>OY728130.1:405555100-415555100 GCA_963277665.1 Viscum album
ACCACTCTTGTATCCCCCCTTAGGGTAATTTTATTTAAAATAAATTTATTCATTAAGAAAGGAAAACCATCATGCATTGGCCATTTCATTCTAGACAACCCATTCAATTTATCAAAACACTACTAATTCAATTTATCAAATCATGAAAAATTAATTTATCAAAAAATGACAAATTCAATTTATCAAAACATGAAAAATTCAATTTATAAGGCTCTATGGGTCACTTAAGAAATGTCATTGGGGAAATGTGAAATCACCTACATTGTTAATTCTAATTAAAAAATTGGACCAAGCACTTAGGAGGTGCGGTGGTGTCTAGGAGGTGTGGTGCGCCCCAGGGGGGCTATCTAGGGGGGGTGTTAATGGGGGGGGGGGTGTCTGGGGGGGGGGGTGTCCAAACGGTGGGGGAGGGGGTGTCCAAGGGGGTGAGAGTGTCTATGGGGTGGGGGTGGGGGTGGGTGGGGGGGTGTCCAGGGGGTGGGAGGTGTCTAGGGGGGTGGGAGGTGTCCAGGGGGTGGGGGTGGGTGGGTGGGGGGTGTTCAGGAGTTGAAATACCCATATAATACATTAAAAATTACCTATACCCAATCCAACCAACATCACAATTCTAATCCATCACATAACCAATAGCTAATTAATCCTCAATATCAACACCCTTTCCATTATTCCTTGAACAAAAAATATAAATACAAAATCAAAATCCAATTTTCAACTAAACTAAAGTCTATTGAAAATACCATATCACCCCACTGAATAAACCCTTTACCATGTTTGAAGTGTAGAACAAAAAACAGAAAACAAATCAAAGGGTTCGGTATTCCACAGACCGCAAGAACTCTTATTTAGCCAAAATCAAAATAGAAAATAGAAACAAATAGCGAGAGAACATTAAAACTAAGGTAACACTTGCTAATTTTAATTATAGAAATAAAAAATTGATTTATTAAAGATGGATCTATGGATGGAAAGAGTTTTGAGGCCAAGAAACCTTCACTAGGAGCTTTTTATTAGGGTCTGAAATCAAGTGGAGTGGGAGATGGGCTGCTGTGTATTTGGGGGAAACATTCCCAATGGTTTTTAAAAATCAATGTGAAAACCTCTATTTACCAACGATTTATTAAAACTGTTGGTATATCTTATAGGAACTAAATATTTCCCAATGTTTTTGTCAAACCGTTGGGAAATATTAACTATATTAACACATTGACAATGATTTGAAAAAACCATTGGAAAATGTTTCCTTTTTTTCACAGTATACCAATGGTTTAAATAAACCATTGGTATAAATCCATTTATAAAACCTCCATTTCCAGTAGTGATATTTCATATGATACATTAGTTATTCTTTACAATACATAATTTATCCCTAGTTTATATGGAAGATATTCCAACATTAATGAAAAAATGAAAAAGGTAATGTTCACACTATGGTATGTAACATCCTCTAAGAAATAAAAAAGATATTTTGGATGAAAAAAAATGATATTCTTGGGGACACAAAAGTTATTGAATTAATATGGAAGATATGTCCCAATGATTAGATTGAAATGTGATAGAGGAATGAATTCACCCAGATACATAATATATATATTGGAGAATACTTAATACATTTGAGATGATTTGTGTGATTTTTATATTGAAATTTGAAAAGTACCAAGATGATAAATATAATGATCAGAAAAATATAATAATACTTTAGATATTTATTTCTTATGTAAGATAAATATTTTGGAATAAAAGTTATATTTATATGACACAAAACTAAAAATACCTTCATTAGGGGTATGTAATATATTCTGGAGCATACAAAAAATATTTTTGAAGATTCCCATAATGTGTAAGGGTTTCCCATTTTTCAAAATGTGAGATTTATACAAAGGTTATTGAAAAGGATGGTTAAATATGATAAGGATAAGCTATTATTCAAATCATAAAATATCACGATGCTGAATGATTGAGCCATGATTGAAGATAATTCATAAGATAAAAAAATGAGAAGGAGTTGAGAGGATCCTCAAATAATAATTTCAAATATTTAAAGTAAGAATATTTGAAATAATTTATGAATATTAAAGTAAGATTAATTATCAAGAAATATCCCTTGACCTATTTTAATGTCATAATCATGGGTTCATGTGGTAAGTTCGTTGAGATTGTGGGAGGTAGGGCCATGAAATAATCTATGAGTTTATAGAGTATTGAGGATCAAGGGAGAAAAATGACATGGTTCTATTGAGAAATTTAAAATTATAGAGTTCTGATTTTTGGTTTTTTGTTCTAATTTTTATAATTTAATAATGGGAATTTTTTTTGATTTTGTTTTGAGAATATAAGGATGAGAAGTAGGACAAGAAGATAAAGGAGTTAGAGGAAACTTACGCAATTATTCTGAAGAAAAACTGAGAGAAGAGAACATCCAAATAGATTGTTGTATTTAGAGAGAAGGAAGAATATCAAGATCAAATATGTCTATTAGTGGCTTTGGTTTTATTTGGTGATAATTATTTATGATGTTTCCTTTTATTTATTTGATTATTTAATTGGTACTTGTTTTGAACTGGTTATTGTTAGTGATTATGTCAGGTTCTAGGATATAACCTTTTCAATAGCTTCATCTTGTTAAGAAAAGAGAAGTTATGTGTGTAGAATAAGAAATACCATAAACTGAGGACACAATCATACATATTAGAGACAAACATTATTAACAAATCTACTATGTTAATTTTGTTTTTGTAACATGGTGAGTTAGAGAGATTAATGATAAATAAGTAAGAGGGTGATTTTGGGTGGAGAAGAAAAAAATATCAACACTGGTTCACCCATTTTCAGTATTTATCACATATCAAGTGATCTATAAATTGGTATCAGATCAAAATTTTACTCTCATATATTTCTCTTGAAATTACTATGGTTCAACACGACTCAATCAATCATAATTGGATTCCAACATTTTATGAGACAAGATTTCATTTATTGAAGGAAAGTATGGTGACCTATCTTCTCTCCCTTATAATTGATGTTCTTGATTCTATTATTATTAGTTTCATTGTTCCTAAAGAAGATTATTTTTGGTATCAATTTTATTATATTTTTTTAAAGTGATAAGATGGAAAATAATTATTTATTATACTTATTTTCTAATAATGAACAAACAAAAGTTATGGTATGAAAAAATACTAATGATATTTCATAAAAAATTCATCGAATTTATGAAGGAAACAAGATGGTTAAGTAAGAAAATTTTAAAATTTGTAGACAATAGTTTGAATATTCTATAATTCATGAATATAAATATATTGATGAATTGTTTACAAGATTTGATGTAATTTTCAGCATTATTAGAGGATTTGGAGAAACTCTTGAAGACTCCATTATTGTAGAGAAAATCAAGAGACATTTAACAAAAATTTTGGATGCTAATATCTTAGCACTTGAAGATAAATATCTTTATGAATTCGCTATTTATAACCTTCAAAATAATCTCATTAATTATGAAATGATAAGAGGAGTTTCTCATGAAAGAAAATAAAATAAGGAGAAATAAATTTCTTCTAAAGATTTTATGTATTTGAAGATAAAATATTTATTTTGATGAAGAGGGAAGTATAGAAGACCATGTTGAAACTCAATTTCTGATGTCAAGAATATTCAGAAGAGAAAAAGTCAAGTATAAATGAAAAATTACTTTTAAATACTTTAACAATGTAAAAATAAATCATTTCCCCCAAGTTTCCCTTAAAATTTAGAAATGAAAATGAACATGATTAAGCTACTAATACATTCTAAAATATGGGATATTATATAAAGATAAATAAATCTTAATAAAAAATAAAGAATAAAATTTCACCCATGTTCTTTTGGATAAATTTTCTATCCATTGAAAGATTAATTTTTGATAGTGAGGAATAATTTTTTGGTGAGGAAACTCCAATGGAGGATTCTAAAAAGGTCCTCATGGATTAAGAATAATTTGAAAGTGAATAATTATAGGATGAATGCCGAATCAATAGGGAATGTTTTACTAAAAAAGGAGAATAATCCAAATATTAAACAATAATAATGGATATTAAAATGTTCTTGAAAGAAATTTGAAGGCTACCAGATGAAAATTTAAATCTCAAAAATAAATTTGATAAGAATAATAAAATCCATATTGATAATAAAATTATGGTTAAAGAAATTGAGAGTTTAGAACTTGAGAATGTTGTAAAAAGTAATATTATTGATGACATCACTTCCACTATCATCCTTAGGGATGAGGTGGTTTAAAAATTAAAAATTAAAAATATTTAATATGATAAGAAAGAAGAAAAATTCAATCATGATTACAATAGATATGTCAATGAACTAGTGAATGTTATAAGAAATTTGGGAGGAAAATCAAAGCTAATGAGAAGTTGGGTGAGTGTTCCATGTAGAAATAAGTAAGGACTATTAGTTAATAGTATGTTGTATATGAATAAGGAGATCCTACTTTTGATATACCTCAAAATAAAATCATGGTTTTAAAATTATATAGTGAAAAATAAAAAAAATTATTAGTTAGGAAGTCTGAAGTAATGGAAAAATATTCCCATATCAAGAAGGTTGAAAATTCTAGAGAAATTTACACACAAGACCCAATTTACCAAAGAATGGATCCAAAAAAGTATTTAGTGAAATCGGGTCATTTTATTTATGAGAATGAAGTTAGAAAACAACCTAGGAAACAATATAAGTTTTATCAAAGAAGTAGGTTGGAAGCCTAATGTTGGTATTGTGGTGTTTTTTGTGATAAAAACTATAATTACTGGTATAAAATATATTTACTTGGAAAAATAAGGGAGTATGAATCAAGGGGGATACAAGAACATTAGTTGAGAACTAATTATAATATCTAAAAATATGAGAAAAATATTTAAGTAATTTTTTTGAGAGTTTGTAAGAAGTTTTTGGATGGTTTAATATAAAATTTCACATCTCAAATAGTTGTATTACATTTATACCAATTCAATTAATTATTTTCCTATAATATAAATTTTTTAGAATAAGAATTAGTTTAACCAATGAGAAAATTTTGTTGAAGTTAAATATAATCAATGAAAATATAAGAAACCATGGATCATGGAAAATAATTTATCTTCCCTTATGATAATTTATTTGAAAAATATAAATAACTTTGAAATAAATAAAGTAGGATATATAAACTTAGGTAATAATTTCACTTAAAAAATAAAAGTTATCAGATTTTATAAAATTGGAAAAAATAAGACAAACCATGATAATTTTCTATTTAATGTTGGGAACATGCATAATATATTAAGTGTATCACTATATTTTGATGATGTAAATGAGGTTATTTTTGAAAATAATGGTTGTATATTAAAGATGATACAAACGGATCTCTGATAATAATAGGGTTGAGAACCCATGGTAACTTGTTTCAGTTTGGAGAATAAAAAATATGTTTTTATTTGAGTATTCTACCTAAAAAATCTATGGAAATTAAGACTTTGTTATCTTGTCCAAAATATAATGAATAAATTAATGAAAGAAGATTCTATGAGAGATATTATTCTTTTGAACGAAGAAACAAACACTATTTGAAAAAAAATTCCAAAAGAGAAGATGGTGAACAAAAGTCACAAGGGAGTTTGGATCCAAGCTTGAATATCATTGGAGCTGGCACATTCCAATGTTTCTAGACCCATGACCAAAAATTTAATATATAGAGATACATATATCATCACTTTTATTGATAAATTCACTATAATGACTTACATCATTTTTATGTCTCACAAATATCAATCCTTGTGCAAGTTTAAAATCTTTAGAAGTATAGTTAAAAAGAAAAGAAGCTTTTTTTGATGAAACTAAGATTAGATAATGGTAGTAAGTATTCCAATATTTTTTTCATAATATATTAATAAATATAGAATAATACATGTATATTATACATGCCTCAAAAAAATAGAGTGGCTGAAATTAAGATCATTCACACAGTTTATACCACTAGAACCTTTCTAACTAATCATGACATTTTAAGATATTTCTAGTCACAAGAAATCACCTATGCTAATATCATTCACAATATATGTTTTTTGAGACCAAATTAAAATAAAAATACTTATGAAATGCAGTAACAAAATATTTTAAATGTAAAATAATTTATAGTTTTTTAAAGTCTATATTTGACAAAGAAAAAAGTCATAAGTGATGAAAATTTTGATGATAAAACTAAATATGGAATATTCTATGGTTATACACCAAATAGAAGCTCTTATAGTTTAAATAATGAAAAATATGAGAAGCTAATAAATTTTGAGGATGTGATAGTCATTGAGAATAAAAAGGATATAAAAATTTATCCATAGTTGATGATGAGGATGATGCTATCAATTCTGAACATACTGAAGAGGCTAAAGAAAAAATAAAAATATGGGGTGGAGATACTAATTTTGATTACTTTAATAATGACGTTAAATATCCAAAGTCCATATGATAAAATATAATAATAAAGAAATATGTTGATTTTGAGAATAACATTTGGGTTCAGAATCAAGTTATATAAACAAGAATAAAAATCATGGAAACTAGTGACACTAGTATATTTTCAAATATTAAACCCCAATATATTGATGAAGCATTTGATAACAAATAATAAATTCATCAATGAATAAAGTGTTGGATTAATTTAAAAAATGAAACATGGGATCTTATGCCTAGGCCCAAGAAGAAGAACACCATTTGAAGAAAATAGGCTTTCAAGAATATTCTAAATGAGAAAGGTGAAGTTTAAGGCTTTAGGTTGAACCTAAAGAGGTTTCCTGAAGAAGAGGTGAAGTTTTTAACTATACTTTTTCATTTAACTTATTCTTATAACTAATTATAATATTCTTAAAATATGATAATATAATAACACTCGTATATTATATATAATGGGATGTTATTAAGTTAATTTAATGACCCATATTCATATCTACTTATATCAACTGGGAAACGAAACCGTCGATTGTGTGTACGACAGACTACTGCCTCACAAACTGATGTAGTTCATTTTCCATAACCACCATTAAAGGATGTATATAACATAGTATTTAACATATTTATATGATATTTATGAAATTATTACACTTTTGGTGTTATGATATCACATATTCCTTCTTACTTTCCATTCGGGGGGGGACACGATAACATCGCTCATGTGTACAATAGACTATCACCTCGCGAAGCGATATGATTCATTTTTCGCTTACACTTTACATGAAACCTATTAAATTTAAATTTAATAAGTAATTCTAATATTTATGATATGACCATAATTTTTGAAATATAATATCACATATAACTTCATATTTTCCTAACCGTTGGAAAATAATAATGTCGCTCATGTGTATGTTTGGACAACCACCTCCATATAATGATGTGAAATGTTTTTCATTTTATTTTTACATGGTTAGTAATAAGGATGGATTTTATTAATATAAAATTTATATATAACATAATACTGATTCTTTAAATTTTAATTAATATTTATTTTACTTTTGTTCCATTCATCTAAGAAAATGGAAACAACATTAATGCTTACTTACGACCTACCATCTCAATGAATGGTGTAATCCATTTTATATCTCTAGCATTAAATGATTAATATAAATACATATATAATGAATATATATTAAATATATATAAAGGTTAATAGTCTATATTTGATTTTATAATGATAAAATTAAAAGGATCAAAATTACTAAACTAATACATACATGAAAAACCAAGCAATTATCACCTGAAATAGTGATTTTAACAATGATTTGTTAATAATTGGGTGACAAAATCTATAATTAAACCATATATGGAATGAGATATATGAGTATGGTTTTATAATAGATTTATAATAAAACTATATGTATTATATAATGGGTTCTTACACATAATAAGGATTTTGAACATGAGGTATGGGTTTTTTCATCTCACTTTTACTTTTGAGAGACAAACGCCATATTCACAAATTATTCCTTTGTGTGGTGTATATACTATACCTTTTGAATGTTATATCATGAATATATTTCTATTCATGATATTTAATTTTTTTTTGAAGTAAATTCTTTCATGTGGATTGCGATTCATAAGTTACCAAATTGGAAAGGGTTTGTTGCACAATCTCATCATTATTCAAGATTGTTTTTTTAAGTCTCCCATTGGGGAATCATTTGATATTTTTATCTAAAAAATATATTTTATTATCCAATATTAATTCATTAACTTTTTCATGTTATAGTATTATTTTCCAACTCTTTGTTAATTAAAATCATTGATAATTGTTTTTTAAGAAAATATTAATTTATATCTCTCTTCGGTCGAAATTCCCTTTTCATCAAAATCCATGTTTTATAACGAAGTTTTCACTTTTTTTAACTTTTCAAAATTATTTATTAAATATTTTTTATCCATTTTTAATTTTTAAAATATTTTTTAAAGGAACCTTCATGTAATTTTCAAGACAAGTCCCTTTTGGATTTTATTGAAAGTGTGAAAGGAAACTTTATTTTAACATGTATGACATTAATGAAATTTTCCACTATCATAAACAAATTTTTTTTTAAATCTTATTTTATAAGTTTTAAAAGTTTATTTAAAAAAAAATTGTTTTAAAAATATTTTTTGAACATTTTTTGAAAATATTTTCAAAGTAAAATGATTATTTTCCTAAAAAATATTTTTAATGACATTTTTATGGTATTTATATTCATTGATAACATAAAACATTTATTTTAATTATTATACACTGGGTATTGTTGTATTAATTTCATCCTTATTATTTCTTTGGATAGAATATGATCAGTTTGACTAAAGATGTATAATTTTATTACCATTCACCATATTTCTCTAGATGGTTTATGATTATATTTATTTGATTGGGGTAAGTATTAACATTTTGTATCTTAGTTTTTAATACTAATGCTTATATTGATTATGTTTTACCCATTTAATATGTGGAATGCATTGGACTTAGTAAGTGATGTGTTAGTCCTAGTTATAGATATCCCCTCGATACCTCGACAGATCAGATGAAACAAACCAGTTGGCCAAATTAGATGTGTTTCTACCCATATATTTAAACTGTCTTGTGAAAGTCTCTGAAAATTTTATATGTATGGAATAATTCATTCCCTTATTATAAGATAATTTATTGATTTCCATGTGGTAATTCATTTAGTCATAATATTCATGGATAATTTTAAATATCATGTGATTATTTTTATGTCTTTATTTGATCGTCATTTATTTCCACCATATTATACTTAGTTTATTGATTAAATGGCATGTGTTTTAGTTATTTACCTTACCATATTGATTATTATTATTTATTTATTATAAATTCCATTGTACACTTACCCTTATTGAGCATATGATCTAATCTATTTCTTGTTATTTATTTTACCCAATTTACAATGAAGTGTTTTGTGATTAACATGCAGGGATACACTATGGGGAATAACAACATCCTCAAAGAAAACACATAGTGTATTTTATGTTTTCAATTATAATGTGAATTTAAAGTATGCATGTAGTTTACCAAGAATAATAAACTATCCAATCCTTTTGGATGCCATTCATTGTATCTTATTCCAACAAAATAAAGTAAAAACCAACTCCAGGTTACTGGGGCTAGGGTCGTTACATTTGGTATTTGAGAAATTTATATATAAACATTGGGAACCAGATTTATGAAAACATAGATTTGGGAATATAAACTTATGATAAATATTCGGTATAAGTATAGAATAAAATCTTAAATTTTTGGAAAGGTATACATTATTTTGTTTTTCCTCCCGAATTTCTAGATACTACAAGGGTACATGGTTCTATAATAGATCTACCTAAGAGTAGTAATTCTTAAAAAGGAACATTCGTCTTGAGTCAAGTGTTAACTGGTACATGAAAAAAATCATTACTTCACTCCTAGTTTGACACTCCTAGGGGATATTCTTAGGATAATTCATATTTTATTTACAAACCATTAGGAATTATTTGAAAATATTTTTATGATTCTGAAACAATCCCAGAGAAATTATTTTTATGATTATGAGATTATCCATACATAAAATTTTCAATTTATGTTAATTATTTCACTAGTTTTGAGATTATAAATTATGTTTCATAGTGTATGATCTAATATTGTTTATGAAATTATTTAGAAATTACACCTAGTGTAAGGAATGAAAACCGTATGAATGAGAATATTTTAATGAGTAAGAATGATCATTTATTAATTGGAATTAAGCCAATATTTTAATGGGAACTAGTCTCCTAAACATTCATTTCTTATGAGGACATAGTATCATGTGCTATCAATACATAGAAATAATTATCTAAGTATTATGGATTCAATGAGATGAAATATAAGAATAGAATAATAAAGAAAAAAATTGATAAGGAGAATAATGGAATAAAGGGTTTTCCCATATGTGATAATAGTGGAAAGAAAGACCCTAGAAATTGCTTATAGGGAATGAGATTTTGCTTCATGTATGAAGTGAAACTATATCAAGAGAATGAATTAAATTTTAAAGAAATAAAAATTTTGTGTTTAGTGTTTTATATATAAGGATATGGGGAACTATGAAAATGAATATCTGAAGCATCAAGAGAATACAACTATGTGAATTCTACGGTATCACATTCAATCTTATGCTACTAATAAAACCAATGTGGAATGATTAAGGTTATTTCATTTAAATTCAATAATTGTGTTTTAGGAGTATTTTATAAATGATATTCTGGTTATAGTAATCATGAAATGTATATGGATTGTATTGAAATACTATTTCTTAATGGATTTGAGAGAATATGTTGAATGGTGCTGATGACTAGGAAAAGTGATTTAGTGACAAACTGAACCTCTTGGAGAACAACAGATCAAGGGAGGATAAACCTTAATATATTACCTATGTTGAGATAATAATTATACGTTTGTTGGATAGTATTAGTGATTGTAAAATTGGTTGTAGGTTTGATGGTTTATGTCATCTTTTCTAGAACTTACTATAAGTATTAATTTATGGAATATATTCGACAACTTGAAATTTTCTTTTTGGAAGCATGTATGTTTTCATTAAGGTTTTATAGTGATCAAGGTATTCACAAATTTTGAATGTGAAATCAAGATCCACTTTATATTGTTTGGGGAATATAATGTTGATTTATTGGCCTTCCATCCAATTTTTGGGACTTCAAATTTGGAAATAAATATTTTGGATGAGTCTTAAGGTTAACTACATATGGAAGGGATTAAGTTAAACATTGGGTGTAATTGTATAACTTCTTCCATTGGTTGTAAAAAATATCTATAGATAGAAGGCATGAATTTTCATTCTAATGATCTATTTAATATTAATTTTAGTGATTTAGGTAGAAAAATTCATTTTGGATATTAATTTCTTCGAGTAAGACATGAAGTATAAATTGATTAAAGTACAAACAAAGGATAAAAATTGTATGTATATTTTCTCATGTTCTCTATCATAATGGTAATATAATCCCTCAACTTTATGAAAAATATTTTTATACAAAAATGTTATCCTATTACTCTTATTTTTTCTATATTAATGGAATTATAACTAATTATAGATTTATGGTTTTGTGGTCATTAAATTTCTTATGAAAATATTCTCTATCACTATATAATAATCCTTGGGAATTAATATTCTCTTATATGTTTATGTTTTCATTTCCTAGAAATTTTCTCCAACTTGGAAACCAAATAATGTATTATTATGGATGAAATTTTTACTTCCATTTCTATATTATCAATATGAATTTTTATTTACCCCTTTTATGATGTGGGTTTATAGAAAAGTTATTTTAAAATTCCAAACCCTTTATTACCAGGATCAAGAGTAAATTGTGAGAACACAATTTATTTACGGTGGTAACATGTAACACCCATAGATTTTAAAAGAGGAACATCATGTTCATTAGCATGTGTGACATGTAATAAGAATATTAGAAGATAATTTAACACTGTGAGAATTTGTGATATATATTTTTTAAATAAATTTAATATCTTATATATCATTCAATGCGTGAAATACCGGGATTGAAAAAAACAAGATACTCTATTAAAATTTTATTATTTAAACATGAACATTATAACATAGCTACCAAGGTGATATGGATGAATAGAAATAACTAAATTAAGAAACTTTTATTGTCAACACATGTATAAAATAAATTAATTGGTTATATATAAATTATAAATAAAATAATAACTATTTTAAATAGAAAGAAATGTTTTTTGAAAAATTATGTTATTCTAAAAGGAGGGTTATTCATGCTTTGTGCACATAATTTAAAATTAATTTTATAAAATTTTATAAATTTTAATTTAAAAAATAAAATTACTTTTTTTAAATCAACATTTCAAAATTATCTTTTGGTTAAATTTTTTGATTTTTCTAAAAAGATTACTTTTTAATGAATAGTGAAAATACATATTTTTATTGAAAACTATATTTTTATTTAATTTATTTAAAAAGATAAATTATATTTCAAATTGGTTTTAAAGTAAAATTCGTTAAATTATATTAAAATTTAACTAGTTTAGGTCATTTTAATAAATTTCATATTAAATTTTGATATTAAAACATTCTAAAATTTTGTGAGTTATCTCTTTGGAACACCACTCTTTCACCTTATATTCTGTTTAATTTTAAACTGAATTCTGCCACTTATATGAATTTAATTTATAAAAATATATACCACATTTATAATCATCTTAATTTATATTATCTAATAATTTCAACTTAATTTTTGACAAAAATGAATAGTGAAAATAATGAAAATTAATTACCATAGTTAAGGTAATAATGAGTTTACTAGGGTGTTAAAATAAGAAGATAATGGTTAAAAATGAACAAAAACTTGTCCAAAACCCATTTTATAGTAATATTTATACCATATAATATATACAGTATGATTATGGACCATTTTTAGGCTTTTTTCATGACATAAATTTGGGTATCACTTTATCTTTTAAAAATTTCCATGTGTGTCCTCTCCCCCACTTAAAAATTCCCTCCCCTCTCCACCCCATTCACACATCCAAAACCCGTTGGTTCATCCAATACCAGACCAAATTAATTATTTACATCCCTTAAAATATAATAGAGTCAATGGATAGATAAAAAATTCAATCTAGAAATTTTTTAGGTTAAACCTAAGGAGGTTTCTTGAAGAAGAGGTAAAGTTTTTAACTAGGTGTTTTCATTTTATTTCTTCTTCTAAATCCTTATAATATTATTAAAATATGATAATATAATAAAACAATTATATAATATATACTAAGATTTTATTATGTTAATTTTATAACTCATATCCACCTCTACTTCTGTCAATTGGGAAATGAAACTGTCAATCGTGTGTACGACGGACAACCGTTTCATAAACCGATGTAATTCAGTTTCCATCACTATGTTTTAAGGCTGTATATAATGATGTGTTTGACATATTTATATGATATTTATAAAATTATTATACTTATTCAATTATTATATCACATATAACTTGTTACTTTACATTCCATTGGGATATGATAATGTCACTCATGTGTATGGTGGACTATCGCCTCACGAAACGAGGTGATTCATTTTTGGATTGTGATTTACATAAAACTTTGTAAGGTTAAATTTCACGAATAAACTTGATATTTAGTTTTTTAAAAAAAATTATAGAAATATAAAATCACATCTTACATGCTACCTTATAAACCATTGGAAAGGAATAATGTTTCTCGTGCGTACGTTTGGGCCACCACCACCTCTACATAGCGATGGATTTTTTTCATTTTATTTATAAAACGACTGTATTAAGGATTAATTTTACTTATATATATTCTATATATAAAATAATCATAACTCTATAAATATTAAATAATATTTATTTTCTTTTTTTCCATTCATTGATAAAAATGGAAATAACGTTTTTGCATACGTACGACTACCATCTCCATGAACAGTGTAATCCATTTTATATCTCTAATTTTAATAGATTACTATATATATAATTAATATATATTATATTTATATAATTTTTAACATTATATAGATTATTTAACCTTGATCAAATTAATGGGACCAAAATTACAGAACTAAAACATACACAAAAAGGAAGGAATTATCACTCGAAATAGTGATTTTAACAAAGGTTTATTAACAAACGGGTGATAGAAAATATAAGTAAATCATATATGTGATGATATATATGATTATTTTTATTTAATATATTTACAATAAACCTATATTTATGATACATTAGGTTTATACATATACGAAGGAAGTTGATCCAAAGGTAAGGGTATCTCTTCTCACTTTTACTTCAGTGAAACATATGCCATATTCACCTGTTATTCATTTATGTGGTTTATATAATGACATTTTAGATATGTTATCTCAAGAATATATTTATATTCCTAGTATTTAAAGTTTAGTTTGAAGTTAATTATTTTATAGGGTTTATGATTTAAAATTTTCTAATGTGGTAAGAGTTTATTGCGCAATATCATCATTATCTATGATTATTTTTGTTTAAGTCTCCCTTGGGGGTGTTATTTGATATTTATATACTAAAATAAAAATATTTTCTTTTAATTTGATTATTCACTAACTTTTTTCATGTAATATTACCATTTTTACACTCTTTGGTACTTAAAATAATCAGGAACATGTCTTTAAGAAAACTTGAGTTTATTTCACTCTTCGGTCAAAAATACTTTTACATCAAAATCTATGTTTTCTAAAAATTTTATAAAAAATATTTTTAAACTTTTAAAAAATATTTTTTTAAGAAATATTTACCCATTTTTAAATTTTTCAATTGTTTTTGAAAGGAATATTTATTTCATTTTCAAAATAAGTCCTATTTAGATTTTAAGAAAAATTTGAAAGGAATATTTTTTTAACAATTTTGGTATGAAGAAAATTTTACATCCTCATGAAAAATCGATGTGTTAAATATTATTTTACAATTTTAAAAATATTATATTTAATGAAAATTATTTTCAAAATATTATGTGAATTTTTTGTTTTAAAAATATTTTCAAAGTGAATTGGTTATTTTCCAAAAAAAAATTAATGATTATTTATGCTATTTCTATTCATCAATGGAATAATTTTTTTTACTTATTATCCATTGGGGATATGTTGTATTTATATCATCATTATTCTTTATTTTTATGGTTTATAATTATTTTTACTAAGGGTGTAGAATTTTATCACCATTCACCATATTACTAAGGATGGTTTATGATTATATTTATCTGACTATGATAATTATTAAAATTACATATGTTAGTTTTTAGTAAAAATGTTAATATTTATTATGTCTCACCCCTTTCATATGAGAAATTAATTGAACTTAGTAAGTGATTGGTGGAGCCTAGATATAGATAACCTCTCGACGCATCGATTGATCTCACAAGACAAATCTGTTAGATAAATTAAATGAGATTCTACACATAGATTTAAGCTATCTTGTGAAAGGTCTTCATAGTTTCAGATTTCTAAAATTACGCATTCCCTAATTATGAGATGAATTATTGATTTACATGGGATTATTCAATTAGTTATAATATCCATGGATAAGTTTTATACTCATGCGATTATTTATATGAATTTATTTGATAAATATTTAGTTCTACCATATTACACTCAGTTTATTGATTAAATTTCATGTGTTTCAGTTATTTACCAGGCCATATTTATTATTCTTATTTATTAATGATATATTTTTCTCTAAACTTACCCTTACTAAGAATCTGATCTATCCCATTTATTATGTTTTTTCCCAGGATACCATGAAGTTTTTTTGATCGAAATGTAGAGATATTATAAGGAGTATAATGGTGTTCTCAAAGAAAACACCTGTTGTATTTTATGTTTTCAATTGTAATATGAATTTAAAATATTAATCTAGTTTACCAATACTACTAAACTATTTAGTCCTTTGGGATGCGATTCCTTATATCCTATTCCAATGTAATAATGTAGACATCAGATTTAGGTTGCTGGGGTTAGGGTCATTACACAAAGAATCCTATTGTATTTATGATATAACATATATCGTATGATATGAATAGAATATATACAAGATTTTTTTCACAATACACAAGGTTTATAATCTTCTCCATAGAATAAAATATCATACATAACAGTAATTTTAATCAATGTTTAATGGTTTTACTTGATGTGTAAGGGTTATTTACTTAGCTACAGAATAAAAATCTAAAATTCATTTCATTTACCATAATACTAAAATCCCTATGAACATTTAATTTTAAATATCAATCACAGATTATGATTAATAATTCCCTATTATTAATCATAAAATATGATATATTCAAAAATGTTAATTTTTTTAATTTTTTCATTATAATTATTATAGTTTATAAATTGATTATAAAATTTTAGTGTTAAGAATTTAAAATAGAATATTTTAATTCATAAATTTGATATAAAATTTTCATATTAAAATCATATTTGGGAAATAAATAAAGAGTTTATTTATTTGTTTATTTAATTTAATTTTCATGTTTATATTTATTTTATGAAACATGGATATTATGTATTCTTTAATTTATGTGATAAATTACATATTATAAATACTCATTCTATACATTATATACTATGCAAGACAATATAAGATTTAGTTTTCATTTATCTTTGTCTCAATTTTTATTTAAAATTTTTATCTAGAATTTATTTATTTAATATGGTTTATACAAATTAAGTATTTGAGTTACAATGATTTGGATTCTCTCTTGAATAAAGTATTCTTGGGAAGAAGAACATTAGGCCAGGCTTGCCATTGGCTTGGAGGTTTATTCCTTATTCTAAAAATGTTGGGTTAGCTATCTATATCTCCATTATTACTCATGTGAAGATTATAAATTTCATATAATTCTAAACCTTTGAATTAAAATTTCATATATATTATACATATAGTGCATTTGAATATGTGTAGATATATTTGGATTCTATTTTTGGGTGAGTAACCCAATTTGTGAGTTGTGTGAAGAGTTACACATTAATATGTTTTAAACATATTACTTTGGTTATTAGAATAGGGATTATAAAACTAAACCATTAAAATCATTCATACATAATGGAATAAAATTTGAGATAATAAAGATTTCATAAGATTCAATAGTTATAAATTTAATATACATGTGATGTATATTAAATTGGAAATACTTTAAAACTAAACCTCATAAATACTAAGTGTGATATTACTTATAAAACAAACACATATTAATAACTTGATCATACAATTGGATAGTTTCTTCCAAAGTAGGTTTCCCATGGATTATCTTATGTAAGGAATAATGGAACTGGGTAAACCTAATAGTTAGGCAACCAAATTACATTGTAAACTTTTGGTGGAACTTAGTTGGGAAACACAAATAGTTAGCATACTAGAGAAATAGAGTTGAGTTTATATATATAATACGGATTTAGGAAACAATGTGTGTACTCAACCATACTTGAGTCATATATGATATTATTGGGATGCTTTCATACATAAATAAAAAATTGGTGAGAGGAATGTCATATTGGACTCATTTCTTTGTGAAATATGAATCTTGGATCACTAAATGGATATGATATATATCATTTTTAGTGGGATTAATTTTATTAAAAGTCCTTGATGAAATGATATAAACAATTATACTCACCCAAAGATATGTATTTTTTGTAGACTATGACTTACATATCTTATAGGTATAACATATAATAAATTTCAATATTTGCATCTAAGGTTGAGTGGTGTTTTAAAATAGAGTAATTATGAGTTTATTAATTTGAATGTTATAGAGATCAATTTCTCAAAATCATACTCATGGAAATTAGATTATAGGTCTATATTACACAATTGTGTAAATAAACATAGACCCAAAGATATTTGGTAATTGAAAAAGTGTAATGTAGATCTACATATTGATAATAGAGTATGATTTCTTGTATTGGAATTCAGAACTCAGGATACAAGTCTATATAGTGGATTAGTTATGGAATTGGAAAACTGTTTTTAAGTCCTTACCATAAACATGAATTTTATTTTTGTATCATGATCTAAGTCTATATAGTGGATTAGTTCTGGAATGGGAAAATTGTTATTAAGTCTTACCATAAACATGAATTTTATTTTTTTTATCATGTTTAGAAAAGATAGAATTTTTATTTCATATTAAGAATAACAGTTATTTTATGTATATGAAAGTAATGTTTTATGGAGTCAAGAATATGGTAATCAATTTATATATTTTAGATATGGATAATTCTATCTATAACATTCCTAAAAAATGTCAAGGTTCATTCTAACCCCACTAACCTTTAACATTGTTTCCTTGGAAATATAAATAAGAAATGAATTCAAAGACTCTATAGAGATGAATTTTTTAAATCATACGATTATGAATAATTTGGAAACTATAAATCCAAATTATTATGAAAAATTTACAAAGAACATTTTAGTGGAAAAAGTGAAAGGTATAGTGTTCTGTTAGATCTTATACATAGTGATGTATGTGGACCAATTAGTACAAAATAAAGTTGTGGGTTTTGGTAATTCGTAATATTTATTGATGAATTTAGACTATATGGTTATGTGTTTTTTATGAAGCACAAGTATGGAACTTCTGAAAAGTTTAGAATAAAGTATAGAATCAATTGGGAAAATTATTTAGATTCTCTAATTAGATCACGATGGTGAATACTTGATCTAGAAATTTATTGATCATATAAGATATTATGATATTGTTTCATAGACTACTCCTCCTAAAACACTGTAATGGAATGATGAGTTTTATAGGAGGAATCATACATATTTGGGCATGGTTCAATCAATAATGATCCAATGTTACCTTCCTATTCTATTTTAGTGATATGCAATGGAAACTATTGGATTCTTAATTAACCAAGTTCCATCTAAAGTATTCATAAAGGGGCCATATAAGATTTGGATTGATAAACATACCAATATGAATTTTATACAGATTTGGGCATTTGAATATTATGTATTTAATTTGAATTTTGATAAAATTGGCCCTATAAATAATAGGTGATTATTTGTTGGTTATACTGAGGAAACTATGGGATATTATTTCTATAATCATACTGAGGATAAAGTGTTTATGGCTAAATTTTCAACATTCCTTAAGAAGGAATATACAAATTACATTACCTGTGGGAAGAAACTTTAACTTATATAATTTCTAGACCTATAGAAAATAATCTCCTGAGATGGAAGTTAAGTCAGTTTTATAAATAGTTTTGAAAGAATAATCAACTTCGATTACATAATAACCTTTAAGGTTTGTAATGATTCATTTGGAGCATGAGATATATTTATTTCTTGTAGAAAATGTCAATGAAGTAATATTCATAGGTGATGGAAAAAATATTTACCAAGAGTCCATTAAGTGTTATGAAAATGGGAGATGAATAAAATCTATAGAATTTGAAATAAACTCCATGATCACTAACTATGTTTGGAACTTTGTGCATGCACATGAAGATGTGAGTCTCATTGAGTGAAAATGTGTTTTTTTTCAAAACAATCATTAATTTGTATGGTAGATTGGGTGTCTATAAAACATTACTGGTGGAAAATAATTATAAAAATATTTATGGTATTGACTATGAATAATAATTTTCACTAATTGGAATGATAAATTTTATTTATATATTTCTTTCCGTAAAAACTCATTTTGATTATGAGATATATCAAATGGATGTCAAAACCACTTTTCTTAATGGGAATTTATTTGAAGATGTTTATATGAACAATCCAATGGTCTTGAAGTTCCAAATGTGTCTACTGTTAATCAAAAATCCCTTATGGCATCATTGAATTATTTTTTAGGTGATTGTGTTTGTTGAAAAAGTGGGCCTCTATGTTGTGTTTGTTGAAAAAGTTGACCATAATGTTTGAGTGTGTTGAAAAAGGGGGTTTACATGGTGATTTTTCGGGTTCAAGGGATGCTTCCAACAATCCATGATTGATTGATGAACCTCGAAAAAGGAATGAATGATCTGGAGGTGGTAAAAAAAGAGCAGATACAAGGTGACACTTTTTTCTTGTATTTGCCAAATTCTTGGGCCTTAAAATCAGAAAATAGAGAGGTGTGTTTTTGGAAAAGGGCGGTGCACGCAAAATTGGAGTGGTGTGCAAGAAATATAGTGGCGCGCGAAAAATCAGCGTGGTGCGTGAAAAGTATAGTGGCGTGTGAAAAATCAGTGTGGTGTATGAAAAGTATAGTGGCATGCAAAAAATAAGCACGGTGCGTGAAATATCAGCGCGATGTGTGGAAAAATAAAGAGCTACATGAAATATTTGCATGGTGCGCGCAAAGGGAATGTGGTGCGCGAAATATTTTCACGGTGTGAAAAAAAGGAATGTGGTGCACGAAATATTTGTGGGCTGTACGAAATAGAGGGATGAAGTTTTTCGCGCAAGAGGTGTTTCAAGGTCCGAAGCTCGAAAATTGGAAAATTCATGAGGGGTGCGAAATATTGGAACTGTGCACAAAAAATGGTGTTGAGAAGAAGATGTGTTTTTCGCGCTTGAAGATAATTACATGCCTAAGAAGGGTTTTTTCGCATGGGGTCGATTTTTCCTATAAATATAAAGTTACCCCCTCCATTCGGGGCAGCTCAAGACATAGAAAGTACCCGAGTAGTGGTGCGCGAAATTGAAGTTCATAAGGGAGTTGTGCATAAAAATTAAGTTTGCGCGTAAAGTTTGGTGTTGCGCAAAAAGCTAAGGCTGCGCGTAAAACCATTGGTTTCACATAAAAGAAGTCAGTTGCGAGTAAAAGAGGTGTTGTGCGCAAAGTGGATTTTGTGCAGGGCAGGAAAATTACGCGCAAGGCAATGTAGAGGCTGCTCGTAAAATTTGGAGGTTGCGCGTAAAATAGGTGTTGTGAGAAAATTATATTTCACGCAAGTTAAAGGAATTACATGCAAGGTGAAGTAAGGGCTGCGTGTAAAAATTGCAGTTGCCCGATACACCTGGTGTAAAGTGAGATTCATCTGCGGGTGAAAGTTGGACATCAACAGAGCATCTATCAATAGTTAAGGATACAGATTTCATTATAGATAATGAAGAGAACTACATGTATTTAAACTACGAGTGGATCTTTTGAAGAAGAAGTGAGAACACTTCAGTTGAGAGAGAAGTGAGATTTCATATTGTGAGTGGTTGTAAACCAGGAGGGACAGTGAGTCTGATTTGAACTTGTAAGCAACAGTACGCTTATCGTGGAAATGGTACATCAGAACAATGCTGGTGTATTCTCCTTGTACGTAGCCCAGTGAGGGTGAACCAATTAAAAATCGTTGTGTATTGTACATGCTTTAAGGTTTGTTCATACTCTACATTGGGAGGGAGAGAGAAGAGGTTTTTGTCTAACAACAAAACAAGATCAAAAGGGGCAGTCGTTTTAATCTATCATACCCTAATTCACCCCCCTCTCAGGGTATCTAGCCTAGTGGACCTAACATATAATAATATTTGAAAGTTGAAATGATCTATTCATGGATTGAAGAAAGATTCTCAGAGTTGTAATATCTAGTTTGATGATGAAATAAAATAGTCTATTTTCATTAAAAACATGGATGATTCATGTATATACAAGTGGATTAGTGGGAGTGTGGTATTATTTATGAAATTATATTTAGATGATATACTTATTATAGGAAATTATGTCCCAAATTTACAATCTATAATGATGTGGTTGGGAAAGAATTTCTCAATAAAAGACATGGGTGAAGCACCTACATACTAGGTATGATGATCTATAGAGATATATTTATGTGGGTGCTTGGATTCAGTTTGATCATGATTTTTGGTAAAGTTAAAATGTGAAATACCGTGGAGAACTCTAAAATGGTCCTTTACCAAGGTTGTATAGAATGAATCTTAGGAAGACTTAGGATCATTCTAAAGAGTTATAAAGGATGGATAAGATTCCTTGTGTGTTCTCAATGGGATCTATCACATATTTCATTTTATATAATTGAATCAATATCACTTATTATTTGATCCCAAATAGTATATACCAATCCAATATTGATGAAATTCCATATATTTCTATCAAGTATATTCTCTTGTACTTAAAATAAGTAAGGATATGTTCATGGACTTTTAAGGTGAGAATGATCTCAGTGTAAAGGGTTATATTAATGATATCTTACAATATGAAAAAGATAATATCATATATCAAATTTGTTTAATTTTTTTTCCCAAATGGTGGATCTATTATTTCTAAAAGTTCAAAACTAGACATCGTATCAGACTTGATAGTATAGGTAGAGTACATCGCTACCTTAAATGCTATGAAGCTATTAGGATTAAGAAGTTCATTTTGGAATTTTGGGTAGTTACTACAATTGAGGGATTAATCAATCATTACTATGATAATTTGGAAGATATTTTGTAATACTAGGAACCCTAGTCTCACCAAAGGACTAAACAAATATTTCTTAGGTACTATACCATTCAAGAGATCATCGAGGCAGGTGATTTAAAGATCTGTTGGGTGGATATAGTGGATAATGTAGTGCATCCATTTACAAAACCATTAACACAAAAAAACATGAGGGTCATGTTGAATCTATTAGTACGAAATACATGAGATATTTGTTGTAATGGTTATAAAATGTGTCATGATTTTATAATAAAGTAAATCTTCATTTATCATTCATCATGTGTGCTATATTTTTGTTGGATGAGTAGTTAAATGATAATATCCGCTCAAAGTATGGATTTTATTATTACCTAATCAATGATAATAATAGTGTATTATGGGATGTGATGGTATTATAAGATTAGAATGAGTGTAATTTTTTACTGAAGACCAATAGTTGTATTTATGAAAAAAATAGACTCATAAGAAGATAAGTTGTGACATATTATTTGGGATGCCCCACAAAAGTATATCACATGAATGTCATATGATCATTGATATACATAGTGAAGTATTCTTATTATGAATCACTATTACTTGATGTAGGTGAGAAACCTATATTGAGAACCTTCATTCTTTGATAATTTTTTTAGACAAGCCTTAAGGCTTAGCTGATAAAGGGGTGGTCGGGTATGTTGCTGATCATATCAATGGTTCAAGCTCATCCAAGATGGCATTTTTCAAATTGTATGAAAAGTAAAGAAATTTAATCCCTTGATTTAATTGGGATAAGGAAATTCATGGAAATTACTTATTGAGCAACTTGTGATGTTCTATGTGAATTAGATGAATGACATGTGATGTATTCATTCATATTGGTTATCTTATTTTGATAAATCATGAATATATGAGTTGGCCTAAACTAGATTTCCTTGTTCCATATATATTTTTCACTCGATGTACTAATAAAATAGAATATATTAGTATATATATGATTTATATGATACATCTTATGGTGGACATGTTTATATGAGGATATGAGTATCTTTTATTGAGATCACACTAGATCTCTTTATATCATGAGTAACAATAATGTTTTACTAGAGGTAGCTCTTTGATTACAAATATTAAATTTTGATTTCATATTTATCTTCAATGCTACAAAGGTCCATTGGGTTAAACAGTTAAGAATTAGAATAGGGATCAAATTATGGATAATTATTTTGGTTCTAAAATGAAGCAATTTTGATAAACCGTTACCAAAAGACTTTGGATATATTCAAAAAAAGATGTGAAGTTTTTTTAAAATATTAATGGGATTTTAGTTTAATTAATAGATTATCAGAAATGAACTAAAATTGGAATATAATATTTTATCATACAAAACGTGTCATAGCTAGAAAAATGGGCATATAGATTCTTATATCATAACATATGACCGGTTTCTATCATAGTGTATGATAGACATGCGATTGAGATATCACATGAATATATCCAGTCACTTCTTCCAATTAAGTTTCCTTCAGTTATGAATTATTAATATGATTATTTTATGTCTATATGATCATTTCACATGTTCAAACATTTATCTCCCCAATGGGTATGCATTATCACAATACAAGACAACTTCCACAAATGAAGCCTATATAAATGGTGGAGACCCTCTTATTGGTAGGCTGTGATTCTCACAATCCATATCCAATACTCTCTCTAACATGGTTCTCTTCTTATATTTATAGAGAATGTTCTATCACACTATAGGAGACCATTGGGGTCCTCTAATTATAAATGAAGATTCTAGTGGATGGTGTCATGTATGTAGAGGAGATAGTTCTTAGGTTTTTACCTTGTGATATATATTAAGAAAGATCCAATAGTTTCATTAGTGACAGAGCTTGCAACATCATGGGTATTCGAGTTTTTCATTTTCATTTTGGTTATATTAATGATAGATCATACACTTTAAATGGATATATTATATTCTATAGATCATATGATGTTAATATAAAACCCAAATGATTTTAGATGAGATAATTAAATTAAACTAATTTTTTTGGTATTGATAAAAAATCTAATGGTGGGGATCATTGAACCTATTTGAGGATGTTGAATTTATTTGAAGATGATGTTAGACATATTTTTAATATTTATGGATGAATATTTGATTTATATGAGTTGATAAAAAGTTTATAGAGATGTCCTAATATGGGTTAAATATGATTTAAGATAATTTAAAAGAGTCTTGTATTTCTATGTGGACTTGGAAGACATGTGTAATATATTAATCAGAATAGTAAATTGGAAAAGTGTTGAAGTTCACAGATATATAGAATATTCTCTAGATGATATTCATGAAAATTGATGAATTAAAAAATTATTTGGTGTCTTACAAAGTTATACATAATAAATTTCATATGGTATGTTAGATATTCTTACTGATATATAATATATTCCCAGTGCATACAGAAGATATTCTAATGTTCCTACACAAATAACCAAGGAAAAGTTCACACTATGATAAGTAAAATCCTACAAGGAATATTGAATATATTTTAGATGATACATAATATAATCATGAGGATACAAGAGAAATTCAATATATATGGAAGATATTTACTAATAAATATACTGAAATATAGGAAAAAGCATGAATTCACAATAATACATAATATATGTTGGAAAATATGGAATATATTTGAGATGGTATGTGATATATTTTTGAATAAAATTTATAAAAGTGGCAATATATGATAGATAATGATGAGCTCACTAAAGTGATATGTAAGATATTTATTTCTTACATAAGATCAAGATTTCTGAAAAAATGTGATATTTCTGAGATGTGGAAAATGAAACAAAGTCATTGAGATACACAATATATTCCAGAACATATGAAATTTTTTTGATGATTCTGATAATGCATAAGGTTTTTCTATTTAGAAATTTTTTTGATTTCTAAAATGGCTATCCAGAAAGAGGATAAAATGTGATGATTTTGAGCTATTCCTTAAATCATAAACATCATGATATTGAAGGATTAATCCAAAATTAAGGATGAGTTAGAAGAAAGAATGAACGAAAAAGAGTTAATAGGATACTCACATGATAATTTCTTGTATTTCAAGTATGAATATTGGAAATCATTTATAAATATTTAATCTAGAGTAATTGTAAAGAAATATATTTTGACCTCTTCTTATTTGATAATAAAGGATACATGTACAATGTTTGTTGAAGATTTTGGGAGGTAGATATACAAAATTTTCTATAATTTTATTAAGGATTGAGTACCATGGGAGAAAACTCACATTGTTCTAATAAGGAATTTAGAAATTCTAGAATCACAATTACTATTTTTAGTAGAGTTTCCATTATTTAATTATAAGAATTTATTATGATTTTATTTTGAGAATATAAGAATAAAAATAAAGCGAAGAACATAAATGAGTAAGTGTAAAATGTATCTATGATTCAATGATTCTAAATAAAAATCTATTGAAGATAACAACATGTGGGATTACTATACAAGGTGAGTAAGAAGAAGATAAATATCAGATAAGTATATTGGTTGATTTTATTCACTCTAGTTATAATTCTTCATAAATGTTTCTATTATTACTTTGAGTAACAAGTTATT
Organism: Viscum album; assembly: GCA_963277665.1. NCBI lineage: Eukaryota > Viridiplantae > Streptophyta > Magnoliopsida > Santalales > Viscaceae > Viscum > Viscum album. The sequence continues at coordinate 405,581,182 of OY728130.1, forward strand.
GATTATATTGAATAGGTTAGTACTAGTGAATTCAGTAGGTTTAAGGATATACCCTTACCCGTAGCTTCATCTTGATAATAAAAGAGTATCTATGCAGGTGTGGGATAAAAACTACCATACATCGGAACTTATTCATCCATTTTGGAGATGAACCTCATTAACAAATCAAATGTATTAATTTTTTTATTCTACACTATGATAAGTTAGAGAGATCGATGATGAATAGGAAAGAGGATTATTATGGTTTGGGAAGAAAAGGTATCAATACAAATTCATCCCCCTATCACTGTTGATCACATATTAAGTTATCCGATCACTAAGGTATTAAACTACAGTGTGTTTGGGCACGCGATAAGGCATGTAGTATTGAGATACAAGTTGCGTGACTTGTTATCACATGATGTGTGATATTTAATTAAAAACAAGAACCCATATTCCCTGAAATTCAAAATACATGGTGCACATCTTAGAGATTCATGTTTTTTTGGTAATTAAGATGATTTATAAGTGAAATTAAATACATACATGACATGAAACCTGGTGGAAGACACATCATGTTGTTGGAAAATTCACATAATGTCTAAAATTATTACCCAATGCATTCTATCCATTATGACCACACATTCCTTAATTTTCCATGAAATTCAAAGAATATACAATTTTCTTTGACCTTCAGTGATTCCCGTATGATCATTGGAACATTCAACTATGATTTTTTTATCCATCATTTTTCACACAAACCCAAATCATTTCCGCATGCACAACATCAGTTAATACTTACTAGTTCCTTCCCTATTTAATCTTGTTGTGTTCTTGTTTATCCACTTGGGTTCATCATTATTAAACTACTAACCATTTCATAGACCAGAGGTGATCATTTTTCAAGTAAAAAATAATTTGGGTTAGGAAATGAAATTATTTGGCTGAGGAATTAATGAACGATCTCTCATATATGATTATTGCACACCAAACATGAATATGAGACATGGAAAATAATGGAAATATATTATTATTTCTCATACCAATTATTTTTTATTCCTCAATTAAGAACACAAAATGATGAACTGATTATCCAAAAATGTTTAATCAAATTCTCGAAATAAACATTCGTTGAAAATTAAAAATAAAATGATTACTTAGAATTAATTGGGGAATTATTCTATTTTGGACATTAGAAATAGTATTTGATTAATATATATATATATATATACATACTAAATAATATAATTTAATCAAATTACAATCATTAAAATAATTTTATCATGTTATCAACAAGTAGAGTTTAGGTGGATATATTTTTAGAGGTGGTAGAAATAAAAAAGTCCCACATCCTAGAGAAAAAACAAACAGTTTGATATACATTCATCCTCATATCATGGTTCATCACTATTATATCAAGAATATTTCACCTCCTCATTGATATTTTATCATACCCATAATGAATAATGAAATAAATTCTCTCTATTATTTTCTCACACCAAAGGAAAAATAGGGTCCCCAAAAATTTTTGACCAGGTATGATGGAATAATTGGTTATTGGTGGTGAGATTAACCTCCTATAATTTTTTCTACAATGCCACCATTAAAACTCATTATTATTATCCTAATAGATATAAATTTAATCCTTCCATCAAGAGAACTCACCTAATTTTAAATATTATGCTCAAAATATCCTTTAATATTCCGTGTCGTTGCAAGATATATATCCCAATTCCATATTACCATCCTCAATAAAATTATGATTTTTTATATTTTTTATGGGATAAGAGTTAGGCCATTAGATGTTTCAAATAAATACCTATAAAATTTTGGTTCATGGATTTAAACCTCGGAATATAACTTTTACCTCACCACACCAGTCTAAACACAATCATGATATTAGAATTTTAATTGGAGGACATGTCTAGGGGATACTGTTTCTCACATACAATTGTAAAAAATTATTTATTATATCAATATTATATATTGATTAATAACAAAAAAAACTCAAAAAATTACCAAAATTCATTCTAAGGGAAAAAATGTAACGCCCCAACCCCAGTTACCCAGAGTCGGTGCATTATTAGATAATATTGGCATGATCACAAAATATCAAGCCTCGAAAGACCGATTAGTTTAGTGGCCTTGGAATAACTAGATTCATTCATAAAGTTTACATTACAACATAAAGTGAAAACTACTACAACAACATCTTCTCTTCATATCCCCTCATACTATCCCTGCAGGTCATTCATAAATTACTTCTTCACATCCTGGGAAAAATAAAACATTGAAAGGGGTGAGATCAGATTCTCATTAAGGATAACAATATAGCGGAAACTTTCATAAATAAGCATAAAAATTTAAGGCAATGTATAACTAAAACAAAAGCCTTTTAAACTTGAAATTTAGCATAATATGGAAAAGATAAAATGAAATAATTCCGTTTACTTATTCACATGGATATTCTACTAGTCGAATAATCACATGCAATATCAATAACCAGTTTCATAATGATGGAATGCATAATGCCAGACTATCATAACCACATAGCCAAGGCCTCATGCCAAGACTTCAAATAATATTTTTTCAAGGCCTTATTCCAAGACACTAGTTTGTCTCATGAGACCTATCGATGCATCTAGGAGCTATAGCGGGCTCCACCCGTCACTTATTAAGTCCAATGCATTCCTCATATGAATAGGTTTAAACATAACATAAACATTCGTATTAAAACTAGCATACGAAATGTCAATAATTTCTCCATAAACCGTGAATAGTATAAAAATAACACATCCATAGTCAAACATATCACAAAACCTTCAATACAATATGGATGTTTTGTATCATAATTAATCAACTTCAAATAAGCTTAAAATCCATCAAAGGATATTGACATAGATGAAATCAAAACTTTTTGAGAGAAATACCTCTTTTTCTTTTTAAATGATTTAAAAGTCACGTAATTATAAAATAATACATTTACTTTGAAAATATTCTTATAAGATTGTAGGGTAAGCTTCGACGATTTTATAACGGCGAAAAATAGCCACACCCACCGTATAAGTTAAAAAAAAGACATTCTTACCTTAATTCTGTCGAAAAGGTTAAAAAGGACCTTGTTTGGAAAATGACAGAAAGATTCCTTTATAAATTTTTTATAAAAAGTCAACAAGGGTATAAATGACTTTAACCCATAGTATGTAAAATAGTAATAATGATTTGAAATACATTTCTAAGAAACATGGATGTTGATGATAAAGAGGTCCCAGTAGATAATTACGTATAAACAACCTCAGATAATGAAGAGATTGTGAAATAAAACCTTACCTTGTACTTTTCCTTGGTTGAGGGTAGGTTAAAATCCTGTATAATGGTGAAATAATTTTTGTTAAATTATACAAGAATCATATAAATTAATATGATATCATATATGATCTTTTAACATTTATTTGTTAATAGTATCTTAGTATTATCGTCGTTTCGGGTGTTAAGTTACTCGTTTTATTTTATATGTTTTGTTACATAAGCCATATTTGTTATGGATAGGTTGTATATTATTCATATCCAGAATGATATTAATTCCTTAAACATTATTTTTAATCATCAAATGAGAATTAGTCTTGAATGGATACGATGGGGAATGAATCTCATCACGTTCGTGGAGACGGTAGTCTGTAGGTACGCACGAGCGACAATATCATTCTTTTGATATTAAAATAATATATAATTGGATAGTATATCATATATATAGAATCATTATCATGTTATAATTATTATTTACTTGAATTACACATCATTATTTTACCCATCCAAATACTAATATATTGAATAATAATTACACCACGACGTGGAGACGGTAAGCCGTACGTACGCACGTATGGTGACATGTCATTAAAAAGATGGATATAATAGTGAATATGGTTGTACCATATTTATAATGACATCATAGTATATATAAGATACTGGATTTATTATTTTAGAATAGAAATAACAAATAAAGAAGTAGTTGAAGAAGAAAAGAACTTGAAAGAGGGTGGTGAAAACATTACCTCTTCTTCGGGTTCTTCCTTTTGATTTGATCGAAAGAGTTCCTTAGGCTGGCTTTCTGACTAAAGGAAGACATATAAGATGAAGGGAGGATATTTTAGAGGGTGTTTGGGAAGAGTTTGGCCGAGACAAAAGGCTTTGAAGGTGTGAAATTGAGAGAAGGGGGAGTGCCCTTTTATAAGAGGGGTGAGGGGCACCTTTGGAAAAGCTAGAAATATTATTTTATAATAAATTTATATCCGGTTTTTAATGGCTCCAAAGTGGATTATTTAAAGGTTAAGGTGGTGATAGGTCGAAAAAAACTCAACCAATAGGTTTTAGACAGTTTTGGGTCACTTTATTAACATTATCTTTTAGTTTTAACTCTTAGTTAATTAGTTTGACATTTACCATGTCACTTTGTATTTTTATATTATATAGTTAATAAACTTACTATATACATCCAAGAGACCCCCAAGTGGTCCATTAATGATACAACTATCATGATATAAGTACTTTGGAAGAACCTTAGATTTTTAGGAATATAATATCAATTAATAATATAATATATGTTATAAAAACTCTTTCATATCAATTTTGACACTATTTAATAATTAATTATTGTTAAAGTTTTAACAACATTATTAATTTTAACGAAATTAATTTAAGAAATCCTAACATGTCATATTAATAAATAAAATTTGTGGATGTCATCAAAACTTCCAAGTTATATTTATTTTAATATTTATAATAACAATTATTTGATTCTTTCATTAATAAGGAAAATAATGCATCATTATTGTGTCATAAATAAATTTACTTATTCAATGTCTAAAAATTATAAATAAAATAATATTATGAAGAATTTTTTTTATATTTATAATTAATATTTATAGTTGAAAATATAATATATATAACCCTATGTAAAAATTTTTTTTCTAAAAGATATATGTTTATGTCATTTTTGTATTTACTTTAACTTAATTAATATAAAGTGTCATTATAACTTACAAGTGGATCCATGGGGTCCCAAAATCGACCCAAAGATGCCCATGGTCTGACATGTATCAACCAATAGGGTTAGGACACATTTTAGGGTAAATTAATATTATTATAATATTATTTTGTACCCTTATTTACCAGATTTACCCTTTAACCATGGTAAATAAAATATTTACCGAAGTAATTATTCAAAATGTATCAAAATAAAGGTTACCTATTTACAAAATTTAGACCTCTTGATTCCAAATATGGAATCCATATTTCTAATTTCAAAACACATAATTGGCAGAAATTAATTTAAAATTAATTCCCATTGTTAAAACAAAAAGCGTGTTTTTAAGAGATAATAACTATCAAAAGATTGACAGTTGTTTATGTCCGGTTTAAATGTGAAACTATGTCCAATGAACAAAATTGTATTAAATGCTAAAAATATATATTTTAATTTTACTTTAAAACCACTTACATTTTTAATTTATCACTATTAATTATTTTGATTAAAAAAGTTGTTTTTAATTAAAATTTAGTAATTTTAACTATTCATCAAAATATAAAAGTTATCCAAAAAGTTCCAAAATTTTACCCTAGGATAATTTTGATATTATTAATCCAAAAATGAAGTCCATTTTGAGAGATAAAATTTATAAAATTTCAAAAAGTGGGTATTACTATTCATAACGGCTAGTTTGATTGGTTGTGGTGTGTGTTTGAACTCGAAGTTCCGTACAACACACGCTACTGTATTATTCAAAGAGAAGCATACTGTGGAAGCTTGGGGTGTTACATTTTCACCTCCATAAAATAATTTCATCCTTGAAATTTCTAGAATACTACTGCATGAAAAGACTTGGGTGGTTCTTTATCTTAGGTTCCTCGGGTTCCCATGTTGCTTCTTCCATCTTATGGTTTCTCCACAAAACTTTTACCAGACGAGTCGTCCAGTTTCTCAGTACTTGTTATCTCATATCAAGAATCCTGATGGCCACTTTGCAAAAATATAGATTGGGTTCTAGTTCTAATTCCTCATAGGTGAGTACATGCGTTGGGTCAGGCATGTATTTCCTCAACAGTGATACGTGGAACACATCGTGAACTTTGGAGAGACATGGCGGCATTGCCAAATAGTAAACTACATCCCTAATTCGTTCTAGAATTTCGAATGGTCCGATGTACCTGGGACTCAATTTTCCCTTCTTACCGAAACAAATAACACCCTTCCATGTAGATACCTTTAAGAAAACATGATCTCCTACATGAAATTCCAAATCATTCGGTTATCAACATAGATCTTCTGCCTACTTTGAGCTCCTTTGATGTGGTTTTTTATTATCTTTACCTTTTCCATTGTTTACTCCACCAGTTCTGGGCCTACAAGTTTTCTTTCACCAACGTCATCCCAACAGGTTGGTCTGCGACATCTTTTTCCGTATAATACTTCATATGATGCTATCTGAATACTCGAATGGAAGCTATTGTTATAGGAAAATTCTACCAGAGGTAAATATTGATCCCACATACCCTGAAAGTCAAGTGAGAAAGATCTCAATATGTCTTCTAAGGTTTGAATAGTCTGTTATTATTCTCCATCTGTTTGAGGGTGGTAGGCAGTGCTCAAACGAAGTTCAGTATCCAAGGCCTTCTGAAAACTCTTCCAGAATCTTGAAGTAAAACGGGTATCACGATAAAAAACAATCAATTCGGGTACTCCTTGAAGTATCACAACTTCATTAATATATAGTCTTGATCGAAATTCCAGGTGTAGATCTTCTCTTATAGCAAGAAAATGTGCTGACTTGGTAAGACGATCAACAATAACCCATATTGCATCATTCCTTCTAGGAGTATTTGGTAGTCCCATGACAAATGCCATCGTGATATTATCCCATTTCCACTCAGGTATGGGAAGAGGTTGCATGAATCCTCTAGGCTGTTGCCTTCCAGCTTTCACTTGTTGAAAAACCATACATCTTGACACAAAATCAGAAATCTTCCTCATCATGTTGTACCACCAAAAGTGTTTCTTCAAATATATATAAATTTTGGTGCTCCCAGGGTATATAGAGAAATTGGAGCTATGGGCATCATCTAACAATTCCCTTTTCAGATCAGGTATATCGAGAACACAAATTCTCTTCCCAAATTTGAAAATTCTTTCTTCATACACAAAGTCTCTCAATCTCCCATTATTCACAGCTTTAATCTTCTTTTGAAATTCTTCATCATTGGTATGAGAACTCTTAATCCATTCTAGTAAAGATGGTTTGGCAACCATTTTAAAAATAATTGATGTTTCACCTTCCATGGTTATTCCCAGGTCCATCTTCACTAGATCCATGAAAATTGGATCCCTTTCAATTCTCATATTGTTCAAAACTCCATGATATTTTCTACTCAAAGAATATTCCACCTTATTTGCCTTCCCCGGGTGGTAGTGTATCGTGCAATCATAATCCTTGAGTAATTCAAGCCATCTCATTTGCCTCATGTTGATTTCTTTTTGTGAGAAAATATACTTCAAACTCTTGTGATCAGTATAAATCTCATATTTTTCAGCATAGAGGTAGTGTCTCCATATCTTCAAAGAAAATATCACAGCTGCTAACTCGAGATCATGAGTAGGATAGTTTTTCTCATGAATTTTCAACTGTCGTGATGCATAGGCAATAACCCTATCATTCTGCATAAGGACACAACCAAGTCCTTTCTTCGATGCATCACTATAAATAACGAACCCATCATTCCCCGGTGGTTGAGTCAATATAGAAGCATTGACTAATCTTCTCTTCAGTTCTTCGAAAAATTATTCACACTCTTTTTTCCAAAAAAATTTAACCCCTTTACGTGTGAGCTTCGTTAATGGGTTAGCCAATCTGGAAAAATTCTGGACGAAACGTCGATAATAACCTGCTAAACCAATAAAACTTCATACCTCAATTATACTCATCAGTGCAGGACATTATTGGATTGCCTTGGTCTTAGAAGGATCAATAGAGATTCCATCATTAGAGACAATATGGCCAAGAAAAGAAATCCCCTGAAGCCAGAATTCACACTTGCTAAACTTCCCATATAATTCATTTCTTCTCAAAGTCTTCATGATATTGCACAAGTTATTTTCATGATCTTCATAGATTTTGGAGTATACCAAGATATCATCAATAAATACAACCACAAAATCATCTAGATATTCCTTGAAAACTCTGTTCATTAGATCCATGAATATAGAGGGCGCATTAGTCATCCCAAAAGGCATTACTGTAAACTCATAATGCCCATACTTGGTTTGAAATACTGTGTTCAGAATGTCTTCCTTCTTCACACACAACTGATGGTATCCAGATCGAAGGTAAATCATAGAAAAGTATTGAGCTCCATGAATTTGGTCAAATAAATCATCAATGCGAGGTAGGGGATACTTGTTCTTTATTTTTATATCATTGATCTCCCTGTAGTCAATGTACAACCTCATAGATCCATCTTTCTTTTTAACAAAAAGAACAGGGGCTCCCCATGGAGAAACTCTAGGGTGAATAAATCCCTTATTACTCAATTCCTCTAGTTGTTTATTTAGTTCAACTAATTCCACAGTGGCCATTCTATAATGGGTCTTTGATATCATCCTTGAACCAGGAATTAAATCAATGGAAAACTCAATTTCTCGTTCTGGAGGATGTCCAGGTAAATCTTCCGGAAACACATCTACATATTCTTTCACAATAGGTACATCCTCTATATGAACATTCCATTCTTTACCCACAGTCATTTCATTATCTTCCTACCTAATAATTGAATTTAGTTGATCTACTGGGGGTGGATCGAGATAAGAATCAGGTGGTGACAATTCTGCTCTAAAGATAAGGTGTTATTTATCACCACCATCAAAAATTGTAACCTCCTTCTTCTTAGAATAAATCTTCGCATCATGGTCTAAAAGACAATCCATACCAAGGATTATATCAAACTCAATCATAGGTATGACGATGATATCACCATATAAAGAACATTTATGTGCTCTAATGGGGACGGATCCACATAACTTTGTAGCAATGATACTTCCCTTAAAAGTTTTAACTGACGACTCTCTTGTTAAATAAAATTGGAAATATCTATTTTTCTTAGAAAACTGGGAAGATATAAAACAATGCGATGATCTAGAATCAAATAATTCATTTTCTAAACTTGAGGAAACCATTAAATTACCTGCCACCACATCTATCAGAGCTTCTACCTCAGCAGTAGTGATAACATAATCTTGGACTTGATCCCTTGGACTTTTCTGAGGTAAGTTCCCCTGATGATTAGGAAATTCATTTGCATGATGTCCCATCTCCCTGCAATTGTAGCATTGGACATCAGTAGCTTCCTTCTTCCCTTGCAATCACGAGCTTGGTGGCCTTTTTCACCACACTTATAACAGACTCCCATTCCTTTTAAGCAAGTATTGGGGTGTTTCTTCCAACATTTATTGTAGGATGTATATTCAAATTTTCCCTTCTTCCCCTTATTTCCATTCCCAGAGTGATCAGCAGATCTCTTCTTCTCATACTTTGCTTTAAAGTCATAAGACTTAGATAATTCCTTTTCTGTCTTTATAGCACTTGAGACAATATCTTAGTACAACAAGAAGGTTTGTGAGACTAACGCTCGACGAAGAAACTATTTTAACCCATCAAAAAAATGATCAATATTACTTCTTGGGTTACGTATATAATCTCCAGCATAACTTGCTAACCTTGTAAAGTTAGCCTCATACTTTGTGACATTCTCATCCTCCTTTTTTCTCAGACTCAGAAATTGCCTTTCCATATCTATTCGATGGTCACGAGGAAAGTATTTTTATAATAAAAGTTCTTTGAACTCCCTCCATTCCATATTTGATACTTCCTCGTCATCCTTTGTGTTTTGAATCAAGGACCACCATTGATCAACATCTCCAATGAGGCGGTAAACTGCCATGATAACCTTTTCCCTTTCACTACTCCCCAAATCCTGAAATATATTCTCTAGGGAATTTATCCATTGCTCAACTACTAAGGTACTTTTACTCCCATTGAATGTTGGTGGTTGTTGCCTCATGAAGCGATCTAACATTGATCCTCCACGCTGCAGATCAAGGTGCTCCATATGGGTAAGGTTATTATTCATAACCTGAGTGAGTTGTCCCAGTATGGTGATTAGCTGATCAGCACTAGTTGCATCACCAGCTCCACTATAATTTTCTTGAGTAGGAGGTAAATCCCTACATGGAGTGCATGCATTGATACGGTTTCTATTTCTTCCACTGGGATCCATTTCTAAACAATGGCATAAACTAGATCAGTTAATGAATCAAAATACATAATTCCATAGTTGTAAAACACTTACCATAAATTGAACTATTTATGGATATAATCCATAATCATAAAAATGTTTTCTTTGAGGAAGTATATACTCATAAACCCTTCATAATGGTTTGTAAAGAAAATGAGAATTATACTAATCATATCCACTAGGAGTGTCGTAACCAAGAGTGCAGCAAGGCCCGTTGTCGTGCACCAGTTCCCGTTCGAGTCTGGCTCAAAGCGGTGTTTTCGGGTTTTTACCCCTAGGTACATCTGTTCCAGATCCGCCCCTACCAGCTCATATCTAGACAGGGATGTATTGCTCAGAAAACTCACAAAATCTCTACAATAACAAAATTCTAGGAAGTTCTTCTATACTAATCGTCAAAGTCCATCTTAGGTCTATGCGCTCTAATCAGAGTTTATCTAAATCTAGCTTCCAAGGTTTGTACTAAACTTCCTCTGATACCAACTGTAATGCCCTGACCCCAGTAACCCAGAGTTGGTGCATTATTACATAATATTGGCATGATCACAAAAGATCAAGTCTCTAAAGACCGATTAGTTTAGTAGCCTTGGAATAAATAGATACATTCATAAAGTTTACATTACATCATAAAGTGAAAACTTCAACAACAAAATCTTGTCTTCATATCCCCTCATACTATCCCTGTAGGTCATTCATAAATTACTTCTCCACATCTTGGGAAAAATAAAACATTGAAAGGGGTGAGCTCAGATGCTCAGTAAGGATAACAATATAGGAAAAACTTTCATAAATAAGCATAAACATTTAAGGCAATGTATAACTAAAACAAAAGCCTTTTACATATGAACTTCATTATAATATGGAAAAGATAAAATGAAATAATTCCATTTACTTATTTATATGGATATGCTACTAGTCGAATAATCACATGCAATATCAATAACCACTTTTATATTGATGGAATGCATAATGCCAGACTATCATAACCACATAGCCAAAGTCTCGTGCCAAGAGTACAAATAAGATTTTGTCAAGGCCTTGTTCCAAGACACTAGTTTGTCTCATGAGACCTACCGATGCATCTAGGAGCTATAGCGGGCTCCACTCGTTACTTATTATGTCCAATGCATTCCTCATATGAACAGTTTTAAGCATAACATAAACATTCGTATTAAAACTAGCATACGAAATGTCAATAATTTTTCCATAAACCGTGAATGGTATAAAAATAACACATCAATAGTCAAACATATCACAAAACCTTCAATAAAATATGGATGTTTTGTATCATAATAAATCAACTTCAAATAAGCTTAAAATCCATCAAAAGATGTTGACATAGATTAAATCAAACCTTTTTGAGAGAAATATATATTTTTCTTTTTAAATCATTTAAAAGTCCCATAATTATAAAATAAAACATTTACTTTGAAAATATTTTTATAAGAATTTAAGGGAAGCTTCTATTATTTTATAACGGCGGAAAATAGCCACACCCGCCGTATAAGTTAAAAAAAGAAATTCTTACCTTAATTCTGTCGAACAGGTTAAAAAGGACCTTGTTTGCAAAACCACAGAAATATTCCTTTATAAACCTCTTATAAAAAGTAAATAAGGGTATAAATAACTTTAACACATAGTCTGTAAAATAGTAAGAATGATTTGAAATACATTTTTAAGAAACATGGATGTGGATGATAAAGAGGTCCCAGTAGATAATTACGTATAAACAACCTCAGATAATGAAGAGATTGTGAAATAAACCCTTACCTTGTACTTGTCCTTGGATGAGGGTAGGTTAACCTCCTGTATAATGATGAAATAATTGTTATTAAATTATACAAGAATCATATAAATTAATATTATATCATACATGACATTTTAACATTTCTTTGTTAATAGTATCTTAGTATTCTCGTCGTTTCGAGTGTTAACTTACTCATTTTATTTTATATTTTTTGTTACATAAGACGTATTTGTTATGGATAGGTTGTATCTTATTCATATCCAAAATGATATCAATTCCTTAGACATTATTTTTAATCATCAAATGAGAATTAGTCTTGAATGGATACGATGGGGAATGAATCTCATCGCGTTCGTGGAGATGGTAGTCCGTACGTACGCACGAGTGAAAATATCATTCTTTTGATATTAAAATAATATATAATTGGATGGTATATCATATATACAGAATCATTATCATGTTATATTTATTATTTACTTGAATTACACATCATTATTATACCCATCCAAATAATAATATATTGAATAACAATTACACCACGACGTGGAGACAGTAAGCCGTACGTACACACGTATGGTGAAATGTCATTCAAAGGATGGATAGAATACTGAATATGGTTGTAACATATTTATAATAACATCACAATTTATATAAGATACTGGTGTTTTTATTTTATAATGTAAATAACAAAGAAAGAATAAGTTGAAGAAGAAAGGAACTTGAAAGAGGGTGGTGAAAACATTACCTCTTCTTTGGGTTCTTCCTTTTGATTTGATCAAAAGGGATCCTTAGGTTGGCTTTCTGACTAAAGGAATGCCTCTAAGATTAATGGAGGATATTTTAGAGGGTATTTGGGCAGAGTTTTACTGAGACCAAAGGCTTTGAAGGTGTGAAATTGAGAGAAGGGGGAGTGCCCTTTTATAAGAGGGGTGAGCGGCACCTTTGGAAAAGCTAGAAATATTATTTTATAATAAATTCATATTCAGTTTATAATTGCTCCAAAGTGTATTATTTAAATTTTAAGGTGGGTATATGTTGCAAAAAACTCAACCAATAGGTTTTAGATAGGTTTTAGTCACTTTATTAACCTTATCTTTTAGTTTTAACTCTTAGTTAATTAGTTTGACATTTACCATGTCACTTTGTATTTTTATATTATATAGTTAATAAACTTACTATATACATCCAATAGACCCCCAAGTGGTCCTTTAATGATACAAATATAATTATATAAGTCCTTTTGCTGAACCTTAGATTTTTAGGAATAGAATATCAATTAATAATATAATATTTGTTTTAAAAAAACTTTTATGTCAATTTTGACACTATTTAATAATTGATTTTTTTAAAGTCTTAGAAACATTATTAATTCGAAAAAAATTCATTTAAGCAATAAATATATGTCATATTAATTAATAGAATTCGTAGATGGCATCAAAACGTTAAAATTTTATTTATTTTTATATTTATAATACCAATTATTTGATTCTTTCATTAATAAGGAAAATACTTCATCATTATTGTGTCATAAATAAATTTAATTATTAAATGTGTAAAAATTATAAATAAAATACTATTATGTAGTAAAACGTTTTATCTTTATATGGAATATTTATTGTTGAAAATATAATATATATAACCCTATGTAAAAATTATTTTTCTAAAAGATATATGCTTATGTCATTTTTGTATTTACTTTTACTTAATTAATATAAAGTGTCATTATCACTTACAAGTGGATCCATGGGGTCCCAAAATCGACCTAAAGATGACCATGGTTAGACATGTATCTACCAATAGGGTTACGACACGTTTTAGGGTAAATTAATATTATTATAATATTATTTTTTTACCCTTATTTATCAGATTTACCCTTTGACCATGGTAAATAAAATATTTACTGAAGTAATTATTCAAAATGTATAAAAATAAAAGTTACCTATTTACACAATTTGGAACTCTTGATTCCAAATATGGAATCCATATTTCTAAATTCAAAACACATAATTAGAGGAAATTAATTTAAAATTAATTCCCGTTATTAAAACAAAAAGCGTGTTTTTAAGAGATAATAACTATCAAAAGATTGACAGTTGTTTATGTCCGGTTTAAATGTGAAATTATGTCAAATGACCAAAATTGTATTAAATGGTAAAAATATATTCTAAATATTTTTTAAGACCACTTAAATTAATAATTTATCACTATTAATTATTTTGATTAAAAAGTTGTTTTTAATTAAAATTTAGTAATTTTCACTATTCATTAAAATATAAAAGTTATCCGAAAAGTTCCAAAATTTTACCCTAGGATAATTTTTATATTCCGAATCCAAAAATGAAGTCCATTTTGAGAGATAAAATTTATAAAATTTCAAAAAGTGGGTATTACTATTCATAACGACTAGTTTGATTGGTTGTGGTGTGTGTTAGAACTCGAAGTTGCGTACAACACACGCTACTGTATTATTCAAAGATAAGCGTACCGTCGAAGCTTGGGGTGTTACAAAAAACCTTGTTCCAAGACCAATAGAATAATAATATTTATCTAAAATGTTTTTTAGCATGGTGAAATTACCACTATACACTTTTTAGGAACTCATGACCTTAAACTCACAAATAAATTAATTCTTGATTGAGGAAAAATCTGGGTCACTACATCCTCCCCAAAATTAAACCTATTTATCACAAAAAAAGAAATAACCCACATTACTAGGACAAGAAGATAACAAAAAAAACTTCACGTAGGGGAAATAATCCATCCTTGCACACTCTTGGTCCTCCACTTATAGTCTAGGATTTAAGAGAAATCATTACCCAACTATATTGGAAAGGAACATCCTATTTCACCGATTATGAATTACATTACATTATAAAATCTATAAACTTAGTATTATTTCAAATAAAAATATTATTAGTTGAAAATTTTCACATTTATTAATCCATGAAAAGACTCTACACCCAATACATTTGTTACTCGATGGTTATCCAACTACCTGGGATGAAGTGAAACAAAAATCAAGTAATATCAACCTTAAAATGACTCATAAATAAGGGTATATACTATAAGAGTTTTGAAATTTAAATATTTAACAAAATCCTAGATGATTGTCTTATGGGAAAAATATATATGTTTTAGACTCTTCCATTGAGTATAACATGAAGATTCCACCCCAACTTTAGAAGTTCTGTAAGGTAGAACTCTCTTAAAGGCATTATTTAGATCTATTCCATTTTCTATCAATAAGGTTTATGCACTGATGACACTAGGACATAGTATAATAAATACATGTACTTTCTTAGTTAATATTTTCATATACATTGGTGAAAACCTTACTTCCACATCTCGATATACAAAAAAAAAATCACATCTATCAATAAAAACAACATGATTGTGTTTTGGTATCTATTTTATAAATGATATTAACAAAAACATAAATAAATGACACCATCCACCATGAACTATTTAGTAACACAACACTGATCACAATCTAAAGTGGATAGTTTTTAATACATGCATGAACCCTCTCCACTAGATACATAACCCAGGATAGCACATGTCAACTTGAGAAACTAAAACCACAACCTATATTGAATCATCATCTATCACATAGACAAAACTAAAACACATTGGGAACTATTTTTTTTGGATGTAATCCATCAAGGAGAACTCTCCATTAGGAATATCCACTATCAAAATGTTTAATGGGAAACCTAATGTGAACTCCAAGGTAAAACCACTATCCACCATGTGAAGTGGATTCCAATCTCACTACCTTTGTAAAAAATCTTTAGGTATATCACCTAAGAATATATATTAATTCAATACAACTCAATAAATATTACCAATATTTCCTCTCACTAAAAGGTTGTGGGGACACTATCATCAATCAAAGGTGAGAAACAACCTCCTCTTCCATAAAGAATTAACCACTTAATGTCCATCTATTCAATGGAATCATCCATTAATAAAACATGTGGTTAACTACTAAGAGAGCCATCCACCATGCCAATACCACATCACTGTGATTAAACTAACCAACAAAAAATCAACATTTATAATGGAAAATTGGTAAACTCATAATGAATGTTAGTACATATATATCAATTCCTAATGATTGAAAACCATGGGTTAACCATTAGAAGTGTTCACACATTTGTTCTGAATAATTGGGATAAAACCTCCTAATATACACCAGAAGTGTATCAATCCATGATTACCTTTTAATGAGAAACTACCTACAACTTGTTTGAGGTTACCTAAACTTTCCATATTCATGGGTTCCACTCATAAATAAAGGTTTAAGTTTTCTTATTTGTTCAACTATATAACACCATGACATTCTATAAATATACAATAAATTCTTAACAGGATGATTCCACTAGTTCTCTTCTCCACAATAATGGAATCCTATGAAATATCCATTTCTCTAAAAAGGATACTCAATTAATCAAAAGGTATGAGTGAAATATTATCACCATAAGTAAAGATCTACTTAGTTAATAATATCATATCTTTTGCATCCAATGGAATCTCCAACTATAAAAAAATGGTTTAAGAAGAGTATTATATCATGTTACAGTGTCCAGGAGTACATTGTTCCAAAATGAGAGGACACAAATCATACCACAAAATGAACAAGGTGTTATCTAACTATATATATCCATTATGTGCATCAATCTACATATTATTCTATCTAAACCTACACTGGGAAAGAACTGTATGAAGTTAGTTGTGGGATTGGATGTGTGAGAATCCATTTTTTGCGTAAGTGTTGTGGCTTTCAGAAAGGAGTGCCTTTTTAAACTATATATAGAACTGTATGAAATATGACATAATAAAAATCTAGGTCTATAACCATAAACATAAATCACTGATTCTTATTAATGAATTGTGGAAGAAACACTCTTTACAAGTGTAACATAGTTGATACTATATAGTAATAACATGATAGTAATCAAAGGAAATTTCAGTTTCTTTAGAGGGCTATGTAAGTGTAAATTGGATGCATTTTAGGTTGTTAGAACTATTCAATACAAGGATCATTTTATTTAATGGTACTTAGGAGGTGTTTATGATCAAGTGGAGGGACGATTGTGAAGACATAATGATGATAGAACCATTTTTGTGAGAATCTAGTAGTGGTACTCATCTGTAAATAGTTTAATTATACTTGTTTTAGTCACATTTAATCTTATTTCAGCTATTTATTTAGAGTGATCCATTTTAATATCTTATTCCCTCTTCAATTAAAGATATTTTTTTCTATGGAATATGATAAATTATTGAACCATGTTAAATTAATATATTACTTTATGAGTTATTTACTTTCTTTTATTACTTATTCGGTTTGGGTTGTGTGTTGTGAGTGCCTATAGAGGTTTTAGAATGTGCTTGGATGGGGTTATTAAGATTCTCAGTTCTAGATACACTTATTCACAACATTATGTAGTAGGACCTTTTAGATTTCCCATTTCTAAATTTTAGGAATTTGGAGGTTGAATGGTTCTGAATCATTTATTTTTGTGTAAAAATTGGTTTCATAGATTGGTTTAGAGTTTTTAATTGTATCCCATATTGTGTATTTCAAAATTTATGAGTTATATATTCTTTACCTTTTTCTGATTAAGTAAGAAAATTATATCACGAATGATAACATTATAAGATGGAAATTTGTGACTGGATAAGTTTGGTGGATCATGTTTTTTGTTTCTTGAAAATTCATATAGAAAACTACCATTCTAGAAGGATATTTATCTTTTATTGATTTGGGTAAAATGGGAAGTTATGGATAAACATTCCATGTAAACTAGTCAAAGCACGATATGAATAAATTGTTCTTCAATAAAAATTCATAATCTAATCTTGAATGAGGATATTCAAAATAAAGATGTTTTAGGTTCTACTAGAATTTAATTTAATATATAAGGTAGGGGAAAATTCACCCAAATAAGTCATAAGAAGAGAGGGTAAAACAAAAGTGATATAATATAATGGAATTCTATTGGTCTTGGAGACTTAACATGTTTTCACTTTGGAAATAAGGGTCATTTATGAATGGACTATCAAGATAGGTTTTTTAACTTCTGAAAGAAGGTTTTTTTATTTCATACACAAGACCTATAGCTTAAGGGGAGGGAAAAAACTGATTCTATGTTTCGTGATTTTTATGGATACATATATCCTTATCCACAATGCCTCATTTCATGTAAGTTTTGAAAGAGTATGCATGAAAAACTATATGTCTCAAATACTTGTAAAGTTCACCTTATGGATATAGAGGTGATTGAGTTTGTCATAAAAAGTTAATTATTTTATCATTTTAATGAAGATAAAATTTTTGATAAACATAGAAGGCATTTGATATATCTTAGATTTATGGAAGCACTGGATTTATAATGGATAGATTTATGATGTGGGATTCTATAATTTCATTCTAAATGGTCTGTAGAAAATTACACAAGGTTCCATGGTATTATCATGAGGAGTGAAGGATTGAATATTTTACCAAAATGGAGAGTCGAAAGGTATCATGCATTCTAGAGAAACAACTTCTAAAAGTTTGAAGTTTTTTCATGATTGTTTTTATCACAGTGGTAAGAAATATTTATGAACCTTCAATTCTAGAGGATTGATAATGGTAGATCATGTTGAGTATAGAATGTTTTAGTGTTTTATTCAAGGTAACTAGTGAATGTTTTAATTAAATATGAATGGAAAGGAACCAAAGAATTGGAAGCTCATGTTAGTTCATACAGATATACAGAGACATACATTGGTTTGATCTCATGAAGGAACATAATAGTATATTAAATTTATTGAAGATCTAACAAAGAATTTGTGGGTTTTTTCCTCAAATAGAATTGTAATGTTTTTTGAACCTTCATCAGATGGAGATCCATAGTAGAAGTTATGCCTCTAACAAAGCTAAAATTCCTTCAATCTAATAATAATGGAGAGAATAGAGGAAAAATGTTTTGAAATTTCTATTGGATGGATGGAATCCAAATTAATAATAAAGTGACATGATCACCGAATAATTTTTTAGAAGAATAGATAAATCAAACACTGAATGAGAGATCTAAAATAATAAGGTTGTATTCTAGATTCCTGATGGACTTTTTGGATAAAGCAGTTAACTATGAATCTTATCTGGTGAATCATAGTACTTTCAAATAGACAGAGTATAAAATTCTAAAAAAACTCTAGTCCATAAGAAATATTCATTTTACTCACCCAAAAGTTTCTAGATGTATTTGATATGCCCATGTTAATGATAATTATAGGGATAAATATGAATCTAATCCTTAAACTTCTTTCTTTATTGGATATAGTGATGAATACATTCATTTCATAATCTTGGATAATAATAAGTGGAAGATTACTAGTGTCTGGAACATACTCTTCAATGATAAGATATTATCGAATGATTAGAACCAATAGAAATATACTCTTTCATACAATGACCCAATTGATCAAGACAAGGTTGAGCTGAGTAGAGTTCATGTTGTGTTGGGCTATTCATGGAGCATGGAAGAAGTATTGAAATAGATAAAACCAAGTTCCTAAATAGAAGATTCTATTTAATTTCTAGAAGTAATATTAATCAATGTACTATAATTCCAAAGTACAAGAGAAGATCTAAGTATAATTTAATAAGTACGATTTCCAAAAGAAACTAAATCTTAGGAATTAGGGTGGTATACTATGGTTAACAGGATAATATAAAGTTTTTATTATTAGATGTAATTTATACAAATTAGAAATGGTAGAGAAACTAAATTTCTTAGTGAGATGATAATTCTAAGTGATTCAATAAAGTGGGAGTAATAAATTAAGGAAGTGCTAGATTCCTTATTTTTTTTAATACATGGTAAGTAACAAAATTTTTGAAAGGAAATAAGATTCTTTAGAAAAAGTTGGTTTATCATCCAAAAAAGGAATTAGATGGTAGATTTTTATACCTAGCATGATTTTATATGAATAAATTATAATAATCAAGAGTGGCAGACATTGGATAAAATTTCTCACTTATTATTAAGCACAAAAAAATTCATATGGTGAAAAACCTATTTACCATAGAATATTTATTTATTGAACAACTTTATGTTAAGACTATATTCCTTTATAGATAATTATATTATTAAATATATATGGAGAATCTATAAGGTTTCCTACTCAGATAGAATGATGAAATGGTGTGAAAGAGTAATAAATGACAAAATGGTAGTACCCAGGCACCAAGGAAATGAAATCAAATGTTTTATAAATTTGTAAGGGAATGATAATTCATCTGGAGTAATGAAGATCATTAAATTTATAATAAGGTTCATAACATGGGTGTTTTATCATTATTATTCCCTAAATGGAAAACCGAATCTTATTTATACTTGTGATTGGGGGGGGGAGTAGAAGAGTTAAAGTCTGATTTTTTTAAGATTTCTAAAATAAGGATCATAGTTCTCAAAGGAAGATGTTAGGGATTTGGATTGAATGAGATATGAAAACCAATTTTTTTTCCTTTATCAGTCAGAGTACATATAGAAGGTGTTGTTCATATTCAGAATAAGTGATTCAAATATTATAGGAACTTTTGTAGCTAGACACTTCCATATTTAAAAGGATAAGGATCCTAAAATGATTTTTAGGATTAACATATGAAAATTGTTTCATTTAAATTATTTATTGGATGTCTGATGTACACCCTCATTTATAAATGGTTTGATATCACAAAATTGGTAGGTTTGGTTTGTAGGTTTATAGAAAATCTAGGAAAGGAGTGTCGAGATGATGTTATGTGGATATTATGATATCTTATAGGAACATTTTATCTTTTATTTTTTTTAAATAAATTACCCCTATAATGATTTAAGTACACCGAATTTGGTTGAGATATAATCTCAAAAAAGAGTACCATTAGATTTATTTTTCTTTTAAATTCACTTATGTGATCTTTATATCCATGTTAAAACTTGTAGTTAGACAATTAACCAAAAAAGTTCTGTAAACTAGAATTATAGAAGTAGGGAATGGGTTTGTGTGTTCTATTATATGATATTGGAGTGAGGTAAGAAATTGATATGTTTTACTATAGAAACCAAAGTGATATTCACTTGGCCAAGAACTTAGTGTTTCACTTCTAAATTAATCACATTAAATTGAAGTACCACTTTATCTAGAAGCTCATGGAATATGGAATGTTATACTATAGAAGATTTAAGGGAATCAGAATATAGATGATGTGCTACCTAAATTTATATAATGGGAATGTATTGATTATTATTGTGCTTCAATGGGGATTTAATAACTTGGAGGTCATGAGATCTTGTATTTCATGACAGAATGAAAGATAGGAATAGTAGAAACCCAGACCCTAGTAACCTAGTGCTGGTGTCTACTTTATTACATTGGAATAAGATACAAGGAATCACATACCTAAGGACAAAATAGTTTAGTAGTCTTGGTAAAATAGATACATAATTTACATTATTATTATAATTGAATACATAAAATACACAAAGTATTTTGTTTTAGAATTCCATTATTCTCTTTATCATATCCCTAAACATAAATCTCAAAACACTTCCTGGTATCCTGGGAAAAAAATAAAACTTAAAAAGAGGTTAATCATAATACACATATACAATTTTTATTTAAAATGGTATACGAAATGTAAATAATTTCACCAATCAATAAACATAATCACAAACCATCTAGCATAAAATTAATAGTATCAATATAGTATATCCCCAGTCTAATAGATCATAAACCATATGGAGAAACAATAAGGATGGTATCATTAGAGTATATGACCGTTAAAGAATAAGTTACTTAAAATAATGTATTTTTAGATGAAAAATTATTTTTAAAGATCACTTGGATCATTTCATGTGGAAAATAACCTTTCTTTTAAAATCAAAATATTATTTTCAAACTATAAAATTCATAAAATATTGTCGAAATATTTTTCATTTCAAATAACTTTTAAAAACTAATAATTTTGATAATATTAGTATTTTATTATTTAGAAATAACCTTGTAAAAATGAAAATGAAGATTCAAAGAAATGGAGTTCATGATGGTGGGTAATTCAGTATATGTCGTATAAGCTAAAACGAATATTCTTTTTTTTTCAATATAAAATGGTTAGAAAAGTGCCACATTAAGAAAACAAAAATAATATTCCTATCAAAATATTTTATAAAAATTAAAACATGGGTAAAAATATCTTTAACAAATCATTTAGATAATTTCAAAACATTTTTTTAAAACATTTCTAGAAAACATGGTTTTGGAATAAAAATATTTTTGACTAAATATAGAAATAAATTATTATTTTATTAAAAAACATTTTTTAATCATTTTAAGTACCAATAAGATGTAAAATTGTACTATTACTTTAAAAAGTTCATAAATAATTATATGAGAATAAAATAGATTTATTTTAAGATATAAGTATAAAATAATTTCCCCAAGGGAGACTTAAATAAAAACAATCCTGAAAAATGACGAGATTATGAAATAAACCCTTACCACTTTGGTATCTTTTGAATCATAATCCCCATAAAATAAATAAAATTAAATGAAACTTTAAATACTATGAAGATAAATTAATTAATAATATAATAGAAAAAATGAAATTATATACACCACATTAAATAAATAAGTGGTGAATAGGGCATATGTCTCATAGAGGTAAAAGTGAGACAAGAAACCCTTACATCAAGTTCATCATCACATATGTTCTTTATCTTACTAAATTATAAAATTATGATAATTATTTATATTCTTAAGAAACAATTTCATGTTTTTTATTCCTTTTATTTCACTTAATACAATTTTATATATGATTACTTAATCAATTAGGTTTTCATTATATGTTTTGATGATATTTTTCTTAATTTTGAAAAATGAATTTGGTAGGTTGAATTTGACCAAAGAGGTCATTATTTGAACATATACATAATAATAATTGTGAAATAATTATCAAATTTATACATAATTTATAATTTTAAAATCAATCATGAAATTTGGTTATGAAAAATGAATTACATTAAAATCATGGAAATGATAGGCCTTACGTATGATTGAGAAAAGTTTAAAATTTTCAATGATCATTATAGAAATAAGATAAGTAATATTTTAAATTTATATAAGGATAATAATAATATGTATAAAATATTATTTGTTTAAATATACTTATATATATCATCCTTGTGGTGTGTTGTTGAAAAGAGAGTCACATCACTTTGTGAAGGCGGTAGTCCACACATACATGAATGACGCTGTCATTTTTTAGTGTAAGAAAGAAAAAAACATATATTATATTTTTAGAATAATAAATATGTATTAAATATAATAATTATTTTATTTTGATAATATATATTCACTAAATTTATCCTTATTACCTTCCATATAAAGAGTTAGTTAAAAACGAATCACATCGCTTCGTAAGGCGGTAGTCCGCCGTACACACGAGCCACATTATCAAATATACTAAGGAGAGGAAAGTAAAAAAAGGTATATATATGATATAATGACTCTAAAGGTATAAGTATTTCATAAATATAATATATATACTATATATACATCATTATACTAAATCATGATAGGTGTTGATGGAAAACTTGTCACATCGGTTCGTGAGGCGGTAGTATGCTGTACACATGAGGGTATTTATTGTTTCCCATTAGAGGTGAGAGGAGATGGATATAGTTTATTAAATTTACATAATAAATTTTTAATATATGATATATAATTTTTATATTATATAATAAAAAATTAATAACATTTAAGGGAGGTTAAAGAATAAATAAAACAACAATGAATGGTTAGGAATTTTACCTCTTCTCAGACTACCTCTTTAAAATTATACCTAAATTATAAATAGAATGGATTTATGAAAAAAAAGGATTATAATATTTTGTTATGGAAGTTTTAAAGTAATTTGAACAGAATATTTCTTAAAAAAAATGGTTTTATGTTGTGAATAATAGAGAAAAAGGGGTGGCATTTTATATGTGAGGTTAGTGGTACACTTGTATCTGTTTAAAAGAAAAACGTGTACCCATGAAATTAAAATTATAAAATAGTCTAAAATGGATTATAATAGATAATTTGACATGATAAGGTATAAATATGGGCATAAAATATATTTTAGATAATTTTTAGTTCATTTTAACCCTTATCGTTTTAGTTTAACCCCCTGTAAATCTGTTTTTACTTTAACCATGATAAGTAATTTTTTTTATATTTACTATTCATTGTGGTAAGAAATTAATATGTTATTATTAGATAATATAAATTATCCCAATTAAAAATATGGAATCCATTTTTCTAAATTCCATTTACAAAATTATTATCATTTTATCTAAAATTAACCCCATAGTAGCAGCGATAAATTGGGTTTGCAAAGAGAAAATAATCAAAAGTTTACAAAGTTTTCACATGAAATTTAAATATGAAAATGATTAAGATGAACTAAATTGTGTGAATATAAATATAATTGAAATAATTTTAATTTTAAACAAATTTAAAATATAACTTCACATAATAAATAATTTAAATAAAAAGGTAGTTTCAATTAAAATGCAATATTTTTCACTATTTCTCAAAAAATGAAATGTTTCAGAAAAATACAAAAAAAATCATCCTAAAATAAATATGATATTATTATTTAGAAAATTAATTTTTTTTAAATTAATTTTTTAAAACTGGTAAAATCTAATTATAAAATATTTTCACAACGGGCGACTAAACAACCTTTTTAAAAATACAATTTTTTTAGAAAAAATTTCTTTTTATTTAAAATGGTTTTAATTTCATATCTAAATAATAGATATACATTTTATTTATTTTATACATGTTTAAAACTTATATATTTCATAATATAGTTAGTACTATTCAGATGCACTAACTTAACAGATATGTTATAAGGGTCATATTTAAAAAATAATATTTAAATAGAGTATCATGTTTTATTGAAACCTGGTGTTGCATGCATTATAAGATATCAAAGAGATCAAATTTATTTAAAAAATAAATATATCATAAATTCTCAGAATTCTTGGTGTTGTATTTCATACATGTTATCGAATATGATGTTCATATTTTAAAATCTCAAGGTGTTACATTATACCACTTTAATAAATTGAATCCTCGCATTTTATTTTTGATATCGGTAATCAACAGTTTTTCATTTGTAAATAAACTTATGGAAAACCAATATTGTAAAAGTGGTAAATAAAACACCTATTAATACAAGATAAAGGCAAGCACATAATTTATATGGAATATCACATAACTATATTTCTATATAGAAGAACATTGGTGGAATGTGAAGATTTGGACATGGAAGAATAGTGAAAATAATTATGGTGATAGAGGTCATTGATACCCAAAAATTCAACGTTTAATAGAAATTTGTGGACCTCAAAATTATAAATTCAGGATGATTTAAAATATCATCATTTTAACCTAAATGAAGGCATTGGGATTACATTTTATTTCAATATACTTTTCTTAGTGTTGAGGAATTACTTTAATATATAGACTGAGAATATATGAAAATATATTTACTTGATATCTATCAATTTCATATGAATAATTTCATCTTTTGGTTATGCTTCAATAATTTTACAATTCATTTCTTAATATAAGAAATGAACATCCAAGATTATTTTTTTATTCATTAAGTACTAAAATTAACTTTTAATGGATCATAAGATCCCTAAAATAGTTAGAAGTCTTTTCATATATTTATAAAGAAATTACAAAACCAATATATTCATCATAAATTATCCAATATAATGTATTAATCTCTAAACCCCAATAGTAACACCACTAGTTCAACATTATTATTTATCCATTAAATTGTTTAACTAAAAAATGACATATTAACCCAGAAATCACATAGGCCCGTGGTAGGTGTTATACCCTTATCATCCTTCGGTTTTGGGTTCAAGAACCATGTCCTTACCATATGCGATGGGTTTCCAGCAAGCATATAAGTTTTTCTTTTTGTAAAACTATATTATTATAATTACTATAATATTCCCAAATTGTAATAACCCATTATTACTTCAACTTCAAATATTAGATAAGCATTTAATGTTACCAATACCTTCACTACTACAAAATCCACATTTAACAATACTCATATTTGTCAGAAATAAAATAACACACTGATAAATGGAATATTTATCAGCACTAAGGAAAGAACCAATAAATTTAACCTTTTATGAGTGATTTTTTAGCACTGATAAAGGGAACATTTATCTGCACTTTTTTTAGCATTGATGAAGTAAAACTTTATCAGTGATTTATTATTAGCACTGATAAAAGACATCCTTTATCAACCCTTTATTTTTTCACTGATAAAGGGTACCCTTTATCAACGCTTTATTTTTAGCACTAATAAATAATTATTTCATCCGTTCTTTTCTAGCACTAATATAAATAAAATGATATAACTAAATAAATAAAAAATAAAAATGAGTTTATTAAAAAATTATTACAAATTTTATAAATTAAATAATTATCGATAAAAATGCATAAATTGATTATATATTATTAAATATTAAACATTTTATTAATTAGTTGCTTTTAATAATTAATGTTATTAAATTTTATATCTTAAATATATAGATATATATTAATATATATAAATATCATTTATATATTAAAAAATATTTATGTGCTTCACATTAGATATTCATTAATGATGTTAAAAATATATTTGTAAAAATATTTATAAATAAATATATTTATAAATAAATATATTTATAAATAAATATATTTATAAATTTACAGTTACGCTATTTGTACAATTATATATTTATAATTATTAATAAATAAATATTTTTTACAATTATTTATATAATTATAAATAAATATATATATATATTTAAATAATTATTAAATTAATAATAAATTTACTTAAGTAATGAACATATTTACCATATTTATATTTATATATATTTATTAAAGATATATATGTATAATTATATAAATATGTATAACGATATAAATATTTTTTTTAAAATTAATATAATCATCAATAAATAATTATAAAATTATAATAATTATATTTAAAAAGTAATAGATTTACTATATTTATATTTATATATATCTATTAAGTGTATATAAATATTTTCAATTTCTTATTTATAATTATAATTATAAATATTTTATCAGCGCTTATGTAATAAGCGCTGATAAAAGCATCTTTATCAGTGCTTTTTTTGGGCTGATAAAGATAAAGCTTTATCGGTACTAAATAAACCAATGATAAAATGAATATTTATCAGTGCTATAACTTTACCACCGATAAATATTGTTATTATGAGTGCTTTTTAAGTGTTGATAAAGACCTCCCCTTATCAGCACTAAAAAAGAGGTCATAAAGAGTCATTTTATCAGTGCTCATTACTTATGTGCTGATAAAATAACTTTTATCATCACTTATTTTTAATCACTGATAAAAGTGTCGAGATCTATTTAAAAAACCCTATCCATTTTGAACCCATTGTGATATCAGATGATTTCCACCGAAGTCACGCACTACTGAAGATCCTCATTGGTGAATCGAATCACAAATCCCACCACTCAACTACCTCTAGTTGGTTGAACATCTCATCTTAAATTTAGTTTTCAACTATTGTTAGAGTTTCCAAAGAGGGTCTTGGATTTTCTTCAACCTAGCGAGGAAGGCCTTTCAATTTTTTTGTGTATTTTGTGGTTAGTTTTTGATTTTTCTTCAATGATGTCATAATTTGTGGTCTAATGATTGTGTACTATTATTATTTGAGATAATGAACTGAATTTTTTTTATGATCCATTGTTTTATTGAATAAAAATGTATGTACCCTCTTGATATATGGAGTTATTGGTTTTATCTGACATTGAACCTTGGATTTATTCATTGTTGTTTTACTGCTATGTTTTATATGTTTTACTAACTAATTTTTTCATATAAGTATATAAATGTATAGAAATTTTCATGTATATTATTGTTTATTTACTACTAATTTGAGTCACATTGGTGGTTTCCTAATGATTATATATATAATAACAACTTTCATGGATACCTCAGTGGAAATGCAGCTTCAGATGCTATTTTTCATGAACCAAGTTAGTGGATTGATGTATGTCCCTCAATTGGTTATATGTATCATATGATCTAGTTTCTATTATAATTCACTATGGTCCTTAGTTTTCTTTTGGAGCATATTCGAAGGGGTCATCCCCAATTAATAACATGGGGTTTTATAACATCAAGTATTTACTTTTTCAATCATTATGGTGCCTTTAGTTCATGTTATGTTTTTATATTAGGTTTTATCTATTTGACATTTCTTATATACTATAAGTGAGTTTTTATACTTGACATGTATGGGTGTCTATATAGATATTGCATCATTTATTTCCATAGTTATTTGCCTAATAGTTATGACTATATCAGGTAATAATGATTTTGGGTGTCCATATCCATTGACCCCAAGGGTCATGCTATAATTTTGTTCGACCTATGGTGCTAATTGTTTCTATTTGGGGGGTACCACCTCCCATTTAAAGTTTTTTACACCCACTGTTTAAACCATCCTTCGGTGACTTTGAGGTGTGTTAGATTTCATATGATGACCTGACCTGGTGTTGTTTGGGTAATTCAGTCTAGGCTGATTACACCATCCATCTTTAGGTTTACTCCTATAAAGCTTAGTGATAATATCATTTATTATCTGCCTTTATCTCCCTCTCAATATAATATTATTTGAGATGATTCAACATAGTGTATCTATCCATGTCCTTATCCTTTATCCTCAGACCAGAGACATAAATAATAAATTAATTCATCATAAATATGATCCATCCCCTATGTGCCTTATATAGGCATCCTTCTCACTGTAACTTTCTCTACATGGTTTATAATTAGGTATAAGGGATTCAAACAAATTAAACTTCTATTCTTGGTAAAATATAATGAATTAGTGTCTATATTGCTTCTGGACGTTTCCACTGGACATGTGATTCTCTTTCTCCAATTTACATCATAAATAAGTGAAGTATTCTAGTAATTTTCCATTTTATACAAAAAAATAATATTTTTTACATTTTAATGATTAATGATTGTGATGTTATTAATGATTATATTATATCTCCAACTATTTTTTTCAAATCCCAACAACCCTTATTGTTGGATTTGGAATACCTAATTGATCAGATATTCTATTAGAAATGATCCATATTTCCTTTCATTGAAGTCTTAATCCCCTCAAAACAAGATTTATTCCTTTATTTCCAAATGAACCAAAATGATACAAAAATAATGATAGTTCTATCCCATTTATCATTAGCATTATTCCTTGATCCATGAAACCACTGATCTAGTTTATTGAATGAGAGTTTATTATTCTTGTATTTCATATTTTAGTTTCTTATTACTTATTAATTTCGTATATTATATTTTCATTTGTTTAGGGGATTTAAGAAATATTTGATGTGGAGTAATTATTTTCTTAAATTCAATTACCAATTTTCTTCAATATACTGAAATTATTTGGAATAATCAAATGTTGAGTTTTCCTTATTAGAATTATCTATAACTTTCACTTTTTATAATGATTATCTTATGTGTATTTATTTATATATTTTATAAAATTAATCTTCTATGAACCCAATATGATGGATATGAACTGAAAATGGATGAATTCTAATTATGTGGAATATGAATATGAATATGGAGTTAAAGAGTTCATCATGTTTTCAAGAGAGCATGCAGACAACCCTACTAAAATCCTCTTTCCGTGTTTATGTTGTTTTTATTCAAGAAAAATTAGTTCGGAAGACTTGTAAGAACATTTTATTTCTCAAGAAATAGATCAAAGCTATAAATGTTGGACTAGACATGGGAAAAACTGAATGTAGACATTAATTGGGATGATACTATGGTTTATGACTCATTTGATATGAATACTAAAAGATGGTAGAGATCGCTTGGAAGAAATGAAAATGGCAATTGGAGATAACAGTCATGATTGTTCGAAGTTGTTTTAGGAGTTAAATAGCTATTATAAGAAACCATTGTATACCAATTTTACTAAATACACAACATTTTTAGTTTTATTTATGTTATACAATTTGAAAGTTGGCAGCTGAAGGAGCGATACTAACTTTAAAGAACTACTTGGTCTTATGAAAGATATGCTACTAGAAGAAAATAAACTACCACGCCGAACATATGACACTAAATGAATATTACATTCAATGGGAATTATCTATAAAAAATACATGCTTGTATACATGAATACATATTGTTTCTGAAGGACCATGAATCACTCAAAAAAATCTCTAAGTGTGGCACAGTTCAATACAAGAAAAATGAATCATGTCCTTTGAAATCTATATAGTACATTTCTATCATTCCATGGTTTAGAATATTATATGGATGTAAAAAAACTACAAGATAATTAACATAGAATACAGATACCAGAATTAAATATGGGAGCCCTCATCATCTAGTAGATTCTCCTAAGTTGAAGAAAATTGATTGTGAGTTTCCCAAATTTGGAGATGATCTGAGAAATTTTTTTCTTGTGTTATCTATAGATAGAATAAATATTTTTTGGTGTACAAAGTATTACTCATAATACATTGCCCATCATATTGGTAAATTATAACTTTTATACATGGTTATACATGAAGATAAAATACATTGTGTTTTCTCTACTTATATCTGGACCAAATCAACCTGGTAATGATATTGATATCTATTTGGATCCATTGACCAAATATCGGAAATTGATGTGGGGTATAGGTTTTACAATTTATGATTCTCATAGAAGTGAATAATTCACATTTAGGTTCATGTTGTATGGAATGATAAATGAATTCTCCACTTATGGAAATTTACGAGGATATATCATTAAATGAATGATGGGGTGTCCCATTTGTGAAAAATGCACATACTCAGTTCGGTTGAAACATTACTCGAAGACAGTGTTTTTAAGACATCTAAAATTTTTACCTCGATGACATAAAATACCAATCTTGGATGACAAAATTCTATAGGAATATCAAATAAGGTACTACACTTTTTCTAGTAATGGGAGATCAATTATACGAAAAAGTAAAAAAGATTAACACTATTTACGGTAAACCATTTTCAAAATACATTACAAAATCAGGTTGGAAGAAGAGATATGTTTTTTATGAATTATCATATTGGAATTTTTTTATGTAAGACATTTTCTTGATTTCATGCATGTAGAAAAAATTTATTTTATAGTGTTATTGGAACGTTACTAAATGTTTCTGAAAAAATGAAACATGGAATAAAGGCTAGGTTGGACTTGATTGAAATGGGGATAAGGGAAGAGCTAACATCGGTGAAGGGTAAAAGGCATACTTTTCATCCTCCAACATCTTACTCTCTATCCAAATAAGAAAAATTACAATTTTACCTTTTCCATACCTATGTAAATGTTCCTCACATGTATTCATCAGATATCAGGAATTTCATTTCAATGACTAATTTTTAGTTACAAGGACTAAATCACATGAATTTAATATTTTTATGTAATATTTGATGCCTGTTTATTTATGTTACATTCTTCCTCAAAATGTATGACATACATTAGCAATACTTTAATTCTTTTTCAAAGTCATATTCTGTAAATTTTTAGGCACAAAAAATTTTCCCATTATGAATAAAGAGATTGCAGTCATTTATGTGAATTAGAGATGTTCTTCCCACCATATTTATTTGATATAATTGTCCACATGATGGATCACTATGTTAGAGAGGTTCAACTATGTGGCCATGTCCATTATAGATAGATGTACCGCATTGAATGATATTTTAATATTTTGAAAGGGTATGTCAAGAATCAAAGTAATCCAGAAGGTTGTATTGCTGAATGATATATTGTTGAAGTAGCTATTGATTTCTATACTGATTACCTATCAGATATTGAAATCATCAGTCTCCCAAAGTCTCGTCACAACAAACACCTTATGATAAAAGGGATTTTCAGAAGATATTTTGTTACAATTACATTGATAAAGAGGAAGCAAGCACATATTTACATATTACATAATAGTGAAGATGTTGATCCATACATTTAAGCCCACAAATAAATTATTAGATATTTGAATCCAACAAGGGTTGAAGGATGGATATCTAATACAAATACTCAATAGTTTATAGTGTGGTTCAAAGATCAAATTTATAAGGAGTTGTCTGAATATCTGAATTCAATTTCCCAATGAATTTAATGGATATCTAGGGGACCGAATGAAAGTGTTATATCTTACACTAGTTTTTTAATCAATGGTTATATGTTCTATAAAAAAGAACATGATAACTTAAGTATGATGAAAAAATGTGGTGTTACACATCTGTGTGGAGTATCTAGTTCCAAGGATAGAAATCCAATTTATGAAAATATGTCATCTTTTTTGCATTATTGAATAGATATACATGTTGAATTATACAACATTTCAAGTGATGATTTACTATTTCAAATGGGTTGACAATATCAATTGAGTGAAAGTTGATGAAATGGGATTTGTGAAGGAGAATTTCAGTGTGGAAGGGGAAAAATATGATTCCTTCATGATGGCATCACAAGAAGTGCATGCATTTTATGTCTCTGATCTAACAAACAAGAATTGGCCAATTATCCTACTAACGATTAAAAAAATGTAGAGTCAAATGATAATTCAATCAAGGATGACCCTTTCATTGGGACATCACAATTAGTTCATGTTGGACCTAATGTAGAAAATATCTTGTATGATAGAGGGGAACAAAACTTGGTGATTTGGATTCTAGATAGAGGAACCAAATCCTTGAATCCTTTTAAAAAAGAAAGAGGGTTAAATGAGAAGGTAAAAGTGTTTTTTATTATATCATGTTTTCCCTCATAATATTATATGTTCTCCACTATATTAACATAATCTAAATTAAATGTTTGACGAATCATATAGAAAATTTCTTCTAAAAATGATGATATTACCAATCCCTCATAAGAACAAAATATAATGAAGTAAAAATGAAAATGAAGATTCAAATAAATGGTGTAAAGAACCATATTTCCATTTAATTTATTTAATTATATGGAATTATTACAAAGTCTGTAAAAATTGACGGTGCGTGATTCTGAGGCCTAGTGTGCCCAGAATGAATTTATGATCCTTTTTCAGGTATATTCAGTAAACGTGTGAGAGACGTTTTCAAACTTTTGAATCATTACTTAGATTAAAAATATGAGGGCACTGTTGAATTTGCAGTGCCAAGATTCTCTTAAGGGAGACTTTACTTTGACCACAGTAGGTCCGGAGAAAAAGTTATATTTTTTGACTTTTTAAATGAAATGAAATGAAATAATCATGTTATTTTATTTCATAAACCTCCAACAGACCAATTAAAGGGTGGGGCTGGCGGCGAGTCAAGACATTAAATGGCTTGACCTTCCAACCTTAAGTAACGATGACATTGGGGAAATTTGGAAGTTTCCTAATTATTGAGCCTCATTATTTCCCCACGCTGTTACCTACCCTTCCCCATTATTATATATATAGATCTCAGGAAGGGGTATCAGAGAGCTTCACCAAGAAGTGAAGTGCTGAAGGAACACCAGGATGCCAAACCCTTTGAAGGCAAATCTAACCCAGTGGGAGGTGAAAGTAGGCACCGAACCAAAGGGCGATGTGTGAGTGGCGTCTTTGAGAACTGGTTGTGGGAACGAAAAACACGATCCACCTTCAAGAATGGATGTTCCTCCGACTTTTCGAGGTAGGGGATTTGATTCTCGTATCAAATTCATGTGAATTTATTGAACTCCCTTAATATCCTCCAAAATACGAGATAACGTAGAGGGTGTGGGCCTAATGAACCCATCTTGAACCTTCCACTATCTTGTTATCCTTCACCTCCCTAGAAGACCTCGGGAACGTCGATGCACATCGCAAGAGGAAGGTTGTGGATCATCAGCCACATCAAACAGAGGGGGCGGCTGGAATGACGGCTATCCACAAGAAGGGAGGCCGCATGACCGCCGTGCCGCCGGTGAATAGAAGCTGCGGACGAAACCACGGTGGAGGCCGAACCCGCCTCCGGTTGGTTCCGCGTTGACCGAGGGGTGCCCAGTGGCACCGTCACCTCGTAAAACGAATGGCCTCCAGGCTGTTCGAGAATCCAGGAGACCGAGGGGTTACAAACCACGCGTCAGATCGGACTGGGCCGCCGCCCTCGGAGTAGGTCGCCGCCCTCACGCTGGCCAACCCCCCTTGAGTCGGGCCACCGCCCTCACACTGGGCCGCCACCCTCAAACCCACCCACCGCCTTCAGACCGGGTCGCCGCCCTCACGCTGGGCCTCCGCCTTTGAGTCGGGCCACCACCGTCACGCCGGGCCACCACTTTCATGCTAGGACGCCGCCCTCGAGTCGGGCCGCTGCCCTCGAGTTGGTCCACCACCCTCGGAGTAGGCCGCCACCCATGGAGCAGGACGCTACCCTCACGTCGGGCCTCTGCCTTCAGACCGGGCCACCGCCCACGGACCGGGCCACCACCCTCGGACCGGGTCGCTACCGTCGGAGCGGGCCGCCACCCTCCAGCCGAGCCGCCACCCCCCACGGTCCAGTTCACCTCTTGCGGGCTGCCCTATTCTGGTCAGGCCACCCTTACTGGCCAAACCAGACATCGGCCCCGCCCAGACCAGGTTGCGCCGGGTCGGTCTGACCGGGTGGGACCAGACCCAGGCTCCAACCGGGCCCGGAAACACTTAAAGGAACTTAACTTGAGAAACGAATGCTCGTTTGATGAACCGTCTATGGAATTGGGACCCTTGGAGTGATACCGTCCTTTCTCCTTACTCCATTAGTGTTTTGAAGAATCTTGGAGTATGACCGGGTTGGATCGCACTCGAATCCAACCGGGCCCTCGGCACTAAAAAGCCAACAACGCATAGACCGGGCGTCTAATTGACATTATATCTAATGCATTGTAACATTTATGACATGGAAAATCATCAGGTTACTTATTTGTGAGACTTAGTTTTGGTTGAGATACGACTGATGTCTTGGGGAGCAGTTCTCCCAAGCGGACTACGTACGGAACCCTGCGACTGGCTGAGATCTGACGCCTGTTGACTTTTCAACTTCGAGTGACTCGACGGCCACCGTACGTGATAGGGAGGAGTACCTCAGCAAGCCACGTTGGGGACCGTTCATGGTAAACGATGGGGAGGAGTACCTTAGCATGCCACATTGGGGGAGGGCAGCTTTGTGTGACCCAACAGATGCACGGTATGTGATAGGGAGCAGTACCTCAGTAGTTCAAGTTTAGCGAGAAGTGCCTCTTTGTGGTGTGGCAGGCCCATTGTACTCGATGGAGGAGGAGTTCTCCAGCAGCCGAGGCGTTCGATGATGTGACTGGGGATATTACTTGTTACTACCCCTAGAATAAATCCTGTTGTGATCTGTCTTTACATTGTTCTTGTGATTGAGGTTATGTTATGTGGTACTTTACCTGTGTGGTACTTTACCTTCGTGGTGTTAAACAATGCTTTTTCTTTGTGGAACTCTACGAGAGCTTCAGGGTCTTGGTATCCCTATTGAGCATCGTTATACTCACCTCTACATGGGCTTTTCCCGCACATTTTTGTGTCTTGTGCAGGCGACAAGCAGCTAGGCTAAGGGTTGAGGGAGCCCAGACTAGGCGGTACGCGGAGGAGACATGCAGACATGGATTGATGAGGAGCTGATCTGTACCTACGCTTTAGGTAGGATCCTTAGATGATTACCTGACAACTATTTTCCCTTTTTTAGTTGTATTGTTCTTTCAGTTGTGCTTGTACTCTTACAGTTGAGCTTGTATTCCGTCCCCTTTTTTACTTTCAGCAGTCTTTTTCTACAGTAGTTTACTTCACAGTTGCTTCTTGTTGTGTTCTAGGAACATGTGTTTGTATAGGTTAAAGGAAATTCCTTCCTACTTTAGGTAATAAACCTTTCGGTGCTAGTCACCAGCCCCTGGTCTATGGAAGGAAGGCTTGGGGTAGTCACAACACGGGCCCCAGGGGACGAGTCGTGAAAAAGTGGTATCAGAGGTAGTCAGTTCTACCAAAGAACTAGGAGTCTTATCTTTTCTATGTGGCAATAGTGTTAAGTATTTTGAGTGTGGTTTTCAGTTCATGGAGTCTAGTGTGGGTGTGGCGACTGACGTATCCATACACTAGGACCTTGAGTTCTGATTTCTGACTCAGCACACGAATACACTGATTACATATGTTTTGAAAAGTCATTCTTATGTTTTCCTGATTCAGCTCACCATGTTCAACTTTTAACCATGGCACACCTATTGTTTTCAGGATAATTCCTTGAATACATCCACCCATGTTCCTTGAGAGAGCATGCGATGAAGTCCCACCAAACGTTGAGGCCTTGGTGTAGGTCCCCCTTATGACATTAGCACCTTCGATTGGTGCACCAACAGCGCCACTTCCCGTTGGAAAACCTTTGCCAACAACCCCACCAGTAGATATTGCACGTCAACTGAGCACATTTCACATGTTCATGTATAATATGCCTCTAAGGTTCCAAGGAAAGATGGACCCACAGGTGGCTGAGGACTGGCTGGAGGCTGTGACTAGAGTTTTCCTCTTAGTTGGGACACCCGTCGATTTTATGGTGATCCTAACGGACAACCTTTTTTAGGGGGCAGTAAGGACATTGTGGAGTCTTATACTCCAGATAAACGATGAGGAGACCCTCATCTGGGTGGA
Organism: Viscum album; assembly: GCA_963277665.1. NCBI lineage: Eukaryota > Viridiplantae > Streptophyta > Magnoliopsida > Santalales > Viscaceae > Viscum > Viscum album. The sequence continues at coordinate 405,618,032 of OY728130.1, forward strand.
CTTCAGGGGTCTTTTTAGGGAAGAGATAGTCCCTACGACCTTATGCTCTGTGCATATACAAGAGATGCTTCATTTATAGTAGGGCAGTATGACAATTCCCCAGTACTCGGTGAGGTTCACTAATCTCTACCTCTACTCCAACGACATGGTATGAGACCATTTCTTTAGGGCCCAATCCTTTGACTAGGGTCTCTGACGGGAGATCAGAGCATCGATGATATCGATCAGTATTCCGATGCAGGCTGGGGTGCTTGAGCGAGCACTCTTGGTGGAGAGCTTCCTAGTTGAGAAGGCACCAACAACGAGAGCTTCCAATGGACGATAGGTAGAAGAGTCATCTGCAGGAGGCAGTAGGAAGATGAAACAGAGGTCCAAGAAGACTAGACCTTTTGGTGGATGACCCTGGGATGCAGGGTCAGAGGTGCGAGGCTCACAAGGTAGAGGAGGACGAGCGAGGGACACATAGTGTTACACATGCGGCGGGCGGGGTCATTTGGCTTGTGACTACCCAAATCGCCATATCGACGACTAGAAGATGATCGAGGGACCATTGAGGTAGAGGAATATGTTCAAGTGAGGCGGTCTTTAGGGTGGCATGCATGGCAGAGGAGTTGGCCATACAGCAAGCGGTGGGAAGCGTTTTGAGATTCTACCACCACCACTGCCAGGTGGTCCACCCCGACCACATGGAGCAGGAGGACATGGATGAGCTCAGCTCCAGGAAACTGAGGCCTATGACCATGACACTCCAGAGATGTTTAGAGGTACGATCTATGTCTACTCCTACTTATCTATTGTACTTATAGACACAGGTTCCAATCACTCTTTTATTTCCATGACCCTCATTCAGAGCTCGAAGATTCTGTTGGAGCCGTTGGCTCGATCCTTACGGATAGAGACTCCTACATGAGTAGATTCGACAATTACACACTATTACCAACAGTTTGAACTTACTCTAGGAGGCGACATCTTTGGATGTGATCTCTTAGTAGTGGCTTCGAGGACTTACGACGTCATCTTGGGTATGGTCTGGTTATCCACAGTCCATACTCAGATTGAATGTATTAGGTGCAAAGTGTGGTGTGTCCGCACGGACGGGACCGGGTTTTCCTTCACTAGTGAGAAGGGAATATTTTCAGTATAGTATGGACTTACCCAAAGGAGGGTACAACTGATTAATCGCCAGTTGGCTATCCTTACCCTCAGAGGAGTTGATGTTGAGAGTCTGAGCTATCCTGTACTGGTGGACCAGTAGGCCGATGTCTTTCCTGATGATGTTCCAGGACTACCTCTATGTAGAGAGGTATAATTTTACATCGACCTGTACCCAGGGACGAAACCGATATGTACACCAACATATCGTATGGCTCTCCTAGAGTTTCGTGAGTTATGAGTACATTTAGAGGTCTTGTAGGGAAATGGGTTCATAATACCCAATGTTTCTCCATGGGTAGCCCCAATTTTGTTTGCCAAGACGGAATATGGGAGTTCAAGACTCTGTGTGGACTATAAGCACCTGAACCAGGTGACCGTTAAGAACAAGTATCCACTTTTGATGATTGATGATCTTTTCGATCAGCTGATTGGAGATCACTAGTTTTCGAAGATAAAACTCCAATAAAGCTATCATCAGCTCCGGATATGAGATGAGAATGTGCAGAAGATGACCCCCATATGTCGGTGTGGCCATTATGAGTTCTTGGTTAAGAATTTAGGTGTGACTAATTCCCCAATAGTTTTACTGGGACTCATGAACAAGATCATTGAGCCATACCTCAATCACTTTGTAGTGGTGTACATCGATGACATCTTGATATACTCGACGATGGAGGAGGAGGATGGTTATCATCTATAGATAGTTCTAGATACACTCTGAGAGCACCAGCTTTATGGTAAACTCTTGAAGTGCCAGTTCTGGATATGAGAGGTCCACTTTCTGGGACATGTTATCCCAGATTTGATATTGTAGTAGATCTATAAAAGATAGAGGCTATGCTAGCTTGGGAGCCACCCAGGATTGTGACGGAGGTGTGAAGTTTCCTCAGTTTGGCTGGATACTTATGGAGATTCGTGCCCTACTTTTCAAGAGTTACAACACCCTTGTCATATTTTACAAAGAAGGGGAAACCATATCTGTGGATGGAGAGATTCCAAAAGAGTTTCCAGGATCTGTGGTAGAAACTGACGAGTGCCCCTATCTTGAGGCTTATAGAAGAGGGCATTGGGTATGTAGTCTACTACGACACATTAGGGACCGAGCTTGGATGTGTCCTGATATAGGAGTGAGTAGTGATCACTTATGGTTCCTGACATCTGATACAACATGAGTAGAACTATGATACCCATGACCTGGAGTTAGCATCAGTGGTATTTTCCTTGAAGATGTGGCGACATTACTTTATGGGAGAACATTTTACATTCTACTCTAATCACAAGAGTCTTAGGTATATCTCCTCTTAGAAGGACCTGAACCTGAGATAGCAAAGATGGATAGAGTTCCTCTAGGACTATGAATTTTAGATAGTCTATACTCCTGGGAAAGGGAACATGGTAGAAGATGCACTCAGCAGGAGGTCTAGTCTGCAGTTGCTGAGTGAGGCGACAGAGCAGCTATCTGTATTGCAGATATCCTTCATGGATAGAGATAAAATAGCATACCTCCAGCCTATGATAGTCACACCCCCACTCCATCAGTGATTTTGGGTGGCACATCTTAGGGACATTGATTGTGAGCTCGACGTGATTAGATATACTTAGGGTAGGCACCTGATGAATTTTCTGAAGGGGGGGAGCACGTCATCCTCTTTAGAGGATGTACCATGGTACCAGTGGCGCGGCAGAAGGAGGTGTTGAGGGAGTTCCATATGTCCCCTTTGGTGGTACCTCCAAGTGTGGTGAAGATGTACCAGGACCTCCGGTGTGAGCACTGGTGGCCAGGGATGAAGAAGGCTGTAGCGGAGTTTGTTTCACGATGCCTCACTTGTCAGCAAGTGAAGGATGTGCATCAGGTTCTAGCAGTCTTAGCTCAGCCACTAGAGGTGACAGAGTGGAAGTGGGATGGGATATCCATGGACTTTGTCATAGGGATTCCACATACATCTAGGGGACATGATTCCATATGGGTGATCATTGACCGACTCACCAAGTCAGCTCACTTTCTACCTATTCGAGAGCAGAGATCAGTAGAGGGCTTGGGACACCTCTACATACAGAAGATCATGTGACTTAATGGGGTTCCATCGATGATCGTATATGATCGTGACAGATGTTTTACATCCTAGTTGTGGAAGGGATTATAGGAGGTGTTTGGGACTTAGCTGCGTTTGAGTAACTCCTTTCATCATCAGATGAATGGTTAAATGAAGTGGACTATTCAGACACTAGAGGACATGCTTCATGCATGCGTCCTAGATTTTGGCCGCAGTTGGGAGGATCACTTGGCCTTGGTAGAGTTCACTTACAACAAAATTTATCACTCCACCATCATCATGTCACCATTCTAGGCCCTATACGACCAACCCTACAAATCACCTCTATGATGGACAGAACCAGGGGTGTCAGCACTTATGGGTTCAAAGTTGGTACAAGATACCACTAAGAAGGTGCAGATCATCTACGAGAGGATGAAGATTTCACAGAGCAGACAGAAGTCATATGTTTATAGACGACGAAGAGCTTTGGAGTTCCATGAGGGGGTCCATGTTTTCTTGCAAGTCTCTCCTCGACAGGGACTATAGAGATTTATCCGAGGCGACAAGTTATCACCGAGGTTTATCGGGCCATTTATGATACTTCAAATGATAGGCGAGGTGGCATACCAATTGGCACTTCCACCATAGCTGGATAAGGAGGATGACGTCTTCCACGTATCCTAGCTGAGGAGATACGTGAACGACCCATCTCATGTCATCGACCATGGTGAGATGGACTTAGACGATGGGGCGATGTTTACAGAGGTTCTAAAAGATATTAAGGATCGACATGATACGGTCCTTTGTGGGTGGTCGATACCTCTATTGCATGTTTGCTGGAAGCATGAGAACCTCCAGGAGAGCACATGGGAGCGTGAGGCTCAGATTCATGCTCAGTACCCGCATTTATTTCCTTGGTCTATATTGTGGCTTTCAGGGATGAACAGACCTAAGGTGGGAAGAATGTAAAGACCCTGATTTCCATGTAATTTGTTTCAGTATATGTAACAATTAAGAGTCTGTGAAAATTGATGACGCATATTTCCGAGGCCCGGTGTGCCTGGAATGAATTTCTGAACTTTTTTTCAAGTACGTTCAACAAATGCTTGAGTGGCGTTTTCTAACTTTTGAACCGTTGCTCAGACTAAAAATCTGAGGGCACCATTAAATCCGCAGCATTGAGATTTACTTAAGGGTGCCTTTACTTTGATCACATCAGGTCTGGAGAAAATGTTATGTTTTGCGACTTTTTAAATGAAATTAAATAAAATAATTTTGTTATTATATTTCATAAAACTCTAACGGACCAATTAAAGGGTGAGGCGAACGGTGTGTCAAGCCAATAAATGGCTCGACCTGCCAACCTTAAGTAAGGATGGAGTTGAGGAAATTAGGAAGCTTTCTAATTATGGAGCCCCATTATTTCCCCATGACGTTACCTACCATCCCACTCTCCTATATATATGTAGCTAGGGATGGGGTTTCAGAGAGCTTCACGAAGCAGAAAAGTGCCAAAGGAACACTGTGAAGCCAGACCATTAAAAGATGAAGCCGACCTAGTGGGAGGTGACGGTCGACATCGAACCAATGGGCAACGTGTGAGTGGAATTTTTGGTAACTGGTTGTGGGAACAAAGAACATGATCCACCTTCAAGAACAGACGTTCCTCCGACATTTTGAGGTAGGGGTTTTGATTCTCGTTTCAAATTCATGTCAATTTATTGAACTTCTTTAATATCCTCTACAATACGAGCCAACGTGGTGGGAACGGGCCTAAAAAACCCGTCCCGAACCCTCTGTTATCTTGCTATCATTACACCTCCTTGGAATACTGTGAGCACGTCGACACACACTAAAAGAGGAAGGATGCGGCTCGTCAGCTGTGGAAAAAAGAGGAGGAGGTTGCATGGCGTCCGACCGTGGGAAGGCAGGTAGAACGACCATTGTGCCGGCGGCAAACGGAAGCCGTGGAAAAGGACAAACCCGCCTCTGGTGGGTTCCACTATGACCGAGCACTACCCACGTGGCGCCGCTACCTCGCAAACTGAATGGCCTCCAGACTGTTTGGGAATCTGGGAGACCGGGGGGTTACATCCCCCGCGTCGGATCAGACTGGGTCACCGCCCTCATAGCAGGCCGCCGCCCTCGTAGCAGGCCACCGCCCTCACAGTAGGCCGCCGCCCTTGGACCGGGCCACCCCCATCAGAGCATGCCGCCACCCTCACGTTGGGATGTCGCCCTTGATCCAAGCTGCCGCCCTTGGACCGAACCTCCGCCCTCAGAGCAGGATGCCGCCCTCAAGCCGGGCCGCCACCGTCGGACCGGACCGCTGCCCTCAGATAGGGCTGCCGCCTTCGGACCAAGCCATTGTCCTCGGAGTGGGCTGTCGCCCTTGGACCAAGCCACCACCCTCGGATCAGGCCGCAACCCTTGGAGCAGGCCACCGATCTCGGGCCGGGCTGCCACCTTCGAACCAGGCCATCACCCTCCGATCGGGTCGTTGTCCCAACTAGCTGCCACCCCCGGGCGGGGCCACCACCCCGCGGGTCGTCGCCCCACACGGGCTGGGTCGCCCCTTACGGGCTGCCATATTCTGGCTGGGCCGCCCTATTCTGGCCGAGCCAAACCAGACATCAGCCCAGCGGGCTGATTTCACCTCATCCCATCCTAGAATAGGTCAGGCCGAGTTGGTCCAACCAGGTCAGACCGGACCAGGGCCCCAACCGGGCCCAAAAACACTCAAAGGACCATAACTTGAGAACTGAACGTCTGTTTGAAAAACCGTCTGCGGCATTGTGACCCTTTGAGCGAGAAGATCCTTTTGAATTTCTCTATTATAGTTTCAGAGAAACTTGGAGTATATCCGGGTTTGATGGCATTCGAATCCAACCGGGCCCTCGGTACTGAAATGCCAATAATGCACAGACCGAGTGTCTGATTGACACATTGTGTTTTGCGTTGGAACTATTATGACATAGAAGATCATCAGGTTACTTCTTTGTGAGGCTTTGTTCTGGTTGAGATAGGACTGATGGCTTGGGGAGAGGTTCTCCCAAGCGCACTATGTACAGAACCCTGCAACTGGCTGAGACCTGAAAACTACTAAATTTTCGACTCAGAGTGACTCGACGACCAAGATACACGATGAGGAGGAGTAATTCAGCATGCCACGGTGGGGAAAGCCACAGTACGCGATGTGGAGGAGTACCTTAGCGGGCCACGTTGGGGGAGGGAGGCTCTGTGTCACCCGACTGACCCACAATACGCGATGGGGAGGAGTAACTTAGCAGTTTAAGGTTATTGGGAAGCGCCTCTATGTGACACAGAAGACCCGCTGTACTCGATAGAGGAGGAGTTATCCAGTATCCGAGGCGTTCAACGATGTAACTGGGGATGTTACTTGTTACTACCCCTAGAATAAATCCTGATGTGAGCTGTATTTACTTTATGCTTGTGATTGAGGTTATGCTATGTGATATATTACCTAGTTGGTACTTTAGATTCATGGTGTTACCCTGTGGTTTTTGTTTGTGGAACTCTAGAAGACCTTTGGGGTCTCAGGGTCCCTACTATGTATCATTATACTCACCCCTGCACAGGATTCGCCCACACATTATTGTGTCTTGTGTCGATGATGAGAAGTTAGGCTGAGGCTTGAGGGATCTAGGAATAAGCGGTACGTGGAGGTGACATGCAGACATGGAGTGGTGAGGAGCCGATCTGTACTGACCCTTTAGGTAGGATCCTTGAAGGACGACCTAGTAGATGTTTTCCCTTTTGCATTTGTATTTTTCTTTTAGTTGTACTTGTACTCTTATAGTTGGGCTTGTATTCGGGCCCCTTTTTACTTTCAACACTCTTTTTCTAAAGTCGTTTACTTCACAGTTTCTTCTTTTTGTGTTCTCAGACTGTGTGTTTATACAGGTTAAAGGCAATACCTTCCTGTTTTAGGGAATACGCCTTTCAGTGCTAGTCGTCATCCCCTGGCCTATGGAAGGCGAGCTTGGGGTAGTCATGGCATTGGACCTAGGGGATGGGTCATGAAAAATGGAGTTCATGAAGGTGGGAAATTCAGTATATGTCATATAAGCTAAAAATAATATTCTTTTTTTTCAATATAAAATGGTTAGAAAAGTGCCTCATTCAGAAAGCAAAAAGAAGATTCCTCTCAAACTATTTTATAGAAACTAAAACATGGGTAAAAATATCTTTAACAAATCATTTGGAAAATTTCAAAACATTTTTGAAAATATTTCTAGAAAACATGGTTTTGCAATAAAAATATTTTTGACTGAAGAGAGAAATAAATTCATATTTTATTAAAAACATTTTCTTAATCATTTCAAGTACCAATAAGATGGAAAATGGTACTATTACTTTAAAGATTTCATAAATAATTCTATGAGAATAAAATAAATTTATTTTAATATATAAGTATAAAATAATTTCCCCTAGGGAGACTTAAACAAAAACAATCCGATATAATGATGAGATTATGAAATAAACCCTTACCACTTTGGTAACTTTTGAATCATAACCACCATGAAATAAATAAATTTAAATGAGACTTTTAATACTATGAAGATAAATTAATTAATTATATAACATAAAAAATGGAAGTATATACACCACATGAAAGAAATAAGTGGTGAATATGGAATATATCTCATAGAGGTAAAAGTGAGACAAGAAACCCTTACCTCAAGCTCAACACATCACGTATGTTATTTAACTTACTAAATTATAAAATTATGTTAATTATTTTTATTCTTAAGAAATAATATCAGGTTTATTATTCCTTTTATTTCAGTTAATACAATTTTATATATCATTACTTAATCAGTTAGGTTCTCATTATATGTTTTGATGATATTTTACTTATGTTTGAAAAATGAATTTGGTAGGTTGTATTTGAAAAAAGAGGTCATTATTTGAACATATACATAATAGTAATCATGAAATAATAATCTTATTTATACATAAATTATAATTTTAAAACCAATCATGAAATTTGTTTATGAAAAATGAATTACATTACAATCATGGAGATGATATGCCTTACGTATGAGTGAGAAACGTTTCCATTTTTCAATGATCATCATAGAAAGAAGGTAAGAAATATTTTAACTTTATATAAGGATAATAATAATATGTATAACATATTATTTTTTTAAATATACTTATGTATATAATCCTTGTGGTTTGGTGATGAAAATAGAGTCACATCACTTCGTGAAGGCGGTAGTCCACACATACATGAATGACACTATCATTTTTCAGTGTAAGAAAGCAAATGACATATATTATATTTTTAGAATAATAAATATGTAATAAATATAATAATTATTTTATTTTTATCATATATATTCATTAAAGTTTTTCTTATTACCTTCTATATAAAGATTTAGTGAAAAACGAATCGCATCGCTTCGCAAGGTAGTAGTCCACCGTACACACGGGCGATATTATCAAATCCACTAAGGAGAGGAAAGTAAAAAATAGTATATATGTGATTTATTGACGCTAAAGGTATAATCATGTCATAAATATCATATATATACTTTATATAAATCATCATACTCATCCATGATATTTGTTGATGGAAAACGTGTCACATCGAATATTTAAAGGAGGTCAAATAATAAATAAAACAACAACGAATAGTTAGGAATTTTACCTCTTCTCAAACTACCTCTTTACGATTATAACTAAAGTATTCCTAGAATGGATTTATTAACAAAAAATAGATTATAAGATTGTGTTATGGAAGTTTTAAAGTTATTTGGACATACGTTTTCTTAACAAAAATGGTTTTAAGTTGTGAATAATAGAGGATAGGTGGTGGCCTTTTATATGTGAGCATAGTGGCACACTTGTATTTGTTTAAAAGAAAATGGTGTTCCAACCCTATTCAACTTAAAAAAGCATATGAAATGGATTATAATAGATAATTAGACATGATAATTTATAAATATGGGAATTAAATATATTTTAGATAAGTTTTTAGGTCATTTTAACCCTTATCGTTTTAGTTTAACCACCTATAAATCAGTTTTTACCATAACCACGGTAAGTAATTTTTACAATATTTACTACTAATTATGGTAAAAAATTAATATGATATTGTTAGATAATATAAATTATCCCAATTAAAAATATGGAATCCATTTTTTTAAATTCCATTTACAAAATTTGTATCTTTTAATCTAAAATTAATCCCACAGTAGCGGCGATAAAGTGGGTTTTCAAAGAGTAAATGTTCAAAAGTTTACAATGTTTTCCCATCAAATTTCATTTTTAAAATGATTAAAATTACCAAAATTGTTTGAATATAAATATAATTTTAATAATTTAAATTTTAAACCAATTTAAAATATAACTGAACTTTTTTAAATAATTTTAACAAAAAGGTAGTTTTCAATTAAAATGCAGTATTTTCCACTATTCCTCAAAAAATGAAATGTTTTAGAAAAATCCCAAAAAATAACCCTAAGATAAATTTGATATTATGATTTTAAAAAATAATTTTATTTTTAAAAATAAATTTTTTAAATGTGGTAAAATTTTATTATAAATTATGTTAACAAAGGGTGACTAAACAACCTTTTTTAAAAATATAATTTTTCAAAAAAAAATTCTTTTTCTTTATAATGGTTCTAATTTCATATAAAATTAATAGATATAAATTTTATTTATTTTATAAATTTGTAAACTTTATAAGTTTCATAATAAAGTTAGTAATATTCATACCCACCAACTTAACAAATAGGTTATAATGGTCATGTTTAAATAATAATATTTTAACAGAGTATCATGTTTTGTTTAAACCCAGTGTTACGTGCATTGTAAGCTATCAAATAGATTGAATTTATTTAAAAATAAATATATTTTAAAGTCTCAAGATTCTTGGTGTTGCATTCCATAAATGTTATTGAATTAGATTTTCATATTTTAAAATCTCAAGGTGTTACATTCTACCCCCTTTAATAAATTGAATCCTCACATTTTAATCTTGATATCGGTAATCAAGGGTTTTTTGTTTGTAAATAACCTTCTGGAAAACCCATATTGTAAAAAGGGTTAATAAAACACCTCTTAATACAATATAAAGGTAAGTACAGAGGTTATATGGAATATCTTATAGCTAAGTTTCTATATAGAAGAACATTGGTGGCAAGTGAAGATTTGGACAAGGAAGAATAATGAAAACAATTATAGAGAGTGATAGAGGTCATTGATACCCATAAATTAATTGTTAAATGGAAATTTGTTGACATCAAAACCATAAATTCATGATGATTTAAAAGACCATCATTTTAACCTAAATTAAGGCACTAGGATAACATTTTATTTCAATATACTATTCTCAGTTTTGAGGAATTACTTGACTATATAGACTGAGAATATATGTAAATATATTTACTTGATATATATCAATTTCATATGAATAATTTCATCTTTTGGTTATGATTCCATAATTTTATAATTCATTTCTTACTATAGGAAATTAATATCGAAGATTATTTTTTTATGCATTAATTACTAAAATCAACTTTTAATGGATCATAAGATCCATAAAATAGTTACAAGTATTTTCATTTATTTATAAAAAAATTTCAAAGCCAATATAGTCATCATAAGTTATCAAATATAATACATTAATCTCTAAACCCCAATAGTAACACCACTGGTTCAACAATAATATTTATCTATCCAATTGTTTAACTAAAAAAATGAAATATTATCCAGGAAATCACATAGTCATTTTGTAGGTGAAATACCCTTATCATACTTCGGTTGTGGGTTCAAGAACTACGTCCTTACCAAATACGACGGGTTTGCACCTAGCATGCAAGATTTTCTTTTTCTAAAACCTTATTATTATAATTACTATAATATTACCAAATTTTAATAACCCATTATTAATTCAACATCAAATATTAGATAAGCATTTAATGTTACCAATACCTTTCACTACTACAAAATCTACATTTAACAACGCTGGTATTTATCAGCGCTGATAAATGGAATCTTTATCAGCGCTAAAGAAAGCACAAATAAATTTAACCTTTTATGACATATTTTTAATCAATGACAAAGGGAACCTCTATCAACACTTTATTTTTAGCAATTATAAATGAATCCTTTATCAGTGATTTATTTTTAGCACTAATAAAAGACATCATTTATCAACCCTTTATTTTTTACACTGATAATGGGTACTCTTTATCAATGATTTATTTTTATCACTAATAAATAATTATTTCATCTATGCATTTTTAGAACTGATATAAATAAAATTGTATAACTAAATAAATAAAAAAATAAAATGAGTTTATTAAAAAAATATTAAAAATTTTATTAATTAAATAATTATTGATAAATATGAATAAATTGATTATATATTTTTATATATTAAACATTTTATTAATTAGATACTTTTAATAATTAATGTTATTAAATTTTATATAATAAATGTATATATATATATATTAATATATATAAATACGATTTATATATTAAAAAACATTTATGTGATTTACATTAAATATTCATTAATAATGTTAAAAATATATTTGTAAAAATATTTATAAATAAATATTTTTATAAATATACATTTACTATATTTATACAATTATATATTTATAATTATTAACAAATAAATATTTTTTTAAAAGTATTTATATAATTATAAATAGATAATTATATATATTTAAATAATTACTAAATTCATAATAAATTTAAAGTAATGAATATATTTATCATATTTATATTTATATATATTTATTAAAGATATATATGTATAATTATATAAATATATATAATGATATAAACATTATTTTTTTAAAATTTCTATAATCATAAATAAATAATTATAAAATTATAATAAATATATTTAAAAAGGAATAGATTTACAATATTTTTATTTATATATATTTATTAAGTGTACATAAATATTAACAATTTTTTATTTATAATTATAATTATAAATATTTTATCAGTTCTTAAGTAATAAGCGCTGATAAAAGCATCTTTATCAGTGCTTTTTTCGTGATGATAAAGATGAGGCATTATCAACGCTAAACAAACGGATGATAAAATGAATATTTATCAGAGCTATAACTTTAGCACCAATAAATATTGACTTTATCAGTGCTTTTTAAGCATTGATAAAGACCTGCCCTTATCAGCACTAAAAAAGCATTGATAAAGAGTCCTTTTATCAATTCTTATTACTTAAGTGCTGATAAAAGTACTCTTTATCAGCACTTATTTGTAAGAACATATAAAAGTGTCCAGATCTATTTAAAAAACCCTATCCATTTTTGAATCCATTTGGATATCAGAAGCTTTCCGTAGAACTCACCTGATACTAGTGATCCTTCACAGTGAATTGAAGCTCGAATCACACCACTCGACTACCTCCAGTTGGTCAAATATCTCATCCGAAATTTAGTGCTCGATTATAGTTAGTGTTTCCAAGGAGGGTCTGAGATTTTCTTCAACCTAGAGAGGTAGGCTTTCCTATTTTTTTTGTGTATTTTTGGTTTAGTTTTTTATTTCTTCTTCAATGATGTTGTAATTTGTGGTCCGATGATTGTATAATATTTTTATTTTATATTATGAACAAAATTTTTTTATGATTCGTTGTGTGATTGAATAATAATGTATGGAACCTATCGATATATGGAGTTATTAGTTATATCGGACACTGAACCTTGGATTTATTCATTTTTCTTTTACTTCTATGTTTTATATGTTCTCACTAAATAATTTTTTTGTATAAGTATATAAATATGTAGAAATTTTAATGTATATTCTGGTTTATTTACTACTGATTTGAGGCACATCGGTGGTTGCCTAATGATTATATATAAAATAACACCATTCATGGATTCCTTAGTGGACATGCATCTTTTGATGCTATTTTTCATGAACCAAGTTAGTGGAGTGATGTATGTCCCTCTATTGGTTATATGTATCATAGGATCTAGTTTCTATTATAATTCACTATGGTCCTTAGTTTTCTTTTGGATCATATTCAAAGGGGTCATCCCCAATTAAGAACATGAGGTTTTATCACATCAAGTCTTCACTTTTTGAATCATTATTGTGATTTTAGTTCATGTTATGTTTGAATATAAAGTTTTATCTATTTGAAATTTCTTATATACTTAAGTGAGTTTTGATACTTGACATGTATGCATTTCTATATAGATATTGCATCATTTATTTCCATTGTTGTTTGTCTAACAGTTATGCCTATATCGGGTAATGATGATTTTGGGTGTCCATGTCCATTGACCTCAAGGGTCATGCTAGAATTTTTTTCGACTTATGGTACTAATTGTTTCTATTTAGAGGGGGACCACCTCACATTTATGGTTTTTTACACCCAGTGTTTAAACCATCCTTTAGTGACTTTGAGGTGTGTTAGAGTTCATATGATGACCTAACCTGGTATTTTAATGGGTAATTCAGCCTAGGATGATTACACCATCCATCTTTAGGTTTATACCTTTAAAGTTTAGTGATAATATCATTTTATTATCTGCCTTTATCACCCTATCATTACCATATTATTTGAGATGATTCAACATTGTGTATCTATCCATGTCCTTATCCTATATCCTCGGAGTAGAGACATAACTAATAAGTTGATTCGTCATAAATATGATTCATCCCCTATGTGCCTTATATAGGCATCCTTCTCAGTCTAACATTCTCTACATGGTTTATAATTAAGTATAAAGGATTAAAACAAATTCAACTTATATTCTTGGTATAATATAATGAGTTAGTGTCTGTAATACTTTTAAGAAGTTTTCCCTGGACACGAGATTCTCTTTATCCGATTTAGATCATAAATAATGTGATGTAGTCTAGTAATTTTCTATTATCTACAAAAATAAAATAATATTTATTACATTTTAATGATTAATTATTGTTATGTTATTAATGATTATTTTATATCTCCCGCTATTTTTCAAATCCCAATAGCCCTTTTTTTGGATTTGGAATACCTAGACGGTCATATATTCTAGTAGAAATGATTCATATTTCCCTACTTGAAGTCTTAATCCTCTCAAACCAAGATTTATTCATTTATTTCCAAATTCACCAAAATGATACAAAAATAATGATAGTTCTCTCCCTTTTATCATTAGCATTATTCCTAGATCCATAAAACCAATAATCTAGTTTGTTGAAAGAGATTTTATTATTCTTGTTTGTCATATTTGAGTTTCTTTTTACTCCTTAATTTTCTATATTATATTTTAATTTGTTAGTGGATTTAAGAAAGATTTTAGGTGGAGTAATTATTTTCTTAAATTCAATTACCCATTTTCTTCAATATACTGAAATTCTTTGAAACAATCAAATGTTGAGTTTTCTTTATTAGAATTATCTATAACTAATACTTTTTATAATGAGTATCTTAAGTATATTTATTTATATATTGTATAAAATTAATCTTTTATGAACCCAATAGGATGTATATGAACTAAAATGGATGTATTCTAATCATTTGACATACGAATATGAAGATGGATTTAAAGAGTTCATGTATTTTGCAAGAGATCATGCAGATGACCCTTCTAAAATCCTCTTTCCGTGTTTATATTGTTTTTATTCATGAAAAATTAGTCCGGAAGACCTGTAAGAACATTTGATTTGTCAAGAAATAGATCAAAGATATAAATTTTGGACTAAATATGGGAAAAAACTAAATGCAGACATCGTTTAGGATGACATTATGGTTTATGACTCATTTGATATGAATAAGTTTATAAAATATGGTGGAGATCGCATGAGAGAAATGAAAATGGGAATTGAAGATAACCTTTATGATTTTACAAAGTTGTTTGTGGAGTTAAATAACTATTCCAAGAAACCATTTTATACCAGTTGTACTAAATGCATAAGATTTTCAGTTGTATTGAAGTTATATAATTTGATATATGGAAGCAGATAGAGCGTCATTAACTTTATAGAATTACTTGGTCTTTTGAAAGATATGATACTAGAAGAAAAAAATCTACCATTCCGAACATATGAAACTAAATCAATGTTATGTTCAATGGGAATTATCTATAAAAAATATATGCTTGTCCACATGAACACATATTGTTTCACAAGGACCATGAATCACTCATAAAATTCTATAATTATGGTACAGATCAATACAAGAAAAATGAATCAATTACTTTGAAATCTATATAGTAAATTTCTATCATTACATGGTTTAGAAGACAATATGGATTTCAAAAAACTAAAATATAATTAACATGGAATACATATACAAGAATTAAAGATGGGAACCTACGTCATCTAGTATATTCTCCTAAGTTAAAGAAAATTGATTATGAGTTTCCGGAATTTGGAGATGATCTAAGAAAAGTTTGTGTTACGTTATCTACAGATAGAATAAATACTTTTAGTGTACAAAGTAGTACTCATAGTACATGGACCATCATGTTGGTAAATTATAACTTGCCTCCATAGTTATGCATAAAGATCAAATACCTTATGTTGTATCTCCTTATATTTAGACCAAATCAACCTGGTAATGATATTGATGTCTATTTGGATCAATTTAACAAAGATCAAAAATTGATGCGAGATATAGTTTTTACAATTTATGATTCTCATAGAAGTAAATAATTCACATTTAGGTTCTTATTGTATGGAATGATAAATGAATTCCTTGCTTATGGAAATTTACCAGGATATATAACTAAATGAATGTTGTGGCGTCCCATTTGTGAAAAATGCACATACTCGGTTCTGTTAAAACATTACTCAAAGACCGTGTTTTTAGGACATCTAAATTTTATACCTCGATGACATAAAATACCGATCCTGGATGACAACATTCGATGGGAATATTGAATAAGGTACTACACTTTCTATACTAAGGGGAGATCAACTGTTCAAAAAAGTTAAAAAGAATAACAATATTTATGGTAAACCATTTTCGAAAAACCTTACAAAATCAGATTGGAAGAAGGGATCAATTTTATTTGAATTTTCATTTTGGAATTTTTTGTATGTCAGAAATTTTCTTGATGTCATGCATGTCAAAAAAAATGTATTTGATAGTGTTATTGGAATGTTACTAATGTTCCTAAAAAAATTAAAGGTGGAATGAAGGATAGGTTGGACTTGATTGAAATGGGGATAAGGGAAGTGTTTTCATCGATGAAGGGTTAAAGGAATACTTTTCATCCTCCCATATCTTACCCTCCACCCAAATAAGAAAAATTACAATTTTACCTTTTCCTTACTTTTCTAAATGTTCCACATGGGTATTCATGAAATATCATGAATGACGTTTCAATGACTAATTTGAAGTTACAAGGACTAAAATAAAACAACTTACATCTTTTGATGTAAGATTTAATTCATGTTGCTTTCTGTTCCATTCTACCTCAAAATATTTGACATAAATTAGCCAGACTCTAATTATTTTTCAAAAGAATATGTTGTAAAGTTGTAGACTCGACATAGTTACCCTTTATGAATAAAAGTATTGCAGTCATTTTATGTGAATTAGAGATGTTATTTTCCACTATATTTATTTGATATAATTTTCCACCTGATGGTTCACTTGTTTAGAGAGGTTCAACTATGTGGTCATGTCCATTACAGATGGATGTACCCCATTGTATGATTTTTGAATATTTTGAAAGGGTATATCAATAATCAAAGTAAACTAGAAGGTTGTTTTGTAGAATTATATATTATTGAAGAACCTATTGAGTTCTGTACCGATTACCTCTCAGATATTGAAAGAATCAATCTACCAAAGTTTCGTCACAACAAACACCTTATGGGAAAATATATTTCTAAAAGATATGTTCTTACAATTACATTGACAAAGAAGAAGCAAGAACATATTTACATATTACATAATAATGAGATGTTGATCCATACATTGAATACCACAAAGAAATTCTTAGAGATTTGAATCGATCAAGGGTTGAAATATGGATATCAAATACACATAATAAATAGTTTATAGGATGGTTCAAAGATAAAATTTATAAGGAGCTATCTGATAATATGAATTGGATTTCCTAATGACATTAATGGATAGCTAGAGGACTAAATGAGAATGTTATATCTTACACTAATTTTGTTATAAATGGTTATATGTTATATACAAAAGACCATGATAAATTAAGTGTGATGAAAAATAGTGGTGTTACGCATGTGTATGGAGTGATGCACATATATGGATCCAAGGATAGAAATCCAGCTTATGAAAATAGGTCATATTTTGGCATTATTAAATAGATATATGAGTTAGATTATACAACATTTCAAGTGCTGATTTACTATTTCTAATGGGTCAACAATATCAATGGAGTGAAAGTTGATGAAATGGGATTTGTGAAGGAAAATTTTAGTGTGTAAGGGAACAAATTAGAGTCGTTCATAATGGAACCAAAAGTAGTGCAAGTATTTTATGTCTCTGATCTAACAAAAAATAATTGGTCAATTGTCCAACTGGCGACTAAAAAAATGTCGAGTCAAATGAAAATCCAATCTAGGATGACTCATTCATTGGGAAATCACAATCATTTCATGCTGGTCAAAATATAGACAATGTCTTGTACGTTAGATGGTAACAAAACATGGTGATTTGGATTCTAGATAGAGGAACCAAATCCTTGAATCCTTTAAAAAAATAAAGAGGGTTCAATGATAAGGTAAAAGAGTTTTTTATTATATCATGTTTTCCTCATAATATTATATGTTCTCCACTACACTAACATAATCTAAATTAAATTTTTGACTACTCATACAAACAATTTTTTCTAAACATGTTGACATTTCCAATCCCTTGGAAGAACAAACTATAATGAAGTAAAAATTAAAATGAAGAATCAAATAAATTGAGTTCATGATGGTGGGTATTTTAGTAGATATCGTATAAGCTAAAAATAATATTCCTTTTTTTTAAATATAAAATTGTTAGAAAAATGCTTCAATTAGAAAACAAAAAGAATATTCCTCTAAAAATATATTATAAAAATTAAAACATGGGTAAAAATATCTTTAAAAAATCATTTGAATAATTTCAAAACATTTTTGAAAACATTTCTAGAAAACATGGTTTTGGAATAAAAATATTTTTGACTGATGAGATAAATAAATTTTTATTTTATTAAAAACATTTTCTGAGTCATTTTAAGTACCAATAAAAAAATGTACTATTACTTGAAAAAGTTCATAAATAATTAGATGAGAATAAAATAGATTTATTTTAAGATATAAGTATAAAATAATTTCTCCAAGGGAGACTTAATCAAAAACAATCCTGAATAATGTTGATATTATGAAATAAACCCTAACCACTTTGGTAACTTCTGAATCATAATCCCCATGAAATACATAAAATTAAATGAAACTTTTAATACTATTAAGATAAATTAATTAATTATATAACATAAAAAATGGAAGTATATACACCACACAAAAGAAATAAGTGGTGAATATAGCATATGTCTCATAGAGGTAAAAGTGAGATGAGAAACTGATACACGAAGTTCAACTCATCACGTATGTTCTTTATCTTATGAAAGTTTAAAATTATGTTAATTATTTATATTATTAAGAAAAAAATTCAGGTTTATTATTCCTTTTATTTTACTTAATACCATTTTATATATGATTACCTAATCAATTAGGTTTTCATTATATGTTTTGATGATATTTTTCTTTTGTTTGAAAAATGAATTGGGTAAGTTGAATTTGACCAAAGAGGTCATTAATTGAACATATGAATAATAATAATTCTAAAATAATTATCATATTTATTGATAAATTATAATTTTAAAACCAATCATGATATTTGGTTTTGAAAAATGAATTACATTACAGTAATAATAATCGTGGAATATTTCTCCCCCAAATTCAAGTGAAACTATTCCTTAGTGAACACTTATTCTTTCATTATTAGTTTAAAAAAATGTATTCCATGAATAAGTGGTGCATGAGTACTATATCTATCATCTTCCATATTAAAGACATAGAAATCACCAGGGAATATCACTTCTGTTACCTAAACCAAAACATCCTCAATAACACCAGTAGGTTTGTTTTTTACATTGGTTGATTAATTGAATGAAAATTATAATAGGTTTCAACTCAAAAACCTATAAATATTAATAAGTAGAATGGGTCTTGAACTTTAAGAAATATTAGTTGTCTAACATATCATCCTTGAATTCAAACATTCTTATGATGCATGTAATTTTAAAAGTGCTTGGGTCTATTCAGTTTTTGGAAAGGCATGCTGAATCATGGAGTAAAAATTCTTCCCAAAATTTAATTTCTCTCCTCCCTTGAAAATCCTTTTATGGGAAAAAATTTCTTTAAAAAATTTAGAATATATTAGAATCTATTTAAAAAAATCAAGTAAATGAATGTTGATATGAATTTTTTTAAAAGTCTCTAAAAATTATTTATCTAAATCATTCTTAATACTTCCTCATGGTGGGTGGGGGTAGTCACGAGGAATGATTATGGTGGTTTTGGAACTTATAGACCATTTTGATCATTATTTTGAGAAACATATGACCTTATTATATTTTTTCAATTTTTCCCAATTATTATTAGGCAAATATTATTCTTTTTATATTAATTTTTATTTTAAAGTCGGTTCTGAATTTCCAAAAGGTTCAATAGTAGTTGGATTCTATTCAAAAGGGTCTAGGTTAAGTGGAAATGTTTTTAGGTCTATTTAACATTTTTAGGTTCAAAAACCTATTTAAAACATTCAATTTGGGGGATTTTCAAATTAATTCCACTCATATGTTCTATTTCACTCACATTATCTTTACCTTTGTGTGTGATATTCACTTGAGGAAATGAATGTAAAACTCAAATTATTTTATTACTTATTCTACCAAAATGAGTAGCTAATTATACATTTTGTTTTATCAAAGTATTTACCATAATCTGTTATGGTCTCATATTTTCCCCAATGCTATTTTCAGATTGTTGAATGGGTTGTATCGGTTGAAAATTTCTTCTATCATGAGCATTGGATTTTTCATTGAATTATATTAGCAGTGGATTACTTTATTAGACTTTGAAAAATATTTTTAGATGTTTAGGTTGTATAAATATGTCATGGGACTAATTATTTTATTGTTGGTTTAAATTTGGGATTGATTGAAAAGTTATTTATTGGTTTTATTGAAATGGGTTTCCTAGAAGAATAACATTTCAAATTTTATAAAGTTCATGAATTTATGGTAATTGATCACTATATTTTTTATTATAAATTACACAATGAAATTAATGTTAAAAGATAGTTTCAGGTTTGGGTTGGGTTTGGGAAGTGTTTGATAACATCATTCATCTAACCATAGTGGAATGGTCACTATATTGACTCACACTCTTTCTATTTTTTGAAGTGGAAGTGGGAACTTCTTGAGAAAATTTGACATGAAAAAAGAATATTATTTGAAAATTTTGACCATTTTGGTTCATGTTTGCAATTAAATTCTTACCAATAACTAGGGTTTTATTAACTAAATTATTTCTATAGAAGTATCCATGATAATTTTATGAGTAAGGAAAAGGGACTCATAAATATATTGAATAAAAATCTATTCATTGATTTAAGGGTGGAGGAAACTAAACCATATTCTTTTAAATCTCTCCCAGTATTAATTCAAAGTCTCAACATGAGTTTTATAAATCCCATAAATTACTTTCCTAATTATAGTAGTTCTATAATTAGTTAAAAATTTCTCATTAAAAAATTCATTCAATTCATTAAATCCCTAATTAAGGTTGAATGTGGATTAAAAAATCAAACTTTCCTAACTCCTTAAAAAGAAAATGGAAAATCCCTATGTTTTTAGATTTCTCGTAAGGATCTGTTAAGAAACCTAAGGGGTGGGTTGAATCATGCCTTAATGAATAATTATATCAATTCAAAAACATCATTTGAATCATTAACCCCATCTTCTTATGAACTCCTATTGTTGGTTCATGTAATTGGATCAATTTTAAGTTCACCTAGAAATTATACTACATGTAATGCAAGTAAAGTAGTATTATATGGACACTATATTTTTACAAGGTTTAACTATATATTATACTCCTTGTTGTGATGATTTATTTCTACAACCATGAATTCTCCACTATAATTAGTTACAAATTATAATGGGTTCAGTGCTTCCTACACCAATAATGCCAACATTTCACTATAATTCTCTTGCCTACTTATCGTAAGACTTACGTAATTAACTTTATGCTTAATTAAAACCAATTAAGTATGTTTTACACACACATTTTGAGCCTCATAGTTTCTAAAAATTTCCACCTTGTATATGAAAATGTTCTCTTTCTTATCCTCTCTTAAATTCAATCAACTATATTTCCAAGGATATCAATTCACCCACTAATGTGATCTATTTAATCTGAATATAGAGTCTTTAAATACAATAAATTCATCAATATAAGTGAAAAATAAAAGGTCTTTGAATGTTTCATATATCCTAGATCTCCTTAAAAACCTACTCATTAGCTTCTCATAGTTCTTCTCGAAGAAGTTTCACCATAAACCTTAGAATGGTCAAATCTTTATATGAATTCTATCTTGGTTTTAGGAACTCACTTAGTTTTCTCTATTCCTCCTCGAAAATAAATGACCGAAATTATATTTCGGAAAACTTATTCTACTTTTATGAAACCCATAAAATATTTATCTTTAATACTAGTTCGGTTTCCTCTACTTCTTCACTATAGGTGGTTGTGGATTCATCTTCTTCTTCCTTCTTATAGAGCTTTACAGCTCTCATCCACTCATAATTTTTCACATAAATGTATTCGTAAAAGACATAAATTCTATTTTATTTCTCTCTTCATTCAATGAAAATATATAAAATAATAATATATTTATTTTTGGTATCTTCTCATATTTTTATGAATTTAAATACTTTATGGAATTTGTGCAATCTAATATATCACAGGAACAAGATGCATCCCCTTTTTCTTATTCTTCTATGATCTCCATATCAGTCTCATTTAAGAGTATCATATTTGAGTGTCTCTCATTGTAAAGACCCGGAATTTCCATGTAATTGTTTTTTAAATAAATGGGAATTTTACGAGTTTTCGAAACTTAACGACACGTGAATCTGAGGCCCGGATTTCCCGGAATGAATTTTTGAACATTATTTTTGGTAGGTTTAGTAAACGTATGAGCATGTTTTTGTAACTATTGAACCGGTGCTCGGAATTAAAATTCGAGGGTACCATTGAACTCGCAGTGCTAGTATTCGCTTAAGAATACTTTCACCTCGACGACAGTTGGTTGAGGGTGAAAGTTAATTTTTGGGTTTTTCATGAAAAGAATAAAATAAAATAAAGTATGAAACATTTTATTTTATTTTGTTTTGAAACTTCCATGTGGAAGTTTGATAGGTGGGGACCACATGAATTAACCTCCCATGAGAGGTTATAGAGGTGGGGACCACTGAGCCTAACCTACAATAAGAGGTTATGGTGGTGGGGACCACCCGAGGCTTGAAACCTATTGAACACCCTATTAAATTTGGGAGAGGCTCTTAAACTCCTCCAATATTTAATTATTCCACCCTCCTTTAATTAATTTTGTGCCAAACTCGTCAATTAATTAAGTGGAGCCAACTTAATTAATCCAATTTGAAATTGTGTCAACAGTTAAAAATTTGGGAAACACAACTGTTGTCCATTATTCATTTTGGGGAAAAGTCTTGGAAAATGGGAGAGTTCTTGGAGAAAGCCCGCCAATGAAGAACACCGACCTTGAATTCGACCTTCTACCACGAAACATCCTCCAATGGTTGACATCTTCAACAATAAAGAACCACCTCTATCAAAGAACATTAATCCGATGAATGAGCTTGGGATCAGATGCGTGTAACGGGCACGATGAACGTCGACAACTTAGACTTCTCTCTTCATCGTGAACAATCAAACACGGTAGGGGTTTATTTGTATATGAATACTTTCCCAATGTTCTTCCCTTGAATTCTTTTTCGATATTGGGAATAAATCGTTGAGGGAGGTTGTAAATCTTGACGTTCTTCTTCATGTTCTTGTTGAGACATATGCTAACACCCTAACATGGAGGGTACGAGCAAAACAAACATGGCCTGACCCCTCCAGAAATCTTATGATGATTTGTGGTGTTGAACGCGACGATGCTGACGGTGCAATGACACCGCCCTACGACCACTAAAGCCTCACGATCTCTGCGCCCTCGTGGCACCCCTACTTCCGAGACCCTCTGCGACACCCACAACCACCACAGCCCATGGCTCCGCCACCCGCGACCTCACTGTGACGCCCCAGCTGAACCACTGATGCGGCTTCACCGCACCACCCCAGCCGAACCGCCACCACGGCCTCGTAGCTTCGCCCCTGCAGAAATACCGTCGCGGCCTCGCCGCACCCCCCGACCGAACCTACACCACCGAGTCGAGTCAAGCTGTCGAGCCAAGCCACTACTGCCATGCTGAGCCGAGCCGCCACCCGAGCCACCGTCGTCTGAGCCGCTGCCATCGTCTGGGCTGAGCCACCGACATCATCCCGGCCGAGATACCGCTCGAGCCGTCACCGCCTTTCGAGTCACCGCCACCATCCGGGCCAAGCCTTCATCCAAGCCGCCACTACCCTTCAGGTCAAACCGCCCCGGCCGAGCCACTCTACGGCCTTGCGCCCTCACGACCCCCCCGCGACCCTCCACGACCTCTCACGGCCTTCCGGGCCAAACCCAGCGGGCTGGGATTCCCTGCTAGTCAGGCCGAACCCAACGGGCTGGGTCGAACCCAGCATGTCAGGTCGGATCGACCCAAATGGGGTTGGCCCAGGCCAGGTCAGACTGACAGGGTCAGACCGGACCCGGGCCCACTATGACCCATTTACGCTCTTTTGGCCATAACTTTGGCACCAGACGTCCGTTTGATGAACCGTCAGTGGCGCTGGAAATCTTGGAGCGAGGCGGTACCTTTTTTATACCCCAATAGAGTATTGAATAAAGTTGGGGAATAATCGGTTTGGATCGAGAACGAATCCAACCGGGCCCTCGGGACCTAAAGGCTAATAACTCATAGACCGGGTGTCTGAATAACGCGCCGTCTGTTGCGTTGAGGCCCCTATGATGTGGCAGTCCTTTGAGATACTTCTCTGTGTGACATTGAGACAGTTGGAAATTGACCAGGAGCTCGTGGATTGAACCCTCCCAGAAACGAGTGAGCATAGTGCGGGAACCCAGTAGCTGGCTCAGATTGACGACTGCTGACCTTTTCGACTCGAAGTGACTTAGCACACCCAGTGGGGAGCGCCTCTATGTGATGCAGCATACCTACGATGGGGAGCGCCTCTATGTGATATGGCATACCCACGGTACACGATAGGAGGAGTACCTCAGCAGGCCACAGTGGGAAGCGCCTTTGTGTGACGCGGCAGACCCATGGTACTCGACAGGAGGAGTACCTCGACAAGTCACGAGGGGGAGGGTCTCTGTATGACGTGGCATACCCATGGTTGGGAGCGCCTCGGTGTGACACAGCAAACCCATGGTACTCGACAGGAGGAGTACCTCAGCAGTCCAAGATTATTGGGAAGTGCCTCTATGTGACACGACAAGCCCACTATACTTGATAGAGGAGGGGTTCTCTAGCAGCAGAGGTGTTTGACGATGTGACTGGAGATATTACTTGTTTCTACCCCTAGAATAAATCTTAGTGTGATCTGAGTTAGTATCTCTGTGTTTTCATCATGTTTGAGATGGATTACTTGATAACTTAGGTATATGTATGGGCATATACCTAAGTAGGGTTATCTTTTGATTTAATACTTTGTGGTTTATCCATGGTGGATTTGTGATACCTTGAGGGTATCGGGGTCCATACTCAGTATCACTATACTCACCTCTGTACGAGCTATGCTCGCACCTTGTTGTGTTGGATGCAGATGACAGACAACGCTGACTAGGGCTGAGAGTACTAGGACTAGACGGTACCCGGAGGTGGACCATACGACAGGTCGGTACGCAGAGGAGATGGGTGGACGTGGAGTGCTGAGGAGTTGATCGGTACCTACCCTTCAGTTAAGAACCTCATAGGATGATCTAGTAGCTGTAGTTTCTCTTTCTTTAGTTGTTTTTGTATTTCAGGTGTATTAGTATCTTTACAGTTGGGCTTGTATTCCGTCCCCCTTTTTTACTTTCAACACTCTTTTTTCTATACAGTTGATGTAATGATCCGACTCTTTGGAAAAGGTACGGATCGTTAGTTTTGATTTCAAATCTTTCCATTAAGTTTGTTTAATGTGTGTAACATCCTAAGGAAGGTCCGGGGAGTGTCCAGGGTTGGTTCGGAGCCCGGGAGATTGAGAAACGGGCTTGCAGACAATAGCGCACGGCATGCGCACGACCTGTGCATGGTTTCAGACAAGCCGTGTAGCCTTTGGTCTAGAGGTAGGGAGGTGCACATGGGTTGTGCACAATTTGGGTAAACCGTGCGCCTAAACCATATGGTCCTTGGTCGGGAGGCAGTGAGGTGCGTACGGTTTGCGCACGGTTTGGTAAATCGTGCGCCTAAACCATGTGACCTTGTTCTGAGTAAAAAATTACCATTTTTTCCATAATTATATTTAAGGCTTAAGCCTTTTCTTTCTTTCTTACCATGGATAAAACCAGAGGGGAGCCCTCTTTTGAGCTCAAAACCCTCTCCTCTCTACTGCTTCTTCATCCAGCACCCGATTCTTGATATGTCGGAGGCATTGGAAACTCCAAGGTAAGGCTTACCACACTTAAGCTTCCTTCCTTGGTGAATCTTGCCTTCCATCTTGTTATTTTTCCACAGGATCATATGCCCAATTTTTAAGCCATTGGACTAGAAATCATATCTCTTCCAACCTACTACGAATCTAAGGTTGATATCAAGCGAGCTTACGCCTACATCCCTAAGGTAGGTGTTCACGTGGTTTCCATTTTGGGTTTTCAACTTTTTGAGTTATTATCATCATGCTGTGGTTTTCCTTTCATCAAACCTTGTATTTATATTGACTTCTTCATGTCTAGAAGACCCGTGTGGTATGAGATTGATGAGTCTAACCTTGTTAGGGTGTTTAGATGAGGTGTGGACCGGGAGTGGTCAACCATAGGTGGTATGCCTTGTGATTTGGACCTTTTTACCTATAGACCATAATGATATGTCTTGAACGGGATTTTCCATGTTAGGAAAATGAGACGCTTGGGTTAGAGGTTGGTTAGGATGAGATAGCCTGAACCCTTTAATGAATTGAGATGTATGTTTTCCTTATAACGTGATTGGAAAATGCCATTCTTTGTTAATGAGATTTGTTACAAGATGGATTTCCCTATATATTGTGATGTGAATGGTTATGCCTTACTGTATTGACATGCCTGTGATAACCCGTGTGTGGGTGGGAGGAATTATTACCCCGTGCAAGATAAATCTCCATGTGTGGGCGGGAAGCATTCTTACCTCGTGCCAGATGAATCTCCGTGTGTGGGCGGTAAGCATTCTTACCCCGTTCCAGATAAACCTCTGTGTAATAGGACGTGAAGCATTCATACCTCATTCCTATATAACCTTTATGGGTGGGAGGCATTCTTCCCCACGCCAGCTACAATGCTTATGGATGATAGGCATGTTTACCTCATGCCGGTGATAACCTATATCTCTGTACTCATACCTCTAGTGAATTGTTCAGATTTTCAACCATGAGATGAAGAAAGTAGACCCACCAGGATTCCTTATGGAACCTGAGTGGGAGGGTTGTTTATTACTTTGCTTTACTTACTTTCAGTTTACTACACACTATTTGTTTTGAGAACACCTATTTGGATTACACGTAAACCCCGTTGGTGGTGGCCTACTGATACTTGTCTCACACCCTACCCGGGCAGCCTCCTAGGCATTCATGTAGACTTTAATGCTTCATGTACTAGTAGGGGAAAAGGACCAACTTTAGGTTGTTGATACATGTATGTTCTAGCTGGACATCCATAGCAGAGGACCGAGCTTGGATAGAGATGCTCGTGGACTAATTTTGTTCTCTTTTTGGTATTACTGTATAGCATGCTTGCCATCTATTTCTACTGTATCATCATGCCATACATCCATTTTTTATTAGACACTGCCTATGTGGATTTTGTGTATCTATCTGGGTTCTTCTTAATTCTGTTGTTTGGTTTTCTTGTTTCCCTTTTTCTCTTGTTTACTATTGGTTGTGCTTTCACTATTTTTATTACTTTGCTGCTATACCACTGTGTACTCTGACATGGGGGTACAGTCTCCCCAACTGACTTACCATTACACCCCCGCTGCTAGTTGGTATCCCCTGGCCTATAGGGAGATGAGCCAGGGGTCATGTGGCCAACCGGGCTTGGGGCTCGGGTTGAGGGGCAGCCGGGTCAGGGACGTCACAAATTAGTATCAGAGGTTTTCTTCATTTCTTGGTTTACTATTTGGCAATGATAGACTTGGAGAATGGGAATGTGTAGGGACTTATCCATGAGCCGTGCTTAGGCGTCGTGAACCCATGTATGAGGTATGGTCCAAGTTTCTTATTTTATGTTGTTATTGATTCTTCTATTTACTATTGATACCATTTCACCGTTGGGTACTTCACATGTTTTGTGATATTATTGAGATTTTAAATGTTGGAATTTGGATTACAGGGTTCGACCCAATGAAATGAGGGTTATGCATTAGAACATGCATCACGATAGGCACAATATGATTAGGCCATGCATCTTGCCATGCCATGTTTAAGTTTCAGTGAGCATTGCTTGTTTTTTATTTCCATGCCTTGTTAAGATGTGTGCAACTGTTCTTACCCATCTTACAGGTTTTGAATTGAGGAATGATATGGTTTTAGTGGGTGTCACTCTTTGGTTCATAAGGTGTATGGGCCCTTATGGATCATAAAATAACATTACAACTAAACCAATAATTTGCTTAAAAGGGAATTAAAATACTTAATTAGCATAAGTAAATGAGAAATGACATCCAAGTGTGTGTC
Source organism: Viscum album (assembly GCA_963277665.1). NCBI lineage: Eukaryota > Viridiplantae > Streptophyta > Magnoliopsida > Santalales > Viscaceae > Viscum > Viscum album. The sequence continues at coordinate 405,646,291 of OY728130.1, forward strand.
ATCTTTCAGTTCATGAGGAGTATGGGCCCTTATAGGTTGGGAAATTCTATGTCACTGGATTTAGTTAAATATGAATAGTTACAGGTTTTACTAAGAATTCCTATGGGTGTGGATGGGTGTTTTAGATGTAGGAAGGCATAGTACCTGTCCTAGATTCTAGAGTTTAACCTTTAAAGTTTTTTGGTTTCTTCTTTTCAGATGTTCATTTGGCATTGTATCACTATGCCTCCGAGACGTCCTCGAGTTGCGCGTGATGAATGTGGCGACGATCACATTCCTGAGGTGGCAGACCCTAAGCCACCAGTTGAACTTCCTGTCGAGCCACCCGGGGCTCCTCTTTCTATTCCTGAGATGGGAGACGATGCCCAGTTCCATGAGTGCTTCTTGCGTATGATGCAGAGTATGCAAGGTGGAGTACAACATGCCCCGAGTGTGGTAGAGTTGACCCGTGTGTTTTAGTCGCAACATCCTCCTACATTTACGGGATATGGAGGAATACTTGCTGTAGAGTCCTGGTTGGAGGCTATTCTGACCATCTTAGAGAACCTCGAGACGCCTCCAGAGCAGAGGGTCAAGCTCGCAGCTTATATGCTACGTGGTACAGCCAGGAGGTGGTGGTATGCCATCACCTAGTCAGGATAGCAGAGAGATATTATCAGGACTGATTTCCAGAACGTCTTCTACGATTATTTCTTTCCCCATACATTGAGGGCCGACAGAGCTAGGGAGTTTATGAATCTACAGTAAGGGACCATGACAGTCATGGAATATTCGCCCTGTTTCACTAAGTTACAACGTTTTTCTCGTACACTAGCTGCTGATGATCTCAGAGCCACTAGTCGTTTTGAGGATGGGTTGTGTTACGCCATCCGGTCGCATGTTAACGTGTTCAGGTTGATGACCAATTTAGAGATCATCAATTAGGATTTGATCATAGAGATGAATTTGAGTGATGCGGACAGTGCGAACCAGGGCGGTTCAACACCTAATGGTTTTAGTGGATCTACTTCAGGGAAGAAGAGGCGTTTTGAGGACTCTCATGGTGTTAGCAGTGGTCAGACCATTTTCTTGTGTTTTACTCTTATCTGTCACCAATGTGGGGTATCAGGACACATGATGAGGTAGTGTACACGAAATCTAGTGGAGTGCAGAGGTTGTGGTAGGTTGGGATATCTCCACCATTTCTGAAGGACTTTTCCCCCAGGGCCTAGTGAGCAGGGATCTATACCTACTCCACGATATGGTGCTAGATTGGTAGGATCACGTTAGTCAGGCGGCTGAAATACTGCTAGCCGATTAGGCCGTGGCGGCAGTCAAGGCAGAGGTAATCAGATGTATGACTCTCAACACCAGCAGGGTGGCTCTGCTCAGGGTAGCCAGGCTGTGACCCCGGGCCGTGGTACTAGCTAGTTGTATGCAGTCGAGCCTATGCTGCATGAGTAGTATGCTGGGACATCTACTGTATGAGGTATGATTATTGTTGCCTCTATGTTAGTATCTTCTTTGTTCGACACAGGACCTTCTCACTCTTTTATATCAGAGGTGATTATTGGAAGTTTGGGCCTTGATGTTGAGTCATATCATGGTATGATCACGTTAGATACCCCATTAGGTGTCTGTTCAGAGGATGTTCATCATTGCCAATATTTTCCCCTCAAGGTGGGCGGTTACCTTTTTGTGTTGAACCTGTATGTTCTGGATAATACAGGTTTTGATGTAATAATCGGGATGGACTGGTTAGTTCCCTATACAGCTCGGATTGATTTCTATCTTCGGAGGGTGGAGTTTACGTCACCAGAGGGCAACACACATATGCATAATGGAGAATGGGATCTTAGTGTGACACGAGTAGGACCAGAACACCAGATCTTAGGTGGTGTCATGACACAGGTTTCTAGTCTTTATCTTGATGACCAAGGGTTACAACCCTTTATTTATCCTCCGGTGGGGGAACATTTCAGTGATGTCTTTCTTGATGATTTCTATAGTCTACCTCCAATGCGAGAGGTGGAGTTTAATATTGAGCTTATACCAGGAGCAGCACTAGTGACTATTCCTCCTTATAGGATGGCACCTAGGGAACTTCTGGAGATCAAGAGTCAGCTGGAGGACCTGGAAGCAAAAGGCTTTATACGTCCCAATACTTCTACTTGGGGATCACCAGTTCTTTTTTCCAATAAGGCAGATGGTACCCTTCGTCTTTGCATGGATTATCATAAGTTAAATAAGCTGACTATTAAGAATCAGTATCCTTTACCTTGAATTGACGACCTCTTCGATCAGCTCCGAGGATCGAAGGTGTTTTCAAAGATATATTTGTGGTCGGGCTATCACTAGGTGCGTGTTAGGACTTCAGACATACCTCGCACGACGTTTAGGAGAAGGTATGGTCTCTATGAGTACCTAGTCATGCCATTTGGGCTTACGAATGCACCTGCACTGTTTATGGCTATAATGAATCAGATTTTTTACCATTACCTTTATTCTTTTGTGGTTGTATTTGTGGACGATATCTTATTCTATTCACGCTCGAGACATGACCATGAAACCCATCTTGAGATCATGCTGAATGCACTAAGAGAGCATCAGATTTATGCTAAGCTCAGTAAATGCCACTTTTGGATAGATAAGGTTCACTTCCTTGGTCACATTATTTTTGAGTCTGGAGTTTCAGTTGACCCTAAGAAGGTGAGTGTTGTACTTTCTTGGGAGCAACCCAAGAACGTCTTTGATATCAGGAGTTTCTTGGGGATTGCTGGATATTTTAGGCAGTTCATTCAGGACTTTTCACACCTAGCAGCACCGCTTACAGCTTTGACCAAAAAGGGGGTGAGATTCTATTAGTCATAACCTTGTGAAATATCTTTTTAGGAACTGGAGGATAGACTAACGTCAACACCAATACTGATCTTTCCGAAGCCAGGAAGAGCTTATACGGTCTATTGTGATGCATCAGGTGTCGGGCTTGGAGCTGTCTTGATATAGGACGAGCAAGTCATTGCGTATGGTTCTCATCAGTTAAAGGCTCCTGAACATAATTATCCGACGCACTACCTCGAGCTCGCAGCAGTTGTACATGCCTTACGGTGTTGGAGACACTATTTTTTGGGAGAGCATTTTGTTGTATTCACGGACCACAAAATCCACAAATATATATTCACTCAGTGGGATCTAAATCTCAGGCAACGCTGGTGGGTCGAGTACCTACAATCCTTTGATTTCTAACTGGCCTACACTCTTGGGAAAGGAAATTTTGTAGCCGATGCGCTGAGTCAGAAAACTCAGTCACAAGTGGTTCGAGAATCTAATGAGGAGTGGGAGATGATGGACCTATTTTCGTAGATACATGTTGAGGTTCAAGAGGGACAGGGTCAGACTGTTCTCTCATCCTTAGCGGTGAAATCTACCCTTTTGGAATGGGTCAGGGAAAGACAGTTATCAGATCCAAAAGGCCTTGTTCTACGAGAAATTATTGCTGATGTTGCCTCTACAGATTGGACTATGGATAAAGGTGATACTTTATTGTTTCGTGGGCATGTGTGGGTCCTAGATGACATCAAAGAGGAGATGATGAGGTATTTCCATGCCTCTGCATGGGAAGTTCACCTAGGCATCACCAAAATGTATCGTGATGTGTGACGACAGTACTGGTGTCCTAACATGAAGTGGGAGATGGTCGGTTTTATCATGTGTTTTCCACCTGTCAGTAGGTGAAGGCAGAACATCAGCGTCCGGAAGGGCTCTTAAATCTATTGTCCATTCTAGAGTGGAAATTGGATGATGTCTCTATGGAATTTTTTACCAGTTTACCCAGGTCACCTCGTGGAAATGATGCAGTATGTGTTATCGTCGACCGTCTGATAAAGGTCGTGCATTTCTTACCTATGCGGGAGACCATCACAATTGATGACTTGGGAAGACTGTATGTCAAAGAAATAGTGCTCCTTCAGGGAGAACCTCATTTTTTTGTCTCAGACATAGATCCTCATTTTAAATCTTGGTTCCGGTAGGGTTTATAGAATGCCTTGGGTATGTAGGTACTTTTGAGCACGACCTATCACCAGTAGACTGACGGATATACTGAGCGGACTATACATGTACTAGAGTATATGTTACGTGCATGTGTCCTCGATTTTGGAGGTTCATGGGAGAAACACATTCCTCTTTTCGAGTTCGTTTATAAAAATAGCTTCCAGGCTACCATTGAGAATGCTCCCTATGAAGCCTTATATGGCAGGCCTTGTCGCTCATCTTTGTGTTGGCTTGAAGCAGGGGAGGTAGCTGTTCTAGGACTACGTCTTGTATAGGAGACTACAAAGAAGATACAACTTATTAGGAAGCGTATGCAGATATCTCTATAACGCCCGACCCCAGTTACCCAGAGTCGGTGCATTATTACATAACATTGGAATGATCACAAAAGATCAAGTCTCGAAAGACCAATTAGTTTAGTAGCCTTGGAAACACTAGATACATTCATAAAGTTTACATTACATCAAAAAGTGAAAACTACAACAACATCATGTCTCCACACTCATATCCCCTTATACCATCCCTATAGGTCATTCATAAAATACTTATTCACATCCTGGGAAAAATAAAACATAGAAAGGGGTGAGCTCAAATGCCTAGTAAGGATAACAATATAGCAGAAACTTTCATAAATAAGAATAAACATTTAAGGCAATGTATAACTAAAACAAAGGCCTTTTAAACTTGAACTTCAGCATAATATAGAAAAAATAAAATGAAATAATTCCATTTAATTATTCGCATGGATATTCTACTAGTCGAATAATCACATGCAATATCATTAACCACTTTCATAATGATGTAATTCATAATTCCAGACTATCATAACCACATAGCCAAGGCCTTGTGCCAAGACTACAAATAAGATTTTTTAAGGCCTTGTTCCAAGACACAAGTTTGTCTCATGAGTCCTACCGATGCATCAAGGAGATATAACGGGCTCCACCCGTCACTTATTAAGTCCAATGCATTCCTCATATGAATAGGTTTAAACATAACATAAACATTCGTATTAAAACTAGCATACGTAATGTCAATACTTTCTCCATAAATCATGAATGGTATAAAAATAACACACCAACAGTCAAAAATATCACAAAGCCTTCAATATAATATGGATGTTTTGTATCATAATAAATCAACTTCAAATAAGCTTAAAATCCATCAAAGGATGTTGACATAGATGAAATCAAAACTATTTGAGAGAAATATCTCTTTTTTTTAAATCATTTAAAAGTTTCATAATTATAAAATAAAACATTTACTTTGAAAATATCATTATAAGCTTGTAAGGGAAGCTTAGAAGATTTTATAATGGTGGGAAATAGCCTCACCCTCCGTATAAGTTAAAAAAGACATTCTTACCTTAATTCTGTCGAAAAGGTTAAAAAGGGCCTTGTTTGGAAAACGAAAGAAAGATTACTTGATAAACTTCTTATAAAAATTCAAAAAAGGGTATAAATGTCTTTAACCCATACTCCGTAAAATATTAAGAATGTTTTGAAACACATTTTTTAAGAAACATGTATGTGGATGATAAAAAGGTCCGAGTAGATAATTACGTATAAACAACCTCAGATAATGAAGAGATTGTGAAATAAAACCTTCCCTTGTACTTTTTCTTGGTTGGGGGTAGGTTAACCTACAGTATAATGGTGAAATAATTGTTATTAAATTATACAATAATCATATATGTTAATATGATATCATATATGATCTTTTTAACATTGCTTTGTTAATGATATCTTAGTATTATCGTCGTTTCGGGTGTTAACTTACTCGTTTTCTTTTATATGTTTCGTTACATAAGCCTCATTTGTTAGGGATAGGTTGTATATTATTCATATCTAGAATTATATCAAGTCCTTAAAAATTATTTTTAATCATCAAATGAGAATTATACTTGAATGTATATGATGGGGAATGAATCTCATCACGTTCATGGAGACGATAGTTCATACGTACGCACGAGCGACAATATCATTCTTTTGATATTAAAATAATATATAATTGGATGATATATCATATATACAAAATCATTATAATGTTATATTTATTATTTATATGAATTACACATCATTATTATACCTATCCAAATAATAATGTATTGAATAACAATTACACCACGATGTGGAGACGCTAGGCCGTACGTACGCACGTATGGTGACATGTCATTCAAAAGATGGATAGAATACTGAATATGGTTGTACCATATTTATAATAACATAACAGTATATAGAAGATACTGGAGTTATTATTTTAGAATGTAAATAACAAATAAAGGAGAAGTTGAAGAAGAAAGGAATTTGAAAGAGGGTGGTGAAAACATTACCTCTTCTTCGGGTTCTTCCTTTTGATTTGATCAAAAGGGCTCCTTAGGTTGGATTTTTGATCAAACTAGGGCCTCTAGGTTGAATTGAGTGAAGTTGAAAGAATAATTGGCCAGGGGTTGGCCGAACCAAAAGTCTTTGAAGGTGTGAAGAATTGGTTAGAAGTGGTGTCCTTTTATAAGGGGGAGGATGGACTCTTTAGAAAAAACATAAAGTATTATTTTATAATAAATTCATATTCGATTTATAATGGCTCAAAAGTGGATTATTCAAAGTATAAGGTGGGGATGGGTCAAAACCCTTTCAATCAATAGATTTTAGACAAGTTTGGGTCATTATATTAACATTATCTTTTAGTTTTAACTCTTAGTTAATTAGTTTGACATTTACCATGTCACTTTGTATTTTTATATTATATAGTTAATAAATATACTATATACATCCAAATGACCCCCAAGTGGTCCATTAATGATACACCTATCATGATATAAGTCCTTTTTCTGAATCATATATTTTTAGGAATATAATATCAATTAATAATATAATATTGTTTTTAAAAACTCATTTATGTTAATTTTGACGCTATTCAATAATTGATTTTTTTAAAAGTCTTAAAAAATTTATTAATTCCAATAAAATTAATTTAATAAATCCTAACATGTAATATTAACCAATAAAATTCTTCTATGTCATCAAAACTTTCAAATTATATTTATTTTAACTTTTATAATACCAATTATCTGATTCTTTCATTAATAAGGAAAATATTGCATCATTATTGTGTCATGAATAAATTTAATTATTAAAATTCTAAAAATTATAAATAAAATACCATTATGTATAAAATAGTTTTATATTTCTAATGAATATTTATAATCAAATTTATCTTATGTATAACTCTATATTAAAAATGTTTTAGTAATTAAACTTTGATTTTAACTCTTTTAACTCTTCTTTGAATTAAATAATAATAAATGTCCTAATCTAATCCAAGTGGACCTAAATGATAATATTTTATTCCTAAGTTTGGTTTTGGTCGAGATACACTTGTCCAATAGAATTATGACATGTGTTAGGGTACTACTAATATCATTTTTACCCTTAATTACCCTATTTACTTTTAACCGCGGTAAATAAAAGTAAAAAGTTACTATTCACCAAAAATTATTTTAATCTCATTGAACCACATTTTACTCCATGATATTAACCGTGTCTCTCGGATTTTTGAAATTCCACTCACAAAATCGGTAAAATTAAGTTTTATGTGAATTTCCAAATTCTCTCAGGAGGTGGGTAAAAGACGATGAAAGGTTCAATAAACTTTTTATATATCTAAAATTATTCTAAACGAACTCCAATTAATTACATTGAAATTATATAGGTATTATGTATCTATTTTGACCTTAATTAAATTTAAATAAAATAAATAATTATTTAAATAAAAATTCAATTTTAAACTATAACTCAATGTTTTTTCACTATTCATCAAAAATTGAAAGTTTTCAGAAAAATAACAAAAATTCACCTAAGGATAATTTCGATATTCCGAATCCAAAAATGAAGTCCATTTTGAAAGATAAAATTTATAAAATTTGAAAATGTGGGTATTACTATTCATAACGGCTATTTTGATTGGTTGTGGTGTGTGTTGGAACTTGAAGTTGCGTACAACACACGCTACTGTATTATTCAAAGAGAAGCATACCATGGAAGCTTGGAGTATTACATTCTACCCTCTTTCAAATAATTTTTTCCTCAAAATTTCTAGAATAATACCTCATGAAAAGAGTCGGGTGATTCTTCATCATAAGTTCCTCAGGTTCCCACGTTGCATCTTCCATCTTATGGTTTCTCTATAGAACTTTTACCAAACGAGTCGTCCGGTTTCTCAGCACTTGTTCTCTGGTATCAAGAATCATGAAAGGCTCTTCACAATAAGACATATCGGGTTCCAGTTATAATTCCTCATAAGTAAGTACATGCATTGGGTCAGGCATGTATTTTCTCAATAGTGATACGTGGAACACATCGTGAACTTTGAAGAGACTTGGCGGCATTGCCAAACGGTAAGCTATAACCCCAATTCGTTCTATAATTTTGAAATTTCCGATGTACCAGGGACTCAATTTAACCTTCTTAACAAAACGTATAACTCCCTTCAATGGAGTTACCTTTAAGAAACATGATCTCCTACCTGAAATTCCAAATCCTTCCTTTGGTTGTCAGCATATCTATTCGGCCTACTTTGTGCTGCTTTGATGTGGTTTTGGATTACCTCTACCTTTTCCATCATTTCCTCCACCAGTTCTGTGCCTACAAGTTTTCTTTCACCAACGTCATCCCTGTAGTTTGGTGTGCGACATCTCTTTCCGTATGACACTTCATATGGTGTCATATGAATACTTGAATGGAAGCTATTGTTATAGGAAAATTCCACCAGAGGTAAATATTGATCCCATATACCCTGAAAGTCAAGTGAGCAGGATCTCAACATGTATTCTAAGGTTTAAATAGTCCGTTCTGATTGTCCATCTATTTGAGGGTGGTAGGCACTGCTCAAACGAAGTTCAGTATCCAAGGCCTTCTGAAGACTCTTCCGGAATCTTGAAGTAAAACAGAGATCATGATCCGAAACAATTGATAGGTGTACTCCTTGAAGCCTCAAAACATCATTAATATATAGTCTTGCTAGACGTTCAGGTGGTAAATCTTCCCTAATAGCAAGAAAATGTGTTGACTTGGTAAGACGATCGACAATGACCCAAATTGCATCATTCCTTCTAGGATTCATTGGTAGTCCCATGAAAAATTCCATCATGATATTATCCAATTTCCACTCAGGTATGGGAAGAGGTTTCAATACTCCACCAGGCTGTTTCCTTCCAGCTTTCACTTGTTGAAAAACCATACATCATGACACAAAATCAGCAATCTCCCTCTTCATGTTGTCCCAAAAAAATGTTCCTTCAAATCTCTATACATTTTTGTGCTCCCATGGTGTATGGTGAAATTGTAACTAGGAGCATCGTCCAAAAATTCCCTTTTTAGATCAGGTAAATCGGGAACACAAAGTCTCTTCCCAAATTTCAAAATTCCTTCTTCACACACAAAGTCTCTCAATCTCCCATCATTCACAACTTTAATCTTCTTTTGAAATTCTTCATCATCAGTTTGAGAACTCTAAATCCTTTCTAGTAAAGATGGTTTGGAAACCATTTTAAAAAGCATTGATGTTTCAACTTCCATGGTGATTCCCATATCCATCTTTACTAAATCCATGAAAATAGGATCCCCTTAAACTCTCATCTTGTTCAAAACTCCATGATCCTTTCTGCTCAAAGAATCTGCCACCTTATTTTCCTTCCCCGAGTGGTAGTGTATTGTGCAATCATAATCCTTGAGTAGTTCAAGCCATCGCCTTTTCCTCATGTTGAGTTATTTCTATGAGAAAATGTACTTCAAACTCTTGTGATTGGTATATATCTCACATTTTTCACCATAGAGATAATTTCTCCATATCTTCAAATAAAATATTATAGAAGCTAACTCAAGATCATGAGTAGAATAGTTTTTCTCATGAAATTTCAGCTATCATGATGCATAGGCAATAACTATATCATTCTGCATAAAAACACAACCAAGTCCTTTCTTTGATGCATCACTATAAATAACGAACCCATCATTCCCTGATGGTAGAGTCAATATAGAATCATTGACTAATATTCTCTTCAGTTCTTCAAAAAATTCTTCACACTCTTTTTTCCAAACAAATTTAACCCCTTTACGCGTGAGCTTAGTTAACGGGTTAGCCAATCGGGAAAATTTTTGGACGAAACGCCGATAATAACCTGCTAAACCAATAAAACTGCGTACCTCAGTTATACTCGTTAGGGCTGGCCATTCATGGATTGCCTTGGTCTTAGAAGGATCAACAAAGATTCCATCTTTAGAGAAAATATGGAAAAGAAAAGAAATCTATTGAAGCCATAATTCACACTTTCTAAACTTCTCATATAATTCATGTCTTCTAAGAGTCTTCAGGATAATTCACAAGTTATTTTCATGATCTTCATAGAATTTAGAGTATACCAATATATCATCAATAAATACCACTAAAAAATCATCTATGTATTCCTCGAAAACTCTATTCAGTAGATCCATGAATATTGAGGGTGTAGTAGTCAATCCAAAAGTCATTATTGTAAACTCATAATGCCCGTACCTAGTTCAAAATGCTATCTTCGGAATGTCTTACTTCTTCACACACAACTGATGGTATCCAAATCGAAGGTCAATCATTTAAAAGTATTGAGCTCCATGAAGTTGGTCAAATAAATCATCAATGTGAGTTATGGGATTCTTGTTCTTTATTGTTATAGCATTGATTTCCCTGTAGTCGATATATAACCTTATTGATCCATCTTTCTTCTTAACAAAAAGGACAGGGGTTCCCCATGGAGAAACACTAGGGTGAATAAATCCCTTATTACTCAATTCCTCTAGTTGTTTCTTTAGTTCAACTAATTCCACACTGGCTATTCTATAAGGGGTCTTCGATATGGGCCTTGAACCAGGAATTAAATCAATGGAAAAATCAATTTATCATTCTAGAGGATATCCAGGTAAATCTTCCGAAAACACATCTACATATTCTTTCCCAATAGGTACACCCTCTATTTGAACATTCCTTTCCTTACCCACAGTTATTTCATTCTCTTCCTCCCTAATAATTGAATTTATTTGGGCTACTGGGGGTGGATATAGGTAAATATCAGGTGGTGACGATTCTGCTCTAAAGATAAGGTGTTCCTTATCATCATCATCAAAAATAGTAACCTTCTTCTTCTTACAATAAATCTTTTCATCATGGTTAGAAATCCAATCCATACCGAGGATTATATCAAATTCAATCATCTGTATGATGATGAGATCAGCAGATAAGGAACATTTATGTGCTCTAATGGGGACTGATTCACAAAACTTTGTTGCAATGATACTTCCCTTAGGAGTTTTAACTGAAAACTCACTTGTTAAATCAAATTCGAAATATCTAATTTTCTTAGAAAACTGAGAAGATATGAAACAATGCGATGATCTAGAATCAAATAAAGCATTGTCTAAACTTGAGGAAACCATTAAATTACCTACCACCATGTCTTTCGGAGCTTCTACCTCCACAGTAGTGATATCATAAGCATGGCCTTGATTCCTTGGCCTTTTCTAAGGTAAGTTTCCCTGACGCTTAGGACATTCATTTTCTAATGTCCCATCTCCTAGCAGTTGTAGAAATGAACCTCGTTAGCTTCTTTATTCCCCTTGCAATCACGAGCTTGATGTCCTTTTTCACCACACTTGTAATATACTCCCATTCCTTTCAAGAAAGTACCGAGGTGTTTCTTCCCACATTTACTGCAGGATAGATATTCAACTTTTCCCTTCTTCCCCTTATTTCCATTCCCTGAGTGATCAGCAGATCTCTTATACTCTTGCTTTTCCTTAAAGTCATAAGACTTAGAGAATTCCTTTTTTGTCTTGATAGCACATGAGACAATATCTTCGTACGACAAGAAAGATTTTGAGACTAATGCTCGATGGAGAAATGGTTTTAATCCATCAAAGAAACGATCATTCTTACTTCTTGGGTTACATATATAATCTGTTGCATGCCTCAATAACCATGTAAAGTTAGCATCATACTTTGCGACATTCTCATCCACCTTTTGTCTCAGACTCAGAAATTGCCTTTCCATATCTGGTCGATGGTCACGAGGAATGTATTTTTCTAAGAAAATCTCTCTTAACTCCCTCAATTCCATATTTGATACTTCATCATCTTCCTTTTTGTTTTGTATCAATGACCACCATTGATCTGCATCTCCAGTGAGGCGGTAAACTTCCATGACAACTTTTTCCCTTTCACTACTCCCCAAGCCATGGAATATTTTCTCTAAGGAATTTATCCATTGCTCATCTAATAAAGTATTTTTACTCCCATTGAATGTTGGTGGTTGTTTCCTCATGAAGTGATCTAACATTGATCCTCCATGCTAGGGATCGGGGTGCTCCAAACAGGTAAGGTTATTATTCATAACCTGAGTGAGTTGTCCCAGTATGGTGATTAGCTGATCAACCCAGTTGCATCACCCGCTCCACTATAATTATCTTGAGCAGGAGGGAAATCCCTACATGGAGTGTGTGCATTGATACAGTGTCCATTCCTTCCACTAGGTTCCATTTCTAAACAATGTAATAAACTAGATCAGTTTATGAATCGAAATACATAATTCAATACTTGTAAAACACTTAACGTAAATTGAACTATTTATGGATATAATCCATAATCATAAAAAAATGTTTTCTTTGAGGAAGTATATACTCATAAACCCTTAATAATGGTTTTTAAAGAAAATTAGAATTATCCTTAGCATATCCCCTGGGAGTGTCATAACCAAGAGTGCAGCAAGACCTGTTGTCGTGCACGAGTTCCCGTTCGAGTCTAGCTCAAAGCTGTGTTTTCAGGTTTTACCCCTAGGTACATCTGTGCCAGGGCCGCCTCTACCTGCTTGTATCCAGATAGGGATGTATTGCTTGGAAAACTCACAAAATATCTACAATACCAAAATTCTAGGAAGATATTCTATACTAATCTCAAAGTCCATCTTAGGTCTATGTGCTCTAATCAGAGTTTATATAAATCTAGCTCCCAAGGTTTGTACTAAACTTCGTATGATACCAACTGTAATGCCCCGACCCCAGTTACCCAGAGTCAGTGCATTATTACATAACATTTGCATGATCACAAAAGATCATGTCTCAAAAGGCCGATTAGTTTAGTAGCCTTGGAAACACTAGATACATTCATAAAGTTTAAATTACATCATAAAGTGAAAACTACAACAACATCTTGTCTCCACACTCATATCCCCTTATACTATCACTGTAGGTCATTCATAAAATACTTCTTCACATCCTGGAAAAAATAAAACACAGAAAGGGGTGAGCTCAAATTCCCAGTAAGGATAACAATATAGCGGAAACTTTCATAAATAAGTATAAACATTTAAGGCAATGTATAACTAAAACAAAAGCCTTTTAAACTTGAACTTCAGCATAATATGGAAAAAATAAAATGAAATAATTCCACTTACTTATTCTATGGATATTCTACTAGTTGAATAATCACATGAAATATCAATATCCACTACAAGAAAACGGCCGTTTAGCGGCGGTTTTTAAAACCGCCGCTAAATGCGTTTTGGGCCGCCATTTCGCGGCAGTTTTTAAACCGTCGTGAAATGCCAAAAAAATTTATTTATTATTTATTTATTTTTAATTTTATTTGAGGATTAGAGGTGGTTTTTTAAAAAACTGCCGCGAAATAGCAGCGATTTCGGTAAAACCGCCGTGAAATGAAATGAAAAAATAAAAAAACACGAGAAACCTCGAAATCACTAAAACGTCTATAACTTTTGATCCGGGCGTCCGTTGAGGCACCACAACCAGTCAAATCGAACCTCATGAAGAGATCTAGAGGCACATATAATCAAAACCATGAGATGGTCTAAGCTGTGGAAGATATTAGAGTTATAAGAATGTTGAAAAAAGTTCTCCAACTTCAAACGGCCATAACTTTCGCTCCGGGTGTCCATTTGGGCTCTACCACATATCAAATCAAAGCCAGCGAAGAGAGATACACACCAAATCAACATTAAGATAGCTTCTGTCGTGTTTTACGACCCCAAAAACCCCTCCGAAGGCCTCTAAAACCTTGTTTCTGTCACCGGTGTCCCGTCGAACTTGTCTTCAAACGGACCTAACTTTGGATCTGCGTGTCAGTTCGGCCTCCTCCACCTACCAGATCATAGCTCATTCCATGAGCTTCAGTTTGACTAGTCGCGGCGCCCACATGCACTCCTAGATCATATGTTATGGCCTTTTTAGTGGGTATCGGGTTTGTTATGTTTTTCAATGCATCGTTTCTAGCACCTATTCCCTGTCAGCTTTTTTTTAAATGGTCGTAACTTCCGATCCACCTATCCATTCAGACTCTTTCACCTTTCAGGTTGAAGATCATTTCAGGATCTTTAATTTGACAAGTCGCGGATCTAAAACAGACTCTCGGATAATAATTTATCTCTATTAATGTGAGTCCAATGTTTTTGTCTCTTTATGACCGTTTTGACGGGTTTTAACGGTTCCTCCATTTATTACTATTTATTTGGGTTTCCATGACTTGTTATCTTTATCAATGGTTATTTGTGGGTTATTATGATGATTACGTTGAATTATTAAGGAGTTTTTCAGAGTTGTCACGAGTTTTCATGCGTTCTCATTCTTTCTAATGCCTCATTCTTCATATGCTTCTCCATCCTTTTTCATGCGTTTTCATGATTTTTAATCCCTTATCACGTCTTTTCATACTTTTTCATGTGTTTCCTTTATTATCTATTATTTATTATTTATTATTTATAATATACTTTAATTTATTTATTATCTATTATTTGTAACTGGTTATATATTATATATTATTTATTATTTATTATTTATTATTTATATTTATTTATTATTTATTATTTATTATTTATATTTACTTATTATTTATTATTTATTATTTATTATTTATTATTAATATTGATTATTAATATTGATTATTAATATTTATTATTTATATTTATTATTTATTATTTATTTATTATTTATTAGTTATATTTATTTAATATTTATATTTATTTATTATTTATTATTTATTTATTATTTATATTTATTTATTATTTATTATTTATTATTTATTATTAATTATTACTAATAATAAAATATTAATAATAATAATAATATTTGTTACTGGTTATTTATTATTTATTATTTATTATTTATAATTTATAATTTATTATTTATAATTTATAATTTATAATTTATAATTTATAATTTATAATTTATTATATATTATATATTATATATTATATATTATATATTATATATTATTAATATGTATTATTTATTATTTATTTATTATTTATTATTTATATTTATTTATTATTTATATTTACTTATTATTTATTATTTATATTTATTATTTATTATTTATATTTATTTATTATTTATTATTTATATTTATTTATTATTTATATTTATTTATTATTTATATTTATTTATTATTTATTATTTATATTTATTTATTATTTATTATTTATTATTTATATTTATTATTTATATTTATTAATTATATTTATTATTTATATTTATTATTTATATTTATTATTTATATTTATTATTTATTATTTATTATTTATTATTTATTATTTATTATTTATTTAGTATTTATTATTTATACTTACTTATTATTTATATTTATTTATTATTTATTATTTATATTTATTTATTATTTATAATTTATATTTATTTATTATTTATTATTTATTATTTATTATTTATTATTTATATTTATTTATTATTTATTGTTTATATTTATTTATTTATTTTGTATTATTTATTATTTATTATTTATTATTTATTATTCATTATTTATTATTTATTATTTATTATTTATTATTTATTATTTATTATTTATTATTTATATTTATTATTTATTATTTATTTATTATATATTATATATTATTTATATCTATTATTTATTTATTATTTATTATTTATTATTTATTATTTATTATTTATTATTTATTATTTATTATTTATTATTTATTATTTATTATTTATATTTAATAATTATTTTTGTTTATTTATTATTTATTATTTATTATTTATATTTATTTAATAGTTATTATTTATTATTTATTATTTATATTTATTTATTATTTATATTTATTTATTATTTATATTTATTTATTATTTATTATTTATTATTTATATTTATTTATTATTTATATTTATTTAATATTTAATATTTATATTTATTTATTATTTATTATTTATATTTATTTATTATTTATTATTTATTATTTATTATTTATTATTTATTATTCATTATTCATTATTTATTATTTATTATTTATTATTTATTATTTATTATTTATTATTTATTATTTATTATTTATTATTTATTATTTATTATTTATTTATGTTTAGTTATTATTTATTATTTATTATTTATTATTTATATTTTTTTATTATTTATTATTTATTATTTATTATTTATTATTTATTTATTATTTATATTTAATTATTATTTGTTATTTATATTAATTTATTATTTATTATTTATTATTTATTATTCCTTATTTATTATTTATTATTTATTATTTATTATTTATTATTTATTATTATTGAGTTTATATCTATTATTTATGTATTATTTCTTTTTTCAATTAATATATATAAGTATATTAAATTCTGTTTATTAACCACATGGAGAGTTTGCTGGAGTGGTAAAGTCTTTGGAAGATATGCAAGAGGTTAGGGGTTCAAATCTCACCAAACGCAGAATTTCTTTATATTGCATGGGCATGCATGTGCATGTGCATTGGATGTGCATGCATGGATAAATAAAGTAAATAAAATAAATACGAAATAAAATAAATAAAAAATAAATACGAAATAAAAAAAATAAAAAATAAATACGAAATAAAAAAAAATAAAAAAATAAAAAAAAATAAATAAATAAATAAATAAAATAAATAAATAAATAAATAAAATAAATAAAATAAATAATTACGAAAAATAAATAAATAAATAAATAAATACGAAAAATAAATAAATAAATAAATAAATAAATAAATATATAAATATATAAATACATAAATAAATACGAAAAATAAATAAATAAATATGTAAATAAATAAATAAATAAATAAATAAATAAATAAATAAATTAATAAATATATA
The DNA here is from genome assembly GCA_963277665.1 of Viscum album. NCBI lineage: Eukaryota > Viridiplantae > Streptophyta > Magnoliopsida > Santalales > Viscaceae > Viscum > Viscum album. Next base: position 405,663,492 of record OY728130.1, read on the forward strand.
AAATTAAAATTAAAAAAACTAAAAAATAAAAAAAAATAAAATAAAAAAAATTTAAAAAAAATAACAAAAATAACAAAAATAAAAAAACCGCCGCGAAACGTTCTGCGACGGTTTTGAAAACCGCCGCAAATAGTTTCCCGACGCACGATTTCGCGGCGGTTTTCCAAAATCGCCGCTAATCGATTTAGCGGCGGTTTAAACCGCCGCGAAATGAAAAAAAACCGCCGCTAAATGCCTTTTTTGCCGTAGTGAACCACTTTCATAATGATGGAATGCATAATGCCAGACAACCATAACCACGTAGCCAATGCCTTGTGCCAAGAATACAAATAAGATTTTGTCAATGCCTTGTGCCAAGACACTAGTTTTTATCATGAGACCTATCGATGCATCGAGGATCTATAGCGGGCTCCACCCGTCACTTATTTAGTCCAATGCATTCCTCATACGAACAGGTTTAAAAATAACATAAACATTCGTATTAAAACTAGCATACGAAATGTCAATACTTTCTCCATAAACCATGAATTGTATAAAAATAACACATCCACAGTAAAACATATCACAAAACCTTCAATACAATATGAAAGTTTTGTATTATAATAAATCAACTTCAAATAAGCTTAAAATTCTATCAAAGGATATTGGCATAGATGAAATCGAAACTATTTTAGAGAAATATCTCTTTTTTTGAAATCATTTAAAAGTCACATAATTATAAAATAAAACATTTACTTTGAAAATATGCTTATAATCTTTTAAGGGTTGTTTCGAAGATTTTATAATGGTGAAAAATAGCGGCACCCGCCGTATAAGTTAAAAAAGACATTCTTAACTTAATTCCGTCAAAAAGGTTAAAAAGGACCTTGTTTGGAAAATGACAAAAAGATTCCTTTATAAACTTCTTATAAAAATTCAAACAATGGTATAAATGTCTTTAACCCATATTTTGTAAAATAGTAAGAATGTTTGGAAATACATTTTTAAGAAACATGGATGTGGATGATAAAGAAGTCCCAGTAGATAATTACGTATAAACAACCTCGGATAATGAAGAGATTGTGAAATAAACCCTTACCTTGTACTTTTCCTTGGTTGGGGGTAGGTTAAACTCCTGTATAATGGTGAAATAATTGTTATTAAATTATACAATAATCATATACGTTAATATTATATCATATATGATCTTTTTAACAAATCTTTGTTAATAATATCTTAGTATTATTATCATTTCAGGTGTTACCTTACTCGTTTTCTTTTATATGTTTTGTTACATAAGCTGTGTTTGTTATGTATATGTTGTATTTTATTCATATCCAGAATGATATCAAGTCCTTAAAAATTATTTTTAATCATCAAATGAGAATTATACTTGAATGGATAGGATGAGGAATGAATCTCATCACGTTCTTGGAGAGGGTAGTCTTTACTTATGCACGAGCGACAATATCATTCTTTTGATATTAAAATAATATATAATTGGATGGTATATCATATATACAGAATCATTATAATGTTATATTTATTATTTACCTGAATTACACATCATTATTATACCCATCCAAATAATAATGTATTGAATAACAATTACACCACGATGTGGAGACGGTAGGCCGTGCGTACGCACCTATGGTGACATGTCATTCAAAGGATGGATACAATACTGAATATGGTTGTACCATATTTATAATAATATCACCGTATATAGAAGATAATAGAGTTATTATTTTATAATGGAAATAACAAATAAAGAAGAAGTTGAAGAAGAAATGAACTTGCAAGAGGGTGGTGAAAACATTACCTCTTCTTCAGGTTCTTCCTTTTGATTTGATCCAAAGGGATCCTTAGGTTGGATTTATGATAAAACTAAGGCCTCTAGGATGAAGTTAGCGAAGTTTAGAGAATAATTGGGTAGGGTTTGGCTGAACCAAAAGGTTTTGAAGGTGTAAAGAATTGGTTAGAAGTGGTGTCCTTTTATAAGGGGGGAGGATGGGCTATTTAGGAAAAACATAATGTATTATTTTATAATAAATTCATATTCGGTTTCTAATGGATCTAAAGTGTATTATTCAAATTCTAAGGTGGGTATGGGTCTAAATCCTTTTAGAAAATAGATTTTATACAGGTTTGGGTCATTATATCAACCTTATATTTTAGTTTTAACTCTTAGTTAATTAGTTTGACATTTACCAGGTCACTTTCTATTTTTATATTATATAGTTAATAAACTTACTATATACATCCAAGTGACACCCAAGTGGTCCATTAATGATACAAATATCATGATATAAGTCCTTTCGCTGAACCTTATATTTTTAAGAATATAATATCAATTAATAATATAATATTTTTTTAAAAAACTCATTTAGGTCAACTTTGAAACTACTCAATAATTGATTTTTTTAAAGTCTTAAAAACATTATTAATTTGAATAAAATTAATTTAAGAAATCCTAAAATGTAATATTAACCAACAAAATTTGTGGATGTCATCAAAACTTTCAAATTATATTTATTTTAACTTTTATAATACCAATTATTTGATTCTTTCATTAATAAAGAAAATATTTCATCATTATTGTGTCATAAATAAATTTAATTATTAAATGTCTAAAAATTATAAATAAAATACCATTATGTAGGAAATATTTTTAATTTTCTAATGAATATTTTTAATCGAATTTATCTTATGTATAACCATATATTAAAAATGTTTTAGTAATTAAACTCTGATTTTAACACTTTTAACTCTTCTTTGAATTAAATAATAATAAATGTCCTAATCTAATCCAAGTGAACCTAAATGATAATATTTTATTCCTAAGGTTGTTTTTGGTCGAGATACACCTTTCTAATTGAATTAGGACATGTTTTAGGGTAATAATAATATCATTTTTACCCTTGATTACCCTATTTACTTTTAACCGTGGTAAATAAAAGTAAAAAGTTACTATTCACCCAAAATTATTTTCATCTCATTGAACCACATTTTACTCCTCGATATTAACTGTGTCTCTCGGATTTTCGAAATTCCACTCACAGAAGTGGTAAAATTAAGTTTTATGTGAATTTCCAAATTTCTCAAGAGGTGGGTAAAAGACGGTGAAAAGTTCAATAAAATTTTTATATATCTAAAATTATTCTAAACTAACTCTAATTAATTACATTGAACTTATATAGGTATTATGTATCTATTTTGACTTTAATTAAATTTAAATAAATTAAATAATTATTTAAATAAAAATTCAATTTTAAACTATAACTCAGTGTTTTTTCACTATTCATCAAAAATTGAATGTTTTCAGAAAAATACAAAAAATTCACCCTAGCTTAATTTCAATATTCCAAATCCAAAAATTAATTCAATTTTGAAAGATAAAATTTATATAATTTTAAAATGTGGGTATTACTATTCATAACGGCTAGTTTGATTGGTTGTGGTGTATGTTAGAACTTGAAGTTGCGCACAACACACGCTACTGTATTATTCAAAGAGAAGCATACTGTGGAAGGTTGGAGTGTTACAAGATCAGTCTAGACAGAGGTCCTATGCTAACAAGCACCGACGAACTCATGAGTTTGAGGTTGTGAACCGGGTTTTCTTGAAGGTCTCACCCAGGTTGGGCTAAAGGCGTATATGGAAGTAGGGTAAGCTTTCACTGAGGTTCGTAGGACCCTTTGAGGTGATGAAGCAGATCGGACCAGTAGCTTACCAGCTTGCGCTTTCGTAGAGATATTAGACCATGCATGATGTTTTTCATGTATCTCAGCTATGCCGATACTTTTCAGATCCGACTCATGTTTTTCAGCCCGACGAGGTTGAACTAGATATGGATGCTTCCTTCTAGGTGTATCCGATGTGAATTGTTGACCGGAGTGTGAATACACTCCGTGGTAGGTCTGTTCCTCTTGTACGGGTGCTATGGAAGCATAGTCGGGTACATGACGAGACCTGGGAGCGGGAAGCTGATATACATTCTCAATGGACAGAGCTTTTCTTTGATGACACCTCAGTACCCTCGGAAGGCCAACTCGGGGACGAGTTGCTTTATGGAGGGGAGGTTGTAATGACCTAACTCTTTGGCAAAGGTTTGGATCGTTAATTTTGATTTCAAATCTTTCCTTTAAGTTTGTTTAATGTATGTAACATCCTAAGGAAGGTCCGGGGAGTGTCCGGGGTTGGTTCGGATCCCTGGAGTTTGAGAAATGGGCTTGCTGACAATGGCGCACAACCTGCGCATGACCTGCACATGGTTTCAGACAAGCAGTGTGGCCTTTGGTCTAGAGGCAGGGAGGTGCGCACGGGTTGTTCCAGGTTTGGGTAAACCATGCACCTAAACCGTGTGGCCCTTAGTCGGGAGGCAGTGATGTGCGCACAGTTTGCACACAATTTTGTAAACCGTGCACCTAAACTATGCGACCCTGTTCTGGGTAAAAAATTACCATTTTGACCTTAAGTGTATTTAAGGCTTAAGCCTTTTCTTTTTTCCTTCCTGTGGATAGAACCATAGGGGAGCCCTCTTTTGATCTCTAAACCCTCTCCTCTCTCAATCTCCTACCGCTTTTTCATCCGGCACCCAATTCTTGATCCGTCGGAGGCATTGGAAAGGTCAAGGTAAGGCTTACCACACATAAGCTTCCTTCCTTGGTGAATCTTTCCTTCTGTCTTATTATTTTGTCGTAAGATCATATGCCCTATTTTCAGGGCATTGGACTGGAACTCAGATCTCTTCTAACCTACTATGAATCTGATGTTGATATCAAGCGAGCCTATGCCTACAACCCTAAGGTAGGTGGTCACGTGGTTTCAATTTTGGGTTTTCACCTTTTTGAGTTATTATCATCATGTCGTGGTTTGTCTTTCGTCAAACCCCATATTTATATTGACTTATTCATGTCTAGATGTCCCGTGTGGTATGAGATTGGTGAATCTAACCTTGTTATGGTGTTTAGATGGGGTGTGGACTGGGAGTGGTCAACCATAGGTGGTATGACTTGAGATTTGGCCCTTTTTACCTTTAGACCTTAATGATATGTCTTGAATGAGATTTTCCTTGTTAGTAAAATGAGATGGTTGGGTTTAAGGTTGGCTAGGATGAGATAACCCGAACCCTTTAATGAATTGAGATGTATGTTTTCCTTATAACATGATTGGGAAATGCCATGATTTGTTAATAAGATATGTTATAAGATGGATTTCCTTATATATTATGATGTGAATGGTTATGCCTTACTGTGTTGACATGCCTGTGATAACCCGTGTATGGGCAGGAGGCATTCTTACCCCGTGCTAGATAAATATCCGTGTGTGGGTGGGAAGCATTCTTACCCTATGCCAGATGAATCTTCGTGTGTGGGCGGGAACCATTCTTACCCCGTGCCAGATGAACCTCTATGTAATAGGATGGGAAGCATTCATACCTCGTGCCTATATAACCTTTATGGGTGGGAGGAATTCTTCCCCATGCCAGCTACAATGCTTATGGACGAGAGGCATGTTTACCTTATGCCAGTGAAAACTTATATCTTTGTACTCATACCTCTGGTGAATTGTATAGATTTCCAGCCATGAGCTGAAGTAGGTAGACCCACCAGGTGTCCTTTTGGAACCTGAGCGGGAGGTTTGTTTATTACTTTTATTTACTTACTTATAGTTTACTACACACTTCTTTTTTGCGAACACTTATTTGGATTACATGTAGACCTCGTTGGTGGTGGCCTACTAAAACTTGTCTCACACCCTACCCAGGTGGCCTTTTTGGCACCCATGTAGACTTTACTGCTGTAGGTACTAGTAGGGTAAAAGGCCCAGCTTTAGGTTGTTGATACATGTATGTTTTATCTGGAGATCCAGAGTAGAGGGCCGAGCTTGGCTAGAGATGCTCGTGGACTAATTTTGTTCTCTTTTTATTATTACTGTATAGAATGCTTTCCAGCCATTTCTACTGTATCTGCATGCCATACATCCATTTTTTATTAGACACTACCTATGTGGATTTTGTGTATCTATCTGGGTTCTTCTTACTTTTGTTGTTTGGTTTGGTTGTTTCCCTTTTTATCCTGTTTACTATTGTTTGTGCTTCCGCTATTTTTATTAATTTGCTACTATACCGCTGTGTACTCTGACATGGGGGTACAGTATCCCCAACTGACTTACCATTACACCCCCGCTGCTAGTCGGAATCCCCTGGCCTGTGGGGAGACGAGACAGGGGTCAAGTGGCCAACCGGGCTCGGGGTTTAGGTTGTGGGGCAGCCGGGTCCGGGACGTCACAGTTGACTTGTGTTTTTATCTTGTTGTGTGATTGGTTGCGTGAGCTTATAGTTTATAAAGGAAATTGCTTCCCAGTTTTTGAGAATACGCCTTTCGTTTCTAGTCACCATCCCCTAGCCTAAAGAAGGCGGGCTTGGGGTAGTCAGGACATGGGCCCCGGGGGATGGGTCTCGACAAATTGGTATCATAGGATTCAGTTCTATTGAAGAACTTGGACTCTGATATTTTCTAAGAAGTAATAGTGTTAAGGGTAATGAGTGCAATTTTTAGTTCAGGGAGTCCAGTTTTGGTGCGGCAGCCGACGTATCCATACACTAGGACCTTGACTTATAACTTCTAACTCAGTGCACGAAGACACTAATTGCGTGTGTGTTTCAAAGAGTTTTCTTTGTTATCTCTTGAGTCATCTCAACAGGTATAGCTTATTGACTGTGGCGCACTAGTTTCATTTTAGTATTCCTCCACACAGACAGCTAGCTAGGGTTATGAGATTAGCACACACTAATAGCCCACTGAGTGAAGAGGCCTTGGTGAAGGGCCCTCTTTCAGTAGAGGCACCAACAGAGGCACCAACGGTACCATTACCCATTGGGCCAATGATTCTATCGGCCCCAGCAGTAGAAAGTGCACTCCGCTTGAGCGTGTTGGATGATTTCCAACACCAGAGTCCACCCAGGTTCAGGGGAGAGACGGACCCACATGCGGCTGAGGATTGGCTTGAGGCTATAGTGAGAGTCTTCCGACTCGTAGGGACACCAGCTGATCTCATGGTGATCCTTGCTTCCAGCATTTTATAGGAAGCATCAACCAGATGGTGGAGGTTGATGATCTAGGTTCATGACGACGTGACGCTTCTCTGGGAAGACTTCGAGAGACTGTTTCAGGTAGAGTATTTCCCATTGACTCTTTACACAGTCTGCATACATAAGCTTCTTCATCTGCAGTAGGACAACATGACTATAGCTCAGTACACTGTGAGGTTCACTGACCTCTCACGCTACTTCACGGATATGGTACGAGACTCATTCTTCAGGGCCTAGACCTTTGAGAAGGGTATCAGACGGGAGATATGGGCTTCGATGATCTCACTCACCATCCCGACGTAGGCATGGGTGTTAGAGAGAGTCCACTTAGTAGAGAGTTTCCTTTCTGAGAAATCACCAGCAGTGAGACACACCGCTCGTCATCACGTAGAGGAGTCTTCTACAGTCGGCAGCAGACAAATGTTGTAGAGGTCTAAGAGGACCAGACATAAAGGTGGACGACTACATGACTCAAGATCAGTTATGCGGGGCACTCGAGGCGGAACCAGTCAAGCAAGGATCATTGAATGTTACTCATGCGGTAGGCAGGGTCACATGGCTCGTAACTGTCTGACCCGTTGTATGGATGATTAGCAGACGGTCAAGGGACCGCCCAGGAAGAGACAAAGGTTCGATCGAGGTGGTCCATAGGGAGAAGACGGATTTGACAGAGGAGCTGGTTGTACAGCTGGCAGTGGGAGACGATTCGAGATGTTACCGTCACCACCACCAGGAGGTCCACCCCAATTGTAGGGAGTAGGTGGACAGGGGAGAGCTCATCTCTAGGTAGCTGAGGCTTATGATCATGGAGCTCCGGAGATGATACAAGGTATTATCTGTGTTTACTCCACCATTTCTGTAGTGTATATAGACATAGGTGCCCGTCATTATTTTATTACCACTTCCCTCGTTTGGAGCTCCGAGATTCTAATGGAGTCTTTGGCTCTATGCTTACAGATAGAGACTCCTATGAGAGCAGATTTGATGATTACACATTGGTTCTGGAATTGCGAGCTTACTCTAGGATGCGAGTGCTTCTGCCGGGATCTCCTAGTAGCAACATTGAGGCCTTACGACGTCATCTTAGGTATAGAATGGTTATCTACAGTGCATGCTCAGATAAACTGTATTAGGCGCAAGATACGGTGTGTCTACACGGATGGGACCGGGTTTACCTTCACCGAAAAGAATGGAACCTTTGCAGCGCAAGATGGACTTACCCAGAGGAGAGTGAAGCCGATCACTCATCATTTGGCTAGCCTTACCCTCAGAGCTTTTTATGTGGAGAGTCTGAGATATCCTGTAGTGGTGGAACAGTACGCGGATGTTTTCCCTGATGATGTTTCAGGTCTAACTCCTTGCAGAGAGGTGGACTTTTACATTGACTTATACCCTGATATGACACCGATATCTACACCAGCATATCAGATGGCTCCCACAGAGCATTGTGATCTGCGGGTACAGCTGGAGGACATGCATGGTAAGGGATTCATCTGGCCCAGTGTTTCACCTTGGGCATCCCGGATTTTGTTCACCAAGAAGGAAGTTGGGAGCTTGAGACTTTGTGTTGACTATCAGCGCCTGAACCAAGTGACTGTGAAGAATAAGTACCCACTATTGAGAATTTAAAACCTCTTTGACCAGCTGAAGGGATCATGGTGGTTCTCCAAGATAGACCTCAGATCAGGCTCTCACTAGCTCGGAGTGCGAGACAAGGATGTGCATAAGATAACCTTCAGACGTCAGTATGGCCATTATGAGTTCTTGGTTATGCCATTCAGCATGACCAACGCTCTAGAAGTGTTCATGGGACTCATGAATAGGATCTTTCATCCATACCTTGATCGCTTGGTATTAGTCTTCATCAACGACATTCTGATCCACTCAATTTCTGAGGAGGAGGATGCCAATCATTTGTTGGTAGTACTGGACACACTCTGAGAGCACCAGCTTTATGGTAAGCTCTCGAAGTGCCAGTTTTGGATCCGAGAGGTTCATTTTTTGGAGCATTTCATATCGAAGGCTGGAGTTATAGTTGATCCAGAAAAGATTGATGCGGTACTTTCTTGGGATCCACCCAAGAGTGTGATGGAGGTACAAAGTTTCTTGGGTTTGGATGGATACTACCGATGGTTTTTTCCATATTTCTCTAGAGTTGCAACACCACTATCAGCCTTGACAAAGAAGGGGCAACCCTTCATGTGGTCGGAGAGATGCCGACAGAGTTTTTAGGAGCTGAGGCAGAGGCTGACTAGTGCTCCCATCTTGAGGCTTCCAAAGGAGGGCGTAGGGTACGTAATTTACTGCGACACATCAGGGACCAGGCTTGGATGGGTCTTGATGCAGGAGAAAGCAGTGATTGCATATGGTTCTCGATAGCTGAGATAGCATGAGAAGAACTACGCTACCCATGACATGGAGTTAGAAGCAGTGGGGTTCTCCTTGAAGATGTGGCAACACTATCTGATGGGCGAATGTTTTACAGTGTACTCTGATCATAAGAGTCTCAGGTATATCTTCTATCAAAAGGACCTGAACTTGAGACAATGACGTTGGATTTAGTTTCTCCAAGACTATAACTTTGAGATAGTCTATACTCTTGGGAAGGGGAATGTTGTTAAAGATGCACTCAGCAGGAGGTCTGGTATACATCTTCTAGGTGAGACGACGGAGTAGCTGGCTACTTTACAGATATCCTTTGTGGATAGAGATTGAGCAGCTTTTCTCCAGTCTCTTACAATCACTCTCCCAATTCTTCGGCGAGTCAAGGAGGCGCAACATGGGGATGCTAACTACGAGACACGAGATGCTCAGATATCCGCAGGACAAGCAATTGATAGATTTTCTGAAGGTGGGGAGCACGTCATCCTATTCATAGGACATACAATGGTACCAATGTCACTTCAGGAGGAAGTGTTGAGGAAGTTCCACACATCCTCTAGAGTAGTACATCTAGGAGTGGGGAAGATGTACTAGGATCTCCGACGACAACACTAGTGGCTGGGAATAAAGAAAGCAGTAGAAGATTTTGTTTCTTGTTACCTCACGTGTCAGCAAGTGAAGGCAGAGCCTATGGTACCAGGAGGATTGGTTCAGCCTTTAGAGGTCCTAGAGTGGAAGTGGGATGAGCTTTCCAAGGACTTAATGACATGAATTCCATGTACATCCAGAGGTCATGAATTGATTTGGTTGATCATCTTCCGACTCACCAAGTCAGTCCACTTTCTACCTATTAGAGGGTAGGGTTCAGTAGAGAGCTTGTGATTCCTCTATGTGCAGGAGATTGTACAGATACATGGAGTACCCTCGACGATTGTATCCAATCATGACATGTGTTTTACTTCCCAGCTATGGAAGGGGTTGCAGGAGGCTTTTGGGACACAACTTCATTTGAGCACTGCCTTCCATCCTCAGACGGATGGAAAGACTTAGAGGACCATACAAACCCTTGTGGATATGTTGTGTGCTTGCGTTCTCGACTTCAGTTGCAGTTGGTAGGACCACATGCCTTTGGCGGAGTTTGCATACAACAACAGATATCACTCCACCATTGGGATGACACCTTTTGAGGTGTTATATAGGTGACATTGCAGATCATCTTTGTGCTAGACTGACCTAGCGGAGTCAGCACTCATGGGACTAGAGATGGTACGAGTTACCACAGAAAAGGTGCATATCATTCCAGAGTGGATGGAGACTGCACATAGCAGGCAGAAGTCATATCCCGACAGGAGATGGAGACCTCTGGAGTTTGAGGATGGTGACCACATCTTTCTACGGGTCTCACCTCGACGAGTTTTGTGGAGATTTGTTTGAGGCGGCATGTTATCTCTAAGATTCATCGGACCCTTTTAGGTCCTCAGCAGAGTTGGTGAGGTGGCATACCGCTTATCTCTTCCACCTCAATTGCACCTGGTGCATGACGTCTTCCATGTATCATAGAGTAGGAGATACGTATATGACCCTTCTCACATCATTGACCATGGCGAGCTAGACATCGATTATGGGGAGACTTTTACGGAGGTTCCAGTAGAGATTGAGGATCAACAGAAGTAGGTCCTTGGTAGATGGTCGATACCTCTGGTGTGCATTCACTGGTAGCACGGGAACCTCCAGGAGAAAATATGGGAGAGGGAGGCTCAGATGCGTGCTCAGTACCTCCACATATTCCCTTAGTTTGAGTTGTGGCTTATGGGGACGTAAAGCCCTAAGGTGGGGAGAATGTAAAGACCCGGAATTTCAATGTAATTTTTTTAAATAAATGGGAATTTTATGAGTCCTCAAAACATGACGTCGTGTGAATTCGAGGCCCGGAGTGCCCAGAATGAATTTATGATCTTTATTTCGGGTACGTTTAGTAAACGTACGAGCGGGTTTTTATAAATTTTGAACCGGTACTCAAAATTGAAATATGAGGGCACCGTTGAACTCACAGTTTCAATATTCACTTAAGAAGACTTTCACCTCGATGGTCGTTAGTTGAGGGAGAGAGTTTATTTTCTGGTTTTTCGTGAGAAGAATAAAATAAAATAAAGTATGAGACATTTTATTTTATTTTATTTTGAAACTTCCATGTGGAAGTTTCATAGGTGGGGACCACCTGAATTAACCTCTCATGAGAGGTTATAGAGGTGGGGACCACCAAGCCTAACCTCCCATGAGAGGTTATGGTGTTGGGGACCACCCGAGGCTTGAAACCTCTTGAAATACCTATTAAATGTGGGGGAGCCTCTTCAAATCCTCCAATATTTAATTATGCCACCCTGCATTAAGTAATATTGTTCCAAAATCATCAATTAATTAAGTGTATCCAGCTTAATTAATTCAATTTGAAATTGTGCCAACAATTAAAAATTGGCGAAACACAACAGTTGGCCATTTTTCATTTTGGGGAAAATGCTTGGAAAAGGAGAGAGTTCTTGGAGAAAGCCCGCAAATGAATAACGCCAATGAAGAATGCCAACCTCGACTTTGACCTTCTTCCTCGAGAAATACTCTAATGGTGGACATCTTCAACAATGAATAATCAACTCCATCAAAGAATGTTAACCTGACGAACGAACTCGGGATCAGAGGTGTGTAACATGTATGGTGAACGTCGACAACTTTGACTTCTCTATTCGTCATAAATAATCAAACGAGGTAAGGTTTTTTTTTATGAATAATTTTCCCATGTTCTTCCCTTGAATTATTTTTCAGGATTGGGAATAAGTCGTTGTGAGAGGTCGTAAAGCTTGAAGTTCTTCTTCATGTTCTTGTTGAGCCATATGCTACCACCATAATGCGGAGGGTACGGGACAAACAAACATGGCTCGACCCCTCCGCAAATCTTGTGATGATTTGTGGTGTTGAACGCGCCGAAGATGATGATGCAACGACACCACCTCGTGACCACTACCGCCTCATGATCTCCGTGCCCTCACGACTCCCCCACGGCCAAGCCGCTCTGCGGCACCCACGACCACAACGCCCCTCTCCTCCACCACCTTCGGCCTCACCGCACCGCCCCAGCCGAACTGCCATCACGACCTTGCCTCACCGACTCGGCCAAACCACTTTCGTCGAGCCTCCGTTGCCGAGCCGAGCCACCGCGCTGAGAAACCAAGCCGAGCCGCCGCTGCCATGTCGAGCTGAGTCATCGCCTTCTGAGCTGCTGCCGCCATCCGGGCTGAGTCGTTGCCGCCGTTCAGGCCGAGCCGCCGTCCGAACCACATCTTCCCTTCAGCCAAACCACCCCGGCCGAGCCGTTCTATGGCCGCGCGCCCTCATGACCACCCGCGGACCTCCACGACCTCTCACGGCATTCCAGGCCACCCAGCGGGCCAGGCCAACCGGGTTGGTCCGGACCCAGGCCCACTATGAATCAGTTACGCTCTTTTGGCCATAACTTTGGCACTGGACGTCCGTTTAACGAACCATCAGCGGCGCTGGAAATCTTGGAATGAAACGGTCCCTTTGGTATACCCCACTAGAGTTTTGGATAAAGTTGTGGAACAGTCAGGTTTGATCGAGCACGAATCCAACTGGGCCCTCGAGACTAAACTGCTAATAACTCACAGACCGGGCATCCAAATTACGCGCCGTCTATTTCATTGAGACACCTATGACATGAGAATACTTTGAGATACTTTTTTTTGTGACATCGGGGTAGTTGGAAAATTTACCAGGAGCTCATGGAGCGGACCCACCCGAAAATGAGTGAGCATAGTGTGGGAACCCAGTAGCTGGTTGAGATTGGCGACTGCTGACGTTTTCAACTTGGAGTGACTTGAAAGGCCTAGTGGGGAGCGCCTCTGTGTGACGTGGTAGTCCCACAGCGTGGAGTGACTCTGTGTGACGCGCCAGACCCATGGTAGACAACAGGTGGAGTACCTCAACAAGCCATGGTGGGGAGAGCCTCTATGTGGCGTGGCAGGCCCACAATACTTTACAGGAGGAGTACCTCAGCAAGTCATGAGGGGGATCACCTCTATGTCATGCGATAGACCTATGGTGGGGAGAGCCTTTGTGTGATGCGGAAGACCCAAGATACTCGACAAGATGAGTACCTCAGAAATCCAAGATTAGTGGGAAGTGCCTCTGTGTGACCCGACTGGCCCACTATACTTGATAAAGGAGGGGTTCTCTAGAAGATGAGGTGTTAGACGATGTGACTAGAGATATTACTTGTTACTACACCTAGAATAAATCCTGGTGCGATATGAGTTGGTATCTCTGTCTTTTACTCGTGTTTGAGATGGATTACTTGATAACGTAGGTATATGTATGGGCATATACCAAAGTAGGGTTATCTGTTGATTTCATACTTTGTGGTTTATCCTTGGTGGATTTGTGAGACCTTGAGGGTCTCGGGGTCCCTACTAAGTATTGTTATACTCACCCCTACATGGGCTATGTCGGCACCTTGTTGGGTTGGATGTAGATGACAGATATCGTTGACTAAGGCTGAGAGTACCAGGACTGGACAATACCTAGAGGTGGACCATATGGTGTGTCAGTACATAGAGAAGACAGGTGGATGTGGAGTACTGAGGAGGAAATATGTACCTACCCTTCTGGTAGGAACCTCAGTGGATGATCCAGTAGCTGTCTTTTCTCTTTCTTTAGTTTTTTTTGTATTTTAATTGTACTTGTCTCTTTACAGTTGGGATTATATTCTAGCCCCCTTTTTACTTTCAACACTCTTTTTTCTATACAGTTGACTTGTGTTCGTATCTTGCTGTGTTATTGGTTGTGTGAGCTTATAAGTTATAAATTCAATGCCTTCCTAGTTTTGGGGAATAAACCTTTAGGTGCTAGTCGCCAGCCCATGGACGAAGGGAGGTGGGCTTAGGGTAGTCACGGAACGGGCCCCAGGGGACGGGTCGTGACACTCATTTTACTTAACTAATCATTTACAGTAACATTAAAAAAATAATCATTAATTTATTTTCCTTCTTATTTTTGTAACTCATCCAGAAATATCATTAGAGAATATATTCAGTAGGTTAAACTTCTTTTTTCAAAATTTCTTCCCAAAAATGCTTATATAAAATCTCATAGCTGAATGAGAATCATACAACACATAGCTTTAAATATAGAACATTTCTTCTATGGAATGATATATTGAAAAAAATAACATATAAAGATATCAATTTGAGTCTATACACACCATCAAAAACTCATCCTTCATTAATTCTCACTCAAACAGTCTCAATTCACAATGATATTATTTTTGACATATAAATAGATCCTTCATAAAACTTATTTTGTATTATTCTTGAAAATGTACTAAATTTGTTTTTTCATTAAGAAGTACTTACAATGGATCTTTTTTCATTTTAGGATTAAAAAAATTCCCAGCCTTCCATATACATCTCAAGCTTCAATCATGGATTCTATAATCTTTATGATATTCTAAATTAAAATTCACAACACAAGAACTATCATATTTTATTTCCTCATAAATAAAAATAATGTAAATTAAAATTTTCATCTAGCATTAATATTCCCTGTACATGTATGAAAATAATGTTCTCTGATATTTTTTACTTGAATAACAAACCCATTTGGGTGTTAGTGATGTTTAGATCTTTTAATAATATTTAATGAACCATACTAACTGTCTTGTTCTTTATTATTTTTAAAAAAGGAAACATGATTTTTTTATCTAGAAGAAACATAGAATTTTCCAAAGCGTAGAAAGACACTTATGTATGTCATAGATGAAACCTAATATGATATATTAACTCATATTTTCAACATTACTTTGCTATTTTTTTAATGCTTACTAAGAATTACACTTATACTGACCCTTAGGAATACCTATTCGGGCTTGTGTTACATAATTATAGAGTGGAAAATATGATTACACCACACTTTTTGACACCTATGTAGCCATGCCATTATAATTTCCTCTTTATTCTAAGATGGAACCTATGTTGGGTGTAAATTACACATACATAGTATCCCAAATGACACAAAAATAGGATTCAAGTCTTAATAAGTTATTTATAATTTTTGGTCTAAAATTATAGAATATGTGAAATTGAATCTGTGGTCATTCTAATCTATATTATGCCTTTTATAAAATTCATCGAAGAGTGTATAGACTCTATCTATATATAAATTAATAATTAGTACACCTTGTATTATTTCTACATGTTATTAGATAGAATGTACTTAAATCCTTAAAGATAAAGCTATATAAGTTTTCCAATCCTGATTAGTCTTGATAGCTTCTTCAACTTCATCTACTTTATTTAAACTATGATGGATAAGGTTTTTTCACATTCATAGACTTTAAACCTTATCATAAAATTGTTAGATTTATGGAATTACCATTTGAATATATTCAAATAGGTATTTAAGGGATCATCATATGTATATAGTACTGACTAAAATAAGTTCATCCATGTATTAAATGGTAGAAAATGGTTTCTCTTCCATTTTCAGTATAAAAAGCTACTTTGTACTGTCATGATAACAGTTTTTTCATTCTCTTTGTATTGGATGAAAATTCCAATTCATCACACATTTATCTATGAAAAAATACTAACACTTATTGATAAAAAATGGAACCAAGCATCTTTGGGTAATTTTACCCCCCTTTATGTTTTTTATCAATTCTAATAAACTTCTTCAAAATTAAATACCCATCAATATGTCTTATCCCCTTATTAATAATACATTAGAAAGAAAAATATACTCTCTCCCTTAAAAACACAACATGGAAGAATTAAAATTTCCTTTACCCCTTTATGGATTATAAGGTAAGAAAAATAAATCTACTAAATATAAGAAAAACATCTTCTCTATTTTTGTTCTTTCACACTATAAGTTTTCAATCAAGTTAAAGATGGAAGGGTGGAACCACATTCCATGTACAAAAGTTCAACCAACCAACAGACTCTAATTCAATGTGGATTAACATATTTCACTAAATGAGAGTGGTTAATTTAGACGAAAATGGTATAAAAAACTCATTACCATGTGATACCACATCTATTTCACTCTCTAGGGGATGATCAAACCTATTTTGAAGATATTTTATTTAACACAAACATCACTTGAACACACACACACAACAAATACATTGAAGTTCATGGTCACCCTTTTTATAAGTTAAATAAAAATTCACAATTAATAAACATATTTATCAAGAATTAAAGATATGACAGAATATAAAAATCATACATCATCAATAAAATTTTTTAAGTGACTTTCCAAAACTCTAAATTTGTCAAATATTATAATTCTTTAAAAGAATCACCTATTTCAATGGATATAAAGGGGATACATTTCCTAAATCCATATATGTGATATGTATTTGGGAAATTACATAAAATGGGATTATGATATGCATAATATGTAATTGGTCTTTGATTATTGGAAGCCAAATGATATTTTTTATCATTTAAGGATTTATTTTTCCGAATCTACCATTTAAGCACGGTTTAATAAGATGAAAGATTGGGGAGTAACTATATTAATCTATGCAATGTATAAACTTGCTAAATCATTAACTCATGTATTTTAACACATGTCTTAATGTAATAAATATACAAGGAGTATCCCGATGGATATATAAAGCCACCACCATGAGATTGTAGGGTGTTTTCATGTGATTACTTTATTCATGGCTAAAATTACTCCTCACTTAAAGCTCTCTTCATATTTCTCCTTCATGTTAGAGAAACTAGCATGTCGTGGAAGAAGGATAGTTCCCATTCAAATTTCATATGATTCATGTCATCCTATAGGAACCTTTGGAGGTAGGATGTGAGGTGAAATAAGCGTTACATACATAAATATTACATCACCTTAGATGAATATTTATTACATTTCATTATGATCCATTATATAACATTAAAATTTTTAGTGTCTATAGAAAGTTGGATACATGAACAAGTAATACATAAAATATCTAAATCATTTACTATTAAATTCTTCTCAATGGGCACCCTTCTTAGATATATCACACTTAAAACCTTTATTCATATCTTGGGGAAAATGTAATATAAGAAAGGGTGATCTTAAGTGATAAGTAAGGGTAAATAAGAGAGATATAAATAAAAGATCATAAGTAATCATATCATTAGAATAAGGGTATGAGAACCCGATTTTAACATTATAAACTCACACTCAATAATTCATAAATCATATTCTTGATTCATGGCATAAAAATGAAATTCTATAAGACACGAATCATAAAGGAATCAATGAACATGAGAAATGAGAGCATAAAATTTCAATAATACCGTTTCATAAAAGTGTGGTATAATAATAATAAAAGAAATATTTTATCAAGGCTACCTATAAATACATTTATCACATGTTAGGCTTGGGATTAATACACATTTATCTAATTTTAACTTGGTATAACATCCCGTGTGCCCTTGTTTGGATTGGGCTAACCAACCAAGTACCTGTTTTGTGCTTGAGATAATCTACTATGTACCCATTTAGCTCATAAAATATTAATCTTTACCCAATTAATGGGAATCATATAATATATACACCTATCTTATAATCATAGTCTATTCATATGTATGCCTCAAGATCATGAAAACATTTATCAGTACATCAAGCTTAACCTATGTAAAATTTAAAAAATATTAAGGAAAAAAGTATCTTGGAAAAATATCATAGAAATTTTTAAAGGAATATATAAATAAAATATAATCTATCAATGTTGTAAAATCCATTCATGTGGTGTATATTAAAATAAACATTCCTTTCGAATTTTCGATAAAAAGTAAAAAATTATCTCAATCATAAAACCGAAAAAATATTCATTTTAGTTTTTTTTAGAAATTTAAACTTGGGAAAAAAATTAATTTATAAAATAATTTGGGAATGAAAAATTAATTCTTGAAAATATTATAAATAAATTATTTCTATTAAAGAAAAATATTTCCAACCAAAAAGTTAAATGAAGTTATTTTTACTTTAAAAGATTATTTCTAACTCTTGAGTACTTAAAGAGAGAAAAATAAATGTAAAAAATGTAATATCTATAAATAAATATAGGATAAGAAAATGGATAATATTTTTGAGTGATAGATTATATAATTTCATCATCAAAATTTTATGCATAAACAATCCTTTTAAAAAGTGAGATTATAACACAAACTCCTTTCTAGTTTGGTAACATTTGTGTGATAATTAACATTAAAGAGATGAATCCAAATAAAACATTAACTACCATGAAAAAATGGATTTTCATGATACATTATATCAAAGGGGTATTAGATAGAACTCATAAAAGAAGATAGATGTATAATATAATATATGTACCAAATAAGACAATTTGAGATGATAAACCCTTACCACTTTGATAACTTTCAAATCAAACCACTTGGATAAAATATTTTGGATTTTAGAATTAAATAACATTATTTAAGAATCATCCATGATATAAAATGTCAAATGGGGTAGTGTACACACCATATAAATATAAATTGGTTCATAACATCAATCAATTCTCAATAAAACAATATTAAGTCGAACAACCCTTACCTTATATATTACATGATTTTTTAGAACCCTAAAATACTATTTAATAAATATATATTTATTATAATTATATAATTATATAATATTAATAATTATAATATCATATCCACTTATAACATTTCAACACATGTTTATTAAAAATTTCCCATTAAAGCCACCATTTTAGGTGTTACCTACTTCGTTTCTCATGTTTGTTTTGTTATGAAAGTTACCATCCCTATACATTGATCATGGTTACATAATTTCCAGAATATTAATCATTTCATTTGTAAGAACCTGGTTCTTATTCTTGAGGTACAAGTTTCTTCTTTTCCTTTTCCTTTAATGTTTTTGAGAAAATAAGGAAAATCCCATATTTATGGGTACACGCTGTGTACTTTTCCACATGCCATGTACTTTGGCCATGTGGGATGAGTATACAGGGCGTGTAGGCTTGTCGGTGATTAAGGGTGTAAAAAATAACTACATGTCGTGTACTTAGTAATACATGTAGTGTAATCAGTCGGAAAGTGAATAGTAAGGTGGTGGTAGTAGCCGCCAGCAGAACGATAGTACATGTAATGTACTTAGAAATACACGCCATGTAACCAAGTCGGCAAATGAATAGTTAGGCGGTGGAAAGAAGCCGCCAAGGGAAAAGTTAAAAAATGGAAAGCACAAGCCGTGTACTTGAGAGTACACACTGTGTAGTTATGATTTTTTTGTTAAAAAATGATAGTAGCCTCCTCTTTTGACTGAGGAAGCTTAGAACTCTACGTGAGCCATGATAGATGAGGCTGGAACTTGGAGGAGCTCCCAATAACACACTGGGACTTCAAATCCTTCACCATCGATCTCGTTTGAACCGCGCAGGTGATATCTTTCCTCTCCTTGAGTTATTACTTCCAATTATTTCCCTAAGGGAAGTTATTTGAGTTTTAACGGGTAAATATTTATCTCAGATATATGTCTTTCTCGATTTTTTCTGGAGGAGCCTTTCACATATATCGATCAGAGGAGATCGAGGTAGGTGGTCTGGTGTTTATTTCCAACTGTTGAGTTGATTTTGTGTACCATTGTGCTACGTGCCCATATTTGGGGTGTCGTTTGGATAAGTCCTTGACTGTTAAGATACCTATAATTACATAGGTAATTTAACGAACAAGTATAAACTCCTGTTTGGGATCGTTGCCTTGATCCAGGGCCACCCCGTGGGTGCGTTTTTCTTATTTAGACATTTGGCCAGGATACCCGTGGGTATGGCGTGATTATAGCATGTTTTGAGTTTTCTTTATGTGTTGGGCTCGGCTTAGTTAATTTCTTAGCCAGAGGGAAGTGTTTTTCTTAGCCTTAGGGCAGTGTTTTGTTTAGCCTGAGGGAAACTCTTCTTATGCCTGTGGGTAGTAGATTTTGTGTCTGAGGGAAATATCTAGTATGCCTGAGGGAAATATTCATTATGATTGAGGGAAATCACCTGAGGGTTTCAATTTTGATTACCTAAGGGTAAGTATTTTCATGTCTGAGGACACTGTTTACTTTGAATATTCATTGTGGTGATTTCATATATCATACCTGCAAAGCTAAAGCACAAGCTTGGTATTGTTAATACCTTCAACTTATTAGACAACCTGTTGTGGTTCTTGCTGTGGTACTTTATATAAGACTGTCAGTTGAGGCCAGTTCTTGGGAACTTATAATTCAATTATATTTAATTTTTAAATAATAATTAAATGGAAATGGAACTAGTAAGAGTAGATACTTTTGAGTATTTCCTAGCTTACTGCATTTCTTTATTGCTTACTGTTGTTGCACATTTTTCACTGACAGTTGGGCACTGGCCTTTGGTGGTTGAATACTGGGATTTATTTCTCACACCCTATTTGGGTCATGTCTTGGGCCCAAACAGATTATATTTCTAAAGTTGTTTATAAGGGAAAGAGTCCCTATACCAGTACTTGATTGTTGCAGAGGAGTTGGAGAGCATGAGACCGAGCTTAGGGTTGCAATGCTGCTGAGTTCCGGCTGCACTATTTTTTTTTCTTTACTATACTTGTACCTTGTGATGTATTGTTTTAGATTGTAGTGTATCCTGTTTTGGATGTTTTCTTAGAATTAGGGACATATTGAATCATCATATATATGACTTTTGGTCAGATTTTACTTCAGTACCATTTTTCTATTTAAGATTGGTATTGTTTACTACTTCCTCTTTTGGAATGATTATATTTCTCCACTATGCTATACTTTGGAAAATGAGGGCATAGTTTCCCCACTATCAGACCAAGGCCCTCACTTCTAGTTGGCAACCTCAGGAGTTTGGGGAAATGCGCTTGAGGTCATGTGAACAATCTTGTTTGGGGAACCCGTAGTGTGGGTCTCGGATCTCGGACATTAAAAAGTGGTATCGGAGGAAATTATTTTCTCTGAGTTATTTTATTTATTTGGAATCAACGGAAAGAGAAAGACTATTATGGGATTCGATAATAAACTGTGTCCGGGAGTTTCTACCCCGTGTACTGGTAAAGGTCAGATTGCCTCGAATTAAATTGTGATTTTCTATTTATGATTATTATAGTTGATTTGATTTTCACCGCTGGGTGATACAATTGTGGTGTGCAATTTATATATTTATACTTGGGGTTCTATTTAGTTGTAACCCGATGATATGAGGATATGCTATCTCATGCATCACTTAGGAACATGTTAGAATCACATGACATGCATAGTTTCCATGCCATGTAGGTGGATTATAAATTGCATGTTGTTGTGATAGATCTTGTTCTAGAAAATATATGTTGTTGTGATAGATGCCTTGATAAAATACCTTCTATTTTACATGGTATTTTTATGTGAGGTTTTGTGAATGAACTCCAAAATTTGGTTCTTGAGAAGTATGGGATCTCATCAACTGAAATTTGGTGGATCATTGACTTGATCAATTTGTTATAACATGTATAAGATTCCAAGCTTTGGTTCGCGGGGAGTATGGGCCCTCACGGATTCGAATTTTGAACTTTGGTGTTTGTTCAATGGTTTTATGGACTCCGGAGTAGTTTCTGAGGCTTACTGTCTAAAAAAACCCAAAATATACACTGTGTTATTTTGATTACACATCGTATAATCTTCTATTTGGGAAGAAATGAAAATTGGTTAAGTACACGCCATGTACCTTATGTACACACCGTGTAGTTTCGAACTGTGTCATAGGCTGTGTAGGTAGAAACAAGGGATTGGGAAAACTTTAAAGGGAACATGCCTTGTACTGGTTGTACACGCCGTGTCATGTTGACCCTGTGTCTGCCATGTGAATAACAACACGGACGAAGAAATATTTGGCTAAACATGTCATGTCACTTTCGAACACACTTTGTAGTGTAATCTGTGAATCTGGCCATCTACTAACAATACTGGTAGGTGTTATCCTTTCTAGTACATGCCGTGTTCATCTGGACACGCCGTGTAGTGTGAGATGTGTGTCCAGCCGTGTCTCGAAAAACACGGGTCGGTGAAGCTCCTCTATTACATGTCATGTACCTTTGGGACATGCAGTATAGTCTGGACTAGTGAGAGACCATGTAGACTTGGCCATGTGGCTGGGGAGACGGAGTGGTGTACACGCCATGTGCAGGTGTAACACGCCGTGTACCAAGGGTTAAGACACACCCATGACAGCATCATAACACAAACATGTAAGGGATTAAGGGAACTCGCCGTGTAGACATTTTACACGCCGTGTATCCTCATTCAAAAGAGATTTGTGTGGATTAGCCATGTATAAGGACTTGTGTAGGGGGAGAAAATTCAAGTACACACCGTGTGTAAGGACAAAACGCTGTGTGTTTGGGGTGTTACCCAACCAGTTCTGGAAAGATGTACATGCCCATGTGAAAGACATAAGGGAAAATGCTGTGTAGTTATTATACACGTCGTGTAGTCATGTTTTTTAAAACTTGAATGTTTTCCTTTCCTTGTTCCCTTCTTACATTTTTAATGCTTAGTCCTTGATGATCTTAATCTAAGGCGTGTTTTTGACCCTGTAGATTCATGCCGCTGAGACGATCTCGAGTTTTTCACCAAGAAAGTGGCGACGATTATACTCCTAAGATAGTAGGCTACGTGCTACCTATAGATCCTCCAGTAGTGCCAGATGTGGCACCAACTGTTACACCAGACGCAGGCGTGGATGTGCAGTTCCGTGAAGGATTTATGCGGTTCATGCAGACCTTCCAGGGAGCACCACCGGCTGCCATATCTATGGATGAGCTGACATGTATTTTCTAGCAGCAGCATCCACCTATGTTTTTAGGGGATGGAGGAGCAGAGGCTGTGAAGATATGGCTGGGTTCTATGCAGATGATCTTCGAGCATCTGGAGATGCCTCCTGGGAGGAGGTTCAAGCTCGCTACATACATGCTACATGATTCCTCCAAGAGATGGTGGGATGTTACCACCTAGACTAAGCATCACCAAGACATGGTGTGAGGATATTTTTAGGTAGTCTTATATGAATATTTATTTCCAGAGATGCTAAGGGTAGATCGAGCTTAATAATTCATGAATCTATCGTAGGGAGGCATGTTAGTGATGGATTATTCTGCCCGCTTCACCGGGATATAATGTTTTTCACCTATTCTAGTGGGTGATGAGACGTTGAGGGCTAAAATCTTTGAGGATGGTCTTCGATATGACATCCTAGCACTGATGAATGTTTTCAGGTTGCCTACAGTGCATGCTATTTTGAACCAGGCGTTCATTACTGAGCGGAACCTATGGGAAGCTAGTGGTGTAGGCCAGGGTGGTTCAACACCAGTTTCTGGTACAATATCTACTAGTAAGAGGAAGAGGTAGATGGATTTCTTTCACTATGGAAGTACTAGCCAGATAAATTCTTCAAGTGTCCAGGTAATGTGCTACCAGTGTGGTAAAGAGGGGCATAAGAGACCTCAGTGTCCATGTGAACCAATGGAGTGCCGAGCTTGTGGCAAGATGGGTCATCTATAATGTTTTTGCAGGGAGTTTCCCCTAGTGACTAGTGAGAGGGGTTCTGTGCAGACTCCGCGTGCAAGAGTAGGGCAGACACCTTCTTACCAGATAGGGAATTGGAATACGTCAGGATGTTCAGGCTGAGGTGGTGGTCGTGGATGTGGTATACAGACACTAGGATCTCAGAGACAACAGGGTGGGTCAGCTTAGGGTAGCCAAGTTGTGTCGCATGGTTGTGGCACTAGGCCGGCATATGAAGTGCAACAGACCTAATAAGAGAAGGATCCTGGACCTTCCACTGGCAGAGGTACTATTCTAGTTACTTCTGTTTTATCTTCAGTACTTTTAGATACTTGTCCTACACATCGCTTTATATCTGTTACCTTTGTGGAGAGCCTTGTGATCTATGTTTCTTCTTGTTCTTCTGATATCATGATGCTAGAAAATCCATTGGGAACTAGAATGATAGGTGTGCATCATTGCAGGGAGTGCCCCTAGAGGTTAGTGGGTGTCACTTTATATGGGACCTCTATTTCTTAGAGATGACAGACTATGTAATCATTCTCAGGATGGACTGGTTGGTACCCTTTTGAGCCTTTTTGGATTGCTATTATCGTAGGGTGAGTTTCACATCACCAGAGAGCGCAATGTTTCTACACAAGGGTGAATGGGATGTCCAGGCAAGCCGAGCTGGACTCGAGCATCGTGGGCAAGGTGGAGTGACAGCCCAGATTACGAGTTTATATTTGGAAAATTGGGGAACATTTCAAAAGGATTTCCCTCCAGTATTTAATCATTTTAGGGACGTCTTACCAGATGAATTTTTATGTCTACCTCCAGAGCGAGAGGT
Source organism: Viscum album (assembly GCA_963277665.1). Lineage (NCBI taxonomy): Eukaryota > Viridiplantae > Streptophyta > Magnoliopsida > Santalales > Viscaceae > Viscum > Viscum album. The sequence continues at coordinate 405,688,376 of OY728130.1, forward strand.
GGATTTATCTATTGAGCTTCTGCCAGGAGTGGAAACGGTGTCCATTCTTCCTTACACGATGGCTACACCCGAGTTGTAGGAGCTCAAGAGGCAGTTGGAGGAGTTAGAGGCAAATGGTTTCATCTGACCCAATACTTCTCCTTGGGGTATGCCTACCCTATTTGCGAAGAAGGTGGATGGTACCCTCGGACTCTATGTGGATTATCGGAAACTGAACTAGTTGGCGGTCAAGAACTAGTATCCCTTGGCGAGGATTGATGATATTTTTGATCAACATTGAGGAGCATGAGTGTTCTCAAAGATTGAATTGATATTCTAATATCATTAGTTGCGCGTTAGACCTTTAGAAATACCTCTTTAAGCCTTTTAGAGTATATATAGTCGATACAAGTACTTAGTCATGTCATTCGGAATCACGAACGTGCCAACAATTTTCATGGCTCAGATGAATCATATGTTCCACCCATATCTAGATTATTTTATGGTAGTCTTCATGGATGATATCTTGGTGTACTCTCACACTTGACACGACCATGCCATCCATATTGAGATCATACTGAGTACACTGCGAGAGAATCATTTATATACTAAGATCTCAAAGTTCCACTTTTGGATGGACCGGATTCACTTCTTGGGTCATATTATCTCAGAGGAAGGAGTTGCAGTGGACCTATAGAAAGTTAGAGCAGTAGTTTTCTGGGAGAATCCTAAGAACGTGTTTGAAATACAGAGTTTCTTGGGGATGGATGGTTACTACACGCGCTTTATACAAAACTTATCATGCTTAGCAGTGCCGTTGACGGGTTTGAATAATAAGGGTGTGAAGTTTGTTTGGTTAGAAGACTGTGGGATAACCTTTCAGGAGCTAAAGGGAGTTTTGGAATCCGCACCAGTCCTGATACTTTTAGAGCAAGGAAAGAGCTATACATTTTATTGTGATACATCAGGTATTAGGCTAGGAGCAGTGCTGATGCAAGGTGATCGAGTAGTTGCATACGGGTCTCAGTAGTTGAGGCCACATTTGAGGAATTACCCAACACATGATCTCAAGTTGGCTACAGTTGTTCATGCATTATGCTGTTGGAGACATTATCTATGGGGAGAAAATTTTGTGGTGTTTTCAAACCACAAAAGTCTTAAATATATTTTTACCCAGCATGACCTGAATTTGAGACAGAAAAGGTGGGTTGAATACATTCAATCCTTCGACTTTGAGCTTGCCTATAAACCTGGTAAGGTTAAGGCAGAAGATGATGCAATGAGTAGGAGGACTCAGATACAGGCTGTGCAGGAGGCCAGTGGTGAGTGGAAGCTTATCGCTTTATTCTACGAGATGCATTTGGAGGTGCATGATAGTCATGGGAGAGCCTATCTTTCACCCTTAGCTGTGACTTATACCCTTTTGGATAGGGTGAGGATGAGAAAACTATTAGATTCTGAAGGCCTAGTTCTACAGGAGTTGGTGGCAAGTGAGGAACCTCCTCCCAGTTGGATTATAGGTGATGACGAGGTACTACGTATCCATGGAAGAGTGTGGGTTCCAAGGGATATACGTGAGGATTTGATGAGAGAATTTCATGATTCTTCTTGGGTAGTGCATCCTTTAGTTACCAAAATGTACCGTGACTTGAGACGTCAGTATTGGTGACCAGGTATGAAAAGAGAGGTAGCTGGTTTTGTTACGAGATGTTCCACCAGTCAACAGGTGAAGGAAGAGCATCGGAGACCAGCCGGACTGTTACAACAGTTACCCATTCCAGAGTGGAAATGGGATGATGTCATGATGGACTTCGTGACCGGGTTGCCGAGATCACCTTGAGGCAATGATGTCGTATGGACTGTTGTGGAAAAACTTACAAAGGTAGCTCACTTTTTGCCGATCAGGGAGACCTTTGGTGTTGACAAGCTCAGGAAGTTGTATATCTGAGAGGTAGTATGTCTTCATGGGGTCCCTCGTTCAATCATTTCAGATAGGGATGCCCATTTTACGTCTCATTTTTGGCAGAGTTTTCATAGGGCACTGGGTATACAGGTGATTCTAAGAACAACTAACCACCCTCAGACCGATGGCCAGTCAGAGCGTATGATATAGGTGATAGAGGACATGTTGTGTGCATACGTCCTGGACTTTGGGGGCTCTTGGGAGAAGCAAATACCCCTGGTCGAGTTTTCCTACAATAATAGTTTTCAGGAAACTATTGAGATGGCACCATATGAGGCTTTATATGGTAGGCCATGCCGATCACCCTTGTGCTGGTTGGAGGCAGGTGAGGTAGCTTTACTGGGACCACGTCTCATACAAGAGACTTCAGAGAAGGTCCAGTTGATTCAGAAGTGGATTATTACTACACAGTCTCGTCAGAAATCTTATGCTGATCGCCACAGATGACCCTTGGAGTTCATGGTTGGGGATTATATTTTCTTGCGTGTTTCACCGAGGTTGGGGCACAGGTGGATCAAGAGACAGGGTAAACTTTAATCGAGTTTTGTGGGGCCGTTTGAGATTCTGTAGAGAGTCAGTTCGGTTTCCTATCAGTTGCAGTTACCATAGAGGTACCAGGCCATGCACGACGTCTTCTACATATCTCAGTTGTGCCGTTATCACTCAGACCCGTCTCATGTTTTCTATCCCGAGGAGGTTGAACTTCAGGTCGATGCATCCTTTGAAGAGCCTCCAATTCGCATTGTTGATAGGATCATGAAGGTTCTCTGAGGCCAGTTAGTTCCTCTCATACAGGTTCTATGGTAGCATGGCCGAGTGCAGGATGAAACCTGGGAGCTGGAGACGGACGTACTCGCTCAGTGGCCAGAGTTATTCTAAGCTTTATCTTCACCACCCTTGGAAGGGAAATTTGGGGATGAATTGCTTTAAGGGGAAAGTTTGTAAGAACCTGACTCTTATTCTTAAGGTACGAGTTTCTTCTTTTTCTTTTCCTTTAATGTTTTTGAGAAAATAAGGAAAATGGGGGAAAATCCAAAATTTATGGGTACATGCCATGTACTTTTCCACACCTCGTGTACTTTGGCCGTGTGGGATGAGTATACAGGGCGTGTAGGCTTGTTGGCGATTAAGGGTGTAAAAACTAACTACACGCCATGTACTTAGTAATACACACCGTGTAATCAGTCGGTAGGTGAACAGTAAGGCATTGGGGGTAGCTGCTAGAAGAACAATTCTACATGCCGTGTACTTAGAAATACAGACTGTGTAACCAAGTCGGCAAATGAATAGTGAGGCGGTTGAAAGAAGCCGCCAGTGGAACAGTTAAAAAATGGAAAGTACACGCCATGTACTTGAGAGTACACATCGTGTAGTTATGTTTTTTTGTTAAAAACAGGAAGTAGCCTCTTTGTTCGGCAGAGGAAGCTTAGAACTTGATGGGAGCCGCGGGAGAGAAGGCTAGAACTTGGTGGAGCTTCTGATCGCACACCAGGACTCCGATTCCTTCGCCGTCGATCTGGTTTGAACCACATGGGTGAGATATTCCATCTACTTGATTATTTCCTTCCAATTATTTCCCTAAGGGAATTTATTTGAGTTTTAATAGGTAAATGTTTATCCCAGATCTACGTCATTCTCAGTTGTTTCGGGAGGTTCCTTTCACATATATCGATCATAAGAGATCGAGGTAGGTGGTCTGGTTTTATTTCCAACTATCGAGTTGATTATTTTTACTATTGTTCTATGCACCCATGTTTGGGGTGTGGTATGGCTGAGGCCTTGACTGTTAAGATACCTATAATTGTATAGGTAATTTAATGAACAAGTATAAACTGCTATTTGGGATCGTTGACTTGATTCAGGGCCACCTTGTGGGTGTGTTTCCCTTGTTTAGCCATTTGGCTGGGATACCTGTGGGTATGTCGTGATTATAGCATGTTTTGAGATTTTTGAGAGAAAATGTATATAAATTACTTATGTGTTGGGCTCTTCCCAATTACTTTCTTAGCCTGAGGGCATTTTTATTCTTATCCTGAGGGTAGTGTTTCGTTTAGCCTGAGGGAAACTCTTCTTATGCCTGTGGGCAGTAGCATCCGTGTATTAGGAAAATATCTAGTATGCATGAGGGAAATATTCCTTATGACTAAGAGAAATTACTAGAGGGTTTCAATTCTAATTACCTGAAGGTATGTATTTTCATGTCTGAGGACACTCTTTACTTTGAATATTCACTGTGGTGATTTCTTATGTCACACCTGCCAAGATAATGCACAGGATTGGTATTTTGATTACCTTCTACTTGTTAGATAGCCTGTTGTGGTTATTACTGTGGAACTGTATAAGAGATTTTCGATTCAGTCCAGGTCTCGAGAACTTATAATTCAATTATATTTAATTTTTAAATAATAATTAAATGGAAATGGAACTGGTAGGAGTAGCTACTTTTGAGTACGTCACAACTTACTGCATTTCTTTATTTCATACTGTTATTGCACATTTTTCAGTGACAGTTGGGCACGTGCCTTTGGTGGTTGCATACTAGGATTTATTTCTCACACCCTATTGGGGTCATGTCTTGGGCCCAAATAGATAATATTGTTGCAGGTGTTGATAAGGGAAAGAGTCTCTATACAAGTACTTGATTGCTTCAGAGGAGTAGGAGAGCATGGGACTGAGCTTAGTCTTGCGATGCTGCTGAGTTTCTACTACACTGTTTTTTTTGCTTTGTTGTAATTGTACCTTGTGCTGTATTGTTTTAGATTGCAGTGTATCCTGTTTTGGATGCTTTCTTAGAATTAAGGACATATTTCATCACCATATATAGGACTTTTAGTCATCTTTTACTTCAGTACTGTTTCCCATTTCATCTTTGTATTGTTTACTGCTTCCTCTTTTGGTATGTTTATATTTCTCTGCTGTGCTACACTTTGGAAAATGAGGGCATAGTTTCCCCACTATCAGACCTAGGCTCTTGCTACTAGTTGGCAGGTTCTGGCATTTGGGGAAATGCGCTTGAGGTCATGTGACCAACCGGGTTCGGGGAACCTGTTGTGTGGCACCCGGATCTGGGACGTTACAAAGTGGTATCAGAGAAAATTATTTTCTCTGAGTTATTTAATTTATTTGGTGACAATGGAAATAGAAAGACTATAAAGGGATTCAGTAATAAACTATGCTCAAGAGTAGCTACCCCATGTACAGGTAAAGTTCAGATTACCTCGAATTAAATTGTGATTTTCAATTTATGATTATTACAGTTGATTTGATTTTCACCGCTGGGTGATGCACTTATGGTGTGTTCTTTATATTTTTATACTTGAGTTCTATTTTGTTGCAACCCAATGAGATGAGGGTATTCCATCTTATTCATCACTTAGGCACATGTTAGAATCACATTCCATGCATAGTTTCCACTCCATGTAGGTGCATGAGAAATTGCATGTTGTTGTGATTGAAAATGCATGTTGTTGTGATAAATGCCTTGATAAAATATATTCTATTTGATAGGGTATTGTTATGTAAGGATTTGTGAATGAATGCCAAACTTTGGTTCTTGAGGAGTATAGGCCCTCATCAACCGGAATATGGTGGATCATTAACTTGTTTAATTTGTTATAACACGTATAAGATGGAAATATTTGGTTCGTGGGGACTATGGGCCCTCACATATTAGAATTTGGAACTTTGGTGTTCTTTCAATGGTTTTCTAGACCCCAGAGTAGTCTCTAAGGCTTACTTTCTGGAAAAACCCAGAATACATTCCGTGTAATTTTGATTACACCCCATATACTCTTCTGTTCGGGAAGAAATGAAATTTTTTTAAGTACACACCATGTACCTTTTGTAGACACCGTGTAGTTTCTAACCTTGTCATAGGCCGTGTAGGTAGAAACACGGGATTGGAAAAACTCTAGAGGGAACACACTATGTACTGGTTGTACAGGCCATGCCATGTTGACCATGTGTCCACCATGTGAATAACAACATAGAAGAAGAAATCATCACCTAAACATGCCGTGTCACTTTTGAACACGCCGTGTAGTGTAATATGGGAATATGTCCATGTAACTAACAACAGGGGTCAGTGTTATCCTTTCTAGTACATGCTGTGTCCATCTAGAATAGGTCGTGTAGTGTGAGACATGTATCCAGCTATGTCTTGAACAACACGGGTCGGTGAAGCTCGTCTAGTACATGCCGTGTACCTTTGGGACACGCCGTGTAGTCTCAACCAGTGAGATACCGTGTAGACTTGGCCGTGTGGCTGGGGAGATGTAGTGGTGTGCACACCTTGTGCGGGTGTAACACGCCATGTACCTAGGGGTGAGACACACTCATTCCAGCATCAGAACACGACCATGTAATGGCATAAGGGAACTCACCGTGTAGACCTTTTAAACGCCGTGTAGCCTCATTCAAATGAGAGCTGTGTGGCTTAGCCGTATAGAAGTACTTAGTTAGGGAAATAAAATTCAAGTACACGCCATGTGTAAGGACAACACGCCATGTGTTTGGGGTGTTACATGAAAAGTTCTGGAAAAACGTACATACCCATGTGAAAGACTTAAGGGAACATGATTTGTAGTTATTATACATGCAGTGTAGTCTTGTTTTGTCAAATTTGAATGTTTTATTTTCCTTGTTCCCTTCTTTTGTTTCCAGTGCTTAGTACTTGATGATCTTAATCTAAGGAGTGTTTTTGACCTTATATAGTCATGCCGCCGAGATGACCTCGAGTTGTTCGCCAAGAAAGTGGCGACAAATATACTCCTAAGATGGTTGGCCATGGGCTACCAATGGATCCTCCAGCAGTGCCATATGCGTCGCTAGCCATTACACCAAATTCAGGCACATATGCTCAGTTCTGTGAAGGCTTTATGCGGTTCATGCAGACCTTCAGGGATCACCACCGTCTGCCACATCTATGGCAGAGCTGACACACATTTTCCAGCAGTAGCATCCACCTACGTTTTCAGGGGATGGAGGACCAGAGGCTGTAGAGACATGGATGGGTTCTATGTAGATAATCTTTGAGCATATAAAGATGACTCTTGGGAGGAGGGTCAAGCTAACTACTTATATGCTGTGTGATTATTCCAAGAGATTGTGGGATGTTATCACCTAGACTAAGCATCACTAAGACATGAAGTGGGAATATTTTCAGGTAGTCTTCTATGACGTTTTCTTTTTGGAGACACTAAGGGAAGATCGAGCTCAAGAGTTGATGAATCTGCAGTAGGGCACCAAGTTAGTGATGGATTATTCAACGTGCTTCACTGAGCTACATCATTTTTCACCTGTTCTAGTGGGTGATGAGACATTGAGGGATGTACGATTTGAGTATGGTCTTCAATATGAAATCCAAGCCCTGGTGAATGTTTTCAGGTTTTCCATAGTGCATGCTATTGTGAACCAGGCGTTGATTACTGAGCAGAACCTCCGAGAAGCTAGTGGTGAAGGCCAGGGTGGTTCGGCTCCAGTTTCTGGTTCAATATCTACCAGTAAGAGGGAGAGGAAGATAGATTTCTCTCATGGTGGCCATACTAGCCAAAGGAATTATTCAGGTGTCCAGGTAATGTGCTACCAGTGTGGTAAAGAGGGACACAAGTGACCTCAGTTTCCACGTCACCCACTGGAGTGCCGAGCTTGCATCAAGATGGGTCATCTGTAATGTTTTTGCAGGGTGTTTCCCCCAATGACTAATGAGAGGGGTTCTATTCAGAATCCACATGCAGGTGCAGGGCTAAAAACTTCTTACCAGTTAGGGAATTGGAATACATAAGGACGTTCAGGCTGAGGTGGTGTTCGTGGCCATGGTATCTAGACACCAGGATCTCAAAGATAACAGGGAAGGTCAGCTCAGGTTAGCCAGGCTGTGTCATAGGGCTATGGCACTGGGCAAACATATGCAGTGCAATAGACCCAACAGAAGTAGGATCCTGAATTTTCCACTATCAGAGGTACTATTCTAGTTGCTTCTGTTTTATCTATGGTACTTTTCAATTCTGGTTCTATAGATATCTTTATATCTGTGCCAATTAGGGATAGCCTTGGGCTCTGCATTTCTTCTGCTTCTAATATCATGACACTAGACACTCCATTGGGAACTAGAACGGTAGGTGTGCATCAGTGCAGGGAGTTCCCCTTAGAGGTTGGTGGGTGTCACTTTATATGGGACCTCTATGTCTTAGAGATGATAGCCTATGATGTCATTCTTGGGATGGAATGGTTGTTACCCTTTCCAGCCTTTGTGGATTTCTATCATTACAGGGTGAGTTTCACGTCACCAGAGGGAAGAGAGTTTCTATACAAGGGAGAACGGGATTTCTAGACGAGCCGAGCTGGACCCGAGCATCGTGGGCGAGGTGGAGTGACAACCCATATTGTGAGTTTATATCTGGATGACCAGGGAACTTGTTAGAAGGATTTCCCTCCTATATTTAATCATTTTAGGGATGTCTTACCAGACAAATTTTCTGGTCTAACTCCAGAGCGAGAGGTTTATTTCTCTATTGAGCTTGTGCCAGGGGTGGCACCAGTGTCCATTACTCATTATAGGATGGCTACACTAGAGTTGTAGGGGCTCAAGAGGCAGTTGGAGGAGTTTCATGAAAATGGTTTCATTCAATCCAGTACTTTTTTTTGTGGTTCGCCTGTCCTGTTTGCGAAGAAGGTGGACTATACCCTCAGAATCTATGTGGATTATCGGAAACTGAACCAGTTGAAAGTCATGAACCGATATCCCTTGCTGAGTATTGATGATATTTCTTATCAAATTCAATGAGAAGGAGTGTTTTCAAAGATTGAATTGATATCCAAATATCATCAGTTGTATGTTAGACGTTCATACATACCGTTTACAGCCTTTCGGAGTAGATATGGTCTATACGAGTACTTAGTCATGTCGTTCGGACTCATGAACGTGCCAAAAATTTTCATGGATCTGATGAATCGTGTGTTACACCCATATCTGGATTCTTTTGTGGTAGTATTCGTGGACAATATCTTGGTGTACTATCACACTTGACATGAACATGCCACCCATATTGAGATCGTAGTGAGTACACTGAGAGAGAATCAGTTATATGCTATGCTCTAAAAGTGCCACTTTTGGATAGACCAGACTCACTTCCCAGGTCATATTATCTCAGAGGTTGGAGTTGTAGTGGACCCAGAGAATGTGAGAGCAGTAGTTTCCTGGGAGCAGCCTAAGAACATGTTTGAAATAAGGAGTTTCTTGGGGCTGTCTAGTTACTGCATACGCTTTATACAGGACCTCTCCCACTTAGCGGGGCCGTTTGTGGGTTTGACTAAGAAGGGTGTGAAGTTCGTTTGGTCAGAAGCTTGTGAGACAACCTTTCAGGAGATGAAGGGAAGGTTGACATCAGCACCAGTCCTGATACTTCTAGAGAAAGATAAGAGCTATACAGTTTACTGTGATGCATCAGGTATTGGGATGGGAGTAGTGTTGATGTAGGGAGATTGAGTAGTTTCATACGGGTCTTGGTAGTTGAGGCCACATGAGAGGAATTATCCGATGCATGATCTTGATTTGGCTGCAGTTGTTCATTCATTATTCCATTGGAGACATTATCTTTTGGGAGAATATTTTGTGGTGTTTACAGACCACAAAAATATTAAATATATCTTTACCCAGTGTGACCTGAATTTGAGACAATGAAGTTGGGTTGAATACCTTTAGTCCTTCGACTTTGAGCTTGCCTATACACCTGGTAAGGGTAACACAGTAGCTGATGCACTGAGTAGGAGGACTCAGATATAGGCACTGTAGGAGGCTCGTGGTGAGTGGCAGCTTATGGATTTGTTCTACGAGATGCATTTGGAGATTCACGATAGTCAGGGGAGAGCCTATCTTTCATCCTTAGCTGTGTCTTCTACTATTCTGGATAGGGTGAGGATGAGACATCTATCATATTCTGAAGGCCTAGTTCTCTAGGAGTCAGTGGAAAGTGATGACCCTCCTCTCAGTTGGACTATATGTGATGATGAGGTACTGCATATCCATGGATGAGTGTGGGTTCCAGGGGATATACAGGAAGATTTTATGAGATAATTTCATGCTTTATCTTGGGAAGTGCATCCTGGAGTTACCAAAAATGTACCGTGACTTGAGACGTCAGTATTGGTGGCCAGGTATGAAAAGAGATGTAGCTAGTTTTGTTACGATATGTTCCACCTATCAATAGGTGAAGGTGGAGCATCAGAGACCAGCAAAACTGTTACAACAGTTAACTATTCTGGAGTGGAAATGGGATGATGTCGCGATTGAATTCGTGACCGGCTTGCCGAGATCACCTCGAGACAATGATGGAATATGGGTTGTTGTGGACATACTTATGAAGGTAGATCACTTTTTGCCAATCAGGAAGACCTTTGATGTTAATGAGCTCGGGAATTTATATATCCGAGAGGTAGTACGTCTTCATGGGGTCCCATGTTCAATTGTTTTAGATAGGGATGCCTATTTTATGTGTTGTTTCTGGCATAGTTTTCTGAGGGCACTAGGTACACAGGTGCTTCTGAGCACATCTTACCACCCTCAGACCGATGGTCAGTCAGAGCATTCGATACAGGTGCTAGAGTACATGCTGCGTGCATGCATCCTGGAATTTGGGGGCTCTTGGGAGAAGCACATACCCCTGATTGATTTTTCCTACAATAATAGTTTCCAGGAAACTATTGAGATGATACCTTATGAGGATTTATATGGTAGGCCATTCCGATCACCCTTTTGATGGATGGAGGTTGGTGAGGTAGCTTTACTGGGACCACGTCTCATGTAGGAGACTTCAAAGCAGGTACAGTTGATTTAGAAGCAGATGGCTACTACATAGTATTTTCAGAAATCTTATGCTGATCTCCACAGATGACCCTTGGAGTTCGTGGTCGGGGATCAGGATTTCTTGTGTGTTTCACCGAGGTTGGGGCACAAACGGATCAGGAGATAGGGTAACCTTTCACCGAGGTATGTGGGTCCGTTTGAGATTCTGGATAGAGTTGGGCCGGTTGCCTATCAGTTTCAGTTACCAGAGAGTTACCAGGCCATGCACGACATCTTCCACATGTCTCAGCTGCACCGTTATCACTCAGACCCGTCTCAATTTTTTCAGCCCGAGGAGGTTGAAGTTCAGGTCAATGCATCCTTTTAAGAGAATCTGATTCGTATTGTTGATAAGATCACGAAGGTTCTCTAAGTCTGGTCAATTCGTCTCATATGGGTGCTATGGCATCATGTTCGAGTGCAGGATGAAACCTGGGAGTGGGAAACCGACATATGCGCTTAGTGGCCAGAGATCTTCTCTGCATTATCTTCACCACCCTTAGAAGGGAAATTCAAGGACGAATTGCTTTAAGGGGGGAAGTTTGTAAGAACCTAGTTCTTATTCTGGAGGTATGGGTTTATTCTTTTCCTTTTACTTTAATGTTTTTGATAAATAAGGAAAATGGGGGAAAATCTCAAATTTATGGGTACATGCCGTGTACTTTTCCACACGATGTGTACTTTGGCCATGTGGGATGAGTATACAGGGCGTGTAGGGTTGTCGGCGATTAAGGGTGTAAAAACTAACTAAACACTATGTAATTAGTAATACACAGAGTGTAATTAGTCGACAGGTGAACAGTAAGGCGGTGGGTGTATCCTCCAACAGAATGATAGTACATGCCGTGTACTTAGAAATACACACCATGTATCCAAGTCGGCAGATGAACAATGAGGCAGTGGAAAGAAGCCTCCAGTGGAACAGTTAAAAAATTAAAAGTACACACTGTGTAACTGAGAGTACAAGACTTATAGTTATGTTTTTTTGTTAAAAATAGGCAGTAGACTCATATTTTGGCAGAGGAAGCTTAGAACTTGATGGGAGCCATGGGAGAGGAGGCCAGAACTTGGTGGAGCTCTTGATCGCACACTGGGACTCCGATTCCTTCGCTGTCGATCTCGTTTGAACCATGCAGGTGAGATATTACCTCTCCTTGAGTTTTATTTCCAATTATTTCCCTAAGGGAAGTTATTTGAGTTTGAACAGGTAAATTTTTATCCCAGATCTATATCTTTCTCGGTTGTTTTGGGAGGTGCCTTTCATGTATAACGATCAGAGGAGATCGAGGTAGGTGGTCTGGTGTTTATTTCCAACTGTCGAGTTGATTTTGTGTTACAATTGTGCTATGTGACCATGTTTTGGGTTTCATATGGCTGAGGCCTTGACTGTTAGGATACCAAGAATTGAATAGGTAATTTAATTAACAAGTATAAACTGTTGTTTGGGATTGTTTCCTTGATCCAGGGCCACCCTGTGGGTGGGTTTCCCATGTTTATCCATTTGTCCTGGATACCCATGGGTATGGTGTTATTATAGCATGTTTTGAGTTTTCCTGAGGTAAAATTTATATAAATTGATTTCTTATGTGTTGGTCTTGGCCCAGTTATTTTATTAGCCTAAGGGAAGTGTTTTTCTTAGTCTGAGGGCAGTGTTTCTTTTAGCCTGAGGGCAACTCTTCTTATGCATGTGGTCAGTAGCTTCTGTGCCTGAGGGAAATATCTAGTATGCCTGACGGAAATATTCATTATCACTGAGGGAAATCACCTGAGGGTAAGGATTTTCATGTCTAAGGACACTGTTTACTTTGAATATTCGTTGTGGTGATTTCTTATGTCATACCTGCCAAGCTAAACCACATGATTAGTAATGTTATTACCATATACTTGTTAGACATCCTATTTTGGTTCTTTCTGTGGCACTGTATAGGAGACTGTCGGTTGAGGGTGGGTCTCGGGAACTTATAATTCAATTATATTGAATTGTTAAATAGTAATTAAATGGAAATGGAACTGGTAGGATTGGCTACTTTCGAGTACTTCCTAGCTTACTGCATTTCTTTATTTCTTACTACTGTTGCACATTTTTCACTGACAGTTGGGAATGATGCTTTGGTGGTTACCTACTGGGATTTATTTCTCATAACTTATTTGGGTCATGTCTTGGGCCCAAATAGATTATTTTGCTGCAGGTGTTGATAAAGGAAAGAGTCCTTATACAGGTACTTGATTGTTGCAGAGAAGTAGGAGAGCATGTGACCAAGCTTAGGCTTGCGATGATACTGAGTTCTTGTTGCACTATTTTGTTTTTCTTTGTTGTACTTGTACCTTGTGATGTATTGTTTTAGATTGCTGTGTATCTTGTTTTGGCTAATTTCTTTGAATTAGGGACATATTGCATCACCATATATATGATTGTTTGTCATCTTTTACTTCAGTACCGTTGGACATTTCAGCTTGGTATTGTTTACTAATTCTGCTTTTGGTATGTTAATATTTCTCCACTGCGCTACACTTTGAAAAACGAGGGCATAGTTTCCCCACTATCAGACCTAGGACCTCGCTGCTAGTAGGCAGCCTCTGGCATTTGGGGAAATGCACTTAAGGTCATGTGACCAACCGGGTTCGGGGCACCCGTTGTGTGGCACCAGGATCCGGGAAGTTACATCATTAATACCATATTTAATCATTATATACACATTTTAACCATACATATAAAGTGGTGATGAAAAATTAATTACATCACTTTGTGGAGGTGTTGATCCATATATACAGGTGAGTGATGTTTCCACTCTTCGATGGATGTAAATAAATGAAGTTAAATGATAATTCACCTTTATAAAATGATTATTATATCTTAAATATCATATATATTCATTAAATATATTCCTATTTCCATATAATTAAATCAGGATTGAAAAACAATTCACATCGCTTCACGGAGGTGGTAGTCCACATGTACGCATGAGTAGTGTTAACATTTCAAAACAAATGTGATTTTTAAAAGGTAGATAATATATTATAATTATAGACGAATAATTATTTCATATATATCACATATAAACATTAAATACATTATAATAACAAACCATGAATGATGGTGATGGAAAATGAATCATATTTTTACGTGGAGGCGGTAGTGCACGCGTAAACACGAGCGGTGCATTTTTTACCATTTGATAGGAAGGAAGTAGGAAATGGTTGTTCAATAATAATAATAACATCTTAGTATATTTATTATAATTAATTAATAATTTTATGTAGGATAAAATATGTTTATAGAAGGTTTAAAATGAAATAAAAGTGAAAGATCTCCATTAAGATTTACACCTCTTCATTGAGAGACCTCATTGGGATTACTCATTAATCCTTGAAATATTAGTCCTAGGTGATGAAAAATGGATCTAGTAAGAAGGTAAGGAATATAGGATGGTTTTTTTGGGGTATATATTCAATGATATATAATGTAAAAATTTTGTGAATAAGTCAAGATAATATTTTCCCTTTTATTAGTGAGTGTAGGGACCCATATGGAATTACTTATAAGATTTCTGTAATAGAAGTCAATTTCATGTGAAAGTGGATCAAAATGGTAAATAATTTTAAGTTAGGATAATTTAATGTCTAAATATATTAAAAAAAATAATAATTAGAAAATTTTATGTGGCATTCACATCCTTATATTTTATTTTAACCCCTTTGATAAACCCGTTTTATCCTTAACCATGATAATGTTTTCCTATTTTTACAATTAAGTAAGAAACAAAATTATGTTTAAACTGTTAAATTATTTTAATTACTACGATTAAAATTATTTAATAAACTTTAAAAGATTAAATTTCTATGAATTTCATAAATTCATTTTAATATATGTTAGAAAAATGCAGTGAAAATTGTTTTTGGAAAAATGCATTTTTAAGCATAAACCAGAATTTATTCTCACTCATTGTAAAGTAAAAAGTATTAAATAAATGTTGAAATATTTTATTTAAAATATAATATATAAATTTTATCAAAACCATTAATTAATAATTTTTTATTTAATTTATTATTATAAAAACACATTGCATGCATAAAAACAATTTTTAGAAAAATGGGTTTTAAACTTAGAAATGAGCTTGTACCAAAATTAAATATTGTGATAGTTATTTTGTAATTAAATTGATTATTTAAAATTAATGGATAACTATGATAATTTAAGAAAAAATCTAATTAGTAATTATAATTTTAAATTACTTAATTTAAATAAAATAAATGATAGTTTTGCAAAAATAGGCATTTTCACTATTCACTCAGACATCAATTTTTTAGAAAAATAAAGAACTTCACCATAAGATAATATTGAAATGAAAATTTAAAAAATGATATTAATTTTATAAAATTAAATTCATAAATATTAATTAAATTAATTATAATTTCCATGCACAAAATTAAATAAAATAAATATTTGAGGAAAACATATTGTTGAAGCATAATATTACTTTACTAAAAATTGAATACTTATAAATTATGAATAAACCAATAAATTTTAATTATAAAAAATATTTATACATATTTAATTCATAAATTATTTATTTAAATTCATACCACCAATTAAATTTCTAGGTTTTAATGATCACATTAAAATTATGTTTTTATAGTATATCACAGTTTTCTTAAAGCCCAATTTTGCATGTTAAGAAAGCTAACCCATATAGTATTATAAATTTTAAGGGTTTTATAGGAGGATTTCTTTCTCACACTTTTTTTAACATCAGAAAACATATTTAACAATGATCAAAAGTTTCTAAGGCATCTATGGTGAATGATATACATATATATTTTCTTCATTTTCTTTTTTATTTGATTTTATATTTCTTGCATTGGAGTATTGGATTTTGTTTTTTAATGTTTTAAAAAAATTTATTAAGTGTTAATAAACTTCATAGAAATAAAAAGTTGGTATTAAATCAAACCACGATCTTAGTTTCAAGAAATCAAGTTTGTGAAATGAATAATGACAAAAAAATAGTGTCGCATTTTTCTAGTCACTTCAGCTTATCCATCTTGTCACCATATGATTTCAATGGTTGTTTTAGACTATTCATTATGTTTTAACCCATGAAAAATGTCCGCCCTATTTTCATTATGGTGTGCAGGGGAAGAAACTTTATACAGGAGCCATGGTCCTTCCAAAATGGGCATAGAAGCTTCACTACGTCGTAGTGGATGTCATGGTCACCTTTTCACCAGGAATAGTTAAAAAAACCAATTTAGAATTTTTTTTAATTATTTATAGATTTTTTATAAGTAATTACTAAATGGTTTTGAAGGATATTTATTAATTAAATTTTTTGATGAATTAATTATAAAGGGTTTATAATTAAAAAATAAATATTTTATGGAACATTTATTATTAAATTTCTTTTAAATATTAAAATTTAATATTTAAAATAAATTTTAAATTTTTAGGGATTGATTTATGGATTATTAAAAAAATGTTTTATTCTAAAATAATAAAAAAAATTCATTTTTAATGTGTTTATAAATTACATAAATTAAGCCATTTTTTTATTTTATACATTTTTCATAATAAATTATTTTATATTGTTAAAAATTAATAGTGATATATTTTAAATATTAATTATATGATATTTAAATTATATAAAAGGGTTTAAATAATAGAAAATGGATTGTAAATTTCTCATAATTCATGATAATATCTTATATTTAAAAAAATTCCATATAATGATAAAAATGAAATGTTCATATTGATAAGAATATATAGTGGTTATATTCATATTTATGTGATATCCATAACATGTTAGTGAATTTATAAAATGTTTATTGTTATCTTATATTTATGAATTGTTTATCGATGGTTATCTTATGCTTAAATATTTTTAATTTTTCATTTATTTAAAATTTATTCTCTATTTCATACTTAGTTATAAATTTTATATAGTATGAATATGTATGATTTTTTAATTATTAAACCACTTATTAAAGATATAAATTCATTAAACTCTAGGTATGACACTATAAAATATATTATTTTATCCACCATTTCATCAGTTTGAAATTAGAGTTATGAGCTTGAATTTAGTAGTTGGAAATATTTTGTGAATACTAGGTTTTAGAGTTATGATGAATTGGATTATATATTGAGTAAAGTCTCTCTCGGGAGACGGACATGGGGCCGGACTACATACGAGCTTGGAGGCTTATGTCTTGTCTATAAAGGTGAATGAGGCAGACTATCTATCACTCCAATCTTACTCATGTTGATATTATCAATATTATATAACTCTAAACCTTTATATGAAATGTTATGTTACCTTATGAATATTATGTATTTAGATGTGTATGAATATGTTTGTCTCTTATATTTGGGTGAGTAAAAAAACTTGTTGGTCTTGTAAAGAGTTAGATATCAATATGGATCAAATATATTGATTTGGTAGAGGGAATATGATTCTAGAATGGAATCGTTAAAATATTGCATATAAAAGGGAACTAACATGAAATATGTTAGTGAAATTAAAACCTCTTAAAATACTATGTGTTGGATGCCTTCTAAAGCATTACTTGTCAAGAAATAGGTCATTCAACTCGGTAAGTTTTTCCACAGTTGGGTGTTCTTGAATTCACTTGTATATGACAAGAAAGTAATGGGTGACATAGGATCATCCATAGGTAGTTTATAACATTGAAGGGATCCAATATATTTTATTTTCCTAGAAGGTTCTTGGAATTTTTTTTGGGTTACACATATCTAATAAACCCTCTTGAAGGATATGATAGGAATATAGTTGATTGTATCCATATGATGGGTCAAAAAATGAGTTATCCACTCAACTATACAATAACTATATTCAATATGATTGGGGTGATTCCTTACCTAAATAACTAAGTGTTAATAGAAACATTGTATCAAACTCATTGCTTAGTGAAACATATATCTTCATATGCTAATGGATATGATGTATTTTAAAAGGGGTTATTATTTTAGTTTTATCCCATTAAATAAAATCCCTTATTAATGGTATTAAATCATAATAATCATCTAGTATTAAATCATGGTGTCTTTTCAGTGACATTTTCAGACAATGATGGTGATAATATATCACCAATATTTCCTAAGCCACACTAATTGGTAACCTTTTTTCCACATGTGAACCTCATCGCCCATCCATGGAATGGTCACCACCTTCAGCCTCAACTTTAAGATCACATCACTTCAATTCTGATGGTCAAAACCAACCCATATATATTGGAAAACATCCTTAAATTGACAAACCTCATCATCATATACCCAGTGATCCACATCACCTCAATACATTGGGAAATTCCCATCACATTCCCTCAAAACTCATGCAATCACATCAAATTTATTTAATTTAAACTATTTAATAGTTAATATAACCTTTAATATAATACAAAAGCCCCATACCAATATTAGTATATTTAAATAAGTTATAAAATTCCCAAAAACATCTCATAACATCGATTAAATGATTTAAATTCAAGAATTATATTTTTAAGTGTCTCAACTAGACAACCCACATATGAGTATTTAATAACTCACCCCATAACAGCCATATATTTAAGGATAAATATAGGAACCACATACCTTAGATTCATAGTTTTTCTCTCATCTAAGAACAACCTCTAATTCGAGATGAGATGAGATAAATTGAGATTCTAGATAAATTCCCTAAAAATAGGGAAAATGTGTTTTGAAAGATTTATCCTTCTATATGGAGAGATAACCAAAGAATAGAATAAAGAAAAATCAATGAAATACTTATAGGATTCCAATTACACAAACAGATCTTTAATTGAATATTTTATATAAGAGTTCTAAAGGATCCTAGAGGGGGATGAAAAATAGATAGGACCTACTGTATTTCTTATGAATAAGAGGATAATAGAGGGGGAGAAGAAGAAATAAGAGGGCGGGGGGATAGGAATTTCACCCCTTTAAATGACTCACATGTTTCGATTCATTGTTTGGATAACCATGTGACAATAGTGTGGTTCTACTATCCAAAGAACCCCTAACTTACATGTCTAAAATCTCGGTTTTTCAAATCATGTGCAGCCCATGTAGGGGCCACTTTTTAAGGGGTAACCCCTTGTATAGGTAGGTGCATAGTTATCAAACTAGGTGTATCCCATAAATATTCCAAATATTTAAACTATATAAGTTTTCATGTCCATGTACCCAAGCTCATGTGGTTTTCCTAACCATCCTCTAGTAAAAAAATGGGCCTCACGGTTTCATGTTAACTACTGCTTGATTTTAACCAACCATGCACCTATACCTGTACCTTTTGAAAATGGATTTATGAGGTATGAAACTCTATAAACTCATCTGAACCCCCAATTCACTCAATGGGACTTAAAAAACATCTAATCAAAATCTTAGAGTGTTCATAATATCAAATCTAAGTTCTGAAACTCAAAATCATAGTTGGTCCTCTCACTAATATCAAAATTCATGTTTTTTGAGAAATTATGACCCGTTCGAAAAACTTGGACATTAAATTATCCCTACCATACAATAACTAATCCTCAATCTATGGAATTTCACCTTAATATACTATCAAACATACCCATCTCATAAAAATTACCCTGGTCTACCTCGGTTACTCAGTCTTAGGATAATTCCCCGTATATCGCTCCCCACCTTACAAATTACCTACCCAATCACTTCCTGAACCAAAGCAACATTCTGATGTCCCAACATGACCATTACCTAGAAAAACACATCCCTTAATGACCTAAAATCATCCATACACCTCATTATTTGCTTAATTCATACCATGTCCTACATGACACCCATATTTCCTGCATCACAACCGATGCCCACGAGTCCTACATCTCATCAGATTCCCACCTTATGTATGTGTCACACATGACACCCATGAGGTCTAAAATTGAAACTGATGCTCAAGAATTACCACATCCCATATTATGCTTAATTTATCATATGATATCAATGATTACCATAAGAAACAACATCACAATTGATGTTCAAAATGTAGGAATCATACTGATGCTCAAATACCCTACACCATATATATGTATATTTCCATAACAAAAAAATTCAAGATGCATATGAATATCATACAATCACATATCATATCAAATTCCTACATACTAACCAGTGGCTGTTTAGTTCAATTAAATGACAAGCAACCCTTTCAACCATTTTTGTTATGATAAAAATAACCCACCGTGATAAAGACATACCTCTAACCATTATCTACTCTCTGACCTTCTTTGAACCTACCATCTCAATTTCATGTTCCTAGCCAGAAGCCTTACTATCATAGACTAACCACCCTATGGAGATACACTAGCTATCTACCACGAAAAACACTATTGGATCTCTCTCTCTTCCTCGACTAGGCTATTCAATAGAATCCCAACTACTAGAACCCCATTCTTCTCATATTCTTACCTCTGATCCCTAAATCTAATCCATTCCCCAAAACCCAACTACCCGATAATTCTTACTAAAGAACCTCTCCAATTTCCCCATCTAGTATCATGGAAAACACTCCTTTGGAGTTCAATCAAAATTATTTTAAACATGTCTAGACTATACACACTAGAAGCACACCATCAATGACCCACTTCTTGGTAGTATTCCAAAATCTCAGGCCTGACTTCCTTATTGAGGCTCCCCACAACACTATATTTAGCTGCCTGAATCATCAATTACAGCCTCACCTGGTGATACCACCCAACTTAGATAAGTATATTATGTTAGATTTCCCTCATCTATTAAATCTGGATTTACTTCCTATAAGAATTAGGTCAATCTAAATATATTTACCTGCACCCTAATGGCGTGGCTAAAAAATCCTCAAACCATATCACCCTATAAATGTTTTCTCCCACCATAGAAGGTGAAAATTGAATCAAGTGTGTGAAATTCACAAAATAAAACATAACATATGCATCTCCCTAAAATAGGTTTATAAAATCATGGACTTCATATTCCCTCAATGTCTTCAGGAAGAAATTATCGATGAACCTGGCCTCAAAATCCTTCCATTCTTGTCCGTCTCGTCTATCAACTGACACTTGTATATCTCACCAGGGCTTTTCCGGTCCTTTGAACATATAAGTAGCATACTTCACCATTTGACCTAGGGTTTTCTTAATCTGATTGAACATCATCTACATATAATCGATATAGTTATCTATACCTATGGTCCACCCTTACCCTTAAATAATAGTGGGTGATGAGATTAGATCTCACGAGTCAAATAATATAGAGTGGGATTAGTTCCCTAAGCTCCCCTTTCAATACCATGTATGAATCATACTAAGATTAAAATGAGCTTATCATCTATCCATGGACCAAAATGTTCCATTTTTTGTGGTTTACCTACCTACCTCAGAGCCTCTACTCATGGATCATGATCTTCCCAACCCTCAGGGGCCTCATCTAGACCTTTAGGGGCCTCATTCCATGCACACTCCATCAACACCACATCTATTCCCTCACAGAACTCCTCTAAAAACCGTCTAGGTGTAATCACGCTGGAGACCAAACACCATGTTCAATATAGGCATAACAGTCATATATATTGTAGATAGGGAAAACATATTAGACTGTGCATCCCACTACCCTTACACTCCCCTATCACACCCATATAACATGTTATTAGGCCTCATGTTTTCTTTCCTACCCATAACAGAGTTAGGCATCACATATCATTTGGCCTCATTACCCCTATCTACCCTCAATAGAGGCATGCGTCACAAATCCTGCATATTAGATATCATGAATATGTGGTGTATGAGTAGAATGTCACCAAAAGGGAATGCAAGAAAACACTATTTATCTTTTTCTTGACATTTTAAATAGCTCACCCCTTTCATTTCTTCTATTTACCCATAATATATTTAGGCCTATATACCACATACTCATAACATCACAAAATAATATCAATATGAACCATATACCTGGGCTGGCTGAGTAGAATTCCACTATAACACTATATAGGAAAATACTATTTAGATTTTTGTTGACACTTTAAACAACATAACCCCTCTTAGTACATTCTAGGTTTCTAATGAGAATCACAAGAATATACAAACAGCATATGATCCTAAGT
Source organism: Viscum album (assembly GCA_963277665.1). Classification (NCBI taxonomy): domain Eukaryota; kingdom Viridiplantae; phylum Streptophyta; class Magnoliopsida; order Santalales; family Viscaceae; genus Viscum; species Viscum album. The sequence continues at coordinate 405,710,274 of OY728130.1, forward strand.
GCCATCCATGATTCATAAATACTCACCCCATTACATTCTAGGACAAGGGTTAAATCTCACAATATAATAATATCAAAACCATGTGTTCCACTCAAGGTGGAAATCAATCAACTATAAAATTAGAAAGCATAACATCAATTTCCCACCACTAAAAAATTGGTCTCTCCCCTGTGAATGGGGATGTAGGCTCCCAAACATGTTCTCTTTACCTAGTTACGACTCGAACCTAGTATTCAGTCTATAATAACTAAAATAATAAGACTAAAAAATAAAATAATCTGATCTGATACCATATGTAGCGGCCCTTCCAGGGTGCCGGTTAAAACTAGTGCTCCTGGTTACAAGTGGCCCGTGGATTGGGGCACTGAAGAGAAGATTAATGTAAGATTATCCTAAGACTGGTATCTTAATAAAGTTACTAACATGAATTGTGATCTAACAAATGTTATCAAGGAAATTCCTATGTGTTAGATAAATACCTTCCCGAGTAAACAAGTATTGAAATTGATCAACAAAACAAACCGAGATTATTATGTAAAGCATAGAATGATTCACTTAGGGATTCAAAAGGCATTAGATGAAAAAATGGCCAAATTAACCTTAGTTTACACTCTTGTACTCAATATTATTGGGTAAATAAATTATTTGGAGAGGGTAAGTTCACCTTTTAATCTTAAATTGGATATAGATTTCATTATAAAATCACTTAGATAATGGTTTTGGTAGTTTTATATGAATTATAATATGAATTAAATCTATAAACATTTACCCAATCTCTTAAATATATTGAGAATAACTAAGAATGATATGGGATATGAAAGATTGATTACCATAATGATGGTACAAAAAGAAATAGGTAAAGGTTATAGAAAGAAGGGGAAGAAATGTGATCACAGGGAGTCCAAACCACTAGGTAAATTGTAGAAGAAAATAGAGGTAAACACTTTCATTGTTGAAAAAGTGATCATTATAGAAGAAATTTTCCAAAAAGCATGAAGGATTGAAATAATCCTAGTGGAGAGACTATATTAGGCATATGTATGTCATTTAATTCAATTCTATTATTCTGAAGGATATACGATATCAACTGTATGTTTTAAAAAAGTTTTAAAAAATCATGTGGTCAGAAGATAATAAAGAATTGGATGGGAATTAACTTTTCTATCATGAAATAAAGTAAAGGAGTTATTGCATCCATAACTTGAATACTTCAATCTTGTATAATCATGTCATAATATGTGTACTTTTATCTCATTTTTTTCTTGATAAGAGTGTTTAAACAATTATTGTTTAATGAAATGAGATGGGTGTTTTTAATACACATATATTATGATTTGATCATATCAATAACACGCTTTAAGGGAGACTAAAAATAAACTATTCAAGTTATGGAATTTATTCTATTATCATTAATGGAAATTTTTTGATGGTGTAGATGATTTCAATAAAATTTTACATGATATTCTTAAAGAGTTTAGAATAGTTAAACTGGGCATGTGATATCTATATTTTGGTTTTGTTTGAATGATACAATTCGTTAGAAATTCAAACTAGAAGAAGAAAAGTCAGTTGAAAATATTGAAAATGTTTCAATGACCAACTCTAGGTCTTAGAACCCTAGGTTGTTAGGAAGGATTTGTAACAATTAAATAAAGTGATATTATCTGTAACGACCCTAGTCCCACTAACCTAGAGCCATTTCCTACTTTATTAAATTAACACTAGATACACAGGGTTAAATTATAAAGGATCGGTAATATTAGTAATTTTAGAGAACTAGATACATACATGATTCCCATTTTATAAAGGGAAGTAAAATAAAAAACAATGTAATGGAAAACATTTGGCATCCTTTAACTCATTTGAAGAATTCTTCTACATTTCCCAAGGAAAGGGAAAAAATAAGGGTGAGCTCAAATTTTCGATAAGGTTACATATAATGGTAGATATCAATAATTAATAAATAATAATCAATATGGAAAGGTAAATAAATAAACACACATTCCATTTTATCAATAACTTCACTATCATAATTGGATAAGGCATAATTAATATTGTAAGGTAAATAACAAAAAACACATACCATTTAATCAATAAAATGAGAATGAAATTCTTCCAAAGATAATATAATTTTAAAAATATCTTGGATAATAATAATAAATTAATTTAAAAATAATAAAATTCTTAATTATTGGATGATATAATATCATGAATCATTATACCTCTACTATTAGGACCTTTTGTAAGATAATTTAAAACTACGGGTAAAAACCCATTTGATTTGGATAGATGATTCTTGTCATGAGACAAATCGATGAATCAAGGGGATATATATAATCGGACTAAACCATAAATATATTTCCAAATCATTCCTAATATATCAGTTAATTGATTTAATTCATGAATCATTATGCCTTATCATAAAATATCACGATGATGAAGAAGCTGGGGAGGAGCAGTTCCAAGTATAGTCTGTATATTTCTTAAGACCTATGGGACATTTAATCTATAAAAATATGGACCTTTTAAGGGTTCACCCTCATCAATTGAAATGGGGGTTATCAAAAATCAATAAAAAGAAAGACTTTGGGCCATTTAGGTAAGTAAAGGATACATATTTATCACTATTTCCCCAATAAATCAAATAACTGTAAAAAAAACATCATATGTAAAAATGGTATATGATATAGGAAATAATTGTATCCATCATAAAAATTATGGATATTTAAGTGAAATTTAATTTATAATGAAAAATGATCACAATAATGTGATTGTTTGAAGATAAAGTAAACAATCATAAAAGAGCGTGAGATTGTCTAATAATATTTACATATATGGAAAATTTTAAATTGTGACCCATTGAATAATAATCTTGAATAAAAATATTAATCATCATTAATAATAGTTATTCATGTTTAATATATCAATTTTATAGTATATACACAACATAAAAGTGAATACGTACATATTAACCAATCTGTATTAACGAAATGGAATTTGTGATGAAATCTCTTACCTCATGATTTCCGTTACTTGAAAGTAATTTAACCACCTTTATAGTGATTTTAATAATGTTATTAATTTATAATATAACCATAATGATATTTATAATATCATATATGATCCTATTATAACATTTTACCACCTATTTGTTAATAATGTTTCATTATTTTCATTATTTTTGGTGTTAATTTGCTTATTTTCTCATGCGTTATTTGTCATAAAAATTATAGTTCTTTTAAATAGGATATAAATATATCATATATAGAATTATAATAATGTTATAAATATCATATTTACTTATTATATATAATATTATAACCATTATTGAATGTTGAACATAGAAAATGAGTCGCATCTCTTTGTGGAGATGGTAGGCTGTACGTTCACACGAGCGACGATATAAATCCATTAATGGGTGAAAGGGTAATAAATTGTATGATATATTAAATTTATAGAATTTTATAATATTATACATATCAAATTTATTCAATAAATTTATTCTTATTACCTTCCATGTAAAGTGTAATTGAAAAATGAATCACATCGCTTTGCGAGGCAATATTCCATTATACACATGAGTGACGTTATCATATTTTTAATAGAATGAAAAATTAAGAATGTATATATCATATTATAATTAAAAAAGTGTAATTATATCATAAATATTATATATAGAAATTAAATACATAACTATATGTGAATGTGATAGGTGTTTATGAAAAAAAGAGTTACACCAGTTCAAGAGGTGGTAGGCCGCCACACACACGATTGATAGTTTTGTTTTCTAATTGAGGGAAGAAGAGATGAATATAGGAAATTAAATTAAAATAATAAAATATAATTTCATGGTATATACCAGTTTTTATTATACTATCATGATTTAATAATATTTTAAGGAGGTGGAAGAAGAAATAAAATAAGAACAATTGTTTAAGAACGTCATTTCTTCTTCAAACGGTCTCTTAAGGTCTACACCAAAATACTTCATAGGATGAATTTATGATCAATAAAAAGGATCTAAGATGATTTTATTTTATAAATGATTTTATAATAGTAGGTAGTTTTTGATCCAAATTTCAATGGAAGGGTCAAGATAGGAGGAGAGGGGGTGGTCTTTTATAAGTGGGGGTGAGGACACACATGGAACATTTAAAAATATTCAATTACAATTTTTTTTATCATTATAAAAGCCTAAAAAATGGGTCATTCACAACCATTTAAAGTTATTATGTCTAAATATAGACATAAAATTGGTCCTTGAAAAGTGTTTAGATCATTATAATCCTTATCTTCTTAGTTTAACCCCCAATAAATCGGTTTTTACCTTAAATGCACTAATTTTTTTGTAATTTTACTAATCATAATTGTAAAAAATTAAGTTGAAATTACAAGAAAACATAAATTATTTTCTTGAAAATATTTAATAATTTTTTCCGAATTAAATTCACATAATATGAAAAATCCAATTTAAAACTATACCCACAGAAGCGATGAAAAAGAGGGTTTCCAAAGAGAAATTCCCATTAGTATGGAAAGTTTTTATATTGAAATTGAACATTAAATTAATCTCAATAACATATATTAGTTAAAATATAATATAATATATATAATTTTAATATAAAACCATTTTAAAATATAATTTAACTTGGAAAACATTTTAAATGAAAAAGCAGTTTTTAATAAAAATCAGTAGTTTTCAATATTCATCAAAAAAATGAAAATTTTCAAAAATATCCCAAAACATCACCCTAAGAAAATTTTGATATGATGATTTAAAAAATTATTCTCATTTTATCAAATATATTTTCTAAAATTGCTAAAAATTAACTTTAAATTTTTCAAGCAAAGCGTGACTAAACCGACATTTATAAAAAATAATGTTTTTTTAGAATTTTTATTTATTTATTTCAAAATGATTATTATTTTATTAATAATTAATAGATAAACAATTAATTTATTTTAAACTTTTATGAAACATAAAATTTTTATAATTTAGTTATAACTATTAATAACCACCAACTTAATTGCTAGGTTATAATAATGATGTTTAAATAATATTTTTAAAAAGTATTTTCATTTAAGATCGGTGTTGCATGCATAACAAGCTATCAAAGTGATTGAATTTATTGAAAAGGAAATAAATTATAAAGTCTCAAGGTGTTATTTTATTCAATACTATATAAATTTAATCCTCAAAATTTCATGGATATTACCTTCTAAATAGATGAGTGTAGTTCCTCTTCATAACATCCACTAGTTCCCATGTTTCTTCCTCCATCTTATTATTTCTCTACTATACCTTTACCAGTGGTGTTGTTTTATTCCTCAATAATTTATCTCAAGTAGAAAGAATCTATATGAGATATTATTATTAAGGTAGGGAATGTTCTAATTCTATTTCATCATAGGTGAGTACATGTGTTGGTTCGGGCATTTACTTCCTTAACAATGATATTTGGAAAACATCATGCACTTTAGAGAGACTTGGTAAAATTAACTAGTGGTAAAAAATATATCCTAATATTTTAAGGATTTCACAGGTTTTTATTTACAAAGGGATCAAATTTCACTTCTTATTAAACCTTATAACCCCATTCCATGGATATACATTCAATAAAACATGATCTCCCACTTGGAAGTCCAAATCCTTCCTCTAATTGTCCGCATTATATTTTTTCCTATTTTGAGATTCTTTAATATGAGAATTAATTTTATTTAAATTTTTTTTTATCCCTTTAACAATTTTTAAGCCTATACTTTTCCTTACACCAACTTTATCCCATATTGTTTAATATGAAAACACTTTCTATATAATTCCATATACTTCACCATTAGAATACTTGAATGGAAACTATTATTATAGGAAAACTATACCAAAGGTAAATACTAATCCAAAATTCTATGAAAGTTTATAGATAATAACCTCATAATGTATTCCAATTTTTCAATTGTATATTTGGAATGTCCATTGGTTTGAGGATAGTAGGCAGTGCTCAAATGAATCTTAGTATCAAGTGCCTTCAAAAGACTATTCATGAATTTTGATGTTAAAAGGGGATCATGAAAATAAATTTTTGAAATATGCTAGCATTAATTCTTATAACATCATTAATTTGTACCCCTATTAGGTTTTCAAGAGGTAAATCTTCCCTTATATCAATTAAATGTGCAGATTTGGTTTGGTGGTAAACAATAACCAATATTACACAATTATTCTTTGGAGTCATTGGCAGTCCTATAAAATATTCCATAGTAATGTTATCCAATTTCGACATAGAAATAAGAAGAGGTTTCATGAATCCTCTTGTATTATATCTCTCAACCTTGACCTATTGGAAAACTATTCATCATTATACAAAGTTTATAATTTCAAACTTCATTTTATCCCTTGAAAAATGTCCCCTAAAATCCCTATACATCTTGGTGCTACTAGGGTTTATATAGAAATGAGAGTTATGCGCATCATCCAAAAATTCCCTTTTTATCTCAGGTATAGATGGAACATATAATCTTCTTCCCTAGGTAGTAGTGTATTGATTAATGATAATATTTAAGTATCTCAAGACATCACCTTTATAGTATATTGATCAATTTTTATTCAAAGATATATTTTATGATTTTTTGATCCACGTATATCTAACATATTTCACAATAGAGATAATGTTTCCATATATTCAAAGTAAAGTTTATAAATGTAAACTCAAGATCATGGGTTTGATAGTTCTGTTAACATTTCTTCATTTTCCTTGATGCATATATAATAAATTTATCATTTTTTATTAGGAACTAACCAATACCCTTCTTTTATGAATTGCTATATATAAAAAACTAGACATTTATAGATGGTAAAGTTAAAATTGGGTCATTGACCAATATCCTATTTTGTTCATCAAAACATTCTTCATATTCCTTTTTTAAAATGAACCTAACCCTCTACATGTAGGATTAGTTAACGAGTTATCCAATTATGAAATTTTTTGAATGAATCACTGATAATGACCTTACAAACCAATGAAACTACATAATAAAGTGATGTTTGTTGGTATAAAACATTCTATTATTTCCATTTTCTTACTAGGATCAACTAATATTGAATCTTTGGAAAATATGTATCCAAGAAAATAGAAATATTGAATCCATAAATCATAATTACTAAATTTCCCAAATAAATATTTCTTTATAAGAGTCTAAGGAATAACCATAAAGTGATTCTCATGGTCCTAGTGGCTTTTTAAAACACACCAATATATAATTAATTAATACCACAAAAAAAATCATTAGTATATTCCTTGAATACTTTGTTCATTATATCCATATAAACTGAAGGTGAATTAGTCCTTCCAAATGGAATTACTATAAAATCGTAATGTCCATTCTTCATTTGGAATGACGTATTCAATGTCCTAATTTACTAATAATTGATGATACCTAGAATTAAGGTCAATATATGAAAAATATTGGCCTCCATGAAGTAGATTGAACAAGTCCAAATTCAATGTTGATGATACTTCTTCTTTATCAAAATGACATTGATTTCCCAATAATCAATGCACAACATCAAAGATCCGTATTTCTTATTAACAAAGAGAACAAGGGCTCCCCATAGTGAAACACTAGGGTGAATAAATACCTTATCACACAGATCCTATAGTTTTTTCTTTAATGACACTAATTACACAATGGATTTTCTATAGGGATTCTTTGATATTGGTCTTGAATCATGGATTGAATAACTAGAAAAATAAACTTCACACTCTAGTGGATTTTGTAGGCAATTCATTAAGAAATACATCAATGTATTACTATATGATAAGTACATCCTAAATTTGATCATTACTTTCTACATCAATATATATTTTTTCTTTTCTTAACTATGAATAAAATTTAGTAAAGATATTGGGGGGTGGATATAGACAAGTCTTAGATTATAAATCCTCTTCTATTGAGATAAGGAATTCTATATCTTTATCTTTAATCATAATTTCATTCTTCTTGAAATAATTATTTACTTAAAATTTTGAAATACAGTCAATACTAAAGATTATATCAAATTAATCCATAGTCATGCTAATAATTTCGATAAATAATCCACATTTATGTGTCATAACGTGGACTTCCTAACACATATTTTTTTGCAGTGAGACTTCCACTAGGATTGTTTACCGAAAACTACCTTCTTAAAGTGATAAGGAAATATCTAATTTTCTAGGAAAACTTGTAAGATATAAAAGAGTGTGAGGATCCTAAATAAAATAAATAATTTATTAAATTTTAAGCTACAAAAAATTACCTAACACCACATCATTGGGTACTTCTATCTTAGTTGTAGTGATCTCATAAGCTTGGACTTCTCCAATTGGCTTATTTTCCGGTAGATTTCCTTGATGTATGGGGAATTTGTTTGCATAGTTACCTATCTCCCAACAGTTGAAACACCGAATAACAGTGTTTTCATTCTTCCATTTTAATTTTTAACTCGATGAACCTTATCTAAACATTTATAAAAACCTCTCAATCCCTTCAAGAATTTCCTTGGATGATTCTTTCAATAGTTTTCACAAGATGGAACATGTTTCTTTATCTTAATATTATTTTACACATTCTATTTTTCTTGGTGCTCAGTTGGAATCTCATTTTCTTGGTTCCACTTGAACATATTGGATCTAATGAATCAGTTCTATATTTTGATGGTACATAATCCTATTTCATCATATGATAAAAATGTTTTAAAGACTAGTTCCCTTTAGAGACTTGGCTTAATTCCCTCAAATAAAAGACTAATCTTGCTCTCTACATTACATATATAATTTTTTAGCACACTTGGATAACCTTTTAAAGGTATCCTCATAATAAGAAACACTTTCTTCTTCCTTTTGATTAAATATGAGGAAATGATCCCTATTTAAATTTGTTTCTCTCGAGGGAAATATTTTTCGATGAATGTCTCCTTAAAAGCTTTCCCTTCCACGAGTTCCATTTCCTCTTTTTCTCTAGTATTCCGGATCAAAACCAACACTGATCAGAATATATTTTGAGAGAATACACTAGATGTGTAACATTTAACTTTTCATCCCATCCCAAGGACATAAAAATATTCTCAAGCGACTTAATCCTTTTCTCAAATACCTTTGGATTAGTAGTCCCATGAAAATATATTATCTGTCGCATGAAGTGATCCAACATAAGATTATCACACCATGGAACAACATATTGTTCTATATGGGAATTGTTATTTGTATTAACCTGATTAACCTACCCTGATACAACTACGTTCTTCTCAGTTCCAATACCAGCTCTCTTGGATTACTCAATATGGAATTCATTACATTGTCCATGAGTGTTGATACCCGTATTTCTTCCAGGCGCCATTTCTAAACAATGGAATATACTGTATTAGCTTATAAATTTATGAATTTAAATCATAATACATAATTTTAAATCTGATGTAGCACTAAACACAATTTTGTTTTATAAATTTTTAATTTCATAATCTTAAATTTTTTTTCTTTGGTAATATATTTATTTTAAAATCATTCATAATGGTTTGTAAAGAAAATATGAATTATATGAAGAATATCCCCAAGAGTGTTTAACCAGGTTCCAAGCAAGGCTTATTTTTTTATACTAGGTAATTCTTGAGTCAATACTGACATGTCTTTTTCATAGTTATTACCTTAGGCACCCCTGTGTCAGAACCACATCCACCTGTACTATCCAAACAAATATTTATTGCTATGAAAGGCCAAATAATATTTACCTTACCAAAACATTAAGACTTTCTTCTATACTTATCCTCATAGTCTATCATAAGGTTATGTTACCTAATATATATTTTACTTAATCTATTTCCCAAGGTTTATATAAAACTTCCATTGATATTAACTTAATGAACTCGTCCACTATAACCCAGAACTGGTGCCTACTCTATTACATTTTCATTTGATATAATGGGTAAAATATTAAATGACCGATCAATTTAGCAGTTTTATAGAACTATATAGAAACTTGATTCCTTTTTGAAATTGGGAAATAAAATATATAACATATTAATGGAAACAATTTTGCATCCTTGAACTAATTCTAAGAATTATTCTTTATATCTTGGGGAAAGGAAACAAAATAAGGGTGAGCTGAAATGCTTAGTAAGAATTAAATATAATGGAAGATATCATAAATAAATAAATAATAATTAATATGCAATGATATATAACTAAACACAAATTCCATTTAATCAATAATTTAAATATCATAATTGGATAAGGAATAATTAATATGGAAAGGAAAATAACTTAAAACACATTATTTTTAATCAATAAACCAAGAATGAAATGCATCCATAGATAATACCATTATGAAAATCTCATGTATATTAATATTAACTAAAATTTCAATGAATTAAATGATTAAATATTAGACATCGTGATTTAATTCATCATGATACCTCTACTGTCAATAAAGTTCACAAGATAGTTTAAAACTATGGGTAAATATCCATCTGATTTGTCTCATAAGAATTATAGACGAATCAAGGGAAATTTATAACCAGAACCACCTATAACTGAAAGTAAATATTATTCAGCATTTATCTAATAATTTATTTAATTGATGAATCAATATTCTAGATTAACAAATATCTGTATTAAGTAAAGAATATAAATTTATTACTATTTCCCCAATAATTCAAATAAATTTCAAAGAAACCACTATATGTAAATATGGTATATATTTTAGAAAAAAATAATATACATCATAATATAATTTTATATTTAAGGTAAATTTAATTTATAATGAAAAATGATCCCAATAAAGTGATTGTTTCAAGAGAAAGTAAACAATCACAAAAGAATGTGAGATTGTACAATAATTTTAACCTATTTGGTAAATTTGAAATTGTAAACCCATAAATAATATAATTTATATGTAAAATTAATAATAATGAATAAATTGGTATTTATGTTAAATACACAAATAGGTGATTATATAAACCACTTAAAAGTAAATTGGTTCATATTAACAAATATGTCTCAATGAAATAGAATTTCACACGAAATCCCTTACCCCACGTCTTCCTTTCGTTAATAATAATTTAAAATCCTATATAATAGTTTTAACCATGATATTAATTTATAAAAAAACCTTAATAATATTTTCAATTTCATATATGATCATATTTTAACATTTTACCACCCATTTGTTGATAATATTTTATTATTTTCATTGTTATAGGTGTTCATTACCTAGTTTTCTCATGCGTGTTTTGTCCTCAATGTTTCAGTTCTAGTACATAGGACATAATACATCATATATATAATAATTATATTGTTATATATATATATATATATATAATATTTACTCATTATATAAATTATTAGTACCATTCTTGAATGTTGAGAATGAAAAATGATTGACATTGCTTTGTGGACACAGTAGGCTATACATATGCATGAGCAACACTATCATTCCCTTAATGGGTAAAATGGTAAAGAAGTATATGATTTAATAATTTTTCAAAATTTATATCATGTCGTAAATATCATAAATATTTATTAAATGTATCTTTATCACCTTCCATGTAAAGAATAAGTGAAAAACGAATCACATCGCTTAGTGAGGTGGTAGTCCACCGTACACACGAGTGACATTGTCATACTTTAAACAAAATGGAAATTAAGAAGGTGTGTATGATATTATAATTCCATAAGTATATTTATATCATAAATATAATATATATATATTAAATCCATCATTATATCTTACTATGAGAGGTGTTGAAGGAAAATGAGTTACATCGATTCACATGGTGATAGTCCTCCGTATACACGATCAATGACTTTATTTCACATTTGATAGAAGTAGAGATGGATATAGGTTATTATATTTACACAATAACATATATGTTCATGGTAGATATTTTTATTACTATACTATAATTATTTAATTATATTTTAAGGTGGTGGAAGAAGAAATAAGAAAACGATTGTTTAAGAATGTTACCTCTTCTTTGAACAACCTCTTTAGGTTTTCATAAAAAGCCCTCCTACATTGGATTTATGATAAAAAAGGGATCTAGGATTTTGTTTTTTGATTAATAAAATTATTTGGGAAATTATTTAATTAAAAAAATTTATTTCGAAGTGTTTAGATGGGAGGGGAGTTGAAATCCTTTTATAAGTGGGGGAGAGGACACACATGGAATTTTTGAAATGCATCCATTACACCCACATTTTTGTTATGGTAAATCCTAAAAAATGGATCATTATCAACCATAAAATGTTATTAGGTTTCAATATTTACTGAAAATGTGTTTTTGACAAGTTGGTAGGTCATTTTTACCCTTATCTTCTTAGTTTAACCCCTCTGGTAAATTAGTTTTTACCTTAACCGTGATAATTAATTTTTAATTTTTTTTACTATTAACAAAGGAAAAAAATTAAGCTGAAATTATTTTATAATAAAAATTATTATGATTACAAATATGAAATACATTTTTCCAAATTAAATTAATATAATGGGAAGAATGTAATTTAAAGTTATACGTGTAGACATGATAAAAAAGATGATTTTTAAAGAGAAAATTCGCATAAGTATGGAATGTTTTTATATTGGAATTGAACATAAAATTGATAAAAATGAAAAACTTATTTAAATTTTAATATAATTGATCTAATTTTACTTTTAAACTAGTTTAAAATATAATTTATATTTTCAAATAATTTAAACGAAAATGGAGTTTTTAATAAAAATCGTTATTATTTCACTATTAATCAAAAAATAAAACCTTTCCAAAAAATATAAAGAATTCAACCTCATAAAATTTTGATATGAAGATTCAAAAAATTAATATTATTTTATCAATTAAATTTTCTATAAGTAGTAAAAATTAAATTTAAATTATGTGTTCAAAGCGTGATTAAACCGCCTTTTAGAAAAAATAATTTTTTTTTTCAGAAAACCAATATTTTTATTTTTAATGATTATTATTTTATTTATAATAAATATATATCCACTTAATTAATTTTATAAATATATAAACTACATAATTTTCCTAATTTATTTTTTACTATTCATACCCATGAACTTAACAGCTTTGATATAATGGTCATGTTTAAATAATATTGTAATAGAGTATTTTTGTTTAAACCTGGTGTTGGATGCATATTAAGCTATCGAAGAGATTTAATTTATTTAAAAGTAAATAAATCATAAAGTATTGGGGTTTTACATTATTTATAATACCTAATTAAGTTTACAAAACATCATGTAATATTTTTATCATGTATTAATGTTATATAAATCGATTCTTTAGTTTTTAAGGGTATAAGATACCGAATGTATATTTTATGAAAGTTTTAAATATACAAGAGTTTAAAATAAAGGTAAGAATCAATAGATATTTTATATTTCATTAAAATAAAGAAAAAATAGTTTGTAAAAAACATTTGAATTTAAAGAAATTTATGAACATTAGATGATTATAAGTAAAGGATGTGTTTCATCATAAAATTTGTCTTGTATGATAAGATAAGTTGTTGGTGTTGTTATAAAAAAATTAGATTATTAATTATGTACACATGGTTTATGATTCATCAGGTTCTATAAAATTTTTTATAATAATATATGGATACATTTTTAATCCATGATAAAGTGCTGATCAAGTTTTTTGTTAAAAAAATGAGGGATTGTGATTCCAAGACATTAGGGTAATATTTTAATAATGTATAATTTTTAAAGAAAAATACTTCAAACAATTATAATAAAATATATGATATGATAAAAATAGTGTTTTTGTTAAATCTTCCTATTGAAAAGAAATAAATTTTATTTTCCAACACAAAAAAGTTTGTGCCTTTTTGTAAGATATTATAAAAAGAATATAATATATAAGAGGCTAGTAGGAGTATTTATGGGCTAAGAAAGGTTAAAAAATACAGAATAAAGGATTACTCCGGTATTATGTTAATTTTATTTCCACTAAATATCCTAAAATTCTTTTAAGATATGATTGTAAAGAAAAATGTAAAGAGTTCTATTTAGTTACTATAATAAGTAGATATCACTTTATAATAAATGTGTGTTGTAAATAGTTACATTATATATAAAAAGATTTTCAAGGAAAAAAGTTTGATTTAAATGGATGATGATGATGAATTTATAAAGAGTTATAAATAGATAACAAAAGTCGGAATTATAAAAATTTATATTGTTATGTTAAGAAGTTGGAATATATTAGAAGAGTTGAAAATTTAGAATATGATTCCTAAATATCACCATTATTCAAGATTACATAATAAACAAACATTTATAATTAAAGAGTTGGTGAGAGATTTTTATCTTATGGTCACATAGATACGTGTCAGGAATTATATATAGATATAATGAGTTGAAACGCCCCTTGAAATTGCAGAATACACAAGGATAGTCAAATAGTTTATCATATATGTTATGATAGGTAAGAGCTTATATTGGTTATGTTAAGTATTATAAAATATTTTAAAATATGAAATGTATCATATTATATAAAAATCAACCACTAATTTTTCATTAATTCACATTGGATACAAAAATGTGTTTATAGATATAAATTTCATGAATTTTATTGCAAATTGACTACTCAAAGTACCACTTTAAGTAACCCCTAATTGATGTAATCTTGGACTATTATTTTTTGTAGTGAAAAGTTACGGTTATCATGAGTAATATTCTTGTTTGGAGATACATAATATTCTTATGAGGTATAAAAATGGTTTTTTGTGCACTAGATTACCTACTACATATACCAAATGGCGTGTCTAACAAAAATTATGCGGTATAATAGGGGTGAATGGATCATATTTTGGTTCTCACTACCTGAGTTTGGTGAGATACCTGGAATGATAACCTTCATATTTTGATAACTTACTTACAAAATTCTATATGTTATGTTATCTAATCAGGGGTGGTTTGATATTTTCCTGATCATGAAATCTATTAGAACTCAACAAGATATGAGATTTTCCTCTCTTATGATGAGTATGATAGATGGGACCTATATTGGGAGACAAAATGAAATGTTCAATCAAACATAGAATGTAAATTTAAAGTGATTATCTATCTGGAGGAGTGAAATGTGATGTACTCTTTCATATCAATGAATGAAATGTGATTTATTCATTGATCATGTTATTATATACTCAAAGAATCAAGAAAAAATGGGTAGATTATAGGGAATTGACATACTCCATATCCCATGGCCACTCGATGTCTTGGAAAAAGGTAAAATATGAGAATGTATATTTTCATATGATAAAGACTAGTGGAAATAGGTATAGAGATACATGTGTTTGATGGATATCACACCAGATCCCTTTATAGATTTAGTAGCACTGAAACTTTTCAAGAGAGTTATATTTTGTTACATTTTGGAATCTGGAGATTCATATTTGTTTTCAATGCTATAAAGGCTTACGGGGTTACACTTTTTGGTGGACTAAATAGGGATTGAGCCTCACTAAAAGAACTTCTCTAAAAGTGTTTTGGAGTTAATCCAAAAATGTTTTAGATGGTTATTCATGAGGTATTTAATACTATGTAATATAAGGTGGAGTTAATGATATATTTCCAAAAGTGTTTTGGAATACATCCAAGATACATTTTGGATATGGTTTCATAAGTTATTTTCTAGGATACTGTATGAGGTTAAATAGAACAAAGTCATTTAGGCTTTAGTAAAACTGGGAGATTAAAGGAGATATATTACCTAAATCCAAATACATGAGATAAATTTGGGAAATTACTTATAATGGGATTTCAAAATTCATATGATACAACAAGTATTTAATCATTGGTAGCTAAATTATAACTTCAATCATTTATGGATGACTTCCAACTAATCTATCATCTAAGAACCATTTCATAAGATGAAATGTGAGAGAGAAGTTTTATTCTTTCATGTGATGCATGACCATGTAAAATCATTAACTCATGTGTTGTGATGTATGAGTTAATAAAATAAATAGTTTAGGATCATCCTCATAACTATATAAATAAAAACATAAGATGGAATGGTGTGTATGTGTGTGATTTCTTGATGCTTGGATGAAACAAATCCTCTCCCAAAGCTCTATTCATCATCCTCCTTTGCATTAGAGGTACTAACATGCCATAGATGAAGGATTGATCCAAAATAATCCTTAGATGATTAAAGTCATCCCATGGATACCATCAAAGCTGGGAGGCTTTTATCTTCCATTTAATTGATTTCCATCAAACATATCTAATAAAGATCAATGGTTACTGAGGAATCTACACTTAATTGAACACACATATATATAATAGTTCTTTCATTTCAATTTTTATCAAATTATATAATTATTGCAAGTATTTTCTTGATTTTGGTTTCTAATGCTTCTTCTGCTTTGATTTGTAGTTTATAATTTTTATAGAAATCCAATAATCTACACATTCAAGGGATTCTATCTATACTTCTTTAACATCAACACCTATCACTTAAGAACAATCGATCTAATATGTAAATAAGGTGTATTTTCTAAAATTTTCTAGTTATAGCATTGGGGTTGAAAATTTTTTCTTAACCCAATAGAAATTTTCCATGAAGATTTAGAATATTAATTATTATTTTCCTTTCGAGTTTTATCCAAAGATGGAATGTTCATCTCTCTTGAGTCAAAAGTGTTACTCTCTACACCTTTTATCCTTAATTTTTAAAATTACAATATACTTCCTTAAAATTTATGTTTTTCAAACTTTATATTTCCTATGTTTTTAGAGTGTTTTTGTATACAACTATTTATTCTACCAAGGAAATATTTTGAAAATTATAATATAAACATTATATACAAGTATAAACCATTAGACTAACTAAAAGTATAATCCACCAGAATGACTAAATTATAATCCATCAAACTGACTAAAGTCTAGTTCATCGGACTGAATAAAGTACAATACATCAGATTTACCAATGTCCAATCCATTTTCATGAATATGTCTAGTCCATCAGATTGAAAAAGTCTAATATATCAATATGACAGGGTTTAGTCTATTTGTATGACTAAGTTTAGCCTATCAGTGTGACTGAGTTTAGTCTATCATTATGACTAAGTTTGGTCTCTCATTATGATAATTTTTATCCCATTGGTGTAACTTAATATATCATATCAATATAAATTATTTTAGTATTTTGGACTAACATGTTTTATTACATTAAAATAATAGATTTTATAATTAGAGTCATAATTATTTATATCAGACAAATGAATTTATCACAAAATTATAATGGTTTTACCAAATGGTAATCCAATAGATTTGTACTTGATAATATATCAAGATGGAGATTATTTGAGGCTGTTGTAACCAACTTTTAGAATCACAGAAATACGACCATTCTTGGTGGGCTGATAAATAGATGTTCATTTGAGGTGTTGGTAGCTGATTCTTTAGAAAAAATAAACCATCTGTTGATTTCTATATTGTATCATCTCATTACGACTTTCTTTGTAATAGTTTTGAGAGTTTTATATTCTAAGGATTCTATGTGGGGATTTTAATATAATTACAACATGTTTTCATTTTATTCTATGTCTGATCAAGGTTAATATTGAGGGTTTCCAAGGATATGAAGATACCTAGATTCTATCATGCTGATTAAGGGATTATGAAGATATGAAGACATAAATTATTCAATATATTTGATCTAGGGATATCTTCTTGAATAAATATAGAACTTACAAGTTGGTTAAAATTATAGATACTCTAATTAAAGGTTATTGAATTCCCTTACACTGAATATTAAATTTTAATAATTCATTTGTAATTTTTTTTTGTTAATTTACTATAAATAATTATAATGTTTAATTTTTACTAGTTTCTAAAAAATATAAATTTCTACTATGAATTAATATGGAATTTAGTTTTTACTAATCTATCATATAATTTGATTTACAAGATGAACTCTGAGTCCGATATAATTAATCTGATCATTGTATGATAACAAATTCTGATAAATGTTAATACAGAGGTTTTGGGTTTTTAATTAGTTTAAAGTTTTAAACTACAATTCACACCCTTTTATAGATATTAAAAACTATTATGACCCAATATTATCAACTTTATAAAATTGAGCTCTAGATTTATTTTTATCTTTCTCTAACTTCTTAAAAAACTGAAAATCCCCAAAAAATGCACTTCTGGATTCTGTATTAAAAGAAATGATTTTGTATTTTTTATATAAATGAAAAATTAAAAATAAAAAGATAATTTTAAATTCCAGGACCTTTCCCTCTCTAGTTTTTGGATAATTAGACAAATCCTTACATTTATTTAGATCTATAAAACAAATTTATGCAATTAACAAGTTTCCTTCATAAGGGATAACTCTTTAATGGAAACAATAATCATTTAAATTTCTAAAAACATGTGAAAAACAATTTTAAACATAGGGTGAAAATTAAATTCCCTAGTAAAGGGTTTTAAAACATATAGAAACCAAACCGAGTTTTTCAATTTAATATAATGTAAAACATGTTATAAAGTTTGAAAAATGTAGACCTTTTATAGAAATCATGAGTACTTTTGACAATAAAAACCTTTTCTAAATAGACATCAAAATATAGAAACATTGAAAAATTCATTTCATTCATTCAAGAAATAATAAAATTTCCCTTGAAAAATCATAAGCATGCATATATAATTACCAAAGAAACCTTGGATCACAACATAAAGTCATAGTTTACTCCTGCGAAAATATAACATGGTGAACATATTCATTTTATGGATTAGGTTTAATCCCTAATTCCATACCGTGCTTATGATAAGCTCCCTTGAACCCTTCATGGTAGCTTATGAGATTTATAACATTACCCAATGAATTGGGGTGCTATTTTTGTGCACCCATTGAGTAAGCTATAATGGGATCACCCAATGCTCTCTAGGAACACCCATTACATAGTTGGACAAAGCCCCATAAGGGTTTGGGTTCACTACCCATCCCATACAATTGAAATTCCTTGGATTTAAAAACATGGTAACTTGAATTTCATATATTAAAATAATGAATATTATTTAAAACCACAAGCATTGGTATCCATCTCATAAAAATGGTTTCCTTGAATATATATTTATATATATGAATTTATTTACATACATAATAATATTAGAATAAAAACCTGATTACTTTTTCATATATATATATATATATATATATGTATAGAAAATACAAATACATTTACATAAAATGACACATATATATATTTACATTTATCTGTATATATATAAATCAGGAATAAAACATTTTAATATAAATTGATACATATATATATATATATATGCATTTATATAAATGTATCTATTAACATTAGATTAACAATTATTTTTTCCAAAATGATACACAGATATATATACATAGATATATATGTGTTTGAATAAAAGTGTTTCAAATAAAATGATATGTTTATTTATATATACCTGTTTGGAAACAAATCAATTTTAACATAAAAATTAATTTTGAAAATTTAGTAACTTTTTTTCATTTAAGATTCTTTAAACATGCAAAATAATTTTATAATAAAAAATCCATAGGTAGAGATGATTTTTAACATAAAATGATGCATATATATAGGTATATATATATATTTAAAATGTAACATTTTTATTGAAAGAAATATTTTAGTAAACTTAATGACATATCTGGAATTAAAAGTAGAATATTTATAATTTATTAAACATTCCAAATAATTTTATAAAAAAATGTGTAGGAGGAGGATATTTTACTTGAAATGATACACACACATATATATTTTTATACATATACACTTATTTGAAAATTATATATTATCACCTATATTAATAATTTGAAAATATTATATTTTTGCATTAATTAAAAATATATTATCACCTTACAAATTTGAATCATAATTTATTTAGAGAAAAAACTTAATTTTGAATGCAGATCATATATTTGTATATATTTAAATGTAATCTTTTCAAAGAAATAAATATATTACTTAACTACAAATTTTAGAGTTAAATTCATTAAAAATTGTAATAAAAATATATTGAAAATAAGAACCCCTACCATAAAAAAGTCACAATTAAAGTATTTTTTATCAATAGGAATAATACTGTTCGATGTAAACAATTTTTCATACAAAATTATAAATAAAAAATTTAAAAAAAATATCCTTACCATAATAAATATATATAAAAAATTGAAACACCATTATAATACACAATAATGATTGACTAAAAAAAATTTCATATAAAAATATTAAATTTAGAAACCAATTTAAATATTTAAGAATCGTTGTAAAAAAAATTCCCTTACTATCAAAAATACATAAAATCAATAAAAATACCTTTATAAAATACAATACTAATTGGATGAAATAACATTGCATTCATAAATCATAAATGTAGAGACCACTTTAAATATCCAAGAAGATTTTTGACAAAAATTTCCTTTACCTTATTAAATACATAAAAAAATTATTTAATCGATAAAAATAATTATAATCGATTACAATAAAAAAAATTTTAACACAGAATCTACTTCAAACATTGAAGTAGTGTAAAAAAAAGAAATACCCTTACATATATACAAGAAGAAGTAAAATTCTATATACATTAAAAATACATCCATAAAGAAACCATTTGAATTAAAAATAGACTATTTGACACATTGGTATAGATATTTCTGAATAATAATTCCCTTATTTGATTTACAGAAGACTAGAAAACTTTCTTCTTCTTTTGCCTAAGATTCTCTCACTCTTAAATTCATAAATGTTTTTCCATTGTTGAACACTAAAGAAAATATTTATTATATATATCATTGATTGTTCTATATATATATATATAAATTATAACTTTATTGTTTTTTATTTCAAAATAAATGGTTCACATCTAAGGATTTTTGAGAAAGCTTACATGGAGTTTGGTTATATATGTATTTATATATATTTTTTCAATGAAAAAGAATAAATCATGTAAATAAAGGAGATTCATATCCTATTTAATTTATATAATATATTTAAAGAGTAGTTTAACCTCACTTGTACTCCCATATTATTAGTCGATTCTCATTCATCTTGGCTCAAACCCTCATCCACAGTTGTGAACTCCATCCCAAATGAAGCTCATCCCTGCCTGCATCAGCTTCGACTCCTCCCAAAACCTTCAAGTGATTTCCCCCATATCTCTTAATCTATTTTCTTATTTCCCTCTTATTTAAATTTCATCATTTTTTATTCATTCATATATTTTCTTTTATATATAAATATAATGTTCATTTTCATTTTTTATTAAACAATTAATAAAAAAAATTAAATAATAATACTCATATTATTATCATATTATGTTCATAATATCTTTTATTATTATACATATAATAATATGCAGACTTTAATTTTATAATAATAATTTAATTATATTCATAATTAAATTTCTTATAAAACTAATTTTAAATAATAACAATTTCATATATAATTTATACATATTACTTTAATAATAAAAATTATTTTATTTTAAAACAGTATGTTTTTACCATTAATTATTATTGTCATTATTGTTATCATTACCTTTAATAATTTTAAAATGAATTATAATTTTTATAATTATAATAAAATATATTTAATTTTATTTATTTAAAATAATGTTAAAATTTTAATTATAATTAGTATATTAGGTATATATATTTCATTACATATGTATATTCTATTTTAAAATGTATTTCATACATAATAATTTTAATTTTGAAGTAAATTTAGTTTTTCAAATCATATATTTTTAGAAAAATAATAAAAATAATATATTTATGTTAATATATTATGTTAATCAAAATATTACTATAAAATAGTATTTGGTTTTATAATTTTAATTTAAAATTAAATCTTAATTCTTGAAATTAATAATATATTTAAAAATATTTTAACATAATATTTGAAAACAATAAATTTGTCATAAAATCATAATAGATGAAATATAATTATTTAAAATGACGTTATTATTTTATAATAATTCAATGTAATATTATTTATAAAAATTATTTTATATGTTGAAATATTTAAATTAACTTATAATCAATTTTTATTTTGATTAATTAAAAAACACAATTTCAATTTTTATTTTCATAACATAGTTTATTAAGAATTATAAAACAAGTCAATAAATACTTTAAATTT
Source organism: Viscum album (assembly GCA_963277665.1). Classification (NCBI taxonomy): domain Eukaryota; kingdom Viridiplantae; phylum Streptophyta; class Magnoliopsida; order Santalales; family Viscaceae; genus Viscum; species Viscum album. The sequence continues at coordinate 405,732,449 of OY728130.1, forward strand.
TTTGGTATGTTACAAATACTCAAACTAATCTGTCCATATGGTTAAACAACCTTTTAGATCATGCACCTTCTTATTTTTGTGTGTAAATCCCTTTATAGCTGCATCACTTTTAATATAACAACCTTGATCTTTATTTCACATTAATACACGATTTATTACATAATATTACACTTAATACTACCCATAATATTGAGAAGTATAGTGCCTTTGAGAATTAGGTACATTATATAACAAATTAAAAATATGTAAAACATCATCTTTATTGAAAACATAACATGATCACACTTAAAACTAAATGGGATAACCTGAGGACATACATAAGAAAGGGGTGATATATAGATCCTAGTAAGGGAATAATCATGACATAAGGTAATAAATTTTAGAAAATAGGCATATAAATGGGGAATAAAAGGAACATGAATAATAAGGTATGATATTTCATGATAATCATAACATGGGAAATAGGGAAACAATTTAAAACACTGTATCATAAACATATTTATAGCCTAAATCCCAAGACATCATGATGGAAAAAGTACCATAAATATATTAGGTTTACACCCTATCCCAACATAATGTATCATGAGACAAAATATTACCCAATGCATTGGATTACTATATAACTCTCGGCGCAACCGTCACATTCATTTCATTCTCATACTCTAGTGTGCCACATAGATCATACAACATTGATTCATTCATCATCATATTTTATTCCATGATTAAGGAGTGTGTAATAAATAAATTTAAGTCCAATGTACAAGTATTATAAGTGTACAATGGTTATTAACCTTGATAGAAAATGGGTATGGTATTCACTACACATTGTTTTGGCATGAAAAATCACGTTGAAATGTCATCAACATAACAAAATTATTTAAAAATTCATAAAATGTGTAGTTAAGTGGGAAAGGGGTATCTAATCATTTTTAAATCAATTATAAATTATGGGGGATAGGTAATAACATATCCCATCATAAGTAAATGAAGATAAAAGACATAAGGTAAACAATATACTAGAATAAATAAGAGAAAAGAAAAGATCTCTTACTTGATTGTGTGAATATAAATGGCTAGGAGTGGATTCTTAAGAGATTGGTAGAACCTTGGGAGGAGTATACAGAGAGTAAGAAAGCGTAAATAAGTTCTTAAAGTATTTTTATTGAAGCTAAATGGGACATTGGGTGGGTTTATATAGAAAATTAGTGGAGAATTCTTCAATATTTCACAAACTTAGGTTTTGGACTCTATATAATAAAATAACAAAAGCACAAAACATCCCATGATATTTTCCCATGGTTTCTAAAAAAATAGAAGTGATTTTTAATTATTTTATAATTAAAATGGTTGAAATTAATAAAATTGTTTTCTTACTTATGTGTAAGTGAATCATACTCCTAAAGAATGATTTTAGAACCTTCAAATATATTATAAGCTTTGGAGTACTCCTAATTAATTTATAAACTAAATAAGAAAAACTTAAAATCATATTATTTTAAAGTGAAAACATATATTTGGTCTATTATACCCTTTATAGTTTTTATTGCATTACTTTTGTGTCATTATGGTTTCATAATACACACTATAAATTTATACCATATTTATTTTTTACCTGAACATTCAACTATCTTAGAAAAAATTGAAAACCTAACCATTGGATAATTTCAAAATTATGATTCCAAAAATAATATTTATTTTATCTTAATAATTTTATAAATATTTTTATTTTAACTTTTAAAATAATAATTGATATTTATTGATAAATATTGGGTTTTTTGACAATAAGAGTTTTAAACCCTTATAAAAATTACTGATGAATTCATAAATATTATACGATAGTTTATATTTAAAAAAATTATTTAGTAATAATATTTTATTAAAATATTATTTTTTTCAAAAATATATTAATTACTCAAATTAAATTCATTAATTGAATTTGAATATTACCCAAAAATATTATTTATGTTTCATTATATAAAAATAAAAATCCTTTATAAAGTTATAGTAATAGTTTGAAAATAAATTAATTAATATATAAAAAATAATGTACATACTCATATTTCTAGGGTATTTATATATATATTTTTAATACACCAAAAAACACCCTAAGAGTAATGTTCGCGATGGTGAGATATTCTTGGGGTGGTTCGACGAATACAGTTTGGGCCGTGATCTCGATGAGATTGAACCTATCCTAAAATGTTTTTTCTCATGATTAAGTTATTGGGTCTCATCATGGGAATGGTCACTAGAAGAGTGAAATGATGTTATCTCCCTTTGAGGCTCCGATAAATGGGTTTCATAGGGTATGATTCTACTGGTTGAGGTCGTTACTTCTTTTGTCTATGTCGGTTGGATTTGTTAAAAGCTTATATTTATATTAATCATGTGATCACTATTAAATGACTATATTATCATTGGTAATGATACTTAATGCAATTTTAAATTTGATAGGATAAAATAAGAGAAGTGCATGTTTTTCAATAAACTTGTTACATAATAAGAGATTAAATTAATTAAAAAGAGGAATATTATTTATAACAGTTCAGGTAATTATAATTTTCCACCCTTAAGAAATATCACCCTCAAAAATATCTATTTCCCACAAAAAAATAGTGGAGGCTAACTCTATTTCATCACCTCCTCCAGTTTCCACGTTGCTTCTTCGAATTCATGGTTTCTCTAAAACACTTTGACAAGGTGCATTGTGTTAATTTTTAGAACTTTTCTCTGTGATCTAAGAATTTCACCGACTCCTCCTCATAGGAAATATCATTCTACAATGGAACCACCTCTGGTTTGAGTACATGTGATGGGTCTTGTATTTACTTACTCAATAAGGATACTTGGAATACATCATGTACTTGAGATAAGTTTGGTGGGAGTGCTAGTCAATTGGACACCACTCCGATGTGATCAAGGATCTCAAAGGGGCTGATGTATCTTGGACTAATCTTTATGTTCTTCCTAAATCTCATTACTTTATTCTATGGAGATATACATAGGAGTATCATGTCTCTAAAATCATACTCTAGGACTTGTAGATGATTGTGAGCATAGTTATTTTGCAACTCTAAGAAACCTTGATGTGCTACTGAATGATCTTAACCTTTTTCCACTTTTTCCTTGACCATTTCAAGACCTTGAATTTTTCATTTCCAAAATTGATCCCATTGTGTGTGTGTTTGGAAGCTCTTCCCATAAAGAGTTTTATAGGGATCCATTTTGATGCTCGAGTGTAAAATGTTGTTGTAAGAGAAACTAAAAAGAGGAAGATGTAGATCCCATCCTCCTTTGAAGTCAATTGAGCATGCTCTCAACCTGTCCTCAAGTGTTTGGATAGTCTGCTTAGATTGGACATTTGTTTGAGGGTGATAATCTGTGATGAAGTTCAACTCTATGTTTAGAGCATGTTGGAGACTTTTCAAAAACATGGATGTTTATATTAGATCCTGACCATATATAATCAACAATGGTACTCTATGAAGCCTTACCACTTCTCTGATATATATCCATGAAAGTTGATTTAGTGATAAGTCCTCTATAATCACAATGAAGTGAGCTATATTTGTAATATTATCCACAAAAACCCATATAGAATTGTTTCCCATGGATGTATTTAGAAGTCCTATGACAATTCCCATGGTTATGTTTTCCTGTTTCCTTGTTGGTATGGGTAATTTTTGCGTCATCCCTTTATACTTATTCCTTACATCCCTTACTTACTGACATATCAGAAACTTTTATGTATATTCAATATTCTATTTCTCCATATTGTACCACCAATACTTCTATTAGAGATATATATACATCTTTTTGATTCTTGGGTGAATATAGAAGGTGGAGTTATTTGTATAATTTAATAGCACCTTCTTTAACTCAGGATTTGATGGTACACATAGTCTTGACCCAAATCTTAGAATTAATTATTCATTCACATTGAACTCAAAGTATTTAATTTTCTTTATAGTTTCTAATTTATTATGAATTCCCACATAATTTCTTTGAGAATCCTTTAACCTCTCTATAAGATATGATTGATAAATCATTTGTGATTGGATTGATTATATTCCTTCCCTTTTGATTCCCATGTCCATCCTTTCCAAATTTAAGAATATTGGATCCATATCAATTCTTTTCATTGATAGAATTGTTGGATCCTTTATAATTAGTGCATCTTACACTTTATTCAATTTACTAGGATGGTAGTAGATTGAGTATTCATAGACATTAATCAAATAAAACCATATTTATTGGTACATATTTATCTATTTTTGTGTGAATATATTCATGAGGCATTTGTGATCCATATATATTTAACACCTCTCCCCAAAGAGATAATACAACCATACTTTCTAAGTGAATATCACTAGTTCCAAATATAAATCATTCATTGGGTAGTTCTATTTGTGAAAATTTAACTACCTTGATGTATAGGCTATCATCTTTTCGTTTTACATAAAACAAACAACCCAAGACCTTATTCAAATCATCACTGAATACTGTAAATATTTATACACTTGTGAGAATTGTGAGTATAGGTTCCAGGATAAGCCTCCTTTTCAACTCCTTGGAACTCTCTTCACAATCATAATTCCAAGAAAAATTTACTTCCTTATGAGTTATCTTGGTAAGATCTGTTGACAATCATGTGAAATCAATCAGAAATAAGTGATAATACCAAGATAATACAAGGAAACAACAAATATCTATCATAGATGTTGGCCTTTTCCATCCTTTATTTTATTTTATATATATCCATTTTCTTTGGATTCTATTCCCCATGAATGAGACTTCTTTCAAATAAAACTAACATTTTCCCTACTTGGAATATAGATTATCCTTTTGTAGGGGCTTTAGTATAGCGATCAGATTCTCCTCATGCTCCTCATTGATTTTGGAGTATATTAGAATATTATCTATAAGGACTACCAAAAATTTATCATGGTAATCTATACAGAATCTATTAATCAAGTCCACGAGGATTTCTAGAGAATTAGTGAGTCCAAACAGAATTACTATGAACTCCTAGTTCCCATAGCTTGTACGAAAAGTTGTTTTGGGGATATCTTCATTCTTCACCCTTGCATGATAATATCTCGACCAAAGATCCACCTTGGAGAAGTATTGTGCTCCACATTTTTGATCTAACAAGTCATAAATTCTTGTTGGAGGATATGTTTTCCTTATCATGATCTTCTTGAGCTCATGATAATCAATGAAAAGGCGCATTAACCCATCCTTCTTGAAGAAGAAGACTGGTACACCCCATGGTGAAGCACTTAGGCATATGAACCCTTTATCTAGATTCTCCGGTAGTAGTCTTTTCAGATCCTCAGGTTCTACAAAAATCATTCTATATAGAGTCATGGATAATTGAAACTCCCCAGGTATAATCTCGATTAAAAATTCATCCCCTCGGCTATGAGGTAGACTCAACAATTCCACGGGAAGCACATCAGAATATTCCCTCACAATAAAAATTTCATTGAGGATTATTCCTTCCTTAGACTCATTTATTTGAGCTGGATATTCTTTCTCATAGGGAAATAATATCCATTTTTTAAATGATGGTGTAAAATAATATTTATCATTATCCTTTCATTTGTATATAATAAAGGGTGATTCACAATATAGAGAGTGATTTATTTCCCATGATAATTTATATTGGCTCTATATAGGGAAAGTCGATCCATGTCTAGAATTGTATCAAATAACACTAAAGGGAGTATGAAAATGTTTTTTGTGAAGTTTATCCCACACTCTTTGATAGATGATGAGTTATATACTTGGGATAAAATAGTTTCCACATTTTCCGTTTTCACTGAAAACTATACTTCCATGATTTTTAGCGGTGTTTGAATAGTTCTACTAAACATTCATGATATGAAGGAATGTAAAGATCCCAAATCAAAAAGAAAATTTTCTATTATTGAATGAATAATTGAAATACATGTCACCACTTTTTTTTTTCAGGATCCACCTTGGCGGTTGTGATGTAGAAAGATCACCCTTGATACCTTGGATGTTATTGGTTGTCTTGAAAACCCTTGTCTTAGTGAATTGGTTTGAAATTTTACCTAGTTCCTTTATGTTGAAGAAATGAACACTATACTGAGGTTTTAATGGATAAATATTTTCCTCCATTGCATTAGTGGGATTCTACTATTATAAAATTATAGATAGGTGTCCTTCCTTTCCACACCTAAGATATTTTCTAATTACTCTTAGGTAATTTTCGGGGTTCTTCTTTCCCCACCTTTGACAAGTAGGATGTTGAAATTTATTGGTACCATAATATTTCTCTATTATATCACTATAATTTAACTCCACCTTTCCATTTTTATCCCCATGATACCCTTGAGAGTCTCCGATCTCCATTTTGAGTTTGAGGGAACATCAGAAAATGTCTTCATAGCTATCAGAGTCACAAATCACCAGTGATTTTTGTAGGCTATGTATTATCCCACCAAAGAAGCATTCAAAAATTCATATGAGGATAATAAAAAATCCTAAGGCATATTGTTCAAGTCTTGTACTATTTGTCTCATATACCATGATAGGTTTTTAGTCTTTTTTAATTAAGGGAAAGAGAATCCCTTTACATTCTAAGACAAAGAGTGTGAGGAAAATATTTATCAAAAAATATTTTATAGAATTACTTCCACCCCATCACTTCGATATCTTCCTTAGGATTTGTATTCTTGATAAATGTCCACCACTGATCTACTTCTCCCTCCATATGATAAACAACCAGTAGAAACATCTTTTGTTTAGAACATGGACGAATGGAGAAGATATTATCAATGAATTTGATCCATTGTTTTGCGATTAAGGATTTGGATAATCCATTGAAAGTCATAAGAATTTTTTTCATAAAGATTATAATTGGATATTTTTTTTCATAGGGGGATTTGGGTGCTCCTCATAATCTAGGTTTCTATTAATAACCTGAGTCAACTTAGAGAGTATCATCATAAAGTTTATGATTCTTACTCCCATTGGGTTGGGATTATTGTTGTGGCAGCCATCACATTGCCCATCACATTTATTGTTTACTCTATGTTTCCTATTTTTGGTCATTAAATAGAATAAAAAGAAAAATAGTGCTGATTGTTTTTAAAATATTAAACACCTAACGGGGGGATCCAATGACATTAAAGGGATAACTTATAAATGAAATTTATTTCATAAATTATGAATTTCATGGCTTCAATCTATATTATCCATGATCTATTTACCAACGTATATTATTTTGAGAATTTACCCCCTAAAATGGTTAATAATGAGATTGTGATTTTACCAAAGCATATCGCCTGGGAGTGTCAAACCAGGTGCACAGTAAGGCCTGTTGTCGTGTACCAGGTTATGTCGAGTCAGGCACAACACACCTTGTTGGAGTTGTTACCCCTAGGTATATCTAAGCCAGAACCATGTCCACTTGTAGTATCCAAAAATATATTTATTTGATTTATAAACCACTTACTATATACTTACCAAAATTTAGGTGTGTTTTAGTATACTTAGTCCCATCCCTAAGGTTTTTAGAGTTTTCTAATCCTAATCCTAGAAAATAACTAAACTTTTCCTTTGTTACAAATTATAACAACCCTAATATTTATTTCACATTAACAAATGATTTATTATATAATATTACACTTAATACAACCCAAATATTGATATGTCTAATGTATTTTCCAATTAGGTAAATTACATAACAATTTAAAATAGGAAGAACATCATCTTTACTGAAAACATCCTTAACTTTATCGCACTAAAAACTATATGGGATAACCTAGGGATATATATAAGAAAGGGATGAACTATAAATCCTAGTTAGGGAATAAGAATTCTATATGGTAATAAATGCAGAAAATAAGCCTATCAATGAGGAATAAAAGGAACATTAATAATAAGGCATTATATCACATGATAATCATAACAAGGGAATTGTGACAAAAACTTATAACACTGCATCATAAACATAAGTCAAGGCTAACTACCAACAGATCCTGATTGAAAAAGTACCATAATAGAATTGGGTTCACACCCTATCCCAACATAATGTCTCATGAGACTAAATATTACCCAATTCATTGGAGTGCTATATAATCCTAGGTGCACCCATCACTTTCATTTCTTTCTCATGCATAAGTGTGACACGTAGATCATACAACATATATTCATTCATCATCATATTTTATTCCATGATTAAATATTATGGAATAAATACATGTCATTCCCAAGTCAAATAATTATAATTGTATAAAGGTGAATATGTTTGATAGAAAATGTGTATCATATTCACTACATAATGGTTTTATTATGGAAAATCATGGTGATGTTTTGGCAACCTAACGATGTCTCTTTAAAATTAATAAAATTGGTTGATGAGAGAGAAATGGGTATATAATCATTTGGAAATAAATTTTATATTAAGTGGGATATGTAATAATAGATCCCATAATAAGGAAATGAATATAAAAGACATAAGGTAATGAAGATACTTGAATAAAGGGGAGAAAAGAAAAGATCCGTTACACGACTATGTGACTAAAAATGCCCGAGAGGGGATTATTGAGAGTTTGGGAGAACCTTAGTAGAACTATAGAGAGGGATGTTAAGAGTAATGAAGTTCTAAAAGGTTTTTTTAGTGAAGTTAAATTGGATCATCTATGGGTTTATATAGGAAATGAGTGGGGAATTATTTAATATATCAGAAACTTAGGTTTTGAACTATATATAATAAAATAACCAAAAAACAAACAAACTTTTCAGGGTATTTTACCATGGTTTATGACAAATGGGAGTGGTTTAAATTATTTTATATGTCTAGAGGATGAACATAATAATGTAATACCCTTTCTTATGTGGAAGTGATTCACACTCTTAAAGAAATTATTTTAAAACCTTAAAATATATTATATTCTTTAGATGATTCATAACACCATTATAAGTAAAATAAAATAAAATAAAAATAAAATTATTTAAAATTTAAGACATATATTTATTCATTGAAACCCTTTATATTATTTATTACATCACTTTTGTTTCATTACGATGATATACTACACACTGTATATTTATCCAGTATTTAATTTTTACATTAAATTTTGACTCTTTCAGAAATTTATGAAAAATTCACTGTTGGATAATTTTGATGTTATAATTCAAAAAATAATATTAATTTTATTTTAATAATTCTATAAATATTTGTATTTTTACTTTTAAAATAATAATTGACAGTTGTTGAGAAATGTTGGGTTTTTTACAATAACATTTTTTTTAAACCCTTATAAAAATTACTTTTTTTATTCATAAAAATTATATGATAATTTATATTTAATAAAATCTATTTAATGAGAATATTTTATTAAAATATTTTTTATTTAAAAAAAAATAATTAATCAAAAAATGTTCTTTAATTTAATTTGATTACTACCCAAAAATACTATTTTGTGTTTTATTGTTTCCAAATAAAAAATATTAATAGATTAACCATAATATGATGAAAATATATTCATAAATTTATAAAAAATAATCTAAACACTCACACTTCTAGGGTCTTGATACATATCCCTTTAATACACCAAACAATTCTCTAAGAGTATTGTATGCGATGGTGAGACTTTCAGTGGGTGGTTCGAAAAGCATGGTTTGTGCCGTGATCTTGATGATATTGAACTTCTACTACAAATGGTTTTGGTCATGATTAAGTAGTTAGATCTATTCTTAGGCTTGGTCAAGGGAAAATCCCAATGATTCTATATCCCTTGGAAGCTCTTAAAAATTGGATTCATAGGGTTCAATCCTACTTATTGAGGTCGTCGCTTCTTTTGTCTGTGTCAATTGGATTTGTTAAAGCCCTATATTTATACTAATCATGTGGTCCCTGTTCAATGATATATTATCAATGATAATGATACTTAACAATATTTTAAATTTTATAGAATATATCCAAATAAGTTCATGTGTTTCTATAACCCTAATACATAATAAGACATTAAATTAAATGAAAAAGGGTTTTCTTATAACAGTTCATGTTGATACATTAAACACTAAAGGTAACTAATTCTTTCCATTTTTGTCTTAATTGTTCTTATTGTTATGGTATCCATTTCATACATTCATTTTATATTTGGACATCCTCTATACACCATAATAAAAAAAATTTCCAGTTTTTATGCTACCCTTATTGGGAAGCCTCTCAACTTCTTCATCAGGAGAATCAACCACTAGTCTAATCTATCCATATACCTATGGGATGGAATCCCTAATTTATTAAAAATTAGTCATAATCACTTTAATATTATTGTGAATATTTTAATGTTCTATGATATGTGTCTCTTTCCTTAGTAGAAGTACTTATTTTTTGTATGTTTGATGTCCTTATCACCTATTGATATTTGTATTTTAGGAATGTATTTTATGGTGTTTTAATATATTTATTTAATTATTTCAATGATTATTTTACCCAATATTTGAATGTTTTTGCTCATTTTTTATTTTTATGGAAGGATATAACAAATAATTGAAAAAGTTAGAGAAATAAACTTCGCACCATGAGCTTCACTTGCGGCATGACACCAAATATTTAAGGATGATCATGGAACACTTCCAAGGAATGAAACTAAAGAACTAAGAATAAACAATGCTTTCGGATTAGAAAAATGTTTTTCATTGTCATGTATCAGTATAATTCAAGAAGAAAACATAGGCTATGAAGTGGAATAAATCATCATGAATTGATGTTAGCATGTGTTATGGTGTGACACATATATCTCATGCCATGACAAATGCGGTGTATTCCCAAAAAGAAATAACTCTTGAATTATCTACTTTTTGTGAAAAATTTACATGTCATAAAACAATTTCATGTTGTGAGAGAAGTCAGGATAGGATTTAAGGAGCCATATTTGATGTGTCTTTATTGTTTTACTTATTTTAAGACCCAAGACCCAATAATGACCAATTTTGGAACAATACATAATTTCCATTAATAGCAAATCTCATCTAGAGCCTATAAATGGAGGGTCATCCTTCTTCCATTGAGAGATCCTGATAGATCAAATCTTGGAACAAGAATCTTCTTTCTGCAAGGTCCTCCCTAATTTCATCTCAATTTTCATTATGATTTATTTTTTATTCCCTCCTTCCCTCTTATCATGTCATCATTAGGATAGGGATGTAATCCTAACTTGTGAAAGGGTTATTTAATATATGGGAGAAACTTTTTTATTGGGTTATTTTTATTATTTTCATGTATTTGGTTTGATATAATTTAATATTCAACTTCCAATCCCATTCTTTTCAGTTTTTCATGATCATTTATAACTTAATCTAAATGGAATATTAAAATTATGAAACTAAAAACCCTAATGGAGGCATGACCATTGTAAAATTTAGGAGAATCAGGTTTTAACATTGTATTGAGAGAAACTTGATTCAGAGAAATCCTAAATTACCAGATCAAGGGAAATAGAAGATTTATTCATCAAGGAAGGGATACTATGAACATTGGATCTCTCTTGTATTAACTCCAACACGAATCATGAATTTAATAAATTTATTTTCTAAAAATACAATTTCACCACAACCATAAAATTAAAAAACCCTAGCATACTTTTCAAATATGATCATGAACCAAATTTTTTTATTTATTTTATTTTCTTCTATGATTTTCTAAAAAATGTTTTAAAAAAACAAATCATCTTTGAATCATATTTTTCAAATAAAAAAAAAATATTTTTTCACCTCTTTCTTCACTTAAATAAAATCAATTATTTTTGAAACCTAATCAAAATAAAACACCATATTTTTGGGTTCAACCTCAAACTTGACCAAAACTACATGTTAATTAATTTAGTTTCTTAGTTTTAGTTTTTTTATAAATGTATATTAATATTTGAGACATTGGGAAATAAGGACGCCCTACAGGCGCATCACATTTCTTTACTATCTTTGTCACGACCCGCCCTCAGGGTCCGTGCCGTGACTACCCCAAGCCCGCCTTCCATAGGCCAGGGGCTGGCGACTAGCACCAAGGCGTAAATCCCGGTAAAAAGGGAAGGCATTGCCTTTGAAAAGTATCAAACACCACAGAGTAAGCAAGCAGAAAGTAAACACTAAACAAAGCAGAGTACAACTGAAAGTGCGGAAAAGTAAATGGGCCAGAATAGAAACCCAAACTAAAAGTAAAGTACAACTCAAAAGGGAAAACAGCAACTGAAAAGTAAAAGCCGCTACACAGAGCTGTCCACTGGAAATCCCACCTGAAGGGTGGGTACAGATAGCTCCTCTGCTCCACGGGTCCCGATGTCCGCTCCGTGCACGTCCCGCCCAGTGGTCCACCTCCGGGTACCGTCCTGCTCTGCAAGCCTCAGCTAAGGTCAACGCTGTCCGTCGTCTGCAACCAACACAACATAGTGCGGGCAAAGCCCGTGCAGGGGTGAGTATAAGCTACTCAGTAGGGACCCCGAGACCCCTGAAGGTCTCTCAAATCCACAAAGGATAAACCACGAAGAAAAGTAACAATCACGAAGTAATAACCGACACTTCTTAGGTATATGCCCATACATATACCTAAGTCATCAATTCAAATACGCTCTAACCTCCGAGCCCAAGTACAACTCAGTCCACACAGGAAAGTAAACGTATTCCACACAGGAAAGCAAAACGTAATCCACACAGGATTGCACAACACAATCCACACACGAAAGCAATAGGATTCAGCTCACACAAGTATACTTCTTCAGAGGACGATAAAGATGATCACTGATCCATCTAAGTCATCGGACCCACGAAGGATCGATTGGTAACTAACCCCCGCAATGACCCACACAGGATCGGGCCCACACAGGACCTGTAGGCGCTGGCTCACACAGAACCGCTGAGCGCAAGGACCCACACAGGATCGGGCCCACACAGGACCTGTAGCACTGATCCACGTAGGATCGCTGAGTGCTGAAGTCGTCGTCGTCGAATCCACACAGGATCTCTGTACTGTCGTCGTCGCAGTCACAGTAGCAGTAGTAGTCGTAGCAGTAGAACAGTCGCAGCCAGCACTAGGGTTCCCGCACATAGCAAGCTCGTTCGGAGGGTCCGCTCCACGAGCCGAGAGGCTGATACATCAACTGTCACGAAGACCAGAGTTGATGTATCCAAAAGTTCCGTATCGTCAACAGGAACTCAACGCAACAGACGGCGCGTCGATCGGACGCCCGGTCTGAAAGTTATTGGCATTTTCGTCTCCGGGGCCCGGTTAGTTTTTAAGGAAAAACCAACTCGACCGTACTCCACCTGCGTCCAAACCTCGAGCGGAGTATTCCAAAAGATTCGTCTCACTAAGAGGGACACAACACAGCTGACGGCATGTCAATCGGACGTCCGTAGCTCAAGATATGAGCGTTTCCGCTCCGAAGGCCCGGTTGGTTTCGTGAACGAACCAACCCGGCCAAACTCAAAGTAAACCGAAACCTTGAGTGCGATATACCGAAACGACCGTCTCGATCCAAGGATCGCGTTTCCGCAGACGGTTCATCATTCGGAGGTCCGAGGCTCAAGATATGGCCAAAAGACCGGAACTGGTTCGAAACGGGGGGGTCCGGGTCCGGGCCGACCCGGCCCGACCCCCCCCTGGGGCGGCCCGGCCGGACGGCCGGCCGGCGGTGCGGCGGCGCGGCGGCGCGGCGGCGCGGCGGCCCGGCGCCTGGCGCCGCACGAGGTGGGCACGCGGGGGGCTAAGCCCCCGCTGATTGAGAGGCGGCGCGGCCTTTGTGTCGTGCCTTTGCAACAAAACGGCCCCCACGTGGGGGCCGGTTTTGGAGAAGTAAACCGGGGGGCTGCTGCCCCCCTTCATGGAACCGCCCCCCTCTTAAAGAGGGGGGTTTTATACACTGGCCGGGGGATTAATTCCCCCGGTTTAACGTCATCCGGCGGGCCAGCTGGCCGGCCGGTTTTCTCCAACGGGACCGGAAATTCCGGTCCCCTCTTCGGCTTCCGACGCTGGCGGCCCGGCCGCTGGTCTTCTCATCCCGCCATGGCCCGGAACCGGCCGCGGTCTCCTCGTCCCGCCGCGGCCCGGAACCGGCCGCAGTGTTCGTCGTCCGGCACGGTGCGATGGCACCGCGCCCCTTCGCCGTGCCTTGATTCCTTTTAACGTGGCGTGACGGCGTCCCATTCTTGAAGATTCTTCCTCGGCGTGGCGCGACGGCGCCGCACAAAATATTTGCACGATTATCCGCGTGGTGCGACGGCACCACGCCACTTGCTTCCACCCGCAAGAATAAACAAGAACGATGGAGGGGGATCGGCCGTGTTCGTGCGGTCCGGCCCCCTCACGTTAAAATAATAACGCAACTTTAAATAATTCAAAGCCACACGTTAGACTTGCTAAATTCACGATCAAGAATAAAATAATTAAACCAAAAAGAAAACAACAACCCCTACCTTGGTATAAGGTTCGAAGATTTGTCTACGTTCCGCGGAAGACGACGTCGCGGAGGTCGGGCGTCGCGGTCGTCGTTCGTCAAATCCGTTGACGAAGGGATGCGTCCGATGCGATACGTCGTTGGCGAAACTTCTCAAGTCAACGAAGTAAAACCGAGGAGGAAGCGGTGTCTCCCTTTCTTTGATGTGGAGAGAAGATAGAACGGCGTGTCGGTGTTCTTCGCGTTCTTCAAGGAGGAAGATGAAGTTCTTCAAAGTGTAGAACTCTTCTTCTCTCAAATCTCCACACAACACAGCAACTCCCAAAATAAAATAAGCTACACCTTATTTTATTTTCACTTTGCCAACCTTTCAAAATTCAAAAGTTGAATTCATTACATTAATTAAAAATCTAGAGTTGTCAAAAAATTAAATGAAGAGATAAGTTGGCAAGAATTAATGTAGGGGAGAGTCACATAATTTAAGAGGGGGTTTAGAGGGGTTAGGGAATTTGAAAAGGTGGGGGCTCGTGTGGGCCCCACCTCCCTCATAACCACACATGGGAAGTTGGGTGGTTGTGGGCCCCACCAACAACTTCCCATGAGAGTGTCTAACCACCACGAATAAAATAAAATTCACACACAATTTTATTTTACTTATCTTTTAATCCCCAAATCTAACTTTCAACCCGCAACAAACGCAACTTCCGAAAAGGTCTCAATTAGCGAATTTCGGCGCTGCGAGTTCATCGGTGCCCTCGGATTTCAATTCCGAGTACCGGATCAAAAGTTAGGAAAACCCGCTCGTTCGTTCACTGAACGTACCCGAGCCAAACTTCGGAAATTGATTCCGGGCACTCCGGGCCTCGGAATCAGGTGCCGTCTGAAACCGCGCTCTTGTAAAATTCTAAAGAAAATTAAGAAAAAATTTCCCTTGAATTTTACGGGTCTTTACATTACTCCCACCTCAGGGCTTTACGTCCCCGTAAAGATACATCCAAAACTAGGGAAACAAATGAGGGTACTGAGCACGCATCTGAGCCTCCCGCTCCCATGTGCTCTCCTGGAGATTCCCGTGCTTCCATCTGATGCACACAAGAGGAATCGATCGCCCACGCAGGACCCGCTCCTGTCGATCCTCTATCTCCACCGGGACCTCCGCAAAAGTTGCCCCATCGTCAACGTCAAGCTCCCCATGATCAATGATGTGCGTCGGGTCGTGCACGTATCTCCTCAACTGGGATATGTGGAAGACGTCGTGCACCCGGTGCAACTGAGGTGGTAGAGCCAGGCGATAAGCCACCTCACCAATCCTGCTGAGAATCTGGAAGGTTCCGATGAAGCGCGGAGATAACTTGCCGCCTCGGCCAAATCTCTGAATACCACGTCGAGGTGAGACCCGCAAGAAGACGTGGTCTCCATCCTCGAACTCCAGTGGCCTCCGCCTCCTGTCAGCATATGACTTCTGCCGGCTCTGAGCTGTCCTCATCCGCTCCTGGATGACCTGGACCTTCTCTATCGTGGCCTGGACCATCTCCGGTCCCACGAGTGCTGACTCCCCAGGGTCTGTCCAGCACAAAGGAGATCTACATGGTCGGCCGTACAACGCCTCGTACGGTGCCATCCCGATGGTGGAGTGGTAGCTGTTGTTGTACGAAAACTCCACCAAGGGTAGGTGGTCCTCCCAGCTACGACCAAAGTCGAGGACACATGCGCGGAGCATGTCCTCGAGTGTCTGAATGGTCCTCTCCGTCTGACCATCCGTCTGAGGGTGAAAAGCGGTGCTAAGACGTAGCTGCGTCCCGAACGCCTCCAGTAACCCCTTCCAAAGCCGGGAAGTGAAGCGGGCATCTCGATCGGATATGATAGATGATGGCACGCCGTGGAGCCGCACAATCTCCTAAACGTAGAGACGTCCGAAGCTCTCTACTGAGTGCTGCTCTCTGATGGGTAAGAAGTGTGCCGACTTGGTGAGTCGGTCAACAATCACCCAGATGGAGTCGTGACCTCTGGAAGTGCATAGAAGTCCAGTCACGAAGTCCATAGATATGCCGTCCCACTTCCACTCCGGAACCTCCAAGGGCTGTACCAAGCCTGCTGGTACCTGATGCTCTGCCTTTACCTGCTGACAGGTGAGGCATCGAGAAACGAACTCTGCTACAGCCTTCTTCATGCCCGGCCACCAGTGCTGTCGTCTGAGGTCCTGGTACATCTTCGCCACTCCAGGATGTACCTCTAAAGGAGAAGTGTGAAACTCTCTCAGTACTTCCTCTCGCAAAGCAACTGGTACCATGGTACGTCCTCTGAAAAGGATGTCGTGCTCTGCTCCAAGGGAGAAACCATCAGGTGCCTGTCCCAAGGATATCTGTGCACGCCGTGTCTCACAGTCAGCGTCCTCACGCTGTGCCTCTCTGACCCGCTGCAGTAGTGGAGGAGTGACTGTGAGAGACTGAAGAAAGGCTGCTCCATCTCTATCCACGAAGGATATCTGCAAAGAGGCTAGCTGCTCCGTCGCCTCCTCAAGTAGCTGAATGCCCGTCCTCCTGCTGAGGGCATCGGCTACTACGTTCCCCTTACCAGGAGTATAGACTATCTCAAAGTCATAGTCCTGGAGGAACTCGAGCCATCGCCGCTGTCTCAGGTTTAGGTCCTTCTGCGAGAAGATATACCTGAGACTCTGATGATCGGAAAAGACTGAAAAGCGCTCGCCCATCAGATAGTGTCACCATGTCTTCAGAGCGAAGACCACTACTGCTAACTCCAGGTCATGGGTAGCGTAGTTCTGCTCATGCGGCCTCAACTGACGTGATCCATAGGCGATCACGGCCCGCTCCTGCATCAGAACACATCCGAGTCCGGTCCCTGATGCATCGCAGTAGACTACGTACCCTACTCCCTCCTCAGGCAACCTCAAGATAGGTGCGCAGGTCAATCTCTGTCTCAGCTCCTGGAAGCTCTGCTGACATCTGTCTGACCACACGAAGGGTTTCCCCTTCTTCGTCAAAGCTGTGAGTGATGCTGCAACTCTAGAGAAGTCTGGCACGAATCTCCGATAGTATCCAGCTAGTCCCAAGAAACTCCGAACCTCAGTCACGCTCCTGGGTGGCTCCCAAGCTAACACAGCCTCAATCTTCGCGGGATCCACCGCAACTCCCGCCTCAGAGATAACGTGTCCCAAAAAGTGGACCTCACGTATCCAGAACTGGAACTTCGAGAGCTTACCATAAAGCTGGTGCTCTCGGAGTGTGTCAAGAACAACTCGCAAGTGATAGGCGTGCTCCTCCTCTGTCGTAGAGTAAATCAGAATGTCGTCGATGAAGACCACGACAAACCGATCGAGGTATGGCTGAAAGATCCTGTTCATGAGAGCCATGAACACTGCTGGGGCATTGGTTACACCGAAAGGCATAACCAAGAACTCATAGTGGCCATACCGACATCTGAAGGCTGTCTTCTGCACATCCTCGTCTCTGACTCTGAGCTGATGATAGCCTGACCTGAGGTCTATCTTCGAGAACCACCGTGCTCCCTTGAGCTGATCAAAGAGGTCATCAATCCTCAGTAGCGGATACTTGTTCCTCACTGTCACCTGGTTCAGGCGACGATAGTCAACACAAAGTCGCAAGCTCCCGTCTGCCTTCTTGGCGAACAATATCGGGGAAGCCCAGGGTGAAACACTGGGTCGGATGAACCCCTTGCCCTGCAAGTCCTCCAACTGTACCCGTAGCTCCCGAAGCTCGGCAGGGGCCATCCGATATGCTGGAGTGGATATCGGGGTTGTCCCGGGGTACAAGTCAATATAAAAGTCTAACTCTCTGCGAGGAGGTAGCCCTGGAACGTCGTCGGGAAAAACGTCCGCAAACTGATCGACCACTGCAGGAAAACCAGGACACCGCACGTCAACTGCTCCAAGGATAAGGCTAGCCCAATGATGAGTGATGGGATGTCCTCTCCTCCACGGATGTCCATCCTGTGCTGCTAAGGCTCCCTTCTCGCTGGTGAAGGTGAACCTGCTCCCGTCGGTGCGTACACATCGCACCTTGCGCCTAAAACAGTCAATCTGTGCATGGACCGTAGATAGCCAATCCATGCCCAAGATGACGTCGTAAGGCCTCGACGCTGCTACAAGAAGATCCCAGCCGAAGCTCTCACCTCCTAGAGTAAGCTCACACTGCCGGAACCAGTGCGTAATCATCGAGTCTGCTCCCGTAGGAGTCTCTAGCCGTAAGGATCGAGCCAACGGCTCTGTCGGAATCTCCGAGCTCCGAACAAGGGCAGCGGCTATGAAAGAGTGACTCGCTCCTGTGTCTATAAGAACTGCAGCAAGGGTGGAATAGACACAGATAGTACCTCGAATCATCTCGGGTGCGCTGTGGTCGTAGGCCTCTGCTGCCTGGAGCTGTGCCTGTCGCTGCCCGCCAGCTCCCTGTGGTCGGGGTGGACCTCCTGGTGGTGGTGGTGGCAGAGCCTCAAAGCGTCGCCCTCCACCGGCTGCTTGTCCAGCTCCTCTGCCTCGTCCGCCTCCTCCCTACGGACCGCCACGGTCGACCCTCTGCCTCTGCCTCGGTGGTCCATCAACTGACTGCTGCTCCTCGGCACGGCGGGTCGGGCAGTCGCGAGCCATGTGGCCCTGCCCGCCGCACGAGTAGCACTGTCTGCCTCTCGTAAGACTGGCTCCGCGCTGTGTGCCCCGAACTGCTGAGCCAGTGCCCTGAGATCGTCTGCCTAAAGGTCTGGTCTGTCTGGACCCCTGAGTCATTCATCGACTGCCTGCTGCAGATGACTCTGCCACGTGCCGCCCCGCGGTGGGTCTCTGTGCTGGTGTAGACTCAGCAAGGAAGCTCTTGATCAGAAGGGACCGCTCCAGTACTCCTGTCTGAGTCGGTATGCTGAGGGAGATCAGCGATGCCCTGATCTCGTGTCTCAAACCCTGCTCGAAGGTCCGGGCCCGGAAGAATGGGTCACGTACCATGTCGGTCGAGTAGCGCGAGAGATCGGTAAATCTCGCCGAGTACTGAGCGACCGTCATGCTGCCCTGCCGTAGCTGTAGAAGCTCCTGGATACGCACCGCACGAAGGGTGGCTGGGACGAACTCCGAGCGGAAAAGGCTCTCAAAGTCCGTCCAAAGAAGAGATGCCTCATCGTGCACCTGGAGCATCAAGCTCCACCATCGTCCTGCTGCTGCGTGTAGTAGGCTCGCAGCGAGGATCACCATGAGGTCTGCTTGTGTCCTCACTAGCCTAAACACTCGAACCACTGCCTCCAGCCAGTCCTCTACTGCCTGGGGATCCGTCTCCCCGCAAAACCTGGGCGGTCGCTGGTGCTGAAACTCATGCAGTGCGCTGAGGCGACGTGCATCGTCAGCGGCTGCTGCTGGAAGCATCGGGGGCTCGGCGGGTAAAGCTACCGCTGGTGCCACTACTGGCAAAGGGCCCTGCACCGAGGCCTCGTCGCTCGGTGGGCTGTCGTCTCGCTCGACTCTCGGAACCCTAGCTGGCTGTCGTCGTGGGGCCATCCTGAAAAGGAAACAGGTGCGCCACGGTTAGAACAGTATACCTGGTGAGCTGATATAAGTAATCACAAAGAAAACTTTGAAACACACACGCAAACAATGTTTTCGTGCATTAAGTCGGAAATCAGAAGTCAGGGTCCTGGTGTACGGATACGTCGGCCGCCGCACCAACACTGGACTCCCTGGACTGATAACCACACTCAATACGCTAAACATTATTGCTTCACATAGAAAAGATCAGAGTTCGCGGTAGAACCGATATCCTCTGATACCAATTTGTCACGACCCGCCCTCGGGGTCCGTGCCGTGACTACCCCAAGCCCGCCTTCCATAGGCCAGGGGCTGGCGACTAGCACCGAGGCGTAAATCCCGGTAAAAAGGGAAGGCATTGCCTTTGAAAAGTAACAAACACCACAGAGTAAGCAAGCGGAAAGTAAACACTAAACAAAGCAGAGTACAACTGAAAGTGCGGAAAAGTAAATGGGCCAGAATACAAACCCAAACTAAAAGTAAAGTACAACTCGAAAGGGAAAACAGCAACTGAAAAGTAAAAGCCACTACACCGAGCTGTCCACTGGAAATCCCACCTGAAGGGTGGGTACATATAGCTCCTCTGCTCCACGGGTCCCGCCGTCCGCTCCGTGCACGTCCCGCCCAGTGGTCCACCTCCGGGTACCGTCCCGCTCTGCAAGCCTCAGCTAAGGTCAACGCTGCCCGTCGTCTGCAACCAACACAACGTAGTGCGGGCAAAGCCCGTGCAAGGGTGAGTATAAGCTACTCAGTAGGGACCCCGAGACCCCTGAAGGTCTCTCAAATCCACAAAGGATAAACCACGAAGAAAAGTAACAATCACGAAGTAATAACCGACACTGCTTAGGTATATGCCCATACATATACCTAAGTCATCAATTCAAATACGCTCTAACCTCCGAGCCCAAGTACAACTCAGTCCACACAGGAAAGTAAACGTATTCCACACAGGAAAGCAAAACGTAATCCACACAGGATTGCACAACACAATCCACACAGGAAAGCAATAGGATTCAGCTCACACAGGTATACTTCTTCAGAGGACGATAAAGATGATCACTGATCCATCTAAGTCGTCGGACCCACGAAGGATCGATTGGTAACTAACCCCCACAATGACCCACACAGGATCGGGCCCACACAGGACCTGTAGGCGCTGGCTCACACAGAACCGCTGAGCGCGAGGACCCACACAGGATCGGGCCCACACATGACCTGTAGCACTGATCCATGTAGGATCGCTGAGTGCTGAAGTCGTCGTCGTCGAATCCACACAGGATCTCTGTACTGTCGTCGTCGCAGTCACAGTAGCAGTAGTAGTCGTAGCAGTAGAACAGTCGCAGCCAGCACTAGGGTTCCCGCACATAGCAAGCTCGTTCGGAGGGTCCGCTCCACGAGCCGAGAGGCTGATACATCAACTGTCACGAAGACCAGAGTTGATGTATCCAAAAGTTCCGTATCGTCAACAGGAACTCAACACAACAGACGGCGCGTCGATCGGACGCCCGGTCTGAGAGTTATTGGCATTTTCGTCTCCGGGGCCCGGTTGGTTTTTAAGGCAAAACCAACTCGACCGTACTCCACCTGCGTCCAAACCTCGGGCGGAGTATTCCAAAAGATTCGTCTCACTAAGAGAGACACAACACAGCTGACGGCACGTCAATCGGACGTCCGTAGCTCAAGATATGAGCGTTTCCGCTCCGAAGGCCCGGTTGGTTTCGTGAACGAACCAACCCGGCCGAACTCAAAGTAAACAGAAACCTTGAGTGCGATATACCGAAACGACCGTCTCGATCCAAGGATCGCGTTGCCGCAGACGGTTCGTCATTCGGAGGTCCGAGGCTCAAGATATGGCCAAAAGACCGGAACTGGTTCGAAACGGGGGGGTCCGGGTCCGGGCCGACCCGGCCCGACCCCCCCCATGGGGCGGCGCGGCGGCCTGGCGCTTGGCGCCTGGCGCCGCACGAGGTGGGCACGCGGGGGGCTAAGCCCCCGCTGATTGAGAGGCGGCGCGACCTTTGTGCCGCGCCTTTGCAACAAAACGGCCCCCACGTGGGGGCCGGTTTTGGAGAAGTAAACCGGGGGGCTGCTGCCCCCCCTTCATGGAACCGCCCCCCTCTTAAAGAGGGGGGTTTTATACGCTGGCCGGGGGATTAATTCCCCCGGTTAAACGTCATCCGGCCGGCCAACTGGCCGGCCGGTTTTCTCCAACGGGACCGGAAATTCCGGTCCCCTCTTCAGCTTCCGACGCCGGCGGACCGGCCGTCGGTCTTCTCATCCCGCCGCGGCCTGGAACCGGCCGCGGTCTCCTCGTCCCGCCGCGGCCCGGAACCGGCCGCGGTGTTCGTCGTCCGGCACGGTGCGACGGCACCGCGCCCCTTCGCCGTGCCTTGATTCCTTTTAACGTGGCGCGACAGCGTCGCGTTCTTGAAGATTCTTCCTCGGCGTGGCGTGACGGCGCCGCGCAAAATATTTGCACGATTATCCACGTGGTGCGACGGCACCACGCCACATGCTTCCACCCGCAAGAATAAACAAGAACGATGCAGGGGGTTCGGCCGTGTTCGTGCGGTCCGGCCCCCTCACGTTAAAATAATAACGCAACTTTAAATAATTCAAAGCCACATGTTAGACTTGCTAAATTCACGATCAAGAATAAAATAATTAAACCAAAAAGAAAACAACAACCCCTACCTTGGTATAAGGTTCGAAGATTTGTCTACGTTCCGCGGAAGACGACGTCGTGGAGGTCGGGCGTCATGGTCGTCGTTCGTCAAATCCGTTGATGAAGGGATGCGTCCGATGCGATACGTCGTTGGCGAAACTTCTCAAGTCGACGAAGGAAAACCGAGGAGGAAGCGGTGTCTCCCTTTCTTTGACGTGGAGAGAAGATAGAACGACGTGTCGGTGTTCTTCGCGTTCTTCAAGGAGGAAGATGAAGTTCTTCAAAGTGTAGAACTCTTCTTCTCTCAAATCTCCACACAACACAGCAACTCCCAAAATAAAATAAGCTACACCTTATTTTATTTTCACTTTGCCAACCTTTCAAAATTCAAAAGTTGAATTCATTACATTAATTAAAAATCTAGAGTTGTCAAAAAATTAAATGAAGAGATAAGTTGGCAAGAATTAATGTAGGGGAGAGTCACATAATTTAAGAGGGGGTTTAGAGGGGTTAGGGAATTTGAAAAGGTGGGGGCTCGTGTGGGCCCCACCTCCCTCATAACCACACATGGGAAGTTGGGTGGTTGTGGGCCCCACCAACAACTTCCCATGAGAGAGTCTAACCACCACGAATAAAATAAAATTCACACACAATTTTATTTTACTTATCTTTTAATCCCCAAAACTAACTTTCAACCCGCAACAAACGCAACTTCCGAAAAGGTCTCAATTAGAGAATTTCGGCGCTGCGAGTTCATCGGTGCCCTCGGATTTCAATTCCGAGTACCGGATCAAAAGTTAGGAAAACCCGCTCGTTCGTTCACTGAACGTACCCGAGCCAAACTTCGGAAATTGATTCCGGGCACTCCGGGCCTCGGAATCAGGTGCCGTCTGAAACCGCGCTCTTGTAAAATTCTAAAGAAAATTAAGAAAAAATTTTCCTTGAATTTTACGGGTCTTTACAATCTTTTTAAGATGATTTGGTTTAGATCTCCCTTTAACATATTTTTATCTTAATATAAGAACAAATTATTTCTTTACTAACTTATCAGATTGTGGTGGATCCCCATTCTCTTTAATATATGAATTATACCAAGTTTATTTATCCAATAAGTCATTAGAAAAATACCTAACAATGTAGCACATCTCAAAAAAATAATCAAGAGATTCAAATATATTACTTATAAACATGTTATTCATTTTCTATGTGGTCTTTTTTAACTAGAAAGTTTACTTCTAACTTTAACTTTTATCCCCTAACTTTGGGCCTTCTTAAAGTTCCAAATTTTGATATATTATGCCAAAATCTATAAATATGGTCTCAAATATATAATATCACTAACATCTCCCAACCAACCGTGTTCATTTTTTATGGATACAGTTTATCAAGAACTACATGCTTTTGGATTTTGGGATGAAGCACCAATATCATTTGTTCCTTTTTAGTGGGTATATTTATTGGAAATAATCATATCCACCTTTGAATTATTAGTATGATTTATATAATTTTTATCTATAAAATTATATATATATATATATATATTCCATTTTGTTATGAAATTCCAGAAAAAATAGATTTAGTATAAACTAAATTATCTATGTTGTGGGATACAATTCTGTATGATCTTGAAGTAGATGAATCTATAAATTATCTAAATATATTTTAGGTACCATTTTGAGTATTCTTAGAAGAAAAAGTTACTTTAGAAATTTTTTTAGATATTCCTTTTCTCTACAGGTTGAGAAGTTCCAGTTTTGGATTAAACAGGTCCTTCAGTTTGATTCTCATCTCAAGGAACTTCAGGTTGAGAGTGTTCTTCTCATATTAAACTAATCTTAACCTATCATAAAAATTACACTTTATCTTATTAAATTCATCTTTTGGATTTTTTATTCTTGCATCTAATTATAAATCTCTCTCACTATGTATACCTTGATTTCTAGTTGGAACATTTTGATGCTTATATAGACTTGATGTAACCATTCTAATGCATAGAATACTTCACTAAGTAAAGTATTGAATACTTCATTCATAAAAACTGATATTTTTAATTCATTAATATCTTTAACATACATTTCATTGAAAATATATTCTTCTTCATACTTTTCTATCACTAGTTTTGTAAGGGTGTTACATATGCCAACCTTTTTTTTCTAATACCTATTATATAGAATCAACTTCCTTTTAAAGCTATGATCTGTCATTTATTAAAACCTTTACATGAGATAACATGTACACAAAAAATAACTAGGAAATTTCTTCAAGGAACCTTGATTTTATAATAAAAACTATAAAGTGAGTTATCACTCAACTCCTATTCTTCATAGCTCAATCATTATATATAATTGTAATAGTGTCCTAAAGAGTTAATAAGATAAATATTATCTGGAATATATTTAGATAATGGTGATTCCTAAATTTTTTTAAATAATTTTATAAGACATTGTACTCTTTATTCATCGATTTTTAAATGTCTTTTGTGGGAGCTATAATTCATTCTTAATTACAGTGGAAGTGGGTTCTTCTATCTCAAGAACTTCTAAAATTTCCACCAAATTTAATTTTGATCTAAACATCTTAAAATTTATCGAAATTTAAAGGGAATTAAAAAAGTCCTACCATAGGGAAAATTCTCTTTGATACCACTTGTAATGACCCTAAGGATTAGTGTAGATGCCTGGGGGGAGTCAGGTGTTAACTAATTGTTTTATTAATTACAAAATATCTTTTGGATCTTTAACCACGGTCAGTTATAAACACATATTGTCAGTTAGTGTAGTTGGTTCAATTTTTGTTTAATCTAACACCCATACTACATAAAATGATAGTAAAGTAATAAAAAAATTATATTTTTATGGTTCAACTTAAAAGAATACTCCTTTATATGATTATTTATTACCTCAATCATAGATTCAACACTATAATTAGTTGTATACTATGATGGTCTTTGTGCTTCCCACACCTATAGTGCCAGTGTCTCATTAGGGTTCACCTGAATACTTCGCATAATACTTCCACAGTAAAATTCACACTAAATACATGGATTTACACTGTGTTTTACCAACATACCCTATATTATACATGTTTCAAAAATTTCCAACTTGTATATACAACTGTGGTCTTTCAACACCTCCTTTTAATTTGATCAAAAACCTATTATGGGATATCTCTACACACACCAATGTGATAACCACCCTCTTAATGTTGAGTCTTTTACTACCACAAATTCTTTAACAAAAGTTCATGAAACTTAGTTTCTGTGTCTTGTATAGTTCTCATATCTCCTTCAAAACCGTCACATTGGTTTCTCATGCTCCTAAAAAATTCGACACAGTAAACTCTAGGAACATTAGATATTTAAATGAATGACACCTTTGTTATATGAACTGACTTTTTTTTAATTCCCATTCCACAGATATAAATAACTAGTAGTAAAATTTGACACACTTATTCTTCTTATGAAAAAATGAATGAAATATTCTACTTCAGAATTGGTTTGGTTTCCTTCAGTTATTTTTAACAAGTTTCATTGAATTAACCTTCTTTTTCTTTATTAGGGTGCTTCATAGATCTCAAAAACCCACATTTGTTTACATAAAAATCCACATACAAAAAATTACTTATTTTTTATATCCATCTCAATTATATAAAAAACTATACATGATACTCTCCTTTATTTGTCGGATCTTATTATATTTTCAAGGAAAAAATACTTTAAAGAATATTTGTAAGAAAATGAATCGCATAAATATGACAGATCACCATTTTATTTCTCTCCCAAGATATTCGCATCAGTCTTATTTAATAGAATCACATTATAGTATCTACCATTTCCATTAATATCCAGTTTCTATAAGTATTTTAAAAAATACCACTTACTTTATTTTCCATCTCATTTTCAAAACTCATCTAGAAATATATTCAAATGCATATTTAGTAGGATTAGCTCCATTTCTCAAAATTTATCCTACAAAATATTTATATCAAATCTTCACTACTATATGAGAATCATATAGCACATTTCCTGTAGTTAGTAATACTCCTTATCTAGTTTGAGAAATTGAATAATATAACCTATAAAGATATCTGTTTGAGTATGTAAAAATCAATAATAGATTAATATTTAATTATTCTCCCTAAAATATTCATAGATCACATAGATATATACTTTTATTTATATCTTGTGATTCATTGTAATTCTATGTAAATTATTCTAAATAATTCAGTAAATTCATTTTCCCTATTAAAAATTACATATAGAAGGTCCTTTTCTATTTCAATATTTGGAAAATTCTGAGCCTTCTATCTACATAATAATCTTGTATCATATATTCTCTAAGATTCATTATTTTTCTTAATTCATATAAAAAACACAATAATCCTTATATCTTATTTCCATAGAATTAAAATATTCAAGAAACTCCATTTTTCATTTGGCTTTGATATTCCCTTTCCATGGATAAATATAATCTACTTATATATTAATTAATTGAACCACAAACCAAGTTGGGTTTTATGATTTTTATATTCTTTTTGAATAGTTCATGCAACATACCAGCTAACTTTTTCTTTATTATATTTAAATTGGGAAACCTGAGTTTTTTCTCATCATGTAGAGACTCAAAATTTTCCTAAGTTTGTAATGACACATAAATACGAAATATATGGAACCGAAATGGAGACATTTACTCATATTATCACATGTATTAGAGAAATTTTTTATTTCTTCCAAGTATAACACTTACACGGTCCCTCGTGCAAACCTATGTAGGTTTATTCCACACATACACAGAGTTGAAAAAAACTACTAAACTAAAATTATTAACACCTATATTGTGTAAAAAGGATACCTACACAACCATACACCTTTCAATTTTTTAGTTTAATATGATATGACACATACATAGGGTGTAAAATACACATAAAAAGTACCTTAAATATCATATAATATAGGTTCAAGACTTATAAAATTTATTGGATTTATGGGATGAAGTTACAGAATATGTGAAATTGAATTTGAGAGAATTAAAATCCTTCTCATTCATTCTCTAACCTTAATAAAAGGTCATATTGAATATATATAAAAATAGTATTGTTGGTAATATTTATATGGGTTCTATATATTATAATTTATCTTCTCCTTTAAGAATGAGAGACACAACTATAAAAGTTGTCTAGTCCTTGTCTATATAGCTAGTATCATTGAATTCATCCCCTTTATTCAAACTATAATTCTATATAAAATAAAATAAACATTATTAAGTTATTTATAAAAGTGTTTAAAATTCATAAATTTCAAGGATTTTTTAGGATTAGATTTTTTGAGAATTTGGGAAAAAATTACATTACATTGGAAATGGTAAAAACATGGACCATTTTTTCCCACAACACTTGATTATTAAATTTAAACTCTCATTTCATTCAAAAAATTATTCAATTTTTGTGATGATTCATCATTATAGAAATATTGACCTCGATATAGTTTAAGAATATCCTTATATCCTATAAAAAACACTAGAAAACATCGTATGAGCAAAAAATCTCATAAAGGGATATAAAAATAAAGGGATCCTATTAGTCTAGTGAAAAGCCTGAAAAGAGATGATGATGATTACCTTTCTTCAATAAAATTTTTATCACATAAATAAAGCATATCCAAATGATAATATAAAAATTATATCAATGAAAAACTTTGAGACCGATTAACAATCATACAAAAACCAAGAAAGAACCATGAAACCATTTCTTTGAAAAACAAACCTTTGAATTTTAAAATCTCAAAAAATTTCCTTACATTATGAAATTAAAATATTTATAAAAAAATTAGTAATCCTTTAATAGGTATCTTATAGAATCATATTCATAAATTATTTTCAAAATTTCTTAACCAATGTTAAAATAAATTAAGACAATTTAATTCCACTGGAGTAAGCTACTAGATTACTTGCCTTATTTTTCACCTCCAAAGACTAAATCATTTCCCATTGCATTGAAGAGATATGTTTGTATCACCCATCACGATGAGCTATATCAGGATCGCCCATCATTATATAAAATTCTCCAATTCCATATCATCGAATTTCTTTTTTCATATTTTAAATTTTCATCATAAAATCCTTGAAAAAAAAATTTGAACAAATAAAAAAATACTTTATATTTTCACATAATCATAAAAAGAAATATCATTTTTCTATGCAAAATCACAAAAATATAAAATTACCAAAAACAATTAGAAATTGAATTTACTTTTTAAAACAATGAAAAATTATATATGAAAATTAATAACAAATAAAAGATATGATGTCTAGAAAATCTATTATTTTTATATATGTTAAAAAACATTATTTTTAACTTTTGTTAAAAGAGTCTAAAGTGATTCATATAGAAAATGAAAAAAATTACATTTTAAAACATTTTAAAGAAAGTAGAAATTAGTTTAAAATTATATTTAACATCCTTTTAAGTATAAAAAATATAATTCTTAAAACTTTTAGAGGAACATGGATATGGAGGAAAAAAAGTTTAAAACATTTAAAACAAATTTTTAAAGGAAAATATCTTACGACATTAATAAAATTTAAATAAAAAAGAATTTTAAAGGATAAAACTTGTAAAAGAGTTATAAAGAACTTAAATTTTATAAATTAATGATAAAATTAATCCATATTGTAGTATATAAACTATACAAAATAAAACATGTAGTGAACATGACATAATTCCCAATGAAAGGAAATTGAGATGAGAAATCCCTTCCCCTATATCCTGGCATTCAATATTCATTCTTTAACTCATGCATAAATAACTTATATTAATAATTTATTTTATTAATAAAGCTATAAGGGTTTTTATCTTTTAATTACCTCATTTATTTCATTTATTTCCATGTCTTATATATTTAATAAGCTGATTAAGTTCATGTTAGACATTTTGACTAACTAAACATTAATTGTTTTATTTATCAAACACTTTTGAGGAAAAGTGAGAAACCACATACATTCAAATAGGAGTACATGCCTCATAAGAGATCAAAAATTTATTGAAACATAATTTAATTATATTAGCTGATTTATCCATAATAAGTTTCCAAGAGATAACATGCACCTATGTATTTGGATCATTGGTAATGAGGTCTTCAAAGAAATCCACCAACTTATCCCAAGTTCAAGAATACTCATTTTTTACATATATTCCCTTTGTTAAAAGTTCAGTAGGTTGAAGAAATTCAATGTTACCTTTATCCCATAATCTAAAAAATACATAAAATGAAATAATTATCATGTTTCTACATTAAAATTTTCTAATCATCCATAAAATGTGGTCATGAAAAGATAATCACATAGCTTCATAGGGGGTGATATTCCACAAGTACACATGAGCGACATTGTCATTTTTAATGGGTTTAGGGGTGATAAGGTAAGCATATATTATATTTCAAAAATAATAATTATTTCATAAATAATATATATATATATATATATATTAAACCCCTCATAATAATCATCCTTTTGAGGTGGTGTTGAAAAAAAGAACATCCCTTCGTGGAGGTGGCAGTCCACACGTACACACGAGCGACACTTTCATTTTCTATATGATGGAAAAGGATATGATAAAGGGTTTTTTCATATTTTTTATAAAATTTAAGTATATTAAATATAAATATTTAATTATATTATTATATTTTAGATAAAATTGATGGAGTTATAAGAAGTAGTAAAATGAAATTACTCGACTAAGAGTTATACCACTTCTTTGGAAACCCAACTTTGGATACACCATAATCCTTTTTAGGATGGTATTTTGGTGAGACAAAAACATCTAGGACATGGGGAGGATGTTTGGGATGGGTTATATATATATATATATATTGTTTAAGGTAAATGGATCAAAAGGTGTTAAGAAGAGTGCAGAAGAGGTTCTATTTTATAAGTGATGAGAGTGGCATAATTGTAAGTATTAAGAACATTAAAATAAAATAAATATCATAATCATTTAAAGTGGAACCAAATCGATATATTTTATTAGGAAGTATATGATAAGTTTGAAATTGATACAACCAATAAAATTTATACATCTTTAAGTTTCATTTTAAACCTTATGTTTTTGTATAACCCCTTGTTATCCCTATTTAACCTTAACTTTGATAACAATTTTTTCACTCTTTAAGTGTTATAAATTTTCTTATAAGGAGAAACATTGTGAATAAATGATTCGTGTATGAAAATTTCAATAACTAAATATCCAAATTTTCCTCTTTAAATATTTTTTTGAATTTTAAATCATTTAATAAAATATGGTTTATCCAAAAATTTTATAATGATCATTTGTATGACTATACATTTAATTTTAATTCAATGTAATAGATAAAAATGGAATTAGAATATAAAAAATTTAATATTAATAATAATTTAAAATTATGTATGAAATTTATGTAATACCAAAATTCATCCAAGAAATATTAATTTTATTGTTCATAAAATCATTTTCCTTGATTTTTCTACTATTTTCACAAGCACTACATCAGGATTACGTAAATGTTGAATGTAATGACCAAAACTTTCATTAATGGAAATCCCTCTAGATCAAATAAAATTTCTCTTTATGTAAAATTTTTATATAAAATGTAAACTTCTTGGGTTTTATGTTTTTTTATTTTAAAATACTGTTAAGGATTATGACCATTGTTAATATAGTCATTGAACAGTGATCACATGATTAGTATAAATATAGGGCTTTAACAAATCCAATTTACTCAGACAAAGGAGCTGATGGCCTCATCCGGTAGACATGCCCCATACAAATGCCATTTGTCAGAGCTCGAAAAGGAGGGTGTGCATTTGGGTTTTTTTCTTGAACAAGCCCAAGCCGAGCTTGAATTTTTAAAGCTCGAGCGGAACCGCCTATGAGAGAAGTGGAACTTGATAGACATTACCACCCGAGAAATGTTATCCGATCCACCCCAAGTGTCGGTCACCATCACACAGCTTACCCTTTGGTCTTATGTAGGTGTTATAAGGGATTATCTAACAAGACCCTATCACTATGGTTATGTATGTTATTCTTTTATACAATAATGGATATACTTTCAATTTATTATTGTTACCTTGTAAATAGTTTTTAAGGCACAAATATTATTTTTAGTTAATATTCATCTAAGAAATATATTTTGATTAATTAATGGATTTTTTAATTAAATAAAATTTTAATAAAATATTTTTATTTTTTATTAAATTAATTTTTATTAATTATAAATTATTGTATAATTTTATGAATGCAATTGTAATTTTTATTACGGTTTGAAAGATGTTTTTATCAAAACCCATGAATTTTTGATAAATGTGGGTATTTATTTTAAAAGTTAAAATTAACATATTTAGAGAATTATTTAGATAAAATGAATATTATTTATGGAATCAGGACGTTGAAATTATCCAAAGGTGAATTTTTAATAATTTTCAGTGAAAGTAAAATTTTTGGGTAAAAATTAAATACCGTTAAAATATATAATGTGTTTTATGAAATCATAATGACCCAATAGTGATGTAATAAAATAATATAATCCTTATTTTAAGCCAATATATGTTTTACCATTAAAATAATGTAATTTTGGGTTTATTTGACTTATTTTACAAAGCATTAATGGACCCTTCAAGGCTTATTAAACATCTTGTATTTTTAAATTGTTTTCCTTGAGAGTGTGACTCACCTCCACATAAGAAACCCCATTAATTTAAGAAGTTTGGACTTTGTCCTTATAAAATATTGTTTTCCGCTTCCCTTATCCAAAAACCATGAGCAATAACTATGGGCTGGTTTGTGGTTTGGATTAGTTTAATGTGAGGTGTCCCAAACCTAAATAATAATGAATTCCCTCACCTTTCCTATATAAACCCACCCAAGATCCCACATTCTCCTCACTCAAAGCCATTGGAGTTCATCCAACTTCTGATCTACTCTCTCTATAATCCTCCCAAGGTGTCGCAAGCTCCCCAGAAGCCTCTCTGAAGCATCTCTCAAGCCTTTGGAAGCACACTTCCAAGTAAGGGTTTTTATCCCTTCTCATTTTTGTCCAATTTTCTTAATATTTTCATGAACTTTTAATTTCAATTATAAATGTTGGGGTATGGTTTTGAACCTCCCCCATACGGCCCTATTTTTTTTTGAATTATGGGATACCCCTTTCTCTCTCATTAAATTCCTCCCATGTTGACCCGTTACTATGCCGAAATTCCGTAAGAAATTTCTCTCTATTCTTTTACATTCAAGCAATTCTTTTGTATCATGAATATAAATTCCATTTCAATTGTTGGGACATGTATCTATATGAACCTATTACTTTCCATTTCATTAAAATATTATGAGGCACCACATTCTCTCTCATCAACCATTTTTATTAATTCTTATGTCACACCGTTACCTTGCCAAAATTGCACTGATTTTCCAAGTGAATGTCATTGTGCAGTGAAAACCATGACCATTTCTCTATCAAGTGTATTCACCTTTATGAACATTTAATTATTGAATATAATGTTTCATATATTAATTCCATATTCCTTTATCATGTAATGAATGATTATGTTTTATGAATCCATGTTATATGATCCACGTGGCACACTTATGCATGAAATGAAATGTTTAAGAAGGGTGCGCCCTTATAGCACTCCAATGCATTAAGTTAAGAATAGTATCATGATACGTCATGTGCAATGGGTGTTTACTCATTCTAATTCAAGTGTAACGAGGTTTTACTTGTGCTTCATGTGCAATGAGGATTTACTCATGCTCAATGTGCAATGAGCCTTGGCTCATGCTAATTCCATGTTAAGTGTTGTTGCCACATTTCCATCTTATGATTATCATCCTTTATCACACCTTTATTTTTATGCTTCTATTGTGATCTAATGACATTCCTATTTTCTAACATGTGTTGTATTACTCATGTTACTCCATGTTTATTCCCTTACTGGGCTTTATAGATCAGCCTTTTCTTATGCATGTCCTCAGGTTATTCCATGCAATGCTAAGTACGAGGGAATGTAGTGGTCAGGTAAAGGACATTTTCAATAAAGATGTTGTATTTCTTGTTTTAAGTTGTTATTTAATGATCTTAAGCCCCAAATACACTAGACCTCTCGATCTTCTATGTTGTATCAAGTGATGTTTGTGTAATAAATTATGTTTAATTGTGTAATAAAAAGCAAGGTTGTCATATTGAAGGTAACTATAACACCACTAAAAAATTAATATCCTTAATACAATTTTTTAATATTAAATATAAACATTTGTATCCATTCATAACTTCATTTCATCCCTAAGATAACAAATTAGATAAATTTAAAGAAAGAGAGAGACAATTTGTAATTAACCTTTAATTAACATAACATAAATGTAATAATTAAGGGGAAATGTCACTTGAACAGTTAAAATTATAAATTAAGGTGATAAAGTCCATTATAATCTACTAAAATAGGAAATAATATGACATTATCAATTTCTTTAACCTTAATTAAACTGTTTAACCTTTTATTGTAGAGAAAATATTTTTACCATTGTAACTATTCAAAATAAAAAAACATAAAACAAAAATAATTCATAAAATTAAAATTCATGATATCGAATAATAAATCCATTTTTTAGGATAAAATATTTATAATTTCAGAAAATTACTTTTAATATAAGTACTTAATATGCAATAAAAAATAGTTTTTAAAAAAGTGTGTTTTTAGTATAAAATAAATTTATACCAAAATAAAATAAAATGTTGATTCATATAGAATTATTTAGATTATGTTTAATAAAATTGACCTAAGATTAAATTAAAACTAAATTCAAAATAAAATGGTACTTTTAAATTCCTTTATTTAAATAAATGAAATGAAAATTGTTTTTTGTAAAAATCCGCATTTTATCAAGTTACCAAAAAATCAATATTTTGTGAAAAATAAAAAAATAAATCCAAAGAATGTTATGAATTGAATATTTATAGAATTATTTTAATTTTATCAAATAAAATTTCTAAAAGTTTCATAAATTAGTTATAATATATATGTAAAGAGTTTTAATAAAATCCATCTTTGAAGAAAATTAACTTTTTAAGAATAAAATTACTTTACTCCCGTTCCCTACCAATTAACCATAATTAAATGAATTAAAATTCATAAAATCATATATATAGTATACTTATTTCAATATAATCATTTATCAATATTTATTAATTTAATCTTTTAGTATAAAAATACATTACTAAAATAAAACCATTTTTATGGAAATAAATCTTTTACCTTCAAAAGATTTTATATTTATTTCTAACCAATTTACGATCAATGAATTATTGATTATTAGTTTTATGAAGAAAAAAATTATATATTTATTTTATTCAATATTTATTCTCATTCAAACTTCCCTAACCAATAACTTGGTCAAAACCATCATATTTAAATAATAATATTTATTGTAGTATATCATGACTTGTTTACGCTCGGTGTTATGTATACCACATGCTGTCAAATATATTATTTAAATAAAGGAAATTATAAATTATTGGGTTGTTACATTATACCCCATTAAAAAATTTCATTCTCTCAATTTTATCTCACGACCCATAAAAAGGGTTTGAAACGTTTTATAACATCAATTCCAAGGAGCGGAAGATAAGACATATGGTCATGAAAGGGAAAAATTTTAATATTTATTTTAAATAATAAGTTTGTTTCAAAACCCACATCAATAGAAGGGATAATAAAATATTATTTTCTAAATTAGAGAAAAGGGAAATATAATATTCATCTAGAATAATACATAATCGGGTTCCCAAATAAAGAAAACATTGGCATGAAGTGAAAACATGGGTATGTAAATAAGATCCAATTAAGAGAAAATATAATACTTTTATGATAATATAAGAGACCATGAATTCATCATAAATGATCATATAATTATATAATTTTAATTTTTATGTTTTTTTTATATTTTTGAGGGATTCATTTATGATAAGGATAGATAACCTGAGAAAATATACATACTTAATTTCTTCCCATTCTATATGAACAATTTTAAACTTTTATTGTTCTTAGATAGGTTTTCCAACTTATATCTAAACAATTACCCTAGTAAATGTATATTAAAGATGAATTTTTCATTACAAAATCTATAAAATCATCTTTTAATAGATCACATGAACCCTAAAAGGATAAAAAGTTTTTCCTCCCATCATTAGACATTAAGAAAAACCAAAATGGTTAGTTCAAGTTAGGATAATATCAAATTAATATAAATAATAAATTAATCTATAAATGATAAATAATAACACCCAAAGATAAAATATAAAATTTTTATGAATAACTAAACTTAATTATCTTTGAAATATGCCTAACCAAAATCAAAACCCAAAAATTAGAAATTTTTTATAACATATTCTCTCGAAATTAACATAACCTTAATCTCCAAATAAATTTAATCATTCATAAATTAATATACCAAAAAATAAATATACCCTAATTGTATAATTTCTAAAATATACTAATATTTTATATAAATAACATGAATCACTATAAAGATAAAATAAAATCATATATACTTCCAAAAGATAAATTAAACTTAATCCTTAGGTAAAATCCTATCTTAACCACAAGTATTTTCATTAACATAAACATACAATGTTCCCAAAATAGTGGAATTCTTAATGAAAAACCATAATAACATAGAAAAAATCACTTTTCAATCCCTTGGTTATCTATATTATAACGACTCAGAAATTTATGAATGAAATTTCCCTTCTGATTATGTAATTTGGACATATTTAATAATATGGTATTATATAAAGAAAATGAAAAACATAATGAAAACTAGAAACATTTTATTATATTAATTTTAAAATTATATTTAGTGAATAATTATGGACATACGAATTGATAATATTACAATGAGATTAAAAATAGGAAACAAGATAACTCTAATAAGAAAACTTGGATCTACTTGAACAATAGTACTCATGAACAACACTATAGAAATGAAACAAAATATTTGTAATGAAATATTCATTTTAAAAAAGAAGACATATATACTTTTGAGACAAAATATAGTCGAATGAAGAAAAAATGAAATGTGATGTATTTATTGAAATTAGGGAACCTGTATGACTATAACAAATATGATTGTTAGAATAGTAATCTGATCATTGGAATTGTAACTTGAACATTGGAAGAGTAATATAACCATTAATAATAGTAAACTAACCTTGATAAAATTATCCTTAATTATGGAAGTCTAAAATAATATTTAATTTACTAATAAAATGAAAATATGACATATTTTTATCATTATACAAGTAAATAAATGTATTAAAAATGATAAAATAAGTGTTTGTAATTTTGATAAACACCAATGTTTTATTTTCATTTTTATAATAATTATAATGATTTAAAATAGCGTTTATTTTATTACAATAGGTTTATAAATTTAATTATATTTTATTATAATTATATTAAAATTTTATGAGATCATTATTAATATTTTAAATGGTCATGAAACTTATCATAATATTAAAATTTGTATTTTTAAAATTAACAAATATTTTTAATAAAAGTTAATTTTCACATATTTATAATTTTTTTCTTAAAATGGATTTTATTTTTTGAATATTCACTTTTAAAAAT
This sequence comes from Viscum album, assembly GCA_963277665.1. Lineage (NCBI taxonomy): Eukaryota > Viridiplantae > Streptophyta > Magnoliopsida > Santalales > Viscaceae > Viscum > Viscum album. The sequence continues at coordinate 405,769,733 of OY728130.1, forward strand.
GGATAGGGTGTTTTTTTGGTATTTTTCTAAAGTAGTTGAATTTCAGGTCAATATTAAAATATAAAAATATATGGTAATTTTAATTTTAAGAAACATACATGAAGAAATGAGTCATGGATGATGTAAGTGACCATTGGTTCAAAATAAAATTCATATATTACTATATATAGTCAAATAAATCAAAACTATTGGAAGTATTAAGTCTAAAAAATAAATTAATGAATATTATATTAAAATAGTGTCCTCTTCATGAGGACTGCCTCCATCTCAGATGACATACCCTTCGCAATGACCTAAACTCAGATAGATATTGCACCGACCCCTACCCCTTATTGGGGAATGGACCCTCATTGTCCCTCCAAGATATTCAACCTTCGCCCTTCTCTCCCTTCTCAAACCTTGACTACATTCCCTCTTTCCCTCAGATTTCCCCCAGCCTGAATGTTCCCGAATGGTTTTATGACTCCCCAAAATTGTTGATTTTGACTTTAGAATTCAACGATGATTCTTCTCTGTTGAATCTGACATTGTTTTCATGACTCATGAAATGCGGGATATTGGTGGACTCTTTTTATCATCATATTTTTTGGATCATGGGGTTTATAGGAGAGTTCTACCATAAGGATTCTCGAGTCCAAATATTTATGATAATATTTTCTTCGGTAGAGGATCTGGTTCTATCTTGGTTTACTTTTTCATGTATTTACAATGGATCCTATGTTTTCCTCTTCAAAATGTCACATGAATTTCACATAAATCACATCTCACCGATGATGGATATTTGGATGAGACTCCCTGAACTCCCGATCCCATTTTAGAATCCCTTTTTAGTTTGTTGGGAAATATTGTAAGGAGTTACATATATTCACACTGTATGACTCAAGATGTGTGTCACCTTATCTCATCGAGAATATTTAGTGAAGTGGATGTGTGAAAAATTCATGTTGATTCTTTTTGGGTTGGAATTGGTGATGCGTTTCATTATAATAAATCAGTAATCTTAGAGTATGGGTGTGATTTCATCCAAATATGCAAGAAACTAGGACATACATCAGTCATTTCTAGTCATTTATAACTATAGTGGAAGGTGTTTGGGGAATGTTCCAATCATATGAACTGGGTTTTAGCTGGGGTTCCCCTTGATTGAGGATGTCCTCTAGAAGTAGATCGTACTGGAGAAGATGAGGGTCGAGGGTTGGCAGGTGGTGATATACTCCCATTTGAAGAAATCAAGGAGACTAAGAAGAAACCAAATGTTAAAAATCCTCATCCAACAGTTACTGATATTTTTTGTAGACTAAAACATGATTTGGGGGGTGTTCGTTCTTCAGGGGCTATAGTGAGTCTGAGTAATGAAATGTATTTGCGTGCTCTTGTTGATTCTCATATAAATGTAGACACTTGAAACATCATTATGGAGACACGGGTTTCTGGTGTTATAAAATATGTGGGGATGGCTCAAGATGACTATTTTATACATAAGGAGGGGGATGACCCTTTGGATGCTGATTTGGAAATGCGGAAGAGTTCACTTAATCAATCCGATGAAGCTAAGATGAATGAGGAAATTCTTTTAGATCAAGCTACTGGTGAGGGTCCTCAGTGTGTGGTCTTAGAGGAAATTAATACACATTACCTGTATATGGGATGAAGATTTATGAAGTATAGAGATAAGAATATTTTAGAAAGGATCCCAATTATGGGGACCACAACACTGGGGTTCAAAAGACTAATTTCTAGGAGGATTTTAGAAAATTTATAACTCATTGTGAATTTATGATAGGTGGGAGAATGTTTCTGATGATGAAAAGGAAACTGATAGCAACCCCCTTAATTATTTGAATTATGGTAAAGTCTCATTCAATGATATTATCACACATGGGAAAAAAATGGTGATTAGTAGTGAGGGATCCAACTCTACTCCCCTGAAGGGAAGGTTGAGTAAGGAATACTTCAATATGCCAAGGACAATGTTTACCAGGTCATCCTCTAAGGAATCAAGATGGATCGATGCTATGATTCTTAAGATATTTAATCAAGGTAATTCTTAATCTAAATGGGAAACTGGTGATGAGTATGGTTATGGGAATTATTTTTCATACTATGATACATATTATTTTTTTCTACTAGATGTGGGTGATCTATCATCCTTGTCCTATTTCCATTTCTACTTTTTCTTTATTTTTAATAAATGGTTAGGAACTTTTTTTATGACTAAAAATTTCTGAAAACACACTCTCTCATTCACTCTTTATAAATAACACCCTTCTCTACCCTTATCTACCCCTTCACCTAACACCTTCCAAGAATTTTATCTTACAAAAACTCTATGAAAATCTCACCTTATCTCTCTCTCACACCCTAAAGATTTATTTCCTCTTGAAACACAAATCCCATGGTGCCTTGAGTAGAATACTAAGAGGACACATTCGAAGGAAAACTTAACAAAATCAACTGAGTATTCTATATTTCTATACCTATTCTAACTCCTCAAAGACCTTATTATCCATGCTGGTATGATAATTTCAATATTTTTAATATAATTTAGTGTTATTACATATATGGAATATTCCCTTTATCTCTTCGAATATTCTATAAAAAACATTATGGTAGGTTCCCTGGCTCTATGGATGATGTATTTTTATTTTCTACTGCAACCTTCATGGTTGGTTTAAATTAACATATAAGGGTTTAAAATGATCTTAATTTGTATACCATATATTTTATATTATTTTATAATGATTATATAACTGTACTACTAAAATAAATTCATTTTTTCCATCATAGCTGTAGAACCTACCTAAAAGAAATGACCATATAATTATAACATTTATACTAAATGAATCATACCTATGTTAGGACACATATCAGTATTTGGGACCATTTCAATTTCATTAAATAAATGAATATCATTTTAGTTTTCTTTTGGAGTTGTATTCCCATTTGATTAGAACTCCAATAATTAAGCACAAGTAATTCTTCCTTAGAGCCAAGAAATGAACACCCTTAGAACATAAAAACTTAACTTAATATATTTTTTAAATGGTTATAAATGAACCTAAAATAATTTTATTAGATAAAAATATAAATAAATGTTTATGAATTAATTAATTAATGATTATAATTTTATCATTCATGAGGTAAAGTGAGAGGGCATAATGAATCTAGACACGAGGTATATGATCTCTCTGAACCAACCTATTTTATTTAGGTAATGTTTTTTTAAAAGGTCCCTTTTCCAGAAAGTTTAAGGCATAAAATAGATAATGAAACCAATAATAAAAATCTAGAGAGAGGATTTTTATTAAAATATCTTTTGTGAAAAGGATTCAATTACAAATATAACTCAACTAACCAAGTGATATCAATCCTAATCCCTTTTTTGGAAAGTCTCTCTACCACCAGGTTTTCTTCTCAATTGCTGTGAGTGATGATGAAATTGGTACACATAAGAAATTACAGACATTCTATCCATATAGTAGTTAGTTTCCAAGATAAATTCAGTGTAACATTTCTAATGGATTGGAAAATAGAAATATAATCACACTCTCTCTAGAAATATTTCTAGCCCTTTGAACAAGAAAAATAGACCGAATTAATGATACCTTGCATTTCTGCGTCAAGAGCAGATGTAAAACAATATGATCCATAGAAACAACAAAGTATCCTTCCATAATTTGATGTTATGGAATTATTATAAATTATATATATATATATATATATATTTATATTACATATATACCTACATTATTCTCTATTACTTTGATGGGGTTATAAATAATTGAATTTCATTTCTCAATGCCTTCCTAAAAATCAAACCCCATTATGGGGAAATATTCTATCTCATAATACCTCTACATGACACTATTTTAAAATATTTGTTCCCATTAGTGATTTCATTAAATAAAGAAATATGTTTCGGATAACCATTCTATTTTACCTTTTGTTTTCAAATAAAACACAATATTCATTATTTATTCAATAATCTTCACCATTTTAAAAGTTTATTTTTGTACCCAATTATCTACCATATCTCATGATATTTTTTAAATAAACACCATATTTTTATTCTTATATATTTAGATATGAACATATAAAATATTTAATTCCTTATTATCTTTATAATCTTTATGAAATATCATCTTATTTTGATATGATGAAAGATGATGTCTGCCATGTCTTTCCATGCGTATTTATTATTTTTATTCCCTTTGTTTGATTTACTTATGTGGAACACATATCCATGTACATGTTATGATGGATGAACCTAGATAGTGATATAATACATTTCGTAATATTTATATCTCATGAAATGAAATATATGGGATTAATGAGTAATCCCCATCCAAGATGGGACTTTATCCACTATGTGATATTGCCTTAGTAATTAGCCTTGAATTATTCTTATGTCATGTTTTATGTTGTTTCTAAATTTATATGTTTCCAATATCTTATGATTAAATATTATTTATGTCATGTTTTTATATAATTATTCATGACCCTTTCCTTTTTATGATATCACGTTATGCCATCTGGCTCATATTCAAGGTTTTATTATCATTTTTCTTCCCTTACTAGGATCTATAGCTCACCGATTTTGTTTATTTATTCCCTAGGTTATCTTATGATGTTTTATTAGATCCAAGGTATTTTGAAGCTCATTATGGATAATATTGTTTTTTTTCAGTTTCATTTTGATGTACTATTAACCTAGTCTTCTAAAGACATCATGCCTTTCTATCATTGGGTTGTGTTTATTGGATATCTATGTTAAAAACCATGTAATAATCTGTGTAAAAGTGCTGGGTCACTATATTTGTTATCAAAGTAAGGTCTAGTTTTTTTAGTGATTAGGAAACTAATTTATTAGTAAAAAACCAAATGGATAAGTCTAACTATATAAAAAAGTCCTAAAATTTTATATGTGTATAGAGTGACTGGTTTTAAGGAAAATAGATCCCTATCTAGATATTTTATGTGGATATGGATCTAGAAAAGATATACCTATGGGTGAAAACCCCAAAATTTTGTATTGGGTATTAATTCAACCAATACCTGGGGCATGAAAAAATATCATTAATGAATACCTGGTTTGACACTCTCAGGAGATATGGTTTGATGAATTCACAAAATATTTACAAGCTATTATGAAGGACATGAATAGATTTTCATGTTAGGAAAATATATTGTGAAATTAACATGGATAACCTATACTGAAATAAGAAGACTCATAAGTTAGGATATACATGTCATTTTTATGTTATTCCTTCTAATTTCATAGTTTCCATTTTATATGTTTTTTAGTTTAAGTATTCTAATCCCTAGTTTAATTTTCCTTATTTTAGTTATTGGCATGAAGTAGGAGAAACCATTCCAAAAACTAATGTGATAGGTAATGTGATGAATTTCCTAATGATATGCCTAAACCAATGAGAGAAAGAACTAATAAAATCAAGATAGTACTAAATCAACTGAAAAACTTATGAATACTAACTTGAATCATGTGGAAATCCCATATTCCTTTAAGAAATAGAATGTTTCAATCATGTCCTTTATGTGAAAAAGGAATCCTACCATTAATGGATCTTATGATCCTCTCAGCATAGAAGGATGGATTAACACTAATGAAAAAATATTCTCTACACTCCTATGTTTGAAAAAAGAGAACATCACACTAGTTGTTTACCACATAGAGGTGGAAGCTAATCAATGGTGGAAAATGATAAAAAATATGAATCTAAATGATAAAATCATTTCCATGGATTTGGAAGGATTTATGATTTTTAAATGTTTTTTATATAGACTCTCCATCTAAAATTGAGTGGGTGTTACTTATATTTAAACAAAATTAAGATGAGTCTATTTGTAAATATGGGAAAGAATTTCATGATAGACCTTCGACTTTGTCATCAAAACAAAAATTAAGATGAACCACTTTTTGAGGGAGTAAATCTGATTCTATTAAAATATTTGGAGATTCGCGGCTTTGAAAGCTATGAATATATTTTATTTTTTTTCACTAAATGTGAAGATGGATACTGGTAACTCTTAGTGGTCTTGTGGCTCCAGAGATAAAAATTGGACAATTGAGGTTAATTTTGAAGGATCAATAGATAAATCTTGTGGGGGAAAGAAAAAAACTCCCCACAAGACCAAAAGAAGGAAGATGCATCCCAAAAAATATATCAAGGGAATAAAGATATTCTTCAAAAGTTCCAAAGTGGGGTATTAGGCTAATAAGTGATAAAGGAATATGAAGAATAAAATAAATGTGACTGAAGAAAACATTTTTTTGATAAGAAATCATCATTTAGTGTAGTAATTCAACTATAATGAACACATAAATTATAGAAGCCAATTCCCTAAGTTAAGATTTATCCAAGGCAGTCAATGAAAACAATATCCAAGGAATAAAGAGAATGTATGTTCTTATGTTATCACTATAATTGATGTGGATCCCAAAAAAAAGTGGTGATATGTATAAGGGTTATTCATTCAATAAAATATAATGTACTATTTGATATTGGTTCTATACATTCCTTCATACCATTAAAGTTTAGTAGAACTATTCAAACACCACATCAAAACATAGGGGTTGAGCAATCGATGAGAACAAAATATGGGGAAATTGTTTCATCTAAAGTATATAACCCTTCTCTAGTCAATATTAGTGGAATAAACTCTAAAAAATTATTTTCATAGTTCCTTTTGTGGAGTTTGATGTAATTTTGGCCATGGATGGGTTGTCTTTATATAAATAAAACGTGAAACATCTAGTGAGGGATGTCACTATTCATATCGTGAGTTATCCTCTGGGTTTTTACAAGTCTAATGAGGAGGATGAATCTTCGTTGGAGTTTTCATATTAAAAGTGGATATAATTTCCCTATAAGAAATCATTTCCTACTTAAATAATTGAGACAAATGAGGGAATCACAGTCAAAGACATAACCATTACAATAGAAAATACTAATTTATTCCATGAAGAGTTTCATGGTATTACTTCTAACAGTGAGGTTGATTTCAAAATTGAACTTATAACTAGATCTCTACCCATATCTAAGACTCTTTACAGAATAACCACTATTTAGTTTAAAGAATTTAAGAAGAAGTTGCAAGATAATATGGACAAGGGTTTGATATGAACGAGTACTTCACTATGAGGTGTGATAGGTATATTAATTAAAAATATGGATTGGTCAATGCGCCTCTGCATTGATTATCATGAATTCAAAAAAATCATGATAAATAACTAGTATCCCCTACCACAAATTGATGATTTTTTTTAATTTGATACATGGGCCTCATTATTTATCTAAGGTATATCTTTACTTGAGATATCACTAATTAAAGTCGAACAAGGATGATATTATAAAAATTACATTTTGAACATGGCATAAACACAAGGATTTCATATTTATTCCCTTCAGACTCACTAATTAACTAAAAATATTCATGGAATTAATGAGTATTGACTTTAGATATTACCTCAACAGATTTGTGGTTGTATTTATAGATAATATTTTGATATAATTAAAGAGAAAGGATGAGGAAGATAATCATTTAAATACTAGGCTAAAGAATTTGTTAAAGGAGAATATATATGAAAAGTATAATAAATGAGACTTTTAGATGGAGGAAGTACTATTCTTAGGCATGTTATCACTAAACAATAGATATTTTTTAACCCTTCTAAGGAACATGTGATTGAGTAATGTCCTATAAAAACATATTTAACAGATATCCATAGTTTTCATGTACTATATAGGTATTATTTATTGTTTTTGAGAAACTTTTTAAGATTATAAAACTCAATTACAAAGATAATTCATAAGGAAGTGGAAATTTTCTAGACCAATAAATACGAAGAGAGCGTAAAAGAATGGAAAAAAGGCTTATCACTATACCAAAACGTTTACTGCCCTCAAGTGGGGATATTTTTGTTGTATATAAGTATAATTAAAATAAGATATTGGGCTATGTAATGATATGAAAACATAAATTGATAAAATACATCATAAAAAATTTAAAATATAATGAACAAAACTATAAAATGCATCATCTAGAGTGGGATACAATGATATTTTCATTGATTATTTAATGGAAATTTCTATATGGGGTGATGTCTGAAATATATATGAATCATAATATAATTAAGTATATATTCACCTGAGGGATAATAATATGTTTCAATGAAGATGTTTTGAGTTGATCAAGGATTATAAATGCTTAATACACTACTATCAGGTGAAGGAGAATAAAGTAGAGGATTTTGAAAGTAGAAATTGTCTTAAAACCATATCAATGATGAGAATTTTGAAAGATAAAATATTATTAGACTCATAATGGATGGAAATGGAAGTAATAAATGATGGAATATCATTATTCCTTTATAAAATTATTTCTCAACCACCCCTTCTAGTGAAGATAATGGTTTCTAAAAGAGATGATGTGTAAAAATAGAAAAATATGGAAGCTATAAGAAAACATAAATCCTCAAAGTTCAAAATTTATGGGGAAGTAGTAGTAGGATTTGGGTCATGACTACGTATACCATAAAATACAAAACTAAAGGAGATATAATATGATGTATATAACTTAACCATATCTATCCTCCCAACGAGTATAAAGATGTATCAAGATCTTTGGGAGAACTATTTTTTGGACAATATAGAGAAGGATATAATTGAATATAAATCAAATTTACTGGTATGTAAGAAAGTGAATTTATAAAAGAAGAAATCCATGGGGATGATTCAACCATTAAGCATTGTATATATAAATGGGGAAACATCACCATGGAATTTGTCACCAATTTTCTGAAAACATCATGGTGAGATAATGTAATAAGGGTTTTGGTGGATCATCTTATAAATACTGTAACACCCCAACCCCAGAAGCCGAGAGTCAATGAATTATTTTAATAAATTGGCATTATTACAAGGAATCAAATCCTGAATGAGTGATCAATTTTTCATTCTTGGAAAATAGATTACAAACATGATCGTTACATTTCAATTTAAAACATAAAACACATCATAGATAGTTTTTTAGAACACCATTTTCCCTTTCCCTTAACCCTACATATCAATCATAATACACATCTTGGAATCCTGGGAAAGTTAAACATAAGAAATGGGTGATCTCAGATGCTCAGTAAGGGTAAATAATTTAGCAGAATATATAAACACTTAAGGAAATATGTGCAATAAAAATAACAGCCTTTTTAAACAAAATCATGAACAAAATATTGCAAAAGTAAATCAAACATCACCATATAAATATGCACATGGATATTATAATGGTCAAATAATCACATTTTATAACTAATTTCATAATGAGGGAATGCCTAATTCCGGACATCATACCCACATAGTCAAGGCCTTGTGAAAAGACTACAAATACAATTTTTGTCAAGGCCTTGTCCCAAGATACTAGTTTGTCTCATGAGACCTAGCGATGTATCGAGGAGCTATAGAGGGATCCACCCATCACTTACTAAGTCAACTACATTTCTCTTATGAAAAGGTATAAATATAACACAAACATTCGTATTAAATCTAGCATACCAAATGTCAATACATTAACCATAAACCACGAATGGTGTAAAAATAGAACAGTCACAGTCACACAAATCATAACTCATTCAATACAATATGGAATATTGTATTATAATAAATCAACCTCAATCAAGAAAAATATGCAATAAAGGATGCTGATATAACACCCCAAGCTTCTACGGTACGTTTCCCTTCGAATAATGCGATAGCGTGTGTTGTACGCAACCTCGAGTTCTAACACACACCACAACTAATTAAACTAGCCGTTGTAAATAGTAATACCTACTTTTTGAAATCATATATATTTTATATTTCAAAATGGACTTCATTTTTGGATTCGGAATATCGAAATTAGTCTAGGGTGAAATTTTGGTACTTTTCGGATAACTTTCATATTTTGATGAATAGTGAAAATTACTAAATTTTAATTAAAAACAACTTTTTTAATCAAAATAATTAATAGTGATAAATTATGAATTTGAGTGGTTTTAAAGTATATTTAGAATATATTTTTACCATTAAATTTAATGTTTATCATTGGACATAATTTTACAATTAAACCGAACATAAACAAGTGTCAATCTTTTGATAGTTATTATCTCTTAAAAACACGCTTTTTGTTTTGACAGCGGGATTTAATTTTAAATTAATTTCTGCCACTTCTGTGTTTTGAATTTAGGAAAATGGATTCCATATTTGGAATCAGGATGTTCAAATTGTGTAAATAGGTAACTTTTATTTTTAGACATTTTGAATAATTACTGCGGTAAATATTTTATTTACCATGGTTAAAGGGTAAATCCGGTAAATAAGGGTTAAAAAATAATATTATAATAATACAAAATTACCCTAAAACGTGTCCTAACCTTATTGGTGGACACATAACCGACCATGGGCATCCTTGGGTCAATTTGGGGACCCCTTGGAACCACTTGTATGTGGTAGGGACACATTATATTAATAAAGTTAAAATAAAAATAAAAATGGCATAAGCTTACATCTTTTATAAGAACAATTTTTACATAGGGTTATACATGTTGGATTTTCGATTATAAATATTCCTTAGAAAGATAAAAAGATTTCCTACATAATGATATTTTATTTATAATTTTTAGACATTAAATAATATATTTTATTTATGACACAATGATGATGCAGTAATTACTATAATAGTGAAAAATTAAAATAATTGATATTATAAATACCCAAATAAATATAATATGAAACTTTTAATGAATTAAACTAATTTTCTAGGATAATATGATATATTAGGATTGATGTAGTTGACTTTGTTCTAAGTAATCAATCTGTTATGAGTTTCACAAAAATCAACTATTGAATAGTGTCAAAATTGACATAAAAGAGTTCTTAAAACAAATATTATATTATTAATTGATATTAAATTACTAAAAATCTAAGGTTCGGCCAAGAGACTTATATTATGATAGGTTAATCATTAATGGACCACTTGGGGGTCGCTTGGATGTATATAGTAAGTTTACTAACCATATTATATAAAAATACAAAGAGACATTGTAAAAGTGAAACTAATTAACTTAGAGTTAATACTTAAAGATAAGGTTAATATAAGTACCCAAACCTGTCTAAATTCTATTGGTTGAGTTGTTTTCGACCCATCCCCACCTTATCCTTTGAATAGTCAACTTTGGAGCCATTGGAAACCGATTATGAATTTATTATAAATTAATATTTCTAGCTTTTCCAAAAGTGCCCCTCACCCCTCTTATAAAAGGGCAATCCTCATTCTCTTTTCCTCACACCTCTCAAGCCACTTGGCTCGTCCAAACTCTGCCCAACTAAGCTACACAAATCCCTCTCCTCCTCCTTGAAGCTTCGCCTTAGGCAGAAACCATTTCAATAAGTCCTTTGGTTCCAACCAAAGTGAGTTACCTAGATTAAAGGTAACGATTTCTCTTAAATTGTTCTCATTTATTTTGCTTCTCCAACCCCCAAAATCTTTTTATTTCCTTTATTTTGTAACAACACCATTATCCAAAATATACTAGGATGTTGTTATAAGAAGTATTCAAACTACACATACACACAACTCCATCTAATGGATGATGAACATAATGTTTCTGTGGATGGCAAACTAACGCCTCACGAAACGATGATTGTTCAAATACATCTTACCACCTCTCATGGTGGCAATTATGATGGCACTGTAATTAAATATGATATTAATAATATATATTTTATATATAAGCTTCTTTAATTCCATTTTATTTCATACCATTATTCATTTCATGTTGTATATACATACGATAATTTCATTTGAGGAAGTGCGGACTACCGCCCCCTTAAAATGATATGACTCGTTCATACCACACATGGAACGTATAAAGGATGGTGTTAATGAACTTAAGTAACATATATAAAATATTATATTATACTGGAATAGTAATATACCTATGTATCATTTGGATTTGATTCTTTTAAAATAAAAATTAAATGGAAGTAGCGTTCGTGCGTACGTACGGACTACCGTCTCCACGAACGCGATAAGATTCATTCTCCATCATATCCATTCAAGTATTATTCTCATTTTAGGGTTAAAAATAATGTTAATATCATTCTGATTATGAATAATATATAATCTATCCATTACAAACATGTCTTACGTAACCTAACATTTAAGAAGAACGAATCGATTATCACCCGAAACGACGATAATACTAAGATATTATTAATAAAGCAATGTTAAAAGATCATATATGATATCATATTAATGTATATGATTCTTGTATAATTTAATAACAATTATTTCACCATTATACAAGAGGTTAACCTACCCCAACAAAGGAAAAGTACAAGGTAACGGTTATTTCACAATCTCTTCTTTATCCGAGGTTGTTTATACGTAATAATCTACTGGGATCTCGTTATCATCCACATCCATGTTTCTTCAAAATGTATTTCAAAACATTTTTACTATTTACAAGAATATGGGTTAAAGTCATTTATACCCTTGTTTGACTTTTTATAAGAGGTTTATAAAGGAATCTTTCCGTCGTTTTCAAAACAAGGTCCTTTTTAACCTTTTCGACAGAATTGAGGTAAGAATGTTTTTTTTAACTTATACGGCGGGTGTGGTTATTTTCCGCCGTTATAAAATCGTCGAAGCTTTCCATACAAGCTTATAAGAATATTTTCAAAGAAAATGTTTTATTTTATATGGATCTTAAATGATTTCAAAATAAAAGGAGATACTTCTTTAAAAAGAATTTTGATTTCATCTATGTCAACATCCTTTGATGGATTTTAAGATTATTCGAAGTTGATTTATTATGATACAAAACTTCTATATTGTATTGAAGGTTTTGTGATATGTTTGACTGTGGATGTGCTATTTTTATACCATTCATAGTTTATGGTGAAATTATTGACATTTCGTATGCTAGTTTTAATACGAATGTTTATGTTATGTTTAAACCATTTCATATGGGAATGCATTGGACTTAATAAGTGACGGGTGGAGCCCTCTATAGCTCCTCGATGCATCGGTAGGTCTCATGAGACAAACTAGTGTCTTGGCACAAGGCCTTGACAAAATCTTATTTGTAGTCTTGGCACGAGGCCTTGGCTATGTGGTTATGATAGTCTGGCATTATGCATTCCAACATTATGAAAGTGGTTATTGATTTTTGCATGTGATTATTCGATTAGTAGAATATCCATGTGAACAAGTAAATGGAATTATTTCATTTTACTTTTGCCATAATATGTTGAAGTTCAATTTTAAAAGGCTTTTGTTTTAGTAATTCATTGCCTTAAATGTTTATGCTTATTTTGAATGTTCCGCTATATTGTTATCCTTACTGGGCATTTGAGCTCACCCCTTTTTTATGTTTTATTTTTCCCAGGTAGTGAAGAAGTAAATTATGATTGACTTGCAGGGATATTATGGGTTTATAGTGTGGACGTTGGAAACATTATGTTGTTGTAGTAGTTTTTCATTTTATGATGTAATGTAAAACTTATGAATATATCTAGTGTTTCCAAGGCTACTAAACTAATCGGTCTTTCGGGATTTGATCTTTCTTGTGATCATGCCAATGTTACGAAGTAATGCACCGACTCTGGGTAGCTGGGGTCGGGGCGTTACAGTTGGTATCAGAGGAAGTTTAGTACAAACCTTGGAAGCTAGATTTAGATAAACTCTGATTAGAGCACGTAGACCTAAGATGAACTTTGAGGATTAGTATAGAAGAACTTCCTAGAATTTTGGTATTGTAGAGATTTTGTGAGTTTTCCGAGCAATACATCCCTGTCTGGATACGAGCAGGTAGAGGCGGCTCTGGCACAGATGTACCTAGGGGTAAAACCCGAAAACACCGCTTTGAGCTAGACTCGAACGGGAACTGGTGCACGACAACGGGCCTTGCTGCACTCTTGGTTACGACACTCCCGGGGGATATGCTTAAGATAACTCTCATTTTCTTTACAAATCATTATGAAGGGTTTATGAGTATATACTTCCTCAAAGAAAACATTTTTATGATTATGGATTATATCCATAAATAGTTCAATTTATGTTAAGTGTTTTATAAGTATGGGATTATGTATTTTGATTCATAAACTGATCTAGTTTATGCCATTGTTTAGAAATGGCGCCTAGTGGAAGAAATGGAAACCGTATCAATGCACGCACTCCATGTAGGGATTGCCCTCCTGCTCAAGATAATTATAGTGGGGCTGGTGATGCAACTGGTGCCGATCAGCTAATCACCATACTGGGACAACTTACTCAGGTTATGAATAATAACCTTACCCGTATGGAGCACCCTGATTCGCAGTGTGGAGGATCAATGTTAGATCGATTCATGAGATAACAACCACCAACGTTCAATGGGTGTACAAATCCCTTAGTATCTGAGCAATGGATATTTTCCCTAGAGAAAATATTTCAGGCTTTGGGGAGCAGTGAAAGGGAAAAAGTTATCATGGCAGTTTACCGCCTCACTGGAGATGCTGATCAATGGTGGTCATTGATTCAGAACATGAAGGAAGATGATGAAGTATCAAATATGGAATGGAGGGAGTTCAAAGATCTGTTTTTAGAAAAATAATTCCCTCGCGACCATCGAGCAGATATGGAAAGGCAATTTCTGAGTCTGAGACAAAAGGAGGATGAGAATGTCACAAAGTATGAGGCTAACTTTACAAGGTTAGAGAGGTACGCTGGTGATTATATTCGCAACCCAAGAAGTAAGATTGATCGTTTCTTTGATGGGTTAAAACCATTTCTCCGTCGAGCATTAGTCTCACAATCCTTTTCATCGTACGAAGACATTGTCTCATGTGCTATCAAGACCGAAAAGGAATTCTCTAAGTCTTATGACTTTAAAGCAAAGCAAGAGAAGAAGAGACCTGCTGATCAATCTGGGAATGGAAATAAGGGGAAGAAGGGAAAGGTTGAATATCCATCTTGTGGTAAATGCGGGAAGAAACATCCTGGTACTTGCTTGAAGGGAATGGGAGTCTGTTACAAGTGTGGTGAAAAAGGCCACCAAGCTCATGATTTCAAGGGGAAGAAGGAAGCTACCAACGTTCAGTGCTACAATTGCAGGGAGATGGGGCATTATGAAAATGCATGTCCTAAGCGTCAGGAGAAATTACCTCAGAAAAGGCCAAGGGATCAAGGCCAGGCTTATGCTATCACTACTGCTGAGGTAGAAGCTCCGAAAGACGTGGTGGCAGGTAATTTAATGGTTTCCTCAAGTTTAGCAAATGAATTATTTGATTCTGGATCATCGCATTGTTTCATATCTTCCCAGTTTGCTAAGAAAATTAGATATTTCCAATTTGATTTAATAAGGGAGTTGTCAGTTAAAACTCCTAAGGGAAGTATCGTTGCAACAAAGTTTTGTGAATCAGTCCCCATTAGAGCACATAAATTTTCTTTATCTGCTGATCTCATCGTCATACCTATGATTGAGTTTGATATAATCCTCGGTATGGACTGGCTTTCGGACTATGATGCGAAGATTTATTGTAAGAAGAAAGAGGTTACGATTCTTGATGATAATGATAAGGAACACCTTATTTTTAGAGCAGAATCGTCACCACCTAATTCTTATTTAGATCCACCCTCAATAGCTCAACTAAATTCAATTATTGGGGAGGAAGAGAATGAAATAACTGTCGGTGAGGAAAGGAATGTTCAAATAGAGGATGTACCTATTGTGAAAGAATTTGTAGATGTATTTCCGGAAGATTTACCTGGGCATCCTCCAGAACGAGAAGTTGAGTTTTCCATTGATTTGATTCCTGGATCAAGGCCTATATCGAAGACCCCTTATAGAATGGCCATTGTAGAATTAGTCGAACTAAAGAAACAACTAGAGGAATTGAGTAATAAGGGATTTATTCGCCCTAGTGTTTCTCCATGGGGAGCCCCTGTTCTTTTTGTTAAAAAGAAAGATGGATCTATGAGGTTATGTATCGACTACAGGGAGATCAATGCTATAACAATAAAGACAAAGTATCCCCTACCTCGTATTGATGATTTATTTGACCAACTGCATGGAGCTCAATACTTTTCAAAGATTGACCTTCGATCTGGATACCATCAGTTGTGTGTGAAGAAGGAAGACATTCCAAAAACAGCATTTCGAACCAGGTATGGGCATTACGAGTTTACTGTAATGCCGTTTGGATTGACTAATGCACCATCTGTATTCATGGATCTGATGAATAGAGTTTTCAAGGAGTATCTCGATGAATTTGTGGTAGTATTTATTGATGATATATTGGTATACTCCAAAACCTATTAAGATCATGAAAATCACTTGCGCATTATCTTGAAGACTCTAAGGAGGCATGAATTATATGGAATGTTTAGCAAGTGTGAATTCTGGCTTCAGGAGATTTCTTTTCTTGGCCATATTGTCTCTAAAGATGGAATCTCTGTTGATCCTTCTAAGACCAAGGCAATCCAAGAATGGCCAGAACCTACGAGTATAACTGAGGTACGTAGTTTTATTGGTTTGGCAGGTTATTATCGACGTTTCGTCCAGAATTTTGCCCGATTGGCAAACTTATTAACGAAGCTCACACGAAAAGGGGTTAAATTTGTTTGGACAAAAGAGTGTGAAGAATGTTTCGAAGAACTGAAGAGAAGATTAGTCAATGCTCCTATATTGACTCTACCATCGGGGAATGATGGGTTCGTTATTTATAGTGATGCATCAAAGAAAGGACTTGGTTGTGTCCTTATGCAGAATGATAGAGTTATTGCCTATGCATCACGACAGTTGAAAATTCATGAACAAAACTATCCTACTCATGATCTTGAGTTAGCAGCTGTGATCTTTGCTTTGAAGATATGGAGGCACTACCTCTATGGTGAAAAATGTGAGATTTATACTGATCACAAGAGTTTGAAGTATATTTTCTCACAAAAAGAACTCAACATGAGGCAAAGGAGATGGCTTGAATTACTCAAGGATTATGATTGCACGATACACTACCACCCGGGGAAAGCAAACAAGGTGGCAGATGCTTTGAGCAGAAAAGACCATGGTGTTTTGAACATGATGAGAATTGAAAGGGATCCAATTTTCATGGATCTAGAGAATATGGACATGGGAATAACCAGGGAAGGTGAAACATCAATGCTTTTTCAAATGGTTGCCAAACCATCTTTACTAGAAAGGATTAAGAGTTCCCAGACCGATGATGAAGAATTTCAAAAGAAGATTAAAGCTTTGAATGATGGTAGATTGAGAGAATTTGTGTATGAAGATGGAATTTTGAAATTCGGGAAGAGACTTTGTGTTCCCAATATACCTGATCTAAAAAGGGAATTGCTGGATGACGCTCATAGTTCCAATTTCTCTATACACCCTGGGAGCACCAAAATGTATAGAGATTTGAAGGAACATTTTTGGTGGGACAACATGAAGAGAGAGATTGCTGATTTTGTGTCAAGATGTATGGTTTTTCAACAAGTGAAAGCTGGAAGGCAACAGCCTGGAGGAGTCATGCAACCTCTTCCCATACCGGAGTGGAAATGGGACAATATTACGATGGACTTTGTCATGGGGCTACCAAAGACTCCTAGAAGGAACGATGCAATATGGGTTATTGTTGATCGTCTTACCAAGTCAGCACATTTTCTTGCTATAAGAGAAGATCTACCCCTGGAACGTCTAGCAAGACTATACATTAATGAAGTTGTGAGACTTCATGGAGTTCCCCTATCGATTGTTTCTGATTGTGATCCCCGTTTTACTTCAAGATTTTGGAAAAGTCTTCAGAAATCCCTAGATACTGAACTTCATTTGAGCACTGCTTACCACCCTCAGATAGATGGACAATCATAACGGACTATTCAGACCTTAGAAGACATGTTGAGATCTTGCTCACTTGATTTTCAGGGTATGTGGGATCAATATTTACCACTAGTAGAATTTTCCTATAACAATAGCTTCCATTCGAGTATTCAGATGGCACCATATAAAGCGTTATACGGAAAGAGATGTCGTACACCAACCTGTTGGGATGACGTTGGTGAAAGAAAACTTGTAGGCCCAGAACTGGTGGAGGAGACGGTGGAAAAGGTGAAGGTAATCCAAAATCACATCAAAGCAGCTCAAAGTAGGCAGAAGAGCTATGCCGATAATCGAAGGAATGATTTGGAATTTCAAGTCGGTGATCATGTTTTCCTGAAGGTATCTCCGTGGAAGGGAGTCATACGTTTTGGTAAGAAAGGTAAATTGAGTCCCAGGTACATCGGACCTTTCGAAATTCTAGAACGAATTGGGGCTGTAGCTTACCGATTGGCAATGCCGCCAAGTCTCTCCAAAGTTCACGATGTGTTCCACGTATCTCTGTTGAGAAAATACATGCCTGATCCGACGCATGTACTCACCTATGAGGAATTAGAACTGGAACCCGATCTGTCTTATTGCGAAGAGCCCGTCAGGATTCTTAATACAAGAGAACAAGTACTGAGAAACCGGACGACGCGTCTGGTAAAAGTTTTGTGGAGAAATCATTAGATGGAAGAGGCAACGTGGGAACCCGAGGAAATTATGATGAAGAACCACCCGAGTCTTTTTATGCAGTAATACCCTAGAAATTGCGAGGACGCAATTATTTGAAGGAGGGGAGAATATAACACCCCAAGCTTCTACGGTACGTTTCCCTTCGAATAATGCGATAGCGTGTGTTGTACGCAACCTCGAGTTCTAACACACACCACAACTAATTAAACTAGCCGTTGTAAATAGTAATACCTACTTTTTGAAATCATATATATTTTATATTTCAAAATGGACTTCATTTTTGGATTCGGAATATCGAAATTAGTCTAGGGTGAAATTTTGGTACTTTTCGGATAACTTTCATATTTTGATGAATAGTGAAAATTACTAAATTTTAATTAAAAACAACTTTTTTAATCAAAATAATTAATAGTGATAAATTATGAATTTGAGTGGTTTTAAATTATATTTAGAATATATTTTTACCATTCAATTTAATGTTTATCATTGGACATAATTTTACAATTAAACCGAACATAAACAAGTGTCAATCTTTTGATAGTTATTATCTCTTAAAAACACGCTTTTTGTTTTGACAGCGGGATTTAATTTTAAATTAATTTCTGCCACTTCTGTGTTTTGAATTTAGGAAAATGGATTCCATATTTGGAATCAGGATGTTCAAATTGTGTAAATAGGTAACTTTTATTTTTAGACATTTTGAATAATTACTGCGGTAAATATTTTATTTACCATGGTTAAAGGGTAAATCCGGTAAATAAGGGTTAAAAAATAATATTATAATAATACAAAATTACCCTAAAACGTGTCCTAACCTTATTGGTGGACACATACCCGACCATGGGCATCCTTGGGTCAATTTTGGGACCCCTTGGAGCCACTTGTATGTGGTAGGGACACATTATATTAATAAAGTTAAAATAAAAATAAAAATGGCATAAGCTTACATCTTTTATAAGAACAATTTTTACATAGGGTTATACATGTTGGATTTTCGATTATAAATATTCATTAGAAATATAAAAATATTTCCTACATAATGATATTTTATTTATAATTTTTAGACATTAAATAATTTATTTTATTTATGACACAATGATGATGCAGTAATTACTATAATAGTGAAAAATTAAAATAATTGATATTATAAATACCCAAATAAATATAATATGAAACTTTTAATGAATTAAACTAATTTTCTAGGATAATATGATATATTAGGATTTATTTAGTTGACTTTTTTCTAAGTAATCAATCTGTTATGAGTTTCACAAAAATCAACTATTGAATAGTGTCAAAATTGACATAAAAGAGTTCTTAAAACAAATATTATATTATTAATTGATATTAAATTACTAAAAATCTAAGGTTCGGCCAAGAGACTTATATTATGATAGGTTAATCATTAATGGACTACTTGGGGGTCGCTTGGATGTATATTGTAAGTTTATTAACCATATTATATAAAAATACAAAGAGACATTGTAAAAGTGAAACTAATTAACTTAGAGTTAATACTTAAAGATAAGGTTAATATAAGTACCCAAACCTGTCTAAATTCTATTGGTTGAGTTGTTTTCGACCCATAACCACCTTAGCCTTTGAATAGTCAACTTTGGAGCCATTGGAAACCGATTATGAATTTATTATAAATTAATATTTCTAGCTTTTCCAAAAGTGCCCCTCACCCCTCTTATAAAAGGGCACTCCTCCTTCTCTTTTCCTCACACCTCTCAAGCCACTTGGCTCGTCCAAACTCTGCCCAACTAAGCTCCCCAAATCCCTCTCCTCCTCCTTGAAGCTTCTCCTTAGTCAGAAACCATTTCAAGAAGTCCTTTGGTTCCAACCAAAGTGAGTTACCTAGATTAAAGGTAACGATTTCTCTTAAATTGTTTTCATTTATTTTGCTTCTCCAACCCCCAAAATCTTTTTATTTCCTTTATTTTGTAACAACACCAGTATCCACAATATACTAGGATGTTGTTATAAGAAGTATTCAAACTACACATACACACAACTCCATCTAATGGATGATGAACATAATGTTTCTGTGGATGGCAAACTAACGCCTCACGAAACGATGATTGTTCAAATACATCTTACCACCTCTCATGGTGGCCATTATGATGACACTGTAATTAAATATGATATTAATGATATATATTTTATATATAAGCTTCTGTAATTCCATTTTATTTCATACCATTATTCGTTTCATGTTGTATATACATACGATAATTTCATTTGAGGAAGTGCGGACTACCACCCCCTTAAAATGATATGACTCGTTCATACCACACATGGAACGTATAAAGGATGGTGTTAATGAACTTAAGTAACATATATAAAATATTATATTATACTGGAATAGTAATATACCTATGTATCATTTGGATTTGATTCTTTTAAAATAAAAATTAAATGGAAGTAGCGTTCGTGCGTACGTACGGACTACCGTCTCCACGAACGCGATAAGATTCATTCTACATCATATCCATTCAAGTATTATTCTCATTTTAGGGTTAAAAATAATGTTAATATCATTCTGATTATGAATAATATATAATCTATCCATTACAAACATGTCTTACGTAACCTAACATTTAAGAAGAACGAATCGATTATCACCCGAAATGACGATAATACTAAGATATTATTAATAAAGCAATGTTAAAAGATCATATATGATATCATATTAATGTATATGATTCTTGTATAATTTAATAACAATTATTTCACCATTATATAGGAGGTTAACTTACCCCAACAAAGGAAAAGTACAAGGTAAGGGTTATTTCACAATCTCTTCTTTATCCGAGGTTGTTTATACGTAATAATCTACTGGGATCTCGTTATCATCCACATCCATGTTTCTTCAAAATGTATTTCAAAACATTTTTACTATTTACAAGAATATGGGTTAAAGTCATTTATACCCTTGTTTGACTTTTTATAAGATGTTTATAAAGGAATCTTTCCGTCGTTTTCAAAACAAGGTCCTTTTTAACCTTTTCGACAGAATTGAGGTAAGAATGTTTTTTTTAACTTATACGGCGGGTGCGGTTATTTTCCGCCGTTATAAAATCGTCGAAGCTTTCCATACAAGCTTATAAGAATATTTTCAAAGAAAATGTTTTATTTTATATGGATCTTAAATGATTTCAAAATAAAAGGAGATACTTCTTTAAAAAGAATTTTGATTTCATCTATGTTAACATCCTTTGATGGATTTTAAGATTATTCGAAGTTGATTTATTATGATAAAAAACTTCTATATTGTATTGAAGGTTTTGTGATATGTTTGACTGTGGATGTGCTATTTTTATACCATTCATAGTTTATGGTGAAATTATTGACATTTCGTATTCTAGTTTTAATACGAATGTTTATGTTATGTTTAAACCATTTCATATGGGAATGCATTGGACTTAATAAGTGACGGGTGGAGCCCGCTATAGCTCCTCGATGCATCGGTAGGTCTCATGAGACAAACTAGTGTCTTGGCACAAGGCCTTGACAAAATCTTATTTGTAGTCTTGGCACGAGGCCTTGGCTATGTGGTTATGATAGTCTGGCATTATGCATTCCAACATTATGAAAGTGGTTATTGATTTTTGCATGTGATTATTCGATTAGTAGAATATCCATGTGAAAAAGTAAATGACATTATTTCATTTTACTTTTGCCATACTATGTTGAAGTTCAATTTTAAAAGGCTTTTGTTTTAGTAATTCATTGCCTTAAATGTTTATGCTTATTTTGAATGTTCTGCTATATTGTTATCCTTACTGGGCATTTGAGCTCACCCCTTTTTTATGTTTTATTTTTCCCAGGTAGTGAAGAAGTAAATTATGATTGACTTGCAAGGATATTATGGGTTTATAGTGTGGACGTTGGAAACATTATGTTGTTGTAGTAGTTTTTCATTTTATGATGTAATGTAAAACTTATGAATATATCTAGTGTTTCCAAGGCTACTAAACTAATCGGTCTTTCGGGATTTGATCTTTCTTGTGATCATGCCAATGTTACGAAGTAATGCACCGACTCTGGGTAGCTGGGGTCGGGGCGTTACAGTTGACATAGTTGAAAATGATCAGTAAAACTTTTTAATAGAAATATCCCTTTTTTGAAATTATTTAGAAGTCGCACATTTAAAAAGGAAGTAATTTAAAATATATTTTTGAATCAAAGTTTCCCATACCACTTTGAAACTTTTGAAAAGATTTATCATTTCAAAATAGTTATGTCCATATAAATAAATCCTTAAAATCATTTTGAAAACAAGGGCATTAATTAAAAGGATTTAGAAAGATAAATCTTTAAAACATTTAAAATGATGATATAGTTAAATAGAACCTCCCATAAAACCTTAAAATATTCCTTTGGAAAACATTTTTATGAAATATGGGTATCGATGATAAATATGTCCTAGTAAATACTTACACATAAATATTCTCAGATAATAATGAGATTGATGAAATAACCCTTACCTTGCACTTTCCTTTGGTCGATGGTACGTTTAAACTACTATATAATGAAAATAGTATGTTATTAAATTATAACAGAACCATATTCATATTTATTATATCATACATGATTCATTTATGATTTTATATAACCCATTTAATAATGATTTCAATGTTAAATTAACATTTTGGGTAATAATCGCTTTCTTTATCGTACATGTTTTAACTTGTTATTATTGATCGTATCATTTAGATCATGATTCAAATACTTAATGAATATAAAAATTGATTTATATATCATATATATTTATAATATATATATTAATAATAGATATATATTGAAATGGAAGGCACCGTTTATAGAGATGGTAGGCCGTATATACGCATAAACACTGTTTCCGTTTTCAAATCGTATTAAACAGAAGTAAGTGAATAAGATATATGTAAGTACACACACACAAAAAAAATAAATATAGTAGAATTATTTTTTAATATATTACATACTTATTAATAATAAATATTTTTATAATCATCGATGAATGGTGAACGTGAGAATGAATCTCATCGCGTCGTGGAGACAGTAATCTGTACGTAAGAACGAGCGACAATATCTTTATATTGATGGTGAAATAGTATGTAATTAGATGGTATATCATATATAAATAATAATTAACATGTTATATTTATTATTTGCATCATTTATACTCATTATTATACCCATCTAAATAATTAAGGGTTTGAATAACAAACTGCACCACGACGTGGAGACAGTAAGCCGTACGTACACACGTATTGTGACTTTGTCATTTATAGGATGGTTAGAATAAAGAATATGGTTGTTCCATATTTATAGTGACATCGTAGTATATATGAGGTACTTGAGTTATTATCTTGGTATGGAAAAAACAATTAATGAGGAATTGGAAGAAGAAAAGAACTTGAAAGAGGGTGGTGGAATTATTACCTCTTCTTCAGGTGTTTCCTTTTGAGTTGATCAAAAGGGCTCCTTTGGTTGGCTTTCTATTAAAATTAAGGACTATAAATTGATGTGATGGAAGTTTTAAGGATATTTGGGTAGGGTTCGGCCGAGCCAAATGGCTTTGGAGGTATGATTTTAAGAGAAGGGGAAGTGCCCTTTTATAAGAGGAGTGAGGGTTACTTTAGAAAAAGATTAAAATATTAATTTACTATACAATAATTATCGGTTTATAATGGCTCGAAATGAATTTATTTCAAGACTTAGGTGGTTATGGGTCGAACCCCTATCAACCAATAGGTTTTATACAAGTTTTGGTTACCATTTTAACCTTGTCTTTTAGATTCAACTCTTAGTTAAATAGTTTAACTTTTACCGCATCTTCTTGTATTCTTACACTATATGTTTAATAAACTTACTCTAAACTTCCAAAAGAACCTCAAGTGGTTCATTCATAAAATATATAATATTATTTAATACCATTGTATGAACCTTATATTTTTACAAATATTATATCAACCAATAATATAGTATTGTTTTAAAAATTAATTTATGTCAATTTGGACACTATTTGGTATTTTGTTTTTGTAAAAGTCAAAAAAACTTTATTACATAAAAAAAACATCAAACCAATAATAACATGTCATATGAACCTATAAAATCCGAGGATGATGTCAAAACATTCCAATTATATTTATTTTAATATTTACAATACCATTTATTTGATTCTTTCACTAATAAGGTAATTACTATATCATCATTGTGTCATAAATAAATTTAATTATTTAATGTATAAAAATTATAAATAAAATATCATTATATAGGAAATGTTTTTATATTTCTAATAATTATTTATAGTTTAAAGGATAACTTATATAACCCCATGTAAACATTGTTTTACTAAAAGATATCTCTTTGTGTCATTTTTTTCTTTATTTTAAATTAATTAATATAAAGTGTCATTATCACTCTCAAGTGGCTCCATGGGGTTCCAAAATCTACTCAAAGATGACCATGGTAGGAAATATATCAGAAAATAGTAATAAGACATATGTTAGGGGAATTTAATATCATTATAATAATATTTTGTTACCCTAATTTACCAGATTTACCTTTTAACCACGGTAAATAAAATATTTACCGAAGTAAATATTCATTATTTCTAAGAATAAAAGTTAAATATTTACAAAATTTGGACCTCATGATTCCAAATATGGAATCCATTTATCCAAATTTAAAACATAGAAGTGGTAGAAATTAATTTAAAATTAATTTCCATTGTCAAAACAAAATTCCTGTTTTTAAGAAATAATAACTATCAAAAGATTGACACTTGTTTATGTCTAGTTTAAATGTGAAATTACATACTATTAACAAAATTATATTAAAAAAATAACAATATAATCTAATGATACTTTAAAACCACTAAAATTTATAATTTAACGTTATAAATTATTTCTATTAAAAAAGTTGTTTTTAATTAAAATTTCATATTTTTTACTATTCATCAAAATATGAATGTTATGAGAGAAGTACCAAATATTTATCCAAAATAAATTTTTATGTCCCGATTATAAATAATAATTTAATTTAATTAAATTTAATATATATAAAAGTGTCAAATATTGGTTTTAAAAAAGGTTCGCCATTAAAAGGCGGTAAAATTATATTTTTTGAAAAAAAATTATTTTTTCTGAAAAAATGAATTTGTTCTTATATTATATCTTATAAATACATAATATAGATTCTAAAATTATATGGATTATATAAAATTCATAATTCAGTTAATACTATTCAGAACATCTTTTTGAATGGCTAGTTTGGTAAGTCATTGTGCGCTCTAACTCACTATTGAATGTAATGAAAGTTACTGAATTACTTTGAAGATATAATGTACTATGAAATCATGGGGCGTTAAATTCTCCCCTCCTTAAATAAATTGCATCCTAAAAATTTGAAATTGTTCTCTGAAAGTAAAAGGATAAAAATAGAAAAATACCTTTGTGGAAAACCCACTTCAGAAATTGGGTTAATAAAATTTATTCTTAATAAGAAAGAAAGGGAAATGAAAAAGTCACAAAAAAATTATGATCTCAATTAGGAGAACATTGGTGGACATTAATAACACATGATTAGAGGGAAAACGTAAATATTTATAGGGAGTGATTGAGGTTATCAATCACAAAAAAGTGAACAATTGAGAGCATCAAATCCATCAATCTATAATGATTTAAAATATCATTGGTTCAACAAAACATAAGGTATTAGGATAACACATTTTTGGTATTAAGATTCCTTCCCTAAAGTTTAAAAATTAATTTATTCATAGAATAAGAAGAATATATATATATATATATATATACTTGACAAGTAGAGTTTCATCCTTCAACTAATTTATACCACAAACTGATCCTTCACTCCAAAAGATAATAGGATTCAAAAATATTCTATTTATCCTAATCATATAGGTTTCCAAAAATAATTAATTTATAATTCATTTTCCATAATATTTATAAAAAACTACATTATACAAACCAGGACATCACGTATTCTAGTGGTAGGTGATCCACCCTTGTCGCCCTTCGGTAGCGGGTTCAAGTCTCGTGCCCTTTCTAGACGCGACAAGTTATTGCCTGACCTCTGGGTTGTCCTTTTTATGATAATCCAAAAATAATATCATGAAATGATTTAACCTTAAAAATAGTATAAATGTAAAAATCAATCGATTCCAAACTTCAGACTTATCCAAAGTACTTCTTTCCAAACTCACAGTCCAAAATTTATAAGGAAGGTAAACACAATGAAGATCCTTTTTTCCACATAATAAAATGTGAATACCTTCATCATGTATTATTTTAAAACACTGAAACACCCTAAATTACCATAAAACCTTATTGATTACATTCATTCTCCCTTATTCCATATAGAATACTGGATATACTTCTTCATTCCAAAAATTTTGTAAACTCCAAAAATGATGGAATATACAAATCATTAATCAGTTTCCGGGTAGTCAAGAATATCTAATATAATTTATCCAAATCAATCATATATTATTTAAAAATCAATACCTCAGTATCAGAACCATATTATGGTTTATCTTTCTCTCAACCATGTGTTTTCCAAAAAATTTAAAATTCTATTAAGTCACTTTTCTTGGTTCCACACAATCTCAAGTCCTTAATGAAATAGTGTTACAATACAATTCTTATATACTCTATAATTATTATAATATGTACATCATTAATACAATACTAAAATATAGAAATACTTTAATAACAACATAAGAAATCTAATCATTCCTCTTCATCTTTGATAGTATCATAACCTGATTATTTTTCAATAGCAGTATTTAGGGTATACTCTGATGATTTGGAAATTGATTCACGTAGTATCCCAACTCCTTGAAGATGAAGCATTGTACATTTGAAACTTTTTTTATCCTTACAATCATGTACTTGGTGTCATTTTTCTCCACATTGATAACAAACTCTCATTCCCTTCAAGCATTTACCAAGGTGATTATTTCCACAGTTATCACATATGGGAAAATCCTTATTTCCCCTCTTACCTTTATTCTTATTTATCTCTTACATAATTTTCTTCTCTATCTTCCCTTCAAATCCATAGGACTAAGAAAATTCATTAATAATATTATTAACACATGATACTATTTATTAATATATTGATAATACATTGGAGGCTATTTACTTTCTAAATTTTGGATTATTACAATGAAATATATGATGCTTCTTTCTCTTTGGATCGTGCATATTTCTGGAGTTCTTATTCCATCTACTAGGCGCCATTTCTAAACAATGGCATACACTAGGTTATTTTATGAATCAAAATGCATAATTCCAAAATTGTAAAATACCAAACGTAAATTGAAAATATTGTGAATATAATCTATAATCATAAAATGTTTTCATTGAGGATGTATTTACTTCTAAATCCTTCATAATGTCATGTAAGGAAAATGTGAATTATTCTAAGCATATCCCCTGGGAGTGATGTAACCAAGAGTGAAACAAGGTCTATTGTCGGGAACCAGGATACCCCAAGTCAAGCCTGAAACTCATTGTAGGAGTTTTCACTCATAGGTACATCTATGCCAGATCCGCCTCTACCTACTTGTATCCAGACAGGGATGTATTGTTTGGAAAATACACAAAACATCCACATTACCAAAATTCAAGGACGTTCTTCTATACTAACCCTCAAATTCTATCTTAGGATAATGTTCTATAACTAGAGCTTGTATAAATATATTTTCAAGGTTGTTTTTAAACTTAATCTGATACCAACTGTAAGGCCCAGACCCTAGAAGCCCAGAGTCAGTGCCTTATTTTAATACGTTGGCATGATTACAAGGAATCAATTTCCGAAGGACCGATCAGTTTAGCAGTCTTGGAAAATAGATTACATACACAAACATTACATTTTAATTTCAAACATAAAACACATCATAGATAGTTCTTTGAGAAAGACATTATTCCCATTAGCTTAATCCTTCATATTAATCATAATACAAATCATGTAATCCGGGGAAAATAAAATATAAAAAAGGGGTGAGCTTAGATGCCCATAATGGGTAAATAATTTAGTGTAAGCTATAACATTTTAAGGTAATATGTTTAATAAAAATAACAGCCATTTTAAACATAATATTGAACAGTATTTGAAAAAAGTAAATCAAACATCACCATATAAACATGGACATATATATTCTACTAGTTGAATAATAACATGTAAAAAATAATTTCATAATGAGGGAATGCCTCACACCAGACATCATTACCACATAGTCATGGCCTTGTGCCAAGAATAAAAATAAAATTTTTGTCAAGGCCTTGTGCGAAGAAACTAGTTTGTCTCATGAGACCTACAGATGCATCGAGGAGCAATAGCGGGCTCCACCCATCACTTAATAAGTCCCCAACATTCCTTATATGAAAAAGTTAAAATATAACATAAAATTTCGTATTAAAACTAGCATATTAAATGTCAATACATTAACCATAAACCATGATTGGTGTAAAAATAGAACATTCACAGTCACACATATCATAACTCATTCAATAAAATATGGAAGTTTGTATTATAATAAATCAACTTCAATCAAGAATAATATCCAGTAAAGGATACTAACATAACAGAAAATGATCCGTAAAACATTTTGAGAGAAATATCCCTTTTTGTGAAATCATTTAAAAGTCACACATTTATAAATTATGTAATTTAAAAGAGGTTTTTTAATCAAAGTTTCCCATACTACTTTGAAACTTTTGAAAAGAATTATCATTTCAATATATTCATGTCCGTATAAATAAATCCTTAAAATCATTTTGAAAACATGGACATTAATTAAAATGATTTAGAAAGATAAATCTTTAAAACATTTAAAAATATGATCTATTTAAATACACCCTCCCATAAAACCGTAAAAGATTCTTTTTGAAAATATTTTTATGAAATATGGGTATCGGTGATAAATATGTCCCAGTAAATAATTACACATAAACAATCTCGGATAATAATGAGATTGTGGAATAACCCTTACCGTGCACTTTCCTTTGGTCCACGGTACGTTTAACCTCCTATATAATAACCATAGTATGTTATTAAATTATACCAGAACCATATTCATATTTATTATATCATACATGATTCATTTATGACTTTATACTACCCATTTAATAATGGTTTCTATGTTAAATCTACATTTTCGTTAATAATCGCTTTCTTTATCGTACATGTTTTAACTTGATATTCTTGATCGTATCATTTAGATGATGATTTACATACTTCCAGAAATTAAACCATGATTTATATATCATATATATTTAGAATATAAATATTTATAATATATAGATATTGAAATGGAAGGCACTATTTATGGAGATGGTAGGTCATACGTACGCATAAACACTCTTTTCGTTTTCATATCGTATTGACCAAAATTAAGTGAATAAGATATATGTAAGTACATATATATATATATATTAATATCTTCAGTAGAATTATTATGTCATATTTTAATTATTAAAAATATATATTCATATAATCATTGTTGAATGGTGAATGTGAGAATGAATCTCATTGCGTCGTGGAGATGGTGATCCTTACGTACGCACGAGAGACAATATCATTATATTTATGGTGAAATTGTATGTAATTGGATGGTATATCATATATAAATAATAATTAACATGTTATATTTATTATTTCCATAATTTATACTCATTATTATACCCATCCAAATAATGAAGTGTTTGAATAATAAACTACACCACGACGTGGAGACGGTACGCCGTACGTACACACCTATGGTGACTTTGTCATTTATAGGATGGATTGAATAACGAATATTGTTGTACCATATTTATAGTAACATCACAATAAGTAGGAGGTACTAGAGTTATTATTTTGGTATGTAAACAAAAAAGAAAGAGGAATTGGAAGAAAAAAATAACTTGAAAGAGGGGGGGGGGAGAAATTATTACCTCTTCTTCGAGTGTTTCCTTTTGATTTGATAAAAAGGGCTCCCTAGGTTGGCTTTTTGATCAATATAAGGAATCTAGGTTTATGTTAGATACGTTGTAAGGATATTTGAGCAGGGTTTGGCCATGCCAAATGGCTTTGGAGGTGTGATTTTGAGAGAAGATGAAGTGCCATTTTATAAGAGGGGTGAGGGTCACTTAAGGAAAAGATTAAAAGATTAAATTATTATACAATAATTTTCGGTTTATAATGGATAAAAATTAATTTATTTCGATCCTAAGGTGGTTATGGGTTGAAATAATCTCATCAAATTAGTTTTTTATAAGTCTAGGTTACCATTTTAACCTTATCTTTTAGATTTAACTCTTAGTTAAATAGTTAAACTTTTACCGCGTCTTCTTGTATTCTTACACTATACGGTAAAAAACTTATTCTAAAATTCCAATAGAACATCAAGTAGTTCATTAATTACATATATAATATTATTTAATCCCCTTTTCCTTACCTTATATTTTAACGAAAATTATATCAACAAATAATTTAGTATTTGTTTTAAAAATTAATTTATGTCAATTTTGACACGATTTCGTATTTGGTTTTTTGTGAAAGTAAAAAATACTTTATTACTTCTAAAAAAACAATTTAAACCAATAAAAAAATGTCATAGTCACCTAGAAAATTATTTTATGGCAACAAAGTTTCAAATTTTATTTATTTTAATATTTACAATACCATTTATTTGATTCTTTCATTAATAAGGTAATTACTGCATCATCATTGTGTCATAAATAAATTTAATTATATATTGTCTAAAAATTGTAAATAAAATATCATTATGTATTAAATTGTTTTATCTTTCTAATGAGTATTTATAGTTGAAATGATAACTTATATAAACCCATGTAAAAATTGTTTTACTAAAAGATATATGTTTATGACAGTTTTTCTTTACTTTAAATTAATTAATATAAAGTGTCATTATCACTCTCAAGTGGCTCTATGGGGTCCCTAAATCGACCCGAGGATGACCATGGTTGGTAATGTATCCTCTAATAGGTATAAGAAAGATTTTAGTGTAATTCAATATCATTATAATAATATTTTTTTACCCTTATTTACCAGATTTACCCTTTAACCATGGTAAATAAAATATTTACTGAAATAAATATTCATAAAATCTAAAAATAAAAGTTACCTATTTACACAATTAGAACCACCAGATTAGAAATATGGAATCCATTTTTTCAAATTAAAAACACATAAGTGGAAGAAATTAATTTAAAATTAATTACCGTTGTCAAAACAAAAAAGCGTGTTTTTAAGAAATAATAACTATCAAAAGATTGACACTTGTTTATGTCTAGTTTAAATTTTAAATTACATAAAATGACCTAAATTATATTATATGATAAAAATATAATATAATGATACTTTAAAATCACCAAATGTATAATTTAACACTATCAATTATTTCGATTAAAAAAGTTTTTTTAATTAAAATTTAGTATTTTTCACTATTCATCAAAATATGAAATTTATCAGAAAAGAACCAAAAATATATCCAAACTAAATTTTTATGTCCCAATTTTAAATAATAATATAATATCATTCAATTTAATATATAATAGTGTCATATATTAGTTTTAAAAAAGGTTCTCCACTAAAAGGCGGTAAAATTGCATTTTTTGAAAAATACTTCTTTAATCTGAAAAAAATGAATTTGTTCTTATATTATGTATAATAAACACATAATATGGATTCTAAAATAATATGTAGTATATAAAATAAAAAATTCAGTTAATACTATTCATAACCGCTTTTTGAATGTCTAGTTTGGTAAGTCGTGTTGTGCACAAACTCCGTGTTGCGTATAATACAAGTTATTGAATTACTTTGAAGAGATAATATACTATGAAGTATTGTGGTGTTAAAAAAACTCCTCACATAATTTGAATTCAAGTGGACTTCTCTGTCGATCAACTTACAACGATATATATAAGGGAGGTGGTGAGGTTTCATGGAACACCACTATCAATAGTATCCGATCGAGATTCTAGGTTTACCTGAAAGTTAGGGAAACATATCCAATATAATCTAAACACTAAGTTAAAATTTAGTACGAATTATAACCCCTAAATTGATAACCAAACTGAGAAGAATTTATGGACTCTATAAGACATGTTTAGTGTATAATCAATGGATTTCCAAGGAAGATGGGATCAACACGTTCCTTTCATTGAGTTCCTGTACAATAACAGTTCCCATTAATGAATCCAAATATATCTATATAAATAAATTTATGGAAAGAGATTTTGAACACTTGAGGGATGGGTTGGAGTTGGGAAATGTAAGAATTTGGAATTTTAAATGGTTGAAGAAATGATATAAAAGTTCAAAACCATTCAACATAAAACGTGTGCATCTCAAAGTTTAAAAAAGATCTATGCTGATAACAAATCAAGAGACATAGAATTTGAGGTTGTAGATAAAGTATTCCTT
This sequence comes from Viscum album, assembly GCA_963277665.1. Lineage (NCBI taxonomy): Eukaryota > Viridiplantae > Streptophyta > Magnoliopsida > Santalales > Viscaceae > Viscum > Viscum album. The sequence goes on from OY728130.1 coordinate 405,802,773, forward strand.
TATACATCTCTATATAAGAGAGTGTTGATATTTAGGAAAAATGGAAAGCTAATTCCCATATACAATAACCTCTTTGAGATTCATGACTGTATCATAACTATGGCCTATCGATTATAAATCTCACCAAAACTATCTAAAGTAAAGTACATGTTCCAAATATCCATTTAAAGGAAGTTAATACTAGATCCCTCACATTTAATTAATTCAGAGGTTGTACAATTAGATAATGATCTCTATTATGGGGATAAACGAGTGAAAATATTAAACCATAGAGACAATGATATATACAAAAATACTACTCACTTAGGCTAAGAACTATGGTGGAACCATAAGTATGAGTAGGAGACATGAGAATCAAAGGATAAAGAAAAGAAAAACTAGATTCACCTATTTTAACCATCATATATAAAATTAAATTTTGAGTGAATTTTTTTTAAGGGGGGAATAATGTAATGACCTAGAATTTTATTATTGAAATTTCCCTTCTTATTTTATAATTCTTTCATATATAGTAATGTAGTATTATATAAGGCATATACGAAACATAATAAAAACTAGTAGAATTTTATTATATTAATTGTAACCTTACATTTAGTGAATAAATATGCCCATAATAATTGAAAATATTACAATGGGATAAAAAATAAAAAACAAGATAACTATAATGTGAAAATTTGGATTAGATATATCCTCCATAATAGTAGAACTCATGAACAACGATGTATAAATGAAACATAATATTTGTAATGATATATTCATTAAAAAAGATATATACATCATTGAGGGAAAATAGAATTTAATGAATAAGGAATAAAAGTTTAGGTATTTATATGAACTAGTGAACCCATATGATCATTATAAATCATACCATTTGAATAGTAATTTGACCATTGGAATAGTAATCTGACAATTTGAATAGTAATTTAATTATTAAGACTAGTAATCTGACCATTAGAAAAATATCATCATTTATGTAAGTGAAAAATATTATTTATTTATATTATAAAATGAAAATATGACATATTTATATCAATATACAAGTAAATAAATGTGTTAAAAATGATAAAATAAGTGTTTTTCTTTTTATAAAACAAAAATGTTTTTTTAAATTTTTTAAAATATAAATATTTAAAAGAATTTTTATTTTCATAAAATGGTATTATAAAATAATATTATGTTTAATTGTATTGACAATATTATTTTTTGATATCATATGTAATTTTACAAAGGGTCAGAAAGTTAATCATAATATTAAAATTGTTATTTTCCAAATAAATAACAATTTTAAAAAAAAATTAAAATATTCAAATTTAGTATATTATTTTCATAAAATAGATTTCATTTTTTGAATCTAAACATTTATTAATGTTTAAGGTTATTTTTTGATATTTTTCAAAAATAGTTTATTTTTTGGTCAATAGTGAAATATGAAAAAATATAGTAATTTGCATGATAAGAAACATACATTTAGAAATGATTCACTGTTAATTTAAGTGACCATTGTTGCAAAATTAGATGCATACATTACTATATATATCCACAATAATCATATATATTTTTTATTGAGCGAAAATAATAAAATAATGAATATTATATTAAAAAACACACCTCTCCTCCCCTTATAAATACCACCCCTTCTACTCTCACCATATAAGCCTTAGAAAAGACCCAAAATCTTCAAAAATCTCTCATCATATCTCCCCCATGTCACTTGTATAATTTTCATCCCAAAATAAAAATACCAAGGTTCCTTAAGTGGAATCCTTAGTGGAGATATCCAAAGGAGATGGTAACACACTCAACTGAGATTTCATTATTTCCTTCACTATTATACCTCATCAAATCCATTATTATCCATGATGGTATGATAATTTAATTATTATAAGTATAATTAAATGTTATTATATTTATGTAACATCACATTTCTCTCTTTAATATTCTAAAATCGAAAACATCTCCCATATTATGGTAGGTTCACAACCTCCATGGACGATGAGTTGTTTTATATTACCACCTTCATGATAGGTTTAAATTAACTTAAAATGGTTTAATGTAACCTAAATATGTTTTTTATATATTTTTAAAATTATATAATTAATTTATATCCTTTATATTAAAATAAATACAATAAATTAGTCATGGTGAAAAAACCCACCTAAATGAACTAATTGTATAATTATAACATTTACACAAAATGTATCATCCATATGTCAGAACATATATGAATATTTTGTACCATTTAAATTTATGTAATGATATTAATATTTATTCATTTCACTTCTAGATTTGTATACTATGTTTAAATAACCCTAGTAATTATCCACAAGTGATTTGACCATGGAACCATGAAACAAACTCCCTCATAAAAGTGAAATTAAAATTCATATGTAATTGAAATGGTTATAAATGAGAATAATATAATTATAGTAAATATGATATTTCTATTTTTTATGAATTAATTAATGAATTATTATAATTTTATTATTTATGTGGTTAAGGGAGAGTGTAAAATCAATCTAAACCTGAGGTAAGTGATTTCTTTGAAGAACCATATTTTATTTAAGTGATGATATTTCTCTCCATAAATCACTTTGTATCCATATTTAATATTTGGTAATGATTCTAAATTCTGTATATATGTATCTTAGATATATTAATATCTTATTAAGCATTATTTTAATGGGTTTATAAATTCCTTAATATCATTTTTCAATGCTTTCTGAAAAATCATATCCAATCAATGGGAAATTTTTTGTCCCTTAATCCTTTTATAGAGCACTATTAAAATCTTTATTCACATCAATGATTTCATTAAATAAAGGAATATTTTACTTATAAACACTATGGTTTACATATACCATTCAAAGAAAATTCCATATTCCTTCTTTCTTATAAAGTATTTAACTGATTTCTTAAAACACCATTTTAAAAGATCTTTTATGTACCAAATTCTCTACCATTTCTTAGGTTATTTTAAATGAACACTATATTTTGAACCAATGATTACATATTCATATATGAACCTAAAAAAAATTAACTCATTCATCGCTTTAGAAACTTTATGATATCTTATTTTTTATGATATGAGTCTAGATGACATTTCCCATTTCTTTCCATGGGTATTTCTTATGTTTTTGTCTAATATGTGATTTCTTTATGTGGAACCCATATGCATGTACTAATTATGATGGGTGTGACCCAATAGTGCTCCAATTCATTTGGTGATGTTTATGTCTCATGATATTATATGTATGAGATTATGGAGTAATACAAATACATGATGGTACTCTGTCCACCATGTGATTTTGTCTTGGTAGTTAACCTTAAAATATTCTTTTGTCATGTTTTTACCACATTATTTTGTTTCCATGATCTTATGATATGATCTTATTTATGTCACGATTCCAAAAGATTATTCGTTATCCTTTCCTTTTTTGATATCATGTTTTTTCCTTTTGACTCATATGTTATTCTTCATTATCATGTTTATTCCATTACTAGGCTTCATACCTCACCACTTTTGTTTATGTATTCACAAGGTCCTCATATGTAGTTTTATGATCTCAAATGGATTTAGGATCTCATTATAGTGAATAAAATAATTTTTTTTTGTTTTATTTTCTTTTGATTTACTATTAACATACTCTTCCTAATACACTAGGAATCTCAATATTTGGGTTCTTTTTATTGGATATTTATAATAAAATTTTTGTAATAATATGTGTAAATGGAATGGGTCACTATATATGTTAAACCATATACTATAAAAAATAATAACACTTTATCCCAATTAACCGTATTTACGTTGACATCAAGGATCATAAACCTAATGGTTATCAATATATTCCAACTTATATCCACAAAAGTTTAAATAATTACTCCTAAAAAAGACATTCCAATAAAATAAATAAAAAATCATGGGTGATTTACAATAAATGTGTCCCAAAACAACCTTAATCATCTTAAAATCCCATCACATGAAACCTAAAAATGGTATCTATACATTTGAACTTATGAACAAAATTATATTTATTAATCATATATGGTATCTAAGACACTTAAAACATCCTCATATGAATCATCAAAAACCTTAAAGGTATTAAATAATTTAATTTGATACCATTTATAATTCCATATACCATAAACAATGCATAATTGCATGATTTATAGACAGGGTTTCACTTTCATACATTTAAACAAATGTTTCATTAAAAAACATATTTACCTTTTAAGATGTGTCACTACAGTGGAAAGATTGATCTCAATATAGTTTCTACACATCATTAGATCCTATTGAATTTTTTTAAAACTTGTGATGAGAAAAGTATCACCATTAATGGTTATCAAAATAAAGTAATCCCTTTAATTCAGTGAAATACATGAAAACCCCAGTTATTGTATACTTTATTCATAATAAAACATTAAGAACATAAATAAAACAAATCTACATGATCAATTAAAGCTTTAATTAATGAAGAAATTAAATACCCATTATAAATAATAATAAAACCTCAAAGAAATCATGATTTTTTTTGGAAAAAATCATTTCCCCTTTAAAATTTCAAATACTTTCCTTACCCAATGAAATAAAAATAATTCCATAAACACTTTTAGCATGAATAAAATAGGTATCTTGGGTAATCATATTCATAACCTCCTTTTTCTAAATTTAATCTCATCTTAGAATAATTGAATACCATTTAATTCCATAGGAGTAACTTACATGGTTCTCTCCTCTATTTCTCCTCCAAAGCCTAAAAAATTACCCAATGTATTAGAAGGAAATATCAGGATCACCCCTCCTCATGAGCTATATCGATCTCACCCATGATCATATATAATAATAAAGTACCATATCATGAATATTTTTTTTTAAAATTTATCATTTTCATTATAAAAATATTGGGAAACTCCTTGAACCTAAAAGAAAATAACTTTCCATTTTTTATAGAATCATAGTGAGAAATATTTTTTTATTTGAGAAATATTAAAAATTTGAAATTCCTAAAGAAATAGGAAATTAAATGTTCTTTGGGAAAACTGGAAAACATATATACAAAGGTTACTAATATAAAAAGTAAATAATTATGGAAAAATCCACTCATTTCCTATATGTTTAAAATTATTCTTTTGGACTTTGGTAAAAAGTGTCAAAAGTGGAATCTAAAAAAATCACTAAAAACATTTATTTTTTTAAAATTTGTAAGAAAATAAAAAATTATTTGAGAATTAAATTTAAAATCCTTTTAAGTATAAATATAAAAATAATAAAACTTTTCAAAGAGAATGGATATAGAGGAAAAAAACTTTAAAACATTTAAAACATTGTTTAAAAGAAAAATCTCTTAAGACTTTAGTAACATTTATATCAAAAAATAACTAAAGGATAGAACATGAAAAATATTTTTAAACGACTTTATTTTTATTAATTGAATGATATAATATTTATATATCTATGTATATATGCACCATAGAAAAGAAAACATGTGCTGAACATGTAATGGATCTTTATGAAGGGAAATTAAGACAATAAATCCATCACCTCATCTACCAAATTAAAATTTAAATTGATTAATTCATTTATAATGAACTTATATTAATTATTTATTTCATTAAGAATATTTTAGGTTTATTAAATTACCATAATATCTTTTATTTTATTTCTTACCGTTTCTTAAATAGTTACTTAGTCTGCTAAGTTCATGTCAGATGCTTTATGGTTGTTCAGTTCACAATCACCGATAAAACTTTGGTAGGTTAACCAACATCGAATGGGTCATTATCCCATCCTCAGAAAAATATTAGTCATGAAATAATTATCATTTTTTATAATAAATAAAATTTTATAATAATCCATGATATAAAAAATTGAAAAAATAAACTCAACACTTCATAGAGGTGGTATTCAACACATACACATGAGTGGTGCTATCATTTTATAATGGGTGGAAGGGAAAGAAGGTAAGTAATATATTATATTTAAATAAAAATAATTTTACAATTAATATCATATATAAATTTTTAAATCCAAAATAATATCCAACCTTTTTAGGTGGTGATGAAAAATGAAACACACCACTTTCTCGAGCTGGTCATCCAAATATACACACAAACGATGTTTTTATTTACCATATGATGGAAAATGAGATGATAAAGGGTTATTACATCATCATAATTAAATTTAAGTATATTGAAGGTAATGAAGTTATTATATCTGTAGGTTTAGGATATAATTGATGTAGTAGAATGAGAAGGAAAATGAAAGAACTCATTAAAGAGTTATACATCTTATTTGGAAACCCTCCTTTGGTTACACCTTAATAATTTTTAGGATGATGCTTTGAAGATACACATGGATCTAGGTAGTGTGGGGATGTAATTTTTATGGGAAATTTTAGAGTCTAGTAAATATTAATGGATTGAAATATGTGACTATGAGATGATATGGGGTTCTATTTTTTAGGTGAGCAGTGTGGGGCGATTGTAAATATTAAGATATTTAAAATATAATAAATATCATAATCTTGTTATATGGCACAAAATGGATATAATTTACAAGGTATAACATTATAAGATCATAATAGATTTATAAAATAAAAAGTATCCATTTTTAAGAATAATTTTAAACCTTATATTTTATATTAATCTTCTCAATATCCCCTTTTAACATTAATCGTGATAACAAATTATTCACTGTTTAAGTGTTATAAATTTACTTTCAAGTTAGAAAGTGGATAAAAAATGGTATATGGATGAAATATTAGTCTATTTACAATACCAATTTTCCTATTCGAATATTAATTTTTATTTTTAAATCATTTAATAAAATATTATTTGTCATAAAATATCATTAAAGTATTTTTTGGGACTATTTAATTAATTTTATTTCAAAGAAATAAATGAAAAAATGGAATTAAAATTTTAAAAAATTTACCATTAAATATAATTTATAATTAACTATGAAATTATCGTTATACCACAATTCATCCAAATCATATTAATTTTATTATTTTTAAAACTATTTAGGTTTATTTTTCTACTGCTTGCATAAGAACTATATCAGTATTGTGTAAGTGTTTAGGGTAATTATATCATCATATCATCACCAAAAATTAAAAATAAATAAATATAAGAAATTAATCTATTCATATTAAAAATAACCATTTATAACCATTCATAACATCTTTTTATATCTTTTAAAACATATTAGATAAATTAAAACATAGAGACATTTTGTAATTATCCTTTACTTTAAATAATATAAAGGCTATACTCAAAGGAAAACACCACTTATAAAATTAAAATTATAAACTAATGAGATAAGGGTTGAAATATTCTCATCAAATAATTATTAATATAATATTTTGTGACCTTATCACTTATTTAAAACCTTAATGAACACATTTTCCCCTCTACTTGGAGATAATATTTTTACCAATGTTACTATTCATAGTGACCAAAATTGAAATTAAACTCATTAATAAAATTGACCCTAATAATTATAATTATGTAACTAAATTTTTACGATTCATTTTTTAAAATTGGTATAAATTAAATTTAATGTAAGTGTTCAAAATTAAATAAATGACATTCTTTTAGAAAATTGCGTTTTTAATCATAAAAATAAACTTATACCAAAATAAAATAAAATAATGATTAATAAGGAATTATTTTGGTTATGTTTAATCAAATGAATATTTTTTTTTTAAATAATAAAAATATAACGTTTCATTGAATTTACCCGATTTAAAGAAAATAAATCAATGTTTTGTAGTAATTAATATTTTTCACTTTTTACTATAAAATAAATCTTTCTAGAAAAATCACAAAAAATGATATTAATACTATTATAAAATGATTATTTAAAAACAATGTACATTCTTTAAAATTGAATTTATAAAATTGGTATAAATTAATTATGATATCCAGAAAGAAAATGCAATAAAAACTATTTATATTTAAAGAATAAAATGAAATAACAAACATAATTATATGAATGTTAATTTATTAAATTGGATATAATATAATTATTTCAATATAACCATTAATAATTAGTGATAAATTTAATCTATTAATATAAAAATACATTGGGTACACAAAATGATTTTTATGAAAAGTATCTATTTTACCTTAAAAATATTGTAACTTGATTTATAACCAATTGACAATCAATACATAATTTATTAATCATTTTATTAAGGAAAAAATTCAATATATAAATATTAATATGGTTATTCCTATTTATACCCATCAAAATAACAACTAGGCCATAATGGTCAGAATTAAATAATAATATATTATAATAGATCATAGTTCATTTAATATTGGTGTTGTGTATAACACTTACTTTCAAATACATTATTTAAAGAAAATAAATTATAAAATCTTGGGGTATTAGAAATATTATTTAGGAAAACACTTCTTCACCATCCATACTATTCATAAACCTGAATACCTTCTCATAAAATTATTAGATTTATGGAATTACCATATAAACTTGTCCAACAAAGTAATCAAGGGATATCTAAATGTATATACTACCCACTATAATTTTTCTATCTAGGTATTCAAGGTAATGTGATGGTTTTTATTCCATTTCTAGAATAAAAATGTTACTTTATATTTCCATCTATGTTATGTTTCTTTCTTTTAATATTGGGTGAATACTCGAATACATCACCAATTTCTCCATTTTATACATAATCATAGTTGTTGGAAATAAATACAACAAAAAACCTTTGTGTACATTAGTTTTATTTGATCTTTATTGACTCATTGGGGTTTTATTTTTACACAATGTTAATTGAATTCTTGAAGGTTTTTGTGTAGATCCTCACCTATAAGTCTATTTAATATTGGAAGTTTTTGAATGAAATTGGAATTGATTTAAAAAACATAAGGTGCATTAGAGTATTATTAATTATTTTTTGATTGTTTCATTATATAAAGTCAATTATTTTGATGTTATTTTGTCATATATTATGATTTCAGGTTAAAAAATGCTTCTTCTTAGTGTTTTGGTGGATTCACAACAAGAATTAGTGGAAATATTACAAATTTAAATCTAGATTGATAAATTATATCAATTTTAAGGTCTAAAGTTACTAGTCCATGATTTATATTTCTAGAATAAAAAAAATTAAATAAACTTAAGAAACCTACATAACAATGATTCTATTTGAAGGTATTATATTTTTTTGGGTATATTTTCAGATTCTATCACCAAACAAATGAAATATAGTATCCCTATTGATTTCTCTCACGTAGTTTGTAGACTAAGATTTAAAATTATGGATTTCATTTTTTATTTCTTCAAAATTGAATAAAAATTAAGGATTATAATTTTTTTATAGAAATATTAAAAAACCAATAAATAAAACTAAAAATAAATGAAGGAGTTGTTTTAGAAATCAACAGAAATTCTAGATTTAAAATAGCTATGAAAGTAAATTAATAATTAAAATTAGTACCTATGTTTTGACCTTTGAGTCACTCTTTTATTCTATTTCTAAATATATTATCTAATTGAATTGGTTAATGGTCCCCTAAATACATTATAATGAACATCTAACTCTTCTTGAATATCATTCCAATACCTTAGTATAATTGTTTCTCCTATGAAAGAAGTGACTAAACTACTTCAAGGCTTATATGTGACTAAACCTAATTAAAATCACTATGTTGAAATTAATTACCACACCTAAGAAATTTAAATTTTTAAATTAATAATTTTAATTCATAGATTTGAAAAAAATAGAAACGGACTAGAAATAAGTGAAATCATGAAATAAAATAACCCTCTTCATTCAAAAAAAAGTTTCCATAAAAATTTAAAAATATTATATTGAATTAAAAAAAATCTGAAATGAAATTCCCCATATATCAACTGCAATATATACTTAAGAGTTTATACACACATGTCTAGATTTCCTCCCATATCTTCCTTTCTCTATTTATCTATCGACTTTTTGGGACTATAGCAGTACTATGTAGACATTTACAACCGAGTCGTTCCTCATATCCCTCCATCCTAGTTTGGTTCATGGCTCTTATAAATTTCATGAAATGGAGATAAGAATATTTAAAATGGTGACAACCTTTAAATTTCATAAGGGGAAAATCCTTGCACATGAAATGACCATCATAATTAGATCATAGGTGGTAACATTAATGGTAGGTTACAATGCATGTCATGTTGAGTTATTCACACAAGAGACAAGGTTTTATTTAAATTTAAATGAAACCATGACCTTTAAATCGTTATCCCATTATTAAACATGTAGCACATGTGAAAAAGTGGATTGGATGAAATATTTATCATTATCTGATGTATATCACTTTATATAATAGTAGGTAATCTTGTCGAATGGTGTATACTTCTTCTTCTTCTATGGTGTAATAAATTTGTTTGTTCCACATATTATTCTAAAATGATGATGCATTTGAATTTATTCAGTGTTTCCTGTATAAAATAACATTATACCTTATGGTATGAAGCACCCATTCTTGTTTTCCTAAAATTTCACAAATTTATACATAGGGAGATTGGTTCAGTTGTAAGAATTTATTTCCTAAAACTTTATTTATTTCATATGAAATCCATGAAAAAATACGAATTATATGAAAACATAAAATTTTATCCACAAAATATATGACTTTGGATTTCTGAAAGACATGGATTTCAAAACATATGACTTCTTAAATTTCATAAGTCTTCAATTTGAATTTAACAATACATTGATCAAAACAAAAGAGTTCATTTTTTTTATGAAAATTCCATTTTGTAAGTCTTCATGGAAAAAATGTATTACATTGAAAAACATATGACATCCCCCCTTTAAAAGTTTCTGTTATATATAACACTTATCTAAATTCTAAAATATAAAATCCATTGGCATGGATTATTCAAATAAATCAAAAAGTGAATAAAAACATTTTAAAATCATGGATTGATCCATTTTTATAATTAATTTAAAAATATCTCTATGAAAAAAAATGATTCAATTTCACTTAAAAAAATAAATTGGTGTTAAATAAATAAATAAATTCATGGTAAAAGCCATTAAAATAGAAATTATATCAATGGGACTCTAAAAAATGTTTTTATTGGAAGGTTAATCCATATATAAGTGTTAAGGGTTTTGGTGGATAATAAAAGTGTTGGTTTGAAGTCAAATATTTTTCCCCAAATTTATCAAATAATAACTAAAGAACATAATGAAAAACCATTGAATTTCTTACAAAGGATTACAAAAACCTAATTTATAATTAATTTAAATAGAATTTCCTCTACTTTGGTATTTTTATTTCTTAATTCATTGTTATCACTACTCTATCGGGTCATCAATTTATTAGCGAACACAATAAATGGCCCCTCTATGGGTAACTACACATGATCAATAAAAATTGTGCAATGTTCATGATTTTCTAGGTTCTGGTGTTAAAGAATTTATAGCCTTACATCCTTCTCCTGGATAATGTTATGTGATCTATTATTTCCTCTCTTTAAACCTTGAGAGAAGAGGGATGCTTCTTTGTAATTCTCTCTCAAAAGCATGAGTGGAGAATTGGATAAATAATCGAATGGAAACACTATGAAATATATTATTTTTATATATTATTTCAACATTAAAATAATAGAAATAAATATTACTATTTTAATTTAATCATTAAAAATATTCCATCTATGCTTTGTCTCAAATTATAATTAAATAGTTATTTATTTAGTTGATAAAAAATATAAATATCATGCACAATCACAAAATGGGGCAAGTGAAGCGCTACCCCTTTAACAGTGCTAAAAAAAGAGCTAATAAAGGGGGGGGGGGGGCTTTATCAGCGCTAAAAAAAGTGATGATAAAGGGCACTTTTAACGGTGCTAAAGAAGAGTTGTTAAAACTACCTTTTAGCAGCGCTTTTTTTAGTAGCACAGATAAAGCGTGTTTTATTAGCACACATTTTTCTAGCACTGATAAATATGTTTATTTAAAAAAAATCATAAAAAATAATATATTGATATATAAGTATATTTCTATTGATATAAATAGAATTAATATTTTTTAAAATATGTTTTATATCAATTTGATATGTCGTAGACCCAAAAAGGACACCCTAAAGTAGAAATTATGGTATTTTGTAGGGATTAAGGACCATTTTGTACCTTGAGTAATATGATAACGTGTTACAATGGTCACCATAGTGTAGTTATAGTCATAAGATTCTATTTGATATGTGGTTGAGGCCAAATGGACACCCGTAGCAGAAGTTATGGCAAAACAGACCCATGGAGCCAAACTTATGACCGTTCAGAGGGGTTTTGGACATTTTTGAATCTAAAAGAACGTGAGAAGGGGTTTTGGTGACTACTGGAGTGTGTAAAGTTTTACAAGATTCTATTTGATTTGTGGTAGAGCCAAAACGGACACTCGGAGCAGAAGTTATTGTCGTTTGAAATTTTCCAACTCTCGTATCTCCTAAAAACCTAAGAAACCATCAACTCACTAAAATGTGCATAACTTCAGCTCAAGTTGTCCGTTTGGGTGCCAGGACTAGTCAAATCGATGCTCGTGAAAGGAGTGATGAGCATGTCCAGTCTAAACCATTATAAGATCTGAGGAACGAAAGATAGATCAGCTACAGAAATCCAAAAAAAAGTCCAACTTCAAAAAGCCATAACTTTTGCTCCGGTTGTTTGGTCTCTACCACATATCAAATCAAAGGAAGTGAAGATATCTAAATGAAAAGTTAACTTATAAATTGTCTCAGTCATTTATGAGACTCAAAAATACCAAAAAACCACCATAAGGACTCCAAAAATCAGTTTCCATGTCCGGACCCCTGTCAAATGTTTCTTAAAACGATCATAACTTCTGATCTGTGTGTCTTTTCAGCCTCTGGAACCTGTTTTATCATATTTCGTTCCATGATCTTCAGTTAAACTTTTCACGGAGTTGAAATAGACACACGGATAAGAAGTTATGTCTTTTTTAGTGACTTTATGATTTGTTAGGTTTTTCGAGACCCCATTTCTAGCACTTTTGTATATACATATTAATATATAATATTTGTAAATATATATAAATATATATAATTATACCTACTAATGTACATATAATATATATCTATGTGTGTGTGTTGTATATATGCATGTATGTATGTATGTATGTATTTATTTATTTATAAAAACACACATAAGAAAACATATTTTATAAATGTATTTAAAACTAATCTTATAAATATATGTTAATATATACTAATATAAAAATAAATATACAGAATAAAAATTATAACTATATATATATATGTTAATATAATTAAATATATGTATATATTAATATAACTATATATATATATTAATATAAAAAAATATACACATATATTAATATATGAGTAAATATAAATATATATATATATAATTAAATATATATATTAATAAATGAAAAGAAAAGAAATATGGTGGAGTGGTGAAGGCTTGGACGCATAGGAAAGAGGTCTCGAGTTCGAATTCTCGGGGAGGCAGGTCATGCACGCAGGTGTGGGGAATTACCTAGCACTGTTAAAGGGGGATGGGGCTCGGTGGAGATGTCCTGGGGCATGCGTGGGCTACCATGGGCGGTGGGTGCTGTTAAAGGGGGGCTTCAAGCATTGTTGAAGCCCCCCATAATTACAACAATATAATTTTTTTTATTTTTTTTAATATTTTTTCAACTTTTATCAGCGCTAAAAAAGCGCTGATAAAAAGTCCCTTTTATCAGCGCAAAAAAAAGCACTGATAAAGGACCCTTTTACCAGCTATTTTTTTAGCACTGATAAAAAGGGCCTTTATCAGAGATTTTCTGAGCACTGATAAAAAGGGACCCCCCTTTATCTTCACCTCGATTAATAGATCTCTTTTAGCACTGTTGATCGACTTTTCTAGAACTGATAAAGACCATATTTGTAGTAGTGATGTCACCCATCTATTATATAATAATAATTATAATAAACTATTATTATTTTAAGGAGGTATGAAATATTTAATCATCATCTCTTAAATAAATAATTAAATTTTTTAAAAATAACAGTAAAATATATTACACATGTTATCCCACTTAAATAATAATATTTATTGTTCTATGTGACTAGTAATTACCTAATATTGTTTCTTAAATAAATAAAATTTTCAAATAATATTAAAATATTTTTATTATATCATTTTGAAAATTTGAATCCTCCTAAAAAATTATTAGACCATGAATAATAAAATATTCCTTTCATAAAAAAAAATATTATATTCACTTAACTTGTGAGTAAATATTTATTCTAATAATGTGCACTCTTATAACATCAATGAAAAAATTATTTTTCAATATTAATTATACTTGTGAATCAATAAATATTAATTTTATAACATGGGAATAAATATAAAATAGATAAAATTGAACTCACATATTCTAAACTCTAAAATATCAAGATTCACCTTTTATGATCAACTTATCTCGAATAAATATTAGTCAGCTAGCAAGGAAAAAATTTATTCTTAAAATTAAATTCAATAGAATTAAATGATCTTATGGATACAGTTAGTGTGTGACTATATATTCTATATTCCAAATGTTAGTATTTCCATTCTATAGACTAAGAGTTGTATCTAACAGCACATCATGGATCTAATATTGAAAAAGTTGAATCATCGCAACTATAAACTCCTATGATTGATACTATGTAATGTAACCCATTTGTTAACTGATATCTCATCAAACAAGATGTATACATGTGTCATCATCCAATAAAGTTGAATTATATTTCATTCACTTTCGAAAATGAACTTGCCTATAAACTACCCAACTAAAGATTTTTTCAGAAACTTTCATCTCAATCAATGTGAAAAATATATCTTCTTCCATTAATTCCGAAGACATAAATACATTCTTGACTATTCAATTAGTGTCATGTCACTTAGGAAACATGAAACATATTCTACCTCACCACAAGATGATGTTTTCATGGTTTTCATCCATACATCAAAGTACACTATTCATGATACACATCAATAATGATCTAATATCAAAGGACCATTACACAAGCTTGTAGATATGGATATCTTATTGAGATAAAACTTATGGTATTTCTATCTGTGGATTTTTCCTTATTAACACCCTTCTTCGGTATTTCCATGTGAGAACTTCATGAGGAATATTATCACTACTTATGTACCCTCAACAACTTATAACCAAATATCTCCCATGTACCGTCAGATTAATCTATCTAGACCATATGAAAAATTATTTAGGAGTATTTTAATACCATATTTAGGTTATATTTAATGTTGGGAAATTCAATAATAATTTATTATGATAATTATTACTCAAATATTATCCCATTAATGTTATAAATAATAAAAATTACTATCTGATAAGAATAAATTTGTTATATTAATCAACGGTATAAAATATTTTATTTTGAAGGAACCAACTATAACTGACTCACACTTACACTAGTGCCAACTGTTAACATTTATTAAATCATTAAATATCAAATGATATTCATAATTATAATAATGTATACCTTTAGTTATTCAGATTTAGACATTTATCTTTTTAGATATAAATATAATAATTACTTCATCTCATTGAGAAAAACTTTCCAAGAGATGTATTTTCAAAATCTGTGCCAAGTTCTCCATTATCTACATTGAGAGCTACCATATATATATATATATTATTGAATTAAAACCATGAGTTACTTATTTATTCTCTTTAATATTACCAAATTAGGTTTGTCCCATACAATTTTATATTAAAATCATTATTTAAATATTCTTTAACATAACATAAGATGATCTTTAATTTCTGAATCATGAAATAAATACAACCATTTCTAACATGACATAAAATAATAATCATTTTAAGGAAAATAATAATAATATAAGTTTAAAAATATAAAAATTATTCCCTTGGGGAATATGGTATTATAATCTTCTATAATTAAAGAAGGAGGCCTTACTCTATTAATAATTTAATGATCCACTTCACTTCTCACAATATTTTACAATGTACTTGGTTTATGTATATAAATACAAATTTATAATCTATAATCTATAATCTATATATAACAAAAAACATATTGAAATATAAAGTTTTATTTTTAATGATAAATATACCTAAATAATCCCCTTTCTTATTTACTTATTTTTAGTTCTTTCTTCTAATATCCATTCTTACAACATGAAAAACAAACTAGTTCCTTCTCATTGAACTCCCTATAAATCATTTGTTTCCAAGAAGAACATTTATTAAACCCTTTTGACATTGACTATATCATTGGTATCTTAACCTTTAAATTATTTTTCTGAACATATAGTTTGAAGGAATATATTTATTCATATATTCATTAGATTGGAGATTCATTATAAAAAATTTGGAAGTTATTTCTCTTGGTTTTTGAGGTTAAAATTAATAATAAAACATGAGATAATTGAGGTTAGAGATGAGAGAATATTTTTTGTAAATAATTATTTGTCAATATTGAATCATAAATTGTTCAGATGCTTAATACTCTATATCCTCTTGAGTATAAGAAGTCCATTATGGGCTCCCACTCCTAACTTGCATATGAAAAGTTCTTTGGATATTACATATCTCTATTTCCCCGATCTCTTATGTAAATACTCCTAGATATGAGATAAAATTGTGTATCCATTATTTTTTTCATTCTACTTTTGTAGATCACTTAAAATTTATGACAACATAATTAATTGTACATCAAATTCATCATCTACAAATCACTAGTATAAATAATTATCATCTTCAATGGATTCTTGCAGAGGATCAATAGTTATTGGGAATTTTAATATATAGTACTTGGTTATATGTTGTTGTACGATGCATAAACATTTATATGACTACTATATGTTTACACTAGTAAATAAAATTTCCTTGTTAAAAATTGATCATAATGATAGTGAATTTTTGTAATTTCTTACCATTATCTATAATAATAAATATGATTTCAATAATGTATCTTGTTATCCAATTATAACAAAATTAATCGATTATTTAATTATGTCTCCCAAAATTTTATCAGATTATAATATCCCTCGTCATTGAATTTAGAATATATAATCTCAAAGATATTATAGTGGAAATAATATATATTTCCCTTATTATAACCCAATATAATACCATTATAAATTATTGAATGGTAATTAAGCTGGGTTTTCTCCTACCAACATCATTAATTCTAAATTTAATGTAATCCCCAATCCTAAAATAAAATACTCTAATTTCCTTAACACTTGCCTCTATTTTACACCAAGCATGGTAGGACGAATTCTTTTGATTATAATCCAGACAAGTCTACCCAAAACATTTATTTTAACTCCCTAATAATTAAAAGCACCCAAAAAAGGGATAAATCGATACTTTGAACTACGGTTTTATTCTTACTCAAGTAATGGATGATATTTTATTTTGATGGATTTTATTAACTTTTGTGAAATTTTACTTATTTTATTTCTTCTATACATGTTAAAATGTTTATATAAAACATAAATAATTAAATATATTTGATAAAATTAATTATGATATTTTTTAAAAAATATACATGCATACGGTACCCTTTTTCATCTTTTATATACCAGTTAATTAATTAATGCAAGAACATACAAAAATAATTAACCATACTTCATAAAATAAATCATATTAATTTTATTATGTTTTAGCTAATCATCCTTATTAATTATTTTATATCATAACATAAAATTTAATTAATAAAAAAGGTAACACCCCAGGTAAATAAAGAATATGAAATTTTTATATTTATCCATATTTGTGAATAAAATATTAATATTACTATAAAGGATATGCTATGCTCGATGGCGTACCCAATATGCAATAACGAGTTTCTTGGGAATCTTACGTTGCACTCTAATAATAAAATAATAATATTTTAAATGGTAGTTAAAGCCTAGCCGTTGTAATGGCGGGAATGAACAGAACTAACTACAAAATGATTATATATGTTTTTAAAATATTTTTACTCTTTACAATAAATGTTAGAGGATTAAAAATGAAAATGAATCCAGTTTTTAAGCGTAAACATTCTAATATTCTTTAAAAGGTCGATTACCCGCCTTTTGATGGAGAACCCCTTTTAAATCCACTTTTTAAAAATTTTATAAGATCTAATTTTCAAAATAAACATATTATTTATGATTGGGACATTGAAACTTACCTTGGGTTAATTTTTGGTATTTTTCTGACAATGTTCATTTTTCAATGAATAGTGAAAAATACTGCATTTTACATCAAAACTGCCTTTTCATATAATTTAATTATATGGTTATATTATCTTTTTAATTTGTTTTAAAGTGTAAATAGAATATATTTTTACCATGTAATTCAATTATGGTTATCTGGATTATTTTCACTTCGGAATTAGGCATAAACAAGTGCCAAACGTTTCATAAATATTGTTTCTAAAAAACCCGCTATTTGTTTTAACAATTGGAAGTTTTTTTAAATTAATTATTGCAATTTATGTGTTTGGAATTTGGTAAAATGGATTAAATATTTGGAATCAGAAGGTCTAAATTATGTAATTAAGACTCTTTTGTTTTTGGACATTATGAATAGTAACGACGGTAATTATCTTTAATTATATTGATTAATGAGTAATCGGGTAGTTAAAGATAATAAGATAAAATAATAATAACAAAAAATGACCACAAAATGTGTCCTAAGGCTATTGGATGTCTCATGGAAGACCATGGGATGCCTTGTGCCAAACTTAGGGGCCCCATGGAATCACTTTTGTGAGAAAGTGACTTTTTATCTTTTTATTTTTAAAGAATGTTAAATGTAACAAAGAATGTATCACCTAAGTAAATGTATTTTTAATTTTGTCTAAATAAATGATATTTTGGTCTATAAATATTCATTAGAAATATAAAAATATTTCCTACATCATAGTATTTTTTTTTATAATTTTTAGACATTAAATAAATTAAATTATTTATGACATCATGAGGATGTAGTGATGACCTCATTATTTAACGATTTAAATAAAATGGAAAGATAGTGTTAAATCTAAGGCCTACACATGTCCAAAACCTATTTGATGGGTGTATTTAGAACCCTTATCGCCTTATACTCTAAACACATAAATGTGGGACCAATAAAATCCTAAAATCATTTGAAAAAAAGTTACATTTTATACCTTTCCAAGAGTGCCCCTCCTCTCCTCTTATAAAAAGCCCCCACCTCTACCTCTTTACCCACACTTCCAAAGCCTTTTTCTTGGAAAACCCCTGCCCATTTCATCTCTCCAGATCCCTCTCTAACTCCTTGAAGCCTCAATTTGGGAATAATCCTTTCCAAGGAAGCCTTTGATATCAAATCAAAGGAAGTTACCCGATTTAAAGGTAATGTCTTCACTTGTGTCCTTTTGTTTTATTTTGCTTCTCCAACCCCCTAACTCTTTTTATTCATTTATTTTGTAACAAATCCAGTATCTTAAATATTCTATGATGTTGTTATAAGATGGATTCGAGCTACACTTACACACACCTACATCTAATGGTTAAAGAACATCCTGTTTCCGTGGATGACAAATTTCTGCCTCCCGAAACGATGATTGTTCAACATTATTTTAACACCTTCAAAGGTGGCAATTAAGATGTAACTATATTTATATATGATATATGATATGTTTATGTTTTCCTTAATCTTCTTTATTTTTCATTTATGTCATACCTTTATGGTTTCCATTATGGGTAAACGCGATATCTTCATTTTAGGAAGTGTGGACTACCGCCCCCTCAAAGTGATTTGATTCGTTAATGCCATATGAGGGACATATAAAGGATTTAATTAATGGTATTACATATGTTATCCTACTGGAATTATATTATAACTTTATATCTTTATTATTTCATTCAATTGAATACAAAAAAATGAAAGTAGCGTTCATGCGTACGTACTGCTTACCGTCTCCATGAACGGTACATTTCATTTCTTATCTCCAAATGATATGTACTATTATAAGTACATATATATAATGGATATATATGTAATATATTACATCAAAATTATGGGTATCATTCTGGAATTATAATATTTATATCTCTAATTTCGTTTTAATTCCATTAATATGGCAAAAAAAAAATGAAAGTAGCGTTCATGCGTACGTATAGCCTATCGTCTCCATGAACGGTGCTTTTAATTTTTTATCTCCAAATGCTATGTAATAGTATAAAATGAATATATACTGGATATATATTATATTTAAAACATAAATACTATTCTAGAGATGATGTACCTATAACTACATGGAAAATTCTTTTCCAACAAGTTCAATTTTTACTCATGTACTGAACATCGACAAAAACGTCTGATACAAACTCACTTTATTAACTAATTATTATAACATTATAATATGTGATATGAACTGAATAATAATATTTAAAGGAGGTCCTTAATAAATTATAAATAGACAAAATTTTATTATTCAGGAGATTAAAGAACGATCGAGTCATGTCAGACACGAGGTAAGGGATCCTACTCCTCTCTTTCTTTTTAAGTACACCCTTTTATGTCATTTCTTTTAAGCTCATATTTCTTTTGATTGGGATGTTCTTTTAATTTACTATTAATTTAATTTTTATGTTAATATTATAAGAGACCCTATTTCCTCTCATCAATCCATTTTGGAAGTTTTAAGTGGCGCTGTTAGGCTGCCGAGTTTTCGTAAGGGATTTTTCATCTCACTTTTATTCCCATGTGATTTATGCTACATTTTCCACAATTTCCATTGAGTGGTGTATGTACTGCCCATTATTATAAAATTTGTGTAGTATAATTTCATTTATGGGTATTCACATCTTCATTGTATGACCCTTCTTCCATGGGGTGTACGTTTCGAAAGTTACCCAACTTGGTAAGGGGACCTTTCACCCTCCTCTTTTTAAAAGACTTCTTTTGTTATGTCTTTTAATTTACATACTATTATGTTGGGATATTTTATTTTATATCCTTATTGATGTAAATTTTATGTCCAAGTGATGAGATGACCTTTTTATCTCTCATCAACTCATTTTCTGAATTTTGATGTGATCCCGTTAGGCTGTCGAATTTTACCAAGGGAACTTTTTAACCCAATTTCGATTTCTTTGGGTTCAACATGTAGTTATTGAATATGTCATGTTTTGAATATGTGTGAATGACCTTTTATTATTTTACACTTAATATCCACTTATATTGGGTGTATTTATATTTTTCACACATAATTTTGAGATTGAATTATCCTTAATTTAAGGATACCTTCTTTATAAGGGAATTCATCACATTTGACATTTCTATTGAGACTTCTTTGTTGTTATGAACCAATTCACTCTTATATGGTGTATATACTGTCCTTTGGAATATTATATCATGAATCCATTTATTCTCATGATATTATAAAGTTCTGACTAAATGTTATTCCTCAATTATTGTATTCAAGTGTCTCTAATTTTGGTAGAACCCCTTTAACCAAAATATCGCTTTAAATGTTTTAATTATTTGTTATTATTAATATCCATGTTTTCAAAATGGTTTTAAGGATTTATTTATAGGGATATTAATGGTTTAAAATTTTAAAAGATTCAAGGTGTTATGGGACACTTTGATTCAAAAATCTCTTTATTAAATGTTTTAAATGGTTTTGGAAATGGATTCTTTTTGAATGGATTCATTATTTCAATATACTAAAATGTTATATTGTGATTTAAATGTGGAAATGTTATGTTTTCTTTATTCATGTTTTATGTGATACGTTTATGTTATGGTTCTTGGGCATTGTTATGAAAATGGGTGGTTCCGTGATAAACTAAGGGCGGGTGAGCCCGATATAGCTCTCCAATGCATTGGGTGACGCGAAGGAGTGAAACGTTAAGGTTTCTCCGAAGTGATTTAGGGAATATACTGTGGTGGGTATTCCAAACGTAACCAAGAGGGTTACTCCCTATGTAAGAATGTTATGAATGCCTCAAGTTACCTTTTATGTCTTATGATTTCAATGATTTATTCATGATTTGATGAGGTATGTTAAAGTGACTATGTTTTATGGGTAAAGTATGATTTCATTATTATGTATATATGAACTCATGTTTCCTTTCCATATTTTTATAACCCTTACTGAGCTTTTTATGCTCATACGAAGTTTTTTTTGAAATGTTTTTCACAGGTCAAGGGAAAGGTACATGATTTGATGATAGTGTCAAGGAAGTGTCAAGAAAGAATCCATGCTTTATTTTTTTTAAATATGTTTCCGTTAATGGGAAAAAAATGAATACTATCTTTTATGTAACCAATTTGTTTAAATGTGGAATGTAATGCAAGTTTTATGATCTAACTCTCTAAAACTCTAAACCTGAAAATATCCTCAATGTGTAATCTTGTAATAACTCAAGATTAAGTAAGGTTTAAGGATGGGGCCTTATAGTTGGTATCAAAGGTCGGTTTAGATAAATTTAGAGGTTAGGTTATTCTTTAAGCATAAGTGACATAACCATAATGGTTAGGATTTTAGAAAGAGTCCTAGTTTTAGATAAAGTGAATGAGTAAGTATATCTTAGTGTTTATCTTCCTCATTATTACATGATGGTTTTGTTAATATACTCACACTGACCTTTTTGGTTTTTGTAAATGGATGTATCTATCAGGCACCAAAGAGACAACAAGTTTGAAGGAAACTGTGGTGGTTCTCTGATTAAGATACTAAATAAAATGTGGTATTCAATGAGGAAACTCATGGTTGTTCTAAACCAACTATCTAGGAGTCATGATCAAACACTTGAACCTTGGTATGATCTGTAATGCATCATGTATGAGATGACCAATTGATGTGGAAGTTCAGGTAATAATTATAAAGATAACCATTAGAGTTTATATGATCCTTACTTTTGAGGTAATTATGGGTTATTATATGATATGCTGGAAAATGAAAGGCATGAGATAAACTTGAGGTTAAAATATGTTATGATCATTTTTGAAGATTTTATCTCGTTTTGGGGAATGTTTTAAAATTATATAGTTGTGGAAAAAGGACAACACACAGACCATGTGACAACCCGTCGCGTTGGACAAAGCTGCGGGAATCGAACCCACAACCAATGTGCGAATGGTATTTATCGCCTACCACTGGACTACGTGAAGTCCCTAGTTATTTGGACTAATTTTTTTAGTTAGATGATTTTAGGAATTTAGAGTAAGTTGATTTTGGGTTATCTATGGAAATTTATTAACCTATCATGGAGGATATGTGATTAGGTTAATTACTTTTCAATACGAGACATTAAGAGCAATTGATGTTGTTTGGAGATAAATGTTACGATTTAACTTGGAAGACTATGAGACTAAATCCTTCAAATATTTGGATTTCAATCTTAGTTTGGTTTACTTTGAATAATTTTATGGACAAATTGATTATCGAATGGTCCTCGTTGTACTTTGGGTTTTGTTGGAAAAATTTTGGAGATTAAGAATAGAATTTCATTTTATAAAGGGTTATCCTTTTCTGAATTATCTGATCTTGTAATAAACTTTTTGGTTTTGGTTTTGGTTAAATTATAAAGACATGGGAAGTATATAGTTCTCTTTTGTGGATTAGGTGATTCTCTAAAAGTTGATTATAGTAATCTTTATGTGAACAAGTCTTCCTAAATACTCATCTTTTGGAGAAAATATGAGTTTGTGTAAGGAATCTAATAAAAGTTGAAAGTAAACATGATAAGTGATTATGTTTCCTTATGAATAAATTCCTCAATAAAAAGTAACTTAAAACAAAAATGTTGTCTATTAACTTTTCCTACTGGGGAATCGAATACCGTTTAACCCATCACAAGTTTGTTATTTTCTTGTGGTTAACTATCTCCTAAACATGTTTTCTATCACTCTCCATCAGAACATGACCCTTTGTTTTTTCCTCCATGTCCATATTTTCATACTTGGAATCCTAGTATGGGTTAACTCGGGTGACCTTTGTACTTATTTTTCTTTATTTTAAAGTGATTGTTTTACCGACTCTTGTTCCGATGTGGGACATTCAAGGATGTTTCCAAGCCCAATTTTAAAATTGCAAGGACGCAATTCCCAAAAGGGGGGAAGGATGTAACATCCCAGGTAAATAAAGAATATGACATATTTATATTTATCCATATTTGTGAATAGAATATTAATATTACTTTAAATGGGATGCTATGCTCGATGGCGTTCCCAATATTCAACAACGAGTTTTTTTGGGAATCTTACGTTGCACTCTAATAATAAAATAATAATATTTTAAATGGTAGTTAACGCCTAGCCGTTGTAATGGCGGGAATGAACAGAACGATCTACGAAATGATTATATATGTTGGTCAAATATTTTTACTCTTTACAATAAATGTTAGAGGATAAAAAATGCAAATGAATCCAGTTTTTAAGCGTAAACATTCTAATATTCTTTAAAAGGTCGATTACCCGCCTTTTGATGGAAAACCCCTTTTAAATAAACTTTTTCAAAACTTTATAAGCTCTATTTTTCAAAATAAACATATTACTTATGATTGGGACATTTAAATTTACCTTGGGTTTATTTTTAGTATTTTTCGGACAATGTTCATTTTTTAATGAATAGTGAAAAATACTGCATTTTACATCAAAACTTCTTTTTCATATAATTTTACTATATGGTTATATTATCTTTTTAATTTGTTTTAAAGTGTAAATAGAATATCTTTTTACCATGTAATTCAATGATGGTCATTGGGATTAATTTCACTTTTGAATTAGGCATAAACAAGTGCCAAACTTTTCATAAATATTGTTTCTAAAAAACCCGCTATTTGTTTTGACAACGGGAAGTTTTTTTAAATTAATTATTGAAATTTATGTGTTTGTAATTTGGTAAAATGGATTACATATTTGGAATCAGAAGGTCCAAATTATTTAATTAAGACTCTTTTGTTTTTGGACATTATGAATAGTAACGACGGTAATTATCTTTATTTATCTTGATTAATGAGTAATCAGGTAGTTAAAGATAATAAGATAAAATCATAATAATAAAAAATGACCACAAAATGTGTCCTAAGGCTACTGGATGTCTCATGTCCGACCATGGGATGCCTTGTGCCAAACTTGGGGGCCCCATGGAATCACTTTTGTGAGAAAGTGACTTTTTTTCTTTTTATTTTTAAAGAATGTTAAATGTAACAAAGAATGTATCACCTAAGTAAAATATTTTTTATTTTGTCTACGTAAATGATATTTTGGACTATAAATATTCATTAGAAATCTAAAACTATTTCCTACATCATCGTATTTTTTTTATAATTTTTAGACATTAAATAAATTAAATTATTTATGACATCATGATGATGCAGCGATGACCTCATTATTTAACGATTTAAATAAAATGGAAAGATAATGTAAAATCTAATCCCTTAACATGTCCAAAACCTATTTTATGGGTGTATTTCTAACCCTTATCACCTTATCCTAAAAAAAATCAATGTGGGACCAATAAAATCCGAAACTCATTTGAAAATAAAGTTACATTTTATACCGTTCCAAGAGTGCCCCTCCTCTCCTCTTATAAAAGGCCCCCACCTCTACCTCTTTACCCACCCTTCCAAATCCTTTGGCTCAGACAAACACTGCTCATTTCATCTCTCCACATCCCTCTCTAACTCCTTGAAGCCTCACTTTGGGCATAATCCTTTCCAAGGAAGCCTTTGAGATCAAATCAAAGGAAGTTACCCGATTTAAAGGCAATGTCTTCACTTGTGTCCTTTTGTTTTATTTTGATTCTCCAACCCCTTAAACTCTTTTTATTTATTTATTTTGTAACAAATAAAGTATCATCAATATACTAGGATGTTTTTATAAGAAGGATTCTAGCTAAACCTACACACACCTACATCTAATGGTTAAAGAACATACTGTTTCCGTGGATGGCGAATTTCTGCCTCCCGAAACGATGATTGTTCAACATTATTTTAACACCTTCGAAGGTGGCCATTAAGATGTAACTATATTTATATATGATTTATAATATGTTTATGTTTTCCTTAAGATTCTGTATTTTTCATTTATGGTATAACTTTATGGTTTCCATTATGGGTAAATGCGATATCTTTATTTTAGGAAGTGCGGACTACGGCCCCCTCAAAGTGATTTGATTCGTTAATGCCATATGTGGGATGTATAAAGGATGAAATTAATGGTATTACATATTTTATCCTACTGGAATTATAGTATACCTTTATATCTTTATTATTTCATTCAATTGAATACAAAAAAAAGAAATGAAAGTAGCGTTCATGCGTACGCACGGCTTACCGTCTCCATGAACGGTACATTTCATTTCTTATCTCCAAATGATATGTACTATTATAAGTACATATATATAATGGATATATATGTAATATATTACATATAAATGATGGGTATCATTCTGTAATTATAATATATATATCTCTCATTTTGTTTTAATTCCATTAATATGGCAAAAAAAATGAAAGTAGCGTTCATGCGTACGTACGGCCTACCGTCTACATGAACGGTGCTTTTAATTTTTTATCTACAAATCCTATGTCATAGTATAAAATGAATATATACTGGATATATATGATATTTAAAACCTAAATAGTATTCTGGAGATGATGTATCTATAACTACATGGAAAATGCTTTTCCAACAAGTTCAATTTTTACTCATGTATTGAACATCGACAAAAACGTCTGATATGAACTCACTTTATTAACCAATTATTATAACATTATAATATGTGATATGAAATGAATAATAATATTTAAAGGAGGTCCTTAAGCAATTATAAATTGACCAAATTTTATTATTCAGGAGATTAAATAACGATCGAGTCATGTCGGACACGAGGTAAGGGATCCTACTCCTCTCTTTCTTTTTAAGTACACCCTTTTATGTCATTCCTTTTAAGCTCATATTTCTTGTGATTGGGATGTTATTTTATATCACTATTACTTTAGTTTTTATTTTCATATGATGAGAGACCCTATTTCCTCTCATCAATCCATTTTGCAAGTTTTAAGTGGTGCCGTTAGGCTGCCGAGTTTTCGTATGGGATTTTTCATCTCACTTTTATTCCCGTGAGATTTATGCTACATTTGCCACAATTTCCTTTGAGTGGTGTATGTACTGCCCATTATTATACACTTTGTGTAGTATAATTTCATTTATGGGTATTCACATCTTCATTGTATGACCCTTCTTCCATGGGGTGTACGTTTCGAAAGTTACCCAACTCGGTAAGGGGACCTTTCACCCTCCTCTTTTTAAAAGACTTATTTTGTTATGTCTTTTAATTCACATAATATTATGTTGCGATATGTTATTTTATATACTTATTGATGTAAATTTTATGTCCAAGTGATGAGATGCCCTTTTTATCTCTCATCAACTCATTTTCTGAATTTTGAAGTGATGCCGTTAGGCTGTCGAATTTTACCAAGGGAACTTTTTAACCCAATTTCGATTTCATTGGGTTCAACATGTAGTTATTGAATATGTCATCTTTTGAATATGTGTGAATGACATTTTATTGTTTTACATTTAATATCCACTTATATTGGGTGTATTTATATTTGTCACACATAATTTTGAGATTGAATTATCCTTAATTTAAAGATACCTTCTTTATAAGGGAATTCATCACATTTGACATTTCTATTGAGACTTCTTTGTTGTTATGCACCAATTCACTCTTATATGGTGTATATAATGTCCTTTGGAATATTATATCATGAATCCATTTATTCTCATGATATTATAAAGTGCTGACTAAATGTTATTCCTCAATTATTGTATTCAAGTGTCTCTAATTTTGGTAGAACCCCTTTAACCAAAATATCGCTTTAAATGTTTTAATTATTTGTTCTTATTAATATCCATGTTTTCAAAATGGTTTTAAGGATTTATTTATAGTGATATTAATGGTTTAAAATTTTAAAAGCTTCAAGGTGGTATGGGACACTTTTATTCAAAAATATCTTTATTAAATGTTTTAAATGGTTTTGGAAATGGTTTCTTTTTGAATGGATTCATTATTTCAATATACTAAAATGTTATAGTGTGATTTAAATGTGGAAATGTTATGTTTCCTTTATGCATGTTTTATGTGATACATTTATGTTATGGTTCTTGGGCATTATTGTGAAAACGGGTGGTTCTGTGATAAACTAAGGGCGGGTGAGCCCGATATAGCTCTCCAATGCATTGGGTAACGCGAATGAGTGAAATGTTAAGGTTTCTCCGAAGAGATTTAGGGAATACACTATGGTGGGTATTCCAAACATAACCAAGAGGGTTACTCCCTACGTAAGAATGCTATGAATGCCTCAAGTTACCTTTTATGTCTTATGATTTCTATGATTTATTCATGATTTGATGAGGTATGTTATAGTGCCTATGTTTTATGGGTAAAGTATGATTTCATTCTTATGTATATATGAACTCATGTTTCCTTTCCATATTTTTTATAACCCTTATTGTGCTTTTTAAGCTCATCCCAAGTTTTTTTTGAAAAGTTTTTCATAGGTCAACGGAAATGTACATGATTTGATGATAGTGTCAAGGAAATTTCAAGAAAGAATCCATGATTTATTTTTTTTAAATATGTTTCTGTTAATGGGAAAAAATGAAAACTATCTTTTATGTAACCACTTTGTTTAAATATGGAATGTAATGCAAGTTTTATGATCTAATTCTCTAAAACTCTAAACCTGAAAAGATTCTCAATGTGTAATCTTGTAATAACTCAAGATTAAGTAAGGTTTAAGGCTGGGGCCTTATAAAAAATGTTCTATAAATCACATATATGAATAAATAAATAACCATGAATGGAAGAATTAAAATAAATAATTAAAATGATCATGATATTTATAATCTTGTTGGTTTATAGAGCGGTGAAAAACCAACCTATAACCTAGTGGAAATTACTCTTTGATCCTTAAATTGGATCCAATTGCACCATCCACCATTCTCTTATGTATCTCATTGTTTGGATCCATATTATCTTGGATCATAAATACATCTACTAGATATAAACTAAATCTTTAATAATCTATAATCACATGAAAATGATGGGTATCAAGGGTTTAGGGTTATATTAAATAAACCTTGGATATGTTGAATCGTATGTAATAAATATGGATTGATGATTTCCTAATTTATCATATTTAATTTAATAATAATTATCACATAATAAACTACGTAGTAAATAATTAAATTAAAAACATACATAACTCAATCAAATCACTTTGTCATTAATAACATGGAATGTATATCAGATTTAATAATTTCCCTCATTCATTTTGATTTATTCTTTTAAATATTAATTAATTAATAAATTAATTAATTCTCTATCTTCTATTCTACACACTAAATATTCTGGAAGATGTATTAAATTATGCTTATATTCCATAAAGCTTTGCAACATCTTAAACCGGGTTCCACATACTGGTGCCTCAAGTCAGTTAGCCATATGACATCAGGCATGCCTCCTCGTGCTCCATAGGCTATCGACCAACAGTAAGGGACTAATATAGATATCATTTGGAGACAATAACCTCTATATATAAGCAACACAACAACATAAATAAATAAAAAATAGCTATCTAATAATAAAAAATAACAATAATAATACCATAACCGATACGTACCAATATCAAATCATAAACTAAAATATGAAATCTATATAAAAATGAAGGTAGTGGATATATCAAGCCTTATATGTGTCAAGTGAGAAATGAAATGAAAAATAAAGACACTAAAAACTCTCATGTGGGTCCAGACATCATGTCCAGTTACCTCATCCATGATCCACCCAAACTCATCCATCTAACATAGGGCTCTTTCCCTTATCTGTCCTATAAACATAAAGTCTATCCAGGTACCAATCAAGTAACCCAAGTAGGGTGTGTGTTCAACTAAAAAGGCCATAATTAATGACATATAAAATAATATCCAGTCTATAAAATTTTAGATAGTTGTATAAATAAAAAATTGAAATAATAAAATAAGAAAATTCCACATTTAAAATTATTCATTATTGAACCACATAATTCTCCAGGTTCATGATGACACCCAAACCATAAATACATGATTCGGATTATGTCAGAGTCTGAACCATCCAAAAAGTGATATCACATTTCATTACACTATGGGTTTTTTAATCAATTCATTCCACATTCAGATACTTTCTACTTGGAACCCTAATCCAATTCCAATTACGTGGTCTTAGAACTTGTTTTCTGGAACCTAATGGGTATTTAGAGCATCAATCCCTATCCCAAACCTCATGGGTATTTCGATCATTAGTCTCAGTCCCATATAATAATATTCACATGCATGCATAGGGGGCCTAGAGCATTAGTATGGAACCCCAAGGGTATTTGGAACATCAGTCATTTCCCCACCCCTGATTTATCAATCAATGACAAATATCCCATGTATCACATTTATCAAGATTAATAATCATTAAACCACTTATAAATTGTCCCAACACATTACATATATCACATTTATCAAGTTTAATCATCATTAATCCTCTTACCATATATTCACATCATGGTGCATCATTTAAATTTGTAAAAAAATCATGATTCATCACTTTAATCACATGGAATAATACTAAAATTTTACCATTAATAAATTTATCACATTTATTTTTAATCCATTAACACATAAATATTAGGAAAAGAAACTATTAACACCCAATTACATAATCCCATTAATTAACTAATTAATTAAAATCTAAAACAAACACAATTTCCCAACATCGAAACTAAAATTTCACAAAAATACATATACTCTATTTATTATCAGGACTATAGGATTTGAGAATTATACCACCTAACACAAGGTCGTTGATGGAAGTTCTCAAAACCCAAATCATAAATTGAAGTGGAATGATAAAGATCAAAATGAGTAGAAGATCTTGGTAGAATACTTCTTATCGACATAAAAAATATTAAGATTTATCAAAACCTCAATTTAAAAAATCACCAATGGAGGAAAACACATCCCTCTTAACCAAGAAAGAGAGATAATATAGGGAGATAAATAATCATGGAATAAATCACTTACCAACAGGAAGTCGATCCTTCAAATCATACCATTAATTTGTTATGAACAATGTTTGAGGAGCCCTAGAATACAACAACCCTATTTTTCTTACATGACTATTAAATCATTTTAATGATAAAAAACACAGCATTGCTATAAATCTAGGATCAAATAGTTTATTTTTTTAGGAAAATAAGGCCCATACATAAAATTATTTAATTCCATCTGCTCCATCTTCTTAAATGTACATGCATTATCCTTAGTACAAGTAATCACCTAAGGAAATACATTAATGAATGTTGGGAGCCAAAATTCTAGATAGGGGATGAATAAGGGACATGAATCAATAAAACATGGTTGAGCATAAACATCATCATCATATCATAAACATAGGATTATAATCAACATCATGATAGAAGCATGTGATAAATGAGTGGAATGTGGAAATGGATAAAAATGAGACATCATGTCTTAGTGGTACAATACAACACATAGTTTTGAACAAATATAGTATCATGTTCACACATAAAATGTGTGAATAATCATAAAATCACCATTTTGAACAAATTTAACATCATTTTCTTATATATTAGGTATTATCTCATGAGATACATCAAAATAACCTAATTTATTAGAGGGATATATAATTCTAGGACCACCTATCGAATCATAACATTTACATAATCATGCATGCCACATAGAACATATAAAAATCAAATCCATTGAATAACCCATCATAAGTAATGGGTTTAATAAGAATTTTATGAAGCATAAATTCATGAATAAACAATAGGGTTCCCAAAATAAAAAGGGAATAAAATACATTGCATAAGTATCATCAATATTGAGTGAATAAGAATCAATATTAAGTGAAGTAAAAGATATGTTTTTAGAAAGAAGAGTTATTTTGAAAAATATTTGTGATTGTCCTAAAATGAAGTAGAAAACAAGTATATACCAAAAACTAAAAGTGTAAAACAATTAAATTAAATTTAAAAAACATTAAAGTATTAAACGTATTTTAATTAGTGTGAAAGAGGGAAACCCCAAGGAAATGGAGTTGGGTCCAAGAATCCCCTTCCCTTAATTCCTACTTAATTTCATTGTTTTTGCACCTACTGAATAATAAACATAGATTTATTAAAACATTGATCCATAAGATAATTATAGTAATTTATACAACTATTTATAAATTATAATAATTGTATTGTATTTCTTAATTTCTATTGATGAAATTGAAGCATTTTTATATCATGTTTTACTTAAAAGTTTACCATTTTTCTTTGTTTAATCTATTTTCTCAAATGTAATTTATACATTAGTATAATTAATTAAAGAAGATTATAATGAATTTAATTAGATATTTATCTATTATAAATAGATTATAATATATATCCATGATGATGGTTATATGAGTTGAAATGGTAATGTCTCTTTAGGTTGTTAACTAACATTTCATGGGACATTGTCGGGAGAGTGAGAAAGAGAAGTTTAAAATTTATATATACATAGTAGAATGATAGTTACAACATGTTACAATAATTAGTATAATATCAAATTACTACCTAATTAATCATTTAATGGTTTTTTTGAAAGGGTTGGTGGAAAAAATATAGATAAGAGGAGGAAGAAATAAAAAAAGAGAGAAGTGGATCGAAACTTATTTAATCCTCGGTGTAGCTTCTCTTGTATTAAACAATAAATACTTGGAAATTGAAGTTGGATTACTCCAAAATGTCTATAATTATTTAATGGGGCTTGATAAGGAGGGTTATGGTAGATCTTGGGATTTAGAATGTGTGAGATGAGTGGTTATCCAAGGGGGGAGAGAGAGGTTATTTATACATGAGGAGAGGAGTATATTTAGATTAAAATATTGAATTAAATAATATATCGGATGTAAAACATGTAATAGTAAATTTTTAACATTATAAATAATATATTTATATAATATAATGGGTTCAAGGCTTTGAATAACCTACATAATTCTAATTCATTAATCTATTAACAATGAAATTGAAATGAAATAGAAATTGATATTCTGAGGAATCTCTATTGACTTTAAGTTTTGGAAAGTTATTTGTAGGTTTGAAAATTGATTTATGTATATTAATGAACTGTTTATGAAATTAAATATACCATGGCCGAACATAATATTATAAAAATTATTATTTCATTATTACATCAAGAATGATGCAATTTGAGATATAGAAGTTATGTGAAAACTGAATTTTAACTGTTTACATAAAAATTGTAGTATTTCAAAAAATTACCAAAAAATAAACCTTGGAAAATTTAAACATACTAATTTTAAAAGTGATATTCATTTTATAAAAATAAATTTATTAAATAAGTATTTTTTATTTTTAATATAAAAATAATGTTTTTATAGAATACTTTGAAATAATGTTTATTAAAAATATCCTTATATTTTCATTGGGTTTTTAATCATGATATTTATATTTTATAATTATAAAATTTTTATTTACTTAATGTAATATTGATAAATATTATATATATATATATATCATAATTTATTATTTTGAGGTGAAATTACTGTTTAAACGACTAGGTTACTATTCCCAATGGCCATGATACTATTCCAACAGCAAGGTAACAATTCCAACTGTAATATTACTTTTCCAATAGTCACATTACCTAAAATAAATACCTCTACATTACTTCGTTCATTAATCAAATCAATTCATCTCAAGGTTCTATATTTCCATTTAATATAATGTTTCCTGGATTAATAAATTTTAACTCTTTTCTATAGTGTTTGCAGTGGGAGTGATGATTCTAGTATATTGGGGGGATCCGTAATTTTTAATTTTAGATTTTAGATTTTAGTTTTTTTTCTAGTTTTAATTTTTTTTAATTTTAATTTTATTAATTAGTGATTAATTTAACAATATGTAGTAATGGAATAGTGTATATTTTGGTTTATCTATATTTTTTTAATGTATAATAATATATGATAAACATTTATTTCTAGAACACATTTTACTAACAAAAAATGGATCCTTATATCCTTCCACATTTTTAAATTTCATCCCCAAAACTTCAACTCATATTCTTAGTTGAGATTAGGTGAGGGTACTTCTATTTCATTATTTCATCTGGTTTCCAAGACACCTCTTTATACTTATGGTTCCTCCACAACACTTTGAAAAGTTGAGTTGTCTTGTTGTGAAGAACATTGTATATATGGTTCAGGATCTTCACCGGATCTTCATCACATGAGAGTTCATTATATATTTGTATCACCTTTGGATTCAGTACATGTGAAGGGTTAGGTATGTACTTCCTTAGAAGAGATATGTGAAACACTTCATGAACATGATCCATATTTGGTGGGAGTGAATGTTTATAGGCCATTGGTCCTATGTGATCAAGGATATAATAGGGTCCAATGTACCTTGGGATATGATTCCCTTTATTTCCAAGCCACATGACTCTCTTCCATGGTGATATTGAAAGAAAAAATTTCTCTCCAAAATCAAACATCAAGTCCCTTTTACTATTGTTAATATAGATAATTTTACAACTTTGAGATGCTTTTATATGTTTTTGGATGTCTTGAACCTTCTATATCATCTATTTAACAAGGTCTGGTCTAATTAGATTTCATTCTCCAACTTTATCCAAACAATTTGGAGTTCTACATAGCTTCCCATACAAAAATTCATATGGATCCATTTGAATACTCAAGTGAAAGATGTTGTTGTATGGGAACTCAATAAATGGGTGATGGTGATACCAAACTCCAATAAATTATATTGATCAAGCTCTTATAATTTCCTCGAGCTTATAAATAGCCCTTTCATATTGGCCATTAGTTTGGTGGTGAGCGGTCGTGATGAAATTTTATTCGGTACTAAAACCATGTTAAATCTATTTCTTTAATTTAGAGGATAACCTTGGATCATGATCCACAATGATTGAATGTGGTACCCCTTACATCCTCATCACTTAATTCACATATACCTTGGAATGTTTTTTAAGAGATTAATATTACAAAATATTGATAAAGTGGCCAATATTGGTGAGTTGATCCACCACAACCCATATCACATTGTTTCCTTTGGATATTTTAGGGAAACCAGTGACAAATTCGATAGTGACATTATCCCATTTCCATGTTGGTATAATAAATGGTTTCATCATCCCTTTATAATTCTATCACTCTTCTTTTACTTACTAATATACCAAATACCATGATATGTAATCATTAATCTCTTTCTTCATATTGTCCAACCAGAAGTGTTCTTGAAGATCACAGTACATCTTGGTGGTTCTAGGATGGATAAAGGAGGATGAACTATGTGAATTATCCAATAGATACTTCTCAATGTTAGTTGATTAAGGAATATAAAGCCTTGTTCTAAATAAAATCACACCACCATCATCAATATAAAACTCATGATTCTTCCCTACATTTCATAGTTTCACCTTCTTTAGAGCTCCAAATCATCCCTTTGTGCCTCCTTGATCGTCTCTTTTATGGATTGTCGAGAAATAATTTATGTAATCTTGGATTTATTCATAACCATTATTATTTCTAGATCCATCCTTTACATTTTCATAAAGATAGGTTGTTTCACAATCAGCATCATGGATAAAGTGGAATGTTTATTTATTCTAAGATAATCAGCTACATTATTCGCCTTTCCAAGATGGTTGTTAGAAGAAAAATAATAACCCTTGATTAAATCTAACCATCACCTTAGATTCATGTTGGGATCCTCCTATGTGAATATAAAATTTATACTCTTATGATCATGTTATATATCACACTTATCACCATAGAGATAGTGATGACAAATATTTAGAGAAAATATTACCGCTACTAACTCTAAATCATGCATCAAGTTGTTCTACTAATGGATCTTAAATTTTCATGAGGCATTGGGTTTCACTTTATCAATCTTCATGAGTAAAAAATATAAGACTTTATTTGAAGCATCAACGTTTATCACAAAACCTTCTCCAGTTTTTGGTATTGTGAGTACATGTGCAGTGAATAAACTCTTCTTAAGCTCCTTAAATAATTCTTCACATCCTTCGATCCAGACATACTTTACTTCTTTCTAAGTTAACTTGGTCAGTAGGATAGAAAAATCATGATAAATTACTCAAGAAACTTCAGTGGTATCCATCACATCTTAGAAAACTATATATTTCCATGACACTAGTTGTTTTGTTCCATTCCTCAATTACATTTCTTTTTTTTATGGGTCCTGAGAAATTTCCCCACATGTGATCACATGACCCAATAATTGGACTTTCTGCATTCAAAATTAACACTTTATGAATGTATCATACATTTTATCCTTCATTAATCCAACCATCACAATCCTTATATTCTCTTCATATTTCTCGTTTATCTTGAAGTAAATGATATTATTATCGATAAATACTATCACAAATTTCTCAAGGTAGTCTCTAAATATTATGATAATCAAATCCATGAAGATTGTAGGGTATTAGTAATTTCTAAGGGAATCACTATGAACACATAGTACCTATACCTTGTATGGAAAGTAGTATTTTGAGTGTCTTCCTTATCCACCTTTAGATGATGATATATAGAATGAAGATCCAAATTACAGAAGTGATGAGCTCTTCTTAGTTTATCAAACAAGTAATTAATCATTATAAGAGGATACATTTTATTTAGGGCGATCTAGTGGAGATAACAGTAATTGATACATATCTTCATTTATCTATCATTCTTCTTGAAAAATCCCACCGGCACACCCCAAGGTGATGCACAAGGTTGTATTAACCCTTTGTTAAAAGGCTCTTGAAGTCACTTATTTAAATTGTTCAATTCATCTGAGTTCAGCATGTAGGGGAATTTTGACATAGAAGTATCACCAGCTACAAGCTCTATTAATAAGTTTACCTCATGACATAGGGAAAGTCTGGGAAGCTCATTGAGAAATACATAACTATATTCCCTAACAATAGGAATTTCCTCTAGGTTGATACCCTCCTTTGACTCAACCATTTGAGCAAGGTATACTTCTTCACATGGAATCAATACCCATAACACTGATGGATTTTCTAAAGGAGATTCACGATCTTGCAAAAATTTGTAGAGGAGTGTTGTATGGTACATAATATGAAAAGATACTTCCTTTTAATGATAGTGGATGTCTGATCTATAGAATGAGATCCAATCCATGACTTGTATAACATCAAATTTCACAAAGGGAAGTATTTTGAGATTTAATGAAATAATATTCCCACTAAATATTATAGGAGTAGAGTCCAACACTTGGGTTGTAATGATTGAACCACTAAGTGTTTTTATGAATATCCATTCTTCCATGTCTCAAGACATTAATTAAATTGTTTTAGAAAACATTCATGATATAAAGGAATGAATATAACTAGTATAATTTTTTTCCATTCCTAAGTGAAGAGAAAGTGTACCTTTTACGACTTCATTTTCATGATGCACTTTAGTTGTAGTGATAGCATAATATTTCCCCTACTCATTTGTATTTAGTGTCTACTTATGCTGATTACCCACAAAGACACAAGTTTTAGTGAACTGGCTTTCATATTGAACTTTCTACCTATAGTTGAAGTATTGAACCATATGTGGTGCATTAGGAGGTTCCCTCATTTACTCTATCATATTTCAAGTCTTCTTCATGCCTTTTATATATTCATAATCATGGTATCCTTTTCTACTACACTTGAATAATTTCCCCATACATTTGAGGGAATTCCCTAGATGGTTCTTCCTTAATTTTTGAAATATAGGTAGTTGGATCCTCTTTACTAATTTTTCACTTGAACAACCATATTGAGACTCCATTATTATATTCTTATCTTCATAAATGTGGGAAAATTCTCCAAACTCAATCTATAATTTGAGATCACATTAAAAAACGTTTTCATAACTCCTAAACCCATGAATTTCTAGAGCCTTTTGATAGTGTAGTTTTAAACCACTAAATAATATATTTATTTTCTATCATTATTGACAACAACCTGAGGTTTATATTGCAAGACTTGTGAATTTTGTGTCATAATCCATAACATATTCACTTTTATTTTCTTCAAATTTGTGAATTCTATCTCTGTATTTTTTTTGAATATTTTGAGGGAAATAATTGGTATGAAATATTTTCTTAATTTCTTCCCACTCTATATCATCTATTTAAATATTTGGTTTGTTGTTATTAAATAATACCCACTATTGGTTTACTTCTCTATCTAAATGATAAATGGCTAGGGTTATCTTCTCCATATGAGAACAATGGATTCAATAGAACAACTTATCTGTTAAGTTAACCCACTGTTATATGCCAAGTGGATTGGAAATTATACTAAATATCGGTGGCCATTGACACATGAAAAAATAAATGGTTAGTTTATCCTTATTAGGTGAAGGTGGAAATTCCACATGATTTCAGTTATTATTCATAACCTGAGATACCTGGGTAAGCAATTCTATAATGTTTTAAACTCCACCTATTATGGCATATAGGCTGTCATTTGAAAAATCATTACATTGATCCTCACATGGGTCTTTGACATGGTTTATATTAGTTCCCATTATTTTCTAAAATATAAATGCTTTAACAAAATGTAATTCAACAAATCTTGAGTAAATATTTTATTCTTTTATAAAATTAGCTCTTATGGAATATATTATGGGTTCCCTATGTTTATCGTTTTCTAAAAATATTCTTGTTGGATGTTTTAACTATACATATAATTTTAAATATAATTTTCACTATTGTTTTGTAATCATAATTAATAAAATAACTAAACCATGTTATGATACCAACTATAGTAACCATAATTTTCTTACATGACTATTACATCATTTTAAAGAGAAACAATATAAAATATTTACAAATCCATGATCAAATGGTTTAGTGTATTGTGAAAATTATTACCATACGTAACATTATTTAATTCCTTCTTATCTATATTCTTAGTTCCCTTTTTTTATTCTTAGTACAATTAATATCATAAGGATATATATTAATGAAAGGGGTGAGATAAAATCTCAATAAGAGGATAAATAAGGAACATGAATTAATATAACATGGGTGAGCATAAACATCATAAAAATATCATAAGAATATAATCATCATAAACATAATGAGGAAAACATGTGATTAATGAATGGAATTTGGAAATGCATAAAAATGAAACATCATGTCTTAGTGGTTTGATACCATATATAGTTGTGAACAAAGTAAACATCATGTTTACGTAAAACATATGTGCATAATCATAACATCATCTTTGTGAAAAAAATACAATCATGTTCATGAATATGGCACATTTTATCATGAGATACATCACATTACCCAATTCATTTGATGGATATATAATTACTAGCCCACCTATCACATCATAACATTTACATAATCATGAAATCCATATTGAACGTATACCAATCATATCCATAAAATAACCCATGGAAATGAATGTGTTTCATAATAATTTCATGAAGCATACATTCATGAATAAAAATTAGGGTTCCAAAAGGAAATATGGAATAAGATAGTTGGTATTATAATTATCAAACTTGAGTGAAAAATAAAGAATAATAGAATAAGTAAAAGATGTTTTTTTTTATAAAGAAGAGTTATTTTGGAAAATCTTTGTGTTTGTCATAAACTAAAGTTGAATACATGTATATCCCTGAAAAGATAATGAAAGAATAATGAAATGAAATTTAAGGAACATTAATGGATTATAGATACTAGAATTGGTGTAAATGAGGGAAAACCTAAGGAAAGGGATTTGGGTTTGATAATCCCCTTACCTTAATTCCCACATAATTTTATCGCTTTTACACCTCCTAAATAATAAACATAGATTTATTAAAAAATTGATCCATAAGTTTATTGTAATTATTTATACAATTAGTTGTCAATTATAATATTTTTATTATATTTCTAATTTTTTTTTGATGAAATTGAATTGTGTGGATATCATGCTTTACATAAAAATTTTCCTTTTTTGATTTGTGTTCCCTATTTTCTTAAATGAAATTTATACATTAGTTAAATAAATTCAAGAATATTATAATGTATTTAATTACATGTTTATTTATTTCATGTTATATTATAATATTAATACATGATTATGGTTATTTGATTGGACATGAAAATTTCTTCATAGGTGGTTAATAGACCTTTGATGGGACAATGTCGGTAGAGCGGGAAAGAGATGTTTAAAATTTATTTATATAGTAGTATGATACTTATAGTAGGTTAATATAATTAGTATAATTTTAAATTGTTGCATAATTAATTATTTTATTTTTTTTAAAAGGGTAAGTGTAAAAAAGTAACAGGAGAGGAATAAGAAATAAAAAATGAGAGAAGTGGTCATAGCTTACTTAATCATGAGTGTAGATTCTCGTGTAAGATACTATAACTACTTTTTCATTAGAGTTGTATTGATTCCAAATGTACCTATCTATTATAAGGGTATTTATAGGGAGTGTTTGGTTAGATATTGGTATTTTTAATGGGCAAGAGGAGTGGTTTTCCAAGGTGAGGGAGATGGGTTATTAATACTTTAGGAGAGGGGTATTTTTAGAATAAAATATTGAATAAAACAGTATTTAAAATTTAAAACATGAAATAGTAAATTTTTCATACTATAAATAATATATTAATATAATATAATGGTTTAAAGACTATAAATCCCCTTTATAATTCGAATTAATTAATTTATTAAAGAGTTAAGTGGAAATAAAGAGAAATCAATATTTTAATGAATCAATTTTGACTTAAGGTTTTGGAAATTTATTTTTAGGTTTGTAAATTGAGATTATTTTATTTTAATTAAATATTTATTAAAATAATATACCATGAAAAAAACTAATATTATTAAAATTATTATATCATTATTATATCTTGAATGGTGTAATTTGAGATACACCTGTTATGTGGAAAACTTTATTTATACTATTGAATATAAAATAAAAGTATTTTAGAAGATTACCAAAAAATCACCCTTGGAAAATTTTGAAATAATGATTTAAAAAATGATATAAATTTTATAAATATAAATGTATAAAATAGGTAATAATAATTTTTAATATGATTATAATAATTTTTTACAAAAAACTTTGAAATACAGTTTATTAAAAATGTGTTTATATTTTCTTTGAGTTTTTAATCACATTTTTTTATTTTTTGGTGTTATAAAATTTATATTTAATTCATTTAATCATGATAAATATTATTTTTATCATA
This sequence comes from Viscum album, assembly GCA_963277665.1. NCBI lineage: Eukaryota > Viridiplantae > Streptophyta > Magnoliopsida > Santalales > Viscaceae > Viscum > Viscum album. The sequence goes on from OY728130.1 coordinate 405,844,126, forward strand.
ATTTAAAATTTTTAGGTGAAATTACTATTCCAACTATTTGGTTACTATTATCAATGGTCATGATACTATTACCAACAGTCACCATACTATTCCAATGGTCACATTAATATTCCAAATGTCACATTACCACCTATAAATAGATATAAATTACTCAATTAATTAATCCACTCAATTCCTCTAATGTTTATATATTTCCATTCTCTATAGTTTTTCCAGGTTTATTAATATCGTGTTTTTCTTATAGTGTTTTTAGTGGGGGAGATGATTCTAGTATATTGGGGTGATCCTTATTTTCTCATTTTATCTTTTATATTTTATATTTACTTCCCATTGTAATGTTTTATTTTTAATGAGGTTTCATTACTGATTAATGTAACATTATTTTGGTAATGAGACAATGTCTTTGTTGGTTTCTCTATACTTTCTAGGTGTATAATATTATATAAATAATATTTATTGAAAAAACAAATTTTACTAATAATCATTGGTTCATTAGATGGAATCATGTATAGAGCTTCAAAAATCATAGAAATTGGTTTTGGTTCGAGTGGAGGTGAATATGGGTTGATACCAAGGGTTTGGGATTTTTTAATAAATTTTCATATGATTAAAAACCCATGTGCATGGTTTCCTGGGTAGGGGGTCATGGTTTTCTAAATAGTTCCCCTTAACCATGTGCCTTTACATTGGGGTACACAATTTCTCTTAAGTGGGTGAACGATTCAGAAAAACATAATACAACCATGAAAACCCCACTATCTAAGGGGGGCACAGTTTGCAGGGGGTAGGCTCCCAATTTGGGGAATCCATGTACAAACTGTGCACTACCCTTTTTTCGTCTAAAAAACGTCCACAATTTTCAAAACTCATCTTAAACAGCCCCAAAGAAAAAATGAAACCAATATATAACCAAAACAAGGGTAAAAGATTACTTGGAAATTAGCATGATATATATCTAGAATGGTCAGGATCTTAAAATCTCCCCACCTTATCGAAACTCGTCCTCAAGATGTACTCCCAAGTATCTCTAAAATTATGAGGTAGAAAGGTCATGCTATAGAGCCCATATATTTTCCTCTCTCTCCCATGTTTCCTCCTTAACATGTCTATGTTTCCACAATAATTGAACTATTGGAACAATATTTCTCCACAACACCATATCAATGTGATCCATAACACCTATCAGATGCTCCTAAAAGGAAACATCAGTCTCTAGCTCAACATCATCAATTTTGATCACAAGAGAAGGTTCAAGGTGATACCGTCGAAGCTATGATGCATGAAAAATGTCATGCATATCACTATACCTCTATGGAAAGGCCAATTGGTATTCCTCTGAACCAATTCTTTCTATAAGAACCCAGATCTTCTTTTCAGGTATGTTTTCTTTTTTTTTTTGTCGTTTTTGAAAAAAAGATGAATTTCTGAAATTTTTTGAAGTAAACGTCGTTTACTTTTTGTGTACATGTCGTGTACTCTATTGTCACATGAAGATGGGTGCTGACTATGTAATGGTCGCACACACAGCCATGTGGGGGTGACCTGGAGACTACCTAAAGCAGAGTACGGAAATGTAAAGTACACACTGTGTACTTCCAAAGTACACGTCATGTATTTTTTTTCATTAAACATACCAGGGTCGCATCTAATCCCCAGAAAGGCCTTCTTCTTGACCTATTTCATTCGAGAGTGCCTGTACAACCATGATATTTCTCTGAGCCCCTGAGAGAGCATCTAATCTCTAATTCTACCATCATCGATTGTGTTGGGATCACATCAGTAAGCTATTCCTTTTACTAGAGCTTCTTTTCATGATTCCTCCTCCTTTTCAAGTTATCGTCCATTGAACATTTTAGATGTTTTTATTGATCTATGGTGTTCTTGGGTGATTCAAGGCTTGAGGTTCATGTATAGAGATCTCCCAACCCCGAGGTATGTGGTTTGTTCCTTTCCATTGAATGTTCTTGAGTTATATGTGCAATTTTGTCCAATACCCTTGAATGGGGTGTTGCGTGTTTACTGTTTTAACCCTGTTAATTGCCGGCTATGCTGGTATGTGTGAGTAAAGGTTAATTGGATGTGAATAGGGTTGATTGTTATACCTTGGAAGTGTTTTCCCATGCCTGTTCTATTTACGACCGCTTGGTCCTGTTTATCCTGTTCGGCATCCTTGATGTTTTCCCATGCCTAGTACTATAGGATGGAGTGATTATTTTATCTAATATGCTTGATTTGTTGTAGACTATTAGCCAATTTGTTTATGAGGTTTAATTCGGCCGTATTTAATTTCTATCCTCATTTGACTTACACAAGGCCGTGAGAACCTGGTGTAGTAAACTATAAGGGGAATTGACCGTGTGAGCTTCCTCAGAGAGTCTTTCTCCACTTTTGACTATATGGGGAATTGACCACATGATATTCATCAGAGAGTCTTTATCACTTTTGAATATAAGGGGAATTGACCATGTGAGCTTCCTCACAGAGTCTTTAATGCTTTAGACAATAATACGAATTGACAGAGAGATCTTCCTCAGAGAGTCTTTGTTATATCCTTGTAATTTTAACTAGAGTGTTAGAATGTATGTGATTTATAGAGGGTTGCTTGTGTTTCTAGGTAGGACCAGAGGGGATAGGCTGTGAGTACTTCCCAAAGGGTTACTTTTTTGTGTTTTCCTACTTGATTATCTATTTAATTGATATATGAAACTGAATGTTTTGAAACTGTAGGATTGGTTACTGCTGAGTACTTCCTTGTTTACCGCCTTCTTTTGTGTATTACCAGCCATATATTGACTGACTATTAGGCATAGATCATGTGGTGGTTTCCTACTAAGATTTATTCTCACACCCTATTTGGGCCATACTTTTGAGCCCAAAGAGATTATATTGTTGTAGGTATAGATAAGGGAAATCACCCTTGTACTTCAGGTACTTGAGTGCTATGGAGATGGAGATCATGTGACCAAGATGAGGCTTGAAATTATGATGTGCTATTATCTTTTTTTCTTTTGTACTTTAGTTTAGTACTATTTGTATTACAACATTGTGATTTGTTTGGGTACTTTCCTAGTCATATGTATCATGCATCATTCATATATATATATGTGTGCTCTAGTTTATTATTTCTAGTATTCCATGGTTCACTTTTGAATGATTTTACTGCTTCCGCTATTGTATATCTGTTTTACTTCCGCTGTGTTACTCTATCAATGAGGGCATAGTTTCCCCACTATCACACCTAAGGCCCTCGCTACTAGTCGGTAGCCTCTGGCGTTTGGGGAAATGCGCTTGAGGCCATGTGACCAACCAGGTACGGGGCATCTCTAGGAGGCTTTCGGAACCAGGATGTTATAAAGTGGTATCAGATGAATTATTTTCTTCTCGACTTACAATTTGGATCCCATAACCAGGGATAGGATGGAATAGGTCCTTGGTAATAAGCTGTGCCCGGGAGTAGCTAACTCGTGTATAGGGAAAAGCCAATCTACCTCGTTTATTGCAATTTTTCTTGTTTTGAAAATTTACAGTTGATTTGATTTCACCATTGGGTGATTCACTTGTTTTGTATTGTTATTGTTGATGATATTGAGGTTTTATTTCCATTACAGCCTGATGAGATGAGGGTATTCCATCTCATTCATTATATAGGCACTTAGTAGAAATCACATGTCATGCATTCTTGCCATGCTATATAGGGTGCATTAGTGATTTCAGGTTGTTATGATAGATGTTGTGCTAGATATGCTTGCTATTGTGATAGATGCCTTGATAGAATACCTACTTTTGATAGGGTATTGATTTGCGTAAGGTTTTCTTGGAATAAACACCAAAATTTGGTTCCTGAGGTGTTATGGGCCCTCATAGACTGGAATTTGGTGGATCATTGCCTTGTATTTATTATATATGACATGCATAAGATTCCATTCTTTGATTTGCGTGGAGTATGGGCCCTCACAAATCAGAATTTGACACTTAAATGATCGTTTTGGTGTTTTTTTGGGCTCCGATGTAGTTTCTGAGGCTTACTGTCCGAAAACCCCAGAATACACACCGTCTAGTTTTGAATACACGACATGTGTTCTTTTGTTCGGGAAGAAATTTTTTTTTCTTAAGTACACATGGTGCACCACATATACACACCATGTAGCCTCTAACTGTGTCTCAGACTGTGTAGGCCTGGAAATGGGGTTTAGAAATCTTTGGTAGGACACACCGTGTACCGGATGTACACGCCGTGTTGTAGATCGTGTAAACCGGCCATGTCACTAACAACAAAGGTCGGTTGAGTCTCCTTTAGTACACTTCGTGTTTTCCTAGAACATGCCGTGTAGTGTGAGCTGTGTATCCGACCGTGTCACTAACAACATGGGTCAGTGAAGCTCATCTAGTACACGCCATGTCTGGAGAGAACATTCCATGCAATCTTCGTCTAAGAGAGTTGTGTGGCTTAGCCATATAAGTGAACTCAGGTAGGGGAAGAGGATTCAAGTACACGCAGTGTGTTAGTAAAGTACACTATGTGTATGGGGTGTTACACGGCCTGCGTTGGTAGAAGTACACGCCCATGTGAAAGGCTTAAGGGAATACACTATGTAGGAATTATACACACCATGTATCCTTATTTTGTAAAACTTGAATTATTTTTTTCTCCTTTTCAATTCTTAAAATTCTAGGTTTCAGTCCCAATAAATCTTGATCTATGGTGTGCATTTTCCCTTGCAGTGTCATGCCACTGAGACGCCCTCTAGTTGTACACCAGTTACAGGGTGGTGACCAGACACTGGATCTGGCTGATCAGGGACTACCGACATATCCCCTAGTTGTTCCATTCTTGGCACTAGTGGTTATACTTGACACAAGTGCCAATTCACAGTTCAGGGAGGGCTTTCTGAGGATGATGCAAACCTTCCAGGGAGTACTGCCTCTTGCCCAATCGATGGTAGAATTGACGCGGGTCTTTCAGCAGCAGCATCCTCCCACTTTCTTAGGGGATGGAGGACCCTAGGCTATAGAGTCACGGATGGAAGCCACATTGATGATCTTCGAGCATCTGGAGATGCCTCTGGAGAGGAGGGTGAAACTTTTTACGTACATGCTTTGAGACTCTGCCAAGAGGTGGTGGGATGTTATCTCATAGGCGGGATTCCAGTAGAATATGGAATGTGATGAGTTTTAGCACACCTTCTATGATTACTTCTATCTAGTGACCTTAAGGGATGATCGAGCCTGAGAGTTCATGAGTCTGGAGAAGGGCACTCTTTCTCTTATGGAGTACTCTTCTCTCTTCACCGAGCTGCAATGCTTTACACCCTTTCTAGGGGGAGATGAGTTATTCCTTGATTATTGAAGATGGTCTCAGGAAGGATATCTGATCTTAGGTGAACATCATCATGTTGACTTTGATATATTCTATAGTCAACCAGTAAATGATCACCAAGTGAAATCTATGGGATTCTGGAGCTATGGGCTAGGGCGGTTCAGCATCCAGGGTTAGTGCTTCTCCGGCTGATAGTAGGAAGCACCGCATGGAAACTGCACGAGGAGATCAGAGTAAGCGGGATGCATCTTATGGTAGCTAGGTGGTGTGCTACCAGTGCGAGAAGAGCAAGAATATGAGGCCACATTGCCCGAGGGACCCATTGGACTGCTGATCTTGCGGCAAGATGGGTCATCCTCAACATTTCTATCAGATCTTCTCACCAATAGCTTGTGAGAGGGGTTCTTCTATGACTCCTCATTCAGGAGCATCACCACCAGTTTCTCAGTAGTTGGGTAACTGGAGTTCTTTCGGCTATTCAATCCGAGCAGGAGGTCGTGACAGTGGTAGTCAGTCACTAGGATTTTCAGCGACAATAGGGTGGATCAGCTCAAAGTGGTCAGGTAGGGTCATAGGGCCATGAGGTATGTCAGAATTTTACAGTGGACCAGACCCAGTAGTAGCTGGATCCCGGACCCTCTACAGTTTGAGGTTCAATCCTAGTTTCCTCAGTTTTATCTTATGCTTTTTTTGATATAGGGTCTTCCCATAACTTTATATTTGTTGCTATTGTGGAGAGCCTTGGGCTCTGCGTCTTTTCTTCTGCTGATATATTGATGATAGACACTCCGTTGGGGACTAGAACAGCTAGTGTACGTCAGTGCAAGGAGTTCCATCTTTAGGTCGGTGGGTTTCACTTCTTATGGAACCTCTATATCCTAGAGATGACAGGCTTTGACGTCATTCTCAAAATGGACTATATCTGGATGACCAGGGGACTTCACAGTTAGACATTCCTCCAGTGGTGGATCATTTAATTAACGTCTTTCCAGAGGACTTTTTAGGTTTTCCTCCAGAGATAGATGTTGAATTTTGTTTTGAGCTTATGCCAAGGGTGGCACTGATGTCCATTACTCCTTATATGTTGGCTACACTAGAGTTACAAGAGCCCAATAAGTAGTTGGTGGAGTTGCAGGGAAAGGGTTTCATCCAACCCAACACTTCTCTGTGGGGTTCTCCTATCCTGTTTGTGAAGAAGGTAGATGGTACCCTCAGGATTTGTGTGGATTATCATGAGTTGAATTAGTTGATGGTCAAGAACTAATATCCCTTGCCAAGGATTGATGATATCTTTGATCAGGTTCAAGGAGCCCAGGTGTTCTTGAAGATTGACTTGATATCCAGTTATCATTAGTTTCATGTTAGACCATTTGATATACCTCTTACAGTTTTTCAGAGTAGGTATAGTCTATATGAGTATGTGGTTATGCCATTTGGTCCCATGAAGGTGCCAACAATTTTAATGGAACTGATGAATCGAGTGTTCCATCCATACATGTATTCTTTTGTGGTGGTCTTCGTGGACGATATCTTGGTGTACTCTCACACTCGACACGACCATGCTACCCATACTGAGATCATTTTGAGTACACTGAGAGAGCATAGTTTATATACTAAGATATCAAAATGCCACTTTTGGATGGACGAGATTCACTTCCTGGGTCATGTTATCTTAGAGTCAGGAGTATCAATCAATCCAGAGAAAGTGAGAGCAGTAGTTTCCTAGGAGCATCCAAAGAGAATCTTTGAGGTACAAAGTTTTCTAGGGCTGGATGGTTACTACAGACGTTTCATACAGTAATTTTCACACTTAGCAGCACCACTGATGGGTTTAACTAAGAAGTGTTATAGGTTCTCGTGGTCATATTCTTTTGAGTCATAATTTTAGGAGTTGAAAGAGATATTAACTTCACCACTGATACTAGTCTTGCCAAATCATGGAAAGAGATATACTATTTACTGTGATTCTTTAGGTATCGGGCTGGGAGTTGTGCTTATGCAGGGGGAAGGAGTCATCGTATACTTGTCTCAGCAGTTGAGACCACATGAGAGGAACTACCTGACTCATGATCTGGAGTTGGGTGTTGTTGTTCATACTCTATTTTGTTGGAGAAATTATCTTCTGGGAGTGAATTTTGTGGTTTTCACCGACCACAAAAGCCTCAAGTACATATTCAGTCAACATGACCTGAATTTGAGACAGCGAAGGTGGGTTGAGTACCTTTAGTCTTTTGACTTTGAGCATACCTATATGCTTGGGAAAGGAAATGCAGTGGCTGATGTGCTGAGCAGGAGGACTCAGATACAGGTAGTTCAGATGGCCATCAGTGAGTGGCAACTTATGTCTCTATTCTCTGAGAGGCATTTGGAGGTGCACGACAAACGAAGGCAGAAATTTCCTTCTTCTATAGTTGTTACCTCTACTCTACTTGATCGAGTGGGAATGAGGCAGCTATTAAATTCTGAAGGCCTAGTCCTATGGGAAAGCATGTCACTAAAGGACCCTATTCTTGGATAGACCATAGGCGAGGATGAGATCTTGCATTTCCAGGGGTGCGTATGGGTTCCAGTAGACATACATGAGGAGCTAATGCGGGACTTTCATTTCTCAGTTTGGGCAGTTCATCATGGTGTCACCAAGATGTTTCGTGATCTACACCGTCAGTATTGGTAGCTTGGTATGGAAAGATATGTTTCTGGTTTCCTCATGAAATGTTCCACCAATCAGTAGGTGAAGACATAACATCAACGACCAGCAAGTCATTTTTAGCAGTTACTCATTTTTGAGTGGATGTGTAATGATGTTAAAATGGATTTCATGACCGGTTTACCGAGGCCTCCTTGAGGAAATGATAAATGTATGGGTTGTCGTTGAAAAACTCACGAAGGTTACTCACTTCTTTCCAATTAAAGAGACCTTCAGTGTTGATGAGATAGGATGGTTTTAAATCCAAGAGATTGTATGTGAGTATGGGGTTCCACACTGTATTGTTTCAGACAGAGATGCACGTTTTACTTCTTAGGTATGGCAGGGGCTTTAGAAGGCTTTGGGTATACTGGTACTTTTGGGTACAGCTTACCATCCCCAAACCGATGGCCAGTCCGAGCGTACGATTCATGTGCTTGAGGACATGCTATGAGCATGAATTCTGGATTTTGGAGGTTATTGGGAGAAGCACATACCTCTTGTGGAGTTTGCCTACAATAATAGTTTTCAATAAACTATTCAGATGACACCATTTGCGGATTTTTACGATTGGCCATTCCGATCACCCTTATGTTGGATAGAGGTTGGAGAGGCAGCTATGACATGACCTCATCTTGTTCAGGAGACCACAAAGCAGATATAGTTGATTCAGAAGAGGATGGCTATTGTACCGTCGTGATAGAAATATTATGTTTATCAGTGGAGACGACCTCTGGGGTTTGAGGACGGGTATTAGGTTTTCCTACGTGTCACATCGATGTTGGGGCCCAAAAGGATTAGGAGACAGGGTAAGCTTTTGGCAAGGTACGTCAGACCATTTCAAGTGTTGGAGAGATTTGGTCCGGTTGCCTATCGGTTGTAGTTACCTCAGAGGTACCGGGATATGCATGACGTCATCCACATTTATCAGCTTCGACGTTACTTCTCAGATCCGTCTCATGTCTTCCAACCCGAGGAGGTTGAGTTAGAAGTGGATGCATACTTTGAGGAGCACCGTATCTGGATTGTGGATTGAAGTACGATGATTCCCTATGGCTAGTCTGTTCCTCTTGTACGAGTGCTTTGGATGAACAAGCATGTACAGGATGAGACTTAGGAGAGGGAGGCGGATGTACGATCGCAGTGGCCAGAGCTTTTTGGGGTTTCTTCTTCTATATTTCCTTTCTAGGGAAATTCAGGGATGAATTTATTTAAGGGGGAAGTTTGTAAGAACAGAGATCTTCTTTTCTGGTATGTTTTCCTTTTCTGGTCGTTTTTGAGAAAAAGAGGAATTTTTAGAAATTTTTTAAGTATACGCCATGTACTTTATGAGTACACGCTGTGTACTTTATGAGTACACGCCGTGTACTTTTTGAGTACACGCCGTGTACTCAGTTCCCACATGAAGATATGTGCTGGCCGTGTCATGGCCACACACACGGCCATATGGGGGTGATGTAGAGACCGCCTAAAGTGGAGTATGGAAACAAAAATTACACGCCATGTAATTCTAAAGTACACACTGTTTATTTTATTTTTTTCATTAAACATACCAAGGACACGTCTAATCACCAGAAATGCCTTCTTCTTGACCTTGTTTGTCTGAGACCACTTGTACGACCGCGATCTTTCTTCGAGCCCCCGAGCAAGCATCCGATCTCTAACTCTACCACCATCGATTGCATTGGGATCACCTCGGTAAGAACTTCCTTCTTCTAGAGCGTCATTTCATGATTCATCCTCCTTCTAAAGTTATCATCCATTGAATGTTTTATACATTTTTTAGATCTACGATGTTCTTGGGCGATTCATGTCTTGAGGTTTACATATAGCGATCTCCCAACACCGAGGTAGGTGGTTTGTTCCTTTCTGTTGAATTTTCTTGAGTTATATGTGAAATTTTTTCCAATACCCTTGAATGGGGTGTTGCATGTTTAATGTTTTAACCCTGTTAATTGACTGTTATGATGGTATGTGTGGTATAGGTTAATTAGATGCAAATAGGGTTCATTTCAATGCCTTGGAAGTGTTTTCCCATGCATGTTCTGTTTATGACCATTTGGTCCTATTTATCCTGATAGGATTCTTTGATGTTTTCCCATTCCTAGTACTCTAGGATGGAGTGATTATTTTATCTGACATGCTTGATATGTTGTAGACTATTAGCCAAGTAGTTGTTGATGTTTACTTTGGCCGTATTGCATTACTATGATCGTTTTACTTACACATGGCCGTGAGATCCTAGTGTAGTATACAATAAGGGGAATTGCCCATTTGAGCTTCCTCCGAGATTCTTTGGCCACTTTTGACTATATGGGGAATTGACTGTGTGATTTTCCTCAGAGAGTCTTAATCACATTTGACTATAAGGGGAATTGACCATGTAAGCTTCCATAGAGAGTCTTTAACACCTTAGACTATAAGGGGAACTGACTGAGAGATATTCCTTAGAGAGTCTTTGTTATATCCTTGTAATTTGAACCAGAGGGGTAGACTATGTGTGCTTCCCAGAGGGTTGCTTGTGTTGCTAGGTAGGACCAGAGAGGATAGGCTGTGAGTACTTTCCATAGGGTTACCTATTTGTGTTTTCCTGCTTCCTTAGCTGGTTACTTGATATATGAAACTGAATGATTTGAAACTGTAGGATTGGTTACTACTGAGTACTTCGTTGTTTACTTCCTTCTTTTGTGTATTACCTGCCATATATTCACTAACTGATAGGAATATATCTTGTGGTGGTTATCTACTAGGATTTATTCTCACACCCTATTTGTGCCATGCTTTTGGGCCCAAACAGAATATATTACTGAAGGTAGAGATAAGGTAAAGAACTCTTCTACTTTAGATACTTGAGTGTTTGGAGCTGGAGAGCATGGGACTAAACTGAGGCTTACGATGCAAAGGAGCTGCTATCTATTTTTCTTTTTTTACGTTAGTTTAATACTATTTGTATTCCAATATAGTGATTTTTTTTCATTCCTAGACATATGTATCATGCATAATTCATATACATATGTGTGCTCTAGTTTATTATTTATAGTATTCAGCTGTTCAATTTTGCATGATTACATTGCTTCTGCTATTGTATATCTATTTTACTTATGTTGTGTTACTCTGCCAATGAGGTCATAGTTTCCCCACTATCACACCCAAGGCCCTCACTGCTAGTCGGTAGCCTCTGGAATTTGGGGAAATGCACTTGAGGCCATGTGACCAACTGTAATCTTAAAAGGTCTAAAAAACATGTATTCCAACTTTCCCTAAATATGAATCCTATAGTGACCCAATATAGGTGACACTTTAATGAACACACAGTCACCCACTATAAAATCAAGGTGCCGTTAATGTCGATCATCATATAAATTCTTCCTTCTCTAGGAAATATCCATATATTTACAGATCATCCAGATCTTCTCTAATGTCTTCTACATTATAATTGATCCTAAAATCTCTAAATCACATACCTCCTCTAGCATAGAGGTGATCTTCATGTCCTACCATAAAGTGAATCACATGGGTCTATCTAAATATTCACCGGATAAATGTGGTAATAGGTGAACTCAATGAGTGCTTATTTATTCTCCCAAGACCCACAAAATTCTTGGAAACATGCCCATTTAATATCCTCCAAAACCTATATAGTAGTTTCCACTACCCATCTGTTTGTGTGTGTAAAGCAGTACTCAAGAATACGTGCATACCAAGAGCCCCCTACAAACCATTATAGAAGATAAAAGTGAAAAATGACTCATGATCTAAAATGATGCTATGAGGCACCCCATGAATATGGAATATCTCCCATACATACAAGTCTCCCAACTGATCCATTCAGAAAGCCTATTGTGTAAGAAATAAACGCACTACATTTTCAACCTATCCACAATAACCCAAATATAATCATTCTTATAATGTTTCCTTGGGATACCCCCACAAATTTCATGGTAACATCATCCCACATCCATTTTTGAATGGTCAAAGGCTATAGTAAACCACTTATCCATTGATGTATGACCATTACCTGTTGACAGGTGTAGAATCGTGCCACAAACCCTACAATTTCCTTCTTCATGCCCAACCACCAATATTATCGACATAGGCCATGATACATTTTGGTCAAACCAGATGCACCACTCACCTAGAGGCATGAAATTCATGCATTATGTCATATAACATACTCTTAGGAAAAAATTAATTTTAACATAGATGATCTCATCCTCATATATAGTCCAATATGGGTGTGACTCCCTACCTTAAAGGCTTCCCCTAATGGACAGAGACTCCTAATCCTCATACTGTCAGTCCCTAATTTGACTCAAAAGTGTGGATTCCAATGATACTGAGATGAGGGCCAGCTTCTTATAACCCTCCTGGAACACAAAAAGTTTCTCCACTAGTAAAGTCATAAACTTCCACTCTAGGTATAGTTTGAATATTCAGTTCATCAAGGCCATAAAAACAAATAGAGGATTCGTCATCCCGAACTACATAACAATGAACTCATAAAGGTCATACCAAATTCTTAAAGTATTCTGTGTTATATCAGAAGGTTTAACTCTTGCCTGATGACACCCCGACCAAAAGTTATTCTTATAGAAAACACAATCTCCTATCAAATGGTCAATTAGATCATAGATATGTAGAAGAGGATACCAATTATTCACTCTCATCTGCTTCAAATTCATATAATCAACTCATAAGCAAAGGTTTGATCAGTCTTCTTAGAAAAAAAGACCAAAGAACCCTAATAAAACATACCTGAATAGATAAAAACGTTTTCCATCAATCCATCTAGTAGAGACTTGAGATCTTGAAGCTTAACTAGTTACATTTTTCAAGGTGGAATGGAAACTATATCTAATCTAATCCTAATCTCAATCTTAAACTCCACATCCATCTTAGGTGGGAACCCTAAGATGTCTTCATAAAACATGTCCTAGAACCAGTATACTATGGGTGGAAAGGCATCCTGCAATACACTCCCACATCCAGTAATAGAATTGTAGCCTAGGAAGTGAGCTCACCTAGTTGAAAATGAATTGTCCCTGCATAGGCTACCTGGATATCCCATTATCCTTGGTGAACATAAATGTGACCCTCAAGAGATGTAAAGGTCACTATCTAATGTTAACAATATATATGGTCTTGGTACACCACTAACCATCACATACCCAAAATCAAGTAAAATACTAACATATCAAGGATGTAAAGATACCATAGAAAAAAATTATACCCAACATTTAGAGAACCACACTTGTATAAGTAGAAATCTCTCAACCATACTCCCAATGGTGTATCGATTGTCGTAACCCCAAACTCCACATCTAGACTCAACCCGCTCAAAAGTTGTGTCGATATAAAAGAATGTGAGTATCATGTATCAAATAATTCATGAAATGTCATATAATCTACAAGAATAGTATGTCTTACTTTCAATGGTCCATCTTTGCTCTCCACAAGTGTAGGATAGACCCCATGAAAATGTCTTGCTGCTCTTCCCTGTCCTATAGTCTAAGTCCCCTGAGCTACAACACTTCACTGATATGGTCACTCTTAACTTGAAGTACCACTTTCACTACCTTGACAATATTGAACAATATACAACTAACAGACTTATATGGGGTATAAGACTGCCTTCCAACACTCAGATTCTACTTAGATCTTATTTCATCACCCACCTATCTTGTGTTCAGATCGCACTATTGTAGATGCACCATCCTGTTGAAAGCTCAGAATTCTACAGGTGGTTAGGGGAACAGTCTATGAATGTGACCCACTAAACTAAATTTGTGGAAGAGTGCTTTGGTAATGTCCTAAGTAACTGATCATTCCTCATGGGAACTCTATTTCCACTAAATTGGTTTCCATTATCTTAATGACTGTTTTTGCTCTTAGAAAACATACCTACTGATCATCTAGTAGAAACCAACTATCCTCAACTAGAATCCTCATGAAGGTTCCTCTTAGATATGAGATCTCAATTCATCACTTCATAAAACCACTTTAGCATATAGATGTTAACCTGAGGCTTTATCTCACATTTAGACCCATCCTAAAAAATGTTTTTCTGCAGATTTCTCATCTCCAACCAATATTGGACCAATGCACTTCAAATTAGTAATTTGACTAACATAGTCCATCATGGACATACTCCCCTGGGATAGCCTCATAAACTCTACTTCCCTCTCCCGCCTGAGCAACTCAGGGTAAATGTTCTCTAAGAAATTATCCTAGAATCCTTTCTATAACATATTATCTAACTATACATCCTAAGTCAAGATATCCCACCAATTCTTCTCTTGACCATGTAAAATAAAATCCTCAAATTTGACTCTCTTATTAGAAGGAATATTTAGGTTTTCAAGGATCAACTTGATAGACTCAATCCATAATTCAGCTGCCACAAGTACATCGTCTCCAATAAATGATGGAGGGTACTGTAGCTGGAACTTCTGTGTAATGTTAGGAATGTTTCACACAACCCTCCCATGTTCTCCTTCGATAAACCATATTAATAAAGACAACTTCTCATGAAATATATATTTAAATCCTTCACCCGGCACTATAGGAGCCTCAGGTTCCACTAATGGATGATAATTACCATTTATATCCTCTTGTTGTCCTACCTACAAGAATCATCATGGAGGAATTTCTATACAATTATAAACACACATATTACGAAACATAACACATCATTAACACATTTATGTATGTTGGATTCACATAAAGATACAAAAATTCATACCCAATACCCCGCACATGGTCAAAACAGAGGCACTATCACTACCCTCAAGCATCCCTCACTTGGATTAGGGCTAACATAGGGTCACAAACTTCCACTAATAATGTTTCTTATTATAAACCCATTTATCCATTTCAATTTAAAACATTTATCATAATTCAAAATTTATAATTTTATATTAGACACCTCATTATCTTAAAGCAACTCAAACAATGAAAAGAATTTTATTATAACAACTGACCCCAAAACCTATTCTTCTATGCATGCCTAAAATGAGGCAGGTAACAATAAGTTCCAAGTGCCTAAAATAATTAATGGTTACAAAAAACTCATACCATAATGAGATATGATGAAAAAACTCAGAAAATAAAAACAACATGCAAAAAGTTTGTTACTCGAGGTGAAATAACATTTACTTGTAACATCAAACATCAAGAACATCAATCCCACCTTGGGTTCTAGGTGTTTTCCCCATATATATGTCATCTACTCCCATGAAAGATCACTTGACCAAGAACCGAATAATCCTAGTATAATTTTTAACTTTACCAAATAGTAATACAAATGAAAATAAAATAAAACTGCCTTTAATACGACTTTGTAACTTCCCGACTCGGGTTCCACATATCAGTGCCCATAGCCAGTTGGTGAGATGACCTTAGGCATGCCTATCAACATGATCGAGGCTATCGAGTAGAACAATGGGTATAATATAGATATCATCGGGAGACTATAAACTCTTTTTTAAATAAACACAATAGTAGAAATAAATAAGAAATAGATATTAAAAAACAATAACAGGAATAATAACATAACCAATACAGACCAATATCACTTGATAAACCAAGATAATACAAAAATATCCAAATCTAAGTAGTAAATATGTAATTCTATATATTATTCAAGTTTATAATGAAAAACCAAAAAGAAAGACAATGAAAACTACCAAGTGATTCTCAACGTCATGTCTAGTTCCATCATCAAAGATTTACCACAACTCATCCTTCTATCACAAGGATCTTTCCTGTATCATGCCATATAAACATGAAGACAATTCTGGTACCAATCAAGAAGCATGAATAGGATCCAATACAACTTAGTAGGCCATCACCAAAAATATCTAAAACAATATCAAGTATATAATAGTTAATATAGTTGTATTAAGAACCAAGTGCAATAATAAAGAAAAAAATTTCCATATATAATTTTTTTTCATTATTTAGCCACATAATTCCCCAGGTTCACAATGACACGCAAACCATAAATACATAATTTAGTCCATCTAGATTCTGAACCATCCTCAAAGTGATATCACATTTCGTTACACCATAGGTTTTCATTAATCCATTCATTCCACTTCCTTATCACCACCACTTGGAAGCCCAGCCAAATGCTAATATCATGGGCCTAGAACATCATGTCTTGCACCCTATGGGTATTTATAGAATCGGCCCCTATCCCACACCTCATGAGTATTTGGCAAATTATTCCCAGTACCATACAATAATAATCACATGCATGAATAAGGGCCTAAATCATCCATCTGTCACCCCGTTGGTATTTGGAACGCCAGTCCTTATCCCATACCTCATTTATCAATTGATCATATTTATCACAAGTTTAAAATTTATCAAGATTAATCATCATTAACCATCTTATCAATTATCCACATATATCACATATATCGCATTTATCAAGTTTAATAACCCTTAACACTCTTATCATCTATTCGAATCATGGAGAATCCCTTCAATTTATCAAAAAAATTATGGTTAAAAAATTTAATCACATGGGATATGAACATTTCATCAATAGTAATTTTATCAAATTTATTTGTAACCCATTATCCCATCATGGTTTTTCCATCCAACCATTTAATTCTCATTGTCACCCAATTCCATAATCCCATTAATTAACTAATTAATTCAATTCTGAAATAAACACAATTTACCAACATGGAAATAAAAATTATACCAAAATACAAAAAATCCAAATTATTATCATGAATATGGGATTTGATAACTAGATTACCTACCCCATGGTCCTTGAGGGACATTACTCAAACCAAAAATACAAATTGAAGTTGAATGATCAAGATCACTGTAGTGTGGAGGTTTTAGGGCCAATGGCTAATATTGAGATCAAAAGGATTTAGATATATCAAAACATAAATTTAAACCATCAATAATGTAGGAAAAATCATCCCTCTTCATCTGGAAAGAGAGAAAATATAGAGAAATAAGAAATCGGGGATGAAATCACTTATCAACATGAAGCCGATCCTTCAATCATATCTTTGATTTGTGAACAATGAAGTTCAAGGAGCCCTAAAATCCTCATGGGAGATTTAGAAACAATAGGAATAGGTTTAGGGTTGAGTGGGGGTGAATATGTGTTTATACTAATGGTTTTGGGAATTCTTATTAAATTTTTTGAGGATTAAAAACCCACAAGAATGGTCTACTAGTTTGGGATGCACGGTTTTCCAAACATCGTGCCTTAACTATGTGATGCCATTTAGGGGTGCACAGTTTCTCCTATGTGGGTGCACAATTTTAACAAACATGCACCAACTTGGAAAATACCACTATCTAAGGGGTGAATGTTTTCATGGGGGTAGGAACATGGTTTGGAAAAACTATGCACCAACCATGTATTTCCTATTTTTCTTCAAAAACTTCAACAAATTTTCATATTAACCCAAAACAACCCTGAAAAGTAACCCAACCTAGATATACCCAAAAAAACAGTAAAAGAGTACATGAAAATGATCATTAGACACAACTAGAAATGTAATTATCCTACAAGAACATACACATTTTACGTGTTATAACCAATATCATATGGTATGATATATTTGTGATGTGTGGTACAACACACAGACACATACAATGCATATTATGTTTGGGGAATATCATTGGATATGATATTAGTATTTCATATCCACTACCATATCTTGGAAACTCAATATGAAATGACTTTTTTTGAAATTTCACCTTCTTTTTCTATTATTAAAACATTTCATTAAGTGTAACACATGGGTGGATAACATTTTTTGTGGGTTATAGTAATTTTTTAAATATATGAATAAATTGCAACATAAAATTTAATTTAATGTTGATGAAAGTGTCTTAAGGTCTTTCGTAAGGAGGTATTCTACATGAGATGATTATTGATTGATCCTACTGGAACCTCAAGTGATTATCCAAGAATATTTCCATCCTTCTCTCTTTATATTGAGAGGAACTATGAAACCATATGAATAGATGAGTAACCATCACATTTTATGAGTGATTTGAGTTAAATAGTGGATACACCCTATAGGAGTGGGTCTATCAGCTACATTGAGGTGTTCTTTATCAAAATAAGAGATTAAAGTTGGTAACATTGGTGATCAAATTTGTAAGGTATAAAAAATTTCTTCATTTTATTATTTCAATACTTTAGGTATTCACACATGGTTTTCATGGGATTTCTAGTTTTTGGTTTCTTCTTATACATTGAATAATTTTTAATCCATCCCAAGTGTAGATCCACAGGCCGGATGGACCACTAGGTGGGTGTGGTGGGGGTGAATTACTGGTTAACTTTCTAAAATTAGATTTCTTTCAAATTTAACCTGTAAAACTTTTTAAGTTCATAAATCCACTCAATATTATCTCTCAATATTACCTCACATGCAGTATTAATATTATAGGGAGAAGTAAAAAAGATTTATGATGTATGTAAAAAATCATAATACATGCTACATTGGTTAGAACCCTAATTAAGATTCTTTAATATTACATGATTTATTACAACCATAGACTATCCTAACCAGATCAACACAGAGTCCAATCTATGTTCCTCGACTACCAACAACATATGGAATTTTTATTCACTTATACCAACACTAACGTAAAGACTGATTCATTTACTTTGGATTGATCCAAAACTAGAAATATATTCAACTTCCTAGATGTAAATATTCCTTCATGAGTCTATAGGATCAGGTTTTATCATGTGAAAATAATCAAGGTCTTGAATAGTTATTGAAGGAGTTATTCTTTCCATTAAACTTATTCTAGATATACTACGATCTAGATTCTGCCTAGCCTTTTCGATTACTCAGGTTTAATTCTTGGATTCATCTCACCTTCTTCTATAATCTATACAAGATTACCAGGATCTTCGATTTATGATAGTTATCTAAAATCATAATAAAATATTTCATTGATACATACAACAAATATTTATATTCACAAAATAATCATGAATATTTTTATTCTCAAAATATCATAGTCAATGTCTCTATATTTGAATTATGGAAATATCATTATCTTCAAAAAAATAATCACCTCATTTAAACTATTCAAATGATTCCCAATTTATCTCTCACTTAAAATAATTTTAATTCCTTTTAAAATCTTAATTTAAATCTATTGAATACTAAGACATAAATCTTACATGTAGTATATAAATATTTATGTCCACAAATATAACTTCTTTAATAACATTCTATATTTTCATTTCTTTCATGAAATTGGGATAATCACACAATCAGCTTCATAATAATCACCTATGTTGTTCATTATTGGATTTGTTTGTAAAATGAATATGTAAATATTCTATATGGATGAATCAGATATGTGTATTTTCAATGTTGTTGAATTTCCAACACGAATTAATTATTAGGATTAATCTGCTACAAGACTTTCCCAAATCACTAAATTAGCTATGTGAATCAACTATGTGGATGGATCAACTGTGGGAATTTTATTACATCGTTTAATTGGATATGTGAAATGGCTACATTAATGAATCAGCCATGTGGATATAGAAAATTCTATAATTCACTCAAATAAATTATAAACATCTTCATCCAAGTTTCAACCCTTCTTAATTTTTTTACACTACTAAAAAATATTGTACACAGTTCTCCTTCACCCCACAACAATTTCCCCTACTTCCTTTAAATTTCCCCTCATTAATCATCACACATAATTTTCAGTATTACCTTAAACTTCTCTATTCAAGTTCTTAAAGCTATAGTATCATCATTTCCTTGACATAGAACATATAAAAAACTCAATAATCTAAGGGAATTAATTGGACGTATTATAAGGCATGGAATCCAATGCCTTCATGAATCCATAATATTTTTCCATGAATCATAAAAAACATATATTGAACCATTAAAAACATTCAATACTTATTTGGGAAAAAATATTCCCCCCTTATGATTTTTTTTGGAAATACAAATCCTCTATATCAATATTTGTGCTTGGAGGGATTCTCACTTTCTCCACCTTAATGAAAATAAAATTCAATGTTCAATGTGAGGTACTTATTAGATCTTCATTTTCCTTTGAAGACACACTCATACTCATCACCATTTTTCTTAGATAATGGTGATACCACATGGTGAAAATATAAAAAGATACATTAGATGGTTTACTCTAAGTTTGTGTGGGAACTCTTAGTGTAGAAAACAAGAGATATGCAACCAAGTTTTTACCTACTATCCATTAACTACCAGGAAGGTTATATCATGGATATATTTAATAATATTTAAAATATGGTCTATATAAAAACAATAAATACATGATCCTTCACACTTTTTAATAAATAGATCATAAAATTCATGTTGATAGGAATACCTCCCCCTTTGTATCATATTTTCAACAAATAATACTCCCCCTAAACTATCAAAATTATATAATTAAATTAAGGGTATAATTTGTGATTATCATACATCATACCTAATGTAATCTTACTACAAGGGATTCACTTATCTTCTTCATCATATTAAGTTTAAAAAATTTAATCTCCATTAAGTAACTCATTATAATTTATATCTATAAGTGAAAAACACAAAATTCTCCTTAAATTCCCTATATGTTAGTTCTAAATAAAAAATGATAAGGAATAATCAGGAACCTCTTTGTTTTTCCTAACTAACATTCAGATTGAGATCGTACTATCAATCTGGGTCATTTTGTTCTTCCAAAATCAACATGAGAAGATTTATCTAGGGACATATTTCTACATTGAGTCTAATCTACTTAATTATCTTACTTATTCCCTTTAACTTCTTCTTTATGTATAATATATTTTTCAATCTTAGTCATCTGGATCTTCTAGTTTCTAGGTGTGGATAACTTCTCATCAATTTTCACGCCATCTTCTAAAACCACTTGATTTACTATGTCATTTGAATATTTTTCACCTCTCTTTAATTGTTTATTAAATTTTAATTTATTTTTTAAAATATCCAGTTACTATTTGTTTTTCAGTCAACTTAGAATATTTGTATAATATTCCACTCAGTTTACATTAAATCTGATTCTCTTTCATAGAATAAAGAACCCATCCTTAAAATATTGTCATCAATTCCTCATACTTATGACCTTATAAAACGCATCTTCCACAAAATTCTTCCAGAATCTAAAATTTATTTTGTATAGGTTGTCATGGTGAAGATATGGTCATAGAATATTTCCTCCAAGAATTTATCCTCAGATGCTCACTAAAACACCACCATGGTTATTTCTTCTTTCCTAGAAAATACATTTTAAACCAAAAAAATATATTTGTATCCATACTTACCACAACACTAGAAAAAGCATCAAAAAATTAT
Source organism: Viscum album (assembly GCA_963277665.1). Taxonomy (NCBI): domain Eukaryota; kingdom Viridiplantae; phylum Streptophyta; class Magnoliopsida; order Santalales; family Viscaceae; genus Viscum; species Viscum album. Next base: position 405,865,487 of record OY728130.1, read on the forward strand.
TCTTCCAAATTAGTTCCATATCTGTTCCTCTTTGTTTTTTTCATCGTAGAAAAAAACCACACCTTTATTAGATGGTTGTATCCTAATTGGTATATGATTCCCTTACCTCGATGTGGAATATTTCCTCTTAGTTTTATTGGCCCACATTTTCTCAGTTCTTGTTTTCATATATTCACTATAAAATAAAATAATTATATTTTGAAATTGATTTAGTGAAAATTCACATTATTCTTTTCAACTTTTCTTATAATTGGTCTGAGAATATTCTATACATACCTTTTATGTTTTAGTGAATTCTTATCTGTACTTTTTTAAATTGTATTACACTGTTAGACAATTGGATTGGGTCTTATCCAGTTATTCTTCCTTTTTAACTAGTTCCTTTTTACAATTAATGATAATATTTTAATATTCATATTCTCTCATATTATGCTTCTTGGTCTCATCATCATTGGTTTATTCTTTATTTCTTATCTCTTCCTTCTTAGAAATAAGTATTTTATTTTTATCTAAAAGTTCTTCTTTTAGTTCATGAGGTATTATATCTTTCGAATGAAGATTTATAATTTCTATATAAGCTCCCACACAAGTTATATCATTTATTATTGGATATTTAGATGGTAATCTGCCTCTAAAACCACTAGTAGATACCCAAACCAGATTGACCATGGGGGGGGGGGGTGAATCAGCAGTTTACTTTTGCGATATCAATTACTTTAACAATCAACCTATTAAACATGTTAAGGTTATCTATCCACTCTATATCATCTCTCAGTATTACCTAACATGTAGTTGTAATAATACATATAGTAGAACACAATATTTACAAGGTTTTTTGTAAAATATGACTCCTACCTGCATTGTTTAGACCCCCAACACATATTCTTAACTATCAATCAGACTATTACTGTCAAAAACTATCCCACTTTGATCAAAATAGATTCCCAATGTCTTCCCCAACTTCCATCACTAATTGGTAGATTTATTAATTTCTTCCAGCACCAACTAAAATAACCATTCACTTATTCATAATTAATCCCCAAATATAATGATCTTCAACATTCTAGAAGACAATGTAAGATTGGTATAGAGTAAGAGGTTTCCAACCTCTGATACCAATTGTAGGATCGAAATATAATATGAGATGCTCAATATACAAGAGGGGGGGGGGGTGAATTGTATACTTTAAAAATTCCTTTGGAAACTTTAAAGTTAGTTAAGAATAACTATGTTTTCCTTAAGCAAAGGAAAGGGCTGAGTTTAACAAAGTTAAACTAGGCAAATTCACAACACCTCTAACACCGAACTGAACTTGGAAAGTGATTCCAAAAATAGGTTCCGGAAATATGGTTCCGGAATTTGAAACTTAACAAAAGTTACAATATGAGATTCTACCTTAAAGCGTATAGAATCTAAATGAATTAGAGTAAGTAAGGAAGTATAAGAAAGTTATACTTTCCTTAAGATACAAATTGCAGCGGAATAAAACAAGTAGTAAAACTACTAGTAACAAGATAATAGTCTTTTAACCCAAAGAGAAGGGTATCCAACAACCTTGGATAAAGGTCCCTTGATTTATACTTTCAAGCAAGTCTGTCTTACCCACACCAGGGTAAGCCCTCGATACAAAGATCGGTGTCTCTGTCTTGCTATCCCCGCAAGCCCTCAACTTCAAGGTAGTTGGAAACCTCTGTCCTCCTCAGCAAGGAAGCCCTCGAACTTTAAGGTAGTCGACACCTCTGTCTTCCTATCCCCGGAAGCCCTCGAATGTAATCACCAACATTCGGAGTCGCACGAAGCTTTGAGAGTTAATAAGAGCCTCTCTCTCTAGAATTCACTTCAACATCATGTAGGCACAAAACTTAGTTGTTTTTCCAACAGCCATCAGCAACGAGCTCTTTCAAATGAGCTCCTATTTATAGGTAAGGTCGGCTCCTTCTCCAACGGTCATATTTTCCTTAAAGATCGGAGGGACCTGTACACGTGTCACTTAGACAACGGTTAGTTTATAACAAAACAGACGACATCGTTTTATAACAAAACAAGTGTAACAGAATGTACGACATCGTTTTAAACTCTAACATAAAGGTTCAGAATGAAAACTTCGGAGTGAATAAATTCAGAGTGTATAAAACAATGATAATCAGATTCTGTTTAATAGATGAATTCGGAATGAGAATTCGGAATAGTAATTCTTCATCAGAAATCGTAATGAGAATTCATCATCAGAATTCGTAATGAGAATTCGTCATCAGAATTCATAATGAGAATTCGTCATCAGAATTCGTAATGAGAATTCGGAATGAGATTTCTTCATTATAATTCGTAATGGGAATTCTTCATTGGAATTCGTAATGAGAATTCGGAATGGGATTTCTTCATTAGAATTCGTAATGAGAATTATTCTTCAGAATTCGTATCCTGAATCTGGAATAGAACTTAGTCAGAGTTCATATCCGGAATTCGGAATGAAACTTCCTTATAGTTCTTGTCCAGAATCTGAATCCTAAAACAGAATGCTTTATATCAAAGTTTCAATGATTCCGAGAAAATGAATTTGAAACTTATACTTAAGAAAAATATGGAAGAATATATGATAAGGATAATTTTTCTTATAAAAGCGATTTTCCTTAAGAAAGAAATTTTTCTTATAAAAGATATTTTTCTTAAGAAAGCAATTTTCTTAAAGATAAGGTGTTTGTGATTTTCAAAACAACAAGGAATGGAAAAGTCATAAGGAAAACCTTATTGACTCAACAATCTCCCCCTTTTTGGAAAGCACAAACATCCTTACGAAAAAGCTATTGGAAAAAAACATTAAGGCTTATCTCTCTTTTTCTTTAAGGATATAGATGAATACGACTAACTCCCCCTTAGGCTTTGAAACTCTAAGGATCGTATTCAGATTTCCGGAGTGATAGAAAAGAATGTCTTCTTTAAGAAAAAGCTCCCCCTTAACAAACTCTTATTAGAGCTCTTTTTCCTTGGGAATTTTTCTTTCTCCCCCTTTGATAAACTTTTATTAGAGTTCTTCTTTTTCTTAAGGATCTTTTCCTTCTCCCCCTTTGTGATTTTCAAAACAAGAAGGAATGGAAAAGTCATAAGGAAAACCTTATTGACTCAATAGACAATCTTCCAAAAAGAGCAAACACGATCAGGTTTGATCATGTAAAATTCTACAAGGTCTGAAAAAACTACATGCATAAGGTTACATGGTCTTAAAATCCTTCTAGATCTAGTGCGATATACATTCTCCTTAACTTATTTTAATACATAGGTGTAATTACTGGATTTGAGTCACCATCTTCTCCACTTGATATTAGATTCATCAGATTCTCAAATTAATGAGAGTTATCTCAAATCTCAAAGATATATTTCATCAATACATACACCACATATTTATATTCAAAAAATCTTCATGAATATTTTTCTTAGAATATTATGTTCAATGTTTCCATATTTGAATTGTAGAAAAAATAGTCTTCATTAGTAGGAACATCTCATTTAACTTGGTCAAAAAAATTTAGATTTATGTCTCAATTAAAATTATTCGAATTCCCCTTCAAAGATTCATTGGAACCCCTAGAAATGGAGATTTCATTCTTTTATGTGATATATCAAGATCTAAATCCTCAAGTCTCTCTTATATAATGAAAATTGAGATTTCCAGGAATTTTATGAAATGAGATACTTCTCACAATCGACTATGTATAAAACACCTACATCATTCTCATTTAGCCATATCATTGAAATAATTACATGAATCAGTTTCATAGAGGAATTTTATATGTTGTTTTCATACATCACTCCACCAGTTACTTGAATTGGCTACATGGATTAATCAACGACATGATTTTCTTACATCACTAAATTATCTATGGAAAGTAGATACATGTATGAATTGACGATTTTAATTTATCAATGAATCACGTATGTGAATTAGATATGTTGGATGAATCTATTATGTGGAATTGAAAAATTCCAACAATCACTCATATAAGTGTTGTACTTCTTCAGTTGACTTACAGTCCTTCTAAATTACTTCAACACTTCTCAAAAATATTTTAGACAATGATTCTTTATCAATAAACATTTGTATTCACTTACATTAAATATCATATCATCAATTTTCGCAATTATGTTACCACATTATCTTGAAATTCTCCATTTGAGTTCTTAATGTTATAGACTCACATTTCATTTTCTATAGAGCATGGATATAGCTGAATCATCTTAAGGGCTTACATGGATGTATTTTCTGGCATGACATCCAATCCGTTCATGAATTCATAATAATCTTCTATGTATCAAAAATGATAAATATTGAACCATTGAAAAAATGAAATACTTACTAGGGAAAAACACTTAGAAACCTAACAACGGTATTAAGGATTTACCATATAATTTGGATCATGAAATCATTTTTAAAATGAAATAAAATAAAGAAGCATGTTTTCATTATGATATAGTATATATTGTAATAGATTACATCCATGTGATAGTGGTGATATAAATACATTAAATAAATAAATAAGACTTTGGATTATTGATATATAAAAACGTATCATAAGTCACGATAGTCAGGTGTTGTAGGTTTATCCTATGAAAATCACGTACAATTGTTTTATCGTATATTGGCTACATGTAGAAAGAAAATTCACAGGACAATCACTTAAAAGGTTTCTATACATATAGTTTGTCCCACGTATGTTATAAGTAAAACATTCTAACATTACATAAGTCTAATGGAATAAATTTTTTCTTATATAGGCCATATATCATAAACAATAATAATCAAACACCATGGGTTACTCCTACGTAAGTTAGTGAGTGAATATTAATATTTCACAAGGGTTATATCAAAGGCATCTATTCCCTTTATATCGGGTTAATATTACAGATCCCACCCATCATTTTTCCCGTACAGGAGTTATGTTATTAGTAATATTTTATGATTGATATAACATTGGAGTATTGGTGCGGCACAATATGATAATGATTTTTTACGATATAGTGTATATTGCTAAAAATGACATATAAAGAATTATGTTTTCTTAAAATTCAATTATTTATTAAATTATAAAATTTATAAATTGGTTACAAATTAAAGGAAATTTTACTCTAATATATTTATTTATTTTATAAATATGTTTATAAATTAATTAATTATAAATTATTTGAAATTATTTGAAATTTTTTAAAACTTTTAATGAATAAAAATCCATAATATCAAATATTTTTATGAGATAACTTTATAACTATGGAATATAATTAGATATAAATTCTCTATATATAAATTATAATATTAATTTATAAATTTTATTATAAGAGAATATTTAATATTTTCATTTAATATTTAGAAGTATTCATAATTATTACGTTGAATTTTCTTAAAGTAAAATGCCTTATTTAAGGAAATAATTTTAACCATATAAAATTTATTTTTGATAATTTATTTGGTGGAGGTAAAATAAATGTTAAATATGTGAAATTTAATTTATGTACATTTTTTAAATAATAGATTTAGAGTATAATTATTATAGAGGATAATGCTTGAGGGAGAGATAGGTGACTCAGGTGACCTCTAGGATAATTATTATTCAAACCTAAATCATATTCCTTTGAAGCATGATTGGGATTCCATTCATGGTATCAAGGATATTTTTTCATTATGAAATAATAGTCATAATTATTTTGATAATATGACAAATGGTATGAGTGGTGAGGAGAATGAATTAGTAAGGCCCTTTTTTAATTTTTACAATGACGCAAATTAACATATTACTAGGAAAGAGAACATGAAACATGTCTCTAATAATTTGGATTCAATGGACAAGAGGCTGGAACTTTTTATACTTTTCATTATTGTATGAATTTACTTATTAGACAGAATAAATCCTTGAAAATTAGATGACCTCTTCAAACAAAACTAATTTATTTGAGTTTTTTATGAAGGGAAGTTAATTTTGATTAATCATGGATTTTTTGAGATATTTCCATCTGACATCCTTAAGTGATGAGATAAGGAATTTTAATCAGACTCGTTCAAACCTAGTATAATTCAAATAGAAGAGTGGGATCCCCACTTTAACAATGTTGAATAAATAAACATCTTTACATAGGTTTGATTGTTGGTTTTTTTCTTGAATTATATATATTAACACCTTAAGATACTTAAATAAAATTCATTGGTAATTGGAACACTAATTTTCATGGATAAAGTAATAGTGATAGTACAATTTGGAAAGTGTGCTTAAATTTTGGTGGAGGTTGATATTTACAATCCACTGATTGAAAATGTTGTTCTTTCAATAAATGAAGATAACCTTTGTTTTTAAGATTTAGTATAAAAGGATCTCACAGTTTTTCTATAGATACAAAATTATTGGTCAGGATTCTAAGAATTAAAAAAATTATAATTTTATTTTCTCCTTATATAAATATATTGTAATTAATATGGTTAATTGAAAGAAGAAAAATGATTTTGATAAGAAGAAGTTGAATACAGTACATACAACGTCTGTAATTGTGGTTGATTATGGGAAAACTAGAAATGATATTCCAGGTTGAAGTAAATATGATAATGATATAAATACTAGACATGTGGGTGATCCAGATGATAAGAATAATGAACATCAATACTCCTAAGAAGTTGTTGTCAATGGTTATCCTCTTCCTCTGAATGAGGATCATGACAATGTAGTCTTTGTCAATGAGAAGGGATTGAGTGGTGATGAAATATTGAGGAATCAAATAGAGTTAGTTTTTATTTTATTTGAATAAAAACAATAATAAACTAATAGGATATAAACCAATAAATAAGATATTTTTAATGAGAAACATCTCAACCTTCATGATTATGGTGAGGGTGAGTTTTCACATGGGAAGACTCAGTATGATAGGGAGGTCGTACTAATGTCTTTGTTTTGGAGGAGGATAAATATGAGATTGATACATTTAATTATGTGTCATTCTGAGGTATTGAATCTAAATATAATGAAAATTCATAATATTACTTCCACTTATGTTCTAAGAAAAGAAAACATTATGTCCCAAATATAGGTGGATCCAACTCTTTATAACCAAATAAATCAAGAGTTCATTAAAATTACTCACATTTAAGAAAAATATTGTTAAAATATCCTCTAATGTAGGATATATATAATTAAAAAATATTTATTATAATCAAAAATATGAAAAGTTGAAATATTCTATGAAGGTTCATACTAAACATAACAATAACTTCATTGAATGGATTGAGGAGGAAGATAATGTATTGATCAATAATATTGAGGAGGGATTGATTATTATTTGTAACCATATTGAGATTATAAATCGAATGATTTGAAAATTGAATATATTTATAAGAGTAATCCAAATTTGGATTATAAGAATCTCATTTGGGAAAATCCTTTGTTGGTGACATGTTTTTATTTGTGTTAAACTAACTATTTTACATTTTTTTGTTTATAAATGAATTTTTGTCTAACTTTTTTGCATTAGATCTGGAATATAAGAGTAGATCAAATTTCTAGAATATTTTCGATCTATATTTCAGTTTTTTAGATGGTTATTTTCTGATATTTGTTTTATATAATATCTATTTGATCAATTATGAAACATTTAATTCTTAAAATGTTTATTATGTTTGTAGGTGTTTTGATGATTTTAATGCCATTTTATCTTCATATGGATTCTGAATTTGATCTATATATTTCTTTTCTATGATTTTACTTATAGTTGTGGAATGGATTGTATATGATGCAGATATTTGAAGATAAGTTGAAGCATGAAATAGTATGACACTATTGAAAAATTTGATGCCTGTAATTTCAATTGGATGATGATTAAATTTGTATGGTTGAGAGAATGGTTTGGAAATGTATCTATCAATGAGTTACTATAATATTTTATATGGATGTTTTAGGATGAATTAAATATTCTTATAGCAAATTTTGATGTACAGATTTGGATGACTACCCACTAGATTATGTTTTCATTGATCCTAAGGATGGCATATTTATGTCATTACACTTCAATGTGGTGCTTGATGTTTTTATATATATTTGGTTACTTATACCTTATAATCTTACACTTTTTATGTGTGTGTGTCATTTTTATTAAATGTTTCTTTGTTGGTGGATTTGGTTCTCCAAATTTATGGATCACACTATTTCTAACAATAGAGTTGGAATATAAATGTTTAATAATTAATTTAATATCATGTATTTATGTAAAATTCAACCACAATTATTACTATCAAGGAATTTATATTTTGAATAAATATAAAGTGTTTATATTATTTTTTGAATTTCTATAAAAAATAGTTAAATAATAAAGTGTTTTAATTTCTTATAATTTTTTCATAAATATTTTATCCCATGTTATGATCTAGGAATTGTTAGTTTATTTATTATATTCCATTGTTTGTATTCATAGATATAATTTATATATTATGGTCATGTATATTATTTATTTAAATATTTATACCACATTCAAATTCCCACACTTGCATATAAGAAGTGACATGCTTAGTATGGTTAATGACTTAGTTTTATTTTACCTTGAAGTAGGACTGAATTAGGTTATGAGCTTGAATTAATTATTTATTTATGATTTTTACCTATTAGGTTTATGAATTATGATTGTATTGAAATATCTCTTTCTTGTAGGGATCGTTAATTTCATATGATTATATTCCATTACTTGAAATGGTTTCATATACATTATTCATGGGATGCATTTGTATATCTATGAATACTTTTTGGTTTTACTTTGGGTTAGTAACATATGTTATGAGTTATGTAAATATTTAAACATTTGTATTATTTGAAAATATCAATATTGGGTAATGTATATGTTTTAAAACTAAGTCATTGGAATCATGAATATTTATAAAAATAATAACATAATATAGGAAAGAAATATTAAATAACATTTTAAAATACTAAATGTATGATTCATTTTAAAGAAAAATCTTGAAATGTCCTTGATCATATAATTATATAGTTTCTTACAAATTATAGATCCCTTGGATTATCTTATATTGGGAGTGACAAAAATTGACAACCCTAAATGTTATGTAACCAAATCCTATTTTGAGATTTGGTGAACACTTAGTCGGAAAACCCTTAGGAAGAATACTAGATTATGGGTGTTGATTTTATCCATATGAGGGATTGCTTAAAGAGTTGTCCACTCAAGAATCCAAGAGTCATATGTGATATGATTGGGATAATTACCAACCTAAATAACTAAGTGTTAAGAGGAATGATAAAGTGCAATCATTACATTGTGAAATATGGATCTTGTCCCACTAATGAATATGATAAATTGAAAATGGATCATTATTTTAGTGGGAAAAAATTTAATAAAATTCCTTATGAAAGTTTTGTAAAATAATCATATCATAAAAACATCTATTATATATTAACAGCATCAGCATAATGTAAATTTATCTTTGAGAGAAATTTGTTTAAAATAATTATTTTTATTTAGAAAGAATCTTTAATTAGTATGGATAATTAATCATTATTATTAAGTTGGAAAAATTATATATATTGGAGATATACACTCTTGAATCAACCAGTGAAGTGGTTTAACAAGTGGTTCTATATTTTTTTGTGAATCATCGACTAATGATTTTATTAGGGATCATTTTGGTTGAGGAATCAATTCTATTGTTATAATCATAAATGTTTCAAAGAAATATATATGTTTTATAAATACTGAAATTATTTTTACAAAATGTTCCAAAAAATATGAATTGGTAATGTGATGTCTATGTTCTGACCCTGTACCGATAGTATATGTGGGTAAATGTTCAAATTGTTAGAAGAATAGTTAGTTGTAAAGTTCAAAGATTTTTTTCCCAAGTATCATATAAATTTAATTTCAAACTAATGGTGAAATTAGGAAATTTGGTTTATGGTTCCACATGATAGAATAGTCTGGGATACCTAACAAGGTACATAAAATCCATGGAAAATCCATGTCAGGTACTGATGTTATATAAATCAATTATTTGTTATTAAAGAATATATGATACCCGGTGTATATTCTACAAATTTTCTATTAATAGCGTAGTTCATGATTAAGGTACGGATTGATCAATCTTGTAGAATTCATTCAAGTGATAAAGAAAAGTATTTCTACATCATAAATTTGAATTTAAAATAATATATATATCAAGATCAAATAAATATAATTAAAGGATGTGTATAGACATATATTTTCTCTTATATGATAAGAGTAATTGTGTGTTAAGAAAGTGTTGTTGTGAAAAATATAATATAACATCCTTAATGAAAATGGTTTATTATTCATCAGGTTCTATAATATATTTGAAAAGGATAAATGGATAAAAATGTTTTATTTAGGATAAAAGCAATTATCCCGATATTTGTTAATATAAAAGGAATTGTGATTCCACCACCATAGGGGGTATATTTTTAAAAAATAAATTTTATTTTCAAAATCATTTCAAACACATTGAATACCATATAATATATGGATATGACAATTTATTTGTTTAATATCACTTCTAGGAGGAAATAAGTGCTATATTCAAACAAAACAGAGTTTTTATTCTTAATAGAATATTATAAATAAGTTATATTTTTTAGATATTATTGGTATTATTTTGAACTTAAAATTTTTAATGTTAACCAATAAAATATCAATATATCTAGAATTAAATGTGAATGTAACTTAATTTCTGAAAGGACTTCTAGATGTGTTGGTAGAATAATATCTTTAAATAGTTACATAATTTACCAAAAATATTTCAAGGGAAAATTTATATTTTCAAATTTACATGGATGATGATAAACTTATATAGAGCTTAAATTAGACTAAGAAGTTATTTACATCAAAAAGGTTTCTGTTGTTATGTTAAAAAGCTTGAATATTTTGTTCAAGGAGTTTAACATTAGGAATATTATTAGTAAATATAAATATTATTCAAAAATTCATTCTTCATAGATGATACTCAATAAATAGTTTAGTGGTAGAGTTTTATTGTATGTTCAAATATTGATTTGATTGGAATTATATAGAGAGATAATGGGGATTTTAAAACCACTAAAAGTAAAAAAAATATGAATGACTTGGTAGTTTAGGATATATGATATATTGGGATTCTGCTTTTGCATGGTTTTGTTAAGTATTACTAAATGGGTTTAAGAATATAAAATATATATTGTTATATAAATTTAAATATACAATTTATCATTCTTTCATGTTCCTTACAAATGTGTGTGCCTATATATATATATAATTAAGTGAAATGATAATTGATATCTTGACGTACGACTTTTAGTTATCCATTATCGATGTTTTTATGAATTATTAGTGATTTTGATGAAATTTCAATGTTAAAATGAGTATGATTAATTTATTTAGATATAGAATATTCTAATGAGGCACAAAATAATGGATTTTCATTAGATGGATCACTAAGAATATACCACCTGATGTTTTATAAATAATTGAATTGATATAATATAGTTTTATGTGTCATATTTGGAGTCCCCAATACTAAAGGATGGAATGAAAACTATTATGAGAAACTTCATAATTTTAGTTTTAGTTAATCAAGGGGTGGTTGGGTTTATGGCGTATCATTTCATTAGTTGGATCTTAAGAAAGATGAGATTTTTCCTCTCCTGTGACGAGTATGAAATCTAGGGCCTCTATTGAGATATATTATGGAAGTGTACAACCATAACTAGATGGTACATATCATGTTCTTATATATTGAGTGAGTGGAATGTGATGTGAATATTCCATAAAGTTAAATGACATGTGAAGTATTCATTGACTTGGAAATTCAATACTCAGAGAATTGATAATGTATAATTAGCTATATGATATTGATATAACCCATGACCAATGATTACTAAATGAATTTTATAAAAGTATCATATGACATTTTAAGTTAACATATAATGTAGTTGGAGGACACAAGTATCGAGATACATGTGTTTGATATAGATCACTTAGGTTCACATTATATCTTAAATAGAACTGATACTTTCCTAGATGATACTCTATTATTTCATTTATAAATTTATAAATTTATTTTATATTCAATGAAATAAAGGATTTTGGGGTCTCACTTTTAAGTTGACTAAATGGGTATTGAATTTTACCAAGAGATCTACTCTAAAATCATTTTATAGTTTCTCTAAAAGGAATTTCATATAATGTAATAAAAGTTAAATTTAATAATAGCTTTCCAATAGTGTTTTGGAAGATATAAAAAAGGATTTATTGATATGATTTCACAAGTTATTATATATGATACAATATAAGGTGAAATGGTACAAGGCCAATGACGATTTAGTGTAAGTAGGTGATTTAAGGAGATATTCCCTAAAGGATACACACATATAATGTGTTGTGACCTATATTGGAAGGAAAAATATTTTTTTTCATATGGTATGATATATATATAAACCAAATGAATGTTATCATTTTATAATATCATTGAATATGATATAAATCTATCATAACTACCGTCTTTTAATGGTATAGGAACATTAATGGTCAATATTTGAACCACTATTGATCTATAAATTTTTAACACACATTATTAAATGAAATGCATGGAAGAATAGAAATTATTAAGGGTTATAGTTGGTTTTTAATTACATGTATAACTCATAACATATGACTGAATTCATGAGGGAAAATTGTGTCTCGAGGGCATTTATAAGGTTTTATTCACCTTAATATAGTAATCGATTGAAACAAATGGTGCTTCCTATGATTCCCCTTATGCTCTCACTCAATCTCTCATTACCTCAAGAGGCATTGATATTCCATGAGAATATATAAAAATCATGAGCATTTTTTTTGTTACTCAAATGAGCCCATGGATACACCATTGGGGAGGGAGTTCTTCAAACACCACTTAGTGATATTTATGAATCATAGTAGTCAAATATAGTTGTATTAGAGATCAACGTTGTAAGCTGAATGTAATTTATTTTTTTATAGTTCCTGAGTTTTAGGAATTCAAACACAGTATTATTGGGATTTATGGTTTCTAATTGCTTATACTACCAAAAAAAGTTTAATTTTCTCCCAAGAAACCTAACATTAAATAACCCCATTAATTATTATTCAATAATTTTTTTGATAAAACTAAATATAAATAATAATTACATGGCTTGAACAACCTGTATAATATTAAATCCCTTTAACAGTGATATAATGTTCACATTAAATTACATGAATCAAGACACACTGTATGATATACATTTCATATAGATTTAGTTATTTTCCACGAGCTATATTACATATAACTCCAACACGACATGCCATTACATAATTGGGATGTAACTCTTTGTGGTCAAACCATGTAGGTAGTGAAACACGTTTGATTATAATACACTTCATTAATGTACTCATCATGGACCACTGGAATGTTTCTTGAAGTACACATTGTGTGATCGATCTTTACATGCCATGTTCTAAATTGACAGTCGATAAATAAATTTTTATTGACCCCACATAATTACCCACAAAACATGAAGCGTAATATGTGATGTTTACCTTACATAGAGTGACACATGGCACACAACACATGCTCTAGAACTAGAATCCATGTAGTTAGTCTCATGAATTGATTGAACTTGGTACCTCTAGAAGGGTTATGTGAGTGTTCTTTGCATGATTATAGCACTTTTTGGCAATAACATGTCAGATTAATACACTTTCTTGAATTTTGGACTCAGAAAGAGAAACATAATTTGAATACAAGTATAATGAATAAAATCAATCAGATAATTTTAAATTATTAGTAATTAACATGTAACAACTATGATACCACCTTATGGTTTTTTGATTTAGTGTAAGTGTTGGTTGGAAGGAGTTTTTTATATTTTTTAAGAAATTCAATGGATAAAATATAAAAAAATGATGAGAAACATGAAATTTATAGATGGGATCATGCACATTTAATTTATAATTATTTAAGTTGAATTACCTCAATCAAGGTATCCTTATTGATAAACTTATTATTGCCACTACTGTGTTGTGTCATTATTGTGTTATAGAATCTAGTAAAAGATCTTTTATTAGTATCCATTCAGGTTCCCTATAGCTTTGAGTGGTAATCTAAATTTATCTGGTGTTATATTGAGTAAATCTAAGGACTTACATCATTTTCCTTAACCTTGATAACGTTTGTCTTGTTTTATCTCTCTAAAACTTGAGATAAAATCTAAGATTCACTCTAATTCTTTTTATAAAATGTGGGTGGATAATTGAATGGGTAATCTAATTTCATCTCCATGAAATATATTTGGTTTATATATTAGGACAATATTAAAAGAATAACAACAACTAATATTATACTAATTTAATCCTAATAAATATCTCATGTCATATTTCTATTTAATAATAATAAAATTATTATTAATTTTCATTAAAATAAATCATAAAACTTACTTCACCTATCTCTTAAAAAGTATTAATAAAAAAGTTAATATTTTTATAAGGTGACATGAAATATTTGAATTTGATTTCTTAAATAAATAATTATTTATTTTAATTGTATTAAAATACATTACACATGTCTCCAAATATAAATAAAAATATATATTATTTTAGCTGACCAATAATGATATAATATTATTTCTTAAATACATATTTTTTAAATGATATTGAAATATATTAATTTGATCATTAATTCAATATGAATCCTCTAAAAAAAAGTATCAAACCTAGAATATTTTTTTAACTCTATAAAATAAATAAATATTATTGTCACATTACATACAAATCAATATTTATTTTAATAATATATATTCACATAACTTGAATGAAATATATATTTCAACACTTTTCACTAAAACTAAGAATAAATAAATATTATATTTATTGACTTAAAAATAAGTAAATAATAGATTAAATTAAACTAATATATTCTAACCATGAATATCTCATAGTTAAATTTTTAGGATCAAATTAAATTGATTAAATATTATTCCTCTAGTTTGGAATAAATTTACTCTTAAACATAAATTCAAATAAATTTTGTGAACTTCTAGATACACAACCCTGTCACCCTCTAGGATTTTTGAATAGAATGAGGTCAAACACATAGACCAAGAGTCTCATTTAGGAACACATCATAAAACACATAAATAAAAGATGAGTTATCACAATTATGGACTTTTACAATCACTATTATGTAATATAATCCCTCTATAAAATAATGTATCATAAAAAATGACACATAAATGTATCATCATCCTACACATTTGATCTAAATTTCTGTGAATTTTTGAAATGAATTTATTTTTAAACTACCATGTCCATTGATTTTTTTCAGGAACTTCTATCTCAATAAAAGGGCCATAGATATCTTTTTAAATTAGCTGAAAAGGAATAAATATGTTCATGAGTATTTAGTTAATTCCATATCACTTATAACACACCCATTATATGCTATCTCATCATGATCATATATCATCACAATTTTAATCCATTTATTAAATTATACAATTCTTGATACATAGAGATAACAATCTCAAGTCAAAGTATTATTACAAATGATTATAGATTGAAATATCCAATGAAACGTAAAATATTTAGAATTATTATTGATATTATTTCCTCATGAAACCCTTATTAAAGATCACTAAGTGTGAACTTTATGATAAGAAGTATCAAGGATTCTATGCTCCCATCACCCAATAGTCAGATATCATCATTGTCCTATCCAATTGAAGTATCTTGACCATAAGACATATTATATGAGAATATTGTCTTTATAGGTATAGGTTTTCATTACATCGAGTGTATTTTATGTAAAATTCTAGTGAGGTGATTTAAATACGGGTTCAACTAGATCATGTTTAATTTGGAATGTTTGAACTATCATCTGGTATAGTGAAGATAATAATATTAGTTTTGGGAATACGTTCCCAATTTTGGGACATATGTCATGAATAAATATTGCACCGTTTACTCATTGGAAAAGTACTAGGTACTTGGTAGGCCCAAAAAAATAATGAGGACTCTATGAGGTCCACTAGACACATGGTGGAATAGGTTTGGGTACTCGGTGGGTACTATATACCCAGTTGAAGGTTATTGAGTGCCAGTTTGGTACATATAATGTTATTTTAAAATTTCATTTAATTTTTTTAATTTGTTTAATAACATTAACTGAGGAAAGCCCTCATTTTTATACAAACAGTTACCACTTTGTGGGATATCACACATTTCATTCAGTTTGTTCAAGTTTTTTATTTCTATGAGTCAATTAGGATAAGGCTAGATATACTTCATTGTATGTTTCTTGTTTTTTCATTGTAGTGGTGAGTCTCATCTAAAATATAAATTTTGTACATTTTATCAATTTTTCTTGATTTCCTCTGATCATATTTTAATTTGAAGATGGTATTATATGTGCAATATCTAATTAATAATAGGTAAGTGGTGGTTAAATATTTTTTATACATGTGTGAATGCATCATGTGATTTGGGGGAATGTGTACGGTTATCTGTGAAACAGAAAACATAACCACTTTTAGTTTTCATTTTTTGTGATCGATTTTTAGGAGTAGTCTCTTGTATGTTATAATTGGATACATAGTGTCTAATATTTAGTTGTATTTTTTGGCTTTATGAGTTACTTGGAAGCTAAAAAAGTATTATAGAGTGGTGAATCATATGATGTGTTTCTTGATGTTCTTCCATGATATTGTGATGGTTGTGGTTCGTGTATCCATGAAGCGATTTGGTTCTCCAATTTGATGTATGTGGTGATGACTACAACCATTTGTGAATATTAAGGTTAAATATTTGAGTTGTCCTTGTAGGAAGTTGGTGATACCACTCACTATGTGGCCAAGGCCATTGGTGTTGTGTGCACACAATGAAGGGACCATGAGGGGTTATTTTACACGAGATATTTATAGTTGAGAGGATTATTATGGTGGTGTTTTCCATCAATACAATGTATGAAAATATTATTTGTGGCCATAAGAATATGACAAGTGATTGTAATCATTAGTTTGGAGATGAATTCATACCATTTGTGGAATCATTTGGGGATAATAAGCCAAGATTCATGGGTTTAATGAGGCGAGATTCTCAATGTGTGTACAATTATTGGGGGTAATTGAGTTAGTATGTGAAATTGTGTAGTTGTGGTTTGATGATGTCTTTCACCCTAGTCTTATCTAGGTATGGTGATGTTGTGTTTATAGATTATTAGATGGTGTATAATATATCATTCTCCCTTGGGGTTTTTCATCCATTGGTTGTATCATCCAACTCTAGTGTAATTTTCAATTTTCATACACTTAAATACATATGGATATTATCTAGGGACAACATTGGTGCTAGATTTCAAGGTTTACAGTCACTTTCTACATGATCCCTTAGTGACACATGCACACTTTTTGATTCCAGACACAATAAAGTGTATAGGCCCTATGACCCAAACAAAGTTGAATGGTTTTGATGTTGGTAAACATTAGATTATTGATGGATTTTGGGGAAGGAATGGGTGGAACCTTGATGCTATTCTATGAATGTGGTTTATTGATTATAGTCATGTCTTTACTATATTTACTTTTGGATGATCCCATTTACTTTTTAAGGGATGGTGTTATGTTGTAGATATTTATTTATCCTTCTATGTGATATGTTTATGGCTTGGTTCATGAAGTTATATTTGGTTATTCACTTATCTGTTTTCTTATATTTTTATAGATCTATATACAGAGGTTATAGTATCCCCATTATTATATCATCAACCCTCACTACTAGTAACTATACATTGTTGTAGAGGGAGGCATGCTTTAGGTTAGCAGATCACACACTCAGTTTTCTTTTTAGAAATCCAGGTTATTGATTTACAATATGGAATATGTTTTTTATAACCAGGTACTAAGTGGGTATTTTGTTACTTAGAATATATTATATTTAGGTTTAGGTGTGTTAAATGAATTGGTAAATATATTGTATTGTGTACCAAGCTAACACAACTACGGGCTGAATTCTAGGTCACAAGGGGAAATAAGATTGATGTTTTTCATTTTTTAAATTATAGTTAATTTGTTTGATCTAGATTAGTATTTCATTTTATAATATTAATTTATGGTCTGGGTTCTTGGACCTTAGAGGAAAGAGGTGGTCTTGATGCGTCATGCTCGATACGTAAGACTCACATGACATGTATGTGCATGCTTCAAATTTCTATTCTAGTTCAAATAAGGGTTTGACTATTTAATGTTTTGATAAAAAATTATAGGATGTGTTCCTATATATAAATTTTTTGTTATTATACTTAGATAAATTAGGTTCTTAACTTTATGTTATATTTGGTATTTGTATCCTTCCTGTATTTGGTATGTGTGATAGCTGACCCTTGAATGGGTTCGTAGGGTCATGAGATTGAAGGATATAATACTTGGGTGTGGGTGGGGACATTTATAGTCTATTTAGATGCATTTCATGTTACAAATTTCCCCATTTTTAATATATGGTAGTTATATATATACTAAGAATAGAATTTGTTTTAAAGTGATATGATATATCGATGAACATGATTATAGTTTCAAGAAGGTAGATATATCATTATATTAAGGATGATATATTTGATAGGATTGTGGGTGTAGATGAGCATGATCCATATATAGAGGTGTTGGGGAAGTTTGAGAATCCATTTGAGTTAGGGAATAATTTTTATGAGTAATCGAGGATGAATCTAATATGAGATAATCAAAGTAATGGGAAGGGGACTTTGGGAGTTGATTCGTACACATAATATTTGATTAGGGAGTTTCAGTCTTACCATCCTCCCTTATTTTATATAGAGATAAGACATCAAGATTATGTGTTTTTAAATAGTATACTATATCTTCAATTGGATTGAGATGTCTTTGGGGCAGAGAGTTATGTTAGAGATAAATTTTCTTTGGACACTAGTGAATATTTTGTGGGATATGTAAGTATGGGATGTTATAAATGAAGGGATTACATGGAATTATTTTGTGTTGAGGTTTTCTACATATCATTCCCCTAATATACTGAGAGTAGAGTGGGCCTATGAGTTCACATATCTTATGCAATTAGAGATTTCTATTTTGGATAATGGTTCTCATTTCATGAATTTTATATATTTTTGACCAATGATCATGTGAGATTAGTTCTTCAAGGTGCTATTAAATAAGGATAGTCTTCAATATGCTATCAAGGTACATGTGAATAACTTCAAACTATCATCATTTTTGAAGTCACTAATCCAAGAATTGAACA
This sequence comes from Viscum album, assembly GCA_963277665.1. NCBI lineage: Eukaryota > Viridiplantae > Streptophyta > Magnoliopsida > Santalales > Viscaceae > Viscum > Viscum album. The sequence goes on from OY728130.1 coordinate 405,884,771, forward strand.
TGGAGAAAAATTTATCCAATTATAGTATTCCTAGATAGAATGTGTTGAAAATATAGGCTAGTAGTAGTGTTTTAGGATGTCATTAGTAAGGGAATGAGGTTACCCAGGAGGGTGGATAGTGTGTGAATACATGGTATTTTTAGACTATGTGTGATTTTACACCAAAGTAGTTCTTGGATTGTGGCTTTAGGGGACATCTGAAGTGGTTTTTTTAGATGATCAGTAACTAAATTGTATATTGGGGTTCTAGTAAAACTTATATGATTGAGGAAAATCCAACAGCAGTATATAGATGCAAAAATAAGAGTTCCTTTTCTCATTTCGTCTATGAAAGATTAAGGGATGATAATTAGTGGGGGTAGTGGTTGATATAGAATGTGACTCTATAGGGAGTTCAAACATCATAAGGTCAGTTGTCTATATAGTTTCACATTATTGAGATGATTTTTTTTCTAAGAAGGATGGAGATCTGTTGATAGTTAGAGGCTTTTTTTCAATTATATTGATTCATATTTTTTATAATGGATACTGGTGTATAGTATATTTTATGTGTAAGTGGATCAACCAGGTGCTGGTAAAGGTGTAAGGATATGGAATGGTGTTTGGTGAATGTGTATCAGTGGCTTATACATGTGATAATGAGGATGATGGTTGGGTATAGTACCATTTTTACGTATGGTCATTTAGTCAAGATGTGATAGTGTAGGTGACTCCAATGGTGGGTAATTCCCATATTTAGAATCATTTTCACCCTATATATTATTTTTGGTGACCGAGAGTAGATAGATGCATTTATAACATATTTTTATTTTAGGAGTGTAGTGAGGGGAATTCTTGGGTTTCATTTGGGTTTTTCTGGTGCCATGAGTTGAGATAGACTACGGATGAGTTATTCTATGGTGGGAGGTTGTGACAACCCATGTATTCGACTAATATTTTTTGAGCATTCCTTTATCATGATCATACGTAATTGGGTATCATTGAGTATTCATAGGGGTCGATGAAGGGTTGAGGGTCAATTTCTAGAAGATGGTCCCAATGTTGTTACTTATTTCATAAATACAATAGTCATTGTGTACTGAGTAGATTAGTAATTATTATCCAATGGGCCCAACATAATGGTGGTGGATCTGTGAGGTCCAACAACAACCCATTAGGTAATGATAGGGTACATGATGGAAGGTGATGGGGTTACTGGTGGGTACATGGGAGGTTTATTATAATTTTATTTTTATTAATTAATTATTTAGTTATATTAAATGAAATAACACTTCATTTTTATTCAGATGAAAAGATATTGAGCATAAAAATCTCTCCTTCATTCTCTCTTACCTTTGGTGGGATCTGAAACATTTATTTATGATTCTTTAAGATATCTATCTATTGGAGTCTCTATGGTTAATTCCTCACAACCTTCAATTTTTGTTTCTAGTTTTGTCATCATTATAGTGAGTTTTAACTAAAATATTAATTTTATTGATTTCCCTATGGTTTTCCAATTTCATTAAATCAATGAAAAATCAGTTTATGATATTTTATGTGCATGCATATTCTATTACAAGGTTGATGGTTCCTAGATATTTCCATTCATATACATATGTATATACTTTTTGTGATGTGAGGGCATGTTTAGGGCCATGTTTTTGGCCATAAGTGAAACCACTTATGGTTTCTCTATTTCCTGAGAGATACATAGAGGTTGTCTCATGTGGGTAATAATGGGTGAGGATATATATAGGTTGTAATTGGATTTTTTATATTTATCTATTTCTTGAAGGGTTACCTTGTATTGTTGAGTGATGATTCTTATGATGTGTTTCATTATGTGGTTCATTAGAAATGTGATAGGTGTGTCTTGTGCAGCTTTGGAGGGATGCAATTCATTGATATGGTGTAAGAGATGATGAAAATTTCCATTGGTGAAAATTTAGGGTTGGTTATTTATTTGTGTCCATTAGAGTTTGGTGATGCCACATACCATGGGGCCAAGACTGTTGGGGTTGTGTAGACACATAGAAGGGACCATGAGGTGATTTTGAGTAATCGTTGTTTAGAATGTTGGATTTGGTTCCCTAGAAATAACTGAATTTATATTTTTGATTACCAAAATATGAATAAATTAACTTATTATATAATGAGTGTTCTTCTACATAAAATTAATGTGATAATGTTCTTATAGTAAATTTCACATTAATACAATTATAATGGTTCCTAATTATAATCAGAACATATAAATTCAATGATAATATTATTAAGTTTTTATACCTTATGGTCTAGACACATTTTTCTAATTGGACTTAGATGGTTAATAATTGTTTGGGGTTATCTACTGATAATACATTGAGACTTCTTCTCATGTTATTTTCACAGGGTGATCTCCAGGAAGGGAGGTCATGAGGTGAGATCCAACAATATGAATTTTACATGTTTTATATGTAATTGGATATTCCAATATGTGGATGTGTGTATTGATCCATAAACATTAGATCCTTATTAACATGTATTATCATTCAAATACTATGATGCATTAATGAAAATCATGAGTGTGTATCTTCTTGATAAAGTAGTATGCATCAAATGTCTCATAAGTGATATGTCACTAATTTGATGGTTATTAACTGATTTTCCATTCCAAATTATTTTAATAATACATATCTAGAATTTTTACTAGAATAAAACTATCTAATGAAATCAATTTACATTTTATTTTATCGATGAGTTAGTTTCATAAAGTCATAGAAAATAATTTGAGCACATATGGTAATGAGAAAAGTATGTTTCCGATTTCATGAGATATTTATTGACAAATGGATGAAATTACACACTATAATTTTTAGGAATTTGTTGTAGTTTATATATTGACTACTTTAAATATGGGTTACATGACACATTTCTATATAATGAAATTGTACTTTATATTAGTTCTCATATTAGAATTGAGAAATTGACCTAGGGAGTTACATGATATGTATATCCAGAATCTCATTAAATACTATTAAATTTAAATTTAAGAATAAATTTACTCTCAACTTTTAGAATATTATTTATTCTAGTAAATTTTTATCATAAAAAATAATTCAGGTGATACTAGAGTTTAGAATATTAGTGTTTAATATTATAAATTTTTTAATTATTCACATGGTCATAAAGAATTATTTTTTTCTCCAGTTTAGGGAATATATTAAAAGAAATATTTATTTGAGTTACATGAATTTTAAAATAAATATTTATCGACTAGTTTGATAAATATAATTTTTTTAAATTTATAAAATTAATATTTTATTATTCAAGGTTGGATACATCCTATGGGTGTATAGGAGTTATGTTTAATGAACAAATTAAAATTATACATTTAAATTTTTTTTAAGTAATATTAGAAAAATTATTTATGAAATGATTTTTGGATAAACCCATGTCATTCCATATAATGATATATTATTAGACATGTAGTTTTAAATATGTTAAATAATTTGACAAGGGAATTTTTATAATTATTATTTTTAACAATAAGTATATATTCTTAATTAAATATTTTTTTTGGGTGGCCTATTGATACAATAAAGACATATCCTTTATAATTATCTCATGACTTAGAGATAATTCTTCCTTTTATAACACTTAAGAATCTAGAGAGAGAATAATATATCATTGTTCAGATCAATGAAGAATGATGTAAAAAACTTATTTTTTCTATGCTAGCACCTTGAGTTTATACAAAATTGTTAGATGATTCATGAAGAATATGTGGATTCATAGAGTGGAATCCACACTTGGATTCTATACTTCAACAACAATATAATAAGAGCAGTGATGAAATTATGATCAAGGGAATTATCATAGAGGAGGTAAATCTTATTTAAAATCAATTATAAAATAAATTTTTAGTATCCATGTATTATATTCTAGGGATAATTTTCTAGTTCATCAGATTTATCCTTTAATTTTGAAGGAAAACAAAAAATAGATTCCTTCTTAATGCTTCTGTTTTTTCCAATAACCTTCAAGTGGTATTAGTGATCCCACATTCTAATTTATAATTAGTTAAAATTTATTTAATCAATTTAATGTGTTCATTTTCTAGTTTTCATGTTAATAATTTTATTCCACTATTAAAGGTTTATATGATGTACTAATTTGAGTTTTTATATCCAATAAATATCCAAAATGAAGAAATAATTCTCGAAGAACCCATCCAGAGTTGCCAAGGTTTCTGGTTACACAACATGATTACAAAACCCGTGTCACCAAATTACAAACCATGTAACCATGGTAATACCACAAAGGGAACATGCCATGTAATTCGTGGTGAAACATGTGGGTCAATACACATTTTCATTACATGTAGTATATTGACTCCTAGAGTTATGTGGGTTTATAGGGACAACACGATGTGTAACTGGAATGTACACACCATTTAAGACCACACGACATATATAAATATTTTTAATGAGTTATGTGGTTAGTAAATATTGGAAATACATGTCTTATATTGACTTCCTACATAGATATTCAATGCGACATGGAATACAAAACAATTAGATGGTTTTACATACCATGTGACACATGTCACCCCACACCAGGTACACATTGAGTGATTTATAATGTGTTATGTGGTTCAAAAAGTGACATCATTAAATTATATGTAATTACTTATAATAAAAAAATTATAACCATCTGTTACTGGATGTGCACTACACGTGTATTCTAATAGTATATTATGTGCATGTTAATAACTTATATTTTTGTAATATATAACATTAATACTACATGGTTTGACCACAAAGAACCACACACCATGTATGTAACTATATTCCAGGAAAATTTACATGCCACGCTATTTATGGTAACAAATGAAGACATCATGTGGTACATTAAAGCCCAATACAATATTTAATGTTACATAAGAAGTACATTCCATGTGGCCTTCAAAGTAAAAAACATGTACTAAATTATTTGAAATTAAACATTTAATTTATTTTACGGATAATTGATTAGATTTTTAAAGTGTCTCAAGGACCAGTAATTGTATAGAATTTATGAATTTATTCATTAAATTCAATTTATATTAATTATAAATGATTTCATGTGAATATTATAAATTCTAAATATAGTTATCATTGCATATTATGAATGATCATGAGCTTTTACTGACCTATGAATGCATTGAATTTATTTATTTTTATTTTTTATTATATGGTTTTATGTGATAAATATTATTAAATTAAATATTAAAATATGTTAATTATCACTCCATCTATTATTATTCACATGCTTTATTGTCCATGGATTATTTTATGGAACCCTAATCCCCTCTCACCCCTTACCTGTGTGTGAGTAAATATTTTAAAAGGTTGGATTTCCCACCTGGAGGAGATGATTTAAGATCTTAGTCGTATGAATCCAGTTGAAGAGATACAAAATATGAAACTTGATCCAAGATAAATCTAAATTAGTTCTTTCCCCTAGGTTTAAGGTTGTTTTATAGCTGTTCGATAAACTAACTAGTAGATAAAATATTATGATCATATCACCCATTTATTTTTTTTCCATGCATGGTTATTTATTAATTTATGTGGTTCATGGTTTATTTGGATGGTCAAATGTAATCACATGATATAAATAATTTTTTTATATTAAATTGATAAAATGAAACAAAATTTATAATATGTATTTTATTCGGTATAGTTAATACATAAATAAATTCCCATATAAAGTAATTAACATGTATACATATTTCTTAAAAATACAATTCATATGGGTATATTATTTTATAAGACATTGTTAATTATTTATATGACCTTTACAAAAAATTAACAAGCTAGTAAATAATGTAATAATGTATTTTTATACATATGATAATCAATATACCTCGACTAAAATATTTAGTTGTCAAAATTTGTTCCATCACTTGAGTTATAATAAAACAATAGTTAAAAGTACTTGTATTAACCTCATTAGGGAACTATAAATTATTTGGGAGTTCTAATGAAATTATTCATTATACATAATCATGTTAAACTCAATGGTTGATTACCATAGAAAGACATGGTGCAACATAGAGGAAAGAATTGAGGAAGTCAATGTTTTGGATTTTTTGATTGGGTTGTCAACTCAACCGATTAGAGAGCTGTGAGTTAATAAAATTGGAAATAAAATATAACTTTAATAACTTCGAGTAATTTAATAATGCATAAATATAGGATGTGATAATGAAAATAAGGTTTCTTGATATTATAATATTTGAGAAAACATATATTTTGAATATGATGATGATGGCTATTAGAATTTGATTAAATTATGGGAGGGATAATTAAACAATTAATTATATATTAATAGGACATTATGTTAAAGTACAAAAATCTAATTATATTTTTTATATTTATTGTAAAGTAACAGAAACATAGATCTTTCCATACAATATTTATTGAAGAAATCGAATTTCTTAACTAGTGAAAACTATTGGGGTGGTATAGGATCTTACACATTGTACTATGCCAAGAAAGGAAGTTATATGTGAGAGAGTCCCCTATTCTTGATCATCCACCTCAATTAATGAGTAAGATTGAGATGTATTCTTATAAGAGGTGTGTGTAGGAATCATCATAGGTCAGTTTCATCATGTTTTCATATTTGTTTTGATGATCTGATGATGGAACATATAGACATGGATGCATACACCATGTTGAATAATCTTTAAGAACATTAAAAGGATAAATAAAGGGAAAATATAAATAATATTGTAATGGAACTATAAAAGTATCAACTAGAATATTGATACCTATATAGTGTTAATGAATTCAATATGATGATGTAGATTGTTCAGTTAGAGAAGTTCTTCATTCACATGGATAAAAAATTATCTATAAATCTCATTCTTCTATCATCACCACCTAGATTATTTATTTTTATCTAAAATTATAAAACAAACTATATATAAAATAAAATAAAAAAATTTCTTCTACTATTATCTATGTTTATAAGGATTAGTGGGAATTTGGTTATTTTTTACTTTTTTTGAATGAAGTGAAGAAAAATGTCGAAAATCATATGACAAGTTTATAACGAGAAGTGTATTTTCAAGGTAATTATAATAATCTAAATATAAAGAGGTAGGGGAATGAAAAAGAATCTATTTTCATCACATTTAGATAGAAAGATCTCTAGGTGTTAAATTTTAATGAATTATTAAAGAGAAATTACAAGCATCTAGATTATGTATATTCATCACAGTGTGTAGTATGTAAGTTTCAATTCATTAGTATTTAAAACAATATGTGACTCATATATATATATATAAATATAGGAACCAATTAATACTATAAATATTTTAAAATTAAATTTAATAGTGAACTTATTAATGGGATTAGACTCATTCATTAGCTATAGGAGTTCCTAACCATAAAATTTATATGTGGAACGATTCTTATTAAACTATAGTTCAGTGTTGGGTGTTACAAAAAATGTATTGGAGTGTAGAGTTTATACACAATGATACATTATTTTATAGATGTTTCTTATCATAAAGACGACACCCTTCTCTCTCGGACCTCCCCCTCCCGATCACAGCTTCACCTAGGGTTTCCTTCGAAAAACCCTTTATTTTGGGGTCGGCTGTGAAACTGAGCACCGTTTTCTACTTCTATCCACATTTTCTTCCCCTCTTATCATCTCCTATATGTTTCTTCCTTAATGGAGGTGTGTTTGTCTTGGCTATTTTCTCACAATGTGGATCTATTGGTTCTATCGTAGGTTGTTACTATAGAAGGCTCTGACTGCTTCTACCCTTCACTGACCTCATTTTCCACTGTGCCTCTTTAGGTTGGATCATGAGCATTGGATTAAATGTGGAGTTGGGTCATGTAGTTTGGCAGTCTTGGGTTTTTCAGGAACTCCTTTCCTGGTTCATTAATGTCCTTGGATGATGGTTTTAGTCCCATTGTGATACCGATGTTTAGATCCATAGGCTGTTTAAATCTCTTCCCTAACCTCAAGTCCCTACTCTCTTCTCTAAGTCGGATTGGGAGTGGTGGTTACATAGAGGTTTTGGGAGGTGGGATATTGCGGCTGATTGTGCTCCCAGAGGAGTTTGTTTTGCTCTATTTCTTCTTCTATAGTTATGGTTACATTTTCTCGGTGGTTATGAAGATCTATGACTATAATCGGTTATTGGTTTGGGTTTCAGATGGAGATGACGGTGACGACATCAACGACGAGGTTGACTGTGGGTTTTCTTGTGAAGATGGTATCTGTCTTGTTATGTTTATGGATTCGTTGATTTTATTAGGTGTGGTGAGATTATTGACGAGGGTCAGCAATGACGGCATGGGTTCTTCTATGATAGGAACTTTGTTTGGAAGTTCTCCTATGGTGGCTCTGGTGGGGGTGGATGAAAAATATGACAATTTGGGTTTTCTAATGATGATGGTGGATGGAGAAGACAGGATGGCTGACGCGGTGGATTGTGGTTCGGGCCACCTCGATGTTTACGTTATTTTTTGACTTTCAAATTATGTCCCCCATTTTTGTTTGGTTCTAAAGTTGATCAAAGCAGGTGGGGTGGTTTTGATTTTTATTGATGTCTCGAATTGGGTTTTGTTTTGAAACTTGAACCAGGAAAATTTTTTGTGTGTGGAAATTTTAGGGTTCAAACTAAGCCTTTAAAAGTATCTTTCGTAAAATACAAAAAATGGATTTGGAGTTAGATTTGAAATTAATATTTTAATGGTTAACCACATTTAATTAATAGTTTTATTATAATTGAGTCATATATTTCCAATATCAATAATTAATGATGAATATGGTAAAAAGACTGAAGTTAGTTTCCTGTTATAAATAGATAATTCTTGGTCAAATGAAACTAAACTTGAATTCCATGAATATTACTAGAAGATTTTTAGACCATTCAAAGATAAAAAAATAGGTATTTAACTTGCTTACTTATAACTTTTTATGATAAAGTAACATTTATAAATTAAAGTTGATAATGACACAAAATTCTAGAATTAGTTTAGCAGGATATGTGTGAACTATTCCAAAAATAAGCTAGAGGTAAATTTATTTACTTTAAGAGATTATTTTAATGATATTTAATGAATATTAATGTGAAATAGAGAATATTATAGGTAAAATATATAATATTCTAGGACCACATTAGTTATAGAATACCTTAACGAAGAATAAACTGATCATCATATGTAGTGTAAAATTTTTCCTATGATCACATCGCCATATTCACCTTAGAGTTATGATTTTAGTAAAATTAGGATCAATGAAGCATCTTATAAGTATTTCAATTATTATGTTACTAATTTAAAGATAGTATTTGAAAATATTATCATTAAAAATTAAACACATTCTAGATAAAACGAATAGTAGATATTATATAAGTTATAATATGGAAAAAATACATTATGTCACCAATTCATATTCTTAGATAAAAATTGTCTGTTATGGATTGTTTTAGAAATAAACGTACATCGAGAAAACTCAAAGTACATCTTAATTGATGATCCTAAAGGTTACACAATCTATTGTTTAAATACCTCAGAAAGAAAAGTATTATTAAAAGGAAATATTATTTTCTACGAAGGTACATGTATATTTTGAGATAGTGGGAGAATGATATAAATACATAAAATCAAGTCTCAATATACACATGGGTTGAAATAGGAATATAAAATCACCAAGACTTAGTGGGAGGATTTGATCCAAAAATCCATGTTTTATATGACCAAATATAGTTGGTGTATAATCATCCAATTGGGTGATATATATATTATTTATGAATAATAATAAATAATTATATGATATCATGTTAGTAAGTGGAAGTAATCCAATGTTGACAAGTCTATATGAATTTAAAAATGGATTCCATGTACCAAATTAAAACCTTTTGTTTTATTGGTCTCTCTAGTTGATGTAAATCATATTGTGGGTATTGAAGAAAAAAATGGACATGGATGGAAATATTATTCTATAAAAATAAAGTATATTTTTTTAATGTTTTAGGACCTATAAATAGATTGATGGTGTAAAAAAACTTTTTTTTCAATAAATACACTAAAATCCATTTTTTATTCACATTGTCATAGAAACATTCATTAATAACATATAAATACTACAAGGACCCATTTATGACTCATATAACCTTTTAAATCATGGTTTGATTATATTAACATGGTTTTAAAACAGTAATGTGTGATATTTATGGGTTTATAAGTAGAATATGTTTGATAAGACATATAGAAAACATATAATAGTCTTATATTTAATTAATTGTATATTTTTTTAAAAATATTTCTCCATGTGCAACTTAAAATAACAACCCTTGTTCTAGGGATCAAGAATCACCAATATTTATCTATGTGGTTTCATAGATCAAGTTATTTTACGTACATTTAAAATGTATTGAAAAATATAATACGAAAAATTCTAGAGATAATTGGTGTCTATTTCTTATAGAAAAAATATCTTCAAGATAATGTGTTAATGATGTTTTGGAGGTTATTATGTCAAGTAAAAATTCTAATTCTTTTGTGATTGTATCCATAATATATTCGATGATATGAACTAAGATTTTATATTATATATTCACACACTATGGTGAGATAATATCAAATAGAACAAGGTGCTCTATATAAGATAGCAGTTTAAACTGTATAAAAGTAATTTAGATAATATGGTTGATAATTTCATGGTACTTGGAAAAGAGGGATATCTAGATGTCAAGAAGTCACAAAACTAGCATTTCTGTTGATCAAAATTATCTAAGTATCATATTTAGAAAAGGAAATACGAAAAAGAAATATTATTAAAGCTATCAGTATCCATATCTATATATACTGAGCATGTTTTAGCTTCTATTGTTTTTAAATTAGTAGTATAAAATAAAAAATAATTTTTTACAGATCATGGAATTATACTAAGACAGTAATGTATAATAACAATATATATTACGATAATATTTTTACTATGGTACTAGATAATATGTAATGTTTAGGATACAGAACAAAAGCTAAACACTTGGTATATCACATCAAATGATTATTACTCAAATTGGATAAGTTATAGTTTGTAGAGTATCCATAGAGAAAAAAATTTCATGCTTAATGAATATAGACATACCTCAGAAGAAGTATGAATATCATGTGAGATTTAATGAGTTGATAAATGTTTTTAGTTTTCTTTAATGTAAGTGAGAGTTCATTGGATTCGGTTCCCTAGGAAAAACTTATTTTGTAATTTATATTACCAGAAAATTTATAAATTATCTTATCATATAATTATTTTTTTTCATAACATTAAGGTGGTAATGTACTTAGAGTGATTCTATTTTTAATACATCATAAAAGTTTCCAATTATAATTATAAACTAGGAATTAAATGATGTTATTATTAAATCTATATTTCTTATCATATAAATACTTCTAACTGGTGGTAAAAAGATGATGAATTAAAATTAGGTGATGCAGATCATAAGACATTGAGACCTATTCACATTAAGTTCTCACTTGGTTATATCAAGAAGAGAGGAAATGAGGACAAACCATCCAATAAGACTTCCACATGTTTTATTTGTGGTTGGATATTCAAATATGTTGAAGTGGGTAATTCTCCATGGACCTAAAATAATAATTAATGTGTATCGGGAATCACATTCTTAAATGAATTTATTAAAAACCATGACAAAATTTGTTTATAATAATGTAGTAATTATGAAGTATGTCATAAGAGACATGTAATTAATTGAATGGAAGAGAAAGTATATGATCATTATATATTACTGGAGAATGATATATCTATGACTTTTATTGAAACAAAACTATATGTTGTAATCCATGACCATGGTAGTTTATAAATTAGTTTTCCTTGTAAATTCAAAGATGATAAATAAAGAATGTAGTGTAACGAAACATGTTTGTATCGTGATTGATGATATATAAATTGAAAGTGGATTATATTACACAATAGAATTCATAGGATGGTTTTTTTAGTTTACACACTTATTTTATTATCTATGGGTGCCATGATTTGTTAAAAGATGATGAAATTGGACTTGAAATTAGTTCACTTATTTCTATTGAGAAAGGGTCACAAAGAGTCACACAATAAGTGTTTCAAAAAATCTCATTAAATTATATTGAATTTAAATATAAGAATAAATTTATTCTTGGACTGTGGAATATTATTTATTATAGTAAATTTAGATCATATAAATTAATTACTATGATATTAGAGTTTAGAATACATGAATTAAATTTTAACACTTTTTTAATTAGTCACAAGTTGATAAATAAATAAACATTTATTCACTAGTTTAATGAATGAATTGAAATAAATATTTATTTAAGTTAAATAAGTAATAAAATAAATATTTATTCATATGTTTAGTGAATATAATATTTATTAATATTATCTAATGAATATTTTATTTTTTAATGTTTGATAAATCTTATGGGATGGTATGGGTCGAGCTTAATGATATAATAAAGATAATATATTTAATATCATTTAACTAGAAAAATATTATTTATTTAAGAAATGATATTTTAATAATGACATGTTATGGAATATAATGATATGTTTTTGATATGGGGTTTCACTTTTGTTAAATAATTTGATAAGGAATTTTATGCAATTATCATTTTAACCCGAATTATATATTCTAAATTATGTCATTTTTCATGAGTGATGTGTTGAAACAATAGAGATAACTTCTCTATAATAATATTGATACCTTGAAAGAAATTCCCCATTTATACAAATAATCAAGAGATAGAATAATAGAATATTGTTGTGATCAATTATGAAAAACATAATCTATTTGTTTCTTCTTCTCCAGCTCTTAGAGTTTCCGGAATATTATTCAGAGATTTTTAAAGCATTTTTTGATATATCTAAAAGAATATTTTTTTGGATTCCCCACTATAACAATAACCAAACAAGATCAACAGTGAAATTTTGATGAAGAAAATTTTCAAAAAATGAGGTAATTATTAATTTAAATTAATTATAAATTAAATGTGTATGATACTTCTATGAATGTTTTGGAAGAATCAGTCTAGTTATTTGGATTTATTCTTTTATTTGGACAAAAAATTAAAATTATACACCAGACCAATGATTCCTCTATGCCTTGGATCTTTCATACATGTGTTCTCCATAGTTTAGTGTTTTAGGGTGATGATGTTGACAATGAAATTGAAGGAGGGATGTTCCATAGGTGGCCATGATAACATGAGGAGTGATTGAGATCAATAGTTGGATGTTCTCTCTATGTATGGAATGGTTCAGGGAAAATAATCCAAGATGTGGGGGGGATTTTGTGCTGATATTATCATTATTTATATAATTTATTATGTCTATTGAGCTAGGATGTATGAGGTATAGTTTTAGTGTGGGTTGGTGTTGTCTCATCATCCTGGTGGAATAGAGATGGAGAGTTTTGTTTTGTATTATGAGATGAGGGATAAGGAATCACTTCCCCTCATGGTGTGTTCAGACCATGGGTGCATCCTCCCACTAACATTATCTGAAGTATTTAAAGTGATCACCTATGACAGGTTGAGAATGGATTGGAGATGGTTGAGTTTATTTCATTGGTTAATGTACGTTTTTACTGTTTATAAAATTGTATGTGTTTTACATATTTTCTAGAGATATAATTTGTGGTGGAAAATGAGTTTATAATCACACAATGAACATGACCTATGTGTCACATACAAACTTTATGATTGATGACATAATGATCAAAACATAGCTAGATAGAGGTTCAATGGATTCACAATGTAACATCGATGTTTTTTGATATAGGATTGGCTGGATCCTAAGTGTCAAGATACATGTGTGTGCACAGTTGGTTTAAATTATATATGTATATCCATTTTAGATAAACAATTAAAATAAAATTACATTAATTGAAAACTAAAACTGACCAATGATCAGTTCAAAACTAACATAAACTAAATAAGTTGGTTTATATTGGTTTAAACAACCATATATTAGATAAAAAACATAAAAAATATCTTGATTCAAAATTGATTAATAAAAAATAAATAATTTTTTTTATAACTAGTGTCTCTAGAATAAAGTGAATCTCATGAAAAAATTAAATAGTAGAGATATAATATCTTTGAGAAAATTTATCAATTCTATATTAAAATGAAGAAAGTAGATTGATAAAGAACTAAAGACATTAACATAGAAAATATTTAAATATATTTAATAATATTATGTGAATTTTTTATTGTGGTTTAAAGGATTATATTCTTCTAATAATCATATACATTCATCTCATTTCATTATATTAAAAAATAAATAATGATTTATGTTATATTCAACATTGATCATTGAAAGTTAATCATCACAACCACTTTTATAAATGATATATATATATATATATATTTAATTGTTTAGTTTCTATTAAAAATGGTGAAGGTAACCAAAACCAAATTTTACTAAAATTATAAATATTCAATATTTATTATCTACATTGTATTAATTTAAATTGAATTTTATTATTTTATGTCAGTTTGGTTCAATCGGTTGATTCAATCCTATACACCCATACCGTTATGGGGTTACATTTTGTTATTTTTGAACTTTTCTATATATTTCTGACCTATGGGTGATCTAGGTATTGTTGGTATAGTGTTATATGTATATATATCTAAGCATGTGATGTTTTTTAGACATTTTCATTATGCTATGTTTTGATGTTCACTTATGTATTATTTACTATTTTTATAGTTTTATATACATAGGATACTGTCTACCCACTGTGACCTTATAAACCATTTTTCTTAGTCTACAACCTCCGGTGAATGAGGAGGCATGTATGAGGTTAGTAGATCACTAACATAGATATTGTTTTGGGTGATTTGGGATATGGATACTACTATGAGGTACTGATATAGCCCTTTGATGTGATGAATATTCCAAGTACATTATCACATGAATGCTATGTATAATAATACTCATTATATGATAATAATAAATAAGTTATGATAATTTAATTCAAATTTTTTTATAGGGAATGAATTCTTAGGAATATCATAGGTTCTAAGAATTTACCCTAGGAAAATTGGATCTAGAACCCAAGTTGAATTCAAAATAAATTATTTAGTGACCAGAAAATGGAACCAATTTTTTTTCTCTTAGTAGGATGGGAAGTATATATTATATATTTGTTAAGGGAATTTATTCATTTTCATGATAGTTATATAATATATTGGAGTTGGACCTTTCACAATGAAGTGTAACTAATTAATTACATCTTATATTTTCTCTTCTTTTCTTACACAACTATATCCCAATATTTCTCTTCTTCTGTAATATACATAAATTTTGGACCTTTCACAATGAATGAGTTGGAACTTTCACAATGAAGTGTAACTTATTCATTTTCATGATAGTTCTAATAAATATTTACACATTTATGTAATATAGATAAATTTTTGTATTTAAGTTTCATTATTGTGCTATTATGATAGAAATCATAGATTTTCATTAGAACCTCTAGTTCCTATGATAAATACATTTGAACATATTATAAAAAAAACTTATATTATAAAATAAATGTTTCCCTTTAGTTATTATAATTATAGTGTATATACTTCTTCCATCAATGGTGTTTTTCACTTATCCATTGGATAATGGGTTGTAAATATGAGAAAATTTTACCCGGTAGCTATTTCTGTTAGAATGATATATTTTAAGTTTAAAAAACATTCCTTTTGGGATAATAAAGTAGTTTGAAAAGGGTAAATTATTTAATTAAAAAATTTGAATCTTTATGTATTTCCTAATTTTTTTTGAGAGATACATTCTAATAGGCATGTGTAATTTATAATTAATTTATGTCCTTAAAATAGAATTATAGAACCCACTTCCTATTAAATGGTTTTGACTATGTTAAGTGACATAAACATTATAACATAATTATCTTTAAAGAAATGTTTTTAGGGATAACGCCTCATTTTGGGTTTCTATAATCTTTTTCAATAAATAAATTGGATGTTAGCCTTTGTTTATACATATAATATCAAAAATTGAATCATGTGACATCAAAAATGAGATCCTCTTTCTAAAATTAATGACTTTATTGTCCAATTATGGGGAGGGGAATATGTTTTTATTTGATTAAATTAAATTTGAGAAGATATAGGAATTCATATCAAAGGAATGACATAAAAATGGTTTCAAGCTCTAACTATTTTTTAGGTTTGATTGTATATTACTAATGTTTTATTTAGGAAGTTTCACGATTGGATTAAAAAAATGACGACTTTGATCTGGATGGGTGTGAAACTTGATTGAAATAATTTTTTAGAAATACAGGAACATAAAAGGATACTTAAACTAACCCAAATTCATATATTTAATGATCTAAAAGATAGATACATTTTATATTTTGATAATTATTGGGATGGGATTTGATATATTCACTAGGTGTGTGAAATATATGATTTATTAAAAATGCTTTATATTTCTGAAAAACTAAATTAACTAGTTTGATATTGTTTAGTAACCAAAATGAATAATATTTCCAACTAAACTAACATAATAAAAAATTGATTTAACCGACCTGATTAATTTTGTTTAACATAATTGAAACAAACAATTTTAAAATATACTTAAAATTTCTAATGAAATGAAATATCTACCACCAAAATCTCCATGGCTGCATAGGTTCACGACTGTAAGAATTTTTGGGAATACTCCTTGTATCATTTGTTTCCAAGTTCATCCAATATAGTAGAAACATAAAAAAATTTCATTCTAACTCTTCAAAACATAGTAGGAAGATAATAAATTATCAATTAAAACCTAAATTCCTTTCTTATTTGGATTTAATGATAGTTATTTACAATTCCAATAACCCTTAGTCATTGACCATGTTCTTCCATCACCAATATGTTTTTTCAATTTAATATTTTTTGGACAAAAATGTCATAATATGACTTTATTGATGAAAGAATGTTATTAATTAAAAAGTTTCGTGAAATAAAAGAAAAATGAAAAAAATAAATACATGTGATGAGAAGAATCTACTGCATTATACAAATATATAAAAAATAATTGCATTACTCCAATAAAAAACATGAAATAATATATATATATATATATATATATATATTGTAAAGTCATGGTATAATTTAAAAGTTTAAAATAATGTAAAAAATATAGAATAATTATCCTTTAGTTTATTTTTTCAGAATAATTCTTTTATTTATATAAAAATTATAATGAGGGACCATCAAAACAACCAAAGAAAATAAAATTTGATACTCATGTTATCAAGTCCCATTTATTGCATGAGAATGGACCTGTAGTATCATGAACCAAACAAAAAGGATAGATCTAAAAACCACATATCTTAGTAGAAGTATAAGAAACACCATTTTTTAAGAAACACATATATATGCTCTCGATAGAACTCACACAAAGGTCCATAGAAGATCCTAATAAAAAGACTAGAAAAAATAGGAATAACCACCAAATCTAACAAGCACTCCCATCACATTTTTCACGATAAACCATTAGGAAGAAAACCTACCATCCCACTATCTTTTTTTTAGATTCCCATGGTCCACATAATCTCAAAAATCTTATGCACTATAATCCATCAACATCGAACAACAGATAAATAAGAAAACCATGAGAAATTCCCAACAAATTGCCATGGTAGTTTACACAACCCCACAAGGACAATTCCAACAACCAAAGATGAAAAATATATTGATGAAAAGGACAACCCAAAATGAAAATAAACAAACCAAAATATAAAAAGAAAAAACCTAAAATGACGTTCCACATTGACACCCTCCATCTACGATGAATATGCTAACATGGATTTCCCATAAGCTTAAGGAGGACAAAAGAGAACTAGTGAAATGCCAGTGGGATACCCAATAACCACTTTATCCCTAAAACAATATCCACCAAAAAAATAATAAATAGTAACTAATTATCAAAATTCCATGAACCAGTATTCCATTATCACCTCTAATTTCTCCATTATAATCAAACATGAATGGACCCCTATGAAAACCTGACCATCTCCCAATTGTTAGCACATTAGCAGTGTGATCAAGAGAGAAATTCAGGACCAAAAATCCAAATTTAATTAAATATTGGAAATATTTAAAAATAAAAGAAAAAGTACTTATTTTTAAAACATTATTTTTTTGAGAATCCAGTTATAATTTAAATCTATATAAGAATTAACAAAATTAAATTGATCAGGTTGTGAAATTTTATCTTTAAGGTTAACATCATTTAAATGTGATGTTTTCTATAAAAAAACTATAAAACAATTAAGGGTTTATAATGTTTTGAATAATAATATCCCATATGGATATAATACATGACCACCTATGGAAAAAAATATTTATAAAAAATATTTGATACTAGAATGGAAAATACATCTTGATCTAAATATAAAATAATTAAAACATTGATCGATTAATTTCTCCTTGCAAAATAACATCAAAATGAACCCCCATTTTTAAAATTATTACGTTCCATAATCCAATCTGATTTGTTTTCATCATTACCACTTTCAATAATATATATCATAATCTCATTCATGAAAACATTTGATTTACCCAAATCAAATGTTGAAAACAAATATTTTATCCTTGAACCTCATTTTATTAACTACCACTACATGAAAATATAATGTCAATGTTACATTCTCATTTTGTGTAAATGTTTTTTTTTATATTCACCAAGCAAAAAAAAATGAGTCTTCTTACTCTTTTATATCATTATATAACATTGAACCATGTGATACAATTTTAAAAAACAAATATGCATAAAAGTAAGTCTCTTTTTAGGATCAATAAAAAAATCAATAAAAATAAACATGTTTATTTTTCAACATTTCCCTAATATTTTTTTAAAATTTTCATTTAATCTCTTATCCATGAAAATCAAAAAATGATATTGAAAAAAAATTAAATCATTAAAAATCCTATACACCAAAAAAATATCATCAAGAAAAGTGTTTATAATAATATAAAAAGAAAAAATAATATTAGTTGTATGATTTTAAAAACTTTTAAAAAATATAAATAATCTTTTATTTATTGTCTAATAATTATGATCCATAAAATTCATCTATTAACAATTAATAACATCTAAAATAGTAATCCACCTAAAAATCATAATTTTTTTTTAATTTTATCAATATTTTCATAACATTGAATAAGTTAAATTACATTTATTTCTAATATAGAAAGATGATAAACCCTTTCATTGATTTTTTACAACATGAACGTATTATTTAAACATTGATATCCTATAGGGTGATTTATTAACAAACATTAATTCCCATTTAACTCTTATGTTTTTAATTTCATTTAATCCATTAGTTATAATATGATTAATAAGGTGAGAAATTCATTTAATATAAATATACTTCCCTTTAACCTTTCTCATTATTTCACTATTACATTTTAAAATTTATAAATTATAGCAAATTTGGAATATAAATTTTAATTTACAATTAAAAAAATATTTTAAAACCTAAATCATAATGTATTTCTCAGTTATTTTTCCAATTAGCTCACCCTTGTGGCTAAACATGCGACCAAATTTTACACCTTTTTGGTTAGTTTCCAATAATTATGAAAATAATGACCATTAAGATACATATAATTGATCTTATATAAATAAGTATAAGTTTATTTTGTAAGTCATAATATTTTTAAATAAGATACCAAGGAGTCGTGTTACTAAATGTGTTCACACACACACACAGACACATATATATAGCTTTTAATATTCTATAAATTTTTTCATCTTGACAGCACATAAAATATGAAGTGTTAATGTTCCATCATATTTATAAATATTTTAAAACTTATAAATTTAAATGGTAATAAATATTTTGTAATTATCTATCTTAACATATCCTAGTAGTATACTTATTAAATTTACATGTTTTATAAGATGCATCATCTTTTGAGGTTACATGTAATTTGTAACACCCCTTGATCTGGAACTCTCTCATGTGGCCAAATTAGATTGGTTATGGGACCTTAGGGAATATCCCCATATTCCAGAGACTGATGAATAAAAATAGGAATGAAAATAATATATTGGGGAGACTATACCCTATGGCATAGATTTACAAAACATTGGTAATAAATAATAATAATAAATATAAGTGTAAAAAAATATAGGAAACAATGAAACTTACAACTGGAAGTTAAAGGAAGAACCAATTAAATCAAGTAATAGTGAATCATGTAATTACTAGATAGATTGTATCTAAATGTAAAAAAAAAATCAATATAGATATAATTTCATGCGGAAACAAATACACTAAAAAGATCATAGTCCCAAACACCATGTACGTCCCATCTCGAAGCACTAACCCATCCAGCCAGAAGTAATCAACAACAAGGTCCATTTCCCTTGTCCAAACCTACATCCATATAATCCTCTAGGTTACCAAATAACAACCTAAATAGGGTGTGATTTATAACTTAGTAGGCTAACAACATCATGCCTAAAAAACTAGTCTTATAGTAAGTGCATAAAATAAAGTGATAAAAAGATGTTCTAATTAATCAATTAATATAACACCACAATCAACCTATTTTAGTACCATGTCATAATATCTCTGAGAATGTAGAAAATCCCCAAAAATAATTACAAAAATCTATATAAGAATCACATAACCAATAAAATCCCTCTATACAATCATTTCAACAATTAGGAAAAGATATCTATATAAGTAATTCAGTATCCAGATTAATACCTCTATATAATTATTTCAACATTTTCGCTCCAAGCCCTCTAAATATGAATATCAATATAACATGGATAAGACTAATATATAATAATTTAATCATAATTTGGAAAATACCTATATATAATCATTTAAGAATCCAAGCTAATCCCCCTATATAATAATATAATCATATCAAAAATAATTAATTTGGTACAAAAAACACATCATATTATCACAAGCCACACTGGATAATTCAACCAATTACCATATGTGTTTAAATTTACCAATCATTTGTTAAATTATATATTAATCCATATTCATGAAAATTTTCACACCCATTTTATATCAAATACACTATTTATTAAATAATACATCCAACCATTTTCTAAGGTGAATATACCATAATAAAACACCTGAGATTTAATGTCATGCTAATTCATACATTAGTCTAATAGACAATTCATTATTATTATAGTGTAGTATCACCCAACTATATCCACAAGATGGGTCTCAACACTATTGAATTCAAAGGGATCCGAAGAAAAATATAATAAATAATTTATCATCACCCATTTTTCAATAAATTAACATCTACATTATTTTATCACAACCAAAAAATATTGGACATACTTGAACAATAAAGAAGACCATAGGTTTTATTTTTATACCACTTATCTTTATCAGGAAATATAGGAAAATCTTTCAATAGATAACAAAAACAAAGGATGAAGGAAACTATAATGATGGAGAAAATTTAGGTCACACTAGATCAAGATGAATACCCAAAACAACCATGGTCAATAGATTTCACTACTATAATGGAGAAAAATTTAATATAGGGGGAAACTAATGGAAAACTAATGAATGGGGATAGGATGCTTGACTGAGATGTCTAGATGGAAATAAATTACTCCAAAATATCCAGAAGTAACTCTAGGGTCCAAGGGTGAAGGGATGATTACAAATGGAAAGAAAACATATGCACATCACACCTAAAAATCACAGAGCCTGGGAAATACATGGAGTGAAATCCTTTCACAGCATGTATTTCAAAATTTATGAGTTATGGTGTAAAATAAATTTTCATGGGTTAAAATAACCCCAATCGACTATTTAACATTATGAACCTATTTCATGGTGTGTAACTTTTTCATGCCCCGAACTAGTTGATAATGTCTTCCTAGAAATATTTACACATCGTGAACTGACTTCATGGCACATATCCATTTCACACCCTGAACTAGTTCATAATGACATCATAAAAACATTTATACATCATGTAACAGGTTTATGATGTGTAATTGTCCTGTGGATATCTCTCATCCCATATTTTTGTTGAAAACCCAAACCACATTTGAATACTTCAATACACGTAGAGAATCCTCGTAAATTCACTTAGCTTGCTTATATTAAGACTCCATTAATTCCAAAAAGCCAACATCCATAAAAATTTAGGTCATTTTCCCTATAAAATACTCTCCATCCTCAAATAATACTTGACTACCAAGGTTTAAAGAAAAAAGAAAACTATAGAAATAGGTTCAATTAAAAAATAGAAGTTCTATTTTTTTGGAAAAATGTGTGATCTTACAACCACCCCACTATATAATTGCTCATCCCTGGCTACTTCAAGCACCACTATGGGGTCTTGGTGAACATGTATAGCCAGTATGCTCACATATCAAATTCTGTCTCCCTAGTCTCCTCTTGTACATACCCATGATTCCACTACACTGGATCTATAGGAAAAGTATTTCCTTGGAGATAATTCTCACTATGGTCAATAGTCTGTATCAGATTCTCATTAAATGGTACCTCTAAAAAAATCTCAATGTCATAATTAACTATCACATGAGAGGGGTCAGGATGATATCTATAAATGTGTGACACATCAAACTTGTTTTTTATGAAACTATAGAACTGTATAAGGGATAATCGGTACGCCACTAGACCAACACTTTCTACTATTTCAAATGATATAAAAAACCAGAGATCTAGCTTAATTTTTTTCTAATGCAATATTTTTCCATCCTAGGTTACACTCAAATGTAAACTCAATGACCAACCTCAAACTACATATCTCACCTCCACTGGTCACTGTAAGATTTGCATATACTCTACATGGTTGCAAACCGCCTCTGAATCAACTAAACATGCTCTTATGTATCTTTCCTGAGACTAGGTCAAACAATTGTTGACTCACATACATAAAATCAACAATGTGTCCAAAAACACTACCTACCATACAATTCCTTAATAATTTCCATGGATATATGTATAAAAGATGTTATTATAAGAGAATTCCACTAGTGATAAATGATTTTACCATTAACCACTAAAATAAAAATCACAAGATCACAACATATCCTCTAAAATCTGAACAATATTTTTTGATTTCCCATCCATATAAGGATTATAGGCTACACTAAAAATAGCCTATGATCTCAGAACCTTCTGAATACCCTTCCAGACCAGAGATGTGAAATGAGGATCTCTATCATAAATGATACTCCTCATAGCACCATGAAAGAAAAATATATCTCGCATATTGATAATACCAAAATTGATAATATTGATGGTCTCTTTAATATGGAAGAAATGTGAGAACTTCATTAATAGATCTATGATAACACATAATGCATCATTCTATTGAGGTTTTGTGGGTAATACTATCAAAAAAATCAGTCGTAACATAATTTCATTTCCATTCTAGAATGAGAATCGGATGTAATAACCATTTAGGCTAAGGGTTCTCAAATTTTACATGATGACAGGTAAAACATCTCACCACAAATCCCACTACCTCCCTATTCATTATTGTCGATTTGTACTGTGTATGGGAATCATGATACATCATTTTTAAACCAGGTTGTCTACCCATCTAGAATAATGAGAATAAATCATCATCTCCTCACACAAGCTCTTAGGAACCCATAATCGGCCAAGAATAATGACATCTTCACTAATAGGAAATCATCTTTATAGAGGAACCCCATCTATATGCTATCTCTCATAAATAATCCATATAGATCAAATAACTTACCTATCTTGATCTGGTCCAAAATCATCGGTATAAAAGACATCTAAGTCAAGGATTCTCATCCCCAAGAATCCTGAAAATCTATATGAAAGTTTGAAAAGTGTTTCATAATCTTTTACTCACTACAAGACGCAGTCACTGCCTGTATCCACATCTTCTAGTACAAGGCATCAGACATGATGTTACCCTTTTTTGGTGTATAATATAATTCATAGGATAAAATATTTATATACTCGACCAACCTCCTATGTGGAAGGTTCCTGACACATTGATAAAATATGCACCAGAAGCTCTTATTGCCCATCTATAGCAAAAAACTGTAATATAAAAGATAGAGTCTCCAACATCTCAGGGCATGTACCACCATATATAACTCTAGATCATGAGTATGGTAATTCCTCTCATGCGGGATCATTTATCTATATCCATAAGAAACAACTTGATCATCTTGTATTATAAATTCTCTGAGTCTAACTCACGATGTGTCACAGTACATAGTATTTTTTTTACCCATAATTGGTAATGTTAGGATAGGTGTTGAGGTTACATTACTTTAAGCCCCAACAAATCTCTCCCACATGCATTCAACCAAAAACCATCACCCCTTTCTTGCTCATCCATAACATAGATGATTCCATATAGGAGAAGTCTAGGATAAAATATTGATAACATCCTACTAAACCCAGAAAACTCCAAATTTCCAAGGCTTTCTGGTTCCACTCCAAAGATACCAAAGCCACAATATTCATTGGGCCTACTAAAAATCTAGAATATGAGATGGAATGGAATAATAATATAACTTTATTAATTCAAAAACAACATTTGGTTAACTTGACATAAATATTATTATCTCTCAATATACTCAAGATGATGTCAAGATGTCGGGCGTGATAATCTAATTACTGGGAGTATAGTAAGATATCATTAAAAAAACTAAAAAAAAAAACTGATATAGAAATGGGTGAATGATCGGATTCAATAAGGCCATGAATAAATCTAGTGTATTTTTCAAAGATAATGAAATCACTATGAACTCATACAATCCATACATGATTTTAAAATATATATGAGGTCTATCTGATGGTCTCGCCCTCAAATAGTTTAATCATGATCTCAAATAAATCTTATATAATATATTAGAACCTATCATCTAGTTGAAGATATCATCTATGCATGTAAGGGGATAGTGGTTCCTGAACATCATCTAGCTCAATATCTGATAATCCACGCAGACGTAAAAATTCCCATCAACCTTCCTGGTAAAAAGAACTAGAGATTCCCTTGGAGATGTACTAGGTTGTATTAAACCTTTAGATTTTACATCTTCCAACTAGAATTTCAACTCACAAAGATCTGTTGGTCTAATCCTATTAGGACGAATGTAAATCGACTCTTCTCCTGGAACCAAAGAAATCATGAAGTTGATCCACCACTTAGGTGGTAATTTTAGGAACTCTTTAGGAAATACATCGTGAATATGGTCTACCACTGGAAAAAAAATTATCCTCCTTCATTTCACTACAATCTAGTGAAATACCATCTACCTAGACCATGATAAAATGCAATCGATACTGATTTGTTCATGTATTACCACCAGGAATATCCCACCACCCTGATTAAAATATATGCTTTTTTCTAGATATATAATGGTAAATATCCTCCTATAATAGTTGATATGATCATGGTATAGAAATATAATATCTATACCAATAATTAAATTGAAACCTATCATTTACAACAAAAACTATTACTAAAATAAATGGTACCAAAAAATTCTAGATAGCATGCCTTTAAATGTTTTATATTATCTAAACACACTTACAATAGTGTGTACACAGTGAAAAACCATTCAAAGTTTCTACAAACAAGACCAAAACATTTGAAAAAGATTAGATAAAAAGGAATGTGATTCCCCCACATCATAAAATCACAAATAAGTGATGATGAAACAAGAATCATACCTTTTATGGTATAAGGTCCAAAATCAATTTACCTGAAGTAGACTTCATATCATGCATTTGACTAGCCCCTTTTCCTTGGGATTTAGTGCGAATACCCAAGGATATTCCCTCCACCTGGTATTACCACTCCTATGTTGGTGTACCTTGTCCCCTTACTCGATATTAAAGTACTAATGAATTGTAGCTACCAGTTTAATGAGTGGGTAGTCGAGTCATTCTAAGACTCTAGTACATTTCTTGATCCCTCTACACTAACCATATACTACATTATCCTATAAAACATCTATAGGGGACTCATCCTACCAAAAGAAGGGAAGTCCAAAGAAGGTAAAAACATTAAGGATTATTGTGGCCAAACATTCAACACAGATATCACTAAAATGGAATAATATCTAGAGATTCATGTGAACTATAATGATTTCCATTCCCACTATTACCTTAGTAAAGACTGTCATTGTGGAGATTCTTTCCACTGGAAGAAGATCTCCTAGTTTGACCTACTGAAATATCATAACCACTTCTTGGGGCCTCTCTTAGATTACATTCCATGATGAGTTCCTAATTCATCACATATAAAAAGATACTCATGAGAACTATCTTCACCTATACCCTGATCTGATAGTGAATATTATACAAATAACATATCACCCTTTAGATCTCATTAACTGATAAAGATGAAACAAAGAGTTTCAAGTCAGTGAATAATCTAGGGAAGTCCATCACTAGCATTCCCTCTAATATATGATATATAAAATCTCAAGCTATATGTTCTATTAATGTCTTTAGATAGTTGTTTCTGAGGAAAACTTCCTCAAATACCTTCCAAAATAACTCCTATTGTTGCCTAGATTTATCTGGAATGTCCCACAAATGCTTTCATGTCCCACAAAACATGCATGAAATGAGCTTAACCATCCTATAAATGGGTTTTATAAGTTTCTTTATGATCTGTTGGACTGACTCGATTCATTACTTGGATTTTGGGGGCCTCCCTCTAGATAAGATACATTAGGAGCATGATTATTGTTTCTCTCTTGATTCTCAACTAAAAGATGAAAATGATTAATTTTCTCTACATTAAGAAACATACTCTATAGAATACTAGATAAAAAATGGTAAAATAAACATGCGACATTAATAGGGAATCAATGGAACATGGTCTCTCAACACACGGATTAAAGTTGTTTTATCATGACACAATAGTTCTTTACTTTCATTTATCAGATATAACGTGTATCACATTTCATAGTTAATAATGAAAAATATATCACCTGTAATAAATATGTCCCTATCATAAACAATTATTGTCAATATATATTCCTATATTATGAGCATGCTTCCAGAATACTAATATCACGTCATACCCTGCCATGAGTAGAAATATAAATAACTATAATATCAAACAACATGTGAATCACCAAACATGAAATAAGATGAAACTGTAATAAGATAACATCATGAACATTAATCCCATTGCAAGGAAATCAAAATTCCCCCAATAAATGTGTTAGCTACTCCCATGAAAAATATCATAAACAAGTCCCAACACATTCTAGTATACATTCTACCTTTCCCAAATAGTAAATAAACAGAAAAGAAAAGAGATTCTCTATTACCACTTAGTAACATCCCCCGATCCAACACTCTTCCACATGGCTAAATTAGTTTGGTTATGGGACTTCAGGGGCATAACTGAGTACGAAAAAGGATTGAAACTAGCAGTAAGGGCGTAAAGAATATAGTGGGGAGACTATACTCCATGGTAAAGAGTTAAAATATAATGGAAATTAATAATTATAATAAATATTAGAGTAATAAAAATAATAAAAATAATGAAACATACAACTAGAAGTTAAAAGAGGAAACATGTAAATCAAATAATTGTAAACCATGTAATGATAGGTTGGAATGTATCTAAATTTAATGATTAAATAAATATAGATAAAATACAATGATTTCACAAATAGACTTAAAATACCCTAGTCCAAAACCCCATGATGGTCTTGTCTCCACGATCCCACCCATCTATCAAGAAACAATCAACACCATAGTCCCTTTCCCTTTTCCAAACATGTATCAATGTAACATTCTCAAGTTTCTAATAGTGGCTCAAATAGGGTGTGAGTAAAAATCAGTAATTCAATACCACCATGTCTAAATAAAATCATTTTGATAATAAGTTCATGAAATAAAGTGATAATCAGGTGTATTAATTAATCAATTAATATAATACGATAATAAACCTTCTTTAGAACAATTCCAGAATATCTTTGAGGATATAGAAAAACCCTTCCAACCATAACTACAATCAACGGGATAATCATATATCTAGGAAAATCTCTCTAAAAAATCATTTCAGCATCTAGGATAATTCCTCTATATAAATATATTATCATCTGGTCCAACCACTCTATATATTCATTTCATCATAACCGTGCCAATCTATCTATATAATAATTTCCGTATAACCAGGCCAATACTTCTATATAATAATATCATTATAACTGAGAGAACACCTCAATATAATCATTCAAACATCCGGGGAAAGGCCTCTATATAATAATTTCATCATATCACAACAAAAGTAAATACACCCTGAAAACACATCATATTATCAAAAGACACAATGGTTAATTAATCTAATTACCATTTATCCTTAAATTTCCCAATCATTCCTCAAATTATATTTTAATTCATTTCAGTGATAATTTGCACACCCATTTTATATCAAATATCCGCCATTCATTAAATAATCCATTAATCCATTTCCCAAGAAAATTTATTACAATCAAACACCTAATATTTTATGTCTTGTTATTGAATACTTTAAGACACTAGATAATTTATTAATATTCTAATCCATTCTCACCCGATGGTATCCAAAATTTAGGTTTCAACACTATTGAATCCAAAATGATCCAAAGAGTATTCCAACACATGATTTATTATCACCCATTGTTCAATTAATTAATGTTCTCATTATTTCGATGCAATCACATTATATTTCAAATACTTGAATAATAAAAACAAACCACAAGGATTGGTTTTAGACCACATAACTATATCTATGAATCTTGGAAACTTTTTCAATTGATAACTCCAATAAATAATGAGGGATAAGATTATGGGGAAGAAAAAAAATATGGAATAGGATCAATATCATCATAAAAAAAACCACAGAGAAAATATTCCACAACTACATTGAATATAAATAAAAGAGAGGGGAAAACCAAAAAAAACTCACTAGGGATCATACGATTGATCAAGATGTTTTTAAGGGAAAAAATCAATCTAAATCACCAATAGTTTCTATAGGGTTTTAGAGAGTAGGGATTCTCATTAATGTTAAGAAAATATATGAGCATCATTACTTTAAAACTGATGTTCTTGAGAAATAAATAGAGTGTGGGATTTTCAAGTCATGTATTTTTTTCGTTTATGAGTTACATAAAAATATGAATCTCCTCAAGTTAAAACAATCCCTATAATACCTTTCATATATTGAACCCATTTCATGACATGTAAGCTTTTCACATCATAAACCAGTTCATGATGTATTCCTGGAATAATTTACATGTCCTGAAATGTTTTTATAGTGTGAAACAACTTCACTACAAAAACATGTTCATGAAAAATTCATGGAAACATTTAAACATTGTGTGATTGGTTCTTGGCATGTAATTTTCCAAAACGAAACTCTCAGTATAGTTTTTACTAAAAATTTGAACCACTAGTGAATCCTTCCAAACTCACAGTGAATACTCATAAATCCTTTTGAAAATCTTATACCTAGAATCCATTAATTAAAAAAAACCCACAAATTTTAGGTAATTTTACCCAGAAAAATTGACAACCAAGGTTTAAAGACGATGTAATACCTAAAAAAACTGGTTCAATGAAAAAATAAAAGATGGATATACCAAGAAAAAATGGGATCTTACATTATTTTTTTGAGAATTATCATTCGATCTAGTCCTTGAAATTTCTACACTATAAATAATTTTATGATTTCATAATGATATATTGTTTCATTTTGAAGTAAAAAAACTACTTATCATAATATATGAATTTGAATTTTATATAAATTGTTCAATTACATTTTTTTAAATAATCACATTTTTATGAACGTGTGTTAGGTCACATTGTTAATCTATCTTGATGTGTTTAAAACATCACTTATTTTTTTGTTCAAGATAAATATTTTATATTGTATAAAAATCTCCATAATTTTACATCAAATAATATAAATTTATAAAATACACATTTAACAAAATATTATTTTAATTCATAAATAATTTAAAAATAAATTATATGCATAAAAAATATTTTTAATACAAAACATAATTTTATGAAATCTAATATATTAATTAAAATAAATTATTATATCATATGACATTCTATTTTATTTCTCAATCCCACATGTTCTGTATACAAAAACTAGATTCTATGATAGGTTTTAAATGGATTTGAAAGAACCACTACTTTGGAAGATTTGAGGGATCCAGAATTGACAAAGGAAGGTTGATGAGGGAAAATATGCCACCACCAGAGATTCACCTAGAGAATAAGGAAGAGAGTTGGTCCTTGGTGGTGGTGGTGGGGGGGGGGGGGTTGGGGTTGGAGCAGAGGGTAATTACCATCGATTAATGTGGGTGAAAATATAGACAATATAGTTTCTCTCATAAATTGAGTCAACATCACAACACCTAGAGAAGAATAAATAAATAATTCCGATTGGATCACTTGGTGGATTAGGGCCATTGAATTCAAAGATAGTTATAGTTCATCTTAGAAAAAAATCATGTCACGTGAAGAATAAGGGAAAATATGGTGTATATAATGTGTTTCTTAAGGGTTGGGTTGTGAAGTATTATCAATTTTTTAAATCATCATATAAATCTTATTTAAGGTGGATATCTAGTTGGTGAAGAGAGGAAAAACTTATGAACTAATACCAAATTGGGTTTATCTATCACTAGTATTTATTAGCATTTGTTTAGCACAAATAATGGGGAAATTTATCAATGTTTTAGTTGTAACACTAATAAAGGGGGTTTTATCAACACTAAAAAAATAGCTGATAAAGGGGACCTTTGTTAGAGCTAAATATAATGTGATGATAAAGGGGGTCCCAATATCAGTGATTCACTAGTAGTGGTGATAAACCATATATTTAAAAAAAATTATATTTCATTAAATATAATATATAAATATATAAATATATAAATATATTTATTTTGAAATAAATATAACACTTTTTTTTAAATATCATTTAGATAAGTCCAAATAAGAATTTAATCTTAATATATAATACATTTATTGAAAATATTATATAAAATAATTCAAAAATATTATTAATTAATAATTTCTAATTATAGTTAGGTAATAGTCATTTAATAACAATTAGAAGGCCTAAAGATTAAAGGAATTAATGAATAGTCTAAGATTCGTTAAAAACATGACTTGAAATTCAAACAGACATATATTTGGATCTAGGTGTCATTCTTGGATATATAACATATCAAATCGATTTTTAAGAAGTGATAAATTCCATGGTGATGTGAGGAAACTCTAAATTTGTTTTTTGAGGCAATAAGGGATTAGAAGGCCTCCAAAATTGAGTTTTTAGTTCGGGTTTCCCAATTTTTTAAACATTAAATGGAATTACATCCTTTTTAAGGGGGTGTTATTGTCTTTTTAGTGGAGAATGAATTTACTCCTTGATATTAAAATCATATAGATATTTATGGTTTTTAAATTTTATCATTTTTTACAATCTGTTTTATTTATAATTAAATATATGTATATTTTTTAATATATAATTTTAATAAATCGATTGTATAAATACATATTTGATTGTATTTAAATAAAAATATATTTTTAAATAAAAAAAATACATATTTATTATTCATCTTATTTAAAATAAAATATTATCATTTTTTGTACATTATAAAAATTAATTAATATGTGATATATACCTATACAATTAATGTTTGTATATAAACATGTGTCTATAAAAAAACAAGTATATATGTATATATATATATTATAATATATGTAGATAAGTAAATGTTATGTAAATAATAGAATGTGTTTTTAAGAAATATAAATGTATACTTATGTGTGTATCATTATTATATATATACATCATAAATAAATGCATTTTTATAAATAAATCATTATAATTATTAATAAACATAATATATAGACATATTTCATAGTAAATATTTATAAATACATTATAAACAATTTATATGTAAATATAAAATTATATGGGAATATGTGAATATGTAAATATATATGTAATGTATAAAATTTATATCTAAATATATATTGATATTCTAATTTATTTTAAAACAATATCTAACCATTTTTACATTATAAAAATATACAAATAAAAATAAATATATATATATATATATACTTATACAAATACATATATGTACAATTTTTATATATACATATACATGTGTATTAATAAAGAGATATATAATTATATTCTATTCTATTATATTTAAATGAATTTAATATATAATAAATTTAAATAAATATAATTATATATATCACACACACAGACACACAAACACATATTTTATAATGGTGTTTAAAAATATTTATATAAATATTGGAATAAAATATATATATGTAAATATATATATATATATATATCATAAAATAAATAATAACACATCTTGGTGGAGTGGTAAAGACATTCGAGTTCCAATGGAGAGGTACATGGATCAAATCTAGGGGCATACATGTGGCTCAAATTTCACAAAGAGAAAATAATGGGGGTGGGGAAGTGCTCATAAAGGGGTGGATGGTGAGTGGGTGAAATGCGCTGATAAGGTGGGGGTGTAGATTTAGGGGGGGATCAGAGAGATCCAAAAAAAATTAATTTACCCCCCATTATTAGTGCTAAAAATTCTTCTAATTAAGACTCCCCTTATCAGTGCTAAAAAAATGCTGATAAAGTCCCCCTTTATCAGCGCTAAAAAAGAACTGATAAAGGCCCCTATATCAGGGCTAAAAAAAGTATAGATAAAGGCACCTTTATTATATCTCTTTTTAGAACTTCTAAAGGGAGAATTTATTATCTCTTTTTGTGTGAACTGATAAAGCCTCCCATTAAACATCTCTCACATTATCAGTGCTTCTTTAGCACTAATAAATCCCTTTTAAGTGTTGTTACAAGGAATATTTACATTTGTGAAGGAAAATAGCGGGTGTAGAGATATGTATTTTAAGTGCTATAACGATATAGAAATAAAGGTATATAGAGAACCAATACTAACATACATAGATATTACATCATTTTAGATTAATATTCACCATATAACATAAATTTATTTCCGAGGACCATAATAGTTTAGTGTATTTGAACACTTAGAACAAAATCGTCCAACTTCGTGAAAGATCTTAAATATTTCCCCTCAATATCTCACCCTTTAGTACTTCTACATCAAACCTTTCTTCATACCCTAGGTAAAGGAAACATAAGAAAGCTATGATCTCAGATGTTCAGTAAGATTAAAAAAATGAGATGCATAAGAATAACATGTGAAAAAGGGTAGGATAACATGATAATAACATTTGAAGATGATAACCTGTATATTGAAGATCATATACATGAATCAGGGAATAAATATTTTCAATTCGTAATACATGAATCATATGGGTGATAAATCAGCATAAATCAATCTGGAACTATAATCTCATTCCATATATGTATGAAACCATCATACATATATAAAACAATTTCACATGTCAAGGTCAACATCCGTGACCATCAATATAGGGGATCAGGACACACCTGTATCCCATAGAGCATTAGGAAACACCTGTTTCTTATAGTGGATCAGGGCACACCTATTTCTTATTGTGGATCAGAACACTCTTGTTTTCAATAGTGGATCAGGTCACACCTATTTCCCATAGTGAATCAGGACGCACCTGTTTCCTATTATAGATCAAGCACATCAACTTTTTTCCCATAATTATATCATGAGATATAAATTTTTACCCAACGCATTGAATGGATATATAGGTCCCACCCTTCACAAAATTATATGATATATTTATCTTCCAATGGATTAAAACATATCCATCACATTGTGACCCATGAAAAGATATGGGTTTTATAAACATCAAATCATAACCAATGAAATGAAATGGGTATCGTTAACATTTCATCACATAATAACATATGGAAAATAAATACTGTTCTTAATCATTTCATTAAATCATAATATATGAAAAGGAGTGGGTTCCAAATTCTTATAGCCCATGTAATAGAAGGGAGTTTCATAAACACCATGCCATCAAAACATAAAACATTAAATAAAAAATATGAATGTTATTCTTATACTGTGTTCCTAATAGGGCTGAAACTGTATCAAAGACTTCCATCTTAGATAGAGATGTATTTTTAAATATCACTAGGATCATTTATTAAGTAAAATAACCTTTATTTGAAATTCACTTTTTAACACATAGAACATATTCCAAATCCATTTCCTAAAAAAGACTTTGAAAACCTATAAAGTAAGATATAAAATAATTTAAAACTTTTCTCGATGAAAATATTTTTTTTTTTGAAAAAATATCTTTAAAACATAAATAATTTAGAAAACCTTTGTCTTTAAAAATATTTTTTAAATAGTATAAAGGAATATTCAAAACATTTAGAATTACTTGTACATTGAAAATAGTTTTAAAAATTATAAAAAAGCTTGAAAATATTTTTAATTTTTTCCCTTAAAACCATATGAAAAGGGTTGAAAAATATTACAACAATTTTTTAAGATAAAAAATTTTTGAATATATATTTTTTTAAAAAAATAAGGTTTTGAATGAAAACAAATTTCTGACCGAAGAGAGAGAGAGAGATGATGTCTACTTTTCTTAAAAACATTTTCATAATTATCTTAATTACCAATGTGTGGAAAAATGGTACAGATACATGAAGATATCACTAATAACCATATTATAAGAAACTTCATGAGTGTTATTGAGATATGGATCATAATATTTCATTAATAGAAGAATAATATTAAGGAAATCCTGATAAATGAGGGGATTGTAGGAGTAAACTATTACTACTTTAGTAACTTGGACACAAAAAATACATTAGAGAATAACATTACATGGAACATAAAATATCATAAAATAAGGAGATTTAGGATATAAAATTTCAAAGGGTAGTATATACACCCCATAGAAAAATATATGTGGATAATATGGCATGTATCTTAAAGAGGGAAACTTGAAACAAAAATTACTTTCCGATTTGGTATCTTTTGAACCATAAATCCCATGAAAGAAAGATCATTAAAAGGATATGTTAATATCCATAAATTTCAGTATAATAATAATATAATAAATTCTTGGAAAGTATATACACCACAAAAAATAAATTATTGGTTGTTAAATAATTTATCTCACCAATATAAAAAGTGATAAGAGGAAACCCTTTGATTATGTCTTAGCTTTCTTTATACATGTTCAAACCTCATATTCTATGGGTAACTCATTTGGGTTTTCACCAAAGGGATTACTTGGTTGGACTTCTGCCCAAAGGTAGGATTCTAAGATGAAGGGAGGGATTTTGGATCTTATTTTAGTAGTGGTTTGGCGATCCAAAGTGTTTGGTATGTGTGAATAGGTGGGAGGTGTGAGTGCCTTTTTATAGTGGAGGAGTGTCATTCCTGTAATTTTTTTAAAAGGGAATTCCACCCATGTTATTCCAATGTAATGTGGCTCCAATACTAGTCCAAATTAAATCCAATGGAGTATATGGTATAAATATGAACAACTAATGGATTTTGGACAAGTTTCTAGGTAAATTTGGGGATTAAGTTTAAGGTTTAGTTCTTTGTTAAGCTATTTTTTCTCTTATTCACTGTAATTATTTTTAATCACTTTCACTAATATTTTTGTAAAAAATAAGATGAACTTATTAGAAATTATTAAATATTATTATTAAAAATATGTAATTCAATTGGCCAAAGTGATGCAACATAAGTGGTAGAATGTAATTAAAAATTAATCCCATATGCGTATCATGACAGTGGGTTTTTAAGTGAAAAGGTTCAAAAGATAGAAATGTTTTTATATCCAATATCAATGTGAAATTGGTTACAATGAACTAAATTGGATTAGTTGATTTATAATTCATCTAATTATTATTTTAAACCAATTTAAAACATAATTTCACTAAATTAATAAATTATATTAAAAAGTTATTTTGAATTAAAATTCAAAGTTTTTACTATTCATCAAAAAAATGAAACCTCTCAGAAAAATAACCACAATTCGTCCAAAGTATATTTTGATATTTTTATTTCATTTATGAATTTTATTTTTTTAAATTAAATTTATAAAAGTATCAAACATCATATTTAAAATGGTTTCTCTATTAAAACGTGGTAAAATTACCTTTTAGAAAGATGCATCTTTTTATTCCTAAATTTTAATTTATTATTTTTTTATACTAATAACATACATTGGATGATTATAAATTTTTTTATTGAATATATAATATATATATTTTATTAAAAACATTAATCAAATTTGGTTGACTAATTTATTGAGTTAAAATATTGTTTGTACCTAGAAAAATAGTTTTCCTTGAAAAGTAATTTCATTATTTTCAAATAGTTATTACATTAATATCAACTAATTGATAACAAATGGTTTAATTTTATACACATTTTTAAATAATATTTTTACAACAAAATTATAATTATTATTAAGTTTCATTTAAATAGATAGTTGGTAGCTATAATAATATATTAATAATCATATTAGTTGTATATTGTATTTCGGTAAAAACTCAGCATTACATGTAACACAAGCTATCGAAGGGAATCCGTATTTTGTGTAATAAAAGAAAAAATAGTGTTTCATATACCTCAAGATAATCTATGTGTTTTCTGTAGTTCATAATAAACATTGTATTGCGTATAACAAAAGACAAACTTAGTTATTTTATATATTATAAAAAACTATATTCAGTGTTATGTGAAATGAAAAAATAAAAATATTAAATTAATTTGATAAACATATTTCACAAAATATGATGGTGTTACATTAAAAACCCTTAAAATTAATTTCTACCTTGAAATTTGTCTTGTTTATTAATGGTTTAATACTTGAATCTTCCATTCATTAAAACTTACTGTGTAACACCCCGAGCTTCCACGATACGCTTCTCATTCAATAATACAATAGCTTGCATTGTACGCAACTTCGAGTTCTAAAACATCGCGACAAATCAAACTAGCCGTTATGAATAGTAATAACCACTTTTTAAAATTATAGAAATTTTATATTTCAAAATGGACTTCATTTTTGTATTCGTAATATCGAAATTAGCCTATGTTGAATTTTTGGTATTTTTCTGAGAACTTCTAATTTTTTATGAATAGTGAAAAATACTTAAAACAACTTTTTTAATCAAAATAATTTATAGTGATAAGTTATACTATTGAGTGGATTTAATGTATAATTAGAATATATTTTTACCATTTTATCCAATGGTGGTCATTAGAATTAATTTAACATTGAATTTGGACATAAACAATTGCCAATCTTTTGATATAAATTGTTTCTTGAAAACACGCTATTTGTCGTAACAGCGGGAATTAATTATAAAATTAATTAATGCAACTTATATGTTTGGAATTTTGTAAAATAGACATCATTTTTGAATTCGGAATATCAATTATAGCTTAGGATGAAATTTTGGCATTGTTCTGAGAAACTTCAATTTTTGATGAATAGTGAAACCACTAAGTGGTAGTTAAATAACTGATTTTTCGTTTAAATGAAATATTACCACTTCTGTGATTTGATTTTCAAAAATCCGACATACATGGTTGTCATTAAGAAGTAAAATGTGGTTCAATGAGATTATAATAATTTTTTGGTGAATAGTAACTTATTAAGTTCTTAATCGCGATTAGTGGTAATTAGTGTAGTTTAAGGTATAGATAATACTTTAATAATATTAAATGACCTAGACACATGTCCCAACCTCATTGGTTGAGTCATGGCCGACCAAGACAAGCCATGGCCTAACTTGGGGACCCCATGGATCCACTTTTGTTGGGAAATGACATAAATTAGTTTTTATTTAATGTTAAAGTGAAAATGACACTAACATAAATTGTTCTACTAAAACAATTTTTAATTGGGGTTATACAAGTCCAAATTTTGATTATAAATAGTCATTGAAAAGCTAAAAGGATTTCCTACATCATAGTATTTGTTTTATAATTTTTAGACATTAAATAAATTAAAGTATTTATGACATAATAATGATGCAGCGATGACATCATTATTTGACGATTTAAATAAAATGAGAAGATAATGCAAAATCCGAGGCTTACACTTGTCCAAAGCCTATTGGATGAAGATATTTAGAAACCTTATCACCTTAGCCTCGAATTATATAGATGTGGGACCTTTAGAATCCGAAAAGCATTTTGAAATAATGTAATGTTCCTTTACTTTCCAAAAGTGCCCCTCCTCTCCTCTTATAAAAGGCCCCCACCTCTACCTCATTTCACACACTCTTCAAGCCATTGGCTCGGCCAACCACTGCCCATTTGCTCTCTCCACATCCCTCTCCTCATCCTAGAGGATTCCCTTTGGGCAGAATCCTTTAAAAGGAAGCCTTTAGGCTCAACTCAAAAGGAGTTACACTTTTTAAGGTAATTCATTCTCTCATGTTCTTTTGTTTTATTTTGCTTCTCCAACCCCCTAAACTCTTTTTATTTACTTCTTTTGTAACAACACCAGTATCTTAAATATACTAGGATGTTGTTATAAGATTTATTTGAGCTACACTTCCACACAACTACATCAAATGGTTAAAGAACATAAGGTTTCCGTGGATGGCGAAATTCTGCCTCCCGAAACGATGATTGTTCAACACTCATTTAACACCTTCAAAGGTGGCCATTATGATGTCACTATTTTTATATATGATATATAATATGTTTATGTTTTCCTTAAGCTTCTGTTTTTTTTCATTTTGGGCATACCTTTATGGTTTCCATTATGGGTAAAACACGATATCTTCATTTTAGGAAGCGCGGACTACCGCCCCCTGAAAGTGATTTGATTCGTTAATACCATATGTGGGATGTGTGAAGGATAAAGTTAATGATATTATATATTTTATTATACTGGAATTATAATATACTCTCATATCATTATGATTCCATTCCAGAAAATATGAAATAGAAATGGAAGTAGCGTTCATGCGTACGTACGGCTTACCGTCTCCATGAACGGTGCATTTCATTTCTTACCTCTAAATGTGATGTAATATTATAAATGAATGTATGTACTGGATATATATGACATATATGATATCTACATCATGAATACCATTCTGGATATAATGAACCTTTGACCAAATTAACAACATGTAAGTGTAAGAAGCCTATTTTTGACTTAAGAACCAAATACCGACAAAATGAACATTATTAACTTAAATAATTACATAATGTTCATATCATTGTAATAAGTGATATAATAAGGATAATGAAGTTGAAAATGGTTCTTAATAAGGTATATATTAACTCTAGTTTATTATTCAGGAGGTTAAAGAACGGTTGAGTCAAGTCAGACACGAGGTAAGGGATCTTCTTAACCCAACTTCCATTCTTTGGGTTAATCTCCTACTTTCAAATTATGTCATGATATTATTATGTCCTATTTTGTATTTTTATGTTATTTATGTGTACCTATAGTGAATACACATAATATATCTATTTTATTTTAAAAATGATCTTTGTATGGGAGTTCGTCTCAATCTCCTTTCGTTGAGGCATATTTTATTTTATACACAACTTTCTTTTATACGGTGTATAAACCCCTTTGGCTTTTACATTTATTCAAAAGGAATCTTTTTACACGAAGCGTTTTACTAAACGACAAAAAGGGAATGTTTTTCTTTCCGTACTTATGCGGCGACAACGACTTCTCCGCTGCCGTGACCATTATTTGAGTTTCGGCTTCCTCTACAAGCCATCACTTTTTTTAATGAAAAATAAATACAAAGTTTTAACTTACTTTTATTTTGGTATTGAAAATGGTTTTGAAAGCGTTTTTATTATATCAATGTGTTGTATTGATATCTTGTGATTGGAATGTGGAAATGTTATGTTTCCTTTATGCATGTTTTATGTGATATGATTATGTTATGGTTTATGATATGTTTAAACCTATTCATATGAGGAATGTATTGGACTTAATAAGTGACGGGTGGGGCCCGCTATAGCTCCTCGATGCATCGGTAGGTCTCATGAGACAACTAGACGTGGAATTGGCCGAGGCCCTTTCCCAATTTGATTTATGGTTTTGGCCGAGGCCTTAATCATTTTAGATGTCTTGGCCGAGGCCTTGACAAAATGTTTCAGAATGTCCGGCATTATACATTCCCTCATTATGAAAGTGGTTATTGATATTACATGTGATTATTCGACCAGTAGAATATCCATGTGAAGAAGTAAATGGCATTATCTCATTTTACTTTTGCCATATTATGTTGAAGTTCATGTTTAAGAGGCTTTTGTTTTAGTTATACATTGCCTTAAATGTTAATGTTTATTTATGAAAGCTTCCGCATTATTGTTATCCTTACTGAGCATTTGAGCTCACCCCTTTCAATGTTTAAAAATTTTCCAGGTTGTGAAGAAGTATTTTATGACTGACTTGCAAGAATAATCAGTGAAGATATGAGTGTGGACTATGAAGACCATGTTTTTTTGTAGTTTGTTTAATTTTGATGTAATGAAAGACTTATGAATGTATCTAGTGTTTCCAAGGCTACTAAACTAATCGGTCTTTCGAGACTTGATCTTTTGTGATCATGCCAATGTTACGAAGTAATGCACCGGCTCTGGGTAGCTGGGGTCGGGGCGTTACAGTTGGTATCAGAGGCAGTTTAGTACTAACCTTGGAAGCTAGATTTAGATAAACTCTGATTAGAGCACATAGCCCAAGGATAAACTTTGAGGATTAGTATAGAAGAGTTTCCTAGAATTTTGTTATTGTAAGAGATTTTGTGAGTTTTCCGAGCAATACATCCCTGTCTGGATACGAGCAGGTAGAGGCGGCTCTGGCACAGATGTTCCTAGGGGTAAAACCCGAAAACACCGCTTTGAGCTAGACTCGAACGGGAACTGGTGCACGACAACGGGCCTTGCTGCACTCTTGGTTACGACACTCCCGGGGGATATGCTTAGGATAATTCTCATTTTCTTTACAAACCATTATGTAAGGTTTATGAGTACATACTTCCTCAAAGGAAACATTTCTTTTTATGATTATGGATTATATCCATAAATAGTTCAATTTATGTTAAGTATTATACAAGTATGGAATTATGTATTTTGATTCATAAACTAATCTGGATTATGCCATTGTTTAGAAATGGCGCCTAGTAGAAGGAATGGAAACTGTATCAATGCACGAACTCCGTGTAGGGATTGCCCTCCTGCTCAAGATAATTATTGTGGATCTGGAGATACAACTGGTGCTGATCAACTTATTACCATACTGGGACAACTCACTCAAGTTATGAATAATAACCTTACTCGTATGGAGCACCCTGATCCGCAACGTGGAGGATCAATGTTAGATCGATTCATGAGGCAACAACCACCAACCTTCAATGGGAGTACAAATCCTATAGTAGCTTAGCAATGGATAAATTCCTTAGAGAAAATATTCCATGCCTTGGGGAGTAGTGAAAGGGAGAAGGTTGTCATGGCAGTTTACCGCCTCACTGGAGATGCCGATCAGTGGTGGTCGCTGATTCAAAACACAAAGGAAGATGATGACGTATCGAATATGGAATGGAGGGAGTTCAAAGATCTTTTCTTAGAAAAATACTTTCCTCGTGACCATCGAGCAGATATGGAAAGGCAATTTCTGAGTCTGAGGCAGAAGGAGGATGAGAATGTCGCAAAGTATGAGGCTAACTTTACAAGGTTAGCGAGGCATGCTGCCGATTATATACGTAACCCAAGGAGTAAGATTGATCGTTTCTTTGATGGGTTAAAACCATTTCTCCGTCGAGCTTTAGTATCACAATCCTTCTCATCATACGAAGATATAGTCTCATGTGCTATCAAGACAGAAAAGGAATTCTCTAAGTCTTATGACAACAAAGTAAAGCAAGAGAAGAAGAGAACGGTGGAACAAGAGACAGATAAAGGGAAAAAGGGAAAGAAGGATTTTCCATTATGTGATAATTGTGGGAAGAATCACCCTGGTACTTGCCTAAAAGGAATGGGAGTCTGTTATAAATGTGGAGAAAAAGGTCACCAGGCACGTGATTGCAAGGGAAAGAAAGAGGCTGTCAAAGTTGAATGCTACAATTGTAGAGAAATGGGTCATTATGCAAATGAATGTCCTAAGCGTCAAGGAAACTTACCTCAGAAAAGGCCAAGGGATCAAGGACAATCTTATGCTATTACTACAGTTGAAGCAGAATAACTAATGTATTGGTGCTTTTGGACTCATGGATTATATTCTGGTTATTAGAATAATGTGATCTATATAAGGATTGTACTGCAGTACTTTTTGATTTCAGTAAGGTTTTAATATGATTAAGGTAATCATATTTTTAGTATGTGACAATAAGAGAAACTTTTCTTTTTATGGGGAATCTGATGCTACAATTGATTTTGGAATTAAGAGACATTTTAGAGAAAGTCTGGACAGAGTTATTTTGGAGTGGATTAAGTTGATCTTTGGATAGTATGGTTTAAGGTTAAAAAATTAATGAAGATTGTTTTTGGAGTATTATAATACTATAGTTTTAGGAAAAGGACAACCTGCAGGGTGGGGCATAAACCGTCGCGTCGGACAAAGCTGTAGGAATCGAACCCACAATCAAAGTGCGACAAGCCTTTATTTCCTACCACTAGCCTACAGGAAGTCCCTGGTTATTACAAAATAATTTTACTAATCTAAATGGTATGTTTTAACATTTTGAACCTTATACAATTAGGATAAGTATGATATTTTTGAGTTCTATTATCTTTTTGAGTGAAAGATGAGTTGAAGGTTGAAACTCTAATTGTCAAGC
Organism: Viscum album; assembly: GCA_963277665.1. Lineage (NCBI taxonomy): Eukaryota > Viridiplantae > Streptophyta > Magnoliopsida > Santalales > Viscaceae > Viscum > Viscum album. The sequence continues at coordinate 405,927,625 of OY728130.1, forward strand.
ATAAATATATATATACCTATCTCTTATTCAATGAATAAATTAATTCTTAAACTTTAGTAAAGGGATATTAAAACAAAAAAATGTGTTATCCTAATACCTTATGTCTTGTTGAACTGATGATATTTTAAATCAATATAGATTGAAGGCTTTGAGGCCCTCAATTTGACAGTTGATTGTTATTGATGACCTCAATCACTCCCTACAAATATTTACGTTTTTCCTCCAATTATATGTCTCTAATTGCCACCAATGTTCTCCTTATCGAGATTATAATTTGGTGGTGACTTTCTTATTTCCATTTACCTCTTATTAAGGCTAAATTTTATTAATCTTATTTCCGATGTGGGTTTTCCACAAAGGTATTTTCCCTTTTCAACCTTTTATTTTCCAAGAAAAATTTCAAATTGCGAGGACGCAATTTATTGAAGGAGGGGAGAATGTAACACCCCGAGCTTCCACGATACGCTTCTCATTCAATAATACAATAGCTTGCATTGTACGCAACTTCGAGTTCTAAAACATCGCGACAAATCAAACTAGCCGTTATGAATAGTAATAACCACTTTTTAAAATTATAGAAATTTTATATTTCAAAATGGACTTCATTTTTGTATTCGTAATATCGAAATTAGCCTATGTTGAATTTTTGGTATTTTTCTGAGAACTTCTAATTTTTTATGAATAGTGAAAAATACTTAAAACAACTTTTTTAATCAAAATAATTTATAGTGATAAGTTATACTATTGAGTGGATTTAATGTATAATTAGAATATATTTTTACCATTTTATCCAATGGTGGTCATTAGAATTAATTTAACATTGAATTTGGACATAAACAATTGCCAATCTTTTGATATAAATTGTTTCTTGAAAACACGCTATTTGTCGTAACAGCGGGAATTAATTATAAAATTAATTAATGCAACTTATATGTTTGGAATTTTGTAAAATAGACATCATTTTTGAATTCGGAATATCAATTATAGCTTAGGATGAAATTTTGGCATTGTTCTGAGAAACTTCAATTTTTGATGAATAGTGAAACCACTAAGTGGTAGTTAAATAACTGATTTTTCGTTTAAATGAAATATTACCACTTCTGTGATTTGATTTTCAAAAATCCGACATACATGGTTGTCATTAAGAAGTAAAATGTGGTTCAATGAGATTATAATAATTTTTTGGTGAATAGTAACTTATTAAGTTCTTAATCGCGATTAGTGGTAATTAGTGTAGTTTAAGGTATAGATAATACTTTAATAATATTAAATGACCTAGACACATGTCCCAACCTCATTGGTTGAGTCATGGCCGACCAAGACAAGCCATGGCCTAACTTGGGGACCCCATGGATCCACTTTTGTTGGGAAATGACATAAATTAGTTTTTATTTAATGTTAAAGTGAAAATGACACTAACATAAATTGTTCTACTAAAACAATTTTTAATTGGGGTTATACAAGTCCAAATTTTGATTATAAATAGTCATTGGAAAGCTAAAAAGATTTCCTACATCATAGTATTTGTTTTATAATTTTTAGACATTAAATAAATTAAAGTATTTATGACATAATAATGATGCAGCGATGACATCATTATTTGACGATTTAAATAAAATGAGAAGATAATGCAAAATCCGAGGCTTACACTTGTCCAAAGCCTATTGGATGAAGATATTTCGAAACCTTATCACCTTAGCCTCGAATTATATAGATGTGGGACCTTTAGAATCCGAAAAGCATTTTGAAATAATGTAATGTTCCTTTACTTTCCAAAAGTGCCCCTCCTCTCCTCTTATAAAAGGCCCCCACCTCTACCTCATTTCACACACTCTTCAAGCCATTGGCTCGGCCAACCCCTGCCCATTTGCTCTCTCCACATCCCTCTCCTCATCCTAGAGGATTCCCTTTGGGCAGAATCCTTTCAAAGGAAGCCTTTAGGCTCAACTCAAAAGGAGTTACACTTTTTAAGGTAATTCATTCTCTCATGTTCTTTTGTTTTATTTTGCTTCTCCAACCCCCTAAACTCTTTTTATTTACTTCTTTTGTAACAACACCAGTATCTTAAATATACTAGGATGTTGTTATAAGATTTATTTGAGCTACACTTCCACACAACTACATCAAATGGTTAAAGAACATAAGGTTTCCGTGGATGGCGAAATTCTGCCTCCCGAAACGATGATTGTTCAACACTCATTTAACACCTTCAAAGGTGGCCATTATGATGTCACTATTTTTATATATGATATATAATATGTTTATGTTTTCCTTAAGCTTCTGTTTTTTTTCATTTTGGGCATACCTTTATGGTTTCCATTATGGGTAAAACACGATATCTTCATTTTAGGAAGCGCGGACTACCGCCCCCTGAAAGTGATTTGATTCGTTAATACCATATGTGGGATGTGTGAAGGATAAAGTTAATGATATTATATATGTTATTATACTGGAATTATAATATACTCTCATATCATTATGATTCCATTCCAGAAAATATGAAATAGAAATGGAAGTAGCGTTCATGCGTACGTACGGCTTACCGTCTCCATGAACGGTGCATTTCATTTCTTACCTCTAAATGTGATGTAATATTATAAATGAATGTATGTACTGGATATATATGACATATATGATATCTACATCATGAATACCATTCTGGATATAATGAACCTTTGACCAAATTAACAACATGTAAGTGTAAGAAGCCTATTTTTGACTTAAGAACCAAATACCGACAAAATGAACATTATTAACTTAAATAATTACATAATGTTCATATCATTGTAATAAGTGATATAATAAGGATAATGAAGTTGAAAATGGTTCTTAATAAGGTATATATTAACTCTAGTTTATTATTCAGGAGGTTAAAGAACGGTTGAGTCAAGTCAGACACGAGGTAAGGGATCTTCTTAACCCAACTTCCATTCTTTGGGTTAATCTCCTACTTTCAAATTATGTCATGATATTATTATGTCCTATTTTGTATTTTTATGTTATTTATGTGTACCTATAGTGAATACACATAATATATCTATTTTATTTTAAAAATGATCTTTGTATGGGACTTCGTCTCAATCTCCTTTCGTTGAGGCATATTTTATTTTATACACAACTTTCTTTTATACGATGTATAAACCCCTTTGACTTTTACATTTATTCAAAAGGAATCTTTTTACACGAAGCGTTTTACTAAACGACAAAAAGGGAATGTTTTTCTTTCCGTACTTATGCGGCGACAACGACTTCTCCGCCGCCGTGACCATTATTTGAGTTTCGGCTTCCTCTACAAGCCATCACTTTTTTTAATGAAAAATAAATACAAAGTTTTAACTTACTTTTATTTTGGTATTGAAAATGGTTTTGAAAGCGTTTTTATTATATCAATGTGTTGTATTGATATCTTGTGATTGGAATGTGGAAATGTTATGTTTCCTTTATGCATGTTTTATGTGATATGATTATGTTATGGTTTATGATATGTTTAAACCTATTCATATGAGGAATGTATTGGACTTAATAAGTGACGGGTGGGGCCCGCTATAGCTCCTCGATGCATCGGTAGGTCTCATGAGACAACTAGACGTGGAATTGACCGAGGCCCTTTCCCAATTTGATTTATGGTTTTGGCCGAGGCCTTAATCATTTTAGATGTCTTGGCCGAGGCCTTGACAAAATGTTTCAGAATGTCCGGCATTATACATTCCCTCATTATGAAAGTGGTTATTGATATTACATGTGATTATTCGACCAGTAGAATATCCATGTGAAGAAGTAAATGGCATTATCTCATTTTACTTTTGCCATATTATGTTGAAGTTCATGTTTAAGAGGCTTTTGTTTTAGTTATACATTGCCTTAAATGTTAATGTTTATTTATGAAAGCTTCCGCATTATTGTTATCCTTACTGAGCATTTGAGCTCACCCCTTTCAATGTTTAAAAATTTTCCAGGTTGTGAAGAAGTATTTTATGACTGACTTGCAAGAATAATCAGTGAAGATATGAGTGTGGACTATGAAGACCATGTTTTTTTGTAGTTTGTTTAATTTTGATGTAATGAAAGACTTATGAATGTATCTAGTGTTTCCAAGGCTACTAAACTAATCGGTCTTTCGAGACTTGATCTTTTGTGATCATGCCAATGTTACGAAGTAATGCACCGGCTCTGGGTAGCTGGGGTCGGGGCGTTACATACTGTAAAGACCTGACCCTAGTTACCCGGAGTCAGTGCCTTATTTGATTATGTTGGAATAAATACAAGCAATACCAATCCAAAAGGACCAAGTAGTTTAGTATTATTGGAAACAAGTTACATACATAAGTTCAAATTTACATATGGAAAGGAAAAAAACACTAAATTATTCTACTAGTAACATCATGTCTCCTAGATTATGCTTGCATGTCTTTCATAATTTACTTATACATGTACTGAGAAAATTGAAACATAAGAAATGGTGAGCTCAAGCACTCAGTAAGAGTACAAAATACAACAGAAGGTAGCATAAACATCAGACATGGTGAATAATTGAAAACATATTCCTTTAATAATAAACTTGAACACATTATTGCAGAAATATGAGCTGAATAAATAATGTCTTAACAGAACATAATCATGGGTATTCTACTAGTAGAATAGACACATGATCTTAAAATACTAGCATTATAATGGGGTAAGTGAATATGCCGGACATTCTGAAGCATTTTTCAAGGCCTTGGCCAAGGCGTCTAATGATTATGGCCTCGGCCAAAATCTATATATCACATTGGGAAAGGTCTTGTCCATTTCCACGTCTATTTGTCTCATGAGACCTACTGATTCATCGAGGTGAAATAGAGGGCCCCACACATAACATAATAAGTCCAATGCATTCCTCATATGAGTGGGGATAAACATAAAAAAAATATACATTCATATTGAATCTATCATATGAAATGTAACTAACTTCCCCCAATTATTGAACATAAACCGTAACCATTCGGAATAATATGGTGAATGGTTTTAGGATAGATCATCTAAAATAAAGTTAGTCATAAGCCATTCAATAAAATATGGTATATGAAATCATAAATTATTAACCCAAAAAATACATAAGAATCAACAAGAGTGTTGAACCAAACGAGAATAATCTTCTAAAATCATTAAGCAATTCTTGTGATCAATAGTCTTTTATTTTGAAAAGAAAAGTTATTTTGGAAAAATAACATTGTTGAAAACCAAAAGTAATGTAAGATTTTATTTCATGATAAAATGAGGGTTTTTATAATGATAATGGTTTCCAAAAATAGATTATAGCTTTCCCTTGAAAATAGATATGAATTTGAGAAATTCCCTTGTATTGGGCAAGTATTTTTGGAAATAGTTTTGAGAGCTTCTTTTAAAACATGTAAATATCCAAAAAATAGGGAGTGATTCTGGTTGGTGTAAAAATGTAGAATACTCAAAAATAATTTATGAGGAGTACAAAACAATACATAATAATTTCATTGAGGAAATTATACAATAAAAGTAACCCGAATGAAAATGGATGTTCGGTTAGAAAACCCTTACCTTAACTCCAAACATGTTCTTGTCTCGAGCATAAGCTCCTGGAATATGAAATTATACTTATTTATATATTCATTAAAAAACTATTAGAGATGTATTTAGTTTATCATAGTTCTATTACGTTCATTTATGTTCTTACTGATAAGTTATTGTATTGAATTTCGTCGCTTCAGAGTGTTCATTTTCATTATTTTCATCTTCAGTTCACTTGTTTTTAAGTATGTGGAATGGATGTAAATCTCAATAATTGAAATTATATATTATTTATGAACATAAATAGGTGTTATTGGTAATTTATATAACATGGTTACATGGAAATATGATGAATTATTATATAGAACGTTAACGATAATATTTTCGGTAAATTTGTGGGTTTTGATTACAACGAACTCATTTTTCCTTATAACTTAATAACATTTGTAAAAAGGGATTACAAAATCATAAATAGGTTATATTATATATAATAATCTTGTTCAAACATAACAATAATGGTTTCATGACCATAATTGATAATGGTAATAGAAATCGAAAGTCAATCATTCTTGAATGTGTAAAATCGACACATCTCGGATGGTGTTCCTGCTACTAGTATAATAGATGGTAAAAGGGGAGATGATGATAACTTATTTAAAAATAATGAAAATATTCCAGTACATATAAGGTACTGGAGTCATCACAAAATTTTGATAAGGATAGGTAATAGAAAAAGAAAACAAATTAACTTGAAAGGAAAGACAAAGAATTGAAAAGAAGAATTTACCTCTTGAACTTCCTTGAGAGCCTCCATAAGAGATAGGTTTTGGTCTTTTTATGAGACCAAAGCTTTATGGACGTGGGAGAGGAGGTTGGGAAGGTATTTCTACAGAATTTGTTGAAGGAACAAGGCTTGAGATGAGTGAATGGAAGGGGGTGAGAGGGGGTTTTATAGCTGAGGATAGAGGGGATTTCTTAATACAAAACCCATTAATTTATTATTTCTCCTCTAGACAAGGAATAGTGAGTATTCTATAACCAATAATAGTAATTTTATCATATGATCCCGAACCTAGTGGGCTTACATCAGCAGAACAACACACATGACTCTATAATTAGTGTATTTATCTAAATTTTGCAATTTACGGTATGTCACTATTCATAAAAAATTCAAGTATTTCAGGAAAATCCCAAAACTTTACCACAAATTTTTTTCAATGTGTAGAATCCATAATTGAAGTCCATTTTACAAAAATAATTTTCTAAATATTATTAATGTAATATTTTCTTAAATCATAATTTATTCTAAAAACAAGAGTTTTAAAAAAATTGTTTACTTATTTTAAAGCATAGATATATCGTACTTACACTTGAATATTATTTATATACTATCATAAGTAATGTTACTTTTCATTAGGGTATATAACTATTCATAAGGGTATGTTACTATTCATAAGGGTAAGTTACTATTCACCAAACATTATGTTTTTCTTATTGGACTTTAAATAACTTACTGATCGCCACTGTGTATGTCAGATTTTTGAAATTCGCATCACAAAAGTGACAAACTTATGTTTTGAGGGTCACATAACACATAGTAGTTAATAATGTTGTGATATCATGTGATTATGATATATTTATATGAAAGGAATTTCCTTTTAAAAAAATTATTGGGTCGTTACACCTACATTGTAAAAATGAATATTAAAAAATTCTTTAAAAAATAAATGTTAGAGACATAATGATTACACAAAGTAACATGTAATTGGGTTTGAACATAGAAGTACATAGATGGGATTTGAAAACATGTACATTTATAAGAAATCTAACTATAAATTTCATATGTAGAGTGATAGAGAACATTTTTTAGAAGAAGGCTAACTATAAAAAATCCATAACTCAAAGAGTCTTGAAAAAAGGTCCTTGATATCATTAAAAATGGTGATTACTTGACAACATTTTATTTCAAGCCCTTTGTTCATAAAGTTGAAAAATTTTCATGAAAATATATACTTACATGATTTGGGTAAACCCATACCTTTTTTGTGCCTTGATCATCTTCCACTTCATCTCTTTTTCCAAGAAATGAAGGTGAATTTTTCATTCAGAAAGCATTAACAGATCATGAGATCCATATATAGAATGATAGTTCATTCCACATATCTTTATCACAAAAAAAAGATTATCAAAATTTATAAAATATGAATAAATCCTCACATATATGGTTAATACATTAATTTCTAAAACCTCATCCAAATTTTATGTTAAATAATTCCATAAATGGTTAGCTTTATAACCCTTCAATAATATAAATCACTATTTATTGCTTAAAAAAGATCTTATCTTATAATAGAAACATTTTTATTGGAAACATGGGTTTATCCCTACAATAATATAATATTAAATTCTAAAATCTATATAGAGGTAGATAATCAGATGAAACTTCACTAGAGGATGAATAATAAGATTTTCATAGGTCTTTTTCATACTAAATAATACATGAAATTCCCATACAAGGGGGGATGATAGGTGATACCTAATTATCATGACTAACTTCATCGATTATGATTGCATAGTATTTACCTTTTTTCTATCTCATCTAAGGTAGTTGTGTCTTATCATTCATATTATCCCATAGATTAGGGTATTGATTCACATAATGCCCAAACTCATTGTAGTTGAAACACGAGAATGTGGGTGGGGAATTTGTTGGAAGTCTCTTCTCTCTAATTAAATTAACCATCCCATTAATTTTATTTTTAAATTAAATGATTTTATGACTTATCTTCACACATTTATATCACCTTCTTGTTCTATTAAAGTAATTTCCTTGATGATTCTTCCCACATTCCTCGCATATAGATGTATGGAATTTCATTACACCTATTGAGATTTCATGATAACTGACCTTCCTTTTCTTATAAAAACCCATATAATGTTGGGAATATCCAAATTACATTTATAACTTCATTTCAGAACTAAAAAATTATTCATAACTACTAAAATATCTTATATCCAAGAATTTTTGAATACTTTGTTTCAGGATACTAAATAATCAATTGATTTTTCTTTGAGGGTGATGATAAAACCCGAGGCGTACCATGAAACTATTATAAAATTGGCTTGATAAGTACTAATATATTCATCACCCTTTCTATTTAACTCAAGAAATTCCTTCACTATCTTTGTTCGTAGGATACAAGGGAAGGTATTAGTAATAAACATATCCTTAAACTCTTTCCATTCCATATATTCAATTTCTTCTTATTCCCTCATGCTTTTAAATATAGTGCACCACCGATCCGTTTACCTTCTAAATGATAAGAATCCAAAATTAATTTTCATGATATAAGCACTGAATAATGGAAAATATATTTTCTATGGTATAGATCTATTTCTCAGTTACTAGTGTGTCAGTGGAACTAATAAAAGATGATGTATATTGCCACATGAAGGACTCAATAAAACATTGTTTCCTCCTTTTCGCATTTGGAAATTCAACATGATTCATATCTTGGGAAAGTTATTGGATCATATCAAAAATAATTTTCATTCTAGCATTGATATCATTTGGTTGCTCAGGAGTTCTATTATCACATTTTTCGTTGCATTTTGTATTGAAATGGTTATATTGGGTTCCAACCATTGACTAAAACTAGTAATCATAGCATGAAACTCACTAATCGTATAAGAAAACCACATAATCATTAAAAATTACTTATCTTACATATAAATCTTAACAATTAATACTTCCATCTATAATACCTTAGAATTATACTTATATAAATACCTATAAGTATCCTTAGAAATATCTATAGGGATCTCACAATTTTTTTCTTCTTCCTAGTTTCCAAATGTTAACTAAAACATTCCTTTGATACCAGATAAAGAAACCCAAGCTTAACATTAATGGATATTACATCATTTTAGATGATTATTATTCACATTACAAAAATACATTCCTGAGGACCATAATAGTTTATTGTCTTTGGAAACCTGGAACAATATATTCTATCTTGGTGAAAAATATTATATGTTTACAAAAAAGATCATCCCTTATAGTAATTCTACTTAAAAAATTATTCATAACCTATGTAAAGTAAACATAATAAAGGGGTGAGATTAGATTCTCAGTAAGGGTAAAAAAAGGATATACATAAGATTAACATGATAATAAAGGTATTAGAACCTAAGAAGAACATTATAAGATAATACCCTTCATATCAAAGATCATATACATGAATCCTGGAATAAAGATTTTTATTTCATAAGAAATTAATCATAAGGGTGATAAATCATCATAAATCAATCACGGACTGTAATCTCATGTCATATTAGTGTGGAACAATCATACATATAGAAAACCCTTTCATGTGTCAGGGTTAACTATTAAGACCATCAACATAGAGGACCTGAACACACCTATTTACCATAGTGGATTAGGACAAAACTGTTGTCTATAGTGAATCTGAATCCTCCAATTTCCGATTTTTGATTAGGATACACCTTTTTACCATTGTGGATTAGGATACACCTATTTTCAATAGTGGACCAGGACTCATCAGCTTCCCATTGTAGATCAATATCATGGTATTTTTTCCCATCATTATCTCATGAGATATAAATATTTACCCAATTAATTATAGGGATATATAGGTCCCACCTACCACATAATGAAATCATTCATGCATGTTCCACAAGATAGAAAAAAATTTATTAGATCATGGCTATAACAACCCTTCTCTTTATTACACATTTAAACCAGTTTTATTAAATAAAATTTCACTTAAGACTACTATGAGGATCAAGAGGTCTAGTGTCTTGGTAAATTAGGAACCTTACATGAAAACTTAGATAAAACACAACATCTTTATTGAAAACTTATTTTACATGACCACAACATCCCTTCTTACTTAGCATTACATGGGATAACCTGAGGACATGCATAAGAAAAGGGTGAGCTATAAAGCCTAGAAAAGCGATAAACAAGGCATAACATGAAGAATATAGCATATGTTAGGGAATATGAATATCAATGTATCAGAAGATAAATATGAACATAATGGAATGATATAGCAAGATTATCATAACATGGAAATGTGGCAACAACATGTAACATGATATTTGCTTGAGCCAAGTCTCATTACATATGGAGCATGAGTAAACCATAATTGAACTTCAATTATCATTATTAACCCCTAATTTCACATTAATTATCATGATTCAACACTCATTACACATGAGGTATCATGATCCTATTCTTTACCCAATGCATTGGAGCGCTATCAGGCCACACCCTTCTTAATCATTTCATTTAATGTATAAGTGTGCCATATGAATCATACAACATGGAATCATCAAATATTATCATTTATTAACTGATAATGAATTTGGAACACATAAATATAAAACTATAATAAATAAGTAAATGCACATAAAAATTAATACCCTTGATAGAGAAATGGGCATGGTATTCAATACACAATGACATTGGCTTGGAAAATCATGGTGCAATTTCGGCAGTATAACGACATGACATAAGAATTCATAAAAATGGTTAATGAAAGAGAAATGGTCATCTCATCATATGTAAATAAAATATATAACAAGGTTTTCATATAGATACATGTCCCAAAATATGAAATGGAATTTAGATGAATAATATAAATGAATTTCTTGAATGTAAATGGGGAGAGAGAAATCCATTACAGAATTTCGACATGGTAACAGGTGTACATGGGGGGCATTAGTGAGAGAAAAAGGGGTATATAATAATTAAAACATAAGGATGGAAGCATAGGGTTGGTGAAAAAGTATACCCCAACATTGTTAATTGAAAATAAAAGGTCATAACAACATAATGAAATTTAGACAAAAATGATAAATGAAGAAATCTCTTACTTAGAAGTGTGATTCCAAAAGCTTGGGAGAGGCTTGAGAGAGGATTATTGGGAGATTTGGGTTAATTTGGAGGATTATAGAGATATTATGTAAGAGTTTGGTTGAGCTCCAAAGGTTTTCAGTGAAGAGGAATGGGAGATTGAGTGGGTTTATATTGGAAAGGAGAGGGAATTCTTAATTATTTATGTTTTGGACACCACACATTAAACTAATCCTAACCCCAAACCATCCCATGGTTTTTTACAAATTTTTTTTAAAACATGGAGTGGAAAAAATTATTTTATATGTACAATGACAGAAAGTATTAAAATATTAGGCTTTCTTACGTGTAGGTTAGTCACACACTCAAGGAAATCATTTTAAAATGTCAAAATGTTTTATAAGTCTTAGAGGGTAAACTAAGGCTTTTTAAAATAAAAAAAATATAAAATTACATTATTTTAAAGATAAAACATATATTGGAAGATCATAATTTATAGAGTATATTATTATAGCACTATTTGGTCATTATGATGTCAAAAAACACATTATATATTTAAACGGTATATAATCTTTACTCAAAAGTTTGACAATATCAGAAAATTATTAAAAACTCACCATTAGATAATTTCGATGTACTGGATCCAAAAATGATATTCATTTTATCTAAATAATTTTTTAAATATTTAAATTTGTTCTTTTAAAATAAAAACTCACCTTTTTCGAAAATTCATGGGGTTTGACAAAAAGAACTTTCAAACTATAATAAAAATTTCAATTGTATTCATAAAAAATTATACAATCATTTATATTGAATAAAATGTAATTTTATAACAATATTTTATTAAAATATTATTTAATTAAAAAATCTATTAAATCACCAAAATATATTTCTTAATTGAATATTATCTAAAAATACTATTTTCTCTTTAAAACCCATTTAAAAAGTAAAAATAAAAACATTAATGTATATTATTTATTATATACAAAAATAATGCACATAATTATAGTTCTAGGGTCTTGTGACATAACCCCTTAGAACAATTGCATAATACCTAAGGGTAAGGTGTGCTATGGTGACAGACTATTGAGTCGGATCAGATTACATCGCTCAGGTGGTAATATCTATTAACTTCCACTTCTCCCATATATAGTTCTGTTCAAGCTTAACATGTGGAAGCTCGGCTTTGTATTGGTCAAGAGAAAATCTCAGTGATGCTACCTCCTTTCCAATCTCCGAAAAATGGGTTTTGTATAGAGAAATTCTATTAGATGAGGCCATAACTTCCTTTTTCTGAGTAAATTAGATTTCTTAAAGCCCAATATTTATACTAATCATGTGACCATTGTTCAATGGCTATATTACCAATAGTAACAATTATTAATGGTATTTTAAAATCAAAAAACATAAAATCAAGGAAGTGCATATGTATTATATAATGATTTTTCATAATAGGACATTTAAACAGATCAAGAGTAATTTTCATTAATAAAAGTTTCGGTCATTACAATCTTCCCCCCTTAAAAAATTTTCCCTCAAAATTTCCTTTTCCCATAATAAAACAAATAAGGGTTACTCTGATTCATCACTTCTTCCAATTACCACATTGAATATTCAATCTTGGGGATTCACCACAACACCTTGACGAGGGGCATTGTCTTATTTCGTAGAACTTTTTCCCTATGATGTAAGATAATCACCAACTTCTCTTCATAGAAGAGGTCATTCTTTAATGTTACCACCTCTATATTGAGTACATGTTATGGGTTAAGTATGCACTTCTTTAATAGTTATACATGGAATACATCATGTACTTTAGATAGATTTGGAAGGAGTGCTAGTCGATAGGCCGCTACTCCAACGCGATCTAGGATCTCAAAAGGGTTGATGTACCTTGGACTAAGATTTCCCTTCTTATAAAATCTCATAACTCTATTCCATGGTGACATGTAGAGGAATAACATGTCTCTAACATCAAACTGTTGGTCTCATCGACAATTTTCATCATAGCCATTTTTTCAACTCTGATCAGATTAATGTGCTACTAGATGGTCTTAACCTTATCTACCATTTCTTCGACCATTTATAGACCTAGAAGTTTTCTCTCCCCAACTTCATCCTAACATGCTGGTGTTCTACACCTCTTCCCATAAATGACTTCATAAGGATCCATTTGGATGCTTGAGTGTAAACTGTTTTTGTTAGAGAACTCAACCAGAGGAAGATGTTGATCCCATCCTCCTTTAAAGTCCATTGATCATGATCTCAACATGTTATCAAGTTTTTGGATAGTCCACTCATATTTTCCATCATTTGGAGGATAATACGCCGCACTAAACTTAATATCATTATTCAAAACATATTGGAGATTCTTCATGTACATAGAGGTGATTCTTGGATCTCGATCAGATACAATCGATAGTGGTACTCCATGCATCCCTACCACTTCTCTGATTTAAATCCATGATAGTTGATCCAATGAGAAATCTTATCATATTTCAATGATGTGTGACGTCTTTATAAGATGATCCACAACAACATATATTGAATTTTTTCCTTCAGATGTCTTCAGATGTCTGGTGACAGAGTCCATGGTGATGTTTTCATATTTCCATATTGGTATGGGTAGTAGTTGCATCATCCATTTAGACTTCTACCTCTCAGCCTTCACTTCCAACAAAACATGAATTTTGTTGTATATTTAGTGATCTCCTTATTCATTGTATCCCACCAATAATGCACTTAGATATATTGATACATCTTTCTGTTTTCTCGATGAATGGAGAAATTTAAACTACGTGCATCATCCAAATGTTCATTCTTTATCTCCGGATTTTACAGAACACATAGTCTTGACCCATATCTCACAATTCCTTCTTAATTAACATTGAACTCCAATGATTTCCATTTTCTGATAGTTTCCACCTTCTTCTGAATTCCCACATCATACTTTTAGCATTATTTATCCTTTCCAAAAGAGACGGTTGAGCAATCATTTGTGAAAGGATTGATGATGCTCCCTTCGTTATGATTCCGATGTCCATCCTTTCTGCTTAGAGAATCGACCACCTTGTACTCTTTCCCTGGGTGGTAATGGATTGAGCAGTCATAGTCTTTTATCAGCTTTAACCATCTTCGTTGGTGCATGTTCAACTCTTTCTCTTTGAATATATATGTGAGGGATTGGTGATCTGTGTATATTTCACACTTCTCCTCAAAGAGGTAATGTCGCAAAAATTTTAAAGCGAAAAATACTATAACCATATCTCGATCATATGTTGGATAGTTTTTATCCTAAACTTTCAATTGACTTGAAGCATAAGCATTGACTTTGTAATTTTTCATCAACACACAGCCCATGCCCTTCTTCGAAGCGTCACTGAATAATACAAATGGTCCTCCAATTGTAGGTAGTGTGCACACAGGCGTAGTGATAAGCCTCCTTTTCAACTACATGAATATCTCTTCGCATTCATCACTCTATGAAAAAGTTACTCCCTTCTGAGTTATCTTGGTAAGTGGGTTTAAAAATCGTGATAAATTTCTCACAAATTATTAATAATATCCAGCTAACCCCAGGAATCTATGGATTTCTGTTACTAATGTTGGACTTGGCCATCCCTCAATTCTAGCTGTCTCAGAGGGTTCCAATGATATTCCATTACTTTTGATGATATGACCCAATAATGAGACTTCCTTCAACCATAAGTCACACTTATTGTACTTTTCATAGAGCTCCACCTTTCACAAAGTCTCTAGTATGGTGTTTAAATGCTCCTCATGCTCCTCCTTGGTTTTGGAGTATAATATAATATCTTCTATAATGAATACAAAAAATTTCTTGAGGTAATATCTAAAGACTCTATCCATCAAGTCCATGAATATTTCTGGAGAATTAGTAAGTCTAAAACGCAAGACTAGGAATTCATAGTGCTCATACCTTTTACAAAAACAGTCTTTGGGATATCCTCCATCTACACCCTTTCTTGGTACTATCATGACCGAAAATTCACTCTGGAAAAGTCTTTTTCTCCACATAGCTAATCAATAAAATTCATCAATTTGAGGTAGAGGATACTTGTTATTTATTGTGATTTTATTGAGCTCACGATAATCAATGCAAAGGCACATTGACCCATCCTTCTTCTTGATGAAGACGACTGGTGTACCCTATGGTGAAGCAGGTGGGCATATAAACCCTTTATCCAGATTCTCCAGTAGTTGTTTCTTTAGATCCTTAAGCTCCAAAAAAAACCATTCTATATAAATTTTTTGATATTTGAAAAGCCTTGATTATAAGATCAATTGAGAATTCAACATATCTTCTAGGAGGAAAGCAGGAAATTCTCCTAGACACACTTCTGTGAATTCCCTAAAAATAGGCATGTATTCAAGGATGGTTATATCCTTAGACATAAAAATTTGAAAAAGATATGTTTTCTCATAGAGAAGTTTTATCCATGATTGAGATGATGGTGATAAAGAAGATTCATCCTCATACTTACAGTTGTACAAAATTAGGGGTCGATTCACCATATGGAGAGTGATTTCCCTCTCATGGCAGTTCATGTTGGCTCTATATAAGGAAATACAATCAATGCCAATAATTGCATCAAATTCTACCAAAGGGAGTATAAAGAGGCTCCCTAGGAAGTTCAATCATCAAATTGTGATAGCGGAGAAGTTATATTAATGGGATGCAATAATTTCTCATTTTTCTTTCTCACTGAAATCTTTCATTCAATGTTTTTTGGTGGTGTTGGGATTGTTAAAATAAACTTTTGGGATATAAGAGAATGCATAGAACATGAATAATAAAGTACATTTAGTATTATTGAATGAATAACTAGTGTACCTAACACCACTTTTTTTGGGTTCTCTTCAGCAATAGTAATGGAAAATTCTCTCCCTTTCTGCCTTGGAGGTTGTTGGTTTCCTCCTTAAAACCTTATCTTAGGAAACTAGTTTGAAAAGTGCCCTATTTCTTTGTAGTGGATGCAATGAACAATGCGTTGATGGTCAAACAGAGTGTTCCACTCCTCTTTTGTAGTACCCGGTTTTTCTTTCCAAAAGTTAATGCCTAGGTTACCTTCTCTTCCACACCTAAAGAATTTCCTCGTCACCATCAGGAAATTTCTAGGGTGCTTCTTTCCACACCTTTGGTAAGTGGGGTGTTGGAATTTCTTAGTACCATTGGATTTATCCCTTAGACCAATAGAATTAAAGTCCACTTTCCACTTTTTATCCCCATGATACCCCTGAGATTCGCCGATCTCTATTTTGACTTTGAGGGCACATCAGACAACTTCCTCATAGCTAACAAAGTCACGAATCTCTAGGGCTTTCCATAGAATAGGTTGCAGCCCACCAAAGAGGTGGTTAACCTTGCATTATAGGGTAATAAAAAGCCGGAGGCGTACCGCGCAAGCCTTGTAAGGTTTTTCTCATACACTCCGATGGATTATTTTTCTTTTTTTCATGAGGGAATGGAAGTCCTTTTCCATCATAAGTTTGAGGGTGGGAGAAAAATATTTATCAAAAAACATTTTTAAGAAATCCTTCCATTGAAACGCCTCGACCTCTTCCTCAGGATTTGTATTTTTTATCATTGTCCACCATTGAACAGCTTCACACTCTATACAATAAGCATCCAAAAGAACCTTCTCTTGTTCAGAACATTAAATTATGGAGAAGATATTCTCAACGTAGTTGATCCATTGTTAGACAATTGAGGGATCAATTGATGCACTAAAAGTAGGAGGACTTTGTCACATGAAGCTCTCAATTGTGGCATGTTATTTCTTATAGGGGGTTTAAAATTCATCATGACCCATGTTTCTATTAAAAACATGAGTTAACTAAGTGGGTATCGTGACAATGTTTGTGATTCTCGATCCAATCAGATTGTTCATCACATTGGAATAGTCATCACATTGATGTTCACATCAATTGTTAGCCTGAGTCCTCATATTACATTTCATTAGTTGGAATAACAAGAAAGTTATGGGTGACACATAAAAGGGAATACAAATAAAAAAGTGATAACTTATAAATTACATTTATTTCCTTAAAATATGAATTTATAGGAATCGATCTATGTAATCGATGATATACTTTCCAACATATATTCTTAGGGGTATTTTTCTCTTAATAATGTTTCATAATAAGATCATAAATTTCCCAAAGATTATACCCCGAGAGTGTCGTAACAAAGAGTTTATCAAGACCCATTGTCGTTTACTAGTTCCCATTCGAGTCTAGCCCAAAGTGGTGTTTCGGGTTTTACCCCTAGATACATATTTGTCAGAGCTGCCTCTACTTGTTCATATCTAGATAGGGATGAATTTTCTTGATAAACCTCTTATTATATACTCTCCAAAATTTATGAATGTTTTTATTATAAATAGTCTTATCTCTAACGATTTTACTTGGGTTTTCTAATCCTAATCCAAAAAATAAATAAACCTATCCTCTGATAACAACTATAACAACCCTACTCTTTATTACACACTTAAACAAGATTTATTACCTAAACGTTCACTTAACAAAACTCCGATGATAGAGAGATATTGTGTATTGGGAAATTAGGAACATTACAGGAAAAAATAGAACATAAAACAAAACATTTTTATTGAAAACTTCTTTTACATGACCACAACATTCCTTCGTACTTAGCATTGCATGAGATAACATGAGGAAATGCATAAAAAGGTTGAGTTAAAAAGCCCAGTAAGGGAGTAAACAATGAATACCATGAAGAATATAGTAAATTTTAGAAAATATGCATATCAATGGTGCACAATATAAACATGAACACAAAGGCATGATATAGCTGTATTATCATAACATGGAAATGTGACAACAATATTTAACATGATATTAGCCTAAGCCAAGGCTCATTGCACATAGAGGATGAGTAAAACCTAATTGAACTTGCATTATAATGCGTAAACCCTTATTTCACATGAATTATCATCAGTCAACACTCATTTCACATGATGTATCATGATACTATTCTTTACCCAATGCATTGGAGAGCTATCAGGGCCCACCCTTCTTAATCATTTCATTTCATGCATAAGTGTTCCACAAGGATCATACAACCTGGAATGATCCAACATCATCATTAATTAAATGATAAATGAATTTGGAATAAATAAATGAAACTCTATAATCGCTAAGTAAATGTTAATAATGGTAAATAACCATGATAGATAAATGGGCATGGTATTCACTACACAATGACTTTGTCTTGGAAAATCATTGTGCAATTTCAGCAGCATAACGACGTGACATATGAATTAATAAAAAAAGTTTACGAGAGAGAAAATGGTTTCTGATCATATTTACATAAAATGGACAACAAGGGGGTCATATAGACACTTTTTCCAACATATTTAGTGGAAATTAGATGCATAATATAAAATAATTGGTTGAATGTAAATATGGAGAGAAAACCCCTTACGAAATTTTGGCATGGTAACAAGAGTACATGGGAGGCATTAATGAGGGAGATATGGATATCTAATCATTAAAACATAAGTAGTGAAGTATAGGAGAGGTGATAAATCATACCCCAAATTTTTTAATTGAAAATAAAAGGGCATATCAACAAAGATAAACTAGGACAAAAATGAGTAAAGAAGAAATCCCTTACTTGGAAGTGTGATCCAAAAGGATTTGGAGAGGCTTGAGAGAGGATTAGTGGGAGATTGGGGAGCCTTTGTAGGATTATAGAGAGAGGATGGTGGACTTTGTTCTAGATCCAAATATTTTTTGTGAAGGGTAACATGAGATTTTGTGGGTTTATATACGAAAAAGGAGGGAATTGTTTATTATTTATGTTTTGGACACCACACATTAAACAAATCAAAACCACAAACCATCCAATGCTTTTTCCCATTGTTTTTTCCAAATTAGAGTGGAAAAAATTATTTTATAATTACAATGGCCGAACATATTAATATATTAGTCTTGATTTTTTGAAGGTGAGTCACACTCTGAAGGAAATCATTTTAAAATGTTAAAATATTTTATAAGTCTTGGAGGGTCCCCTAATGCTTTGTAAAATAAATAAAACAAATAAAAAATCACATTAATTTAAAGATAAAACATATATTTGCTGAAAATACTTCTTATATTATTTTATTACATCACTATTAGGTTATTATGATGCCATTAAACACATTAGACATTTAAATAGTATTTATTTTTTACCCAAAAATACAACTTTATCAAAAAAGTATGAAAAATTCACTATTAGATAATTTCAACATCCTGAATACAAAAATGATATTCATTTTATTTAAATAATTTTTTAAATATGTGAATTTTTTACTTTTAAAATAAAAACCGACATTTTTAGAAAATTTATGGGTTTTGACAAAAACAGCTTTCAAACCATAATAAAAGAATCAATTGTATTCATAAAAAATTATATGATCATTTATATTTAATAAAATTTAATTTACTAATAATATTTTATTAAAATATTATTTAATTCCAAAATCCATTAATTCATAAAAATAAATTTCATAATTTAATATTAAATTAAAATACTATTTGCGCTTTACAAACCATTTACAAATTAACTATAATAAAATGAATGTATATTATTTATTCTATAAAAAAATAATGCACATAATAATAGTGCTAGGTTCTTGTTACATAACCCCTTATAATAGTCGCGTAAGTCCTAAGGGTAAGGTGTGTGATGGTGATATACTCTTGGGGTGGCTTGGATAACATTGCTCGGGTGGTAATATCTATTAGCTACCACTTATCCCATAGGTAGTTCCCTTCAAGATTAACATATTGATGGTTAGATTGGGCTTGGTTAAGAGTGATTCCTAGTGACACTAACTCCTTCCTGAGCTCTGAAAAATGGTCTTCATAAGGAGCGATTCTACTGGATGAGTTCATCGCATCCTTTGTCTGTGTGAACTGGATTTGTTAAAGACCTATATTTATACTAATCACGTGATCACTGTTAAAAAACTATATTATCAATGGTAATAATTATTAAAGGTTTTTTAAAACACAAAAACATAAAACCAATGAAGTGAATACGTCTTATATAACCATTTTTCCTAATAAGACATTTAATCAGATCAAAAGGAATTTTCATTAATATAAGTTTGGGTCGTTATAATGATAATGAACAGAGACTAGTTTTATAAAAATAAAATCAAAACCCATGAAATTAAATGGGTATCATTAAAATTTCATCACATAATAACCTATGGAAAATAGATAGGTTTCCTGATATTTTCATTAAATCATAACCTGTGAAAAATAATTTTAAACAATTATTGAGAAAAATATCTTTTCCACTTTGAAGAACTCTATTTAAAAAATAAGTAATTTTGAAAACCTTTTTCTTTAAAAATATATTGGAAAAATTATAAATGAATATTGAAAACATTTATAATTACCGTAAGTACCAAAGAGTGTAAAAATGGTACCAATACATGGAGATATAATTAATAACTAGATGATTAAAAAATTAATGTTTGTTCTTGAGAGATGTATTATAATATTTCATTGATGGAATCATAATCATAAACAATCCTAATAAATTATGAGATTGTTTCAATTAACTATTACCAATTTGGTATCTACGACTCATACTCTACATGAGATAATTACATTATATGAAGATTAAAATATAATGAAAGAAAAATAATTAGGATATAACATGTCAATGGTTAGTATATACACCCCAGAGAAAAATATAGTTTCCTAACATGGAATGTATCTCAAAGAAGTCAATGTGAGACAAAAAGTACTTTATATATTTTGAAACATTTGAACATTAATCCCCCTGAAAGAAAGATCATCAAATTGATATGTAAATGACCATAAATTTTAGTATAATAACCATAGAATAAATTCATGGGAAGTATATAAACCACACAAAACAAATCAGTGATTATTAAGGAATATAAATAATTTATATAAAAAGTGATATAACAAAACCCTTACCTTAAGTCTTGACTTTCTTTGTATACATTCAAACCTCCCTTTATTTGGGAAAATCCTTTTTGTTTTCATCAAAGGGATTCCTTGGATATGTTTATTTCAAAATGGAGGATTCTGGAATTGAGTTAGGGATTTTGGGAGAATAATTGAGAAGAGTTTGGATAAGACAAAGGGCTTGAGAGGTGTGAATAAGTGGGAGGGGTGAGTTCCTTTATATAGTGGATGAGGAGTGGCATTCTTGTAAATTTTTGAAAAGAAAAGTCCACCCTTATTTTTACCATGTAAAATGGCTCTAATAATGGTCCAAATTAGATCCAATGAAGAATATGGTCCCAATATGGATATCCAATAGATTTATGACAAGTTTCTAGGTAATTTTGTTCCATAAGTTTATGTTTTAGTCATTTTTTATAATATTTTTTCACTTAATCACTGTAATAAATTTAAATCACTTTCACTCACATTTTTTTGTAAAAAAATCTAAAATAATTATAAATTTGAAATTATTATTATTAAAAATATGGAATCCATTTTACCAAATTCAAAAAACATAAATGAAATAAATTAATTAGATATTATTCCCACAGAAGCGTCATAACAACGTGTTTTTAAGCAAAATATCCAAAGGTTTGAATTGTTTTTACATATAATTTAAATTTTAAATTTATTATAATGACCTAATTTATGTTGAATGATGTATAATTGATATAAATGTAATTTAAAACAAATTTAAAACATAATTTATCTATATAAATAAATTTTATGAAAAACAGGGTTGAATTAAAATTCAGTGTTTTCACTATTCCTTAAAAAATGAAACTTCTCATAAAAATATGTAAAATTCACACGATGTAAATTTTTATATTCTTATATAATGTATAAAGTTTATTTTTGGAAATAAAAATTATAATATTATAAAAAATCAGATTTAAAATGGGTTCACCATTAAAAGGCATCAAAACTATATTTCAGAAAGTTAAATATTTTTTATTCATAAATTTATATTTAGTCTTTTATTATACCGATTAAATATATTGGAAGAGTATAAAAAATATTTAATGAATATATAATCTATATATTTTTTTAAAACATGAATCAAAATGGGTTGTTTAACCTGTTCAGATAAATTTGTGTTTGTATATAGAAATATTGTTTTCTTAGAAAAGTAATTTCATTATTATCAAATAGTTCACACATTAAATTATACTAATTGATAAAAAAGGGTTAATTTTACATACGTGTTTAAATAATATTTTTACAATTTATATAATATTATTTATAACACCCATTTCAATTACTATGCGTAAGATATAAGAATATTTTAATAATCATTTTAATAGTTTATTATAGTTTGGTAAAAACTCGGTCTTGCGTGTAATGAAAATTACTGTAGGGACTCAACATTATATGTAATACAATCTAAACATAGTGTTGTGTATACCACTATATTATACACATCTTGCGTGTAGTACATAATTAACATGTTGTTACGTAAAACAAAAGACAAATTTTTTTCATATATATCTTAAAAAAACTATATTCAATTTTGTGTGAAATGAAAAATATCCAAAAGATGAAAATAATTAAAAAAATATTTCACAAATTATCACGGTGTTATATGGGATCTAATTCCTTAACTAGTCTGATGGTGTCTAATCTAACCCCACTTTTATTTAAAGGAGAGGGTCTTGCCTCCTAATCCTCTATTCTTTTCAACCCCATCATTAAACCTGATCTCATCCTAAAATTTCCACACATATTAGTTCACCTAAAGGTTCTTGGTCTCTTTAATAGTATATCATTGGTAAAATATATCTAATTAATTTCAAATAAGCATCATCATTATGAGATTTAACATTGGTTGTGATGTTTATATGATGTGAGCCTTTTGTTTACTCCTTCAACAGGTTTATCAGCAAATTTTGGGGGCTCAGATATCACATGCCCATTCACCTCCTTGATCCCCAACACCTTCTTATCTATGTCTAAGATGAATATGATCTAATAATGTCTTGGAATATGATACCATGATCCTTTATCATCCAAATTATTTTTTTAGAGATGGATCTTTGTCATTCACCTAAATAGAGACCATTCTACTAAAATTATTATTTTTGATTCTCCCATGTACATATCTTCTCTTTGAAAGCATCTCTATACATAAATGGATATGGAATTAATTTTTTCTATATATTTTTTTTCATTAACACACTTTTGATTATTCCCATTAAATTTCCCCATAAATTCATGTAGAATCTAATGTTAGAAATACTTCTCCTAAATTTGTGTAAAATTAAATTTATGGTGAGTATCACCATAAGAAAAAGGTGACCAATAATGAAATGGTGGAATTATATATGAGTTTCAATTGATATGTGTATAATATCCATTCCTACCATTGAATTAACAAAAATGTGAATGGTAAGATTATGGGTAAATCTTCGATGCCTATAGAAACTATCAATTTTTTTCCCTCAGAGATGGAATAGGAATCCATTGGGGAAAGAAATATGGATAGGCTCCGGTATGTGATAATGTGATATAATGACTTACTTATGATAAATAAGAATATAGTGGCTTATTATAGGTAGAATGATACAATGGGGAACTAGTATTAGGTTTAGATTGAGTCTAGAATATTTATGGTTTTAAAGGAATTCATGCTATCTTATTTAGTTGAGGGGATTGATGAATGTCCAATATGGATGGCTCTTTCTTCAGGAGTGTTTATGAATTTTTATGGTCCTTCTACAACCCACAATGATACAATAATGAATAGGAATTTTCATATCGACTAAATAATTAGTATTATCGTTTAATAGAGTTTTATATCAAAGGGTCCTAATAGGGAATAATTTTAGAAAAAGGTATGTTCCAGGAAGAAAATGATGTAGGATAGGGATCCCCCTATAGAATGGAGAAGTTTCATTCTCTCAATTTGGGTGTTTACAATATTTATTAACCCTTTTAATAATGAAAATATGGAGTACCAACCATCATATGAGTATGAATAAGGGTCTCAATATGAAGAACTATATACAAAGTGAGGAATAAAGGCAATAAATATGGGATAGACTTGGGAAAATAACAGATGAATAAAGAGAAGGAAGTTGGTCAAAATAAATATTACTCCATGATTCCATGATCGATAATGACCAGATCATGGGTAAGGTAAGAAAATGGGCACTGATCAGGCCCCCAATGAGGGATCTAAGGAGGATAAAGAGCATACTGGAATCGATCATGATTTATTTTAGTCTCATGATTTAGATTTCAACGAAGAGGATTCTATTTAACTCTATATTTTAATTCAAGGATTCAAGGATTCAAGTTGGGTTATTGTTATCCTCCCTCATATAGATCATATAGGTGGAATATAGAGTAAGAAGGTGGGTCTTCACAAAATTTCAATGGAATTAATCTTTCAATCCAAATAGATTTATGCTAAAGCACTATATGATCATGAATCCTCATAATAATATTATCACAAGATGTGTGAAAAGAATTTAAAAAGAAAAACTTATAATGAAAAAGGGACATTAATTGACAGTGAGGATTAAAACATACTCTATAGATTCAATAAAGTAAATATTGACATAAGGGAGCTTAAAAAGACATGAGCTTATATAGAAATTCTTTTGAAGACTTTATACAAAAGTATACAGAGTATAATAATAACATTATTGATTAGAGCCTCTTCTGACTGCATAATATTGATACTTTAAAAAAATAGAATGATTCATTTTGTTTAATATGTTATTTTTGTTGTTGATTCCTGGATTTTAGGATCCCGGTAAACCCATTAGTGTTTTTTAGTGGAATGTTTTTTTATGTTGGATGGATGGTGAATATAGGGGGTGTTCATGAGGAAGGAGTGGGGTTGGTTTTTTAATATTGATTCCATTAAATTAGATATTTTTGTTTACAATTTTATAAATATAAAAATAACCAAATAAACCTTAATAACCACCTCTAAAACTAATATATCCAAGTTATATAAAACACAAAAACCAAATTATCCAAATATATTCAATTTCTTAGTTAACTTGGTTAATCTATGTTATTGATCACCTCTAGATTCTCATGTAGGGAATTTTTTTACACCTATAGAATATCTATAATGCTTCAATTTTGAATTACATTATACACTAGGAAATGGGAGGGTGATTTTGGTAGCTCTCTTCTTTCAAGATCTCCCAAGGTTTCATTATAGTTATTCTTTTGGCCTTATGGTCATGTCTTCCTCATCTTATGTGTTATCTCCTTCTCATGGAAAGGAATATCACGACTTCTCTATGGCTTTAGTTCCTTCTTCTGATCTAGCATCTCAGGTCGTCTTTAGTGGTTTGCAAAAAAACAATCGTTAGGGGTTAGAGGTCATCATAGGTGGTGTGAGGAACCATATCTTATTAAGATATGGTTTTTGGGATTGTAGGTAGAGACCTCATGGGGTGCGCGAGTAGTGATCGGTGTTGTTCAACACAGGATGATGATGATATAGGTCTATGAGGTGGTTGTAGGTAATTATCATGATGGTGGAGATCTAGCTGTGGTGGATGAAAGTTGTGGTGATCTGTCTTCAATGATGGTCTGTGCGGTGATGGAAGATGGTCTAGCTATAATGACGATTGTCTGGCTACAATGAACATCAATAATAGCGGTGGTGCGGTCAATTGGTGAGAGTGTGATTCCCATTTGGTTTTTTGGAAATGTCCATTAGTCCTTCTACTATGTTTTATTCTTCCTAGGATTTATGCTCCTCAGACTTAGGCCTTCATGCCTTTTCTGTTGGCCATTAGGCTTTTGGGCCTCTTGGATTTGATGAACCTTTGTGTTGTTTAGTTTGGTTTCTATATCATGTAATGGTTTCCCTCCCAGTTAAAAGTTATTTACTATTTATTTTCATTATTTTGGGGCTTCACCATGAACTAGTTTGGTATACATTAGGAAATTGGAATGCATTTTCTTATGACTTGATCCAGAATTCAAAGATTAATCTTTTTTATAGTGAAAGGGATGAATGTGTGGTAATTGGAATTTTTTTTAACTTAGTTTGATATTTATGAATATAAGAAATAATAGTGATTAACTTAGGATTATTTTACATTTATATTGATGAATTAAGTGAAAAGTTAGGAATTTTAAGATCCAAATTTCATGGGGATGTTGGATTCCTTGTTAGAAACTAAGTAACTTACAATAAATATTTATTTATAGGGGGTTAAAATGAATAGATATATTTTATAAATTCTCTAAAAAACAACTATTTTAACTAATTAAGATAAATAGATATCAGGATATCATAAATAATATACTTTTTAGCACTCAATTTGATGATATTAATTAATTCAATATAGAAATGTATTTTATAAATCCATAGAACAATAATGAACACAACTATTTATAAGGTTAATCATTTAAATTAATTGACAAATTCATATAATGACACGATACCATCCATTTGAATATGATCCACTAGTTTCACTGAATGTTTACAATAAAACCGTTTATTAAGGAAATCATTTATAAATAAATTTCAAAATAAATATATTATTCTGCCATAAAAATTAATGATAGATCAAAAAATGGTATAAAAAATACAATCTTCAATCACCAATAAATATCTCCATGTTTCTATCAACATTTTACACTTCTTCTCTCCCACTTTAATTATTAATACCTGAAAACATAGTAAAAAATAACTCCATTTGATCAGTAAAAACCATTCTTGGAATTTTTCAAATATATCATGATGTATAGATTATTTTTTCGTCACTCAATATATCCCTTTACAACCCACAATTGTCTTAATACTTTTCAATTTAATCCATCTGTATTGATGGTCCTAGTACTCTTACTTCAATAAATGGATTGATAAAGAAAAAAGATGACCCTATTATACTTTGATTGTCATGTTTTTTCAATTCAGTAATGTTCATATTCACTTCCAGTCACCAACACATACTATGAATCTTAAGTGCCTCTCACTTCATCTTTTACTTTTAATTTTGAATTCAAAAACCATAACTTACATCCAGAAATACCATCAAATACCACTTTAATTTCATTCCATAGATCACGTTAGAACATTAATTCAGTTCAAGTTTGATTATATGGTTTGGATTTCAATATCTTGAGTTTTTTTAAAATAAATACTGTGTTTGATAACATATAAGATAAACAACTCTGATATTTAACGAAATTATTACATATTATTATTTAAATCTGACAGTTATAGACTAGCTATTAAATTAGCAGGTATGAATAGAAATAAAAGATTTATGAAATAAATTTAAAAATCCAACTCAATATAAATATGTGGATAAATTATTAAAAAACAATCATATAATTTTTAGTAAAGACATTTATTCTTCAATAATATGTTTTGAAATCATCATGTTAATTTTATCTTACCATTAATTTTTTAGTATTTGTTTGAAAATATTTATTTTTCAACGAATAGTGGTAAATATTGATTTTTATTGATTTTTT
Organism: Viscum album; assembly: GCA_963277665.1. Taxonomy (NCBI): domain Eukaryota; kingdom Viridiplantae; phylum Streptophyta; class Magnoliopsida; order Santalales; family Viscaceae; genus Viscum; species Viscum album. The sequence continues at coordinate 405,955,502 of OY728130.1, forward strand.
CATTAAAATATTTATAAAGATAAAATCTCTTTTCAATTAGTTTTAAAATATTATTAGTTAATTATGATTAAAAAATACAATTATACTATTTTTAATGAACTTTAATCTTGAATAAGTATAAAAAAATTATACTTAAAAGGGATTTTTTCTGAAAAACTATTTTTCATATCGTTTTACAGTTTAATTTTAAATTAAATTCTACCACTTTGGGATTTTTAATTTTTAAAAATGGATTACTTATTTTGAATTCTTTTTTCTATATTTATTAAATATATACCTTTTTATTTTTCATCAATATGAATAATTATCGTAATAGTTTTTATTACCATAGTAAATGGTAAATCATGTAATATAGGTTAAAAATGAAATGATGAGAACTATAAAATAACTCTAAAAAATTCCCTAATTTTATTAGATGATTATAAATCATCCATAATCATACAAAGCTAGAATATATTTCCATTTTTACCTTTTATGAGATTATAACCTTTATAACATTTTATTTCAAGAAAAGTAAAAAATGTCACAATCTTGTTTCAGTAACTATTATACTTTTTTCATAAGTATAACAAAAATATATGTTCAGTTATGAATAATATATTGAAATATAAAGTATTTATATTAATCATGCTAATTTATTTTTATATTTTAGTGAAGAAATAATGACCTTAAATTCTTTCATAACCCAGAAGCATTAATTATTCAATTAATTGAAAAATCATGTAAATGCTAATAATTTTTTCAAAGGTAGTATAATTTGAGATAATTAATGTGATAAATTAACTTTATAGATGAACATAATATCTTAGGGATTTATTAAAATATTTATTTCAAATTTTACTTATTATCTTGATGTTATTAATATCAAATTAATGAAAAGTTTTAAAAGTTGACATTGATGAAGTATTATAATAAGTAAAATTTTATTAGAAGATAAAAAATTCCTAAAAATATTATTTTCATCAACTTTATTAGTATATGGTTGATTATATCATCCATAGTCCATTTATGGGCCATTTATCAATTTTGAGTACTTATCACCATCAAAGAACAAAAATACTTGTAGTCACAGTAAGTGTAAAGGGGGTAAACAAGGGGTTAAAAACAAATGATAGTGGTAAAAACATATTCCAAAATTTTCTAGTAATTATATTATGAGATTATTTAGACCCATATTCATCATATATTTGAAAAAAATTATTTTGTTTAAATTTAGAATTTAATAAAATTAATATATATTAATTTAATATTTTGATAAATTCTAAGAGTAGCCCTCCCCTCTATTTTAAAAGGAAACCTCTTCTTCTCAATACTACGCACTCGAAACCCCATTTGGGTCATTTAATACTATAACATCCAAGCATAGTGGAAGCATCACCTGTGAATTCCCAACTTTTATTTTTTCATGATCAATGATTATTCTGAGATTGAAATGACCATAAATGTCATGATCAAAAAAATTGAATCCAAGAATATTAACAATGGATAAATGATAGAACCAAAGTGTAGGATTATAAAATATTATGTATAATTAATTAAATAAATTAAATAATTAAATTGGAAAATATTATTTATACATTTATGGATCTGAAAATTTATCTATGTCATACCATTTTTGTGTTATAGGAATCAACAATAAATTCCCTCCAGTGGTGGTCCATACGTGTCCCGTGATCCTTTGAACATTGTCATAGGAATCTACGAGTTATATCATGATAGATCTGAATGATTATGTCATTCACCATTGATGTCACTAAAAAATTATTTTAGGAAGGTTTCTATTCAATCTATCAATACTTGAGAGTGGTGGTGTGGGGGAGTTATCTCTCTATTATTGAGGGCGTTGTTGGAGAGGGAGATATCTATAGCCTCGAAAGGATCCTCTCAAGATATTATCATCTAGAACTCAAGAAAATTTGATCTATAGAAGTATCATATAACTTATTTTATACACCACTAGGGCTAATAAAAAATAATTTCACATGTACAATTATTATTTCTATAATCACAATGGAACCCCATGTCTATAATAAAAATATTATTATTATAATTATTTCCCAATATGCTCTAAACTTAAGAATTAAATTAAATATTATTTATTCAAATAATATTTATTATTTATTATTTCTCATCAGACTATTCAACCCAGTTCAACATTCCTCTATAATATTTATATGGACTCGAATAATGATGATTTATTTTATAAATAGATATAATTTCATTATTCAATAATAAATACATAAATATTTTGTTCAATAAATAATTTTTTTTAATATTATTCTCATATAAAATTATCTAGAATAACTAATGAAAAATATATGAAATCAATATAAAATGATTAATTATTAATCTTCATGCATGAATAATATTACTCAACTTTTTTAATAATAAACAATAATACACCATTTAACTATGATTCTGGATACACATAGTGTGTGACCCTCTTGGTCTCTTTCTCTATGACATTAGGATAAGCCACCTAAATTCTAGGGTTTTCATCTAACAACATGCCAAGGAACCCATAGTGAATGAATCAAATTCCATACCAAAATAATATGGCATACAGAAACTTATTGTGTAATATAATCTCTTTATCATGATATCTATAATCAAGAAGGTTGCATGCTTCTATCATTAACCTATATGCTCGATGTCTCTTTCATTGAATTTTAAAAAATTTAACATTCCTACAAAACACTATGGCCATGGATTTTTAGGCTATATCCTTTCCATAAAAGGTCTAGATATACCAACTTCTTCATTATAATAAAATCAAAAAATCCTTTCAGACATTATTCATTAATAAAATATTACTCATGCCGCACCCAACATATCATACCACACCACAAATAAATGTCTTCACTATTTTCATGAATCCATAAAAGTACAAGACTTATAATACTCATTAATATTAATGTTACACACTAAGGACCAATACATGCATCTGTAGATTGAAAAAACCAATAACACATATAAATGTGTATTTCTAATTAGAGGGTCTCATTCAAATAATATTATACAACATATATTACAATGGGTGTACAACATGATAACAGGACTCAAATCCCCATGAGTCTCCATCCCTAATATCATGTATCATTTGTGTCCCTTAATTTATTTCATTCTTATATATAACATATATTTAAAAATACTCATGTGTCACTTATGGGTTCTCATCATAGTGGGTAACTTCTATAACCTTTCAGTGTGAAAACTACTATTAGGACATTATCACAAACTATGTTACACAAAATAAAAATTCAAATGTGATGATAGGTTTATTAATATACAAAAAAATGAATATGTGTTATCATAAATTACACAAAAGTTGGTAAAAGGGATTCAAATTTAACAATCTCCCACTTACACTAGAGCCTACTCATAATAACCTTCATCCCACTAGCTCTCACATGAAACTCACACCTCTATTGAGATTAGACTACTTTCAAGGGTTATGCCACATTTTTTTATAGGAACTCTGCTTACTATAACTTCACCCATCTCCAAATAACACCTCAAGAGGTGATACTTTCAATGTATGTTCTTTGTTCATTTTTTTGACCACAAATATTTTTTTAAGAACCACCACTGTACTATTATCACAATATAATGTGATTGAGTGTTTACAACTATGTACCACCTCAAGCTCATGAAAAATGATTCATATCCAAATAGACACCTTTGATACATTATAATTCTTTATATACATAGACTTCATTTTAGGATTAGTAAAAAAATGGAAGCTTTGAATGCTTCCAACCCAAAACTCCTCAATTGAAACCAGAAAACCTATAATGAATCTGAATTAATTTTTTTGATCTATTTGAAAACTAGGATCAATATAACCTATGTTGAATACATCCTCATCTCATCCACACACTAGAAAAATATCCTTTTTTCTTCTTAGATAATTATGGATAAGCTTAACAACAACAAAATTTTGTTCTCCTATATTAGCCTGATATCTACCTACCATGCTCAATACATAGTAAATATCATGTTTGGCACATAACATGTAATAAAATATTGTTCTTATCTCTAAATTCTATGAGATATTACACATTATTTCTTTTTTTAATTTTGTGTATGAAGAAACATTTTATTTTTAATGTGTATACCATGTGAAACTAGATTCAATATTATATTGTGTTGTTCCATAATAAATCTATTTAGAATCTTGTCAATGTATATACTATTACTCAGCCTATGCATCCAATTAGATATATCATGATTAATCATGATTCCTTAAATATAGGATGCTTCACCTAAGTCCTTAATAGAGAAACAATTGTTTAACTAGTCCCTAATAGATTGTAAGACTGGTATTTAATTTCTAACTAGAAATATGTCAACAACATATACTACTAGGATAATGACTGTATTCCCACTAAACCTCTTGTAAATACATGTTTTAAATTCTATCTTAATGAATCCAATTTTTTTATACCTTTATCATATTGAATGTTCAATGATCTAGATTCTTGATTTAATGCACAAATGGATATCAAAAACTTGAAAATATTTTTGGAATCATCTGTATTAATAAAAGCTTCTGGTTGTGTCATATAGAAATATTTTGATGGTTCTTATTAAGGAAAACAGTTTTGATATGCATCTTCCAAATTTCATAGTCATGTTAAGATACTATATATAGTTGAATTATTATGGATTTCAACATGGATATTGGTGAAAAATGTTTAATCAAATCCAATTATATAATGTTTTTAAACCCTTTATCCACTAGCATTGCATTATATGTATTTACTTTACCTTCCATCTCCAGTTTTCTCTTGAATACACATTTTTACCCAATCGGATTTACATAAACAAGCATATTGAACAAAACCCAAACATGGTTAAGATACATGGAATCCATTTCAAAATTCATCGATTCTTTCCATCTTTCATCTTCTAAGATCTCTACAGCCTATTTTTAGGATAAGGGTTAATAATTGTCAACCAATAATGACTCACCATCTTTAGTGACAGGAAGAACATATCTTTTTGGTGCTCTTACCTCTTCGGTTCTCCAATGGAGTACTTTTGTTTCAAGAAATAATTTTTTCACATGGGAATATGGAATATATTTATGTACTAACCCTTATGTATCTTGACCATCAACTTCATCAAATTAAATCTTTTCCCCAACATATTTTTATAGGATTTTCTCCCAATCAAAATGATTTTCTGTAAACAACCACTTTCATTTCTGGGGGTGTTATCGGTACTATGCCTTTTTTCTTAGGATTCCCTATAAAAATACACTTTTTGCCTTGGGGTTTTAGTTTTTCAACTGAGAAGGCCTTAACAAATTCCTAAAATCCCTATACACATGTATGTGAAAAATATGTTTCTTTCCACTCCATAAACTCCATGGTAATTCTATTGTCCACTTTAATTGGTACATTGGTTTAGTGTGTATGGAAATGTTTTTAGTGCATATATCAAAAAAGATAATGGAATATTGGAACTACTCATCATCAACAATACTAGTTCCAACAAGGCATGATTCCTCCTTTAAATTACACCATTCCACTTTCATATATATGGTGGAGTGAGTTGAGATAGAATCACAAACTCTTTTAGAAATTCCATGAGCTCATGGTTGAAATATTCACCACCTTTATCCAATATAATATTCTATATCTTATTTCCAATTTGATTTTATACTTAAATATTGAATTATTTGAATTTCTTAAAGGACTCATATGTATCACTCATCAATTAGCCATATCCAAATCTACTCAAGTAATCAGTAAAAGTTATGAAGTAAGAATACCCACCTCTAGATTCTAATAGTAATGGTCCTCACACATTGGTGTGTACTAATCCTATAATATTTGTTGACCATTCACCCTATCCACTAAATAGAGGTTTGGTAAATTTTCTTATAAATAAATATGACACATTTCGAGTTTTTTAGCTCAAAAGAGACTAAATAACCATATTTATAAATATTTTTTAAATGATTCTCGTTTACAAGAATAAAACTACGATTCCATATATGGTTGTTATATAAGTCATGTGAACATGATTAATTATCTATTTTTTAATGCATAGTTTTCCTAATTTAATACATAAAGAGCATTATTTAAATGTTCCGTACCATAACATATGTTCTCTTTACAAAAAAAGAAATTTTACTTCCAAATTTTAAAATAAAACCATTTTCATCTGGTCGTTATTCAAATATATTGTTTTAGTACCCCTGGTTTCGGGTACATAACCCCTTTCCTCATGTTTTTTTAATTTGGTGTGTTTTAAAATAGAGAGTTTTCATAAAATAGAGAGTTTCCATAAAATAGAGTGTTTCCATAAAATAGAGAGTTTCCATAATATAGAGTGTTTCCATTAATTTGGATGTTTCCATAATGTTGGTTGTTTCCATAAATTTTGATATTTCAATAATGTTGTTTGTTTCCATAAATTTGGATATTTCCATAATGTTGGTTGTTTCCATAAATTGGGGTGTTTCCATAAAGTGTGATGTTTCCATAAAAAATGTATTTCCCTAAAAGGGTAAAGGTGATGTATGGGAGAGTTTGGGGGTTTTAAAAGTATTATTGGGACTATAATTAAGGTCACACGATCCATACACGGTTGGCAAAAACCGTGTGGTCAAATCTTGCGTAGAGGTCAAATCTAGATCCTATTTTCTAGGATCTTGCTCGTTTTTGCACTATTTATTTCCTTTTGGCTTCGATGCACCCGAAATTCGATATTACTCTCCCTAGAAGACTGGATAACCCTTCCCAAATGAGTTAAATCCATTCCAGATCCTTTCCTTGGTGATTTCGAGTTTGATTCTTAAGGTTTGTCACAATTCATTAAGGATTTGTCATGATTTCCTAGATCTGCTTAGATCTACTCCTCCAATCTCCATTATTTCTTAGATATGATCCTATAGTCGGTATATATACATTTTTGGATGCCAAATATTTCAATGTTGAGTTTTTATCTTTCTTGGATAAGAGATCTAAGGCCACTCTTGGAGAATTAATCCGTTTTCTTGTGTGTTCTTCGTCTGTTGTTAAAGTATCATCAAGACCTTCAATGTAGGCGGATTCTCTCTCAACTCCTCTTGATAGAATTGATTGTCTTATATTCAAATTGGTTTAGTGATTGTGAAATTTATGTAAAAATATTCATTTGTGATGATTTATTTTTTTTTTGTGAAATTGCGTGATCAGGGTGAATAGTTGTGAAAAAATGTGGTTTAATTTAATATGATGATTTTAAATTATGGATTTTCTAGAATTGATAAAAGGTTGATGAAAAAGTGGTTTTAAATGGAAATGGTTTTCAATAAAAATGTAGCTTTATTGAAATGGTTTGGAGTTGAAATGGTTTGGCACTGAAATGGATTTGATGGAAATAGTTTTCAATAAAATTTTTTATTGAAAGTTTTATTTTGGCCTGATCGTTGGGCATATCTGTTCTGTGTTCATATTGCTTATATGGGGCTTGGTTGAAATATGACCTTGTTCTCAGTGCCAATGGTTTAATGGCGCATGGGAATTACATATACGAGACTTAGTTGAAATATGACCTTGTGCTTGGTGCCAAAGGATTGAGGGAACATGGGAAAAAATTACCTTGTGATGACTTGGTAGATCAACGAGAAACCGCTCATGAGTATGGAACTCTCATAATGTTGGGTGATCACAATTTCGCTTGGGGTTCCACTCAGGGTTCCGCTCTGGCTTCATGACGGTGACGACCATCGCACCGGCCCCTCCTCCCTAGGTTGGGGAGGGGCCTTCGTTGTCCTTCAAGGTTGTGCATCCCTCTTTATCCGCTTTCTCTAATCCCGACTTCCTCCCTCCATTACCCCCATCTTCTCTTTCTCCCTAGGTTCCATATTTGTTCTACGAGTTCCCTAACTTACCGCTTTCAATCATGGAGTTCAATGATGCTTCGACGCTCCTCAACCAGACTATGATAGCTCGTTTTTCGAAGCGACGACCTTCAGTGGAGTCTTTCAATCGATTCATGTTTGGATCATGGGATTTGCAAGAATGAGCTACCTTGGGGTTACTTGATAGGAATATTATTATGATTAGTTTTGCATCAGAAGAGGATCTGATAAAATCCAGGGCCTTCGCTCCTCGCAGAAGCAATGGGTCCCGCTTTTTCCTTTTCAGACGGACTTACGAGTTCCACATGAAGCATGATTCCCCCTCGGTGCCGATTTGGGTGAGCTTTCCTAACATTCCTCTTCCATTTCAGAATCCTTATATATTTCGGATGATTGGGAACCTAGTTGTTAGGTTTTTGTGTGCGGACCATCGAACTAATGTGATGTGTCACCCGATTAATCCTTGTGCTTGAGTGGAGATTGATGCTTCATGAATTCCTCCTGATTTTGTATGGATAAAAGTAGGAGAAGAATTCAGGTATAAGCAACAGTTTTTCTATGAATCTGGGGAGAATTTATGCTCGGTTTGTATGAGAATGGGTCATTCTTCAGAGGTGTGTAGGTGGTTTTCTCAAATTCCAGAGATGCAGGGTGCTCTAGATGTTTCAGGAGGGGATCCTGAGATCAAGGGAGGCATCGCTGGTCAGGAACCAATGGAAGCGGAGAAAGTGGTAGGGGTCATTCAAAAGGATCAACTGGATGGAAATCCTTTGGTTAGTGGTATTTTCAGTCAGCTGAGAAAGGATCTAGAAGAGCCTCAGGCCGGTGTGGCAGAGTACATGGCTAGTGTTTATGTTCGGGATCCTTTGCCTTTGGAGTCTTCAACTAAGGCGAATGATAATGGTCTTAGGCCGGTAGTGGGTGAAAGAATTGGGGAGGATGGAGATGCTAAAGCCTCTAGATCTGCTTTGTATGCTGAAGCTGTTCTTACTAGGCTGGGTTCTTCCAGAAAGGAGCATCCTTAGGGGACTGAGGATATGAATAGATCATGCCTGAGGAGCTGGTCTCTAGCCATTAATATGGGTAACCATTTTGTGGGGTTGGAGGTTGAAGGATATGATCAGGATGTTGATTTTCCTAGGGAAGGTTCTGATGATGAGTCATCAGATCAATTTGCTGAAGACAATGATTCAAAAGTTCATGTTCATGATATCTGCGACCAGCGGATGAGGAAGGGGCGGCAAGGCAGTAAGAAAGGGCGAAAGGATTACTCCCATCTACCTTTACCTATGGAGACTCGATCTTCTAAAAAATTGAAGTCAAAGGAGAAATAAAATGTTTCCATTTATGATTTAATTTTGACTAGTGTGGAGAAGGGGGATTATGGGGTAGGCCTTCTTAGGGGCGACCAGGTGGTGTGTCCTTCGGAGCTGCTATTGCATTCAACAGAGGATATGTTTGAAGATTCTTTGACAATAAATGCCTCGGCAGAGGATGCTAAGAAGATAATGGGAAGGCCTATTCAGGTGGAAACTAACAATGAATAGGGTGAGTGGATAGACATACATAATCTGATTTTAGTAAGAGGCTTCAACAATAAGAAGATCACTCAGGAGGAGTACATGAAAGTGTGGGACCAGACGACGTCTCACTTTGAAGACCTGCTTGATGCTGCTCCATAAACATCAGTAACTTCCCTTTCCTAGAAAATTTTTTGGGATAAGATTACTGATAGGGTCAACTTCCATTTCAATATCTATGTTTTCTCTTTTGATGCATGTCCTGGGTGAACTTGGGGTTTCTCACTTTTTCCACAAAAGTGTTTTGGTAATAAAAAATTATTTTTTCAGCCATAACGTAGCATGCATGGTTGGTTACATGGGTTTGATAAATGGTTGGGTATGCTAATATAGGCATATTGGGAAATGGTTATAAATATTGTTTGGTTATTTTTCTGGAAAAATATCTCGCTGGAAAATTGGTTTCAATTTCACTTTTTTGGTTTTGGTAATGAACGGTTTTGGAAACATGTTTATATTTATTTATAAACTGATTTTGAGAAATTTATTTATATAGATTGTTTTATATACTTGTTGATAACTCTTCTATCCTAGTGGCATGAGTAGTGAAGTCATTGGGGAAAATCTACTTAGTTTTATACTCACCCCAGCTTTGGCACTTTGGTGATTTTGCAGATGTCGTATTCCGAGACATAGGTAAAGGTAAGGCATCTCATTTCTAGTGGTTCGTAGTGATGATTGGGTGATGTGGTGGTTATTGGAGAATGTAGCTTGGTGTGGAGCCATTGAGGGTGTATTGGTGTCTTTTGAGAGTCTTGAGTTATTTATCTACTGTTGTGTACTTTGATGTGTTTGACTTAAATGAAGTAGCTTAGTTGTCTTTCAATTGTTCATGCATCATATTGTAAAATTTTGGTTATGGTTGGTTAGTTCGTTGAGTATATTTCGTAAAGGGTAAATCATCCCCCACTTGTACTTGAAACCTTTTAGCATTTATTTCCCACCTTTGGTGCCTTGGGGATGTCACTTAAGTCCAAGTAATGACTCGTGGAACTCTCAAGGCAATGAGAATTGACGGGTCATTACAAATGGTATCATCTTGTTCGGTCCCTGCCTAACAAGTAGTAATCGATGTTCCTAGTCTTGGAGTTGAAATTCCTCCTTGTTTATTCCGTGGGAACAAATCTTAGACAATAGTAGGATTGTCAGAACTTGAAATGTATAGCATAAAAGGACGTAACTAACCCATTTATGCTGAACTTCAAGTTACCAGGGTGTTGGGTACACAGGTGTTTTGGATACACTTATAAAATGTTAGAAATCTCATTTTCATGGGTTTAGCCAATGAGATTAGCATGGAATGCATTATAGAGGAATGACTTCCCACTAGGATTGTATATCTCATTGAAAGGAATAACTTATGATTTTCTGCAAGGTACAAATTTTTGAAAAGAAAAAATGCCAATTTTTTTTTTAAGTGAACGATTTTGAAAATAGGATATTTGGTGTATTTTGAAAATGGTTTGAATTTAAAAAAGCAAGTTGAATGTTTTCAAAAATTGCTGAACATTAAAAAAGGTTTTTTTGGAAAACAATGTTGTGATAGATGATGAGATAGAATTTAAAATGCTAAGCCATCAGTTTCTAGAGAGTGATATTGATAAGGGTTGTTGTTTTTTTATAAATGGAACTGGATAAGCGTCGTAGAGCCCAACCAGAAGTGGTTGATGAGAACGTGGTTGCACCTGAGCCCCAGGTGAACTAGCAGTTAGTCCAGAGCATAGTGAGAACTTTCTAGGCTGTGGGAAGTGTGAATAGAGCAGAAGAGCCAAAGTATGTTGATTATGCGGCCCAGTTTCAAAATCAAGATCTACCCATCTTTAGGGGTGTTTCGGGCCTGGAAAGGGCAGAGGCATGGCTGTCCGGAATGAACAGAATTTTTGAATTCTTAGGGACGCCAGTAGAGTTGAAAGTAAATCTAGCAGTGTATAAGCTAGAGAATATTTCTCTTAAATGTTGGTAGTTGGTAGTCCAAGTAGGAACGAAACTGGTTATGAAATGGGAAGGCTTTGAGTAATTGTTTAATTAACAATTCTACCCACTTATGTTCAGAATTCAGTGAACAACTGATTTCTTCAGTCTGAAGTAAGAGCATATGTTTGTGACGGAGTATGCAGATAAGTTTATGAGCTTATTGCGGTTTTCACCCAAGGTGGTGGGTAGCACGTCGTTAAAGGCAAGGATATTCGAAGCAGGGTTAAGGCAAGATATCCTTTCAAAAAAATAGAAGTTCTGTGTATCGGTGATCACACAGAGACGGTGAATCGATCATTGGTAGCTAAGTGGGATCTGTTGGGAGTTTCAGTCGATGGAAGCATAGTGGTACCCATGGGGAATACGTGTGCTTCAAACACTTTTTCTTGTTTCACGTGTGGTTGAGTTGCTGGGTTTATGGGTAGAAATGATGCCTTTGGTTTTGAAACTTCAAACTCCTCTGGGTCGAAGAGAGTGTCGATCGCTCTTGTGTAGAGTATGTGGTATCATTGTGGGCGAGGTTGAGATAGTGTTGAATTTATAAGTACTTGAGATAGATGTGTATGACGTAATCCTAGGTATGGATTGGCTAGTGGAGTTTAATTCCCACAATGACTGTAATACATGAATAGTGAATTTTACGACACATAATGGCGTTAGACATCTCTTTAGAAGAGAGATGCATGGAAGGTAGGGTGAAATGAGTTTTCTGGAACCAGTAGTGGACACGTTATCATATTAGTTGGTGGTGTTGTCATTGGAATCATTAGAGGGTGTTGAGTTGAGTGTTCTTTCAGTAGTGGTGGATCAGTTCATGGATGTTTTTCCCGAAGAATTCTCTAGGTTACCTCCCATAAGATAAGTGGAGTTTACGATTAATCTCCTTCCAGGGACCAATCCTATCTCACTTCTGTCTTACCAAATGAAACCTACTAAATTGCGGGAATTTAAATTCCAGTTGTAAGAGTTCGAAAACAAAGGGTTTATTCGGCCTAGAGTGTCTTCATGGGAAGCACCACTGTTATTGTGAAAAAGGAGGATGGAACTTTGAGGCTCTGTGTTGATTATCCTAAACATAACCAAGTTATGATAAATAATGAATATCTACTTCCACAAATTGATAATCTATTCGATCAATTAAGGGGAGGTCATTGGTTCTCTAAGATTGACTTGTGATCAGGATATCACCAATTGGGAGTTCAGAAAGAGGATATTCCAAAGAAAACTTTCAGAAGTAGATATGGACACTATGAATATATAGTCATGCCTTTCAGTCTAATGAATGCACTATCAGTCTTCATGGAATTGATGAATCAGATATTTCAACAATATCTGTATTATTTTTTTGTGGTGTTTGTGGATGAAATTTTAGTCTATTCAATGAAAAGGGATGATCATGAGGTACACTTGGAAACAGTGTTAAAAATATTTAGAGATCATCGTTTGTATGCCAAATTATCAAACTGTGAATTTTGGATACAGGAAGTACATTTCCTAGGCCATTTCATTTCTGAGAAAGGCATTTCTGTTGATCCTGAAAAGATAGAAGCTGTTATATTTTGGCAACCACCGAAGAATTTGTTCAAGATATGAAGTTTTCTTGGTCTTGCTAGTTACTACCGATGCTTTGTGCATGATTTCTCATGACTAGCTTCACCAATGACATATTTGACAAAGAATAATTCTCCATTCCAATGGATGGAGAAATGTCAGAACTCTTTCCAGGAACTAAAAGTTCGGCTTACATCGGCACCTATATTGATCTTTATAGAATAAGGACAGGGGTATGAGGTGTATTGTGATGCTTTAGGATTAGGGTTGGATTTTGTTCTCATCCAAAGAGATGACGTGGTTGCTTATGGTTCGAGGCAGTTGAGGGTACATGAGAATAATTACCCAACACATTATTTGGAGTTAGCGGTAGTCATCTATGCTTTGAAAACAAGGAGAAATTATCTCTTTGTTGATAAATTTACTATGTTTATAGATCACAAAAGCTTGAAACACATTTTAACACAGTGAGATTTGAATTTGAGGAAAAGGAGGTGGATGGAGTATCTCCAAATGTTTGAATTTGACTTGATGTACACACCGAGGAAAGGAAATTCAGTGGAGAATGCATTGAGTAGAAAGTCTTATACTCAGTTGGTGAAAGAGGCTTCAAATTAATGGAAGTTGATGTCGGTTTTAGCCGACATGCATGTGGAATGTGAAGATAGATTTGATGTAGCCATTTTAATTTTAGCTATGATTGTTCCTGATTTATTAAAAATGATCAAAGAAGAAAAAATGATTGATGCATAATGTCTAGTTGTAAGTTCAAAAGTAAATGGTGGGGAGACCATTGATGGCTGGAAAATTTATGGAGGTTCAGTTTTTCGTTTTATAGATAGGATGGTTGTGCATTTGGTTTTTCAGGAACAACTACTTCATTCTTACCACCATTCAAGATGGGTTGTACATCCAGGTACACAGAAGATGTATAAGGTGTTGAAGGCGCATTTTTGGTGGAGTGGCATGAAAATTAAGGTGGCCGAGTTCTTCTCGTGGTGCTTAACTTGTCAGAAGTTTAAAGTAGAGTATCCAAGACCAGTTGTTATGTTACAATCTTTGCCCATCCCAGTGTGGAAATGGGATCAAATAGCAATGGGTTTTTTTATAGGTCTTCCAAGAATGGTCCGAAAACACAATTCCATTTGGGTTATAGTGGATCATCTAACCAAGTCGGCCCATTTCATTCCCATTCATGAAACTCATACGGTGGAGGATCATTCAAAAATATATATCTGAGAAGTGGTAAAGAGGCATAGTGTACAAGTTTCAATAGTCTCAGATATAGATCTGAGGTTCACATCTCGTTTCTAGAAATCATTACAGCAAGCCCTTGGAACTTAGTTGACTATGATCACCATGTATCATCCTCAAACGGATGGGCAATCCAAACGGACAATATAAACATTGGAAGACATGTTTCGGTCTTGTGTAATGGATTTTTGGTGGCTCATGGGAGGATCATATACCCTTAGTGGAGTTCTCATTAAATAACAGCTATCAAGCCTCAATACACATGGCTCTGTTTCAAGCATTTTATGGGCGTCCTTGTCGTTCTCTACTATGTTGGGTAGAAACGGGTGAAACATCAATAGTCAGGACAATCCTTGTCCAAGAAACAACATAGAAGGTCTAGTTGATTCAAAAGAGGATGGAGATAGCTTAGAGTCATCAGAAATCTTATGCAGATCACCATTGAAGACCATTTTCATTCGTTGTGGGTGATCATGACTTCTTGACGATCTCTCCAAGGCCTGGACATCGTCATTTCGGGAAGTAGGGCAAGTTATCTCTTAGATAAATTGGCCCCTTTGAGATACTAAAATGGGTTGGAGAGGTGGAATATCGGTTGGAATTACCACCATGGTTTAGTTTGGTGCATAATGTGTTCCATGTATCCCAGTTAGAAAAGTATCACCCTGATCCTGACCATGTGATTAGATGGGATCACATTGAGCTAGAACTGGATACATGACTGGTACAAATTCTAGTTCAGATCATGGATAGACAAGAGAATGTATTTAATGGGAAAATCATCATCCTAGTGCGGATTTTACGAGGACATGGTCAGATTTAGGAAGAGACTTGGGAACGTGAGAACTAAATGAAAGAGCAGTGGCCAAAACTCTTTTTGGCTAGCATGGGTTGTCTACATTCCGAGGACAAAAAGACCAATGGTGGTGAGAATTTAGTATCCTTAGTTTCGGGTACATAACCCCTTTCATCACGTTTTTTAATTTAGTGTGTACTAAAATATAGAGTTTCCATAAAATAGAGAGTTTCCATAAAATAGAGTGTTTCCATAAAATAGAGATTTTCTATAATATAGAGTGTTTCCATTAATTTGGATGTTTTCATAATGTTGGATGTTTCCATAAATTTTTATATTTCCATAATGTTATTTGTTTCCATGAATTTGGATATTTCCATAATGTTGGTTGTTTCCATAAATTGGGGTGTTTTCATAAAGTGTGATGTTTCCATAAAAAATGTGTTTCTATAAAAAGGGTAAAGGTGAAGGATGGAAGAGTTTGGTTGATTTAAAAGTAATTTTGGGACAATAATTATGGTCGCAATATCCATACACGGTTGGCACAAACAGTGTGGTGAAATCCTGCGCAGAGGTCAAATCTAGATCCAATTTTCTAGTAGCTTTCTTGTTTTTGCTCTATTTATTTCGTTTTGGCTTCAAAACACCCATAATTCTATATTACTATACCTATAAGGCTGGATAACCCTTACCACATGAGTTAAATCCATTATTGATCCTTCCCTTGGTGATTTCGGGTCCGATTCTTGAGGTATGCCACCATTCTTTACGGATTTGTCATGATTTATTAGATATGCTTAGATCTACTCCTCCAATATCCATTCTTTCTCATATCTGAACCTATAGTGGGTAGATATACATATTTTAATGCCAAATATTTCAATTTTTATTTGTGACCTTTCTAGTATAAGAGATCTAAGTCTGCTCTTGGAAAATCGACCCTCTTTCTTGTGTGTTCTTCTCCTGTTGTTAAAGTTTCGTCAAGACCTTCAAGGTAGGCGACTTCTCTCTCAACTCCTCTTGATAGAATTGATTGGATTAGATTCAAACTGGTTTTTTTATTTTGAAATTAATGGAAACATATTCATTTGTGATGATGTATGTTTTTTGTGAAATTACGTGATCTTGGTGAATAGTTGTGAAAAAGGGGGTTTAATTTAAAATGATGATTTTAAATTCTTGATTTTCTGGAATTTATAAATGTTTGTTGAAAGTGTTTTTGTCAATAGAAATGGTTTTCAATAAAAATGGAGTTTTATTGAAATTGTTTGGATTTGAAATGGTTTGGAAATTAAATGGATTTGACGGAAATACTTTTCAATAAAAAGGTGTTTTTATGGAAAGGTTTGTTTTGGCTTGATCGTTGGGAATATGTGTTGTGTGTTCATATTGAATATATGGGTCATGGTTGAAATATGACCTTGTGCTCAGTGAAAAAGGATTAATGGCACATGGGAATTACATATACGGGTCTTGGATGAAATATGACCTTGTGCTCGGTGCCAAAGGATTGATGGCCCATGGGAAACAATTACCTTGTGATGACTTGGTAGATCAACAAGAAACTGCTCATGAGTATGAAACTATCATAACGTAGAATGCATGGTTGGTTACATGGGTTTGAGAAATGGTTGGGTATGCTGATATAGGGATATTGGGAAATGGTTATAATGATTGTTTGGTTATTTTTTTGGAAAAATATCTTTCTGGAAAATTGGTTTCAATTTCACATGTTTGGTTTTGATAATTAACAGTTTTGGAAACTTGTTTATATTTATTTATAAACTTCTTTTGAGAAATTGTTTTATATATATTGTTTTATATAATTGTTGATAACTCTTCTATTCTAGTGGTGTGAGTTGTGAATTCATTGGAGAAAACCTACTCAGATTTATACTCACCCTTTATTTGCTACTTTGGTGCTTTTGCAGATGTCGTATTCCGAGAAATAGGTAAAGTTAAGGCATCACATTGCTAGTGGTTCGTGGTGATGCTTGGGTGATGTGGTGGTGCTTGGAGCATGGAGGATGGTGTGGATCCATGGAGGGTGTCTTGGTGTCTTTTGAGAGTCTTGAGTTGTTTATTCGCTATTGTGTACTTTGATGTGTTTGACTTAAATGAAGTTTCTTAGCTGTCTCTCAATTGTTCATGCATCATATAGTAAATGTTTAGTTATGGTTGGTTGGTTCATTGAGTTTATTTCTTAAAGGGTAAATCTACCCCCCCCCCCTTACTTAAACCCTTCGGTATTTATTACCAGCCTTTGGTGCATAGGGGATGTCTCTTAAGGCCTAGTAATGACTCATGGGACTCTCAATCCAATGAGAATTGGCGGTTCATTACATATGTTCTTGTTAAAAGTTAGTACATAATAAAAATATATTAAAACCAATATCATTACGATCGATAGTGAAAGTTGGTATTCACCAATGGATATATAAGCTGGACTCACACCATTGGAAGCTCACAAATCCAACTGTCCTCTAGAAATAATTTGAAATCAACTTGGTTATGACATTTTGATATATATTTGAGCACCAAAAGATGTATTAAATACCCAAAGTGTATATATTGAAAGATTGCACTTGATAATGAATGCACCAATATATTAACCTTGATTTAGGGTGTTTTTCATCTTCTAGTGGCCTTTCTTGCCACATACAAAACATATTGCTTCCTTTTCCTTTCCATACCTATAAATCTTACTAATATTTTAAGTAATGTAATCTAGATCTTTAAACTTATTTTGAGTTTTTTTCTTGATCACCTTTTTATTCCATTTACTATTCACAATAACGACAACAGGTTTTTCATTCCCCATGTCCATATCCACTTGGAGAATTGGAGTAAGAAGTTCCAAAAAACACTTATAATTATTTCTCATGTTATAATTAATAGTAAAACAAGGGAAGGATTTGGGGGTGGGTAATGTATGAGTTCTATGTGAAACCCATCTCATAATTTAATCCCTATGAAGTATAAGCATTCAATTTATCCAATATTCATGATACATGAGGCCCAACTGGTGCCAAAACTTCAAACATAGGTGTAAATAGAGCATTGGAGATCTCAAATATCTCTTCTGTTACATTCTATTGATAGATATCTTGATGGTGAGACGACATGCTATACACACATCAATGTCCTCACACTGCTTGAAAATATCATTGGTTATGGTTGAAAGCATGAAATAATAAACATATGTATCATGGTTCAAATTCTTTTCATAGAGATACGACTCTTCCTTACATGACTCTTTACTAGGAGAAACATGAATAAGTTCTTCCTCCACATTCAATTTACTCTCATGGAATTGGATAACATGTAAGTGCCACAGCCAATATTGTAATTTTTTATGGGTGAGAAGGTTATCTTTTTCATGTATAGATTTCAGTGTTTTTTTTAAGTCATTTTTAATATTATTTATACAAATAAAATGAGAAAAGTTTTAGTAATTTTTTTGATAAACTTTAGATAAAAAATAAATATTATATTTATTAAATCCTTAAATTGGAATTTATCAACCATTTCCTCTTAATTCCACCAAGTCCCTCTTTGTCATCCAACCCTTGAAGTGAACTATGTTATGTCAAACTAAACATTCAATTTATAATTCCATGATAATTTAATGCAACCATACGTTGGATGGTCAATCAATTTGAACTATGATTTGATTTTAACTGAAGTTGTTAAAGGGTATACAAACTTAACAAAAATAGTTGAGAGATTTCATATTTTATGCATAAATGTCAAATTCATTATATTTATTAAATTATTTTTCTTATTATGGTGAATAAATGAATTAATTAACAAATTCTTAGATAAGGTTTATATATAATTCAATTTAATTTTGTTATATCTTGCATTCTTATTAATTAATTTATTCATGATGTCATGAAAAAAAAAATAATGAAATAACCATGAAAGTTGAAAAAAATAAAATAATAATGTGGTAAGAACATGATATTTTACTAATGGTTATTTTATCTTGGTGATTATTAGAAAACTGTTGACCTAGTTGGAATACACCTTGAACCACTTGTGGTTCGTGTTGTATGTTTTCATGTATCCACCTATGAATCTATCTTGGATTGGTTTGACCTTCGTTCCAAACACAAACCACCACCAATATCATGGGATCTCTATCCATTATATATTATTTTACTAACATATAAGTGAGGGGAACCAAAGGATAGATTAAGGTGTTTATATAAAATAAACTATGAGAACACATGCTCTTACATAATGAGACGAAAGATGAAAAAATGAAAAAAAATTAATTTAACATTATATTAAATTTAAAAATTGCCTAAAAAGGTTTGGTATAAGATCATGATATTCAACATGAATCCAATGAATTATACATTTAATAAAAATATCATTCAATTATAATCATTCTTATTTAAGATAAATCATGTTTAAATTAACTAATTATCATCTTTAATTAAATGATTATTTTATCTTAATTCATTTATGAATTTTATTAAGATCATCATCAATAATAATTTTAATCAAATGAAATAAGTTCTTTTAAAATAAAATTCATACAAAAAATATATCTTCAAGGCAACATAGTGTGTACCCATTTGAACTACCCAACATGTATTAAACTCATATACTATTTACACTTGGGAAAGTGTCATATATGAAGTATCACATAATTTCTTGGTATGTACTATCAAGATATTTACCAAATGGAACACATATTATTTACATAGTGTGTTATCCTTCAATGTGTGTTGAGTAATAAATATAATACAACTTATACACGAAA
Source organism: Viscum album (assembly GCA_963277665.1). Classification (NCBI taxonomy): domain Eukaryota; kingdom Viridiplantae; phylum Streptophyta; class Magnoliopsida; order Santalales; family Viscaceae; genus Viscum; species Viscum album. The sequence goes on from OY728130.1 coordinate 405,975,289, forward strand.
TGTTGAGCTGAACATTATGCATAAATTAGTTAGGAAGTAATATATATGAAACCCATCATATGGAATATAATATCGCCTTAATGGCCACACAAAACACATGTTGATAAGGTTTGACCATTATAATAAATCAATTTTTAATTATATTTAATTTAGTACAACAACATTATGTGTACATTGAATTTTACATGATGTTTACTTTTCTCAGCATCTATCCATGACACAAGTCTAGGTAGTCACAATGTATCCATTCTATGGAAAATATTGGAGTACACAGTTTGAACATGGTACACATGGTGTGTGTTCTTATAGTTACATGGAGACCAGCCATATAGGCTATTTAATATGATACACGACCTGCCTATGACTAAAGGAAGATATTTCTTATAAAATTGTTACATGACATGTACTTTGACTAAACATGTGTCATGCTACCCTGATCAACACATAGTGTATAACTAAATTAAATATGTGTAATAAATAAAAATGTCTTGAATTAATTCTGAACTAATTTAGTGTTCAATAATCACTAGTAGCTAGGGTGTACCACTGAGTTACACAATGTGTTATCTTGTATTATTTGAGACTCATTGGATCCTCTCTATGATATCTTCAAATTTATTTTCTTCATAAAACAAATCTATTTGATTATATTTAAAAATAGAATAAAAATGATCTCTTAATTTGTATTAAATAATGATTAATCTAGAATTGAAAACTATTGAAAAATACATAAAACAATTAAGAATATTTAATTAATTATAACTTATTATGAGACCTGCTCTGATACTATTTATAGGTTCTTGGAATAGTAGAAGCGTTAGATAATACATTCTCAAAGTTGGTTTTTTTTCATTATCGATGAATAAGCCACGATTTATATGATGATCAATGTTGTGATCAATGTAATTGAATCAAATAATATAGACAATGGATAAAGGTAAAAACCCAACTGAATAATCATCATATATTATTTATCATTAATTTTATGCAATTAAGGAATTCCCATGTGAGAAACTATTTCTTAGTTGATGGAACCGAAAAATAATTTATGTCATACCATCATTGAATTGCAGTAATAAATAATAGATTCTCTATTGTGGTGATCCAAATGTGATCCAAAAATCTCCTAATGTCATCATAATAATCTCTTACTACTAGCTTGGAATATCCTAACGCTTGCATCATTCACCATTGATCACACTGAGAACAGCTTCAAAGAAGCATTTTATTCAATATATCTTGAATTGAGAGTGGTAGTTGTGGAGGATTGTTCTCCATTATTTATAGTTTTATTAGAGGGGGAACCCTCTAGATATTCGAGAGGATTATCTCTATATCTCATTGTGCACAACCAAAAAACTCGGTTCTGTAAAATAATAATAGAACGGGGTTCATATACTGCTAGTGTTTGAAAATAAAAAATACACATACATACTTATTATTTTCTTAATCTTTATGGAACCCCATGTCTATAATAATAAGAATAATATTTTTTAACATGCTCTAAACTCTTGAATTAAATTAAATATTATTTATTCAAATAATATTCAATATATATTATTTCTCAGCAGACCCTTAAACCCAGCCACCAACCCAACACAATATTTATCAGGCCTTGAATAATGACTATTTAAATAATAAATATTTTTAACTTCATTATTAAATAATAAATAAATAAATATTATATTCACAAAATAAAAATTAAATATTTATTAAATATTATATTCAACGAATATTTTATCTAATAAATTGTGGGAAAATATACATGAACAAGTAAACTTGGATAATTATTAAATCACATGTGGAAATAAAATTTATTCATGTTGTTAAATAATAAAAAATTATATCTTATTTACCTAAGATTCTGTATACACTTAGCGTGTGACCCTCTGGGCCTTTTTCTTAGTGGCATTAGGTGAAGCAGCCCAAAATCATAGTTTATCATCTTGCATCCCACCAAGACACCAATAGAAAAATAATTTAATGCCACAATGACATAATATCTCATACAGATTCTTACTATGTAATATAATCCATTTAACGTGATATCATTAATGAAGGAGGTTTCATGTTGGTTTTATCATTCTATATGCTCTATTTCTCTTTCTTTGATTTTTAAGAATTGAACTTGTGTATAGAACACCAAGACCATGAATTTATTTAGGGTATATCATTTCTATTAAATGGCACGAGATATCAAATTCCATTAAAGAACAGAGGAGAAAATCATTTCCCACATTATTCATTAAAGAAATATTACTCATGATGAACCCAATGTATCTTACCATTTCTCAAACACATGTCATAACAATTTTCATCAATACATAAAAGTAATCAACTTATAAAAATAATTAATAATATTATTAAATTCTAAGGATTAATAAATAAACCTGTAAATAAGAACATCTAATGCACATATAAATTTTGATTTTCTACTTGTAGGTCCCATTATCACAATATCCTAAACTAGATATTACCAAGGGAATACACCCTGTGAAAGTGCCTAAATTGCTATGAGTCTCTTCCCCTGATATCTTTTATCATTTGTGTCCCTTGGATGATTTCATCTGTCTATAAAAAAATATATATAATATTACTATCATTGTACTTTGTGGTTCTCATCATAGTGGGAAAATACTATGACCTTTTATAGTGACTCCTACTCTTAAAAAATTATAACATAATATGTTACATATAAGAAAAATCATGATGTGATAAAGAGTCTATTAACATAAAAAAATTAATAATGGTTATTATAAATTACATAGATGTTTGTAGTATGGAACCAACTCCAATAGAATCCCACATTCACTAGCTCAAACTGCTAAAAACATAGCCCAATATCTCTCACATGATACTCATACTCCTTCTGAGATAGACATTTAGTCAAAAAGTATGTCATATTTTCTTCTATAAGAACTAATGTTACTGAAAATTCACTCATCTGAGAAAAATACCTCTAGAGGTGATAGTTCTGGAGTATGTTCATTATACATTGGTGTGACCTTGGCTCTTTTACAAGAGATTACCAAACCTTATTATCACAATACAATGTGATTGGGTTTTTACTGATATGTACCGCATCAATATCCTATAAAAAGTTTCATATCGAAATATATTCCATTATTGCATCAGAAACCACTATATACTCGAACTCCCCTGTAGAATCCATGAAAATTGAGTACATTGAAGTCTTAAAGCTCACAGATCCTCTATTTACACAAGAAACATGTGATGAATATGAATTCAAGCATTTTGATATATTTGAAAAATAGAATTAGTATAACTACTGACAACGAGCTCCTCATATCCTCCATCCACTAGCAATATATCCATTGTTAATTGAAACGTAAGGATAACCTTAACAGAAAACCAATAATGCTCTCCAAGATTAGTTTGATAACTACCTACCAATCTCAATATATAATAAACATCATGTATAACACATAACATGACATACAATATTGATCCTATATCAGAATCATATGAGGTCTTATTCATTCTCTCTTTTTCCTATTATGTATGAGGAAACATTTTCAAAGAAATATGTATACCACGTGACATTGGAATAAACCCCATCTAGTGTTGTTCCATGATAAATATCCTTAGAATCTAGTCAATTTAAATACTTTTACATATTCCAATAATCCTCTTGGATATATCATGGATGATCTTTATTCCTAGAACATAGGTAGACTAATCTATGTCTTTCATGGATAAACACTTATTCAACCTATCCTTAAAAGGATTTAGAACTGGTATGGCATCTAAAATTAGTACTATTTCATCAAAATATAATACTATGGTAATGAATGTAGTCCCACTAAGAATCTTTTAAGCACATGGATCATATCTATTATTAATGAAACCACATCCTTTTATAGCTTCATTGAATTGAATGTTCCACAATTTAAATGATTTCTTCAATCCATAAAAGGATCTATGCAAATTGAAAATATTTATTAGAATCACCTGAAGTGATAAACACTTTTGGTTGTGTCATATAGACATCATTCTGAGTGTTACCATTGTGGAAAGTAGTTTTGATGTCCATATTCTAAATTTTAGAGTCATGGTATGTTTTTGTAGCTTATAGAATTATAATGTATTTAAACATTAAAATTGTTTAAATGGTTTCACTATAGTAAATTCCATGATACTGTTTAAAACATTTACCCACTAGTTGTTATTTATAGGTATTTATTTTACATTCAATTTCTAGTTTTCTCTTTAATCCCAATTTTCTCCCAATGGTCATTACAATAACCGGAATATCAAATAGAACACAAACCTGGTTCTAAAATATTGAATCCAATTTAGAATTTATAGCTAATTTCCATTTTTTAGCTTCTAATATCACTACTAACTCATTCCAGGAGAGAGGATCATCATTTTAAATGAATAATTATTCACCATCTTTAGTGGCCAGAAAAACATATATATTTGGTTCTCTTACCTCTCTTATGATCCTATGTAATACTTATGTTTGAAGAACTAATTCTCCCATGGGGACTTGTGGAATCCATTCCTATACCAACTCTTTTATATCATGAGAATTAATATCATAAAATTCTATCATTCTCCCACTATACATTTTTAGGATGTTCCCCCTCTCTAGAAAAAAACCTTTCAATAAAAAAACTACTTTCTAATATGGGAAGCTTTATTGGTAGAATCTATTTGTTTCTTTAGGAAACCATTTAAAGATACACTTTATGCCCCCAGGTGCTAGTTTATTTCCAAATAAGTCCTTAACAAAAAACTCACAACCCTTTCCATATGTATGTTCAAAAAATCTTCTAATACATAACAAAAAGGTAATTTTATTTTCCACATTACATGGAACTCGATTTTGTGTGCATGTTGTAGTTTGTAATTCATACCCATAAAAGGAAAATGAATGATCTGCATGACTCATCATCAATCATACCATGTCGAACAAGGTACAGTTCCTACTTTCACTAAAACTTCCACTATGGTGTATAAGGTGTGTTTAATTGAGATATAATACCAAACTCCTATAGAAATTCGATGAAATCTTATTCAAGATATTCATGACCATGATATGGTTGAATCTTCTTCATCTTCTTTCTATATTGATTCTCTAATTAATTTTGGAATTCATTAAATATTCAAAATGACTCATAATTATATATCATAAACTATACATATCCATATCTACTCAAGTAAATAGTAAAATTTATAAAGTAAGAATACCCACCTCGATATTTTACTGGAAATGTTTAGCACACATCAATGTGTACCAATCTGAAATTATATGTGGCCCTTTCAACCTATCCATCGAATGAAGGTTTAAAGATTTATCATTAGAAACAACCAAAACATCTGTAAGAACCCTATTCTTATTTGAGGTATATATCATATGTTTTACAGCAAGTATCAGTTTAATTGTTTAAATATGACCTTATGTGGATGCTCGTTGAGGTTATAGAGGGATTGGGGTTTTCAGGGGCTGATTTGGAGCCCGAAACCCAAAGTTTGATGTTTTATGCCTGATGCATGACTTGTATAAACCATGTGGGACAAGCCGCACAATTTTACTAATCCGTGCGAGGATAGGTACAAGGGGCCTACGGGTCACACAGTTCGATGAAACTGTGCAAGAGGAGTCTCATGACCATATGACAGGTCTCCAATTTTTAGAAAATTTAACAGAAGCTCTTCGCACAGTTTGTTTGCGTTTTCTAAACTATGTGGGTAAACCACACAAGCTCCCATTTCTCATACAGTATACCGTGCAACTTAGTGCATGATTGGACAAATTGTCTGCCTAAATCGGGGGACCCAGATATTTTGGGTAAAATGACTGTTGTGGGCTAAATTCATTTTAAAATAAAACCTATGTTTCCTTCTTTATCCTTTGGATATTAGGAGGTCTTTCTTATGCCCTTTGAAGGATTAAACATGTGATGGAGCAACATTATTTTTCCGACCTCCGGATCGAATGCTGTTCTTCTCTTTTTATTCTCTATAGTGAGTCCTTAATTCCTTTTTAGTCATTCATTATTCTTTTAGTTTCAAGATTCATTATATGGATTTACTCTCATATTCCCTATTTTCTCATTCTTCATCCATTATTTAGATTTGTTCCAAATTGGGATTAAATAGAGCTTGATACTAGTTGAGCTCTCTATCAAGGACATAAGTTTGGTAGTATCAAGCCTTTTGTTCTGAATTTTGAGCTATTTATATATGCCAGAGTGCCATACACCCATTTTTGGGGCATTTCAATAAATTGGAATTGATCCTTATTGTTGACTATCATGGTTTATGTAATTAAATAGTATTGATTATGCATGATATAGGATTTATACCTTGAATATGGACCACCCCATGGGTGAGTTTACTTGAATGAACCCTTATGGATTTTGGCATTGGATACCTATGAGGCATGCCTTTTATAGATTTCATTGTTTGTTAAAAATGGAATGTTTAAATGGGATTGAATATTAATGGAATTGAAATGTTGAAATATTTTAATTAATTTTGTTAATGATTATGGGATTGTTGACTTTCCCCTTGACCCTTCTATACCATTACTTATTTAATTATGTTCGGTTTGTTATGCCTTGCCCATGTGGGTAATGTGATGGCTATGGAATTAATTTCTCAAATAATGATTTTCCCATGTGGGTTATATTATAAAAAATCTATGTGATATCTTTATAGGATATTTATTCTTGTTATATTAAAAAGAACCATAAGAGTTTAAATGGCCTTGGAATTGTTAGCCCTTATGAGTTAATTGAGACCTTTCTAGGAAATGGATTAATAAATCATGGGAATCTCAATTTAATGATATTTTCCCATGGGTTAAATTATGTTAAAGATATCTAATAGTTTATTATACTTATGTTTCTTGTTATATAAGATATGACCATGAAAGTTAATGAATGTCCAAATATTATTATGTTGGCCAATGATTGTCTTACTCCATGAGGTGTGTTTGATATCAGATGCACTTTGTTTTAACCGTGGCATGTCAAATGAAATTATTAAATTGAATTTAAATGGTTATATGATAATATCCTTGAGTGGCACATTGATTCATTCTTGAATTACATTGATGGATTCATGTGATAGTTTACCTTTACACCTTGAGTGACACATGGATCCACCTTAGGATTCCATGGATGGACTCTATGGTTAATGTGATTATGCTATGGGAGATACATGGATCAATTGAGGGATTCCACGAATGGACACATTGAGACCCGACTTATATTCCAAGTGATACATGGACCCATGTGAGGGATTCCATGGAAAGACACAGAGGGAATTTGATTATATGTCTTGGGTGATACTTGGGTCTTCTTTATAGCACCACCAAGGATGGACTCTAATAACCTGCACTTATAACTCACCTACTGAGTTTCTAAGAGGTTCGCCCAACATGGGATTATAGGGTGTTGGTTGACGCTGCACTGAGCGTGATACTTGAATTCCAACTTAGGAATGTCATGGATGGGATCCGGTTATAAATTTAATTGTAAAATGGGATGAGTTTTGACACGTGTCCCAAGACAAATCACAATCTTGGATTTAGTATTGACTTGTATAGTTTAGATATCCTTCTGAGGAATCTGTTGTGCTTACAGTTATATGGGGGATGCTGGGTTTGAGAAGGATCATGAGACTTATAAATTCAATGTAATTAAATAGTTAACCGGATATGAAATATTTCTAAATGAAAAAGTGCATGTAGGTTCTTTACCATTGAGTAATTCCTTTCATACATCCTTTCTTATTACTCACTGCCCACAATATATTCACTGACTAATTGGAACAGACCTTGGTTGGTTTCCTACCAGGGTTTAGTCTCACACCCTATTTGGGTCTTGTTCTTGGACCCAAAAATGTTATATGATTGTAGGTAATGATAAGGTAAGGTTCCCTCTTATAGGTACTTGATATGCTACTTAGGAGAAGGAGATCATGAGACTATGCTGAGGCTTGCTATGCAACGGGGATTATTTATTACTTATTTACTTTTGTTATATGGATTTTACATCTGATTGATATCCCTAATCAGGAGGTTTTATTAGAAACATGGGACTTTTATCATTATCTTTTCTATGAAATGTCATCTGGTTTAATGATACTATCAGTCTTACACTGTTATATTATATTGTATAGATTTACTACTTCCTCTATTGAACTGTTATTGTTTTCCACTGTGTTACACTCTACGAATGAGGTTATAGGAACCCCACTATCGCACATATTCCCTCTCTACTAGTCGGAAGCCTCAAGAATTTCAGGAGATGTGCTTGAGGCCATGTGGCCAACCGGGTATGGGGAACCTTTTAGTGGAATTCAGAACTGAGATGTTACAAAGTTGTATCAAAGGTTTCTTTTCTTGTTTTTATTTACGATTTGGAGACAATATAAAGGTATAATAAGGATAAAGTATTTTTTAATGAGATGTTCCTAGGCGTAGCTAACCCACGTATAAGAGAAATCAAAATTACCTCAAATTAAAATGATATTTTCTAGATTTTTGACAATTACAGTTTATTTGATTCCACCATTGGGTTATGAACTTAATTTATGCTATTATTGTTGATATTATTTGGGGTTATATTATGTTTCAACCGGATGATACGATAGTGTTCCTTATCATTCATCATATATGCACCTTCTAGATTTCACATGCCATGCATTATTCCATTCCATTTATGATCCCTTGTCGTTTTCATGCTATTGTGATAGATGTTTTGATACACATTACTACTATTATGTGAGGTATATCACCATATATTATGGTCTGAAATAGTTGGATGAAAATATTTTTTCCCTGATGTTTATGGGACCTCTTGGATCATAATTTGTTGGATCATAGTTTAACCTTAAAGTAAAATATGTTATCATATGATATAGGTGGATTCCAAGCATTAATTATTTGGATGTATGGGCCCCATGGATTTGGATTTGGATTAACCTTGGTTCACACCAATGAAGGGAATGTGATAAATATGAGATGAGTATCAATTCAATGAATGAAAATTTATAATCAGTTTGAAGTAAAATGAATATGAAAAAAGTGAAACTGATATGGATTATGATAGAGAACCTGACAAAACCCTAACTTTGTAGTGGGATTTTGATAGTGTTTATCACTTGTTTTATGCCAAGACTTGACCCATGGGGCACACAGATGGGTGAGTATATAGCGACCCTAGAATTTTACTCATAACATCTCATGATTTTAAGCATAATTATACATCAGAGTAAAATCCATGTATGGTTAAGTCTTGTGTCTTGGAATACTAGGTGCATAAAACATAAATCATGGGGCTTATAAGAAAAAATTATTTATTTAATATACATAAAAATATCATAACATTATTTTAGACCTTACATCTGCATAGGAGACCCTGGGGAACACATGAACAAAGGGATGATATAAAAATCCCAATCAGGGAAAGAACATAAGAATAAATCATAAGCACATGAGTTAGCAGTCATGGCACAATGAAATCAAAAGCATGGAATATATGGAATCAAAAAAAATAAACATGGGATCATATAAACATGGAATCATATTAATTTGGTGGAAACATAAATCATGTCTTCAGTATGAGTCAAGGATAACAACCAATCCAATTTCACATAGTAGTATGGGTTAAGGCTAATCACCAATCTCGTTTCCTATAGTAGCATAAGCCAATTCTAACCACCAAGGCCGTTGCACATAATGTATCATGAGACTTAACTATACCCAATTCATTGGAGTGCAATCTAGATGCACCCATCTCAATATTTTCATGAATTTTCTTTCCACACAAATTATCCTACATAATCAACCATACATAAACATAAGGGGTCCCATGGAATGAAATGGGTAACACAATCATGTCATAAAGCATAATAAATGGGTGTATCATAATGTTTCCATGAGATAAAGGAATTAGAACTTACAATGACGTTCATAAGGTAAAATATTTATATATCATGGTAAGTTATGTCAAACATAAGTGACAACATGTAAGAAAAGTGTTTAAGAAACTTTACAATTAAAACATTTTAGTGCAGTTTTTTATGGAAAACACTATAGATCATTTTAAATAGAACAAAGGAAAATATTTTATATAAACCCAGAATTGAAATAAGAATGTTTTCATAAAAGATAACTTTATAAAGACAATATTTGATTAAAATAGAAGATAGAGTGCACTTGAAATCGGGTAAGAATTTGGGAAGTTCCATTAAAACAGGTTTGCGTATCAGAATGTACAAAGTAGGGAATATTTTAAAAACATGTATATCTCAGAAGGGAGTGATTAAAGGGTATTGATAAATTAATTTTTTAAAACTAATAAGAATTTATAAAATTCATATAAATATATAAGATTACTCCATTTTGATATAAATAAAGATAAGGAAACCTGAATGAACAAAGGAGGTTCGGGTAGAATTCATTACGGATTATCAGCGTGGTGTTGGGTGTACCAAAAAGGGCTTGATGAGAGAGAAAAGGGGTTTATCATCACATATAAATCATGATGGAAGTATGGGGAGGTGAGGAATCATACCATATCATTAGGGATTACACATTAAATGGAATATCATAGAGGACATCATGATTAAGAGTGAAATGAAGAGGATCCCTTACCTTAAGTCAAATGGTGATATTTTGTTGAATTTAATGAACTGAATAATAAATTTAGGATTTTTAATTAATAACTATATAACCTATCATAAAAATATAATATATAGAATAATCATTTTATGTTCATTTATAACCATTTTTATTGTTTATGAAGTTCAATTTCATTGTTCGGGTCCGTTTGCTTACTTGGGTTTAATGATCGGTTTACTAATATTCATGTTTAGATAAACAAGTAAGATTAAAGTGGTTTTCCATAGTTGATGTTGTATGTTATTAGTGAACATCCCAGATATTAAATGGTTATAAAAATTCATTCGATTATTGGGAGTGAAGATGAATTATTATATAAAACCTTAGTGACAATCATTTTGGTTAATTCGTGGGTTTGATTACAATGAACATGTTTTTATTTATAACGTAATACCATGTGTACAAAAGGATTATATAAAAATAACTAGGATATATTAAATATATTATAATATGGTTCAACTAGAACAGAAATGGTTTCATTACGATAATTAAATATGAAAATATAAACTTATAAACCATTGTCCTTGAATGTGCTAAATTAACTCATCTCAAAGGGTGTTTTCATTTCATTAAAATAAAAGGTGGTGAAAGGAGAGAAAATAATGAATTATCCCATTTTCATAATATCATTATATTACATATATGTTATAAGATTTATCATAACATTTGGTTTAAGGGATGTGAGGAAAGGAACAAGAATGGAAAAGAACTTAAAAGAAATAAATGAATTCAAAAGAGGAATTAACCTCTTGAGTTTAAATCCTTTGAGATCCTCTTTAGAGGAGAGGATTTGGTATTTTGAAGAGACTAGGTGATTTTGGATGTGGGGAAGAAGCTTGGGAGGAGATTGGGGAATAATATTGGAAAGGAAAAAGGCTTGATAGTAGTGAAGGGAAGGAGTGGGGGGGGGGGGTTATAGAGGTGGAGAGGAGGGTTTTCATAACATTTTAATCGTTAGTTTAAGAATTTCCCTCAAGACCATAAATAATGATGATTCCATGACCAAAAATAGTAATGTATACATTTCAATTAGTGACAATTTCCTTTCACCATCAACACATTAGTTGATGACATCATACATCCTATAATTGGCATTTATAAAAAATTATCATATTTTACTATTCCAAAAAGAAATTCATGTATTTTCGAAAAAATCTAAAAATTTTACCCTAACCATTTTTTGATGTTTATAATCCAAAAAGGAAGTCAATTTTTCAAAAATAATTTTTTAAATATGATTAATTGTATATTTAATTTAAAATAATTATTTATTATTAAAAAACCAGTTTTAAAAGATTCATTTACTTATTCTAAAATATAGGTACATCATACATTCACTTGAATATTATTTTTATAATATTATAGGTATGGTTACAATTCATTAGGGAATATCACTATTCATAAGGGTATGTTACTATACCTAAGGGTAGGTTACTATTCACCAAAAATTATGCTTTCCTTATCAGACTCCAAATAAATTATTGATCGCAACCGTGTATATAAGACTTTCAAAATTCAAAACAAAGAAGTGAAAAAATTATGTTTAGAGGCCACATATAACTAAGTTGTTCATTGTGTTGTGATTTTATGTGATTATATGAAATATTTATAAGAAAGTAATTTACATTTATAAAACATTGTGTCATTATAGAGTTCTTATATAGGAAGGTTTTTACATGAAATGTCTGGATATATGTGCTTTTTATATGCAAACCTAGATAATGACCTTGAACAGGGTGGTGAGTTTAGAATTGTAGAGTCATGCAACCATGAATACCTGTATATGTACTCCACGATCATGGAGATGATCACATACCAGAGGAGGTAGTCCATGAGCTACCATTGGATCCTCCAGTAGTTCTTGCTGTGACACCAGCTATTATACCAGATTCAGGTACTGAGGCATAGTTTTGTGAAGGCTTTATGAGATTCATGAAAACCATTCCGGGATCACTGAAACCTACCCTTATTATGGAAGAGTTGACCCATGAGTTTCAGCAATATCATCAACCCACTTTGTCAGGGGATGGTGGACAATGGGATACAGAGTCAGGGATTAGGGCCATGCTATCTATATTTGAGCACATAGAGTCACCTCCTGAGAGGAGGGTAAAGCTCCCTATACACATGCTTCATGATTCTACCAAGTGATAGTGGGGTGTTGTCTCTCAGACTGACTGTTATCGGTATATGTCTTGTATGGAGTTTCACATTAGATTCTATCATTACTTATATATAGAGACTTTGAGGGATGATAGAACCTGATAGTTCTTAAATATGAAGAAGGATATGTTATCAGTTACGGAATACACAACCTATTTTACTGAGCTCTAGTGTTTTGAACCTATTCTATTCTGTGATGTGTTTTCGAAAGCTAGGTGATTTGAGGATGGCCTCAGGTACGACATCCAGTTGTAGGTGAATGTCTTCAGGTTGACTACCATTTCTGAAAATTTAAATCCAGTGATGATCATAGAGTGTAACCTAAGGAAATATAGAGGTACTAGCCATGGTGGTTCAACACATAGGTCTGGTGATGCATTGACCGGTAGTATGATGTGTCATTTGGAGCATCCACGTAGTGATATTAACAGTTAGAACATATCTTCAGGTAGCTAGGTGAGGTGATACTAGTGTGGTAGGCATGAACATATGAGGCCACAGTGTACGAAGACCCTTGTCGAGTTTCGATCTTGTATAAAGATGGGATGTTTATAATGCTTCTAGAGAACATTTCCTATAGCATCCGGTGATAGAGGGTCAACACAAACTCCACGTTTCAGAGTAGGGTTATAAAATTATCATTATTAAGGGAGATGTTATATAGTAGGACGCTGAGGTCGAGGTAGTGGTTGTGACCATGGTATCCAAACCATGGGTTTACAAATGTAGGAAGGGTTGATTAGCTCAGGGTAGCCAGATAGTGTCACGAGGCATTTGTCCAGTATAGGTTTATGTAGTGCAACATACCCAACAAGAGAAAGATCTTGAATCATGTACTGTAAGAGGTATTATTATAGTAGCCTTCGTTTTAGGTTATGCACATTTTGATACAAGGGATACACATATTTTTATATCTATTACCACTTTAGAGAGACTTAAAATCTATGTTTTTTTACTTCCCATGGAATTATGGCACCAAAAAATCTGTTAGGGATCATTATTGAAGGAGTGTGTCAGTGAAGGGAGTTACCCCTTTAGGTTGGTGGGTGTCACATCATATGGGACCTCTATGTCTTCAAGATGAAAGGCTTTGATTTCATTCTTGATATGGACTAGTTAGTCCCCATTCAATCCTTTGTTGCTTCATATCACCAAAGGGTGAGTTTCATATCCCCTGAGGGTGGAGATTTTCTTCACAAAGGTTAATGGGATGTCCAGGAAAGCTGAGTTGGACTAGAGAAACATGGGTTGGGAGGGATGACCACACAGATAGCTATTTTATATTTCTATGATCAAGGAACACATCAGGCTGATTTCCCTCCAGTAGTTGATCATTTCAGGTATGCCTTCTTAGAAGTCTTTTAAATATTACCTCTAGTGAAAGTGGTAGATTTCTCTATCATTCTAGTGGAAGGAGCTGCACATGTATTTATTCTTCTTTACAAGACGTCTATGATAGAGTTGCAAGATCTTAAAAGTAAGCTAAAGGATTTAGAGCCCAAGGGTTTCATCCGACCCAGTACTTATCTATGGGGTTTTCCAGTCCATTTTTCTAAAAAGGGGGATGGTACCCCTAGGATATGTGTGGATTACCAAAAAATGAACCGGTTTATGGTTAAGAACCGTTATCCTCTACCATAGATAGATAATCTCTCTAACCAGCTCCAAGGATATCAGGTCTTCTCAAAGATTGATTAGATATCTGGTTATCATCAATTGCGTGTTAGACTATTATACATACCTCACATAGCATTCTAGAGTAGGTATGATCATTATGAGTACTTGGTAATGACATTCAGTTTCTCGAAAGTGCCAGCGGTCTTCATGGAACTGATAAAACGAGTGTTCCATACTTATCTTGACTCATTTTCTATGGTTTTCAATGATGATATCCTGGTGTATTCACAAAATTGAAATGACAATTTCAAACATCAAGTGAACGTTTCGAATACACTGAGGGAGCATCAGTTATATTCTATGCTCACAATGTTCCACTTCTGGATGGATTGGATTTACTTCATGGGTCCCATTATATCAGAGACATGAGTATTACTAGACCTAGAGAAGGTGAGTGCAGTAGTGCCTGGGAGAAACCCAAGAACATCTTTGAGGTGAAGAGTTTCCTAAGTATGGATGGTTACTAGAGATGTATCATACAAGCCTTCTCACACTTAGCAGTGCCATTAACGTTCTTGACTATGAAGGGTGAGAATTATGTTTGGACATATAATTATGAGATGCACTTTTAGGATTTGATATAGAGATTGAATTCAGCACCAATATAGATTTTTCCAGATCCAGAAAGGAGTTACATTATGTATAGAGATGCATCATGTATCAGGATAGGAGTAGTTCTTATGTAGGGGAATGAGTCATTGCACACGAGTCTCAGCAGTTAAGGCCACATCCGAGGAATTACTTAACACATGATCTTGAGTAATCTACGGTTGTACAAACATTGCATTGTTAGATACATTACTTATAGGGAGGGAATTATGTGTTGGAAATGGACAACAAAAGACTCAAGTATATATTTTCATATCATGATTTGATCTTGAGGCTAGGAAGGAGGGTCGAATACATTTAGTTCTTTTACATCGAGATAGCCTACAAACCTATTAAAGGCAATGAAGTGGCTGATTCACTGAGTAGGGGGACTATGATATAGATAGTGTAGTATGCTACTAGCGAGTGGAATCTTATGGAATTGTTCTCTAAGTTGCACTTGGAGGCGCACGTCAGTCATGGATAGGTGTTTTTATCATCTGTATATATTACCTCTAACCTATTGGAAAGAGTGAGGATGAGACAACTATCAAACTCCAAAGCCTCAGTTCTATGAGAGAGTGTGGAAGGTGAGGAACCTCCTCCTGGTTGGAATGTATGTGATGATTAGTTTCTATGCTTACATGGTCTCATTTTGGTTTCTGTAGACATGCACAAGGAACTGTTATCGAATTTTCATGCCACTATATGGGTAGTGAATCCCGGTGTCACCAAGATGTATCATGATTTATATCATCAGTATTGGTGACTAGGAATGAAAAGACACATATTTGGTTTATTCATGAGATATTACACATATCCACAAGTGAAGGAGGAACACTAGTTACCATCTAGAATTTTACAGTAGTTACCCATTCTTGAGTGTAAATGGAATAATGTCGCAATGGATTTCATGACAGGTTTACTGAGGTCACCTGAAGTTAATGATGTTGTATGGGTTTTTGTGGAAGGTTCACAAAGGTTTCTTATTTCTTTCCGATCATGGAATCCTTAATTGTTGATGAGATTGATAAGTTAAACATCTATGAGATTATATGACCACATGACGTCCCATAGTCTATTGTATGAGATAGGGATGCCGGATTTTCTTCACAATTCTGGAAAGGGATACATAGGGATTTGGGTATATAGTTGCTGTTGAACATGATATACCACCCCATGATGGATGGACAGTCAGAGTGCACTATTCAGGTGCTTGAAGACATGATTCGAGCAAGAATCCTAGATTTCAAGGGCTCTTTGGAGAGGAAAATACCCCAAGGTGAGTTTTCATATTATAATAGCTTTCAAGAAACTATTTAGATGGTGTATTTTGAGGATTTATACAATAGTCCATGCCGATCACCCCTGTGTTGGATATAGGTTGGGGAGTTAGCTATGCTGGTACCCATCTTGTCTGGGAGGCCACAAAATAGGTGCAGTTGATTCAGAAGCATATGGCTATTATTAAGTCTCATTAGAATCATACACTGATCTCTGTAGAAGTCCTCTAGAGTTTTAGGTTAGGGATATATTTTTCTTACAAGTTTCATCGAGGCTAGGACACAAGAGGATCAAAGGATATGGTATTATTTCACCAACATACATCAGGCCTTTCAAAATTCTGGACTGAGTCAGGCCAGTTTCCTATTAGTTGTAGTTACCTTAGTGGTTCCAGGCTATTCCTGAAATATTCCATGCTTCTCAACTACACCGATACTATTCAGACCTGCCTCAATCTTTTTAGCTCGAGTAGGTTGGGTTAAAAGTTGATGCGTCCTTTTAGGATCATCCTATATGAATTTTGGATCATAGCACGAAGGTTCTCAGAAGTTGGTCTGTTCGTTTATTATGAGGGTTATGGTAGCTTGACTGAGTATAGAACGAGACATAGGAGAAGGAGGCCGATGTACGATCATAATAACCAAAGTTGCTCTCAGATATTTCCTCACTACCCTAGGAAGGGTTATTTTGAGAGGAATTGCTTTAAGTGGTATGTTTTTAAGAACCCGACTCTTCATTGAGGTACAGATCTTGTGTTTTACTTAAATTCCCATTTTAATTGTTTAAATATGGCCTTATGTGTATGACTGTTGAGATCATAGATGGATTGGGTTTTTTTTGGGGGCTAGTTTAGATCCCATAACACAATTTTGGGTGTTTTATATCTAGGGCATGGTTAGAATAAACCGTGCGGGAAATTCCACATGGTTTTACTAAACCATGTGAGGATTGAAAGTAGGGGCCTACATGCCACATAGTTTGATGGAATCATGCTAGAGGATATGAAAGACAATGCGATAGGTCAATAGTTTTCAGAGGATTTTATAGGGGCTCTTCAAATGGTTTTCACATGGTTCATAAACTGCGATGGAAAACCATGAGAGCACCCCTTTCTCCTACTGTTGACTATATTCCCAAAATGTGGGATCGAGACATTTTTGGTAAAATGAATGTTTCTCCATTAATTCATTTCAAAATCAAACATAATTTTCCTTCTTTATTCTTTGGATAGTATAATGCCTTTCTTGATCCCTTTCAAGGAGTATCCTAGGAATTGAGCTACTTTCTTCATCCAACCTCTTATTTGAATTTGGTTCGTCTACTTGGATCCACAATGATAAGGCATTAATTATTTTTTATCTTTTCTTGATTCTTCTAGACACCAATAATGCTATTTGGATTTAGGATTATATGACATATTTTCTAGCTCTACGTCTGTTCTTAATATTTTTTCCAAATTGGGATAAATCAGAAAATGATACTAGATGAGCTATATTGATTGTACCTATGGTAGGGGGTCTCATGCCTTTCACTGAATGTCAAGATTTTAATATATGCTGGAGTGTTGTGTGCCAATTTTTGGGGCATTGTTTTAAATTGGAATTAAATTCAATTATTTCCTATCATGGTTTAAGTGATTGAATAGGCATGATTACACATGTTATAGGTTGTATACCTTGAATAAGGATCGACCCATGGGTGAGTTGCCTTCAATGATCCCTTATGGATTTTGTCCTTGGATGCCTATGAGGCATTCCTTTTATCCCTTTCATGGTCTGTCAAAAATAAAATGTTTAAATGGACTTTATTATCAATAGAATTTCAATATTGATAGATTTTAATTGAATTGGTTATAGGGTATGGGATGATTGTCTTTCCCCCTGACCCTTGTATTCCATTGCTTATTTAAGAATGTTGGATTTGTAATTTTTTCCCATGTGAGTCAAGTGAAGGCTATGGATTGAATTTCTGTAATAATGACTTTTCCCATGTGACTTATATTATAAATAAATCATGTGATATATTGTTAGGATAGTTAGGCTTGTTATATTAAAAACTACCATATGAGTTCTGAATAACATTTTAATTGTTATCCATTGTGAGTTAATTGGGACCAAGATATGAAATGGATTTAAAAATCATCGGAAGCTCATTATTATGATATGACCATGTGAGTTAAATGATGTTAAATCCATGTATTAGTTTTTTATACTTGTGTTTCTTGTTATATGAGATATGCCCAAGTGAATTAATTAAAGGACAAGCCTTATTAGGTTGGACAATTATTGATTCACCCACTTGAGGTGAGTTTGTTATTAGATGCTCTTGGTTTTGACCTTGGAATGTCAAATGAATTTTTTTAAATGGAATTGTAATGGTTAAATGATAATTGTCTTGAGTAACACATTGATTCATTTTTGAATTATATGGATAGACTCATGTGACTATTGAACTTTATACCTTAAGTGATACATTAATCCACATTAGGATACCATGGAAAGACTATATTTTTAATGTGATTAAATCATTGGTGATACATGGATCCATTGAGGGATTCCTTGGATGGACTCATTAAGGCTAGAGTGATATTCATATTGATACATAGATCCATGTGAGGGATTCCATGGATGGACTCAAGGGGAATTTGATTATATGTATTGGGTGATACTTGGGGTTTTTTATAATACTATCATGGACTAAATCAGATGGTCTAGACTTGTACCTCACCTAGAGCGATACCGGGTTCCTCAGAGGTTCCCTATGGATAGTCTTTTAGTGTTTTGGTTGATGTTGCACCTGGAGTGATGCTTGAATTCAAACATAGGAATGTCATGGATGGGATCAGATTCTAAATTGAATTGTGAAATAGAATGACTTATGATGCATCTTCTAAGACAAAGCACAAGATTGGATTCGGTCTTGAATTTTATCGCTTATATGGCCTTCTGAGTCATCTATTTTGATTAAAATTACACGGGGGATGCTAGGTTTGAGCCAGTTCTTGAAGATTATAAATTCAATGTATTTTAATTATTTACTAGATATGAAATGTATGTAAATGAAAACTGGTGAATTTAGATTGTTTTCTTTAGATTACTTCTTTGCTTACTACTTTTCTTATTTCAGATTGGTTACCATATATTCACTAGCTAATTGGTATAGACCTTAGGAGGTTTCTTATTTGGATTTAGTCTGTAACACCCCAAGATTCCACAGTACGCTTCTCTTTGAATAAATACAATATTATGTGTTGTATGCAACTTCGAGTTCTATCACGCCACGACCAATCAAAATAGCCGCTATGAATAGTAATACCCACTTTTTGAAATTTTATAAATTTTATCTTTTAAAATGGACTTCATTTTTGGATTCTGAGTATCGAAATTTTCTTAGGGTGCATTTTTGGTATTTTTCTAAAAACTTTCAATTTATGATGAATAGTGAAAAACACTGAGTTATAGTTTAAAACTGAATTTTTATTTAAATAAATAATTATTTTATTTAAATTTATTTAGGTCAAAATAGATACATAATACCTATATATGTTCAATATAATTTATTGGAGTCATTTTTTAATAATATTAGATTTATAAAATTTTATTGAACTTTTCACCATCTTTTACCCACTTCCTAGGAGCATTTAAAAATTTACATAAAACATAATTTTACTAATTTTGTGAGTTGAATTTCAAAAATCCGAGAGACATGGTTAATATCAGTATGTAAAATGTGGTTCAATAAGATGAAAATAATTTTTGGTGAATATTAACTTTTTTACTTTTATTTACCATGGTTAAAAGTAAATAGGGTACTTAAGGGTAAAAATGATATTATTATTAACCTAACACATGTCATAATTCTATTGGATAAGTATAATTAGACCAAAAAAACATGAGGAATAAAATATGAACCTCTTTGGTACACTTGGATTAGATTAGAACCTTTATTATTATTTAATTCAAAGAAGAGTTAAAAGAAATAAAATGAATGTTTAATAACCAAAACATTTTTAATATAAGGTTACACAAAAGATAAATTAGACTATAAATATTATTTAAAAAGATACAAATATTTCCTATATAATGGTATTTTATTTATATTTTTATACATTAAATAATTAAATTTATTTATGACACAATTATGGTGCAATAATTACAGTATTAATGAAAGATTAAAGAATTGATATTATAAATATCCAAATAAATGTAATTTTAGACTTTTTATGAATTACACTAATTTTATAGGTTAATATGTCATATTATGGTCAGTTATATGAATTTTTTGTCCAATTAATAATGTTGTTATGAATTTAGAAAAAACAAAATAACAAATAGTGTCAAAATTGACATAAAAGAGTTTTTTAAAAAATTATTATATTAGTAATTGATATTCTATTCTTAAAAATATAAGGTTCATCCAAAATACTTATATAGTGATAGGTGTATCACTAATTAACCACTTGGGGTTCACTTGGATGTATATAGTAAGCTTATTAACCATACAATATAAAAATCCAAAGAGACATGGTAAATGTCAAACTATTTAACTAAGAGTTAAATCAAAATGATAAGGTTAATATAGTAACCCAAACCTATATAAAACCTATTGGTTGAGTGTTTTTTGACCCATACCCACCTTAGAATTTATATAATCCATTTTGGAGCCATTATAAACTGTAAATGATTTTATTATAAAATAATATTTATAGCTTTTCCTAAGGTGCCCCTCACCCCTCCTATAAAAGGGCACTCCCCCATATCTCCCATTAACACCTTCAAAGACATTTGGATTGACTAAAATATTTCCAAATACCCTCAAAACTATCCTCCTTTTATCCTAGTGGACTTCATTTTGTCATAAAGCCAACCTAAGGATCCCTTTTAATCAAATCAAAAGGAAGAACCCGAAGAAGAGGTAAATATTTCATCACATCTTTCAAGTTCCTTTCTTCTTACACTTCCTCTTTATTTGTTGTTTCCTTTATTAAATAATAAATCTAGTATCTTCTATATACTGTGATGTTATTATAAATATGGTACAACCATATTCATTATTCTATCCATCCTTTCAATGACATGTCACCATACGTTCGTACGTGCGACTTACTGTCTCCATGTTGTGGTGTAATTGTTATTCAATACATTATTATATGGATGTGTATAATAATGATGTTTAATTGATGTAAATAATAAATATAACATGATAATGATTTTTTATATATGATATACCATCCAATTATATATTATTTTAATATCAAAATAATGATATTGTCACTCATGCGTACGTACGGATTACCGTCTCCACGAACGCGATGAGAGTTATTCCCCATCATATCCATTCAAGAATAATTTTCCTCAGATGATTAAAAATAATTTCTGAAGACTTAATAACAATATAAATATTTATAAGATACATCCTATCCATAACAAACATTATTTATTTAAAAAACATATAAAGGAATATGAATCAGTTAACACCCAAAACAACGATAATACTAAGATATTATTAACAAAGCAATGTTAAAAGATAATATATTATATCATATTGATGTATATGATTCTTGTATAATTTAATAACAATTATTTTACCAATATACATGAGGTTAACCTACCCTCGACCAAGGAAGAGTACAAGGTAAGGGTTAATTTCATAATCTCTTTATTATCTCAGGCTATTTTTACGTAAGTATCTACTGGGACCTCTCTATTATCCACATCCATGTTTCTTAAAAATGTATTACAATTTTTTTTACTATTTAATAGAATATGGGTTAAAGTAATTTATACCCTATTTTGACTTTCTATAAAAAATTTTGAAAGAAATATTCCCGTCTTTTTCCAAACAAGGTACTTTTTAACCTTTTTGAAAAAATTAAGGTAAGAATGTATTTTTCTAAGTTATATGGCGGGTACAGATATTTTACACCATTATAAAATCATCAAATATTCCCTTACAAGCTTAAAAGATTATTTCCAAAATAAATTTTTTCTTTTATAATTTTATGAATTTTAAATGATTTCAAAATAGAAAGAGATATTTCTCTAAAAAAGGTTTTGATTTCATCTATATCAACATCCTTTGATGGATTTTAAGTTTATTTGACGTTGATTTATTATGATACAAGACTTCCATATTTTATTGAAGGTTTTGTGATATGTTTGACTATGGATATGTTATTTTTATACCATTCATGGTTTATGGATAAAGTATTGAAATTTCATATGCTAGTTTTAATATGAATGTTTATGTTATTTTTAAATATTTTTCATATGAGGAATTCATTGGACTTAGTATGTGAAGGGTGGAGCCCACTATAGCTCCTCGATGAATCTGTAGAGCTCATGAGACAAAATAGTGTCTTGGAACAAGGCCTTGACAAAATCTTATTTGTAGTCTTGGCACAAGGCCTTTACTATGTGGTTATGAAAGTCTGGCTTTATGCATTCCATCATTATGAAAGTGGCTATTGATATTGCATGTGATTATTCAACTAGTAGAATATCCATGTGAGTAAGTAAATGGAATTATTTTGATTTATATTTTCTATATTATGATGAATTTTATGTTGAAAAGTATTTTGTTTTTGTTTTATACATTTCCTGAAATGTTTATGATTATTTATGAAATCTTCCACTATATTGTTATCCTTAATGAGAGTCTAAGGTCACCCCTTTATGTTTTATTTTTCCCAGGATTTGAAGAAGTATATTATAACTGACCTGTAGGGATAGTCTATGGGATCTCAATGTTTTCTATGGAAACAATGTTGCTGTAGTCTTCCATTGTATTATGTAATGTAAACCTTATGAATGCATCTAGTACTTCTAAGGCTACTAAACTAATCGATCTTTCAAGACTTGATCTTCTTTGATCATGAAAATGATACGTAATAATGAACTGACTCGGGGTAACTGTGGTTGGGGTGTTACAGTTGATATCATAGGAATTTTAGTACAAACCTTGGAAACTAGATTTAGGTAAACTCTTATTAGAGAACATAGCCATAAGATAGACATTGAGGATTAGTATAGAAGAACTTCCTAGAATTTTGTTATTGTAGAGATTTTTTGAGTTTTCCAAGAAATACATCCTTGTATGGATACGAGTAGGTAGAGGTGGCTCTGGCACAGATGCACCTAGGGGTAAAACTCGAAAATATTGCTTTGCGCTAGACTCGAACGAGAACTGGTGTATGACAACAGGCCTTGCTGCACTCTTGGTTACGACACTCCAGGGGGATATGCTTAGGATAATTATCATTTTCTTTAAAAACCATTACAAAGGGTTTATGATTATATATATCCACAAATAAAACATTTTTTCATGATTATGGATTATATCCATAAACTGTTCAATTTATGTTAAGTCTTTTACAAGTTTGGAATTATGTATTTTGATTCATAAACTAATCTTGTTTATGCCATTGTTTAGAAATGTCACCTAGTGGAAGGAATGAAAACATTATCAATGCACTCACTCCATATTGGGATTTCCCTCCTAATCTAGATAATTATAGTGGAGCTTGTGATACAACTGGTGAAAATTATCTTATCACAATACTGGGACAGCTCACTCGGGTTATGAATAATAACCTTACCTGTATAGAGCACCCTGATCCACAGCATGGAGGATCAATGTTAGATCGCTTAATGAGGCAAAAAACACCATCATTAAATTGGGGTAAAAATCCACTAGTAGCTGAGAAATGGATAGATTCCTTAGAGAAAATATTTTATGCCTTGGGGAGTAGCGAAAGGGAAAAAGTTTTCATGGAAGTTTACCACCTCACTGGAGATATAGATCAATGGTGGTCATTGATTCAAAACACAAAGGAAGATAATGAAGTATCAAATATATAATGGAGGTAGTTTAAAGATATTTTCTTAGAAAAATAAATTCCTCATGACCATCGAGCGGATATTGAAATGCAATTTCTGAGTCTGAGGAAAAAAGAGGATGTGAATGTCGCAAAGTATGATGCTAACATTACAAGGTTAGTGAGGAATGCTTCAGATTATATACGTAACCCAATAAGTAATATTGATCATTTCTTTGATGGGTTAAACCCATTTATCTGTTGAGAATTAGTCTCACAATCCTTCTCGTCATACGAAGATATTGTCTCATGTGCTATCAAGATAGAAAAAGAATTCTCTAAGTCTTACGTCTTTAAAGTAAAGAAAGAGAAGAAGAGATCTACTGAACACTATGGAAATGTAAATAAGGGGAAGAAGGGAAAAGTTGAATATCCATCTTGCAGTAAATGTGGGAAGAAACACCCCGGTACTTTCCTGATGGGAATGTGAGTCTGTTACAAGTGTGGTGAAAAAGTCCACCAAGCTCGTGATGGAAAGGGGAAGAAAAAGGATGTTGATGTTGAATGCTACAATTGTAGATAAAGGGGGAATTATGAGAATGAATGTCCTACACGTCAGGGGAACTTACCTCAGAAAAGGCCAAGGGATTAAGGCCAAGTTTATTCCATCACTACTGCTGAAGTTGATTCTCCTAAAGATGTGGTTGCAGGTAATTTAATGGTTTCCTCAAGTTTTGTCAATGCATTATTTGATTCTGGATCATCGCATTGTTTCATATCTTCTCAGTTTTGTATGAAAATTAGATATTTCCAATTTTATTTAACATGGGTGTTGTTAGTCAAAACTCTTATGGGAAGTATCATTGCAACAAATTTTTGTGAATCAGTCCCCATTAGAGAATATAAATGTTTTTTATCTGCTGATCTCATCGTCATACCCATGATTGAATTTGATATAATCCTTGGTATGGATTGGCTTTCGGATCATGGTGCAATTTTTTTTGTAAGAATAAGGTGGTTACTATTTTTTGATGAAGATGATAAAGACACCTTATATTTATAGTAGAAATGTCACCACTTGATTCTTATCTAGATCCACCCCAAGTAGCTCAAGGGAAGAAGAGAATGAAATAACTATGGGTGATGAAAGGAATGTTCAAATAGGGGATGTACCTATTCTGAAATAATATGTTGATGTGTTTCCAGAAGATTTACCTGGACATCCTCCAGAAAGAGAAATTGAGTTTTCCATTGATTTATTTCCTAGATAAAGGCCCATATCGAAGACCCCTTATAGAATTGCCACTATGGAATTAGTGGAACTAAATAAAAAACTAGAGGAATTGAGTAATTAGGGATTTATTCACCCTAGTGTTTCTCCATGGGGAGCCCCTATACTTTTTGTTAATATGAAAGATGGATCTATGAACATGTGCGTTGACTATCCAGAGATCAATGCTATAACAATAAAGAACAAGTATCCCCGACCTCGCATTGATGATTTATTTTATCAACTTCATGGAGATCAATAATTTAAAAAAGATTGACCTTCGATCTGGATATCATCAGTTGTGTGTGAAAAAGGAAGAAATTACGAAAATAGCATTTCAAACCAGGTACAGGAATTATGAGTTTACAGTAATTCCTTTTGGGCTGACTAATGCACCCTCTTTTTTCATGGATCTAATGAACATAATTTTCAAGGCATATCTTGATGACTTTGTAGTGGTATTTATTTATTATATCTTGGTATACTCCAAAATCTATGAAGATCATGAAAATCACTTACGCATTATTCTAAAGACTCTTAAAAGGCATGAATTATATGGGAAGTTTAGCAAGTGTGAATTCTGGATTCAGAAGATTTATTTTCTTTACTATATTGTCTATAAGGATGGAATCTATGTTGATCCTTCTAAGATAAGAGAAATCCCAGAATGGCCAGAACCAATGAGTATTACTGAGGTACACAGTTTTATTGGTTTAGCAGGTTATTATCGACATTTCATCCAGAATTTTTCCCAGTTGGCTAACCCATTAACAAAGATCACATGAGAAGGGGTTAATTTTTTTTGGAAAAAAGAGTGTGAAGAATGTTTTTAAGAACATAAGTGAAGATTAGTCAATGCTCCTATCTTGACTCAACCATCGAGGAATAATGGGTTTGTTATTTATAGTGATGCTTCAATGAAAGGACCTGGTTGTGTCCTTATTCAGAATGATAGGGTTATTGCCTATGCATCACGACAGCTAAAAATTCATGATAAAAACTATCATACTCATGATATTGAGTTAGCAGCTATAATTGTTTCTTTTATGATTTGTAGACACTATATCTATGGTAAAAAATGAGATATATATACTGATCACAAGAGTTTGAAGTGTATTTTGTCACAAAAATAACTCAACATGAGGCAAAAGCGATGGCTTGAACTACTCAAGGATTATGATTGCACTATACACTACCACCCTAAGAAGGAAAATAAGGTGGCCGATGATTTGAGTAGAAAGGATCATGGAGTTTTGAACAAGATGAGAGTTGAAAAGGATCCTATATACATGGATCTTGTAAAGATGGATTTGGGAATCACCATGGAAGGTGAAACATCAATAATGTTTTAAATGGTTTCCAAACCACCATTACTAGAAAGGATAAAGATTTCTCAGACCGGTGATGAAGAGTTTAAAATGATGATTAAAGCAGTAGATGATTGGAGATTGGGTGACTTTGTGTATGAAGATTTAATTTCGAAATTTGGGAAGAGACATTATGTTCCCAACATACCTAATCTAAAAAGGGAATTGTTGGATGATGATCATAGTTCCAATTTATCTATACACCCTGGGAGCACAAAAATGTATAGAGATTTGAAGGAACATTTTTGGTGGGACAAAATGAATAGGGAGATTGTTGATTTTGTGTTGAGATATATGGTTTTTCATTAAGTGAATGATGGAAGGAAACAACCTAGAGAATTATTGAAACCTCTTACCATACCTGAGTGGAAATGTGATAATATTATGATGGACTTTGTCATGGGACTACCAAAGACTCCTAGAAGGAATGATGCAATATGGTTCATGGTTGATCGTCTTACCAAGTAAGACCATTTTCTTTCTATAAGAGAAGATTTATCACTTGAACGTCTAGAAATAATATATACTAATGAAGTTGTGAGAATTCATGGAGTACCCCTATCGATTGTTTCTAATCATGATCCATGTTTTACATCAAGATTCTAGAAAAGTCTTCAGAAATCCCTGGATACTGAACTTCATTTGAGCACTGCCTACCACCCCCAAACTGATGGAAAATCAGAACAGATTATTCAAACCATAGAAGACATGTTGATATCATGCTCACTTGACTTTAAAGGTATGTGGGATCAATATTTACCAATGGTATAATTTTCCTATAACAATAGATTCCATTAAAGTATTCAGATGGCACCATATGAATCGTTATACGGAAAGAGATGTTGCACACCAAACTGTTGGGATGATGTTGGTGAAAGAAAACTCATAGGCTCAGAACTTGTTGAGGGAACGATGGAAAATGTGAAGGTAATCCAAACCCACATCAATGAAACAGAAAGTAGGCAGAAGAGCTATGCTGATAACCGAAGGAAGGATTTGGAATTTCTTGTAGGAGATCATGTTTTGTTGAAGGTATCTCTATGGAAGGGTGTTATACGTTTCGGTAAGAAGGGAAAATTAAGTCCCAGGTACATCTGACCTTTCAAAATTATAGAATGAATTGGGGTTGTAGCTTACCATTTTGAAATTCTGTCAAGTCTCTCCAAAGTTCATGATGTATTCTACGTATTACTATTGATAATATACATGCCTAACCTAATGCATGTACTCACCTATGAGGAATTAGAACTGGAAACCGATCTGTCTTTTTGTGAAGAGTCTTTCAAGGTTCTTGATAGAAGAGAACAAGTGTTCAGAAAACAGATGACTCATCTGGTAAACTTTCTATGGAGAAACCATAAGATGGAAGAGGTAATGTGGGAACCCGAGGAACTTACGATGAAGAACCACCCGAGTCTTTTTATGCAGTAATATTCTAGAAATTTCAAGTCCGAAATTATTTCAAGGATGAGAGAATGTATAATGTCAAGATTCCATGGTATGCTTCTCTTTGAATAAAACAATAGAGTGTGTTGTACACAACATCGAGTTCTAACACACCACAACCAATCAAACAAGCCGGTATGAATAGTAATACCCAGTTTTTAAAACTTTATAAATTTTATCATTCAAAATGGACTTCATTTTTGGATTTGGAGTATCGAGATTAGCTTAGGTTGAATTTTTGGTATTTTTATAAAAACAATCAAAATTTGATGAATAGTGAAATACACTGAGTTATAGTTTAAAACTGAATTATTATTTAAATAATTGATTATTTTATTTAAATTTATTTTAGGCCAAAATATAAACATAATACCTATATATGTTCAATATAATTCATTGGAGTCATTTTGTAATAATATTAGATATATAAAATTTTATTGAACTTTTCACCGTCTTTTACCCATCTCCGAGGAGCATTTGCAAATTTACATAAAACATAATTTTACCGCTTTTGAGAGTTGAATTTCAAAAATCCAAGAGACATGGTTGATATCAGTAAGTAAAATGTGGTTCAATAAGATGAAAATAATTTTTGGTGAACAATAAATTTTACTTTTATTTACCACGATTAATAGTAAATAGGGAAATTAAGGGAAAAATGATATTATTATCATCCTAACACATGATCTAATTCTATTGGATCAGTATAATTCGACCAAAATAACCCTTAGGAATAAAATATGAACCTCTTTGGTCCACTTGGATTAGATTAGGACCTTTATTATTATTTAATTCAAAGATGAGTTAATAGAGTTAAAATCAATATTTAATAACTAAAAAAAATTTAATATAGGGTTACATATAAGATACATTAGAATATAAATATTCACTAGAAATATAAAAAGATTTCCTACATTATGGTATTTTATTTATATTTTTTAGACATTAAATAATTAAATTTATTTATGACACAAGGATCGTGCAGTAATTACCGTATTAATGAAAAATTAAAATAATTGATATTATAAATATCCAAATAATTGTAATTTGAAACTTTTTATGATTTATAGTTTAATATGATATATTAGGATTAGTTAGATGATTTTTTTGAAGTAATAATACTGTTATGAATTTAGAAAAAACAAACTACCAAATAGTGTCAAAATTGACGTAAAAGAGTTTTCAAAACAAATATTATATTATTAATTGACAGTCTATTTTTAAAAATCTACGGTTCGTCCAAAAGACTTATATAATGATAGGTGTATAATTAATGAACCACTTGGGGTTATCATGGATGTATATAGTATGCTTATTAACCATATAATATAAAAATACAAAGAGACATGGTAAATGTCAAACTATTTAACTAAGAGTTAAATCTAAAAGATAAGGTTAATATATTAACCCAAAACTATCTAAAACCGATTGGTTGAGTGGTTTTCAATTCATCCCCACCATATAATTTAAATAATACATTTTTGATCCACTATAAACCTAAAATTATTTTATTATACAATAATATTTCTATCTTCTCCTAAGGTGCCCCTCACCCCTATTATAAAAGGGAACTCTCCATTATCTCTAATTCACACCTTCGAAGCCATTTGTCTCGGAAAAACTCTTCCCAAATACCCTCTAAAATATACTCCATTCATCCTAGATGCCTTCATTTAGTCATTAATCCAACTTAAGGATCCCTTTTGATAAAATCAAAAAGAATAACCCGAAGAAGAGGTAAACATTTCATCACCTCTTTCAAGTTACATTCTTCTTCCACTTGCTATTTCTTTTTTGTTTCTATTATAAAATAATAAATACAATATCTTCTATATACTATGATGTTATTATAAATATGTTACAACCATATTCATTATTTTATCCATCCTCGGAATAACATGTCACCAAACGTGCATACGTACGACTTACCGTCTCCACGTCGTGGTGTAATTGTTAATCAATACATTATTATTTCAATTGGTATAATAATGATGTGTAATTATTATAAATAATAAATATAACATGATAATTATTCTATATATATGATATATCATCAAATTATATATTATTTTAATATCAATGGAATGATATTGTCACTCATGCATACGTACGGATTACCGTCTCCACGAACATGATGAGATTCATTCCCCATCGTATGCATTCATGACTAATATTCATTATATGATTAAAAATAATTTTCAAAGACTTAATATAATTATGAATATTAATAAGATACATCATATCCATAACAAACATTACTTACGTAACAAATCATATAAAGTAAAACAAATCAGTTAACACCCGAAATGATGATAATACAACGATATTATTAACAAAGCAATGTTAAAAGATAATATAAGATATCATATTAATGTATATTATTCTTGTATAATTTAATAACAATTTTTTCACCATTATATAGGAGATTAACCTAACCTCTACCAAGGAAAAGTACAAGTTAAGGGTTAATTTCAAAATCTTTTTATTATTTGAGGTTGTTTTTACGTAAGTATCTACTGGGACCTTTTTATCATCCACATCCATGTTTCTTAAAAATGTATTCCCTAAAATTTTTACTATTTATTGGACTATGTGTTAAAGTCATTTATACCCTTGTTTTACTTTTTATAAAATTTTTTGAAACAAATCTCTCCGTCATTTTCCAAACAAGGTGCTTTTCAACCTTTTCGACAAAATTAAGGTAAGAATGTCTTTCTTTAACTTATACGATAGGTGTGTCTATTTTCCACCGTTACAACATCGTCAAAGATTCCCTTACAAGATTATAAAAATATTTCCAAAATTAATTTGTTCTTTTATAATTATATGAAATTTAAATGATTTCAAAAATAGAAAGATATATTTCACTAAAAAAAGGTATTGATTTCATCTATGTCAACATACTTTGATGGATTTTATGTTTATCTTAAGTTGATCTATTATGATACAAAACATTCATATTTTGTTGAAGGTTTTGTGATATTTTTGACTGTGGATGTGTTATTTTTATACCATTCATGGCTTATGGATAAAATATTGACATTTCCTATGTTAGTTTTAATACGAATGTTTATGTTATGTTTAGACCTTTTCATATGAGGAATGCATTGGACTTAGTATGTGATGGGAGGAGTCTGGTATAGCTTCTCGATGCACCAATAGGTCTCATGAGACAAACTAGTGTCTTGGAACATGGCCTTGAAAAAATCTTATTTGCAGTCTTGGCACAAGGCATTGACTACGTGGTTATGAAAGTCTGGAATTATGCATTCCATCTTTATGAAAGTGGCTATTGATATTGCATGTGATTATTTGACCAGTAGAATATCCATGTGAGTATGTAAATGGAATTATTTTGATTTATATTTTCCATATTATGAGGAAGTTTATGTTGAAAAGTCTTTTGTTTTAGTTTTATACATTTCCTAAAATGTTTATGCTTATTTACGAAAGCTTCCGCTATATTGTTATCCTTACTGAGCATCTAAGCTCACCTCTTTCTAAGTTTTATTTTTCTTAGGATGCAAAGAAGTATATTATAACTGAACTACATGGATAGTCTATGGGATCTCAGTGTTGTATATGGAAACAATTTTGTTGTTGTCTTCCATTTTATGATGTAATGTAAACCATATGAGTTTATCTAGTACTTCCAAGGCTACTAAACTAATCGTTCTTTCGAGACTTGATCTTTTGTGATCATGACAATGATACGTAATAATGCACCGAATCTAGGTAACTGGGGTCAGGGTGTTACATAGTTGCACACAATGTTTGGGTCATGTGTTTGTACCCAAATATATTTTATGATTTCATGTAATGATAAGGGAAGTTTCCCTCCTACAGGTACTTGATATGATACTGAGGAGCAGGAGAGCATGGGACCAAGCTAAGACTTGTGATGCTACTTGGATTCTTTTAGAATTTTTTAATTTTTTATATGGGTTTTACATATTCCTAGGATCCCTGGTCTAGTTATTTTATTAGAATCATGTGACATGTATCATCAACTTGAGTATGAAATGAATTATAGTTTATTTATACTATAAATATTTCACTATTATATTCGGTTGTATGGATTTATTTCTTCTTCTATTGAACCGTTATTGTTTTCCACTTTGTTACACTCTACTAATGAGGGAATATTTTCCTAACTATCACACCTTGTACCTTGCTGCTAGACAAAATCATCTAGCATTTGGGGAGATGTGCTGTAGGCTATGTGGCCAACCAGGTATGGGGAACCATTGAGTGGAATATGGAAACAATACATTACAACATCTGTCAATTAGTTTAAGCTCCAAATATTTTAAATAACCATCATTACAAATCTTTTTTAAATTCTTCTCTTTTACATAAACAAGATGGAGGTTCCATATCTTGGTGTTATATGTGTCATGTGAACATGATTTCTTATATATTTACAATACATTTTTTCATAATTTAATATTTAAATAATGTTATTTAAATGTTCCATATCATTACATGTGTTGTGTTTATACAAGAATCAACTTTTACTTCCAAATTTTAAAATAATACCTTTTTCATCTAGGAATTATATAGAAATTATGTTTTTGGTAATAGTTGGTTCATAATAAAAATATCTTAAAACCAATATCATTATTTCAATTAATGAAAGGTGGGAGTTACCAATGGTTGGAGTAGCAAACCTCGCACCCTTGGAAGCTCTTAAATCCACATTTCCCTCATCAATTTCTGGAAAATACTAGGATATGTAATTTTGATACAGATGTGTGAACCAAAAGATATATTTAATACCCAATTTGTATATGTCAAAAAATTACACTAGATAAAAAACACAACATTATCTTACCCTTTATTCCAGGCATTGTTTCTATTTTAGTGGCCTTGAATTCCACATGAAAAATGTACTACTTCATTTTACATGCCCAACCAATCGATCTTCCTATTATTGAAAAGAAAATTCTTGGGAGATTTATCCTTATTTCAAGTCTTAGGACCATCCACCTTGTTTTTTCTTTGCATATTCACCATAATGACAACATGTTTTTCATGCCCCATGTCCTTATCCACTTGGAGAATCACTGTATGAAGTTCTAAAATACTCTTCTCATTATTTATTAGGTTATAATTAACATTAAAACTATACAAGGACTTTATTAGTGAGGAAATTATGAGATCTATGTGCAAGTCATCTGGTAATTTAATCCCTAAGTTGTCTATGTGTTCAATTTAGCTAATAATCTTGACTACATGAGGCCCATATGGTGCTGAATCTCTAGATTAGTTGTAAATAGAGCATTGAAGATCACATATATCTCTTGCATCACATTCTCTTGATAGAGATCCTAACGGTGAGACATAATTCTATATACACGCATGTACTCATATTGATTCCAAAGATCATTGGTCATGGATGATAGCATGAATCATTGAACATTTTTATGAGCCCAAAAATGTTTTCCAAAGACAATAAATACCTCCTCACTTTAATATTTACCAGATGAAACAAGAATATGTTCTTCCAGTATATTAAACTTCCATTCATGTCGTAACATAACATGTAAGTGCCTTTGCCACTCCTGGAAATTTGTGCTTGTAATAAGGTTATCCATGTCAAATATTGATCGTAGTGATATGTTTGAAGCAATTTTTATTATTGTTTATATAAATAAAATGAGCATAGTTTTAGTATATTATCAGATAAAATGTATAAAACAATAAATAATATATTTATTAATCTACCAATATTTTATCAAAAACTATTACCCCTCACCATTGGATTCATAATATACAATTTCTTGGAAATTCTAGTTGAAAGGTTCTATATAACCCTTATCATCACCCTAAACATTTTTGGTCATGCAATTTGATTGGTTTTAAGTAGGAATTGAAACATCAAAATTCATTAACTCATTGATCCTTGATGTGTTGAGTGGAATCCCCGATCTTAAAATCATCAAATTGGACTTCCTCAGCATTTTCCTCTTAGTTAAACCAAGTTCTTTTATCATAGTAAACCCGTGACATGAACTGAGATAAGTCAACCCAAAACTTCATGTTATAATTCCAAGATGATCGAAATAAAACCAACATGGGATAGACATGAACATTGAACTATGGTTTGATTTTACCTAAAGTAGTGGAAGGTTATACCAAGTTAATATTTATAATTGAGGGACTTTATCTTTTTTGCATAAATTGAAAATTCGTTTTCATTATTACATGCCTGTTAATATTAGATAGATTTAATTATGTGATCAAACATGTCTTATATAATGTCTATATATAATTCAATTTATTTTAGTTCTATCTTTCATGATTGTTAATTCACTAATTCATGTTATCAGAACAAAACATCCATAATGTAAAAGCCATGAAACTTGATAGAAATAAAAAAATAAAGTAGTATGATCATTAGATTTTATTAATGGTTAGTTTATCTAGAAGACGGTTAACTAACCGTTGACCTAGGATAAAAATACCTGGAACCATTAATGGTTCATGTTTTTGATTTTCACCTATCCACCTATGTATCTCTGTTGTATTGGTTTCCCCTCAACTCCAAACATGAACCCCCTCAACTACTATGGGATCACTATCCATTACATATTATTTAACTCACATAGAGGGGAGGGGAACCAAAGAATTAGTTAAAAGGTATACATAAAAGAAACCATTCTAATTCAATCCCATACATAATGATAGGAGGGATGAAACACATGCCAAAAATTTATTTTAATAATAAATTAAAATAAACCAATCCCATATAGAGGACTAGTCTATTTTCATGATTATCTGGATACATGAAAATAATTACACATTTAATAAAATTAGAATTAAATTATAATATTTCTTATTTAAGATAAATCATGATTGAATCAATTAATTATCTTCTTTAATTAATCAATTTTTTTATTTTAATTATCATATGAATTTTATTGATATTATCATCCATAATAATTTTAAAATGAACAAATAAATATATTTAAAATTAACTATGTAAAAAATTTTACCTTGGAGGTAACACGGTGTGTACCCATCTAAACTACCCAAAATGTATTATACTAATATACAGTTTAATATCGTGACATGTGGAATACATGACTTATCAAATAATTTCATGGAATATACTGTCAACTTAATGATCACATGGAAGGCATGGAATTTATGTAACATGTTATGCTTCAATTTTATTAGTGTAATAATTGTATTAAAACTTATAAATGATATCTATATTTGAACAATACATAGTAATTAATTATACATTTATATATATATATATATAACACATCACATGGTGTGTAGTATTTACTTAATGACCACATATAACACTTGTTGATAAGGTTTGAACATTATAAAAATTACTTTTTAATTATATGTAATTTGGTAAAAGCACTTGATGTGTATATTGAATTTGACAAGGCATATACTATTATCACCGTCCACCCATGGAAAACTCCATGGGACTGACATGTAACTGTTCCATAGAAAATATTGAAGTACACGACATATAAGTGGGAAACAAGGAAGGTGGTATCCATGTTACAAAACCTCCGGTCATGTAGGTTACGTAAGAAGATACACAACGAGTTTGTAACTAAAGCATAATATTTCATGTACAAATGTTTTACAAGAAGTACTCTAGTAGACCATGCACCATTCTATCCCGGTCAACATGAAATGTACAATTAAATTAACTATATGTAGAAAATTCACCATGTGTAATAAATTCATGAATCTTGAATTAATTATGAATTAGTTCAGGGTGAATTAAACACTAGTACATGGTGTGTACCTCTAGGTTACATGGTGTATACTCTTGTGTTATCCAACTAGACTCATCATCACCTCTAGATGAGATCTTAAAAAAACCACATTCATAAAATTTATCGATTTGATTATCTTTTTGTGAAATGAAATGGAAGAAAGTATATCTCACAATTTATATCAAAGAATTTTTAAAATAGAATATAAAACTAATGAACATTGCATAAATCAATCAATTATCTTTAAATAATTATAAATAATTATGCGACCTTCTCTGATACCTCTTATAGGTTTCAAATGCAGTAGACGCATCGAATGAGACACAGCCAACATTTATTTTAGTCACGATAGAAGATTAATTTGATATTTTTATGATGAGAAATTATATGATAAATAGAACTGAATTAGAGAACATATAAAATGGATAAAAACCATAACAAAAGTGTATAATCATCACTTAATATTTATAATTAATTTTTGTAATTAAATAATATCCTAGTGAGAAATTAATTATTTTTTATGGTTTTAAAAACATATCTACATTGTACCATCATTGCAATGTAGGAATCAATAATAGGATACCTACATCGGTTATCCAAACGTGTTTAAAAAACCTCTAAACATCACCATAGGAATCTCCAGGTTCTAGCATGTAAGATCGTAATTCATTAATTGTTTTGACATTGATAACCCCAAGAAACAATTCAAGGAAGGGTTTGTTAAGAAAAGTATTGTTTTCAATAATATATAATGTTATATAAAGGGGGAGATTATTGAAAATAATACTCTGTCTCTTTATGATAATTTTGATTCTCACAAATACCCTTAATTATTTTCTAATTATTTTATTTAGTATTTTTCAAGAATTTATCATTTTATTTTACTCTTGAAATAACGAGAATTTATTACTTGTTTGGAATCTGCTTTAAGTGCGTCCTGGATTCACTGTTCATACCCTACGTGGATAAATGTAGCGTAAGGATGAAAATTGTGTATACTTTTTGAGATAAGAGAAAATTATGGTTAAACAACCATACATTTTCAGCAAAGTATGGAAGAAGAACCTTACGTTAAGAAGGAACCTTACGTTTTGGTTTTTAGTAAAGTATGGATGGAGAACCGTACATAGGTACTAAATGATATGTTTGTTTCTCAAAAGTATGGTTCATCAAACTTACTTTTGTGAACAACCATACGTTCTTGGAAAAGTATGGATTAAGTAAAAGTATGGATCTTTTACCGTACGTTTGAGAGTTGAAGAAAAAGTATGGATGATCAACCCTACGTTTATGTTCAACCTTACATTGTGAACCTTACGTTTGAGGAAAGTAACATGAACCCTACGTTTATGTTCAACCTTACGTTGTGAACCTTACGTTTGAAGACTATGTTATCAACCCTACGTTTGGAGGTCACGTCATCAACCTTATGTTTAGCGTCAGAAAGTTTGAAAGATGATATTTTTATGCAACAGTCAGCAAGCTGATTATTGGGCGGATTTCAAGCTGGATTTAAAGTCATTTTTAAAGTACAACTTTGAATAGTTCAAAGAATAGTTTTCATTGGATTAGTGATCGATTTAAATGGAGCTTTTTAAGCTGAGTTTTCAGGGAAGTTACGACTAATCTGTAAGTTCAAATTTTTGAATATTGCAAATCAGAAGGCGACTTTTATGGATCTAAATGTGCAGGGGATATGCTCAGCTTTATTATATATGTTCTCTCTAATAAAAAATATATATACGAGAGAGTGGGGATCAATCTTTATTATTAAAAAAGGGTGGAAAACAGAGACTGCAGAAAATCACATTGATCTGCTAATTCAAAGAGGAGCGTCAAAGCTCTGGTCATATAAGAAGAAGAAGGAACTCGATAGAATATTCACTTGTTCTACATCGAATATCTACTATGGATATACTACTGCTGATGTTGTGAACTATATCTCTATATCTATTGCAACCATATCGACTCAGAATTGCTTTGTTTTGAAAATCAATATTTCTAGAGACAACGATCCATCTACTGTCAATTGAATTCTGTTGCAATTGTGAAGATCAACTAGAAAACTTATTTCTGAAATTATTTTTATTCTTGAGTAACCAGGTTCTCATTCTAAGCTGTGTAGGTTCATGTTTGAACAAGAAGGCTTTGTTTTTCCTTGGATTGTAAATGTGTCAACAACCTGTATTCAGCTGTGGACCGGTCTATTGAAATGAGGACAAGATAGTGAAAATCATTAAGCTCGTGGAGTTGTTCGTTGGTGGAGTGTACTAGGGGCCTTCTGTTCCCCAAACCACTATAAATCTTTGTGTCCCTGATTTTATTTATTTCCGCTTCATGATAAAATATGATAAAGCATAGAGGACATGACTCGTTCAATTGAAGAGATAACGAAAAATCTAAAAGACACAATTCACCCCCCCCCCTCTTGTGTATAATCTGTATATTCAAGATCCAACAATTGGTATCAGAGGAGGAGATTCTGATAGAGCCTTAGCATGCTAGAAGCATTTAAATATTAAAATAGAGCATCATGACTGATACAAGAGAAGGGATGTCAATGGTCAGAGCACCATATTTCAATGGAGAAAACTATGGCTGCTGGAAATTGCGCATGATAATATATATGAAAAACCTCAGATATAAAGTCTATTCAATGATTCTGACTCCTTATGAAATTCCTGAAAATCCTGAGACATGGAGTGCTGCTACAGAAGCAGAGTATGATATGAATTCGAAGGATATGAATGCAATCATCTGCGGTCTAGGACTAGATGAATTTAACAGAGTATCTCAGTGCCCGACAACATATGAGATGTGGTAGACAATAGCTGTGGCATATGAAGGAACAAACAATGTGAGCAAAATGAGATATGGAATTGCAAAACTGAAATTTGATACTTT
This sequence comes from Viscum album, assembly GCA_963277665.1. Lineage (NCBI taxonomy): Eukaryota > Viridiplantae > Streptophyta > Magnoliopsida > Santalales > Viscaceae > Viscum > Viscum album. Next base: position 406,014,218 of record OY728130.1, read on the forward strand.
CAAAATGTTTGAAGGATAAATCATTACCCAAATGAATGGGAGATTGACAGAAATTGTCAATAATATAACAGATCTAGGAGAACATATATAACAGGCTGATCAAGCAATAAAAGTACTAAGGGTACTTCCTTCTCGATTGAATGGTATCTCTGCTACAATCAGACAATCAACTCCTGTCAAAAATCTAACCATGAGAGATCTGATTGGTACACTGATGATGTATGAAGCTGAAATGGAAGATGAGGCCAATAAACATAAACTGTTTATCAAAGGATAAGATACTACCATGAAAGTAACTTCACAATAAAAGAATAGAAAGCTGAAGAACAGATAAGTCAAACCTAAATCAGAGAGCTTTGACTCATCAAACTCAGATGAATAGCTGGCTCAGCTAGCCATGAAATTTAGAATGTTCTACAGCAAGAAATGAGGCTTCAAAAAATATTTTAAGAAAGATGATAAGGAAGTAAGATGCTATGAATGAAAGAAGATGGGGCATATCAGACCAAATTTCACACAATTGAAGGATGCAAAGAAGAATAAATTCTTTAAATGAAATGACTATGAGAAGAAAGACAAGAAAGCTATGAAAGCCACTTGGAGTGTATCTGAAGACTCCAGTAGCTCTCCTGAATCAAGCTCAGAGAAAGAAGAAGTCAATCTAAAATCAAACATGTGTTTCGTGGAAGAAACTGATGAGGTACACTCATATTACTCCTCTGACTCAAATAATGAATCAAATTCTGAATCAAGCTACACAAATGAAAAACTTGCAGCCTACTACAATATTATTGAAGAAAAATGTGATCCACTATTTAAGAAACATAAGTCACTGAAGAACAAACATAAAGCTATTTCAGATGAAAGAGATACAATTCTGAAACAACATAAATAATTAACTGATAAATAAAATTCTATTAACATTAACTATATTAATTTTCAATCAAGAATAAAAACACTATAGGCTGAAGTAGAATCTTACAAACAGGCTACATTGGTTTTTATAAAAGGGGAGAATTAATTAAATGAATTTTTTGGAACAATTGTCATTAAAACGGAGATATTTGGAATTGGAAGTAAAGGAGAAAAACCTAAGCTATATAAAAATTATTTTTTTCCTAGCTCTAAAAATGTTAATTGTAACTTTTGTGGGACAAAGGGATATATAGTTAAAAACTGTTTCTTAAAACAGTATCAAATTTGTGGTATTAAGAAAGCCTATGTTTCAAAAGTCTTATATGATTCATCTGATTGTAAAAGAACAAATCAAATATGGATACCTAGATCATTGCTAGCTAACACCCCTAGACCCAAGAAAATATGGGTACCAAAGCAATTTGTTTGTATGTATTTGCAGGTAGTAGGCCACGAGAGAAGAAAAGATATATGGTACATGGACAGTGGCTGCTCAGGATATATGAGTGGAAACTCATTGAAGTTTTCTTCACTCACTCAAAAGGAAGGAGGACTTGTCACATTTTGTGACAATTCCAAAGGAAAAATCGTTGGCATTTGAACTATTGGAGATCCAAAAATAGTCTCAATCAACAAAGTACTTTACGTATAAGGATTAAAACAAAATCTGATAAGTATCTCTCAACTTTGTGACGATGGATGTACTGTTGACTTTACTCACAATTACTGTACTGTTTCTAAAGATAAATTGTTTAAATTTAAAGCACCAAGAACTGATAATGTCTATAATTTGGATTTAAATTCCTTGTATAAACAACAAGTAAACTGCTTGAATGCTAAAGTAAGTGAATCTTGGATCTGTCATAGGAGACTTGTACATTGTAATATATATGTTTTAAATAAGTTTTCTAAGAAACATTTATTTTCCGATTTACATAGTCTCAAATTTGAAAGTGACAGATTTTGTGATGCATTTCAACTTGGAAAGAAACACAAATCATTCTTCAAATCTGTTAATAAAGTTGACACATCTTAACCTCTATAACTTATTCATATGGATTTTTTGGACCCTCAAGATTAGCAAGCTTAGCGGGTAAATTATATGTATATGTTTTAGTTGATGACTATTCTAGATTTACATGTATTTTCTTTTTGAAATTTAAAAATCAAACTTTTAATTTATTTGAAAGTTTCTGTAAATCTGTTCAAAATGAAAAAGGTTTTAATACAATCTCATTGAGAAGTGATCATGGTGGAGAATTTGAGAATCAGGAATTTAATTCATTTTTCTCAAACATGGGTATTAAACATGCCTTTTCTGCACTAATAACACCCCAAAAGAATGGGATTGTAGAAAGGAGAAATAGAACAATTCAAGAAATAGCTAGAACTATGTTAAATGAATATAGCCTACCTATATATTTTTGGGCAGAAGCTATGAATACAGCTTGCTATATAATTAATAGAGTTTTAATTAGAACTATTTTAAAAAAGACACCCTATTAACTATGGAATAATAGAAAACCTAAAGTAAATTACTTTAACGTTTTAGATAAATGTTTACATCTTGAACACCAAAGATAATCTTGGTAAGTTCGATCCAAAATCTGATGAAGGTATTTTCTTAGGATATTCTGCTACCTCCAAATCTTATAGAGTCTATAATAAGAAGTCAAGGATTCATGAAGAATCCATTCATGTAAGATTTGATGAATATGATCCCTTTGAGAAAAGGACAGATCAAATGGATGAACTTGACTCTAATGATAACATGAGACTTGAGAACTTAAAGAATGATTTTGAAAATGATATAAAAGAAATTTATTCCAGTTCATAGGAACATGATACTGAATAAACTTTAAATGTTTTTCCTAGACAGTATAGATCCCTAAAGAATCATCCTTTAGAAACTGTGATAGGTGACTTAGATATAGGAATTCAAACTAGAAGAAACTTAGGAAACCTAGTGGAATTCTCTTCCTTTCTATCTCAACAAGAACCCAAGACTATAGAAGAACCTTTTATTGATAAAATCTAGGTAATAGCAATGCAAGATGAATTAAACCAATTTAAAAGAAATGAAGTTTGGGAATTAGTGGAAAGACCTAAGAATTATCCACTAACAGGAACCAAATGGGTCTTTAGAAATAAACAGGATGACCAAGGCACAATAACTAGAAATAAATCAAGATTAGTAGCTAAAGGATACAATCAAGAAAAATAAATAGATTATGATGAGACTTTTGCACCTGTACATAGATTAGAAGACATTATAATCCTTTTAGCCTATGCATATTATATTAATTTTAAATTATTTTAGATGGATGTTAAATCTGCCTTTTTAAATGGTTATTTAATGGAGGAAGTTTATGTTGAGCAACCTCCTAGTTTTAAAAATTCTGAAAAACCAGATTCTGTTTTTAAACTTATTAAATCTCTTTATGGCCTTAAACAAGCACCTAGAGCTTGGTATGAAAGATTATGATCTTTTTTTTTGAAAAATTATTTTACTGTTGGAATGGCAGACCCAACACTCTTTAAGAAAACTGTAAAAAATAAGGTTTTATTGGTACAAATTTATATTGATGATGTAATTTTTGGATCAACTAATAAAACCCTTTTTCATGAGTTTTCAAAGTTAATGAAAAAGGAATTTGAAATGAGTATGATGGCAAAACTAAATTTCTTCTTATGACTTCAAATTTATCAAAAAGATTTTGGAAATGTTTTGAATCAATGCAAATACATTACTGATTTACTTAAGAAATTTGGAATTGAAAATAGAAAGACATTTACAACTCCTATGTGTACTAATATAAAAATTGATTTGGATGAAACTGGAAATTCAGTTGACAAAAAGTTATATAGATGTGTGATTGGTAGTTTATTATATCTTACTGCTAGCAGGACAGATATAATTTATTCAGTATGTCTTGTGCTAGATTTTAATGAAATCCAAAAGAATCTCATCTAACTGCTGTTAAAAGAATTTTTAGATATTTAAATGGAACTGTTTTTCAATCTCTTCTTTATCCTAAAACTTCTGATTTCAATTTGATTTCATATTCAGATGATGACTTTGGAAGTTGTAGATTAGATATAAAAATCACATTAGGAACATTTCACTTTTGAGGAAAGTCTATGGTGTCATGGTCTAGTACGAAAAAAAATTTAGTTGCCCTGTCAACAGCCGAGGCATAATATGTTTCTACTGGCAGTTACTGTGCACAAGTGTTGTGGATAAAAAACACTCTTATGGACTTTGGATTGAATTTTAATAATACACCTATTTTATGTGATAATACAAGTGAAATTAATATTTCAAAAAAACCTATTTTTCATTCTAGAACTAAGCACATTGATATAAGGCATCACTTTTTAAGAGATCGTGTTATTAAAAAAGATATATTTTTAGAACTTATAAATACATAAATTCAATTAGAAGATATTTTTACTAAACCAATTCCCACTACAAGGTTTGATTTTATTAAGGGTGAGCTAGGTTTATTTTATTTTAAATAAAATTTTACTTCACATTTTTTTTTGATGAAAAATAATTTTGCTATTTTGTTTTTAAAACATAATAAGTTATTTTTATCCATGTAATCTATTTTATTTATTTTTAACTATATGTAATGATTATTAAAAACACGGGAATCAAGGTTTTCAGAAACCCTTTCAACTTCTAAAACTTTTTACTTCTATCGAAACCCTTTCGAATGCCTAACACTGACCTCTATTCGTGAACCCTAATATTCGATCCTCTAAAACCCTAACCTTAAAACCTTAAGAGATTATCACAGAGATGGTAAAGACTAAACGAGACAGTGAAGCCGATCCAAGCAATGTCAAGAGACAACGCTGAGAAGGAAGAATAATCTTATAGGGCAAGGTAATCGATCTCGACTGGTTATTTCAGACAAATCTTCTGTTGAAACAAGCGCCCTCATTTCAGAATCTTGAGCAGACATTCAATAGTGAAAATATAGAATTTATGTATGTGGTAGAACTTAGATACTTCTTCAAATCTGTACAGTTTAGTCTGGGGGATACTGAGGATAATATGATGGCTAAGATAGAGGATATGGATTTCTCAATCTCGTCACTAGAAATTGGTCAGATTCTCAACTGCCCTCATGATGGAGTTTTTCATTTTGATTTGAAAAATATAAGAGATTCTATGCATAAATACGAGGATATTATGTCCTTTTTGTTTGGGACATCTACTATTAAGAAAATGATGGAGAAATATTTAGAACTAGATCAGAAGATCCTGGTAAAATTTATTCAGACAGGAATAGCTCCCAGAATGGCAGTAATGGAAAAGATTTTGTATCCTAACATTTACATAATGTATCTTCTGTTAAGTGATATCAAGTTAAACTTCCCAGGGTACATGGTTAGGTACCTCTGTTACTGTTTCCAAAGTGACGCCCGGATGAACTTTTATCCTTTCGGTCGGTTTATTTCTAAACTGTTGCTTAAGAAAGGCATGGTGATATTAGTGGATGATCGAGTATACTGTCATCACAGTAATTTGTTTAATGATGGAACTTTAAGGAAAATTGGATACTTCTGGAGCACTATTAAAGGAAAACTCATTCCAGTAGGAGCTGAGAAAGATTCAGAGAGTGCTCAGGCTCAACCAGCTAAGTCCAAGGAGGGACAGGCTGAATCAAGAGTCAACAATGTATCAAGAAGGATCAAATTTGAAGTGGAAGATGCTGAAGAAGAAAGAAGTTAGGAGGGACTTCAATCTCGAATAACTAGAGTTGTTAATGAGGAAATTAATTCCCCTGAATTTTCAACAACAACAGAAGCTTTAATTTCTTACTCTTTTGTAAGAGAAGTAGTTATTGATAAGACTATGGAAGTTGTTAGTGAAGGGACATCACTAGTAGATGGATCATGAGCTCATGAATAAGCTCAAAGGGAAAATCAGGAACAAATTGTAGCTGATGTTGAAGTTACACTTCAAAAGGACCAAGATAAAGAGGCAGTGCCTGGTGGGGAAGTGGCTAGAACTCAAAACACTCTTGAAAATGTTGTTGTCGAAAATCAAGTGGAAGGCCAAGATGCTGATGTTTGTGGTGAGAATGCTTCAGAAGCTCACACAGAAGTAATTCAAGAGGATTGTTCTATGGAGGAGTCTGTGGACTCTAAGGAAAAATTTGTGGACCAACCTACTTAGGACAAAGAAAAAGAGAAATCTAATGCTGAATCATTACCTTTTGTAATGGTGTGTCATCCCGAGTCTGAGAATGCAAATTAGGCACATGGTGCCACTGATTCAAGGAAGAAAGAAGTTGATGAACTGTACAAAAAGGTGTCTCAGTTAGAATCTGATAATGTCACTCTCAGAAATGACTTAACCTTTGAACAATTGAGATTTCAAAATCTAAAACAGAGTACTGTCTCAAGGCCAGAAGATGAAATGTTTAAAGAGGATATGCTGAATGCAGTTGAAAATTTGAAATCTGAAATGGTTATGAAGACAAGTTTATCAGATCTGAAGTTGTTTATGGAGAACCAATTTGCAATAGCTGCTAATAGTTCTACTAGTGGATCAGGTACTTCACCGGATTTAATCCGAAGATTTCAAGCCATCACAACCGCGATGAGGAATATTAATGACCAGTTGCAAGATCTTCAATGTAATAGTTCTCCATTATCAGTGTTGCTGGAAAATCAGAAATTTTTAGTGGTTCAACTGACATCTAGTGATCAATCAATCAGAAATCTGTTAAATCAGATGTCAGAGAAGCTGTCAGTGTTTATCAAAAAAGAAGAAAGGATGCATGAGTTTTTTCAGAGTAAATTTAATCGAGGATATTCATATGACTCAATATAATAGAGAGCTCATTATCTAACTTGGAGATGGGATGATGAAGAGACTCAGGGAACAGTTCACAAAAATAATGTCTGTAATCTAGAGGAGATAGAACCTATTGACTATCTTTCCTAAACCTTGATTCCTGTGTTTATCATACTTGTATCTATTTTTCATTTTTTAATAAAAATATATTTCTTTATTTCTATTTGTTTTACTATATTTACTTTTGATATTCCAGTACTCCATATTTAATTATTGATAAATAGTTAACAATAGCATTTACCTACAGTTCAGTGCAACATTAAATGTGTTCAAATCCATAATTTATCATTCTTTTTGATATCACAAAAAGGGGGAGAAAATTGGATAAACACAAAATTTTATATTAATAACCCTTAGATAAGAAAACCTTTATTTAATCAGAGGGAGAAATTTGGATAAAACTAGAAACTTTTATTTCTAAAGAAAAATTATTTTATTTTCAGGGGGAAATTTTTATTTATTGATTTTTTTTATTATTTTGTTAAAATTAAAATATTGTTTTATTTTGAGAGTTAATTTCATTTAATTTGTTTTATTATCTTATGGGTTTTGTGATCATCAAAAATGGGGAGATTTTTGAGAAAATTATTGTTTTCAACAATATATAATGTTATTTAAAGGAGGAGATTATTGAAAATAATACTCCGTCTCTTTATGATAATTCTGATTCTCACAAATAACATTAATTATTTTCTAATGATTTTATTTATTATTTTGCAGGAATTTATTAATTTATTTTACTCTTGAAATAACGAGAATTTATTACTTGTTCGGAATATGCTTTAAGCACATCCTGGAATCATTGTTCATACCTTACTTGTTCAGAATCTGCTTTAAGCGCATCCCAGAATCACTGTTCATACCCTACATGGATAAACGTAGCGTAATGTTGAAAAGTGTGTATACTTTTTGAGATAAGAGAAAAGTAAGGTTAAACAACCATATGTTTTCAGCAAAGTATGGAAGAAAACCCTTACGTTAGGAAGGAATCTTACGTTTTGGTTTTCAGCAAAGTATGGAAGGAGAATCGTACGCAGGTACTAAATGTTACGTTTGTTTCTCAAAAGTATGGTTCTTCAACCTTACTTTTGTGAACAACCATACATTCTTGTAAAATTATGTATTAAGTAAAAGTATGGATCTTTTACCATACGTTTGAGAGTTGAAGAAAAGGTATAGGTGATCAACCCTATGTTTATGTTCAACCTTACGTTGTGAACCTTAAGTTTGAAGCAAGTAACATGAACCCTATGTTTATGTTCAACCTTACATTTTGAACCTTACATTTCAAGATTATGATATCAACCCTACGTTTGGAGGTTATGTCATCAACCTTACGTTTGGCGTCGGAAAGTTAGAAAGACGATATTTTTATACAACGGTTAGCAATCTGATTATTGGGCGAATTTCTAGCCGGATTTAAAGTCATTTTTAAAGTATGACTTTGACCTATTAAAAGCCGTTTTATCATTGTATTAATGGTCGATTTAAAAGGATCTTTTTATGCTGGGTTTTCAGGGAAGTTACGACTACTCTGTTAGTTCAAATTTTTGAATATTGCGAATCAGAAGGAGACTTTTATGGATCTAAATGTGCAGGAGATATGCTCAGATTTATTATATATATTCTCTTTGATAAAACAATATATATACAGGAGAGTGGTGATCAATCTTTATTATTAAATAAATGGTGGAAAATAGATACTACAGAAAATCACGTTGATCTGCTGATTCAAAAAGGAGCGTCAAAGTTGTGTTCATTTAAGAAGAAGAAGGAACTTGATAGAAGATTCACTTGTTCTGCATTGAATATCTACTATGTATCTACTACTTCTGAAGTTTTGAACTATATCTCTATATCTAATGCAACCGGATTGACTCAAAATTGCTTTGTTTTGAAAATCAATATTTTTAGAGAGGACGATCCATCTGCTGTCAATTGCATTCTTTTGCAATTGTGAAGATAAACTGGAAAACGTCTTTCTGAAATTCTTTTTTATTCTTGAGTAACCAACTTCTCATTCTAATATGTGTAGGTTCATGTTTGAACCAGAATGCTTTTTTTCCTTGGATTGTAATGGTGTCAACTGCCTATATTCAGTTGTGGCCCGGTCTGTTGAAACTAGGAACATATAGTGAAAATCATCTAGCGCGTGGAGTTGAGCATTGGTGGAGTGGACTAGGTGCCTTCTATTTCCCGAAACACTATATATCTTTGTGTCCCTGCTTTTATTTATTTCCACTGCATGATCAAATATGATAAATCATAGAGGATATAACTCGTTCAATTGAAGAGATAAAGAAAAATCTGAAAGACACAATTCACCCCCTCTTGTCCATAATCTGTATATTCAAGATCCAACATGATTCTCATCAATCTCTATATACATGAGAGTGGTGTTGGTGGAGGGGTGTTCACTATTATTGAGATTTTTCTTAGAGAGGGATCTATCTTGGGCTTTGAGAGGATTCTCTCTAGATCCTATTGTGCACAACCTCAAAAAAGTGTCTCTGTAAAAAAATAATACAACTGTGTTTATATAAGGAAAGGTTTGAAAAAAATAATTGGAAATGTTACCATATTATTTCTATAATCTATACAGACCAATATGTATATAATAATAATAATAATAATAATAATATTATTATTATTATTATTATTATTTTACATTCCTTAAACTCCCGAATTAATTTAGATACTATTTATTCAAATAATATTCAATATATATTAGTTCTTTCCATACCATTAAACTTAGTTCACAACTCATCCAAAATATTTTTCAACCCTTAAAAAATTTACTACTTATTTAATAAATATACACCACATAATAATTTTCCAATAAATAAATACATATTATATTAAATAAATACAAAATAAATATTTAATAAATATTTAACTAACATAATATTTTCTAGAATAACTGGTTATGAAATATATGAGATTAGGAAAACATGAATAAATATTAAACTACATGTTAGAATAATTTTTATACAATTTTTTAAATAAATAAAATATTATTTGACTATGATTCTGGATACACTTAGTGTGTGACACTCTAGGACTATTTCTCAATGGAATTAGGAAATGCAGACCAAAGTCAATGGTTATCATCTAGTAACAAGCCAAGGAACCCCTTAGGATATAATTTAATGCCACAGGGAAATATTTCCTCATATAGATGCTTATAATATAATATAATATCTTTATTGTGATATCTCTAATCAAGAAGGTTTCATTCTGGTGTCACCAACTTATGTTTTTGATGTCTCTTTCTTTGATATTCTGAAAATCAAACTTTCATATAGAACACCATGACCATTAATTTAATTAGGCTATATCATTTTCATTAAGCGGAACATGATATAATATTTTATTATGGAAAGGATGGGAAAAATCCTTTCTCACATTATACATTAATGAAATATTACTAGTGACACACACAATATATCCCACCATGCTGTGAATATATGTCATCATAGTTTTCATCAATAGATCCATGTTCTCGACATATAATACTCATTAATGAAAATTACAACGGGTGTACACCATGAGAAGGTTCCTCAATGTCCTATGATTCTCCACCCTTGGTAGTCTATATCATGTTAGTTTCTCAAATGATTTCATCCAATAATAGAATATGTATTTTAGAATACTAGCATGACAGTTATATATTATCATCATTGAATGAAACTACTATGAACTTTCATTGCGTCATATACTCTTAGGGAATTATCAAAAACTATGTTACACATAAGAGAATGTATTGTGTGATAATGAGTTTATTACTATTAAAAATAATGAATGAAGGTGATCATAAAGTAAAAAAAAGTTGGTTCTATGGAATTAAATTCCATAAATACCAACCCAAATTCTTTCCTAGAATCCCTACCATCATTTAAGATGTCTTTGTTTGGAAGAAATACTAACCATATAAGGATTAAGATGGTATAAAAATTAGACTTTCTAATTAAGGTTTACAATTCCTAAAAACATTTTTTAGTTTTATTTACTCTTACAACTCTATAAAATATAATTCAATAATACTAAAATATTAACACTAGTACCATAAATATACTGAGATATTATTATATCAGTGGGGAAACCTATATCCATCTCCAATACAAATCAAATGGGAGAGGAATTGATCATTTATGTGTACAGTGGGCTACCACCTCATGAACTGATGTAATTAATTTTCCATTACCATATCTAAAGAATAATTATACTAATGAAATTAATTATTATATATTATATTCCTAATATATATTTATCATTCTAAAAAGATAACATATCATTTAACATCTTACCATTCCATGCATTGGTAAATTATAACATCGTTCGTGTGCACGTGTGGACTACCACCTGCATGAAGTGAAGTTGTTATTTTTTCACCACCACATCACATAGATGATATATATAAGTATATTTAAACAATTGAAATTATATTTATAACATTTTAATCATTTTTTAATGTTAAAATGATAATCACCTTTTTTACATTATGATCATTGAAAAATGAAAATGTTATCCATTTGTACGTACGACCTACCATCATCATGATTGTAAAATAGTTCATTTTTCATAACTATCATTCAAATTGGTTTCAAAAGTATAGTTTACTTAAACAAATTATCAATATTTCATAATTATTGTTCTAGAGATGATATAATAAGTTTTTATTTGAACCTAACTAACCTACAAAGTCATTTTCCACGCCAGTACCAAATATCGTCCAAATATCAGACGTGAACATAAATGATTATGTAATTTTATATAAATGGAATTTATTTAAGAAAGAATAATAAACCTGAATAAGGTGCTATATAATGGAAATAATTAACCAAATATTATTATTCAAGAAGAAAAATAACATATGTAACGAATTATACTCAAGGTAAGGGACTTTATTTTTAGAAATAAAATTTTACAGTTGCCCCTAAAAATAATTTATTCCATATGTATATTTTCAAAATATATTTAAAATACGAGTTATAATATTCTAACATGATTTTTAAATTCATTTTTAAACGTGATTTAATTTTTAAAAAATAGATTGAGTGAAATATTTTTGTCATTTTACAAATGAGGTACATTGTGACTTTTCTGAAAAAAGTATTGAAAGAATGTTATATAACTTATAAATAGTGACAATCCATTCTATCCATGATGACTATTATTTTATTTGAAACATAATTTAGAAGTTTAAAATTTTATTTTCAAATAAAATATTTTCCTTTAAAACTTTTTAGTTTCGATAAATAATTGATTTCAAAATGGAAAGGTTATTTTCCTGAAGAATATTTTTATGAGTGTAATGTTGGAAATTGAAATATTTTATGTGTTGTTATTATGATATGGTTATTTTGAATTTTTATAAATATGGTTGGTTCCATTATAATCCAAGTATTATTTGGTATGTTATTGTCAAATTAAAGGTGGTTCCTTTATAAAATAAGTTTGGGTTGGTCTGTGATATCTCTCTAATGTATTGGGTATGAAATTCGATCATATGGTTTTTCCATTTGTAAGAGTAATTTTAATAATGATATAGAAATTATTTCCAATGTATCCTATATGATTTATATATTATTTTTATTAGTTTTTATGGCAGTAATATGATTTCACCAGGTAATATAATGATTTTATATTTAGAGGAAATTATACAATATTTTTTATGGGTGAAAATTCAAACATTGTGAAAAAGTTATTATGATTTTTTCATGTTATCAAAGAAAAATTTATGAGATTTATTTTTTACATTATGATTTCTTATGAAGTATTTTATGAAACTATTTGGGTAGTGGAAGTGATTTTAGTGGTATAAAATATTTACCTTGAGACCAAATGTTATTTTGAAAAAGGAAAAATTTTATAAGTATTCAAGGACTAATTTTTTATCTTTATATTTATTTACCTTATAGATAATTTGTGCTCATCTTGTGTTTTAAAATTATTTTTAGATTCTTTAAGGTTGGGTAAAGGAAATTGTGAAGTGAATTTTAACGTCATAAATATTTTTCATGAATAGAAATATTTCTTATTTTAAATGTTTTATATTGTGAAAAAATGGATATGGAATAAAAGGGTGCACATTTTATATATATATGGGATAGTTATGTAAGATTTATGATGAAAATATCTAAATACCTTAATCTAAAAGATCTATGGGAATATGAGAAAGTTAATTCTAGTATAAATTTACCAGAATATGTAATTTTTAATTTCAGGTCCTTACAGTTGGTATCAAATCAGGGTATAGAGAACATTAGAGGATAATATGTTATTTCAGAAAAATTTAATAATCCTCTCTAACCATAATGGTTAGTATTTTAGGGAGAATAATTTTTGTTTCTTATAAAAAAAAATACTTTTATATAACATGAATAAGGAAATATTAGTGTTTATCCTCCTCTTAACGTGGTATATTATGATTTTATTAACTTTTTCACACTAAACATTGTAGTTTTAGTAAATGGATGGATTCAGTTGGTACCAAATTAACAAAAGATATAAAGAAAAATGTGGTGGTTGTTTGAATAAAAAACTCAATGGAATGAGAGATGTATTGAGACCAGTTGAAATAATAATTACCCATCTATCAAGAGTAATTATTAAAAACTTGAACATAGTTTTATTTCCTAATGCATGAAATAACTATAATTTTTTTAATATTGGTATAACAAAAATTTTCGTCAAGTAATACATTTTATTTTAAAATATAAATGGTTTATCTTCATCAAGGGAAATAATTGTTAATTTTTAGTGGTGAAATAATTATCGCAAATTATTTGTTCTTCCAAAACCTTAAAATATTCTTAAACTATGATAAAATATTAAAACCAGTATCATAAAAATATTCATATTTTATTATTTTAATTTTAAAACTAATATACATCTCCAATCTCTATTAAATTTGAGAAAAATTAATCATTCCTGTATATGGAGGACTACCACCTTGTGAGACGTTGTAATTAAATTTTTTATAACCATCTCTAAAGAATATTTATAATTTTGGAATTAATTTTTATATATGATATTAATGACATATTTAAAATTATAAAAACAAAATATATCATTTTCTTTATAACCATTCCATTCATTGAAAAATGATAACTTCGTTCTTTTGTATGCGTAGACATCCTCCTCAAGGAAGAAATGCGATTTATTTTTTACCACCACATCAAATGGATGATATATATAGGTAAATATAAAGAAGAAATATTATATTTATGATATTATTATAAATATGAAAATATAAAATTATGTAATTAATAATATTTTTTATTTATTATTTTTGGATATTGTGTGGATTATTTTTTATACCAAACGCTGGGATGTCATGCGATTCCATGGCCCGATGTTCTTGGAATAAATGTTTCATATATATTAAATATAATGCGAGTGCCATTTTCTTAAAAAAGTAGAATAAATTCTAAAAAAGTCAAAAAATAGAAATTTGAGGGCACCATTGATTTCATAATGAAAGGTTTACCCAAGGCATGATATAACCTTTGTTGGTGAAGTTCATTTATAGAAAACTCATTGTAGGTGTAGAAATGAATAATATAATTAAATATATAATTTTATTTTATTTTTTTGATGCTGCACCTAGATAGTCATTAAGAAGATTATGATGATAGGATTATAGGTTCTTCCACATAAACCTAGAGTCGATAGAGATACATTAGAGGGTTCTTTGGGGAACTTCTCTCAAAGGAACGAGTACTAGACTGTGGATCAACGATTGATGCGAACAAAAATTGGAGGATCTTTATGACTATCATTAGGAATCTCCTTTTACCATCAATGATCGATCCAAATCATGGTAGGACATTTTTCTTATTTGATTCTTTCACCTTTCATAATTTCTATAATTAATGTGAATCAATCGACCAACGGATTGAATCATGGGGTGGTCATCTTACGGGATGATATAGATTAATTAGGTTTTGGGAGAGTTACTTTGTGATTATTGATTATTCATTGATATTCTCATAGAAAATAATTGAGGTCGGCATGCACATCAATTGAGGTATATTATTCTTGATTTCTCTTTAGATTTCACACCCGTTTCATTACTCATGATAGTAGATATTTATTTGGCCCGTGGTTTGATGGTTACTAATGAAAATGATCATTTAACACCCATTTCATGGTGTAATGATTGGATATTCTATATTCTTGCTTAGAATGATCCATCATAGGTGTGATGAGTGTATCAATGAGAAGATCATCTCTATTCAGAAACCCCTGATTCAAGAGGGGAATCTAAACGACAATGAGATAAACATAATCTGTTTTCTTGACAGATTCGAAGTCTGAATTCAGGCGAATGTCCATGACAAGGTTTGACCAAGGAAGATCCTTAATTTTCAATAAAAGTGATGATGATATATGAGGTTATGGTGGAACATGAAATTGTAGATGGAAGAAGTTATTCATGAAAAACCCAAAGCACACGGTGTGTAATCTGGGATTTCATGCTGTGTGAGTCCCCTTGGAGGTGTCTAGGGTTTTAGGAGATTTTTAAGGACCACATGGGGTGTGAACTCTCCCTGATCACTTGGAATGTACCTAGGAGGGTACACATAAATGCGTTTAGGTATAAGGTTTAGAGAACTCCATGTACTCCCTAAAACAGACACAACCTGTACAAGTATATAGGCTATGTTGTATAAAAGTACATAGGTAGAGTACACGAGCAACCGATATTTCATATACTTCTACACATACATAAAAATGGGCATGAGACATGATCTATTTACATGTGTAGGACCCTGAGTCAAGGGACACATCGTGTAACCCTAATTCAAATCATGTACTTATTTAAACATAGATTATAACCCTTTTCCTTATGTCATTGAAAATTTTAGTTAGGGTGTCGTCCACATATCAATTCCTATAGTGTTAGTATGGAATCAAATCCTACTCCTAGGACAGTGATCACTTCAGTAGGAGTTATTGTGTAGAGTTATTGGAATCATTATGTGAGGCCCAAAGTGAGATCCTCTATTCCTCTTCATGCCCCAAGTGGAGTTCTTGGTATCTTCATGATAAAAACTAAGAAGATTCTAATCCTATACATGGAAATTTAATTAAATTGAGTTGTTGTTTTACACCATAGACTTGGTTGTGATCCTCATCTGTGTATTATATCTCTTCAGACCTTCAGTTTATACTTTTAATGGTGATGTCTGATGATCATTATCTCTAGGACAGACGTCACCAGTGTTATTTTACTCAGAATTTTGTTCTCCGAGATGATTTATTTGTAGAATATTTGAGCTGGAATCCTTAGCCTCCATATTATGGTTATGACTTAACTTTAGAATGTGTGTCTTTTTTGAGTATATCTGGATATTCTTGTAATATGATTTGCAGAAATATATGTATGTAGAGATAACTCTACTTATTTTATTGTATTTTTTTGGTTTTATGGTGTCCTGTTGGGTATTTTTATACTCACCTATATAAGGTATCTTACTGAACATGTTGTGTGTTGTGATGACAATCATACTTTTGATAAATTCCTTGATTTACTGATACCCAACAATGCTTAGTGAGATCAGACATACCAAGGTGTACTTCTATTTAATTTTGATAGCAGTCCCAGTTGTACATTCATGTTGAACTTGTTTTTAGATTCTTTTCGATGGGATTATATTTGGCCCTTTGTAATTTCCTTTATTTCCCATCATAATCTAGTTATGGGATTTAGATGTTCTCATTATTGGTTGTTTATTTGTTTTTACATTTTAGTATTATATAGTCTTGGTGACGTGTTCTTGTGTACATGTACATACAATAAGGTCTCCCATGTGAGTGACATGCCTTCTCGGTGCTAGTCTCTAGCCTATGGCCTATTGGAGGCAGGCTTGGAAAGTCAATACAAGGGCCCCACTATGACGGTTCCTAAAATTTTGGAATCATAGAAGTTGGTTCTACTTTATAAACAAGAGTCTATGAGATTTGTTTAGGGATATAGTGTTATGTGTTTTGAGTTCAGATTTCAGGCCAGGGCTCTGGTATTTCTATGACTGCTAACAAATCCATTCATTAGGATGCTGATCATATAAATTTTAACTCAGTATAATAGAACATTAGTTGTAGAGAAAACAATTTTACATGAATCCTATAATAATGGGATGTGGTTTTCATGTCATTCCTGGGTCATCTCTCTAGATATACTCATTGACCTTGATATATCTTATTTATTGTAGGATGCCTCTAAGATGTATGCCATCTAGGATTTATTATTAGGAATACGAGGATGATCCCTTCCAGGATGAGGCATCGATATGGGAACCAGTTCCATAGGTGATACATCCAGGTGGTTCACAAGTTATACCACCACCTTTTGGGAAGCAGATGGTGCCTATATTTTTAGTGGATGAGGTCCACTAGATGAACAAACTTCATGAATTTTAGTGATAGAGATACCATAGGTTTGAAGGAAATACCAATCCACATGAGGATGAGGAATGGATATTGGAAGTAACATGAGTTTTCCATTTAATCAGGACACCAGTGGAGAAGGTGATATTCCTGGCGGTGATATTTATCCATGGCTTAGCAGGGATCTGGTAGAGGTTACTGACCAAAAAATATGATAAGGTGGCTCTACCATGGTCATAGTTTGAGTTCCTTTTTAGAGAGGTGTTCTCTCCAACCATGATAAAATTTTTATGTATCAAAGAGCTTCTATAGCTAAATTAAGGAATCATAATAGTAGATGATTATTCATCAAGGTTTACAAATATCTTAAGTACCCAACAGATATGATTCCCAACAATTTATTTTGGGCTCATACCATTGAGTGAGGTCTGAATAGAGACATCCAAGATACTATTATCCCTCTACGCATTCCAAGATATTTTTGGGTGCTAGATAGAGCTTTGGTTGTTGAGAGTTTATTAGGTAAGAAGATTAAAATAGTGGTTTCCTATAATGGTCATACAGTAGAAGATACATGCACAACAAGGAGATCACATCAGTCTCATGGATATATATGTGTGGTCTGTTTCAAGAGGAGGTCCCATGATAGAGTTTCTAGAGTTTAGGGCTCACAAGATGGGTCTCATCATCCTATAGAAAGGCGGTTATACTCATGTGATGTTGGAGGAGATCTTGCATGAGATTTTTCAACCCTCCATTTAACTAATAGAGAGACCATGGATGGTCCACTAAAGTAAAGGTAGTGGTAGGAGAAGGTAGGTTTGTAGGTCAGTGGATACAGGATATAATATTGGAGATTTTTATGAGGTGGTAGACGCCTCGACTTATTAACAAAACCACCCCCAGGTGTTCTACACTCTATTGAGGGAGCTGGACGACGGGGGAAATGAAAACATTAGTCATTCAAAGAATACAACCCATAGGCTCTAGGAATGATATGAGGTAAGATCTATATCTATTTTACATTATCAGAAGTACTGATATATATATATATATACATTTTATTCATTCATTTCTTTCCACATAACTTTTTCGAGACCTAGAGATTCTGGTTGAGCCCTTGGCCCAACTGTTACGCTTGGAGACTCCAATTAGAGATGAATCTATGATCACACACTTATTCCTATAGTGTAACTTTCACTTGGAGGTGAGATTTATTATTGGGATCTCATTATGGATGTGATGAGGCCTTACGATATCATCTTTGGTATGGATTGGATATCTACATTTCATGCCCAGATTGACTATTTCATTTGAAGGACGTGGTGTGTCCAAATTGATGGGACTAGGTTCTCATTTTTTGGGGAAAAGGACACCCATGAAGTGCAGTTTGGGCTCGTGGAAATGAGGGTGAAACCATTTTCCACCAGTTGGATAGAATAACCCTTGGTTCGGTGTTTTTTATGAGTCTCTAGTTTCCTACTGAGGTGGAAGAGTATGAGGATGTATTCATTAAGGATATTCCTATCTTGCCTCCTCATAGATAGATAGACTTATGGATTGATCTACACCTCAGGATGACACTGATATCAATGGAAACATTTCAGATGGATCACATTGAGATGCTCAAGATGAGAGTGAGGTTGGAAGAATTTTAATGGAAAGGATTTGTTAAGACATGGTTTTCCACGATTATCCCCAGTTTTGTTTTCCAAGAAGATAGATGGGAGCTTGAGGATGAGTGTGGACCACCGACGCTTGAACTAGGTGACTGTGAAGACCATGTATCCACTAGTGTGGATCGATGACATCATCGATCGGTTGAGAGGGGCACCATGGTTGTTGAATTTTGACCTCAGGATAAACTATTAACAGTTACAAGTATGGGATAATGATATACTAAAGAAGAAATTCAAGTATTTCTAAGGTCACTATGAGTAATTTTTGATTCCCTTTGGTGGGATGAATTCCCCAGTAGTTTTCATGGGACTCATGAAAAAGATATTTTATCCATTCTTAGACCTGTTCATGGTAGCCTTTATCGATTATATCCTAGTGTACTCGGTGTCCAAGTAGAATCACACAAGACACTTGAGGATGGTTATTGACGTACTTTGATAGCACCAGCTTTATATGAAGCTCCAAAAGTGCCATTTATAGATTCAGTCATTCTACTTTTTTGGGACACATTTTCTTAGTAGATTGAGTAGAAGTGGACATGGCCATGGTTGAGGCTGTGTTATCTTGGGATCCACCCAAGAGGGCAACAGAGGTATAGATATTCCTTAGGTTGGAATACTATTACCAAATATTCATACCTGACGTCCCTAAGATATCAACACCAATAAAATCTTTTTCCCAAACGGGGTAGCCTTTCATGTGGAAAGAAAGGCTCTAGTAGGATTTTTAGCAGTGTAGGAAGAGCTGTATGATGGCTCTGATATTCATAATGTAAGAGGGTGTAGAGTACATACTGTTCTATGATGCATTAAGAACCATGCTTGGTTGTTTTTTGATGTAGAGGAATGTGGTTATTGCCTATAGTTCACATTATTTGAGACCACATGATTATAAATATGTGACCCATGATCTTGTGTTAGCACTAGTAGTATTCATACTAAATATGTCGAGACACTAACTAATGGGTGAGCAGTTTTTAATTTATTCTAATAATAAGAGTCTCAAGTATATATTCTATTATAAATATATTAACTTGAGATAGAGGCAATCACTTGAGTTTATATAGGATTATGATTTTGAGATCATCTACACTCCTGGTAAGGGGAACATGGTACTAGATGCTATCAAAAAGAGATCTTGTTTTCAGTTGTTGAAAATGGAAATAAAGCAAATGGCCTCATTGTAGTTATCCTTTGTAGATTGATATAAGGAATCATACATCCAGTAGATGGTTGTTATCCCTCTTCTATTACAAAGAGTTAGGGAGACACAACTCTGCGATACAAATTTTGAGACCCTACATACTCAAATATCCATAAGACATTCTCCAAATGGATTTTCTAAAGGAGGGGAGAACGTCTTTCTTTTCAAAAGATGCATGATGGTACGAGAGATGTTATGGTAGGAGGTTCTGAGAGAGTTTCATACATCTCTATTGAAATTACATCTAGGTGTGGAAAAGATATACCAGGACCTCTAACATCATTTTGGTTGTCAAGTAATGAAGAAAGGAGTTATATATTTCATGTCTCATTACTTTACTTGTAAGAAACCGAAGGCTGAGTACCACGTTCTGTCATGATTAGCTCAACCCCTCGAGGTTCTAGAGTTGAAGTGGGATGATATATCCATGGAGTTCATGGTAGTATTACTATATACCTCTAGGAGAATTATTTGATCTGTGTGAATATAGACTGACTCACTAAGTCAACCAACATCCTATCTATTTGAGAGAAGAGATCAGTAGAGGTCTTTAGATTCCTATACATGTAGGATATAACACGGCTATATGGAGTTCTATCGATGCTCATTTATGACCACAATAATCATTTTACATCCCAATTGTGGAATGGATTTCAGGAGGCGTTTAGTGCTTAGTTATTCCTAGGTTTAGCATTTCATCCCTAAAATGATGGAATGATATAGTGGAAGTTTACGTTATAGAGAACCTGGTGTGAGATTTTATGTTGGACTTTGGTCATAGTAAGGAGGATTAAATACCACTATTATAGTTTTCATACAATAATAGATACCAATACACAATTGGTATGACACCATTCTAGTAATTATATGGGAAACCCTATAGGTCACCACTTTTCTAGACTGACCCAGAAGATTCCTCACTCAGGGGTTTAAAGATGGTGTGAGCAACTACCGAGAATGTGCAAGTTATCCCGGAATGGATGATAGCTTCCCATAGCTTTATGAAGTCATATAAGGATAGAAAAAAGAGGCCTTTAGATTTCTAGGAAGGTGACCACATGTTCCAAAGAGTTTCACCTAGACTTGGTTTACATAGATTTAGTCATTGCGGAGAACTATCTTTGAAATTCATTGGAACATTCTAGATAATACATAGATTGGGCGAGGCGGCATACCACTTAGCTTAACCTCTATAGTTCGACCAGGTAAACGATGTCTTCTATGATTCATAGATGATGAGGTATATGCATCACCCATCACACATTATTGACTAGGGTGTGCTACAAAACAAGGATGGAGCTACCTATTCCGAGTACCCAATATAGATTGATGATTAGAAGGAGTCAATCGTTTGTGGGCGTTCAATTCATTTAGTGTGTGTCTGGTGGAAACACAAGAATCTATAGGAGAGAACAAGGAAGAAAGAGGCTCAAAATCATTCCCAATACCAACATGTCTTTTTTTCATCCATTGTTTTTACTTTTTGGTTATGTTAAAAATCACGTCGGGGATAATGTAATGACTCATATTTTCCATGTATTTTTTCAGATATTGAATGGACAATTTTAGAGATGAGGTACTGAGATAGAAAGTAATTATAAGTCATATTTTTCCTAAAATAAATGTTTGAAATATATTAAATATATTAAAATTGATGCACGCTCCATTTTATTAAAAAAGTGAAAATAATATAAATGGGGTCTCAAATAACAAATAGAAGGGAACCATTGAGTTTTGAACTTGAGGTTTACCCAAGGTGGTACATAGCCTTTTTTAGTGTGGGTCATATGGGGAAAATTCATAGCAGGAGTGGAAATGAATAAAATGATTAAATAAATTATTTTATTTTATTTCATTGACACAATGACTAAAGAGTCTTTAAGATGACTTTTATGATGGAATTACAGGGTTAGCCACATAACACTAGAGTCATTAGAGAGAGTGTTTGAGAATATTTCTCAAAACAATGATGGCCAGATCATAGATGGTGAATTGACACACAATGAAATTGAATGATCTTTCCAATGATCATGGACCCACTCCATTCATCATAAGTGGTCAATACTAATACATGTAGGATTTTTTATTGGATTCATTACCCATTCATAATTTCTATGATGAATGTGAATCAATAAAATAACTAATGGATTCACCGATCAGTTACCTTGCAGGATGGGTTTGAATATTTCGGTTTTGAGGGAATAAATTTGTGATTGTTGATTATTCATTGTTATTATCATGTCAACAAATAAATTTCAACCTGATCATTGACCAAAGTCTATTCCTATTTATTGTACCTATGGTTTTCTACCCTTATTCTTTGTTCATCATGAGCATTATTTGTTTCTCTCATGGTTAGATGGTTACCGATGAAATCAATCATTGCACACCCATTTCATGGTGAAAAAATTCAATATTTTAGATCTCGGCTAAGAATGATTAACTAGAGGTGAGATTAGGGTATAAGTGAGCTAATGAGACTATTTAGGAAATCTGCTTGTTTGATTGGGGAATACAAATGAATATGAAAAGGTTGGACTTTGGTGGAGCCATGATTTTTGGTAAGATTTTTTTTGCTGAGATATGAGGTGATGATGGTGTAGGAACATGTGGATTGATGAAAGGGGATTTTTGAAAAAACAAAAACCACACATTGTGTAATCCATGATTACAGGGTGTGTGGGCCCCCTTTTTAATGGCTAGGGCTTCAAGAGAAAGTTAAGGACCAGACATCATGTGAACCTGTCACACAACGTGTGAACTATCCCCATCGACTCGTTGTGTACCTCATAGGTTACATGAACATGGGTTGGGGTACATGGTTTTGAGTACTCCATGTACTCCCCTACACATACACATCTTGGAAAAGTTCAGTTGCTATGCCACGTATTGGTACATGGGTATAGTACATAGGAAGCCGACTCACCATATACTACTACATGGACACTAACACGGGTATGAGACACATGCAATTTACATAGACAGTACCCTTGATAAAGGAAAATGGTGTGTAACCCTACTACATGCCGTTTAATTCATTAAAAAAGGCTTGGATCCCTTTTCCTTTACATCCTATACATGTTTAGTTAGGATGCATTCCCCATATCCATCCCCTATGGGTAAGTATGGAATCACCTCCTACTCACAGGATAATGATCCCTTTAGCAGGAATTCTTGGATATAGTTTCTATAAACCTTCTTTGAGGCCCATATTTAGATCTTCTATTCATATTCAAGACCTATATGGAGTTCTGGCTACTGTTGTGACCAACACTATATGGGTACTGATACTCTACTTAGTCGGTTATTCCAAATTGAGTTATTGGTATACCCCATGGTCTTGGGTGTGATCCTATTATGTGTATTGTATATATTTAGACCATCATCATGCACATATAATGGTGAATTCTAATGAGAACTACCTCTTGGATGTACATTATCAGCGTTATCAGAGTCAGAAGTGTGCTCTCCCGGATGAGTTCTTTTTGATATTTTAGACTTGGAATCTAAAGATAGAATATTATGGTTGTTAATTACCTTTACAATATGTTTCATTTTTGAGTGTATCAAGATATTATTGTTATATGTGATGTAGAAATATACATGTATAAATATGAATGTACTTCATTTGTTGTATGCTTTGAGGTTTTTGGGTGTCCATTTGCATATTATTATACTCACCCCTAAATAGAAACTACCCAAATGGAATGTGTCTTATACATCTGACCAACCTATTGAAAGTTTTCATAATGGATCAGGACCCAATGGTTCTTAGTAAGACAGGATATACTGATGTGTGTTCCTATGATATTTTGACAGTAATCCCATTTTTTACTTCTAGGTTGGACTTGTATTCAGAATCATTGTGGTGTGATTGTATTAGGCCTGGTTTAATTTCCTTTATATTCTTTCATACTATGGTTGTGGGATTTAGATATACACATTCATGGTTTTTCAATTGTTTTTATATTCCAATATTGTATTGGTTTGGAAATGTGTGCATGTGTACATGTACGTAAGATATGGACTCCCATGACAGTGATATGACTTCTCAGACCTAGTATCCATCCCCTGGCCTATTGGATGTGGTATTTGGTATTTTCATCAAGGGATATACTAGTATAGGTTTTGAAAAATTATACTTACCTTCTTTCCATAAACATCATTGAAAAATAGAAACACAACTTATGCATAAGTATGACCAAACTTATACATGCTTATAAAGCAGTTCAATTTTCATAACTATCTTTCATGATTGAATTTAAAATCATAATTAATGTATGAAAATGTTAATTATTTAACAATTATTATTCAATATTTGATATAATAATCACCTATTTGACCATAGTCTACATACCGAAGTCATTTTTTACTTAAGAACCATATGTCAACAAAATCTACGAAATTAACATAGATGATTAATTAGTTATATATAACAAGATATTAAGTGGATAAAAGAATAATAAAGTTAAAAAAAGTTCTTATGAAATTAAATAAGTAACATAAGTTAACTATTTTATGAAGAAAAATAATGTACGCGATGAATTATACTCAAGGTAAGAGACTTTCTTTTAAAATCCTATTTTAATGTTTCTCTTAAAAACCATTATTTTTCATATCCATATTTCAAAAACAAATAAAAAAAAGTGTTTCAATATTATCATATGATTTTTAATGTCAATTTTTAAAAAATTTTAGAATTTATTATATAGTTTAAATGGATTATTTTTCTTGTTTTCCAAAAGATGTTCTTTGTGACTTTTTCTGATAGAAGTATATAATTAATGTTTTTTAACTTATACAAATTGGGAATATTTTCCCACCATCATGATTATTATTTTATTTTAATATTAAATTAAAATTTTAATAGTTTCTTATAAAATAATTTTTTTTCCCTTTATAATTTCAATTTTGATCTTAGAAAAAAAGAGATTTTGAAATGAAAAGGTTATTCTGTTGAAGAATATTTTTATGCGTGTAATGTCAGAAATTGAAATATTTCTTCTGTTCTAATTATGTTCTGTTTCTTTTTAATTTTTCGGATGATGGGTTGGTTTTTTATAATCCACAGATGTGCAGTTATGTTATTAACCACTCCAAGGTTTTTGCATTACAAACCATGGAGGGGTGGGTCAGTGATAACCTTTTAATGCATTGTTTATGGAGGTTGACCATTTGGTTGTTAACTTTGTATTAGTGATTGTAAGGGTGATATGGAAATGATATCATAAGTAAGTTCATGTTTTATCTATGATTTAAATGTGTTTTTAATGGAATATCATGATTTCTAAAGACAATATAATGATCTTATATTTAGTGGAAAGTATATGCTAGTTTTTAATGTTAAAAAGTATTTCATTTTGAAAATGATATTATGTGTTTTTTATTTTTTCAAATAAAAATTTATCCTTTTTTTCATTTAGATTTTATATGAAATATTTTATGAAAATATTTAGGTATAGAATATGATTTCATAGGTAAGAAATTTTTTATTTTGATCAGAACTTTTATTTTAAAATAGGAAAATGTTTATATGTATTCACAAACTAATAATTTCTTTCATTCCTTTTAAATTACTTACTATGATTTTTTGACCATCCCGGGTTTAAAAATTCTTTTACTTGGGTTTAAGAATGGATAAAAAAATGAAAGAAGATAGGTTTAATGTCTTGATGATTTATCATGATAGGAAATCATGTTTATCTTAAAAGTATTATATGTGAAAATTGATATTGAATAGAAGTTTCAACTATATATATATATATAAGTGTGTGTGGAGTTTTCATATAAGATTTATTACCTAAATCTCTAAATCCATAAACCTACAAGATATTTTAGAATTTTATAAAGTGAATTCCAATTAAATTTCACTAGAATATGTAATTATTAATGTCGATCCCTATATTGAGGTCCAGGTTAAATAATATCTTGTGGAAGCCATCAATTCGCATTAATAAAAACCTTGAAATCATAAAACATTCATAAATCATGGATTAATGGTATTGTTTTGGTGAAAAACATTTTTAAAAAAATGGTTAAACTCAACTACTTTTGAAATTGATACTCTCTTTAAAGTCATTGCATCGTAGTATTTATCATTTTAAAATAAATCTTTCTAATCATAGTGTAATCACCACTTTGGAATTAAAATTCCAATTTTATTTTTATTACACCCTTATATTTTCATATACTAAAATATCATAATTCCAAACACTAAATACTGATCTCCATTAATTGAACAATCCTCTATTTGTCACAACTAGAATGAACAAAATTAAATTTGGTCCACCTTCATTACAAGGTGATATATATTTCATGAATAATAGATGAATATTGTTCACCTCCTACAATAAAATTATGATGTGAATAAATATATATCAAATAGGTATTTTTTGGTTAATTTCTATTAATATGAGAAAATATTTTGTTGTAACACAAATAATTGTTTTATGAGTTCTTCTACACCATACAAAATTTCCCTAAACACTTTACCAAAACATCTAATCTATACTAGACTTCCATAATACTTTAAAACTATTCCACTAATCTAGTACAATTGATTTATAATAATATTGAATATTATTTATTTATTGAAACCAAAATAAAACATTATTAAGTATATTAATTCTATCTCTAATCATATAATCTCTAGCTATTTGAAACAACAACCTCCCTTACAAACATCACCCACATTCGTGGTCAGAATCGTCTCCCTCTTTTATGTCTATTTCCATCCAATGAATCGAAATCACCTCAATTCGAAAAATGTTAATTCAAAATGTTATAAACTCATAGAAATGGGTCATTACTCTAAATATTTTTTCATACTTGATCCTAATTGATATAAGAAACAAAATATGATGAATACCAAAGAGATAACTTATTGAATTATTTGACAATGGATGTTATTCAATGTCACTTTTTATAAATTTAGTGACTTCAAATATAATTCGAACATCAAATACCATTATCTTAAGTAATATTTTATCCCATATAACACATTTTTTAACCTATGAACACATGTATCATGAGATATAAGCATAAATCCTTAATAGTTTATAATGATTACTTCTGATTTATGGTCACCATCTACAAATGACAATTTTACATATTTATGAAAACTTTTATTTCATGTTTGTGAATAAATAATAATAAATACCTAAATAGTTTTAAACATAGAGACTAGATATAATGTATTATAAAATTAAATTACTTCTATAACACCCTATGATTTTATGAAATATATAATTTTAATTATATTTAATTTCTTCAATAGAGTATAAGATATGAAACCCTGATCTTAAATGAATCATGAAATATTAGTATTTAAATATTATCATTATAACACAACTATTAAATTAGTATGCATGAATAGGATTAACTACTTTAAAAAATATGTAAAATTTTTCTACTCAATATAAATTTACTGATAAATGTTTAGTAAATAATCACTCAATTTTTTGTAAAGTAATTTTATTATTCAAAAAACATTTTCTTCAATAAAATTGGTTTAATTACTGATTTGTGAGAAAATAATATAATTAAATTTTTGGAATTTTTTGGAAATATTAATAGATTTTATTTTTTAATTCATTATGTAAAAATTCACTTACGAAGAATTTTCACTACATTGAAGAGAGGCTATAACAAAAATTTCAAAACTATTGGTATAGCCTATAAAACTGTTGGTATTGCCAGTACAAATGGTTCTATAAATCATTGGGAGTTTGGAAATTTGTATAGATATATTCCAACAATTATTTATCAAAATTTGTTATATGCCACATTAAAATAAAATATAGAAATAGTTTGTAAAGTATTGGATTTTTTACCTACCTTTAAACTATAACAATACTTTGAAAACCATTAGTATAGAGTCTCATACCTTCCCATATAACATTCCCCCCACCTTATCCCAAACAACCAACACCTACAAAAACACAACAACACCAAATAGAGAATTTATAAAACTAATAATTCACATGAAAAAACACTACATGAAAATATGAGGAATTTAAGAAAACACTTGAAGCCACCCACCATGACACAAAACATGAAAACATCATTAAACAACTAGACCTAAAAACACTAATACCCAAAAACATTCTGTCCAATATACAAAATTCTAGAAACTATTAATTCACTAAACTAGTGATTACACACATCGTAAACATCACATATATTTATTCACATATAATATTCAAATTTCATGTGTCTTAAAAATTATTAAAAAGTGTATAGGATCATAATCTCCCTTATAAAAACCGATATCATCACTCCTACAATCATCATCACCACTATTTCAACCGTCTTCATCCTCACTATCATCCTCACCATCATCCTTATCATCACCACTATCATCAGTATCTCCAAGAATGTCATCATCTCGACCACCACTAGGACCATCACCACATATACCATATAAAAAGTCATCATCGACATATATGACTCTCAATCTAAAGTATCATTAGGTGCTTTCAATAGACACAAGGCTTACTTAAATTTCCTAAATTCAACATTGTCCTTTTGATTCCATTTACACTCCTATATTACCATTTTTGGGCCTATTCTACATTAGTACAATCCTATGATGCCTCTTTATGTGTTGTTTCCAACTTAGTGTAATAAAAAATGGCACCTAATTTTGGAAAATAACTAATGGAGGAAATAATCTCCCTCAATCAACAATGTACTCTCCCATAGTTCTAATGTCCTAACACCTGGTGAAAATAACCATTTCACCAAAATTTGTCATCTTCCTACACATAAAGGGCCTCCAAATCACACTATTACTTATATAAATTAACTAATTAGTATCAAAAAAGATATTAAAATTTTAAATCACCAATGTAAATCATAATATCTGTTATTTTGTCAATTAATTTACCACCCTTCCACATCTATTGTTTTCCCTCGAGAAAAATAATTTTTCATGAGGCACACATCCTTCAATATTTAATATCACCCTTTTTAATGGAATTGGATGTAGAAAAAAAAATATTTAAGAAGTATTAAGGCATGATTATCGTACTGAAAATTAATATTACCAACATAAATTAAAATGGGGTTTTACAAAAAATATAATTAGAAATACATATACCACTAACCCAAAACTCCAATGAACTCCGTATTCAAGATGTCATTCATAAAATAGTGAATATTTTAAATTTATAGGATGTCATTACACAGTGTGGTTTTTATTAATATTTAAAGTATATCATAGTCTAACCATAAAAACTGAACAATTAAGGAAAAATTAAATATATGATGAACCCATTAAGTAATATAATGAAATAAATTTGGAAATTTATTCCCCCACTCACAATTTTCCAAAGAATTTAGGTGATTTTAATATAGATTAAAAACCAATTTCAAATTTAGCATTCAATAGTTTTGATAGCTATAAAATCAAAAAGATAATTAGAGGTAAAATAAAGATGTCTTGAGTTGAAGCTTATGTCATTAGGATTTCCTTTCCTTAATATGTTTCCATATGATTTTTCTGACTATTATTTTCATATAACATGGTCTATGGTTTTATTTAAGGATTACTTTATATAAAATTACACTATTATTTGATTTATTATAATTTTAAAATATAATTTATTGTTAACTATTTTATATTTTTTTTGTTATTACTAAGGTTATCATCTACCCAAATGGGTTTTCAGTACTGAGGAAATTAAGGCCATAATTTCAGAAGTGATAGTCATTTACCAAATTGAAATGGGTATTGTAATAAATGCGGATTGATCCATGAATGATCATATTTTTAATGTCATAATTATTACATCAAAATTGTCACCATTATCATCCTTATTGAGGAAGTATCTGTTATGAAATCAGTGTAGTAAGTACGGGCCTAAGAGGACTTTTTGTCGATAAGATCCTAATAAGAATCATTATTATATCATTCTTGGAACTTTTTATTGAGGTTTCAATGGATTATATTGAAAGATAGTTTGATACAGATCTACCCATAAAGAAGATCTTAATGGTCAACCTAATAAACCTAATCCTAGTATAGTTTTTCTATGAGGTACCTCCAACAATATATTGTCATTATTTATCTTTTTAATATTATATGTCTTATAATTTAGGTAAAATAAGTTTGGAATTAGTTGGATTATTAATGATTTGTATGGAATTAGTAAGACTCTTAATGATATTGTTGTTACATGAAGTTACTTTTTGAATAATAAAATTATCTAAAGAAGATGCTTTGGAGAAGTTTGATACGGATGTGATTCTTGTGTTTTTTGATTTTTTGAACACAAAAATCATGTTAAAATTGAAATTATATTTGACGATCCATTTGATATAATGTGCATTCCATTTTTATGGAGTTTTTAAATATTATTAAAATTATTTTTGAAGCGTTTGAAGAAAATATGGATATATGGTGAAATGTTGTTGTATTTGGATCCAAGATAACAATTTTCTAGGTCTGGTGGTGTGTATGAGTAAAATTGAATAAAGTAAAAGTAGTTACAATTCAATTACATAGCCACACTATAGAAAATTAAGATATTATATAATGTTTGTGGAATAGGGTTTGTAAATAATAATAAGAAATATAAAGAATAAGAAGATGATTATAAATAGATAATTTTTTGTGTGGAATAGCTACTATAGAAGAATGTGAGGAGGGTGGATTAAAGAACTATGAAAAATATCATTGATTTATATTGGGTTTGGCTTGAGGTATATTCATTTTTTAATTAATTTTTGATTACGAACATTGAATTTAAGTAAGAATTAGTGAATGGTCACACTCATGTTGATAGGAAGTATGATATAGCTATAAAACTAAGGCTATTGTATTGATATACAACCATTTTTTCCAGGGTGTGGTGATGAAAAATTTTATATGAAATTAAAAAAATTAATTTTAAATTACTATAAAGATAATTAGCATGATATAGAGGAATATGTGATTCTATATATTAGTTCAATGGGAACGATTAATCAAGATGATAATTAAAGATGAAATATTATATTTAATCCTTAGAGGCCATCAATATATCATGCAAATGCCAACAGTTCTTGGAATCCTATGATTGAAGAAGATCCAATGCAATTATGCATTGTATATTGTGCCTCAATATTATAAAATTACAATATATAAGCACAATACAATGAAACTTTTACTGGTAGGTATAAATCATCAATATGTTTTATTGTTCTGTTAGATAAAAAAATTCATGTTTATTTATGTAAGACTGCTCATGATATTTGGATAATTTTACAAAATACACATTATATTAATAATATATTAAGAATAACTAATATCATCATGTTTTATTCAATGTATAAGGAGAATAAAATTTTGGAAAAATTATTCTTTAAATAAAATTCAATATTTGTTAAAAATCATTGAAAATTGAATGGATTCACATGATAATGAATTTAAAAACATCAATGTGGTTGATAGAGTTCCAAAATCATTGCCAATGAATTAGAATACCAATATAATATCCATTGATGAAAATAATAACTTCCAAGGTTACAAAGTTGATGATCTTATTTGTTTACATAATCATTATAAATCATTGTTTTAGAACACAACTAAAGAAGAGGAAACAACAATGACGGGTATACTATTTAAATATATTAATTTTTTTTCATATTAAACATTGGTATATGAGATTCATGAGTATTAAAAATATGATGCATCTCAACATGTGAATGGAGTATAAAATACATTAATTGAATTAAATATTTATTTAATACATTTTAAAAGTGGTAGTCATAATGGAATTAAAAAAAATGTAATTCAAATTATAATTACAATAGATTTAATCTAACCTATTATAGGTGTATATATATATATAGGGAATATATGAACTAATTTTCTATGATTCACCATTGAAAATATGTTAATAAAATATTGACTAAAAAGTGATCATTGAATACAAAATACGGTTACATTAATGATTCTTAGTCAAGTGAAGAATATAAAAATGATAATGAATTTTTTATATTATGATTCATGGAATATATATCTTATGTTCATGATTTTCTAGACAATTAAGAATTTTATTCAAATACGGAATTAGATTATGATAAATGCAATTTTGGATAGATAAATGAATATACTGAATTATAGAAATGATATATTATTATAGTAATAATGCTCTGTAAAAAAGTAAATTTATGTAATAAGAAATATATTATGAAAATAATGATATTTATCAAGATAATGAGATAATAACCATAACTAAATCATGCATGAATGTATTATTTTTTGATGATTTATAGGTCATTTAATAGGATAATGAGAAATTTAAGAATAAACTAAATATAAGAAATAATTCCTAGAAACATTTGATGAAAGATGAAAATTTTCTATCAATATGGTTCAAGTAAACAGTATAACCAATAAATTTTTTTGGTTATGATTTGAAAATAAAACATATATACAAGAACATAGTTATTAAAATAAAGGCTATATGATGACTACTATTTGTCTTATATGTGGGATGCACGGATTTTGTCATAGGTTATGCAGTCTTTTATTTCCACTCTCAATAGAAACCAATAAAACCGAAATATATAAATCATTATATAGTAAGGTTTCAATTAATACTTGTTAGAACTTTTTGTGGTTCATGAATATTAATCTAAATAATAATATTGCAACCAATATTATATGGCTACCAAAACTTTTAGCTATTTTATTTTTGTGTAATGATTCCTTGAAAGTCTCATAAATGATGTATAGTATATTGATTATTGAAACTCTATCCATACGATGAGAGACCTATAAACATAATTTTATAAAACAAATGTGGTGGCGGCACAATCACATTAGGAGTTAATTTAAACGTAAAGGTAAATTATTATGGTTAGTTTCGGATACTGAATTATATTATGAATAATGTTTCGAATATTATGGGTTTATTTTGTAATATGTTTATAATTTTTCAATTATCTTATAATTTTATGTATGTCAAATTTATGAATGATAATTTTATTACTATTAATAATGATTATTAACTTTATTATTATAAATACTAAGATAATTTTAATTATATTAGGATTTTAGAGTTAACAGAGAATCATAAAAACTATTTAAATTTCATATAAACCAATAATATTAATCAAAATATGAGTATAGGGAATGTAAACAACAAAGTTATCTAGAATAATTCAATGGTTAAAAAATTACATAAATTTATAAAATATTATGTGATAATTTTATGTTAAATACTGATAAATATATTTCTATATATCAAATAAAATTAATATTATACCTATTCTATATAGGACTCCTAACATGTTTTAGAAAGTTAATAAACCATAGGTTTGTTATTTTAGTGTTTTTATATGCAATATATTTATTTCCAACACTAAGGATAGTTTGTACAAATTTAATTTTAAATATGATGAAGGTATTTTATAGGTTATTAATTATTTAGTAATATATACAATTTTGATAATAAAATTTATTTGATTTTTGAATATTTAGTTAATGCATAATATTATGGAAGTAATTCTGAAGAGAAAACTTCTGAAGAAGGACGTATTAAAAAATACTATAGAGAATTTAATTTTTGAGATCTTTTGTTTAAAATGAATCAATCATAAGTGGATGATATTCCCATAGTTATTCGACACTAATATAATTGAATAGGGTACATGTTTTATAATAAAAGGTTACATTAGATGAGGGATTTCAATGAAATAAATGACATTTAAAATAAAAATAGTTTGAAGGAAATGGGTGAAGATGATTTAAATAATTAAATAGTGATTGCAAGAAGAACATTGATGAAGTCATTAAAAGTAAAGATTATCTGGAACCTAACCATGTAAATACTAACTATGAAATAGATAGTTGTTATAATAATGGAACTTAATATTAATAAAAATTCCTATGTCAAACCATCAACCAACTTTTAAATATATTTTTACACATCATTATATTGAAATTTTCATAAATTCACTAGAAAATAATTAAATTTGTTATGAAACAATTATAAAAAATCTATTTAATTTTCAATTTTAAAAATTTTATTTTCATAATATAGTTTAATAGAAAAATTTTAAACACAAGTTGAAGAAAAATTCCTACTTCCTCTCATGTTCTAGAATCATAGTCCTCCAAATAGTTTGGAGGTATTTCATAGTATACACGTTTTTTATTTCATTATGATGCTTCCTAAAAAATTAATTTTAATAATAAAAAATAGAGTATTAAAATAAGTAATTGTAATTTTCATTCAAAAAACTCAAATTTAATTAATAACATAAATTCATTTATCTTCCAATGAGAAATAATTTCCTAATAATGTGATTCTAGACACACATTCATGATTAGTTTAGCCTCTAAATCCAATAAAACGCTATAAAATCATCCACTATACAACTCTTGATTATATGATCTCTACAACTCACCAAATTACATAATCTATGTAGTTATCATAAACTCACCATCAAGAAAATTATAATGAGGGTGGAACCAAAATATTTATTCATATAAATAATATAATGGTATAAAATTAAATATAATGAATTTTCTTAACCATATTTGTGCCCAATAATCATCCATTACTTCATTTTTAAGTAGTCATTTGGAAAGTCATCAGATGAGAATGATTTGAGAGTATTTGGAAATCACCATAATTAAAATTCTACATCATTATGTTAATTATAAAATCATTTTATTATCCTCATTTTACTCAACCATCAATTTTTTTGTGGTGGTTCCACACCTCACACATATGTGTACACCCATGCCACTTAGTGTAACATCCAACTATGAAAGAAAAAATAAAAAATAAAATATTAATATACCTTGTAATAGAAATAAATTATGGTAAATAAAATTTAATAGGGTTCTAAAAATATACCTGAGACAGGATAATCAGTGGGTACAATTGGATCCATAGGATATAAAGTATCGTTGAACTATACAATAACATTGGGGGTCCAATGTCTACTTGTGAGGCATATAATGATTTAGAGTATAATTCAATGGAGCATGAACATATAAGGTTTGGGATAAAATATAGTAGGAAAAGAATTTGGAATTCATGTTGGTGGAAATGTATAACACATATGGGGAGTGGGATACATTAATTAATAATGGAAAGAATGATGATGAGGATCATATTAAAGTATTGGTGAATGTGTTGGTGGCCTAAATATCCCGAGTGTATCTGACAACACCGTGGGATATGAAATGGTGCTATATGATATATCTAATAAAGAGAGATGGTTTGATCGGGTGTGATGAGTGGTGATATTTTTTGAAGCACCACCCATTGTATCACATAACTATGCACCACTTCGACTAGATTATTCGGTGAATAATTGTCGCCTCAGTGGTGGATCCCGATTAAAAGTTAAAAAAATTAATCACATTATATTATTTGTTATTAATATTTATATTTGAAATAAAATACCTATAATTGGAACCATATGAGGAATTCACTGCTCTCTTATGTAGTTATTATTTTCTTACATCCCCTTCCTTCCTAAATCTTCCATTTTTTCTTTTTATAAATTTGAAAAAAAATATGAACTTAATTAGAAATTCAAAAAAATTATTATACCAAACAAAAAAAATTAATTAATTGTCTTATTTATAGAATACTAATTTTCTATCCAAATAGAGGATATATAGTGACATAAAAAATACGATTACATTTAGTGGGAATAATATTGAAAAATAAAATACATGACATTGAAAAATCAACATGTTCATATTAGCATGTTTACCTTGGGTATGATATAGTTTTCTTCTTATATTTTTTAATTCAATCCAATTTAGATTTAGTTAGGTAATTTGGTTCATTTTGGACAAATTTTTTGGACAACTATCCATTTTTTGGTTATGTAATTCTGTTCATTGAGTTTGATTTTAATTTTAATTATTTTAATTTTTTTCAGTTTAATTCATCTCATTTTCTGTTATAATAGAATTATTTTATGTTTTTTTGGTTGTTTAGTTCAAATACAATTATACTAAATACTTGAAAATGAAACGAAAAGAAAACTACAACCTGTATATATTAAAAATGCACATGAAAGTCAAGTTGGATAAAAAAATATTTGTAATATATAGTAAAGAAATTTAAATAGTACCATCCTAAACAACCCATGACAAGAAAACCCAAAAAACTGAGAACATAGATGAATGATTTTATATTTCCCACCATAACTTCATGTTCACAATCAAATTTAAAAATTGAACTATTAGATTCATTATGTGTAATAAATTGATTATAGACAATGGGTGCAGGGATGGTGTAAATTTCATCCCCACCACTGTCAAATATATTTATTGGGATTACATTAATAATGACACAAATTTCTAGCCACAAAATAATTTTCACCCAAAAACATTATTTCTACAATGATTCTAACATATATGGATCATCAGTATCAATAGTGAAAGTCATGTTAATAACTTGAAATCCTCATTAATAAATAAATGTGTTATGTCTCGTCTTCAAATTTTACCACTTTTATTTCATCATAGTGACTTGACTATGAGAGTAATAATATAGTTATAGTTTTTTCTCAACAAATCTATAATAATATAAAAATTCAAATAATGTTTTAATATCTGATACACTAGAATACCAGCCTATTGTGGAAAGTACCATAACACCATAATGTTGTGTTCTCATTTTCAATGCTTGTTTTGTGATAATAAATTTTTACCCATTGATAACAATTGATTTGAATGAACTAACTGTGGAATTCGGACCAAAAGGAACAGATTTTATTTCATCATAGATAGAGTTAATAAGAAAACTCAATACCAGAATATAAATGAATATTAAAATTTTCTAAATGTTAATTTTATTAATTTATTGTAGTATTACTTCCAACTTAAATTTCAAAAAACATGAAAACTATTTTCTATGTAATTTCTATATTTTTATCAAAAATAAATAACACTGATTTCAATTTATAAATTTTTTTCCATATAGAAAAAATAGAAACCGTTTAATATATTTGTAAAATTTTAAAAAATAACATAACATATATGTTTTCAAATTACTTAGATGATGTAGTGAGTGAAAAAAAAAATTTTAAACAAAATTTTGTAATGTTTAATATCTTACTCTTTAAGGATTAATGAATTTAATATATATAATATAATAACCCCCTATTTGGGGAAGTGGTGGAAAAATGGATTGATGTTTCAACTCTTCCCCATTTCTCATTGGTCTGTTCCATTTCGTAGTGACATCAGGTAAATATATTAAATAGAAATCCATATATTCTTGAGGAATATATCCTTTCCTTATAGAACCATTGGGATGATTCCCATTCTAGGAATTATTCTTTAATGTGAATATATTTATTTTAGTTGGATACTACTAAAAAAACAAATGGTCCTACAAAAAGTATTTCAATTGGAAGATGGGTTGTAAGATACCACATTCATGTGAAAAAAGGATGAAGGAAACATTTTCTCTAACTGACATAAAATTAATAGTTTCTATCAAGAAATATGTTTTCACTAAATATGTAGAAACTTTAATTGCATAAAGATCTATATAAAAATTATACAACCAAATAACAGTGTCCCTTAAATAATTCTACTGATGATAGATTTCTATTTGATTCAACTCATCTAAAAATATGTTATAATCACGAGTTTTCAATTATTATAGCTTCAAATCTCTTCTATTGACCTGTTATTATATGTTTCTTGAATATCCATCAATAAATTTAATAGTCTCTAGTACTTCAGAAAATAAATTTTTAAAGTGTCATCACTTAATAAGAACGTGAAACCTTCAATTTATTTTTACCAATATACACATGAATAAATGTTTGTATGATACACAAATACATCGAGTCATGCCAATATCAAAAATCATATTCTATGTTTTTATTGAGATTTAGAATAATTGATAGAAAAATTTCAAATATAGTTATTTTCATTGTTTATTTTTTTATGCAATGATGTAACAAATTGGTTTAAAGATAACGAAACACAATTAAGATAATTGTTTTTTTCATCAAGATGTGATTTGATTTAGTGTAATCATATTCCTCTTTCTAGATTTCATATAACCCTTCCCGAAAGAAAAAATGGCATCCAATAATTCATTAAGCACATCGGTTCCATACATAAGATGAGTTGGAATTTCCATCTCCATGTAATTTTCAAACCTTAGAGGATTATTCCCATATGGATGAGCCATTGGAAAGAATCATTGATTTCCCATTAAATTGAAACTACAATCATATTTGTGTCTTTTGTATCATGTATTATTTTTATAATTGGGACTTAAAGGTTTTCCTTTCATGCTCCATCCAAACATTATTTCGTAAGTAGGAAAATCATTTATCATCCATACAATCACAACACACATATGAAATATTTCCATCAAATGAGAATATTATATGTGTGAACCCACCTACAAATGATGGTTGAAATATTTTATTAATGTATTAATATATGAATCTATATCATTTCTAGGATCAGAAGGTCCTAATATGATTATACACATAAAAGTGAAAGGTTTTGTTTCATACATATCCGTTGAGTAAGGTTATAAATGTGTATGAAAACTGACCATGTTCTATGAGAAGTATGAATCTTCACAAATGTGTTAAAATAATCACATGATAGTCCTGACCTATCATTACATAAGTAAACTGAAAAATTATGACATTAACCACAAAATATCATCCCAGCAAATACATATATTGGATTAATGAACTCATCATCATCCTTATTTCAATCAATATCATTCCATGACATATTTATTGATATTTAATTAGACATGAAATGATTCCATAGTTTGTGAAATAATGAAAAGTTACACATTAGTTTTTGTTGCATGAAATATAGTGTTCTATCAGTAGCTGGATTCCATAAAGATGTTCCACATTCTATAGAATCATTCCATCCTCAGTTTCCTCCCTAAATAAGCTTCAATATTTTGGAAAATTATGAATTTTGTATTTATATATGCATGTTTTTCATATAATTTTTATTACATATAAAAGTTCATGGGAATATCTACATCATCTAAAAGTAATTACCTTAAAAAGGTAAGAATACAATCGATGGAAATATTAGAAATCCCATACAACATTTTCCCATGAAACATTCAGATTAAAAATTACATATTTTTCATTTTACCACATTACCTATAAACTGGAGTGGTAGAAGGATCATTAAAATTGTTCACCCTATGAACATCATTATTATCATTACATCCATCTGGTGTGCCTGTATCAAAGTCTTCTCAGGTTGTCATCCTTTCATTATCATGATGAATAATAAATGGACACTAGTTTTCTTATAAATTCTCTAATCAAATACTCTCATTCAGATCATGAACAATTTATGATTTTATATTCTCCAAATTATGATTCTAGAAATAATAATTTGTTTAAAAACTATATTTGTTTATATTTTATCTAACCTCTTTACAAATTATGTAACCATTTTAAAAAATTAAAAAATAAACAATGTATAGGTGCTCAATCTAACGCATTGTGAAATTTAAAATCTAAAATTATCTACAATACACATCGGCCTCAGCCCAATTGGTGACGTCTCTGTTAGTGCATCCATGAGACCCAAGTTCGAAACCAAGAGGAGGCATAATTATGAGGGTATTATAGTAGTATTGTGTGGGTGAAATAGAAAGTACTGTATAAATTACTACAGTACGTACTATTCAGTATTGTAGCAGCCATCACTATTCACCTAGGACCACTAGTTTGGGCTTGGGGTCCTTAAGGCCTTTGGAACACCCAGGACATTGGATCAGTAATACTTCCAGGCCACCTTTAATGCCTTTGGGACATCTCAAGGCCTTTGGTCCACATTAAGGCCTTCTGGTCCTCCTTATATGTATATTCATAGACAGATTCTACAAGGAACAACCTCTAGGGGAGGATTAAAGAGAAGGTGGTAGTCACCAGAGTAGGGCTAACGGATTTGAAAGAATGAAAGGGTATGTCATTTCCATCAGTACCAGGCATGTGAATCTATGCATAGGATAGCTAGCTGAACAACCATGCAAAAGTGGAGAGCTAGTCACGATTGAGATGTTGGGGAGGGTTAGTTTCAAGTAGTCATAGTCTGTATGATTTTCTTAAGACCTACAGGTCCTGTAAAGTATTCAAGCCTATGGGAAATGTAATATCTAAGCCTACATGACTTTTATGGGTTCTCCCTCATACCTTGAAATGGAGGATATGAAAAACCAATAAAAAAAGAAGGCATTCGAGCCATTTAAATAAAACTCTACAACTTATTTTCAAAACATCATGGGATGCAATCAGTTTCATACATCCAACTTATATCCATTTTTTTAAAATGTAATATGTCATGATATAATGGCAATGAAATAATATTTAAGATAAATCAAAAATATATTCAATGAAACAATAATTGTTCACTTTATATAATTTGATAACTTTGACACTATTCTATACATGTCTTATAATATAAAAGATAAAAAGTACAATATATATTAAAAAAAATACTATATATATAACCATGATATTTAATTCCAATATATCATTGGTTTTCTTGAATTTTTTTTCTAGAAATAAGTTTTTATTATAAGATAACAACGCATCTACTAAAGTAGTAGTTATCTCCACCAAGAGTCATAAAAATAACTAAATAGCCATCATAATTTATAAAATACAACACC
This sequence comes from Viscum album, assembly GCA_963277665.1. Taxonomy (NCBI): domain Eukaryota; kingdom Viridiplantae; phylum Streptophyta; class Magnoliopsida; order Santalales; family Viscaceae; genus Viscum; species Viscum album. The sequence goes on from OY728130.1 coordinate 406,054,937, forward strand.
AAGTAGAAATTAGAATTTGATTTATTTGAAAATACCAACTCAATTGTATATTGTTTTATTATATTAGTGTAGTTTGACCAACTAGTGCACTGTTAGTCAACTTTCCAGTTAATTAATCAAGAAGAAAAAAATTTTATTATTAGAAATATAGATTTTATCACACTTTTATTGATAGTGTAAAGATGAAATAAGAACATTATTGTTGAAAAAAATTACCAAGTGAATCAAATTATGTTGTAGATATAAAAAACACAAGGCACATAATTATAGTGAGAAACCAATCACTAAATAATTACTCTAAAGGCATTAATCTATGAAAATAATCCACTAAGAAGCTAAAATTAAATAAATATCAGTAGTGAATGTATAAAAAGAAGAGAAACAAAGAGATGTAAAAAGCATAAAATTAAGAAACTATCTTTCAATAAATGTATGGACATCCCTTATTTCAATAAATCATAAGTAACAAAACATCACCAAAATTAGAATATATGTCACTAGAGAATTATACTCATCCCAAAAACATTCACCTCCCCACAAAGAGAACCCTATAAAAATAGACAAATGCACCCTCCCTCACATCATTCATATATTAACTAGGTCAAACCACTTCCACGAAAACAAACACATAATCATTAAAAAACATAGAATAATAAATTAATTTCTACAATCCATAAGTACAAATATTAAACATTGTTTAATGAATCTGGAGTAATATTACCATAAAAATCTGTGTTAGTGTTTTATAAGTAGATAATAAAGGAATATGATTCTTGGAAGAAGATACAATGGATTTGGAACTAACTAATTTGATGTTAAAGAACGACCAAATGAAAATGATACCAAGAATGGGTCACTACAGTTAGGGAAGAAAATTTAATGCACTCATAGGTTTCAATGTGGATGGTATTTAGATCTGAGGAGGGGGAGGCCACGACATGAATTTGGGTGGAATTCATACCAACAGTTTTTAAAAACCATTGGTATATAAAATCCATACCAATGATTAACTGAAACCATTGGTATACCTTAGCCTATTACACCAGTTATATAAAATGGTAGGTTTAACCTTCTATACTAACTAATCTAACCCATTATTTTATTATAACTATTGGTATATCCTTCATTAAAATATCTTATACCAATAGTTTTCTTAAACCGTTGGTATAACCATCAGTTAGACAACCAATAAAAATAGTTACTTTAAAAAAGTTGGGTAGAGGTGCCTATAACTATGGTTTCAACAAAACATTGGAAGTGGTTAGTTGGTATATATCTATTTCCACCTAGTGGTTTTATAATTTTCTAGAATTTAAAATTTTCCAATGAATAGCAAAAATAATGATTTTAATTAAAAACCAAATTTTCATTTCAAGCATGTACGTAGTTCCATTTTCTATTGAATGGTTTCAAAGTAAAATTTGTACTTTTTTGTTTTAAATAATACAATTATGTTCATTATAATCATTTATTTAGTTTTCTATATATATTATTTAATATGTATTAGAAAAGTTTCTGAAAAAAGAACTTTTTTATAATTGCATTGTATGTTTATATTAATAAATTAAATGAATCACTATTTCTGAACGATTTTAGATAAATTTATATATAATATATTTAACAAAATATTTTAATATTCATTTAATATTTTTTTATGCATGGGATAAGAATAAAAAATGTTTAATGCAACAAATATTATTATTTTTTCTTCTAGAAAGTTATTTTTATCTCTTTTTATGTGCTTTTTTTAAATAATTTATTGAACTTATTGGTATTTAATTTTAAAAAATAGATTCCATTTTTGGAATTTTTGTGTCAAATATCATATATAGACCCCTTTTATTTTTTTTTGTTATTCTGAATTATAACTGTTGTGAAATTTTTCACCTTAGAAAAGATTAAATTGGGTTATTTGAAGTTTAAAAAATGATAAGGTCATAATTTTTTATCCTAAATATTATTTAAAGAATTTTATTCAACACTTATAAAATTAAGTTCCAAAATTATTTTTTAATGGACAATTTTCCTGAAAATGACCAATAAAATATTTAAATCATAGAATGTTACAAAATTCCATTCACTTATTTTAAAATATATCTTATGTATTAAAATAGGAAAAATATCAAGTGTTGATCAAATATTATTATTAAATTTGTTAATAATTAACTAATATTCATTATGGTTTTTTATTTCTAATTTTTGGTTAAGAAACAATTAACTTTAATGCTTGTGCAACGCTTATATAGTATTTATTCAATTAATAGAAAAATAAAACAAATTATTTTATATATATTACAAGTTATATAATTTGAATGATTTAATGTGTGTCTGAAATTGTATATATGAATATGACATATTAATAAGGTTTTAAAGTATTATATTCCAATTCCACCTTTTTATTGATGTATACAAAGTCAAATTAAATGAATAGTGTTAAAAACAACATTGATGCTATTTTATAATAAATAATATTTTATTAAATGATATAAAATTCATAAAAATATTAGATTTGACCAAATGAATGGGATATGGTTCAAAACATCAACAATGGTCCATTTATTAGTTGTATCACTTATTATAATAACATTATTAACCCCTAAATGTTAGAAAAAATTAATTTTACAGTAATTTACCAAAGGGTTAATGAAGGATTATAATAAAAACGACAAGGGTACAAATGGGGAAAAAATTGTCCAAATTTTATTAGATAAGAGGATCAAAAATAATACTCGTCATATTTTATAATATTCAAAATTTTGAGCCATTTATGAATAAAAAATATTTTATATTAATTTAGTGTTTTAAGAAATTCCAAAATTTACCCTCCCATTAATTAATAAAGGGCACCCCTTTTTGTCTTCTTCACTCCACTTTTAGCCTTATATCTCAACCATAACCTTCAAAATTATTTTATAAACTCCCCTAAACACATTCTAGAGGGTTTGGTCATCTGAAAAGACATACCCTAGGTCCCTTAGGGTGACATCTAAATTATTTGTTTCAAATAAAAGGAGATTAAAGAATTTCGAAGCAAGTCAACCTCAAGGTAAGGGTTTTTCGTCTCACTTTTATTTCTATTGGAAACATGCCATATTAACTAATATTTATTATATCTGATGTATATACTGACCATAATTTTTTTTACTATTATTTTGAAAATTATAAGGATTTTCTTATCCATGTAAATTTATTTCCTTCATAGGGCTTATGATTTAGAAGTAACCAAATTGGTTATGTGTTTATGTTATAATGTCATTATTTATCATAATTGTTTATAATTAAGATTATTATAATTAAAAATTATGATATACCACTCGTTGAACTCATAAATTTTTTTACCCTCTATTTATTTTTGTAAGATACATATTTTTCTATCTTTTTCTTCACCTAATGTACTCAAGAGACCCAAAATGTGTTTTTAATGAAAATCAACGTTGTTTCTCTCATTAGTTTTAAATCCCTTTTTCTTCATTATCCATGTATTATAAAAATATTATAATGATAATTTTTTTATTTTCCATTGATTTCTTAAAGTCCCTTTAACCCATTTTTGAATTCTTACAAAATGGTCTAAAGAGAATCCTCTTTTTGTTTTCTAGATGAGGTAATTTTTGAGTTTTTCTACAAAAGGGTGAATGAAATGTTTTCTTTCAATGTATACAACATGAGATGAATTTCCCAATTTCATTAACAATACATTATCTTGATATTAAATTATATGTTTATATAGATATTTTCAAATAAAATGTCTTCCTTAATATTTTGTTAATTTTTTCATTTTAAAAAGTTTGTTTCAAAGTAAAAAAGGATATTTTCAACATGAAATTTTAAAATGATCCGTTAAATGAATTTTTCATCTATATTGACATAATTTTATGTTACTTTTGATTTAATATGTTAATGATACAGTGCTACCATCTTTATTATTTATCTATTGTGTATATGCTTATGATGAAAATATGTGTATGAAATCTGTTCTGCTTCCATGGGTTTTTATATGATGAAATGATGATGTTTTTAATCAAATCATCTATTTTTTATGGATTATTCTATGATTAAGTGTTTATGAATACCATTTCTTTTTATGGGTTCTAAGATGATTATTTGTTATGGTTTTTTTAACACTTGTATATGATTTTCATTATATGATGGGTGAGAACTATATCTCACTCTAATGGATTGGGTAAAGATAAATATATCATGAGGTAAATTAGTTTATGAATGGTCCTAGATTTCATGTCTATAATAGTATGCCTAGTCTTATTTTTAATGTCCATAAGATAATTTGTGGACCCAGGTTTCATGTCTAAAAGATTATTCAGGGACCTGGAATTCATGTCCATAATATCTTTCATGTATTTAATTTTTATGTCTATATGTTTAGGTGTAGACCTAGCTTTCATATCCATAAAATTATTTCGGAACATGGTTTCTTATGCATAAATTTATGATAAGGTCGTATTTTAAGTCTTTAACTTAACGAGAAAACTATTTTATATTTATACATGTTCACAAAGTTATATGAATATGTGTATTCAAGAATTACATGTCTCAGGAAAATGTTATGTTATCGCCACCATGTTCTTTGTTTCCTTTATGATTCATGTCTTTTGAACTTACAATCATTATCCCAGGACTCATGATTATCATCTTTGGTATATAGGGTATGGATTTAAAATGTTAAGATCATATTCTCATACCCTTATTCCCATGTTATGTTTACATAATCATTAATATCTCCCTTGTTTACCCTTACTGACCATATGGGGTTACCAATTCTTATATTTCATTTATGTAAGTATGAAAAATGGTTATTGGAATGATATGTCCAGGAAGGAGTCTATTTATGAATAGAATAATGGGAAACTCTTGTGAACCAGTTTTTTATGTGTAAAAGTTTTAAAATATACTAGGCCTATAAAATTGTTGCATATATCATTATAACAAGTGATGAATATTAGCATAATAATATGTAATATATATGTATGAAAATTGTGGGTCACAATAGATCATATCAGAGAATGTTTTAGGAATAATTTAGAAACAAGGTTGAGAAAACATTACTAAGAACCCTAGGGATAGGTCTAGTTATAGGATTTCTTACTAAATAGTTGGTAAGGATCACGGATGGCCTAGGTTAAAACTAAGATATCATAGATTGAAAAGAAGGTGTCTTGATTTTGGTATCCCATGAATGACCACTCATGATTATAAATTTTTACAATATAATTATAAATTTTAATAGTACTTTTTGGGTTTAGTATATGGCTGGACTCTAAGTGAATCACATGAAAAATGGATTTAATGACCAACGTAATGACCATCCTCACGAGAAAATGAATGTCTTAAGAGTTGGGTTAAAATATCTTGTGACTATTCTGAATGAACTATCTCAAGATACTGGTGGTAAAATTGATAATTTTGAACATTAAAAATTACCAAGAAGAGAGAGAAATGTTATTGAACCTTTTTTATGATAACATTCCTCTTCCTTCTATGGGTAATCTGATCCACTAGTTTATAGAAAATGGATTAATGTGATGGAATTTTTTTTTATTTGAAACTAGGACCTTGAAAATTTTTTCCTGACATTTTATAATTTTAAGGAGAAGAATATCATTTATAGAATATTATTAAGAATATAAGGAAATAGATTAAATTTGACTCCATGTAACGAGATGAGATTATTGGAATATTTTACAGTATTTACTTCCCTAAAATTCTATGACCAAAAATTGAGAAGGAATTCATTAATCTTAAGAAAAAGGAAAATGAATCCACTGGTACATATGATGAAAATTTGACAAGACATTCATGATATTCTAAAATATTACTAATTATACCTAAAATAAAAATTTATTGATTCTTTAGTGGTTTATAACGAATTCTTAGAAAGGAATTACCCATAAGGGGTTTTGGAATCTATGAAGAAATTGTTTGATATGCATTGAAATTTGAAGTGGAAGCAAGAAACTTCCATGTTCTGTTTATTAGAAAAATAATATGGAGCTTCATTTAATCCCAATTGTTTTTTTACATAGAGGGAAGAAAACGTATCATCTTACAACTTGGAAAAATATGGCAAGGAGCACTTCAGTTAATACCTAAAAGGAAAAATATGATTTTCAAGTGTAGGAGGACTAAAAATCATGTAAAATAATATTTAATGTTTAGAGGTTTGACAATGAAATAAATGGGTGAGATATAATCCAAAAAATCCAATCAAATTTTATTGCTATATATGAAATGTTTTTAGGAATTATACAAATAAATTACTTAATACAAGGGATAATGTAGATAATAATCCATAATAACATTATAATTCAAAGGAAAAAGGGAATGATTATGCAATTACATCTTTTGAGGTGAATCATTATAGATATGGCATACATATACTCCACTATGGAATTGAGGATTCTAGGTTGATTATTTTTAAGAATCATCCCTATAAAAATATTATCCTTCAATGAAATTGGATGTGATTATAAGAATTATAACCATTCTCTATATATAATCATTATATATTTATGGAACAATGAAATCATATTTGATATTCTATTGAAACCTATGATCATCTATCTATTAAAGGATTAACCCAAACCTACAATGGAAATATTTTTGTCAAATACAAGATATTATTTAAGGAATAAGGTCTGAATTATCTTTTAGAAGCGTATATGAATTTATTTTGACATTATTTTGGTAAATGATTAGAATATATTGATGGATATATAATTAAGGTATATACATCATGGTATGAGACTTTTTTATTATTAATTTTATCATGGGACAATATTATATGAAATAATCTTTGGGTTTCCATATAGGTCTAACACATTTTGGTGGAGTCATAAGGTAAAATCTTTATGGAATATGGATTAGATTATCTTGAAATTTTGATGTTATTAATTAATATTAAAGTATGAATTATCATATCTATTAAATTTTACTAATAATTTTTGTTTTTTAATATAAATATAAATGTAGAGACTTTTCATTATTTTATAGATCTTATGATCCATTAAAAGTTAATTTCTGTTCATCAGGTATTAAAAAAATTATCTTGAGTATTCATTTCATAGAGTAAAGAGATAAAGTGTAAATTTATTAAAGTATATAAAAAGGTTAAAATGGTGCTTATGGTGTGGAAATAACTAGAGTAAATATATTTTCTCACGTTCTATATCTTAATCCCTAAAATTTTTGAAAATGAATATGAAATAAAATTTTATACATTTACCTTTATTTCTGATGGATTTGGGGTCTTTTCAACTATTATATATGTAGACGCCGAAGAAAATGTTAATTGGATGAAAGATGTTCTCGCATGACCAAGAAAAGACATATTTTGACCCGACAATGCATTCTGGGGCGCCCAGAACGGCTGAGCGAAAAAATCTCATCAAGGCACAAAAAAATATCTCCAGCGTGGAAAATGGCGGGATCCAGGGCCGTTTTCCATTCCTTCACGAAAACTCCTACACCGTAGGAAAACTACAACACCTGTGTGGAAAAATCATGTGCCTTGAGGAAACTCTTGCCCCGACACGCAAACATCCGCACCACCGACCGCAATCATGGAATTTTGGGTGAGGCGCCCTGTCCGGAAGATCTTTCATGCTTCCAAAACCGGTGCACAAAATTTTACCTGGACCTGTTTCTGCATAGATCGGGTGATCCCAAGAACCTATAAATAGAAGGGTGCACCTTCAACATTAGATTAATGAACAATCTGAACCCTCTCCTCTGCGCGAAATCCACATATCCTACACGCACAATATTGCTTTTAGGTACAGGATTTTTCACGATAGGCCGCCCTAGGGCCAGCCTTCATGCAAGACCACACGGGATTTACCCTCTTCCAAATCCATTCGAGTCTCATCCCCTGCATTCAATCAGTTTCAATTTCCCACAATCTGTTCCAATTGTGTGCAATCCCATCCAAATTTCACACAATCTCTTCCAATTGCGTGAAATCCCTTCAAATTGCGCACAAACCGTATTCCTTGCTTGCAATCTCCTCTATTTGGGCACAAAACCGCGACTCCCCTTTACATTCCCAGCCTCTCCAATTGTGCACCGACCTGAAATTTTTTGTGCAAGGGGATCAATGGCACGCCGACTAGGTATTTTTTTAAAATGGGGCTCAATTGCTCATTGGACCATCATTTTGCGTGCAAGTGGCTCAATTGTGCCCCAACCGAGTATTTTCTACGCAACTGCCTCAATTTCGCGCCAGCCCTCCATTTTCCGTGCAACTATTCCTTTTGCGTGAAAACCTACATCCTTGTGCGCACCTGTTCGATGACTCTCTTCCGGACATCATTTTTTGGTGCCTCTCATTCCCAAAACATCTACGGCAAACACTGTTTTTTCATACAACCCTCTAGGCTCATAGGAAGTAACTTCAAAGTCCCTTCGGTGGTGTTTCACATTGCGTTGCTTCACCTCATGCTTCTTTGCATAGGCACGCTAACAGCTATTTCTTCTTCACATGGCCACGCTAACGTGGAATTCCCAATGGTTCTCTCCATAACACCTCCTAGCCATAGTGTTGCTGGTCCCATTGCTTCACTAAAGTGTAGAGGGTTCCAGTTATGTATGTCATAGGGGTACGGAGTTAACCCACCTTGTCTGAGCTACAGGACGTTAAATAGAGATGGACCTTCATCTTCCGCACTAGACGTTATACTGTGGCCTCTCCCTGTTCCATGCACATGGGGTGCCCCGTCTCGGACATTCTCTATGCCCAATGGTCTATACGAGAGTGAGATCATTCCTCACATGGAATGACATCCTCTTTATCAGAGTGGCGTCTATCTACGGGGAAAGGGAAACCACCCTAGTGTAAACCCCTAGCTTTCCATGCATGAGGCAGTGCCCTTTCTCCTCCTCTCTTCATGGGTTTCAAATCCCTCTCCTGCTGGCCATTGTCACCACCCGGGCCTCCCTCCTAGAGTAAGTCCCAGTCTCCATCACCTTGGGATGCTAACCATGCGTATACCCCTATTTCCTCTTTGGGCCGCTAACCATGTGTAAGCCCCACTCAATTTCCCACGGATGCATCATTGCTCTATGATCGTCAGGTCCTTTCTATCTCTTGTTTCCCACACTGAGCATGAATCGTGTGGGATTTGAGCAAGCATCGACCATGACATCCTCTTCGAGAATCCTAGAGTATAAGCCCCAATCACCATCTTGAACTACGGGGTCTTTTATCCTTTACAAGGATAGGTACGTAGGAAGCCTCCCTGGGGTTCAAGCCCCACACCTGTTCATTCTGAGGTCATTCACGTCGGTTCCCACACCACTTGAACTAGGAGGTCTTTGATCATTGCCAAGGAAAGGTACGTAGGAAGCCTCCATGAGGTTCAAGCCCATCATCCATCTAGGCCACAGGTCTTTCTTCACGTCGGTTCACCCTTTTCCTTCATGACATTAATCTATGAACCTCAATTAGTGGTAAGTCGTTACCTCCCCCGATCAGCGGTAAGCCATTGTTTCCCCCAGTCAGTGGTTAGTCGTTGCACCCACATAAACTACAAGGAATTTGATCCTCGCTAAGGAAATGTACATAAGAAGCCTCCCTATGGTTTAATCCCACCACCCATTAGTTCTGATCCCCCGCACATTGGTTCACCAAACACCTCCATGAACTACGAGGTCTTTGATCCTTGCCAAGGCATGGTACATAGGAAGCCTCCACGAGGATCAAGCTGACCATCCATTTAGAACCTAGGTCCCCATTCCTGTCAGTCCACCGACCCTTATCCCATATGAACTATGTGGGTTTGATATCTGTATCCTAATAAGGGTACGTAAGAATCCTCTATGAGGATCAACCCCATCTAGCGGTAAGCCATTTTGACCCCACCCTACGGTAAACCGTTGTGACCCTATCCAGCGGTAAGCTGTTGTGACCTCAATTAGTGGTAATCCGTTGTGTCCCCTACTCAGCAGAAAGCCATTGTAATCCAATTTGCAGGGACCCTCATCTTTGTTCTATCCTAGTGGAATCAGACCAACTTGGACTGCTAACCATTCGTGGGCCCCATACACATCATCGTGTTGTTGTCTTATGTGTATGCCCCCAATTCATGTCCATTACCTGGTCTTCCCTTCGATCCTCTGTGTTTCGGGAAGGTCATGCCCCAACTCATAGGTTCCATTTCCTCTAGGTCTGATACATGCATTAATTCTCACGAGCCACCTCCTTAGGCATCCATTCCCCCTACCAAACTACGCGGACATTGATTCCCTGCCACGAAGATACGTTGAAAGGCTCCTCGAGACTCAAGACCATCATTATTGTCGTCCTCACGGCGGTTCCATCCCATCCACCATCCAATTTCTTCAAACACTCCATCATACATCTTGATTTTTACCAGGGCTACCACATCCCAGTGAGGTCATGACAACTGACCCCTCAACATCAGTGTTCCCTCTAGAGGTTTCACCTATCTGATCCACATTAATAAGTGTTATGATCAGTCTGATCCATCTCCGTCAGATATTAAACATGTGACATACCCTATGTTAAACATGGGAATATGAGGAAAACCTCAGATACATGCCTCTGGCATATTATTCCCCGCATTTGACGTGGGATGCCTCGAGCTTCCATGCCCTCGGGAAGCCCTATAATAAGGGGAAGAAACCCAGATGTGCTAGTGTTCTAGGTCCCAGATACACCATTGATGTCCAATGTGACTACTCCCCTGACCAAAGGATGCTTCCCTGACCGGAGCCTTTCGAATGACCTAATAGAAGCAGTGTAATTAACTGGTGTCTATGATGATATGGCACTTGGAAGAGTTTCATGAACCACATCTTAAATATATAAGGGAGACCCGGACTAGGTGATAGTTTCCAAGGAGGAATCCATGGAAGGAAGAATCAATATCCCATCATCCTATTTTGATCAAGGAGAAAACTTTCCCAAAAATGGAATGGATTTCACCCACCTTTGGAAAGTGGGAATGCGGGGTAATGAAATTGCACCTTTTGTACTCAAGCAGATGGATGTGTGCGCCCCGGATAAAGAATCAGAAACAGAAATGGTGAAACCGACGTAAAGATTTTTCCTCAATATGGAGATTAGTAGTGCTCAAGACATTAGTGGAATAGTGTGTCACCAGATCCAGATATCCGGCATCGGGTACTGCCAAGAAAATAGTGGGCCTGGCCTGAAATTCACCAAAAGGTTTGGGCAGTAGAACGATGGACATCCCGGTCTACAACGTTGTCAGTGTGGACCCCTATTACCAGTCATGGAAGAAGATATGACGTTAGGGCACTGGTCATCGATTCCTTTTTCTTTCAGCACTGATGAGTTAATCTCCCTGCTTTCAAGAACCAAGCTACTGTATCCAGACTTCGATCACCATCTTCCCATGGACGCAGGGGCAGGGGTAGTACCAGCATGAGAGTCCCGCATAGTTCCGCCTCTTTAATGATGGTCTCAATTGCCACAACCATGGGGTTCCCACTCCCCATCTCCCCATTCGAGGTCATCCAACAAAGGATGATCGATGACCTCATACGCCGGAATGAGGAGGAGGGAATTATCCTGACTCAGAATATGGCCCGATTGGATTTAGTGGAATCAGCGCTTCATTGTCAACACTGCTCCCGAGGGCCGTGCAGGGAGCCACTGCTCCCAACTCCAACATATAAACATTTCGGGATCCTATCCCCGGAATGCTTTGATGACTCCCTACCCTACGCCGATGAGGTAGGGGATGTCCTGGACATCCCGGTTAGATTCCCATTACAGGGGCTCCCAGTGAGGGCTCCCACCCGGCCATGTCAATGCTGTCGCCCGGTCTTACTGGAAGAAGATCAGGTAAGCCATGCACCTTCACCACCGGCTCCAGTCTGTCTAACCTGACACTAGTGTCGGACACAAGCTAAAGAGGACTCTCACCAAGGGGAGTCAACATCAGTGGCTACTATGGCTCGAGCCACCGCAGATGCATACCACAAACTCATTGTGTATGTTGAATAGGGAAATTCATATGACCAAACTGGATCGAGGCCCCGACTACCCCATGGGAAGGTTGGGTCGACTCTCTTGATCGCAGACACAGGCAGTGGCCTCCACAAACTATCCCGTTGCAACGACACCCGGTACAGAGGTCCTCCCCGTACCACTACCATGGAGAATGCAGATCTTTACCACTTCCAAGCAAGGAATGGAGTTCTTACCTATGGCACCTTCAATCCAAATGTGGGTCCTCTCCACTGCGGTGATGCTCCAGACAGAAGTCAATCCCATGCCCACTACATAAGATATGGACTCATTCCTCCCACCATAAACTGTTCGTATGGGGAAGTTTCACATCCGATCACTCTTCAACGTGGGGACCCTCACAATATCCTTGTATAAGCTGGTGAAGGTCCTACTGACCCCAAAAATCAGAGGAGTGAGGGATGGCTTCGTCTCACCAGTGCCCATCTTGGAGGTCCTACTCGTGTTCAGATTGCCCAGTACGAGGCCACTCCTCATACTGATGGCATCAGAGGGAACAAGCATGGGGGTACCACCTGTGCTCTTACGAGCTTGAGCGGAGGTTCTACCCACACCAAAACTTCCCACAAAGGTCCTCTCCATATCCCTTTTGATATTTTCCCCGGTGCTCCTCACACCCCGGCTTTCTCGGGTGGAATTCTTCCCCGCCCCAACACCAGTATGGCCAAAGGACCTCCTCGTGTTCGAAATCTGCCTTGTCTAGTATAGCCATCCAAGGGCAGGAAGGCGGGTTATCTCCACCATAAGAAGGATTCGGGGAAGGTATGGGCATAGATTAAACCAGTCTGCTTCTCAGACTCCGATGCAGAGTACGACTCAGCGCAGGAACCCTCCCCTCGCTCCTCCGAGTCAAGGGATGGGGTAGGAATGAGGCGTATCGGCCTAGTAATCCCATAATTTGAGGTTTATCAGATTCCTCCCTCCCTCCATAGGTGTATCCAGGAGGAGGAAAATTTGGCAACCTCGCAGGTTACAGTTGTGAAATCACCGCCATTTTCTCTAGAAGCACACTCTACCTCAACTAGAGATAACAGAGAGATATTCTAGGGACCAATGGCGGGTGACCAGAAGAACGACCTATCGCCAGTATTCCTAGCCCATGATCTAGTTAGTACAGTCGTTATCCCATCCTACCGCGATGTGCTGGCTGAGTCGCAACACTCTTCAGAGGACAACCCGAGATTCGGTAGCCAGTCAGCCCGTTTTCCGTATTCCCCACTGGACAGCCTGCCGTCCTAGTGGTTTGCCTCAGTACCGCGGTCAGTTCCTCCACCGGCTCTAGTTGACGAGTGGGGTAATGAAGGTACATGCCCAAAATCTGAGCCATGGAGCTTATGGAATATCCTCATAGCCAACCACTTCCCCGAGATGTATTGGCCGGTTGTAGGGCCGAATTTCAATGTGCCAGAACCACTCACCCCATAAGAAGTTGAGTGCTTACATCAAACCCTCTTGGAGACACACCTCTGCCTTCGTCATTAGCAAGTGGTTTATCCCAGTATCCAAGCACATTCTGAAGACATTGGCGAGAAATTCCGTCTAGTTTATTTGGCCACACTCCCTCTATCCCAACGCCCTGAGTCACCAGGCTCCCATAATGCCCTCTAATAGAAATGCGTTCAGAGTTTAAAGGTACTATGCAATACTATAAAGGAGGATTCCCCCCATGTGAAAATCTATGGCTAGGGGTATTATGTAGCCCTACTCTTCATTCATATCCTACGGCAGCCCGACTAGCTATGAGATATTGAGAAAATGCCCCCTGGAAGGGTCACGGTCAACATGGACAACAAATTGGATGAAGAGAATGAGCTGGAGATTCTTGATGGGGACTTACCTCTCGAGGGAATGCCACCACTACTGGATCCATTGAGAAGAGTTACTCACCAGCAGAAGAATCTACTAGGTCTCCATGCACCCATCGAGGCATTGGTCCTTAGCTGAAATCATGGTAAGGGTAAAGAGCTCCTCAGATCTACCAAACACTCCAACATGTCCGCCTCAGTGCAGAAGATAAAGGAGGACCCTGAAAAGGCCTTATTGCACCAATAACTTTTCGAACAGATGAAGTCAGTCGATGACCTCCTTGCTGAACGCACTGTAGAGCGACGACCATACTACGGAAATCCTAGGCCAAGTTATTAGGGGTAGGAACAAATTCCCCTCTGCGAGATACCTCTAGGTGACCTCGACCATCTTTCCCCCATAGATAGGGTTGAGGCTGGAACTTATCGCAAGAGGGCGAGATATGTCTCGCCAAACCCTCCAGAATGGCACAAAAATCCCAGGAACCTAGCTCGGGTTCCCCCAACTGCCCCACAGGTCGCTCCACCAGCCGCTCCATGAGCCACCAATCCAACTTTTCATGTTGAAGAACCCACAAATGCACTCTTGGTTAGGGACCCCATCAAGATAGGGACCCTCGCCCAGATGATCCAATGGCGGCACTCATTGCCCGCCTTGTGGCGTTGGATAAGTGACAGGTGGCACTCCCACCTAATGGAAAGCCATATCGAGCATGGGTAGATGATATTCTGGCACCTTTGGGTTTTAGGAATCCCACCTTTTACCCCTCCAATGGGACAGGGGACCCACCACAACATCTGGACCACTTCACCTCAAGGTGTGGGCCCATGTTAGGGACTCCAACGCAATAGGAGGCCGCTAAGATCCGATGTTTTATGCAGACATTGGAGGGGCTTGTGTTTGTATGGTACATCTAACTCCCCATAAAATCAGTGACCAGCTGGGAGGACCTCTATAGAAAATTCCTCTACCTGTTCAACTCCACCACATAGAAATCGAGCAATGCATAACTCTTTAAGTGAAAACAGAGTCCCGATGAGCATATCATGGACATTATCGCCCGGTGGAAAGGGCTTACATACTCCCTTGACATGCCACTAAATCAGGAGAAAGTAATGTTGATGTGTGTAGGGAATGTTAAAACATAATTGGTTCCCTCTCTGATCACTCAGAACAACCTTAGAAGATTATAAGACTTCTCTGATAAGGCTAAGAACCTGGAAGAATCACTGCAACAAGCCAGCAAGGCATGTCCATTTCCCCTGTAATTCATACAAGGAGGGATGCCTGAGTTGAGCCTACTGTGGTGGCCCAAAAAGAGGCCCCCAGGCAGCTTGAATTATTACAATTGGAGCAGGCTCCACAACCTCACAGAGGCCCGCCACTACATGCACAACCTCCAGCCCAGCAAGGGCCGCCTTAAGATCGACAGGTGCCCCCGCGTAATGCGCCGCAACCACCTGGGCAGGATAATCAGGCCCTGCCTCCTCGACATGCTCCTCCAGCCCCTCGTCAAGTCCAAGCTACAAGTCTCCCATTTCCGAACTGAAGAAACCGAACCTACTCATTTTTTTAGAATCAGGTTCCCGACTATTTCAGAAGTTCCTTGGAATAAGAGATTGTGTGTTTGCTTGAGTGCAAAAAGCTAGAGGAGGAAAACCTCACTGATCACCCCAACTATTGCCCCTATCACTGGATCCTGGGACACACTCTCAAGTAGTGCTATGAGTTCAATGACTGGCTTCAGGACTTGGTCGATAACAACATCGTCAAGTTGGGCCCAACCTCGTCACTAGTGTCATGCGTCATCATAGGGCCAGACAATAGCAATGATAGTGAGGGAGAGTGGAAGCATGCTTCTAACTATGGATCCCAGAAATATGATGACTGGATGGCTTGTAAAATGGACGCTCGTTCCCATGGTATCATTTGTGCACACCTGAATCGGCCGGAGCCTTTAGAAGCTGCAACCACCACTTCTGCATCGTCATCTTAGCCGGCCTCTTCCCAGAAGAGAAAACACCAGCGGCGCAAGGGAAAGCAACATGACCAGCCAACGCCATCATCGTCCCATACTCTTAGTGAATTTATACCCCCGTAGATGGGGATTCCATGCAGAATTTTCCTAGAAGTGGATGGCTCTTCGAGTGACAGATAGGGGTACACTTTGGTTAATACCGTAGAGTTGGTAAACCCCTACATGACTCCCGATAATGGGGAGCGTCAGGCGGATCTCCCCAACGTCCCCAGATGATGCCAACATTGGTAGAGCCACGAACATATGGGTTGTCAACGCACATCAGTTGGCACTTCTAGCTAGGTTGTGCACACTACTGAGACCAGACAACAGACTCAGTGCAGAGCTCAGGACGCGCAGCCTCCCAATCTAGTGTCATCATGCCAGCCTTCACTGCCGTTTGTGCTATTGGATTAGGTAGATACACCTAGACCATGCCATGACTGTCCTCGCCCTGCTACAGCCTGGTCTCAGTCTCCCGGCCTTCATCTAGTATCCACTTTGCGGGCTTCAACTAGTGGGTAGAGGGTTATGCCCAACACCAGTCAGCCGCCAGCCCAATCGGCAGGGGCCACCATACTGCCTGTTATAGAGCAACCTACTACAAGTAAATGTTCATGCCTCATGTAGAAGTATGACGTTCAAGAGCACCTTTACAACATCCCATCAAGGCTTTCCATCCTCGAGGCCCTTCACCTCTCTACAGATATGAGTGAGGCCCTCACTGAGGCTTTAAAAAGCCCCCCTAGTTTGAGATGGAGGTAGGAGCTGCAAAGGCCTTTCATGCGGAAGCATTATAGAATGATGAATTCCATGCCATTATCTAATTCTCCAGAGAAGATGGGGGTTCTCCCATATAGGTTCACATTCACCCACTGTACATCACCCTCTAATTCAATGGCGTGGAGGTTCGCCGCTGTCTTGTTGACACCGACTCTAGGACTAACCTTATCATGACACGGACACTGTAGAAGTTGGGGTTATCCGAAGATGACTTGACTTCCTATGACCTGAATATCCAATTAATCAACAAAACAGAGCAGACCCCTATCGGCATGATTCGTTTGAAGACCCAGTTCGGTGGCCTAGTGGCAGTACTGTGTTTATTGTTTTCTCCCAAGGAACTGAGTGCAATTCATTTATGGGTAGACCATGGGTCCACCTACACATGGAGGCTCCCTCATAATATCATCAGTGTGTCAAGTACTCCCTCAATGATCGAGTGGGTGTGCTCCATGGTGACGCGTCTCCTTTATCCTCTTTTGAAGCCCGTTACCTGGATGCTGAACATTACAGGAGCAATGAAAAAAAGATTCAGGCCAATGAGGTCGACCATACCGTAGTTTGAACCAACCCTTGGGCAGGTTTGGATAACGCCTACATCTTCCTGATACATCGATTAGAGGCCCTGACCCCCGATATGGGGAAATGTTTTATTGTCTCTCGTACAAGGGGAAAGAATATTCTCAGGTCCAAGCGATGTCTAGAGATCACTTAATATTCTTATATGAATCCAGCCTCGTTGATCCCTAAGACCCCTACTCCCTTAAGGTATCAAGATGTTCGCCCCATGTCAATAGAGATACATCATACTTACCTGTTTCACCAGGCTGGAACCAATAGCCTCAAGACAACGCGCCACCATTGCTTTGATATCTTCAAGCATGGCCCCTTGGGATGAAGACTAGATGGGATCAGGTCGAAAGCCTTCATTGCAATGGTTTCTGTAGTTCCGAAATCTCTCGATGTTGTGAAAACTGCAGCTCAGGATGGTACCAGCCTCCCATCAAAAGCTTCCTACACAAAGAAAGCTCCTACCACTAGGAATCTCTCCTCCTCAAGCGAAGAATAGGATTTGGAGGCCTCTCCCACTTCCTTTGAAGAGTGTGTTTCCACCACGGTCGATGAGTTGGTATATGTAATCCTCAGTAGCGAGGAAGATCCAAGACCTACATTAATCAGTGCCTCCATGTCCCTCGAGGAGCAGCAGCGGTACGTAGACTTCCTGAAACAACATCGTGATGTATTATCCTAGAACTATGACGAGATTCTAGGACTATATCCTCAGGTATCCATCCACCACCTCGGTCTCCCTGTAAATCATCATGGGTTCAAACAGCTTCCCAAAAAGATGCACCCTTCTCACGGTGCCATGGTGGAGGCATAAGTTGATAAGCTCCTCAGAGCCAATTTCATTAAGGTGGTCCAGTACCCCAAATTGCTAGCCAACATTGTTACAGTCAGGAAGAATAATGGACATATCAGAGTCTGCATTAACTTCCAGGATTTCATCCATCACTGTCCAAAGGATGATTTTCCCCTTCCTGTGATAGATTTGCTGATTGATGGTATGACTGGGTTCTAATCCCTCTCTTTCATGGATGGTTACTCCAGATACAACCAGATCCAAATGGACCCTAAAGACAAGGATTCCATAGCATTCAGGGCACCACAAGGTACATTTTGTTACCAGTTCATGCCCTTTAGCTTAAATAATGCAGGTGCCACCTATCAACTGGCCATGCATCGCATATTCAATCCAATACTCTGGACATTGGTGGAATGTTATGTGGATGATCAGGTGGTCAAATATCTCCATTTCTAGGACCATCTCAAGGACCTTGAGAAAGTGTTCGGCTTCCTTTGTTCCTGCCACCTAAAGATGAACCCATTGAAATTTGCCTTCGAGGTCACCTCTGGGAAGTTCCTTGGCTTTATTGTCAGGTACCGGGGCATCGAGAGATGATCATGGCAATTAGTCAGATTCCTCCCCCGAGAAATATTCGGGAGCTTTGAGGTTTATAAGGCCTCTTATCCTACATATTACAATTCATTGTGAATCTGGTTGGCATGTGTAAGCCCTTTTCTCAGCTCATGAAGAAAGGAACCGCTTATAAATGGGACGAAGAGTACCAGACCGCATTCAAGGAAATCAAGCAGTATCTACTCCAGCCTCTGATCTTGATGCCACCCATATCTGGAAATCCATTGGTCCTTTATGTGACCTCCCAGGAATGATATCTTGGATCCCTTCTCACCGAAAAGAACAATGAGGGTACATAAAACAGCCTCTACTACATTAGTCGTATGCTCATCAATACAGAGACCAGATACTCCCCCATCGAAAAGAGCTTCCATGTGCAGGTATTCGTAGTACAGAAATTGCAACATTACTTGAATCACCATGAGGTACATCTTGTGTCTCGGTTAGACCATCCCCATGTTGATAGGCCATATAGCTCGGTGGGCAGTGATTATTCAGTAGTTCGATAACAGGTTTGTCCCTCAGAAACCTATTAAGGGGAAAGCTTTAGCAGACTTCCTTGCTACCCATCCGACTGCTGTTAACCAGTACTTGGGTCATGATTTTCCTGATGAGGAAATCCTCTCAGTAGATCATGTCATTTAGTGTTGGTAGATGCATTTCGATGGTGCTTCCCGGAGTCCCACCGATAGGAGGCTCAATGAACCCAGGCACAACAAGGTAGGCTTATGTATCGTATTTATTACCCCGACAAAATCCATTTTGTTGTACTCATTCATGTTGTCAGAATTCTGCACCAACAATTAGGTAGAGTATCAGGCTCTTATCACGGGACTCGAGATGGCCCTTGAGATTTATCTTCCCCATTTGTATGTGAAATGGAATTCCGAACTAGTCATCATGTAGATCAATGGTGATTACATTGTTAGAAAGATAGAGCTTGTGTCGTTGTTAGAGCGCACTCTCCAGATAATGGCCCAGTTTCCATCTCGGCCAGAAGTTACTCATGTCCCTTGATCTTAGAATGGTCATGTTGATGCCATGGCCAGCCTAGCTGCATCACTTGTAGAGCCCAAGCAGGAGGACCTGATTATCCATATTGCACATTGGAGATTCATTGCTCCCGTCACCCCAGGTGACGACGATGGCCTGTAGGTGATCCATCTTACTACTGAAGCCTCCAATTCAGGACCCCCAGATCCCTCAGATGTAGTGGTTAAAGTGACTCCTGAATGGAGATCCCCCTTTGTTGAGTATCTCCAAAATGGTTACCTCCCGGCTGATCGGGCCGAGCGCGAGCGAATCCAATGCCGAATATTGTAGTTTACCCTCCAGAGTAGTACCAGTCTTGAGTAGATCCCCTAAAAGCATGGGATCGATGGTGTTATCCTCTGTTGCATCCAAAGATCCAATATTTCTCAGGTCATGTAGGAGGTGCATGCCAGTTCCTGTGGGGCTCATCAGACCGGGCCTAAGCTATCTCACTAGATCTAGAGACTGGGGAACTTTTCACCCTCCATGATCCATGATTGCATCGATTTCACCATGAGATATAATGCGTGACATGTTCATGCCAACTTCGTGCATCAGCCAGCGAAGCCTCTCTACACTACCAAGTACTCTTGGCCCTTCGCAGTCTTGGGACTGAATGTCGTGGGACCATATTCACCGGTGACAACTTTCCAGTGCAGGTTCATCATAACCACTATGGATTTATTTTCCTATTAGGAAGAAGTAGTTCATCTCATGGAGGTAAAGACCCGTTTTATTGTTGACTTCGTGAGCTCCAATATCATCTACCGATTTGGAGACCCTCACGTCGTGCACACCGATAATGACACGAACTTCTGAGTAGCCGAGTTGAAGAAATTGTACACCAAGTACAACATCTGTTCAAACCATACCTCCCACTACCATGCACAAGAAAATGGGTAGATAGATGTATTCAAGAAGACCCCCTATAACATTTTGCAGAGAATGGTTGGTCAGAACCAGAAGCGTTGGTCAGATAACCTTCCCAACACCATCTGGACTTATCAGACGATGAATCGTAATTCCACACAGGTGACCCCATATTCCCTGGTATATAGAACAGAATCCATCCTGCCTATCGAGATTCATTTTTCTTTTTTTATTCATAGTGGTCTATTACTAGCAGGTGTCATATAAGGTAGGTGAAATTTATCTGGATGAATTGGAGCACTTGACGAGAATAGGCTTCGTGCCCTGCACAACCAAGAAAGACACCAGAACAAGATGGCCAGAGCCTTGAACAAGAAGGTCTGCCTCCGCTCTTTCCTGTAAGGTGATCTGGTATTGGCCCTCCGGACACCAATGATACATGGCAAGAAATGTCCCATGTTGGAGCCCAAATGGGAAGGAACATTTGTTTTTCACAATGTTTACCCCAATGGTGCGTACTCACTGGTTACCATGGATGGTGAGCATATAACTCCTCCCACCTATGCCAAATTCCTCAAGAAATACTTTGCATGAGCCATCTGGTCTGGCATGACCATAAACTGTATGATCCTACATGACCCTAAACTGTTTGGTCCAACATGAACCTAAACTATTTGGTCCCTCACAACCCTAAACTGCTCGATCTTACAAGACGTTAAACTGTAAAACTTCCCGCATGATGTTAAACTATATTTCATCCTACAAGACGTTAAATTTAATCCTTATAACTATGTACAACTTGATTACCATCTATATGTGATACATTGGAACGCTCAGATGCTCGGTCCTGAGTCTAGCCCCCAGATTATTGTCTTTGACTATCCCCGTTGGGTATAGTTCTCTCAGAGGGTCATTTCATAGTATAATGTTGGATTCTTTAGCCCCACTAATGTCAAGATAACGACGGTAGCACCATGTTCCCCCTCTCCGTTCATATATCCTCCCACGTCCTCACCACACGACGTTAAACTTCATGACCTTTAAAAACTACATACGGCTTGATTCCCATCCTCATGGGATACGTATGAACACCCAAACATTTTGTCTATTGGCCCAGCCCGAACATCATAATATTCCCTTGGTTCAAGACATATGAAATGTTTCATGATTTTTCCCCAATTCACATTGAGCTCAACTCGATCCCTCTATATGTCCCACTCCCTAGATATATTTTTCACTTTCACCTACCTACTAGATGTTTAAATGCATGGGAAAAACAATGCTTCACCTACTCGTTTGATTGGGACTCCATAATCCTTCTGTTCCAAAAGGACCCCCGACTAGCATGGATGCTCGGCCTAAGGGCTCTCCTACCACTTCGGGCCAATGCCCTCGAGGATGTTGGGAAAAATTGATACAAATCCCATGTTATGAATATGGTCAGCGGTCGATGCTCATTTGTTGTTCCCATTTCATGTCACACTATAAGGACGTTGTGTTTCGTACATGGTCAATGAATATCATTTTTCATTTTCACCACACCCTTAGATCCCAAACATTGAGTGTGGTGGTTCATCATTCCTGATGTATCCTTTAGTTGTGACACCTTTCGGGCGATTCCAACTATCATACCCTTATATGATAGGGAAATCTAAATCCGACTCCTTTTTTCCCACACTGGGCATTGCTGACGTGGGATTAGGAGCTATGATGAGGCAGTAACTGCACAAGAGGTCATATGTCTACATTTTGCCGGGACACCCAGCCTTAGGCCCTTCGACCCCTTCAGGCCCCTCGCTCAAGTTATCATTTAGGATTGTGTGGTGTGGTGTGGACCCATGTCCTCATTCACATTGGTCTATTTCACCATGCCACACATATCCCCTTGAGATATCCCTTCCTTCATTTATCATCCATTCTGCAAGAACAGGCCCTGCCATGCTTGACATGACCCATCAGTTGGGTTTTTGTCACCCTCTATATCCAGAATGGACCCCAAATTGCGTGGATGTTCGGCCCAAGGTCCCTCCTACCATTACAAGATAACGTCCTTGAGGATTGTGAGTGGAAAATTGATACAAGTCATGTGTTGCGAATATGGGAAACAGTCAACGCTCAATATTTCTCCCCCTTTTGGGTCACACAAGGGTGGATACTGTGTTGCGAACGTGATCAATAGTTGTCCTCAATCATCATTGCTACTTTGTGGTCTTCCATAAGCATGATGATTCACCCTTTCTATCCCACACCTATGACGTTAAACGAGGCATATATGGTCCAAGTTCTATAACCACAAACTAAGATCACTTCCATCCTCACTACAAGAAGTTAAACTGTATGCTGGAAAAGACGCTCAGTCTATGGCCTAGCCTCAGGCCCTTGTCCTTTTTAGGACCCTAGCCCATGTTCTCACTTAGGGTTGTATGGTGTGGTTTGGGATTATTTCCTCATTCACGTCAGGTTTCTTGCCACGCTGTACACCTACCTTGTTTGATGTATCTTACCTCTTTCTTCGTCCTCACAGAAAGATGTTAAACTACAAGCTGGTCGAGACTTTCCATCTGAGTCCCAGCCTCAGGTCCCTTGTCCTTCTCGATCCCCGACCCATGTTCTCACTTAGATTTGTATGGTGTGGTGTGGGATTATGTCTTCATTCGCGTCGGGTTACTCGCCACACCGTACACATCCTTCATGTGGGGTATCTTTCCCATTTGTGTCCTTGCTGCATGATTGTAAACTCCACATTACCCTCTTCTAGAACTACATGTGGCATGATTCCCATCCTCATGAGATACGTAAGAATGCCCAAACATTTTTTCTGTTTTCCCAGCCCTATATCATAGAGATCTCCCTGTTATCTAGGCCCCTTGGCCTGCATTCTTCCTGGAGAGCTATATATGGTGCAGTAAGGGATTATATATTCATTCACATCAGGTTTGTAACAACCACGCCATGTATCTCTTTCTCCTAAGAGTTCTCCGTCTCTATGTTCTATACTCATCTTTTCAAATCAGTTACTCTCAAGTTCAGCCCATCGACCCACTTCGGCGATTCACCAATGTTCCCAAGAGTACTCTGGTTCATCATTTGGAGTCTCGAATTTTACTTAGACATTATTTCTCCCACCTTTCAGGCTTCATGTTCCCCTTCATTTGAGATTTTTTAATCTTTCACACCATATGAGACCCCCAAATGGCATGGATGATGGGCCTAAGGTCTATCCTACCATTATGGGACATTGTCCTCGAGGGTTTTAGACAAGAAATCAATACAAGTCCCACGTTGCGAATACAGTCAGTGGTCGACGCTCATTTGATGTTCCCATTTCAGGACACACAATATAGATGCTCTATTTCGAACACGGTCAACAATTATCCTCCATCATCACACTAGCCCCTTTAAGCCTTGAATGTTGGTTAGATGATTCACATTATTTTTCACCCCATCATGTCTAAATGGAATTTTTACACTCTTGGCACTATCCCTCAATGTGAATTGGCACGTTAGAAGGAAAAAAGCCACGATAAAGGCGTCGCTTGGGGCTTTGCACTAACTTCCCTTTGGCGTGCCTTCCAGGTATTGCAAAAACATCTTTTTCCCTTGTTTCCCACACCAAGTTTGACTCACATGGTCTTAGGAATTGGGTTGAGGTTTGCACTAACTTGGAAGGATTTCACTTCTCTATGGTCTAAGCTCTAAGACCATAAACTAAGACCTTTTTTTGAACTACGTAAAACATGATTCCCATGGGATATGTAGGAATGCCTAGACATCTTGTCTTTGGGTCCACCTCGAGTTCCACTAATTTATCTCTTCTCTTCTGTCATTAGGGATTTAAATCCTACAGGATTGCATGGTGTGGTATGGGCTTCTATCCTCATTCTCATCGGGTTTACATTAGCCGCACCACGTACTCTCCTTTCTAGGAGTTATCCCCCTAATTCATATCCCACATGACATTAAAATGTATGTAGTCTAGCACGATGTTAAAAGGAACCTTAAAGAGCTAAGTGTGGCTTGATTCCCATTCTCATGGGATTAGTAGGAACACCCAGACATCTCGTCTTTAGGTCCAGCTCAATTGGGAGTTAGTTTCTCCTGACACTTATCCTCTAATATTTCCTGGACCCTCAGACCGAGGATTCCTCATCGGAATCACGCATGGTATGGTGTGGACCTCTTCCTCATATGCTTTATCACACCGGGTGCATCCCCTTTGGAACCTCATATCTCCTATATATATCAGTTCCATATGAATTTAAACTATGATGCTTAGTCCCACACGACTTTAAACTATTGTGTCTATCCTGCACAATGTTAAAAATGCGTGGTTGGTCCCATCACATGTCCCAAAACAGTGACATTATCGTCCTGGATGCACGAGGAAAAATAACACTGCACCTTGATATCCTCACTCGAGGAGGCATCATGTTTTTATCAGGCTTGCACCATACCATTTGTCAACGCTTACACATGGGTTGATTTTTGTGGTGATGCCTAGACTTTATATCCTAGGTCCATCACTACACAAAAAACACACATTCATCCAAAAGGAAAAACAAGATCTATTAAATACTGCTTATTTCCGTGCAAGGGATAGACCAACACAACCTTTTGTTAACTACATGTGGCTTGATTCCCACCCGAATGGGAGACGTAGGAATGCCCGTGAACATTGCATCGGGCCGAGCCTAACTTATGTTTTCAGTCCCTTGACCTGAATACTCCCCCAAGAAGCGCACGGTGATCTAGACCATAACCTCATTCACATCAGGTGTGGTAATTACATCGTCATGTGTCTCTTATATCCTTCTATTCATGGTCCAAGCTCTATTTCCAAAAACTATGACCACTCCACGTCATTTCTGCAAGACGTTAAACTACATGAAGTCTTCCATAACTACGTATGGATTGATTCCCATCCTCATGTGATACATAGGAATGCCCAGACATTTTTGTCTCTATGTCCATCCCTAGGACCCATAATTCCTGTTCCCCCCTCTTTTTTTGGTCCCTTGACCTGAGCACTTTTGGGGAACCATGAAATTGCAGCTTTACCTTGAAAACATTCGGGATTCCCCATGATAACGTTGGGAGGCGATAGTTTCCTCATCAGAAAGGTCCTGTTTGGAAGTATGTTTGATCCCTGATCAGACTGATGTACCCACTTAATGCATTTCAAGCACGATGGTGTAATTTCAAAATTGTTGGACTCCCATCAAACAAACCCATCACTGCACTCTCCACACTTTGTGTGCCCTTTATTCGGATCCTCACCCAGTTTCACGTCCCGAGGAACCCCCTTACAGTATGGATGCATGACCTATGGATCAAATACTATCCTGGGATAATGTTCTGGAAGACTAACGGATGAAATTTTGAGTCAGTCCTCATGATTCAAACATGGTCAGCGATCGATGCGAAAAATCAGGAGTCCGTGCAAAAAATCAGGAACATGCACGAAAAACAGAGGCTATGGCACAAAAAGCCCTGGGTCTGCAAGTAAAATGATGGCTGAACTCAGGGAATTACGCACAACCAAAGCAGGTTTTCATGCAAGATAGGGAATGTTTTAGCACATGAGAGCTCAGGACTTATCATGTAAGAAAAATCTGCATGGACTGAGGGACCCGCGAGGGTTTTTATAAGCACAAAGAAGAAATTTTGTTTATCCGCGGAAAGTGATTGTTGTGAAACTTCCTGGTTTTTCCCGTGCCTATAGTTTTTACATGCACAGACTCCAAGAAGTTATGCATTTCAGTGTTTCCCTCGGAATCCGACCATTGCGTCCCCCTGTCGATCCGATTCACAGGGGGAATTTGTAGATGCCGAAAAAACGCTAAAGAGCTGAAGGATGTTTTGGCATGACAAAGAGAAGAAATATTTTGACACGGCGACACATTCTGGGGAGGCCAAAATGGCCATGTGAAAAAAATCTCATCTCAGATTGAAAAAAATTTCTCCCGTGAGGAAAGTAGTGGGATTCGGGGCTATTTTCCATGCTTGTGTGAAAACTTCAGCACCACGCGGAAATTGCCGCACCTACGTGGAAAAGTCCCACACTGCATGGAAACTTCCACCCTGGCATGCCATCTTCTGCACCGCCCACCTCGTGCATGGAATTGTATGTGTGGTTCCCCACATGGAAGATCTTTTGCGCAGCTGACACCAGCTCACAAAATTTCGTGCAGACCTATTTCCATGCAGATCGGGCGACCCCGAGCACCTATAAATAGAAGTGTGCCCCTTCAACTTCTGACGGATAAAGAATCCGAACATTCTCCTCTGCGTGAAATCCACCTCTCCTGCATGCAAATTATGGATTTCAGGTATGGAATTTTTCACGACATGTCACCCAAGGGTCCACCTTGTGTGAGACCGCACAGTCTTAACCCTCTTCCAAATACCTTTGAGTCTCGTCCCCTGCACGCAATCCATTTCAATTGCATGCAATCCTATCCAAATTGCATGCAATCCGGTCCAGTTTCACACAATCCCATCAAATTTCATGCAAACCATATGCCATGCATGTAATCTTCTCTATTTGTGCGTAAAACCATGGTTCCTCTTTATGTTCCCGACCTCTCCAATTGCACGCCGACCCGGCATTTTTGGCGCAAGGGGATCAATTGCATGCCGACCTGGCATTTTTCATGCAAGGGGATCAATTGCACACCGGCTCCAAATTTTTCGTGAAAGTGGACCAATTGAACACCGGCCCTATATTTTCCACGCAAGTGCCTCAATTGCATGCCGACCCGCTGTTTTCCTGCCCATCTATTCCTTTTGCACGCAAGCTTCCCTCCTTGCATGCTCATGTTCGATGTCTCTCTTCCGGACATCATTTTCAGGTGCCTCCTGTGCCCAAAAGATCTACAACACACACCATTTTCTCGTACGACCTTCTAGGCTTGTACGAAGTAACTTAAAAGTCCCTTGGGTGGTGTTTCACATTGCATTTCTTTGCCTCATACTTCTTCATATAGGCACACTAACGATTGTTTCTTCTTCGCATAGCCACACTAACAAGGAACCCCCAATGGTTCGCTCCATAACACCCCCTAGCCATGAAATTGTTGGTACCTTCACCTCACTAAGGTGTAGAGGGTTCCGGTTATGTATGTCCTTGGGGTGCGTAGTAAACCTACCCCGTTCTAGCTGGAAAATGTTAAACTAGTAAGCACCTTCGTCTTCATCACATGACGTTAAACTGTGTCCTCGCCCTGCACCGTGCACATGGGGTGCCCCGTATGGGATATTCTCTACACCCACTGGTCTCCACAGGAGTGAGATCATTCTTCACCTGGAAGAGAATCCTCTTTATCAGAGCGGCATCTATCCATGGGGAAAGGGAGACCATCCTAGTGTCAACCACTAACTTTCCTTGTAGGAGGCAACACCCCTACTCCCACTCTCTTCCTAGGTGTTATATCCCTCTCCTGTTAGCCTTTGTCTCCACCTGGGCCTCCCTCCTGGAGTAAGTCCCAGTCTCCATCACCTTGGGCTACTAACCACACATCAACCCTTGTTTCCCCTTTGGGCTGCTAACCACGTGTAAGCCCCACTCTACTTCCCACGAATTCACCTTTGCGTTGTGATCGTCAAGTATTTTCTATCTCTTGTTTCTCACACTGAGCGTGAATCACTTGGTCTTAGAGAAAGCATCAACCATGACATCCTCTCCGGGAATCCTAGAGTGTAAGCCCTAAACACCATCTTGAAATACATGGTCTTTGATCTTTACCAAGTAGAGGTACACAGGAAACCTCCCTGGGGTTCAAGTCCAACAATTTGTCATTACGACCTCCTTAACGTCAGTTCAAACACCACCAGAACTATGAGGTCTTTGATCCTTGCCAAGGCAAGGTATGTAGGAAGCCTCTATGACATTCAATCCTACCATCCATCTGGGCCCTAGGTCCTCCTTCACGTCGGTTCTCCCCCATCCTGCATGACAATAAACTGTGAACAATAATTAGCGGTAAGCTGTTACCTCCCACGATCAGCGGTAAGCCGTTGTTTCCCCCAGTCAGTGGTAAGACGTTGCACCCACCTCAACTACGTGGACTTTGATCCTCTCTAATAAGATGTACATAGGAAGACTGCCAGAGGTTCAATCCCAGCATCCATTGGTTTTTACCGCCTACACATTGTTTCACCAAAATCCTCCATTTACTACATGGTCTTTGATCCTTTCCAAGGCATGGTACATAGGAATCCTCCATGTGGTTCAAGCCCACCATCCATTTAGACCCTAGGTCCCCCTTCGCATCAATCCACCGAACCTCATCCCATATGAACTATGTGGGTTTGATCTTTATCTCCTAGGCAGGGTATGTGGGAATACTCCATGAAGATCAACCCCATCTAGTGGTAACTCGTTGTGACCCCACCCGACGGTAAGCTGTTGTGACCCAATCCAGCCATAAGCCGTTGTGACCTCAATCAGTGGTAAGCCATTACGTCCCCTACTCAATATAAAGCAATTGTAATACCATTTATGAGGACACTCATCTTTGGTTCATCCTAGTGGCGTCAGAACAACTTGGGCTGATAACCATGCATGAGCCCCATTCACATCATCGATTTGTCTTCCTATGTGTACTCCACTGATTCATGTCCATTTCCTGGTCTGCCCTTCGAGCCTATGTGTTTCAAGAAGGTCATGCCCCTACCCAGAGGTTCCATTTCCTCTGGGTCCAATACATTCATCCATTCTCACAGGCCACCTATTTAGGCATCCATTCGCACTATCAAACTATGCATACTTTGATTCCCTGCCACATGGATACATAAGAATTCTCCTCAAGACTTAGGCCCAACATTACCGTCGTCCTCAACGTGGTTTCATTACATCTCCCATCCACTTCATTCAAACACTCCATCATCCATATTGATTCTTACCCCGACTACCACATTACGGTGAGGTCATGAAAACTCACCCCCCCAACATCAATGTTCTCACCTGAGGTTACACCTATCTAATCCACTTTAATAAGTGTTCTAATTAGTCCGACCCTATAACACTGAACGTTAAACCTGCGGCATACCCTTTTCTCAACATGGGATGCTGAAGAAAACCTTAAATACATCCCTAGGTTATATGATTACCCCCATTTGACGTGGGATGCATCGGCCTTTCACGCCCTCGAGAAGCCCTATAACAATGGGAAGAAACCCAGACGTGCCAGTGTTCCAGCATCCATACATGCCCGTGATTTCCAATGTGACTACTCCCCTGACCGAAGGTCGCTGCCCTGACTAGACCCTTTGGTATTGCCCGTCAGAAGCACTATAATCAACTGGTGTCCATGAATATATGGCACTAGGAAGAGTTTCACAAACAATGTGATAAATCAATAAGGGAGACCTAGACTAGGTGACGACTTCTGAGGATGAATCGACAGAAGGAAGAACCGACATCCCATCATCCCATTACAATCAAGGAGAAAACGTCCCTGAACAAGGAATGGATGCCGCCCGCCTTTGGAAAGTGGGAATGTGTGGCAGCGAAACCGCACCTTTTGTACACAAGTAGACAGATGTGCACGCCCCGATGAAAGCATCAAAAACAATATATTTATGGTTTTGTGTTTTCTAACTTTATCTTGATCAGTTTATATATCACCGTCTAGTAGTCCTTGGGAATTAGTTTTCTCTTCCATGTATATATTTTTCATTTCTGCTGATGTTATCTTATTTGGAAACCCAATTTTATTGTGACCTTCATAGTTTCCTTTCCATCTTTTTAATATGGAATTTTTATGATATGAGTTTTTTTTTCCGATAAAGACCCAGATTTTTTCATGTAATTTTTTTAGTTATATGGGAATATTATGAGTCCACAAAAATTGATGGTGTGTAATTCAGAGGCCCGAAGGGCCCATAATGAATTTCTGAACTTTTTTCAGTATGTTCAGTTAACGTGCGAGTGGGTTTTTTTAACTTTTGAACCGATGATCGAAATTGAAATCTGATGGCATTGTTGAACTCGTTGTGCTGATATTTTCTTAAGGGGACCGTCACCTCGACCACAGTAGGTTGAGGGTGATAGTTAGTTCATTTTCTTTTCATGGCTGAAAATAATATAAACTACCTTTATTTTATTTTTGTAATTAAATACTCTCAATTTGTTTTTGGTGCTGGGGACCAACCGAGCTTGAAAACTCCCGATTTGAATTTAGTGGTGGGGACCACCTAACCCTTAAATTCCTTCTTTAATGAGGGATGTGACACTTGGTTTTTTTCCAATTAATTGTAACAACATAAAATTAATTAGTGTGCCTACTCTAATTAAATTAATAATCATAATTTAATAGGTTGTCTCCTCATTTACTTGAGTTTGGGGAAAGTGTTGGCAAAGGGAAAATTGGGCAGATCTTTGGAGAGAATTCTACAATGAAGGAATTTCTCCATCAAAGAATGTCTTCCAGAAACGAAGAATGAGGAGCCGACCTTGGAGCGTCTTGCAGGAGCGACAGACGCGAACTCTTCAAGAACTTCGTCTACTTCCTCGCACCACCTCCAATAGAAAATCTAGGTAGGGGTTATATATATATTGAAATTTATTCTATTGATTCTTAATATCCTAAATTCCAGATGACGATGGCCAAACAAACATGGCCATCGTCCCACACATAAGCCTTCATCCACTTACTTTTTATTCTTCGCGTGTTCTTCATGCATTCTTCAATGCCTAATATTTATTGATGTTGGAAACATAGAGATTTACTGAGTGAGATATATGGACGCAGAGACCACAATACAAGGATCACAAATATGTGATCATTTTATTTTTCGAGATTGAAATTAAGTCGCAATGGCTCGCGGAAGAAATCGTGGGCTGACACCCGGTCGACCTTGAGGAATGTGGGGTGGCGCATGTCTGTGCCACCGGTTGAGCAAGAGGCCATGAACCATCAGTCACGGTGGAGTAGGGTAGCAGCTGGCATCCGACCGGCTGAGTGGAGGAGTGACTGTGCATGTCTGCACCACCGATGGAGCAAGAGGTCGTGACCGGGACGAACCACAACCCAACAGGCCGGGCCCGCCAAGGCCCTGGCCATCCAGGCCGAACCCAAATCGGGCTGGGTCGACCCAAACTAGTTCAGGTCACCTAGGTTAGGTTGGGCTGGGATAGTCTAACCGGGTTGGACTAGACTCGGGCCTATCTGGACCTAGGTACACCATCATGGACATAACTAGTGAACTAGGAATCTGTTTGACGAACCGTCTGTGGCACCAGAATCCTTGGATTGAGGTGGTACTTTTGGAATAATCCACTTGTGTTTTTGATATGGTTGGAGTATTACTGGGTTGGATTATACCCTGAATCCAACCGGGCCCAGGGAGTAGAAACACTAATAACTTATAGACCGGGTGTCAGATTAACGCATCATATATTGCGTTGGGTCCCTTAAGAAGTGAAAGACCTTTGGGATACTTCTTTTTGGGACTTTGGGGTGGTTTATGTATGAATTATGGCTTACGGAGTGGTTCTACAAAGTGTTCTATGTGAAGAACCTTGCAACTGGATGAGATCTGACGGCTGCTGACCCTCGGAGTGACTCGACATGCCCAGTGGGAAGCGCCTCAGTGGGATGCGGCAGAAACACGGTGGGGAGCACCTCTATGTGATGCAGTATACCCATGGTACATAACAGGAGGAGTACCTCAGCAGGACAAGAGGGGGAGCACCTCCGTGTGACGTGGTGGGCCCATGGTGGGGAGCTCCTGTGTGTGATGTGGAAGACCCATGATACTCGATAGGAGGAGTACCTCAACAGTCCAAGATTAGTGGGAACCACCTCTCTGTGACATGGAAGGCCCACATTACTCGATAGAGGAGAAGTTCTCCAACATCCGAGGTGTTAGATGATGTGACTGAGGATGTTACTTGTTACTAACCTTAGAATAAATAATGGTGTGAGCTGTCTTTACTTTGGGCATGTGATTGAGGTTATGCTATGTGATACTTCACCGTCATGGTGTAACCTTATTGGTATACTTCCCACATGTATGATATGATTATAGCTTGATAGCTTAGGTATATTTATAGTCATATACCTACGTAGAGTTGTGTTATTACTTTTCGGTCTTTCATTTGTGGAACTCTTGGAGACCTACGGGGTCTCAGGGTCCCTACTAAGTATCCTTTCACTCACCCTTTCACGAGCGACGCCCACACCTTGTTGTGTTTGGTGAAGATGATGGACATCACTGACTGAGGATGAGGGTATTAGGACTGGAGGTAGCTCGGAGTTGGACATTAGATGAGGCGTATAGTAGAGACAACCGTTTGAGAGCTATACCTACCCTTCAGGTAGGATCCTTGACGGGTGTTCACTAGAGCTATTTTTAGTTTTACTTTTACTTTTTAGTTTACTTGAACTTTACAGTTGGGCTTAAATTCTGGCCCCTTTTACTTTCTTTACACACCCTGTATACTATATAGTTTTACTTTGATCTTGTATCCTTATTGGTGATTAGTTGTGTGAGTTTACCAGTTATAATGTCAATGACTTCCTGTTTTTAGGGAATACACCTTTCGGTGCTAGTTTCCAGCCCCTGGCCTATGAAAGGCGGGCATGGCGTAGTCACGACATGGGCCCCGTGGGATGGGCCATGATAAATTGGTATCAAAGGAGTTCAGTTCTACAGAAGAAATAGAACTCTAGTCTTTTCTATGTGGAAATATTGTTATGTGTGATGAGTGTGGTTTTATGTTTAAGGAGTCCATTGTTGGTGCGGCGGCCAACATATCCATACAACAGGACCCTAAAATCTGAATTTTGACTCAATGCACGAAAACTCTGATTGCGTGTGTTTTTAAAAGTTTTCTTTGTGATCTTTTTGAGTTTGCTCACCAGGTATAAAATTAATAACTGTGGAGCACCTGTTTATTTTCATGATGCCTCCACATAGACAACCAGTTAAGATTCTTGTTAGAGTACATGATAACAGCCCACCGAGTGACGAGGCTTTGGTGCAGGGCCCCCTTACAGCAGTTGTACCACCACCAACACTACCTTTTGGGCAGCCGATTCCACCATCCCCAACAAAAGTGGGTGCACACTGCTTGAGCATGTTTCATGTGTTTCAGTGCCAGAGGCCACCAAGGTTCACGATGAGGTCACTCTCATCTAGGAAAATATCAAGATCCTTTTTAGGGTAGATTTCATCCTAGATACCCTACACTCAGTGCGTATACATGAGATTCTCTACTTGCATCACGGTAGCATGACTGTGGCTCAGTATTCAGCGAGGTTCACCGACCTCTCGCACTTCTCCACTAACATGGTATGTGACCCTTTCTACTGGGCCCAATCCATCGATCAGGGGATTAGACGGGAGATTAAATCTTCAATAGTTTATCTTAGCATCTCGACGCAAGCGGGGGTGTTAGAGAGTTCACTTTTAGTGGAGAGTTTCCTTACTGAGCAGTCCCCAGCAGCGAGACCCACCACCGGGTGACATGTAGCAGAGTCATTGGTTGCTGGCAGTAGGCAGATGATGCAACGGTCCAAGAGGACCACACCTATAGGTGGATGACCATAGGATACAGGGTCAGTGGTGTGGGGCTCTCAAGGAAGAGCAGGACATACGAGGATCATGAAGTGTTACTCGTGTGGCGGGTAGGGTCACATGGATCATGACGGCTCGACCCTCTGTACTGACGACTAGAATACGGTTGAGGGACCGCTGAGGTAGAGAAAAAGGTTTGATCTAGGAGGTTCGCAAGAAGGAGGCAGACATGGCAGAGGAGTTGTCCGTGCAGCAGACAATGGGCGGTGATTTGAGGTTCTGCCGCCACCACCACCAGGAGGTCCACCCCGACTACAGGGAGCAGGTGGATAGGGACGAGCTCAGCTCCAAGTAGCTGAGGCCTATGACCATGGATCTCTGGATATGATAAAAGATATGATCTATGTCTACTCAAACTTAACTGTAGTACTTATAGACACAAGTTCTAGTCACTCTTTTATTTCCACAGCCCTCGTTCGGATCTTGGAGACTCTGACAGAGCCGTTAGCTCGATCCTTATAGCTAGATACTCATACGGTAATGGAATCGATGATTACACACTAGTGCCTAAAATGTGAACTTACTCTAGGAGGTGAGAGCTTCTACTGGTATCTTCTAGCAGCGGCATCGAGGCCTTATGACATCATCTTCAGTATGGACTGGTTATCTAGAGTTTTTTCTCAGATTGATTGTATTAGGTGAAAAGTGTGCGGTGTACGCATGGATGGGACCATGTATTCCTTCACTAGAAAGAAGGGGACCTTTTAAGCACATTATGGACTTACCCGAAGGAGGGTGGAGCTGATCACACATTAGTTGGCTAGCCTTACCCTTGGAGTGGTTGATGTTGAGAGTCTAAGCTATCCTATAGTGGTAGACCAGTACACTGATGTTTTCCCTAATGATGTTCCGGTTCTACCTCCTTATAGAGAGATGGACTTTTACATTGAATTGTACCCCAGGACGACACCGACATCTACCCCAACATATTGATTGTCTCCCGTAGAGCTTTGAGAGAAGTGAGTACAGCTAGAGGACTTGCAAAGAAAGGGGTTTATTAGGCCCAGTGTTTCATCTGAGTAAGCCTCTATTTTTTTCACCAAGAATGCAGATGGGTGTTTGAGACTCTATGTGAACTATCAGTTCCTAAACCATGTGACTGTGAAGAACAAGTATCCACTCCCAAGGATTGATGATCTCTTTGATCAGCTAAAGGGATCTCAATGGTTTCTAAAGATAGACCTCAGATGAGGCTATCACCAGCTCAGTGTAAGAGATGAGGATGTGTAGAAGATAGCCTTCAAATGTCGCTATGGCCATTATGATTTCTTGGTTATATCATTCGGCATGACCAATGCCCCAACAGTGTTCATGGGACTCATGAACAAGATCCTCCAGCCATACCATGATCAATTTATAGTAGTCTTCATCGATGACATCCTGATATACAAGGAGTAGGAACATGCCTATCATTTGCAGATAGTTCTGGACACATTCCAAGAGCACCAGCTTTATGGTAAGCTCTCAAAGTGCCATTTTAGGATACAAGAGGTCTACTTTCTGGGACATGTCATCTTGGAGGCTGGAGTTGCGGTGGATACAACAAAGATTGAAGTTGTACTACCTTGGGAGACACGTAGGAGTGTGGTGAAGGTGTGGAGTTTTTTGGGTTTGGCCGGTTACTACCGAAGGTTTGTTCCTTCATTTTCCAGAGTTATGGAACCCTTATCAGCATTTACAAAGAATGGGTAACCCTTCGTCTGGTCAGAGAGATTCTAGTGGAGTTTCCAGGAGCTGAGGCAGAGTCTAACAAGTACCCACTTCTTAAGGATATTGGAGGAGGGCGTTGGGTACGCAGTCTACTGTGACGCATCAGGGACTAGTCATGGATGTGTTCTGATGTAGGAGTGAGTAGTGATTGCATATGGTTCTCCACAGCTGATACAACATGAGCAGATCTATGATACCTATGACCTAGAGTTAGCAGATGTGGTCTTTACCTTGAATATGTGGTGACATTACTTGATGGGTGAACGTTTAATAGACTACTCTGATCATAAGAGTCCCAGGTATATCTTCTCTTAGAATAACTTGAACCCGAGATAGCGGCGTTGTCTTGAGTTCCTCGAGGACTTTGACATCGAGATAGTCTATACTCCTGAGAAGGGGAAGGTAGTAGCAGATGCACTCAGTAGAAGATCATGTATACAACTGCTGAGTGAGGCGACGATGCAGCTAGCCACTTTGCGGATATCCTATGTGGATCAAGAAGGATCAACTTATATTTAGTCATTCACAATCACTACCCCACTCCTTCAGTGAGTTAGAGAGGCATAGCTTGGGGATGTTGACTGTGAGGATCGACGTCCTCAAATATCCACAAGATAGGAACGTGATGGATTTTCTGAAGGAGGGGAGCATATCATCCTCTTCAGGGGGTGTACTATGGAACCAGTGACACATAGGGAGGATGTATTGAGGTTGTTTCATACATCCCCTCTAACATTACATCATGGAGTGGCGAAGATGTACCAGGACCTTCGGCCTCAACACTGGTGGCCGGGAATAAAGAAAACAGGGGCAGAGTTTGTCTCTCGATGCCTCACTTGTCACCTAGTGAAGGCAGAGCATCAGGTTCCAGCAGGTTTAGTTAATCCATTTGAGGTGATAGGGTATTAGTGGGGTGTAATTAACATGGAATTCATGACGGGTCTTCCACACACATCCAAGGGACATGATTCCATATGGGTGATCATAGACCGACTCACCAAGTCAGACCACTTCCTACCAATCAGAGAGAAGGGTTTAGTAGAGACCCTAGGACGCCTCTATATACAAGAGATTGTACGGATTCATGGTGTTACAACTATGATTTTCTTTGATGGCGATTCATGTTTTACATCCCATCTATAGAAGGGGTTGCAGGAGGCGTTCGAGACATAGGTTCGGTTGAGCACTGCCTTCCATCCTCAGACGGATGGTCGGATAGAGCTGACCATTCAGACCCTTGAGCACATGCTACGTGCTTACGTCCTTGATTTTGGTCACTTTTGGGAGGATTACTTTCCCTTAGTGGAGTTTTCGTTCAACAACAGTTATTACTCCACTATCGGTATGACACCATTTGAGGCATTGTACGAACAACATTGTAGATCACCTTTGTGTTGGATAGACCCAAAAGAGTTAGCACTAATGGGACCAGAGATGGTGTGAGCTACCAAAGAGAAGGTTCATATCATCCCGGAGCTGATGATGATTGCACAAAGTAGGCCACAATCCTATACTGACAGGAGGCGGAGGCGTCTGGAGTTTGAGGATGGTGATCATGTCTTTCTACGGGTATCACCTCGATGAGGTTTGCAGAGAATTAGCCGAGGTAGAAAATTATCTCCGAGGTTAATCATACCATTTCTGGTCCTCAGTATAGTTGGTGAGGTGGCTTACCGCTTATCTATTCCACCTCAGTTTCACTGGGTGCATAATGTTTTCCACATATCTTAGCTGAGGATATATGTGAACGACCCATCTCACGTCATCGGCCACTGTGAGCTGGAAATTGACGATGGGGTGACGTTTATAGAGGTTTCAGTAGAGATTGAGGATTGATAGGAGAGGGTCCTTAGTGGGCCTTCGATACCTCTGGTTCACATTCTCGGGCAGCGTGGGAACCTCTAGGAGAGCACATTGGAGTGGGAGGATCAGATGCATGCTCAGTACCCACACTTGTTCCCTTAGTCTCAGTTGTTGCTTACAGGGAGGCAATGTCATGAGGTTGGGTGAATGTAAAGACCTAAATTTTTCCATGTATTTTTTAATTATATTGTAATAATAAAAGTATGAAAAAATTGACATTACGTGATTCCGAGGCCCGGAGTGCCCAGAATGAATTTCTGAACTTTTTTTTGATACATTCAGTAAATGTGCGAGGGGGGGGGGGTTTGTAACTTTTGAACTGGTGCTCAGAATTTAAATATTAGTCCACCATTGAACTCACAACACCATTATTCTCTTAAGGATACCCTCACCTTGACCGTAGTAGGTTGAGGGTGGAAGTTAGTTTTTGTGCTTTTTATGGGAGAAAATAAAATAAAATATCTTTATTTTATTTTTGAAATTTAATCGTCCCAATTTGTTTTTGTGGTGTGGACCACCCGAGCATGAATAATCCTAATTTTAATTCAGTTTTGGGGACCACCCAACCCTTGAACTACCTCTTTAATGAGGGAGGTGACTCTAGGTTTCATTTCTAGTTAATTATGCCAACATCAAATTAATTAATGTGCCAACCCTAATTAAATTAATAAACCTAATTTAATAGATTGGCTTTTCATTTTCTTGAGTTTGGGGAAAGTGTTGGAAAAGGGAGAAGAGGGGAGAGCTTTGGATAACATTCTCTAACAAAGGACGTCCTCGAACGAAGAACATCTTCTGGAAATGAAGAATGAGGAGCCGACCATGGAGCATCTTACAGGAGCGATAAACGCAGACTCTTCAATAGCTTCGTCTAGTTCCTCATGCCACCTACAACGGAAAATCAATGTAGGGGTTTTATATATATTGAATTTTATTCTATTGATTATTCATATTTTAAATTTAGGACAACAATGACCAAATGAACACGGCCATTGTCCAACACATAAACCATGCTCCACTTTTTTTTATTCTTCACACGTTCTTCGTGCATTCTTCAAAAATTTATATTTATTGATGCTAGAAACATAGAGATTTTCCAACCGCGATATATGCATGCGGATACATTGACACAAGGATTGAAAATATGCGATCGATTAATTTTTTGGGCTTGGAACG
Source organism: Viscum album (assembly GCA_963277665.1). NCBI lineage: Eukaryota > Viridiplantae > Streptophyta > Magnoliopsida > Santalales > Viscaceae > Viscum > Viscum album. The sequence goes on from OY728130.1 coordinate 406,093,790, forward strand.
AAGCCACAATGGATCATGGAATTAATCAGAGGTCTGCACCCAGTCAGCCTTGAAGAAGGTGGGGATGCGCGCATCCGCACCACTGGTTGAGCAAGAGGCTGAAACCCATTACCTGTGGTGGAGCAGGGTAGCTGCCGACATCCGACCGGCCGACCGTGGTGGAGCAGTGGTGCACGATCGCGCCACTCGAAGGAAGACTAGCTAGCCTTCCGGCAGGCCGCGTCACACAGGGAGGGACCCCCCGGTGGGCACTGCGTTCTAGCAGCCGAACGGTCCACAAAACAATCAGGAAGACCGGGGGGAGTCTCCCCTAGGGTTTTGGTCATGTCAGACCCCGCCTCGGTGGACCACGAGCCGATCAGGACGCACCGCAGTGGTCCGCGCCATTGGGCTGGGCCGTGTCGTCCCATTCGTGGGCTGGGCCGGACCACGGCCCAATCAGCCGACCCTGACATGGTCTAGACCATCCGGTCCAGACCCAAATCATGCCAGGTTTACCCAAAACTGTTCAGGTATTCCCAGGACAGGTCGGGCCAGGTCGATCCGACCTGGTCGGACGAGACTCGGGCCCATCGGGACCAAATTACACATTCATGTCCACAACTTGTGAACCGAGTGTCTGTTTGATGAACCGTCTGCAACACTAGAATATGTAGATCGAGATGGTCCTTTAGGTATACTACAATTGAGTTTTGGATATTTATGGATTACGGCCAGGTTGGATCATTCCGTGGATCCAACCAGGTCCTTGGAGCGGAAATTCTAATAACATATAGACCGAGCGTCCGATTGACGCGTCGTCTATTGTGTTGGGTCCCTTAAGACGTGACAGACCTTAGGGGTACTTCATAGTGGGACTTAGGGGTAGTTGAGGTATGAATGATGTATTGGGGAGTGGATATTCCATGCGTGTTATGTGTGGAACCCTGTGACTGGATGAGATCTGACGACAGCTGACCATTACGACTCGCAGTGACTCGACAGGACCAGTGGGGAGCGCCTCTAGGTGACGCGGCAGACCCACGGTGGGGAGCGCCTCTGTGTGACGAGGCAGACCCATGGTACTCAACATGAGGAGTACCTCATTAGGCCATGAGGGGGAGTGCCTCTGTGTGACGCGGCAGACCCATGGTGGGGAGCACCTATGTGTGACGCGACATACCCACGATACTCAACAGGAAGAGTACCTCTGCAGTCCAAGGTTAGTTGGAAGCACCTTTGTGTGACATGGCAAGCCCAATGTACACGATAGAGTGAGCGTTTTATAGCATACTAGGTGTTCGATGATGTGAATGGGAATGTTACATGTTACTACCCCTAGAATTAATCCTGGTGTGAGCTGTCTTTATTTTGTGTTGGGGATTGAGGTTATACTATGTGATACTTCACATTCGTGGTGTTACCTTCATGGTATAATTCCCACATGTATGAGATGAGTATAGCTTGATAACTTAGGTATATGTATGGGAATATACCTAAGTAGATTTGGGTTCTTTCTTTTTGGTCTTTCCTTTGTGGAACTCCAGGAGACCTACGGGGTCTAGGGGTCTCTACTGAGTATCATTTTTACTCACCCCAACATGGGGTACACCCGCACCTTATTGTATTTGGTGTAGAAGATGGAAATAGATGACCGAGTATAAGGGTATCAAGATTGGTGGTAGATCATAGGTGGACTTTAGAAGAGGCGTACCATATAGACGACCATTTGAGAGCTATACCTACCCTTCTGGTAGGATCCTTGGTGGGTGTTCATAGGAGTTGTTTTTAGTTTTACCTGTAATTTTTAGTTTACTTGTACTTTATAGTTGGGATTGTATTCTAGCCCCTTTTACTTTCTGTACACCCCCTGTTTACTATATTGTTTTACTTTGAGCTTGTATCCTTTTGGTGCTTAGTTGTGTGAGTTTACAGGTTATAAAGGCAATGCCTTTCCATTTTTTAGGGAATATTCCTTTTGGTGCTAGTTGCCAGCCCCTGGCCTATGGAAGGAGGGCTTGGGGTAGTCACGACACGAGCCCTGAGGGACGGGTCGTGACATTTTCAATGAAATTTAAAAATATATAACCATTGATTACCAAGATTAATTTAAAATTTAGGGGAAATTATTTGATAAAGGGGGAAGGGTGGAGATGTAACACCTCAAAATTATATGAAATAGATTTTTTTCAATTAAATATAATTTTTTGGATAGTATACAGGATATACAACACCGAGCCTAAATGACCAAAGAAATATTATTATTTAAATATTACCATTATCACCATTTCGTTAAATTACCAGTTATGGGTTGGATTTAATTTTTTATGAAAAATATATAAATTTTCTACTCAATATAAATATGCTAATAAATTTTTAGAAAATAATCACTTAACTATTTCTAAAGTCATTTTATTATTCAAAAAAATTCTTGAAGAAAATGGATTTTTTATATTTTTATGGGAAAATATTTCAATACTCTTTTGTAGGTTTTAGAAATTGTAAAACGTGTATCATTTTTCAATTACTCATGTAAAAATTATATTAGGATTAATTTTTAATAATTTTCTAAAATGTATTATTTTTCAATGAATGGTAATAAAATGCTGATTTTTATTGAAAACTGTAGTTTCATTTCAAGCATATAAAATGTTCCATTTTTTTATAAAATTGTTTAAAAGTAAAATTAGTTTCCTTAGGTTTTATAAAATCTAATTAAGTCAATGAGAATCAATTTAATGTTTTATTTTTTATATGAATATTTTTATATAAAAATTATATTTTTTTTTGAAAAACAACTATTTTTTTGTGCACAACATATATATATCATAATAAATTAAATTATTAAATACCAGTTAATGGTTTAAATTTAAATTATATATTATGTACTCAATAAAGTTTTATAAAATTTGTTTAATAATTTTTATTGTCATGGGAAAATATTAAACCAAATTTTATACATAAAAAATTTATTTTTCAAAAGAGGTGTTTTCATCACATTTTAATGATTCATTTTAAGTTATTTTATTCCAAATATTTGTATTGAATTTGAAAAAAATTATTATATATTTAAAATATGGAGTTATAAATTTGGTAAATAGGACCCTATTATTTTACATCAATGTGAATAGAAACCATTAGATAATTTATCACCTTAGTAAAGAGTAAATCATGTTAATCTAGGTAAAAGCTAAATTATAAGGTAATAGTAATTGATATTAGAGGAAATTATTTTGACCATTATCACCTTATACTGAAAATTGAAATTTTTAATGGACAGTTTTATATGAAAATGACCTATATAATATTACAATAAAAAAACAAATTGTCTCTCTTAACTTTAAATAGTCACATAGGGAAAAATCAAGTGGTGATTGAATATTAATTGGAATTTTTGAATAATTAAATCATATTCTTGTTGATAATTTATTTCTAATTTTTAATTATTAAATAATTTTTTTAAATTCCTGTGAAATGATAATCAAATATATTTTCATTTAACAGAAAATAAAAATAAATTATTTCAATAATTTTAAATGTCATATAATTTGAATAAGTAAATATGTATAATAATTTTCTACATATATATTCTATATTAGGGAGGAATAAAACAATTATATTACAATTTCCAATTTTCTTGTTACATTTAATGTAAAATTAATTGTATAATGTTAAAAATGACATTAATGATACATTGTAATAAAAAGTATTTTATTAAATGATCTAAATGTCATAATAATATTATATTTCTCCAAATGAATGGTATGTGGTTGAATAAATCAACAATGTTCCATTTACTTGTTTTTTCATTTTATAGTAAAATTATTAACCCTTAAAATGTAAAAAATTAAACGTTATGGTAATTTTCAAATGGGATAATTAAGGGTTAAAACAAAATGATAAGGGCAAAAATGTGATCAAAACTTGTACAAATTTTATGGGATGAGAGGGTCTTGAATAATCCTCATATTATATTTAAATATTATTAATTTGGAGGTATTTTTAGATGAAAATTATTTTATATTAATTAAAAATTTTAGGAAATCTCAAAAGTTCCCCTCCCCTCAATTATAAAAGGCTACCCTTCATTTTTCTTATACAACCCACTTTGAGCCTTTGAACTCATCCAACCCCCACCAAATTATCTTCTAAAATAAACTAAACACATTTTCAATGTCACGATATTCAAAAAATACAAACCCTAGGGTCCATAATAGGGTATTTAAAGGATTTATTTTGAAGAGGAAGAGGTTTAAGAACATTCGACGTAAGTTGACCATGAGGTAAGGGATTTTAATATCACATTAATTTTTATACAAAAAATTCTATATTCACCACATTTTTATTTTATATGTTTTATATACTATATATGAACGTATTTTATGGTTCTTATTATGAATGTTTTTGGGATTTTCATATCAATCTAAGTTTATTTCCTTCATGGGGATTACATTTCAAAAGTTCCCAAAGTGGAGAGTGTTTTATGTTATAATATAATTATTTATCATGAATATATATGATTAAATTTTTGATGATAAAAACATATAATATAACCAAAAATAAAATGATTAATTTTTTTATACTCAAGTAATTTCTTGAAAATACTTTTTACGACTTCATTTTCCTCACCGGAAGTACTTAAGAGACCGAAAATGTGTTTTTAAGGAAAAATGACCACATTTCACTCTTTGGTATAAAATTATTTTTCCTTAATATTTATTATTTCTATAATTTTTTTAAAGAAGGTCTTTAATAATATGCTATTATTTTTAAAATTTATTTTTATCTATTAATGAATTTTTATGGAATGGTATAAAATGAATCTTCTTATCATTTCTTGAACGAGGACCTTTTTGACAGTATCTATAAAAGGGTGAATGAAACATTTTATTTTAACATGTATAGTATGGAGAAAAAAATTTCAGACCTCATGAATGCTGAATTATTTTAATATTTAATTATATATTTACTAGTTAATTTTCAATTAAAATTTTTTCCTTAATATTTGGGAAATTTTTGAAATTTTAAATTGTTATTTCATTGTGAAAAGGATATTTTTCCGAAAAAATTTCCAATGATCCTTTAAAGAAATTTTTAATTTTTTATAACTTCCTTTTATGTAACTTATTATTTAATAGGTTACGATTCAAGGATAACCTCCTCATTACTTCTATAGATGTTTAATCTTTATGATGGAATAATGTGTATACAATCTCTTTTTTCATGGTTTATGCTATGATGAAATTATGAAATTCTTATGAAAATCCTTTATTTTACTTGGGTTATGCTATGTTGAGATTTATATGAAACCAATTTATTTTCATGGTTTATGTGAAGGTAATGACCCAAAATATTTCCACAATAAATTCTCTTCTTATAATTGTTTTATATAGTATAAACAATATAAAATCATATAGAGAAAACAATTCAATATTAATAAATGAATAATGAATGAAAAATATGTATTTCTAGAAGTTAAGGAACCTATAATGAGGAAATAGTAACTTAACCTTAGGAATAGTAATATAACTCTTATGAATTGTAAACCGACCAAATGAATAGTAACATCACCGATAAAAGTATAAATAATATTTAGGCATCTTATAAATTCAATTGTGATATAATTATATTATATTATATTATATGTAAATAAATGTTTTAATAATTATTGATTAAGTGATGAAATTTTTTATGTTATAAATATTTAATTACAATATTATGTTTAATTTAATAATTTAAAATAAAATTTATTTTCATAAAATGTATTCAAATAAATGATATTTTGTTGTCTTATTATTTTAAGATAATTATATGGTACCTTTGTTAATTTTTCAAAGTGTTTTAAAATGAGATATAATTTTAAAATATATATTCTTCGAGTAAATAATGATTTTAATTGAAAAAATAAATTTACCATATTTAGAAAATTATTTTCATAAAATAGAGTTCATTTATGAATTATACATTCCAAAAAAGGTGTTGGTAAATGCTTTGGTATTTTTTAAAATACTTGATGTTTTAATTATAATGCTAAAACTATTCATTATCTTGAGTTAATAATACACCAATGAATAAAATAATGAGAAAACACCCCTCTCCTCCATTATAAATACCTCCCCTCACCACCTATTCCCCTCACACCATCAATCCTATTATCCTTTTTAAATTATACCCACATCACTTCCCAATCCCCCATGTCTAGGATCTTTTTTCTCAGTAAAATACCAAAACCTTTTCCCTAATGAGGTTCTCTAGTATAAGGATTCAAGAGGAAAAATCCTGTTTCTTTTCTTTAAATTTCATTTCAAGTACATTTATTTCTTTTTGTCTCCTCACCAATAATCATACAAATTAAATAAAAACTATATTAAATTAAATATAATATAATTTTATTAATATAATGGAATAATCTATCTTCAAAACTCTTATCACCATCCTTTTGTTCTAAAAATGTAACAATCGCCACTCAGGTATTGTTTTATCTCCTTCGAGGATAAAATGTTTTCATTTTCTTTACCACCTTCAAGTATGGTCTTAAAACCATTATAATGGTTTAAAAATATTTTATAATTTATTTTATAACCCTTTTTATTTTCTAGAATTAACATATTTACATAATAATGAATGGTAACAAAAGGAGATCGTTGTGATCGAAACCCACCAAAATTATCCCAAATGATTATTATTAACTATTTATCTAATGATTCATTCACATTCGATATTAAAAAATGATATATAATACCAATTGAACATTTATAATATCATTAATAACATATAATTTCATTTCTAGGTAATTACCCCTAGTTATCCTGATCTTCCACACATGTATATAAGTGAACCGATAAAAAAAACCAAGAAAACAAACACCACCAAATGATAAAATTAAACTCTCTAACTCATAAAATGCCTATAAATTAATTTAATAAAACATCATTTAATCAAATTAATTTATATAATAATAATAAATTTTTAATTAATAAATTTTATTTTATTGTTGAAGATATTGATGAAAATAAATCATTTATACATATGGTAAGGGGAACTCTCCAATATCTTTTGTGGGGGTTTCCCCATTTCAATAAATTTTTAGTAGGGATGTTACTTTAATTTTATACAAATATAAATTATTTTTTTCCCATTAATTTTCAAGGATATACATGTTTTTAATCTGGTTTTATGTAAAATGCAATGATTTTTTTTAAAAAAACTATTCTTAAAAAAATCACATATTTTACTACCAATGCGATTGTTTCTTCTTCAATCAAGATTGATACTAGACATCTGATTCCCTTTTTATCTTAATAAATCCAACGTTTATGATTTTATGATTTTTTAAAATAAAGCCATACCTTTTCATGGGTTATTTTATGTCCAATATTGATATATTTTCTCTATGGCATGCATGATAATGGAAATGTTATAACATGATGAGTGCACTCAAAATTATATAGTGGATTAAAATGTTATGACGTGATGGGTCTACATGGAATTATATAGTGCTCCAAAAAATTGGGCAATGTTACTAATCACATGAGATAAAGTTAAATATTCATGAATATGATGCTATATTTTTTCACAACTGTGTGTGGTATTTGACAACTAAGACACGATGATTCATTTTTATTAATTGACACATTCCATGCCTTTATCTAATGTTTCCTCTCATGATTTTTATAATCATAATTTTCTTATATTATGATGATGTTTATTTTTATCACCCATGTTTCATGTATCTTTTTCATCCTCTTACTTGGATTTTATCTCACCCCTTATTTTGATGTATATTCTCTTGTGAATACTTGTAATAAAGAGAACATGAGGGCCAATAAGAAGTTTGAGAAGAAAGAATTAAATAATATTTTATATATTATTATGTGAAATCTATATGTGGTACTAATTTTCCCAAGACACTAAATCTTTGGATCCTGGTTTTGCAACACTTTTATTTTGGTTATATTTAAAATGATGTATTACGTATTTAAGAAAAAATAAGGGTCGCTTTAGAGATGATTAATTTTTTATGATATTGTGGAAAACATATGTGTTATTTTCATTATGTGGTGAGTTGGACATAAATATCCCTCCAATGCATTTGGTAAATACGATTAAATCATTATGTAAATAAGATTATTTGTTTTCATAGATTTTGTGACCATTATATTATTAGCAGACCTAGATTTATTTTCCATAAGAGTTTTTTTGGACCTCACTTTCATGTCCATAATATTATGTGTGTACCTTGCTTTAAAATATATAAAAATATCTGTGGAACTGATTTTCTTGTATATAAGTGTTTTCATGGAAATGTATTTCATTTCTATAAAACTATACAAGGATCTAGTTTCATGTCCATAAGTTCACATGAGGGACTAATTTCATTTTTTAACTTAATAAGTGAAACTGTTTGTATTTATACATGTTCACAAAGTTACAAAGTTATATATATGATAAAAGTCCATTTATTATGATAATTTAATGATCTCATGGACCTTGTTAGTTTATTCCTTTATGATTCATGTATTATTAAATTCCATGATTTATTCCAGGACTCAAGATTATGATCTTTTATATACTTGGTATGGATTCAAAATAACAAGATCATTTCCTCGTACCCTTATCATCATGTTAGGATTATGTGGTCCTTGATTGATATTTTATTTACCCTTACTGAGAATATATGATAACCCCTTCTTATGTTTCCTTTACCCTTGTTATGATGAAATTTTATGTGAATGATATGTCTAAGAATGGTTCTAGTTATTAAAAACTTAATAGGAGACTCTTATGACCTAGTTATTGATGCTTCCATGTTTTCAAATATACTATACCTATACTATTATAGTGTGGATTGTAATTATATGTTATAAATATTAATCTACTAACTTGTAATATCTATTTATGAGAAGTATGGGTCCCAATAAGTTCAACATTAAATGTTCATTTGAATATAATTGTATCTTCACTTATATTCAATTCTATATTAGCATTCAATTAATTTTTTAATGCCTGATTCTTTTAAGAACATTATCATTTTTTTATTGGGAATTATATATTATGTTTAATTATTCTTTATCTAATCCAATTTATCAATCATGTAATTAATCCACTATTGATGCTTAAATAACTCATTCAACATCATTGGTTCAACTTCAGGAATTAATGATCAATAAGGTCTTATCCCCAATTGTAAGATCCCATAATTTATATGTGAAAAAACCATTTTATTTAATGTTTTATTATTATTTTTCAAGATAATGTAGATGCCTAGTAATGAATTGAAAGAAAAATGGGTGTCCAAGGAATGTTCAAAGCCCAGATCCTAACTTTTTGGATGAATTTTTTGGGCCTCAGGGTTAGTAAAAACATTGTGAGGGTTGTCTATTTCATTGTACATGGACACACCATTTGAGGGAACATTGAAATATGGTACACATGCCCATGAATTTTAGTTTTTTATTGAGGGAAAATGCATGTTTAGTGCATGGTTTTTCTAATCTTGTACTACAACCATTTGATGGGGGTGATGAGGAAGAGAGTTGCACATAGTTGGTGTGGGGTTTTTGTAATCGTGTGACCTAGTTTTTTAAGGGGAAATGGACATTTTTTCCATAATGACTAAAATGAATTAACCACCCTCGTCCTTTCAATTTTTTACTATTAGTGGCCACTTATTCTCCCCATTGAGATCTATCTTAAAGCATAATCCTAGGATTTTACATAACTCTCTGATCCAGATTCTGATTCAAACATCACTCATATCATTAAATATGTTTTGATGAGTTCCCAATTCATCTTACACCTTTCACTATTTTCCATGATATTAGTGATTTTATTTTAGTGTATCCTCTTATGATCTATTTCCCAGGAATTTTATGTTTCTTCTATTTCCATTAATCTAGACCCAATCAGAGGATGCAATTGGATGAGTGTTCCTCTACCAAGCTAAGGTTGGTGGTCTCATGCTTTTCCATTAGAGATGGGTTGTTTATATATATATATATCGTTGTGTTGTGATATAGTATTTGGTGTGTCTCTTAATTATATGAATTGATTATTTAATAAAAATGGGATGTCTTGACATATATACCCTATGAGACCATTGGAGTCTAATTTAGGATTAAGGACCCTGAATTCGAACCACCCCTTAGGGGAGTTGTTTAATTGTAATAAACCACCACAGGTGGCCCTTTGTATTAGATTCTCCTTTGAGGTGTGACATTTCTACCCTATCCTTTAGAATGTCAAACTAATTGTTTAAATTATAAATTTAATTTAATGAAGGATTAAAGGAATTTATATCCACGTCCCTAAGACTGTTTCAATTGCTCCATATTTATTATGCTTGAGACATATTTTATAATTGTAAATTAAAATGAATGGAATGATTATTGTGATGATAGGAAATCTATGTCCATACCTTATTTAAAAAAAAGTTTTGAGGTGATTTAATTGATTATAGTTGTGATGCACAATTGAATTAAAGGGTGAGATTATATGAAATGGATAGAATATGGGCACATGAACATTATTTTTGACATTCTGAGAGTGAGAGGTGAATTCTAATTTAGGATCTCTATATAATGACTCTTTATCTTCAATAATTAAATGATTTTAAATTTTTATTATTCTCCTTGGGTGACACATGGGTTATTTTATTAACACCAAGGGTAGAATCATTTAGAATCTAGCTAATATATTCCCGAGTGATGCTTATAATCCTTTAGAAACTGCAAAGGATAGACTCAGAGGGCATACAGTTATTACACCTGAGTGATACTTGGACTACTTTATAATCAACCATGGATATTATCAAATGAATGTCTTTATTATATTCCATGAGTGACACTTGGTAACCTTTCATGCATCACTAAGGATGGATTTGGTGATTTGTGACTTTATACCACACCTAGAGCGATACAAGAATTCCATTTTGGAATGCCTAGGATGAGCTTGTAGGGTGTTTGGTTCATATTATATATCAAGCGATACAAGGGATCCAACTTAGGAACACTAAGGATATGCTCAGGTTATACTGAATTGAATAATGGTTAAATAATTTTTACAATGCATCTGCCAAGACAAAGTATAATCATGGATTTAGTGGGATCCTTACACATTACTAATGGCTTAATTACACAGATCCTTAAGATATGATATACATGGGTTGATCTTTCTATGAGCTATGTCCTAAGAATTTTTTATAAGATAAAATCATGTTTGATTGGTTACTCAGAGACAATCTGGCCTAGGACAAAGTAGGTAATATAGGAAGGTTGTTCCATGACAACCTAGACCTATGTGGGTTATTTTTATACCACACTTTATTTCATGTTTTATTATTACCTGCACACTTTTTATTATCTATTCGTAGACCTGTTGTAAGTTCACACCGTTGGTGGTGGTCCAATGTGTTTATCTCACACCCTACACATGCCACTATTATGGTACCTGATTAGAGTTAATGGATGTAGGTAGAAATAAGGGAATGTGAATTCCTGATGATAATAATTTTCTCAATACATAGAAGCGTGGGAGAACAAGACTGGGATATGCCTCATGATAATGTCTAGGGATAATTAATTTTTGGTATTTTTAAATTTTGATACATGTATTATACTAGAAGAATTATTCCAGGATCTATGTATAGTTTTAATAGAAATACTTGATCATCATATATATATGATATTTAGTTATGTTTTCACTCAATAACTTACCTGATGGATTCTATTCTTCCTCTGATTAGTTATTCATTTGATTCTGATATGTATTGTTGTTATTATATTCTATGAGACAATCTGATTATGTGGGTATAGTCTCTACATTTTTACACCAGATACCCTCACTACTAATCAGTATCCTCTGGAATACAGGGAGGCACGCTTGAGGCCATGTGGCCAACTCAGTTTGGTTATTATTGAGTGAACTAGGTTCGGGATGTCAAAGAGTTGTATCAGAGCATTATTATATTCTGACTTATCAATTGAGAAATTATACAGTATATTAGGAATGTTTTGGAACTTGGTAATGAGATATTCCTTGGAGTATCATACTCACATACAAGAAAAGAAAAATTTAATGGGATGATATATGATGTTATGATTTATTCATATTATAATTGATTTGACTAAACTGTTGGGTGATAAACATGACATTTATTATTCCTAACGATTATTTATTTTTATCCTTGGATGATATGATAAGGAAGTACTGGATCATGCATCATTATAGGCACTTCATGAATTATATATCATTCATTACAACATGCTACACTTTTTTTCTACGTGAATATATTATAAGAGGTTTGTGTGTGTTATTTCTTTCATCAGGATATTTTTATAACAATTCATGCATGAACATTTTATATATATTGGTTATAATTATGATGGAACCACACTGCAATTTATAATTAGTATAGACCACTATAAGATGGAAGTGGTGACCTATATAGTTTAAACTTAATAAGATAATTTCAATATAAATGATTATCAAGTTAAATGAAACGGGATTGTAAAATGAAACAGTCACCATTAAATGTGGATTTCAATTGTAATTTATTTCAGGTTTTCCTCCATAGATCACAACTAACAATCTATATATTGAGAGAATGGACTTATAATAGAGATTTTGACCCTAAATTGACTTTAGTAGTGGGTATTAGGCAATAACACTTACACAAATTATGATTCTTATGTCACTCAGACCTTGCTCATGGAGTAGGTAGAGGGTCGTGACTCTTAAATTGGAAGGATTTTAGATATCATATTCTTATATCTACCCTTTTATCCATTGTTAAATCTTGTGATGAGGCATGTGTTTAGAATTTAAAGATAAATTCCACCATAAATCCCTTGACTAATGTTCCATGAGGGTGGGAACGACCATGCTTTAGAGGCGGTGAGACCTAGTTCACCAATAGAACCTCAGATAGTTTCTCTTGAGGAACCTCTTGTTATACCTAATATGGGTGCCAAGTCCTAGTTCTGAGATTGGTTCCTACACTTTATGAAAACTATTTTGAGAGCACCATTACATACCCTAAGTATGTCATAGTTTATTTGTGAGTTCCCGAAGCAGCATCATTCAATGTTTTCAAGGGATGGTGGAACAAAAGGTGGACATTTATGGTCAGAGGCCATGCTATAGATATTTGATCATCTAAAGTCACCTTCTAAGAGGGGAGTGAGGATATTCACATACATTTCTTAGGATAAGAGATTATGGGATGCTATTACTCAGATGAATCGTCATTGGGATATGTCTTTGGGAGATTTTCATTGGGAAATATATGGCTATTTTTATCTAGATATGTTTAGGGACGATAAAGCCTGAGAGTTTATACACTTGTAGTAGGGTGTATTATTAGTCATGGATTATTTAGCCAATTTTAGAGAGATATGAAATTTTCAAATATTTTTAGGTGATGAGTTTTCTAATTCCATGAAATTTGGGGATGTTTTTAGGTATTATATCTGATTGCATGTTAATGTATTTTAGATTACCAACTTATCTACAATAGTGAATTAGGTGCTTACCATAATGTCTAACCTGAGTGAGGTTGTAGGTGTGATATAGGGTGGTATGACACTTAGATATGAAAATACATCAACCTGTAGTAGGATGTGTTGTATGGAGATTCTATATGGTGATATTAGTAGCTTAGTTTTATACTTAGGTAGCCAGGTGAGGTACTATTGGTGAGGTAAACTAGGTCATACAAGACCTCTATGTATGAGGGACCCATTCAAGTGCCTGTATTTCAAAAATATGGGTCATAGGCATTAATTTTAAAGAGATTTTCCTCAGTAGTTTTTGATAGAGGGTCTCCATCAACTCCATGTTTAGAAGTGGTATCCAAATCTTCTCATCAGGTTGGGAGCCGGAGTGCAGTTGGCTTCTCCAGGCAAGGTGGTGGTCATGGTCGGGGTAGCTAAATATCATATTCTCTCTGATAAATAAGTTAACATGATTATGTTATTCAGTATATATCTCAAGGAAACATTTTAGGCCATATGTATACAGTATAACTGATACCTAATGAAAAGAGTTACATTCTTTCTATCATGATTGGTACTATTCTAGTAACCTCTACATAAGTGTATTCTCTTTCCTATATAGGTTCTTGTAATAGATTCATATATATGCCTGTTGTGGAGAGCCTTGGGATCCACAATTAGTTTTCCATTGCAGTGATGACACTTGATACTCAATTGTGTGTTTTATTGAACATTATAGTCCATTTTAAGGAGTTTTCCTTTAAGGTAGGTCGATGTCACTTAGTATTGAGCCTCTTTTTCTTCAAGATGACTAGGTTTTACATTATTCTAAAGATGAATTGGTTGGTTCCATTTCATACTTTCATATAATTCTATAATCGAAGAATGAAATTCAAATCACCAACAGGTGAGGTTTTTATTCACAAAGGAAAATGGTATGTCCCAGAGAGATGACATAGACCTTAGCATCGTGCAGTGGTTTAGATAATTGCCTAAATTTCGATATTATATTTGGATGACCAGGGAATGGTTTGGGAGGATTTACAACCAGTGGATGATCATTTCTTAGATATTTTTTTGGATGGATTTTCAGGACTACGTCTTGAGAGATAGGTAGAGTTTTCCATTGATATAGCTCCTCGATCATTAACGATATCCATTCTTTCTTATAGGAAGAAAACTACTGAGTTTTAGGAGCTCAAGAGGAATTTAGAGTAGTTGGAAGCAAAGGGGATTATATGAACCAATACGCCTTTATGGGATTCAAAAATCTTTTTAACTAATAGGACTGACAAAACCCTTAATTTATGTGTATATTACAAAAAATTGAATGAGTTGATAGTTAATAACTGATATCGCTTTCCCTAGTTAGATGATCTCTTAAAAAAGATTTGTGGATCTTGGGTGTTCTTGAAGATTGATCTGAGATCACGCTATCATCATGTGTGTGTTTGACCTTCAGAAATTCTTTATATTAATTTTCACAATAGGTATGGTCTATATGTATATATTATTATATCGTTTGCTCTTAAAAATATACCAAAAATTTTAAATGAATGAATTAACTTAGTTTTCCATACATACATGGATTTAATTTTGGCTATATTCTTGAATTATATCTTGGTGTATTCTCACACTCAGCATGACTATGCCAAGCCTCTTGAGATCATATTGGATACATAGATAGAGACTCAATTATATGATAATATCAATAAGTCCCACATCTTGATGGATAAGATTCATATAATGGGTCATATTATCTCATAGGTAGGAGTATCAATTAACTAATTGAAGGTGAGAGATGTGGTTACATGGGAGCATCCCATGATCATCCTTGACATATGACGTTTCATGGAGATAACTGGATATTAAAAGTTATTAAAAAACGAATTAAAAAGATTATAATCACCTCTTATTGGATTTTATAAGAGGGATGTGAAGTTTACATTTTAAGACTCCTATGAGAAATCATTTTCGGAGTTTTAAGGGAGGTTGAATTCATCGTTAATTATGATTCCTCTAGAGTTGGGAAGAAGATGTATAGTGTATTATGAGGCATCGGGAATTGGGTTAGGAGTTAATCTGATGATAGGGAGTGAGTCATGGGGCATAGATCTCATCAATTAAGGTCACATGAGTGGAAGTATCCAACACATGATCTCGATTTAGCCTTTTTGGTAAATGCCTTACATTGTTTGAGTCATTATTTAATGGGAGAGTGTTTTATGGTGTACAAAGACCACAAAATACCCAGTTACATATTTACAATGTGTTACTCAAATCTTTGGAAATGACGGCTGGTTTAATACCTTAATTTCTTTGTCTTCAAGCTTGCCTATATACCTGAAAAGAGTAATTAATTTTCCAATTCATAGAGCATGATGACTCATATATAGAAAGTTCACGAGCCCAGTAGGGATTTTACGCTTATGACCTAGTTTTCAGTGATACACTTGGAGGTGTAGGATAGTGATGGGAAGAATTATCTTTCATATTTATTTATGACATGAAATATTTTTGATAGAGTAAAAAAGAGAAAATTTTCAAATTCATAAGGTTTGATCAAATGGTAGAATGTGGTAGGTGAGGACCACCCTTCTAGTTTGATCGTTGATGAGGATGAGATCTTGTAAATCCACTAACATGTCTAGGTTTATATATAAATTTCAAAGGAGTTGATTTGGGAGACCCATGATTCTAAATTTTATTTTCAACCCTATATTACAAATATTTATTGTTACTTACACCATAAATACTGGTGGTTGAGGATGAAGTGGGAGATTACTATGCTCATTATGCGGTGTGCTAGCTGTCAAAATGAAAAGGCGAAAAACCAAGGATGAGAGGGGAATTTATAGATAGTCCCTATTATGAATTGGAAATGGGATGACTCCACCATGCATTTCAACATAGCTCTTCCTAGATCACCTTGGGGGTAGTGACATCATAGGGGTGATCATAGATGGGTTGAAAAAGGTAACCGATTTTTTCTTAATCAAGAGAATCTTTCATTGGGTGATCATGGGATGATCTACATTTGAGGTATCATATGCCTTTAGAGGGTTCCACATTCTATAATATTAGATATAGACGTCTGATTAACATCATTGTTGTAGAAGGGGTTGCAAATGGTACTGGGTTTATAGGTACTACTATGTATAGACTATCAACCATAGGCCAATGGTTAGTCTCAGTGTACGAAACTGATTTTAGAGGACATCCTCTAAGAATGCATCATTTATTATAGTGATTCACGGGAGAAACACTTACCTATCACTGATTTCACTTATAATAACAGCTTCTAGAAAACTATATAGATATCTCTTTATGAGGCCATAAATGGTCGGTTGTTCCATTCACCACTGTGATGGTTAGATGCATGAGAGGTAGCATTATTGGGCCTTTTCCTTATTCATGAGACTTCAATATAGGTTTAGATTATTAGGAAGAAAATTTATGTAGCTTTTTCTAGATAGAAATCATATATCGAACATCACCATCAACCAGTATAGTTCAAGGTGGAGAGTCAGGTTTTCTTGTGAGTTTAATATATAACATGGCATCGATGGATTCAAAAAAAAGAAATTTTATAGCCTTATTTTTTCCCGCCCTTTGAGATTCTAGAGAGAGTCAGGTAAGTAGCCTATCAGTTTCATTTAACTCAAAGGAACGAGGTTATGCATGATGTCATCAAAAAATTTCAACTTCACTAATATCATTATAATATTTCACATATTATTTATCCAAATTAGGTTGATTTGTAGGTAGATACTTCCATTGAGGAGTATCATATCTTTATTGTTGATCGCAGCGAGAAGGTTCTCAAAGGCTGGTCATTTACACTAGAATGGGTTCTATGGAAGCATAGCTATGTACAAGATGAGACTTGGGAGTGTGAGGCTAATGTACATGCTCAGTGGATGTATTTTTTCTTAGACAATGATTGAACACCATTGGAAGGGAAATTCAAGGATTAATTTCATTAATGGGAAAGATTGTATGCGCTTTTATTTTCTTCTAGGTAAGAAACAATTTTATTTCCAATTTAATTATTTTTTGGACCAAATGTCGATTCTTAGTAAAGCTATAAAGGAAAAATGGGTGTATAGGGCCTGTTCAGATCTCAAGGCCCTAGTTTTTAAAGGAGGTGGAAATGTGGCATGGTTATTAGAAACCATGCCTTCTAGGATGCATGGATTGAGTAAACAATGCTGGGTGGTCTAGTCTACTATCCATGGAAACATGGTTTGATGAAACTATGAAACATGGGATTCATGAAAGGGTATTAATTCTTTAGTTTTAGTAGAGTAAAATAACATGATTGGTGCATGGTTTTTCTAACAGTGATTAATGACCTTGTGAGGGGGTTTTGAGGAAGAGATATGTTCACATTTGGCATACCAAATGGTTTGGATAATCGTGTGGCCAAATCATGCATCCTAGATATTAGATAGGAAATTAATATTTTTTACTTCATCACATAAATGAATTAACCATTTTCTTCTTCATATTTTCCCCTGAAAATGGTCACTTTTTCCCTTTGTTGAGAGATCCCATGAATTCTAAGCCTAGTATTTGCTAAAACTCTCTGATATGGAATCTGATTGAAACACCGTTCATCTCACTGGATTCACTTTGGTGAGCTATTTATTAATACTGCAACATTCGTTTTTTACCTTGATACCATCGATGTTATTTTGTTATATGCTATTATGACATATTTTCATAGTGTTCATTCCTTATTCAATTCTCTTCTGATCCTGACTAAAGCGGAGGTTAAAACAAAACAAGTGTTCCTCTACCAAGCTAAGGTAGGTGGTATCATGATGTTCACTTAATTACAATGTGTTTATATACATGTTTTTGTGCCACGTACTAGGATTTTAGGTGTCCTGTAATTAAATTAATTTATTCTAGAATTAAAACTTTTTAGGCTTGACTTTCAAGAACTATGAGACCCATTGAGTTTCAATTATAGGTGAAGGACATTGAATTAGAACCACCCCTTGGGTAAGTTGTTTAATTTTACTAAATCACCATGGTTGTACCTTTTTATCTGATTAATCTATGATGAGAGATATTTTCCTTGATGGCTTTAGAATTTCTAATGAATTTTCAAAATTCTGAATTGAATTTAATGAAGGTATGAGGGAATAAAAGGACATGTCCCTAAGCCTTTTACCATTTCTATTCTCACTTATTCTCGAGATATATTTTATAATTGAAATTCATAATTAAAAGGAATAGAAGGATTAATGTGATGTTAGGACTTCTTTGACTATTATTTATTTACACCACCTTGTAAGGTGAGTTAATTGATTATAATTATGATGAACAATGGAATTAAATGGTATGTTTAAATGGAATGTTTATTCTATGGGCCAATAATCATTCTTTTTGATGTGATGAGATTGAGAGGTGGGTATTAATTTCATATCTCCATAGATGGAATATTTGGAATGAATAATTAAATGATGATAAGTGTTTATGATACACCATGGGTGACACATGGGTTCTTTTACAAACACCATGGATGGACTCATTTGGGAGCAAGCTTATATACACGAGAGTAACACTTGGCACCCTATATGGACTCCCAAGGATGGACTTAGTTAGCAGTGACATTACACCACACCTAATGTAATTCTAGGAATCCTTTTAGGAATGCCTATGATAGGATTGTGTATTTTTTGGATCAGGTTATACTTAGAGTGATACTTGGGTTGTAACTTTGGAATGCCAAGTGTGGTCTCAGGTTATACTGATTTGAATAATGATTTAATGATTTTTACGAAACATCATCCATGAAAAATTACAGGATTAGATTTTGATAGAGCCTTATAATTTAATGATGGCCTAATTACACAGATCGTTTCTGTTATGATACATGGGGGATGACTAGTCTATGATCAAGGTATAGAAACTTATTTATGAAATAAAATTATGTTGGACTGGTTTGTTGGAGAGAGTCTATATTAGGCCAAAAATGGTAGCAAAGGATGGGTGTTCCTTGGGAACCCAGACCAATGTAGTTTATTTTTATACCACACATCATTTCCAACATTATTATTATCTACACACTATTTATTATATATTTATATACTAGATGGAATTAGAAACTGTTTGTGGTGGCCTAATGAGCTTGGAACACCTTTACAGTACCCTAAAAGACATCATGGATGCTTGTATGGACATGGTAACACTCTAACATGACGATTCTTGATTTCTCATTATGTAGAACAAGGGAAGAACATGATAGTTGTATGGATCATGGTGCTATATGGGTATAATTTTTTTTTCCTTTTTTACATTGATACACGTATTATATTGGATGCCACCTTCAATGCTCTTCATTTCTTTTGTATAAAATTCCATGATCATCATATATAAATGAAATTTGTGGGTGTTTTTGCTCACATAATTATATGATGGATGTTATTCTTCCACTTAAATGTTATTTGTATGTGTGCACTATTTATTAGTGTTATTATACCATTGTGTTACACTATAATCATGAGGGTATAGTCTGCAAAATATTCCACCATGTAACCTCACTACTAGTTAGATTCCTCTTTTGTTCAGGGAGGTGCACTTGAGGCCAACTAGGTTAAGTTACCATTGAGTAAACTGAGTCTGGTACATCACGTCAATGGTATACTGGTTTATAACATTATCCTATTGTAAAAATTATTTTATAGACCATAACCTACTTATATAACCTCAGATGAAATAAAATTTTAAATAAAATTTATTGTATAAGATTTAATCATTATATTCATTATTCCCCTAACATGAATACACTACATTTCTAGATATTAATTCATGTTTTATGTAAGGTTCCAAATCTATATAGTTTAAACCATTGTGTATTTACGAATCCTGAGGTTCTCAGAGGAGGCCTAGAGAAGGTATAAAGGTATTTGAATGATAAAATCTAAAAGAAAGGAGAATTAATGAGGTGTAAGGGTTTCATGTCATGAATGTTCAGTTCACATCTTGGGTGAGAGCCCAATTCATAGCCAATCAAATAAGATATGTGGATCCATCAACTATATAAAATCATCTATGTTGATATAAGGACTAGGTGGATGGATCAACTACAATGATAAACTAATTGAGGGGATAGATATGTGAGTGATCAGATACATGAGTGAAAACTATATGGAGAATATATGTGTTCCAAATACATGAGTGATTAGAAAAGTGATTGATCAGATTCATGGAAATGACTATATGGGTATTTTCTATACGTGGTTCCTCTGGATATATGAAATATCCTATATAGATATTTCTACTAGTTTCATAAAAAATCCATGAAGACCTTTTTGTAGTGAAAATCAAGGGTCATAAAATGCCAATCTATGAAGGATAATTATATCCTTGATTTTATGAGATGTTTAATTATGTAAACTTGTCATTGAATATGGAATTTAATGAGATCCACAATAAATTTAACTAAATCTTGGAGAATATGATAAAATATGATCAACCTGTATCTATTGACTCGAAATTGAAGGTTCTTTTTTTAATTCATTCCTGGTTTAATCCTCTCAAGAATAGAAGTTATGAAGTAGATCCCTTAGAGTCATATAATTCTACCTTTTCTGGTTAATGTTTCCTCTATTGGTGATTCCATCTTGGGCACCCCCAATTTTTGTTGCAATAAGTCATGCGATGCTTCTTCTACTAGGTAGGGGACTCATTGGTTCTCCTTATGTGTAATCATATCATTATTGTGGATTACACCGATGTATGGAAATGAAACAAACATATTGATGATTGAACAATATTAATAAATAATTGGTTAATAATCACATGATTATGTTTTTAATTTATACCATGATAAACAATTTCCAATTGGTTTGATAGACATGGTCAAATATATTCTATGCTTATATAGTTTGTTGTTGTGGTTGTTTTTTTCATTCTATTCTTGATGGAAAATGGTAATGAACATAAATTTAAAATTAATGGTTAATTAATTAGTTGGTGAATAAAGGGCCGTGTTTTATTAATAAAATACTTGTTAAAATTTTATAATGATCAAATTGACTTGATATTTAATGTTTAATTGAATATTTAATTCCTTTTATTGATGGAATTTCATAAATAATGTGACGCACGATAATTATTCTTAATGAAAATAAATAAAGTCATGTTAATAAAACTGAATTGCAACATTCTTTAAATTGGAATATATGCTTGGAATCATGTTTAAATTAATTATTAAATTTTATCTTGTAGATTGTAATATCATGATGCTTTAGGTTTCCCATAGTTTGAACCTACAGATAATAAATCATTTAATTAATGAAGGAATAAAAACTAGTACCTTGATAAATATAATTTCTAGGGCTTGAGTTTCTCATCTTCTTTAGAAGGATGAGTGCCTTGTGTTAGATTCATGAGAGACGATTTTGTGTGAATGATGGATGCCTTATTTTAGTGATGTGATTTACTTATTGAACATGTTTTTTTCATGCTACCGTGTGATGTTTTGTTGCTGTGAGGATCACTATGCAATGTTTTGTGATCCTAGGATAGAGAATCCTAGGATAACTAATGTGATATTTTTGTTGGTAGGTATGGATGATAATGAAGTAGTTAGTGTCAATAATGTTGAGATGCATCACAATATGCTTGTAGGTTTTTGAGATGGAATCATAGAGGAGGGAACAATCTTAGTCCAAGACTACCTATTGATGTTATACAACTGGTTTCACTCTTTACATAAATCTATTTAATCATTGATGACCAGGTTACCTTTTTATTTTAATTACTTTCCCCGCTGCTTGAGGAGTCTATGAATGCTTGGTTTCATGTTTCCTCTTTTTTGAATAATTGGATGGTTTCCTAGAGTACATATATTATATAATGATTATAATAATTAGTAAATAATTTTTAACCCAATGGGTTGGTGTTGATATAATTAAAATGATGAAAATATATTAATATTTATAAATCATGGAATTTGTTAGGATTATTCCTTGAGGGAATGAAATTCATGATGCTGGTTAATGAATATGTATTAAAAAATGATAAGGGTTATTTTAATCGCTATGAAATTAATTAATGAAATGAAATAGTAAAATTAAATGAATTAACTATTATATTCTTCAAATTATTTTGTGTTTATAGGATATCTAGTCCTTAGAAGTAGTTGCTGGGTGTTTGAAAGATGATAGCAGCAGTTGAACTTAGGACTATGGTATTCCCTTATTGTGGGTGTTCGCTATATTAAATTATATATATTTTATGATTTCATATGCTGACCCACCCATGTTGTCTTGGGTGACTGACACTGAGGGGAATCTGGGAGAGTGTTTTCCCCAACATCAGAGTGGGAGGATGGATGGATGGATACCCCTTTGGACCCACTCCATTCACTTGATAGTTTCTTATTCTAGTATAAATGGAGGTTAGTTTCCCCATATATATGTGTAGATGGATTTTTTTTATTCACACACATGTATCCCATGTAATTATATCCAAATTATTATTTTGTATTTGACATGTATAACCTGTAATGGATTGAGGTACTTGCTCAGGGTATTGGCTATAATGGATTGAGTTATAATACCCATATGATAAATGTTAAATGGGATATGGTGGATCCAATAAACTACTAGGTTTCAATATATGGTGAAGTGATATGGGATTATGTGACTATGTGATGCACAAAGTGAATGTTGTGATAACTTTCCCAAGTGTCTTCGGGATAGATTATTTTGGAGTGGGAAGGCTCAGGATGTGAGATGTTCGGTTAGAGTAGCAATCCCATGGGAAAGAAAGTGTTGGGGACCCTTTATGTTTCATTGTTATATTATATTATATATTATATTTAATACTTGGTTATATTTAGCAATAGTAAGGTTGTGAACTTTGTATACCTGTTTAGGTGATGATTTAGATTCATGGTTGTCCATTGTGCTTTAGCATGATTTCTTTATTTGTTACATGAGAGTCTTCAAGGAGTATCCTAATGATTATATTGTTATGATAAAAAATTGTATATATTAAGTAATTTTCATGTTATCTTTATAAATTTGGATACATGGATGGATATTACTAGATCATGGTTTTAAAGGAGCAGTTTGGGATTTTTGACCATTTCCGTCTTTTCATTTTGGTACTTTAGTTTTCCTTCCAGTTGTTATAGTAGTAAATGAAATTTATTGTTTTGTCTTTGTATTTATTTGTATATATGTCTTAGAATGTTTTTATTGATTTATTTTTATTATCTCTATCTTACAAATGTTTTCATAGAGGGTAATTTCTTCCATTGTATGATTACAATAACCAATGTGCGCTTCACCAACCTAGGGCCTACTGGAGGAGGGACTCAAGAAGTCACCATCTTCCTTCCCCCATTTCTGGCCTAATAGGGGCAGTATTTAGGGGGATTGGGTAAAGAAATAGTGGTATTAGATGTTCAAATTAAGTGATTTGATGGAGTTTTGGAGTTAGGAAAATGTGATATTGAATGGGTTGGTAAGAAATAGTTTCATATATGTTTAGTGGCTGATGTAAAAACAAGTGGCTGGCTAAGACGAAGGTATTCGGGCCCCCTATGATCTGATTCACATAAATTTAGTTTTACTAATACCAATAAATAAGGTGATACTGGGGGTAGGGTAGATATATAGGAAAAGGTCATGCATCATTCTTCTTTTCACCTGTGTTTGAAATGGGTAGACTTTGGGATATGTTAAAACATTAACAAGAATAAAAATAATTAATTTATTAATATTATATATTCCATATTCCATATTTAATAGATCTATCCATTTGTTATTGATTTACAGGAATGGATCCAAGTCGATTTTATCATCATGTTCCCACTAAATATGTTTACCAGGATGTTCCATCGGATTGACATAGAATAAAGGTTGATGATGCAGATACTTAAAGGACAATACAAGAGTTTTAGATCCATAGATTATAGAAATATGAGGGCTTAATGTAAGATCCCGTCATAGAAATATGGATGGAGGTGGTTGTGATAGATTCATTTCTATATATTCTTGGAAGGAGTACTGGGTTTCTTTGGCTATGACGATACTTCTTATAGCGGTGAGGAAGTATTAGTTCTTATTCATCAAGGAACGTGAGGAGTCGATAATCTCATTAGTGGAGTTATAATACCAGTTCCATATAGAGCCCCATTATTTTATCATGAGTGTGGAAAATCATGAGGATTTTCTTAACCTTTAACAGGGGATTCCCAACGTGCAAGAGTTTGATATCCATTTCAAGACCCTTATATGATATGATTCTGACATGTTTCTAGATTTTGAGGCTAAGGTGAGGTATTTCGATTTGTTTTTCATCCATATATCTAGTTCCAGGTTGTACTCTTTATTCTAAATATGTATCTCAAGGTGGTATAAAGAAGTGGTCATTTAGAGGATAATGGATATACCCATATCATCATGATAGGAAAGTATACAGGTTTCCTTTTGAAGTAGAAATTTGGATTAGGGTTCCACATTGGCTGGACATAGGATTTTTTGGTTAGATGGGGGTAGGTATCAGCCCTCATCACCTAATTTCTATATAGTATGAATCTCTCATACATATTCCAAGGGATCATACAAGTACTTTTCTTATGTAGATTGCGTTAATCAATGATGAGAGTACCCGATCATTCTACGTAGTTAGTGGGCACCATGTGTAACACTTCAGGTTCATCTGTTGAGGCTATTATAATCAAGGTAGTTTCATAAAGGTGTTACATTTATGGATTATAAGAGAGAATATTGGGTAGGTAGAGTCTAGACTTGAGACAATATTTATCCTCAATGATTAAAGTGAAATTGTGGAGGTGGTCAACCTAAAGTCCAGAGAGATCATAGAGACGATTATGGTTAACGTCATGCTTTAGAGTTTCCAGTTGTAGGTGATACAAACATTATTCAAGGAACCCTTTTCATTTTTTCTAAGTGGGTTCATGATTTGTTATTGAAAATAAAAAACATCATTCATATCACCTACCCTCATCCATATGGTGGTACTTGAGGTGAAGTGGCTTTCAGTGCCCTTTCCATTGACTACATCAGTTGGAGTTAGATATAACATGAATTATATATGTATATACCATGAGACAGTGCTAGGGAAGAAACACTATTGGGGATATTTACTATGTTTATGGATACAACCATATGACATAATACATGAAATTGATTGGTTGTATTCAGTGAATGCTATCATGGATTGACTCTGGAGGCATGTTGTTTTCTATAATGCTGATAGAGAGGTAGAGATGAATTTTGGGTATCAAGACCCTAGTATGGGTCATAGGTATGTTTTGTGAATGTATTCCTTGATTGATGAGAAGACGCTGAGTTCATCAGATGTTCAACAATCTCTATTTCCCAGGGTTGTAGAAGAAAACCTTGATGTCTTTCTAGATTAGGTCATAGAATTACCCCCTCTATGGGAGATCTATTTTGGTATCGAGATACAACCAATCATGTAACCAATCTTGATTCCTCTATATAGGATGGTTACCTTTGAGTTGTGAGAGATGCGAGTACAACTCAATAAGTATTTGGAGGGAGGTTTTGTTCAGCCAATTTTTTCTTCTTAGGGTGGACCAGTTTTGTTCATGAAGTTGGTTGAAGGTGAGTTGTGGATTTGTATCGATTATCACCAATTAAAATAAGTGGAAATGACGAACCTCTATCATATTCTGTAGATTTATGATTTATTATATAAGATAAAGGGATAAATAATGTTCTGAAAGACCGAATGGTCATGATATCATAAGATGGGAGTGAAGGATTAGGATATTCAGAAAATTTATTTATATTGTCATATTTGGAAGTACGAGTTCATTGTGACACCATTTAGTGTGATGAATTCTATAGAAATGTTTTTAAGGATAATGAAAAGAGTGTTCAGAGTGTTGATAGATATTTTAATGGTGTATTTCATGGAAAAAATTATTGAGTACACAATGTTGAGGAGGATCATGAAAATATTCTCTGTTCCTTTTTAGGAGTCCTTCATCATGATCAAGTATTTAGGATGTTTTCAAAGTGTGATTTTTGGGATGGTGAATTTTTTTGATAGAAGATTTAATCTCCTAGAAATATATAGCTATGGATCCTTCAAAGATAGAGGTTTTTGTGTCTAGGGTAGGCACAAAGACAGTGGAAGATGTGGAATGTATCCTTGGTTGTGCAGGCTATTAAAAGAGGTTCATGGCCAATTTATCTTAGGTTATAATTCCTATAATATCCATGATTATATAGGATAAGTTGTTGATAAGAAATTTCTAATTTTGTTGGTATTTCGAGTACTTGGTGGGGAATTTGGGTAGCACTACTTTCCTTTGCTTTCAATCAGAAGGAGTTAAGCCTATTTGTTTGTGATGATTTTCATCTTAGATTGGGCTGCATTTTACTATAGTAGATATTGTTTGTGTAAAGACCCCAACCCCAGTATCCTAGAGGTGGTGCCTTACTTTATTACATTGGTATGGATACCAGACAAAACTTTCAGTGGATTGATTATTTTAGAAGTTTTGGAAACCATATAATATATATGAAATTTACATTACAACATTAAAGGAAACCCAACATAGATATTTACTTGAAATCACCCTTAAAATACTAGATTATCCCAGCAAGTCATTCATAATATACATCTTCACATCCTAGGGAAAAATAAAACAAAAGTAAGGATGATATTAGATGATCAGTAAGGGTCAGTAATACAAAAGAAGCATAAATAATAAGTTATAGTGAATTACTAAAAAAAAAATCTATTAAAACATAATATTGAGCATAATATGGATGGAATAAAATCATAATAAATAACGAGATATAAATAATCACATGAAACATAACCATTGAAATTCAACTAGTCAAATAATCAAATGATTTATCAATTACTAATATGATAATGAGATATGACATAATAAAATACATTTGAAACATATCGTCAAGGCCTAGGACAAAACATCTAAAATAAATGGTTAAGGCCTCAGTGAGAATCCATTTTTGTTTTGTCTCATGTGACCCACCAATGCATTGAGGAGTTATAGTGGTACCCAAACATAACTTTATAAGTCCAACTCATTCCTCATATATATGGGGTTAAACATAAACATCATATGAAAACACAATTTATGTGACTATCCCTAATATGTAAACATAATCACTATCTATTCTGATTGGTGTGGAGAATCGAATCAAGACAGCACATCCATAATCGAATTGATCGTAAACCATTTTAAAAAATTTGGTATATGATAATAAAAATATTTAAATCTCAATAAATCATAAAATTCAATATAGGTTCTCAAATTGATGAAAATACTCTAGTAAATTTATTGATCAATTGTTGAGAGAAATACCCCATATTAATTTGAAAAGAAGTGTTCTTTTGAAAAAATCCTTTGTATTTTTCCTAATAGTTTTTATAAAGATTGAAATGAACAAATATAGTTTTTACAGAAAAAATTAGTGATTTTTGAATATTATTTTGTCTTAAAATAGATTATATATGGTACTTGAAAATGTATAAGAAATCAAGATGTTCCCTTTAATCAGGCATGCGTATCCGGATGAATTGAGAAGGAAACATTGGAAAAAACGTTTTTCTTGTAAAAGAAAGATAAAATGATTTGGAAAAATAAGTTTGAAATGTATAAATATAATTTTGAATAATTATATAAAAATAATGAAGATTTTAATTGGTGTGAAGTAGAATAAATCATCACCTGAATGAATATGGATGTTCAGGAAGAAACCCTTACCTTTTGTCCAAAATTTTATTACACTTGATCCTAATGTCCTGGATAATCAAATAAAATCTATTAATTAATTAATTAAAAAAAATTTATACATTAATTTTATTAATTATAGTTTTATTAATTTCATTTATCCCCTGTGTGATGAGTTATATATTTTCATTTCATTATTTAGGAGCATTCTTTTTCTTAGTTTTCATGATCGGTTTTCTTGTTTATAAGAAATGGTATTCATGTAAAATGTGTAAAATTCTCCCAAATTTTAATTAAATGTTATTAATGAACATATATAAGTTTAATTGGTCTTATATATTGGTTTTAATCATATATGAGCATGAATAATTAGTTAATATTTAAATGACAATCATTTTGTTTAATTTTATTAGTTTTAGATCACAATGAACTCGTTTTGTTTTATCATTTAGTATTATGTAAATATGTTACATACAAAACATAAAAATGGATGCAATATAAATTTTAAACCCTGTTTTGACGATTTATGTGGTTTCCTTAAAATCCTTTATGATTGTGAAGGAAAATGAAAACTTGTCATTCTTGAAGGTGATGAAACAATTCCTATCGAACGACATTTCCATTTTTAGAATAAAAGTGTGAGGAGAAGGTCAAAAATGATGTATTATTACTATAGAATAATAAAATTATAGTATATTTTATGTATAGGAATTAAAATTCTATTTTGATGAGGGTTGGTGTGGATAGAATTAGAAAATAGTTGAAATTGAATGAAAAAAAAGAAAAAAAAGAGGATTTTTACCTCTTAAATTCTCCTCCCTGAGAACCTTCTTAAAGATATTGTGTTTGATATTTGGTTGAGAAAAAAGGATCTCGGATGTGGGGAATGGTCTTGGGAAGGGGATTGGGTATAAATTTGACAAGTCTCAAATCTTGGAAGGTGTGAGGATAAAGAGTGGTAAAGGGTGGTATTTATAGTGAATGGGAGGGTTGCTTTTTTGAATGTTTTATTTATTTGTTTTTATTTTGGCTAATGACTATGAATAGTTTAAGAGTTATCAAAAAATATATTAAAATATTGAAGGATATTTCTAGATTATGGACTTAAATCATCCATAAATCAACTATGACTAAATAATTCATGTATTTAACATTTATCATAAATTATCATAATTTAGTATTTTGGAAAAATTCAACTATTTTAGAAAAATAAAAAAAATCACCCAATCCATTTTCAACATATATAATTTAAAAAATAACTCCATTTTAAGAAAATAATTTTCTAAATAATAAAAAATTTAATATTTAATTAAAATCAATATTTACTAAAAAAATACAATTTTTAAAATTATAACTGTTTTTATAGCACTATAAAAAAATTATCTAAAGTCTCATTAAATTATTATAAAATCATAAGAAAACAAAATATTGATTTATGAACAAATTTTATGAAAATTAATTTTCTTTTAAATCATTTTATTAATTATAAAATTTTCATTAAATGTTTATGAATCACAAGAATTCCAACAAAAAATTTATAATTTTGAAAAAATTCATTTAATTATACTATGTTTTAATTATATCATACATTCATTAATGAAATTCTTAAATTTTATTTATAATTTCATGGGTTAGTTTACTATTCATGTGGCTATTTTATTATTAATAAGTTTCATATTACTATTCCTAATGTCATGTTATTATTTCATCTGTAAAGGTTCCTTAACTTCTAGAAATACATCTTATTTCATTAATTATTCATTTATAATGTTTGTATTGCATTCTATAATTGATTTTATGTGATTAAAACTACATGAAATTATTATAATAATGGAAATTTCATTGATATAATTATAGATTTTTAAATTCTCCCATCATAAAAAATTAAATCATCGAAATTTCCAGAATGTCACATCATAAAACAATTTTTGAAGTTCTTCATCATAAGTTCTGCAAGCTCCCACGTCACCTCTTCAGTTTTATGATTTTTTCAATGTTCCTTAACCATATGATTTGTCTAATTCCTCAACAACTATTATTTAGTTTCCATAATCTCAATAATCTCTTTAAACTAATATAAGTCAGGTTCCAAATCTATTTCTTCAGAATTGAGGGCATGCATTGGGTTTGGAATGCAGTTCCTTAAGAAAGAGATGTGGAACACATTGGCTATGTTAGAAAGTCTAGAAGAAATTTCTAAATGATAAACCATATTTCCAATTCTCAACCAAATTTCAAAAGTAAAAATATACCTAGGGCTCATTTTCCCTTTCTTTCCAAAAGTTATAACACCCTTCCATAGAGATAATTTCAAGAGAACATGATCTCCCACCAAAAAATATAAATCCTTCCTTTGAGTATCGGCATATCCCTTTTGCCTAATATGATCTTATTTGATATTTTTTGGAATATTATTTACCTTTTACATTGTTTCCTCTAAAATCAATGGTCATACACGTTTCCTTTCACCAACTTTATCCCAAAAAGTTGGTGTATGGCATCCTTTTCCATAGAATGATTCATACGGTTCCATTTGAATATATAAATGGAAATAATTATTGTCAAAAAAATTGTAGAAAATATAAATAAGGATCCCACATACCTTGAAAATAAGAAGCCCTCCAGATGGGTCTTTTTTTGGATTCTCTGATCCACTTCGTACCCCAACTTCTCAAATTCTCTTACTTCCAGGGTCTGATAGAATGTGCCAAAAGCACCCCTCTTCTCTGTTCTGGGGCAGATAGTAGGACGAGTACAGGTGGGCCACTTCACCTTCTTCTTGGTAAGAAACATATCCATCCACTGTTCTGGATGAATATCCTTTCCAGAATTAGTTTTTTAGGTCTTGGAGTTATTGATCTTGTAGAAAATTTTCAATAATTTCCTATCCAAAGATAGAGTATTCTCTGAATCATTCCAAGTTTCCTTGGGAGGGATGAATTCATCATACATATCACCCAAAATTGTAGCCCTTGAGATCATGTAGACATACCACAAACTGATTCCTACTTCCCCATGAGTCAGATGGAATGATTTGGTTTTTGGGCTCCAGCGGCTGATTAGCTCCGGCAAGAAGTCATCATTCCTGTAGACATGTGTCTTCCCATCCCAGACAGCTTCATATATTGCAGCTCCTTTCAAATCCTAGACAAACTCTGCACAGGTTTGTCACACCCAATATGCCCACATCCAAGTTGGCTTCACACCTCCTCCAGGACGGAAGTCCCAACACTTCTTCTAGCCTTTGTATTGATCCATCTGAGAATTTCGGAATATTGAAGGATAACAGTGTGGTTACAGCTCAGGCTTGTGAGGTTTCAGATCTGGGGTACAAGGTCTCTAATCCATTATGTAGGCCGTCTCCACTGTTCCAATATTAAAAAATGTTCCTCCCATTGAGACATATGCTGAAGAAAAATTGGTGTATGTTTGAAACCAAGAATGCGGAAGATAATTTTTTGCCTCTGGAATGTTGACTTCTTGTAGATGACCATGCCCATACAGAGGAAAGCAGATGCTCTGTGGAAAATTATGATGATACTTCTTCAAGTACTTTTCCAGATCTGAGAGAGTGCTATTGCAGACATTATAGTAATCATGGATAGCAATGTTCATCATATCATAAATTTTCTTGTTATCCAATTCATCATCCATTCCAATTCTTCTACGAGCCATTTAATCTGCACAAAGGTCGAAAAATTAACACTTAAGTAAGTTGGGTTTTTATAAAATTTGTGAATAAAAATGAAAAAAATGGCTAAGGAATTAAGTCACGCAAGTCTAATTTTGGCACGCAAGTGTAACTGTGTCGTGTAGGTTTTGGCACGCAGGTATCACCACGCAAGTCCAAATACCTCTTCAGAAGTGAGACACTAATAGAAGCAATGAAACCATGGAAAATCAGTAGACTTGTGCGATGAGAGTAATATGCACTGTGAGAGCTCAGAAGCGTTCAAAGCCGGGTGCTTTGGGCGAGAATATGGCACATATTTATAGGTAAGGCCGCACCCCTGTGCACCGAAGCCTGCGTGACTCTCACCTGTGCGCCGCTACCTGCGCGTTCAAAACTTACGCGCCGCCCTTCCTTGGTTTTCTCCATTACCTCAGAGTCAAATCCTCCTTCCTTTCGAATCCAACTCTAAGGGGGGGGGCTTTTGTTGGCGCTTCTTTCCATCACAGAGTCTTAAATATTGAAAAAGGGGAATACCTTAGCACAAAGAGATTCATCCTTTGAAGAAACTTCAAAAATTGAGAAAGGCATGAACAAGGATTTGTTTGAGCATGGGCCACACAAGTTTCATCATGGTCGCACAAGTATACTTGCACGCCACATATTGGGTGCACAGGTGACTTTCGCGCCCTAATTTATTTTCCCCCCAAGGAATTTAGTAGCCTATAAATACCCCTTGTGCCCCCCCCCCATTTTGGGGATGAAAAATTCTATAAGTCAGATTTAAGCTCCCAACGCCCTAGTCTCTACCTGAAGTCTTCCGAACACTTATAAGTTAATTTCGAACCTATAATGGAATATCTAAAGATGGGGAACAAGTCCTAAGTGTTGAAATTCATCAACACTTGCGTGCCTAAGTGTCTAACCCTTAAGGGATATGAAGATACTTCCGCGCCACCTTATCCCTTCAACAGAACTTGCGTGCCCTCTTTTGGAAGCCTTTAGGGGTAATACTAAGGGCTTGAGCCAAGCCTCGCCCAAGTATTACCCTATGATTTGGTTGTCGCACAAGTGTACATGTGTCGCACAAGTATACTTGCGCGACCAAGACTTGCCCACCCACACAAGACTTGCATGCCTACCTCTTTTTGGGTGACTCTCCTGCCTATTCAATTATTTTCTTAAAATACACCTCTCCTCTTCATGATTTAGCCTTCAAAACCCTCTTCAAAGTCATTTATGGAATTGTTCCTTTGTTGGATTCTTTATCTGAAAGAAATTATGTGGAACTT
Source organism: Viscum album (assembly GCA_963277665.1). Lineage (NCBI taxonomy): Eukaryota > Viridiplantae > Streptophyta > Magnoliopsida > Santalales > Viscaceae > Viscum > Viscum album. Next base: position 406,126,955 of record OY728130.1, read on the forward strand.
CTCTCAAAACCTAGTGATTTACATATCTTTATGCCATTAAGTTTAGATATTTCATTCATTCAACCTCATCCTTTAAGATAAGAAGATTTTTAATACGGGCATCCTCCTTAGGAGTAAGCACCAATCATGATTATGTTTAGAGATTTCATTCATTCAAGCTCATCCTTTATGATAATAAGATCATTAATATGGGAATCCTCCTTAGGAGTAAGCCCCAATCATAATTTTCCTCCTAACCTGAGCCTCCTTTTAAGGGGTAATCCCCAGTCATAATTTCCCTAACCTGAGCCTTCTTTTCAGAAGTAATCCCCAGTCAAAGTTCCCTTAAAACGGGCATCCTCCTTAGGAGTAAGCCACAATCATAATTTTCCTCTTAACCCGGGCCTCCTTTTCAGGGGTAATCCCCAGTCATAATTCCCCTAACCTGGGCCTTTTTTTAGGAGTAAGCCCCAGTCCAAGTTCCTTTAAAATGATCATCCTCCTTAGGAGTAAACCCCAAGTTCCAAAATATTGGCATCCTCCTGAGGAGTATGCTCCAAATTCCAAAATTCCTTTAACTTGGACCACCTTTTTTAGGAGTAATCCCCAGTCATAATTTCTTTTAACATGGGCCTCCTATTTAGGAGTAATCCCCAGTCTTTATTTATTTTGATTTGGGCTTCCTTCTAAAGAATAAAAACCAATCATAAGTCCCCTCTAATTTGGGCATCCTTCTCAAGATTAAGTCTTATGTTAAGTATCCAAATCTCCATAAAGCACATATACCTTTATGGACTTCGTACCCAGGTTTCTTCCCTGAAGTAAATCCAAATCCTCATCTATCTTGGGTAGTCATACAAACATAATCCCAACATTATTTCTTATGATTGCATCTTTCGTGGCACAATCGTCAGGTTTTACTGATGCCTCTTATTTCTCACACCGATCTTGACTCACTTGAGCTTGGAGTGTAAAAGTAATTATGACACCTTTCTTTGGTCCATCAATCATACATAAACTCCATACTCTTTTACTCGAACTATGTGGGTTCTAATTTCTTTTCTAAACAAGGATTCGTAGGTAGCCCATCTGCGGGTAAGATCCCAACTCTGAAAAAATCCATGTCATTCTGAACGACAATAAACATCGAGTGCCCCACTGAGTGAATTCAAAACCAGTATGGTTACCATAATGACCAATATATTTATATATAATGTGTTTAAGGATACCATTGACTAAGAATCTCTAACAAATTCAGATGATTGTCTATCGATGAAGAACCTTAAATACATATAAAAGATTCTCTAAATTTCTTACATATTAATCATTGATTGTTAGATCTAAAGGAAATAACATTTTCATACTTGGTAATTTAATAAGGATTCACAAACACAACATAAATCTACAAAGAGAGTCATGGAGTAGACAATAATTCCTCCCAAAAGGTGTGATGAGTTCGACCTCCCATCCTCTCGACCAATACAAATTCTTAAGCCTCATCGGTTCACAACTAATGAGAACCTGCCTTTGGAATGTAGGTCCAAATGGATATAGAATCATTGGATGTTTCCGAAACTACGAATAAACCTATTAGAAATGGATTGGAATGTTTGAACCTTAAATAAACAAGGTCATCCCCATTTCCAGAGGAAACATATGCTCTTGGAGAAAGTCATTGGGTGTAATTATTTTATTACATTATATTGTGTTTTTTAATTTTCATTGTTTTTAATTTTAGCATTATATTTCAAACATGCATTTTTGTAAATTGGTTTTGTACACTTTTATTCAGTTATTATATTATTATCCATTATTCGGCCTTTAATTAGTATTGTTGTTGATGTTGTTATTGAATTACACCGGTTGTACCGCTATTATTCTCTAAACATCTTGGCATATTCTCACCATTATCACCTCCTTACACCATCTCTACTAGTTGGAAACCTCTCGCATATGTAGAGGCCTTCTTGAAGCCATATGGCTATAAATCTGACTTCCAGTTAAGTTGTTAGTGGGTCCGGGATTTTACAATATACCATGAAAAAATACATTGACTCATATTTTCTCATTATTATTTAGATTTTCACCTTTAACTTTGATGATAAAAGGGATACTAAACTACCATAAATACTATAATATTTGGGTTTTCTTATAATATATATCATAAGGATACATGTGAAAATTATTATGTTACACAAAATAGTTTTTAAAAATATTTATTGTAGCAATATCTTGCTGCTATAAGAAATATGAAGTTTTACATTCCCAAAAAATGGGTTAATCCATCTTAATCAAAATATTATTCTTTATATCATATACCACATATTATTGAGGAAAATATAATGAATTTAGTATCACAGATTTCCATTATTCTCTAAGTATGTTTTAATATTTTTAATATTATATTTATTCTAATTGTATGAATGGAATATCTCCAAGAAATAAGAATATATTTTTTAGAACTTATCTACAAATTATTAAAATTATTATATTCCACAAAATTATTCAATAAGAACATGGTACATGAGATCCAAATAAAATCATCAATATTTGAAATAAATTATTTATCTCAACTAATTGATTTAAACTTAAATGACCCATATATTTTAATGGATATATTTGAACGGATGAGTTGTTTTAATCTATAGGAATTTCTGTGAATAATTTAAAAAATTCCCTTTTAACATGTAAAACACACCTACTTTCACACTCATTATAGGTGTCACATTTTTTATGTTTTCATTTCTATGAAAATTTTTAGATTACTTCATGTCTCATGTGATTTCTTCACTATCCAAAATTGATTGACATCAAATGGAATTGTTAGAAACTTTTTTTCAGTTGAGTGGGTGGGTGGTTGACTCATATATTTGGTGTTTTAATTTTATAGTCTGTGATTTTTTCATATATTAAATCCATGTTAATTAAATCATTCCCTATAATAATAGCAGTTACCTTTTTGTGAAATTAATAAACCAAAAAAATTATTTTAATAGGAAACTGAATACTGGGATTACACCATATCACTTTTGATTTGAGTATTTGGTTACTCTATAGGTTAAATCCATATAAAAAGATACTTCAGAATAAATCACCATCCAAGGAGGAATCAGAATCCCGTAAAATGAGGTTGGACGTGTTGTGGAGTTTGGATCAGGCCCACAAAAAGGTATTCCTACAAATTTTTATGATGGGAATCAGAACTCATGAAGTTAATTATATTTAATGTGGCATGTGGAACCTTTTATGTTTATGTTATAAAGGTGATATGGTTCCTTCTAAGGTTGTGAATCAATGAAAATTTTTTATTGAGGTTTATTGTTATAAAACTAAAATATAGTTCCATGCTAATTATTTTCATGTGAAAAGGGTTATATGATTTGTTGTTTAAAGTCATGAAGTGAGGAATTATAGGTTAAAGGGACCTACCAATGTTTTGTTGTAAAACTTTTTTTGGGGAGAAATTTTCTATTATGACTTGAAATATGAGTAAGGTGTAGCAATTCTTGAGAAACTGAGATGTGGATCTTGATTCATGGTATTCTGGGAAACCAAAAGAAAGATCTTAACTTTAGTATTTTTGGAAAACCATGTGGGGGATATTAACTCATGGAATATTATAACCCCAAGAGATGTATATTGACTCAAGGAATTTGAAGAAACCAAGAAGAATCTATTAAATAAAGGAATTTAATGAATACTAGAAGTAAATCCAAACTAAGGGTGTTTTAATAAACTTATGTGGAGAATCTCAACTCAACGATTTTTTGGTGGAATTATGAATGAGATACAAAGATGATAAATATTTTACAATATGGGTTATCCTATTCTAAATCATGCGTGGAGGTTGGTTTTTGAAAATGAGGAAACAAAATCTACAAGTTTCTATCATCCCAAAAATGATTTGGTATGTGAAAACATTTTTTTCATAGAATAAATATTCAAAAAATGACAGAATAAGTATTTAATAAAGTTGGTTTTCCTAAATAAAATTTTAAAAAATAAAGAAAATTATAATAAGGGAAATAATTACTTTAAGAAGTACCAATTTTACATCATATCTGTGGCTTTATGAGAATGACTGTGTCTATAAGGGGGAATGGAATTTTTTGGTTGGAAACTATGTATTTTTTATCTAGTGGGAATCCCTATAAGAATTTTTTATATGGGACACTTCACAATGGGTTTCATGTAGACAATAAAAAAATAATATTGTGGAGGTGACATGATCTTAATATTTTTATACTGAGGGTCTACTCCCTCTTGAGACTAAGATCTAGAGTATGTGAGGTAATTTTTCCTCAAAGTTTATTTAAGAAAGGAATTCATCACAAATGATGCGGTTTATCAAATTCTAGGCCAATGAAAGTCTCTATGTGTTGTAAAATGTATACCAATATATATATTTAAACCCAAAACCTATAAAATATTTTCTAATCGATTTTGAACACACCAAATTCTTGTTGCTGTATGAAATCACCATAATTTCTCCTTAAATGATAATCCAAAAACCTCAAATATTCACAAGAACAAAAATTTACGACACCATCCATGAAAATAATGACCGAATCACATTAGAATTTAAAGGTCACGTATGAACTTTTCCTTACAATCATAAATGATCAGAACACCACATAAAAAGCCCACAACTAGATAAGATATCAACTATTCACTAACAAATGAATTTATGATCACTTAAATATTTCATGTCTATAAATTAATCCCACATTGAATCTAAAAAGTACATCTCAAACACTTAATTATTTCACAGCCATTATAGAATCCCATGTTTTCTCTAAAAATTATGTATTTTCTGCTTCCATTTTTCAATGTTGCATAATTCTTCCATGGACACCAACCTTCACTTATGATAAAATGAATAAAAAATATAAAAATAAATAAAAATTGATCTTGTTTTTCTTTTTTATCTCTATTATATATAAAATCAATTCTTTTGAAGTAAACAATCCCCTTGAATATTGGGTGTCTATATTCTAGGTGTTTTCAAGGAAAAAATTATCTAAAAGACCATTAAAACTATGTTTCAAGGACTCAAAAACCATTTATATAGAAATATATGAAATCCATGTATTAGTTTAGATAGAATGTTATAATAATCATGTCACCTACATAGGGAAATAATTTTGCAGAATCCTTATTAATTGATGAGTAGAAACTCATGCAAAAAACGAAGAACCCATTTGCTTCTTTTTCAAGTATGGATACATTTTTTAATCAGGAACTGGCATGTGTTATTTATGTAAGGAAAAATATTGGAACCATTTTTGTTTTACCAGCCACAATTTCATTTGATATTTTATAATTGTAAATTCTATGGAAAAAATACTGATATATTCAACATGAATGATTGGATTTTATTTTATAAGGGCGTGTATTTTGGCCCTTATTTCTCACATTTTACTTTGATAATTTTACTTATTTACTTTGAGTAATACCATAGACCAAATATCATTTATCCTGATAGATTGTGACTAAATCAAGAAAGGAACATGTGGGAGTAGCCTCAACCATGCATGGGAGCTAGAATACCCAGCCTGCTAAGAGGCAAGGTGTGGGTGAGAATTGCACCCACTAGGAGAACCTAATTTGCATATGAGGTTCCTATGTAAGACATATAGTAGTGCTGTGTAGCTATAGAGGGAATGAGTGTATACTTGTAAGGGGTGATGAAACCTAGTGCTATATCAATGACAAGATGATATTTCAAGGCTTATTAAGTGAATCCAGATAGTGTGCATGTTTGATGTGTGATGGCTATTGTGCACCTAGAAACTATTCTATCAAAACATATGGATAAAACTTCCACCATATTGTCATATATTCTCATCCATTTGATCACACCCCTATATCATCTTCAACATTTAGTCCACTTAAAATTTTTATGAATGATCAAGACAACCAACACTTGACCCCAATGATCATCATACCAACCATTCAATAATTAAACTAAAACAACAAGGACAAGTTAGATGTCATGAAGGAATGAATGAAACTTTTTTTCATTCATGAAGTTCCTTAATGAACAGTGTGTTTTCAGGAAGTTGATCATAAGAGGCCATCACATGATGACACCATGAGAATTTTTATGGGTCATGTGACTATTTGGAGAATAATCATCATGTTAGTCCCACACTCATGTGAATAAATTTCATGATGAACAACGGATACGAGATCAAATTATGATAGTCATGTGAAGCCATTCTGATATAACAAGGCTTAGAAAAATAGTATATCATCCCATAACTTGATCCTATATTCATTTATATCCTAATATAGTATGAATTCATTGGTGGTCAACAGTGATATTTCCCAACGAATATTTAAACATGAAAAAGAAATGCTTGATGTAAATCCTGATCAAACGATCAAAAGAGTCCATGAAAATAAGAATACGGGATCACATGATCATGTGATAGTGATCACATGTAGCCACAGTTACATTACACTGATCACATAAATAACAAAATATATTTCCATTGTTAAAATATTTAATCATTTATAACTTTCTATCACATGATCGCTCAGCTAGTTTTCAACCTTTTGTTCGATAATATGTCATATGATAATGAGAAGTTCATGAATCCCTACTATGAAGATTACATGGACAACCCAATTCTATTAGGAATAACACAACTATTTTTGGGAAATTGTATTTCTTGGTATCATGTGGTCTAGCCAAGAATGATCACATTTCATGTGATCAAATAGAACTAATCATGTGAATCTAGACAAGTCCACTATGAAGCGATCATGGAATTTCATTTCTACCACACAATTGTGTGATCTTGAAAATCATGAAGAGGCCATCCACTGCCTCATGTTGGGGCATATTGTTCCTTTTCCATTCAAATAAGTGACATATCTTGCTTCCTCTCCAAATTTACAACTCCACCGTATTCTTTGATAAAAGTGAAAAAGTAAAGGGGAAAGGGAAACTGGAAAAATCAGAGAAAAAAAGAAGAGGAGGAGGAGAAGATTACAACATTCAGATAATTTATCTAGGTAATTAAGAGACCCCATCATTATAACCCATCATGAGGTTTCACTACTGGACTCTATTGTGTGATCCCATTATGGTCATATGATCTCATGAAGATATGCAAGGAATATATGTCCTTTATTATGCAATGCATTCATGCACCTTAAATGAATTTCCCCTTGTCATGCAATACAAACATGCAAAACCCTCAATCTCATGACTCCTATACTTTTCCATGTAGTTAAAAACATTATTCAAGAAAACCATTCATGTGAAAAACCATGGTAATGTTCCCTTTTCATATGAATAACCCATAAATTGTAGGTTAGACATGAATTTTAACCCATGTACATTCAATATCCTTTCCTTGAAACCCCTAGGATATGTACCCTTAGCATGATCTCTTTTCCATGCACTCCTAAAAGCATTCAAAATCATTTTCCTTGTGGCCCTTGAATGGAACCCTTAATAATTCATATCAAACCACCAGACATAGATTTTTTTTCTTTAGTTTGATATTAGATTTTTCATGAGACACCCTCACATAACTCCATAATGATTACACAATCACATGAATTTTCACTAGTCTAACAATACCATCACATAAAGGCCCTTGGATTTGTCTGTATTGATCATGCAAAGACCCGTAGACATGTTAGAATTGTCATGACACATCCCTTCCATATTTCATATTCTTTAAGAGACAATCATCTAGTATGTCATCATTAAACACATGAAATCCTTGGATGTGTCAGTACTGATCATAAAATGACTTATATACATGTCAGACTTATCATGTGACATCCTTATAACATGTCATCTATTATCACAATAAACCCCACTACGTATATTCTTTGATCATGCAATGTCCCCTGGACATGTCACCCCTCTCATGGAGTATCCTTCTGACATGTTATCTTTGATCACTGAATACCCTTGGACCTATGAACTTTCATCATGTGAAGACCACTATACATTTCATCCCTTTCATTCAAAAACCCTTTGACATGTCAACCATGTTAGGTAGACAACCTCCAACATGTCGACCATGTCCGGAAGGTACCCTCGTATATATCAGGGTTTTCAAGAAGACACCCTAAGTCATGTCAGTCAAATACCCCGTCCATGGTCTTTCAGATTAGTTCCCCTTTATAAGGGGGGTATCCTTAATGGGCCATGTTTATTCTTTAATGCAACCCAATTCATTATATTCCCTCAAATGAGCCTCTGTTTCATACAAAACATATTCCATACACCATTCAGTTCTAATGTCTCTCTTCAACCATCCAAGGATAAGTAATTATTATGTGTCACTTCATCCATTAGAGGTGAAATGATGAATAAATGACATGGGAATCCACATTTTTATATGTACCACCATATCCAAAAAAATACCTATTGGGATAAGAATTATCTTTTGAGTCGGTCATCCTTCCTTGTCCATCAGTAGATGAGAAATGGGGTTTCATTCACATACCCTATTAAGTGTAATCTCGATCCATGACCACAACAAACATAAACCCATTAGTGGCTTAGTGATGAACTAAACTATAAGGAATCTATTTCCTATTATACAAATGATAATTTGGATACATTCCTATGTCCCGATATCCGTAACATATTCTCTATGATACCGGTAATCAAACCTATCTAAGGGAGATATTGTTCTATATGTATTTTGATGATATTCTCTCACATAATGTGTAAAATCATTCGATATATATGATTTCACACACCGATCATAACTCACATGGGCTTGGAGACTTGTGATTATTGTACTAATAGCATGATGAGGATGCCCCAATGGGTTACTTATTTGGGATGTAAGCCCGATTAAATATCACCATTTTCTAAAGGGTCATACTTAGGATGAGGGAGTTTAGGGAAAAATTACATGCATAAGTCCTACTCAAGGCCTCTGTTGTCAGACATTTTATGACACAAACTACCATAACATGAACTATATGGAATCTGATTCCTTTATTCACAAGATATAGAGGATGACCCACCGAGATTAAGCTCAATACTCAATACTAAAATTCCCTCACATACGTCCTTACCACATGAAATTAAACTACATAGTGTATTATTGTTAAACAACCTTAAACTATGTCAAATGAACTATGTGGTGTTTGGTTCCTCTATTTACAGGATATCTAGAAATCCTCTTAAGTGTTCAATACTATATATAAAACACTAACTGCATCCCTAGATGGTGATAGGGTCTAGGGATCCCAAAAATGGATAGAAAATGAGAGCATCATAAATAGATAAGACAATAATTTAGAACCTATGATATACAATATTATTCTCATCAAACACATGGTCATGATCAATTTATTGAATGAAGGGTAACTTTTCATGTACCGTGATTGGATAAGGATTCATTGACAAAACTTTAATTGATAACAGATTCCAAAAGTAGGAAAATATTTTTCCCAAAAAAGGATGTAATGATCCTAACCTCCCATACTCTTAACCAATTTGAGTTCCTATGTGTCATTGGGATTGAAAACCTATATGACCACCTACAATTGGGGAAATTATCATGAATAGTAATAGAATTAAAAACCATTGGAAGTTTCTATTAAAGGAAAAATGGAAATCCATATGCAAATTATTGGGAAACTACATTCGATCGACCATAATCAAGAGTCAAGAGAAACCTACACATTTTTCAGGAAACCAAATGGTGACCTGACATGATTTTTTTGACTTCTTCAACCCATTCATGAGGAGAAAAGGATATATTGTCCTATTCTAATCATACCATTTTGATTCCGATGTGCCCCAAAAAAAAATTTTGAACCCAATGTGTGCAATCTTATGGTGTCAAACCTATAAAAAAGACCACCATTTTATACATTAACTGCCGTAGAAATTGTTCAACCATGTACCCATATATAGTATGTTTCACTAAAAATGTGTATTTTTTCTTCTCTAGGAATTTTGATATTCATTAAAATCCAAATTTAAATACAAAATGTGCTAATGGAACCCCAGATCAATAGAAAACTTACTATTACTTATAGAAACGCCTGAAACTATTGTGAGAAACAAGCTGACACACTGACTATATAACTCAGATGCTATGGAATCATTATCCCTAAGACCCTAATGTACACTATCACAAACTCCACACCTCTAGTTCCCATTAGTGAATGTAATGTTCCACATGTAGCTCCTCGGTGACTCTATCAAAAAATTTGAGTTAGGTCATGAAATCCTTCAAAGGATGAATCATGACATGCCATATTTCCCTTGATAGATTGTAGAAGAGGAGGTGGCCCTTGTTGCCACATTCAACTGCATTGGGAGCCTATCCTCAGGTCACATTAACACACTTTCCCTATCTCATAGAGGTGGATGAGTAAAATCACAGTGTCAAATCAACCACTTAAGTGATTCCTAGGAGGGATCCAATTAATTATTGTCATCATTATAAACATATAACCAAAATTAAATAAGGAGTTTTGGGGGATGTTGTGCCTACCCCAACCACCCAAATGGGGGAATCAAATAGGTGGGACTACCCAATGTATCCAAAAAGAGTAAATCCAAATACAAAAATATTTTTATTACTTCCAATGTATCTTATTCCCATTAGTGTAGCCAAATAACGCCCTAAAATCAATCCTAGATCATCACTAGATGTGAGCCTTTGACTGCATCATAGCTATCCTTGGTGAATGTGGAATATTGGGGAGAACACCATCCCATATGTCAAATGTGATTTTTATATTTTATAACCCTAATATCATCTTAAATATGGGAACAAATCCCCAAAAATTTTCAATGGGAAACCTCCCACCAAATGAAACATCTGTCACTAACCCATCAAATGAGATAAACTACTGAAAAGGAGAACCAGACAACCTATGTTTGTGTCCATATGATATCATCTAAATATGAGTAATTCTCATCATATCTAGATAAGAAAACTCTTGATGAGGATAATTTTACCATTTATGTGGTCATCTAAATCACATAAGTTTGGCCCACCTTATTTTTTTTCATTGGAAAAGAAGGGACTAACAATGTATTTTATGAATTTATGAAAGGAATTATCAACTATGTTGGTGTTTCATAGTGAAGTGTTGAATTAGAATTAGAAATATATAAATAGATGATTAATGTTTTGGGCTTCACATTATTAATCCTATCATCATGCACTCTGCCTTCCATTGATAGAGAAAATGGTGTTTTCACCACTTCTACTAGTCATCCCCTTAAAGATGGAAAGAAAACTTCTATGGAAGAGTGGATCAATCAAATCCAATGAGAGAATTAGGAACAATGGGAAATAATTATGGGAATTATATGGGGTTCTCTTCCTTTAAATTACATAAGAAAACCATGCAACAATGGTCCTCCTTATAGTGAAGTGACTAAACACACATGTATGGAGTCATTTTTATATCACTCACCCCTTCATTGGGAGAAATATTGACATTTCTCCACCTAACCCATGACCAAAAGTATAAGGGAATTTTCATATTCTCAATAACCCCATCACATAGGGTGGGGGAATTTTCATACTCTTGACCACATTATTAAGTTAACTCTAGACACCTTTTGGAAACAAAATTATCCACAAATCCTTCATGAGATTCGGGTTCCTCAATCCTATGGGAATATTCTTCATCATCCATATCCCCCAATTCTTCATCACATTCCTCTTAACCGATAAATATTAGGGTTCCGTATCCCATGCTCTGAATTCAACCACTTAACCATTCCAACAAAATAATTTCTGAAAAACATGGGGAGAAACATGATTTCCCATATCTTGAAGAAAGATGGGGAAAGGTATATTATTTCTAGAAAAATAATGTCTCTAGGTTTTTTGACTATTACATAAAGAATTATTTGATAGGACCCCCATTAACGAGGAAGATGAATGAGGTGGATTTTACAATCCATGATAATCCCTTCCCCTATCATCAATGTCATGGGAATATAATATAGATTTTTTCTTAAATTTAATGAATAAATTCAGAAGAATATAAATGAATGGATGTTGGAACCACTGAAACCTAAATTCCCATTCTTTGCATGTGAAAACTCTTAACAAAACAGACATGTTGTGCAGCAGAACATGCTCCACATATCTCTTAATGATGGATGACTATCTCTCTATTCTAGATGAAGAAAATTATATTTCATTAATTGTAATAATATGACTTCATTAATTTTATACTCAGTAGAAAATGGAACTCTTATGCCCAAAAGAGCCAAGAAACCCTAGGAGTCATCCATAAATTACCACCAAAATTATTTTCCTTACCATTAGTTCTTGGGTAATATGATTGTCAGATTCTTTTTCTTTAATAGATATGTGAAAAATAAGTTAAATTAAGGCTTTATATAGTTATAGGATCGCGAAATTCATGTAACTTGAATATGAGTAATCTGAGATCTATAAGAAAACTACACCTTTGAACAAGCTAAGGTTTGAATATTTACTTACTGCATGACATTAAATTGCATGAGATAAGTACTTATTTTATGTTGTTAAAATACATGGTACATGAACTTAAAACATGATGTTAAACTACATGGGACATGTATGAGTCAAATTATATTAAACTTCACTAAAAAATCCTAGTCAGATGATAATAAACAACTTGAAATTTTCCTAGTACCTTGATGTTAAACTGCATGATAATATCAAAGTCAAATGCCATTAAACTGCATGATAATGCCCATGTTTCATGACATTAAATGGTATGCCAATATCCTAGTAAAATGAAGTTAACTGCATGGAATCTATCCCAGTCACAACATAGTATTACATGAGACCTCTCAATATAATAGAGTTGTAATATGAATCAAGAAAATCACAACAATGTTTTCCCCTAAATCACCTACTAAGGGTGTTAACTTTCAAGTCACCTCACAGCGGGTGACTAGAGAATAGAGGGTGCGGGTTCATCTCCCCACCCCTACCAACAAATCCCTTCAATATATTCAAATAGTTATAAGTGAGTGGTCCTATATCGCTACATGATCAAACTATGACTCCTATCATATCTGATAAGCTATCATGGGGTAGGCACATATCTACTCTCCATTTGTAAAGTATATTGGAATATTCTACTAGACTAAGGAGGAAATTATTGGGAATACATACCCACTACAATTAAATACATCAAAAAATATATCCTAGAATCCAAGGTCATGTAGGAATATATCCATGAACACTCCCTTCAGAAGTTCTAACACCTTTCAACTACAATAGAGGATATCCACTAGTATGTTCTTGTGATGATAGTAGGATAGAAAAACATACCTATCCCAAAAAATAGAGGATCATATCTACATGATCACCATGAACATGTGGTTATATCAGAGCAAGAAAAAATTCTTGATTCTATCCAGGATGATAATCAACATATTTTCATAATAGATGAGGCATTGGACCTAGATCATACTCCCATTATAACTCAGGTTCATCAAATTAGTTTTAAAATAACCTCATGATATGCATACAATCATATAAAAAACAATGACAAAATCCAAAGGAAAATAAGTCATGACTTTTACCCCCGTTCTAATTAAGGTCTGTCAAGAGATTTTGGAAATCACTTTAGGGTAGGCACACATTCTTGTCAATGAAACAATGTGGCATACTCCAAAAAAATAAGACCAGGCTCACATACTCACTCCATCTAATGAAATAATGTTTCATCTTTATTAAAAGGCTATAAAAGAGGATTCCCATTCCATTTCTCTAATTCCAGAGGTCCACCATCATATACTGATGTGGAATAACCATTTGAATTGGGATCATATACCAAATTTTACTAAGATTAATAGACATATCCCAAAAACCTAATATAGGAAGGCACACATCCCTTATGAAAATAAAGTTTCTCGCTGGAATAATCCATCACCTTCTCTATAGTGAGATCACATTCCCATAGAAACAAATAGCACTAAACATAGCCCAATGATTGCCATATGGAAGGATCACATTCCTACCCAGTCATAAATGTCCATTCGACATATTCTCAATATGAAATTAGATGATGCTCACATTCTTGATCTTCTAATTTCCATTGTCCGTGAGGCTATAAAACTTTTATCACCAACACTTAGAGCTTTCAATGACTCTTCAATTGAAGAACATGGAAATAACTACCACGATAGTCCTCCTCATAGTATTATAGATATGGATTCGAGGAGATTTATTTTGTAAATCCATTGTGGAAAATCTCCCAACGGTGATATCTCACCTAAAAAGGAAATCCTCCCCTTATCAAGACACCTTAATTTAGAGAGGTTATCAAAATAGTATGGTCAACCATATATAGTTCCCAAATAAATCACAAAAAAAATATCACCATGTTCAAAAGATGACCCATAAAAGGGAATTCTATGGTTTGACCAGACGAAGAAGTATGTCCAACCATGTCCTGATCTCAAGATGTTAATCTTCCTGATAAAGTCCTGGCCAGACACCATAATCTAAAAAAATGTTCTTATCTTGTGGGTCTTACCTCTCCTCTGAAAATTGAATGAAACTTATTTAAATGGTTTCTCATGTAGGGTTTTTTTAACTCATGCGAAGACCATTACCATTAACCCATATGAAGTCATGGTAGTCCTATGTTGATCCTTACACTAAAACCACATCTACACTAGGATTATTTCACTTTTGATCAAGTAAATAACCCCAATAAAAAATAAACTATTAATGAGCTCGATCTGTGCAGAAACATGAAATGCCAAATCCCTATCTGATATTCAGATCCACATTATGGAATTTTCTATATGATAACTGCATGTTCCTTGAGACATATTACCACACAACACATAATGACATATGAATATCTAATCCTAGGCCCAACCATTCTATATTAATGAAAACATTACCCCTCCCTGTGTACGGGTCTAACCTATACCAAGAATTTTCCATTAAAGAACTATGTGTGAATTTATTCCTATTATTAGAGGATATATAGTGATTAATAGATCTCAAATCAATGTCCCAACAAAAATATATAAAATAAAAAAATAACCCTACATGAATATTAGTTAGACCTATGAAGTGTATTTACACTATAATAACAATGTGAGGGTTAATTAATATTATTAAATGATACACAATGATGCTCATATTTCAATAAAATGTGTCTGGACACAATTTGCAAATAAAATAAATAAAAAAATTCCACCGCCTGACATATGGGTCATAAAAATGTAGGTTAATTTCTCCAGAATTACATGTGGCTTGATTTTTGTTTCCACATGATACATATTGATGACTAATTCATCCATTTCAGGACCATCTGAGAGTTATAATCACTCAAAAACATAACCATCCATGATATTAATATCCATGTAAGGTCTCAAGTACACATTTAAATATAACATCCCCAAATTTTTCCTACTATTCACCCTCCCACAACTTAATTTACTGCCAATTCATGCCTCATTTCTCACAATGAGAATGAATCATGTGAGCTTAGGGAACCTAGAAATATTATTTGAATAATATTATTGAAGTGAATTATATAAAAAAATTAGAGAACCACATATTATTCAGATGACATTAAACTGAATGAAAACATCCTCATCATATGATGTCAAACTGCCTGACATGACGTATTCATGATGAAAAATCACACCCATGTTGACTGTGTACTAAAGAATTGATTTTTTTTAGCATAACCCTAAAAATTTATTCAATACATTTTGGATTAGAATTTAGGTTCTCTAAACATTCATTAATATTAAATTATCCATGAGAAAACATCATATATGTTATTTCTAAATTAATACCAACCAATTTCATAAGTTGATATACTTATCTTGGAAAGACATGAACCATGATTCATTCATCTTGGTTCTCCCATATAGTGTAATGGTAACAGGGGATGGATAATCATAAGGACCTTGATAGGATTTACCAGTGAATAACATCATTCATAAGAGCTTGGATAAATAGGATGTTTTGGTCAAAATGGAAAGGACCACCTAAAATCTATGATATATTTTCCTAACGGTTTGGGGTATGGTTTTCTATCATTATTAATGGTTGGCCTACACCCACTAGTCTCCACCTATTGTTGATTCATATGTTATTAGGTTATGATTTACACTTCTCATAACCAAACTATTCACAAAGATTCATATACCTTCATTATTACTCATCTATGAATTGTGCTCATTGTAAATGAAAGATTAAAACATTATATTCTTATAACATTTTACTCTGGTGTATGGGTCTTCAATAAGGACCTAAATCCATGAGTTTCCAAATCCATTTGGAAACATTATTTTCTACCATAAAACATTCATACCCCTTTTCATGTCTAAATCTCTAGATACTTTAAGTTTATATTCTCTCATTACTTCATGAACCATGAGACCCAATCATCCTTTTTACCCTTAAGAAATATTGGTAATAGAAATTGATTGAACCTGAAGGAACCCCACTAGGATTCATTGTCGAATAAAATAATTCTAAAGAGCTAGTTTCTAGGGGATGTTTTGGTTCTTGAAGGGACCCACTATGATTCAATGGAGAGTAAGACAATACATAAGAGCCTATGCATATATGATATTTTTTTCGTAAAGAAAGCTCACACACAAAGCCATGAATTATTTATCTAATGGCATTATATAGGTTTCACCAATAATCAAATGATCATCCTTAGTATAGTTATTTAAATACATTATTTCATTCATATATTTTTCCCATGTCCAAGAGGGATTAAAATATCTTAGGGTTTTATGCATTTTTATTCCAAGTTCTTATGGTATGAATTGAAACTATATAACACTATGTTCAATCCTTGTGGACCTTAAAAATCAAAGAGTGGGTTACCCCATATAGAATGTTATTAGAATTATAGCTAGGTCTGATCTAGATTATTAAAAATTGCCCCTCCCTACATATATGTCATACTTGTGTAAGAACTTGGTGATGCTTGATCGACATTATTACATGATACATAATGATCTTTCAATCATCTAATCCTAGAGACACTGCTAGAATATAGGCATTTAATAGTGCTAAAATTTTCTATTGTCAGAGATAAAGTAGTGCTGACTATGAGATCATGATGAAAATCCCTAATCTTATATCAATGATTTTATAATGATGATAAATGACCCCGTTTATCAACACTATTACATTGCAGAGATAAAGGTGTCCTTTATCAGATCTACTAACAATGCTAAAAAAGGGGGTCCTTTATCATTGTTAAAAAAATAACTAATTAAAGGGACCCATCATCAGTAATTTTCTTAGTACTAATAAAATATTGTTTTGTAAGATCTTTGAATAGAGGTGATAAAGGTCCCCTTTATTAGTGCTTCTAAAAGTGCTGATAAAGAGGCATATAGTAGTGTGCTATTAAATTTACAGCATACTGCTGCCACAAAAATAGTCGCAAAAAGGGTAAAAATATAGATTTTAAATGAAATAAAATGTAAAACACAAATAAAAGAAAAAATTATATTATAAAAATGTTATCATTTTTTTATAAAATTATTTGAGTATGTACAAATTATCACAGACATTAAAAAACATCAATGTTCCTTTGATTTTCCCCCCAACCCATAATCATTCTATTACCGAAAAAACCACACCAAATCATTAATAATAATGCACATATATATGAAAAAAAAATTATTTAAGTAATAATATAAATAAAAAAACTAAATAGAATGTTTCAATTTTAATATAATCTATGAGTCATACTAGGAACACCAGGTATCAGATTGAGTTGTAGTTAATTCATTCATGTCACACCATTTTATGTTCATGTTCTAGAATAGTATCTATGGAAATTAACTAAATAATTATAAGATAAAATTGATAAAGAAAATAATTAAGTAATAGTAGATAAAATGATGAGAAATAAATTTTAGTTTGTTCTCTATGTTTTGGAAATGTCATGTGCGTGTTAAACTAAAATGGAACATATATGTTGAAAACACACACTTTGAGTCATATCGACAACCTCATGTTCCATATTGAAGTTATGTAAATTTATATACATCAAAAAATGACTTAAGGACCATTTTACTAACATATCAAAAAAACCTGAATGAATTTTCTCAGTTTTGAGTATGTCACTTGTGTTTTTACTAAAATGTCATTTTAAAGAGGAAAAATGAAATTTGAGACATATAAGTTATATCATGTGTTATTTTAATGTGAGAAAAATTCCAAAACCTAAAAAATTACTTATGAATCATTTTTCTAAATTATCTAGACAATCTAAGAAATTTTTCTTTGTTTTTAGTTTGTGAGATTTTTTGAACTAAATTATAAAATTTAAAATGATAATAGACACTTTGAGTCTTATCGAGGACATCATATATGATATTGGGGTGAAGATGTTTCATTTTCTTATTGTATCAAAATAATATGAAATCATTTTCTCAGTTTTTTTCATGGTACTATACTTTGTTACTAAAATTAATATCAATTTTAAATAAAGAGACACAGTTGAATTTATATCGGTCACACCTATATAATACTGAGTTTTGTCTCATTAATAAATTTCGGAAATGAATTATGAATCATTTTCCTAAATTATCAATCTAATAAAAATTATTTTCACCATTTTGAGAATGTCACTTTTTTATTTTACTAATCTTTCATTTTAAACTAGAAACACACACTTTGAGATATACCAATCACATCGTGTATTGGTTTTAAAAGATTATAATTCAGACACATCGCACATGACTTATGAATATTTTTCACAAATTATCAATACAATATGAGTGTGATTTTTTGGTTCTATGTGAGTGACACACTATTTAAAAAAAATGCCATTTTTAAACTGATAAAAGAAACTTTCAGTTTCACCGAGCACATTATTCATCTGATTAAGGTTTAAATTATATGAAAATGTCACAAATGTCCTATGGATTAACACAATCCAAATTTATTTGATTGGTTCTGATATTGTCACATGTCTTTAAAAATTAATTTTAAATTTAAATAAAAAGACAAACTTAGAGTCATACCCGTCTCACCGTGCATTGGAATGAGATTTTGTTGATTCCTAAATGTCAAGAATTACATATGTATCATTGTCTTAATGTATCAAAATAGTATGAATGTGTTTGCTTGATTTTGAGTATGTAACTTTTCTTTTCTACTAAAATGTCATTTTAATCCTGAAACATGCACAATGAGTCATACTTGTCCCATCATGTGTTCTTTTGACATGAGACTAATTCCTATATGTAAAAAATTAACTATGAATAGTTTTACTAGAATACTGATAAAATATGAGTGTGTTTTATAGGGTTTTGTTTATTGAAACACTTTCTGAACTAAAATTTCAATTTTAATCTAATAATGGGCAATTTGAGTTATACTAGGTACAATGTGCATCATATTGAGGTACATGTTATTCTTATATTTCAAAAATGATTTATGGATTTTATTCATAATGTATCAAAACAATATGAATGCGTTTTATTTGTTTTGAATATGACACTTTTCTTTTTTACTAAAATTAATTTCAATTTTAAATAAAAAGGCACACTAAATGTAATATCAGAGGCACCATGTATCAGATTGAGGCATAAAAGAATACTACACACAAAAAATGACTTATAAAACATTTTACTAATGTATCAAAACACTCCGAATTCATTTTCTCAGTTTTGAGTTTGTCCCTCATATTTTTTACTAAAATCAATGTCACATTTAAATAAAAATACACACATAGATTTATATTGGGCACACTGTGCTTCAGATTGGGGTGAATCTAATTCATACATGTCCAAAATGAATTATGTATTATTTTTCCGAAGTACTAAAACAATTAGAATGTGTTTTATTTATCTTGAGTATGTCACATATTGGTTTTAATAAAATTAATGCCAATTTTAAATAAAAAGACATTGTTGGAGTCATACCAATCATATATTGCGTCATATCGAGGTGAATTTGATTCCTACACATTGAAAATTAAATATGGATTATTTTATTATATTAAAAAACAATCCAAATTAATTTTCTTGGGTTTGAGTATGGAACTTTATTTTTTTACTAAAATTCAATTTTAAACGGGAAATAGAAACTTCGAGTCATAGATGTTTTATTGTGTGTCAGTTCGATGTGATACTGATTCCTAGACATCAAAAAACAAGTTTTGAATAATTTTCATAAATTATTGACACAATACACGTGTGTTTATATTTATTTAGTGAGTTAAACTCATTTTTAACTAAAATTTCCATTTTAAATTGACAACAGATGCATTGAGTTATTTTGGTAACACCATGGATATATTGAAATGTGGTTGATTCGTGCATGTCATAAATGAGTTATGAATCATTTATCTAAAGTATAAAAACAATATGAACGAGCTTTCATTGTTTTATTTATGTCACTTGTATTGTTACAAAAATTAATGTCAATTTTATAAAAAAGACACAGTTGGAGTCACATCGGGAACACCCTGTATAAGATTGAGGTGCAGTAGATTCCTATATATCAAAAATGACATATGTATCATTATAATAAAGTTTCAAAACAATATGAATGATTTTGACTAGTTTTTAGTATGTCCCATATCATTTTTACTACAATTATTGTTAATTTTAAATAAAACACAAACATAAAGTTATAGTAGAAAAACTATATGTCAGATTGAGGTATGTATGGTTCATACACATAAAAAACGACTTATGTATCTTTTTATAAAGTATCAAAACAGTAATAATGCGTTTTTTATTTTTTGAGTATTTTCAGGTATCATTTTTACAAAAGTTATTGTGAATTTTAAATAAAACCAAAAACTTTGAGACAAACTAATCACACCGTGAATCATATTGAGGTTTTGTTGATTCCTACACATCAAATATGAATTACAGATACCTTTCCTATTATATCAAAACTATATTAACATGTTTTGTTTTTTTTTGAGTATATCACTTATCGTTTTTACTAAAATTTAATTTTAAACTAAAAACATGAACATTGAGACATATCGGTCACATCGTGTGTCAGTTTTATATGAGACTAATTCCAACATATAAAAAATGACTTATGAATCATTATCAAAAATTATAAAGAAAATCTGAGTTTGTTTTATAGGTTTTCAATGAGGGACTCAATTTTTGAACTATAATGTCAATTTTAAACTATCAATGTACACTTTGAGTTATACCAGGCTCACCGTTCATCATATTCATATGAAATTGATTTCTACACATCAAAAATGACTTATGGATCAATTTCTGAAAGTATCAAAACAATATAAATGTGTCTTCTTTGATTTGAGTGTGTCACTATTCATTTTTACTAAAATTAATGTCAATTTTAAATTAAAAGACACAATTTGAGTCATGTTGGGAACACCATATATTATATTGAGGTGTGAATAATCCACACACATCAAAAATTATTAATGAGTCATTTTCGTAACTTATTAAAACAATCCAAATTCTGTTTCTTATTTTGGTGTTTGTCCCTTGTATTTTTACTAAAATTAATGTCAATTTTAAATAAAAAGTGACACATGGAGTTATACCAAGAACACTTCCTATTGGATTATGGTTCTACTAATACATACACATAAAAAATAACTTATGGAATGTTTTCCTAAAGTATCAAAAAAATATTTATCTTTTTTTATCATTTTCAAGTATGCCAATTTTATTTTTTTTAATAAAATTAATGTCCATTAAAAATAAAAAAGACACACTTGGAGTCATACCAGTCGCATCGTGAATCATAATGAGGTGAATCTGATTCTTACACATCACAAATTACTTATGAATCATTTTAATAAAGTATCAAAATAGTGTAAATGTGTTTTTTTTGGTTTTGAGTATGTGACCTGTTGTTTTTACTAAAATTAATGATAATTTTAAAAAAAAAGTCACACTTGGATTCATATTAATCACACCATGTGTATGATTGTAGTTTAGATGAATCCTATCTGTCTCAAATGACATATGGACCTATTTCCTAAAGTATCAAAATAATATAAATCTGTTTTCTTAGATTTTGAGTATGCGATGTGTGTTTTGAACAAAAATTTATATTATCAACTAAAAACATACAGTTCAAGTCATTCTGAGCACACTATTTGTTGGATTGAGGTGCGACTAATTGAGTATGTTATGTGTGTTTTTCATTAAAATGTTTTAAATAATTATCAAAATAATGAAAATTTTATATCTTTTGTGGCATATTGTTAACAGTTGAAAGAAAAATTTGACTTCTTAATAGATCTTTGAAAAAAATTAATAATTAGTATATAAAAATACTAAGTAATATTAACTTAACATTGATGACACGATGTTGATAAAATTAACAAAATGAGTAGTTGGAATCAACCTTTTCATGATTTATTTACACATTAATAACCTATTTACTTGTTTCCATTATCTCAGTTGCAGCCTCGTAGTCCAATATCTTACAGGTATGAGAATTTTTGAACAAACCAAGTCAACTGAAGAAAAATAATCAACCTGTATAAAAAAATTCCAACATTAATAATACTATAAAAAAATAAATTAAACATAAATATGAAATAATAAATTAATAAAATGATAATGATAAACTGAAACTACACTATTTTAGTCATACCGTGTACACTGTGTGTTGGATTGAGGTATGGATGATTCCTATAAGTCACAAATAGAAAAGGGATTATTTTCCTAAAGTATCAATAAATATGACGGGTTTCTTTTTGAGTATTTCACTTTTCTTTGATACTAAAATGTCAATTTTAAACTCATAGCACACAATTTCATTAATACCAATCACACCATGTGTCATATTAATGTTCAGTCAATTCGTACATGTGAAAAATGGATTATAGATCATTATCAAAATTTTTGAAGAAAATAAAAGCATGTTTTCTTGGTTTTTGAGTATTTGATGTATATTTTAATCTAAAATGAGACTTTTGTATTGAAAACATGTACTTCAATTCATACATACCACATCAATTTTTGGATTTATGTGTAGTAAATTCCTACACATGAAAAATGAATTATGTATCACTTTCTAAAATTTTGAAAACAATAAAATATTGTTTTCACAATTTTGACAATTTCATGTATTTTTTAAACTAAAATGACACTTTTGTATTGAAAAAACATAATTAAAGTCACAAAGACCACATCATGTGGTATATTTATGTGTGGTAAATTGATACATTTTAATAATGACTTATGCATCATTTTCTTAATATTAGAATAGAATTTTAGTTCATTTTATTGATTTTGAGCTGTGATGTGTGTTTTAACTAATTTAAAAACTAAAAAAATAAGTATAATATAAAAATGATAGGTATATTAACTACCAATAGTATATAAAATAATGATAAAATTAACTAAATATTTAGTAGGAAGTCACCTCTTTATGATGCCTGCATAAATTCTAATAGCGTTTATTTTACCCATTTGTTTCTAAAAAAATAATTTCTTCCATTGTAATTTTACTTGATAATTAGACCCAAATAATATATATGAATAATTATACTAATTCTTCACAGCCCAAATATATTTCATTGGTCATAACCTATACTATTTGACAAACATATTTGGTAATCAACTAAATTTAATATTGTCAAACATTCCGACACTCTGTATGCTTCCCACTCATCGATAATTAAATTTCCTTATTCTTTTTAGTATGATTGTTATTGGAAATATTAGTAGTATTGAAAAAATAGAAATTCTTTCAATTATGGAATATTTTTAACGAAGTTGTGATTAATTTCTGAAATTACCTATTTTGGGATGCTGGTATTTTCAAGGATTATGATCTATCTCTTAAATTTTGAAGCATAATATTCATATTTGTTTCCATTATCTTTATTCAGAAACTACATACACATTTACCAATGTATGTATATTATTTATATATATGTTTTGATATTTTAATATTTATATATATACCTTAATATATTTCCATTTTAAGTAATCAAAACGCTTTTTATATTCAGTAATCAACTTAATTACATGATTTAGACTATATTTAGTGATCACCCAATCATCATCAAATCCTTGTTAAAACATAGGTTATAATACATAATTTTTTTATCTATAAAATGTTGATTTAAATGTATTAAAAACTCACAATACACATCAAATTTGGTTGGTTTTTTGGATATCCATGCATTGGATCCAAACAATAAATATTTGGGGTGTCCATATTAACTATGATCAACATACCATGCTTCCTAAAAACAAAAAACAAATAATTAATGAAAGAAAAAATATTTTTTATTTGAATAGATTTTAGTATTATACACCCAATTTATGAGCATAAAAATAGTCTTTTTTCTATTATTTTTTTTCTGAAAAGTATTTTTTAACTCATAATTTTTTTTCCCAATTTCTTCATTTCCAATAAAGTTTATTATATAAAATGATACATGGATTAATGAATCAAAATTGTGATTCTCATATTTTGCCATTTATATAGTAGAAATATAAAAATTTATAGAAAATATTAATATTAATTAATTTTAATGAACATATAAGATCATTATTTGGATAAACGTATTATGAAAATGTAAATTATGTATGAATTCACAATTGAGACTCCGAGCCATTCCAACTCGATAATATAATTTATACTCTTAAGATGAACTACATCTTTAATAAAAGATCCAAATATTTTATCTTAAAAAGGAATGTTATAAATATTTTAATTTTTAAATAAGGTATTTTCATGAATTTGTAATGATAAAAAAATTAATGGAACTGGTGGGGAGAAGGAGCTCTTGGAAGGATCTTTTGATTTATTGGTCGATTCACTAGATTTTATTAATTTGAACTTTTGATTCCATATCAATTTATCCATTTATAATACCATACCATAGTTCATGTCTTTTTGATAAACTATTAATATTTTTTTTAAATAAAGACATCATGTATCCTTATAAGATTAGACGACCATGCTATGAACTTACCAATAGAATTATTGACCGTTATAAAAGCCATATCATCAAGTGTAATAGGGAACTCAGGGGTATGCACTTAAGATACCTCAATCCCCAATATCATGTGATCTTATAGGAGTTATTTGTTTTGTATCTTGTCTCTGAAGATAGTATACACTGTACCATTCACAACAAGGTGGTGCATGTGTGTTAATGTATAAAAATCATAAACAACATTACCCTACATAATTTTAGTGATATAAATTTATCAGATGTTTTTTGATTTACCTTTAGATAAATAGTAATTAAAAAATTGATTTCCTAGGGTAAGGTATGTCATTAAGTGTAATAACCACCCTCAGTTCTAGCAAGTTCATTTGCTTCTACATATGAGGATTGTTTTCCACCACTGGTTCACTTCGATTCTTTCTTATGTACTGTTCTTCCAAACCAGATCGGTAAATAGTTTCTTGTAAAGAATTTATTTTTTTCTAAAATACTTTAACAATATGATATATATATATATATATATATATATATATATTATATTATGGTTTTGTATTCCAAAAATATGTTATCAGATACACTCTAAAATCTACTCCTCTAATGCGACAACATTGTTTATGCCACTTCAAAGATACTGAATATAGTTTTTCCTCTGATATGGTCACAACCAATTATTATGTATACAAAAATAAAAAACATATAAACATATAAGATATATTTATGTGATACTTTTATATATCATAGTGAATTACAATTATTTCATACTTACACACATTTTCCATTCATCTTTTGTGTTTTCATAAAATATTTTACCCTCATTATTTATGTAAGCCTCCTTCCATAATACATGAAGTGGGATGGTAGTGGTTTTGGATTTTGATTCATCAAACTAAATATAAATAGAGAAACATATGTTGTTTCATATTATATAAAACTTTTATTGTTCATTTTGAATAAATACCAATTTATTCTCTAGTGAATTGTACCCCATTCTTACTTTGTGATAGGGGTACATTGGTTTTGATGCTTCTTCATTATTTTCATAACTCCTTGATGTTTCATGAAATAAAAATTTCAAATAAAATTTTATCAAATAAATAATTTGAAATAATATATTATCATCTAAAATACACCAGAAACGATTAATCATAATGATTAATGATGAAATAATTTAATTATTCTTATTTTATAACGTGGGAATAAGTAACCAGTGGGTGGGGATTAACATTCCCCTAAAATCCCTCAAATGATATTTTATTAGTAGAATCTGGGAAACTCTATGGTCTATTATAGCATCCATATGATATATTTATTATGTAAATTGTTTAAAATAAATGAAATATACCAGGAATAATTAAAATTAAATCATTGTTTCTTAAGATAATTTTTTGGTAAAATAAACATAGGTTTTCAGAAAGAAACCTTTATATATTCCCAAAGGGTTTCATTCATTAATGGATAAACACATATCCCTGAATCTATATTAATTTGAATAATCATTATTATTGTGTCCCCAATTAAATTAATGAACATAGAATTCTTGGGGTCAATAGGTTTCCCATGTTGATTCCATAAAACCTCAAATTTTATTCCCTTATATTTTTAATTGATAATTTTAGTCAACACTATGATGTTGGATTGTTATTTTTTTTATCAAATTGTTGTTGAAACCATAATAATTTTCCTGTTTCAACATCAGAATATTGTTCTTCTCAGTAATTGGTAACATTGTTATGTGTAGAATACATATTCTTCATGAGTAGTCAAACCTTTAATTTAGATTTTGATAATATAGTATAGAAAACATAATATTGTTAAAAAAATAGTATATTAAAAAAAACTTTATCCTTTTCATTGAAATATTTTAAATTTTTTAAAATGTTGAAGGGATTTGCAACCACTATTGAGAATAAAAATCCCAGATTTTGGTCCCTTATAACCTACAATATATTGTTTATATTTGGACCGCCATGATATGATAATGACCTCCCAAAAAATGTGTCATAATCAATTTAATTTTATTCATACCCTATATTTATATCAGTTCCCATCATTAAAGTCATCCAATTATTGGTTATTAGATTTGGACATAAAATAATTGTGTTCCCTATGATTACATAATGAAAGGCTCTTCATGTTTCCCTTCTACACTAGAATTTGCCTTCACCAATATCATTTCATAAACTTTCACTGAACTACTATCATCAACCCATTTGCAATAAAAAAATTGACACTTGAAATGTTTTTATAATCCCACTTTTATATCTCTTTGATGATGTGGAAATATGACATATTCACCTAAATTGGATTTCTTTCCTTTGAACATGATATGTTCATCACTTCTTCCACAATCATAACTCAACATTTTTTCATTTTACTATAGTAATTGTGTTCTTTTATATAAAACATATAAAAATTTATTACAAAATGAATGTAAGATATAACATTTTCTTTTGGTCCAAAGGATATCCATCAAATTTGTTTAGCAATTGTTTTTAATTTTAGACAACTCCAAAAAAAAATTGATCATAAAATCAACCTATAAACTATTGATTATGATTATTTTATATGAATTCTTTATCCAATGATGGATTAAAATCTCTAAGAAAATCTTTGTGGGATTCAACATATGGATCAACATCTTGACACTTATGTAAAATGTTAAGGTGTTCTTAGTCCCACAATGTGATGGAAATTGTAATCAAATATCTTCATGAAATACCTCTATCCATAATTTATATGCTGTGAGGAATATTTGGTAGATAGATGCTATCAACATCTGATAGGTAATCACTAAAAAATTAAATATATTGTTAAACAATATTTGTTTCGAAAATACAACCTACTAGATGACATTTATTCTAAACATAAATCTTAAAAATTGTTATATATCATTCAATGGGGTACCTCCTTCTATAATGTACCTGACCACTTAGTTGAACTTCTTTAACCAAGTGAACCGTTAGATGGATCATTATATTAAAGAATTATGGTGGGAATAAAATCTATAATTTTCATAATATGACTGAAACATCCTTATTCTTGATTGGAAACATTGTCTAGTCTATAACATTACTACATTTGGATTTGATAAAGTAGCAAATTATGGTTAATGTATGTTATATTTTTTGGAATAATGAAACATAAAACTATTGACATAAAATAATTAATCAAAACATGAATGTCATGTGACTTTCATCCCTGTAACTTCAAATTAGTTATTGACATGACAATATTGATATTTTATGAATATCCCTATGGAATGTTTTCACAGTTAATGATAAATAAAAATTGTAATTTTTCCTATCTGGATAGAGTGTAAATTACAAAAGGAAGAATAATCCTCCATTTACCCTTCACCGCTAACAACTCTTCCCCTATCCCTAGGCCAATCATGTCCAATATAGCCTTGATTCAAAATTTTATTTTTCCAAGAACATTTAGTAACATTCCAATAACACAATCAAATACATTTTTTGACACACATGACATCTGGAAAATTTTTGACATTTAAATGATTCCAATACACCAATTAAAGGAGAATTTATCTACCAACCAAATTTCTTAAGTTATTTTGAAAATGGATTACTGAAAAAAGTTTCAATATCTTTTACTTCATTGAACATTTGATCACCCATTAGCAGAGATAATGTTGTAGCTTATATGGTATTCCCATTGAATGATGTCATCTAGGATTGGTATTTATGTTGTCAAGTTAAACATTTCAGTTTCAATAAAAGAAAAATATTTAACAAATGTTTCAATCAGACTGAGTGTGTATATTATTCCAAAATGGAACACCCCATCATTACATTATTTCTATATACTAAAAAATTTCCATAACCATGAATGTCATTTTTTATCCAAACAATATGGCCCTTAATGTGAACTCTAAACTTCTATGATCATCTTACAGTGTAACAACTATATCCCACATAAATTTTAGATCTTCAATCAATGGATCCAAATAGACATCAACATCATTACTTGGTTGTTTTGGTCCAAATATAATTAGAGACTATATAATGTATTTCTAATTCGTACATAACCATGGAAGAAATTTATAATTTACCAAAATAAAGGGACATGAACTATGAGTACTAATATGTATGCCAATGGATTTATTCCATATGTTGAAAATGCAAGACATCTGTTTCTGGACTCATTTTCTAATTCAATATACTCATAATCTACTTTGATCTACTAAGGAATATATGTTGGAAATGTAGGTTCCCATATTTTTTTTTTCTGGTATCTACATTCTATGTTAGTTTTCTCGAGTTTTCCTAATATCCTTATAGCATTCTAAAATATTGAATGTTAGTAATGTATGAAAAAGATTTCTATAGAATTGTTTAATCTATCTTACATTGATCTGAGCCACATAAAACGAATTTTATGAGTGATTCATGGTTCTTGAGAAATAATGTGAAATAATTTGGACAAGAATTTATTTTTTAGAGATAATTACCCTTGAACATATTTTTCTTAAAATCCTATGGTCTACAAGTAATTAAATTTCTACTAGTAGAAAATCATTTATGAGACCAAGTAGGTCTAGAGAGATAGTGGCAATCCATCTCCTTCTAGGTTTCATATTATATATATTCTATATATATTTTAGTGTTGTATATTATGTATAAAGGCTATTTAATGATCTCTAGAATGTCTATTTAACTTCTCAAACTACATTGGAAAATCATAAATCTCGTATTCAATTTATATTTTCATTAATTCAATGTGATCTCCATTGTTATTTACAATATTACTCATATAAAATGATCCATAAACCACAGTATCATCCAAATCAGTGTGCATGTTCAGTTTTTCCACGTGTTTAGTGACACAATTTTAATACTGATGGATTCTGTAAAAAATCAAATATTCATCCAACTCTCCGGGAGTAAATTTTTAGGAAAAAATTAAAGTAAACATGGAAAAAGGATTTGAGAAGGGTTATATTCTTACTCAATTTAAACCACTTAAACTCTTTAACTTTATCTTCATATTATTCTTTCATATGATTAGCATGAAACCATTTTCGATTCATATTAATCTTATTAGGTTCATAAAATATTCATTTATTAAAAAAATACACATATTATATTCAAAATCAAATGAGAAATTGACAATTAATTATTAAAAGTGGAACAATGAAAGATTATTTTTTCCCGGTAAAGGATGATTACTACTTACGTTAGTTCAATAGATGTAGGTGCATGTCAAGGAGAGATGGGGTATGAGTCTTAGGAAAAAAATCAATAACAACTATTAAAGAGATGAAACTGATGAGGGTGAATTTTTTTTCCTTAAATATAAATTTTCTTGGATAGGGAGTAGGTGAAGCATTTGATAACATTTCATAGTTTTTTTACTAAAGAAGAAAAGTTTCTTAGGTACAAAATGGTTTGACAGATGTGTTAATCATACCATATATTTTCATAGTACCATTACTCTTTTATACCACTTTCCCAATTTCAAATGGTCTGAGATATATGATCACCATGGATTGAGTATACATGAACCACTATATAATGAAGGGAAAAATTATTTCACCAAGACTACAATATGCTCTCCTTATGGAATTAGATTCATGATTTCCTAGTCCTTATTTTTTCAAACACTATGGTGGGGCTCCTAGTTAGTATAAAAAGAATAAATCATCATATTATTGGGATTGATTAAATATTTATGTATCTATATTATGTAGTACATATATCCTTATGACACAATAATATTTAAGTATGTACATTTCATTAAATAAATACTTTTTCTAGTAAATTTTTCACACCAAACCAATTTTTTAAACAATATTTTCCTAATTATTCACTGAAAATAACCAGCTTAAAAAACATTTAAAGTGACAAAATCATTTTAATTTAACACATATTAATTTAAAATTACAAATCTCATCTCAAAACCAGTTTGAAAATCTAAAAGTCTTCTTGTTAAATTTTTAAAAATTCCCTTGAAATATTATTTTTACTTCAACATAAAATTTGAGATTTTATTTTCAAAACACATAATAGGATATGAACCCCTATTATATAAAAATCATGAGAATCTAGTGAAAAATTTTAAAATAATATTTAAAAACCATTAACAACAAATTAAAAGTTTAAAACCATTTTTAACACCCCAAGATTTCATGGTATGCTACTTTAATACAATAGCTTGTGTTAAATATAATACCCAATTCGAGCACACCATGATCTATTATACTAAAATTTAAATTGTTTTTATGGATATTATTAACCAAGTTTTGAATTTTATATATTTTTAACATTCATCTTATGAGGCATGATATATGAACAAATTCAATTTCTTGAAAAAAATGTAATTTTCAACAAAATGTATTTTTACCACCTTTTAATAGAAAACCATTTTTAATTTAATATTTGACACTTTTTATATTAAATTTGAAAAACTAAACTTATTATTTAGAATAAGGACATGAAAATGTATTCTGGATAAATTTTAGGTGTTTTTCTAATAACTTTTATATTTTAATGAATAGTGAAAAATACACCATTTTAATTCAAAATAGTTTTTTAATCTAATTTATTTATATTAGTATATTATACTTTTAATTGGTTTAAAAGTGTATTTAGATTAATATTTTATCATTTAATATAATTTGGGTCATTGTAATTATATTCACATTAAAATTATAAATAAACACATGATAATAGTTTGATGTTTTAATCTTTTGAAAAAAACATATCTTCTCATTATGTCAATAAGGATTAATTTTAATTTAATTACATCAAATTTTTTGTTTTTAATTTTTAAAAATGGATTCTATATTTTTAATCAGTTGTTCCAAATTATTTTAAAATGTTTGTTTTATTTTTTTGGATATTATGAATAATAACTTTAGTAATTATTTTTACTACCGCGATTAAGGGAGAATCGGTCAATTTACGTTAAAACTAATATTATAAAATCACCCTAACTCCTGTAAAAATCCTATTCAATGACTAAATTAGACCCATATCATATATTTTGTGTAAAAAACAAAGTTTTCATGGTAATGTTCAAATTAGTTAACTAAGGGTTAAAGCCAAATGAAAAGGATAATTCTATGAACTAAACCATAATAAAATTAATTGGTTGATTATATTTATACCAATAATAATCTTCTTCTATAATAAAATCACTTTTGATCCATTTTTAATTGAAATTTATTTTATATTAATTTAATATTTTAAGAGGTTCTTAAAGTTCCCCTTCCCTCCTTATTAAAGACATGTCTCCTTCTCTTTAATTTACTCCTTTAAAGCCCTTTGGCTCAGCCAAAACCTTCCAATTTTCTCGCCCAATTTCCATCAATACATCCTAGATTGCATACATTGGGAAAAATCCATCTTAGAGATTCCTTGTGTCAATCAAATAGAGATACCCGAAAAGAGGTAATTGTTTTATCACCACTTTCAAAGTCCTTGCCATCTTCTACTCCTCTTTCTATATTTTTCCATGTAAAATTAATAACTATAGTATCATCCTTATACTGAAATGATATTATATTCATTGGACAACCATATAATTCATTTTATTTATTATACGAATAACAATATCACCTTCCGTGCATACGTACTTCATATTGTCTCCATGTCATGGTGTAATTTGTAATTCAACACTACTTTATTTGGATGGGTGTAATTATGAGTATAATAGATATAAATAATTTTTATAATATGTTAATGATTATATATAATTAATATATCATCCAATTTGACACCATTTAACCATCAAGGGAATGATACCATCGCTCGTATGTACGTATGGCCTACCGTCTCCACAACGCGGAAAGATTCATTCTCCATGTTAACCATTAAAAAATGATCAAAAAATTTAAATTATGATTAAAATAATAATTATGAAAATTTTATCATTATATTTATGAATAAAATAAATCCTATTCATAATAAAAATGTCTTACACAACCAATCATTCATAGGAAAAAAACCTGAAATAATGGTGATACTGAAATATAAATAACAAAATGATATAGTAGGATCCTATATGATATCATAAATATGGATATCGTCATGGTATAAATTAATAACATAATTTAACCATTATATAGGATGTAAAATCACCCTCAACTGAAGGTAAGTCCATGTTAAGTGTTAATTTCACAATATCATTATTATATGAGGTTGTTTATACTTAAGTATCCTCTTGGACATCATTATCATCCATGTCCATGTTTCTTAAAATGTATTTCAAAATATTATTGACTATTTATTGAGGTCATTTTTACCCATGTTTTACTTTTTATAAAATGTTTTGAAATGAATTGTTATATCATTTTCCAAACTAGGTACTTAATGACCTTATCAAAAAATTAAGGAAAGAATGTTTTTAACTTATACAATGCGAGAAGATATTTTCCGCCACTATGATGCATTAAAATTTTGAAGTATTACTTACAATATTAAAATACTGTTTTCATAACAAATTTTTTCCATTATAATTATGTGGCATCTGAATTATTTCAATGTAAAAACGAGATATTTTTCCCAAATAGTTTTAATGAATTTATTAGATCATTTTCATCTATGAAAACATCCTTTGTTGGATTTTATGCTAAATTGCAGTTGATTTATTATGATATAATCTTCTATATTGTATTGAAGGGTTTATGATATATTTTATTATGGATGTTTTATTTTGATACCATTCATTGTTTATGGGTAATGTATTAACATTTTTTATGGTAGTTTTAATACAAATGTTTATGTTATGTTTTTACCTCTTTTATAAGAGGAATGCATCAGACTTAGTAAGTGATGAGTGTGGACCACTATAGCCCTAGATTCATCGGTAGGTTTCATGAAACAAAATAGATATGGTTTTTTTGAATGCCTTACCCATATATTTGGTTCTTGGAATTATTCCTCAAAATTATTAGATTCTAGGCATGAAGCCTTTACAATATTAGATTCTTATCATGAAGACTCAATGATATGTTTCAAATGTCCAACATTATGCATTTCTTCATTACGATATTAGTTACTTATATTACATGTGAATATTTGACTAGTATAATATCCATATGAATGATTAAATGGAATTATTTTATTTATTATTTATATATTATGATGAGGATTATGTTTAAAAGGCTTGAATTTCAGTTTTACACCTTACCTCAAAAGTAAACGCTTAATTATGAAAGATTCTTCTATATTGTTTAACCTTACTAAGCACCTGAGATTGCCCCTATCATATGATTTATTTCTTGAGAAGTATTTTATGATTATAAGATTTTTTTTATAATTTATATACAAGTTTAAGCTAGAAGCAAAATGGAATTATCAAAGAATAGATTATGTTGAATATTATGTTTTGAATTGTAATGAATGGTTCATGTATATAATATATTTTCCAAGACTTCTAAACTGATCGGTTCATCAAGATTTGATTCCTTGTAATCATGAAAATGTATTAAAATAATGCACCAGCTTTGGTTATTTGGGGTTCAGGCATAACAGTTGGTATCAAAGGAAGTTTAACAGAAAACATGGAAATTAGATTTATGAATCATAGATTAGGGATCAAAACCCTATGTTTGACAATGAGGATTTTTATAGAATAATGTTCTATAATTTTGTTAAGTTATAGATAATATGTGTTTTATTGGAAATAAATCCTTATCTAGATGCTACAAGTGGATGTAGTTTCAACACATATGTACCTAGGGGTAAAAACTCTGACAAGGTGTTCTAAGCCTAACTCGGTGTAACTTGGTACATGACAACGAGCCTTACTGTGCACCTAATTTGACACTCCTTAGGGATATTATTAGGGAAATTAATATTTTCTTTACAAACCAGTAGGAATGTTTTATGAGTAAATATTTCTCCAAAGAAACAATTTTTATGATTATGAGATAATATATACTTAATGTTTTCAATTTATGTTAAGTATTTTCTAGTTTAGAATTATGAATTATGATTCATAACCAAATCTAGTGTATGAAATTGTTTAGAAATGGCGCCTAGTAGAAGGAATGGAAACCATATCATTGCAAACAATCCATGTAGGGATTTCCCTCTTATGCAAGATAATGATAGTGGAGCTAGTGATACAACTAGTGCTAAAAAACGTATAACCATACTAGGATAGCGGACTAATGTTATGAATAACAACCTTACATGTATAGAGAACCTTGATCAATAACATGGAGGAAAAATATTATACCTCTTCATGTGACAACAACCTCCAATATTAAATTGGACTACAAAATATTTTGTAGAAAGGAAATGGATAATTTTCTTGGAGAAAATATTTATTTCTTTGGGGCATAATCAAAGGGAAAATATTTTCATGAAGATTATCATCTCTCAGGAGATACAGATCAATGGTGGTCATTAATTCAAAATAGAAAGGAGGATGACGAAGTATCAAATATGGAATGGATGGAGTTTAAAAAACTTTTCAAAGAAAAATAATTTCTTCGTGAATGATGATATGATATGAAGAGACAATTTTTGAGTCCGAGGTAGCAGGAGGATGAGAATATTGCAAGGAATGAAGATAACTTCACAGGGTTAGTAAGGCATGCCAAAGACAACATAAGTAACCCAAAGAGTAAGATTTATTGTTTTGTTGGTGGGTTAAATCCATTTATCTAAAAGGCATTAGTCTCCCAAACATTCTCATCATATAAAGATATAGTCTCATGTACTATAAAGAAAGAGAATGAATTTTCTAATTCTTATGAATTTAATGGAATGAAATAAAAGAAGATAATAATGGAGCTAGTGATAGATAATGGGAAGAAGGGAAAGAAGGATTTTCCCACATATGACAATTGTGGAAATAAATACACTGGTTCCTTCTTAAAAGGAAGAGTTTGTTTCAAGAGTGGAGAAAAAATACACCTTGCTCATGATTTCAAGGAAAATAAAGAATTTACCAATGTGAAATGATTCCACTATAAAGATATGGGTAAATATGAAAATTATTTCCCCAAGCCTAAATGAAATATATCATTGAAAAAGAAAACAGAATCAAGGTCAATCTTATGTTGTTACTACGGTCGAAGTGCCACTACAAAGAAATAACCCAATTAGAATAGGTTATAACCCCTTCTAAACACATTAGCAGCGATTATAATGAACCACCGCTAATGTGAACTCTTAATCTTGTTATAGGTGGTTTTGATGAACCACTGGTAATGTGGTATTAAATTTAGTAGAGATTCATTTAGAGGCGGTTAAAACCCCCTCTATGTCACTGCATAATAATAGTTAAGAGGGTGTTTTAAGCCCCTATAAATTATTGATTAATTTAGTGGTTAGAAATTGCTGCTAGATGAGTTTCATGAGCCATAATAGAGGCGGTTCTAGGAACCACCTCTATTTATTACTTATTTATTGGGGGTTCTAACCCCCTCTAAAGAAACCATATTTGTGGTGGTTCTTAGAACCACCTCTAAATAATATATATATATATATATATATATAAATTAAAATCATGTGCCCCTCCCCTTCTAGTTCCAATCCATCACCTCAAGTTCACATGCGGCCCAACCTCCCCACTGTTTCTCTACTATCTCACCCACAGGGTGCCACCGGTTTTCCTCTATACCACCCGTGCAATCGGCCAGTCCACCACAGGTTATTCATAGCCACACACATGGAACCCCAATCTGTTGTCTACCATTGTGACACACCTCCGGTTCTCCATGCGAGTGACCCCATTCCTCCCAGTTCTCCAAGCTAGCAGCCCCACCCCTCAACTTCTCATGTTCATCAGTGAACTGATGCTATATAAAATATTACCAATGCATGATTCGAAACTAGGACCTTCTCTATACACCTAAACAGCCTATACCACTAGGCCGATATACTTTTGTTAATATAATTTCATATCATTGTATTTATATATATTCAGAAACTAATGAAAATAAATATTATTTCAATAAAATCCAAATACATATATAATTATTTAATTTAATTTATAGGTTTTTATATTATAAAATTATGTATTTATATTATAATACATTTCTATTATATTAAATTTATACATTTATATAAACTATATATTTTCTATGTTTATTTACATACATTTTAGTGTATATTTTATAATTTTATTCATCTTATATATATACAGATGTATTTGCATATTTATAAATATATTTATGTACAATATTTATACCACACAAATACATATTTATATATTATGTACATGTTTATTTATTTAATATTTTTATATAAGTATTTATTTAATATATCTATATTATCTCTTTAAAAATATATTTATATAATATATTTCAATACATATATTTATTACTGTGTAAATTAATATAAATTTATTTGTATAAATTGTATTATATTATAGATAGTTAATATTACATGAAATACAATTTAGAAAAATAATATATATGAAATAAAATTTATAAAAATATTTATATAATGTTATATAAAATACATTTTATACATATATATAATTAATATTATATTAAATACAATTTATACAAATTTTTATATATTTCATTTCAAAACATATATTTATTATTATTCACATTAATACATATATAGAGTTCAATAAATATAGGTGTGTGAAATTATGTACATTAATATATATATGTATTTCAATAAATATAGTTGTATAATATTGTGTACATTTATATATATTTATTGGTATGAATTTTATATCATATAATATTAATTATATATAATATAAAATCATAAACATATTATTAAAAAATTTATTTATTATTATTGTAACATAAATTATAAAAACAACAAGCATGGGTTTTTATATGATTTATTTTTTAAATAAATAATATTTATGTATATATTTATATAATATGTTTATGCTTTTTATTTTATATATAATAATTATTATATGAAATAAAAATGATACAAATAAATAAATATATATATATATAAATGTTCATAAAATTATACAATTATATTTTTATATACATATAAATTCAATTAAATACAATCATATAATTAGAAATATATAATATAATTAAATGATATATATATACTTATTTACTAAATAAATTTAAAATTAATATGGTATACTGGAATATGTAAAAAATAATAAAATAATATATATAAATTTATATATTATAAAATATTTATAACATAATATATATAATATAAATATATAATGTATAATATTTATATTTATATTTATATTTTGTCTATTTTACTTTTTTATAAATAATATAATATATATGTATTTATACCCAAATATTAAATAAAAATGTATTTAATATAATATGTGTATAATATAAATCATAATAATATTTATATTATTTATAAAAGCATATATAAATTCTACATATTTCAATAAATATATTTATAATTACATTAATATTATGCATGCCAATATTTATATATTTATACATTTTTAATACATATATGTATTTATTTAAATTATTTATATAATGTCTTTATATATATATATGTGTGTGGGGGGGGTTTATAATTCATTTAATTGCATTTATATAATGTTTTATGTAATATATATATATATATGTGTGTGTGTACACAGACATATGCACACCCACATATAAATTATAAAATTTGAATTTATATGTGATATATTTTAAAAAATAAATAAAAATGAAGAGGTGGTTAGCAAACCCCTCTAATCAAAGGGATTAACAGTGGATCATGATCCCCTTATAATTTCTTAAATTTATGAGGGGTTGAAACCCCCTATATTTTAATAAATTAGAGGGAGTTCAAAACCCCCACTAATATTGTAAATTATAGGGGGTTCACAACCCCTTCAAATTTCATAAATTATAAGGGGTTCAATAACCCCCTCTAATATAAGGGATTAATGACAATTCATGAATTCCCTATAATTTAAGTGATTAGAGAAGGTTGTTAACACCAATATTTACTTTAATTTTTATTCATGTTATATATATAAACTCTAACATATATCCAAAAGAATAATATATATATATATATCACCTCTGAAATCTAACTAGACATATAGAGCCACTAATTATTAAATTTGTCGTGGTTTGGACACAACTACCTCCAATCTCCAATTAAATATTACATAGAAAAAATGATACAAAAGTTAAAGGGGGTTTTGAACCCCCTATAAATTCGATGATTAGAGGGGGTTGTGCATAACCCCCTCTAAATTTAATATATAGGGGGTTGTGAAGAACCCCTTCTAAAAAACTGCTATTAATCTGCTGTTTTTTGTAGTGTTGAGAAATTAATGTATTTAGGTTCTTGGATTCAAGAATTATGTTATAATATTATGGTTATATGAATAATGTGATATATAAGTATTGCACTGGAGTACTTATTCTTTATGGATT
The DNA here is from genome assembly GCA_963277665.1 of Viscum album. Lineage (NCBI taxonomy): Eukaryota > Viridiplantae > Streptophyta > Magnoliopsida > Santalales > Viscaceae > Viscum > Viscum album. Next base: position 406,166,142 of record OY728130.1, read on the forward strand.
TGTAATAATAAGAGTCTTCATTAAGGATTTAAAGGTGATCAAATATTTGGTATGCGACAATAAGAACTACATTATGTTATTTAGGGAATCATATGTTAAGAATAATTTTTGGAAATTTATTGTCCTTTTTTTATTGTGAATTTGAATTGAAGTATTTTTTTCGAGCCTGAAGGTTGTAATAGATCAAGATGAACATTGGATATTATAATTTGAGGATAAAACATTTCTTTAATGTCGAACATACAAAGTTTATTTCTGGAATGTTATAATAATATAGTTTTAGAAAAATGAAAACCTACAGGATGGGTGAAAACTCATCGCTTCAGATAGGGCTGAGGGAATCAAACCCAAAACAAAATTGATACAAGGATTTTTCGCCTACCACTGGACCCCAGGAAGTCCCCAGTTAGTATAACACAATTTCTTCTTTTAAACGGTATAATTTCATTTTTGAAACATTATACAATTTAGATAAATAGAGTATTTCTGAGTTTTTTTATATTTTGAAGAGAAAGATGAGTTTTTAGTTGGAATTAGTTAAAGGATGAAACTCTACATGTCAATTAAGTTTGCTTCCTGGTGTTTTTTGTATATGAAGAAAATTAATTCTTCAACTCTAGGGAATGAATTTTGAAACCAAAAATGTTATTGTTGTAATTTTAATAATAATTAAAATCATCCCTTAGATCATCACTGATTTCTAGATTGGTGACTGTTAACTTTTTTCTCATCATAGTCTATATAACTCTCCATCAGAACCAGATGGTTACATTTTTCTTCCAGGTCTATGATTTACTACATGGAACCCTAGTATGTGTTATCTCTGATGACCTTCATACTTCCCTGTATTTATTTTAAAATGGAGGCATCATTAATAATTTTATGATGTGTAATTTCAATAAGGATATATTTTAAATTCAAATCCCTAATTTCTGAACCAGAGTTAAAATTATGAGGATGAAAATTTTTTAATGTAAGAGACAATTTAACACCACATGATTCCACTTTACACTTCTTTAATTCCATAGCTTTTGTAACATGCAATGCTGAGTTCAGGCCCACCATGATCCATTAAACTATCCCTTTAAATAGTGGTTATAAATTTTATTAACCACACTTTTAATTTTATATAATTTTAACATTCATCTTATGAGACATGATATATGAAAAAAATTCAATTTTTTTGAATTAAAGAATTAATTTTAAAAAAAAAATGTTGTTTTACCACCTTTTAATGGAGAAATATTTTTTAAATCCAATAATTCACACTTTTATATATTCATTTTGACAAAATAATATTCTTATATATAATTGGGAGATAATTTTTTTTTGGAAAAATATAAAGTGTTTTTTTTGAAAACTTTCAAATTTTAATGAGTAGTGAAAATACTAAATTTTAATTCTAAACTGCATTTTCATCTAATTTTTTTATATTAGTAGATTATAATTTAAATTGGTTTTAAAGTGAAATTTGATTATGTTTTTATCCATTCATATAATTTAGGTCATTTCAATTTCTTTCACAATAAAATTAGATATAGACACATGTCTGTTGAGTCAATAAGGTTTTCCTTATGACTTTTCCATTCCTTCTTGTTTTGAAAATCACAAACACCTTATCTTTAAGGAAAATTTCTCTCTTAAGGAAAATTGCTTTTATAAGGAAAATTGCTTTCTTAAGGAAAATTGCTTTTATAAGGAAAATTGCTTTCTTAAGGAAAATCGCTTTTATAAGAAAAATTATCCTTATCATATTTTCATCCATATTTTTCTTAAGTATAAGTTTCGGATTCATTTTCTCGAAATCATTAAAACTTTGATATAAAGCATTCTGTTTTAGGGTTCGGATTCTGGACAAGAACTATAAGGAAGTTTCATTCCGAATTCCGGATATGAACTCTGACTAAGTTCTATTCCAGATTCAGGATACGAATTCTGAAGAAGAATTCTCATTACAAATTCTAATGAAGAAATCCCATTCCGAATTCTCATTACGAATTCCAATGAAGAATTTCCATTACGAATTCTAATGAAGAAATCTCATTCCGAATTCTCATTACGAATTCTGATAAAGAATTCTCATTACGAATTCTGATGACGAATTCTCATTACGAATTCTGATGACAAATTCTCATTACGAATTCTGATAATGAATTCTCATTACGATTTCTGATGACGAATTCCTATTTCGAATTCTCATTCCGAATTCACCTATTAAACAGAATCTGATTATCTTTGTTTTATACACTCTGAATTTATTCACTCCGAACCTTCACTCCGAAATTTCTATTCCGATTTTTTATGTTAGAGTTTAAAACGATGTCGTACATTCTGTTACACTTGTTTTGTTATAAAACGATGTCGTCCATTTTGTTATAAACTAACTATTGTCTAAGTGACACGTGTACAGGTCCCTCCGATTTTTAAGGAAAATATGACCGTTGGAGAAGGAGCCGACCTTACCTATAAATAGAAGCTCATTTGAAAGTGCTGATAGCTGTTGGAAAAACGACTGAGTTTTGTGCCTACATGCTGTTGAAGTGATTTCTAGAGAGAGAGGCTCTTATTAACTCTCAAAGCTTCGTGCGACTCCGAATGTTGGTGATTACATTCGAGGGCTTCCGGGGATAGGAAGACAGAGGTGCCGACTTCCTTAAAGTTCAAGGGCTTCCTTGCTGAGGAGGACAGAGGTGCCGACTACCTTAAAGATCGAGGGCTTTCTTGCTGAGAAAGGCAGAGGTTACCAACTACCTTGAAGTTGAGGGCGTTCGGGGATAGCAAGACAGAGACTCCGATCTTTGTATCGAGGGCTTACCCTGGTGTGGGTAAGACAGACTTGCTTGAAAGTATAAATCAAGGGACCTTTATCCAAGGTTGTCGGATACCCTTCTCTTTGGGTTAAAAGACTTATATCTTGTTACTAGTAGTTTTACTACTTGTTTTTATTCCGCTGCAATTTTTATCTTAAGGAAAGTATAACTTTCTTATACTTCCTTACTTACTCTGATTCATTTGATTCTATACGCTTTAAGGTAGAATCTCATATTGTAACTTTTTTCGAGTTTCAAATTCCGGAACCATATTTCCGGAACCTACTTTTGGAATCTCTTCCCATGTTTAGTTCGGTGTTAGAGGTGTTGTGAATTTACTTAGTTTAACATTGTTAAACTTAGCCCTTTCCTTTTCTTAAGTAAACTCTAGTTATTCATAACTAACTTTAAAGGTTCCAAAGGAATTTTTAAAGTATACAATTCACCCCCCCTCTTGTATATTGAGCATCTCATATTATATTTCGATCCTACAATTGGTATCAAAGGTTGGAAACCTCTTACTCTATACCATTCTTACATTTGGTATCAGAGCAGGTTACTGAAATACTTGTACTCACATACAAGTTTTTCATTCTCACTTTTCCATTACGAACTCTGTCATTCCGATTTATCCATTCCGAACTTTTCTCATTCCGAACTTTGTGTTTACGAATCTTTTGCTACTAACAAGTTTGTGTGAAAAGTTATTTTTAGTATGGCAGGAATTAATGTTGGATCTATTGACAATCTAAATCCTACAAGACCACCAATCTTTGATGGTAATGATTATGAATACTGGAGAGATTGTATGAAGACATTTGTTATCAATACTGGTGTAGACAACTTTGTCATGCGTACTGGTGATTATAAAATTCCTGACAAGGAAGTCAGAACCTTTACTAACCAGGAAAAGCAAGAATATCAACTCAACTATAAGGTACGCAATACTTTACTGTGTTCAATGACCAGAAATATATATAGCCAAATTTCTTCTTGTGAAGCAGCTAACTGTATATGGAAGAAGTTAGAGGTTACACACTTTGGGACTTCCAAGGTGATTGAGACTAGAAGAGCTATGCTTAGAGCTGAATATCATGGCTTCAATTTTACTTATGGAGAACCTATCTGTAAAGTACAACAAAGATTTATGACTATTGTCAAAAGTCTACAATCTATGGGAGAAAAAGGTTTAGATGATGAAGCTCTTGTGGAGAAGATAATTGATATTATGCCCAATGAGTGGGAATCCAAGAGAACAGCTATAGATGAGAACATGAAGGTTACTCAAATTACTCTTGATGAATTATTTGGAACCCTTCTACAACATGAAACTAGAATGATGAGAGATGCTGACAACATCAAGAAGAAGAATGGAAATGGTACTGTTGCTTTTACTACAACTTCAAATCAGATGAAAGCTAAGACTCCTGAGAGAGTAACCAGATCCAAGTCTAAGAAAGTTATTTTCCAATCCGAATCTAGTGAGAGTGAAGTTTCAGAAAATTAATTAGCCAATCTTGCTCGAAGGATGAACAAGATAGCTGGGCAAAGAAACTTTCAATCCAAGTATAAGAAGAAGGATAGGAAAGACAAGAAAGATGGAGAAGTTACATGTTATGTATGTAAAAGAGCTGGACATATTAGACCAGATTGCCCTATACTCAAAAAGAAAGAAAGAAAGGAAAGGCATTCAGACAGGAACAGGAAGAAGTATTATAAAGCCAAAGCTAAGAAAGTTCTGAAAGCTAATGACACCTGGAGTGCCAGTGGTGGTGACTCTTCAGATGAATCTTCTGATTATGAATCTTCAGGACAGAAGAATCTTGGTCTTATAGCCAGATTACCTATTGATAATCATTGTCTTATGGCTAAGGTACGAAATGCTGAATCTTTGACCAATGTTTCTTTAAATTCTAATGATAGTACGTATTATAACTCTCCTGATGAAGAATCATCTTCTGATGAGGAAAATACTTTACCTACTTTTGAAGAAGTCTCTAGGTTTGCTGAACTTCTTGAGATTGAGAATTCCAAACTCAACAAGAAACTTGATAAGGCAAACTCTAGGAATTCTATTCTTACTAAAGAAATATCAGATCTTTCTAAAGATCTTGATAAGAAAAATGCTGATTTTGAAAGTATTTCAAAAAATCTTGAGGAAGTAAGTTCTGAGAAGAACAAACTTTCTAAAGAGTTAGAAAATGTAATTTCTAATAAAAATGTTTTCGAGCCTAACTCTAGTTCTAAAACTAATGATTTTGAGGATAAAAACTTGGTTGTAAAACTCAAGTCCGAAATTTTTTCCTTAAATAAGTGTTTATCAAACTTTACCCATGGTAAGGAAAATTTTGATAAGATGTATTCTCAAATACGACCTTTAAGAAATAAATCCGGATTTGGTTATACCCATGCAAAACCAGTTTTCAGTAACAATTATTTTGTTCCTCAGAGTGCCCCATTTTGCACCAAGTGTCAATGTGGTGGTCACTGGGCAAAGTATTGTTCCTTAAACAAAACCCAATCTCTAGGATTTCATAAAGCTTATTTTTCTAAGAAAATGTGGGTACCTAAAATTTTATTGTCTGGAAATCTCGGATCCAAGCAAGTTTGGATTCCGAAAATCTAACTTTGTTCTTAATTTCAGGAAAATAAAGAAAGTTCCAGCAACAATATATGGTACATGGATAGTGGTGGTTCCCGGAACATGACTGGTAACAAAAGCTTTTTTGAAAAGATTATCAAAACGAAAGGAGGAAAGGTAACTTTCGGAGTCAATGCTAAGGGAGAGATTGTTGGTATTGGTAATATTGTTCTTTTAGGTAAAACTTTGATTTCAAATGTTCTTTTTGTTAAAGGTCTTAAGCACAACCTCATTAGCATAAGTCAGTTATGTGATGAAGGTTACCTTGTGAATTTTAGGAATGATAAATGCTTAGTTCACAATTCCAAGGAAGAATTTATTCTCTCAGCAAACAGGCAAGTGAATGTTTACACCTTAAACTTAGAAGACCTAAGAAGCCAAGATTTACCTTGCCTAAGTGCAATGGAAGATCATTCTTGGTTATGGCATAGAAGATTAGGACACTGTAATCTTAGAAACCTATGTAAACTCTCTAAGAAGAAACTAGTTAAGGATCTACCGGAGCTTAGATTTGATTCTTCTAAAGTTTGTGATCCTTGTCAATATGGCAAGCAACATAAATCTAGTTTTAAGTCAATTGGTGAAGTCTCAACAACCAATGCATTACAGTTAGTGCACATGGATCTTTTTGGTCCAACACAAACTGGAAGCATTGGAGGCAAATACTATGTGTTTGTTCTAGTTGATGATTACACTAGATTTACTTGGGTCTATTTTCTAGCAAGGAAATCTGATGCTTTTTCTTATTTCAAAAGTTTTAGAGCTCAAGTTAAAAATGAGAAAAACCTTCCATTGAAAACTATTCATAGTGATCATGGAGGAGAATTTCAAAATTCAGATTTTGAAACTTTTTGTAGTAAGAAAGGTATTACTCACAATTTTTCAGCACCTAGAACTCCTCAACAGAATGGTGTAGTTGAAAGAAGAAATAGAATTCTCCAAGAGATAACTAGAACCATGTTGAGTGAATATTCTATTGCTAGACATTTCTGGGCTGAAGCTGTAAGTACTGCTTGTTATACTATAAATCGAGTTTTGATTAGACCTTTTCTTAATAAAACTCCTTATGAGTTATGGAATGGTAGAAAACCAATACTTTCCTACTTCAAGGTTTTTGGTTGCAAAGTATTCATTTTGAATACTAAAGATAACTTACATAAATTCGCACCAAAATCAGATGAAGGAATTTTCTTAGGTTATTCCACAACCTCTAAGGCTTATAGAGTTTTTAATAAAAATACCTGCACTGTTGAGGAAACAGTACATGTAAAATTTGATGAATCAAACCCTTTTGTTTTTAAACCATCTCATCTTACATCTTCGGATGTGTTTTCAAAAACTGATTGTCAACCGTTGATAGAAGAACCTTCTGATAAGGAAATTGTTCTAGAAGATATTTCTGAAACATTTACCCCAGAAGACTTTCTACCCTATGTTGATGAACAGGTTTTACAAAACCCAAATCAGGTGTTTCTTAAGAATCATCCCAGTGATAGTATCATTGCTGATGTAAATCAACCTGTAAGGACTAGAAGTTCCTTAAGAAATGAAGTAGAACATCTAGCATTTCATTCCCAATTAGAGCCTAAAAGCACTGATGAAGCTTTAGGTGATGATGATTGGATTAAAGCCATCCAAGATGAACTAAATGAATTTCAAAGGAATAAAGTCTGGACCTTGGTTGAAAGACCTAAATAAACTTCTGTTATTGGAGTAAAATGGGTTTTCAGAAATAAATGTGATGAAAATGGAGTCATTGTTAGAAATAAATCTAGACTTGTTGCTAAAGGCTATAATCAGCAAGAACGAATAGACTATGAAGAAACCTATGCTCCAGTAGCTAGACTTGAATCTATTCGTATTTTACTTGCCTTTGCAGCATTCTTTAATTTCAATCTTTTCCAAATGGATGTGAAATGTGCTTTTCTTAACGGTTATGTTCAAGAGGAAGTTTTTGTTGAACAACCTCCTGGCTTTGAAGATACAAAACATCCAGATCATGTTTTTAGACTTACCAAAGCTTTGTATGGCCTTAAACAAGCCCCACGAGCATGGTATGATAGACTTACTGGATTTTTGCTTCAAAATAACTATGTTAAGGGAAATGCAGATCCAACCCTTTTTATAAAGAAAGATTAGAAAAATGTTTTGATTGTTCAAATTTATGTTGATGACATTATATTTGGTTCAAATCAGCAATCTTTAACTGACTCTTTTGCAAGTCTAATGAAATCTGAGTTTGAAATGAGTATGATGGGTGAGTTAACATTTTTCCTTGGTTTTCAAATTTCTCAAAAACCAGAAGGAACCTACATATCTCAACATAAGTATATTAAAGATCTTCTGAAAAAGTATGGTTATGACAACACTAAGAGTATAAGTACTCCCATTGGTACCTCAAATTCTTTAGATCTTGATGAAGCTGGGAAACCAGTAGATCAAACATCTTTTAGAGGTATGATTGGAAGTCTACTTTACTTAACAGCTAGTCGACCAGACTTAATGTTTTCAGTATGCTTATGTGCAAGATATCAATCCAATCCTAAGGAATCTCACTTAAAGGCAGTAAAAAGAATTTTTCGCTACCTTAAGGGAACCATGGATCTAGGATTATTTTATACTTCTGGAAATGATTTTGTTTTAAAAAGATTTTCTGATGCTGACTTTGGTGGATGTAGAATGGATAGGAAAAGTACATCCGGAACTTGTCATTTCTTAGGAGATTCATTAGTTTCTTGGTCATGCAAGAAGCAACATTCTGTTGCACTCTCCACTACTGAAGATGAATATGTAGCAGCTGGAAGTTGCTGTGCACAAGTGTTGTGGATGCAACACACACTCACAGACTATGGCTTGAGTTTTACTAAAACTCAAATTTTGTGTGACAACACAAGTGCCATTGCCCTAAGTAAAAACCCTGCACACCACTCCCGTGCAAAACACATAGATATTAGGCATCACTTTCTTAGGGATCACACACATAAAGGAGATATTATTCTTCAGTTTATTGGAACGCAAGATCAACTTGCTGATATTTTCACAAAATCTTTGCCTTCTGATAGATTTGAATACATCAAACAGAAGTTAGGAATGATAACTGTAAGGTAATATTTCTTAATTAACTTTCTTTTGAAAAAATCTCCTTACAGTAATAAACTCATTTTCATAGGGGGAGTACATTTGATTGTTTGGTTAACAAAGTTTTTCAAAATTTGTTTTCAGACTTTTCGGAACGAAGATTTCCGGAATGGAACTTCCGGAACTACAATTTTCCAGAATGGATATTTCCATACAGAATACTTCTGGAATGAAAGTATTCGTATTGAAAATTTCCGGAATGGACAACTTTCATACTGGGACTTTCATAACCAGATTTTCGTACCAGGTTTTGTTTTTCGTATTTTGTTTTTCGTATTTACTTTTTCGTATTGAGTTTTTCGTATTTAGTTTTTCATATTGAGTTTTTCGTAGTCGTCTTTATATTACCCATTACGAATAACTTTCCTAAGCTAATCCGAAAGGTATGATTTCCTTACTGAAGTTTTCGTAATCATATTTTACTTGCTGGCAGTTTCTTGTATTTTGTTTTCGGTATTTGGATTTCTTAATTCTTTATTTTAATAAAAACCTCAAAAAGATCGGATTCAAGCTCTCAACCGTCAGATTTGATGTCAGATCATTCTAAACCGTTAGATCAACCGAGGAAGTTGAACCGTCATCCCATTGCCTATATAAAGGGGACCATATTCTCTAGTCCCACATCGATCTCAAGCTTTTGCGTGCTGAAGCTCTGACTCTCTGATTTAAGCCCATTCCGAACTTCAGTCTTCTCAATTCCGAACTTCTCAGAGACTTCTAATCTGAATGTCTGCAGAGTTAGCTTCTCAAGAAATGTCTTCAACCAAGCCTATTTCTCAGTGTTTAGTCTACAGGGAAAGGTTACTCCATCCGAATTTCTTCAGCAATTATGATTCCCTTATCTCAAAGAATATCAGGTTGAATGGCTGGGAGGATGTTGCGGTATCAAAAACTGGCAACCAAGATGAAGTGTACTCAGATTTGCTTGTTGAGTTTTATGAGTCAGTTTCTTTCTTCAAGGAAGATAATAGAGAGAAGTTTTCTTTCAAATCGTATGGTAAGACTTACAAACTTTCTCACACCAAGGCTGCAAACTTGGTAGGGCTATCCTATGAAGGAGAATCCGAGTTTATTTCTCACGTGTTGCCAGACTGTTTGGGTAGTTTCAACAAGGAAAAGGCCTTAGAAACTCTCGGATTGGATGATGACAAGGCTCCGAAGATTGCAAGCCTTTCTATAAACTTCCGGATTCTGGAATTATGGGTACAAGGGCTTATCGTACCGAGAAAAGGTGATAAGGATAGTCTGATGAAGAGTGAGATATATATCTTAGATTTCCTGATAAATCTAAGAAAGTTCAACTTGATGAAGCATATTCTTCTTAATATTGAAAATTTGAAGAAGGGGAATCTGAGAGCTCAGATCATAATGTACCCAGAAATATTATCAAAGATCATAGTTCGGTGCCTAGAATCATTCAAGGTAGCTTGCAGTTCTAAACCAATGGTGTGCAAGATCATGCTAGTCAGCGATGCCACTCTTAAGAGAATGAATATAGCTTTTGACAAGAAGTCTGGGAAGTTTATTGATCTACCTCCTCAAGAAGAAGTGGCTCCGAAAGTTGCTGATCCGGAATCATCCAAGCCGGTAAGAAAGAGAAAGATGAAAGAAGTGGTAGTCGAAGCCGAGGAACCCAAGTCTAAGGAAGTACACTCCGCACCTCCAAAGCCTAAGAAGAAGAAAACCTATACTGATGAGGTTGTAGTGAAGTAGAGAGCAGATAAAGAAACAAGAAAAGAAGGGGATCCGCAGTTCGGATTGGATCCTGCGGAGGCTAAGGATCTGAAAGAGAAAACCGCTGATGAGCTTGAGAAGCAAGCAAAGGAGAAGAAACTTAAGAAGAAAATGTCAGAAGCTGAGGCTGTGCAAGCGTTGTTAAAGTTCAATGAAATGGTTTCAACAACAATCCCAGTTCCGAGATCTTTCTCTCTGGAATCTCTACCTGAGACTCCAGGAAGAAATCTTGCTGCTCCGGAAGAGGCTGTTGCTACAAATACTGAGGAAGAAGAGCAAGTGGAACAAGTTGAAGAGGCTGTTGAAGGAAGTGGTGAGATAGGAGACGTGCTAAAACAAGTAGATGAATACAAGGGAACTCCTTCGGAACACTTATCACTCCGGACTTCAGAAGCTCAATCTTCAAAGATAGTTACTCCTGAATTAGAAGAAGAGAAAGGGGAAGAAGAAGTTTCCTATCATGGAGAAGAAGAACAACTTTTACATGATATTGCCCAGATGAAAAACGTAGAAGTTGGTGTTCAAGAAGTTTCTAATGAGGAAGATTTTATTGTACATGTTTCTGATAGTGAGAAGAAATCTCCGGAACAGGTTTCAATTCTGGAAAAAGATAAGGGAAAGAAAATTCTTACCGAGACTCCGAGCTCAGAAGTAAGAAAGAGGAAGGAAGCTGGTAGTTCTAAGAGGAAGTTGGAGCTTATTGAGGAAGAAAACTCTCCGAGCAAGATTTCAGATTCAGAGTCATCTTCGTTGGGGCATGATTTTGTTGTCCAGTCTTTGAAAAAGTTGGTGGGAACCATTCCGACCTTCTCTAGCATTGATTCACGGTGCCAGATGCTCCAACATGCGTTGAATTTGAAAACAGACTCCATATCCATGGTTATGGATAAGTGCGTTGAGATTGAAGCCCAGTTCAAAAATTTCTTTATCGGTTACGAAGCCCATAAAAGATCATGCAAGAGGATGACAAGTTGGTCTAAGAAAACTGTGGAAGAGATGAAGATTTTCGATGAGTTTCAGGATAATGTTAAGGATGCATTTGAAACCGAGGACAAGAAGTTTCATGAGCAGACTGCATCATTCGAAGAAAAGTTGACAGAGGAAAATAATTTTCGGATTCAGGAGGTGAGAGATCTGAATGGGAAGCTCAATTCTGTTTCTCAGAATTGGAAATTTGAAAGGGATCATCGGATCGATTTTGAAAAGAGGATGAAGGCTCAGGAAGAGAAAATCCAAGCTCAGGAAGAAAAACTGAAGGCTCAGGAAGAAAAGATTGAAGCCCAATCCGTTAGAATAGTCGTCTTAGAGAAGCAAGCAGAAGAAGATCACAAAGTCTTGAAGAAGATCAAGACGATTCTTAAGGGGCTCATGTCGAAGGAGAAAGATCCGAAATGATCAATCAGATCTTTTTGTTGTAATTCTTTTGTTGCTGATATTTCAAATCTAATGAGAATTGTGCTTGTTGTTTCGTTTGTTATTATTACTAATGTCTCAGGTACTTTGTTAAGTTTTATTTCCATTCCTTCCGATTCTTTTTGAAAATCACAAAGGGGGAGAAGGAAAAGATCCTTAAGAAAAAGAGGAACTCTAATAAGAGTTTATCAAAGGGGGAGAAAGAAAAAATACCCAAGGAAAAAAGAACTATAATAAGAGTTTGTTTATGGGGGAGTTTTTCTTAAAGAAGATCTTCTTATGAAACATCACTCCGGAAATATGAATATGATCCTTAGAGTTTCAAAGCCTAAGGGGGAGTTAGTCGTATTCGTCTATATCCTCAAACCAGGGGAGATAAGCTTTAATGTGTTTCTTTCTTCTTAAAATAGCTTTTTCGTAAGGATGTTTGTGCTTTCCAAAAAGGGGGAGATTGTTGAGTCAATAAGGTTTTCCTTATGCCTTTTCCATTCCTTCTTGTTTTGAAAATCACAAACACCTTATCTTTAAGGAAAATTGCTCTCTTAAGGAAAATTGATTTTATAAGGAAAATTGCTTTCTTAAGGAAAATTGCTTTTATAAGGAAAATTGCTTTCTTAAGGAAAATCGCTTTTATAAGAAAAATTATCCTTATCATATTTTCATCCATATTTTTCTTAAGTATAAGTTTCGGATTCATTTTCTCGGAATCATTAAAACTTTGATATAAAGCATTCTGTTTTAGGGTTCGGATTCTGGACAAGAACTATAAGGAAGTTTCATTCCGAATTCCGGATATGAACTCTGACTAAGTTCTATTCCAGATTCAGGATACGAATTCTGAAGAAGAATTCTCATTATGAATTCTAATGAATAAATCCCATTCCGAATTCTCATTACGAATTCCAATGAAGAATTTCCATTACGAATTCTAATGAAGAAATCTCATTCCGAATTCTCATTACGAATTCTGATAAAGAATTCTCATTACGAATTCTGATGACGAATTCTCATTACGAATTCTGATGACAAATTCTCATTACAAATTCTGATAATGAATTCTCATTACGATTTATGATGACGAATTCCTATTCCGAATTCTCATTCCGAATTCACCTATTAAACAGAATCTGATTATCTTTGTTTTATACACTCTGAATTTATTCACTCTGAACCTTCACTCCGAAATTTCTATTCCGATTTTTTATGTTAGAGTTTAAAACGATGTCGTACATTCTGTTACACTTGTTTTGTTATAAAACGATGTCGTCCATTTTGTTATAAACTAACCGTTGTCTAAGTGACACGTGTACAGGTCCCTCCGATTTTTAAGGAAAATATGACCGTTGGAGGAGGAGCCGACCTTACCTATAAATAGGAGCTCATTTGAAAGTGCTGATAGCTGTTGGAAAAACGACTGAGTTTTGTGCCTACATGCTGTTGAAGTGATTTCTAGAGAGAGAGGCTCTTATTAACTCTCAAAGCTTCGTGCGACTCCGAATGTTGGTGATTACATTCGAGGGCTTCCGGGGATAGGAAGACAGAGGTGCTGACTTCCTTAAAGTTCGAGGGCTTCCTTGCTGAGGAGGACAGAGGTGCCGACTACCTTAAAGATCAAGGGATTTCTTGCTGAGAAAGACAGAGGTTACCAACTACCTTGAAGTTGAGGGCTTGCGGGGATAACAAGACAGAGACTCTGATATTCGTATCGAGGGCTTACCCTGGTGTGGGTAAGACAGACTTGCTTGAAAGTATAAATCAAGGGACCTTTATCCAAGGTTGTCGGATACCCTTCTCTTTGGGTTAAATGACTTAATCTTGTTTCTAGTAGTTTTACTACTTGTTTTTATTCCGCTGCAATTTGTATCTTAAGGAAAGTATAACTTTCTTATACTTACTTACTTACTCTGATTCATTTGATTCTATACGCTTTAAGGTAGAATCTCATATTGTAACTTTTGTCGAGTTTCAAATTCCGGAACCATATTTCCGGAACCTACTTTTGGAATCTCTTACCAAGTTTAGTTCGGTGTTATAGGTGTTGTGAATTTACTTAGTTTAACTTTGTTAAACTTAGCCCTTTCCTTTTATTAAGGAAACTCTAGTTATTCATAACTAACTTTAAAGGTTCCAAAGGAATTTTTAAAGTATACAATTCACCCCCCCTCTTGTATATTGAGCATCTCATATTATATTTCGATCCTACAATTGGTATCAAAGGTTGGAAACCTCTTACTCTATACCATTCTTACATTTGGTATCAGAGCAGGTTACTGAAATACTTGTACTCACATACAAGTTTTTCTTTCTCACTTTTCCTTTACGAACTCTGTCATTCCGATTTATCCATTCCGAACTTTTCTCATTCCGAACTTTGTGTTTACGAATCTTTTGCTACTAACAAGTTTGTGTGCAAAGTTATTTTTAGTATGGCAGGAATTAATGCTGGATCTATTGACAATCTAAATCCTACAAGACCACCAATCTTTGATGGTAATGATTATGAATACTAGAGAGATCGTATGAAGACATTTGTTATCAATACTAGTGTAGACAACTTTGTCATGCGTACTGGTGATTATAAAATTCCTGACAAGGAAGTCAGAACCTTTACTAACCAGGAAAAGCAAGAATATCAACTCAACTATATGGTACGCAATACTTTACTGTGTTCAATGACCAGAAATATATATAGCCAAATTTCTTCTTGTGAAGTAGCTAACTGTATATGGATGAAGTTAGAGGTTACACACTTTGGGACTTCCAAGGTGATTGAGACTAGAAGAGCTATGCTTAGAGCTGAATATCATGGCTTCAATTTTCCTTATGGAGAACCTATCTGTAAAGTACAACAAAGATTTATGACTATTGTCAACAGTCTACAATCTATGGGAGAAAAAGGTTTAGATGATGAAGCTCTTGTGGACAAGATAATTGATATTATGTCCAATGAGTGGGAATCCAAGAGAACAACTATAGATGAGAACAGGAAGGTTACTCAAATTACTCTTGATGAATTATTTGGAACCCTTCTACAACATGAAACTAGAATGAAGAGAGATGCTGACAACATCAAGAAGAAGAATGGAAATGGTACTGTTGCTTTTACTACAACTTCAAATCAGATGAAAGCTAAGACTCCTGAGAGAGTGACCAGATCCAAGTCTAAGAAAGTTATTTTCCAATCCGAATCTAGTGAGAGTGAAGTTTCAGAAAATGAATTAGCCAATCTTGCTCGAAGGATGAACAAGATAGCTGGGCAAAGAAACTTTCAATCCAAGCATAAGAAGAAGGATAGGAAAGACAAGAAAGATGGAGAAGTTACATGTTATGAATGTTAAAGAGCTGGACATATTAGACCAGATTGCCCTATGCTCAAAAAGAAAGAAAGAAAGGAAAGGCATTCAGACAGGAACAGGAAGAAGTATTATAAAGCCAAAGCTAAGAATGTTCTGAAAGCTAATGACACCTGGAGTGCCAGTGGTGGTGACTCTTCAGATGAATCTTCTGATTATGAATCTTCAGGACAGAAGAATCTTGGTCTTATAGCCAGATTACCTATTGATAATCATTGTCTTATGGCTAAGGTACGAAATGCTGAATCTTTGACCAATGTTTCTTTAAATTCTAATGATAGTAAGTATTATAACTCTTCTGATGAAGAATCATCTTCTGATGAGGAAAATACTTTACCTACTTTTGAAGAAGTCTCTAGGTTTGCTGAACTTCTTGAGATTGAGAATTCCAAACTCAACAAGAAACTTGATAAGGCAAACACTAGGAATTCTATTCTTACTAAAGAAATATCAGATATTTCTAAATATATTGATAAGAAAAATGATGATTTTGAAAGTATTTCAAAAAATCTTGAGGAAGTAAGTTCTGAGAAGAACAAACTTTCTAAAGAGTTAGAAAAAGTAATTTCTAATAAAAATGTTTTCGAGTCTAACTCTAGTTCTAAAACTAATGATTTTGAGGATAAAAACTTGGTTGTAAAACTCAAGTCCGAAATTTTTTCCTTAAAGAAGTGTTTATCAAACTTTACCCATGGTAAGGAAAATTTTGATAAGATGTATTCTCAAATACGACCTTTAAGAAATAAATTCGGATTTGGTTATACCAATGCAAAACCAGTTTTCAGTAACAATTATTTTGTTCCTCAGAGTGCCCCATTTTGCACCAAGTGTCAATGTGGTGGTCACTGGGCAAAGTATTGTTCCTTAAACAAAACCCAATCCCTAGGATTTCATAAAGCTTATTTTTCTAAGAAAATGTGGGTACCTAAAATTTTATTGTCTGGAAATATCAGATCCAAGAAAGTTTGGATTCCGAAAATCTAACTTTGTTCTTAATTTCAGGAAAATAAAGAAAGTTCCAGCAACAATATATGGTACATGGATAGTGGTTGTTCCCGGCACATGACTGGTAACAAAAGCTTTTTTGAAAAGATTATCAAAACGAAAGGAGGAAAGGTAACTTTCGGAGACAATGCTAAGGGAGAGATTGTTGGTATTGGTAAAATTGTTCTTTTAGGTAAAACTTTGATTTCAAATGTTCTTTTTGTTAAAGGTCTTAAGCACAACCTCATTAGCATAAGTCAGTTATGTGATGAAGGTTACCTTGTGAATTTTAGGAATGATAAATGCTTAGTTCACAATTCCAAGGAAGAATTTATTCTCTCAGCAAACAGGCAAGAGAATGTTTACACCTTAAACTTAGAAGACCTAAGAAGCCAAGATTTACCTTGCCTAAGTGCAATGGAAGATCATTCTTGGTTATGGCATAGAAGATTAGGACACTGTAATCTTAGAAACCTATGTAAACTCTCTAAGAAGAAACTAGTTAAGGATCTACCGGAGCTTAGATTTGATTCTTCTAAAGTTTGTGATCCTTGTCAATATGGCAAGCAACATAAATCTAGTTTTAAGTCAATTGGTGAAGTCTCAACAACCGATGCATTACAGTTAGTGCACATGGATCTTTTTGGTCCAACACAAACTGGAAGCATTGGAGGCAAATACTATGTGTTTGTTCTAGTTGATGATTACACTAGATTTACTTGGGTCTATTTTCTAGCAAGGAAATCTGAAGCTTTTTCTTATTTCAAAAGTTTTAGAGCTCAAGTTAAAAATGAGAAAAACCTTCCATTGAAAACTATTCATAGTGATCATGGAGGAGAATTTCAAAATTCAGATTTTGAAACTTTTTGTAGTAAGAAAGGTATTACTCATAATTTTTCAGCACCTAGAACTCCTCAACAGAATGGTGTAGTTGAAAGAAGAAATAGAATTCTTAAAGAGATAACTAGAACCATGTTGAGTGAATATTCTATTGCTAGACATTTCTGGGCTGAAGCTGTAAGTACTGCTTGTTATACTATAAATCGAGTATTGATTAGACCTTTTCTTAATAAAACTCCTTATGAGTTATGGAATGGTAGAAAACCAAGACTTTCCTACTTCAAGGTTTTTGGTTGCAAAGTATTCATTTTGAATACTAAAGATAACTTACATAAATTCGCACCAAAATCAGATGAAGGAATTTTCTTAGGTTATTCCACAACCTCTAAGGCTTATAGAGTTTTTAATAAAAATACCTGCACTGTTGAGGAAACAGTACATGTAAAATTTGATGAATCAGACCCTTTTGTTTTTAAACCATCTCATCTTACATCTTCGGATGTGTTTTCAAAAACTGATTGTCAACCGTTGATAGAAGAACCTTCTGATAAGGAAATTGTTCTAGAAGATACTTCTGATACATTTACCCCAGAAGACTTTCTACCCTATGTTGATGAACAGGTTTTACAAAACCCAAATCAGGTGTTTCTTAAGAATCATCCCAGTGATAGTATCATTACTGATGTAAATCAACCTTTAAGGACTAGAAGTTCCTTAAGAAATGAAGTAGAACATCTAGCATTTCTTTCCCAATTAGAGCCTAAAAGCACTGATGAAGCTTTAGGTGATGATGATTGGATTAAAGCCATGCAAGATGAACTAAATGAATTTCAAAGGAATAAAGTCTGGACCTTGGTTGAAAGACCTAAAGAAACTTCTGTTATTGGAGTAAAATGGGTTTTCAGAAATAAATGTGATGAAAATGGAGTCATTGTTAGAAATAAAGCTAGACTTGTTGCTAAAGGCTATAATCAGCAAGAACGAATAGACTATGAAGAAACCTATGCTCCAGTAGCTAGACTTGAATCTATTCGTATTTTACTTGCCTTTACAGCATTCTTTAATTTCAAACTTTTCCAAATGGATGTGAAATGTTCTTTTCTTAACGGTTATGTTCAAGAGGAAGTTTTTGTTGAACAACCTCCTGGCTTTGAAGATACAAAACATCCAGATCATGTTTTTAGACTTATCAAAGCTTTGTATGGCCTTAAACAAGCCCCACGAGCATGGTAATTACTGGATTTTTTCTTCAAAATAACTATGTTAAGGGAAATGCAGATCCAACCCTTTTTATAAAGAAAGATAAGAAAAATGTTTTGATTGTTCAAATTTATGTTGATGACATTATATTTGGTTCAACTCAGCAATCTTTAACTGACTCTTTTGCAAGTCTAATGAAATCTGAGTTTGAAATGAGTATGATGGGTGAGTTAACATTTTTCCTTCGTTTTCAAATTTCTCAAAAACCAGAAGGAACCGACATATCTCAACATAAGTATATTAAAGATCTTATGAAAAAGTATGGTTATGACAACACTAAGAGTATAAGTACTCCCATTGGTACCTCAAATTCTTTAGATCTTGATGAAGCTGGGAAACCAGTAGATCAAACATCTTTTAGAGGTATGATTGGAAGTCTACTTTACTTAACAGCTAGTCGACCAGACTTAATGTTTTCAGTATGATTATGTGCAAGATATCAATCCAATCCTAAGGAATCTCACTTAAAGTCAGTAAAAAGAATTTTTCTCTACCTTAAGGGAACCATGGATCTAGGATTATTTTATACTTCTGGAAATGATTTTGTTTTAAAATGCTTTTCTGATGCTGACTTTGGTGGATGTAGAATGGATAGGAAAAGTACATCCGGAACTTGTCATTTCTTAGGAGATTCATTAGTTTCTTGGTCATGCAAGAAGCAACATTCTGTTGCACTCTCCACTACTGAAGCTGAATATGTAGCAGCTGGAAGTTGTTGTGCACAAGTGTTGTGGATGCAACACACACTCACAGACTATGGCTTGAGTTTTACTAAAACTCAAATTTTGTGTGATAACACAAGTGCCATTGCCCTAAGTAAAAACCCTGCACACCACTCCCGTGCAAAACACATAGATATTAGGCATCACTTTCTTAGGGATCACACACTTAAAGGAGATATTATTCTTCAGTTTATTGGAACGCAAGATCAACTTGCTGATATTTTCACAAAATCTTTGCCTTCTGATAGATTTGAATACATCAAACAGAAGTTAGGAATGATAACCGTAAGGTAATCTTTCTTAATTAACTTTCTGTTGAAAAAATCTCCTTACAGTAATAAACTCCTTTTCATAGGCGGAGTACATTTGATTGTTTGGTTAACAAAGTTTTTCAAAATTTGTTTTCAGACTTTTCGGAACGAAGATTTCCGGAATGGAACTTCCGGAACTACAATTTTCCAGAATGGATATTTCCATACAGAATACTTCTGGAATGAAAGTATTCGTATTGAAAATTTCCGGAATGGACAACTTTCGTACTGGGACTTTCATAACCAGATTTTCGTACCAAGTTTTGTTTTTCTTATTGAGTTTTTCGTATTTAGTTTTTCGTATTGAGTTTTTCGTAGTCGTCTTTATATTACCCATTACGAATAACTTTCCTAAGATAATCCGAAAGGTATGATTTCCTTACTGAAGTTTTCGTAATCATATTTTACTTGCTGGCAGTTTCTTTTATTTTGTTTTCGGTATTTGGATTTCTTAATTCTTTATTTTAATAAAAACCTCAAAAAGATCGGATTCAAGCTCTCAACCGTCAGATTTGATCTCAGATCATTCTAAACCGTTAGATCAACCGAGGATGTTGAACCGTCATCCCATTGCCTATATAAAGGGGACCATATTTTCAAGTCCCACGTCGATCTCAAGCTTTTGCGTGCTGAAGCTCTGACTCTCTGATTTAAGGCCATTCCGAACTTCAGTCTTCTCAATTCCGAACTTCTCAGAGACTTCTAATCCGAATGTCTGCAGATTTAGCTTCTCAAGAAATGTCTTCAACCAAGCCTATTTCTCAGTGGTTAGTCTACAGGGAAAGGTTACTCCATCCGAATTTCTTCAGCAATTATGATTCCCTTATCTCAAATAATATCAGGTTGAATGGCTGGGAGGATGTTGCGGTATCAAAAACCGGCAACCAAGATGAAGTGTACTCAGATTTGATTGTTGATTTTTATGAGTCAATTGCTTTCTTCAAGGAAGATAATAGAGAGAAGTTTTCTTTCAAATCGTATGGTAAGACTTACAAACTTTCTCACACCAAGGCTACAAACTTGGTAGGGCTATCCTATGAAGGAGAAGCCGAGTTTATTTCTCACGTGTTGCCAGACTCTTTGGGTAGTTTCAACAAGGAAAAGGCCTTAGAAACTCTCGGATTGGATGATGACAAGGCTCCGAAGATTGCAAGCCTTTCTACAAACTTCCGGATTCTGGAATTATGGGTACAAGGGCTTATCGTACCGATAAAATGTGATAAGGATAGTCTGAAGAAGAGTGAGATATATATCTTAGATTTCCTGATAAATCTAAGAAAGTTCAACTTGATGAAGCATATTCTTCTTAATATTGAAAATTTGAAGAAGGGGAATCTGAGAGCTCAGATCGTAATGTACCCAGCAATATTATCAAATCTCATAGTTCGGTGCCTAGAATCTTTAAAGGTAGCTTGAAGTTCTAAACCAAGGGTGTGCAAGATCATGATAGTCAGCGATGACACTCTTAAGAGAATGAATATAGCTTTTGACAAGAAGTCTGGGAAGTTTATTGATCTACCTCCTCAAGAAGAAGTGGCTCTGAAAGTTGCTGATCCGGAATCATCCAAGCCCGTAAGAAAGAGAAAGCTGAAATAAGTGGTAGTCGAAGCCGAGGAACCCAAGTCTAAGGAAGTCCACTCCGCACCTCCAAAGCCTAAGAAGAAGAAAACCTATACTGATGAGGTTGTAGCAAAGTGGAGAGAAGATAAAGAAACAAGAAAAGAAGGGGATCCGCAGTTCGGATTGGATCCTGCGGAGGCTAAGGCTCTGAAAGAGAAAACCGCTGATGAGCTTGAGAAGAAAGCAAAGGAGAAGAAACTTAAGAAGAAAATGTCAGAAGCCGAGGCTGTGCAAGAGTTGTTAAAGTTCAATGAAATGGTTTCAGCAACAATCCCAGTTCCGAGATCTTTCTCTCTGGAATCTCTACCTGAGACTCCAGGAAGAAATCTTGCTGCTCCGGAAGAGGCTGTTGCTACAAATACTGAGGAAGAAGAGCAAGTGGAACAAGTTGAAGAGGCTGTTGAAGGAAGTGGTGAGACAGGAGACGTGCTAAAACAAGTAGATGAATACAAGGGAACTCCTTCGGAACACTCATCACTCCGGACTTCAGAAGCTCAATATTCAAAGCTAGTTACTCCTAAATTAGAAGAAGAGAAAGGGGAAGAAGAAGTTTCCTATCATGGAGAAGAAGAACAACTTTTACATGATATTTCCCAGATGAAAAAAGTAGAATTTGGTGTTCAAGAAGTTGCTGATGAGGAAGATTTTATTGTACAAGTTTCTGAGAGTGAGAAGAAATCTCCGGAACAGGTTTCAATTCCGGAAAAAGATAAGGGAAAGAAAATTCTTACCGAGACTCCGAGCTCAGAAGTAAGAAAGAGGAAGGAAGCTGATAGTTCTAAGAGGAAGTTGGAGCTTATTGAGGAAGAAAACTCTCCGAGCAAGATTTCAGATTCGGAGTCATCTTCGTTGGGGCATGATTTTGTTGTCCAGTCTTTGAAAAAGTTGGTGGGAACCATTCCGACCTTCTCTAGCATTGATTCACGGTACCAGATGCTCCAACATGCGTTGAATTTGAAAACAGACTCCGTATCCATGGTTATGGATAAGTGCGTTGAGATTGAAGCCCAGTTCAAAAATTTCTTTATTGGTTACGAAGCCCATAAAAGATCATGCAAGAGGATGACAAGTTGGTCTAAGAAAACTGTGGAAGAGATGAGGCTTTTAGATGAGTTTCAGGATAATGTTAAGGATGCATTTGAAACCGAGGACAAGAAGTTTCATGAGCTGACTGCATCATTCGAAGAAAAGTTGACAGAGGAAAATAATTTTCGGATTCAGGAGGTGATAGATCTGAATGGGAAGCTCAATTCTGTTTCTCAGAATTGGAAATTTGAAAGGGATCATCGGATCGATTTTGAAAAGAGGATGAAGGCTCAGGAAGAGAAAATCCAAGCTCAGGAAGAAAAACTGAAGGCTCAGGAAGAAAAGATTGAAGCCCAATCCGTTAGAATAGTCGTCTTAGAGAAGCAAGCAGAAGAAGATCACAAAGACTTGAAGAAGATCAAGACGATTCTTAAGGGGCTCATGTCAAAGGAGAAAGATCCGAAATGATCAATCCGATCTTTTTGTTGTAATTCTTTTGTTGCTGATATTTCAAATCTAATGAGAATTTTGCTTGTTGTTTCGTTTGTTATTATTACTAATGTCTCAGGTACTTTGTTAAGTTTTATTTCCATTCCTTCCGATTCTTTTTGAAAATCACAAAGGGGGAGAAGGAAAAGATCCTTAAGAAAAAGAGGAACTCTAATAAGAGTTTATCAAAGGGGGAGAAAGAAAAAATACCCAAGGAAAAAGAACTGTAATAAGAGTTTGTTTAAGGGGGAGTTTTTCTTAAAGAAGATCTTCTTATGAAACATCACTCCGGAAATATGAATACGATCCTTAGAGTTTCAAAGCCTAAGGGGGAGTTAGACGTATTCGTTTATATCCTTAAACCAAGGGAGATAAGCTTTAATGTGTTTCTTTCTTCTTAGAATAGCTTTTTCGTAAGGATGTTTGTGCTTTCCAAAAAGGGGGAGATTGTTGAGTCAATAAGGTTTTCCTTATGACTTTTCCATTCCTTCTTGTTTTGAAAATCACAAACACCTTATCTTTAAGGAAAATTGCTCTCTTAAGGAAAATTGCTTTTATAAGGAAAATTGCTTTCTTAAGGAAAATTACTTTCTTAAGGAAAATCGCTTTTATAAGAAAAATTATCCTTATCATATTTTCATCCATATTTTTCTTAAGTATATGTTTCGGATTCATTTTCTCGGAATCATTAAAACTTTGATATAAAGCATTCTGTTTTAGGGTTCGGATTCTGGACAAGAACTATAAGGAAGTTTCATTCCGAATTCCGGATATGAACTCTGACTAAGTTCTATTCCAGATTCAGGATACGAATTCTGAAGAAGAATTATCATTACGAATTCTAATGAAGAAATGCCATTCCGAATTCTCATTACGAATTCCAATGAAGAATTTCCATTACGAATTCTAATGAAGAAATCTCATTCCGAATTCTCATTACGAATTCTGATAAAGAATTCTCATTACGAATTCTGATGACGAATTCTCATTACGAATTCTGATGACAAATTCTCATTACGAATTCTGATAATGAATTCTAATTACGATTTCTGATGACGAATTCCTATTCAGAATTCTCATTCCGAATTCACCTATTAAACAGAATCTGATTATCTTTGTTTTATACACTCTGAATTTATTCACTCCGAACCTTCACTCCGAAATTTCTATTCCGATTTTTTATGTTAGAGTTTAAAACGATGTCGTACATTCTGTTACACTTGTTTTGTTATAAAACGATGTCGTCCATTTTGTTATAAACTAACCGTTGTCTAAGTGACACGTGTATAGGTCCCTCCGATTTTTAAGGAAAATATGACCGTTGGAGAAGGAGCCGACCTTACCTATAAATAGGAGCTCATTTGAAAGTGCTGATAGCTGTTGGAAAAACGACTGAGTTTTGTGCCTACATGCTGTTGAAGTGATTTCTAGAGAGAGAGGCTCTTATTAACTCTCAAAGCTTCGTGCGACTCCGAATGTTGGTGATTACATTCGAGGGCTTCCGGGGATAGGAAGACAGAGGTGCCGACTTCCTTAAAGTTCGAGGGCTTCCTTGCTGAGGAGGACAGAGGTGCCGACTACCTTAAATATCGAGGGCTTTCTTGCTGAGAAAGACAGAGGTTACCAACTACCTTGAAGTTGAGGGCTTGCGGGGATAGCAAGACAGAGACTCCGATCTTCGTATCGAGGGCTTACCCTGGTGTGGGTAAGACAGACTTGCTTGAAAGTATAAATCAAGGGACCTTTATCCAAGGTTGTCGGATACCCTTCTCTTTGGGTTAAAAGACTTTTATCTTGTTACTAGTAGTTTTACTACTTGTTTTTATTCCTCTGCAATTTGTATCTTAAGGAAAGTATAACTTTCTTATACTTCCTTACTTACTCTGATTCATTTGATTCTATACTCTTTAAGGTAGAATCTCATATTGTAACTTTTTTCGAGTTTCAAATTCCGGAACCATATTTCCGGAACCTACTTTTGGAATCTCTTCCCAAGTTTAGTTCGGTGTTAGAGGTGTTGTGAATTTACTTAGTTTAACTTTGTTAAACTTAGCCCTTTCCTTTTCTTAAGGAAACTCTAGTTATTCATAACTAACTTTAAAGGTTCCAAAGGAATTTTTAATGTATACAATTCACCCCCCCTCTTGTATATTGAGCATCTCATATTATATTTCGATCCTACAATGTCAATATTTTGATGGTTTTTACTTTTGATAAATACGTCTTCTTGTTTTGTCAACGGGGAATAATTTCTATTTAATTACTGAAAATTATATGTTTTAAATTTTGAAAAATCTATTCCATATTTTTAATTACTATGTCCAAATTTTTCTAATAGGTTACTTTTTTTTTTAATATTAAGAATAATAACTTTAGTAATTTTTTTATTACCCTGGTTAAGGGTAAATCAGAAAAAAAAGGTAAAAATATTATTATAAAATTACCCTAACATCTGTAAAAATCCTATTTCATGACTAAATTATACCCTTATAACCTATGTTTTGAAATGGAATAATTTAACGGACCCTTTCATATTAATATGACATGAATAATTTTAAAATTAATGAATGTGACAAAATGTCACACTCTCATTTCTTATAAGTATGATAATATTAATATAGAGATATCTCAGAGTTAAAATATATTATAAATAGTCCATGGAAAAATAATAATTACCTACCTCAATTTTTTTTTATAATTTTTAGATATTAAGAAACTACCATTAATGATAACATAATAGTGAAGAATAAATTATTTTATTAATAAAAATATCAAATATATGATATTAAAAATAATAAATAAATATAATTTTACTTAATAAATTAAATAAAATAATTTTATAGATAACATCAACATTATGGTGGCATATTGGATGTATTGGTTTGAAGTTATTATATTGGTATGATATATTTTAAAATATAAATAATAAATAGTTTCAAAAATTGACATAAATGATACTTTAAAATAAATATTATTTTATTAAATGTTATAAAATTTATAAAACTATAATGTTATAAAATTAACTTTAATAGCGTTAAATATTTCATAAATTATCAAATTAGAGTTTATTTTCTATTTTATATTAAATATATTAACTCTATAATTTAAAAAAGAGATGTTGTCGCGATAAAACATTAATTATTGAACTAAGGGTTAAAGTCAATGGATATGGTTGATTTTCTGACTTAAACTTGTCTAAAATTAATTTTTTTTGATTATATTTAGACCCATCATCCTATTCTCTCCGAATCATCTCACATTTTATGCATTTTTGATTGAAAATTATTTTGTAATAATTAAATATTTTAATATTTTCTTAAATTTTCCTTCCCCTATCTAGTATGAGGTAACTTCTAATTCTCTTTAATTCACATATCTAAATCCATTTGGATCAGTGAAAACATACCAATTGCCTCTCCAAACATCCCTAAATACATTATACAGGTCATAATTGGATCATAAAACCATCCAAAGGTTTCCTTTTGTGAAAATAAAATGGATATACCCGAAAAAGAGGTAATTGTTTTATCACCTCTTTCAAAGATGTATTCTTCTTAGAAATTATAATTCTATGTTGTTTACATTCCAAAATAATAAATACAATATATTCCAAATAATGAGATGTTATTATACTCATTTTACAACCATGTTCTTCATTTTATCACTCATATGAATAACAATATCACCATACATGCGTGCGTACGACTTATCGTCTCCACGTCATGGTGTAATGTGTTCAAAACTACTTTATTTGGATGGGTAAAATGATAAGGATAATGGATATAAATAATAAATATAATAGGATAATTATTATTTTTAATTAATATACCATCCAATTTAATACCATGTAACCCATAATGGAATGATTCTGTCGCTTGTGCGTATGTGTGACCTACTGTGTCCATGACACGGTGGGATTCATTCTTCATGTTATCCATTCCAAAATGATTATAAAATTTATATGATGAGAAAAATGATAATTATAAACATTATATAATTCTGTATATAAAAAAATACATCTTATACATAACAAACATGCCTTACACAACAAATCATGCATTGTAAAATGATGTAGTTAACAAGCAAAACAATAGTAATACTAAAATATTTTTAAAACATATGATATAATAAGACCATATATGATATCATAAATATGTATATGGTCCTGTTATTATTTAATAACATGATTTAACCATTATAAATTAGGTTATATCACCCTCTACTAAATAAAATTACAATGTAAGAATCAATTTCATAATCTCATTATTATCTAAAGTTGTTTATACGTAGGTATCTAAAGGGACATCATTATCATCAATTTCTATGTTTATTAAATTGTATTTCCAAATTTTATCAAATATTGTTTAAATTTATTTTTACCTAGGTTTAACTTTCAATAAATTTTTTTGAAAGGAATCTTTTCGTCGTTTTCCAAACGAAGTACTTTATGAACTTTTCGAAAAATTAAGGGAAGAATGTTTTTTAACTTATATGACGTGAACACATATTTCATGATGTTTTGACACCTTAACATTGTGAATCATTCCATAAAATCTTCCAAGGTTATTTAAAAAATTAATTTTTTCTTTTATAGATTTTTGGATTCTAAATTATTTCAAAGTAAAAATGGGTTATTTCCCTCAAAGAGTTTTAATGAATTTATTAGATTATTTTCATCTATTTCAACATATTTTGTTGGATTTTATGCTTAATTGCAGCTGATTTATTATTATACAGTCTACTATATTGTATTAAATGGATTATGATATATTTGACTATGGATGTTCTATTTTGA
Source organism: Viscum album (assembly GCA_963277665.1). Taxonomy (NCBI): domain Eukaryota; kingdom Viridiplantae; phylum Streptophyta; class Magnoliopsida; order Santalales; family Viscaceae; genus Viscum; species Viscum album. Next base: position 406,193,278 of record OY728130.1, read on the forward strand.
TATCATTCATGGTTTACGGTTAAAGAATTTCAATTTCGTATTCTAGTTTTAATACAAATGTTTATGATATGTTTTATCCCTTTCATAAAATGAATGCATCTGACTTAGTAAGTGATGGGTGGGTCCCACTATAGATCCTCAATTCATCAGTATGTTTCATGAAACAAAATATATATGGTTTTGGATGAGGACTTACCCATTTATTCGATTCTTGGAATGAAGCCTTCACAATATTAAATTATTGGCATGATGCCTTTATGGTATGTTTGAAATTACTAACATTATGAATTTCCTCATTATGAGATTAGTTATTGATATTAAATGTGATTATTGAACTAGTATAATATCTCGGTGAATGTTTAAATGGAATTATTTGACTTATTCTTGCCATACTATGCTGAGTATTGGGTTTAAAAGGCTGGTATTTCAGTTTTATACCATGCCTAAAAATTTTATGAATATTTATGAAGGATTATTCTATATTGTTTAACCTTTCTGATTATCTGATCTCACCCCTTTTGTATGTTTAATTATCCAAGGATTCCAATATTTTGTTATAATTGATATATAGAGTTAAGATATAATAATAATAGTGTTCTCAAAGAATGGACTCTATTGCATATTATGTATTTAATTGTAATAGTGTTCTTCAAGATTTGATTCCATATAATAATGCCAATGCATTAAAATAATGCACTGTCTCTGGGCATCTAGTGTCAGGACATTACACCATTTCCATGGAAGTAGTTACACCATGAAATTTTTAAAACATTACATGTTCACTTTGAAATCACTTCAATATTTTCAAAACATTGAATCCAATTTCGTTCATTTTAAGGTACAAGGTCATTTTTTTCATGTCAAAAACTAACTTAATAATTAAAACCAAGTTTCATTTTTCAAAAATGAAATTTAAAATAGTAAATAGATAAACCAATTCTAACTAGGACACCACTAAGTCCAATGAAAACCATTATTATTGAACATTTCTTCAATATTTTATATTTCTTGATTGAATAAATTTTTTTCCTGAAGAAACAAGTAAATAAACAATTTAAATACTAGCACCATGGTAAAGTATTTATCAGTTATGTTTTGTAAAGGCTCAATGATACACATACTCTCAGGGATTACAACTATCTGTTGTAAAGATTATCATAGGGTTATGGTCTAAGGGAGTCAGAATCTATTGCTACAAGTGTCTCTATACCTCACCAAGGTTTATTTATTATTATCATTGTAGATTAAATATTTAGGAAGATAACAACATTCCAAACATGATTATTTTGGATACTCACCTAAATATAAAGGTTCCCATGTGCTTCTTTCAAAATTCTATTTGGGGACTATTCACTTATCAAAACGAATTTTATCATATTTGACACAATAATACAAAAATACAAGAATTCACATGCTATTAGATTTATAAAATAATCAACATCAAGAAAATTTTACAAAAAAATCATAACAATGAGAACTATTTTCCAAGAGATCATTAGGTGTTAGAAATTTTCGATGTGTGATGCTATAATTATGCTTTATTTGAATTCACTCAGTTGTGTGTTGAATTAGAGGTTCTATAGTACCTAGGATGATAGAAAGATATCCAATTTTGTTTAGGTTTGTAAATTAACCAAACATGAAGTTACACCATGTTTTGAGCCTGTATGTTGTTTTGGTTGTTCAGAAGATCATTGGATGAGTTGGGTTGTTTAGGAATTGTAATAGAGAAATGAAATAGGACATAGATGGGTGAAATGGATCATTTTAGAAGAAAATTTAGCCATTGAAGGACCATATAATGTTTTTTCATGAGATTGGGTGTGGTGAGATGGAAACCACATCACACAGGGGGTTCACATTATATATTTATGTTTGGTTTATTTTGTAAAGTATGATAAATAAGTTTATATATTTTAAAATTATATATTATATGAAATTAATTCTTGGAATTTCCTTCTTTTGTTAATTACATTCTCTTATTTATATATGTTTATTATTATAAAATATATGAGTTACAAATCTTTTAAATAACTGTAAAGGAATTTATCTAACATATGAAGTGTGCGCCCGGATAGAACTCAAATGCATTGGGTACTATTTACACATTTAAAAATGATTAATTACATAGATTTTAACATAATAAAACTCAGAAGATCAAGAGTTATATTTTCATAGGAAATTAAGAAGAATAAATAACATCTTAAAATAATAAATACAATTGAAAATTTCTTTTACATGACCAAAAAATTCCTTCATGCATAACACTACAAGGGATATCCTAAGGACATACATAAAAAAATTGTGATCTATAAATCATAATAAAGGTATAAAAATGGAATAAGATGAGGAAACTGATGCCTATTATAAAAGGATTATCGATGAGAAATAAACGAAAATGAATATAAAGTCGTGATTAAACCTGATAATCAAAACATGGAAATGTTGAAACAACATACAACATGATATTAGCACGAGTCAAGGCTCATTGCACATGTATTAGCATAAGTAAACCCTCTTTGAACATGAATTAGCATGAAGAAACCTTAATTTTTCATGAATTATCATTCATAAACCCTAATTTCACATGATGTATGATGATAATAAACATTACCCAATGCATTGCATCACTATCACGGTTCACTCATCACAAATATTTCAATTCATACATAAGTGTGCATCATAGTTCGTAAAACATGGAATCATTAACTTCATAAGTTATTACACAATACATGAATGTGGAATAAATAAATTTAAGCTCCCAATCAAAATGTATATGAGCTTAAAGGTGAATACCCTTGGTAGAGAAATGGGTTTGATATTCACTATACGATGGAAAATCATAGTGCAATATTGGAAACATGATGATGTCAAAAAAAATTCATAAAGTAGGTTGATGAGATAGAAATAGGTCTCTAATCATGTATACATGATTTTTAAAGTATGGGTATCATGGAAAATATTACCACAACACATGAAATGGAATTTCATATGCATAATATAAAATATGTTCTTGATTACGAATGAGGGGAGAGAAATCCCTTACAGAATTTTGGCATGGTAATAGGTGTATATAAAAGATCATGGATTTATTAATTAGAGTGGAAGGAAGATCTAATTATTTTTAAATCAAATTTTTGGTAAGGGTAGTATGTGTTATCATATACCAACTTATTAAAATTAAAATTACAAGGCATATCACAAAATGAGTGCTCGATAAAAGAGGAGAGTGGTAGATCCCTTATGAAATTTCGGCATAGTAACGATGTAGTTAAGGATCCAAATGGGGGAGGAAAAATAACCCCTCATTAAAATAACCTGAAATGTACAATGATTAATTGATAATAAAAGGATGAAAATATTACCAATTGTAAATAAATATGACTAATTTCAAACAAGGTTCTTGAATTGAAAAGAGAAGAGGAAGGCATGGATCCCTTAATTGGATATGTGACTCCAAAGGCTTGGGAGATGCTTATTAAGAGGTTTGAGGCACCTTGGGAGGACTCTATGGAGTAGTGGGAAGAGGTTGGTTGAGATTAAAAAAGTTTTAGTGAAGATAAATGGGTTTTTGGGTGGGTTTATAAAGGAAATGAGGGATATTTAATTATTATTTTGGTTTTGGACACAACCAAATAAAATATTCAAAGACACAAACTGTCCAATGGTTTTTGGAAAATTGGGGGGGGAGTGGTATAAATTATTATATAAGGTTAAGGGCTTAATATATTAAAATATTTCCCATTATTATGTAGAGATGAATCATACTTTGAAGGAAATGACTTTAAATTCTCTAAATATATTATTTGTTTTGAAGGATTCACTAGGGCTATATAAAATAAATAAAATAAACTAAAAATTAGTTTATTTTAAATTAAAAAAGTATATTTGGATGAAGATAAATTTTATAGTATTTATGAAATTATTATGGGAACATTATGATGTCATAAAACACATTGTATATTTATACAATATTTAATTTTTATATAAAAAATTTATTATGAAAAAAAATTATGAAAAATTCACTACTGGATAATTTCAATCTCCTGATTCCAAAAATAATATTAGTTTTATCTGAATAATTTTTTTAACTATGTCAATTTTCACTTTTAAAATAAAAATATACATTTATTGAAAATTGATTAGTTTTGACAAAAACTGTTTTTAAACCTTAATAAAAACTACTTTTGACTTCATAAAAAAATAAATGATCATTTATATTGGATAAAAATAATTTAAAAATATTATTTTATTAAAATATTATTTAATTTAAAAATACATTAATTAATTAAAAATATATTTCTTAATTGAATTTTTTGGTTAACCAAAAATACTAGTTGTGCTTTAAAAATCATTTATAAAGTAAAAATAAAAGAATTAAAGTGTATTAATTATTATTTATTTTACATAATCATAATGATTGGGTCCTGTTGCATATCTCTTTATTAAACAAGAATTCTCTCTATGATTAAGATGTTTGATGGTGGGGCTTGCATGGGGTCATTCGGTGAACATAATTTTGGCTGTGATCTCGATGAGCATGAAATTATTTTGTTAACAGTTTCCCTCGTGCTTAAGTTGTTGGATATCAGATTGGGATTAGTCTAGGTAAAATCGTAGAAATTCTATCTCCCTCATAATATCCAATAAATGGGATTCATAGGGAATGATCCTACAGGTTGAGGCCATCCCTTCCTTTGCCTTGTAAAAAGGATTTCTAAAAACACTATATTTATTATATTCATGTGATCGTAGTTCAACAACTACATTACCAATGATAACGATACCTATAAGTAATTTAAAACCAACTGGATATAATAAAAGTAGTGTACATGTGTTTTATAATGATACCACATTTAATTAAAATAAAGGGAATTTTATTCATAAATTTTTGGGTCATTAAATGAGATATCAAGGATGTTGTTTTTTAAACCATAAAAATAGAGGCTACACTTTGATTTTATCTTCCCCTCTCAAATCTCCACTGTGCCATAACCTTTGATTTTAAGTGATCTATCATTATCCAATGTAATGTATCATTCCATAAAAATTTCATATCATTTGATAAAACTCATATATCCAATTATTTGATATGTATACCAATAATAATGTATCTAGGGATGGTTCATTTGAGACACCTTTAAATATTATTTAACCCAAAAAACATTATACATTCATCTTTTTTTTCATTCTCTTTTTCATTTGTAAATTATATAGTCTTATCAAATAAATAATATTTATTAATAACTAATTATTCTAGAAAAATGATAATTTAATTCATAGTTATGTGACATGGTTTATTACATCTTCCCTAAACTCCGTTCAACACTTCAAACTGATTCTTCAATTTAGAATTGTTTTTCTTAATTTATATCCAATGTTCCATTATTCAGTGGGTTTTAACTCCATTAAATTTTTAATTTTTGTTATGGGTAGGGTTTAGGAGGGTTCGAGAACAACACTGTCATGGAATATTCAATGATTTTGGCTTTCTATAAGGTTAGGGTTTCTTGAATCGAACATGGATTTTCCACATTTTGTTGGAATTAATCTACTTTCTGGAGGTGTGGTTTATGAAGGGGCTCCTCAGACAGCATTGATGGTAGTGAACAACAGATCCCATTCAGTTGTCAAGCTGGATTGAGATTCCAAGATGAATTGATCTGGTAGATCTGTGATGTCTGGATCCACTTTGGTAGTTGCGGGTGACCAGAACGGTGATCGAACAGTGGTGATTTTTTATTTTAATGATCAGCGTTTGGTTTCCAAAATGATTCCATCTAAGGTTAATGAACAACAAAATACTATAGTGGTGGTGTCCAATGTTAAGGATGTCTACCAATCTATGGGGAAGGACGAAGTTAGTGTTAATTTTCATAGTATTGTAGATGCTAATATCGTGAAGGAAGTTGTGGGTCATCCTAGTTCTTCCACTATAGTAAAAAATGAACTTTTTGGTTTTTCAAAGTGGTTATTGAATTCATTTAACCTCTATGTGAGATATTTCAATTGATATAATCGTGAAAAAGGGTGCTACTGCAGATGTGGTTTCCAATAAAGAAGAAATCCATGATTGATTTAAGGTTTGTAAGCAATCCATTATTTCAAGGCCTGTTCATACTGGTGGTGGGAAAAATTAAAAGAGTAATGATTTGGTTCAAAATTTAATTTATATTAGGTGGGTTTTTTATTGGAGATGTATAACATTGGGCCATGGATTTGTTTCACATTATTTTACCATTAGTGGAGTCAAAGAGAAGAGTTTGGTGGATTGGATCAATTTCATTATATCTAGTTATGGTTTTTGTTCAACAATGGGATTTTAGATTAAATCCTTTTACTATAAATATATTATGGTTCATGTATGGATTAAAAAATTTAGTCATTACTGGATCCTTTGGCATCAAATTATTCTTTTTTTCATATCTTCTTTTATGTGAATCCTGATTATAATGTATATGACCCCTGAGGTTGTGAAGTTTGGTCATTATGCTACTATCCTCGTGGAAGTTGACCAAATATCGTGATTGATTAATAATATAGTTTATTCTGGATTGGATGAAGATATCCCTATAAAAGTGGCATATAGTTGATTACCAAATTCAATCTAAACTGTCAATTTATTTTCAATGTTAGAGATAATTTTTATAAAAATTTTATACGAACCTTTTTTTGAGTAGAAGGGTAACATGAGGATACATACAGAAAGACATTTTGTATGAAGACATTGAAAAACAATTAAGTTTATGTTGACGGAAGGAAATCCCCTCAAGATTGTTGTAAGTAAAATATTAATGTTGGTGACTCACAAATGGTGGATGTTTTTTCTGAAGAAATGGCATAAGATATACATGTGGTTAAGGGTAATTAGATAGAATTATTCCTCATGGAGTAGAGGAATGTAAATGTTCCCCAATTGGGCCAAGGATAGAGATGGCACTGACTTTGGTTCATAAGCATGAAGAGCATGCCTATGTGGGAGAGGGAGGCCTTAAATCAAGAGTGACATTGGAAATGGACAAATGTCTACATGACTCCACTCTTGTAATCAAGGTGAAACAGAATCCAAGTGATGGTGTGATTATCTCAAGAATTCAAGAGGAAGTAAATAAATTAAGGCAAATCAAGGGAATTCATGGAAAATGGGATGATATAGAGGATAAATCCCCCAAAATAATCCTAAATATAGGCCTTGTCTAAAGGAAAAAATGTTATTATGGATGATGATGGTTTTCAACATGTTCCTCCCAGTAAAGTAAGATGTACGTACAACTATTCTTACATAAAACCAACTATTCTCACCAGGTCTCATGGTCTCCTTTAATTTTACTCTCACTGGTATGGTGACTCTGATGCTTCCTATTATTTTTATTATGATATTTGATATTATTCTTTGGGTTCTCTTGGAAAGAGAGAATGAATGCCTATATAACCTCATCCATATTCCTTTTATATTTCCTTTTCATTTTTTCAATTAAAATGGATCCACCCTAGAATTTTTAATAAATTTTGAATTTATAATATTATATAATGTTAAAATAAATATTATCTAAATAAAACACCTCTCCATATTTCAATAAATACAAAATAACTGTATTTAAAAGTTTACAATATTCCTATAAAAATTACTGGTTATCCAAACCAAAAACCTTTATTACATTAATTTTTGATCTAGTAATGTAGGATCCAATTTTTGTGCCAACATTATGTGGTATTATCAAAAAATTCTATGATGTGCCAAAAAATTTTAACCTTTTCAGTGGTATCATATTTCTTATTTAATAAGTATTTTTAATTTTTTAGAAATATATATAAATATACTTTTGAAGGAGGATTCTTCACATTGCTGCATTTTTAATTTCCATTAATGTTCCTTTATTTTAATTTATGATCCTGTCAATTCTTTGATAAATTTTTTAATGATTAGAATAATAATCAAAATTCTTATATTTTTCACAAGTCTTCACCCATCTATTTTAATTTTCCCAAACTTCTCATATATATCTTTTAAAAAATTTTAAATCCATCAAATAATTTTTTATTCTACAACCCCATTTGATGAAATTATCAAATTTATTTTCATATCTATTTTATATTACGCTTTGTTGTGTCATTCATAATCTTATTCACAAAAATAAGGCATTTAAACACTAAACATTTTTCCCCATTATCAACTCAATTCACATTGAAAATTCTCAATATCATATCATATTTGAATAACTATTCCCAAATTGTTATTCAATATCTATAATTTGGATATATTTATAAGATAATTTATTAATTATTTAATCAGTATGAGTTCCATGTCTATTTGGTCTCCCGGACAATAATTATAAACCCTATTCAATATATTTAGAAATGATTAATTTCTTATCATGATCACTAGGTGGTGAACCATATTTTCTATCATTTCCATCACAATCATTTAACTCCAACATTAAAAATAATGATTTCTAAAATATTGATAAATTATTCCTCCTTATATATGAAAACATATTCTCTTTGGATAATTTTGAAATATTCTTCCAAGGAAACTTCGTTGATGACCCATCCTCATATTCACTTATTGATATTATTTTTTATTTAGTAAATTTATATAAATGTATCAAATAACTCAATAAATGAAACAATTCAAATATTATTTACAATGATATTTTTCTTTACCCGTTAGAAAACTTCTTGAGATGAGTAACATGATCTTGTTAAATTTCACATTAATATCATTACTTGAATATAAATTTTAATCATCTTACATTACCACCTTAAGATAATTATCATTATTCAGGTCTTTATAAAAAATATCATTCTCTAATTGTTTTCTCTTTTTAAATAAGAAAACATTCACATATCATATGTGAGAAAAAATTTGTGCAGGTTATTAAACATAAATGTTTTTTAAATAATGATCTCTAAGAGGTAAAATGTTTTCATGAAACCTATCATATAAGATATGATGTAAATTTTTGAGAATAACTGAATATTTATTATTATCTCCAAGACCTCTTACATATATCACAATACCATTCAATTTAAAAAAATAAACTATTTTTTTTCTTTTAGAATACGAATATCTTTAAATTAACCATGATAGATTTTAGTTTTATCTTTATTCATCCCAATATTTACTTCATGAATATTTTTAGCATGTTCTAAAGAGATTATTTTATATTGATCTTTAATATTGTATAATTCACTTTTTTAAATGTGAGTCTATGAAAACAATCATTTCATCCCCATATATTGATATATTCTTCCAATAAACAAGATTCATCAAAATTACTTCCACAATTAGAGTAAAACCATTAGTTATAATATCTACTATATCCACAACTAATGATAAAAAGTTTGAAATAATTCCTTCTTTCTTAAACATTAAGAGTTTCTCACTATATTTGAGAATATGTTTATAAATAGCTAAATTTCAATTTTCTATAGAGTATAAAAAAATTCATAACAAAAAATCAACTGTAAAAATATTTCACATGGAACCTTTGATTATAAATATCCAAAATTCCTTTGAAGAATATAATATACCTCACTCTGATACCAATTATAGATACCATGTAAGGTCCCATACATATTCCCTGAGATGTGGGTGAATCAGTAAATAAATAGCTTTTAGTATTTCTCCAAACCCATATTTTATCACTCATTAAGATGAATAACAATCAATAAGTCACAAATAATTTCCTTTTTAACACTAAATTTGAGGATATTTATCAATTAAATTATACCAACTATTTTTTAAATCCAAAAAACCATAATGAGACCAATTATTTACATGGATGAACATTTAAAATTAAATTATCAATCCTTGTATTAGAATTATATCATTTATTTTCATATGGTCCACTTGGATCATAAAATAATTAAGATTATAAGTTTTTTCCATGAAATCATATGAAAAAATATACCTTGAAACAAATAAATATATTTCATACAAAATAGTGATTAATCACTAATTTTATAATATGTAAAGTTTTCAATCACTCATAAGAATCTCCAAGTTTCTATAAATGAAGTAATATTTCATATCTTCTACTTCAAACACAAAAAGTCCAAAAACCAGTAAACATAAACCTCTATTTGATCACCCAACATATTCTTTCAAATTTTATGAATATAAATTGATGTTAGATGAATCATTTTTTATCAAAAAATATGAACAATTCAAAAGAAAAACACCCAAAAAAAGGAAATAGTCATCCTATTTAATGTAATCCATAAATATCCACTTACGAAGTATTTGTTCTTTATGAAATTTTTTGATTAAGAATATTGTTGTCCTATTATTTTTTGGGGGTCATTTTCTACCTATTTATAGTCTTCCACTTCACATCCATTGAATGATCCATACTGCACATATATGCAACCTCTCACTTCATTTTACACATTTGATTTTTAATATAAAATTAAAAACAATAATTCCAATAACAACAATCATCAATAACCACTTTTAATTAAAATTTTACATAACTCCACCTTACAACAATTTCAGTTCCGATTAAGGAATGTTGAGGGTTGAGTTTGATATGTTCCACGTAGAATGCAATAAAAAACTTCATCAAAACCATCAATTTTATAAATCCTTTTAAATAATGATATAATGGTACTATTATTGTGTAATACCAACAGTAAAAAAATAGTTAAACTCAATGGAGTTTGTAATAAATACTAACTCCAAACTCCTTGGTCCATAATATTCTATCTTACATTATAATATTTTCTATAATGGAACAATCAATTTCTAGCAATGAATATCCAAAATCCATTCTCATTACACCCTTATGTTTCTTCATAATATAATACCATAGTTCTTAAAACCAAAATAGGATCTCTATACATGACACAATCTCCACATTTCAATTATAAAAATGACTACTTGTGAATCATGATCTCTTTACTTGTGGAAGAATAAATTTATTATCAATAATAAATAAAGAATATTTACCTCTAGTAAAAAATTATAATATAACATAATATATTTAGGAAAGTTATTTTACCCATTAATGTTTTCAATTGAAACTCAAAAAATATTTCGAAGTTACACTACTAATTATAATATTCTTTCTTTTTCATCAAGATAAATTTCAACAAACTATTCTCCAGGTATTCTATTATATCATAGACATCCAAAATACTTATAAAATCTTTAGCTATATTGAACCACTTTATTTTTATTGAGATTTAATTCATTTTATGTTTTGATGAAAAAAAGAAAATTCCTTCGAGTATATCAACTAAATATCTACCTCTAATCATATCTATTTTGGCTCATTCAAATGGTAATCTTCCCAAAACACATTGAAATACTTCTTGGTCACAACATCCTGAAGTAGTGGGGAGACCATGGATGATTGGAAATAAGTATCCTAATTTATTATATAATTTTGTGATGAAATTATAGTTCCCTATACATTAAGATAAAAAGTTATCAGATATTGACATTACCATAGTTGGGTTGTTCAATCTAGTACTACAAGAATGTTTTATGATATTACAATATAATTTTGGTAGTCGGATATGAACCAACAAGTGGGCATATTTTTTTCAGAATATATTAATTTCACTATAATATAAATGTATTTTAATTACTGTTTAAACTCTTAATTAATTTACAATGCTTTTTTAAAACCACCATGCTTTTCCCATGTTAGGAATCATTCAGCAGTGAATTTATAAATCATTTAAAATCATTTACCATCAATTTAATCCACCTTCAATCAATTAGTGAAGTTTTTATTGGGGAATTTTACTAATTATTTGAAATATAATTTTTTTCAATAAATAATTTGACTCGATCATTCCCTGACTAGACGTATATTGACATGAACTGGACCTTGCTCAACCTGATGATTGTATGTATGTACGTGTGAGTGTGTGTTTTTATAAATGTAACTATAAATATGTAAATTCATAACTATTAATAAATTTTTGTGTATATATATATATAAATATATATATATATAAAATTAGAAATTATATACTATTATTATATGTATATATATTAACCTAGAAAAAAATAAATATTTATTACTATATGAATAATAAAAATATTATATATAAAATTAATAGCATTCTTTAATTACAATTTATTTATAAAATCTAATTATAAATTTGTATCTGCATATGTGTTCATATATCCCTCTCTCCCTCTATATATTTATTGTAATTATTAATATTATATATATATACTTCCAGATATATATATACGTATATAATAATATATAAATTTAAAAATAATATTACAAATATATATTTGTTCACACAGAAATTTATAAAATATAATATATAATTAATAATTAATAATTAATTACTATATACATATTTATATAAATTTTTACATTTATACTTATTATTAATTTTTTTAAATAAAATTATGTTTTAACTAGAAATTAATAATAATTAATTTCTTTCACTTAATAATAAATAATAAAAATGTGGTAATTTTTATCTGATAATTAATAATTAATAATTACTAATTGCCTTCTTAATAATTAATTTTTGTATTATATATTATTTTTATTAATTATTAAGTGGTATTTAGTATGTATATTTATTTATATTTAATTGTATATATATATATGTGAATTTTTACTTATATGTTGATACATGTTTTTAAATGTGTACGTGTCTATATATTTATTTATTTTTAATTATAAATATAATTATAAAACACTCACCAACATGATTATATTTAAATTTACATAAGTATATATCTTAATGTATTTATGTATAAATAATATTAAAAAAATATAAAAGTATTTACAAATACAAAGAAACATATTACTACTTAATAATTAATAATTAATTGAAAGTAACTATATCGATACATATTTTTAAATATATATTAATTATAATAATTATATTGTACGTAATTAATAATATATTATATTTTAATTAATTCTAAAATTTAAAAAATAGATAATTTATAAATAATAACAATGAATCACTCTTTCAATAATTAATATGAGTATCTTTTAATATTATCATTAAATATTAATTAAGATTATATATATATATTTATATATTATTCATAAATTATAAATTATAAATTAAGAAAAAATTAACATAAAACTAAAAAAATTCCTTAAAAGGAAAAAATATATATCAAAAAAACATTTATCTTTGGTTTTTAGAACAAACACTGATAAAATGGGAAACTTTCACTATTAACTATTATTACAAAAGTGTAATGAAATAATTCTTTTACTGAACATTTAATGAATGATTTTGATTCCAAAGGTAAAAACCTTCACTAAATCAATATTTTTTTATTGTTTTCATCAGGTAAAGGTTGAGAAACAGTGGCCTTCAAGTATATATTCTGAATTAGAATATATAGGTTATTTTTATGGTATTACTCATTTTCTTTTTAAGACCCTCTTAAAAGAATGATGTTATTTGAATGATTATAGACTATATTACAAAATATACAGTTTTTATAACCCTTCAAGAGACCCTTTTAGTATAATATTTTGGGATAATTTATGAAGAGGAGTTGATTAAGTGTTGTGATATTCTAATTATTATTTTTTATAAACAATATTCAGTATTAGACATGATATTTTTTATGATATTTCAACTTTATTTGAGATCATAATAAAACAAATGAGTATATCTTATCACCCTATACTAAAATTTTGGATTAAAAAGCTCTATATGTTCTAGTAGGTATAATTAGGTCATATGCGGGGGATTTTGGTTGATTATGGGAGGTCTATATACCATCGATAAAATTCACAACAGAAAATAATTTTGTAGGATTTTATTTTTATGATATCATGTAAAGATTTATTTTAATTGTATTTCATACCTATTTTATTTTATATAACAGATAGGAAAAAGGATCATTACATACCTAATTTAGTAGAATATATTGCCCAAAAAATTTATTTTATTAGGTTGAAAATGGGCACTAATCAAAGAAACCAAAATAATATATAGACTATTGGTGATATCCAATAGATTTTGAAATGGGTGATGACTTTTTCTTATAACTATCACATTGGTTACAACACCTATATATTGGAAATAATGGTAATTTATCATATACTTATAAGGTACCATTTGAGTTTATAGATGATATTGGGGAAGTGGTATATCATTTAACTCTACCTTATCGATGAAAATCAATTCCCAATGTCTTACGAATTTCTCAATTAATTAATTATGTACATGATCATTTTCATATTTTTAATATTGGTGGAATTGAAATATAGTGTGATGAATCCATTATAGAGAGACCCATATATACCAGTTATTTTACGTAAAATGTATTCCTAGAAAAGTTTATCCATCTAGTACAAAATTGTAGTATCGTGGCTAGATCAATGTGGGAAATGTGGGAGAGAAGATATTATACAACATCAAAGATAAGTGTTTTTAGTTAAAAGGAAGGTAATGAATTCTTAGGGGTGAAATTATATAGCATGGTATGAATTGTAACACTTCCATTGATGGTGAATAATTTCTTATTTGATGATTGCTTATATTTGAGTTAAAATGGGGAAATTTTGAATATATAAAATTGAGGATGGATAGAGTTTATAATTTTTAGATAGTTCCAATAACCAGGAAATTATTTAATATAATAAATTTAATCACTCACAATAGATATTTCTTATTTACAAATCATGTATAGTGACCACAAACCTTCTTTTTTGTAAAATATTTTCAACAACATTTATATTGTATGGATTGTAAAACATTAAATATAATCATTATTTACTTAAAAATATTTAAAAACTAATTCTTCATAGCAAAAAATTTTCTATTTATTTTTTATTTTACATCCTACATGGACCACAATAGTTGGATAAAAAAATTTATTCCTTCTCCACTTTATATCCATTTAGTTCATCATTTTTTTAATCAGGGACAATATAAAATGTTGAGGAATATTAATCTCTTCCTATCATGATCTTACCCATATATATTTTATTGGAATCCTCCCAAAAAAATTTCATTATATTTTTTGTGTGTCTGAAATTAAATAATTTGATATCTTTTTTTAATAGTTTTCTAAAGAGGTGGGTAGAACCTAGATCTTTCTATGACAAGGTTATAATACACATAATAAATTTATTGAGGTTTCTATATCATTTTCTTCAATATTCCTGAAGTAAAACAATAGCTTTTTTGAATAAATAAGATCTGGTTAAAAACTTTTACACATCAAATAGTGTTTTTCTAAATATCTATTATTTTAAAAATGATGATTCATTTGTTTAGAAATTCATTTTAGACCCCTAATATACTTGGTATATTATAACTTATTATTTATTAGAGACTTTAAATAGGTTCTGGTAAAAGTATTTTATTACAAATTCTTTTAGGACTAATTAAAGCACTATGTGTAAGTAATGTTTTTATAAATATTATTATTATTAGGTCCTTTATGATTGTGGAATCATTTTAAATAATTTGGGACCTCTCAAATTATGTATGAAATTACTTGATTGGGGTTTTGATATGGGTATTGTTTATTTATATAGAATGAGGTTATAAGGAGGCATTTTATGGTTTACATTTACTCCATGATTAGAGGTCTTTTGTTTCCTTAGATTCTCATTTGGTGATGACTTGGGGTTGAGTTAGTTAGTATACTAAGATCATGTCTTATGAGGTTTTCTATTTTATTACCCTATATTTCTTTCCCACACAAGGAAGTTTAATAATAATATTAATGGGTTGGAAATGACGTTTTATTGTATTGTATGGGTTATATAAGTTTTTTATTACCTTGTATTGGTTCCACATGGAGTTTCCCTTATTTATTTTGAATAGTTATTTATTTTCATTATTATTTAATATATTTTATTATATCTTGTGTAGGAAATCATTTATTTCATATGGTCACTTAATTAAATAATCTTGGTTCTCATATCCATATAACACTTTTAGAGTCATTTAGGGAAAACCTACTGAGTTGTGTTACTGGACTCTTACATGCATTAATTTACTATGAATATAAATGTTTTTCAACATGAAACAAGTAAAATAAATGAATATGTATTTATTAGAAATATCTCACCAATAATTTGATATATCTATGGAGAAGTTTGTTCATTCCAGCAACACATCAATCACACTTCTTTTTTATTTTTTATAGTGTGTTCATATATAGATACATATTTAATTTTGTTAGTTTTATATTTTCTAAATAGGATTTATTTATAGATATTTAGAATCACATACATATATCCTATGTTACTTTGGTTATTATTAATAATTTAATTCGTTCTCTACTCATTTAAAATATATGAATTTTATAAATCAATTTTATTAAGATGAATATAGTGGATTAGGTTGTTTAATTTTTTATTTTAATATTTATCTGTGTTAGGAAAATAAGAATTATGAAACTATAAAGACCCATAAATTTCAAGGAATTTTTTTTCATAAATACTTTGTAATTTTATGAGTCTATGGTTTCTGAGGGCACTTGATTCCGAGCCCCGGTGTGCCTAAAATCAAGTTTTGAAGTTTTTTTCGGGTACGTTCAGTAAAAGTACGAGAAGGTTTTTATATCTTTTGAACCAGTGCTCAAAATTGAAATCTGAGGATATCGATGGACTCACAGCACCAGTATACGATTAAGGGGACCTTCACCGCAGTTGCATTTTATACGGGTTGAAAGTTAATTATTGGAAATTTAGAATACATTAAATGAAATTGTTGTACACAATATTATTTACTTTTTGGTAGTTATAACCTACAAGAGGAAGTTAAAGGTGGTCCCACACACCACATAACCTCCCTTTAGAGGATTTAGTGTGGTGGTACCCACACGAACCCGCACCCTTCCACCTCCCCTCAACTCCCCATTAATTCTCTACTATTTATCTTGAAAACTCCTCATATTTATTATGGTGGAGCATCTCCACCTCTCGCCCATTAAATGTGCCAACCCATCTATTTAATATCAGCGTTATTTAATTGACGCCT
The DNA here is from genome assembly GCA_963277665.1 of Viscum album. Lineage (NCBI taxonomy): Eukaryota > Viridiplantae > Streptophyta > Magnoliopsida > Santalales > Viscaceae > Viscum > Viscum album. The sequence goes on from OY728130.1 coordinate 406,210,228, forward strand.
CTTTTGAATTAAAATGGATTGCATGGAAATTATATTAATTGGAGAGCCTTATTTCTTTTTGCGTTGGAAAATTTCTTTTGGGGAAAGGATCTGGAGAATTAAAAGAGAGGTGATCCCTCTTCAACGAAGAACACTGTTCTTCAAAGAAGAACATCCCCGACGAAGAACACGAATGACTTCTTCCAACCACGCTTCTTCCTCGGACGCCCCTCGACGTCAAGGAGTCTACATCGCATAAGACAATGACTCTTCTACCATTGTTGACGGAACAACACCAATCTACCACGATGCTCATCTTTCGCGGCTCGAAGACGTTCGACGTCTTTTGTGAGGTAGGGGTTTTGTATGTTCTTTAAGTGAATAAATTGTACCCCTTTCCTTGTTAGTTTTCTGAATTGACATTGGCCGATTTTTACTACCTAATGTGGAGGGCATGAGCCGAACAAACATGGACCGATGAGCCTCCGTTTTTTCTTGTTTTATTTGAATTGGGAAGCACTGATGATCGTAGGCGTCGACCGCGTGCCGGCCGCGTGTGGAGGAACCGCGAACCGTAACCGCGGGCCCATCGGCTGAAGGAGAACCAGTCTGCTAAAGTCGGTCAGGTCGAAGGAGGACCACGTCGCCACGAGGGGGCTTTGCACTACGGAAGACCGAGGCCCATATTCAGCAGGTGAACCGGCTAGCAAGCGGCCGCTCGGGCTGAGAAGAACTGCGGCGCCAGAAGGGCTCCTTACTGGAGGAACCGTGGCCCGCTCGAGCGGGCCGCTTGCACCAGGAAGGCCAGCCAGCTTCGGCTGGCCGGTAGGGAGGGAGGCGCCGCTTGGTGCCGCCAATTTGGGAAGGCACCCCCCACCTCAGACCGCTCGGCCCTCTGGGCCGAGCCCTGGCCAGCCGGGCCGCGCCCTGTCGGGTCGTGCCACACAGCGCCGAGCCGGGCCGTGCCACGCTGGGCCACGCCCCCTCAATCCAGGCCACACCCCTTCGGGCCAGGCCTCACCCCTTCAGGCTGACCATGTGATTCAATAGGCCGGTCTGACCCTCTTCCGAGTCAGAGCCACCAAGACCGAGTCGACCCAACCCGTCGGCCCTTTGGGCTGAATGGGCCGTGCCCGTTTCCACTTAAAGGTGAATATTTTGAAGACTCTGCGTCCGATCGACGCACCGTCAGCGGCACTAGGACCCTTGAAATGAGGAGGTCCTTTTGTGATAATCTTAGTGAGTTTTGGATGACTTGGAAAATAGCCGGGTTTGGAGCATGCTTAATTCCAACCGTGCCCCTGGAACGGAAAAGCCAATATCTTTCAGACCGGGTGTCCGATTGACACGTCGTCTATCGCGTCGGGTTCATTTTGACGAGATAGAACTTAGGGATACATCAAATCTGGACTTAGAGATAGTTTATGTATCAACACTTTGGCTCGAGGAGTGGACCCTCCCGGAATTGAGTGTGTTGTGTGTGGGAACTCTAGAGCTGACTACGACTACGTCGACTACTGTACTAGAATCCTCCATGGGGTTGACAGCGATAACTATTGTACTGGAATCCTCTGTGGGTTCGACTGCATCGACCACTGTAATGGAATCCTCCGTGGGTTCAACTGTGACGAATACTGTGCTAGAATCCTCCGCGGGTTCGATAGTGATGACTATAGTACTGGAATCCTACGTGGGTTCGACAGCAATGACTACCATACTGTAATCCTCCATGGGTTCAACTGCGATGACTATTGTTCTTGTATCATGTGTGGGCCTAACATTTTGACCCATGTACTTGTATACTGTGTGGGTCTGGTAGAGTAGCTGGTCTTGTATCCTGTGTGGGTCTGATAGCTTAGCTGGCCTTGTATCCTGTGTGGGTCCGACAGCTTAGATGAATCGGTGACTACATCTAATCATCTATATCACTATACTAAATATTTATACCTGTGTGAGCTGAGTCTTGACTTTCAATCATTATCATTGATGTGATTGACTTCTTTCCTATGGGGACTAGGTTGTGCTTGGGCTTGAGAGTTTGAGTTGAACTGAGATTGATGAGTTTGGTATATGTATGGGCATATACCTAAGTAGAGATGGTTGATACTTTCTGATTTTATCTTTTCTTTGTGGTTTATCCTTTTTGGATTCTGGGAGGCCTTCTAGTGTCTTGGGGTCCCTACTGAGAATCGTTATACTCACCCATGCACAGGCAATGCCTGCACTACGTTGTGTGGGATGCAGACGACGGACGGTGATGATCATGGTAGAGGATTGTAGAGCTGGACGGTACCCAGAGGTGGATCACTTGGTGAGACATAAATGGATAATACGAACAGACCTGCGGCACTAGGGAGACTCTCTGTACCCACCCTTGAGGTGGGATTCCCGGAGGATTACTTGGTGGTTGATATTTTACTTTACTATAGTTGTCCTAGCTTTCAGTTGTACTGTACTTTCAGTTGGGTTTGTACACTGACCCATTTACCTTTCAACACTTACTTTTGTACTCAGTTTACTTAGTTCTTACTTGAGTTTGTACTCTGTTGTTTTTTTTACACTTCATAAAGGAAATTTCTTCCTAGCTTAGGGATTTACGCCTTTGGTGCTATTCTCCAGCCCTTGGCCTACGGAAGGCGGGCTTGGGGTAGTCACAACACGGGCCCTGTGGACTGGCCGTGACAAATTTGTATTAGAGGAGTCGGTTCTACCACAGAACTCAAGACTCTGATTATTCCTTTCTATGAAACAATTGTGTTAAGAGTATTGAGTGTGGTTTTCATTCTAGGGAGTCCAGTGTTGGTGCGGCGACTGACGTATCCATACACCAAGACCCTGACCCCTAATTTCCGACTTAGTGCACGAAAGTACTGATTGCATGTGTGTTTAAAAATTTCTATTTGTGATTACATTGTGTCCGCTCACCATGTATATTGTTTTGACCGTGGCGTACCTATTTCTTTTCAGAATGGCCCCACGAAGGTAGCCATCCAAGGATCTGAGTCACGTATGAGATGGTAGCCCATCGAGCGACGAGGCCTCGGTGTAAGGCCCCATCACAGCGGAGGCTCCAACAATACCACTACCCGCTGAGCCACCGATAATACCAGCCCCAGCAGTAGAGGGTGCACGCCGCCTGAGTGCATTGCAAGAGTTTCAGCGACAGAGGCCACCCAGGTTCCATGGAGGGATGAACCCTTAGGAAGCCGAGGATTGGCTGGAGGCTATCATCAGGGTTTTCATACTAGTAGGGACACTAGCTGATCTTATGGTGATCCTTGATGCAAGTCTCCTACATGCAGAATCAGGTAGATGGTGGAGCAAGATGCTCTAGGTGCATGACGAGGCATCAATTATTTGGACAGACTTCGGGAGTCACATACACTCAGAGTTTGTTCCAGCCACCCTTCATACGGTGCGGATCTAGGTGTTACTACATCTACAACAGGGCATCATGACAGTAGCTCAGTACTCAGCGAGGTTTACTGACCTATCACGCTACTCCATGGATATAGTACGAGACCTGTTCTTCAGGGCCCAGACCATCGAGCTGGGATTGAGGCAAAAGATTAGGGCTTTGACGATTCCCCTCAGCATCCTGATGCAGGAAAGGGTGCTGGAGCGAGCCCTTCTAGTAGAGAGAATTCTCACTGAGCAGTCACCAGCGGCGAGACCCACTGCAGGGCGACATGTAGTGAAGTACTCTGCAGCCGGCACTAGACAGATGTCGCAAAGTTCCAAGAGGACAAGTCCATCATGATAGCGACCTCAGGATACAAGTTCGGTTTTGCGGGGCACCCAAAACAGAGCCAGACTTACGAGAAGCAGGCAGTGCTATGCATGTGGCGGGCAGGGCCACATGGCTCGTGACTACCTGAACCGCCATGCAGACAAGTAGCAGATGGTAGAGGGACCTCCCAGGCAGAGGCATAGGTTTGACCATGGTGGTCTGTCGGGAGCGGGAGGATGAAGTAGAGGATCTGGCCGAGCAGCGGGTGGTGGAAGACGTTTTGAGGCTCACTACCACCACCACCAGGAGGTCCACCCCGACCATAGGGAGCTAGTGGACAGAGGCGGTAATAGCTCCAGGCAGTCGAGGCCTATGACCACGACACACCTGAGATGATTTGAGGTACTATCTGTGTCTACTCCACCCTTGCTTCAGTTCTTATAGACACAGGTGCAAGTCATTATTTTATTGTCGCTGCCCTAGTTCGGAGCTTGGAGATTCCTACGGAGCTGTTGGCTTGATCCTTATGTCTAGAGTCTCCTACGGGAGCAGACTTAATGATTATGCACTGGTGCTGACTGAGTGAGCTTACTCTAGGAGGCGAGAGCTTCAGCAGTGATCTTTTTGTAGCGGCGTTGTGGCCTTACAATGCCATCTTGGGTATGGACTGGTTATATACAGTCCATGATCAGGTCGACTGTATTAGATGCAAAGTGCGGTGTGTCCGCACGGAAGGGAGTAGGATAACCTTCACCGGTGAGAAGGGAGCCTTTGCAGATCAGGATGGACTTACGCAGAGGAGAGAGTAGCCAATCACACATCAGTTGGCTAGTCTCATCCTTAGAGCTGTTGATGTGTGGATTCTGAGTATTCTTATTGTGGTGGATCAGTATGCGGATGTTTTTCTTGACGACGTTCTAGGACTACCTCATCGTAGAGAGGTAGACTTCTACATTGACATGTACCATGGGAAAACATCGATATCTACTCCAGCATATCGGATGGATCCCGTTGAGCTTCATGTGCTTCGGGTACATCTAGTGGACTTGTAGGGAAAGGGATTTATCGAACTCAGTGTTTCACCCTGGGCTTCTTTGATTTTGTTCACCAAGAAGGCGTATGGGAGCTTGCGACTGTGTGTCGACTACCGTCACCTGAATTAGGTGACCGTAAGGAACAAGTACCCACTTCTGAGGATTGATGACCTCTTCGATCAACTCAAGGGGCATGATGGTTCTCGAAGATAGACCGCGGGTCAGGCTATCACCAGCTCAGAGTTCGAGATGAGGATGTGTAGAAGATGGCCTTCAGGTGTCGGTATGGCCACTACGAGTTCTTGGTTATTCACTTTGGCGTAACCAACGCTCCAACAGTGTTTATGTGTCTCATGAATAGGATCTTCTAGCCTTACCTCGATCATTTTTTCATAGTCTTCATCGACGACAGACTGATTTACTTGACTACTGAGGAGGAGCATGCCTACCACTTGTAGGTTGTACTGGATACAATCTAAGAGCACCATCTTAATTTTAAGATATCGAAGTGCCAGTTCTGGATTCGAGAGGTTCACTTCTTGGGACACGACATCTTGGAGGAGGGGGTAGGAGTGGATCTGGCAATGATCGAGGTAGTTCATTCTTGGGATCCACCTAGGAGTGTGACGGAGGTTTGGAGTTTTCTGGGCCTGGCTGAATACTATCGGAGGTTTGTGCCAGATTTATCCAGTGTTGCAGCGCCGCTTTCAGCTTTGACGAAGAAGGTTAAACCCTTCGTGTGGTTAGATAGATGCCAATAGAGATTTCAGGAGCTGAGACAGAGATTGACCAGTGCACCCATATTGGGGATACCAGAGGAGGGCATTGGGTACATAGTTTACTTAGACACATCAGGGACCTGACTCGGGTGTGTCCTGATGCAGGAGAGAGCGGTGATTAATTATGGCTCGCGGTAGCTGAGACAACATGAGTAGAACTACGCTACCCATGAACTAGAGTTAGCAGCATTGTTCTTCGCCTTGAAGATTTGGTGACACTATCTGATGGGCTAGCGGTTTATAGTCTACTTTGACCACCAGATTCTCAGGTACAAATTCTCGCAGAAGGACCAGGACCTGAGACAACGATGATGGCTCGAGTTCCTCTAGGACTATGACTTTGAGATAGTCTATGCTCCTAGGAAGGGGAAGGTTGTAGCTGATGCTCTCAGCAGGAGATCAGGCATTCAACTGCAAAGAGAGGCGACAGAGCTGCTAGCCGCGTTGCAGATATCTTTTGTGGATACAGATGGAGTATCCTTTCTTCAGTATCTCACATTCACTCCTCCACTTCTTCAGCGAGTTAGAGAGGCACAGTGTGGTGATGCTGACTGCGAGACACGACGTTCTTAGATATCCTTAGGGCTGGAACCCGATGTATTTTCTGAAGGAGGGGAGCATTTCATCCTCTTAAGGGGACGTAAGAAGGTACCAGTTGCACTATAGGAGGAGGTGATGAGGGAGTTCCACACTTCCCCTCTAGAGATTCATCCAGGAGTAGAGAAAATTTATCAGGACCTCGGACGATAACACTGGTGGTCAGGTATGAAGAATGCTATATCAGAGTTCATTTCATGATACCTCACTTGTCAGTAAGTGAAGGTGGAGCACCAGGCACCAGTAGGCTTGGTACAACCCTTAAAGGTCCTAGAGTGGAAGTGGAATGGGATCTCCATGGATTTCATTTTGGGGCGTCAACGTACATCCAGAGGACATGACTCTATTTGGGTGATCGTAGACCGACTCACCAAGTCGGCCCACTTCCTACCGATCAGATAGAAGGTCTCTGTAGAGATCTTGGGATGCCTCTACGTACAAAATATCGTACGGATTCATGGTGTGACATAGACGATATTCTCCGACCGGGACACATGCTTTACTTATCGGCTTTGTAAGGCGCTGTAGGAGGCATTTGGGACGCATCTACATCTGAGCACCGCCTTTCATCCTCAGACGGATGGCCAGACTGAGAGGACCATTCAGACACTCGAGGACATGCTTCGTGCATGTGTCCTCGAATTTGGTCATAGTTGGGAGGATCACTTACCCTTGGTAGTGTTTTCGCACAATAACAACTACCACTCCACCATTGGGATGGCGCCATACGAGGCATTGTACGACCAACCTTGCAGATCACCTCTGTGTTGGACTGACCCTGGGGAGTCAGCACTCGTAGGACCAGAGATGGTTCAAGCTAAAACAGAGAAGGTGCAGATCATCCAGGAGTGGATGAAGACTGCATAGAGCAGATAGAAGTACTATACTAATAGGAGGTGGAAACCACTGGAGTTTGAGTATGGCAACCACGTTTTCTTACGGGTCTCACCTCGATGAAGTCTACGGAGATTTTTCCTAGGCGGCAAGATATCTCCATGATTTATCGGACCTTTCCCGGACCTCAACAGAGTAGGCGAGGTGGCTTACCACATGGCACTTCCACCTCAGTTGCATCGGGTGCACGACGTCTTCCATGTATCTCAGCTGAGAAGATACGCGCATGACTCGACCCACATCATCGATCACGGGGAGCTGAACATTGATGACGTGGCAACATTCACGGAGGTCCCGGTGGAGATAGAGGATCAACAGGAGTGGGTCCTACGTTGATGGTCGATTTCTCTGGTGCACGTTCGCTGGCAGTATGGGAAACTCCAGGAGATCACATGGGAGCAGGAGACTCAGATGCGTGCTCAGGAATCCAATTTGTTCCCCTAGTGTGTGTTGTATCTTTTTGGGGACGTAAATCACTGAGTTGTGGGTAATGTAAAGACCCGTAAATTTCAAAGAATTTTTTTTCTTAAATACTTTGGAATTTTAAGAGTCTTCGGTTTCTGACGGCACTTTATTCTGAGGCCCGCTGTGCACGGAATCATTTTTTGAAGTTTTGTTTGGGTACATTCAGTAAACGTACGAGTGAGTTTTTCTATCTTTTGAACCGGTGCTCAGAATTGAAATCTGAGGACACCGATGGACTCGTAGTGCCAACATTCGCTTAAGGGGACCTTCACCGCAATTGCGTTTTATACGGGTTGAAATTTAATTATTGGGGATTTAGAATAAATTAAATAAAATTTTTGTACCAAATTTTATTTATCTATTGGTAGTTATAACCTACAAGTGGAAGTTAAGGGTGGGACCACACCCCACATAACCTCTCCTGAGAGGATTTAGTGTGGTGGGACCCACACAAACCCGCACCCTTCTACCTCCCCTTAACTCCCCATTAATTCCCTGCTGTTTATCTTGAAAACTCCCCATATTTATTATGGTGGAGCCTCTCCACCTCCCGCCCATTAAATCTTCCAACCCATCTATTTAAGATCATCATTATTGAATTGATGCCTCTTTTGAATTAATATGAATTTTGTGGAAATTCTATTAATTGGATAGCCTTATTTCTTTTTGCGTTGGAAAATCTATTTTGGGGAAAGGCTCTGGAGAATTAACAGAGAGGTGATCCCTCTTCAACGAAGAACACCGTTCTTCAACAAAGAACATCTCTAATGAAGAACACGAACGACTTCTTCCAACGACGATTCTTCCTTGGATTCACGTCGACGTCAAGGAGACTACGTTGCCTTTGACAACGACTCTTCTTCCATCGTTGATGGAATGTCACCATTCTACCATGACGCTCGTCTTACGCAGCTCGACGACGTATTGCTTATTTTGCGAGGTGAGGGTTTTGTATATTATTTGAGTGAATAAATTGTACCCCTTTCCTTGTTAATTTTATGAATTGACATTGGCCGATTGTTACCGCCTAACACGGAGGGAGCGAACTGAAAAAACACAGCCCGACGACCCTTCGACGTTTCTTGTTTTCTTTGCAATCGGGAAGCGGCGACGATCAATGGCGGCGACCACATGCAGAGGAACCACGGCCCGCAACCATGGGCTGCTCGGGCGAAGGAGAACCATCCAGCTTAAGCCGGCTAGGCCGAAGGAGGATAGAGGTGCCACAAGGGGGGGCCAGACTGCGGTAGACTGCAGCCCGCGTTCCGCGTGCCGCTCGTCGGGCAAACTGGCCGGCAGGTGGCCGGCCGGGCAGAGAAGAACCGCGACGCAAGGAGGGCGCCGTGCTAGAGGAACCACAACCCGCCCAAGAAGTCCTCTTGAGCTGGGAAGGCTGACCGGCTTCGGCTGGTCGGTTGGGAGGGAGGCAACGCTGATTCTGGAAAGCATGGGTGTCCCCCCCCTCGGACCACTCTTCCAACCGGCCGAGTCGCAGCCTGCCAGGCTGGGCCGCGCCGCACCGAACCGAGCCCCACCGGGCCAGACCGCGCCGTGTCGGGATGGGCCGTGCCCCTCGGGCCGGGCCACACGATTCATCGGGAAGGTCCGACCCTCGGTCGGGTCGGACCCACCAAGACCGGTTCGACCAGACCTGTCGGCCCTCTGGGCTTAACGGGTTGGGCTCGTTTCCACTTAAAGGTGAATATCTTGAAAACCACGCGTCTGATCTATGCCCCGTGTAACACCCCAAGCTTCTACGGTATGCTTCTCTTTGAATAATGTGATAGCGTGTGTTGTACGCAACACCGAGTTCTAACACACCATAACTAATCAAACTAGCCGTTATGAATAGTAATACCTACTTTTTGAAATCATATATATTCTATATTTCAAAATGGACTTCAGTTTTGGATTCGGAATATCGAAATTATCCTAGGGTGAAATTTTGGTACTTTTCGGATAACTTTTATATTTTGATGAATAGTGAAAATTACTAAATTTTAATTAAAAACAACTTTTTTAATCAAAATAATTAATAGTGATAAATTATTAATTTGAGTGGTTTTAAAGTATATTTAGAATATATTTTTACCATTTAATATAATGTTGGTCATTGGACATAATTTTACAATTAAACCGAACATAAACAAGTATCAATCTTTTGATAGTTATTATCTCTTAAAAACACGCTTTTTGTTTTGACAGCGGGAATTAATTTTAAATTAATTTCTGCCACTTCTGTGTTTTGATTTTAGGAAAATGGATTCCATATTTGGAATCAGGATGTCCAAATTGTGTAAATAGGTAACTTTTATTTTTAGACATTTTGAATAATTACTGCGGTAAATATTTTATTTACCATGGTTAAAGGGTAAATCCGGTAAATAAGGGTTAAAAAAATAATATTATAATAATACAAAATTACCCTAAAACGTGTCTTAACCCTATTGGTTGATACATGGTCGACCATGGGAATCTTTGGGTCTATTTTGGGACCCCATGGATCCACTTGTAAGTGAAAATGACACTTTATTTTAATTAAGTCAAAATGAATACAAAAATGACACAAGCATATATCTTTTAGAAAAACAATTGTTACATAGGGCTATATATGTTGGATTTTAGATTATAAATATTCATTAGAAATCTAAAAAGATTTCCTACATAATGATATTTTATTTATAATTTTTAGACATTAAATAATTTATTTTATTTATGACACAATGATGATGCAGTAATTACTATAATAGTGAAAAATTAAAATAATTGATATTATAAATACCCAAATAAATATAATATGAAACTTTTAATGAATTAAACTAATTTTCTATGATAATATGATATATTAGGATTGATTTAGTTGACTTTGTTCTAAGTAATCAATCTGTTATGAGTTTCAAAAAAATCAACTATTGAATAGTGTCAAAATTGACATAAAAGAGTTCTTAAAACAAATATTATATTATTAATTGATATTAAATTACTAAAAATCTAAGGTTCGGCCAAGAGACTTATATTATGATAGGTTAATCATTAATGGACCACTTTGGGGTCTCTTGGATGTATATGGTAAGTTTATTAACCATATTATATAAAAATACAAAGAGACATTGTAAAAGTGAAACTAATTAACTTAGAGTTAATACTTAAAGATAAGGTTAATATAAGTACCCAAACCTGTCTAAATTCTATTGGTTGAGTTGGTTTCGACCCATACCCACCTTATCCTTTGAATAGTCAACTTTGGAGCCATTGGAAACCGATTATGAATTTATTATAAATTAATATTTCTAGCTTTCCCAAAGGTGCCCCTCACCTCTCTTATAAAAGGGCACTCCTCCTTCTCATTTCTTCACACCTCTAAAGCCTTTTGGTTCGGCCGAACTCTGCCCAAATACTCTCCCAACATCCCTCAATACAACCTAGAGGCCTTAGTTTGATCAGAAAGCCAACCAAAGAGCCCTTTTAATCAAATCAAAAGGAAGAACCCGAAGAAGAGGTAATGATTTCACCACCCTTTTCTAAGTTTCTTTCTTCTTCCACTTCCTATTTCTTTGTTCTTACCATTCTAAAATAATAACTCCAGTATCTTACATATACTGTGATGTTATTATAAATATGGTACAACCATATTCAGTATTCTATCCACCCTTTGAATAACATGTCACCATACGTGTGTACGTACGACTTACCGTCTCCACGTCGTGGTGTAAATGTTATTCAATATATTATTATTTGGATGGGTATAATAATGATGTGTAACTCATGTAAATAATAAATATAACATGTTAATGATTCTGTATATATTATATACCATCCATTTATATATTATTTTAATATCAAAAGAATGATATTGTCGCTCGTGCGTACGTACGGACTACCGTCTCCACGAACGCGATGAGATTCATTCTCCATCGTAACCATTAAAGTATAATTATCATTTGATGATTTAAAAATGATGTTTAAGGACTTGATATCATTCTGGATATTAATAATATACAACCTATCCTTTACAAAGATGTCTTACGTACCCAAACATATGAAAGAAAACAAGTAAGTTAACACCCGAAACAACGATAATACTAAGATATCAATATTAAAAGATCATATATGATATCATATTAATGTATATGATTCTTGTATAATTTAATAACAATTATTTCACCATTATACAGGAGGTTAACCGACCCCAACAAAGGAAAAGTACAAGGTAAGGGTTATTTCACAATCTCTTCTTTATCCGAGGTTGTTTATACGTAATAATCTACTGGGATCTCGTTATCATCCACATCCATGTTTCTTCAAAATGTATTTCAAAACATTTTTACTATTTACAAGAATATGGGTTAAAGTCATTTATACCCTTGTTTGACTTTTTATAAGAGGTTTATAAAGGAATCTTTCCGTCGTTTTCAAAACAAGGTCCTTTTTAACCTTTTCGACAGAATTGAGGTAAGAATGTTTTTTTTAACTTATACGGCGGGTGCGGTTATTTTCCGCCGTTATAAAATCGTCGAAGCTTTCCATACAAGCTTATAAGAATATTTTCAAAGAAAATGTTTTATTTTATATGGATCTTAAATGATTTCAAAATAAAAGGAGATACTTCTTTAAAAAGAATTTTGATTTCATCTATGTCAACATCCTTTGATGGATTTTAAGATTATTCGAAGTTGATTTATTATGATACAAAACTTCTATATTGTATTGAAGGTTTTGTGATATGTTTGACTGTGGATGTGCTATTTTTATACCATTCATAGTTTATGGTGAAATTATTGACATTTCGTATGCTAGTTTTAATACGAATGTTTATGTTATGTTTAAACCTTTTCATATGGGAATGCATTGGACTTAATAAGTGACGGGTGGAGCCCGCTATAGCTCCTCGATGCATCGGTAGGTCTCATGAGACAAACTAGTGTCTTGGAACAAGGCCTTGACAAAATCTTATTTGTAGTCTTGGCACGAGGCCTTGGCTATGTGGTTATGATAGTCTGGCATTATGCATTCCAACATTATGAAAGTGGTTATTGATTTTTGCATGTGATTATTCGATTAGTAGAATATCTATGTGAACAAGTAAATGGCATTATTTCATTTTACTTTTGCCATACTATGTTGAAGTTCAATTTTAAAAGGCTTTTGTTTTAGTAATTCATTGCCTTAAATGTTTATGCTTATTTTGAATGTTCCGCTATATTGTTATCCTTACTGGGCATTTGAGCTCACCCCTTTTTTATGTTTTATTTTTCCCAGGTAGTGAAGAAGTAAATTATGATTGACTTGCAGGGATATTATGGGTTTATAGTGTGGACGTTGGAAACATTATGTTGTTGTAGTAGTTTTTCATTTTATGATGTAATGTAAAACTTATGAATATATCTAGTGTTTCCAAGGCTACTAAACTAATCGGTCTTTCGGGATTTGATCTTTCTTGTGATCATGCCAATGTTACGAAGTAATGCACCGACTCTGGGTAGCTGGGGTCGGGGCGTTACAGTTGGTATCAGAGGAAGTTTAGTACAAACCTTGGAAGCTAGATTTAGATAAACTCTGATTAGAGAACGTAGACCTAAGATGAACTTTGAGGATTAGTATAGAAGAACTTCCTAGAATTTTGGTATTGTAGAGACTTTGTGAGTTTTCCGAGCAATACATCCCTGTCTGGATACGAGCAGGTAGAGGTGGCTCTGGCACAGATGTACCTAGGGGTAAAACCCGAAAACACCGCTTTGAGCTAGACTCGAACGGGAACTGGTGCACGACAACGGGCCTTGCTGCACTCTTGGTTACGACACTCCCGGGGGATATGCTTAGGATAACTCTCATTTTCTTTACAAATCATTATGAAGGGTTTATGAGTATATACTTACTCAAAGAAAACATTTTTATGATTATGGATTATATCCATAAATAGTTCAATTTATGTTAAGTGTTTTATAAGTATGGGATTATGTATTTTGATTCAAAAACTGATCTAGTTTATGCCATTGTTTAGAAATGGCGCCTAGTGGAAGAAATGGAAACCGTATCAATGCACGCACTCCATGTAGGGATTGCCCTCCTGCTCAAGATAATTATAGTGGGGCTGGTGATGCAACTGGTGTTGATCAACTAATCACCATACTGGGACAACTTACTCAGGTTATGAATAATAACCTTACCCGTATGGAGCACCCTGATCCGCAGCGTGGAGGATCAATGTTAGATCGATTCATGAGACAACAACCACCAACGTTCAATGGGAGTACAAATCCCTTAGTAGCTGAGCAATGGATATTTTCCCTAGAGAAAATATTTCAGGCTTTGGGGAGCAGTGAAAGGGAAAAAGTTATCATGGCAGTTTACCGCCTCACTGGAGATGCTGATCAATGGTGGACATTGATTCAGAACATGAAGGAAGATGATGAAGTATCAAATATGGAATGGAGGGAGTTCAAAGATCTGTTTTTAGAAAAATACTTCCCTCGCGACCATCGAGCAGATATGGAAAGGCAATTTCTGAGTCTGAGACAAAAGGAGGATGAGAATGTCACAAAGTATGAGGCTAACTTTACAAGGTTAGCGAGGTACGCTGGTGATTATATTCGCAACCCAAGAAGTAAGATTGATCGTTTCTTTGATGGGTTAAAACCATTTCTCCGTCGAGCATTAGTCTCACAATCCTTTTCATCGTACGAAGACATTGTCTCATGTGCTATCAAGAACGAAATGGAATTCTCTAAGTCTTATGACTTTAAAGCAAAGCAAGAGAAGAAGAGACCTGCTGATCAATCTGGGAATGGAAATAAGGGGAAGAAGGGAAAGGTTGAATATCCATCTTGTGGTAAATGTGGGAAGAAACATCCTGGTACTTGCTTGAAGGGAATGGGAGTCTGTTACAAGTGTGGTGAAAAAGGCCACCAAGCTCATGATTGCAAGGGGAAGAAGGAAGCTACCAACGTTCAGTGCTACAATTGCAGGGAGATGGGGCATTATGCAAATGCATGTCCTAAGCGTCAGGAGAACTTACCTCAGAAAAGGCCAAGGGATCAAGGCCAGGCTTATGCTATCACTACTGCTGAGGTAGAAGCTCTGAAAGACGTGGTGGCAGGTAATTTAATGGTTTCCTCAAGTTTAGAAAATGCATTATTTGATTCTGGATCATCGCATTGTTTCATATCTTTCCAGTTTGCTAAGAAAATTAGATATTTCCAATTTGATTTAATAAGGGAGTTGTCAGTTAAAACTCCTAAGGGAAGTATCATTGCAACAAGGTTTTGTGAATCAGTCCCCATTAGAGCACATAAATTTTCTTTATCTGCTGATCTCATCGTCATACCTATGATTGAGTTTGATATAATCCTCGGTATGGACTGGCTTTCGGACTATGATGCGAAGATTTATTGTAAGAAGAAAGAGGTTATGATTCTTGATGATAATGATAAGGAACACCTTATTTTTAGAGCAGAATCGTCACCACCTAATTCTTATTTAGATCCACCCCCAGTAGCTCAACTTAATTCAATTATTGGGGAGGAAGAGAATGAAATAACTGTCGGTGAGGAAAGGAATGTTCAAATAGAGGATGTACCTATTGTGAAAGAATTTGTAGATGTATTTCTGGAAGATTTACCTGGGCATCCTCCAGAACGAGAAGTTGAGTTTTCCATTGATTTGATTCCTGGATCAAGGCCTATATCGAAGACCCCTTATAGAATGGCCACTGTAGAATTAGTCGAACTAAAGAAACAACTAGAGGAATTGAGTAATAAGGGATTTATTCTCCCTAGTGTTTCTCCATGGGGAGCCCCTGTTCTTTTTGTTAAAAAGAAAGATGGATCTATGAGGTTATGTATCGACTACAGGAAGATCAATGCTATAACAATAAAGAACAAGTATCCCCTACCTCGTATTGATGATTTATTTGACCAACTGCATGGAGCTCAATACTTTTCAAATATTGACCTTCGATCTGGATACCATCAGTTGTGTGTGAAGAAGGAAGACATTCCGAAAACAGCATTTCGAACCAGGTATGGGCATTACGAGTTTACTGTAATGCCGTTTGGATTGACTAATGCACCATCTGTATTCATGGATCTGATGAATAGAGTTTTCAAGGAGTATCTCGATGAATTTGTGGTAGTATTTATTGATGATATATTGGTATACTCCAAAACCTATGAAGATCATGAAAATCACTTGCGCATTATCTTGAAGACTCTGAGGAGGCATGAATTATATGGAAAGTTTAGCAAGTGTGAATTCTGGCTTCAGGAGATTTCTTTTCTTGGCCATATTGTCTCTAAAGATGGAATCTCTGTTGATCCTTCTAAGACCAAGGCAATCCAAGAATGGCCAGCACCTACGAGTATAACTGAGGTACGTAGTTTTATTGGTTTGGCAGGTTATTATCGACGTTTCGTCCAGAATTTTGCCCGATTGGCAAACCCATTAACGAAGCTCACACGAAAAGGGGTTAAATTTGTTTGGACAAAAGAGTGTGAAGAATGTTTCGAAGAACTGAAGAGAAGATTAGTCAATGCTCATATATTGACTCTACCATCGGGGAATGATGGGTTTGTTATTTATAGTGATGCATCAAAGAAAGGACTTGGTTGTGTCCTTATGCAGAATGATAGAGTTATTGCCAATGCATCACGACAGTTGAAAATTCATGAACAAAACTATCCTACTCATGATCTTGAGTTAGCAGCTGTGATCTTTGCTTTGAAGATATGGAGGCACTACCTCTATGGTGAAAAATGTGAGATTTATACTGATCACAAGAGTTTGAAGTATATTTTCTCACAAAAAGAACTCAACATGAGGCAAAGGAGATGGCTTGAATTACTCAAGGATTATGATTGTACGATACACTACCACCCGGGGAAGGCAAACAAGGTGGCAGATGCTTTGAGCAGAAAAGACCATGGAGTTTTGAACAATATGAGAATTGAAAGGGATCCAATTTTCATGGATATAGTGAAGATGGACATGGGAATAACCAGGGAAGGTGAAACATCAATGCTTTTTCAAATGGTTGCCAAACCATCTTTACTAGAAAGGATTAAGAGTTCTCAGACTGATGATGAAGAATTTCAGAAGAAGGTTAAAGCTGTGAATGATGGGAGATTGAGAGACTTTGTGTATGAAGATGGAATTTTGAAATTCGGGAAGAGACTTTGTGTTCCCAATATACCTGATCTAAAAAGAGAACTGCTGGATGATTCTCATAGTTCCAATTTCTCTATACACCATGGGAGCACCAAAATGTATAGAGATTTGAAGGAACATTTTTGGTGGGACAACATGAAGAGGGAGATTGCTGATTTTGTGTCAAGATGTATGGTTTGTCAACAAGTGAAAGCTGGAAGGCAACATCCTGGAGGAGTCATGCAACCTCTTCCCATACCGGAGTGGAAATGGGATAATATTACGATGGACTTTGTCATGGGGCTACCAAAGACTCCTAGAAGGAACGATGCAATATGGGTTATTGTTGATCGTCTTACCAAGTCAGCACATTTTCTTGCTATAAGAGAAGATCTACCCCTGGAACGTCTAGCAAGACTATATATTAATGAAGTTGTGAGACTTCATGGAGTACCCTTATCAATTGTTTCTGATCGTGATCCCCGTTTTACTTCAAGATTTTGGAAAAGTCTTCAGAAATCCCTGGATACTGAACTTCATTTGAGCACTGCTTACCACCCTCAGACAGACGGACAATCAGAACGGACTATTCAGACCTTAGAAGACATGTTGAGATCTTGCTCACTTGATTTTCAGGGTATGTGGGATCAATATTTACCACTGGTAGAATTTTCTTATAACAATAGCTTCCATTCGAATATCCAGATGGCACCATATGAAGCGTTATACGGAAAGAGATGTCGTACACCAACCTGTTGGGATGACGTTGGTGAAAGAAAACTTGTAGGCCCAGAACTGGTGGAGGAAACGGTGGAAAAGGTGAAGGTAATCCAAAATCACATTAAATCAGCTCAAAGTAGGCAGAAGAGCTATGCCGATAATCGAAGGAAGGATTTGGAATTTCAAGTCGGTGATCATGTTTTCCTAAAGGTATCTCCGTGGAAGGGAGTCATACGTTTTGGTAAGAAAGGTAAATTGAGTCCCAGGTACATCGGACCTTTCGAAATTCTAGAACGAATTGGGGCTGTAGCTTACCGATTGGCAATGCCGCCAAGTCTCTCCAAAGTTCACGATGTGTTCCACGTATCTCTGTTGAGGAAATACATGCCTGACCCAACGCATATACTCACCTATGAAGATTTAGAACTGGAACCCGATCTGTCTTATTGCGAAGAGCCCATCAAGATTCTTGATACGAGAGAACAAGTGCTGAGAAACCGGACGACGCGTCTGGTAAAAGTTTTGTGGAGGAATCATAAGATAGAAGAGGCAACGTGGGAACCCGAGGAACTTATGATGAAGAACCACCCGAGTATTTTTATACAGTAATACCCTAGAAATTGCGAGGACGCAATTATTTGAAGGAGGGGAGAATGTAACACCCCAAGCTTCTACGATACGCTTCTCTTTGAATAATGTGATAGCGTGTGTTGTACGCAACACCGAGTTCTAACACACCATAACTAATCAAACTAGCCATTATGAATAGTAATACCTACTTTTTTAAATCATATATATTCTATATTTCAAAATGGACTTCATTTTTGGATTCGGAATATCGAAATTATCCTAGGGTGAAATTTTGGTACTTTTCGGATAACTTTTATATTTTGATGAATAGTGAAAATTACTAAATTTTAATTAAAAACAACTTTTTTAATCAAAATAATTAATAGTGATAAATTATGAATTTGAGTGGTTTTAAAGTATATTTAGAATATATTTTTACCATTTAATATAATGTTGGTCATTGGACATAATTTTACAATTAAACCGAACATAAACAAGTATCAATCTTTTGATAGTTATTATCTCTTAAAAACACGCTTTTTGTTTTGACAGCGGGAATTAATTTTAAATTAATTTCTGCCACTTCTGTGTTTTGATTTTAGGAAAATGGATTCCATATTTGGAATCAGGATGTCCAAATTGTGTAAATAGGTAACTTTTATTTTTAGACATTTTGAATAATTACTGCGGTAAATATTTTATTTACCATGGTTAAAGGGTAAATCCGGTAAATAAGGGTTAAAAAAATAATATTATAATAATACAAAATTACCCTAAAACGTGTCTTAACCCTATTGGTTGATACATGGTCGACCATGGGAATCTTTGGGTCTATTTTGGGACCCCATGGATCCACTTGTAAGTGAAAATGACACTTTATTTTAATTAAGTCAAAATGAATACAAAAATGACACAAGCATATATCTTTTAGAAAAACAATTGTTACATAGGGATATATATGTTGGATTTTAGATTATAAATATTCATTAGAAAGATAAAACGATTTCCTACATAATGATATTTTATTTATAATTTTTAGACATTAAATAATTTATTTTATTTATGACACAATGATGATGCAGTAATTACTATAATAGTGAAAAATTAAACTAATTGATATTATAAATACCCAAATAAATCTAATATGAAACTTTTAATGAATTAAACTAATTTTCTAGGATAATATGATATATTAGGATTTATTTAGTTGACTTTGTTCTAAGTAATCAATCTGTTATGAGTTTCACAAAAATCAACTATTGAATAGTGTCAAAATTGACATAAAAGAGTTCTTAAAACAAATATTATATTATTAATTGATATTAAATTACTAAAAATCTAAGGTTCGGCCAAGAGACTTATATTATGATAGGTTAATCATTAATGGACCACTTGGGGGTCGCTTGGATGTATATAGTAATTTTATTAACAATATTATATAAAAATACAAAGAGACATTGTAAAAGTGAAACTAATTAACTTAGAGTTAATACTTAAAGATAAGGTTAATATAAGTACCCAAACCTGTCTAAATTCTATTGGTTGAGTTGTTTTCGACCCATCCCCACCTTATCCTTTGAATAGTCAACTTTGGAGCCATTGGAAACCGATTATGAATTTATTATAAATTAATATTTCTAGCTTTCCCAAAGGTGCCCCTCACCTCTCTTATAAAAGGGCACTCCTCCTTCTCATTTCTTCACACCTCTAAAGCCTTTTGGTTCGGCCAAACTCTGCCCAAATACTCTCCCAACATCCCTCAATACAACCTAGAGACCTTAGTTTGATCAGAAAGCCAACCTAAGGAGCCCTTTTAATCAAATCAAAAGGAAGAACCCGAAGAAGAGGTAATGATTTCACCACCCTTTTCTAAGTTTCATTCTTCTTCCACTTCCTCTTTATTTGTTCTTACCATTATAAAATAATAACTCCAGTATCTTACATATACTGTGATGTTATTATAAATATGGTACAACCATATTCAGTATTCTATCCACCCTTTGAATAACATGTCACCATACGTGTGTACGTACGACTTACCGTCTCCACGTCGTGGTGTAAATGTTATTCAATATATTATTATTTGGATGGGTATAATAATGATGTGTAACTCATGTAAATAATAAATATAACATGTTAATGATTCTGTATATATGATATACCATCCATTTATATATTATTTTAATATCAAAAGAATGATATTGTCGCTCGTGCGTACGTACGGACTACCGTCTCCACGAACGCGATGAGATTCATTCTCCATCGTAACCATTAAAGTATAATTATCATTTGATGATTTAAAAATGATGTTTAAGGACTTGATATCATTCTGGATATGAATAATATACAACCTATCCTTTACAAAGATGTCTTACGTAACAAAACATATGAAAGAAAACAAGTAAGTTAACACCCGAAACAACGATAATACTAAGATATCAATATTAAAAGATCATATATGATATCATATTAGTGTATATGATTCTTGTATAATTTAATAACAATTATTTCACCATTATACAGGAGGTTAACCTACCCCAACAAAGGAAAAGTACAAGGTAAGGGTTATTTCACAATCTCTTCTTTATCCGAGGTTGTTTATACGTAATAATCTACTGGGATCTCGTTATCATCCACATCCATGTTTCTTCAAAATGTATTTCAAAACATTTTTACTATTTACAAGAATATGGGTTAAAGTCATTTATACCCTTGTTTGACTTTTTATAAGAGGTTTATAAAGGAATCTTTCCGTCGTTTTCAAAACAAGGTCTTTTTTAACCTTTTCGACAGAATTGAGGTAAGAATGTTTTTTTAACTTATACGGCGGGTGCGGTTATTTTCCGCCGTTATAAAATCGTCGAAGCTTTCCATACAAGATTATAAGAATATTTTCAAAGAAAATGTTTTATTTTATATGGATCTTAAATGATTTCAAAATAAAAGGAGATACTTCTTTAAAAAGAATTTTGATTTCATCTATGTCAACATCCTTTGATGGATTTTAAGATTATTCGAAGTTGATTTATTATGATACAAAACTTCTATATTGTATTGAAGGTTTTGTGATATGTTTGACTGTGGATGTGCTATTTTTATACCATTCATAGTTTATGGTGAAATTATTGACATTTCGTATGCTAGTTTTAATACGAATGTTTATGTTAGGTTTAAACCTTTTCATATGGGAATGCATTGGACTTAATAAGTGACGGGTGGAGCCCGATATAGCTCCTCGATACATCGGTAGGTCTCATGAGACAAACTAGTGTCTTGGCACAAGGCCTTGACAAAATTTTATTTGTAGTCTTGGCACGAGGCCTTGGCTATGTGGTTATGATAGTCTGGCATTATGCATTCCAACATTATGAAAGTGGTTATTGATTTTTGCATGTGATTATTCGATTAGTAGAATATCCATGTGAACAAGTAAATGGCATTATTTCATTTTACTTTTGCCATACTATGTTGAAGTTCAATTTTAAAAGGCTTTTGTTTTAGTAATTCATTGCCTTAAATGTTTATGCTTATTTTGAATGTTCCGCTATATTGTTATCCTTACTGGGCATTTGAGCTCACCCCTTTTTTATGTTTTATTTTTCCCAGGTAGTGAAGAAGTAAATTATGATTGACTTGCAGGGATATTATGGGTTTATAGTGTGGACGTTGGAAACATTATGTTGTTGTAGTAGTTTTTCATTTTATGATGTAATGTAAAACTTATGAATATATCTAGTGTTTCCAAGGCTACTAAACTAATCGGTCTTTCGGGATTTGATCTTTCTTGTGATCATGCCAATGTTACGAAGTAATGCACCGACTCTGGGTAGCTGGGGTCGGGGCGTTACACCCCGTCTATGGCACTGGGACCCTTGCAATGAGGTGGTCCTTTTGCGATACTCTGAGTGAGTTTTGGGCGACTTTGAAATTGGCTAGGTTTGGAGCGTTCTTATTTCCAACCGGGCCCCAGGAATGGAAATGCCAATATCTTTCAGACCGGGCGTCTGATTGACGCGCCGTATGTCACGTCGGGTTACATTTGAAGAGATGGAACTACGGGATACATAAACTCTGGACTTCGAGACAGTTGATGTATCAACCCTTTATCTCGAGGAGCGGACCCTCCCTGAATCGAGCGTGCTGTGTGCAGGAACCCTAGAGCTGGCTGCGACTGCGTCGACTACTGTATTAGAATCCTCTATGTGTTCAACAGTGACGAATACTGTACTGGAATCCTCCGTGGGTTAGAATACGTCAACTAATGTACTCAAATCCTCTATGGTTTTGACAGCAACGACTACTGTACTGGAATAATCCATGGGTTCGACAATGATGACTAATGTACTGGAATCCTCCGTGGGTTCGACAGCGATGACTAATGTTCTTGTATCCTGTGTGGGTCTGGCAGTTTGACCACTATACTTGTATCATATGTGAGTTTGGTAGATTAGGTGGTCTTGTATCCTGTGTGGGTCTGACAGCTTAGCTGGTCTTGTATCCTGTGTAGGTCTGACAGCTTTGATGAATTAGTGACTACATATGATCATCTCTATCGATATACGAAAGATGAATACCTGTGTGATCTGAGTCATGACTTTCAATCATTATCATCTATGTGATTGACTTCTTTCCTGTGTGGACAGGGTTGTGCTTGGGCTTGAGTGTTGGAGACGAACTGAGATTTATGACATAGGAATGTGTATGGGCATATATCTAAGTAGAGATGGATGATGCTTTGTGATTGTATCTTTTCTTTGTGGTTTATCCTTCGTGGATTCTGGGAGACCTTCGGGGGTCTCGGGGTCCCTACTAAGAATCGTTATACTCACCCCTGCACGGGCAATGCCCGCACTACGTTGTGTTCGATGCAGACAATGGATGGAACTGATCATGGTAGAGGCTTGTAGAACTGGACGGTACCCGGAGGTGGATCACTTTGTGAGACATACGAAGAGCAGACGGACGAACCCGTGTGACTGGGGAGACTATCCGTACCCACCCTTCAGGTGGGATTCCAAGAGGACGACTTGGTGGTTTCTATTTTACTTTACTCCAGTTGTGGTAGCTTTCAGTTGCACTGTACTTTCAGTTGGGTTTGAATACTATCCCATTTACCTTTCAACACTTACTTTTGTACTCATTTTACTTAGTGCATACTTTAATTGTGTACTATATTGTGTTGTTTACCTTTCATAAAGACAATGCCTTCCCAGATTAGGGATTTACGCCTTTCGTGCTTGTCTCCAGCCCCTGGCCTATGGAAGGCGGGCTTGGGGTAGTCACGACACGGGCCCTGAGGTTCGATCGTGACAGAAACAATATATAGAATATTGAAAATTGGTATAGTGTTTATTTGGAATATATGACATTTCATGGTGGTTTTATATTTCTATAATTGATTTAAAGACAAATAAATAAAATTAGAGATAATTAAATGTTGAAAAATATAAAATTATAATGATTTATCAAACAATTTCATGGAAAAATTCATTTTAGCGATGAAGATTTTCTAAGTGGGAATACATGAACCAAAATATGGTATTTTAGATAAAATTATTTGATAACAGGAAAAATGTTATTTATTATGGAAATATTTTTTTAATTATTTTAATATATTTTGTTCTTTAAGGGTTTTGAAAAGAGGTAGTTAGAATATTATGTAGTCTTTATAGTGAAAAGTAGATTCACATCATGGTGAAAGGCATAGTGAATGAAGGATGATGAGAAACTCTTGATTAAAATCATAATTTTCTAAATTTAATGTCATTGTATAAGGTATTTTGAAATGGCATGTTTAGAGACACTCTGTATTCCACTAAAATATCATTTTTTACAACATCATTGAATTAAAGGTCTAGATATATTGAATTTTGAAACTATACCATGGTTTGTTTAAATCATGATATATTGATGTGGTTTTTACTAAATTTAAAAATTTAGAAGCAATTGAAATACAAGTATATAATCATAGATCATATAATGGGTTTCAGAGACTATGTTTGACTAGAAAAAATATGTTATGGTTAGGATGTACAATTAATAATTTTATTTATATCCATGAAAATTAAATATTTTTATCCTTTATGATTTCATTATGTTTGAGAGATTCATGGGAGATATAAATCATAATTTAAAAATATTTTTATGTATTTTTTTTAAATTATGAAACATAAAACAAGATTTATATATTAAATCTAATGATATAATCCGACTTTTTTTCTAGTGTAAGAGGGTTTATTGATCACTTATTACTGGCATATGAAGAAACTGAAGAAGAAGAGGCTCATGTGACTGAAATTTTATACTTATGAATAATCAAAAAGAGATAATTCCAATCTAATTTTGAATTAAAGATATAAAAATATATAATAAAATGAGTATGTTGTTCAAGATGATATACTTATGATGAAAAATACCATTTCAAGTTTGGTATATTTGATTCATGGATATAATCATTGTATTTATTGAATTCCAGATTGACTTGTGATCCTTTTCTAAAAGAAATCAACATAGAGAGAAGAACACAGATGGATCATGGGTTATGGAAGTTACCCACACCCAAATTCTTTTAAATCAAAATAATATGTTAATGATATTTTGGTACAATATAACATCACCATGCATATATTAATTTTATATATCCCATTAACTAAGACAAGAAATAATTATTATAATAATGTGTTCTAAATTAATTATACCAATGTTATGTACTGCTATATTTATTGAAATATTTTTTATTCTTATTATATTTTTATTTGATTTAAATGTTTTATAAATGAGTAAAAATAAATTTTTAGTGAAATGTCATACATATATAGTTTGATTTGGTATTATTGATTATTGAAGAAAAATATAAAGGACATATTATATATTATATGGATTTAGGGGGATATTGAAGCTCTTAATAAATTATTTTATTATACATTCATATTTCAATACCTTTCGTTGATAAAACCACTCCTTGGTTGGTAGAATAGGCAAGTGTGAAACTAGATGCCCACCTTTAGTAGGACATAGGTTAGAGACTATCACCTAAGGTACAAGTATAGGTTAGGGGAGGACCATCTCTCATAATCTTAGTAAAAATATGTAAGAATCACCAATAAACTCTATATAATGATATGAATATGACTAATCCCATAATATAGAGAATCAAATATATAAACAATTCTTCCAAATAAATAAACAAAATAATAAAATCTAATAATAAAACTCCACTTACACTACAGAACATGGTATCAAAATCCAGTAATATTATTCTTTCCACCAAGTGCTTTATAAAAATATTTTAATATAAAATATCAAGGTTTGGGATAAGTATAAAAGTATACTCAATAAGATCTTCTGTAGAATATCTCATGTAAATGTACAAAAATAATATGAAATCCTCAATGAATATATTGGGAGACTATATTATGGAATATGTATGGTTATATACCACCCAAAATAACCAAGGATCACTCAAAAAATTAATATAAAATATTATAACATAATAATTAGAATAATATAAGTAAAAAATACCTCTTACTATAACAACACCAAAAATTCCATTATGTTTTGCAAAAATGGTATTTTTCTACGAATTTTAATAGGAGAACATACTAAGACTATTTCATTTTACAATAATAGATATCATGAATTAATATTGACTATAGTAGATAGAAACAATACCGAGAAATAAAGAAAATATAATTTTTCACACACCAATGGAAACTTCATAGGGCATAGTTCTCCAATCAAGATCACTCCTGCTAAAGAAAGTAAAAAAATAAGAGTTAAGAATATGATAGACATTATAAAGGGAATTTCATAACCATTATAAGTAAAATAATGATTGTTGAGGTTTGAAAATTTTGAAAATATATGGGTTATTAAGAGAAAAGTAACCAATATAAATTAATTATTACCTGGTCATTGGTCATTATGATGATTCATCAATATAAAAATGGTTCAATATGGTTGTTCATTAATATGTCCATTGGTCGATATGACTATTGTGAATTATGACCATTGGTAACAATTTTAACATTATAATTAATGTATTTAATGTGAAATGAAAAAAATATAATTGTCATTTAAGGGATAAACTATGGACCCAGCTAGAAAGATCATGCATTTTGAAGACAATTTATCAAAACATTATGGGAAGTTTGTTTTACTTGGGTTATCCCTTGACAAATCCCAAATATTTTATCAATAATTAAGTCTCAATTGAAATTAACTATGGGAGAATTTTATGTTAGTGGATATCTCCACTAGTTCAATTTTTTTTGAGCTACCCCAATAAACTATTTCCATAATGCACCATACCCTTAGGGTGTATGTTGACGTAATAAGAGGAAACAAATCTAGAACTTAGTATTATAAATGTTTGATTTTATTTTTGTAAATTAAATAGTGGTTTCATTAATTCAATTTTAATTATTATTTTATCATACTAATTATGCATGAATATATGATGAATAGATGTTTGGGTATAAGGAATACATAATTGTCCATTTGTAATTTATATAATTATGATAAAATTTATCATATATTTATTTATTCTAAATAAATGTTATTTTATTTAAATATCCTATAAAATTTCATTTTTTAAAGGTACATTATAATATAATTCTATAATGCACTAAGAAATATTCACACGTGTCAAAAAGTTGGTTATGTCATTAAAATTTTTATTTTTTAATATATAAGGATTTAAAAACAATATATAAAATTATCACATTTAGGAAATTATTTTGGTAAGACAAACCATATATTTCAAATCAACTATTTGAGATTTGATGATGGTGAAATTTTGATAATTTTCAAAAATATATAAATTTTCAGCAAAAATTAGAGATATATTTTGTGTTTTCGATAAGATTTATGACTAACTAAATATTTAGAGATGTTTTAAACTTCAATAAAAATAAATAAAACAATAAAATATTTTATTAATATATTTTATTTTAATAAATTAAAATTATTTCCGAAACCTATAAATAACATTCTAAAGTATAAAATGAAAATTATGGTTTTAAAAACACCGTTCAATAGAAAAATTACATTCCTAATCCCAATGTAATATAAAATATTAATGTTTAGTTCCAAAAATAATATATGTCAAAAAATAATTTTTATGTCCAAAACAATGATCTAAAACCATTTGGAAGTTAATGATTTTCAATTTTTGACCATGTGAATTTCCAAGAAAGAATGTGATATGTGATTTTGTCAATAGGATAAATAAATCATCTCACTTCTTACCCATTCATGATATAGAAAATATTGAAAAACAAATAAATATCTATGTGAAAGTTATTGTTTGTGTTCACAGAGTCCCATATACAATAGTCTCTGATAGAGATCCTAGTTTAACTTCTATCTTTTATAGAGGCCTTCAAGAGGCACTGTGATCTAATTTTTATTTGGGTATTGCTTACCAACTACCTTTAGATGGCCAGATATATATATATATATATATATATATATATATATTTGAGGATATTATTTGAACACGTGTTCTTGAATTTTGTGGGGGAATTGGATGAGCATTTGGGATAGGATGAGTTTTCTTATAACAATAGTTACTAGTTCACGATCATGATGTCTACATTTGAGCCCTTGTATGGTTGGCCATAAAAATCTTCAATGTGATGGTCGAATAACAGTGAAAGATCCTTTGTTGAACCGATCTTATTTAAAGAGACAAAAGTAAATATCAGTTGATTCAGTAGATAATGTTTATGGATCAAATCTAGTACAAGTGTTATGTTGATCTTCGCTGTAGACCATTAACATTTTCAGTTGGTGATCACGTGTTCTTGAAAGTTTTACCTTGTTTGTATCAACGAAAACATGAGAGTTAAGGGAAATTTACTCCTCATTTTGTGGTACCATTTGAAGTTATTGATCACATGGATAAAGGGACTTATTGTTTATTACTCCCAACATAGTTTATGTCGATACATAACATGTTCCATTTATCTCAACTACAAAATCATATTTCTAATCCATCTAATGTTCTATGATAGAGTGATCTTGATGTTTAAAATAATTTATCCATGAATGAGAATCCAATCAAGATAGTTGAATTTGAAACCAAGGAACTTCGTGGGAGGAGGATACCTTTGGTTCATATGTTATAACAACAATATTTTGATACTCATGAGAGTTGGGAGAGAGATACAATAATGAGAGATTAGTGTCCTCATCAGTTTTGTAGAAATCATCTTGATAGTCTTTTTAAGGATAATAATTTTCTATGGTATAGAGGTTGTAACATCTGGTTACTACTTTCAGGTACTCCTTGACCATTTTTTAATCATGCTTTACTTGGTTCTTGTTTAGGGGTAATTCGGGTGAAATTTTGGAAACTTTGGAAGGATTTTGGGATGTGCACGGTTGGTACATGGCGTCCCAAAAAATTGTCCCAAATAGTTCAAATTGTGAAAGCCCAATAACTGAGGTTTTAATTGTTTGAAAATATATTTGAAAAACTACACACCCACATAGTATAATGATATACCCCTTTAGAGGTGCACATGGGTAAGGGAAACCGTTTTCTAATCTATGTGGCCCTGAATAACCAATCATCCTCCTGGGTTTTAATAATTATGAAAAATAGATTTTAAATTATTTAAATCCCCGATTTAATATCCCACCAGCCATTCGGCCCAAAATAGGTATTTTCCCTTGGAGGAACCTTATAGGTTATTTTGGCACCTTTAAACCCTTCCTAAAGTGAATCGAAGTT
The DNA here is from genome assembly GCA_963277665.1 of Viscum album. NCBI lineage: Eukaryota > Viridiplantae > Streptophyta > Magnoliopsida > Santalales > Viscaceae > Viscum > Viscum album. The sequence continues at coordinate 406,238,875 of OY728130.1, forward strand.
AGGATAAAGTCATTCGATCTTTCCCAAGAAAAAGGTCCTCCCCCATTATTTATCTCATGATATCGTCCCCTCTCCTCTTTAAGGTTAGTTATATCTCTATGTTTTGGGAGTATCTAGTCTCTATTTTTAAAATATTTAATACAATATCGATTCTAGGATCTTCATTTCTGACATTCTTTTTTAGAGTTTCTCATTATGAGAAATTTTGATTCAATATCACATGATCTTAAGAAAGGTGGTTCCAAATAGGATTGGTTAATTAATTTTACATATAGTTTATTTGTTGTTTTAATTGATTTCAATTAAATTTTTAATAACCAATTCTTTCTGAATAGGGATTTTAAATGGGTTTTTCATAAAATTTTAGGAAAACCCCCAATTTCAATGAATTGGGGTTTCATTGTCTAATTTTATAAAAATTATGAACATAAATTATCAAATTAAATTATGGAATTAAATTGTAAAATTGTATTTTAAAAATGATTTCAAATTTATATTTGTGAAATATGGATAAAATTGTTTTGATCAGAACATTAGTTAGTTTTGTCCCAAAAAAGGAAATAATTGATTAAAAACCCATTTTGGGTTTTAAATGTAAATTTGAATATTGAAATTAAAAATCGGTAAATTTTATTTTGAAGAGTTTTGAATTTTTTCCCATTATTTATTATTGTTTGATCACATGAAAGACTAGGTATTTTGTGAGTTATTTGGGACAAACATGCTATGTTTGATGCTTTAAAACAATAACAAAAACATATAGTAGTAGATTGTTTCCCTGATGGGAGTTTGATTATCCCTAGTTGACCATTTTCCAAGGGATTTTTGTATATATATTGTCATGATCACTTTTATTTTAGTGTGTGAAGGTATAATATCCAAGAACTGTTTTACATATATAAAGATGACCATGTTTCCCATTTGTGATTATGTTTTTTTATATATATTCTATTATTTTTGAATCTTCATTACACAAGACTTGTGAATTTATACAACAAGTTTTATATAAAATGGTTATTATTCCATTATTTTGAAATTATTCTAGTAATTGAAATGAATAACGCGTTTTGTTTAAAATATGTGTTTGTATTTCCATTATAGTTTTATTTACAATTAAAATCATTTACTGGTTTATTTTATTGGAATACTATTATGGAATCATTGGTGATACCCTTCTAGGATTTTACCTCACATTTTATGTGTGGCTTTGGGTGTTTGAGGATTTCGTTCTTCCAGGTTTGAGCTAGGGAAAATCACGACTTGGAAGTGGTGGTTGTTGATCTTTGGGCTTAGAGTTCTATGTCTATTTGGGAATTGGTATATTTACATTTAAGTTTCTGTTACTTTTTTTTATTACTTTGGTTTTAAAAACCTATTTGACTTATGGTACTATTCTCCCTGTGGAGTTTCTTTTGATCATACTATCTTGTATATGTTACTTATGTTGTTTGTGTGGAAACAATTGTTCCAACCATTATCGTGTATGATACCATGTTATAGTCACTAACCCATGGGGATTGTGAACTCCCTTTATGCTATGTAGGTGTTAGACAGGGTGTCAGGGTTCCAGGTAATCGGTGATGGTTTGTAAAACCTTCACTTTTACAAATATACAAACTATTTTGGAGATTACGAATCGAACAACCAAAAATTGACCGATGTGAAATATACAGATTTAGTGAATTGATAAGAATTGTAATAAGGGAATATAAATTAATAGTTTTAGTATAAATTACATTTTTACTATAATTTTATTATATAATAAGATAGAAGATGTATGTCACAATTAATGAATCAAGTTATGGGTTTTTAACTCGATCTCTTTTGATTGGGTTTTATCACTAATTCATTGAGTATGATATTCCAGGATAATGTGCCTTTTGAATTATTATTATTTTATTTTTTATTTAAAATAATTTTATGTGAATTTAATTTTTTTTAATTTAATCACCATATTTATTGATTATCACTTCAACTGTTCTAATATTTTTTTGGGTTTTCTCGTATCAAATTTTATTATTTGAGTCATGTTTCCTATTATGAACATATTTTAATTTATAGATTTTATATTCTATATCTTAAAATAATAGATCAAAATTAGGTATTTATTTATGTTATTTACAGTTCTCTCTTTCTAATTTTGTGATTTAAATTTTATAAAAGTTTCAATGGTTTTCTATCCCTCAATATCAATTTCATGATACATGTTTCATGTCATGAAATTATAAGTATTTTATATAGTGTAATACTACAATATATTAAATATTGACATATTATTTCTTATAATAAATGTTATCTATGTATGCATATAATATTCTATCTTCCTATGACTTTTGATTTAAAAGTTACTAAAGTCATAAGGGTTTTCTCGTAACAGTTTTCCTATTATTGAGAAATGTTCTATGTTGAAAACTTACATAACTTTGTGTGCTGTATAACCTATAAATGAATGTAATTTGGTATAATTATCATGAAAATAAATGATTTTTTAAAATTACTACATGATCTTCTCTTTAATAGGGGTTTTGAATTTAAAAGTCAAAATGTGTTTTATTTACACAAAATGATTCAAATGTTTTAAATAGTTTTATCTGAACTCTTTATCCTCCATGTCATGTTATTTATATTCCTTCAAGATTATTCTTTTACAAATATAAATTATTTCGTAATTTTATTTTATATATTTATTTAACTTATTTTAAAAGGATTTAAACATTGTTTTCTTGATGTTTTATACACAAGCCACTTTTAACTCTCTTTACAAAATCATGAAATAAATATTTCTAAGCATTTATCAATTTATCACATTTTCCAAAAACTATAAACATTATTATTAATAATATTAATTTTCATATTTCATGATATTATAAAGAAAATTATTTACACATACTTATATGTATTTTATGTTTTTGATGGTTTAATAAGAATAGTGTTATTTAATGTACATTTATAAATCATTTTATAAAAGTGTTTTTTCAGTTATGTTCACATATTTTATATGATTTTTATCCCTCACTAGGGATACAATCTAGTGATATCATCCATATTATTTCTCTAGATAAGTTATTTGTATTTTTTAATGAAATTATAATTTATCTCATTTTCTCCCCTGATCTAATCAAGATATAATAAAATTATGATTATTTCTTTGATTTTTATGATATAAAAAATTTTAACATGAATTTTTCATTTTATGGTTTCTTATCATTATAGATGATGATGTTTGAGGAAAAGATATATATCCCTACTTCATTGGTTAATGATTTATTCTCTAGAGTAATATTTATTGGAATTAACTAGTTTTATGTTTTTCCATTATAGTTTAAACATGAGTGAAAATTTGTTATGAATATAATGAACCAAGATAACTATACAATTTTTCCATTACTTCTATGGGTTTCATTGGTTCCCTTATAATTTGTTTATTTTATATAGCTCATTATTTTTAATTCATATGAATCATGTGTTATAATAAAGGGTTTTTTTCTAAACTCATGATCTATGAGACTCATTATTTTGCGTAAGAATCAATTATTTTATACCTATTCACTTTGATTATACATTCATTCCCTTATTCCCATATTATTATTTGTTATGTTCTTTGATTTATAATATTTATTTTTACATAATTGAGTGGTTGATATTACTATTTTTACCTTTTGATTTGCATTGGTAATAAAGAATGATGTTTTGTATCTTTTTTATAAAAGGGTATATATGAGGATAATTTAATGGTAGATAAGGAATACATTATAAAAACTAGGAATTATTTTAGGTTTAACCACCAAACCTACTTCATAATGCATTTTAGGGGTTTTACCACTAAGAGAAACAATTAATGAAACACACATAATTATATTATCATTATTTACATTAATATAAATCCCATAAATATAAACATTAACATTAATAATAATAGTGTTTATAGTAATAATATTATTAATAATTACAATTGGTTAGCAAAATGGAATTATAATGAAAACTAAATTTACACACATGTTCTGGGGGAGTATCAAACTTGATAACCCCCCCCCCCCCCCCCACTATACATACGGTAGGGTCATTAACACTAAATTATGACCCAAAGGTTCTAATATTTAAAATATTAACTAGAAATAGGAAATCTAGGACAATTATCAGACAAAATAAAATTAATTAAAAACTTATGAAGATAAGACTATTATGTATTTCATTTTCCAACATTCCATTCAAATCCCATGGATGATCGTCCATCCAAACCATGGCAGAAACACACCAACTTTTTTTGTAAAGCATATATATTATAGAATTTGACTCCCGAAGTGTGTGAGTGATAAAGAACGCTTGGAGTGAATTTACTCTATATATTCACTCCATTGTGAAAATAAATCCTAGGATTTGATGACTTAATGGTTATAAATTTATTTGAACAGAAAGTTGGTGTCACATTCTAACCATTAATATCCTTATTTTATCTGCATAAAAAATCTAACAGCTTTGATGATACAAAGTATATCCTTTTTAAGAGAAAATGTGTTTCCAAAATAATCATGAAATTATCTGACCATGTCCACACTCTGGTATCTAAATATTTCCATGCAACCATCCTTCCCAAGATTCCACTTCAATGCCACATTGGTGTTAACCTAGAACTATCCTTAAATCATTGGTTACTGTAAAATAGTAATGACAAAATTTTATTTTTTCTTATATTTTAAAGAATAAATAACATATTAAAAACTAGGAATTCAATAATTGAGTTTTCTATACTTCCAATATTTATCATCATTGCCTCCCTGATATTAAAGGTTGGGTTGAACATGAAATCCACAGATGAGGTATCCTAGATTTCATGTCTCATTAAATTCGTGAAAAAAATAAAATTATCCAACATCCATATACGAAATCTATATAACTAAAATTTATAAGATGTTGGTATATTAGTGTTGGTTTGAAAATCATGTGATCCGCAATGATATGGAGCCCCAATAAGGGATCTTCAATGAAGCCAAAAATAACATTCCATATAATGAAAACTAACATGCATTGGAACTAGATGTTATCCTTTTCCACTGATCTTGACCTATAAACAACACATATATAATAAGACTAAAAACCATAATTATATAAGTTTTCTCATGTAGGTATTACCACATGTGAGAATATACTCATTATTATAGATATATAAGGTCTTATCCAAGGCTTTTGATATTAAAAAAACTAATCATACTCATGAGGTTCAGTACCAACATTAAATAGATAATAAATTTTACTACCAAAAGCACCACTCTTGGCATGATGCCAAATAATATATTTTTTATCTAGAATTAAATAATACGAGTCAATGGACTGCTGAATCATATGCAGATAACCATAAATTATATATTTTATACCATCACTTAGAGTGATGTCTATATAATTAGTGTGGTAGTTCCATTCAACCATGTTGAAAGTAAAAAATCCAATATAATTATACATCAAACAATTAAGGGAATAATTTTTTGACACTCACCAATTAGATTGTAGTATAATGCTTGAGTAAGACTATATTGAGCTTATATATATAGTAATAAAGGTAATGGAGAAACCCCAATTTATGTATTTTTATGAAGATTAAATTTAAAATCCTTGAATTTTGAATTTCCTATTTAAATGTTTATATATAAGTTGTTCTTGAAAAATGATGATGATTTTAATTGATTTTTTATATGAAATGATACCAAAATAATGTAATTTCAACATTATTCTATGAGACTGTAGCCAGTATCCTTTTATTAATAAATATTTAATTTACTAATTTATTTATCTATTAATTTTCTTAAAAAATGATATGTACCCACTTAGAAACCAAAAATGTTTACACAAATTTAAAAAATATCAAAAGTTTATCCAAGAAAACCCTTATAATGATCTTTATAGATTTACCCTTCTGTTTAATATTCCCCTATTTAAAAAAATAGGCAACATCATAGAAGTATCTATCATTCAGTTCCACCAAAACAATATAATACCCATATATGTGAAAGGGATGCAACCCACAATAATTCTAAGGGAGTTAAGGATTGTTGTTTTCATAATATAACAGATGTATTTTTCATAGAAGATGAATTATTTCTCCAAACAAATATATTATCCATAGACCAACTCAAATTGTTTGAATATTCTCTTTATTAATTTAATATTATATCGATAACCTTGAAAAATAGTATAAAAACATTTTCATATATGAGATGGGAGGGTGCAATAAAACCTCATGCTATATGAATCAATTTTAATTTCCCAGCATTGAAAAATATAGTGATATATTTTTTGAGACAATCCTCAACCAAGAAAATGAGTGTACCCTTTTTGAACACCCTAATTATTAGAAAAGTATCCCTCTGGGGAACCATTGAGAATCACATAATGTATCATATAAGAGAAGATGAATCTTAAAATTTTAATAAATTTATCACTGAAACAAAACTCTCATACAAAAACAAATATAAAATCATAGTTTATTTTATCAAAAGACATATTAAGATATATTTTCAAGGAAATAATCCTGACTATGTTATATTTTCAAAAATGATGACACACTCATAGGTACTGATTAGATAATATTTGATGCTCCTAACCTTAATTAATCCAAAACTGATTAGGGGAGACAAAATTGTTTGATATCATTTTATATTTTTTATAAATCACATTTATAATAAAATTGAGGAATTTATGGGACATATAGACATTAATAAATTAGTTCATAGGGCTCATATTGATCAAATTGGGGATAAGAGATATAAACAATGAGCATATTCTTATTGTGAGAAAATAATTTTGAAAAAAACCTTGGAAAAATCTCACAACATCCTATTATATATTATCCTAATATTCATGGGAAAAGAATTTGGATACTACATTAGGAACTGGAATATTGTTATCTTTGAGCATGAAATATTCATCCAAAATCTCATTTTCTGAAGGGGTTTTGATTATATATTTTTACCCTATTAATAATAAAATATAGAAATGGGAACTTCTTATACCTTCTCAATTAGCCTAATTCACTCATTAAATAGATATTTATAGTAGTGAGAAAGGTGTTCAACTAACTCCACTCTTTTTATAAAAAGTATCTTTCCTAACTAAAATTAGAAGATATGAATATAAAACATTCTTTACCTTTTAATATTTTTAATAAATAATGCATTTCAATATCCTTATTTTTTTCATTTAATGTTAAACATTTATGTTTAATATCATTCTTTTTTATAGAGTAATGAATTGACTTTATCATTGATGTTATCCTTTTCTAGTGTATTTTCTTCCAGAAATTTAATTAACTTGGAATAAAATATTTAATATTCTTATCTATTTTTCCAAAAAATAGATTTTTAATATGGTTTTAGTATTATTTCTGTTTCATTTGGTTTCATATAAAAAATAAATTAATCACTCGATAATGAAACATCATTCAACATGTTCTCAACAACATCTATATATTCATATTTATTCTACCATTCATTATAAATTATAAATGGGAGAGGGATTATATATTGTTTTACAAAATAGTGATCAATATTGGAAGGTAATGTAAACTATATATAGGTATGGTCATTATACTTACTACTTTAGAGGATTCCAGAGAAGAAACATCAACAAAATCTCTTTCGAGCTTTTTTGGAACCATCCAAAACTATGATTCCATACCATGTTTATATAGATCCAGCCAACTTAACCTCAAATATTTCATCATTTTAAATAGATTCAATTGAATCTTTAGTAGAGATGTGTGTTTCAACAGATACTATCCTCCGATTCATTTCCATAATATAAGTAAAGTCACAAGTTATGAACCATGGGCCATGAATCCTTATTCTAGTGCTATTGACCTTATTCAATAGGGATCATTTCCCAGTATACATATTTTTTCTATAAAAAAGAGAAAAAAAACAAAACCTCTTTTAAAATAATAGCTAAAAGCGACCACCTATTTAATAACTCCAACTAAACAAACATTTTTCATACATTTATGAACCAAAATGAACAAGGTTTCCATTGAAAAATTAGTTGATTTAATTCTAGTTAGGTAATATTTATGTTTTTCAAATATATCCTTATAATGATTATTAAAGTTAGTCATATGAATAAAATTTCCATTTTATGTGGTTTTATGACTCATTAAATGAAATTTAAGGCTTCAAGCGGTGTTAAGATTTTTTAACCTTTGGCAGTTACAGAATCAAGCATTCATTATGACATTGATTTGTTTTTCTCATCCAAACTCTAGCCATCCTTTTATTAGGTTAGTACTTTGACTGAATATATTTCTTGATATAAATCCTTTCATATGAACCTTTTATTTTAGATTCATCACTTCATGTCATATTAAAGGGTTTTCTATTGTAATCTTCTACCCCAGATTCTCCATCTGTTCGTTTAGTTTAACTTTTATATTCTTTTTGTTTTCTTTAAATCTATATTGTAGTTATATAACACAAGCTATATCTATCCCTTATTTCTACCTAATCATAAACCTCGTTTCCAAAATATTGATCTTTATCTTTCCCTTCACACTCATTCCTATTTAATTTTCTAACCTAAACATACGAGCCAACAATAACACATTGATACATGAAAAATACCCTCTTTATCCTGATATTTCCAATTACTTTAATACTATTTGAATTATTCTTAACTATTAAACCACATAAATTATTATCATTAACATCTTCCTCTACCATATGAATTGAATATTTTAGTTTATAATTTACTTTTATGGGGATATATTTTTTATCATTAGAATTATTTTCTTCCACTAGAGTATATATTTTTCACAACGAGAGAAACTTTATTTTCAACATCATTTTCCATGATGAATATCAACAGCATCAAATATTTTCCCAATTTAAGGTGCTTCAATTTTTAAAGTCACTAAAAGTATTCTATATTCCCTTTATAATATATTATATCATTTCTTATTGGATTATCTTTATCATTGATATACCCTTTCACTCTAAAGGCATTGTTTCCATTGTTCCAATTTCTTACATCTTTCAGGGAGGTTTTTTTAGATCTACTATATGGAATATTCTTATAAAACATACTATAATTTGAGATTTAGTGTCCCATAAATTTTGGAACATTTTAGAAGGGTGGAATATACCCATACTCAATTAATAGTTCAATATTTATCCCTTCCCCATTTAGGGAAATGCTCTGAGGGGCCTTTGAATAAATAATAGCCTCAGCCAAAATTCTCATATAAAATACTAATTTACCATTAGTATTATTATCTTATTTATTGATAGGAATAAAAATACAATATACTAAATCAATAATGATTTATAGATTAAAATAAATATAACTCAATCCATGAAGTCTTATCTAGATTTTTTGTTGATTTAATTATGTGTATAAAGATTAAAAATCATATCCCAATCAAATACCCTGAATTCCTCCAGCTTCAAATTAATGCTCTCAACCTTTCAAAATCGATTATAGGTCACCTAATTTTTAGGAATTATGAAAAAATAAACATTCCCAATTGAGATTATTTTTAATTACTAAATTCTCACAAGTTAATCAACTTGATTTTCCACTCTTGATTGATTCATGGATCTTCACTTTTGAAAAATGTTGTGAACAATATGAGAAAATTTTAAGAGTTCTAACCTATGCTTCAAGGAATATAGATCCATGGTGATATTGAAAATTCAATCTCTATATCTATTAACCATAGAATAAACTTGGTTAAGAGTATAATTCACACCTTAACTATTATTCATCGCTTCAATCATACAAAAAAACATACCTCCCGGCCATGAATTTATACTACTATCGACACTTGAATATTTTTAATTCTCATATTTGGTTCCCAAATTTGTCATTTATTCACATTTATTACCCTGATTTACCACATTTATTATCATAACAATCATTTAAAATGTATTTAAATAACATTCCAAAGAAATATTTGATGTAATTCTCCAAACTAAAGAAGATATCCTATTAATCACAAATTAATCTCTTAGTTGGGGTTGATATAATGTGTTTCGACAGGCCAAAGCACAACTAATAATCATGAGATGTGGAAGGAACATGGGATTTGAGTTTGGCAGTGACCATTACAGGCTTGAGGGAGCATTTTATGATTATTTGGGGACATGGGAGGTGTCTGTTGATGATGAATTGTTGGGGTTTTTATTTGTCAGGTTATTTGGGGCTTTTATTTTCCGATGGGATTTATCTATGTTGTGATGGGTGGTATCTATTTTACACATTCATGTTTTTGTGTAATTTTTAATGCTATATGATTTTTTTGTGGCACTTTTTTTAATAATAAATTTATAGGGGCCAAGCATGCATGGTTCCTAAACATTCTCTGTAAATAATAATAATAATAATAATTTTTTAAAATGAAAACCAATATTAAGAAAATAAAAATTAATTATACCAAAAATAATATATATATATATATATATATGATATAAAAAATAATATATTATTCATAAATATAACAATAAAATCACTACTATTATTAATAGACCTTTATTCATAAATATTATTTGACATATAAATAAATTACATCATTTAAATTACAAAAAAGAAAATTATAAATGATAAACTAATAGAAATATATATATATATAATTATTTTTATGAAAATATACATGTCATATTTAATATGAATAATTATATAAAAAAATTATATATATAATCTACATAAAATTAAATAATTTTATGCCAAAATAAATAAGAGATCAATTACTAAAATAATAATATACATTTTTTGTTTTATTAAATAGAAATGATAGATAAATTTCAATGGCGGTGATAGATGAATGAAGATGGAAGACAACTAAGGATGAATAAAATGGAATGATGGGAAATGATGATAGTAGTCAAACAATAAAGTAACAGTGGTTAAATGAAGATTTTGAAGATGGTGTACTTTAGGGGAACAATGATCTCGAGAGTGGTTAGTTATTCCAAGGAAGATATAGTGTATGGGTTAGAAAAATGTAGAGATTTATTGGATGGATGTAGAAAATTAAAATAATGTATAGATTTTTATATTTTTTATCGATTTTAATTTTTTTCCACATAGGTTATTTCTTTAACTAATTTTTTTGAAACATTAGTTATAAAAAACGATGTTGAAAATATAGTTTCATATTAGTTATAAAATAATAAGTATAATAAACCATGAAACGCGTTTTATGAAAAAATTTAATTGACATTTAAAACCATTTTAGCATAAATTATAAATAAAAAAATATTAAAAATGAATCAACTTAAAATATTCTTATATAGGTGATAGGTGGAATAATTTTACTCATTATGGTATAAATTTCAATACCCTTAGGTTAAGAGTACACTATTTTGAATAAGAATACTATCTAGACAAAGAGGATAAGAGTATACTCTTTCAAATAAGAATACCATCGGGACAAGCCTGTGCATGCCCTGGAATGCCTAGCCGAACAGCCAGGCAGAGGTGGAGAGATGATTTCAAGATGAAGATGCTAGGGAGGAGCAGTTCCAAGTATTTTGTCTGGGTTGTATGTAATGTTTGAGCCTACGGGCAATGAATTCATCTAAGGCCTACGGGCCATGTAATACTTATGCCTATAGGCCTTGTTAGGGTTCCACCTCACCCCTTGAAAGGTGGGTTATCAAAAATAAATAAAAAATAAAGGCCTTTATGCCATTGTAGGAGGAGGATAAGCATCATTAAAGACCTCAAACCTAAATCCTCCTTTAGGTAGAAAAGAAAAATTTCACTATTCTACTTCCCTTTTGGTACTAAAATACCTCATGGAATTGATATGTCTATATGAAGTCTTAATACTTCTAAGTCAAGGTTATTAATGAGGTTGAAACAAAAGATCCATAAACCAAGAACATCCTATATTAGTTTAAAGGACAAGGAAAATGTGGACCTCATTATCATTATTAGTATCCAAACATGAAACAATTACCCCAATATTTGAAGGAACGACCGCCACATCCTACTCATACCCAACATTTCCCAAAACCTACACCACTTTTAATACATATTTACACTCATATAACTAATAATAGATCCTATGTAATTAAACTGAACCCATAATTTTCCACAAATTCCATGTAAGATACTCTCTTGGACCAAAATATGTTTTCGATGTGGTGTTTAAAAAAATTTCTCAAGAGGCTGGTTGAGTGAATCGTGTCTTTAAAATTTTTACCCCAAACAAGAGAACCCTCTTAATGTCTATTTAAAATCTATCAATATTCTCAATTAGATATGAAATGTAATAAAATATAAGGATAAGGACATAATATATATAAAATATTTAATGGAAAGAGGAAGGGTGCCTAATCTATTCCACCAACACCCAATTTTGGTTTGGTGATTTTTACTAAGAATTTATTTTTCTTAGGGACCTTAATTGTTAAGTGAAAGAAACTATGAATTTTCAAAAAGGTTACAAAATATTTCATCATGAACTCCCTTTACAAGAGAATTTCATCTACTTTACACCAAACATAGTGATATAAGTGATCAATTATAAAAAAAAGAAATGACATGGAAAATATATCAATATTAGTATGCAGTTATGAGAAGAAACTGATAATTGAATTATAAATCTTTCATAGAATGAATCAAACAACAATACGTAGCCTTAAAATATCTCTTCGACTATAGTATATGTATTATGATTGAAAATAAGTACTAAAATTCTTATACTTTTCCAAATTATATAATTTTTTTGTCTGAGTAGAAAAATTAATTAGGTAATAAGGGAGAGCTAAAAATTTCGTGAGCATATTCTTAAGAATATTTATTTTTATTAGAAAAATATGTATATATATATTTTCTATTCCCTTCATAAAACAATATGTTTTCATATTTATCATTTTTACCTTTATTTTTTTATGGATAACTACCCATAATAAATAACCTATATTTAGAAAAGAAATCAAGTCTAAACTATCCATAAGCTTATTCATAGAAAAAATTATATACAGATCCACTAGATCTTCTGGTCTACCAAAAAAGTATTTTCATAAATTAGAAAAGTATATATATTTTGATACTAATGATAATAAATCACAATGGATTTTTATTGATAATTCTTAAATGATCATAATTTTTAAAGGATAATATTTTCAAATATTATGATTAAAAAAGTATTTTCATTTAACTTCATAAGGATTTTGAAAGGAGTTTTATTATTCAAGAACCTATTAATCATGATACTTCACGATTCTCTAATGAGTTCCTTCATATTATCAAAAATTATTCTTCTAATTCTAGTTTTTTTGGGTGTCATTATTTCTTATATATGTTCCATTTTTTAATTTAGAATCAGTGTGGTTTATTTTCATGTAAGTGAGAATTATGTTCAATTTATGTGTCGTTCTTTCCATTATATGTTTCATCTAATACATAAAAAATTCATTATATAGTGTATCTGATATTTATCCAAAACATAAATCTGATTTTCCTCATTTTAGGTGGTTTTGTTTTCATTATATGTGTCATTCAACACTTGGTAGCTTTTCTACTTAGTAAGGGTTCTTTTTCTACTTCAATGTATGTGTTATGGGCCTGAGCATAATATTTATCTAACACATCTAAATTTTTACACATAATATTGAAAACTATTAAAACACAAAAAACTTACGGAACATTATGTACAACTAATTAAACATTATTTATCACAATTAAAATCAAATTATCTATAAATAAATTTGACTTTTTTGAGCATCAAAACAAAGGATAGAATTAGATATTTTTCATAAATATTAGTATGAACAAAAAATAGATAAGTATTTTATCCATTAACATACACATAAAATGATACAAGAACTCATAAAACACTGAATTCACCTATTCGATGGATATAATTGATGTGTTTGTGACAATAAAAGTAATTACCCTAAACTATAAGTGTCTACAATGAAACCCAAAAATATAATTTGGAATATCTTCCAAATTCATAATTATTTTATGATTCTTGTATTGATGATAAATATTTAAAAACCAAATAGCGTACCTCTACAAAAATATAATTTAAAATAATACTATGCTAGATAACTTTCTTTACATGCCACGCAATGCTTTAAGTGGGATCTAATATTCTATAAAATTATTATTTAAATGTTATTGTTATAAACTAGATATTATATTGGTCAAATTAATTTGAATAAAAATATTATTATAAAATATTTTTAATGGTTTTATATAAGTTAAATTCATTTATTTATCCGTAATTAATAAGAACATAACTTTTAGTAAAGTTAATTTAGGATTCCAAAATATGTTTTATTTGAAAATTGGATTTATTTCATTTTTTTCATGGACATTATAATTAATAACCACCATTTTTAGAAAATTTTATTTTAGTTAATTTATATAATTTCATAAATCAGAATTTCAATATGATCTTATGGTAAATTATTTTAAGTTTTCTAAAAAAACTATTTTTTCTAAATTGTGAAAAATTATGATTTTTGTTAAGATATTATTTATTTTCATTAAATCAAGTAATTTTAAATTCCCATAATGTTCTAAATTTTATATCAATGTAATAAAAGTATCATTTATGTATATATAATATAGTTAATTATATAAAAATCAACATTACACTTTATTTTGGTATAAGTTCATTTTTGGGCATTAAAACACATTCTTTAAAAACTTGTTTAGTGTGTGAATTTTTTTTATTTTAATTAAAAAAATAAATCTTTATTGATAAATTATTTTAATAAAATTCATAAGTTTTATATTCTCCCAAATATTTTAATATTCATTTGAATTTTTTTACTAGTCACAGAATGAATGTAAATTTAGTTTTATGATTAGAAATTCATTTCTTTAAATATTGTTTCCTTTATGTTTTGTGCAATTATTTTAAAGTGAATTTATTCCAATTGTAGAAACTAAATCATTTTAACTGGATTAAATAATTTAAATCATCATAAATTATTATATTTTATTATATGAAACTTAATTTGTTTCCTAATGAAGTGTAAAAAGAGTAATATTTTGTTCCCATAATTATGGTTTAAATGAGTTTACAGGGGGATTATAATAATAGATAAGGGTACTGATTACACATAAATTTGTTTATTTATTATTTTTTAAAAATATTTTGACTATATATTATCCAAATTTTTAAATCTTATTCATTTGGATCCACATTTATATGATATTGACATTGCAATTTGGAAGTCATTTAAGTAATTCCATGCATGTCCATCTAATCACTTATAAAAGGAAACATATTCTCCTCCCATATTTAATAATTTAATCCTTCTATCTCAAAAAATTAAATTAAAAAACCTTAAAAGTTTCCTTCCATTAATTCTATATCCCTTGTTCTTATCCCAAGACAAATCTTTCAAGGACTAAGTTATAAGCCAAAGAGGTCTCTCAATCTAGAGATATAAATATTAACTGATATATTTAAATTTTATTTCTAATTAAATATATTTTTAAAATATTTTATCCATCATAAAATGATTAAAAATTTGTCATCAATATACTAATACATTATTATGATTATCTCATTTCTGTTTACCCCTTTCCATTAAATGTGAAATAAATGTATCACTTGTGCGTATGTGTGGACTACCACCTCCACGTAGTGATACAAATCATTTTACATCGCCATTACATAAATTTCTTTACTATGATGAATTTAAATTTTATTTATTAAATTTTATTTAATACTTATTTTTTAAATTTATTATATCTCATCTACCTTTTTACCATCCCGCCAGTTAGAAAAAAATAACTTCCCTTGTGCGTATGTGTGGACTACCACCTCAACGAATCAATGCGATCCATTTTTTATTTTAATTTTAAATGGACGATAATGTGGATATAATTAATCAATTTATAAATGTTTTATGATATATTAATTATTTTAAAATGTTTAATTATTATTTACCTTTTTTGTTCCATCAACCAAGAATTGGAAACATCACTCACACATTTGTATGAACTGCCATCTCTATGAAGTGTTGTCATTCATTTTATTTAACCAATATATATTAATGGTTATAAAAGTATATATAGTGTTTAAATAAGATAATTATTAAATGATTAATATTATGCAGATGATATAACCATGATCAAATTGAAGTACCATAAATTCTGAATAGAAACATACATGAAAAACAAAACAGTTAACACCCTGAAATGATGATTTTAATAAACAATTGTTAGTAAAAAAATGTTGAAATGTTACGTGGTGATAATATATGATACTATAAGTATCTATAATTTTTTATATAATATTAATAAATATAAATTTATTATATATCATATTTGATCAGTTACGAAATATGTTTGACATAAGTAATGGGTTATTCATCCCAAAATTGTTTTGTTTGTACAATTATGATGTTATGCACCTATTCCTTTTATAAGGTGTATATAGTACCCCTTTAACAAGTTTTATATTTTATAATTCTTAATTAACGGTATTTAAATTTAAAATTCAATTTATTTTATCTAATGGGATTTTATTCAAATGTAAACAATGTGGAAAGGGTTTATCATCTCAAATTATCTTCTTTTGGGTCATATATTATATTATAGACCTATATTATTTTATGAGTATTATATAATAAACATTTTATAGTATTTATCATTAATTTCTATATATACATTCTTTTTAAAATTTAATTTGAATTTATTTATCTCATTTTCATTATGATTGAAACATCACCAAAGTAGTAAGGGTTTTATAATACAATCGTACTTTTTATCAAGATTTCTTATTCTTAAATTTATGAAGATGATGTTATATGATATATTTGTAAAAAATATTATTTATTTTATTATTTAATTTATATTTGGGGAAATAAAAATACTTTCTTTCATTTTTATCTCTCTATTTACTGAAATTTAAAAAATATTTATTTCTAAGGAAAATTGAATTTATCTCTCTCTTTATTCAAGAAATTTTATCATATATGTCCATATTTTCATTAAAATGTTTATAAGAATTATTTTAATAGTATATAATGATAGATTAAATTCATTTTTAACCGCATCAATGTTTTAATTTTTTTAAATGTATAATTTTCCCTCTTCCGAACTAAGTACTTTGTACCGAATGTGTGGACATGATATTTATTTTTTTACTATTACAATGTAAATGGTATATCCCACTACCATGACCACTCAATTATATAAATATTTCTCTACCATATTCCATGGTTCTTATAAAAATATATATAATATTTTTAAATTTAGTATTTTAAAATTTTGATTTCAAAATGAAAATGATATTTTCCCCATGAAATAATCCAGTTATATTTTAAATAAATATTTTAACAATGATAATATCCTTTGATGCTACTTATAATTCACTATGTATGTGATCCTAGGATAATTTCTCTACAATTTATTTATAATTTTTTATTATTTTAATGTTGAAATATTGATTAAATAAATTTCAATTTTCTTGGTATAATCTATAATTAAATGATAAATGTTTTCAGGATCTCGTGGATTGCATATGAATGGATTATAATTATGTAATGGGTGGGTCTGTTATATCCCTCCAATGCACTAGGAAAATATTAATGTTTTAGGAGCTCAAAGGGTGGACATGAGGTTATCCAAAGCACAAATTAGGGAACACATGAAGTTATCCCAAGACCAAAGAAGGTACACGGGTGGTTATCCTAGGACTAACATGGGATGATTGTCTTGATAGGTAGCCTTAAGATATGATTTCAATGATTATGATTATGCATCACATTATATAAGTCTTTTATAACATGATCCTTTCAAAATTTCATGTTCTCATAGATTACCAAAAATCGCTACCTCTAGTGGTACCCATCGTATTCCACAAACGAAGAAATAGAGAGAATAACCCCTAAGTATCACATTCAGTAGGTCTCGGGATAGAGACTAGCTCTAGGGGTATAGAAATCTATAATGTCGAAGTCATTTAAATTAATAAAAAAACAAAATATCATGAGTTATGTTGTGAAACCACTAATAAATGCCATCACATAATATTAATATAGTGGCCCAATCATCCCACTATTCATGAATAATGTCATAAAAATACAAAAAAGGGTCTCAAAGTGAAAACCAAATTGAAAACAATATGAAAACCCTCAAACAATCACCAAAAACAATTCTATAAATTTCCAAATCCGTCTCCAAAGTCCTCTAAGATACTTGAAAAAATAGTTTATATACATATAGGCTGAAAATAAAATTTTTATTATATTGAATAATACCCTTGGTCTCATGTGAAGAAGTGGAAAGAACATCTGAATGTACAAGTAAACAAATTATAGAACCAATATGCACCTTAATGGGTTATATTGCCGATCCCATCCTCACTAAGGCATGGTTGACAAATAACACATCAATGCTAGTAGTATAATATAAAAATAATATAAACAATGGTTCCTTGAAACCACTTCCCCACTAGTTTTCCATTATCATGCCCTAACATCATACCTGAAAGTGCCCCCAAACCTTCCCCATTCATCAGCCTCAAACAATCTGATGTTTCATCACAACAGGAAAGCACCAACTTTCAAATCCTAAAAAAAAATTCATCGCATCCTCATCATAATAATTCAATGTGCTAAAACCATAAAATAATCATCATTCCATAATAAATTTCATAACATAAAAGAGTAGGGTACCATGAACATGATGGAAATAAAACTCATGCATTCCTCTTACCATACACAACCCCCACTATGAATCACATCATCCTCTCATCAATCATCCCATGTGGTGTACAATATTTATATCTATCACACCTTGTGTGTAACAAACTTTCCAAAAAAAGAGAATAGGGAATATGGGGTAGCCATCCATGCATCCTTTCCAACCTGGGTGTTTGGGTAAAACAATTGGAACCCAAACCCATTAGGCATCAGAGTAAAAACATTACTCGAGTATGGTACATATATAAAATCATAATGAAAATAAAATACATATAAATAAAACAAAATACCAACATATGAGTTCTTAAAAAAATCAATAAACTATCTCACAACATCCCCACAACCTCTCACAACATCTAGAACTATATTTATCCACATTTAATGCATTGAACAGATCACCACTATAAACAAGATTAATAATAAAACTTTTTCTTACAAGTTCCTCCTCTTCGAAAATTTGTGTTTTTTTGTAAATTTTAATTTACTAAGGAACTTCTTTTCAAATTAACTTAGGCCATTATTTTATCATTAAATTAAATCAATCGAATTACCAAAAACAAATCATATCCCATGATATTATATTTTTTAATTTACAAATCATACTATGGATAACCAAGATACCAAAAAAACCACACTATACAATAGATCATCCATTTTATATGAACAAACATCACCCAAAAATATATTGCATACCAGCACCACCACCCAAAAAACATATAGAAACAACCAAACCTCACAACCAATTCACATTATCCTACATGACATCTCATTCCAACCATCCATGACATTACTTCTAGGAACATTTATACTCAAACATGATCTCTACTATCACCAGTAAAACACCCAAAATATCCCCACACATAACATAAGGAAACAGAATATGTACTTAAACACATATCATCACACTCTGTCATTCTTATCCTTTATAATTTTTATTACAGGGCTTTCATTACATTATATTTTATTTAGCTTGAGTATTATCACACAATTCCATATTTCTATGGGAAACAAGTTCATTATCTATATATACATGATTAAATATTTCTATTAAACTAAGTATAATATTACAATTACATCAAGGGTATCATAATCCATAAAATTATTATCTCTAAAAAGGTTCCGAAAATCAATTATTTTCATCAATTAAAATAAGAAGGTATATTAATTAACAATATCAGAAAACAAGTAAAATAATTATGAAAAATCCCAACCCCAATAATATGAGATTAAGAAAATTATTATTTTTTGATTATGTTCACCCATACTATCCACCCAAAGAAGTAAAAAATCATGAACATCATACATATTCATATATAATAAGTAGGTAATTGGGATTTCCTACCTTGATTTTCACTTTCTAATTCACTGAGCAAGTCAAAACTGAATAAGAGATGCCTAAAAAATTTTAATCGAATCATGAAAACACTAGAATCATATAAGAAAAAATTCCACAATATTCTCCATCAAAATAATTATAAAAAAAGATATTTCCTTGATAAAAAACTATTCAGATTACGGAGGGAGAGAAAACCAAAAAGAAAAAACCCAAGGATTCATCTTGAATCACGAGGGATCAGTCTTATAAGGTTAGGGTTAGAAGTATATGAAAGGTGGTAGAGTGAACTCCTATAAATAGACCTAGGACAGCCATGGACCATCGGAAATAGTGGAATATTTATGGGGTTCTAAGGGATTTAGTAATTTATTGATAGGATTAGAATTAAAAGACCACGGTGAAACACCCTACATTAGAATGTAAAGGATGTGATAGTAAAAAAATATGAAATAATGTATGGTACCATGCCATAATGGGGCTGGTCAAAGCTACATCTGAGAATAATGATGATGTCCATGCTATAGATCCTATAAACTAAAAGAAGGTACCCCAAAAAGGAAACCCACCACACAGCAAAATTCAATATCCCAAAAAAATGACATGTCATAGATTATCTATATGGGGTATCTACCCTAACATTGACATAACCAAAAGAACAAAACTACCAAAAAATAAATAATACCATAAGAACCCCTCCTGCAAGGATTTACACCTTAGCCTTGAATCTATGCTGTGAAAAAATGGGGAACCCCCAAAAACCCACTCCCTAATGTTCCAAATTATAAATTATTTATCTAAAATTCAAACATTCCATTTATAATGTAGCTTATTCCTCCATGATATAAAATATTTTTTCTAAATGAAATTTAAACACAAATTCACTATACATTCATCAATTCCCCCATAATTTCCCCTAAAACCCATCATCAACCAAATAACCATAAAGTAATGGGTCCATAAGGCCTGATCCATTACATAATATACCACTCAAATCATATCACCGTGATATTTTAAAAGAACTATATTTCTGATAGAATATACAACACGCAACACTGTTTCTAAATGAACTACATAATAATAATATTTAAATATTACCATTATAAACTAGCCCTTAAATTATTGGGTAAAAAAATTATTAACAAAATTATGAAATATATATAAATTACCTAATTAATAAAAATTTATTGATTAATTATTAGGAAATAAATACTCAATTTTCAATAATGTTATTTTATGATTCATAATTAAGTTTTTTTAAAGTGATTATTATTTCATTTAGTGAGAAAATATTATAATCAAAATATAAAACCGTTATAAATTTTATTTTATAAAAATAATATAAAATTTTAAATTAGCATATTCAAAGTATCTTAGGGAATTGTTTTTGGTTTTTTATGAAAAGATTGATTTTCCAGTGAATAGTGAAAAATAACGATTTTTATTAAAAACTGTATTTTTGTTTCATGAATTTAAAACGTTAAATTTTGTTTTAAAATTATTTCAAATTAAAATTAGATTTATTATATTATTAATAATCCAATTATTCTAATTTCAATAAATTTTATGATTTAATTTGGTATAAAATTATTTTTATACATAAAAAGCATTTCTCACAATTATTGTTTTTATTCGCGCAACAAGATTCAATATTAACATATAAAATTTATCACCATTGGTGAATTATTTTATTGAAAATTATACATTATATAGTAAATAAAATATTGTAACATTCATGTAATATTTTTTATAATGCATGAGATAAGAATAAATCTTGTTTTGTGCTTAAAAAATTATTTTTTCTAAAATTGGATTCTGTCGAATTTTGAACACTTATTTTATAATTAATTTTTTACTCTTATGGATAATTAATTTGATAAAAAATTATATATTTAAAATAATGCTGTAGAAATTTGTTAAATTTTTCCCTTTTAGGGATTAAGAATATTAACTGTGGTAAAATATATCTCATCTTTAAAGGGAAAATCGAGATAATATAGGTTAAAAATAAGTGATAAGTCCAAAAAATCATCATAATTATTAATATATTAATGTTATTCAAAAATCATAATCATTGGATCTCATTTTATTTTTTTAATGGACACATGTCCATGAAAGTTTCCTATATAAAATTTAAAGCAAAGAAAGTTACAAAGTTTTACTCTTAGTTTTAAATATCTCTTATGGGTCCATATAAACAAAAAGAAAGTTGTTAATGAAAATTAAAAAAACTATTTTTATGATAATGAAATTCATATCCTGAAGGAAATTTATTTCTATTTTTTAGTAATTATATCATTATCAAAAATTCTTACGTAGTGATGACATAATATTTATTCAATTAATGCAAAAAAATAAAAAATTATTTTAAAAATATTTAATGTTTTATATTTTGAATTATTTAGAGCATTCCATGATATTTTTAGATGATTATAACATTTTAGGGTTGTTTTAATGGATTATATTAAAATTCTAACTTTGTATTTTTTTATTTTAGGTCAAATTAGTTATAAAATGAACTTTAATTATATTTTACAAAAATAATATATTATTAAATTATTTAAAAATAATTAATACATGAAAAGAAGAATATGAATATAATATATGGTAAAAAAATTTAATCCATGTTCCATTTTTTATCCAATCATCACATGATAAGTAAATTTATAACCCCTTAAGTGTGTGAAAGACGTTACAATAGTTAAAGATACAATAGGATAACTAAGGGGATGAATCAAAATATAAAATTTAAAATACCACTTCTACCTATCAATTATTTTATTATTTTTAACCATATCATACCTTATTTAAGATTCTATTTCCACTTTCATACAGTTTTCATTTTATTAACCTAGTTAATTTTTAATATTTATTATAATTCTAAGTGTGCCCATTCCCTTCATTATAATAGGACACATCATCATTTATTTACACCACATTGAGAAACTATTCCAAGCCAATATCTTCCAATTAATATTATTAAAAAATATATAAATGTTATTGAGGTTCTGTTCTCCCCAAAAGGCCAACCATATGTTCCTTAAGAAATAATCTAAAGGAGGTCTCCTAAAAAATAAGTAATTACCTTACCCGAACTATTTCAATTTATTTCATCATTTAACTCTTATAAATCAGAATAATTTTTCATAAAATAATAAATTTATTATCAAAAAAATTAGGAAATGTTATTATTTTTATGAAACCACAATTATCCCCCCTCTATTCTATCAAATGAGAAGTGAAAATATCACTAATATGTACATATAACCTATTGTCTCCACGTTGTGATAAAAATCATTTAAATCACCATATTTTATAGATGGTTAATATGATTAGTTTAATATTTATAGTTTACCTTTATGAAAACATTATGCCTCTTTAATAGTAATATCCCATCTACCTTCTTAATTTCAAATCCATTGGGATATGATACCACGCTTGTGCATACATTTGGACTAATGCAACCACAAAGAGAATTGAATTATTTTTTAATTTAATTTTAACATTGATGAAAATAAGGATTTATTATTGGAATATATATGATGTATATGATATTTTAATAATTTTATAAATATTAATTATTTTTTACCATTCTTTTGTTCCATCCGTCGAAAGGATAAAACTGTGTTCATGAATATGTATGGACTAACATCTCTATGAATGGTTCCATTCATTTTTCTATTTATATATATTATAAATAAATATATAACAATTATATATGATATTTAAATCATTTATAATTTTTTTATACTTTGTAAATATAATCCATGTATATTTATTACAGTTATTGAAAGAAAACATAAACAAAGAATGAATGAGCTATCACCTGAAACTATAGTGTTTAATTCATAATTGTTTATAAATGTGTCATAAGATATCATAAAAAAATCATATATGGGATGATATATATGAGTATTATTGTTTAAAATATTTATAATTCATTTAATGTTTTTATACAATATGATCAGACACATACTACCTAAGTCAAACCCGACGTATGAGTTTCTTATCTCACTTTTACTTCTATGAGACATATTAAATATACACCAGTTATTTATTTTGTGTTTTTTATATTTTTTCCCTTTGATATGTTGTATCATTAATATCTTTATAGTCATTTTATTTTATGTTTCATTTCAATTTATTTCTTTTATAGGGTTTTTAATTCAAAAGTTTCTAAAGTGGTAAGGGTTTATTTCAGAATTTCATCATTATTCATGATTGGTTATGTTTAACTCTCCACTTGGATAATTTTTTGATCTTTCTATATTAAACATGTTCGATTTTATTCCCCTCATGTTATTATAAGAAAGTAATAGTTTTCCTTTGTATTTCCTCTCTTAAATATACAATATACAAAAAATAATAATTTTAACAAAAACTGAAATTGTTTTCTACTTAGTCGAGAAAATTTCTCTTCAATGTCCACTTTTTTATAAAATATTTTATAAAGATATTTTTACTATTCTCCAATGATTTATTAAAGAAATTTGTAACCAATTTTCGTTACAAATAGTGTAAAAATGAACTTCTATCATTTTTTGAAATGGGTATTTGTTGACATTATTTGAAAATGAGAATGAAATCTCTATTTTAACATAATAATTATAAATATAATTTTACACCCTGATGACCACTCATTGCATCAATTATTACATGAAAACTTTCCATTATTTTATTAAAATAAAATATATTTCATCATATTCTAGAAATTTTTAGCTTTAGGATATTATTTTCAAATTTAAAAGGATATTTTCCTCAATAATGTTCTTAATAACATTTTATGGTATTTTTATTCATTAATAACAACAATTTTTTAAGAATGTTATACTATATATATGTTGTAATGATACAATACTTACTATTTCTCTATATTTTTTATGATTAGTTTTATTGGATATGTACTATTTTATTTCCATTTAATATATTATTCTATATGGTCTATGGTTATGTATATTGATTGGGGAAAATATTAAAATTTTGTATGTTAGTTTTTCAATAATAATGTTTATGATTATTATGTTTTACCACTTTCATATGAGGAATACATTGGACTTAGTATGTGATGGGGGAGTCCCGCTATAGCCCCTAAATGTATTGGCAGGTCTCATGAGATAAACTATCTATGGTATTTTGCTGAGGCCTTACCCATTTATGAATAATGTATTGTCATGGGGCATTGATGGTATTTTTATCATTTATGGAATTGTGAATTCCATTGTTTTGAGATTAATTTTTGATGATTATGTGATCAAATGAATAGTTATGATATACATGTATAAGTTTCATGGTCATGTCATTAGTTATATTCAAGTATTTGATCATCCCATATTTCTACCATATTATTCTCTGAGCTAATGTTATTTATTAAATGTTAGTTGTTTTCATTTATTTACCTTTCCATTTGGACTATACATTTTTTATTTAATGACTAATTCAAATGTACATAACTCTTATGGATTATATAACATTTACCTTATTTAGTTTCCTTTCCCTGGGATATGTTGAAGGAATCATTTAATGAGATCAAGGTTGTGGAAAAATTACTCTCACTATGATTTATATTTTATTTTCCCACAAAAAATGGGAATAATATATGTATCTAATTTACCAATACTACTAAACCATTTAGTCATTTGTGATGATATTATTTGTATATAGTTCCAAAATACTATTGTAGCCACAAGGCATGGGCTACTGTGATTGGGTTTTATTCATAAATGATTCGCATCCTCAAGAATCATATAATCCGATATATAAAACTCTTTTTATTCAATGATATGGTATTTCACAGGAATTTACCAATATAGGTGGGACACATGGTGGAAAACATGGATCATGTCTAACTATGGGGGAATTTACAACTGATATTCTAATTCACCAAAACACTCCCTCAAAAAATAACATTCAATCAAAACAAACCTACTACCAAAGCCTTAATAAGCTATGAACCATGATACTCTCAAAAACATATCTCCCAGAATCCATCATGTCCACTTAACATAATTATCAAACAGAGCACTACCACCAAATAAATTCATGGTGGCCCCTCCTACTTAATCATCACCAACTACTTCCAACTAATCATCCCACCATAACCATATTTTAAAGATTGACAAAGTTTGGAAGAAAATTAATTTTTTTCAAACATTTTATTTCATTTGAAAAGATATGTCCTAAAAGAATCATAAAACATACATTTATAAATTTAAAAATTGTTTAAAATAATTTTAAAAATATAAAATCCCACTATAAGGAATAATTAAAAGGTGTATTACGCATCCAATGCATTAAACATCTACAAACTCACCACATCAAGGATGATAAACATGATGAATCTTAGGGAAGTTGTACTAATGGTTACCCAAAACATAACATTAGAAGTAGATTATCATTCCAGAAACATTTAACTTTTAACCACTCAACCCCAAACTGCCAAGGAGAGCTATAGACATAATATACCTCCTCACTCTCATACCTAAAAAAGATTGATTTATTTGAACCAGACCATTTTACTCCACCTTCCCAAAAACATTTAAGGTATATTCACTGAAACCATCCTTCAAGTTATCATTCATGAACACCTAAGAAAGTAACATTTTACTGAACATTTCAAGAAATGTCCCCTAAAAAATTTATCTTAGATAACCACATATTATCTTTCATAAAATTTGATCTACCTTCTCCAATAAGACAATATCCAATTTATATCATAATTCATCTTGGGTATCCAAAAAAAGAAACCTTAAAATCCTCTAACATGTCATTAATGTCTTGGAAGGAGGACCTATCGATGAACTTCAACACCTTATACCATTATAATTTCTACAATTATATTTCCCAGAGATCTCTATTTCTCATTTACAGTACCAAATCATTGAAAATGTTTCAAATACATACATTTAAACTAGTAAAAAACAAGGTTATCATATCCATAAAATCTCTTAATCACAACTCATGGAACATTCATAAATTATAAAAATAAATTTATGTAAAGACAACTATCCCTCAAAACACCCCATACAACTACAAAACAATCCACCACCAGGCACAACACAACACTATGTCACATAATCCACACACTACATATCTCTGAAAAAACTATTCACACCGCTCTTCTACCTACATATAGATCTATCCAACAACTACCACAATGATAACATGAAACTTTGTTAAAAAATAAATCAAAGGGAACCCACCCACCAAATCAAGATAATTTACTCTTTGGGAGGCCTTGGCACACTTTTATAGTTTTAAAGCATCTCATAAGAATAACATGTCTTAATGGTGAAGGGATTCCCCTCCCATCATATTCTTGAATCGATAACAGACCCCACAGACATAGAATATCATAACAAAACCAATGTAAAAATCATATAGAAGCCAACCACTTCATTATTACAACTTAGGTCTTGAAAGAAGATTATATTCACCAATTTAAGGACTTTTTAAACATCTTTGTTTTGTTACTAACTTGAAGTGATTAAAGTTTTAATGGGAGGTGGGAGATTCCATTAATACAACCACAATACAATACATTATCAGTGTAGGGGTACATGTTCTCTATAGTAAGAAACATTATCTCAGATATCAAAACGTTTACCAAATTAAGAAAAATAAAGGGTTCATGTATTAAGCTTCATTACATAGCATTTAATTAAGCATACTTGAAAACATCGTTTTATAATTTTAAATCATATTTTTAGTAGTTAATATCAACATTTCAATGTGAAAATTAATCAACAATAAAATTACAACAACATTTAATATGTCCATGACATTTTAAAAGGAATCAGTATGCCTTGAATTTATGTAATTTTATCTTGCAAACATGTTAAATAAAATAATGTATATGGTATGTAACTACAAATTATGATTTATATACTTAAAAACATTTGATTACTATAGAAATAGGATTCATGCTACATTATTTTTATTTATGTTTTTAATTCCCAATTTAATCATTTTCACACATTTCATCACAGATGACACATTATTTCAAATTTCAAAATAAGATTTGATTTTTGATCAAAAAAATTAAAACTGAACATGTTGTATCACTGTGTGACATGTTTATCATATTTGAACTAAACATTCATTAATCACTACATTTATCACGAAAAATTATTATAAACAACTATAACGGTAACATTAAAATTCCACTATATATCAATACAACATGATTAGTATATAACATGACTTTATATAATAATTTTGATATAAAAAACATAATACATGATCAATATTTACATATTATAAATGTTATATCAAGATAAAAAATGTTTTTAGGTTTTAGATATTCTCACAACAATAAAATACTCATTGATAAACATGTGAGACATGGTTATTTTAGCACAATGAAATTTTTTATTATTCTTTAAAATAATATCTTTTAACATTTAAATAGTTTAATATATCAACAGGTGACCATAAGTCATTCATAACATTTTATAGAAATTAAAAAAAATTAAAATCAATCCTTATAATAAATTCCCAAATATTGAATGATACATATCATGATTTAGAATCTAATACATGGAATGTAATTTATATTTTAATGTTTAATATTATAAAAAACATAGATTGACATTGTTGTAAACTATTATTGGGAAATGATATACATTTTTTTATTTGGAAAACCTTTAAATAATTCATGGTTATCACTGATCACTTTGGAGAAATTGAACCTCATAAGGAAGTATTCCAAAATCCTTAAACACTATGAAAGTTCATAATGGGAGTCAGCCATTGCGGACGAATTCTATCAAGGGGATGGTAATGGGTATGATGTGTATGATATGTAATTGGTTTTCTGCCTTGCATTTCCTACTTTCTGTACTTTTCTTTTACTTTAATAAATAGTCAGGGGTCTACCTCTCACTAACTTTTCTGGTATTCATGGTTATCACTGATCATTCTTAACATTTTACAAAACTAATAAACAAAGGAAAAAAAATATTATGGTCTTTTAAATAAAATTATGTATATAAATAAAATAAATAAATTTATTAACAATACAAAACCATAATCATTCCAAAAATGAAAGAGAAATATATTCATGTGAAATAAATCAAATTGTAAATGAATTATCATAAATCATGATGTTCATTTTTTTAGATGTTTCATAATCTAAATGTCCAAAACCATGTTTTACAATAAGTTTATAATAACAAATAATGATAAATTATAAATTAAAAGAAATGACAGAAATATCAACTCATATGGGAACTTGAATACTCTTAATCATTTTTCCGAAACAATAATTTTGGATTGCCAATATGAAATCTACTCAATGTAACATGATTCATTCAGGATTTATAAATTTAGAATATATTAACACTAAAATATAGTAAGCATTCTTTCATGAAAATTTAAAACATTAGAAAAATTTTTATTATTCAAGAAATTTTAATAATGGAAATAAAAAATCAATTCATAAATGAGAATGTTATAATAGGAAAATGATAACAAATTTCTAGTATAGAAAATGCCTCAAACAAACAGACCATGAAAGTTAGCGGCCATTTTAATCCATCCATTTAGGTTATAAAGTTGACATAAAAAATAATAATATTTCATTAGAATATTAACATGGGATCTATCTTTGAATAACATATAATTTTCTTGATTAATTTAATTTAATTAATTTCAATTTAACAACCCAAAACAAGATTTTTAAATTAGAATCCCAAAAAATCATGATTTATATACCATTCAAGGTATACACATTATAAGAAACACCATCTCACTTGGTCATCTGGTAGGAAAAATGTACTTGGATTGGAATATACTTCCCCCTAAAATCTCATGTGCAACTTGTCTCCCAAGTCTAAATTATGCACCACGGTCATCTGGCACAATTTCATTACCAAAACCCTAAAGTACTTACATGTTCCTAACTTCAATATCCACCCCATATCTCACTAAAAACTTTTTAATACACATCTTTCATGTCCCCCATCCATCCATAAGTTCCCCTCTAGTGCTAGAAAATATAGAATAGAGGCAATGACCCCAAGTGTATCCTTCAGTCAACCTCGAGTTGTTGGCAGGCATTATATGGATTACATTACCCTAAATAATAAAAACGAATTGGGAGATATGATGTGAAAAAAATAAGAAAAACCATCACATAATATAAAAAGAGAAATAAAATAGTCAAATTATAGACTAATAATGTCAAAAAATAAAAATAAAAGCCTTTAAGTGAAAATAAAAAGGATAATCCTATGACACAACTCAACAAGACTTGAACATCCAAGAAATTAATGTATAAATCAATCCAAAAAGTTCCCCTAGAAAGAAGAAAAAAATATTTTATATTTATTTAGGATGATAATAACATGTATAATAAGTGAGATCAAACCCAAGGTCTCTCATGCACATGTGGAAAGAGAATACAAATAAACTAGTAAAAAAATAGTAGAACCATCATGCTCCTAAACAGGTCATATAGTCAATCCCAACCCCACTATGGAGGATTCACCAAATAATAGATCTAAGATAGTGACATAGTATCAAAATAATATAAAAAAGGCACCCCACAATTACATTACCACATGTGTTCCGATCTCACACCCCAACTGTTGTATAAGTGGGTACCCTAGACTTAACATGAATTGTACTTTTATATTTTAGTATTATGTATAAAGTAATTTATTCATGATGTATACTTACCATAATACTGTGTAAATTTATCTGCCCACTATTTACATGGTAATTTCCATAGATTATTTATTGTATTAGAAGGTTATAATAGTTTCCAATATATGATAAGAACCCCATGCTACTATGCCATTAATCTCAAACATATGTCCTTTAATCTCGATACTTCATACTAAATTGACACAGATGATATCAATGTTTGGGGATCATAACAACTGATTTTTTTTCTCATTTAATTCTCACTTGGTGATGTTTAGTAGATGATATTATGGTTACATACCCACCAATAGGAACATGACATGTTTCATGAGTCATTGGGAGTTCCTATCTACAAACTCATATAATTTTCACCTGAACCAAGATTATTATCATTGTATACTATTTGATCATATTCATTGATGCAATGAAAAACATTGACATTTATGTCAGGGTGAGGTAGCTTATGTTGGGTTCAACATTGGTGGTATATAATTTATTGAATGAGCAAGATAAAATGTTTCACTTCTAAAAGGAAGTAATATATCGGGTCTTGTAAATTAGAATAGTAGTAAATTCACCAAATCCATAGACATGGTAAAAGAAGGTTAGTCCATGTGGTAAAGAAAATGAAACATAAAATAAGAAAGTATGGATATAAAAAGTTTGAATCTTGTTTTATGTGATATCATGATACAAAGATATTATATTACTTGACATGTGTTCATAGAAATGTTTGTAATTTCTATGTCCTTTCCAATATTCTTAGGTAACTTGATGGGATTCAAGACTCTACTCTTATTTTGTAAATAATATTCACTGTTATCGACATAATTTCATAGAGGGTAACAGTCTTAACATAGTCAAAATTCATCAATATTCTAATGAATACGTGTATATGATGTGTTGGGCCCCACCGTGGGGTTTGAGTGATGTTTGAGAATACATGATCACCATGAAATAAATAAATTCATATTATACTATTTTAGAAGAATTTTTATTGGATTATTTTATTAATTTATTCAAAATGATTTAAGTGAATACAACGGAAAATATTTAATGAATGAATAGTATATTAATATTAAATGTCCATTTAATATTTAAGAGAATGATTAGTATAGTTAATAACTTTATATTATCATGTAATAAATTATATTAAATTATATTTAAGTGATAAAAATATAAATTATGTTTATGAGACAATTTATTTGTCATAACACACCATTTATAAATTATTTAGGGTGAAATAACTATTTGGGTGTTGGGGAGAATTTTTAGGCATTTTGTTACTCACTATGTAAGGAGGTAGAGGCTCTCATTTGTGCCATTATTCTATGTATGAATTTAATATATCCTCTCTCCTCCTTGCAACATTACAGAGAGATAAACAGTTCATCCAAGTGATCAATATGAGTTATTCTTGATGGATTGAATGATCAACATTATGGTGATCGTCGAGACATCAAAATCATCAAATATATGCACTATCACATATATTTTTATGGTTATTCATCCCATATACTTTCTAATAATCTGTGTATGATCTAGATAGATTCAAATTTGGTTTCATTATGTATAGATCCCCAATGATGAATGGGTGTCAAAGTCATCTTTAAATTGAATGAGGTATTTTTCTATGAAATTTTCATGCTCAAAATCTTCATGCAGGATACTTAGAATTATTACTGAGATATGAATTGTTAGGGATTATGTAGTTACATTGATCGATGAGTATAATTTTTAAATACCCATCCCACATACTTCCACTTATAAACCTGATACCTTCCAGTGGTATCAATGTTACTGTGTGAATATATTAAGATAATAAAAACTGACTTTGCATTAAATTCTTGAAGAGTGAATCAGTACGGTCCCCACATAATAGATAGTAATAAAATTAGATATTGAATGACTGAGATATAGAAATCTCAAAATTAAAATATTGATCGAAACAAAAATCGTGGGTTCAAATTATAGTAAATATAGGTATATAAATTATTTATATGTTATAATTTACATGAAACCATATGTGAAAGAAATATTCCAGTGAACCCAAACTCTATCCAGAATTCTATTGACCTGAATAGTGATTTCTAGCTAGATGAAATTCCATAACTTTGTGGAATCTCGAAAAATGAAAATGTTTTCAAAATCCTCTCAGGAAGCTTTGGATTGAATAAAAGGAAAGATATTAGAATGATCGAATCTTCCACCGGTTAAGATAATAAAACCAAAAAACATAAAATAGGGGTTAACGGTTGTAGTTTCGATCCATGGGAAAAAATAAGGAGGTTAAATTTTTAAAAACATAGATGAGGTGTGGGTATCACCAATCTATCCACCACCTCTTTCCCAGCCTCTCACCGATCTCACTGGCTCCCACTTCGTCATCCTCATGTTTGGTCCCATCGTTTATCCTCTCTCTCAGTCATCCCATCTCTTGCTTTTTCCCACTATCTAGCCTCTCGTATTTTCATACCTTTATACCACCTGATCAGCCCTGCCTTCCTGCCTTTTTCTTGGCCCCACTGTCTGGAATCCCTCTCAGCCCCATAGTCTGGCCACTTGTGCACTAGCTCTCAATCCAAATTATTCCAACCTTCTTGACCTCCCATGCACCAATCCCTAATGTTGGATTCCCTGACCATCTTATCTTCTCATGTGTTATCCCCTAGTGTTATCCCTCCATTTCATGAATTTCCCCACTCGATAGTCCCACTGACTATTTGACTCGTACCCTACTCTCATTTATCACAGATGGGGAACCACCATCTAGTTGACCAGTATTGATGATGGGTCAACCCAACCTGACACTAGCCTAGTCAAGTCCCACCCAATCCGCCTAAAAGGTATCAGGCTTTGTATAGGTCCAAAACTCCTTTAATGGGGTTCTAGGCCACCTAAGGGACCTAAATAACATAAATATTTTGAAAAATAATTTAATATGATTTTATAAAAAAATAAATTCCAATCTAGAAAAAAGAAACATCAATTACATGAATTAAAATAAAGATTAATTGGTTTAATTCATTACAATGTACCTTGATATAAATTTATCATAAAGTTAATTTTTATTACACATTTTAACTACACCAAAAATTATTTTGAGTAGTGACTAGCCAATGTATGTTGGGTTTTTATTTATTTATTAAAAATTTCATGTGTATAATATTTTTTGTAATAATTTAATTAAAGAGATGGTCTATATATCGATTCCTCCTACGAGGTGGGGCATTTTACGGGCGGTGTGGATATGGGACGATGAGGATCATCACTCATCCCTTTTTCTATAGGGGAGAGTTCTAATCAAATTTACCATTTTTTCATTTCGACCCATTCAGTGTCATTATCATTTAAAAAAGGTGTAATTATCCCTGTGGGAACTGTTGGTCCTAGTAGGTTATTGAGTGGGGGTCAAGCGCTCGTGCAATCGGTCTTTCTCGGATATAATTTCCTCGGATGTTCTCTGATGGGTTTATTCATTGAGCAAGGAATGCCTAATAGCCCTAATATCCATGATTCATTGACCTACTTTCCAAATAAAGGTGATTGATGGAATAGGATTTAGATAATGACACTTAAGGACTCCATTGGTCGAGAGGATGGGAGGTCAAGCTCGCCGCACCCTCCTAGGGGAGGATTGTTTCCTATTCTGGGACTCTTTTATAGATTTATGTTGTGTTCATATGTTAGTGAATCCTTAGTTCATTCGCGAATAGTGTCTCCATGGGCTACCCTTGAATTTCTAGATCATCATGAGCATGTGTATGTTTGAGTCTACAGAGGCGATGTTGACTTAGCCTTATAATAAGGTGCTCTGGAGTTTACCATAATCTAGGGAGAGAGAGGGTGACTTGATGTTGGGATCTATCCCACAAGTAGGGATTCCTATATATCATTGGGAGACGAATCAGAACCCTTGTAGTTCGAATGTGTGGGGATTGTGCATGGAAGCATCCCATTTGAGGAGATATTATTGGGGGACCCTTTAGGGATGGGAACCCTTTTGAGCTCGTGCCTTCTGGAAATCATCCTACGTATCTTGATTTGTTCAGGAATCAGAGTTCACATAGTTTAGAAGTGTGGGGATAATGCATGGAAGATGCCCATTTGAGGATTTATGATTGTGTAGACCCTTTATTTATGGGAACCATTTTCAGCTCGGTCCTTCTATAAAGCATCCTATGTATCCTGATTTGTTCATAAATCAATGTTCTCATAGTTCAGAAGTGTGGTGCTTACACGTGTAAGCTTACCATTTGAGGAACATGATTGGGTGGAACATTTTTAGATGGGAACCCTTTTGATCTATGGCCTTATAGAAGACATCCTACATATCCTAATTTGAGCAAGAATTAGAGTTATCAAAGTTCAAAAGTGTATGGGGTCTTATTTAAGGGAGCTTCCCATTTGGTGAACATGATTAGCTGGACCCATTATGGGTGGGCACCCTTCTGAGGTCGAGCCTTCTAGTAGGCATCATATGTATCCTGATTTGATTAGGAATCAGAGTTATTGTAGTTCAGAAGTGTGGGGCTAACATGTGGAAGCGTCCCATTTGAGGAACATGATTGGGTGGACCCATTACGGATGGGTACCCATTTCAACTCAGGCCTTCTGGAAGGCATCCTACGTATCTTGATTTGATCAAGAATCAGAGTTCCCTTATTTCAGTAGTCTGCAGATGTAGTAATCATCACAAACCTCTAATCCCATGTGAGTCATGATCGGTGTAAGAAATAAGAGGATGTGAACGATCCAACAATGCACATTCCTCCTCCCCTGTTAGTGGGGGATGGAGAGCCTGCGGTGGAAGAGGCCAGGGTGACCATGGAAGAGGGCACAGAGTGATGAACCTTTCTCATGTGGGATAGGGAAGGCTCTGCATACCATAGTGGTAGGCGTGTAGGAGAGACATCCACGTACTGGTGGTGTATGCATACATGGGTATATCCAACTGCATACCAGAGTGGTACGCAGCTCACCGTTCTGCCTTGGGTTACATCCTCATATCGATTTGGTATATGGAGATGGGTTTAGTCCACATAGTGGTATGCTACATGGAGCACCTATTGATGGAGGGTCAGTGGGATTACTATTCATGGGAAATTCATCTGCGACAGGTCTTTGGTTCACAATTTATCAATTGGGTTCGTGGTTCTATTATTATTATTCAATTCCCCCATTTTGTGGTTCATAGCCAGCTGTACCTGTAGAGGAAGTGGTTCGCGATTCGTGCTTCGCCGATGAAACAAAACGGATGATGGAGTGCACCCATTTAAGTCTCCCTCTCGCCTTCATCGTCTGTCTTATCCTCTATCTATTCCCCTCCCTATGTTCCATTGTACTCCTTTTATAGAGCATCAGAGGGATCAAATCTACTCGGCACACAACACCAATTGTGGAGTCCCATTAAAGAAATATTCTAACCCATAGAAGACTCGGTCAACCAGGTTTTGAGGGGGATTTTGTTTGAAATAATGTTTCTCAGAACCCTACCTAATTGATTAATCTGTGGACTGAGGGGTTCGCGGTATGGTATGAAGACGGTCTTCCATGTGGTTTACAGCTTTCCCTCCTTGCTGGCCATCGCTTCGTGGGCCAACGGTTTGCGGACTGTCTCACATACCTGGCGGTTCGTGGTCCATCTTTTTCGCATTCCTTTCCTACTGATGGTACACGGGCCACTTGAAAACATGAATTCATTCATGTTCCTTTGATGAAATGAAACTCAATTCGAGTAACTTCACCATGATAAAAATTTAAATGTTCTTGATTTCTTCTGTAAAGAGATTGTAGAGGGAATTTCTTCCCTAGGTGAAATTTTCAAGACCCTACAAATGCTCCCCATCGGAATGGTGTATGTTCAGAAATAAAAGGAGACTATTCTTATGTAGAATCATTCTTGTACTGATATGGTTTCTGATAAAACATGTAGAAGAAATATGAGGGTACCACACCTATATATATGGTCCTATGTCATTTTTCTTTCACCATTTCTAGCGGTGAAAAGTGCTCCCATTTTCTTGGCCTCCATCACTCTTCACGTACCATTCTCTTTGCGAAAACCGCATTCGAAAACTGTTCAGTACGTTCTGTGAACCGATTTCCTCTCCATTCCCCCAACTGAATACTAAATTTTTGATTCCATGAATGGGACTATGGAAATTTAAAAAATAAAATCCACAATTCATGTAGAAGAATGCTATGTGGCTGGCTTTTTCTCATACTGAACTTGTATCAGAAAACCGAACATCAAAAACTAAATACAGACATAAATTTTAATCCATAACTTCTGAATGAGAACTTAATCAAGGATGAGGTAAGTGGTTTCTTCCTTTCTTAGACCGTTTTATTCATCGACCAATGGTTCGTGGGCCTACATCTCTTGGTCAGTCTGTGTACCATGGTTTTACACAGTGAATTGCAACCGCATACCATAGCTGTAGGTGGAGTACCCTCTGCGCGTTATGCTATATGAAGAATTCACCTTATGCATATCATCTTTAGGAATGATATGAGGAACATTTGTGTGGACATTTTTTAAGTCCTTTAGCCATTTTTATAGCCTTTTCCAAACATGTTTTATCGGAATGTCTTCTCATCAGCTTATGAATGTTCTTGTGTAGGCTACAATGGCTGATTTACAGGCTACTGATAACGTCGCTGCTTCTTCTGAGGCTATTATTGTTTCTCTTTTTTATGTTTTCAATGAATGATCGAGGGGTATGGCATCTTTTGTTGAAGACAAGATTTTGTCACTCCATTTCACAAATCCCTTGAGAATCTTCTCACACTGGGTCAATGGGAGTACCTAGCCTCAGACAGGCTTCCTACATATGGGTTTAGCCTTTTTTCTGACACAATGATCCCAGTGGCAAACATAACTAATCATACATCTTCCTCGATAATTATTAAATCTATTCAGATGGCCTTTATTTATTTTTAAGGGAGGTACCTGTGGAGAGAGACTACATCTGGGCCCTTGCAGCATTATGCACCTCAAACAATAGAAGGGATGAGGTGGAAACCTGATGAGATGGACCACTATTATCAGAACATATTGAGGAATGAAATAGTGAATGAGCTGCTCGGTTGGTCATCTCAATGGGACCTTTACCCCGAAGGCTTGTTTGGCTTGGACTGGGGGTGGTCCTATTGGGTTCACTAGAGTTGTGAAGAATTATGAGTTTAGCTACAGCTTGCGGGATTGTATTAGGCTGCTTCAGTTTCTCATACATACACCCATCATCCTACTACAATTATTTCAAAGCTTTTAAGTAGATGGAGTCCAGATACCAACGCCTTCTATTTGACAACGGGGAGGTTGGTATCAGCCTTTGGGACATCCAGAAGATTTAGGGACTTCCAATAATTGGGGACATGTATGATGAATTTCTTCCTCCCTCCACTATTTGGGATGATGAGGAAAGAGCCCCCATTTTGGCTAGGAAACTCATCATCCAGGCAAAGGCACTCTTGAAGGAAAACTATCCCTGTTCAATGCCTAGAATTCCGTTTGACTAGTGGTTTGGTTCTTTTTCTAATCCTACTGGTCTCAAGCCCAATCTTTGGAGACCCAGGGCTTGTCCCACCAAATCCACTCAGAGGCGATCATGTACCAAATGTCCTACCTTAGAAGAGGGGGACTTCCAGAAATGGGGATGGTGGATCATCCCTGATGTCAATCGGTTGTTTCGACTATCAACTTTCGTGGCCATGTTCTGGAGTGGTTGTATTTTACTAGTATGAGAATCTGGTGGTGTAAGAGCCTCAACATTCATCATGTCCTCTATATTGGTCACCGAAAAATGCATCAATTTAAATATCCCTATGTTGTCCAATATATACCACCTGTTGGGATGAATCAGCGATGTGGGGTCACCCTACTAGATGTTTGGCCCTTTTCAAATTAATTAGGTATGTATTGTATCCTATATTGGGGGTTATTCCTTCATCATTTACTTACCAATCCCTCCTTCAACCCTTCGACCGTATCTTAAGAGCACCTACAGGGTCATTCTAGTGGATTGGCCCTCATCAGATAAGTAGGAGGAGCAGACCAAAAGGAATGTGAAAGACTTAATGGCTTGCCTCATTATTTATCAATGTTTCTCTTACCACCCTTAAGATTCCCCCTCTACCACTATTTGGAACAATTCATCTAAATAATTCATTAATCGAGGTTACTTATTATTTTTACGAGAAGGATTCTTGGTTTCTCATATTCAGGGAAACTCATCTGCGAGGTCTATGCACCCTGCGGGTTTAGCCGAAAATTCAATTGCATTCAGAAGTTATGCCCTCCTGCTCTTAACAACGCTCACTAGGAGTAACATCTTATGATATCTCGCCAATTATGGATAATGTTTACCCATTAGGACACCCAAATCCAGGACAAACTTTTGGATTCTATAGGTTCTTTGATCTTCCTTACCCTGAATTATGGTGAGGCCTGGGTTAAGTTATATCCCGATGGACAACTGGTCGATTTTGTTCCCCCTGTGGAGACTTCCAAGGTATCTAAGGTGAATGGAAAGGGGAATCAAAAGGATGTTGATGAAAAAATTTTCTCTGGAAAATTTATTCAAAGGTATCTTTGTTCCCTCTCTGGGAAAGTTGTGAAAGATGGGGTTATGAACTCACGGGCAACCAATCAAGATACTGGAGCTGCTTTCGAGAATTTTTCATCCATCCCATCCTAGGCCAATTTTCTAGTTGCTTGGAGGTAGTTGGACCTTTTTAAAGGTCATCCATCTTCTCATGGCCGGTCCCCTTGTGATTTATGGAAACT
Organism: Viscum album; assembly: GCA_963277665.1. NCBI lineage: Eukaryota > Viridiplantae > Streptophyta > Magnoliopsida > Santalales > Viscaceae > Viscum > Viscum album. The sequence goes on from OY728130.1 coordinate 406,278,305, forward strand.
CTTCTAGACTATGGATGTTTCCCTTACTGTAATTGTTTTAGTGTCACCACTGATTGACATTCCATTCGATGAGGATTGAAATGAGGTGTTTTGCTACCTTAAGGACCTTGAGACCCTTATCCACTCCCGAAGTGGTCACCATAGGTACTCACATCAAGTACTTGCCATGATACGGCCAGGAACCACCTATGAGGATGATGACATGGTTGGATTACCTATCACGGCCTACATAAAAAATGTTTCGTCTTCACCCCCATAATCTCATAAATTCTCTTCTTCTCAAGGTCCTGAGCTTAGAAGGACCCCCAAGAAATGTCTACAGTTGTCAAAGCCTATCCTGCTTCTCCGTGATACCCCCCTAGCATTGGTCATCCAAATTATATCTACATTTACAGAAGCTTGGAGATTCTGGGATGAGTTAAGGGAGAGCACCTCAGATGAAGATATACAGAGACTTCATTAGAGGGAATGCTTAAATATACAAGGTTTTGGGGGAGCCGTCACTCCTACCTATATGTCAGCAGATGAAGACCATGATGAGGTGGTATCTCACTTGAATGAAATGGACACAAGCCTTCAAACTCCCACATATAGGCGTTACTGGTCAGACTGTGTGGTATTTATGGTAGTATTTCCATGGCCAATAGGAGAGGTCTTATTTGAAGCCTTTGGCCCTAAATTCATTTACTGCCAAGATGATGAAAGCTCCCTCCCTTTGTTTCTTGTTTTCTAGGGTCCTAATGGGTCTCGAGAGATGGCTTTTTCCCGGACTTATTCTCCCAGAGGTACTCTAGCATGGGATTATGCCCCTTCACTGGAAAAGGGTAATGTTGAAGGATCTCTCAGATCCTAAGAGCATATGGAGGCGGTGATTTCAGACCCTTCTAGAGCATTCCCTCCTCCAACTCCTCTAGGTGAACTTGTTCAAGAACCATCTCCTCAACAGTCAAAGATTCATATACAAGCCTCCCATCTATCGAAGCACAATCAAAAGGGGGTCACAAGTAATTTTCTGCTCACTTTTTTATTAAACCAAATATCCTTACCTTGTGGGATCACTAGTAAGTATCTATGATTTGACGTAGAACATATTAGTGATAAGACAATGAATGCTTGGGAATCTATAGCCTCTATACCTTTCAAGGTAGAGGAAGGATCTCCATCAGTTACATATATTCTAAATAGGAAAGTATGACCTTTTAAGGAGATTGGGGGTGTTGTTGGCCCCTTGGATGTGCCTTCCCCTATTGTAACAATTTCCTCCCCAATAGTGGAAGGTCAACCCAAAGTCGAGGGTTCATTTGATCACGCTGAACCAATTCTTATGGAGAGGGACATAGTGGTCTTTGTGGTGGGTCCAGAGTCCAGTGACAAGCCCCATGTTTTTCTGCATCTTGGAGGGGCTACGAATATCATTGAGCCAATAATTCTTGACCATACGGCTTTTGTCCCTATAGAGGTAATTTCTTAAAAAGTTTATACTTTTCCTGCTCATGGTGGCTATGGGAAAGTCATGGTTAGGGAGGATGATGTTCCATCCCCTGAATATCTAGAGTGGGCTATTGTGCCATTTTTTCTAGTTTTGAGAGACATTATGTTTTCATGCACCCAATATTAAGAGAACAATATCCTAATCCATAATTACTATCCCTTCATGCCTCATACTAACCAGATTCCTTTTAAGGGACACCTCGAGGACTACCATTCCAGCCGATCATGGTTCTAGTTCCTTAGTACCGTCTAATATCCAAGTAGTGTGGCTAATGATTGAGGATGTATCGCCACCAATTTTTGACATCGATACTACTTTAGGGGTGAGAGGTATTGTCATCTCCTATCCATCTTCATAATTGAATCCAAAGGCTTTGGTAATGGCAGATGTCCTTAGATTTCCATCTATTCTCATTAACAGAGACGAGGTTGTTGCAGGTTTATGCCATGCTGTAGCTGCTGAACTGAGTCCCTCTCTGGTGACATTCATTCCCAACTAAATTTCATCATCAGGGATTGATTCTAAGTCCAAACAAGGGAGCATATCCAAATTTATTCCCACTTAGAAAAATGTGTTGAGGAACATCTGGGTATTAATATCCCAGACTACATTGGAAGAGTTGCCATCAAAATATCCAATGTTACACTACTAGTTTGTAGTAATGGGTTTTGTTGGGTTTAACTATCATGAAATTTATGATATATGAAGGCAAGTGGTTAATGCTCGGAAATAAATGGGTGAACTTGAATCTCGACTCTCTGTGGTAGATTCGACGGCTTATCTAGCAGCTATAGGAAAAGTCCTTATTGATAAAGCTACTTCTCATGCTGGGATGGTTGCAAAGTTGAAAAAAATCTCATGAAGCAATAGTATTTGATGAAGTATCTAGACCCATAAGTGGAGTAACATATCTATAAACTAGAACAGCTCAAACATGAGCAGGCTCAGGCTGCAGCTTCCGTTGAGGAATGGTGATCACCAATGAAGGAAGGAGAAAGAACCAGCCTCCAAGACATGAGGGAAGTTGAGGCGCTAAAATAGGGTGCTGAAGCCGAGACTGCAAACTTATTGAAGCTTCACCAATCCATTTAGAAATCTCACAAATCATTGATGCATCTTTGCGACTCTGTCGAATTCTTTCTGTAAAGGTCTTGTCTTGGTCACAAGGAGAGGCTCCAGGATGTGGATGCCCACCATATATTTTTATGGAATATAATGTAATTTATTTTCCACTAAATTCACTCTCTTTTCCTTTTCCTATTAAAATCATTTCACTTAAGTATTGAAAACCTGACTTGAAATTAGTAAAATGAAATAACTGAATCGAGCTTTAAATGTTTCTTGAGCCAAGGGACTCAGCAAGCATAGTTCGACTATTGATGAGGTTTTATGGAACACCTCATGAACATCTAGGTATTTTTTTAATATTACCCTAATTTTGTCCTAATCTTTATTAACATGATCTTAGAAGGAATAGCTTGGCTTTTACCTCGGCCACCCTATACGAGTTCTTACATATCAAGATTTGCACCCTTTCTGATGGCTCATTGATTTTTTAGCGAAATGACACTCAAAATTTGACCAGAGGTGCCTTCAGTAGATTTTCCAATTAGTGAGCATAAAATCTCATCTTTTTTGTTGGAATTATACATATTTACCAATCACACATAATGCTCATGTTTTAGTTGAACAATGTTAACAAACCATAACAGGGTAGGGCCCCGACACATGACCATTAGTCCGTAATGTTCTAGTATCCTTCAGACACAGGTTAATGATTTTTCATGATCCTGTATTTGTGTATTATGGACATGAATGAGGCTCAAGAGCCTCTTTAGGAAGAAAAACATAGGAAAAGACTATCCTAGAGATGCATTTTCCATGGATTGATGACCATTTTTATGGGCGACATATGCAGATCCACCAGGGCATGATGTGCATAGTCCATCAAAGGAGTCTGTAGGAAACCAGATTTCGAATTATGATGGCCTAGTGGGATTTTCCCCATTTTCGATTTACATTGATGTTGGGAGCCACAATAGATGGTTAGTTTGAGTAGTGTTGTCTGAGAACATTAGAAACATTCATATCGGCATTGAGTGGGCAATTGTTCCAGCACATTTCTTATTTTATGAGGGAGATATGGTTGGTGTTCAGTTTAGTGAAGAGTCACAAATTGTCATTTTATGTTAGAGGATCCTGGATAGAAGGAGGTACATAGGCCGTCATTCATGAGTTTTCTCGATCTGGTGGTGTGACAATACATTAATGCCATTTGAGTGTACGAGGGCAGGAAAGGACTCTCATGGGGAGGAACTTGCCTTTGATTGGTGAAGAGTTTTGTGGGAAATATATGCTGAGCCACTGGGGCATGATTTGAATAGCCAATCAAAGGTGTCTGTGGGACACTGGCCTTCCATCCCAGATGTCCTTGGAGGATTATAGAGATTCATGGTCACCCAAAGCATGGAGTTTGGAACATGGAAATGGGGGTAGTAGGATATATTGGGGATATTTGGGATGTGATTTACTCATGGAATAGTGTCCCTTACGTAGATCTGACTCATACTCTGGGTGATGTATTCATTTGATCTTTGGGATACCCAATAATTTAACATCACATGTCCAGGATACAGGGTTCCTCTCAGGGGAGGGAACTGTGAAATTCCTTTTAGTGTCATGCTACTAGGAACAACTTTCTGGGCAGTTTTGACATAATGATACATTGGATCTCCTACTGAGATCCCTATGCTCATTTGACCTAAGATAAGTGTCCGAAACATGATATTACAATGGTTCTTGGGTGACCACCTAAGAAGAGTGAATTCAACATTATGGGAAATTTTTACTCTAATTCTATTTCCTTGCAGTTTAACATCGTGCGGTAAGGGTGATTTTGTGTCATAAAGGTCTTAAAATGTTTTAGGTTAACTGAAATTAGGATATTCCAGCATTCCATGGATGTGGGTGATGATAACAGGTGTAAACCATAGTCTCGGGGGTGACATGAATCGGTAGGGATGACATGGGGCTTGAAGGCCATCGGGCATACTGAGATTGGAGATGACTCTCTTGGGGTCATTTTTCCTTTCATTAAGGGCCATTTTTTGGGAGTCATATGCAGAACATCTGGGGAATGATGTTCATATTCAATCAAAGGTGTCCGTAGGACATTGGCCTTCTATCTTAGATGGCCTTGGATGGTTATGGGGATCCTAGTTTTTCTAAGGAATAGAGTTTGACAAATGGGAAAGGTATCCTTCAGAATTTGAGAATACCCATACCATGATTAATTGTAAACCAATTGAGATTCCAAATGGGTTTGACCCATACGTATAGAGGGAAGCAGGATCTTTTGACTTTTCATGACTGAGAGGCTTGTGCCGAATCACATAATATTGAGAACTGGGCTACACATAACTCTTGAAGAATTTCACTGTTTTATTGTCACGCGATACAAATTTTCATGGACTTCCCATAAAATACTAACATATGCATGGAGGAAAGTTCATTTTTTGGGGGATAGGCTATGATCAAGAATTGAAGCATCGCTGCGTATCCTGTGAGGGTAAAAATCAAGCCACACGTAGTCCTAAATGTTCCCTATAATCGTTTTCTTGATGTGTCTGGGGGCAATTGAGGGAATTTTGGTTTTATTTGATATGGGGGCCAAGCCTACCATATTCCCCCATGGTTTACTTGAGTAAGATAATCCATATCACTGATCCTAAGATCACGTGTGTTACACTCAATGGGAGAAACAATGAGTGGTTACAATGCCTCCTTCGCAAGTGGAATGTGACATAGAATATGATGGGGCAATTTTCATTTTCATTCCTGGTGGGGATAGTCCAAGATCGAGGGTCAAGGAATTTTTACATATCTTGCGAAGGTAGGAATCAAGCGACACATAGTTATTCATGTACCCTGTACCGATTTGGCTCAGTCAAATGGGTTGGGTCAATTTCATTCTACCTATCATTGCAGATAGGTCTACTATGTTACTCCAAAGTAGAATTTCGTAGGAGAATGTCTACCACCAATACTATGCTCAAGTGAGTTGTACTCGATGTGAGATAAAAGGAGTGATAAGGTATTCCCTTATGAGTATGGTTTGATAGGGGGCATGATGGAGGTATTTTCTTTGAGGGAGGTTGTGCCAGGATCAAAGATCGAGGTGTCGCTACGTATCCTTTGAGGGAAGAAATCAAGCAACACATAGTTCTGTGAGTGATCATGTAGTTTATTGTCATGAAATTAGGATTGTTTATGCTACGTAGTTTAACTTATTAAAGAGAGGACATGTTCGTTACAATTTATCATCATGTGGAAAGGATGATGACTCATAGTTTAAGGTCTTAGAGTTTGGACCATGATATAGGGGAATTTTTTATGACTCATAGTTTTGGGTCATGGATTTTGAACTATAATATTAAGGGAATTTTAGTTTAATGTTGTATTTCATGGAATAATACCATAAAATTTAATGTCATGTGTCTAGGATGATGAATTATAGTTTAAGGTCTTAGAGCTTGGACCAATGTATGGGGCATTTTTTTAGGACTCATAGTTTAGGGTCATAGAGCTTGGACACTAGTATGGGAGTGATATAACTCACTATTTAGGGTCACTGAGTTCATACCAATATATAGTATAATTTTTATGCAAAGTATTTATTCAATAACATTGTGTTTGTGGGAGCCATGATGAGCTTTCCATCCATTTATATTAGGGTGTATGCTCCATCGGAATATACCCTATGAATGACATACATTCCTTCCCACTTGGGTTCAAGATTTGGGGGATTCTTCCCGAGTATCATCAGGGTCTTGAGGACTAACACCATTTCTTCATTGAGGAAATATCTAAGGCAAACATTTTTATTGAAGGCTCCTTCAATCTGATTTTGGTAGATTTCCAATTGGGGAAGAGTGTACATCCTCTTTTCATCTAATTGCTCATACTCATCAAACCGTCTCTGGGATTACTCATCCATGGACAATTGATCGCAAATGGACACACGATGTAACGACACATGGATTTATATAGGCAAAACCTCCTCTTCCCCATATACTAGTGAGTATGGGGTTTTCCGAGTGGTAGTACAGGTAATGTTCTGGTAATCCCACAAAGCATGAAAGAGCTTATCTGTCCACAATTTCGTATCCTTGTCAACCATATTTTGATGTATGCTAGTCAGAGTCTTGTTGAAATCCTCTATCTTCCCATTTTCCACCATGTGGTAGCGAGATGACCAAATGGAATTGATCCTATATTCCTTGTATAACTTCTCCATATCAACAGAGAAATAGTTAGTGTTGTTGTTTGTCAGTATTGTATGAGGGGCCCCAAATATGGTGATGATCTTAGCCTTCACAAAGATGGAAATTTTTTTCTCCCTGACTTCCTTAAGGGGTATGGCTTCATCCCATTTAGAAAATAAGTCATTTTCTATGAGTATGAACTTGAATTTTCTGGATGTAGAAGGAGGATATGGTCCCACAACATCCATCCCCCAGGTGACGAATGGACAAGAGTACATAGCCTTATGAAGCAACTTCGGTGGGGAAGTGTATGAAATTAGCCTGAACTTGGCAGGAATGGCACTTTTTACAGAATATGGTGCAATCCTGTATCATGGTGGGCCAGTTATATCCAAGCCTTTGGATTTGGTGAGAGAGCTTGGCTGTTGAGTGGTGTGCTCCACAGGATCTGATGTGTGCTTATTTAACGATGGCATTTGTATCTTCTCCATCAATGCAACTGTGAAGGACTTCGTGAAGGCCTCATTTTTATAGAACCTTCTCTTGGTTCACCCCATTGTACAAGGTAAATTTGACTGATCGCCTTCAAACCTGCTCCCTTTCAACCCTAACTAGTGGGAGTTCCCCTTTTTGAAGGTAATTTTTAATTTGTGTCATCCAACTGGTGGTATGACCATACAGCTCAGGAATGAGTCTAATTTCATCAATTTCCTATGTACTGCTCTGGATGAATGGAAAGACCATCCGAAGATGAGCAATTCTAATGATTGTTTCATCCTAGTTGGGATTCGCCTATGATGGGGTTACATTTTCTAGAGCGTTGTATTGAGAATTCTATGATCGGGGGACATGAGTCATCACTATTTCTGATGGGAATTCATCCATCAATTCATGGCCATGTTTTATTAATGGAACCAACACTACTTTCTTGATAGCATAGTCACCATTGACATGTTTGATGACTAGATCCAAATCAACCGTTATTTTGAGGTGTTTGGATTGCACCTGGAGTCCCAATTCTAGGACTACAATGATGCCTGATATTTTTCTTTATTGATCATATGTCATTCCAATAACATGAAAGAGTAAGGAAATATGGCTTTTTTATGGGATACAAGTACGACTCCCAACCCCACATTGTTGAGATTGGGATCCTCTAACCTTTTCCATACCAGGATTCAAGATGTACTATTGGTGTACATTTCCCACATCTGGGGGTTCACCTGGATGGAAAAAACATCTTCATCCAGAAGTTTGGCATCCAATAGTGATGTATCTTTCTATGGGTTCTCATCTCGAAATTCTATTAATGCCTAGACATTGATGTACCTCTAGGGAACGTACCGTATGTCAAACTATTGTAGGACAATCTCCCATCATGATAGGGACCCATTTAGCATCGGAAAGTTAAGGATTTACCACAGCAGGTTATAGCGAGAGACCAGGTGGATCTCATGGTGATATAGGTAATGCCTGAGCTTCTCAACCATAAATATTTGGGATATTTATTTCTTTTCAAAATTTTAATACTGAGTTTCCGCTTCAATCATTGTCTTGATAAGGTAAAAGAGGTTGTACTCACTACCGGAATCATTTTTCTTCATGAGAAAGGCGCCTAATGACCACTTCAGGGAAACTATGTATAAAATGAGTGGTCTCCCCTCAACTGGCGGCATGAGCATCTATGGGCTTAGGATATATCTTTTGAGGTTTTCAAATGCTTCTTGGCAACTGTTATCTCACTCATACGTAACTACTTTATTCACGAGCTTGGTCAAAGGTAATCATTTACCTTCTAGGTTGTCTATGAAGTGTCAAATTTTGGAGAGGTTCCCTTGGAGACCTCTAAGATCAGTGAGGTTTCAAGGTGGGGACATGCCAAGAATGGATGTTGTCTTATTGGGGTCCACTTTGATACCAAGATGGCATACGATGAAGCCAAGAAATTATATAGAGGTAATGCCAAAGACACATTTTAGGGGATTCCTCTTTAAACAGTGGTGTCTCAATATGATGAAGACAGTTTCAAGGTCGCTCATGTGGTTTGATTGATGTCGTGATTTAACCACTAGGTCATTGACAAAACACTCGATGAACTTTCCCATAAAGGGATTGGAGATGCGATGCATGGCACATGGATATGTGGTGCCAAAAAAAATTTAGACCGAACGTCATCACTTTATAACAGAACACACCCTGAGGGCCCCTAAAAGAAGTAGCTTCTTTATCTCCTTTGGTCATCCATATTTGATTGTATCCAAAATAGCCATCCAGGAAGGAGAAGGCCTAGTATCTCACTGTTGCACCGATCAAAAAATCTATGATCAGGATTGGGAAGTCATCTTTTTGAAATGAAACTTGATGTCCCTAATATCAATGAAGATTCAAATCAGTCTATTCATATTTTTAACAAGAACTATGTTTGCCATCACGGTAGGATATTGGACCTCCCGTATGAAGTTGGATTTTAACATCTTGTCAACTTCAGCCTTTATTGTGGAAGCATGCATTAGGTGTGTCCTTATGGCTTCCTGGTTGTATCCCCAATGATCCTCTAGTAAGAACAGATAGTGGGTGGTGACTTCAAGATCGAGACCAGGTATCTCTGTGTAATTCCAGAAAAACAAGAATTGATTATTCATTAGGATAGAGGTGTATGCCTCTAGTTCTTAGACATGTATGTCCACACTGATAAGAGTGAGACTCAGGTCATTTTAGGTTCCCAGATTTATCTTTTTATGTTCATCTATTGTGTTGGAGACACCTTCTTCAAATGCAGGGGGGAATCATTGAGTTCTTCTTCCTCTTCTACTTTTTCTTATTCATTAACTTCATCATTTTCCTCTTCTAATGGAGAAATTATTTTTGAGACAAACTTTCCAATATTATGGGGAAATTTTCACTTTCCATAGTGTGTGAGGCAAGGGTAGTTTGATGTCCCATTGATGGGCTGTGAACATATTTGATAGAGATTTTCTTGAAAATATGGGAGTCATCCTACTCATTTGTGTCTTTAGACTTGGTGGTTGTAGTGAAGACCATGAATACAACTAAGTCTGTATCCGGAATTTTACGTGCACATTCAACTTGGTTGATGGGTAGTTCGTACCTCTCCCCAATATGCTCGAAGGGGTTGGTGGGAGACCTCTCCAATCCATTTCGGGCATTGATCCAATCAAGGTTGTCGACTGAAAGATGTTTTTCTTCTGACTCATAGATCTCTGCATCGATGTAATGAGTCTCAAATAACTAAGACATGGATTTATCGGTGTACAACATCTCATTTTTTCAATTAGTGAAATATTAAATACATTTATGGTATGAGGATGGAATTACAGTATGATGATGTAGCCAAGGGATCCCTAACAAAAAATTTAGGGTTTACTTTGTTGCACCTCTAGCAACTCGGAATCTGATATGAGATCTCAGATCCAAGTATTATGATTGACTCGTCCCAAAGACGTCTTCTCACTTTTTTCATATCCCATTAGAGTTGTAGTGTAGGGTGCCAATCTATCTTCATCATATCCCAGCTGTCAAATCATTTGCAGTGGGAGGAGGTTAACTCTAGAGCCTTTGTGGATGAAAATCCTCCGAACATCGATTCCATTTATCATTCTGAACCCATATAAGGGCTTGATGTTCCCTTTCATGATGACATCTTCATCCCTATCTATGAAGGAGATTACAACATGACATTCTTCGGGACTTTTCTCTGTTTTGTAGACTTCAGCTGTTGCTACTTCAGCCTTGAACTCCTGGGGACTTATGAAGGTTTTGATGGGAGCCACCCTAAGATCTGCAGATAGGCTCAATGCATCCAAGATTGATAGATTTTCTAGTACCCAGGCCAACTAATTTAAAATTTCTTACTTCTACTCAAATGTTCGGTGCTTTTAGGCATGAGGTTTCTCGTTCATAGACACTTTAGGGGCTGTGTCTTTGGATGTATATGGTTTAGCCTCCATGATAGGGGGTGGTGATTCTATGGTCCTTTCCACATTTGGTCTAATTGTCCCCCCTGTATACCTTGGGTGGTTCAGTACTTGTTCTTCCCCTGATGGATACTTCATGATAATTGGGCTTTGGTTTCATCCAGTGGGGGTGAAGAAGCATTCCGGTTCTGGTTGTGTTTGTTGGAGGGTCCTTCCATGAGATTTTGTGATGTTAACAGTTTGACTTATTTTGTGGCCAAGAATTTTACTCCTTCAACAATCAAGCCTTCCAGGAAACATCCAGCCTCTACGGCCTCTTCCTCCGACTCTACAATTGGTTGTGGGGAGTTTGGGTCCATGTCCATATTCTTCATCCTATAAGGGTTCCATCAAGTGGATTACATTAATGGAGTTGAAGATCAATTCTTGGTCCAATATCATTTATGTCTGACTCTCTCTTTCTGATGGTGCTGTTTAGGGGGGTAGTGACTATTGTGTCATTTTGTGGGGTGGTGCCTGTTATTCCAAGACTGTTGGTATGAAGTAAAAAAGTTTCAACACTGACTTCGGCTATGGTGTCTCCTCATCTTCTTTCTGTTTCTTTCTACCCTTCTGGCTTTTAGAGGACCACAATATTGATGAGGATAGTTGGGTTGTATTGGGAGCTTTTGGGGGCACAATTGGTTGATTCAATTGTACCTAGAGGATTCCATGGACTCATTATATGGTCTTTCGGGACATCGATTTGTCTATATTTTTCTCCATCTTTATAGCGACTAGTCGCCACTCTTCATCCTCTCTTGAGTCAGAGGTGGAAACCTACGCCACTTGTGCTGGTGGCGGGCCCAACTTGACATTCCTAGAATCCAACATCTTTATTCATGTGATCCTTAAAAACAAAGAATTATTAGATGGTGTTTCCAAGTATCCAGTGATATAGACAGTAATTTTGATGGTCATCGAGACCTACTTCATCGGCTCTCTTTGGCTCTTGAAGCTGAAGCATATTGAAATTCATGGCGGCTAGGAAATAGCCACGGACTAGGTCATCTTGGAATGAAAAAATGTCATTTATTCGTTCTTTGAAATGATTTCTCTTAGAACCCTGTCGCTTGTATTGCCGAGTTTGGGGTGGATGTTTGAATCCATGGGGTCCTTCACGGTTAGGTGGGGCCCTCACAACTGGATCCGGTGTCGGGGTGGCTCAAGCATGACGGAATACACTTCAACTTTTTTTTCTTTTATCCATGGATGATGGGGCCTCTTACAATATAATATTGGTCCTTTTCAAGGGGTATTCTAACCTTTAAGAAATGGAAGATATTTCCTTGAATCTAGTTGTCCACTTTACTAGGATGAGTGGCGTTCTCAATTCATCTCAACGGTTATCAATGAACATGGCGATCATCTCATCCAGGGGGAGTGGTATGTTCAAAAAATATTCCAGGCCTTTCCATCTAGAAATGAAGTATGAAACTCTCTCATTATCTCGGTGCTTGTAGTTTATGAGATCACTAACCATCATCTTGGGTAGCATTGAACTGAACTAGAAGTGAAACTATTGCTAGAGGTCCTCCCAGCATGTAATTGAATTAGATGCAGGCTGGTATACCATAAAAAAGGCAAGCCTTGCAGGGTTCATATGATGCACCTATGTTTTACTACTTCTTGTGACTCTAGAGTTCCTAGAATGGGGTCATAGTAAGAGGCATAGTTCATCAAATGCTGTTCTGGGCACCCCGAGCCATTGAATAATGAGATTACGCGGTTCTTGAAGTTTGGTGGTGGTGGAAAATTACTCACCCACTCGGGGTAGGGATTTCACTCTGGTTGTATCGGAGTGCGCCGCCCCTCCATGTCTTCTAGTCAGGCAGTTAGCTAATCGACAGTGTCTAAGATCCCTTGATGCATATCCTGTCAGGCTTGATTCTGAGCTAGTATGGAAGGGGCCCAGATTGGGCATGCCAGCGCAACTAGAATTTGGGGTGGATACCCAGACATGGGCATCATTATGGGTTTACCTTGATATATTCTGTCTTCCATCCCAATGGGGGAAAGTCTTGATATCCTTCCAGGGCCTAATTGAATGGTCCTTTGGGCTCGACTTCATTCATCCGGATGATTGTCTGTGGTATGGGAACCTCTTTTAAGAGCACCACCAGACATTCTATAGATAGAACACATCAGGAAAGATAACTCTTTCGACGTAGATCGATATTAATTTGCCTGAGCTCTTTCATTTATTCCTCCTACTTTGAAAACCTTTCCTTGAGGGTGAGGGACGCACCCTCTTGTGGAGGAGGAGGTGGGTCATAGACGACCTTGGATTTGTTTTTCCAATTGTTTGAGTTTGGTGGGAGAGGTAATTTCGGATTGACCGAAAAAGAACCTAGATTTAGAACTGCCCTCTGGTTACAAGTTTTCACACCATCAAGCTCGGTGTGGGATTCCTCTGTGAGGGAACCATCATCCCTTATGTATTCTCTCCATGCGTCATTTCTTGTGAGATATTTTGGGTTAACGTCTACCATGTTTACTAAGGCGTACCACATTGGGGGTGGTGTTCCCGATGTGAAATGATAAGAAGGGTTCTTGTGCCCTTTATTGGACATTCTGCTTCAATTATGCGATAATATTTGGTATTATTAACGAATATTGACATGAAGGGAGCCTTGATCTGACCTTGTAAAGCACCTTTATCTCAGAGGGTGCATACCACGAGAAGGGGTGGAATGAGTAACTCCTTTGTCCATCGTTCTCCTTAGACGGTGGAAGACAGAAGTCCGCCATGTGTGGATTTGAGGTAAAAATTACCCTATCCCTATGGACTGGGGTCATTCCCATTCTTTATTGATGGACTAGACCCTATATTTGTTGGTCTTAAAGGGGAATTTTGATTAAAAAATGCCCCAAACCCTATGTGGAACAATTGTTCATATATCACGGTGGTAGTCTCCAATATTTCTACCATTTTAATTTCATGTACTCTCATGCAGGTGTTATCTAAGTGTGGTATTAGTCCTTCATAGATTCTATGGTATTTTGAAGATATTATCACTACTTGTGGGTTGGATTCTCTTAGGTGGGAAGCCTTCTGGATGTTCATGGTCACCTGACTCGGAAGTTTTTCAATGGAATGATCTCTTCAGTCCAAATGCTTCTCAGACTTACTCCGGCCCGACTTTTGTTGAGTATCCCATCTTTCTTGAGTAGTGGTATCATTTGATTATTCTCTATGGGATATGAAATTGCAAGGTGTATTTTCAATTATGGCCTACTATACGGAACATGGAGTGAAGTGTAGAGGCCATGTTCTCCCCATCCCCAAATGTGAACTCTAGCTGGGGCGTTGCCAATGAGGAAACACAATTTATGAAGTGCATGGAGGAAATCTAGTTCAATTTTTTTCTTTTACCTTTCTAATTGTGGCTTCCTTGTGGATGGGAGGGCTTCCAGGTCAATTAGACAATGAATCTCCCTTATAGTGCTGACATGGTCTGCATACCCTTCATAGGGTAGGAATTTTAATTTCACCTTTCCAAGAGTTGTCCATATATTGAGGCGAATGTCCTGAGTGAATTATCCCGAAAATTATCAAAAGAAACATATCCTAATGTTGTTCTTTCAGAGGCTCCTCTACTTGATATGCCCATATCAACTGCTTATTGATGATTTTTTTCCAAAAACAAGGCTGGTAAGAGCCTTATAGATTTGTGTATGTCGTGGGGGTGGATCGGAATATGAGTGGGGCCCCAGGCCATCCTCTAGTTGAGATATAATATAACTTGTTATAGATAGAGTTCCAAATGGATCTGGATCCTTTTTGAGTTCCTTATCAAAGGAGGTATTTCTCGTATTCGTTTCGGAAAGGGGAGGTCCTTCTTTCCAGTATGAATTTTGGTTTTAAGGATGACCATTGCAAGTGGTGCTACGATGGCGAGGACTACCATGGAAACTTTGTGCCCAACCGTGGGAATTTTCCTGATGGTGTGCACCCTGGGAGGACCTTCACGGTGGGCTGTAGTAAGGGGATGACCTTTTGGTTGCTTGGAATCACTGTGGGGAGGGCCTTCCCAGCAAATATCATTGCGAGGAGGGCCTTCACAATGACTGTCATCATGGCCAGGATAATAATTAGTAATTCATATCTAGCTTTAGGGAGAATATCTACAGTTTACATCCTAGGGAGGGCCTTCAGGATATGCTCCAATTAGGAGAGGACCTTCTCGTTTCTTGGCATTCTGGTGGGGAGTACCATCACAACAACTATCATTGCGGGGATGGCCTTCGCAATGACCGTCATCATGGAGAGGACTACCATCATGACTCAATGTCTGACTATATGGAGAATCATATATGCAACATATACCCTTGGGAGGAACATTAAGGCTTATGAAAACAAGGGGGGCCTTCTTTCTATATGATCTTCAGGTCGAGAAGAGGGCTACCACGATGCGCATTAGGAGATAGTCTCTTGCGATCTATCATTCTTGAACCATAGTGTAAGCCCCCGATGGTTCTTTATAGATGACCATCAGAGCTGCTGGTAGTGACATTGAGGGGAGGACTTTCACATCTACCACTGCCACTTCCATAATTTTGTAATGGAATGAAAAGGTCTTGATTATTTGTTGATATGTGTTTGAGGGTGTCGAGTACCCTAACTTCCATCATACTAGGATCATGTATGTGCTCTTCAATTTTAGATTTCATTTGGAGCTTTACATTTTTAGGAACTCTCTTGTGGGAAATCAGATCCATCTGTTGTTGGTAAAGGCCTTAATATATGATTTCGCATCTTGTTGGGTCGCATGATGTCATCGGGATATGCTAATAAGAATCTTGTGTTTTCGCAGGGATATATGTCTGCCATGGAGCTGCCACCATGTTGGAGTGGCATCCCTAGTTGGAACGAGTATTTTTTCTCGATCTGGTTATCTGTATGTCATGTGATATTGATGTTTACTCTCCTAGACTAGAGCAGGGATGAATAACTACTCTGGAGTGACTAACACATTTTGGGAATGAGTCATTCCATTTGAGGAAATCGGGTCGTGGGCCCGATTTATCGCCTTTGTTGTCGATGCAAAGATATTTTGGCATGTTTTGAGGTTATGGTCTAGATTTGATGTCTGATCTTCCATCATTTCTAGGATGTTCTAGGATACATCTTTGGATAGAAACGTTATGAATACCCATTCTGATGTCGGATCAGTATTTTATACCTGTTCTAGTCCTCCATGATTTTCCAATAGATACTAGAAGTTATCCTGTGTCGGGATAGAGGAATGAGTCTATTGTCAGATGTCTTGTCCAATTGCCATTGTATTTGACTGTTGGTCTTCATATTCATGAGTGGGGATTTTTGTCCGATCAAGTTCCACTGTATTTGTCTCACGGGCTTTGTATGCATCCCATAGAATTTTACTCTACTCATATTTGGTTGCCTCCCTGTTTGGATGGCAGGGTTAAAGTGCATAATTAGGTATTTTTGCCTGCATATTGCTGGTCTCTACACTATTCTGATGGTATGCTTGAAATTTATAAGCAAGTGTTTATGCCTATGTATAACATGTTGCCACCCTATTTCGATGGTAGGTTTGTTTTGCATTGGTAGATATTTGCATCTTTCTGTTGCTAGCCACTCTATCTGCATGATGGAACCAGTTACCACTAGCAGGAACATGCATGTTCTCGTATTGTGCCTCGCTATTTCTATAGTGGGATTGAGTGTAGAGGGGAGAGTCATATTTATACCCAACGATTGTTGCCTCATTATTATGACATAGATTCTCCTCAGGAAACATGGTGACTGTGTGTCCTTGGTTATTTATTTGCATCCCTTGGCATGAAGCCCATGGGGGGTGGGTCTTCTGGACTTTGGCAGGTGCCCTCGGAAAAATTTCCTCCTTAGTGGGAGGAGGTCTTGTCATCCGGTGTCAGTTGCGATGCTCTCTGGTGGGGGCCAGTGGGTAGGGCCCCTGTGCAGTTGGGATGAAGTTTTCAACTTTGACTTTATATTCCTCTATAAGTTAAGGGATGTTTTCGTTGCAACATTCTAGTGACAGGATCCCGAAATGGTTTGAGATGACCATTGGGGACACCATGTGCTGAGGTATCGGTAGTGGCTGAAGATGCGGTTGGCGGACCTTTGCAGACTGGAAGTCTTTCTTTGTGGCCACCTTCATGGGGAGAGTATCATTTCAATGTTACTCTTTGATAGCATATTGGACACCCAGTGTTGAAGACGTTGGGTAGGAAAAGGGGTCATGCTCTTCGTTGAGGCTCTGGCCACTCGAGGGATCGTTGATGAGTTCATATTCATGGATTGTGGGGATGTCATTTGGATCGAAGGTTGCTCTGTGGGAACCTGCAATATACATATACGACATACATACCACAAAACCGTTTCAATGTAGCATTCCTTTTAACATATTCATATTTGTTGATTCAGCTTGGCCACATTCCCCTCTTCTTTTACTATGGGGCGAAGGGACCTGAGTGGGGTGAACCCGCTACCTTGGTTAAAGATTCACACTGGGTTCACCATTTTTGTCCCATCTCTGAGGTGGCACATTTTTCACATACTGAGGTGAAAAAATGGTCTGACTCTCAGTTTCCTTTTTTCTATTATCATTGTGGTAGAACCACCACCTTGGATAAGGATTCACGTTGGGTTCACCATTTATGTTCCACTTATGAGGTGACTCATTTTGCGCATACCAAGGCGAACAAAATGGTCCAACATGCAGTATCCTTTTTTCCTTTTATCATTGTTGTATAACTACCACCTTGGTTAATGATTCAGGTCATGTTCATCATTTTTGTTCCACCTCCAAGGTGGCACATTTTACGGGTGGTGCAGATGGGAAATGATGAGGATCGTCACACGTCCACTTTTTTATAGGGCCGATTTCTTGTCAAATTTACCATTCCTTTGTTTCTACCAGTTCAACATCATTATCCATTATAGAAGGTTGAATTAACCTTGTGGGAGCTGTTGGCCCCAGTAGGTGATTGCGTGGGTGTCAAGCGCTCATGCAATCTCTCCTTCTCAGATATAATTTCTTCAAATTTTCTCCAAAAGGTTTATTCGAGGATCCATGAATGCCCCACGACCCTGGTATCCATGATTCAAGTACCTTATTTTCAAATGTATGTTCTCATTGGCTGACGATTTGTCCAACAACAATTAATGACTCCACCGGTCTAAAGGATGGGAGGTCAAGGTCACCACACCCTTCTAGGAGAATATTGTTGCCTGTTCTGGGAATATCTTATAGATTTAAGTTATATTCATATGTTTGTGAATCCTTGGTTCATTCTCGAAGAGTGTGTCCATGGGCTACCCTTGGTTTGCAAGATCATCATGAATATGCATATGTTTGATTTTACCGAGGTGATGTTGACATAGCCTTATTATAAGGCGCTCTAGATCTTACTGTCATCCAGGGGGGATAGAGGGTGACATGATGTTTGGATCGGGCTCACAAAAAGAGTGGACTACAAATCCTTAGGAGAGTAATTAGAACCCACGTTGTTCGGATGTGTGGGGCTTACACGTGGAAGCTTCCCATTTGAGGAGACAAGATTGGATGGACCCTTTATGGATGGGAACCCTTTTTATCTTGGGCCTTCTAAAAGGCATCAAACGTATCATGATTTGTTTACAAATCAGAGTTATCATAGCTCAAAAGTGTGGGTTTTATGCATGGAAGCTTCCCATTTGAGGTGTCATGATTGGGTGGACCCTTTATGGATGGGAACCCTTTTGATCTCGGGCCTTCTAGCAGGCGTCCTACGTATCCTGATTTGTTCAGGAATCAGAGTTATCATAGTTCAGAAGTGTGTGGCTTAATCATGGAAGATGCTCATTTTAAGAACATGATTGGGTGTACCCTTTATGGATGGGCACCCTTTTGAGCTCAGATCATCTGGCATTCATCCTACATATCCTGATTTGATTAGGAATCAGAGTTCTCGTAGTTCAGAAGTGTGTGGGTCTTATACCTAGGAGTTGTCCATTTGATGAACATGATTGGGTGGACCCTTATGGATGGGCATCCTTTTGAGATTGGGACTTATGGAAGACTTCCTACATATCCCTAATTGATCATGAATCTGAGTTCTCATTGTTCAGAAGTGTGTGGATTACGCGTGGAAACTGCCCCGTTGAGGAACATGATTTGGTGGACCCTTTATGGATGGGCACCCTTTTGAGCTTGGGCCTTATGGAAGGCATTCTATGTATCCTGATTTGATTAAGAATCAGAGTTCTCATAGTTTATAAGTGGGTAGATGTTGTGATACTCACAAACCTCTAAGCCCAAGCGAGTAATTCTCAGTGTGAGAAGGAAGAGGATGTGAATGATTCGAAAATGCACATTACTCCTCCCAAGTTGGTGGGGGAGGGATATCCCATAGTGAAAGAGGTCGGGGCGGCCATGGGTGAGGGCGCATAGTGATTAACCTTTCCATGTGAAATTGAATTAAAGGTAACGCGGCCCTTCCTCGGGTGATTGGGGACTTACCTCAGTGGGAGGACCCCAGAGCATGTTCCGGGAAGGGGAAGAGTTTGATTTTCATCAAAGGGGGGAGCGAACATAAACCCTTTAACTGGTCCATGTTTCTCATTGAATGGAAAAGTAGGTCATCACCCCTAATCTTGAGAATAGTGAGGTTTACATAGGCATCCCAGGGTTAGACTCCGGGTTATCGTGGGAATGTTGCCTCACATGCACTCCCGAAGCTTCCACCTTTGTTAGGAGGGCCTTCGTAAGTCTGCTTACTGTGTGTTTGTAGACTCAATGGGGCGCGTTGACGTGCCCGATGGTCTGATCATACAGGTATAATGACTTTGTAGGAGGATTTGGCTGAGTGCTGGAGGACTTGTTAGTGGTGGTATCATGGAGGACTAGACAGTAATATAGGGTTGAGGTTGGAATTGGAAGGAACAATACCTAGAAACGCTCAATTCCACCTACTGGTTTCTCATGCGGGATGGGGAAGGCTCCGCATACCATAGTGGTATGTTGGATGGAGGTACATCTACATACCAGTGTGGTAAACATACATGAGTATCTCCAACCATGTACCATAGTGGCTCACAGCTCACCATGCCTCTTTGGGTTATATCTGCGTACCGATTGGGTACGTGGTGCTGGGTTCAGTCCACAAAGCGGTATGCTACACGAAGCACCACACTGAAGGACATTTTGGGTGATTACCATTAGCGATAAATTCATCCACGAGTGTTATTTGGTTCATAGTATACCAGTTGGGTTCTTTGTTCTATTATTATTATTCAATTCCCCCTTTTGTAGATCACGGTTGGCTGTAACTACAGAGGAAGTGGTTCACGGTTCGTGCTTCACCGAAGAAACAAAACGAAAGCTGGAGTGCATCCCATTAAGTCTCTCTCTAGCCTTCATCCTCGGTCCTTTCCTCTATCAACCCCCTCCATTTATTCTACTATTATCCTTTTATATAGCAATAGTGGGATCATATCAACTCGGCATGCGACACCATTTGCAGAGGCCCATTGAAGTATTATTTTGACCCGTAGAAGACTCGGTCAACAATGTTTTTTGGGGTATTTGGTTCGCGATAATGGTTTATAAAACCCTGCCTATCTAGTTAATCCATGAACTGAGGGGTTCACGGCATGGTATGTGGATGGTCTTCTATGCGGTTCACTATTTTCCTTGGTTTCTGGCCATCGATTCAAAGGCTAGCATTTCACAGACCGTCTTGCATACCCAGTGGTTTTTAGTCCTTCTTCTTCACGTACCTTTCATGGAGATGGTACGTGGGCCCCTTGAAAACTTGAATTAATTTATGTTCCTTCGAAGAAATGCCAATAAATTTGAGTCCCTTCACCCTGATAAACTTGTATAAGTGCTTGATTGCTTCTCCAAAGCAATTGTAGGGGACATTCTTCCCTTGGTAAAATTTTTAGCACCCTAGAATTTCGTATTTCATCCACATTATATGTATAAGGGCCTTCATGTCCATGAGATCTGTATTTCATGTGTACTACGCACTCTTGAGACCCTATTTCTTATGTTCAAGTATTTATGTGTTATGAGGAAGAAAATCTAATATGTCTATCATACAGATACCAGTGGAATTTATCATGAGACTAGGATACATTGTATCGGCAGGAAAGCTATCATTTGAGTAAAACATGAAAAAGGTGTCTTACCTCTCCGGTCATAGTTGATCCATTTATAGTAAATGGATCAACCAATGAAAAATGATCAAGATCAGTGGCATTGAATATTTAATTTATGCATCATTTAGTATTTTTTGAAAATTTAATTTTACAAGATCACATAAAATAACATACTAAAATTAATAGATTAAAAAACACAAGGTGTGATGAATATTTTTTATGTTATGAATTTTACTAACATGAGTGACATAAATAAGTTAATTCATAACTAATAGAAAAAATTTCATTCATCAAGATAATAAAAATCCTTCAGGAAAAATTAAGTCATCACACCTTTCACCATTTGAATTTGAATATAACTAGGTGTATAGGGTTCTCATCAACAATAGTTGAGGGAGTATCCTACTACTGGCAAGCTCATAAGAAAGATATGGGTTGAAATAACTAAATATTGCAGAAAATAAGTATTCATAGCTATCTTGTTGTCAGTTTAGAGAAAAAGAGTTGATTAAATGATGTTTAAAATTTCTAGAAGCTGGGACATCACTAAAAAATTCAAGCATACTTAGTTAATGTGGATGGTCAGTCAGACACCCATATTAAAGCTCTCCGAGTAGGGGTATAGTCATAACTTGGACTATTGGGGTTATGTTTTAGGGATCATTTCCACTAAAATACTAAACAATCTATTTATTCAAAATCTTATTGTGAGATGCACTTAGGATTGATAAAATAGTGGGGGACATTTAATTATTTAATTAATCAGTAATGTCATATCCATAATCAAGATAAATTATTAATATTCAAAAATTTATTATTTAGAATAATATAAACTAATATCTCTAATACACTATGTTTTTTTCTTAAAGTACATGTCCTCAGTGGCCCAAATTTCCATTAGTTGAACATGTGCTAGGAAAAAGTATTATAATATAGATAAGTATATCTGCTTGAGTCCCCATTACCTATTGATCCACCATAAAATGGGAGGGTGATAAGTATTCTTATAGGAGACTCATGTATGCTTAATTTGATGATTACATCATAATGATACCATCAATGTCTAATGATTTTTGGAAACAACATCTGCACAAGGATGATTTCACATTTTGTCTCATCTATTAGAAGACTGTGGGGGAAAAAGTTAAGTGATATATGAATGGGGTGATGATTAAATTTAAGCATCTAAATTTAAATATGAATCACAATCTTTTAATACATCCCATTATTATATCATTTTGTCCAAATTAATCTTATTTCATTTATGATTGAAAAACAAAATAGCGTGGTAAAGAAATCTTAATTAATTTTGGGTAAGGTTTAGAAAATTGAAAATAACATAGAGAAATATGAATCTTTTGTTTTTATGGTGAGAAATTTGAAAGGAAAGGTGAAAAAGAAAATGGAAGGTGTAATGGAGAATGAAACATCAAAACATCATTTTAGTTGAAATTTTGTTATGTATTGCAAAATCATTTATCTCAGATATCTATTGGCCATAAGGAGACATTATTAAATGTTTGAATGAATATTATTTGTGGTGTTTAATACATAAATAATAGTTTATTAATTCTTGAATCATTATAATAAATTGTGAATATAAAATTTAAGACATAGTTACACCCATTTTTTAAATATAATTGTTTGTTTAGTGAAACTATGTAGTTTTCAATGATGCAATAATTATGGTTTTAAACTCTTTGGATCTAAAGACCTAATTTATTATAAAAATATTTAATTATTTATATTTTTACAAAGAAACATTAAAAAATAATGTAATTCCATAAATAATTTGAAAATAATCCAGTTAGAAGTAAATTGATATACTTCATAGGATACCTTTATGTGTTTCATTGAATTTAAATATAAAGTATGAAATATACATGGTTATAAGGTATGAGTTTCTTCAGATTCCTGAGATGAAGAATATCTGAACCATATATTCACCCATCATGAAATGAATAGTCAATTTATTTATTAACTAACACTTCCTTATACATATCGAAGCTATGATGTTAGTAAGGAGGATTTTTGGAAAGTCTTACCTGAAAACATAGATAATTAAAATGTATCATGGAGTAATTCATAAATGGACACTTCTATATACACATTGCATATAAAATGTAAGTAAATGGAGAATCAATGTTAATATTTATATATACTTTAAAAACATCCATTATTTTTTGAGACATGTTTTGAAAATAGAAACATTATTCCAAAACCATTATCCTACTATAATGAAAAATAGATATCATATGAGTTTTTGTATGATATATTTCCATAAAATCATAATAAAATATGTTCAAATGAATATTGTTTATTATTTATTCAAAAAACATACATAAATAAATTCATAATGTGTATCCAAAGTAATTATCATAAAGGTTTCAAATGATATTATAGAAATACCTATTATTGAATAGTTTCTTTTATGTGATAGACTATATTTCTATAAATGGGGGAACATCTTTATTTAAGACTATGGGATAATGATTTAATTGGAGTTAATCAATGTTATAGATACATAAATAGTTGTCATATAAATAAGTTTCACTTGATCTTGTGGAAATGGAATGTACCAGATAGAGACATTGTATTGGAAGGGTAAAACCATAGTAATGGTTTTACAATCACCATGGATGGGGATAAGTTATTCATTGTGAATAATAAATATAATATAAAGCAAAAAATGGAATTAAGATAATATTAAAAAGTTCAATTAATATATAAAAATGGATTTCATGTATCAATGTACATGGGTTTATTTCTATTGATAGTTTGAAATATTGATATTGTGGTGGGATTGAAGAGAAACATGGAATGGGTGGTAAGAGAGTGGCACCAATAAGGCACCATTGGTTATACCATGTGACCTTCCACAAATATGTTAGAATTATTCTTATCATAGATACATTCTTTGATCATTAAATTGGACATTCAATGTCAAGACCAACTTTTTTTAAAAGTATTAACATGATACAAATAGAAATATTTGTTGACACTATATAATTCCAATATGGGGGTAGGTTATTAAAATATAGTCTTAGATCGAAGTAAAAAAAGATAATTGAATATTAATTTTCAATTAATTTTTGAAAAGTTTTTACAAGAGGTAAGTAAGATCTCCATAGTTTTACAATGAAAATATTTTTGATGACATATAAAAAAATTTATCTATTTTGTTGATAGTTAATACTAGAATGATAGTAACTCTCCGAAGATTGATTTAATGTAGTGACCCCTTTTTTAGGGAACAAGATCTATTATGGTACATCTAATGTGTTTTTTAGAACCCATCAAAAGTACATATACTTTCATTCTATTAAAAGATAAACGTTTTAACAATTTCATAGATAATTTTTACAAATGTCACATGGCATAAATCTTTCAAAGAAGGAATGTACGAGACATAAGTGGAGATTAAAGCGCTGGGTAAAATTTACTATGATTTTGTGATGGATTAATCTGGTTTTCCATGATATGTACGAAATGTAATATTTTAAATATATAAATTATAGTATAAAAATATTAGTGTAATCAAATAGAACGTCACAAGAAGTGGTAAGGATTATACAATTGTACATGAGAGGGTGCAAGAGATATGTTATCCGTAGTTAGAGAGGAAGGGATACTAGTTATAAGGGGAGAAATATAGTCTTACTTTAGATCAATTTGATCTAATATCATTTTCCATATGAGGTTATAGGAAAGATAATATCATTCAAGCTATTTATTTCCATATCTAAAAACATTGAGTACCTTGTGGCTTCTAAATTAGCTAAAGAAGTTGTGAAAAAGTTATATTATTTGTTAAGGTTCATAGAATCACTACTAGTAAGTAATGTTTTGATAAAAAAGTTATGATAATCATTCAATAGGTAGTATTGAAATATTTCATGTTTTGAAAGGATAAAATAAGGAAAATAATCAAGGATATCATATTTTATGGAGTCATACATAAGGAGGTGAAGTGATAGATAAAATAGTTGCCACACGATGGAGACGTGGTGGGACCAGAGAGTAATGATATTACCTAGTAGAATCATGAGCATATAAAGTGAGAGATAATAAGGATAATTGTAATGTTGAATATATTGAATGTGAAAGTACTGAAAAGGTGGGTACCCTAGAACTAATATGAATATTACTTTTCAATTTCCATGTCATGTATACAGTGAGTTATATATGATGTATACATACCATAACAGTGTTGAAATTTATACATCCACAACATACATGGAAATATACATTGATTATTTATCATATCAATATTTTATGGTAGTTCCCAATATAATATGAAACAATTTGGGATACTATGACATTAATCTTAAACATATGTCCTGGGGTCACCATAAATCATACTAGCTGGACACAAATGTTGTCTGGCTATCATGTGTTGGGGTATCATAAGAATTATGAATTCTTTAAATAATGTTCTCAATTGGTGATGTTGAGTAGATGAGATTATGGGGAAAATCCAACTAATAGAAACACCACAAGTTTTAGGTTTCATTGGTAGTTCCTATCTATGAACACATGTAGACATGAGATTTTTTTAGTAGACAATATCTGATCATGTACGTTAATATGAGAAAAAATCCATGACATTCTGGTCATGTTGAGATAGATTTCGTTTGGAATGACATTAGTTGTATGAAATTTATATATTAATCAAGATATAATTTCTCACATCATAAAAGATTTTATATCTTAGGCCTATTAGATAAGGATCGCAGTACATTCAGTAAATATATGGACATGCTATAAGAAGGAAAGTCTATCCTGTAAGGTAAAAAAATAAAAACTGAATAGATGATGACACAAAGTGTATATCCTTTTTATCAGTCAATGAGATTATATGTCAGGGTGTGTGTTCATAGGAAAATATTTTGTTTCCCTAATTTTTATTTATCACGTTAGGTGCCTTAATGGGTTACTGGAATCCACTCATATTCTATGAATTGTATTCACTACTGCCAAGATAAGGGCTAACAGGGACACACACTTAGCATATTATTAATTATTCCTTATTATAATGAATATGAGTATTGTCCTTTGTGGGACCCACCATGAGATCCGAGTGATGTATAAGAATAAATGATTCCCATGAAATAAATAAATACATATTACTCGACTTTAGAGTAATATGTATTAAATTAATTAACTAATTTATACACATGATTTTAAGTTAATAGAAGAGAAAAATTTAACAAATGAATATTATTTTAATATTCAAGGTTTGATTAGTGTTTATGTGTACAAAGAGTTGGGAAAATGGCATAATTTTATCATGTGATATAACTTATTATATTAAAAATATGTTATTAAACTATAAATTAATTATATGACATAATTAGTTGGTTACAACAAACCATTTATGGATTCATTAGTGGGTAATAAATATTCAAGGTTAGGGAATCCTTTTTTGGGTATTTTTTAGCTCTCCGTTTAAGGCAGAGGAGGCTCTCATTTTGGTCATCTTTGACTATAAGAATTTCAGAGATGAACATTCCCCATTCGCACATCTTGAAAATAGAACAAACTAATAGAAGTGATTAATCCATGTTATTCTTCATAGATCAATGTATTATAATTTTGGATCATCAGGATGTCAAATGCATCATCAGATCATTGTGATGGAATAATTATTTCAAAGATAAATTAATCAAATAAATTTCAATGAATTTGTTGATGATCTATTGGGATTCGACTTTGGTTCCTTCGAGAAATGCACATCAGTGATGAAAAGTTGCTTAACACTTCATCAAATCGATCAAGATATTTTTTGATTTAATTTTTGGGCATAAAATCTTTATGTTAGATCCTCATATTTTGTACCAAGGTTCAAAACAATGGACATGAGATAGTTATATTGATCAATGATGAAAATTTTCAAATCGTTGGATGATCATCTTCCACTATGTGACATAGTACCTTCACCAATTTCATACATCAGGGTACTACCATCCCTTCCCTATTCACCAGACATAAACAATCACAAACCATTTTCTAAATTTAAAGTTCCAACTCTCAGCCTATGTAAAAAAACTACAACTCAAATTCATAAATATCATACCATGTACCATAACCACAACATATTTATCATCCCATTAAAACTTCCATAAATAATAATATTTTGATATTGTAGACATAAAGGACATCAACCTCAATCCCTCCTCCTACCATTAATGACCCCAACATTGAACTGCATTATCCTCTCATAAATTTTCAGATTTGGGTCACTATATCTACAGGCTATCACAAACCATACAAAATAACTATTCGTATAAGATATAATTGGAAATTGGGGGAAACTAGAAAACCATCCTCACCAACATAGATGTTCAGAAAAAACACTAGGAGAACAGAACATTTGAGTGCCAGTGTAAACACATGTATATGGTGGGGTGTTTATAAAAATCATAAAGAAAATAAAAGATAGATAACATACAATCCCAACCTGTGGGATTATAAAAAAACCCAAACATATCCCATGTAATAACTTAAATATTTCAAAAACACTTCCACTATTTCTACAACCTCTAATTGCTCACACCACACCACTGTGACACATATGAAACATAATCCAAATTTTAATTTTAAGATCATCCACATCCAAAATTATTGAATTTTTAATAATCCCCACATGCTAATACATTCCATATCATATTAAATAAGCACATTAATTTATCATTAAATTCATTTAGTCCACTTACCACACATCAATTTTAGTACATGATATTTTAGTTTTATAATTCTGAAATCAATCTATGGATAACTGGGAAATAAAAAAACCACCCCATACTGCATCTCATCCACCCCAAATCAAACAAGTAAGGACACAATATATGAATAGCCATCACCACTACCAAACCAACTATCCAAATGAACATGACATAAAAACCACCAGATATCATCCCATACCACATCTCATACCATCCAATAATGGAGTCACTGCACAAAACATCCTTCCATGAACCTGGTTTCATCCATCATAGGTAACGGACCCAAAATATCCCCACACATTAGAAAAGACAACACCACAATTACATAAACACATATCATCACATTCCATATTTTAATATACCATAATTTTAATTCAATGTATTATATAACTTTATATATTCATTATGATGGGTATTATCACACAATTATAGATTTCTATAAGCAACTATTTCATTAACTATATATAAATTATTTTCCATTTCATGTATAGTGATCTCAATTAAACAGTCCCACCAAGGTTCTCATAATCCATATAAATCAAAACAAAAATATGGTTCCCAAAAAAATATTTTCTAGAATAGAAACAAGAATGTATAATAATAATAAACATCACAAAATTTGTATATTCATTATGATAACTCCCATCCCCTTCATTTTTGGACTAAGAAAATTATTTATTTGATTATGTAGACCCATAATATCCATCCAAAGGAATATAAATTCATTAAAGTCCTATATATTCATAAAATAGTAGATAATAAAGACCTCCTACTTAGATTATCACTTTCAAACACACTACACAATGTAAAATGGAAGAATATATTCAAAAACAATTTTAATAGTAGTGAGGAAAATTTAAAAAAATTGAACACATCCTCCCACATCATTATCTAATAAAATAATCACTAAATGCACCTATTTCATTGACAAAAGATAAATCTAGATGAATATCATGAAGAAAAATAATAATATTAATGGGGAACTCACCTTGAATCACCATTGATCGATCATCCATGGATGGGGTTAGAAGCTGATGTAAGGTGGTTGAAGGACCTACTAGGGATGTACCTAGTCACCCAAGGATCAAGAGGAAAGGTATAAAAATTATGGGGTCTGAGTGTATTTTAGAATTTATATGTTGGAAAAGAATTTAACGATAAGAAAGTAACAACTTAAACCATTACCCAAAGAGTGTGGACATCAAACAAACTATGGTGTAATGGAATGGATTGCGTCATAATATGGTTGGGACAAATTACATATGAGAAACATAGTGAGGTACATTGTTCAAATCCTAAATAGGGAGTAGGACCATAATACAAAGAAAACAACCATGGATTCAGTAATAAAGAATAATTCCACACCATTCCAAGACTATATGGTGAAACAACCTTGAAATATATAGAACCACAATAACATAACTACCTATAATTGATAGATCCTTAATAAACCATCCTATAAGGTTCCACTTCATAGTTTGGAAGCCATTCTACAACTATGAAAAAGAATAAAGAACCACCAGAATCCCATTCCCAAAGGTCCCATGATGAAAGTGATCTCTCCATGCCATAAAAAAATCCCATTATAGTGTAGCATAATCTTCAATACCACAAAAATCATTCCCCATTTTAATTTTTTGTTGTAACTCTATTATCCCTTTCTAAAATCCCTCAAAAATCCTCCCAAACACCACCAAAACTCAAATTCCATTAATGTAATCGGCTTAGAAGGACCATACAATTACATAAGTAATATTCTACAATTAATTTATTATTCATGTCTCATGAATGTACAATATTTATTACATGAAACATGATTTTGATATATGAATTACTCGATACCATATTAAAATATTAAGCACTTTTTATAATACCCTTATGCAAATGTTATTCGTGAAAATGATCATTGATCATTATCTCCCTTATTTACTATTTTTTAGTATATATGATCACCGTTTTTAATTATCCCTTATCCCAATAATATAAATATTTTTTTTAAGTATGATATATCTTTTAAAGGTTATAGTTGTGATGATGTAGATCTTTTATGTACTGGCTATTTTCGTATCAAATATTCTAAATACACTAAAAAATTATAGTTATAACATGTATTTTAATGGAATATAATTACTATTCTTATAATATGATGTAATGTATTTTTTTAATGATTGGGTCACATCAACTAACTCCCTTCAACTAATTTAACAAATCTCCAATCCTAAGGAGGGGATAAAGAATCTCAACCATCACTTGGATTAACAAATGATAATCAACACATATTAGAAAACAAATATATTACTTATTAAATGAAAAAATGGAGATCCCCAAGGTAATAATCTATATCAGATGAAACTCTTATATAATATATCATTGAACTGAATCCATAACCCTAGTAGCTCAAAAAGTTTTATATGATAATGAGATAACAAAATCAGAGAGATGATAGTCTATAAATCTGTCATGAATATAAT
Source organism: Viscum album (assembly GCA_963277665.1). Classification (NCBI taxonomy): domain Eukaryota; kingdom Viridiplantae; phylum Streptophyta; class Magnoliopsida; order Santalales; family Viscaceae; genus Viscum; species Viscum album. The sequence goes on from OY728130.1 coordinate 406,308,366, forward strand.
CACATGTCATGGGGGTGGTGCTATAAGCCCTTCTAAAGAAATATCTTGTAAATCGTCCACTACTTATGACCTAAATTTTCAAAAAACACCAAATCAACTATGCTAGCTAGAAAACAGTGGCTCCAAACATCTATAATCCATAAAACCATCCCACTCACAAACGGTTACGAAACACTCATATTACACTTAAATGAATAAAAATTCGATTGAGAATAAATCAACAATAGTATGAAAAGAAATAAACTAATCAATCATAAGGTTATAATTTTATTATTATAACTATTGCATGAAGAAATAATCTATTTACTGAGGCTTCCATATTCCCAACTCACATACCCTAAAAACCATACAAAATCTAGACTAAACTCCGATTGACATAGAAAAATTCAATTTCACTAAAATCCAATTCCAATTACGTCCTAAAGATCAGATCAAAATAAGAATAATGAAGTGTTTCTAATCTCCCAAATCAAACATAGTATATTATTGGTCAGATGAAAAATAGATGGTATCTTGAATGATGACTTATTACATGGAACTGAGAAATATATAACATTATTTTAATGAAACCATACTCCTTTTCAAGACTAGCCCATAAAATTTCTAACTCTATCACCAAACCCATCCCTATTTACCTAAGGATGAAGGTCATAAACAGGATATCCTATAGAATATCCTTCAATTCTTCTATATCTAAAATACTACAAACCTAACTACTTCTAATAAGGCCTAAAAATAAACTATTAGTAAGTCTATACATGGAATAGACTTATTTCCTTTTGATAAAAAATGATAATTATTAGACACTAGAAGTTACGATTTCTATGATGTTCATAATAAGATAACTACACTATATCTATTTACATTGGACCAAGAATTTATACCCATAGTAAAATGGGAAGAATGACGAAACTAATTCCAGTATGGTAAAACCTCAACTCCCCTTATAAGTGCAAATCATTATCCACTTTCCTACTCCCCAAAAAGAAATGATTAATTCCATTATGGGATAATATTATCCACACAAGAATCTTATTTATCAGCTTATCCTTCCCCAATACCTCAACATATATTGGAAACCTAAAAATAGTAAATTGAAATTGAATATCTAAATGAAAAACCATCTTGAAATTCAATGCCCAAGCTTCCTCATCTGAATAATGACTGGAAGACTAATAAAATGGGTCCCTAAAATAGAATATAAAATTCTAGGCACTTATTATCCCATACTAAAGATAAATAAACACCTAAAGACACACTAAATTTAGTGTTATAGAAAGAAACTCAATCAAGAAATAGTCGTGAATCTTCTCCCATGATACGTCTGACTCCTCATAATCACTAAGAAATAAAACCCAATATTGATTAGAATATACCATGAACAATATACACACAAATATAATCAAAATTTTCTTCCATAAAAAAAACAAACTAAAACAAATCTCAATATTCTCAAACCACTAATCTGTATTTTTAATGGAGATAGTCCCATCAATATTCAACATGATCTAGCAATAAAACTCATACAATATCTTACTCTAAGAATCCCCCAACTCACGAACATCCTTCCAATAATCATATAGATCATGATGTTTCACCACTCCCACCTAAACTATAGGAATAATAAACCATTTTTATAAAAACACCAAGAACTATAAAGCATTTGGTATAAAATTCATTTTAAGATTTTATTTTTCAATTTACCTTATATTTAACCCTAACTAAAATACATGCATAATCAATATAATGTATTTAATAAACCATTATATCTACCCAATAATTAATATTATAACACTTTATCATGTTTAATAATCTTAGGTCCCTTGTACTAGATCACAAGGAATATTTCTACATCCCATCCACTCTCTCTTGGCTATATTAAATGTTCAATTTAAATAATGCATTTTCCATAAAAAATAAAGTTTTCATTACTATTTTATAACTCCAAACTATATTATAACTCTAAAAAATATCTATGATACCAAACATTCAGGACCCATAACAGCTAAAACTCTTCTTGGGATAATCCTGATGCTAATTTTAACCTCCAATAATTTCCTCTAATAAAGAAAGGGTTGGTAAAATGAACTAAGGTTAAATAAATATTTAATGAGTGGTATTACCCTCATAATACAAGAATCAATAATAGATAAGAAACTACAATATCCATATAAAAATATAAAACATTTCATGTACTTCCATATAAAGAAATGTTTTCCAAATAAATATCCATAATAAGGAACTCTTATTGATGAAAGTCAATTGAAAAAAACCTAATCCACGTACTAAGATAGTACTATCAATGTTGAAAACAAAATATACCTCATAATTCTATAACAACCTGATATAGATGATAGTGGTGAGAATATAAGTACATTTTCTATGTTCCACTCCAAAATATCTGTAACGACCCGGACCCGGGTACCACTCCATGGGTGCCCGAACCTGGTTCACCACATGACCTCAAGCGCATTTCCCCAAATGCCAGAGGCTGCCGACTAGCAGCGAGGTCCCATGTCTAATAGTGGGGAAACTATGCCCCCATTTGTCAATGTGTAGTGCAGCGGAATATAAATAAAACATATAGCAACAGCAGAAGCAGTAAACCATACACAACTGAAATAAACAACTGTAGTAGATATAATAAACCAGTGTATAATATGATGCTACGTGCCTTAATTCTATTAAAATTTCCAGAACATGTTACAATGTAATACAATACAATACAGAGTACAAGTACAGATAAGCAAAACAGAACAGCCGGAAGCATCGCGAGCCTCAGCCCGGTCCCATGCTCCCCTACTCCTCATAAATAATCATGTACCTGTATAAGGACCCTTGCCCTTATCTACACCAGCAGAAGCGTAATCTTTTTGGGCTGAAAAGAATGACCCAAACAGGTTGTGAGAAATATATCTCACTAGGCACCCACCAAAGGCCCATGCTCAATTGTGTGTAAAACAAGCAACAATAGTGTCCATTAGTAAAATTCAATAACGTAAGCAGTACTAAACAGTAACTAACTTAACAAATTATATTGCCATTTTAATATTCATTTATTCATTTTAATTTAAAATATCACCATAGTGAATATTCTAATAACAACTAATGTCCTCAGACACGTGAACACCTACCCTCAGGTAAAGAGTATCCAACACAAGAATCTGCCCTCAGGCATACGGATATTGCCCTCGGGTGTAGTAGGTGTCGCCCACAGGCACAGAATCAGCTGCCCATAGGCACGGAAAAAATTTCCATCAGGCTGGGATAACAACTGCCCTCGGTCTAAGCAAGCAATTCCCACGGGCTAAGTAAAACCACTTCCCTCATGCGCAAGTAACCGGGCCATGCCCAACATGTAAATAAACATTCACAAGAAATTACTCTCAAGGAAATTCTACAAACATTACTTTAAAGGCATTCCCTCAGGTATCCTGGCCAAAGAGCTAAATAGAAGAACGTACCCCTACGGTGGTCCTGGATCTAAGCATGATCCCAAACAGCAGTTTTACAACTTTATTTAATCACCTATACAATTCTAGGTATTAAAATAGCCACGACCTCAGCCACACGACACCCCAACATGGGTTCGTGGAAAAAAATGCACAAAACACACAACAGTTGGAAGTAAACACCAAGACACCTACCTTATACGTCAACGAACGTTATACGTGAACGCCTATTCCAGAAACGCCCAAGAACGGCGTAGATCTGAGGCAAAAGATAAATTGTTCAAACGCAAATAACTCTCGTTAGGGTAGAATTGGTAAGAACGGAATAAGGAGGAGGAATGGCTTACCCGTGCGGTTCCAATGAGTTCGTCCGAGGAGGAAACAGATTCCAGACGAACACCCGACAGATCTCCAAAGGTTTGACCTCCTCTCCCGAGCTCCCTCTTCTGTTCTAAGCCTTCTTTGTGAACAGGGGAGGCTACTTCCCATTTTAGGCGAAAAAAAGTACATGGCATGTACTTCTGAGTACACGGCGTGTACTTCCCATTTTTAAACTATTCCTCTAGCGGCTTCCCACTAGTGTGGCACTGTTCACCTGCCGACATGACTACACGACATGTATTCGTGAGTACACGGCGTGTGTTGCCCCACAGCTGGCCACCGCCTTACTATTTGCCTGCCGACTGACTACAAAGAAAGTAAAGGACCACTACCTGGCGTGTAGTCAGTTCATACACCCTTCATCCCTGGCATGGCCACACACCCTATGTACTTATCCCACACGGCCAAAAGTACATGGCATGTAGAAAATGTACACGGCATGTACTTTCCAAAAATTATAATTTTACCCATTTTCTACATTTTCTAAAAAAAAACTTAAAGAAAAGAGAAAATAAGAATCACGTACCTAAAAACTAAGAACTGGGTTATTACAAACTTCCCCCTTAAAGAAATTCATCCCCAAATTTCCCTCACAAGGGTGGCGAAGATAAATCCGTGAACAACTCTGGCCACTGAGCACGTACGTCGGTCACCCGCTCCCAGGTTTCATCCTGCACTCGGCCATGCTTCCATAGCACCCATACGAGAGGAACAGACCAGCCTTGGAGAACCTTCATGCTCTTATCAACGATACGAATCATATGCTCCTCAAAGGACGCATCTAACTCCAGCTCAACCTCCTCGGGCTAAAAGGCGTGAGAGGGGTCTGAATGATAATGGCACAACTAAGATACATGGAAGACGTCGTGCAAGGCCCAGTACCTCTGTGGTAACTGCAACTGATAGGCAACCAGCCCGACTCTCTCCATAATCTCAAATGGCCCCACATACCTCGATGAAAGTTTGCCCTGTCTCCTGATCCGCTTATGTCCCAGTCTCGGTGAAACATTCAAGAAAACATGATCCCCGATGATGAACTCCAAAGGTCATCTTTGGTGATCAGCATATGATTTCTGACGAGACTGCACGGTAGCCATCCGCTTCTGAATCAACTGGACCTGCTCAGATGTCTCCTGCATGAGACGTGGTCCTAGTAAAGCTACCTCACCTGCCTCTAACCAGCACAATGGTGATCGGCATGGCCTACCATATAAAGCCCCGTATGGTGCCATATCAATAGTATCTTGAAAACTATTGTTATAGGCTAACTCGACTATGGGTATATGCTTCTCCCAAGAGCCCCTAAAGTCTAGGATTCATGCACGTAGCATGTCCTCAAGCACCTGTATAGTACGCTCTGACTGTCCATCGGTCCGAGGGTGGTAAGATATGCCTAGAAGCACCTGTGTACCCATATCCCTTTGAAAACTCTGCTAGAAATGAGACATAAAACAGGCGTCCCTATCTGAAATGATAGAACGAAGAACCCCATGAAGACGTACGATCTCTAGGATATATAACCTTATGAGCTCATCAACACTGAAGGTCTCCTTGATCGTAAAAAAGTGAGCTGCCTTCATGAGTCTTTCCACAACAACCCACAAGACATCATTGCCTCTAGGTGACCTCAGAAACCCAGTCAAGAAATCCATAACGAAATCATCCCATTTCCACTCTGGAATGGGTAACTTCTATAACAGTCCAGCTGGTCTCTGGTGTTCCACGTTCACCTGCCGATAGGTGGAACATCCCGTAAAAAAACCAGCTACATCTCTCTTTATACCCGGCCACCATACTGACATCTCAAGTCACGGTACATCTTGGTAACCCCGGGATGAACTGCCCAAGCTGAAGCATGAAACTCCAGCATCATCTCCTCCTGTATATACCCTGGAACCCATATTCATCCATGGAAACACAAAAACTCATCATCGCCTATCGTCCAACCAGGAGGAGGGTCCTCACTTGCCACCGACTCCCGTAGTACTAGGCTTTCTGAATCTTATATCTGTCTCATCCTCACTCTATCCAGGAGGGTAGAAGTCACAGCTAAAGAGGAAAGATAGGTCTACCCCGGACTATCATGCACCTCCAAATGCATCTCGGCGAACAAAGTCATAATATTCCATTCACCACTGGCCTCCTACACAGCTTGTACCTGAGTCTTCCTGCTCAATGCATCAGCTACTGCATTACCTTTACCAGGTGTATAGGCAAGCTCAAAATCGAAGGAATGAAGGTATTCGACCAACCTTCGCTGCCTCAGATTCAATTCACGCTGAGTAAAGATATACTTGAGACTTTTGTGATCGGTGAAGACCACAAAATGTTCTCCCAGTAGATAATGTCTCCAACAGCACAATGCATGAACAACTGCAGCCAACTTGAGATCATGTGTGGGGTAATTCCTCTCATGTGGACTCAACTGCTGAGAGCTGTACGCAAAAACTCGATCGCCCTGCATCAACACTGCTCCTAGCCCAATACCTGATGCATCACTGTAAACTTTATAGCTCTGCCCCTGCTCTGGGAGTATTAGGATCGGTGTTGATGTCAATATTCCTTTCATGTCCTGAAAGGATTTCTCACAGGCTTCTGTCCAGACGAACTTCACACCCTTATTATTAAAACCTGTCAACGGCGCTGCTAAGCGAGAGTAGTCCTGGATGAAATGTCTATAGTAACCTACCAGCCCCAAGAAACTCTGTATCTCAAACATGTTCTTGGGCTGCTCTCAAGAAACTACTGCTCTTACCTTCTCTAGTTCTACCGGAACCCCTGCCTCCGAGATGATATGACCCAGGAAGTGAATCTGGTCCATCCATAAGTGGCATTTTGAGAGCTTAGTGTATAGACGATGCTCTCTCAGTGTACTCAATATGATGTCAAGATGGGTGGCATGGTCGTGTTGAGTGTGAGAGTACACCAAGATTTCGTCCATGAATACTACCAAAAATGATTACAGATAAGGATGGAACACACGATTCATCAGATCCATGAAAAGCATTGGCGCGTTCATGAGTCCAAATGGCATAACCGTATACTCATATAGACCATACCTTCTCCTGAAAGATGTGAGAGGTATATCAGATGGTCTAACGGACAGCTGATGATATCCAGACCTCAAGTCAATCTTCGAGGACACTCGTGCTCCACGATGTTGATCAAAAAGATCATCAATCCTCAGCAAGGGATATCGGTTCTTAACCATCAACGGGTTCAGCTTCTGATAATCCACACTAAGTCTACTGTCCGCCTTCTTCGCAAAAAGGATAGGAGAACCCCATGAAGAAGTACTGGGTCAGATAAAACCCTTTACCTATAACCCCTCTAACTGCCTCTTGAGCTTCTGAAACTCAGGTGTGTCCATCCTATAAGGAGGAATGGACACCGATGCTGCTCTTGGCATAAGATCAATAGAGAAATACACCTCTCGCTCTGGAGGTAGACCTAAAAAGTCTTCCGGGAAGACATCCCTGAAATGCTCAACCACTGGAAGGAAATCTGTCTGACAATTCCCCTGGTCATCTAGATATAAACTCGCAATCTGGGCTGTGACTCCACCTCGCCCATGATGCTCTGGTCCATCTCGACTCACCTGAACATCACATTCGGCCTTTTATAGAAACTCTCCGACCTCTGGTGACGTGAAACTCACCCTGTGACAATAGAAGTCCACAAAGGCTCTAAAGGGAACCAACCAGTCCATCTTGAGAATGAAATCATAATCCTTCATCTCTAAGACATAGTGGTCCCAAAGAATGTGACACCCACCAACCTCAAGGGGGCACTCCTTGCACTAGCGCACACCAGCTGTTCTAGTCCCCAACGGAGTGTCTAGCGTCACGATAACAGATGAAGAAGAAACACAAATCCCAAGGCTCTCTACAATGGGCAAAAATATAAAACTATGTGTCTCACTCGTATCAAAAAGTACTGAAGATAAGACAGAAGCTACTAGAATAGTACCTCTGACTGTAGAAGGTCCGGGATCCTGCTCCTGCTGGGTCTGTTGTACTGCATATGCCTTCCTCGCACTACGGCCCTGCGACACATCCTGGCTACCTTGAGTTGTGCCGCCATACTGCCTCTGAGATCCTAGTGTCTGGCTACCATGACAACGGACACCATCTCTTCCTGCATGCCCTGACGTATTCCAGTTCCCTGATTGGTAAGAATCCACTGGTCTTGCTCCCGCACGCGGAGTCTGCACAGAACCCCTCTCACTAGCCATCGGTGGAAACACCCTGAAAAAGAACTACAGATGACCCATATTGCTGCAAACTCGACACTCTACTGGGTCTCGTGGACACTGAGGCCTCTTATGCCCCTCTCTACCACACTGGTAGAACATTGAATGGCCACCAGAAGCATTCATCTGACTAATACTGCCACCCTGAGAGAAGTCCATCTATCTCTTCCTCTTGCCAGCAGAAAAGTACCAGTAACTGGTGCTGAACCTCCCTAGCCCACCCCACTAGATTCCCATAGGATCCACTCTGTAATCAGATCCTGGTTCACTATAGCATGTACTATAGGTAACCTCAAAACATTCACCAGTTCTTAGATTTCATACCGAATACCATCCTCGAAGTGCCTGGCTCTCAGCGTCTCATCACCCACCAACACAGGTGCAAATCACTGAAGCTTGGTAAAGCGAGCAGAATAGTACATCACCGACTTAATTCCCTACTGTAGATTCATGAACTCTATCCCTCTATCTACCCTCAGCGTCTCTGGGAAGAAGAAGTCATAGAAGACTGCCTAAAAATATTCCTACACCATGTCTCTGTGATGTTCTGACTGAGTGGTAACATCCCACAACCTCTTAGTGGAATCACGCAGCATGTCTGTCGCGAGCTTGAACCTCCTCCTTGGGGGCGTCTCAAGATGCTCGAAAATAGTCTTCATCGATCATAGCCAAGACTTCGCAGCCTGTGATCCACCATCCCCTTGAAACATAGGCGGATGCTGCAGTTGAAAGACACGAGTCAACTCAGCCATAGATGTGGTAGTTGACGGTGCTCCCTGAAATGTCTGCATGAACCGCATAAAGCCTTCACGGAACTGTCCCTCCGTGTCTATGTCCGGTATAATGGCTGGCGCCACATCTGGCTATACTGGAGGATCAACTGGAAGCCCATGGCCCACCATCTCTGGAGTATATTCATCGCCGCTATTATGGAGAACAACATGTGGTCTTCTAGGTGGCATGACACTACAAGGTCAAAAACACACATTTAGAACAAGTTTATTAACGACCGAAAATGAAGAAACCCCCAAAAAAGGAACAGGACGAAGAAGGCATTCAAAATTGCACAACAATACTACACGGAGTGTATACTAACTACACGACGTGTACTTGACTTCCCTTCCCCTGCCCGGGTCCTTCGAAATGGCTAAGCCACACGGTTCCCAATTGATCAAAACTACACGGAGTGTATATCATCTACACAACATATATGGTGTTAATTTCCAACTACCCGTGTCGCTTGTGACACAGGCGACTACTCGGCTTAAAACTACACGGCGTGTTACACCTGCACACGGCGTGTACACCACCTCATTTCCCAGCCACACGGCTTACTCCACACGGTCTGTCCTCGGACAAGACTACACAGCGTGTCCCACGGGTACACGGCTTGTACTAGACGAGCTCTGCCGACCCGTGTTGTTAGTTACACGGCCGAATACATGACACAACCTACACGGCGTGTTCAATATACACACATCGTTTACTTGAAAGGATTATCCTGACCCGTGTTGTTAGTTACACGACCGGGTCCCTAGGTCTCACCACACGGCGTGTTCTTCATTGACACGACATGTTCAAGAAACGACTACACCGGCCCGTGTTTGTTAGTTACACGGTCGGGTCTCTTGGTCAACACTACACGACATGTACAGGAATTACACGACGTGTTTTCCCCAGGCTCTTCCCTTCCACGTGTCGCCGCCCACACGGTTTGTGACACGGTTAGAGACTACGCGACGTGTAGTCCGGGTACACAGCGTGTACTCAAAAGTTTATTTTTCTTCTCGAATAGAAGAACATACATGGTGTGTCTACAGTACTATACGGCGTGTATACTGGGTTTCCGAACAGTATGCCTTAGAAACTTCTCCAGAACCCATAAAACACTGAAAAACAACACCTAAGTGTCAAATTCTGATCCGTGAGGGCCCATACTCCCCAAGAATCAAAGTTTGACATCTTATCTGTGTTATAACAAAATAGACCATCAATGGTCTACCATATTCCGGTAAATGGGGGCCCATACTCTCCAAAAACCGAAGTTTGGCATCCATTCTACAAACAGGTTTATACCATGATACCCTATAACATAGCAGGTATTTATCATGAAGCTATCACAACAGCATGATTTTATAGCACATCAACTATCAAAACAACATGAAATTTCTAATGCACCTACATGGCATGGAAACTATGCATGCTATGTGATTCTAGAATGTACCAAAATGATGCATGAGATGGCATACCCTCATCTCATCGGGTTGCAACTAAATAGAACCCATGGATAACATACAAACAGTACAATAAAAGTGTGTCACCCAATGGTGAAACTCAATTAAATTTTAAAATTGCAAAATCAGAAAAATTGAAATCCGAGGTAAATTGGATTTTCCCTATAAACGGGTTAGCTACGCCCAGGCACAGCTCATTACCAACTACTGTTTTGTCATATCCCTGTCTAAGGCTCCAAATAGTGAGTCAAAGAAAAGAACCCCTCTGATACCACTTTGTAACGACCTGGACCTGGGTACCACTCCACGGGTGCCCCGAACCTGGTTCACCACATGACCTCAAGCGTATTTCCCCAAACGCCAGAGGCTTCCGACTAGCAGTGAGGGCTCATGTCTGATAGTGGGGAAACTATGCCCTCATTTGTCAAAGTGTAGTGTAGAAGAATATAAATAAAACATACAGCAACAACGAAAGCAGTAAACCATACACAACTGAAATAAACAACTACAGTAGATATAATCAACCAGTATATAATATGATGCAATATTCCTTAATTCTATTAAAACATTTAGATCATGTTACACTACAGTACAATACCATACAAAGTACAAGTACAGATAAGAAAAACAGAACATCTGGAAGAATTGCGAGCCTCAGCCTGGTCCCATACTCCCCTACTCCTCTGCAACAATCACGTACCTATATAAGGACCCTTTCCCTTATCTACACCTGCAGAAGCGTAATCTTTTTGGGCCGAAAATCGTGACCCAAATAGGGTGTGAGAAATATATCTCAGTAGGCACCCACCAATGGACCGTGCTCAACTATGTGTAAAACATGCAACAATAGTGTGCAGTAGTAAAATGCAATAAAGTAAGTAGTAATAAACAGTAACTAACATAACCAATTATATTGCCATTTTAATATTCATTTAATCATTTTAATTTAAAATGTCACCATAGTGAATAATCTAATAACAACTAATTTCCTCAGATATGTAAACCCCTACTCTCAGGTAAAGAGTTTCCAACACAAGAATATGCCTTCAGGCATACATATATTACCCTCAGGAGTAGTATGTGTCGCCCACAGGCATAGAATCAGATGCCCACAGGCCCGGAAGAAATTGCCCTCAGGCTAGGATAACAACTGCCCTCGGTCTAAGAAACCAACGCCCATGGGCTAAGTAAAATCACTTCCCTCAGGAGAAATTAACCGGGCCATGCCCAACATGTAAATAAACATTCACAATCAATTCCTCTCATTGAAATTCTACAAATATTACATTAAAGGCATACCCTCGGGTATCCTGGCCAAATAGCTAAATAGATGAACGCACCCCTAGGGTGGTCTTGGAACCAAGTATGATCCCAAACAGCAGTTTTACAACTTTATTTAATCACCTATACAATTCTAGGTATTAAAATAGCCACGGTCTCAGCCACACGACACCCCAACCTGGGTTCGTGGCACAAAACACACACAAAATGCACAATAGTTGGAAATAAACACCATGCCACCTACCTTATACGTCAACGAACGTTATACGTGAACGCCGATTCCAGAAACGCCAAATAACGGTGTAGATCTGAGGTAAAAGACAAATCGTTCAAATGAAAATAACTCCCGTTAGGGGAAGAATTGGTAAGAACTACTTAAGGAGGAGGATGGGCTTACCCGTGCAGTTCCAATGAGTTCATCCGAGGCCGAAATGGATTCCAGACGAATTCCCGGTGGATCTCCAAAGGTTTAGCCTCCTCTACCAAGCTCCCTCTTATGTTCTAAGCCTTCCCTGTGAACAGGGGATGCTACTTCCCATTTTATGTGAAAAAAACAAAGTACACATAGTGTACTTTTGAGTACACGTTGTGTACTTCCCATTTTTGAATTGTTCCTCTGGTGGCTTCTCGCCAGTGTGGCACTATTCACATGCCGACATGACTACATGGCGTGTCTTCATCAGTACACGGCGTTTGCTACCCCACAGCTGGCCACCGCCTTACTATTTGCCTACCGACTGACTACACAGTATGTAAAGGACCACTACACGTCGTGTAGTCGGTTCCTACACCCTTCATCCCCGGCATGGCCACACGTCATGTGTACTTATCCCACACGGCCAAAAGTACAAGGTGTGTACTTTCCAAAAATTGGAATTTTCCCCATTTTCCATATTTTCTCAAAAACACTTAAGGAAAAGATAAAAGAAGAAGCTCATACCTCAAAACTATGAATCGGGTTCTTACAATCTCTCATGTAAATTTTGAGGAGGAATGTAGAATTCTATGTGAATTAATAGTGAAAAAAATTGGTTACTTATACCCAGTTAGCAATTGCAAAAACTCATCGATGATCCCCCAAAAATATGCTTACAAGTATAATAACATAATAATAAAAATAAATTCCTAAAAATGTACCACACACCTGCTTCACCACTAAACTAGTCTCACTCACTCCACAAAGACATTTTTTTGGTCATCTTATCCCTTTCATGTCCACATAACCACATATCTCCAAAAAATAATATTTATAATTTTATAACCATGATCGTATGCCACATTCCATAGCCACCAAAAACATTAATACCATATAACCACATCACCATATAATCATCACCATATAATATTCACATCGTCACCGCATATAACAATCTTAGGCTATCAAAAATTATACATTGTTTGGAAGAGATAGAAGATATAGGGGAGTAGTTAGCTATTCTTATCACACACATCCTAGATGTTAGAGGTATTCTAAAAAGAAAAAACCTCATATAAGATTCTACAACATTATATAACATGTTCTTTGGTTCTGAAGAAATACCATAAACTATAATGGATATAGGAGAACACATCAACAAATCCTAAGGGTCCACTATATAATAAAAAACCACCCAATATTTAAATCTAAATATATTTTCAACACCACATCAACACTAACAAACACTAACACTATAACCCTATCAAAATAATGGAATCAAAATTTCCCCAAAATAATCATCTTTTTCACATTTTAAACATAAATCCAGTATCATTTTAAAAAATTTACCAAATATATTACACATTTAATTTTAAACAAACTTCAACTACTATAATATCATATTTCATGTTCAAAAAAAATTAAACTTTGTTGATGTTGTAATTTTTATAAAATTTATTTTAATATATTGATGTTAATTATTTGAATATTTTATTCAAATTATTTTAGTTTGTTGGATGACCCATGAATATTATAAAGAATCATAAACATTAGAGAAGGGAACCAATGAATTAGTTTCATCCCTATCGAATATTTTTGGAAGATTATGATTGAAGGAGTTCTATCAAAGTGGTTTTAGGAGAATTAAAAATAAACAAGAATGATGTTGGATTTTTGGTATAGAATATGATCCAATGTATTGTGTCACTTTATTAGATGTGTGATGTTTACATGAAACATGTATTAAATGACTGGTTGAAATTTCTAAATAAATGGATCTCTTACCTTTGTATCATTGGAGACACTTATTATTGAAGGTAAAATATCTCTTGATGATTGTGAGTAGTTCTATTTAGGTTTTGGGTGGAGGATAAATGAAATATGATTTTAGAGGTGCTACCATTAGTTAAATAAAACATGTGGTTTAAAGTGACCTTGAGTAATTGATTATGTGGGGAAATTAAGAAACACATGGTAAGTCAAGTGACTATTATCATGCTACCACATAATGAAATTTGGAAACAAACATTTCCTCAAGTAAACATTAAAATGTATCCTAATGAAGAAATAATAACATGCATAGTAGGTAGTGTGATTTTGAGGAAGTTAGCACTTGTGGATATTCATGGTAATTCAAGTGACCATGAACATGTGTTTGTATGAAGGAGTGTTGACATGCATGGTAGGTGAAATGACCATGGACTCCCATGATAGATAGAAGAATAATTTTATCTGAAATTCAGTCAATGGAAATTGATTTTATCTTTTAGTGTTTAAATATCATGATATATACTATCATGATCATCTTGAGGATCTATTAAATAATGGTAATTGGAATAAGAACTGAGGTCTAGTACATATTTTCCAATTCATTTAACAAAAGATTAAAAAGGTAAATCCATGTTATCAAGACCAAAGAATATATAATATCCCTGATACTATGTAAGGGTACTAGTGAGTTTCCAATAACTATGTAAGGATACATGATAGTTTTTAAGAGTTCATAAGTTTAACTGTATAAGGGAAATTTCATAGGGGTATCAACGAGGATGGGTAAGGGTGCATTTTAGGATGTGAGGCAATTTAAGGGTATCAAGGAGACTTACATAAGGGTAGAATGGGTATTCTATTAACTATGTATGGATAAAAAATTACCTGTGTAATGGTACAATAGTGTTTCCATGTCTCAAATAAGGTTAAACATTTTGGAGAAAATATAGGAACATCTAAATCATTTTGGTATTTAAAGGAGGATTATAGAAGAATAAATCATTATGATGCAACTAATCCATGTATTTAATGAATAAATCATGATATCTGGATAATGATTCAATCCACATTGACGAAAAACAATTATGGAATATTATATTCCAAATAATATCTTGAATCATTTACTAGTCAATTCCAGTTTTCATTATTACACAATTAAAAGAAGGAATAACTACTTTTCGTTATGTGTAGTTGTGAAGGAGAAGAAATCCTATAGGAAATTACGGGGGAGAATATTTTGTGAAGGAGAAACTGATGCAATAGTTGAATAATTATTATATATATACAGATTTCATGTTGTAAAAAACGGTGTGTAGGATGTGTTGAGAGCTATTGTTGTGGACATGATACAGATCCTCAAGGAAATATTTCTGGCATCAGATAAGAAAAGAGAGAGCTAACACTAATCATTCAGATACATTCTTATGAGTCTAAGAAGTAGTAGGTCTATTTTATATTTTTATGAAATGAAGAATAAATAGAGGATAAATGATAAGGTAAGAATAGTTTTCTACATTCATGTTTTCACAAAAGAAGATTAAAAGGGAGAATTGAGAAGAAGAGATCAATATACTCCTTTCTTTATTGAATATAATGACGAATAAGTATTATCATATTATTTTTGTACTATGAATATAATAATAAGAAGTTGTATGTAGATTTGTTTACACAAACACGATGAATTTAATTTCTACTATTAAAGGGAAGAAAAAAAGGCCACACTTCAACAATAGGAGATCATTTTGTAATGAATTAATCATATCCTCTTTTCCCGTAAATTAAGTTGTAAAGGTATGGGATTTACTTAAGTGTAGGATTCACTAAAAAAATGTATGGGATATACACTATACATTTTTGGTAGGCAATAGTGTGACACTCATTGGTTTATACTTGTGTGTTGTGTGGCCACATGTTTTTCTAAATCACATCAAGGATTAACCTTCTCAAAATAAGAAGTGAACCTTGTTAATCATTTTTCCTCTTATGTATTTTTATGATTGGTTATTCTGCATTAAATAAGAAAAGTGTGCTGAGAGAGATAGAAATAGAGAATCAATTCATATTAACTAGTAAAATATGAAAAATATGTACATGGGAAAGAAGGAAAAAGTTTGATTTTATTGAAAAAGGACCAATATTAATTCACCCATATCAGTAACAGTCATAACACACATATTGATACCAAATAATTAAAAAATTTATTTAAGAAATATAAATTTTTATCACTCAATTTATTATCTCTAGCCTGTCATTTATGTTATAAAAACCCATTTCTATTAACCATTTCATTTATTTAGGTAAAATTTAATCTCTAATATTAGGAAAATAATCCAAATATCCATATCAATATCCTTAATCTACTATTAAATGACCCAAAAAACCATATCCACTTCTTATACATCATTAAGCCAACCACTACAAGGTGAAAAAAACTAGCACAATAATTATTCCATCATCATATTAACACCGTGGTACATACACAACCACAAGGGAAAAAGAATCATAAATAATTCTATATCTAAAAAATAACTCTATTTTACAGAGTCTACTCTTCACCAATTTAAATGATACAACAAAGTAAACAATAACAATTTATATATTTTACCCCCTCTTCCCATTACCATAATGAAGTTATTTAATAATTTTCTATATAAATAAATTGAAATTTATTTCTTAATAATATGTTATTTAATAAATAATAAACAATATTAGTCAATTTTATCATTATAACCACATAGAAAATAAGTAAAATATGTTTATTAGTCTCCCCTATAATTTTATTAAGTTATGTTTTACTATCTTTATTAATTCAATCTCAAATATTTACCCAAATAAAAAAAAATTTAATTCTATAATTACATAGTAGATAAAAGTGATGAAGATTGAATCCCCTCCCTCAACAAAAGCTTCAAAAAATTACAAACCCAAGAAAGAAAAAAAATCAAACATTAACAATAACTCTATAATCCTTCAATGGCATATATCTCATTCCCCATAATTAATAACTTATCAAAACGACATAAAAACCAGATAAAAATCACATTATTAGTCATTTAAAATAAAGTAGATAATAAATAATATAAGAGGAGGGGAAAATAATCATGGATTGAAAATGACTGGTTATATAGGGAAATGGGTTATTGAACAACTAAAAATTCATGGAATAAACTAGAAGAGAACCTATAGTTAATTAAGATTTGAGAGGGAGAAAATAAATCAAAGATATGTAGGGGTTAACCCAAATTTATAATAAGAAATTCACACCCCCTTTTAATACTGTCGGTTTCACTCTCTAAAAACAAAATGGAATATCCACCATTCTAATTCTAGCTATTTCACTCTATAAATATAAAATTGACTACAACCATGACATATTTACTTCAAATATGATATTTTTTCCCTCATAACCTAATTTTAGAACCAACATACCAAGGAATTATGTTATCCTACCTCTCCCTTTACATCATTCTTTCATGACACTATTATAGTGTAAAGGTCTCATGAGCAATCCATAATGCACCCTGGTATAGCCCCAGGTTAACTCTGTATTTCCATCTTGCCTCTATGAATCCACCATGACACAAATTTATCCTAAAAATTCCATAATGAACCAAGACACCCAAAACACCCATTTCATCTTTCCTAATGTATTACAATTACTTCATTAAATTACAGTATACCCCCAAACAGGGTTCAATAAGATATAACCAACCACTATGACATAACCTAACAACAAAACAACCATAATGCACTCGGTACTTTTAAATAAGGGATAGTGTCTTGGTCCTTATGCCTTTAGTCAAACCATGACATACAACATAGAATAGTGGGAAACCACTATACCGATTTTCCCTTAACAAATCTAAAACCTATATTTCATCCTCCAAGATTCCCCTAAAATCTCTCCCAAAACCACTGACACCCAAAAAAATAAATTATATGACAAATAAAAATATGATCCTCTATAGATTAAAAGATATTAAACATTACATATGATTTGATTTTAAGAATGATTTAAATTTTAAACATTAAATAATAATAATACAAAATATATAAATGAAAAGAGAAGAGTAAAAAATCTTCTAGTGAAGAAGATAAAACAATATACTGTGTATCAAGTTAATTAAAGGGGAGTACCAAAATTTGAAAAACAAAATTATATATTATGGGAGAATAAAATAATATAACTCATATTATATCTTGTCTTGGATTCCTATTCTATAGCTATATAATGAATAAATATTTTTTATTTGTGAAAATGTTATTTGAATGAAACTGACATGAAATTGAATATTCTTTTCTAATAGTAAAAATTATTTACATGGATTTCACAAAAATTATATATATATATATATATATTCATAAAAATAATTTTTATAATTATATTAATGAAATGATTTATTAAAGACATAAAATATATGGAATGTTTAAATAAAATATTGATTATACCTCTAGAATTTCATAACGCAATGCTTCTATCAGCTAAGGAATTAGATATAAGTCTATTTACTCTTGAGGACTTTGAAACCAGATTGGTGTCTTATGATTCTAGAGTTAAGTCATAAGTAATTTTATTATAGTCATCCAAAACATTTATTTTCAAAAAATGAAAATTTTTTATTGAACCATAAAAAAGATGATAAATACATTAGTGATGGATTTTATAACTGAATATATAAAAAATCCCCAAAATGAATTGATTGATTTCATGTTAAACTACCATTGTTTATGTTTCCAATGTTTAAAATATAGTTATATTGAATAAAAATATCCTGGTGGGAATGATGTGTATTTTTGTACGATTGATTCATTATCAATAATTGAAGGAAAATGGTTTTCGAAGAAAACTATAAATTTGGATTTGATAAGAAAATGAAAATTATATATTAATGTAAGAGATTTCATGAAATTAAATATTATGTTGATGATAAATCCATTTAAAATGAAAAAGAATAAAAATAAAAATTTTATATATAATATTTTTCATTTATAGTAATTTATGAAGTATAAGCAAAAAATTAATCTCAGGAATAATAAGAAGGTGTTGTAGATCAAAAACCAGGGAATGATGGTTATATTGAACATATAGAAGCACAAATAAAATTGGATAACATGTGTTAATCAATAATATCAATTTTTTTATTAAATAATTTGAAATGATAATTTAATTTCTTAAATAAGATATGTCTATAATAAAGAGAAAGTATGAATTCTAATTAAAATAAAAATTATTGAAAAAAAATTATGTTTTGAATCCCTAATGGTATATTTACTGAAGATAAATTAAATGAATTATCAGGAATATTTTTTTGATATTTGATTATGAAAATAACCATAGTTATAGGAAAATTGACATCGGTATAAATACAAATCATCAAAGGAACTAATTTTAGTGTACAAATGATGGATTAATGGATAATTGGAAGTAAAAGACTAAGGAAAAATGTCGAATAAAAATTTTAAAGTGTCTTAATAATTTAGTATATATTGAGATTCAAATAATAAAAATCAAAGAATATATTTCTAGTGATGAAGTTTTATTTTTTTATAGCTATATGGGTAACATAATGAGATATTTTAGTACGATGAATACTTAAGTATATGTTATAATAGTTGGTTGAAAATGAATGATAAAATATACATATCCTACTAACAGAAGAAAAATTAATTTAATGGTTTTTGTATTTATATTACTAATTATGGACACAGGGTATTTTATTATAGAAGGAGAAGTGCTAAAACAAAATTTTAAAATATTAAAAAAATTAAATTGGAGATAATAATTTTTGATTGATTGAAAAATAAATTATCAATAGTTGAAGAAAAAGAATATTCTTCAAAATATATATTGAATAATGAATTCAAACCTTATCATATCTCATCATTCCATGGTTTTTTATGGAAGGGAAAATATTATTAGTGTAAAATATTGTTGATGATAAATTATAAGCATAAGAAATAAGAGAATTTGGATCCTTGATATCAAATTTTAATCCCCCGTGATTTGAATTATTTCTTTTTAGAGAAAATATAAAGAATAATGATGATTCCATGGTTTATTTTATAAATGATTGAGCCTTAAATATTAAATTCTGGTTGTAATATGAACAAAACCAAAGAATAATTTACAAATATAGTATTTTTATTTATGAATTGACCTTTTCAAAATCTATTAAGTGTTAGTGAATTATATGGATGTAGTATCAAGTTCTCATTCAATAAGGGAGATTTCTAGAAGAAAATAAATAATTGAAGATATTTGATTCAATGTGAGTGTACTAATGGAAATCCTTATGAATTGGGTAACATGGATAACATGGGATGTTCTTGTGTATATGAAGATAATAACTTATGGAATCAATGAATATTACATATTCATTAATAATAAATAGAGAATCTATCAATTTTTTTGTCATGATTTTTCTGAAAGTAAATAATATGTGGAATTTTATTCATGTATAAAATGATACTTGAATAAAACTCTATATAAACCAAAAAAATAAGAGTGTTTAAATTTTTCTAGATTTAAATTATTAAGATGTTTATAGTTCTATGAAACGAAAGGGAGTTGGTGGTAATATATTTTTACTTATATTTTATTATGGATTGTAGACAACTAACATTAATAATTTTCATATGTTATAAAATATGATTTCTTCCATAAATTGGCATTACAGATATATTTGTATTAATTGTGTATGAATAATCAAAGAATTATAATCATAAATTGTTATAGAGTTTAAATTTATCGAGGTTGAGAATTATTCTACCAAACATGGAATACAGTAAGATGTATCATATATAATCACTCCATAAAAAATGTATCATTATTTATCGATAAAAAACTCATGTATAACAATGAAAAAACATTTCATATTTAATTTTTCTTTCTAATAAATTATTGTAAAGAATTATCGTAATTGGTGGAATATGTTAAAAACTTTAATTTTCTTAATCTACCTGAGATGGAGACACATTAAAATATGTTTTATATAAGAAATTAAACCATAAAATGATTTATAGAGTCTGGAAGAATTTAATATATTAAAAAAGGATAGAACTAAAGAAAAAAATGAAGATAAAATGGAAAGAGGTATATTTATTAGTTATTTATCTAATATTAAGGCTTAAAATTATCCTAATTATAGAATAAAAAAGTATTAAAAAAGGTATATATCTGAATTTGATTGAAAAATGTATCAAAAAATCTCAAATGTATTACAACTAGATTAGATTCATGAATTTGGATTAAATCATGAAGATGAATTTTTAAAACCTCAATGTAAAACTCATCAAAATGTTTATAAAATTATATTAGAGAATAAATATGGAGTTTTTGTATACCACTCACAAAATCAAACAAGTAATAAAATTTGGAGAGATAAATAAGATGAATTAGAAATTTTATGAGAATAAAGAATAATAGCAGAAATCTGGATAAATAAGAATATGGAAAGGAAAACATTTTTTTTCTCATGTAATGCCTTGATTATTTAAAGATTATAAAAAAATGAATCACATGCCACAATAATGATTAAATAAATTGAGTAAATAAATAAAATTAATTCAATAAATATTTTGAATATGAAACATAAGTAGAGTGCATTTGTAATAATAGGGGTGTTCATAGACAAGATTTTTGAATAATGAAATGTGGTTAAAAAATACACGGGTTTTTTATATAATAAATCAATCTAAATTTAGGGTATTAATGTGAAATAAATTTTCTATACGTAAAACATGGCTTGAAATATTTAATTTTTTATTAATAGTGGTAATAAAATATAGGGTAAAAATAAAAAATGGTTTTGATTATATAATAATTGAATTGAGTGCTCGAGGAAGGATTATTCATTAACCAACTGGTAAAATTTTAACATGATAGAAATGATAATAAGTTTTATAATTTAAATAAAACATTATTTAGTTTAAAACTAGTGGAAGAGCCTAGTATTCTAGCGTAGAAACATATTTAAAGAAGTTATAATTTTACAAGATGTTTTTAATGAATATTTATATAGAAGATTTAAAAGGAAGAATTGTTTGTAGTATTCTTAATGGTTGATTATATAATGTTTAGTGGAAGGAAAGAAGAATATTGTGACATGTTTTCAAGATTAATGAGTTTACAGTCTATGATTTCTTCGATCGGGGAACCCAATAACATTATAAGGATGAAATTAAATCAATAATGTGAGTAAACATTTAGCTATCTAGTAAATTATAATAATGAGTTGTTTAATAAATTTGGAATGCATGAAATTAAACTAGTTTTAGGAAAAATTGATATCAAACTAGTTTTAACTCTTTGTAGGATGAATAAAAATAAAAAAATAAGGATAAAATTTTATTATATTATATGTTACATGAAAAAAATATTATATGTTTTATTTACCAAAATGAAAACTTTACTGAATATAATTTATGACCCATTCATGATGATTTAGTTTCAATATGATCTGAAATAGGAACACCACATAGTTGTGAAAAGAATAATGAAGCTAATCATAGAATTATTAATTAATTATTTATATATAAAGTAGATAATATTAAAAAAATTGATTCGATATAGTGATCAATATTGGTGTAGAGTCATAGTTGATATAAAATTCATAATGATTACATAAATTTATATTGGTAACTAATGTATTATATAGGTTATAAATACAATAGAGTGTTATTATCTAATAATTTCGATGTGGAATAAAATTTATATACAATAGATATTCTGAAATAAATTATATGAATTAATTCATTAAGGATATTGAAAAAAGATAAAAACTCCAAAAGTGATATTTTATAAAAATAAAAGTGAAAATCATCCAATAAAATGTAAAATACAACCCTCATCCATGTAACATATTGATATTTAGTCACACATAAGTAAAGTGAATGTGGATCGAGATTATTTCAAGGTGGATAATTTTTGAACAAATGAAAAAGTGTTGGATATTTTCACAAAACTATTAGCTACAATAGTTTATTAATGTTATTGGTTTTATATTTGAGTCCAACTACCTCCCTCAAACAATGATGGTTCCTAAGTGTCATGTATCCCATTTTTATTTTAATGTAAAGTAAAAAATAAAACCATGCATGAAAATATGAGAATAATTCCTTCCAGGATTACTATTAATGGAGGTGAATAATGAATATAAATAGGGGTTATATTCTAGGTGAAGCATTTATTTAAAGGGGGTATAAAATACCCAATGAGTGGAAAGAATTCTTGGAATAACAATTAGAAAACATATAAATATTTTTATTCATTATTATTTCATGCAATGATGAGGGATTGAATGGTGATATCTATATCGATATATTGTACATAAAATAAGTTACTATAGATGTGGATTCTATTTGTATAAAGAGTTACCAATAAAACCGTCGAGGTAATACTAGAACAAATATATTGTAGTAACTATACAAAAAATATCTAAACACATTGTTTTGTTTACTAAAAACTCATGTATTATCAATGAAATTTTAAATAGACATAATTTATTAAGAGTTTAGGGAATCAATCTGGATATAATTTTAATCTAACATAGGAATAAGTTATAAATAATGGTAAACCAAACCACAACCAAGAATATTTTGTTGAGTATGGTTTTTCAATAAATAGTATATGAATAAAAATGTATATTTTGGATGAAACAACCAGATAAGAGGAAAATATGCAATGACATGTGGTAACTCATTATTGTTGATTAGAACAAACTATGATGACTCTAAACCGGGAGCCTGAATCTCATTGTTAGGCTGAGATTGGGAGTTATCCTCAAGCACATTCCTTGATTTCTAGAGGATGGAAACTAGAAATGTGGGATAAACATAATCATTATGGAATGGTTTAACCTAAAATAAATAACCAACTAAATGTGACATAGTTACATAATTTCATTTGAAAACCAAAACAATTAATATAAAATATACCATGTGATATAATTTCAAAACCCAAAAAAGTGAAATGGAAAGAAAATAATAATAAATCATTACATAACACAGGGAACTAAACTAGATAAAACCCATATAATGTTTATAATCTTACACTACCATCAACACATCAATAAACCCCACCTCACCCACTTGAACAAAAGACATAGGATTCATCAACAGAAAGTGCGATAGGGGTGAATATGATAATACCCAACAATATTTTCCCATATCACTATCATAAAATCCCATGAAATATCTACCAATACTATAAAAATTCCATTAAAAACATTTATACTTTTTAGAAGTAAAAATATTTTGTTTTATAATCAGATATATAAAAATTATCCCATGAAAGAAAATCATGATATATTTCCCCCAAAATAAAATGTACCAAGAAAACAAAAAAAACAATCATAATAGAAATTAAAAATAATAAATCATTTAATGAAT
Organism: Viscum album; assembly: GCA_963277665.1. NCBI lineage: Eukaryota > Viridiplantae > Streptophyta > Magnoliopsida > Santalales > Viscaceae > Viscum > Viscum album. The sequence goes on from OY728130.1 coordinate 406,332,540, forward strand.
CACATATCTATGATCATACTGTAAACTCACTATAAATCATCTTCTACCAGATGTTTCCCATGATCATATCCCGCCCAAATTGACATCTCACATGATATTAAATTTCTACCCTAAAAATTTACATATCAATTTTATCCATTCAAAAAATTTCAAGATTTCTTCTAATAGAAAATTCATTAAACTTTCCCAAAATCATTCTTATTGTGAGAAATAATTTCAACAAAAATTCAATTTATAAAACCAAATCTAATGGTGTCATTTTAGACGTCCAAACCCCCTATTTTTTCAATGTATAGAAATAAACAATTATCAAATTAATTTTAGGATAAATATATTATGTACTAGCTATGAAGTAACATAAACTAAAAACACATTAATTTATAAAACATGAATTATAATCCACAAAGGAGAGAAATAAATCGACATAACTCAAACAATACATATCTAGAAATACAGGTAACCATAGACTTGGGGCCTACAACCTTGGTAATTCTCAAAACCAAACAAACATACAAAATATCATGATTCTTATGTTCCTGAATTAATCATCATAATTTCAATATCCTAGACCCAATTATATGAGTGAAATATCCTAGATAACCAAGATCTTCCCTTAAAACCTAATGTAGATTTGATCAATCCTTGAAATATTTGAGTCATTAATCAATTAAAAAACCCAAATTTTGATCTTGATATTACCTTTAATCTTTCATATATGAGTTAGGGTATTAATGACGGTTTGAGAGGATCATATATAATTTCAAATTTCAAAATAAACAACCCAAACATAAATGAACGATCAACATGCATGGACTTTATGATTGTGACTGTGATAATATAGACCCCTATACATATAAAAATAATAATTAATTATGGTCCCAAAAACCATGATCCAAACCATGTTATATGTTCTACCTTAACTTAATTATATTAATGGTTGATCTGAATTTTCCAAAAGACTATACAACTACCTGTGAATTATTTACTATGCATCAAAAACAATAATTTTAAATTGAAATCCACCAAAACAAAAATAGTATTTGTTTTCAAAACATATTGTTTTATAATCCTCTCCAAACTCCAAAAATGTGTTATAAATTCCAATAAGAGATTTTTTTTATAATTATGAATTTGATATTCCCAACTAATAACTACTAAGGTGTAATAATTATCCAATCTGAGACTGATCCAATAACGAATACAATTGATACTCCAGAGAAAGGATTGTTTAATTTTGAACCCCAATGTTTAAAAAAAGAGTAAATCTGATTTACAAATAAGAATTAAAAATGAACAAAATAAATAATTGAAATATAATTAATGGATCATTTTTAAAGGATTATTAATAATATATATCCATCTCTTTTATTCATGAATGTATCAAAATTTATTGGACGGAAGATCATTATAATATTACATATTCTTTCTATAAATTCCATTAATTTTATATTGGTTATTCTAGATTTATTAACCCTATATATAAACTTAATTAATTGCATTAAGATTTATCTTTAAAGTATAATAAAAAACCAAGTTGATGGTTATATTTTATTTCACTCAATAAATCTATTACTAAATATTTTTGTTGAAAATATATTTATAAATTTAACAAAATAATGAATCAATAACTTTTTTTTCAAAAAATTACTCATGAACAAAATTTGTAAAAAAATTAAAACCCATATTTCTAATCCTGATACTACACCCATTAAGTGACTAGCCAATAATACTTAAGATAAACTCACCCATGATTGAATTCATGAAATTACTACATGAGTAGGGAAACAAATATTGTAACAAAAAATAACACCACTTAATTTAAAATTCTATGGTAATCACAAATAAGGGCCTAGGATTCAAAAATCATCACCAATCCAAAAATTATGAAAACATGACTGACAGAAAATATTTATTTTAATTTTAACACCATTTCAAAACATTATAAATTTTTGTGTGAATGTATAAAAACATCATTTATAATTTCAATACAATCTCTCTCAATAGATCTATTTTGATGTGAAAGACAACACCAAGGGGTGATCCTTTTATCTCATTATTTAAAATTAAAATCCTATAAATATAATTGTATAACACCATGAACAAGTTCCCATGAGATATTATATTCCTCTTTTGTCACCAATGTTTGATGGTGTAAAATCGGAAATGGATGTATAATAATTTTAATTTATTTCCCTTTCTCATTGACTTCTTTATCTCTCAGTGAAAACATAATCAACCATGAAATAATGACCTAAAAATCCTCTATATAATTATTTTTAATTTGAATGAAATACATGATAAATACATCTATTATAGTGCCACAATATATTTTTGTCTTCAAATTATTGTGAAACTCACACAAGCTGATCTATCATATCCATATAAACACCTTAATTTAATATATCTTTCTTCCACAACAATCCTATGGTGAAATACCCATCGATAATGATATGTGGGTTCCTCATCAGTTTCATGTAAAATTAAATTATCTAATATACACAAAAATTCCCCAATATAATATTTTATATGTCTAACATAAACATCACTTGATTCATCCATATCCAAGTTTATTTCTTCATGTATTATGAAATAAGGGTATTACAGTGTGAAATGTGTAATTTATTCCTTGATCACTTATACTCCCTTCATATTATTTGTATATATATTCTTTATGGAATTATGATCTAAAATATTCATTCGTTTATTTATGGTTCTTTTTACTATTGTTCTATATTCAAAAAATTAGTTAATGGAAAACCCTATTACAAAATGAAAACAATATAATATTTCTGAAATGATTTAGAAATTCCCAATTTCAATTAGAATCACCAATATTACAAAAATAATCATAGAAACATCATATTAGTAAGAATTAAATATTTTAATCCTTGGAAATCCTGGAGAAAATTCATTAATTATTAAATGTTATAACATTCCCCCACATCGTATAAATTTCTTATTCAAAATAAAAATATCTCAACAAAGATTCCAAAAGAAAAGAATCCTTCAACCATGAAAAATAAACCACAAGAATTCTAATAAAAAAGTATTCAATAAATATTATTAAATTTGAACATACTCATCCTTCCTATAAATCCATTATTGTTTAATTATTTAATTAAAACATGAATTCACCTTTTATTCCACTATTTATTCTAAAATTTACTATAGGCAAACATGCACATATTGTGATCTACCTTTTTTGAAAAAATGTCTTTCCAGACATACGACGAATGTAATACTTGAGTTATTGTTAATCTCAAGAATATGAAGTCTTTCCATATGTTTTTATAATGTCGAAATATCTAATTTAAATAAATAAACTCACTCTGATCAATATGAATAACTCAAAAAGTTTTCTAATTACATAAATAATAAATTTATACGGTTGATGATTTAATCGTATAAAATTATGTCTCGAAACTCAGGATCTATTATTTAATCGTAATGCTTGATATAAAATTTAATTAATGTGGGAAACACATATACATATCTCCATTTAAATACATTATCCCACATTAATATTTTATTCATTAAATGAATCTCTTCTTTAGAATTTAATAACATTGAAGTATTTATTATTGCAATTTTTATTTATTTTTTTATTCCATTTTATATTATTTTTTTCAATGGTAATTACACTTGGAATAAATTTCATGCCCATAATACAATAATTATTTAATATCTTAAATAAAATAATTTTAATAGTTATAAAAATATCATATTCTTATTATGGGTAGTCATCAAAATTCCCTAGATACAACCAATTATTTCAATTTTCCTTGAAAATTAATAGAGAAATAAAGTTATCCCATCATAAGTCATCACAAATCAAACTTGAAATCTCAAATGGCCACATCATATCTCAAAATACCTAGAATTATCATGTTTTTGTTACATTAATCACTAATGTTCATTATATATATATATATATATATATATATATATTTCCAAATAATATACGATATGAAGGATAAATATTAATTTAATAAACAAACAATTAAATTTATTTCCTAGATACTAGAGTCATAAATTATGTTAGATACAGGGAATACAAAAAATGTAATGTTTTATAAATTATTGGATTTATTTTTATCTATATTGATTCCAAAAATGTACATGCTTCTAGGAGATTTAATTATAGGTTTTAGTAGATAGGAATTTCCAAAGAATCTCTAAAGTAAGACAATATTATAAATATTTTTTTTTCAAAATACATATTTATAATTATATTTTCAAACATTAAAATATCAATAATGACATGAATTATAATAAAATATCAAATATAAAATATTATAAAATAAAAAATGAGTAACCTGATTAATTTCAACAATTATTACGATTTATAACTAAAAATGATCAAATAGAAAATATTTAATGAATTCTACTTAAATTGTTACCTTTTATTCAATTTTATTAAGAAGTTAATTGAAATTATGAAATAAGAAAAACCTTCTAGATAATTGATTTAGAGAAAAAATTAATGTGATTTCAATAATACCTGCATCATAGTTAATTTCAAATAGTGTTCTTACTCTTTTAAATGAATTCAAGGGAAGTTTATAGAAATAGATTTCCTGAATTAAATGAGAAAATGATTAAAATGTAAGAGAAAAATAGTTAACAATCCTGATGTAAAAATACTTCATCCTATATTCATAACTTTGGTATATTTTAGGGAAATTTGGCAGTGTTGGAATGTTTTATTTAGGGTGTAAAAAGTTTAATTTTGTGCTTGAAAATATATAAGTTCCAATGAATATTTTAATATGATATCTTTTATAAGTCCTCTTAAAACCAATAAAATATAAAATATTATAAAAAAATTAAAAAAATGTTCATTAAGATTAGAAAAGATAAGAATATATAAAATTTACAAAAAAATATGAGTAAAATAATGTCCTTGATATAATAAAATGGGAATAGGGAAAATATTAATACACTATAGTGGGATCCACATCCCCCTTCATGGTGCATCTTCCAAGACTCTTCCATCCACTTCCACTACCATTATAGTGTCTAATAATTAAGTGATAGAATAAAATGTGATAATTGACGACTTCTCAATAATTTGCTGAAATGGGAATGTTTCAATGGGTAAAGAGGTGGTAGGTGGTATTTGTATTGTGTGTGGGGATTGGATTCTTGATAGAGATGGTGAAATCACTATTACATGAATATGATTAATGAGTATGGGATGAGACTACTCTATAATATTCTCTATATAGGAAATAATGGCCAATGTATCTGTAATAAGATCTACAATAATAAATACAGGATTATTGGAGGGTGGGTCATACTTATTTTCATTTGAGTTTTGTAGATCCATAAACAAGATTGTGGTAATAAAATTAGAAGATAGATCTATAAATTGTACATATTATTGAGTCTCAATGGGTATGTGATATCTCTTACTATGAACCAATGGATCAAACGTATGGTGAACCTCAAGTTCCATATATTTCTTGAGATCTAATGTGACATAATAATGAATAGGTGATTTTTCTATAGTTAGTATGTTTGATCGAGGGCGGAGTAATATTAATTCTAGTGGGTGATGGTCCACTGAGATCATGATGAGGAGCGTGTATTGACAATGTGGGTTCCCCTGGTATAAATGTGGTTTTTAAGGATAGGATAATGTTAGAGCATGTGGTGGTATGGGTTGTGTCAGGAGTGGAAAACCTATGAATTGGAATAAGTTTTTATTGTTATTGATGATATTATAGAAGAGAAAACTAAAATACTAATTCCACAATTCCTTAAATATAAATGTTAGTGAATAATTGGTAGGTTCATTGTCTGATCATACTCTCAATTATGTTGCGGATGATTGAGAAGTAGGGGAATCCTAGGAGTATGCCTCAACCTCCAATGAAAAGTAACCATATTCATCAATCCCCTCATTCTTATACCCTTATATTTATATCATTTTAATCTTTATTAAAAAAATATGGTCTATGAGTTAGAGCTTTCATAAATATAAAAATGTAAAATTAAAGTAAACACATCGTAAATACATTTCCCATATATGATGGAAAATTACCATTAATGATAGTGCTTCTAGTATTTTTTATCTTCCCCTAAAAATAATGTCAGATTAAACGGACTATATTTATGGCTAACCCCACCATCATTAAATAGTGAAGATGATGTGAACAACTAACTGACTCACGGAACCTTGAGACTCCCATTTGGATAACCATGTAATTTTGACAACCCTACAAAGGATCCTCAATAGTAAAATCTTAAATTGAGATATTTTTTCCTTATAAAATTCCCTTTAACTCATTTAGTTACCCAATATATTTATCTAGTGGAAGTTGGAAATATTTATATTATTCTATAATAAGATATTAACATACTCTAGGGTCTCCATGAGCTTATGAAACCCCATATCTTAAATACACAATATTTTATTATTTATTACATAAATGCAGAGATAATAAATCCCAAAATAATTATAATACTAGTGTATTTGGGAAATTAGGTGTATTCTCATCAAATATATACATGGATAAAACAAAATTATTTAAAATTTCCTTAAAGTGGTTAGGAAATTCCATTTCACTTTTAAAACTACGCATGATAACATGGGGATATACATGAGAAAGCGGTGAGAAATAAATCCCAGTAAAGAAATAAATAAATTATAACATGGTGATGGTATTACAGGTTATTAAATATTCATACCAACAATAAAAATAATATTTGATAAATAAAAAAATTACATTTAAGTAAAATATATGATGATAACATAAAATCAACATGGGAACATAAAAAAAACATTAAACATGAAATAATAAACATAGGTCAATGGTAACCACCAAGAGATCATTACATGGTGGAAAAAGTACCATGATGTATTTTTTACACCCTAATATGGAACATGATCTCTCAAGAGATTAAAACATTTCTTCGATGCATCAGAGTGATATCTAGTCACACCCATCATTTTCACTTCATGTACACGCCTAAGGGTTCCATATAGATCATTGAACATAGGATCATATTTAATTACATTTAATAAAATGATTAATTACTATGTGATACATACATGAAAGTATCAAAGAAATTAGGTATTGGTATATCTAGGTTAAAAACCTTGATTGGAAATGGGGACGAGTATTCATAAAATAAATGTTTGGCATGGAAAATAAATGAATAATTTTGGGAGCATAACATGAGAAATTCCAGATTCTTGGGCTGGTATAATGATAGTGTAAGGAGTATATAATAAATTTTAAAACATATGGGAAGTAATATTTATATGTTATAACAAAATAAAACATTAAAAATAGGGAATTAAAAGACCTAAGACAAAGAAGGTTTTTGAATAAAGAGGATAGGGAGATGATCCCTTACCTTAAGAGGGTGTTTCAAAAATATTTTAAGGTGTTTTCAAATATATTTGAGGAATATTGGAAAAAATATAAATCATAATGAGAAGATTAATGTGATTACATAATGGTTTTACTGAATAGTAATGGGTGTTTGAGTGGATTTATATAACCAAACAGTGGATAATTCTTTATTAACTTTCAAACATAGATTTTCAACTCGATATGATAATGTAGTCAAAACATAATCAATCCCATTGTTTTACCATTGGTTTCTACTGAACTAATGTGGTTTTCATTAATTTACAATTTTAAGATCTGACCACCTTAAAATAATACTTTTATTAATATGAAACTGAGTCATTTTTACAATGAATTGATTTCAAAACCTTCAAATAAAATATTGGTTTTGGAGGATTCATTAAGGGTTTATAAAATTAATAACATAACCTAAAAACATTATTTTAAAGGTGAAATATATTTTTTTCTTGGAATTATTTTATTACATATATTAAATCACATTCGAGTCGTTATGATGTCATAATACTCACTATATTTGTTTTTTAAAAATTATTATTTTCCCAAAAATTAGGTCATCTCAAAAAATTACGGAAAAAATCACTTTTGGATAATTTAAATGTTCATATATAAAAAATTATATTTATTTTATCATAATAATTCTCTTTTCATTATAATGTATGATTTTAAATAAAAATTCTACATTTATAAAAAAATATTTTCTTTTTTACAATAATAGTTTTCTTACCATTATAAAATTTGTTTTTGAATTTGTAAAATTATATTAGAATTTATATTTAATAAAATATTTATTTTAATAATAATTAATTAAAAATTCATTTTTTTATAATTATTTAATTCATTAAAATAGGGCATCTTGATCAAAACTATTAATTTCTAAAAAATAAAATTTTGTTTTCATCTTATGAAAATTTAATTATTGTAAAACACATTACAAAATATTTTAAAACATCATAATAAAAAGATATAAATAAAATCATTATTTTATTAAAATAATATTTAATAATTCATACAATTATAGACTATATACACAACCCTTTATTACAATAGTAAATTCCCTAGGGGTACACTGTGTGATTGTGAGATTTTCATAGGTTTGATTGTCAAACATTGTTTGGGCTATTATCTTGATGATCTTGAAATTCTCTCATAAATGGATTCTTTTATGATTTAGTTATTGAATCTTATACTGAGACGGATCAATGTAAAATCCCAGGGATTCTATCTCCTTTAAAAGCTCTATTAAATGGTCTTTATATTGTACAATCCAAATAGCTAAGTCCACAACTTCCTTTTTTTGTATCAATTAGACATTATAATAACCCTAAATATATAATAATGATAATATCACTATATAATGTATGTAATTTAAAACATTATGATGATTAATGGTATTTTAAATTAGACATTACATAACTTATAATGGTCCATGATATTTATATTTGTTCATAAGTTTTCAATAACTACATTACTTAACAACACATTTATTCTTTAAAAAAGGGAATATAATTGATAAAACATTGTGTAGTTACATTACCCCACTTCAGAAATTCCACAACAAAAATTTTCATTTAAAAAATAGAAATAGATGAGGGTATATATATATTATCTCCTATTCTGGATCCCATTTTGCTTCACCGATTGTTTGGTTCCACCATAACACTTTAACCAGGTGAGTTGTCTTATGTTGAGAACCATATCTCTATAATCAAAGATATTCATGAACAACCCCTCCTTTGAAATATCATTCTCAAATAGTGCCACCATTAGATTCAGTAAATGTGAGGTGGCTCGAATGTACTTCCTCGGGAGAGATACACAAAACTCGTCATTTGCTTGATATTGGTTAGTTGGGAGTGTTAGTCAATAGGCCACTACTCTAATATGATCAAGCATAACAAAGATGCTAATTTATCTGGGACTAAGATTTCTATAATTCAAAAACCACTTGACTTTCTTCCATAGAGATATAGGAAGGAACACTTTATCTATGACCTAATGCTCTTGATCACATCAATAATTTTCTATATATCATTTCATCCATTTTTTGTTGATTTCATACAAGTTCAATGGTTTAAAACTGATACATAATTTCTTTTATAGGATCAAGCCTCATAATCTTCCACTCTCCAACTTCATCTCAGTATGTAAGAGTTTGACACCTCTCCCCATATAGAGACTCATAATCATCCATTGGAATGCTAGAATGGAAGTTTTTATTAAATAAAAACTCCATTATGGGAAGGATTTGATACAAAAAATATGGAAAAACATTGAAAAAGATCTAAACATATCCTAATGAGATCAAATATTCCTTCAATATTGGTAATCCATATGAAATTTAAAAAAAGTTCTGAAACATATTTCTGTATTCAATTCTTGTGGAAGGATTCTGAAAAACCTTGAGGTAAAACTCGGATCCCAATTAGATACAATAGAGAGTGTAACACAATGTATTCTTACCACTTCCCTTTTTTAAATTTTAAAAATTTGTTTAAGAGATATGTATTCCATGATGAAGAAGAAAATTTATGACTTTGTAATGTAACCAACGACTAACTAGATGGAATTATTGCCTTTGGAGGTTATAGGGAGTCCTAAAAAGAAATATGTGGTTATGTTTTCCAATATCCATACTGGTAAAAGAAATGTTTATTTCAATAACATGGACTTATATCATTCATCCTTGAAATATTGGCATACCATGAAAGGAGATTAAAAATACTCAATAAACCTCTTCATATTATCCAATAGGATAATTTCCATTATATCTCTATAAAACATTATGCTTTCTAGATGAATAGATAAGGATGAGATACATGCATAATCCAGAATTTACATCTCCATTTTTTGGTGTTTATGGGGAAAATATATAAGTTTCAAAAAATTATAACTCCATCTTCTGTAATGTTGAAATCCGGAATATTCACTACCATCTTCTGTAGAAACTCGTCATCTGTCTTGGCCTCCATGATCCTCTCAAGAATATATGGTTAGGCAGTTATTTTTTCAAGGATGGATGAATTTAATTTTTTATTTCCATATTTAATAATTAAAAAAAAGATGATTATATCCCTTGAAATCCTCATCATGGATAGAGTTCTAGGATCCATTCAACTAAAAGAATCATCCACTTTCTTTTCATTCCCAGGATGGTAATGGGATTAACAGTGAAATCATTAATTTTCTCTTTCATCATCATTGGTGCATATTAAGCTCCTTTTTCATGAATATGTATATTTTTTGTCTTTATTTTTCTATTAATATGTCACACTTCTCCCCATATAGAAAATTCATCTAAATCATTAATGGTATTATAAATTCATCTTATTATATATCATGCATTTGGTAGTTATTATCATGAATATTTAATTAGTGATATACATAGGATATGACTTTATTAGCTTGTATGAGTACACAACCTGAACCATTTCTATACATAACACTATAGATCACAAACAATTCCCCAATTTTGGGTATTTGGAGCCCTAGTATAGTGATTTTACTCTTATTAAGCTCATTAAAATTTTATACACTGTAATCTTTCTAGAATACATGACTCCCTTCTGAGTAATTGTTTTTATTGTGCTTGGGGATCATGAAAAGATTATCAAAAATTGAAGATATTACCTAACTATTCCAATAAAACATTGGATTCATATCACCTATTTTTTCCTTGGCCATACTTCAATTTCCTCATTTTTGGAGGAGCTATAGATATCCATTTACTAGAGATAACATTCCCTACATATGCTAAATTCTCTAACCATAGTTAATATTTACTGTATATTTCATACATATGTATTTCCACAAGGTTTTCAGGGTACTATTAAAATTCTCCTTATATTTCTCATTTCTTTTTTAGTAGATGGGATATCATCAATAAATCCCTCCAAAAATATGTCTACTAAATCTATAAAGACTCTATTCATTATTTCCCTAAATATTTTTGGAGAATTATTTATTAAAAATAGAATTGTTTTGAAATCATAATGCTTGTTCCACTAATGAAAATTAGTCATAGGGATATCCTCCTTCACCTTTACTTTATAATAACCTGATCAAATATCCACCATGTAGTAATATTGGGATCTACGTAGCTAATCAAATAAGTCATATATCTGTGGAAAATTATACTTCTTCTATATCGTCATCTTGTTGAGCTGATAATAATAAATGAACAAGTGCATTGGTTTATCCTTCTTTTTAATGAAGAGGATTGGTGCACACCATGGTGAAGCACTTGGGCATATAAACCCATTACTCGAATTCTCATTTAACTAATTATTTATATCCTCTTGTTCAACAATATCCATTCTAGATGGAGTCTTATATTTGTTCAACTCTATGGGTATAATCTGAATTGAAATTTCAATAAATTGGTTAGGAGGAAGACTAGAAAATTATTCTGGAAACACATCAACATATTCTATCATAGTGGGTGTGTATTTAAGGAAGATATTTTCCCAAGACATAAGTATTTGAGATATATACACTTGCTCAAAAGGTAATAATATCCTGGATTTAGATTCTTGTACTAAAAAATATTCATTCTCCTCCTTTCATTCATATATAATCGAAGGGAAATTTGTAATATAAATTTTGATTTCCTACTATAAAAAATATATGATAGTTAGATATAGGGAAATAATTTCCCTAAATAGAGTAATATTAAATTCCTCTAAAGGAATTATCACATGGTTTTTTGGAAAGTTCAGACCACAAGTCTTGATTGGGGGGGATTTATACTCCTTGACTCCACTCATATAATTTTTATATATATTTCATTCATGACCATCTTTAAAAGGATCCTTGGTTTATTAGGGTATATATTTTGAGGTGGGATTTAAATTATTCTAATAAACTTATGAGATATGAAATAATTCATAGAAAACTAGATGATAAGCTTGATTTTCATGATTCTATGTTTGTTATAACCATTTACATCATCCAAAATTTACTTAGGGATTATAATTTTTAAACTATTGAACATATAAAAGGTAAACTATTAACATTAGAGAGATATATCATAAATGATATACATTTTTTTAGATATGAATATATAGGATTCAATTTATGTTGTCTATTATCAATTTCCTAACACAAAATATTTTGGAAATTGTTTCGTTCAACAATGTTTTTTAATGAGCATGTGAATTTACAAAATCATATCACCAAGGAGTGCCCGACTAGGTGTGAAGAAAATTCCTTTTTCATGAACTAAGTAATGATCGAGACTCTCTCAATTCACCTGTTTGGGTTTTATTACCCTTATGTACATCTATTCCAGAGGCACATGAACTTGTACTATCCAGATAAGGATGTATTTTCTTGGTAACCACATAATCTATACATTAAAAAAAAAATTGGGATGTTTAATATGTTTAATATTATACCTTGGTTTTTTTATAGTGTTTTTTTAACCTTATCCCCATGATAACTAGAGTTTTTTCAAATTCCAACTCTTTTTTTCCCATATCCTTAATATATATTATTTCATAATTTATTATATAAAGGCACATATAAAACAAACTCAAATGATTTTCAGGCCTAGTGTATTTGGGAAATTCATTACATAACTCATCAACAAGATACATTGATAAAAATAAGTTATCTTGAATTTCCTTAACATGATTATAAAATTCCATTTCTCTTTTTAAATTTCTTGGGATAACCTAGGTACATATATAAGAAAGGGGTGAGCTATAACTCCTAGAAAGGGGATAAAAATATATTAACATGATTAATTTATTACATGTTTGTCAATATTCATATAAATGGGATATAATAGGTGTCTGAATCACAAATATTAACTTAAAAGCCTAATATACGATGATTAAATAAAGGTAACATGAGAATATGGAGACAAATTTACTCATGAGATAATAAAAATTGGTCCTGGATAACTAAAAAGACATCATAATGTGGTGGAAAATTCCCATAATGGATTATGTTTACACGCTAATCCCGTACACATTGTCTGGAAAGACCAAAACATTACCCAATGCATTGGGGTGAAATCCGGGTGCACAATCCTTTTTAATATCATGTACATGACAAGTGTTCGATATAGATAATTCAACATCGGAAAAATTTCATCACATTTAGTACCATGATTAAAGAGAGTAGTAAAAATACCAAGAATTACCCCAATAAATGTAGGATAATTATATCTTGTTTAACAACCATGAGTTCAAATTTGGATGAGTATTCCCAAAACAATTGTTTCTTACAAAACATTATAGGATAATTTCAAAAACATAATGGTGGTATATAATGATTCATGGCAGGGATTAATGATATAGGAAGGGGTATATGATTCCTCTAGAAATGGGAATGACCTCATTGATTTATGGTTCAAACATTCCAATTGGTTTCTAACGGGTTTGTTCGTAGAACTAGAAACATCCAATGATTACATATCCATTTAGACCTACTTTTCAAAGTTAGGTGCTCATTAGTTGTGAACCGATGAGGCTTAAGAATTTGCATTGGTCGAGAGGATGGGAGGTAGGACTCATCACACCTTTTTGAGGGTAATTATTGTCTACTCTATGACTCTCTATGTAGATTTAAGTTATGTTCGTGAATCCTTATTAAATTACCATGTATGAAAATGAGATTTCCTTTAGATTTGACAATCATCGATTAATATGTATGAGATTTAGAGAATATTTTATATGTATTCGAGGTTCTTCTTTGATAGAGAATCATCTGTGTTTGTTAGATATTCTTAGTCAATGGTATCCTTCAACGCATTATATAGAAATCTCTTGGTCATTATGATAACCATACTGGTTTTAAAGCCACTCAGCGGGGCACTTGAAGTTTTTCTTCATTCAGAAGGACATAGATTATTTCAATGTTGGGATCGTACATGTTGATGGGCTACCTACGTATCCTTTATTTTATAAAAGGAATTAGAACCCATGTAGTTTGATTAAATAAGTATGAGTTTTATGTTTGATTGGTGGCTCAAAGAAAGATTTCATAATTACTTTTACAATCTATGATCACGTGAGTCATGCTCGGTGTGAGAAACAAGAGGTATTGGTAAAACCAAAAAATAGTGCCATGAAAGATGCAATTATAAGAAATGATGTGGGGCTTATGTATGTATGACTTCCCAGATAGATGAATATTAGGATTTACTTTAGGGAAGAAACTTAGGAACAAGGTCCATAATGGTATATGTGATTTTTAGAGATTTGGATACATAACTTAGGACTTAATCCTGAGAAGGATGCCCAAATTAGAGAGGAATTATGATTGAGTTTTACTCCTAAGAATGAATCCCAAATAAAAATTAAATTAAGACTGGTTAAGAGAAATTTTGACTGGGGTTTACTCTTAAAGAAGAGGCACAAGTTAAAGGGAATTATGACTAGGGCTTACTACGGAAAAGGAAGCCCATGTTAAGGGAATTTGGATTTTGGGAACATGGAGCTTACTCCTAAAGAGGGTGCCCATATTAAAATAATTGTGGATGTGGCTCACTCCTGAGGAGGATGCCCAAAATTAAGCGAACTTGAAGATGGGGGCTTACTCCTGAAAAGGAGGCCTAGGTTACGGGACTTTGGGATTTGGGGATTACTCCTAAAAAGGAAACCCAAGTTAGGAAATTATGACTGGGGTTTACTCCTAAAATGGAGGACCAGGTTAGCGATTTGGAGATTGGGAATTACTATTGAGAAGGAGGCCCAAGTTACTGAAATTTATGACTGGGGGATACTCCTGAAAAGGAGGCCCAAGTTAATGAACTTCTCATATTTAAAGGATGAGTTTGAATGAATAAAATCTATCACCTTAGTGATATAAAGATATATAAATCACTATGTTTTGAGAGATGTTCCATAGAATTCCTTTCAGATAAGGAAAAAAACAAAGGAAACATGCCATAAATGGTTTTGAAGATGGTTCTGAAGGCCAAATCATGAAGAGGAGAGGTGGATTTGATGAAATCAAGTGAATAGGTTGGAGGGGAACCCAAAAAGAGAGAGGCGCGCAAGTCCTGGTTGTGCAACTATACTTGCGCGACACATGGGTACTTGTGAGACGGTCAACCCTTAGGGTAATACTTGGGAGAGACTTGGCTCAAGCCCTTAGTATTATCCGTAAAGGCTTCAAAAAGAGTGGAGCAGAAGTTTTATTGAAGGGATAAGGAGGCATGCAAGTGTGGACAGTTCCCTTAAGGGCTAGCCACTTAGGCGCACAAGTGTTTATGAGTTTCAACACTTAGGCCTTGTTTCCCATGTTTAGATCTTCCATTCTAGGTAAGAAATTACCTTATAAGTGTTCGGAAGACATCCAGAAGAGACTAGGGCACCAGGAGATCGAATCTGATTTTTGGAATTTTTCCGTCTGTGAAATGGGGTGTCCACAGGGAATATTTATAGGCTATTGAAGACCCTGAGCACAAATCAAAGAGGGCGCTGAAGTCACCTGTGTGACCACTATATGGCGCGCAAGTATACTTGCGCGACCATGATAAAACTTGTGTGATCCAAGTGGGAGGAAATCCTTCTTTATGCCTTTGTCGATTTTTAATGCTTCTTCAAAGGATTAATCACTTTGGTCTAAGGTATTTCCCTTTTTCAGTCGTTAGACTTGGTGAAAGAAAGGAGCGTCAACAAAAGTCCCCACTCATTGTTGGATTCGAAAGAAATGAAGATGTGACTCTGACGTAAAGAAGAAAACCAAGGAACATGCGGCACGCAAGTGTTGAGCGCGCAAATGGCGGCACGCAAAGGTGAGCCGCGCAGGCTTCGGCGCATAGGGGTGCAGCCTTTCCTATATATAAGCGGTCATTCCTCGCGCAATGCACCGAATCTGAACGCTTATGATCTCTCATCGCGCAAGTTTCCTTCGCCTCACAAGTTACTCAGTTTTCCGCTGCTTCCTTTTGTGTCGTGCTGCTGTAGAGGTATTTGGACTTGTATGGTGATACCTGCGTGCCAAAACTTGCGTGACACACTTATACATGTGCACCAACATTGGGAATTGTGCACCTTAATGCCTTAGCCACTTTTTCACTTTTCTTCACAAATTTTATGAAACATCAACTTACTTAAGAGTTAATTCTTCATCTTTTGTGTACATTAAATGTCTCCAAGAATAATTGGAATGACATATGAACTGGCTAGCAAGTGGATTGATGATATGATGAACATCATTGGCCACAATTACTATGATATCTGTGACAACACTCTCCCAGATTTGGCCAAGTACTTGAAGAAGTATCATGTTAATTTCCCACAGAGCATCTACTTGCCTCTGTATGGGAAAGGTCTTCTGTAAGGAGTCAATATTCCAGATGCAAATAATTATATGTCTGAGATGCAGCCGCACTAATACTCTTCTATTTTGGTTATGTTATGAATTAAGAGAAACAACAATGATGCTAACTTTCAAATTATTCCTCAATGTCATTTCTTTGCAGATATGAAAATGGAAAACCATGGGCTGATATGTTTTCTGATGCCGGTGGATTGAGATACTACTATCATGACATTAGAAACAATATCTGAAAAGAGTACTCTCTCTAAATGTCCATTTAATTCCAATGCTTCATTCTCAAATCCATGTATCCATCTTCCAAGTCTCTTAGATGGAAACAGAGTCACTGTTTGATCAGCATAAAATTATATCAAACTGTACTCAAGAACATTCTTTTACAATTATTGCAATAAGAGCTGGTATCACTACATATCTTATTGTATCTAGTTGAATGAATGAATTCCAGGTGGTTGCTGATGAAGCACGGAATGCCGAAAATCAAATGAAGAGTTATGTTGAAAGTCTTTTGTAATTCCTGAAAAAGATAAGATAATCCAATCTATGGATGTCCTTCTAACTCTTGTTTATCATTGAAAAACACTTTCATCTTCAATAATTTGTGCATTCCTTCCTTTTCTAGCTGCTTAAAATTTTTACCTAAGACAATGGGCCTAGTAATCATAGTTTTATTTTTTCTAGGATTATAAAAATAACCCTACAAACATTGAATCTTTTTAATTTCTAAAAATTACCTAAATCATACGAAATGTATATTTAGCGATCCAGTACTTGACTTTTGTTCCGAGTTCCCTTGTCTTTTTTGGGTAGTTTAAAGTCTTGCACGTCAGAAATAAAAAGGCTAATGTTTATGGTCGAAATAGCTTTGACCTAATGGATTAACATTGAATCAATTCCATGATAATTTATCTGAAAAATATTACCATGTTCAAGTATGAGGGAAAATATGTAAACGATGACTTAAGAAATTTTGAATCTTAGGAATGATATGAAAAAATGGATAAAAGGTATTAGAAGAAGTATTTTCCAAGAATGAGGTTACCACTATTTAACAAACCTGTTAGGGGGTTGAATTTTGTAGGGCCACCTAAGGTAATTGGCTGCATAATAAAATAATAGAATCTTTTGGTTGACATGTCCGTTATGTAGACTACTTATGCAAGGCCGCCTAAGGGCACGTGCTGCATAGTCAGAAAAAGGAACACTCAGAAATTTACTTTTTTACTACTAAAAAGCCAGTGGATGTTTATGGGGATTCAAATTTTCCAAATCATATAGTTTTCTATATGGAGATAGGTACTTGAATTTTGAGAAGATATTTCCAAAAAAGATTGTCTAAGAACTAGATGAATGTCACTCCTATGAAGGTCTGACCCAAACGTAGTGATGGAAAATATAAACCATAGACTTGAATAATTTCAGATCATGAAAAAGAGTATGAGCCAAATATGTTAATGATGGATATTTTGCGGATCCCTACATATTTTCATTAAGAAAAATAAGGACAAAAGAGGTTTTCCTCCCAAGAATGAAGTTACCACTATTTGAAAAACCCGTTAGAGGGTTGAATTGTGCAGGGCCGCCTAAGGGCATTAGATGAATATTTAAATAATAGAGTCTTTTGGCTGACAATTCTGTTATATATAATGTTTATGAAAGGCCACCTAAGGGCACGTTCTACATAGTTAGGAAAAAGAACTCTCAGGTATCAGACATTTTGTGACCAGAAGTCAAGAAAAGGGTTATGGAGATCTGGAATTATTTAAGGTTAGAAGTATGACACATAAAATTGGGAATTGTTCAATGCATGTAGAGATACACAGACCAATGATAACCATAATCATGTTGTGTCTGGGTCCTGGATTAAGGTGTTGGACTTCACTAAGTATCCCATATGGATGGGAATCAAGCCAAACGTAGTTCTTGAAATACATTTTAATTTCATATGGGACGAGAGTGTAGGAAATCTTAGTTTAGGGACATAGAGCTTGGACCATAATAATGAATACATAGTGTGTGTTTTCATAGGGACTTTTCAGCCAGGGGACTAAAAGTGAAATTTGGGGTTAGGCCCAAAGACTTGGGGCTGGATTCGAGGGATGCTCGAATGTTCCTACGTATCCCATAAGGATGGGAATCAATCCACACGTAGTTCTTGAAATACACTCCGTATAGATTTGGTTTGTACATATGAAGGGTGAAAGGGTACTTTAGTGTAATTATGGTTTGACCTAAGATAAAATGTTCAGGCATTTCCATGTATGCACGTAGTCTTTGGAATATAACATGATTGGAGATTAATGTAAATAATGATTCCCTATTAGGTGAGGGTGTCAAAGAATGTTGTTGTTTATTGTCGTATTGGACAAAAGTGTGAACAGTTTAACGTCATAGAGCAAGGACGATGGTGAACCAATGTAAAAATATTGGTTATGGGGGTTTCTTCATGGATCAATATCATATGAGATGGAGGTGAACCGATGTGAAGAGATTCGTTTTGGGATTGAAACTCAGAAGGTTGCCTACGTACCCAGCCTAGAAGGCAAGGATCAAAGTCCGTGTAGTTAAATTAAATAATGAATTGGTAATCAGGTTGTTCTTGAGGACAACGACCCAAAAAATTGGTGTTGGGAGTTACGCATGGTTAGTGTCCCTAAGAGGGTGTTATGGTTGAAGTTTACTCGAAGCTCACGTGAGTCATACTCGGTGTGAGAAAAAAGAGGTGGAAACAACCTTAACAATGCACAGTTTAATTTCATGTAGGACATAGGAGGGGACTATGCAGTTTAAAGTCTTGCAGTGAGGAATATTGGTGCTACAAAGTTTAGGTTCATGTAGTAGGGAAAAAATATAGTTTAACGTCATGTAGGACGTATTAAGAGACTTTATTCAGTTTAATGTCACGTAGGACAAACAAAGGGACACAGTTTAAAGTCATGTTAGATAATAAGGTTGTTGTAAAGTTTAGAGTCCTGTAGCTAAGACGATAGGTACAATACAGTTTAACAGCATGTTGGATGAAAGGGGGACTATGCAGTTTAATGTCATGCAGTAAAGACAAAAGAGGACACAATTTAACGTCATGTTGGACAATTTAGGGAATTTTTCATAGTTTAACGTCATGTTGGACGAAGAGTTTCATAGTTTAACGTCATATTGGATGATGGTGTAGGTAGTTTATGGTCATATACATAGACCGGGGCTGGTGTAGTTTAATGTCTTGATGGACGTAAGGGACTATGCAGTTTAAAGTCTTGCAGCAAGGACAACATAGTTTAACGTCATGTTGTATGATAAGGGTGCAAATAGTTTAAGGTCATATGCATGTACCGTTGATGTATTACATGTTTATAAAAAATAATTCTTCTGAAATTTGGCATTGGTTGGAGTACTGATGAGTTCTTCATCCATTGATATTAAAGAATAAAGTCCATTGGAGTAGACCTTATGTATTGAATAAGGTCCTTCGTATTTTGGATCCACTTTGGGAGGTTTCTTTCCTAGTATCATTGGAGTTATAAGGACCAATACCAATTCTCCCTGAATGAATGAAAGAAGATGAACTTTTTTGGAGGAAGCTCATGCTATTCGATTCTGATAGACTTACAAGTGGTGTAGGGTGCACAATATTTTCTCATCTTACCATCCCAATTCATCCAATCTCTTTTGAGATAGTTCATTTGTAGATGACTGATCACAAATGGCTACTCTAAGAAAGGGTAATTGAACCTTAATGGGAAAGACTGCTTCTGTTCCATATACCAATGAATATGGAGTTGACCGCGTTGAAGTGCGGGTGGTGGTCCGATAAGCCCATAAAGCCTGAAAGAGTTTATCAAGACATGATTTCTTATATTTATCCACCATCTTTTGCAGTATGTTTGAAAGAGTCTTGTTGAAAGCTTATATCTGGCCATTGGCCACTACATGATACCGAGATGAATGATTGGATTTGATGTTGTATTCATGATACCACTTCCTCACCTTGGATGAACAGAATTTGGTGCCATTTTCTGTCAATATGGTATGAGGGACACCAAATATGGTAATTATATTAGACTTGATGAAGCTAACAATGCATTTAGAACTGAATTCTTTGAGAGTTATTACCTCTACCCATTTGTAAAAGAAGTCAGTAGTAGTAAGAATGTACTTAAAATGCTTGGATGTAGCTGAAGGAAAGGTCCCACTACATCCATTACCCATATGGAAAATGGACACGAGTATTTAGCTGTATGAAGAAAATCTGAGGGTTTATGAATGAAGTTGGCATGCACTTGGAAATAAAGACACTTCTTTAGGAAATCATCACAATCTTGTTTCATTTAAGGCTGAAAATATCTAACCCTTCGAATTTGATCAGATAGTCTTTGTCGAGACTGATGGGAACCACAGACTCCTTCATGTAATTATTTCATGACAGCCATTGTCTCTTCACCATCAATGCATATGAAGATAACCCCATCAAAACCTCTTTTGTAGAGAATTTTCTCTAGGTGACCTGGGCTATCAAACAGAGTGAAATTGACCACACGTCTCCAGATTTGTTCTTTCCCAGCTCTATTAGGTGGAAGTGTTACATTTTGAAGGTATTCTCTGATAGGTATCATCCATCCTATAGTATGAACATACGGTTCAGGAATAGGACTAATTTTATTGATTTCCTCTGTTCTGATTTGAACATTAGGTGAAATTTTACGACGGTGGGAAATATTGATGCTTGTCTTGTCCCGATTTTGATCTTCCAGAGCTGTGGCTATATTAGCCAGCGCATCAACTTGGGCATTTTGTGATCTTGGGACATAAGAAAATGCCAGTTCCGAAGGAAATTCTTCCATTAACTCTCTGACATAATCATACAAAGGGATTAGTTCTTCATTTCTGATTGCATAATCCCCATTGACTTGTTTTATTACCAGGTCTGAATCACCTTTCACTTTTAAGTGATTCACTTGTTCTTGAAGTGCCAACTCCAATCCTACAATAAGAGCTTGGTATTCTGCTTCATTATTTGTACTGCCTCCCAACAATGAGAAGGAATAAGGTAGCACTTCTTTTTCTGGGGAAATGAGCAAAATTCCTAACAAAACTTTGTTGAATTTTGGATCTACCATTTTCTTCCTCGTTGGACTTCTGGAAGCACCATCAAAGTACATTTCCCATATTTGAAGATTATCATTATTAGAAAAGACTTATTCTTCAGGATGTTCAATATCTAAAGATGTATCTTCTACTGAAGGATGTTTAGCAAGGAAATCAGCCAGAGATTGGCCCTTTATTTCCTTTTGATACACATACTGAATATCAAATTGCTACAAAATAACTGCCCAACTTGTCAGACGTCCTGTAAGCATTGTACGACTAAGGATGAATTTGAGTGGGTTATTGCGACATATGCAAAAGCAAAATGGCGTACAACAAAGCCAAGAAAATTCTCAGGATCGACTAAATCAATTTGATGGTGCTTTTGGGGTGAATATAAGCTATGTTTCCTTGAAGTCCTATCAATTATTTCAAATTATAAGGAGGTGACATACCAAGTATTGACTTAGTCTTCTCAGGACCGACTTCGATACCACAATGGCGTACAACAAAGCCAAGAAATTTTTCTGAGGTTACCCCAAAAGCACATTTTAAGGGGATCATCTTCAAATTATGATGCAAAATTTTGTGGAATATTACTTCCAAATAAGCCAAGTGATTAGAACATTGCCTGTATTTAACCACCAAATTTTCCACATAACATTCAACAAACTTCCCTAAAATGGTTTTGAAGATACGATGCATGGAACACTAATATGTTGCACCTGCGTTTTTCAGGCCAAAGGGCATTACCCGATAGAAAAACACACACCGAGGGGCTCTGAAGGCTGTAGATTCCTAATCTTCTGGAGACATTCTGATTTGATTATATCCTGAATATCCATCCATGAAGGAAAGTACTTCATAGCTAGCTGTTTCATCAATTAAGAGTTATGTAATCGGAACTGGAAAATCATCCTTAGGACAATGCCGATTAAGATCTCTGAAATCAATATTAACTCTAATTTGTTCGTTCTTCTTTTTCATAGGGACAATTTTATCCAACCACTTGGGATATTGAACTTCTCTGATGAATTTAGCTTTGATAAGCTTATCCAATTTAGCTTCAATTCTGGACGCATAGGTTGGGTGTGTTCTTCTTGCGGCTTGCTTAAATCCTCGATGTTCTTCTGAAAAACCCAAATGATGAGTAGAAACCTCAGGATCAAGCCCTAACATCTCTGTATAGTTCCAAGAAAATATATCTTGATTTTGATTTAAAAATTAGATATATATCTCTTGCTCTTCAAGACTCATGGCCGCACTAATTAAAGTGGGGCTGTGGATCTTCTTTTATACCCAGATTTATTTCTCTGAGTTCATCCACAGTGGTAGAGATACCCTCCTCAAATGCTGGAGGAGCATCCCTGCGATATTCCTCTTCTTCTTTAACATGTGTTATTTCTTTTGTTTCTACCTGCATAGTAGATGATGAAGTAGAATTTCCATGATTAGAAGAGATGTTAAAATTTGAACATCTTGAAGAAGAAGCTTCCATTTCCGGCCTGATTGATGATAAAGGGTCTTCCATGGGTAATAAAGAGGAGATGATGGATTGAGAATCAACATCATCATTCACCTCTGACATTGCTATAACTTCTTCTGGCCTAGTTGGAAAAGAATAGACTTTCTGGATTTCAGCAGATGAAATGAAGACATCTCCAATTGAGCTTTCACCATTGCTTGGTAAATCACTAATTTATCCCATGATGTCTGGATTGATTGCTGTAATTGACATTACAAAAGTTTCCATAAGATTATTTTGATTTGGTTCTATCATGTCAATTTGACTGATAGGCAACACATAATCTGCACTCACATGTGTAAATGGATTTACTGGAATATTTTCTAAACCATATGGAGAATTAACCTTGGTAACCTTCTATAGTGTGGATTTATCCTTACCCTTCATGTGATAGAATACCACCTCAATGTATTGAGATTCATATGTGTTGAAGGGGGATTTATCACCATAAAATGTCCGAATTTTACCATCAAAACAATATTTTATACATTGATGGTATGATGAAGGGATAACCGCATGTTTATGTAGCCAGGGTCTTCCAAGAAAGATGTTTAAGGCTATATCATGATCGACAACCATGAAATCTGAAATGGATACAAGATCTCCAAACTGAGTTCTAAGTGTAATCTCACCCAGGGGTTCTTGTTCATTTTTATCATATCCTTGTAACATCAAAGTAGAAGGAGATAAATCAGATTCTTTGAGGCCCAATCGACGAAGTGTACTAATGGGAATGATGTTGACTCCTGAACCATTCTCAATGAAATTCTTCGGACGTCTACACCATTGAACTTTATAGATAAGTATATAGGTATAATATGTCCATGCACGACATCATCTTCACCTTCATCTGTGAAAGATATCACTACATGACATTCGGTAGGATTATTCTCTACATGGTAGACTTCAGTTGCAGCAATTTCAGTTTCAAATTCCTGAGAACTTGACAAGGCCTCAATGAGTGCCTCCCGATGATCCTTTGATAAATTTAAGTCATCCAAAATTGATAACTTGGCCGGTACATGGGCCAAGTGTTTCAATACATCATACTTTTGATGTAAAGGTCTGCGTTTCCCAATAGGAACATGTGGTTTCGCAGGTACCTTAGAAGTTGATGCTTTGGAAGTAGATGAATCTTATATCAGGGTAGGAGTTGGAAATACTCCTGGATTTGGAAGATTAGACCAAATAGGTCTATTTACTTTCTGAGAGGAAGAAGGTGGAATCTCTAACTGATCCTCCAGAATAACTGTGCCAGGACTAAGTCTGCTATTGGTGGAAGAATTTGCTTGTTCTTGTTGAAACCGTTGAAGGGCTCTGCCACGGGTTTCGGCTACAAACACAGTTCTAGCAGGGGTATAATTGGAATAGTGGTTTCTAGGATATCCACGTCTTCCTCTATATCCCAGACCTCTGGAACTCCCTCTAATTTCTCTGTTTGATACAGGGAATTCAGGCTCATCAAAATCGAAACTACAATTGGCATAAGAACCTGTTAAATGAATCATATTAACAGAACCAAAGATCAACTCTTCATCTGATGAAGACTCTGCCTGATTAGCCTGTTTAGGTTGTGCCGTTGGGTGGGGCCGTGCCCGTTTAGGCTTTGAAGTAGATGGAATAAAATCTTCCAAAGTCAAAGACAACTTGGGCTCTAAAATGATCTCATCTTCTTCTAATTATTCCTATTTCTTTAAATTATGCCGTTTCTTTGAGGATTTTCCCTCTGATGAAGAGGATTTTGTTGTGGAATTCATGGCAGAAGACACAATTGGTTTCTTCAATTGCATTCGAAAAATGGCATGAGTTCGGTTGATCATTTTTATGACCATCCAATCATCATATTTCTATGAATTTTTGTTTTTGATTTCTAGCCACTCGCCTTATTCCATTGGATTTGTAGTAGTAACACATGCTACGTGAGTTTAAGAACCTTTCAGTTTGACTTGACCCGAGTCCACCATCTTTTGTAGGAGGTCTTTGAAGAAAAAACACTACTGAATGGGATTCCCCAGCATCTGATTAAATGATAAATAATTGGGATGGTCTTCATATCCTTCCTTGTTCGGCCTTTTGAGCCTTGGTAATTGAACCAAATTATTTTCCAGAGACGAAATGAAGTAACCAAGAACTTGTTCATTTCGGAAAGAGTAAATGTTTCTCTTTAAATCCTCAAATTGTTTTCATCTATGATCTCTTTGATCATCTTGATGAAACGACCTCTGTTGATGACGCTCAGGAGGTGGAGCCCTTCGAGAAGATGAAGGCGTTGAAGTAGAAGTAGGTATATGTGCTTCTTTAAGCATAACTGTAGCAGTCTCTGCTTTACCCATTCTCCTTCCTAGATCTGATGTAATTACATGAGATTTATCCTTAGTCTTTATAAGAGATTCTTCAATCTGTTGAGAGATTTAAGTAAGGTCTTGAAACCCTCATGTGTACTTCACAGGGATCAACGGCGTGTGTAATTCATCACACAGACTTTCCACACAAATTGGAAACAACTCTTCTTGATGGAGTGCTAAACTCAGGAAATATGTTAATCCCTTCTAGCGAGAGATGAAATCTGACACCCTTTCATTCTACCTTTGCATACAATTTTTAAGATAAAAAATTGTTGTCTTTGTCAAAGTTGAGCTGAATAGAAGAATGAATTGTTGACTAAGATCCTCCCACCCAGTAATTGAACGGGATCTCAAGATTGTATACCAGACAAAAGCATTCCCTTGTAATGACTGTACAAAACACCTGAGCATAAATGCTTCTTGTTGCTGAGGGGTTCCCATGATAGGATTGCAGCGAGAAACAAAATGTGTTATGTGTTGCTCTGGGTATCCTGAACCATTAATGATTGGGAATGTGGTACTTGAAAAATTTGATGGGGGAGGAATTGCATCTACCCATTCAGGGTAAGATCTCTTCTCCGGTTGAACCGGTGCACGCATTCCTTGCATAACTTCCAAGTGAGCTGTTAATGACTAAATGGTAGTCATTAAATTTTGAGAAACATCCAGTTGATCTTGGACCTGTGCAGGTGCAATAACTGGAGCTTGGATAGGTGTGGCGACCAGTACTTCCACTAATGGTAGTATTTCCTGTTGTTGTTGCGTATAACCCATAGGATTAGACCTATGAGGGTGTACTAGTAAAGGATGATACTCTTGATCCATCTCAATAGCCTCAAAAAATTCCCTTGGCTGACTGACTTGAGCACGCTTAGGAGGAAGACTAATTTGAAGTAGTTCTGCATTCAACCTCCTTAATTAATTCATCTCTTCATCTTGTTGTGCGAATATTTGATCTAATGAGAGTGATTAGCCTTCTATAGAGGAATTTTATGTAAGCTGATTCTTTACATTCCCCTTATTGGACACATTTTGGAGAGGGGGAAGTTGGTTACTTGAAGGATTACATAGATTCTGGGTAATCCTGTGATTTCGTGTACGCACACCTTCTTCATTTCTGTCTCTGCGTACAACCTCTTGATCAGGAGCTTCCTCATCTGATCCCTCTGAGTGAGCCTCGTCTAGGGGATCAGCAACAACGGCATTGATGACATTGATTGATTCATAATGCATTACATCCCTTCTATCAGCATTTCTGCGATATTGTCTTCTTCCATGTCCTTGATGAGACATTGCCTTTTGTTGATTTGATCCCTCAAGAACTTCTTGACGAACCATAATGTGGAGGGAATATCCTGATAATTTGGATCTTTGTTCCTCTTGTGGCTTCTTCCCTAATAGAGAAAAGACTGACTTTCTATGAGGGAGAGATTGACGATTCGAAAAAGTCCCCAGTTCTGTGGACTGGGGCTGTTCCTGCTGTTTCTTCTCAACTCCTCAAATCCTATTTGTTGATTCTGAGGGTTGGGTTAATAGAGTCTCCAGTCTGGAAAGATAGGGTGGTTCTTGAGCTTCTACACCTGAGACATTATTGAATTATCTTCTGATCTTGTGGAATTTAGTCCAAAAATTGGCTTGATGCATCAACCTACATCCACACTTATCACCTGGCTCAAAAAACCGTTGGACTATTTCTGACACTTCTATCACTTGATTATGTGCACTCGCCAAACAAGAAACTTGTTTAATATTCTCGTGTGCTTGATGTAGAAGTAATTAAACAACTTGTTCTCTGTATTCCTGATTTTGAGAAGAACTAGTTGAGTCCTGTTCTAGAGCTAGCCTTTGATTACAAACAAAGACAATTGGTCGTGACCGGCCATGGGCAATAACATTGCATGAAACCATTTTCGGAGGGCTTTTCTGACTGGAGAGTACAGTGAAATGTAGTGCTCCATGGACACCCCATCCCCTAATATGAATACCATATGGATCATTGGCAAGTAACTGGTGCAATCTTCTTAGTGTGCCAAGACATGAACGTTGAAGGGCTCTCTGCTGATTTTCAGCCTTCAAATATCAAGAAACTGAGAGAGATGCCAAATCAATTTGGCATTGTAACCCTTCTATTATCATTACACGATTTTCATATTCATCATAAGATAATATTTTTTTTCAAATTGACCAAGAGTTTTCCACATGTTGAGATGAATATCTTGAATACAATATTCCGTCAACATCTCTGGAATTTCATACTTAGGGTCAGCCAAAGGCCAAAACATAACTAGCACTTAACCTTTTGCCAGTTTATTTCTAATATTTAGCACTTCCTCTTTATCATTCAATGAAGATTATTCTACCTGATTAGACCATAGCTGGTGCTTCTTTGTTTCTTTATCAGATTCAACAATATTAGTAGAGAACTTATTTACCAAATTAGAAGATGCATGACTTAGGGGTGGTTCAGAAAATGATCTACACCTCGGGAAATCTTCTGGTTGAGAAAGTATTTCACCTGATAGTGGTAAAGCTCTAGACATTAATGGCTTCACATTTTCAAGTGTCTCAAGATAAGAGGGATTTCTTGTCACTACATTGTCCATTGGAGCATTTTCCAAGCAATGTGAATTATTACTGCAGAGAAGACTTTTGCAGCTAGATTCATCATCAAGGGGACGACCACCATGGTGGGTTACAGCAAAAGATGAAACATTTTGCTCCTTAATCTTCTAGTCATGAAGAGAGTTATCGTGGCTCTCATCTGGAGATGATACTTCAAGATCGACCGAACTGTCATGAAGAAAGCCTTCACGAGGAAGTGTCTGATGAAGACCTTCATAATTAATGTTCCCTCTATTAGGAACATAGAGAGTAGAATCTTGAGTTGAAATATATAATTGCATGAGTGCATCAAGAACTCCAGCATCAAGCAAGGCCTTGTTATAGATTGGCCCTTGATTTCTTAACTGTGTTGGACAAGTCTTTTTCTTAGTTGCCTTCTTACTCACCTTAGGAACCACTTGTTGATGAAAGTGGTTATTATGGGCAGGTTTATGTGCCTGCTCATGAGAAATAGTTAGGATAGGCTGATTATCTCTACTAAAATCAGGTGTCTGTTCCTGACTTGGTTGTCCGTATGACACGGGGGAGTATGCCCCATAGCCCTCTTGGACTGGAACAGAGGTGTGTGTCTATTCCAGAGTGAATTGTTGATGTGTCACTCCACTGGTAGGGATAGATTTCCATTTCTTTTCCTATGATGCTGCTGAAACTGTTATAATATCCCGAAAGGCATCCAGAATATGATTAGAGATTTTCTTCTGCTCTTTCACCATTGATAGAATATGCTTGGTGACTTCAGCTGCTAGAATGAGAATATACGTTCATTCCATGATAGGAGTAGGTGTATGTTCCTGCTCATTTCCTCCTTTTCCTATCATTGAATTCTGACAGTACTCAAGTTTGGGGGCAGAGAGTTGAGTCTGCCTCCTGTTTGTCACCAGAGCTTTCGGAATGGATTCTTAAAATTCTACCAAACGAGTCTGTTGGTAGGATTGATCAATACTGGAAGGTGTATGTGCCTGCTGATTTCACTCCGCCAAACGTGGTTGATGATCTTCTTTAAATACTGACAGACGAGGATGTTGGCAGGATTGATGAGTGTAAGCAGGTGTAAGTGCATGTTTACCGGTTGTCAACACATTGGGTTGTCGGGCTTCATCATATGTAGTCAGACGAGCCTGCTGACTAGCTGATGACTTATAAACAAGTGTATGTTCCTCTACATATTACTCTACCAGAATTGACTGGCGAGATTGACGTGTTGTTTCCAGACGAGTCTGCTGGAAAGCGGAATTAAAACTGACAGGTGTGTGTGCCCACTTGTTGCTTTCCACCAAGTTAGGTTGGTGGAATTCTCCGAAAACGGCAGAGATAAGAACCTGCTCACTATTGACTGGTCGTCGCCTCTGGTAGTTCGTTTTACCTGCTCAGGTTTGAGGAACCTGAGCCAAACGCCTGGAGAAGACACCCTCATCATGTTGAGGGCGCACTACTGCACGAGTCTGGTGGTAATTATTGATGGGAGCCCTTGGTAAGGACTCTTATTTCTTTGAATTAAGGTATTGAGTGACCTTCTCATTTACCTCCTCAGAATATGGGAGGGAATGGTGATTGCGTTCTGGGGATAACGACCCGAAATGGTTGGATACCGTGGTTAGCACCACCTACTTCTTGATCGCTGGTCGTCGCTGCCTGGATAACCAGGGTGAATTATTGACTTGGAGGGCATGTCGAACGGCCTCCAGAGTCGGAATAGTACCATTTTGATGGTATTTTTTAACCAGCGCATTTGATACCCAGCATTGAAGACGTTGAGTATGTGATGTCATCCTCAGAGCATACGACGATCCAGCAGGATTAGGAGTAGAGGCATTAACAGTAGAGGTATTCAAAGGCGTGAACTTAAGAGAAGCCATTTATGTAACGTAGAATATCTTGGAAAAGAGTTCATATTTGATATAATAGAAATAATCAAGATAATTTCAGCCACTAAATCTTTTGGATGAGAACATATGTTATTGATTGTTCTGTTGTCCCTCTCATTGAGTTTAAATAGGGGCCTAACAAATAAGTAAATCATCATTTTAACTTGGTTAAGGATTCACGTTGGGTTCACCATTTTTTGTTTCCTCTGGAAATGGGAATGACCTCATTGATTTAAGGTTCAAACATTCCATGAGATTTATAATGGGTTTGTTCGTAGAACCGGAAATATCCAATGATTCCATATCCATTTGGACCTACCTTCCAAAGGTAGGTGCTCATTAGTTGTGAACCGATGAGGCTTAAGAATTTTCATTGGTCAAGAGGATGAGAGTTCGGACTTGTCACACCTTTTTGAGAGGAATTATTGTCTCTTCCGGGACTCTCTTTGTAGATTTAAGTTATGTTCATGAATCCTTACTAAATTACAAAGTCTGAAAATGAACTTTCCTTTAGATTAGACAATCAATGATTAATATGTATGAGATTTAGAGAATCTTTTATATTTATTCAAGGTTCTTCATCGATAGAGAATCATCTTTATTTGTTAGAGATTCTTAGTCAATGGTATCCTTCGACACATTAAATAGAAATATCTTGGTTATTATGATAACCATACTGGTTTTAAATCCACTCAGTGGGGAACTTGAAGTTTATTTTCATTCAGAAGGTCATAGATAATTCCAAAGTTTGGATCGTACCCACAGATGGGCTACCTACGTATCCTTTACTTTAGAAAAGGAATCCGAACCCACATAGTTCAAGTAAATAAGTATGAGGTTTATGCATGATTGATGGCTCAAAGAGAGATGTCATAATTACTTTTACACTCTAATCTCACATGAGTCATGCTCGATGTGGGAAACAAGAGGTATTGGGAAAACCAGACAATTGTTCCATGAAAGATGCAATTTTAAAAAATGATGTGGGGCTTATGTATGTATGACTGCCCAGATGGATGAAGATTAGGATTTACTTCAAGGATGAAACCTGGGAATAATGTCCATAAAGGTATATGTGCTTTATGAAGATTTGGATACTTAACTAAGGACTTAATCCAGAGAAGGATGACCAAAATAGAGATATATTATGATTGGGCTTTACTCCTGAGATGGAAGCCCAAATCAAAAGTAAATTAAGACTGGGTAAGAGAAATTATGACTGGGGCTTACTCTTAAAGAAGAGGCCCAGGTTAAAGGGAATTATGAAAGGGGATTACTCCTAAAAAGGAATCCCAGGTTAAGGGAATTTGGATTTTTGGAACTTGGGGCTTACTCCTAAAGAGGATTCCCATATTAAAAGAATTATGGTTGTGGATTACTTCTGAGGAGGATGCCCAAAATTAATGGAACTTGAAGACTAGGGCTTACTCCTAAAAAAGAAGGCCCAGGTTAGGGGACTTTGTGATTTGGGGCTTACTCCTGAAAATGAGGCCCAAGTTAGGAAATTATGACTGGGGCTTACTCTTGAAAAGGATTCCTAGGTTTGGGATTTTTAGATTGGGACTTACTCCTGAGAAGGAGTCCCAAGTTAATGTAATTTATAACTAGGGCATACTCCTGAAAAGGAGGACCAAGTTAATGAACTTCTCATATTTAAAGGATGAGGTTGAATGAATTAAATCTCTCACCTTAGTGATATAAATATATATAAATCACTATGTTTTGAGAGATGTTCCACAGAATTCCCTGTAGATAAGGAAACAAACAATGGAACCATGCCATAAATGGTTTTGAAGATGGTTCTGAAGGCCAAATCATAAAGAGGAGAGGTGGTTTTTAGGAAAGCAAGTGAATAGGCAGGAGGGGCACCTAAAAAGAGAGAGGCGTGCAAGTCTTGCATGGGCGTGCAAGTCCTGGTCGCACAAGTATACTTGCGCGACACATGGGTACTTGCACGACGTTCAACCCTTAGGGTAATAATTGGGCGAGACTAGGCTCAAGTCCTTTGTATTATCCCTAAAGGCTTCCAAAAGAGTGGCGCACAAGTTTTATTGAAGGGATAAGGCGGCGCACAAGTGTGGACAGTTCTCTTAAGGGCTGGCCACTTAGGCATGTAAGTGTTGATGGGTTTCAACACTTAGTCCTTGTTTCTCCTGTTTAGAGCTTCCATTCGAGGTATGAAATTACCTTAGAAGTGTTCGGAAGACTTCCAGAAGAGACTAGGGCACCGGGAGCTCGAATATAAGTTTTGGAATTTTTCTGTCTATGAAATGGGGGTCCCACATGGGTCATTTATAGGATGCTGAAGACCTTGGGCACAAATCAAAGAGGGCACGCAAGTCACCTGCGTGGCCACTATGTGGTACAAAAGTATACATGCACGACCATGATAAAACTTGCGCGGCCTAAGTGGGAGGAAATCCCTCTTCATGCCTTTGTCGATTTTTGAAGTTTCTTCAAAGGATGAATCACTTTGGACTAAGGTATTTCCCTTTTTCAGTTGTTAGACATTGTGACAGAAAGGAGAATCAACAATATATCATCACATAGAAATAATAAGGGAAGTAAGAGGTGTATGTAAGAACACAATCTAACTTGAACAACATGGAAATAAAAGGCATACGATAAAGAAGGTTTCTGAATAAATAGGAGTACGAGATGATCCCAATCAATGAGAAGGTGTCTCTAAAAGATTGGGAAAATCTTCTTAAGAGATCAGGGGAACCATTAGATGACTCTTGAGAGGGAAGGTTAGAGTATTGTGTTTCTCCTAGGGTTTTGAGTGAAGTGGAATGATATTTTGCGTGGGTTTACCTTGAAAATGAGAGAATAATTCCATATTAATTTACAGATTTAGGTTTTATAATCTATATTATATTTTAATAAAAACAAAAAACCATCTGATGCATTATTTAAAATTTATTTGGTTTTAATAATTTATAGTTTTATGATCCGAGATCACTATAACAATACCCTTGGTGATGTTTTAGTGAGTCATGTTTACAAAGAACAATTTTTAAAATCATAAATTGTTATATAGGTTTTGGAGGACTCAATATGGGTTGATAGAATTAATAAAATGACCACAAAAAAATTATTTCAATGGTGAAAAAAATTTGTTCATGGATACCCTTTATGGAATATATTATAACACCTTTGGGTCTTTATGATTTTATATACACATAGTATTTTAATACTGTATCTAATATTGACAGAGAAATTTGAGTATCCCCAAAATTTATAAAAAAACTGTGGGGTATTTTCAATGTCCTTATTTAGAAAGTAATATTTATTTATTCTAAATAATTCAATATTTAAAATAATTTATACTTTTATATCCAATATCCATATTTGTTAAAAAATATTCATTTTTGAAAATTATAGTTTTCTGATCCTTGTAAAAATTATTTTCCACTTTGTAGAATTATATTATAACTTATATTTTATAAACATTATTGAATAATAATAACTCATTAAAATAAAATTTACTTTTGAAATTATTGATTTCATTAAAATGTTTTTTCATTATAGAATCTATAGATTTTTTTAAAATAATTTTTTTTTTCATCATATCAAAATAAAATTTTATCATATTCATTATTTTATTATCTAAAAAGTAATATTAAAACTAGAAAAATATATATAATCATTATTTATTAAAATATATTATATAAATTCAAACTATTATGGTCATGATATAAAGAAATTTACTACCCCAGTGAATTCCCTAGGGGTATGTTGTTCGATGGTGAGATTTTCCTGGGGTGGTTTTACCTACAAGGTTGGGGTCACGATCTCTATAAGATTAAAATTCTCCAAGAAATCCTTATCTTCCTTGCTTTTATTATTTAATTTCATATTGTTTTTGATCAAGGGAAAAACCTAGTGATGTAATCTCCCTTGGAATCTTTGATTAAGGGGATTCATAGGCTATGACCCAATTAGTCAAATCTATCAAAAAAATTTATTGGGTTAATCATAATACTTAAGATATACTAATCACAAGACCACTGTATAATTATTATTCTATCAATGATTATAATTCTTAATAGTATTTTGAATTTGAATGGATAAAAATTATAACTATCCATAATGACCAAAGTAGTGCATGTGTTTTATAAATCTACATTAGTTAACATTGCATTTAATGTTTCAAAAAGTGAATTTCAATTACAAATGTTTAGGTCATTATAGAACTAAGAGATAAAATATTCAAAACTTTTTAATATTGGTCCAACAAAGGGTTAAAAAATTTATATCCTAACAAAAATTATTAATGACCCATAATTAGATTTATGGAAGATATGAATTCCAATATCATCTCCCTGTATGAATCTACCCAAGAACAAAGGTTGTTCTCCAAATGCATGGATATCGAGGCCTTCAAAAGGGGATAAAACTTGTTGATCAAATCTATGATACTCATGTCTAACATCTTGTTAGTATGAATGAACCACATCTATAACCTCCCTAACCTCTTTGAGTTATTTTAATCTATAAATTACATGTATTGAGGATTATTCTAAATAGTGGGATCCCCATTTAGAGATGACCAAGGGACTGGTTGGTCATACTTGATCAAGGATGAAGTTTGTGAAAAAGGTGATGATGGGGTTGGTGGGGTAATGGGGAAAGATTATTTATGGTGTATCGACATTGGTTTTGTTCTTATTTGTGGTTTTAATATTGATTTCATCTAGTCTTTGGGTTTTTTGTAGTTTGTCCTATTAATGTATTGATGGTTATTGTTAAGGACATCATAGAATGGATAGTGGATAGGAATATGGAAAAGGATGGCTTTATATGTATTTTAAGGATGAATTTGGAATAGGTATAATGCTTCAAATAATGTTTGGTCAGTTGAGGAAAGGTTTAAGAATGGTTTGAAATAGGAATTCCATTTAGAGATTTCAGAGGTGCATTGATCGGAGTTAGAGTTTGTCACCTAGATTTCCGTTTAATAGATATCTAAAAAATGGGAAGTCAAACAATCAATGTGGGGTAAGGGTTTCATGCTGAATGTTTTGTAAGACCTAAATATTGAATGGAATATTAATATACATTATAGTGTGATTAATTATATTTATATTATATGAGATTATATAATAAAATATGTAAAGAGGTTCTATTCAAGGGAAGATCCATTATAGCATAACCACCTGGGATATATAAAAGGTAATATGTTTTGTGGAGAGCTTGCATCATGAATTCTATACCGTGAAACCTAACACTTATACCTTTCTAAATAATAGAATTATTATATCTTGATGAACTATTATCACATAATAAGAAAAAAAATCAATTCTGAATAAAAACTAAAGGAGGTTGACTGTGGCATTGTTACCTCCCCATATAAGTTTAAATTTTTACTATATTGTTCTTTTTCATCCTTCTCCATATGGTTCGTTCCTATGATTCATTAATTTTATTGGTTATCCCTATTTAATTATGTGAGTATTATAGTGAATGTACTTTGTAATTATTGAATATGTTTTATTATTATTCAGTGATAAATATCTTAATAATTTTTAGAGGTATTTTTAAGCATTAGAAGTGGTCTAGATTAAGTCTTTTAGATCCTGTATATATTTGTATAAATTTGAAAAATAACTAATTTCATATCCACAATAGGGATCAATGTAAAAGTATACATGTATGAATTGTTGATGTAAGGGGTTCCATGTAATGGTATCCATAACTGAGTGATGTGGTATGTACATTCATATCTATGTTTTTGAAATAATATGATCCATGGATGAGTCTGTCTCATAATAAAACTATTGTAATGATGGATCTGAACATTAGTGTTCCTTAACCAAATTTTAATATTAATTTATGATTGATATATGTATGATTAGAGTATTGTATATGTACCTATATATACCAAGGTGATATGTATGAATTAGATAATTTCTAAATATATGATAATTAATTAGTATTTATAATGATGAAATTTAATCCATACAATGCTAAAGGTTTTATTCTCCACTGATTAGTTTTCACAATCGATCAAATGATCAAGATTAAAGTTAAGATCCAAGGATACAAATCCTACTTCATGGGTCATTACATGATTCTATCAAGATGAGTTCCACATTTCACAATAATACAAATAGAGATGAAATTTAAATTCCTAATAATTTCATAGATCCTCTCAAGGGAAAAGTTTCTAGATATTCATAGAGAGTTATAATAAATATTTGGATGATATTAAATAGGGAGATTGTTCATTATTCATGGTGAT
The DNA here is from genome assembly GCA_963277665.1 of Viscum album. NCBI lineage: Eukaryota > Viridiplantae > Streptophyta > Magnoliopsida > Santalales > Viscaceae > Viscum > Viscum album. The sequence goes on from OY728130.1 coordinate 406,368,896, forward strand.
TTATAATATTAAATTACTTGAAAAAATCTATTATTAATTGTACATGATGAAAATTAAAATCTATCAACAAGAGAATTCAATGCTACTCATCTTCCTAGGTAATTTATATAATAATTACAGAAATATGTTTTTGACATTCTTTATGTGTTATAAATAGGAAAAAATAATAAAATTAAGTTGTTTTATAATTATAAGGTGGTGTAAATACAGTACAATGTTGAATATATTTTTTCATTGATAAAGAATAACTAAAGGTGATAAAAATATATTGTTTTCTTGAATTATGAAGATTTTAAAGAGCTTTGTAATTATTACCGATTATTTTATGGATTCAGTCTCCAATTCATGGAATGATTATCCTAAAATGAGTAAAGGTGACGGAAACGAGCTTCCTGCTATATTGGCATCTATTTAGAATTCAAATTCTTCATAAGAGATTATTTTACCATTGACGTGCAACCATCTGGTATTCTATTGATCGGTTGATTCAATGTAGAGAAAAAGGATAATCTTGAATAACTAGTGGTTCCAATTTAAATAACGCTATACATATTTGGGAACATGATGATAACTACCTTTTTGGGAAGTGTATGATACCAAATAAAACCATATATTCAACTTTTAATGAATTGTTTATCACTAAAAATTAGTAGTCATAATAAAATTCTCGCTTCAATCATAATTAAACATGACAATGATCATTATCTCACATATACGTCGAACCTTTTTAGAATTTTTTCTATGTTATTTATCTTTCATAATTATGTATACATGTGGGGATTGAGTTCATAGGTAGAATTATGACATTAATAATTCATATGGGATTAATTAAAATGGAAGAATTTATAAAATATTTAATTCGTACAACTAATTCACTCCATCTCAGTGGTACCCTAAATATTCTAGTCACTAGAAGTGGATTTAGAGAAAACAAGATTCCCTTGATATTGTAATCTTATTGAAGGATATAATAGATATTTTTTTGAATAACAAAGATGTTCTTTTATTTTTGGGGAAATGTTTTTATTTTGTGAAAATAGGATATTTTACCCTATTTTCTCTCACAATGACTAGAGTTTAGAGATTTTATTAAAATAGTATTTCCACCTATTGTAGAAGATACACATATGACCTTTTATGATGGGATATATATAGTGGAATATAGTAAGGATATAAATTTTATAAAATAATCCATGTTTGACATATCTTAAACAAAATTTAGGGGGCTTACAATATCCAATAAAATTTTAGAATAAATAAAAAACATGAATGAGAGAAATATTGAGATCAAGGAACCGAAACTCTAAATTTTGTGACATAAATATGATTTTTTCATAATGAATAAATTTGAATCATTTAAAGGCTATTTTACCAAGTATAATGACAGTTTTAGTTATATAATATGTTTTTAAGAAAAGTTGGAAGATGAAATAGTAGTTAAAAATTTAATGATAAACTTTATATATATATATTTGATCCAAATATTTAAATTATAAATAAATATAAAGCATCCATCATGAAGAGATAAACAACAATCTATTTAATTAAATATTGTTAAAAATAAGCCTAAAGAGGAGATTTAATGTAAAGACATTAACAAATTGACACTAAAATAATACGAAGTTAAATCCTCTAGTCATTAAGCAGTGGATTATTAGAGTGATGGTTATTATATATTGTTACCAATTTCATCTCTAAAATTTTAATAATGGAACTTTAAAGTATAAAGGGAAAATAATTATTTTTTATTTAAGTTTCAGAGAATTATATATATTTTAGAATATTTTTCAAGAACGAAATAAATTTTTGAGTATGATGATATGGAGGATGAAGACCAACATCTTAGAAAAAAATTGTCCTCTATGAAAAGGAATATAATAAATCTAATGAATATAGAAATATTATATGAATATGAAATATGTTGAGTATTTTAAGTAAAGGGAAGATAGAAACACCTATTTAATTTTTATGTTTATGAATGGTTTTTCTAGAAAAGGTATAAATGATCCCATGAAATTAAGTGTAAGAAGTAGAGGATGAGACCTATATAGTGAACATGGTAAGGATAAGCCATAAGTGTGTATTTAAAGGAATGATAAACATAATAAAGATGTTAAATATCATAAAAGGTGATTAAAAATTAATAAATATTTATATGTGTTCTAAAATAGAGAAAATGGCCTCCTAAAAGAGATTAATCTCATGAAGGTGAAACTAGTTAAACAAAATAGTGTACTGTACAAACATTAGAAGAAAGTAGCTTCCAAGGACAAGGAAAATAAAATAACCCTATCTTGGTGTTATAAGATATAAAAATATATTGGAATGATAAAGAAACATTATGATAGAGTATTAAAAATAAAGTATTTGTCAACAAAAATAATTAAGAGGTCACGTTCATAAATTCATGTTATATTTTCATATATAGTTTCTGGAAATATTAGATCATTTATGAAAAAATATAGGTTACAAACACCAAAATGGGAAAAAATGGGTAGATAAAAACCATAATAATAATAAACATATATTGAATGTATTTTAGTGTAGTCAAATGAATAAATTCCTTAACAAATAATAGCCAAAGGAGGTCAGAACTATACTGAAACAAAAAACATATTCTAAAAAAGGGGTATAAGAATTTCTTGGAAAAAAGAGTTTTATGGGATATAACTTCTTTTGCAGTGTTTATTTTTATAAATATTATATTTTTTGGTATAACTTGAATATTTATTGGAATCAAAGAAGTTTTGAATTAAGGGGGAGTTACTATGATAGGAACTACCAATATTTTATAAATCATACCAGAACATAAAATATTAACATAGTACATACTCTAAATAGTTTTGAGTGTCTTGAGAAAGTATTTATAAGATGTAACAGATAAGGTCACTTTGAAGAGGGGTGTTTAATCATGATATTATATTAAAATCAATATAGTTAAAAAATAAAATATGTTATAAAATAAAAAAAGTCATTTATTATAGAAGTTTCACACAAATCAAAAAAGAATAGAAACACATGGATAATAGATATCAGTTGCTCAAGACACATGAAAAGGGATGAAAAGATCTTGAAATTTAGGTATGGTCATGATGGTAATATTTTTACCAGTTGAAATGAGAGAACTTTGAAGATCAAGGTAATTTAATTACATAGAAATTAAGCCACAAATGTTTCATCACTGAGATATTTTACTTAATGTTGGAATCAAACATAATTTATCTATAGTGAGCCAATTTCGGGATGAAGGAAATGATCAAATATTCAAGAAAAATATATTTATCATTAGAAAAAATAAAAAAATAAAAAATAATAAAAATAAGTGAATGAACCAGTGTGAATTTTTTCCAAGTGGGCAACATAATAAATTATTTCTATCTCTTTACTAAGGGATAATACCTCTTTTGTAATAAAATATTTATCCCCCTCAGTGAAAATAATTTGAGATATTTTTTAAAGGAAAATAATTATATATACCTAACCCACCTAATCAGATATATAAATATACATACATGTATATGTATATGTATATTCAAACATATATATATATATAATTATATATGATTTATTAAATATTGTGATAATGGGAGTATGTTCTATAAGGATAATAATAGAGTTGCTCTAACTTATACCACTATAGTTGATTCACAAAAGTTTTTGTGGACCCTTGAGAACTCAATCCTTAATAAATGAAATTAATTTCTTTACTTCAACTGATTACTATTAAAAAAATGAAAAGGGGTTTCTTATAAAACATAAACCATATGCTATGAAATTTTTTAAACTTTTTTGAAGAGGAGTTGAATGAGAACATGGTGTTCAAATCTAGAATAAGTGGATAAAAAATAGTAACGATTTCATGTGGAGTTAATTTAAATCATATATTTCAAACTATACAATTAAGAACCTATAAATAACCTCCCAAAATCCTAAAAAAATGGGGATTTTGAAATAACGAATAGAAGAATAATGTTAATGGGAATGAAAATTGTAACAACCTAGACTTTTTAAATGATTTTCTTCCATAATAAATTCCAGTTACATGTTATATAATATTATACACCTACAAAATAAATAGATGATTTTTTTATCTTAATGAAAATTATCATTACATTATTCAACTATGAATTCAAATAAAATTTAAAACATTACGACTAAACAAAAATATATATTGAAAAATAGAAAAAAATGGAAAAATAAAGATCACCCCAATCTACTAAAATTATCACCCCAAATCAATTTATATATAAATAAATTGAAATAATAGTAAAATAATCAACATCTTATGAAAATGAAAATATAACCATAAGTTTAATTAAAGTTATTTTTGAGTGAATGAATGAAGTTTTATTAATATAGTGTAAAGGGTATTGTGACTATTGGGACTCCATAATTATATAACGGTAGGTGAATATTACCATGGAAACAAATCCATTGGTTGATAATTTTACCATTATAATTAGTGGTTATAAGTAGAAATTAAAAAGGGTAATTGATATAGAGAGGATAATTGAAGGCCTCAACTAGTAGAGTCGGGTTGTTTGCATCCCTTTTGTCGTAACATGGGAGGGAGGTATCGTCATTGGGATTTACCCTTAACCAATCCCAAGAAATCAATCTGCAAGTGAAGCTTGAATGAAATCTCTTATATAGAAGTTAAATTGAGTATATATCATCATTCTATTGATGTTAGATTAGAAACTCCATAAAACTACTACCATCACATAACTTACCCTTAGGGCGTATACAGGTGTAATAAGGGGTTACGTGTCAAGAAATTATATAAATAATGTTTCAATTCCATTGTGTAAATAAAATATTTATCCATCTATTACTCATAGGAATTGTTTCTTATAGTAAAATATATGTTTAATTGAGATTAATTTGACTATATGATTTTTACTCAAATATTAAAAAACAAATCTATATTTCAAGAAAATTCTTACACTATTATTATAAAATCAGGTTTTTGGAATAATATTTTTTTGATATAAAATATTATTTTAAAACACATTTATAAAAATATAAATGATAAAACAATTTTATAATGTCAAAGGAAATGTTTTTTAAGTGTTAGAAATTTGACTTTGCTATAAAAACTTCTATTTTAAAATAACTAAGGATTTATATATTTAAAAGTTAAAATTATCATATTTAGAGAATTTTTATGAAAAAATAAACATCATACTTGAAATCTTCATTCCAACATTATGTAGGGGGAATTTATTAGAATTTTCTAGCATATTTTATTTTTGGGCAAATAGTAAAAAAACACCCTATCGATTTTTTGGCAGGATTAATGACACCGTACTTATTTCATAATGATATAATAATTAATTAAACAAAATCCATAACCTAAAATATTTTATTAATTTCATATTAGTCATTTTAATAGATTTTATGTAATGCCCCCAGAGTCTATGGTATGCTTCATTTATTCAATAGCTTGTGTTACACACAATACCAAGTTTGAGCACACCATGATCTAATGAAAATTACATTTAAATAGTTTATATTAATATTAATTACCAAATTTTTAATTTTATATATTTTTAACATTCATGTTATGAGACATGATATAAGAAAAAATCAATTTTTCAAATAAAATAATTATTTTTCAAAAAATGGTGTTCTACCAACAATTAATGGAGAACAATTTTTAAATAAAATATTTGATAATTATATATATTCAATTTGAAAAAATAAAATTATTATTTAGAAGTAGGATATAAAAATTTATTTTGGAAATTGTTTTTTTGTTTCTCTGATAACTTTCATATTTAAATGAAAAGTGAAAAAATAAAACATTTTAATTCCAAACTCGTTTTTCATGTAATTTATTTATATTGTTATATTATCCTTTTTATTATTTGTAAAATATAATTATATTAAGTATTTATCATTTAATATAATTTAGTTTATTTTAATTATTTTTACATTAAAATTATATATAAACACATGCAAATCTTTGGATGGTTTTTACTATTGGAAAACCCACCATCTTGCATTGTCAACGAGGATTAATTTTAATTTTATTACTATAATTTCGGTGTTTTTAATTTTTAAAAATGTATTCCATATTTAAAATCAGTGGGTACAAATTATTTTAATAGTTTAATTTTATTTTTTGGATAATATGAATAGTAACTTTTGTTAAAAAATTAATAGTATGGTTAGGGACAAATCGGTTAATTAAAGGTAACAAAATATTATAAAATTACCATAGAACCTTAAAAATCATATTCTATGAATTCATTATACCCTCGTAAACTATATGTCTAAATGGAATAATTTAATGTACCCTTTTCCATGAATATGACATGATTATGTTTAAAATTAATGAATGTGATAAATTGTCACACTCTCATCTCATATAATTATAATAATTTTAATGTAGATATATCTAAGAGATAACATCAGTTATACATATTATATGGAAGTATAAAGGAATTAAATACCTCATATAATTTTATTTATAACTTTTATAGAATAAATAATAAATATTTATGGTGATATAATAGTGAAGCATAAATTATTTTATTAATAAAAATATCAAAGAAATGATATTAATAATATTAAAAATATATAATTTGAATTAATTTCCAAAATCCATGAATTATATATATAAAAATTACATTTAGAGAAATATTTTTTGTATTGGTTTTATGTTATCATATTGGTTTGACATTTTTAAAAATGAAAATAATAAATAGTATCAAAATTGATATAAATGATACTTTAAAATTAATAATATTTTAATAAATGTTATAAAATACATAAAAACTAAGGCATGTCAAAATATCATTAATAGTGTTAAATATGTTAAAAATGATCCAATTAGGATTTTTTAAAATTTTATTATTACAATTTTAACCCTATACTGTAAAAAGACAAGTTGTCACTGTAAATGTTGAATTATTTAACGATGGGTTAAAGCCAATAGATAACATTAATTATATGACCAGACTTGTCTAAAATTAATTAGTTGAGGGAATTTCGACCCATAATCATCTTATCCTCGAATAGAATCACTTCGGATAGATTTAAATTGAAAATTATATTATATTAATTTAATATTTCAAGAGTTTCCAAAAGTGTCCCTCCAATATTTTATAAAAGGGAACTTCTTCTTCTCTTTAATTCACACATCTAAATACCTTGGTCTTGGAGAAAACCTATACATATTTTCTCTTATTTTCTCTCAATAAATCCTAGAGTCCATAAATTGGGCATAAAGTCATCCTAACGAGTAATTTTTTGTAAATGAAACAGAGATACCCGAAAAATAGGTAATTTTTTTATGACCTCTTTCAAAGTTATTTTCTTTTTATACTTCCTCTTTCTATGTTGTTTCAATAAAAAAGTAATAAATACAGTATAATACATATACCAAGACATTATTATAATCATTGTACTAATATATTCATCATTTTATCCATCATACGAATTCCACTATCACCATGTGTGCGTACATACAACTTAACCTCTCCACGTCATGGTGAAATTTGTTATTCAAAACTACTTTATTTAGATGAGTACGATGTATATAAATCGTGAATATAACAAGATAATGATTCTTTATAATTAATATACCACCCATTTTATACCATGTAATCATTAAGGGAATGATTCTGTCACTCGTGCATACGTACGACCTACCATTACCATGATGCAGTGAGATTCATTCTCCAAGTTAACCATTCAAAAGTTATTATAAAATTTATATATTGGAAAAAAATAAAAATTATAGACATTATATAATTCTGTATATGAATAAAATAAATCATATTCATAAAAAACACGACTTAAAAAAAACATTAATAGAAAAATAATGTAGTTAACACACAAAACGTTGATAATACTGAAATATTATTAACAAAATGATAAAATATGATCATATATGACATCATAAATATGGATATAGTCCTATAAAAATTTAAAATAATTCATTAACCATTTTAAAAAAAATTAACACTACCTCGACTAAAGGAAATTACAAGGTAAGGTTTGATTTCATAATATAATTATTATCTAAGGTTGTTTATTCGTAACTATCTACTGAGACGTCTTTATCATCTAGGTCCATGTTTCATAAAACATATTTCCAAATATTGAAAACTAAATTTTCAAGCCATTTATACCAATTTTTTAATTTTTATAATTTTTTGAAATGAATCTTTATGTCATTTTACAAATGAGGTTCTTTATGGCCTTTTTGACAAATTATGAAAAAAATGTTTTTTATTAACATATACAGCGTGAGCAGGAAGTTTCCTTCGTTATTATGCCTTAACATTATCAAGACTTCCATATAGTTTTACATGGCTATTTTCAAAATATATTTTTTATTTTATAATTGTGTGGCTTCTAAATGATTTCGAAGTAAAAAAGGGATATTTCTCTTCAAGAGTTTTAATGAATTTATAAGATTATTTTCATCTATTTCAACATCCATTGTTGGATTTTATTCTTAATTGTGGTTGATATATTATGATAAAATCTTCCATATTTCATTGAAGTTGTTATGATATATTTGACCATGGATGTGATATTTTGTTTCCATTCAAGGTTTATGGTTAAATAAATGACATTTCATAAGCTTTTTTTAATACGAATGTTTATGTTATGTTTTACCCCTTTCACAAGAGGAATGCATTGAAATTTATAAGTGATGGGTGGAGCCCGTTATAGCACCTTGATTCATTGGTAGGTTTATTGAAACAAAATAGATATGGATTTGGTTGAGGCCTTACCCATTTTTTAGATTCTTGGCATGTATCCTCGATGGTATGTTTCAAATATTCATCATTATGCATTTCCTCATTATAAGATTAGTTATAAGATATAAAATTTGATTATTATAATAGAAGAATATCCATGTGAATTTGTAAATGGAATTATTTGATTTATTCTTTCCATATTATGATGAGGATTTTTTTTAAAATGATTTTATTTAAATTTTATAACATGCATATAAAGTTTATGTTTATTTCTGAAAGCTTTTACTATATTGTTTAACCTTACTGAGCATATGAGCTCACCCCTTTTCAGATGTTTTATTTTACCAGGATGTGTCAAAGTGTTTTATGATTGATATGAAGGGTTAATAAAGTATAATAATGACATTATAAAATAATGGACTAAGTTTCATATAATGTTCTGAATTTTAATGAAAGGTTCAAGTATGTAATCTAGTTTCCAAGACTGGTAAACCGATTAGTCTGTTGATACCTTATAATCATGCAAATATATTATAATATTTCTCTAGATCTGGGTATATGGGGTCATGGTATTATATTTGGTATCAATGGAATTTTATCAACACCTTTTGAAATTAGGTTTAGAAAACATCGATCAAGGAACATACCCCTGTGTTTGACTTTTAGGATTTGTAAAGAAGAACGTTATATAATTTTGGTATGGTAGAGATTATGTGTGTATTATTAATAATGCATCATATTCTAGATTCTATAAGTGGATGTGGTTCTGTCACATATGTACCTAGGGGTGAAAACTCCAATAAATTGTTCTTGGCCTGACTCGAGGGAAACTAGTACATGACAACATGCCTCACTGCGCACCTAGTTTGATACTCTATGGGGATATTCTTAGGATAATTCACAAAATCATTAAAAACCATTATGAAGTATTTATGAGTGAATATGACGTCAAAGAAACAATTTTAATGATCATGTGATTATATATGCATAAATTTTCTAACATATGTTAAATATTTTTTCAGTTTAGAGTTATGCCTTATGATTCATAAAACAATATAGTGTATTTCATTATTTAAAAATTGTGCTTAATGAATGGAATGGATACCATTTCAATACATGTAATACATATAGGGATTTAACTTCTATACAAAATAATGATAGTGAAGCAGGTGATTCCACTGGTACTGAAAAAATTTTAATCATACTAGGATAGCCAACTCATGTTATGAATAATAACCTTACCCGTATGAAGCACCCTGATTGACAACATGGTGGAACAATTTAAGACTGCTTCATGAGAAAAATCCTCTATCATTCAAGGAGACTAAAAATACTTTTGTAGCTAAGTAATGGATACGTTTCATGGATAAAATATTTCTTACTTTGGTGAGTAATGAAAAGGGATAATTTGTTATGATAGTTTATCATCTCTCAAGAGATGCGTATCAATGGTGTTCATCAATTAAAAACACAAACGAGGATAAATAAGTAGAAAATATGGAATGTATAGAGTTTATATATGTTTTCATAGAAAAATAAATTCCTTGTGAACAATGAGATTATATAGAGAGACAATTTCTGAGTCTGAGGCAGAAGGAGGATATGAATATTTCAAAGTGTGAAGATATATTCATATAGTTAAAAGGCAAATTTCAGACTACATATGTATCCCAAGGAGTATCATTAATCATTTATTTGATGGGTTAAATCCATTTCTCCAAAAGGAAATGGTCTCGAAAACATTCTCATGATACGAATATACAGTCTCATATGCTATTAAGAGAGAGAAATAATGTTCTATGTCTTATAGAATATGGGAAATAAATAGAAGGAGAGAATGGTGGAGTAAGAGGTAGATAATAGGAAGAAGCGAAATAATGATTTTACCCCATTTTAAAATAGTGGACAGAAACACCCGGGTGCTTTCTTAAAAGGAATGGGAGTTTGTTTCATGTGTGGAGAAAAATGACACCATTATCATGATTTCAATGAAAATAATGAATTTACCAATGTTAAATGCTTCCATTATAATGATATGGGGCACTATGAAAAGGAATTCCTAGAGATTCAAGGAAATATAGCTCATAAAAAGGAAAGGGATCAATGCCAAGATTATGTTGTTACTATGGTCAAAGTGGTGTAATTAATTTATTAATGTTTTTGGATTCAAGAATTATGTTATTATATTCTAGTTATATGAATAATGTGATATATAAGTATTTTACTACAGTACTTATTCTTTAATTAATTGTAAGAATAATAGTTTTCATGAAGGATTTAAAGGTGATAAAAGATTTGGTATGTGACAAAAAAAGCTAAAATATGTTTTTTGGTGAATCAGAAGTTAATATTGATTTTTGAAATTTAGAGACATGTTTTGATAGTTAATTTCAATGGAATTATTTTGGTTGAGTCTTAAGGTTGGATTGAAGTAAGTTGACCATTAGATAATATTTTTTGTGTATAAAACAATTCTTTAATATTGAACCTATAAAGATAATTTTTGGGATGTTATAATAATATAGTTTTAGAAAATGGGACAAATAGAAGGTTGGGTGACAACCCATCATTTCTTACAAGGATGCAGGAATCAAACCTAAAAATGAAATGCGTCGAGGCTTTATCGCCTACCACTGACCTACAGGAGTCCCCTGGTTAATATAACTTTGTTTTCTTTATTTAAACAGTATAAGTTAATTTTTGAACATTATATGATTAAAATAACGAGATATTTTTGAGTTATATTATCTTTTGAAGATAAAGATGTGTTTTTTGTAGGAATTAGTTAATGGATGAAACTCTACCATTCAATTTAGTATGCTTCCTTATGTTCTGATTCTATGTTGTAAAATAACTATTAAAATTTATTGAATGAATCTTGAAACCAAAAATGTTTTCCTAGTTCTTTCTCATATGAATAAAATGGTCCCTTAGATCATAATAAATTTCAATATTTGTTATTGTTAAATATTTCATCATCATGTTTCTTATCACTCTCGAACAAAACATGATAGTTAGAGTTTTCTTTCTTATCCACATTTTCTTGCATGGAACCCTAGTACGTATTATATTTTCTATCCATTATAATTCCCTAAGTTTATTTTGTTGTGTAGTACCCATTAATTATTTTGTGATGTGGGATTAAAAATATAAATATTGAAAAATCAAAGTACTATTTCTTTATCCCGAGTTCAAATTGGGAGGACGAAATTTGTTGAAGGAGGGTAGAATGTAACACCCCATTATTTAGCGGTATGCTTCATTAATTCAATAACTTATATTTCTATAAAAATTGAGTTTGAGTGCACCATGATCTACTAAACTGGCCACTTAAATAGTCATTATAAATAGTATTAACAAGATTTTTAATTTTATATATTTTTAACATTAATCTATTGAGATATGATATAAGAACAAATTCATTTTTTCAAATAAAAGAAGTATTTTTCAAGAAAAATGCTGTTTTACAACCTTTTAATGGAGGAAAATTTTTAAATCAAATATTTGACAATTTGAAATATTAAATTTGAAAAAATAAACTTCTTCTTTATAAGATTTGAATAAAAATTTTGTTTTTAAATTTTTTTGTGTTTATCTGAAAACTTGCATATTTTAATGAGTAGTGAAAATACTACATTTTAATTCAAATTTGGTTTTCATATACATTATTTATATTCTTAAACTAAACTTTTAATATGTTTTAAAGTATAAATAGAGTAATGTTTTGTAATTTAATATAAATAATTTCATTGGAATTATTTTTACATTAAAATTATATATAAAGACATGATAGTATTTTGATGGTTTTTACTTTTGAAAAACCCGCCTTATCTTTTTTTCATTAGGGATTAATTTTACTTTAATTTATGAAACTTATATTTTTTTAATTTAGAATAATTGATTCTGTATTTTTAATAAGTTGATCCAAATTATGCCAATAGGTTACTTTTATTTTTTGGATTTTATTAATAGTAACTTTAGTAATTTTTATTTCTGCGGTTAAGGGTAAATTGGGTAATTAAATGTAATAATAATATTATAAAAATACTATAACACCTAAGAAAATCATAATGGATGGATAAATTTTACCCTTATCACCTATTTTTAGAAATTTAATCATTTAATAGACCCTTTTCCTTGAATATGACATGAATAATATTAAAATGAATGAATACGACAAAATGTCACACTCTCATTTCGTATAAGTATTATAATTTTAATATAGATATCTCTATGAGATAAAATTTATTATATATAATATTTTCAAAAAATAATAATTCCCTACCTCATAGAAATTTATTTATAATTTTTAAATATTTAATAATTACCATTAATGATGACATAATACCAAGGCATAAGATATTTTATTAATAAAAATATCAAATAAATGATGTTAAAAACATTAAATAAATAAAATATGAAATAATTAATTACATACACCAATTTTATAGATAAAAAGACATGTTAGTGACATATTTGAGTTATTGGTTCAATGTTATCATATTATATTGATATTTTTAAAATGGAAATAATAAATAGTATCAAAATTAAAATAAATTATACATTAAAATATATAATATTTTATTAAATGTAATGAAATTAAAAAAATATACAGTTCATAAAAATAACTTCAATAGTGATAAATACTTCATAAATTATCCAATAAGTGTTATTTATTCAATTTATATTAACTTTATTAACCCTATGGTATAGAAAAGACAAGTTGTCATGGTAAAGATTAAATTATTTAACTATTGGTTAAAGCCAAATGAAAAGGTTAATTATATGAATTAACGATGTATAAAATTCATTTATTAATGAGATCTAAACCTACTCTATAATTATCCTCTGATTTGCTCACATTATATTCATGTTTACTTAAAAATTAATTTATATTAATTTAATATTTTAAGAGTTTCCTAATGTACCCCTCCCCTCACTTATAAAAGTGAACTTCGTAATATCTTTAACAGACACCTATAAATCCATTTGGATCGTCCATAACTACCCATTTCCTCTCCCAACATCCATAAATAAATAATAGAGGCCATAATTTGGCCAGAAATCCATCTTAAGGCATCGTTTTGTGCAAATCAAAAAGAAAATACCAGAAAAAGAGGCAATTGTTTTATCACCACTTTCAAAGTTTTTTCTTCTTATACATCATATATAAATGTTGTTTCCATACCAAAGTAATAAATCAAGTATCATCTATATAGTTATATATCATTATAATCATGTTATAATCATATTACTTATTTTATCCACAATTAGAATAATAATATCACCATGCGTGTGTATGTACAGCTTACCATCTCTACATCGTGGTGCAATTTGTTATACAACACTAATTTTATTGGATGGGTATAATGATGAGTATAATGGATATAAATAATAAATATTACAAGATAATAATTCTTCATACTTAATATTCCATCAAATTCTATAACATTTAACCATCAATTGAACGATACGGTCATTTGTGTGTACGTACGACCTACCGTCTCCACTACCAGGTGTGATTCATTCTCCATGCTAACTATTAAAAAATGATTATAAAATTTATATAACGAATAAAATAATATTATTAACATTTTATCATTATATATATGAATAAAATATATAACATTCATGAAAAATATAACTTACAGAACAAAACATGCATAGGAAAGCGATGTAGTTAATACCCGAAATATGATTATAATGAAAAATTATTAAGATAATGATATAATTGGATAATATATGATATCATTAATATGTATATGGGAATGGTATAATTTACTAACATGATTTAACAATAAAATAGAAGGTTAACACACCCTTTACTAATGAAGAGTACAAGGTAGGTTTTAATTTTAAAATCTGATTATTATCTGAGGTCATTTGTACACAAGTATCTACTGGGACATCTTGGTCATCCATGCCCATATTTCCTAAATTGTATTTCAAAATATTATACACTATTTTATAAATTAATTTTACCCATGTTTTAATTTTTATATTTTTTTAAATGAATCTTTATGTCGTTTTCCAAACGAGGCACTTTATTACATTTTCGACAAAGTAAGGAAAGAGTGTTTTTTCAACTTATACAGCACGAGTAGCTATTTTTCTTGGTTTTGAAACCTTAAAATATTTTATCTTTCCTTAAAATCTTACTATGTTATTTTCAAAATAAATATTTTATTTTATAATTTTGCAGCTTCTAAATGATTTCAATGTAATAAAGGGATATTTCCATCAACGATTTTTAGTGAAGTTATTATATTATTTTCATCTATGTCAATATCTGTTGTTGGCTATTATGATTAATTGTAGCTGATTTATTAAGATAAAATCATCCATATTATATTAAAGGGTTTATGATATATTTTACTATGTATGTGAAATTTTTATACCATTCATGGTTTATGGTCAAATTATTAACATTTTATATTCTATTATTAATACAAATATTTATATTATGATTTACCTATTTCATAAGTGGAATACATTGGACATAGTATGTGATATATGGGTTACGATGCATTGATAGGTTTTATAAAACAATATAGATTTGGTTCCGGACAAGGCCTTATACATTTATTAGATTCTTGGCATAAATCCTTGAATTTATTAGATTATTATCATGAATCCTAGACAATATTAGATTATTGGAATGAAGCCATGATGGTATGTTTCAAATGTCCAGCATTATGCATTTCATTATTTTGAGATTTTTTACTGATATTAAATGTGATTATTATACTTATAAAATATACATGTGAATGTTTAAATTGAATTACTTGATTTATTCTTTCTATATAATGATGAGGATTGTGTTAAAATGCATGTATTGCAATTTTATACCTTGCATGAAAAGTTTATACTTATATATGAAAGATTTTACTATATTTTTTAAGCTTAATGGGAATATGATCTGACCCATTTTGTATGTTTTATTTTCCATAGATATAAAGAAGTGTTTTATGATTGATATGTAGGGTGAAGAAAGCTGAATAATGGTGTTATCAATGAATGTACTATGTTTCATATTTTATTTTAAATTGTAATGAAATGTTCATATATGTAATATATTTTTCAAGACTGTTAAACTGATATGTCATTCGGTATTTGATTCCATGTAATCATGCCAATGTATTAAAATAATGAACTGGCTCTAGGAATCTGTGGTTAGGGTGTTACATTTTAATCCATTTCAAGAACCTGTAAGTGACATTCCAATATCTTAAATGGAACCATTAACTTTCAAAACATTACTTTTTTGAAACATTAATTTTCCATTCCAATATTAGTATTAAAAATGTTATTTAGTTTGAGTGGATTATAATAATATAAAATTTTACCCAAATATCCAAAACCATGAGTAAAAACCATGTTTAATCCGATGGGTTTTCACTTCCCACAACCTAGTTTTCTAGGACAAATATTTGGAAATTATTACACAATTCCTCTTGGTTTTTTATAAATTAGCACCAATTTGTCCATTTACATTCACATAAAATCCATCCTCTATGAATTTATGGTGATTTTTCATCTCATGTAGTCCCCCTGATGTGTCCTCAAGCCCTCAAAGTTCCATACCTCAAAATCTATGAGTAATTCTTCTAGGTATAGGAAATCACCACTTATATTTTCCATTCAAGATCCATTTTCCAATGGAATATATTCTATTTTACAAAATAAATTATTTCTTCCACTTTCTATTACCCTACTACTATAAGAATATAATTTTTTTTGAATGGGATAACTGTGTACCCTCTCATTTTCTATTTTAAGACACCATGTTTCATAGATTTCACGTTGTCGAATTTATTTCATAAATTTCTATCTTTTTATTTAGAATTTTCCTATTATGATTTCATTGAATTCCCAAAAGTCATTTATATAAAATATGTATTAAAATAGATTTAAAAATTAATAATTTAATTGGTGATTTACATACTTAAAAACCCACATTCCTTTCATGGGTAAAAAAATGATGTAATTATCAGGTCATTAAGAACTTTTTTATTTAATGATTTGGATAATAAATATATGCATTATTCTTTGTAGGATATTAATGAAATGACTTACTAGGATTTATATGGCTCAAATAAATGAATTTATCAGAAGGGTGAACCCTGATATCGCTTGAATTCATTAGGTGAATAATTTAATCTCTAGAGATGATATGTTTTAGGATACCTTGGTGAATAACCTTAGTAATTTTCATTTCTGACACCTTTTTTACAAAACATGAAGATATGATTATGAATGTCTCATTTAAATGTTTTATCCACATTTCCTTGTAATGATTCATGTTCTTATTATTATATTCCTATTATTGATTCATTTTTATGCCTCATGTTCTTGTTTATATTTGGAAATATAGCATTCTATATGACTATCTTGATTTCCCTTACTCGGTTTCTTACTCACCCCTCTCATTTGATATAGTCCCTAGGGTACGAGATGCTATAAAATTAACATAGAGTGACCCCATTAAGATTTATTTCAAGTTGTTTTAGGGGAATTCTTATGTTTTATTGTATTATGGATTTATTTTCAAGAAACTAAAACATAAAATATACTTTATTTTTACTTTGTAATAAAAAGTTATGTAAAAAAAGGAGGTATTCTATAGTTTTTATCAAAAGACAGATTAGTTATTTGTGTAAATTTGGACTTCAAAACTCTAGTATGAACCCTAGGTAGAAGTTTAGATATTGGGACACATCTTGGTATTTTGGTAAGTATTAATTAAAAAGTTTCTAAACAAATACATCCTTGTCTATATATTATAAGTGTATGTAGATCTGAAACATACACAGCTTGGGGTAACACCTAGAAACACCACCATGAGCTAAACTCTAATGGGAACTCATTAATGAAGGTGGGAATTCTTTCACATCTGGTTGGACTCTATCGAGGAATATGTTTGGTTCATCCCAATCATTTTATGAACCATTCTGAAGCATATATATAAAATGTAATTGTTATTATAATATATTAATAACATATATTCTCATGATGTTTTAAGACCTAAAATCTATATAGAATTTTAATATTCCTAAAAGTAACAAATTTATTACCATGTTTTTCTTATTTTCGAAATGAATAGTGGGAATTATAAGGAATCTCGTAAATAATGAGTGCAATAAAAGATTCTCTGATGAAACTTCATGAGACGCTAGAAGGGAAAACATTATAAGGATGATGAAAACACCGAATTCACTTATGATCAATAACTTGAAGCAAATCAAGAGGCTGTATTCACCTCAAAGGGAGAATCCTTCCCTTGAGTGATTTATTAATCAAAGAACGCCTTATTTTATGGGATCAACTAAGCCATTGATTTCTAAAAATGGGATAATCTCTATAGAAAATACATTTTTTGTACTTATTTATTCAGAAAAAGGGAAATTCCCCTTGGAAGTATACCACTTATAAAGAGAATATGATCATTCATGGACACTGATTAAAAACATAAAGCCAAGAATGGAGATAAATGTTATGTAGTGGGAAGAGTTCAGTTGAATATTTTTTAATAAATATTTCCCCCTTTCAATGAAAATTAAAATGTATAAGAAATTCCTAGAACTGATTTAGATGGAAAATACATCCGAGGGAAGTAATGATATTTACTTTAAAATACTTTCTCTATAGAACTTTATCTTTGTGTTGGAAACTAAGGGAATGGTTGATAGAATATTTGGTCGACTGAGACTCCATTTTTTGAGGAATCATAAAAATAAAGACTACAGAAATTATGAGGAGATATCGCGATGTTCAATGAAGGTTTAATTGGAATATAGAGAGATGAATTGGTCACATGGGTTGAATGGGAGGAAGATAAAAATGGAGGAAAACTCAAGGAAGAAAATTTATTAGGTGATTGGGGGAATGAAAGTGCAACATCCCATATCCAACATATGTGGGAAGACACATTCATGGAACTGATTACTTGGGAGTTCAAAGTGAAAAAAATGCAGAAGAGATTTACATATAACTAGAAACCATCATGTTGAGTTGAAGCCTCAACTTATGAACACTAATGAAAAAGGGAAGACATTGAATACCCAACTAGATGTTCAATGTCTCAATAGTGGATAGCTTGGTAACTATTCCAATAAATGTACAAATTAGATGATAATGGATGGAAACCATCATTATCCTCATCATAGTCCAAGAGAGTAAGGTTGATAATTTTCAATCATGGTGACATAAGTAGAATATCCAAATTACATGGTGGTAGGTACAATTGTTATTCTCTCAACCCTATTAAGTATTTTTTTATTCTAGTTGTTAAAATTCCATTATTTCATCAATGTTTTAAAAGAATATAGAATCATTCCCAAACTGTTAGAAGTAGAGTTATCAGTCAACAATATATGAGGAATTATCCTAACTTCAATAGTGTATAGAAACACTAGTATTAATTTTGGAGAGTTTAATCTAATCATAAATTTAGTATCTTATCCCATGGCGGAATTCAACACTATACTAGGGATGGACTGGATCATGAAGTTTAATGCTATGATCAACTACATAAGAAAGGAAATTTTAGTAGTCTTGAATGAAAAACCTACATTAATTTATAAAAAGGGAGAAATCATTTCCGGGTCTTTGTCTAAAATAACCTCTCATAGAATTATTTATAGATATAATCGGTAAAGAGGGAGAAGAAAATAAAATTATTAATATAGATAATTACCTGATTGTTAAAGAATATATTAATTATTTAATGAAGAGTTATATAGACCTCACCTTGAAATATAGGAGTAGTAATCCATTGAACTCATACCTAGATCCAAGCAGATATCGATGACCTTTTATAGAATGAAATATTTGGAGTTAGAAGATTTAAAGAAAAAACATCAAGATCTTCTAATGAATCTATTTTTCTGACCAAGTGTGCCTCCATAGGGAGAAGATGTTTTCTTTTTGGATAAGAATGATGGATCAATGTGGCTGTGCATTGATTATAGAAAACTTAATGGTATCATAGTGATGAAAAATTAATCCATATGAAGGATTGAATGTTTATTTGACCAAATTATTGGGCATTAATTCTTCTCTATGATTGACCTTTGATCTCGATATCATCAATTGAGGGTGAAGAAATATAATATTCCAAAGACTTCATTCTGAACAATATATGGGAATGACATGTTTGATTTAATTTCCTTTATCTTGACTAATGCTATTTCTATATTTATGGGATGGAAGAATAGAGTATTTAATTAATACCTTGATAATTTCAGGGTAGTTTTTATTAAATATATTATAATGTATTCCAAAATTTGGGAAGATCCTGAGGATTGCCTCAGGGTTATATTGAAAACTCTGTGGAAGGAGAATCAATTAGTCAAATTTATAAAATGTGAATTATGGTTACAAAAAGCTACATTCATGGGTAATATTAGAACTGAGTAAGGAATCTCAGTTGTCCCTATGAATACATAGGCTATAGTGGATTGGACTCATCATATAACAGTAAATGATATTCTATGTTTCATTGGTTTAGTAGGAAATCATTGGAGGTTTGTGAAAAATATTTCATTACATTCAAATCCACAAAACAAGTTAACTCAAAACGTGGCTTTTTTTATCATGAAAAATAACTGTGTAGAAAGTTTCTATGAAATGAAGAAGATATTGGTTACTAAACCTATGTTAACACCACTATATATCAAAGAATGAATCATTATTTATAGTGATGCATCTCTGAACATTCTTGGGTGCTTCAAACTAAATAATTATATGGCGATTGCTAATGTATCTCAACATTTGAATCCTCATAAGAAGAATCATCCTAAAAATGACCTAGAGTTAGTTGAAACTATTTTGGCTCTAATAATTTGGATGTTCTATATTTATTGGAATAAATGTGACATGTAAACAAACCACCAGAGTTTGGAGTATATTTTTAGAAAAAATTAATTGAACATTAGAAAAATAGATTTTTGGAACTTCTTAAAGACTACGTCTATTCAATTCATTATCACTCCAGAAGAGAAAACAATAATGTTGATGTATTAATTAAGAAAGTACCTATTGTGTTGGAAATAATGTAGATTCAAGTAAATCCTCTTTTCAGTGACATAATAGAGCTAGACATGGGAATATTATGTTAAAGGTCATCATCAACCCTATCAAAAATGATTATTCAAATATCATTACCACAGATGATCAAGATAGCTTAAAGAAAGTATCCTTTGTTACAGAAGAATTTTTATTCCATAAATATTGGTATGTTTCGAGAGATTAATATTTATTAATAAGTTTTATTGAAATTTCATACAAGAATATATGTCTTATTTAACCTAAATATGAAGAAAGAGTTGACGAATGCTGCTAATAGATCTAAATTTGATGTACGTACTCTAATACCTAAAATTTATAGGGACCTTTGTGATCATCGTATGTGGGATAGTATGAAAATGGATAGTTTAGACTATAATGCAGGATGCTTGGTATGAATATAAGGGAAGTAGGATTGAAAACTTCCTAAATTAGTATTGCAACCACTACCCATACCAAAAAGTTAGTGTGACAAAATAACTATAGAATTTTTCATTAGTTTCCCATGAAAATCCTAGTGAAAAATTGTTATATGGTTTATAGTGGATCAACTAACAAATAATAACCACTTTATCAATATCTGGGAAGATTTTTCTCTTAACCAAATTTGAATGATTTATATAAAGGAAGTGGTGAGGTTGTATTGGGTGACACTTTCTATCATATATAATGGTGATCCAACATTCACATCAAAATTATGGGTATGTCTACATAATTATCTAAGTAATGAATTGATTTTTAGTATGGCCTATCACCCCTAAATTGATTTCCAATCTGAGTGGACTATTCAGACATTTGAGGATATGTTGATAACACACTCAATGGAATTTAATGGGGTATGAGATCAACAACCCCAATTAGATGAGTTCTAGGACAAAAATAGCTTCCACTCAAGTTTTAAAATGTCACTATATTATGATTAATATTTTATGCAATTTATAACTACAACTTGTTGGGGGGGGTAATGTTGATGAAATAAAGCTACTTGGGCCTGATATTGTGTAAGAAATGAATGAAAAGGTTAGTGCTATCCAGCAACATATAAAGGCTACTCAGAGATGGAATAATATCTATGCTTACAACTGTCCAAGGGAATTGGAGTTTGAGGTTGGAGAAAATGTTTTCCTTAGTATATCACCAAGTAAGAGAGTCATATGATTTGGAAGGAAAGGGAATATTAACCCTAGGTACATTGGCCACTTGAAATTCATTGATCGCATAAGAGTAGTGTCATATAGGAAAAACAACATCCTCCAAATATATATGATGTTAATATTAAATTCCATGTATCTCTCTTGTTAAATTAAATAATGGATCCCTCACATGTACTGAATTTGGAAGTGGTAAACCTAGAACATTGCTACTCTTATGAGGAATAGCTAGTGGAGATCTTGGATCATAGAGAAAGGGTTCTACACAACAAGACAACTCGCCTTGGAATAGTATTGTAGTGGAACCAAAAATATGAAGAAGTGATGTGGGAACCAGGAGAATCAATGAGACAAAATTAACCTCACCTATTCTAAACATAAATAATAAGATTAAATTTAGGGGATGAAATTTCTTAAGGTGGAATAATGTAATGACTCAGACTTTTTAAATCATGTTTTTTCTCCTTAATTAATCTTTTTCAAATATTATATAATATTATACATTTAAAAAATAAATAGAACCCCCAAAATTTTTTATCATTAACAATTTTCATTACATTACTCGTCTATCAAACTAATTAAAATTACAAGCACTAGAAATGTACAAAAAGTATAAAAAATGATTGTTAAAATGGAAAAATAATGATAACCGAAGTATTCTTGAATCATCACCCTAAATAAATAACTATAAAAATAACGAAAATATTTATTAAAGAAATAAACATCTTATAAAAAAGAAAATTTAACCTTATGTGAAATTGAAGTGAATTTCGAGTGAAGGAATAAAGTTTTATTTATAGGTTTAATGGAAAATGTGACAGTTGGTATTCAACCATTTTATGACTATTGATATATATGATCATTGCTCAATATGAGCATTGGAAACTATACCCTTGGTTTATTGTTTTACTATAATAATTAGATTTTATATGTAGTAATGACAAAGGATAATTGAAATAAAAATTATAGTCAATGTCCTCAACCACTAGTGGAAATACGAGATTTAACGTTGACGTAATAACATTGGTTTTTTGAAAACTGACACCAATAGTATGTGAGGGAAATTTATGGCATTGGTTTTTAGTAAAACCGACGCCAAAAAAAATTAATAGATGATATTTCATATCGTTTTTCATGAAAGCGATGTGGAAAATTAAAAAAAAATGTTTTCGGATTGGTTGTGAAGAAAACCGACGCCAAGAAATTAAAAAGAAATTTTTTTGCGTCGGTTTTCCTGAAAACTGATGCCATAACGTATAGTTTGGGCATTATATTTCTCCAAAACCAATGACGAAAATAAAAAAAAGGACTATCGACGTCTGTTTTGTGAATAACTGATGACGAATGTTTTTTTAAATTTTGGGCATCGGTTTGTTTAAAAACCAACACCGAAAGTCTTTTAAAATTAATCGGGGTCCGAAACCCTCATTTTGTTGGATCGTCGAAATCAAAACCCATTGCGGCACCTTGTACTCCCTACGACCATTAAATATCATTTGTGATCTTGGAAGGAAATTGTTGAAGGTTTTTTTCCATTTTCACGATTTCGGGTTTGCGTTCTTCGTTTTTATCTCTTGTTTCATCTTCCATTGTTTATTTCTTCTTCCATAACCCTATTTTACCCATTTTTCAATATTGGATTGATTTTAGTTGTTTTTTGTCAATATTTTTGGTTTGTATTATCATTTTTGGTATAGATTTTGTTGTGTTTGTTTTTTGAAGTCATTATACCGAGCGCAGTTTGGATTGAAGATCTCCATTCGGGTTGAAATTCAAATTTTGTAAGTGTTTTTTTAATTTTGTAGATAAATCGTTTATCATTCAATTTTGTTACTGATTTTCTTTAATTATTAGTTTATATTTTATTTTAAATGTGTTATTACATGGTCAAATATTCTTTCAATAGACATTCATAAATATCCTTTCAATAAATTGTGTTTTTTACATTGACTCCAATCAAATTTCACCCAATACACTTACTGTATCCTTAAAATTAATGTACTCTTCAATATTTTTGACACATGTAACATCGAAATAATGCAACAAATATCTAAAATGAACTAATAAATTTTAAAAGAATGATATTATAATTAAATTATAATATCAATATAACACACAAGTATATAATATGAAAATAAACTGTTTTCTCTATTTGTAAACGCGTTTCATATCTAACGCCTTTTATCTGATTATCAATAGTTTTTTTTAAATATTTTTTTGCTTACAATTTATCTGAGAGATATTTAAATGTTTATATGTTTTACTATATTCATCAATTATATTGTGATATCTTGTATTAATAGATCATAATTGGATTTATTTACGAAGAACCACTACTGAATATGAAAAACGAGTTGATAATTTTTTGGAATTTTCTAAATGACATATTCAAAATATTGATATGATTTTCTATCCATTTGTTAAGTGAGAAAATATGAGAAAGTTAAACTCTAGATAAATCAATGATCATCTCATCTGTTATGGTTTTAGCCTTAATTATACACATTGGTTCATTCATGGTGAAAGAACTGAAAATTCAACATCCAATGTTGTTGATGATATTCATAATGAGGTAGTTGATCGTATTGAAGAATTAATTCATGATTTAGGTGTTGAAAACACTGAATAAACACCAACTATTGAACGCTTGTATGGAGATTCTGAGAAACCATTATTCCCAGGTTGCAGTAAATATAAAGTGTTATCCGTAGTTTTGATATTATTTAACTTAAAAGAAAAAATGGGTGGAGTGATAAAAGTTTCTCTAGTTTACTTGAGCTTTTAAAACAGCTACTTCCAGAAGGCAATGGGATTCTAGATTCCAATTAGAAGACAAAGAAAATATTATTCCCAATGAGATTGGGGTATAAAAAGATACATGCTTTCCCCAATGATTGTGTACTATATATGAAAGAAAATGAACATTTATCAAGTTGTCCTACATGAGGGACATCACGTTATAAGATAGATGGAAAAATCAACTCAGATCCATTCTCAGATGATGCCATATAACATCATGAAAAATAAATTTTGTACTTTCCAATGATATCATCCAATATTTATTGCATACAATTCTTATAAATCAATTATGATTTATTTTGAGGTACCAAAATCAAAACTCCATCTAAAGCAACTTGGTACCTTCCAATAATTCCTCGTTTGAAGCGTCTATTTGCAAATACAATTTATGAAAAAATCTTAAGATGTCATTTAGAAGAGCGCATCACTGATGGTAACTTATGTCACCTGCCGATTCACCACAGTGGAAGAGTTTTGATAAAAAAAATCAGGATTTTTGAAGTGAAGTTAGAAATCTCAGAATGGGATTGTGTACTAATGGAATGAATTCATATCGGAGCCTCAGTAGCCAATATAGTTCATGGCCTATTTTTCTGGTAGTTTACAACATGTCCCCACATCTATGTATGAAGAAAAAATATGTTATGACGAGTTTGATGATTTCTGAACCAAAACAACCGGGAAATGATATTGATGTGTATCTTACACCATTGATTGATGATTTGAAACTGTTATGGGAGGAAGGTGTTAAAGTTTTCGATGCATACAAGAAAGAGTATTTTCTTTTGCGTGCTATGATAATGTTCACTATAAAAAACTTTTCTGCATATGGAAACTTATCTGGATATAGTGTTATAGAACATAAACATGTCCAATTTGTGAAGAACAAACTTCATATTATCAATTTAAAAATTGAAGAAAGACAATGTACATGGGACATAGAAGATTTTTGCGAATTGATCATCCTTATCGCAGATTGAAAAAAGAATTTAACAGTTTACAATAATACAACCTTCCCCCTCAACCATTATCAGCTGAAGAATATTATGACAGATTGAAAGATGGCGATTCGACATTTAGAAGGAGAAGAAGCTCTAGTCTTCAAAAACATTTCTAGAAGAAGTAGTATATTTTTTCGAACTACATTATGGGATATTTTTAGAGATAAAACATAACATTGATGTTATGCATGTTGAGAAAAACATATGTTACAGTTTTATTGGAACGTTGTTTGACATAAAAGGAAAGACAAAAGATGGATTTCATGCTAGATTGGACTTGATATTAATGAGAATACGTTTGGAGTTAGCTCCCGCTGTGAAAGGAAATAGAACATATTTACCTCTGGCTTGTCATGCATTAAAAGAGATTGAAAATATGGATTTTTTTCAGTGTATTTCTGGTATTAATGTACCTAGTTGTTTTTCTTCAAATGTGAATAATTTTGTGTCATTGAAGTATTGTAAATTAATAGTTATGAAATCTCATGATTTCCATGTTTTGATGCAACAAATTCTACCAGTAGCAGTGCGTGGTATATTGTCGACAACTATCAGAAAGACTATCATCAGGTTATGTAATTTCTTTAAATCCATTTGTAGCAAATTTGTTGATCCAAATTTGTTAGATGTGTTGAAGAATGAATAAAATATTATTACGTGGAAACTAGAAATATATTTCCCACCCAAATTTTTTGACATAATGGTTCATCTGTTGATTCATTTGGTGAGTGAGATAAGAATATGTGGGCCTCTTTATTTAAGATGGATGTATACTTTTGAAAGATATATGAACATTTGACAGGATATGTTAAAAATAATTATCGACCAGAGGCCTCTATTGTTCAAAAATATGTATCATAAGAGGTGATTGAGTTTTGTACTGATTATTTGAATGAGGTGGAGCATATCGGTCTCCCTGTATCTCGACATATGATAGTTGATAGTGAAGATATAGGGGTTCGAGGCTTAAAGGTAATGTTAATTCCATGTGATGAAGTGATGCAGGCACATTTATACATTTTGAACAACACATATGAGGTTCAACCGTATATATCCTCACATACTGCAGAATTAAAGTTACGATATTAGAAAAGAAACGAAAAGTGGTTGATGATTGAGCATAAGAAGACATTTTTTACATGGTTTAATGAGAAATTCACCCCAGATATATCTGTATCTGAAACATTTAAGTGGTTAGTAGGGGGACCATCTCTTAATGTGATAATATGGTTTGGTTTTGATATCAATGGATACACATTTTACACAAAAAACCTGGATGATAAGAGTACTGTTCAGAATAGTGGTGTAATGGTTTTCACTAAAGCAGTTCATTTTTCTAGTTCCAAATATAAAAACACAATTTCCGCATCAACATAATATTTTGGAGTTATTAAAGACATATGGGAAATTGATTATATTAAATTTAGAGTAACTGGTTTTAAGTGTAATTGGGTTGATAGTAATAGTGGCATGAAACATGATGAATATGGGTTTAAAATAGCAGATTTGAAAAGATTTAGTTACAATGTGGAATTATTTATCATGGAGACATATGAAAAACAAGTAATTTATGTCATTTATCTATATAATGATCAGTGGTCAGTAGTTTTTCAAGGAAAAAGATACCATTTGGGTGATGAGGATGATTCTGATGATGTTAATGATTTACATGAGCCTTGTTCAACTATTATGCAATTTCCATATGATTACAGTGAGTATAAGACAGACATAGTTCATGCAGAACGTACTGATCATGATGAATTCATGTGGGAAAAAAATATATTAGTATCCTAATTTTTCTGGTAAATATTTTTATTTTTTTCTATTTTTGAATCTTACAAATGCATGCCTTGATTGTTACATACTTTTTTTGTCTTCCTTGTTTCTAATTATTCAATTTTCTAATGATATGCAGGTACACAAAATTTCAATACACTTTCTAGTAGAAATTTTACATAAAGATAGAGAGGATCAGTTACCGAGGTATATCTATTTTGATATATTATTAAATATTCAGAAATATACTTGTTTAATGAAATAAAACTGTTAATTTACAAAAACAAATTGCAGGACTACTGATACGTCCTCGGCGGAGGAGACTTCTCTTGTTACAACTCAAAAATCAAGTTCTCAAGTTGGTAAATGTGGTATTACACGTTTACCAAAACTATCACTTGCTCATGATGATGACAAAGTACACATCCGTGTTGATGATACTAATAATGCAGTTTTCCCAAATGCAGTTCAGTTTGTCAGCTATATAGCGATGCAGAGTCATTGCAAGATTAGTATTTTATATCCTGATTGGAAGTCACTGGACAAGACAGCGAAGCAACAGCTTTGGGAGGCTGTGATGATAAAATATCATAATTTATTTCTTTTATCTCATATTTTTAATATTATATATTTTAAATGACATATTTAATTTATTCAATTATAGATGACATTCAATTTTGAGGAAACTAAATAAATTAAGAAAAGACATCTCTCTTTAGCAGCGGTTTGATGGAGAGATTTTAAAACCAAACTGACAAGAAATTATGTTTTTGGAAAGAGAAGGTTTGAAAGCACATGTCTTAAATATCCGTATATAGATGAAGAATCATGGAAGTGTTTTGTTGATAGTCGTCAGGAAGAGAAATTTCAGGTATGGTAATTATTTTATATTTTAAAATTTATGCTATATTTTTCTTATTACTTAGTAGTTTATTTTTATATAACAGGCCTCCAGGAGATCTCATCAGGAGATCCAGTTGAAAAATGTATACCCTCATACTTTATCATGTGGAGGGTATTCGTATTTGGAGCAGAAAATGATTGAAGAAAAATTTGAAGCATTAAGGGCTCGATCAAGTAGTGGTTTAGAAGAGGTCCAGTTTGGTCCTCCATATCCTCCCACTCGCCATGAGAAATGGAAATGAGAAGAAGAAAAAAAATGAACAATATCTTTCTGATGAAGCTCATCAAATGGCTGATAGAATTTAAGAAAATATTATTTATTTGTCAACAATTTTTCTATTTTATAATTTATAAACACTAATATAACTTTCTTATTTTTCATTTCAGGATGAACATCAGAATCAAGATAAAAAGGGATCTTTTATCCCTGAGGATATGATGGACATCCTAGCCACCGCTTTGGGAAAGGCAGAACACCCCATCCATGTTATAGGATATCATGCGGGTGTTAGTATTCGGAAGGTTTTTGGTAAGAGTAAGCAATCAAAAGACCCAGAAACAGAATCATTAAAAGAAGAGCTGAAATATATGAAACAGTCTATGGGTGATCAAATTCAAGCAGTAGTGGAAAAGAATTTATTATGACACTTGGAAAGACAATCACAGTCTGCATATCCTTCCCATGTATATTATTTATTTTTCATCAATTTTTCTATTTTATAAATTATAATCACTAATATAATTTTTTCATTTTTCATCCTTCCCAGTCAGCTCACCCTGACTACCCTGCCGCATCTGCTTACCATACCTCGTCTACGCAGCCTTCCGTGGAATATTATTTATTTTTCATCATCTTTTATATTTTATAAATTTTAAATAGTAATATAACTTTTTCATTTTTTAGCATTCTCAGCCTACTCACCCAGACTACCCTGCCCCATCTGTTTACCCTGCCCCATCTGCACAACCTTTCGAGGTATAATATTTTATTTTAATCAATTTTTCTATTTTATAAATTTTAAACACTAATATACATTTTTTATTTTTCTTCCTTCTCAGCCTCCTCACCCGGACTACCCTTCCCCAACTGCTTACTTTGAGCCTCCACCTCCTCCCTCGGATCAAGCCTTATACTGTGAGTTGTTTGCGGTAGATCCCCATGTACACATTGTTGCATTATGATAGGTGCATTTTTTGGGGGACTCGGTACATCACCAGCCTATGTAGATAGGTCAGGTTAGAGTATCAATACATGTTATTATAGATCCTACTGCTCTACTACCATTTCTTACTGTGGAGATCACCAGTGTTGGGCAATATTTGGGCCATTTTTTACTTTGTCCAACTGCCCTTCTTTGTTATATTTCACATGAGGTATGTGTTTTTTAAATATTAATTATAAATGATTCAAAATTACTTATAATGTTTTCTAACATTTAACTTATATAGGAATATCTGAAAGCAAAATAAACATCACAAATGAAACAAAATGTTCAAGAACAGTTGGTTGTAGATACTTCTAATATTTCTTATGGGTTAAAAAGATTATATGAGTCTTATTCTTGCATGAATTTTATCTATGAGTTTCGGATGACGCCCGATATATGCGGAAGAAATTGTGGATGGAAATTAATGAAATAAGATATCATGAATTTAGTTAATTTTGAATAGATCACACAGAGTGTGGTGCAGTTGTTTTCCATGTATGTAAATTGACATTTGAATTGCTATTTCTTCAATAAAATATTTTTATGTCATTGACTAACTATATTTTATTTTTAAATTAGGCATCTACACAAGAATATTTTAAAAAATGAAACAACAGGTATTTACAGATTTATAGATCCAGTGTACTTTTCATTGGAAGCCAAACATGTGAAGAGTTATGAAAGAGTTCAATATATATCTGAGAGATTAACACGTACAGAGATTCAGTGCTGGTTTTTTCCATTTCGTGATAAGTAAGAACATCAACATAATTATGAACTAATGATCATTATAATGTCATTAATTGTAAATTTTTTGTATTGTAGGGGGCATTGGATGTTAGGCGTATTTTTCCCAAGTGAATGCACCTTATACTGGTTTTTCTCTTTATTAGGAGGAGTGTGTAAAACATTTTCCACCTTATTAAACATGTAGGTTTTTTTATTTTTTATGTGCTCATTATGGTTAATTTTCATTGTTTAGAAAAATATTATTAGTTAATATATAAAAAAATGCAGTTCATGGAAAATTTTTAACAATGAATACATATCAGATAAGAAACCAACGAAAATAAAATATGTGGAAGTACAGGTAATTGGTTTTTATATTTTTGTTATATATTGTTTTCTTAGTTAAATTTTTTATAACTGCAGTGTCATCGTCAAAATGGACATGTTGAATGTGGTTATTATATTCTACGATTCATGTACGAGATAATCACAACTGGGGAAACTACTGATTTTCATAAGGTTGGTTGTATTAGTTTTTTTATATATTTTCTGCCATATTGTTATATTTTTTAATTTCATATCATTCAATATTATTGTAGGCATTCAATGATTCACAACCTTATTCCCAATCTGATATGACCCATATTCAATCTACTTTTGAGAACTATTTGTTATGTTTGATTTAGATTTGAGGTATTTATATTCTAATATTTATAAATAATAATACATATGGGTTCAAAAACCTAACTCTTGATATATTAGGTGTTTGAACCAACTAATAATCAAATAAATGCTTCAAAAATAACCAAAAATGAGCATGTCGTAAATTCTGGAGTCGTGGGACTTGAAAATGTCACAAAATTTCTTTCAGTCATCGATTGCAGGTACATGTATTTTAAATTTACTTTATAATAACAATGTATAAATAATTTTTTTATTAACTAGATATAAGAATTGATGTTATATGAGGATTTGGATGATAAATATTGTTTAATTGTTTTTGTATATTTTGTTATTTTTACAGGGGTTTCGATTTTTTTGGAAGTGTAATTGTAATTATTTTATTTAAAAAATTATTTATGGCGTTGGTTCTTTAAATAACTGACGCTAAAAGTTTAAAAAAATTAATATCGACATCGGTTTTATCTAAAACCGACGTCGAAAACCCAGTCGAACCACCTTTCGACGTCAGTTTTAGATAAAACCGACACTGAAAATCCTGTCTAAAATTATTTTCGGCGTCGGTTTTATGTAAAACCCATGCTGAAACTCATACCGAAATTATTTTCAGTGTCGGTTTTTGATAACCCGACGCAGAAAATCATATTTTTAATGTTGCCTTTATAGACATCGGTTTAAAACCGACGTCAAAAATTAAAAAAACCGACGTTAATTTATGTTTTTCCACTAGTGAACCAAAATATTCATGTTCTTTGAAGCCTTTTTTTTAGAACATGAGGGGAGGAATCACCACTGTAGTTCATCCTTGAACGATCCCAATCCATGATACATCATGTAAAACATAAAAAAATAAACTACAAGATAATTTCAATTTAGTGAAGACTACCACTCGATAGATGTCAAATGAGGAAACCTATGAAAATACCACCATCACACACCTTACCCTTAGGGTGAATTTGAGTGTAAAAAGGGTTATGTTTCTAGGAAATAACTACATAAATTTGAAATTAAAATATATAAATAAAATTTTTATTTCACCAATTCCTATAAATAAATTTTTTTTCTCAATAAAATATATGTTTAACTAAGATAAATTATAAATTTTGTTTTTTGGATGTAAATAAAACAATATTTTATTTTTTCTAGAAATTTATATACACTTTTATAATATAATCAAGTATTTAAAATAATATTTTTTAGTCATATATTATTTTAAAATACACTAATTACAATATAATATAAAAAATATTATTATAATTTAATAGTAAATTGTTTATCAATGTCAGAAATTTACCTTTTCCTTAATATTCTAATTTGTAATAGATAAATATTTTTATAATTAAAAGTTTAAATTATAATATATATATATAATTTTAATTATAAAAGGAATATTATATTATAAATCTTCACATCAATATTAGAGTAGGCTTAATTTAGGATAATTTTTTAAAATACATTATTAATTTTTTTGAGTAGTAATTAATACAATTTTGGGGTTTCGGTATGTTTAATGACTTCATAATTATGTAATAACTATTTCATAACTAATCAAATGCATCTAAAAATAAAAAATATATTATTTTAAAAATATTTTTCATTTTAACATATTTTAATCATTTTCTAAAATCTATAAGTGTCTTTCTAAAGTCTAAAGTGAAATGTTTGGCTTTTAAAACATTGCTTTATAGAAACAATAATTGTCTATGCTAAAATAAGTATTAAAAAATGGTGTTGGGTTCTTTTTAATTAAAAAAACCAGAAATTTGAAACAAATATCCAAAAAAATAGGAGAAACAATTGTGGATAGTCAAAGGGTTTTTTAGCTTCCACAACCTAGTTTTCCAGTCCTATATTTGAAATTTATTAAACAATTCCTCCACATTTTCATAAATACTCTCATATTTATCAATTTACATTCACTAAAAAATTTTCATCTACAATGTTCTGATGGTTTTTCCTCCCAAGGAGTCCCATATAGTGTCCTCAATTAAATAAGGATCTATTTCTCATGATCTAGGAGTGACTCTTTAAGGTAAGGGAAATCTCCACATTAATTTTCCTTTCATGTTCCCTTTTTAAGTGGTATGATTATAATTTAAAAAAACAATTATTTTCCTATTATATAATTCTATTACAATAATAATATTCTTTTATGAATGAGATACCCTCATTCCCCCTCATATTAGCCTTTTCTAAAACCACATTTTATACCCATCGTGCTGAAGAATTTATTTCTCAAATTTCTCTCTTTTACATGAGAAATTATCATTTCCTTTTTCACTGAATTACAAATTATATTTTATATTAAATTGTTATTCAAATAGATTTGAACATGACTAATTAATTCAAGGATTTAACTACATGAATCTTGTATTCTCTTTATTTGTGTTAAAAAATGATGTAATGATCATGTAATTAATCACTTTTGAATGCCATGATTTTGATAAGGAACTTGTTATTTATTCTCTATAGTTTTTTAATGATATTATTTATTATGAACAATATAGATAAAATTAATTATGAAATATTAATTGGGCACCAATATATAAATTGAATGACTTTGGTGAAAAATATATTATCTAGAGGCGACATGTTTTACAATAAATTGGTAAATAACCTTGGTAATTTTCGTTTATGATAACTTGGTGAGAAACCCTCGTGATATGATTTTAAATGTAGAATCCACATTTCCATGTGATATGTCATGTTCTTGTTATTATATTCCTCTTATTTATTACATATAGTTATGCATAATGTTCTTTTTTATATGTGTCATAAACACAAGCTGTATGTATCTCTTGCTTTCCCTTACTGAGATTCATGCTCACCCTTCCCTTTGATGCTTGTCCCAAGGATATCAGATGCAGTAAAAGTAACATAGAGTGGAGACATTAATATTTATTTGTAGTGTTTTTTTGGAATTAATACATTTTCAAGTTTTATTTACCTTATTTCAAAGAAACTAATCTTTATTAGATCCTATATTTGTACCATGTAATTAATAGTTATGTAATAAAAAGTTTAGACTTCATAACAATACTAACTGATGATGAAAGAAAAATATTTTTATAGAGAAAATATATGTGCAAAAATATACACTTTTATAATATTGATATTATAAGATAAAATTAAAATCTTATCTCATATGAAATGTCAAATCAAAGGAGTATAATAGTGAGTTATTGTAGCGTCTTTAGTAGACCTTGTATCATAAAAATCAGATAAATCATACATTTGTTATTTTATAGGGATAAAATTAATGGATGTTGATCAATGGATTACCTTCAACTGATATTGACGGATACTTTCTGTAAAAGTATCAAAATATCATTCATACATTCATTATAAGGTATAAACATGGGTAAATTAAGAAAATAATGAGGTTTTAGAATGATTATAAGGTTAAAATACATTAATATTTTAAATAACTTTATGCATTTGGAGAGTGGAATTAAAGGTTGTGGGCCTTTATCATTTATTGAATTATAAAGAATTTAAGGGAATCTGTTATTACTACAGATGGTTTAAATGTCTTATTCTATAGAGGAATGATATTATTATATGCATGAAATCTCACGATCTTGAAAATATTATCAAGAAATGTTGAGAGGAAAAGGTGGTGTGTATTATATCATATTCACAAAAATCTAGTAGTAATTGTTTTTCCATATTTTCATATCTTATCATTGATGAGTATTCATTGATTATTCTAATAAATATTTATTTATTCATGATTGAAATTAAAATCATGTAAAAATGGTGGTTTTTTCTAAATTACACCATACATATTTGGGATGTGGATGATACTCACAATTTCACAATTTTGATGATACCTAATCAATTTTTTTATGTAACATGTGCTTCATTTGAAATAACTAAAAATTATAAAAACAATAAAATTTGTTTCTCAATAAAGGTTGAACACAAATAGGAGTAGAAACGCAAAACATGGGTGATATTTTTTAAAATTTCATGTATATTGTTTTTACTTATCATTTATGTCTATGGGTGGTAAAAAATATTTGTAGATAGAATCCTGGGATTAATTGGTCTCAAGGGTTTAGTTAAAGAGAAACAATTTCTAAAAAATAGAATTTGGTACTACTAATTAAGCCCCTCTTAGTTATACCCTAACTAATCTGGTCTCTACATATGGTTGTCCTATGAACTATTTCCTTCACTAGAAATTATTATCTACTTTATTTTGTTCTTTTGAAGATCCATTAGAGAATTATAAACGTGTACCATAGTTTCTATACTCTACATCAATTAATAAGATAATAGACTTGGGTTTTTATCCCAACATAAACTTAATTTAATGTGGATATTTAACTTGTGTTTTTATTTATATTAAAATTAAAGAGATATAATGAATCAATCATGGAGGTTGTACAGAAAATAAATTAGTTATTTCCCATTTATTTTAAATGGTTGTTAATTCTTTTATAGAATCTCAACATTTTAATTTGTTATAGTTCTTAATACCATGATGTGTACCAATCAACGTGATTTTAATTTAACTAAAAAAATCATAATCATGAGTTAAAAATGAGTACCTTTGTTCTAGGTTTTTATATTCTTTGATTGATGAATCGATCACGCCACTTCATATACTTTTTCTTATAAATATTTCTATTTTTCTTAGCATGCAAATAGATCTTTTCTAACTCATCCATATACATAAACCTTTTTTCTAAGAATTTTATAAATAATTGTTGGTATTATTCACATCCTAATATGAATAATTATTTTGATTCAATTAAAAATGAAATTCATTTCCATATATAAGTGTAAATGATGTTATACCAATTTTTGTTTTCAAATATATCTTTCTCACCCATATAGTCTCATATAAAATCTTAATTCAATACCTCTATCTTGATATAATCATTTTCACAAGAGTGTTTTGGATCATTTAGTTAGATAATTCCACATTTCCAAAATTTAGTTAGTGAAAGTAGATACAACTATTTTATCTAACTCCATATTTTTTATATGGTCCCCTAAAAAATTGATTATTGGAGTGTGTCTCTTAATCACTGATGAGTAATAAAGGAATTATAAACTTGTAAAATATAATTTTATGCAAAAACGTTTATGATCACAGTTTCTATTTATAGGAAGTGTCCAGATATTTTTTCTATTTTTATATGTAATATATAAATACAATATTTTATAGTTTTCTTAATGATCTTGGGTTGGGTCCCTTGAAATGAATTCTCCACACATAAAACACTTTGACTTTTAGAACTGGTTGATATTGAAATCATTGATTGTTCCAAATATTTCATGTTCTTTGGTATTGATTATATCTTTTTACATGACACATTTAATCTTTGTGGATATTAGGCAAAAAGAATCCACTATTTATGAAACTGTAAACCATTTGGTAAGGTCCATGATACCCTCAAGTAAAATATGGATAAGAGAAATATAAAATTATTTTCACCTTATATTCATGCATGTATCTCCTATTTGTTCTATCCCCACATTTATTAAATAGAAGGGGTCCTTTATATAAATAATACTCTATGTCACCTAAAAAATATTATTTTATCGATACATAAATTATAGATGGAGTGCCCCATTTACCAGGGAGTTTTCAATATAAAAGAATCATGAATGAGCTTGTAAATCAATATATAATATATTTTATCATGGGAACTCATCCTAAATATCTACCTCCACCAATTTTTTTAAATTTTGTAATTGTAACCTTGATAAATTATCATCTAATACATTATCTAAAACATTTTATCACTGGTTATTATATCAAATTTATGTAGTAACACTATCTAGAAAATTAACTATGTCTTTACATCATCCTTACTATACAACTACATTAAAATTACATGATCAATGTAAAAAAATTCCATGGAGAGTACCAAATAGTGTTTCAGCTTTTCAAAATTAATGACCGCTAAAAAAATGTTCCTTCTTGGTGGTAGTGTAATTGATTTGGGATTTATTGAAATAATAACATTTATAATATTTTTTATAAAATATGTTTAATCCACTATCCTAGATCATATCCTATAATAAAACCACTTAAACGAAAATCAGTTTGAATGTTCTCTCCCAGTTCATGGATATCACGAGTGTGGTGGCTACATAGTTTTTATTTAGAATCAAGAAGGCCTCTCTAAATGATGTATCAAAATAAAATACAACTTATGTTAATAAAATTTGGGTTATTAGTCCATAAATTTTAAATAAAGACATGATAAATTGGTGATAAAAGCCTATATATCCAAAACATTCGTTAAATTTTCTTCACTGTTGTGAGATCATATAGCTTTTGTATATATTTTATCTTTTTTGGATCAACAACAACACTATTTTGATATTTTCCTTCTCCATGGATAATTCCTACTTGATCCATGAAGTGTGTTGAATCCACTTTTTTGTATTGAATTTGTTATCAATATGTATATGAAAAAGATTAACAACTCGGATGTTTATTGGAGTAATTAAATATCATGAAGAAGAAGTAGAAGGATATATTTCACAAGAAAACAAGATTACTAAATGAGTATTTGAATAAAATTATGTAACTGAGTTGTGTGAGATTCAATTATTATTTATTTGGAAAAGTGAAATTGAGTGAATTAGGTGCTACCACTTGATATGATTCGAGAACCATTTATATAATGAAAGGAATATAAAATCATTTCTAGTGAGATGATATTAATGCATTTGAAATGTTTGAATATTTGTGATGTAACAACTATCTAATAATATTTAAATAAGTTTAATGACATTCTTGTTTATGTAATATATTATGATGTGTTATTGTAATGATAAAAAATTGGTTGGTTTATAGAATAAATTTTATAATTTCATTTAGTTAAAGGGAGTTTTACATTGATGTTTTTATTTCAATAAATGAAATATTATGGTTTAATGATCAATAGGTATTCCAAATTTAATATGGATAATTTAAAAAGAAAAATATCTATAGGAAAGAAAGACAAACTCAAGAATTGATACATCCTAGAGTGGATAGGTAGATCATAAATATAGGAATGGTCAAAGCATGCTTAAATAGCACGATCAATTTCTCGGGAGTGGGAGGAACCATGGGGAGTAGATCCACGACTTACCCATACAATGGGTCAATGAAAAGTAATTTATGTGTTATTTTATTCCATACATATTTTAATAAACATGAGGCTTTAAACAAATTTTTCAAAGAAATAAAAAATTATAAATGGGAACAATTTTGTTTTAAGTAGTGCACACAATACTAGGCCAACACAACACTATTTTTATTATCTTCATCCTTAAAACCCGCATAGTATTGTCTTAAAGTCCATATATACTTGATTCAGTTAAAATTTGTGATTTTCATGTTTTATCTTGATAAATACAATGTTTTTCTATGACAGTGGAGAATATTGCATTGCAAGTGCATTATAATCTCATATTGTAGCTACCTTCCACAGAGGTAGTTGAAAAAACCACATCACATATGTGTCATAGCTCAACATAGTGAAGGAATGTGTTCAAGAAATGGTTAAAATATATATTCATTAGAGGATGTATTGAAGTATTTTATTACATGATGTTTTCTGAGTATTATATAAATATTGACTGAATTTTTGATAAGATGATTCTTTTGTGTTCATTATTCAGTCAAAAATTCTAAGTTATGAATTTTAAATTCCTTTAGTTTTGGAAAACATAGACTCTTTATTATATATTTATTAACTAACATGTATTTCCAAAATAAATTAGAATGTTTTTGTAGAAAAAACAAACATTTAACCTAAATATCATTATTTCTAAAATTTTCATTACTTTCTTCATTAAGATCTTTTTAATTGGTACGGGTGTGATCGTAACAGAATTAATGCATCATATCCCGTTATAACATTGCAGTTAAGCATTCTTGGGATAGAGTAGTTCAAGGATGGGTTAACTCTTGGGAAGTACTCATGTAGAAACATTTTAAAAAGATGGGATGGATTTTGAATTTTCAAATAACATGCCTCACATGCATACCTGTTATTTGGCTCTCCCAACTATTACTTCAGCTTCAATGTATGCTCCAGATCCTATAGTTTCTCTAATCCCATGCGGGCCTTCCAAATACTGGACTCCTCCTACCCCATCATTCAGAGGATCCCTCTATCGGAACCCCTTTTACCATAACAGTTATGAAGATTTTGTGAACGTATCCCTGGGATTAAAATCTATCTCAGAAGATGGAATCCCAGGTCATGATATTTTTACTGAAAATTTTAGGCGATAAATCGATCATTTGTAATGGAATCCTGTAGCAATATTCATTATATTAAAACCTATGCTTACAATATTTCAATGCTTCCTCCATTCATGGTCTTTTGAATCCCTGGATAGGGTTTTGGTGATAAACCAAAAATCCTTCTACGTCGTGCTTCCTTCTCAGGAAGACTTCAGGGGGTGTAACATCTCTTTATCAGTTTAATGCTAGAATTTCACCTTATTCTGATGGTCTAGGGATGTTTATATGGGTAAAGACTCCTCCATGGCTATATTTTTGATTTCTCTACCCAGCTTACCCTTCCTTTCATGAACTCCAACTTCCTCTGTGGTATCAAAAATTCACTGGTCTCCTTAAATTGTTCCAATGAGAGGACCCTTTGGTAGGAGAATGCGGTTACATCTCAGATTAGTGTGGAGATAGATTTAGAGCACCCTCTTCAGGCCCGTATTTTTTAATAGGATTGAATGTACTCTAGAATGGTATCAGTTTCTGGCATATCCCACTCCACCACACTCTGATCAAGCTACTACATCCAAGTCATTGCAACCCTCTAATTCTATAAATCCTTTCAGTCAATGATTTTTAAAGATCAAGAAATGATCGCTAAAAATTATGAGGGCTCATTAGTGGATCTAGGTGTTCTACTTTCTATATCTGATCCCGACCCTAGATATTGAGGGAAGGTGGTTCATTTATTGTCTTCTTCCTTGATATTGATTACTTACTCTTCTCATTCTAATAGTCAACTGATGGTGATGATCCCCCATGTCATTATCTAGTTGCACTAAATTGTCATAGAATGTTCTTTTTTTCTAATTCTAGGTTACCACATCCCCCATAGTTTCTATTCTCTTCCATGATTGAGGAGAAAATTTTATTATCACATGTTACACCCTCCTTTCAACACATCACCCTCAGATACCTCAACCCATAGGATAATTCTAATCATAAAATGAAGGATTCTTCACCCATTTTTAGATTCCCTCACATAAAAATGGCTGAGAGCATACTGGATCCCCCGCCCATGGGTAGTTTCCCTTTTACATCGAAAGATCCGATGAAAAAAACAATTCTCTTACTTTACTAATCTATAATCTCTGAAGTGGTCATGACTAGATCATAGGTGAAATCAAAAAAGAAAAAAAAAATTGTTAATGAAATTCTTGGGCCAGGGGTTTGGGGCCAAATCCAAACATCTCTTCTAGCGATGATCAATTTGATTATATGGAATGCCCATGGATTGGGTTCTTGAGAAAAATAGGATTTCATTTCCATGGAGAATCACTATAACTCTATATATATTGTTACAATTATTGAAACCAAACAAGATCCTTCCACATTAAATGGGTTTTCTCATCATTTTAGAGTTCATGGATCCTTTATTTAT
This sequence comes from Viscum album, assembly GCA_963277665.1. Taxonomy (NCBI): domain Eukaryota; kingdom Viridiplantae; phylum Streptophyta; class Magnoliopsida; order Santalales; family Viscaceae; genus Viscum; species Viscum album. The sequence continues at coordinate 406,409,565 of OY728130.1, forward strand.
TTTCCCACCAATTATCACATATTTTATTTCTGTAAAGACAAAATTTTAGTTGACAGGACTTCGCAGTTGTATCATTTTATCAATACTAGAATATTACTGGGAGCTAGATCTATCATGTTATCAGTTTTTTATGCAAAATATGATTCCCAAACTAGGGAGACCCACAAGTAATACATGATCTTTCTCAACCCGTGTGATTTTTCCGAGTTAGTTGGTGGAGACTTCAACATTATGGCTAGTATAGAGGAGAAAAATGGTTGCATAACCTTTCCCTGAATAGAAATGAAATACTTTGTAGTGTTCATAGAAATCATTGGGTTTATGGATTATGACATCATAGTAGATCCATTCACTTGGTGTAATAATCAGCATGGGAATCGCCACACATGGAGTCATCTCAATTGGTATATGGTGAATGGAGAAACTCAATCTTCCTTACCCGAAATCAAATTCACTCACCTACTTTGAGATCTCTCAGACCAATAACTTCTCTAAATAATCCTAAAGTTCAGCAGTATTAGGGAGTATTTATTCCACTTCTCCTCCTAATGGGCTATTATCCAAGGATTCATTTATATAGGGTTACATTTCATGGGACTTCACTACTATAGGTAACCCCTGGATCTCTCTTCACAGTAATATAAGGGTTCTCAAAGGACAACATCACTCATGGTTCAAGAGTTTACCCAAAGGTGATCATGACCTAGAGGAAATTAGTAGGGACATTCATCCGTTGGGGTGGAACCTGGTGATTGTTTGGGATGATGATATTTTTAGTGAACTGAGAATAAAGAAAAAATACATAGTATATTTTTGGTTGAAGTAGGAAGACACTGCTCATGAAAATGAAAGGTTAAAATAGAATCGTGAAAGAGATAAGAACATTGGGTACTTTCATGTTTTTATCAAATAGAAGTGCATATACATGATTACAAACTTTATTATAGAGGATGGGTCCTACACAAATGACAGTGATGTTGTTAGAGATATGTCTGATAACTGCTACAAATTCTTTACTAGTGTCTCCCAACCTATTCATGGTCGATTGTTACATGAGGGTCTTGACTGATCCTTTTGATTGAATTACATGTATTTTGACTAAGGAAATGAATGGAAGGATGAAGTCGATACCAGATAGAGAAGAAATTCATGAGGTTGTTTGGTCTATAAATCCCAACAAAACACCTATCCTAGATGCTTTCCCTACTTCTTTTTATAGGTTCTATTTTGATATTGTGAAAACAATTCTAATTAGTGCAGTGCATGACTACTTCCATGGTGGTAATGTAATGCCCTGACCCTAGATTCCCGGAGTCGGTGCTTTATTTTAATAAATTGGCATGATTACATGGAATCATGTCCCAAAAGACCAATCAGTTTAGCTATCTTGGAAAATAGATTTCATACGCGAACGTTACATTACACTTTCTAAAAAACAAAAAAAAACAATCCTTTGAGAATTCTGTTGTTCCCTTAACATAACCCTACATATCTATCATAAAAAACATCTTGGGATCCTGGGAAAATAAAACATAAGAAAGGGGTGATATCAGATGATCATTAAGGGTAAATAATTTAGCAGAAGCTATAAACTTTTAAGGCACGATGTGTTATAGAAACAATAGCATTTTAAACATAACCTTGTACATAATATGGAAAAAATAAATCAAACATTACCATATAAACAAGAACATAAATATTCTACTAGTCAAATAATCACATGTAATAACTAATTTTATAATGAGGGAATGTATAGTACCAGAAATTAATTTCTGTGTCAAAGCCTCATGCTAGGACCTAGGGGTTAACTGCAACCGGACCCCATCCCAAGGATCCTCTATAACCGGACTCCAACTCAGAGAGCCTTTGTAATCAGACTCCAACCCAGATAGCCTCTTTAACCAGAATCCATCTCGGAGGGTCTGCCGTAACCAGACCCCAACCTGGATGGCTTACTTTTACACGTCCCTAACTTGGAACATACTAGTCCCACACATTCATCTTAAGAATAGGTTGATGTATTAAATAATCATTCGTATTAAAACAAGCATACGAAATGTCAATACTTTAACCATAAACCATGAATGGAATAAAAATAACTAATCCATAGTCAAACATATCACAAAACCTTAAATACAATATGGATGATTTTTATCATAATAAATCAACTTCAAAAAAGTGTAAAATTTATCAATGGATGTTGACATAGATGACATCAAAACTAATTGAGAGAAATTTCTATTTCTATTTGGAAATCATCTAAGAGTCACATAATTATAAAGAAAAAATTTATTTTGAAAATATTCATATAAGCTTGTAAGTGAATCTTTGATGATGTTATAATAGTGGAAAATAGTCCCACTCGCCGTATAAGTTAAAAAAGGCATTCTTATATTAATTTTTTCGAAAAGGTTATAAAGTACCTTATTTGGAAAACGACAGAAATATTCCATTAAAAAACATATAAGGTCAAATAAGGGTATAAATGAATTTAAACCATTTTTGATTAAATAGTAATAATGTTTTGAAATACATTTTAAGAAACATGGATGTGAATGACAAAGAGGTCCTAGTAGATAATTACGTATAAACAACCTCGGATAATGAAGAGATTGTATAATTTGCCCTTAGCTTGTACTTTTCCTTGTTCGAGGGTACGTTAACCTCCTATATAATAGTTTAATAATTTTTATTAAATTATATAATAACCATATATCTAATTATGATACCATATACGATCTTCTAATAATGCATTGTTAATGATATTTTAGTATTATCGTCCTTTCAGGTGTTAACTGATTAGTTTTCCTTTATATGATTCGTTACGTAAGTAATGTTTGTTATGGATAGGATGTATCTTGTTCATATTCACAATGACATTAAGTCCTTAAACATTATTTTTAATCATCAAATGATAATTAGTCTTGAATGGATACGATGGGGAATGAATCTCATCGCATTCATGGAGACAGTAATCTGTACGTAGGCACGAACGACAATATCATTATTTTGGTATTAAAATCATATGTAATTTGATGGTATATCATATATACAGAATAATTATAATGGTATATTTATTAATTAAATCATTTATATTCATTTTTCTACCCATCCAAATGATGAAGTGTTTTAATAACAAACAACACCATGACGTGGAGATGGTAATCTGTACGTACGCACGTATGGTGACTTTGTCATTTATAGGATGGATAGAATAATGAATATGGTTATACCATTTTTATAATAACATAAAAGTATATAGAAGATACAGTAGTTATTTTTTTATAATGGAAACAATAAAGAAATAGGAAGTGGATGAAGAAAAGAACTTGAAAGAGGTGATGAGATATTTACCGCTTCTTCGGGTTCTTCCTTTTGATTTGATCAAAAGGGCTCCATTAGAAGGATTTATGACAAATTTAATGCCTCTTGGATGAATGGAGGACAATTTTAAGGATATTGGGGAAGGTTTTGTCCGAGCCAAATGGCTTTGAAGGTGTGAATTTGAGATAAGGGGAAGTTCCTTTTTATAAGAGAGGTGAGGGGCACCTTAGGAAAAGATTGAAATATTATTTTATAATAAAATCATTTTCGGTTTCTAATGGCTCCTAAATGAATTATTTTAAAGGATAAGGTATTTATGGGTCGAAAAACTTTCAAAAAATATGTTTTATACAGGTTTGGGTCACTATATTAACCTTATCTTTTAGATTTTACTCTTAGATAAATAGTTTGACATTTACCATGTCTCTTTGTATTTTTATATTATATGGTTAATAAACATACTATAAACTTATAAGAGAACCTCATGTGGTTCATTAATGATACTAATATTATTATACAAGTCTTTTGGCTGATCTGTAGACTTTTAGGATTATTATATCAACTAATAATATTGTATTTATTATAAAAACTCTTTTATGTCAGTTTTGACATTATTTAATAATTGATTTTTGTTAAAGTCCTAAAAATTTATTTGTAACACCCCAGGTAAATAAAGAATATGACATTTTTATATTTATCCATATGTGTGAATAAAATATTAATATTACTTTAAAGGGGACACTATGCACGATGGCGTACCCAATACGCAACAATGGGTTTCTTGGGGATATTGCATTGCACTCTAATAATAAAATAATATTATTTTAAATAGTAGTTAATGCCTAGCCGTTGTAATGGAGGGAATGAACAGAACTAACTAAAAAATTATTATATATGTTTGTCAAATATTTTTACTCGTTACAATAAATGTTATAGGATTAAAAATGTGAATGAATCCAATTTTCAGCGTAAACATTCCAATATTCTTTAAAAGGTCGATTAACAGCCCTTTGATGGAAAACCTCTTTTAAATCCACTTTTTAACAATATTATGTGTTATATTTGACAAAATAAAATTCTTATTTAGAATCGGGACATCAAAATTTACTTTGAGTAAATTTTTGGTATTTTTCCGAAAAAGTTCAATTTTTAATGAATAGTGGAAAATGTTGTATTTTAATTCAAACCCTCTTTTTAATCTAATTTATTTATATGATTATATTATCTTTTGAATTTGTTTTAAAGTTAAATTATAATATATTTTTACCATTTAATCCAATACTATTCGTTGGAATTAATTTCACTTTGAAATCGGACTTAAACTAGTGTCAATCTTTTGAAACATTTTGTTTCATAAAAACACGCTATTTTTTTTGATAGAGGGAATTAATTATTAAATTAATTAATGAAACTTATATGTAATTAATTTTTTAATATAGAAATAATTTTTGAATTCGGAAAATAAAATATAGATTAGGGTGAATTTTTGGTAATTTTCTGAAAAACATCAATTTTTGATGAATAGTGAAACCACTAAGTGGTACTTATAAAAAGTGATTTTCTGTTTAAATGAAATTTTGCCACCTTTGTGTTTATAATTTCAAAAATCCGACATAAATGGTTGTCATTAAGAAGTAAAATGTGGTTCAATTGGATTTGAATAATTTTTTGGTGAATAGTAACTTATTAAGTTTTTAATCGCGATTAGAGGTAATTACTGTAGTTTAAGGTAAGAATAATGTTTGAATAAAATGAAATGACCTAGACACATGTCCTAACCTCATTGGATGTTTAATGGCCGACCAATACAATCCATGGGTCAACATGGGGACCCCATGGAGCCACTTTGGTAGGAAAATGACATAAATACCTTTTTTTAATCTTAAAGTAAAAATGACACAAACATGAGATATTTACTAAAACAATTTTTACATGGGGTTATACAAGTAAGATATTTGAATATAAATATTCATTGGAAAGATAAAAATCTTTCCTACATCATAGGTTTTTTTAATAATTTCTAGACATTATATAAATTAAATTATTTATGGCATCATGATGATGCATCGATGACCTCATTATTTAACGATTTAAATAAAATGGAAAGATAATGTAAAATCTAAGCCCTACACATGTCCAAAACCTATTGGATGGGTGGATTTCGAACCCTTATCACCTTATCCTTAAAACACATCAATGTGGGAGCATTAAAATCCGAAACGCATTCTAAAATAAAGTAACATTTCATTACATTCCAAGAGTGCCCCTCCTCTCCTCTTATAAAAGGCCCCCACCTCTACCTCCTTACCCACACTTCAAAAGCCTTTGGCTCGGCCAAACCCTGCCCATTTTGTCTCTAAACATACCTATATAACTCCTTGAAGCCTCACATTGGACATAAGTCTTCCAAATGAAGCCTTTGAGCTCAAACCAAAGGGAGTTACCCGATTTTAAGGAAATGTCTTCACTTGTGTCCTTTTGTTTTATTTTGCTTCTCCAGCCCCCTAAACTCTTTTTATTTATTTATTTTGTAAAGAATACAGTATCTTCAAAATAATAGAATGTTTTTATAAGAAGGATTCGATCTAAACTTACACACACCTACATCTAATGGTTAAGGAACATACTGTTTCTGTGGATGGCGAATTTCTGCATCCCGAAAGGATGATTGTTCAACATTCTTATAACACCTTCAAAGGTGGCCATTAAGATGACACTATATTTATATATGATATATAATATGTTTATGTTTTACTTAAGCTTCTGTATTTTTCATTTATGGCATACCTTTATGGTTTCTATTATGGGTAAACGCGATATCTTCATTTAAGGAAGTGCGGACTACCGCCCCCTCAAAGTGATTTGATTCGTTAATACCATATGTGGTAATTAGAAAGGATATATTTAATTATATTATATATGTTACCATACTGGAATTAAAATAATATTATGTATCATTATGTTTTAATTCCATTAAATATGGAATAGAAATGGAAGTAGCGTTTATGCGTACGTACGGCTTACCGTCTCCATGAACGGTACATTTCATTTCTTATCTCAAAATGTTATGTACTGTTATAAGTACATATATATAATGGATATATATGTAATATATTACATCTAAATTATGGATATCATTCTGTAATTATAACATATATATATCTCTCTCATTTTGTTTTAATTCCATTAATATGACAAAAAATGAAAGTAGCGCTCATGCGTACGTACGACCTACCGTCTCCATGAACGGTGCTTTTAATTTTTATCTCCAAATGCTATGGAATATTATAAAATGAATATATACTGGATATATATGATATTTAAAACATCAATACTATTCTGGATATGATGTACCTATAACTACATGGAAAATTATTTTCCAACAAGTTCAATTTTTGACTCATGTACCAAACATCGATAAAAACGTCTGATATGAACTCATATTATTAACCAATTATTATAACATTAAAATATGTGATATGAACTGAATAATAATATTTATAGGAGGTCCTTAAGAAATTATAAATTGAACCTAGTTTATTATTCAGGAATATAAAGAAACGAACAAGACAAGTTGGACTTGAGGTAAGGGATCCTACTCCTCTCTTTCTTTTTAAGTACACTCTTTTATGTCATTCCTTTCAAATCTCATATTTCATGTTATTGGTATGTTCTTTTATATTAATATTACTGTAATTTTTATTGTTCATATGATGAGAGACACTATTATCTCTCATCAATCCATTTTGGAAGTTTTGAGTGGCGTCGTTAGGATGCCGAATTTTCATAAGAGATCTAACCTCTCACTTTCTTTTTAAGTACTCTCCTTTATGTCACTTATTTTAAGCTCCTCTTTGTTATGTTGGGGGATGTTATTTTATATTCCTCTTTCTGTAAAAATTATGTTAATATGATGAGAGACCCTATTTGATCTTATCGATCCATTTTTGTATGTTTTAAGTGGCGCCATTAGGCTGCCGTGTTTTCGTAAGGGATTTTTCATCTCACTTTTATTTCCATGATATTTATGCTACATTTGCCACAATTTCCTTTGACTGGTGTATGTACTACCCATTATTTTACTCATTGTGTAATATAATTTCATTTATGAGTATTTACATCAATGTTGTATTTCCCTTCTTTCACGGGGTGCATGTCTTGAAAGATACCCAAGTTGGTAAGGGAACCTTTCACCCTCCTCTTTTTAAAAGACTTCTTTTGTTATGTCTTTTAATTCACATACTATTATGTTGGGATATGTTCTACTATATCCTTATTGATTTAAATTTTATTTCCATGTGATGAGATACCCTTTTCATCTCTCATCAACTCATTTTCTGATTTTTGTAGTGACGCCGTTAGGCTGTCAAATTTTTGCAAGGGAACATCTTAACCCAAATTTGATTCTTTGGGATAAACTTGTACTCCTTGAATATGTCATTCTATGAATATTTGTGAATAACCTCGTATTGTTTTACACTTAATATCCAATTATATTTCGTGTATTCATTTGTCACACATAATTATGTAATTGATTTATCCTTAATCCAAGGATACCATCTTTGTATGGGACTTCGTCTCAATCTCCATTCATTGATGCATATTTTGTTTTATACACAACTTTCTTTTATATGGTTTATAAACCCCCTTTGAGTTTTACGTTTATTCAAAAGGAATATTTTTTATACGAAGCGTTTACTAAACGACAAAAGGGAATGTTTTTGTCATACGTATGCGGCGACAAAAACTTCTCCGCCGCCATGACCATTATTTGAGTTTCGGCTTCCTCTACAAGCCATACCTTTTTTTAAAAGAAAAATAAATACCATGTTTTACTTTTCTTTTTTTTTGTATTGAAAATGGTTTTCTTAATGTTTTTATATCAATGTGTTATATTGATATATTGTGATTGAAAGGGGGAAATGTTATGTTTCCTTTATGCGTGTTTTACGTGATACGATTATGTTGAGGTTCTTGGGCATTATTATGAAGACGGGTGGTTCCGTGATAAACTAAGGGCAGGTGAGCCCGATATAGCTCTCCCATTCATTGGGTAACATGAAGGAGTGAAACATTAAGGTTTCTCCGAAGAGATTTAGGGAATATACTGTGATGGGTATTCCAAACGTAACCAAGAGGGTTACTCCCTACGTAAGAATGTTATAATTGCCTCATGTTACCTTTTAGGTCTTATGATTTCTATGATTTATTCATGATTTTATGAGGTATGTTAAAGTGCTTATGTTTTATGAGTAAATTATGATTTCATTGATTCTTATGTGTATATATACTCATGTTTCCTTTCCATATTTTTATATCACTTACTAAGCTTTTTATTCTCATCCCAAGTTTTTTTTGAAATGTTTTTCACCGGTCAAGGGAAGGGTACATGATATGATGATAGTGTCAAGGAAGCGTCAAGAAAGAATCCATGTTTTATTTTAAATATGTTTCCAATGATGGGATAAATGAATACTGTCTTTATGTATCCACTTTGTTTAAATGTGGAATGTAATGAAAGTTTATGATCTAATTCTCTAAAACTCTAAACTTGAAAAGATCCTCAATGTGTAATCTTGTATTAACTCAAGATTAAGTAAGGTTTAAGGCTGGGGCCTTATAGTTGGTATCAGAGGTCGGTTTAGATATCTTTAGAGGTTAGGGTATCTTCTAAGATTAAGTGACATTACCATAATGGTTATTAATTCAGAAAGAGTCCTAGTTTTAGATAAAGTGAATAAGTAAGTATATCTTAGTGGTTATCTTATTCATTAGTACATGATGGTTTTGTTGATATACTCACACTGACATTTCTGTTTTTAGTGAATGGATGGATCTAGTAGGCACCAAAGTGACAATAGGTTTGATGGAAACTGTGGTGGTTCTCTGATTAAGAGACTGGATGAAATGAGGTATTCAATGAGGAAACTCGTGGTTGTTCTAAACCAACTATCAAGGAGTCATGATCATCCACGTGAACCTTGGTATGTTCTGTAATGCATCCTGTACGATATGACCAATCGATGTGGATGTTCAGGTAATAATTATAAAGGTAACCATTAGGGTTTATATGATCCTTACTTTTGAGGTAATTATGGGTTATTATATGTTATGATGGAAAATGAAAGGCATGAGATAAACTTGAGGTTAAAATATTTTATGATTATTATTTTTTGAATATTTTATCTCGTTTTGGGGAATGTTTTAAGAATTATATAGTTTTGGAAAAAGGACAACACGCAGACCGTGTGACAACCCGTCGCGTCTGACAAAGCTGTGAGAATCGAACCCACAACCAAAGTTCAACTGGTATTTATCACCTAGCACTGGACTACGTGAAGTCCCTAGTTAGTTTGACTAATACTTTTTATTTAGATGATTTTATGAATTAAGAGTAATCTGATTTTGGGTTATCTATGGAAATTTATTAACCTATCATGGAGGATATGTGATTAGGTTAATTACTTTTCAATATGAGACTTTAGGAGCAACTGATGTTGTTTGGAGATAAATGTTACGATTTAACTTGGAAGACTATGTGACTAAATCCTTAAAATATTTTCATTTCAATCTTAGTTTGGTTTACTTTGATGTATTTTATGGAAAATTTGTTTATTGAATGGTCTTTGTTGAACTTTGGGTATTGTTTGATAAATTTTGGAGATTAAGAATAGATTTGTTTTTTAAAAGGATTATCCTTTTTGGGTATTATCTGATCTTGTACTAACCATTTTGGCTTTGGTTTTGGTTAAGGTCTAAAGATATGGGAAGTATATAGTTATCTTTTTTGGATTAGGTGATCCTCTAGAAGTTGATTATGGTTCTCTTAATGTGAACAAGTCTTCCTAAATACTCGTCTTTTGGGGAAAGTATGAGTTTGTGTAAGAAATATAGTAAAATTTGAAAGTCAACATGACAAGTAAGTATGTTTCCTTAAGATCAAAAATAAATTCCTCAATGAAGATTAACTTAAAACAAAAATGTTGTCTGTTAAATTATCCTACTAGGGAATCGAATACCGTTTAACCCATCACAAGTTTGTGATTTTCTTATGGTTGACTTTCTTCTAGACATGTTTACTATCACTCTCCATCAGAACATGACCCTTTGTTTTTTCCTCCATGTCTATATTTTCATACTTGGAATCCTAGTATGGGTTAACTCGGGGGACCTTTGTACTTATCTTTCTTTATTTTAAAGTGATTGTTTTACTGACTCTTGTTCCGATGTGGGATTTTCAAGGATGTTTCCATGCCCAATTTTAAAATTGCGAGGACGCAATTCCCAAAAGGGGGGAAGGATGTAACACCCCAGGTAAATAAAGAAAATGACATTTTTATATTTATCCATATTTTTGAATAAAATATTAATATTACTTTAAAGGGGACTCTATGAACGATGGCGTACCCAATATGCAACAATGAGTTTCTTGGGAATCTTACGTTGCACTCTAATAATAAAATAATGTTATTTTAAATGGTAGTTAACGCCTAGTCGCTGTAATGGAGCGAAGGAACATAACTAACTAAAAAATTATTATATATGCTTGTCAAATATTTTTACTATTTACAATAAATGTTATAGGATTAAAAATGCGAATGAATCCAATTTTAAGCGTAAACATTCCAATATTCTTTAAAAGGTCGATTAACCGCCTTTTGATGGAGAACCTCTTTTAAATCCACTTTTTGAAAATATTATGTGTTATATTTGACAAATCAAAATTCTTCTTTAGAATCAGGACATCAAAATTTATATTGTGTAAATTTTTGGTATTTTTCTGAAAAAGTTCAATTTTTAATGAATAGTGGAAAATGTTGTATTTTAATTCAAAACCTCTTTTTAATCTAATTTATTTATATGATTAGATTATCTTTTTAATTGGTTTTAAAGTTAAATTATAATATATTTTTACCATTTAATCCAATAGTGTTCGTTGAAATTAATTTCACTTTGAAATCGGACTTAAACTAGTGTCAATCTTTTGATACATTTTGTTTCATAAAAACACGCTATTTGTTTTGACAGCGGGAATTAATTATTAAATTAATTAATGAAACTTATATGTTATGAATTTTGTAAAATAGAAATCATTTTTCAATTCAGAATATCAAATATAGCTTAGGGTAAATTTTTGGTAATTTTCTAAAAAACTTCAATTTTTGATGAATAGTGAAACCACTAAGTGGTACTTATAAAAAGTGATTTTCCGTTTAAATGAAATTTTTCCACCTTTGTGTTTTCAATTTCAAAAATCCGACATACATGGTTGTCATTAAGAAGTAAAATGTGGTTCAATGGGATTAGAATAATTTTTTGGTGAATAGTAACTTATTAAGTTTTTCATCGCGATTAGAGGTAATTAGTGTAGTTTAAGGTAAGAATAATGCTTTAATAAAATGAAATGACCTAGACACATGTTCTAACCTCATTGGATGTTTCATGGCCGACCAATACAATCAATGGGTCAACTTGGGGACCCCATGGAGCCACTTTGGTTGGAAAATGACATAAATACCTTTTCTTAATGTTAAAGTAAAAATGACACAAACATGAGATGTTTTACTAAAACAATTTTTACATGGGGTTATACAAGTCATATATTTGACTATAAATATTCATTGGAAATATAAATATATTTCCTACATCATAGTATTTTTTGTATAATTTTTAGACATTAAATAAATTAAATTATTTATGACATCATGATGATGCAGCGATGACCTCATTATTTAACGATTTAAATAAAATGGAAAGATAATGTAAAATATAAGACCTACACATGTCAAAAACCTATTGGATAGGTGGATTTCAAACCCTTATCACCTTATCCTAGAAACACATCAATGTGGGACCATTAAAATCCGAAACTCATTCTAAAATATAGTAACATTTCTTTACTTTCCAAGAGTGCCCCTCCTCTCCTCTTATAAAAGGCCCCCACCTCTACCTCCTTACCCACACATCCAAAGCCTTTGGCTCGGCCAAACCCTACCCGTTTTCTCTCTCCACATCCCTATATAACTCCTTAAAGCCTCACATTGGGTAGAAGTCTTCCCAAGGAAGCCTTTGAGCTCAAACCAAAGGGAGTTACCCGATTTTAAGGTAATGTCTTCACTTGTGTCCTTTTGTTTTATTTTGCTTCTCCAACCCCCTAAACTATTTTTATTTATTTATTTGTAACAAATACAGTATCTTAAATATACTAGTATGTCTTTATAAGAAGTATTAGATCTACACTAACACACACCTACATCTAATGGTTAAGGAACATACTGTTTCTGTGGATTGTGAATTCCTGCCTCACGAAACGATGATTGTTCAACATTCTTCTAACACCTTCAATGGTGACCATTAAGATGACACTATATTTATATATGATATATAATATTTTTATGTTTTACTTAATCTTCTATATTTTTCATTTATGGCATACCTTTATGGTTTCCATTATGTGTAAAGGCGATATCTTCATTTAAGAAAGTGCGGAATACCGCCCCCTCAAAGTGATTTGATTCGTTAATACCATATGTGGTACTTATAAAGGATATATTTAATGATATTATATATGATACCATACTGTTATTAAAATAATAATATGAATCATTATGTTTTAATTCCATTTAATATGAAATAGAAATGGAAGTAGAGTTCATGCGTACGTATGACTTACCGTCTCCATGAACGGTACATTTCATTTCTTATCTCAAAATGTTATGTACTGTTATAAGTACATATATATAATGGATATGTATGTAATATATTACATCTAAATTATGGATATCATTATGGAATTATAACATATATATATATCTCATTTTGATTTAATTCCATTAATATGACAAAAATGAAAGTAGCGTTCATGCGTACGTACGGCCTACCGTCTCCATGAACGGTGCTTTTAATTTTTATCTCCAAATGATATGGAATAGTATAAAATGAATATATACTGTATATATATGATATTTCAAACATCAATACTATTATGGATATGATGTACCTATAACTACATGGAAAATTATTTTCCAACAAGTTCAATTTCTGACTCATGTAACAAACATCGACAAAAATGTCTGATATGAACTCATATTATTAACCAATTATTATAACATTAAAATATGTGATATGAACTGAATAATAATCATTATAGGAGGTCCTTAAGAAATTATAAATTGACCAAAGTTTATTATTCAGGAATATAAAGAAACGATCAAGACAAGTTGGACTAGAGGTAAGGGATCCTACTCCTCTCTTTCTTTTTAAGTACACTCTTTTATGTCATTCCTTTCAAAGATCATTTTTCTTGTTATTGGGATGTTCTTTTATATTAATCTTACTGTAATTTTTATTTTTTATGTGATGAGATACCCTATTCTCTCTCATCAATTCATTTTGGATGTTTTGAGTGGCGCCATTAGGCTGCTGAATTTTCGTAAGAGATCTAACCTCTCCCTTTCTTTTTAAGTACTCTCCTTTATGTCACTTATTTTAAGCTCCTCTTTGTTATGTTGGGGGATGTTATTTTATATTCCCCTTTCTGTAAACATTATTTTAATATGATTAGAGACCCTATTTGATCTCATTGATCCATTTATGAATGTTTTAAGTGGAGTCGTTAGGCTGCCGAGTTTTCGTAAGGGATTTTTCATCTCACTTCTATTCCCGTGATATTTATGCTACATTTTCCACAATTTCCTTTGAGTGGTGTATTTACTTCACATTATTTTACTCATTGTGTAATATACTTTCATTTATGATTATTTAAATCAATGTTGTATTTCCCTTCTTTCACGGGGTGCATGTCTTGAAAGATGCCCATGTCGGTAAGTGAACCTTTCACCCTCCTCTTTTTAAAAGACTTCTTTTGTTGTGTCTTTTAATTCACATATTATTATGTTTGGATATGTTCTTCTATATCCTTATTGATTTAAATTTTATGTCCATGTGATGAGATACCCTTTTTATCTCTCATCAACTCATTTTCTGAATTTTGTAGTGACGCCGTTAGGCTGTCAAATTTTTGCAAGGGAACTTTTAACCCAAATTTGATTCTTTGGGATAAACTTGTACTCCTTGAATATGTCGTTCTATGAATATGTGTGAATAACCTCTGATTGTTTTACACTTAATATCCACTTATATTTCATGTATTCATTTGTCACACATAATTAGGTAATTGATTTATCCTTAATCCAAGGATACCATCATTGTATGGGACTTCGTCTCAATATCCATTCATTGAGGCATATTTTGTTTTATACACAACTTTATTTTATACGGTGTATAAACCCCTTTGACTTTTACGTTTATTCAATGGAATATTTTTTATACGAAGAATTTACTAAAGGACAAAATGGAATGTCTTTGTCATACGTATGCGGCGACAACGACTTCTCCGCCACCGTGACCATTATTGGAGTTTCGGCTTCCTCTACAATCCATACCTTTTTTTAAAAGAAAAATAAATACCATGTTTTACTTTTCTTTTATTTTGGTATTGAAAATGGTTTTCATAATGTTTTTATATCAATGTGTTGTATTGATGTCTTGTGATTGAAAGGTGGAAATGTTATGTTTTCTTTATGCATGTTTTATGTGATACGATTATGTTGAGGTTCTTGGGCATTATTATGAAGATGGTTGGTTCCGTGATAAACTAAGGGCGGGTGAGCCCGATATAGCTCTCCAATGCATTGGGTAACACGAAGGAGTGAAACATTATGGTTTCTCCGAATAGATTTAGGGAATATACTATAGTGGGTATTCCAAACGTAACCAAGAGGGTTACTCCCTACGTAAGAATGTTATGAATGCCTCAAGTTACCTTTTATGTCTTATGATTTCTATGATTTATTCATGATTTTATTAGGTATGTTAAAGTGCTTATGTTTTATGAGTAAATTATGATTTCATTGATTCTTA
Source organism: Viscum album (assembly GCA_963277665.1). NCBI lineage: Eukaryota > Viridiplantae > Streptophyta > Magnoliopsida > Santalales > Viscaceae > Viscum > Viscum album. Next base: position 406,424,811 of record OY728130.1, read on the forward strand.
TGTGTACATGTACTCATGTTTCCTTTCCATATTTTTATATCTTTTACTGAGCTTTTTATGCTCATCCCAAGTATTTTTTGAAATGTTTTTCACAGGTCAAGGGAAGGGTACATGATATGATGATAGTGTCAAGGAAGTGTCAAGAAATAATCCATGTTTTATTTTAAATATGTTTCCGTTGATGGGATAAATGAATAATATCTTTATGTAACTACTTTGTTTAAATGTGGAATGTAATGCAAGTTTATGATCTAATTCTCTAAAACTCTAAACCTAAAAAGATCATCAATGTGTAATCTTGTATTAACTCAAGATTAATTAAGGTTTAAGGATGGGGCCTTATAGTTGGTATCAGAGGTCGGTTTAGATAACTTTAGAGGTTAGGGTATCTTCTAATCTTAAGTGACATTACCATAATGGTTATGAATTCAGAAAGAGTCCTAGTTTTAGATAAATTGAATAACTAAGTATATCTTAGTGGTTATCTTCCTCATTAGTACATGATTGTTTTGTTGATATACTCACACTGACTTTTATGTTTTTAGTGAATGGATGGATCTAGCAGGCACCAAAGTGAAAATATGTTTGAAGGAAACTAGGGTGGCTCTCTGATTAAGAGACTAGATGAAATGGGGTATTCAATAAAGAAACTCGTGGTTGTTCTAAACCAACTATCAAGGAGTCATGATCATCCACTTGAACCTTGGTATGTTCTGTAATGCATCATGTACGAGATGACCAATCTATGAGGATGTTCAGGTAATAATTATAAAGGTAACCATTAAAGTTTATATGATCCTTACTTTTGAGGTAATTATGGGTTATCATATGTTATGATGGAAAATGAAAGGCATTAGATAAACTTGAGGTTAAAATATTTTATGATTATTTTTTTGAAGATTTTATCTCGTTTTGGGGAATGTTTTAAGAATTATATTGTTTTGGAAAAAGGACAACACGCAGACTGTGTGACAACCCGTCGCATCGGACAAAGCTGTGGGAATCGAACCCACAACCAAAGTGCGACTGGTATTTATCACCTACCACTGGACTACGTGAAGTCCCTTGTTAGTTTGACTAATTCTTTTTAGTTAGATGATTTTATGAATTAAGAGTAAGCTTATTTTGGGTTATCTATGGAAATTTATTAACCTATCATGGAGGATATGTGATTAGGTTAATTACTTTTCAATACGAGACTTTAGGAGAAACTGATGTTGTTTGGAGATAAATGTTATGATTTAACTTGGAAGACTATGTGACTAAATCCTTCAAATATTTGGGTTTCAATATTAGTTTGGTTTACTTTGAAGTATTTTATGGACAATTTGTTTATTGAATGGTCTTTGTTGAACATTTGGTATTGTTTGATAAATTTTGGATATTAAGAATAGATTTGTTTTTTTAAAGGATTATCCTTTTTGGGTATTATCTGATCTTTTACTAACCTTTTTGGCTTTGGTTTTGGTTAAGTTCTAAATATATGGGAAGTATATAGTTCTCTTTTGTGGATTAGGTGATCCTCTAGAAGTTGATTATAGTACTCTTAATGTGAACAAGCCTTCCTAAATAATCGTCTTTTGGGGAAAGTATGAGTTTGTGTAAGAAATCTAGTAAAAGTTGAAATTAAACATGACAAGTAAGTATGTTTCCTTAAGATCAAAAATAAATTCCTCAATGAAGAGTAACTTAAAACAAAAATGTTGTCTGTTAACTTTTCCTACTGGGGAATCGAATACCGTTTAACCCATCACAAGTTTGTGATTTTCTTATGTTTAACTTTCTTCTAGACATGTTTACTATCACTCTCCCTCAGAACATGACCCTTTGTTTTATCCTCCATGTCCATATTTTCATACTTGGAATCCTAGTATGGGTTAACTCGGGTGACCTTTGTACTTATCTTTCTTTATTTTAAAGTGATTGTTTTACTGTCTCTTGTCCCGATGTGGGATTTTCAAGGATGTTTCCACGCCCAATTTTAAAATTACGAGGATGCAATTCCCAAAAGGGGGGAAGGATGTAACACCCCAGGTAAATAAAGAATATGAAATTTTTATATTTATACATATTTGTGAATAAAATATTAATATTACTTTAAAGGGGACACTATGCACGATGGCGTACCCAATACGCAACAATGAGTTTCTTGGGAATCTTGCGTTCCACTCTAATAATAAAATAATATTATTTTAAATGGTAGTAAACGCCTAGCCGTTGTAATGGAGGGAATTAACTTAACTAACTAAAAAAATGATTATATATGTTCGTCAAATATTTTTACTCTTTACAATAAATGTTATAGCATTAAAAATGCGAATGAATCAAATTTTAAGCGTAAACATTCCAATATTCATCAAAAAGGTCGATTAACCGCCTTTTGATGGAAAACCTCTTTTAAATCCACTTTTTGACAATATTATATTTTATATTTGACAAAATAAAATTCTTATTTAGAATCGGGACATCAAAATTTATATTGTTTAAATTTTTGGTATTTTTCCAAAAAAGTTCAATTTTTAATGAATAGTGGAAAATGTTGTATTTTAATTCAAAACCTCTTTTTAATATAATTTATTTATATGATTACATTATCTTTTTAATTGGTTTTAAAGTTAAATTATAATATATTTTTACCATTTAATCCAATAGTGTTCGTTGGAATTAATTTCACTTTGAAATCGGACTTAAACTAGTGTCAATCTTTTGATACATTTTGTTTCATAAAAACACGCTATTTGTTTTGACACGGGAATTAATTATTAAATTAATTAATGCAACTTATATGTTATGAATTTTGTAAAATATACATTATTTTTGAATTCAGAATATCAAATATAGCTTAGGGTGAATGTTTGGTAATTTTCTAAAAAACTTCAATTTTTGATGAATAGTGAAACCACTAAGTGGTACTTATAAAAAGTGATTTTCCGTTTAAATGAAATTTTGCCACCTTTGTGATTTGAATTTAAAAAATCCAACATACATGGTTTTAATTATGAAGTAAAATGTGGTTCAATGGGATTAGAATAATTTTTTTGTGAATAGTAACTTATTAAGTTTTAAATCGTGATTAGAGGCAATTAGTGTAGTTTAAGGTAAGAATAATGTTTTAATAAAATGAAATGACCTAGACACATGTACTAACCTCATTGGATGTTTCATGGACGAACAATACAATCCATGGGTCATCTTGGGGACCCCATGGAGCCACTTTGGTTGGAAAATGACATAAATACCTTCTTTTAATGTTAAAGTAAAAATGACACAAACATGAGATGTTTTACTAAAACAATTTTTACATGGGGTTATACAAGTCAGATATTTGACTATAAATATTCATTGTAAATATAAAAATATTTCATACATCATAGTATTTTTTTTATAATTTTTAGACAATAAATAAATTAAATTATTTATGACATCATGATGATGCAGCGATGACCTCATTATTTAACGATTTAAATAAAATGGAAAGATAATATAACATATAAGACCTACACATGTCCAAAACCTATTGGATGGGTGGATTTAGAACCCTTATCACCTTATCCTCGAAACACATCAATGTGGGACCATTAAAATCCGAAACTCATTCTAAAATAAAGTAACATTTCTTTACTTTCCAAGAGTGCCCCTCCTCACCTCTTATAAAAGGCCCGCACCTCTACCTCCTTACCCACACATCCAAAGCCTTTTGCTCATCCATACCCTTCCCATTTTGTCTCTCCACATCCCTATATAACTCCTTGAAGCCTCACATTTGGAATAAGTCTTCCCAAGGAAGCCTTTGAGCTCAAACCAAAGGGAGTTACCCGATTTTAAGGTAATGTCTTCACTTGTGTCCTTCTGTTTTATTTTTCTTCTCCAACCCCCTAAACTATTTTTATTTATTTATTTTGTAACAAATAAAGTATATTAAATATACTAGGATGTTTTTATAAGAAGGATTAGATCTACACTTACACACACCTACATCTAATGGTTAAGAAACTTACTATTTCTGTGGATGGTGAATTCCTGCCTCACGAAACGATGATTGTTCAACATTCTTATAACACCTTCAAAGGTGGCCATTAAGATGACACTATATTTATATATGATATATAATATGTTTATGTTTTACTTAAGCTTATGTATTTTTCATTTATGGCATACCTTTATGGTCTCCATTATGGGTAAACGTGATATCTTCATTTAAGGAAGTGCGGACTACCGCCCCCTCAAAGTGATTTGATTCGTTAATACCATATGTGGTACTTATAAAGGATATATTTAATGATATTATATATTATACCATACTGGAATTAAAATACTATTATGTATCATTATGTTTTAATTCCATTAAATATGAAATAGAAATGGAAGTAGCGTTCATGCGTACGTACGACTTACCGTCTCCATGAACGCTACATTTCATTTCTTATCTCAAAATGTTATGTACTGTTATAAGTACATATATATAATGGATTTATATGTAATATATTACATATAAATTATGGATATCATTCTGGAATTATAACATATATATATCTCTCTCATTTTGTTTTAATACCATTAATATGACAAAAAATGAAAGTAGCATTCATGCGTACGTACGGCCTACCGTCTCCATGAACGGTACTTATAATTTTTATCTCCAAATGCTATGGAATAGTATAAAATGAATATATACTGGATATATATGATATTTAAAACATAAATACTATTCTGGATATGATGTACCTATAACTACATGGAAAATTATTTTCCAACAAGTTCAATTTTTGACTCATGTACCAAACATCGACAAAAATGTCTGATATGAACTCATATTATTACCCAATTATTATAACATTACAATATGTGATATGAACTAAATAATAATATTTATATTAGGTCCTTAAGAAATTATAAATTGACCAAAGATTATTATTCAGGAATATAAATAAACGAACAAAACAAGTTGGACTTGCGGTTAGGGATCCTACTCCTCTCTTTCTTTTTAAGTACACTCTTTTATGTCATTCCTTTCAAAGCTAATCATTCTTTTTATTGGGATGTTCTTTAATATTAATCTTACTGTAATTTTTTTTGTTCATATGATGAGAGACCCTATTCTCTCTCATCAATCCATTTTGGATGTTTTGAGTGGTGCCGTTAGGCTGATGAATTTTCGTAAGAGATCTAACCTCTCTCTTTCTTTTTAAGTACTCTCCTTTATGTCACTTATTTTAAGATCCTCTTTGTTATGTTGGGGGATGTTATTTTATATTCCTCTTTCTGTAAACATTATGTTAATATGATTAGAGACCCTATTTGATCTCATCGATCCATTTTTGTATGTTTTAAGTGGCGTCGTTAGGCTGCCGAGTTTTTGTAAGGGATTTTTCATCTCACTTCTATTCCCGTGATATTTATGCTACATTTGCCACAATTTACTTTGAGTGGTGTATGTACTGCCCATTATTTTACTAATTGTGTAATATACTTTCATTTATGAGTATTTACATCAATGTTGTATTGCCCTTCTTTCACGGGTTGCATGTCTTGAAAGATACCCATGTCGGTAAGGGAACCTTTCACCCTCATCTTTTTAAAAGACTTCTTTTGTTATGTCTTTTAATTCACATATTATTATGTTGGGATATGTTCTTATATATCCTTATTGATTTAAATTTTATGTCCATGTGATGAGATACCCTTTTTATCTCTCATCAACTCATTTTCTAAATTTTGTAGTGACGCCGTTAGGCTGTCAAATTTTTGCAAGGGAACTTCTTAACACAAATTTGATTATTTGGGATAAACTTGTACTCCTTGAATATGTCGTTCGATTAATATGTTTGAATAACCTCTGATTTTTTTACACTTAATATCCACTTATATTTCGTGTATTCATTTTTCGCACATAATTATGTAATTGATTTATCCTTAATCCAAGGATACCATCTTTGTATGGGACTTTGTCTCAATCTCTATTCATTGAGGCATATTTTGTTTTATACACAACTTTCTTTTATACGGTGTATAAACCCCTTTGAATTTTACATTTATTAAAAAGGAATATTTTTTATACGAAGTGTTTACTAAATGACAAAACGGAATGTTTTTTTCATACGTATGCGGCGACAACGACTTCTCCGCCGCCGTGACCATTATTTGAGTTTCGGCTTCCTCTACAAGCCATACCTTTTTTTTAAACAAAAATAATTACCATGTTTTACTTTTCTTTTATTTTGGTATTGAAAATGGTTTTCATAATGTTTTTATATCAATGTGTTGTATTGATATATTGTGATTGAATGGTCGAAATGTTATGTTTCCTTTATGCATGTTTTATGTGATACGATTATGTTGAGGTTCTTGGGAATTATTATGAACACGAGTGGTTCTATGATAAACTAAGGGTGGGTGAGCCCGATATAGCTCTCCAATGCATTGGGTAACGCAAAGGAGTGAAACATTAAGGTTTATCCAAAGAGATTTAGGGAATATACTGTGGTGGGTATTCCAAACGTAACCAAGAGGGTTACTCCCTACGTAAGAATGTTATGAATGCCTCAAGTTACCTTTTATGTCTTATGATTTCTATGATATATTCATGATTTGATGAGGTATGTTAAAGTGATTATCTTTTATGAGTAAAGTATGATTTCATTGATTCTTATCTGTACATGTATTCATGTTTCTTTTCCATATTTTTATATCCCTTACTGAGCTTTTTATGCTCATCCCAAGTTTTTTTTTGAAATGTTTTTCACAGGTCAAGGGAAGGGTACATGATATGATGATAGTGTCAAGGAAGTGTCAAGAAAGAATCCATGTTTTATTTTAAATATGTTTCCGTTGATGGGATAAATGAATACTATCTTTATGTAACCACTTTGTTTAAATTTGGAATGTAATGAAAGTTTATGATCTAATTCTCTAAAACTCTAAACCTGAAAAGATCCTCAATGTGAAATCTTGTATTAACTCAAGATTAAGTAAGGTTTAAGGTTTGGGCCTTATATTATTACTCAGAAATAAAAACATTTAATCAACCCTAACATTTTAGAGTAACCTTTAAAATTACTTTAATTCATTAAAAGTTTCAAATTATATTTATTTGGATATTTATAATATCTATTATTTTAATCATTCATTTATATGGTAATTACAGCATCATCATTGTGTCACAAATAAATTTAATTATTTAATGTCTAAAAATTATAAATAAAATTCCATTATTTAGGAAGTAATTTTATCTTTCTAATGAATATTTATAGTAGAATTTATATTGTGTGTAACAGTATATTAAAAATTGTTTAGTTATTAAACTTTGAATTTAACTCTTTTAGCTCTTCTTTAAATAAAATAATAATAAATGTCCGAATCTAATCCAAGTGGACCAAAGAGGTTCATATTTTATTCATGAGGTTTTTTTGGTCTAATTATACTTATCCAATATAATTAAGACATGTGTTAAGGTAATTATAATATCATTTTTAACCTTAATTACCATATTTACATTGAACTATGGTAAATAAAAGTCAAAAGTTAATATTCACCAAAAGTTATTTTCATATTATTGAACCACATTTCACATACCAAGGATAAACTTTTCTCTCAGAGTTTTGAAATTCAACTCACAAAAGAGGTAATATTATGTTTTATACAAATTTTGAAATGCTCCTAAAAGGTGGAAAAACACGGTAAAAAGTACAATAAAATTTTATACATCTAATTTTATTATAAAAAAAGAGTCCAATGAATTACATTGAACTAATATTTTTATTATTTATCTATTTTTACATATAATAAATTTAATAAAACAATTAATTATTTAAATAAATAGTGGGTTTTAAACAATAACGCAATGTTTTCACAATTCATTAAAAATTTAACGTTTTAAGAAAAATTACAAAAATTAACCCTAATATAATTTTGATATTCCAAATTCAAAATAGAATTATATTTTACCAATTTAAAAACAAATAAGTTGCATTAGTTAATTTAAAATTAATTTTCGTTGTCAAAACCAAAAAGTGTACTTTTAAGAAATAATAACTATCAAAATATTGACACTTGTTTATGTCCAATTTCAAAGTGAAATTACTTACAATGACCAGTATAGGATTAAATGGTAAAAATATAATCTATTTATACTTACAAACCATTAAAATTTAAAATTTAACACTATAAATTATTTGGATTTAAAAAGTTGGTTTCCGTTAAAATATAGTAATTTTCAATATTCACCCAAATATGAAAGTTATCAGAAAAACACCAAAAATTTATTGAAACTAAATTCTTATGTCCCAATTATAAATAAGAGGTATATTTTTTAAAATTAAATATATAAAAGTTTCAAATATTGTATTTAAAAATTGTTTTAAACTGAAATGCTATAAAATTGCATTTTTAAAAAAAATACTTCTTTTATCTGAAAAAATGAATTTGTTCATATATTATGTCTACAAAACACATAATATGGATTCTAAAATTATAAGGATTATATAATGTTCGAAATTTAGTTAATACTATTCATAAATGCTTTTGAACGGCTAGTTTGGTAAGTCGTTTTGTGCTTTAACTTGGTGTTCCGTGTAGTGCAAGTTATTGAATTACCTTGAAGAAATAACGTACTATGAAATCTTGTAGTGTTACAGGTAATATCTCTCAAGTGGAATGTGCATTCAAAATTATTTTAGTGGCCACGGTCAAAAAGCTCAGTCTTGAAACTATTATCCTCATATTAGCATGTGAAATATTCCTTATAAAGTTCTTTACGATATTATTTATAAGATGCTTGATGCCTTCATTCCAAGTTGGGTGGCTGAGGAACAACATGGTTTCGTGAATGGCCAATCGATCACAGGTGCTATATCCATGGCCCAAGAGGTGATCAGTTATATCAACATGAAGAATTTTGTGTGAAAGTTTTCCATCAAACTATATATGAACAAATCATAGGATTGATTTGAGTGGAGATTTATCAACATGATCCTTGCACATATGGGGTTTTCTATGTGGGCCATTGATCTTCTATTTCGATTTTTTATTATCCATGGTTGTCTACATCATTCAAGGGGAAAAAATTTGGTTCTTCAAAGCTGTTTGAGAATTGAGGCTGAGAGATACCCTACCACATTTCCTTTTATAATTTCTCGATATGTCCTCAGTCGATACATTAATCACTGCATAATTGTGGGAAAGGTCATCCCCTACCTTTACAAGAATCCAATTGGGGGTATATCCCATCTCATGTTTGTAGATAACATTCTTCTTATTTTTAGTGGTAGTAAAAGAACTATTCATGGGGTTAATGATTCTCTAGTGTTTTATTGTTCTTTTCTTGGATATGTTATCAACCATGAGAAGACAAATTTTTTCCATATAAATACTAAGATATGAGGTTTAGGTCTTTGGAAAACAATACTAGTATGCACAAAGGTTCCTTCCCTATGGACTATATGGGTACCCCAGTGTCCCCTAATAACTATTTCATAAGACACATTGATATGGTCTTTGAAAAAATCATTGACCACATCCTCAATTGCAATAACAGGTTCTTATCATTTGGAAGGATAACAACTCTTTTTAACTCATTCCTCTCTTATATCCCTATGAATATATTTTCCACTCTAAAGGTTCCATGAAAGGTGATTTCAAAAATAGAGAAAACTTTGATCTCATTCATAAGGGATGACCACATGAAATGTAAGTACCATTGGGCTTCTTGGAATAAGATTTCTCAACCCGTTATAGAATGTGTTGTTAATTTAAATAGTATTTTATGGAACCATGAATGGAATTCATGCCAAGAGATCCTATAAAATAATTTAAGGTAATATAATGTGGGGGTATAATCATACGCATTACTTACAGAAATTAAGGGAGATTGACCAGAATTAAACCCTCCAAAATTCAAGGGATTATCCATCCTCATCTACCCATCCTCCATGAAAATTCCTGATTAAGAATTGGTAAGGGTGATGTAAGAAATTGAAATGAAACATGGAAAGGGATAACTCTTGGATTCTTGAACTTCCCAGCTCTACATATGGTACTTTCACTATTATAAATTTTCAAAAAACACAAATTGTCCCTCTTCTCAGGACCATTTGAGAGGTGTTTTATTTTTCAAGAAACACCCTTCGATATTGAATTTCTTAGTATGGTGTGTTCCAAACCAAACCATTCCAACTGAGTAGAGAATCTAGAGATGATGGATCATTTTAGCCTCTAAATTCCTTTGTAGTAGGGATCCATTAACATAGTTCGCTTATCATTTGTTTCTTAACGATGAATAGGAAAAGGTGGTTTGGGGTTCATTCATCCAGTTCATAGGGTGGTCTGATCTTGTTTAATTCAATGAGTCATTCCTCTAATAGTGGTTCTATTGTGTAAATAGACCTGACAATTAGAGTATGTGTAGAACCCGAATCTTTACTACTTGTTGTGGACTCCCCTAGTCATCTAGGAATATTAAATGCAAGATGTATTAACTAGGGACCATCACATGTATCATATTCAAAATAAATAATTTAATTCTAGACCTGGATAAGTTGTGAAAATATTAGGATATTTCTCCTTATCTCAGGACCTCGATTCACTCTTGATCCTACACCAATAACAAAAGTACCGTTTAGTGGAAATAGATCAAATGGTACCCTACCACCTTGGAGAACAAATTAAAAACTGATAGATCTTGTTGCATGATATCTACGAGTGGTGGTTGAGTGGTCACAGACCCCAAGGGTTTGGTTGTTGTTGATTTCTCATCATTGTTTGGAAGTAGTGACTCTCTTCAATAAGAATACAATGATATCCTCAAATTCTTACTCCAATGGAATCATAAGATCATTCATATAAGGGAAATTAAGACTAATTCATTAATTACATACAATATAGTGATAGGTAATGGACCCATTCCATAGACCATTGAATACTCCATATGATAAATCAAGCAACTGGTAAACAACCACATGACCATTATTCATACGTAGCAGGAGATTAATGTTGTGTAATACTGTTTATATTCTAAAGAAACTCAGAATTATTTGTTCATTTTTTTTTCTATCATTGGTTCCTTTCTTCATGAGGCTATAAATTTTTTTGGGATGATTCTGTTGGAATTTATTATAAGAGACCCCCGAATTTTTTCCCTTTTGCGATCTTTATCCCTTTATCTAAAAAATATATTAAAAATTCTTCTAGGGTGTGTAATGGGTATGGGTCTGATAATCATAAGACTCCCCTTTATCTGATCTAATTTAAGACATTATTTTTTTCTTCCTGAAAACAATGTTTTCATAATCAGACTGATATCAGAACTAATAAAAATCATATCCATGATCATAAGTATTATAATAATAAATTTTTTAAGGAATTCTATCTAACCGACCAAGTTAAAATTTGGAATACTAAAAATTTACTTTGATGGTAATGGAATACCTTTTAAACTATAATTAATTAAATCAATACTACATCATTCTTTCAATTGAAAAAGATCCATTGAAGATCCATCCTTTCAAGTCATTGTGAAAAACTCAGAGAAAATATGACCACTGGAAAAAATATGACCGTTATAAGGGTTACCTATAAATACCTTTTCATTAAAATAGTTTGAGGAATATTGATTCATTTTTCTAATTATCATTTTTTAGAGAACTCTGAAAATTAAAAACCATGAATTTCATGTTCGTAGTATTTTTAAATTGTTTTAGAGTTGTTTCTTCTTAAGGGGACCATGTTATCTTATCCCCTTAAGAATTATATTTCATTGTAACAATGTATCCAATCATCGTATTGATTGAGGTAATGTAGGGATTAAAATATAAATAATATGATTATCATATTGATATATAGATTGTGGGAATATGAATACAGAGAATCTGATTCATCGTATCGAGGGTTATCGAGGATTGGAAGACAGATAAAATTTGATATTCGTATTGAGTTATTTCCTTGATAAAGAAAGACTAACATTATTGCATGTATAAAATAAGAGACACATTTATCCATGGTTTGTAACTACATTAATCTTAAAGTTAAAAGAGGTCTATTATTTTTAAATATAAATAAGTAATTCTTATACTGTTTCTATTGTTTTAATTTTTTATTACAGTTTATTGATTCCTCTGTACTTATTGGATTAATATTTTTTCATAACATTTCTAAAATATTATAAATAAAATCTATAAACTTACTCATATCTTTTGATATTTTAAGAAACTCTAATTTTTTCATATCTATTATAAATATAATTTATATACATTATTTCAATAGAATCATATGTGGTTACATTTTCTATATTTTGATATATCTAAATAAACTTAATTATGATACATTAGTAATAAAATAAAGGTCTAAGTCTGAATATGATTTTTTACATAAAGAGGTTGTGGATTGGTTTAGTTTAAGTTATTTTAAGATAATGTTTTTAAACCAAAATTCATCCCCTCTTGTAATTGAGACATAAAGAAATAAATTATTCTATCCTAATCTCAATATATCTCATATTTATATCCAATATTCATTTCATAAAAAATAATTAAAATGTTTGATGTATATCATTCAATTAGAGATCAAATATTATTTCCATTGAAATACTAGTGTGTGTGTGTGTCTGTGACTTTATTCCATCATAAAGATATTGAATTCATGTTTCCTGAAGAGAATAATTACATGTGATTTTAATCATTAATTACAATGACTAAAGATTTGCATAAATGGATATGAAATCATTTTTATGAATTTTAAACACATTACAATAGTACATTCCTGAGGACTGTAATAGTTTATTATGTTTGGAATCTCAGAACAGAATCTTCTAACTTGTTGAAGGACCTTTAATGATTAACATAATGATATTTACTTTTTGTAATTATACATAAAACCATTTTTCATAGCCTGGGAAATGGAAACATAAGAAAGTGGTGATCTCAAATGATCATTAAGAGTAAATAAATAAAATCTGTAATCATAACATGGACATATGGGTATGAGAATATTATCATAACATTTCATGATCATAAATTGTATAAAAAAGATCAAAAACTTCATACATGGCATAAATATTTACAGTTCATAAGACATGAATCATATGATAATCAGGAAAACAAAAAAATTGAGCATATCATAGGCATAAGACATGGAATTTTCAGAAAACACATAAACATATAATATATTCCCTATAATTAAAGTCTTATTTCCAAAAACATATTTGTGAACTTCATGGGGACCACACATACTGGACAAGACAAACCACGATCCCCATCCACAATCATTTCCTAGTAAGCGATCGAGTTTCCAATTTTCTCATAGTGGATAAGGTTTCCCTATCTTCTAATTATAGAACATGTTTCCCCATATTCCCATAGTGGATTGAGTTTCCCCATATTCTATATTAGATTAGGCCCAATAAATTTATTCACATCATTATCTCATACAATATAAATCTTCACCCAATGAATTGGAGGGAGATATAGGTCCCACCGATCTCATAGTGAAATCATAAATATGAGTTCCATGAGATCATAAGTAGTCATATCATAAACTAAGAAATGACATGGGTATCATAAGCAAGTAATCATATCATAACCTATGGAAAATAGACATGTTTTATAATAATTTCATCAAATATTAACCCATAAAAATAAGTGGGTCTCATAAAAATATAACTCATGAAATATAAATTAGGTTCATTGGCATATAACATGTGAAATAGAAAATGGTTTTTGATACATATTCTCCCCAAAAGATAAAAATTCTACATACACTTATAAACCATTACAAATAAATAGGTTTTATAAACATCAGACCATCAAAAAATAAACCATTGACAGAAATAATAGGAATGAAACCTTTGGATAATTTCCCTTATAGGAATTAATAACATCAATAGATGTCATATTAGATGAAAAATAAATTTGAAATATCTTTTAAAAAAATTTCTTGAGGAATGTAACCATTCATATTTAAAAAAGGTTTTTTAAAACAGAAACCCAATATTGAAAACCATTTTCTTTTAAAATACTATGAAAAAAATATAAAATAATCTTTGATATCATTGAAATCATTTTATTTGAAAAAAACATTTTGAATGAATATAAAGGAGGCTTTGAAAATTATTTCCAACACATTTTAATAACCTTTTTTCTAAAAACCATTTTTCTTTGGAAGCTATTTTAAAATCAAAAAATTACCAGAAATTTGTGAAAGAAATTATTTAAAAATAACCTCTTAATATTACAAATGAATCATTAATTAAATGATATTTATGATGGCAGATAATTCTGTACACGAAATTTTTTTATTATTCACCTTAAAAGTTTAGAAAAGTGCCTTGATCAGAAAATGATATGAAGATTAATTTTAAAACTGATGCTTATAAAGGTAATATATAGGTAAAAGTTTTATTTTAAACATAATATGATAATAGTAAATCATTTTTGAAAAAATTTCTATAAATTTTTTTATGGAACACATTTTTCCAACAGAAAAGAGAAATAAATTCATATTTTCATTAAACTATTTTCTTAATTATTTTAAATAAACAAGAGTGGAAATGGTTCTAATACATGACGAAATATTGTATAAATAGTGTATTTTAAAATTCATTAGCTTTCTTGATATATGTAATATAATATGTCATCAATGGAATCCTAATCATAAACAATCCTAATAAATTTTGATATTGTATAAATAAATTGTTAACACTTTAGTAACATTGAATCATAATCCCCATTAAAGTATAAAATTAAATGAATCTAAAAATATAATGAAAATAATTATATTCATGATATAAAATTGCAACTGGTAGTATATAATCCCCATAGAAAAAATATATGTTCACAACATGGAAAGTATCTCGAAAAATAAAAATGCATACAAAATTACTTTACCGATTTGGTAACTTTAAGACGTAACACACAAAGAAGAGAGATCAACAAATGGATTTTTAAATATGCATAAAATAATTTATATGAATTATGTAATACATTAATTTTTAGTATAAACATGTCCCAAAATAAATGAGTGGTGAATAAGGCATAAGTATAATAGAAATAAAACTGAGATGAGAAAACCCTTACATTACGTCTTCAATTTCATCTGACTTGTTCAAACCTCCTGTATAATAAATAAAAGTAAAATTTAAATCCACTAAATAACCATATTATTAAATATAAAACAATATTTTATTTTATCATGACTTTATATTACCCTCTTATAAAAAATTCCTTGTTAATGTTATGTTTATGGTAATATCCACTTTAATCTTCTTATATATTTTGACTTGTTATTTTTCATCCACTTACAAAGATCCTCATTTAATTAGTTATAGAATTTAAAAAATGGTTTAAATATAAGTAGTATTGATAATATTTGTTATATAATAATCTATATTGTATATACGTATAAAATGGAAGACATTATTCATGAAAATTGTAGGTTATACGTAGGCGTGAACGATGTTTCTGTTTTATTGTCATATTGAAAGATAGAAAGTAAATTATATCTAGGTATATATACATAATAAAAATATATTATAATTATTATTTCATATATATAATATAAATTTACTAAATAAATCCTTAATAAAAATCATTTAATGTGTGAAAAAATGACATTATTTTGAGGAGGCAGTAGTCCACACATCCACAAAAGATGTTATCGTATTTACAAAAATTTAAATAATGAAGGAATAAATTATATAATAATTACAGAAATATTAATTAGATAATAAATATCATATATATAATATAAAAACATAGCTTCAAACATAATTTCCAACCAAGAGATGTGGTGATGGAAAAACAAACATCATTTTTAAGGCAATAGTTCATCGTACATAAGAACGGTGGTTTAATTACCCATTAGAAGGAAGTGTGTGTTAGTGGGGTAAAACCCATATATATATATATATATATATATGTATTTATTATACTGATTTTATTATATAACCATGGAATATGAATAATTGAGGTTTTAGAGAAAGAAAATACAAGAAAAAAACTTGAGGAAGGACGTTACCTCTTCTTTGGGTAACTGCATATTGTTTTCCCCAAAGGGATTCCATGCATGGATTTATTCCAAAAGGGAGGATTAAAGGAGTAATGGAGGGATTTTGGTATCTTATTTTAGTATATTTTGGATGATCTAATGGTATTGAGATATGTGAATATGTGGGATGTATGAGTTCCTTTTTATAGTGGAGGGGGAGTGTCATTCATGTCATTTTTGGAAAATGGAATTACACCCCATTTTCCGATGAAAATTAACTCAAATAAGGGCGATAAATATATACCAGGGAATTTATTGTGGTAATATCAACATCCACTAGATTTTGGACATCGTTTTAGGGAATTTTGGGTCTTATGTTCAGGGTTTAGTCTTTTGTTAGGCAATTTTTTCTCTAAATCACTATAATAAATTTTAACCAGTTTCACTAATATTTTTAGTCAAAAATAATGTTAACCATAATATAAATTATAAATTATTATTATACAAAATATTTATTCTATTTTTCAAAATTCAATCCAAATAAGAGGTAGAAAATAATTTAAATTTAATCCCATAGACGGTGCAATGACCCCGACCCCAGAATCCCTGAGTTGGTGCCTCAAACATGGTGTGTAATTTTTTTCCTAGAAACAAGAATACAGAAATTACACATCCTAGTCCACTATAGTGGATCATTTTCGTTATGGTTCTAGAAAACCAGATGTTAATGATACACTACTTCCAAAAACATGACAATGTTAAGCTTCATATTGGTGTGGTCACATAATAGTGCTCATACTTGAAATAATATACTAAACCATATTAAATAAATTGAAAACATAGGTTGAGAATAAGTATGCCTAGTATGGGGTTTTAAAGTAATTGAAGAAATTACCTTTTTAAAATATAAACCATTGAAATAATCATAAAACTTTTTCTTAAGAGGAAAACATTACTTCTTAAGGAACACCGTCAATATTTTCAAAGGTTACTTGAAAAAAAAAATCATAAAAACCTTTTAAACAAGATTCATCTGTGTTTACATAGAAATTGTAGGTAAAACGTAAATCATAGTGAGCATACATGTATAGGACTGCATGAATTATTTATAATTCATAAATTGATCAAATTAACTCTAAAAGTTATATGAAAAATTGTAAATAGAATTACATAAGTAATCATGTCATGATTCATTATCACTTAAAATGAAATACATGTAAACTTAACATTAAAAATACCTTCATTGTATAACTTTCCATTTTTATACTAAATTATCCCTTATGAATTAATAACCATTATCATTGAGGATTATTAGTCAATGGGTATACTATTAGTCGAATAAAACCTTGGTTGGTCATATACCAATACATAATGAGGGAATGTATAATGATAGACTTTGTCAATGACTTTTTGCATGACCATATTTAAAACATGACGTAGTACGAGTCAAGGATAACTGCCACGATCATTTCCCATAGTAGCACAAGCCAAGGCTAACTGCAATGACTGTCGCACATAACGTCTCATGAGACTCATCTTTAACCACTGCATTAGAGCACTATCTGGGTGCACCCATCTAATCATTAAGTCCAATACATTCCTCATAGGTCTAGTATGGTCTTATATTCATAGTGTCCCATAAAACACTGAATACTAACATTATTATTCCATAATCCATTTTCATACATACTCATAACTGAAATGAATTAGTCCATAAATGTAAAAATGACTAGATTTGATAGTTTTTAATTTAACAGTGATGTGTATGTACAAAAATGACATACTCCTACACATGTATTTAGAAATAGTACATAAAACAATAGGTGATCACATAAAATAACTACTCTTGTATTAAACCCTTATTAATGGGAACCTTTTCAAGCCATGGATTTTATGTTTTGACATTGAGATACTCATTTAATCTATGCAATGTTAATTGGTATATCATAATAGATTAAAACATAAACTAAAATGATCAAAGTCATTTCTTGTGACAAAATGGAATTCAATGAATGGATGGAAAATCATTATTTCATGTGGGGTATTCATGTATAAAATAAAATGTAATTAATCACATGTGATCATGTATGTATATATTTTTTTGCTTAATCATGAAAACTATTATATCACTTACTAACATAACTAGTATTGTTTATAACATAAGAATTCAATAATTTAAATACATATATTTGTACATGGGGGTTCTGAAAATTATAAAAAACGCTATATTCACAAGGTGTATATGTGGGATTTACATAACCCATAATAGGGTTTAATAAATCCTTATAATTTTGGTACCATTAAACAAAAAAATTAATCAATAAGAATAGGTTTCATAAATACCTAATTCATATTTGTTACACAATCAAATATATACATGCTTATACATCACCATAAATACATAAGTTATAAACTTGGGGTTTTCATATTAAAACAATGTGAAATAAACCCTTTCATGTATTACATGTATTAAGAACCCTATTTAAAAACAAATGGTCATCATTTAAACTCATAAAACCCAAAAACGAGTTTGGATTGAAATCCATATAAAATAATATATATATATATATATATATATATTAATAATTCATGAAATTTCAATAGTAGACAAAAAGGGTTTTCATGTTGAAGTTAAGGCATAAAAAATTCCCCTTTATGAGTTTTATATTCTCAAAGACATATTTTTAAAATCATGTTTAATATTTGGTGAAAAAAATACAAATATATTTATATATCCATAAAGGCGCAAAGGCATTGATAGATTAATAAAATTTACTCAAATTAGTCTCTTACCAATATTCAAGAGAGTAAAAATGTCAGGAAGGGGTTGTTCGTATGGTGAGGAGAAGAAATATGGTGAAATTACATGTGCAAATAAGGTTAATATAGGATCTATATATATTTAATATACAACGATTTAAACATAAATTATAAACAAAGAATCAACATATGACTAAAAGAATATAAATCCAGCATCTTACATAAAATAAAACCAAAATCATATGGTGATTTTAATATATATATATAAACCTATAAATATTGAGGGAATTAAAACTGAAAGCCAATGAAAATAAAATAACAAAAGAAGAAAGGAGATCGAAGAAGGGCTTATAGGAAGTAGTCAAGGGCTGGTCTAAAGATGTGTGGATAATCTCAAGGGAGAAGGGAAAAAGGAAGATGAAGAGGGATGAAAATGTTGGGAAAGTGACTGGTTGGCCCCAGGTAGAAGAAGGAATATTGTCGAAGAAAATTGGAAAAGAAACAGATTATCTAGATCAAATAGGGTCTGATCAGATGGTTAAGGGTGTTCCGTGTGATATAAAAAAAATATGGAAGGACGAGATTAAATATCGGTTTGATCGAACAACTGATACATGCCGCAGGATTCAAAACATTTGAACAGTGGAGATTAGTTGAGTCTGCGATCAGAAGGTCCAGAGAAAACACTGTATTAATACCTCGACGGTGGAGTTCGAAGGGCTGACTTATGGAACGGTCCAGATCCCGCACAACGTGATCAGATGGTTGATTTTCAAATTTATTTTAAAAAGTTTTTCCAACATCGAATCTGGTTAGTTTCTTCACCAGATTTATATTCCTGGAGCTCAAATCCATCACTCATAATTCCCTTTCCCCTCCTCGGTACCGCCCCATACCGGTTCTCTGCGGGTGCGCTCCTATGCCCACACCTACCATCGCGCTGCCCCACATAGTGGCGCATTTCTTGGTCCCTCATTGTGTGCCTATAAGAGCACACCAAAACACCTGTGGGCAGGAATATTTTGTGGATGAGGAGCCTCCGCTTGGCCACCTACTCCTGTAGTCATGCAAGATGTCTCCTTCGACCAACCTTTAGGGCTGTCCCAATGGGATATATATTTTCTATAAACCCAACATTCAAATAAAGCATATCTAAAACCATATAAAAATAAATTAAAAAAATACAAATAATAGATTTTATTAAATATATAATATCTTTAATTTTATAAAACATGATTTGTACTTTATTTTAAACATTGGAACATTAAAGTACACAAATCAGCATATAAATTATACTTTTTCATCACATAACCATAATTACAACATTTAATAAATACAATTATTCCTAAACATGTTTTCAATTTTAAATACAAAATGCATACTTCTCTTTGAATTAATTAAAGTAAACATATGTAGTTATCCTTTTATTTTCATTAAAACCAAAAAATCACGATTTCAAATTATTTTTATGTTTTTAAATAATTATGCATTCAAAATATAATGATAATTTCAATTAAATATGTTCAAATATACAACTTTAAATTACTCAAATACTTAGAACATTCAAGAATTTTTTATACTTAAAATATTAAACAAATACTTAAGATAAACAGAATAATTAAAATTCATAAAAATAATCAAACGGTTGTAGTATTTTAGGATCATTGAAAAAACAAAGGTCACTTAAGGATCATAATGGCTGCCTGCGGTCACAAAAGGCGTTATAAAAAGATGATTATGGTACTCAAAATTCTAGATACAACATATTGAATGGGGTGCTTTACATACTCTTACTACATAGTTCAATTTTCATATAATTAGCTTTAATGTTCTTTGTTGTGATAGAACCAAAGGATAATCATCATATTCTTGGTTTATTTTTGATGTTCGGGGGTCTTTCGGTAAATTTTATGGGTCTTCTAGTAGGAATTATAGGTTAGTTGTTGTCATTTGGCCTCGTTGAAATGTAACTTTTTCAGTGTTTTATTGAATAAAAGTGTATAGTTTTTATTATTCAAACATTATTTTGGGTAACAGAAAAATTAATCCATGTAAAACAATTTTAAATATTGTTATTACACATAAATTATGTTTGGGGTATCATATATTGGTTTACAATGTAGGTTTTTATGTAAAAACATTCAAAATTTACTATGTTTTTAATCTAATTTCAAAGTGAAATTGATTCAAAGGAATCACATTAAATTAATTTCTGTATAATTTATCTAAATAATAAATAAAACCAATAAATAATATAATTTAAAATTATAAATAAACTATATTAAAAAGCAGTTCTGAATCAAAATTCATTCTTCTTTACTATTCCTCAAAAAACGAAACATTCCAAAAAACACAAAATTCTTCCAAAGTAAATTTTAATATTACACATTAAAAATTGATATTTATTTTTTCTTGAAAATATAATTTAGAGAAATCAAATTTAAAATTGGTTCACCCTTAGAAGGAATAAAAATTACCCTTTTGAAAAGTACATCATTTTATTCATAGAAGAGGATTTATCCTTATCTAATACCATTGAAATATAATGGATAATTGAAAAAATATTTTAATTAAGAAATAATATATTAAAAACATTCATAAATAGGTGTGTGTTTAATTTAATTATATAAAATGGTTTTTTACATAGAAAATTATTTTCCCTAGAAATAGAATTTCATTATTTTCAAATTGTTCTTGCATTCATTTCCATAAAAAAGGGTTCATTTTGTTCACTTTTTTAAATAATTTTTTATTTATAACATCCATCCAGATGTCTAGGTGTCAAATATAATTTTTTTTAACAATAATATTAACAATGTGATGTAGTTTGGTAAAATTATGTCTTGCATGTTATGCATGCCATCGATGGAATACAACATTGTAAGTAACACAAGTCGAACATTGTGTTATGTGTACCACAGGCTAATATAAATGTCGCTTATAGTGAAAAATTAACTTATTTTTTCATAAAAATCAAGAAAAACAAAGAGATTTCAAATAACATAAGATATATTTAGATCGTCTTGAAATGAAAATATAAAAATATTAAATTATTTTAAAAAAATAATTCAAAAAATATAATGGTGTTAGATTCCCCCCCCCCATTAAAAGGAATTTCTCCCTCAATATTTTTCTTGTTTATTAAAGGTGTAATACTTAAATGTAACATTAAAATATACCCACAACATACAAATGAATACTAAAACATCATTTTAAAAAGAAACTTATAAAATATATTGGCTACCCAAATTAACTCATAACTAGGTTTAGACATATAAGAACATAGGAGGAATGTGAAGACATAGACATGGAAGAAAAGCATAACCATCATGTTCTTATGGAGAGTGATATAGAAAAAGATCGGGTGACAGTTAACAATAAAAAATCCTTTAATCTCTGATGATCTAATGATCCATTTGATTCATCAAAAAATAATGTACCAGGATAAACTTTTCAATTTAAATTTAATTTCCCTAGAGTTGAATATTTTTCATGAAAACATATACATACTTTTTTCAGTAAAATTTTATCATTTTTACACCGTGATCAATTTTCACATCATATAATTCTTTAAAAAAGAAGGTGAATTTTTCATTCTGGAAGCAGTAACTGTTTATGATATCCATGATAATACATCATGTTCGTCATCAGTTGACATGAAATCAATGTTTTTAGAATAGGTTATCTTATATGCATAAATCCTCATGTGGTGAGATTATACTTTAATCTCTCAAACTTCATCCAAATTTTAACTTCAAATTTCCATTTATGGTTTACCATATAACTATTATGAAAGATGAAAATGAAAAACATTATTAAGAAGGTCATGAAATCACCTTAACATTGATCCCATATATATAATAAACTTTTTCTTGGTTTTCACATTCCAAACATGTGAATACCATCACAATATATTCTCCTGAAACATGGTAATAACCAGAATTACCCTAAATCATTTTGGGAAAAAATAATGCTTCCTTATTGCAAGGATTACTGTATATATTCCTTAAATATATAAATTTTAATATTCATCTATGATAAATTATACCACTACTTCAATAAATAAATGATCATTTCTAGGGTAATTAGTACGAGCTTATTTACTTTATCCATATCAATGAGATCTTTTTCCATGCTAAACACAATTTTCTCAACATCACAGACACATTAAAAGTTACCTTCAAATAAAAAAATATTACATTTCTATTAAATCACTATTCTTATTAAAAGTAACCTTCAAAAAAAAATATTACATTTCCATTAAATCGCTGTTCTTATTAATCAGTAACATTTAATATATATTTTTTAAAATCATTAATGGAAAAATATAGTTCATGATTCATAATACATAAATCATTAATTCTTATACATATACACGTCAATTATCAAACATTATTATTAAACCATTACTCAGGATTCATTATCTTATCCCTTAATACCCCTTTATTATAATATGTAAAATAGACATCTTCTTTAGGTTTATCAACCTAAATATAGCCATTCTTCTTATGTTTAATGTAAATAATACAAGAAGAACATCCAATACCTTTCACATGTTGTTGGTGTCTCTTTATCTTTATTAGTATAGCCAATACTCTTAGACCTTTTATATTCTGTTCATGATATTTCCACATAAAATATTAATTTTCATCATTATTATTCTTTCAAAAACATAAACATTCAATTTTAACTTAGTTACTTCTATTTTCCACAATTGAATAAAACCAAAATGCATAGGGTGATAAACACTTATCGTAGAAGAAAACCACATAATCATGAAAAAATTACTTATAGTATTTCTAAATAATGGCACCCGATTCTTTAATATATGACACATTATATTTGTCCTATGTTATTAATAATAATCTTCTACTTAAATTCTTAATGATTGTCGCTAAATAGTTTTATATTTCCCAAAGCATATCCCCCAGGAGTGTCAAACCAGTTTTGTGGCAAAGGACATTATTGTCTACCAGGTTACCTTCGAGTGAGTCTCAACGCACATTTTAAGAGTTGTTACACATAGGTACATCTTTTACATGTCCTATTACACTTATAGTATCTAGGCATGGATGTAATCCTAGGAAACAACTTTCTCTATCCTTAACCAAATACTAGATATTTTCTTCTTCTTTTCCTCAACCAAAAACAATCCTTTGTGACATCCCTACACATATCTTCAGAAAAATTACTAGGGAACTCACTAAGTATTTCTCATAATATATTCCAAAGGATGAGTAAATATTTCCTTTGAAACAAACTATAGTGACCCAGGATTAACATACATTGAAATGAAATCATTTTTATGACTATTTATCACATTACTAAAGTACATTCTTGAGGAATGTAATGGTTTATCATCTTTGGAAACATAGAACAAAATATTCTTATTTGTTGTATGATCTCCAATGTATCCCTGAAAGATATCCTCCTTTAGTAAATCTACATAAATCCATTCTTCATAATTAGGGAAAAGGAAATGTAATAAATGGGTGAGCTCTAATGCTCAGTAATGGTTAATAAAAGAAATACGTAATCACAAATTGGAAATTAGTATACTATAAAATGAGCATAACATTTGAATATCATGCCCTTTACATAATAGAACAGAAACCTGAGACATGGAATAAATATTTTCAGTTTATATGTAAAGAATAATAAGATAATTAATAACATGGAATATGGGATCATGTCATAGGGATACGATATAGAATTTACGTCAAACACATAAAAAAGTAATATATTTTCATATAAGTCAAGGCTCATTGCTAAAAACATATCAGGGTACTTTATGGGGAATACACAAACAAGGATGGATACACCATCATCCCCAGTAAAATTCATTTCCTTTTAAGATATTGGGTTTCCCCATCTTCCTATAGTGTATTGGGTTTCCACATCTTCCCATAGTGGATTGGTTTTCTCCATCTTCATATAGTGGATTGGGTTTCACCTTCTTACATTGTGGATGAATCCCATCAACTTGATTCCCATCGTTATATAATGAGATATAAATCCATACACAATGAATTGGTGTAAGATATAGGTTACACAAATCTGATTATGAAATCATTTATATGTGCTCCCCAATATCATAAGAAATCATATTATTATACAAAAAATGAAATGTGTATCGAAAACATGTAATCATTTTATAACTTATAGAAAAGTGATAGGTTTCATAATCATTTCATAAAATCATTACCCATGAATATAAATGAGCTTTAAAAAAATATAACCTAGTAATGAGAAATGGGTTTCATATTTATATAAACAATGAAATAAAATTGGGTTTCTTAGACACGTAACCAGTGAGAGAGAAATGGGCTCCATAAACAAAGAACCTATGAAAGAGAAATGAGTTTCATAAAAATCATTTCATCAAAACATAAACATAAATAGAAATAATATTAAAGTAATCTTTGGATCATTTCATATAATGTCATAAGTAACATCAATATTTGTCATCTAGGATAGAAAATAATTTGGAAATATATTTTAAAAAAATTTCTTGAGGAAAACAATATTTAATATTAGAAAAATGTTTTTTAAAAAATAAAACATTTTAAAAACCATATTATTTGAAAATAAATTGAACACTTATAAATGAATACTATATTTCATTGAAATCCTTTTTATATAAAAAACTTCATTTTTTAAAATATTTTATGGAGGTGTTGAAAATCAGTTAAATTAATTTTTAATCATAAAATAATTTTTGAAAACCCTTTTTATTTGGAAATGATTTTAAAATAAAAAAATCAAGAATATTAGAAAAACAATTCTTGAAAAAATTAACTATATTATGTTAAAATGGAATCATCAATGAAATGATGGTCATGATAGTAGTTATGTCAATACATGCCGAACATTCATTCGTCACCTTAAAAGATTGAAAAAGTACCTTGATCGAAAAACAAGAAGAAGATCACTTTTAAAAATGATTTAAAATAAGTAAATTAATTGGTAAAAATATACTTTAAATATCATAGGATAATAGTAAAACATTTATAGAAAACACAGTTTTGGAAGAACACAGACGTCCGACCAAACTGAGAAAGAAAGTTGGACATTCCTAAAAACATTTTATTTACTATATTAACTACGAAAGAGTAGGAAAATGGAATTAAAACAAGAAAATATCATTTATTATAGGA
The DNA here is from genome assembly GCA_963277665.1 of Viscum album. NCBI lineage: Eukaryota > Viridiplantae > Streptophyta > Magnoliopsida > Santalales > Viscaceae > Viscum > Viscum album. The sequence continues at coordinate 406,450,700 of OY728130.1, forward strand.
GGAGAATAAACATCATGAGTTTTCGTTAGATATGGATCATATTATTTCATCAATTTAAGCATAATCATAAACAATCCCTATAAATGATGATATTGTAGCAATAAACTATTACCACATTAGTAGATTTGAATGACAATCCCCATGAAAGAATAAAATTAAATAAATCTAAAAATATCATTAAAATAAATAGATTCAATAAATAACATGTAAATGAGAATTATATACTCAATATATAAAAATATTGGTTCATAGCATGGCATGTATCTCAAAGAAGGAAGATTGAGGCAAAATTACATTACTAATTTCATAACATTTGAGCCATAAAACCCCTGAAATATAGATCATAAAATGGAAATGTAAATAACAATAAATTTTAGTATATTATTCATATAATACATTAATTTAATGTATATAAACCACATAAAATAAATTTGTGGTGAATAAGGCATAAGTCTCCTAAAAATAAAATTGTGATGATAAAACCCTAACATTAAGTCTCAAATATCTTCACACATGTTCAACAACCTTGTATAATAAATTTCAGTTTATTATAAATAAAAAAATTAAATATTTTCTTATATATATAATCATATATTATTTTATTAGGACTTCATAATACCAATTTATTAACAATTCCATGTTATTGTTACATTTTTCATAATATCATCATTGTTTTTCGAAAATGTTTTGACTATTTATTCTTGAAATTGTTACCCAGATAAATATTTTCTTATTTCAAGAATGTAAAAAATATTATAAATATAATATAAAGTTGGTATTTTTATTACAATAATCAATATAACATAAAATTATTAAATGAAATACACTGTTTAGGGAGATGGTAGGTCGTACGTACACATTAAAGTTGTTTCCTTTTTATTATTATATTGATTGATAGAAAGTAATTGAATTATATGTGTATTTATATATAAAATAATTATAGTGTAATTATTAAATAATTTATATCATCTATGTTTTCTAAACCCATCCTTAATACATTCCATGTAAATTGGGAACAAATCACTTCACTTTGAAGAGGCGGTGGTCCACACATCCACAAACAAAGTTATCATATTTACATACAAAGGAAAACATGAAGGTATGTTTTGTATTGTAATTCCAGAAGATTAAATACATCCAAAATATTATATATAAAATACAAAAATATATTTTCCAACATAATTCCCAACCACGATTTGTGGTAAATGAATAGAAAACAACATTGTTTTGTGAGGAGGTAGAGCGTTGTATGCAAGAACGGTAGGTTCATTACCCATTAGATGAATGTGTTTGAAAGTGTAGGAAAAAAGATTAGAATAAAAACATATCAGTATATTTATGATATAATGACATTATATAACCATGGAATAATAAAAATTTTGGTGGGGAAGAAAGAAAATAATAAAAATAATCTTGGGGAAGGATACTACCTCTTATTTGTGTAAATCCATTTTGTTTTCACCAAACGGGTTCCTAGGTGAGATTTAACTTATAAATAAGTCCTTAAGGAGTAAGTGAGGGATTTTCGGATATTATTTGAGTAGATTTTGGGTGAGAAAAATGGCTTTATAGGTGTTTATATGTGGGGGGTTGAGTTCGTTTTTATAGTCAAGGAAGGGCGGTATTATTATAATTTTTGGAAAAAGGAATTACACCCCCATTTTCCCCTGAAACATGTCTACAATAATGGTTTCAATAAAATAAATGGGATTATAGGATCCCAATATGAAAATAAAATGTATTTTGTATAATATTATAGGTCATTTTGTGCATTTTTTTAAGGTATAATATTTTTATAAAATAATTTTTCACTTAATCACTATAATTAATTTTACTCACATTCACTAATCCTTTTGGTGAAAAATTAATTTTAACTCATTAGAAGTTAAAAATTATCATTATTCCAAATATGGAATCTATTTTTACAAATTTAATGCATATATGTGTTAGAAATCAATTAAAATTTAATCCAATAGATTGGAAAAAAAACGTAGGTTTTTAAAGTAAAAATGTTTAAAAGTTTGGTAAGATTTTATATCAAATTTCACGGGGAAATTGATTTCAATGACTTACATTGGATTAATTTTATTATAATTGATCTATCTAAACATTAAAACCAATAAAAAATAAACCTTATAGATAAATTATATGAAAAAATTGTTTTGAATTATAATTTTGTGTACTTCACTATTGATCAAAAAATAAAACATCCCAAAAAATGAAAATTCAATACAAGATAAATTTTGATACAATTTTAAAAAATTATTTTCCTGTCATTTTTTACTTAAAAGGTTCAAAAATATTATTTATAGTAATTTCACCATTATAAGGTGGTTAAATAACATTTTTGAAAATTAATTCTATTATTCATAAACTTGTATTAATTATTCTCATATGCCTATAAAATCCATTAAATTATTAACAAAATTTTTTATTAAATATATAATATATTAAACACATTCATAAATAGTGTTTGGTTTAATTTATTGGGATACAATGGTTTTTATACATAGAAAATTTACTTTCTTAGATAAGAAATTTCACTATTTTCAAATTGTTATTACTTTATTTTCTAGTGAAAGGGGTTCATTTTATTCACATGTTTAAATCAAATTTTATTCATAAATTCCATCCTAAATTCTAGGTCACAACTATAAGAGTATTTAAAAAATTATATTAAAAATATTATTTATTTTGTTAAAACAAGGTTTTCTTGGTAATGTATGCTATCAAAGGAAATCATCATTCCATGTAACACAAGATGAAAATTTTGTTCCACGTACCCCAAGCTAATATTTTTTTATGTATTGAATGGACAACTTGGTGTTTCATTAAATGTATTCAAAACAATGTTCTTTTATATAACACCATCTGTATTTAGAGTTGCGTGAAATGAAAACTATCAAAATTTTAAATGATTTTGAAAAACTATAATTAACGAAATCTTAGGGTATTATAGTAAGGGTTTCATATGATCCCTTTCACTCAAATATAATAATTTTTAAAAGAAATTCTCTGGTATGTTTATGAATAAAGTAGATAAGAACATGTAGGTAAGCCTTTGTGTAGGGAAGATTCAAGTGTTGATTATAGTGAACAAGGGGGTGGAATTCATATAAATTAATGTGACTACACCATTTGTAGGTGTTTGTGAGTGAACTAGAAAAGAGATATACTGTGATCTCTATTAACAGGATATCATTACACAATTAAAAATGTATTACATGAAGGCCATGATTTTCTTACTTTTAGGAAGATGTAATCACATACTTGGGTGTCAAAAATAATATGTAATTTTTTTATAAAAATTCACTATTTATACATTTTCATGATGAAATAACCACATAATGTTTTCATGGAATTACGAAGAAGGAAATGAAATATTTTACTGTTCCATAAAGAATAATCCGTGAACTATTTATTAAATAAAATATAGAGGGAAGGATAAGAATTAAATTATTCTTATATGAATTATGTACCATAAGATATAATTATTAAAAATAAGAAACAATGAGTTCTATGGAAGAAACTGTGAATTATCATGAAGTAGTTTCAAACACATCTGTTTTGTGAAGTGAAGACAATTTGTGATACTATGATTAAGATCATGTAAGGGACATGAAATTAAATTTAGTTTGTATGCAGTAGTACTATGAATATATAATAGAATCTATTGTGGGATTCAAGAAGATGGGTTTTCAAGGCCCAATTTTTTTAAGAAGATGCAACATAGAACTATAAAAATTTAATTTTTAGAAGATAACATAGAAAATTAATCAGAATATAATCCTCTATAAAATTTAATTGAATCTATAACACTTCAATTAAATTAATATATTCTTTAAATAAATGATATAAGTGAACCAACATATTATTACTATGTGATTAAATTATTTTAATTAAAATACATAGAGAAGATAGTGGATTTAAAATCCACATATTTAAAATACTAAAAAGAGTACTGGGTTGATTTAAATTAAAATTCATTTGATTATTTAGTTGTAGTTAAAGACTTATAGTTGATGAAGTTTAATAGATTTATATTTTTTATGATAGACACAATCCAATATTATTGATTTGTATCAAGGAGTTATGATCCATATATTGTATTTAAAGAACAAAAGGTGGGTTATTTTATTATACCTAGTTTATAGTAGGATTATATATCCATTTTCATATCAATTAGTGACTAATTCTTAATAATAAAGGTTGATATATGTTTGATGGAAAACAATAATATCACATTGGGGACATAGTCATCATAATTTGAGCTGAAACTCATTAACAAACCCTTATTTCCCAAAAACATCAATTTTTTTATTTATATCCATGCATAAAAAACGAAGGTGAAAATTGAGTGGGACAAATCCATTTCAAAAATTAGTGAATATATATAGTATGTATAAATTTTAAGTAGGTAATAATTCATACAACACTGATTCATCCAACAATCAGTCTTGTGAAATCTCAATGTGATCCTAAAAATTAGAATTAGAGAACACAATTAAACCTCTAATTAGATACTCAAAATTCTCAATATTTTATGTACTTAAAGTTATGAGTTTCTATTTTTAAAGTATTTGTGAATTATATAGTTGATTTAGCCTGTTTTTTCCATGAAAAAGTAACTATAAATAAAATTTATACCATGACTCTGAGGAACATGAAAAAATAAATTATTTTTTTTCTAAAATCCTCATCAAAGAAAGAAGTGAATAATGACTCTCAACTTTTTAAAGGTAATCAATGTATATTTTATTATATTATATGAAATAAATTTTTATCTTTACTAAAAATTGATAAGAAGGAATATTCTTATAAATTTTTTAAGAAATATTAGTTTCTCATTTTTTAATTATAATGATAATAGTTATCTCAATATAGAAACAATTTTGGTGGTTAAATTTACTGAAAAAAATATGGGAATACATATTACCTAAAAATATTCATAGTATTTTCATGATGAAAAAGTAACATATATTTCTTATCTTGATATATTAATAAATTTATATATCACAATTGTAGAATATCATGTGATTTTGAAATACCAATATGAATCAGTTTCTACATTAATGGATATCATATATAACTATCATAAAGACAAAGTCTCCTTAATTTTTTGATTCTTTATAATTATAAAATAGGGTATCACCCATATTAATTTTGATATTGATGTTATAGATAATGATTTGGTAGAAATTGTAATGACATGTTTAATTATCTCTATAAAATTAGGGTAATAATGTCATTCAATCATGGGGTAGAAGAAAAGGGGTATATATTTTAAGACAATTAGATTAATAAAATTCATGATAAAGAAAATCCCATAGAAGAAGTTGAGGAAAAGTTCCACACATTAAAATAAAAGTAAATTTATTTCATTGAGTTCAATAATTAACCACAAAAAGTCAAATAAAAAAGGATTTAGAAACTTGGTAATTTTTACAAAAAATAAATAAAATTCATGATGATGAAGTTTAAAATTACTACAATAAAGGTGAAAATAAATTGAAATCAATTGAGGATGATAAAAACATCCTAAATAATAAAATCCTTGAATTGTAAGTCAGATTGGATAATTTGGAAGGTATTTAAAATGTGTATTCACAACAAAATGATATAAGTACTACAATCACAAGAATATTAAAAGAGGATTCTTATTCAAAAATAGATCTATCTAGTGGAAGGAATATCCTGAGATAATCTAATAATAAAGAACATATTTAATGGCATAGGTTCTATCTATCTTGGAATATGTTCTTGATGTTAGTATTTACGCACTTATCATTAATATTTATAAATAAAATTATATACACACATGAATGATGAAAAATGGTGAAAAACTCACCACTTAATCTATGTTTAATGAATGAAACTATTATAAATCTGGTTCCTTATAGGAAACCATGTTATATGATTAAGTAAAAAAGTAATAAGATTGGAAATATGGTAAAAATTATTTTCGAATGAAAAGAAAAAGGCTAGATGTTAATTCCTAGTATTGTGGGATGTTTGGTAATAAGGAAGATGCCTATTTTAATAATAGGTTGATCTAGAGAAATCAAGGGAAGCCTACATCAAGGGGGATAAAAAATTTATCAAATCAAATTATATTAAATAAGAGGGAGAGAATAAGTCAATCTAGAGTATATTTGAATCCCTAAAACATCTTTATAGTTCTTTCAATAAAATTTTTCACAAGACTATTTCATGACTATTCAAATCAATTAAGAATGTGTTAACAATAAATGAGAATAAAGAAGTATAAAATCTTAATAAAGGAGATAAACCATTCTTGGTAGAAAATATAGTGGGAATTGTGAAAATAATCTTCCTGAGAAGTAATAAATAAAGACAAGCTATTCTTGGGTAAAAAATGAAATGTTCTCATAGAAAACCTTTGAATTCTAAGAGGGGTGATATATTAATATAGAAGTGATTCTTTTTTGTGAAAGAAGATTCCATTCCATGGTATTTGGAAAACAATCCATGAGATTTAGTGTTGGTGGATAAAAGCTAGTGAAAAAATGAAATCATTCTAATAGAATAATACCTGGATATATTTGGTGAAGAATATTTTTGTGAAACTATGTGACAGTTTTTAGAAAACTTCCCATACATCTAAATAATGTATGACAATTTCTACAAAATAATTAGAAAATAAACGAAAAATAGACAAAAACGTAGTAAAAAAAGTTTAAAAAGGTAAGTTAGTGAAATTAAAGGATGATATATAATTTCTTAAGAGATTTTCAACAAATAATGTGAAAAGAATTATAAATGTGTTATAAATAAGGTGGAAACAAGAAATAGATATTTGAAATAAATCTCTATTCAAGATACTACCTTAAGTAGAGATGTTTAAAAATGTAAAGTAATCCATAATAAAAATATGTTCATTTATAGATTATATAAAAATGAAAACTATTCACAAATATGTTATTTGTGGAAATAAGTATTTTATTTTACCCATGAAGAATACTATATGGAAAATCAGAAAAGAAAGAATGAATGTTTCTCCCAAACGTAGGGATAAAAAAAATATTGTGTAAGCTGATAAGAAATAATCAATATTAAAAATCACATAAGGGATAAAATATTTTCCACTTTTTTCCCATAGATACTATGTTTTTTCATTTTACATAGGGAATTCAAGGTGATGAATGTTTTAAAAGAATAAATTTAGAAGGGGAACATTCTATAAAAATAAGGAAAAAAGTGTATAATTAAACATATTGTTATAACTTATCATTTTTTTTATAAAATATTTTTTGGTTATCAATAATGACGAAGTGTAGTTGTTGTATCCATTAAGGGAATGAATTCATCGAATCTATAATATAAAGAATCTCATGAAAATTAAAAAATATATTAAATTCCTATAATGATAATGAAAAATAATAACAGAATGTTATCTCTTGATATTATCTCACCCTTTCATTTAAATATTAAATTATTCCATTAAAGGTGATAAATTTATATTATCAAGGACATGATGAAAATTAAGTAAAGTTAAAGGGATTTTAAGGGAAATTTCAAAAATATATAACTGGTTTGTTGAAATTAAATGGTTTTAATATATTTGTTAATATGCGTGTAAGATTTAACGTTGCTAAAATTCTCAAGAAAATAAATCCATTAAATGGAATTAATGGAGGATTTATAACGGTCCATTGAAAGTACCAAATTCATCTCACATTAATTGAATTATGGAGAAAAATTATAGATTTGACTCTCTAGTTTTCTACAGCATGTATGGATCACATTGACATAGAGTGTAATAATTTATGGCACATTTAATTATGACATAATCTATACCATTCTCTATATCAATTTTTTTATTATCAATAGAGGGGAGAGAATAAAATATAAGAGTAAAATAAAAAAGGAATAGAAATATAAAGAAGTATAATAAAATATTGACATATCATTTTATACTATTGATATTTAAAATAAATTCATAGGGGTGTTGTTAAGTCATCTTTGGGGTTTTGTTTTATTTTTTATCAATATGTGAAAAAAATAACTTCATTGAAGTTTATTGGAGTACCCAAACATATTTATGAAGAATAAGACTAGAGTTCCTAATAAATAGTTATTATATTATGAGGATTTGAAGATAGACTATAAACCTGGATGTGTGGGTTATTGTAACTATTTATGTGTCCAAGTGGAATGGAGTGAATTAGGATCTTAAATTGGATTTTATTTTATATCCATAAACATATATAATAGAAAAACATATGAATATGGGAAGTTGATCTTTATGTTTATGGTATTTTTTCCATAATTGTGATAAAACCATTATCTACTATAGTATGAAGACGTTTATGGGGAACCAAGATAATTAAATATATTTAGAGATATTATTTAATTTGTAAAAGTTTATTGGTTTGTAAAATAATACATATCTGTTAATTTAGTTTAATGGAGTTATAAACAAGAGTTTTTATATCAATAAATGGAATATTATGGTCACATGTTCAGAAAATATGCGAACTGTAAGACAACTAATCTGAGTAGTAGACTTCCTCAATGATAACAATACAAGATCAAGGATAAAGCCATTTTAAATTTTCTAGGAAAATAATTGATCCTATGGAAGGTTGGAAAATGATTAATGATCAGGTGTGGCTGATGGGAGTAATAGGAACTATAGTTAAGTGGATTCTTATTATGACTTTTTGAAAATTCATTTCAAAGATCAACTATACGACATTTTAAGTAATAATCATGAAGGTTCTAGAATTTATTTGATGTGAGGGATATATTTCAATGATCTTTATTCATTTTTATGTAGTATGCATTGTACTAGGATGAGAAGACATGGTTTGGGATGTCTTCAACCTCACACCCTATAGATTAGGGCTCTATATTTGATAGGTGCCCAATACCAAAACGAAATGTGGTAACTCTGAATGATTATGAGGAATTTCATGGAAAACCAACTCATATTATTCGATGTATATGATAGTGGTGTGTACATCCATGTAATTAGATCCTATGATCACTCCTTAACTACAATCTAATGAGGCAATTGAAATTGATCCATGAGATTTGTGTCATCACTCACCATATTGAAGGAATGAAATCAATATATGGCTCAAAGATAAATACATAGGATTTTTTTCTAATAGATTTTTTCATATAGATTACACAGATTATTTTTGGAATATTATTTACAGTTCATATTTTAGGATGATTTTATATTCATATCATGAAAAAAAATTATCGATTGAAGCCTATAATTAAAACTAAGCTCCAATCAAGTTTTCTTTGAAATATCAGTGTTTCTAAAAATGTCTATGAAGAGAATTCATAAAATTTTATATGAATAGAATAAATATGTGTGAGTTTATATAGTAAGTATTTTATATGATTACTTATGCTCAAAATTAAAATACCAAAGATGTTTTTTAGTAATATATAGTTTATTTGACATAGATAAGAATGAGTAGTATGGTCTTAATGAAGTGATAATTCTATTTTTTAGAAGATCAAATAAAGGGAAATAATTTATTTAAAAATACTAATTTCCATTATATTAGTGAAATAATGTTAGTGAACAAAAAAAATAGAGAGAGAGAATGAGATCTCGGTTTGGGTAAAATCATTTCTCACTAATAGATTCCCTATGATAATTCTATGAAAAGTTTTACATTAGGATACCTTATCTAAAAATACATAAATTTTATATTATTTACATAATTTAAACATTACATCTTATAATGATAACACAACACTAGAACCAAAATACTTAGTTTATTTAGAGATTATCTACATAAACGTCTTATTACACTGTATTTCTTCAATATATCATGTAAACATCTCTACAGAAAACATCCTTCTACACATTTCTCTACACATTATTTCTTATAAAACTCGAAAAAATATGGAGTGCGATATAAATCTTAGTAAGGGGAAAACATTAATGAATCATAAAGGGTTAAATCATATAAATTTGATAAATCATGATCATGTGTGAAATATTTGATCAGGAAGAAGACAAGGAATCTTAACATAATTACATATGACACAATTAAAGTTCATATGAACTCAAATGATCATAAAAATATTGTGGTTTATAAATGTAAATAAATGAGATAATAATCATGATCCATAGATCACAACATAGTAAATTGGAATAATATATAAATTTTGAATCTGAATAAGTATATGAAATAAAAACTTTGGGTACATGGATAATCAAAAAACATGTTATCACATAAGGTTATGAACATGAAATCATTTTCATGTATTTAACAATATAGACATGGATATCTAGAAATAGGTCCGCCAAAAAAATCATCATAGTCTCCCGATATATAATTATTTAATCATTATTTGTGATGCCTATTATAGGCCCACCCTTCCCATAATTAAAAACCATACATACATATTCATCCATAATATATGAGCATTCATCATTCCCTCGTATCTTAATTAACCCATTCAAAAGAAATAAGATTCATGAAAATTCCCATAAAACCTTACCATACACTATACATATAAATAAGGTGTGGGAATCATTATTTAATATTCACATTGAATCATAAGAATCATTAAATGATGTTGGCACATATTAAAAAAAATTATAAAACAATTTAAAATATACCATGAAAAAAAAGAAATGTCCCTCTATATAAATTTTAGAAATTAATAATTTATAGAATGATAGGAATAATTTTTCTTTAAAAAATATATAATTGGAAGGTAATTTTGATAAAATAGAACCAACATAACCATGCTAAAATATGATCAAGTGGTAATTGTTAAATAGAAACATTCATTTTAGACATTTGTAAAAAAGTTAAAATATTACTTGTGTGGAAATAATTGAAAGTTTTAATTTTAAAAATATTTATAAGGATAATTTTTAAAACATAACATTAAAGGGATACAATATAATTTCTCCTTGAAATTAAATAATTGTTATATAACTAATTTGGATTAAATGGTAAAAAAGTTACAAACATGCAAAGAAATGTCTTTCAAGATTTGTTGAATATTTAAAGGGAACCCACATCGGAAAAAAAGTTAAAAACATTATTCCTTAATTAATATAAATAAAAACATAAAAGATCTAGTAGATGGAAAATATTTTTATATTATATAAATAAAATAAAATTACTTTGATATTAATGAATATTGACACTGAAGGAAATGATTTCTTTGAAAGGTTGATAATTATTCTTTACGAAAGCATATTTTTTTAAAGAATGAAATCCATAAAAGAAGAATATATTTATTTTGACATTTAATTTTTGTAGAGGGAAAAAATATTACATATGAAATATAAATTTTAGAGTAAATGAATTTTGGAAGATCATATTCATAGAATATATTTCAGGACCTAGTGAAAAAAAGAAACCCAGTTGAAAAACCCTTACATTGGATTCCATCGTGGTTAGGAATGTTCTAACTTCCTATAAAATAATTATAATCTTATTAAAAATATATTGAAGAATATTTTTCATATTTATTACCATCTAAATGAACCTTATAAATTAATTTATTACATAGTTATTACTTTTTTTAGTTAATACTAACCATCAGTGTCGGTAAATTTAATAGTTCATTGTCTAATTCAGTATAATATATTTTTCTACCATTTCATGTTCACTATTTAATCATATCTATAATATTTAATGTTCTATAATAAAATTTAGATGATTATTTATAAATTTCTAGGTACATTCTATTATAGTTTTGAGTATAGTTTCCATGTTGAAATCCACAATACACTTAGTCCAAAATTTTATAACGAATAAAAGGTTTTATATTAATAATGAATTAAATTTTAATATTTGTATTATAGAAAAAAAAATTATTCATTTTATTACTAATATCTTGGGATACTAATAAATTATTTTCAATATTTATTCATTATATAATTTTATTGCATTCTTCATGCATGTGACTAAACTGGCCCAATCAAATACATGCCATGATCAATTCTTGAGTAATTTTTTAATGTAATGAATTTATAAAGTAAATTTATAATATATTATTTATATTATTTATTTTTTATTGAAGAGTAAAATAAAAATTTAAGATAGGTGGATGAATAAAATAAAATAAAAGGAAAGATAAGAAACAAATACTTATGATGAATAAATAGTCTCTCCTCTTCGAAGCCTTCCTACTTCTAAGGGTATTTGTAAAATATATATGGGATAGAATCTATAAATCATGGGATTGGGTTTTTAAGGATATAAAAATTGAAAATTATAGGGTATATTATAGTTTTTTGTGTGTCTTTGATGGGATGGTGGAGGGATCCTTTTATAACTAAGAGGATTGACATTTTTCAAATATATTTTATATTTAAATAAAAATGTGGTCATTATAAATTAAAGTGGATCCAAATTAACCAAATTTAGAAGATAATATATGAGGGCCCAGCTCAAAATCCACTAGATCGGTGCTCTGATCCGGTTCACCTCATGTCTCAAATCCCTTCTCATCATACGCTAGAGGCTACCAACTACTAGTGAGGGTCAAAAGTGGATATGTGAGAAGACTATACCATCATTAAAAATTTCATAACTAGAAGAAAATAACCAAACATCATAAAAAATAAAAAATGGTGAATAATAAATAAATTGATACTCAACATGCTATAAATAAATTGAATAGAAGTAATGTCCTGAAAAGCCATGCCATAAATACAACCACAATCACCTACTGGATAGATGACATATACAAACCAAATAATTGAAATGTAATTAAAAAATCCCAACCTTCAACCCCAGTTCATAACACATACTTAGTCTCTAGTAACCTATCAAGATGTTATAGTTCGAACAGTTGAATCAACATGAGAATATCGGTCAACCATGCAACTTAGGTCCTCAACCCAATTCACTATGCATCCATGGTAAACCTGAAATCAGAAATATGGTATTTACACACACTAAGGTGAACTTACTTGGTTGATAAATAAATCATAGTAGGCCACCCCCAATAATAAACCTATAAACAAATTTCATAATTTCATGCTCTTGTAATATGATAAGCCTAGCTGATATAAAATTGGGGAAAATAAATAAATAAACAGCCGTCAATTTGTATGTCTAAGACCCCAATCACCCAAATCTGTTTCATCCAATGTCAGAATATCTCTGATCACATCTCAAGGACCAAGAATCCTAAATAGCCTGATGTCTCTATAACCATGGAATCCAGAACCAACCTTACAAAACCAAAAACTCATCCTTCGATAGTCTTATAAACTAGGTTACTATTCCACGCCATCCAATTCCAATATCCTCATAACTAAACATTTTCTCATATTTAGAACCTTGAAACATCAATCCCCATTTCCACACAAGTGTACTACAAATCCCAAACCATTATTCAAAAATCTATCTTTTGTATCATAGCCATATTGCAAAGAGCTTTAATCGAGTACATAAACCATATATATCAAATAAAAAATTACTAGAAAATAAATTTAGAATCATAGCCATAATTCACAAAGGTCACTGGTCGACACACAAGAATCCACACTCCATGTGTCAAACCCGGATTTGGTATTCCATGTATGGTCATCCGAACAACTAGGTCATAAGTAAGAAAACTTGAAGCATTAGCCCATGAATCCAATTGGGATCTGGTATGCGATGTCTGGCCATCCCACAAAAATTGGTTACATGTAAGAAAAAATATATTATCATCTATCAAATCCAACTAGGCTTCAGAACATCATGTCTGACTATCCTAGCCATGATGTGGAATTCTATGTCTATTCTATAGGGTTTAGGATAACCAGTCCATTTCCGGAAAATAGAAATGCACTAAGGAATGTAGAATTCATCCAACCTCCCAAAACTAGTAATCACGGGTTGGAAAACATGTCTCATCAGTCCGTGAATCCAACATGGATTTAGAATTACATGTTTGAATATCCCCAATCACTCTATACACAACATCATTGGTTCCTAGATCATCAGTCTGGAACCTAATCCAAGCTACAAACTAAACCTTCCCAGAGCCTCAGTCTAGCACAAAACCAGAAACATGTGTCATCACATCCACTGTAACGAACAATATAAATAAACATTATTATAACCTTATTCGAGGAGTGAGACCAAAATCAATCTATCTGTTTTGATATTGAGCCTTAGTTCAACAATCTTAATCATGGATATTAAAAACCATACATGTAGATCACCTTTCTAGCTCCCTCTACCATCACATCCCATACCAAACAACCAGTTCCAAAAAATATTGCACCCTAGATATATCAAATTACCCGGTGGTCATAATCCTTATATCTACCTCAATGAACTAAAAAGTAAAAGTGGTTGGATATACCTCTATCTAAGCCAATATCTTCTTAGACCGATCAACTCATGCATTATCTTGGTACCCAAGGAACACCCATAAACAAACTATAAAATCACATGCACCCACTCAGGGTCATCCTATCAGTCAGCCCGGTACATTACCCTATTGATCCACTCATAAAGAAAGGTGTCCCTACTTGGATCATCAGAACTAGAACTAAAATTTAGTTATCCTCTCCAAACCCTAGAAAAAACCGAACTCTTCAACAATCCCAATCATAAGGATCATCCTTAGGAGGCCCTCAATGGCCACAAACTGATCCTAGATCAATAATATTCCACCCAGGCTCCTAGAATCAACCCCATGACACTTGACCATTATAAAACGCCAACCATGACATAAAAAACACATTAAAAGAAAAATTATTACCATGTAAATTACAAATAGTCCTTTGGAATCTACTCTACACCACACTGGAACTTACTCATTACCACAATCCTCTAGTTTCAGCCAAGCCCCAAAGTCTTTGACCACAATTACACTCAAATATAGGGTATGTACCTCAACTTCTCTAACCCTGAGAAGCTAAGATAAATATGTAGGGAAAATATATATATCCTTGTAAATACTAACTGAATCCTTCCTTCTATTATCCATCCATGAAATCTCATGTAGAACACCATGGTACACTCATTCCAAATCAAACATTGAGCTCACAACACTCACTTGGGTCTCAATGATCAAAACCCAATCCCCTGAAGGATTATGAAGTAAAAACTCAAGGAAATCCACCTATAAAATAATTTTCCCAAAATCAATTTATATTCCATCTTTATTTTAAAAAAATCCCACAATTATGATCTAAATTGAAAAATTCTCAGAATGGGCTACTCACGAGCCCAATTTTGACTTCTAGGGCACAAAACACCCAAATCCTCTAAGATAAAAAAAATAGTCCCTGGCATGTACTTTTGAGTACATGGTGTGTAATATCGTTTGTATTCCTAGCCATGTACATTTATAGGGGAAGACAAACATGGATTCTTCATGTGTACCACTATAGGGTGTGTACTCAAAGTACACTATGTATAGTTTCCAAAAACCGTATTCTCGTGTACTTTTTTACATGGTCGGACACTTGACCATGTAATACTACATGGAATGACCATAAAGTGCACAACATGTAATTCTTAAAATTCATTCTTCCCATATTTGGATGAACTCATGGCATGTGTTCTTAGAACCACACTCCAAGAAGACATGGTTTTTTATGGGAACCCCCTCCAAACCTACCAAAACCACCATTGTTTCCCAAAACTCACAGATTGAACCCCAAGGGGTCATTAGACACCATAATAAAGAATAAAAACATGATAAACTAATATATAGGGATTGGAGAAAAAAACCAAAACACCAGCCTACCTCCTAGAGTAATCATTGAAGCATTGGGTTCAAATATGCTCTTGGAAGCTGTTGAACCTAAATTTGGTGCTGGTCTACAACAAGGATGATGTCTGAAGACATCTACAAGCCCCCTCCTCTTGGTCTGGTGTTTCATGCAAGGGAGAACCCTCTCTCATTTCCCTTACATGTGTGGGAGCCAAAAAAGGGAGGGTGAGACTCATTTTAATTAACTAATTAATTAATGTCCCATTTAACACCCATCCCAAGTCCCTAAACCCGAAGATAGTTTATACTTCACATATGCAATAATCCTCATTCATAACATAGACACAGACTCATAATATCGAGTTGACACTCCCTTTAAAAGATACATCTGACTAAAACATCCTGGCGAATTTATGAATTAATTAATTAAATATATAATATTCCTCCGAAACTCCAACTACTCGGAACTCCAACAAACTCCTATCATTGTTTAAACACCCTATTCTAAGACCAAAATAGTTTTTAGAAAAAGTATTAAAGAAAAAAAAAATACTGTGGTAAAATGACCATTTTATCCCTCTTGAATAGTTGAGAAAAAAATTCACATTTCTTCCCAAGTTGAAAAACTCAGAAAAAATAAGGTCTCTATATCGTCTCCAACATAAACCATATCATATTCAAGAAGCATCAGTGGTCTTCCAAATACACATCCTAAGAATCTTTGGCCTTCAATTCGACCTCAAATCATTGTATTCTACACTGAGACATTAATCGAGCATCCTTGTAGAACTCAAATGAGATGGCATACAAATAATCAAAGGCAAATCCAGCGATTATACCCATTAACAACCCACTAGAACAATACCAAATATACACCCATTTGTCTCAATATTCCACATCATCATTGAAAAAACTTCAAGAAACTCATGGTGCTTCCCACCATAGAAATCAATCCACATATACTGATTCCGGCCCATGGTGCTTCTCAATGTGGAAGTCACCTTTCAAAAAACATAGTCTGTGGTCCACCAACCCATTATATATAGTCTTCAATGCATCCTAGACCCTACACATAGAAAGTTTACACCACCATAACAATTAGGTACTCCCCGCCATATTGGTACCCCTATCATCACCTCATAATGAAGCATCTTTTCCCATGGCCAGTTCCTTGATCAGAACCAAACCATGGAGATGAACATGGATATCTTGCTTCCATGAGAGAAAAAACAAAACAACTACTATTTTCAATTCCCATCATATGAGAGCCACACCCATGGAATTTGTTGACATCTGATTAGTCACATGGACCACACTAATAGAAAAATAATGGTTCACTCCCCACCATAAGACTTCAGACACACCTCTCTTTGAGAAAAATCTTTGGGGTGTCCCCGTATTAACCCAAGGAAACATCAATATAGAATGGCATATAGAAAGTCCTTTCTTAGAATACTAAAGACTATGTCATGATATTAGGCATTATAATCTCAAAACTATGAGTCCACTTAGATGTCATAGAGGAATACCACCACAACTTTATCAACTCCATAACACAATTTCTCTATTCAAGGGTCTCAGTTCACCATTCGCACATGCCTCTCACCGTATCTGTAATGATTCCCACCTCACTCATGGATGCCTTACCAAATTAAGCTCATGGGAGGTACACCGCTGTAACATATGATCCACAAACCAAATGACACAATGTATCACCACAATTATGTCTCTATGATCCAACTATCACACAACTGTTACACAACATTTTATACCTTAACCATGAAACATTATTTGAATCTAGTGAGTCATATCAAATGAAAGATAAGCTTACAATCATGAACCATTAAAACTAGATCTTTTCTCATAGTCTCGGTCCAACCCGAAGTTAGCCAGGCTCAACTCACATGCATAACTATTTCCTAGGCTAGGTACCTGGACAAACTATCCTCTATAGAGACCAATAATAATGTAGAATCATTGGAACAGAAGTTAAACATGAATAAAACAAAACGGCATACAAAAACCTTAAACCCCAAGCACAACTATAGCCTTTGTGGACCATTTTAAAGTGTCTAAAGCAACCTTATGTTCCTCAAATACTCAAAAGCACTCAAAACTTGATCAAAAACTCCACCGATCACCCTCAAAATTCAAACAGATATGACTCCATACTATGGAATCACATCACAAGGCTACTAGTCACTCCAAAAAATCCCTACCAATCATGTCTCATGTCATGCCACTCAGGATAACCATCTTGGTCCATGCCAACTCATATAATACCACAACTCACAGGGAATCTACATGCACCCATGTCATCATCACACAACATCAACTTGTCAAAAAACCCTACTCTAGGGTATCACATCATAATAGATACATAAACCAGACAACGTCCAAAAACTAGAGTATGTTTTCTCTTTTGAAATCAGCACTTCATACCACTCCTTGGAGGACACAAACATACTACCAACATAAAAAACTAGCTACATAGTTTCCAAATAAACTACACATAAACCATAATAACTGACTAGGTTAATTGCACCAACCACATATACGGACCACACCAACATCCCCACCATTGATCATATCACTATAGATCCAAAGAACCTACTTTTAGAAGGAAATATGAAAAATCACACAGTATAAAGCCTATAACATGGGTTTCTTACATGCCTATAATGACACATGAAATACCTCCAATACCTATAGGCTAAGAGCTAAAACCAACTCATAATCCTCCTACCAATGGTTAAAGTGCCTAAAATCCATCATAAAATATAAAATCCTAACAACATTTTCACCGCTCGAAGAGAAAATCATATACAACTGTAACATAAAAAATCCAAAATATCAATCCCATCCCCTGGTAACATGGAATTCACACTATAATAGGTGTTCATGATACACCATCCCAATATCCATCACATGTTCCAATGCATCCGTATATATCCTATCTATCACACCCCAAATAGTGAAATATTATGAAATTAACTTCTCTTATACCGCTTTGTATCATCTTGTCCTAGTCTCCATAAGACCGGATCTCTGAGATGGTTCTCCACAAGACCTCAAGCATGCCTCATCATATGATAGAGGATGCTGACTAGTTGTAGGGGTCAAAGTGCATTTGTGAGGAGACTATACCCCCAACCCGGAGTGCACAACTAGAAGTTAATAACCAAACATCATACACAATAGAGAATAAATAAAAATAAATAAACATAAACTAAAAATTCTCTAAATAATTGAAAATAATGTAAATTCCTTAATAACCATGTCATACATACAAACATTATAGACCATTGGATAGATCACAAATATAAAAAAACTGAAAAGTAAATACATCAGTCCCAACTGCCAACCACATGTCATAACACATACCAAGTCTCCAGTACCATGTCATGTTGCTCCATATCTACCAGTTGACTCCACATTAGAATCTTGATCAACTATGCAACTCAGGTCCTCATCTCGATCCAATGTGCATTTGTACTCTACCTGAAAGTAGAAAATTCTTTTCCACACAAACCAAGGTGAAGGTACATTGTTGACAAATAAATCCCCATAGGCCACCCCCATTGGTGATCATATAAAGCGATTCCATAAGTTAATTCTAATTAAATATGCTCAGCCTAGCTGATATAAAAAAAACAAAATATTAACAAACAACCATCAATATTTAGGTCCAATGCCTCAATCGACCATACCTACATTGGCCAATGACGGAAGGTCTCTAAGCACATCTCATAGACCATGCATCCCAAACAACTTGAAAGCTTTATACCCATGGAAGCCACAACCAATATGAAAATACCAAAAAACCATCCTATAATAGTCTTCTTAATCTAGATAGTAATCTAATCCATCCCTTACCATGTCCACATAACCAAAAAATGCCTCATAATTGGAAACTCGACACGTGTATCCCTATTTCCTTGGAAGAGTACTACCAATCACATACCCACAGTCTAAAATATATTAAATGTATGATAACCATTATTCTTGGAGCATCAATCTAGAAAATAAACAATATATATCAAATAACACATGGATAGAGCATTATTCCAACAAGTTAACCATAATTCACAATGGTCACCAGTCGATGCACAAGGAGCCTCAGTCCTCATGTCCAACCATAATCTATTACACCTTGTCTAACCATCCCAGGCACTAGGTCACAAGTCATCAAACATAGGGCATCAGTCCATGAATCCAACTGAGGTCTGATATTCCATGTCTGGAAATGAAAACTTGTAGGCCACAAGTTGGAAAACACAAAACATTTTCCTTGAATCCAATTGAGACTCAAAACATACTGTATTTCCATACCAACCAGAATACATAATTCCTTGTCCATACCCTTGGGTACAAGAGAATCATTCTTGTCCCTAAAAACCATAGTGCATCGGAGAGCTTAGCATCAGTACGATCTCGCAAATCCATTAATCACAGGTCATAAAATGTGGAGTATCAATCAATGAATCCAACTGGGACTGAAAACACCTTGTCCAACCATCCCTAATAATTCATTACATAATATCTGTGGTTCCAAGAGAATCTATTGAAACCTAAATAAATATATAAACCACACTTTCCCGTAACCTTATTCCTATACCAAACCACATACATGTGTAATCACATCCTCTATTCTCAAAAGTATAAATAAACGTTCTTCAAACCTTAGTCTAGTAGTCAAACTATAAGCCATTTATTATTATTAATATAGAGTCTCAAACCAACAAAATCAATTAGGGATACTAAGAACTGTAGTGGTGGATCACCTATCATCCTCTCTTTTCCATCACAACCATTACCAAACAACTAGTCTTTGAATCGGGGAAACCCATACATATTAAATTACCTAGTGGGTATAATCCATATCTTAACATCAATGAACTAAAACATAACAACAATTGTCTATATATCCATATCGACTAGAAACATCTTGGACCCATCAACCCACACATCATCCTAAGTCACAAGGAACACCCATAATGAAACTATGTAATCACATGCACCTTCTCATGGTCATCCTATTAATTATTCCATCACTTGACAGTTTGGATCCACACATAAACAAAGGCATCCCTCGTTGGATCCTCATAACAATCACTCTAGTGGAGAAATTATCTCCAAAACCTAGAAACAACCAAACTCTTGGTCATTCCCCACCATAAGGAACATCCTAAGGTGGCCCTCAGTGGCCTCCAACTATTCCTTGATCAATAACATGCCACCTAGAAATCCAAAATGAACACCATGCCACACAATCATTCTCGAACCCCAACCAAGACATAAAAATAACACTTAACTAGAAACCACCCCACCATGGGCATCATTAAGAGTACCTCAGACTCAAAATTACACTACATTGACACTCATACAAAACCACAATCATGTAGTTTCAACATATCCCTAATGGCTCCAACCACTCTGACATTCAAACATATGGTCCAAACCTAAACTGCTCGGACCTAGATCCACTAGTCCTAAAATGCAGTGACAAGTCTATATTTTCAAAGAAATACTACTCCAATCCCAAATTCATAGATTCATACATAATCCTGAACCATAACATAATGGCATGCTCTGGCCAGATCAATCCCTGAGCTCACAGCACTCACTTGGTCCTACAAGCTCAAAACACAATATCCTAGAAGGATTCTGAATCTAAACCTAAAGGAAATTCTCAAATGAATTAATTTTTTCACAAAACATTTTATATGCCCTCTATATTTCAAAACAATTCCACCATTGTGATATACACGTAAAAATTATCAAAATGGATTACTCACAATCCCAATTCTGACTTTTAGGTCACAAAACACCCAAAGCCTCCAAGATGGAAAACATATATGGCACGTAATTTCATTTACTTGGTGTGTAATATCATCTATCAATCTACCCAAGTTCTTCATCAAGTCTATAGAAACATGGTGCCTTCATGTTTACTAAAACACAATGTTTACCCAATAAACATGGCATGTACTTTCTAAAAACCATCTTTTCGTGTACTTTTTCACATGGACAAACATGAAACCATGTAATACAACACAATGTGTACTTAATGTTAATGGAATTTAATTATAAAAAGTTCATTTTCCTTGAACAATAAGTATACAGGGTGTGTGTTCATAGAACCACACACTGTGTAAATTGGGTTTCCGATTCGAAAACCCTCCAAACCTCATGAAACCACCATTTTCCCCAAAAGAATAGTTCGACCCCAATAGGGTCTTTATAAAACATCATAAGTCATTAAAGTTCAAAACCATGTAATCTATAGGTATCAAGGAATGAAACATAAAAACCAGCCTAACTCATGGCGTAAATACTAAAGCATTGGTTTCAAATGTTCTCCTAATAGCTACTGCACTTGGATTCGATCATAATATATACCAAGGACGGTGTCTAATGGACTTCACCTTACTCACCCTATTAGTATGGCATTATGTTCATAGGATAACCCACTCTCCCTTCTCGTCCATCTTTGGGAGAAAAATGTGGGGGGACACATTTAAATTAATAAATTAAATTAATTAATTAATTACCCATTTAAAGCCCATCTCGAGGCCGAGAACCCATAGTTTGTTTATACCTCACCTTGGAAATAACCACTTTACAAAATCAACTATAGAGTTATAATCAGAATCATATTCTCCTTCCAAAATATAAAGCCACCCAATGCCACATGACTAATTTAATATTTAATTAAGGAATTATTAAATATTCCTCTAAAACATCAACTTCTTAGTACTCCTCTAAACACCTGTCCTAGGGTAAAAACCCTATTCCAATATCAATAGAGTGGTCAAAAAAATTATTCTAGCCAATATAATTGGGTAAAATTTCCATTTTTTCCTCATGATTATTTGACAAAAAAAAATTTCTTCTCGAATTTCAAAACATAGAAAAACTTGGGTCTCTCTAAATCATTTTTTAAAAATTTCATTTTAATCATAAAATTGAATTTAAATGAAAATCATGTATAATGACTATTACCTTGATATTTATTGGTTTGTGAGAAAAACAAGGAATTTAATTACATTGAAAGAAAGAAAAGATAAAATGGACCATTGTGATGAGTTAATTAAAAGAAAATTTCATCATTATTTTTTAAACAAAAAAATATGACGTACTGTCCAAAATGTTGAACATAGTTTTCTAAATTCAACCTATTAATTTAAAATAAAATATTTTATTTCTTAAATATTGTTTTAGAAAAATATTTAAAATTATTATTTATCATTCTTATATAATAATGATGTCCAAGAAGTTATGATATTTTTTAAAAAATGTATTTTTACTATTCAACCAAAAATCATCATATTTACTAAAATGCCCAAAAATTACCGTAATATAATTTTTATATAAAACAAAAAATAGAATTTAATTATATAAAATTAATATAATAATTTTAAAATAATTGACTTTAATTTAATAAATCATATTACATAAAAATATTTTTTTTAAAATGTATGTTTATGAACAAAATGAATCCAAATGACCTACAATGAAAAAAAAACTTTATTACCTTAATAATTGCTTGTTTTTATTTTTCAAAAGTTCTTCTTAAAACTCTTAAAACATCTATGTAATATGTAGAAATAATATATGAAATGTTCGTCATCGTTGCTGGGGTTTTAGTTGACATGGATCTTTTAGTGATTTCCATGATCTTGAAATTTGTTTGTTGGATATTCCATTGAATGCCTAATTATTAAATTTCAATGTGGTCATTGTCTTGGTAAAACCCTTGTGATGCCACATCATTTATAGTATCTAAAAAATTATCTTCTTAATAAAGGCTACTACTTCTTGATGTCATAGCTATAGATTTTTTAATGTAGTTACTTCTATATATACCTATTAATTGAACATCTATGTTATAACAATTTCATTAGTTTATTGTCTATTATAAAATAATATATAAAATAATTCTTATTTATGAAATATATACAAATATCATAATAAATTACATTATACCCCCTTAAGAGAAATTTAAACCTCAAAATTATATTACTTTGATAAAAGTAAGACAGGGTACTTTTGTCTAATTATATCATCGGGTTCTCATGAAGTTTCCTTGAACATATAATTTCACTATAAATCCCTGACTAGTTGTATGGTATTGTACAAAGTCACATTATATCTTTGATTTAATATCAGCTCATATTATTCCACATAAGAGAGATTTTGTCCTATGTAATGTCCCGACCTAGTATCCAAATAACCCATGCACTAAGTCAGTGGGTCATATGACCTCAATCTTGTCTCCCTATAGGAAAAAGGCTTCTGACTAGAAGAAAGGGTGTGAAGGTGGCATAATGTGGAGACTATACCCTCTTGTTAGAGTAAAAATGTGGATGAAAAAAATAATCAAACAGCAGACAATAATGGAATCATGATGCGAAAAGGTAGAATAATAAATAAATCAGTGGGGGAATAGATAACTAAATAATAGGTCAAAATCCACTAGGAAATTTCATATACATGGATGCATGGAATAGTGATATACAAAAGGTGAACAAGGGATAGAGAGATACATGCATACTATACAAAACTACCAAAAGAAAATCAATTGCTCCATAAGCATCTCGAGCAAATGCCCGATCCACTACTCCTACCATCCATCAATAAGTAAATACTATATGGAACTGGTAAATGGTAATTTTCCATTATTCATATCTATGGATAGATACTATTTTTAGGCACCAATGGAAGCCCAAGTAGGGTGTGAGATTAATATCTCAGAAGGCCCAGACTAATGATATCTACCCATAATCTATGAAGTGATCATAACTATGTAATGTGTAGTTATATAGAGAATATGAAAACAATGCAGAAATAAATAACCATCCCATTCATATTCCAATAGGACACATGGCGGGTCTACCTACTTCGACTCATAACCAGGAAGAATTTCTGACTAGTCCTTATATATATAATATTAATATATATATATAATGGTAATATATACAATCCAACTATCAAAACCAAGTAACTGAGGACATAATAGTCCATATAACTAGAATAATAGTTGCTATCTTGATTGGGGAATAACTCATACGTCCACAACAAGTCTAATAATCCTATAAGCTCAAGTAACAAGGTACATGCCTTATATCTCCTGAGTGGGAGACGAAATGCTTGTCACTCAAGATAGAGAGTATTCTATCATATCAACACATTGTAAGGGAAATAGAATGTTATGTTGGATGTCTAACTAGTTTCAATGGTGTGATATTTCTTGATTAACACCTGATGTAGTGGATTGTGTTACCTTCATGTTCAACATATCCCTTACCACAATCTCATTACTAATGGTATGGAATAATGAAATTTATAGTATTAATCATGATCCAATACCTCTGATTGCCTGTTAACCAAGCTCACATATATAAGGAATGGACATGATTATATTATAACACATGGGTAAATAACTCTCATAAGGTCATTCAATCATGGCCATTTCATTTAAATGAAATATGAATCATAATAAGAATTTGATTATGAAAAATAAAATACATGGCCTTATCATTCTTTTTTAATCATTTTGTTTTGAACATTCAATTAATTTATGGAAAAACAATCATCATCTATAAGCTATTCCATATTTATATTCCATTTTATTAACTAAGTCACAGAAATGAAATTTTATGTCTCAAAGATCTATTTAGAATTTTACATGGTCAACAAGGAAACTTTATACATGGAAAATACAAATTATTGGATGGTATAAACACCTAGGAGGTGCCTTGGGTTTTATAAACAATCTTATATAAAAATAAAATCAATTTAAAAGATAAGATGAATTCTTGGGAAGTGATCTAGGCATAGTCACATTTAAAAAAAATGATAAATTAAACATGGAACACCCAAGGGTGTCCATAAAAGAGTTTAACTACCTATGAACCACTAATTAAGAATCAACATTAATGTAACAAGGTGCAAGGATAAAGTAGATAAAAATAACACAGTTATAAGGAGACACATATAAAAGGCCAATGTGTAGCACAAAGGTATATATAAAAAGCTTAAAATAATGGGGTTAATGGTGAGACCACCTACCTCAAGGGCATAGATGAATCCCCACTCAATAACGACCTCAGATTTGGATTAGGATGGAAGATATCTATAAAATGGTCCAACATGCTGAAAATAAGGAAAATGAGCTTGTACATAAATAATACAATAGATTATGAAATAAAACATAGATCAAATATAAAAACCTAGAATATCTTATTGAGACAGATCTGATGCTTCCATAGAATTGAGATTTGGAGTCTAGAAATGTGAGTTAGCTCAAAGACTATGTTTGGGTAAAATGAGAGTTATGTGAGGAATGATCTCAAATTCATCCACTTGAAGGTAGGAGAGGATAAGGGAATAGGTAAAATAATATATTAATGTAAAAATATAATTTTCACATCAAAATATAATGGCACACAGTTAACCAAGCTGTGTTCAAACCATGTACCATTCACTTTTATAGAGGGGAACCCTGCACTGTTACGAACATGGTTTATATAACCATGCACATAACATGAAAAAGGATCTATCCCAAATCTCTGCAGCATCACTTGACCCTAAAAATATTGTCACATTTCTCTAGAAAAACCATGGGGACCCTAGGTATCCATGGTCCACAACCACACAATTTCAAATAAATCATGTGGGATATGTGGCATAGTATCCTCTAACTATACAGTCAAGTCTATTCTTCACATTCTGGGGCTCCGAGTTCTGAATGATCCAAGTATGGACATGATAGCTCCTTGAAATGAGAATATACAATAACTATGGTTGTTCAAAATAATTTAAATAAAAACCTAAATTATACATACATTCATGAGAAGTCAGTTCGTTACAATCTACCCTCCTTAATGCATCTCATACTCGATTTGGAATTCTCATGGTAAATAGGTACCATTTGAAAATAATTCATGACATTGGGCTTGTATATCATCTTCTCGTTCCCATTTCATGTCATGTACCCAACATTACTACCAAATGACATGTACCAGAGGGATCGAACTACCTTGGAGTGTCTTAATGCTCTAATAAAAAATACAAAATATATATCCCTTAAAGGAATAATCTATATAAAATTCAACCTCATCAAGAAGAAATAAATGTGATAGGTCCAAATGATATCGATGATGCTGAGATATGTGAAAGGCATCATGTACTGACAAGTGTTTACAAGGAAGTTCCAATTAGAGAGTCACTTGTCTGATTATTTTCACAGCCTCCAAGGGTCCAATGAACCTCACTGATAGCTTACCCAGCCACCAAATATGTCAATAGCCCAGCCTTGGAGAGACTCACAAAAAAAACTAGTCTCCTACCTCAAACATAAGAGGTCGCCGAAGTCTATTGTGATACAACTAATGTGTAGATTGAGATATCATCATGCACATTCTAATCAATTGGACCTACTCTATAGTCTCCTTCACAAGAAATACTCCAAGTATAATAGCCTTCCTTACCTCTAGCTATCATAGAGGTGAGTGAAATGACCTACCATACAAGGCTTCATATGTAGCCATTTCAATGCTAGCATAAAATCTTTTTTTTATAATAGAACTCAATGAGAGGACTATGATTCTCACTGAAACCTCCAACGTCAAGGACACATGCATGTAGCATGTTCTATGTAATATGAACCATATGCTTAATCTGTATATCAGTATGAGGTTGATAGGACATGATCATATCTACCTGTGTTCCCACAAACTTTTTCAACCCCTTCTAGAACCATTAATTGAGACAACTATCTCTGTCAAAAATTAATGAATAAAGATCTCTACGAAGACATACAAACTCTATGACGTAAAAAATTCTTATATCATATACCAAGAAGGTATCTCACCTCATTAAGAAGTGTGATACCTTTGAAAAATGCTCAGTGATGGCCCACACTAAATCATTTCCATGAGGTGGTATGGGTAAAAAAGTCAAAAATTCCATTAAAACTTCATCCCATTTTCACTAAGGATTGAAAAATGTCTATAAAATCCTTACTGAACATTGATGTTCATCCTTAACCTACTTAAAGTAGAACACCAAGTGACCAAATCAGAAATCTCACATTTTATACTAGGCCACAAATATGGGTTCCTTATATGTAGATATATTTTGGTGACACTGAGGTGTGAAACCCATGATAAGCTGTGGAATTCCAACATCTTATCCTCTCGGATGTCTGATAGGACCTATACACACCCATGGAATAGTATAGTGTCATTCCCTTCCATGGTCCAACCTAAAGATGTATTTTCATCTTGAAATCTTTCCCTTAGTACAGGGCCTTCAAGATCTGATAATTGCCTCATCACTGCCTGTTCTTGAAGTATAGGGTTCACTACTTAGGCTGAGAGGATAATCTTACCATGGTGTGCCTAATCATAAATGTGCACCTCTCATAATAAGGAAATGAGATTCTAATAACCACTGGATTCTTGATTCACATCATTCCAACTCTTCCATCTTTGAACATCGGTCATTGTGTTGTCTTTACCATTTGTGTAGGAAAGATAGAAATCAAATGACTATAGATACTCAACCCACCTAAACAATCTGATATTTAGATATCACTATGGGAATATGTACTTATAGATTCTATGATCAGTGAATATCAAAAAATTCTCTGAATGTAGATAGTGTGTCCAAAATCATAGAACATTAATTGAGGCAACTAGATCAAGTTTGTTCATCTAGTAATTCTTCTCTTGAGGCCTTAATTGATGAGACTCGTATGTGAATAATCACTTGTCCTACATCTGAACATATGAAATACCAATATCTAATGCATCACCTTATACTGTATAAATCCTTTTTGAATCTTGAAAAATATGTATTGTAAATTAATTCAAATATCCCTTCAACTCTAGAAAGGCAGAATTATATGCTTCTTAGAAAATGAATTTCACACCATTCTTTGTCAAGACAATATGTGGCACTTCTAGACATGAGAAAGCACGGATGAAGCATATGTAATTTCTCAAAATCCCCATGAAATTATAAATATCAATGAAGTTATATGGATTATCTCAAGAAACTACTTCTATCAAATTCTCTAGGACTACTAATGCTCTTGAATCTAAGAAGATATGACCCAAAAAGTGGACATTATTGATCCAAAAGTGGCATTTACTAATCTTAACATAGAGATGACGCACTCTTGGTGCATTCAGAACAATCTACACATGGTTTCCATGGTTATCTCTAGAGTTAGAATACACTAAGATTTCATCCACAACAACTACCACAAAAGAATGTATATATGTGTGGAAATCCAAATTCATAACATCCATAAAGACTATAGGTGAATTAGTTAGTCCAAATAGAATGAAAAAGTACTCGTATAAAACATAAATGATTCATAAAACATATGAGTGGTATGTATGAGGTTGTTAAATGAACATGGTGATATACCAACATTATATCTACTATAGAAAACTACATCTATCCTTAGAATTAATCAAAGAGGTCATATATTCATGTAATGGGATACAGATATGTTATTGTGGGATGATTCAATTGATGGTAATCCAAGAAAATCATAATTTTACCATCCCCCTTCTTCAAAAAAGTATTAGTGAGTCCCAATGATAAGTGTGGGGGAATATAAATCCTATAGATTCTAGATCCCTCGATTTCTACTTATGTTCTAGAAGCTCAATAGGTGTCATCCTATATGAAGGAAAGGTTACTCATGCTGCTCCTTTTACAAGCTCTGTAGTGACTTCTACCTCTCGTATTGAAGGTATGGCAGATATTTCATCAGGAATTTAATCCCAAAAACACTCCACTACTGTAGGGAAAAAATTGTGTGGTAACCACTATTCATCTAAGAACAGACTAGAGAACCAAGCTGTCACACTACCCAGCCTCTGCTGCTCGGGTCCAAATCGAGTCGCACTGACATCCCACTATCCCTTAAGCACATTCACAACACCCTCTATTGATGTAAACATCACCATATGACAATAATAGTCATTATGGGCTCGGTAGGAACTAACCAGTCCATTCCCATGATTACCTTAAAGAACATAATGTCATGGATGAAGAGATTTAATACGAAAAGGTATTAACCTACTTGAAAAGGAGAGTACTTAGAGCAGATAATTCATTCAAATAGGATACCTAACTATGTATCAACCATCATAATGTAATGATAATGACTGATCTTGATTCCAAGAATTCCCATAAAAGTATAAGATATAAATGTGTGAGAAGCAACTGTATCAAATAAAGTAGACACTAAAGTAGATCATACTATAATGGTACCTGATATAGTAGATGGTGTGATTTTAGGCCTCTACATCATATTCTATAATGTATATAACTTGACTATAACGTGGCCCTGAGTCATTCCCTGACTGCGCTAAGCAAGCCTACTCTACTGGCGCTTAGAATCATATGTCTGATTATATCTACCTCGAAAACCACCTCGGCCTGATCAGTTGTTTGTATTCTAAATATAAATTAAAACCACTCATATTCATAATTTATCACTATTAATTATTTTGACTAAAAAAGTTGTTTTTAATTAAAATTTAGTAATTTTCACTATTCATCAAAATATGAAAGTTATCCGAAAAGTACCAAAATTTCACCTTAGGCTAAATTCGATATTCCGAATCCAAAAATGAAGTCCATTTTAAAATATAAAATATATATAATTTCAAAAAGTAGGTATTACTATTCATAATGGCTAGTTTGATTGGTTGGTGTGTGTGTTAGAACTCGAAGTTGCGTACAACACACGCTACTGTATTATTCAATGGAAAGCGTACCGTGGAAGCTTGGGATGTTTCATTTTAAATTTTTTATGTCCCCATTTTGTCAAAAAGTTTAAAATATTGTATTTAAAAAGGGTTCACTATTAAAAGTTGGTAAAAGTGCAATACTGAAAATGAATTTGTTCTTACATTATGTCTAAGAAACTCATAATATGGATTCTAAAATTATAAGGATTATATAAAGTTTAAAATTTAGTTAATACTATTCATAACGTCTTTTGAATGGCTTGTTTGGTAAGTCATGGTGCGCGTGAACTCGGTGTTGCGTGTAGTGCAAGTTATTGTATTATTTTTTAAGAAATAACACACTATGAAATCTTGGGGTGTTACATTCTCCCCTCCTTCAATAAATTGCGTCCCCGCAATTTGAAATTGTTCTTCGAAAATAAAAGGTCGAAAATAGAAAATATCTTTGTGGGAAAACCCACATCAAAAATTGGGTTACTAAAATTTAGTCTTAAAATGAGGAAAAGATAAATGAAAGGGTCACCACCAAATTATGATCTCGATTAGGAGAACATTGGTGGAAATTAGAGACTTATAATTGGAGGAAAAGTGTAAATATTTATAGGTAGTGATTGAGGTCATCAATCACAAACAAGTTTAAAATTAAGGTCCTTAAATTCATCAATCTATGATGATTTAAAATACCATCGATTCAACAAAACATAAGGTATTAGGATAACACATTTTTGATGTTTCAAAATATCTTAGTTGAAATCCCACATCGAAAAATGAATTAATGAGGCCTCTATTTAAAATAAAGAGTGGAAGGTATGAAGATTACCGAAAATAACACATACTAGGGTTCCATGTAGGATAATATGCATATGGAAGAGAAATATAACCATCAATTATCTGATGGAGAGTGGTAGAGAACATGGCTATGAAAAGGCCAACAATCCCAAAGCCATAAATTAGTGATGATTTAAGGTACCATCTAGGACAACATTTATGTTCTATGTTCCTTTTCTTAATGTTGAGGAATTTATTTATGAGATTGGCTAAGATCATAAGGAGATATACTTACTTTATAATTAGAGTTAAATCCATTATTAAATCTCTACCACAAACTCATCTTTCACTCGTAAAAAAAATTCTATTTATACTATTCGTACAGGGTTCCAAAATAAACGAATTTATAATTCATCTACCAGATCGTTTAAAAAAAACTACATTATTTAATCCAGGACATCTCGTGGTCCAGTGGTAGGTGATACACCCTTGTGGCCCTTCGGTTGCGGGTTCAAGTCTCGTGGCCTTGCCGGTCGCGACGGGTTGTCGCCCGACCTCTAGGTTGTCCTTTTATGGAAATCAAAAATTAATCTCAAACTAGAATTTATCCAAAATACTTCTGTCTAAACTCACAGTCCAATATTTATAATGAAGGTAAACTTAATGTAGATCCTTTTTACCCCTTAATAGCATATGAATACCTTCATCATGTATTCTTTTAAAACACTGAAACATCCTGAATTACCATAATACTTATTGATTACATTCCTGCTCCCTTATTCCATATATAATGATGGATATACTTCATCAATCCAAAAATTTTTTAAACCCCAATAATGATGGAATATACAAATAATTAATCAGATTCAAGGTAGTCAAGAATATCCAATATAATTTATCCAAATCAATCATGTATTATTCTAAAATCACTACCTCGGTATCACAAACATATTATGGTTTATCTTCCTCTCAACCATATATTTTCCAAAAATTTAACCTGCTATTGATTCACTTTTCTTTGTTCCACACAATCTCAAGTCCTTAATGAAATAGTACTGCAGTAAAATCCTTATATACTCCATAATTATTATAACAAGTACATTGTTGATACAACACTCAATTGACATAATCAACATAAGAACTCTAATCATTCCTCTTCATCTGTGGTAGTATCATAACTTTATTATTATCCAATAGCATCATTTTCGGCATGGTTTGATGACTGGGACATAGGTTCGCGTAGTGTCCAAACTCCTTGAAAATGAAGCATTGTACATTTGAAACCATTTTCATACCCTTGCAGTCACGTACTTTGTGCCCTTTTCCTCCACACTTATTACAAACTCCCATTCCTTTCAGACTAGTTCCAGGGTGGTTCTTCCCACAGTTATCACATATGGGAAAATTCTTCTTTTCCCTCTTCCCTTTATCCATCTTTTTCTCTTCCATCCTTTTCTTCTCTTTCTTCCCTTCAAAGCCATAGGACTCAGTAAAATCTTTACTTATCTTATCAACACATGATATTATTTCTTCATATGATGATAATACAAGGGACACTATTTCTCTTATAAATTCTGTCTTAAGACCATGAAAGATATGATCCTTCTTTCTCTTTGGATTATGTGCATTGCTGGAGTTATCATTCCTTCTACTGGGCGCCATTTCTAAAAAATGGCATACACTAGATTAGTTTATGAATAACAATACCTAATCCCAAACTTGTAAAACACATAAATTAAATTAAATAGTTTATGGATATAATCCATAATCATAAAAATGTCTCCTTTGAGGAAGTATATACTCATAAACCCTTCATAATTGTTTGTAAAGAAAATGATAATTATCCTAAGCATATCCCCCGGGAGTGTCGTAACCAAGAGTGCAGCAAGGCCCGTTGTCGTGCACCGGTTCTCGTTCGAGTCTAGCTCAAAGCGGTGTTTTTGGGTTTTACCCCTAGGTACATCTGTTCCAGAGCCACCTCTACCTACTCGTATCCAGAGAGGGATGTATTGCTCGGAAAACTCACAAAATCTCTACAATACCAAAATTCTAGGAAGTTCTTCTATACTAATCCTCAAGGCCCATCTTAGGTCTATGTGCTCTAATCAGAGTTTACCTAAATCTAGTTTCCAAGGTTTGTACTAAACTTTCTCTGATAACAACTGTAACGCCCCAACCCTAGTTACCCAGATTCGGTGAATTATTACATAACATTGGCATGATCACAAGAAATATCAAATCTCGAAAGACCGATTGGTTTAGTAGCCTTGGAAACACCAGATATATTCTTAAGTTTTACATTACATCATGAAGTAAAAAACTACTACAACAACATAATGTCTCCATAGTCCACACTATTATCCCCTCATAATATCCCTTCAGGTCATTCATAACATACTTCTTCACATCTTGGGAAAAATAAAACATAGAAAAGGGGTGAGCTCAAATTCCCAGTAAGGATAACAACATAGCGGAACATTCAAAAATAAGCATAAACATTTAAGGCAATGCATTACTAAAACAAAAGCCTTTTAAATTTGAACTTCAACATTGTATGGAGAAAGTAAAATGAAATAATGCAATTTACTTGTTCACATGGATATTCTACTAATCGAATAATCACATGCAATATCAATAACCACTTTCATAATGTTGGAATGCATAATGCTGAACTTTAATTTCTTTGTCAAGGCCTCGTCCCAAGACCTTGGGGCTAACTGTAACCGGAACCCAACCCAGAGTGCCTCTAATAACCGGACACCAACCCAGAGTGCCTCTAATAACCGGAGACCAAACCAGAGTTCCTATAATAACCGGAGACCAAACCGGAGGGCTTACTTTTACTGGTCCCCATCCTGGAACATACTTTTCTAACACATTCATCTGAATGAAAGGTTGAAATATAACATAAACATTCGGATTAAAAATAAATTACGAAATTTCAATACTTTAAACAAAAACCATGAGTGACATAAGAATAACTTATCCACGGTCAAAAATATCACAAAACCTCCAATAAAATATGGATGTTTTGTATCATAATAAATCAACTTCAAATAAACTTAAAATCCATCAAAGGATGTTGACATAGATGAAATCAAAACTATTTTAGAGAAATATCTCTTTTTTTAAAATCATTTTAAAAGTAACATAATTATAAAAAAATACATTCAATTTGAAAATATTCTTATAAGCTTATAAGGGATGCATCAACGATTTTATAACGGTGGAAAATGACCGCAGCCGCCGTATAAGTTAAAAACACATTCTTACCTTAATTCTGTCGAAAAGGTTAAAAAGCACCTTGTTTGGAAAACGACAGAAATATTCCTTTATAAACCACTTATAAAAAGTAAAATAAGGGTATAAATGACTTTAACCCATATTCTTGTAAATAGTAAAAATGTTTTGAAATACATTTTGAAGAAACATGGATGTGGATGAGAAAGAGATCCCAGTAGATAATTACGTATAAACAACCTCGGATAATGAAGAGATTGTGAAATAACCCTTACCTTGTACTTTTCCTTGGTTGGGGTAGGTTAACCTCTTGTATAACGGTGAAATAATTGTTATTAAATTATTCAAGAATCATATACATTAATATGATATCATATATGATCTTTTAATATTGATTTGATAATAATATCTTAGTATTATCGTTGTTTCGGGTGTTAACTTACTTGTTTTCTTTTATATGTTTTGTTACGTAAGCCATGTTTGTAATGGATAGGCTGTATATTATTTATATCCAGAATGATATCAAGTCCTTAAACATAATTTTTAAATCATCAAATGATAATTATACTTGAATGGATACGATGGAGAATGAATCTCATCGCGTTCGTGGAGACGGTAGTCCGTACGTATGCACGAGCGACAATATCATTCTTTTGATATTAAAATAATATTTAAATGGTTGTTATATCATATATAAAGAATCATTAACATGTTATATTTATTATTTACATGAGTTACATATCATTATTATACCCATGCAAATAATAATATATTGAATAACAATTACACCACGACGTGGAGACGGTAAGCCGTACGTACGCACGTATGGTGACATGTTATTCAAAGGGTGGATTGAATACTGAATATGGTTGTACCATATTTATAATAACATCACAGTATATATATGATACTAGAGTTATTATTTTAGAATGGTAAAAACAACGGAAGAAGAAGTGGAAGAAGAAAGGAACTTGGAAAAGGGTGGTGAAATCATTACCTCTTCTTCGGGTTCTTCCTTTTGATTTGATCAAAAGGGCTCCTTAGGTTGGATTTCTGATCAAACTAAGGCCTCTAGGTTGTAGTGAGGGATGTTGGTAGAGTATTTGGGCAGAGTTTGGGCGAACCAAAAGGCTTTTAAGGTGTGAAGAAAAGAGAAGGAGGAGTGCCCTTTTATAAGAGGGGTGAGGGGCACCTTTGGAAAAGCTAGAAATATTAATTTATAATAAATTCATATTCGGTTTCCAATGTCTCCAAAGTTGATTATTCAAAGGTTAAGGTGGGGATAGGTCGAAAAAAACTCAACCAATAGAATTTAGACAGGTTTGGGTACTTATATTAACCTTATCTTTAAGTATTAACTCTAAGTTAATTAGTTTGACATTTACCATGTCACTTTGTATTTTTATATTATATTGTTACTAAACATACCATATACATCCAAGAGACCCCCAAGTGGTCCATTAATGATGAACCTATCATGATATAAGTCTCTTGGACGATCCTTGGATTTTTAGGAATTTAATATCAATTAATAATATAATATTTGTTTTAAGAACTCTTTTATGTCAATTTTGACACTATTCAATAGTTTATTTTTGTGAAACTCATGACAGATTGATTACTTCAAAAAAAGTTAATTAAATAAATACTAATATATCATATTATCCTAGAAAATTATTTTAATTCATTAAAAGGTTCATATTATATTTATTTGGGTATTTATAATATCAATTATTTTAATTTTTCACTATTATAGTAATTACTTCATCATCATTGTGTCATAAATAAATTAACTTATTTAATGTCTAAAAATTATAAATAAAATATCATTATGTAGGAAATCGTTGTATATTTCTAATGAATATTTATAATCTAAAATCCAACATATATAACCCTATGTAAAAATTGTTTTTCTAAAGGATATATGCTTGTGTCATTTTTGTATTCATTTTAACTTAATTAAAATAAAGTAGCCCTATCACCTTCAAGTGGCACCATGGAGTCCCAAAATCGACCCAAAGATGACTATGGTCGAACATGTATCAACCAATAATGCTAGGACATGTTTTAGGGTAATTTAGTATTATTATAATATTATTGTTTAACCCTTATTTACCGGATTTACCCTTAACCATGGTAAATAAAATATTTACCGCAGTAATTATTCAAAATGTCTAAAAATAAAAGTTAACTATTTACACAATTTGAACATTCTGATTACAAATATGAAATCCATTTTTCTAAATTCAAAACACAGAAGTGGCAGAAATTAATTTAAAATTAATTCCCGCTGTCAAAATAAAAAGCATGTTTTTAAGAGATAATAACTATCAAAAGATTGACACTTGTTTATGTTTGGTTTAATTGTAAAATTATGTCCAATGACCAACACTATATTAAATGGTAAAAATATATTATAAATATACTTTAAAACAACTATAATTCATAATTTATCACTATTAATTATTTTGATTAAAAAATTTGTTTTTAATTAAAATTTAGTAATTTTCAGTAT
This sequence comes from Viscum album, assembly GCA_963277665.1. Lineage (NCBI taxonomy): Eukaryota > Viridiplantae > Streptophyta > Magnoliopsida > Santalales > Viscaceae > Viscum > Viscum album. Next base: position 406,487,684 of record OY728130.1, read on the forward strand.
TCATCAACATATGAAAGTTATCCGAAAAGTACCAAAATTTCACCTTAAGCTAAATTAGATATTCCGAATCCAAAAATGAAGTCCATTTTAAAATATAAAATATATATAATTTCAAAAAGTAGGTATTACTATTCATAACAGCTAGTTTCATTGGTTGGGGTGTGTGTTAGAACTTGAAGTTGCGTACAACACACGCTACTGTATTATTCAATGGAAAGCATACCGTGGAAGCTTGGGATGTTTCATTTTAAAATTTTGATGTCTCCATTTAGTCAAAAAGTTTAAAATATTGTATTTAAAAAGGGTTCACTATTAAAATTTGGTAAAAGTGCAATACTGAAAATGAATTTGTTCTTACATTATGTCTAAGAAACTCATAATATGGATTCTAAAATTATAAGGATTATATAAAGTTTAAAATTTAGTTAATACTATTCATAACGTCTTTTTAATGTCTTGTTTGGTAAGTCATGGTGCGCTTGAACTCGGTGTTGCGTGTAGTTCAAGTTATTGTTTTATTTTTGAAGAAATAACACACTATGAAATCTTGGGGTGTTACAAGGTGCATGGTCATGACTAAATTCAGTGTGCGTGATAGGAGTAATTTTTTGTCGCATGATACTACATTGACAAACAAAATTCTCAGAAGAAATTTAATCAATTGAGAATAGTTCATAGAGTAACTATAATAGGTATAAATACATCCTATACAAACTATCACCCCTCTCTACATCATCAAAAATCTAGGTATAAATGGTAGAAGGGGCCAAAAAGTCCATAAGAACAGAAGAGACACCCCACTACCCAATACTGAGGGCTGGGTCAGGTCTAAGTCTCTATTTAACAAGTATAGGACAATAATGCTCACCATAGAATTCATATTCATTATAAATTATGCATATTCAAATAATTAAATCATTTTAAAATGGATAAATTTGATTTATTACCATTTGCGATTCATAAGGGCCCATACTAATTATGAACCAAAATATGGCATCAACTTAACCCACACCATAACCCATTCCATCCCATTAAAACAATGGTCCATGACTCAACATTCCATATTTGGCTGCATAAAGTTTTTGTATTATTTTATTTAGGAAATTGTTTTTGGATAATGTGGGAACATTAAGTATCAAATATGTTTTTCAATCCATGCAAGAAGTGTCAGGATAGTTCAAAAAAAATTATAGGAACTATCAAAATTCCATAAGAAAATGCTTGATGAAAATAGATGTGATAAGGAAATATAAATAGCATTTCAATCTTAGTGTAGATAAAAATGATGCATGATCTATTACAAAGAAGTCATTTTATTGGGCTATAGTGAAGATATCATCATTTTAGTGACATTAATATCAATAACACTATAAAGCTAGTGTGTCACCTAACATTGAAACTATATCTAATACAAATGGTAGAATCAATAATAACAATTTCCAATCCTAGGTTTTTTGTGTTTCCCCCAATATATGGGTTAGCTATTTCCATGAAGAGGGTCATTTACAACTTCATTTAACACCTAGTATCTTATCTAATACCCAAACCTCAAGATAGAGAAACAATTTATCTCATATGTGACTTTTTAACATTGTAACATGGTATCCACTTAACTTGTTCCCAGATTCGGTGGGTCATATGGATTCATGGACAACTCCCCATATTCCGGAGGCTACCAACTAGCATTGTGTAAATGACAGTGGTATAATGAAGAGACTATACCCTCTTATCAAAGTGTCACAATTGATCAAAAAATTAAATATACAATACATAATATAGGAAGCATGATATAAACATACAGAATAACAAATAAAGAAGTAGAAGAATAGATAACTAAATAATAAGTAAAATTCAACTGGAAATTTCATATAAATTTATTCATGGCATGATAATATTCAAAAGGGGAATAGTGGATAGGAGAATACAAGAATGATATAAAAAACTACACAAAAATTAAAATATTCTCCATATGAATCTTCGAAAAATTCATGGTCCTCTTCTTCTAATCTCTATCTAAAATTAAAGCATATAAAGAGATTGTAACATGGAATTTTCCATTATTATTACCTATATAAAGATAATATTCTTGGTTAATAAAGGTATATTTAGTAGGTTTTGAGATAGATATATTTTTAGTCCACCACCAATGATGTCCACCGGTAATCCAAGCAGTGATAGCAACTAAACAGTGTACATGTATATATAGAATAGGTAAACAAAATTGAAAAAAATAACTATATTGTTAGAGTTATAATAAGTCACCTGGTTGGTCTACCTACTTCAGGAAAGGTCTTAGAGGAATTTCATACAAGTCACTATATATATAGTGAAAATTTATATATATAGTATAGTTATATATTTCATCCACTTTTATGAACTGGGTACATGGGGATGTAAGTGGTCATGCACCTGGAATACTATTAACTAGTTGGACAGGGGCGAAACTCAGACAATCATGGCTAGTCTTATGGGCCTACAAGAACAAGCAATGGGGTACCTTCCCTAAAAAAATAAATAGTGGGAGACATCATGCTCATCCATCAAGATGATGAGTGTTCTATTATTTCAGCACCTGGTAATGGACGCAGTGGGTCATGCCCAATATTCAACCAGTGGAAATGGTGTGAGATTTCTTGATCAAAAATTTATGTAAGGGATCATGATAATATAATGATCAATATATCCCTTACCATTGTCTCTATACCCATGTAAAAGAATAATCACATTTTTCATATTAAGCATGATGAAATACCTCTCTAGTCATATTCACCAAGACATTATATATATAAAGAATATTCATTATTATATTATAAAACATGAGAAAACACCTCTCATATGTCTATTTAATTAAGGTAAATTCCATTGAAGGAAATACAATTCATCATAAGCATTTTATTAGGAATATGAAAAGAACATGGACTTCTTATCATTTTAAAATCATTTCATTGAGAACATTTGATTAATTTATGGGAATAGATCCTTCATGCATAATAAATTCCATATTTACATTCAATTTAATTCACTATATTAATTAAATAAAATTTATAGGGATCAAAGAGATATTTTTAAAGTTACATGGTAAACTTGGAAATTTCATACTTGGGAAATTCCAATTATAGGTTGGGCCAAACACCAAGGAGGTGCCTCATGTTCTATAAAAAATATTATATCAAGGGGAAATAAATTTAGAAGAGAATATGATTATTGAAGAGGAGATCCAAGAATAGGAAAATTTAACCATAAATGGAGATTCAACTTGGAACACCCAATGGGGGTCCATAAAATATTCCAAGAACCTATAAACCAATAATTAAGGATCAACATTCATGTATCAAGCTGTAAGGATCAACTGTATATGAAGATAACAATTATAAGGGGACACATGAAAAAGACTAGTGTGGGACACAGTCGAATGACTATGAAACATAAAAAATCCTTGGGAAAACTATAATCCACTTATCTAGAGGCCATATATGACTACTCGGTTGATGATGGCCTTAGATTCAGAGTGGGTTGGATAAAATCTAAGAAATTGTCCAACAACCTAAAAATAGTGAAAAAAATACTGCACCTAAACAACATAATGGATATATAAATAAATATATATTGAAGGTAAGATACTAGAAATTTTTACAAATATGGATGTTATGCTTCCAATGGATCGAGATTTGGATTCCGGACATGTGAGTTAGCTTAAAGCCTAGGTTTGGAAAAAATGAGAGCTATAGGAGGAAGGAGATCAAATTCGTCACCTTGAAGGGAGGATAGGAGAAGGAAATAAGTAAAAGAATTCATTAATAACTAAATAGAGTTTTCAACTCAAATTATAAGGGCCCATAGTGAGGGACCACAATTGGCGAAACCATGAAAAAATCATGCAACATTCACTAACATAGAGGGGAACCTCACACTGTTAGTGCACTGTTTATCTATCCATGAACAAAACATTCCAAAAGTCTATGTACAAAAACTCTATACCACCACATTTTTGTGTTCTTAGGGTACAATGGTTATTAAAAAACCATCCACCCCTAGTCTCCATTGTCTACAACTTTGTGATTTCAAAGAAACTATGTGGGCTAGGCATGACCATTTCCTATAACCATACGGTAGAGTCTTTTCTTCCCATTATGAGGATATGTGATTTTAATGAGCCACTAACTCACCTAAGACCTTAGTTACATTATTATATACCATAAATAGGAACCTCTAAAAAGATTAAAAAATAATTTGGACCTTCGAGAGAATTTGGGTCATTACATTATTTCAGAACAACAACCAAATTTAGTACATGTGATTAATTAGGTATATAACTTCTCAAAATTAATAAATTGAAGACATCATGTACATATGAGATATGTGGAGGGAGTAATTAATGATAATAAACAAATTTTACATGTTAATGGATCATAAAGGGATATATGTATGATGGGAATCAACTTCCCTTTCTTCCCAAATATCATAAATAACTTTTGATGTGATGTTTGTAGGAACAACTTGTTAGAAACATCAAATTATAGACATCATTGATGATTATCAATATAACTATTTTTTTACATTTATGTTTTTTCATTGTGTATCTTAATAGTTTTAATGTCCTCCATTATTTCTGGGACATGATTAAGTCATAATATCTTCATCTCCCAGACATTATCCTGGGATTCCATAGTTATACATCTCTTCCCATATTTATCTTCATATGTTTCCATTTAGATACTAGAATAGAAATTGTTTTTATATGAAAATTCAACAAGTGGAAGATTTTGATCCCAAATTCCTATAATTCCATTGACATGGATCTAAACATATCTTCCAATATTTTAATGGTCTATATATATTGAGCATCATTTTGAGGGTGATAAGTCATTAAAAATATTAGCTCAATATCAAGTTATTCTTGTAGAATACTAAATAATTTTAATGTGAACTTTGGATCTTGATTAGATACTATTGGAAGTTGTACTCCATGAAACACTACCATTCATTTTTTGTATATCTAGTTGTGATGATAAAGTGGGATATCCTCCTAGATAGCAATGGAGATTATTGATATGTGAGTTGATACACCACTACCCAGATGGAATGGTTTTGTTAAAGAGTCTTAGGGAGTTTGGTGATAAAATCTATCATGATTTTATACTACTTCAATAATGGTATAGGAAATTGTTCAAAAATACACTTATATTTTTTAATTTTACCCTTGTTTTAATAACATGTGTTGAGATACAATCTTTATAATCTCCATATTCATGTTTTCTTACCATAAGTTTTCATAAGATCTATATACCTCTTCATACAACATGGATGAATATAGTGGTATAAGTTATATACATCATCCAAAAATTACTTCTTCAATTGTAGTTTTTATAGGAATCAATTTTGGTTTACAATCCTTATAAATAAATCTTTATCAATTTTTAACTCTAAAATATTTTCTATGTTATTTTTTTAAACCATATAACCATTCTGGGATTCCTTACACATTACATAAATGGATTGTTATGAAACATATTTATAAAGGTATGATTTCATCCTATTTTTTATGATTTCTATTTATAAACTCTAAATATTTTTAAATCTTTTTTCACATTAAATATTCATTAATGATATGGTAGCATGGTCCTTTTTTATTAGAGCATTATCTTTTTTTGTTTTCCTTCCCCAAATGGTCATGTATTAGGAAATCAAAATCCTTGATAAAATTAAACCATCACAATTGGATTATATTAAAATAGATAAATAAGAATATATATATATATATATATATATATACTTTAATTAATTGTGATTAATGTTAGTATCACTCTTTTCACCATATAGTAATTCCTCCATATATTTTATTCAAAGATAACTACATCCTATACAAGATCATTTTTCAGGTAATTCTAATCATGGTTCATTATTTTATGTGAGGACTAAGAGATTACATTATCATTTTTAATGAGGATTTGTCCCAATCCCTTCTTTAAACCATCAATATAGATTATAAACCCTTCTCCATTACAATGTAGTGTAAGTAAAAGTGTACACTGATAAGAATATTCTTAATATAATTGTAGTTTTATTCATATTATTTTCTCCAGAGTAATTTTAATACCTTATTTGTTAACATGGTTGGTGGATTTGATAAAAATGATAAATCTATTACTAATTGTTGATATTATCCATCCAACACATGAAGACTCCAGACCTCATTTAAATTTGGAAATGTAGTCCATTTTTCAATGAGCACTATCTCTGAAGGATCAATATATATAAGGTTACTCATCATTACATGAACCATGAATGATACTTTCTATGAACAGTATAAAAAATCTATAAATTCTTTATACATTTATTCCTTTCTCAATTATATTAACAAAATAGTCAAATGATCGTAATTCTCTTATTTACTAAAGTAGTATATGAAAATATCTTCAATAAAGACTACCACAAATAAATCAAGCTAGTATCACAATATTCTATTCAATAAAACCTTAAGTATTTTATGGTTATTTGTATGTTATTAAGGAATATATGTGAATTAAAATGGTACATACTTAAAAGGGAATGTTGTGTTCAGTATATCCTACCTTTTAAGTCTTAATTGATGTTATCAAGTTCAAAGGTAAATTTTTGAGAAATATTGATTCCCATTGAGTTGATCAACCCTGTCATCAATATAGGGTAGAGGATACTTATTACTAATATTTATTTTATTATGTTCATGATAATTAGTGTGAAGATTTATTGATCTAACATTTATCTTAAAAAATGTGGTAGTTGTACCCCATGGTGACGTACTAGGTCATATGAAACCCTTATCTATATTCTCATACGGTAGTTTTTTAATTATTCAAATTCCATGGGAACCCTAGATAGAACAAGTTATGTCTTAAATTTGAAATATCAACCTCACATTTTGGGGCAAGAATATGAAGTTACATGGTATGCACATCGATATAATCCTGTATGATTATAATATCTCCAATGTTTAGTTACTCCCAGACTATTTGAGCCATAATTCCTTCATTAGTAGGTATTATAACATATATTATATAATATACATACTTATGGGGTTCATAATCATGATTGCATTGATATTTGATTATGTGAATATTTTTTATATAAAATGATATTTTTTAATCCTATAAATTGATATTACCTCTATATTGGGAGATCCAATCCATGCCTAATATCACATAAAATTTCACCAAGGGATGAAGAACCAAGTATACCTCATCTAACTTGTTAGAAACCTTGATCTATGAAGAGTTATATTCTTTGGATGGAATCAATGTACCACGAAGAATTTTCTATGATACATTAGTATATCATATTTTTGGTAGTGAATGAATATTCTAAGAAAACATGGATGATATGAAAGAATGAGTTAAACTATAATAAAATAATACCTTTAAAGGTATGGATTAGAGAGTAAGTGCACCTTTCCCCACACCATTAACATGACCCACTTTAGAAAATTTTATTGTATAGGATCTTCTTTATCCCCATGGTTTTGGAGGTTATAGATTTCTAGGATTAGCATTTACCCTTGCATTGGTAAATTGGTTTTATGAATTCAGAAACTCCTTGAATTTGAAGAATGGATGTTTGGGAGGCCCATTTTTTGGGGTCTTTATTCCTTTGGTTGTATTTCCCATCCTCTTTATTCCACCTCAGAGATCATGATCTTGATAGATCATTACTACACACCGAAAAAGTCCTATAATTCCATTAAAATACATTTCTAAGTATTTCCCATATATTTTTAGTATATAAGTGGTTAAAATTTCATTCATCTACATGATTTACCATTTGAGTTTCACTGAAATTCAATTTTCCATTTCTTATCTCACAATTCATGGGAATGATGAGGGTCTTCATTTAAGGCATCCACTTGAATAGAAAATTGAAACTTATATTCATATCTCTCAAAGCTACTTGTATAAAATTCCATTCAAAAATCTAGTTTTATTCCCCTAAAAACGACTAATATTGATTTTAGAGCCAATAATAAAACAGAAAGTGTACCTTTCTTGTCCCATGAATTTAGCATCAAAGGTTCCAATGTAATCATATAATTTTTTTCTAGTTTAGATATTTTCTCTCCATTTTAATTCTAATAGTTCAGGGAAAATATTTTCAGAATTATTTTTTCATTAGTGGGTTTAGAGACCCAATTAAGAAAGTTGTATGTTTCCACATAAAATACTCTATTTTAAAACCCAGTGATTTCAGAATAATTTGTATTTAACAAATTCAATGTGTTTGGTAGATTATTATAAATTATACAAAAAAACATGTGAGTGATTATTTAGTGTTATAAAAAAATGAAAGCCATTATTATCTTCCTAAATGAAAATACTTTGAAAAAATGGGGTCAAAATCACTTAAGAAAATATAATTGATTTTAAAGAGATAATTTTGATATACTATATTGAAATATAAATCTTTTTTAAATTTATTACTTTAGAAAAAATATATATAAATAAAATTTATTGATAAAATTAAAATTATGATTATTAAAATATTTAAATAATATCAATAGAATTATTATAAAATTAAAAAGAAAGTGAATTTAATTATTCATGACTAATTTTTTTGTTTAAAAACATAATTTTTGTTGTATTTTGTATACATTTTATTTGAAATATGAATTAAAAAAACTAATTTTAAATTGAAATAAATAAATAAGTTTTATAAACTTTAATTTTAAAAACAAATTATTACATTTTTGGGATTTATTTTTATGAAATAGTTTTTTATGAATAGTAAAAACAACTTTTTTACAAATGCTATTATTTTATGGAATTATTATGACATAAGAATGATAAGAATGTTTATGAAACCTTTTTATAGACCTAATATATAATTATTAGGAAATATTATACATTTAAAAATATAATTTTATACATTTAAATCAATGTTTTCCATTTTGGAAATCAATTTATTTTTTTTGAATAAAAACAATTTTTTGGTTATTCTATTTTAATCAAGTATTAAGAAGGTTATTTTATTTTTTTTGGGTTTTAATGTAAAATAAGTCTCATTTTTCTAAAAAAATCCAATTAATTTCATCTAAATAAACATTATACTTTATTTTGGTGGAGGTTTATTTTAATGCTCAAAAATAAAATGTTCTAAAAATATTTTGTCATTTCATTTTGTGATCTTATATTAATAGTAAATTTTTCCAATTCAAACAATTGAATATTTTAAAATATATTACATATTTTTCTTCATTATATAAAATTAGTTAATAAGTAACATTTCATTTTATGGTCATAAAAAATAGTAACCATGCTAAAATGTTTGTTACCACGGTAAGGGATGAAAAGTTTAATGGGGGATTAAATTAAGATAATGACTTAAAAAATATTAAAAAATATAAATTTAATTAATTTATTGTAATTATAATATAAAATATCCTATCATCTAAATTAGACTAAATTTCAAAAACTTTAATTGAGATATAAATTTATTATATTTTAGAGATCTTAATTTTTATAATGGTTCCACTTCCTTCAATTAGAAAAAGGTACCAAATCTTCTCAACTATATACACAAATTGATCCCTTAAAATGAATAAATTCCATCCCAAATATGTTACCAAATATCCTCTAAATGTTATATAGGAACTTTTTTCCAAAAGACCCACCCAAGAAGCCATATATTGTTTTCATTAGAGATTATCCAAAAAAGCCATATATGTTTTTACCAAACTAATAATTTTCGAGTTTATTTATTCTTAAATCAACTAAAGGTATTATATATCGATATTAAAATAATTAATTCAGAATATTTACTATACTTAAATGTTTTTATAATAGTGTTAAAACCATTTTCTATATCCTTTCCATCCAATCGAAAATGTAAACATCCCTCATGCATACATGTGAATTAACTCCTCTATGAAGTGATGTTATTCAATTATAATCACCACCTAACAACTCTGGTTATATAAATGCATTTAGTAAATTTATATCTGCAACACCCCAACCCCAGATACAAAGAGTTGGTGCATTATTACATAACGTTGGCAAGATCATAAGGGATCAAATCCCAAAAGACCAATCAGTTTAGTGGCCTTTGATGTACTAGATACATTAATAAGTTTTACATTACATTATAAAATGAAAAAAATAACAAAAATGTCTCCATTGACAACATTCATATCCCTTAGACTATCCCTTAGACTTTCCTTGCAGATTAGTTAAAATATAATTCATTGCATCCTAGAAAAAATAAAACATAGAAAGGGGTGAGCTCTAATGCTCATTTAGGAGAACAATATAGTGGAAACTTTCATAAAAGAAGCATAAACATTTAAGGTAATGTATAAGACTAAAACATAAGCCTTTTAAATATAAACTTCTGCATTATATGGACAATATAAATCAAATAATTCCATTTACTTATTCCCATGGATATTCTATTTGTCGAATAATCACATGAAATATCAATAGCCAATTTCATATTGATGGAATGAATATTACAAGACTTAATGACCACATAGTCAAGGCCTTATGCCATGACTACAAATAATATTTTGTCAAGGAATTGTGCCAAGACACTAGTTTGTCTCGGGAGACTTACTGATGCATTGTTGAGCTATTGCGGGCTCCACCTGTCACTTAATATGTCCAAGGCATTCCTCGTATGAAAATATTTAAACATCACATAAACATTCGTATTAAAAATAGAATAAAAAATGTCAATATGCTATCCATAAACCATGAATTGTGTAAAAATAGGACACCCATAGTCAAGCATATCACAAAACATTCAATACAATATGGAATTTTGGTATCATAATAAATCAACTTCAAACAAGCTTAAAATCCATAAAAGGATGTTGACATAGATGAAATCAAAATTTTGTTTGAGAAATATCTCTTTCTATTTTGAAATAATTTAAAAGTCATATAATTATAAAAGAAAATATTTATTTTGAAAATATTCTTATAATCTTGAATGTTAATCTTCAACGATGTTATAATGGTGTAAAATTGCCACACCCAATATATAAGTTAAAAAAGGCTTTCTTACCATTATTTGGTCGAAACGGTCATAAAGTACCTTGTTTAGAAAATGGTGAAAGATTAATTTTAAAACATATATTATCAAATAAGGGTATATATGAATTTAACCCACAATCTAGTAAACATTAAAATTGTTTTGATTTACATTTTTATGAAAACACATATGTGGATGATAAAGAGGTCCCAGTATATACTTACGTATTAACAACCTCTGATAACTAAACAGATTATTGAATTAACACTTACCTTGTACATTTCCTTAGTTTATGGTAAGTTAAACTAATGTATAATATTTATAACATTGTTATTAAATTTTACAAGAACTATTTACATAAATATTTTATCATAAATGATCCTCTAATATTTCTTTGTTAATAATATTTCAGTAGTATCATTGTTTCAGGTGTTAACTGATTCATTTTCCTTTATATGGTTGGTTACGTAAGCCATGTTTGTTAAGGAAAGGATGTATTTGATTCATATACAGAATGATATTATGTTCCTAAAAATTATTTTTAATCACATAATGAAAATTATTCTTTAATGATCATGATGGGGAATGAATCTCATCGTGTTCGTGGAGACAGTAATCCATACGTAAGCACGAGAGACAATATCATTATATTAATGGTGAAATAATATGTAATTTGAAGTTATTTTATATATATATAATCATTAACATGTAATATTTATTATTTAAATTAGTTGTACTTATTATTATACCTGTCCAAAATAATTAAGTGTTTGAATAACAAACTACACCACGACGTGGATATGGTAAGCTGTACGTACACATGTATGGTGACATTGTCATTTATAGGATGGATAGAATAAAAAATATGTTTGTATCATATTTATAATAACATCACAGAATGTAGAAGGAATTGGAGTTATTATTTTGGTATGGAATCAATGAAAGAGGAAGAGGAAGAAGAAAAGAACTTGAAAGAGGGTGGTGAAATAGTTTCCTCTTCTTCGGGTGTTTCCTTATGAGTTGATCAAAATGGCTCCATAGGTTGGATTTATGAATTGAGTACGAACTCAAGGATGATTTGAGTGATGTTGGGAGGATATTTGGGTAGTGTATGTCTGAGCCAAATGGCTTTGGAGGTGTGAAATTAAGAGAAGGGTAATTACCCTTTTATAAGAGACGTGAGGGTCACTTTAGGAAAAGCATGAAATATTATTTTATAATAAAATACTTTTCGGTTTATAAGGGTTCCAAAATGATTTATCTCGATGATAAAGTTGGTATGGGTAGAAACACACTCAACCAAGAGGTTTTAGACAGGTTTAGGTCACAATATTAACCTTATCTTATATATTTAACTCTTAGGTAAATAGTTTGACATTTTACCATGCCTCTTTGTATTTTTATATTATATGGTTAATAAACATACTATAAACTTCCAAGAGAACCCCAAGTAGTTTATTATTTATATATATAACTTTATCTATGTAATTTGGCCGGCCCTTATATTTTTAGGAATATTATATCAAATAATAGTTAAGTATTGTTTTAAAAACTCAATTATATCAATTTGGAAAGTATTTAGTATTTGATTTTTTGGAAAGCCATATAAACATTATGACATAGAATAAAATTCATTTAATCAATAATAACATGTCATATTTACCTATAAAATTAGTGGATATCATCAAAAGCCTCAATTTATATTTATTTGGATATTTATAATATCAATTATTTTAATATATCATTAATAAGGTAATTACTAGATCATCATTATGTCAAAAATATATTAAATTATTTAATGTCTAAAATTTTTAAATAAAATAAAAATATTTATGAAATCATTTTATCTTTTAATTAATATTTATAGTCGAATTTATTTTTTGTGTAACCCTATATTAAAAATGGTTCAATTATTAAACTTTGAATTTAACACTTTTAACTCTTCTTTAAATAAAACAATCATAAATGTCCTAATCTTATACATGTAGACCAAATGGGGTAATATTTAATTCCTAAAGTTTTTTTAGGTTGAATTACACTTATCCAATAGAATTAGGGCATGTGTTAGGGTAGTTATAATATCATTTTTACCCTTAATTACCCTATTTACTGTTAACCGTGGTAAATAAAAGTAAAAAGTTATTATTCACCAAAAATAATTTAAATCTTATTGAACCAAATTTTACATACTGATGTAAACCGTGTCTCTTGGATTTTTGAAATTAAACTCAAAGAAGAAGTAAAATTATGTTTTATGAAAATTTGTAAATCCTCCTAGAAAGTGGGTAAAAGACGGTAAAAAGATCAATAAAATTTTATATATCTAAACCTATTATAAAATGACTACAATAAATTACATTGTACGTATATAGGTATTATGTTTATATTTTGACCTAAAATAAATTAAATTAAAATAAATATTTATTTAAATAAAAAGTCGGTTTTAAATAATAAAATATTGTTTTCACTATTCATAAAAAATTGAATGTTTTTAGAAAAATACCAAAAATTCACCCTAAGATAATTTTCATATTCCGAATCCAAAAATGAAGTCCATTTTGAAAAATAAAATTTATAAAATTTCAAAAAGTGGGTATTACTATTCATAACGACTAGTTTTATTGGTCGTGGTGTGTTAAAACTCCAAGTTGCGTACAATGCAAGCTACTGCATTATTCAAGGGGGCACGTACCATAGAAGCTTGGGGTGTTACATTATCCCCTCCTTAAAATGATTTCATCCTCTAAATTTCTAAAATATTACTGCATAAAAAGAATCGAGTGGTTCTTCATCTTTAGTTCCTCGGGTTCCCACATTGCCTCTTCCATCATATGGATTATCCAAAGAACTTTTTCATGACGAGTCATCTGGTTTCTCAGCACTTGTTCTCTGGTATCAATAATTTTGATAGACTCTTTATAATAAGAGAGATCATGTTCCAGTTTAATTTCCTCATAGATGAGTACATGCGTTGGGTCAGGCATATATTTTCTCAACAGTGATATGTGTAACACATCATGAAATTGGGAAAGACTTGGAGGCATTTCCAAATGATAAGCTACAACTCCAATTCGTTCTAGAATTTCGAAAGGTCTGATTACCTAGGAATAAATTTACCCTTCTTTCTGAAACGTATAACAACCTTCCATGGAGACACCTTCAAAAAAACATGGTCTCCTACATGAAATTCCAAATCCTTCCTTCAGTTATCGACATAGCTCTTTTTCCTACTTTGGTTTGCTTTGATGTGGGTTTGGATAACCTTTACCTTTTTCATTGTTTCTTCAACATGTTATGGTCCTATGAGTTTTCTTTCACCAACATCATCCCAACAAGTTGGTGTGTGACATCTCTTTCCTTATAATTCTTCATATGTTGTCATCGGAATACTTGAATTGAAGCTATTGTTATAGGAAAATTCTACTAGAGGTAAATATGGACCCCACAAACCATTAATTTAAAGTGATAAAGATCTCAACATTTCTTATAAGGTTTGAATAGTCCGTTCTGACTGTCCATCAGTTTGAGGGTAGTAGGCAGTGCTCATATTAAGTTTAGTATCCAAGGCCTTCTGAATACTTTCCTGGAATCTTGATGTAAAACGGGGATTGAAATCATAAATAATCAATAGTGGTACACCATGGAGTCTTACAACTTCATTAATCTATATTATTTCCAGATGTTCTAGTGGTAAATCTTCTCTTATAGAATGAAAATGTGATGAATTTGTAAGATGATCAATACTGAACCGTATTGCACCATTCCTTATAGGAGTCTTTGGTAGCCCAATGACAAGTCCATCATAATATTATCTCATTTCCACTTAGGTATGGGAAGAGGTTTCATGAATCCTCCAGGTTGTTTCCTTCCAGCTTTCAATTTTTGGAAAACCCTACATCTTAACACAAAATTAGCAATCTCCCTTTTCATGTTTTCCCGCCAAAAATGTTCCTTCAAATCTCTATACATCGTGGTGTTCCCAGGGTGTATTTATAAATTGGAGCTATGAGCATCATCCAAAAATTATCTTTTTAGATCCAGTATATTAGGAACACAATGTCTCTTCCCAAATTTAAAAATTCTATCTTTATATATGAAGTCACTCAATCTCCCATCATTCACAGCATTAATCTTCTTTTGAAACTCCTCACCATTAGTCTTAGAATGATTTTTTCCTTTCTAGTAATGTTGTTTTGGAAACCATTTGAGAAATTATTTATGTTTCACCTTCCATGGTTATTCAAAAAACCATCTTTACTACATCCATGACAATAGGACCCCTTTCAACTCTGATCTTGTTTAAAACTCCATGATCCTTTCTGTTCAAAACATCTGCAACCTTATTTGCCTTCCCCGGGTGGTAGAGTAAAGTTCAATTATAATCCTTGAGTAGTTCAAGACATCATCTTTTCCTCATGTTGAGTTCTTTATATGAGAGAATATAATTCAAACTCTTGTGATTAGCATAAATCTCACATTTTTTACCATAGAGATAGTGTCTCCATATTTTTATAGCAAAGATTGTTGCTGCTAACTCTAGATCATGAGTGGGATAGATTTTCTCATGAAATTTTAGCAGTCGTGATGCTTAGGAAATAACTCTATCATTCTGCATAAGGAAAAAACCAAGTCCTTTCTTTGAAGCATCACTATAAATAACAAACCCATCATTCCCCAATGGTATAATAAATATTGGAGAATTTACTAAAATTCTATTTAGTTTATTAAAACATTCTTCACACTCTTTTATCCAAACAAATTTAACCCGTTTACATGTGAGCTTGGTTAATTGGTTTCCCAATCAGGAAAAATTTAGGACGAAACGTCGATAATAACCCGCTAAAACAATAAAACTGCATACCTCAGTTATACTCTTCGGTGTTGGCCATGCTTGGATTGGCTTTGTCTTTAAATAATCAATATATATTCCATCCTTAGAGTCAATATGGCCAAGAAAAGAAATCTCTTGAAGCCAGAATTCACACTTGCTAAACTTCTCATATAATTCATTTCTTCTAAGTGTCTTCATAATAGTGCGCAGGTGATTTTCATGATCTTCATAGATGTTTGAGTATACCAATATATCATCAATAAATACCACTAAAAATTTTTCAAGATACTCCTTGAAAATTATATTCATTAGATTCATGAGTACATATGGTTCATTAGTCAATCCAAAAGGCATTACTGTAAACTTGTAATTCCCATACCTAGTTCGAAATGCTGTTTTCAGAATTTATTCCTCCTTCACGCACAACTGATGATATCCAGATCAAAGTTCAATCTTTGAAAAATATTGAGCTCCATGATGTTGGTTGAATAAATCATTAATGTTAGGTAGGGGATACTTGTTATTTATTTCTATAACATTGATCTCCCGGTAGTTAATTCACAACCTCATAGATATGACTTTATTCTTAACAAAAAGGGTAGGGGCTCCCCATGGAGAAACACTAGGGTGAATAACTACCTTGTTACTCAATTACTCTAGTTGTATAATTAGATCCATTATTTCCCTAGTTTCCATTCTATAAGGGGTCTTCGATATGGGCCTTGAACCATAAATTAAATCAATGGAAAACTCAGTTTCTCATTGTGGAGGATGTCTAGTTAAATCCCCTGGAAATAGATCAACATATTCTTGAACAATAGTTACATCTTCTATTCAAACATTCTTTTTCCCACTCATAGTTATTTCATTCTCTTCTTCGCCAATAATTTAATTTAGTAGAGCTACTAGGGGTGGATCTTGAAAAGAATCAGGTGGTGACGTTTTTTCTATAAAGATAAGGTACTCTTTATCATCGTCAAAAATTGTAACCTCCTTCTTCTTAAAATAACTTTTCGCATCATGGTCCAAAAGACAATCCATTCTGATGATTATATCAAATTAAATCATGGTTATGATGATGATGTTAGTAGATAATGAAAAATTATATGCCCTAATGGTAACTGATTAACAAAACATTATTGTGATGATACTTCCCTTAGGAGTTTTGACTGAGAACTCCCTTGTTATGTCAAATTAAAAATATCTAATTTTCAAAGAAAACTGAGATGATATGAAACAATGTGATGATCCATAATCAAATAAAGCATAGGCTAAGCATGAGGAAATATTAAATTACCTACCACCACATCTTTCGAAGCATCAACCTCAAAAGTAGTGATCGCATAAACATGGCCTTTCTCCATTTATATTTTTTGAGGTATGTTCCCTTGGAACATAGGACATTTATTTTCATGATGCCCCTTTTCTCTAAAATTTTAGTATTCAACATTGACAGCCTCTTTCTTCCCCTTTCAATCACATGCATTGTGGTCTTTTTCACCACACTTGTAATAGACTCACATTACCTTCATGAAAGTACCAGGGTGTTTCTTCCCACATTTACCATAGTATGGATATTCAATTGTTCATTTCTTCCCCTTATTTCCATTTCCAGAGTTTTTATCAGATCTCTTTTTCTCTTCCTTTGCTTTAAAGTTGTAATACATAAAGAATTCATTTTCTATCTTGATAGCGCATGAGAAAATATATTCGTATGATGAGATGGATTTTGAGACAAATTATTAATGGAGAAATGGTTTTAACCCATCAATGAATCTATCAATATCACTCCTTGGGTTATGTATATAATATGCTGCATGCTTTTTTAACCTTGTAAAGTTAGCCACATACTTTGTGACATTCTTATACTCCATTTTCCTCAGACGTAGAAATTTTCATTCAATATTTGCTCAATGGTCATGAGAAAAGTATTTTCGAGGAAAATAACTTTAAACTCCCTCCATTCCAAGTTCGATACTTCTTCATATTTTTTTGTGTTTTGGGGGCATGGATATATCATATTTCCAGGACCTTCTCGTGGGCACTAATCGGGATAGGCCGCAAGGGTACCCCGCGGGGGGTGAAGATTTCTGGGAGAGGGTCCCTTCTTCGGTTACTCCTCATGATAATGAACTATTGGAGAGAGTCCCGAAGGAGGAGGAGATCAGGGCGGCAATGCAAAACCTTAATCATGAGAGTGCACCATGGCCCGATGGGTTCCCTGGTTCTTTGTAAAGCCATGCCTGGGAGGTGGTTAAGGGGGACATCATCAATTCTTTTCAAGACTTATTCAGAGGGGGTAGTCTTTCACGGATTGCCTCGGCCATGACCCTTGTTCTGATACCAAATATCAAGGCTCCTTCATCCTTTCTTCATTATCAACCTGTAAGAATGTGTAATTTCACTTACAAAATTCTGGCTGGTATTATCCATAGGAGGTTAGCCGGTAATTTGTAATGATGGATATCCAAGGATCAACACGGCTTTGTGAGAGACCTCTCTATTCAGGGTGACATAGCGATGGCATAGGAGATGTTAAGAGACCTCTCCTTCATGTCTCGGGGGGTCCAATTTGGCCATCAAGCTTGATATGAGCAAGGCTTATGAATGGATTGAATGAGGTTTCATCAACAGGGTCCTGCAAAAGATGGGATTCTCCAGCTGGTCTTGCGACATCATGTTCATGTGTTTTAGTTCGATTTGGATGGCAGTGTCCTTTCTGGGTCGTACACATGGCTTCTTCAAGACGGTGAGAGGCCTTAGGCAAGGTGATCTGTTCTCCTTGAGCTTCTTCATCCTTATACAGGATACCTTGAGCAGGCTGATCGGAAGCAGTCTTGCAAGAGGGGATATTCTTTCGTACCGGCGGAGACTGGGGCTTCCTTCTGTTTCCCATTTTATGTTTTCGGACAATACCCTAATCTTCATTAATGCAGGAAAGAGATCTGTGCAGGGAATGAACAATATTCTTGAGTATTGCTGCTAATGGAGTGGCCAACGAATTTACAAAGAAAAGAGAGGCTTCTACAAAGCAGACACATGCACCCCGAGAAGGGTGTATAATTTGGGTTTTAGCTTGGGGATGAGTCATGGCCTATTTCGGATGGAATATCTGGGTACCCCTATTTCTCCAAGCTGCACATGCATTAAAGACTTTGACCGTGTGGTGAGAAAGATTTCTAGCTGAATTCATAATTGGAAGAATCACTTTTTATCCTTTGGTGGTCAGATCACTCTCGTAAATAGTGTCGTATTAGCCATTCATATGCACGCTCTCTCAACCTTTAATGTTCCAAAGGGGGTTATTATGGCCATTGAAAAACTCTTGGCCCGGTTCATTTGGGATACAACATTGGAAGGGAAGAGGCATTGGGTCTCCTAGGGGAATATGGCTTGTCCCATTGTGGAGGGAGGGGTTGGTGTCAAAAGCCTTGATAACACCATCATTTACATGCATGTGAAGCTAGCTTGGGATTTTATTGAAGAGCGTACCATGTGGGGTAAGATGATGGCTCTTCGGCAAGGGGTTAAGGATGATTTTTCTTTGGGGAGGCATTCCTCGCTTTAGTCTTCAGTGGGTAACATGATCCCGAGCTTAATTAATTCCTCAAAGTGGATTATTGGGGAGGGAAATATCCTCTTCTCGCACCACAATTGGTCGGGGAGAGTCCTTGGCTACCCAGTATGTCCAGCCCCGATGATCTCTTTCAGGGAGGTGAGTCAATTCCCTCACTTCTTCCAGGGATTTTTAGATGCGAACCAGCTGGAGCTTTTCGACTCAATAATTTTGAGCCTGAACCCGGATCGATGTGTTTTTACTCCCTCCTCCTAAGGTCAATTTAATGCAAAGGACATTCATAGGCTAGGCACTACTCAAGGGAAGCTAGGGGTGGTTTGTCCAGGTCTGGTTCAATAAGATCCCAACTAAGTATAACTTCCTAACGTGGCGCATTCAGCATTGTACCCTTCCAACTGATGACAATGTTAAAAGGCTTGGGATCAGTATGGCGTCTAGTTGAAACTATTGTGAGAATAGAAGAGAGGAGATCATTGATAATCTGTTCTTCGAAGGGGAGTGGGCTAAGAAGGTCTGGAACTACTTAGAGAGATTTACTAGGTGCACCCCCGTGGCGGCAAGCAGTGGAGCTTTTCTAGAGGGATGGTTTCAGGGTTCTACTGGGAAGGTTAAAGAGACCACGGCGTGGGCGTGTTTCATCAACGCGGGTTGCTAGAGTCTGTAGTCCGCGCGAAACAGGTCCAGGTTTGAGGGTGTACCAGCCTCGAGTCGTAGCATCATCTCCAACACACATTTCCGACTATTGCGGGGTTGAGGGACTCTAGTCGGACGCGACTTCACTGTGCAACATGAATGTGCATCGTGTCACAGAGCAAACGGGTCTCCGGCAGCAGGGGGTCTAGGTGAGTTTGAACCCTCTGGTCTTCGGCCTCAAGCTGAATACTGATGGGTCTTGTGTGGCGGGCATTATGCGCGGCGGAGTTGTGGTCCAGAACTGCATGAGCAGTGTGTACGTAGCATATACGTCGCATTGTGGCAAAGGTTCCTCCCTGTAGGCAGAGGTATAGGCTGTTCTCTTGGGCATCATCCTATGTAGGAAATGGGAGCTCCATATTAACCAGTTGGAGACAAACTCATTGATCATCTGTGGAGCCTTGCGCGGAATGGGAATGATACCTTGGTACATTATATATACAGTCCGAAGATGCATGGCTCTCATCGGCAGCAACACTCAAGTCAACCATACATGGAGGGATGGGAAGAAGGTGGCGGGCTATTTGGCTTTTATGGTAACCCCGGGTAACCTGTTTGAATGTATTTCCCATGTTTCTCACCTCAAACCTGAGAGGGTGAACCTGATCCGGGGGGATGCCCTTGGTCTTCATTATTTCCACCCTATGTAAGCCTCGATGCTCCTTGTACATTGTACGTTGTCCGTTGTTTGTTTTTGTTTTGTGCCCTTTGGAATAAAAATGGTAATGTTGGATGGTAGTAACTGAGAGTGCCGCAAGGCTCGTTGTCATGCACTAGTTCCTGTTCGAGCTTAGCTCAAAGTGGTGTTTTCGGGTTTTACCCCTAGGTACATCTATTCTAGATCTGCCTCTACCTGTCATATCCATATAGAGATGTATTGCTTATAAAACTCACAAAATCTCTACATTGCCAAAATTCTATGATGTTATTCTATACTAATTCTCAAAGTCTATCTTAGGGTAATGTTCTCTAGTAAGCGTTTTTCTAAATCAAGCTTCCACGATTAGTACTAAATATCCTCTGATATCAACTGTAATGCCCCAACCCTAGTTAACTAGAGTTGGTGCATTATTACATAACATTGGCATGATCACAAAGGACCAAATCCCGAAAGAATGATCAGTTTATTATCCTTGGAAATACTAGATACATTAATAAGTTTTACATTAAATTATAAAATAAAAAACAACAACAACATTGTCTCCATTTACCACATTCATATCCCTTAGACTATCCTTATAGGTTAGTCATAATATACTTCTTCACATCCTGGGAAAAATAAAATATAGAAAGAGGTGAGATCAAATGCTTAGTAAGGATAACAATATAGAGAAAACATTCATAAATAAGCATAAACATTTAAGGAAATGTATAAGGCTAAAACATAAGCATTTTAAAATAAACTTTTTCATAATTTCGACAATATAAATCAAATAATACCATTTAGTTATTCACATTTATATTCTACTGGTCGAATAATCACATGCACTATCAATAACCAATTTTATATTGATGGAATGCATAATGCCAGACTTCATAACCACATAGCCAAGGCCTTGAGACAAGACAACAAATAAGATTTTTTCAAGGGCTTGTGCCAAGATACTATTTTTTCTCATTAGACCTACCGATGCAACGGGAATCTATAGCGGGTTCCACCTGTCACTTACTAATTCCAATGCATTCCTAATATGAAAAGGTTTAAACATAACATAAACATTCATATTACAACTAGAATACGAAATGTCAATACCTTATCTATAAAACATGAATGGTGTAAATGACACATCCACAGTCAAACATATCAAAAAACATTCAATATAATATGGAAGTTTTGTATCATAATAAATCAACTTCAAACAACCTTAAAATCAATCAAAGGATGTTGATATGGATGAAATCAAATTTTTTTTAGAGAAATATCTCTTTGTATTTTGAAAACATTTAAAAATCATATAATTATAAAAGAAAACATTTATTTTGAAAATATTTTTATAATATTTTATAGGAAGCTTTGATGGTGTTATAATGGCAGAAAATAGCTGCACCCACCATATAAGTTAAAAAATGGCATTCTTACCCTAATTTTGTTTAAAAGGTCAAAAAGTACCTTGTTTGAAAAATGGCGGAAATATTAATTTCAAAAAATATATGGTCAAATAAGGGTATAGATTAATTTAAACTAGAGTCTAGTAAATAGTAAAAATGTTTCGAATTACATTTTTAAGAATACACGGATGTGGATGATAAAGAGGTCCCAGTAGATACTTACATATTAACAACCTCATATAAGTAAAGTGAATGTAGAATTAACCCTTACCTTATTCTTTTCTTTAGTTGATGGTATGTTAAACTCCTATATAATATTTAATAGATAGTTCTTAAATTACAAAATAACTATATACATAAATATTATAACATATATGATCCTCTAATATTGCTTTGTTAATAATATTTCAGAAGTATCATCATTTTAGGTGTTAACTGATTCGTTTTCCTTTATATGCTTGGTTAAGTAAGCCATGTTTATTATGGATAGGATGTATTTTATTCAAATAAAGAATGATATTATGTTCATAAACATTATTTTTCATCATAAAATGAAAATTATTCTTTAATTATCACGATGGGGAAAAAATCTCATAGTGTTCCTCGAGACGGTAATCCATATGTACGCACGAGCGACAATATCATTATTTCAATTGTGAAAATATATATAATTTTCTGGTATATTATATAAAGAATCATTATAATTTTATATTTATTATTTACATCATTTATACTCATTATTATACCAATTAAAAATAATGAAATGTTTGAATAACAAACTACACCACAAAGTGGAGACGGTAAGTCGTACTTACGCACGTATGCTGACTTTGTCATTTATAGGACGGATAGAACAAAAAATATGGTTGTACCATATTTATAATAACATCACAATATGTAGAAGTTACTGTAGTTATTATTTTTTAATGGAATCAAAGAAAGAGGAAGTGGAAGAAGAAAAGAACTTGAAAGAGGGCGGTGAAATTATTATCTCTTCTCAGGGAGTTTCCTTTTGCGTTTATCAAAAGAGCTCCTTAAGATGAATTAATGATAAAATTAATGACTCTTGGTTGATGTGTGGAATTTTGGTAGTATTTGGATAAGTTTTTGCCGATCCAAATGGCATTGTAGGTGTGAAATTAAGAGACAGGGAAGTAACCTTTTATAAAAGTGGTGAGGGTCACTTTTAGAAAAGCTTAAAATATTATTTTATAATAAATAAATTTTCGGTTTCTAATGGCTAAAAAATGATTTATTTCTAGAATATGGTGGTTAGGGGTCTAAAACCTCTAAAACAATAGGTTTTAGATAGGTTTAGGTCACTATATTAACCTTATATTTTAGATTTAACTCTTAGTTAAATATTTTGACATTTACCATGTCTCTTTGTAATTTTAAATAATATGGTTAATAAACATAATATAAACTTCCAAGAAAACACCAAGTGGTTCAATATTAATATATATAACCTTAAATAAGTCCTTTGGGCGAACCATATATTTTTAGGAATATTATATCAATTAATAATATAGTATTTGTTTTAAAACTCAATTCTGTCTATTTTAACACTATTTAGTGTTTGATTTTTTTGGAACTCATAAAAATTTTATCACATCGAGTTAAATTTATTTAATCAATACTAACATGTCATGTTAACCAATAAAATAAGTGGAATTCATCAAAAGTCTCAATTTACATTTATTTGGATATTTATAATATCAATTATTTTAATATTTCTTTAATAAGGTAATTACTTAATCATCATTGGGTCATAAATAAATTAAATTATTTAATGTATAAAAATTATAATTAAAATAAAATTATTTAGGAAATATTTTTATATTTATAATTAATATTTATAGTCGAATTCATATTGGGTTTAACCCTATATTAAAAATGTTTTAGTTATTAAACTATGAATTTAACACTTTTAACTCTTCTATAAAAAAAATAATAAATGGTCTAATCTAATCCAAGCAGACTAAAGGGGAGAATATTTTATTTATAATGTTGTTTTTGGTCGAATTACACTTATCCAATAGAATTAGTACATGTGTTAGGATATTATAATATCGATTTTACCTTTAATTACCCTATTTACTTTTAACCGTGCTAAATAAATGTAAAAGGTTATTATTCACCAAAAATTATTTTCATCTTATAAACCACATTTTACTTAATGATGTCTACATTGTCTCTAATATTTTTAAAATTCAACCAAAAAAAGTGGAAAAATTATGTTTTATGAAAATTTGTAAATGCTCCTAGAAGGTGGGTAAAAGGCGGAAAAAAAATCAATAAAATTTTTTATACCTAAAATTATTATAAAACGACTCTAATGAATTAAATTGAAAATATATAGGTATTATGTATGTATTTTGACCTAAAATAAATTAAAGTAAAATAACTATTTATTTAAATAAAAAGTTGGTTTAAAACAATAACGTAGTGTTTTTCACTATTCATCAAAAATTGAAATATTTTAAAAAAATACCAAAAATTCACCAAAAGTTAATTTTGATATTACGAATACAAAAATGAAGTCAATTTTGAAAAATAAAATTTATGAAATTTGAAAAATTGGGTATTAATATTCATAATGACTTGTTTTATTGGTTGTGGTGCGTTAAAACTCAAAGTTGCGTACAACACATACTATTGCATTTTTCAAAGGGAAACGTACCATGGAATCTTGGGGTGTTACAATATTATTTCAAAAAATAATTTTTATCCTTTAATTATATATTATTGTTTAACATTCTTTTTCTCTATCCATTGAAAAATGAATACAACACATGTGCATATGTACGAGATACCATCCCCATGAAGTGACGTGATTAATTTTTCATCATTATCATACATAGATGAATCTAAAAAAGAATGTAATGAATAAATATGATATTTATTACATTACTAATATATTTTGGATTTTTTATTATTTGTATACAATAATATTTTCTTACATATTCAATCGTTATAATGTGTTTTTGGTGTAGGTTTTACCACATATGTGAAAAGTTTTATAACAAATGTCATGAATGATTAAGAGACTCTTTTAAAAAGAATTATTTTGAAATAATTTTTAATTTTATTTTTTTTAATATTATTTAGTGATAATATTCAAAATTTGGTTTACTTATAAATTCTATTAATTTAATAAACTAAATAATCACTAAATATGTAATATTTATGTATTCCATTAGAAATGTTAACATCAGTTCTATAATGTGATTATAAAACTATATAACTATGTATAAAACATGATTTAAATATTAATTAATATTATTAATATGATGAAACCGTGACCAAGGTTCAAGTACTACAACCGTGTAATCAGATCATGTGTCGACAACTAAGTAGTTAACACAGAAAATGATTCAAACAAAGAATTGCTATTATATGGGTATTAATAAATTATAAGGGGATTTTATATATCATGATAAGTATGAATATTGTTATTTTATTGATTTAAAATATGTCTAAACTTATTATACATGAGTTTATTACATGTTTTACCAAGTAGAAGTCTGTGTGAAGGGGATTTTTAACTGAATCATCTTTCATTGTTTTATATAAAATTTTTATGGACTGTGACATTCCATGATCATGTGTGTTAGGAAATATAATTTTCTATGTTTTATTTTCTCTTGTTTTATATGAATTTTTCATTTTTCCACATAATTAGTTCGATGATTTATACTTATATCAAATGTTACAATTCTTGGTAAGATTTTCTTGCCCCATTTGTATATATTTGATTCATATGTAATATTGAAAACCTGTTTTATATTATATTATGTATATAATTAACAAGAATTTTTTTTATGAATATTATTTTTCGAATTTGTGGGATTAAAAAATCCATAAAAAGCTCTACCTTCCATGATGTTTTGATTCAACTACTACCAAACCTATAAGGTTCTGTGTTACAATTTCACTTTTATTGATGGTTTTATGTTTCTATTTTTTTTGTATGAAGATGAATACTATTTATCAAGTTAACCACTTATATGTTTTTCAATGGTAATTTATTAGGTTATAATTTATTATTACCATTTTACATTATTATGTACTCAAAAATATAAAAAGGATATTTTTAATAACAAAGGACCTTCTTTATCTTTTTTGGTTAGGAATATTTCTCTTATTTTTCATAGGAATATTTGTCCTCTATATATAAGTTATTTAAAAAAAATTAATGTATGTTTTAAATAATATATAAAATTCTAATTGAGGTTTGTTATACTATGTTTAACTTTTGTTTATAAAGGATTAAAATTAATCTTTTCCATGGTTTTTAATATTACTAAGTTTTATATTTTATAGAAGTCTAAAACAATTATTTTCTTTTTAATGTATAATGTATTAAATTATTTCCCTATAATTATGTCTTTTATTTATCATGAATCATCATTTACAGAAATTAATTGGTTTTTAATGAAAATAATATTCCCATTGTTTTGTGATTTTTTTTCAAAATTAATCATTAAAAAATGAGATTTTTCCTTATTTTTCAATGCCAATTTTCAAATGGTTTTATAAATTTATTTTCCATATATTTAAAACTAATAAAATATTTATTATTCATTACTGGGGAAACACTCACATTATACCATCCACCGTCTTTTTATATATGGATTATATTGATTCTTTAGGAATGTTCTTGTGAAATCGATTTCCTTCCATTTTTTAATTATGTGATGATGGTAACTTGAATGTTGAATTCTTTTAGCACAAATTTGTATGGTTCATCATTCTGAAATAGGTGGTCTTGTAAGGGTGCTCCAATTATTTGGGTAAATGTGTTATATGTCATGATATTACTAATTAATGTAGGTAATCATAATTTGTACAATATACTAAGAGATGTTGGATATAATGATTTATGAAAAATATTAAGTTATTCCAGTGGTTATTCCTAATCCATTATGATATAGGATTATAGTGATGAATTTTTATCCTTGATTTAAGCGTATTTTTTATTCAGTATTATCCAAAACTTTGTGATTTCTATTCTCATTCGAGGACACATGCCATTATAATTCTACATTTTTATGTTATGTTTTCATGGATCTTGATAGTGGTTTTATTCTAATACCAATGATACCAAGCTTTTTGTTATAAATATGATTATACCAACATACTTAAGTTGTAATATATGTTCTTCTAGTAATATTCTCTCATGATAAATCGTTTATTATATTTCCATACCTTCATTCACAATATATGATAAAATCTTATATTCAAAGGATAAATCCATTATTTACCCTTGTTGAGAATTTTAGATAACCCTTATTTTAATTCCACTTTCCAAGTTTATAAGGAAGTATGTCATGTAATATATTTTTATGAGGGTATTCTGTATAGATAATTTTTTTGGGAGAGTTTGGAGAATTCTTAGAGAATAATAAAATCTTAGTATAATAAGAAAAATTCCCATTTATTCTGAAATAAATGGTTTTTGTTACATATATGTATTTTCATAATGATAAAAAACACTAAACCTGTAATATATTAGGTATGTAAGTGACTCAATTTTGGTTATTAATATTTTAAATATAGATGGTTAAATTTGGGTTGATTCATTTTGTATCGAATCTTGTATTTAAGGAATATGTTTTTAGCAACAGATCTTGGTTTAAGGGTTCATGATGTATTAGTTGGAGTCAAAGTAGGGTTTAGATAAATTTAAAGGTTTGTAAATTATCATTTGAGGATAATTTATGAGTTGAGGATACTTTTATTAGTTGATATGTTTATGTTTGTTAATAATGGAATCATAACCATTTCGATGTTTTATGTGATGGGATTTTATACTAATTATTTGTATTATGAAAAATTCATATTAGATCATTTAGGAATATATAAACCTAAGGTTTAACATTTTATTTTTGGTAAAATTTATATGGGAAGAAGATTAATTTATTTTTGAGAACATAAGATAAAACATTTGAAGGTACCTAGCCTATGTCCACTAATAACTATCTAGACTAGAGAGATAGTTTGAAATTAGGCATGTCCCCCATACGCCAAATACTACTGACTAGTACCACTGGTCTAAGGTGGTATTTTACAGAGCACATTACCACATATTAGAGTAAAATTAAAAATATAAATAATAAATCAAATAGATAAACAATCGAAATGAATTTGGTAGTAAATAACCATCTAGGAAAGTGATGAAAAACAGTTAAAATCCATGGTAGATCAAATTTGATGGTACTGGGAAATGCATATGAAGAAAATAGGATATGGATTTAAATTTTATCATCATTGATAAATGGAACTACATTGTCTTGTGTGATGCACAACCCATTTCAACAGTCGAGGATCTCACATGAAGAAATTAAGAAATAAAAATGAACCGGAAAATACCTCATTTGTTTTGAAAATATGATCGATAACTGCTCATTTTTTATGAAAATTTCTCGAAGGAACCGATGCCGGATCCCTGTTGATCATAAAAATAGTTTATAAAATTTTTTCGAACAATTATCATCCATATATAGGTTCTAGTGTATAGATCTTATTATTCCTTCTATATCTTGATGATCTCCACTATGTCATTCCATTGATATGTAATGGTGAAGCTAAATATATTTCTCAGATAAAAATCGTATTTCACATACAAGTATGAGATTGGAGAGTGTGGATATCAAAATAATTCATTATATTGTACCCCAAAAGGGATCATCCTCTGTAATTACACATTCCACTAGGGCTCACCCAGACCATGGAAAGATGAGCTTTCATAAACCCAAGCCCACCTCCAATAGGATAACGGGTAGAGATAAGCACCGATAAGGTATAAAAAATTTGAGGAGGTTTCCTAATGTACATGTACACACACACACCCAACTGTCTCCATTCAAAAGTAGAAAGGAATAATAAAAAGGTTCTGTAACATCTAGAGTACACCATGCATGCAGTAAACTCTTGGTAATATAAGAGAGTGCCACAGAATAAACCAAATCATAAATGGGGAAAATACACACCAATCTAAAAATGAAGTCCTAGAAAAAAAAATAACTTGAATAAAGGATAATGAAGAGATCCTGGAAATTTATCTCTAAGTCCACTCACCATAAACATTCAATGTTGTGAAGTATCACTATGATCCACCAATTTTATAGCAGAACTATTTTTCTTCTTTATAATAAATGACACATGTTTGAAAATTCCATGCATGTGTGAGAATATAAAAACCCATTATGACCCCAAAAAAATCCAAAAGGTATTAATTATAAGATATAAATATTTTCAACTCAACCACTAAAAACAGGGAAATAAAAAATATAATAAACATATGGTAAAAAAGGAACCCATGAGATATAGAAGATGAATCTCAATCTCCTATACCATTCCAATATGTTGAATCTTTCTAGAATACAAAATTTTCATCTTGGATGGCCAAAATCAAATGCATCACTTCTTGAAATTTAGGTGGATGACGAAAACCTCTCTCCTTCTCTGTGGCCCGAGGGGGAACAAACTCTAATAGAGGGCCAATACCCTATGATGATAAGGTTATTAAAATCAATAAATATAGGGACCACACCCTAGTGTGATATGGGGTACTAATTCTTAGATAGATAGAGGGCCCAGGACTTTGTGCATCAGGGGAGAGGGGTGTCACTCAAATTGTAAAGGAACCATTCCCTAGTGCCTTATGATGGTTCCACTAATATGGTAAAGGATATGATCCCTTATGCATCTGAGGGGTTACATTCAATGCATGGAGGACCCATTACCTAGAAAGATAAGGGGTTCCACTTGATAGTTATATATAGACAGAGGATAGATATACTTGTACCATACTGGTTTACCACACAAAGGATAGAAGACCCACAACTCCCCACCACATGATATGGTCAAGGGGGAAGAATCTATAATTGAGGAAAAATTCACTATTACAATTGGGGGAATAACTCAACCAATTCAATGAGTATCGGTGACCCACACCCTAGTGTGAAAGGGGGGTTTCCAACCCCAAAATCTCTCTATTGATCACGCATAATCATTGAACTCGTATAACATTGTCTAAGGACGAATCAAACTATAAAAATCTCATGTCATATCTAAAAAACTATTACAGAGTCTACTATCAAATTAAACCTAGAAAACGTTTAGTATAGTGTACTCACAAGAAAAAATACGAGTCTAGATGATGGAGATACACAAGTTGAATAATTCTATATGGGGTACAAAACATGAACCAGGGGTCGCACAACATGTGAAAACACATAGACTTCTAGCCTTTTATTTTCCTACACATGGAAGGGTTGTCCATTTGGAACTATATAGTGTATACAGGGGGTACACGATATATCCTCACAATAGAATTATTATCCTTTTCCATCCTCCTCATGCATATGTACCTATGACCGTACCTATGTACATTTGGTCATGCCCATTTACCTGGCCATATAGGAGTACCGATTCATTATTGTGTACTCATATTCATGGTGGTATGCCTACCCATACCCATGCCTATATAGTCTCAATGTACATGATGACCGTATCGCATGGGTTCACATAACATGAATGGTCTATACAATGTTTTTGGTCCTTATCTTTTTCTGGAATCCCAAGAAACCACAGTTGGGGGGACTACAATGCATGTGTTTTCAGATAATACATAGTTAAGTTGGGTATTCCACAAAAACATTTGGAAGCTTGATGTGTCACCATCATGACACTACTTCTATCATTTTCACTTTAAATCATTTCGGGGGTTTCAAATAAGGGGTCTTCTTTTCTCGATACATCACTGGTGGATGGATCTCAGACACCAAAATCATGTACGTCTTCTCCCATCATCATCTCAACAATATCGTTACTGCATTTGATCCTGGATTTATAATGTCTTCACCCATAGCCTAAAACTCCCCTGATCCAACCAAAAACAACTAATACATTCTTCTTTCTTGAAACTGGCATGAATCTTTGTGTTCAATCACACTCAAACCCACCCCTAAAAAGTCAAACCATAACATCATTGGAAAATAATAAATACTGTATGGAACATAGTACAAAAAAACATTAGTAAATTGAATCTATCATTCAATACGTTTTCTTGTACAATGTCCACATAAATAGGGTATCCATGGTGATAATTGTGAAATGGAATAAATTAGATTAATTTAATATAACCAATAAATTTTGTTTTCCCTTGTGAAGAGAATATATTTTAGATCAATAGTATTTGATATGAATCATGGTCAATCATTTAATAAAATGGGAGAAACCACAAATGATTATCCATACCATGATTTTTGATTTATCGTTGGTGATAAAAGCATTCACCAGTGATGAAGATGACCCACTTCATTCACTACCTCTGATCTACCTTGATCTAATTATTCATTGTTCTCTAGTCTGATCTCTTGATGAAGAATTCTAAATCCTATAGAAAAATATTCCTAGGTTTATAATACTATTCCTAATGATTTTATATAATTTTTTATTTATCAAGGTATCAAATTTTTTATTTAATTTTATAAAAATAAATAAATTTAATTAGTTTTATATTAAAATTATCATCCAATGGCTCCCTAAAAAGGACATCGGGCACTAACCAACCATAGGGAACACATAGGGTAAACATAGTGTTTTGTAATGAATCTCTATATATGATTTCTGATCCAAGGTCTGTGTCAATAGAAAAACTATGAACCATGATATTATTTTCATGCTTGTAATGAAATATATTAATTTTTTTAATATATTTATTTCGAGGTCCCGAAACACCAAAACACCATGTTGATTCCAAGGAAAAATCCCAATATATACAATGAAATTTTAAAAGGATAAACACATAAAAAATAGAGTCCTTAAATTTTCCCATCCTACAATGCCATTCTACCTAAAATGGAGATGCTAAAAAAAGGTTGACATACAGATTCCTCATCCGACTCTTTCTCTCACATGATCTCTCCGAAAAACTCTCATGTTGCCACAACACACAACCCAAATGAATGGTTCTTCCATGTTGGATCCTCTCATACTAATCCTCAATCATAACTGGGTAATCCAAAAAGAAAGTTTCTTATTCTATATCTAGATTTACACGATCAGTATTTTGAATAGAACCATACACATATCAACTCAAATGTGACATATAGAAGATGTCATGCACCCAGTCCAACATCGGGTATAGTTTTAGGTGGTAAAAAACCTCTATAACCACTCATAGGATCTTGAACAACCCAATAAACCTTGGGGATAACATCCCACCAAAACTAGACCTCTGTAATGCTCTTCGTAAAGAGACTCCCATGAAGATAGGGTATCACTACTCAATCTCAAAGGGCCTATGATGTTGATCTACTTAATATTTATATCATCTTTATGATATCATCATACACCCATGGATCTTCTTAACCTTCTCAGTTACAACATTCATCATCTCTAACACAATAAAAAATTCCTCAAAAATAACAATCCTACATTAAGGGGACATGTAGATTGTCCCTTATAGGGCCTCAAAAGTCTATATGTTGATAGTGGACTAATATCTATTATTATAAGGAAACCATGCCAATGAAAGTGATACTCCTAACTCTGAAATAAGTTTAACATGCATGCACTCTGTATATCCTTGAACGCATAGATAATCTTACAATTTTGGCTATATGTCTGGGGGTTGAAGATCATTCCCATACTCATATGGGCATGGAATGCCTCATGTATTCCTCTCCACAACAGTGATGTTAACCAATCATGATGGTCAAAGATAATTTTTAGGTACTCCATGAAGCCTGATGTTCTCATGCACATAAAATTTACCTAGAATCTCCACCAAACTCTTCTAACTAATGGAATGTATGGGTTTTGAATTAGAAAGTTAATCAAGTATCACCCATATGGAATTGTGACCACTCATTTTTCATAAAATCTCTATAACAATGTCTA
The DNA here is from genome assembly GCA_963277665.1 of Viscum album. Lineage (NCBI taxonomy): Eukaryota > Viridiplantae > Streptophyta > Magnoliopsida > Santalales > Viscaceae > Viscum > Viscum album. The sequence goes on from OY728130.1 coordinate 406,520,746, forward strand.
TCGATACATTTTCGCAATTTTACTACGAGACCTCAAGAGGCTATGCGAAACCTATTAGAAATTTGTTCCCATCCATTACCTACTTAAATGTGAGACAATAAGAAAAAAAATCTTGATTATATATATCATATCAACCCACCAAAACTATAGCTGAAGGTACATGTACATATTTTCCACTAAATGATGTACATCCAAATTAGAGTAGTAAAACTCTCATTACATCCTCTTGCAATGTGACTGGAACTGCTATCCATCATTAGAAATGGAATGCATGCTACCCTCTATTAGAAAATCCATCATGTGAATCTCTTAAAAAATATATATTCATGTAGAACTTCATTTTCAATATCTCCCAATTGATCCTCTCTCACATGTTTAAGGATAGGGGGAGATACCACTATCGACTGAAGAAAATATGGACTCCTCTTTCTACTAGTTCCATCTACTAAGTAACTAATATTTTATAAGAATCCCCCATCAAGCATGAAAATAACTTTCTACTAAGGGAATATTTTACCACATTTTCGTTGAAAAGATTATTAGTCTATCTTGAAGTAATTTTCCAACAAGAACTCCAAATAAATCCTCTATATCAGGTTAATATCTCACTATGTAAATATATATGTGAATGGATCTGGTAGTCTATGTATACAATAAATATCTCTCTAAAAATATAGTACCTCAATATATTCACAGTGAAGAGCACTGCAGATAAAAATATTTCATGAGTAATGTAGTTTTACTCTTGGGGTATCAACTGCCTTGACCCATATGTGATCACATTCTTCCTTTTCATCAATACACAACCAAGACCAACTCCAAAGGCAAAAAATTAATAGGTACTCCACAATCTCCTCTAGTAGTCTCAATACACGAGCACTAGTTAGCCTCATACTCAACAATATAATGGATCTGTAGAACTACTCTATCTACGTAAATGATTTTCATTTCCATTTCAGGGCCTTCTAAGGGATTCATTCCTAGATAATTCCACCCTAAACCATTTATATAACCCATCCACACTAAGAAAACTATGCACGTATTACACTCTCTTTGGGGGGATCCCAAGAACTTCATCAATATTAACATATTTCATATTTAATATCTACTTAAAAATGAAAATCTTAATAAATTGAACATCATGGATTGAAAAAATGGAACTTCTTGAGCTTACCATATATATGTTAATCTCATATTAAATATAGTAAAATTATTAGATGCTTTGAATATTCATCCTCTGATGCATATAAAATTAATATCTCATCAATAAAGATAATAAATAATCATTCCAAACATTGATGGAATATCTAGTTAATCAGATTCACTGGAAAGGAGCATCTTATACTCTAAAAGGAATCACTAGGAACTCATTGTATCTATTGGGATATCAGAATACTATCTTCAAAATACCAGCCTCACGAACCATCAATTGGTGGCTTTTAGACATGAGATCCATCTTCATGAACCATCTCCCACCTTATAAATAGTCAAATAATTTTTTAGTCCTTGGAAATGGGTACTTTTTCTTCATTATTACTTGGTTCAGGTGAAAAAAATTAATTCGATGCTTAAAAACAAACACTCTTTTTTCACAAATAACATTAGAGTTACACAGTGGGAGACAGTTGGTCTAATAAAACCATTATCTAGAAGGTAATATAACTTCACTCTCATCTCTTGGATATAAATAAGGGTTATATGATATTCTATGGAAGATATCATCTTAATCCTGATGTTCGAGTTGATACAGAAATCGGTCTCTCACCTTAGAGGTTGTCCCAAAATTTCCTCATGGAATACATCCATATAATTCTCCCCTACTAAAGGAATCTTGATTCCATAAGATCCTTTTGTACCAAGGTATAAACATTCCAACTTATTCCTGATGGTTTTTTGATTTCTTTTTTTCATGTACCACTTCTTCTTCAATGAAATATCTCTTTCACATAATGGAGAATATCATCACATCTGTCTAAAGGCATATTAATCACCTACAATGAAATTCAATCTTGTCCGACACAGTAGACAACTAGTCCATAACCATTATAAGGATTCATTTTAATGACCAAGAGGTTGCATGAGAAACTTTCTCCACTGAGAACCAACTATCAATAATTTTGGATAAGTGATATTAAATAATCCCACCCGTTAAGAATCTATAACCATAATTGTTGGGAAAAGGTATCAACGGGGCGATCTAGCTCTCAAATAAGGGATACATAGATTTATGAACCACAAAAGAATTTATAACACACATATTGTATCTTGTATCATCTCATGTTCATCCCTTTAATAGCCCTACAAAGCCTGTATCTACTCGCGACACTAACCGCTACCCTCCTAATATTAGCACCAGCCGCCTGTTGGGGGTTGTGGAAGTAGAACATAGTGTGTACCTCCACAAATATCATCCCAGGAAGAACCAACCACTCCAATCCAATTACTATCTCCCTAGGGGCCTCCTTAAATACACATAGGAGAACCCTGAATATTGATAAAAAATTTCATGGTGGTCCATCTGTGTGATGCATTTCCTCCTCACCATGTCGAGTCTGGAAATCATGTGCCATGTGAACTCACCCATCACATGCACAACAATGAATCCCTTTTTGATGACTAAAACCATTGCGTTAATCATGAGTCATAGGTTTTCATGACTATGTCTAGCTATGTGGGGGTTATACTATACTGAGACCCCACCGATAGGTGATTACTAACTATTTCAAATGACTATCTCCCTTGATTACCACTCCTACCTACAGTAACCTAGTGTCCCTCAGATTGGAATATCTCCATCAACAAATCCCACTCTAGCACTCTAGTATATGTGGGAATATAAAAGGGAACCAAAATTATGTGGATGTCTATGTGGATATGCTAATTAAAATTACACACTCATCAGTAACAATATCACACCACGGGGAGGGACTATCTTGTGATATCCATGAACTATTTAGAATACTCAAAAACCATCACGCTGCCCTATTTTATCTCAATAAGACACAGTATTTGAACTATGGGAAAGAATGATGGGTAATAGTCTTCAGAAAACAACTACATGAAGTAATGCGACTCTTGAAGTACACTACTACTCTATGCATAATAATCCTAAACTAATAGTATTATCTAATTTCCAATTTGTGGGAGTGATAATTTGTGCCTTTTTAGAGGGAAAACCTCATGATGTGGTACCAAAATAACACATCATCAATCATCAGATCATCCGCATGATATGAAATTGTTAACCTGACTCACCATCTTTGTGGTTGATTCCATAAATTGATCAAGATATACCACATTTCTATGAGAATATATATAGGTAAGTCCTGGTGAATGAATACAAAGGCTACCACAACAAAATTAGATTTTATGGTTCTAAGAGACATATTATAGATAATTTAACACCATTACCATATGTCTCAACCAATTCTTTATAAGTGGAAAAGACACAAAACCATCTCAAGGAGTGACCTACTATGATAAAACTCTATAACGACCTGACCCACTAGGGCCCACCAATCCAGTGTAAAACCGAGCCATCGCAACCCTAATCCCACATAAAATACGTTAGGGACTAGTGAAAATCTCTGAGAATGAGTAATAAAGTTGGAATCCTTTTCCTAATATACATGTATGAAAGCACCCAAACATCTATAGGAAAAAGTGTAGAGGAATAAAAAAAGGTGTTGTAACATATAGAGTAAAATTTGGATGCAATAGACTATAAATCATACAAAAGAGAACCAAAGAATAAAATAAAGAATTTAGGGGAAAAATACATGCTCTAATTGAAATAAAATCTCGACCTGACAACAAGAGGACTAAAGGAAAATTGAAAGTGCCTGAATCCTGATATCCATTTATATCCATCATACATAGTCTATAAACTTCAGTATTACTATGCTCCACCAATGTCACCATCAAAATTTCCCTCATAACCATAAGACATGAAAAATATAGGGAAATCCCATATAGGGTTCAGTATAAACATACCCAATATGAATCCCCGAATACAAAAAAGAGAGAAATAGAGAAATATAACAAAGGATGGACCAACCAATAAAAATTGAAATAAAAAACCCTTAATATATATAAAATAATAAATAATACTATATGAGAGGTAAATGATTTCTCTATCTCATAGCCAATCCCAAGATGATAAATCTTCCTACATCTCTAATGGTCGATCTCCAATGCCTAGTATCCCATGTGTATATCTGAGAAAGTAATGTGTAGGACCTACCACTCACCACTACTTCACATCCAATAGGGACATAATATCAAATAGAATTCCCACAAATTAGTAAAATAAAGGGGTTACCCTTAATAGATAGAGGATTAGCACCCTAGTGTGATTGGGGGTACCACTTAGTTGATAGATAGAGGACCCATACACTAATTATTCTAGGGTGGAGGGGTGACACTCAGATAGTATATCACCCTACCCTATTGCATTAGGGGGGGTTCCACATAGAGGGTAGATAACCCCCACACTACTATATCAAGGGGCTACCATTGAATGTTTGGACGATCCTCACCCTTGAAAAATTTGTGGGGTTTAACATAGTAGGTGTAAATTTATAGAGTACTCATTACCTAGTAACATGAGGAGGCATCACTCAAATCATGTAGAAAATTCACCTTACCACTACACTGCATAGTGAAAGGGGAACAATATACAATAGAGAATACATTCCCTAATACATCAACAGAGTACCACACAACTAGTGTAAAGAGTATGGGGGAACCACACCCTAGTGTATTAGGGGTGTTGACAACCGAAACCACTCTCTAATGATCAAACATGACCATTGTTACTAGTGTAGTGTCTGCTAAAGAATAATAACTATCTCAAAACATCATTTAAATTCTCAAAAGACACAATGAAATCTACCATCATGTTTTGCAATGTAAAATGATCAGTATAAGAAAATTATGATCTATAATTTGAATCAAAAAAATGGAGACACACAAGGTGGAAGATTCTGTATGGTGTGGACTAGGTGTCTCACAAATTCGGACAAATCCTAGTATCCTAGGTGTGTCCTGATCTATATATGTCATGGTTGGATGTTTGGAACAACACAATTTTTATGTGGGGGAGGGGTACATGGGTCGTATTTACCTCCCAATATTGGTTTGTGTCATTCTGGACCATTTCTATATACCTTGAGATGTTCCTATTTAGAACAAGACATGTTCGTGTACGTGGATATGTTTGTGTACTAAGTTGTGACCTTGTACATTTGTACATGCTCATATACCAGTTCGAGAAAGTGTCTTTGTATTCTTGGTGTACACATTAAGAAACTAACATGGGATCACATATAATGTATGGACCATACACAATATGTTATATTTATCTTTTTACAAAAACACTTTCCCCCACAACCAGGGGAGTACAAGATATGTGTTCTTGGACTGCACTCAAAGCAGTATGGTTCTCCATAGAACCTATAAGATGTTGTACATGTCACTATCATTCTACCCTCATTGTTGTTTCCACTGTGATCCACATTGGGGGCCTCATATCCTTGGATTTTTATGCCAAATCCATTTCTAGTGGCCATATCCTGGCCACCTGAACCCCACATAGATTCTCCAATCACCACCATAATCCAATCATTTTTATTCCACATCTCAAATACATAGTGGCTTCTCCTATAACCTACAACTCTTTTTTATCCATCCTCAAATCACCAATCTATTGATTTTACATGAATGTTCCATGAATATAGGGAATTGATCTTTCTCAAATCCACCCAAAAAATGTCAAACTGTAACCGCATGGGCCAATAGTGAAGGGAACAAAGAAAAGAGGGGGGAAATCACCTTAGTAATTTGAATCCATCAATGGAAAATATTTATTCACTATAGATCATATAATTAGGGTATTCAGATTGATATCTCGTGAAATATTATAATTATATTAGATTAACATAACCAATAATTTTATAGGGCCCATGTGTTGAACAAATACATAATATCAATAAAATAAGATAATAATGTTGATAAATTATTTAATAAAAATTGAGGAAACTAAAAATGAAGAACACTATATCTATTTAGGATTGATTTTTTGTGAGGAAAAAGTTCTTCTACAATTAAGAATACCCATTGTGTTCATTTCCACTTGAACCACCTCTATATAATTTCCCACCATTATCCAATCTGATCCATCACTAAAGAACACCAAATTTCCCAAACAAATTCTCTTTGGTTTATGTAGCTACACATGTAGATTTGTTATAAATGGGTATTCTTAGAGGTATTTTTATGTGATTTAATTTAATAAAAAAATAAATTTAATTTTTTTATTAAATACACTAACCATTGGATTCTTCAACTAGATTTTAAGTTATAACCAACCTTATGTTGTGCATATGGTAAAACCCATGTTCCAAATTAAAACATTATCTACGATTTCGCGTCTCAAGTCACTGTTAATAGGAAATCCAGAATCTTTGAAAATGATGGTCACATGTGCATTAAAATATGTTAATATTTTTGAAATATTTATTTAAGGGTCCAGAAACACCCAATAATTGTGTTTACATTGGAGATAAATGTAGATATATGAATATAAATATTAAAAGTAAAAATATATTAAAAACCGAGTTTCTATATCCTCGCACATAAATATCATCGTACAAAATACATGGAAATAGATCCCCAACCCCTGAATATGATTTTCCTACAAAATAAGATATAAGGGACATCTTATGATTAATTTACTCATCCATAACTATAATTTATTTTTTAATCACTTACTTATAATATAATAATTATTTTACATGAAAATGTAATCCTTTAAATAAACTCATTATAACAATAAATAATACAAGAAAACTGTATATTTAAATATCATACATTTATTAAATATTATTCTATGTATTAACATAATATCATATGAATACTTATAATAAATAAAGTAAAAATTGTTATTCTAAACGTGAATAATAATGAATTCATTTTCTCCATGGTGATCATTCAAAATATAACATCTCTCAGGCCATATAATGGGACCCACTATATCCTATACCCATATTCATTAGAATAGTACATAACATTGAATAACCTTAGTGTGTGAACCTCAAGGAACATATCTTGATACAAGTGAGTGTGATTCATAGACCTGGAGAAGAGTCTATAACCCATTTCAGCCTGTAAGAAGATAAGGAAAGTACATGGAAACATCAAACATTCATATGAGCACATGAATTGTAAAATAATCTTTGTGTCCCAAGTAATCTCTTAAAGAAGTACATGTACTTCATGTCATCATACATTCATGATATATTATTTTTTTACCTACCTAGAGGGACATACATTTTTCTACCATGGAAATGGATTTAGAAAATTTACTTCCATCTCGATCAACTCGACTAGAGATATCACTTCCTTTCAGTAGTGAAAACACCTATCCTAATTATTCAAAAAATGTTATACAACTAGTGGCACTAACAAAAAAAGTTTCATCACAATGAAACTAATACCATAGTGTTCATCATGAATCAATGTATGTGACCGAATTGCATGCATTGATAGAAACCCCATGTTATAAGACCAACACACTTGTTCATAGATATAAACAACCAGTGACATAAGAAACATGTGATATTGTTTTTATCGATTCTATCTACATGATCTTGTCTAATTAAGATATACATGTGAGTGATTTAGGAGAATAAGTATCAAGGATTATTATACACTAGAACTTGATAGTCACACATCATCTGTGTTCTGTTAGCAAGATGATTCTGAACAATAGGACCTATTTTATGTTTACTATCATGGTTTCTCTAGGTTCTAATTATATAATATGAAATAATATAACCTTGTTATATATAAAATATAATATGGGAATTACCATGTAAATAGTGGGTAAAGAAATATAAACACTACTATTGTAAGGGTTCATCATACTTAATTCACTATATACATGATATTATAATAAAACAATACTCTTTAAGTTGGGTCTGGGGAATTCAATTTTAGATAAATGAATTATAAAATACATTTAAAGAATTAATACTTTAGAAGAAAATCATATAACTACAAACCCATCAACCATATTATTTGGTTTGAAACAATCCACCAAAATCATCCTCGTTCTTAGCTTGGTCCCAAAAAACCATGCTCTATCATTGAAATCCAAAATCAAGCCTTAATTATAGGTAACATTACCATGTACTACCCTATAACCATAATGGTCTACTCGAGTAAAAATTGGAGTCCCACACATTGTGTGATTATGAATCAGTATCCCACAACCGTTGAAATCTATAAGCATATCCATTATGGGAAATATTATGAATGAAGACGTAAATAATAATTAAATTAAAAATAAAAATATATCAAATCATTGTTCATCATAGAGTTCCCAAGTGACACTTAGGATTGAACACATCTACATAGGATGAATATGAATTTCTATATATATATATATATAAGAACCATAATTCCATCACTAGATCCAGAAAACATGTCCAAGTCATCCCAAACATGGAGTCATCTGATCCCGATATTTCAAATCTATGGTAGGCCAAATTAGTATCATAAGTAGGAAACAGAATCTATGTTGAATGTAAAAAACTTTCCAAATATTAAATAATCATGAATATAAGGTGAATTTCCAAGGAATTATAAACCAATATCATTAGTAATCAAAGGGGGAACTTCAACATGGTATTCCAATTCAGTATCGAATAATTAAAAATGGTATTTCCCCATGACATTCCAGAATAGTATCATTAGGAATCCAAGAGGGGCTACCCTATGGAATTAAAAATTTGTATTATTATTAATTAAAGGGGGTATAACAAGGGAATTAAAAACCCATTTCATAAAAAATATAAGTGTAACTGATCGTAGTAATTCCAATTATGCATCATTAGGGATCAAAGAGTGATTACCCATGTAACTATGAATAGTTATGGATAATTAAGATACATGGTGAATTCATTAATCAATTCATCTATTTCTATTTCATGAAACCTCACATGAAAGTTATTCATTCTATATCCTAGATCATACTATATGAATCCCAATATATTAAATCAAGGAATAAGATTATGTATAAGGAACCCCTAGTGTCACATCTTGAATTACCCATTTACTTTTCCCATGTCAAGAACACCCCATGAGTGGAAAAATTCTGGGTCACACACTCAAAATCAAATATTAAGTCTAAGGTACCACTAAGACCATCCATTTTATTAACCATGTTACTTACTAAGGATAGGATCACCCCATGGGTGGAGAAAACACATGATCATCTTTATAATGATTAAATTTTTGACCATTGAAATGTTCCATTTAATGATTTTAGGACTAAAAATTTTAATTACATTTTAGGGAAAGGAAATGGTAATATTCATGTAAACAAAAAATAAATACATCAATATAAAAAAATAAAGTATATCTTATAAACTGCCTATATTGTTCTCATAGATGTTCACTCATAAAATACAAAACATTGATTTGAGATAAACTGGTAGAAATCATAAAATCATATAAATGACATGAAAATAGGTTACAAGGACATAACTTAAAGGGATAGAAAAATAAATGAATAAAGGAAGGTTACTTATTGATAATTTTACTATAAAATTTCCTACATAATGAACTGATATCAAAGTGGAAGGGAATCTCTAGAGAAACCTCAACTAAGAAGAATGAGGAGAAGTACTTGGGAAAATAAGTGGGTTCTTAATAAATTTGGGGAAAATGGGTGTCTAGGAATTTAAAATTATAAGAAAAATAGTATTATGGAACTTTTTAAGAGGTCACACTATTTGGCCAAATTGTTGACAAAAATATATTCCAACAATGTATCTCTCACAACCTAAAGAACCCCATCTCATAGGGGTAGGTAAACCATGCACCAACCATGTGGATCACCCTATTTGGGACAAACTACCTCACAAGGGTAGGATTAATGGTTTGTAAAAACATGTTAAATGAATCGATAATTTATGGATATTTTTTACAGTTATCTAGATCCCTTGACATAGTATGAAAACCCAGTCTTCTACATTTTCCCCTTACCACAGTTAGCACTAATTGTGTGCTAACCCTGAACCCATCCTTTAACTTCAATTTCATTCCTTAATTTTGGTACTATGATCTATGCAGTTCTCTAAGAGCCTCATCAAATACCCAAAAACATGTTCAATAAAACATAATCCATAAAAGAAACAAAATTACCAAAAAATAGAAGTGGAATGAACTTCACGAAAGTTATATGTTTTATAACTTCCACAATATATACCAACTCTTCCTCGAGCCTTGTTCCCAAAATTGACCCAAGTTCTAACATAAAATAATTATAACCATTGAGGTAGATATATAAATTCTAATCTCATGTCTCCCCCTAGATATTTCCATTCTATAATTACACACACACCATATGAACTACCATATCTTAAAGATCCTTTTCATTATAATCAAATTATAACACATGGAGTCTCCTTGAAGGATACATCATATTAAAGATAACCATATTACAAATGACCCACATGTAGGTATTTTCTTATACCCATGAGACACATCATAAAATTCCTTCACTTCCAAAATGGTGTTGCCATAAATTTATGCATCCATTGTTAGTTTCAACTAACTCACCCCCTAAATCATGTGACGAAACATAATGAAACCCTTGATCACATTATAAAATGCTTCAGCTATCATCATATGATTCTGCATAAACTAAACACAATATGATGTATGCAACATGATACTAATTTAGATTGAAACAAAGTCATCATTCTATAACCAAAAAATAGGTGAATTATAATAAATACAAGTGGTCATCCCAAGATCCAATGAAATGCTAAATGCATTCTATGAACATGTACCTTGATATTTGAAATGCATTCTCAACTATCCATTATCATAAGAATAGTAGGATGTCCTCAAAATCACCTATATATAATGTTTAGTTTACAATTTGTACCAAACCCACCTCATAATGAATTCATAAACATTCATAGTCACTATTAACCAATGCATGAACCACACTATATTAATCTTACTGGTTATAAACATGCTCATAATGCTCCCAAACCAGCTTCACTACTCAAAACATCAAAGACTAGTGTTTCTCAGAACTGATTATTTCATCCAACTAAACTAATATGCATCAATTATTGTGAAATTGATGAATTACCAAAATAACAATATCACACATTTTTGGATAATGTGACTAATATAATGTAATAAAATTTCCACCTAGTTGTCTCATAAAAACCCACAACCTCACTCTCATGTGTAGTAATAACATAAGGTTATTTTCTCATTTTTCAAGTCAATACATTATCCCAAAGCACCAAAATCTAAAATAACATGTTACCCTAGCAATGAACATCCTAATAATCACACCTAGTCTTACCACTCAGAATAACCTATAAAATAAAAATCATAATAAATTCATTTATCATTTCATCGATCGATACAAGTACATGAGTGTGTTCAATTTTTTGTATCTAACATGGTATATTTTACACATGAAATGTCACAAAACTATAGCTACCACTTAGCAAGGTTTATTAAATCACAAATTCAAACTTTTTTCTATAAATGGATCGAAATTTGTACAAACTAGTCATCATATCTACGGTGTTCTCCCACCATATAACTTCTTTATTTAATTTTTTTTAGAATGATCCTACTCAATATAGATCATCAACCAAACATTTTGATCATCAAGTCCCAGTCATATTATTTGAAAATGTCTTCACCTAAAGTCATTCTTAATAATTTATTAAAACCATGATTCACCATAAGACTACCTTCCCAAATTATCAGCAAATTTACACTATACCCCAATCATGATAGTTCTTACTCAAAGTATATAACCTTGCTTTTATAACATGAATCACACATTCTATCATGTTATAGGCCCTATATCGACATGTTAAATACTCATATTCATGAAGACACTCAACTCACCATAGTCAAAAAAACATTATGATCTCATTCCATTCATAGTGAGTCACTCAACACATTAACATTTCAAAATAGTCAAATTACATCACACTACACCTCAATTTTCACAAAAGGGGTCAGAACACAAATCTCATATGATATGATAGTCGAAAAATATCGAAATTCTTCAAAACCCAATGATTAGTTCCCTATCACCTAAAAATAACATATCTCATACATAGGCCATACTCAGATGAATCAATTCTCTAGGAAAATATATACTTGTCCATGCCTCATAGAGGACCTTACTCTACACAACATACATCACACCCTTAAGGGTTAACATCTAATTACTTCTTTATCTCAAAGAAGGAATCCCATATATTTAAATCATATTTTCATATATGATCATCCAAAAATCCCTTCCAAACCCCACTACCACACTCCCATAAGGAAAATAAAGTCCATAAATTCCGAGACCCCCACAAGAACACACTGTCACATCATATAGTCCTAACCCCAACAAGTTTTTAGGGACCAAAAGTGAACATCTCCAAATGATCAATCCAAACACTTTGTGGGAATAAAAAATAACATTGGGAACATCCACCCATTATTGTGACCTCACCTCAGGTGTCCTGTAATATTCCAACTAGACTCTTTATCATAGAGTTTTTCTTAAAATGCCATCAATAAACATGTCTAACAGGACATCCTAATCCAAGAACATCAACTCAAACATAAACAATTACACTATAAGGATAATATTACGCTGAAATATCCATATACCAAGTAGGTTAAACAAAATAGAATCACTTTTGAAATGGAAAATAAGTATCTTGATTGTCCTCTCACAATAGGTCTCAATAAATAACATTTCCAACCAAGAATCCCAAGAATAATACATCTCTATGTCCCTTTACTATACGATATTGCTCAACCATTTAGATTTATATATCATTAGTTATATTCTTACACGCCTAATAACTTAGTTGACCATGATCACTATATGTCAACTCATCTAGTTGAAATAGTCTTACTTTGATATTTCTTCTAAAAAGCCAATGGAACCCCACTGAGGACATGGGTAACAATTCCAACACCAACCATATCAATATAACCAAAAAATCATTAGAATATACCCAAAACCCAACCCTTTTGGATAAAACTATCTAGGATCACATAAATAATTTGGTTTGGCATTTATCTCAACCCTCTATTTCAATAAACTAACCATCCCACGTCAATATGCTTTTGTATCAATACCCATATTTCACAAGGAATCTATATCCCCATTCAATGGATTTTTTATCACTCTAATTCATCAATGGTAACGTAACACATCTAATATTATTCTTATTAATAATGCATTGAATATCCTCAAAAACCATCTATGGGGTTACCCTCATATGTCACATCCTTCTCCATTATTTGTTGAAAAATATTTTGCTCTATTATTATAGAACCTAGATCAATAGTATATTCAGACACATCTTGACATTATAAGGCCACTCATTGACTATCACACCTACTAAAGGGATCCCATACACATATATATCAATAATACTTTACTTGATCAAACTATCCACTCGATGGATACCATTGAATCAATATCAAGATAACTAGAGGAAAAAATCACATACAACATGTCTCATAACTCCCTCAATCCATAAAAAATAATGGGCTCCTATTAATGATTGATTCTAGCATACCTTTACCACTCTTAGGTCAGGAATAAAAAGAACAATGTCACACATAGTCACAATTTACCAAAATTACCAATGTCATAGTTCATAGAAAAGTTGCAACAAGTATAGCCTCACAATATCTTAGACACCACAAATCAGAAGGGTATAAGATTCTAGGCTCAATCTCTATACCCCATTACCCACTAATAGGTTTAGGAAATACTTATTTGGGAACCACACTATTAATTTTTTTTTAATTTATCCACCTCGTATCTTAAGGAAATATGTAATAGGCACAACACCCCACTATTCCCTATAGCTTATATCATAGGGATGTTAATAAACACACACATAATATCCCAAACTACCCATACACATCATAAACATAATATAAACATAATTTATAATATATATATATATATTGGATCCATAGTATCACATTTTTATATTTCACTTAAAAATAATTTTGAAAAACATGGCTCAATTAATTTAAATTTAAATTCCATTTTATAGGAGAAAAGACTTTATAAGTTGAAATTGACTTTTTTATTTAACATGTTTTACATAATATTTATTCATGTCATCGGATAATACACATTTATCCATTTAATTTAACAAATTCTTTTACAATTGAGACGTTGTTAAATATAATACCAATTATAATTTATAAAGGAATACTCTTTATAAGTTTTAATTGCAATTGTTTTCCTAAAACCTCAAAAAAATTAAATGTAATTGACTAGTTAACATTTTTTTATCCATTTCGAGGATCGGTTCAGTATGATTTAATCATAATAATATTTGCTAAAATAGTATATAAATAGTTGTGGAAAATTTAATGAAAAAGTTATATAATATTCAGAGTAAAAAATAACTTTCAATAATACAAACGACATGTGAATAATGTATGCCTAATATGATGCATGAACACACACTCTCTTTCTATGTCATCCAAGAGATAAAATCCCATAAATCAATTTCCTTAAAATCATGATCATCACATAATGTGAAATACATCAACAATAAATGGGAAAAGCATGAACATCAATCCTATCCCAAAAAATTTGGACTTCCTAATATGTGGGGTCAAGAATGCCAAGTATGAGTTACATCACATTTTTTTGAAAAAACCCTAACTCTTCTCTACCAAACCATAACAATAAAAGGAAAATAATGAGATTTGATATAACTTTGGAATATCTCTGATCTGAGACCACTAATAAGTATCTATACTAGAGAGCTTCTAGGGCCTTATGTACATCAAAGAAAATTCTAAAACATTTGACAAGAAACACCAGCCTAAGGTGGTATAATGGGAATAATATACCCAAAAACGAAAATAAAAAAAGATAAATAATAAAGTAAACCTATATAACATCTAGTTGAATATGGTATTAAATGTATATCTAGGATACTATTAATAAATAATCCAAACACATTGTTCAATACATATCAGACAGTCATAAATCAATAGTAGATCATATAAATCAAAACCCAAAAACCAAATTCACATGTTGTATAGATATAAAAAAATAAGCTTGAGTCATATCCTATTTCCAAACTCCCCTACTCTATTTCAGAAGTCATAAATTGAACATAGATTATAGGCAACATTCCCCTATACTACCCTAAAAAAGAGAATGTCTTATTAGGAACCAATTAGTAGCCCATATAAGGTTTGAGTACGACTTAGTAGGTCAAAACCAATGGAATATATAAGAATATATATTCTGAGTAATAAATTTCATTCTATTATGTGATAAAAAATATTTACAATATAGATAAATAAAACAGACATCAATCATTGGTTTCCAAAGTGACACTGAAGATCGACCATACTGAATATGGCCTAAGCTAGATGCCTCTATCAATAAAAATCATAAAGGAACCACAAAATACATGGGAGAAGTCCTAAGAATCCAAAAAAAGAAGTCATCCTGTATCCAAGTATTAAATAAAAGGATTCCTAAATCAGTACTATTAGTGGGCCCAAACGAATCTGTGAAGCATATCAAATACATTTCATATCATAAATAATTTTCAATCTAATGGGGACTTCCCCATGGTATTCTAAAACAGTATAATCACTAATATAGGGGGATATCCCTAATGAGTTTGTTTCGTAGTTCCTTGAAACGTGTGTTCTAGTTTTAAGAATCACTATTTCTAGGCGGTTTCCATTGGATTTATTCATGGAACCGTAAACTTCCAAAAGTTTTTTATCCAAAGGGGGCCTGCTTTCCAATGGAAGGTGTTTCGTTATGTTTGATCCTTATGATACTTAAGAATGTGCATTGGTGGAGAGGATGGGAGGTCGACTCATCATGCCCTTTTGGGGGGAATTATTCTATACTCCGGGACACTCTTGGTAAATTTAAAATATTTTTAGGAATCATTATTAATTCACCAAGTATATCATAAGTATCCCTTGGAATTTACAATCACTATTTAACATGTGTAAAATTTAGAGTCTTCAATATGTATTCAGGGTTCTTCATTAAGGAAAACACTCATATGTATTTTAGGTTTTCCATCAATGGTATTCTCTAATATACTGATTAGAAATTCTTTTAATCATCGTTGTGATGATACTGGTTTTTAAGCCACTCAGTTGGAAACTCTAGAATTTATTGTCATCTAGGGAGATGAAGGTTAGTTTTGATCTCGGAATCGTGCCCGTAAAATGTGATACCTACGTATCCTTGTAAAAGGAATCAAAACCCTCATAGTTCAGTACCGCTTAATAGGAAACCTCATATGTTTAAGGTCATGTGATATTGACCTCTAAATGAAAGGTGCATGGTCAAAACAAAGGTGTGGGACTTATGCTAAAGAATCCCAAGAAACATGGAAAGGATGTGGATTTCTAAGTAAGATCAGACCCGGTTGGGAATATAGCCCAAGGGGAACATCGTTGATATGATGTGTTGGGTTTGGACCAGTAGGATAGTTCCTATGTATCCCATGTGTATGGAAATAAAATCCCACGTAGTTCGATATGTTTCACAAGAGAGTATGGCCATTTGAGAGAGATGAGTTTGGGATTAATTCCTAAAAATGATAGCTTGATGATTAGAAAATTGAATTTGGGTCTTATTCATAAAGAGGATGCCCAAATTAGGGGAATTATGGCTGGATTTTTGAAGAGAACATCCAGTGAGCTCAGGCCTTGATAAGGATTCCTACGTATCCTGATTATGGTGGGAATCAGAGTTCTCATAGTTCTTTCCAATGAGTGTTTTTGCACATGTTGTAAAAATCACGTATCTCTAAGCCTACAGGAGTCATGCTATGTGTGATAAACATAAGGACGTAAAATATTCAACAATGAAACTTCACACTTTTCCTCCTCCATGGATGGTAGAGGGCATGTTGACCCAGGAAGAGGGGGAGGCGATGATCCTTCCTTCTGTTAAGTTTACATTAGACAATGATCCAATGTAAGGAGTAAGGGATGAAGGTGAGGGGCTTATGCCAGAATGGCTGCCCGAAAATTGATCCTGGTAGTAGAGGGAGACTTCTCCTTTATTTAAAATGAAGAAATGTAGGTGTGAATCATACCTTCCCTACCAGAGTTTGAGGTTTACATATCTTTATTAAGGGTGTGGCCGATGCCCAAGCCCTTATTCTCAGAACTGGAAACCTCCCAACACTCTTTCTGGGATAAATATCCATGTGATTGGGGATATAAAAACCCACAGACACTCCATGAATCCTAACCCCATTATGAAATAAATGTGGGCAACCTTTGACGATAGAAATACAAACCCAAATAGGAGACATGTTAATGTTCCTTTCCTAAAGGTTTGATAAGTATGGAGGTTTTAGTCGAGGTCCCAACAGAATCCCTTTCAGACAAGGAATCCAGTGAAGAAGAAGCCTTGCCATGAATGGCTTTGAGGAAGGCTTGATTGAATGTAGACTGAAGAGAGTGAAATGAATTATTGAATCAAAGAGGGGATCCCACGTAGAGGAGGGCGCACAAGTATGGGCGCACAAGTACACATGGGAGACCTAATTTTCACATAAGTGATGAAAAACCTGTGTGGTAATACTTGGGTGAGACCTTGCTCAAGCCTTCAAGAGTATTCAGAGGTGATCCAAGAAGTGTGGCACTCAAGTTCCTGTTAGAGGAATGGGCGACGTGCAAGTATTTCTGACTTGAGGTGGTTGGACGCTATTGGCATGCACATGTTATGTTTTTTAAACACTAAAAGGACTTAATTCCAATGATCCTCCCTTAAATCCTCCACTCAAGGTGTTGAAGAACTACCATGAATGTTTCAAAAGACTGGAGAAAAGTAATAGGGCGACCAGAGCAGCAATCCTGATTCTAGGAATTTCGTCAATAAAAATGGGGGGCCCAATGGTCTCTTTATAGGCAAATATAGGACCCTGGGAGAAAGTATTTTGGGTGCGCAGGTATAGTGCACAACAGATAGGGGTGAAAAAGTAGGTTGTGCACCAAAATTGTGGTGCACAAGTAACTTTCACACTGATGGTGTTTTTCCTAGACTGGGGCACCACTTTAAGGACTTAGCCAAAATAATTGTTTCAATCAGCTTCAGCATGGTGGCGCGCATGTTTTTTCACGAAGATACCTTGGGAGCCTCTTTCGGGACATTGCCAAATAATTTCCCCATACTGTGGGGGCTGCGCCCCAGCACCCCTGCTAGGGAACACTATCAGGCTGTGGTCTTGGCCCTTCGGGCTGGTGTCATCCCTACCTTCACTAACCCCCATGAAAAATGCAGAGTCACACCGCAAAATTTTCAAGGAAAGTTGAGGTCGTTTTTAGAGGTGGCACATAGAAATACATCTTCAATTGCAGATAAGTCTGTGGAACACATTTCATGGTGTCTACAGAATCCCCCCTATAATTTTATTCATTTATAGTGAAAATAATCTTGTTATATGGTTAATGTTGGGAACTTTGATGCACTCTAACATCATTTGGTAAGATTTGGTGCTACATCAAGTTTTAAAGCATGATCTATTTTTTTCATAATCCATGGGGCCTAGAGAGTATAGTATGATTTTTTTCTAGGGTTATATGGATAACCCCGCAAAAATTATATCTCTTGACTTTTTATTTCTCAATATTACCTAAACTGTACAAAATTTATGCTTAGTGAGTTGGGACTCGACTTTTGTTCAGAGTTCCCTTTGTGGGTTCTCAATATAATGAGTTCCAAGGATTTTGTTGTTTGGTAGTTTAGAGTCATGCATGTTGGACAATAATGGGCTAATATTTATGGTCGAATAGTTTTGATCATAAATTTTGAAATTAGATTCCAAACAAAACTCTGTGGATATAAATTGCTTTAATATTCTTTAAATATTTCCAAGGGGAATATTGATCAATGATTTTAATGGTCACCAAATTTAAAACTTGTTTCAACATAAGGGATGACTTTTCCAAGAACAAAGTTACCATTACTTGACAAACTTATTACGGGGGTTATATTATGTGGGTCCAACTGAGGCATATGCTGCATAACCAAATAGTGGAATATTTTGACTGACAAGACCATTATGTGGTAAACTTATGCAAGGCCAGCTAAGGGAATGTGCTGCACAGTTAGGAGAATGATCTCTCTAAATTTTAATATTTTACTGTTTGATAGATAGGGGAAAATAAGATTTGGGTGACTCAAGACCCCAGTGGGTGGTTTTTCCATGTAAAGAAATTTTAAGAATGAAAAAGGTCTATTTTAGACAGACATAAGTCATGAATATGAAAACCATTTATATACAAAATTTGGTGTATGAGTAATGGTAAAAGTTTATCAGAAAGGATAAATTTTTGAAATCATACTGTGTAGTTTTAAGTCATACAGTGAGGACATTGGTACTGTGCAGTTTTATGTGATACAGTGAGGATATTGGGTACTGTGAAGTTTTGAGTCATGCAGTGAGGACATTGGGTACAATGCATTTTTGAGTCATATAGTGAGGAAATTTGGTATTGTTCAGTTTTAAGTCACACAGTAAGGACATTTGGTACTGTGTAGTTTTAAGTCATGCAGTGAGGAAATTTGGTGGCTTAAATTTCAGATCTTTTGCTCTGACCAAAGGTATGAGAATACTCTCCCAATTTCTTAATCATTTGTTTGGAAACATACTATCATATTCAGGTATGGAAAAGAAAATTGTAAAATAGTATTTGAGAATTTTTGGAACCGAGGAATGATATGGGAAAAAGGAAAAAAGCATTAGAGGAAGTCTTTTCCAAGAACAAAGTTACCAATACTTGACAAACCTGTTATGGGGGATGTATTATGCAGTTCCAACCGAGGCATATGCTGGATAGCCAAATAGTGGCATCTTTTTATTGATAGACCTATTATGTGGGCATCTTATGTAAGGCCATCTAAGGGAATGTGCTGCATAGTCATGAAAAAAACTCTCAGATGTTTTGGTGTTCTATTGCTAAAAGTCGAAGAAATTTTATGGAGATTCAGATTTACTTGAAGCATAGAGTTTGGTTTATTGAGAAATTTATTTGAATATTGAAAGGGTATTTTCAACCAATATGTCCAAAGAATCAGAGGAATATGACTTTTATGAAGGTCTAACCCAAACATAAGAAATATGGTGTCTGTAGTTTTTGGTCATACAACTAGGACTAGAAATGGAAACAATGTATAACATGTGGCCAAGTGATTTCAATGTTATTTCATAGTTCATTGAACACATGGTGAGGGAAATGTGTAATCCATGGCCTTGAAGACTTTAAGACTATGAGAAAGATAATGGGACAAGTATATTGAATAACTGTTTTAAAATACAAATTCTTGTATATTGTCATCATATATTATAAGAAAAAAATATACTATAACCAAGAATGAAGTTACCATTAATTGATAAACCCGTTATGGGGCTGTATTATGCAGGCTCAACTAGGGAATATGCTACATAGCCAAATAGTGGCATCTTTTGACTGACAGGCCTATTATGTAGTCAACTTATACAAGGCCACCTAAGGGCACGTTCTTTATAGTCAAATAAAAGTGCTCTCAGATATTAGAAACATTGTTACCAGAAACCATAAGAAAGATTATGAAGATCTGAAAAATATTCAAAATTAAGAGTATGAAATTTGGAAAGGGTTTACGTTTAATGCAAATGAGAAATATTTTAACCAGTATTGGCTATGAGTTTGACATCCTTTACATAGATCTGACTCATATGTAAAATGAAGACTGTCTTTGTTTCTTTATAATTAATATTATGATGTGAAGTTTAAAGTCATGTAATGAGGAAATTTTCAGCCCCATAAGGAATTAAAACACCTTAATTATATAAAAAACACCTTATCCAATTCTTAAGTTCACTTAATCTATGATCATTGTGAGAAACAATGAGTAGTAAGGGTCTCTTTTATAATACAAAGGTGACATAGATGAAGAATGGGGCTGTCAGATTTCCATATAGTTTAACATCATGCGGTAAGGATGACAATGAACTGATATGAAGGGAAAGATGTATTGTAACTAAATTAAGGGATAAAACCCAAGTGTCGCTATATGTCCTGATGAGGAAAGAATCATGTCATACATAGTTCTTAAAACATTCTCTATGCGGATTTAATTCTTATACAAGAAATAAAGGTTTTTATATCGCGGTTGGGCCCAAGATTGGAGATCTAGGCATCTCTACGTATCTCAAAATAGATGAGAATCATGTCATACATCATTTTTAAACAATCATTCCTCATGCTAATTGGGTTTTATATGAAGAATGGGGGCTTTGAAATGTTCTAATAGAATGGTAAATTTTAAGATATAAAATGGTATGGGGACCAAATCATATATATTAAGGAAACACTCTGTATGGATCTAATTCAAATACAATAGTATAAAAGAGAATATGATGATTTTTTGATTGTTGCTGGGCCCAAAATTGGAGATTTAGGTGTCTCTACGTATCTCATTAAAAATGAGAATGAATCCTTACATAGTTCTTGAAATTAGGTCTCTATATAGATCTGACTGAGGCATAGGAATGAAATGGACTCATAAACTACTAAGGAGTAGTAATGATGTCAACGATGATTTCTTATGGAATCTTTTAAAATCAAATAGAGAGAATGTTAGTTGTACAAATGATGTCATACATTTTAACATCATCGGACAAGGACGAAGATGCTACGTAGTTTAACGTCATGCATCATGGACACTTATGGTGATTATATAGCTTACTGTCTTATAACTAGGACATGAAAGCTATGCAGTTTTATGTCTGGAAGTGGGGACATTGTTCTGTGTAGTTTAAAGTCTTGTAGTGAGGATGAAGATGTATAATTATACAATTTATTTCATCAATAATATCGCATTTTTTGGAGTTGTAATGATCTCTCCATCCATTGAGATTAAGGAATAAGCTCCATTTTAATAGACATTATGTATGGAATAAGGTCCTTCCTACTTTGGATCATATTTTGGAGGTTTCTTTACTAGTGTCATTAGAGTCCTAAAGACCAATACCAATTCTACTTAAAGAAATGAACGAAGGCTAACTTTCTTATTAAAATCTCATGCTATTCTGTTCTGATTGACTTTTAGATGATGTAAAGTATGAAATCTTCTCTCATCTATTCATTCCAACTCATTGTACCATTTCTGAGACCTCTCATATATAGAAAATTGATCACATATTTCAACTCTAAGTGAAGGAAATTGTATTTCAATTGAAAAAATGGATCTAGTTCCACATAACGGTGAATAAGATGTAGCTTGGGGAGCATTATGTGTAGTTGTTTGATAAGCCCATAAAGCATTCAAAAGTGTATCAAACCATGATTTCTTATCTTTATCCACCATTTTCTGGAGTATATTTGATAAAGTCATTTTGAATTCCTCTATCTATCCATTGGATGACGCGTGATAGTGATATGAATGGTTGGACTTGATATTATATTCCTGATATAACTTTTTTACTTCATTAGAACAAAAATTAGTGTTGTTATCCCTCAAAATAGTATGAGTGACACCAAGTATAATGATGATATTAGTTTGGAAAAAACTAACAATGATTTTAGCTCCATCTTCCTTGAGAGGTATTGCCTCAGCCCATTTAGAGAAGAAGTCAATAGTAGCAATAATATACATGAACTAATTAGTCGTGGCTGGAGGATAAGGTCCTACTACATCTATTCCCCATGTGTAAAATGGCCAGGAGTATTTAGCTATATGTGGAAACTCTGGGGTTGATGAATTAAGTTGGCATGTAAATGGAAGGGATGGAATTTTGTAGTGAAATATGTACAATCCTGCATCATTAAAGGCCAGAAGTATCCATTCCTTCATATCTTCTCAGAGAGTCTATACCCAGACTAGTGGGCACCACAAACGTTTTAATGTAATTCTTTCATGACAATTGCAGTCTCTTCTCCATCAATACATCTGAAGATAATTCCATCAAAGCCTCAATTGTAGAGGATCTTTTGGTAATATGGACTATCATAAAGAGTAAAATTATCTGCTCGTAGTCAGATCTATTCTTTTTCAGCTTTATCTAGTGGAATTACACCATTTTGGAGATATTTGATGATGGATGTTCTCCATTACATGGTACGAACATAAGGTTTGGAAATAGGGAAAATTTCATTAATTTCCTCCATTATGGTTTGAACAAAAGGTAAGACCTCATGATGATGATCTATGCTAATGACTGTCCCATCCCGATTTGGATCTGTCAAGGCTATATCTGCACTATTTAGTGCATCTTCTTGGGCATTTTGTGATCATGGGACATAAGACAATGTCGGATCTGAGGGAAATTCAGCCATTAACCCTCAAACGTAATTAGACAAAGGAATTAACTCTAATTTTCTGATAGAATACTCCATATTGATTTTATTGATTAATAATTTTGAATCATCTTTCACCTTTAAATTATCCATTTCTACCTGGAGGGCTAATTCCTAGCCTATAATGAGATCTTGATATTCTTCCTCATTGTTGGTACCACCTTCTGATAATAGGAATGAATAAGGAAATACTGCCTTTTCTGGGGAAATAAGAATAATTTCTAACCCAACATTGTTGAGTTTAGGGTTTTCTATTCTTTTCCCTAGTGGGCTAAAGGAAGCACCAACAAAATACATTTCCCATTTTTGGGAGTTATCTTAAATAGAGAAGACTTTTTCATAAGAAAGTTATGTATTATAAGATTTATCCTCCGCAGATGGATGATCAGCAAGGAAGTTAGCTAGTGCTTGGCCTTTAATTACCTTTTTAGGAACAAATTGGATATCAAACTATTTAAAAATAACTTCCCACCGTGCCAGACTCTCTGTGAGCATAGGACGACTGAGGATAAATTTGAGTGGATTGCAGCGAGATACCAATTGGACCTCATGATGTTCTAGGTAGTGCCTCAATTTCTGAACTGCAAAGATTAATGCTAGGAAGCACTTTTTAATACTTGAATATCGATTTTCCGCATCAATCATAGTTTGACTGAGGTAGTTAAGGATTCTTTCATTCCCATCATCCTTCTTTTGGGTGAGGAAAGAACCTAGGGATCGCTCTAAATCTATCACATAGAGAATAAGTGTTCTTCCTTCAATTGGTGGAATTAATACTGGTTGACTCAATAGATATTTATTTATGGTATCAAATGCTTCTTGGAAATCTTTATTCTATTGGTAGGTGACTCCCTTCTTCATTAACATGGTAAAGGGTGAACACTTGCTTGAAAAATTGGCAATAAAGCGCCGAATATAGGCCAAGTGTCTTTAGGGTACTCTTAATACTTTCAAATTTCAAGGAGGTGACATACCAAGGATAGATTTAGTTTTCTTTGGATCAACATTGATACCATGATGGCATATAATGAAGCCAAAGAACATGCCCGAGGTTACCCCGAAAGCACATTTCAAGGGGTTCATCTTCAAACTGAGTTTCCGAAGTCTATTTAATATGGTTTTCAAATCATCCAATTGATTGGAAAGTTGTTTGGATTTGACCACCAAATTATCCACATAACATTCAAAAAATTTCCCTTATAATGGTTTAAAGATATGGTGCATGGAATGTTGGTAAGTTGCACCTGCATTCTTTAAGGAAAAGGGCATTATCCGATAACAAAACACAACTTGAGGGGCTCTGAAGTCTATAGATTCTTCATCCTTTAGGGCCATATGAATTTTATTATACCTAGAGTATCCGAAATTAAGAAAAGAGCCTCATATATAGTGGTATCATAAATTTGAAGCTTTGTAATTGGAACTAGAAAATCATATTTTGGACAATGCCGATTAAGATCTCTAAAATGAATGCAGACTCTAATTTGTGCATTCTTCTAGTTCACTGGGACTATATTGGCCAGCCATTGTGGATACTGAACTTCCCTAACAAATTTATCCATTATAATCTTATCAACTTTAGCTTCAATTTTAGAGGCATGAGTTGGGTGTGTTCTTCTTCTGGCTTACTTGAATCCACGATGTTCTTCTGGCAAACCCAAATGATGGGTAGATATATCAGGATTAAGACCTTTCATTTCTGTATAATTCAAAGAAAGTATATCTTAATGTTTCTTTAGGAACTAATTATACACTTCACTCTCTTCAGTGGTCATGGTCGCACTAATTAGAATGGGGTATGGATCTTCTTCTGTACCCAGATTTATTTCACTGAGCTCATCCACAGTGGTTGAGACACCTTCCTCAAACACTGGAAAAGAATCCCCAAGATCTTCTTCTTCTCTTTCATCATGTGTTATTTCTTTTTTTTCATTTTCATAGTATATGATAAGAAAAAATTCCCAGATTTAGAGGGGAAATTAGTATTTGAACATCCCGAAGAAGAGGCCACCATATCTGACCCTACTGATGACGAAGGCTCTTCTTGTGGTAACTAATAGGGATTGATGGATTGAGAATCCACATCTTTGTATTTACCTAGAATTGCTAAAATATCTTCTACTCTAGTTGATTAAGTGGTGGATTATTGTTGTTTAGTGGATAAAATAAAAACATATCCATTTAGTCTTTCTGGTGGATCAACAGTTGCTTCCATGTTGTTAGGCTCAATTTCCATAATTGACGTTATGGAAGTTACTAGATGATTTCCCAGATTTGGGTTTACCTTTTCAATTTGATTGATGGCTAACACAAAATCTATACTCAAATGCATAAATGGATTTTATGGGATCTTTTCCAGTCCATTTGGATCTTTAACTTTGGTTATTTCTTTTGTCATGGGCTTTATTCCTTTTGTGTGATAAAACTCTGCCTCAATGTATTGAGATTCACATGTTTTGACCAGAGCCTTGTCACCATACAATGTCCCGATTTGACCATTGAATAAATACTTTAAACATTGGTGGTATGATGAGGGTATGGCTACATGTTGATTCAGCCAAGGCCATCCAAGAAGATATTGAAGGCTGTGTCCTGAAGAACAGCCATGAAATCTGAATTAGACACAAGATCTCCAAATTGAGTTCTGAGTGTAATCTCGATGAGAGGTTCATGTTCATTATTATCATACTCTTGGAACATTAAAGTCAATGGAGATAAGTCAGAATAATTCAGGCCTAATGGACGAAGTGTACAAATAGGAATGAGGTTGACTCGAGAGCCATTGTCAATGAAGCCTCATCTGATGTCTACACTATTGACCTTGTTGGACAAATAAAAGGGTATGATATGCCCATACACCACATCATCTTCATCTTCATATATAAAATATATGAATTCTTGACAGTCTATAGGATCATTGTCTAAATGATAGATCTCAGTAACAGAAACTTCAGTTTCAAACACTTGAGGACTTGACAAATCCTCAATGAGTGCTTCTCGAAAATCTTTTGACAGATTCAAAGCATTCATTAATGAAAACATGGCCGGTACATGGGAGAATTTTTTCAAGACATCATACTTTTGGTCCAAAGGACTATGTTTCCTAGCATGGAGATGTATTTTTTCAGGTAATTTGGTTCTTGATGATTTTTAATGTAGACGTACTCTATGTTGGATTAGAAGCCAAAAATACTTCTGGATTTGGTAAATTAGAGTGACTAGGTATATTCATTTGCTGAGAAGAATACAATGTTAATTATAATCGGTCTTCCGAAATAATTGTGTTAGAACTGAACCTATCTTTCATGAAGGAAACTCCTTGTTCTTGTTGATCATGTTGAAAGGCTATTCCATGAGTTTCTGCCACATATATGGTTCGATATGGGGTAGGGTTAAAACGGTGGTTTCTAGAATTCATGCATCTTCCCCTGTATCCTCGACCATGATCTCTTTCTCTTCTTCCCTAATTAGGTACAAGGAAGTATGGCTCATTATAATCAGAATCACTATTGGCATAAGCATCCTTTAAAAGGATAACATTAATAGAACCAATGATCAATTCTTCATCTAGCGAAGATTCTACTTGACAACTCAATTCTGGTTGTTCCATTTAACGGGGCAGTGCCCATGCTTTTGAAACAGATGGCATAAAATCTTCTATGGTCAACGACAACTTTGGCCTTGACAAGAGCTCATCTTCTTCTGATTTCTCTTTGTCTTTATAATCACTTTTCTTTATTGAGGAATGACCTTTGATGAAGGTTTTTTTGCTATGGAAGGAGTGACAGAAGACACAATTGGTTGTTTCAACTATTTTTTTAAAATGGCATGAGTTTGGTAGATCATTTTCTTGATCTTACATTCATCATATTTCTACACATTTTTACTTTTGAATTCTTGCGATTTTTCCTCTTCCTCTGGATCGATAGTGGTAACACATGCTACTTGAGATGATGAACTTTCCAATTTTACTTGTCCAAAGTCTACCATCTTTTGCAGAAGATATTTGAAAACAAATCACTCTTGAATGGGGTGTCCCAATATCTGAAGAAATGGATAATAATTCAGAAGATCTTCATCTACTTCTTTATTTGGATTCTTCGGTTGTAACAAATGAACCAAATGGTTTTCTAAGGCTGAGATGACGTAGCTAGGAACTTGTTCATTCCTGAATGAATTAATGTTATTCTTTAATTCCTAAAACTGTTTCTGTCTTTGATCTCTTTGATCATCTTGATCAGACGATCATTGTTGTGGATTCTTAGGAGGGGGAGCCCTTCGGTATAATGAGGTTCTTGATGTGGAATTAGTTACAGGTTCCTGTTTGAGTGTGACTATTGTAGCTTCTACTTTTACTACCCTCTTCCCCGGAGTTGATGGAATTACATGAGTTTTAGCCTTAGTTTCTATAATAGAGCCTTTTATCTGTTGAGAGATTGAAGTAAGGTCTCAAAAACCTATTGTGTATTTCCCAAGGATCAATGGTGAGTGTAAGTCATCATGGAGATTTTCCCCAAAAATTGGAAACAACTCTTCTTAAGGGAGTTATATACTTAAGGAATATGTAAATCCTTTCCATCGTGCAATGAAATATGAAACTATTTCATTCTACCTTTGATTACAATTGGTAAGATAAAAAACTGCCGTCATTGGTAGTGTTGAGCTAAATTGATGAAAGAATTTATAATAGAGATCTTCCCATAAAGTAATTGATCGATATTTTAAACTTGTATACCAGACAAAAGTTGGTCATTATAATGACTGCCCAAAACACCTAAGCTTAATGGATTCTTGTTATTGAAAATTTCCCATCATGGGATAACAATGGGAAAAAAAATGTTTTAGCAATTTTTTTGGATCTCTCGAACCATTAATGATTGGGAATGTGGTATTCACAAAATTTGGTGGGGGAAGAATTGCATCCACCCATTCAGGGTAATCTCTCTCTTCCTGGTGAACTGTTGATCACCATTCCTCCATTGCTTCCAATCGTGTTTTTATTTCTTCAATAGTGTTCATAAGAATTCAGAGAACACCTGGATGAGATGGAACTTGTGTAGTTATAGCAATTGGAGCTTGAGCTAGTGCAATGAATAGAAAAAACCACATATGGTGGCGCAGATATCTACCATAAATAAACCATAGGAACAATCCTATTAGGATGTGTTTGATCTTGACTTGATTGGGTACCTAATGGAGGAAATTCATTATCTACATCTGTAGTTACAAAAAATCCTATTTTCTGAGGAGCTCCCATAGGATTTTCAAGTTGAGGAATTTCCTGGGGAGTGTGTCTAGCAGAAATTTTATTTTGAAGTAACTTTGTATGGAGTCTTTTAAACTCCTTTACTTCCTCTTCCTTTGTGAAAATATCACTTCAAGAAAAAGAGATTGACCTTCTTCAGTGGAAAAGTGAGATGCAATATGACATTTTCCTTTCCCCTTGTTATATGATTTTTGAAGAGGGGAGAGTTGGTTATTTGAAGGCATACCAAGATTCTGGTTAAGCCTCTGATTTTGGGTGCGCACACCTTCTTCATTTGCCTTAGTGTGTACTGTATTATGGACAATAACTTCATCTTCTGATTCCCCTAAAATGGACTTATTTTCCGGAAGATATTCTATAATGGTGTTAGTGACATTTACTGATGTGTAATGCATTGATGGAATTCTATCAGTATTTTATCAATATCGTCTCCCTTTGTGTCTTTCATGAGACTTCATTCTCCTATATGATGAATTTCCTAGAACTGCTTGGGGAGCAGTAACCCAAAGGGAATCCTCAGATAGTTCAATTGTACACTTTCCTTGTGGCTTCTTCAATAATCAGGAGAAAACTAAATTCCATTGAGGAGGGGATTACATATGTGAAAAATCCCTCTGCCCTACAAGATTGGTATATTCTCGTAATTCTTCTTCAAGTAATTTAACTTTGTTGAATGAACATTAAGGTTGAATTAAATGATCCCCTAGCCTCGCAATCTGGGGTGATTATTGAACTACTATGGATGAAATTTGTGCAACTGATCTTCTGATTTTCCAGATTTTGGTTCGGACATTAGCTGGGTGCATCATCCGGAAACCAATTAAATCACCTATTTTGGAAGATCGTTGTGCTATTCTAGACATTTTTATTCTCAGACACCTAACATCCTCTAAGAGGGACACCTTCTCAAGATTCTCAGATGGTTGAAGTAAAAGAAATTCAACAACTACATTTCATTGGGAATGATTTTGATGAGATATCTTTGAGGCCTCTTCTTGAGTGTACATCTGATTACATACAAATTCCATTGATTTTGGCCAGCCGTGGGAAATAATATTGCATGAAACCACTTTTGGAGGACTTTTTGGATTTTGGAGTGTGGTGAAATGAAATGCGCTATAATCACCACATCCTCTGAAATGAACACTAGTTGGGGAATTAGAAATTAACTATCATAGTCTATTTAGAGCATTGAGACATGCATGCTGAAGGGTTCTATGCTGTTTTTTAACCTTTGAATGTAGTTAAACTGAGAGAGAATCCAATTCAATTAGGCGTCACAACCTTTATATTACCTTTACATTATTTTGATATTCATCAGATGGTAATACTTTGGTTTTCAAATGACAAATATTTTTCTATAAGTTTAGGCAGATTTTAGGAATGCAATCTTCTATCATCAATTCTGGAATGTTATACTGATAATTTTCCAAATTCTAGAACATGAATAGTATTTCTCCTTTAGCTAATTGTTTCCTCATGTTTAACACAACTTAACAGTCTTTCACTAGAGGTTTCTCCACTTGGTCTGACTAGATGCTTTGTATTAGAAGACAAATGACCCAAGGGAGGTTCAGAGAATGACTGTTTCCTTAAGATGTCTTCTAGTTGGGAAAGTGTTTCACCAGTAAATGACAAGGCATCAGACATGACTGGCCTTGTTTTTTCAAGTGCCTCGAGATCGGAGGGCTTTCTCATCACTACATTGTCAATTGTGGAATTGTATTGACAATGCGAAATACTACTATGGAGAAGACTTTTGTGGTGAATTCCATCATGGGGAGGGTCACCATGATGTATTATAGTAAGGGATAAATCTTCTTTCTCCATGGTCTTTTGGCCACATGGAGGGTTTTCGTGGCTCTCATCTAGAGATAGGCACTATGGATTGACTGAATTTTCATAAAGCATGCCTTCATGATGAAGTGTGTGATGAGGAACTTCAGAATTACAACTACCACTCCCATAATTTGGTAATGAGAGGATAGGATCTTGAGCTGCAATAGATAAATTTCTAAGGGATTCAAGAAATCCAAGATTAATAGGATTTAAATTGCTACTTGAATCTTTATTTTCCAATAGTTCTTGGAAAGAATTCCTTTTGGATTTTCTCTTATACTTAGTTGTGGACACTTGTTGGAAAAAGTGGTTATCATGGGCAAGTGTATGTTTCTGCCATGGAGTGGTTACCAGAATGGACCAATTACCACCAATTGGAAAGGGTGTATCTTCCCAATCCTGTTGTCTGTATGATACTAGGGAGTATGCCCCATGACCACTTTGACTGGAATGGAGGTATGTATCTGCTCTGGAATGGAATGATGATGTGTCATCCCCTGTGTGGGGATAGATTTATGTTTCTATTTATCTGATACTGTGGATGTAGTTGTTAAAATATCCTAGAATTATTCTAGAATATGGGTAGGGATATACATCTTCCCATTCACCATTGATAAGATGTGTTTGGTGACTTCAGTGGTCAGAACAGGAATATACATCTATTCTGTATCTCGAGTAGGTGTATGTACCTTCTTCTGTCCTCCTTTTCTTATCAATGGTTATTGACAGTACTCATTCATGGGGGCAGAGAGTTGGGTCTCCCCTATATTTGTCGTCAGATCATTCTAACTGACTTCTCTGGGTGCTACCAAATGAGACTGTTGGAAGGATTGATGAACACGGGCAGATTTATGTGCCTTCTGGTTGTTTATCATCAAGCAGGTTTGAAAGAATTCCTTCAAAACAAGTAGACGAGACTACTGACAAAAATGGTGACTGTAAATAGGTGTATGTTCCTATTTACCAGTTACAACCACATTAGATTGGTGGGATTATTTAAATGTAGTCATACAAGTATGATGATTGGTTGATGACTTTTAAGAAGGTGTATGTTCCTATTCACGTTATTCCATCAGGTTTATCTTGTGGGATTTGTGGGTTGATGTCAGACGATTCTGCTGAGCGGAAAAATTAGGACAGACTAGTGTATGTGCCCGCCTATTGTTTTCCATCAAGTTAAATTGATGGACTTCTCCGGAAGAGGCAGAGGTGAGAACATGCTCCCTGTTAACTGGACTTTTTCCCTGGTGGTTCTTCTTGCATGCTCGTGTCTAAAAGACCTGGGGAAAACATCCATAGGCAACACCCCTACATGTTGGGGGTACACTACCGCACGATTCTGGCAGTGACTACTAGTGGGAGTCCTCAGGAAGGACACCTACATTCTTTAATTGAGGCTTTGAGTAACCTCTTGATCCACCTCCCTATAGTACGATAGGGATTTATTGTTGTGTTATGGGGATAAAGACTTGAAATGGTTGGAAATGGTGGTTGGAACCGTTTGTTACTTGATCATTGGTCGTTGTTGGACAGATGATCAAGGATTGTTGTTGAACTAGAGGGCCTATCGAGCAGCCTCAAATGTCAGGATTCTACCGTGCTGGGGATATTTTGTTACCAACACATTAGTTACCCAGTGTTGAAGATGATAGGTTGGTGATGACGCCCTTCCCATGGAAGTAGATACATCTTGAGAAAGAGTCAGAAATTTCACAGATGTTGTCTTGGAGAAATCCATTTTTTGGAATGAAGGGAATTATGAGAAGAAAAACTGATAACAACAAACTTAATTAAAGAAACATCTTTTTAGATGGATATATGCATGATAAATTTCTATGTTTGGACTTACATTATCAATTGGTAGGAGCCGAACAGGTGTGTAACATTATTAACATGGTTAAGGATTCACATTGGGTTCACCATTTTGGTTTCATAGTTCCATGAAACGTGTGTTCTAGTTTTTAGAATCGCTATTTCCAAGTGGTTTCCATTGGATTTATTCATGTAACCGAAAACATCCAACAGTTCATTATCCAATGGGGACCTGATTTCCAAAGGCAGGCATTTCGTTAAGTTTGAACATTACAATACTTAAGAACGTGCATTGGTCTAGATGATGGGAGGTCAAACTCATCACACCCTTTTGTGGGGAAATTATTGTATACTCTCAGACTCTCTTCGTAAATTTAAAATATTTTCATCATCCTTATTAATTCACCATGTATATCAGAAGTGTCCCGTGGAATATACAATCACTATTTAACATGTGTAAAATTTAGAATCATTAGTCTGTATTCAAGGTTCATCATTAAGAAAAACGCATGTATGTATTTGAGGTTTTCCATCAATGGTATCCTCTAATATACATATTAGAGATTATTTTAATCACCCTTGTGATGGTACTATTTTTTAAGCCACATAGTGGGTCGCTCTAAAATTTATTTTCATCCAGGGAGATGAAGGTTTTTTTTGATCTTGGTATTTTTCTTGTAAAATGGGATACCGACGTATCCTTGTGAAAGGAATCAGAACCCTCGTAGTATGGTGCCGCTTAATAGTACACATCATACCTTTTAAGGTCATGTGATAAGGACCACTATGGGAAATGTGCTTGGTCAAAATTTAGTTTGGGACTTATGCTGAAGCAGACCAAGGAACATGGAAAGGATATGGGTTTCTATATAAGATCATCCCTTATTAGGAATACAAACCATGGAGAATAGGATTGATTTGAAGTGTTGTTCTTGAACTTCATGGAGGCTTCCTATGTATCCCATATGGATTGGAATCAAAGCCCATGTAGTTTGATAAGTCCCATAATAAATTATGGTCCTTTGAGAGAGATGAGGTTGGTCTTACTTCCTTAAAAGGATGCCTTGATGATTTGAGGATTGAATTTAAGGCATATTCCTAAAAAGGATTCCCAAATTAGGGTAATTATGCTTGGATTCCTGAAGAGAACATCCAATGAGCATAGGCCTTGAGAATGATTCCTACATATACCGGTTATGGTGGGAATAACAATTTTCGTAGTTCTATCTAATGAGTGTTTGGGAACATGTTGTAACAATCATGTATCTCTAAGACCACATGAGTCAAGCTCGGTGTGAGAAAAAAGAGTATGTGAAAGATTCAGTTATGATTCTTCACACTTTTCCTCCTCCACTGATGGAAGAGGGTGCGCTGACCATAGAAGAGGGCGAGGTGACGAGCCTTCCCTCTGTTCTATTTACATGGGATAAGGATCCAATGTAAGGAGGAAGTGATGAAGGTGAGGGTATTATGCTAGGATTGTTGCCCAAAAATTGATCCTAGTAGAAGATGGAGACTTCTCCTTGATTTAAAAAGAAGAAAAGTAAGTGCGAACCATACCTTCTCTACCAGAATTTGAGGTCTCCAACTCTTTAATAAGGGAGAGGCCAATTCCCAAACCCTTATTATCAGAACATGGAACTTCCCAACAATGTTTCTGGGAGAATGTTCCATGTGACTATGGATATACAAACCCACAAACACTCCATGAATCCTAACCCTATTGTGAAACAAATGTGGGAAGCCAATGAATGTGGAAATACAAACCCAAATAAGAGATATGCTGAAGTGCCTTTCCCAAAGGATTGATATGTCAGGAGTTTTTGGTGGAGGTCTCAATAGAATCCCTTTCAGATAAGGGATCCATTGAAGAATAATCTTTTCCATGAATGACTTTGAGGATGGCTTCATGGCTTGTAGACTGAAGTGAGTGAAGAGAAAAAGTGAATCAAAGAGGGTCACCCAAGTTTAGAAGGGCACCCAAGTATGGGTGTTCAAGTACATTTGGGTGACATAATTTTCACTTAAGATACAAACAACATGTATGGTAATACATGGGTGAGACCTTTCTCGAGCCTTCATAAGTATTCACAGGTGATCCAAGTTGTGGGGCGCTCAAGATCCTGTCAGAGGAATGGTCGACATGAAAGTATTTCTGATATGGGGAGGTTGGGCACTATAGGCATGCATGTGTTATGGTTTTCAAACACTAAAAGGACTTATTTCCAATAATCCATCCTAAAATCCTCCGCTAAAGGTGTTGGAGAACTACCTTGAAAGTTTCAGAAGACTGTGTCGATGTACTAGGGTGACCAGAGCAGCAATCAGGCTTCAAGGAAATTTGTCTGTACAGATGGGCCCCCCAAGGGTCTATTTGTAGGAAAATATAGGACCATGGGCGAAAGTAGTTTGGGCGTGCAAGTATTTTTCATGGTAGATAGGGGCGCACATTTAGGCTATGCACCAAAATTTTGGTGCACAAGTACCTTGCGCGCCGACAGTTTTTTGGCTAGACTGGGTTTCCACTTTGAGTTCATAGCCAAAATAGTTGTTTCCATAAGCTTTATCATGGTTGCGCGCATGTGTTTTCATGCAGGTACCTTGGGTCCCTCATTCGGGACATAGCCAAATAATTGCCCCATACCGCGGGGCCGGCGCCCCCGCACCCCTGCTTGGGAACGCTGTCGGTCTCTAGTCCCGGCCCTTCGGGTCGGTGCCTTCGATACCGTTACTGACCCCCATGAAAAATGCAAAGTCACATGATAAACTTTTCGAGCCCAGTTTAGGTTATTTTCAGTCGCGTCACATAGAAGTTCATCTTCAATTGTAGAGAAGTACATGGAACACATTTCATGGTATCTATAGTGTTTCAAATAAGTATCAACATTAATCAAAGGGATATTTTACCTACTCATTCCAAACATATATCAATAAGAATCAAGGGGGAATACCCCAAGTCATTAAAAATTTGTATTGTCATGATTATATAGGGGATTTCCCAAAATCATTCCAAATTAGTGGCCATAATAAATCATAGGGGGAATTACCCAAGTAATTATAACTGTGTATCATCAAGAATGTATTGAGTATTTCTTAATGAAATTATCAAGAGTTATAAATAATTTAATTATAATGGAAATTCATTGTTCAATTCAATAAATTTTAATTCATTAAGTCTCCCACAATAACCATTAACCAAATATCTGAGAGAATACTCCAGGTATCCCAAACCATTTAGTAAGATTCAAATCATAATTCTAAGTCACCCCTATCACTTCTTATCATATTACACATTTTATTTTCCCTCATCATTCTCACCCCACATGTTGATAAAATCTTGATCACTCGCATACGGTGAAATCTTATGTCTAATACACACCTTTGGTCTCCCATTAAATTTACCAAGATACATCACAAGGCTAGTAGCACCCCATTGGGGGAAAATATTCATGTTTTAATCTTTAATGTACAACTCTTAAACCTCTTGGAGGTTTCATTATATTATTTCCTGCTATGGTAATTTAATTAAATATTTATGTCGAATATGTGGTAATATCGACAAAACCACACAACACATACCTCAATAAATAATTAAAAATATAAATTATATATTATAAACGTTGAACCATATATTTATAGATGTGTAATCATCAAATATCATCATCTTCTTTGAGATAAACTATTATAAATTGGAAAAATAGAAAAACTACTTTGAAATTGTGAAAGATAGTGAAAACATTCTAGATATAAAAATAAATGACTTGTGGAAGGGAGGAGGCAAAAATATTTACCTTAATCATTATAAACATGTGAATATAGATTTAAATGAATTGAATTGAGATAAAACACACAAATAAGAATATAAAGTAGAAATTGAGCACTCGAGCATGTTCTATTCAAATTGGGAAGGAAAATAGGTGTTTAGGAATTTAAAATCATAAGGGTAAAACTATAATATTATACTTTTTAAGAGATATCATGGTTTTAACACATGGTATTCCAAAATATGTTTCAATTGTGTATTTAACTATAATAATATAACCCTAACTAGAATGGTTGGCCCAAATAGTTTGGTAAACCATGCACTTTCCATGAGTATCCCACAATCTGAGACACCCCACTTTGCACGGGTAGACCACAAGGCTTGAAAAATCATACAACATCTATGTGAAGTAGTTATATAATTTAATGTAGTGTTTATATTATTCCCTAAATCCATGCTATGGCCTTTTCCCCTTCACATGGTTTGTTAAATAGTTAACTCTAATTATGCATGAAATATATACCCAACCTATAATGCCACTTCCTTTCAATACATTAATGTCTTAAATCACCAAAATTGTTCTCGAAGCTCAATTAAATCACAAAAATATGTTAAATACTTGTTAAAGAATGAAATAATGAAATTTATAGAGAAACCATGTAGAGTAACACAACTAAATAATCTCAATTTTTATGAAAAATGTTGAAAATTCATAGGTTTAATACATCCTTTTTTGTTAAGGTAAATGTGTTAGGTATATTTAAGAGAAGTTAATGTTATTTTTTGATAAATGTTAAGTTAATTCTGGAATAATATATTATTATATATATTAATTTTTTCATATTTTCAATTTTAACTGACATATTTTCAAGGGTAATAATTTTTTTGAACATTTGTTGTTTCTGGGGTATTATAAAGTCGTATTCAACATCTTTACATATATTGTTCATTCCTTGTTGTAGAAATTGTATGAAGACATGAGGAATAAATTTTCATCAATTTTTTTATATTTTACAATCCATTAAAATTTGACTTATTGCATTACAGATGCAATATTCATTATGGTTATTTATCATTTTGAAGATGATATGAATCGTATGTGGAAAACTGATCAAAACACAACGAAAAAAGATATTGTGATTTTGGAAAGGAAATGAATCATGTATATTTTTTATTATTATTTACCTTAATGTTAAAAGAACTAATTTTCTCAATAACAAGTAAAATAAATATAAAATGTCTTATACGGTAAATACCACACAATTTTCATAGTATGCTTTCAGAAACGCATTCCAAATTATGAGTCTTATAATGACACATAATTGGTTTTAGAAATATTTAATTAAATAAAACTAATTTTCATAGTAGGGAATTATAAATTAGTTATCATGATATAATATATAATAGATTTTATTAATATGATAATATATTATCATTTTAGTAAGTGATAATTATAATTTTTAGGGTGAGATTTATTTAGGGGGTAGAATGTAATTCCCTATGAT
This sequence comes from Viscum album, assembly GCA_963277665.1. NCBI lineage: Eukaryota > Viridiplantae > Streptophyta > Magnoliopsida > Santalales > Viscaceae > Viscum > Viscum album. The sequence goes on from OY728130.1 coordinate 406,558,361, forward strand.
TGTCAAATATTTTACCTTTAATAAATTTGATATGTTTGATATATTTATTCGAATGTCACACAAAAAATATGTGAAAAAATATTTTATACTATTAAAAATTTAATAAATTATTATTTATTTAAATGAGATTAGTTTTTCAAAATTTGTAAAATTCACTTATGAAAATAAAATTTATTATGAAGATGTAGTTTTGAACTTCTTTGGAGATTTTTTGACTTTTGGTTCAATTCAATACTTTTTAAAAAATTATATCCATAAAATGTATTGATAAAATTTCAATAATAATTACTAATATAAATTTTAACATATATTTAATGATTATTAAATAATAAGTATGTTAATTTAATTATTCATGAAAAAACACTAACGTTTTTAAAGCCATTTCTTTTTGTATATTATATATTTTTGGTTTGAAGGATAAATTTAAAAAAATTTGAATTATAATTTTAGAAAATTTACTTATTTATTTTAATTTAACTTTTTAAAATTATATTTAGGAGAGTTATTTTAATTTTTATTTGAAATTATTTATTCTTGGGTGAAGAGTGAAAATACTGCTTTTATGTGTACTCCAATTTTATGACATTATCATGACATAAGAATGAATTGAATGTTTATAAAACAATATTCCTATAAAAACATTATATTTAATAACTAAAATTATTCATTTTTACATATAATATTGATGTTACAAATTTATGTTTAACATTAATGAAATATTAGTAATGTTTAATCTAAAATATAGATTATTTTTAGTTCTTATTTTTTAGTCAATTATTCACAAGGTTTATTTTAGTATTAATTTTATTGAATGTAAAAAAAGAATTATTTATTTTATCATAAAAATGTCAATTCAATGGGAATCAATATTATATTTGATGATGGTGTAAAATAATTTTTATCGTTAAAATGGTTTTTTTCGAAACACCAATTTTTGTTTTGTTTTGAAAACATGTATTAAAAGTGAATTTTTCCAATGCTAGTAATTGTATATTTTAAAAAAGATAAAAACTATTTATCAACATTTTCAAACCATGTAATAATCCTCGCATTATTTTTAGGTCATAATGAGTAGTTACCATGGTAAAACAATTGTTACCTTGGTAAGGGATAAAAGGGTTAATGGGGGAGGGTTCCACTAAGAGATAAGGATAAAAATTCAATAAAACTTGTAAAAATGTAACTTTATTACATTATTTAAAACATAATTTATATTATATTTTAAATTTTAATATATTGGATTCACTTTAAATGATAAATAAATTTAGTATATTTTAATGTTCTAAATATTTACAAGGCTACCACTCCCCTCACTAATAAAATAGAATATCCCCTTCTCACTTCTCCACACCACCTCAATAATTTACCGTGACCAGGATATACCCAAATACCATAAAAAAATCCTATATATTTTTATTATTTTCTTATAATACCAAAAGAAACATCCAAGAATCCAGGATCTGTTTTTCAATGGTCCTTGTCAATGGACGAGGTATATGTTCTTACTGACAATTTTTAAAACAATTCCTTCTAAAAACCCATATAAATATTATATAACAACATTTAAATATTTACATCAGTGAACTTACTATACTGAAATGTTTCTATGTTAATTTTATAAAAAAATTATATCTTCTTTCTATCTAATGGAAAATTTAATCTTAATGCATATGTATAAGAAGATTAATGCATCTATGAAGTCATTTTATTCTTTTTTTCATAACCACTATGTTGGGATAGCTATAGGGAAGTTTTTAATTAATATATTTTATATTTAAAAAATAATTATGATTTTTCAATGATAAGTTATTATATAACTTGTTTTATATCATTCATTTAAAAATTAAAACATCATTAATGTATATGCATGAACTACTATCTCCATGAAGTAATGTGATTCATTTTTTATCACCACAATAAATGTTTAATTTTAAAAATGAATATAATGAATAATTATAAACTTTATAACATTTTAAAGATTTTTTAAAAGTGACATTAACATTATAAAATAACCTTTTCTTACTCATTCAGATATTATAACATGTTTTGGTTTTTTCGATTTTACAACTCTATGAACATTGTCAAAATATTTATAATATGAATGAATATGAATTTTTTTTACTAGTAGTTGGATGTTAAACCCAGTTACCTTTTATTAGGTTATATTACTTCTCCATTTACTATGAAATGCTATCATTTTTTGTGTTATGATGTCTGATTGTTTTTTAATATTTCCATTTATTTTCTATAGATTTATTTTTTTTTACCAAAATTTGTTTCATTGATGAATTCTTATTTCAAATATAATTAATCATTATAAGTATTATTTGCATCTATTTTTTCATTTTGAGGTATTTTTCTATTTATTTTTGGTCTCAAATTTTTCTATTTAGTTTTTCCTTGAGTTTTTTGTGAAAAATGGAAATGTTGTGTGAATAGTAAGTGGCGCATGGTTGGTACACAGTTTTCTAAGCCTGCGCCCATGCCAAAGAAACTGTGTGGCCAAGTGGCGTCTTTATACATTGGATAATCAAATTATTATCACATAGTTTTTAAACTGTGTTGAAAAATCATGTGAAAAATATTTCATGGATCATTTGGGGTGAATGGTTTCCACACAATTCATAAAATTGTGCACGAAAACCGTGTGACATTTCAATGACATTAAAATTTTCAAAATACATCTTCTGTTCTCTCGATATTTATACTTGAAACACCCATTTCTTCCCCCACTCAGGATTTCTTACCATGGGCACCTAACCCTATTCTTCTTCCTCCCCTAGAGCTCGATTTTTATCGTGGATTTGGAGTGATTTCTTCATGATTCTTCATGTAAGTCCACTACTATCATGGTTTCATCCTCTTTTCTAGGGTTCCTCTTCTTCTTTATTGGGTTCTCATATATCCAACATATTGGGTGACCTAATTAGGGATAGATCATTATTGTTTGGGTTCTATAAGCAAATTTATAACCTAATCTTTCCTCTATTGTGTTTTGATGAAGCTGTGGTTGTGGCTTTGCACCATTTTCCAAAAGTTTCTACACTTGATGTAAGTGGTTCCATTCTTAAAAATTATTTGTTGAATTTAATATTCTTTATTTTATTCTCATTTCTATTCAATGCATTATATGGGAGGTTAGAAATGTGTTTTCAAATGGATTCAAGGTTTTTTATGGTGAAATATGGAGTTCCAAAGAAAATGGGTTATCTTCTATGTGCATTTCACATGTTCTTCCTTTTTTTTCTTCTTAAAAGGGTTCAATAAAATCTGAATGTGGTGTGAAACAAATATTTAATTTCTTTTTGAGTAAATTTTTATTTGAAAGTAGTTTTTTTTTGTGAAAATAGTGTTATATCATGTGTGTTCATATTTTATTGGAATGTGTTTATGTGAATTGTATGATCCTAGTGACATGTGAAATGAAAATTGAGTATGAAAGAAAAACCTAGGTATCTTAGTGGGAAGAATAGGACTAGTAATAAATTTGAATCAGAAGTGTCTTGTCCAGAATTCATCTAATATGAATCACGATTACAACACTAACTAAACTGTGTTGATGATTGGAGGCCACTAGGCCCGTGGGATGTTCCCTCATAGTATCTTGTTCATGAAAATTTTGTTGTATGATGTTTCTATACCACCTTTCATTGTGATATGATATACATAGTGATCCATTTTTTCTATTGGTTAGAGGCCATTCCCATGACATAGTTCCCTATTATGACAATATAATTGTCAATAACATAGGGTGTTCCTTGTGTGTTTTTTTAGGCAAAGTATGTTCATCCTTAAAAGTGGTTCCTCTTTGGAAATTTTTTTCCTTATTTTTTTCATAAATTTGTTTCCAGATTTTTTTTATAAACTATTCATGTTAATTTTTCTTATAGTTTTTTGGAATGGAATATGTTTATTAGGTGTAATCCTGATGGTATTAGGATCACACCCTATATACACCTTTAGGTGTTTGTAGACTTGGTTATGTTTGACTCAGTTAAAGGAAAGACGTATCGTGAAGTTGGTTTGAGTTACTAGAAGACTTCCTCGTTCAAGGGTTGTGGTTGTGTCATGAGGATAATGATCCTCTTGTTGTCACTTGGTTTTTGGGATAGTGTCTTGTTCTCTGTTTTAGCCCATTTGGGTTTTGAATACATGTATTAGACATTGAATCAGGAAATTTTTATAATAATTTTTTTCAGGATTCTTAAGTTTTAATTTTTTTATCATAAATAGTTATATATAATTATTTATATCTATTAAATCATTCACAAGATGAATTATTGATACCCAATAACTTGTTGTTATACAATGTGGATTGGGAACACCCTTAGGTCTATTTCATGCACCGGGTTGGGTGCCAGGTTTAATGTCACCAGCTTGGTTCAAGAAAAAATGGTATCAAAGTAGGTCACACTCCTATGATTCATGATATTTGGGATGAGTCTAGATAGACATGAGTGAGGATTTTTGTGGATTTGTGTCCTGGTTATGAGTAGTGTGCCTAGCCATAAAACCTTGTGATAGATCTGGAGTCGTTATGGAATGTTAAGACCTGGTTTGACTTCTCCTCGAGGAGAGACATACAAGCTGCTGACTATATAAGGAAAGTAGGTGGGGTGGATTTTTTTGGTTGTTTGGATTATTATTTAGATGTATTTGGTTCAGATTTTTAATTCCAGAAGTATTTGAGATTTGTTCTTATTACTAAAATATTTAATAATGGAGGTATTTATGTAATTTCTCAAGAACAAGACTTCTTCTCTCTGGGGAAATGATGAACCCAAATAAGTTGTTTAGTGGCTTGATTAGATGGAGTGGATGTTTGAGTTTCATGATATTCCTATAGATTTTAGAGTGAAGTGGGCTTCATTCATGCTATAGGGCCCCAGTTAGAGGTGGTTGGACTCATTGGTTCATCAGGAATGACCATACATATGGGTTTGAATGATTTCAAGATCATTTTCAACAAGTAGTATTGTCCCAAGGTTTTAACCTATGCCAAGTCCCGGGTGTTCATGGAACAATACCATATTGACCTGAGAGTGACATTTTATTCCAATCATTTCACATAGCTCATATGATACTCAACTTAAATAATTTCTACTGAATCGATGAAGGCTTAGAGATTCAATATGGGGCTACATACCCAAATTTAGTATTAGCTATTTTTGTTTATATTGAAGATCAATTTTAAGGTGGTTGATCATGGTTGTATGGTTGAGATCAATCAAAAAGGAAAATTTGGATTCCATAGAGAAACATCTATAGTGGGAAGAGGTAGTTTGTCAGAAATGAAGAGGAAGATGGATGAGAAATGGAAGAAGGGGTGTGGTAGTTCAGACCATCCTTCATGATTATCATCGTCTGTGGATTCTAATGACGGGTCAGACATGTTCCATCATTATGGGATGTCATGGAACATATGACATGCATTCGCATCACCTCCCAAACCCTGTCATATATGTGGAGTTATGGGGAACCTGTATCATTTTTTAAATGTGATGTGACCATATCAGAGTGGTATAAGATCAATTTATTCTAGGGGAATGATAGCCAAATCCAATCCATCCATGTTAGTAAGTTCTTGATTCAGTTTTCATGGAGTCATGATTGGATCATCATCTAAGTAGAGTTGCTTCAGGTTTGAACCGTAGGCAAGTGGTTGTTCTCATGATCAGTTTGAGACAAATAATATTCATGTGGAGGACCTAGAACTATTAGAATTAGATGTAGGACCAATGATAGTATTAGGAACCATTATTATAACATCATCCTTGGTTGTTATGCTCTTTGATACTTCTGATTTTGTTTATTTTATCTATCCTCGTTTTTTGGATGTGTTAAAACTCCCAACTCAGATTATATCATATGTTATGGAATTTATGAAACTTCTTCGTAAGAAGAAAGGGAAGGGTCTAGCTGTCCATCTTGTGTACTTTCCATGTTAAGGGTCAAGATAGAGTGGGATTTCCTTGCATTGGATATGGACCGCTTTAAGATAATCCTCGGTATGGATTGGATGGTGCACTATTAGGCACACATCAATTTCTATAGATGAAAAGTGTGCCTTGTGGAACCTAATATAAGTACCAAAGTATTTTTAGATGAATTGGATCCTGGGTGAGGTTCTTTTAGATCTCCACTTCTGTAATTTTGTAATATCCTTTTTCCATTATCATCACTCACATTAGAGTATGATGGTATTTTAGCTCGGGGTGGATTAACCCCTGTGGTGAATGAGTTTCAAGAGGTTTTTCTAGAGTATTTTTAGGGTTTTCTTCTAGAGTGGGATATAGATTTCTTGATTGATTTGGTGTTTGTTTCACAACCCGTATCTATTCCTTTAAATTATATGGGCCCCAATGAGTTGATGGAATTAAATGTATAACTAGAAGATTTCGAATCCAAAGGATTCATTCACCTGAGCATCTCTCCTTGGACCAACCCAATTTTATTCATAAAAAGTATGATAAATCTCCCCAGTTATTCATTAATTACAAAAAGTTAAATAAGGTGACCATCAAAAAATAAGTACACCTCAACCTATTTCAATGAATTATTTGATTAACTCATGGGAGAAAGGTGGTTCTAAAAAATTGACTTGAGTTTAAGAAATAATCATGTAAGAGTAAGAGAGGCCAGCATTCTAAAAAATAACATTTTGAAGTGTATATTAAAATTTTGACTATATGGTCAAGCCTTTTGGGATGAAAATTTCACTAGTAGTTTTCATGGTGCTAATGAATAGGGTGTTTCATAAGTATATCAACTCCATTGTCATAGTGTTAGTGGATGGCCTTCTAGTTTATTCTACAACTAAGGAGGAGCATGAATGCCTTCTAAGAGTTATATTGGGAACTCTTAGAGACCATGTGATATAGGCCAGGTTCTTTAAATTAACTTTCTGGATTTGGGAGGTGATATTTTTGGGTCATGTTATCTCTAAACATGGAGTTTTAGTGAACCCTGAGAATATATGTTGAGTAATTACATGGGAGCAGTCGGGGAACGTGTTTGAAAACAAAATACTCTTTGGACTAGAAGGTAACTATAAGATGTTTATCTAGGATTTATCTTAGCTAGAATTATCCCTGATTGTGCTCACCTAGAAAGGGGTAAAGTTATAATAGATCCCAGAATTCCAAGCATAATTCAAAGAGCTTAAGTGGAAGTTGACCACCTCCTTTTGGGTCTTCGATAATCTTGAAAGGGGTATGTGTTTTATTGTGATGCCTCGGGTATTGGTCTTGCGTGTGATCTTATGTATAATTACCATTTGGTGGCATATGGTTCTCACTAACTCCAACCATGTTAAAAGAATTAACAAACCCATTCTTTGGAGATAATAGTATTGATCCATTCCTTGAAGATGTAGCATCATTAAGAGAGAAATTTGTGGTTTATTCCAATCATAAGAGTTTGGCATATATTTTCGATTAGAAGGATAAAAATACAAGATACAATCATTTAGTTGAGTGACTTTAGGGGTTATACATTAATGCAGTCTATACCCTAGGAAAAGGTAATGTAGTGGTAGATGCATTGAGCGGGATGGTGCTAATAAAATCACTGAGGGAGACCATTGATGAGTGGACTCTGATGGGGCTCTTTACTCATATGCATATAAAGACTAGGGAGAATAGTGGATGAAAATTCTCAGTAGGTATCTTGTTAGAGCACTCTATTTTGTATTTGATTCAGTATAGGAATCTTGGTGATGAGTTGTTTCGGTAGTCTATGCAACTTCTTAATTGTGGGGAGACACCTTGTGATTCGTTGTTGTCTCCCGAAGGAGTTCTATGTTTCAATGATCTCTATGAAGTGTCGTTATCATTGTGAAAGGTGGTGATGTATAATATCCACTAGTATCAGTTGGCCATTCATCCTTCTACTACCATGTTTTATTATGATGTGAATTATTAGTTTAGGGCATCCTTGAATGAGGCGGGATATAGCTGACTTTATATCATAGTGCAATACATGTCCCTAGGTAAGTTAAAATCACCAAAGTCACTATGGTTTTCTTCACCTGCTACCTATTTATACTTGGAAGTGGGTAGAGATATCCAAGGACATTATTATTATCTTAAATTAAACACATAGGGGATGTAATGATACTTTTTTAGTGATAGAACGTTAGAAGAAATTATACCAATTAATTCTGATTAGAGCTTCATCCAATGTGGATGCGTTTAGTTGGATTTATGTTCAGAATATTTTCATGCTTCATGGTGTGCCATAAAAATCATCTATGATAAGGACCCCCATTATAGGTCATGATTTCGGGAAGTCGTTCATAAGGTAATGGATTCACATTTCATGTGGAGCATGACATACCATCCTCCGATGGATGGTCAGATGGAGTGGGCGAATAATGTTTTGGATAACATGCTCTAGTCTTGTGTGTTCGATTTCATAGGTTTATGGGATATCCATTTCGGATTGGATGAGTTTTTATATAACAATAGTTACTAATACTCAATTAAAATGGATCTTTTTGAGTCACTCTATGGTCATTAATGTAAATCATCGTTGTGTTGGTCTGAGGTGGGTAAAACCTTAATATTGGGAACGAGCCCTGTAAAATAGAATTATGATTAAGTCAAGTTGATTAGGTCGCAGTTTTTTAAATCATATATTTGCCACAAAACATAACCATATCATAGATTCTGAGATATTATGTTTTTTTGGTGATTGGGTGTTCCCAAATGTTGAACCTTTGTTTGGTCATCATTATTTGGGAAATCCGGGAAAGCTAATGTCGAGGCATGTTAGATCATTCAAGAAAATTGAGCAAGTTGGTAAGGTGGAATACAAGTTATCATTTTCTTCATAGTTGATAGAAATTATTAATGAGTTTCATGTATCCTGATTGAAAACGTATTACCCATATCTATCTCATGTATTGAATTGGGAAGAGCTGGAGTTGGAAGTGGACTTGTCAGTGTTTGAGTGGCCAGTGAAGATTTTAAACTCCCATGTGATGGTGATTCAAAGGAATTATATTCGACTAGAATTTCATAAAATAGGCACCCCACCCTCTTCTTCTTCCTCCACTGGTGCTCTAGTTTAGTTGTGAATTTGGAGTGATTGCATCATGATTCATTATATAAGTCCCATTATCTCATGGTTTCTTCATCTTTTCTAATATTTCTCATATTTATTCTTGGGGTTTCATATCTCTAGTGAGTTAGGTGACCCATTTTGGGCTAGATAATGATTTTTGGAGCTTGATAATATTTTTTATGGCTTAATATTTCTTAATTGGGTTTGATTGAGGTGTGGTTGTGTCTTTTCAGCATTTTCTATAAATTTCATCACTCCAGGTTTGTGGTTTAATGCATAAAAATTATTTGGTGATTTTATTTCATCTCCTTGATATTATATGGATTATTTATGATGAAATTAATTTTTTTTAATTGAATTCAATTTTTTATGGTGATTGATTTTTTACCAAAAGAAATGGGTTATTTTCTAAGTGCATTTCATGTGTGTTTCATTGTTTTCTATATAAAGGGGTTTGAAAAAATGTTTTATTTGTGAGAAACAAGATTTTTAATGTTTTTGGAGTGATTTTTTATTTGAAATTGGTTTTGTTTGTGAAAATGGTGGTTTATCAAGTGTGTTTACATTTTTTGGAGTCTGTGTGTGTGAATTGTGTGATCCTTGTGGCAAGTAAAATAAAATTTCAGAACAAATAAAAAACCTAGGTCTCTATGTGGATGAATTGAGACTAGAATTATAGTTAAATAAGAAGTTTATTATCTTCAATTCATCTAGAATGATTGAATATTAAAACAATTACATAACTAAGATGATTATTGGAGATCACTAGGCATGTGGGATGTTCCCTCGTAGAGGCCCATGCATGAGAATGTTGTTGGTTGTGGTTTCAATACCATGTTTCATAGAGAAATGATGTACCTTGTGTCCCATTAAATCTAGTGACTAGAAGGTTTTACATGACATAGTTCTCTATTGAGATATTATACATCTCTTTAGTGTATGGTGCACCTTGAATTTTATTTTAGTGGAAAATAATGTTTCTAATTTAAAAAGGTTATTCTTTTCAAATGTTTTTCCTTAAAATGCTTTCTATAAAAATGTTACAAGCCTTTTGTTTATAAAACTTTCTTTTTAATTTTTCATATATTGTTTTCTCATGGAATTTATTTATTGGGTGGAATCCTAATGGGCTTTGGATCACACCCTGCTTACACAATTAAGGTTTTGTAGATATGGTTATATTTGAATTGGGAAATGGAAAGATGTATCATAATGGTGGTTTAGGTTTCTAGTGATATTCCCAATATAGGTGTTTTGGTGGAGACATAATGAAGATGATCCTCTTATTGCATTTTGGTTTTTGGGATACTGTCTTGTCCCTTTTTGTTTTAAACCCCTGGGGATTGGGGTAAATTCTATAAACATTGAATCTAAAAAGAGTTATGCCATGTTTGGTTATGATTGTTGGGTTTTTGTTTATTTATAATTCTTATATGTTTATAGTTATTTATATGAGTGAAATAATTCCCAAGAATCATAGATGATACAAAGGTACTTGTTTCCACCCCATGGGGATTGGTAACTCACTTCAAGCAATGCCACATACTGGGTTTGGTGTCAGGTTTCATGGAACCCCAACTTGGTTCATGACAAGGCTTCTTATCTAACTTTTCTTTCATTGAGACATATATATTATTCACCCAATGTTTTATATTGTGTTAGGTGCATATTTATCATTAATATATTTTATAATGATTCTCATTAAAATTATATGGATTTAAAAATCCATATATGGTTCTCTATTTGATGATATTTTTATTCAAAGGTTACCAAAGCTGTAACATTTTATGTTAAATCTCACTTTCTATTGAGATTATTCATGTTTAAATTTTCATTTCATGAAATTATTTGATATTTATCTTCTGAAAACCATATATTTTGTTTTATTAAATTTATTTATATATAATGGAATTATTAAAACCACTTACGTATCTTTTGTACATATATAGACGAAAATTATTTTTTTCAGAAAAATCAAACATATTTATCTTTTTTAACAAAAATATTTCTCCTCCATGTCCATGTACATAAAATTATTTTATGGAAGTTTTTACATATAATTATAATTTTTATATAGGTATAGTCAATAATAATTTACATTATATACAAATGATTAATATAAACCTTTTCATTTTTTATACGAAACGGTTTTGATATTTTATAAATGTGTGACAAAAAATGTTTTAATTCAATTTATATGATACGAATGAATTGTTATTCTATTTTGTAACTCATATTTTCGGAATATCACTGTACTTATTTCATTTTTTTAATGAAAATCCAATTCCCATTATTTTCAAAAAATTAGTTTTGAAAAGTGACTAAATAAAAAGTATATTTTCCATATTTATTTTAAAGAATATTTTAAATGATTTTATAAACTAAATTCTTCTATTTTAACATCCATTAAGGATTTTTATTTCTAATTAAGAATATGATTAAATGATATCATCTAAATTCTTTCTATAGATGTCTTATGATGATGCCTTATGAAAGATCTCAAGAAACACATTTCCTTCCATGGGTTAATTAAGATATGATAGAATCTCTAATGTTTTGTTCTTGTGGAACATATATTTATGGTTTATCATTCAATGATGAGTGATTCTAATATTTCCCACCAATTCATTGGGTAAAGGATTTATATATCATGATATTACTAAGAGATTTTTGTAATAATGTTTTTTCCAATAAACTAAGGGGTTTTGGTAATAATGTCTAATCGATTATATTAAGGGATATTAGTTATGATTCCAGATCCATTATGATATAGGATATTTGTGATGATTTTTGAACTAGATGGTTATATGATTCGTGTAGTGATGCCTTATGCATAACATTATTATTTCCTATTCAAATTTATATTCCATATTTAAATACTGAGTTATAAGTTTATGTTATGTTCTTATAGATCATGATAATGGTTTTGTTTTGATACCCATGATGCTTCTTATAAATAATTTTATTCCATGTTCTTTATGTTGTGAGATATTGTATTTTGTATATATCTTTGTTTTGATATATATTTTATATAATTTTAATACCCTTATTCTCATTTTGGGTTCACTTATAATCTTTTATAAAAAGTGAATAAGTTAAACCATACTGAGATTTTTTTCCCACCCTTTTTATATTACCATTTCCCAAGGTTGTGAAGAATGACTTCATGTAAGATGTGTCCTGAAGGGTATTATGTGTAAAGAATTATTTTGGATATGTTTAAGTCTACATATAGAATAAAAAATCATTGTACAATGGGGGATATTCACTTATGATGAGAATGAGAAGCATTTTGTTATGTATAGATATTCTCCTAACTCTATAAAACCTTAAACCTAAAAGATATTGGATATGTATGTGAAACAATATTGGTTATTTATCTTCAAATTAGGAATGGATAAATTTTGGATTCATCAATTGGTATCAGAGACAATATGTAATGAATATATTGTTAATGTTAAATTCTAATGTACTGGTTCAAGGTACTCATCTATAGTAAGTTACACCTAACATGGTGTATTAGAGAGATAAACATGGTTTACATTAATTTTCATTTATTGGGATAGTTGAGTTATCATCTCCATGAGGTTTTATACTCTATGTCTCAAAATATTTAGTATCTTAATTGGAAAATTAGTGTGTTTTACTTTAGAACTATTGAAAACTTTATTTTAATGGGTTTCACTATTTACTTAAAATAATAGAGGATAACAAGAAATATAAAAAAACTTCTTAATAAAATCATATTGAAAAACAATATATATTTTAATATTATATCTCATGGATGTATTACTCTATGAAACCTTAAACATAGACTAGGATAATTACAGTTCAATTTTGGTTTAACATTGGTTTATCTAAGTGGGGTTCTCTTATACCGGTTAACATAATACCCTAAAATAAATAAACCCCACTCTGATACCAATCTAGGTGACCTGAGGTAAACAAACATATATCTAAAATCAGTTACATAATTTAAAATTTAAATATTTCTATAATTATATAATCCCAGAAACTAAATATTTAGTTTTTTGGACATCATATATATAATCATCTCATTTAACATTAGTACTTCAACAAAACCCATAAAAATTTATATATAAAACTTTCATCCTCAAAAAGTTATAAAAATAATTTCTTGGGAGATAAGAAACACAATAATGATAATATTATAATGCTTACTAATGGAACAACATTTTAATGAATCCTAAATGGTTTGGTCCTAAAAATATAATAAAACAGGACCATTGAAAAAATATAAAATCTTAAAGAAAACCATAAATCAATAGGGTTTTCCACCGGTCATAAAAGAAGAATATATAACCTGAAATAATAAAAAATATACCATGGATAAAAATACATATATATGAGATAGTAATCAAGATAAATAGAGTATAACAAAGCCATTTGGTAGAAAATAGAATTTTGAAAAAAAATATACTCAAAATAAGATATAACATTTTCTATATGGAATAACCTCAGTCCAATTAATGCTTAAGGTTGTGAACATGAAATTAGGTTCACAAATTTTAATATTATGAGCATGCCTAACTATAACCAGGTCCACACAGAACATCACTATCATATGATGAGAAATAAACAATTACATAGTGCATTTAATGTCTCTAACATACCCACCTAATACATATTGATAAATCATATGTATGTATTTTATAAGAATGTAAGAGAATTCATCATTAAATCATAGCTTAATTTAACCATGCAAAAGAAATGGGTTTAATGAAAATTTCCTTAAAATCATTATAAGTGATCTATAAAAAGATAGTGGATGATTTAACTAGAGAATATCCCCATTCTAGTATAATAATCATTAATAGATGATGAAATGGATTAAAAATACTCATATAAAAGCACTAAAAATATTCCTTAAAAGGAATAGGAAATATACATTTATTAGGGAATATTTTTATCATGAAAAATTCATAGATAAAATAGAATAATATTTTTTTAGAAAAAATATAGTGTCTTATAAGATATGTTTTATTTTTAATAAATAACAGAATTTATGGAAAATTAGATCATGTAGTAATCATTAAAAAGAAACATTATTTTCATTTTTTTAATTAGTATCTAAATATAATTGTATGTAAATAATTAAAAGGATTAATTTTTTAAATCATTGATAGAAACTTTTTTAAAAAAATTTATATTAATACATAGTAATTTAAATTTTATAATATATATATGAAACATGATATATTTTTAGAGCAAGATAAAAATATACTATAATGAAAAGAAATTTCTTTCAGGCATGGTTGTTGTTTTAAAGGAAACCCACCTTGAAGAAAAAGCTGAATATTTTTTTTGAAATGTGATAAATAAAAATATATATTATGTTAGAGGATAAAAATATTTTTATTACCTATAAATAAAATTGAACATCTTTTGTATGGTATAATATGGAAATGAAATAAAGAGTCATTAGAAAACATCATAATTATTCTTAAAAAAATAAAAAACTATATAAAGAAAAAAATAAATCAAAGAATAATATTTTGATGTAAATATTTAGTTTACAATGATAGAATACTGAAATACCATATAGAATATTGATATGGTATAATAAAAGAATCTTGCAAGAGCATTGTAAAAGAATATTGTTTTGGACCTATTGATAAGGATGTTGAGTCAACAAAACCCTTTTATTGGATTTTGGATTCATTGGGCATACCACCACATCCTATATAATAGTAATTTGGTAATTATCCATATATGTTACAAAATATTTTATCTTTTTTTTATATTTTAAATTAATCTTATATATTCATTAATTACATGGTTATTATTTATTTTTAGATAATATTGACCATCTGGGATAGTAGTTTTAATCAATCCTTTCCAGATTCAGTATAATGACATTAGTTACCATTCAATGTTCTGGAGGTCAAAATTTAAATAATATTTAAGGAATTGTAATTGATTTTAAATAGTGATTTGTTATGTTATAGGTCCATTTCATCTGATTTTCAGGTATTGTTTCCATGATGAAATCCAAAACACACATGTTTCAAAAAAAACATGAATAAAAATGGTATTTTAATAATGAGTTAAATATTAATATTACTATGAAATTTAAAAAATAAATACATCATATAATTATTAATAGCATATGAGACTAGTAATAATATTTCTAGATTCATCCATTACAGAAAGTTATAGTATTTTTCATATATTTTGTTAAATATACCTAAATAAAAATATGTTATCATTAATGGTTTAGTATTATTGTGAACTGTTTTTTATAATATCACTATTATATAAGAATAATTATATTATAAATATTTTTTAAAATGGTAAATTAAAATTGGTGAGACGTAGATGAGGCAGATAAATAAAAATTAATGGTAAGAAATAAATAATTACTATGAAGAAATCATATCTCCTATTGGAAAACATCTCCGCTTTAAAGAGTTTTAAAAATATATAAAGAAAAAAACCTAAAAATTTTGATAGGGACTTGTTAAAGAATAAAATATGGTAGTTTTTTGGGACATTTTTATTTTTTAATTTCTTTTATGGGGGTTTTGGAGGGACCCTTTTTTAAGTGAGTTGGGTGAAATTTTTTAAAAACATTTTTTATCAAAATAAAATTGAAGTTATTCTCTAGTAAAGTTACTCTAAATTTATTTTTTTTGAATAAAATATTTGTAAGGATCAATATCAAATCATAAATTCAATTATATATATAATTGTGAGATGTTTTAGGTCATTTATCTCAATTTAATTCTTTATTAACAATTTAATCCATTATCATAGTGACCAAATGTTTCATTTTTAACTAATTTTTATATAACAAAAATAGAAAATATAAATTATTGAATAAGTTTGATATTATGAATATAAATTTTAAAACCTGTTTACAAGATTAAGTATATATTTGGAAAAACCTTTATTAATAAAATTACAATTAACACAATAAAAATAGTTTTTTAAAAAATTCTCCTTTTGAGAATAAAAGTGAATTTACACCAAAATAAGGTACATAATTGATTACAAAGATATTAATTTTTCTATGGTTAAATATGAATGTGTTTTTTGACTCTAAAATAAATCCAAAACTTAATGGATCATTTGTAGTATGTAATTAATGCAAATGGACAAAAATAAATTTTTATTAGAATTACCTATAACCTATCATCCAAAAAATAAATCATAAATTGATAAATTATTAATATTAGTTATTAATTGAATATTTTCTCCATAAATTATTTTTTGTTAAAGAAAAATTTTAATGATTTTTATAATTCATGTAGATGTTATAATTATGTCATACATGTTATAATATTTGTAAAAATTGAATTTTTTACACCTCTCTAAAAAATATAACTTTTAAAGAAAATTACAAAAAATAATTGAAAGATAATTTTTACTTGGTAAAACCAAAAAGGTTTCCCAATTTATAAATTTGAAATTTTAATAGTTATAAAAGAATCTTTAAATATAAGAACTTATTATTCAACAAAAAGTTTCAAAAAAAATTTACACATAAATTAATCAAAATGGTTAATAATAAAAATAATAATTTATTACATTAATAATTACCTATTTATATCATCCTAATTTTTCAATAAAAATTCCATTAATAAATTGACATAAGATATGTGGTTAAGATATGTATTATCAACAGTCATTGGGTAGTAGTTCTTTTGGTATGGATCTCGTAGATATTTCCAAGAGCTTGAACTTCTCCTTCATAAGATTTTTCTCGAACCATACTTATTGATGTTCGAGTTGGGATTGGTCTAGGGAAAACCATAGTGATTCGAAATATTTTACAAGAATAAAAAAATGATCTATTTTAGGAAGATTTCGACTTATAGATTCTTTTTCTATGGATTTCATAATATAGTTACTTCTATTTATAGATGCTAATTCAATGTATATGTTATAAGACTCATTTTGTATTGGTATTGTGTGTGAAACTATATATAAAAATATATTTATTTAAAAAATAAGTTATAAATATTATGTTTTAACATTATAATTTCAAGAATAAAGTGTCATATGTTTTTCATGAAGGACATACAACATGTTTCATATGAATTCACAATGTGTTCAGTCTCATGATGATAGATCCATGCATTATGATTTAGGCATATTAATGATTTATTTGAAACATTATATAGTTTTATGAAGAATTTTTTCAACTGTTGTTTAAATAAAGAGGACAGATAAGTCCGTGAATATATTATTCTTACATAATGTAAATATTATGAGACCAAATATTTTTAAATAAGAATCAAGAATATATTTTGAAGTAACTAAGAATCAACATGAGGTATTTGAATACACATCTATTGTTTGAAGTAAATATATTGTGCATAACTATGAAGAAGATTTTCAAGGGATGGGAAATCAGATTTGGTTGTGTGAAGGATTACTCAGATGGGTATTTAAAAGTATAGTTTGATTCCATAGGATTGGTTAACTACAAAAACTTTCCCTTGAATATAAAAGTGAAAACACTAAAAATTTATGATTCTAAATGTGAAAATTTTAAATAACCAATGATAAAACATACGATTATTCCATGAATATTTGATACTAAAATTATTTGAATATATTATATGATTCAAAGTAAGAAGTGAACCAATGTATTATTTTTATGTGATTATATTCAATGCACTAAATTTCATGGACAAGTTAGTTGATTCAAAAGTTACACTTTTTGAATATTCAAAAGGGTACTAGTACAATATATATACAATTGTATTTTATTATTCAATGGTTATTGAAGACTTACAGTCCACAAATAATATTATATTAATATTTTCCAAGAGATACATGAGATTTCAATAATATTCAAAGTTGATACCAGGAATATGGGCCTAAGTTCATTCCCTTTATTTATTTATTTTCATATTAAAAGGATATCCATGTGAATATGTTATTAACCATGCCACACTGGGGATTTAGATATTATAGTTAAAGTTAAACCCTATTAACAAACTTAAGTGTACTTTTTTCAATACATTTATAATTTATGTACATTCATGAAAATTAAAGGCATGGATTGAGTGAGATAGATTTATTCACTAAAAAGAGTGGAGGTAAAGAAGTGATAATATTTCAATTAATAATATTTCATACAATATTGATTCACACATTCTCTATGTAGGAATATCCCTAAGTGGCTCTTCATAAATGACACCATTACTAGTTGTGAACTATGCATCTTTCTCCTAATTTATTAAGTACCATATACATGATATTCATTATTACCTCAAACGATCATCCATATACCAAAATGTCATCTATTAATGTTTTATGAAATTTCTCTACCACCTCATGAAAGAAAGTTTCATACACCTTTTGAAATTCACTAGTTTGTTAAACATGGTGAATAAAATGAAATGATTGGAAAATATTTTTATTTAGATAAGTAATAATTTTCAATTATTTTTTCATTTAGATCCATTTATATTTGATTGTAGGTATGAAATCCATCTAGAAAACTATAAAACTCATGGTCAGTTGATCTTTTGATCAATTTATCTATAATAGGTCTCAGTTTTTTTCCTTTCATGCTATTGAATTTCGATTCTTGTAAAACAAACAATTTATCAATTCTTTGATTGTTAATATAGATATGATAATATTATCATCTTTCTTAATTATTTTCATTCCCCCCTAATTTAGAACCACTTGTAATGGACTGAACCACTCACTGTTCAAAATTAAAAAGACTATTTCAATATTAAAGAGTTTACTAACTTCCATTTTGACCACCTCCTTTATTTATCCTGAAATTATCTTCTGTGAATTAATATTTTTCTTTATTCATTTGTCAAAAATACTTCAGGTGTTCCGATGATTGGAATAATTCCATTGATTTTAGAAATTCCCCAAGAGATTGTATGGTTTATCTTCTAAAAAACATGAAAAAATTATTCCTCTCGATCCTCCACCAGTTTAATAGTAATGACCACTATTGTGGTATCTTTATCTCTTAATAATGAGTACCTCAATGTACTGGGTAGTGGATTGAGTTCAAGTATTTGTGTCTTGATAATTGAAGGGACTAATTCTAGGATGGAATTTTATCACAAATTCCTTTTCCATTATATTGCATAAATTTATTTTCCTTCACCATAATTAATTTTGTATTTATTTTTACCATATCATCAATGAGGTTCATCGTGTTCTACTATTATTCCTTCTATAAATATACAATGGATCAGTTTTATTGAATAGATTAATTATAATGATATTACTGTAACTCTATTCCTTTGTTCATAGTTTCCAAAACCCATAGGGTGACTTGTTTTTAACTTTCTAAAAATATCACCATTCATTGGATTAAGTATATCAATAATTTTCTATTTAAGAGAAATTGACTCAAAATTATAATTGGAATTTCTACTTTTTATTCCATCTCAATGATTAATTTTTCAGAATTAAATATGAAACTTTCCAACTTAACATGAATATAATACAAAATTCATCATTGATATTTCACTAAATTATAAAAAAGATGGATTGATACTCTTATTGAATTAGGATTATCAAATGCCAACATTAAAAGCACAATTAAGGAAACATATTTAAATAGTATCCATGATAAAAAATTTCCTTCCAAAATTTTCATAAACTATATATGTAATGGATTTAAAAAATCCTAAAATCTCATATATTTAGAAGAAACATTCTATAAGGAACTAATAATCATTCTGAAATATGATATATAATCACTAGAACCATTTAATTCTTATTTCTAGTTAATTGATCCATTATATATTTATTATAAGATGACATTTTCAAAATCTCTTCCTCAAATGGATGTCTATATGAATTTTTTAAAAATTTTATACAAAATTTATTATGATATATTTCAAAAATACCTTTACTAATCATGTCTATGAATAGTGGAGTGGGTATTTATGGTTCTAGATTTTTATATTCTTATTTTTTCTATGGTTGTTTTTATTTTTACAAATATAAAAACTTCATTTCCTCATCATTCTTCTCTATCCCTTTCACCTTTTCATTTTTCTATCCATAATTTCCTTATTTTCATAAGCATTTTTATTTTTATCTTATAGTTCATTCCCACTACATGATGTTAAAAAATTCTCCTCCTCACTTTTTATCAATATTATATGATATTGTGTCAAATAATATATCAAATAAATAATTAGATATTTCACCTATTACTGCACATGATTGTGAAGAAAATATATGGGATTCATCAAATAATTTTCTTGTGCTGTCATCCACAGATCATATTTAACGTCCTCACCCAGCTTACAAACAAACTGATAGCTAGATCGGTGGATTACATGGCCTCATGCACATCTCCCCATATGGTATAGGCTTCCGAATAGTAGTGAGGGTATCAAGAGGTGATATTTGGGATACTATACCCTCATATCAGAGTAGCATAATGGTATTAATAGAGAATGAACAAATGAAATAGCCTAGAAAAACCAGTGGAAGATAGATAATAAAAATATAACAAAAGTTGCTAACACCAATTTTCATAGTGCATGCATTACATGGTAAGGATACATAAATGAAAGTAGTTATCATACATAATGTTTCGTACAATAGAAAAATTTAATACTCCAATAAAGAAAATATATCAAAAGTCCTATGGAAATATCCATGAGTGTCTTAAACTCCAGATCAGTCTTTTTCTCCCACTTCAGGTACAAGCATACAATAACAAGTAAGTTATAAGGCCCTGCAAACAAGAAGAGTTACTCGGGTACACCAGTGCAATGGAAATATTAGTTGGGTATGAGATATAAATCATAGTAGGTCAGCAGCACTGATTTATATCCCAATCCTGATAGTATAATATTAATTTAAAATTGTACAAGTATGAAGTATTTATAAAAGAATTGAATAATTAAAAATCACCCATCTAGGTTCCAAAGGGACACCTAACCATGATACCTTCTTCAGAACATTTTCAGAAGGTCTGTTTGATCCTATCGCTATATATATTTATACTATAATTATACATTTATTTAGATAGGTGTGGTTGGACTGGGACGTAACTCTTAGGCATTCAATTCCATGGAAAAGCTCTCATGGTATTATCCCTGACCCAACTCAAACAGCTCTCATGGTCTCTAAGGATACAAATTCTGGAAGGATTGAGATGTAACTCATGGACATCCTTCACCAGGGGAAGCACACACGATCTAAAATCTGGTTTATCTCCAAGTGTTCTCATATTATCTTGGAAATAAACAATAAATATCTCACATTATTTCTTACCCAAAGGCTGGCTTGGTCCCTTAGAAACTACCATTGGATGGATGAGGAAAAAACACATAGAAATCCATTGCCATGGGTTACACTCAAGGTCTATCCCAATGTTCAACTCCATGAACTCTCACAGTCTAATGCAAATCAAAAACGATGCTCACACAGTCTTCCTACCCAAGGCTCTCTTAGTCATTTGGGTCGACTGCCTATATAAGGCGTAACCATTCTAAACATATAGTTCATGAGGCATTAACCTCTCAGGTATCTCATTATCCAATTTCAATTACATAAGAAAAGGTATTCCCATTTATATTATGGAAAACCATCTTATGTATTTCAATCAAAACATTAACATAGGATTAAAATTCAACTCAAGTACATGAGGAAAGGGATTATAAAACATGTTATTTATCATCCCTCACAAGGGTTTTATCACATTCATGAAACCATCATTTACAATAATAATTTATTTTATAAGGAAATGCCTCTTATTCATTTCAATAACCATTTTAAAATGCTTTTTAAGGACTCATTTCAGTTAAACCAGTTAATACAAGTCAACTAATTCATCATTTCTAAGCCATTAACTCATGAAATTACATTTGGTATGATTATTCATACTCAAGGTCATCTCGTTGAATGATGTTTTTATCTCATTTAATCCAATCAAAAGAAAACATGTCACTTAGTTGACTATAATCTACAGGGTCAATGAACTCAATTTTCCTAACATGGAAAATTTGTTTACGTGTTACAAGTTCCAAGGAATGTGACATGGTTATTTTATTTAAGAGATACCACTAACCTACATAAGTTACTCTAACCATTCCATTAACTTTCTACATTCTATTTAACTCGTTGGGACATAGAAACTACATGACAAGGGTTCAAGTGTAAGGAGTGGTGTCAAGGAAACAAGGCATGTGCCTACTTGGGAAAAAGAAAAATAAATAGCCAAACTTTCAAACCATCCATTTAAAATTATAATCTTAATAATAATGAAACACCAAGGTAGACGAATAAGGAGGAATAAAGTCAATTTATCGAACCAACCCAAAAGTCTAACACTAAATTTTTAGCTAGAAGGTAGTTCTCCTCCATTGGAGGGGTTTTATTATGAACTCATGATTTTTTCCAAGTAAAAAATCATCATCTATTTTAACCATTTTATTAACTTTATAAAGGGAAGAATTTAATCTGGGAAACATACTAAATTAATGAAATCACGAACTATGAGAATAAAAATTTAATTAATCTGTTACTAAAATTAAATGGGCATAGAAAGGGATCCTAACTCAAAGTGGAAATGAGAGATCCACTTTGGTTATTGGAGTTTTATAACTAAATGTTTTTATTCCCCCATTGGTTATATGCACCTTCAAAGATATACAAGGATACATATATCTTATGCAAACATCCTCATGGCCTTAAACATAAGAAAGGGGATCCTTACATATTTTCTTAAATGAATATATCAGTCCCCACTCACCCATGTATTCATTTTTATGTATATAAATGGGAACACCTAGCCGTATACATGTATAATAACATCCATGGATGATTAGAAACATAATGAGGGAACCCAAATATTTATATTTACTGACCTATGTAGATGTAGGCGAGTCACCTTAGACTCTATCAACTCAAACCTGACTCAAGGATGATCCAATGAGCTACAATAAACACTGGGGTCTCAAAACTAATGTCATAAGGACCAAAACAGCACTAAATAAAATCCACTGACTCATAAACCTCAAAACCACAAAATATAACTAAGAAAAAGGGGAAACTATACCTCAAAACAAAGTTGGAAGACTAAGGCCACCCGAACCACCTCGCCTTTGGAGGAGGTTTCCAAAACACACACAAGGGAGTCCCGAGAGACCATTCACATAGCAATAGAAACAAAAATATATTAATAAATTCAGATTATACAAAAACCTAGGGTTTCTCCGAACCCTATGGGGTGACATATAGGCTGAAACGAAGCCGATAAAACGGAGTATAAGTGAGGAGAGGACATACCTTGATGATTAATAAGATAAACATGAATAAATCTTGAATGATTTTAGGAGGAAAGGTGGTTGTATGGATGAGGGGTGCATGATGAAGGGGGACCCGCCTTTTGGGGTGTAGTGCGATTTGGTGAGGGAGTGTGTTGTTTTTATTTTATTTTATTTTTAAATTTATTTTATTAATTTCATAAAAATTAACACACCACACAATTTGGGTAGCACGGTTACGAAAACTATGCAACGACCATGTCCGACCCCTCTGCCTAAGAGACTCCCCAAACACATTCTAGGTTCATGATTTGGGAAACCATATGTAGCTAGGGAGAAACGCCTTTTCCCCTGTAAAATAAGGATGAATTGTTTCTTATATTGGGCCGTACATTTTCAGAAAAACTGTGCACCATTTTATGTTTTATGAATACCATGTTTTCAAGTTCTGATGCTCTCGAAACACTTCAAGCCACCCGAAAAACAAAACTTTCTGTCATCCATGTCCAAAAACCTCAGTTTGAAATGTTCCAACTCATTTTATTGAGTTCCGAATATCAGTATTTGAACGAACCATTCAGTAATTGAAAAAGTTTTAAAGCCTTCATATTTTATCCTGGTTCAAAACGTGGATCCTTATATCCTACTTCTGAATGTAATATTCTACCATATCTGTTTAGGAATATTCATTTTTTAGGAGGGTATTTTTTTTAATAAAATTATATAAGTGATGATTAAATAATTTTTGAGGTGGTGGGAAGGGATGGAATATCCTTGGTTTATTTGTTTTAGTGAAAAGGTTGGATAATGTTGTGTTCTCTTGAAATTTTATCCTCCTCACTAAATTGGACTCATATGGATATAAGAATCTTGATACTTTTCAGGTCCCCAATTATAGCTCAAATAAATTTAATTGAGTGGTTGATTATCCTCTAAACCGGTATAAAATTATATTTAAGCATGAGGCCATCCACATATATCATTGGGATGTTGTTGTTTCTATGATTTTATTGGTTATAAAAGAAATTATACAAATTTATGTCTTCATTATTAGTGCCTCTACATGAGAGGCCAAAAATATTTGATCCTATAATTATTTTATTAAACTAATTGATATACCTCATTAACATTGAAATATAGTTTAATTGCGGGAGATCTTATCAAGAAGGTCTCTTAAAAATTTTAGATTTTTCATCACGAGTCTTCCATCAGATAAATCATCAATCATGGATTTTGATAAAGGCTATAAAACATACTGGAATGTTTTCATGTGTATATAAAAATAAAGTCTCTGTTGGGAAAACATTCTAAGTATCTTTTTGAATCTATCTCTTTCCTTGAATGTGTATTTGATTTCAATATGGAAAAAATTTTAATATCAATTCTCAGCCTCTGTATTAGTGCTGGAAAAAAATGTTTATCACATAAACACTTCACCATCTAATCCCAGGTTGTGATTTATCCAACCGGTTATATTTTAAAATAGTCATTTACATAGTCTCTAAGTAATAATTTGAAAACTCTCATCTATTTACCTTCCAAAACCACTAAATTGTATGTTAACGTATTAGATATTTCTATATAATTGGACAAGTATGTTTGATGGTCTTCACATTATAACCCACTGAGTTATCCTATATTTTGTGTTTTTTATATAATTATTCATCTGATATAAATGTTTTTCACCAGTGTTAAAGGATTGATAATACATAGGTAGGGCCCATCAATGAATAATATACCATAGTCCATGATGTCCATAGTCCAATGTTTTTTTCTATTCCATGGATTCATGTGAGAGAATTTTCCATTAATTCAATTGAGATGTCCATGTTCATTTTTATTGTATATTTGAAAACAAAAGAAGAACCACTCTATCTCAAGGTTTTACTCTATGGTTTATCATGAATAATGTATCCTCAATCATTTTATTATAATCTTACTCATGCACTGATATTTAGAAAATTAAAAATAATCCAATTGGACAATTCAAAAACAATAAAAAGGTAAAAACATAAAATGATAAAGAAAATAATTGATTATTAAATCAAGTTTTATTTTTTACTCAATTTCACCAAGAACCCTTTCAATGATATAAAAACATGACAAAAAATTTGTTTTTATATATAAGTGGTGAAAATAATTTATATTTATGAATATTATCTTCTACAATACTAACTTCAAACACATATTATGTTTCTCCTGTGTACATTGGACTACCACTATGTGAACTGATGCGAGGAACTTTTCATTTTAGTTTCACATGGATATGAATAAGGATAGATTAAATAAGTGTATACAATATATTTAATATATTTTCACTTTTTAAATAATTATATCACATATAAACTTTCAATTTAGATACTTCTAATATATTAATTTTATATATTTAAATACAAATATCCATTACACAACATAGTTTTCCATGCTAAAATCCTTTTAAGACTTGTGCCTTTGAAAACATGGATATATAAAAAACTAGTCCATAAGTGATCTATGTAATCTCCCAATAATTTCTTCATAACTATCACCCTTCTTATAAATATCATACATAATACCTTTACTAATATCCTAATTAAAAAAACATAAAAAAGGTTGAGCTCAAATGACCAGAAAGGGAAATAAAGGGAGATATCAACATAACATGAGAATATGGGTTTGGGAACATGATAATATCATATAAAAACTATACACTTCATATCAAAGATAATAAACATGATTCATGTAATAAATCATGAAATTTAAAAAGAAATGAATCCTCATGTAATTAAAAAAACCTAAACCATGTGAGAATAACATTTGCATAAGACATAGATTAGTGGCATATACATATGAATAGAACTATTATGAGAAGGATATGAACCAAAAAAAAATAAAATGTTAGGATTTGACTGAACACCAATGTACCTACTTTAGTATTTTCATAACCTCCCGTGTACCCTCTTTTGGGCATGACATTACCTCTCGTGTACCCTCTTATAGGCTTGGGATGACCTCTTGTGTACCCTCTCCCAATATTGGGATAACCTCTAAACTACCCTTTGACATCATATAAAATTAATTAAGACTCAATGAATTTGATTGATATATTTATCCTTACCATTACATAATCTAAACAAATGTATAACACAAGACCATAAAACATTAATCATATCATGTACTCTTCAAAATACTAAATCAAAAATGTTTTATTAAATAACATATTTTACACTCAATACCATATATAAGAGAGAATATGAAACTCCATTTATTTAAAATATATTTCCATTACAAAAAAAATTAATTTAATTAATACCTTCTGATAAACACAACAATTATTTTCTTCAATTAGTTTTCGTTACACACAAGACTGATTTTTGCCGAACAACAATGTACTATTATAGATATAATTTAAGATGATAGTTATTTCCTAGAAATTAGAATGTATTTTATAAATAATATTCAATTTTTTTTGAAAATATATATTTTACCAAAAATTATTTGTTATCTATTGATTAGTATTAAAATGAGTATCATTTAAAAAATAGAAATGTGTTATGAAAAACTATATTCTTCTAAACAGAGGTTTAATAACAATTTAAACACATTAATTTAAAATTTAATTTTAACACATTTATAAAATTTATATTTAAAAATCAATTTTTAAATCATAATATTTAAATTCTATTCTGGCGATGTTTTGGGATTTTTCTAATTAGTTTCATTTTTTGTGAATAGTGAAAAATATTGACGTTTAATTGAAAAGTGTCTTTTCATTTAAATAGTTTTTGATGTTCAATTATATTTTGAATTGTTAATAGTAATATTAGATAAATATTATATCATTTAATCCAATTTTTTTTCCTTACAATAATTTTCATATTGAATTTATATATAAACATTTTGTAATCCTCTTAATTTTTTCACTTAAAACCCCACTTTCTTGTCACATCTGTGGGATTGATTTTAAATTAAAATTTTCAACCTAAGTGATTTGAATTTAGAAAAATGTATTCAGTATTTTAAATCATAAAATTTTACAATATATAATAATTTAATATAATTATTTTTACCAAAATGAATAATGAATGTAGGAAAAAATAATTACCATGATTATGGTAAATATGGGTTTACTTGGGGTTTACATAAAAAAGATAAGGGTAAACAATTCCTATAAAGTTGTTTAAAAACAATTTTATGAAACTATTTTTACCACTAAACATATTATGTTATATAATGTTCCATGTTTTTCCTATGTGACATATTAAATATGTGGGAGCACTCAATTATTTTCAAAAATACCATGTGTATCATCTCTCCCACTTATAAAAGCCCAGCCCATGTCCTCTATACATAATAGAATAAAACCACCTTGGATAAGAATATAACTCCCAAAATTACTTCCCAATTTCCAAAACCTAATATTATAATCATTATTGTGATCATAAAACCAATATTTGAATTCTTTATTACAAAACTATAGAGGATTCTTGAAGAAGAGGTAATGTTTTTTAGTAAGAATATTTATTTTATTTCTTTCTCCAAACCATCCAATTATTATTATGACACGATGAAATAATATAATAGGTATATTGAATATAATGGGACATTCATAAAATAATTTTAACACCTATAATAATATCTACTTCCATCAAATGGGCTACACAATCATAGTTCGTGTGTATGATAAACTGTCGCCTTACGAACTGATGTTGTTTGTTCTTCCATTACCACTTCTAAATTTTCGGCATGATGATATATATAGATAATATATGTTATATTTATAACATATATATACCTATTTATCCATTTTATAACATATAATGTTAAATTCCATTCCATAGCAGATACGATAATGTCACTCGTGTGTAAGGTGGACTACCACCTCACGGAGCAATGTGATTCTCCTTTCACTAACACATCACATGGAATGTGATAGGGATAAAGTTATTGATTATATGGGATATAACTGATATAATTGGGATATTCATTACATATTTAATATTATAAAAAAAATATATAATTTTATTTTTTCATTTTCACTCACATAATGATGATAACATTGTTCGTGTACTTGTGGACTTCCACCTTCCCGAAGTGATGTGACTCTCTTTTCTTTACTACACCACTTGGATGATATATATAGGTATGTAATATGGTATATATGATATTATTATAATTACTATATTATTATATGTTACATACCATCTCTCCATAATGACCATCGTAATTTGGAAATGTTACCCATGTGTGTGTATGACCAACCATCTCCATGTTCACAATGTACTTCATTTTTCATAACCATATTGCATGATTGGTTTTAAAAGTAAAATTGATGTAAAAATATTATATTTATTTAATTATTATTATTCTGGATATTTTTAAACTATTCAATATTTACAATATTTTGAACATTCATAATAACGAACGAATGAGAAAACCATAAAATTTACACCCAAAATAATGACAATAATGAATGAAAATTAAGGAAAGGGTGAAGAGATGATATAAAAGGATCATATATGATATCATAAATACTAATATAGTTATGTTATGATTTAAAAATATGTGTAAAACCACTATATGAAATTTTAATCATGTTTGGCCAAAATGGAGCTTTTAGGTGATGGATTTCATCTTAATTTAAAAATCTATTAATATTTTTTGTTATTATGACCCAATTCAATTTTATGAATTTTATATACATCCCGTTTAACATATAATAACATGAAAACATCCTTATTAATGTTATTTTAAGTTATAATATAAATTAATTCATCTAATGGTATTTGACTTGAAAATTACCAATTATTAAAAGTTATTGTGAAATCTCACATTCATTTTTGACTATTACCATTATCTTGAAAAAATAACATTATTTTATTAATTTTTCATTAGAAATTAAATTTATATTAAATATTAATATTCTTAAATCATTTATATTATTATTTACAAAAACATATTTTATTATTACATTTATGTTTTTACTATTAATGTGATTTTATTCACTAGGGAAATAATGATAAATCTAAACCCTTTACTCAATAAGAATATTTGATGATAAGGAATATTGATTTATTAATTAAAAATATCATTCAATATGGGGGACTCTTTTGACCTACAATTATGGGTGGGACCTAGTATAATATATCCCCTCGATGCATTGATAGTTCTCATGACATAAATTAAGTTGGCTAATTTAAACGAGTTTCTTACTTTAGTATTGAAGTTATATTATGAATGGTCTTGATAGTAGAGGTATCAGGATCCTTGAGATAATGGAATCCAACGACTAAACATTTAATTGATTAAAATTTTAGTAATTATTATCCTTGTTAATTTTTCTACGATGTTATCTCTAGATGATTTTCTATTTCAGTTTACTGATTTTATAAAATGTGTTTTTAGTTATTTCCCTCTCAATAATGATTATTCCTTATCTAGATATTTAAATAGCATGTTTACTTAGTTATTTAACTTTTCATTTGGATAATTCCAATTGATTCATGATATATTCCTCTATAATTAACCCTTACCAAGAATCAGACATTACTATTATTTTGTTTTCTTTCTAAGGATTCCACAAAGTCTACTTTTTTTATATAAAATGATATTTTAGAATGAATAATTGAATTCTAGAAAAAAATAATGTCGTTAGTTTTTTATTTTAATATTATTTTATACTAATGTATATATATATTTTACTGAGATAATTAAACTATTTGGTAATTTAGGATGAAATTAATTGTATCTTTTACCAATGTAATAAACTAGGAAACAGATCCAGGATACTGAGAACGTTGATGTTGTAGTTGGTGTCAGAGTATGTGTAGTAGAAACACTAGGAATTGGAATTAAGAAAACATAGATTATGTAATATAACCCTAAGATATACATTTAGGGTATGTAAAGAAGGACATCCCAATATGTTGTTAAGTTATAGATTATGTGGTTTTTTTGGAAATGCATCCATTAATGGATACAACAAGTGTACATGATTCTATCATCGATATACTTAGGGGAATAACTCTAAAATATGGTGCATTAAGCTAATCTAGATTATCAACTAGTGCACGACAAAATGCATTACTATGAACCTTGTTTTACACTTTTGAAGGATATGATTACGGTAATTCACACTTTTTTATAAAAAATCATAAAGGATTTGAAAAAAATGATATACCCAATGATAGAATGTTTTTTGATTATGAAATTAAAAATTTATAAATTGTAATTTATTATTAGTATGGAACCTTATTTCGTATTATACATTATTATTTACAATTCATAATCTTATAATAAACTGTATTATATTCCATTGTTTAGAAATGGAACCCGAATGGTTGAAGGGGTTCAATACTCATGTCATGTATTGAGATCTCCTTTTAGAGGAAACTAATAATGTTGATATTGCATCTATAATGTTATGACTATATTAGGGAATCTTAATCAATTTATTAGAAAACCCTATCTATATTAGAGAAACCATGAGATTATTCTATTTTAGATTAGTTTATGTGATAGGGGCCCTCAATATTTAGTGGGACTGCTGATCAAATAGTAGTTGAGAAATGTATTAAGTATATTGAAAATATTTTTGTAGCTTTGGGATATGGTGAAAACTAAAATGTTACATTTTTAGTGTATTATCTAAAAAATAATTCTTATTAATTTTGATTGTTGATCTAGAAAACTAGGGAGGAAGATGAAATAGAACCCACGGAATGTAATGCTTTAAAAGAGACATCCTTTTAAAAAAATCCCTCATGAGAAAAAATATTTAGAAGATAATGTTATTTATCTAAATAAAAATGAATGAATAAAGTGTTTTGGATTATGAAGATAACTATTAATATTAATCAAGGTATGTAATAGATTCCATATGAAAAACAAACTGCAATATTGACAATTTCATTGAATGGGTTGTGCTAATTCTATAAAGGGCACTAGTCTCTCAAACGTTTTCTTTATATGATGAAATATATTTTTTTCTATCAAGATAGAGACAAAATTCCCCATGTCTCATTGATGAAAAGGGATGTAGGAGAATAAGATGATGTAAGAGTAAATAATAGATTGACAGAAGAAGGGAGTGAATTATTTTCCAATAAGTAACAACTATGGAAAGAAATACCCTAGGAAATGTTTGAAAGGGTTTTTAATTTGTTATAAGTATAGAGATACGGTTCACCAAGAAAAAATTGCAAATAAAATAAATAAAATACTAGTATTCAGTGTTTCAACAACAAGCATATGGGGCACTATTCAAATGAATTTCCATAGCTTCAAGGGAATCAACCATATTAGAGGCTAAGGGGGAAGCTTTTTTTATTCTATTGATACCACCTAATTGTAATGAGTACTATTATTATGTATTTAGATTCAGAAAATATGTTATAAAATTATTTTATTGGTGACACTTTCATCAATAAAATCATGAAATATATTAAGATTGAACTGAAGTACTATTTTATTAAGTATTTGATAGCATATATTAAATGGTTACTAATGAACAAGAAAAATGATTCAGTGGAATGATTAAATTTACGGAAAACAAATTACTGATGGAAATAAAACCATTAATATGTTTGTTATGTAGAGATAATGATGTTGGGATAATGATATGATTTATTTGGATAAAGTAAATTAGATAGTACTAACTAAATTAGAACTAATTAATTATTTGTTGAAAAAGTGATTTATTATATCATTAATATAATAAGGAATCATTGATGTGATCTATGTTTTACCACATTAATAAAAAATCATGGATATTTTCAATAAGGATATATGGTAATTTATATTATTACCATGTTTCAAAAGATTACATGTGTAATGTATTCACATGTTTTTTGTGTGATGATTAAGTGATACTTCATTTTGTTTGATGAATTAATGATAAGTTCATTTTTTAAATTTAGTTTCCACCATTCTATAGTTTTAAACCTTTATCATTTGTAAAGTAATATATGATTCACCATGTATGAAATGGTTTACATTTAACTTTGGGAAAGGCTTTATACATTAGGGTATTAATTCAACATATAATTATTTATTTATATTCGATAACTTGTGGTAACAATATTTGTTTTGGAAAATTGTTACAGATAAACCTGAATACTTTTTACTCTTTTATTCATCTTATGATCTATTACAAGGTAATTTTAGGGTTTCAAGATTAAAGATAATTCATTTTTGGACATTATTATCTTAGTGTAAGTAGTAAATTAAGAATTTACAAAGGCACAAAAAATAATGAAACTATTCTTATGAAATGAAATGAAAACAAGTAATAACATCTTCTCATGAAAATTCATTATCATTAGGAAAAATGATTCTAAAATAAAAATGTTATTCAAATACCATCATTTATATTGAATTTATGTTCTTACAAATAATAAAATATCAAGGGATTTAAAATCCTTAAAATTACATATATTATTAAATATCATTTGATTAATGTCTCTATCACTATTTATTAAAAGATGCATTTTTCTTCTATTTCGATATTTTCACTTTCCACCAGTTTTATCCTACTTAGAATCCAAGTTATATGTTATTATATATGTCCTTTTTACATCATTTTATATATTATGAAGAGGATGTTTTATTAATCCTTTTTAGTATGTGGGTTTTCAAAAAAAAATCAAATATCAATCCCTTTACTATGGATATCATGTTTAAATTGTGAGGACACAATTTGTTTATGGTGGAGAGAATATAACACCATGAAATCCTAATACAATAACTTTTTATTCAATAACATATATGACATGTCATACAAAAAATAAAGGACAATATAACCCCTAAATAATTTACAATATACTACTTTTAGAAGAAATTTAATTTCATTGATAAATTATGATACATGTAACAATGATTTTCTTTAATATCTTTTGTTACACAAAAGACTGGATTTTACTGAATAATAATATAATATTAATAATATTATTTAATATAATAGTTATCCATTGGAATGGTGGGTTTTAATAGGATTAAATAAATTATTATAATTTATTGTTAACAAAATAAAATTGTGTTATATTTATTGGTAATTAAATGTATATCATTTAAAAGAAAAACAATTCTTTTATAAAATCTTGTACTCTTCTAAATGATAGTTTAATTACATTGTGCACACATAAATTAAAAATTAATTTTTACCACTTCTAAAATAATTTTAGGAAAAACAATCTTCAATTTTGTAATTTGAATATCTAAATTATCATAGTGTTAATTTTTAGTATTTTTTTGAGAGGTATCATTTTTTGATGAACAGTGAAAGATACATAATTTTTATTCAAAACTACTGCTTGGATTAAATGAAATATAATGTTAGAATATATTCTGAATTGGTTTTAATGTAAAATTATGTAAATTTTAAATAAATTAATCTAACTTAGGTTATTGGAGTCATTTCCTAGATGGATTTGTATATAAAACTTTGTAAACATTGAACATCTCACTTTAAAAACCCGCTTTCTCATCAGATTTTCGAGATTTATTTAAAATTAAATATTTCCAATTCATTTAATTGGATTTGAAAAAATGGATGGGATATTATTAATATTAATAAATTATAATTTATAATAAGTTAAACATAATTTTTTACTAAAATAAATAGTGATTTTTGTAAAAATTAATTTCTATAGTTAAGGTAAAAATGGGATTTTATAGGGTCTTAAACTAAAATGATATAGGTATCAATGACCTATATACTTTTCTAAAAGCTGTTTTATAGACATATTTTGACCAATAATCCTATAAGGTTAAACAATGTTCAATATATGACCCTTTTTCATATGAAAAATGTGTTATCACTCAATTATTTTCAAAAATACCATGTGTGTCCTCACCCTACTTATAAAAGGGAACCCCCTATCATCTATTATTAAAAACAAAAAAAATTGTTCCACCAATCCTTCCATAATAAAGTCCCTAATTCCATCCAATTATCTTATAATCCTTGTTTTTTCATTAATCCAACCATGGAAGTATTTATTACAAACTTAAGGCAGATACCTAAAGAAGAGGTAATGTTCTTGAACAATATTCTTTATTTTATTACTCTCTCCACCCCCTCAGTTATTAGTGTACCTTGATGATATAATAAAATAATTATCATAAATATAAATTTATTTTGATAAAATATGATCATTACTTACATCCATATATACTTTCATCACATGGGTTACGAAATCATTATTCCTGTGTATGGTGAACTACCACCTCACGAACCGATGTCATTTAGACTTTTATTACAAGCATTCACTGTTGGGTACAAGATATTTATAAAATATTAATATTTTTGAAGTCATTATATCATATATATCTTTCACCTTCCTCTTTGTAGAAGATATAATATCATCACTACTTTGAATGGCAGACTACAACCTCACGAAGTGACGTGATTCGTCTTTCACTAACGCTTCACATGGAAGGTGATAAATATAAAGTTAATGATTATGATGTCATAAATGAAATAATTAATATATTAATTAATTTTTATAATTATTTATACAAAATATATATGATTTTATTTCTTTCATTTTCACTCACTGAAAGATGATTACGTTGTCCGTGCACTTGTGGACTACCGCCTTCACGAAGCGATGTGACTCTTTTTTCATCACCAGAGCACAAATATAATATATATATATATATATATAATTATATAATATTATTTATATGATATTATGAATATTATTTAAGTATTTTATATTTCTTACCTAATTTCGATAAAGATCATTGGAAAATGGAATATTTACTCATGCGCACATACGACGAACCGTCTCCATGATCGTAACGTACTTTATTTATCATAACCATATTTCAGGATTATTTATAAAAGTAAAAATTATGTAGTAATATTATAATAATTTAATTAATATTGTTATTGATATTATTGAACTATATTATATTCCTAATAGCTGGATTTTTTATAATAATGAATGAATGAGAAAACTAGGTAATTGACAAAAAACAATGAAAATAATGAAAGTATATTAATAAACATGTGATGAGATGTTATAAACGGATTATAATTGATATTTTAAATACTAATATGGTTCTATTATAAGTTAATAACATATTTTAAACCAATATTTATGAGGATAAATAATTTTTATCCAAAACGTAGTGTATGGAAAGGGATTTCGTCACAATTTACATTCTATTGAGACTTTTTTGTTTTATGCACCAACTCATTTTTATGTGGTGTATATATTTAATGTTTCACTTCTAATATCATGAATAATTCCGTATTCAGGATATGTTAACTTTCAATTTTAATTTTTTCATCTAAGGGTATTTGAATTGAAAATTTCTATTTTTTTAAAATTTATTGTGAAATCTTACTTTCTTTTGTGAATTTTAACATTCTCTTCAAACAATAACTTTATTAAAATCGTTTTTCATTTGAAATTATGTTGATAATAAATATCCATATTCTTGAATGATTTAATTTATTATTTCCTAAACTATATAACGTTTTACATATGATGTTTTCTTCAAATTTTATTTGATTTACTAGGGAAATGTTGATAATCTGCTTCCTTTACACAATACATATATTTAATGATAAGGAATATCAATTTATAAATTTAATCAATCATTCGATATATGAGGAATGAATTGGACCTGTAAAAATATGTTGGGGCTAATTTAAAATATCCCCTATATGCATTAGTATATATCATTAGAAATATTTTGTTTGTCGAATTAAATGGGTTCCTTCCTGTAGTATTTAAACTGTCTTATAAAACAACTCTTGACAATATAAGTATCACGTTTCATAAGATCATGGTTTCCAATAATTAATAATTCCCTCCATTAATATTTTTGTTATTGGCATCCATGATTTTATCACTAGGATATTATCTCTTGATATTTTTCACATTCATTTTATTAATTAAATGATATGTGTTTTCAGTTATTTACCATCCAAATTTATTATTCTAGATCCATGTTTATTATTTTTATTAATTCATGGTAGTTTCCATTGTACAAAACCCTTACTAAGAATTTGATATCACCCTTATATTATTTCCTTTCATAAGAATCCATATTGTGTTCTATTTTTGATATAAAAGTATATTCTAGAGGGGACAATTTTATTCTTGATGAAATATTATATTATAAATTCTACATTAAAATGTAATTCAAGACTCTTTTTTATTCGTTATTTACAAATAATATTAAATTATTTTGTACTTCGTGATTCCACTCCTTGTATATTTTGTTAATGTAATAATGTAGGAACTGACTTTTAATTAACGAGGTTGGGGTTGTTACAATATCATTTATTGTGAAATGAAGATGGTTTCATAAACTTTTTATCACAAAAAACCTAGTTACATAATCAATTCATTATTTCATAAAATCACAAACCATGGAAAAAAGAAGTAGGTTTCGTAATAATTACTTCAGGGTATAAACAAAAGAAAATAAATAAGTTTCATAAACATCTTTTCATTATAAAATTAATACTTTTAGAGAAAGACTATAAATGGTATCATTGGATCATATCCACATTAAATCATAAGTAACGTTAAAGGATTTCATCATAGATAGAAAATTATTTTAAAATATTGCTTGGAATATTTCTTCAGGAAATTATCCTTTTCATTTTGAAAATCCCCATTTCTGAAATGAAAGTTAAAAAAAGGTGAAAATAAATTTCATATAAAATTAACTTTGAAAATTATCAATAATTATTTAATGAAAACAATGGTCATGACATCAGGAAATTTTTTTATACCATACATGTGATGACAAAGATACCTTTCACATTTTTAGAAAAAATGAAAATGGTAATCTTTTTAAAAACAAAAAGAATATTATCTTAAAAACATTTTTGAAAAATTAAATCATGGGAAAAATTAAATTAATAAATTATTTATATAACATTATGTTATTTCATGAAATAATTTTTCAAAAATATGATTTTTTAAGAAATGATTCATGACTAAAAATGAAATAATGATATTTTTCTTAAAACAAATTATTTTGAACTCATGAGTTAATAAAGGGAGTAATATGAAGGGAAATAATTTATTCTCCAGGAATAACTAGATCTTAATAAAGGGAAATATTTTCTTCATATATTGATCATAATTTTTCATTATTGGAGAAATAGTCATAAACAATCTCAATAAATGATAAAATTATAGCAAACGTTACCATTTTTGGTAAATTTAGTGTTATAAGCTCAAGGAAAGAATAAACTAAAAATAAACTTTTAAATATCATGAACATATTTATACCTGTCATAAAACATGTAAAATTTTCATTATATTCAACTCATAAAAAAGGTTGTTGCACAAGATAATTAATGTCCCAAAGAAAACAAATTGAGACAAAAATCCATTACCTTAAGGCTTGAATTACTTCATAAAAGTTAGAACCTATGTAACAATAAATTAAGTTTTATTATAAATAAATTAAAGAAAACTAATTATATATATAATCTGATAAAAGATTTACATTGACCTTTTATTACTTCTTTTTCAATAATTCCTTCTTAAAATCACATTTTGGGTAACATCTCATTTTTTTTGCAGGTATGTTTTGATTTGTTTTTTTTTTGTTCTCAAAAATTGACATTGTTTAAAAAACCTCCATAATTAAAAAAATTATATAATTGTCACTTATATTCAATATATATGTATTTATATTAATCCAAGTCAGATATATGAAATGAAATACATCATTCAGCGAGATAGTTGGTTGTACGTACGCATGACTAGTATTTGAATTTTATTGATAGATTAGAGTAAATAATGGTAAATAAAATATTATAATTATATAGTAATTTGTATGTCACATATATCACATATATTGATTAAATTTACCCTAATTACCATCCATGAAAAGCTTTAGTGAAAAATGAATCATAACAATTCATGATGCGGTAATCCATCGTACACACAAACGATGTTATCATATCCCCCAATAAATTAATATTAAAAAGTTATATATGGTATAATAATTTTATACATAAAATTATATCATAAATATCATATAAAATAATTTATTTCATAATCATATATAATCATTAGAATAGGTTATGTAAAATGAAAAATATTGGTTCATGAGGCGATAGTACTCCGTATAAATGAATGTTGACTTTTTATTCCATTGGATAAAAGTGGAGACAGTTGTTGTAAATTCCTATAACAAAAATAAATATCATAATATGGGTTATAATAAGGTTATTATTTAATTATGGTTTAAAAATAATTGATGTTGGGAGAGGAAGAAATGAAATAAAATGCCTAATAAGGGACATTACATCTTTTTACACAACTTCATTCGGTTTTCTCCTAAATCCATCATAGGTTGGATTTCAAACCAAACTAAATATTATATTATGATATGAGAGATTTTTGGAAGTTATTTGGGAATGCATTAGTTATATCAATGGGTTTTGAATATGTTAATAGAATATTATAGTTGGTTTCATTTTATAAGAGAGATGAGTGGGACACATGTAATTTTACAAAATAAAATGGTGTACCCACATTTTCCACATGCCAAAAAGCTCAAAAATGGTAAACTCATATTTACTAGAGGTTATATGGTAAAAATATCTCTGAAAAAATGGGGTTCTGTAAAATGTTAAAGTCATTTTACATGATAATGATTTATTTTAATACCCTATTAAACTCGTTTTAACTATAACAGTTTTAATTAATTTACAATCCTTTTACTATTCATTATTGTCAAAAATTATGTTGATATTATTATATAATTTAAATTATTATTATAAAAAATATTGAATTAATTTTCCAAAATTATATTCACATAATTGGAAAAATTAAATTTATAATTAACCATGTTGACACAATGAAAAGGGGTTTTTGACAAAAAAATGTTCAAAAGATTAAAATGTTTCCATATAAAAATTAAATATGAAATTGATTCCATTGGTGTAATTTAGATTAATATATATATAATATAACTAATTTTAATTTAAAATATAAATTATAATGATTTTTAAACATTTAAATTCTTTAAATGAAATGAAAAATCGTA
The DNA here is from genome assembly GCA_963277665.1 of Viscum album. Taxonomy (NCBI): domain Eukaryota; kingdom Viridiplantae; phylum Streptophyta; class Magnoliopsida; order Santalales; family Viscaceae; genus Viscum; species Viscum album. The sequence continues at coordinate 406,597,678 of OY728130.1, forward strand.
ATGAAAACTAGTGTGTTTCATTGTTCGTCAAAAAAGGAGATATTACTAATTTTTAGAAAAACATAGTTTTTAATCGTAAAACTAGATATCTTCATTTATATTATCTATAAAAACGATAGATAAATATTAAAAAAAATTGGCAATATAACATATAAATTTTATTAAAATCATTCAAAAAACATGATTTGTTTAATTTATTGAGATAATGTGTTTCGGTATATAAAAATCAATTTTCAGAAAATATTTTCTTTATTTAAAAATGGTATTTATTTTAATTTATAATAATATGGTAGCTAAAGAATTAATTATATATACATATGAAAATAACATATTTTCATTATTTCTTTAATCCTTTTCATACCAAAAATTCCAATTGATAGGTTATAACTGTAATACTAAAGGACAAGTTAATTGTATTTCATATTTTGATTAATATTTGTATTATTTGTAAGAAAATATAAACTCAATGGTGCCTGCAATGATAGATAAAATCATTGTTTCATGTAACTCAATCTAAACTCAGTGTTTCATGTAATGGATTCTAAACTTGGTTTTGCATGTAACGTAAGATATCGAAGAAAGTAACATTATTATAAAGAAATATTTCCTAAAATAAAAGGGTGTTACATTCTGCACCCTTAATTAAATTGCATCTACTCAATTTGAACTTGTGGTAAAAAATCAAGGATTTCAAATTTCCAAATCCATTTTTTGGAAACCTACATCATTAAAAGGAATAATAAAAATTCCTCCTGAATAGAGATTAAGGGATGTATAAAGTCCACCTAAAATAATACATAACTAGGTTTCCATATAAGAGAACATTGGTGGGTAGTGAAAACTGGGACATAGAAGAGAAAATTATAACCCAAATACAAATGGAGTGAGATAGAGAATGTGGATAGTGGAAATTTAATATTCAAAAATCCATAAATATGATATATGTTAATATACCATTTTTATATCAGAAATAATGGTTAACATATAACCCTTTTCAAGATAAATTTAATAATGTTGAATAATTTTTAGAGGAATATACTTTTCATTGATTTTATTCCATTTGATAAGAATAATATAATCCTTTTATTATGCCTTGATAAATTTTGAATTCATCTCTTACTTTATGTATTGAAGATGATTTTTTTACCTTAATCACTACTTGATCATAAGATCCATAAAATATTTATAAGTCATTCATTATTTATCTTGTTATTATAAAAAAAATATAATTGTTAACCCATGTTATCTAATAACTTCCAATGTTCAACTTAACAAATTCTATGAATATTTAACCTTAAGACTCCAACTTGTCTGCTGAAGATTCAAATAAAAATACATAAATATGTTCAATAAATTTCAAATATGAAATTACCATTAATACCTCAATCAATGTTAAGTAACTCTTATTGTGACATACCAAACATGTGAATAAATTTATCACACATCCAACTAAAACATGGAAATATACTTATTTACAATAAAACCTTAATGAACACAATCATACTTCTTCATTACTTGAATAAAAAACAATTACTAAATATATTCCATAATTAAAAATAGACATTTTAAAATCCATCAATGATAAGATAAAAAAATTATTATCAAATCGTTAATGAGTTACAAGGTAATAATTATTATCAAATTTACATTATCTATGTCAATCATCTATTTATCCAAACATTATTATCTGAACATAAGGAACATATTAAGGGTTATTTTTCTATAATTATGTTTTTTTCATAAAATATCACTTTACATTAAATAACTATTCTTTGTTATCAACACCATTCAATATATTCTTGAAAATCATTAATGATAATTTTATAAAAAAATCATTATATATTTCACAATTATTAAATTCCAAAAAATAAATCAATCATTCTACTTCATTATAAAACCGTTAACTGGGATTCATCAACTTATTTCTTAATACTTCTTTTATATCATATGTAATTTGTATTTTATTTATAGTCAACAAAAAATAATTATATATACCACCTTGTTGATTCTCTTCTTGATATTTCCCGTAGGACATCGATTTTTAAAATTACAATACATTAAACATTTATAATATTCAACCATTAGTGATTCATTAAGGGAAAAAGTATTCTCATCCATTGGGATAACTGAACTTTTAATTTTCTACTAAAATAACTTACACCAAGTCATTATTCTATACACATAAAACATCTTATAGTTCCTTTAAGACATTCATGGGTGTGATTCATCCCACATTATTGAAATATATAAAAATGAATCTTAATTATTTCATGGTCTGTATAATTAAAACTCTTAAAATTCCTTCTCTTTTTTGGCGAGTCTGAGAGTTTAAAGTTGTTAATTATACAACATGATAACAGAATAGGAATAATAATAATTTCCTTTGCTCCATTCATCATCTCATTTAGTTTCTCATTAATACATTTTCAATGACATTCCATCTTAATCTAGTCTTGTGGAGTTACCTCCATTATCTAAGATAATAAAGAATATTTTGAGAAACAATAATCATATTTGGAAACCATATAATCATGTAAATCACTAATAGGATGTATAAATCATCTAACCATCTTTTAAATATATCTATGATCATTGGTATAATATTTCCTGATGGTTCAAACTGATTTTGAAAATTTATATTGTATATCCCCTAGGAGTTTCAAACCAGGAATTATACAAGGCCAATTGTTGTGCACCAGGTGACGATCAAGCCTATGTCTGTGTAACATTTTTCAGATTTATTTCTATATCTACTTTTTTACTAGTCCTAGATACACATGCAGTATCTGTAAAGGTTTGTAATCTCAGTGATACCATTCTCTCTATCCCTTATTACAATTCTAGGAGATTTTACAAAACATTTACTCATCCTTAGACTCATTTTTATACTTATCCTTAGACATATCCCTAGGTACCAAACTAATGTTTTCTTATCCTTGTTTCCAATGGTTAACTAACCCTTTCTCTGATTAAAACATTAAAAAATATCATACCTAAATATTTCACATTAAAAGATAAATATTCATTATATAAAATAAGGATCCAAACCATAATAGCTTCAGTCTAGTGCCTTTGGAAACATGGTCACAAAACAATTAGTCCATAAGTGATCTAGGTTATATCCCACTAACTTCTTCATACCTAACATAATTATGAGAAATATAATATATAATACCTTTGTTCACATCCTAGGGAAAGGAAATATAAGGAAGGGTGAGATCAAATTCTCAATAAGGGTATAAATGGGATTTATCAATATAACATGATCATATGGGTATGAGAACGTGATAAGAACATAATAAAAATACCATTCAAATCCAAAATCTTAAACAAGAGTCATAGAAAAAATATTTTTAGTTCATAAGACATGAATCATAATAGAATCAATGAAAAATAAGCCAAAAGGGAATACCATTGGAATAAGGCATATATTTTTTTACATATACACATGTCTAGAAAATCTATTGTCAAGTTAACCAACTAATATGACTATAACATGTTTGGCTTGGGATAATCACCCATATACAGGCTTTGGGAATGGTATAGCCTCACATTTACCCTTTTTTAGGGTTGGGATAATCTCCCAGGCACCCTCTTTCATTCTTGGGATAACATCTCGGGTAGCTTATTTAGGTATTGGGATAACATCTAATGGACCCTTTGATCTCATATAACATTGACCATAATCCAATGAATCAGAGAGAGATATGGGTCCCAAGAGTTACATAATCCATACATATGTGTTCCAAAAGATCGAAAAACATTAATCATATAATAACCAATTAAATGAAATGGGTTTCATAAAATTTTCATTATAACATAACATGTTAATAAGAAATTGGATTCAAAATCATTTCATCAGTTCACTAAAGAATATCTTATAGAAAAATATTTGGGTTTCATTAAGAATTGTATCACGGTATAACCCATAAAAGAGAAAAGGGTTTCAAAAACATCATTTCATAATAAAAAACAATTCAGGAGAAAAGTGATAATTATATTATTGGATCATATAACTATTAAATCATAAATAACATCAAATGAAATAATCATATTTAGAAAATTATTTTTAAAGATTTCATAGAATGTTTCTTGAGGAAAATAACATTTTTCTATTGAAAATAACCTTTTTAAAAAATTAATATTCAAAAAACAATGGAAAAATCAATTTATTTTATAATTTCATATAAAAATATAGAAGGTGAAAATTAATGAAAATAATCGTCATTACATGGAAACATTTTTTTCATGCCTTATAAGTTAATACAAATATTCCTTTATTATTTTCTGTAAAATCCATCCTGGCCTTATTTTGAAATTGTCATGAAGATTAATTTTAAAAAAAATTCAGAGCGAGTAAAAAATGAGTAAAAATTATTTTAATAAATCATTTTATAATTTTAATACATTTTATTAATAAATTTTTATAAAACAAGATTTTGGAAAAAATGATTTTCAACTATAATGAAAAATAAAATTATTTATCTTAAAAAATTTATTTTGAACTGTTCAATAAATAAAAAGACGGTAATAATTAGATGAAATATATTATAAATTAATAAATGGAGGAAAATAAAATAAATGAGTTTCTTGAGATGTATATTATAATATATCTTCATTGGTAGCATAATAATAAACAAAACTAATATGCGATGGGATTCAAAATAATATCATTACCACTTTGGTAACATTTCTATCATAAGACCCATACAAGAATAAAATAATCCAAGAAATTTAAATATATTGAGAATAATTATATTCATGATAAAAATTTCAATGGCTATTTATATACACCTCATAAAATAAGGCACGTGCCTAACATAACTAATGTCCCAACAATGAAAAATTGAGACAAAAATACATTTCCTTAAGTCCTGACACCCTTCAAACATGTTTGAAAATCCGTTATAATAAATTTATTTTTATTATACATATATTTTAGAAACTTAATTATATATTTCATACCATTTAATATCTACTTTGACCTTTTATTTCTTTTTTATCAAGTAATCCTTCTTAAATTAATTTTTTTGTTAAATAACTTCTTTTTTTTTATACATTTTGATTTTTTATATTAGATATTTTACTTTGATCATGGTTACAAAATATCCAACATTTTAACTATTATTTAATTATTATATATATTCAGTTTATATGTATTTATACTTATCCATAAAATTTAGAGATATAAAATTAAATAAATCGCTCATGGGGATAGTGGGTCATACGTACACATTACCATTGTTTCTATTTTCTAGAAGGATTGAAAGAAAGAAATGTAAATAATATATTTCTATAAAAATTATTTTTAGGCTATAAATATCATATATATTCATTAAAATTTCCCCAATTACCTTCAATGAAATGTATTAGTGAAAAAAGAATCATAGTGCTTTGTTAGGCGGTAGTCCTTCGTACACAAGAAAGATTCTATTACAAAACCCAAAGAATGGAATGTTAAAAGGTATATGTTCTATAATAAATTATATGGTATAATTATATCATGATTATAATCTATAACCATTTCATAAATCATCATATCCATCTGTGAAAGATGGTGATGGAAAATGAATAACATTAATTCGTAAGGTTTTAGTCCATCGTACACACGAATGATGATTTCATTTCACATTTAATAGAAGTGGAGATGGTTTTATGTCATGAACCTTACATAACAGCATCAAAGTATATTTAAGTAACATATTTTATTATATCATAATTATTTAAAAATAATTTAAGGATGTGGAAGATGAAATAAAATAAATCACTTGGTTAGGGGTGTTACCTATTTTGGACAACTTATTTTTTATTTAAACCAAATAATTCATGGAATGGGTTTATTAAAAAAATAAGTATTATATTAAGAGAGTATGGAATTAATAATGTTACTTGGTTATTAAATTTAAATCTAATTGGTTTTAAAAGTTTGAAGAGTAAAGAAGGGGGTTTCCTTTTATAAGCGGGGTGAGTGAAAAACCAGTAAATTTTAAAAAAAATAATGTATACACATGTTTTTTAGATGAAACATGATTCTAAATGTGAAATTATAGAATATAAGATGTTATATCATAAAAATATGTCCATAAAATGGGTATTATAAAAGTTTCTAGTCATTTTATCCCTTATCATTTTAGTATATCTCCTAGTAAACCTATTAATGCTAATTTATTTTTATTGTTTTTAAAATTAATAATAGTAAAAAACATAAGTTGAAATTCTTCGATAATTTAAATTATTATAATTCCAAATATTTAACCTTTTTCCAAATTTCAATTCACAGAAGTGAAAATTTATAATTTTAAAATTAATCCCAAAGATATAATGAAAAAGTTTTCTTCCAAAGAGAAAATGGTCAAAAGTTTAAAATGATTATATATAAAAATTATATATAAATTGATTTCAAAGAACTAAATTGGATTAATATAAATATAATTGAACTAGTTTTAGCTTTAATCCCAAATTTAAATAATTTTTATGATATTAAATTCATTAAAATAAATGTAAATTCTTAAAAAATCAGTAGTTTTTCATTATTCCTAGAAAATTTTATATTTTGAGAAAAAATAAAATAACAAATAATTTATAATTTTCATATGATGATTAAAAAATTAAATTACATTTTATCAAATAAATTTTCTAAATTTGGAAAAATAAACTTTAAAATACATGTAAAAAAGGATAAAAACTCATTTTATAATACTACCATTTTAAAAAAAAAATTGGATCCATTCTTATCTATTTCTTAGAAAGCATATAAGATTAATTTCATAAATTTAATTTAATTTTTAAATATATATTTAATTAAAATATGGAAAAAACTATTTTTTAATTTATTGAGGTAAAATGCATTGGGTTCATGAAAATATTTTCTCAGAAAAGATTTCATTTTTTTCCAATGGATTTTATTTTCATTTCAAATTAATTGGACACAAAATGATTAATTACACATACATGTGTAAAACATATATTATTATAATTTATTTAATAATATTCATAAAATTCAATCTAACAGATAGACGATAACAACTGTATTAAATATTAATTTTTTAATAGTAATTATTATTTTTTATAAACTTTGTGTTTCCTGTAATGCCAAATGATCTCAGTGAAGTTTATAATGTAAGATGGTCACAATATTTTGCGTAATGCAAGATAAAATCGATGTTTCAATTAATGTAATTTAAACACAGTTTTTTATGTAATTCAATATATCTATGAAATAAAATTTAATCAAAAAATCATAACATCTCAAGGAATTACACACCATCTTACCTTGCATTATGTGGGGGATAAGATAACATCCTTCATGGGTACTATAGAATAGTACCCATGGTGAAGTGATGTGATTCATTTATCACTAATGATTTTCATTGAAGATAATTTGGAAAAATTTGAATAATATATTTGAAGTAAATGAGATAAAAATGATTCTTTAAATTTAATATATTATTTACCATTCTTATATTTCATCAGTGATGAAAATTGAAATCACATGGTGTACTATCTCTATGAATGGTGTATTTTATTTTCTATCTCCAAATTTTTTATATTACTCTGAATACATACATACTGAATTTATATGATATTTTCATCATGGGTAAAATTATAGAGATTATGGATCCATGATCAAATTAAGGGGATCAAAAATTGAAAATAAAAACATATAAAAAAGGGCATTTATTTCATAGAATAATATTTTAACATGAAATTATCAATTAAAACGTATTAAAAGTAATAACTAATTCTTATATGAAATTATATATAAAATAATGGTTCTATAATATATGTATAATAAACTTATTTTTATTTTATATTTGGTTTTAACATATACAAATAAATTTGGTACTTAATTTAGAGATCCATGTTTTTTCTTATAAGACTTTGAAATATTAATATATATTTTTCATAGATAGGCATTGAGACATCATGCAATTTCGAGGCCTGGGGTGACCCGAATTAATTTTATAAAAATATTATATATTTTATATTACATGAAAGAAATATCTTAAAGAAAATGGTAAGACTCAAAAATATAGCATCAGATCATAAATATGATACCACATTTCAGTTTAGAATGTGATGTTTACCCTAGTCGTAACATAAAATAAGTCAACATGGGGCATGTGGATAATCTATCCACTTCTGTTATATTTATTGTATTCATTAAATTATTATTTAAACTAATTAATTCAATTGTTCCAACATATTAATTATATAAAATATCTACTATGAAAAATCATGTAGGGTTAACTGCAAAAACCATGGGAGGATTCCAGATAATTCTTTCTCCTTTTGTTGGAAAATCAAATCAAATGATGATGAAACTCTAGATCGGGGAAGATCGAGATATAGTGATTAAAATAACATTATCCATGCATTGTATATAACATTATTTGATGAAAAACAATCCAATATCCAGGTAGGACACATCAATTTATAGTTTATTCCCCTGATTATTAAATTAATTGAAGAGATTCATATAGTCTATAAACAACACAAAATATTGAACCTCTCAATAACCAATGTATCAAATTAAATTGAATATTCTTTTCTCTAATAATAGATATCCTCGTTCTTTATTCTTAGAGAATAACACTTTCTAAGGATCAATAAAACTTTGTTTCTTATTCTACCCCCTTAATTACTTCACTTTCATCGTCTTTGGACCCTAAGATCACGATTCAACATTGTCAGGTTGACTTGAGCCTGATCAGACACCCGAATTTAGGACTGTTTCATGTTAAATAATCGGAATATCAAATTAGGGTTGGAAAAAAGGCTTTTTGGGTTGTAGGTGATCAATTTGTTGATTGAAAATTTTAATTAGAGATAGTGGTGATGGGAAGTGCACTAGATGATGGATTCTCCTCTAGGTTTCGTGTGAAGTAATGAGAATCACTTTTATGGCAACCTGATGGCCAGAAATGCAAACAATGGATAGATCCTCTAATTTCAGGTGACGGTGATACTGGATTCAAAAGATAAAATCCCAATATGGGTGCATAGGCACATATATGAGATTCTATGAGAAATTTGACTACACACTATTTAGTTTGATAAACACACAGTGTGTATCCCTTATGTTGTAATGGATAGGGGTTTGGGAAATTAAAATAGTGGAACGACATGTATCCCCCCTATGAACCGTGTACCACTACACTGGGAGGACGAGTCATGTGTAGGAGCACATAGGCAAGACCCCATGTGGGAATTTATGGCTAGGGGCATATTGTGTACTAAAGTACATAAGGACAAGGAAATAGGTGGGACCTCGAGTGGCCTAGGCATGGCATATTGACCCCCTCTACACTATATATCCCAAAATGGGAATAGATTTATTTTCCAAAAGGGACATAGAAAAGAAATAGAGAATAAGAACATGTCGCATGGGTCCACTCACACATCATTTATCCATTGGATATTTTTTTAGGAAGCATCAATATCTCATATCTCCATTGGTTGAACTTTTATTTTGACCTATGATTATACAATCCGAATATTTTATCCATTTAGAACTCAACAATTACCTCTATTGTGGTTTTTGAGATTTTATTAGAGATGTTCAAGGAATGTAACTTATATAGGTGATGCTTGATGATGGTAGTGATCATGCCAGATCACCAGAGGCTTTCAATGTGGAACACTCCGACTTGGCTAGGAATGTTTCTTCTATCTACCATTATTGTGGAACCCTCTAATAGAATATAGGAATGGCCCCCTAGTATCCAATATTGGATCCTTCCTATTTTTATAGGGCATGGGTTCTCTACTAATCTATCAAAGTGGAACCCTGTTATTTGGATTGGCTATGGGTGCTCCATATTTCTTGGTGGAACCCTCAAAATGGGATGGGAACTGGTCCATAAACAACTATTAGATTGTAACCCTCCTACTGTATAGATAATGGGCCCTCTATCAATTACTAGAGTGCAAACATTTTGTAGAGTTATAGGATTGGTTATCTACCATTATTATGGAACCCCTACTGTAAAGGGAATTATTCTTTTATCTACTATTAGAGTGTATCCCTCCTATTGGGAAGGACATGGTTGATTTATCGACTATTAGAGTTGAATCCTCCTATTAGAATAGGGTATGGGTCCCCTATCTATCCACTAAGTGGAACCCTCTTGTTGTGCTAGGGTATGGGTCCTCTACCAAGAGATTTTGGACCCTCAACTATACCGTACATAGGTGAGGTGATTCATAACAAGGATTTTTTCTACTGGGAAGATGTGTAACATTATAGTAATCATTGGTGGACATATAATACTCTTGGAGAATATTTTACTTGGCAGTATTGTGAGTTGGAGATCCCCTTTCTCTATCATTTCTATTTATTTTACTGAGCACACACACAGATATATATATTTTTATATATATCCAAGTGGTTAGATTTTGTTAATCTCATTCAAAGCGTTGTAAAGTCGTGTGGGGTAGTCCACCTACTCGTTATATTTAAATCCTTGTTGTTAAATTAGGTTACTCTCCTACTATGGGTTGAAAAGAAATAATGTGTATCCCACCTACACTCCATGTTGAGATAGTTTTATTTTTATGATCATACTTTCTTTATTTGGGTTCAACTATTCATTTTTTTCTAACTATTGCCTTTCTGTTCCAATCATGTCTTTGAAATTTCCCCTTTCAGATATTTTGGTGTCCTACTGTGTATGTTTATACTCACCCTTATATGGGATTTGACCACACCTCTCATTACTTATGTATAGTACAAATAGGTTGGTAGTGACTTCAAAGGTGATTAATGATATTGGGTGTTTGGGTACACATATGGTGGTAATACTTTAGAGATTAGGTGCTTTACTCTCTTTATGTTTTAATTTCTAGTTTTTTTGTGTTGTGAAATATTTATTTGTTTACTTTATAGGTATTTAATATTTTTTTATATTCATATGTATTTCTTCATTGAGATGGAAAGTGGGTGCGTATAGGTACATTAGAAAAAGGGTAACCATTTATGATATGTCTTCTAATACTAGTTTCCACCCCTGGCATATGTAGGCGATCATGGGGTTATTGCGACATGAGCCCCGATTAGGTATGGGTTAGGAAATATTGGTATTAGAGATGGTTTGATCCCAAGGATGTTTTTTGGAGTATTCCTATAATAAGGATTTGGATTGAATTAGGGAATGGGTCAAAGTGTCTTGAGTTCAGTAGTTAGGACATATATTTTAGTGATGGTATGAGAAACTGACATATCGATTCACTAGGACCCAGACTACATGCTTGTCAACTAGACACACCAAGAAATAAGTTGCAAGGATCAGTGGTACATGCATCATATCGGATTGAGTCTTTGACTATCCTTCTTGATTTCCCCTCCCATATATATAAATATAAAATCTCATCTGACAGTGGCACATCTTGAATAAATTTATCGGATGACTTCATGATGACATAGAATAAGGTTACTAGTTCTAGATGAAGATGAAGATATAATGAGTGATGAGGCCTCAATTCATGTTTAATCCCATGAGAATCATCCTCTAGGTGGAAAGGTAGCAGCAGCACCAACAATCGAGCTGAAGATCACCCCAGCAGAGTAGGCTGAGGAACCAAGCAGGCTTAGTGAACTTCATGAATTTTATAACCATAGTTCACTAAGGTTCCAGGGTGGGCAAGAACCCTAGGTGATTGAAGATTGGAATGATTCAGTGGTCTATAAAATTATGATTATCTAGACACCAACATATCAAGTGGATGTGCTAGTAACTAGCCTTTTCTATGGTGTAGTTGGGAACTAGTGGAGCCTTTTTACCCGTATGCATGATGAGTTGAAACTCTCATGGACCAAATTCTAGAAACTATTCCATGAGGAGTATTACACATCATACATTCACATGGTTTGGATTCAAGAGATCCTAGAGGTACTACAGGGTGGGATGATAGTGGCTAAGTACATGGGGAGGTTCACTGACAATACATGGTACTCCCTTGATATGATCTCGTATAGTTACCTCTAAGAACAAAAGTTTGATCGGGGACTCCACTAAGTGATTTATTCCTATGTGTTAACATTGTGAATTCCCATATAATTTGGGGAGTAAGAGAGTAGGTACTGTTGTTAGATAGTTTCATGGAAGAGTGATGTCAGGTAGTAGGTATTGGAAGTGGGTGTCACAAAGTCGATTCATCTACAACTACTAGTTGGAGCCTATCCACAAGTCCTCGATGAAGGAGATCCTATTGTGGTCACACAAATATTTTTTATCTTGTATCTTAGGTAAGGTTTATAGGATCATATAATCCCAGATATGGGTGGTGATATGCTTATGATGGGAGTGATCAAATTGCTTGTGACTTCCTGACTAGAGGCTTTATGTAGAATGGTAAGGTAGTAGATGGACCATCTTGGTAGAGATAGAACCATGATCAAGGATCAACCAGGAAAGGTTAGGGTGGACCCTAAGGAGGTGGAGCTGGTAGAGTAGAATGAGGAGTTGTAGGTGGAGGACGACACCATGAGATCCTTCAAACACCACCACCAAGTGGCTCACATCAGGCTTAGGGAGATGGTGTTCAAGGTCATGGGCAAGGCCTATGACCCCACCACACTTGAGATTATTAGTGGTTCAATATATTCACTTTATACACACTATTCAGTATTAGTATACCCAGGTGAAAGTCTTTCCTTCATCTCTGTACTATTGGTGTGAGTGTTGTCTCTTCCAATTGAGGTGCTTGCCCAGCAGCTTCATCTTAAGGTTCTTGTAGGGAACACTTATTCTATACTCTTTATCTTCCAATAGTGTGAGCTATCTCATAGTTAAGGTAGGTTCATATAGTACCATTTTTTAAACACTATGAAACCCTTTCACTTCATCTTTAGTATGTATTGGTTTTCCTTGGTGCGATACCATATTGACTGTCACAACAAATGAGTCATATGCCTTTGCACTAATATTATGAGATTCATCTTTTTGGGTGATAGAGACTTCATTGTAGGATGAGAGAGTGTTGGGGGAAGGAGGATGTGGCCCATAACACATCAATTTTTCATTATATTCATTAGTGTAGTTGGATCTTCAATAATTTGGATTATTTTAATCATGGAGGATTATATGGACATCATACCCAAGAAAGTTCTAAGACTACCTCCGAGGCAAGATATGGAGTTTTTTAAAGACTTACATCCTGATACTACTCTAATATCTTCCATGGAATAGTGAATAGCCTCTATATAGCTCTAGGATCTACAGTTTCACTTAGAGGACCATCTAGAGAAGGGATTTATCATGCCAAATGTGCCTCCCTAGGCAGCACTATTGTTTTTCATAAAAAAGGAATATGGGATATTGTGGATCTGTGTGTATTATCATCACCTTAACCAAACCATGATAAATAAATAAAATACTTATTTTTGAGTCTTGACAACCTCTATGACTAGTTTCAAGGTGTGATATGGTTCTTGAAGATCAATTTCAGCTCTTAATACCACCATTTTAGTGTTTGTGTGGCTGATATTTTGAATCTAGAATTTCAATATCGCTATGGACTCTATGACTTATTAGTGATGTCCTTTTATGTGTTGAATGCTACTACCTTGTCTATGGATTTGAGGAAGAAGATCCTCCAACTATACTTGGACCAATTTGTGTTTTTTCAATGGTCACATAATAATGTACTTGTATATAGATGAGAAGCATGTAGATCAATTATGGTTGGTTCTAGTTTTATTTCAGAATCACTCGCTTTATTGTAAACTCTTGAATTTTTAGTTCTATATTCATGACATTCACTTTTTTATGAATTTTATTTTTGAGTATGGGTCGGTCATGGACCTAGTGTATATAAAAGAATTTGATTATTGTGATCCACCCAATAGAGTGTTAGTGGTATAGAGATTTATTTGATTAGTAGTGTAATACATGATTTTTTTGGAATACTTCTCCAGGATTTCATCCCACCACCCTGAGACAGAAATGGAATCCATTTACCTGGACTGAACAATTCAATAGATCCTTCAAGGTGTTGAGGCTAAGGTTAGTGAGTTATCATGTGATAATACTATGGGAGGATGGATTATAGTACTTAGTGTATTGTTATAATTCAATTTTTGGGACTAGTAGTGTGTTGATGTAGCGGTAGACAATTATTGCATACATGTTGAGGATGTTGTGACCCCATGAGAAAAACTCTACAACACACAATCTAGAGATTGAAGTAGTTGTTTTTTCCTAGAGATTTTGGAGGCGCTTTGTTCTTGTATATTTCTTTGTTATGTACTCAAAACCTCATAGTATTTTGTATGTCATACTGTAGAATGACATGAATATAAGACAATGAAACCTGTTGAAGTGCCTTTGAGACTAAGACTTTGAGATAGTCTATACTATTGGAAATGGAAATGCAGTAGAATATTACCTTAGAATTAATTCTCAGTCTCATTTGATACAGGAGGCCTATAATCAGATAGCTTCATTATAAAAGACACTATTGGTGTAGGAGGGTGGAACTTTGCTTCAGTTGATCGTGCTGACTCTTCCACTTCTAAATCATATAAAAGATTCTTATCTGAGATACATTTTATATGAGTTATTTAATGACCATATATCAACAGGGTATTCAACATATGGATATTATAATGGAAGAAATCATGTAATATTTTTAAAGTGGTGGACCATGGCCCCTATCACAATGCGGGAAGAGGTGATCTAAGAGTTCCAAACTTCTCCCATGTTTATACATCCTAATGTGGGTAAGATTTATAGAGATAGTCAACGATAATTTTTGTGGTCTAAAATGAGACCGATAATTCTTGAGTTTGTCTATTGGCTCATCAAATGTATGTAGGTGAAGGCTAGGTACCAGGTTCTATCAGGTTTGTTGTATCCCCTTGAGGTCCTATAGTGGAAGTGTGATGGCATGTCCATTGACTTTTTGGTAGGGATTATGAAGATAGAGATGAGAAATGACACCATCTAAGTGACTGTAGACTAACTCAAGTTGTCATCACACTTACTTTCCATCTAGGAGTAGATTTTGGAGGAGTGTCTGGTGAATATGTATTTAAGGAATATTTTATTCCTTTATAGGGTTTCATAGACTATTACCATTTATTATGATGTGTGGTTCACATCCCAATTGTGGAGTGGCCTAAATGAGGTATTTGAGGCCCAAATGAGGATGAGTATAGCCTTTCACTCTAAAAAATATGGGCATACTGATCTCACTATATAGGTGTTAGAGGATATGTTTTTAGTCTTTCATGTTAGGCTTTGGATGGAGCAAGGAGGATCACCTGACATTGGTAGAGTTTTCATAAAATAATAATTAAGAATCTGCTACCGGTAGGAAATAATTCAATGTCCTATATGGGAGACCATGCAGGTCACCCCTACGATGGATAGTGGTTTGTGAGGCCTCTTTTATGTGTTTAGAGTTGGTGTAAGAGATGGTCGATAAGGTCAAAGACACCCATGAGTAAATTACAATGGTTTAGAGAATATGGAAATATAATAAATATTACTATCATAGGCCCTTGTATTTCAATCAGGGAGACCACATTTTTCAAATAGTCTCCCCTTGATTAGGATTTTAGAGGATCTGTTTGGTAGGAAAGTTGTCTCTGAGGATCATCCGATCATTTGAGATCATGAAGAGGGTTGGCAAGGTTTCTTACTACCTCGCCCTACCCAACAATTGGAGAGGGAAAATTATATCTTTCACATGTCAAAGATGAGGAGATACACGCATTTCCCAACACACCTAATCAACTGGGGAGAGCTGGACATCATGGACTGATACACTTTTTTGGAGAACCTAGTGGTGATATTGTATTAGGAGGATATGATGCTATGTGGATGGACCACCCCATTGGTTCGTGTTTTGTGGAAGCACGAGAATGTGTAGGAGTGATCCTCGGAGTGGGAGAGATGGATGCTAGTTCATTACACCAAGATATTTGATTAGTTTCACATTTTGGGGATGAAAAACTTGAAAGAGGGAATGATGTAGATCCATATTTTTTCCCTTATAATACATTGAATTATTTCAATATATATATTCATAGATATGTGCGGAGATGGTGAACGATTATGAGGCACAGTGTGCCCAAAATAAATTTTATGAAAATATTAAATATATTTTATATTACACATTTGGATTTTATTAATGAATATAGGATAAATCTTAAAAGAAATATTTTTTAAAAAATCTGAGACCATAATTAAGTTCAGAACATGATGTTTACCCTTAGTGAAACTTAAAATAAACTAGTGCTGGTCATTCAGATAAGCTATCTATAAACAATAAATTTAGTAGAGTAATTAAATTATAAATTAAATTATTTTTTTAAATAGACATAGAGGATTACATTTATAAAATATTTTGTATGGAAAATACTTTAAGGTTTTCCGCATACACCCTTAGTGGATTCCAAATAATTCTTCTTCCGTCTATTTTAAAATCACATCTAATGACAACAAGGCACTGGATGGGAAATATTTGGATCCATGGAATGCAACGAATTCCTCCAATCATTAGAAATAGTTTTATTTGATGAAAAAATTATCCACTCTCCAAATTTGAGTCGTCAATTTTGGGGATTACACCCTTGCCAATTAAATTGATTGATATGATGATTAACTTATATGATCTATTCAGATTTCTAAACATTTCATGAGCCCATATATAAAATTAAATTGATTTTTCTATTGTTTCTAACATATGATTTCCCTGTTCATGATCATTGACCATGTATTCTTGGAAATAGTTAATAAACCTTTTTTGATGCCTTTACCCTCTTAATTCATTTACATTTTTCATCATCAGATCATCAAGGACATGATTATACATATTTGGGTGGGACTGATCACGATTAGACCACTATATTCATGAATTTTCAGATAAAATGATCATAACATCAAATAGAGGATGAAAAATAAGTCTTTGTGGGTTGCGAGTGAACGATTTTTTTGATTCAGAATTAAAATCAGATATACCGAAGACATGAGGCACGAATGGTGATGGCGGTTCATGAGGGTATCATTCAATGCAATCAGAATCAATTTTCTATCAACTAGATTGCTATAAATGAAGAAAAATTGATAGATCAACTAGTTTTAGATTAATGAAATTCCAGATTGAAAGGGATGAAGACTGATCTGGATGTGTAAGAACATATCAGAGATTCTGTGAAAAAGTAAAGTACACTCCACATATTTCGATGAAAACATTGAATGTATCCCCCATGCTATATTGGTAGGGGTTTTGGAAAACCTAAAATATTTTACAATGTGTATCCCTCCTACCATCCATGTACCACTTCCTGAGGTGGATGATCCATTTGGAGAAATACATGGTAAGGACCCCTTGTGGGAATACATGGACAAGGTAACAACATGTCATAAAGTACAAAGATATGGTAAATCACATGGGTATGACCTCAATGTCCTATATACATCATGTAGACCCCATACACAACATGTATCCATACATGGGTATCGATCCATATACCATCAGGTAGATGTCCAGATGATGGAGCAGGACCACACATTGTGTGGGTCCCATCACATGTCATGTACCCCTTGGTTATTTTTTAAGAAACTTCAATATCTAGTTTATATTTCATTTAACAATGGATTTTAGAGAGTGAGTATCCTATACTAAATGTTTTTTTCACATAGAATGTGATGTTGGCCTCTATTTTGGTTTTGGAGATATGACTCAAGATGATTCTAAAAAGGAACTTATTTATCAAATTCGTAATGATAGAAGTTATCACCCATGATCTCCATAGAATTATATAGTGTAACTCTATTTCTGGGATGGGAATGGTTCCTTGATCTACCATCAATGTGGAACACTCCCACTGAATTAATTAATGGGTCCACTAACATCAGAGAGTGGAATCTTTTGTCAGTATAAGGAATGAATCCTCTACATATAATTAGAGTGGAACCCACTAGTTGGGACATTGAATGGGTCCTCCATATTTTATAATGGAACCTTCCATCTAGTCTTGTAAGGCGTCTTCTAGAAAATATTAGAGTAAATTCCTTCTATTGGACATAGAATGGGTCATTTATCAATAACAAGAGCGGAACCCTCCTACGGATTTGGGTCACGGTTCCTCTACCATTAGAGTGGAACCCTCATGATGAGCATGAAATGGGTCCCCTTTCGACAATTAGAGTGGAATCCCCTAGTTGGTTAGGTCATACATCCTCTATCAACTATTAGAGTGGAATCCTCCTACTAGAAAATGGTATGATTCCTCTATCAATCCACTAAGTGGAATCTTCTAGTTGTAACAAGGCCTAGGTTCTCTACCTAGAGATTGTGGCCCAACAATTTTGTGGTATAGTGGTGTGGTGAGGCTTGACTTGTATTTTTTATTTTTTCCAAACATGTGAGATGCTGAGAATCATTGAAGGACTTCTAGAACTATTGGAGAATCTTTTCTCGGGCTGGTATATGATATAGAGTTCCCATTTCTCTATCATTTGGGATTATTTTACCGAGCATATATATATATCCATGTTTTTGGATTTTTTTTCCACTCTTTACATGAATTATTGAGATGAGTAGGATAGTCCACCTACTCCCCATGATGAGATACTTTTGATTATTTGGATTTTCTCACCTTGTAAGGGTGGAAAAGTCTCAACTTGTGGTCCACCTGCACATTGTGTTGATCGCCTTGGGTTGGGATAAGTTTACCTCCTTACTTTAGGTTGAGCTGTTAGCTGTTTAATATCTAATATCTTTACTTTACTATTGTTTCTCTTACTACTCCCCTTTTAGATTTTAGAGAATTATTAAAGGTATTTTTATAGTTACCATGGGTTTTTTCCCACACAACTCATGTCTTATGAATACGATATATAGGTATAAGATGAATTCATAGGAGCTTAGGGAATCTGGGTTCTTGTGGCCACATAAGATGGTCTTTCTTTGAGATCAGTAGTTATGCTCTCTTATCATTTGACTTTCTAGTTTTTTTGTATGGGACATCTTTTTAGTTCATTTTGTTTTACCCAATTACATTTTTTGTTTTAATTGTATTAATTTATTACAACCAAGAGTTTTTTCATGATTTGTTTACTTGGTTGATGTGGAATCCTCTTATTATTATTCTTATGCACATATTATTGAGATGGTCAGGTGTGTGCATACATGTACATTATGTAAAGGCCTCCCACTTAGGATATTTCATTTGATTCATTTCACCACCTGTGGCCTATAGTGGTGGTCTTAGGGTTGTTTCAGCTCAATCCACGGTTAGGTTCAAGGCATGCCACTTATAGTCAGTGATTGTCTTCTAAAAATTTCTAATTTGGGTTATATATTTTATTATACGACAATATATTTTTAAATGGTGTATATAAATCTCATTTGACTAATAATATCATGATTAATTTTATTCTCTCATGGGGATTAAATTTCAATGTTACCAATATCGTAAGTGGCATATGAATAAATAAAATCATTTATCAGGATTGATTATGTTTATGCATCATATGATAAAACATATGATCCTACTCTTGAAAAACTCGTGAAAAATATTCTTCTCTAGCTTTGTCACGACAATAAATAATTTACCTTTGATTTCCACTCTTTTTCACTTATGATATGAAAGATGATTTTATGAAAAATAAACATAACTTATCGCCTCAATTGAAACCCCTTTTACTTCCATATAAATGTTTTATAAAAATTTCATCAATAATTCTTTAACATTATCCCAAGTATTTGGAAAGATTTTTTTAAAATATTTTTTTGAATTCTAAATGATATTTTCATCAAAAAATGTTTTATGTTATTTTAAGGCTTCTTTTATGAGCTTCGAAAGTTTTTTTTCTAAAAAATTATTTTGAAAATGTTTTATTTTTAAAAATGATTCTTTCAAAGTGGAAATGATATTTTCCTCAACAAATATATTAAATTATTTATAATTTTTAATTTATATGTTTCAATTATTATTTTCAATGAATATTATTTTTTTAAATGGTTTAGATTTTAAAATGTTTTTTTTAATTGGAAAGTATATTTTCCTCACAAAAATTAAAATGATATTTAAAGATTCATTTATAATTTTTCAATATTTTTCACAAATAAAATTATTTTGGAAATGTTTTATGTTTTTAAAAAAGTGTTTTTCAATTTGGGTAGGCTATGTTCCTACAAAAATGTTCCAAGTGATCTTTAAAAAAACTATTATCCATCTATGATAAAATAAATCGATGTTACTTATGATTTAATGGTGATGCAAATGAATGATAACATCCTTATTTTTTCTCTTAATTGTAATTTTTATGTTGATGAAATGTTATGAATCCCATTTATTTTTCATGGGTTATTATATTGTTAATTTATTTAATGTTTCAGAAACCTATTTTTGTTACATTGTTTATGATATAATGTTATGAAAAATATATTATGATATTATAGAACACACAACTATGGTTATAATTATTGGATGGGTGGGACCTATATCTCCCTCCTATTTAGTATATAACATTTTATATATTATTAAATAAAAATGGGAAACAAATCGAAGGTCTTGATTTACTTTGCAACACAGATGATTCCTAATCCACTATGGGAAATAATAGCATCTTGATCTACAATGGGAAATAGGTGAAGAGTCTTGGTACGCTATGATGATGTTCTTTGGTGAACCTGGCATAAAAAATGTTTTTTAGTATTTATAATGGTTAAACATTTTTATGACTTGATATTAGGGGTCATGATTTATTTCTGATGATTTCTCACTATTGTATCCCATGTTTTATGAAATGTTAAAGTATTATAACATTAATGTTGTTTATGATCTATTATAGGTTATTTATGAAATTAATAAGTTATGTTAGTGTTCACATATCCTTATAATTATCTTATTCTATCATATCATCAGATATTGATGTGTCCTCTGTTTACCCTTACTGATCATCTTAGATAACCCCTTATTATGTTTCCCTTCATAGGTTATAATGAATTATTTAGGTTGGGTATTATAAAGATGATTACCATGAAAGAAGATATATATGGGATATTTTTAAGATTATTCAAGAATTAATAATATCATATTTCTAGTCACTAAATACACTAAACAATTTGAGTTCTCAGGGATTTATTTAAAAAATGTATTAGATACTCATTTTACAAGATGGGATATATGTGTATAGAATGAATGGGTCATTATAGTTTGTATTATTGGAAAAGTTTATTTTTTATCCATATAAAATGATTTAAAAAACCATTAATAAAACCCTTTGGATATGTATACGATATGATAACATCATAATGTTTGGGTAAGAAAGAAATATTTTTGTTTTCATAGAAATACATCATAGACTAGATAAAATAAGTGGATGTGGTTCTACAATAGATGTGCCAAAGGGTTAATAAATCTATAAATTCATGTCGGGCTTGACTTGAGTACTACATGGAACATGATAATGGGACTTACTATGCACTTGATTTGAGACTTCTAGGGGGTATTCTTTGGTCAATCCACATTTTAATTATGAAATTTTATAAAGGATTTTAAAAGATGATGGTCATGGATTCCATAGGTTAAAACTAACATTTCATATATTTATCGAATGTGTCATGATTTTTACTAAATATAAATGTTTTTTCATGATTATTTTTTTCCACTATGAGTAGTTTTTTCAGCACTACGATTTATACTTTTAGTTAATGGATAGAACCAAAATGAATGATGTTAATACTGAGTGAGATGGAAAATAAATTTATTGTCATCCTATGAAACTAAACATTGTGGGATTTTAAATTAAAAATATTGTTTCTATTATAACAAAACATTCTCATGATACAAATCATGCTAAAATTCCAAAATGAGAAAAGGAGGGAACAATATTGTGTTGAGTCCTTTATGAGAAAACATACACCTTAATTTAGTGATTCTTATGATCCAATATTTGTTGAGAAATGGATCAGTACCAATGAAAATTTATTTTCCATTATTCATTGTTTAGAGAATGAAAAGGTCATTTTAGTTTCTTATCATTTAGAAGGTGAAGCTCGTTAGTTTTTGACTCTTATTATGAATATAAAGGAACAAGAATAAATTTAATCTAGAAAATGTTAAGAGTTTGAGTGGATATTTCTAAATAAATAGGTTTCTCATATTCTAAAAAATATTTATAATTAATAAATTATACTTAAGAAAAATGGTGATGAATATATTGATTCATATAAATTTAATTTTATAAGGATTTCAAAGTATGGCTCTAGTATAATCATTCACCCTAAAAGAAAAGTTAATCTATTCCTTGGTAGCTTAAAACCAAGTCACTGAAATTAATTATCAATAAGAGAAATTAGTATCTGTGAAAAAATTGTATGATGTGCACTCAAGGTAAAAATAGAAATTGGAGATTCCCATCATTATTAATGTTTCTATAAGAAAAGAATGATCAATAATCATGAAAACATGTATAAAACACAAGGTGTAAATAAATTTAGTATGTCTAAATTGAATAAATATGGGATTAAAATCAAGTTAATTATTTTAATGGAACTTTTAGGTTCCTTAAATGTTTAAGGTTGAGTCATAAAGCCCATGAATTTCTAAATGGTATGACTGGTTCAGGTAATGAAATGGAGGATAATAGGATGGAAACTATTTCCCCACCCACTCTATAATTCTTAAATTTCAATGATAATTAGAGTTATTCAAATAACGTACCAAAATCAATGGATGATAAGGATTATAATTCATGATAATATTTTAAGAAAAAAAAAGAAATGGTATTATTTTGCAACCACAACAGTAAAATTGAATCATGATGATTATGGAATACTTATCTCCAACTCTATATATGGGAATTTCAAGATGGAATTTTTATAAATAAGATATATAAAGTTATAATTTTTCACCATACAATGATATTTGATTCTGATCATTGACTATCACCCCTACATGTATTTTTAAATAATGAAATCACATTTGATATTTTATTAATGCAAAGATGACTATCTCCCTTATGAAATGAAGTGATACATTTTTCTTTGATGCCTTTCAAAGAAAGTAATTAGGGTAAATTTAAGTAATATATGTGTTATATATGAAATAAAAATTATTATATAAAGTTAATATATTATTTTAATTTATTTCATTTATTTTATAAAGAAAATGGAAATGGTGTGACCAACCATCTTCATGAATGGTGTATTTCATTTTTTATCTCTAACTTATAGGGATTATTATAAATACATATTTAATGAATATTTATGATATTTATATCATGTATATAATTATAGATATTATTCAACCATGATCAATGTAAGAGGTATAAAAATAAAAAACCCAAAAAAACATGAAAAACAATTCAGTTATTCCCAAAAACTTGATTTTGACAAGGAATTGTTAATAAAAGGGAAATAAAATATCATAAATAAATCATATATTATATTATATATATAATTATGGGTTTTTAATAGATGTATAATAAACTAATTATTATTATATAGGATGTTATAGCATATACGATGTAATTAGAGACTTAATGTAATGTATGTTTTTTTTGATTTTTTCATCTTTGGGACATACATTATGTTATGAACCTATCTTATTTTATGACATGTATATATGTCCCCATTGAAATCTAATATCATTAATTTATTTATAAACATTATTTTTTAGGTTTCACTTAATATTATACTTTCATGTGGATAATGATTCATTTTTTTAATGTTTTAAGGGTTTAATGATACAATCAAATCGTTTATTGGGATTGTTTATCTTTACTCTTACAATGATGAAATAGTCAGATACACCCCTTAAAAAGGGGATTAATTTTATTTTTCTCTAGTTATTTCATGATAATAAATGGTTCCCTTAATTTTACTCTTTTTATGTACTCGCTATTTCTAAAGATCGTTTTTAACAAAAATCTAATTTAGTTCTCTTTTCAGTTAAAAACCCTTTTTATTTCATACACTCGATTTATAAAAATATTCCCAAAAATATTTTGACATTTTCCAAATGATTTTGAAAATTTTTTTTGTTTTAAAAATATTTTTTCATTTTTCAATGGATTTTTTCCTTATACTTTTTGGAAATGGTTTTTGAATATTTCTTTATATGTTTCAAAATTTATTTTCAAAGAAAAGTATTTTCAATCAATTTTTTGGTTTTGAGAAGTTTTATTCAATGTGAAAAATATATTTTCCTCAAGAAATGTTTTAAATGATTTTTAAACTTCCTTTATAATTTTCTTTGGTAAATTTCAAAGAAAAGGTTATGGATTTTTTTTGGTATTTTAAAAAGTTTTTTTCAATGTGGAATGGATATTTTTTCCCTCAAGAATTGTATTAAATGGTCATTCAAGCTTCCATTGTAACTTTAAATTGTTTTTTTTTTTCAAATTATAGGATTTTGAAATTATTTAATGTTTTTTAGAAAAAAAATATTATTGGAAAGGATATTTTCATCAAGAAAATTTCCAGGTAATATTTTAGAATCATGTTCTATTTAATATAACATCGATCGATGTTACATGTGTTTTATTCGTGATAAAAATGAGTGATATCATCTTCACTATTTATCTGGATGGTTAATGTCTATTTTTTTGAAATTTATATGAAACCCATTTATATATTATGGGTTATTATATGGTTACTTGATGAAATTTTTATGAAATACATTTTCTTTACATGGGTTATAATGTTATGATATGATGAATTTTTTATGTTATTATGGAACACATAAGTTTGGTTTCTATTATGATGGTGGTGTGAACTATAACTCCCTAAAATAAATTGGGTAAATATCTATGTCTCATGAGATAAAATAATAATCATGTTGAATGGTTTTATCCACTATGTGTAAAATGTATGTACAGATCCACTATGGGAAATATGTGTATCCTAATACCCAATGGGAAAAAAGTGTTTATATTTAATCATCAAGGTTGATATTATTGGTATTTAACCATAAAATATGAAATGGTTTTATATATTTATAATGGATCCACAGTTTAATGATATGATCTTATGGTTCATGATTGATTTATGGTGATTTATCACTCTTATGGTCCTTGTTTACAGAAATGATAAATTATCATTCCATGAATCATTTTTATGATCCATGAATGCTTGGTTGTGGATGGCATATGTTATGTTCTTATTCTCATACCCTTATTATTATATTATTCTTTTATATGATCAATGATTGATATATTCAATTTTTTCCACTTACTAAGAATCTGATCTCACCCTTTCATGTGTTTCCTTCCCCAGGTTCAAAGGAAACTTTTAGGTAGGTTATTCCAAATATGACTACTTTGTGAGAAGATATCTATGGGATATGATGAAGAATGTTTAGAAATAAGAAGTTGGATTTTTAGTCTCTAAATACACTATGCCATTATATTACTAGGTCATGTGTTTATGAATTATATTTAATATTGATATAAAAATATCAGATATTTATATATGATAATCCATGTTCCAAGTATCTCGAATCATCAAAATAAAAACATTCTAATTCTTTAGTAGAGATCCAAAAGAGGATTCCCAATGAAGATATATTTAACGTAACCATGTTCATTAATGTTTCATTCATTTTAAAACTCTTAAAAATAATTAATAATCACATTAATCTAATTAAATAAGTTTCATTAGTTAAATAAAATTTTATTAAGTTAATCTAACGACCATTTTCAACCTCATTTTCATCCAATGGAAAATGGAAACGTCATCTTTATATATGTGAGGACTACCGCCTTCATGAATTGCATATTTCATTTTTCAGGAAAACATCATATTAATGGATATAAATATGGATTTAATAAATAATTATCATATATATAATATAATAATTTTTCTAGAAAGATGAAATATTATCCACTTTCTACCAATATCATCCATTAAAAATGAAAATGTCACATGTATGTAAGTGTACTCTCCAGCATCCGTGGACGATGTACTTAATTTCTTTCACCAACAAACATAGATGGTTATAAAAATTAATTTTTTTAATAAATATTATATTTATAAAATTATTTATATTAAGAAAAATGATATAATTGTTATGAAAAAGAATGTTCTTACTCATTCAGATGTTATAACATGCTTTTTCTGTGTTTATTTTACCACCCCCCAAAATGTTGTTATAATATTTATTTTATAAATGATAAAATAATTCTAAATAATTTTGATATTATATAAAATTAATGAATTTAGTAATTATTAATAATTATGGTATGGTTATATGCTTATTTTTTTTAAATAATAAAGAAAATTATTTTTATAGAATCAAAATTTCTAAAAGATATTATTTTTAGGAATCCAAAGAAAATTATCCCCATGACATCCATAAAATGGACATTAGAATAGATAAAAATTTGAATAAAATTATATAATACTTCATGATAATTATGAAGATAATGAAACCATGACCAAGGAGGAAGGACCAGAACCACCAAATCGAAAAATGCTCGCACAACTTAATAGTTAACAGAACAATATTCATTTCACCTAAGAATTATTAGTAAATGTAAATAATAAATTATAATTTAATTTTATATACTAATATAAATATAAATATAGTATCATGATATATATTTTTTAAATATAAAATTATTATACATTATGTTAGATAATTTCTCACCAAGTGGATAACTATTGTAAGGATATTTTTAACTCAATTTTCTTTCATTAGGTTATATTACATGTCCATTGACTACATTTTTCGTTGATTTTGTGTGATATAATCCCTAATGGTCTTATGTGATATTTTAAATTGTTTTATATGTATTCCCATATGTTAAATATAATATAATCATTGATTTATTATTACTTTAAATGTTATTATATTTTATGGGTTTTTATATAAGCTTACATCCTCAAGGATATGCTTTATATTCACAGTTTTTTTATTTTTAATTTTGGTTAATATAATTACCATGAATGTGTTTCATAATAAATAACATGAAATTGAATTTATTTGTTACCCATATTAAATTTTCTTTTTCAGAATGGTTCGATTCAAATGTCATAAAAGTCATAAGGGTTTCTCCTCTAAAATTTATTTCATCGAGACATGATTTGAGTTAAGTGTATATATTCATTTATACAGTATATATACCACATAATTGAAATATTACAAAATTATTCTATTTTTACTCGTCGTATATCATTTTAATTCTCATGTTATTTATTGTTATGGTTTTTTTATTTTAAAAGATTTAAACGGTTGTATTTAAAATCATTATTTTAATAAATATTAATTCTTTTACCCCGATATTTTTATTCCATATACTAATTAATTACATTGTTCAAATAATGTTATAATATATAGATAAATGATTATTTTAATGATTTTATCAAATATATTTGAATTTATTTACAATGGGGATAAAAGTAATATTTTTTAGGTTTTCCTTATGAGTAAATTCTGGCATTTTCTTTACAAAACTGGGACAAGAACGTTTTGTTAACATTTAACTTATATAATTCATTTCTCATTGTCATGAATTTTATGAGTTATAAGGCCTTATTTACAAGAATCCATAGTTTCATGATAAAAATCCTATTTCCATAATTCTATTATTATTATTAAATTACCAAAAGGAAAGGATATTGCTTCTAGTTTTTTAGTGAATATTTCAAATGATTTTGTAAAAAAAACTTTAATATATGTCAACATCATTTAATTTTCAATATTATTCCCTAGGGATACTCTAATGATACCATCCATGATAATTCTTTGGATAATATATGACAACATTTGAAGGATACTTTCTTGATACCCTTTTCATTACACAGGTTAATTAAGCTATGTAGGAATAATGAATGATCACATATTCTTTTGAAGAACATATACATGATTTTAATTATGTAATAGTTGGGATAGTAATTATACCACTCTACAGTGAATTGGGTAATGATATGTCTCATGTGATGATTGGGAATGGGAAGTGGACCCCAAACATGAAGTTCTTATGTCCATTAAGTGATGGGTTGGAAAACAATTATACAAACCTACCATGAATTAGGTAATACATTAGATCTCACGTGCTGACCTATTAGGGATAGGGGAGAAAACACAATCTATTAAAGAAATCTATTGATTATGTGGTGATGACCATGTAATTTCACCTTTAAAAAAGGGATGATTTATTATTCTTATGTATATGCCACACATTATACCATATTCTTATGCCTATGTTACACTCATATAGCTCATGGTTAATGATTAAATTATGAATGTGGTTTGATATTATTATAAATCTTCATTTGATGAATCATGGTTTTTTATTTATGTTTCTTTGGTATGAGTCACTCTAGTAATATCCATTTAGTGTGATTACGTTCTCATACCCACATATTAATAATATTCTCACTTATGATCATTGATTGTTAATGCCTATATTTACACTTATTGAGTGTTTCTACTTGCCCTTATTTTTCTTATATTTTCCCTAGGTTGTGAAGAATTATATTATTCTATATGTTTTTATGAGTGTGTATTAGGTAGAGAATATTGTGGTATATTTTAAAGAATTTATGTAATATAAAAAAATTCTTATTATAATTTGAAAAAATGAAATTTTTATTGAAAACACGAGTTTTTTATCTAATGGATTTATCCTAATCCTATAAAAAACTAATATATACATTTACTAGTTTTTAACTCACAAAATGATGGTCAAAATTAATTTAATTTTAAATAATTCAATTTGAGTATCTTTATTTGGTATCAAAGAAAATATATAAAGAAGATGTTTTTTAGCACTAAATCTGAGTGTATGAGTTTTGGTGTTAAAGAATATTTATTGGGCAAAAAATTTGATGTTTTTTCTGAGAATTGTTTGATGGAAGAAAGTTTTATTAAAGATTTTTATTTTATATCTAATATAAATCACCTTATATTTTTTTATCATCCTAACAATAGTGATCAAACATATTTTCTTATCTCGATACTACAGGACAATGCATGGTGGTTGAACTTTATCGGACTGATATAAATATCTAGTGTTTTGATATCACTTTTAAAATTATCATAAGTTATATGAGGGATTTTTTTAGTAGATTAAATCATATGATGTTTTTATGTTATTAATGTACCAAACATAATGACTACTGAATGTTCTCATGATCCATTATTATTTTAAGGTGAGAGAATGAGTTTTATTTATATAGTTTTCATGATAAAATGATTTTTTTTATTTACACTAGAATGTTATTTCATGAAAAAGGTTTAACTATGTTCTTTTGAAATCATAATGTTAAATTTTATATTCTTCTAGGTTTATTAATATCGTATTTTATGGTAATATAATGTTTCCTCATTTTGAAATTTAACTAGTCTTATAGTTAAATGAAGTATAAATAATGTATTGAGAAGTAGTCACTAATAAATTTCATCCTTCAAAGGATATATGAAGAACCCTTTGGTTTCATCAATATCAACCAACTAAAAGAATCATCCCTTTTATGTTCATCAAATAATTAAAACTTTTTGATTCCATTGAATAAACTTCTAATTCATCATCATATCAAATAATTTTTTCTTATATATAAAGACTATTTGATGAAATTATAAAAATATGAAGATATGAAGTAAATATGATAAAAATGATTCAGATTTTAAGTTTTCATATGATGTTCATCGGTCAGAGTTTTTTCAATTTAATGTAATGATCAATGGTTTCTATTCATGTCGTATGATAGTGAAATATTCTAGATAGATACTTTCATGATTTACCAATGATGGTATAAAGGAACACTATAAATAAGATTCCAATGGTTTTATGAAGTTTTCATAATGTTATTAAATATTATGATGTTGATTTGGTTATTTAATGATTTGAAAATCATTTGGAATGATTTGTATTCTTAGCAAGTTTTATTAAGTTTTAAGGATGAATTTTGTTGATGTGAATTAAGGAGACTTCCTAATTTTTAAGAAGTTTTATGGTGGTCAATTCATTAAAACTTTTGAGTGGTATTTCCAAAATATTAGTTGGAAAAATAAAATTATTTTTCTTATGGTTTGGATTTAACCTAAATTCTAGATAGTGGATTCATATTAAATGGGGTAAAGGCATCATATAAAAAACATTGTTGTTACATAAAAAATTGATTTTATGAGGGTTTTGAGGAATTAGTTTCCATTTATGTAATATCTTTTTTGAGGAAGATCTAATGACTATATTTTCTTATAAATTGGAATGAAATGAAATATGTGTGAAGAAGTGTTCAGATGAACATGGAGTAAATGGTGATTAAGTGAAGGGTTTTCCAATGGGATTTGGGGAACCTGTCGATGTATTAATTGTATAAAAATGTAATGAGATAAGGTTTCATTAGATCGATTGTAGTATATGAGGAAGAGATATGATTGAATATTTAATACATTTGTCCAAGAATTAGTTCTTTCTCATTGTTCAGAAATAAATTGAAGATAAATAAGTAATTAGAAAAAGATAAAGTGTTAAAAATGGAAAACCAACACCTTGGAAATATATCATGGCCTTTCAATGATGGTTATTATAGTTATAAAAATTATTGTGATATCTTTTATCTCTCTGAGGGAAAATATAGAATTGATTGACTATTATTATTTATATGTAAATGAAAATTACTTGATTTTTCAAAACATAAAAGGATTTATTTTTAGTAGTTTCATATTCTTGGATTTCTTCCAAGCCATGACAAGGATTAACTACTCATATAGAGTATTGAACCATGTAAATACCTAGGTTCTTTTTGGTGTCATTGTTTATTTCAATTATATTAATTTATCACTAAACATATGTGAATGTTATTTCTTATGTAAGAAAAAATAAATCTAAAAGACAACAAATTCACCCATCCCCTCCCAATGATCACATAGATAACTATTATAAATTTTAATTGTTGTTAGAGTAAAGATTTAATTCATTAACTCTTAGACGAAGTTTGTTGAAATGAAGATTATATAGATATTGAAAACTCTATAAACATTAATGTTATTTCGATATTTTTTAGAAGAATTTTCACAACCCGGAATGGTTTATAGAAAACTGATCTGTTTAGAGAGCCTCTCATCATCATGTGTGGCTCCATATAGACCAAAGGTCACTAATGAGTAGTGAGGGTGTATGTTGGTACAATGGGGAGACTATACACCCTGTATTAAAGTAAAACAAAATATAATTAAATGATAAACATAATAAATACTTATAAATAGTATGATCTAAAAAGGGGGGAAACGACTCTATATAATGAATATGTCATGAGGATAAAAAATATAAAACATGAATGTCATTGTAGCTAATATAGAAATTGTGATATTATAAACAAGATAGATCAAATAAACCTAAAATATCTAAACTCGATAAGAATCCTAATTGATAGATCAGTCCTATTCTACCATTCCCCTATCCTAAAAAGATAAATCGCTCCCAATATGGTTCATCCATTTATCCTTACCTATTTACCTGAAACCTTCTAGGGTGCCTAACGACATCCTCATGAGGGTTTGAGTACAACTCAATAGGTAATCACCAATGATGTCTAATAAAAATACAATCAGTGAGTGTAAAAAATTAAATTGTTTAGTTTTAATTATACCAGAAAAGCCATCAGAGGATTACCCTCTGACCATTTATTAAAAAGAGAAAGAAAACTGGTTTAAGGGTTGCTGGTACCCATTACAAAACATCCCCACGCCATACATTTCAAAACAACTTTCAAACTTCAAACTCAAAAAACCATCCAGCTGTCCTCGATCAGCATGCCACAAAACCCAAACTGCTTTCCATTTTTCCTGACCGCGTGTCCCCCTTCATCATTTCCAAGAGCCACCTCGAGACGCGAGCGTGGAAATTGTCACCCACCGCAGATCAAGTCGACATCAAAATCCCCATCCAGTCACCAACTAGTCAACATCAACAACAGTATCTCGGAACTACCACTGTCATCGTCGCCGGGGCACCTCAACGTCGTCGCCGGAGCACCATCACCAGAGCACCTCACCATCGTCACCGCCGTCGTCACCTTCCCAACATCCCACCGGTCGCCGGAAAAAACCAATCCGACACCGTCGTCACCTCCGTCATCACTCAGAAAATCATCCATTCGCAAAACCACAAAAAAAACAACGCAAACCAAACAACCACACCACCACAGAGAGAGAAGAACTTAAAATCCAGCAGGGAAAAGACAAAACCCTAAAATGAAAACCCCTCCGCCACCGACTAGATCGACCACATCAGACGCAACAGAGCCCCCCCTCACTCACCTGAGAAGAGTCGGAGCCCCCAAAACACCGACGCATGAGCGTAGACCTCAAACGCTGAGAAACACCCCAGAGGATGACAGCGAAATGCATAGAACAGAACCAAAGGCGCTCCGGAGAGTATGCCGTCGACGAAGACCGGTCTTACACCCGCAGATCTGAACCCGAAACCACCTCCGTCCTTAGTGCATCTCCACAGCCAGCGAGGAACCACAAAATGCAAACCAGTAGCAGGAAACCTCCACCAGCCCACCGAGATCAAGAAAGAGCGTCGCGCCCTCCGCTGCGGAGGAGCCTGTGGCGGCGAGAGGGAAACCTAGAGAGAGAGCCCCTTACGGGCGCATCAAACAAGATAGAACTCTAGTTTTAATTATATTTATGTATAAATGTAATAGAATTCATCTTGAGCATGAGATACTCAAGGGATACTTGATAGACCGTAGATACTTTGGGCCTGAGTTGAATGTCTCCAAACCTATAGCCAATAGTTGGTCCAATGACCTAGGAGGTCTATCCATGTAATACAAAAATAAATAACCAAAATTATTAAACAAACAATTCTATAAATTCTCACACAACAAGCTCATTTCTAATCCAAGATAGACCTCTAGAATTCTTGACATCTAGATGTTGAGCTAACTATCAGTGAAGGTCATGTGATGTTATCATTTTTTTGTGTGAAAAAAAATGGTTTAAAACTTTCAATTCTAAATATAAGATTATATAATAAAAACAAGGAAAAATATACATTCATTTAGGGTAGTTATTGATGGGAACCCAAGGGTTTTACCTAATATGTTCCTTTTTTGAATACATCAAGCCGAAACTAGAACATTAACCTTATATTTCTATGTTTTCATGATATCGAGTTGATTCATTAATGTAATGTCAGGGAATTCATTATACATATATATTTATCAAAACTAATATAGGTTTACCACATGGAATTAAAATCTATGAGTTGTGTGGTATCTTATGAATTCCCTCAAGGCATTCTAGGTCATGAATCTAAGGCTTGCTCCAGGCATGGAATACATTTAATGGCTTGACCAAGGTATAAAAAAATCCAATAATTCAATGTAATTAGATAAAAATCTATGTCATGTAACTATAACACATAACATTTAATTAATTAAAACTATTTATATAGGAAAACCCAAACCCACCCTAATGGGTGGTTTAGATACAGAGGTGTATTGGATTTTCCTAGTGGCATAACCAAACCATGTGCCCATATTGTGTCCTAACTATTTGTATTCACACACCTCATATGGTTTAGGTTACCTATTAGAAAAAATATTCACAAACCAATTTAGGTGATACTATAATAAATTGAAGACCTTTCATAATATATAATAACCCTTTGTACAATTTTTGAAATCATTGTACTCCATTTTCATGAAACTAGGTTAAGGTTTATGGTTACAGAAAACCATGTGCTTACAATACACACCATCTTGCTTCTTCAAAAAACATAAATTCATTCCTAAAAACCATTTGAATGCCTAAAAAACCTCCACTACTACCTTGTAAACTTTATTTATGGTAAATTTAATAAATAAAATATCGTATGCCTTAAAGGAACATCAAGATATTACAGTTTACATGTAAAATACAAAAATATCTTACTTGTTAAATGATTTTATAATTTACATACACACTTTTATATCATTTCAAATGAAACATAAATATATTTTAAATGAAAATTTCAAAAATAGTATGAATGTAAATTATTTATAATGGAACCCAATGGTTTTAAGATTCATGAATTAAAAAGGTTTATTTTTATTTTCAGTGTTTTTAGACCACATACAAAGAAACAATAAATGTTACTCATGGTGTATTAATCATACATGTCCATTTGTACCCTTTTAATTTATTAAAAATAAATTCTCAAATTAAATTAACTATTATTTGATGAGAGATTAAATGCTTATGTGGATTTTATTATTATTTAAAAAATTTAGTTTTATATTTAACTATATTTTTGTTGTGATTAGATAGTCATATTAATTTTATAATTATTTATGAATTATAATATTATATTTATATTGGTATTCATTTCATCATTTCCTCATGTTATTTTTGTAAAAAGTTTACATTTTTTTATAATTTATGAATTATAATTTCATATTTGTGAAATATAATCTCATATTTACCCTACTATTCTCATGTATTTTTTTACTATATTTTCTTTTATTGGTTCAATTTATAAAATCATGACAATATTCTTACATAATATTTAATATTTATTTCCCACCAGAATAGACATTAAGTGTACCATCCTACCCCATACCCATTGGCTTGGGATGACTTAGAGGTTCTATAGACCTTAGGTGATATCCCTCAGATATGAAAATTTGGAAATAAATTTTGAGGGATTATAATATCATTAATGGATGACTTTACTGAGATCATATATAACATGTAAGGTAAAACAATACAAACAAAACCATGATACTATATGTTGACTAAGAGAAATACCAAAAACTTAATATCCATGAAAATAATTAAATTATAGATTTTGAATAAATAAATGTAAAATATCAATAAAAAATAAAAAATACATCTTAATTCACTGACATAAATATGGCATCACTCAAAAAATCTAAACCATACATCTACAACTTCCACCCACCATCACCGAAACCATGACATTGTGATTTTCTACTATAGAAATATGAAACAATCGCATTACTTGAATCATGATAAAATGGGTCTATATAGATCACTATAATAATTTATATAAATATAATGATATACTTGATAGCTTTCTATAGAAAAAACATCTAACTTTTTGTGAATTATGGTATACTAAAAAACAATATTATTTAAATGTGTCCATTATAACCTAGCAGTTAAATTTGGGGTAAGAATATGAATAACTAAATTCTGAAAAATATGTATAAATGTCTCATATGTCAGAAATTTATTTACTAGATCATAATAAATATGTACTCAATTTATATTAGAATCATTTTATGTGTAAAAACTAATTTCTTTTTCAAAAAAAGGTTTTATAAAACAAATTATAGAGAAATGTTGATTAATTCCTCCCATTTTTAGAAATTAGTTTTTAGTACATTAATTTAGTTTTTGAAGTTATGAGGTCAATATTATCTTATGGTTAATTTCTTTTTTTTTCTAAAGAGTTTATTTTTTTAGTGAATAGTGAAAAACTTTGATTTTTTGTAAAATTCTCATTTATTTTCTTTAAATAAAATAATTAAAAATATTATTTTATATTAAATATTATAAAATTTTAAAATAATTTTCATTGAATTATAAATAATAATATTAATTACATAGAAATGAACATTTTAATTTATTTTTATATACGTTCATTTTATGGATTTAAAAACACATTTTTCTAAAAATTGTTTTTTGTCTTCAGTGTTTTTATATAAATTGAGTAAATATATAAAATTTAATTAATACTTTTAATTAAATTTTTATAATATATAATCAACTGAATATTTTTATATTCATAAAAATTTCTTTTCAAGTAATGGAATGAAATAAAATTCTATTTAATATTTAAAATGAATTTGTGAGAAAACCATTTCACTTACATTTTATGGTTTCTTATTAAGTTAATTTCATCTATTTCAAGTAATTGAAACTTGAAAAATAAATTTAATATTTATAATTATCATGAAAAAATTATTAAGAAGTGAAATTTTATTTTTGGTCTTTATAAATAGTAAATTTGGTAAAAAACTGTCTCTACGGTAAAAGAATAATTTGGGTTATACTATGTTAAAAATTAGTGATAAAGACACCAAAGTTCCTCATAATTATGATTGAAATAATAAATCTAAAAGTTTATCTCCTTAAGCTATAAATTAATTTTTTTATGGGGCACTTTTCTATGAAAATGACATTAAAATATTAATATCTTTTATGAAAATCAAATGTGTCTCATCAATTCCTTATAAATAGATACCCCTATCCTACCTTATCAACAAATAATGTGAAATTTATTTAATCTTATAAATACCAATATAAAATTTTAACATACATCCCATAATTAAATATGTCCTTTTTTAGTGAGAATACCCTCTTTTGATGGCCAAATGTGTAAACCTAAGGTGGTAGTCTGAAGAAGGGGTAAATAACATAACTATGTGTTTTTTATTTCATTAGAACTTATATTAACAATTATAATATAATATCTTGAATATCTTGAATATAATAAGATATTATTAAGATTATGTTATAGTCATGATTCATCTCATCTTCCATTGAATGGGAAAGAAAACCAGCATTCGTCTATACGGTGGACTGTCACCTTATTAACTGATGTAAATATTTTTCCATCACTACCTCTCATAGATTATTATAATGATGTATTTAATTTATTTATATATATACGTTATGTTATTAAAGTATTTATTATTTTATAAATATAATATATCATTAATTTTCTTAACATTCTTTCTAATGAAGACTGATAACATTGTTTGTGCTTATTTGCGGATTACCACCTCCTCAAAGCGATGTGATTCATTTTTAACAAAAAAATCATATGAGTGGTATATATAAGAGTGATTAAAAAGTTAATATGATGTTTATTATATAATAATCATTATATAATAATAAAATGATACATACATCCTTTCCAAATGCTCATTGAAAAATGGAAACGTTAGATATTATTATCACTATGACACATCATATTTCATTCTTCATAACGAACTAAAATGTTTAGTTATAAAGTTATAATTAATGTATAAAAAAATATATCTAGATTAAAATTCTTTAAATCATAAAATAATTACCCATTTGACCATAGTTAAAGAAACTATGTTATTTTGGACGTATAAATCTAATTTTCTTTTAAACATCCGATTTGAACTTAATCATTTATTTAATTATTTAAAACATTGATATATGTGAAATAAAATAAATAAAAAACCTCTAAAAGATTTTTAATAATTTAAATAATTAACCATATTTTAGTGTTTAGTGTGATAGATAACATACGTCACAATTCATACTCATGGTAATACACATTATACTATACAACCTTGTTTTAAATGGTTTGAAGATTTATATTCTAAATATTTTTCGTCCATTTTTAAATTCATGAAATTATTTTATGAATATATTTATATTGAATTAAATTAATTATAAGGGAATATTTTTTGTCCTTTTATTTTAATTTAAATTTTTCAACAGGAATAGTTTTACACTTTATATATAGAATTTTTTTTCCCAAAAAGGAACATGGAATATTGTATTCTAATATATATTACATAAGAGGAATTTCCCACCACCCTGAACATTTTTTATTAAGAATTTTCCTCTTCATATTTTAATGGTTTTTCAAAAGAATATCTAATTACAAATTATTTTAGGGATTTTTTATTAATTTTTTTCAAAGAAAAATTATTTTTATACTTATTTAAAAAAAGTCCAAAAGTGCATTATCATATGTGTTAAACACAACATTTTATGATATTTTATGATATTTTATCATGGAAATTAATTTTTATATGTTTCTGAAATATTTCATGGTCCTTGTATATTGTTTATGACAATGTATGATCCCGATATATCTCTCCAATGCATTGGGTAATTATTATTCCCTATAAAAAATTAACTTGGAATTAAATGAGAAGGTTATTCCATTTGTAAGAGTTATTATATGGGTTCTATAAATATGTTGTCCCAAGGAAATAACATGAATATTCTATTATTTATAATGATATTTCATGTAAATATTTTATCTTATAAGTTAAATAAAATGATATTTTGTCTAATGGAATTATGATGTTGTTTTACGAGAAAGTGTTTGTTTTTAGGAAACTTTTTTCATGGGATCTCATGTTTTCTAAGAAACCCTATTTAATAGATATATTTCCTTTATACTTACTACTAAATTTTTTATTAAAATTATTTTATAGTAAATCTTATTTCCTGTTTATGTAAACAATAATTTGATCTTAATGTGTATTATATTAAAGGTAAAACCTATTATATAATGTTATGGGTTTTAAATGGACTAAGAGGGTTATTTTCTTCATTTTATATGTCCCTTACCAAGATTGTTGTGCTTGTCCCATGTTTTCAAATATTTGTTATAGTTTTTATGGATGTGTATGAAAAATGATGAAGCCATGTTTAAAATCCTAAATATTTTTTCATTAAAATAAAATTTGTTTCATTTTAAAAGTATTATATTGTGAGAAAATTTATATTGAGTGGATATGTACAATTTGTAATATATGGGTTTTTTATGTATGTTTTATAACCTATTTCTATAAAACAACATACCTTAAATGTCCTTTCAGAATGAAAGAATATTAATTTAGGTTTAGGAATTAAATTATGAGTTAAATAAGAATTATTTCCTTATAGTTGGTTTTAGAGAAAGGGATTATATAACTTTATTGGTTATGTTTTTTTAGAATAAGTTAAAAGTTCTATATGACTAAAATGATTAGTATTTTATAGAAAAATTTAATTATTTTTTAAAATATAAGAAATTTGAATAAAAGAAGGCATAGTTAAAAATATATTAATATTTATCCTCCTCACAAGATGGTTTATTATGGTTTTATTTGAAACATACACACTAAAATTTTTTGTTTTAGTTAATATTTGGATCCATCGAGATCCAAATTAATAGTGGATTTTAAGGATAATGATGTGATATTTATAACAAGAAACTGAATGTAAAGCGAGATATAGTGAAATTTTTTGTTGTTATTCTTAACCAGTTGTTAGAGTTATGATTAGGAACCTAGACTGAGGTGAGTTTCTTGACACACCAAATAAGAGGAAAATGGATTTACATGGACGTTTAGGTGATACAATTCATTATGGTAAAATGATTTAGCCTCATATATGTCAATATTATGGGATTATTAACCCATGGAAATGTCACAACTGAAAAATAAGATTTTTTATATGTGGTAAAAGAGATAATAAGGTAATAACCTGCAAAGGAAAAAAGAAGATTTCATTTAACACAATTATTGGGAATAATGTTATTAACATGGTGTCAAATGAATGATTTAAATGTGAGGATTATGAAAATTATTAAAATCAATATTTGAGGGGGATATCTCAAGAAGGGTATCAACAAAACCATATAGATAATGGTTTATCAATTCTTAATTCCATTATAGTTAATGATATGGAAAAAACAAATGATGTATCAAAGATATGTATTTTATTTTAGTGTATGTTTTTATACTGATGAATTATATAGACCCATAATTTAAAAATTAAATAATATTGAATTAAATGAATATTTCACATTGAGGATATTTTC
Organism: Viscum album; assembly: GCA_963277665.1. NCBI lineage: Eukaryota > Viridiplantae > Streptophyta > Magnoliopsida > Santalales > Viscaceae > Viscum > Viscum album. The sequence continues at coordinate 406,637,187 of OY728130.1, forward strand.
AGATTTAGAGTTTTAAAGAATTAGTCCATAACTATTACATTAAATCTCAAAAATTTAAAAGTAGACACTTAAACTCAAAAACCTTTTTTTCATAAAAAAACTCTTGAAAAAAAGAGTCATGTCTAGTTCCATGTTTTAGGCAGCATGACTTTTCTATGATCCTATCCTTGAACCTATTCATCTTTATGTCCTATGAAAAACATTTCAAAACATGGGATGAGAATAAAAAGATCTATAAGGGTTATAAAATAATGAAAAAAACATTATTCCATCAATACATACCATGCATAATCTCATACCTCATGAAATCATCAGATTTATGAATAACACATAGAAAACATAAACATAAATGGTGACTTGGGGCATCCATAACATACTTACTCTATAGATTTCATAGCTATGTTGGGAATTACGTTTAAATTATGCATCATAGCATATTCCCTAAATCTATTATGAGAAACATTCACGTTTACCTCCATCTCGTTACCCAATGAATTAGAGGGCTATCTTAGGCTCACCCGGCCTAGGTTTATCATGGAACCACCAGTATATGTAAACAATTCCCAAGAACCATAACATATTCATAACACATAAAACAAACATAAAGGAAATATTACATTTCCACATTTCAATCAAATAATGTCATTTAGAGATATTTAAATAATCAATGATTTCTCAAAACCATTTTCAAAATCAATATACATAAAAAGAGTATATGGTATTTATTTTCTGTTTAAAAACATTACAGCTTATTAAGGAAGCCAAAGATCAAATAATCTCGTAGCGGCGAAAAGGTAATTTTCACCACGTATGTTAAAAAACAATCCCTTTGTCTTTTAGTAAAAAGATACATAAAAAATATTCCATTTTAATGAAATTAAAAGTCAAAGGGGTTTCAACACCGTATAAAAGAAATTCATGTATAAATCAAAATATGCCTCAACGAAAGGAGATTGAGACAAAGTCCCTTATCTCATGTCTGACATGACCCGTTCATTCATTAATCTCCTGAATAATAAACTAAAGTTAGTTTCTACTTAAATAAGAACATTTTTCAAGTTTATTATTCCTTTTATATCACTTATTACCATGTTATAAACATTATGTAATTATTTATGTTAACAATGGTCGTTTTGTCAATATTTGGTACTTGAGTCAAAAATGAACTTCTTATAATTACAAGTTGTTCTTGTGGTCAAACTTCAATTATCTCAAAAATTATATTAATGATTTAGATATCATAAATATAATATATATCTAGTATATATATGTATTTATAATAGTACATAATATCTTGAGATAAGAAATGAAATGCACCGTTAATGGAGACGGCAAGTCGTACGTACACATTAACACTACTTTCATTTCTATTTAGTATATTAATTGAATGAAAAAGTAAGGATACATAAGTATTTATAATTCCAGTATAATATCATATATAATTTCAGTAACTCCATCCTTTATATGTTCCGCATATGGCATGAACGAGTCATATCATATTGAGGGGGCAGTAGTCTGCACTTCCTCAAATAAAATTATCGCGTTTACCTCTTATAGAAACCATAATGGTATGTTATAAATGAAAAATATGGAAGAATAGGGAAATAATAAAAATAATATATATCATATATAAATACAGTTCCATCATAATGGACACTATGAGAGGTGGTTGGAGATATTTTAACAATCATCATTTCGTGAGGTAGTAGTTCATCTTCCATAGAAACAATATGTTTGTATCCATTAGATTGAGGTGTGTGGAAGTGTAGTTTGAATACTTATCATAAAAAAACTAGTATATTGAGGATACTAGTGTTTTTATAAATTACAGGAATAAATAGAATTTAGGGGGTTGGAGAAGTAAAATAAATGAAAATAACTTATGAGAAGACGTTACCTTTGAATCGTGTAACTCTCTTTGGTTTGAACAAAAAGGATTACTTGAATTGCCTCCATCCTAGGGGAAAGATTATAGAAAGAAGATAGTTATGCAAGGAGCATAACTAGGTAGATGTTGGATGATCCAAGGGTCTTGATAAGTGTTAGGAATTAGTTAGAAGTGGTGTCCTTTTATACGGGGGGGGGGAGGGTCACTTTAAGAATGTTTGAAAATATAATTTTATTATTTAATGATTTTCAATTTCAAAAGGTCAAAAACTCATTAATTTATAAGATAAGATGACTCTTATTCAAAATAAAATCATCCAATAATAATTGGATAGGTTTTGGATATTGTTTTAATTTTTATAATCTTATTTTTTTAAATCATTCATTAATGAGGTAAACACTGCATCATTATTGTGTCATAAATAATTTTATTTATTGGATGTCTAAAAATAATAATAATAACTACCATGACGTATGAAATATTTTTATATTTCAATGGAATATTTATAGTCAAAGAGATAACTTATATAACCCCATGTAAAAATTGATTTACTAAAAGATATATGTTTAAGTAATTTTTGTCTTTACTTTAAGTTAATATAGTGTAATTATCACTCTTAAGTTGCTCCATGGGGTCCAAAATTGACCCAAGGATGCCCATGGTCAGACATTTATCGATGAATAGGATTATCACACATGTTAGGGTAATTTAATATTTTTATAATATTATTTTTTTACCATTATTTATTTGATTTAACCTTTTACCGTGGTAAATTAAAGTCAAAAGCTACTATTCACTAAAGATTATTTTCATCTTATTGAACCAAATTTTACTTAATAATAAAAACCATGTACGTTGGATTTTCAAAATTCAATTTACAGAAGTGGTAAAGTTTCATTTTAATGTAAAAGACCGTTTTGTAACTACTACTCAGTATTTCTCTATTGATCAAAAATTGAAGGTTTTTAGAAAAATACCAAAAATTAAGCCTAAGATATATTTGATATTCCAAATTAAAAAATGATGACTATTTTACCAAATTAAAAATATATAAGTTTCATTAATTAATTTAAAATTAATTCCCATTTTAAAAAAAAAACGTGTTTTTAAGAAATAATAATTATCAAAATATTGACACTTGTTTTTGTCCAATTTCAAAATGAAATTACTTCAAATGTCCAAAATTTGATTAAATGGTAAAAATATAATCTAATTAAACTTTATAACAAATTAAAAGGATAATTTAACCATACAAATAAATTATATTAAAATGCAGTTTTGAATTAAAATACAATATTTTTCACTATTCATTAAAAAATGAATTTTATCATAAATATACCCAAAAAAAATTACCCAAAGTAAATTTTGATGTTATGATTCTAAATAAGAATTTTATTTTGTCAAATTCAACATATAAAAGTTACAAAAACTATATTTAAAAATAGTTCTCAATCAAAAGGCAGTAAATCGACATTTTAAATAATTATAGAGTATTTATGCCAAAAATTAGATTTATTCACATTTTAAGCCTCTAACTTTTATTGGATAAATGTAAAAACATTTAACAAACATGTATTATCATATTTTAATTAGTTATGTTCATTCCAACCAATACAACGGCTAGGTGTAAACTACCATTTAAAATAATATTATATTATTATTTTCTAGTATGACTCATCATTGTGTGCAATATTAGACTTTGGATAAACCCATTGTGGCGTGTCAAGTATTCCATTAAACATAGTGTCCCTTTTAAAGTAAAATTAACATTTCATTCCCAAATATTAATAAATATGAAGATTTATTATTCTTTATTTACCTGGGATTTTACATCCTTCCCTATTTTGGAAATTACGTACTCGCAATTTTTATTCACTTATCCAATAAGTGGGGGAATTTATCCCTCATATCATTTTCAGATTCCCATGTATCCTTTCCAAACATATGGTTTTTCAACGAAACTTTTACCTGATAAATTACTTTATTCCGCAACACTTGTTCTCTTTTTTCAATAATCTGACCTGGTTGATCCTCATAAGAGAGATTCTCTTCCATTTGAACTACCTCTGGGATCAAAACATGAGATGAATCTGGCATATACTTTCCCAACATTGAAACATGAAAAACATTGTGAACCTAGGATAATCATGGAGGTAAAGTCACTCCATAGTCAACTGATCAAACTTTCTCTAGGACTTCACAAGGTCTAATGATCCTCAGACTCAACTTTAACTTCTTGCCAAAACGCGTCACACTTTTCCATGGAGAAACTTTGAGAAAGACATGATCACCTACCTCAAAAGAAATATCCTTCTTTTGATTAACCGAATTACTTTTCTGCCTTCTCTGACCTGTTCTCATGTTTTTTTTGAATCAACTTAACTTTATCATCCATCTATTCAACCAATTTTGGTCCCATTAATTTCCTTTCACCTACTTCATCCCAAAAAGTTGGAGTTCAACGCTACTTCCCATATAATGCCTCAAAAGGATCCATCTATATACTGGAATCAAAACTATTATTATAAAAAAATTCAATGAAAGAATGATGTTGGTGCCAACTTCCCTAGTAATCCAGTGAACAAGCACGTAGCATATCCTACAATTTCTGAATTTTTTGTTCTAACTACCCATCTAATTGAGGATGAAAATGTGTAGTAAAATTTATTTTAGTACCCAACGACTTCTGAAGTCCATTCCAAAAGTTAGGATTAAACTTGTGATCACGATCAGATACAATGGAGAGGGGAACTCCATGCAACCTGACTATCTCTTTAACATACAACCAATAAGTTTGATCTAGATGCAAAGTATCTCGAATAGGAAGGAAATGAGAATATTTAGTCAACTTATCAAAAATAACCCATACTGCATTATTACCTCAAGATTTCTTCAGTAATCTCACATCAAAGTCCATGGATATATTTTCCCATTTCCACTCTGGCGTTGGTAAAGGCTGAAGCATCCCTTTTGGTAACTACTGCTCTACTTTAACATGTTGACAAGTAAAACACTTCACTGTAACATAAGCAATATCTGTTTTCATTCCATCACACCAGTAATACTCTCGAAGATCTCTGTACATCTTAGTAATGCCAGGATAAACTGAGAACATGGAACTATAAGCTTCACATAATAACTCTTTCTTCAACTTTGTATCGCAAGGCACACATAATATCTTTCCAAATCTCAAAATACAATCATTATCAATGGTATATCCAAGCATCTTACCCTTCTGAATCAACTCTACTTTTTTCTGCAACTCGTTGTCTTCCATTTGTGCTTTCTTAATTCTATATGATAGAGATTATTTCACTGAAACCTGAAACAAATAGAGGAATTTTCTGCACCAATAACTTCTATTCCAAATTTCATCCAATCATTAATCAAAGTATCTTGTTCCAAACATAAAAAATCTTATATAGAATTACTTTTTCGACTCAATGAATCATCCACATTATTTTCCTTTTCGAGATGTTAATGAATCATTCAATCATAATCCTTGATTAATTCCAGCCATCTAATCTTTTTCACATTTAATTATTTCTCAGTGAATATATACATTAAACTTTTGTGATCAATATATATTTCACATTTTACTCTATACAAACGATGCCTCCAAATTTTTAAAGCAAAAACAACAGAAGATAATTCCAAATTATGTGTAGTGTAATTTTACTCATGTGGTTTCAATTGATTTGAATTATTAGAAATTACCTGATCATCCTGCATAAGGACATAGAAAATCCCTTTCAACGAATCATCGTTGTAGATAACAAACTAACCATTTCTATAAGGTGGTGCCAAAACTGGATCATTCGCCAATCTTCTATTCAATTCCTAAAAAATCATCATATTCTTTTGTCCAGATGAACTTAACACCTTTCTTAGTTAACTTAGTCATTGAACTAGATAACCGTGAAAAATTCTCAACAAACCTCATGTAATAACCTTCTAAACCAAGAAAACTACAGATCTCGGTAATATTTGTGGGTCTTGGCCATCCTCCAATAACTTTTGTTTTAGAAGGATCAACATTTATGCCATTTTTTGAAACAATTTGACCAAAGAATGAAAATTATTGTAACAAAAACTCACACTTACTAAATTTCTCATACAGTTTCTTTTCATTTAAGGTTTGTAAGACAACTCTTAAATTACATTCATGGTCCTCTTTACTTTTATAATAAACCAAATATCATTAATGAACAAAACTACAAACATATCCATGAACTCACGCAAAATTATATTCATAATATCCATGAATATAGTAGTTTGATTGGTTAACCCAAAAGTCATAACCACAAATTCATAATGGCCATATCTAGTATAAAACGTGGTCTTCGAAATGTATGCTTCATTTACTTTCAACTGATGGTACCCTGACCTAAATTTAATCTTTGAAAAATACTTATCTCCCTAGATTTGATCAAACAAATTATCAATATGAGGCAAAGGATACTTGGTTTTAACAGTGACACTACTACAAAACGGGATTTATCAGTGCTCAAAACGGGCTTTAACAATGCTAAAAAAGTGTTGTAAAGCTCAGTGCGGATATAGGGGGTCCCTTTTATCATCACTCTGAAAAGCGCTGATAAAGTCCCCTTTTATTAGTGCTAAAAAAATATCTGATAAAATACCCCTTTATCAGCGCTTTTTTTAGCATTAATAAAAGTGACCTTTATGAGCGCTTTTAAAAAGGGCTGATAAAAGAAAAAAATAAAAAAAAATATAATGCGGGTAGATATTTTAACAGCACTTGACCCCCCCCCCCCTATTTATCAGCGGTAGGCAGTCTCCCACACGTTTCTCATACCACACATCCTCACACACATACACCCCTTTGCATCCACCCTAACTCGAACCCACGACCCCCCCCCCCCTCTTTCACGGCTACACCTTTACCAATAAGCCATTTTGTTTTTTCTCTATTTAATGATATATCTAGGTATATATATAGTTATATTTATTCGTATATAGATATATATTCATATTCATATACATATATTTATTCATATATTAGTATATATATATATATATATTCATTCATATATTAATATATATTTATATATATATATATATAGTTATAATTTTTTATCCGTATATTTATTTGTATAATAATATATACTTATAAGATAAGTTTTAAATAAATTTATGAAATATGTTCTTTATGTGTGTTTATAAATAAATAAATACATACATACATACATATATACAACACAGACCCACACAGAAACACACACATATATATATATATATATTTACGAATAAATACATATATATGTGTATTTGAAAAAGACATAGAATGTTAAAACGACAATAACTTATAATCCAGATACCTGTTTCAACTCCACAAACAGGAAAATCAATAAAAATGATATAGGATTCGATACGATATGTGGTATAGGCCTAACAGACATCTGGATCAGAAGTTATACTTGTGTGAATGGTAACAAATCATGGTATCCCGACTAAAAACTCGGTTTTGGAGGACTTCTAGGTCTTTTTGGACCTCAAAAAATGTGACAGAAGCTTTTATTGGGTCACCAGTGTGTAGATCTCGTCGCAGTCTTCGATTTGATATGTTGTAGAGCTCAAACGGACACCCGGATCAAATGTTATGGTCGTTTGAAGTTTGAGTTACATTTGAAACTTATTTCAGATATTTTATTAATTGTTTTGATTTTTTGTGTCTTCAAATTGTTATTAAATGATTTTTAATCAATAATAATTAGAAAATTCTTAATTATTAATATTTTTAAAATATTTTAAATCCATTTTCACTAAATTTCTTATATATTAAATGTAATAGTCTATTTATACGTATCTAAAACATATTTAAAAAAACATATATTATATTTATACCAATATAAATATACTTATATAAAAATAATTTATTTTTCATGATTTTTTTAAAAAAAAATTATCACCTATAGGAAGAAGTGCTGATAAATTCCCCCTCTATCAGTGCTCCTAAAAAAGCACTGATAAAGGGGGGCCTTTATCAGTGATTTTCTTAGCATTGATAAAGACCCCTTTATCTGTGCTTTTTTTAGTGCTGATAAAAGGGTAGCGCTTCCCTTGCCCGTTTTTTGTAGTAGTTTGATGTTATTCCATGCACTATAATCAATGGAACATCTCATTGAACCATCTTTCTTTTTAACAAACATGACAGGATCACCCCATGGTGGTGTGCTAAGTCGAATGAAACTTTTATCTAATAACTCTTGCAATTGCTTCTTTAACTCTAAATGTTCAATTTAAGCCATTTGATAAGGGGTTTTGAAATTGGATTAGTATCAGGAACTAATTCAACAGTAAATTAAACTTTCCAATCATGTATAATACCAGGAAACTCATCAAAAAAAACATCAAGATACTCATTTACCATTGGAAAATCATTAATCTTAACAGTTCCTTTATTTTAAACAATATGTGCATGTTAACATTCATTTCCATCATTTACTAGTTTCTCAGCTTCCTAATATGTTATAAAAAGTAAGGGCTCATTCTGGTAGACAAAATAAAAATCCTTCTGAAAAGAAAGCTCTTTATCTCTTTTGTCAATCTTAGCATGATAAACAGAAATCCAATCAATACCCAAAATAAAGTCAAACTCTACTAGAGGTAAAACTATAAGGTTTGTAGGTGGATTCTTTCGCACACAAGTACAGGAAAGTTCTTATAATTTCATTTTGTCTTATTATTTCACCCAGGTGTTTTTACCATAAGTTCAGGATTCATAATTTGAGATGGAATTACCAATTTACTAGAAAAATTCTCAGAAATGAATGAATGTATAAACCCTGAATCATACAACACATTTCCATAATCTCAACAAATAATCAATGTATCTGATACTACTTCATTTGATGGTCCATCATCTTCTGAACTAGTAGCAAATGATTTCACCACCCATTTATTCTTGTAGTTTGGTTGCTTTCCCTTAGTTGAGTTCTTTGTTGTATACTCATTAGCATAATGACCCATTTCATTACACTTAAAATAATTTACTGACTATAAATCATGTTTTTTATTACCATTACCTTGATCTTTTTTAGTGCTATTACATTATTTATATCCCATTTTACCACATCATTAGCACATACCATAATTCAGAAGACATTCCCCAGCATGCTTTTTACCACAATTTTCACAAACTGTAAACTTATGTTTCATACCATCGGACTTTTTTGAAGAGTTCTTCCCTTTCTTCTTCCACCTCGACCTCTAATTCTGTTGTATTTTAATGAATTCCTGATCAACAAAAAACTTCATTTACACCTTCTCCCCACATCGAACAAGATTTTCATTACTTTTGAACTCACGAGAAGCTATATACCTTCAAAACTTTGGCTTTAATCCTGAGTAAAAATAGTTGATTTTACTATCAAGATCTCGTATGAAATTAGGAGAATACCATGCCAATCGAGTGAATTTTTCTTCATAACCAGCCATTGAGTCATCCTCCTTCCTTAATTCCAAGAATTGTGTTTCCATACTATGACGAAATACTATAGGAAAATATTTCTCAAGAAACATACATTTTAATTAATCCCAAATAAGAGCATCAATCTCATCACTATCCCTGATATTTTTCACCGTGGACCGCCACTGATCAACTTCACCGTCAAAATGACAAACAGCGAGACTAACCATTTAATGTTCTGAACACCCCATGACAACAAAAATCATCTCCAGTGCTTTAATCCACCCTTCACCTACCACTTGGTAAGATGATCCTATGAATGATGGGGGATGTTGCCTCATGAAATGATTTACTAGTGACATGTTCCTCTATGGTTGATCTGGCTAATCTCGTGCATGGATAACACCACCACTTAAAGCCTGAGTCAATTGTGCCATCACTGCAACAAACTATTCAGTTCCAATTCTAACGATCTTAGGTTCCTGGTTTTGAAGTTTGTCTTCCTCCTAATGTCGTCCCATCACAGCTGGTTTGTTTCCTATATGGAAAACCATTTAGAACACATAATTATATTAGGTAATGCAATATGGTAATTTGTAAATGCTATATCATTTAATTCATACCATAAATTAATTTATGGACATTAATTTAACAATATTTGTAATCCTAAATCTATATAAACCAACCTCTAATACCAACTATAAGGACCAAGCATTTAAACAATACATAATCTTGAATTAAATTGATAAGTCACATTGAGTATCTTTTCAGGTTTAGAGCTTTAGATAATTAAGCACTAACTATTACATTACATCTCAAAAATTTCAAAGTAGAAAAATCTACTCAGTATCCATTTTTTCAAAAAATAAAAACACTTGAAAAAAAGTGTCTTGTCTAGTTCTATGTTTTAGACAGCATGACTTTTCCTTGATCCTGTCCTTGACCCTATTCATCTTTAAGTCCTACGAAAAACATTTCAAAAATGGGATGAGCATAAAAATCTCAGTAAAGGTTATAAAATAACGAAATAAAACATTATTCCATCAATACATACCAAGAATAAGATCATACCTCATGAAATCATCAGATTTATGAATAACACATTGAAAACATAAATCAAAATGGTAACTTGTGGCATACATAACATATTTACGTTGTAGATTTCAAAGATACATATGGAGATACATTTGGAATACCCATCACAATATATTCCTTAAATCTATTAAGAGAAACATTCACATTTACCTCTGTCACATTACCCAATGAATTGGAGAGCTATCTTCAGGTCAATCACCCTATGTTTATAATGAAACAACCCGTATATGTAAATAATTCCCAAGAACCATAACATAATCAGAACATATAAAACATACATGAATGAAAGACAAAATTTCCACATTTCTATCAAAATATATCATTTAAAGATATTGAAATAATCAATGCTTTCTCAAAACCATTTTCAATACCAAAATACATTGAAATATTATATGGTATTTATTTTTATTTTAAAAACATTACAGCTTGTTAAGGAATCCAATGATCAAATAATACTCATGGTGGTGGAAAAGTCATTGCCGCCATGTACGTTAAAAAGAAACAATACCTTTTTTGTTTTGTAAAATGCTATGTAGAAAAACATTCTATTTGAATGAAATGAAAAGTCAAAGAATTTTATACACTATATAAAAGAAATTCATGTATAAATAAAAACATGGATTAATGAAAGGAGATTGAGACGAAGTCCCTTACCTCGTGTCCTACTTGGCCTGTTCATTCTTTAATCTCCTGAAAAAAAAACTAAATCTGATTTATAATTTCTTAAGAATATTTTTCATGTTTATTATTCCTTTTATATAAATTATTACCATGCTATACACATCATGTAATCATTCAAGTTAATAATGGTTGTTTTGTCAATATTTGGAACTTGAGTCAAAAATGAACTTCTTATAATTACAAGTTGTTCATGTGGTCAAAATTACATTATCTATATAATGATTTTAATGATTGAGATATTATATATATCATATATATCTAGTATATATATGTATTTATTACAGTACATTAAATTTGAAGATAAGAAATGAAATTCAATGTTCATGGTGACGGTAAGTCGTACGTACAAATGGATGCTACTTTCATTTCTATTCCATATTTTAATGGAACTAAAACATAATGATAAATAGGTATATTATAATTCTAGTATAATATCATATTTAATTTCAGTAACTACATCCTTTATGCATTCCACATATGGCATGAACGAGTCATATCACTTTTAGGGGGCGGTAGTCAGCACTTCTCTAATGATGTTATCATGTTTACCTATTATGGAAACCATAAAGGAATGATATAAATGAAAAATACATAATCATATAGAAAAAATAAACAAAATATATATCATATATAAATAAAGTTCCATCATAATGGACACCATGAGAGGCGGTTGGAGATATTTGAACAATCATCGTTTCGTGAGGCAGTAGTTCGCCGTCCACAGAAAAAGTATGTTCTTATCCATTAGATGGAGGTGTGTGGAAGTATAGTTCAAATAATTACCATAAAAACAACCTATTATATTGAATATACTATTTTGGATATAAAATAAATGAATTAAGAGATTTTAGGGGGTTGGAGAAGTAAAATAAACGAAAAGAACATAAGAAAAGACGTTACCTATGAATCGGGAAACTCCCTTTGGTTGGAAACAAAAGGTTTACATGAATTACCTTATGCCTAGGGGATGGATTATATGAGGAATAGAGGGATGTATGGAGATTAATTGGGTAGATGTTGGATGATCCAATAGGAATGATATGTATGAGGAATGGGTTAGAAGTGGTATCCTTTTATAAGGGTGAGGAGGGGCAATTTAAGAAAGTTTGAAAATATTATTTTATTATATATTTATTTTCTATTTAAAAAGGTCAAAAAATCATTAAATTCAAAGATAAGATGAATCCTGTTCAAAATAAAATCATATGATAAAAATTTGATAGGTTTTGGATATTTTTTTAATTTTTATAATCTTATTTATTTAAATCATCCATTGAAGAGGTAAACATTGCATCATTATTGTGTCATAAATAATATTATTTATTTGACGTATAAAAATTAGAAAACAATTAAAATGATGAAATAAATTTTTTTATCTTTCAAAATAATATTTATAGTCTAAGAAATAACTTATATAACTCCATGTAAAAATTTATTTACTAAAAGATATATGTTTAATTCGTTTTGGTCTATACTTTAAATTAATTTATATAAAGTGTCATTATCACTTTTAAGTGGCTCCATGGGGTCCCCTAATCAACCCAAGGATGCCCATGGTCGGACATGTATCAACCAATCGGATTAAGAAAAATTTTAGGGTAATTTAATATTATTATAATATTATTATTTTTACCCTTCTGTAGCATATTTACCTTTTTTACCTTGGTAAATAAAAGTCAAAAGTTACTATTTGCCAAAGATTATTTTCTTCTTATTGAACCACATTTTACTTACTGATAAAAACCATGTGTGTCAGATTTTCGAAATTTAATTCACAGAACCAGAAAAATTTCATTTAAATGAAAAATTTAGTTTTTTAACTACTACTCATTGTTTTTACTATTCATAAAAAATTGATGGTTTTCAAAAAAATACCAAAAAATTAGCCTAAGATATATTTTATATTCCCAATTAAAAAATGATATCTATTTTAACAATTTAAAATCATATAATTTCAATTAATTAATTTAAAATTAATTCTCATTGTCAAAACAAAAAACGTGTTTTTAAGAAATATCAGCTAACAAAAGATTACAACTTGTTTAAATCAAATTTCAAAGTGAACTTATATCCAATGGAAAAAATTGAAATAAATAGTATAAATATAATCTAATTACACTTTAAAACCAATTAATTAGATAATCTATCCATATAAATAAATTATATTAAAAGGCAGTTTTGAATTAAAATACATTATTTTCACTATTCATTAAAAATGAATTTTATCAGAAAGAAACCAAAAATTTAGCTAAAGTAAATTATGATGTTACAATTATAAAGAAGAATTTTATTTTTTCAAATAGAACATATAAAAGTGACAGAAACTATATTTAAAAATAGTTCTCCATCAAAAGGTGGAAATCGTCCTTTTAAAGAATTTTAGATAATTTGTGCTTAAAATTAGATTCATTCACATTTTAAGCCACTAATATTTATTGGATAAATGTAAAAACATATAAAAAATATGTAAAATCATATTGTAGTTAGTTCTATTCATTCTTTACAATACAATAGGTAGGAGTTAACTACCATTTAAAATAATATTATATTATTATTTTTCGGTATGACTCAACTCTGTTTTCAACATTAGACTTTAGAGAAACCCATTGTGATGTGTCAGGTATGCCGTCAAAAATTAAATCCCTTTAAATGTAAAATTAATATTAATTCAAAAATATTAATAAATATGAAAATTTATTATTCTTTATTTACCTAGGATGTTACATGAATCTTATTATAGGATTCATATTTTCATTCAAAAGAAGGATATATTAACGAATAATATTTCAAAGCATGGTTAGTGGACTATAAAGAATGCGGAATAATTGAGGTGTCAAAATATATATATTTAAGAGTTTTGATCTAGAATAAAATTTAATAATGATCTTATGTTTAAAATAATTAATTTTAATTTCATGTTTTATGTAATGGGAGTACCTTGAATACAATTATTCAGACATAATATATGTTTAAGTTATATGTAACCCTTAATATTAACTTCTGTTTTAATTTAATGTTATATGAGGAAGAACTATCTTATATTTTTTTTAAAATTTAATATATAATGATAAACCTTTGGGGTTAATAATATATTTGATATTTAGGTAATTATGTATAATTGGTATAAATGGGTTATTGAATTTTTTTAACATATATTTTCACATAATGATAACAATGTGATTGAAAAGTGACTTGGTGACTAAGTGATTACTGTTATTTTGGGTGAAGAAAACTATTTATTTGGGAAACATTATATGATTAAGGTAAATATAATATCATTCCATAATATGAGTTTTAATTCAAGAAATAAAGTTTAACATATATTTTGGAAACATATGTTTCTTTATTTTGGGAAATGATTAGTATATTTTGGAAAATTCATTGTCAAGAAATTTAAATTTTTTAAGGTAATTTAAGAGTGATTGATGTTATTTGGATAAAACAATTACTTTGTCTTTAATGAATATGTGATCAACTCATTCTAATACGTAGGTTTCGAATTTGGTCTAGTATATTTTGTAGTGTTTTATGGTTTTTTATTTATATAATAATTTATGTAGAACTTGGAATACTATTTTTTGACTTTTGATATTAATTTATTATGGTTTTTTCATTATGAATATTATGTTATCTTCTTCTTCACATTTTGGTTTTGGTTAATTCCTAAAGATAAAAGGAATAACATTTTATCTTTTTTTTATATCTTGTGATCTTTTAGAAGTCATTTTTGGTGCCTTAGACTTAAAAAATTTATCATCAATAATAATTTCTTGGTGTAAGAGATAGGATCTATGTGGGAATTTATTTAACCACAATGAGAGGATGAAATTGTTCTTATGAAATGAAAATAAATCTGATAATTATATTTTCATAAGATATTTATCCTTATATTAAAATAATTATTGAACACTTAGAATAATATCCTGATATAAATATTTAATCCATTATATTTATTTCTGAGTAATTTTGACAAAAATGTTTATCTATTGATTTATTATTGTTTGGAAAATAAATTTCTCATGACCATGTTCTCTATCACTCACTAATACTTCATGGTAATTATTTTTCTCCTCAATTTACATGTTTTCACTTCATACTAATGTTCTTATTCTTTGGAACTAAATTATGTGTTATTATAGGAGACAATGATACTTCAATTTTTACTTTTTTAAAAATGATATTTTAATAACCATTTTTAGTGTTTAGGTTTTAAATATTTTTTTTGAAAACATATATGAAGGTTTTATATAATTTAAATTTATTTCTTAATTCATAATAAATAATTACTCAATTTAAAATAGATTTATTTTATAATGAACAATAAGTTTCATTAAAAAAAATTCATTTTGTGAGAAACATTTATATCCCATTTATTATGTTTTTATAAATTTAATTTTAATTAATGAATTTTAATTTTTTAATCATTATTTTAATATCATATTATGGTAAAGATTTGGAATTTTTCTAAACGGATTTATATTTTCCCCAAATATTAGAAAATACCATTTGTTGTAAAACTATCATTTTATTTCATTAAATCATGTATTTTAAAAGAATTATTTTTCATTAAATAAGATCATAATGAAACATTAGAATATTTTTATTATAAATAATCTAATTAATTGCATAATAATCATCATTATACTTGATTTTGGTTTACGTACATTTTTTTTGTTTTACAAAACTAATTTTTCTAAAAATTTATTTTATGCTTGAAATGTTTTTTCATCAAATTTTTTTAAATAAATTTAACTATATTAATGAAATTAATTAAAAATATATATAATAAATATTCATTTTAATATTTTTATATTCATCTAATATTTTTACAAGGAATGGATTATAAGTAAATTAAGTATTATACTTAAAAAGGTATTTTCCCAAAAACTCGTTTTGTTGTGTTTTATGTGTTTATATTAAATTGATTTATGCTATTTTAAGTTGTGGAATCCTTAAAAATTTATTCCATATTTAAAATAAAAATTTAAAAATTATTAAATGATGTAAAATTAATTTTTGGTCATTACTAATAGTGACTTTGGTAAAATTTATGTTACAATGGTAATGAGGTAAATCATTTTTACTAAGGATAAAAATTACTGAAAAGAACAACAAAAATCATCTTAATTTTTATTGGATGAATTTATATATAACCTGAAAACTTTAGGATATATATTTAATTTATTATTGGAAAAATTTTCAAGAAAATTAATTATTAATTTTAAATATTTTGAAAAAGAAATTATTTCCTTAACCACACTTATAAACGAACACATCCTCTCTTCTTTTATCTGCACTTAAAGAGCCACTTATCTCTAATAATCCCCTCAAAAATTGTTAACATACCTACCCTTGTATTATAGGATCTTCTTATATCAGACTACCAACCATAGAAGGCCAATGTTATAAACTTAAGGAGGTTTTTCGAAGCATTGGTAATGTTCTAAACTACAAGTTTTCATTTTATTTATATTTTTTCACATTAAATCATTTATTAAAAATTAAAATATATTAAAATAAATATATAAATTATATATTTATTTATTTATTTATTTAATATTGTAAGGACCCTAAATTTTGAATAAATGTTGTTTCCTAATTTTTTGTGTTATTTTATTTTTTATACTCAACAAAACCGTTTCATTGGATATCATGAGTATAATTAAAATTAGACTATTGGGTTTTGACTGTTATATGACCATTGGTCAATATGACCACTGGAAACTAAACATTTCGATATTTATCTCTAAATACAAGTGATCTTGGTTAATTAATATAGAAAGAAGATTCGATGGCCTCACCCAGTAGTCTTGGACTGATCGAAGCCCATCTAACAGAACTTGGGAAGGACGTAGCACCACTGGGATTTTCTCGGGACCAAACCCAAGCCTAACTTCATCATGTGAAGCTAGAATGGAATCACTTTCGTGAGAAGTGCAAACTGATAGAAATTACTACTCGTGCGATGTTGGCCGAGCCTCCCTCGGATTCTCTCACCTTAGCACACCTTACACTTAGGTCCTATGCTGGTGTGATAAGGGGCTATGTAGGGAGATTGTAATAGCCTTGTGTAATCCTTTGTTTTAAATAAAAAATTTGGTTTCTTCTTATGATGAAGTTTATGAATTTTAAAATGTCCGGATAAATATAGTATGCATATTATTGGTGAATTTTAGAGAAAGGATATTTTAAAAAATGTTTATGTAAACCTTAAATAATTAAAAATGTGTAATGATTTTCAAAAAATGGTCTTCTACAATTATGTTCAGTACGAAATTTAGAGTCTAATAAGATTAACTTTATTTTTTATGAATAGTAAATTATGAATAGGGCTTTTATACTTAGGATTAGTAATGTGACCAAATGGATTAGTAATCTCACTTTAATAAATCATTATTATAATCTAGGCATCTTGATTAAGTAATGTGATTCAATAAAATGGTTAAATAACAGTTTCATAAATTATTAGTCAAGTATTAGTTTTTTGGGTGAATAGTGTTTTTTAATTAAAAATTTAATTAAAAAATTTTAGAAAATTATTTTTATAAAATGGATTTCATTTTTGAACTCAGAGCATCGATATTATGTTAAGGTAATTTTTGGGGGGTTTTCTGGAAAAATTGAATTTTTAGTGAATAGTGTATTTATTTAAAAATTAAATTAAAAACATTTAGAAAATTATTTTTATAAATTGGAGTTAATTTTTGATATCAGAGCATCGATATTTGGTTTATGTGAAATTTTGGGATTTTTCTGAGAAAGTTGAATTTTCGATGAATAGTGAAAATACAATTTTTACGTTATAGGTGTTTAATGACATCATTAAATGATGTATTAAGTATGTAATCAATATAGTCGACTAATTAATAGTAAGATAAGGTATGAGGTGTCCCAAGTGGCCAATACCATGGGCAAATACCATGGGAAAACCCATGGTTTTGCCAATACCACCAATAAGGTGTCCCTTGGCCATTAATGCCTTGTCCCCTCACTTTCCCTATAAATACCAAGACATACTCTCATCCATTCGACTCCCAACTCTACCCCAACAAAGCTCTGGTCTCACTAACTCCCAATGAGTCCTTCCAAGGTTCCCCCAATCCCTCAAGGTCCCAACCTTTGAGTTTTAAGAGTTACGTTTTAATGTAAGGGATCCTACCTCCCTCTTTCTTTTCAAGTAATCTCTTTTATGCCATTTCTTTTATGCTCCATGCTCTTATGCTGGAGGATGTTATTTTATATTCATCCTACTATATTTTTCATGTTTATATTATGAGAGACCCCATATTTCTCTCATCATTTCATTTTTAGAATGTTAAGTGGCGTCGTTAGGCTGCCGAATTTTTAAGGGATTCTTTCACCCTTATCAAGTTCTACTTTCATGTCAAGTCTTTCAAGTTCCTTTTTATTATGTTGGGTATGATCTCTATATCTATCATACTGAACTCTTATGTTCATATTATGATAGAACCTATTTTATCTCTTCAAATCCGTATTTTGATGTT
Organism: Viscum album; assembly: GCA_963277665.1. Lineage (NCBI taxonomy): Eukaryota > Viridiplantae > Streptophyta > Magnoliopsida > Santalales > Viscaceae > Viscum > Viscum album. The sequence goes on from OY728130.1 coordinate 406,655,788, forward strand.
TTAAGTGGCGCCGTTAGGCTGCCAAATTTTTAAGAGACTCGTTCACCTTTCTCATTTTTCAAAGATCTATTTTCATGTCAAGTATTTAAAGATACTTTATATGTTAGGGTATGATCTCTATATCTATCATACTGATATTTTATGTTCATATTATGAGAGACCCCATTCTATCTCTTCAATTCAGTATTTTGAAGTTTTAAGTGGCACCGTTAGGCTGCCGAATTTTTAAGGGATTCTTTCACCCTTCTCGTTTTCAAGATCTATTTTCACATCAAGTATTTCAAGTTCCTTTTTATTATGTTGGGGTATGATCTATATATCTATCATACTGAACTCTTATATTCATATTATTATAGACCCTATTTTATCTTGTCAATTAATTTTTGGTCGAAGTTTAAGTGAAGTTGTTAGGCTGCCGAATTTTCATAAGAGAAATCTAATTTTTGTCTTCCTTCCATGTTTTTCATTTCAAATGGTATGTCATTAAAATTTCATTAACATGTTCTTAAATCCTTTATATTCTGTTCCCCTACTGTTTTATGGATCATTTATGAGTGGTTGACCCATGTCCCCTCTCTTTTCAATGTTTTTTAAAACCTTGTAACATAGCCGTTATGCTACAGAATTTCCATCTCAAAATGTCTCTCTCTTTTTCTAAAGTTATTTTATATTATTAAGTGAATACTCAAAGATCTCACTTATATAAGGGTATTCACATATATACCAAGTTTTTATATTTTAAATTCTGTGATTTACATACATGAGACCCACCTTCCTTTTCTGTGGGTTTTAAAGTGACACAAAGATCATGTCTTTAAAGCAGTTTTTAAAATTTTATGATTATGAAATGAAACCCATTTCTTTTATACTATATGGGTTGTTTATGAAATGATTTAGGATGATATATGTGGCTCACATGATGATAAATAAAAATTTAAGGGTGCACCCTGATAGCGCTCCAATGCATTGGGTAAAGACTTAATCTCTAGAGATGACCATTTAGACTGATACCTTGGTGAATAACCTTGGTAATTTTTATTGACCCCATGGGGATGGACCATGGTGAAACAGAAATGATTTTCTTTGTAAAATGTTTTAGCCACATATTCAAGTTATGAAATACGTTATTTTTATTATGATATGCCTCATGATTTCTTTCTCATGCCTTAAAGTTCTTTTTCATGGAATTGTTGATGTATCTCAAGTTCACATGTAAAAAGTTTCCCTTGTTTCCCTTACTGGGCCTTCTGCTCACCCTTTATTTTGATGTATGTCCCCAGGTTATGAGATGCAGTAATGAACCTAGGATGAACATAAAGAGAATCCTTTCAAGTGTTTAAGAAGGATGTTTTATGTTTTCATGTTTTAAGTTCCTGGTTTCCAAGACACTAAAACTTAAAGATCCTCGGTTTTGTAAAATGTAATAAAAAGTTATGATATAAAAAGGCAGGATGCTATAAATATCCTATATCCATATCCTCTTCTATCAAATGGGAAATTAAACCATCATTCATGTGTATGGTAGACTACCGCCTTGGAAATCGATGTAATTCATTTTACATCACCAACTACCACGACTGGTTATAAGGATGGATTTAATATATATATATATATATATGATATAAATTACATAATTACCATTATTTAAAGATAATAAATCATATATTTTATTTCCTTCCCATCCTTTGAAAAATTATAATGTAGACCATGTATACGTGTTGATTACCACCTCCATGAAGTGATGTGGTATATTTTTCATAACCACCTCACATGAAAAATATATAATACTTTATTTAAAGATATAATATGATATGTATTATATAATTATGATTCTTGAAAGATAAAATGATACATTCCTTCCATCCACTAGAGTTGTTGAAAAATGGATGGTTACAGACTACCATCTCCATAATGTTATATAAATCATTTTTCTTAACCACCATACATGGAAGGTTTTTAAAGTATAATTAACTTATATATATGTCATTTATATAATGATTATGATTTTTTATTTTATATAATCATGATTCATCTGACCATATTCAACATGCCGATATTATTTTGGACATATAATTCAAATGTTCTCAAAATGTCCCATGTGAACTAAATCGATAAAGTAATTAACTGTGACAAGGATATATGTGAAATAAGGGGAATTATATTACTAGAAAAGTTTACTAAGATTGTAAAAAAGTATCATAGGTTTATTAATTAATATAATAAAGAATTTCTTTGACATTTCAGAATCAAGGTAGGGGTAATTTTTTTGAAGCTCATTTTAAATGTATTAAAATTTTATTTTCTAAATATTTTTCATCCATATACATATTTTATAAATTATATTATTAGTTTATTTAAATAGGAATAAATTAATTATAAAAAAAAATTGTGCCTCTTTTTATATTCTTTCAATGGTTTTAAAAATGAGTTTTTTATGTATTATATGTGGAATGGTTTTTAAGAAAGACAAAATAAATTCAATATGTTATCTTCTACATCATGATTAGAGTTTCTCTCCATAAATATCATTATTTATAAAGAAGGATCATCTTCAGGTTTTCATATTTTTTCAAAATAACGTTTTATTACTTGTTCTTTTGGAAATTTTTGTTTAAGGAGATCTTAAAGAAAAAATATTTTTATCCTCATTAATATTTAAATTCAAAAGTTTATTTTACAAATGTGTTCAACATAATATTTTATGACATTATGTGATGGAAATGAAATATTACATGTGTTTCATGTTTTTTATGGTCCTTGGACATTTTTTATGATGATAGTTAATCCCAATATATCTCTCTAATTCATTGGGTTATGATTATGTTGTATAAAAAATTATGTTGTAATTAACTAAGTAGGTCATTTAATTTTTGGGGGTTCTTGTAAGGGATCATATAAGGGTTAGATGAAGATGGTGTCCTATGGAACTAAAATAAATTTTCTAATATTTCCATTTAGTTTTCGTGGAAAGACATTTATTTCAAAGTGAAATCAAATTATATTTTTTTTAAATGAATTATCATTAAATTCTGGAGTAAAAGGTAAAATTCAAAAAATATGTTTTCCATGGGTAATCATGTTTTCTAAGAAACCATCATGATTATGATATTACCTTTATAATTTTTTATAAATTTTTTTATTGGTAAAATTAGTTAGTATAGATAATATCATGTGTATTTTATCAATTATTTGAGATCAATGTTTTTTATATTAAAGGAAAACTATTGTATTTGAATTTGTGGTCTTTAAATAGAATAATTATATTATTATATTATATTTATATGTCTATTACTAATAATTTTGGATTCATACCATATTTTCATTTGATTTCCATTGTGATTATGGATGTGTAGAAATAGTTTTTATGTCATATTTAAAATTATAATGATTTTTTTAAATTAAAATGTGTTTTATTTTAAAAGTATTGTATTCTAAAAAAATTGATACATAGTGGAATTTTATAATTATTAATTTAGGGATTTAAATATAATATTTATGATCTAATTCTATCAAACTATAAACCTATAAATGTATTCAATAATGAGAAATGATTCAATATTGTTTGAAAATTATATATTAGGCTAAATAATGATTAGTTCCTTATATTGTATATACAGAAATGTTAATATTCCTGGGGTGAGTACATCGACATAGTTGAAAATATTCAAGAAGATTCCCACACATGCCACTATGAATGGAACAAGTTTTATAACATTGCATAAAAATATATGAAGAAGAAAATAATTATCAATGTCATTTTATATAATGTAATAACATAGGAATATCAAAATAATTTATATCAACAAAAAAAAATTCAATCTGTTAATTATCAAATAGATTCATAAAATATAAATTTTTATAAGAAGTGTATATTTTATTTCCTCTTAGAATACCCAGTCCTTATATTCAAACACATGTGAATTCCACTATTATGACTACCCCAATACTCATTATTAAGTACTCATCTTTTGTATCAATTTATTAATTGGTCATGCACTTGCGAGCCCCAGATAGAATAGGTAGAAAAGTTTGAATCCAACATGGACTCTCATATTTCATTCCAGAATAGATTCTAACCCATGTATCCTATGTTCTATTTTAAACATTCCATTATAAACCATTATTCTTTTATAATTCTTATTAAACACTTATTGATCATCAATAAAAATCCATTTTTTAATTCCATACATCAAAGCGGTTTCTCCAATAGTAATTTAGAAACACTATATATTTAAAATAAAAAGAAAATTTATTTTATAGATATAATACATATTGTTTTTTAGAAATTATAGAGAGATTTAATCCACCTACCTCCAACATATTCTTTTTATAAAGCAACACGCATGATCTTAGTAGTTCAGGATTCATTCTATATTTCCTTCAATAGATCAAAATTAAATATCATAAAAACATGTTTTTAACCTCATTTATATCAATAAAATATCTTATATAATGTTTTTTATAATAGCTAATGAAAATAAAATAAATTAGGATAAAGAGATAGAGACTTAATTTAGAATCATATATCTAACTCACTAATATCCATTGAAATTAGCTTCTAGAATATATAAGATCACCTAAAATTACCAGTTGATGGGTAACGGTAAAGATCATCGAACATAGGGAGAAAATTATGGTTTTGGGGAAGTATTATTTCAAAAATATCAATCATATATTTAATTAATTTACTGGAATGGTTAGTTTGCATGATTTAGTAAATCATACACTAACCATAGTGTTGCCACAATCTCAAAACTCTTAAATATAAGGTTTTTCATGCCTGGTTTAGAATACCATGAATAAACCTTACAAAAAATACCTTTCCAATGTCACAAGGTTACCTGTTAAATAAAAAGTATTTACATTAATCATGAATCAAATGTGTTCCTCCTCCTAGACTTCCTTAACCTCCCACTTGTCAAACAGATGATTTCCATGATTTACGTTGTATGTGTGCCAATCATTAACCTAATAAAAACATCAAAATCATAACAAAATATCCTAGAAACTACATATGATAAAACCCCCAAAAACAATAGATGAAAAAAAAATTAAAATAGAATCACAACACTCAACTTAATGGTGTTACATTCTCCCAAAATTTATTATTTGTATTATTGTAAATAGGGTGAATGTTTGTTCTTTAAAATATCTCTAGTGATTTCTCCAGCATGAATTCCTCTCATTCTCAGGTATCTTGTTGAATCTGATCATAATTCCATTACACCCAACCAAATGAATACTCTTACTACACATGTTCTTTTGTTTTCCAACAATATGAATCTATTCATAATTAGTTTTGGTATTTAACTCAGGATTAACATGATCCCAATGAATCACATGTTGAGGGTATGGCCGATACATTTTCAGTTGAGATACAAGAAAATAATTATTAAAAAATATGAAACTTATTAGAAAATGAAATAAATAAGCCACATCACCAATATATTCTAACTTAAAAAAAGTTATGACATTCAAAGGATATTTATTTCCATTAATACCAAACAAACATTCTCCTATCCTTGGAGAGACTTTGAAGGAAACATGTTCCCCACTACAAATGATAACTAGATAAAATGATGATCCACATAATATTTTTGATTAATATATGTTGTTTTGATTATTTTATTGATCATATGAATCTTCTTTTTTACTTATTACATAAGGTTAGATCTAATTAGTTTTTTCTTTGATATCTCTACTGAAAAAGTGTAAATTGAAAAGGAGGAGCATAAAATGGTTTAAATAGATCCACATATATAATGTATTCATAAATTTTATTATACGAGAACTCCAATAAATGTAAATAATCCTCCCATGAGCCAAAAAATTACACAATACAATCTCTCAGTATGTATTAAATTTTCTAGATCATTTTTTGTGACTTCCCAACCATTTGGAGATGATATGGCCTAGTCATGGCCAACTAGGTTCTATAAAATTGTTGTAAGAATCACCAAAACCAAGAGGTAAGTCTTGGGCCTCATTCATATATGATCAAAATTGGTATACCCTGAAACTTTACTACTTAAATAATATAAAACATTTATAGGTCATCTATAATATTGGATTCATCGATTACAATGATGTAGTTGAATTTTTGAGTCAATAAAAAATAAATCAAATGGTGTCATACTTCTAAATTATTATAGGTAAACCACTCACAAAGTCAATAGTGATTTTGTCACGCATCCATACTAATATAGATAAACATTTCATCATACCATCTTACCATTGATGTCATTCCTTGACATTAGAGTTGATACATTTGAAAACATACTTAGCCACACTTTTTTCATACTCGACCATAAAAAGTGGGTCATTTTTTCCTTGTACTTCTTTAAAATTCTTGGATGAATTTCCAATTTTTCTTAGTGATATTAAAAAATAAGATGTTATTAATAAAATGGAGGATCTACGATCCAATATTTGAAGCACAAAATCTTGTTCTTATCTTTAGTAAATCCATAAATGGTCTCCAAACCATTGACTTTTGACCTCATGGTAAGGAAATTATGGTCAAATTATTAATCATCCTACACATGATCAAAAAAATTAGGGACATGATTCACTGTAATGAAAAATAAAACACTAGACTGTTTCTTTAAATATATATTCATGTGAACAATCATCATCATTATATACTTCCACCAATCAAAAGATTCATTAGCTATTTTATTATACATATTTCAAATTAATGCATCAGTTATTGGTTTCCCATTACCCGGTGTATACAAAATGTTAATGTCAAATATCTGAAGATATTCCATCAATCACCATTTCCTATGGTTCATATATATATATCTATAGAAATATATGTTTCATGATTTTATGATTGATAAATATAGTGAAATTTTCATGAATGAGATAATGATTCCATCTTTTCAAAGTATGCACTACCATAACTAGTTTGAGATCATGCATTATGTAAATCTTTATATGAACCCATAATGATATGGAGACATAAGATATGAAATGATATCATTAAATGAGAAAAAAAAACTCAAACAAGATCTATATGCACCATAGTATTTCATATAATCATTCCATGTTATATAATGTTAAGGATCGATACCGAAGTGAGTTTGGCTTTAATCTCCTAAAATGATTTCAAACAATCATCATTCCGTTGGAGTAAAATAACATTTCTCATAAAATCTATCATTTGAGACGCAAGACATTAAATTTTATGAACAAGGAAATATTAATAACCAACTAGGCTATGAAAGTTGTGCATCTCAAAGATATTATTGGGTGGTTTCTAATAGATAAAAGCTTCTATCTTTTTAGGATCTACCAATACTCCTTCCTCAAAAATCTTGTGGATAAGGATTCATATATATTATATCCATAAGTCAGACATAGATACATTATCATAAATCTATTATTTCCTTTATGTGTTCAATATAATCACTAAGTGTTCTTAATGGTCAATTTTATCCAAATAATACACTCGGATATATTCAAAAAATACCACAATAATTGTTCCCAGGTACTTTTGATAGAGAAAATTCATCAATTCCATGAAACCTACTAGTGAATTAATATCACCAAAGGTAATAAAAATGTATTTATAATAATCCTAATTCCTTTTAAAGGTTTTCTTTAAAATACTATTCTTCCAAAATTAGAGTTTTTGATACCATGATCATGAATCAATTTTATAGAACCATTTGGATAATTTTAATTGACCAAACAAATCCCAATTTTTTAAAAAAGGATAGTGATTCTTTATTGTAACCTAATTTAGATTACAATAAGCAATTAAAATCCTATGGGAACCGTTTATATTTTATATATAGAGAAATGATGTTCTTGAATGTGATTTACTATGTATATTTTAACTATTATATTCAAACTCTTCCAATTGGACTATAAATTCACAAAATTTATTATTATATCCATCCTATAACATAATAGTGAAATATTATTGGTCCCTAATAGCACAAAAATTGAAAATTCAACTTCTCTTTCTATATTTAATATAGAAAAAGTTTTAGAAAAAACATCAGTATATTGATATATGATCACTAGAAAATATCTTTTCATTATTGAATCAATAGTTTTTGAAGTTAATTCTTACAACTTATAAGAGATGTTCCCGACCATCAGAACCAATGGTCCTTCTAAACCAACATTTTTATCCCAAAATCCTATAATGATATGAATCACTTCGTAAGAATATATAAAACTCCCCCATCAGTTATAATAATAAATACTAGTCTAGAAAGAAGTTATCCCATCCATTATGAGGATTAGATCTAAGATCTCTATTTTTGGAATAAGAAAACACAAAAAAACAGGATCCCATTAGTTAATATGGAACACGATACACATTTCATGCCACTACACTCTCAGTGAATAGGATGTGTCTAAATATTCAAAATGTGAAGTATCATTTACCTATATAGTCCAATATGATTTATAACATGATAATAAGTAAAAGTGTTGTATGCTCCTATAACAAAAAAACATGAATAAGATTTAAGTTCATAATGATAGTACTCACACTATTAATGGACCATATTAATGCTATGTGACTATTTTCTCCATACCATAAAATTTCATACAAGGCCCCCTAGAATTCATTTTTCCTCAATATTATTATGGAATTAGTATTGTGGTCAGTGTGTTCCTATAATCACATTGACTCCCTTGATTAGGGGTCTGGGAAAGATTCTGAAAATTCTTCCCCATCTTCGTATAAGAGGCATGTGAAACATTTGATCCATTTCCACTAGTTTACCATATATAAGTAGTATTATAATGTATGTTGTGTCCCATTTATACATAATTATGAAACATCAGATATGGTTTTATACAATATCTTCTCTCATTTCAAAATTTTCTACCTTTAAAAAATCATAGTTCATTTTTTATGTTGTAGAAAATAAGTTATTTGGTCGATTGGTTCTTGAGTGACTTGATTCCTTGAGAACAAGTTTCCCTTTTCTGCATGTTTATAGTATTGGAGTTTGCAATTGTATATTTATTTTTAAAATTTTTCCCCATACCATATGTTCATGAAATATATTTTCCATCCATAATATATCTGTTAATTATTTCTATATAATCATCAGTATAGAAGATTGATAATTTATAATGAATATCGATCACATCAATACCTCAAAGCTGTATGATTTCAGCTACTTACTATTACTGACATCAGTGAAATAGCTTCATGAAATTATATCCATAATTTGTAAAAAGAATTATTTTCTTTCATGATAGTAAATAATTTTTTTCCTCGTGATCTTGATGGTATGTGGGTTGAATGTTTTATTAAACACTTCCAAAACCCCTTTACATGTAAAGTCGAGCTATTTTTTCGTTTAGACAACTACATCCCACTATTCTCACATAAGTAATGTTATCATGTATACCACTAGAATTACCATTATATTGGTTGGGGTTCCAAGAAATTGGAATACTCTATCGATTCAACAAAGCCACACCTATATATTTATTTGTCCTTAATCCCCCCCCCCAAATATTAGGGGATTCTTCTCTTGAAATAAAAATGATGCATTATCATGTTGTGGTTAAAAATTCTAATTTCCATAAATATATTTGAATGAATGAACTATATTGTGGGTATGATATTGATTCACCATTGGTTCATGTTGAACCTAATTCCAAGCCATGTCCTCCTATCTCTTTCTTGACCTTCTTACTTCTTCCTTTCGTTATATAACTATAAAAGAGAATAACACTCTAGAACTATATTCTAATAAAACTAAATTATTAATGTATTACAAATCATAAAACACAAAATCAATACTATGGGACTCTAGTATTAATAAAATAAAATATGGAAGATGAAATATTTATGGGAAGTCTATATACTAATCCATGATACTCTACACTCTTCAAATAAAGCCACAATGATATGGTGAAAATACAACTAAAGGTGTGTATGAATACCTTTTGTAACATAATAACCATGGTAACTTTATATTCAACATAATGTGGTTCCCAACTCATTTTTATATTTAATATTTCATGTTTTGTGATATTTAGTGTCTATAAATACTATCCCAAAAAATAGGCCATCCCAAAATGATAGGATTTGTAACATACCGCCCTTGACTAATTGGTCTAGGAATAGGTAGAGGTGATACTGGACTTAGGTGACATCCTACAAACACCAAAGGCTGGAAATAAATTCTTTGGGATTACAATATCATTGGGTGATTATTTTCTATTGAACATACATAACAATTCATAGAGAACAATAAAAAAACAAGATTCTATATGAGGAATGAGAGTAAACCAAATATCCCAATATCATAGAAAAATAAATAAAATAGTGTGCATGTATAATGAAAGGTACAATATATATAAAAACAAAAAAGTCATCTACATTTACTTACACCAACATGGTAACACTGTAAATATCTTACTAAAATATCTCCAAGATCTGAATACCACCACAATGACCATATCAACATGATTCTCTACTAGGGAAATATGAAACCTTCCCCCAATAGTATAATGAAAAAAGCCTTTATACGGCCAAAATTTTACCTATGGTGAGTGTATAACTAAGTAGTAAATCCTATAGAAGCTTCCCATACACTCCACTACAAGAAGAAAAAGTTATCCAAATTTATATAAACCAACTAGGAAGATTTATATTGTTATTAACATAATTTCATGTAATAGAAAGATAGTGGAATATAAAAATAGTTTATATCAAAAATAGAATTTTTCAATCATTCCATTTTCAAATAGATTCATAAAATTAGCATTTTTATAATCTGTGTATCTATACATTCATAGTAGAATACCCATTACAAATTCTGATACAAATATGTATGAATCCAATATGATAGATCCAACACTCATGGGTGGTAACTCATCCTTCAAACCAATTCATTACTTGGTCATGCACACATGTTCAACAATTAGCATAGACAACTAATTCTTAATCATATAATTCCCATCATAATTCAGTCATAAACGCACCCCAACACATGTTTTTGACATCCTATTTGAAAAATTCATTTAAAGACCATTTGTTCATTAATCTTTTATAAAAAATTTAGTGGACATAAATGAAAAAATCCAGTATTTTAAATCCATAAAACAATGGTTTTTATCTAATAATAGTTTAATGTGATTATCCAACAAAAATTAGAAATAAAATCACTCTATAAATACAAACCTTCATGATCTAGAGAAATTTGAGAGAGAAAATCCACCTACGTGCAATAGAGTCCATTTATTAATAAACACACTCTGATATATGTAGATCCATATTCCTTCTCTCATTTATGCAACGAATACAAAATAAATCTCTTCAAAAACATGTTTTCAACATTATATGAATCCATGATAGATCTAATCTTAGTTTTTTTTAATATAAGGTGATAGGATCGCTTAGTGGAATAAAAAGACTAAGAACTAAATTTTATTCCATGATCTAATGCACCAAAGTCTATTAAAATATAAATATAAAAGGATGAAGGTCCCCAAAATCACCGGTAGATGGGATAAGGGTAGAGAACCTGGAGCACTGGAGGATGAATGGAGGTTCTATAATATTTATTTGATTAAAAATATAATTTATATATACAATCAATTATGTCACATGGTTTACTAAACTACTTTCCATTCATGCAGACACCACATTCTCAAAACTCCTAGATCACTGGGTTTTCCCAAGTGGTTTGGAAAACCGTTTAATAACCATGTGAAATGCCTCTATCCCATGTCACAAGATTACCAATAAAATAATTATGGTTTCTAAAAAACATACACCTCATCCCATACATCATTAACCTAATTCACAATCATCTTGAGAATTATCATGGTTTCCATTAACTTGTCACTAATCTTCAACCATCAAAAATCCTTAAAAAACTCACCAAAATCATCCAAAAAATCTCATAAAAGAATTGTTTCATCTTTATATCCATCCACAATAGATCCGATATGAGGTTATTTCTAAAATAATATGTGGATATAATTATTTAGAATGAAGTTATGAAGAATTAACTTTTATTCATATGTCTAATGAAATATGATCCATTCATATCGGAATTTTTATGGTAGAAGTTATCCAAATTTGTCTAGAGGAGGTTCAAGGGTACATATCCAAGAATGCATGAAAATAGATGAAGTTTATTTATTTTTTGGGATTAAATTGTTAATTTATTGATTTAATTAATTGTGTATATTGTTTAGGCCACATGGTATACGAAACATGACCCTAAACATGTAGGTGCCACTATCTCAATACTTATAAATCACCAACTTTTTCACACAATTTGGAGGACCATGTTCCAACCCAAAAACAAGAAACATTGTGTCTTGTCCAATAGTTTTTTTAAAATTATCATGGTTTTCCAACAAACATGTACCTCATCCTAGACTTCCTAAACACACCACATTATTACATGGAGTATTTAGACATTTTTCCCTAAGTGTACACCAGTAGTGCGACTTCTAAAATCATTCCAATGATCACAAAAATTACATAGAGACATTTTGAGGAAAATAAAAACATATCCAAGTCTCAAAAACATAGAAAAGAATCACATAACTCAAAATGGGGTGTTACATTAAGGACATAAATTTAGAGTAATATTTAAATTAATTTGATAAAAAATACATAATCAAAATATGGAAGTGTTTTAATATTATTGATTAAATATGATACATAAATTTGAGAGGGTTGGTATGTACAAAGGAAAACATGACTACCATTACAAAGAACTTTATTTGGATGAAATTGACATCATTGAGGTTATACACTTTCAAATAAATAAAAAAATAGATTTTACCTTTCCATGAGAGATGGAACTACCCAAGATTAATCATATAATATCTTACACCAACATGATTTACCCATAAAATAGAGATCTACCATTATATAAATAGTATATAATCCCATATATCATTATATAATATGTTTGATTCAAGCCAACCTCATGTGACTGAAGGAGATTTGGTGTTACCTTTATCCAAGGATGTAGTTCTGCATAAGGCTATGAAAAATATAATAAAAAATTTTCAAATAAATAAACTCATAAATAATAAATGATATAATTTATTATAATATCTAAAATTTTAAATTACTTCCTATATTAATTATGTACCATTAAATATCATGAAAAATTAAGAACTCAATTTTTAAATACATTAATTTTAATATTATAAGATATTAAAAAAACACTAAAACAAAATTTTAGAAAATAAACCTTTTCTGAGAAAATGGATTCACCCTTAAGGAACCAAATGACATAATTAAAAAATTTCTAAATGAACTAACAAAAATATAAAAAAAATAACCACATGACCAATAAATCAAATAGAATAATAATTACATAAACTAATACAAAGCATCTTAAAAATAACCAAACTAATTCAAACCAAACTGAATGATAAATCAACGATAAATAGACCATCCTTGAAGAAAACAGATTGATTAAATCTAACTCAAATAGAATTGGTCTAAATTGAACATACATAACGAAAGTTATTTGATACCCATGATTATAATTCTAACTAGGGTGTGCTTATTATGTTATTACGTTAGTACTAAGTTCATAATTAAATAAAAATTTATTTTCTATATTAGTTATTGATAAATATTGAAGATATATGATGGATAAAAATGAATGAAAATTATCACCACCTAAGTGGTAGGGGTCTTCCTCTTCTTGATCCTATTGTGTTTATAATATTTAATATATATATATATATATATCAATAAGAAAACATATAATATCATGACATTAATCATTCTGAAGTTTTAACTATGCTCCACCATCCATGAGAAAACTATTCATCCACAAGACTAGTAACATTCCTGATCAACCATTCTCTTTATGGGGGAAAGGTACTAAGGCTACTCATAGAAGTCTTCAAACATGAGAACAACAAGACCCTTCACCATATATACTATCTAATACATCTTTTTACACCATATTTAACTTAGAGGAATCATGATTATTCAGATTTTATATTTGATCAACACAATTTTCTTCTGACCAACCTCTTCACCAATAATTTCCTTATATGATGATGTATCCCATTCCCCATACATATTTCCACTTTCAATAGTATTATTTGTCACTGACTACATTTAAAATTTCTACATTCTATTTTTATTTTATATATATTCTACTTAAACTTCTAATCCAACACCTCTATATCATACTAGACATAACTTGGACCCCCTGAAACAACACATGTTACTGATATAGGTAAGAAAGTTTATTGGGATAAATTTATAAAATTATTATCTTTATTTGAATTATATTTTTTTCAGAAACTTTTTTATAAATTTCTTAATGGTGAATCTATAAGGATTGTTTCACTGATTCAATTAAGTGATCTATATAGAGAATATATGCATGGTCTATTTAATGTCTCGACTGGTAGATTTTGAACATATTTAGGGGGTATACTGACCATTGGTGAAAGTCCAATAACACAGTACTTAGAAATTTTTACTTAATGGATCAATGGAGAGATGAAGGTATTATTCATAATTAATGTTGGTTTTTGAAATTTATTATAATTTTTATTAATACTTCTTGATTTATTATTAAATTTTCTTTTTCATGAATTGTTACAAAAAATTAAAAACAAGGATCTCAAAAAATTTGTTCACACATTGGGGTGAACTACTATACTGGAGCATGAGAGAAAACAAGTATTTTTAATTTAGAATTGATTTTTATTATATACCAATAGAAATAAATGACAAAAAATCAATGATAACACACCCAATAATGACTCATCATTAATCAACCAAAAGTTAACTAAATCAAATTAAACAAAAAAACCAAACAAAACATTCAACCCACTATATGGACGAATAAATTACACATACCCAATAGAAGTATTATGAATCAACCCAAATTAGACTAAACTAATATGGTATCATCAAAATATATAAAAAATGACCAAAACCCTACATGAAAAGTCATAAAAAATATTTTTAATGAAAAATTGAACCCAATTGACCTGAACTATATTGAATCAAATAAAAATGAATTAAACTGGTTTATACATATTGGATTGAAATGAAATTAAAAAAAATGAATTGTATGAAGTTGGAATATCCCTAACATGGTTGAACTATGAAAAAACAAATAACAAAAAAATACCCCACAAAAATTTTATATTTTACATATAAAATGTAAATATCATAAATTTTTTAAATTGATTACAACATATAAACTACCGATAAACTATTTACAAATAGATGAAAATAGTTTAAAAAATTTGCAATAAGAAATTTTCAAAGTTCTTATAATATTTTTGAACAATTTTCATTGCATATATTTAAAAAATATATATATAATAAGTTCAAATACCATTTAAAATATTTTAGGCTAATAGTTTTTAAATTATTTATAAAAATTATTTAAACTATTTGTAAAATGTTTTTAAAATAATTAAAAAATTCATTTAAAATAGTTTAAAAACTATTTACTGCTTAAATAGAAAGTTACTTTTGTAACTCACTAATTACCATGAAAAATATATATAAGATATACTTTTTTCAATCATAAAAACTAAAAATAAATGATATTTTAAAGATTTACCACCTTAAACCTCAGCATCCCTTAGATTTCCAATCAATCCTACAAATCTCTATAGAAAAACCCCCAATTCTCATCCTGAGACTACCAAATAACCTCCCAATAATATATTCAATATCTAATATACATGTTTTATATATGAATATCAAACTAGGACTCAATAAAATAATCTACTTCCCCTTTAGATTTATTCCCTGAACATACCCTAAAAAGAGATAGGATAAAATATATCTTGCCAACCCAAAATATTGCTACATAATTCAATCCATAGAACCCATTTATTATGGTTTCATCCTAAACAAAACCTTCCTAACTCTATCTCATAACAAGTCATAAAATCATCACTATCATTCCTCTTAACATAAAAATCCTAATTTCAATCTTCAGAAAAAAAATATAACCAAACAAATCAATCACACATCATATCCAAAAAACCCAATTCAATAACAACTAAATGAAATAAAAAAAATTAATTCAGAATATATCAATGGAGAATGATAATAACCATAGTTATAACCATTAAAATCAAAATTTTACATAATCTATAGTAATTTAACAGAAAAAGTGATACCCAATAAGTTGAAATATGTTTTAGAAAATAAATAAAGTGAATATTTTTTTAAAAAAATTGAAAATTTTGTTATCATGTCACAAAATCATTTAAAATTCCCGATATTAGTAATGAACCACCGTTAAATTGAAGCCTGAATATGTCAAAAATCATTAAAAAACATTAGATTTATCCTAAATACGTTCAATAACACTAATTATTGTGTATTAATTGTCAAAATAAATTATTATAACCAAATATAATCTCACTAATATCGTTAATTAAAATAATTACCAAACATTAGAATAATTCATTGAAACTAGTTCAGGTAATTTTTATACAATTACTTTACTAAGAAACCTCACAATCCTTTTATACATTACATGGATTACATTAAACGATGAACTCATTTTCAAACACATTAACCCAAAACCAGTCATTTTTCAACCCCTAATACTAAAAATATTTATATGTTTACAAAAAAGTTACACAAGTTATGTAAATCATTAATACAATATTATTGTGTAATGTTTTCTTACATTAAATTTAAATTACAATGAGATCTAAATAAAATCCAAGTATAGTGACCCAATATAAAAAGGTATTTAGATTACATGATATCCATAATATAGTCACTAAAAATTACTAAATAATCACACAATCCTATGAATAGAAGGCTTAGTGTCTTTGAAAACTAGCTATATATGTAATTTATTTTTCAAAACCTATGATTTTTCACCAAAATTACACTACACTAGACTCATTATGTACTTATTATATGTAATACTCATCATCATAACCTAGGGAAAAGAAACATAAGAGATTGGTGAACTCAAACATATAATGAGGGAAAAAATTATCAAAATTTTATCCAGGCTTATATAATAATACTAATATGTGAAAACATGACTAGTGGTAAATTTATTATTTAAATGTTTGTTGAGTAATAAGAGTTATCCATAATTTATGAAGGAAGGACATGTGATATCAAAAGAAAAAACTTATAACATGACATAATAGTGTGAGATAAGCCTAGAAATATAGCATATGTAAATGATATCATAAGTTCAATAGATCATGAAAATATATAAACAACATAAAACATGATGTCAAAATTGTAAGTCAAGGATACTACTAAGACAATCATAGTGGAAAGAGTCCCATGACATATTGTGTTCATTCATTATTCCCATAAAAATGGTAGAAAATGTTCCATGGTGGATTGAGTTCATTCCCCATTTCCATAATCCTAATGTAATGTAACACCCCCTGAATTTTATCAATGGAACTGCACTTCTGATTATATAATTGTTACAGATTTAGTAATATTGGATTATATAATGTACATGCGCCATAATATTGAACCAGCAACATTATAATATATAAATATTAATATTACATTTAGAGAATCAATATGAATATAATAATTGAATGCATTACTATGGGTGATATCATATAAAATAATATGACTATAATATTAATATTTTGATATTATTGATCCTCTATAATGGTCAAACTCATGAACAACATTGTAAAAATGAAGTACAATATTAAAAATGAAATATCCATTTTGAAAATGAATATATACATATATAACCTTAAGATAATATATAATATAATAATTAATGAATTAATCATGAGGAATTAATTTACTATTGGGAACTCATATGATGGTTACAATTCTAAATATTGGAATAATAATCAAAACCTAGGAATAGTAATTGAATTGTTAGAATAGTAAATTGGTAGTTATGAATAGTAACCTCAAAATTAATATAATATATACACATAAGGATGTGTAAAAATAAATTTCCGTTATATTATAGAATAAATATATGATATATTTATATCATCATATAAGTAAATAAATGTTTTAAAAGTGATAAATTGAGTGTTTGTATTTTTATATAACATATGTGTTTAATTTTCAATTTAATAGCAAATATAAAGTTCTAAAATATAGTTTATTTTCATAAAATATGTTTATAAATTAATTTCATGTTGTATTATTATAAAAATATAATTTTATGATACCCAATTTAATTTTAAAAGGGTCAGAAAATTGAATTCAATATAAAATTGTTATTTTTTAAATAAATATGTATTTTAATAAAAAAAATATTGTATTTATAATTTTTTCATAAAATTTATTAAATGTTTGTTTTCTTATAATCAGAAAATGGTTAGAGTAGATTTTTGAAATATTTATATAAATGTTTTTTAGGAACAGTAAAAT
Source organism: Viscum album (assembly GCA_963277665.1). Lineage (NCBI taxonomy): Eukaryota > Viridiplantae > Streptophyta > Magnoliopsida > Santalales > Viscaceae > Viscum > Viscum album. The sequence continues at coordinate 406,674,134 of OY728130.1, forward strand.
ATGATAAAATACATAAATTATTATTATAAGAAAAATACAAAAAGAAATGAGTTTAGGTTATTGTAAGTGGAAATTGGATCATCCTTACATGATCAAATATATATATATAGTCACAATAATAATCATTATTGGTAGTCTTGATGAAAATTAATAAATTAATGTATGTAATATTCAAAAAATACCCTACTCTTTCCCTTATAAATACCACACCTCAACACCTATTCTCCTCACACATTATCACTTCCTTATATTTCCAAAGATATTCCAAATTATCAACCCATATATCCATCAAATCCCTAAAATAATTATCATAATAAGAAGAGAAATACATGGTGCCTTATATGGAGGCCTATGTGGAGACTTCCAAAGGATAAGGTAACACTCTCAGTGGAGCATTCGTTAATTCATTACTTACTATACCACCTCAATGACTTCTTTTACATGTTGTAATGATAACTTTAGAATTTTTAATATAAATCAATTTTATTATGTATATGTAATATTTAAATATTCTATATTTTTTACTTGTAAAACATTAAAAATCAATTGGAAAATTTTTTTATAGTAGGAGCTAAGGTGACACGTGATTCCAAGGCTTGGTGTGCTCAGAATTAATTATGTACATATGTTTAAAATATTTTATATTAGACATGAAACTTTTTTCATATAAAATTATATATATCATGTAACGACTCAAACTTTCATTAATGGGAATTCATCTTGATCTAATTAAATGTCTCCTTATGTAAAAGTTTTATATAAAATTTCAACTTCTTTTGGTTTTATGTTAAGAATTGTGACCATTGCAAATATAGTCATTGAAAAGTGATCACGTGATTAGTATAAATAAAGGGATTTAACGAATCCAATTTACTCAGACAAAAGAAGTGATGGCCTCATCTAGTAGAATATCTCTATACGAAGCCCATTTTTTGGAGTTCAGAAAAGATGTGGTGTCATTGGGATTCGATTTTGACCAAGCCCAAGTCGAGCTTCGTCATGTTAAGCTTGAACGGAACCGTCTATGGAAGAAGTGGAAGTTGATTGAGATCACCACTCGTGAAATGTTATCCGAGCCACCCCAAAATTTTGTTACCACCGTGCACATTACCCTTAGGTCTTATGCGACTGTTTTAAGGGTTTATGTAACAAATCCCTAGTAGTATTTTTATGTACATTATTTTTGTATATAATAATGATTATACTTTCATTTTATTATTGTTACCTTGTAAATGGTTTTTTAAAATCACCAATAGTATTTTTAGTTTGTGTTCAACTAAGAAAGATATTTTGATGAATTAATGGATTTTTGAATTAAATAATATTTTAATTAAATATTATTATTATTATTAAATAAATTTTTATTAAATATAAATGATCGTATAATTTTATGAATGCAATTATAATTTATATTAATGTTTGAAATCCATTGTTTTCAAAACCCATGAATTTTCGATAAATGTTGGTTTTTATTTTAAAAGTGAAAATTAACATATTTAGAAAATTATTTAGATAAAATGAATATTATTTCTCGAATCATGATATCAAAATTATCCAACAGTGAATTTTTCATAATTTTTTTAGACAGTCAAATTTTTGGGTAAAATTTAAATACCATTTAAATATATAATGGGTTTTATGACATCATAATGACCCAATAGTGTTGTAATAAAATACTATAAGCCTTATGTTCAGCCAATATATGTTTTACCATTAAAATAATGTGATTTTTGTGTTGTTTGAATTATTTTACAAAGCATTAATGGACCCTTCAAGACTTATTAAACATCTTGTCTTTTTTAATTGTTTTCCTTGGGAGTGTGACTCACCTCCACATAAGCAACCCCATTATTTTAAGAAGCTAGTAAGTTGGACTTATAAAATATTTTTTTACACTTCCCTTTTCTAAAAACAATGGGCAAAAACCATGGGCTGGTTTGTGATTTGGATTAGTTTAATGTGAGGTGTCCCAAACCTAAGTAATAAAGAATTCCCTCAACATTCCAATATAAACCCACCCAAACTCCAACTTTCTCCTCCATAAAATCCTTTGGAGTTATTCCAAACAATTCTATCATATCTCTATAATCCTCCCAAGGTACCCCAAGATCCCAAAAATCCTCTCTCAAGCCTCTCTCAAGCCTCTCTCAAACCTTTGGAAGCACACTTCCGTGTAAGGGTTTTTCTTCCTTACTCATTTTTGTCCAATTTTATTAATGTTGTTATGCCCTTTTAATTTCAATTATATATGTTTTTTTATGGTTTCACACCTCCCCCATACTTACCTCATTATTTTTGAATGATTTGATACCCCTTTTTCACATTAAATGCCTCCCATGTACTCCAGTTTCTATACAGGAATTCCGAAAGAAATTTCTCTCTCTTCTTTTACATTCATGAAACTATTTAGTATCTGGACTCTAAATTCAATTTCAATTGTTGGAAAATTTATCTATATGACCCACTAACTATCTATTTCATGTAGATATTATCTGACTCCCAGTTCTCTCTCACCAACCATTTTTATGAATTCTTATGTCACGCCGTTACGCTACCGAAATTGCACAGATTTTCTAAGCAAATGTCACTGTGTAGTGAATACCATGACCGTTTATCTATCAAGGGTATTCACCTTTATGAACATTTAATTATTGATTATAAAGTTACATGTATAAATTCCACATTCCTTTATCATGGAATAAATTATTATGTTTTATGAATCCATGTGACACACTTATGCATGATATGAAATGTTTAAGATGGGTGTGCCATTATAGTGCTTCAATGCATTGGGTAAAGTATAGAATCATGATAAGTCATGTGAAATGGTTGTTTACTCATTCTAATTCCATTGAAATGAGGTTTTACTCGTGATTCATTTGAAATGAGGATTTATTCATGCTCTATGTGCAATGAGCCTTGGCTCATGCTAATTCCATGTTAAGAGTTGTTTCCAAATTTCTATGTTATGATTATCAAGCTTTATCATGCCCTTCTATTTATGCTTCTATTGTGATATAATGATGTTCCTATCTTCTAAAATTTATTGTATTCCTCATGTTACTTCATTTTTATTCCCTTACTGGGATTTTTATCTCACCCTTTTCTTATGTATTTCCTCAGGTTATCCCATGCAATGCTACGTATGAGAGAATGTAGTGGTCATGTAAAATAAGTTTTCAATAAAGATGTTGTTTTTAATGTTTTATGTTGTTATGTAATGATCCTAATCCCCAAAGACACTTGGCCTCTTAATCTTATATGTTTTATGAAATGAAGTTTATGTAATAAATTATGTTTAATTGTGTAATAAAAGATCATGGTTTTCATAGTTGGTATCAGAGGGAGGTTTAGTTATTTTTGGGATTATGATTAGAAAACCCTAGTAAAGACATAGAGACAAGAATAAGTATAATAAAAACATACCTATTTTTTATTGAGTATTTAGTAAGTTGTTTATCAAGAAAATACATCCCTGTCTGTATACGATCAGGTAGAGGCGGCTCTGGAACAGATGTATCCTAGGGGTAAAACCCGAAAACACCTCTTTGAGCTAGACTCGAACGGGGACTGGTGCATGACCACAGGCCATGCTGCACCTTTGTTTATGACACTCCTGGGGGATATGCTTTAGTTAATTCACAAGCTTAGTATGAGCCATTATTAAGGGACAAGAAAATTCCCTAAGAATATATGTTAGAAAGTAGATCATGGATAACATAGACAAAAGCCAATAGATTCATATGTTAAGGAAATAAAATTTATTTTTATGTCGTAAGTTTTTTCCGTGGATTACCTTTTATGTGTTACCCCTAAATCTCCTTTTATTCCATCCAATGGCCGGTAATAGGAGGACTCGGGCTAACAATCGATGTGATGATCAATGTGATGACTGTACTATTGATATTCCCAATCCAATGGGAGCAGTAATCGTGAACTTTGTCATGATTCTCTCTCATCTAACTCAAGATTGGAATAGAGACATGGGTCAAGAGGAACATTCAACCCCCCCCCCCCCACCCAAGAAAGAACAAGTCTCTATCAAGAGCTTCATGAGACAATGGCCTCCTACTTTTAATGGATCGTCGGATCCCTCAATCATTAAACAATGGATCAAATCCATTGAAAAGATCTTCTCCACCCTTCAATGTTCTGAACAAGAGAAGGTTCTCTTGGCTGCTTATTTAATAAAGGGTGAAGCAGATCAATGGTGGGCATTGATCAAAAATACGAAGCCTGAGAAGGAGATCTAGGCATTGGAATGGAAGGATTTCCAGAAGATGTTTTTCGATAAATATTTCCCATGCACCCTCCAGCTTAAGATAGAAAGGGACATCCTTACCCTCAAGCAAAAAGATGACGAATCTATTGGAGGGTTCAAGGAAAACTTCACAAGTCTTTCACTATATGATTCTGGATTTGTCGTTACCCCCGAATTCAAGGCTGAATTCTTCTTTGGTGGGCTGATACCTAGCCTCTAGAAAGCACCGGCGATCCATGACTTCGATAGCTATGAAGAAAATTGTCTGATTTTTCCTCAAGGATGAAATAGAGATTGGAGAATCTCAGGGGTATCATGGGGATAAGAAGCGTATGGTGGACTTCAATGATAGCGGTCCGATGGATAAATCCAATGGTGCTAAGAAGATCCATCAGCCCACATGCCAAAGGTGCAGAAAGAATAATCCTGGAAATTTCCTGAAAGGGACAAGGAAATGCTTTAGTTGTGAAAGACAACGGAACCTAGCTATTAACTATTGGCAAGAAGGACCCATGACTATGACAGAGGAGAAGAATGATTCTTTCTAATTTTAATCCATGGTTCATTGTTATAACTGCAAAGAACTAGGGCATCTTGAAAATTAGTGCCCCAAGCCAAGGGTTTTTAGAGGCAACCAACAACCACCAAGGTAGCAAGGGTGAGATTTTTCCATCACTAATATTGAAGTGAACACCAACAATGAAGTGGTGAAAGGTACTCTAGTTATTCATTCATTAATGGAAATGTACTTTTTGATTCAGGTTCTATGCATCTTTTTATATCACGAAAGTTTAGTAGAATAATCCCTGCCCCACCACAAATCATGGAAGTGAAGATGTCGGTGAGTATAGAAAATAGGGAAATCATTTCATCCCATTAATATAACTCCTCCCCTTTCATAATCTGTGGATTAAACTTCCCAAAGAACCTCTTCATACTCTCTCTGGTGGAATTTGATGCAATTCTTGGAATGGACTGGCTTTCATTATATATATCTAACATAAATTGTCATGAGAGGGAAATCACTCTTTATTTGGAGAATCGACCCCCGATTCCTTAAAAGTGCAAGGAGGAAGATGAATCTTCTTTAGCTCCATCATCTCAAGAGTGGATATTACTACCCTATGATCATGAATATTTGGCTCATATGATTGAGTCTAAGGAGGATATCATCCTAGAAGACATGCCTATTGTGATGGAAGTTGCTGAAGTGTTTCCCGATGAATTGTATGGTCTTCCTCCTAGAAGATATGTTGAATTCTCAATTGATCTTATACCTAGGGCTTTTCCAATATCCAAGACTCCATATATAATGGTTGTTGTGGAGCTTGAGGAGCTGAAGAAAAAACTACTTGAGAATCTAGATAAAGGGATTATACGCCCAAGTGCTTCACCATGGGTTTCACCAGTCCTCTTCATCAAGAAGAAGGATTGGTCAATGTGCCTTTGTATCAATTTTCATGAGCTCAACAAAATCACAATAAAGAACAAGTATCGTCTCCCACGAATTGATGACTTTTTTGATCAGCTACATGGAGTAAATTACTTCTCCAAGGTGGATTTGTGGTTAGGATATTACCAAGTAAGTTTGAAGGAGGAAGATATCCCCAAGACTGCTTTTTGTACAAAATACGGGCACTATGAATTCATAGTAATGCCTTTTAGACTCACTAATTCTCCTGAAATCATCATCGACTTGATGAATAGAGTCTTTAGAGATTGCCTATAAAAAAATTTGGTAGTCTTTATAGATGATATTATAATATACTCCAAAACAAAATAAGATCATGAGGAGCATTTAAGAATGGTACAAGAGACCTTGCGGAAGGATAAGCTCTATGAAAAGTACAACAAGTGTGAGTTTTTATTGAAGGAGGTCTCCTTTTTAGGCCATATAATCACAAGAAATGGGATATATATGGATCCCTCCAAAATAGATGCAATTGAGGGATGACTGAGGCCAACATCGGTAACGGATATTAATAGCTTCTTATGGTTACCTGGATATTATCGATGATTTGTGAGAAATTTCTCACGATTTTCCAACCCTCTTACCAAGCTAACTAAGAAGGGATTAAAGTTTTCTTGGAGTGTTTAATGCAAAGAAAGCTTCAAGGAGTTGAAAAGGAGGCTTATCACTATGCTTGTACTCACTTTACCCACAAGTGGAGAACTTTTTGTGGTATTCAATGATGCTTCGAAGAAGGTCCTGGGATGTGTGTTGATGCAAAATGACAAAGTCATTGCCTATGATTCAAGGCAATTGAAATTTCATGAACAAAACAATCCAAAACATGACCTCGAGTCCACTTTAGTGATCTTCGCTTTGAAAATTTGGCAACATTATCTCTTGGGGGAGAAGTGTGAAAAATATACAGACAACAAAAACCTCAAGTATATATTCACACAGAAAGAGTTGAACATGCACCAACAAAGATGGTTATAGATGATCAAAGACTATGACTGCTCAATACATTAGCACCCAGAGAAAGCGAACTAGGTGGTAAATTCCCTAAGTAGAAAGGACCCAGTAATTCTATCATTGATGACAATTGAAAAGGATCCAATCTTCTTAGATTTGATGAATATGGAAATGGGAATCAAAAATAAGGGAACATCATCAATCCTTTCTCAAATTATTGCTCAACCATCACTTCTGGAAAGGTTAAAAGATGCTCAAAATGATGACATGGGAATTTAGGAAAAAGTGGAAGCTATCGGAAAATTGAAATCCTCTGAGTTTAATGTTAATGAAGAAGGAATTGTGAGATTAGGGAAAATACTTTGTGTTCCATCAAGTTCGAAGATGACGAACGAACTTTTAGATGATGAACATAGTTCTAATTTCTCTATTAAACTAGGAAACACAAATATGTATTGAGATCTTCGAGAGAATTATTGGTGGGATAATATGAAGAAGGAGATTTCTAAATATACATAAAAGTGACTAGTGTGTTAGCAAGTGAAGGCAGAGAGGTACAAGCCTAAGGGGATGATGCAACCATTGCCCATACCGGAATGGAAATGGGAGAACATCACTATGGACTTTGTCACCAGACATCCAAAGACATCCAAAGGCAACAATGCAATCTGGGATGTTGTGGATCGTCTTACAATGGTTGCACACTTCATTTCTATTCAGGAGGATTTCTCATTGGCTCAACTGGCACAGATATATATCATGGAAGTTGTAAGGATGCATGGAGTACCACTATCTATTATGTCTGATCGAGATCCAATAATCACCTCTACGTTTAAGAAGAGTATTCAACATGTTTTTAATACTAAACTGAACTTCAGTACGGCCTATCATCCTCAAACTAATGGCTAATCCGAGCAGACTATCCAAACACTTGAGGACATGTTGAGAGCCTTCTCAATGTACTTTAGAAGAGGATGGGATCAACATCTTCCTCTGGTTGAGTTCTCTTATAATAATAGTTTCCAATCAAGAATCCAAATTGCACCATATGAATCCCTTTATGGGAAAAGGTGCAAAACACCAGTGTGTTGGGACGAGGTCGGTGAGCGTAAGCTGCTTGGACCAAAAATGGTCGAAAAAATGGTGGAGAAGTTAAAAATCATTCAGCAGCATATCAAGTCATCCTAGAGTCGACAAAAGAGTTACGCAGACAACCCTCGACGAGACCTTGAGTTTAATGTTGGAGACATGGTATTTCTATGCATATCTCCATGGAAGAAGGTCTTCGGGTTTGGAAAGAAAGGGAAGTTAAGTCCAAGGTACATCGGCCCCTTAGAGATTCTTGATCATGTCAGGGATGTGGCCTATCGACTAGAACTTCCACCTACCATGGCCAAAGTACATGATGTCTTTCATGTATCCCTCATAAGGAATTACATACCAGACCCTTCACATGTACTCTCTTCATAGGTGGTCTAGTTATAGGATGATCTTTCTTATGAGGAGAAACCAGTGAAGATCTTAGATCTTAGATAAAAAGTTATACGAAATAAGACAATTCCCCTCTTCAAGGTTTTGTGGCGAAACCACATGTTTGAATAATCGATGTGGGAATCAGAGTAAATGATGAAACAGAGTTACCCACATCTGTTTTAGTATGGGAAAATGAAATTTAGAGGGTGAGATTTCATAAGGGGGGAAGATTGTAACAACCCAAACTTTCATTAATGGAAATCCATCTTGATCTAATTAAATGTATCTTTATGTAAAATTTATATATAAAATTTCAACTTCTTTGGTTTTATGTTAAGAATTGTGATCGTTGCTAATATAGTTGTTGTACAGTGATCACATTATTAGTATAAATATAGGTCTTGAACGAATCCAATTTACTTAGACAAAGGAAGTGATGGCCTCATATAGTATAATTTCTCCATACGAAGCCCATTTGTCAGAACTCAGAAAAGAGGTGGCATCATTGGGCTTCACTCTTGTCCAAGACGAAGCCAAGCTTCGTCATGTCAAGATCAAACAGAACTATCTACGAGAGAAGTGGAAGTTGATAGAGATCACCACGCATGAAATGTTATCCGAGCCACCCCAAGAGTATGTCACCATCACGTGCCTTACCCTTAGGTATTATGTGGCTGTTTTAAGGGGTTACATAAAAAATCCCTAGTACTATGGTTTTGTACATTATTTTTGTATATAATAATTAATATACTTAAATTTTATTATTATTACCTTGTAAATAGTTTTTTAAAGCACAAATAGTATTTTTAGTTACTGTTCAACTAAGAAAGATATTTTGATGAATTAATGGATTTTTGAATTAAATGATATTTTAATAAAATATAATTATTATTATTAAATTAATTTTTATTAAATATAAATGATTCTATAATTTTATGAATGCAATTGTAATTTTTAATAAGAATTGAAATCTGTTTTTTTCAAAACCCATGAATTTTCGATAATTGTCGGTTTTTATTTTATAATTGAAAATTAACATATTTATAAAAAATTAGATAAAATGAATATTCTTTCTTGAATCGGGACGTCAAAATTATCCAATGGTGAATTTTTCCTAATTTCTTGAGACAGTCAAATTTTTGGGTAAAAATTAAATACCATTAAAATATATAATGTATTTTATGACATCTTAATGACCCAATAGTGATGTAATAAAATACTATAAGCCTTATGTTCGAAAAATATATGTTTTATCATTAAAATAATTTTATTTTGGGTTTGTTTGACTTATTTTAAAAATCATTAATGGACTCTTAATGTTTTATTAAATATCTTATCTTTTTAAATTGTTTTCCCTGGGAGTGTGACTCACCTCCACATAACCAACCCCATTATTTTAAGAAGATCCGTATTTGGACATATAAAATATTTTTTTACACTTCCTTTTTCAAAAAACCATGGTTTGGTTTGTGGTTTGTATTAGTTTAATGTGAGTTGTCCCAATCCTAAATAATAAAGAATTCCCTCACCTCTCCTATATAAACCCACCCATGCTCCCACTTCCTCCTCACTCAAATCCTTTGGAGTTCATCAAATATCTTCCCTCCCCTATCTATAATCCTCCCAATGTTCCCCAAGCTCCCAAGAAGCCTCTCTCAATCCTCTCACAAGCCTTTGGAAGCACACTTCCAAGTAAGGATTTTTCTTCCTTACTCATTTTTGTCCAAATTTCTTAATGTTGTTATGCCCTTTTAATTTCAATTATAAATGTTGGGGTATGGTTTTTCACCTCCCCCATACTTCCCCCTTTATGTTTTAATGATGACATACCCCTTTCTCTCTCATTAAATTCCTCCCATGTACACTTGTTACTACGCTGAAATTCTGAAAGAAATTTCTCTCTCTTCTTTTACATTCAAGCAATTCTTTTGTATCATGACTCTAAATTCCATTTCAATTATTGGGACATGTATCTATGTTACCTGATTACTTTAAATTTCATATACATATGGTTAGATTCCCCTTTCTCTCTCATCATCCATTTTTATGAATTCTTACGTCACGTCATTACGCTGCCGAAATTGCACCGATTTTCTAAGCCAATGTCATTGTGTAGTGTATACCATTCCCATTTCTCTATAAAGGGTATTCAACTTTATTCACACTTACATATTGATAATAATGTTCCTTGTATGAATTCCACATTTCGTTATCGTGTAATAAATGATTATGTTTTTTGAATCGATGATATATGATCCATGTGGCATACTTATGAATGAAATGAAATGTTTATGAAGGTGTGCCCTTATAGCGCTTTAATGCATTGGGTAAAGTATAATATCATGATACGTCATATGCAATGGGTGTTTAATCATGCTAATTCAAGTGAAATGAGGTTTTACTCAAGCTTCATGTGCAATGAAAATTTACTCATGCTCTATGTGCAATGAGTCTTGGCTCATGTTAATTCCATGTTAAGTGTTGTTGCCACATTTCCATGTTATGATTATCATGATTTATAATGCCTTTATGTTTATGCTTCTATTGTTCTCTAATGATATTCCTATTTTCTAACATGTATTGTATTCCTCATGTTACTCCATGTTTATTCCCTTACTGGGCTTTATACCTCACCCTTTTCTTATGCATGTCATCAGGTTATCCCATGCAATGCTAAGTACGAGGGAATATAGAGCTCATGTAAAAGAAGATTTCAATAAACATGTTGTTTTTCATGTTTTAAGTTGTTATGTAATGATCCCAATCCCCAAAGACACTAGACCCATCGATATTGTATGTTGTATCAAATGAAGTTATGTAATAAATAATGTTTAATTGTGTAATAATAGATCAGGGATGTCATATATCTTAAGTAGAGTCTCAGATAAAAAATAGGATACCACGGATTAATCTGGAACACACCTTTTACCAAATGCACAACCCAAAGTGGGTCGATGTGGGGTGTTCAGAGAAAATGACAATTGGCAAGTCTGTTCAGGGGATTAATTAATTAATTAATTAATTTAGGACAAAACCCATATTTTCATATATAAATACCACCATTATGGTGGACCAAAAAGGTTATCTACATAAACATTGGACCATTTATAGTAGGAGGAGTCATTCTTCATTGGCTGATTGAGATTAGATGATGACATGCCTCTAAATCAATGCGAATTGAGGTGCAAAAAATGTAGATGAGAAACCACTTTCATTGTGTAGTTTCATTATTCACTAAATAATCATAAAATCATGAGGTAGAACTGATAATTTTCATATTCCACTGAATATGATTAAATTACTAAGAATTATCAATTACTTCTCTTTTATCTGTGTTAAATTGAGCCTTTGGATGCACATGTGTTTCTTTTTTCAATTGATTATTTCATTAATCACTACTATGACATGTTTTGTCACCCTAGGTATCACCGATCTAGTTTTTTGGCCAATAAGATGTTTACAACGATTTTTTTACCCTTTTTTCATTTTCCCCAACAATTCTTCATTTTCATTACTGTTGTCCTACAGGGCCAAAGTTCAACATTTCTGAGCAAGTATGAGCATGATTGGACCCCTATATTCTCAGAAGATTAACGTGTGATGAAGGGATAAGATATCATAAGATTTAAGAGGATGAGTTTTAGGTTTCAGGTGATTGATTTTTCGATCCTAGATCTGATGTTGAGTTGTCCAAAACACAAAAGGCATTTGAGGAACCCACAGGTGTTTAATGGACCAACAAAAATCTGATTTTTGGACATCGGATGGATTAAAATGATTAGCAGATCATTCCTCCTTCAATTTTGGGTGGAAATCAGATGATAGTTGAATTGGTAAATGAATATATGGATATATAAATTATAGATTTTAGTTTCTATATAAAATCTTACTACATACAATGTAGTTTAAAAGAATTCATGGCATGCTCTTTAGAAATTCATGGCACTAGGGTTTCTGGAAAATTATAAGTATCAAAATGGTGTTGGAAACCCAAAATCCATTTGAATTGGTTCAAAAAACCTAGCATGTAATTTGGGAGTAAATAACTATGGGCATGTCTAGGTATATGTCGTGTATTGACACATGACCAGGGTATATGGACAGGGCGGTGGAATAGAGGTATGGCCAGGAAGGAACAACTCGAACTTAGGTGGATAGGTAATGATGTTTAGTCCCCTTACACACCATATAGAGATTCATGGATAGTGAGAAATTTAGTATCAAGGACATGGCTATATAGGAAGGTGGGACCCCATGCCATGTGGGTCCCCTTAGACATTATGTACCTTCTTTTTGGAAGAATGTTATTCCTCTTGTATCTCCATCGTTTGGACATAGATTTTGGATTAAGAGTAGTATATCCCAAGTATTGGTTCATGTAGGCCATAATGGTGGCCTTAGTAGTGACTTTTGAGATATGATATGTGATTTTATGTGTGTGATGATTCCGTAGGTGGCAGTCAACGAATGTAGTGATCAGACCTGATCATCATCGTGGAACCCCCCTACAAGGATAAGGCATGGTTCCTCTACCCATAGAGTGGAAAAAATACTATGGTTTCAAGGAATGGGTCCCCTATATATCTAGATTTTGAGTTTAATCCTACTATGGATTTGGGGAATGGGTACACTACCATAAGAGTGAAATCCTCCTATAGAGTTAGGGCATGGGTCCTCTACCATTAGAGTATAACCCTTCTACGGAGTCAGGTCATGGGTCATATACCATCAGAGTAAACTCTTCTATTGGGTTAGGGAATGGGTGCTCTACCAACATAGTGTAATCCTTCTACCGATAAAGGGAATGGGTCCTCTATAAATATAGTAGAACCCTCATTCCATGACAAATCATGTTTCATTTACCCACAGAGTAGAAGTCTCCTACGGAGTTAGGTCATGGGAACTCTACCATTAGAGTGGAACCCTCATGTGGTTTCATGGAATGGGTCCTCTACCATCAGAGTGGAACCATCCTACTGAGTTAGGGATCGGGTCCTCTCCCAATATAGTGAAACCCATCTGTTGGGAAGATGGTATGAGTCCTCTATCTATCTACTGAGTGGATCCCTCTTTTTTGGAATATGTCTTTGGTCCTCTCATTAAAAAAATATTTCAACCCTATTGTTTTTGTAGGTAATTGGTCCTCTGCATAATGATTGTGTCTCATAGAATTTGTGGCATAGTATTGAGGAGTGGATTGAAAATGATGCTTCTAATAGTCATGCATGCGAGATTATAGGAATTTTTTATGAAACTCTAGGAACTGATGGTAGAATCTTTTCCCAGGATAGGATTTGAGTCGTATATCCCCTTTCCTTCCCAAATAGGTTTCTTTTATAATAAAATATAAGTATCCATTTTATTGGATTTAATTAATATCTTGATATGGGTTAAGCTATCTACTTCTATCATGTATCCTCTTTATTCATCCTCATCGTTTGTATAATCCCACTTGTTATATGTATAATAATCCTTACATAGGAATTTCCCACACTTGTCATGTTATTTGTAGATGATGGGTAGGTCATCAGTGATTACAGAGGAGCATAGAGATACATGGTACATTTGGTCACGTATGGCTGTCAGAGATTTCATATTTGGATCCAATCACTCTCAGCATTTAATTTTCTATTTTTTTATTTTGGGGAATCATTATAGTTGTGATTGTATTTTAACCATTTGATTTACAGAATATACTATCGTACTCTTGTGTTACATAGTGGTTTTTACACGCTATATTAATACACTAGATGTTATTGTATGTTATTTTATTTTATTTCTATTCACTTATATATGCATATGGTTTTGTGTGTGCATACAAGTATTTAGAATAAGGCCTCCCATTTTAGTTATTCATTTTGGTTCTTATTTCCACCCCCTACCCTGTGGAGGTGGTCTTGGAGTAGTTGTGGCTCAAGTACCAATGGGTTTGCTCTTGGTAGATTGGTATCAAAAGTGTTCATTTCCTTGGGATGGTGTTTGTAGTTTTCCATATATATAGGTTTGGTTGGACTTTGTGAAATATTATCATAGTGTCTCAAGTGTGTCTCCTAGGCTAGAGGACCATTTGTTGGTGTGACGGTCAACATATCCAAACATCAGGAGTCTGAACACCTTCTTTTCAACTCGATATTCTAAGATATTTGTGGAATTGGTCAATGATATATGAATTATACAGGATTGAGTCTTTTGAATGTCCGTATTGACTCATCTCACTATATTTTTATATATTTTTATCTAACCATGGTATATATTGATTAAATAGTCAGGATAACACCATGAATAAATCATGCCAGGTTACCAGTTCTAGATTATGATGATGGTCTAGTGAGTGATGAGGCATCAATTTAGAGGCCACTATACTAGATTCTTCTACCGGGTGGAAAGGTATCATCACCCCCATCAGTTGATTATAAAATACTACTAGTTGAGTAGGATGAGGATGCAGACTAGCTTGTCACACTCCACAAGTTCCTACACCAAAGTCCACTGAAGTACCAAAGTGATCTAGATCCCCATGTCATGGGGGATTGTCTAGAGTCTTTGATATGAGTTTTTAGGCTGATCTGGAAACTAACTAATCTGGTGGGTTGACATCTAGCTAGTATTTTCCACAGACTATCTGGGTTTTAGTTGAGTATAGTCACGTGTATGGATGATGAATCAACACTCTAATAGACTAACGTCAAGTTATTTTACGAGAATTATGACACCTTAGTCTTGCTCCTAGTTCATACTCAAGAGGTTTTGGAGATCAAATATGGATGGATTTCAGTTTCTTAGTATGTTGTGAGGTTAAATGACCTTATACATCACTCACATGACATGATTCAATATTGATACATTTGGGCATGAATGTTTGAGCACGTTCTCAATAGAGACATCCCTGCCAGTATGGTACCCATTAAAATTCCCACTTATGTTAGATTATTGGAGTGGGATATATGAAAAATAGATTCTTATCTGAGGGATTCCATGAAATTGGAGAGGGAAGTGTGTTTCATGTAGTTGAGTCATCTGTAGATGCTAGTAGGTTCTAGTCGGTAGGATATTAGCATAAGATATCTTTTTGTTATCAGAATTAGGAATGTTGTCATGTAATGCAAGGAATGTGCAGAGAACTAGGGAATCCCATATAGGGGTAATGTTATAAATTTTATGGGAGGGGTCACATTTAATGTGAGTTCTTAACTTGATGTGCGGAAGAGGTCTGGGAAATAGTGGATGGACATCCACTATAGAGGTAGTGCCTTGATCATGGATCCTATAGGCGATGGAAGGGTGACCCCCAGGGTGGTAAAGCTTGTTGAGGAGAAAGTGGACCTCTGGGAGGAGGATATGTCGGTGGTGGGTGACAATATGGGAAAATTAAAACACCACCACCGTACATTCCATTTCAGACTCAGGGAGCTGGCGGTCGGGGCCCTGGGCAGTAGTAGGTGATAGAGTTGTATGACCTTATAGCACATGAGGATATTAGAGGTACAATTTTTTATTATTATAATATTTAATTAGTACTATTAATCATAGGTGTGAGTCATTCCATCATCTCTTTAATCCATGTGAAAGATATGGAGATCCCATTTGAGACATTTTCCTAACATGTTTTCCTTGATGTTCTACATAGTATGCTTCTTCATTCACTTTTATATGACGGTATTGCGAGTTATCTCTTTGAAAGAGAGGTTCTCACATTATGTTTTGGTCATCATGATAAGACCTTAAATTTTTATAATGGGTATCAATTATTTTTCCAGGGTCCTATCATTGATTGATTGTCACCATAGATGTGTCTAATTCCTTCTCACTGATGAGAAAAGATTATCCTTTATTGGATAGAGAGATATCATGGAAATGAGCTAGTTTCGTGACAGGGAGTCTACAACCCATTACCCATCAGTTGGAGAGTGTATCCCTTGGTGAAACAGGCACTTCATGAACCTATATTCCTTTAATCATGGAGGATTTTATGGAAGTATTCTCTAAGGGTGTTCCAGGACTACCTCTGAGGTGGGAGATGGATTTTTTCATCGACTTTCATCCCCAGACTTCTCAGATATCTTCATTGTAATATAATATAGACCCTACTAAGGTTTTTGAGTTACAGTTTTTATTGGTGGACCTTCAAGATAAGGGTTTAATTAGGCCAAGTGTGTCCCCTCTGGGTAGCTCAGATGTTGTTCATAAAACATTTGGGTGGGATCTTGTAGATTTGGGTGTATATTTTACCCTTAAAACATGCCACAATAAATAAAAAGTACTCCTTTTCGAGGATTAATAACCTCTTGGATCAGCTGTGATGTGTGATATGGTTAGAGAAGATCAATATTGGGTCTAGCTACTATTAGTTGATATTTCATGAGGCTAATATTACAAATCTTGCATTTTTATATCTCTATGGACACTATGAATTTTGGTTGATTCCCTTCAGTGTGAAAAATTTTCCCAATGTGTTTATATATTTAATAAACAGAATATTCGAGCTATACATGGACCATTTTTTTGTTTCCTTTATTGATGAAATAATCATATACTCTACCATATGGGAGGAGTATGAAGAACACTTATCCATGGTCCTATATTTTTTCGGATTATTATATTTATGGTTATCTATTAAATATCCAATTCAATATCCATGAGGTTCACTTTTTGGGGAATGTGGTTTCTGAGGATGGATTAGCTATAGATCCAGATAAGACTGATGTAGTGGTTTCTTGTGATCCACCGAAGGGCATCTCATAGGTATGGATATTCCTTGGAATGGAAGGGTACTATTGGAGGTTGGTGATAGACTTATCTTGTATTCCAGACCCTTTAACCACCTTGATGTAGAAAGGGATGTTGGTTACCAAGACTGAGAAATTCCAGAGATCTATTGAAGAGTTGAGGCTATGTTTGAGGAGTAGTCTTGTTTTGAGACTACCATAGAAGGGTGTAAAGTATATAGTATATTGTAATTCCTATGGATATAGGATTGGATGGATTTTGATGAAAATATAAGAATATATCACAAATTGTTTGAGGTAGTTGAGACCCCAAAGAAGAAATATGTGACTTATGACCTTGATTTAGTAGTGGAAGTCTTCACTCTGTGGATGTGGAGGCACTATATTCGAGGATAGTGATTTTTTGTATTCTCAGACCATTATAGTCTCAGTAATGTCTTTATATAGAGATACATGAACCTAATTTAGAGGATATAATGGTATTTTCTATATGAATTTGATTTTTATATAGACTACACTCCAAGGAAGAGAAACATAGTGGTAGTTTCCCTTAGCAGGATGTCCCATGATCATTTGGTACATGAGGCATCTGAAGAGTTAGTTTCCTTATATATGACCCTGGTAAAGGAGGAGGGTGAAATATTTCTTTAGTTAATGGTGTTCAATCCTACAGTCTTCCATTGTGTAAGAGAGGTCAATTTGTGATAAATCGACTATGAGGTCTTCCGTGAAAATATAACCTTAGGAGAGTCACTTTTTTTTTAGGGATGGAATCACGTCTACCATTTATAGGGATGGATGGTGGTCCTACTAATGATATGGGATTAGGTGATGAGGGTGTTTCACACATATTGTTTGGCTATGCATCGTGTTGTGCGGAAGATATACATAGACCTTCAATGGTATTTTTAATGGGTTGGCATGAGATGTAGAATTGCTTGGATTATATCTTAGTGTCTCACATGTTAGAAGGTGAAGGCTAAGAATTAGGTTCATATAGGTTATTTAGAGAATCTTCAGAAACCATAATTAAAATGGTATGACATTTCCATTTAATTTTTTATAGGGATTAAAAATAAAGTGATAGGCCATGATTCCATTTGGGTGATAGTTGAAAAACTTATGAATTCAATGGACTTCCTTTCATTTTAAAAAATATTTTGGTGTGGATTTAGGGGAAGTTTTTTATATGATATATCATTATCTTTAATGGGGTTCCATCGATGACTACCTATGACCAAGATGTGTAGTTCATTTCACGGTTCTATATAGGCCTACAAGAGTAATTCGAAACCTAAATGAAGATGAGTAATGCCTTTCATCTGAAGATAGATGTAAAGATCAAGAGATATATCTAGTTTCTATAGAATATAATTAGGGACTGAGTGTTAGAATTTGGATGTATTTTGGAGGATCAATTTCCCTTATTAGAGTTTTATTATAATAATATATACCACTCTACTATCGACATGAAACCTTTTGAGGTCTTATATGGGAGACCCTGCAGGTCACCATTGTAATTAAATAAGATTGGTAATATATATCTATTGTGACAGAGATGGTGAATTCGATGATGGATAAGGCCATTTTTATCAATGAGTTGATGAGGATAGGTGAGCGAAGGAAAACCTAATATGCAAATCGACATCCTTGGCCATTGGAGTTTGAGCAAGGAGAAAACACTTTCTTGAGAGTATCCAAATGAAGAGTATTTTATAAGTTTTTCTAGGGAGGAAAGCTATCCATAAGGTTCATTGATCCATTAAGGATATTGAATAGGTTATGTGAGGATGCCTATCACCTCACCCTACCACCAATGTTGGATCTAGTGCATGAAATATTCCTTATGTTTCAAGTGAGTAGATGCATGAATGATCTCACACACATCATTGACTGGGGTTATTTGGACATCAAAGATGGATCCACCATGGTATAGTACCTAGTGGTGACTGATGATCAGCAAGATAGAATCATTTATATGTAGACTATTCCCTTAGTTCATGTACTATGGAAGCGTATGGGCATATCTGAGAGATCCTATGAGTGGGAGAGCCAATGTGGGCATATTATCTGGACATTTGTACTTAGTTTTTCTTTATGATGATGAAAATTTTGAAGGAGGGAATAATTTAGAGAACCAATTTTTCACTTATAATACATTTACATATATCTAGAAATATTTATGGTGTCAAGACCAAAGACAGATACTAACTCTGAGGCCTGATGTTCCTAGAATTATTTTTAAAAAAAATATATTTTATATATTTTATATTCTACGTGCACATCATTTAATAGAAAATGGAATATCGATTAAACAATGTCTCGAATGGAAAATATGATACCACAGTTGAATTGGGAACATGAAGTGTACCCTATACATGAACTAAAGTTGGTCAACATTAGGTGTTCTGATAAAATGACCATTGGTGGGTGCATTCAATATATTAATTAATTAACTAATAAAAACCTTATTTCCCCTAAAAATAATACATTATGGAGGATATCAATGGTTATCCACATACACTGGAACCATTGAGAGGAGTATCAACCATTCCATGTTGGATGATTGAGATCAGATGATGATGAGCCTCCAGATCAAGTCGAATTGAGGTGCAACTAACTCAACAAGTCAACCTCGTTCATTGTGTAGTAGGGTTCTTCTAAATAAAAAATAAATTCATGATTTCAGATTTCTCAATTCTCATTTCTCATTTTTTAATTCCCCCCCCCCCTTAAGATTTCATTTTGATTATGATCAATTACTCCTATTTGGTCAGTGTTAAATTGATCCTTTTTATTGGCCTATGTATCAATTTTTATTTGATTATTAAATTAATCCCCGTTATTCCATTTTTCTCACCCATGATATCTTTGATCTACTCAGTTCTCCAAGAATGATTATATAATAATTTTTTAACCCCTTTTCTTTTTTTTCACCCAATATTTATTCTCATTATTTTCTATTGGCCTATGGGTCTACAGTTTTACATCACCAGGAAGGTATGAGTGCGATCAGACCCCCAAATTTTTGGAAAATTCACATGAAATGAATAAATCATCAATTTTTTGATGAAACATGACTTTGTTTTTGGTTTTGGGGTATTTTTTAATGAATACAGTATCCATAAAAGATTTTCACATAACAGATGAGGCATGTGAGGCATGTAAGGGTGTTTAACGGACAGACGGAAATCTGATTTTTAGAAAATGAATTACTGTAAATGATAAACAAAGACTCCACCCGTAAATTCTAGGTGAACATAAGTTGAGATATGAATCATAAATAGATGATTTGTAGATATTACTAGAATATATGATTTTCTCTAAAAAACACGACTACACATTGTGTAGTTTAGAAGAACACATAACATGTTCTTGGGAAATCCATGGTGCTAGGGTTTCCAGATGATTATATATAACCCAAACCATGTGGGACCACCACACACCATGTGACCTTATTTGGTAATCTTGTTGCCTACTTTGGGAGTTTGAAGAATTAGGCACAACCATGTATACTCTATATACCAGTACACAGATAGGATATGTGGATAAGACTGATGAACATGAACACGTCTAGGAAGATACAGCTCCGTAGTGGGTTGATGAGGCATGCCTTGTATTCCCTTTATAAATTATGTAGAGATACCTATCTAGTAATTTTTGTACTGGTGAGTTCTTTTTTAGGAAGTGATGTGGGGACACACTCTATGTGGGTACCCACACACATCAGGCACCTTTATTTTGAGGAATTTTCAACCTCTCATGTCTCATTTTTTACTCAGGTTCTGGCACACAAGAATGCTAATGTGAGAGTTTTTTAATGTAGATCATAATGGTGGAATTAATGGTATATTTTGATATGTGATACAATATGTTCTGAGTGTGACACTTATTTAGGCAACACTAGATGTTGGCATTGATCAAACAAGTTTATCCGAGTGGAACCCTCAAGCTAGGACAAGGCATGGGTTCTCTACCCATAGAGTGGAACCCTCTTACAGTGTCAAGGCATGGGTACAATATCTATATACAACTTGAGTAAAGACATAATATGAAGTTAGGGCATTTTCCCTTTACTCTTAGAGTGGAACTCTACTCCAGAGATAGGGTATGTGTCATTTATCCTTTTGTTAGACCCTTTCGATGGAGTCAGGGCTTGGGTACTATACCATCAGAGTGAAACCATCATGTTGGGATAGTTCATGGGTCCTCTACCATAAAACTGCAACCCTACTTAATGGACATTTCATGGTTATGTTACCCATATAGGGAAACTTTTCTACTTATATATGGTATTGGTAACCTACACATATAGTGGAACCCTCATATGGAGTCAGGGCCTAGGTACTCTACTATTAGAGTGGAATCCTCCTACATAATCATGTAATTAATCCTCTACTGTCATCGTGGAATCCTCTAGTTGATTCATGGAATAGTTCCTCCACCATCATAGTAGATCCCTCCCATGGATTCAGTGTATCGGTCCTCTACCCATAGTGTGGAAGTGTAACATCCCAAGTAAGTAATGATTAATAGATATTTTTTTCTATGTCTACTAATGAATTAGATAGTGTTTTAGAGGCTTAAAATGAAAATAAATCCAATCTTAAGCATGGAATACAGTAATATTTTTTAAAGGATTGTTTTACTGCCTTTTGATGGAAAACCATTTTTAAATCTTTCTTTTGAAAATTTTATAAGCTATGTTTGTCAAAATAAACTTATTCGTTATTATTGGGACATCAAAATTTACTTTTTTTGAATTTTGGGTATTTTTCTGACAATGTTCATTTTTATGAATAGTGAAAAATATTGTATTTTACATCAAAACTGCTTTTTAATCTACTTTATTTATATGATTAGATTATCTTTTGAATTGGTTTTAAAGTTAAATTATAATATATTTTTACCATTTAATCCAATGGTGGTCATTAGTATTAATTTCACTTTGGAATTGGGCATAAACTAATGCCAAACTTTTCATAGAAATTGTTTCAAAAAAAACCCGCAATTTGTTTTGACAACGGGAATTATTTTTAAATAAATTATTGAAATTTAGGTGTTTGGAATTTGGTAAAATGGATTACATATTTGGAATCATAAAATCCAAATTATGTAATCAAGACTCTTTTGTTTTTTGACATTATGAATAGTAACGACGGTAATTATCTTTAATTATCTTGATTAATGAGTAATCACGTAGTTAAGGATAATAAAATGATATCATAATAATACAAAAAGACCACAACATGTGTCCTAAGGCTACTGGTTGTCTCATGGACGACCATGGGATGCCTTGTGCCAAACTTGGGGGCCCCATGGAATTACTTTTGTGAGAAAGTGACTTTTTATCTTTTTATTTTTAAATAATGTTAAATGTGACAAAGAATGTATCACCTAAGTAAAATATTTTTAATTTTGTCTAAATAAATGATAATTTGTAATATAAATATTCATTATAAATCTATAAAGATTTCATACATCATGATAGTTTTTTTATAATTTTTAGACATTAAATGTATTAAATTATTTATGACATCATGATGATGCAGCGATTACCTCTTTAATAATGGATTTAAATAAAATGAAATGATAATGTAAAATATATGACCTACACATGTCCAAAACCTATTGGATGGGTGGATTTCGAACCCTTATCACCTTACCCTCGAATTATATCAATGTTTGACCTTTTGAATCTGAAAAGCATTTTCAAATAAAGTAACATTTCTTTACTTTCCAAGAGTGCCCCTCCTCTCCTCTTATAGAAGGCCCCCACCTCTACCTCCTTACCCACACTCCCAAAGCCTTTGGCTTGACCAAACCCTACCCATTTTTTCTCTTCACATCCCTCTCTTACTCATTGAAGCCTCACTTTGGGCAGAAGTCTTCCCAAGGAAGCCTTTGAGCTCAAACCAAAGGGAGTTACTCGATTTTAAGGTAATATCTTCACTTGAGATCTTTTGTTTTATTTTGCTTCTCCAACCCCCTAAACTCTTTTTATTCATTTCTTTTGTAACAACTCCAATATCTTCAATATACTATGATGTTTTTATAAGAAGTATTATATCTACACTTACACACACCTACATCTAATGGTTAAAGGACATACTGTTTCCGTGGATGGGGAATTTATGCCTCCCGAAACGATGATTGTTCAACATTCTTTTAACACCTTCAAAGGTGGCCATTAAGTTGTCACTATATTTATATATGATATATAATATGTTTATGTTCCCCTTAAGCTTCTGTATTTTTCATTTTGGGCATACCTTTATGGTTTCCATTATGGGTAAACGTGATATCTTCATTTAAGGAAGTGCGGACTACCGCCCCCTCAAAGTGATTTGATTCGTTAAATACCATATGTGGGATGTATAAAGTATGGAACTATGATATTATATATGATATTATACTGGAATTATAATATACCTTTATATCATTATGATTCCATTCTATAAAATATGAAATATAAATGAAAGTAGCGTCCATGCGTACGTACGGCTTACCGTCTCCATGAACGGTGCATTTCATTTCTTACCTCTAAATGATTATGTAATATTATAAATGCATGTATATACTGGATATATATGATAT
Organism: Viscum album; assembly: GCA_963277665.1. Lineage (NCBI taxonomy): Eukaryota > Viridiplantae > Streptophyta > Magnoliopsida > Santalales > Viscaceae > Viscum > Viscum album. Next base: position 406,697,613 of record OY728130.1, read on the forward strand.
ATACATCATGATTATAATTCTAGATATAATGGATACATGAACAACTCGTAATTATAAAGGGTTTATTTTTGACTCAAGTACCAATGATCGTTAAAACGACCGTTATTAACTTAAATAATTACATAGTGTTCATGACATGGAAATAAGTGATATAAAAGGAATAATGAACTTGAAAAAGGTTCTTAAGAAAGTAGAAATTAACTCAAGTTTATTATTCAGGGAAATTAAAGAACGACCGAGTCAAGTCGGACCCGAGGTTTGGGACTTCATCTCAATCTCCTTTCATTGAGGCATATTTTGTTTTATACACAACCTTTTTTATACGGTGTATAAACCCCTTTGACTTTTACGTTTATCCAAAAGGAATCTTTTTTATACGTAGCGTTTTAATAAACGACAAAAGGGAATTTTTTTGCCGTACGTATGCGGCGACAACGACTTCTCCGTCGCCGTGACCGTTATTTGAGTTTCGGCTTCCTCTACAAGCCATACCTTTTTTTAAAAGAAAAATAAATACCATGTTTTAATTTTCTTTTATTTTGGTATTGAAAATGGTTTTCAAAATGTTTTTATATCAATGTGTTGTATTGATATCTTGTGATTGAAAGGTGGAAATGTTATGTATCCTTTATGCATGTTTTATGTGATATGATTATGTTGAGGTTCTTGGGCATTATTATGAAGACTGGTGGTTTCGTGATAAACTAAGGGCGGGTGAGCCCGATATAGCTCTCCAATGCATTGGGTAACGCGAAGGAGTGAAACGTTAAGGTTTCTCCGAAGAGATTTAGGGAATATATTGTGATGGGTATTCCAAACGTAATCGAGAGGGTTACTCCCTATGTAAGAATGTTATGAATGCCTCAAGTTACCTTTATGTATTATTATTTCTATGATTTATTCATGATTTGATGAGGTATGTTAAAGTTCTTATGTTTTATGGGTAAAGTATGATTTCATTCTTATGTATATATGTACCCATGTTTCCTTTCCATATTTTTATATCCATTACTGAGCTTTTTATGCTCATCCCAAGTTTTTTTGAAATGTTTTTCACAGGCCAAGGGAAAGGTACATGATATGATGATAGTGTCAAGGAAGTGTCAAGAAAGAATCCATGTTTTATTTTAAATATGTGTCCATTTATGGGAAAGAAGAATACTATCTTTATGTAACCACTTTGTTTATATGTGGAATGTAATGCAAGTTTTATGATCTAATTCTCTAAAACTCTAAACCCGAAAAGATCCTTAATGTGTAATCTTGTAATAACTCAAGATTAAGTAAGGTTTAAGGCTAGGGCCTTATAGTTGGTATCAGAGGTCGGTTTAGATAACTTTAGGAGTTAGAATTTTATTAAATTATTATCCAAAAATATTTTTTTATGGTCAAATTGAAGTGATATAATATTTGAATATTATCATGTTGCTTCATCTAAGACATGTTTGTTCAGAATGGTTTTCCGCAGAGGAAACAGGGAACCAGTGCTAGGAAGGCATGCAGAAGGAAATAACCTTCCGAATCAGCATCTTGAGATGGTCAGATTTGGAACTGAACAGTTTGTTACAGTAATGGCGCAGTTGACTCAAGTGATAAATGGTGGTGGTATGCATGCATGAGATCAGCCAGATCAACTGCAGAGGAACATGTCAGTGGTGGAACATTTCATGAGGCAACATCCCCCATCATTCAGAGGATCATCTGACCCTGTGCTATCTGAAGGGTGGATTAAAGCACTAGAGAAGATTTTCGATGTCATGGGGTGTTCAGACAATCAAAAGGTTAGTCCTGCTATTTACCATTTGGAGGGTGAAGCAGATAAGTGGTGGTCGATGGTTTGAAATATCAGGGACGCTGATGAGATTGATACTCTTGACTGGGATGAATTTAGAGGTATGTTTCTTGAGAAGTATTTTCCTAAGGCTGTTCGACTTAGGATGGAAAAGGAATTCTTGGAATTGAGGCAAGAGGAAGACTCAGTGGCTGCCTATGAACAGAGGTTCACTCGATTGACAAGGTATGCTCCAAATTTTATCCGAGACCTTGATAGTAAAATCAATCGTTTTTACTCAGGATTAAAACCAAAATATCGAAGGGAATTAGCATCTCATGAGTTTAAAAGTTATGAAAATCTTGTTCGATGTGCTGAGAAGGTGGAAATGGAGTTTGCCGATGATCAAGTGTTCTATAACAACCAGCAGAAGAATAGACCAAGGTGGCAGGAGAAAGGGAAGAATTCTTCAAAAAAGTCTGATGGTAAGAAATCTAAGTTTCCAGTTTGTGATAAATGTGGAAAAAGGCATGCTGGGGAATGTCTTCTGAATTCTGGAAAGTTCTACCGATGTGGTAAGATGGGACATAAGGCTCGTGATTGCACTGAAAAAGATCAAGGTGAATGTAAGACCAAATTTTATTTACAGTTAGTGAAATGTTTTAAGTGCAATGAGATGGGTCACTATGCAAACGAGTGTCCGACAAAGAGCTTGATTGATGGGAAACAGTTAGACTACAAGCATAAAGGGGTGGGGAAATCCTTTGGAACTACTTCAGTAGATGTCGGGCCATCAAATGAAGTTGTATCAGGTACTTTGTTAGTTTTTTCAGATTATGCTAGTGTGTTGTTTGATTCGGGGTCCACACATTCTTTCATCTCTGAAACCTTTTCTAGTAAAATGGGAATACCATCTCAAGAAATGACTCCTGGACTTTTGGTAAAAACACCTGGGGGAAATGTTGAGGCAAAAATAATTTATAAGAATCTTCCTATCCTTATCTGTGGAAAGAACCTACTTGCAAACCTTATTGTTCTACATCTAGTAGAGTTTGATGTTATCTTGGGTATGGATTGGCTCTCTATTTTCCATGCTAAGATTGACTGTAGAGCTAAAGAAGTTTCTTTTCAGAAAGACTTTCATTTTGTGTACAAGAATGAACCCTTACTGTTGATAACTTATCAAGAGTCCAAGAAAATTGTAAAAGATGGAAATGAATGTTACCTTGCACACATTGTTGAAAACAAGGGAACTATTCAGATTAATGATGTGCCAGTGGTAAATGAGTATCCTGATGTTTTTCCTGATGAGTTTCCTGGAATAATACCAGATCGGGAAGTTGAGTTTACTGTTTACTTAGTTCCTGATGCAAAGCCAATTTCAAAACCCCCTTATCAAATGGCTCAAATTGAACTTTTAGAGTTGAAGGAGCAATTGCAAGATTTATTAGAGAAAGGTTTCATTTGTCCTAGTACATCACCATGGGGTGCTCCTGTTTTATTTGTTAAAAAGAAAGATGGTTCAATGAGACTTTGCATTGATTATAGAGCCTTGAATAACATCACTGTTAAGAACAAATATCCTTTTCCTCATATCGATGATTTGTTTGATCAGCTCCAGGGAGCTCAGTATTTTTCAAAGATTGACTTGAGATCGGGGTACCATCATCTGAAGGTAAAGGAAGTAGATGTTCCGAAGACCACGTTCCATACAAGATATGGCCATTATGAATTTGTAGTAATGCCTTTTGGGCTAACCAATGCACCTGTTGTATTCTTGGACTTAATGAATAGAATTTTCCATGAGTTCTTGGATAAGTTTGTGGTGGTTTTCATTGATGATATTTTGGTGTTTTCTAAAAGTAAATAGGAGCATGAAAGACATTTAAGGGTTATCTTTCAAACCTTAAAAGAAAAGAAACTGTATGGAAAATTCAGCAAGTGTGAGTTTTGGTTGCAACAAATTTCTTTCCTTGGTCACATTGTTTCTAAAGATGGGATAACTGTTGATCCTGCAAAAACAAAAGTTGTGGAAGACTGGCCAAGACCCACAAATGTAACTGAGATTCGTAGCTTCCTTGGTTTGGCAGGCTATTACTGAAGGTTTGTTAGAAATTTTTCATGGTTATCTAGTCCAATGACTAAGCTAACTCGGAAGGGTGTTAAGTTTATCTGGACAAAAGAATGTGATGATTGTTTTCAGGAATTGAAAAGAAGATTGGTGAATGCTTCAGTTTGGGCACTACCTTCCAGGAATAGTGAGTTTGTTATCTACAGTGATGCTTCATCGAAAGGACTTGGTTGCTTCCTAATGCAGAATGATCAGGTAATTTATTATGCTTCACGACATTTGAAAACTCATGAAGTAAATTACCCTACACATGATTTGGACTTAGCTGATATTTTTTTCGCTTTAAAAATTTGGAGGCATCATTTGTATGGAGTAAAGTGTGAAATATATACTGATCACAAAATTTTAAAGTATATATTCACTCAGAAAGAGTTAAACATGAGACAGAGGAGATGGCTGGAATTAATCAAGGATTATGATTGTACAATTCATTACCATTCGGGAAAAGCAAATAAAGTGGCTGATGCTTTGAGTCGAAAAGTAATGCTTCATTAGCAATGTTGTGTTTGTAACGTGATCCTTTGGTTAAGGATTTGATGAACTTTGGCATAAAAGTTGTTGGTGAAGGAAGTTCTTCTGTTTTGTTTCAGGTATCAGTGAGATCATCTCTATCAGACAGAATCAAGCAAGCACAGAAGCAAGACAGTGAGTTGCAAAAAAAGGTAGAGCTGGTTTAGAAAGGTAAGTTGCCTGAATTCAACATTGATAATGATTGGGTTTTGAGATTTGGGAAGAGATTGTGTGTGCCTTGTGATTCACAGTTGAAGAGGGAGTTGTTATGTAAATCTCATAGTTCTCCATTTTTCAGTTCATCCTGGCAGTACTAAGATGTACAGAGATCTGCGGGAGTATTACTGGTGGGATGGAATGAAAAGAGATATTGCTGATTTTACTGTGAAGTGTTTGACATGTCAATAGGTTAAAGCAGAGTGGTAGTTACCAAAAGGGATGCTTCAGCCTTTACCAGTTCCAGAGTGGAAATGGGAGAATATATCCATGGACTTTGTTGTGGGATTACCGAAGACATCTCGAGGTAATAATGCAATCTGGGTTATTGTTGATCGCTTGAATAAATATGCTCATTTCCTTGTTATACGAGATACTTTTTCCCTAGATCAACTTTCTCATTTTTATCTTAAAGAGATAGTCAGGTTACATGGAGTTCCCCTCTCCATTGTATCTGATCGTGATCCCAAGTTCACTTTTAACTTTTGGAAAGGCCTTCAGAAGTCGTTGGGTACTGAATTAAATTTTAGTACAGCATTTCATACTCAATCAGATGGGAAGTCAGAACGAACAATTCAGACCTTGGAGGATATGATACGAGCTTGTTCAATGGATTATCAGGGAAGTTGGGACCAACATCTTTCTTTGGTTGAATTTTCATATAATAACAGTTTTCATTCTAGTATACAGATGGCACCATTTCAGGCATTATATGGGAAGCGGTGTCGAACTCTAGCTTTCTGGGATAAAGTGGGTGAAAGGAAGTTGATGGGACTAGAATTGGTAGAAGAGATGGCAGAAAAAGTTCATCTGATTCAGAAACACATGAGAACAGCTCAGAGTAGGCAGAAGAGTTATGCAGACAACAGGAGTAAGGATCTAACTTTTGAGGTAGGTGATCATGTTTTTCTCAAAGTCTCATCATGGAAAAGTGTGATGATATTTGGTAAGAAAGGAAAGCTAAGTCCAAGGTTCATTGGACCATATGAAATTCTGGAGAGAGTTGGATCAGTTGCATTCCGGGTGGCTTTACCTCCGATTTTATCTCAGGTACACAATGTTTTTCACGTTTCGATGTTGAGAAAGTATATGCCAGATCCATCTCATGTTTTGAGTCCAGAGGTAGTTCAGCTAGAAGAGAACCTATCTTATGAGGAAAAACCAGTCCAGATTTTTGACCACAGGGAGCAAGTGTTACGAAATAAGGTGATAAATCAGGTAAAGGTTTTGTGGAAAACCCACATGATGGAAGAGGCAACATGGGAATCTGAAAATGCAATGAGGGATAAGTACCCCCATTTATTCGATAAGTAAATAAATTGCGGGGATGAAATTTTCTAAAGGGGGGAAGGATGTAACATCCCAAGTAAGTAATGAATAATAGATATTTTTATCTATGTTTATTAATGAATTAGATAGTGTTATAGAGGCTTAAAATGAAAATAAATCCAATCTTAAGCCTGGAATACACTAATATTTTTTAAAGGATTGTTTTACTGCCTTTTGATGGAAAACCATTTTTAAATCTATATTTTGACACTTTTATAAGCTATTTTTGTCAAAATAAACTTATTCTTTATGATTGGGACATCAAAATTTACATTGTGTGAATTTTTGGTATTTTTCTGACAATGTTCATTTTTTATGAATAGTGAAAAATACTGTATTTTACATCAAAACTGCTTTTTAATCTACTTTATTTATATGATTAGATTATCTTTTGAATTGGTTTTAAAGTTAAATTAGATTATATTATTACCATTTAATCCAATGGTGGTCATTAGGATTAATTTCACTTTGGAATTGGGCATAAGCTAATGCCAAACTTTTCATAGATATTGTTTCAAAAAAACCCGCTATTTGTTTTGACAACGGGAATTATTTTTAAATAAATTATTTCAATTTCTGTGTTTGGAATTTGGTAAAATGGATTATATATTTGGAATCATAAGGTCCAAATTATGTAATCAAGACTCTTTTGTTTTTGGACATTATGAATAGTAACGACGGTAATTATCTTTAATTATCTTGATTAATGAGTAATCAGGTAGTTAAGGATAATAAAATGATATCATAATAATACAAAAAGACCACAACATGTGTCCTAAGGCTACTGGTTGTCTCATTTCCGACCATGGTATGCCATGTTCCAAACTTGGGGGCCCCATGGAATCACTTTTGTGAGAAAGTGACTTTTTATCTTTTTATTTTTTAAAAATGTTAAATGTGACAAAGAATGTATCACCTAAGTAAAATATTTTTAATTTTGTCTACATAAATGATCTTTTGTACTATAAATATTCATTAGAACGATATAAATATTTCCTACATCATGATAGTTTTTTTATAATTTTTAGACATTAAATTTATTAAATTATTTATGACATCATGATGATGCAGCGATTACCTCATTAATAAAGGATTTAAATAAAATGAAATGATAATGTGAAGTCTATGACCTACACATGTCCAAAACCTATTGTATGGGTGGATTTATAACCCTTATCACCTTACCCTCTAATTATATCAATGTGGGACCTTTTGAATCCGAAAATTATTTTCAAATAAAGTAACATTTCTTTACTTTCCAAGAGTGCCCCTCCTCTCCTCTTATAAAAGGCCCCCACCTCTACCTCCTTACCCACACTCCCAAAGCCTTTGTCTCAGCCAAATCCTGCCCATTTTGTCTCTCTACATCCCTCTCTTACTCCTTGAAGACTCAAATTGGGCAGAAGTCTTCCCAATGAAGCCTTTGAGCTCAAACCAAAGGGAGTTACCCGATTTTAAGGTAATGTCTTCACTTGAGTCCTTTTGTTTTATTTTGCTTCTCCAACCCCCTAAACTCTTTTTATTCATTTATTTTGTAACAACTCCAGTATCTTAAATATACAAGGATTTTATTATAATAAGGATTTCAGCTACACTTACACACACCAACATCTAATGGTTAAAGGACATACCGTTTCCGTGGATGGTGAATTTATGCCTCCCGAAACGATAATTGTTCAACATTCTTTTAACACCTTCAAAGGTGGCCATTAAGATGTCACTATTTATATATGATATATAATATGTTTATGTTTTCCTTAAGATTCTGTATTTTTCATTTTGGGCATACATTTATGGTTTCCATTATGGGTAAACGCGATATCTTCATTTAAGGAAGTACGGACTACCGCCCCCTCAAAGTGATTTGATTAGTTAAATACCATATATGGGATGTATAAAGGATGGAACTATGATATTATATATGATATTATACTGGAATTATAATATACCTTTATATCATTATGATTCCATTCTCTAAAATACAAAATAGAAATGAAAGTAGCGTTCATGCGTACGTACGGCTTACCGTCTCCATGAACGGTGCATTTCATTTCTTACCTCTAAATGATTATGTAATATTATAAATGCATGTATATACTGGATATATATGATATATACATCATGATTATAATTCTGGATATAATGGATACATGAACAACTTGTAATTATAAAGGGTTTATTTTTGACTCAAGTACCAATGATCATTAAAACGACCGTTATTAACTAAAATAATTACATAGTGTTCATGACATGGAAATAAGTGATATAAAAGGAATAATGAACTTGAAAAAGGTTCTTAATCAAGTAGAAATTAACTCAAGTTTATTATTCAGGACATTAAAGAATGATCGAGTCAAGTCGGACCCGAGGTAAGGGACTTCGTCTCAATATCCTTTCACTGATGCATATTTTGTTTTATACACAACCTTTTTTTTATACAGTGTATAAACCCCTTTGACTTTTACATTTATCCAAAAGGAATCTTTTTTATACGTAGCATTTTACTAAACGACAAAAGGGAATGTTTTTGTCGTACGTATGCGGAGACAACGACTTCTCCACCGCCGTGACCGTTATTTGAGTTTCGGCTTCCTCTACAAGCCATACCTTTTTTTAGAAGAAAAATAAATACCATGTTTTAATTTTCTTTTATTTTGGTATTGAAAATGGTTTTCAAAATGTTTTTATATCAATGTGTTGTATTGATATCTTGTGATTGAAAGGTGGAAATGTTATGTTTCCTTTATGCATGTTTTATGTGATATGATTATGTTGAGGTTCTTGGGAATTATTATGAAGACGGGTGGTTCCGTGATAAACTAAGGGCGGGTGAGCCCGATATAGCTCTCCAATGCATTGGGTAATGCGAAGGAGTGAAACGTTAAGGTTTCTACGAAGAGATTTAGGGAATATACTGTGATGGGTATTCCAAACGTAACCAAGAGGGTTACTCCCTACGTAAGAATGTTATGAATGCCTCAAGTTACCTTTATGTATTATGATTTCTATGATTTATTCATGATTTGATGAGGTATGTTAAAGTTCTTATGTTTTATGGGTAAAGTATGATTTCATTCTTATGTATATATATACCCATGTTTCCTTTCCATATTTTTATATCCCTTACTGAGCTTTTTATGCTCATCCCATGTTTTTTTTAAATGTTTTTCACAGGTCAAGGGAAAGGTACATGATATGATGATAGTGTCAAGGAAGTGTCAAGAAAGAATCCATTTTTATTTTAAATATGTGTCCATTGATGGGAAAGAAGAATACTATCTTTATGTAACCACTTTGTTAATATGTGGAATGTAATGCAATTTTTATGATCTAATTCTCTATAACTCTAAACCCGAAAAGATCCTCAATGTGTAATCTTGTAATAACTCAAGATTAAGTAAGGTTTAAGGCTGGGGCCTTATAGGAAGTGTACTTTTGGAATAAGTCATGGTTCCTCTATCTATCTACTCGATGGAACCATTTTATTTGGAATAGGGGATGGTTCCTAAATATATATACTAAGTTTAACACTCCTTCATACCATGTAATGGATCCTATACATAGATATTATGTCCCATAAATAGTGCATCACAGTGGCGATGTGTGGCTGTACATTGACGATTCTACTGATCTGACACATGAGATGTTGGGAACCATGGAAGGACCTCTTAGAACTGATGGAAGAATAATTTTTTGGGATGATCTATTAGATGGATATCCCCTTGCTCTCTCATCTAGGTTTATTATATGAGAATTTATATGTGCATACTTTTTTTTAGATTTCATCACTCTCTTTATATGGGATGAGTTGCCTACTTTTATCATGTCTCTTTTTTCTTCCCCCTCAACTCTCAAGGGTGTCCAACTGAGAGTTTATATACTCACCACTTCATAGGATTTTCCCAGACATGTCATGTATTATGTAGATGATAGGAAGATCAATGAGAATTACAGTGGATAATAGGGATACCCAAGTGAATTTGACCTTGTACGGTGGTCGAGGCTTGGAGATTCAGATACAGGCTCTCCCAATATTTAATTTGTTTTAGTTTTTTCAGGTTGGGGTATCATTTTTATAGGTCATGTATTTTTCCCATTTTGTTTTAGATTAAAATATTGTACCCTTTTTTTCTCTATAGGTTGTTATATCAAATATTGTTACAATTGATCTTATTTTATTTTCTTTTATCCCAGTACACTTCATTATGGAGATGGTTGTGTGTGTGAATAAATGTACCTTGGTAAAGTCCACAAATAATAGTTATGTATTTCAGTGATTTTCACTAGACCCAAGCCTATAAAGGCTGGTTTGGGGTAGTTTTAGCTCGAGCCCCATTAGGTAAAGTCCTCAAAAAATCTTATTCCACTCCACAAATATTTCAAAATTGAAAACAAAAACCATATAGTATTGTTATAAAACCTATGTGGATGATGGATTTTTTCCCTTACCTCTTTCTTGGATAGATAAAATAAAATTATAATTTTTAAAATGAAAAAGACATGTATATAGTATATTTTTTTAATACTCAAGAAAGAATACATTTCAATATGTTCAAAAAAATGCAACATGATCATTGTGGTAAGAAAACATATATAAATGAACTAATCATATAGATATAAAACATATTCTCTGAAAATCAGGATTTGATTCTATTAAAATTGTGTATTAAGGATTTTTTTAACTTTTAAAAACATATTAAATCCATTAAATAATTCTTCTAGAGTTATGAAACCTTTCCAAAAGAACACCACTAACTATCCATGAGTGATCTGACCTTGGAAGAATGAAATGAACACCCTCAAAATAGAAAAATAAAACATGATGTCTCATTAAAATGGTTTTAAATGAACCAAATATAATTATATTAAATCATATACAAAAGGAATTGGTTTTAATGTAATTAAAAAATTAATCTCATTTCATTATTCCAAGTGAAGAGAAATTCTATACAAAAGGAAAAGGATGTCTCTGAATCCCACTATTTTATATGGGTTATTCATGCTCTCTATTTACCATACATTATATCTCTATTAGTATTATTTACTTATTATATTTCATATATATATATATATATCATTCACAAATACAAATAGTTTAATTAACCTTTAATTCACGGGGATATAAATGTTTTAAAGGTTTCATTCTCAATATATTTCTTTAAGAAGAGTTGATAAATGGGTAAATCTGGATTTTGTTGCCTCATTTTAAGTACCACACAATGAAATGATTATAATAATAGATGTTTTATAAAAAATTATTGAACTATGTAAAATTGTTTCTGTTCATTTATATTTGAATGGAAATTTTATCCCCTACCCTATTTAATTATTCCTTACACGTTTTCCTAAATTACAAGGTAAAATAAATATATCATGAATTATTTATACCCTCTTTTTATGTATTCAATTCAGAAAAAATTTATTTTCATATCCTATATTTTTTAAATTATCTATGGATGTCCAATAATTATTTGAATCATTCATTCATGGAATTCATTATGATATGAAATTTGGATAGGTTATATGACATGAATATGTTATCTATATCTTTTCCATTGGTTTTTATGATTCTCATTCCATATGTATGGTTTCATTATGTTGAACATATATTCATGTACATGTTATGATGTCTGTTCCTATATGGTTCTCTAATTCATTGGGTAATTTTTATTCCTCACGTGACTATATATATGGGATTGGGGAGTAAACCCAATACATGATGGGAGCCTATCCACCATGTGATGTTGTCATAGTAGTTAGCCTTGAATTATCATTATGTCATTTTTTATATTTCTATCACATTACTATGATATAATTATATTATGAGTCTATATTATTCATGTGATTCTTCTATATGATCATTAATTATATCTTCCTTTTATTATATCATATTATGAAAACTTCTTCATTTGTTATTCTTCTTTATTAGGATTATTTATTTATTGTGATATATAGCTCACCCATTTTCTTTATGTATTTACCAAGTTGTCATTTTTATTTTTAGGAGATCATAGGTATTTATAATCTAGTTATGGTGATTAAATTAACATTGTTTTAATTTTCTTTCATTTTAATGTTCTATTTACAACATCATCTAAAGAAACTAGGCCTCTCAATAATTGGGTTTTTTTAGTTTTTATTTATTTTATAAATCATGTAATGATCTGTGTGAAATAAATGGGTCTCTATATATGGTATTAGATCAAGGTCTAATAATATTTTTGATTAGGACTAGAATGCATAGTGATAACCCAAACTATAAGTCTACATATATGTAAATATCCTAAACTTTGGTGAGGTATAGATCTTGTGGTTTCCTTGAAATTTCATCCCTCTCAAGAAAATATACGGGATGTGGCAGAAATATTGATTTAATTAGATGTAATAACACTAAAATGGATCCTTGGGTATAAACTTTATGACAACCCTGCTTTTTATTACACAATTTAACTTAATTTATTACATAAACATCACATGATACAACATAGAAGATCGAGATGTATAGTGTCTTTGGAGATTAGGATCATTACCTAACAACTTAAAACATGAAATACAATATCTTTATTGAAATCATCCTTTACATGACCACTACATTCCCTCGTACACAGCATTTCATGGGATAACCTGAGGACATGCATAAGAAACGGGAGATTTATAAAGCACAGTAAGGTACTAATCATGGAATAACATGAGGAATACAATACATGTTAGACAATATGCATATCAATAGAGCACAAGAGAATCATAAACATAAATCCATGATAAAGCATGATAATCAAAACATGGAAATGTGGAAACAACACTTAACATGGAATTAGCATGAGCCAAGGCTCATTGCACATGGAGCATGAGTAAACCATCATTTGACATAAATCATGAGTAAACCCTCATTGCACTTGAATTATCATGAGTAAACACCCATTGCACATGATGTATCATGATACTATACTTTACCCAATGCATTAGAGCGCTATCAGGGCACACCATTCTTAAACATTTCATTTCATGCATAAGAGTGCCACATGGATCATAAAACAATGAATCATTCAACATCATCAATTATTCCACAATAAATGAATGTAGAATATGTTAGGTTTGGTGTCCTAAGAACCAAATATTTATACATTGATTACTTGAATGTACACTTATTATATATTGTTCATTGTTATGCATGACTATAATATAATAATGTCCTGGAATATTTGTTGCATTAATAAGGTCATGGAAGATCCCTACTATGATGAGAACCTTGAAATGCTATACCAATATTCTTAAATAAAGTTCAATGGTTAGATGACATACTATGATAGGAGACATGGTATACAGACCGTCGTGTGCGAGTACTCGAAAGAAGATGAGACTCTCTCTCATGGAGTTTTCATTTGGTAATCTCCATGATGCGAGATTATTAGAACAGACCCACCAGTGGAAATTCCACATTTCTTGGTGTCATCCAACAAATTTATCTATGAGTGCGTGTAATGGTCCTTATACTGGATGATTATCATTAACTCATGTCATGACTCGCACACATAGATTTACTGATGAGAACCGTCTCGAAGATAGTTGGGGAGAAGTAGGTTACGTTGGGTGCGTAACGAATGACATATTGTTAATGGATAAGTCAAGGAAATATTTTTCCCTTCCATATTTATAGAAGTAGATATCTCAGTCCCTTTGATTGAAATATAACCGTCACTCAAATTCCATGGCCATGGTGTCATGACGAGTTTATTTCTGGATGTCAAAGCATGACGAATCAAGAAAATTGTTTTATGAAATTGCCACAAAACCTGATTGATGGGATATTGAGACAAAGGGATTAAATTACACGGTAAGAATTTGTATGATGTGACACGTCAATGTCGCATCAACCTCTTTCTCTTGGGTTCCTTGACCCGTTGCTAGATAGTAATCTTGGACTTTAGGCAAGCCCGCCTAATGCCAACGAGAAAGAGGCCTAGATGGTCACACACTAATTGTATCCAAGTATCTCATGTAGAATAAAGATTACTCCCGTATGTGGTTTAATAATTACTCATGGAATCCTAAATCATTTTTAATGTTGGGGGGAGAATAAACTGAAAAACAAGATATACACTCTATGTAGTTTTCATTTTGGAAATGAAATGAAAAATGAAAACAACATATACATGTCGTGTATAAGAAATGAACACGTTGTGTAGTTTTAAATGAAAAATGAGTACACACCATGTATTAATAATTACATGTCGTATAGATTTTATAGTCAGGATTTTGAGGAAATAATATTGTTTTATTAAATGATATTTATTATAATTAGCGTGGACACATGTCAAGGAATTAATGATTCTACATGGGGTTTTCAATAAGAGTTAATCAAATAAATAAAATGTGTAATGTGTTTATTTATTTTCATAACTTTATAACTTCAAACCAGATTATAAATATCTCATAACCCCAACACTTTTCCTAAGAATTATTGTGCACAACAATTCTGGAGAATTCTCTCAAGACCAAAATAACTTCGTCCTCTAAGAATGCTCTCAAGATCGAGAGAGATCCGCCTCCATTGGATCAAGGATATCTATAGAGTACAATGCAAGAAAAGGATTCTCCACGCTAGCACCCGAATATTCCTTTAGCGACATCCAGAGATATGTGGTGCACTTTTGGATCACCGCTAGTGGAAGTCTACACTTGGATTCTACGACGCAATGATGAATCACATCGGAAGATGATCAGAAATATCAATGATGAAAAAATTCCATAAAAGGTACTTCTTCTCAATTAATTAATTTAATTATATTCAACCTATGATGATCCTTCTTTGTGGTCCTAGGACTATTCTTCTTCTTTGTCTATTTCTGTGATTCGATCCATGGAGTCTGGTGTTTGTCGTCGTATTGATCCCAGATTGATCATTTCTAATGAAAAAAATCCAAGTGGGCACATCCACCCATGAGCTTCTGTTGTGCCCGGGACCTTCAATTGGTATAAAAGTGAGGTTACAACATTTATCATAGTTATTTAATTTTCATTGATAATTTACGCATTTATATTTGATTCAATTCAAGATAAATTGTTCTATAGAACTGAATGAAGGAGATTTGATCTTCCTATTATGTTTATCGATTCACATCACAGAAAAGACCTTTTAATTTTCATTTTTATTAAAATAAAAATGAGGAACTCATTCGGAAGAGCTTCTTATTCTATCTGTACAACACAAGAATAAACGGTGTGTAGTAAAAACTACATGTCATGTACTTAGGTTCAACGAACCGGTACTGGTCCGCCAAACCCATGTCGTGTGAATTAAGAATACCTATGTTTTTATTACATAATGTTGACTAGAACTGAACGGTGCATGGAAACCAAAATACACGGCGTGTATGTTGAATAAACACGTCGTGTAGTCCGATCTGGTCCAGGTGAAACCGTGTACAAGGAGAAGCAATGTACTGCGTACATAGGATTTATAATCTGGTAACCACGTAACAAGGAAATACATGCCATGTTAGATTAATCTAAATGCCGTATACTCCAAAATTTCAAAAGTATAGAAAAAATTCCAAATCCCCTGGCATGTACTTTGGATAAAGGGTGAAAACAAATACACACCATGTAATATAGCCTACAAGCCATGTACTTTCCCGAAATGGAGTTCCACCATGTCTCCTATAAAGTACAAAGACTTGTACAAGGAATATGGATGAGAGGAATCTCAAGGTAATTCAGAAATGAATTTAATATAAAGAATTGATTAATTATAATATCATAATTAATTTAATTCAAGTGTGCCCTATCTTAAATAAAATAACGATTAAAAAAATTGAATACTAAATATTTGTAAATGTCATTGCATGCTATAGATGATCATGAGCTAGACCAAAGACCCTTTTTGTGTATATAGTTTCATTTAAATTTATTTAAATAAAATATGTTGGCCTACGAGCCTTCTTCTAATAAAATGTAGTGGCTACGTGCCCATGGTTTCTTCAATATAAACCCCATGTAATGGAGGATCTCCCAAGCCCGAGGAGACGGTTCAAAATATGAAGTTCAGGTGAAACCAACCCAATAAGATACAAAGGTGGATAGGTGGGGGCTTCAAAAACACGAACTATCAAGATCAAGGTGTTTTTCCCTAGGTCCAAGTTAGCTTTTCAAAACCACTAGACAATCTAACCAATATAATCTCATGATCATGCCATCTTATTTTATTTCAATCTGATTGAATGGTTTATTTATTATGTATGTGTTGTTGCATTCACATAATTAATAAAATAAACAAGCTTGCAAAGATAGAATAAAATAAAACCAGACTATGTGGAAACATTATCAGAACATGGTTAATCACTTAAGAAAGAATCACTTAATATTAAGAAGCATGTGATCATGAGAAACAATTCTTAGAGGATTAATATCTCTCGAATACCATATTAAGTCAGACCAAGCCTTTTATTACTTGATTAAGGGCATGACT
The DNA here is from genome assembly GCA_963277665.1 of Viscum album. Classification (NCBI taxonomy): domain Eukaryota; kingdom Viridiplantae; phylum Streptophyta; class Magnoliopsida; order Santalales; family Viscaceae; genus Viscum; species Viscum album. The sequence continues at coordinate 406,714,038 of OY728130.1, forward strand.
CAATAAAACTATGTGTTTGACCAACCCTTTTTTGGACACATACATTCATAAAGGAATCTCTTATGAAAGTTTCAGGTTGACTTAAACATTTTACATCAAGATGAGTAGCCCTTGCTAGACTTGTTGTAAAATAGAGGCAAGTGTTGAGGAAATCCAAGTCAGGACTTCAGGATTGGGGATTCCACTCAATAGATCAATGAATTATAAGCTAACAGTTAGCAAAGACATGCCTACCTAAATACCTTTAAATAGCTTGATCAACCCTTATTAGGGTTATGTGAAGGGGAATATGGATCCTTGCCACTAGTATTTCATCACAACTGGACATTCTGAATTCAATGGTGAGGGCTAGTAGGACTTGATAAAATTTTGGGACAATTAATAAATTCATTTATTATTTTTTATAAAATGTAATCAAAAGGTACTGATAAATTTTCTCTTTTAATTTGTAGAATCAATATGAAAAACTCATCAACCACATTTTCTCTACGATCAATTATAGATAAAGACAATATCCTCACTGGCAGTAACTTTCAAGAATGGTTTAGGTGCCTTCAGGTTATCCTATTCCATTAACAAAAGTTTTACGTGCTAGAGTCGTTACTTATTGATTCTCCTGCGCAAGGGTTGAGTGATGAATATTTCCTGGTCTATGATCAACATTTGAGCGATGAACATGATGTTCAATGTATGATGTTGTCATTAATGTCTAGTGAGCTCATGAAGTCTCATAAAGACATGGATGCCTATAGCATGCTCGAGCACCTCTATGGTCTATACTATGAGAGATCAAGATAGGAAAGGTTTGAGATCTCCAAGGCTCTATTTCAGAGAAAGATTGGAGAGGGTCCCAAGCTGGGCCTCATGTAGTCAAGTTCATTGGATACATTGAGTTCTTGTAGGTTTTAGGGTTTAAACTCCCCAAAGAAATGGGTACCAATCTCATTATTTCATCACTCCCCTAGATCTTCTCTAAATTTGTTGTAAATTTCAACAAGAACAACATTGAGAAGTATCTATCTGATATTCTTATCCTCATTCGCCAAGTGGAAGATGATATGAAGTGTGAAAAGACTTTTTTCCTTATGGTGAATAAAAATAAAGGGAAGGCTAAGATAATTAAGCCCAAATCTTCTTCAAGGCCTTCCAAGAAAAGGAAGATCAAAGGTGAGGCCAGAGAAAAAGAGGTTTTTTGTTTCACATGTGGAAAGAAGGTCCACTGGAAGAGAAAACTGCACCCAGCCAAGGAATCAAGATGAAGCTTTAGGTGCATTAGTTATCAAATGAAATCTATCTATTTCTACTAATTGGGTATTAGATGCTTCTTGGGGTTCTCACATCTATATCCAAATATAGGAACCATGTAGATTTAGAAAGATTGACCGAGGTGAGGTGGATCTGCTAGTAGCCAATGGAGCCAGACTCATTGTCTTAGCTGTCAGAGACTACCACCTCACATTGCCTACTGGGATGGTCTTGGTATTAAAAGGATGTTATTATGTACCCTCGGTAACGAAAAACATTATTTTAGTATCCAGATTAGATACTGATGGATTCAACTTCAATATTAGAAATTAATGTCTCTACTTTTATAAAGATAGCATTTCTTTTGGTAGGGAACATTTTTCTAATGACATTTATTTGTTAGACTACACAAACCAAGTAATGGAAATCGATTACAAAGTTAATTCACATGAATCATACCACACCCAACATTAGTATCACTAGTTAGGTCATGTCAATGAGAAATGTTTGAAAAATTAAATCAAGATGGCTATTTAGATTCTTTAGAACTAAAACCACTTGGTGTATGTCATGCATGTCTACAAGGAAAAATGACCAAAGACCCATTTAGTGGGAAAGGTGAAAGGGCTAAAGAGCTTCTAGAATTAGTTCACACAGATGTGTGTGGACCATTTCCAGTTGAATCAAGGGATGGGTTCTTGTACTTCATAACTTCTATTGATGATTTTATTATATATAGATATATTTACTTAATGGGGTATAAGTGAGATTATTTTGATCGGTTCAAAGAATACAAGAATGATGTTGAGAACCATCATGGTAAAAAGATTAAGAAACTACGCTCAGACAGAGGAGGAGAACATCTTAATAAGGACTTCATTGATTTCTCACAGGAGTTTGGGATTCTATATCAACTCACTCCTCCTTACATGCCTCAGTGGAATGGTGTAAGTTAAAGGAGGAATTGCGCCATGTTGGACATGGTGAGATCAATGATGAGTCATGCGAGTCTTCCATTATCATTTTGGGGATATTCCTTACAAACAGCGGCACACATACTAAACCAAGTACCAACTAAATCGATAAATGGTATTCCATACGAATTATGGAGTGGATGAAAATCCATGTTATCAAATTTACATGTGTGGGGTAGAGAAGCATTTGTTAAGGCCTCTTCAGTTATCAAGCTTGCACCCTGAGGCACAAAGAGTAACGTTATAGGATATCCCAAGGAAACAAGGGGATATTATCTATACAACCCCTCATATAAAAATGTTACAGTGGAAAGAAATTACATATTCTATGAGAGGGATCACATATCCAAAAGTGATAGTTGGAGTGAGATAGACTTCGATGAAGTCAAGGCTCAAGATACATAGGAGTTGGTACAAGAACAGATTCCACAAAGCCCTATGGAAGAACAATCTGTTCCAGAGACATAAGAACTGATTAAGATCATGAGAGAGGTGAGAGAACCAGACCGATATGGTTTTCATGTCACTGAGGATGGTGACTTGTTGTTGGTTGACAAAGATGATCCTATTACCTACAAGGAAGAAGTTGAAGGCACAAACGTTGCCATGTGGAAAGAAGCCATGAATTCCGAAATGGATTTTGGTAGATCCTCCAGTTGATGTAAATCATATTGGTAATAAATGGGTATTCAAGAAGAAATTGGACATGGAGGGAAAAGTCACCACCTATAAGGCATGACTTGTTGAAAAAGGTTTTATAAAGTGTCAAGGAATTGAATATGATGAAACATTTTCACTGGTTGTGATGTTGAAATCCCACAGAATCCTATTGGCCATTTCCACTTACCATGGCTATGATATTTGGAAAATGGATGTAAAAACAGCATTCCTTAACAGGAACCTCCATGAAGATGTCTACTTGACACAACCTAAAGGGTTTGTGACTCTAAAGGATGCCAACAAGGTACGCAAGTTACAGAAATCCATGTATGGATTAAAGAAAGAATCAAGGTCATAGAACATTCATTTTGATGAAGCTGTAACGAAATTGGGATTTATAATGAACAAATGTGAGCCTTGTGTCTACAAAAGGTTATCTGGAAGTGCAGTCATTTTACTAATAGTTTATGTTGATGACATATTACTAATTGGAAAAAAAGTACCTGTCTTACTGTCAGTTAAGGCATGGTTGGATAAATGCTTCTCTATGAAAGACTTGGGCGAGGCATCATATATTCTTGGGATCAAGATCCATCGTGATAGATCCTAGAGAATGTTGGGACTATGTCAAAGTACATACATTGACAAGATAATGAAGAGATTCAGTATGGAACAGTCCAAGAGGGGATTGTTTCTAGTGTCACATGGAATTCATCTTTTCAAGAAAATGTGTCCTCAGACACATGAGGAAAGAAAGAAAATGGCAAGGATCCCTTACACATCCGTGATTTGGTCAGTCGTGTATGTTATTCTATGTACAAGGATAGATGTTTCTTATGCATTAAGTGCGGTAGGCAGATATCAAGATGATCCAAGAGACCACCATTGGATGGCAGTCAAGACTATCCTTAAGTATCTGAGGCGTACTAAGGATATGTTTCTGGTTTATAGAGGAGATGATGAAATCGTCATCAAAGGACATGTAGATGCTAGTTTCATACTGATCAAGATGACAAGAAGCCACAGACTGGATACATCTTCAGTTTGAATGGAGGTGCAGTGTGCTGGAAGAGCTTAAAGCAAGGTGTGGTCGCATATTCTATAGCGGAGTCTGAGTATATCGCATCTTCGGAGGTATCTAAAGAAGCAGTATGGATTTGAATCTTTGTCCAATATTGGGGATGTAGTACCTAGCATTAAAGATCCTATCACACTATATTGTTATAATACTACAGCGGTGGAACTGGCAAAAGATCCAAGGTCACATCAGCGGACAAAGAACATACTTCGAAAGTATCATCTCTTGAGGGATTTTTCTTAGAGATTTGAAGTTGCATTGAGCAGTATTTCCATGGAAGAAAATGTGGTGTAACCCTCGACTAAAGCCTTGACTTAGTAGAAACATTATCATCATGTGAGGTCTAGAGGACTAAAAGTCATAGGCAATTGGCTCTAGTCCAGGTGGGATTTTGATAGGATTGGTGTCCTAAGAACCAATTGTAAATAGTTTGATTGCATGAATATACACTTATTATATATTGTTCATTGTTCTGCATGACTATAATATAATAATGTCCTAGAATATTTGTTGCATTAATAAGGTCATGGAAGATCTCTGCTAAGATGAGAAATTTGAAATGCTATTGCAATATTCTTAAATAATTTTATATGGTTGGATGACATACTATGATAAGAAACATGGTATAAAGACCATCATGTGCGAGTACTCGTAAGAAGATGTGACTCTCTCTCATTGAGTTCTCACTTGGTAATCTCCATGATAGGAGATTATGTGAACAGACCCGCCAGTAGCAATTCTGCATGTTTTGGTGTAACGCCCCGACCCTAGTTGCCTAGAGTCGGTGCATTATTACATAACATTGGCATGATCACAAGAAAGATCAAATCTCGAAAGACCGATTGGTTTAGTAGCCTTGGAAACACTAGATATATTCATAAGTTTTACATTACATCATACAATGAAAAACTACTACAACAACATAATGTCTCCATAATCCACACTACTATCCCCTCATAATATCCCTGCAGGTCATTCATAATTTACTTCTTCACATCCTGGGGAAAAATAAAACATAGAAAAGGGGTGAGCTCAAATGCCCAGTAAGGATAACAATATAGCGGAAACTTTCATAAATAAGAATAAACATTTAAGGCAATGCATTACTAAAACAAAAGCCTTTTAAAATTGAACTTCAACATGGTATGGCAAAAGTAAAATGAAATAATGCCATTTACTTATTCACATGGATATTCTACTAATCGAATAATCACATGCAAAAATCAATAACCACTTTCATAATGTTGGAATGCATAATGCCAGACTATCATAACCACATAGCCAAGGCCTCGTGCCAAGGCTACAAATAAGATTTTGTCAAGGCCTTGTGCCAAGACACTAGTTTGTCTCATGAGACCTACCGATGCATCGAGGAGCTATAGCGGGCTCCACCCGTCACTTATTAAGTCCAATGCATTCCCATATGAAAAGGTTTAAACATAACATAAACATTCGTATTAAAACTAGCATACGAAATGTCAATACTTTCACAATAAACTATGAATGGTATAAAAATAGCACATCCACAGTCAAACATATCACAAAACCTTCAATACAATATAGAAGTTTTGTATCATAATAAATCAACTTCAAATAATCTTAAAATCCATCAAAGGATGTTGACATAGATGAAATCAAAATTCTTTTTAAAGAAATATCTCCTTTTATTTTGAAATCATTTAAGATCCATATAAAATAAAACATTTTCTTTGAAAATATTCTTATAAGCTTGTAAGGAAAGCTTTGAAGATTTTATAACGGCGTAAAATAACCGCACCCGCCGTATAAGTTAAAAAAAACATTCTTACCTCAATTCTGTCGAAAAGGTTAAAAAGGACCTTGTTTTGAAAACGACGGCAAGATTCCTTTATAAACCTCTTATAAAAAGTCAAACAAGGGTATAAATGACTTTAACCCATATTCTTGTAAATAGTAAAAATGTTTTGAAATACATTTCGAAGAAACATGGATGTGGATGATAAAGAGATCCCAGTAGATTATTACGTATAATACAACCTCGGATAATGAAGAGATTGTGAAATAACCCTTACCTTGTACTTTCCCTTGGTTGTGGTAGGTTAACCTCCTGTATAATGGTGAAATAATTGTTATTAAATTATACAAGAATCATATACATTAATATGATATCATATATGATCTTTTAATATTGATTTGATAATAATATCTTAGTATTATCGTTGTTTCGGGTGTTAACTTACTTGTTTTCTTTCATATGTTTTGTTACATAAGACATGTTTGTAAAGGATAGGTTGTATATTATTCATATCCAGAATGATATCAAGTCCTTAAACATCATTTTTAAATCATAAAATGATAATTACGCTTTAATGGTTACGATGGAGAATGAATCTCATCGCGTTCGTGGAGACGGTAGTCCGTACGTACGCACGAGCGACAATATCATTCTTTTGATATTAAAATAATATATAAATGGATGGTATATCATATATACAGAATCATTAACATGTTATATTTATTATTTACATGAGTTACACATCATTATTATACCCATCCAAATAATATTATATTGAATAACAATTACACCACGACGTGGAGACGGTAAGCCGTACGTACGCACGTATGGTGACATGTTATTCAAAGGGTGGATAGAATACTGAATATGATTGTACCATATTTATAATAACATCACAGTATATGTGAGATACTGGAGTTATTATTTCAGAATGGTAAGAACAAAGGAAGAAGAAGTGGAAGAAGAAATGAACTTAGAAAAGGGTGGTGAGATCATTACCTCTTCTTCGGGTTCTTCCTTTTGATTTGATCAAAAGGGCTCCTTAGGTTGGCTTTCTGATCAAACTAAGGCCTCTAGGTTGTATTGAGGGATGTTGGGAGAGTATTTGGGCAGAGTTTGGCCGAACCAAAAGGCTTTAGAGGTGTGAAGAAATGAGAAGGAGGAGTGCCCTTTTATAAGAGGGGTGAGGGGCACCTTTGGAAAAGCTAGAAATATTAATTTATAATAAATTCATATTCAGTTTCTAAAGGCTCCAAAGTTGACTATTCAAAGGATGAGGTGGGGATAGGTCGAAAACAACTCATCCAATAGAATTTAGACAGGTTTGGGTACTTATATTAACCTTATCTTTAAGTATTAACTCTAAGTTAATTAGTTTCACTTTTACAATGTCTCTTTGTATTTTTATATAATATGGTTAATAAACTTACTATATACATCCAAGAGACACCCAAGTGGTCCATTAATGATTATCCTATCATAATATAAGTCTCTTGGCCGAACCTTAGATTTTTAGGAATTTAATATCAATTAATAATATAATATTTGTTTTAAGAACTCTTTTATGTCAATTTTGACACTATTCAATAGTTGATTTTTGTGAAACTCATAACAGATTGATTACTTCGAACAAAGTCCATTAAATCAATCCTAATATATCATATTAGCCTAGAAAATTAGTTTAATTCATTAAAAGTTTCATATTATATTTATTTGGGTATTTATAATATCAATTATTTTAATTTTTCACTATTATAGTAATTACTGCATCATCATTGTGTCATAAATAAAATAACATATTTATTGTCTAAAAATTATAAATAAAATATCATTATGTAGGAAATCGTTTTATCTTTCTAATGAATATTTATAATCGAAAATCCAACATGTATAACCCTATGTAAAAATTGTTCTTCTAAAAGATATATGCTTGTGTCATTTTTGTATTCATTTTAACTTAATTAAAATAAAGTGTCATTATCACTTACAAGTGGATCCATGGGGTCCCAAAATTGACACAAAGATGCCCATGGTCGACCATGTATCAACCAATAGGGTTAAGACACGTTTTAGGGTAATTTTGTATTATTATAATATTATTTTTTTAACCCTTATTTACCGGATTTACCCTTTAACCATGGTAAATAAATTATTTACCGCAGTAATTATTCAAAATGTCTAAAAATAAAAGTTACCTATTTACATAATTTGGAAATCCTGATTCCAAATATGGAATCCATTTTCCTAAATTCAAAACACAGAAGTGGCAGAAATTAATTTAAAATTAATTCCCGCTGTTAAAACAAAAAGCGTGTTTTTAAGAGATAATAACTATCAAAAGATTGACACTTGTTTATGTTCGGTTTAATTGTAAAATTATGTTCAATGATAAACATTAAATTGAATGGTAAAAATATATTCTAAATATACTTTAAAACCACTCAAATTCATAATTTATCACTATTAATTATTTTGATTAAAAAAGTTGTTTTTAATTAAAATTTAGAAATTTTCACTATTCATCAAAATATGAAAGTTATCCGAAATGTACCAAAATTTCACCCTAGGCTAATTTTGATATTCCGAATCCAAAAATGAAGTCCATTTTGAAATATAGAATATATATGATTTCAAAAAGTAGGTATTACTATTCACAACGGCTAGTTTAATTAGTTGTGGTGTGTGTTAGAACTCGAGGTTGCGTACAACACACGCTATCGCATTATTCGAAGGGAAACGTACCGTAGAAGCTTGGGGTGTTACATTCTCCCCTCCTTCAAATAATTGCGTCCTCGCAATTTCTAGGGTATTACTGCATAAAAAGACTTGGGTGGTTCTTCATCATAAGTTCCTCGGGTTCCCACGTTGCCTCTTCCATCTTATGATTTCTCCACAAAACTTTTACCAGACGCGTCGTCCGGTTTCTCAGTACTTGTTCTCTTGTATCAAGAATCCTGACGGGCTCTTCACAATAGGAAAGATCGGGTTCCAGTTCTAATTCCTCATAGGTGAGTACATGCGTTGGGTCAGGCATGTATTTCCTCAACAGAGATACGTGGAACACATCGTGAACTTTGGAGAGACTTGGCGGCATTGCCAATCGGTAAGCTACAGCCCCAATTCGTTCTAGAATTTCGAAAGGTCCGATGTACCTGGGACTCAATTTACCTTTCTTACCAAAACGTATGACTCCCTTCCACGGAGATACCTTTAGGAAAACATGATCACCGACTTGAAATTCCAAATCCTTCCTTCGATTATCGGCATAGCTCTTCTGCCTACTTTGAGCTGCTTTGATGTGATTTTGGATTACTTTCACCTTTTCCACCGTTTCCTCCACCAGTTCTGGGCCTACAAGTTTTCTTTCACCAACGTCATCCCAACAGGTTGGTGTACGACATCTCTTTCCGTATAACGCTTCATATGGTGCCATCTGAATACTCGAATGGAAGCTATTGTTATAGGAAAATTCTACCAGTGATAAATATTGATCCCACATACCCTGAAAGTCAAGTGAGCAAGATCTCAACATATCTTCTAAGGTTTGAATAGTCCGTTCTGACTGTCCATCTGTCTGAGGGTGGTATGCAGTGCTCAAATGAAGTTCAGTATCCAGGGATTTCTGAAGACTTTTCCAAAATCTTGAAGTAAAACGGGGATCACGATCAGAAACAATCGATAGGGGTACTCCATGAAGTCTCACAACTTCATTAATATATAGTCTTTCTAGACGTTCCAGGGGTAGATCTTCTCTTATAGCAAGAAAATGTGCTGACTTGGTAAGACGATCAACAATAACCCATATTGCATCGTTCCTTCTAGGAGTCTTTGGTAGCCCCATGAAAAAGTCCATTGTAATATTGTCCCATTTCCACTCCGGTATGGGAAGAGGTTGCATGACTCCTCCAGGCTGTTGCCTTCCAGCTTTCACTTGTTGACAAACCATACATCTTGACACAAAATCAGCAATCTCCCTCTTCATGTTGTCCCACCAAAAATGTTCCTTCAAATCTCTATACATTTTGGTGCTCCCAGGGTGTATAGAGAAATTGGAACTATGAGCATCATCCAGCAATTCCCTTTTTAGATCAGGTAAATCGGGAACACAAAGTCTCTTCCCGAATTTCAAAATTCCACCTTCATACGCAAAGTCTCTCAATCTCCCATCATTCACAGCTTTAATCTTCTTCTGAAATTCTTCATCATCGGTCTGAGAACTCTTAATCCTTTCTAGTAAATATGGTTTGGCAACCATTTGAAAAAGCATTGATGTTTCACCTTCCCTGGTTATTCCCATGTCCATCTTCACTAGATCCATGAAAATTGGATCCCTTTCAATTCTCATCATGTTCAGAACTCCATGGTCTTTTCTGCTCAAAGCATCTGCCACCTTGTTTGCCTTCCCCGGGTGGTAGTGTATCGTACAATCATAATCCTTGAGTAATTCAAGCCATCTCCTTTGCCTCATGTTGAGTTCTTTTTTTGAGAAAATATACTTCAAACTCTTGTGATCAGTATAAATCTCACATTTTTCACCATAGAGGTAGTGCCTCCATATCTTCAAAGCAAAGATCACAGCTGCTAACTCAAGATCATGAGTAGGATAGTTTTGTTCATGAATTTTCAACTGTCGTGATGCATAGGCAATAACTCTATCATTCTGCATAAGGACACAGCCAAGTCCTTTCTTCGATGCATCACTATAAATAACGAACCCATCATTCCCCGATGGTAGAGTCAATATAGGAGCATTGACTAATCTTCTCTTCAGTTCTTCGAAACATTCTTCACACTCTTTTGTCCAAACAAATTTAACCCCTTTACGTGTGAGCTTCGTTAATGGGTTTGCCAATCGGGCAAAATTCTGGACGAAACGTCGATAATAACCTGCCAAACCAATAAAACTACGTACCTCAGTTATACTCGTAGGTGCTGGCCATTCTTGGATTGCCTTGGTCTTAGAAGGATCAACAGAGATTCCATCTTTAGAGACAATATGGCCAAGAAAAGAAATCTCCTGAAGCCAGAATTCACACTTGCTAAACTTCCCATATAATTCATGCCTCCTCAGAGTCTTCAAGATAATGCGCAAGTGATTTTCATGATCTTTGTAGGTTTTGGAGTATACCAAGATATCATCAATAAATACCACCACAAATTCATCGAGATACTCCTTGAAAACTCTATTCATCAGATCCATGAATACAGAGGGTGCATTAGTCAATCCAAACGGCATTACAGTAAACTCGTAATGCCCGTACCTGGTTCGAAATGCTGTCTTCGGAATGTCTTCCTTCTTCACACACAACTGATGGTATCCAGATCGAAGGTCAATCTTTGAAAAGTATTGAGCTCCATGCAGTTGGTCAAATAAATCATCAATACGAGGTAGGGGATACTTGTTCTTTATCGTTATAGCATTGATCTCCATGTAGTCGATACATAACCTCATAGATCCATCTTTCTTTTTAACAAAAAGAACAGGGGCTCCCCATGGAGAAACACTAGGGCGAATAAATCCCTTATTACTCAATTCCTCTAGTTGTTTCTTTAGTTCGACTAGCTCTACAGTGGCCATTCTATAAGGGGTCTTCGATATAGGCCTTGATCCAGGAATTAAATCAATGGAAAACTCTACTTCTCGTTCTGGAGGATGTCCAGGTAAATCTTCCGGAAATACATCTACAAACTCTTTCACAATAGGTACATCCTCTATTTGAACATTTCTTTCCTCACCGATAGTTATTTCATTCTCTTCCTCCCCGATAATTGAATTAAGTTGAGCTACAGGGGGTGGATCTAAATAAGAATTAGGTGGTGACGATTCTGCTCTAAAAATAAGGTGCTCCTTATCATTATCATCAAGAATCGTAACCTCTTTCTTCTTACAATAAATCTTCGCATCATAGTCCGAAAGCCAGTCCATACCGAGGATTATATCAAACTCAATCATAGGTATGACGATGAAATCAGCAGATAAAGAAAATTTATGTGCTCTAATGGGGACTGATTCACAAAACTTTGTTGCAACGATACTTCCCTTAGGAGTTTTAACTGACAACTCCCTTATTAAATCAAATTGGAAATATCTAATTTTCTTAGCAAACTGGGAAGATATGAAACAATGCTATGATCCAGAATCAAATAATGCATTTGCTAAACTTGAGGAAACCATTAAATTACCTGCCACCACGTCTTTCGGAGCTTCTACCTCAGCAGTAGTGATAGCATAAGCCTGGCCTTGATCCCTTGGCCTTTTCTGAGGTAAGTTATCCTGACGCTTAGGACATGCATTTGCATAATGCCCCATCTCCCTGCAATTGTAGCACTGAATGTTGGTAGCTTCCTTCTTCCCCTTGCAATCATGAGCTTGGTGGCCTTTTTCACCACACTTGTAACAGACTCCCATTCCCTTCAGGAAAGCACCGGGGTGTTTCTTCCCGCACTTACCACAAGATGGATATTCAACCTTTCCCTTCTTCCCCTTATTTCCATTCCCAGATTGATCAGCAGGTCTCTTCTTCTCTTGCTTTGCTTTAAAGTCATAAGACTTAGAGAATTCCTTTTCGGTCTTGATAGCACATGAGACAATGTCTTCGTACGATGAAAAGGATTGTGAGACTAATGCTCGACGGAGAAATGGTTTTAACCCATAAAAGAAACGATCAATCTTACTTCTTGGGTTGCGAATATAATCTCCAGCATACCTCGCTAACCTTGTAAAGTTAGCCTCATACTTTGTGACATTCTCATCCTCCTTTTGTCTCAGACTCAGAAATTGCCTTTCCATATCTGCTCGATGGTCGCGAGGAAAGTATTTTTCTAAAAACAGATCTTTGAACTCCCTCCATTCCATGTTTGATACTTCATCATCTTCCTTCATGTTTTGAATCAATGACCACCATTGATCAGCATCTCCAGTGAGGCGGTAAACTGCCATGGTAACTTTTTCCCTTTCACTACTCCCCAAAGCCTGAAATATTTTCTCTAGGGAAAATATCCATTGCTCAGCTACTAAGGGATTTGTACTCCCATTGAACGTTGGTGGTTGTTGTCTCATGAATCGATCTAACATTGATCCTCCACGCTGCGGATCAGGGTGCTCCATACGGGTAAGGTTATTATTCATAACCTGAGTAAGTTGTCCCAGTACGGTGATTAGCTGATCAGCACCAGTTGCATCACCAGCCCCACTATAATTATCTTGAGCAGGAGGGAAATCCCTACATGGAGTGCGTGCATTGATACGGTTTCCATTTCTTCCACTAGGCGCCATTTCTAAAAAAAATGGCATAAACTAGATCAGTTTATGCATCAAAATACATAATCCCATACTTATAAAACACTTAACATAAATTGAACTATTTATGGATATAATCCATAATCATAAAAATGTTTTCTTTGAGGAAGTATATACTCATAAACCCTTCATAATGATTTGTAAAGATAGTGAGAGTTATCCTAAGCATATCCCCCGGGAGTGTCGTAACCAAGAGTGCAGCAAGGCCCGTTGTCGTGCACCAGTTCCCGTTTGAGTCTAGCTCAAAGCGGTGTTTTCGGGTTTTACCCCTAGGTACATCTGTGCCAGAGCCGCCTCTACCTGCTCGTATCCAGACAAGGATGTATTGCTCGAAAAACTCACAAAATCTCTACAATACCAAAATTCTAGGAAGTTCTTCTATACTAATCCTCAAAGTTCATCTTAGGTCTACGTGCTCTAATCAGAGTTTATCTAAATCTAGCTTCCAAGGTTTGTACTAAACTTCCTCTGATACCAACTGTAACGCCCCGACCCTAGTTGCCTAGAGTCGGTGCATTATTACATAACATTGGCATGATCACAAGAAAGATCAAATCTCGAAAGACCGATTGGTTTAGTAGCCTTGGAAACACTAGATATATTCATAAGTTTTACATTACATCATACAATGAAAAACTACTACAACAACATAATGTCTCCATAATCCACACTACTATCCCCTCATAATATCCCTGCAGGTCATTCATAATTTACTTCTTCACATCCTGGGGAAAAATAAAACATAGAAAAGGGGTGAGCTCAAATGCCCAGTAAGGATAACAATATAGCGGAAACTTTCATAAATAAGAATAAACATTTAAGGCAATGCATTACTAAAACAAAAGCCTTTTAAAATTGAACTTCAACATGGTATGGCAAAAGTAAAATGAAATAATGCCATTTACTTATTCACATGGATATTCTACTAATCGAATAATCACATGCAAAAATCAATAACCACTTTCATAATGTTGGAATGCATAATGCCAGACTATCATAACCACATAGCCAAGGCCTCGTGCCAAGGCTACAAATAAGATTTTGTCAAGGCCTTGTGCCAAGACACTAGTTTGTCTCATGAGACCTACCGATGCATCGAGGAGCTATAGCGGGCTCCACCCGTCACTTATTAAGTCCAATGCATTCCCATATGAAAAGGTTTAAACATAACATAAACATTCGTATTAAAACTAGCATACGAAATGTCAATACTTTCACAATAAACTATGAATGGTATAAAAATAGAACATCCACAGTCAAACATATCACAAAACCTTCAATACAATATAGAAGTTTTGTATCATAATAAATCAACTTCAAATAATCTTAAAATCCATCAAAGGATGTTGACATAGATGAAATCAAAATTCTTTTTAAAGAAATATCTCCTTTTATTTTGAAATCATTTAAGATCCATATAAAATAAAACATTTTCTTTGAAAATATTCTTATAAGCTTGTAAGGAAAGCTTTGAAGATTTTATAACGGCGTAAAATAACCGCACCCGCCGTATAAGTTAAAAAAACATTCTTACCTCAATTCTGTCGAAAAGGTTAAAAAGGACCTTGTTTTGAAAACGACGGAAAGATTCCTTTATAAACCTCTTATAAAAAGTCAAACAAGGGTATAAATGACTTTAACCCATATTCTTGTAAATAGTAAAAATGTTTTGAAATACATTTCGAAGAAACATGGATGTGGATGATAAAGAGATCCCAGTAGATTATTACGTATAATACAACCTCGGATAATGAAGAGATTGTGAAATAACCCTTACCTTGTACTTTCCCTTGGTTGTGGTAGGTTAACCTCCTGTATAATGGTGAAATAATTGTTATTAAATTATACAAGAATCATATACATTAATATGATATCATATATGATCTTTTAATATTGATTTGATAATAATATCTTAGTATTATCGTTGTTTCGGGTGTTAACTTACTTGTTTTCTTTCATATGTTTTGTTACGTAAGACATGTTTGTAAAGGATAGGTTGTATATTATTCATATCCAGAATGATATCAAGTCCTTAAACATCATTTTTAAATCATAAAATGATAATTACGCTTTAATGGTTACGATGGAGAATGAATCTCATCGCGTTCGTGGAGACGGTAGTCCGTACGTACGCACGAGCGACAATATCATTCTTTTGATATTAAAATAATATATAAATGGATGGTATATCATATATACAGAATCATTAACATGTTATATTTATTATTTACATGAGTTACACATCATTATTATACCCATCCAAATAATATTATATTGAATAACAATTACACCACGACGTGGAGACGGTAAGCCGTACGTACGCACGTATGGTGACATGTTATTCAAAGGGTGGATAGAATACTGAATATGATTGTACCATATTTATAATAACATCACATTATATGTGAGATACTGGAGTTATTATTTCAGAATGGTAAGAACAAAGGAAGAAGAAGTGGAAGAAGAAATGAACTTAGAAAAGGGTGGTGAGATCATTACCTCTTCTTCGGGTTCTTCCTTTTGATTTGATCAAAAGGGCTCCTTAGGTTGGCTTTCTGATCAAACTAAGGCCTCTAGGTTGTATTGAGGGATGTTGGGAGAGTATTTGGGCAGAGTTTGGCCGAACCAAAAGGCTTTAGAGGTGTGAAGAAATGAGAAGGAGGAGTGCCCTTTTATAAGAGGGGTGAGGGGCACCTTTGGAAAAGCTAGAAATATTAATTTATAATAAATTCATATTCGGTTTCTAAAGGCTCCAAAGTTGACTATTCAAAGGATGAGGTGGGGATAGGTCGAAAACAACTCATCCAATAGAATTTAGACAGGTTTGGGTACTTATATTAACCTTATCTTTAAGTATTAACTCTAAGTTAATTAGTTTCACTTTTACAATGTCTCTTTGTATTTTTATATAATATGGTTAATAAACTTACTATATACATCCAAGAGACACCCAAGTGGTCCATTAATGATTATCCTATCATAATATAAGTCTCTTGGCCGAACCTTAGATTTTTAAAAATTTAATATCAATTAATAATATAATATTTGTTTTAAGAACTCTTTTATGTCAATTTTGACACTATTCAATAGTTGATTTTTGTGAAACTCATAACAGATTGATTACTTCGAACAAAGTCCATTAACTCAATTCTAATATATCATATTAGCCTAGAAAATTAGTTTAATTCTTTAAAAGTTTCATATTATATTTATTTGGGTATTTATAATATCAATTATTTTAATTTTTCACTATTATAGTAATTACTGCATCATCATTGTGTCATAAATAAAATAACTTATTTATTGTCTAAAAATTATAAATAAAATATCATTATGTAGGAAATCTTTTTATCTTTCTAATGAATATTTATAATCGAAAATCCAACATGTATAACCCTATGTAAAAATTGTTCTTCTAAAAGATATATGCTTGTGTCATTTTTGTATTCATTTTAACTTAATTAAAATAAAGTGTCATTATCACTTACAAGTGGATCCATGGGGTCCCAAAATTGACACAAAGATGCCCATGGTCGACCATGTATCAACCAATAGGGTTAAGACACGTTTTAGGGTAATTTTGTATTATTATAATATTATTTGTTTAACCCTTATTTACCGGATTTACCCTTTAACCATGGTAAATAAATTATTTACCGCAGTAATTATTCAAAATGTCTAAAAATAAAAGTTACCTATTTACATAATTTGGACATCCTGATTCCAAATATGGAATCCATTTTCCTAAATTCAAAACACAGAAGTGGCAGAAATTAATTTAAAATTAATTCCCGCTGTTAAAACAAAAAGCGTGTTTTTAAGAGATAATAACTATCAAAAGATTGACACTTGTTTATGTTCGGTTTAATTGTAAAATTATGTCCAATGATAAACATTAAATTGAATGGTAAAAATATATTCTAAATATACTTTAAAACCACTCAAATTCATAATTTATCACTATTAATTATTTTGATTAAAAAAGTTGTTTTTAATTAAAATTTAGAAATTTTCACTATTCATCAAAATATGAAAGTTATCCGAAATGTACCAAAATTTCACCCTAGGATAATTTTGATATTCCGAATCCAAAAATGAAGTCCATTTTGAAATATAGAATATATATGATTTCAAAAAGTAGGTATTACTATTCACAACGGCTAGTTTAATTAGTTGTGGTGTGTGTTAGAACTCGAGGTTGCGTACAACACACGCTATCGCATTATTCGAAGGGAAACGTACCGTAGAAGCTTGGGGTGTTACATTTGGTGTCATGGAACATTGCTATCTACGATCACGTGTAACGGTCCTTAGACTGAAATATTATCATTAACTCATGTCATGACTCGCACACTTAGATTTGCTAACGAAAACTATCATGAAGATAGTTGGCGGGAAGTATGGTATGTTGGGTGCGTCAGGAATGACATGTTTTTAATGGATAAGTCGAGGAAGGATTTTCCCCTTCCATATTTATGGAAGTATATATCTTAGTCCATTTGATTGAAATATAACTATCGCTCATATTCCATGGCCATGGTTTCATCACGAGTTTATTTCTGAAATTCAAAGAATGTCAGATCAAGCATATAGGTTTATGACATTGCCATGAAACCTGCCAGTTGAGATATTGAGACAAAGGGATTAAATTACATGGTAAGATTTCGTATGTGGTGACACATCAATGCGGCATTAACTTCTTTCTCTTGGGTGCCTTGACCCGTTTCTAGACAGGTATCTTGGACTTTAGGCAAGCCCACCTAATGCCAATGAGAAAGTGGCCTAGAGGGTCACACACTAAGTTTATCAAAGTATCTCAAGTAGAATAAAGATTATCCCCATATGTGGTTTAATTATTATTCAAGGAATCCAAAATCATTTTTAAGGTTGGAGGAAGAATAAAATGAAAAACAAGATATACACACCATGTACATTAAATGTACACGCCGTGTATTTTTCATTTTGGAAATGAAATTAAAAGTGAAAATAAGATATACACACTATGTACATTAAATGTACACGCCGTGTAGTTTTAAATGAAAAACGAGTACACGCCTTCTATTAATGATTACACGCCATGTAGTTTTTTTAGTCAGGATTTTGTGGAAATAATATCATTTTATTAAATGATATTTATTATAATCAACGTGGGTGCATGTCAAGGAATTAATGATTCGACATGGGGTTTTCAATAAGAGTTAATGAAATAAATAAAATGCATAATGAATTTTTTTATTGTCATAACCCTATAACCTCAAACCTGATTATAAATATCCTCACAATCCAAACACTTTTCCAAAGAATCATTATGCATAACAATTCTGGAGAATTCTCTCAAGACTGAAAGAACTATGTCCTCCAAGAACACTCTCAAGACCGAGAAAGATCCACCTCCATCAGATCAAGGCGATCTAAGTCGGACAACGAAAGAAAAGGCTTCAGCACACTAGCACCCAGAGATTCCATTGGCGATGTCCAAAGATACGTAGTGTACATGTGGATCACCTCTAGAGGAAGTCTACACTTGGATTCTGCAATGCAATGACGAATCACATCGAAACGTGATCAGAAATATCAATGAAGAAAGAATGCCATAAAAGGTACTTCTTCTCAATTAATTAAATTAATTATAATAAACCTATGATGATCCTCCTTTTTTGTTCCAGGACAATTCTTCTTCTTTGTCTATTTCTGTTATTCAATCCATGGAGTCTGGCGTTTATCGTCGTATTGATCCCGGATTCATCATTGCTAATGACAAAAAGCCAAGTGGGCACATCCACTCACGAGATTCCGCTGTGCTCGGGACCTTCAGAATACATATATGAAACTCTTTAAACAATAATTAAATGTGCATAAAGGTGAATACCCTTGATAGATAAATGGGCATGGTATTCACTACCCAATGACTTTGGCTTGGAAAAGCACAGTGCAATTTTTGCAGCATAATAGCGTGACATAAAAACTCATTAAAATGGTTGATGAGAGAGAAAGTGGTGTATCATCCTATTTACATAACATGGGAAGTATGAGGGTCATATAGATACATGTCCCAACAAATGTAATGGAATTTAGATTCATGACACAAAATAATTTCTTGAATGTAAATGAGGAGAGAGAAATTATTTTTGGAATTTCAGCATAGTAATGGGTGTACATGGGAGGCATTTAATGAGAGAGAAAGGGGTCTCCCATCATTAAAACATAATGAGGGCAGTATGAGGGACATTAGAAACCATACCCCAACATTTATAATTGAAATTATAAGGGCATAAAAATTTAAATAATATTGGACAAAAATGAGAAAGGAAGAAAAACCCATACTTGGAAGTGTGCTTCCAAAGGCTTGAGAGAGGCTTGAGAGAGGATTCTTGGGAGCTTGGGGCGCCCTGGGAGAATTCTAGAGAAAGTAGGGAAGAGGTTGGATGAACACAAAAGGCTTTGAGTGAGGAGGAAGTGGGAGCTTGGGTGTGTTTATATAAGAAATTTGAGGGAATTCTTTATTATTTAGGTTTGGGACACCTCACATTAAACTAATCAAAACCACAAACCAGCCCTTGGTTTTTGCCTATGGTTTTTGGAAAAGGGAAGTGGAGAAAAATATTTTATAAGGCCAAAGTATGATCTTCTTAAAATAAAGGGGTTGCTTATTTGGAGGTGAGTCACACTCCAAAGGAAACCAATTTAAAAAGACAAAATGTTTAATAAGTCTTCAAGGGTCCACTAAAGCTTTGTAAAATCAATTAAACAAACCCAAAATCACATTATTTTAATGGTAAAACATATATTAGCTGAAAATAAAGTTTATAGTATTTTATTACATCACTATTGTTTCATTATGATGTCATAAAACACATTATATATTTAAACGATATTTAATTTTTACCCAAAAATTTCACTGTCTCAGAAACTTATGAAAAATTCAGCATTAGATAATTTCGACATCCTGATTCCATAAATAATATTCATTTTATCTAAATAAATTTCTAAATATGTTAGTTTTTACATTTAAAATAAAAACCAAAATTTATCAAAAATTCATGGGTTTTGACAAAAATGGCTTTCAAACATTAATAAAAATTACAATTGCATTCATAAAATTATACGATCATTTATATTTAATTAAAAAAAATTAATAATAATAGTAATATTTCATTAAATTGTTATTTAATTTCAAAAATCCATTAATTATTCAAAATAGATTTCTTAGTTGAATAATAACTAAAAATACTCTTTGTGCTTTAAAACTATTTACAAGATAACAATAATAAAATGTATGTATAATCATTTTTATATAAAAATATAATGTACATAACCATAGAGCTAAGGTCTTGTTACATAACCCCTTATAACACCCGCATAAGATCAAATAGTAAGGTGTGTGATGATGACAGACTCTTGCGGTGGCTCGGATAACATTTCTTGGGTGGTAATCTTTATCAACTTCCACTTCTCTTGTAGGCGGTC
Organism: Viscum album; assembly: GCA_963277665.1. Taxonomy (NCBI): domain Eukaryota; kingdom Viridiplantae; phylum Streptophyta; class Magnoliopsida; order Santalales; family Viscaceae; genus Viscum; species Viscum album. Next base: position 406,734,536 of record OY728130.1, read on the forward strand.
CTGCTCGAGCATAAAATATTCAAGCTCGGCTTGGGCTTGGTCAAGATCGAATCCCAAAGATGAAACCTCGTTTCTGATCTCTGAAAAATGGGCTTCATATAGGGCACGTCTACTGGATGAGGCCATTGCATCCATTGTCTGAGTAAATTGGATTTGTTGAAGCCCTATATTTATACTAGTCATGTGATCAATGTTCAACAGCTATATTAGCAATGGTCACAATTCTAAACAATATTTTAAAATTAAAAAACATAAAATAAAATAAGTTTATATTTTATATAAATATTTTACATGAAGAGACATTTAATTAGATCAAGATGGATTTCCATTAATAAATGTTTGGGTCATTACAATCTTCCCCCTTAAGAAATTTCTCTGTCGAAATTTCCTTTTCCCACACTAAAACAGATGTGGGTAACTCATCATCATCATTTCCTCTAATTCCCACGTCGCTAATTCAAACTTTTGGTTTAGCCACAACACCTTAACGAGGGGCATTGTCTTATTTCGTAGAACATTTTCTCTACGATTTAAGATCTTCACTGGTTGCTCCTCATAATAAAGATCATCCTCTAACTGTACCAACTCTGAAGAGAGTACATGTTAAGGGTCCAATATGTACTTCCTTAAGAGGGATACATTAAAGACATCATGTACTTTGGCCATGGTAGGTGGAAGTGCAAGTCGATAGGCCATAACCCCGACACGATCAAGAATTTCGAAGGGGTCGATGTACCTTGGACTTAACTTCCCTTTATTTCCAAACCTCATGACCTTATTCTATGGATATATGCATAGAAATACCATGACTCCAACTTAAAACTCAAGGTCTCGTCAACAGTTATCTGTATAACTATTTGGTTGACTCTAGGATACCTTGATTTGCTGCTGAATGGTTTTCACCTTCTCCGCCATTTCTTTGACCATTTTTGGTCCAAGCACCTTACGCTCACTGACCTCATCCCAACACGCCAGTTTTTTGAACCTTTTCCCCTAAAGGGTTTCATATGGTGCCATTTGGATGCTCTAGTGGAAATTTTTATTATAAGAGAACTCAACCAGAGGAAGATGTTGAACTCATCCTCCTTTAAAGTCCATTGAGCATGCTCTGAATATATCCTCAAGTGTTTGGATATTCCTATCAGATTGGCTATCAGTTTGAGGATGATAGGTCGTACTGAAGTTCAGTTCAGTATTCAAAGCATGTTGAAGACTCTTCCAAAACATAGAGGTGAATCTTGGATATCGATCAGACATAATAGATAGTGGTACTCCATGCAGCCTTGCCACTTCCTTGATATATATCCATGCCAGTTGATCCAATGAGAAATCATACCAAATAGCATTGAAGTGTGTAGCATTTGTAAGAAAATCTACAACAACCCATATTTCATTGTTTCCTTTGTATTTATTTGGAATTCAGATGACAAAGTCCATGGTGATGTTCTCTCATTTCAATTCTGGTATGGGCAATGGGTGTATCATCCCCTTAGACTTATGCCTCTCTGCCTTCACTTGATGACACACCTAGAACTTTGATGTATATTCAGCGATCTCCCTCTTCATATTATCCCACCAATAATGCTCTCGGAGTTCTCGATACATCTTTGTGTTTCCTGTGTGAATAGATAAATTTGAACTATGTGCATCATCCAAAAGTTCCTTCTTTAGCTCCGGACATTATGGACACATAGTCTTTTCCCAAATCTCACAATTCCTTCTTCATTATCATTAAACTCCAAGGATTTACCTTTTCTAATAGCTTCCAATTTTTCTTTAATTCCCATATCATCTTTTTGAGCATCCGTTAGCCTTTCCAAAAGTAATGGTTGAGCAAAAATTTGTGAAAGGATTGATGATGTTCCCTTATTTATGATTCTCATGTTTATCTTCATCAAATCTAAGAAGATTGGATCCTTTTCAATTCTCATAAATGATAGAATTAAAGTTTCCTTTCTACATAGGGAATCTTCCACCTTGTTCACTTTCCCAGGTTGGTAATGGATTGTGCAGTCATACTCTTTTATCATTTCTAACCATATTCATTGGCGCATGTTCAACTCTTTCTGTTTAAATATATACTTGAGTATTTTGTTGTCCATATATATTTCGCACTTATACCCAAAGAGATAATGACACCAAATTTTCAAAGAGAAGGTCACTACAGCCAACTAAAGGTCATGTGTTCGATAGTTCTGTTCATGAACTTTTAATTTTCTTGAAGCATATGCAATTACTTTGTAATTTTTCATCAACACACATCACATGCCCTTATTCGAAGAATCGCTGAATACCACAAAAAGTTCTTCACTTGTGGGTAAAGTGAGTACGAGCGCAGTGACAAGCCTTCTTTTTAACTCCTTGAAGCTTTCTTCACATTCATCCCTCCAAGAAAACATTACTTCCTTCTGAGTTATCTTGGTTAGAGGGTTGGATAATCGTGACAAATTTCTCACAAATCGTCGATAATACCCAGCTAACCCCAAGAATATGTGGATATCTGTTACCTATGTTGGCCTCAGCCATCCCTCAATTTCATATTTTTTGGAGGGAACCATATATTTCCCATTTCTTGTGATGATATAGCCCAAGAATGAGACCTCCTTCAACCAGAACTCACACTTACTGTACTTTTCATAGAGCTTCTCATTCTGCAAGGTCTCTAGTATAGTTCTTAGATGCTCCTCATGATCCTCCTTGGTTTTGGGGTATATCAGAATATCATCTATAAAGACTATCACAAATTTGTCAAGGAAATATCTAAATAATCTATTCATCAATTCCATGATTATTTTTTGAGCATTGGTGAGTTTGAAAGGCAATACTATGAATTATCAGTGCCTGTATCTTGTACAAAAAGCAGTCTTGGGGACATCTTCCTTCTTCACCCTAACTTGATAATATCCCGACCGCAAATCCACCTTGGAGAAGTATTGTTCTCCATGCAGCTAATAAAACAAGTCATAGATTCATGGTAGAGGATACTTGTTTTTTGTCATGATTTTGTTAGGCTCTCAATAATCGATGTAAAGGCACATTGACCCTTATTTCTTTTTGACGAAGAGGAATGATGCACCCCATGGTGATGCACTTGGGCGTATAAACCCTTTATCTAGATTCTTTTGTAGTTGTTTCTTCATATCCTCAAGATCCACAATAGCTATTCTATGTAGATTCTTGGATATTGGCAATGCCCCAGGTATAAGATCAATTTAGAATTCAACATCTCTTCTAGGCGGAAGAACATGCAATTCCTTGGGAAACACTTTAGCGAATTACCTCACAATAGGCATGTCTTCAAGGATGGTTGCCTCCTTAGACTCAATCATCTGAGCCATATACACATTCTCATAGGGTAGTAATATTCATTCTTAAGATTATGGAGCTAAATAATATTAATCTTCCTCCTTGCACTTGTATAGAATCTGGGTTCGATTCTCCACATGGAGAGTGGTTTGCCACTCATGGTAATTTATGTTGGATCTATATAAGGAAAGCTAATACATGCCAATAATCACACAAATTCCACAAGAGGGAGTATGAAGTGTATAGTAAGGCTCATTGTCATGTACCAGGATACCCCAGGTCAAGCCTGAAACTCCTTGTCGTGGTTTTCACCCCTAGGTACATTTGTGCCAGAGCCGCCTCTACCTGCTCGTATCCAGGTAGGGATGTATTTTCTTGATAAAAAACTTACTCAATACTCACCAAAACATAGGGATATTTTTATTATAATTAGTCTTGTCTCTAAGGATTTACTAGGGTTTTCTAATCCTAATCCCAAAAATAACTAAACATCCCTTTGATACCAACAATGACAACCCAACTTTTAATTACAAAATTAAACATAATTTATTACATAAACATCACTTGATACAACATAGAATATTGAGATTTCTAGTGTATTTGGGGCCTAGGATCATTACATAACAACTTAAAACATTAAATACAGCATCGTTATTGAAAACTTCCTTGACATGACTACTACAATCACTCATACTTAGCATTGCATGGGATAACCTTAGGACATGCATAAGAAAAGGGTGAGCTATAAAGCCCAATAAGGGATTAATCATGGAATTGCATGAGGAATACAATAAATGTTAGAAAATAGGCATATCAATAGATAACAAGAGAAGTATAAACATAAAGGCCAGATAAAACATGATAATCATAACATGAAAATGTGGCAACAACACCTTAATATGGAATTAGCATGAGCCAAGGCTCATTGCACATGTAGCATGAGTAAACCCTCATTGCACATTAAAGAACGATAAAAACCTAGTTGAACTTGAATTAGAATGACTAAACACCCATTTCACATGATATATCATGATACTATACTTCACTCAATGCATTGGAGTGCTATCACGGCGCACGCTTCTTAAACATTTCATTTCATGCATAAGTGTGCCACATGGATCGTAAAACATTGAATCATTCAACATAATCAATTATTACATGATAAACGAATGTGGAATACACATATGAAACTCTTTAAACAATATGTAAATGTTCATAAAATTGAATAACCTTGATAGAGAAATGGGCATTGTATTCACTACACAATGACTTTGGCTTAGAAAAGCACGGTGCAATTTCGGCAGCATAATGGCGTGACATAAGAACTCATAAAAATGGTTGATGAGAGAGAAAGGGGTGTATCATTATATTTATATTACATGTAAAATAAGGGGGTAATATAGATACATTTACCAACAAATGTAATGGAATTTAGATTCATGATACAAAAGAATTGCTTGAATGTAAATGAGGAGAGAGAAATTCCTTTCGGAATTTCGGCATAGTAACAGGTGTACATGGAAGGAATTTACTGAGAGAGAAAGGGGTCTCCAGTCATTCAAACAAAAATAGGTCAGTATGGGGGAGGTGATAAACCATACCCCAACATTAATAATTGAAATTAAAAGGGCATAACTATTTAAAGAATATTCGACCAGAATGAGAAAGGAAGAAAAACCCTTACATGGAAGTGTGCTTCCCAAGGCTTGAGAGAGGCTTGAGAGAGGCTTCTTGGGAACTTGGGGCACCTTGGGATTATTCTAGAGAGAGGGGGAAAGTAGTAAAACTAACTTCAAAGTATTTGAGTGAGATGGAAGTGGGATATTTGGTAGGTTTATATAGGGATGGTGAGGGAATTCATTATTATTTAGGTTTGGGACACCTGACATTAAACTAATCCAAACCACAAACCAACCCCTGGATTTTCCCATGGTTTTTAGAGAAGGGAAGTGGAAAAAAATATTTTATAAGTCCAAAGTCTTAAATTTTTAAAATAATTTGGTTACTTATGTGGAGGTGAGTCAAACTCCCAAGGAAAACAATTTAAAAAGACAAAATGTTTAATAAGTCTTGAAGGGTCCACTAATGCTTTTTAAAATAAATAAAACAAACCAAAAATCACATTATTTAAATGGTAAAACATATATTGGCCGAAGATAAAGTTTATATTACTTTATTACATCACTATTGGGTCATTATGATGTCATAAAACACATTATATATTTAAATAGTATTTAATTTTTACCCCAAAATTTGAATGTCTCAAAAAATTATGAACAAATCACCATTGGATAATTTTGACATCCTGATTCTAGAAATAATATTCATTTTATCTAAATAATTTTCTAAATATGTTAATTTTCTCTTTAAAAATAAAAACCAACATTTATCGAAAATTCATGGGTTTTGACAAAAATGGCTTTCAAACCTTAATAAAAATTAAAATTGCATTCATAAAATTATACGATCATTTATATTTAATAAAAATTAATTTAATAATAATAATGATATTTTATTAAAATATTATTTAATTTCAAAAATCCATTAATTCATTAAAATAGATTTCTTAGTTGAATATCAACTAAAAATAATATTTGTGTTTTAAAAATATTTACAAGGTAACAATAATAAAATGAAAGTATATTCATTATTATATAAAAAAATGAGGTACATAACCATAGTGATGAGGTATTGTTACATAACCCCTTATAACACCCACATAAGACTGAAGAGTAAGGTGTGCGATGGTGATAGACTCTTGGGGTGGCTCGGATAACATTGCTTGAGTTGTAATCTCTATCAACTTCCACTTATATCGTAAGTTATCCCGCTCGAGCTTAACATGTTCAAGATCGGCTTGGGATTTGTCAAGAGAAAAGACCAAAGATGCAACATCCTTTCCAAGCTTCGACAAATGGGCTTCGTATGGGGCACGTCTACTAGATGAGGCAATCGCTTCCTTTTTCTGAGTAAATTGGAATTGTTAAAACCCTATATTTATACTAATCATGTAATCACTATTCAACATCTATATTAGCAACGGTCACAATTCTTAACAGTATTTTAAAATCCAAAAATAGAAAACCAATGAATTTTAAATTTAATATAAACATTTTACAAAAAGATACATTTAATTAGATCAATAGGGATTTCCATTAATGATAGTTTGGGTCGTTACAAACTTGACATGCACCCCTTGTATGGAAAAGAGGCCTTAGTGTAAACCTAGTTATATAATCTCAGGGGATATGATTTATTAAATTCAAAAAATCCTTATAAAACATTATGAATGATGTTAAGTGATTTTTAATTAGGAAATGTAATTGTAAAATTCCCATGAATAACCTAAATTGAAACCTAGAGAATAATAATTTAGGTTATTCGTGTCATTTGTAGTTATTAATTCTATGTTCATAGTTTCTCTATTTTATTATTATTTTTAAGTATTATCACATATAATATTCCATTATATTTGTTAGTGGTGGGAAATAAGTGGAATAATGACACGAACCAATGTGAAAGGTAATATGATGCTTTTTCTAATGAGATGCCTAACATGATAGTAGTAGGAGATGAGAACTTCATGGGAGTTATTCCTCAAATTCATCAAGTTATGAATAATGACTTAAATTATGTAGAACACACACTTTTTACTAATAAATATCTTACTACAGTTTAATTATTTATAAGAAAAATGCATGTAACCAATAGTGGATCTTATGATCACCTCAAAATGGAATAATTTATTGACTCAATTTAGAATATATTATCCATATTTCAATTCGTGGAACATCATAATGTCCTACTGGTCATTAATCACGTTGAGGGAGAATCTAAAAGAAAATGGACACATATCAAGAACCAGAAGCCCGAGGAAGAAATGTAATCCATGGAATGGGAGTAATTAAAGAAAATGTTTTTCAAAATATGTTTTCCGAAACTCCCCATCATAAAACATAGAGGTAGTTCCTTATACTAAAGATAAAAGAATACAAGTCTATATAGTCTTATGAGGAAAACATCATAGGTGTTGTATGATATTCCATCAACTAGATCATCATAACTGAAAGTAACAATGATTTATTCATTAGGGGATTAATTTATAGTATTTTAAAACCATTAATTATTTGATATTTTCACTAGAATAAATAAATTTATCATTTTCTATTTAAGGTTGAGAATTAGATAGGTTAGTCTTAGTTTTCGACTGGGACTGGAGATAACATAGTAAAATAGAGTTCTGTTCAGCAAAGTCAGTAGATCAATACCCTAAAGGATATAAAACCAACTATCCTCATTTAAAAAATGAAGTAAGAAAATACAAAAATATGTCTCAAGGGAGCATGGTGATGATTTATGTTTGGAAAAGACACTACTGGAAAACCAACCTTTACCAACGGTTTGGAACCGTTGGTATAGGCCTCCAAACCGTTGGTATAGCATATACCAACGGTTTGGAGAACCGTAGCCAAGTAAGCCGTTGGGATAGGTCTATACCAACGGTTCTCCGAAAACCGTTGGTATAGGTAATATGAAATCTATACCAACGGTAATGGAACCGTTGGTATATAAATTCCAAAAATAAAATCACCGCTGGGATTTGATCCCAGGACCCCCTCGTTTATAATCGAACGACTTAACCACTAGGCTAACATCACTTTGTAAACATAATTTCATAAATATATATATGTATTATCATAATTATATAAATTTTTTATTTATATAATGTTCTCCGTTAGTAGATCTGGAAAAACATCAATGAACCTATCCCAACGGTTCTGAAAACCGTTGGGATAGACCTATCCCAATGGTTGTCAAAACCGTTGGGATAGGTTCTGGGTGGGTGTATGTTTATTAAGTTGTATGCTGGATTTTTTGCCACTTTTTCCCAACGGTTCTTGAGAACCGTTGGGAAAGAGTAACCTTTCCCAACGGTTCATCAAAACCGTTGGGAAAGGGCCTAAAAACACACCCTTTCCCAATGGTTTTGGTGAACCGTTGGGAAAGGGTACTCTTTCCCAACGGTTTTGATGAACCGTTGGGAAAAAGTGGCAAAAAATCCACCCCTTTCCCAACGGTTTTGGTGAACCGTTGGGAAAGGTCACTCTTTCCCAACGGTTCACCAAAACCGTTGGGAAAGGGTGTGTTTTTAGGCCCTTTCCCAACGATTTTGATGAACCGTTGGGAAAGGTTAGCTATACCAACGGTTTTTACAAACCGTTGGTATAGAAGTGTTGGGAAAGATCATGTTTCCAGTAGTGAGAGGTGAATCAAGCTAATACTTGTCGAAGGTGGATAAAGAGAAACACTAATGTGATGGGTGAAAAGATGGTTATGATCAATACTCGATCTATATTACAGTGTTTCAACTTCAAGGAACACAAGAATTATTAATTTCAATTCCCTAAATTGTTCTTTTCTAGAGAAAATTGATGATAACAACATCTAAATTCCAGAGAGAAAGTAAGGGAATTTTTTTGTCAATACTATTGAGGTGGATCTCAAAAATGGTGTGGGGATATATACAATGGGTAATCATTAAAAAATAAGGAATTTTATATTTTATTATGGTTATAAAAATTATTTCATATCATGTATTTTATTTATATCAATTAAAACACCACCTCAAAACATGGGTGTTGACATATATGTGATAACATAAGATGGAGTAATTATTTCATCCCAAGAACATAACTCCTCACAAGTAAATGCTTGTTGACTGAACCACGTAGATGATCTTATAATACTTCCATTATAATAATTTTATACTATATTAGGCATGCATTTTTTCCTTTTATACAACCAACATTAATTGTTAGGATATCATAATAACTATTCATGCCCCACTTCTTCCTCTGAATTTTTAAAGTGTAAGGAGGAGGATGAATATCCATTGGAGTATTCTAATAAAGAGAATATATCATTTCCTTAGGATAAAGAATATCTAGATCAAATTATTAAGACAAAGGATATAATCATCCTCAAATTAATAACTATTGTGAGGGGTTATACTGATGTATTACTGGAAGAATTTCCTAACCTTTGTCGTGACTGAGAGGTTGAGTTCCTAATTGAACTTATTCTTTGATCTTTACTTATATCCAATAATCATTATAGAATAGAAAACAATTAATTAAAAAACAAAAATAGAATCTACAAGAGAATCTGGAGAATGGGAGTATCCACCCATGTTCTTCACCATGGGGTGCACAGGTCCTATTTTTTAAATAGAAGGATGGGTAAATGTGCCAATAAATTGATTATCATAAAATAAATGAGATCATGATAATGAAAAGGTTTCCCCTACCATAGACAAATGAATTTTTTGATCAACTTCCTGGGGTCTAGTATTTCTCTATGGTATAATTTTGGTTGGGATATGACTAATTAATAATGAAAAATGAATATTTTCCTAAAAACAACCTTTCAAACATGGTATTGACACTATGATTTCAAAGTGATTCCCTTTAGACACACTAATTCTCCATCAATGTTTTCTAGAAACATTGAATAGATTATTTAGAGAATACCTCAACAACATTTTGGTAGTTTTTGTAGGTTTCATTATAATATACTACAAGAGAAAGGTGGATCGTGAGGAGTATTTTAATAATATGCTAAAAAATTTTGAAAAGAGGAAACTATAATTGATATAAAGTAAATTTGATTTTTTGATGGAGGATGTATCGTTCCTAGATAATATTATAACCAGTAAAGAGATATTTATAGGACCTTTTAAGATTAATAGGATTAATGAATGGACCAGACAAGAATATGTAAGGGAGATATATGGTTTACATAGACTAGTTGGTTATTACCCATATATTGTGAGATACATGTCATGATATTCAAACCCACTATCCAAGATTTCTTAGAAGGGATTGATGTTTTAATAGACCAAGGATTATTTTAGATATTCAAGGAATTGAATAATAATATTATAACTGCATCAGTACTCACACTACCCACAATTGGGTATCTTTTGATCATATACTATGATTCTTAAAAGAAATTATTAGGTTGTATGATGATGTAAAATGATAAATTTATAGCCTACACCTAAAGGTTGTTGAATGTTCTGGAGCATAACTACCCAATACATGATCTGGGGTTATATGCAGTGATGCCAACATTGATGATTTGGTGTAATTATCATTATAAGTAGTAGTATAAAATATATAAACTTCATAAAATCACCATGTTTATATTCAAAAATCATAAGCTTAATATACTCCATCGAAGATTGTAAGAACAGATCAAGGACTATAACTAATCATTCCATTACCATCATGAGGAGGAAAATAAATTGGAAGATGCATTATGTAGAAATGATCCTACAACCATATCTATTATGATAATTGAGAAGTAGCTAATCTTATTAGAATTGAAAAGGATATAAATGGAATTCATAAAGGATGTAACATCATCAATGCTTCTCAAGTGACTCTTAATCATCCCTTCTGGAGAAGATAATGGATGCTAAAATAGATGATAATGAAATAAAAATGAATATAGAAGATATAAGTGAAAGGAAATGAAAATAATTAAAAATTGATGAAGAATGAGTTGTATTTTTTTAATACTATGTGTACCATAAAATCTTGAGATAAATAAGGTTTTGTGAAATGATTCAAATAGATCAACATTCCTCATAAAACTAGTGAAAATAATAATTTATTGTGTTCTTGGAGAACCATATTTTTTGGAAAAAATGAAAAGGGGAATAATAGAATATACATCAATATTCTTGGTATGTCTGAAACTGAAGGAATAAAGGGGAAAATCCAACGAGGTGATACAACTATTACATATACATATATAGAAGTGAGAAAATATCATTGTGGACTATGTCACCAGTAGTCTGAAGACATTGAGATGAAATAATATTTTATTGGTTTTGGTTTATTATCTTTTAAATAACAAACATTTATTTTCTACCTCATAAGACTTCTTACCCAATAAACATAAATAATTTACATTATAGAAGTTCTAGGGCTATATAGAGTACCACTATTGATTATATGTGATAGAGATTTAAAATTTATCTCCTTGATATGAAAAAGTATCAAATATTCTCTAAATAATGAGTTCAACTTCATTACATATTGTCTCCCTCAAAATAATGTCTAATCTAAGAAGAATATATAGATCGTAAAGGATATGTAGATATCATGCTTGATGGGCTTCAAATGAAGATGGGACTAATGTCTTTCTTAGGAGGAGATATCCTAAAATAATAGTTTCCACTCAAGAATCCAATTGGATCAATATAAATAATTTTATTAGAATATATGTATAAAACCTATGTATTGGGATGAATATGGTAAAAATAATCTATTTATACTTGCTAATATTCAAATAAATGGTAGAAAAAATCAATATCATTCCACATTATATCACAGATTTTGAATGTTTTTCAATATTCTATAATGAAAATCATCGACACGACCTTGATTTTGAGGTTAGATATAATGTATTAATCTATATATCATTATGTAAGAGATTTTTTATTTTTGATAATGGAGGATAGTTTATGATCTGGTCATATTTATAGGTTTATGTTTTTTAGGCTTCTTTATTGTTATAGGTTTGGAATTTGTTTGATTTTAGTTTTGAAGGCTTTAGAGGTTTCCAGATCATGTATGGAAAATATATTTGGGTTGAAAAACATTTAATATAAAATTTTCACACTGTGTAATGATATTACACCTCATGTAATAGTTCAATTGGGATAAAATCACACGAGGAGATGCATTTTTTGGTGTAAACCATAAAAAATAATTCCACGATGTGTATTGGAATTAACCACCATGTAATTCTCCATGAACTGGATTAAAAAGGGTCATGTAGTTTATTTTTTTTCCATAATGTCACCTTCCTCCACTGGGCCTAGGTAGTCTCATGGAATATTTATATTGATATCTTCATATCAGATCATTTCAAATTGGGATTGGATACCTGGTAAAAAATTTATCCATTGGTTCCCTTCCATTTCACCTTGTTCAAATAAAGATGTTGGTAATTAAATCGTTGTGGGTTTGGGGTTGATTGTGATCCAAGGTTTTGGTCTGCATCCCATCTTTTATTATTGATTCAAAGGTCTTACATCAATTGGGGTTTTTCGTTGGTGAGAATTCTTAATATGTTTTTAGGTATGTGGTTTATTATTCAAAAATAATTCTTGATTTTGATCACATGTATGTAATTATATAATATAATTTGTAAAATTTAGGATATTATGATTATGGGTATTAATAAATTTATTTTTGAATTAATTAGATGATATTACTGTAATTTGTAAATTGATTTAATTAATTAATTAATTGTTAAATTAATTAATGGAATGGATGTAATAAATTAATTATTGAATTAATTCAAGGGTTTACATGATTAATTAATTATTTAATTAATTAATGGAATTTATGTAATCAATTAATTGGTGGGTCCATTGAGGTTATTTCCATGATTAATTAATTATTGAATTAATTAATGGAATTTAGGTGATTACATAATTGATGAATTAATTAATGTATTGATATGATAATGAAATTGTTGAATTTGATAAATTAATTGATGAACTAATTAATGTGATATTATGACACATGTTAAATCTTGATATTGTGATATATGTGTTAAATTTGTGTATGATAGGGACTGAGGACCTAAATACCCATATGTGATAACAGTTTGTGGGAAAGGGACTAAGGCTCCAAATACCCTTATGTTTTAAATGTGTGTAGGACATGGGATAAGGCTCTAAACACCCATATGATATAGTGATTATCGGACATGGACTCAGGATCCAAAATACCTATGTGAAATTTAGGTGTGGGATAGGGGCTGAGGCTCAAAATTCCCATTGGGTGTTGGATGTGACATTCTATGTCCTTGAGTTTTAATTGGACTATGGTTTCAATTTCCCGTGCAGTGAAATGAGGTGATGAATTGTAGCAATGGAATTCAAGTATAGGATATTCCTTGGGGGTAGTTAAGACTTCGGCATGGGTCGAAGTACGTACTGAGGTTAGGGTTTCCTAGTAATTATTGGAGTTTATGTGGTTAAATAATGACTAATTCAATAAATGTAATCTTTTTATATTATTTCTTGTATATTATTATTTTTAAAAATTTACACAATGATATAGAATTTAGACACCATTTGTGGTGGCCTACTGAGTTTTACTCATATTGTACTCAGGCTGCCTTACTGTTACCCAAATATAGTTCATGTTTGTAGGATATGATACGGGAAATGTCCCTTTGTTAGATGATTTATTTATGATGGAACATGGATTAGGTAACCCTATGTGGTTTGGAACCCTCTTGTGAGTTAACAGTATATTTAATATTATTTTTTCATTTTGAAATTTGTAACATACATTATCACATGTCTACTGGTCAATTTTGATAATGTATTTCCAATTTTTGAAATCTTTTGATACTGTAATTTTTTTTGGTTATGTAACCTATATTGGTTATTATTATTTATTTTTTGAAGTTGAGATAATTGGATAAAGATGTTATAGTCTCACCACATTCAACATTAGACATTTTATTTAAGTCGGAAGCCTCTGGAATACAGGGAAGTATGCTTGAGTTCATGTGACTGGATAACTTGGGGAACCGTTATGTGGCACCATGGTCGGGATGTTACAAAGTGATATCAAATTCTGTTTTAGTTTCTTTTTCTATTTTATTAATATTTAGGAATTTTAAATAGAAGAATAGGCTGAGTTAGTTCTTATTTAAGGTCTCTTGTATATGAATAAGTAGACCATATATGACCCAGGGTCTGATTTCAATTGTTGATATGTGTTGTTATTATTCATTTTATTTCACATAGGGTGATGTACTTGTTGTGTGATGTGATTATTATTTCTAATTTTTTGGTATTTGACATTTTTTCCTTACTAGTGAAATTAGACTGAAAATAGTTCCAAATATGATATTAAAAATTGTGAAATGATGAAGAAAGGTAAATAAATGGGTGTATAATGTTAATAATGAATATTGAGAATAATTTTACCCTTTTCTAATGATGAACGAGAAGTAAGATGGTTAATCATGGTGAAAGATCCTTAGTATTGACTGTGTGGTGTGGAAAGTGTAAATGACTTGTTTTGGCCAATTTTTATTTCCCATAAATTTTTTACTATTGTGTATGAGTCATTATGATCATAATTGGATGTATATAGATATACCTCCACAACGATTCATGTTGATAGGATGATGGGAGGATATCATGGGAGATGATATAATTGTAGTGGAAACTAAGGCCCTGAATGTGTTGGGTGAGGAATTCGAAGATCAGTTTTGAGAGAACATTTCTCACATCTTGTAGTTTATGGATAGTGACCCTGGGCGGGTGGTTAAAATCATGAATTTCCTAGTGAGGGAGTTTTAGTTATATCACCCCTCGAATTTTACATGTGAGGGTGTACCTAAGGAGGTATAGTTATGGATTGAGTCAATATAGAGTATAATTGACCATTTAAATACTTATGTTTAAGAGAGGATGAATTTGGATACATTCATGTTGTGAGGATTAGTGAAGCAACAAGGGGTGATCAGTCCTGGAAAGCGAAGGCAGACCGGAAGGATTAGAAGGACTATTTTAGATGTTTCTGGAAAACGTTTTTCTAGAGATGCTAAGATGGGAGAGAGCATGTGAGTTCATGTGGTTGACTTAGGGGAGCATGTCTGTGATGGACTATTTTTTTCACTTTATAAACTTACATCACTTTTTTACAACACTGGTAGATGATGAGAGAACTAAAACAAGGTTTTGTTATGATGGGGTAAAATGTAAGATTAATTCCCATGTTAACCTCTTTTAGTTAAAGATGTTTTCTAATGTAGTCATCCAGGCTCTCATATAAGATGGTAAATTAATAGAGTATTCTAGTGCAAGATATATGGTTTCATCTAGACAATCAAGAGGTACGTCTTTCAAGGTTAGGAAGTGTTAGAATGAGAATTCAATCTAGGGGGATAATAGTAAGAGTATCTAGGGGGAATGATCAATTACTCAGGAACATACCCAAGTTCTTTTCAACTAGTGTGATAGGTTGGGCCACATTAACAAACATTTCCCTTGACCACTGATAGAGTACCGACCCTAAGGTATCATGGGATTTCCACAGAGGTTCGTCCGTAACCCGCAAAATACAAGTAGTGATGGAGGATCTAGATATGATCAGGGTACGTGTAAGGGATCTTCTAAACCATATTTTTATGGTAGCTAGAGTTCTACTATCTATGGTGGTAGAGGCATTAGATATGGAGATTCGGTGTAAGAGAACCTACATCAACAGATTGGTGTATCTTAGTGGACTTAGACTACATCATAGGGAGCATGGGTATGACAATTATATTCGATTTGGCCTACACTTATGGAGAGTGAGGATGGATGATTGATAATTAGAGGTACTATTTTGGTAGCTACTACATTAATTGTACCCTTATTTGATAAGGTTCCCTCTAATTCCTTTTTTACATAGATATTTAATGATTTTTTCATGGATTTGGAGTTTATGACTGGGGTGTTGACAATACATACATATTTTGGAGTACATTGAGAGATATATTTTTATACCAAGGGTATTCTATCAATTCTGGGGAGTAACGTTTTCTATTAGATCGTTAAATTCATTATATGTCAGGCTTTGAACTAATTATTCAAATGGACTGGATAGTAGTATTCTAAGACAACATTGATTTTTGCTGTAAGAGAGTGACTTTTACATCTCCTAATGGTGAAAAATATGTTTACCCTGGAGAGTGGGAAATCAAGGTGGGTCATGCAGGGTCATTTCATTAGCAATTGGGGGATCCCACTACCAAGGTTTCTAGTCTATTTCTATATGACAGAGGTTTTAATCAAGATTTCATTCCACCTATAGTGTATAGTTATTAGGATCTGTTTCCTAAAGACTTCTGAAGGCTGTCAATTGAGAGAGACAGAAAATTTACAATTGAGATCATTTTGGGGGCTAATCCGGTTTCCATTCAACTATATAAAATGGAACTGAAAGAGCCCCAAGATATTAAGACTCAACTAAAAGATTTGGATGAAAAGGGTTTTATTTGTTTGAGCACATCACGCTTGGTTTCTCTGATTTTTCTTTCTAAGAAGACTGATGGGACTCTATGGTTAAGTGCTGATTACTAGAAGTTGAATCAATTGACTAAAAAGAAATGGTATAATGATCAATGTATTGATGATATTTTTTGAATAGTTGAGAGGAGTTTTTGTATTCTTGAATATCAATATTTGATCAAGTCATCATTAGTTGAGAGGTAAACCACCTGAAATACCGAGGACAGCTTTTAGAAGAAGATATGACCTTTATGAGTTCGTTGAAATGTAATTTGGGTTGACAAAAGTAGCATCTATGTTTATATCCAACATTAATAGAATATTCCGTCCATTTTGGGATCATTTTTTATCTTGTTCATTGATCACATATTGGTGTACTCCAAGAGTTATAATGATTGTTCCCAACATACTAACATCATCACGAGTACACTGATAGAGCATCAGTTTTCTTTTGATTGGGTAAACTTATTGGGTCACATCATCTATGAGGATGGTGTGTTATTAGACATAGATAAGGTTCAAGGGTGTTTATATTTGGAGAATCCCAAGAATTTTCTTGATATCTATAGATTTATAGGGATAGTAGGATATTATCAAGGGTGTATACAAGACTTTTCCTGATTGGTAGCACCACTATCAGAATTGGCCAAGAGGGGGATAATGTTTTAATGGATAGAATCATGTGAGAATACCTTTGAGGATCAAAATAAGTGTTTGAAACACACACCAATATTGAACCTACTTGAGTCATGAGAGGAGTATGCAGTGTTTTGTGACACTTATAGGATCCGACATAGAGCAATGTTGATGCAACGAGATCATGTCGTTGCGTATGGGTCTCAGAATTTTAGTACACATGATTGAAACTATAGTACACATTACCTCGAGTTTGATATAGTGGTTTATTTTTGAAGTTTTTGAGTTATTATCTATTGGGAGAAAATTTTATTGTGTTTACGAATTACTATATCCCAAGGTTTATATTTTTAAAGTGATATCTGAATCTATGAAAGATGTCATGGATTGAGTATATACAGCCATTTGGTTTTTATCTAGCCTATATACTCAGAATGGTAAATAGTGTTGTCGATTCTCTAAGAGATAAAATTCATACTCATATAGTTTAGGAGTCTAGTGTTGAAGGGAAGATGATGAACTTACTAGATGAGATGAATATTGTTGTTTAGAAGAGTCCAGAGTAGAATAATCTTATATCAGTTTCAGTAGAATCTAAACTCTTTCAGAAAATTAGAGACATGTTGTTTGAGGATCCAAAATGATTAGCCTTGAGGAAAATACATAGAGGTAGGTATTCACCGTCATATTGGACTGTATATGTGGATGAGATAATTTATATAAGGGATCGGTTTATTATGCCAACTAGTATATGGGAGGAGTTGATGTAATAATTTCATGCCTCTAAGTGGACATTGCATCTAGATGTGGATGAAATGTACAATGATGTAAATTTACTATTTTGGTGTTTGGGAATGAAAAATTATATTTAAGGGTTTATAATATGATGTTACACCTGTCAATGGGTGATTGGTGAGAATCAACGACCAAGTGGTATACTACAGTCATTTCCTATTCCGGAATGGATGTGGGATGACGTTACAATGGAATTTGTATTGAGGATCCCACATACTCCTTATAAGAATGTATTTATTTGGTTGGTTTTTTACAAAATAATGAAAGTATCACATTTCATTCTTATATGAGATAATTTCTTAGTGGAGAGTTTGAGAGACTGGTATGTTTGGGGAATAGTCCATCATCATGGGGCATCATAGATTATTGTTTTATAACATGATGCACATTTCACATTATACTTATGAAATGAATTATAGAATACACTTTCTACACTGGTTTTATTGAGTATGGATATCCACCCAAAATATATGGGATGTCTAAGCGTGTGATATAGGTGTTAGAGGATATTTTTTTGATGTGTGTCCTAGAATTTAGTGAGACTTATGGGAGGGAACTTAATTTGGTAGATTTCACCTATAATAAGAGTTATCAGGAAATATATATAGGTGGAACCATATAATGAACTTTATGGTAGTCCATGCAGGTCACCTCTATGCTGGATGGGGGGTAGGTGAGTCCTAGTTTTTGGGACCGAATATCATGCAGGAGATGTCGAAGAAGATTTAATTAATTTTGAAACTTATGGCTACAACTAAGAGTAGAAAAAATATGAGGATAGTCCATGTCATTGGTTCATGTATTTTGGCAATCATAGGCATGTTCAGGAGGAAACTTAAGAGAGATAAGAGGAAATTCATGCTTAGTGGCTCGATCATTTTACCTTGAAGTCTTAGATATTTTTGGGAGTAGATATGGAAGATGATTTGTTATAAGGTGGGGAAATTATAAGACCCCATTCACTTTACAAGTATGTCCATTTGGTGTTTTTTATTTCGTTCTAGGTTTGGAAAGTGTTTGATTTTTGTTTACAAGGCTTTAGAGGTGGCTATATGTTTTATGAAATAAAAAATTGGGCTGAAAAATAGTTTATAGAAAATTTACACAGAGTGTAATGATATTACACATATTATAATATTTTAATTAGGATAATTACACAACATGTAATGAAATTAAAGACCATGTAATTCTCCATGAATCTAATTAAATAACATCATATAGATTATTTTAGATTATTTTCCTTCGTGAAGCCTTCTTCTTTCATCCCTAGGGAGAATCTTAAAATATTTGAAGTGATTTCATCATCTATAATCATTAGAGATTGGTTTTGGACACTTGGTATGCTATTTTTTATTTGGTACCCTTTCTTTCATCCCTCTCCTGATGAAGCGGTGGAACCTTTGATAGTTTTGGTTTTGGGGGATGATAGTGATCCTAGGTTCTATTGTAAATCTATTCTGTTGTTGTTGAATCAACTACCTTACATCAATTGGGGTTTTCTATAGTCAAGAATTCTTCATAAATATTGATGTAGTTGGTATATTATTCAAATCACAATGTATTGATTTCAATTACATGTATGTAATTATAGAATTGATTTTGGATGATTAGAAATTGAGTTACCAAATTTTAAATAATTAATTTTGAAGATTAATTAATTATAGAGTTCTAAAATTGGAGATATTGGGATTGTTGGCATTGATTAATTAATTGATGAATTAATTATGGTATATTGTATTTATTGGTAAATTGATAAAATAAATTAATTATTCATTAAATTAATTAATGGAATGGATGTAATCAATTAATTATTCAAATAATTTAATGGATTGGCATGATTAATTAATTATTGAATTAATAAATATAATTGATGTAATAAACTAGTGGATGTATTAATTGATGGGATTATCAGGTTTAGTTAATTTTTTAATTAATTAATTTATTGATATGAATAATTAGTTTGAGAATTCATTAATGGATTTATATGATTATGAAATTTTTGAATTTGAATAATTAATTGATGAATTAATTAATGGGACATTGTCACTCATGAAATATTTTGATATGGTGATATATGTGTTAAATGCGTATAGGATAGTGACTGAGTCCCCTAATACCCATATGTGTTAAATGTGTGTGGGACAAGGATTGACGCTCTAAATAACCGTATGTGTTAAATGTGGTTAGGATGGGGACTGAGGAACCAAATAACCATTTGAGATGGTGAGTATAGGATAGGGGTTGAGGCTCCAAACAGCCATGTGACAATGAGGTGTGGGCAAGGACTGAGGCCTTAAATACCCATGAGATGTTAGACATGACTTTCTACCCCAATGATACTACAATGGATATGGTTCGAATTGGCCATGATGTTAAATGATATAATGAAAGTTAATAATGTAATTCATAAATATATGATATTCCTTTGGAATTTTTCATTATATGGCATGGGCTGGAGTATTTATTGAGGTTCAAGTGGCATCGGTAACCAGGGGTGTATGTGGTTAAATAATGAGTTATTGAATAAATGTAATTTATTAACTTTATTTTTTTATTTTATTCCTTATGCAACATTTTACACTACTATAGACAAGATATTGTTTTAGACGCCATTGGTGGTGATCTATTGAGTTGTACTGACACCCTACTCGAGTTGCTTGATCGGTACTCAAATTGAACTCATGTTTGTATGAAAGGATAAGAGTAATGTCCCTATATAAGATGGATGATTTGGGATGGATCATGGATGATGGAACAAGACATGGTTTAGGACCTGGCTTGGAGTTTAAATTTTCCTTAATTTTGTTTTTTCATTTTGAAAATTGGAATGTACTTTAGCATGGCATGTCTAGTGGTTAGTTTTAATATTGTACTTATAGTTTGGGTCATATTTTGATACTGGTATTCTCCTAGTTTTGTTATATCTGTTGGTAATTCTTATTTAGTTCCACTATTAAGATACTTTGATAAAGAGGGTATAGTATCCCCACTATCAATGTATGACACTCACTACTAGTTAGAAGCTTCTAGTGTATAGGGAGGCATGCTGGAAGTCATGTGACTGACCAACTCAGGGCACCGGTGTGGGGCACCCATGTGAGGAAATTATAGATAGCTATATCCTAGGTGCATCGACCACATCAGAATTCAGGATTGCATTGAATTTTTGACTTATTGACTAACACCAACACCATCTATATCTTAATTATATGACATATTTCATTTATCCCTCTTAATGGAAGTACATACCAGGTCCCCCACATTTACATAAATCGGAGGTGCTATAATTTGGAAACTATATCTCTTATAAGGATAAGACATTAAAGATTTTGGACTATAGAAAAAAAGTTATATCCAATAAGAAAACTCATCTAGTCAAATTTTAATGAAATAACAATGACCATGAAGAGGGAAAAAGGGATCAAGGGGAAGAAATGGAGCATAATACCCCCAACTACTTCTATATTAGTATGTAAAATCAAACTTCGAGAATGGAATTTCTTATGGGGGGGATATAACAACCCAAATTTTTTTCAAAGGAATTTTCCTTCTGATTATATAATCATTTGATATGTGGTAATTCAATATTATATAAATCACATGAACCAAATGATAGAACCAACACCATTTTATTATATTAATTTAGAAATTACATTTTCATACTAAATATGTCCATATGAATTGAAATTATTACAAAAGGGGAAAAAATAGGAAATACTATGACTACAATACTAAAAATTGGATTTTATCGATCCCCTATAATGATCAAACCCATGAAAAACGTTGTAGAAATGAAGCTGAATATTAGTGATACAATACACATTTTTAAAAATAAAAATATATGTAACCTCATGAAAAAATATAATTTAATGGATAATTAATGAAATATGAGGTATTTATAGAATGTAGGGAACCCAAATGACAATTAGAAATACGACTATTGGAATAGTAATTATAACATTGGAAGAGTAATCTAATCATTAGTAATAGTAACTAAACCATTATAATGGTTCCCTCACCTATGTATGAGTAAAATAATATTATGATACCTTATAAAAGGAAAATATGGAATATTTATATCATGATACAAGTTTAAAAAATTGTTTAAAATGTTAATATAAGTGTTTTAATTTTTCTAAATGAATATGTTTATTCACATTTTCAACAAAAATAAGAAGATTAAAAAAATAATTTTTATAAAATGGGTTTATAAATTAATATTATATTCTATTATAAAAATCATATTTAATTTTATAAGACTTTATGTAAATTTCCAAAGGGAGAATTGATCATAATATTAAATTTGGTATTTTTCAAAAAAAATAATTATTAAAAATTAAAAAATAAATTTAATATTTATAAATTTATTTTAATGAAATGGATTCAAGTTTTTGAATATACATATTGATAAATGGTTAGAGTTATTTTTTCCAAAATAGATGAATATTTGGTGAGTTCTAAAATAGAA
Source organism: Viscum album (assembly GCA_963277665.1). NCBI lineage: Eukaryota > Viridiplantae > Streptophyta > Magnoliopsida > Santalales > Viscaceae > Viscum > Viscum album. The sequence continues at coordinate 406,756,840 of OY728130.1, forward strand.
AAAAAATCAAGAATTTTTATTATAAGAAAAATTCATGAAGAATGATTCATGGATGATGTAAGTGACCATGGGATCATCCTCGTGATTTATAATTACTATATATATTTATAAGATTCATCACTATTGGTATACTTTAGGAAAAATAAAAAACTATAGAATATGATATTCAAATAACACGCTTATCCTTCCCTTATAAATATCACTAATCACCACGTCTTCTCTATACACATTCTCACCTTATTTACTTACCAAATATATTCCAAATTCTCTCCCCATATCACCATTACATATCTTTAGGTCTTGAAGTCATCTAAATACCACTCCAAGGTTCCTTTAGTGGATGCCTTAGAGGAGAAATCCAAAAGAAAATATGACACTCTTAACCAAGCATTCATTAAATCAGTCCATTTTCTACCACCTCAATACCTTCATATCCTTGATGGTATGGTATCTTTATTTTTTTAATAATTAAATTTTTTTATATCTATGTAATATCCCCTTTATCTTTTCAAATATTATAAAAATGAACACATATTCAATAATATGTCGATTCAACACCTTCATGGGCAATGGTTTCTTATTTTGGATTACTACTTTCATAAATGGTTAAAATAAACATATAATGGTTAAAAATAACCTAATTATGTATATTACATATTTTTTCATATTATGGAATGAATATATATCTATAATATCAAAATAGACTCAATAAGTTCATCTTGGTCAGAAAACCTCCTTAAATGAACTAATCATAAAACTGTTAAACATGTAATCTCTACATTAAGATTTTTGTGAATAAAGTTTTACATTTTAATGTCATAGAAATATATATACATATTAAATCAGTTAAATTAATCTTCTAGAGATATGAAATAATTCCTTATGAAATTATATATTTATCCATAAGTGACCCAACCATGGTGCCATGAAATGAACTCCATCATAAAAAAATAATAAACATGTTATTTCATTGAAATTATTGTAAATGAACTTATTGTTACTATAGTGAATAAAATATACCTGGAAGAGTCTCTAAATTAATTAATTAATTAATTAATTAATTAATTATTCATGGAATTAATTGTAATTTAAATATTATTTTGGACTAATGGTAAAGGATCTCTTTGAACCACACTATTTTCTATGGTTTGTGATTTCTCTATATATACCTTAATTTATACCTCTATTAATATTATTTTATTATTATATATTTATTATATATGTTAAAAACATGTATAAATAGTTTAATTCACATTTCCTTGATAGAGATATAGTTTTTTAAAGGCCCCCTCACAATTTCTTTTGTTAAGAAGAGTCGATTAAACTGGTCATCTATGTTTTATTATCTCATTTCATGTTCCAAACATTGAAATGCTTTTAACATTGCATGTTTAATAATTAAGGAACTTTTTATGATAAAAAAAATTTAGTTAATTTTTAGTTTCATGGAAATTGATATTCCCTTACAGTCTTTAATGATTCTTTACTATTTTCCTAAAATCCTTGTCAAAGGGAATATTTCTTAAATTATTTCTCGAGTCCTTTTTAGGAATTCAGTTTACATTTAATACATTTTCAAATAAAAATGTTATTCATTTATCAAAAAAATATAATAATTATTTAAACCATTAAGTCAATTAATTCATTATCACATGCAATTTTGAAATGTTATAAGACATTATTATTTATCCCATTTAATTTCCATTTGGTTTTTTAGTTCTTATTACTTATGTATGATTTCATTATGTAAAACACATATGTATATACTTGTTATAATGGGTGAACCTAGATATTTATCCAATGCATTGGGTAATTCTTGTGTCTCATGATATGACATGTCTGGGATAAGGGATTAAACCAAATCCATGATTAGACTCTTTTCATAAAGTGATGTTTCCATGGTAGTTAACTTTGACATATACTTTTGTCTGTTTCATGTTAGTTCAACATTACTATGATTAATTGATTTTATTATTCAATATTATTTATGTTAGGATTATATATGATTTTTATGATCCTTTCCTTTTATAATATCATGTTATTCAATCTTTCTCATATGATATGCTCCATTATCTGGATTATTCCCTTATCAGGATTCATAGCTCACCCCTATGCTTTATGTATTTGATAAGTTATCACATGGAGTTTTAGGAGAACACATTGATTTAGTTGATCATTAAGGATCATAATATTAAGATGTTTTATTTTTTTAATTTTCAATTTTTTATGTCCCAAATATTCTATATACATTAGGCATCATAGCCATTGAGTTTTTTTAAAACATCTAATGATATGTGTAAAAGACGTGGGTCAATATATTTGGTATCAATGAAAATTCTAGTTTAGGGGGGATTAATAATTGAATAATTTAGGGAGAAACCTATGGATATGTCTTTTAATAGGAAAATACCATCAAATTTTCATAAAGTATGGAGGTAGTGGTTTTTAAAAAATTACATCCATGTCTAGATATTATAAGAGGATGTGGATAAATCACAGATGTACCAATGGTTATTAATACTTATTTTGATCATTTGGTACTAAATCAACCTTTACCTGGTGAAGGACAAAGAGGTATTACTGGTCAACCAATTTGACACTCTTAGGGGTTATGATATTTTAATTTCATAACATCATTAAGAATGATTATAAAGACGTTGTAAATACTATTAATCTAGAAAACGTAATTGGAAAATTATCAAGGATAAACTATATTGAAACATTGTGACTCATAGGTTATTATATAAATGTTATGTATAAGTTATTACATAAATGATTGGGATAAGAGGATGGTAGAGAAATTGTATCAAGTATAAGAACCCAATCCTAGAGATCTGTAGCTCATGAATGGAATAAATATTTGACTCCATTCTTGACAGATCTAAATCTCAATAATCTCAACCATGTTGGTCACACAAATATTTTTCATTTTTTTGTGAAGAACAAATTATAATACATGGGTTGTTTTCCCCTTGTATCTTCTTGTCTAAGGATGAACTTCACATAGGTGATCAAACCGGCTGCCAACCTCTCTTTCATAGATTTTGATGTTCCATACCTAGGTAGGGTTATCAGGAATGTTTGAATTAACCATGTTACATCCAACCATGGTATGATTAATAGAAGAATGAATTTTTGTATTTTTGAAATCATTGTAGAGTCCTTTTTGTGAAGGGGTAGCAACTTTAGAAATTCAATGAACTCAAAAAAGAAATTGTTGTGGTTTGTGGATTTGATTATTGGAAAATGAAGAAAATTTGGAGAGGATATTATCAAACTATATTCCCCTATAATTACAGAAAGAGGAGAGAATGGATCTTTGGGTTTGTATCTCTAAAATCTGCACTCCTAAGAATATATGAATGGGATTTAAGATACAATCCTTGGAATTTCAGAAACACTAATGCACAGGTGTGGATCCAGATCTGTAGGTTGAATTGGTTATATTAGATCATGATGAACCTATGATACATAGAATTTTCAATTGGAAAACCAGTTTGGATGGAAATTAAAAAGTATAACCTAAGGTCTTGGAATTTTTGAGGATTCTTGAAGAGGATTACCTATATTCCAACCTATTTGAGGAAGTTTTTCTAATGACCAGGTATTATAATTACAAAATCTAAATCCAATTTTAAAGGAATAGAAAATTATACCTAAATTGTATCTTATTTGGAAATTTATCCTCGGTCTGTAATAAGGACATGATATTATACTTCTATAAATCAATATGGCATGAAGCAACCTCTTATATGAAGAAAAAAGCGAAGGAGAAGTTGCATCAAGGCCCTACTGCCTTACCTGATCCTAGGGCCTTCTCCCAGGGCAATAGAGGTCCTACCACAAAAGTTGTGCTTGAGAGAATTATGACTATATAGGACCCCAGTGGCCCAATATCTTTATATTAGGATTATGATTTGGAAAAATATGATTTCTATAATAAGGATCTGTATAGTGATATATTTTCATTGATTGGAGTCACTAGAGTAGAGGGTATTTCCAAAACCCTCCTCTCATAATAGGAATTCACTGGATCTAAATATGTTATACAGGTAAACATGAAATATTATATCAATAAGGTGGATCAATGGTTGATCAAGGAGCATATTATAATAAAGTAATTTCCACATGTTGATCCTCCTCAATGTTTTTACATTCCCATTGGTCAATTTGCAGTGGATTCTCCACTTGTTGAGGGATCATATGAGTGTCTTTCTAGACATGATGAAATGAATGAAGCACTCATAATGAATTTTTTGACACTCTTGATTATATGGGGGGAAACTTAATTCATGTTTCTACCTCCAAAATTATAATAAAAAGGACCCTTGATGGAAACCCACTTGATTTAGTCTAGTACATCAACCAATTCATCCCACTGACTTGTGCATTTTAAGTTGATGCTACTGATGATCCTAATACCCTTAATCAAATCATGTTGGGTTATTAATTGATGGAAGGAATAATACAAAGGATAATGTATCACCTAATGAAGAATAGAATAATGGAAAGTAACAAATGAAGAATACTTAAAAAGAAATTCCACAACATGGAGGGCCTCTAACAAGAGGCACAACTATTAAAAATTAACATCCTATATTGAAATTTTCAAGTCCTTCATAACTCCAAAATGGTAAAATAACATTGTAATTTTATTATGACCCACAATACCCCTATAATTGGTCTTGCTGAGCTAAATAATTGGTTTGATAAGTGGAATTCTTTTTACTGTGAATCCCTTGAGTAAATGTTTGTCTCTCAAAACTCCCATAACAATGACTTGGATTATATATGGGTCTTCAAACATTATAATATCTAGATAATCTCACTCAATAGAGGTTCCCAATACATATTAGTTTCCTTTCTCTAATAGGGATCCACTCTTGGTATTTATTTCATTTATTCCCCTATCTCTAATATTAGTAAAAGAGTGTTATGAAGGGAACATGGTATTATATATGGGAACATGAATTACAAGTGGATTGTACTTTGGAATTTACAATATATCTTGAGTTTTTTAGATAAAATGGGGTCAAAAATTCATAGGTTGGACTCTATTGAGATCTTTTGGTTCATTTATTAGTTATAGCCTTTTGAGGTCCCAATTAATAGTGTTGACTTTACAAGGAATATGTACACTCTTAATAGTAGGTAAGATTGTATGCTTGATAGATGTTTTTTGCATGTTAATGATGAATGTTATCCCTCTAGGGTCTCTTCATTTTCTATCCCTAAGATTCATTTAGATCATAACCCCTTAATTATCGTGGTATGTATATAACTTTCATGAGTATTCCCTCTTCGCATAATATTAAATAATTGATGATTGGTCATCCTGGATGTTGGGAAATTGTACATTAGGCCTAGAAAATAGTCTCCCATTGTCCTCCCTCTATTTCATGTAAAGAAAATAGAAATTCACCATGGAACTCATGAAATATTGGAGAAAAAATCTATTTTCCTATCTTGATAATGTTATCAAGGCTTTTGAAAATATCTTTATAAGATATCAAATTTCTAACTAGACCCATGACACTTCTTCAAGAGAGTAATTTCATATCCCCTCCATGTTTGATGATATCCTTGTTATCATGATGTGGGTAGCAATAAACTAATAAAATTTAATACGGTTACAAAATATTTATACGATCAAAAAACACTTCCATTAATTATATAAAGAAAAACGAATTATGGGAGGTGTAAATTCCTTCAAAATCAGTGAATGTCAATTGACATCGAAAAATAAAATTTCTAACATAGTGATTGACTACATCCAAAATTTATACTCTAGAGATGGGTCTAAGAGCACCCATAAGCTGATTAATAACATCTCATCCTACATTATATAGTAATATAATAGAGGCCTCATTTCAATCCAATTTGAATAGAAAGTCATAAAAACCCTATTTTACGTCATCATTGATATTGTGGAAAGCCCAGAGTGGTTCACTAAAAATTTATTCAAGTTTTATCGGTAAATTTTTCATAGTGATGTAAAAAATTCAATGAAAAAATTATTTATTCATACATACATGACTTATGGGATGAATTCTAACTTCATTGAACTTATACTAAGATAGAGAACATCACAAATATCAGGGTTTTTAGACCAATTACAATTGGGAATACCCTTCCAAAAATTATCAAAAATACAATTATGATCAGATTGGTAATATTTGTAATGGACATCAATACTGCAAACCAGTTCGGATTTTTTCATAATAGTAACATCCAAAACTACCTCTTCACTACATATGAGTGTGTCAACTTTATGAGGAGGAAAGAAAAGGATGGGACTTCTACACATCAAATTGGTATTTCCAAATCTTTTGAGGCCCTAAAATGGATCTTGATCATTTATGTTGTTAAAAAGTATAGTTTTTCCTCTCCCATTATTAGTATGGTCAGTTCTATACTATGCCTTGCAGTACTACCCATTCTTATCAATGGTTCCCCGAGATGTTTATTTTAATTCACCAAGGGGGATTGGCATGGTGACCTTTTTTGGCCTTCTCTTATCCCTGGATGATGAATTTTTGGGGAGAATCATTAATGACTTGGTAAATATTTTACATTACATATAGATCAAGGCTTTTATATTTATATACACACCCTCTAATAATTTCTATGTGGATGAAATTATTCTTCTTGTGTAGCATTCCAAAAAAAATCTTCCATCATGTCCATTTACGATCACTCTGAGGATATGTTCAGACAAACAATATCTTAGAAAAAATCCTTCATTGTATTTGGAAATGGATTCTCATTTATGTGTAAAAAATTTATTTCTATTAAACTAGGAGTTAAGAGGGGGGGATTCATTTTATTTATTTTGGTGTCTCAATTTTCTAGGGTAAAGTTAGAATTTGTTATCTTGAAGAAAATTTCTTCGGTATCCTAAACCATTTGGCCAAATGGAAGGTGAAATCCATGTCTCCTGCAGGAAGGGTGTGGTTTTTCAACTTAGTGATCACCTCTAAGATTTATTACACTTTCTACCCCTACAGGTGTTCTATATGACATATTAAAAAATTAAATGGCATGATTAGGAACATAATCATGACTTGGTCTATTTTTGAAAGAAAACTCCTCACAATGGCATGGAAGGATTGAATTAAACGAACGGAAATTGGTGGAAATGGAATAAAAGATATCGGGATATTTAATAATTCTCTTCTCACAAAGTTCCACTATAGACTTTTGACATATAAAGACCCTTCTTTTGATTTTATCTCTAGATTTTTTAGCTAAAAGATACTGAATGAGTGAAATTATTAAATGAAATCATTCAGTTAGCCTCCCATTAAGAAATATTTAAATGTCCTGATGGAAAATTCAAAATGGAACATTTTCAAGAATGTATCCTCTATTTTTGGACCTCTCTTTGGCTTAATGAACCCATTGAATAAATAATGTGTGTCCATATAGACATAAACTATCTATTATTGAATAATTTTGTAGAAGGCACAAATATGATGTGAGTGTTCCCCCTCATGTATATTCTGAAATACATTGGTATACCTTTTAAATTAGGGACACCCTTTTCTGGACATCGAATAATAATGGATAGTTTAATGCTATGTAATTCTAAAATCATAACTATAAGGGAGGTTTAAGTACTCCTATAAGGATTCTAAAACAAATGAAATATTTTATTCATCATAAAATAGATCTTATTATATTGAAATTTTGATGATATTTTCTACCCAAAAATTACCAATTATATGGGTTTGGTATTTAAATAGCTTTAGCCTTACACATATGAATAGAATCTATGGAAATTATAAAACATGTTTTTGTTGATTGTTCCTTAATCTCTGGGATATGGGGGTATTTTCAAGATCTAAATTGAATTAGTACAAGTAGGGAGAATAATATGGCGAACATCATAAAATCTATTATATCTTTGTTGCATAGCATACAATTATATAAACTACTTCTATCAGCACTGGCCTATACTAATTATCACACATAGACACTTAGGAATGAATCGATGATTAATAATAAATCCCCCTATATTAATTTATGGATTATATAAATTTAAATATATGTCTTCAGGGACACTCTAATTCATATAGGTCCTATGTAAAACTGACTTTTTCACCTTAATACACATCATATTCTTGGTGTATATGGAAAAGGGAAGAAGACTAGTTTTTTTGAAATTCATCTGATGGATCCCCCTGATCTGTCTGTGGATCAAAGTGATTGTTGATGGTGTATCTTCTATTGTAATAGGTCCATTAGGGAGTGGTAGTGTCTTCTACACCCATAGTGGTTTTGATAAATCTTTTTTTCTTGCATTATATTGGCATTGAAACTGCTTATGTAGTTGAACTTTATGATTTGATCTCTGCTAAAAAACATGTCGTACACCATAATTGGAATAACATATGGATTGAATCTACTTCTTAGTTGGCTTTTATTTCCCTCATGAATCATACTACGGATATAATAGTGATATTTTTACCATAATAGATCAATTGTATCCAAGACACTAGACACCTCAATTTGGGGGTTTCACGTGCATTTAGGTAAACCATCTTCATTGTGGATTCATTTTTAAATAGGGTGATCATATAGATGATATCTATGTGGTTCTTATAGATTCTAGATCACTTATTCTCATTTATTTATGTCAACATGTGGGGTGTGATCCATTGCCACATTTATAAAACCCCTTATAATTGCTGACACTTTTCCTTTAATTTTATAAGTATATTTTATGAGCTTCTTTTTTGGACCGTGATCTTTTTGGTATTACATATATGTTAATATTTTTTCAATTTTTATGCTCAGTTGTTTATGTATTATCACCTCCAATTATCATTTTTTTTGTTAATGAGGTGAACTATGAGGATTCATTCCAATAACCAATGTGATAGGTAATGTGATTATTTTCCTAATGAGATGCATAACCTGTAATGACCTGAACATTTATAAATAAAATTCCATTTCTTTTGACTTAATTAACTATCTTATGGTTATAGATATCATATGAACTTTTTTATTATATCCAAATATATTTTAAATGAATGGTAAGTATATTTAAAATTTACATTATAACTGTTGAACAATGATCACATGAATAGTTAAATATTGGATCTTAACATATCCTTTTGACACAGACAAAGGAAGTGATGGCCTCAACTTGTTGGATCATACCCTATGAAGCGCATTTATTAGTGGTTCTATGGGATATAGATTTTATTTTCCTTTCCCTAGACAAATCCCAAGGTGAGATCCATCTACTAAAACATGAGTGAAACTATTTATAGGAGAATTTCAAGCTCACCGAGATCACGGTCCAAACCATATTCACTGAACAACCCAGTGAAAGCTCCACCATCGCACACCTAGATCTTAGGGTATATTATGGTTTAATAAATGGATTTGTACAAAGACCATAGAAATAAGATAATGTACATTATTTTGTATTTAATAATGAATATATTTTTCTTTCTATTATTGTTACTTTGTAAATGATTTTTAAAGAACAAGTAGTATTTTTTTGTAATATTCAAATTCAATTATGAAATTTATTTTGAGTAAATATTTTATTATTCAAATAAATAATATTTTAATAAAATATTATTTTTAAATAAATTTTATGAAGTATAATTGATCATATAATTTTTATGAATTCAAAAGTAATTTTTATAATGATTTGAAAACTATTTTTATCAAAATTTGTCAATTTTCAAAAAATAATGGTCTTTAATAAATAAATAAAAATTCCAAAATTTAGAAACTTATTTTTGATAAAATGAATATTATTTTTGGAATCATGATATTGAAATTATTTAACCAAGAATTTTTCGTAATTTTATGAGACAGTCAAATATTTGGGGGAAAATTAAATATCGTATAAATATGTGGTGTGTTTTATGACATCATAATGGGCCAATAGAGATGTAATAAATACTATAATTGTTATAATGACAAAATATATGTTTTAAATTTACAATAAATTAACTATGAATTTATTTTATTTATTTTTTAATGCCTAAGTGAATCCTCCAAGACATATAATATATTTTATGGTTTTAAAATCATTTCCTTGAGAGTGTGACACACCTCCAAATACGTTGGGGAATTATTTTACTTTTTTTGTCTCTTGGGATTCTAAAATAATTTAATCCAATCTTCATTGATAGAAACCATGGAAAAACCATGGGATTATTTTTAGTTTTTATTAATTTATAATGAATTGTCCAAAACCAAAATAATAAAGAAATTCCTCTCATTTCCTATATAAACCAACCCAAGATCCCATTTAAATTCACTAAAAATAATTTAAGATCATCCAAACTCTAATGCCTATAATCTAGAGTCCTCCCAAGTTTCCCCCAAGCACCAAAGGAGCCTCCTTGAGCCATTGGCATCACACATCCAAGTAGGGGATTTCTCTCTTCATATTTCCATTCAAGCACTTCCTTTATATTATGCTTCTTAAATTCCATTTGAATATGTTTAAATATGATGTTAAATAACCCCCTTAATTAAATTTTATTTATAAGTTATTGGAGATTCTTTTCACTCCCATTAATTCTCCCAATGATTCTTTAAGTACACAAGTTATTATGCCAAAATTTCGCAATGGATCTTCCACCCATCTCCTTTATCATGCATCCATTTTATGATGTGTATTACAATTTTATTTCTCCAATGTTGGGACATGAAACTAAATATTACTATTAATACCCATTTAAATCCTATGTTATGGGATACCGCTTCCATTCTCATCAATCCATCTTATGAATTTTTATATGATGTCCATATACAGCAAAAAATGCACCATGATTTTCCATGCCAAGATAATGGAGTAGTGAATACCATACCCATTTTATTATCAAGGGTAATCATATTTATACACATAATCCTATTTATTTTGGGAATACATGTATGTATTACACATTTATAGATCATGGAAAAAAATATTTTGTTTAATGAATCCAAGTTATAAGATATATTTGGCATACTTAGGCATGCGATTGAAATGTTTATGAAGGGGGTGCCTTGATAGCACTCCAATGCATTGGGTAATGGTAATTATAATGATATTTCATGTTGTGATAGTATTTTACATGATTCCCTTATTTTGATTTTTCTGGCCATAAAATCTTGGTAGTTTAGCTTTGAATTAGGTTTATGATATAGTGTTTTAAGTTGTTTCCAAATTCCCTATATTATGAATGCCGTACTAAATAATGCCTATTTATTCATATTCCTTTATAACTTTTGATATGAATTTTCTATCATGTATTTTTATCCTCATGTTAATACATGTTTACTCCCTTGCTAGTTTTTATATCTCACCCATTTTTTATGTATGTCTTCTGGTTATCCCATGCAGTGTTAATTACAGAAAAATGTTGGGGTCATGTCAAAGATGTTTTCAACAGTGATTTATTGTATATCATGATTTAAGTTGTTATGTAATTTTCATAATCCACAAATACACTAGAACTATCAATCATCTAAATTTTATTATGAGTAATTTTAGGTAATAAATCATGTTTTGATGTGAAATAAAGATAAGGGTTTTTATAGTTGGTTCCAATGGATAAGTTTAGTAAGGATAAGGCTATGTCTAAGAAAACATACCTAAAATTTGGTAATTATAGAGTAATTGTTTTTTCAAGAAAATAAATCTTTGTCAATATACTGCAAGTGGACATGGTTCTGGAATATATGTACCTGGGATTAACAACTAGGACAAGGTGTTCTGTGATTAACTTAGGGTAACCTGGTACATGACAACTGCCTTACTGAACACCTAGTTGGATACTCCTAGACATATGCTTCATAAAATTCATAAGATCATTGCAAACCATTTTTAAGGGAACTACAAATATATTCCCATAAGAATATATGTTTGGCAGTAGATCGTGGATAATGTAGACTGACGCCTAAAAACTCATTAGTAAATGAGATAAATGTCATATATAAGTTATACCTTTAATGTCATTGGATTACCCTTTATTTGTTAAACTTCTTATGATACTCATCTATAATTTTCCATTAATTCTAGATAATTTCTGGAAATCATAGGAATCATGCTACCGACCGGTGCTAAGGGTGGTGTGAGGATAGCCCCAATGAGATTCCCAACCTGATGGGAGCGGGAATCAAAAACTTTGTTGCGATGATTTCTTTGTTAAATCACGTTTTGAATCTAAACCTAGATCAATGAGAGTGACCAACCCCCCTAAGAGAGAAAAATCAACAATCAAATGCTTCATGCGACAATGAACTCAAACTTTTCAATGAGATATTTAGTGATTCCTCAACCCTCAATATTGGGTCCACACAAGAGGAAAAAAATTCTCATTTTTTCTACATATAGGAAAGACCTACATAGGAAATCTCTGACCTGGAAATTGCAGAATATCCAGAACTAGGGGTTGCTTCATCCTAGCCACTAAATAGTACACAGTGACACTGATTTTTCCAATCATTTTTTCAGCTATAGTAAAAGTTACCTTTCCTCATGCATGTATCATACCTATACAGGGAACCCCAAAAGAACTATGTATGTCATGATTCTCTCTTCTATAGGATACGTAGAGAGGCTCAGATCCTATATCTCAGTCTGACAACAACATAAAAAATTCCCCACTCTCATACACAATAGAATGATATGAAAAAAGTGTCTAATATGAGCCTCACTCCATTCATGAGTTCATACCTGAAGGAAATTTTATTTTTTCCCTTACAAGAGTCAGATGGACATGTGAGGGATCCTTTCCAAGACTATGTAAGGATTTATTCCATCCCTTATAGGATATATAGTGACACCTGAGTCTCCAATCCATGGTCCAGCCCCAATAGAAAAAAATTCCCTTCCCTATGAACATGTCAAAAATGTATGGTGAAACTTTTCACACCTATATAAGGGAAACGTTTATATATATTCCAAGGATGTTTCGGCAAGATGGGTTCCTTTAATTTTTAGGTAATTTCCATTCACAAACAAAAAATATATATTGGAAAATGTTGGAATCACCATAAACATCTTTTTCCTTTGGAAATGTATGTTCAGTGTCTAGAAGACACCTTTTTATTGACTATGCACAATATTACCTGGTTGGCTCAATATATGTTACCCAAAACAAAGGTCTATCTACCAATGATATATTCATCCTCAGGATAGTTTTTTTCTTATATCTACACACCCCAATGAAGTTTATTTCCTACATCACTCCTATGATTTGAAACCCCCATGTAATATCATACAACCCTCCCCACTTCATGCCCGAAGATTATAGAAATTTCTTTGACAAATTAATGTGAAAAGGAAAAAAATTACCCTTAGGTTAAATCAATGTGATGTAAAATCATAACCTTTAATTTCCTTGATGTAAGACATTAAATATCATGTTCCATGTCCTACATGTATGAGGTTAAAATTCACCATTCTCTTAGAACTCCCTTACATAATCAAAATTAGTGTAGGAGTTGTTTCTCATGAAAGGCTATTGTAGATACAAATTCCCTCATCCTTTATAAAAACTATTCCCATGATAATCCACCCTTTTTGGAAAGAAAAATTCAAATTTTTACATACCACCTAGATATTAGAAATGGAGGGTCATTTTCATGAGGACACCATTGCTTGAACCTTCACAATATGCACTAATTCTATCTACATAAGTTTCTCACAAAAATGGTTATGTCAAACAATGGAATATTCATCGCCATGAGAGGCATTTCAAATATTTGCCTTCCCCAACAACATCATATTGTGAACCTTTTTTATGGTTAATCCTCACATAATTTCTCTATTTCATTTCACTGATATAGAAATCAAAAAACCAAGGTTAATAAAAATCCCTCATTGATGTCAAAAAATATTAGGAAATTCTCAGCCAATAATCCATATTGGGGCCTCGACCTAAAATTAATGGTCAAATCTATTTGGCCTAAAATGTCAGTGAGATTAGTTTTAATTGCAAGACTCTCAACTTCTCACAAAAAATACACAAAATATTCCAAGTTGAAAACCTGCAAAGGGAACTTAGGGAAAAAGTTGAGGTTCTTTCTTGCTAAACCTATTCATTCCATGGTTCAGGCAATAATCATGAAATTGAAAACTAAAAATTCCCAAAAAAAATTAGGTTAGAAACCCAAAATTGGAAAACTAATAAAAAATCATGTTTTACCCACTAATCCCACACCATAGAGAATTAGGAAAAAAATATTGTGATAAAAGAAAAGAAACAAAGTTTGTAGGGTTTACCATTTAACACTATAAATAGTGAAAACTATGCCTGTTGATCCCCTCTACTCGGAAAAAAATTATCATTTCACGATCATGTAACTTAGGTTACCTTAGATAGTAGAAAAAATTGGTATTAAACAAAAAAAATTAAGTCATTTTAGATATTATCATTCAAATTATGTTGTTAATTGTGACCGATCAACTTTACAAGATGATATAAAGGAGGTTTTTAGTGGATGGAAACCAAGTTTCATTTCTTTAAATACTAATGGCTGATCACCCATAGCCTAGAGTCTCTCTCTATGAATAGGATGTTATGATTACAGGGCATGCTCAGATATTCACAAATTTTTAGTAGTTTCAGGTCTAAATTCTTTATTAATCAGCAGTGCATTGAAAGGTTGCAGTCTCATCATCTTCACCAACCCACAGTACCTCCATCATTTTAATCACGTCCAACACTGCCCTTTCATCCTCCTCCACCAATAGTTACCCTTCATCCACTAATACCTCAGTATAAACCAATACATTCATAATCCACTCTAGTTCCTTGATATATTTCTCCACCTCTTGAAAAAGCCATCCCACTGAGGTCCTCCACTCTAAAAAATTTCTTTGTCACCTCACGGCTATCCTATTATGCTCAACAGCCTTGTTTAGATGGATTTTCTTAGTTATAGTAAAATAGGTAATGGATTCTACATTCAAGAGATGAGAGTGGAGTGTGTTACACTTCTATTGGGAATTAATCATCGGATTCACTATATCATTAATGGATTAAAATTCATATCCCAAATACCCTATAAATGAAAATGGATGGTTAAATTTGGAAGACAGTTGTGGCATGTTTGTGAGGGGTATGAGAAATCAGCTTCCAGGTAACCATCCATATTTTATGGTGGGTAGCATAAAGGTCATCAAGAGCCACCTAGTCCACCTCAAGTTATCTCTCATATGGTAAGTTATATTTGGTAATAAGATCCACCAAATAGGGTTTTGATTGAACTACCTCTAAAGGGAATCACCTCGCAGCAGCTGATTCCCTTGAAGTATATGCAAGTGGAAATATTATAAAATTGTCTCCAACCACGTAAATGTAAGGAATAGATTATAAAATAAAAATAATAAAGAAATAATTTCTTATTTTTCTAAAAAAATAAAAGGATATGGGTATATTAATAGAGATATACCTCTACCATCATAGATATCAACATTCTAAACTAATAGTTCGTCATCATCACCCAATAGAAGGTATGTCGCATCCTTAGCTTGTGAGTGTAACTCAGGTTCTTCTATAGACACACGTAGTGTAGGACCATGCTCAGCCATATCAGTGATATATAGAAGACTTATGATATAAATTTTACCCATAGGAATAAATATCATAGAGCTAGAGACGATAGGTTTTTCAGATTCTCCATGAGCCTAAATCACTCCCTTTTATATGGGTGTTCTCCCTAGAGGGATATGATTAATATCTTCAATAGAAACATAAACCCCTAAATAAACACCCTATACAAATAAATATTCTTTTTATTATGAGTTTTTTATCTCATGGGGCCTAAAATTCCCCTTATATACTCAATTATTTAGGGCTCCCCAATCCGTTAAGTTACAGTAGGTAATGTCATCATGATCATCTCCATAGGATCAAGATCGATATGCTTAGTTGAAGATTAAATCTATAAAAACTATACCACTAATGTGATAGGTGTTGTTTGGTACTAAAGAGATTCCATCCTAGGGATCATGTCCCCCCAAAAAAATTAATTTTCATGGAATCTGAATCGTGTTCAACTATAACTATCGGTAACATCACTTATAATTTCAAAGAAGTAGGATCTAATGACCCTTGGGAAATTTCTACCAGATTACCCATCAAACATGAAACAAGATATATTCACAATTATTAGTCTGAAAATGAAGATTCATAGCATGAAAATTAATTAAATAAATTCTACAACTACTGGTGATCCCCAATTATATATGTATCATCAGTTGTGATTCATTTCGATGCTTTATGGTATGCCATATAGATGACCCTCTAGAAATAAAGGAGGGAGGGGATGGAGATGTAAATTCTCTATTAGGATTCACAAATACCACTTCCATGAACTCTATGGCCCTAAGGGATCCCTCTCAAGTGACTCCCATGCCTGAGGGGACATTCCTTCTAAATTTGGTGCCCCTCCGTGTGTATTTAATGAAAGAAACATTTTCCCAAATCTCCCCTGGTTTCAAAAAGCTTAAGGAATAATGCATTAAGGTCATAATGGAAGGGATAATACTAATTTATATAAAAAAATATAATTAACACTTAATCAGTATCATTTGGATTTGTAGTGATTATCACAATGTCTTCTACTCGAATAGACTAATATGGTCTTACCATGAAAGAGTGTAGGTAGGTACCCATCTCTTCTAGACATGTAGCCACCCTATGTGGATCTTTGTGAGTTGAAATCGACATCGGATTAATGATTGATCCAAAACCTGTATGATTAAGGGGCTCAACCTGAATTTTCCCATAGATATCTTTAGCATATGTTATTTCCCTTAAGGTATCACATGCCTTCCAATCCCCTAGGAAAGTTGTAATAATGGGGATGACTAATGCTAGAGGGTCCACCTAAGAATGCGACGAGGGTTCTAGTTGCCCCAATTTTGGTATAGGTTCCTCAGTCACCCATGAACCCTCTTGAACTGGGTGCTTGCAAGACCCTATATGAAAACGAGGAATATACCCCCACTATATTTTTTAAGGGAGGGTCGATGTCATCAACATCCCAAAAGACATGTTTATCATAATCATCCTACTAATTAACGTCAGACCTCAACAAGGTAATCACTAACTAGGAATATCTATATACGTTTAACTGAGAATGGATTGAGGAATAATGAAATTCAAGATGTACATACACCATTGTAGGGTCATCATCATAAGAGATGTTAGTAGGCACTGAAACATTTCCATACTCAGTTACTGTGACCTCCCTCCCTTGTAGAAAGCACCACAGAGCACAAGATGAATGAGTTACCCTTAAACAACCTCATTACCCTGAAGCCATTGGAAATAAAATTTTAGAATGGATGGATGCTTGAACCTAGATAGTAGTTTTGATAGAATTAGAGGTTAATCCCTAGGCTTTCAAAACCATCCTAGTGGGTTTGGAAGGAAGGGATTTCCTTGGTTGCTTTATGGTCCTAGAATGACCAAATGTTTTCATTTATTCCCTCCAACCTCAGAAAATTTTTGGAATTCTAAAACAGGATTAAGTATTTCCAATTAGTCTTTAGGATAAGATAAATTCCACACATATTCATAGGATCTGGTAAGTCCATGCTTGAAACCCATGGAAGTTAGAATCCAAATTTGGCATTTTTTGTCCTCTTGGGTGAATATAAACTAGAATTTATGTGATATCATTACATTCCTCTCTTGAAATGAACTACCGATGGTCGAAGGACATATCATTTTGACATAGTTGAATTTATGTGAAAATCTACAGTGGTGCGTACCCTTCACAGATAATATCTTCATCAATTCTGGAAAACAAGAAACCCTCTTTCAAAGTGATAATATATCCCAACCTGAAAACGTCCTCTGATCTGTCATTACCCAAAGTACTAGAAGAGGTAATGTAAGGATCATAGGTTAATAGATCACAATTCTTGTGCCAATCCATCGCTCTGTGCTCACTCCAGTATAAAGGTATTACCCCTCTTAGGATTTTGAAGTATGGTCAGATGCTATCATTTGATATCTATTGGTGGTTAATGTATATGTAGCCTACAGTATGGGATTATACTCAACCACAGATGACTTGGAAGTGACCCACCAGGTGGTATTGTGGCCTCCCCTAATTGATCCATCCCAATGAATGATAAATATTCATTAGTACTGGAATAATAAAACTCAAACCCATACATGTGTCAAATTGAGCCACTATGATGAATGTGGTGACTCTAGCCTCAATACAAGAATCATGCACTGGTAGTAGGCTACCACTCATAAGCATGGAAATTAAATCTAAAAGTTGGAACAATAAGAAATTATTAGTAGTATTATTATAGCCCTACTCATTGAACTGATCCTTCTCAAGAATGGGCCCATAAGATCCCGTACACTTTTGGGATTCAATGGTTTAGAAGGTCCTCAACCTCTGCTTGCATGGTTCATGAATGCTACATGTATAAAAGGTGTTAATGTAATCATAAAATGAGAATTACTTCTTCATAGAATGATCACCATTAAAAATATCATTGGCCTTTTCAATAAGCTTCTGGGAAAAAGGAGGAGTACGCTCGACATCATCCTAGGTTGAAGGGGGGAGAAACTGATCATACATATTGCCAATGATGGGAACCCATATGATTAAAAGTATTTCCTAGATATTGATGACTACCTACCCATGAAATAAATTGAGGGTTTTGGTATCCGAGATCCACCTTCTAAATAGATTACGAACAAAATTTTGGATTCAATTAGAGTAGTTCTAGGATACCCAGATTTCCTTAAAAATACCAACTACCTTCAGCTCAGTCTTAAAATCCTTGAAAGCCAAATAGACCCAAAAAGACTCCCCATTCTGGGATGAATGATCCCCCAGTGTGAATGTACTATTTTCATGACCACCCCAACTGCTTGTTTTTGTGGCCTTCCACACAATCCTGTGTTAGTAGTAAATTTTATCATCTAGAACCCGAAAAGATTCTTCTAGCGACCGAGGGGAAAAGTTCGGAAGAGACATGATAGAAAGGGACTTCCAAATGAACACCCTTGGAAAAAAATTTGTTTAGGGGATATTTTTGTCTTCGAATGTCCAGGACGCAGGTTGATTTGTTAGTCATGGTGCCAGAATCGCAATATCAGATAGTAGCCTGAATCCATAAAAGGGATGTCTATCCGATATAAGATACACCCTTTGACTGGAACTAAGAAGACCCTCAAAGAGTTGATGAAGAGGGCGGATGATAATTGTATAGTCAACAAAATCAATCATAGCCTTCTAACTTTGGTCAACAACTGAAGGAGTAGCTACAAAAATAGAAGAAGCATCCTATAAAGGGTCCATCATATTTCCAAGAGCCAAATCCTCACGTAGGGAAACCATTTTTCTTTTAAAATTGGTGCATGAAATTATGAAGGACTTGCGTGAAAAAATGTTCCCGCACGAAGGAAGTCTGGGATTCGCGAAAAATCACCAGTGGGGCGTGCAATTTTGGGCGCCCGGTTCCACGCGATGCGGCCTTTCGCGCCGATGGGTCCTGGTGTGGAAGATTTCGCACGTCGCCCGGTTTCCGCAATATCTACGGCCTATAAATAGAAAGAGACCCTTTCTGTTTTAGGGTTGCGGAATTCGGACCAGCTCCCGTGCACGGAATTGGACTCACGCGTGCGTAATATGAATTTCAGTTATTGACCCTTTTCGCGCAACCTTGCCCCGGGGTTCGTCTTTGCGCTCAATCACACCAGCTTAAATAAAATTGCAAACTTTTCAGGGTTCCTCCTTTGCACGCAATCACTTCCATTGCACACACTCCCAAATTTTCATGCGAAACCCAATTTCACATAATCTCATCGTTAGGTTTTTCCCTACTTTAGGGATCGGTCATTGCCCCCGTGCACAAGCCAAGCCCGTTGTGCGCAATCCCCCTAGCCGCACGCAATCCCTCTTCCCCAATTGCATTTCATCCCGTTGTTTTGCGCACAAACCTTCTCTTTGTGCACAAACCCCAGGACCCCTCACCTTGACGCCCCCGGGGTGCCTCCCTGCATAGGTGCCTGATGTCCTCTATACCGGGCATGTATGCCATGCGTTGTTTTCCCGTACGTCCTTCCGAGCTCGTACGAAGTAACCTCAAGGTCCCTTGGGCGGTGTTTCCTATTTTATTGCTTTGACTTATGCTCCTTTGCATAGGAACGCTAATGGATATTGATTTTTCTCATAGCCACGCTAACGTGGACCTCTCGATGGTTCGCCATGCGGCCCCCTTTCACCACGGCCTTGTCGATGCCTTCCCTCCCACAAGGGGTAGAGGGTGTTGGGCATGTAAGCCCTAGGGGTGTGGAGTGAACCCACCTCATCTGAGCTGCAGGAAGTTAAACTTCCAAGCACCTCGTCCTCAACACATGAGGTTAAACTGTAATCTGACCTCGTGCCTCGCACGCAGGGTCCCCCCTGCTCGGACATTCTTTACACCGCTCATCTCCACGGGAATGGAATCTTCCTCACATGGAATGATATCCTCCCTCTCAGAGTGGAGTTTGTCCACGGGGGAAGGGTTGTCTTATAGAGTAAGCCCCTAGACTCTCTTGTGGAAGGTAGCACCCATGCACCTCCATACTTCCCCACCACCGAGGCCAGGGGAGGGTGTGATAGGGAACAAGGCATCTTCTTTGTTCGGTCCCAAATCCCTCTCCCTCTATGCTTTGTCACATCACGGGCCTCCATCCTGGAGTAAGTCCTGGCACCATGGGCCGCTCAACGTGTAAGCCCCTCTCCGCTTCTCATGGATGCACCCTTCACGACGTGATCATCCGGTCCCTGCTGCCTCTTGTTTCTCACACCGAGCATGACTCACGTGGGATTATAGTGAGCATGGACCATGACACATTTTTATGGGCCACCTCTGAGCGTAATCCCCATCCCGGTGAACTACGAGGACTTTGATTCATGCTAAAGCATGGTACGTAGGTAACATCCACGAGGTTCAAGCCTACCACCTGGTCGTTCTGACCCCTTCACATCGGTTCGCCAACACTTTGGGCCACCTCAGAACGTAAGCCCCAAATTTCCCATCCATCATGACGTTAAACTGTATACCCATCCAGCATGACGTTAAACTGTCTGCCTCGTCCTGCATGACGTTAAACTGTATACTATCCCGCATGACGTTAAATTATAAGCCCGAACTACGGGGACTTTGATCCATGTCAAATCATGGTACGTAGGTAGCCTCCACGAGGTTCAAGCCACCTTCACTCCGTCACCCATCCTGATTCATACCCGGGCCACCACATCCCGGTGGTATCATGCCACCTCATTCCACTCCACAGAATCCGGGAAGTCGCCCACATGCTAGCCCTAACATCGGAGTTCCCTTCAGGGGGTCCTTTTATCTAATCCACTCTTAGTGTTCCAATCAGTCCGATCTGTCTCCGCAAGACGCTAAACTCGCGGCATACCCCGTGTTAAACATGGGAAGCTGAGGAAAACCTCAGATACTTGCCTATGGCATGCCAATTCCCCGCATTCGATGTGGGATGTGTTGGGTTTCTGCGCCCTCGAGAAGCCCTATAATAAGAGACAGAAGACATACATGCCAATCCCCCGGCGTCAAGACATGCCAACGACGCCCCAGTGTGACCATTATTCTCACCGAAGGATACTCCCCCAACCAGACCCCTTGGAACGTATCTACGGAAGCAGCATAATTAACTAGTGTCCATGAAGATATGGCACAGGGAACGAGATTCACAAATAAGTCTTAAATCTATGACGGAGACCCGGACTAGGTGACAAGCTCCGAGGAGGAATCCACGGAGGGAAGAACCGACATCCCATCATCCCGGTTTCGATAAAGGAGCAGAAGTCCCTGAACAAGGAATGGATGTCGCCCACCTTTGGAAAGCGGGAATGTGGGGCCACAAGCTGCGCGTCCTCCCCTGCGTGACGGATGAGCGCGCGCGCCCCAGTGGAAAGCGTCGAAAACATAAAATGGTGAACCCGACATGAATCTCTTCTCCTCAATACGGAGACCAGTAGGGTTTGGTGTGTCGGAATATTATCATGTCACCAGGTATGGGTACCCAGTACCAGGACGTGGAACCCGCCAGGGGTTGGGGTGGTCAGGACGTTGAGCACTCCGTTCTGTGACATCGTCATCATGGATCCCTCTTATCGACCACGTAAGGCATAAAGACGCTGGGCTATTGGTTGTAGATTCCTTTTCCTACTAGTGTTAATGGGTTCATCCCCCTGCTTTTAGGAATCAGATCACCACATCCAGAGCTCGATCGCCACCTACCCACCGGCGCAGGGGTAGGGGCAGTACCGAAGCGGCCACCCCGCGCGGTCCCGCCTTTTCTACAGCTGCTTCGACCTCCGCGACTGCCGGGTACAAGGAGGATGGGGTCATCCTGACCAGGGACATGGCCCGTCTGGATCTCGATGAAGTTGTGCCTCACTACCATCACCGCCCCAGAGGGCCGCACAGGGAGCTGTTGCTTCCCACACCAACGTTCAACCGTGTCGGGAGCCTATCCCCGAAACACCTCGACACCTCCCTTCCCTATGCCGATGAGGTGGGAGATGTCCCGGTTCGCCCGATCGGGGACCCACTCTAGGGGTTCACGGAAAGGGCCCCCGCCAGGCCGCGTCGACGCCGCCACCCGACTCCTCAGGCCGAAGAGCAGGCAATCCATGTGCTCGCACCACCGGCTCCAACCCATCTGACCCGACGCCAGTGCCGGGCGCGAGCAGAAGAGGATGCCCGCCCTAGGGCATCAGCGTCAGCAACCACTGTGGCCCGAGCCACTGCTTACTCTTTTCATCAAACCCACGTACACATTGAGCAGGGGAAATTACATGCCCAACCCAGATCGAGGCCCCAACTGCCCCACAGGCAGGTTGAGTCGATTCTCCCAGTCGCTGGCATAGGCAATGGCCACCACGGATCAATTCACGGTAATGCCATCCATCGTGAAGGCCTACTCCATGACACCGTTATGGAAAGCAGAAGGCTTCCTCGTGATAGCTACGCTCCTGGTGTGGCTCTTTACAGCACTCACTGCACTGGGTATGGGACCACTCCACCTACTACTGTCAGCGAGTATGGAGCCATTGCATATCTGGTCACTCACCCACATGGACGTCCTCCCCATGTCCCTTTCGACATATTCCCCGGTGCTCCTCACACACCGGCCTTCAGTCCTCTTGGACCCAATACCATTGTAGCTAGAGGACTCCATGACGGAAATCAGCCTTGCCCTGAGGAGCCACCCAGGGGTAGGAAGGCGGGGCGTAATCGCCGAAAGGGAAATGCCATGGAAGGCCGGATAGAAATCATACCGGTCTGTTTCTCAGACTCTAAGGCGGAGTACGACTCAGCGATGGATCCCTCCCCTCATTCCTATGAGTCAAGGGCGGGGATAGGAATGTGGTGCGTCAGCCTCGTACTCCCTGAATGCGAGATCCGTATGATCCCCTCCTCCCTCTGATGGTATATCCAGGAGGAAGAGGACTTTACATACCCCCAGGGATCAAACTTGAAGTTACCATTGGCCTTTCTGTAAAAACCTTCCACCTCGGTCAGAGAGGGTGGAGAACTTTTCTGGGGACCGACCGAAGAGTCATGACATGGAATGCCCACGACAAGTGCCGACACTATTACAGGAGGCCCGTTCGTCGGCCCATCCTATCGTGACATGACATCCAGGACACTGCAGCCCTTGGAGGGAGACTTAGGATTCAGCGGCCAATCGGCATGCTCGCCGTATTCTCTGCCGGCCAGCCCACCGGCCCAGTGGCCTACCTCGGCACCGCTTCCATTTCCCCAGCCATTCTTGGTTGATGAGCGGGACCAATAAGGGCCGAATCCTGAACCTGAGCCGTGGAGCTTCTGGACCGTCCTCGCAGCAGGCCACTTCCATGATAAGTTTTGTCCTGTCGTAGGATTAGATTTTGATATACCAGGATTTCTCACCCCGAGAGAGTTTGAATGTTTCTGCCAGACTCTCCGGGCGACTCACTCCCATCTTCGCCATCAACAGGTGTCTTATCCCAGGAGTCCAATGCATCTCAAGGATATCGTTGAGCAGTTTCGTCGGGTCGACCTGGCCACGCTTCCTGCGGTTCGGCACCCCGAGTCACTTGGCCACCACAGGGCCCTCCAACAACAATGCGTCCAGATTTTTCAAGTACTCCGCAAAGTTATCAAGGAATCCACCCCCCACACGCACATCCATGGATAGGGGCAGTACGCTGCCCTTCTCTTCAGTAAGATTCGCCGACAGCCTGACTCACCGAGCGGTGTTGAGAGCATGCCCTCGAGGGAAGCAGTGGTCAATATGGCCGACCTGTCAGGAGAGGGGAACGGTTTGGAACTTCTCGATGGGGACTCACCCCCTTAGGACAGGATACTAATGGACCTATCCGGGAGAATTAATCTCCTATAGAGAAACCTCCTAGGTCGCCCCGCACCCACTGATGCATTAACACTGAGCCAGAACATCGGCAAGGGTAAGGAACACATCGGGGTTGTCAAGCTCACCGACACATCTGCCTCAGTGCAGAACGCAGAAGAAGATCCCAAGAAGGCCACGCTGCCCCAACATCTTGATGAGAAGAAGAGGATGGTTGATGAGCTTCTGTCCGGATGCATTGCGGAGCGGCGGCCTGACTACGGTGATCCTAGGCCGGGAAAGCAGGGGCAGGAACAACTACCCCTTGACGATATTCTCCTGAGCAACCGCGATCATGCCATGTTCGCTGACAGAGGAGATGTCGGAGCTCATGGAAAGAGGGCGTGATACATTTCTCCAAACCCTCCTGAGCAGCGTGATCACCCAAGAGACCCGGCTCGGTTTCCTCCTGCTGCCCCAAGAGTTGCTCCACAAGCCGCCCCGCGAGCTGCTGAGCTTGACTACCAGATTGAAGATCCCGGCAATGTGCTTGTGGTAGGGGATCCCTGTCAGGACAGGAACCCACATCCAGACGACCTGATGGCGGCACTCATCGCCTGCTTAGAGGCTTTGGAAACTTGATAGGTGGAAATCCCACCGGATGGCAAGCCATACCCAGCATGGGTGGATCATATGCCAACACCTCCGGGATTTGGGAACCCCACTTTCGCCCCCTTTAACAGGACAGGAGACCTTCCACAGCACCTGGCCCACTTCAACTCGAGGTGTGGGCCTATGTTAGGGACTCCAGTGTAGAAGGAGGCCGCCAAGCTCCGTTGCTTTGTTCAGACACTAGAAGGGTCATCATTCGTCTGGTACAGCCAACACCCTATCGGATCTGTGACTAGCTGGGTGGACCTTCGCAGGAAATTCCTCTACCAGTTCAGTTCCACAAGCCGGAAGTTTAACATCGGAGACCTCTTCTGGTGCAAGAAAAGGCCCGATGAGCGAGTCGCATAATTCATCGCCCAGTGGAAGGGGATCACATACTCCCTTGACATGCCACTAATTAGGGAGAAATTACTGACAATGTGCATAGGGAATGTCAAGGCCGAGCTGGTTCCTTCTCTAATCACTCAGAATTACCCCGGAGGGTTCCGGGACTTCTCAGAAAAGGCTCAGCGCCTCGAAGAGTCCCTACAACATGCCAGTCTGGCATGCCTGCTACCTCCTGTAATCCCTGCAAGGAGAGATGCCAGAGCCGAGCCCGCTGTTGTGGCACAGATAGAGGCCCCCAGGCACCTAGAGTTGCTACCAGTGAGGCCAACTCCGCAGCCCCATGGGGGTCTACCCCCACGGGCACAGCCTCCGGCCCAGTAGCGACCGCCTCAAAATCGGCAAGTGCCTCCGCATAACGCAATGTCACCACCTTGGCGAGATAATCAGGTTCCACCTCCTCGACATGCTCCTCCAGCCCCTCATCAAGGCCAGCCTCCTAGATCCCCCTTTCTGGATAGAAGGAATCAAACCTACTCATTCTATGAGGCTCAGGTCCCGGGTTACTTCTGTATTGCTTTGGAGCAGAGAATTATGCAGCTTCCTGAGTGTTGGAAGCCAGAAGAGGCGCATCTCACTGATCACCCCAACTACTGCCCTTATCATCGAACCCTAGGTCACACCATCCAGTGATGCTACGTATTCAAGGAATGGCTCCAAGACCAGATTGAAAACAATATATTCAGGTTTGGGCCAGCCCCGGAACAAGTAGCAGGTGTCTTTGTGAGATCATAGGGTGGTAGCGGCGATGAGGATGAATGGCAGAAGGTTTCTGACCATGGGTCCCAGATGTATAATGACTAGATGGCCCGTAAGACGGTCGCCCGTGCCCATGGCATCATCCACGCACTCTTCAATCAGCCAGAGCCCTCAGAAGATGCAGTTGCTACCTCGATATTATCATCTATGCCTGCCTCTTCCCAGAAGAGCAAGTGGCGGCGGTGCAAGAAGAAAGAATGCACCCTTCCAATGCCATCGTCATCCCACACTTTCGGTGACTTCATGCCCCCAGAAATGGGGATCCCTCAGAGACTCCACCCAGTAATGGATGACTCCATGAGTGATAGTCAGGGTTATGCTTTGGTTAACACCGTAGAGTTGGTAAATCCCTTTTTGACTCCCGACAATGAGGGATGACTGGTGGACCTTCCCAATGTCCCCAACCATCGCCAACGTCGGCGGAGCCGTGGCTACATGAATCGTCGTGGCACGATAGTTGGCACCTCAATCCAGGACGTGCATGCCACTAAGACCAGGCAGCAGGCCCAGTACAGAGCTCAGCACACTCGGTCCCTTTATCTGGTGTCGACGGGTTCGCCTCCACCACCGTTTGTGGTGATGGATCAGGAGGAACCACCTCGGTCGTACCACAACCCACTCCGCCTTGCTACAAGACGACCCCAGCCTTCCATTACTAATCTGGAAGCAACTCTCCGGGCTTTGACTAGTGAACAGAGAGACATGCCTAGTACCATTCAGCCACCGGTCCAGCCGGCAGGGCCCGTCATGCCTCCAATCGCAGAGCGGCCTCCTACAAGCAGAGGCTCGTGTTTGGCTCGGAAGTATGATGTTCTGAAGCACCTGGTCGGCATTCCAGCAAGGCTTTCTATCCTTGAGGATTTTCGCCTATCACATTAAATGTGTGAGGTGCTCTCCAAGGCCCTAAATAGCCCCCTCCAGTTTGAGACAGAGGTAGTGGCTGCAGAAGCCTTCCACGCTGAGGCAAGTGAGAACGCCGAATGTCAGGTAGTTATCTCATTCTCCGGTGAAGATGAAGACCCTCCCATACAAGGGAACATTCTCCCACTGTACATCACTGGCCAGTTCAATGGCGTGGAAGTTCGCCACTGTCTTGTTGTCATTGGTTATGGGATTAACCTAATCCCAACTCGGACGCTGCGGAAGCTGGGTCAGTCTGAGGATGATTTAACTCCCTCCTACCTCAGGATTCAGGGGTATGACAGGACCGAGCAAACTCCAGTCAGCAAGATTCGCTTGAAGACGCAGTTCGGTGGCCTAATTGCTAGCACTGAATTCCTGGCTGTCTCTCAGGAAACCGCCTACAACGCGTTGATGGGCAGGTTTTGGCTCCACCTTCACACGGCGATCCCCTCATCATATCACCAATGCCTCAAATACTCCCTTAATGGTCGAGTAGGAGTGCTCCAAGGAGATGTGTCTCCTTTTGCCTCTTGCAAAGCCCGTTATCTGGATGCTGACTATTACAAGAGCAAGGATAAGAAGGTTTTGGCAGGTGAGGTTGAGCATGCCGCTGCCACAAGTGATCCCTGGGCAAGTTTGGATGATGCTTACGCCTTCCCAATCCATCAGTTGGAGCCCACAACCCCCAAAATGGGGCAATACTTTGTGGTATCGGGTACAAGATGAAGGTATGTTACCAGGTCTAAGTGACGGCAGAAAATCACCTCATACTCCTACACCAACAAGGCTCAGGTGATTCCTGAACCTCCTACCCCTGTATGGTATCGGAACATCAGGCTCATGGTGATGACGGTGCATCATACATGTCTCTTCCACCGGGCTAGAATTAACCGGCTCAAGCCGACACGCCACTACTGCTTTTATGTCATCAAGTGTGGCCCCTTAAATCGAAGACCAAATGGGATTGGATCGACTTCCTTCATTGCAATGGTCTCAGTGGTGCGTGAGTCTCCCGATAGGATGACCAATGTCGCCCAAGCCGGCACCAGCTTCCCATCAGGGTCTGGTAGCCCTGAAGCAGCTCCCCCCGTGCAAGATCCCTCCACAAGTGGAGTAGAGGATCTGGAGGATGCTCCCCCTACCTTTGAAGAAGGAGTCTCTACCACGGTCGATGAATTGGTACAGGTGAACCTTGGTAGTGAGGCATATCCAAGAACCACATTGATCAGTGCGGCCATGTCCCTCGAGGAGCAGCAACAGTACCTGGACTTTCATAAAAATCACCATGACGTGGTTTCTTGGAGTTACGACGAGATGGCAGGACTAGATCCTCAGGTAGTCGTCCACCGCCTTGGTCTCCCGACAAGCCATTGTGGGTTCAAGCAACCTCCCAGAAAGATGCACCCTTCTCACAGTGCCATGGTTGAGGCCGAAGTTGACAAGATTATCAAAGCCAACTTTTTCAAGGAAGTTTAGTACCCCCAGTGGCTAGCCAACATTGTGCCAGTTAGGAAGAAGAACGGACAGATCAGGGTCTGTATTGACTTCCGCGATCTAAACTTCCACTATCCGAAGGATGATTTTCCACTTCCAGTGACAGAGTTGTTGATTGATTCCATGGACGGGTTCCAAGACCTCTCCTTCATGGATGGGTATTCCGGGTACAACCAGATTAGGATGGCCCCCAAGGACCAAGATTACACTACCTTCAGGGCTCCCCAAGGTACTTTTTGTTGCCAGGTTATGCCCTTCGTCCTGAAGAATGAAGGTGCCACCTATTAGCGGGCCCTGCATCGCATATTCAAGCCAGTTCTCGGGAAGTTGGTGGAATTCTACGTGGATGATCTGGTGGTCAAATATCGCCAGTGCCAGGACCATTTCAAGGACCTTGAGAAAGTGTTCGGCTTCCTCTGTTCCCACCACCTGAAGATGAACCCATTGAAGTGTGCCTTTGGGGTCACCTCCAAGAAGTTTCTTGGCTTTGTTTTCAAATACCGAGGCATCCAGATAACCCCGGAGAAGATCAAGGCCATCATCCAGAAGCCTCCCCTGAGCAATATTCAAGAGATTCAAGGTCTCCAAGGCCACTTAGCCTACATACGCCGATTCATTAAAAATCTGGCGGGCAAGTGTAAGCCCTTTTCCAAACTCATAAAGAAATGATCCACCTATGAATGGGATGAAGAGTGTCAGACCACCTTCAAGGAAATCAAGAAGTATCTGCTCCAACCTCCGATCTTGATGCCACCCGTTTCCAGGAAGTCGATGGTCCTTTACGTGACCGCCATGGAATGGTCCCTCGGCACACTTCTCGCCCAGAAGAACAATGAGGGAACAGAGAACAACTTCTACTACCTCAGCCGCATGATCCTCGATATGGAAATTAGATATTATCCCATCGAGAAGAGCTTCCTGGCACTCGTATTCGCCATACAGAAATTGTGGCACTACTTTCAGCACTATGAGGTACAGTTGGTCTCTCGGGTAGACCCGCTGAAGTACATCATGAACCAACCTATGTTGACTGGCCTACTAGCGTGGTGGGCGGTGATCCTCCAACAGTTCGACATCAGGTCTGTACCTCAAAAGGCTATCAAAGGACAAGAATTGGTAGACTTTTTAGCTGCTCACCCAACCTCCGTAGATCATCCACTGAACCTAGATTTTCTTGGTGAGGTAATCCTTTCAGTCGATCATGTTGTCCCATGCTAGAAAATGCACTTTGACGGTGCCTCCTAGAGCCCCACCGGTAGGAGAATCAATGATCCCATGCTCAACAGAGTGGGCCTGGGTATCATCTTCATCACCCGGAGCAAGCCATCCTTCCATATTCATTCCTATTGTCTGAGGGATGCACCAACAATGAGACCGAATATCATGCCCTCATCGCTGGCCTTGAACTGGCCATCGAAATTGACGTGCCCCATCTACATGTGAAAGGGGACTCCGAGCTGGTCATCAAGTAGGTCAATGGTGACTATGTTGTCAGAAAGCCAGAACTCATGCCATTGCTGGAGTGCACCCTCCATCTAATGACTCAGTTCCCCTCTTGGCCGGAAGTCATTCATATTCCCCAGTTGCAGAACAGTTGAGCATATTCATTTTCCAGTCTAGCCGCGTTGCTTGCGGAGCCCGAACAGGATGACCTGATTATCCATGTAGCGCACCAGAGAGTCATTTCTCCCATTACCCCGAAGGATGATCATGGCCCACGGGTGAACCATCTTACCGCTAGTGCCCCTACGTCAAGAGCCCTGGGTACTTCAGACACGGGGAACGAAATAGTTCCCGATTGGAGGACACCCTTTGTTGAATACCTCCAATGTGTTAATCTTCCATTAGACCGGGTCGAGCGCGAGAGAATCCGACGCCGTGCACTGTAGTTTACCCTTAAGAGCGGTCCCATCCTTGAGCAGATCCTTTACAGATGTGGATTTGATGGTGTTCTCCTCTGTTGCCTTCATGGAGTTGATATCTCTCAGGTCATGCAAGAGGTTCATGCTGGTTCATGTGGCGCTCATCAGGCCGGGTCGAAGTTGTCTCACAAGATTCGGAGGCTGGGGTACTTCTGGCCCTCCATGATCTATGATTGCATCGAGTTTTCCAAGAGGTGTCATGCATGACAAGTTCATGCTAACTTTGTGCATCTGCCACCGGATCCCCTCCGCACTACTGAGTATTCTTGGACCTTTGCAGTCTGGGGGTTGGATGTCGTAGGACCTTACCCACCGGTGACAGCTCACCAATTCCGGTTCATTCTGACCGCTATGGATTTCTTTTCCAAGTGGGAAGATACAATTCCGCTCAAGGAATTCAAAGCCCATTCTATCGTTGACTTCGTGAGTTCCAACATCATCTATCGATTTAGAGTGCCTCACGCTATCCTCACGGATAACGAAACCAACTTCCGAGCAACCGAGCTGATGAAATTGTACGCCAAGTAAAACTTTCTCTCCAACCATACCTCCCGCTATCACGTGCAGGCGAATGGACAGATTGAGGCATCTAACAAAACCCTCTTTAACATTCTGCAAAAAATGGTTGGTCCGAATAAGAAAAGTTGGTCGGACAAGATCCCCAACGCTCTCTGGGCTTATCGGATGACAACTCGTAATTGCACCCAGGTGACCTCATATTCCCTGGTGTACGGATCTGAGGCTATCCTGCCCATCGAGATTCAGTTTCCCTCATTGTGCACGGCGGTCTACAACCAGAAAGCGCTGGATAGAGTTGCTGAAATCCATTTAGCAGAATTATAATCGCTGGATGAGAATAGGCTTTGCGCTTTGCACAACCTGGAAAGGCATCAGAGCAGGATGGCTCGATATTTCAATAAGAAGGTTTGTCTTTGCTCTTTCTTGCAAGGTGACCTGGTACTGTCCCTCAGGGCGCCAATGATTCCTAGTAGGAAACCACCCAAGTTGGAGCCCAAATGGGAGGGGCCTTTCATCGTCCATAAGGTCTATCCCAATGGTGCGTACTCCCTCGTGACCATGGATGGCGAGCGTGTCACTCCTCCCACCAATGCCAAGTTCCTCAAGTAGTATTTTTCCTGAACCTACAGGGTCCCCCATGACCTTAAACTAGATAAAGGTCCTGCATGACCCTAAACTACACCCGGTCCTGCATGACCCTAAACTGCATTTGGTCCAGCACAACCTCAAAACTACACTTGGCCCTACATCTGGGCCCCTTTATTCTGAGTTCTAAGACCTTAAACTAGGATCCTTGTGGTCCAGCATGACCTTAAACTACATGCTCGTCCACACTGTAAGACGTTAAACTACAAGCTGGTTAGGCCTTCCTGATTGAGGCCCAGCCTCAGGCCCCTTGGCCTTCTCGGGCCCCTTAGCCCCAGTCCTTACCCAGAATGTGCAGTGTGTTGTGGGATTATGTCCTCATTCACGATGGGTTACCCGCCACACCATACACATTCCTGGATGAAATTCCTCTCATCGTCCTACATGACGTTATACTATGCTTGTAGAACTACATGCGGCTTGATTCCCATCCTTATCAGATACATAAGAGCACCTAAACGTTTAGGTTTCAGGTCCAGCCCCATCTCTTAGGAGATCCCACGATCTCCCGGTCACCTCGGTCTCTTGGCCTATCCCTCCCCATGGGGGATATATAGGTGTGGTACAAGGTTTTTGGCACTATTCCCTCTTCTCCCGGGAATCCGCCATCTTTTGGCCACTCTCAAACTAAGCCTTTATACCCTTTCTAGTGGTCCACTAATGTGCTCGGAGTACTCTGGTCTAGGACCTGGAGTGTCAGATTCTACTTAGGAAAATTTTTTCCACTTTTCTAGCTTTGTGCTCCCTTTCATTCAGGCCCCCATTATCTTTCACACCTGGAGGGACCCCCAAGAACGGCTTGGATGCAAAACCTAAGGGATCTCCTATAGTCATGGGACAATGCCCCCAAGGGTTTTAGACAACAAATTGATACAAATCCCATGTTGCGAACATGGTCAGTGGTCGATGCTCATTTTTTTTTGTCCCCATTTTGGGCTAACGTGACAGGATGCTGTGTTGCGAACATGGTCAGAAGTAGTCCTCAGTCATCATGCTGGCTCCTTTAGGCCCTGAATGTTGGTTGTATGATTCACATTATGTTCCACCCCATCGTGTCAAGGTGGAATCTCGACACTCTTTTCACTAACCCTCAGTGCACCTCCACACGTTAGGCGGACAAAGCTACGTGACGGCATCTCTCGGGGCTCCCGCAATTCGAGCGCCAAGGTTATATGCTTGGGTTTTCACTAAGGATCATGCGCAGCTTGATCCTCATCCCCATGGGAAACGAGGAGTCACCCAGATATTGCATTCTGGGCCCAGCTCAGCTGGAAGCTAGTGTCTCCTTCCCCCCCCCCCTAATTGTTGGACCCTCGTCGGCTCCTTGGCCCGAGGCTCCTCTCCCGGAATCACGCGCAGTGACGGTAGGAGGATATGCCCTCATTTACATAGGGTGTGCCTTATCGTAACATTCATGTTCCCCCAGGTCCAAGCCATATGACCTTAAACTGTGCTGATTGGTCCTACCACATGACCATAAACTGTGATGATATCGTCTCAGCCGCACGACGAAAAACGGCACTGCATTGTGGTGACCTCCCCATAGGGGACATCATGTGGGGTATTGGTCCATTACCATACCATTTGTCAACGCCTATATACGGGTTGATTATTGTGGTGATTCCAGGAGTTTCTACCCTAGGCCGGTCATTCCACGAAAGAAGAATATTTCACCTTCAAGAACAAACAAGACATATCAAATGCCGCTTCTTTTGGTGCGAGGGCTAGGCATGCACACCTCTTTCATCATTTTCACGGGTACCATGTTGTGTCATTCTACCCTTCAAGAACTACGTACATCTTGATCCCCATTCTCATGGGGTATGTAGGAACGCCCAGACCTATCGTCTAAGGGTCCAGCTTGGGGTCCGCTAATTCATCGTGTCTGTCCCGCCTTTGGGAACTTGACCACGGGGCTGTGTGGCGTGGTGATCAGGACTACGTCCTCATTCACGTCATGTTTTTGATAGCCACACCTCATGCACCATGTTATGAGAATTATCCCTCATGTTTATTGTCCTGCACGATGTTAAAATGCACCCCCAATAACTACGTGTGGCTCGATTCTCATCCTTATGAGATACGTAGGAGCACCTCGGCACTTCCCCACAGGCCCAACCAAACTTTTGTGTTCGTTCCCTTGACCTAAACACGTCTCCAAGGAGCACATGGTAAGCAGGACCTTTCCCCCATTCACGTCGGGTTTCGCAACCACTTTACCATGTGTCCCCCACTTCCCTTACTCTTTTGGTCTGAGCTGTAAGCCCTTATACTAAGTTCCTTTTCTAGAACTACGTGTGGCTTGATTCTCATCATTATTAGGTACGTAGGAATGTCCGGACATTTATTCTTGGGTCCAGCCCCAGGGATTACCAAATCCCGTCCCTCCTCACTATCGGCCCCTTGGCCTGGCTTCTTGGGGAGTGGTGTAATTTCGACATTTACCCCGAATAAGTTTGGGATGCCCCATAGTAATATTGGGAAGCGGAAGTTCTCTGGACAGAGAGGTCCTATCTAGAAATTGTGATGATCTGTGACCAGAT
Organism: Viscum album; assembly: GCA_963277665.1. Classification (NCBI taxonomy): domain Eukaryota; kingdom Viridiplantae; phylum Streptophyta; class Magnoliopsida; order Santalales; family Viscaceae; genus Viscum; species Viscum album. The sequence continues at coordinate 406,791,031 of OY728130.1, forward strand.
TAATACGTCTGCCTAATGCGCCTCCACTACGGTGGTACAATTTTCGGAGTGTTGGATTCTGTTCGAACAAACCACCACTCCACTTTCCATGCTTTTTGTTCCCCCTTTATTCGTATCTTTATCCTCTTTCATGTTTGATGGGACCCCCTAAAAGTATGGATGCTAGACCTATGGTTCGCCTGCTGTAACAATATGGATGATTGACCTTTGGTCCGCCTATTGTAACAATATAGATGAATGACCTATGGTCTTCCTGCTGTCTTGGGCCAACGTTCTGGAAGACTGGTCATGTTTTATGGGACCCCCTAACAGTATGGATGCTGGACCTGTGGTCCGCCTGCTGTAACAAAATGGATGATAGACCTTTGGTCCGCCTATTGTAACACTATCGGTGATTGACCTATAGTCCGCCTACTATCCTAGGCCAACGTTCCAGAAGACTGATCGACAATATTTGAGTTAGGCCCCATGTTGTGAACATGGTCAGCGGTCAGCCCTCATTTGTTGTCCCCATTTCAGGCCAATGAGATATGGATGCTGCATTTTCGCCACAGTTAACAGTTATCCTCCATCGTCGCGCCCACCCATAGTGTTCCGAATTTGGGTAACGTGATTCACCTTTTTCATCTTCCTATGTTCGGATGGATTTCAATTCCCCCGGCATTACCCCGCTCGTGTGTCAGAACACATTGAGAATATGATATATCAATTGGTCTAAGGTCCCCTCCCTTCGGTTGGACCTCCCACTCCTCCTCATAAATCCGGGCCCGATTTCGGATGCCTACATCATGGTTGACGCCCCAGAGTCGGACGAAATGATAACATGATCATCCTTTGTTTCTCACATTGGGTGAGACCCACATGATCTTATGGGTGAGTTGTTATTCATTTCAGGATTATGGTTGAGCACATTAAACCAAAGGTACAGATAAATATATTGGTCCACACATTGGATCGAAATATTGAGCAGTGAAAACAAAAAGTTCATGGGATGGACAAAACAGATCCCTTAAGGATCAGCGTACCGGATTGATCTTTCCAACGCTTCTACCCTTTGGTTGGTGGCCTCCAGGAATGCTTCCCGCTCCCTGAAGACTTGATCGTACCACGATTCACTGTTTTATTCCACCTTTACACCGCTGTTTTAAACTAGTTTTGTAATGAATATTCCAAATATAATAATAAATTGAACTTATAGTTTTATTCAATGAGATAATGTTTATTACTATTTAATAAGTCAATCTTACTTGTTTAAGTGTTTATATTATAGGAGGAGCTGATTCGGAGAGCCCATGATGGTAATCAAGCAAAACGGGTCAAACTGTGCAAGGGCCCAAGCATTCATGTGGGCATAAATACGTACTTTGGATACTCTATGCATTAAATTGGGATAAAAATAGGTTTATGAATGTAACATTGTGTGGGATACATTTTTCTAGAAGACCATGAAGCCCAATTCTCCCATTTAAAGGCCCATAATATTCCCACAAGGTGAAGCAATTCTATGCGGCCCGGATTAGACCACCCTTCTGTATTTGGGCCATACCTCGGGCCTCGGAGATCATATTGGAATGATTCCACCTCTCCTGGATAGATAACTTGATTTCCCACCTCTCCACCGAATTTCATGACATTTTCACGCGTTTTGGTCAGTCAACCATCCGGCTAAAGATAGAGTAAAAAGTCTGCCCTGAATAGTGACCTAGTCTCTTAGGCACTTGACTTCTTTTGTGGAAATTGTGATGTGTATGTCCATAAAAACACCTCTCACCCACATTATTTCATGTGGAACGACCAGGGGTGAAGGTGAGTCGAATTGGAGAGCTTCTTTCATTTATTTTAGTTCCCTTCTCCCTCATGTACTTCTAAGTTTCTTAGTGATCATCTTGGGGGTGTCCATTGTTGTAATCCCGAGCTCTACATTTGTTATCTTCGTAAGGTGATTTAATTTCCAGGTTTGTTGTCTATTGTTCTTAGTTTTTACCTTATGAATTTTTGTTTATTCTGGTATGATTAAATATAAATCAAAGGAACAAGAATCCTCGTGCTTCCATGCATAACTCAGATCTTGTGATGATTTGAGTATGTTTGCCTCTTTTCTCACCTCTTCTCTTTCATGAGTTTGCTTTTGAATTGACTTGTTTGATGATATCCAGAAGTTATAAACCATGAATATTCATGTTTTTATATTGATATAAATTTTGATAAAGACCCAAATCTGGACATCTCATCACGTTGTTGATGTGATGCTTTGATTGAGTTCGTTTCTTACATCGACGTAGTTTTATTTATTATGAGCGGTCGCCGATAATCAATAACGTTGATCGATCAAATTCTAGGTGGTAACCTAGTAAGAACTCACATACTACTGGTTTAAGTGGGTATAAAATCAAGGAATCAATTATCCTTCTCATTCCCTTGAGAGCGACGACGGATTGAGCATCAAGGGACACTTACCCGGGTTGATCACGATTTCTCCAACCAGTTTCTCTCACTTAGTAGTATAGTTTCAATTGCTATTTAAAAATCATAGAACCCCCAACCACTTAACTTAATTTCAATTTTTTTAACATAATCATAACCTTTTTTTGAAATTAGTGATCTAAGGCTCCGTCGAGAGACGACCTAGGGTTGCTGCTATACTGCAGAAATTCTAGTTAAAAATAAACAACTAATTTGATGCGCTCGACAACACGATCAAATTTTGGCTCCGTTTCCAGGGATCCAAGATCATTTTTTTTCTTTATTTACATTTATTTAGTTATTTTACTTTTTAATTAGTACTCCTCTAAATACCCTACCCCCATTTGATTGTTTTTGTTTTGGGTTTTGTCTTTATTTTTTGTTGTTTTTGGTGTGTTCTTTATCTCTCTCTATCTCTCTATCTCTCTCTTCTTCTCCATATCCCTCTCTAATTCTATAGTACAACATTCTATTATTCTTTCACCCTTCTTAAGTTTATCTTTTATCCATCTCAAATAAAAAAAATAAGCACAACAAACAATCAATCAATCAAACTGGACATCATTGTTGCATGACAAGATCTGGTAAAGGAACACTACTTGAATTTGATCCTGAAATTTGAAAGTCACATCACACAAAAATAAAGGAATCTAGAGAAGGTAAATCAAGTAACATTTTGGAACCCCTTTTGGAACCTCAAATGGTCCTAAACCAATCCAAAATTGAACCCAATCAAGCCCAAGAAAACATGGCTGCAAATAATTGAACTTTAAAAGAACTGACCACCCTGGATGTGGAGTACCAACCTGCGTACATCCAATATCCCAAGGAAGCAGCCAACTTTGAGTTGATATCAGGTCTCATCCACCTTCTTCCAAAATTCCATGGTCTTCCTGGTGAGGACCCTCACAAACATCTCAAATAATTTCACATAGTGTGCTCCACCATGAAACCCCAAAATGTGTCTGAGGACTTAATCAAGTTTAGGGCCTTCCCTTTCTACCTTGATGGTGTAGCCAAAGATTGGATATACTATTTACCTTCAACAATTGGCGGCTAGAATGACCTAAAAAGACTCTTTCTAGATAAGTTCTTCCCTGCCTCCCGAACTGCTTCAATTAGGAAAGAAATTTGGGGCATTAGGCAGTTACAAGGAGAGACCCTTCATGAATACTGGGAGAGATTCAAAAGACTTTGTTCAAGCTGCCCCCACAACCAGATTAGTGAACAAATACTAATCCAATACTTCTATGAGGGACTTATCCCAATGGATCGTGGAATGATTGATGTTGCAACTGGTGGTGCCCTAGTTGACAAAACTCCTTCTGCCACTCGTGACTTAATAGCTAACATGGCTCAAAATGCACAACAATTTGGTACACGAGCTATTGCACCAACCCGAGGAGTTCACGAGGTAAGTCATTCATCCTTAGAACAAAATTTATATAATAAACTTGATGATATGCATATCATTCTAAGGAAATTAGCTCAATCACAAGGTAACTCACACTCTCCTCCCATTCCATTATATTATGGTATTTGTTCTGATAATACTCATTTTTCTGACCAGTGCCCAAAACTTCATGATTCATCTGATTCTTGTGCAGCTGTGTTCCCAGGGCATCCATTCCAACAAGCACCTCCCTTAAAGCAAGAACAATTCATGCCAAATCCAAATCCAGGGTGGTAAGCACAACCCCAATACTGACAAGGAGGAAACTCAAGCTACCCCAAGTAGAATTGGTATCAACAAGGCCAAGGTATGCAACCTTCTTATCCTTCAACTTCTCAAAACAATCATCCTCATCCTCCCAAATCTGAACCAAGCCTCGAGGACATGGTTAAACAAATGGCAACCCATAACCTCCAGTTCCAATAGACCACACAATCAGCAATTCAAGACCTGCGAACTCAAGTGGGGAAATTGGCAAGCACCATTGGTGAGCTTAAGATGCAAGGTTCTGGGAAACTACCATCCCAACCCATTTCCAATCCGAAGGACAAAGGTAATGTATGTGCAGTTACACTTCATATTGGTAAATAAGTTTCTCCTTCTACTGATTCTGCACATCAGGTATGTCCCCCTCATGAAAACTCTCTTTCCCAACCATCAAAAACTTCATGTAAAGATATACAAGAAAAAAATGGTAATCGAATAGTCATTGATGATTCAAATGAACAATCCATTCCTCTTCCTTTCCCTCAAATACTCTCTAAATCTAAGAATAATTTTTATAATGAGATTGATAAAGAAATAATGGATACATTTAAAAAAGTTCTAGTTAACATTACTCTATTGGATGCAGTTAAGAAAATCCCTCGATATGCCAAATTTCTTAAAGAGCATTGCACCCATAGAAGGAGACTGAAGGGGAATGAGAGAGTCAACCTGGGAAGGAATGTCTCGGCCTTGATTCAACTAGAAATGCCAACCAAATGCCAGGATCCTGGAACATTCACGATACCTTGTACCATAGGGGAGACCTTCTTTTCTGATTCTATGCTAGATTTAGGTGCCTCTATTAATGTAATGCCTCACTCTGTGTATACATATTTGCAGGTTGGAGAGCTTCAACCAACAGGCATTATCATGCAACTTTCCAACCGAAGCACAACACACCCATCAGGAGTGATCGAGGATGTCCTCGTAAAAGTAAAGAATCTCATCTTCCCTGCAGACTTTTACATTCTTGATATGGAAGATACCCGAACCCAAGGACATTCCCCTCTCATACTTGGGAGGTCATTCCTCAAAACAGCGAAGACGATCATCAACGTTCACAATGGTACACTTTCCATGGAGTTTTATGGAGAAAAGGTAAGTTTTAACATCCTTGAGGCTATGAAACACCCCATTGAAGAGAACTCTACTCTTCCTATCTATTCGATGGAGGTGCTCTCTAACGACAAACACGGACAAAATTCTATCCTTGACCCATCCTCTGATTTATTTTCCTCTTATTCACCCATGGATGATTTGAGTTTTGGTTCTTATTTTGAATGTTGTGTGGGTTAAGAAAAATGTAAATTTTGTGCTTTAATTGATGAGTGTGTTTATTTTGAGGTACCCATGACTATCGATGATTCTACAAATCTCATTTAAATAGATTCTCTTTCCTTTGAGAATAAACATGAGCAGATAGATAGTTTCATGGACCTCAATCACCCTAAATCCACTCCCTCAATACAAAAACCCCCAGTGTTGGAATTAAAACCACTTCCATCAAATTTAAAATATGCCTATCTTGAGGGTATTGACCAATTGGCCGTCGTTATTTCCAATAACCTCTCTCCACAACAGGAATCGAAACTGCTCAAACTTTTGAGGGAGTGTCAAAAGGAAATAGTATAGACATTGGATGATATTCTTGGGATTATCCCATCTATTTGTATGCACCATATACTTTTGGATGATGAGGCTAAGCCCGTAAGGTAGGCCCAACGCCGGTTGAATCCCACTCTACTTGAAGTGGTAAAATTGGAAGTCAGTAAATTACTTGTTGTGGGGATCATTTATCCTATATCTGATAGTAAATGGGTTATCCCTATGCAAATTGTGCCTAAAAACAGGAATACCGGTTGTGTTAAATGAAAGGAATGAGTTGGTTCCAACACGTGTGTAAAATAGTTGGCGAGTCTATATTGACTACCGTCGACTGAATCAAGCCATGCGGAAGGACCACTTTCCATTACCTTTCACTGACCAAATGTTATAACGATTGGCTGGTAAGTCCCATTATTGTTTCCTTGATGGCTATTCGGGTTATTTCCAAATCCATATAGCCCCTGAGGATCAAGAAAATACAACATTTACCTGTCCATTTGGCACATTTTCTTACAGAAGGATTCCATTCGGTCTATGTAATGCTCCTGGTACTTTTCAGCGATGTATGTTGAGTATTTTTCTGAGTACCTTGAGAGTTGTATGGAATTATTTATGGATGATTTCACAATTTATGGTTCTTCTTTTGATGATTGTTTGGAAAACCTAGGTTATGTCCTCCATCGCTGCATTGAAAAAGATCTTGTTTTAAATTATAAAAAATTTCATTTCATGGTTGAGCGGGGGATAGTTCTTGGGAATATCATTTCAAATAAAATAATTCAGGTTGATAAATCTAAAATTGAATTAATTTCATCCCTTCCATATCCAAAATGTGTTCGTGAGGTGCGGTATTTCTTGGGTCATGCTGGTTTTTACCGCCGATTCATTAAAGACTTTAGTAAGATCGCACTTCCCTTATCTCGTTTGTTACAAAAGGATTCTGAATTTTTTATTGATAGAAATTGTGAGGATGCTTTCAATTCACTAAAAATGAGTCTCACATCACCTCCCATAATCCAACCACCAAGGTGGGATCTCCCCTTCGAGCTTATGTGTGATGCCTCTAACTTTGCAGTTGGGGCAGTTTTATCACAAAGAGTTGAGAAGGCTCCTCATGTCATTCCATATGCCTCGCGTACCCTTGACCCTGCCTAGGTAAACTACACAACCACAGAAAAAGAACTCATTTCTATTGTGTTTTCCTTGGAAAAATTCCATTCATATATTCTTGGGTCAAAAGTGATTGTGTTCTCTGATCATGATGCCCTTCAGTTCCTCCTAAAGAAACCTGAAGCCGAACCCCACCTCATTCAATGGATGCTCCTCCTCCAGGAGTTTGACCTTGAGATTAAGGATAAGAGAGGGGTGGAGAATGTGGTAGCTGACCACATTAGTAGGATTTTCCCACCATTGGACCATCATGTTGACTCACCCATACCCATTAGAGAATTATTCCCTCATGAGAACCTTTGTGATGTTGTGGACCTTACCCCCTGGTATGCGGACATTGTGAATTTCCTAGAAACATCTGGGTCCCCACTGATTTTAGCATTTCACAATCCCAGAGACTTAATCATGATTCTCCCTGGTACATTTGGGATGACCCATACTTGGGGAGAATTTGTAGTGACCAAGTAGTTCGTCGGTGTGTCCCTGACCATGAGTTCACCTCTGTTTTGACATTTTGCCACACCTTGGCATGTGGGGGCCACTTTGGCTCTCAACGTACTGCTCGAAAGGTCCTCAAATCTGGATTATATTGGACAACATTGTATATATATGCCCATAGGTTTTGTAAATCATGTACTCGATGTCAATTCACAGGGAATATCTCCAAGAGGAATGAAATTCCCCAGCAGCCCATGTTATTCTGTGAAATCTTCGATTCATGGGGCATTGACTTCATGGTACCTTTTCCAAATTCATTTGGCTTTGTGTACATATTACTAGCTGTTGACTATGTTTTTAAATGGGTGGAAGAAAAGGCTACTAGGACCGATGACTCTCGAGTTGTTGTTGATTTTGTGAGGTCCCATATTTTCAGTACGTTTGGTCTACCAAGATTCATCATTAGTGACCAGGGTTCACATTTTTTTAATCGTAACATGAAAAACATGCTTCGTAATTATGGGGTTGTTCATAAAGTCTCCACTGCATATCATCCCCAAACTAACGGACAATCAGAAATTTCAAATCGAGAAGTTAAGCGAATCTTGGAGAAAACGGTACAACCCAATAGGAAAGATTGGAGTTTGCGCTTGGATGATGCACTTTGGGCATACCGTACTGCTTTTAAAACCCCGATCGGAATGTCACCATATAGGATTTTGTTTGGAAAAGCTTTTCACCTCCCAGTGGAGGTAGAACACCATTCATATTGGGCTGTTAAATAATGTAATATGAACCTTTCAGATGTAGGTGAGGAAAGAAAGCTGCAGATTCAAAAGTTGGAAGAAATTTGACGTGATGCATATGAAAACTCCCAAATCTATAAAGAGAAGACAAAGGCTATTAATGATAGCATGATTCACCAGGGGAAGTTCCATATTGGTAAGAAGGTCCTCATGTACAATTCTAGGCTTAAGCTCTACCCAGGTAAGCTTCGTTCCCGATGGCTCGGTCCTTATACTGTTACTAATATTTACCCTTTTGGTGCAATATAGGTTTTGCATGAGGAGAGTGGACGAAGTCTTACCGTTAATGCCCAGCGACTTAAACACTTCTATGAGGATTTTTCGAAGAATCCGGTGGAGGAAATCCCCATTATCGACGCATCATACCAATAAAACACATCAGGTTTTATCCTTCCTTCTCACATTCTCAATTATTTCAGTGAGGACACTGCACATTCTAGGTGTGGGGGTGGATACATTCCTGGGTTAGTTAGGAATTTTCATCGTTTTTTTTCTCTTTTTGGCCTTCTTTATGGTATTTTCATTTTTCCCCATCAACAATTTCAAAGTTCCATGATTTGGCGACCATAAAGTGGGGAATGTAAAAATACCATAACGAAGGCTAAAAAGGATATTTGTATCAAGGAGTGATTTTCTTAGTGAATTGGTTTTCTGTCAATGATATAAATGGTTGTATCTATGTGAAACCTTTGAGATGATTGATTCCCTTTGTGTGAGTAGTTTTTGGGAAAACTATGTCACTAATATCTCCAAAAAAAATTGCACCAAACTGCGAAGTTTGATTATTTCTTACTTAATATAAGGTAAATATATGTTGGGTTAATATTTTTTTAGATTTAAATGATATTTCCATACGTTCGTTCCTTATCCGATCTGTTTCATTACTGTACTAGAATGACCTATGCGTGTGTACCTAATATCTGACTGTTGTACGCCCTAAAAAAAACAAAAAGAAAAAAAAATCTTGGACAGGTCAAAAACCACTCCTCCTCAACCTTTGATCTTTTTATAACTATTGCAATTAGTGTCGTGAGGAGATCAAACAAGGGTTGAGAGATGAGTGTGATATTTGTTCCAAATGAAACTTCAAAAAAATATCATAAATGAGGTGAGTGATGAAATGTACAACATATGGGGATATCTAAGTCGGGATCTTATGGTTTGACTTTTGGGAATGCTTACGTGAGTGGGTCTTGAAATATGATGGCAAAGGATATAGGGTAGGTTCGGTGGACAAAATCATTTAAGCCGAAAAATGTTAAAATAACATATATTTATTGGATAACAAGTGGAAAGAATTGCATGGAATGGTTTTCACACACACATGGAGAGTTATTGTCATGGTTTACTTCTTAATTCCTTTCTCAATTTAGTATCATGAATCTTTTTGAATTTCACTATGATATGATTTATGAGACATCTTTTTCTATTTTCACTAGGAAGAACTCCTTGGTGTGGTTCATGCATTGATCGCATTAATGTAAATAAAATTTCCTCAAATGCTAAATCTTCAGGATGTTGGATATATATATATATATATATATATATATATATGCATCATTGTATTTGGATATGTGACTTTTCCCAGGAGTGCAAATGTTTAGGTTTGGGGGTGTGATCGTACCATGATTCACTATTTTATTCCACCCTTACACCGTTATTTTAAACTAGTTTTGTAATGAATATTCCAAATATAATAATAAATTGAACTTGCTATTTGATTTGATGAGATAATATTTATTACTATTTAAGAAGGCAATCTTACTTGTTTAAGTGTTTATATTATAGGAGGAGGTGATTCGGAGATCCCACGATGGTAATCAAGCAAAACAGGCCAAACTGCGCAAGGGCCCAAGCATTCATGTGGACATAAATACATATTGTGGATACTCCGTGCATTCAATTGGGCTAAAAATTGGATTATGAATGTAACATTGTGTGGGATACATTTCTCTTGAATACCATGAAGCCCAATTCTCCCATTTAAAGGCCCATAATAGGCCCACAAGGTGAAGCAATTCTGGGCGGACCAGATTGGACCACCCTTCTGTATTTGGGCCATAACTCGGTCCTCGGAGATCCAATTGGAATGATTCTACCTCCCCGGGACAGATAACTTGAAGGCCCACCTCTCCACCTAATTTCATGACATTTTCACGCGTTTTGATCAGTCAACCAGTCAGCTAAAGATGGAGTAAAAAGTCTGCCCTGAATAGTGACCTAGTCTCTTAGGCACTTGACTTCTTTTGTGGAAAGTGTGATGTGTATGTCCATAAAAACACCTCTCACCCACATTCTCTCATGTGGAACTACTAGGGGTGAAGGTGAGTCGAATTGGATAGCTTCTTTCATTTATTTTACTTCCCTTCTCCCTCATGTACTTCTAAGTTTCTTAGTGATCAACTTGGGGGGTGTCCATTGTGGTAATCCTGAGCTATACATTTGTTATCTTTATAAGGTGATTTAATTTCCAGGTTTGTTGCCTATTGTTCTTAATTTTTACCTTATTAATTGGTGTTTATTATGGTATGATTAAATATAAATCAAAGGAACAAGAATCCTCGTGCTTCCATTCATAACCTGGATCTTGTGATGATTTGAGTGTGTTTGCCTCTTTTCTCACCTCTTATCTTTCATGAGTTTGCTTTTGAATTGACTTGTTTGATGATATCCAGAAGTTATAACCCATGAATATGCATGTTTTTGTATTAAGATCAATTTTGATAAAGACCCAAATCTGGACATCTCATCACGTTGTTGATGTGATGCCTTGATTTACTTCGGTTCTTACATCGACGTAGTTTTATTTATTATGAGTGGTCTCCGATAATCAATAACGTTGATCGATCAAATTCTAGGTGGTAACCTAGTAATAACTCACATAATACTGGTTTCAGTGGTTATAAAATCAAGGAATCAATGATCCTTCCCCTTCCCTTGAGAGCGATGACGGATTGAGCATCAAGGGACACTTACCTGGGTTGATCACGATTTCCCCAACCAGTTTCTCTCACTTAGTATTATAGTTTAAATTGCTATTTAAAAATCAAAGAATCCCCAACCACTTAACTTAATTTCAATTTTTTTAACATAATCAGAACCTTCTTTTGAAATTAGTGATCTAAGGCTCCGTCGAGGGATGACCTAGGGTTGCTGCTATACTGCAGAAATTCTAGTTAAAAATAAACAACTAATTTGACGTGCTCAACAACGCGATCAAGACTCTCTCTTCATCAGCAGCTTCAGAGCACAGTTCGCTAACCCTAGCTTGTTCCTGCACCCGTTCGGTTTGAAGTACATTCATCTGGTGGCTCGCCTCTATCAGTTGTTCTTGGGCGTCAGCCAGCTGGGTCATCAGTTGCTCCACGATGTCAGAGCATGTTGCAATGAAGACCTCTTTCTCTGTCACCTACCCTTCGAGGTGCCAGACTTCTTGCTCCGCCCTTAGGAATGCTCGGGTGCTCACTGATCTGTCCTGACACTGGGCAACATCGGTGCGCCGGCTGCTCTCACGTATCTTCTCGGCCATGGAATCACGGACCGTCAGATGAAGATGTTGAGCGGCAGCCCCTCCGGCACACAGGAAGCGCATCCAGGCCTGGAGTGATCCCATCCGCCTCAGCCAATCCGCCTGAGGCTGCTTGAGAAAGAGTTGGATACACTTCCACCCTTTGTGTCGTGTCATCCGACTCTCCTCGGTTGCTTCCGAGTCTGAATCGTCTATCTCCTCGGGATCAGTGGGCCGGTACGCAAGAAAGGCGGCCATCAGTTCAGCAGTAGGGTCTGCCTTAGGGATTCCTTAATAAAGAATAGAATCATCGACGTCTGGGCGACCTTCCTCTCTTGCCCCGACAACGGCAGTTCCTTCGTCAGCTTCTGGCCTTGCTCCAATGACAGCACCGCTGATATCCTCCACCCCCTGCTCACCAATTGCTGGGGCCGACTCAGATTGGGAGGTATGTTCTGGAGGAGGTGGTACGTCTGCCACTAGTTCACTCATGGACGGCCCGGTCTCAGCAGCCTGAAGAGCCTCCAACGCCGAGATCACTGTATGAGGAGCATCCTGATTAGTTGGGTTTTCTGATAGTAATCACCAGTAGCGAAGAAGAATACTTACAGGAACCCAGAGCGTCAGCCTTCGGTGTGTTGGCCGCTACAGGATCCATCTTGGTAGGAGACCCCTCTGTGCTTTTCAGTTCGATAATGGGCGTCGGAGTCCTACCCTGTCCTACCGGTGCCTCTCCTCCTTCATCTATTGTGGATGCCTGATCAACACTTATGTTCTCCTGAGTGAAATAGAGAGATGGATTAGAAATTACAGAAGAGAAGGGACAAAGAAGAAAGATGGATAAGGATAGAGACATACCTCGAGTATCTCAGTTATGTCGAGATCAGAGCCGACAATCTTTTCATTCACACGGAGACTCTCTTGGTAGGCCACCCCATGCGACCCCTCACCTTTAGGTACTCCTTCTCCTTCACCTTCTCCTTCATCTTCTCCTTCACCTTCATCTTCTCTTGTTTCCTCCTCCCCCTATAACTCCTCATCTCTGTCACCTTCTCCTGGCTGCATCACTTTCGGATCATGCTCTTGGCCGAGCATCACTTTCACCAAGAAAGGTGGCTCCGCATGCTGACCGCTTTGGGGCGCGTATGTGTCCATGGCCGTTAGATATGCATGTTGCTGATGGAAGTTTACTCGGTCAGTAACTCGAACGAGCCCGACCTCTGGAAGATGGATCCCATTCTACATTATCTTCTACCAGATGGCTTCAATGCTCACTGACTTCCACTGGGTCATCCAAGCCGACCACAATGCCGGGAAAATTGCATCTTGGGAAGGTTCGAGCAGGTATCTTATCTGCTTATCGAGCAGTTTTCTGGCCGCCTCGTGTTACCCCCTCTGGGCAACGCGGTCGCAACGACACCATGCGATGTCCTCGCTACTAAGGTCCCGACCTGTGCAGGCCTCACTGCCTGACGCGCCCCTAGTTCCCCCCTCCTAGAAGCACCTTGCCAGCTCCCCCGTCGCCCAGTTTCTATGCGGGTAGTCTCGAGTTGCCGGACTCGCTTGCGTAAAATCCCCTCAGGGTACGTGATGGTCCAGTGTTCGGCATACTCGGTTGATAAGCCAGCATCGACCCCAGTGGGTGGAAGGGTAATGATGTCACCATAGCCTTAAGTGGTGAACAACAACCACATCTGGCGAAGGACGCAGGGATTCTTCTCCTCCCGGATGTCCGTGAATACTTTCTTCAGCATTCGCTAGAGGCAGCCGAATAGCTTGGCGAACCGGGACGACACGTAAGGCTCATAGATGATATTCCCGTCAATCCGAACTATAAGCACCCCGCCTCGGATGCTCTGGAAGTATTCTTGCTGCTCCAGTGATCCTTACCCATTATCCACCATCTGGCCGACCGGGGTGGGGAACGTGCTGAAGATGAAATTGGCGTGGTTACCGATTCGGATCCTTACGCCCTCCTCGTTGAGCATCACATGTGCAACCCCAGAAATATTCATGAGAGATGGACTCAGTCCGTTTCCCGGAGGACGAACGGCATTCGGGAAGGTGTATCTGCCAAGATGAGCCACCACCCAGCTATGAAAGAACTGGAAGGGGCCACACACCCTCTAAGGCAACCCCCCTATGGAGATGCATCCCAGAATTGAATACAACCTATCCAGCACGGGGACCCCTAGATTGAACCTTTTGTTGGCATCCATGGTGCCTGCCATCACCAGTGTTGCTGGACGGACACCCATTCTTGCGTTCCGCACCGGCAGGAGCCACCCGCTCAGGAAGGTGGCGAGGAACCGGGCATATCAGACATTCAGGTCCCAGGCCTCAATGACGCGGTAGCCCCATGATTAATATTGCCCCGCCTCCAGGGTCCTTCAATACGATCCATTCTTGCTCCTCTGAGCCGCGGTTGGGCACCGTTTTCCCCTCTCCGTCATCTTGACAGCCGGGTCCTTCTATAGGAACTGGCTGAACCATTCCTTATAGACAATGTCAGTCAGGAAGTCCTTGACCCCCAGCCTCTCTTTCGCAAGCTCCAACAGGTGCCACGTCAGCATGGGGGTCTGTGACCTGTCTTCCCAGGTGTTCATTGGAGGGATGAACTCGTCATATTGGTAGCCCTCCAGTGGGATACCTCCGACACAGTGAACGTCCCAGAGGCTGATGCCAACTTCCCCATGGTGATGATGGAATGTGTTGGTGTCAGGGGACCATCGGGTAAACAGCTCCGGCCCAAGTTCGGGTTGACGGTAGAAGTGGAATTGCGACGTCCACACCGCCTCGAACAGACCAATGTGCCACAGCTCGGCACCGAATTGGTCGCACGTATGGCGAACCCAGTATGCCCAGGCCCACTCACTGGTGAAGTTACCCCCAGACCGCAAGTCCCAATCTTGCATCCACCCCTTAGTGTCATCCGTGATACTCTGACGGAATGTGCTCGCATAAAGGGTCAGGGAGCACTCCGCAACAGGATCACCTCCATCAATGGTCCTGGTCCTCGGGTTCAGGACATAAACATCCATGTGTCTGGTCTCTCTAGTAGGATGACCATTGTTGGTGATGTTTTAATGGGGAAGGTTGTCCTCCCGGTCACCCATGATCACGGTGTGTCCACCTCGAAGCCCTGTAGTGGGACCTCCTCCAGGATGTCGAAGTTCCAGAGCAGGAGGTTTTTGGACAGAGGATACTCTTTCTAGGAAGGGGTCAGTAGGTTAAACAATGTAAGGTTATTGAAAACAACCACCTTGGCATCGTAAACCTCCTCGTTCGCCGCCATTTCAGCTCTACGAGCGGCGGATTCCCCCTCATCGACTTGGTTCGCAGCCATCTCGGATTTTTTGAGAGTTGCGTGAAATCCGGATGAGGTGCACGGAATCGGAGAGAGTGGCGCGAAATTTGGGTCTTCGGTGCGCAATCCAAGATTTAGGCGCAAAATAAGAGCACTTGGTGCAGAATATCCTGAGTTCGCGCGGAAATGCGGTCGGAATTCGGAAGGAATTACGTGCTAACACTGCATGTTTTCTGCGCCGTTTCCAAGGCAATTTCATGTGCGAGAGCTCAGAGCCTATCACATGAAAAATCTTTAGGACGAAACTTGGGACCCAACACCCTTTTTATAGGTGAGTCCGGGGTTTTGCGCCGCGCGAAAAGCAAATTCTGCGCTGACCCAGAGTTTTGCGCATCCCGTTTGGTTTTTGCGTGCAAAGTGCCCATGACATCCACCACTTCGGCGTTTCAGCGTTTCCCTCAGAATTCGATCGTTGTGACCTCTCGCTGATCCAATTCTGAGGGGGGGCATTTTTAGACACCAAAAAAGTCTGTAATTCCTAAAGGATGTTTCGAAATGATGAAGCGAAGTCATATTCGGACCCGGAGGCTTGGTCCGGAGGGCTCGGAAGTGGTGTGCAAAATTACGAAGGACTTGCGTGAAAAAATGTTGCCTGTGTGAAGGAAGTACGGGATTCACGAAAAAGCACCGGTGGGGTGCGTAATTTTGCGCACCCGGTTCCACGCGATGCATCCTTTTGCACCGATCGGTCCTGGTACAGAAGATTTCGCATGTTTCCCGGATTCCGCGATGCCTGCGGCCTATAAATAGAAGGATACCCCTTCCATTTCGGGGTTGTGGAATTCAGACCAGCTCCCGTGCGCGAAATTGGACTCCCACGCGCGCAATATGACTTCTAGGTATTGACCCTATTCGCACAACCTTGCCCTAGGCTTCGCCTTTGCGCGCAATCCCACCGGCTTAATTAAAATTTCAAACTCTTCAAGGTTCCTCCTTTGCACGCAATCACTTCAATTGCGCGCACTCCCTCCTTTTTGTGCGAAACCCAATTCCGCGCAATCCCGTTATTAGGTTTTTCTCTACTTTAGGGATCGGTTGTTTCCCCCGCGCTCAATCCAATCCCGTTTCATGCAATCCACCTAGCCGCGCACAATCCCTCTGCCCCAATTACGCGCCATCCTGATGTTTTGCATGCAAACCTTCTCTTTTCATGCAAACCCTAGGACCCCTCACCTTGACACCCCCCGGGGTGCCTACCTGCATAGGTGCTCGATGTCCTATATACCGGGCATGCACGCCATGCGTTGTTTTCCCGTAAAGCCTTCCGGGCTCGTACAAAGTTACCTCAAGGTCCCTTGGGCGGTGTTTCCTGTTGTGTTTCTTTTCCTTATGCTCCTTCGCATAGGCATTCTAACATCTATTGCTTCTTTGCATAGCCACGCTAACGTGGACCCCTCGATGGTTCGCCCTACGGCCCCCTTTCACCACGGCCTTGCCGATGCCTTCCCTCCCACAAGGGGTAGAGGGTGTTGGGAATGTAAGACCTAGGGGTGTGGAGTGAACCCACCTCTTCTGAACTGCAGGACATTAAACTGTCAAGCACCTCATCCTCAACACATGATGTTAAACTGTGATCTGACCCCATGCCTTGCATGCAGGGTCCCCCGGCTCGGACATTCTTTACACCACTCGTCTCCACAGGAATGAAATCTTCCTCACATGGATTGATATCCTCCCTCTCGAAGTGGCATTTGTCCACAGGGGAAGGGATGCCTCAGATCGTAAGCCCCTAGCCTCTCTTGTGGAAGGTAGCACCCATGCACCTCCGTACTTCCCCACCGCCAAGGCCAGGGGAGGGTGTGATAGGGAACGAGGAATCTCCTTTGTTCGGTCCCAAATCTCTCTCCCTCTGTGCTTTGTCGCATCATGGTCCTCCATCCGGGAGTAAGTCCTAGCACCATGGGCCGCTCAACACGTAAGCCCCTCTCCACTTCTCACGGACGCACCCTTCGCGACGTGATCATCTGGTCCCTGCTGCCTCTTGTTTCTCACACCGAGCATGACTCATGTGGGCTTAGAGTGAGCATCGACCATGACACCCTCTTATGGGCCACCTCATATTGTAAGCCCCATCCTGGTGAACTACGAGGACTTTGATCTGTGCTAAATCATGGTACATAGGTAGCCTCCACGAGGTTCAAGCCCACCACCCGGTCGTTATGACCCCTTCACGTCGGTTCGCTAACACTTTGGGCCGCCTCAGAGAAAAATCCCCAAATTGCTCATCCAACTTGATGTTAAACTATATGCCCATCTAGCATAACGTTAAACTATCTGCCTTGTCCCGCATGACGTTAAACTGTATACCGTCCTGTATGACATTAAATTGTATGCCCGAACTATGGGGACTTTGATCCATGTCAAAGCATGGTACGTAGGTACCCTCCATGAGGTTCAAGCCACCTTCACTCCATCACCCATCCTGATTTCTACCCAGGACGCCACATCCCAGTGGGATCATGCAACCTCATTCCACTCCATAGTATCCAGGAAGCCGCCCACGTGCTGGCCCCAACAACGGAGTTCCCTTCAGGTGGTCCTTTTATCTGATCCACTCTTAGTGTTTTGATCAGTCCGATCCATCTCCGCAAGACGTTAAAATCACGGCATACCCCGTGTTAAACATGGGAAGCTGAGGAAAACCTCAGATACATGCCTATGATATTCCAATTCCCCGCGTTCGATGTGGGATGCCTCGGGCTTCCGCACCCTCAAGAAGCCCTATAATATGGGAGAGAAGACAGACATGCTAATCCCCTAGCGTCAAGACATGCCAACGACGCCCCAGCATGACCATTCTCCTCATTGAAGGTTGCTGCCCTGACCAGACCCTTTAGAGCATCTTGATGGAAGCAGCGTAATTAACTGGTGTCCATTAAGATATGGCACTGAGAACGAGATTCATGAATTCGTCTTAAATATATGAGGGAGACCTGGACTAGGTGAAGAGCTCCGAGGAGGAATCCACAGAGGGAAGAACTGACATCCCATCATCCCAGTTTCGATCAAGGGGTAGATTTCCTTGAACAAGGAACGGATGCCACCTGCCTTGGGAAAGCAGGAATGCAGGGCCACAAGTCGTGCGTCCTCCCCTAGGTGAAGGATGTATGTGCGTGCCCTGACGGAAAGAATCGGAAACAATCTTCATAAACAATAAATGAAAAACGTGCGTCAACATTCCAAATAGGTCCAATACATTTCAATCTTATGCTTCAATAAACCTATAATAAGATACAAAAAAACAATTAAACAAAACAAATGTAAATTAAACATATTTATTCAGTTTATATATATGTAGTAAAATTAAATATCACATCCAATTATGAGTGCTATATTGATTTAAAACCCTCAATTTAAAAAAAAAATAATTTTAGGATTTTGTTTCTTGTTTTGGAGTCTTTGGTTTAGCTTATAGTAGTGATTTGTGGTCTAAAAATGAATGCTCTCCGTGCACACCGTGTGAAACTGTTAAAAAAAATATTCGGTCGTACCATGCACACCACATGTCCAATTGATGTTCTGTCTCCTCTTACATGTCACGAATAATAATCATATTTTTTCGTATGATTTCATGTCATTC
The DNA here is from genome assembly GCA_963277665.1 of Viscum album. NCBI lineage: Eukaryota > Viridiplantae > Streptophyta > Magnoliopsida > Santalales > Viscaceae > Viscum > Viscum album. The sequence goes on from OY728130.1 coordinate 406,809,688, forward strand.
TGAGCATGTTTTCTCTGAATTTGACCATCACATGTCGTTTTGGCGTTTTATGACTCCGGAAATGCGTTTTCGGTCACCACGGTCAAACGACACCTCCGATTGATTTGTCGTCTACCCGACCATTTCACAATTCAAACCACGGTTTTTGTAGTATGATTTCATGGCATTCCGAGGTCTTTTGGCAGATTTCACCACCGAACACACCCTTTTATTGTGCACCGAAATTTTCAAAACAGCATATTCGGTCGTACCTATAACGACCCGAAATTTTGAATGAATATTTATTTCCTAATTTTGTGTTTTATTCAAAAAACCTATATTCTTTAATTAATGATATGAGTATAATTAAAATGTGACCGTTGGGTTTCGAATGTTATTTGACCGTTGGTCAATATGACCATTGGAAACTAAATGTTGCGATTGTTGTCTCTAAATACAAGTGATCTTGGTTAATTAATACTAAAAGAAGATTTTATGGCAACATCTAGTAGTCTCGGGCCAATCGAAGCCCATATGACCAAACTTGGGATGGAGGTAGCACCTTTGGGCTTTGCTCTGGACCAAACCCAAGCCGAACTTCATCATGTGAAGCTAGAGCAGAATCACCTTCGACAGAAGTTCAAGATTATAGAAATCACTACTCAGGCAATGTTGGTCTAGCCACCCTCGGATTCTCTCACCTTAGCACACCTTACACATAGGTCCAATGCTGGGGTTATAAGGGGCTATGTAATGAGACCATAGCTACTATGTGTAATCCTTTGAGATAAATAAAATTGTGATTTATTTCTATGGTGAAGTTTGTGTATTTTTTTAGATTTTCAAATAAATATTGGATGTATATTGATGGATTTTGGAAAAAGGGGATATTTTCAAATATTCATGTAAACCTAAAATAATTAATGATGTGTAATGATTTTCAAAAAATGGTTTTCTAGAAATGTGTTCAGTAAGAAATTTAGAATCTAATAAGATCAACATAATTCTTTGTGAATAGTAAATTATGAATAGTGATTTTACGATTAGGATTTGTCATGTGACCAAATGGATTAGTAATATCACTTAATGAAAGTATTATTATAATTTAGTCACCTTTATTAAGTAATGTGATTTAATAAAATAGGTAAATAACTGTTTCAGAAATTATTAGTCAAGTATTAGTTTTCTGGGGTGAATATTGTTTTTTAATTAAAAATTAAATTAAAAATATTTAGAAAATTATTTTTTGTAAAATGGAGTTCATTTTTGAATTCATATCATCGATATTAGGTTAAGGTGATTTTTGGGGATTTTTTGGAACAAAAATGAATTTTCTGTGAATAGAGAAAATACAGTTTTTAGTTTCAGGTGCTTAATGACATCATTAAGGATGTAATAATAATGAAATAATTCTGGTTGAATTATGAATAGTAAGATAAGGTATGAGGTCTCCCAAGTGGCCAATACCATGGGCAAATACCATTGGAAAGCCCATGGTTTTTCTAATACCACCGATGAGGTGTCCCTTGGCAATTAAGGCTTTGTCCCCTCACTTCTCCTATAAATACCAAGCCTTTCCCTCGTTCATTTCATTTTAAAAATCCTCCCCAGTGAAGTTCTGGTCTCTTTACCTCCCAAGTATTCCTCCCAAGGTTCCCTCAAGCCTCCCAAGGTCCTGACCATCATGCTTTCGAAGTTACTCTTCAAGGTAAGGGATCATTTCACCCTCCTCTTTTAAGTCACGACTTCCTTTATGTTGTGTCTTCTAATTTCCATATATTTATGTTGATGGTATGTTCTTATATGTTCTAATTTCTGCCCATCTAAGGTCTTATTTTTTAGAGACCCTTTCTGATCTCATCAATTTATTTTCTAAATTTTTTATGTGACGTTGTTAGGCTACCCAATTTTTCGTAAAAGGAATCACATCTTCTCTTTTCTTTCATCTTTCCTTTTCATGCGGTATGTCATACAGATTTCCATACCATGTTCTTATCTCCATGTTATTCTATATTTATACTATATTATAAGTTATTTATGAGTGGGTTACTCTTGTACCCTCTCTTTTCAATGTTTTTTAAAACAATGTTATATAGCCGTTATGCTGCTGAAATTTCACCTCAAAATTTCTATTTCTTTCTCCCCAAAAATTCTCTTGTTTTATTTATGTGAATACCCATACCTATTTAGTATCTTTGGCTGTTCATAAATATATAAATATGATGTATTTGATTCTGGAATTGACATATGTATAACCCTCACTCCCTTTCCATGGGTTATAAATGACATAACAATCTTATTTTTTTAAGAACTTTTAAAACATCATGATCTTGAAATGAAACCCATTTCTTTTATTCTCCATGGGTTATTTATGAAATTTTTGATTATGATTTATGTGTCTCACATGAAATTAAAGACATATTACGGGTGCGCCCTGATATCACTCTAATGCATTGGGTAAATAATTAATCTCTAGAGACTATAAGTTTTACGATACCTTGGTGAATAACCTTGGTAATTTTTATGACACCTTGGGGATGGACCTTGGTGATATGTTAAGGAATATCTAAATGAAATTTTGTAGCCACATATTCATGTTATTTTCAATGTTATTTTCTTTATGATATTCTTATACTTCCATTTCTCATGTCTTTATGTTTTTATTCAAGTTCTTATTGATATCACAAGTACATTGATTCCCTTATTTACCCTTACTGGCCCTTCTACTCTCCCTTTCCTTTGATGTATGTCTCCCGGATATGAGATATAGTAAATGTACATAGGATGAACCTATTATGAAGCCTTACAAGTGGTTTAGAATAATTTTTTATGTTGTTTTCATGTATTATGTTCCTGATTTCCAAGACACTAGACTTTAAAGATCCTCTGTATGTAAAATGTAATGAAAAGTTATGTATTAAAAAAGAAGGATGCCATAGTTGGTATCAAAGGGAGGTTTATTTATTTATGGAAATTAGGCTATGAAAAATTTAGGAAGAACCCTATAGAAAATTTTAAATATAGGGAAAACTTCCTAGTATTTTGGTGAGTATTGAGTAAGTTGTTTATCAAAAAAATACATCCCTGTCTAGATACAAGCAGGTAGAGGTGGCTCTGGCACAGATGTACATAGGGGTAAAACCCGAAAACACCACTTTGAGCTAGACTCGAACGGGAAATGGTGCACAACAATGGGTCTTGCTACACTCTTGGTTATGAAACTCTGGGGGGGATATTTTTGGTTAATTGAAATCTTTTTATGAATCATCATGAAGGAATTATAGAGAAATATAATTGTTTAAGCATGAAGTTATGAGACGTAGAATCTTTTATAGTTAAAAGATTCGTAAATGAAACAAGTTTCTCACTAAGATTTTATTCTTTTAGAAAATGGCGGACAATATGAGGAACCGTGCAAATGGTGACCGCAATGGACCATGCACTGACGACCCTCCGATGGAAGTTGGAATGGAAACATTCATGCGAATGATGAACCAAATGGCTCAAGTTATGAGTAATAACTTGAATCAAGCTGAGAGGTTGATCTCACCATGAAGGGAATAATATTCTATTGAGTTCTTTATTTTCCAAATACCACCAAACTTTAGTGGGTCAACTGACCCATTGATTGTTGAGCAATGGATCAGCTCAATAGATAATATCTTTTCTGTGCTACGTAGTTCAAAACAAGAGAAGGTCACCCTGGCTATATATCTCCTAGAGGGAGAAGCTGATTAGTGGTGGGAACTGATCAAAAACAAGAGGCAATAAGTGGAAGTTGAAGCTATGAAGTGGTAAGAGTTCAGAGGGATCTTTTTCAGTGATTATTTCCCTCGTTCCATGAGAACAAGAATAAAGAAGGAGTTTCTCGAGGTGAAGCAGAATGACAATGAATCTGTGGGAAGCTACGAGATGAACTTCACAAGTCTTTCACGATATACCTCTTGATTTGTCATGGACCCAAACGGTAAGGTTGATAGATTCTTCAGTGGACTGAGACCTCATATGCGGAAGAATCTATCCAATCGAGATTATGATAGCTATGAGGAGATCCTGCGGAGTGCGATGAAATTTGAGCTAGAGTTTGGTGAGACGCAATGTTCTCATAAATCCAATGACAAGAATATATCGATGGAGCTCATCTTAGGGAGTAATTTTGATCAGGGATAAGGAGGAAAGAAAGTGCAACTTCCCACGTGTAATAAATGTGGGAAGAAGCATTCGGGGAACTGTCTGCTCGAGAGTGGGAAGTTCTACAAGTGTGGCAGAGATGGTCACATTGTGAGGAATTGTCATGGTGAGGTAAAACCTCAACTTCCAAACACAAATGACAAGGGGAAAATGGTGCAGGCCCTACTTGATGTACAGTGCTTCAAGTGTGGACAATGTGGGCACTTTTCCAATCACTGTCCAAATCCAAGGGTAGTGGAGGGGAACCACCATCAGCCTTAGTAAAGGCCAAGGGATCAATGTCGTCCTTTTTCTATCATGATAGCTGAATTCGATGCTCCGAATAATGTGGCATCAGGTACTCTTGTTGTCCTCTCAAAGCTAGCAAGTACTTTGTTTGATTTTGGTTCTACGCATTCCTTTATTTCCTCCAAGTTTTCAAGGAATTTAGAATCAAACCCCAAATTTCTAAAAGTAGAGCTGTCAGTCAAGACTCCTGGTGGGACTATCTAATCATCGTTAGTGTTTAGAAACTCTAGTATTTACATTAGTGATCACAATCTTATCGAAAATAAATTAGTCATTACCATGCTGGAATTCGACATTATACTAGGGATAGACTGGCTCTCAAAGTATAATGCTAAGATCAATTGTAGAAGAAAGGAAATATCAGTAGTCTTGAATGGAAAACCTATAGTTATCTTCCATGGAGAGATATCTCAACCTCATATTTGTCTAAATGAACCCCATATATCCTTCTTTATGGAGTTGATCAGTGAAGATGAAGAAGGATATTATACTTTGATGATAGAAAATGTCCCCATCGTCCAAGAATACATTGATGTATTTCCAGAGGAGTTTCCTGGACCTCCCCAAGAAAGAGAGGTAGAGTTCTTCATCGAACTCGTACATGGATCTCATCTGATATTAAAGACCCCGTATAGGATGGAAAATGTGGACTTGGGAGGAATTAAAGAAACAACTCAAAGATCTTTTGGAGAAGGGGTTTATCTGGCCAAGTGTGTCTCCTTGGGGAGCACCTGTTCTCTTTGTAAAGAAGAAGGATGGATCGATGCGGATATGAATTGATTATAGAGAACTGAATGGGATCACAGTGAAGAACAAATACTCTCTTCCAAGAATTTATGACTTATTTGACCAACTTCGTGGGGCTCTATTCTTCTCTAAGATTGATCTTTGATCTGGTTATCGTCAATTGAGGGTGAATAAAAAAGATAATCCAAAAACTACCTTCATATCAAGATATGGGCATTATGATTTGGTTGTTATGCCCTTCGGAATGACTAATGCACCTGCTATTTTTATGGATTTGATGAATAGAGACTTTAAAAACTACCTTGGTAACTTTGTGGTAGATTTTATTGATGATATTTGGATATATTAAAAAATTCGTGAGGAGCATGAAGATCATCTACGGGTTATTTTTCAAACTCTGTGGAAGGAGAGGGTTTTTAGAAAGTTCAGTAAATGTTATTTCTGGTTACAACATGTCACTTTTTTAGGGCACATTATAACCAATGAAGTAATCACTGTTTACCCCGCAAAGACAAAATTTGTAGAGGAGTGGCCTCAACCTACAACAATAACTGAGATTCGTAGTTTTCTTGGATTATAATGATATTATATGAGGTTTGTGAAAAAACGTTTCACAACTTTCTAATCCATTAACCAAGTTAACTCGAAAAGGGGTCAAGTTCATCTGGAAAAAGGAGTGTGAGGAAAGTTTCCAAGAGCTGAAGAAGAGATTGGTTACTGAACCTGTGTTAACTTTGCCCTCAAGTGGAGAAGGATTCTTTATTTTTAGTGATGTGTCTCTAAAAGGGCTTGGGTACGTCCTCATGAAAAATGACAAGGTCATTGCTTATGCATCTCGACAGTTGAAGATTCATGAGCAGAATTATCCTACCCAAGATCTGGATCTAGCTGCAGTTGTTTTTGCTCTGAAAATATGTAGGCACTATCTTTATGGGGAGAAATGTGATATATACACGGACCATCAAAGTTTGAAATATATTTTCACACAAAAGGAATTGAACGTGAGATAAAGGAGATGGTTGGAACTTCTTAAAGACTATGATTGTTTAATTCATTATCACCCTGGAAGAGCAAACAAATTTGCTGATGTGTTATATAGGAATGAACCAGTTGTTCTTTCCATGATGATGATTCAAAAAGATCCTTTGAACAATGACCTAGTAAAGATGGACATGGGAATTATAAGGAAAGGGACATCATCCACCCTAACCCAAATGATTTCTCAACCTTCATTACTAGAGAAGAACAAGAAGACTCAGAAAGAAGATCCTTTATTACAAGAGAAGTTTGAGGCTGTGAAGGATGGAAATTTTCTTGAGTTCAATATTGGTCAAGAAGGTGTACTGAGATTACGTACAAGATTATGTGTTCCATCTATTCTGGAAATAAAGAATGAGCTGATGGATGAAGCTAATATCTCTACTTTCTCTATACATCCTGGAAGCACAAAAATGTATAGGGACCTTCGTGATCATTATTGGTGGGATAATATGAAAAGGGAGATTGCTGACTACACTTCAAGGTGCCTAGTATGTCAGCAAGTGAAGGCAGAGCGACAAATTCCTAAAGGGGTATTGCAACCTCTACCCATACCATCATGGAAGTGGGACAATATCACTGTGGAATTTTTCACTGGTCTTATGAGAACATACAAAGGAAACAATGTGATATGGGTTATTATGGACTATCTCACCAAGACCGCCTATTTTGTCTCTATCCGGTAATATTTCTATTTTGATCAACTTGCCAGGATTTACCTAAAGGAAGTGGTAAGGCTGCATGGAGTTCCACTTTCTATCATATCTAATCATCATCCAAGGTTCACATCAAAATTCTGGAGAAGTCTTCAAGAATCTCTGAGCACTGAATTGAATTTCAGTACGACCTATCACCCTCAAACTAATGGCCAATATGAAAGGACTATTCAAACACTCGAGGACATGCTGAGAATGTGCTCAATGGAATTTAAAGGTGGATGTGATCAAAATATCCATTTAGTTGAGTTCTCTTACAACAATAGCTTCTACTCGAGCATTCAAATGGAACCCTATAAAGCTCTATATGGGAAGCGATATAGAACTCCTACTTGTTGGGATGAAGCTGGTGATCGAAAGATTCTTGGGCCTGATCTTGTGTAAGAGATGACAGAAAAAGTCTATGCCATCCAACAACACATTAAGGCTGCTCATAGTCGACAAAAGTGCTATGCCGACAACCGTCAAAAGGACTTGGAGTTTGATGTCGGTGACAAGGTCTTTCTTAGAATTTTACCTTGGAATAGAGTCATAATGTTTGGGAAGAAATGGAAGCTCAGCCCTAGGTACATTGGCCCCTATGAAATCCTTGATCGCATGGGAGCACGGGCCTATCAGCTTGCACTTCCTCCAAATCTAGCACAAGTTCACGATGTCTTCCATGTATCCCTCTTGAGGAAGTACATACCTGACCCTTCACATTTACTAAACTCAGATATGTTACAACTAGAACATGACCTCTCTTATGAGGAGCAGTCGGTGGAGATCTTGGATCATTGAGACAAGGTTCTACGCAACAAGACTACCCACCTTGTAAAGGTGTTGTGGAGAAACCACAAATATGAAGAAGCCACGTGGGAACCAAAGGAGTCTATGAGGGAGAAGTACCCACACCATTTATTTTCTTAGGATACAAGTTAAAATTTTAGGGATGAAATTTCTTAATGGAGGAATAATGTAACGACCCTAAATTTTGAATGAATTTTTATTTCCTAATTTTGTGTGTTATTAAACAAAACTATATTTTTTAATTAATGATGTGAGTATAATTAAAATGACACTGTTGGGTTTTTACTGTTATATGACCGGTGGCCTATATGACCGTTGGAAACTAAATTTTGTGATTGTTGTCTCTAAATACAAGTGATCTTGGTTAATTAATAAAGAAAGAATATTTGATTGCCTCATCTAGTAGTCTCGGGCTGATCGAAGCCCATCTGACGGAACTTGAGAAGGAGGTAGCACCTTTGGGTTTTTCTCTGGACCAAACCCAAGCTGAACTTCATCGTGTGAAGCTAGAGTGGAATCTCCTTTTGGAGAAGTTCAAGCTTATAGAAATCACTACTCGGGAAATGTTGGCCGAGCCACCCTCGGATTCTCTCACCTTATCACACCTTACACATAGGTCCTATACTGGGGTTATTAGGGGATATGTAACGAGACCGTAGCTACTATGTGTAATCCTTTAAGATAAATAAAATTGTGATTTCTTCATATGGTGAAGTTTGTGTTTTTTTCAGATTTTTGAATAAATATAGGATGTATATTAATGAATTTTGGAAAAAGGTGATATTTTAAAATATTTATGTAAACCTCAAATAATTAATGATGTGTATTGATTTTCAAAAAAATGGTCTTCTTGAAATGTGTTTAGTAATAAATTTAGAATCTAATAATATCAACTTAATTTTTTGTGAATAATAAATTATGAATAGTGATTTTACGCTTAGGATTAGTAATGTGACCAAATGAATTAGTAATATCACTTAAAGAAAGTATTAATATAATTTAGGCACCTTTATTAAGTAATGTGATTCAATAAAATAGGTAAATAACTGTTTCAGAAATTATTAGTCAAGTATTAGATTTCTCGAGTGAATAGTTTTTTCTAATTAAAAATTAAATTAAAATTATTTAGAAAATTATTTTTATAAAATGGAGTTCATTTTTGAATTCAGATAATCAATATTAGGTTAAGTTGATTTTTGGTGATTTTTCTGAAAAAAATGAATTTTCGGTGAATAGTGAAAATACAGTTTTTAGTTTCAGGTGTTTAATGACATCATTAAGGATATAATAATTATGAAATAATTATTATATAATTATGAATAGTAATATAAGGTATGAGGTGTCCCAAGTGGCCAATACCATGGGAAAATACCATGCGAAATCCCATGGTTTTGCCAATACCACCGATGAGGTGTCCCTTGGCAATTAATGCTTTGTCCCCTCACTTCTCTTATAAATACCAAGCCTTTCCCTCATTAATTTCATTTTAAAAATCCTCCCAAAATAAATTCTGGTCTTTTTACCTCCCAAAGACTCTTTCCAAGGTTCCCTCAAGCCTCCCAAGGTCCCGACCTTCAAGATTTCAAAGTTACTTTTCAAGGTAAGGGGTCCTTTCACCCTCCTCTTTTAAGTCACGACTTCCTTTATGTTGTGGCTTCTAATTTCCATATATTTATGTTGAGGGTATGTTATTATATGTTCTAATTTCTGTCCATTTCATGTCTAATTGTTTATAGACCCTTTCCACTCTCATAAATTAATTTTCTAAATTTTTTAAGTGACGTCGTTAGGCTGCCGAATGTTTCGTAAAAGGAATCACATCTTCTCTTTTCTTTCATATTTCCTTTTCATGCGGTATGTTATACAAATTTCTATACCACGTTATTATATACATGTTATTCTATATTTATAATGTATTATAAGTTATTTATGATTTTGTTACTCTTTTACCCTCTCTTTTCAATGTTTTCTAAAACAATGTTATATAGCCGTTATGCTGCCGAAATTTCACCTCAAAAGTTCTATTTCTTTCTATCCAGAAATTCTCTTGTTTTATTTATGTTAATACACAGACATATTTCGTTTCTTTGGGTTTTCATAAATATATAAATATGATTTATTTGATTCTGGAATTGAAAAACATATAACCCTCACTCCCTTTCCATGGGTTATAAATGACATAACGATCTTATTTTTGTAAGAACTTTTAAAAAGTCATGATCTTGAAATGAAACCCATTTATTTTATTCTCCATGGGTTATTTATGAAATGTTTGATTATGATATATGTGGATTAAATAAAAGTAACTACATATTAAGGGTGCACCCTAATAGCACTCTAATACATTGGGTAATGAATTAATCTCTAGAGATGACAAGTTGTACGATACCTTGGTGGATAACCTTGGTAATGTTTATGACACTTTGGGGATGGACCTTGGTGATATGTTCATGAATGTATAAATGAAATGTTGTAGCCACATAATCAATTTATGTTCCAAGTTATTTTTTTTGATGATATTCCTATACTTCCATTTCTCATGCCTTTATATTTTTATTCAAGTTCTTACTGATATCATAAGTACATTGATTCCCTTATTTACCCTTACTGGGCCTTCTGCTCACCCTTTCCTCTGATGTATGTCTCCAGGATATGATATGAAGTAAATGTACATAGTATGAACCTATTATTAAGCCTTACAATAGGTTTAGAAGAATGTTTTATGTTTTTTTCATATATTATGTTCCTGATTTCTAAGACACTAGACTTTAAAGATCCTCTGTATGTAAAATGTAATGAAAAGTTTTGTATTAAAAAGGAGAGATGCCACAGTACCGCGCACACCGCACATCTGATTGATATTCCGTCATGTCCTACATGTCACAAATAATAATCCTATTATTTTCATGTGATTTCAATTCATTCTGAGCACGTTTACTCTGAATTCAACCGTTACACGTCGTTTTGACGTTTTATGACTCCAGAAATGCATTTCTAGTAACTGGGGTCAAATGACACCTCTTATTGATGTTCCATCTGCCCTACCATTTCAAAAATCACACCAAGGTTGTTTTCGTATTATTTCATGGTATTCTGAGGTCATTTGGCTGGTTTTGACCACCCAACGCTCCCTTTTAGAGCGCGTTGAACTGTTCAAAATAACATATTCAGTCATACCGTGCATACCGCACATCCGATTGACGTGTCATATCCTCCTACATGTCACGAATAATAATACTATTTTTTCATGTGATTTCAACTCATTCTGAGCATGTTTGCTCTGAATTCGACCGTTACACATCGTTCTGGCGTTTTATGACTCCAGAAATGCTTTTCCGGTCACTGCGCTCAAAAGAAAACTCCAATTGATGTACCGTCTGCCCGACCATTTCTCAATACACACCATGGTCGTTGTAGTATGATTTCATGGAATTTGGAGGACGTTTGGCTGATTTTCACCACCCAACGCGCCCTTTTAGAGCGCGCTGAACTGTTCAAAACAACATTTTCAGTCAAAACACACACACTGCACGTTCGATTGACGTTTTGTCTCCTCCAACATGTCACGAATAATAATCCTATTGTTTTTGTGGGATTTCAAATCATTCTGAGCATCTGAATTCGACCGTTACACGTCGTTTTTGCATTTGAGGACTCCGGAAATGTGATTCTGGTCACCGCAGTCAAACGACACCTCTGATTGACATTCCGTCTACCCGAACATTTTACAATTCACACCATGGTTGTTTTTGTATGATTTCATGGCATTCCAAGGTCATTTGGCTAGTTTTGACCACCCAACGCGCCTTTTTAGAGCGCATCGAACTGTTTAAAACAACATATTCGGTCATACAGTGCACACCACACATCCTATTGACATGACGTCTTCTCTTACATGTCAAAAATAATATTTCTATTTTTTTAATGTGATTTCATGTCATTCTTAGCATGTTTGCTCTGAATTCGACTGTTACACATCGTTTTGGCATTTTATGAAACCGTAAATGCGTTTCCTGTCACCGCGGTCAAACAACACCTCCAATTGATCTTCCATCTACCCAAACATTTCAAAATTCACACCATAGTTTTTTTATATGATTTCGTGGAATTCAGAGGTCGTTCGACTAGTTTTGACCACACGACGCTTCTTTAAGAGCACGCAAAACTATTCAAAATAGCATATTCAGTTGTACCACACACACTGCACATCTGATTGACGTGTAATCTCCTCCTACATGTCACGAATAATATTCCAATTATTTTCGTGTGATTTCAAGTCATTCTGAGACTTTTTTCTCTTAATTCGATCGTTACACATCATTTTTGCATTTTATGACTCCAGAAATTCATTTTCGGTCACCATGGTCAAACGACAGCTCTGATTGACATGTTGTCTGCCCAAAAAATTCACAACTCATACCACAGTTGTTGTCATATGATTTCATGGCATTCTGAGGTTTTTCGGCTGGTTTTAACCACCCAACGCGCCCTTTTAGAGCACGTTGAACTATTCAAAACAGCATATTCGGTCATACCGCACACACCGCACATCTAATGGATGTTACGTCTCCTCCTAAATGTCATGAATAATATTCATATTTTCTTCATGTGATTTCAAGTCATTCTGAGTACGTTTTCTCTGAATTCGACCATAACACATCGTTTTGGCGTTTTTTGACTTCGGAAATGCGTTTCTGGTCACTGTGGTCAAAAGAAACCTCTGATTGACATACTGTCTGCCCGAACATTTCACAATTTACATTGAGGTTGTTTTCTTATGATTCCATGGAATTATGAGGTCATTTTAGCTGGTTTTCACCACCCAACGTTCCCTTTTAGAGCGCGTAAAACTGTTCAAAATAGCATATTCGGTCGTACCATGCACACGACACCTCTGATTGACATTCTATCTCCTCTTACATGTCTTGAATAATATTCCTATTATTTTCACGTTATTTCAAGCCATTCTGAGCATGTTTTCTCTGAATTCGACTGTTACACGTCGTTTTGGCGTTTTATGACTCCTGAAATGTGTTTTCAGTCACCGCAGTCAAACGACAACTCTGATTGACGTGTCTTCTGCCTGAACATTTTACAATTCATACCAAGATTGTTTTCGTCTGATTTCATGGCATTCGGAGGTCGTTCGTCTAGTTTTCACCACCCAACACACCCTTTTAAAGCACGTCGAATTGTTCAAAACAGCATATTCGGTCATACCGCGCACACTGCATGCCTGATTGACGTGTCGTCTCATCCTACATGTCAAGAATAATATTTATATTGTTTTTGTGTGATTTAAAGTCATTCTGAGCACGTTTTTTCTAAATTCGACCATTACACGTCATTTTTGGCGTTTAGTGACTACAGAAATGTGTTTCCAGTAACCGCGGTCAAACAACACCTCTGATCGGTACGTCTTCTACCCGAACATTTCACAATTCACACCATAGTTGTTTTAATATTATTTCATGGCATTCCAATGTCGTTCGGTTGGTTTTAACCACCCAACACGCCCTTTTAGAGTGCGTTGAACTGTTCAAAACAGCATATTCGGTCGCACTGTAGACACTGCACATCTGATTGACATTTCGTCTCCTCCTACATGTCACGAATAATATTCCTATTTTTTTCATTTTATTTCAAGTCATTCTGAGCATGTTTTCTCTGAATTCGACCATTACACGTCATTTTGGCGTTTTTTTGACTCAAGAAATGTGTTTCTCGTCACCGTGGTCAAACGATACCTCCGATTGATGTTCCATATCCCCAAAAATTTTACAATTCACATCATGGTTATTTTCTTGTAATTTCATGGCATTTCAAGGTCGTTCGGCTGGTTTTGACCACCTAGTGCGCCCTTTTAGAGCGCGTCGAACTGATCAAAATAGCATATTCGGTCGTACCACACACACCGCATGTCTGATTGACTTGTCATATCCTCCTACATGTCACGGATAATATTACTATTGTTTTTTTGTGATTTCAAGTCATTCTGAGCACGTTTTCCTTGAATTCGACCATTACACGTTGTTTTGGCATTTTATGACTCTCAAAATGTGTTTCCTGCCATCTCAGTCAAAATACACCTTCGATTGATGTGTCATCTGCCCGACCATTTCACAGATCATATCACAGTTTTTTTCGTTTGATTTCATGGCATTCTGAGGTCGTTCAGTTGGTTTTCACCACCCAACGCACCCTTTTAGAGCGCGTTGAACTGTTCAAAACAGTATATTCGGTCATACCGCACACACCACATGTTCGATTTACTTTTCTTCTCCTCCTACATTTCACAAATAATAATCCTATTGTATGCATGTGATTTGAAGACATTTTGAGCATGTTTTCTCTAAATTCGATCGTTACACGTCGTTTTGGCATTTTATGACTCCGAAAATGCATTTCCGATCACTGCGGTCAAACGACGCCTCTAATTGATGTTTTTTCTACCATACCATTTCAAAATTCAAATAATGTTTGTTTTTTTATGATTTCATGGTATTCTGATGTTGTTCGGATGGTTTTTACCTCCCAACGTGGCCTTTTAGAGTGCATTGAACTATTCAAAACAGCATATTCAGTCGTACCACACACACCGCACGTATGATTGAAGTTTCGTCTCCTCCTACATGTCACGAATAATAATCCTACTTTTTTCATGTGATTTCAATTCATTCTGATAACATTTGATCTGAATTTTACCGTTACACGTGGTTTTGGCATTTTATGACTCCGGAAATGCATTTCTGGTCACCGTGGTCAAACGACACTTCTGATTGACGTGTCATCTAACTGACCATTTCACAAATCACACCACAGTTGTTTTTGTATGATTTCATGGCATTTGGAGGTCGTTCGGCTGGTTTTGACCACCCAACGCGCTCTTTTAGAGCGCGCTGAACTGTTCAAAACAGCATATTTAGTCGTACCGCACACACCACAAGTCTGATTGACGCGTTGTCTCCTCCTACATGTCAAAAATAATATTCCTATTGTTTTCGTGTGATTTCAAGTCATTCTGAGCACGTTTTCTTTAAATTCAACCATTACACATCGTTTTGGCGCGTTTGAAAAGCGTGTGTGGGGTGATCAAAACTAGCATAATGACCTCAGAATGCCACGAAATAGGACGAAAACAAAGGGTGGGTGAATTGTGAAATGTTTGGGCAGATGTCACATCAATCGGAGGTGCCGTTTGACCGCAGTGACCAGAAGCGCAAACAGTGTGTCGTAAATGGCCAAAACACGCGTTTAAAGGTCAAATGCATACCGAACAACATCGAAATGACTTGAAAACACAAGAAAACACCATAATTACTGTTATTTAGGTGTACAAGGAGATGGCATGTCATTTGGCCATGCGGTTTGCACAGAACAGATGAATATGCGTTTTTAGGTGTTTTCCACTCTTGAAATGTGTGCGTGGGGGGGGGGGGATCTGGTGGTGGGGGATAACGACTAATTGGCATAATGGCCAATTGTCCTAACTACGTAACAATCAATTACCCTAGTGGCCTAAAGGTCAATTTTCCTAATGAACCAATGTCAAATTTTCCCATTTACCAATTCACCTAATTCCCTAATGCCCTAATGGAATAGTGGTCTAACAAACAATTGGAATAATGGCCTATTTTCTAGTTGTACAATTGGAATAATGGCATAATAGCCTAATGGCCATTTGGCCTACATCCAATTGGACAATTGGACAACTGGCCAATTTCCCTAATATCCTAAGAGCCTAATGAAAAATTTCCCTAATAAACTAATAGTCAATTGTCCTAATTAATTCTGGGGTGGGGGTGGGGGCTGTCCGGGGTGGGGGTGGGGGTTGTCCGGGGTGGGCCAGGGGCCTACAAATAGTGAACCTGAGTTCAGTCACCAAAAAAAGGTACTATGGTTTCTATTAGGAATCACAAGGTTTTTTCAAAACTATTCACATAACATGCAATTGAAAACATTAAAGAATAAAATGAACTAAAAATATCCAAATCATTAATCAGTTTCATGTTTACTTCTCAATTCGTGCACACAAACATTACATAAGGCCAAGACACACATGATACCCCCAAATCTCAAAAAATCTCACTAGGAACCCAACCTAATCATCAATAATAACACCAACAATAAAAAAAATAAACACCCCTTGTGAATATGATGCGTCATGCGTGGTCATGACTGCTACCTCCATCCGGTGGGACAGGGGCCTACAACAAATAAAAATTATGAAGATTTTCATAACAAAAATAATTGAAATTAAATAAATAAATGCATTATAAACTTGTGATTTATGGTCCCATGCACCATCACCTGGACACACATATTCCTGCAGTTCTCTATCCTCAGCGATCAATTGTGCATTTACCTTCTCGGAAGCATGCAGTCTTGCCTCTAAATCTGACAACTGATGTGTCATCCGAAAAAAAACAAGACCGACAACCATAGCGCATGATATTGAAAAACTAGGAATCCCTATTCCATTGGTAAAACTATATCCATGCATGTCCCGACCAATCATGTGATGGAAGACCTCATCCCTTCGCATGGGAAGCTATCGCTGGTCCTCTGGCAGTTGTTCTAACTCAGCTTCAAATTGAGCCTATGAAATGTTTAAATATATCTACATATATATGTTAATATACATATTTACGTAAGTATTTTTAATGGTTACATGCACTTACTATCATTGCTACAACCTCTAGATCATTTTGATCTTGAGTCCTCATCCAAACCGACATTTTATCAGTCGGTCACTACTACAAATATGGCTTATAATAGCGCTAAAAACTGCCTTTAACAACGCTAAAAAATCACTATTAATCTCAGCGAAGATAAAGGGGGGTCCCATTTATCAGCGCTAAGAACGAACTGGTAAAGGTTGTCTTTATCAGCCCTATTTTCTACGCTCATAAATGTATAATATATCAGCGCTCAAAATAGTGCTGATAAACACTACCTTTATCAGCGCTATTTTGAGTGCTGATAAAAACTACCTTTATCAGCACTCAAAATAGCACTGATATATTATCCATTTATCAATGCTTAACTAGCACTGATAAAGGCCAAATATCCTGTGAAAAACCAGAACCTGCACAGAACCTGCCCAACACCTGCACACATTACAGCGCTTGCACAGAGCACAAACAACACCTGCACACAACACAAACAACACCCACACACAAAGCACAAAAGAACAAAAATGGTACATACATTTACTTGAAATCATGAATACAAAAAAAAACACTGCTATATACATTTCAAAAAATTTTTAATTTGGTTACAATTATATTTATCCAACAAACAGATAAAAAACAATGATGTTCTATCTTTTTTGCATCCATCCGCTCTAAAAAATTGTCGTCCATGGTGGCGGTTTCCAAACAAATTATTCGAACTGGGGAAAAATATTTCTCCTACATAATAAAACAAATTTTATGTTAGTAATACAATAATGAAATAAAGAATGGGGTTGCTAAATGTAATTATACTAGTGAGGCACAAAACATAAAATAACAAATTAATGAAGAGACACAATTAGGTCAATGCCCATACCTCAACCAGAAGACCAATAAACTATCATCAGTTCATACCAACCACAAATGAGTCCATGATCACATGTATTAATGTCCAACAACATTAAATTACATAATTAGTTAATTTTAACCAATAATCTAGCATGGTATAATAGGCGTCAAACTCATCATGTAATCTAACAAAGCCAGAATGCTGAGAAACTAGGTGTGATCCACTCCTGACGCACCCCTAAGCCTAGAAAACACTAAATCCCCAATCTATATTACTAAATTTCTGACAAATTAAACCTAAATTTTTGAAAACCCATAAATAAATCTTCCACAAAATATAATCTCCATCAAATAATTATTGATTACTAGTTTATGAAATTTTGAGACATGCTCTAAGAGTCATATATAAAAGTCCCATTAAGAACAATGATTTATCCATACTATGGTATAATAATTACACCTAGAACCCTAAAAACTGAATCCAAATCTTTGAGAAAGAATTTAGTGAAGCAAGGAAGATGTAGGAGAAGATACCACATTGATTCGAAATGATGAACAACTAATAATCCACTCAGGTCTAAGGGGAAGGAAGGAGGGGAATGGGGTTTGGCCACCCCCTAAGAACTTGGTGCCCAAACGAAGAAAACTGAGGAGTTTTATACTTTATAAACCCATCACCCACATAAAAATAAATTTTAAATCATGTTTCATGAAATGAACCCAGTGGTGACATCACTATATTTTGGGTCCAAACCCTTACTTGACCCCTTTCCCCATTCTCGACCATTATCACCCTATTAAATGCATTCATGTTGTGAATTAACCTTTCACTCTATGACTAGCCTAATGATACAACATTTTAATAGAATGACTACCCAAATAATCCTTGATATCCTCCCAAAACCCAATGACATCCCTCTAGCCCTAATACATGTCTGAAACACCTATTAGAACTGGTATATTGTACCTTTTTCGATGATTTTTTTTGTTATTATGGAATTCCATAATTCCCCATTAGAAGTGTACCAATGTACTAATCAGATGTTATATGATATACCATGATGATTCTTGTGTCCATGTATTAGATGAAATATCAATGAAAATTTATTTCATTATTATACATACCAACACATCAAATCTGAGCATTAGAGACCCTCAGGTTTTCTTCAACTACTTCCAGTTCTGACATGGAAGTGGGACAAGATTTCTGTGGGATATTAAGTTAGGTTTTTATGTACCCCTCTATGGAAGAATTAAATATGGGTTTTTATCAATTGGATGACCAAATAATCTCAATTTATATACATTTTATATGAAAAAAATTATAAGAAAATCAAAATTCAATTTTAAATTGAGATTATATTTTTACATGGATTTTATTCTACTATAGTCTTTTATAGGGAACCTCATTTTACATCTTGTTTTTTGGAGAGGTCCCTATGAGAAAATGGGATTCCATGTATGATTGAGCATGACATATGTTTCTGACACTTTCTGCAGGGGCACGTTTCCTGGAGCATGTTGACGTTCGATGGCGGTGCATTGTACCAAACATTAATTCATTACAAAGGTGAGTGACATTGATCACTTATAAAGAGATGTCTTCTCCTTGATTGAAACATGGTGATGGGATGTCGTTCATTCTATCCATGGATTCCTCCTCAGAATTCATTACCTAGTATGAGTCTCCATTATAGAATAAGACGTTGTTCGTGATACTTGTTCTGGGTTCCATCTCTTTATGGATGATGGTTAATTACAATGATTATATCAGGACATTCCAA
The DNA here is from genome assembly GCA_963277665.1 of Viscum album. Classification (NCBI taxonomy): domain Eukaryota; kingdom Viridiplantae; phylum Streptophyta; class Magnoliopsida; order Santalales; family Viscaceae; genus Viscum; species Viscum album. The sequence continues at coordinate 406,828,744 of OY728130.1, forward strand.
AGGGTCATTCCAGGGCATAATACTTCGATTAGGAAAGTATTCACATTGGGAATCAGTGGAATGTATGTACACTAGAACATTGGTCACATGTATTCATCGTCGTCAAAGGGATTCTCAACAAAATGGAAACCCATGTTTAACTTGTGGTATTCCATGAGTTTAACATCCCACAAGGATAGAGGGTCATGATTTAATGTCTTACAAATATGTAATGGGTGTATCAAAACACTTATAAATTGGATCAGGTAGGTACATCTCTAGGAGGGAGCACCTGGAATGTTTACCTGATAGATGGATCAAAATTCCTAATGAGGTCTGACCCAAGTGTGGAGTATCCCATAAAGGTAATGTTTTTCATTTTGAAGACTTATTTGGACGCCACTAAGGGAAAAACAAGAGGTAAAATAAGCGAAGGTGTACCCCAGTGAGGGGGTCACCATGGTTTACCATTGGTTGGGATTTAACCTCATGGAGGCTTCTTACGTACCCTATTTAGAATACAAGGATCAAAACTCATATATTTAAAATAGGTATGGTGTGGGTATTACCCATGGTTAGCTTCCCTTCACACTAGGAATACTCTTGGTTGGATGAGTATGGGTTTTGTGGGGATTATGCATTGTCAGATTCCTCGGTTCTTCCAGAATAGCAATGGGATGAATGGGACATACGTTCTAAGATGGACAATGTGAATGGCGTGATCCTTGTAAAGAGGCACGAGGCACAAAAAACATGTGGAGATGTCTGTAAACATTATTTATGGTGGCCATGAGGCTCATCAGACTCCCCATACCTTCCATAAATACATCAAAACATCACGAGCACTAGATTCTACATGATGGTGCATCACAGGGTTGATTCTTTTGATGATGTACTGGTCATTTGATCTTGAATTTCATCTCAACCAGCCTTTCCCTTACATGAATTATCTTGGGACACATATTTTGGTTCCAAAAAATCCTTCAACTATACCAATTATCTCATGCATCTACCTAGAAATAATTGTGCAAGTCAAACAACAACACATGTGCTCAAATACAATTTAAAAAAAACAAGATATAGAAAATTGAAATTTCTTAAAAATGAACCAAGGGGAACACATGTGCTCAAATACTATCTCTGCATGTTGAATCTAATCCCTCTACTTTAATTTAAGAAATATTTATATTTAGGACCTATATCTAACTGAAAATGGTGGATATATACCATATTTGTTGTTTCCATCCATCGTTTGTTGGAAAATGGATTTTGTTGACCCTCAGTGGTTTCGTCATTCACCCCATACGCACTACACACCATCATTCCTTACTTCAATATTTATTTGTTCAAAGATCAATAATATGAATCCGGGGATAGGAAACATTGAGTAATAAATTAATATTTCAATACATCGGAGAATTCTCAATTCACCAAAGAAGGTTGGAGGATAATCAATGATCATATATAGATAACATAAGTAGTAGGAATTCACCTTTATCCTATTTGTGTAAAATCTTCCATCAGGTATGTTTCCCATTCATTTCTAAACACATGTATATCATCTTCTAAATATGAGTTTTTGTGACAGTCATGGTAGTACTGAAAAAATATAAATACACAAAGGATTAATAAATATTTTAACTAAAATCATACTTATTTTCTAAAATACCTCATCAGGAATTCTAGTTTGTTGAGGAAATATGATCTCTTTCATAAATTTACAAACATAATAACCATAGTCCTTTCCGTTTGTTTGTTTTGGACACTATAGAAACATCAAAAACAATAATTAATTTGTTTTGATATGTGTTTGGATAGTGAAATGTTATTATATATACCCGGATACTTTTACAGTTGTAGATCTTGTAGGCTTTCTCATCCTTATGACCTGAATTCATTCCATGCATTAGACGATATTGATGCACTGCCCTATCATAACAGAATCCTCATTAAAAGATAACATAAATTATATAACTAGATGTTTAGTTTTAAAATGTTGGATCTAGTGTATTAAAAATTAACAAACGCCATCATGCACGGTCGGTTTTTTAGATATCCATGTGTTGAATCCAGAAAATAAATCTTTGGAGTATCCAAATTGACTGCAATCAGCATCCAATGCTCCCCAAAAATACAAAAAGGAATAAGTAAAGAAAGAAATGAAAATATAGTTGATATGATTAAATTTTAGAGTTTTACCCCTGCATCATTGGTATTAAAAATAGTCTGTCATCCGTAATTTTTTTTCAAACGATTTGAGCAGGGATGACATTATTGTTGCCTCTTTATCAGAATCTATTTCGTCTTTTGAAGAGGTGGTGTGAGGACTAACGAGTCCAATTTTTTTCATGGGGAAATACCTTCAATTGTTTTTCATATATACGTATGCGAAAAATATAAAAGGTATTTAGTAATAATTATAAGATTATATTAGCTTTTGTAAAATCAAATCATGAAAACTTACCTCATGTATACATTTACAACTGAGGCACCTAGCCATTCACACTTGAGGAGTTCATTTACATTTTCAGCACTGATGAAATCTGATGTTTCCTCTGAATTAATATCTTTTTCGAAATAAAATGTGTGAGTATTTTCATCTTTCAACTTTGTATCCACATGAGCCTGCAATGATATTAACTGTGGATATAGAACGGGCGGGGTGAAGGTGCTCTCAGTAGACCGTTTCAATCGGTTGGTTGATCCTTGAGATAGTTTTGAGCTGATATTTCGTTTCACCCCACAGTATTCGTCATTCTGTAATAACATTCATTAGTTCAGGCCTTTTTTCATTAAATGTTAAAGGTCCAGCTTGAAAAATAAATTGGAAATGGATAACTTTTTGTCGACATGTTTTTTTACAAGAACTGTTGGCCATGTGATGAATGTTCCAACAGCTTTTTCAACCATATGAATGTCATCATCGTCATTTGGAATACGTAGCTCGGCACTCGGCTTATTAGATACATTAATTGACACTCTAAGATGATCTTTTGGAAGCTTCTTGTTGTGTAACATGTCATTTTGCGTATTGAACATTATAGCCCTCGATACAAGGCGATAGGTGGGAGTCGATAAATATAAATCACAGTATTTTTCACCCTATGGAATATTAGTATAGGAATGGTATCAATGTCTATGTAAATCAAATTTCACAGAAAAAATTATTAAAGCATTGATTACCTCATCTAAGTCAGGTTTTTTAGGGGAATGGCTCGCCTCAAAGCTGGTGGGGGTGGGGCGAGATCGTCACACACAGGTTGTTGTTGAGTTGTTTCTTCTCTTTGCCTCTCCCCCATCAATTTTTCTATAATCTCTATCTGGTATTGTAATTGTTCTTAAAAAATAGATAACTATTCTTGTAGCTTTTCCATTTTTTCATTTTGACACCCTGCTTGTTTTTGTTTTTGAAAATATGTTCAGGGTGTCACCCCAAAACCCGCACCTCTGACGCGGCCATACTGTTCTAGCTGCTTCAAGGCTGCTGAAAGTATGTCTGCATCTGGTGTGGTTGTTATTGATTCTTATGACTATGTCAGATGGAAAATATAGAAAAATAAGTAGTTATTTTAATGTAATAGTGATTTAAAGAAAATCAAATTTATATTATGTCATACTTACACATGTGTTCTCATCTATCAGTATCACCTCTTTATTTACACGAGCCTCCTTCCATAGAACATGGCGTGGGATAGATATGGATTTCGATTTCGATTAATCAATCTGCATTTAAATAGAGAAACATGGTTATGGTGTTGTTTTATGTCACATACTAGTAGTAGGATAGATTTAAAAGACGTACCAATTTTTTCTCAAGTTCAGCGTACCCAATCCTTGCTTTACGGTAAGGGTATGCTGGTTTTGTTGCGTGTTTTTTATTTTCAGCACTCAGTAGTTGTTTCATAAATAAAAAACTGTCAATCAGAGTGTTGAATACAAGAAAACATCAAACAACGTATTACCCCACACAATGTACCTGAAAATTCTGCTCCCCACGACGGTTGCTAAAAGCATCCCACGCTCCTTGGGATATCAAGTGTGCGTAAAGAGGAGGTGGGTGCGGCTTGATTTTCCCTTCTGCATCTTTAAGATTATATTTCGTTAAAATTGTGCGGAAACCTCTATGAATCCTTCCTCCAACTCTTAATACATATTCGTTGTGCGAGGCATCTACTGTAAATTCACTCTGCAATGGATGATGAAGAGTAAGTCACTGTTTTGGTATTTTATTTTATTTTAAAAAATTAAAAAAATGATATCATAATGTTACCGTAATCTCTTCCCACATTAGTGTCTTCAGCCCGGTGACAACATGGTGCCACGACTATACATCAATCGGCATGCGTTGCCAAGTGACGATTCCAATATAGCTACTAAAGATGGATCTATTGGGGTTAACATGTTGGCCTCACTTATTCCACCCCACCTCAAATTTGATCCCTTTTGCTTTTTCCTTAAGGATTTTGGCTAACACTGTCAAACTACGATGCTCTTATTTTTTTTTGCGCTTTCATGGTTTCATTTTCTACCATTTCCTCTGAAGTAGTATCAATATCTTCCCCTGGAGCGCTAGCATCGGCAATGGGACTAGAAGCAACAGGTTGAGAAACCTGTTGTACCTCAGCACTGGGACCAGCAACAACAGGTTGAGAAACCTGTTGTTTCTCTGCACTAGGACCACCAGCATCTGGTTGAGAAACCTATTGTTTCTCTGCAGTGGGACTACCAGCTGCTGGTTGAGAGACCTTTTGTGCCTCAGGATTGGGCGCATCAGCAGGTGCAAGAAGTCATTATCTTCATAAGTGGTTTAATATTTAATTTAGATTACATAAAAACAACAGCAAAAGGATAATAACATAATTTCACACAATGTATGATACAATAAACAAATAACCTGATTATTTTACTCTCTTTATTTATTTAAAGGATAAAGAGATTTGACTCCTCTATCGACTATGTAAATATCTTCATTGTGGTCTCCTCTGAAATACAAAACGCCTTCTACATTGGGACTGCTGTGAAATGATTGTGAAGTTCCTATAAAAGGGTCAACCTCCGTTGAACTTTCATCTGACCCTTTAGTTGTTTTTGTCGATAACAGAACAATTGACCAATTTCATTTTGTGGGGTCTGGAACATAAAATACTTGTACTGTCTGTGATTCCATTATAAATGGTTTGTCTTTCTCCCCTTCCTTACTGAAATCAACTTTCATTAATCCTAATTCATCTATTTTAACAGCACTCCTATTATCAACCCACTTGAATTGAAAAATCGGCACTTCGAATTTCGTATAATTCAACTCCCATATTCGTTTGATGATGCCAAAGTATGACATATTCTCATAAAATGGATTTTTTTACATAGCACTGGAAACATGAATTGCCTCAGCAACAAGTGTAACCCCACTATTCTTCATGGTACTGTCTTCATCATGTTCATTAGTATAGAATGTATAACCATTAACTGCATAAGCATTGTAAGATAATACGTACACACTTTCTCCTCCGGCTAGCCATCAAATTCGTTCTGAAACTGAGTCTGGATTTTCATCTAACTGCTTAAAAATATGGTCTTGAAACCATCCGATATAAACTATCGATTATTTTTATCTGATATCCATTTTTCAGCCCTAGAAGGATTCAAACTCCTAAGAATTTCTTTGTGGTTTTGAACATATGGGTCAACGTCGAAAATGTTATACAAAACGTAAAGGTGGGCCTGCTCCCGATCTTTAATATTGATTGTGACAACCTCTCTTCTAGAAATTCCTTCACCCTCAAGCCGCTCAGTGTGACGAGATTTTTGTAGGCCAACGATTTCCACACCAGACAGGTATTCGGTACAAAATTCAACAACTTCCTCAACAATATATTGCTCTGCAATACAAGCCTCTGGCCGTCTTCTGTTTTTGACATACCCTTTCAAAATCTTCATATATCGTTCAATGGGGTACATCCATCTATAATGTATAGGACCAAATAGTCGAATTTCTCTCACCAAATGAACCATCAAATGAACCATTATATCGAAAAATGTTTGTGGGAAGAACATTTCCAATTCACATAATATGACGGTAATTTCTCTTTCCATAGTTGGAAATTTCGCCAGGTCTATAACTTTGCTGCATATAGATTTGAATAAGAAACAGAGCTTTGTTAATGTATGGTGGAAATTCTTGGAAAAAATGCAATGTAAAGCTATAGGAATTAGATCTTGCATCAAAACATGGCAGTCATGTGATTTCAGACCCTTTAATTTTAAATCTCCCATTGACACGATGTTCTTGATATTTGATGCTCTGGAACCTTTACGTCATTCAAGAAGTTGCAAAACTAAAATCTCTCTTGCCTGGAAAGAGTGTAAGCAGCAGGAAGAAGAAATGTTCATTTTTCACCCTTCACTAGTGCCATCTCTTCTCATATTCCCATCTCAACCATGTCCAATCTATCCTTAATTCCATCCTTTGTTTTTATGGGTGCATTTTGCAACGTACCGATGACACTATCACATACATTTTTTTCAACATGCATAACATCAAGAAAATGTATGACATAAAAACAATTCCAGTATGGTAATAAAAAAATTGATCTCTTTTCCAACCAGTTTTCGTAAGGTTTTTCAAAAACAGTTTACCAAAAGTAGTGTCCAAATCTTTTACATTATCAAACAATTGATCAACTGTTAGTGGAGAAGGTGTTGTACGTTCTTCTGAACTTCCATCAAATGATGTCGTCCAAGATCGGTACTTATGTTGTTGGGGTGGAAATCTGCAATGTCATAGAAACATGGTTTTCGTTGAATGTTTAAACCTAATTGACTGTGTACCTTGTTCACAAACGGGACACCCTTGAGTTCCTTTAATGCTATATCCTGACAAATTTCCATAAGTAAGAAATTCATTTATCGTCTCGTACAACATGGCTTTCATACTGAAATGCTCATTTTTGAAAGCATCATACAGTGTAACACCTAAATCCCACAATATTTTCAAATCCTAGATCAATGGGGAAAAATAAACATCAATATCATTACCTGGTTGTTTGGGTCTTGATATAAGCATAGATAACATGATGTATTTTTGTTTCATGCATAACCACGATGGTAAGTTATAGTTTGCCAACATAACATGCCATGTACTGTGACTACTGCTTTGAAAACCAAAAGGGTTCACCCCATCTATAGATAACGCCAAACGAAGGTTTCTCGGCTCGTTCCCAAATTCAGGATACTCGTGATCAATTCTCTTCCCCTGAGGAGAGTCTACCGGGTGACATAGTTTTCCATCTTTAATTTTTGTATCTTCATGCCATGTCAATTGTCCTACAGTCTCTTCATTTTCATATAGGCGTCTAAACCTAGGAATGATTGGAATGTACCATACAACTTTCATAGGACTAGAATCATATTTCTTATATCGAGAAGCACCACACTTTGGGCATTCTTTAAGTGATTTGTGGTCCTTGCAAAACAATATACAGTCATTCAGGCAAGCATGTATTCTTTCAGAGATCATACCCATCAATCGTAGCATTCGTGAGGCATCATATGTTCGGCTTGGGAGTTCATTATCTTCTGGGAGTATGTCATCCAGGAGAGAAAGTAGTTCTGTAAAACTGGCGTCACTCCACCCATTGCCTGCTTTCAAATTATACAGCTTCAATATGGCTGAAAATGCTGTATATATAGTGCAACCAGCATACAATGACGTTTTTTCACAACTCTTTAACTTCTCAAACAATTTTGGGAAATCACGAAGTTCATCTTCAACTGTCCTTGTCATTTCCTCAATACGATCTTCATCATCATTCACATCTATAATCACAACCTTCATACGATTGTCTTCACTGTTCACGCTTCTAATCATATCAAATGATCTATAAAATGTCTTGTTCTCTGAGTCACTACCTACATTCATTTTTTCCCTGTGTTTATTCCAACATATATAACTTCGATCTATTCCGTGACAGATCAGGTGTTCTTCCAACTCCTCTGGACTAATTTGTCTTGAATAAAAATAGTGTAAACACGGACAAATGATTTGAGAAGGGTCACATGCATGATCTTCTGCAAACTTGATAAACTCTTTCACGCCATCTTCAAACTCTTTTGTCAACCGATTGACATTCATCCATTCTTTATTCATATTCATCGTCTTTATGGGTTCAATCTCAAACTTGCCTAATATTATGTTTTAATTAATCAGGAAGCATTGTTTGGGTTTTATAAAAACAAATCATGGTACAAATTCCTTTAAACACATGTGAAATCCATATACATGGTGTGTCCAGTAGGGTGAACATCATGTATGTATAAGATACCTGATTTAATCTAACATATATCAAATTTATTCCAAGTTAGTCTTAGAAATACTGAATGATGACTTTGAAAATACATGACATTTAGAAAAACTTGAGCTAAAGGCATGTACATTAGATACATATTGAGTCACCTCACCAGCTATGCATCACATTTTTGTGGAATACACGGTGTGTAGTCCTTACATGACCACTAGGGGTGTATAGTCTATACAAATCAAGCCTCTATGGTATCTATACATGGTGTGAGTGAAGAAAAACACATGTCACATGGTTTTACCATTATTTCATGGCATGTACATGGTTTCATGCTGAAGTATATGTCTTGGAGATACATTGTGTGTGACCTAGGTTCACATGACATGTAACATTTAAAATGAAACTTATTCCAATTTTGAGTCAGAAGATTAGTCATGTGGTGTAAATTTTGGAGATAAATGTTGTGTGGAATTAAAATCTATATGAAATACATGTATGGTGAAGCATGTTCCATGTATTTTAAAGTGTCTCATAGATCCCTCTAGAAGTGGTTTTCTAGGATTTAGTGGAATTTCACTAGTAACAGAGTGGTGGTGCCATTCAAATGGGTAATGTTTGGATTGATATTTAATGGTGAAAGAACTACAACATGGAAAACAAATGGCATATCAATCATGCCAACAACTGCAACACCAAAAAAAAACACAATCGTGATCACAATCGCTACACCATACAAACCAAACAATAAAATTTTTAGATTTTACAAAGCATCCCTTATTCAATTTTTTTTGTTAATTCAGGGGTTATCACAGAAGTTTTATCATCCTGGGGTGTTCATTCATAAGTCAAGTATACGTAAATTACCAATTCATATATTCCAATGTTCAAAAAGAACCAACCAACCTTTAATTCATTTAGTGCGCAAACAAGGACCACCAACGACCACAATTTTCAGCAGGGCGTTTAGCCCGTACATTTCACATTATAACCATCAATATAAAATAGTAATAACATGCGAACAAGAGGAAACCAATGAGTAGCAGGAGAAAACTCACCGTGAGGGTTTCGTTAAGCACACAGTAGAGGTGCGTACGTGGCAGAGGAGAGGCGCACCATAGAAGAGATTTCCAATTGAAAAGAAAACATAAAATAGGGGAAACCCATGGGAATAAAATAATATAAAACTGACTACACCATTTACCACATACCACAAACCCCAAAAGAAAATGCATGAAAATAAATTTAAATTTATTGATAGAAATCACTATCTGATCACTAATTTTTACCCAAAACATAGGTGCAAACAAATCTAAATAGGAATCAGAAGGATCACATACCTCAAGAAAAGAAATCCAACCATAATAGTGATCAAGAATAGAACAATTTGAACTAGATGGAACTCAGGATGGGGAGTAAGACATCATGTAATAACTCTAAGAAATTTGTGTGGTGAAAAAAGCCCAATATCCTATTAGTATTTGTGGTGCGATATGTTATTCTCAACACCCGATGTAAGGGAGTGTGATTTTCCTATATTCTCAACAATTAACTTACCAACTTATGTTATCCTCTATAAAGGTGTATTTTAATTTTAACGAGAATGGGGAATTACCTCCCATCCATCAATTTAATTAGGAACATTTTTATAAGTAAGGCATTATTCACATTCATATTTATATTACAAAACATGAAGAAAAATATCTCATATGTCCCATTATCCATGTACAATTTCATTCAATGAAATGAAATACACAATTATCATTCTATATAACATACAGTAGATGGTGTTCCCTTTCAACCCATTATAGATCATTTCAATTCATTTAATTAATTCATTAAATTAAAATAAATCCATCATGTAAAATTCATTCCTCATGATTATTACACATTCAATTTTACCAAGAATGGAAAATTCACTAATAAGGCTCAAAGGGTCTTCAAAATGGGCCATAATCAACATGGAAATTTCCTACATGGTAAATTACATTAAGAATCTAGTCCAAACACCTATAATGTGTCTTCAATTCCATTTATATACCCTTGTATCAAGCAAAACCTCGTTTAAAAGCTTTGACATAATCTAAATATGTGTTCAGGGAAATTAATAATTTGACATTAAAGGGATAATTTTACTTGGCACACTCAAGGGGTGTCTATAAAAGAGTTCAAGAACATCTAACCCATGAAACAAGATTCAATAGGTGTTTATTGAGGTGCAAGGATTAAATAAAGAACTCAATAATATCAATAATCCATTGACTCTTGAAATAACACCTTAAATCAGGACTTCACACAGTAGAAAAAAAAATTTACCTGAAAATGAATAACAATAATGGTAGCGGCGGTTGTGGAGGTAGCGCCGGAGGTGGGGGAAGTGGCGGCGGCAAAGGCGGCGATAGAGGTAGAGGAGGAGGCAGTGGCGGCAGCATAGGCGGAGGTGGCAGCGGCGGCAGAGGCGGCGGCAGTCGCGGCAGTGGGGGTGGAGGCGGCAGAGGCAGCGGGGGTCACAGCAGCGGGGGCGGGGGTGGAGGCGGCGGTGACGGTGGAGAAGGAGGAGGATGAGGAGGAGGAAGGAGGAGGAGGAGGAGGATATGGAGGACTAGGTCGCGGTGGTGAGGGGCCTGGTTCAACTTCCATGAGAGCTTGACTGCGTGCGAGCGAGGATGGTCTGTTAGGGTTATTAAATAAAAACCGATGGAACCTTTATCAGTGCTCATTAAAAGTGTTGATAAAGGTATATTTTATCAGTGCTAAAATAAAAGATCTGATAAAACATTCATTTATTAGCGTTTTTTTTAGCACAGATAAAGAGATACCTTTATCAGTGCTAAAAAAAAGCGCTGATAAATGTTACCTTTTATCAGTGCTAAAAAAAGCGCTGATAAATGGTACACCTTTATTAGCACTTATTTTAGCACTGATAAATGTAACATTTATTAGCGCTTTTATATTGCACTGATAAAGGAATACCCCTTTATCAGCGCTTTCTGTTTAGCGTTGATAAAGGGCAGCGCTTCCCTTGCCATGTTTTGTGGTAGTGGGTGCACCTTGCTCCCATAACTGTATATGAATAGAATATAAACACAACACCATATTAATTAATAAATTAAAATGTTAATAATAAATACCTCATGTAGTATCTGAGACATGTGATGAGTCCTGAGCCTGTGAGGTGGTCCCTGCAATGCTCGATTCTCAGAATGGCATGATGACACCTCCTACATTCAATTAATTAAAATTTCAAACATGTCACACATTCTTGAAAATATATATACCAAAAAAAATATAGAAACTGAAAAAAACCTTAATAGACCAATTTTCAACCAAGTCACGCCACTGAGCTGGGAGGAAACCTCTTGGGACTTTTTCTAGAATGTCTGGGGCACCCACATTTGGTACCCAGTGGTCCCTATTGACTTTGCCTTTATAATATTTCCACATCTTACAGCATTTGATCATACACACAGACTGAAACACATCAGGGAAAACTTTAAAAAATTTCTATTAATGAAAAAAATCACATATGTCGGTATTGTTTATACATAGGGAAGAAAGTAAAATGATTTTCTTACATGAACCTCCCTCCAAAGACGATCTAATTTGTCCTGAGGGATAGAAGCCCAGTCACTTTTATTCAATGGAAATCGATGTGGGTCACGTGTGATATGACCCAACTGACAAATAAATGCAGGAGAATTCAATCCCACGGGATGAAATAGCTAATCAAAGGAAACATCGAACATCGTGTCAGAATTCCATGATAAAATTCCACGACCAGGCCTCTCTTGCGAGAGGAAGAAGTCGTCGAGTCTTATCCTATTGAAAACAATTTTATATATAATTTGATAGATGTTATATATATATATGTGTGTGTGTGTTTTCCAATTACATAAAAAATAAACACAATGACATTCAAACATACCTCGACCTTGAGACGTAGATGGCTCAGATGAATGATGTGGATCTACTGCCTCTTCCCCTCACATGCTTGCACTCATAGAAAACATTAGTAAGGGGACAATCCAAATTGTCCAAAAGATAAATTGGATTTTTTTAAAAAAAATCAAACTTGTACAATTGTTAATAAAAAAAAGGGATTGAATAATTAGTTTTCAATGGATTTTAAAAAATCAGAAAGTAAACAAAATAGATATACAATTTATGTACAAAACCAATCAATGCATTTCCAAATTTCATATTAAATTAATAAAAATTCAAGTATCACATGATCCAAATGAAGAATACCTCAATGGGAAGATACAACGACAATAACAGGAAGATACTAAAAGATAAATCAACCTAAATATTTATAAATGAATAAACTTTAAAAAGTGAGGATGAAAACTTACAAGGATTTATAAAATGATTAGATAATTTATGATATCCAAGGACATTCAATACTGAATAGTGGGAAAACAATTATACCTTTCATTAAGTATGTAAATTGATTTTTTCTCCCTCAACGGCCACTCTGACCCAATAAATATCTTCTTCACATTGAACTATGGTATGTTGATCATGTTGTTGGGAAACAAACAGAATAGTCTCGGGTTCATCTTGTTCAAATAAAAACACTCCTCGCCATGAAATTTTCACAATAACTTTCCAACTTGGATTCGAAGGCAAAGTAATGAAGAATAATTATTCTACTTGTGATGTAAAAATGTATGGTTCATTATCAACTCGTTCACTTCTGTATCATGTATAGTTAAAATTCACCAATGAAAACTGATATTGATCGACTTTATATCCATGCACTGGATCAAACCAATTACACATTAACAATATGTACTTCAACCCATGTGTGTATACAAATTCAATGATGTCTATCAATTGACCAAAGTAATAACCAGAATCGACGAATGGTCAATCAATACCATTGTTTTGTGTTTCTAATTTTTCATCAACATCTTTAATCCGAGATCGAAAACCATTAGCATCTATAGCTTTATAACGATGTGCCGTTATAGATGGACCCTCATCCAGTTGGATAAATTCATCAGTTAGTGTGGGGTCCCCTAACTCCCTCACCTTATGAACCTACATAATTAATAGAATTTAATAATGATTTATGTAGAAATAAATTAGTATAATACTTTACTCATAATTAAAATCAATTTATACGTATATAATCCTTGAACCAATCATAAAATTATGCATAATGAGATTATTGAATTTGATACTCAGTCGCACGATACATATCATCTTTCATCTCATTAATGTGTTTCCTGCAATTGATAATGTGGTGTTTAAATGATCAACTTATGCAAACAAGGCATGTAAAAGTTAAACAATAAAAGTGATAAGACACTTACTGCATTAACGGTGTAACTGATGGAGTATTGAACAAGATATATCGATGCGCTTGTATCCACTCAATGTTGTCAATATCAAATATGGTTCCTTATCCAACTAGACCATCATGAATCTGAAAGGGATTATCTAATTTTGTTTCAATATCCATAATATATTCTTCACAAAAGGTAGTACACTCATCCATCAAATAACCATTTTCTATTGATGCCTCACTACTACAAACATGGCTTTTATCAGCGCTAGAAAAGCGCATTAATAGTGCTAAAAAAGGATTGTTAATCGAGGAGAATATAATGGGGGTCCCTTTTATCAGCGCTCATAAAGACACCTTTTATCAGTGCTAAAAAATGCGCAGATAAAAGACCCCTTTTATCAGCGCTAAAAAAAGTGCTGATAAAAGGGGTCTTTTATCAACCCTTTTTTTAGCTCTGATAAAATGCAACTTTTTTCAGTGCTTTTTTTAGCACTGTTAAAGGGTGGTGCTGCGGAAACCCAATTTTGTTCTAGATACCTCTAGATGAGCTCTGTTGCATACAAATCGTTTCAATGTACTCAAATATCACTTAATAGGATACATCCACTTGAATTGAACTGGGCCAGTAGCTATTACTTCATCAATTAGGTGTACTGTCAAGTGGACCATCACATCGAAAAATGAGGGGGGAAATAATTTCTCAATGTGACAAAGCATAAGTAAAATTTGGTCCTGCAAACTTTTTAAATCACTCATTCATTGACTTATTAAACAAACCTGTTGAAAAAAATTACTCATCTTAATCAACGGCTGAACAACATTGGGGGATAAACAATCACGTGATTGGAATAAATTGCTGAAGTAGCATGTGATTGTCATGACTTTTCCACCCTTGCAATTTCCTACTCGTCATATTCACACACTTTGAAATATTAGAAGAGTAACCATCAATCACCTTAAGCATCTTCAAAATGGAACAAAATTTCTCTTTCTCCTTTGTAGTCATCGTATACTGTGAAGTAGGAATATATGCCTTGTTTCCCACAACTAACTGTAAATGAAACTATTCCCTTAAACCCATTTCTTTCAAATCGCGATGTGCATTAACATGGTCTTTGATTTTCCACTGACACATAAAATGGTCCACAATATGTTATCACGAACATTTTTTTCAATGTGCATGACATCCAAATTATGCCTTAGCATGTTAGTTTTCCAATATCAAATACTATAAAAAATACTTTTCTTTTTCCAATTATGATTGAGCTGCCTACCCACAACAAGAATATTACGTAATGGATGATCCACCAAATCCTAAATTTCATATACCATGAGGATGTTTTCTTCCTCAATCTGCGATAACATTTCGACTCCTGTCATGATCTTTGGTGTTGGGATGAACTCTCTAGAACCATCAAATGCCACTCTGTCCTTTCTGAACTTATTCTGAGGGGGGAGAAAATGTATGTGACCCATGTATACCCATTTTTTGGAATGTTTAAGCCATACCGATTTTTTTACTTTTATTGCAACATGGGAAAGAAAATTCCACTTTCATACTCAAGACTAATAAATTTGCATAAGATGAGAATTCATTGATTTTCCACAATAAAGCAGCCTGTAGTTTGAACATTTCATTCGTTTCACAGTCATAATTCATCACACCATTGCCCCAAAATTCATTCAACTCATCAATCAATGGTTGAAGGTAAACATCAATCTTATCCTCCGGACTTCTAGGTCTATCAATAAGAGCGGAAAGTAATATAAATTGTTTCTTCATACAAATCCATAGAGGAAGATTATATAGAACCAATACCACATGCCATGTGCTATGAGTTGCACCAACCATAAACTTGAATGGTTTGAAACCATCTGCTGCTAACCACAATCGGACATTACGAACATCTTTAGCAAAGTCAGGATGTCTCTTATCAATATCCTTCCATGCATGAGATTCTGTTGGGTGGGCTAACATATCACTTTCATGAATTCTTTATGCGTGGAATTTCATTAAATTAGAAACATTAGATGAAATAAAAAAAAATTCAACCTCGGTTTAAGGGGAAAGTAACACATTTACATTACGGCAATCGGTTTCCCCTATATCGCAATCTGACTTTGATGAGTCTGATTTCCCCTGTTCTCTTTCCACCTGGAAGCGCCACAAACTGTACAAATATCCAAATGGGTAGTTTCTTTTCTAAACAACATACAGTTGTTTGCACATGCATCTATGGTCTCATATGTAAACCCTAAGTTCTCTGTCAACTTAAGAGCATGGTAATACAACTTGAGAATCTTAGCGTCGATAGGAAGAACCTTTTTTAATTACACCAACAGCATGTCGAATGATGTGTCTGACCGCTAATTCAAAGTCTTCAAATGAAACAACTCCTCGATAAACGACAATTTATTGTAATAAGTACATCCAGGATATAATTCTATTTTTGCATCATCAAGTTCTTCATTAAACCTCATCAAATCACGATCTTCACCAGAGGGAAGATTTATCTCATCGGTCTCAAGATTCTAGATGTCAATTCCTTCAGTATTCAACCCATGTACCATTTCAGTAATCATTTCATGCATTGGATCATTCATCCTTGAATCAAAATCCATATGAACTTAATCTATATTTTGACAACGAACATATTCTTCTCCATGAGGAGTCAAACTCTTATAATGTTTCAGAAATCCATTAAAGAATAGGTGATCCCTCATAGTATCTTGTTTTAATTGATATTTGTTAGCACATTTTCTACATGGAAAACTAATATAGTCACTTTTAAATCCTCTAGTGAAGTCAATAAACTTCAAAATTCCTTTGAAATATTCTCTAGACGTCGATTTGGAAGATCAATCCAACTCTTATCCATAATAATGTCTGTATAAAAAACATTTTCACAAGACTTATTACATGCATTTTTCATATCAAATATATTTAAAATAAATACTAACCAATTTCTTGTGTACCATTGATAAAATAATCAAATTATATCTCTGAATAATAAACAAAAGAATAGATAATGGAATGTAAGTGAAAGTGCATGTCATACCTGATTGCGCGACAAATCTGGAAGGGTGGGGAGCCAAAGGCGGTGCTGTGGGGGAGAGGAGAGGCAATAGAGGGGATCCGGAGCCAAATACAGTGTGGTGAGGGAGGGGACGAGCGGCGTTGAGCTGGAGGAGAGGAGGTGGTGAGGTGGTGATGGTGTAGCGAGGGTGGGATGATGAGGGAGGGGACAAAGGATAGTGGGGAGCCAGAGTGAATGGGAGGCATCCGTGAGGGGATGAGCAGCGGCCGTGCGGGGAGGGAGGGGACCGGGCGGTGGTCATGCTGCATGGGAGGGGACAGTGAGTGAGGGGATAAGCGGCAATGGTTCAGTGAGGGAGTGGACAAGGGATGGTGGAGAGTCGGAGCGGATGGCGGTGAGGGGACGGGGGACAGGCAGCGAAGGGGCAGAGGGCAGAGGGCAGAGGGTGGAGGCTGAAGGCCGGAGGCTGGAGGGCATAGGGGGAGGAGGACGTAGGGGTTGGTGGGTGGAGGGCGAAGGCCGGAGGGGGGAGGTCGGAGGCCGGAGGGGGTGGAGGCCATAGGGGACGAAGGGCAGAGGGTGGAGGGCAGAGGGTGGATGGAAAATGCCGGATGGCGGAGGCCGGAGGGAGGAGGGGCTGGAGGCTGGAGGGGGTAGATGGAGGAGGGTGGACGGTGGTGAAGAGACGGGTGGTGAGGGGTGGAGGGCGGTGAGGGGATGGGCGGTGAGGGCGGAGTGCAACGGGGGACAGGTGGTGGCGATCGAGGGGAGGGGACGTAGGTAGGGTTCCGTGAGGGGAGGGGGGAGGGGGCACTGAAGCTTTTTTTTAAATCCCAACGACTGCCAAATGTGGTTTCTATAGGCCACCTATAGTGACAACAAAAAGCGGTTTCCCATTTCAGGGGGTTTCAAAACCCATTTATCTAGTAGTGAATTTATTTCCAGGGATAGGTGGTGATTTCCTCCCTCATCAATTAAAACCCATGAATACTAATTAGTTCACAGAAAAAGGAGGTACATCTGGTTCCCATAATAAAAAAAATTTGTGGGTTGGTGCAGTAAATATAACCCCTACGAATGATGGCCCCCTTTGGAACGACTGCTCCTAAGCTGACTAAGTCATTCATGGGCTGGGGCACCCTCTATGGGCACCTGCAAATAAGGATCATAACCCGACATGGATGATCGAATGTACTAGTATCAGGTCCCCTAATTACCCTATAAATAGAACCCAAGGTGGGCCAAAATATGGAGATAATTAAAAGGGGAAATTAAGAACAAGAAAAAAAATGAGAGATTGAAAGGAAGATATATGAAGGAGAGAAGTGATGAGGTAACATAAAAGCCGGAGCCTCTCCACCAATTCCCTGTAGTTAAATATCTAATGTAAAGTAGTAAAGAAGAAATAACAGATCATGTGGTTGTACAAGAACACAAAACCCTATGTGAACATCATTTCCAAAGGGCATAATTAGATGGAACATTTGCGAACAGTTACCCATTATAGAAAAATTCTATATGGGAAGACCCCTTCTCTATGTAGAAAAACTCTATGTGGGAGGAACTCGGTCTCCTGTAGAAAAACTCTACACAGAAAAAAAAATCGTCATTGCGTATAAAAATACAATACTATCAAAACCTAGTCTCTTTTAGAAAATTGAAATGCAGTTGGTACATTCACCCGTGTAGAAACATGCTATGCAGATAGAACCCTCACCCACCTACAAACTTGCAACATTGAATGGGTAATCCTAGGGTATTCTACTCTCAATATCCCCATACTTCCTTCAAGAATGTCATCGGGCCCCATTTTGGATCATCCAAAAACAAGTATAATGACATCAGGCTAAGGCCCCTTCCAAATCCAACTTACATGTATAAACAGATCAAGGGGCACACTAGCGGGTCATTTTTGGTCTTCATACCCATTGTAAGTGTAGCCACGTGTGTAACCTCATTAAAAAGGTAGATCCTTGAGATATTTTCATGCTTAAATTCTCATGGAAATGGTTGTTCCAAAATTGAGGTGCTCAAGTGAACCTCCTTGTTCAAGGTGGTAATAGAGGGGATCACGCTAGCCATTCCCTTCGATAGGGAATGAGATCCCCCCTGACCAATTTTAGGGCATCCCTCGAAGATTAACCCCTAGTATTTTTTGTGTGATGCTGAGCTCTAGATCCTCTTTAAATTATCTATGGGATGTAGCTGGATAGATCCTAGAACATGACAATCCCATTTACCAAAATAACAGAAGAGAAATGAACATTCAAAGCCCTTTCTCTCTCTTTGGGATTCTTCACCTCATCCACCAATGGGAAAATGGATTGTGTGATCTACATATCCATTTCTTCCTTCTCTTTCTCACCCAAAGAATGACTCATGTGGGATTAGAGGTTATTAGAGACTAGGAAATACATGAGGACCAAAATAACATGGGACTCCAATGAGTTTAATGCCCAATCATATCCATTCACATGGGAATCCCTCTTGGTGTAAGCCATGGCAACACACCCTCAATGAGAAACTCCCATATGTAAGCCCCAACCTCATGGGAAGCTCCCATTCTTAAGCCCCAACTTCATTGGCCTCTTCCATAGGTGTAAGACTCAACCTACCAAACAATGTGGTCTTTGATTCTCAAATAACTGTGATATATAGGAAGCATCTCCTAGGTCTAAACCCGATAACCAAATCCCCTCTAATGTTCTCTAGGCTACATTACCAGTAGGTACGTATCTAACCTAAGGGGCCATATTCATTTTAGGTCCCTTAAATCACTACACTTATCGTGTCACATTACCTATAAGATCATTCCCCCACTTGGGTTACCATATCTCTTCTGGGTCCCTTAGGTCTTGTCGGCGTAATTCCTACATCAATCATTGATTTGGAACCTTCTGCCTATATGTCCATGCCGCATGATGTTAAACAACATTGTTTGGTCCTTATCACACAACCATAAAATGTGATCCTTCCAATCATGTGGCACTGAAATACATGGATTCTGATTCCACTCATGAGGATATATAGGAATACCATATTATGGGCTTAATCCTGATATCATAACCAATCCCTATCCTCCTGGATGATAGAAAACCCCAGAGCGCCTCACTATGTTGATTATAACTAGCATCGTACTAATAAACAACTAAATAATCTCTTATATATCTATAAAAGAGAAAACATTGATGAAGAACCATGGATAAAAATAGGTGCCTTCATTTATAGAGAACCTCATATACATACATATGATTATGAACCCATGTGTATTCATGATTAACCATTACCATAAGATAATTCATAATATACACACTTGGGAATGAACAAATGATTAATCAAAATAAATTAAATCTATATGAGAGTCAAAAAATGGGAAACAATTCCCCAAGGAAGGGTGTGATGAGCCTGAGTCCCCATCCTCTCAACCTATATGTGTTCTTAAGTGTTGTTGGCCATGTTACCCAACAAATGATTTCCTTAGGAAAATATGTCCATGATTCATCATGGATATAATAGCTAATGTAAGTTTCCATATCCATGAAAAAACACATTGGATACCATTCGATGATGTTATAACCTACTCTAGTGATTGTATAGAATTCGACGACATACAATAAACAGTTTGACAAAAACAATTTTCATTGGAAATAGTGTGACATTATTCCAGCCTTAAATAAATATCACCCTCACAATTTTTATTATCTCATACCAATGTAAATATCTAACAATATATAAATGTTTAACCTGACTAATGATATAATTTAGAAATACATTTAAACCTTTCAAATTTGGTAATATATCTTTTTTCCTCATAGAATAATTAATCCTTATATTTAGTTTTTCTCCAACCATTGGAGCGAACTATAAATTATTTGTAGATATCAATACCCACATTATTTAATTTCATTCTAAAGGTTTTTCATAATCATCCTTACATTGATATAATTTCATAGGTTGAAATGAAATTTTATTTCTTTATTCTAAAAAAATATCTCCTCTATGTAGAGGGAAGTATCAATTTAAAAAATCAATTTTTGTATATCTTAATAAAGGATAGCTTGAATTCGATGAATGTTAATACCACAATCCTTGATGAATATTCATATACCATGGATATAGTAATTTTTTCCACTAGTTGTTTTTAATTTAATAACTAAAATTTGTTGAAGATATAAATGACATAATACATTCACAAATATGAAGTGATGAATAATTTTAACTAGAACTAATTAATTATCACTATCAACATTAGTATTAGTCATTGTAGGGTGTTTTTATAATAACATGGACTAGAATATTTTTGTGTTCATTTTCAAATCGATCCGCTGGATTAGTTCACTAGTTAGCTTAGTTCTAAAATTCCTCACATCCAAAACATTAACTTGTTATTAGATCCTCATGATGAACTTTATTTTTCTCCATTTTGTTAATAGAACTTTTCCTTTTCCCTTGCATGATTATTTCTCAACATACTCATTAAACAGAGATGGAATGAATTCTAGTTCCTTTGTGACATAATCTTAGATGTATATCCCCATATTTTTTACATAAAGGAAATTGAATATTGTTTCCTTCATCATATTTATCATCCAAACATCCATTAGACTATATCATTTTCTTATTTGGTGTGTTTGGATGTTCAGAAATACATCTGTTATTAATAATAACTCAAGATATTTTGTGTGTTTAGCTATAATATTTTCAACAACATCTTATTTCCCATTTTATTCCCATTAGGAAATTTTTTGAATTCCCCATCATGTTTATTATTAACATAGTTCCTCCTAGTTCCAACCATTTATTAACCAAAAACTATTAATTATGAGTGATAAATTTTATCATTATAAGAGAATTATCAAATATAGTGTTTTGATAAGTCAACCATAAATTATATTACTCTTAAAACCCCTAAAATTAGATTTAAGTTCAACCTAAATAACTTTCAATTAAAATTATATTTAGTTAGGTTGGTTTATTTCATACACATTAATTTAATCCCTTTACATAATAAATCCCTTGTAATTGAATGTGATGTTAATTTTATTAACTAAATAATATAAACTAGGAGTTTTTAGACATGTTTGTAGTATTTGTACACTCAACATGCACCAAAGTGATGGTAGTGTTAATGCTCAACCGGCCTTTTTTCGGGATGATTACCCAGATGTGAATATATGATACTACTTCATCCACATTCTAATATCTAATAAAGGATATAATTTCAAAGATAACTAAATGTTCTCTAATTTATCAAAACCTCATGTTGTTATCTTTTGAATAGAGTATCCCTTGGAGTTTTGTCTAGAATTATAACTAAATATCAGTTATCTTATTCCTCAAAATACCTATACTAATCATAAACAATTACTAATACCTAATTCAGTACTATCTATAGTGTCATGAACTAAAAAAGTCACTATTTTACATCATTTCCACAATTTAAAAAGTATAACTCAAAAAATAATCCATTATTTCATGAATGGTATATTTATTGTCTTTGAGGACTAGCTACATAAGTAATTTAGTTTACTAAACACATTAACATTTCTCCATAATTGAATCATAGTAGACTAAATCTAGAATTATCATATATTATACTTATCTTGATAACCTATTGAATAGAAATATAATAATGGTTTGAGATAAAATTCTCAATAAAGGAAAAACATATCAACATTTGATCCAGGGTTATATAATAATCACAAGAAAAAATATGATCAAGTTCCAATTTCATATTAAAAATGACTTTTTTGTAATAAGATCATTACAAAAATTATGGTGGAAGACATTTAATATGTTAATAAAAAACATGTATGTTGATATAAATTGGTGAGGTAATCATTAAAACATTACATAAGGAAACGATATCATAAGGTTAAATAATTATAAATATGAGGAAACAAAATAAAAAATGACATCATAAGAATAATACTAATCTAACTTCCAAAACTATCATAGTGGGAAGAGTCCCATGTTGGATTGTTTTCCCTCCCCATTCCCATTAACATAGTTTACAAATTCCAATGGTGGACTGGGTTCACTCCACATTCCCAAAAACATAGTTAACATTGTCCCATTTTGTATTGAGTTTACTCCACAATATCATATATATTATCTCATGAGATAAATATTTAACCAATTCATTAGAGTGCTATATAATTAAAATTCCACCCATTACATAATATTATTTACATTCATAATTTTGACACATGCAGAATGGAAGCCAAACATATAGCATAAGCAAGACAATGTCCATGAGAAATAAGAGGGTTTCATAATATTGTCTTAAAGAATAACCAAAGGCTATGTCCTAGGGACAACCAAGAGAATAATGAATTAAATAATTTTGGAAATTTATTTTTTAATAAATAAACATATATATTTTAAATTAATATCCAATTTAGGAAAAATTCAAGAAATGTTTTGAGGAGAATAATGATTAAAAATGAACTGCATAAGTGAATCTTTTCAAAATGAGCATGGGATCATTTAAATTGAAAAATATAATATAATTTCCATTTAAATAAAAATATAACAAGTATTATTGTATGTAAAATAATTATGTTGTTTAAAATATATTCATGGTAAATAAAATCATATAAATGTCACTTTTCATGAAATAAGATACCATAAATTTCCCTTATGGCAGTTTTATATAAAAATTAAAAATTTAAAAGTAACATAACTAATGTTTTAAACAAAAAGAATAAATTTATATAAAATAAGTTATATATATATTAGTATTTCATATAAAATTTATGGAAGTGATAAATGAGAAAAAGTTAGAGAAAATAATTAAAATGGTAAGATAATGTGTAACCGAAAAGAAATGAGGTTGGTTGGAGTAACCCATTTATGTTTCACAAATACCTTTTTCGAAATGTAACATCATAAAATTGGTAAAAAATTTAAAAACCATAGAAGACAAATATTATGGTCACATAAGATAACACATAAATATGTTTCCATTTTGAAAATATAACATTTGAAGGGAAATTAAGGAAAAAGAGTGAAAAAATCATTAAAAAGAATGGAGTTATTCTCAACACATTTTTATTTTTAACAAGGAATAGAACTCATAAAAAATTATTATTTGGAAAAAGTTTTATTATTCCAAGATATAGATAGGGTATAATATTTGAAATGTAAGACTAAAATCAAGGAGAAATATTAATACTTAAGAAAGTAGATTGAGTTGTGAAAGAGATTTATATTTGAGGGAAGACATCAGTCATCACCCACATCAAAGAAGATCCTGAATGGAAGTCAATATTACAAGTTCAATGATAATTTAATATTTTATCAGTCTATGGGTAATTTTTTAAACTATTCAAATAAAGATTTACTCATAATATCATAACATTCCTCAATGAAGGGTGATTGATATAGAAACCCTTACCATGTTCTTGATCCATTCTGTGCATGTGCTTAACATCCTAAATAATAAAATTTACATAGTTTGATAACTTATTAGGAAACTTATTATTTTATATTAAATTTTTAATATACCATTTATGATTATATAATATATATTTATTATATTTTTTTGTTATGTTCTCATGAAAATCAACATCGAATTATTTCATAAATTTTAGTGATCAAATATGATGTTTTAATAATATGTTAAGTAGATAATATATCCATTATAGTACCATAAAATAATTAATTTGTTATTATATTTTAAAAATATTATTTTATTTTCACATATCCATCCATGATAGTGTTTCATTGCATTATCCTTATTGGTGGTTAAACCAATACGACCATGAACATACTATATCTCGATGGATGAGTATGGTTAAAAAATTGTTTAATATAACTATAATAGAAGGATAATTATATTATTTAGATTTTTAATTTGGTGAATCATATTTTATTTTATTTTTATAAATAATTAAAACCAATCTGAAATTAAAAAAAAGTGACTTTCTAGAGGCAGTTGAAAATATAATGTATGGTTAACATTCTATTATTTTTCTCTGTGTATGGAATGATTTAAGTAATGATTATTACATTAATATAGTTAAAATTAATTATGTGTGTGAAAATGAGGTTATTATATTAATATGTTTATGTAATACTTTGAAGATAAATATTAAGAATAAAAAGTAACGAGTAAGTAATACTCACTTTTCTACCTTGAACTTTTCCTTAGAATTATCCTTTAAAAGGAAGGGATCAAGATAAGTAACTGAGAATTGAGTACTGTGAATATGATAGAAGATTAAATAATTTTAAAAATGAAATATTTTCATGAATTAATTCAAATGAATTCTTGTGGAATGAAAGGTGTGTAAGTGTACCTTTTTATATGAGAAGAAAATAACACTATTATTAAAAACCATTAATTTTTCAATGAAAAAATTAAACTATTAAAGGGTAAAAGACTAAAATTGTTTTAAATAATGTGAAGGGTGATATTTGGTTTAGAAGTACCCAACTAATAATTTCTGCACATATATTAATCTTATTTAGTTATTTACTATTAGAATTTTACATTTTAGTAGTTTGGTTTTTACATTGTTAACTAGTATTTAACTAAGTAATTTATATTTTATTAGAAATATATGGTATCTCATATTATAGAATATCAATTTCCAAAATATTAATTTAAAATCCATTTATGTTAAATAACTTTCCAAATAATATGAAATTAACTTTTAAATTAAAAATTTTAATATAAAAAAATTGTTTTTTGAGAAAACACCTTTTCACAATTATTTGTTCCTATTCATATATAGTATTGTATAAAAAATTATGTAGGGTTAAAAAAATTTATATATAGGATTAAAAAATATATTATAATTATTATTTATAATTTATTAATTTATATTATTAGATTAAAATTATTAAATGTTAAGAAAACAATTTTTGATAATAATAGTTTTACCGATTATCATGATCGTTAACATTAATATTAGTAATCATATTTTGATGCCCAAAATTTTATTTTAACTTATTAAATAATATGATAATTTTTATCTAATGTATAAAACTGGTTTTTGTGAATTTAATTTCTAGAAGTTACATAAACTAATTTTTTTAGTATAAGTAAATAAATCGTTTTTAATGTAAATTATTAAATATTTTTCCAAAACGATATACATGGACATTACTAATACAAAATTTAAATTATCTATTTTACCTATAAATTTTTATATTTTATATATATTTTGTTTATAACAATTACTCATTTCTATATTATGGAAATTTCAAAAAATTGATGGTTTTCGGAATATTAGTATTTATCACTATTCACCTAAAAATCATCTAATTATGAAAAATTAGAATAAAATATATTATGATAATACCGATTTACTAAATAAAAAATAAAATAATTTTGGAAAAATGAAAATTATAAAATTTTATGGAAAACATAAATATATAATGAAAAAATTGAAGTAAAATAGCTTTTCTAAGTATTAAACATTCATATTCCTTTTTCAGTGAATTAATAATAAAATTAATGGAAATATATTTTTTATATCAAAGTTTATATTACTAATATCAAAATTATAGATTTTATAGTTTCATAATATAAATTTATTGAAAAGATAATTTTAGAAAGAATACATTTTTAACTATAAGGCCATATTATTAGTTACCTAACTATACTAAAAATTATGATTTTTCTTTATATAAATATTATATAATGTGGTTATCAGTATTTATACATTCCAACATAACAGCTACATTGTAATGTTTATATAAGGATTTATTTATTGTTTTTTTTCGGTGTTTTATGTGAAGCACACTATTGACCACATTAGTTTTTAATGGGTAATGTAATTTAAAAGATTGGGATGTTAAAGGAATGAATTGTGCCTCAGGTGAAATAGTTTTTTTCTAAAGATTAATGGAACAATATGGGAGTTCTATGAATGATAAGAAGTAATAAAAAATTTAATATTTTATTTTTATACTTAAAATTTTTAATTTCTATTTTATAACTAAATATCGTATTTATATTATCAACAATATGCTTTGGGGGACCTTGTTGTGAAATTTGATGATAAATTTGGTCTAGAATATCATTTTCGATAGATATTAGGTGACGACCATGATGAAGATTCTATTGTCAACCTAAGAATATTATGATCCCCACTAAGAGTTATACCGCTTTATGAACCTCGAACTTCTACAATAGCACAAATTTGTAAGTGGGTCCTATAGAGGTGGAAGAGGTCTGTATAGAGTAATAAGAGGCTAAAACATAGTCGTACATGTGTGTAAATGTAGTAAAATATCCAACATGTAGTTTGTAACATCTATTTAATCATTATTTCTACCACTTCCAATAGATACCTCTATGGTTTTTTAAAAAATACATGTCATTGATGTGCTCATTATACGATATACCAAATGATGAAGATGATAGTTATAGTGGTGGGTGTAGATATTCCATTCTAGATGGAGACGATGATGATGATGTATAAGGCAATGATGCTACAAAGGATGATCATTATGATCGTGATGATGATGATGGACATGATTATACTACTCTTCATGAGGGTGATATTGATCCCTTACATTTCTTACTTGATATTTATGAAGAATGTTTTTTATGGTGTTAAAAGTATAAAACTAATTTCATATATGTGTTGTTATTTTTTGAAGTTATCAACTAACTAAAAGTGAAAA
Source organism: Viscum album (assembly GCA_963277665.1). Taxonomy (NCBI): domain Eukaryota; kingdom Viridiplantae; phylum Streptophyta; class Magnoliopsida; order Santalales; family Viscaceae; genus Viscum; species Viscum album. Next base: position 406,855,989 of record OY728130.1, read on the forward strand.
ATTTAACATAAGTGTTATTTAAAATGTGTACTTTGAGTGTGATATGTTTATGGGAGTGTTGGATTAATTCTAGGGTGCGTTTTGTTGATACTAGAGGAGGGGGCTATACCAATTGGTTCAAACCATTGGTATAGACTTATTGTAATTTTTTTACTTAACCATTTTTGTTAGGAATGCCAATTAACCTATACCAAAATGTATAAAAAAGTATTTGGTATATGAATATTTCAACATATAGTTACCCAAAAGTAATTTGAACCATTGGTATACACTATAAAATTGGTTCTACTTCTAATACCAATGGTTGAAATCCATTGGTATGTGGTAGTTTCCCCAGAGTGATGGGATTTGCGCTAAATCTCGTTGAAAATATATTTTTCAAATTAATAATAATATTAAATAGGGAATAAGAAATATATAAACTACTTCAAAAAATTGAGTTATTATGAGTTATATGTTTTTTCTAAAACATCTATGTATAGAATAATATTGTGATTCATAATTGAGGGAAGGAAATATGAATCCATTATTGGTCAATTCGGAACATAATACTGAATAGGAATGAGGTGATTCATGAATGGATGTTTTCATTCATGAATATATCATCATGAAGAACGTGAGAGGATCTAAAAATTCATTTCTTGTCATTGGTTCATTCAATTAGTCAAAAATAATTCAAAAAGAGATTTCATATTTGATGAAAAGTAATCCTAAAAAACTTTGGATATAGGATTCATCTAATAGAGAAGATGAAATTTTGAAATACTAGTGATTACATGTTAAAGAATTCTATTTTTTTTTGTTTTTGTGAAATTTCAATGATTTCACTTGCCTTACATTGTACTATCCATTAGACATATTATAAATATTTAACAATGAATGATTCTAATCTATGGTAAAACTAATTTATTTTTGACAATGTTTGCCTTATAACATAGACTTATCTGGAAATAATTAAGATATGAAATTAAGTCTAAAAAATGTGAAATTATTTTATGTTACTTTATATTTATTAGTCACATATTAAAGTTCCCAGATCAATTTGAAACACTGAGAGGGGAGGGGTGAATCAGTGATCCCTTTAACTCTTTTTACTAATTGATTCATTTCAATTAAACCTCTATGGATGGTTAAAGCCCTGATCCACTCTTCGTGTGTCTCTCAGCCTTACCTCGAATGATTTTATAAATGTAAAGGCACTCAAGGCAACAATTTACAGGGTTCAGTTCAAAGACTTAATCCTTGTTGTGCTAGTTATTCAACCAAACACATATTCTCTACTATAATTAATTTAGTAATTACAATGGTCCATATAGAGTCCCATAGTATATCTCCTGAGTCCCATGTAAAGACTCTAAAAATTCCATGTAAATTTTATTTTCATTATATAGAATTTTACAAGTCCATAAAAATTGACGGCGCATGATTCCGAGGCCCGGTGTGCCCGGGAAGGATTTCTGAACTTTTTTTAGGTATGTTCAGTAACTGTGCGAGCAGTTTTTTATAACTTTTGAACTGGTGCTTGGAATTGAAATCTGAGGGAACTATTGATCACGCAGTGTCAATATTCTCTTAAGGAATCTTTCACCTCGACCACAGTAGGTTAATGGTAGAAGATACTTTTTCAGTTTTTCATGGAAGAAGAAAAATAAAATATTCATCAATTTTTTTTCTTTTGAAACCCCTCCTTTTGAGTTATGGGGGTAGGGACCACCCAAACTAGAAAACCCCCATTTTCAATTCTATTTGTGGGGACCACTTGAACACCTCTTTAATATGAGGAAGTTTCTTGGAATCCTCCCATTTAATTGTTCCAACACAATTCATTTAATTTTGCTAACATATTTTAATTTGATAAACATAATTTAATATGTTGGCTTTTCATTTTTGGTGGAATTGGGGGATGTGTTGACAAAAGGTGAGAGTTGGGAGAACTTTGGAGAAACTCTTCCTCCAACAAAGAATTACCTCTCCAATGAAGAACATACTTCGGAATCAAGAATGAGGACAATGCACGAGCCCGACTTTAGAAGCATGTTGTGGAAGAGACGATCGTTGTCACCCTCATCACATTCACAGACTTCATCTTGCGACACTTCCATTGAGCAATTGAGGTAAGTTTTATTGTGGATTGTATACCCCCTTACCCCGTTCTTTTTGTTATTCATGATTCAAGAACATTTAAGCCAATTTATACCATTCTAACGTGGAGGGTGCGGGCCAAACGAACATGGCATGACCTCTCCACAACCTATGTGAATTTTTGGTGGTATAGAATCGTAGGCGACATCCCGAGATGAGTGTGGGAATTTTTGGAATGAAGGTTAGGGTACCAGGGCACACCTGGTGACCCAAAGAACATTGTTGATGACTGTACCAACGACCGAACCGGCGGGGATCGGGAGTGGAAGTTGGCACTCCAGCCGGCCGCAACAAAGGCGGAGGCGCGATCGCACAACCGTAGAAGGGTCACAGCCCGTCAGCCACGGTGGATTAAGGGCAGCGGCCGGCCGCGTGAAGGGAAGGTGGCGGTGCGCGTCCACACTATCGGGCATGTAGGATCCACGACCGTGTGTCGCAACGGTGAGGGAGGGTGGCCGGCTTGCTGCCGGCCATCGGGGAAGGCACGACGAATGAGCACACCGTGCAGAGGAGGACTGGTCGTCCGGACAGTGGCGAGTTGAGCAAGCCACCCTCGCAGGCCGCCCATCGCAGGCTGCCTATTGGGCTGCCCAACAGGCCAGGCCATGCCGACAGTCTGGGATGCAGTGGCAGGCTAGGTTGGACCGAGGGTTGGACCCGGGTTGGGCCAACCAGGTCGGACCGGACCCGGACTAGCTTCGACCCTTTTCTCTCTTTCGGCCATAATATGAGCTACGAGCATCCATTTGATGAACCGTCTATGGTGCCAGAAACCTTTGATCGAGATGGTCCTTTTTGTACACCCCACTTGAGTTTTGGGTAAACATGGGGTATGGCCGGGTTAGATCAAACACGAATCCATCTAGGCCCTCGGGACTAAAAGGAAAATAAATTACAGACCGGGTGTCCGATTGATGCACCGTCTGTTGAGTTGAGACCACTATTACATGGCAGTCCTTTGGGATACATATTTTTGGGACATTGTGTCAGTTGGAGTATTGATCTTTGGCTTGAGGAGCGGATTCTCCCGTAATCAAGTGAGCATAGTGTGGGAAACCTATAGCTGGCTGTTACATGAGAAAATGGATCCTATGTGGGCCTATGCTTTGGGATCCTATGTGGGTCTATGCATTGGGATCCTATGTGGGTCTATGCATTGGGATCCTATGTGGGTCTGTTCTTTGGGATCCTACATGGGTCTATGTTTGAGAGTCCCACTTGGATCCGCTCTAGGAAATCCACATCGGACTACTCTAGGATCCTACGTGGGTCTATTTTATTAGGATCCTACGTGGGTCGGATGATTTAGGATCCTACGTGGGTTTATCTCTTAACAGAGTAAGATGTTTCAGCAGATACATCTAATCATCTTTACTACCAAACCTTAGTTATACCTGGTGTGAGATGAGTCTATACCTTTCTATTATTCTTCTTTGTGGCGTTACCTTGGTGGTGCATACTTTCATACTGATAAATTTGTGGTATTTTTCTGTGTGGAATTACCTTTGTGTAACTTACCTTTGTGGTGTTAAATTTGTGGTATTTCTTTTCTTCATGGAATAGTTTAACTTTGGATAAGATTTGGGCCTTGTGTTTCCTCATGATTTAGATGGGTATACCTGATAACTTAGGTATATGTATTGGAATATACCTAAGTAGGTTTGGCAGATGTTTTCATGCTTTTTGGTTTATCCTTTGTGAGTTTTGTGAGACCATTTATTTTCTCAGGGTCCATACTGAGTATCGTTATACTCACCCCTGCACGGGCTATGACCACACCTTATTGTGTTTGGTGAAGACGACGGACAGCGCTAACTGAGGATGAGAGTACCAGGACTGGAGGTAGCTCGGTGGTGAAACTTAGACGAGGAATACCGTAGAGATGATTGTTTGAGAGATGTACCTACCTTTTAGGTAGGATCCTTTGATGGTGTTCACATGAGCTATTTTGGTTTACTTGTACTTCCCAGTTTTACTTGTACTTTTAATTTTTCTTGTACTTTACATTTGGGCTTGTATTCAGGCCCCTTTTTACTTTATATACACTCTTTTTACTACAGTTTTATTGTGACCGTATCTTGTTGTGTGCTTGGATGTGTGTGTTTACATCTTATAAAGGCAATGCCTTCCCAGTTTTAGGGAATACACCTTTCAGTGCTAGTCACTAGCCCCCGGCCTATGAAAGGCGGGCTTGGGGTAGTCACGGTATGGGCCCTAGGGCACAGGTCATGACAAATTGGTATCATAGGAATTGGTTATACCATAGAACATTGGACTCTGATCTTTTAACAACAATAGTGTTAAGTGTAGTGAGTGAGGTTATCAGTTTAGTGAATCCAGTGTTGGTGTGATGGCTGAAGTATCCATACCCCAGGACCCTGACATCTAATTTCTGACTCAGTGCATGAAAACACTGATTGCATGTGTGTTTTGAAAAGTTTTCTTTGTGATCTCTTTGAGTTAACTCACCAGGTATAACTTATTGACCATGGCACACCTATTTATTTTCAGGATACCCCCAATAAGATATCTAGGTAGGGTTCTGAGAATAGTACGCGATGATAGCCCACCAAGTAATGAGACCTCGGTGCAGGGACCTTTATCAGTAGAGGAACCTGCAGAGGCACAAGTGGTACCATTACCCATTGGGCCACCGATGCCACCAGCCCAGGCAGCGGAGAGTGCACGCTTCTTGAGTGTGTTTCACGAGTTCCAGCACTAGAGGCCACCCAGGTTTAGGGGTGATACAGACCCACAGGCGGTTGAGGATTGGATGGAGGTCGTGGTGAGAGTCTTCTGAATGGTAGGGACACTAGTTGATCTCATGGTGATCCTTTCCACTAGTCTTCTATAGGCTGCAGTAAGTAGATGATGGAGTTTGATGCTCCAGGTTCACGATGAGGTGACATTTCTCTGGGCATAATTTTTGAGCTTATTTGAGGTAGAGTTTTCCCAGTGACCCTTCGCATAGTGAACATACAGGAGCTTCTTCATCTGTAGTAGGGCAGCATGACTATGACTCAGTACTCAACGAAGTTCACCAACCTCTCACGTTACTCCACTGATATGGTGTGGGGCCCATTATTTAGGGCCCGAACCTTCGAGAAGGGAATCAGGTATGAGATCAGGGCTTCGATGATTTCTCTCAGCACCCTGACGCAGGAAGGGGTGTTAGAGTGATCCCTCTTAGTGGTGAGTTTCCTTGTCGAGCAGACACCAGCAGCGAGACCCACCACCGGGCATTACATAGCGGATTCTTCTGCAACTGGAAGCAGACATATGTCATAGAGGCCCAAGAGGACCTAACCTACAGGTGGGAGACTACAATATTCAAGGTCAGTTGTGTGGGGAAATGGAGATAGATCCATTCATGCGAGGAGCAGGTAGTGTTACACATGAAGCAGGTAGGGTCACATGGCCCGTGACTGCCCGACCCACCGTTCGGATGATTAGAAGACGGTCGAAGGACCACCCAGGCAGAGACAGAGGTTTGACCGAGGAGGTCCGCAGGGAGCAGGTGGACATGGTAGAGGAGTTGGTCATGCAGCTAGCGGTGGGTGACAATTTGAGGTGTTACCGCCACCACCACCAGGTGGTCCAGACCAACCACAAGAAGTAGGTGGACATGGTCAAGCTCAGCTCCTAGCAGCTGAGGCATATGACCACGGCATTTCGGAGATGATAGGAGGTACGATCTTTGTCTACTATACCTTATGTTTAGTACTTATAGACACAAGTTCCAGCCATTCTTTTATTTCCAAGGCCCTCGTTCAGAGCTTGGAGATTCCGGTGGAGCCATTGGCTCGATCCTTACAGCTAGAGACTCTTACGGGATAGGATTCGATGATTACACGCTGGTGCCCGCAGTGTGATCTTACTCTAGGAGGTGAGAGCTTCGGTTGGGATCTCCTAGTAGTAGCATCGGGGACTTACGACGTCATCTTGGATATGGATTGGTTATCTACAGTTTAGGACCAGATCGACTGTATTAGGCGCAAAGTGTGGTGTGTCTGCATGGATGGGACTAGGTTTACCTTCACCAATGAGAAGGGATCCATTACATCACATGATGGACTTACCCAGTGAAGAGTGCAAATGATCACTTATAATTTGGCTAGCCTTACCCTCGGAGCAGTTGATGTGGAGAGTCTCAATTATCCTGTAGTGGTGGACCAGTATGTGGATGTCTTCCCTGATGATGTTCCAGGTCTACCTCCTCCTAGAGAGGTGGACTTTAACATTTAATTGTACCCTGGGACAACACCAATATATACACAAGTGTATCGGATGGCTCTTGTGGAGATTCGTGAGCTACGGGTACAGTTGGAGGACTTACAAGAGAAGGGGTTCATCCACCCATGTTTTTATCCTTGGGCATCCCCGATTTTGTTCGCCAAGAAGGAGGATTGGAGATTGATACTTTGTGATGACTATCGGCGCCTAAACCAGGTGAAAATGAAGAAAACGTACCCACTCTGGAGGATTGACGACCTCTTTGATTAGCTGAAGGGAGCACAGTGGTTCTTGAAGATAGACCTCAGATCAGGCTATCACCAACCCAGAGTACAGAAAGAGGATGTGTAGAAGATGGATTTCAGATGTCGGTACGACCATTATGAGTTTTTGTTCATGTCATTCAGAGTGACCAACACTCCAGAAGTATTCATGGGACTCTTGAATATGATCTTTCAACCTTACCTTGATCAGTTTGTAGTAGTCTTCATCGACGACATTCCGATCTACTTTGCTACTAAGGAGGAGCATGCTTATCATTTGCAGATAGTTCTAGACACCCTCTGAGAGCACCAGTTTTATGGTAATCTTTCTAAGAGATAGTTCTGGATCCAAGAGGTTCACTTTCTGGGACATGTCATCTAAGATGCTAGAATTGCGGTGGATCCAGCGATGATTGAGGCGGTATTTTCTTGGGAGCCACCTAGGAGTGTGATGGAGGTATGGAGTTTCCTAGGTTTGGTTGGATACTACCAGAGGTTTTTTCCAGATATATCCAGAGTTGTAGAACCTTTATCAGCATTGACGAAGAAAGAGAAATCCATTGTGTGGTCGGAGAGATGCCAGTGGATTTTTTAGGAGCTGAGGCAGAGGCTGACTAGTGCCCCCATTTTTAGTCTTCTGGAGGAGGGAATTGGGTACATAGTCTACTACGACGCATCAGGTATTGGGCTCGGATGTTTACTAATGCTAGAGTGAGAAATTATCGCATATGGTTCTCAAAATCTAAGACATCCTGAGCAGAAATATGCTGCCCATGACCTGGAGTTAGCATCAGTGGTCTTCTCCTTGAAGATGTGGTGTCATTACTTGATGGGAGAACATTTTACAGTCTACCCTGATCACAAGAGTCTCAGGTATATCATCTCTCAGAAGGAAATGAACATGAGGTTGTATAATTGGATCGAGTTCCTCTAGGACTATAACTTCAAGATAGTCTATACTCTTGGTAAGGGGAAGTGGAATCAAATGAACTCAGAAAGAGATCTGGTATACATTTGCTACATGAAGCGACAGAGCAGCTGGCCGCTTTGCAGATAACCTTTATGGATCGAGATGGATGTGTTTTTCTTCAGTCTTTTACAGTCACTCCCCCACTTATTCAGTGAGTCAGGGAGGTGCAGTGTGGGGACACTAACTGCAAGGCTCGGCGTGTTCAAATATCCTCAGGGTAGGCACCTGATGGATTTTTTAATGGTGGGGAGCACATCATCCACTTCAGAGGATGTACCATGGTACCAGTGTCGCTTCAGGAGGAAGTTTTGAGGGAGTTCCACACATCACCTCTAGAGGTACATATAGGAGTGGAAAAGATGTACCATGATCTATGATGATAGAATGGGTGGCCGCGAATGAAGAATGTAGTAGCAGAGTTTGTCTCTCAGTGCCTCACTTGTCAGCAAGTGAAGGCGGAGCATCATGTACCAGTAGGTTTAGTTCAGCCTTTAGAGGTCCCAGAGTGTATGTGGGATGGAATATCCATGTAATTCGTGACATGACATCCACGTACATCTAGGGTTAATGATTCTATTTGGGTTATCGTTGACCGACTCACCAAGTCGGCGCACTTCCTACCGATCAGAGAGTAGGGTTCAGTAGAGAGCTTGGGACGCCTCTATGTGCAGAAGATTGTGCGGCTGCATGGAGTAGCCTCGATGATTGTCTATGATCATGATGCATGTCTCACTTCTCGGCTATGGAAGGAGTTGTAGGAGGCTTTTAGTATGAAGCTTCATTTGAGCACCGCCTTCCATCCTCAGACGGATGGCCAGACTGAGTGGATTATTCAGACCCTCGAGGACATGTTGTGTACTTGTGTCCTCAACTTCTGTCACTGCTAGGAGGATCACTTTCCCTTTGTAGAGTTTTCCTACAATAATATCTACTACTCCACCATTAGGATGGCTCTTTTTCAGGCATTGTGTGGCTGACCTTGCAGATTTCCTTTGTGTTGGACTGACCAGGGGAGTCAGCACTCATGAGACCAGAGATGGTATGACTACAATGAAGAAGGTCCAGATTATCCAGGAGCGGATGAAGACATCACATAGTAGGTAGAAGTCTTATACCGATAGGAGATGGAGACATCTGTATATTGAAGATGGTGACCATGTCTTTATATGGGTCTCACCTCGACGAGGTTTGCGGGGATTTGGCTAGGGGAGAAAGTTATCTCCAAGGTTCATCAGACCCTTTCAGGTCCTAAGTAGAGTTGGCGAGGTGTCTTGCCGCTTAGCTCTTCCACCTCTACTACACCAGGTTCATGGTGTCTTCCACATATCCCAGCTGAGGAGATACGTTCACGACCCTTCACACAACATTTACTGGGGTGAGCTAGATATCAACGATGGGGCGACGTTTACGGAGGTTCCATAAGAGATTGAAGATCGACAGGAGCAGGTCCTTCGTGGGAAATCGGTACCTTTGGTGTGTGTACCTTGGCAGCACAGTAACCTCAAGGAGAGCACATGGGAGCGGGAGGCTCAGATTCATGCTCAATACCCCCACTTGTTTTCCAAGTTTTTTTATGTGGGTTTCGGGGATGCAAATCCCTGAGGTGGGGAGAATGTAATGACCCTGAAAATTTCATGTAATTTTTTTTAATTATATGGAATATTACGATTCCTAAAAAATTGACGGCGCGTGATTCCGAGGCCCGATGTGCCCGGGATGAATTTATGAACATTTTTTAGGTACGTTCAGTAAATGTGAGAGAGGGTTTTTGTAACTTTTGAACAGGTGTTCAGAATTAAAATCTGAGTGCACCGTTGAACTCGCAACACTGATATTCGCTTAAAGAGACTTTCTCCTCGACCGCATTAGGTCGAGGGTAGAAGGTTGTTTTTTATTTTTTCATTGTAGAAGAAAAATAAAATATTTAACATTTTATTTTTCTTTTGAAACCCATCCTTTTGAGTTATGGGGTTGGGGAGCACCCGAACTAGAATACCACCATTTTTAATTTTAGTGGTGGGGACCACTCAAAGCCCTCTTTAATGTGGGGAAGTTCCTTGGAATCCTCCCATTTAATTGTGCCAATGTGATACATTTAATTTTGCAAACATATTTTAATTTGATTAACATAATTTAATAAGTTGTCTTTTCATTTTTGGTGGAATTGGGGGAAGTGTTGGAAAAAGGTGAGAGTTGGGAGAACTTTGGAGAAAATCTTCCTTTATCGAAGAACACCCTCTCCAATGAAGAACATATTGTGGTATCAAGAACGAGGACAATGCATGAGCCCACCTTCAAAGGCATGTTGTAGAAGTGACGATAATTGGCACCCTCATCACCTTAACTGACTTCATCTCATGACACTTCCAACGAGCAATCGAGGTGGGGCTTATTGTTGTTTTTATATCCCCTTACCCAGTTCTTGTCGTTCTTCATGATTCAAGAACATTTAATCCAATTTCTATCATTCTAATGTGGAGGGTGCGGGCCAAATGAACACGGACCGATCTCTCCACAACCTATGTGAATTTTTGGTTGTCTTGAATTGTTGGCGACATCCTGAGATGAGTGCATCAATTTTCAGAATGAAGATCGGTCCACCGAGGAAAACCTGGTGACCGGAAGAACGTCATCGGTGACTGAACCGGTGGGGATCGGGAGTGGCGGCCAGCACTCCGGCCAATCGCGATGAAGGAGGCGGTGCGACCGTGCTGTCGGGTGTGGAGGAGTCGTGGTGGAGAGGGAGGGCAACCGACTCTCTACTAGCCACTGGTGATGGTGCGGCATGGGGCCGCACCATGCGGAGGAGGGTTGGCTGTCCGACCAGCCGTGAGCCGAGCGGACCACCAAGCAGGCCGCCCAGCAGGCCAGGCCGCACAGGAGGGCCGGATCGCGCCAGTGGGGTGGGCGGCGCCGACGGACTGGGCAAGACCCAGTCGGCCGGGTCGGACCTAGGTTCAGACCTGGGTCGGGCTGGGTTGACCCGAACACGGTCGGGTCAGCCCAGGCTGGGTCGGGCCGGGTCGGACCAGACCCAGACCAGCTTCGACCCTTTTCGCTCTTTCATCCATAACATCAGCTACGGGCGTCCATTTGACGAACCGTCTATGGTACAGGAAACCTTGGATCAAGACGATCCTTGTGGTATACCCCACTTGAGTTTTGGATAAAGTTGGGGTATGGTTGGGTTGGATCGAACACAAATCCAACCGGGCCCTCGGGACTAAAAGACCAATAACTTACAAACCGGATGTCCGATTGACGTACCGTCAGTTGCATTCAGACCCCTATTACGTGGTTATCCTTTGGTATACTTCTTTCTGGGAATTCTTGAGATTTGGAGTATCGACCTGTGGGTTGAGGAGAAGATTCTTCAGGAATCAAGCGAGCATAGTGCAGGAACCCTATAGTTGGCTGTTACATGAGAAAATGGATCCTGTGTGGGTATGTGCTTTGGGATCCTATGTGGGTCTATGATTTGAAATCCTAGGTAGGTTTGTGATTTGGTATCCCTCATGGTTTTATGTTCTAGAGGCCCACTTGGATCCACTCTAGGAAATCCATATGGGACAACTGTAGGATTTTATGTGGGTTTGTTGTATTAGGATCCTATGTGGGTATAATGATTTAGGATCCTATGTGGGCCTACCTCTTAACAGAGTATGATGGCTCAGTAGATACATCTAATCATCATTACTACCGAACCTAAGTTAATCCTAGTGTGAGAAGAGTCTATAACTTTTTGGTATTCTTCTATGTGGCATTACCTTTGTAATGCATACCTTCGTGGTGATACCATTGTGGTATTCTTATGTGTGGTGTTACCTTTGTGGTGTTACCTTCATGGTATTTATTTCCATCGTGGAACAGTTGTACTTTGGCTAAGAGTTAGGCCTTGTGTTTCCTCATGAATGAGATGGGTATAATTGATAACTTAGGTATATGAATGGGAATATACATAAGTAGGATTGTTAGATGTTTTTAGGCTTTATGGTTTGTCCTTTGTGGGTTTTGTGAGACCTTTGAGGGTCTCGGGGTCCTTACTAAGTATCGTTATACTCACCCTTGCACGGGCTATGCCCGCACCTTGTTGTGTTTGGTGGAGACAACAGACAGTGCTGAATGAGGATGAGAGTACCCGGACTAGAGGTTTCTTGGAGGTGGACATTAGACGAGGCGTATCGTAGAGATGACTATTTGAGAGCTCCAAGTACCCTTCAGGTAGTATCCTTGGCAGGTGTTCACAAGATCTGTTTCAGTTTACTTGTACTTCCCAATTTTACTTGTACTTTTCTGTTTTCTTGTACTTTATAGTTGGACTTGTATTCAGGCCCCTTTTTATTTTCTATACACACTATTTTTACTATAGTTTATTTGTGATCATATCTTTCTCTGTGCTTGGATGTGTGTGTTTATAGGTTATAAAGGCAATTCCTTCCCAGTTTTAGGGAAAACTCCTTTCGGTGCTAGTCACCAGCCCCTGGCCTATGGAAGGTGGGCTTGGGGTTGTCACAGCAACGGGCCTCGGGGGACGGGTCATGACATCCCACATGAGGTTTTTTATACTTATTCCCACAGTGTTACTCGATTCCCACTAGCCTGATTGAGAGTCCCACTAAAGACTTATTCCTCCCGGCTTTCACAAGAGATGCTTCTGGATTCAATATGGATGGATCTTCTGATCTTCCCCCATGAGCTTGTTGAATCACACATCCTCATGAATCTCTCCATGAATCTTCAACAACCTTTGGTAAGGTCTGTTGGCCTTTCTCAATAACTCTAAACACTTTTCTGATCAGTACTCAGCACAATAATTCTCAGGCAATTCTTTCTTCTTTTGATAAAGAATCGGCTTCACTTAGATGTGTTCTAATGGTGCACACAAATTCTTCAAGAATATAATATGAAAGAATGATCTCACACAATATCAACACTATATTTCTTCTCGGATTCTCAAATATTGTTCACTCATATATAATAACTTCTTTAATTCATTCTGTCTTCAGTCTCAGTTCAACTTCACTTCATGCCTGGATTGCATGGCATCCAAACTTCTTGTTTTGGATATCTCAATCTCTTATTCTATAGTAAAATAACTATATGCACTAAATATTTTCCTTGTTTTCTTAGAAAGAATCACATAAACTTATGTGATTATTCAAACTCTAAGGATCAACTCACTTGGCATCATCTGAATTAATTATGCTTGATGCATGAGTTGTATGGCATTTCTTCTTCTTGATTACACACGTTTAATAACAATCTTGATTCTTCTATTAAGTGTCTTCACGTGTGAATGTCCATGCATGTTTGCACAATTTTCTTCTTCTCTCTTGCTTGTTTGAAAACCCCAATGAGTATGACTATTTGAGCACACACACTTCCTCTTTCTTTTTCTCAATTAATATCATGCACACTCTTTTTCTTCAGTTCTTTGAACACCCACATTAGTTTTGGTTAAATATAAATGTTTTCTTATTCAAACATGAATGGGTTTAGTTCATGTGTGTGATGTTTCTCTTTCTTCCCACTTCTTAAAATGTGCACACACAATCATATCTTGATTTGTTCTCTTTTTCAAACCAGAAATGTTGTTTTCAAGGTATGGCTTGTTCTTCCACACATGGGTGTCTCAATTCATCCATATGCATGCACGTGCATCATGCATGCATTCTCCATCCTTCTTTTTTAATACATGAGGGATTGAGTTTCTTTTTCATCAAATAGAACACACACAAGCATCGACCATCATGTAACCACCTTCTTCTTTAAATACTAACCCGTACAGAACAATATATGTATATTGACATAAGGGTGTTCTTCTTTGTAAAAATAGGAGAGAATGCGTTCTTATTCACACCCACAATTTGCGTGGGTCACCTTTATAGAACAAAGGAGGTGATCTTGGTTTATGTCTTCGAAAGAGCACAACAAGGGTGAATATCACTAGTTGGGTGTTTTTAGTTTCTTCTTCACGCACAAATAACTGTGAGGATTCAAAGGAACATGTCGTGAGTTCATATTCTTTCACAAACCATAGTGGTTCACACTTCTCCTTCACGTAAGGGATGCACGAGATGCCTTCTTCACGCAAGAGATGTGTGGATCTTCTTCTGAACGTAGCTATGTTGTGCGGAAAAATGTTGTGCAGAGCTCTATTTCTTAGAAACAATAGATTCTCTCAATGTTATCATCCCTAGAGCCTCGGTTGATGGCTTTGTATTTATAAGAAAGGATCACCATTCAAATCCATGTGAGATTCCGCGGAATTAAAATCTTTCAATAGATGAGATCTTTGGCATTGATTATTTTCCAATGCAGGATAGAGATATGTGAAAATCTTGGTTGTTTCCTTTTCAACCGCGGGCTCCTTCTTTCTCAGTGAGTATTATCCTCACGTGCATGCATTTTTGAACACATGAAAATCATCTCCCAAATGCACGAAGCATCCTGATGAGGCCTCACAACTCAGTTTTCTTCATCCTTGATTGAATTTTTTATATTGATGCATGCATGAAAATGAATTTTCATGCATGGTGGCGTGTAGCTCAGTCGTTCATAATACAAGGAAGTACGATCTTCAACGGAGGCCAGAGTTCGATCAAGGAGGTGTGGGGGCTTCTCTAATTCATTGGTTCATGTCAGGTGGTCGCGGGTGTCCATAGGTTGATGACAACCTCTGTGATGAGATCAGACCTCCATAGTGCAATACCACACTGTAACACCCCAAGATTTCATAGTACGTAATTTCTTCAAAGTAATTCAATAACTTGCACTACACACAACACTGAGTTCAAGCGCACCACGACTTACCAAACTAGCCGTTCAAAAGCGGTTATGAATAGTATTAACTAAATTTTGAAATTTATATAATCCTTATAATTTTAGAATCCATATTATGAGTTACTTAGACATAATGTAAGAACAAATTCATTTTTTTCCGATAAAATAAGTATTTTTCAAAAAATGCAATTTTACCATCTTTTAAAGGAGAACCCTTATTAAATCCAATATTTGAAACTTTTATATATTCAATTTGAAAAAATAAACTTTTTCTTTAGAATCAGGATATAAGAATTTAATTTCAAAAAATATTTGGTGTTTTTCTGATGACATTCATATTTGGGTGAATAGTGAAAAATACTATATTTTAACTGAAAACAACTTTTTTAATCAAAATAATTTATAGTGTTAAATTGTACATTTTAATGGTTTGGAAGTATAAATAGATTATATTTTTACAATTTAATCCAATCCTGGTCATTTTAAGTAATTTCACTTTGAAATTGGATATAAACAAGTGTCAAACTTTTGATAGTTATTATTTCTTAAAAATAAGTTTTTTGGTTTTGACAATGGGAATTAATTTTAAAAAATCTATGTTTTTGAAATTGGTAAAATATAATTCATTTTTGAACTCTGAATATCAAAACTAGCTTGGGGTGATTTTTCTGAATTTTTCTGAAATCTTTCAATTTTAGATGAATAGTTAAAAACATTGTGTTATTATTTAAAACCCACTTTTTATTTAAATAGTTAATTATTTTATTTAAATTTATTTTAATTCAAAATAGATACAAAATAAAAATATTAGTTCAACGTAATTCATTAGAATATTGTTTTATAATAAAATTAGATGTATAAAATTTTATTGAACTTTTTACCATTTTTTACCCACCTTCATAGAGCATTTGAAAATTTCTATAAAACTTAATTTTACCTCTTCTGTGAGTTGAATTTCAAAAATCCGAGAGACATGGTTAACCTCAGTAAGTAAAATTTGGTTTAATAAGATGAAAATAATTTTTTGTGAATAGTAACTTTTGACTTTTATTTACCACAGTTAAAAGTAAATAGGGTAATTAAGGGTAAAAATGATATTATAATTACCTTAACACATGTCCTAATTCTATTGGATAAGTGTAATTCAACCAAAAAAACCTTATAAATAAAATATGACCCTTTAGGTCCACTTGGATTATATTAAGACATTTATTATTATTTAATTTAAAGAAAAGTTAAAAGTGTTAAATTCAAGACTTCATAACTAAAACATTTAAATATAGAGTTATACATAAGATAAATTCGACTATAAATATTCATTATAAAGATAAAAATATTTCCTATATAATCATATTTTATTTATAATTTTTATACCTTAAATAATTTAATTTATTTATGACACAATGATGATGTAGTAATTACCTAATTAATGAAAGATTAAACTAATTGATATAATAAATATCCAAATAAATGTAATTTGAAACTTTTGATGAATTACACTAATTCTATAGGTTAATAAGACATTTCAGGGTTGATAAGATAATTTTTTTTCTAAGTGATAAGTTTGTTATGACTTTCACAAAAACAAAATTCCAAATAGTTTCAAAATTGACAGAAATTAATTTTTAAAACAAATACTGTATTATTGGTAGATATAATATTCTTAAAAATATAAGGTTCTTTTAAAAGGTCTTAAAAAATATTATATATGTCATTAATTAACCACTTGAGGTTCTTTTGGATGTTTATAGTAATTTTATAGTGTAAGAATACAAGAAGACATGGTAAAAGTTAAATTATTTAACTTAGAGTTAAATCTAAAAGATAAGGTTAAAATGCTAACCTAAACTTGACTAAAACCTATTGGTTGAGATAATTTATACCCATCCTAAATTTAGATTCTAAATAAATCAATTTGGTTCCATTATAAACCGAATATGATTTTATTATAAAATAATATTTCAATCTTTTCCTAAGGTGCTCTTCACACCTCTTATAAAAGAGCACTCCCCCTTCTCTCAAATTCGCACCTTCAAAGCCATTTGGCTCGGCCAACCCCTGCACAAATATCATCTCAACTGTCCTCCCTTCATCCTAGAGTCCTTAATTTAGTTAGAAAGCCAACCTAAGGATCCCTTTTGATAAAATCAAAAGGAAGAACCTGAAGAAGAGGTAAATATTTCATCACCTCTTTCAAGTTCTTTTCTTCTTCCACATATAATTTCCTTGTTGTTTACATTATAAAATAATAAATCCAGTATCATCTATATACTATGATGTTATTATAAATATTTTATAACCATATTCATTATTCTATCCACCCTTTGAATGACATGTCACCATACGTGCGTACGTATGACATATCGTCTCCACGTCGTGGTGTAGTTGTTATTCAATAGATTATTATTTGTATGGGTATAATAATGACGTATAATTGATGTAAATAATAAATATAACATGATAATTATTCTGTATATATGATATAACATCAAATTATATATTATTTTAATTTCAAAATAATGATATTTTCACTCGTGTGTACGTACGGATTACTGTCTCCGCGAACGCATTGAGATTCAATCCCCATCGTAACCATTCAAGACTAATTTTCATTTTATGATTAAAAATAATGTTTAAAGACTTGATATAATTATTTATATGAAAAATAAACATCCCATCCATAACAAACTTGACTCACATAACAAATAATATAAAGGAAACGAATCAGTTAACACCCGAAACAATGATAATACTAAAATTTCATTAACAAAGCATTATATGAAGATCATATATGATATCATAATTATGTATATGGTTCTTGAATAATTTAATAACAATTATTTAAATATTATAAAATAGGTTAATGTACCCTCAACCAAGGAAAAGGAAAGGTAAGGGTTAATTTCACAATCTCTTTATTATTCGAGGTTGTTTTTATGTAAGTATCTACTGGGACCTCTTTATCATCCACATCCATGTTTTCTTAAAAAATGTATTTCAAAACATTTTTACTATTTACTATAAAATAGTTAAAAGTCATTTATAGCCTTATTTTACCTTATATGTTTTGAAATGAATCTTTCTGTCATTTTCCAAACAAGGTACTTTATGACATTTTCGACAAAATTAAGGTAAGAATGTTTTTTTAACTTATACAGCCGGTGCGGCTATTTTCCGCCGTTATAACATCGTCGAAGATTCACTTACAAGCTTATAAGAATATTTTCAAAATAAATGTTTTCTTTATAATTATGTTAATCTTAAATTATTTCAAAATAAAAAGAGATATTTATCTCAAATAGTTTTGATTTCATCTATGTCAATATCCTTTGATAAATTTTACACTTGTTTGAAGTTGATTTATAATGACACAAATATTCCATATTTTATTTAAGGTTTTGTGATATGTTTGACTGTGGAAAAGTTATTTTTGTGTCATTCATGATTTATGGTTAAAGTATTTAAATTTTGTATGCTAGTTTTAATATGAATGTTTATGTTATATTTCAACCTCTTCTTAAGATGAATGTGTTGGACTAGTATGTTCCTGGTTGAGGACCGGTAAAAGTAAGCCCTCCGGGTTGGGGTCTAGTTACAGCAGACCCTCCAGGTTGGAGTCCATTTATAGAGGCTCTCTGGGTTAGAGTCTAGTTACAGAGGCTCTCCGAGTTGGACTCCGGTTATAGAGGCTCTCCGGGTTAGGGTATGGTTACAGTTAGCCCCTAGGTCCTGGCATGAGGCCTTGACACAAAAATTAAAGTCAGGTACTATACATTCCATCATTATGAAATTAGTTATTACATGTTTTTATTTGACTAGAGGAATATAAATGTGCATGTTTATATGGTAATGTTTTATTTTATTTTTTCCATATTATGTTCAAGTTTATGTTTAAAAGGATATTGTTTTTATTACACATCTTCCCTTAAAAGTTTATATCTTCCCCTAAGTTATTTACCCTTACTGAGAATCTGAGCTCACCCCTTTCTTATGTATTATTTTCCCAGGATTCCAAGAAGAGTTTCATGTTTGGGATGCAGGGTTATCTAATGGAATAATGGAATTATCAAAGGATTTTGTTTGTGTTGTATGTTATAAAGTGTAATGTAACGTTCATGTATGTAATCTATTTTCCAAGACTGCTAAACTGATCAATCTTTCAGGACATAATTCCGTTTAATCATGCCAATGTATTAAAATAATGCACCGAATCTGGGAATCAAGGATCGGGGTATTACAGTTGGTATTAGATAAATTTTAGCAATAACCTTGGAAACTAGATTTATATAAACTCTGATTAGATCACATTACCCTAAGATAGAATTTGAGGATTAGTATAGAAGAACATCCTATAATTTTGGTAATGTAGAGATTTTGTGAGTTTTCCATACAAATAAATCCCTGTCTAGATACGAGCAGGTAGAGGCGGATCTGGTACATATTTACCTTCGGGTAAAACCCAAAAACACCACTTTGAGTGAGACTCATATGGGAACCGGTGCACAACAACGGGCTTTGCTGCACTCTTGGTTACGAAACACCTGAGGGATATGTTTTGGATAATTCCCATTTTCTTTACAAATCATTGTGAAGTATTTATGACTATATACCTCCTCAAAGAAAATATTTTTATGATTACGGATTATATCCATAAACTCTTCAATTTACGTTAGGTATTTTACAAGTTTGGAATTATTCATTGTGATTCATAAACTAACCTAGTGTATGCCATTGTATATAAATGGTGCCCAGTAGAAGGAATGAGAACTCCATCAATATATATGATCCAAAGAGTAAGAAGGATCATATAATTCAAGGTATTAAACCTACATTTATAAGGTAAATAGTCTCCCATGTATTTTTAACATATGAAAAATAATATCATGTGTTAGTAAGATAAGTAAATAATTATCTGAGTCTTATGGCTCGGAAGAGAAGCAAGAGAAGAAAAAGTATGGTAGAGAGAAAGATTGATACAGGGAAGAGGGGAAAGATGGATTTTCACAACTATGATAAATGTGGAAAGAATCACCTTGGTAAATGCTTAAAGGGGATGAGAGTTTGTTATATGTGTGGAGAAAAAAAGACACCAAGTACATGATTTCATGGGTAAGAAAAAGGTTTCAAATGTAAAATGCTTCATCTACAAGGCGTTGGGACACTATGTGAATCAATGTCTCAGTCATCAGAGTATACCACAAACGATTCTATTGTATAATAATCAAGTTAGGATACTACCTCAGATTAAGAGGAATGACTAGTGTTCTTATGTTCTTATTATAGAATTATTTCATTTGAGTGTCGTATCAACAATATACCGGTTATATGAATTATAGAGATAAATAAGGATTGTACTGCATTGTTATTTTATTGATGATTTTTTTGTACCCCACACTCTTTGATTTTCATGATCACAATCACTTTCATTTTTGTCTAATATTGTTTGAAGTGTTTTTGAATGATAGGCACAAGGTTTCCAAGAAGTTGGCCCAAGAATGGACATCAAGTGGACTGAAATTCAGTCCACCGGTCAGCCGGTGGCTTGACCACCGGCCAGCCGGTGGCACCCAGACACAAGTGCAAGCTACTGTCTTGCCACCGGTCGACCGGTGGCTCTGTCACCGGTCGACCTATGGCACCCAGCCCAAATAGTGTTTGCTACTGTCTTGCCACCGGCCAGCCGGTGGCTCCTCCACCGGTTGACCGGTAGAGCCTGGATCAAGACTCTTCTTCTCTACCAAGGCACCGGCCAGCCGGTGGAGCTGTACCGGCCAGCCGGTAGCCCAGTCAAACTAGCCGTTGGCTTTGACCAGTCAACCTTCTTTTGGCCTCCAACGGCTCTTTTAGCCTCTCCAACGGCTCCGAAGCCTCCCCAAGGGTTCCATGCCTATAAATAAAGGCCAAGGAAGCCCCGGACACCAACCGGAACTATACGGAATCCTACGGACACCTTGTTGATCATTTGGCGTACCTCCGGCGGACTTCCTCAAAGGAACCCTCCTAGCTCCATCCAATTCCACATCCAAGGAGCTCCTTCAAAGAAGCTTGGAAGCGGCCTTCAACATCTCCAATCATTCAAAGGCGCCCAAGGCTTCTCCAATTACGGGTTTTATTGTTTTATTTTTTATTGAGCTTTAAATTTGGGTTTGTGCCTAC
Source organism: Viscum album (assembly GCA_963277665.1). Classification (NCBI taxonomy): domain Eukaryota; kingdom Viridiplantae; phylum Streptophyta; class Magnoliopsida; order Santalales; family Viscaceae; genus Viscum; species Viscum album. The sequence continues at coordinate 406,876,536 of OY728130.1, forward strand.
AAACCCCAAACTCTTTCTCATCCCCATTTCTTTTGGGTTCTCACACCACCATTAAGGTGTGAAGAGGTTTCTTCAAGCCTTTCCTTTTAAAAGGCTTGTGTTCCGGTGAGCTAGCCTTCACCCGTTAAAAAGGCTAGTGGGTTCTTGCTATTCCATTGAAAGCAAGTGGGTTCTTGCTTAACCACCAAAAGCAAGCTGTAATAGGTCCTAGTGCTACCTCAAAGCCTAGTGGGTTTCTTGCTAAAACCATTGAAAAGCAAGCGGTAGGAATCTCTCAACGGTTGAGTTGGGAGCAGAGACGTAGGACGGGTTTTGGCCGAACTCCGTTATCAATTTTGTGTGTCTTGCCTTCTTTATTTCCACTGCATCTTTACTTTGATTTTTAATTTGTCTATCAATTTTTTAAAAGGCAATTCACCCCCCCTCTTACCATCATTCCTCGCTTTTCTTCCGACCCAACAATTGGTATCAGAGCACGTATTTGAATAATTCCCTAAACCGGTTTCAAATTAAAGATCCTATTTATTTGATGGCTTCTACCGCTTCTTCCTCTCAATCCCCCGAAGGACATTCTTTGGATCGTGCTCCATTCTTTGATGGAGCCGATTATACTTTTTGGAAAACCCGCATGACCACATTTCTTAAAAGCATTAGCTATCCTATTTTTAGAATTGTCATGCATGGTTATACTCTCTCTAGTAAAGATGAATCTCAATGGACCCCCGTAGACATTGCAAATTTCGAGCTTGATGGCAAAGCCATGAATGCTCTACATTGTGGGTTAGATCGTAATGAATTTGATTGTATTTCTTCTTGCACATCTTCTCATGATATTTGGAAGCTTTTAGAACTTACCCATGAAGGCACTAAGAAGGCTCAAAAGCAAGAACCCGACAACAAGCAAGAACCCGACGAAAAGATCAAGCCCGTTTGCCCACCTCACAAGAAAAGGGCCAAGAAGAAAAAGAAGAAGGCTTCAAAGGCAACATGGAGTGATAGCTCCACCTCTTCATTCTCCTCCTTCTCCTCGAGCGACCAAGGTAAAAAATGCCTAATGGAAAAACATGAGGTATCTTCCTCCTCTTCCTCCTCTTCCTCCTCTAGTTCTTCTAATTCATTTAATCATCTATCTTATGAAGAACTCTCACATGTTAGAGATCAATTAGAAAATGGTTTTCATGAGCTTTCATCAAAATTTGTCGCTTTGAAAAAGAATTTCAAAAAGCTTTCCTCCGAAAAAGACCAACTTCTCAAAGAGAAGGAGGAACTCTCCCTAAAAATCCAAAATTTTCCCGATGTTGATTCTTTAGAATCAACCATCAAGGACCTTAGAGAATCCCTAGCCAAGTTCACCCAAGGTGAACAAAATTTGACCAAATTATTGGGTTCTCAAAGGGTTTCTAGAACCACCAATGGACTTGGCTATACCAACCAAGCCTCCTCCTCCCATGCACCCACTGTTTTTGTAAGGGGGAGCTCTAGTTTCAAATTTTGTAATTATTGTAAAAAACCCGGACACCTAATTTATGAATGCGATTGCAAAAACGCCCGGTATGGTCAACCCAAAAGTATTTTCTTTTCGGACGAATTTTATAGGAAAAGACCCGCCATGAGACAAGTTTGGATTGAAAAATCCCTTCTTGCGAGTCTCTCCGGGCCAAAATTTATTTCCTCTCCCCGGTGATTTGTTGTTTTCATTTAGGGGGAGAATTTTCAAAACCTTGTCTTAGATTCAAACTTTCGATTTCAACTCTTGGTATCAAATTTTTCAATTCAATTTTCAAAAATTCCAATTGATCTTGATTTTCAATTTTCCCTCAATCAAGTTTTATGCCCCAAGCTATTTTGATAATCACAAAGGGGGAGAAATTTCTTGATTTATTGGGGGAGAATCTTTTCTCTCATGCTTAGTATTTATTTTCAATTTTTCATTTAAAGCATGCCTTCATTTAAGTTTTTACATTACTTAGATAAGTGATTGTGATCATCAAAATAGGGGGAGATTGTTGTACCCCACACTCTTTGATTTTCATGATCACAATCACTTTCATTTTTGTCTAATATTGTTTGAAGTGTTTTTGAATGATAGGCACAAGGTTGCCAAGAAGTTGGCCCAAGAATGGACATCAAGTGGACTGAAATTCAGTCCACCGGTCAGCCGGTGGCTTGACCACCGGCCAGCCGGTGGCACCCAGACACAAGTGCAAGCTAATGTCTTGCCACCGGTCGACCGGTGGCTCTGTCACCGGTCGACCTGTGGCACCCAGCCCAAATAGTGTTTGCTACTGTCTTGCCACCGGCCAGCCGGTGGCTCCTCCACCGGTCGACCGGTAGAGCCTGGATCAAGACTCTTCTTCTCTACCAAGGCACCGGCCAGCCGGTGGAGCTGTACCGGCCAGCCGGTAGCCCAGTCAAACTAGCCGTTGGCTTTGACCAGTCAACCTTCTTTTGGCCTCCAACGGCTCTTTTAGCCTCTCCAACGGCTCCGAAGCCTCCCCAAGGGTTCCATGCCTATAAATAAAGGCCAAGGAGGCCCCGGACACCAACCGGAACTATACGGAAGCCTACGGACACCTTGTTGATCATTTGGCGTACCTCCGGCGGACTTCCTCAAAGGAACCCTCCTAGCTCCATCCAATTCCACATCCAAGGAGCTCCTTCAAAGAAGCTTGGAAGCGGCCTTCAACATCTCCAATCATTCAAAGGCGCCCAAGGCTTCTCCAATTACGGGTTTTATTGTTTTATTTTTTATTGAGCTTTAAATTTGGGTTTGTGCCTACAAACCCCAAACTCTTTCTCATCCCCATTTCTTTTGGGTTCTCACACCACCATTAAGGTGTGAAGAGGTTTCTTCAAGCCTTTCCTTTTAAAAGGCTTGTGTTCCGGTGAGCTAGCCTTCACCCGTTAAAAAGGCTAGTGGGTTCTTGCTATTCCATTGAAAGCAAGTGGGTTCTTGCTTAACCACCAAAAGCAAGCTGTAATAGGTCCTAGTGCTACCTCAAAGCCTAGTGGGTTTCTTGCTAAAACCATTGAAAAGCAAGCGGTAGGAATCTCTCAACGGTTGAGTTGGGAGCGGAGACGTAGGCCGGGTTTTGGCCGAACTCCGTTATCAATTTTGTGTGTCTTGCCTTCTTTATTTCCGCTGCATCTTTACTTTGATTTTTAATTTGTCTATCAATTTTTTAAAAGGCAATTCACCCCCCCTCTTACCATCATTCCTCGCTTTTCTTCCGACCCAACAGATTTGAGATTATATGGTTCTAAGAAAAGTGATTTAATACTAAGTTACACGTTTTGGAAAATACATGTTTGAAGGAAAGGTAATCCTTAATTTGGTCCCGATAATGAGTTAGTGATTTTTGAATAAGATATGGTTGATTTAGATAAATTATATTGGATATTCTTGACTTCCTTGGAATTGATTAATAGTTTGTTTATTTAATCATTGCTGTAATATTCAAAATTTTTGGATATAAGGAATATATCCAGTATTCTATAATGAATAAAGGAGCATGAATGTAATCAATACGTTTTTAAGGTAATTCAGGGTGTTACCATGTTTTAAATAAATACACGATGAATGAGTTCACATGTTATTACGTGGAAAAAAATATCTTCATTGTGTTTAACTTCCTTATAAAATTTGGACTGTGAGTTTGGATAGATGTATTTTGGATAAGCCTAAAGGTTGGAATGGATTATGTTTGAAATTGGATACTATTGTCAAGGTCATTTTTTGGATTATTATAAAATGGACAACCCAGAGGTCGGGCGATAACCAGTCACGTCTGGAAAGGCCGCGAGACATGAACACGCAACCAAAGGGAAACAAGGGTGTATCACCTACCACTAGCTTACGTGATGTCCTAGATTGTATAATGTAGTTTATTTTTTAAGAGGTCTGATTGTTGAATTATAAATTCATTATTTTTGGAACCCTATACGATTAGGATACATAAAATATTTTTTTTGAAATCTTTTGGAGTGAAAGATGAGTTTGTGGTAGGAATTAGTTGATGGATGAAACTCTACTTACCCAGAATATATATATATATATATATAATTTCTTTCCTCTTATTATATGGATAAATTAATTCTTAAACTTTAGAGAAGAGATCTTAAAACCAAAAATGTGTTGTCCTAATACCTAATGTTTTGTTGAACCGATGGTATTTTAAATTATCATAGATTGATGGATTTGAGGCCATCAATTCTACACTTGTTTGTGATTGATGACCTCAATAACTCCCTATAAATATTTATGTTTTTACTCCAATTATGTGTCTATAATTTCCACCAATGTTCTCCTAATCAAGATCATAATTTGGTGGTGACACTTTCATTTCCTTTTTCCTCTTATTAAGACTAAATTTTATTAACCCAATTTCCGATGTGGGTTTTTCCAATAAGTTATTTTATATTTTCAGCCATTTATTTTCAAAGAACAATTTCAAATTACGAGGATAAAATTTATTGAATGAGGGAAGAATGTAACACCCCAAGATTTCATAGTATGTTTTTTCTTCAAAGTAATTCAATAACTTGCAGTACACACAACACAGAGTTCAAGTGCACGACGACTTACCAAACTAGCCGTTCAAAAGCGGTTATGAAAAGTATTAACTGAATTTTGAACTTTATATAATCCTTATAATTTTAGAATCCATATTATGAGCTTCTTAGACCTAATTTAAGAACAAATTCATTTTTTCAGATAAAAGAAGTATTTTCAAAAAAATGCAATTTTACCGCCTTTTATTGGTGAACCCTTTTTAAATCCAATATTTAAAACTTTTATATATTCAATTTGACAAAATAAACTTTTTATTTAGAATCGGGACATAAGAATTTACTTTAAATCAATTTTTGGTGTTTTTCTGATAACATTCGTATTTGGGGGAATAGTGAAAAATACTATATTTTAACTAAAAACAAATTTTTTGATCAAAATAATTTATACTATTAAATTAGATATTTTAATGTTTTCTAAGTATAAATAGATTATATTTTTACCATTTAATCCAATGCAGGTCATTGTATGTAATTTCACTTTGAAATTGAACATAAATAAGTGTCAATCTTTTAATAGTTATTATTTCCTAAAAATACTTTTTTTGGTAATGACAACGAGAATTAATTTTAAAACATCTATGTTTTTAAATTGTTAAAATAGAATTCATTTTTGAATTTATAACATCAAAACTAGCTTAGGGTGATTTTTTGGCATTTTTCTGAAAACTTTCAATTCTTGATGAATAGTGAAAAACACTGCGTAATTGTTTAAAACCCACTTTTTATTTCAATAATAAATTATTTTATTTAAATTTATTTTAAGTAAAAATAGATACCTAATAACAGTATTATTTCAATGTAATTCATTGGAAACTTTTTGATAATAAAATTAGATGTATAAAATTTTATTTAACTTTTTGCCGTCTTTTACCCACCTTCTAGAGGCATTTGAAAATTTGTATAAAATTTAATTTTACCACTTTTGTGAGTTAAATTTAAAAAATATGAGAGACATGGTTAACCTCAATAATTAAAATGTGGTTCAATATGATGAAAATAATTTTTGGTGAATAGTAACTTTTGGCTTTTATTTACCACAGTTAAAAGTAAATATTGTAATTAAGTGTAAAAATGATATTATAATTATCTTAACACATTCCCTAATTATATTGGATAAGTTTAATTAGACCAAAAACAACCTCATGAATAAAATATGACCGTTTAGGTCCACTTGGATTAGATTATGACATTAATTATTATTTAATTTATGGAAAGGTTAAAAGTGTTAAATTCAAGTTTTCATAACAAAAACATTTTAATATAGGGTTATAAATAAGATAAAGTCAACTATAAATATTAATTATAAAGATTAAAAATATTTCCAACATAATTTTATTTTATTTATAATTTTAGACATTAAATAATTTAATTTTTTATGACAGAATGATGATGCAATAATTACCTTATTAATGAATGGTTAAAATAATTGATATTATAAATATCCAAATAAATTTAATTTGAAACTTTTGATAAATTAAAATAATTTCCTAGGTTAATATGAAATTTTAGGGTTTATTAGATAAATTTTGTCGAAGTGATAAGTTTGTTATGACTTCCACAAAAACAAAATACCAAATAGTGTGAAAATTGACATAAATTAATTTTTAAAAAAAATACTTTATTATTGATTGATATAATATTCCTAAAAACATAAGGTTCTTAAAATGGATTAAATAATATTATATATGTCATTAATGCACCACTTTAGGTTCTTTTGAAAGTTTATAGTATGTTTATTAACCATATAGTGAAAGAATACAAGAACACACGGTAAAAGTTAAATTATTTAACATAGAGTTAAATCTAAAAGATAAATTTAAAATGGTAACCTAAACTTGTCTAAAACCAATTTTTTGAGAGGATTTATACCCATCCCAACCTTAGCTTCAAAATAAATCAATTTTGAGCCATTATAAATGGAATATTATTTTATTATAAAATAATATTTCAATCTTTTCCAAAGGTTCCCCTCACCCCTCTTATAAAAGGGCGCTCACCCTTTTCTCAAATTCACAACTTCAAAGCCATTTGGCTCAGACAAACCCTACCCAAATATCCTCTCAACTATCCTCCCTTAATCCTAGAGTCCTTACATTAGTCAGAAATACAACCTAAGATCCCTTTTGATCAAATCAAAAGGAAGAACCCGAAGAAGAGGTAAATATTTCATCACCTCTTTCATATTATTTTCTTCTTCCATGTCTTCTTTCCGTTTTGTTTCAATTATAAAATAATAAATCTAGTATCTTATATATAATTTTATGTGTTCTAAATATGTTATAACTGTATTCATTATTCTATCCATCCTTTGAATGACATGTCACCATACGTGTGTACGTACGGCTTACCGTCTCCATGTCGTGGTGTAGTTGTTATTCAATACATTATTATTTGGATGGGTAAATAATGATGTATAATTGATGTAAATAATAAATTTAACATGATAATTATTCTTTATATATGATATAAAATCAAATTATATACGATTTTAATATCAAAAAAATGATATTGTCACTCGTGCGTACGTACGGATTACCGTCTCCACGAACGCGATGGGATTCATTCCCCATCGTAACCATTCAAGAATAATTTTCATTTTAGGATTAAAAATAATTTTTAAAGACATTATATCATTCTGTATATTAATAAGACACATATCATCCATAACAAACATGAATCACCTAAAAAAGAATATAAAGTAAAACGAATCAGTTAACACCCGAAACAATGATAATATTAAAATATCATTAACAAAGCATTACTTGAAGATCATATATGATATCATAATTATGTATATGGTTATTATATAATTTAATAAAAATGATTCAACTATTATACAGGTGGTTAATGTACCCTCTACCAATGAAAATTACAAGTTAAGGGTTAAGTTCACAATCTCTTTATTATCCGAGGTTGTTTTCATGTAAGTATATACTCGGACCTCTTTATCATCCACATTCGTGTTTTCATAAAAAAATGTATTTAAAAACATTTTTACAATTTACTAGATAATGGGTTAAAGTAATTTATAGACTTATTTGACCTTATATGTTTTGAAAGGAATCTTTTCATGGTTTTCTAAACAATTTACTTTGTGACATTTTCGATAAAATTAAGGTAAGAATGTTTTTTTAACTTATACATCGGGTGCGGCTATTTTCCACTGTTATAACATTGTCTAAGTTTCCCTTACATTCTTATAAGAATATTTAAAAAAAATTCTTTATAATTATTTGAATCATAAATTATTTGAAAATAGAAATAGATATTTCTCTCAAATAGTTTTGATTTAATATACGTCAATATCCTTTGATAAATTTTACACTTGTTTGATGTTGATTTATTATGATAAAAATATTCCATATTGTATTTATGGTTTTGTGATATGTTTTACTTTGGATGATTTATTTTTATATCATTAATGGTTTATGGTTAAATTATTGACATTTAGTATGCTAGTTTTAATATGAATGTTTATGTTATATTTCAACCTATTCTTAAGATGAATGTGTTGGACTAGTATGTTCGGGGTTGGGGACCGGTAAAAGTAAGCCCTCTGGGTTGGGGTCTCGTTATAGGAGACCCTCCGGTTTGGAGTCCAGTTATAGAGGCTCTCCGGGTTGGAGTCCGGTTATAGAGGCTCTCTGGGTTGTAGTTTGGTTACAGAGGCTCTCCGGTTTGGGGTCCAGTTACAGGTAGACCCTAGGTCCTGGCATGAGGCCTTGACACAGAAATTAAAGACCAGTATTATACATTCCCTCATTATGAAATTTGTTATTAAATGTTATTATTCAACTAGTAGAATATCCATGTGCATGTTTATATAGTAATGTTTGATTTTATTTCCGCCATATTATGTTCAAGTTTATGTTTAAATGGCTATTGTTTTTATAACACATATTGCCTTAAAATTTTATAGATTTCCCTAAATTATTTACCCTTACTATGCATATGTGCTCACCCATTTTTTATGTTTTATTTTCCTAGGATCCTAATAGGTGTTTTATGTTTCAGATATAGGGTTAAGCTAAAGGAACAATGGAATTATCAAAGGGTTTTTTTATTTGTTATAAAGTTTAATGTAATGTTCATGTATGTAATCTATTTTCTGATACTTCAAAACTGATCGGTATTTCAAGACTTGATTCCTTGTAATCATGCCAATGTTTTAAAATAATTCATCAACTCTAGGAATCTAGGGTCGAGGCGATAAAGTTAGTATCAGAGGAAGTTTATTAATATTGTTGGAAACTAGATTTAGATAAACTCTGATTAGAGCACATTACCCTAAGATATTCTTTGAAGATTAGTATGGAAGAACATCCTAGAATTTTGGTAATGTAGAGATTTTGAGTGATTTCAAAGAAAATACATCCCTGTCTAGATACGAGCAGGTTGAGGCGGCTCTGGAATAGATGTACCTAGAGGTAAAACCCAAAAACTCTGCTTTGATCTAGACTCGAACGAGAACTGGTGCACGACAACGGGTCTTGCTGCACTCTTGGTTACAACACTCCTGGGGGATATGCTTAGGATAATTATCAATTTCTTTACAAATAATTATGAAGTATTTATGATTATATACCTCCTTAAAGAAAATATTTTTATGTTTATGGATTATACCCATTAACTATTCAATTTACATTAGGTATTTTACAAGTTTGGAAATCTTTATTTCAATTCATAAACTAACCTAGTGTATTACATTCTATAGAAATGGTGCCCAGTAGAAGGAATGAGAACTCCAGCAATACATATGATCTAAAGAGTAAGAATGAACATATCATTCATGGTATTAAGATGACATTTAGAAGGGAAATAGTCTCCCATATATTCTAAACATATGAAAAATAATATCATGTGTTAATAAGATAAGTAAATAATTCTCTGAGTCCTATGGATTTGAAGGGAAGCAAAAGAAGAAAAGGATGATAGAGAGAAAGATGGATAGAGGGAAGAGGAGAAAGAAGGATCTTCACATATGTGATAAATGTGGAATGAATCACCTTGGTAAATTCGTGAAGGGCATGGGAGTTTGTTATAATTTTGGAGAATAAGGACACCAATTACGTGATTTTAAGGGTAAGAAAAAGTTTTCAAATTTAAAATACTTCAACTGCAAGGTGTTGGGACACTACGTGAATCAATGTCCCAGTCATCAGAGTATAGAACAAATGATGCTATTGGATAATAATCAAGTTATGATACTACCTCAGATGAAGAGTAATTACTACTGTTCTTATGCTGTTATTATACAAATATTTCATTTGAGTGTTGTATCAAAAATATAGTGGTTATATGAATTATACAGATAAATAAGGATTGTATTGCTATACTATTTTATTGAGGATTTGAGATTATATGGTTATAAGAAAAGTGACTTAACAGTAAGGTACACTTTTTGAAAAAATATATGGTTGAAGGAAAGGTAATCCTTAATATGGTCCCGATAATGAGGTAGTAATTTTGGAATAAAAGATGGTTGATTTGGATAAATTATATTTAAAATTCTTGACTATCATGGAATTGATTAATAGTTTGTTTATTTCATCATTGTTGGAATATTAAAAAAATTTGGATATAAGGAATATATCCAGTATTCTATAAAGAATAAGGGAGGATGAATGTAATCAATAAGGTTTTATGGTAATTCAGGGTGTTACCATTTTTCAAATGAATACACGATGAAGGTGTTCACATGTTATAACATGGAAAAATGGATCTTTATTTTTTTAAACTTCCTTATAAATTTTGGACCGTGAGTTTGGATAGAAGTATTTTGGATAAGTCTAAAGGTTGGAAGGGATTATGATTGAAATTTGATACTATTGTAAATGTTATTTTTGGATTATTATAAAAAGGAAAACCCAGAGGTCGGGCGACAACCAGTCACGTCTGACATGGTCGCGAGACATGAACCCGCAACTGAAGGGAGACAAGGGTGCATCACCTACCACTGGCCTACGTGATGTCTTTGATTGTATAATGTAATTTTTTTATGAGGTATGATAGGTGAATTAAAAATTAATTATTTTTGGAACCCTATATGATTAGGATAAAGAGAATATTTTTCTTTGAACTCTTTTGGAGTGAAAGATGAGTTTGTGGTAGGAATTAGTTGAAGGATGAAACTCTACTTGTCAAGAATATATATATATATATATTTAATTTTTTCCCCTTATTCTATGGATAAATTAATTCCTAAAATTTAAGGAAAGGATCTTAAAACAAAAATTTTGTTATCGTAATACCTTATGTTTTGTTGAAGCGATGGTATTTTAAATCATCATAGATTGATGGATCTGAGGCCCTCAATTTTACACTTGTTTGTGATTTATGACCTTAATCACTCCCTATAAATATTTACATTTTTTCTCCAATTATGTGTCTCTAATTTCCACCAATGTTCTCCTAATGGAGATCATAATTTGGTGGTGACCCTTTCATTTCCCATTTCCTCTTATTAAGACTAAATTTTATTAACCCAATTTCCAATGTGGGTTTTCCCAAAAAGGTATTTTCTATTTTCAACATTATATTTTCGAAGAATGATTTAAAATTGAGAGGATGCAATTTATTGAAGGAGGTAAAAATGTAACACCACATGATTTCATAGTACGTTATTTCTTCAAAGTAATTCAATAACTTGCACTACATGCAATAATGAGTTCAAGTGCACCATGACATACCAAATAGGCTGTTCAAAAGCAGTTATGAATAGTATTAACTGAATTTTAAACTTTATATAATCCTTATAATTTTAGAATTCATATTATGAGTTTCATAGACATAATGTAAGAACAAATTCATTTTTTCAAATAAAAGAAGTATTTTTCAAAAAACACAATTTTACCGCCTTTTAATGGAGAACCCTTTTTAAAAGAAATATTTTAAACTTTTATATATTCAATTTGAAATAATAAACATCTTATTTAAAATTGGGATATAAGAATTTAGTTTCAATAAATTTTTGGGGTTTTTCTGACAACATTCATATTTGGGTGAATGGTGAAAAATACTATATTTTAACTGAAAACAAATTTTTTAATCAGAATAATTTATAGTGTTAAATTGTACATTTTAATTTTATGGAAGTATAAATAGATTATATTTTTACCATTTAATCCAATTTTGGTCATTAAAAGTAAATTCACTTTGAAATTGGACATAAACAAGTGTCAATATTTTGATAGTTATTATTTCTTAAAAATACACATTTTGGTTTTGACAACGAGAATTAATTTTAAAACTTCAATGTTTTTAAATTGGTAAAATAGAATTCATTTTTGAATTCAAAATATCAAAACTAGCTTAGGGTGAATTTTTTGTATTTTTCTGAAAACTTTCAATTTTTGATGAATAATGAAAAACACTGTGTTTTGTTTAAAACCCACTTTCTATTTAAATAATTTATTATTTTATTTAAATTTATTTTAAGTCAAAATAGATACATAATAAAAATATTAGTTGAATGTAATTCATTGGAATCTTTTTTATAATAAAAATAGATTTAACAAATTTTATTGAACTTTTTACCATCTTTTACACACCTTCTAGGAGCATTTGAAAATTTATATAAAGATTAATTTTACCGCTTCTGTGAGTTGGATTTCAAAAATCCGAGAGACACAGTTAACCTCAGTAAGTAAAATGTGGTTCAATAAGATAAAAATAATTTTTGGTGAATAGTAACTTTTGACCTTTATTTACCACAGTTAAAAGTAAATAGGGTAATTAAGAGTAAAAAAGATATAATAATTACCGTAACACAAGTCCTGGTTCTATTTGATAAGTTTAATTCGACCAAAAACAAACTTAAGAGTAAAATATGACCCTTTAGGTCTACTTGGATTAGATTAGGACATTTATTTTTATTTAATTTAAAGAAAAGTTAAATGTGTTAAATTCAAGTTTTGATAACTAAAACATTTTAATATATGGTTATACTAAGATAAATTTGACTATAAATATTCATTATAAAGATAAAAATATTTATTACATAATGATATTTTATTTAGAGTTTTTATAAATTAAATAATTTAATTTATTTATGACACAGTGATGATGTAGTAATTACCTTATTAATGAATGATTAGAATAATTGATATTATAAATATCCAAATAAATGTAATTTTAAACTATTGATGAATTAAACAAATTTTCTAGGATAATATGACATGTTGGGGTTGATTAGATAAATTTTTTTCTAAGTGATAAGCTTGTTATGACTTTCACAAAAACAAAATACCAAATAGTGTCAAAATTGACATAAATTAATTTTTAAAACAAATACTATATTATTGGTTGATATATTATTCCTAAAAATCTAAGGATCTTCCAAAGGACTTAAATAGTGTTATATATGTCATTAATGAACCACCTAATGTTCCTTTGGATGTTTATAGTAAGTTTATTAACCATATCGTGTAAGAATATATACAAGAAGACACGATAAAAGTGAAATTATTTAACTTAGAGTCAAATCTAAAAGATAAGGTTAAAATGGTAACCTAAACTTGTATGAAACCTATTGGTTGAGATGATTTCGACCCATACCCACTTTATCTTTGAAATAAATCAATTTGGAGCCATTATAAACTGAATATTATTTTATTATAAAATAATATTTCAAACTTTTCCTAAGGTTCCCCTCACCCCTCTTATAAAAGGGCACTCCCCCTTCTCTCAAATTCACACCATCAAAGCCATTTTGATCATCCCAAACCTGCCCAAATATCCTATCAACTATCCTACCTTCATCATAGAGGCCTTAATTTAGTCATAAATCCAAACTAAGGAGCACTTTTGATCAAATCAAAAGGAAGAACCCGAAGAAGAGGTAAATATTTCATCACCTCTTTCAAGTTCTTTTCTTCTTCCCCTTATTCTTTCCTTATTATTACTATTATAAAATAATAAATACAGTATCTTCTATATACTGTGATGTTATTACAAATATTTTATTACCGTTTTCATTATTCTATCCATCCTTTGAATGACATGTCACCATACGTGCGTACGTACGGCTTACTGTCTCCACGTCGTGGTGTAGTTTTTATTCAATACATTATTATTTGGATGTGTTTAATAATGATTTATAATTGATGTAAATAATAAACATAACATGATAAGTATTCTGTATTTATGATATAACATCAAATTATATACGATTTTAATATCAAAATAATGGTATTGTTGCTCTGGCGTACGTACGGATTACTGCCTCCACGAACGTGATGAGATTTATTCCCCATCATAACCATTAAAGAATAATTTTCATTTTATGATTAAAAATAATGTTTAAAGACTTGATATCATTCTGGATCTGAATAAAAAAACATCCCATCTACAACAAACATGACTCACCTTACAAAGAATATAAAGGAAACAAATCAGTTAACACCCGAAACAACGATAATACTAAAATCTCATTAACAAAGCTTTATTTGAAGATCATATATGATATAATAATTTTGAATATGGTAATTGTATAATTTAATAACAATTATTTAACCATTGTAAATGAGGTTAAAGTGCCCTCAACCAAGGAAATGTACATGGTATGGGTTAATTTCACAATCTCTTTATTATCCGAGGTTGTTTTTACATAAGTATCTACTGGGACCTCTTTATCATCCACAACCATGTTTTCTTAAAAAATGTATTTTAAAACATTTTTACTATTTACTATAAAATGGGTTGTAGTAATTTATAGCCTTATTTGACCTTATATGTTTTGAAAGGAATCTTTCTGTCGTTTTCCAAACAAGGTACTTTATGACCTTTTCGACAAAATTAAGGTAAGAATGTTTTTTAACTTATATAGCAGGTGCGGCTATTTTCCACCATTATAACATCATCAAAGCTTCCCTTACAATCTTATAAGAATATTTTCAAAATAAATGTTTTCTTTATAATTATATGAATCTTAAATGATTTCAAAATAGAAAGAGATATTTCTCTCAAATAGTTTTGATTTTATCTAAATCAACATCCATTGATAAATTTTACACTTGATTGAAGTTAATTTATTATGATAAAAATATTATATATTTTATTTAAGGTTTTGTGATATGTTTGACTATGAATGAGTTATTTTTATAAGAACAAATTCAAATTTTTAGATAAAAAATGTATTTTTCAAAAAAAAATTAAATTTTAACACCTTTTAATGGAAAACCCTTTTTAAATCCAATATTTGATCCTTTTTCATATTCATTTTCACAAAATAAAATTCTTATTTATAATTGGGACATCCAAATTTACTTTGGATGAAATTTTGGTATTTTTCTAATAATATGCATTTTTTATGAATAGTGAGAAATACTGTATTTTATATTCAAAACTGCCTTCTAATCTAATTTATTGATATGGTTAGATTATATATTAAATTGGTTTTGAATTTAAATTAGATTATATTTTTACCATTTAATCCAATGTTGGTCATTAGAATTAATTTTACATTGAAATTATACATAAACAAGTGTCAATCTTTTGACAGTTATTGTTTCTTAAAAACACGCTATTTGTTTTGACAATGATAATTAATTTTAAATTAATTAATCCAACTTATATTTTTTGAATTTGGTAAAATAAAAATAATTTTTTAATTCGGAATATCAAATATATCTTAGGCTGAAGTTTTTGTATTTTTCTGAAAAACTTCAGTTTTTGATGAATAGTGAAACCACTAAGTTGTAGTTAAAAATCCAACTTTTTCATTTAAATGAAATTTTACCGCTTTTGTGAATTGAATTTCGAAAAACCAAGATACATGGTTGTTATTATTAAGTAAAATTTGGTTCAATAAGATGAAAATAATTTTTTTGAATAGTAACTTTTGACTTTTATTTACCGCGGTTAAAGGTAATTAGGGTAATTCAAGGTAAACAAAATATTATAATAATACAAAATTACATAAAAACTTGTCCTAAACTTATTGGAAGAGTAATGGAAGACCATGGCCATCCTTGGGTTGATTTTGGGACCCCATGGAGCCACTTATAAATGATAATGACACATTATTTTAATTAACTTAAAGTAATGACAAAAATTACATTAACAAATATCTTTTAGTATATAAATTTCTACATGGGGTTATATATGTCATCTTTATGACTATAAATAATTCATGGAAAGCTAATGTGATTTCCTACATTATGGTAATTTTTTTATAATTTTTAGACATCAAATAAATTAAATTATTTACGACACTATAGTGATGTAGTTTTTACCTCATTAATAAATGATTTAACTAAATAAAATTATTAATATTAAAAACATATCCCAAACCTGTAAAATTCTTATTGAATGATTTTATTTCGACCATGAATCATCTTATATTCAACGTTAATTAGTTTTTGACCTTTAGAAACCTAATATCACTATATAATAAAATAATATTTTCACACTTTCCTAAAAAAAACCCCTCCTCCCCCTTATAAAAGGACACCACTTCTAACCCATTACACACACCTCTCAAGCCTTTTGGCTCGTCCAAACCCTACCCAAATAATCTCTCAAGATCCCCCTATTCCTCCTAAAAGACTTAACTTATGTAGAAGTCACTTTAAGAAGTCCTTTTTGTTCAATTCAAATGAAGTTACCCAAATTAAAGGTAACACTTTCTCTTAAATTCTTTTGTTATATTTTGTTTTATTTTGTTTTATTTTACTTCTCAAACCCACTAAAATCTTTTTATTACTTTATTTTATAACAACTATAGTATCCTCAATATACTAGTATGATGTTATGAGAATTATTCTCACTACACTTACACACACCTCCATCTAATGGGTGAAGAACAAACAGTTTCTGTTGATGGCAGACTAACACCTCACGAAACGATGATTGTTCGATTATCTCTTACCGCCTCTCATTGTGGCCATTAAGATGGTACTGTATTTATATATTCTATATATATATTATGTTTATTTTTTATTTATTCTTATTTATTTTCCATTTATATCATTATGTTATGGTTTTCATTAAGGGTAAAACGTGATAATTTCATTTGAGGATGTGCGGACTTCCACCCCCTCAAAATGATATGACACGTTAATGCATTATATGGGATGTATAAAGGATTTATTTAATGATATTATATATAATATTATACTGGAATTATAATATACCTATTTATCATTATTTTTTGATTCCATTAAAATAAAAAATAGAAATGAATGTAGCGTTCATGTGTACGTACGGCTTACCGTCTCCATAAATGGTACATTTCATTTCTAATCTCCAAATGTTATGTACTGTTATAAATACATATATATACTAGATATATAATATATATATGATATATAAATCATATATATCATTCAGGAGATAATATAATTTGGACCACATGGAAAAATTATAATTATAACAAGTTAATTTTTGCATCTAGTTCTGAACATCGATAAAATATCCAATATGAACTCAAATAATTAAATAATTGTTATAGAAAGATAATAAGTGATATAAAAGGAATAATAAACTTGAAAAATTTTCTTAATAAAGTAGAAATTAACTTATGTTTATTATTCAGGATGAACATGGAACATACAAGACAAGTCGTACTTGAGGTAAGGGGTTTCTTATCTCACTTTTAATTCCGTGATATTTCCATTGTTTGACACTTATTTATTGCATATGGTGTATTGTGTACTTAAATTTGATATATATTATCATGATTATATTTATATTCATGATATTCTATTATTCATTTTATGGTTATTAACTTTTGGTCATACGACTCGATTAATTACAATATGGTAAGGAGTTTTCATCTCAGTTCTTATTTCCATGAGATTCATGCTATATTGGACACTATTTCCTTTTGTGTGGTGTATGTACTACCCATTTTTGTATTATTTGTGTAATATACATTAATTTATTGGTATTTACATCTTCATTTTATGATCCTTCTTTCTTGGGGTGTATGTTTCATAAGTTACCAAATCACTAAGGGAATTTTAAATTTCAATTTCCACTCATTGGGCATTATGCATACTTCAATGATTATTTTACTCCAAGATTATGTGTGGAATAAATATTTATTATTTATGTAGTAATTTATACTCATCATTATGTGTATATAATTTTTATACACATAATCACTCCATTGATAAATTCTCAAGTCATCGATATGAACCTGATAAGAGTAATTTTAACTCAATCTCCATTCATTGAGTTAAACATCCAATTAATTGGTGTTGTTTTTACAAGAATATGTGTGAATATTCTCTGATTTACTTACACTGAATATCCAATCATAATGAGTGTATTTATATTTATCACACATAATTATGTCATTGATTTATCCTTAACCTAAGGATACAATCTTTATAAGGGATTTCATCTCAACTTACATTCCATTGAGTCTCCTTTGTTGTTATACACCAATTCACTTTTATTTGGTGTATATACTGTACTTTGACATAGTATATCATGATTCCATTTATTCTCATGATATTGTAAATTTTTTATTTCCTCAATTTTTTGTATTCAAGTGTCTTTCATTTGGTTAGGAACTCTAAATAAAATATCATTTTAAATGTTTTAAGGATTTATTATTCTAAATATTTCTCATTAATGTCCGTGTTTTAAAAATGGTTTTAAGGATTTATTTATATGGACATTAATGTTTTCATATTAAAATTCCTTTTAAATTTTTCAATGTTTTATGAGACACTTTGATCCAAAAATTTATTTTAAACAACTTCTTGATAAATAGATAGACTGTTAAATGTTTTCAAGAAAAAAGGGGATATTTCTCTCAAATAGTTTTGATGATTTTTTCATCTATGTCAATATCCTTAATTATTCTCGAATTATGTTAATCTATTATAATACAATCTTCTATATTGTATTGAATGAGTTATGTTTGACTGTGGATGTGCTATTTTTATACCATTCAGGGTTTATGGATAAAGTATTGAAATTTTGTATTCAAGTTTTAATACAAACGTTTATGTTATGTTTAAATATTTTTATATGAGGAATGTATTGGACTTAGTAAGTGATGGGTTGAGCCCACTATAGCTCTTTGATGCATCGGTAGGTCTCATGAGAAAAACTAGCATCTTGGAATAAGGCCTTGACAAAATCTTATTTGTAGTCTTGGCATGAGACCCTGACTATGTGGTTATGATGTCCGACATTATGAATTACATAATTATGACATTAGATATTGATATTTCATGTGGTTACATGACTAGTAGAATACCCATGACTATGTTTTTATTATGTAATTATTTACTCAGATAATATTCCTACCATAAAGTGTTTATGTTTATTATTTTTAAAGGCATGTGTTTTCAATTATTCACCGTGCCTAATGTTTATGTTATCTTCCGCTATATTGATTACTCTTACTGAAAATTTGAGCTCACCCCTTTCTCATGTTTCATTTTCCTAGGATATGAAGAAGTTAGTTATGAGTGACTTGTAGGAATAATCTTGGAAGCTTGGATGTTTTTAATGGAATAAATTAGTGTTGTTTTTCTTTTCATGTTTTAATGTTGAACTTATGTATGTATCTTGTTTCCAATACTACTGAACTGATCAGTCCTTCGGGACATGATTCCTTTTAATCATTAAAATGTACTAAAATAATGCACCAGCTCTTGGATTCTGGGGTTGGGGCGTTACAGTTAGTATCAGAGTAATTTTAGTACAAACCTTGGAAACTAGATTTAGATAAACTCTGATTAGAGCACATTACCCTAAGATAGACTTTGAGGATTAGTATATAAGAACATCCTAGAATATTGGTAATATAGAGATTTTGTGTATTTTCCAAGCAGTACATACATGTCTAGATACGAGCAAGTAGATGTGGCTCTGGCACAGATGTACCTAGGAGTGAAAACTCTGACAAGGAGTGTCAGGCTTGACCCGGGGTATCCTGGTACATGACAACGGGACTTACTACACTCTTGGTTACGACACTCCTGGGGGATATTCTTTGTATAATTTACATTTTCTTTAAAAACCGATTTGAGGTATTTTAATATAAGATGAGAATAAATGACCTTGGTTAATCCTAAGGTGTTTAAAATTGAAAATAAGGTTTCATGATATTCTCAAAATGATTTTTTGACTATTATTAATCTCCCAATGCGTTCTAGTTTTAGTCAAGCTGGATTCTAAGAAAGTCATAGCAACATTGAGCATGATGTACAAGGTTTGGACAGTGGTGGATAAGAGAAACAAAATAGAATGTTGATAGGCGTAAAAGATATTTTGTTCATGCTGAATCAATTTTCCAAAAATATGATCAACAATATATATATAAACCAACTTCTGGACTCAACAAAGAAGAGAAAATTGGTGAATGATAAAAGCTCCAGTAGTGAACACCATGGAGAAAAGAGAGCTCATTTTCCATAATGTAGGAATTGTGGAAGGAGGCACTTAGGAAGGTGTCTTAATGGAACAAAGAAATGATTTATTTGTGGGAAAGGACATAATGTAAAGAATTGTTGAGGAAAAATGAAGGGTACTATGGAAGAAAATAAAAATGGTCCCAAGAACCTATTTAAAGTCATTATCCATAGATGTAGGGGACCTGTCCATTACCCGAGTGAATAACCTATTCTATAGGATATCCTCTTGGTCAAGGAAGAAGCTATGTGGAAATAAATGGATGGTGAAATGTTTAAAAATTATTAGTGATCTTTGTTGATGGGATTACTTTGGAAGACTTTTCTCTTGTAATTGTAAACCTAAAGTTTGTCATGTGAAAATGATATTTGAGGAATAATTATCTTTTCCCTTGTGGATATAATTATAAATAACAATTTGGCTTTATATGATCATTGAGTTTGAGGAAATTATAAGTTATTAATTTTTTTAATGAAAATGCGAGGTATGAGATAACATTTGTGATAAAATTATGTTATAGTTATTTTGAGGAATCTATCTCAGTTTTGGGAATATTATAAAATTATATAGTTTTTGAAAAATGACAACACGCAGACCATGTGACAACCCATCGCATTAGACAAATCTGTGGGAATCGAACCCAAAACCATAGTGTGATTGGGATTTATCGCATACCACTAGACTACGTGAAGTCCTCGGTTAGTGTGACAAATTATTTTAAGTTAAATGATTTTATTGATCAATAATAAGTTGATTTGGGATCTTATGTCTTATCAAATGGATATCCTTAGTATAGGAAAATGAATTGTTAATTAAGTGATAAATGATATTTTGGAAGACATTCACTCTATTGGGAATACTATATGCCTAAGGAAAATAGAATACTATGGGATTTCATTTGAACAGTAATGGTGGGTTTTTTTACCTATGTTTTTATTTTTGATTTATAGCGATTTGGGTTATTTATGGAAATGATTAACATATCATAGAGAATATTTGATTAGGTTAATTACTTTTAAGATAGTGACTTTAAGAGTAGTCGATATTATTTGGAGATACAATTTTACGTGGAAGACTACGTAAGGAAATTCTTCTCAGTTTTGGGTTTCAATATTAGTTTGGATTACATTGAATGATTTTATGTACAATTGTTTATTGAATAGTATTTATTGAACTTTGTTTATTTTTGGTTTAATTTTAGAAATTAATATTAGTATTTCTTTCTCTAAAGTATTATCCTTTTTGGGGATCATCAGATCATTTACTGACCATTTTGGTTTTGGTTAGTCTCTTAAGAAAAGGGAAATATATAGTTTATCCATTGAGGATTATTTGATTCTCTATAAGTTGATTCTAGCGCTTCAGGTGTGACCAAGTCATCTTTAATACTCATCATTTGGAGTGAAAGATGATTTTGTGGAAAGAATTAGATGAAGGATGAAACTCTACTTGTAAAGTATATTTTTTTTATTCTATTATTAAAATAATTATTAAACTTTAGGGAAGGGGTTTTAAAACCAAAAATGTGTTATCCTAATGCTTTATGTTTTGTTGATCCTATGATATTTTAAATCATCGTAGATTGATGGCTTTGAGGCCCTCAATTTTACACTTGTTTGTGATTGATGACCTCAATCACTCTCTATGTATATTTATGTTTTCCCTCCAATTATGTCTCTCTAATTGCCACTATGGTTATCCTAATCGAGATCATAATTTGGTGGTGACTTTTTCATCTAATTTTCCCTCTTATTAAGACTAAATATTATTAACCCAATTTCCGATATGGGTTTTCCACAAAGGTATTTTTGTATTTTTAACCTTTTATTTTCAATGAACAATTTAAAATTGCGAGGACACAATTTATTGAAATAGGGGAGAATGTAACACCCCAAGATTTCATAGTAAGTTATCTTCTTTAAATTCAATAGCTTTCACTACACACAACATTGAGTTTGAGCACACCATGACATACCAAACTAGTAGTTCAAAAGCGGTTATGAATATTATTAACTGTATTTTAAATTTTATATAATTCATATAATTTTATCTTATGTATTATGTGTTTCTTAGATATATTTTGAGAACAAATTCAATTTTTCAGATAAAAAATGTATTTTTCAAAAAAAAATCAAGTTTACCACCTTTTAATGGAGAACACTTTTTAAATCCAATATTTGACCCTTTTTCATATTCATTTTGACAAAATGAAATTCTTCTTTAGAATCGGGACATCAAAATTTACTTTGGATGAAATTTTGGTATTTTTCTAATAATATTCATTTTTATGAATAGAGAGAAATACTGTATTTTAATTCTAAACTGCATTTTTATCTAATTTATTTATATAGTTAGATTATATCTTAATATGTTTTTAAAGTTTAATAGGATTATATTTTTACCCTTTAATCCAATGTTTGTCATTAGAATTAATTTCATTTTGAAATTATACATAAACAGGTGTCAATATTTTGATAGTTATTGTTTCTTAAAAACACGCTATTTGTTTTGACAATGGGAATTAATTTTAAATTAATTAATCCAACTTCTATTTTTTTAATTTGGTAAAATATACATCATTTTTTAATTCGGAATATAAAATTTAGCTTAGGCTGAATTTTTTGTATTTTTCTGAAAAACTTCAATTTTTGATGAATAGTGAGACCACTAAGTTGTAGTTAAAAATCCAAATTTGTCATTTAAATGAAATTTTACCGCTTCTGTAAATTGAATTTCTAAAATCAAAGTTACATGGTTGTTATTAGTAAGTAAAATTTTTTTCAATAAGATGAAAATAATTTTTTTTTGAATAGTAACTTTTGACTTTTATTTACCGCGGTTAAAGGTAAATAGGGTAATTCATGGTAAACAAAATATTATAATAATATAAAATTACATTAACACTTCTCCAAAACTTATTTAAAGAGTAATGGACAACCATGGGAATCCTTGGGTCGATTTTGGGACCCCATGGAGCCACTTAAGAATGATAATGACACTTTATTCTAATTAACTTAAAGTAAAGACAAAAAATGACATTAACAAATATCTTTTAGTATATCAATTTTTACATGGGGTTATATAAGTCACCTTTTTGACTATAAATAATAATTAGAACGTAAAAATGATTTCCTACATTATGGTAATTTTTTTATAATTTTTAGACATCATATAAATTAAATTATTTGTGACACCATAGTGTTGTAGTATTTACCTCATTAATAAATGATTTAAATAATTAAGATTATTAATATTAAAAAAATATCCATAACCTGTCAAATTTTTATTGGATGATTTTATTTAGACCATTAGTAATCTTATATTTGACTTTAATTAGTTTTGGACCTTTATAAACTGAATATAACTATATAATAAAATAATATTTTCACACTTTTCTAAAGAACCCCTCCTCCCCCTTATAAAGGGACAACACTTATAACTCATTCCACACACCTCTCAAGCCTCTTGGAACATCCAAAACCTTCCCAAATAATCTCTCAAGATTCCCCTCTTCCTCCTATAATCCTTACCTTAGGCATAATTCACTTTATTAAGTCCTTTTGGTTCAAGCCAAAGGAAGTTACCCAAATTAAAGGTAACACTTTCTCTTAAATTCTTTTGTTTCATTTTTTTTATTTTACTTCTCCAACCCCATAAACTCTTTTTATTACTATATTTTATAACAGAACCATAATCCTAAATATACTAGTATGTTTTTATGTGAATTATTCGAACAACACTTACACACACCTCCATCTATTGGGTGAAGAGCATACTGTTTTTGTGGATGGCAAACTAACGCCTCACAAAACGATGATTGTTCGATTATCTCCTACCGCATCTCATGGTGGCCATTAAGATGGAACTGTATTTATATATGATATATATATATATTATATTATATTTATTTTCTCTTTATTCTTCTTTATTTTCCATTTATATCGTTATTTTATGTTTTCCATTATGGGTAAAACGTGATAATTTAATTTGAGGAAGTGCGGACTACCACCCCCTCAAAATGATATGACCCGTTAATGCCTTATGTGGGACGTATAGAGGATGGGTTTAATGATATTTTATATAATATTATACTGGAATTATAATATAACTATGTATCATTATGTTTTCATTCCATTAAAATACAAAATAGAAATGGAAGTAGTGTTCATGCGAACGTACGACTTACCGTCTCCATGAATGGTACATTTCATTTATTATCTCCAAATTTTATGTACTATTATAAATAAATATATATAATGGATATAATATATATATATATATATATGATATCTAAATCATGTATATCATTGTGGAGGTAATTTAATTTTAACCACATGGAAAATTTGTAATTATAACAAGTTCATTTTTGACTCAAGTTCCGAACATCGATAAAATATCCAATATGAACTCAAATAAATAAATAATTGTTATATCAAGGTAATAAGTGATATAAAAGGAATAATATACTTGAAAAATTTTCTTAATCAATTATAAATTAACTTAAGTTTATTATTTATGAAGAACAAGAAACATACAAGACAAGTCAGACTTGAGGTAAGGGGTTTCTTATCTCACTTTTAATTCTATGAGATTTCCATTGTTTTCCACTTATTTATTGAATATGGTGTATTGTGTACTTCCATTTGATATATATTATCATGATTATATTTATATTAATGGTAGTCTATGATTCATTTGATGGTTATTAACTTTTGTTCATACGACTCGATTAATTACAACGTGGTAAGTAGTTTTCATCTCACTTCTTATTTCTGTGAGATTCATGCTATATTGGCCACTATTTCCTTTTTTTGGTGTATGTACTTTCCTTGATTGTATTCATGGTGTAATATACTTTAATTTATGGGTATTTACATCTTAATTTTATGATCCTTCTTTCATGGGGTGTATGTTTCATAAGTTACCAGATCGGTAAGGGAATTTTAAATTTCAATTTCCACTCATTGGGCATTATGCATACTTCATTGATTATTTTACTCCAAGACTATGCATGGAATAAATATTTATTATTTATGTATTAATATCCACTCATCTTTCGGTGCATATACTTTTGATACACATAATCACTCCATTGATAAATTCTCAAGTCATCGATATGAACCTGATAAGAGTAATCTTAACTCAATCTCCATTCATTGAGTTAAACATCCAATTCATTGGTGTTGTTTTACAAGAATATGTGTGAATGTTCTCTGATTGATTTACACTGAATATCCAATAATATAGAGTGTATTTATATTTTTCACACATAATTATGTCATTGATTTATTCTTAACCTAAGGAAATAGTCTTTATAAGTTATTTCATCTCAACTTACATTCCATTGAGTCTTATTTGTTGTTATGCACCAATTCACTTTTATTTGGTGTATATAATATACTATGACATAGTATATCATGAATCCATTTACTCTCATGGTATTATAAATTTTTTATTACCTCAATTATTTGTTTTCAAGTGTCTCTCATTTGGTTAGGAACTCTAACTAAAATATCATTTTAAATGTTTTAAAGATTTATTCTTATAAATCTTTCACATTAATGTACATGTTTTAAAAATGTTTTTATGGATTTATTTATATTTACATTAGTGTTTTAAAATTAAAATTCCATTTAATAGTTTCAAAGTGGTATGGGACACTTTAATTGAAAAATCTATTTTAAACGGCTTCTTGATAAATAGAGAGACTTTAAAATGTTTTCAAGAAAAGAGGGATATGTCCCTCAAATAGTTTTGAGGATTTTTTTTCATCGCTATCAATATCCTTCATTATTATCTATTGATGTTAATCTATTATAATACAATCTTCCATATTGTATTGAATGAGTTATGTTTGACTGTGGATGTGCTATTTTTATACCATTCATGTTTTATGGATAAAGTATTGACATTTTGTATGCTAGTTTTAATACGAGTGTTTATGTTATGTTTAAAACTTTTAGTATGAGGAATGCATTGGACTTATTAAGTGATGGGTGGAGCCCGCTATAGCTCCTCGATGCATCAGTAGGTCTCATGATACAAACTGGTGTCTTGGCACAAGTCTTGGAAATAATCTTATTTGTAGTCTTGGAATGAGGCCTTGACTATGTGGTTATGATGTCTGACATTATGCATTCCATTATTATGAGATTAGCTATTGATATTTCATGTGGTTATTTGACTAGTAGAATACCCATGTCTATGTTTTATTATGGCATTATTTACTCATCTCATATTCCTACCATAAAGTGTTCGTGTTTATTATTTTTAAAGGCATGCATTTTCAATTATTCATCGTGCCTAAGGTTTATGTTATCTTCTCCTATATTGCTTACTCTTACTGAGCATTTGTGCTCACCCCTTTCTCATGTTTCATTTTCCCAGGATATGAAGAAGTTAGTTATGAGTGACTTGCAGGAATAAAACATAGAAAGGGGTGAGCTTAGATTCTCAGTAAGGATAACAATATTGCGGAAACATTCATAAAAAAGCATAAACATTTAAGGCAATGTATAAGACTAAAAAAAGCCTTTTAAACTTGAAATTCACCATAATATGGCAATGATAAAATCAAATAATTAAATTTACTTATTCACATGAATATTCTACTAGTCGAATAATCACATGCAATATCAATATCCACTTTTATAATGATTGAATGTATAATGCCAGACTTCATAACCACATAGTCAAGGTCTTGTGCCAAGACTGCAAATAAGATTTTGTCAAGGCCTTATTCCAAGAAACTAGTTTGTCTCCTGAGACCTACATATTTATCGAGGACCTATAAGGGGCTTCACCAGTCACTTTCTATGTCCAATTCATTCCTCATATGAAAAGGTTTAAACATAACATAAACATTCGTATTAAAACTAGCATAAGAAATGTCAATAATTTATCCATAAACCATGAATGGTGTAAAAATAACACATCCATAGTCAAACATATCACAAAACCTTCAATAAAATATGGATGTTTTGTATCATAATAAATCAACTTCAAATAAGCATAAAATTAATCAAAGGATGTTGACATAGATGAAATCAAAACCATTTTTAGAGAAATATATCTTTCTATTTTGAAGTCATTTAAAATTTATATAATTATAAAAGAAAACATTTATTTTGAAAATATTATTATAATCATGTAAGGTAAGATTTAATGATGTTATAACAGCAGAAAATAGCCACACCCACCGTATAAGTTAAAAAAACATTCTTACCATAATTTTGTCAAATAGGTCATAAAGTACCTTGTTTGGAAAATGGTGGAAAGATTCCTTTAAAAACATATAAGTTAAAATAAGGTTATAAATGACTTTAAACCGTTGTCTAGTAAATAGTAAAAATGTTTTGAAATAAATTTTTAAGAAGCATGGATGTGGATGATAAAAAGATCCAAATAGATAATTACGTATAAATAACCTCGGATAATAAAGAGATTGTGAAATTAACCCTTACCTTGTTCTTTTCCTTGGTCAATGTTATGTTAACTTCCTGTATAATGGTAAAATCATAGCTATTAAATTAAACAAGAACCATATACATTATTATGATATCATATATGATCTTCTAATATTTATTTGTTAATGATATTACAGTAGTATCATCGTTTCAGGTGTTGACTGATTCATTTTCCTTTATATCATTTGTTACGTAAGCAATGTTTGTTGTTGATATGATGAATATTAATCATATTCATAATTATATTAAGTCTTTAAACATTATTTCTAATCATCAAATGAAAATTATTCTTGAATGGATACGATGGGGAATGAATCTTATCGTGTTCATGGAGACGGTAATCTGTACGTATGCACAAGCGACAATATCATTATTTTGATATTAAAATAATATATAATTGGAAGGTATATCATATATAAAGAATAATTATCATGTTATATTTATTATTTACATCAATTTTACATCATTATTTTACCCATCAAAATAATAATGTATTGAATAACAACTACACCACAACGTCGAGACGGTAAGTCGTACGTACGCATGTATGGTGACACGTAATTTAAAGGATGGATAGAATAATGAATATGGTTGTACCATATTTATAATAAAATCAAATTATATAGAAGATACTGGAGTTATTATTTTATAATGGGAACAACAAAGAAAGAGGAAGTGGAAGAAGAATGTAACTTGAAAGAGGTGATGAAATATTTACCTCTTCTTCAGGTTCTTCCTTTTGATTTGATTAAAAGGGCTCCTTAGGTTGAATTTATGACTAAATTAAGGCCTCTGTGATGAAGGGATAATAGTTTAGAGGATATTTGGGTAGGTTTTGGCAGAGCCAAATGGCTTTGAAGGTGTGAATTTGAGAGAATGGTAAGTGCCCTTTTATAAGAGGGTGAGGGGCATCTTAGGAAAAGATTAAAATATTATTTTATAATAAAATAATTTTCGGTTTATAATGGCTCAAAAATAAATTATTTAAATTATAATGTTGGTATGGGTCAAAAAACACTCAACCAATAGGTTTTTGATAGTTTTAGGTCACTATATTAACCTTATCTTCTAGATTTAACTCTTAGTTAAATAGTTTGACATTTACCATGTCTCTTTGTATTTTTATTTTATATGGTTAATAAACTTACTATAAACATCCAAGAGAACCCCAAGTGGTTCATTAATGACATATATAATATTATTTAATACCTTTTGGTGATCCTTATATTTTTAGGAATAGAATACCAATTAATAATATAATATTTCTTTTAAAAACTCTTTTATGTCAATTTTGATAGTATTTTCTATTTTGTTTTTGTTATATTTTTAAAAGCATTATTACTTAGAAAAAAAAATCATTTAATCAATCCTAACATGTCTTATTAACCTATAAAATTCGTGGATGTCATAAAAACGTTCAAATTATATAAATTTTAACATCTATAATACCATTTATTTGATTCATGCATTAATAAAGAAAAATATTGCATCATCATTGTCATAAATAAATTTAATTATTAAATGTATAAAAATTATAAATAAAAAACTGTTATATAGGGAATTGTTTGATATTTCTAATGAATATTTATAGTCTAAGATATAACATATATAATTTCATGTAAAAACTGTTTTACTAAAAGATATATGTTTTTGTCATTTTGGTATTTACTAACTTAATTAATATGAAGTGTCATTATCACTTACAAGTGGCTCCATGGGGTCCCAGAATCCATTCAAGGATGCTCATGGTCAGACATGTATCATAAAATAGTGTTATAACATGTGTTACGGTAATTTAATATTATTATAATATTAGTTTTTTACCCTTATTTACCGGATTTACCTTTTAACAATGGTAAATAAAATATTTACTGAAGTAATTATTCAAAATGTCTAAAAATAAAAGTTACCAATTTAGAAAATTTGGACCTTCTGATTCTAAATATGGAATCCATTTTTCTAAATTCAAAACAAAGAAGTGGAAGAAATTAATTTAAAATTAATTCTCATTGTCAAAACAAAAAACGTGTTTTTAAGAAATAATAACTATCAAAAGATTGACACTTGCTTATGTCCAGTTTAAATGTGAAATTATGTCCAATGACCTAAATTGGATTAAATAGTAAAAATATAATCTAATTATACTTAATATCTACTCAATAGTATAATTTATCACTATAAATTATTTTGATTAAAAAAGTTGTTTTTAATTAAAATTTAGTTTTTTTCACTATTCATCAAAAAAATGAATGCTTTCATAAAAATAACAAAAAATCACCCTAATATAATTTAGATATTCCAAAACCAAAAATGAATCCCATTTTGAAAGATAAAATTGAAAAAATTTCAAAAAGTGGGTATTACTATTCATAATGGCTAGTTTGATTGGTCGCGATGTGTTAGAATCTTGAAGTTGCGTACAACGCAAGCTATTGCATTATTCAAAGGGAAACGTACTGGGTAAGTGTGGGGTGTTACATTCTTCTATCCTATAAATAATTTCATCCTCGAAATTTCTAGAATATTACTGCATAAAAATATTCAGGTGGTTCTTCATCATAAGTTCCTCGGGTACCCACATTGCCTCTTCCATTTTATGGTTTCTCCAAAAAAAACTTTTACTAGATGAGTCTTCCGATTTCTCAAATCTTGTTCTCTTGTATCAAGAATCTTGACATGCTCTTCATAATAATATAGATAGGGTTCCAGTTCTAATTCCTCATAGGTAAGTACATGTGTTGGGTCAGGCATGTATTTTTTCTCAACAGTGATACGTGAAACACATCATGAACTTTGGAGAGACTTGGCGGCATTGCCAAATAGTAAGCTATAAACCCAATTCCTTCTAGAATTTAAAAAGGTCCAATTTACCTGGGACTCAATTTACCCTTTTTACTGAATCGTATAATTACCTTCCATGGATATACCTTCATGAAAATAACAATGCTTTGAATGATGGGAGATTGAGTGACTTCGTATATGCAGATGGGATTTTAAAATTTGGAAAGAGACTTTTTGTTCCCGATATACCTGATCTAAAAAAAGTTTTTTTTGTATGATGATCATAGCTCCAATTTATTTATACACCCTGGGAGCACAAAAATGTATAGAGATTTGAAGGAACATTTTTGGTGGGACAACAGGAAGAAGGAGATTGATGATTTTGTGTCATGATTTATGGTTTGTCAACAAGTGAAAGCTGGAAGGAAATAGCCTAGAGGAGTCATGAAACCTCTTCCCATACCTGAATAGAAATGGGATAATAATTCAATGGACTTTGTCATGGGGCTACCAAGGACTCCTAGAAGGAACGATGCAATATGGGTCATTTCTGATCGTCTTACCCATTCTATAAGAGAAGATTTATCACTTGAATGTTTAGGAAAACTGTATATTAATGAAGTTTTAAGAATTCATGGAGTTCCCCTATC
This sequence comes from Viscum album, assembly GCA_963277665.1. Lineage (NCBI taxonomy): Eukaryota > Viridiplantae > Streptophyta > Magnoliopsida > Santalales > Viscaceae > Viscum > Viscum album. Next base: position 406,907,380 of record OY728130.1, read on the forward strand.
GATTGTTTCTCATCATGATCCCCATTTTACATCAATATTCTGGAAAATTATTCAGAAAGCCTTGGATACTGAACTTTGTTTGAGCACTTCCCACCACCCCCAAACTGATGGACAATCATAACAGACTATTCAAAACTTAGAATACATTTTGAGATCTTACCCACTTGACTTTCATGGTATGTGGGATCAATATTTACCTCTCGTAGAATTCTTGTATTACAATATCTTCCATTCAAGTATTCAGATGGCACCATATGAAGCGTTATATAGAAAGAGATGTCGCACACCCACCTGTTGGGATGATGTTAGTAAGAGAAGACTCGTAGGCCCAGAACTTGTTGATGAAATGATGGAAAAGGTGAAGGTAATCTAAACCCACATCAAAGAAGCTCAAAGTAGGCCAAAGATCTATACTGATAATAGAAGGAAGGATTTGGAATTTCAGGTAGGAGATCATGTTTTCTTGAAGGTATCTCCATGGAATGGAATTATACAATTTGATAATAAGGGTAAATTGAGTCCGAGGTGCATCGGACCTTTCAAAATTCTTGAAAGAATTGGGGCTGTAGCTTTCTGTTTGGAAATGATTCCAAGTCTCTCCAAAGATCATGTTGTGTTCCACGTATCACTGTTGAGAAAACACATGCCAGACCCAATGCATGTACTTACCTATAAGAAATTAGAACTAGAACCCAATCTATCTTATTGCGAAGACCCTTTCAAGGTTCTTGATACAAGGGAACAAGTGCTGTGAAACCAGACGACTCGTCTGGTAAAAGTTCTATGGACAAACTATAAAATGAGAGATGCAACGTAGGAACCCAAGGAACTTATGATGAAGAACCACCTGTATCTTTTTATGTAGTAATATTCTAGAAATTTCGAGGAAAAATTATTTGAAGGATAGGAGAAAGTGACACTCCAAGCTTCCACGGTTTGTTTCCCTTTGAATAATGTAATAGCTTGCATTGTGCGCAACTTCGAGATTATAACTCATCGTGACCAATCAAACTAGCTGTTATGAATTTTAATACCCACTTTCTGAAATTTTATCATTTTTATCATTCAAAATGGACTTAATTTTTGGCATCGGAATATAGAAATTAACTTAGGGTGAATTTTTTGTATTTTTCAAAAAAAATTCAGTTTTTGATGAATGGTGAAAAATTATTAAATTTTAAGTAAAAACAAATTTGTTAATCAAAAATAATTCATAGTGCTAAATTATACTATTGAGTGATTTTTATGTATAATTAGATTATATTTTTACCATTTAATCCAATTTTGGTCATTAGAAGTAATTTCACATTTAAACTGGACATAAGAAAGTGTCAATCTTTTGATAGTTATTATTTCTTAAAAACACGCTTTTTGTTTTTACAACATGAATTAATTTTAAATTAATTTATGCCACTTCTGTGTTTAGAATTTAGAAAAATTAATTCCAAATTTAGAATCAGGAGGTCCAAATTGTGAAAATAGGACACTTTTATTTTTAGACATTTTGAATAATTACTTCGGTAAATATTTTATTTACCATGGTTAAAGGGTAAATCCGGTAAATAAGGGTAAAAAAAATTATTATAATAATATTAAATTTCTCTAACACATGTCGTAACCCTATGGGCTGATACTTTTCCGAACATGGGCATCCTTAGGTCGATTTTGGGACCCCATGGAGCCACTTGTAAGTGATAATGACACTTTATATTAATTAAGTTAAATTAAATACAAAAATGAAATAAGCATATATCTTTTAGTAAAAAAAATTTTACATAAATTTATATATGTTATCTCTTCAACTATAAATATTAATTAGATATCTAAAACGATTTCCTACATAATGGTATTTTATTTATAATTTTTATAAATTTAATAATTAAATTTTTTTATGACACTATGATGATGTAATATTTTACTTATTAATGAAAGAATCAAACAAATGGTATTATAGATGTTAAAATTTATATAATTTGAAATTTTTGATGACATCCACTAATTTTATAGGTTAATGTGAAATGTTAGGATTTATTAAAATGATTTTTTTCACAGTAATAATGTTTTTAGGAATTAAAAAAACAAAATAGAAAATAGTGTCAAAATTGACATAAAAGAGTTTTTAAAAAAATATTATATTATTAATTTATATTCTATTAATAAAACACTAATCTTAGGCCAAAGGTCTTAAATAATATTATATATATCATTAATGAACCACTTGAGGTTCACTTGATGTTTATAGTAAGTTTATTAACCATATAATATAAAAAAAAAGACATGGTAAATGTCCAACTAATTAACTAAGAGTTAAATCTAGAAGATAAGGTTAATATAGTGACACAAACCTGTCTAAAACCTATTGGTTGAGTGGTTTTCAACCCATACCCACCTTATCCTCGAAATAAATAATTTTGGAGAAATTATAAACAGAAAAGTATTTTATTATAAAATAATATTTCAATCTTTTCCTAAGTTTCCCCTCACCCCTCTTATAAAATGGTACTTTACATTCTCGAAAATTCACACCTTCAAAGCCATTTGGCGTGGCCAAACCCTGCCCAAATATCCTTTAAACTGTCCTCCCTAAATCCTAAAAGCCTTAATTTAGTTTTAAAGCCAACCTAAGGAGACCTTTTGATCAAATAAGAACAAAGAACCCGAAGAAGAGGTAAATATTTCATCACCTCTTTCAGGGTCCTATCTTCATCCACATCCTATTTATTTGTTGTTTCCATTCTAAAATAATAAATCCTATATATTCTATATATTGTGAGGTTATTATAAATATGTTACAACCATATTCATTATTCTATCCATCCTTTGAATGACATGTCACCATATATGCGTACGTACGGCTTACCGTCTCCATGTCAGGGTGTAGTTGTTATTGAATAAATTATTATTTGGAAGGGTATAATATTGATGTATAATTGATATAAATAATAAGTATAACATGATAATGATTATTTATATATGATATACCATCTAATTATATATTATTTTAATATCAAAAGAATGATATTGTCGCTCGTGCGTACGTACGGATTACCGTCTCCACGAACGCAATGAGATTCATCCCCCATCGTATCCATTCAAGAATAATTTAAATTTTATGATTAAAAATTATGTCTAAATACTTAATATCATTCTTAATATGATTAAGATACATCATATTCACAAAAAACATTACTTTCGTAACAAAGCATATAAAGGAAAACGAATCAGTCAACACCAGAAACAATGATACTACTGAAATATCATTAACAAAGCAATATTAGAAGATCATATATGATATCATAATAATGTATATGGTTCTTTTATAATTTAATAACTATGATTTCACCATTATACAAGAGGTTAACCTACACTTGACCAAGTAAAAGAACAAGGTAAGGGTAAATTTCACAATCTCTTCATTATATGAGGTTGTTTATATGTAATTATCAATGGGACCTCCTTATCATCCACATCCATGTTTCTTAAACAGGTATTTCAAAACATTTTTACTATTTACTAAAAAATGGGGTAAAGTAATTTATACCCTTATTTGACCTTATATTTTGTTAAAATGAATCTTTCTGTCATTTTCTAAACAAGGTACTTTATGACCTTTTCAACAAAATTAAGGTAAAAATGCTTTTTTAACTTATATAGCGGCTGCGTCTATTTTCTACCATTATAACATCATCAAATATTCCCTTAAAATCTTATAATAACATTTCCAAAATAAATGTTTTCTTTTATAATTATATGAATTTTTAATGATTTCAAAATATATAGAGATATTTCTCTAAAAAGGTTTTGATTTCATCTATGTCAACATCATTTGATGGATTTAGAGCTTATTTGATGTTGATTTATTATAATAAAAAACGTCCATATTGTATTGAAGGTTTTTTGATATTTTTGACTATGTATGTGTTATTTTTACACCATTCATGGTTTATGGATAAAGTATTGACATTTCATATGCTAGTTTTAATACGAATGTTTATGTTATGTTTAAACCTTTCAATATAAGGAATGCATTGGACTTAGTAAGTGACGGGTGGAGCCCACTATAGCTCCTCAATGAATCTGTATGTATAATGATACAAACTAGTGTCTTGTCACAAGGCCTTGATGAAATATTATTTGTAGTCTTGGCAAAAGTCATTGACTATGTAGTTATGAAGTCTGGCATTATGCATCCCATCATTATGAAAGTGGCTATTGACATTGCATGTGATTATTTGACTAGTAGAATATCTATGTGAATAAGTAAATAGAATTATTTGATTTTATCTTTTACATATTATTCTTAAGTTCAAGTTTAAAAGGATTTTGTTTTAGTCTTATACAATTCCTTAAATGATTATGCTTATTTATGAAAGTTTCTGCTATATTGTTATCCTTACTGAGCATCTGAGCTCTCCCCTTTCTATGTTTTATTTTTTCCAGGATGTGAATAAGTATTTTATGACTGACCTGTAGGGATAGTCTGAGGGGATATGAGTGTGGTCTATGGAAATAATGTTGTTGTAATTTTTCATTTTATAATATAATGTAAAACTCATGAATGTATCTTGTATTTCCAAGGCTACTAAACTGTTCGGTCTTTTGGGACATGATTTCCTTGTATCATTCCAATGTTTTTTAATAATTCACCGACTCTGGGTAGCTGGGGTCGGGGCGTTAAAGTTGTTATCAGATAAATTTTATTACAAACCTTGGAATATAGATTTAGATAAACTCTGATTAGAGAACATTACCCTAAGATATAATTTGAGGATTAGTATAGAAGAACTTACTAGAATTTTGGTATTGTAGAGATTTTGTGAGTTTTCCAAGAAATACATCCCTTTCTAGATATGATCAGGTAGAGGCGGCTCTGGAACATATGTATTTAGGGGTAAAACCCAAAAACACCGCTTTGAGTTAGACGTGAACCAGAATTGGTGCATGACAATGGGACTTCCTGCACTCTTGGTTACCACACTCCCTTGGGATATGCTTAGGAAAATTCTCATTTTCTTTAAAAATCATTATGAAGGCTTTATGAGTATATACTTCCTCAAAGAAAACATTTTTATGATCATGTATTATATACATAAACTGTTTAGTTTATGTTAAGTGTTTTACAAGTTTGGAATTATGTATTTCGATTCATAAACTAATCGAGTTTAAGAAATTGTTTAGAAATGGCGCCTAGTGGAAGGAATAGAAACTGTATCAACACATGTAATCCATGTAGGGATTCCCCTCCTACTCAAAATATTTATAGTTGAGATGGTGAAGCAACTGGTGCTGATTAGATTATCACCATACTAGGACAACTCACTGAGGTTATGAATAATAACCTAACCCTTATAAAGAACCATGATCCACAGTTTAAAAGATCAATGTTAGATAGATTCATGAGGAAAAAAACACCAAAATTCAATGGGAGTATAAATCCATTAGTAGTTGAGGAATGGATAAATTTCTTAGAGAAAATATCCCACTCCTTGGGTAGTAGTGAAAGAGAAAAAGTTGTCAAGGCTTTTTACCGCCTCACTGGAGATGTTGATCAATGGTGGTCTTGATTCAAAACATGAAGGAAGATGATGAAATATCAAATATGGAATTAAGGGTGTTTAATGATCTTTTCCTAGAAAAATACATTCCCCGTGACCATAGAGGAGAGATGGAAATACAATTTCTGATTCTGAGGCAAAAGGAGGATGAGAATGCCGCAAAGTATGAAGCTAACTTACAAGGTTAGTGAGGCATGCTACAGATTATATACGTAACCCAAGAAGTAAGATTGATCATTTCTTTGATGGGATAAAACCATTTCTCCTTCGAGCATTAGTCTCAAAATCCTTCTCATCGTATGAAGATTTTGTCTCATGTGCTATCAAGACAGAAAAGGAATTCTCTAATTATTATGACTTTAAAGCAAAGCAAGATAAGAAGAGATCTACGGAACACTATGGAAATGGAAATAAGGGGAAGAAGTAAAAGGTTCAATATCCATCCTGCAATAAATGTGGGAAGAAACAACCTAGTTCTTTCTTGAAGGGAATGGGAGTCTATTACAAGTGTGGTGAAAAAGGCCACCAAGCTTATTATTGCAAGGGGAAGAAAGAGGTTGTCAGTGTTGAATGCTACAATTGTAGAGAAAGGGGGCATTATGAAAATGAATGTCTTAAGAGACAAGGAAACTTACCTCAGAAAAATCCAAGGGATCAATGCCAAGCTTAATCTATCATTACTGTTGAGTTTGAAGCTCCGAATGGAGTGGTGGCCGGTAATTTAATGGTTTCCTCAAGTTTAGAAAATGCTTTATTTGTTTCTGGATCATCGCATTGTTTCATATCTTCCCAGTTTACAAAGAATATTAGATATTTCCAATTTGATTTAACAAGGGAGTTGTTAGTCAAAACTCCTAAGGGAAGTACCATCGCAACAAAGTTTTGTGAATCAGTCCCCATTAGGGCATGTAAATGTTCTTTATCTATCAATCTCATCGTCATACCCATGATTGAATTTGATATAATCCTCGGTAAGTATTTGCTTTCAGACAATGATGAAACAATTTATTATAAGAAGAAGGAGGTTACTATTTTTTATAACGATGATAAAGAACACCTTATTTTTAGAGGAGAATCATCACCACCTAATTCTTATCTATATCCACCTCCAGTAGCTCAACTAAATTCAATTATTGGGGAGGAAGAGAATTAAATAACTGTGGGAGAGTAATAGAATGTTCAAATATAATATGTACATGTTGTGCAATAATATGTTGATGTGTTTCTAGAATATTTACCTAGACATCCTCCAAAATGAGAAATTGAGTTGTCCATTGATTTAATTCTTGGTTCAAGGCCCATATCGAATACACATTATAAAATGGCCATTGTTGAATAAGTGGAACTAAAGAAACAACTAGAGTAATTGAGTAACAAGGGATTTATTCACCCTAGTGTTTCTCCATGGGGAGCCCCTTTCCTTTTTGTTAAGAACAAAGATGGATCTATGAGGTTGTGCATTGACTATAGGGAGATCAATGCTATAATAATAAAGAAATAGCATCCCCTACCTCACATTGTGGATTTATTTGACCAACTTCATGGAGATCAATATTTTTCAAAGATTGACCTTTGATCTGGATACCATCAGCTGTGCGTGAAGTAGGAAGACATTCCAAAGATAGCATTTCGAACCAGGTACGGGCACTACGAGTTTACAATAATGCCTTTTGGATTAAATAATGCACCCTCTGTCTTCATGGATCTAATGAATAGGGTTTTCAAGGAATATCTTAATGACTTTGTAGTGGTGTTTATTGAGGATATATTGGTATACTCCAAGAGCTACTAAGATCATGAAAATCACCTGCGCATTATCCTGAATACTCTTGTAAGAAATGAATTAGATGGGAAGTTTAACAAGTCTGAATTCTAGCTTCAAGAGATTTCTTTTCTAGGCCATATTGCCTCTAAGGATGGAATATCTATTGATCCTTCAAGGACCAAGGAAATCCAAGAATGGCTAGAACCAACGAGTATAACTGAGGTACACAATTTTATTGGTTTAGGAGGTTATTATCGACGTTTCGTCCAGAATTTTTCCCAATTGGCTATCCCAATAACCAAGCTCACACATAAAGGGGTTAAATTTTTTTGGACAAAAGAGTGTGAAGAATGTTTTGAAGAACTGAAGAGAAGATTAGTCAATGATCCTTTATTGACTCTACCATTGTGAATGATGGGTTTTTTATTTAAAGTGATGCTTCAAAGAAAAGACTTGGTTGTGCCCTTATACAGAATGATAGGATTATTGCCTATGCATCACGACAACTAAAAATTCATGAGAAAAACTATCCTACTCATGATCTTGAGTTAGCAGTTGTAATATTTGATTTGAAGATATGGAGACATTATATCTATAGGGAAAATGTGAGATTTTTACTTATCACAAGATTTTGAAGTATATTTTCCCACAAAAACAACTCAACATGAGGCAAAGGTGATGTATTGAACTACTCATGGATTATGATATCACTATACACTACCACCCAGAGAAGGCAATAAGGTAGAAGATTCTTTGAGTAGAAAGGATCATGGAGTTTTGAACAATATTAGAGTTTAAAAGGTTCCTATATTCATGGATCTAGTAAAAATGGATATGGGAATAACCATGGAAGGTGAAACATCAATGCTTTTTCAAATGGTTTCCAAACCATATTTACTAGAAAGGATAAAAAGTTCTCAGGCTGATGATGAGGAGTTTCTAAATAAGATTAATGCATTGAATGACAGGAGATTGAGTGACTTCGTATATGAAGATGGGATTTCAAAATTTGGGAGGAGACTTTGTGTTTCTGATATACGTGATCTAAAAAAATAATTGTTGTATGATGCTCATAGCTAAAATTTCTATATATACCTTGGGAGCACCAAAATATATAGATATTTGAAGGAACATTTTTGGTGGGACAACATGAAGAGGGAGATTGCTGATTTTGTTTCAAGATGTATGGTATGTCAATAAGTGAAAGCTAGAAGGAAACATCCTGGAGGAGTCATGGAACCTCTTCCCATACCTGAGTGGAAATGGGATAATATTACAATGGAATTTGTAATGGGACTACCAAAGACTCCTACAAGGAACGATGCAATATGGGTCATTGTTGATCTTCTTACCAAGTCAACACATTTTCTTGATATAAGATAAGATTTACCACTTGAACGTTTAGAAATACTGTATATTAATGAAGTTGTAAGACTTCGTGAAGTACCCCCATTTATTGTTTCTGATCGTGATCCCCATTTTACATCAAGATTCTTGAAAAGTCTTCAAAAATCCATGGATACTGAACTTCATTTTAGCACTTCCTACCACCCCTAAACAAATGGACAATCAGAACGGACTATTCAAACCTTAGAAGACAAGTTGGGATCTTACTCACATGAATTTCAAGGTATGTGGGATCAATATTTACCTCTAGTAGAATTTTCTTATAACAATAGATTTTATTCAAGTATTCAAATGGCACCATATAAAGTTCTATACGGAAAGAGATGTTGTACACCAACCTGTTAGGATGATGTTGGTAAAAAAAACTCATAGGCCTAGAACTTGTTGAGGAAACGATAGAAAAGGTGAAGGTAATCCAAACCCACATCAAAGCAGCTCAAAGTAGGCCGAAGAGCTATTTTGATAACCGAAGGGAGGATTTGGAATTTCAGGTATGAGATCATGTTTTCTTGAAGGTATCTCTGTGGAAGGGAATTATACGATTTGCTAAGAAGGGTAAATTGAGTCCCATGTACATCGAAACATTCGAAATTCTAGAATTAATTGGGTTTGTGGCTTACTGTTTGGCAATGCCGCCAAATCTCTCCAAAGATCATGAGGTGTTCCACGTATCACTGTTGAAAAAATACATACCTAACCCAACGCATGTACTTACCTATGAGGAATTAGAAATGGAACATGATATGTATTATTTTGAATATCCTGTCAAGGTTCTTGATACAATAGAACAAGTGTTGAGAAACCATACGACTCATCTGGTAAAAGTTCTATGGTGAAACCATAAAATGGAAGAGGCAACGTGGGAACCCGAGGAACTTATGATGAAGAACCACCCGAATCTTTTTATGCAGAAATATTCGAGAAATTTTGATGAAGAAATTATTTGAAGGAGGGGAAAATTTAACACCCCAATCTTCCACGGTATGTTTCCCTTTGAATAATGCAATAGTTTTCATTGTACGCAACTTCAAGATTATAACACATCGTGACCAATCAAACTAGACGTTATGAATAGTAATACCCACTTTTTAAAATTTTATCAATTTAATCATTAATAATGGAATTCATATTTGGTTTCAAAATATTGAAATTAGCTTAGGGTGAATTTTTGGTATTTTTCTAAAAACATTCAGTTTTTGATGAATAGTGGAAAATACTAAATTTTAATCAAAAACAAATTTTTTAATTAAAATAATTTATAGTGATAAATTATAATATTGAGTGGTTTTTAAGTATAATTAGATTATATTTTTACCATTTAATCCAATTTTGGTCATTGGACGTAATTTCACATTTATACTGGAAATAAGCAAGTGTCAATCTTTTGATAGTTATTATTTCTTAAAAACGCGCTTTTTGTTTTGACAACATAAATTAATTTTAAAATAATTTATGCTACTTATGTGTTTTGAATTTACAAAAATGGATTCCATATTTAGAATCATGATGTTCAAATTATATAAATAGGTAACTTTTATTTTAAGACACTTTGAATAATTACTTCGTTAAATATTTTATTTACCATGGTTAAAGGGTAAATCGGTAAATAAGGGTAAATAAAATACTATTATAATAATATTAAATTACCCAAATACGTGTTTTAACCCTATTTTATGATACATGTCCTACCATGGAAATCCTTGGGTCTATTTTGGGATCCCATGGAGCCACTTGTAAGTGATAATGACACTTTATATTAATTAAGTTAAAGTAAATACAAAAATGACATAAGCATATATCTTTTAGTAAAACAAATTTTACATAGGGTTATATATGATATCTCTTTGAATATAAATATTTATTATAAAGATAAAAATATTTCCTACATAATGGTATTTTATATATAATTTTTTGACATCGAATAATTAAATTTATTTATGACGCAATGATGATGCAGTATTTTCCTTATTAATGAAAGAATCAAATAAATGATATTATAGATGTTAAAATAAATATAATTTGAAAGTTTTGATGCCATCCAAGAATTTTAAAGGTTAATGTGACATTTTAGGATTTATTGAATTAATTTTCTCGAAGTAATAATGTTGTTATAAATTTAACAAAAACAAAATAGAAAATAGTGTCAAAATTGACATAAAAGAGTTTTTAAAAAAACATTTATATTATTAATTTATATTTTATTCCTAAAAATATAAGGTTCATCCAAAGGTCTTAAATAATAATATATATTTCATTAATGATCCACTTGAGGTTCTCTTGGATGTTTATAGTAAGTTTATTAAAAATATAATATAAAAATACAAAGAGACATGGTAAATGTCCAACTAATTAACTTAGAGTTAAATCTAGAAGAAAAAGTTATTATAGGGACCCAAACCTGTTTAAAACCTATTGGTTGAGTGGTGTTTGACCCATCCCCACCTTAGTCTCGAAATAAATCTTTTTCGAGCCATTGGAAACCCAAAATTATTTTTTTATAAAATAATATTTCAATCTTTTCCTAAGATACCCCTCACCCCTCTTATAAAAGGGCACTCCCCCTTCTCTCAAATTCACACCTTCAAATCCATTTGGCTCAGAAAACCCCTGACAAAATATCCACTATAATGTCCTACCTTCATCCTATAGGCCTTCCTTTAGTTATAAATCCAACCTATGGATCCCTTTTGATCAAATCAAAAGGAAGAACCCGAAGAAGTGGTAAATATTTCATCACCACTTTCAAGTTCCATTCTTCTTCCACTTCCTCTTTCTTTGTTATTTAAATTATAAAATAATAACTCTTATATCTTCTATATATTGTGATGTTATTATAAATATGGTATAACCATATTCATTATTCTATTCATCCTTTGAATGACATGTCACTATGCGTGCGTACGTACGGCTTACTGTCTCCACGTCATGGTCTAGTTGTTATTCAATAAATTATTATTTGGATGGATATAATAATGATTTATAATTTATGTACATAATAAATATAACATGATAATTATTCTGTATATATGATATACCATCAAATTATTTAGGACTTTAATATCAAAAGAATGATATTGTCGCTCGTATGTACGTACGGATTACCATCTCCACGAACGCGATGACATTCATTCCCCATCGTAACCATTCAAGAATAATTTTCATTTGATGATTAAAAATAAAGTTCAAAGACTTAATATAATTCTAGATATGAATAAAAAACATCTGATCCATAACAAACGTGACTCATGTAACAAATAATATAAAGGAAAATGAATTAGTTAACACGCAAAACAATGATAATACTAAAATATAATTAACAAAGAATTATTTGAAGATCATATAAGATATCATAATTATGTATATGGTTCTTGTATAATTTAATAACAATGATTTAACTATTATACAGGAGGTTAACTTACCCTTGACCGAGTAAATGTACAAGGTAAGGGTAAATTTCACAATCTCTTTATTATCTGAGGTTGTTTTTACGTAAGTATATACTGGGACCTCTTTATCATACACATCCGTGTTTTCTTAAAAAGGTATTTAATTTTTTTTAATATTTACTATACAATGGGTTAATGTCATTTATAGCATTATTTTACCTTATATTATTTGAAAGGAATCTTTTCATTGTTTTCCAAACAAGTTACTTTATTACCTTTTCGACAAAATTAAGGTAAGAATGTTTTTTTATCTTATACTATGGGTGCGGCTATTTTCCGTCGTTATAACATCATCGAAGCTTCACTTACAAGCTTATAAAAATATTTTCAAAATAAATTTGTTCTTTTTAATTATGTGAATCTTAAATAATTTCAAAATAGAAAGAGATATTTCTCTCAAATAGTTTTGATTTTATCTACGTCAACATCCTTTGATAAATTTTACACTTGTTTGAAGTTTATTTATTATGATACCAATATTCCATATTGTATTTAAGGTTTTATGTTATTTTTGACTTTGGATAAGTTATTTTTATGTCATTCATGGTTTATGGTTAAAGTATTGACATTTCATATGCTAGTTTTAATAAAATGTTCATGTTATATTTCAACTTCTTCTTAGGATGAATGAGTTGGACTAGTATGTTCCGGGTTGGGGATCGGTAAAAGTAAGCCCTCTGGGTTAGGGTACGGTTACAGCAGACCCTCTAGGTTGGAATATGGTTATAGAGGCTCTCCAGGTTGGAGACCGGTTATAGAGGCTCTCTGGGTTGGAGTCCGGTTACAGAGGCACTCGGGGTTGGGGTTTGGTTACAGTTTTACCCTAGATCATGGCACGAGGCCTTGACACAGAAATTAAAGTTTGGTACTATACATTCCCTCATTATGAAATTAGTTATTAAATGTGATTATTTGACTAGTTGAATATCCATGAACATGTTTATATGGTAATGTCTGATTTTATTTTTTCCATATTATGTTCAAGTTTATGTTTAAAATGCTATTGTTTTTATTACACGTCTTGCCTTAAAATTTTATAGCTTCCCCTAAATTATTTACCATTACTGAGAATCTGAGCTCACCCCTTTATTATTTTTTATTTTCCAAAGATCCCAAGAAGTGTTTTATGTTTGATATGCAGGGTTAAGCTACGGGAACAGTGGAATTATCAAAGGATTTTTGTGTATTGTATGATAGAAAGTGTAATGTAACGTTCATGTATGTAATCTATTTTCCAAGACTGCTAAACTGACTGGTCTTTCAGGACCTAATTCTTTGTAATCATGCCTATGTATTAAAATAATGCACCGACTCGGGGATTCTGGGGTCGGGGCATTACAGTTTTTATCATAGGAAGTTTAGCAGTAACCTTGAAAACTAGATTTAGATTAACTCTAATTAGAGAACATTACCCTAAGATAGAAATTGAGGATTAGTATAGAAGAACTTCCTAAAATTTAAGTAATGTAGAGATTTTTTGAGTTTTCCAAGAAAATACATCCCTGTCTAGATACGAGAAGGTAGAGGTGAATCTGAAATAGATGTACCTAAGGGTAAAACCCAAAAACACCTCTTTGAGCTATACTCGAACGGGAACTTGTGCACAACAACGGGTCTTGTTGCACCTTTGGTTATTGTGACAACCCGTCCTGGAGGCCCATACCGTGACTACCCCAATTCCACCTTCCATAGGCCAGGGTCTGGCGACTAGAACCAAAGGCGTAATCTCTATAACAAGGGAAGGCATTGCCTTTTAACATGTAACACACACACACTACCTCAACACAAGCAGTAGATTATGAAAATAAAAGTAAACACTAAGTAAAATTGTATACAAAAGTGAGTGCTGAAAGAAAAGGGGCCAGAAATACAAGCCCAACAGTAAAGTACAACAACTGTAAAGCTAGTACAACTGCAGAAAGGTAATCAGAAACTACTGAGTTGTCCTCCAGGAATCCCACCTGAAGGGTGGGTACAGATGGCCTCCTCAGCACCCCAGGTCCGCCCATCTTCTCCGAGTACATCTCGCAAAGTGGTACACCTCCGGGTACCATCCAACTCTACAACTCTCTGCCTCGATCAATGTTGTCTGTCATCTACAACCAACACAACGATGTGCAGGCATAGCCCATGAAGGGGTGAGTATAACGATACTCAGTAGGGGACCCCGAGACCCCCGAAGGTCTCCCAGAATCCACAAAGGATAAACCATAGTAGAAAGATACAATCATGAAGTATCAAACAACCCTACTTAGGTATACGCCCATACATATACCTATGTTACCAGTCACAGCCTGACTCCAACTCTCGAGCCCAATCACAACTCAGTCCACATAGGAAGTAAAGTCAATCACATCGATGATAATGATTGAAAGACAAGACTCAGCTCACACAGGTATGCAACATTCATAGAGAGATATAGATGATCAGATGTAGTCACTGATTCATCTAAGCAGTCGGACCCACATAGGAAACAGGACCAGCTAAGCTATCGAACCCACACAAGATACAGGACCAGTTACTCTGTCGGACCCACACAAGATACAGGAATAGAGGTCAGAACTATCGAACCCACGTAGGATTCCAGTACATTAGTCATTACTGATGAACCCACGGAGGATTACAATTCAGTATTCATTGCTATCAAACCCACGTTGGATTCCGGTATAGTAGTCATCGTTGTCGAACCCACGTAGGATTTTGGTACATTAGTAGTTGCAGCCAGCTCTAGGGTTCCCGCACACAGCACGCTTGATTCCGAGAGGGTCCGCTCCTCGATTCAAGTATCGATACATCAATAAAGTCCTGAGATGATGTATCCTGTAGTTCCGTCTCATCATAAAAAACCCAACACGACAAACGGCGCGTCAATCAGACGCCCGGTCTGTGAGTTATTAGAATTTTTGTTCTAGGGGACAGGTTGTATTTACACTCATTCAAAACCCAGAAGTTTTCCAGAGTGGTCCAAAACTCACTTAGAGTATTAAAAAAGTACCGCCTCGTTGCGAGGGTCCCAGTGTCACAAACGGCGCGTCGTTCGGACGCATGATCTTGAAGATATTCACAGTTAAGCGAAGTCAGGTTCGGGCCGTCAAGCCCAATGGACTGGAGGGTCGGCTCGACCCGGCTCAGCAGGTCCGACCTGGGGGGGGGGGCAGTTTGGCGGGTTCGACCCGGCTGGGGGTTCGTCCTGGCTTGGTGGGGCGCGGCCCACCTGCGGACCCGGCTCGCAGAGCGGGCCGGTTCGGTTCACCCGGCGGCACCGAGCGGCTCCGCCACTCCCCTGCCCGGTCGGCGGTAGCCCACCGGTTCTGCCCGGTGCACGCAGACCACACAATGGGCCGTGGTTCTCCACCGCGCGGTGCCGCAGTCTACCATCCCGGCCGGCAGGTGGCCGGCTGGTTCGCCCAGCAGAGCGGCCCACAGAAGCAGGTCACGGTCT
Organism: Viscum album; assembly: GCA_963277665.1. NCBI lineage: Eukaryota > Viridiplantae > Streptophyta > Magnoliopsida > Santalales > Viscaceae > Viscum > Viscum album. The sequence continues at coordinate 406,922,995 of OY728130.1, forward strand.
TCTACCACACGGCGTCTATGGGCACGGCGTCTCTTTAGCTAGGCCGGCAGGTGGTCGGGCAGTTCTCTTTGGCTGAGTGGCCCACAGTTTCTGGTCGTGTGTCCTCCACGCGGCACATGTGTGTGCCGCGGTCCACCATCCCGGAAGGCAGTAGTCGGTCGGTTCTTCCAGCCAAGCGGCCCCCGGATGCGGGCCGCGGTTTTCCTCCACGCGGCCCGGCCTGGCCGCAGCCTTCAGTTCCATAGCGCGGAGTGATGACACCCCGCCTTTTCATCCACCATGGTTCATCTCCGGCGCGGTGCGACGGCACTGCTTCCTATTGGCTCTGCCTCCATCATTATTAAGATCAACAAATATGGGGGAGGTTCGAGCTGTGTTCGTACGGCCCGAACCCTCCTCGTTATGACTTTAATAGTTGGAAATTCACATTCCGTAATTAGAATGATGAAGTTAGAAATTATAAACAACTCAAAACAACCCCCTACCTTTATTTCAATGTTCTCTTGACGGAGTCATGGAAGATGGATCCGCGAAAGATGGATGTCGTTCCGTCAACATCGGAGGAAAAGTCGCTATTGTTGGTGACGTTCTTTGTGGGCAACGTCTTCTCCCTTATTGCGGAGGAAGAGGAAGGAAGATGGTAGTTCCTCGTGGGAGTCGCCTCACTTTCTTGCCCTGGTTGAAGAAGTGCAGGAGATGTTTTTTGTGTTCTTCATGGGAAGAAGGATCTCCCTCTTCTCCTTAGCTCTCCACAAAGTTAAGCCAAATTAATAGAGATTGTTCTCTATTATTTTTATGGCACAACAACTCAAGATTTTTCTCTCATTAAAAGTGACAACACATTAGATTAAATGTTGAGGGATGGATTCAAAAAGATTTTAATTAAAATTGAATTAATTCTCTTCATTAATGGTGGGGTGTTGGTAAGAATTAAACCATGGAATTCCAAGAGTTTAAGGGGGTTCAAGGGAGTTTAAAGGTGAGGTGAAGAGTTTGAACTCCTATGTGCCCCACTACATAATATCCTCCCATGGGAGGTTATGTGGGGGGTGGGCCCCAACACCAACCTCTCTTTGGAGGTTTTAACTACCATCCACTTTTGATAAAACGCAATTGTGGTAAAGGTATCCTTAAGTGAATATCGGCGCTGCGAGCTCATCGGTGTCCTCAGATTTCAATTCTGAGCACCGGTTCAAAAGATAGAAAAACCCACATGTATGTTTACTGAACGTACCCGAACAAAACTTCAGAAATTAATTCTGGGCACACCGGGCCTCAAAATCCAGCGCCGTAAGAAACTACGGACTCGTAAAATTCCCATGTATTTATGAAAAAAAAATTCCATAGAATTTCCGGGTCTTTAAATTATCCCCACCTCAGGGCTTTACATCCCCGTAAGCTACAACACACACTAGGGAAACAAATGGGGGGTACTAAGCACGCATCTGAGCCTCCCGCTCCAATGTGCTCTCTTAGAGGTTCCCGCGTTGCCAGCGAATGTGCACCACAGGAATCGACTATCCACGTAGGACCCACTCTTGTCGATCCTCAATCTCCACTGGAACCTCCATGAATGTCGCCCCGTCATCGATATCCAGCTCCCCATGGTCAATGATGTGGGATGGGTCGTGAACGTATCTCCTCAGCTGAGATACGTGGAAGACGTCGTGCACCCGGTGGAACTGAGGTGGAAGAGCCAGGTGGTAAGCCACCTCGCCTAATCTACTGAGAACCTGGAATGGTCTGATGAATCACAGATATAACTTGTCACCTCGGCCAAATCTCCGCAGACCTCATCGTGGTGAGACCCGTAGGAAAACGTTGTCGCCATCCCCGAACTCCAGTGGTCTCCATCTCCTATCAGCATTGGACGTCATCCTGCTCTGTGCAGTCTTCATCCACTCCTAGATGATCTTAACCTTCTCTACCATGGCCCGCACCATCTCTGGTCCTACAAGTGATGACTCCCCTGGGTCATTCCAGCACAGAGGCGATCTCCAAGGTCGGCCGTACAGTGCCTCGTAAGGTGCCATCCCGATGGTGGAGTGGTAGCTGTTGTTGTACGCAAACTCCACCAAGGGTAAGTGATCCTCCCAGCTGCAAACAAAGTCAAGGACACATGCACAGAGCATGTCCTCGTGAGTTAGGATGGTCCTCTCGGTCTGGCCATCCATCTGAGGATGGAAGGCGGTGCTCAAGCAAAGCTATGTCCCAAAAGCCTCCTGTAACCCCTTCCAAAGCCGGGAAGTAAAACGTGCATCATGGTTGGAGACAATAGAAGAAGGTACTCCATGTAAACGCACAATCTCATACACGTAGAGGCATCCCAAGCTCTCCACCGAACCCTTCTCTCTGATCGGTAGGAAGTGGGCTGACTTGGTGAGTTTTTCAACGATCACCCAGATAGAGTCGTGTCCTCTAGATGTACTTGGAAGTACCATCACGAAATCCATAGATATCACATCCCACTTCCACTCTGGGACCACTAAGGTTTGTACCAAGCTTGCTGGTACCTCGTTCTCCACCAACACTTGCTAATAAGTGAGGCATCACGAGACAAACTCTGCTACCGCCTTCTTTATACCCGGCCACCAGTGCTGTCGTTTGAGGTCCTGATACATCTTCGCCACTCCTGGATGTACCACTAGAGGGGAAGTGTGGAACTCCCTCAACACCTCCTCCTATAGTGAAACTGGTACCATGGTACGTCCTCTGAAGAGGATGATGTTCTCCTCACCTTCAGCAAACCCATCAGGTGCCTGCCCTGAGGATATCTGAGCACGTCGCATCTCATAGTCAACATCCCCACTTTGTTCCTCTCTGACTCGCAGAAGAAGTGGAGGAGTGACTATGAGAAACTAAAGAAAGGATACTCTGTCTCTATCCACAAAGGATATCTGCAACACGGCCAGCTGCTCCATCACCTCTCCTTCTAGCTAAATTCCTAATATCATGCTGAGAGCATCTCCTAAATTGTTCCCCTTCCTAGGAGTATAGAATATCTAGAAGTCATAGTCCTGGAGGAAATCGTGCCATCGTCATTATCTCAGGTTCATGTCCTTCTGCGAGAAGATGTACCTGAGACTCTGGTGTTCAGAGTAGACTGTAAAACGCTCACCCATCATATAGTGCCACCACATCTTCAAGGCAAAGACAAATGCTTCTAACTCTAGGTCATGGGTAGCATAGTTCTGCTCGTGCTGTCTCAACTGTCATGAACCATACGCGATCACTGCTCGCACCTACATCAGGACACACCCGAATTCGGTCCCTGATGCGTCGCAGTAAACTACGTACCCTACGCCCTCCTCCGATAGCCTCAAGATGGGTGCACTGATCAACCTCTGCCTCAGCTCCTGAAAGCTCTGCTGGAATCTCTTTGACCACACAAAGGGTTTCCCATTCTTTTTCAATGCTGAAAGCGGTGCTGCATCTCTGGAGAAGTTTGGCAAAAATCTTCGATAGTACCTTGCTAGTCCTAGGAAACTCCGCACCTCCGTCACACTCCTGGGTGGATCCCAAGCAAGTAATGCCTCGATCTTCGTTGTATCTACTACAACTCCAGTCTCCAATATGACGTGTCCCAATAAGTGAACCTTTCGAATCCATAACTGTAACTTCGAGAGTTTACCATAAAGATGGTGCTCTTGGAGTGTATCCAGTACCACCCGCAAATGGTAGGCGTGCTCCTCCTCAGTAGTTGATTAAATCAGTATGTCGCCGATGAAGACTACAAAAAATAAATCGAGGTAGGGCTAGAAGATCCTGTTCATGAGACTCATGAACAATATTGGTGAATTGGTTACGCCAAATGGCATAACCAAGAACTTGTAGTGACCATACTGACAATTGATGTTCGTCTTCTGCACATCCTCTTCTCGAACTCTAAGCTGGTGATAGCCTAACCTGAGGTCTATATTCGAGAACCATCATGATCCCTTGAGATGATCAAAGAGGTCGTCAATCCTCAAGAGTGGGTACTTGTTCTTCATGGACACCTGATTCATGTGACAGTAGTCGATACATAGTCGCAAGCTCCCATCTGCCTTCTTGGCGAACAAAATCAGAGATGCCCAGGGTGAAACACTAGGTCGGATAAATCCCTTCCCCTGAAAGTCCTCCAGTTGTACCCATAGCTCAAGAAGCTCGGTGGGAGCCATCTGATATGCTAGAGTAGATATCAGTGTTGTCCCGGGGTACAGGTAAATGTAGAAGTCTACCTCTCTATGAGGAGGTAGTCCTAGAACGTCGTCAGGGAAAACATCCGCGTACTGATCCAACACAATAGGAAAACTCGAACTATTCACATCAACCGCTCCAAGGATGAGACTAGCTAACTAATGTGTGATCGGCTGCCCCCTCCTCTGTGTAAGTCCATCCTACGCTGCAAAGGATACCTTCTCACCGGTGAAGGTGAACCTGGTCCCATCCATGTGTATACACCGCACTTTGTGCATAATACATTCAATATGAGCATGAACTGTGGATAACCAGTGCATACCCAAAATGACGTCATAAGGCCTTGACGCCACTACAAGAAGATCCCAGCCGAATCTCTCGCCTCCTAGAGTAAGCTCACACTGCCGGCACCAGTGCATAATTGTCGAGTCTACACCCATAGTAGTCTCTAGTCGTAAGGATTGAGCCAATGGCTCCGTCATAATCTCTGAGCTCCGAACGAGGGAAGTGGCAATAAAATAATGACTCGCACCTGTGTATATAAGTACTGTAGCAAGGGTGGAGTAGACATAGATAGTACCTCAAATCATCTCAGGTGCGCCGTGGTCATAGGTCTCGACTGCCTGGAGCTGAGCTCGCCTATGTCCGCCAGATCCCTGTGGTCGGGGTGGACCTCATAGTGGTGGTGGTGGTAGAGCCTCGAAACGTCGTCCACCACCCGCTGCTCGGCCAGCTCCTCTACCACGTCCGCCTACTCCTGGAGGACCACCACGGTTGAACCTCTGCCTCTGCCTGGAATGTCCCTCTACTGTCTGCTGCTCATCTGCATGGAAGGTCGGGCAGTCATGAGCCATGTGGCTCTGCCCGCCGCATGCATAGCACCGCCTTCTCCTCGTATATCTAGCTCTGTCTCGTGTGCCCCGCACAACCGAACCTGTATCCTGGGGTCACCCACCTGATGGCCTGGTCCGCTTGGAACTCTGCGTCATCTATCTACTGCTAGCTGCAGAAGACTCTGCTACGTGTCTCCCTGTGGTGGTTCTCACCGTTGTTGACTGCTCAGTGAGGAAACTCTCCACTAAAAGGGGTCGCTCCAGCACCCCCGCATATGTCGGGATACTGAGGGGAATCATCGAAGCCCTGATCTCATGTCTCAGTCCCTGCTCCAAGGTTCGGGCCCTAAATAACGAGTCACGTACCATATCCATGGAGTAGCATGAGAGTTTAGTGAACCTCACTGAGTACTGAGCTACTGTCATGCCGCCCTACTGCAGATGAAGTAACTCCTGAATCCTCACCGTACGAGGGGTGGCTGGAACAAACTCTGAGTGAAATAGACTCTCGAAGTGTGTCCAGAGTAATGATGCCTTGTCATGCACCTGGAAAATCAGGATCTAACATCTGCCTTCCACTGCATGAAAGAGACTCACGGCAAGGATCACCATGAGGTCGGCCGGTGTCCCTACCAATCTGAAAACTCTCACAACAGCCTTCAGCCAATCCTCAGCTGCCGGTGGGTCCATCTCTCCCCAGAACCTGAGCGGCCTCTGTCACCGGAACTCGTGCAACACACTCAGGCAGCCTGCACTCTTTTCTACTGGAGATGATGGTATTAGTGGCCCAACGGGTAGTGGTACCGCTGGTGCCTCCGCTGTGTTGGGGCCCTGCACCGAGGCCTCATCGCTCGGTGAGCTACCATCTCGTATGAAACTCAGAACCCTAGCTGGTTGCCTTCATGGGGCCATCCTGAAAAGAAATAGGTGTGCCAAGGTTAAAAAAGTATACCTGGTGAGCTAACACAAGTAATCACGATGAAAACATTCTTTCAAAGAAAACACACATGCAATCAGTGTTTTCGTGCACTGAGTCGGAGATCAGAAGTCAGAGTCCTAGTGTATGGATTCGTCGGTCGCCGCACCAACACCGGTTTCCCTAAACTGATAACCACACCCAAAACACTTAACACTATTTCCGTTAAAAGAATCAGAGTCCAAGTTATGCGGTAGAACCGACTCCTCTGATACCAATTTTTCAAGACCTGTCCTCGGGGCCCGTGTCGTGACTACCTCAAGACCGCCTTCCATAGGCCAAGGTATGGAGACTATCACCAAAGGCGTGATCCCTAAAAAAGGGAAGGCATTGCCTTTTAACCTGTAACACACGCACAACCTAAACACAAGTATTAGAGTACGCAACTGGAAGTAAACACTAAGTAAAACTATATAAAAAAGTGAGTGTTGAAGGAAAGGATCCGGAAATACAAGCCCAATAGTAAAGTACAACAACTATAAAGCTAGTAAAACTATAGAAAGGTAATCAGAAACTACTGAGTCATCCTCCGAGAATCCCACCTGAAGGGTGGGTACATATGGCCTCCTCGGCACCTCAGGTCCGTTCGTCCGCTCCATGTACGTCTCTTCAAGTGGTCAACCTCCAAGTACCGTCCAAATCTAAAAATCTCTACCTCGATCAGTGTTGTCCATCATCTGCAACCAACACAACAATGTGTGGGCATATCCCATGCAGCGGTGAGTATAATGATACTTAGTAAATGACTCTGAGACCCCTGAAGGTCTCCCAGAATCCACAAAGGATAAATCACAGTATAAAGATACAATCATGAAGTATCAACCAACCCTAATTAGGTATATTCCCATACATATACCTAAGTTACCAGTCACAGCCCGACTCCAACTCTCGATCCCATTCACAACCCAACCCCCACAGGAAGTAAAGTCAATCACATCGATGATAATGATTGAAAGACAAGACTTAACTCACACAGGTATACAACTTTCATAGAGAGATTGAGATGATCATATTTAGTCACTGATTCATCTAAGATGTCAGACCCACATAGGATACAGGACCAGCTAAGCTCTCAAACCCACATTGGATACAAGACCATCTACTCTGTCGGACCCACACAGGATACAGGAACAGAGGTCAGAACTGTCAAACCCATTTAGGATTCCGATACAGTAGTCATTGCTGACGAACCCATGGAGGATTCCAGTTCAGTATTCATCGTTGTTGAACCCACATAGTATTCTGGTACACTAGTCATCGCTGTCGAACCCACGTAGGATTCCGGTAAAGTAGTCGTTGCAGCCAGCTCTAGGTTTCCCGCACATAGCACGCTCGATTCCAGGAGGGTCCTCTCCTCAAGTAAAGTATTGATACATAAACTAAGTCCTAAGTTGATGTATCTTGTAGTTTCTTCCCATCATAAGAAACCCAAGGCAATAGACAGCACGTCAATCGGACACTCGGTTTGTGAGTTATTAGCATTTATGTTCCACGGGCCCAGCTAGATTTATGCTCATTCCAAACCCAGCCATTTTCCAAAGTTGTCCAAAACTCACTTAGAGTATTGCAAAAGGACCACCTCGTTGTGAGGGTCCTAGAGCCGTAGATGTTACATTGTTCGGACGCACGATTTTGAAGATATTCATAGTTAAGAGAAGTCAGGCCCGACCCATCAAACCCAGTGGGCCGGCGGGTCGGACCGACCTGGCTCGGCGGGTCCGACCTGGCTGGGTGGTCGGCCCGGCCCAGTTTTGTGGGTCCGAACCGTCTGGGGGGTCGGCTCAGCCCGGTGGGGCGCAGACCACCTACAGACCCGACCCATGGAGCAGGCCGGTCCGGTTCGCCCAGCGGCGCCGCTGTCCACCAGCCCGGCAGGCAGGCGGTCGGCCGGTTCGCCCAGCAGAGTGGCCCACAGAAGCAGGTCGCGGTCTCCCACCCCGCGGCGCCTATAGTCATCGCAACTCTTCAGCCCGTCTAGCAGGTGGCCGGCTGGTTCACTTCAGCCGAGCGGCCCGCGGTTGCGGTTTGCATATCCTCCGTGTTGCACCTGCGGGTGCCGCGTTCCACCATCCTGGTCAGCAGTAGTCGACCGTTTCTTCCAGCCAAGTGGCCGCGGATGCAGGCGGCGGTTTTCCTCCATGCGGCCGGTGCGACGGTGCCGGTCCACCACTGTCGTGGCCTAGCCTGGACATGGCCTTCAGTTCCATAGCGTGGCGTGATGGCACCACGCCTTTTCATCAACCGCGGTACTTCTCCGATGTGGTGTGATGGCACCATGCCCTATTCTCTCTTCCTCCATTGTTATTAAGATCAACAAATATGGGGGAGGTTTGGGCCGTGTTCATGCGGCCCGAACCCGCCTCGTTATGATGTTAACAGTTGGAAATTCACATTCTGTAATTCGAATGATGAAGTTCAGAAAGATAAACAACTCAAAACAACCCCCTACCTTGATTTCAATGTTCTCTTGATGGAGTCGTGGAAGACAGCGTCGCGAAAGACGGATGTCGTTCCGTCAACGTCAGAGGAAAAGTTGTGGTCATTGGCGATGTTCTTTGCGGGCGACATCTTCTCCCTTGTCGTGGAGGAAGAGGAAGGAAGATGGGAATTCCTTGTGGGCGTCACCTCACTTTCTATCCCCGGTTGAAGAAGTGGAGGAGATGTTCTTCGTGTCCTTCATGGGTAGAAGTCTCTCCCTATTCTCCTTAGCTCTCCAAAAAGTTAAGCCAAAATAATAGAGATTGTTCTCTATTATTTTAATGGAACAAAAAATCAAGATTTGTCTCTTATTAAAAGCGACAACACATTAGATTAAATGTGGAGGGATGGATTCAAAAAGATTTGAATTAAAAGTGAATTAATTCTCTTCATTAATAGTGGGGTGTTAGCAAGAATTAAACCATGGAATTCGAAGAGTTTAAGGGGGATCAAGGGAGTTTAAAGGGGAGGTAAAGAGATTGAAATAGTGTGGGTCCCACCACACAATATCCTCCCATGGGAGGTTATGTGGGGGGTGGGCCCCACCACCAACCTCCCTTTGGATGTTTTAACTACCATCCAAATAAAATTATGCTACACATAATTTTATTTAAATTTTACTTAGAAACCCCAAAAATTAACTACCACTTACGATAAAACGCAAATGTGGTAAATGTATCCATAAGTGAATATCGGCGCTGCTAGTTCATCGGTGTCCTCAGATTTCAATTCTGAGCACCGGTTCAAAATATAGAAAAAACTGCACGTACATTTACTAAACGTACCCGAATAAAACTTCATAAATTGATTCTGGGAACACCGGGCCTCAGAATCAAGCACCGCCAGAAACTCCGGACTCGTAAAATTTCCATGTATTTAAGAAAAAAAAATTCCACAGAATTTCTTGATTTTTACAGTTACGACACTCCTAGGGGACATGCTTAGGATAATTTTCATTGTCTTTACAAATCATTATGAAGGATTTATGACTATATACCTCCTCAAAGAAAATATTTTTATGATCACAGATTATATCCATAAACTACTCAATTTATGTTAGGTATTTTACAGTTTTGGAATTATTCATTGTGATTCATAAACAAACCAGGTGTATTCCATTGTATAGAAATGGTGCCCAGTAGAAGGAATGAGAACTCCAGCAATACATATGATCCAAAGAGTAAGAAGGATCATATCATTCATGGTATTAATCAAACATTGAGTCAGGAAATAGTCTCCAATGTACTCTCAACATATGAAAAATAATATCATGTGTTAATAAGATAAGTAAAGAATTCTTTGAGTCCTATGACTTTTAAGGGAAGCAAAAGAAGAAAAGGATGGTAGAGAGAAATATGGATACAGGGAAGAGGGGAAAGAAGGATTTTTCACATATGTGATAAATGTGGAAAGAATCACCTGTGTAAATGCTTGAAGGGAATGAGAGTTTGTTAAAAGTGTGGAGAAAAAGGACACCAAGTATGTGATTACAAGGGTAAGAAAAAGGTTTCAAAGGTAAAATGCTTCATCTTCAAGGTGTTGGGACACTACACGAATAAATGTCTCAGTCATCAGAGTATACCACAAATGATGCTATTGGATAATAATAAAGTCATGATACTGCCTCAGATGAAGAGGAATGACTAGTGATCTTATGTTGTTATTATAGAATTATTTCATTTGAGTGCTGTATCAACAATATACTAGTTAAATGAATTATGAAGATAAATAAGGATTGTACTGTTGTATTATTTTATTTTGGATTTGAGATTATATGGTTCTATGAAAAGTGACTTAATATTAAGGAACACTTTCTGGAAAATACATGGTTAAAGGAAAGGTAATCCTTAATATGGTCTCCATAATGAGGTCATGATTTTGAAATAAGAGATGGTTGATTTGTATAAATTATATTGGATATTCTTGACATCCTTGGAATTGATTAATAGTTTGTTTATTTCATCATTGTTGGAATATTCAAAAATTTTGGATATAAGGAATATATCCAGTATTCTATAAAGAATAAGGGAGCATGAATATAATCAATAAGGTTTTATAGTAATTCATGGTGTTACCATGTTTTAAATGAATACACGCTGTAGGTGTTCACATGTTATTACGTGGAAAAACGGATCTTCATTGTGTTTAACTTCCTTATAAATTTCGGACTGTGAGTTTGGTTAGAAGTATTTTGGATAAGTCTAAATGTCGGAATGGATTAAGTTTGAAATTGGATACTATTATGAAGGTTATTTTTGGATTATTATAAAAAGGACAACCCAGAGGTCGGGCAACAACCAGTCACGTCCGGCAAGGTCGCGAGACATGAACCCGCAACTGAAGGGAAACATGGGTGCATCACTTACCATTGGCCTACGTGATGTCCTAGATTGTATAATGTATTTTCTTTTTGAATAGGTCTGATAGGTTAATTATAAATTCATTATTTTTGGAACCCTATATGATTAGGATAAATATAATTTTTTTATTTGAAATCTTTTGGAGTGAAAGATGAGTTTTTGGTAGGAATTAGTTGAAGGATGAAACTCTACTTGGCAAGAATATATATATATATATATATATATATATATTCCTCTTATTCAATTGATAAAATTAATTCTTAAACGTTAGGGAAGGGATCTTAAAACCAAAAATTTGTTATCCTAAAACCTTATCTTTTGTTGAACCAGTGGTATTTTATATCATCATAGATTGATGGATTTGAGGCCCTCAATTTTACACTTGTTTGTGATTGATGACCTCAATAACTCCCTATAAATATTTATGTTTTTCCTCCAATTATGTGTCTCTAATTTCCACCAACATTCTCATAATCGAGATCATAATTTGGTGGTGACTCTTTCATTTTCCTTTTCCTCTTATTAAGACTAAATTTTATTAACCCAGTTTTCGATGTGGGTTTTCCCACAAAGGAATTTTCTATATTCAATTTTTATTTTTGAAAAACAATTTCAAATTGTGAGGATGAAATTTATTGAATGTGGGAAAAATTTAACATCCCAATATTTCATAGTACGTTATTTCTTCAAAGTAATTCAATAACTTTCATTACACGCAACACCGAGTTCAAGCACACCACGACTTACCAAACTAGTCGTTCAAAAGCGGTTATGAATAGTACTAACTTAATTTTGAACATTATATAATATTTATAATTTTAGAATCCATATTATGAGTTTCTTAGACATAATTTAAGAGAAAATACATTTGTTTCTGATAAAAGAAGTATTTTTCAAAAAATGCAATTTTACCGCCTTTTAATGGCGAACACTTTTTAAAACCAATATTTGAAACTTTTATATATTCAATTTGAGAAAATAAACATCTTCTTTAGAATCGGGATATAAGAATTTAGTTTCAATAAATATTTTGGGTTTTTATGATAACATTCATATTTGGGTGAATAGTGAAAAATACTATATTTTAACTGAAAACAACTTTTTTAATCAAAATAATTTATAGTGTTAAATTATATATTTTAATTATTTGGAAGTATAAATTGATTATATTTTTACCATTTAATCCAACTCTGTTCATTGTAAGTAATTTCACTTTGATATTGGACATAAACAAGTGTTAATCTTTTGATAATTATTATTTTCTTAAATATACGCTTTTTGGTTTTGACAACGGGAATTAATTTTAAATTTATTAATGAAAATTCTATGTTTTTCAATGGGTAAAATAGAAATCATTTTTTAATTTGGAATATCAAAACTATCTTAGGATGAATTTTTGGTATTTTTCTAAAAACATTAAATTTTTTATGAATAGTGAAAAATACCACATTGTTGTTTAAAACCCACTTTTATTTAAATAATTAATTATTTTATTTGAATTTATTTTAAGTAAAAATAGATACATAATAACAATATTAGTTCAATGTAATTCATTGGAATCTTTTTTATAATAAAATTAGATGTATAAAATTTTATTGAACTTTTTAACATCTTTTACCCACCTTCTAGGAGCCATTGAACATTTGCATAAAATATAATTTTACCACTTCTGTGAGTTGAATTTAGAAAATCTGAGAGACACGGTTAACCTCAGTAAGTAAAATTTGGTTCAATAAAATGAAAATAAAATTTGGTGAGTAGTAACATTTGACTTTTATTTACCACTGTTATAAGTAAATAGGGTAATTAAGGGTAAAAATGATATTATATTTATCTTAACACATGTATTAATTCTATTGGATAAGTTTAATTTGACCAAAAACGACCTTAGGAATAAAATATGACCCTTTAGGTTCTCTTGGATTAGATTAGGATATTTATTATTATTTAATTTAAAGAAAAGTTAGAAGTGTTAAATTCAAGTTTTCATAACTAACAAATTTTAATATAGAGTTATACAAAAGATAAATTCAACTATAAATATTGATTATAAATATAAAAATATTTCCTACATGATTTTATTTTATTTATATTTTTTATAAATTAAATAATTTAATTTATTTATGACACAATGATGATGCATTAATTACCTTATTGATGAAAGATTAATATAATTGATATTATAAATATCCAAATAAATGTAATTTGAAACTTTTGATGAATTAGAATAATTTTATATGTTAATATGACATTTTAGTATTGATTAGATAAATTTCGTTCGAAGTGATAAGGTTGTTATGATTTTCACAAAAACAAAATACCAAATAGTGTCAAAATTGACATAAATTAATTTTTAAAACAAATACTATATTATTGGTTGATATAATACTCCTAAAATTGTAAGGTTCTTCCAAAGGGCTTAAATAATATTATATATGTCATTAATGAACCACTTGAGGTTCTTTTGTATGTTTATAGTAATTTTATTAACCATATAGTGTAAGAATAAAAGAAGGCACAATAAAAGTTAAATTATTTAACTTATAGTTAAATATAAAAGAGAGGGTTAAAATGGTAACCTAAACCTATCTAAAACCTATTGGATGAGATGATTTAGATCTATCCCTACTTTATCTTCTAAATAAATCAATTGGGTGCCATTATAAACCTAATATGATTTTATTATAAAATAATATTTCAATCATTTCCTATGGTGCCCCTCACCCCTCTTATAAAAAGGAACTCACCCTTCTCTCTAATTCACACATTAAAAGCCATTTGGCTCAGCCAAACCATGATCAAATATCCTCTCAATTGTCCTCCCTTCATTATAGATTCCTTAATTTAGTCATAAAGCAAAATTATATATCCCTTTTGATCAAATCGAAAGGAAGAACCCAAAGAAGCGGTAAATATTATGTCACCTCTTTCAAGTTTTTTTCTTATTCCACATCTTCTTTCCTTATTGTTTCCACTATAAAATAATAAATCCAGTATCTTATATATACTGTGATGTCATTATAAATATTGTACAACCATGTTAATTATTCTATCCATCCTTTTAATGACATGTCACTATACGTACGTGCGTACGGCTTACCGTCTCCACGTCGTGGTGTAGTTGTTATTCAATACATTATTATTTGGATGGGTATAATAATGACGTATGATTGATGTAAATAATAAAAATAACATCATAATGATTCTGTATATATTATACACCATAAAATTATATACAATTTTAATATCAAAAGAATGATATTGTCACTCGTGCGTACGTACGGATTACCGTCTCCACGAACGTGATGAGATTCATTCCCCATCGTAACCATTCAAGACTAATTTTTGGTTGATGATTAAAAATAATGTTTAAATACTTGATATCATTCTATATATGAATAATAAACATCCCATCCATAACAAACATTACTCACATAACAAAGTGTATAAAGGAAAATGAATCAGTTAACACCAGAAACAACGATAATACTCTAATATCATTAACAAATCATTATTTGAAGCACATATATGATATCATAATTATTTATATGGTTCTTGTATAGTTTAATAACAGTGATTTAACTATTATATATGAGGTTAACGTACCCTAGACCAAGGAAATGTACAAGTTAAGGGTTAATTTCACTATCTCTTTATTATCTGAGATTGTTTTTACGTAAGTATATGCTGGGACCTCTTTATCATCCACATACTTGTTTTCTTAAAAATGTATTTCAAAATATTTTTACTATTTAAAAGAAAATGGGTTAAAGTCATTTATAGCCTAATTTGACCTTATATGTTTTCAAAGGAATCTTTCTGTCGTTTTCCAAACTAGGTACTTTATGACCATTTCGACCACATTAAGGTAAGAATGTTTTTTTAACTTATACGGTGGGTGTGGCTATTTACATCCGTTATAACATCGTCATAGCATCCTTTACAAGATTATACGAATATTTTCATAATAAATGTTTTCTTTATAATTATTTGACTCTTAATTTATTTCAAAATAGAAAGAGATATTTCTCTCAAATAGTTTTGATTTTATCTACATCAACATCCTTTGATAAATTTTACACATGTTTGAAGTTGATTTATTATGATACAAATCTTCCATATTGTATTTAAGGTTCTGTGATATGTTTGACCGTGGATGAGTTATTTTTATGTCATTCATGGTTTATGGTTAAAGTATTGACATTTTGTATGCTAGTTTTAATAAAATGTTTATGTTATATTTCAACCACTTCTTAAGATGAATGTGTTGGACAAGTATGTTCCGGGTTGGGGACTGGTAAAAGTAAGCCCTCCGGGTTGGGTTCCGGTTACGGTAGACCCTCCGGGTTGGAGTCTGGTTACATAGGCTCTCCGGGTTGGGGTCCTGTTAAAGTTATCCCCTAGGTCCTGGCATGAGGCCTTGACAAAGAAATTAAAGTCCCGTATTATACATTCCCTCATTATGAAATTAGTTATTACATGTTATTATTCGACTATTAGAATATCCATGTGCATGTTTATATGGTAATTTTTGTTTTAATTTTTTCTATATTATGTTCAAGGTTATGTTTAAAATTCTATTGTTTTTATTACACATCTTTCCAAAAAAGTTTATAGCTTTCCCTAAATTATTGACCCTCATTGGGCATCTAAGATCACCCCTTTCTTATGTTTTATTTTCCTAGGATCCTAAGAAGTGTTTTATGTTTGAGATATAGGGTTAAGCTAAGAGAACAATGGAATTCTCAAAGGATTTTTTTTTGTGTTATATGTTAGAAAGTGTAATGTAACGTTCATGTATGTAATCTATTTTCTAAGACTGCTAAACTGATCAGTATTTCATGACATGATTCCTTGTAGTCATGCCAATGTATTAAAATAATGCACTGACTCTGGGAATCTAGGGTCAGGGCATTACAGTAATGTAACACCCTAAGCTTCCACAGTACATTTCCTGGCATGAGTCCTTGACACAGAAATTAAAGTCTCGTACTATACATTCCCTCATTATGAAATTAGTTATTACATGTGATTATTCAACTAGTAGAATATCAATGTACATGTTTATATGGTAATGTTTGAATTTATTTTTTCCATATTATGTTCAAGTTTATGTGTAAAAGTCTATTGTTTTTATTACACATTTTTCCTTAAAATTTTATAGCTTCCCCTAAATTATTGACCCTTATTGGGCATCTGAGCACACCCCTTTCGTATGTTTTATTTTCCTAGGATCCCAAGAAGTGTTTTATGTTTGAGATGCAGGGTTAAGCTAAGGGAACAATGGAATTATCATAGGATTGTTTTTTGTGTTGTATGTTAGAAAGTGTAATGCAATGTTCATGCATGTAATCTATTTTCCAAGATTGCTAAACTGATCAGTATTTTGGGACTTGATTCCTTGTAATCATGCCAATGTATTAAAATAATGCACTGACTTAGGGAATCTAGAGTCAGGGCATTACAGTAATGTAACACTTGAAGCTTCCATAGTACGTTTAGTTTTGAATAATGCAATATCTTGCATTGTACGCAACTTCGAGATTCTAACACATCGCGACAAATAAAACTAGCTGTTATGAATATTAATACCCACTTTTTGAAATTTAATCAATTTTTTCATTCAAAATGGACTATATTTTTGGGTTTAGGATATTTAAATTAGATTAGGGTGAATTTTTGGTATTTTTCTGAAAACATTCAGTTTCTGATAAATAGTGAAAAATACTAAATTTTAATTAAAAACAACTTTTTTAATCAAAATAATTTATAGTGATAAATTATACTATTGAGTAGTTTTTATGCATAATTAGATTATATTTTTAAAATTTAATCCAATTTATATCATTGGACGTAATTTCAAATTTAAACTGGACATAATAAAGTGTCAATCTTTTGATAGTTATTATTTATTAAAAACACGCTTTTTGTTTTGACAACGAGAATTAATTTTAAATTAATTTCTGCCACTTCGGTGTTTTGAATTTATAAAAAATGAATTCCATATTTAGAATCATGAGGTAAAAATTATGTAAATAGTTAAATTTTATTTTTAGACATTTGGAATAATTACTTCGGTAAATATTTTATTTACCATTGTTAAAAGTTAAATCCGATAAATAAGGGTAAAAAAATAATATTATAATAATATTAAATTACCCAAAAACATGTCTTTACCCTATTGGATGATACATGTCCAACAACGGGAATCCTTGTGTCGATTTTTTGACCCCATGGAGCCACTTTTAAGTGATAATGACACTTTATATTAATTAAGTTAAAGTAAATATAAAAATGACATAAGCATATATCTTTTAGTAAAGAACTTTTTACATAGGATAATATATGTTATCTCTTCAAATATAAAAATTAATTAGAAAGCTAAAAATATTTCCTACATAATGGTATTCTATTTATAATTTTTATACATTGTATAATTTATTTTATTTATGATACAATGATGACGTAGTAATTACCTTATTAATGAAATATTAAAATAATTGATATTATAAATACCCAAATAAATGTAATTTGAGACTTTTTATGAATTACACTAATTTTCTAGGTTAATATAACATTTTATAGTTGATTAATTTTTTTTTTTAAGTAATAATGTTGTTATGAATTTAGCAAAAACAAAATACCAAAGAGTTTCAAAATTGACATAAATGAGTTTTTTAAAAAAAAAATTATATTATTATTTAGTATTCTATTCCTAAAAATCTATGGTTCTTCCAAAGGTCTCAAATACTCTTATATATGTCATTAATGAACCTCTTGAGGTTCTCTTGGATTTTTATAGTAATTTTATGAACCATATAAAATAAAAATACAAAGAGACATGGTAAATGTCAAACTAATTAACTAAGAGTTAAATCTAGAAGATAAGGTTGATATAGTGACTCAAACATGTATAAAACCTATTGGTTGAGTGGTTTCGACCCATACCAACCATAGCCTCAATATAAATCATTTTGGAGCCATTAGAAACCATAAATGATTTTATTATAAAATAATATTTCAATCTTTTCCTAAGGTTCCCCTCACCTCTCTTATAAAATGGCACTTACCCTTATCTCAAATTAATACCTTCAAAGCCATTTGGCTCAGCCAACCCCTACCCAAATATCCTCTCAAATATCCTCCCTTCATCCTATAGTCCTTACTTTAGTCAGAAAGCCAACATAAGGATCCCTTTTGATAAAATCAAAAGGAAGAACCCGAAGAAGAGGTAAATATTTCATCACCTCTATCAAGTTCCTTTATACTTCCACTTCCTCTTTTGTTGTTGTTTCCATTATAAAAAAATAACTCCAGTATCTTCTATATACGGTGATTTTATTATAAATATTTTAAAACCATATTCATTATTCTATCCATCATTTGAATGGCATGTCCCCATACATACGTACGTACGGCTTACCGTCTCCATGTTGTGGTGTAGTTGTTATTCAATACATTATTATTTGGATGGATATAATAATGATTTATAATTGATGTAAATAATAAATATAACATGATAATGATTCTGTATATATGATATACCATCCAATTATATATTATTTTAATATCAAAAGAAAGATATTGTCGCTTGTGCGTACGTATAGATTACCGTCTCCACGAACATGATGAGATTCATTCCTCATTGTATCCATTCAAGAATAATTTTTATTTGATGATTAAAAATAATTTTTAAATACTTAATATTATTCTGAATATGAATAAGATAGATCATATCCAAAAAAATGTTACTTACGTAACGAAGCATATGAAAGTAAAACAAATCAGTTAACACTCTAAATGATGATACTACTGAAATATCATTAACAAGTAAATATTAGAAGATCATATATGATATCATATTAATGTATATGGTTCTTGTATAATTTAATAAAAATTATTTCACCATTATACAGGAGGTTAACCTACCCTCTAACAAGGAAAATAACAAGGTAAGGGTTAATTTCACAATCTTGTCATTATCTGAGGTTGTTTATACGTAATTATCTACTAGGACCTATTTATCATCCACATCCATGCTTCTTTAAAAAGTATTTCAAAAAAATTTATACTATTTACTACATAATGGTTAAATTCATTTATACCCTTATTTGACCTTATATATTCTGAAAGGAATCTTTTCGTCGTTTTCCATACAAGGTACTTTATGACCTTTTCGACAAAATTATGGTAAGAATGTTTTTTCAACCTATACGGTGGGTGCTGGTATTTTATGCCATTATAACATCATCAATGCTTACCTTAAAATATTATAAGAATATTTCCAAAATAAAAGTTTTTATTTATAATTATATGAATTTAAATTATTTCAAAATATAAAGAGATGTTTCTCTAAAAAGGTTTTGATTTAATATATGTCAACATCCTTGGATAGATTTTAATCTTATTTGAAGTTGATTTATTATGATACAAAACATCCATATTTTATTGACGGTTTTTTGATATTTTTTACTGTGGATGTGTTATTTTTACACCATTCATGGTTTATGGATAAATTATGGACATTTTGTAAGCTATTTTTAATACGAATGTTTATGTTATGTTTAAACCTTTTTATATGAGGAATGCATTGGACTTAGTATGTGACGGGTGGATCCCACTATAGATCCTCGATGCATTGGTAGGTCTAATGAGACAAACTAGTGTCTTGTCACAAGGCCTTGATGAAATCTTGTTTTTAGTCTTGGCACAAGGCCTTGACTATGTGGTTATGAATTTTTCCATTATGCATTCCATCATTATGAAAGTGGATATTGATATTGAATGTGATTATTCAACGAGTAGAATATCCACGAGAATAAGTAAATGGAATTATTTGATTTTATCTTTGCCATATTATTTTGAAGTTCGAGTTTAAAAGGCTTTTATTTTAGTCTTATACATTGCCTTAAAAGTTTATTCTTATTTATGAATGTTTCTGCTATATTGTTATCCTTACTGAGCATCTGAGCTCACCCATTTCTATGTTTTATTTTTCACAGAATGTGAAGAAGTATTTTATGACTGACCTAAAGGGATAGTATGAGGGGATATGAGTGTGGTGTATGGAAATAGTTTTGTTGTAATTTTTTAGTTTATAATGTAATGTAAAACTCATGAATGTATCTAGTATTTTCAAGGCTAATAAATTGATTGGTCCTTCATGACATGATTTACCTGTATCATGCCAATGTTATGTAATAAAGCACTAACTCTAGGTAACTGGGGTCGGGGCATTACAGTTGGTATCAGAGGAAGTTTCTTACAAACCTTGGAATCTATATTTAGATAAATTTTTATTTGAGCCTATTACCATAATATAGACATTGAGGATTAATATAGAAGAACTTCCTAGAATTTTTGTATTGTAGAGATTTTGTGAGTTTTCCTAGCAATACATCCCTGTATGGATACAAGCAGGTAGAGGCAACTCTGGCACAGATGTACCTAGGGGTAAAACCCGAATACACCGCTTTGAGCTAGACTTGACCGGGAACTGGTGCATGACAACGGGCCTTGCAACACTCTTGGTTAGGACACTCTCGGGGGATATGCTTATGAAAATTCTCATTTTCTTTAAAAATAATTACGAAGGGTTTATGAGTATATACTTCCTCATAGAAAACATTTTAATGATTATGGATTATATCCAAAAACTGTTCAGTTTATGTTAAGTGTATTACAAGTTTGTAATTATGTGTTTCGATTCATAAACTAATCTAGTTTATGCATTGTTTAGAAATGGTGCCTAGTAGAAGGAATGGAAACCATATCAATGAAAGTAATCTATATAGATATTTCCCTCCTAATCAAGATAATTATAGTGGAGCTGGTGAAACAACTGGTACTGATCAGCTTATCACCATACTTGGACAACTCACTCAGGTTATGAATAATAACGTTACCCGTATGGAGCACCCTGATCCACAACGTGGAGGATCAATGTTAGATCGCTTCATGAGGAAACAACCACTAACATTCAATGAGAGTAAAAATCCATTATTATCTGAACAATGGATAAATTCCTTAGATAAAATATTCCACACCTTGGGGAGTAACAAAATGGAAAAAGTTGCCATGCCAGTTTACCACCTTACTGGATATGTTGATCAATGGTGGTCATTAATTAAAAACACAATGGAATATTATGAAGTATAAAATATGGAATTGATGGAGTTTAAATATATTTTCTTAGAAAAATACTTTCCTCATGACCATCGAGCGGATATAGAAAGACAATTTCTGAGTCTGAGGCAAAAAGATGATGAGAATGTCACAAAGTATAAAGCTAACTTTACAAGGTTAGGAGAGCATGTAGAAGATTATATAAGTAACCCACAAAATAATATTGACCATTTCTTTGATGGGTTAAAACTATTTCTCCATCGAGCATTAGTCTCACAATCCTTCTCATCATACGAAGACATTGTCTCATGTGCTATCTAGACAGAAATGAAATTCTCTAAGTCTTACGACTTTAAAGAAAATAAAGAGAAAAAGAGATCTATTGAACACTCTGAAAATGGAAGTAAGGAGAAGAAGGGAAAGGTTGAATATACATCCGGTAGTAAATGTGGGAAGAAACACCCCGGTACTTTCTTGAAGGGAATGGGATTCTATTACAAGTGTGGGGAAAAAGGCCACCAATCTCATGATTTCAAGGGGAGGAAAGAGGCTATTAATGTTGAATACTACAATTGTAGAGAAAGGGGGAATTATAAAAATGAATGTACTAAGTGCCAAGGAAACATACATCAGAAAAGGCCAAGGAATCAAGGACAAGATTTTGCTATCACTACTGGTGAGGTTGAATCTCCTAAAGTCATGGTGGCAGGTAATTTAATGGTTTCATCAAGTTTAGAAAATGCTTTATTTGATTCTGGATCATTTCATTGTTTCGTATCTTCTCAGTTTTCTAAGAAAATTATATATTTAAAATTTTATTTAACAAGGGAGTTTTCAGTCAAAACTCGTAATGGAAGTATCATTGCAATAATGTTTTGTGAATCAGTCCCCATTAGGGAATATAAATGTTCTTTATCAGCTAATCTCATCGCCATACCCAAGATTGAATTTGATATAATTGTCGGTATGGATTGGCTATTGGACCATTATGCAAAATTTATTGTATGAAGAAGGAGGTTACTATTTTTGATGATGATGATAAATAACACCTTATCTTTAGAGTAGAAACCTCACCACCTGATTCTTATTTAGATCCACCCGCAGTAGCTCAGCTAAATTCAATTATTGGGGTGGAAGAAAATGAAATAACAGTGGGTGAGGAAAATAATGTTCGAATTAAAGACGTACCTATTGTGCAATAATATGTTGATGTGTTTCTAGAGGATTTACATGGACATCCTCCAGAATGAGAAATTGAGTTTTCCATTGATTTAATTCCTGGTTCAAGGCCCATATCAAAGACCCCATATAGAATGGCCACAGTGGAATTAGTGGAACTAAAAAAACAACTATAGGAATTGAGTAACAAGGGATTTATTCTCCTTAGTTTTTCTCCATGGGGAACCACAGTCCTTTTTGTTAAGAAGAAAGATGGATCAATGAGGTTGTGCATTGACTACAGGGAGATCAATGCTATAACAATAAAGAAAAAGTATCCCATATCTTGCATTGATGATTTATTTGACCAACTTCATGGAGCTGAATATTTTCAAAGATTGACCTTCGATCTGGATATCATCAGTTGTGTGTGAAGAAAGAAGACAATCCAAATACAGCATTTCAAACCAGGTACGAGCATTACAATTTTACAATAATTCCTTTTCGATTGACTAATGCACCCTATGTCTTCATGGATCTAATGAATTGGGTTTTCATGGAATATCTTTATGAATTTGAAGTGGTATTTATTGATGATATCTTGGTATACTCCAAAATCTACGAAGATCATGAAAATCACTTGCGCATTTTCCCGAAGACTCTTAGAAGAAATGAATTATATGGAAAGTTTAGCAAGTGTAAATTCTGGCTTCAAGAGACTTATTTTCTTGGCCATATTGTCTCTAAGGATGGAATATTTGTCGATCCTTCGAATACCAAGGAAATACAAGAATGGCCATCACCAACGAGTATAACTGAGGTACGCAGTTTTATTGGTTTAGCAGGTTATTTTTGGCATTTCATCCAGAATTTTGCCCGATTGGCTAACCCATTAACCAAACTCACATGTAAAGGGGTTAAATTTTTTTGGACAAATGAGTGTGAAGAATGTTTTTAAAAACTGAAGAGAAGATTAGTCAATGATCCTATATTGACACTACCATCAGAGAATGATGGGTTTGTTATCTATAGTAATGTTTCAAAAAAAGGACTTGGTTGTGTCTTTATGCAGAATGATAGGGTTATTGCCTATGCATCATGACAGCTAAAAATTCATGAGAAAAACTATCCTACTCATGATATTGAGTTATCAGCTGTAATCTTTTCTTTGAAGATAGGATACATTATCTCTATGGTGAAAATGTGAGATTTATACTGATCACAAGAGTTTGATGTATATTTTCTCACAAAAAGAGCTCAACATGAGGCAAAGTCGATGGCTTGAACTACTCAAGGATTATGATTTCACAATACACTACCACCCAGGGAAGGAAAATAAGGTGACAAATGCTTTTAGTATAAGTATCACGGAGTTTTGAACAAGATGAGAGTTGAAAAGGATCCTATATATATGGATCTAGTAAATATGGATATGGGAATAACCATGGAAGGTGAAACATCAATTATTTTTCAAATGGATGCCAAAACATCTTTACTAGAAAGGATAAAAAGTTCTCAGGATAATGATGAGGAGTTTCTAAAGAAGATTAAATCTATGAAATATGGGAGATTGAGTGACTTCCTATATGAAGATGGGATTTTAAAATTTGGGAAGAGACTTTTTGTTCCCGATATACCTGATCTAAAAAGATAATTTTTTGATGATGCTCATAGCTCAAATTTCTCTATAATCCCTGGGAGCACCAAAATGAATAGATATTTGAAGGAACATTTTTGGTGGGACAACATGAAGAGGGAGATTGACGATTTTGTGTCAAGATGTATGGTTTTTCAACAAGTGAAAGCTGGAAGGAAACATCCTGGAGGAGTCATGCAACCTCTTCCCATACCTGAGTGGAAATGGGATAATATTATGAAGGACTTTGTCATGGGACTACCAAAGACTCCTATAAGGAACGATGCAATATGGGTCATTACTGATTGTCATACCAATTCAACACATTTTCTTGCTATAAGAGAAGATTTACAACATGAACGTTTATCAATTCTGTATATTTATGAAGTAGTAAGACTTCATGGAGTCCCCCTATCGATTGTTTATGATCGTGATCCCTGTTTTACATCAAGATTCTGGAAAAGTCTTCATAAATCCATGGATACAGAACTTCATTTCAGCACTGCCAACCACCCCCAAACTGATGGACAATCAGAATGGACAATTCAAACCTTAGAAGACATGTTGAGATCTTCCTAACTTGACTTTCAAGGTATGTGGGATCAATATTTACCTCTGGTAGACTTTTCCTATAACAATAGATTCCATTTAAGTATTTAGATGGCTCCATATGAAGCGTTATATGTAAAGGGATGTCGCACACCAACTTGTTGGGATAATGTTTCTGACAGAAAACTTGTAGGCCTAGAACTAGTTGAGGAAACAATGGAAAAGCTGAAGGATATCCAAACCCACATCAAAACAGCACAAAGTAGGCAAAAGAGCTATATTGATAACTGAAGGAAGGATTTTTAATTTCAAGTAGGATATCATGTTTTCTATAAGGTATATCCATGGAATGAAATTATATGATTTGTTAATAAGGGTAAATTGAGTCCCAGGTACATCGGACCTTTCGAAATTTTTGAATGTATTGGGGAAGTAGCTTACCATTTGGAAATGCATCCAAGTTTCTCCAAAGTTCATGATGTGTTCCACGTATCACTGTTGATAAAATACATGCCTGACCCAACGCATGTACTCACCTATGAGGAATTAGAACTAGAACCCGATTGGTATTATTGCAAAGGTTCTTTCAATGTTCTTGATACAAGAGAACATGTGTTGAGAAATTAAATGACTTGTCTAGTAAAGGTTATTTGGAGAAACCATAAAATGGAAGAGGCAACGTGGGAACCTAAGAAACTTATGATGAAGAACCACCAAAATCGTTTTATGCAGTAATATTATAGAAAATTTGAGGACGAAATTATTTGAAGGAGGGGAGAATGTAACACCCCAATCTTCCACGGTATGCTTCGCTTTGAGTAATTAAATATCTTGTGTTGTACGCAGCTTCGAGATTCTAACACATCGCGACCAATCAAACTAGCTGTTATGAATAGTAATACCCACTTTTTCAAATTTTATTAATTTTAACTTTAAAAATAGAATTCAATTTGGGTTTTGGAATATTGAAATTTTCTTGCGGTGAATTTTTTGTATTTTTCTGAAAACAATCAATTTTTGATGAATAGTGAAAAATACTAAATTTTAATTAAAAACAACTTTTTTAATCAAAATAATTTATAGTTCTAAATTATACTATTGAGTGGTTTTTAAGTATAATTAGATTATATTTTTACCATTTAATCCAATGTTTGTCATTAGACATAATTTCACATTTAAACTTGACATAAGCAAGTGTTAATCTTCTGATAGTTATTATTTCTTAAAAACACGCTTTTTGTTTTGATACTGGAAATTAATTTTAAATTAATTTCTAGCTCTTCTGTGTTTTGAATTTTAAAAAAAGTATTCCATATTTAGAAATAGGAGATCCAAATTGTGTAAATAAGTAACTTTTATTTTTATACATTTTGAATAATTACTTCGGTAAATATTTTATTTACCATGGTTAAAGGTTAAATCCAGTAAATAAGGGTAAAAAAATAATATTATAATAATAATAAATTACTCTAACACATGCCCTAACCCAATTGGATAATACATGTCCAACCATGGCCATCATTGTGTCGATTTTGGGACCCCATGGAGCCACTTGTAAGAGATAATGACACTTTATATTATTTAAGTTAAAGTAAATACAAAAATGACAAAAGCATATATCTTTTAGTAAAAAAAAATTTACATAGTGTTATATATGTTATATCTTAGAAAATA
The DNA here is from genome assembly GCA_963277665.1 of Viscum album. NCBI lineage: Eukaryota > Viridiplantae > Streptophyta > Magnoliopsida > Santalales > Viscaceae > Viscum > Viscum album. The sequence continues at coordinate 406,948,963 of OY728130.1, forward strand.
AATATTAATTAGAAAGATAAAATGATTTCCTACCTAATGGTATTTTATTTATAATTTTTATACATTGAATAATTAAATTTATTTATGACACAATGATGATGCAATATTTTTATTATTAATGAAAGAGTCAAATAAATGGTATTATAGATGTTGAAATAAATATTATTTGAAAGTTTTGATGAATCCACAAATTATCTAGGTTAATGTAACATGTTAGGATTGATTAAATTAATTTTTTTTGAAGTAAAAATGTGGTTTTGAATTTAACAAAAACAAAATAGAAAATGGTGCCAAAATTGACATAAAAGAGTTTTTAAAACAAATATTATATTATTAATTGATATTATATTCCTAAAAATATAAGGATCGGAAAAAGGTCTTAAATACTATTATATATGTAATTAATGAACCACTAGGGGTTATATTGTAAGTTTATATTAAGTTTATTAACCATATAATATAAAAATACGAAGAGATATGGTAAATATCAATCTATTTAACTAAGAGTTAAATCTAGAAGATAATGTTAATATAGTGACCCAAACCTGTCTAAAACCTATTGGTTGAGTGGTTTTCAACCCATACCTACCTTAGTCTTTAAATAATTCATTTTGGATCCATTAGAAACTGAAAATTATTTTATTATAAAATAATAATTCAAACTTTTCCTAAGGTACCCTCACCCCTCTTATAAAAGAGAACTTCTCCTTCTCTCATATTCACACCTTCAAAGCCATTTGTTTCAGCCAATTCCTGCCCAAATATCCTCTAAACTTTCCTCCCTTAATTTTAGAGGCCTTCCTTTAGTTATAAAGAAAACCTAAAGAGCCGTTTTGATCAAATCAAAAGAAATAACCCGAAGAAGAGGTAAATATTTCATCACCTCTTTCAAGTTCCTTTATTCTTCCACTTCCTCTTTCACTATTTTTTCCATTCTAAAATAATAACTATAGTATCTTATATATAAATTGATGTTATTATAAATATGGTACAACCATATTCATTATTATATCCATCCTTTGAATGACATGTCACCATACGTGTGTACGTACGGCTTAACGTCTCCACATCGTGGTGTAGTTGTTATTCAATACATTATTATTTAGATGGGTATTATAATGATGTATAATTGATGTAAATAATAAATATAACATGATAATTATTATGTATATATGATATACCATCCAATTATATATTATTTTTAATATCAAAAGAATCATATTGTCACTCGTGTGTATGTATGGATTACCCTATCTACGAACGCAATGAGATTCATTCCCCGTCGTATCCATTCAAGACTAATTTTCATTTGATTATTAAAAGTAATGTTTAAAGACTTAATATTAGTCTGAATATGAATAATATACATCATATCCACAGTAAACATTACTTACATAACAAATCACATAAAGGAAAATGAATCAGTTAACACCTGAAATGATGATACTACTGAAATATCATTAATAAAGCAATATTATAAGATCATATATGATATCATATTAATGTATATGGTCCTTGTATAATTTAATAAAAATTATTTTACCATTATACAGGAGTTTAACCTACTTTCGACCAAGGAAAACAACAAGGTAAGTGTTAATTCTACAATCTCTTCATCATCCGAGGTTGTTTATACGTAATTATCTTTTGGGACCTCATTATTATCCAAATCCATGTTTCCTAAAAAATGTATTTCAATACATTTTTACTAATTACTAGATAATGGGTTAAATTCATTTATACCTTTATTTGACCTTATATGTTTTGAATGAAATCTTACCGTCACTTTCCAAATAAGGTACTTTATGACCTTTTTCAACAAAATTAAGGTAAGAATGTTTTTTTAATTTATATGGCTAGTGAGACAATTTTCCACCATTATTACATCATCAAATCTTCCCTTACAATCCTATAACAATATTTTAAAAATAAATGTTTTCTTTATAATTATGTGACTCTTAAATGATTTCAAAATAGAAAGAGATATTTCTCTAAAAATGGTTTTGATTTCATCTATGTCAACATCCTTTTATGGGTTTTAAACTTATTTGAAGTTGATTTATTATGATACAAAAACTTTCATATTGTATTGAAGGTTTTTTTATATGTTTTACTGTGGATGTGTTATTTTTACACCATTCAGGGTTTGTGGATAATATATTGAAAATTCATATACTAGTTTTAATACGAATGTTTATGTTATGTTTAAACCTTTTCATATGAGGAATGTATTGGACTTAGTAAGTGATGGGTGGAGCTCGCTATAGCTCCTCGATGCATCGGTAGGTCTCATGAGACAAACTAGTGTCTGGGCACAAGGCCTTGACAAAATCTTATTTCTAGTCTTGGTAAAAGGTCTTGACTATGTGGTTATGAAGTCTGGAATTATGCATTCCATCATTATTAAAGTGGATATTGATATTTCATGTGATTATTCGACTAGTAAAATATCCATGTGAATATGTAAGTTTCATTATTTGATTTTATCTTTTCCATATTATGCTGAAGTTCAAGTTTAAAAGGCTTTTGTTTTAGTCTTATACATTTTCTTAATTATTTATGCTTATTTATGAAATTTTCCGAAATATTTTTATCCTAACTGAGCATCTGAACTCACCCCTTTCTATGTTTTATTTTCCCCTGGATGTGAAGAATTATTTTATGAGTGACTTGCAGGCTTAATCTAGGAGGCTTGGATGTTTCTAATTGAATAAATTAGTGTTGTATTTATTTTCAAGTTGTAAAGTTGAAGTTATGTATGAATCTTGTTACCAATAATAGTAAACTAATCCATCTTTTCAAACATGATTTCCTTGTGATCATTCCAATGTTATGTAATAATGCAATAGCTTGTGTTGTACACAACTTCAAGATTATAACACATCGCGACCAATCAAACTATCTGTTATGAATAGTAATACCCACTTTTTGAAATTTTATCAATTTTATCTTCCAAAATGGACTAAATTTTTGTGTTTGGAATATCAAAATCAGCTTAGGGTGAATTTTTGGTATTTTTTTGAAAACATTCAGTTTTTTGATGAATAGTGGAAAATACTAAATTTTAATTAAAAACAACTTTTTTCATCAAAATAATTTATAATGATAAATTATAATATTGAGTAGTTTTTAAGTACAATTAGATAATATTTTTACCATTTAATCTAATTTTGGTCATTGGGATTAATTTTACATTTAAACATAATATAAGCAAGTGTTAATCTTTTGATATTTATTATTTCCTAAAAACACGCTTTTTGTTTTGACAACGGGAATTAATTTTAAATTAATTTCTGCCATTTTTTTGTTTTGAATTTAGAATAATGGATTCCATATTTAGAATCAGGAGGTCCAAATTGGGTAAATAGGTAACTTTTATTTTTAGACATTTTGAATAATTACTTAGGTAAATATTTTATTTACCATGGTTAAAGGTCAATCCAGTAATTAATGGTAAACAAATAATAATATAATAATATTAAATTACCCTAACACATGTTCTAACCCTATTGGATGATACATGTACAACCTTGGGAATCCTTGGTTCAATTTTGGGACCCCATGGAGCCACTTGTAAGTGATAATGACACTTTATATTAATTAAGTTAAAGTAAATACTAAAATGACATATGCATACATCTTTTAGTAAAACAATTTTTACATAGGGTTATATATGTTATCTATTTGACTATAAATATTTACTAGAAATATAAATATAGTTCCTATATAATGGTATTTTATTTATAATTTTTAGACATTGAATAATTAAATTTTTGTATGACTCAATGAGGATGCAGTATTTTACATATTAATGAAAGAATCAAATAAATGGTATTATAGATGTTAAAATAAATATAATTTGAAAGTTTTGATTCCATACACAAATTTTCTAGGTTAATGTGACATGTTATGTTTTCTTAAATGAATTTTTTTCAAAGAAATAATGTTGTTAAGAATTTATCAAAAAAATAGAAAATAGTGTCAAAATTGACATAAAAGAGTTTTTAAAACAAATATTATATTATTAATTGATATTCTATTCCTAAAAATATAAGTTTCAGCCAAAGGTCTTAAATAATATTATATATTTCATTAATTAACCACTTGAGATTCACTTGGATGTTTATAGTAAGTTTATTAACCATATAATAGAAAAATATAAAGAGACATGGTAAATGTCAAACTAATTAACTAAAAGTTAAATCTAGAAGATAAGGTTAATATAGTGACACAAACCTGTCAAAAACCTATTGATTGAGTGGGTTTCGACCCATCCCCACCTTATCCTTGTAAATAATCATTTTTTATCTATTAAAAACCGAAAATGATTTTATTATAAAATAATATTTCATTCTTTTCCTAAGGTGCCCCTCACCCCTCTTATAAAAGGGAACCTCCACATCTCTCAAATTCACACCTTCAAAGCCATTTGGATTTGCCAACCCCTAACCAAATATCCTCTCAACTGTCCTCCGATCATCCTAGAGGACTAACTTTAGTCAGAAATCAAACCTAAAGATCCCTTTTGATCAAATCAAAAGGAATAACCCAAAGAAGAGGTAAATTTTCCATCACCTCTTTCAAGTCCCTTTCTTCTTCCACTACCTATTTATTTTTTGTTTCCATTCTAAAATAATAACTCTAGTATCTTATATATACTGTCATATTATTATAAATATGTTTAACCATATTCATTATTCTATCCATCTTTTGAATGACATGTCACCATACGTGCGTACGTACGGCTTACCGTCACCACGTCGTGGTGTAGTTGTTATTCAATACATTATTAATTGGATGAGTCTAATAAAAATGTAAATAATAAATATAACATGATAATGATTTTTTATATATGATATACCATCCAATTATATATTATTTTAATATCAAAAAATGATATTGTCGCTCGTGCGTACGTACAGATTACCGTCTCCACGAACGCGATGAGATTTGTTCCCCATCGTATCCATTCAAGACTAATTTTCATTTGATGATTAAAAATAATGTTTAAGGATTTAATATCATTCTGAATATGAATAAGATACATCATATCCAAAACAAACATTACTCACGTAACAAATCATATAAATGAAAACAAATCATTTAACACCTGAAACGATGTTGCTACTAAAATATCATTAACAAAGCAATATTGGAAGATCATATATGATATTAAATTAATGTATATGGTTATTTTATAATTTAATAAAAATTATTTCACCATTATACAGTACGTTAACCTACCCTCGACCAAGGAAAAGAACAAGGTAAGGGTTAATTTCACAATCTCTTCATTATCCGAGGTTATTTATACGTAATTATCTATAGGGATATCTTTATAATCCACATCCATGTTTCTTAAAATGTATTTCAAAATAGTTTTAATATTTAATAGACAATGGGTTAAAGTCAATTATACCCTTATTTGATCTTATATCTTTTAAAAGGAATCTTTTCGTTATTTTCCAAACAAGGTACTTTATGACCTTTTCAACAAAATTAAGGTATGAAAGTTTTTTCTAACGTATACGGCAGGTGCGGCTATTTTCTCACTACTAGAAAACGGGCCTATACCCACGGTTTTGCAACAAATCGTGGGTATATGGTACCCCTATACCCACGGTTCTCGAAAACCCTGGGTATAGGGATAATATGGGGACCTATACCCACGGTTTTCTGTAACCGTGGGTATAGGTTAATTTTAAAGACCAATACCCATGGTTTTGTCCAAACCGTGGGCATAGAGTTTTTTTGGATGACCTATACCCACGGTTCTTCAAAACCGTGGGTAGTGGGGTATTTTTTTTTTGAAGACCTATACCCACGGTTTTAAAGAACCGTGGGTATAGCTTTCCCACCATAAGGTGGGAAAGAAATTACGTGTGACAACGAGAAAAAATTTGGTGGGAAGAAAATCTTTATTAATATAATTTTGCGGATAGAAATAATAAATAACAAAAACATTATAGGTGAGTCGGTTAATCCGCCGTTTATTATACCTCTCGGTCCTGGGATCAAATCACAGCATTATTTTCTTTTCTAATATATAACTATTATTAATATAGGTACAAAAATATATATATATTTAACAAAATATCTCCACAGCTCGGTTGGTTAGGCTTAGCGTTGCCCTTCGGCAGGTCGCCGGTTCGACACCCCACATTGTCAATTTTCAACCACCGCGTCCTCGATTTTCAAGGCCCGCGTTTTCCATTTTCAAATACTATGCCTATATAATATTAATATATATAAATAGATATATGTAATTATAAAAAATAAAATTGTTAGCTTCGTTGGTTCTTGGTGATGCGCGGCCGGGAGGTGGTTTGTGAGGTGTGGGTTCGAATCCCTGCAGATCCCGATTTTTGAATTTTAATATCCCACGGTTTTCAAACTGTGGGGAATGTTGTGTACCACATTGGAACAGCATTCTCCACACTTTGAGAATCCTATACCCATGGTTCAGAAAACCCATGGGTATAGGTTGAGACCCCTATACCGACGTCGTTCTAGCCCACGGTTCACAAAACCGTGGGTATAGGTTATACCCACGGTTTTTGGGGTTATACCCACGGTTTTGAACCGTGGGTATAGGTTGTTTTTTCAGTAGTGTCTACCATTATAAAATCGTCGAATATAACCTTACAAGTTTATAATAATATTTTAAAAATAAATGTTTTCTTTATAATTATGTGACTCTTAAATGATTTCAAAATAGAAAGATATTTTTCTCTAAAAGTGGTTTTGATTTCATCTATGTCAACATCCTTTGATGGATTTTAAGCTTATTTGAAGTTGTTTTATTATGATACAAAACTTCCATATTGTATTGAAGGTTTTGTGATATGTTTGACTATGGATGTGTTATTTTAACACCATTCATGGTTTATGGATAATGTATTGACATTTTGTATGCTAGTTTTAATACGAGTGTTTATGTTATGTTTAAACATTTTCATATGAGGAATGAATTGGACTTAGTAAGTGACGGGTGGAGCACGCTATTGATCCTCGATGCATCGGTAGGTCTCATGAGACAAGCTAGTGCCTTGGCATAAGGCCTTGACAAAATCGTTTTTGTAGTCTTTGTAAAAGGCATTGACTATGCAGTTATGCAGTTTGGCATTATGAATTCCATCATTATGAAAGTGGCTATTGATATTGCATGTGATTATTCGACTAGTATAATATCCATGTGAATAAGTAAATGAAATTATTTGATTTTATCTTTTCCATAATATGTGGAAGTTCAAGTTTAAAAGGATTTTGTTTTAGTCTTATACATTTCCTTAAATGTTTATGCTTTTTTATGAAAGTTTCCTCTATATTGTTATCCTTACTGAGAATCTGAACTCGCCCCTTTATGTGTTTTATTTTTTCCATGATGTGAAGAAGTATTTTATGACTGACCTGCATTGACAATCTGAAGGAATATGAGTGTGGTCTATGGAAATATTGTAGCCTTAGTTTTTCATTTTATAATGTAATGTAAAACTCATGAATGTGGCTAGTATTTCCAAGACTACAAAACCGATCAGTCTTTCGGGACATGATTTCCTTGTATCATGGCAATGTTATGTAATAATGCACTGACTCTAGGTAACTAGGGTTGGGGATTTACAATTTGTATCAGATGAATTTTAGTACAAACCTTGTAATCTAGATTTAGATAAACTCTGTTTAGAGCACATTACCCTAAAATAGACTTTGAGGATTAGTATAGAAGAACTTCCTAGAATTTTGGTATTGTAGAGATTTTGTGAGTTTTCCAAGATATAAATCCTTGTCTGGATACGATTAGGTAGAGGCGGCTCCGGCACAGATGTACCTAGGGGTAAAACCCGAAAACACCGCTTTGAGCTAGACTTGAACTGGAACTGGTGCACGACAACGGGCCTTGCTGCACTCTTGGTTACGACACTCCCGGGGGATATGCTTAGGAAAATTTCCATTTTCTTTAAAAATCATTATGAAGGGTTTATGAGTATATAATTCCTCAAAGAAATTTTTTTTATGATTATGGATTATATCCATAATCTATTTAGTTTATGTTAAGTGTTTTACAAGTTTGGAATTATGTATTTTGATTCATAAACAAATCTAGTTTATGCCATTGTTTAGAAATGGAACTTAGTGGAAGGAATGGAAATCGTATCAATGCATGTAATCGTCGTAGGGATTTCCCTCCTACTCAAGATAGTTATAGTAGAGCTGGTGAAGCAACTGGTGTTGATCAGCTGATCACCATACTAGGACAACTCACCTAGGTTATGAATAATAACCTTACTCGTATGGAGCACCATGATCCACAAAGTGGAGGATCAATGTTAGATCACTTTATGAGGCAACAAACACCAACATTCAATGGTATTGTAAATCTATTAGTAGCTGAGAAATTGATAAATTCATTTGTGAAAATATTCCATGCCCTGAGGAGTAGTGAAAGGGAAAAAGTTGTCATGGCAGTTTACTACCTCAATGGAGATGCTAATCAATGGTGGTCATTGATTCAAAACACAAAGGAAGATAATGGAGTATCAAATATGGAATGGAGGGATTTTAAAGAGCATTTATTAGAAAAATACTTTCCTCGTGAACATCGAGTTCATGTGGAAAGGAAATTTCTGAGTCTGAGGCAAAAAGAGGATGAGAATGTAAAAAAGTATGAAGATAACTTTACAAGGTTAGCAAGGCATGCAGTATATTATATACATAACCCAAGAAGTGAGATTAACAGTTTCTTTGATGGGTTAAAACTGTTTCTCCATCGAGCATTAGTCTCACAATCCTTCTCGTCATATGAAGATATTGTCTCATGTGTTATCAAGACAAAAAAGGAATTATCAAAGTCTTACGACTTTAAATAAAAGCAAGAGAAGAAGAGATTTGCAGAACACTCTAGAAATGGAAATAATAGGAAGAAGGGAAATGTTGATTATCCATCTGGTATTAAATGTGGGAAGAAACACCCTAGTACTTGTCTGATGGGAATGGGAGTCTGTTACAAGTGTGGTGAAAAAGGCCTCCATGCTCATGATTTCAAGGCGAAGAAAGAGGCTATCAATGTTGAATTCTACAATTGTATATAAAGGGGAAATTATGCAAATGAATTTCCTAAGATCCAAGAAAACTTATCTTATAAAAGGAAAAGGGATCAAGGGAAATCTTATTCTATCACTACAACTGAGGTTGAAGCTCCGAAAGACGTGGTGACAGGTAATTTAATGGTTTACACAAGTTTAAGAAATGATTTATTTGATTCTGGATCATCGCATTGTTTCATATCTTCCCAGTTTTCTATGAAAATTAGATATTTCCAATTTGATATAATAAGAGATTTTTCAGTCAAAAATCCTAAGGGAAATATCATTGCAACAAAGTTTTGTGAATCAGTCCCTATTATGGAATATAAATGTTTCTTATCTGCTGATATCATTTTTATACGCATAATCAAATTTGATATAATCATCGGTATGGATTGGTTTTTGGACCATGATGAAAAAATTAATTGTAATAAGTAGTAGGTTACTATTTTTGATAATGATGATAAAAACACCTTATCTTTAGAGGATAAACGACACCACCTAATTCTTATCTAGATACAACCCTAGTAGCTCAACTAAATTCAATTATTGGGGAGGAAGAAAATGAAATAATGGTGGGTGAGGAAAACAATGTTCAAATAGAGGATGTACCTATTGTGTAAGAGTATGTAGATGTATTTCCATAGGATTTACATGTACATAATCCAAAAAGAGAAATTGAGTTTTACATTGATTTAATTCTTATTTCAAGGACCATATCGATGACCCCTTAGAGAATGGCCACTGTGAAATTAGTGGAACTAAAGAAACAACTATAGGAATTGAGTAACAAGGGATTTATTCACCCTAGTGTTTCTCAATGGGGAGCCCATGTCCTTTTTGTTAATAAGAAAGATAGATCTATGAGGTTGTGTATTGACTACAGGGAGATCAATGTTATAACAATAAAGAACAAGTATCCCCTACCTCGCATTGAGGATTTATTTGACCAACTTCATAGAGCTCAATATTTTTCAAATATTGACCTTCGATATGGATACCGTTAGTTGTGTGTGAAGAAGGAAGAAATTCCAAATACAACATTTCGAACCAAGTACGGGCATTACAAGTTTACAGTAATGCCTTTTAGATTAATTAATGCACCCTCTGTCTTCTTGGATCTAATGAATAGGGTTTTCAAGGAATATCTTGATTACTTTTTAGTGGTATTTATTGATGATATCTTGGTATACTCCAAAAGCTACAAAGATCATAAAAATCACTTGTGCATTATCCTAAATACTCTTAGAATAAATGAATTATATGTGCAGTTTATCAAGTGTGAATTCTGGCTTCAAGAGATTTCTTTTCTTGGTCATATTGTCTATAAGTATGTAATATATGTTGATCCTTCAAATAACAAGGCAATCCAAGAATGGCTAGCCCCGACGAGTATAACTGAGGTACGCATTTTTATTGTTTCTGATCGTGATCCCCATTTTACATCAAGATTCTAGAAAAGTCTTCAGAAAGCCTTGGATACTGAACTTCGTTTGAGCACTACCTACCACCCCCAAACTGATGGAAAATCATAATGAACTATTCAAACCTTATGAGACATGTTGAGATCTTTATCACTCGACTTTCAAGGCATGTGGAATCAGTATTTACCTCTAGTAAAATTTTCATATAATAATAGCTTCAATTCAAGTATTCAGATGGCACCATATGAAGTGTTATACGGAAAGAGATGTCGCCCAACAACTTGTTGGGATGATGTTGGTGAAAGAAAACATGTTGCCCAAGAACTTGTTGAGGAAACAATTGAAAAGGTGAAGGTAATCCAAACCCACATCAAAGCAGCTCAAAGTATGCAGAAGATCTATGCTGATAACTGAAGGAAGGATTTGTAATTTCAGGTAGGAGATCATGTTTTCTTAAAGTTATCTCCATAGAAGGGTATCATAAAATTTGATAAGAATATTAAATTGAGTTCTAGGTACATCGGACCTTTCGAAATTCTTGAACGAATTGGTGTTGTAGCTTACCGTTTGACAAGTTCGCCAAGTTTCTCCAAAGTTCATGATGTGTTCCACGTATCACTGTTGAGAAAATACATGCCTGGCCCAACGCATGTACTTACCTATGATGAATTAGAACTGTAACCCGATCCATATTATTTTGAAGAGCCTGTCAAGGTTCTTGATACAAGAGAACAAGTGTTGAGAAACCAAATGACTCTTCTGGTAAAAATTTTATGGAGAAACCATAAAATTGAAGTGGCAACATGGGAACCCGAGGAAATTATGATAAAGAACCACCTGATTCTTTTTATGTGGTAATATTCTAAAAAATTTTAGAATGGAATTTTTTGAAGGAGGGTAGAATGTAACACTCCCAGATTCCACAGTATGTTTCCCTTTGAATAATGCAATATCTTGTGTTGTTCGCAACTTCAAAATTATAACACATCGTGACCAATCAAACTAGCCAATATGAATAGTAATACCCACATTTTGAAATGTTATCAATTTTATCATTCAAAATGGACTTTTTTTTGGGTTTGTAATATTGAAATTATCTTAGGGTGAATTTTTGGTACTTTTCTGAAATCATTCAGTTTTTGATGAATAGTGAAAAATACTAAATTTTAATTAAAAACAACATTTTCAATCAAAATAATTTATAGTGCTAAATTATACTATTGAGTGGTTTTCAAGTATAATTATATTTTATTTTTAGCATTTAATCCAATTTTGGTCATTGGATGTAATTTCACATTTAAACTAGACATAAGCAAATGCCGATCTTTTGATAGTTATTATTTCTTAAAAACACGCTTTTTGTTTTAACAATGAGAATTAATTTTAAATTAATTTCTTCCACTTCTATGTTTCAAATTTAGAAAAATGGATTCCATATTTATAATCAGTAGGTCCAATTTTTTTAAATAGGTAACTTTTATTTTGAAACATTTTGAATAATTACTTCGGTAAATATTTTATTTACCATGGTTAAAGGGTAAATCCGGTAAATAAGGATAATGTAATAATATGATAATAATATTAAATTACCCTAAAATGTGTCCTAAACCTATTTTATGATACATTTATGACCATGGGAATACATGAGTCAAGTTGGAGACCCCATTGGGCCACTTGTAAGTGATAATGACACTCTATATTATTTAAGTTAAGGTAAATAAAAAAATGACATAATCATATTTCTTTTAGTAAAAAAAAATTTACATAGGGTTATATATGTTATATATTCGACTATAAATATTCATTAGAAAGATAAAATGATTTCATACATAATTTTATTTTATTTATAATTTTTATACATTTAATAATTAAATTTAGTTTTGACACAATGATGATGCATTATTTCTCTTATTGATGAACAAATCAAATAAACTGTATTATAGATGTTAAAATAAATATAATTTGAATGTTTTGATGACATCCAAGAATTTTATACGTTAATGTTACTTGTTATGATTGATTAAATGAATTTTTTTCTAAGTAATAATGCTGTTAGGAATTGAACATAATCAAACTAGAAAATAGTGTCCAAATTGACATAAAAGAGTTTTTAAAACAAATATTATATAATTAATTTATATTATATTCCTAAAAATATATGGTTCAGAAAAAAGTATTAAATAATATTATATATGTTATTAGTGAACCAATTTAGGTTCTCTTGGATGTTTATAGTACGTTTATTAACCATATAATATAAAAATACAAAGAGACATGTTAAATGTCAAACTAATTAACTAAGAGTTAAATCTAAAGGATAAGGTTAATATAGTGACCCAAACCTCTCTAAAACCTATTGGTTGAGTGGTTATCAACCCATAACCACCTTATACTAGAAATAAATCATTTTTGAGCCCTTATAAACCTAAAATGATTTTATTATAAAATAATATTCCAATCTTTTCTTAAGGTGCCCATCATCCCTCTTATAAAAGGGCACTTCCAATTCTCTAAAATTCACACCATTAAAGCCATTTGGCTCCACCAAACCCTACCCACATATCCTCTCAACTGTACTTCATTCATCATAGAGGCCTTCCTTTAGTCATAAATCCAACCTAAAGAGCCCTTTTGATCAAATCAAAAGGAAGAACCCGAAGAAGAGGTAAATATTTTATCACCTCTTTCAAGTTTCTTTCTTCCTCGACTTCCTATTTGCTTGTTGTTTCCATTCTAAAATAATAACTCCAGCATCTTATATATACTATTATGTTATTATAAATATGGTACAACCATGTTCATTATTCTTTCCATCCTTTGAATGACTTGTCACTATACGTGCGTACGTACGGCTTACCGTCTCCACGTCAGGGTGTAGTTGTTATTCAATACATTATTATTTGGATGGTTATAAAAATGATGTATAATTGATATAAATAATAAATATAACATGATAATTATTATTTATATATTATATACAATCCAATTATATATTATTTTAATATCAAAATAATGACATTGTCTCTCATGCGTACGTACAGATTATCGTCTCCATGAACGCGATGAGATTCATTCCCCATCATATACATTCAAGAATAATTTTCATTTGATGATTAAAAATATTGTCTAAAGACTTAATATCATTATGAATATGAATAAGATACATAATATCCCAAACTAACATTACTTACGTAACAAAGCATATAAAGGAAAACAAATCAGTTAACACCCGACATGATGATACTATTGAAATATCATTAACAAAGCAGTTTTAGAAGATAATATATGATATCATATTAATGTATATGGTTCTTGTATAATTTAATAACAATTCTTTCACCATTATACAGGAGTTTAACCTACCCTCTACCAAGGAAAAGAACAAGTTAAGGGTTAATTTCACAATCTCTTCATTATCCGAGGTTGTTTATACGTAATTATCTATTGGGACCTCTTTGTCATCCACATACATGCTTCTTAAAAATGTATTTCAAAACATTTTTTAAAATTTACTATACAATTGTTTAAAGTCATTTATATCCTTATTTGACCTTATATGTTCTGAAAGGATTCTTTCCGTCATTTTCCAAACAAGGTACTTTATAACCTTTTTGACAAAATTAAGGTAAGAATGTTTTTTTAACTTATACGGCGTGTGCGGCTATTTTCTGCCGTTATAACATCATAAAAGCTTCCCTTACAAGATTATAATAATTTTTACAAAATAAATGTTTTATTTTATAATTATATTAATTTTAAATGATTTCAAAATAGAAAGTGATATTTTTCTAAAAAAGGTTTTGGTTTCATCTATGTCAACATCCATTGATGGATTTTAAGCTTATTTGAAGTTGATTAATTCTGATACAAAACATCCATATTGTATTGATGGTTTTGTGATATTTTTTTCTGTGGATGTGTTAATTTTACACCATTCATGGTTTATAAATAAAGTATTGACATTTTGTATGATAGTTTTAATACGAATGTTTATGTTATGTTTAAACCTTTTCATATGAGGAATGCATTGGACTTAGTATGTGACGGGTGGAGGCCGTTATAGCTCATCGATGCATCGGTAGGTCTCATGAGTCAAACTAGTGTCTTGGCATAAGGCCTTGATGAAATCATATTTATAGTCTTGGCATAAGGCCTTGACTATGTGGTTATGAAGTCTGGAATTATGAATTACATCATTATGAAAGTGGCTATTGATATTGCATGTGATTATTCGACTAGTAGAATATCCATGTGAATAAGTAAATGGAATTATTTGATTTTATATTTTCCATATTATTTTGAAGTTCAAGTTTAACAGGATTTTGCTTTATCTTATACATTGCCTTAAATGTTTATGCTTATTTATGAAAGTTTCTGCTATATTGTTATCCTTACTGAGCATCTGAGCTCACCCCTTTCTATGTTTTATTTTTCCCAGGATGTGAAGAAGTATTTTAGGACTGAACTATAGGGATAGTCTAAGGGGGTATGAGTGTGGTATATGGAAATAATGTTGTTATAGTTTTTCATTCTATAATTTAATGTAAAACTCATAAATGTATCTAGTATTTCCAAGGATACTAAACTGATCTGTCGTTCGGGACATGATTTCCTTGTATCATGCCAATGTTATGTAATAATGAACAGACTCTGGGTAACTTGGGTCAGGGTCTTACAGTTGGTATCATAGTAAGTTTAGTACAAACCTTGGAATCTAGATTTAGATAAAATATGATTAGAGAACATTACCCCAAGATAGACTTTGATATTTAGTATAGAAGAACTTCCTAGAATTTTGGTATTATAGAGATTTTCTGAGTTATCCAAGAAATACATACCTATCTGGATACGAGTAGGTAGAGGCGGCTCTGGCACATATTATCTAGGGGTAAAACCCGAAAACACCACTTTTAGCTAGACTCAAACGGCAACCGGTGCATGACAACGGGCATTGCTGCACTCATAGTTACGACACTCCAGGGGGAAATGCTTTGGAAAATTCTCATTTTATTTACAAATAATTATAAAGGGTTTATGAGTATATACTTCCTCAAAGAAAACATTTTTATGATAATGGATTATATCCATAAACTGTTCAGTTTGTGTTAAGTGTTTCCTAAGTTTGGAATTATGTATTTCGATTCATTAACTAATCTAGTTTATTCCATTATTTAGAAATGGCGCCTAGTGGAAGGAATGGAAGCCGTATCAACGCACATAATACATGTAGGGACTCCCTCTTACTCAAGATAATTATAGTGGAGCTGGTGAAGCAACTGGTTCTTATCATCTTATCACCATACTGAGATAACTCACTCAGGTTATGAAAATAACATTACCCGTATGGAGAACCCTGATCCACAGCCTGGATGATCAATGTTAGATCGCTTCATGAGGAAACAACAACCAACATTAAATGGGAGTAAAAATCTATTAGTAGCTGAGCAATGGATAAATTCCTTAGAGAAAATATTCCACACCTTGGGGAGTAGCGAAAAAGAAAAAGATTTCATGGTAGTTTACCGCCTCACTGGAGATTCTGATCAATGGTGGTCGTTGATTCAAAACACAAAGAAATATGATGAAGTATCAAATATGGAATGAAGGGAGTTTAAAGAGATTTTCTTAGAAAAAAACTTTCCTCATGACCATCGAGAGGATATGGAAGGAAAATTTCTGAGTCTGAGGAAAAAGGAGGATGAAAATGTCGCAAAGTATGAACCTACCTTTACAAGGTTAATGAGGCATGTTGTAGATTATATACGTAACCCAAGAAGTAATATTGACCATTGCATTTATGGGTTAAAACTATTTCTCCATAGAGAATTATCACAATACTTCTCATCGTATGAAGATATTGTCTCATGTGCTATCAAGATATAAAATAAATTCTCTAAGTCTTGTGACTTTGAAGCAAAGCAAGAGAAGAAGAGATCTTCTGAACACTCTGGAAATCGAAATAAAGGGAAAAATGGAAAATTTTAATATCTATCCTACAAAAAATGTTGGAATAAACACCCTGGTACTTGTCTGAAGGGAATGGTAGTCTACTACAAGTGTAGCAAAAAAGTCCACCAAGTTCGTGATTTCAAGGGGAAGAAAGTGGTTGTCATTGTTGAATGCTACAATTGTAGAGAAAGGGGGAATTATGCAAATGAATGTCCTAAGGGCCAAGGAAACTTACCTCAGAAAATGACAAGGGATCAAGGCCAAGATTTTTATATCACTACTGCTGATGTTGAAGCTCTAAAAGATATGGTGGCAGGTAATTTAATGGTTTCCTCAAGTTTAGAAAATGCTTCATTTGATTCTGGATCATCTCATTATTTCATATCTTCCCAGTTTCCTAAGAAAATTAGGTATTTACAATTTGATTTAACAAGGGAGTTGTCAGTCAAAAATCCTAAGGGAAGTATCATTGCAACATAGTTCTATGAATTAGTCCCAATTAGAGCATATAAATTTTATTTATCTGCTGATCTCATTGTCATACCCATGATGGAATTTGATATAATCCTCAGTATTGATTGTCTTTCAGACCCTGATGCAAAAATTTATTGTAAGAAGTAGGAGGTTATGATTTTTCATGACGATGATAAAGAACACCTTATCTTTAGAGCATAAATGTCACCACCTGATTCTTATCTAGATCCACCCCTAGTAGCTCAACTAAATTCAATTATTGGAGATAAAGAGAATGAAATAACTGTGGGTGAGAAAAATAATGTTCAAATAGAGGATGTACCAATTGTGCAGGAATATGTTCATGTGTTTCTAGAAGATTTACCTGGACATCCTCCATAATGAGAAATTGAGTTTTACATTGATTTAATTTTAGGTTCAAGGACCATATTGAAGACACCTTATAGAATAGCCACAGTGGAATTAGTGGAACTAAAGATACAACTAGAGTAATTGAGTAACAAGGGATTTATTTTCCGTAGTGTTTCTCTATGGGTATCCCTTTTCCTTTTTGTTAAAAAGAAAGATGGATTTATGAGGTTTTACATTGACTACAGGGAGATCAATGTTATAACAATAAAGAAAAAGTATCCTCTACCTCACATTGATGATTTATTTGACCAACTTCATAGAGCTCAATATTTTTCAAAGATTAACCTTTGATCTGGATACCATCAGTTGTGCGTGAAGAAGGAAGACATTAAAAAGACAACATTTCGAACTAAGTACAAGCATTACGAGTTTACAGTAAAGACTTTTGGATTGACTAATGCACCCTCGGTTTTCATGGATCTAATGAATAGGGTTTTCAAGGAATATCTTGATGAATTTGTAGTGGTATTTATTGATGATATCTTGGAATACCCCAAAAGCTATGAAGATCATGAAAATCACTTGCATGTTATCCTGAAGACTCATAGAAGAAATGAATTATATGGGACGTTTATCAAGTGTGAATTATGGGTTCAAGATATTTATTTTCTTGGACATATCATCTTTAAGGATGGAATATCTATTTATCCATCAAAGACCAAGGCAATCCAAGAATGTCCAACACAGACGAGTATAAATGAGGTAAGCATTTTAATTGGTTTAGCAGGTTATTATCGACATTTCATCCAGAATATTTCCTGATTGGAAAACCCATTAACCAAGATCACAGGTAAAGGGTTTAAATTTGTTTGGAAAAAAGGGTGTGAAGAATTTTTTGAATAATTTAAGAGAAGATTATTCAATGCTCCTATATTGACTCTACCATCGGGGAATGATGGGTTTTCTATTTATAGTGATGCTTCGAAGAAATGACATTGTTGTGTCCTTATGTAGAATGATAGAGTTATTGCCTATGCATCACAACAGCTAAAACTTCATGATTAGAACTATCCTACTCATGATCTTGAGTTAGTAATAGTAATATTTTCTCTTAATATTTTGAGACATTATCTCTATGGTGAAAAATGTGAGATATGTACTGATCACAAGATTTTGAAGTAAATTTACTTACATAAAGAACTCAACATGAGGCAAATGAGATGGATTGAACTACTCAAGGATTATGATTTCACAATAGAAAACCACCTGGGGAAGGAAAATAAGGTGTCAGATGCTTTGAGTAGAAAGTATCATGGAGTTTTGAACAAGATGAGAGTTGAAAAAGATTCCATATACATGGATCTAGTAAAAATGGATATGGGAATAACCATGGAAGGTGAAACATCAATTATTTTTTAAATGGTTTCCAAAACATCTTTACTAGAAAGGATAAAAAGTTCTCAGGATAATGATGAAGAGTTTTTGAAGAATATTAAAGCATTGAATGATGGGAGATTGAGTAACTTTGTATATGAAGATGGGATTTTAAAACTTGGGAAGAGATTTTGTGTTCCCGATATACCTGATCTAAAAAGAGAATTGTTTAATGTTGCTCATAGCTCAAATTTCTCTATACACCCTAGGATCACCATAATGTATAAATATTTGAAGGAACATTTTTGGTGGGACAACATGAAGAGATAGATCGCTAATTTTCTATCAAGATGTATGGTTTGTCAACAAGTGATAACTGGAAGGAAAAATCATGGAGGAGTCATGCAACCTCTTCCCATACCTAAATTGAAATGGGATAATATTACAATGGACTTTGTTATAGGGATTCCAATGACTCCTAGAAAGAATGATGCAATATGGCTCATTGTTGATCATCATACCAAGTTCGAACATTTTCTTGCTATAAGAGAAGATTTACCACATGTACGTTTAGCAAGAATGTATATTAATGAATTTGTAAGACTTCAGGGAGTACCCCTATCGATTTTTTTTATCGTGATCCCGGTTTTACATCAATATTCTGGTAAGGTATTCATAAATCCACGGAGACTGAACTTCGTTTGAGCACTGCCTACCACCCCCAAACTGATGGAAAATTAGAACAGACTATTCAAACCTCATAATAAATGTTCAGATCTTTCTTACTTGAATTTCAAGGTATGTGGGATCAATATTTACCTCCAGTATAATTTTCCTATGACAATAGCTTCCATTCAAGTATTCAGATGGCACTATATGAAGCGTTATTCAAAACGAGATGCCACACACCAACCTGTTGGGATGATTTTGGGGAAAGAAAATTCATAGGCCCAGAACTTGTTGAGGAAATGATGGAAAGGGTGAAGGTAATCCAAACCCACATCAATGTAGCTCAAAGTAGGCAGAAGAGCTATGCTGATAACTGAATGAAGGATTTCTAATTTTAGGTAGGAGATCATGTTTTCTTGAAGGTATATCCATGGAAAGAAATTATATGATTCGGTAAGAAGGGTAGATTGAGTCCCATGTAAATCGGACCTTTAGAAATTATATAATGAATTGGGGTTGTAGCTTACCATTTGGCAATGCCACCAAGTCTCTCCAAAGTTCATGATGTGTTACAGGTATCACTGTTGAGAAAATATATGCTTTACCCAACGCATGTACTTAACTATGAGAAATTAGAACTGGAACCTGATCTGTCTTATTGTGAAGATCCTAACAAGGTTCTTGATACCAGAGAACAAGTGTTGAGAAACTGAATGACTCATCTGGTAAAGTTTCTATAGAGAAACCATAAAATGGAAGAGGCAATGTGGAAACCCGAGGAACTTATGATAAAGAACCACCCGTATATTTTTATGCGGTAATTTTCTAGAAATTTTGAGGATGAAATTATTTGAAGGAGGGGATAATTTAACACCCCAAGCTTCCATGGTATGTTTTCCTTTGAATAAAGCAATAGCTTGTGTTGTACGCAACATCGAGATTATAACACATCGCAGCCAATCAAACTAGCCGTTATGAATAGTAATACACACTTTTTGAAATGCTATCAATTTTATCTTTCAAAATGGACTTCATTTTTGGATTCGGAATATCAAAATTATCTTAGGGTGAATTTTTGGTATTTTTCTGAAAACATTCAGTTTTTGATTAATAGTGAAAAATACTAAATTTTAATTAAAAACAGATTTATCAATCGAAATAATTTATAGTGCTAAATTATACTAGTGAGTGGTTTTTAAGTATAATTAGATTATATTTTTACCATTTAATACAATTTTGGTCATTGGACATAATTTCACATTTAAACTGGACATAAGCAAGTGTCAATCTTTTGATAGTTATTATTCCTTAAAAACACACTTTTTGTTTTGACAATGGGAATTAATTTTAAATTACTTTCTGCCACTTTTGTATTTTGAATTTAGAAAAATGTATTCAATATTTATAATCAGGAGGTCCAAATTTTTTAAATATCTAAATTTTATTTTTAGTCATTTTGAATAATTAAATCAGTAAATATTTTATTTACCATGGTTAAAGGGAAAATCTGGTAAATAAGGGTAAACAAATAATATTATAATAATATTAAATTACGCTAACACGTGTCCAAACCCTATTTTCCAGTACATTTCTTGCCATGGGAATCCTTGGGTAAATTTTGGGACCCCATGGAGCCACTTCTAAGTGATAATGACACTTTATATTATTTAAGTTAAAGTAAATACAAAAATGACATAAGCATATATCTTTTAGTAAAACAATTTTTACTTAGGGTTATATATGTTGTCTCTTAGACTATAAATATTAATTAGAAATATAAAACTATTTACTACATAATGGTATTTTATTTATAATTTTTAGACATTGAATAATTAAATTTATTTATGACACAATGATGATGCAGTATTTTCCTTATTAATGAAAGAATCAAATAAATGGTATTATAGATGTTAAAATAAATAGAATTTGAAAGTTTTTATGCCATACATGAATTTTCTAGGATAATGTGACATGTTAGGATTGATTAAATTATTTTTTTCATGTAATAATTCTGTTAGGAATTTAACAAAAACAAAATAGGAAATAGAGTGAAAATTGGCATAAAAAGGTTTTTAAAACAAACATTATATTATTAATTTATATTATATTCCAAAAAATCTAAGGGCCGACCAAGGGTATTAAATAATATTATATATTTCATTAATTAACCACTTGAGGTTATCTTGGAAGTTTATAGTATATTTATTAACCATATAAGATAAAAATACAAAGAGATATGGTAAATGTCAAACTAATTTATTAAGAGTTAAATCTGGAAGATAAGGTTAATATAGTGAAACAAACCTGTCTAAAACCTATTGGTTGAGTGGTTTTTGGCCCATCCCCACCTTATCCTAGAAATAAATCATTTTTGATCCATTAGAAACATAAAATTATTTTATTATAAAATAATATTCCAATCTTTTCCTACGGTGCCCCTCGCCCATCTTATAAAAGGGAACTTCCCATTATCTCTAATTTAAACCTTCAAAGCCATTTGGATTGGCCAAACCCCACCCAAATATCTTCTAAACTCTCCCGCCTTCATCCTAGATGTCTTCCTTTGGTCATAAAGCCATCCTATAGAGCCCTTTTGATCAAATCAAAAGGAAGAACCCAAAGAAGAGGTAAATATTTCACACCGCTTTCAAGTTCCTTTCTACTTCCACTTCATCTTTCTTTGTTGTTTCCATTCAAAAATTATAACTCAAGTATATTATATATAAATTGATATTATTATAAATATGGTATAACAATATAAATTATTCTATCCATCCTTTTAATGACATGTCACCATATGTGCGTACATACGACTTACCGTCTCCACGTTGTGGTGTAGTTGTTATTCAATACATTATTATTTGGATGGGTATAGTAATGATATATAATTGATGTAAATAATAAATATAACATGATAATGATTTTTTATATATGTTATAACATCCAAATATATATAATTTTAATATCAAAAGAATGATATTGTCGCTCATGCGTACATACGGATTGCCGTCTCCACGATCGCAATGAGATTCATTCTCCACTGTATCCATTCAAGACTAATTTTCATTTGATGATTAAAAATAATGTTTAAAGACTTAATATAATTCTGAATTTGAATAAGATACATTATATCCCGAAAAAACATTACTTACATAACAAAGAATATATTGGAAAAAAAATTAGTTAACACACAAAATGAGGATACTACTAAAATATCATTAACAAAGAAATATTAGAAGATTATATATGATATCATATTAATTTATATGGTTCCTTTATAATTTAGTAACAATGATTTCACCATTATACTAGAGTTTAACCTACCCTTGACCAAGGAAAAAACAAGGTAAGGGTTAATTTCACAATCTCTTAATTATCCAAGGTTGTTTATACGTAATTATCTACTGAGACCTCTTTATCATCCACGTCCATGCTTCATAAAAATTTATTACAAAACATTTTTACTATTTACTATACAATGGGTTAATTTTATTTATACCCTCATTTTACCTTATATGTTTTTAAAGGAATTTTTTCTTCGTTTTCCAAAAAAGGTACATTATAACCTTTTCGACCAAATTAAGTTAAGAATGTTTTTTTAACTTATATGGAGAGTGCGGATATTTTCCACCATTATAACATCATCAAAGTTTTTCTTACAAGCTTATAAGAATATTTCCAATGTAAAAGTTTTCTTTTATAATTATGTGAATTTTAAATGATTTCAAAATATAAAGAGATATTTCTCTAAAAAAGTTTTTGATTTCATCTATGTCAACATCTTTTGATAGATTTTAAGCTTATTTGATGTTGATTTATTATGATACAAAACTTCCATATCATATTTAAGGTTTTGTGATATTTTTGACCATGGATTTGTTATTTTTACACCATTCAGGGTTTATGGATAAAGTATTGACATTTCATTTGCTAGTTTTAATACGAATTTTTATGTTATATTTAATCCTTTTCATATGAGGAATAAATTGGACTTAGTAAGTGATGGGTGGAGCTCGCTATAACTCCTCGATGCATCAGTAGGTCTCATGAGACAAACTATTGTATTGGAACAAGGCCTTGATGAAATCTTATTTGTAGTCTTGGAACAAGGCATTGACTATGTGGTTATGAAGTCTGGTATTATGCATTACATCATTATGAAAGTGGCTATTGATATTTCATGTAATTATTCGACTAGTAGAATTTCCATGTGAATAAGTAAATGGAATTATTTGATTTTATCTTTTCCATATTATGCTGAAGTTCAAGTTTAAAGGGCTTTTGTTTTAGTCTTATACATTGCCTTAAATGTTTATGCTTATTTATGAAAGTTTTTGCTAAATTGTTATCCTTACTGAGCATCTGAGCTCACCCCTTTCTATGTTTTATTTTTTCCAGGATGTAAAGAAGTATTTTATGATTGATATACAGGTATTTTCTGAGGGGATATGAGTGCGGTCTATGGAAATAATGTTGTTTTAGTTTTCTATTTTATAATGTAATGTAAAACTCATGAATGTGTCTAGTATTTCCAAGGCTACTAAACTGATCAGTCTTTTGGTACATGATTTCCTTGTATCATTCCATTGTTATGTAATAATGCACCGACTCTCGGTAACTAGGTTCGGGGTGTTACAGTTGGTATCAGAGGGAGTTTTAGTAAAAATCTTGGAATCTCGATTTAGATAAACTCTGATTAGAGCACATTACCCTAATATAGACTTTGAGGATTAGTATAGAAGAACTTCATATAATTTTGGTATTGTAGAGATTTTGGGAGTTTTGAAAGAAAAAAATACCTATATGGATATGAGAAGGTAGAGGCGGCTCTAGTACAGATGTACCTAGGGGTAAAACCCGAAAACACCACTTTGAGCTAGATTCGAATGGGAACTGGTGCACGATAATGGGCATTTCTACACTCTTGGTTATGTCACTCCTGAGGGATGTTCTTAGTAAAATTATCATTTTCTTTAAAAATCATTATGATGGTTTTATGAGTATATACTTCCTAAAATAAATTTTTTTTATGATTATGGATTATATCCATAAATTGTTCAGTTCATGTTAAGTGTTTTACTAGTTTGGAATTATGTATTTAGAATCATAAACTAATCTAGATTATGCCATTGTTTAGAAATGGAACCCAGTGGAAGGAAGGGAAACGATATCAATGCATGCAATCCATGTAGGAATTTCCCTCCTACACAAGATAATTATAGTGGAGTTGGTCAAGCAACTAGTGCTGATCATCTTATTACCATACTGGGACAACTCACTCAGGTTATAAATAATAACTTTACCTATATGGATCACCTTGATCCACAGCGTGGAGGATCAATGTTATATCGCTTCATGAGGCAACAACCACCAACATTCAATGGGAGTACAAATCCATTAGTAGGTGAGGAATGGATAAATTCCTTAGAGAAAATATTCCATGCCTTGGGGAGTAGTGAAAGGGAAAAAGTTGTCATGGCAGTTTACCGCCTCACTGGAGATGCTAATCAATGGTGGTCATTGATTCAAAACAAAAAGGAATATGATGAAGTATCAAATATGGAATGAAGGGATTTTTAAAAACTTTTCTTAGAAAAATACTTTCTTCGTGACCATTTAGCAGATATGGAAAGGAAATTTCTGAGTTTGAGACAAAAATAGGATTAGAATGTTGCAAAGTATGAAGCTAACTTTATAAGGTTAGCAAGGCATGCTGCAGATTATATATGTAACCCAAGAAGTAAGATTGATCGTTTCTTTGATGGGTTAAAACAATTTCTCCATCGAGCATTAGTATCAAAATCATTCTCATCGTATGAAGATATTGTATCATGTGCTATCAAGACAGAAAGGGAATTCTCTAATTCTTATGAGATTAAATCAAAGCAAGAGAAGAAGAGATCTACTGAACACTCTGGGAAAGGAAATAAGGAAACAGGGAAGAAAGGAAGAATTAAATTTCTACCCTCTGATAATTATGGAAGGAAGAAACCTGGTGCTTGTCTTAAAGTAAAAGGACTATGCTACAAGTGTGGAAAGAAAGGCCATCTTTCTCTTGATTATAAGGGAAATAAAGATGCTACCAATGTTCAATTATAAAATTGCAGGGAGATGGGACATTATGCAAATGAATTTCCTATGTGTTAGGGAAACATACCTATGAAAAGGCCAAGGGATCAAGGCCAATCTTATGAAATCCCTACTACTGAGGTTGAAGCTCTGAAAGATGTGGTGGTAGGTAATTTAATGCTTTCCTCAAGTTTAGCCAATTCTTTATTTGATTCTGGATCATTGCATTGTTTTATATCTTCCCAGTTTTATAATAAAATTAGATATTTCCAATATTATTTAACAAGGGAGTTGTCAGTCAAAACTCCTAAGGGAAGTATCATTGCTACAAAGTTTTGTGAATCATTTCCCATTAGGGAATATAAATGTTCTTTATCTACTGATCTCATCAACATACCCATGAATGAATTTGATATAATCATTGGTATGTATTGGCTTTCAGACCATGATGAAAAAATTTATTATAAGAATAAGGAGGCTACTATTTTTTTTAACGATGATAAAGAACGCCTTATCTTTAGAGACGAAACATCACCACTTGATTCTTATCTAGATCCACCCCCAGTAGCTCAACAAAATTCAATTATTGGGGAGGAAGAGAATGAAATAATTGTGGGTCAGGAAAAGAATGTTCAAATAGAGGATGTACCTATTGTGCAAGAGTATGTTAATGTATTTCCAGAGGATTTACCTAGACATCCTCCAGAATGAGAAATTGAGTTTTCCATTGATTTAATTCCTGGTTCAGGGCCCATATCGAAGACCCCTTATAGAATGGACACTGTGGAATTATTGGAACTAAAGAAACAACTGGACTAATTGAGTAACAAGTGATTTATTCGCCCTAGTATTTTTCTATGGGGATCCCATGTCCTTTTTGTTAAGAAGAAAGATGGATCTTTGAGGTTTTGCATTGACTATAGGGAGATCAATGCTATAACAATAAAGAACAAATATCCACTACCTTGCATTGATGATTTATTCGACCAACTTCATGGAGCTCAATATTTTTCAAATATTGACCTTCGATCTGGATATCATCAGTTGTGTGTGAAGAAGGAAGACATTCCAAAAACAGCATTTTGAACTAGGTACGGGCATTACGAGTTTATAGTAATGCCTTTTGGGCTAACTAATGCACCCTATGTTTTTATGGATCTAATGAACAGAGTTTTCAAGTAATATCTTGATTATTTTTTAGTGTTATTTATAGATGATATCTTGGTATACTCCAAAATCTATGAAGATCATGAAAATCACTTTCGAAAAATTCTGAAAACCCTCATAGGAATTGAATTATACAGGAAGTGTAGCAAGTGTGAATTTTGGCTTCATGAGATTTCTTTTCATGGACATATTGTTTCTAAGGATGTAATCTCTATTGAACCTTCTAAGACAAAGGCAATCCAAGAAAGGCCAGCACTAACAAGTATAACTGAGGTACGCAGTTTTATTGGTTTAGCAGGTTATTATGGATGTTTCTTCCAGAATTTTTCCTGATTGGCTAACCCATTAATGAAGCTCACACATAATGGGGTTAAATTTGTTTTTTACAAAATAGTTTGAAGAATGTTTTGACGAACTGAAGAGAAGATTATTTAATGATCTTATATTGACTCTACCATCGGGGAATGATGGGTTTGTTATTTATAGTGATGCTTCAAAGAAATTACTTGGTTGTGTCCTTATACAGAATGATAGGGTTATTGCCTATACATCATGACACCTAAAAATTCATGAAAAATACTATCCTAATCATGATCTTGAGTTAGAATCTGTAATCTTTCCTTTGAAGATATGGATACATTATCTCTATGATGAAAATGTGAAATTTATACTGATCACAAGAGTTTGAAGTATATTTTCTCACAAAAAGAACTCAGCATAAGGCAATGGTGATGGCTTGAATTACTCAAGGATTATGATTGCACTATACACTACCACCCGGGGAAGGCCAATAAGGTAGAAAATGATTTCAGTAGAAAGGGTCATGGAGTTTTGAACAAGATGAGAGTTGAAAAGGATCCTATATGCATGAATCTAGTAATGGTGGATATGGGAATAACCATGGAAGGTGAAACATCAATGGTTTTTCAAATGGTTTCCAAACCATCTTTACTAGAAAGGATAAAAAGATCTCAGGATGATGATGAGAAGTTTATAAGGAAGATTAAAGCTTTGAATGATGGTAGATTGAGTGACTTCGTATATGAAGATGGGATTTTAAAATTTGGGAATAGACTTTGTATTCCCGATATACCTAATCTAAAATGAGAATTGTTGGATGATGCTCATAGATCCTATTTCTCTGTACACCCTGGAAGTAACCAAATGTATAGATATTTGAAGTAACATTTTTGGTGGGGCAACATGAAAAGGGAGATTGCTGATTTTGTGTCAAGATGTATGGTTTGTCAACAAGTGAAAGCTGGAAGGGAACATCCTGGAGGAGTCACGCAACCTCTTCCTAAACCTAAATAAAAATGGGATAATATTACAATCAACGTTGTCATGGGGATACCAAGGACTCCTAGAAGGAATGATGCAATATGGGTCATTGTTGATCATCTTACCAAATCAGCACATTTTCTTGCCATAAGAGAAGATTTACCAGTTTAACGTTTAGCAAGAATATTTATTAATGAAGTAGTAAGACTTCATGGAGTACCCCTATCGATTCTTTCTAATCGTGATCCCCATTTTACATCAAGATTCTGGAAAAGTCTTCAGAAAGCCCTAGATACTGAACTTCGTTTGTGCACTGCCTACCACCCTCAAAATGATGGACCATTAGAATAGACTATTAAAACCTTAGAATACATGTTGAGAGCTTTCTCACTACACTTTCAAGGTATGTGGGATCAATATTTACCTCTAGTAGAATTTTCCTATAACAATAGCTTCCATTCAAGTATTCATATTGCACCATATGAAGCGTTATATGGAAAGAGATGTCGCACACCAACTTTTTGGGATAGTGTTGGTGAAAGAAAAACTTGTAGGCCTAGAACTTGTTGAGAAATGATGGAAAAGGTTAAGGTTATCCAAACCCACATCAAACCAGCACAAAGTAGTCAGAAGAGCTATGCTGATAATCAAAGGAAGGATTTGGAATTTTAGGAAGGAGATCATGTTTTCTTGAAGGTATCTCCGTGGAAGAGAATTATACGATTCGGTAAGAAGGGTAAATTGAGTCCCAAGTACATCGGACCTTTCAAAGTTCTAGAACGAATTGGGGATGTAGCTTACCATTTGGCAATGCCGCCAAATCTCTCCAAAGTTCATGATGTGTTCCACATATCACTGTTGAGAAAATAAATGCATGACCTAACGCATTTACTCACCTATGAAGAATTAGAACTGGAACCCAATATGTCTTATTACGAAGAGGCTGTCAGGATTCTTGATACAAGAGAAAAAATTTTGATAAACCGGATGACTCATTTGGTATAAGTTCTATGGAGAAACCATAAAATGGAAGAGGCAACGTGGGAACCCGAGGAACTTATAATGAAGAACCACCAAAATATTTTTATGCAGTAATATTCTAGAAATTTCGAGGAAAAATTTATTTGGAGGAGAGAATGTAACACCCCAAGCTTCCATGGTACATTTTCCCTTTGAATAATGCAATAGCTTGCGTTGTACGAAACTTCAAGATTCTAACACATCGCGACCAATCAAACTAGCCGTTATGAATAGTAATACCCACTTTTTGAAATTTTATCAATTTTATATTTCAAAATGGAATTCATTTTTGGGTTCAGAATATAGAAATTTTCTTAGGATGAAGTTTTGGTATTTTTCTGAAAACATTCAGTTTTTGATGAATAGTGAAAAATACTAAATTTTAATTATAAACAACTTTTTTAATAAAAATAATTTATAGTGATAAATTATACTATTGAGTGGTTTTTAATTATAATTCGATCATATTTTTACCATTTAATCCAATGTTGGTCATAGGACGTAATTTCACATTTAAACTGGACATAAGCAAGTGTCAGTCTTTTGATTGTTATTATTTCTTAAAAACATGCTTTTCGTTTTGACAACAAGAATTAATTTTAAATTAATTTCTACCACTTCTGTGTTTTGAATTTAGAAAAATGGATTCCATATTTAGAATCAGGAGATCCAAATTGTGTAAATATATAACTTTTATTTTTAGACATTTTGAATAATTACATCGGTAAATATTTCATTTACCATGGTTAAAGGGTAAATCTGGTAAAAACGTTAAAAAAATAATATTATAATAATATTAAATTACCCTAACACGTGTCCTAACCCTATTTTATGATACACTTCCAACCATGGGAATACTTTGGTCGATTTTGGGACCCTGCGGAGCCACTTGAAAGTGATAATGTAACTTTATATTAATTAAGTTAAAGTAAATACAAAAATGACATAAGCATATATATTTTATTAAAAAAAATTTACATAGGGTTTTATATATTATCTTTTCGAATATAAATATTCATTAGAAAGATAAAACGATTTCCTATGTAATGTTATTTTATTTATAATTTTTAGACGTTTAATAATTAAATTTATTTATGACACAATGATGATTCAGTATTTTCCTTATTATTGAAAGAATCAAATAAATGGTATTATAGATGTTAAAATAAATATCATTTGAAAATTTTGATGCCATAAATGAATTTTATATGTTAATGTGATATTTTAGGATTTATTAAATGATTTTTTTTCAAATTAATAATGCTGTTAATAATTTAACAAAAACAAAATAGAAATTGTGTCAAAATTGACATAAAAGAGTTTTGAAAACAAATATTATATTATTAATTTATATTTTATTACTAAAAAATATAAGGTTAGACAAAAGTTCTTAAATAATATTATATATGTCATTAAGGAACCACTTAATGTTCACTTGGAAGTTTATAGTAATTTTATTAACCATATAATATAAAAATAAAAAGAGACATGGTAAATGTAAAACAAATTAACTAATAGTTAAATCTAGAAGATAAGGTTAATATAGTAACCCAAACCTGTCTAAAACCTATTGGTTGAGTGTTTTGTGACCCATCCCTACCTTAGCCTCCAAATAAATCATTTTCGAGCCATTAGAAATGGAAAATGATTTTATTATAAAATAATATTTCAATCTTTTCCTAAGGTGCCCCTCACCCCTCTTATAAAAGGGAACTTCCCCTTCTCTCAAATTCACACCTTCAAATCCATTTGGCTCCACCAAACCCAGTCCAAATATCCTCTCAACTTTCCTCCCTTAATCCTAGAGGCCTTCCTTTAGTCATAAATCCAACCTAAGGATCCCTTTGGATCAAATCAAAAGAAATAACCTGAAGAAGATGTAAATATTTCATCACCTCTTTGAAGTTCCTTTCTTCTACCAATTCCTAATTATTTGTTGTTTACATTCTAAAATAATAACTCCAGTATATTCTATATAATGTGATGTTATCATAAATATTCTACAACCATATTCATTATTCTATCCATCCTTTGAATTCCATGTCCCCAAATGTGCGTACGTACGACTTACCGTCTCCACGTCGGGGTAAAGTTGTTATTCAATACATTATTATTTGCATGGGTATAATAATGATGTATAATTGATGTAAATAATAAATATAACACAATAAGGATTCTGTATATATGATATACCATCCAATTATAAATTATTTTAATATCTAAATAATGATATTGTCGCTCCTGCATACGTACAGATTACCATCTCCATGAACGCTATGAGATTCATTCCCCATCATATCCATTCAAGACTAATTTTAATTTGATGATTAAAAATAATTTTTAAAGACTTAATATCATTCTGAATATGATTTAGATAAATCATATCCACAACAAACATTACTTACGTAACAAAGTATATAAAGTAAAATGAATCATTTAGCACCCAAAAATGATGATACTACTGAAATATCATGAACAAAGAAATATTAGAAGATCATATATGATATCATATTAATGTATATGGTTATTGTATAATTTAATAACAATTATTTAACCATTATACAGTAGTTTAACCTACCCTCAACCAAGGAAAAGGACAAGGTAAGGGTTAATTTCACAATCTCTTCATTATCCGAGGTTTTTTATACGTAATTATCTACTAGGATCTCTTTATCATCTATATCCAAGTATCAGAAAATGTATTTCAAAACATTTTTACTATTTACTAGAGAATGGGTTAAAGTCATTTATACCCTTATTTGACCTTAAATATTTTGAAAGGAATCTTTCTGTCATTTTCCAAACAAGGTACTTTATGACCTTTTTGGAAGAATTAAGGTATGAATGTTTTTTAACTTATACGGTGGTTGCGGCTATTTTCCACCATTATAACATCATAGAATCTTCCCTTACAAGAATATAAGAATATTTTCAAAATTAATGTTTTCTCTATAATTAGGTGACTCTTAAATGATTTCAAAATAAAAAGACATATTCGTCTAAAAATGTTTTGATTTCATCTTTGTCAACATCCCTTGATGTATTTTAAGATTATTTGAAGTTGATTTATATTGATACAAACTTCCATATTTTATTGAAGGTTTTGTGATATGTTTGACTGTGGATGTGTTATTTTTACACCATTCATGGTTTCTGGATAATGTATTTACATTCCGTTTGATAGTTTTAATACAAATTTATATGTTATGTTTAAACCTTTTCATATGGGGAATGAATTGGACTTAGTAAGTGACAGGGGGAGCCCTCTATAGCTCCTCGATGCATTGGTTGGTCTCATGAGACAAACTAGTGTCTTGGAACAAGGCCTTGATGAAATCTTATTTGTATTCTTCGCACAAGGCCTTGACTATATGGTTATGAATTCTTCCATTATGCATTCCATCATTATGAAAGAGGCTATTGATATTGCATGGGATTATTCAACAAGTAGAATATCCATGTGAATAAGTAAATGTCATTATTTAATTTTTTTCTTTGCCATATAATTTTGAAGTTCAAGTTTAAAAGGATTTTTTTTAGTCTTATACATTGCCTTAAATGTTTATTCTTATTTATGAAAGTTTCCACTATATTATTATCCTTACTGAGCATCTGAGCTCACCCCTTTCTATGTTTTATTTTTCCCAGGATGCAAAGAAGTGTTTTATGACTGAACTGTAGGGATAGTATAAGGGGATATGAGTGTGGTCTATGGAAATAATTTTTTTGTATTTTTTCATTTTATAATGTAATGTAAAACTCATGAATGTATCTAGTATTTCCAAGGCTACTAAATTGATCGGTCTTTCAGGTCTTGATTCCTTGTAATCATGCCAATGTTATGTGATAATGCACTGAATCTAGGTAACTAGGGTTGGGGCATTACAGTTGGTATCAGAGGAAGTTTATTACAAACCATGGAATCTAGATTTAGATAAACTCTAATTAGAGCACATTACCCTAAGATATACTTTGCGGATTAGTATAGAAGAACTTCCTAGAATTTTGGTAATGTAGAGATTTTGTGAGTTTTCCAAGAAAATACATCCCTTTCTAGATATGAGCAGGTAGAGGCAGCTCCGACAATGATGTACCTAGGGGTAATACCCGAAAACACCTCTTTGATTTTGACTCGAACGAGAACTGGTGCACGACAATGGGCTTTGCTGCACTCTTGGTTACGACACTCCCGGGGGATATGATTAGGATAATTCTCATTTTCATTACAAATTATTAAGAAGGATTTACGAGTATATACCTACTCAAAGAAAAAATATTTATGATTATGGATTATATCCATAAATTGTTCAATTTATGGTAGGTATTTTACAAGTTTGTAATTATTCATTGCAATTCATAAATTGACCTAGTGTATTCCATTGTATAAAAATGGCACCGAGTAGAAGGAATGTGAACTCCAGTAATATGTATGATCCAAAGAGTAAAAAGGATGATATTTTTACGGTATTAAGACAACATTTAGAAGGGAAATAGTCACCCATGTATTCTCAACATATGAAGAAATAGTATCATGTGTTAATAAGATAAGTAAATAATTCTATGAGTCATATGGATTTGAAGGGAAGAAAGAGAAGAAATGGATGGAAGAGATAAAGATGGATAAAGGGAAGAGGGAAAATAAGAATTTTCCTATATTTGATAAATGTGGAAAGAATCACCTTGGTAAACGCTTGAAGGGAATGGGAGTTTGTTATAAGTGTGGATAAAAATGACACCATGTACGTGATTGCAAGGGTAAGAAAATTTTTTCAAATGTACAATTCTTCATCTACAAGGAGTTGGGACCCTATGCGAATCAATTTCCAAATTATCAGAGTATACCCCAAATGGTTCTATTGGATAATAATAAAGTTATGATACTACTGAAGATGAAAATAAATGATTATATTTTTTACGTTTTATTAAATTATTGTGTCATTTTAGTATTGTATTAATGATGTACATGTTATAAGAATTATAGAGTATATAAGGATTGTACTATAGTACTATTTCATTAAGGACTTGAGATTGTGTGGGACCAAGAAAAGTGACTCAATAGCAGGTTAAAATTTTGGAAAATATATGGTTGAGAGAACGAAAAACCATAATATGGTTTTGATACTGATGTAGTGATTTTTCAATAAGACATGATTGATTTGGATAAATTATATTGGATATTCTTGACTACCTTGAAACTGATTAATGATTTGTATATTCCATCATTGTTGGAGTTTACAACATTTTGGGATAGAAGTAGTATATCTAGTATTCTATAAGAAATAATGGAGCATGAATGTAATCAATAAGGTTTTATGGTAATTTAAGATGTTTTAGTGTTTTAAAAGAATAAATGATGAAGGTGTTCACATGTTATTAGGTGGAAAAAATGATATTCATTTTGTTTAACTTCCGTATAAATTTTGGACTGGGACTTTGGACAGAAGTATTTTGGATAATTCTAGTTTGAGATTATTTTTGGATTACCATAAAAAGAAAAACCCAGAGGTCGGACGACAACCTGTCGCGTCCGGAAGGGTCACGATACTTGAACCCGCAACTGAAGGGTGACAAGGATGTATCACCTACCACTGGCCCACGTGATGTCCTGGATTGAATAATTTAGTTTTTTTAAAGTTCTAGTAGATTAATTATAAATTCATTTTTGTAACCCTATACGAATAGGATAAATAGAATATATTTTTTACGTTCTATTATCTTTTAGAGTGAAAGATGAGTTTGTGGTAGAAATTAGTTAAAGGGTAAAACTCTACTTGTCAAGTATATATTTTTTCTTCTCTTATTCTATGAAGAAATTAATTCTTATACATTAGGTAAGGGATATTAGAAATGAAAATTTGTTATCCTAATACCTTATGTTTTTTTGAACCAATGATATTTTAAATCATCATAGATTGATGCCTTTAAGGCCCTCAATTCTATAATTGTTTGTGACTGATGACCTCAATCACTACCTATAAATATTTAGGTTCTTCCTCAAATAATGTGTCTCTAATTCCCACCAATTTTCTCCTAATTAATATCATAATTTGGTGGTTACTTTTTCATTCCCATTTTCCTCTTATTAAGACTAAATTTTATTAACCCAATTTCCAATGTGGGTTTTCCCACAAAGGTATTTTCTCTTTTCAAGCTTTTATTTTTGAAGAACAATTTCAAATTGTGAGTACGCAATTTATTTAAGGAGGGAAGAATGTAACACCCCAAGATTTTATAGTATGTTATTTCTTCAAAGTAATTCAATAACATGCA
Source organism: Viscum album (assembly GCA_963277665.1). Lineage (NCBI taxonomy): Eukaryota > Viridiplantae > Streptophyta > Magnoliopsida > Santalales > Viscaceae > Viscum > Viscum album. The sequence continues at coordinate 406,984,094 of OY728130.1, forward strand.
CTACACATAACACCAAGTTCAAACGCACCATGAATTATCAAACTAACCGTTCAAAAGAGGTAATGAATAGTATTAACAAAAAATTTAACTTTATATAATCTTTATAATTTTAGAATCCATATTATGAGTTTCTTAGACATAATTAAAAAACAAATTCATTTCTTCAGATAAAAGAAGTATTTTAAAAAAATAAAATTTTACCGCCTTTTAATGGAAAAACCATTTTAAATCCAATATTTGAAACTTTAATATATTCAATTTTAAAAAATAAACTTCTTTTTAGAATCGGGACATACTAATTTTGTTTCAATAAATTTTTGGTGTTTTTCTGATAACTTTCATATTTGGGTAAACAATGAAAAATACTATATTTTAACTGAAAACAACTTTTTTAATAAAAATAATTTGTATTGTTAAATTATAAATTTTAATGGTTTGGAAGTATAAATAGATTATATTTTTACCATTTAATCCAATGTTATTCATTTTAAATAATTTCACTTTGAAATTGAACATAAACAAGTATCAATCTTTTGTTAGTTATTATTTCTTAAAAACACGCTTTTTGGTTTTGACAATGGGAATTAATTTTAAATTAATAAATGGAACTTCAATGTTTTTAATTTTGTAAAATAGACATAAATTTTGAATTCAGAATATCGAAATTATCTTAGGGTTAAATTTTGGTATTTTTTTGAAAACTTTCAGTTTTTGATGAATAGTGAAAATACTAAATTTTAATTAAAAACAACTTTTTTAATAAAAATAATTTATAGTGATAAATTATACTATTGAGTGGTTTTTAAGTATATTTAGATTATATGTTACCATTTAATTCAATTTTGGTCATTGGAAGTAATTTCACATCTAAATTGGACATAAGCAAATGCCAATCTTTTGATAGTTATTATTTCTTAAAAACACGCTTTTTGTTTTGATAAATGGAATTAATTTTTAATTAATTTCTGCCACTTATATGTTTTGAATTTAGAAAAATGGATTCCATATTTAGAATCAGGATTTACAAATTGTTTAAATAGGTAACTTTTATTTTTATACATTTTGAATAATTACTTCGGTAAATATTTTATCTAACATGGTTAAAGGGTAAATCCGATATATAAGGGTAAAAAATACTATTATAATAATATTAAATTACCCTAACACATGTAATAACCCTATTTGCTGATACATGTCTGACCATGGGCATCCTTATGTCTATTTTGGGACCCCATGGAGCCATTTTTAATTGATAATGACACTTTATATTAATTAAGTTAAAGTAAATACAAAAATGACATAAGCATATATCTTTTAGTAAAATAATTTTTACAAAGGGTAATATATGCTATCCCTTAGAATATAAATATTAATTAGAAAGATAAAAAGATTTCCTAAATAATGGTATTTTCTTTATGATTTTATACATTCAATAATTAAATGTTTTTATGACACAATGATGATGTTGTATTTTCCTTATTAATTAAAGAATCAAATAAATGGTATTATAGATGTTAAAATAAATATAATTTGAAAGTTTGGATGCCATACACGATTTATTGAGGTTAATGTGACATGTTAGGATTGATTAAATTAATTTTTTCAAAGTAATAATGTTGTTAGAAATTTAACAAAAACAAAATAGAAAATAGTGTCAAAATTAACATAAAAGAGTTTTTAAAACAAATATTATGTTATTAATTTATATTCTATTCCTAGAAATCTAATATTCAGAAAAAGGCCTTAAATAATATTATATATTCCTTTAATTAACCACTAGAGGTTCTCTTGGAATTTTATAATAATATTATTAACCATATAATATAAAAATACAAAGAGACATGGTAAATGTCAAACTAATTAACTAAGAGTTAAATGTAGATGATAAGGTTAATATAGTGACCCAACCCTATCTAAAACCTATTGGTTGAGTATTTTTAGACCCATCCCCACATTATACTCAAAATAAATAACTTTTGAGCCATTATAAATCGAAAATGGTTTTATTGTAAAATAATATTTCAATATTTTTTTAAGGTTCCTCACACACCTCATATAAAAGGGAACTTCATGTTCTCTCCAATTCACACATTCAAAGTCATTTGGTTCATCCAAAACCTACCTAAATATCCTCTCAACTATCCTCCCTTAATTCCAAGGGCCTTCCTTTAGTCATAAATTCAACCTAAGGATCCCTTTTGATCAAATCAATAGGAAGAACCTAAAGAAGAGGTAAATATTTCATCACCTCCTTAAAGTTCCTTTCCTCTTCAACTTAATCTTTATTTTTTGTTTCCATTATAAAATAATAAATCCAGTATATTATATATACTGTGATGTTATTATAAACATGGTACAACCATATTCATTATTTTATCAATCTTTTTAATGACATGTCACCACACGTGTGTACCTACGGCTTACCGTCTCTATGTCGTGGTGTAGTTGTTATTCAATACATTATTATTTGGATTGGTATAATAATGTTGTATAATTGATGTAAATAATAAATATAACATGATAATTATTCTGTATATATGATATACCATCCAATTATATGTTATTTTAATATCAAAAGAATGATATTGTCACTCCTACGTACGTACGAATTACCGTCTCCACGAACGCCAAGAGATTCATTCCCCCATCGTATCCATTCAAGACTAATTTTCATTTGATGGTTAAAAATAATTTTTAAAGACTAAATATCATTCTGAATATTATTTATTTACATCATATTTACAACAAACATTACTTAAGTAACAAATAATATAACGTAAAATGAATCAGTTAACACTCGAAACAACGATACTACTGAAATATCATTAATAAAGAAATATTAGAAGATCGTAGATGATATCATATTAATATATATGGTTCATATATGATTTAATAACAATTATTTCACCATTATACAGGAGGTTAACCTACCCTAGAACAAGGAAAAGAAAAAGGTAAGGTTTAGTTTCACAATCTCTTCATTATCCGAGTATGTTTATACGTAATTATTTACTGGGACCTCTTTATCATCCACATCCATGCTTCTTAAAAATGTATTTCAAAAAAAATTACTATATACTAGACAATGGGTTAAAGTCATTTATACCCTTAATTTTAACCCTACAGTTTTTCATGTGAAAATGATATTTGAGGAAGAATTATCTTTTCTCTTGTGGATATAGTTATAAATAACAATTTGGTTTTATATGATCATTGAGTTTGTGGAAATTACATTTTATTAAATTTTGGAATGAAAATGAGATGTATGAGATAACATTTGTGATTAAATTATGTTATAGTTATTGTGAGGAATCTATCTCATTTTTGGGAATATTATAAAATTATATAGTTTTTGAAAAAGGAAAACATGCAGACCATGTGACAACCCGTCACGTCAGAAAAAGCTGTGGGAATCGAACCCACAACCATATTGCGATTGGGATTTATTTCCTACCACTGGACTATATGAAGTCCCTGGTTAGTGTGACTAATTATTTTTACTTAAAAGATTTTATTGATTAATAACAAGTTAATTTGGGATATTATGTCTTATCAAATGGATATCCTTAGTAAAATAAAATGATTTGGTGGTTAAGTGATTAATGTTATTTTAGAAGATGTTTTCTCTATTGAGAATAATGTATACCTATAGAAAATAGAATACTATGGGATTTCATTTGAAGAGTAAGGTTGGGTTTTTTTACCTATGTTTTTATTTTTCATTTATAGCGATTTGGGTTATTTATGAAAATGATTAACTTATCATAGAGAATATGTGTTTAGGTTAATTACTTTTAAGTATGTGACTTTAAGAGTAGTTGATATTATTTGGAGATACAATTGAATGTCGAATACTACGTGAAAAAATTATTCTGAGTTTTGGGTTTCAATATTAGTTTGGATTATATTGAATGATTTTATGGACAATTGTTTATTTAATGGTATTTTTTGAACTTTGTGTATTGTTGGTTTAATTTTAGAAATTAAGATTAGTATTTCTTTCTATAAAGTATTATCCTTTTTTGGGATCATCTGATCTTTTATTAACCATTTTAGTTTTGGTTAATCTCTAAGGAAAAGGGAAATATATAGTTCATCCATTTTGGATTATGTGATTCTCTATAATTTGATTATAGCACTTCAGGTGTGACCAAGTCATCTTTAATCCTCATCATTTGGAGATAAATATGAGTTTGTGGTAATAATTAGATGAAGGATGAAACTCTACTTGTCAAGTATATTTTTGTTTCATTATTCTATGAATAAATTAATTATTAAAATTTAGGGAAGGGGTTTTAAAACCAAAAATGTGTTATCCTAATGCTTTATGTTTTTTTGAACCGATGATATTTTAAATCTTCATAGATTGATGGATTTGAGGCCCTCAATTTTATAGTTGTTTGTCATTGATGACCTCAATCACTCTCTATATATATTTACGTTTTTCCTCAAATTATGTCTCTCTAATTTCCACCAATGTTCTCTTAATCGATATCATAATTTGGTGGTGACTTTTTCATCTAATTTTCCCTCTTATTAAGACTAAATTTTATTAACCCAATTTCTAATGTTAGTTTTCCACAAAGGTATTTTTCTATTTTTAAACATTTATTTTCAAAAAAAAAATTCAAATTGTGAGGATGAAATTTATTGAAGGAGGGGAGAATGTGACACCCCTAGATTTCATAGTAATTTATTTTCATTAAATTCAATTGCTTACACTACACACAGCACTGAGTTTGATAGCACCACGATTTACCAAACTAGCCGTTCAAAAGCGGATATGAATAGTATTAACTGGATTTTGAATTTTATATACTCTATATAATTTTAAATTACGTATTATGTGTTTCTTAGACATATTATCTTCTGCTGTATTTCTTACTATTACTGAGTATTTGAGATCACCCCTTTCTCATGTTTCATTTTCCTAGGATATGAAGAAGTTAGTTATGAGTGACTTGTAGGAATGATCTTGTAAGCTTAGATGTTTTTAATGGAATAAATTAGTGTTGTTTTTCTTTTCAAGTTGTAATGTTGAACTTATGTATATAACTTATTCCCAAGACTACTAAACTAATCGGTCCTTCGGGACATGATTCCTTGTAATCATTCTAATATATTAAAATAATGCACCGGATCCTGTATTCTGGGGTCGGGGCGTTACAGTTGGTATTAGAGTAAGTTTAGTACAAACCTTGGAAACTAGATTTAGATAAACTCTGATTAGATCACATTACCATAAGATATACTTTGAGGATTAGTATAGAAGAACTTATTATAATATTTTTAATGTAGAGATTTTGTGTATTTTCAAATCAGTACATCCATGTCTAGATAAGAATAGGTAGAGGTGGTTTTGGCACAGATGTACCTAAGGGTGAAAACTCTAACATGGAGTTTTGGGTTTGATCTGGGGTATCTTGGTACACGACAACGGGACTTGATACACTCTTGGTTACGACACTCCCAGGGGATATGATTAGGATAATTTACATTTTCTTTACAAACCAATTTGAAGGATTTTAGTATAAGATGAGAATAAATTACCTTGGTTAATCTAAAGGTGTTTTAAATTTAAAATAAGGTGTCATGATATTCTCAAAATGATTTAATGACTATTATTACTCACACAATTATTTCTGGTTTTAGTCAATGGCTAGATTCCAAGGAATTCATAGTAACTTTGAGCATGATGTACAAGGTTTGAACAGTGGTGGAAAAGAGAAAAAAATGAAATGTTGATAGGTGTAAAAGATATCGTGTTCATGCCGAATCATTTTTCAAAAAATATGATCAACAACATATATATTAACCAACTCCCAGACTCAGAAAGGGAAAATTGGTGAATGATAAGAGCTCCAGCAGTGAAGACAATGGAGGAAAGAAAGCTCCTTTTCCATCAAGTAGGAAATTTGTAAGGAGACACCTAGGAAGGTGTCCTAGTGGAACAAATAAATTCTTTATGTGTGGGAAAGAAGGAAATAAAGTAAAGAATTGTCAAGGAAAAATGAAGGGTACTATGGAAGAAAAAAAATGGTCCGAAGAATCCATTTACAGTCATTTTTCGTAAATGTAGGGGACCTCGCCATTACCCGAGTGAATGCTCTATTCTATAGGATATCCTCTTGGTCAAGGAAGAATCTATGTGGAAATAAATAGATGGATAAATGTTTAAAAAGAATTAGTTCTCTTTGTTGATGAAATTACTTTGGAAGACTTTTCTCTTGTAATTGTAACCCAGCAGTTTGTCATGTGAAAATGATATTTGACCAAGAATTATCTTTTCTCTTATGGATATAAAAATTTGGTTTTATATGATCATTGAGTTTGAGGCAATTACAAGTTATTAAATTTTGGAATGAAAATGTGAGGTATGAGATAACATTTGTGATGAAATTATGTTATAGTTATTTTGAGGAATCTATCTCATTTTTGGGAATATTATAAAATTATATAGTTTTTGAAAAAGGACAACACGCAGACCGTGTGACAACTCGTTGCATCAGACAAAGCTGCGGGAATCAAACCCACAACCATAGTGTGATTGGGATTTATCACCTACCACTGGACAACGTGAAGTCCCTGGTTAGTGTGACTAATTATTTTTAGTTAAAATAATATTATTTATCAATAATAAGTTGATTTGGGATCTTATGTCTTATCAAATGGATATCCTTAGTATAGAAAAATGATTTGGTTATTTAGTGAAAAATATTATTTTGGAAGACATTTTCTCTATTGGAAGTACTATATTCTTAAGGAAAATAGAATACTATGGGATTTCATTTGAAGAGTAATGGTGTCTTTTTTTGCTTATGTTTTAATTTTGGATTTATAGCAGTTTGGGTTATTTATGGAAATGATTAACATATCATAGAGAATATGTGATTAGGTTAATTATTTTTAAGTATGTGACTTTAAGATTAGTCGATATTATTTGGAGATACAATTTAACGTGGAAGACTACGTAAGAAAATTCTTCTGGGTTTTGGGTTTCAATATTAGTTTGGATTATATTAAAAGATTTTATGGACAATTTATTATTGAATGGAATTTTTTGAACTTTGTGTATTGTTGGTTTAATTTTAGAAATTAAGATTAGTATTTATTTCTCTAAAGTATTATCCTTTTTGGGGATCATTTAATCTTTTGATAACAATTTTGGTTTTGTTTAATCTCTAAAGAAAAGGGAAATATATAGTTCATCCATTGTGGATTATGTGATTCTATATAGTTTGATTCTAGTGCTTCAGGTGTGACCAAGTCATCTTTAATACTCATCATTTAGAGTTAAAGATGCGTTTGTGGTAAGAATTATATGAAGGATGAAACTCTACTTGAAAAGTATATTTTTGTTTTCTTATTCTATTAATTAATTAATTATTAAACATTAGGGAAGGGGTTTTAAAACCAAAAATGTGTTATCCTAATGCTTTATGTTTTTTTGAACCGATGATATTTTAAATCATCATATATTGATGGTTTTGAGGCACTCAATTTTACACTTCTTTATGATTGATGACCTCAATCACTCCCTATATATATTTACATTTTCCCCCAATTATGTGTCTCTAATTTCCACCAATGTTCTCCTTATCAATATCATAATTTGGTGGTGAATTTTTCATCTCATTTCCCCTTTTATTAAGACTAAATTTTACTAACCCAATTTCCGATGTGGGTTTTCCACAAAGTTATTTTTCTATTTTTAACCTTTTATTTTCAAAAAACAATTTCAAACTATGGGGATGAAATTTATTGATGGAGGGGAGAATGTAACACCCCAAGATTTCATAGTAAGTTATTTTCTTTAAATTCAATAGATTGTGCTACACGCATCACCGAGTTCGAGGGCACCACGACTTACCAAACTAGTCGTTCAAAAGTGTTTATGAATAGTATTAACTGGATTTTGAATTTTATATACTCCATATAATTTTAACTTAGGTATTATGCATTTCTTAGATATATTATAATAACAAATTCAATTTTTCAGATAAAAAATGTATTTTTCAAAAAAAATCAATTTTGACACATTTTAATGGAGAACCCTTTTTTAAATCAAATATTTTACCCTTTTTCATATTCATTTTGACAAAATAAAATTATTCTTTAGAATTGGGACATCAAAATTTACTTTGGAAGAAATTTTTTGTATTATTCTAATAGTATTAATTTTTTAGTGAGAAATACTGTATTTTAATTCAACGATACCTTTTAATCTAATTTATTTATATGGTTATATTATATATTAAATTGGTTTTGAAGTGTAATTAGCTTCTATTTTTACCCTTCAATCCAATTTTGGCCATTGAAATTAACTTCACTTTGAAATTATACATAAACAAGTGGCAATCTTTTGATAGTTACTTTTTCTTAAAAACACGCTATTTGTTTTGTCAACGAGAATTAATTTTAAATTAATTCATCCAACTTTTATGTTTTTAATTTGGTAAAATAGACATCATTTTTGAATTCGGAAGATCAAATATATCTTAGGCTGAATTTTTTTTATTTTTCTGAAAAACATCAATTTTTGATGAATAGTGAAACCACTAAGTTGTAGTTAAAAATCCGACTTTTTCATTTAAATGAAATTTTATCACTTCTATTATTTGAATTTTGAAAATATGGGATAAAAGGTTATTATTAGTAAGTAAAATTTGGTTCAATAAGATGAAAATAATTTTTTGTGAAAAGTAAATTTTGAATTTTATTTACCGCGGTTAAAGGTAAATAGGGTAATTCAAGGTAAAAAGAATATTGTAATAATACAAAATTACCTTAACACTTGTCCTAACATTATTAGATGAGTAATGGCCGACCATGGGAATCATTGGGTTGATTTTTGGACCCCATGGAGCCACTTAAGAATGATAATGACACTTTATTTTAATTAACTTAAAGTAAAGACAAAAATGACATTAACAAATATCTTTTAGTATATCAATTTTTAAATGGGGTTATATATGTCATATTTTCGACTATAAATAATCATTGGAAATCTAAAAATATTTCCTACATTATGGTAATTGTTTTATAATTTTTAAACATCAAATAAATTAAATTATTTATGACACCATAGTGATGTAGTATTTACCTCATTAATAAATGATTTAAATAAATAAGATTATTAATATTAAAACAATATCCAAAACCTATCCAATTATTATTGGATGATTTTATTAGACCATTAGTAATCTTATCTTATACCTTAATTAGTTTTTGACCTTTATAAACCGAATATAATTATATAATAAAATAATATTTTCACACATTCCTAAAGAACCCCTTCTCCCCCTTATAAAAGGACACCACTTCTAACCCATTCCACACACATCTCAATCCCCTTGGCTCCTCCAAACCCTACCCAAATAATCTCTAAATATTCCCTCTTCCTTCTATAAGTCTTACCTTAGGCATAATTCACTTCAATAAGTCCTTTTGTTTCAATCCAAAAGAAGTTACCCTAATTAAAGGTAACACATTCTCTTAAATTATTTTGTTTTATTTTGTTTTATTTTACTTCTCCAACCCCATAAACTCTTTTTATTCCTTTATTTTATAACAAAAACATTATCTTTAATATACTAGGATGTTTTTATGAGAATTATTCGAACTAAACTTACACACACCTCCATCTAATTGGTGAAGAACATACTGTTTCTGTGTATGGAAAACTAATGCCTCATGAAATGATGATTGTTCGAGTATCTCCTACCGCCTCTCATGGTGGCCTTTAAAATGGAAATATATTTATATATGATATATATATATATATATATTATGTTTATTTTTTATTTATTCTTATGTATTTTCCATTTATATCATTATTTTATGGTTTCCATTATGGGTAAAACCTGATAATTTCATTTGAGGAAGTGCAGACTACCGCCCCCACAAAATGATATGACTCGTTAATGCCTTATGTGGAACATATAAATTAATGGTTTAATGATATAATATATGATATCATAATTTATTTATAAAATAACTATGTATCATTATGTTTTAATTGCATTAAAATACAAAATATAAATGAAAGTAGTGTTCATGCTTACGTACGGCTTACCGTCTCTATGAAAGGTAAATTTCATTTCATATATCCAAATGTTATGTAATGTTATAAATACATATATATATACTAGATATATAATATATATATATGATATATAAATCATTTATATAATTCTGTAGATAATAGAATTTTGACCACATTAAAATTTTGTAATTATAAAAAGTTCATTTTTTACTCAAGTTCTGAACATAGATAAAATATCCAATATGAACTCAAATAATTAACTAATTGTTATATAAAGTTAATAAGTGACATAAAAGGAATAATAAACTTAAAAATTTTCTTAAACTAGTATAAATTAACTTAATTTTATTATTCAGGAAGAACAAGGAACATACAAGTCAAGTCGGACTTGAGGTAAGGGGTTTCTTATCTCAATTTTAATTCCATGAGATTTCCATTGTTCGCCACTTATTTATTGAATTTGGCGTATTGTGTACTTCCATTTGATATATATTATCATGGTTATATTTATATTCATTGTATTATATGATTAATTTTATGGTTATTAACTTTTGGTCGTATGACTCGGTTAATTACAACGTGGTAAGAAGTTTTCATCTAACTTCTTATTTCCATGAGATTCATGCTATATTTTCCACTATTTCCTTTTGTGTGGTGTATGTATTGCCCATGATTGTATTATTGGTGTAATATAATTTAATTTATTTGTATTTACATCTTAATTTTATGATCCTTCTTTCATGGGGTGTATGTTTCATAAGTTACCAAATCGGTAAGGGAAATTCATATTTCAGATTCCACTCATTGGGATTTACGCATACTTCATTGATTATTTTACTCCAAGATTAATTATGGAATAAATATTTATTATTTATGTAGTAATTTACACTCATATTTCTGTTGATACACTTTTTATACACATAATATCTCCATTGAAAAATTCTCAAGTCATCGATATGAACCTGATAAGAGTAATTTTAACTCAATCTCCATTCATTGAGTTAAACATCAAATTCATTGGTGTTGTTTTTAAAAGAATATGTGTGAATGTTCCATGATTTATTTACAATTAATATCCAATAATATTGAGTTTATTTATATCTTTAACACATAATTATGTCATTGATTTATACTTAACCTAAGGATAAAATCCTTATAAGTGATTTCATCTCAACTTACATTTCATTGAGTCTTCTTTGTTGTTATGTGTCAATTCAATTTTATTTGTTGTATATACTCTGTAATTTGACATGGTATATCATGAATCCCTTTATTCTCATGATATTATAAATTTTATATTACCTCAATTATTTGTATTCATGTGTCTCTCATTTGGTTAGAAACTCTAACTAAAATATCATTTTAAATGTTTTAAAGATTTATTCTTCTAAATATTTATCATTAATGTCCATGATTTAAAAATGGTTTTAAAGATTTATTTATATGGAAATTAATGTTTTCAAATTAATATTCCTTTTAAAAGTATAAAATTGGTCTGGGACACTTTGATTCTAAAATCTATTTTAAACTACTTCTTGATGAATAGAGAGACTTTTAAATGTTTTCAAGAAAATGGGGGATATTTCTCTCAAATAGTTTTGATGATTTTTTTATCTAGGTAATTATCCTTCATTATTCTCGATTGATGTTAATCTATTATAATACAATCTTCTATATTGTATTTAATGAGTTATGTTTGACTATGGATGTGCTATTTTTATACCATTCATGGTTTATGGATAAAGTATTGACATTTCGTATGCTAGTTTAATACATATATTTATGTTATGTTTAAACCTTTTCATATGAGGAATTCATTGGACTTAGTAAGTGACGGGTGGAGCTCGTTGCAGCTCCTCGATGCATTTGTAGGTCTCATGAGACAAACAACTGTCTTGTCACAAGGCCTTAACAAAATCTTATTTGTAGTCTTGGCACGAGGCCTTGACTATGTGGTTATGATGTCAAGCATTATGAATTCCATCATTATGTGATTAGTTATTGATATTTCATGTGGTTATTCGACTTGTATAATACCCATGACTATGTTTTATTATGGCATTATTTACTCATATCATATTCCTGCCATAAAGTGTTCTTGTTTATTATTTTTAAAAGCATGTGTTTTCAATTATTCATCGTGACTAATGTTTATGTTATCTTCTGCTATATTGCTTACTCTTACTGAGAATTTGAGCTCACCCATTTCTCAGGATTCATTTTCCCAGGATATGAAGAAGTCAGTTACGAGTGACTTTCAAGAATAATCTTGGAAACTTGGATGTTTTTAGTGGAATATATTAGTGCTGTCTTTATTTTCAAGTTGTAATGTCGAACTTATGTATGTATCTTGTTTCCAAGACTACTAATCTAATCAGTCCATCAGGACATGATTCCTTGTAATCATTCCAATGTATTAAAATAATGCACCAGCTCCTAGATTCTGGGGTCGGGGCGTTATAGTTGGTATCAGAGGAAGTTTAGTACAAACCTTGGAAACTATATTTAGATAAACTCTGATTAGATCACATTACCCTAAGATAGAAATTGAGGATTAGTATTGATGAACTTCATATAATCTTGGTAATATAGAGATTTTGTGTATTTTCCAAGAAGTACATCCCTATCTGGATACGATCAGGTAGAGGCGGCTCTGGCACAGATGTACCGAGGAGTGGAAACTCCAAAAAGGAGTTTCGGGCTTGACCCGGGGTATCCTGGTACATGAGAACGGGCCTTGCTGCACACTTGGTTATGACACTCCCGTGGGATATACTTAGGATAATTTACATTTTTGTTACAAACCAATTTGAAGTATTTTAATATAAGATGAGAATAAATGACCTTGGTTAATCCTAAGGTGTTTTAAATTGAAAATAAGGTGTCATGATATTCTGAAAATGATTTTATGACTATTATTACTCACACAATGCTTTCTGGTTTTGGTCAATAGATAGATTCCAAGGAAGTCAGGGTAACTTTGAGCATGATGTAAAAGGTTTGAATGGTGGGGGAAAAGAGAAAAAAAATGGAATGTTGATAGGCATAGAAGATATTGTGTTCATGCCAAATCAGTTTTCAAAAAATATGATCAATAACATATATATTAACCAACTCTCGGACTCAAAAAAGAATAGAAAAGTGGTGAATGATAAGATCTCTAGCAGTGAAGACCATAGAGAAAAGAAATCTCGTTTTCCATCATGTAGGAAATGTTGAAGGAGACACCTAGGAAGGTCTCTTAATGGAACAGAGAAATAATTTATGTGTGGTAACGATGGACATAAAGTAATGAATTGTCGAAGAAAAATGAAGGGTACTATGGAAGAAAATAAAAATAGTCCCAAGAATCCATTTACAGTATTTTTCCGTAAATGTAGGGGACCTGTCCATTACCTAAGTGAATGCCCTATTCTATAGGATATCATATTGGTCAAGGAAGAAGCTATGTGGAAATAAATGGATTGAAAAATGTTTAAAAATTATTAGTGGTCTTTGTTGATGGGATTACTTTAGAAGACATTTCTCTCGTAATTTTAACCCTGCATTTTATCATGTTAAAATGATATTTGGGGAAGAATTATCTTTTCTATTGTGGATATAGTTATAAATAACAATTTTTTTTGATATAATCATTGAGTTTGAGGAAATTACGTGTTATTAAATTTTGGAATGAAAATGCGAGGTATAAGATAACATTTGTGATGAAATTATGTTATAGTTATTTTACGGAATCTATCTCATTTTTAGGAATACTATAAAATTATATAGATTTTGAAAAAAGGACAACACGCAGACCGTGTGACAACCTGTCGCGTTAGAAAAATATGCAGGAATCGAACCCACAACCATAGTGCGATTGGTATTTATCACCTACCACTGGACTACGAGAAGTCCCTGGTTAGTATGACTAATTATTTTTAGTTAAATGATATTATTGATCAATAATAAGTTGATTTGAGATTTTATGTCTTATCAAATGGATATCCTTAGTATAGGAAAATGATTTGGTGATTAAGTGATAAATTTTATTTTGGAAGACGCTCTCTCTATTGGGAATACTATATGCCTAAGGAAAATAGAATACTATGGGATTTCATTTGAAGAGTAATGGTGGGTTTTTTACCTATGTTTTTATTTTGGATTTATAGTGATTTGGGTTATTTATGGAATTGATTAACCTATCATAGAGAATATGTGATTAGGTTAATTACTTTAAAGTATGTGACTTTAAGAGTAGTCGATATTATTTGGAGATATAATTTAATGTGGAAGACCACGTAAGAAAATTCTTCTGAGTTTTCTGTTTCAATATTATCTTGGATTATATTGAAAGATTTTATAAGAAATTTTTTATTGAATGGTATTTATTGAACTTCATGTATTGTGGGTTTAATTTTAGAAATTAAGATTAATATTTCTTTCTCTAAAGTATTATCCTTTTTGGTGATCATCTGATCTTTTACTAACAATTTTGTTTTTGGTTAATCTATAAAGAAAAGGGAAATATATTTTTCATCCATTGTGGATTATATGATTCTCTGTAAGTTGATTCTAGCGCTTCAAGTGTGACCAAGTCATCTTTAATACTCATCATTTGGAGTAAAAGATGAGTTTATGCTAAGAAATAGATGAAGGATTAAACTCTACTTGTCAAGTATATTTTTGTTTTCTTATTCTATGAATAAATTAATTATTAAACTTTAGGGAAGGTTTTTTAAAACCAAAAATGTGTTATCCTAATGCTTTATGTTTTGTTGAACCAATGATATTTTAAATATTCAGATATTGATGTCTTTTTGGCCCTCAATTTTACACTTGCTTGTGATTGATAACCTCAATCACTCCTTATATATATTTATGTTTTTCCTCTAACTATGTATCTCTAATTTCCACCAATGCTCTCCTACTTGAGATCATAATTTGGTGGTGACTTTTTCATCTCATTTTGCCTCTTATTAAGACTAAATTTCATTAACCCAATTTCTGATGTAGGGTTTCCAAAAAGTTATTTTTCTATTTTCAACCATTTATTTTTGAAGAAAAATTTTCAAATTGAGTGGAAACAATTTATTGTAGGAGGGGGGAATGTAACACCCCAAGATTAAGTTATTTTCTTTAAATTCAATAGCTTGTGTTACACGCAACATTGAGTTCGAACGCACCATGACTTACCAAACTAGCCCTTCAAAAGTGGTTATGAATAGTATTAACTTTATTTTGAATTTTATATACTCCATATAATTTTAACTTATGTATTATTTTTTTATTAGGCATATTATAAGAACAATTTCAATTTTTTAGATAAAAAATATATTTTTCAAAAAAATCAATTTTACAACCTTTTAATGGAGAACAATTTTTAAATCCAATATTTGACTATTTTTAATATTAATTTTAACAAAACAAAATTATTCTTTATAATCAAGACATCAAAATTTACTTTGGATGAAATTTTGGTATTTTTCTAATAATATTCATTTTTTATTGAGAAATATTGTATTTTAATTCAAAACTTCCTTCCAATCTAATTTATTTGTATGGTTAGATTATATTTTAAATTGTTTTTAAGTGAAATTATATTATATTTTTACCCTTTGATCCAATTTTGGTCATTTTAATTAATTTCACTTTGAAATTATACATAAACAAGTGTCAATCTTTTGATAGTTATTGTTTCTTAAAAACACGCTATTTGTTTTGAAAATGGGAATTGATTTTAAATTAATTAATCCAACTTCAATGTTTTAAATTTGGTAAAATATACATCATTTTTGAATTCAGAATATCAAATATAGATTAGGCTAATGTTTTGGTATTTTTCTGAAAAACACCAATTTTTGATGAATAGTGAAACCACTAAGTAGTAGTTAAAAATCCATCCTTTTCATTTAAATGAAATTTTACATACTTTTTAAATTAAATTTCGAAAATCCAAGATACATAGTTTTTATTATTAAGTAAAATTTGGTTCAATAAGATTAAAATAATATTTGGTGAATAGTAACTTTGGACTTATTTAGCGCGGTTAAAGGTAAATAGGGTAATTCAAGGTAAAACAAATATTATAATAATACAAAATTATCTTAACATTTGTCCTAAACATATTGGATGAGTAATGGCCAACCATGGGCATACTTGGGTTGATTTTGGGACCCCATTGATCCACTTAAGAATGATAATGACACTTTATTTTAATTAACTTAAAGTAAAGACAAAAATGACATTAACAAATATCTTTTAGTATATCAATTTTTACATGGGGTTATATAAGTCATCTTTTCGACTATAAATAATAATTGGAAAGCTAAAGAGATTTCATACATTATGGTAATTTTTTTTATAATTTTTAGACATCAAATAAATTAAATTTTTTATTACACCATAGTGATGTAGTATTTACCTCATTAATAAATTATTTAAATAAATAAGATCATTAATATTAAAACAACATCCAAAACCTGTACAATTATTATTGGATGATTTTATTTCTACCATGAGTCATATTATCTTCTAATATAATTGGTTTTTTACCTTTAGATACCAAATATCACAATATAATATAATAATATTTTGACACTTTCCTAAAGAACACCTCCTCCCCCTTATAAAAGGACACCACGTCAAAACCACCCCACACACCTCTCAAGCCCCTTGCCTTGTCCAAACCCTACCCAAATAATCTCTCAAGATCCCCCTCTTCCTCTAAGAAGACTTACCTTAGGCAGAAGTCCCTTCAATAAGTCCTTTTGGTTCAAGCCAAATGAAGTTACACAAATTAAAGGTAACACTTTCTCTTAAATTCTTTTGTTTTATTTTGTTTTATTTTACTTCTCCACCCACCTAAACTCTTATTATTCATTTATTTTATTAAAAAAAGTATCCTAAATATACTAGGATTTTGTTATGAGAAGGATTCAAACTAAACTTACACAAACCTCCATCTAATGGGTGAAGACCATACTATTTCTGTGGATGGAAAACTGACGCCTCACGAAACGATGAATGTTCGATTATCTCCTACCGCCTCACATGGTGGAAATTAATATGGAACTATATTTATATATTATATATATATTATGTTTATGTTTACTTTATTCTTCTGTATTTTCCATTTATATCATTATTTTATGGTTTCCATTATGGGTAAAACGTGATAATTTCATTTGAGGAAGTGTGGACTACCGCCCTCTCAAAATGACATGACTCGTTAATGCCTTATGTGGGATGAATAAAGGATGGATTAAATGATGTTATATATGATATTATACTGAAATTATAATATTCCTATGTATAATTATGTTTTAATTCCATTAAAATACAAAATAAAATGAAAGTAGTGTTCATGCGTACATACGACTTACCGTCTCCATGAACGGTACATTTCATTTCTTATATCCAAATGTTATGTACGGTTATAAATACATATATATAATAGATATATAATATATATATGATATAAAAATCATGTGTATCATGAGATAATGGAATTTTTACCACATGGAAAAATTTTAATTATAACAAGTTCATTTTTTACTCAAGTTGCGAACATCGATAAAATATCCAATATGAACTCAAATAATTAACTAATTGTTATAGCAAGGTAATAAGTGATATAAAAGGAATAATAAACGTAAAAAATGTTCTTAATAATATGGAAATTAACATATGTTTATTATTCAGGAAGAAAAAGGAACATACAAGACAAGTCGGACATGAGGTAAGGGGTTTCTTATCTCACTTTTAATTACGCAAGATTTCCATTATTCGCCACTTATTTATTGAATGTGGTGTATTTTGTACTTCCATTTGATATATATTATCATGATTATTTTTATATTCATGATATTTTTGATTAAGTCTATGGTTATTAACTTTTTTAGACAAATCGATTAATTACAACATGGTAAGAAGTTTTCATCTCATTTCTTATTTCCGTGAGATTAATGATATATTGGCCACTATTTCTTTTTTTGTGGTGTATGTACTGCCCATGATTGTATTCTTGGTGTAATATAATTTAATTTATGGGTATTTACATCTTCATTGTATGATCCTTCTTTCATGGGGTGTATGTTTCATAAGTTACCAAATCGGTAAGGGAATTTAAAATTTTAATTTCCACTCATTGGGCTTTACGCATACTTCATTGATTATTTTACTCCAATATTATGTGTGGAATAAATATTTATTATTTATGTAGTAATTTCCACTCATATTTATGTGGATATAATTTTGATACAAATAATCACTCCATTGATAAATTCTCAAGTCATCAATATGAACCTAATAAGAGTAATTTTAACACAATCTACATTTATTGAGTTAAACATCCAATTCATTGGTGTTGTTTTTACAAGAATATGTGTGAAAGTTCTCTGATTTATTTACACTGAATATCCAATCATATTGAGTGTATTTATATTTTTCACAAATAATTATGTTATTGATTTATCCTTAACGTAAGGATACGGTCTTTATAAGGGATTTCATCTCAACTTATCAAGTTCATATCGATGACTTGAGAGTTTATCAATGGAGTTATTATGTGTATCAAAAGTATATCCACAGAAAGATGAGTGAAAATTACTACCTAAATAATAAATATTTATTTCACACATAATCTTGGAGTAAAATAATTAATTGTGTATGCATAAATCCCAATGAGTGGAAATTGAAATTTGAAATTCCCTTACCGATTTGGTAACTTATGAAACATACACCCCATGAAAGAAGGATCATAAAATTAAGATTTAAATACCCAAAAATTAAATTATATTACACAAATAATAAAATCATTGTCATTACATACACCACACAAAAGGAAATAGTTTCCAATATAGCATGAATCTCACAGAAATAAGAAGTGAGATGAAAACTCCTTACCAGGTTGTAATTAATCGAGTCGTATCACCAAAAGTTAATAACCATAAAATGAATCATAGAATACCATGAATATAAATAGAATAATGATAATATATATCAAATGGAAGTACACAATACACCACATGCATTAAATAAGTGGTGAACAATGGAAATCTCATGGAATTAAAATTGAGATAAGAAACCCCTTACCACAAGTCTGACATGTCTTGTATGTTCCTTGTTATTCTTCTATAATAAACATAAGTTAATTTATACTCGATTAAGAAAAATTTTCAAATTTATTATTCCTTTTATATCAATTATTACCTTTCTATAACAAATAGTTAATTATTTGAGTTCATATTGGATATTTTATCAATGTTTGGAACTTGAGTCAAAAATGAACTTGTAATAATTACAATTTTTCCATGTGGTCTAAATTAAATTATCTCCAGAATGATATACATGATTTAGATATCATATATATATATTATATATCCAGTATATATATATATATATATATATATATTTATATTTATAAAATTACATAACCTTCGGAGATAAGAAATGAAATGTACTGTTCATAGAGATGGTAAAACATACGTACGCATAAACGCTACTTTCATTTCTATTTTGTATTTTAATGGAATTAAAACATAATGATACATAATTATATTATAATTCCAGTATAATATAATATATAATATCATTAAATCCATCCTTTATACATCTCACATAAGGCATTAATGAGTCATATCATTTTGAGGGGGCGGTAGTCCGCACTTCCTCAAATGAAATTATCACGTTTTACCCATAATGGAAACCATAAAATAATGATATAAATGGAAAATACAGAAGAATAAAGAAAACATAAACATAATATATATATCATATATAAATATTGTTCCATATTAATGGCCACCATGAGAGGCGGTAGGAGATAATCGAAATGTCATCGTTTCGTGAGGTGTCAGTTTGTCATCCACAGAAACAGTGTGTTCTTCACCCTTTAGATGGAGGTTTGTGCAAGTGTAGATCTAATCCTTCTCATAAAAACATCCTAGTATGTTGAGGATACTTTATTTATAAAATAATTTAATAAAAAGAGTTTAGGGGCTGGAGAAGTAAAATAAAACAAAATAAAACAAAAGAATTTAAGAGAAAGTGTTACCTTTAATTTGGGTAACTTCCTTTGGCTTGAACCAAAAGGACTTCTTGAAGGGCCTTCTGCCTAAGGTAATGATTCTAGGAGGAAGAGGGGGATATTGAGAGATTATTTGGGCAGGGTTTGGATGAGACAAGGGTCTTTAGAGGAGTGTGGAGTGGTTTAGAAGTAGTGTCCTCTTATAAGGGGGAGGAGGTGTTCTTTAGGAAAGTGTGAAAATATTTTTCTATTATATAGTGATATTCGGTATCTAAAGGTCCAAAACCAATTAAAGTAAAATATAAGATGAATCATGGTAGAAATAAAATAATCCAATAATAATTGGATTGCTTTTTGGATATTTTTTTAATATTAATTATCTTATTTATTTAAATCATTTATTAATGAGGTAAATTGTACATCACTGTGGTGTAATAAATTTTTTAATTTATTTGATGTCTAAAAAATATAATAAAATTACCATAATGTAGGAAATCATTTTATATTTTCAATTATTATTTATAGTCGAAATTATGTCTTATATAACCCCATGTAAAAATTGATATACTAAAAGATATTTGTTAATGTCATTTTTGTCTTTACTTTAAGTTAATTAAAATAAAGTGTCATTATCATTCTTAAGTGGATCCATGGGGTATCAAAATCAACCAAAGTATTACCATGGTCGTCCATTACTCATCCCATAAGGTTAGAACAAGTGTTAAGGTAATTTTGTATTATTATAATATTCATTTTACCTTGAATTACCCTATTTACCTTTAACCGCGCTAAATAAAAGTCAAAAGTTACTATTCACCAAAAATTATTTTCATCTTATTGAACCACATATTACTTACTAATAAAAACCATGTATCTCGAATTTTTGAAATTCAATTCACAGAAGTGGTAAAATTTCATTTAAATGAAATGGTCGGATTTTTAACTACTACTTAGTGGTTTCACTATTCATCAAAAATTGAAGTTTTTCAGAAAAATACCAAAAATTTAGCCTATGATATATTTGATATTCTGAATTCAAAAATGATGTATATTTGTTACAAAATTCAAAACCTAGTAGTTGTATTAATTAATTTAAAATTTATTATCATTTTCAAAACAAATAGCGTGTTTTTAAGAAACAATAACTATCAAAATATTGACACTTGTTTATGTATAATTTCAAAGTGAAATTAATTACAATAACCAACATTGGATTAAAGGGTAAAAATATAATCTAATTTCACTTAAAAACCAATTTAAAATATAATCTAACCATATAAATAAATTAGATTAAATGGTAGCTTTGAATTAAAATACATTATTTCTCACCGTTCATAAAAAATGAATATTATTAGAAAAATACCAAAATTTCATCCAAAATAAATTTTGATGTCTCGATTCTAAAGAAGAATTTTATTTTTTCAAAATGAATATGAAAAAGTGTCAAATATGGGATTTAAAATAGGTTCTTCATTAAAAGGTGATAAAATTGATTTGTTTTAAATACATTTTTTATCTGAAAAATTGAATTTGTTCTTATAATATGTATAAGAAACACATAATACATAAGTTAGAATTATATGTAGTATATATAATTCAAAATCTAGTTAATATTATTCATAACCGCTTTTGAACGGCTAGTTTGGTAAGTCATGGTGTGCTCGAACTCGGTGTTGCGTGTAGCGCAAGATATTGAATTTAAAGAAAATAACATACTATGAAATATTGGGGTCTTACATTCTCCCCTCCTTCAATAAATTGTGTCCTTGAAATTTGAAATTGTTCTTTGAAATTAAAAGGTTAAAAATAGAAAAATACCTTTGTGGAAATCCCACATCGGAAATTGGGTTAATAAAATTTAATCTTAATACGAGGGAAAATGAGATGAAAAAGTCTCCCCAAAATTATGATCTCTCTTAGGAGATCATTGGTGGTAATTGGAGACACATAATTAGAGGAAAAAATGTAAAATTATATATATAACAGCAGAAAATAGCCGCACCCTCCGTATAAGTTAAAAAAGCATTCTTTCCTTAATTTTGTCGAAAAGGTCATAAAGTATCTTGTTTGGAAAATGATGGAAAGGTTACTTTCAAAACATATAAGGTAAAATAAGGTTATAAATGAATTTAAAACATTTTCTAGTAAATAGTAAAAATGTTTTTAAATACATTTTTTAAGAAAACATGGATGTGGATGACAAAGAGGTCCCAGTAGATACTTACGTAAAAACAACCTCAAATAAAGAGATTGTAAAATTAACCCTTACCTTGTACTTTTCCTTGGTCTATGGTATGTTAACCTCCTGTATAATAGTTAAATCATTGTTATTAAATTATAAAATAACCATATACATAATTATGATATCATATATGATCTTCAAATAATGCTTTGTTAATGATATTTTAGTATTATCGTTGTTTCGGGTGTTAACTGATTCGTTTTCCTTTATATTATTTGTGATGTGAGTCATGTTTGGTATGGATGAGATGTTTCTTATTTATATACATAATTATACCAAGTCTTTAAACATTATTTTTAATCATCAAATGAAGATTAGTCTTGAATGGTTACGATGTGGAATGAATCTCATCGTGTTCGTAGAGATGGTAATCCGTACGTAAGCTCGAGCAACAATATCATTTTTTGATATTAAAATCGTATAAAATTTGATGTTATATCATATATACAGAATCATTATCATGTTATATTTATTATTTACATCAATTATACATCATTATTATACCCATCCAAATAATAATGTATTGAATAACAACTACACCACGACGTGGAGACGGTTAGCCATACGTACGCACTTATGATGACAAGTCATTAAAAGGATGGATAGAATAATGAATATGGTTATACCATATTTATAATAACATAAAATTATATAGAAGATACTGTATTTATTATTTTATAATGGAAACAACAAGGAAAGAAGAAGTCGAAGAAGAAAAGAACTTGAAAGAGCTGATGAAATATTTACCACTTCTTCGGGTTCTTTATTTTTATTTGATCAAAAGGGATCCATAAGTTGGCTTTATGACTAAATTATTTCCTCTAGGATGAAGTGAGTACAGTTGAGAGGATATTTGGGCAGGGGTTGTCCAAGCCAAATGGCTTTGAAGGTGTTAATTTGAGAGAAGGGGGAGTGCCCTTTTATAAGAGTGGTGAGGGGCACCTTATGAAAAGATTGAAATATTATTTTCTAATAAAATCATATTAGATTTATAATGGAAACAAATTGATTTATTTCTAAACTAAAGTGGGTATTGGTCTAAATCCTATCAACCAATAGGTTTTATACAAGTTTAGGTTACCATTTTAACCTTATCTTTTAGATTTAACTCTAAGTTAAATAATTTAACTTTTACCGTGTCTTCTTGTATTCTTACACTATATGGTTAATAAACATACTATAAACATCCAAAAGAACCTAAAGTGGTTCATTAATGACATATATAATATTATTTAATCCCTCTAACAGAACCTTATATTTTTAGGAATAATATATCAACCAATAATATAGTATTTGTTTTAAAAATTAATTTATGTCATTTTTTACACTATTTGGTATTTTGTTTTTGTGAAAGACATAACAACCTTATCAATTTCGGAAAAAAAATATCTAATAAACCCTAACATGTCATATTAGACTAGAAAATTAGTGGAATTCATCAACAGTTTCAAATTAAATTTATTTGTATATTTATAATATCGATTATTTTAATCATTCATTAATGTAGTAATTACGACATCATCATTATGTCCTAAAGAAATTAAATTATTTAATGCCTAAAAATTATAAATAAAATACCATTATGTAGTAAATATTTTTATCTTTATAATGAATATTTATAGTCGAATTTGTCTTATGTATAACCCTATATTAAATGTTTTAGTTATGAAAACTTGAATTTAACACTTTTAACTTTTCGATAAATTAAATAATAATAAATGTCCTAATCTAATCCAAGTGGGCCTAAAGGGTCATATTTTATTCCTAAGGTTGTTTCTGGTCAAGTTACACATATAAAATAGAAATAGTACATGTGTTAAGGTAATTATAATATCATTTTTACCCTTAATTACCCTATTTACTTTTAACTGTGGTAAATAAATGTCAAAAGTAACTATTCACCAAAAAAATTCATCATATTAAAACACATTTTACTTATTGAGGTTAGTCGTGTCTCTCGGATTTTTTAAATTCAACTCATAAAAGTGTTAAAATTAAGTTTTATACAAATTTTCGAATGCTCCTAGAAGGTGGGTAAAAGATGGTAAAAAGTCCATTAAAGTTTTATACATCTAATTTTATTATAAAAGAGATTACAATAAAATAAATTGAACTAATATTTTTATTATGTATATATTTTGACTTAAAATAAATTTAAACAATATAATTAATTGTTGATATAAAAAGTGGGTTTTAAACAGTAACACAGTGTTTTATACTATTCATCAAAAATTGAAAGTTTTCAGAAAATTACCAAAAATTCACCCAATGCTAGTATTGATATTCCAAATTCAAAAATGAATTCTATTTTACCAATTTAAAAACATAGAATTTTTAAAATTAATTCCCGTTTTCAAAACCAAAAAGCGTATTTTTAAGAAATAATAACTATCAAAAGATTGACACTTGTTTATGTCCAATTTCAAAGTGAAATTACTTAAAATGACCAGAATTGGATTGAATGGTAAAAATATAATCTATTTATACTTACAAACCATTAAAATGTATAATTTAACAATATAAATTATTTTTATTAAAAAAGCTATTTTCTGTTAAAATATAGTATTTTTCACTATTCATCCAAATATGAATGTTATTAGAAAAACACCAAAATTTTATTGAAACTAAATTATTATGTATAGATTCTAAAGATGAAGTTTATTTTGTCAAATTTAATATATAAAAGTTTCAAATATTGGATTTAAAAAGGGTTCTCCATTAAAAAGAGGTATGAGTTTTTTGAAAAATACTTCTTTTATCTGAAAAATGAATTTGTTCTTACATTATGTATAAGAAACTCATAATATGGATTCTAAAATTATAAGGATTATATAAAGTTAAAATTTTAGTTAATACTATTCATAACCACTTTTGAACGGCTAGTTTGGTAAGTCGTGGTGCGCTTGAACTCAGTGTTGCATGTAGTGTAAGTTATTGGATTACTTTGAAGAAATAATGTATTATGAAATCTTGGGGTGTTACATTCTTCCCTCCTTAAATAAATTGAATTCTCTCAATTTGAAATTTTTTTTTGAAAAGAAAAGGTTGAAAATAGAAAATACCTTTGTGGGAAAACCCACATCATAAATTGGGTTAATAAAATTTAGTCTTAATAAGAGGAAAAGGGATATGAAAGGGTCACCACCAAATTATAATCTCGGTTAGTAGAACATTAGTGGAAATTAGAGACACGTAATTAGAGGAAAAACGTAAATATTTATATGGAGTGATTGAGGTCATCAGTCACAAACAAGTGTAAATTTGAGGGCCTCAAATCCATCAATCTATGATGATTTAAAATACCATCGATTCAAAAAAACAAAAAGTATTAGGATAACACATTTTTGGTTTAAATATACCTTCCCTAAAGTATAAGAATTAATTTATCCATAGAATAAGAGAGAAAAAATTATATATATATAGATATATGTATTCTTGATAAGTAGAGTTTCATCCTTCAACTAATTCCTACCCCAAACTCATCTTTCACTCCAAAAGATTTCAAAAAAATATATTTTATTTATCCTAATCATATAGGGTTCCAAAAATAATGAATTTATAATTCACCTATCAGACCTCTTAAAAAATAAAATAAATTATACAATCCAATACATCACATATGCCAGTGGTAGGTGATGCACCCTTGTCACCCTCTGGTTGCGGGTTCATGTCTCGCCTCCTTGCCGGATGCGACTGGTTGTCGCCCAACCTCTAGGTTGTCCTTTTTATAATAATCCAAAAATAACCTTAACAATAGTATCAGATTTCAAACTTAATCCAATACAACCTTTAGACTTATCCAAAATACTTCTATCCAAACTCACAGTCCAAAATTTATAAGGAAGTTAAACACAATGAAGATCTATTTTTCCACATAATAACATGTGAACACCTTCATCGTGTATTCATTTAAATCTTGGTAACACCCTGAATTAACATAAAACATTATTAATTACATTCATGCTCCCTTATTCTTTATATAATACTAGATATATTACTTATATCCAAAAAATTTGAATATTCCAACAATGATAAAACAAACAAAATTATTAATCAGTTCAAAAGGAAGTCAAGAATATCCAATATAATTTATCCAAATCAACCATCTCTTATTCCAAAATCACTACCTAATTATCGGGACCATATTAAGGATTACCATTCCTTCAACCAAGTATTTTTAAAAAATCGTACCTTACTATTAAGTCACTTTTCTTAAAACCATATAATCTCAAATCCTCAATAAAATAGTACAGTAGTACGATCCTTATTTATCTCCATAATTCATTTAACCAGTATATTGTTGATACGACACTCAAATGAAATAATTATATAATAACAACATAAGAACACTAGTCATTCCTCTTCATCTGAGGTAGTATCATAACTTTTTTATTATCCAATAGCATCATTTGTGATATACTCTAATGACTAGGACATTGATTCAAGTAGTGTCCTAATGCCTTGCAGATGAAGCATTTTACATTTGAAACCTTTTTATTACCCTTTCAGTCATGTACATGGTGTCCTTTTTCTCCACACTTATAACAAACTCCCATTCCCTTCAATCATTTACCAAGGTTATTCTTTTCACATTTATCACATATGTGAAAATCCTTCTTTATCCTATTCCCTATATCCATCTTTCTCTTTACCATCCTTTTCTTCTCTTGCTTCCCTTCAAAGCCATAGGACTCAGAGAATTCTTTACTTATCTTATTAACACATGATATTATTTTTCATATGTTGAGAGTACATCAGAGACTATTTCCCTTCTAAATGTTGGATTTATACCTTGAATGATATGATCCTTATTACTCTTTGGATCATATGTATTGTTGTAGTTCTCATTCCTTCTACTGGGTGCCATTTCTATACAATGGAATACACTAGGTTAATTTATGAATCGCAATGAATAATTCCAAACTTGAAAAATACCTAACGTAAATTGAATAGTTTATGGATATAATCCGTAATCATAAAAATATTTTCTTTGAGGAGAATATACTCATAAATCCTTCATAATGATTTGTAAAGAAATTGAGAATTATCCTAAGCATATCCCCCGGGATTTTCGTAACCAAGAGTGCGGTAAGGCCCATTGTCATGAACTATTTCCCATTCGATTCTAGCTCAATGCGGTGTTTTTGGGTTTTACCCCTAGGTACATCTATGCCAGAGCCGCCTCTACCTGCTCGTATCCAGATAGAGATGTATTTTCTTGGAAAACTCACATAATCACCACATTACAAAAATTCTTGGAAATTCTTCTATAATAATCCTCAAAGTCTATCTTAGGGTAATGTGCTCTAATCAAATTTTATCTAAATCTAGTTTCCAAGGTTATTACTAAACTTCCTCTGGTACCAACTGTAATGCCCCAACCCTAGATTCCCAGAGTCAGTGCATTATTTTAATACATTTGCATGATTTCAAGGAATCAAGTCCCGAAAGATCGATCAGTTTAGAAGTATTGAAAAATAGATTACATACATGAACGTTACATTACACTTTCTAACATACAACACAAAAAAATAATCCTTTAAGAATTCCATTGTTCCCTTAGATTAACCCTGTATCTCAAACATAAAACACTTCTTGGGATCCTGGGAAAATAAAACAAAAAAAAGGGTGAGCTCAGATGCTCAGTAAGGGTAAATAATTTAGGGGAAGCTATAAACTTTTAAGGAAAGATGTGTAATAAAAACAATAGCCTTTTAAACATATGCTTGAACATAATTTGTAAAAAATAAAATAAAACATTACCATATAAACATGCACATGGATATTCTATTATTTGAATAATCACATGTAATAACTAATTTCATAATGATGGAATGTATATTACCAGACTTTAATTTCTATGTCAAGGCCTCGTGTCAGGACCTAGGGGATAACTGTAATCGAACCTCGACCTAGAGAGCCACTGTAACTGGACTCAAACACGGAGTGCCTCTGTAACTGGACTCCAACTCGGAGAGCCTCTGTAACCGGACTCCAACCTGGTGGGTCTACTGTAACTGGACCCCAACCCGGAGGGCTTACTTTTACCAATCCCTAACCCGTAACATACTAGTCTAACACATTCATCTTAAGAAGTGGTTGAAATATAACATAAACATTTTATTAAAACTAGCATATGAAATATCAATACATTAACCATAAACCATGAATGACATAAAAATAACTCATCCATAGTCAAACATATCTCAAAAACATAAATACAACATAGAAGATTTGTATCATAATAAATCAACATCAAACAAGTGTAAAATTTATCAAAGGATGTTGACATAGATGAAATCAAAACTATTTGAGAGAAATATATCTTTTTATTTTGAAATAATTTTAGAGTCACATAACTATAAAGAAAAATTTTATTTTTAAAATATTTTTATAAGCTTGTAAGGGAAGCTTAGATGATGTTATAATATTGTAAAATAGCCACACCCACCGTATAAGTTAAACAAACATTCTTACCTTAATTTTGTCGAAAAGGTCATAAAGTACCTTGTTTGGAAATTGACGGAAAGATTGATTTCAAAACATATAAGGTCAAATAAGGCTATAAATGACTATAAACCATTGTCTAGTAAATAATAAAAATGTTTTGAAATACATTTTTTAAGAAAATTCGGATAAGGATTATAAAGAGGTCCCAGTAGATACTTACGTAAAACAACCTCGGATAATAAAGAGATTGTAAAACTAACCCTTAACTTGTACTTTTCCTTGGTCAAGGGTACGTTAATCTCATATATAATAGTTAAATCATTGTTATTAAATTATACAAGAACCGTATACATAATTATGATATCACATATGATCTTCAAATAATGCTTTGTTAATGTTATTTTAGTATTATCGTTGTTTCGGGTGTTAACTGATTTGTTTTCCTTTATATTATTTGTTACGTGAGTCATGTTTTTTATATATGGGATGTTTCTTATTCATATCCATAATTATATAAAGTATTTAAACATTATTTTTAATCGTCAAATGAAAATTAGTCATGAATGGTTATGATAGGGAATGAATCTCATCGCGTTCGTGGAGACGGTAATCCGTATGTACGCAAGAGAGAAAATATCATTATTTTGATTTTAAAATCATATATAATTTTATGTTATATCATATATTAAGAATAATTATCATGTTATATTTATTATTTACATCAATTATACATCATTATTATACCCATCCAAATAATAGTGTATTGAATAACAACTACACCACGACGTTGAGACGGTAAGTCGTACGTACGCACGTATGGTGACATGTCATTCAAAGGATGAACAGAATAATGAATATGGTTGTAACATATTTATAATAACATAAAATTATATAGAAGATACTGGAGTTATTATTTTATAAAGGAAACAAAAATGAAAGAGGAAGTGGAAGAAGAAATGAACTTGAAAGAGGTGATGAAATATTTACCTCTTCTTCAGGTTCTTCCTTTTGATTTGATCAAAAGGGCTCCTTAGGATGGATTTATGACTAAAGGAATACCTCTAGGTTGAAGGGAGGACATTTTAGAGGATATTTGGGTGGGTTTTGGATGAGACAAATGACTTTGAAGGTGTGAATTTGAGAGAAGGAGAAGTGACCTTTTATAAGAGGGGTGAGGGACACCTTAGGAAAATATTGAAATATTATTTTATAACAAAATCATTTTCAGTTTCTAATGGATCCAAAATGATTTATTTCGAGACTAATGTGGGTATGGGTTGAAACCCACTCAACCAACAGATTTTAGACATGTTTGGGTCATTATATTAACCTTATATTCTATATTTAACTCTTAGTTAATTAGTTTGACATCTACCATGTCTCTTTGTATTTTATATTATATGGTTAATAAACTTACTATAAACTTATATGAGAACCACAAGTGGTTCATTAATGAAATATATAATATTATTTAAGATCTTTTGAAGAACCTTATATTTTTAGGAATAGAATATCAATTAATAATATTACATTTGTTTTAAAAACTTTTTTATGTCAATTTTGACACTGTTTGCTATATTGTTTTTGTTAAATTCATAAAAGTATTATTACATCGAAAAAAATCCATTTAATCAATCCTATCATGTCATATTAGCCTAAAAAATTCGTGGATTTCATAAAAACTTTCAAATTATTTTTATTTTAACATCTATAATACCATTTATTTTATTCTTTCATTAATAAGGAAAATACTGCATCATAATTATGTAATAAATAAATTTAATTATTGAATGTCTAAAATTTATAAATAAAATACCATTATGTAGGAAATAGTTTTAAATTTATCATGAATATTTATATTCAAAGAGATAACATATAGAACCCTATGTAAAAAAATTTACTAAAAGATATATGCTTATGTCTTTTTTGTATTTACTTTAACTTAATTAATATAAAGTGTCATTATCACTTTCAAGTGGCTCCATGGGGTCCCAAAATCAACCCAAGGATTCTCATGGTCAGAACTGTATCAACCAATAGGGTTATAACACGTGTTAGGTTAATTTAATATTATTATAATATTATTTTGTTTACCCTTATTTACCGGATTTACCCTTTAACCATGGTAAATAAAATATTTACCGAAGTAATTATTCAAAATGTCTAAAAATAAAAGTTAACTATTTACACAATTTGTTCCTCCTGATTCTAAATATGGAAACTATTTTTCTAAAATCAAAACACAGAAGTGGCGGAAATTAATTTAAAGTTAATTCCCGTTGTCAAAACAAAAAGCATGTTTTTAAGAAATAATAACTATCAAAAGACTGACACTTGCATATGTCCAGTTTAGGTGTGAAATGACAACCAATGACAAAAATTGTATTAAATTGTAAAAATATAATCAAATTATACTTAAAACCCACTCAATTGTATAATTTTTCACTATAAATTATTTTGACTAAAAGACTTTTTTAACTAAAATTTAGTATTTTTCACTACTCTTCAAAAACTGAATGTTTTTGAGAAAAATACCAAAAAATCACCCTAATCTAATTTCAATATTCTAAACCAAAAAATGAATTCCATTTTTAATGAAAAAATTGATAAAATTTCAGAAAGTGGGTATTTCTATTCATAACATCTTGTTTGATTGGTTGTGATGTGTTAGAATCTCGAAGTTGCGTACAACGCAAGCTATTGCAGTATTCAAAGGGAAACGTACTGTGGATGATTGAGGTGTTACATTATCTCTTCCTTCAAATAATTCCATCTTCAAAATTTCTAGAATATTACTGCATAAAATTAATCGGGTGGTTCTTCATCATAAGTTCCTCAGGTTCCCACATTGCCTATTTCATTTTATGGTTTCTCCATATAACTTTTACCAGATGAGTCGTCCAGTTTCTCAACACTTGTTCTCTTATATCAAGAACCTTAACAGGCTCTTTGAAATAAGACAGATCAGGTTCCAATAATAATTCCTTATAGGTAATTACATGCATTGGGCCAGGAATTTATTTTCTCAACAGTGATACGTGGAACACATTATGAACTTTTGAGTGACTTGGCGGCATTGCCAAACGGTAAGTTACAGCCCCAATTCATTCTATAATTTTGAAAGGTCCGATGTACCTGAGACTCAATTTACCCTTCTTACCAAATCGTATAATTCCCTTCCATAGAGATAACTTCAAGAAAACATGATCTTCTCAACTAAAAATATAATCTAACTATAAAAATAAATTAGATGAAAATGAAGTTTTGAATTAAAATGTAATATTTTTTACTATTCATTAAAATATGAATTTCATCAGAAAAATACCAAAATTTTAAAAAAGGTAAATTATTATGTCTATATTTCAAATAAAATTTTATTATGTCAAATATAATATATAAAAGTGTTAAAAACTATATTTAAAATTGTTTCTCTATCAAAAGGTGGAAAAACTACATTATTTGAAAAATAATTATTTTATCATAAAAATTGAATTTGTTATTATATCATGTTCTAGATAATATAAAAGATGAATTATAATGTTATAAAATTAAAATTTTGGTTAATACTTTTCATAACAGCTAATTTATATCCCATTAAATAATAATTTTTTAATAATATGTCGTTGTTTAGTGAAACTCGGTATTGCGTACTATGCAAGATATTGAGGATGGGTTCTCTTGCATGTAACGTAATCCAAGTCCGTGTTGCATTTAGTAAAATATTCCTTTAATGTTACGTATAACATAATTCAAACATAGTTCTTTTATACATTTAAAAAAATCTATACTCAGTGTTGCGTGAAATTAATTCTATCAAAAGAACTTGAAATTTTGTGTAACACAATCCAAGAATAGTGTTGTGTATACTGCAAGTTAATACGGTGTTGTGTATAGCGCAAACTAATTATGGTGTGGCATACAATAAAAGACATCAAAGAAAAATAATCTATCTAATAAAATCTCAGGATGTTACATTCTACCCCCCTTAAAATGAATTTCTCCCTCCAAATTCGTCGGCATTATAAATGGTTTAATACATGAATTTTTCTTTCATAAAAATCCACATCTTAAAAAGGAATACTAAAACTTCATTTTAAAAAAGTAAAGTTAGAAACATAAAGGTTACCCAATGTAACTCATCGTGGGGTTTCCACATAGGAGAACATAGGTGGGAAGTGAAAACATGGATATGGAAGAAAAATCTAACCATCAAGTTTTGATGGATAATGATAGCGAATAAGGTTTGGATAAAGTTAGCAACCAAAAATCCATAAACATGCGATGATTTAAGGGACCATCTGATTTGTTGGAGAAGAAGGTACTGGGATAACATTTTTGGTTTTTAGGATCCTTTTCCTAAATTTTAAGAACATGATAAGAAATACTTACTTGATTTTAGTACAATATCATCATTGGTCGTGCCTTGAACAATTTCCACTTCATCTATTATTCAAAGAAATGAAGTTGAATTTTTCATTCCTACAGTGTTAGTAAATCATGTGATACATTAATTTATTAATAGGTCATTTCATCTATATTTATCACAAAATGTTTAGAACAAGTTATCAAATATACATAAGTCTATATATGGTGAGAATAATCATATATAGTTCCAAAAATGGACTTATACATCATCTATCATACCGCTTAAATAAAATAAAACTAATTTATACCAACCAGGGACTTTCTGTAGGCCAGTGGTTTGTGGGTTTGATTTCCCACAGCCTTTTCTAACATTACGGGTTGTCACCCATCCTGTGGGTTTTCCTTTTTCTAAAACTATACTATTATAACATTCTAGAAATAATATTTAAAAATTGTTTTAGCCATAAACAATACTATCAGATTTCCAACTTAATCCACTCCAACCTTTAGGATTATCCAAAATACTTCTATCCAAACTCATAGTAAAAAAAACAATTACAAGAAAGGTCATATAATAAGCATGTTAATACCTTCATTTATCCCCCATATATCATAAGATATATATTTTTGGTCACATTCCAAACATTTGAGTGACTTCATCATTATTTCTCTTGAGTCATGGTAATAATCTAAATTACCATATATCCTTATTTAAAACATGCATGTTTCCTTATTCCAAAACTTATTGGATATATTCCTTAAGTCCTAAAAAGTTGTATACTTCATCCATGACAATATAACCCACATCTCAAAAAATCCTTAACCAGTTCCAAGGTAATTGATATTATCTAATTTACTTATTCATATCAAACATATCTTTATCCAAATATGTTTATCTCAACATCATTCTCATATTAAGGTTTATCCTTCCCTTAATCATGTGTTTCTTATGAATATCACATTTTCATTAAATAACATTTTTTATCCATTATAACTATTCAACATTTTCTTGATAATCCTTAACAAAAAACATAAACTGGTAATCCTTAAATAATTCACTATACATCATTCGTGGATTAAAATATATAAATAATTCAATCCTTCCACTTTAATGGTATGCATGGAATAGGTCCTTCCTTGTATTAGAAGTAGATTATTATGTCTAGGCATTGATTTGGGTAATTCCCATGTTTTCCACAGATGAGACATTGAACTCCATAAAAATTCATCACTCTATGACCCTTTTTCCCACAGAGATAACATTTTCCCCTCCATTTGAGGTATTCCTCAAGGTTCTTTTTCCCTTCTTCTTGAAATGTAGGAAGGTGGATCTTCATTATTCTATGCTTCATAAAATTTAAACATTTATAATTGTACATATTCCTCTTATTAAATGTGTTAGGGATGTCACCAAATCTCACATTGTTAATCATATATCCTGATAGTTGAGTTGGCATAATCGCAATATATTTTTCTCATGTCATTATCCAATTTCTTGGCTCATAATCACTAGATTTTCCATTAGACTCAATGTTCATCCAATTTTTTATGTTGTCCTCCATAAACTAAAACCAAAAATCATGGGGTGAGAAACACATCTCATAGAAGAAAACAATATAATCAAGGGGGAGTACTTTCAATCTCTAACATCTTAAGTTTAATCCTAGGTTATTCATGATAATTACCATAATTCTAGGATAGTAACCTATAGTTAGACTGATCCATATGGAGATACCTATATGTATCCTTAGAAATATCTTTAAGGATATCACTAAAGTTTTTGCATCCTAGTTTCCAAAGGATAACTAAACCTTCACTCTGATCCCAACAATAACGAATTAAGATTGACGTACATGGACATTACACTCATTTTGTGGAATAATTAATAAATTACACAAATATACACCCAAAGATCGTATTAGTTTAGTGTATTTGGAAACTTGGAACATAATATTTTAACTTGGTGAATGATCTTCAACATATCCCATAATGATCTTCCCCTTTAGTTTTTCTACCTAAAACATTTCTTTATATCCTAGGGAAAAGAAAATATAAAAATTATTAGAACAAATTCTTAGTAAGGTTAAACATGAATAAGATAAAACAAAAAGTAAACATACGAATTTGAAAACGTGAACATAAATTTTGAATATGAAAATTGTGATTCATGAAATAAATCTTAGAAGAACGTAAGGAATAGATCATAAAGGAACATTAACCATGATAAAATAACATTGGCATAAAACATAAAATTGTGGAAAATAAATAAGCACATAATATTATTTATATATTATCCAAGTAATTGCTTCCAATACTATCATTGTGCACAAATTCCATTATTGAATTGGGTTTACTTGTCGTTCCATCCATGTATTACTAAACCAGATTTATTTGTCGTTCTAGCCTTGTATTACTAAATCGGATATACTTTCCATTCCATCCATTTCAATCTAATGAGATATAAATATTTACCCAATGTATTGGAGGGAGATATAGGTCCCACCCATTTCATAATGAAATTATTCTTACATATTCCACAAAAACATAAATCATTCATCATAGCATAACCCATGAAATAGAATAGGTTTTTTTAAACATCATTCCATAAAAACACAATCCATATAAATTATAATTCCATCATTAACACCATAAAATCATAGTAATAATAGGGATAAAAACATTACCCTATTTAATATCATCATCTTAGATGGAAAATAATTTTGATAAAACACATGAACTTAATTCTTGAGAAAAATATCATTTCTTCTTCAAAAACGTTTTCTTTTCTCAAAATGCCACACAATTTTAAAATAAATTAATTTATTTGAAAATAAAATTGAAATATTATAGAGGAATATTTATGGAAATAAGGCATCATGAAACTATAAAAATCCATTCATGCTGTATAAGTTTAAAAAAACATTCTTTTCGTACTCTGGCCAGAAAAGTCAAAAAGTACTTCGTATGGAAAATGAAAGAAATATTCCTTCCATACCATTTAATAAAACTTCAACAATGGGTCAAATTGACTTTAAAAAATAGTATAGTAGTAGAAATAATATTATATATTTATGAAACATGGATGTGGATGATAAATATACACTAGTAAATACTTACGTATAAACAATCTCAGAAAATAATGAGATTGAAAAATTATCCATTGCCAATTTATAATCAGTCTAATTGCATAAAACATAAAATAAAAAACTTATATGAATATTTAAATATCATAACCTTCATAATAATAATAATAATAATAATGGGCAATATAAACACCACACAAAATAATTAGATGGTGTATAAGGCATATGTCCCACAGAAATAAAAGTGTGGCTAGATAATCTTTTACCTTAGGTATGATATGATTCCTATGTGTATGAACCTCTTGTATAATTATTTAGATAATTTTATTAACTTATTCCAGAATCATGGTCATAATATATGGTCATATTCTCTTTCATTTGTTTGTAACAATTCATTGTTACTTGTTATTCGGGTTTTAAGTGCTTTATGATCGTATGCATGTTTTGTAGAATAAGTTATGATTATCCTTATTAGGTCATATTTATATCATTATAAAACTATATTAACATAATAAATACTATATTTATTCATTTTTTACATTTATATAATCATTATTGAGTGTTTATCATGTAGAAATAATCACATCGGATCATGGAGACGGTAGGTCATACGTACACACGAGCGACGATATCATTCTAATAATTGTTTAATGGTATTGATTTGCATGGTGTGCTCTATTTCAGAATAAATATATTTTTATAATAATCATATATAGTTATTAAATTAATTTTTATACCCATCCAAGTAATGTGGTGTGAAAAACAGATTACACCACGGTGTGGAGACAGTAAGTCGTACGTACGCACGAGCGACGATATCATTCCCATAATTGTTAAATGGTATTGATTTGTATGGTTTACTCTACTTCAGAATAAATATTATTTTATAATAATAATATATAGTTATTAAATCCATTTTTATACCCATCCAAGTAACTTGGTGGTGAAAAAAAGATTACACTATGATGTGGAGATGGTAAGTCGTACGTATGCACGCGTGGTGATTTCGTCTTTATTAGGATGGATAGAAAGTTGAATATGGTTGTTTCATAATTATAATAAAATCTAATTATATAAGTTCTACTAGATTTATTATTCTATAATGAAAAAACGCATGAATTATAAGTATAAGTAGAAATAAATATGAAATAATCGGTAGAGGAGATTACCTCTTCTCTGACACGCTCTCTTTAGATCTTCTCTTAATGGAACTAGAATTGGTATTTTGAGAAAACTAGCACCTCTAGAATGTAACTATGGAATTTTATAAGAGAAATTTTCAGGTTATGGACGAAATTTAAGGCTTAATGAGTTGTGGATAAATGAGGGAGGATGTTCCCTTTTATAATTGAGTGAAGGGGCACTTTTGGAAACCTCAAAAATATTAATTTATAATAAAATAAAAAACCACCCAAAAACCACCAAATGTCCCAATTTAGATGATGATATGAGATAGGGTTTTAATCTCATCAAACAATAAATTTTATACAAGTTTCTATGTCCATTCAAACCTTATCTTTTCAATTTAACACTTAGTTATTCTATTTCATTTTAACTAGGGTAACAAATATTTCAATATTAAAAGGGTAAAATATTTATTTATTTGATGTAAATTAGATCATAAATAAATAATTTATAACATTTTTGACCATATAATAATTATTATATATTTTTTTTAAACGTATTATTATTTTTAAATAATTTAATAAAACATTATTTTGATAAATAATCAATAGTATCAATTTTGACACTATTCAATTTATTGATTTTTACAAATATTAAGATAACAAGTTAACTTCTAACAAAATATTTTATTATATTACTAAGATGTTAAGGGTATCTATAAAATTCATTGGACATATTAATTATCGAAAATATATTTATTTTAATATTTTTAATAACATTTATTTGACATCTCTATTAAAAAAATAATTACTACAATGATTTTGGGTAATTAATTAATATACTTATTTATTGAGTAAAAATTAAAAATAAAATAATATATTTCATGAGTAAATATATAGTCGAATTTATCTGCTATAAAATCAAACATTAAAAATGTTACACTTGTTAAAGTATGAATGTGAGAACCTTAAGAGTACTTTAAATAAAATAATATAAAGGTCATAATCTATTCTATAAGGCTCCAAATGGTCACTAGCTTGACCTTTGGATGATTATGGTCGATATATATTTGTAAAATAATATTTTTTCATGTTTTTTGACCTTTTTATTGTTATTAAGATTTTAATAAAAATTGTTTCATTGATTTCTCATCAATTAATTAATTTTTACATCATCAAAGAATAAGACTTTAAAGTAATTATTTATTTCCTAAAAATTATAAATAAATTACCATGATTTAGGTAATTATTTTATATTTCCATGGACTATTTATTTTTTAATATTTCACCTGGTTATATCTATATTAAAATTATTATACTTATAAGAAATGTGATCTTGGCATTTTTTCACTTTCATTGGTTTTATTAATATTTATGTCATTTTCATTGTCAAGTGGACATTAAATGACTGAGCTTCAAACCTAAGATATTAAGAGTATAATTTTATTCATAAAATAGTATTTTGGTAGGTTTTAGGGTAATTTTATTTTCTTTATCATATTGTTTGTTACCCTAATTTACCTGATTTACCTTTAATCGTGGTAAATAAAAATTACCAAAGTTACTATTCATAATAGCAAAAAAATGTATCCTATTAACATAATTTGGACCCACATATTCTAAATATGGAATCTATTTTTAAAAAATCAAAACACAAAAGTTTTAGAAATTGATTTAAAATTAATTCATGTTGTCAAAACTAGAAATCTGGTTTTTAAGAAGTAAAATCTATCAAAAGATTGAAATGTGTTTATGTCCAATTTAAATTTGAAATTGCATCCGATGATCAACATTAGATAAAATAAAAAAAATAATCAAATTTCACTTTAAAATCAATTAAAAATATAATCTAACTATATTAATAAATTAGATGAAAAGGCATTTTTGAATTAAAATGCAGTATTTTTCACTATTCATTAAAATATGAATTTCATCAGAAAAATACAAAAATTTCAACCAAGGTAAATTATTTTGTCCCACTTTCAAAGAAGATGTTTATTTTGACAAATATAATATATAAAATTATTAAAAAAATATTTAAAATTGGTTCACCATCAAAAGGTGGAAAAACTGCTTTATTTGAAAAATAATTCTTTTATCAGAAAATTGAATTTTTTATTATATAAAATTTTAAAAAATACATAACATGAATGTTAATGTTATAAAATTCAAAATTTGGTTTATAATATTCATAATGGATAGTTTATATCCCATTAAATAATAATATTTTAATAATATATCATTGTTTAGTGAAACTCAGTATTGCGTACAACACAAGTTATCGAGGAAGGTCGCTCTTGCATGTAACGCAAGCTAATTCATTGTTGTGTTTAGTGAAATATTCCTTTGGTGTTGCATATAAAATAATCCAAATATATTTATTTTATATATTGAACAAAATCTATACTCAGTGTTTCATGAAATGAATTCTATCAAAAGAACTTGAAATTGTGTGTAACACAAGACAAGAATAGTGTTGTGTATATTGAATGCTAATACGGTGTTCCATATAGCGCAAACTAATCATGGTGTAGCGTAAAACACAATACATCAAAGAAAAATAATTTATCTCCTAAAATCTATGGGTGTAACATATATGATACCTTGTAAATAGATCATAGTAATCTAAATTCACAATCAAGATATGTATTTTGTCTCAACGGAGGAACTATGAGTTGGAAGAGTTCCAAACAACCAGTTTTTTCTGATTCTATTGTGGATTTTGAGTATATTGTGGATTTAAATACATCCAATTAATTAGTTTCGATTCACGACTTTTTACAAGATCTTGATGTAATGCCTAGTAGTCAAGTCCATATGACAGTTTACTATGATAACACTATAGTGGAGGCTCTTTCCAATGATCCAAGGTTACATAAAAGGAAAAAACATATACTTTGGAAGTTTCATATATTGAGGGATTTTTATTAATAAGGTGAAGTTTTAGTGATTAGAGTATCCATGGAGGAAAACATGGTAAACCCCTTGATTAAGTTCCTATATTAAAAGA
The DNA here is from genome assembly GCA_963277665.1 of Viscum album. Classification (NCBI taxonomy): domain Eukaryota; kingdom Viridiplantae; phylum Streptophyta; class Magnoliopsida; order Santalales; family Viscaceae; genus Viscum; species Viscum album. The sequence continues at coordinate 407,024,422 of OY728130.1, forward strand.
TGCATGTGTATCGTGTGAGATATAGTAGACTGAAGGTTGTTAATAGTTGGCTCTAGTGAAAGTGGGAGCCTGTTGGATTTAGTTCCCTAGAACCAACTTATAATTACTTGATTATATATATTCATTATCTTGATTATTAATTTAGTTTCTTATCACATAATGAATATTCTTATACATTACAAAGTATGTGATGATGTCCTAAGAATATACGTCATACTTAAAGGTAATAGAAGTTCCCCACTATGAAGAGAACCTAGAGGTTACACAAAATTATTCTTTAATAAATGTTTTATAACTTGATAATATCATTTTATATGACACAAATGATACAGTATATTAGGGTTGGAGACTAATATGACTTTGAGGCACCCTCACATGGTGTATTCCCTTGGTAATTTCCAAATAAATAGATTATGAGAAAGTGACACACCAGTAGGAAATCCATATTTATATATGTCATTTGATGTTACTATCTATGGAAATGTGTATTGATCCTTAGACTTTAATATTATAATTCTTAATATCATAAGTCACGTACTTTGATGTATTGATGAAAACTGTGAAAACATATGATCACAGTGAAGTAGGATATATTTGGTGCATCTTGAGTGATTTTTTATTAAGGGATATTATGAGAAAGGATTTAACCCTTCTGTCCATCAACAAAAGTTGGTATCTCAAGACCTTTTATGGGAATGTAATTTCTTAGAAAAAAACATGGCCATGGTATTCTGTGGGAAAGTTCATTTTAATAAAATCAAATAAAGATACATTAGGCAGATATATTGATGACACCCATATATAACCTTCTTGATTAAATATATCACGATAAAGGGATTATATTACACATAGAGTATTGGTATAAGGTTGTGTGTCATTAAAACATTAATGACTTTCTCTATTGGTGCTTAATCATGTTTTTAGATTCAAAATTTGGATTTTAGGTGGTTCTACCTAATTCCACCGAGATAGGGACGTAGAGGGTCACACACTAAGTTCATTCATAATCTCAATTAAATTAAATATTGAATTTAATAAGCTAGAATAAATATTATTTATGATTTATGGTTTAATATTTTATTCACATTAGTTTAAGCACCAAGATTTAATCACAAGTTATTCGAAAAAATAATTGATTTAAATAATAACAAATATTTCTTTGCATGGTTTGGTGAATTTAATATTTATTTTATTTATTAATGAATAATAAAGTGATATAAATATTCATTATTCAAGGTTCGATATATGTTGTGAAGGATAAGTGGACCAAGCTTAACGGTCTAGTTATAAATGATGTAAATGATATTTATTTATATATTTTAAATTTTTTTAACATTTCAAGTGATTAATAATAATATTCGTATTATTATTATTATACATGGGGTAAAATGAGAATTATGTAATTTTCAAGGTTTTTATGTGATAATTACTATCTATAACCCTACCAAAATAAATATCTTACTATATAACTTTCCATATTTATTCTTATTGTTCACAATAAATAGAGTGGAGCTCTCTCAAAAACTAGAGAGAGATCAAGATATCTAGAATGTTATCTAACTTCATCCTCTCTCAATCCATCAAGATAGCACTAATAATTCTTTAAAGATAATTCTGCTACATCAACCATGAAAAATGTAAATTATCAGGATCGACCATTCTAGAAACTGGTGATTCCACGATGACGTTTAGTGATTGTGGTGAACATTTGGATCATGGCTAGATGGATTTTATACTTAGATCCTACAGTGAAAAAATGGTATAATGATATTAAGTCAACTGAATAATCAATAAAATGAATTACGAGTTTAGGTAAATCTATATCTTCTCATAAATCCATTATAAATTTCATGTAAAGATCCACCTCTTTCGGTTTATATATTTCTCAAGTAAAGTGATATGTTTTTTAATCCATTGGCCATGTTTTAATTCATCAGGTACATCAATTATTATTCATAAATTAAGACTAAAATTCAATTTTTCCATTCTATAAAGGATATTCCACTACTCTTGGAACCTATATTAAGAAGTAAACCAAAAAAATTTCATAATAGGCCATCAATCAAGCATTAAGTAAGAACTAAGCATCATTGAGAAATCTCTACTCTGAACTCATCTTGTCCTCCCTGGTCTTCCACACCATTGCGTATAACATCAAACTATCCCTTTATCACCAAAATAAACCATTACTACAAGCTGGGCTCCCATCTCATTACATATCCAAGATTCCTAACCATATCAAAACAATATTCAATCAAAACTACCTTGGGCCCTCATAAATGAATCCAAACACACATGGTTATCACACAATCACAAAAAATATATATAATTACTAGATCACACATACAATTCAATTGTATTTTCCACACACAATAAAAGTCATTGAGGTTATTAAATCAATGCATATAATCCTTCCACATTAAGAATAGGCTCACTCAACCCCAAAGAATTTGTCTTTAGAAAATAACCATTTTAATTCCCATATTAAATTAACCAGTTTTTTATACATAGGTTTCCAACAATTAGTAACCTATAACTTATCAGCTATCAATAGCTATGAACCAATATAAACATGTATTTAACATTACTTTCCTATTCAATAAAATTCATGTAAGAATATTTAATAATTTACATGACTCTTTCTTTAATAATGTCACCATGATTTAAACTTTATGTTTCTTATCATATTTCCAGAAAAATTAACCATTACAAGAATAAAAATATGCAAAACATAAATATAACACACTATCTTAGAAAAACATGGGGCATCAATAAGCATAAAACCATAAGTGTTTGCAAAACCCAGAATAAAACTTTATTATTTCTTTAAAATTCCCAAGTTATTATCTCTATTGGGTTAATTCCACCATTATACAAGTTTTAAAGAATGATAATCTCACACTTTCACTTTAAATCAAAGATAGGTAATCAATCCCCTACTTCAAGACTGAACCTTAATAATTTCAATGTAAAATTACATGGAAGAAGGATACTCTGAAGACAACAATGGAAATAAATCATAGTATTCTAGATCAAGCTAAACCCATTATAAACCCATGGTAAATAGGGGGAAATTACTTTCATAACACAGTGAGAGATAATTTAAGATAAAGAAGGGTCAATAAAAAGATGAATACTCACCTTGGATCACCATGGATCGATATCTAGAATATAAGGGTTGAATCGGCCCAAAGGTGATTCAAAGGCCTTTGAAAATTCTCTCATGGTCACCTAGGGATTGAGAGGGAAGAGGAGAATTAAGAGAATTATGAGGGGGATCCCCAAACTATAGCTAAGTTGTAATATGTTGTATTCATGGTGTGGTTCACTATTTAATGCAATGAATTATTTAATTCCACATATACCTAAATTTAAGTTTCCTACTTATAAATTTATAAAAAACCATTTATATCATGAATCACTTATTTACACTAAAATTTATTTGTAGGAAGAACCATTAAATTCCACCTTGACACCCTTTAATCCATAAACCAAAATTAAATCCATGAATTTCAATTCATGCTGTGAATGTTGAGTTCACATCATGAATTCCTTATACAACTAGATTCCAGCTTCTTATCACCCGCTCTTACCTCATTCTCACACAGGTAAAGGCCTAGTAAAATTAAACCTTTACACTAGAAGATTCAAAAAAATTAAATGTTCACATATAAATTATAATTAATTTATATAAATAAGAATTACCTTCACTCTCAATTATTTCTTTATTGAAAAATTAGTTGATATATATTTTCATATCATTTTTTTATGAAGTATTAAATGGTAGTTTTACTCTAGGGTGTCCATGGATGCTTTAATAACCTTAGAACATTATTGTTAGGTCTACAAGTTATAGAGTGGAAGAACCAAACTTCTTGCACCTTTCTTTATTGATCATAAAAAGAATCCCTTCCAAACTTGAAGGATTACATCTAATTATCTTTGACTTGAGAGGGAGGATTAGGATCAATGTTATCTATTCTTAAGAGTATTATAGAGTAATTTCTCTTTAAACTAAAGATAAATATCGTAAGAGAAATTTTGTGCACAAAAAAAATCTTAACCCTCTAAATGATATAATTTAGGTTATATAATTAGGTTAAAGATTTAGTTATTTCACAAAAACCCTTAACGAATATATTAAATCTAATTGAACCCAATATCAGATATTATTATTATTATTATTTCCTTGAATTGTTCTAAACTCATGAATTTTTAAATATTATATCTTCTAGATACTTAGCTCAATTAGCCAATCCTCCTCATAATTTATCAAATATTGAATAATAACTATTTATTTAAATAAATATCACTATAATATCAATTCAATAAATATTTATGTGATCAACATAACCAAAATAATTATTATTCCTTATAACTTGATAATTATATTTATTCTAATATTAAATCCAAATATAATTTAATTTATTTTTTGGATACACTTAGTGTTTGACCTTATAAGACTCTTTCTTAATGTCATTAGGTAAACTATTCAAAATTACAAGTTTAAAAACTAGCAACATGTAAAGGAACCCATATATAAATATGTTAATGTCAAAATGAAAACAACCTTCTATGTATATTCACCATGTAATATAATCCATTTATATCAATATCATATCAAGTAGTTTTTATCATTTTTGTTAACAACCTATATAGTTGATATATATTTCTTTGACTTTATTAAAATAAACTCATCAATAAACATATCATGTTCATGGACTTAATTAGAAAATTTCATTCCAACACAAGGACATGAGATATTTACTTCCATTAACTTAGAAGGGACAAATCTTTTCTTAACTTATTCATTAATGTTATATCACTTATAAAGACCTAACATATCGTACCTAATCATGAGAATATTTCATCATAGTTTTCATTAATACATTAGAGTACAGGATTAGTAATCTATATTAATAATAATCTCAAGTCTAAGGAAGAATACACACATACATAGATAGTAATATCCAATGGAACATATAACATGTGAAATTTCTATGGGTGGGTTTATTCACATTACCGCCTCTCTTTGAGATTACCAAGTGTGAACTTAATGAGAATAAGTCTAAATTTATTATGAGAACCCTACACATAATATTCAAAAATCATATGTGTCCCATCAGATAGATTTCATTTCACCATAAAACATGTATTTATTAATATTTTCATAACACTTCAAGGTTCAGATCATATATGGAAACTGTTATGACCTTTTGATGTGGTAGACACCCTAAGTAAATTATCACATTAATGTTACATAGAATATCACTCATAATGTGGTAAGATAATTTTTAATATTCATATATTTTAATATACTAATAATTGTAAGTACATATTAGTTGGTTATAGGGCACCAACTTCAACAAAAACTTCAAGGCTTAGATATCATGAAAAAGGCCTTATCCAAGGAGTAATTTAAGAGGCATTATCTAGCTCTTGGAGTCCAATTGACCCTCCATACATAGGTAAGTGTGTATGTGGGAATCACACTCCATGATATATAATATAAATTTATTTTTTTCTGATATTTTGACTTTTCCCTATGGAAGATAAAAATGAGTGGCCTTTTAGTTCATTGAAAAAGGGGAATAGATATATCCATAGTTCATGATGGGGGAGTGATTAATGAAACCTGTTAAGGGGATGCTCTTCCATGTTAAATTAGAGGTATAAAGGATATGTGGTAGTGGGTAAACATGATGATGTTGAAGTAGTTCCACCATTTATTACATATCAAAAAATTGTGACCATTGAGTTCATGATGTAATTAATTTAAAAAGAACAGTTTAAAAAGTGTTCTTGATAGATGAACACAGTTCAAAAAATGGTATCAAGAATGAAGTGATTTAATGATGATATTTACATGTTACACTTTTTCCTTATTCTAAGATTAACTCATGTGGGATTTTATTACATTTTGATTTATTCTTTGAACATTATTTATAGTTTTAGATGATGAATGATTTTTAAAGTAGAAAGTGTACAATATTTTTCAACAAAATGTTTAAGGAGTTTGAAGTGTTTTTAATAAACCTAATTGGGGATATTTTTATAAAAAATCCCTCAAGATTTTGTTTCATGGAATTTTTGGTTTATTGTGTTTTTTGAAAAATAAGGTCGAAGATTTTTCAATATATATGTTGATAAAGTGAGTTGATAATGTCATTCTAGAAGCATGTGGAGGTTTTCAATTATTCAGTTTAAAATTAACAAAGGAAGGATTTTCATGAAGGTTAATTTTTCATGAAATAGGTATATACTTGCATAGTAAGTTAATGATTTCATAGGGAGTCTACAGCATCCACATAGTAGTTACATGGTAGGGGAAGTTGTATGGGAAGTTTTTTATTTATAACTCACGAAGGTATCATAAGGTAGGGTCATCACAGAGGGGGTATGATAAAAGTTTTTTTATAAAGGTTCTATGTGGTAAAGCTATATGAATATGAAAAGGAAGTTCATGGTGGAGTTGCATTGATTTCAGTTAAGTGGTAGTGATTATATGTGAGCCACAAAGGGAAAATCAATATATGATGTCTCAAAGTAAAGTCGTATGTAGATGGGTTTGTAAAAAGGATTGGATGGTAATTTTTGTGATTATTGAATTTTTTATCATTCTTTACCTATATAAGGTTCCCCTAACCACTTCATTTGTTAGAGAAAAATTTACCATAGAATAGTATCATTGGGGGATTTCAAAACGTCAGAAACTAGTTCATCGAACATGGAGAAGTTCATAAATTATGTAATTATGTGAAGCATATTAGTCCATGAAGTTTATAAGTTTTCATATCATAGAGAATTTATTAGTGTATTACCACAAAGTGTGAATTATGAATAACAAAGTGTGAAGGAGTTTTGTGAGACAGTATAAAAAATGAGTTGTGTATAGAAGTAGTTCATGTAGGGAGTAGTTTGTGAGGGAGATTTCATGAATAAAGTTCACATATGACTTATATAAGGGTAATTTCATGGCACATAGGAAGTTTTTTAAGTGAAAAGGAAGGTATCAAAGGATTAGTACGCAAAGGGAATCTCGCATAGGGATATTTTATGAAGGGTAGTTCACAGAGAATAATAGTTTATGAAGGGATTATGAGTGAAATGAATTTTACACAGTAAAGATGATTTCATATTATTTATGGGGGAGATTCATGACACACTCATGTCATTATAAATAAATTAAAAGATGATATATATCATAAGAAAATTCTTATGGAGGAGTATTGTGTTTCTTTCGGTTGATGGGATAGTGATTTCTCAAATGTGAATAGTTGTAAATCCTGAGGTAAAGTGAGTATGCTTTGAAAATTTTATCCACAATGCACTTTAGTGATTTTGTTACATTAGAATATTAAATTTTTATACTCCTCGTATTATCTTCATTTGGGTAACTAAGTAAAAAAATGAGTATATTTCATGATTTCATTACCTTATATATTTTTGTGAGAAAAATATAGAAGAAATTTTTGTTTAACAATGAAACAAGATCATTAGGGGGGATACTTTTAACCTATAATAACCTAATTCCCCCTAGGATATTTAAACTAATGGGTCCAAAAAATCACCTATCTAAAAGGAAGTGGGGTAATAAAATGATGTGATTAAGTTTAGGCTCAATATATATAAGATGAAAAAGAGTTGGCACAAGAAAAAAAATCTATAAGACCATGTGGAAGAATTTGTTTTATATATATAAATTCTATATAGACCAATAAATGAAATTTTAAAAAATCATAGATATATGGGTTTCTTGTCATCAAGAAATATGAAATGTTATTTTTTGAGAATGAAGAGAACATATCCTATATGTAACCAAAAAATAAAAACTTATAATGAATATAAAATTTATTTGATAAATGTCAAAAGCATGTGATTAGATGAAAAAATTGTTAAAAATGTTTATATGGTGAAATAAAAAGGATTTTTGAGATTAAAAAATCTAATAGAATATTATGGTAGTATATATCCATTTATATATGTTAGAAACCCTAAGGGATTATGTTGGATTTATTTAAAAGACTTGTGGGATAAGGATTTATGCATGTTTGTTAACAATACTTGATAGAGATAGTTGAATAATATATGAAGTGATACTTATAGGATTAATATGGAATCATTGTTATAGGAATCGCAAGAGTGATATATGTCATGGTCAATTTAGATTTATTAATAGAAGGATCTTGCTTGTCTGTATTGCTAGATTTGTTGAAAAAGGAAAAGTTTGAAGGGATACAAGTGAATTGATCTTGGGATAATCATATTATAACACATAGAGGATTTCATGGGATAATCTATGAATGCTAAAATTCAATTTCTAACAATGTATGTATCATTGGCATGGGCGTATGTGTCATTGGGGAATCTAAGTATAAGTTTCATTCTATATGGAAATGAAAATTTGGAAAGGGAAGGGTAGAATATGTATATTTCAAGATCAGAGTATGTGTGTTTTTGGATCTATGTATATGTGCTTAGGTACCATCATATGTGTCATTCTAGATGAAATATGTGAATTTGGAAAAGGTGGAAAATTTACTTTTCATCTCAACAATAGCATAGGTTTCATCAGCCTTAGAATATGTGGGATCTTCCATATATATAGTTATCATCAACCAAAACATATTTTTTATCTCAGACTACATAGGTTTAATCTAGGACTTCAAAAAAATTATAAATTGGCCAGTATCATTTCTTAAATGAAATTAATTTGGATAAATTGGGGATACTTTATGTGATTCTATGAAGGTGTGTAATAATTTTATATGATTCATGATCTATTTGTAAGTTTTTAAAATACCATGGAACTTCGAATGGAATCCATGATCTAAGATGAAATCAAACGATGTTTGTATTGATATTTTAGTGGAATAAAATATCATTTTTTGAGCCAATCCACGATATAGTAGTTGGTGTATGGTTATTTACTAAAATTATTTAGTAAAATTGTATGATTTGAGGGATATTGTGGATATTTATGGATTTTTTTCATACAACATTCCAAGGAAAAATAAAAGGTGGAAACATGGTAACTAAAGCATATCATAGGTTGAGTGTATTTTAATACATGGTTTAGTATCAGGTTATGAAAAGATATTTTTTCTTATATTTTGGGTATATCAAAATCAATGAGAGGTTTAAGGAGTTGAATCAAATATAAATAGATATCTTAGAATATGTGATAAAACTAAAAGATATTTTCATATATTTCACCACCCAACTAGTCATATTTATCCTATAATTAAAGAGAATAATAAATTGGTTTTAATATTTCTTAAATATAGAAAATGTTATCCCACATGTGGTTTTTCACTTATAAAAATAAATCTCAGAAGTAATAAGAGTTGAACACTCCTTATAAAGTAACTCTCAATATCTATTACTAAATATTTATAAAATAAGAGAGAGTGTGATATTCTATTGAGAATCAATAACACACATGTAGGAAGAAATAGAGGAGATAAACTATATATTCTTTAAGATCTATATGTCAATGAAAAATAAGGGAGTTGTTTTGTAATAGTAAATTCATTCAAGAATCATGATGGAAAGAAAGATAACTTAGAAGTTCTTAAATAACCTTCAAAATAGGTAAAATTATATGCTCTAGGAGAAGTTCACAACTCACACTATTAATAAGTGATCAGTGAGGAAGCTCAACAACACTATACTATGTATACACTCATCCAATCAAGTGGTGTTGATTGAATATTGTCCTACTCATCAATATATTTTAGGTTTCTTACACTGTAGTAGTGAATAAAGGAGGATGAATGGCGGTGTGCCTTGAGAAAGTAGTGACTCATCCCTAAAAACTTATAGGAAAGTGATCCCATACATAGAGCTATAATAGGCTTATTATATCCACTAAATAATGCTAATCCTAGTGTATTCTGGTGCATCTATGTGAATTCATGTTTATATTTTTGCAAGACACAAATTGGGCTAAGGTAACTGAATATATTTGATAATGGTTGGTAAAGTAGAAAAAAGTAGATCAATGGTTAAATAAAATGAAGAAGTGAGCTTAATAACTATGAGATCAGTATCATAAAATGAGAGTAAATTGTTTTAAAGAAAATTGAATAAATTGAAGAAAAATAATACTCAAATTCACACCCCCCACCCCACCCCACCCCACCCTCAGGGTATTCTCATATAACCCCCCTTGTGGGGCCTAATAATTGGCATCAGAGCATTGATTTCTTTTTATTGAATTTATTATTATTTTACTTAATCTAATTGGTTTTTGAAGTTGAATTTTTAGTGTGATTATACATTCATGTCTATCATGGAAAAGGGTAGGACTTTGAAGAAAAATCAGAACTCAAATGGACTTCTATAATATGGATTATATTTTGGAAAGAGTGAAGTTCCAATGAAGGAGTGTGGTTCTCTAGAGGAGAGAGGTATAAATAATTCAGATTCTGAATATATTCACTCATCTAATGATATTAAAGAATTATGTGAGGAGGATAGTATGTTAAGTGAGTATGATACTACTGATGGTGAGTAAGTTCTAAGAAGTCCAAAAGTATAATTTTTTCACCTATCAAAAGAGTTGGAACAATACCTAAAAGAGGAGAAAAATCCAAAAATATCTATATCATGGTGGTGGAAATTGAAGCTGGAAAGTTAAAGAGCCTGAAGAAAATAATTGTTGAAGTGGATATGGATCTAAAGGAGAAGAATAACTCCCAAGAAAAATAGTTGTAAGATATTCCTTATAATGTGTAGAAGAATTAATCTAATTCCAAGAAGGAAGAGTTTGTTTCACACCTTTCAAAATTGGTTGAAGAAAATCAAAGACTATAATAGGATAAGGTAAGCCTCAAAGACTCCATTACTCAAATGAATAGAAAGATGAAGGAGAAAAGTGATATTTTGGGAAAACTCTATTATTTATTAGAGGATGAGATATCTAATGGGATTTAAATAATGTTATAAATGAATTATTAACTTTATACAAGGAATATGAATGTATAGAAATTGTAAGTAGAGTTAAACTAGCCAATAATTAGTTAGATACTAAGGGTAAGAATAAACTAAAAGATATTTTACATTTTTTATTTAGATACCCTTCAAAAATTAATGATGAAAGGAAGGATAATTATTCCATTTTTGAGGAGAATCATAAAGAGACTATGATATCACTAAGGACTTAATACATGTGAAAACTTAGTTTTGGATATGATTGAACCTTTTTGAGGCATGAAAAAAAAAGTACATAAAAATTACAAAGAATATGGAAAATAATTTAGGTTTTGTAAAAATAATCAAGAAATCATTTTAAAAAGGTAATGGAAATCCAATGAACTCTATTAGAAGGAATGGAAACATGTCCTAATTTTTTGAGATGCTTGGAAACATTTATAGCTTCTACACTAAAGCATTTGATTATATTAATTTTAGTTAATCTAAAGGGAAACTTTAAATAATGATTCAACAAGAATAGAAAATATGGTATGGATACTATTACAATAACTCTTACCATGTTAACCATATCTTAAGTGAATATTTTAGGAAAGTATCAACTATAAAGAAAGAAGGGAGCATGCCTACAACCAATGAAAAAGTTTTTCCCTTGAAAAACAGATTTCAAATGATAGTTGAAGAACACCACCATGTTGAAAGTGGAGTGAATAGAAATTATAAATCTAATTTTGAACCAAGGTTATATTGGATAAATTAGAAAATGATTTGGAATTGATAGAGAGAATCATATATTGATAAAATAAGAAAATATCATGTGAAATAATTTTCCCAAGGGATGATATGCATTAAAAGGTCAAATAATGTCATGACCCTTCCCCCAGGGCACATTCCGTGATATACCCCAAGCCTATATCCCGAAGGTCAGGGGTTGGTGAATTGTGCTGAAGGAGTCAACCTGCAAGTGGGAGGCATTTTCATGGATACATGTACACACATGCACTCACAAAAAAAACTAGAAAGATGAAAGGTGAACACTAAGTAATCAGAAACCAGATTACAACAAAAATTAAAGAATTGAGTGGTGTAACCGGGCCAGTATACAAGCCCAACAAAAGAACTAAAAACAGCAAGGTACAAAGGGAGCACTGACGACTGTTTGCGGAAGATCTCACCTGATCATTGGAGTAGTGAAGCAATGGGAAGACGAAGTAGTATGTCTGGTCTTCCTGGTCCTACTGGACCCCTGCTGGTCCTAGGCCACCAATTTCGCCATTGTAACGTCCATTAGTCCCATCTCCCTGAGCGCCCCTATCGAAATATCAAACATTTCCACCAGACACAACACGTGCAGGTGAAGCCCGTGCATGGTTGAGTAAATCAGTACTTAGTAGGGGACCCTGATACCCTCTATGATCTCTCAGAAATCCACAAAGGAAAAAAATTACCACAAAACAACAATGAAGTAAAACAAAAATATTATGTTGTTGACACTCCTTTCCGTCACAGAGTCTAACGACTGAAAAAAAAAAGGGAAATACCTTAGTCCAAATTGATTCATCCTTTGAAGAAAATATCAAAAATCGACAAAGGGATGAACAAGGAGAAGATTTTCCATAAGTCGCGCAAGTTTCCCCATAGTCGCGCAAGTGCACTTGCGCGATGCCTCATGGTCTTGCAAGTGACTTGCGAGACCTAAGTGATAACCGCCCGGTAACCACCCGGGGTCTTCTCCTGCCTATAAATAGACCCTGTGGGCCCCCATTCGAGGAGGATTTTTTCCAAAATCCCAGATTTGAGCTCCCGGCGCCCTAGTCTCTTCTCAAAGCTTCCGGAACACTTCTAAGGTAATTTCTTACCTAGAACGGAAGATCTAAAGAGGGGGAGAAAGGCCTAGGTGTTGAAACTCATCAACACGTGCACGCCTGAGTGGCCAGCCCTTAAGGGAAAAGGGACACACTTGCGCGCCGCCTTACTCCTTCAATAGATCTTGCACACCCCTCTTCTGGAAGAACCTCAAGAGGATTCTAAAGGCTTTAATGAAGAGTCTCTCAAGTATTACCTTGCTGGTTAACCGTCGCGCAAGTACATTATGTGTCGCACAGGCGTATACCTGCGTAACGAAAACTTGTGTGCCCATGCAGTACCTACGCGCCTGCCAGGACTTGCATGCCCCTGCCTTTTTGGGTGCCTTTATTTCCCATTTCACCCCTCTTAAGCCATTAAACCTCTTCTATTCAAGATTCAGTCTTCAAGACAATCTTCAAAGCCATTTATGGCATGATTTCTTGATTTAACTTCCTTATCTAAAAGGAATTCTGTGGAATATCTCTCAAAACCTAGTGATTTACATATCATTATGTCACTAAAGATTGAGAGTTTATTCATTCAACCTCATCCTTTAAGATGAGAGAATCCTTAACCTGGGTCTCCTTTTCAGGAATAATCCCCAGTCATAAGTCCTCTAATTTGGGCATCCTATTTAAGAGTAAGCCCCAAGTCCCTTAATTTTTGGAAATCCTCTTAGGAGTAGGCCGCAGATCCCCTAACCAGGGCTTCCTTTTCAGGAGTAAGCCCCAGTCTCAAATATGGGCATCTTCCTTAGGAGTAAGCCCCAATTCGTAAAGTTCCCAAATATGAGCATCCTCTTTAGGAGTAAGCCCCAAGTCCCTCAATTTTTGGGCATCCTATTTAGGAGTAAGCCCCAGTCCCCTAATTTTGGCATCCTCCTCAGGAGTAAGCCCCAAACCTTAATTCCCTTAACCTGGGCCTCCTTTTCAGGAGTAACCCTTGTCTCAAATCTGGGCATCCTCCTTAGGAGTAAGCCCCAGTCTTAATTTCTCTTAACCAGTCCTAATTTACCTTTGATCTGGGATTCCTTTTCAGGAGTAAAACCCAATCATAAGTCTTCTCCTAATTTGGGCCTCCTTTTCAGGAGTAAGCCCCAATTTAGAGTATTAAAAATCTCCATGAAGCACATATACCTTTATGGACCCTGTTCCTGGATTTCTTCCTTAAAGTAAATCCTAACCTTCATTTATCTGGGCAGTCATACATACATAAGCCCCACATTATTTATTATGATTGCATCTTTCATGAAACAATTGTCTAATTTTTACCAATACCTCTTGTTTCTCACACCGAGCATGACTCACGTGATCTTAGAGTGTAAAAGTAATTGTGACATCCTTCTTTGAGCCATCAATCATAAACATCATATTCCCTTACTCGAACTATGTGGGTTCTGATTCCTTTTATAAACAAAGGATACGTAGGTAGCTCGTCTACGGGTTCAATCCCGACTCTAAAATAATCCATGTCCTTCTGAATGACAATAAACTTCAAGTGCCCCCACTGAGTGGCTTTAAAACCAGCATGGTCATCATAACGACCAAGAGACTTCTATATAAATGTGTCGAAGGGTACCATTGACCAAGAATATCTAACAAATACAGATGATTCTCTATCGATGAAGAACCTCGAATACATACAAAAGATTCTCTAAATTTCCTACATTTTTAATCATTGATTGTTAGATCTGAAGGAAAGCTCATTTTATACTTGGTAATGTAATAAGGATTCATGAACATAACTTAAATCTATAAAGAGAGTCCCGGAGTAGACAATAATTCCCCTCAAAAAGGTGTGATGAGTCTGACCTCCCATCCTCTCGACCAATGAAAATTCCTAAGCCTCATCAGTCCACAAACTAATGAGAACCTACCTTTGGAAAGTAGGTCCGAACGGATGTGGAATCATTGGATGTTTCTGGTTCTACGAACAAACTTGTTAGAAACCGATCGGAACGTTTGAACCTCCCATCAAGGCGGTCATCCCCGGATTCCGAGGGAAACAAAAATGGTGAACCCGACGTGAATCCTTAAACAAATTAAAAAAATGATGTTTTACCTATTTGTTAGGCCCCTATTTAAACTCAATGAGAGGGCCAACAAGACAATCATTGACATATGTGCTCATCCAAAAGATGTAGTTGCTGAATTTATCTTGATTAAGTCTGTTATATCAAACAGGAACTCTTTTCCAAGATCTTATGCATTTCTAGAATGGCTGCTCTCAAGTTCACACCTGTGAATACTACTACTGTAAATGCCACTGCTTCTACTCCTACTGGATCGTCGTCCGCTCTTAGGACGATATCACCTACTCAGCATCTTCAACGCTGTGTATCAAACACACTGGTTAAGGAGTACCATCAACACGGTACCATCCCAACTCTGGAGGCTTCCCGACAAGCCCTCCAAGTAAATAACTCACATCGGTCGTTCGGACAACGACGACCAGTGATCAAGGAGCAAGCGGTGCTGACTACCGTCTCCAACCGTTTCGGGTCGTTATCCCCGGAACGCAATCACCATTTTCTCCCTTATTCTGAGGAGGTGAATGAGCAGGTCCCTCAGGACCTTAATTCAAATAGACAGGAGTCCTTCCTGAGGGCTCCCACCAACAATCGCCGCCAGACTCGTGTGGTAGTGCACCCTCAACATGATGAGGGTACCGACTCTAGGCGTTCGGCTCAGGTTCCTTGAACCCGAGCAAGAAAGACGAACCATCAGAGGAGGAATTCGGTCAACAGTGAGAAGGTTCTCATCTCTGCCATCTCCGAAGAAATCCACCAACCTAACTTGGTGGCAAGCAACGAGCAGGCACATACACCTGCCCGTTTTAATTCTGCTTTCCAGTAGACTCGTCTGGCAGCATCACGCCAATCCCTCCAGGCAATTCCGACGGAGTACTATAGGCAGGAACATACACATGTTTATACATCATTAGCTAGTCAGCAGGCTCATCTGACTACATATGATGGATCTCATCAACCACGTTTGGCGAAGTGCAATCAGCAGGCATATACACCTGCTAGTCTTAATCAAGCCTACCAACAGTCTCGCTTGGTAGTATTCGGAGAAGTTAGTCGGAAAGCCCCGACAACAAATAGGAGGCAGACCCAACTCTCTGCCCCCACACTTGAGTACTGTTAGGATTCACTGGCAGGAAAAGGAGGACAGGAGCAGGCACATACACCTACTCCAAGCCCGGAATGGACGTATATTCCCGTTCCGGCAGCTGAAGTCACCAAGCATATTCTATCAATGGTGAAAGAGCATAAGCAAATCCCTGCTCATATTTTGGATGCATGACAGGATATTATAACAAATTCAACGGCATCTTAGAGAAAAACACATAAATCTATCCCTACCAGTGGAGTGATACATCAAAACTTCACTCCGTAACAGACACACACATCTGTTCCAGTCCAAGAGGGTTATGGGGAATACTCCCCTATATCATACGGACAACCAAGTCAGGCACATACACCTGATTTGAGAGGAGATCGTCAGCCTAACCTGACCATCTTTCCTGATCAGGCACATACACCTACTCAGAGCATCCACTTTCATCAGCAAGTGGTTTCCAAGGCGAGTAAGAAGGCGTCTAAGAAAAAGACCCGCCCAACACAGTCAGGATATCAAGATCCAATCTGTAACAAGGCCTTGCTCGATGCTGGAGTTCTTGAAGCTCTCAGACAATTATTTGTTGGAATTCAAGATTCTACTCCATCAGTTCCCAATAATGGGAACATTAATTCTGAAGGTCTTCAATAGACACTTCCTCATGAAGGCTTGCTTCATGACAATTCGGTCGATCTCAAAGTTTCATCTTCAGATGAGAGCCACAGGAACCCTCTGTGTGGTCAGAAGACCAAGGAGCAAGTGATCTCATATTTTTTTGTAACCCATTATGGTGGTCCTCCCCATGATGATGAATTTTGCTGCGAAAGTCCTCTCCGCAGTAGTGATGCACATTGCCCGGAAAATGCTCCAGTGGACAATGTTGTGCCGAGAAATCCCTCTTATCTTGAGGAACTTTCAAATGCAAAACCAGTCATGTCTGAAGCTTCATCGCTAGCAGGTGAAATACTTTCTCAATCAGAAGATATCCCAGGGTGTAGGTCATTCTCCGAACCACCCCTAAGTCATGCATCTTCTAGTTTGATCAATTATTTCTCTACCAATCCTGTTGAATCAAATGAAGCAACAAGGAAACACCAACTCTGGTCAAATCAGGTAGAATAATCTTCATCAAATGATAAAGAGGAAATGATGAATATGGGAAAAAAACTGGCGAAAGGTGAAGTGTCAGTCATGTTTTGGCCTCTGGCTAACTCTCAGTATAATATTCCAGAAATGTTGACAGAAGATGAAATTCATGATATTCGTCTCAACATATGGAAAACTCTTTGTCAGTTGAAAAAGAAAGTATTATCTTATGATGAATATGAAAATCATCTTAAGATAATAGAAGGGTTACAACGTCAGATTGATTTGGCGTCTCTATCAGTCACTCGATATCCGAAGGTTGAAAAGCAGCAGAGATCCCTTAAACGTTCATGCTTTGGCACACTAAGAAGATTGCGTCTGTTAATTACCAATTCCCCATCTAGTATTCGTGTCAGAGGATGGGGTGTTCATGGAGCACTGCATTTCACGGTGCTCTCCAGTCAGAAAAGCCCGCCGAAAATGGTCTCATGCAATGTTATTGCCCATGGACGGCCACAGTCAATGGTCTTTGTTTTTAATCAAAATCTTTCCTAAGAACATGATTCAACTAATTCCTCTCAAAATCAAGAATACAGAGAACAAGTTGTTGAATTACTCTTGGATCAAGCAAACGAGAATATTGAACAGGCCTCTCGTTTGGAGCAAGCACGTCACCAAATGACAGAAGTGTCGGAAATCATCCAACGGTCTTTTGAACCAGGTTATAAAAGCGGATATAGATTAATGCATCCAGCTAATTTCAGGACTAAGGTTCGCAAGATCAGGAGGACCTTCAAGAAAGTCTCAGACATAGCATGTCAAGAACCACCCCAGCTCGCCAGACTGGGGACTCTTTTAAACCAACCCTCGGAATCAACAAAAAGGATTCGAGGAGTTGAGCGAGAACAACAGGAACAACCCCAGTCCACTGGACTGGCGACTTTTTCAAATCATCAATCCCCTCCTCAGAGAAAGTCGGTCTTTTCTCGATTGGGGAAGAAACCTCGAGAGGAACGAAGAGCCAAATTATCAGGAGATTCCCTCTAAATTACGGTTCATCAAGAAGTTCCTGAGGGATTGAATCAACAAAAGGAAATGTCTCATCAAAGACATGGAAGAAGACAATATCACAGAAATACTGATAGAAGGGATGTGATGAGTTATGCATCAATCAATGTCATCAATGTCGTTGTTGTTGATCCACTAGATGAGGATCACTCAGGGGACTCAGATGAAGAGGTTCCTGCTCAAGAATATGTATGCACCGACACAAATGAAGAAGGTGTGCGTACACAAAGTCAAAGGATTACTCAGAACTTAGGTAATCCTTCGAGTAACCCACTTCCCCCTCTCCGAAAAGGATCCAGCAAAGGGAAGGGAAAGAACCAGGTTACATATCCTTCCTCTGGAGAAGTTCAATCGCTCTCACTAGAGCAGAGGTTTTCACAACAGAAGGAAGAAATGAAAGAATTAAGAAGGTTGAATGTAGAACTACTTCAGAGTAGTCTTCTTCTTAAGCATGCTGGAGTCTGTCAGCCAAAGCAATTTGTTGCAGCTACTGATATGGATCAAGAATATCCTCCTCTATCAGTACACCCTCATAGGTCTAATCCTATGGGTCAATTGCAACAACAGTTGGCAGTGCTACCATCAGTTGCAGCACCAATCGCCACATCTGTCCAAGCTCTAGTCATTGCACCTACCCAAGTCCAAGTTCAACCGGATGTTTCTCAAAAGTTAATGACTACTATTGAGTCATTAATAGCTCGATTAGAAACTATGGAAGGGAAGAGTGTGCAAGTTCAACCAGAAAAGAAAGTTTACCCTGAATGGGTAGATTCAATTTCTCCTCCATCCAGTTTTGGGAACCCTGTATTCCCTATTTTCAATGGATCAGGTGATCCTGAACAACATTTGATGCATTACGTGTCTTGTTGTGGTCCTATGATGGGAACTTCGGAGCAGCAAGAAGTAGTGAAACTCAGATGCTTCGTGAGAACCTTGCAAGGACCAGCTTTTGTTTGGTATACAAGCTTGCAATCCCGGTCAATTACCGGATGGGAGGATCTTCTCCAAAAATTCCTCCTTTAGTTTAGCTCAACTTTGCCAAAGACAACAGTTTTCGATCTTACAAACTGTAAGCAAAGGGAGAATGAAAGGGTCTCTGATTTCATTGCTCGATGGAAGGGATTAACATATTCCTTGATTTTAGAACTCCCTCAAGAAGAATTGTTGCCAATCTGTGTGGAAAATCTGCGTGACGAATTACGTACGCCGTTAATCCCTGTGAAATACACAGGAGGGTTTTGAGACCTTACTTCAATCGCTCAACAGATTGAAGATTCCCTTATACAGTCTAAGGCTAAATCTTGTGTAATTCCATCAGCTCCAGGAAGGATAATGGGTAAAGCAGAAACTGCTATAGTTATGCATAAACAAGCACCTGTACCTATTTCTACCTCAAAACCTTCATCTTCTCGAAGGGATCCACCTTCTGAGTGCCAACAACAAAGGCCTTTTCGTCCAGATGATCAAAAATATCAAAGACGAAAACAATTTGAGGATCTGAAGAGCAAAACTTATTCTTTCTGAAATGAACAAGTTCTTGGTTATTTCATTTCGGATCTAGAAAAAAATTTGGTTCAATTTCCAATACCCAATAGGCCAAACAAGAAAGTAGATGAAGACCGTACTAATTATTGACCTTTTCATCAAATATTGGGGCATCTCATCGAGGAGTGTTTTATCTTCAAAGACCTCCTGCAAAAGATAGTCGACTTGGGACAGGTCACATTGAAAGGCTCCTCAGCCCAGGTAGCATATGTCACTGCTACAGTTCTAGAGGAGGAAGATGAATGGAAGGAAGTCAAAAGAAAAAATGCACAAAAGTATGATGATTGGATGGTCAAAAAGACAATCAATCGAACTCATGCTATTTTGCGAACACAATTAAGGAAACCAATTGTGTCTTCTTCCATGAATGTTGCGGAAAAACCCTCTTCATCAGAGGGAAAGTCCTCAAAGAAACGGCATGATTCAAAGAAAGAAAAATAATCAGAAGAAGATGAGTATGTGTCAAAGCCTAAGTTGTCTCTGACTTTGGCGGACTTCATGCCATCTACTTCAAAGCCACAAGCACCGCCCCACCAAACGGTACAGCCTAAACAGGCTAATCAGGCAGAGTCTTCATCAAAAGAAGAGTTAATCTTCAGTTCTGTTAATATGATACAATTAACAGATCCATATGCCAGACGCAGTTTCAATTTTGATGAGCCTAAATTCCCTGTATCAAACAGAGGAATCATAGTAAGTTCCAGGGGCTCGGGATACAGGGGAAGACGTGGATCTTTCAGAAGCCACTATTCCAATTCTAACCCTTCTAGAACTGTGTACGCAGAAGAAACTCGTGGTGGAGCCCTTCAGCGAGCTCAGCAAGAACAAGCAAGTTATTCTACCAATAGAAAATTCAGTCCTGGCACAGTTATTTTGGAAGACCAGTTGAAGGTTCCATCTTCTTCCTCTCAGCAAGTAAATGGATCTAATCGGTCTAATCTTCCAAAACCAGGAATATTTCCAACTCCTATACAAGATGCATCAACTTCCAAAGCATCTACTTCCAAGGTACCTGCTAAACCACATATTCCTATTGGGAAACGCAGACCTCTGGATCAAAAGTATGATATATTGAAACACTTTGCCTAAGTACCAGCCAAGTTATCAATTCTGGATACTTTGAATCTGTCAAAAGATCTTCGGGAAGCACCCATCGAGGCTTTGTCAAGTCCTCAGGAGTTTGAAACTGAAATTGCTACCGATGAAGTCTATTACATAGAGAATAATCCTGCATAATGCCATGTAATAATATCCTTTACTGATGAAGATGAAGATGATGTTGTGCATGGACATATTAGACCATTGTACTTGTCTAGGAAAGTCAATGGCGTGGATGTTCGAAGAGTTTTCATTGACCATGGTTCAGGATTCAACCTCATGCTCATTCGTACACTTCGTCGATTGGGCCTCACAAAATCTGATTTATCTCCCTCCACCATGATGCTACAGGGATATGATAAAAATGAACAAGAACCACTGGGTGAAGTTACACTCAGAACTCAGTTTGGAGATCTTGTATCCAATTTAGATTTCATGGTTGTTGATCAAGACTCAGCCTTCCACATTTTTCTTGGAAGACCCTGGTTACATCAACATGCGGCTATCCCTTCTTCATACCATCAATGTCTCAAATATTGTTTCGATGGTCAAGTTGGGACATTTTATGGTGATAAGGCCCCATTCAAGACATGTGAGTCTCAATACATTGTGGCAGAATTCTATCACATAAATCAAAGGGAGAAATCCATAACAAAGGAGATTACCAAAGTTAATGCTCCATATGGTTTGGAAAAAATTCCAGTAAATCCATTTTCACATGTGAGTATAGATTATGTGTTTCCTATCAGTCAAATTGACAAGATAGACCCAAATCAAAATACTCTTATGGAAAGATCCATAATGTCAATTACGGAAATCGAGCCAGACAACATGGGATAAATTGGTAATCTACCAAGCAGTGATGAAAGCACAAATGGTGACGTCTTCATTTCATCTACTGAAATCCAACAAGTCTATGCTTTTCCAATTAGGCCAGAAGAAGTTATAGCAACATCATAGGTGAACAATGATGTCGATTCTCAATCCATCATCTCCTCTTTATTACCCAAAGAAGACCCTTCATCATCAATCGGGTTGGAAATGGAAGCTTCTTCTTCAAAATATGCAAATTTTGACATCTCTTCAGATCATGAGAATTCTACTTTATCATCTACTATGAAAGTAGAAACGGAAGAAATAACACATGATGAAGAAGAAGAAGAAGAAGATCTCAGAGATTCTCCTCCATCATTTTAAGAGGGTATCTCTACCACTATGGATGAACTCAGAGACATAAATCTGAGTACAAAAGGATATCTACACCCCACTTTAATCAGTACGGCCATGACTCTTGAAGAGCAAGAGATGTATATTTCTTTTCTAAAGAAAAATAAAGATATATTTGCCTGGAACTATACAGAAATGCTCTGTCTTGATCCTGATGTTTCTACTCATCATTTGGGTTTACCAGAAGAACATCGAGGATTTAAGCAAGCCGCGAGAAGAACACACCCAACTTATGCTTCCAAAATTGAAGCTGAAGTGGATAAGCTTATCAAAGATAACTTCGTTAGAGAAGTTCAATATCCCAAATGGTTGGATAATATTGTCCCTGTAAAGAAAAAGAATGGACAAATTAGAATTTTCATAGATTTCAGAGATCTTAATCGGCATTGTCCTAAGGATGATTTCCCAGTTCTGATTATAGAACTTATAATTGATGAAACAGCTGTCTATGAAGCACTTTCCTTCATGGATGGATATTCTGGATATAATCAGATCTGAATGGCCCCAGAAGACGAGGAATCTATAGCCTTCAGAGCCCCTCAGGGTGTGTTTTTCTACTGGGTAATGCCCTTTGGCTTAAAGAATGCAGGTGCAACTTATCAGCGTGTCATGCATCGTATCTTTAAACCCTTCTTAGGGAAGTTTGTTGAATGCTATGTAGATGATTTGGTAGTTAAATCCAAACAACGTTCTAATCACTTGGCTGATTTGGAAGTCATATTCTGCAAGCTTAGACAACATAATTTGAAGATGAACCCCTTAAACTATGCTTTTGGGGTAACCTCAGGAAAATTTCTCGGCTTTGTTGTACGCCATCATGGTATTGAAGTTGATCCTAAGAATACCAAGTCAATCCTTGGTATGTCACCTCCTCAAAATTTGAAATAATTAAGAGGACTTCAAGGAAACATAGCCTATATTCGGCATTTCATCGCCAATTTAGCAGGTAAAAGTTTACCCTTCACCAAATTGATAAAGAAGGGAGTCACTTACCAGTGGACTGAAGAATGTCAAGAAGCATTCGATATTCTCAAGAAATACCTCTTGATTCCACCGGTACTCATGCCACCTGTTGAAGGAAGAGCACTTATCCTCTATGTGACAACTCTAGAGCGATCATTAGGTGCCTTTCTTGCTCAAAATAATGATGTTGGGAATGAAAACAGCCTCTACTATCTCAGTAGAACCATGCTTGAAGTAGAAACCTGGTATTCAAGTATTTAGAAGTGCTGCCTGGCATTAATCTTTGTAGTTCAGAAGTTGAGACCCTACCTGCAACATCACAAGGTCCAATTGGTATCTCGCAATAACCCGGTCAAATTTATCCTAAGTCGTCCAATGCTTACAAGATGTCTGGCAAGGTGGGCAGTTATTTTGCAGCAATTCGACATTCAGTATGTGTCTCAAAAGGCGATAAAGGGCCAAGCTCTGGCTGATTTCCTAGCTGAACACCCTTCAGTGGAAGACACATCTTCAGATATTGAACTCCCTGATGAGGAAGTCTTCTCTATTCAAGAAAGTCCTCAGGCATGGGAAATGTATTTTTATGGTGCTTCTAGAAGTCCAACAGGGAGGAAAATGGAAAATCCTAAATTCAACAAAGTTGGTTTAGGAATTGTTCTCATTTCTCCAGAAAAGGCAGTGTTACCTTATTCCTTCTTATTGTGGGAAGATGGTACCAATAATGAAGCAGAATACCAAGCTCTCATCATAGGTTTGGAATTAGCACTTCAATCACAATTGAATCATTTAAAGGTGAAAGGTGATTCAGACCTGGTAATCAAACAAGTCAATGGGGATTATGACATCAGAAAAGAAGAACTAATCCCTTTGTATGATTATGTCAGAGAGTTAATGGCGGAATTCCCTTTGGAACCGACATTTTCTTATGTCCCAAGATCACAAAATGCTCAAGCTGATGCATTGGATAATATAGCCACAGCTCTGGCAGATCCAAATCGGGACGAGACAACCATCAGTATTGCCCACCGTCGTGCAATTTCACCTTATGTTCGAATCAAGACAGAGGAAATTAATGAAAATTGTCCCATTCCTGAACTGTATGGTCATACTACAGGATGTATGTCACCTATCAGGGAATACCTTCAAAATGGAACACTTCCACCTGATAGAGCTGAGAAAGAACAAATCTGGCGACGTGTGGTTAATTTTACTCTTTATGATAGCCCAGGTCATCTAGATAAAATTCTATACAAACGTGGTTTTGGTGGAGTTCTCTTCAGATGCATTGATGGTGAAGAGACTATGGCTGTCATAAAAGAAGTGCATGCAGGATTCTGTGGTGCCCACCAGTCTGTACATAGACTGTCTGATCAGGATCGAAGGCTTGGATACTTTTGGCCTTCAATGATACGAGATTGTGTCGATTTCACAAAGAAGTGTCATTCATGCCAAGTACATGCCAACTTCATTCATCAGCCTCCAGATTTTCTTCATACAGCTAAATACTCATGGCTATTTTCCACATGGGGAATGGATGTTATGGGACCTTACCCTTCGGCTATGGCTAAGCAGTTTAAGTATATTCTTACTGCTACTGACTTCTTTTCCAAATGGGAAGAGGCAATACCTCTCAAGGAAGTCAGTTCTAAATGCATTGTTAGCTTCATCAAGTCTAACATCATTACCAGATTTGGTGTCCCTCATACCATATTGACGGACAATGGCACCAATTTCTATTCATCTGAGATGAAGAAGTTGTATCAAGAATACAACATCAAATCCAACCATTCATCTCGGTATCATGCAGCGGCCAACGGCCAGATAGAAGCCTTTAACAAGACTCTTTCAAATATACTGCAAAAGATGGTGGATAAATATAAGAGTTCATGGCCTGATAAACTCTTTCATTCTTTATGGGATTATCGGACTACCACCTGCACTGCAACTCGGTCAACTCCATATTCATTGGTATATGGAACGGGAGCCGTCTTGCCCATTGAAGTTCAACTACCCTCGCTCAGAGTTGCCATTTTTTATCAATCATCCGCAGATGAACAATCTCAAAAGTGATTGAATGAATTGGAACGGTTAGATGAGAAAAGATTGTGCACTTTTCACCACTTGGAAGTCTATCAGAATCGAATATCACGAGCTTTTAACAAAAAAGTTCGTCTTCGTTCATTCACTTCGGGAGAATTGGTATTAGTTCTCAGAACTCCAATGATACCAGGAAAGAAACCTCCCAAGCTTGAGCCAAAATGGGAAGGACCTTATTCAATACATAGGGTCTACTCCAATGGAGGTTATTCATTAATCTCAATGGATGGAGAACTCATCACTACTACAACCAATGCCAGATTTTTGAAGAAGTATTTTGTATAAACTGAAAAGTCCGTATTTTGTCCCTGAAACATGACACTAAATTGTGCAGCACCAGTTCGTCCTTGCTATATGACGTTAAACTATATAGAAACGGTCCAAGCATATGACCCTAAACTATTTGCACATACATCCAACATTACGTTAAATTGTGTCACCTTCATCGTCCTAGCTACATGACGCTAAACTGTACAAAAGTCCTTACATTCGTCCTAAATGACATTAAACTGTACTTTGTCCCTGCAACATGACACTAAACTGTGTGTCACCAGTTCATCCTTGCTATATGACGTTAAAATATACAGCAACGGTCCAAGCATATGACCCTAAACTATTTGCACATACGTCCAACATGACGTTAAACTGTGTCACCTTCATCGTCCTAGCTACATGACGCTAAACTGTACAAAAGTCCTTATATTCGTCCTACATGACATTAAACTGTACTTTGTCCCTGCAACATGACACTAAACTATGCGGAACCAGTTCTTCCTTGCTATATGACGTTAAACTATATAGCAACGGCCCATACATATGACCTTAAACTATTTGTACTTTCATCCCACACGACATTAAACTGTGAAAAAGTTCCCTAAATGGTCCAGTATGACCTTAAACTGCAACTAGGTCCTGTATGACCTTAAACTGCATCATCAACGGTCCATGCATATGACCCTAAACTATTTGCAAGTCCATATTTTGTCCCTGCAACATGACACTAAACTGTGTGGCACCAGTTCTTCCTTGCTATATGATGTTAAACTATACAGCAACGGTCCATACATATGACCTTAAACTATTTGTACTTTCGCCCCACACGACGTTAAACTGTGAAAAAGTTCCCTAAATGGTCCAGTATGACCTTAAACTGCAACTAGGTCCTGTATGACCCTAAACTGCATCATCAACGGTCCATGCATATGAACCTAAACTATTTACAAGTCCCTTACGTCCAGCAAGACGTTAAATTGTGATGTCCTAACTACATGAAGCTAAACTGTATAAAAGTCCCTTACGTCCGGAAAGACGTTAAACTACATAATCATCATAGGTCCTGTATGACCTTAAACTATACCACCGTCCAACATGACATTAAACTGCACCATCCTCGGTCTATGCATATGACCTAAAACTATTCGCACTTTCGTCCAACATGATGTTAAACTGTATCGTCCCTTTTTCATCCAACATGACATTAAACTGTGGGAAAAAAATCCCCAATGCGTCCAACATAACGTTAAAATGGTGCACCCTTTTTTCCTCACTTCATGACATTAAACTGCACAGTCCCCCCCCTTTTTCCAACATGACGTTAAACTCTATTGTCCCCATCATCCTAACTACATGACGCTAAACTGTACAGAAAGTTTGTGATACGTTCTACATGACATTAAACTGTATTTTGTCACTGCTACATGACACTAAACTGTGCAGCACCAATAGTACTAACTGCAATACTTTAAATAGCATAGTCCCTTTATATGTCCTACATGACATTAAACTATGCATCATTAAGGTTGTTGTTACCTCTTGTTTCTCACACCGATTATGACTCACGTGATCTTAGAGAAAACCTCAACCATAACACTCTCTCTGGGCCGCTAACCATGTGTAAGTCCTAACATCATTTTTTTAGGTCATTGTCCCCAAGAACAACTTGATCATTAATTCATTCTTTAATTGAACTACACGGACTTTGATCCTTTCCTTCTAGGCTGGGTATATAGGCAACCTCCCAAGGTTCAAGCCCAAAACCAATCTCTTCACGTCGGTTCATCTCTATCTCATACGATGATAATTCATGAAACCGCCCTTAGAATCAATATCTTTACATTGGTTCACTTTCGTCCTTGTTATACGACGTTAAATTTTACAACACTTTTGTCCAGTATGACAATAAACTACAAATTTCTTTGATACCCTCACCTGAGAGGGAACCATTATTTTTATTGATTTTTTCAATCATGTTTCATTTCAAAGACTACGTACAGACATGGAAACGCCCAAACCTTTTATCTTGGGTTAAACCATCATTGCACTAAAGTCCCCTTTCACCCTTCACATGTACGAACCAAATTTGTACAAAGGGTAGTTCTATAACTACATGGGCTTGATTCCCATCCTTATGGGATACGTAGGAACGTTCGAGTGTCCCTCGAATCCAGCCCCAAGTCTTTGGGCCTAACCCAAATTCCACTTTCAGTCCTTTGGCTGACAAGTCCCCATGAAAACACACACTGTGGTCCAAGCTCTATGACCCTAAACTAAGATCTCTAATCCTTTTGTCCCACACGACGTTAAACTATAGTTTAAGAACTACGTATAGCTTGATTCTCATCCTTATGGGATACGTAGTGAAGTCCAATAATTCAATTCAGGACCCATCCACAACATGACTATGGTTAGAATTGATCTGTGTATCTCTGTATACGTTGAACAATATCCATATTTATGTGTCATAATCCTAACCTTGAATATTTTCAGATCCTCATAACCCTTTTCATGACTTCTAGTCACAAAAATGTCAAACTTCTGAGAGTTCTTTTCTCTGACTATGCAGCACATGCCCATAGGTGGCCTTGCATAAACAGTCTACATAACAGACTTGTTAGCCAAAAGATACTATTATTTGACTATGCATCCAATGCCCTTAGGTGGCCCTGCATAATTCAACCCCCTAACGGGTTTGTCGGATAGTGGTAACTTCATTCTTTGGAAGAATGCCTCTTTTGTCCTTATTTGTCTTAAATAACAGTATATAGGGATCCGCAAAAATAGCCATACTTAACATATTTTTCCCATATCCTTTTTCATGATCTGAAAGTATTCAAGTCTATGGTTTATATTCTCCTTCCCTACGTTTGGGTCAGACCTTCGTAGGAGTTATATTCATCCAGTTCTTTGATAATATTTTTTGGAAATATCGTCTCCATATTCAAGTACCTCTTTCCATACAGCAAACTCTATACTTTGGAAGATTTGAATATCCATAAACTTTCACTGGATTTTAGCACTAGGAAAGTAAATTTCTGAGAGTTCTTTTTCCTGACTATGCAGCACGTGCCCATAGGTGGCCTTGCATAAATATTCTACATAACAGACTTGTTAGCCAAAAGATACTATTTTATTTAACTATGCAGCCAATGCCCTTAGGTGGCCCTGCATAATTCAACCCCCTAACGGGTTTGTTAAATAATGGTAACTTTATTTTTAGAACTACTTCCTCTAATGCCTTTTAGCTCTTTATCATATCATTCCTCAGATTCAGATATTCTTAAGTCATAGCTTACATATTTTCCCTCATACTTGAGTATGGTCCTATGTTTTCAGATGATTTGTCAAGGAATTGAGTTAATTCTAATCCATTTCGGTCAAATCTATTTCGACCTTAAACATTAGCCTTTGTATGTCTGACGTGCATGACTTTAAACTGCCCACAAAAGACAGGGGAACTCTGAATAAAAGTCAAGTTCCCAGCTCACTAAACATACATTTTTGTATGATTTAGGTAACATTGAGCAATTAAAAGGTTTGAAGTTTGTAGGGTTATTTACATTAATCCTAGTAAAAATAAAACTATGCTTACTAGGCCCATTGGATTAGGTAAAATCTAAATCATGTAGTAAAAGAGAATGCAGGTACAAATGAGTGAAGGTGAAAGTGTTTTTCATTGATACATAAGAGTTAGAAGGACATCCACAGACTGGAGTCTCTTCTCTTTTTCAAGAATTACAAGAGGCTTTCAACATAACACTTCATTTGATTTACGGAATCCCGATCTTCATCAGCAACCACCTGGAATTCATTCATCCAACTGGATACAATAATAGATGCAGTGATACCAGATCTTCTTGGAAGAATTGTAAAAGGATTTTCTTGAGTGTGGTTTGAGAAAATTTTCTGCTGATCAAACAGTGACTCTGTTTCTGTCCAAGAGACTTGGAAGATGGATACATGGATTTGAGAATGGAGCATTGGAAGTAAAGATCCATTTGGAGAGAGTACTCTTTTCAGATATTGCTCTAATACCATGTTTGTCTTCTCTCCACCAACCGGCAGTGGAAAACATTTCAGCCCATGGGTTTTCCATTTTCATATCTGCAAGGAAATGACATGGAGGAAGAATTTGAAAGTTCACACCACTGTTGTTTCTCTTAATGCACAGCATAACCAAAATGAAGGAGTATCAGTGCAGCTGCATTCCAGGTGTATAGTTCTTTGCATCTGGAACATTGACTCCTTGCATATGACCATGACCATATAGAGGTAGGTAGATGCTCTGTGGGAAATTAAGATGATATTTCTTCAAGTACTTAGCCAAATCTGGGAGAGTGCTGTCGTAGATATCATAGTAATCATGGCCAATGATGTTCATCATGTCATCAATCCGCTTGCTAGCCAGTTCATCAAACGTTTTAATTACCTTAGGAGCCATTGAATCTGCACAAAAGTTGAATAAATTAAACTCTTAAATGGGTTTATTTTTCATAAAATTTGTGAAAGAATTCGAATAAATGGCTAAGGCATTAAGGCGTGCAAGTCTAAACATGACGCGCAAGTGTTCGTGTGCCGCGCTAGTTTTTGACGCGCAAGTATAAACCGTGCAAGTACAAATACCTATACAGTAGTGCAACATCAAGGAAAACACCAGAAAACAGAGCAATCTGCGCAGCTAAGGTGACCTGTGCGGTGAGAGCTCGAAGGTATGAAGTCCGGAAATCTGGATGCTTGTATGGAAGTGAGGCCCACTATTTATAGACGCAGCCGGGACCCTGTGCGTCGGACCCTGCACGATCAAGGGTCATACCCAGTGCGACCATGCCCTGCGCAATGCACACTTGCGCGCCGCCCTCTGCGCCATCAAGAATTGTGTGCCACCTTTCCTTTGGATGTATTAATTTTCCTCAGAGTCAAATCCTCATTTCTTTCGGATCCAACTCTGAGGGGGTACTTTTGTTGATGCTCATTTCCGTCACAGAGTCTAATGACTGAAAAAAAAAGGGAAATACCTTAGTCCAAATTGATTCATCCTTTGAAGAAAATGTCAAAAATCAACAAAGGGATGAACAAGGAGAAGATTTCCCATAAGTCACGCAAGTTTCCCCATAGTCGCGCAAGTACACTTGCGCGACGCCTCATGGTCACGCAAGTGACTTGCGCGACCTAAGTGATAACCGCCCGGTAACCGCCCGGGGTCTTCTCCTGCCTATAAATAGACCCTGTGGGCCCCCCATTCGAGGAGGATTTTTTCCAGAAAACCATATTTGAGCACCCGGCGCCCTAGTCTCCTCTCAAAGCTTCCGGAACACTTCTAAGGTAATTTCTTACCTAGAACGGAAGATCTAAAGAGGGGGAGGAAGGCCTAAGTGTTGAAACTCATCAACACTTGCGCACCTGAGTGGCCAGTCATTAAGGGAAAAGGGCCACACTTGTGCCCCGCCTTACTCCTTCAATAGATCTTGCACGCCCCTCTTCTGGAAGAACCTCAAGAGGATTCTAAAGGCTTTAATGAAGAGTCACCCAAGTATTACCCTTCTGGTTAACCGTCACGCAAGTACATCATGTGTCGCGTAGGCGTATACCTGCGCGACCAAAACTTGTGCGCCCACGCAGTACTTGTGCGCCTGCCAGGACTTGCGCGCCCCTGTCTTTTTGGGTGCCTTTCTTGCCCATTTCACCCCTCTTAAGCCATTACACCTTTCTTATTCAAGATTCAGTCTTCAAGACACTCTTCAAAGCCATTTATGGCATGATTTCTTGATTTGACTTCCTTATCTGAAAGGAATTCTGTGGAATATCTCTCAAAACCTAGTGATTTACATATCTTTATGTCACTAAAGATTGAGAGTTCATTAATTCAACCTCATCCTTTAAGATGAGAGAATCCTTAACTTGGGTCTTATTTTTAGGAATAATCCCCAGTCATAAGTCCTCTAATTTGGGCATCCTCTTTAGGAGTAAGCCCCAAGTCCCTTAATTTTTGGGCATCCTCTTAGGAGTAAGCCCCAGATCCCCTAACCTGGGCTTCCTTTTCAGGAGTAAGCCCCAGTATCAAATATGGGAATCTTCCTTAGGAGTAATCCCCAATTCTTAAAGTTCCCAAATCTGGGCATCCTCTTTAGGATTAAGCCCCAAGTCCCTCAATTTTTGGGAATCCTATTTAGGAGTAAGCCCCAGTCCCCTAATTTGGGCATCCTCCTCAGGAGTAAGCCCCAAACCTTAATTCCCTTAACCTGGGCCTCCTTTTCAGGAATAAGCCCCAGTCATAATCCTTAACTCGGGCCTCCTTTTCAGGAGTAAGCCCTAGTCTCAAATCTGGGCATCCTCCTTAGGAGTAAGCCCCAGTCTTAATTTCTCTTAACCAGTCCTAATTTACCTTTGATCTGGGATTCCTTTTCAAGAGTAAAACCCAATCATAAGTCTTCTCCTAATTTGGGCCTCCTTTTCAGGAGTAAGCCCCAAATTAGAGTATTCAAAATCTCCATGAAGCACATATACCTTTATGGACCCTGTTCCTGGATTTCTTCCTTAAAGTAAATCCTAACCTTCATTTATCTGGGCAGTCATACATACATAAGACCCACATTATTTCTTATGATTGCATCTTTCATGGCACAATTGTCTAATTTTTACCAATACCTCTTGTTTCTCACACCGAGCATGACTCACGTGAGCTTAGAGTGTAAAAGTAATTGTGGCATCCTTCTTTGAGCCATCAATCATAAACATCATATTCCCTTACTCGAACTACGTGGGTTCTGATTCCTTTTCTAAAAAAAGGATATGTAGGTAGCCCGTCTATGGGTTCGATCCCAACTCTAAAATAATCCATGTCCTTCTGAATGACAATAAACTTCAAGTTCCCTACTGAGTGGCTTTAAAACCAGCATGGTCATCATAATGACCAAGATACTTCTATATAAATGTGTCGAAGTGTACCATTAACCAAGAATCTCTAACAAATACAGATGATTCTCTATCGATGTAGAACCTAGAATACATACAAAACATTCTCTAAATTTCCTACATATTTAATCATTGATTGTTATATCTGAAGGAAATATCATTTTATACTTGTTAATGTAATAAGGATTCACGAACATAACTTAAATCTATAAAGAGAGTCCCAGAGTAGACAATAATTCCCCTCAAAAATGTGTGAGGAGTCCGACCTCCCATCCTCTCGACCAATGCAAATTCCTAAGCCTCATCAGTCCACAAACTAATGAGCGCCTACCTTTGGAAAGTAGATCCGAATGGATGTGGAATCATTGGATGTTTCCAGTTCTACGAACAAACCCGTTAGAAACAGATCAGAACGTTTGAACCTCCCATCAAGGCGGTCATCCCCGGATTCTGAGGGAAACATATGCATAGTCAGCTCTACTCAGGTATATGCTATTGCATATACCTAGGTCATCCTGATATACTTTTCTTAGCCACAAAGAAACATAAGGCCCCGACCTCAAGCCATTTCTAGGATTTACAAAGAAAGATCAAAGTGTAACTCAAGGATCATGAGTACACGCTTCATGAGGTACAACTCAACCATTCCTAATGGAACTTCTAAAAGGATGTGTGCCATCAAGAACTTTCTTCTAGAACTACATCTAGTGCCCAGCACTAGAGGTCTCACAGTCATAGTCTTTCACCTGAGGCAAGAACAAGGTAAAACAAGTGAAGAGGCCCACTCCTAGGTACTATGTTCAGTTTGGGGAGCACTGCTCTAGTCTAACCCGTGATATCTCAGTCTCCCCAGTAAGAAGTGGCACGCACCTCATCCCGTCGAGGGAGTACTAACTTCTACCATGGGTATCAATTACATCAAGTGGAGGGGCCTTCTCCTCATAACTATGTCCTATAGTCGAGGGAGCTCCAACTCCACTGAAGGACCCACTCCCCGTCGCTACTCGAAGATGGGCGAGTACTACTCCATATGTGAGGACTTGCACCCTACCCGGTAGGGGAGTACAACTCTGGTAGTTTGTTCATTATGGGGGACCTGTACCCTATTACATTAGGTGAATACTGACCCCAGGCTAGAGGACCCACACCCTGGCACAGCAGGGGAGTACCGAATCTGATGTAGCGCTGCATAATGAGGAACTGCACCCTAGGTTGAAAGGGGAGTACCTACTCTTAACATATAAGACCCACACCCTACCCGGTAGGGGAGTACCTAACTCTATGTGGGTTAAGTATGGAGGAACTTCGCCTTAGTCCAATAGGGGAGTACCGACTCCAAATATAGAAAAACCATCTCATAGGAAAACTCATGATGTGGGGAGTCCCGTCTCTACTGGGGTAGAGGAGTACGGATTACCCGCGCCTTGATTCATCAAGGGAGTAACCATCCTAACTCTCATTTCAAGAAACACCTTGGTTCTGCTCCACAGATTATTGGTAATACGTCAACCACCACGAAGTTCCACAATGAAGTAACTCGGTGATCTCTCATGTCATAAGGGTTCCAATGCAATAGACGGCGCGTCAACTGGACACCCGGTCTGAAAGTTATAGGCATTTTAGTGCAAAGGACCCGGTTGGATTCGGGTATGAACCAACCCGGCCAAACTCCATCTTTCTACAAAATTCATGTAGATTATCTCAAAAGTACCTCCTCAACCTAAGAGTTTTGGCTCCGAAGACGGTTCTTCAAACGAACGACCTATTTAGGAGATACGCTCGTTTAAGCGAACTGGGCCGTAAGTGGGTCTGAGTCCAGTCCAACACAATCGGACCGACCCGAACCGGCCCACTGGGCCCAGCCCAAAGAGGATGGGCTCTCCCAATTCAGCTAGGCCTGGTCCGGCATGCTGGGATGCGGGCTCGGCCCACTAGGCTACGGGCTCAGCCCACTGGGTCGCGGGTTCAGCCCGGACCACCCAGTTGGGCGTGGCCCACCGGGCTGCTGAATCGCTCGGCCTGCTTGTTGAGCACAGGGGACAGCTCCCCTCCCAAATGGGCAAAGTCATTCGGTTATTTGAAAGCCGTGATGCTAGGTGGTGCTGCATCTATTGTCTGGTCTGTGTGGACCTGCCCGCTACGGACCCACGGGCGCGGGTCCTCTTTCCGTCACGGCTCGATATTGTGGTCTTCCTCCACAGCGAGCTACCGTAGTGCACTACCCGGATCAATAGCGGTGTTGGATGGCGCCACACCTCTTGGATGGTCTACATGAACTGGACCTCTACGAACCCACGGGAACGGGTCTACCCTCCTCCACGGCTCGATGTCATGGCCTTCAACCGCAGCACGTTGCCGCAGTGCACCGCCCTGCTTCAATGTGGTCAACATTGGCAGGCTTCCCCTTGTCCGCCATAGTGCCTTTGGGTGATGTCGTTCCTTTGCGGCTGACGGGTGACGGTCACCACCTCACTCAGTCACTGGTCCCATCGCGTGTCTTCTTCATGTCGCCTCTTCTTCTGGTCACCCACGTAGAACACAACCATAACGGGTTTAAAAGAGGGTCTCTGCCTTGTTCGTTCGGCCCACTCCCTCGGCATTAGCATTATAACAGGGGAAGGATTATTAGATTTTAAAAACTCCTAAAATGAAACCCCGCATTATCCTCCTATGTTAAAGAGCGAAACGTGGGTCAACCCACTGGACAGTTGACACATGTTCTTCATAATATTCAAGAATGGGGTAAAAGTAGGTGAAATCAAACATATAACCCCTACCTCAAGTTCGTTGGAAGCCGCTGCGTATGAGGAAGAAGTTCCCACGTTCGAAGGTGTTTGTCGGTGCTTTCCGCCGCCCGTTGATTCCTCCAACATTTTTCACTCGAATATTCCTTCTAGGTTGGTGGAATTCATCACGGCATTTCATTAGAGGTTCCTCTCTTGAGTCCAAAAACCCATGCCCGAGCATCATTTAAATAGAGGGGAGGAGAGGATCAACGCACCGCACAATTAATGAGGTTCATTAATTAATTGAATTAATGAACCTATTAATTATCTAAATGGTGTGGTTATATGTTCATTTGAATTTCCAAATGGTGTGATTATAGAAATTATGAGTCAATCCATTAAATGGTTTGACATTTCACTGTGGTCCCACCACCATTTGTCCAAAGGTTAAACAAAGAAAAATAAAATAACCAAAATTTATTTTATAAATTTTTTTGTAAAGTCCAAAAATTAACCTTTTCATTAGACCATTTCCAGTCGAATTTAAGCTTCCATTAAGAGAATCCTGACACTACGGATTCAACGGTGCCCTCAGATTTTTAATTTGAGCACTAGTTCAAAAGATAAAATTCATCGCCCGCATGTTTACTGAACGTACATTGAAAAAAAGAACAAAAATTATTAACAGTCAGCCTCGACCCGCGCTGGTTGAGGTTAGGCTCTACCTAAAGGGAACATGCCCGCACGAGATCAATGATATTCTTAGATTTTCAATCCTAGTTACCATTTAGAAGTTAGGAATTTTACAATAAAATAATTTTTACTTAATTATTTTATTTACATCCAAAAACTAACTTCCACTGGTGGTCTGTGCCAGCCAATGTTAATATATGCCTACGAAAAGCATACCCTCACGAGTTCAGTGGTGGTATCTAATTTTTAATCTGAGTCACTGTTTGTGAGTTATAAGCATTTGAAAATAAAATAATTTTATTTAATTATTTTATTTATGGTTATGCCATTATTGGGTTTTCTTACTGGAGGCATACACCGACTAAATTTAAGTCGCACCTAGGGTAAAACTGCCATCCTGAATGCAACGGTGCCTGCGGATTTTTGATCTGGCCACCCATTTTAGAGTTATTCCACTTTTTTAGGAAAAACAATCATGCATGATATTTAAAGCTTAAAAGAATTTCGACAGATCATTCAGGGAACTTCGGGCCTCAAAATCACATGCCGTTAGATTTCATGGTCTCGAAATAATTCCATATAAATAAAAAAATTACATGGAAATTCTGAGATTTTAAAAATATTTCCTATAGAGACGGTTAAATCACCAATAAAGTTTGGTCAAATAAGGATCTATATACTAAAAAAGAATAAATCTATGATATTAGAACTACCCAAGGAAGATCATAGTTTATTTTAGGTTGTATAGAAAAGAATAGGGCCAAATAATCAGATAAGAAGTTAGATTATATTAAAATAATTTTATATAAAAAGGTGGAATCCAAATTGAAGAGGATCATCATTGAAGATAATAAAGAAGAAAAGTAAATTGATGAGGTGTTGTAATTCCTTTCCCAAAACCTAAAAAAATAAAAATAAAGTTGGAAAAAAGGGTTTGTTTCATCAAGACTATCCAACTTACACAACTTGATGAAAATTAAAGGCACCCATATCCCCATGTATTTCAATGTTTTCTAACTATTTTGAAGAGGTAAAGAATTTAGGGGGAGATACAATCCATGGGGTGGTTATTCTAGAAAAACACATGAGTATTAGTTTAAAGAAAAATCTATTTAAAGTGGAAAAGAGTGCATTAAACAAGTTAATTCAAGAGTATTTAAAATCCCATTTAGCATCACACCTATATAGGAGAAATAATGCCAAACCTAACTCATATATAAGTGATAAGAAATTAGTTTGTTTCTCAAATATAGAATCTGAATACACCATGTTGAAATTAAAATTCAATTTGAATCTAAATCAATTAAAGGAGCCTGAACATGAGCTAAAAGTAGTTTCAAATCCTTATATGAGTCCACAATGGTATCATGTTGAATCTAGTGAAAATAAAGTGGGATCATGATCTGAAATTAGTGGAATCAACCCACTAACTGGGAGTTGATGGATTGTTCGAAGAAGTAATGGAAACAAGAAATGTTT
This sequence comes from Viscum album, assembly GCA_963277665.1. NCBI lineage: Eukaryota > Viridiplantae > Streptophyta > Magnoliopsida > Santalales > Viscaceae > Viscum > Viscum album. Next base: position 407,061,497 of record OY728130.1, read on the forward strand.
TTTCATGATCATATTCTTTTAAATAAAATTAGTGGTGTTAGTTTTCTACTGTTATAGGATACCAAATGGTGCAGAGTTTGAGGTGTTATTCCCAAAAAATGGTTTCCCTAAATTAAGAAGTATTTATTGATGTCAAGAGATGAAATTAATGGGTATTTGATGTTGAATTTTCATGTATGAAATGTAATATCCTGATATTTTATGATATATTTCTTGTAAAAATGATCAATGTGTTTGGTAGCTTGCTTTAGACATGACACTGAGTTTAAACAAACCGTGATATACTATTGAAATAATATTATTTAATGTGATAGTTATCGTCTATCCATTGGATTGGTGGGTATGAATATGAATAACTAAATTATGAAAAATTATTTTTTACACATGTTTAAAATGAATTCATTGGTTATCAATTGGTTATAAATGAAAATCAAATCAATTCAAGGTAAAAGAGATGTTTTTCTAAAAAAAATTGTTTTTATGCATTAAAAGTGTTTTTTCCTAATAAATCAAATAAATATCTATTAATGAATGTTAAATGTGTATATAATATATTAAATTAAATATTTTAACATTAAAATAATAGTTTTTAATTGGAAATTAATAATAATAAATTTTGTGTTATGCTTAAAATGCATTTTTCTAAAAACTGTTTTCGTTGCGTTTTACACAATATTTGAAAATGAATTCATAAAAATTATAGAAATTTAATCTTGTAAAATATATCCCATATTTATAATCATCATAATTAATATTATGTAATTATTTCAACTTAATTTTTTCCCTAATTAATAGTTACTATTGTAAAAATATTTATACTATGGTAAGTGTTAAAAGGGTTAACGAGGGGATAAACTAAAGAGATAAGGATTAAAAAAACCTAAAAAACTTTCTAAATCCCATTATCAAAATGGATTTTAATCCTATAATATTAAATATTCTAACTTGAGAAAAATTATATCCACTTTTTCAAGAGAGTAACTTTATTATAATATAATATTCTTAATAATTACAAGTGTGCCACTCCCCTTACTTATAAAAGGTTCCTCCTCTCCTCTATTATCCAAGAAAATTGATACCTTTATAACAAAAAAAATATCTAAAATAATAGTCTCCCAAAATTATTATCCCTGATATTTAGGTGTTTGTTTCCAAAAGCCTCATCCAATAAGCCTTAGTGTGTTCTTCAAAGAAGAATACTAGAAGAATAGATATATGTTATTAATGATCTTTTTCATGTTTATTTCTTTTAAAAACTCATCCAAATGTTCTATAACCATATTAACATTATGAAATAATTATATTCACTATAATTATATGTTTTTGTTTTAATTTTATATCCATTTTATATCTCATTTCCATCTGTTGGAAAATGAAAACATCACTCATGCATACATGTGGATACCACCTCCATAAAGCAATGTGATTTATTTTTAATTTAATATTTACATGGATGGTAATAAGGATATATTTAATTAATATATATTATATTTTTTTATAATTATTATTCCATAAATGGTAATTATAATATAAATGTCTTTTTTTTATCCATCAAAAGGTGAAAATATCGTATGTGTGTGTGTGTAGACTACTACCTCCACAAAGTGATGAAATTCATTTTTCATCACTGATTTTTATAAATGGTTATAAAATTGTATATAATGAATAAATATTATACTTATATCATGATTAATATTTTATAGATTATGAAACCATGACCAAGGTTCAAGGACTGAAACCATCAAACTGAAACATGCATAGAAAACGTACTAGTTTTCACCAGAATGTTCATTTTTAATGAAGAAGTTATTAATAAAGGATAATTGGAAATTATAAATAAATGATACATAGTAAGTTATCTATGAATATGATTTTTTTAATATATTTATAATAAATATATATTTATTATATAGGGGTTTTTAATTCATATGAAGCAATATGGGACTTAAGGTAAGGGTTTATGTTACAATCTCATTTCTTTTCAATATTATCTATGCTAAATTTCCATTGAGTGACATTAGATGATACTTATCATTTAAACCCCATATATTTTCTTATTTTAATTTTATTCTTTTAATTTTTATGTATTATTACCATATTCATCACTTTATTACTTAAAAATAATAATAATATGTTTTTAATAAAAACCAACCTTATTTTTTATTTTGCCGATGAACTTTTTATTCTATGTTCATATTCTTTAGAATGTTTTCAAGAATGATATTTTTTATGAAATTAATATTTAAATTAATTTTAAACTATATTATATTATTTTTCAATTTTTTAAAAAAGGATTTTTAAAAAAAATTAATAGGTTATTTATGACTTTTTTATAAAAAAATGGAAATGAATTTTTTTTAAAGTTTACTATAAGAATGGACTTTCCCATAATCATGACTATTATTTTCATTAAAGATTTTTTTACAAGTTCCCATGGTTATTTTCAATGAAAATTTTCTTCTGAATATTTTAGGAATTTTTAGTTTTTAAATATACAAAAAGAAAAGGATATTTTCACAGTTTTTTAATAAATGTTCAAATTCTCTTTTAAAGGTATTTTTAATCTATGTAAACATTATTTAAGGATTGATATACTTCATTGGGGAAATAATATTATGATACCATCTAATTTATTTCTATGTATGTATTATGATGATGATGATTTAAGGATGATTCTATGAAAAAAATTTATTTCCCATGGGTTAATTAAGTTATGATGAAATCTTTATGAAACTAGTTTCGTTTCAATAGGGTATACTATGATAAAGTAATGAATTGTTTATGAAACCTATTAAACTTACACAGGTTATGATATGAAGAAATGATGAATATTTTTATGATATTTTTTCACACATATGTATGGTTTTCATTATGTGATGGGTGAGAATGGAATTATATAGCCCTTCAATGCACTAGGTAAATATTGATATCTCATGAGATAATATATAATGGAATAGGGAGTGAACCCATTTTAGTAAGGTATACTTTCCATTATGATGGTCTTGGGAGTGAACCATGATTAAGGAAATAATGGAATAAGGAGTGATCCTAATCCAATATAATAGTCATGGTAGTGATCCTTGACTAAGGAAATGATTTTCTACACTTATGTGTATGACACAAATATATGTATTGTTTTTATGATATTTTCTTATGTCACATGACTAATTATTGGTGTTTTTCACTCTTATAATTTATATATTTTGTTGTGAAAAATAATTATGCCATGATTCATGATTGATGATATTTAATTGATTGGGTGTGACTTTCTTAAGTTATGATCATGCTATCATACTCTAATTATTATCTTATGCTTACTTATGATAATTGATTGGCATCTCCTATTTTTACCATTACTAATCATCTAAGACCTCACTTTCTTATGTTTTCTTTACCCAAGTTATGGAGAAAGTTTTTAAGTTTGTTATATCGTAGAAGTGTACTATATGATAAGAACTTTTTGTGTGATGTTAAATATCATTCATGAAATATGATTATTATGTATCTACTCTATAAATTCACTAAAACATTATGGTTCTAGGGAAAGTGTTATTATGATATGTATTTAATATTAATCTAAAATGTTGTAATATTATAATTTTTTATGCTCGGGTCACATCACGCTCAATATTATCTAAAAAATTGAAAATAATGTGAATATTTTGAAAGAATGGATTTCAAGTGGTATCACTAGTAACAATTGATAATAATTGATTCATAAAGTGTTATGTTCTTACACTCATGTATTTTGAAGATTATCTACAAATGTTTTGGTGTAAAAGAGTGGTGAGATCATATTTTGGGTTTGTGTTTGAGAAAGTTAAGGGTTTTTTATTTTAAGTATCTTAATAGAAAACCAGTGAGTGATAAGGATATCTTTGAGGATGTTTTCAAAAACACTTTTTTATTATACCAATCCTAGGATCAATAGGCTTAGATGTATTGTTTACTACTCAAATTCTAAGTGTTAAATTCACTTACGTGAGTTATTTGGGTTGATTTATCTAAATTAAAGATAATGGATCAGATTTGGATAGTGGAATTCTATAATTGGGAAGCTCAACTACAAATGTTTTTGTATTACAATAAGTAAAATAGACAAAGAATGTCCAAAAAGTAGTGGAATCTAGTGCATGAGATAGAGAAGAACTCCCATGAAAAAGGTGTAGAATATAAGAAAATTTTAATTTTATCTGTATCTATAAATAGAGATAAGTGTCGATCATATTCATAAAGGGAGAAAACAAAATTATCATGGAGGAAAATTGGAAGCACTTAAATAAGACCCTCTTTTACTCTAAAGACAAAGTGGGGGTGAGATATATGTGTATTCCTTACCAATAATTAAATAAGATAATGGTTAAAGGAAATCAAGATGGAGTCTTCCCTGTGAATTTCATTGAAAAAGGAGACAAGATAAGTTGATTTCTTGTCAAAAAAATCCAAATGAGCATATTGTTAGAAATCATATGGGATTGTGTTGTATTTTTTGACAAAACTTGTAGAAGAAGGACATATGCATGTTTATTGAAAATAATTTTTGGATATGTATAAATGGGAGATAAAGTGATTCTTGTAATATTTTTATGGAAGCGTCCTTATAGGACTCACAAGGGTGACATATATAAAGGACTATTTTGATTTTTTGACAAAAATAGGTTCCTTGTTTGTATTGTTGGATTTATTGAAAATAGAAAAGGATAAAGGGATATAGTTGCATGGAGATCTCATTACTAAAAAAATGGGAAAGGAAAGCGCCACCTTATATCAATGCTAAGAAAAAACCGCTGATAAAGAAACCCTGTATCAGTGCTAAAATTTTAGCGCCGATACAGGGATTCTTTACCAGCACTTTTCTAGCGCCGATAAAGGGATTATTTATCAGTGCTATAAAATCACTGATAAAGGGATTCTTTATCAGCACTAGAAAAGCACTGATAAAGAATCCATGTATCAGCGCTACAATTTTAGCACTAATATAGAGTAATGATTATCAATGCTAAAAAGGCGTTGATAAAGAGACCCTTTATCAGCGCTAAAAAAGCACTGATAAAGAGACCCTTTATCAGCCCTAGAAAAGCGCTGATAAAGAAGGCATGTATTGGTGCTAAAATGTTATCAATCATACAGGAAGGATTTATCAGTGCTTTTTTAGCACTGATAAAGAGGACCTTTATCAGTGCTTTTTTAGTGCTGATAAAACTGTAGTCCTATATTTTATAAAATCGGTCTCATAGTGTCCTCATTTTATCGCGACCTAAAGCTCTCACGGTACTGGAACCCTATGAATCCCCTCCGCTGTAACCCGAGCTTCGCATTTCTAGACCTCCTTTTCCCACGATCTTTGCGTTGATGGACCTCCACTACCCTCGATCTTCGCGTTGTCGGACCTCCTCCGCCCTCGATCTTCGCATTGTCGGACCTCCTCCGCCCTCAATCTTTGCGTTTTCGGACCAGGTGTGCAAAGTTTTTTTTGGTCCCTTATTACACATACTCTTCTAGAAACTATGTTAATTTAATCCCAATGATTTGATATATCTCATCGATGTGTATGGGTCATGAAATTTTAATATCAATGGTGTTATAGTAACACTTGTGTGGGTAAAGAACGTAGAGAAGTAAATCATGTCCTTGATGGTCTGGATTGAAGAGTAGAGGTAGATGGATTGAGGATAACCATTGAACATGTTTGAAACACTGGTTCCAAAACCATTCTGCCAAATATGTCCCTTCCAATATGTGTGCCTAGGTAGTAGTAGATCCTATTTTTTCCATGTTCCATCACTATGTTTGAAATAGGGGAACCTCCATCTATTGTCGGGGGTCTATCAGGGATTTCACTTAGGTGGGATGTGATCCTATTTAGGCCATACACCATTACCATAGGGATCCCATTCAGATGAAATAGGATGATGAGGATCCAAATTTAGGGAAACTCAAAGATTTAAGGAGGTGATTAGTATATTTTCAGGGTTGATTTGAACAATATATAGTTATCCCATCATGTGTTTGGATGCACTGAATAGGGGAAGCATTTAGAAGGTGTTGGACATGATCCCAAAGGGGGGAAACCCTAAAAATGATCAATGGATTGGTTGGTCTTGAGATATTAATTTAAATATTTCATGCATATCTCTGATGATTGGGAATAAATTCATATGTAGTTATAAAAATAAGTGGGATTGGAGACCAACACCAAGAGGGGGTTCTCTCTTGAGTGGGGATAAAGGCATTAAATAGTTTTACATCATGCAATGGGGACATGAACCATGTATGTTAACATCATGTGGAAAAGAATGTGGACATGCATTTGAATGTCTTATGATTATTATGAAGTTTTTGTAGTCTAAGTTCGAATAGATTTGACAAAGATTTCACACAATTTCACATCAAGAAACTAGGATGTCAAGCTTCATAGTTTAAATTCATATATCTTGGACTAAATGTCATATCATATTTATCATGTGAGGCATATTATGTACATGACAGTAGATAAGGCTACATTTTAACATCATGTTTTGAGGATTCTGAACATGAAACCAGTCTACTAATATTCCCATTCTATCTTCCTCGTATCAGAACCTGTGGAAATCACAACCTATGAATAGTTTATGGGAATTTTATTAGCATTCACACCCCTAAGAGTGTGATTGGAATTGGTTGATATGTATATTTTATATTTTTAACTGAATAGTGGGAACAATACAATTGGGGATTGAACCAAATGAGGAGACCAATAGGATTTTTTTGGAATCATCACATAATTTTCTCATGATGAATAATAATATTAATGCATAGGGTATTTCTTATTTTCCACAGGAGGCATCATATGTTTGTAACATAGGGGTGGATTTTTTACTCAGGCTAAAGACAAAGGGTCAACACATCATTAAATATCCTATTGTGGTTTGGAATAAATACACACATACTTCTAACATAAATCATCCTATATTTATCATATGAGGCATCTCGTGTTTATCACATTGGGTAAGCCTATAGTTTCACATCATGCACTGCGTACGTTACCATATAATTTAACAAAATATAACTAGGATGTTGGATTTTTAGTTCAAATCCATATATCTCAGACTAAAGGGATGGGTTATTCATGTGAAATATCTCTTGAGAAACCTAGTATTGGTGTAAATATTGATATGCGCATCATCAATGGCGATCAATGAGTTTACACTATCATAGTGAAGTTTATGAAAAATTTATGGTCCTTCCCACCTGGATTCCAGTTTCACTAAATTCCTCCTAGGTATCATCGATTCCCTTAGATCCAACACCATTTCACTGTAAAGTAAGGAATGAAGGAAAAACTTTTTCTTTAAGGACAACACTAATCGGTTCTGATGCATTTCTAGGTCATCCAATGGTTGAACCCTATTTTCTTTGAGGGGTTCCCCCCTTCTTTCCTTTATGCTATATAAGTGACTTCGTCTAGCAGTGCACTTGTATGGCATGATGCCCAGACCACCATGCTTTCTAGCCTTTCCACCCCTACCTCCATCTATGTCCTTCTCCCTCGCTGAGGTTACTGACTGCTTATCTGAAGTGGACAGGCCCCTTCCTAGCAGTGTTTGTTCTATCTCCCTTGGCTCTGAGCCTGTCATGCAGCTCCAAATACCTATGGATTCAGATAGAACTCCCTCACCAACCCCCAAGTTTCGTTACCCATCCTTCCCTTGCCCATTTGTATCCTCATCTCCCACTCATATGAATCTTACCAACCAGAAGGGGTTATGAACATGTACAAAATCAAGGGACCTCAATGAGAGATCATCCTCCCACTTCAATAAGGCTACTAGCTCTAGATCCAATGCCATATCCCTATTCTACCCATCATTATTATTTTTATATGTAATGCTCATGGTCTTAGTGACCATGTTAAATTGGACTTCCTCACCATAGAAATCAAAAAGCATAATGTCATTGTTGTTGTTGTCAAATAACACAAAAAACCCTATAGTAATCATAGAATTCTCCTGGAAGATTAAGTTGCATGGATTTCTACACTTTGACCCCTCCAACAGACATAAATGGGTATCTTGGCACAATAAATATGTTGTTGAGACTGTTCAATATTGCAATCAATTCATCACTACCAAGGTGTCCACCGGTGACACCTCCTTCCTTATGACTTTTTTTTTTGGAATCTATGACCCTCTTCAAAGGGAATCTATATAGAGTGAACAAAATACCTTCGATCCCAGCCACCATCCATTGTTTTTTTGGGGTGAATTTAATTTCATTTCCAACCCAAAGGAAAGGAAAGTTATAAGCCCATTCTATAGGAAGGTCGTCATGGAGTTTGTTCAGTTCATGTCTAGGAAGGGCCTCATTGATCTTAGCTTCTCAGGTGACAGTTTCACCTGGTGCAACAACTGCATGGACCATCACCTCTTGTGGATTCTATTGGATAGGTGTCTAGCCAACATGAAATCCACTAACCTATTCTCAAATACCATGTTTTTTCATCTTGCTTGAGGTATTTCGAACCACTCCCCTCTCTTGGTTTCCATTTCTTCTTGGCATGATCATCAGGAACGGTTTCACTTCCACCAGCAGTGGGTTAACATCCTCGGGTACCAGGACATGGTTTGTGAAATATGGAATGAACCCTTATAGGAGTATCAGGACACCTTCAACCTCAGTGACCCAACCTCGAACCCCGATAGTTGCGTGTTCTCCTCTTCCTCCTCAGGAACCTTCACCACCTGAGACTATTGTCGCTTATGGTCTCCTTCATAGTATTCTAATAGATGGAATGTTACCTTGGGTTTATTGGATTATTAACACCAGTTTGAGATTTATGTGTGACTATATACTTGTTATATTTTCTTATTATTTCTTACACACCACCACTTGATTCAAGTAACCAGATTGAAATCCATATGGGTACTTTGGTTCTAATTTGGATATGGTTTTTTATGTGTTTGTGACATGTGTTTGTGTGGATATATGGGTATTTAGGCATGATGATGTCGAGTTTATGGCAGAGACCTAGGAGTGGTAGATGTATTGTTCTTGATTATTCTTGTGTTTGGACTGCGGTGATTTGAGGAAACTATAATGAATCTAAAGTAATTATATTTAATGAATTCTATATTTTAGAGATTATGAGAATCCTTTCTTTACTTATAGATTTGGCTACTGGTTTTCATCCATATGTATTTTAGGTTGGTGGGGTATAAAAGTATGGACTAGTTTACCATAGAAGGGTTGATCCGACAGAGGAGGATGATCCATAGAGGATGATGCCATGTGAGTTTTACCATCTATGACACAAGTGATTATCCCCGCGAACCCCTTTGTGTTTGGAAACTGTGTTGATTTTGATGGGGGTCTATCCTGGTTCTATTGATTTCCAAATCTTTATTGGAAATGGTTAGGCTCTATAAGCTCTATTTTTATAAGGAAGGGGTTCTCTTCTACTATATTTGGAAGTATTTTTTTATGTACATGAACCATAAATACTAATATTTGAGATTCAAATATGATGAAGATGAATAAATATTGGATGGATTCTAATCGTTTGAAAATAGAGTATGAGAACGGAGTGAAAGAGTTCATCAAGTTTTCAAAGGATCATGCAAAGGATCCTTCTCGAATCCTTTGTTCGTGTTTATGTTGTTGTTATTCTAGACTACTTACTCTAGAGGAGTTGGAAGAACATTTGATATGTCATGGAATAGATCAGAGTTATAAATATTGGAATAAACACGGAGAAAAAGCAAATGTATCTACTGGCTAGGATAAAACTACGTTTTATGGATCATCAAATATGAATACAAATATGGATAATGAAGAAGACCATATAGAGGATTCGATTACAGATGTCAATGATGATGAAGATCGTGTTGAATAAATTAAAAAGAAAATTGAAGATGAACTCTGTGATTGCCCAAAATTGTTTGAGAAGTTAAAGAGTTGTGCAAAGATGTCATTGTATACCGGTTGCACTAAGTATACAACATTGACACCTGTATTGAAGTTTTATAAATTGAAAGAAGGCAATGGATGGTGTGATGTTAGTTTTACAGAACAACTTTCTCTCTTGAATGAAATGCTCCCGGAAGATAATGAGCTCCCAATCTGGACAAATGAAGCTAAAATAATGCTACGCTATATGGGTATGATTTCTAAAAGAATGCATGCCTGCCCGAAAGACTATATATTGTTTCTCAAGGAGAATAAATCACTTACAGAATTCCCAAAGTGTGGTGCTTCTTGATACAAGAAAGCTGAATCCAATCCTATGAAAGTTGTATGGTATTTTCCAATCATTCCAAGGTTTATGCGTCTATATGGAAGTGAAGAAACTTCAAGACAATTATCGAGGCATGTATATAAAAGAAATAAAGATGTGAAATTACGTCATATGGCCGACTCTCCTCAATGGAAGAAAATTGATCATGAGTATCCTGAATTTCGAAAAGATCCTAGAAACCTTCGTCTTGCGTTATCTACAGATGGAGTGAATCCTTTTGGTTTTCAAACCAGCACTCATAGTACATGGCTTGTTATGTTGGTAAATTATAACTTTCCACCCCGGTTATGAATGAATCAGAAATTCATCATGTTATCTATGATTATATCAGGACCAAAACAACCAGGTAACGATATTGATGTTTATCTGGATCCTTTGATCGAGGATTTGAAGTTATTGTGGGATTCAGGTGTTATGTTTTATGATGATTATAAAAGTGAATACTTCACTTTGAGAGTGATGTTGTATGGGACAATGAATTATTTCCCTGATTATGGAAATTTGTCAGGCTATAGCATTAAAGGAACTCAAGGGTGTCCCATGTGTGAAGAAGATACAGAATCAATTAGGTTGAAGCATTCTTTGAAATCTGTGTTTCTAGGACATCATATATTTCTACCTCGTCAGCATAAGTGCCAATCTTGGACGACATCATTCAATGAAAGTTCAGAACAGCGCGCAGCACCGTCTCCACTAATAGGTGATTAGCTGTTTGAGAAAGTAAAAGATGTGAACACTGTTTTTGGTAAACCATTTTTGAAAAACCTTACGAAAATCGGTTGGAAAAAGAGATCTCTTTTTTTGAATTACCATACTAGAATTTTTTGTACATAAGACATTTTCTTGATGTGATTCATGTGGAAAAAAATGTATGTGACAGTGTTATCGAAACATTGCTAAATGCCCCTAGAAAAAAAAGGATGTCATTAAGGAAAGGTTGGACATGGTTGACATGGGAATACGAGAAGAGTTGGCTCCCGTGAGGGTGAAAATCCAATGTTTCTTCCTCTAGCTACTTATACTCTTTCTAGGGAGGAGAGATATCTGTTTTACAACTTCTTTAATGATTTAAAGGTTCCAGAGGGGTATTCATCAAATATCAAGAACATTGTTTCAATGAATGATTTGAAGTTAAAAGGTTTTAAATCACATGACTGCCATGTTTTGATGCAAGATCTAATTCCTATAGCTTTACATTGAATTTTTTCCAAGAATGTTCATCATATATTAACCAAACTTTGTTTCTTTTTAAAAGATATATGTAGCAAATTTTTAGACCCAAAAAAATTGTCAGATATGGAAAACAAATTGTCATCATATTATGTGAATTAGAAATGTTATTCCTTCCAACATTCTTTGATATGATGGTTCATTTTATGATTCACTTGGTGAGAGGGATTCGACTTTGTGGTCCTGTGCACTATAGATGGATGTATCAGGTTGAATGGTATATGAATATTTTTAAAGGGTATGTCAAAAATCAAAGTCGGCCATAGGGTTTTATAGTAGAGCGATATATTGTTGAGGAAGCCATTGAATTTTTTACCGAATACATATCTGATGTGGAAATCATTGGTCTCCTGAAGTCTCGTCACACTAGACGCATTGAGGGTGAGGGAATTTCTGGAAGAGATGTTGTGACAATCATTATTACATATCAGGAGCAGGCCCACCTTTATGTTTTGCATAACAGTTGGGAGATTTCTCCATATATTGAAACTCACAAAGAAATTCTTAGGCAGTTGAATTCATCAAGGGATGAAAATGGTTATCAAATACACATAATCACTAGTTTATAGGATGGTTTCAGGACTATATTTTTAAGCAGTTGGATGAAAATCCGAATTCAATTTCAGAATGACTTCGATGGCTAGCCGCTGGACCAAGTGTGTATGTATTATATTACAGTGGTTATGTAATTAATGTCTATACATTCTATACATATGAACATGATGAATATAGTACCATGCAAAATAGTGGAGTTACACTAGTGGATGAAGTGATTCATGTTTCTGGTAGTAAGGACATAAATTCAATTTATGAAAATATGTCATACTTTGGCATTATCAAACTAATATGGGAGTTGGATTATACGACATTAGAATTTCTTATTTTTCAGTGTAAATGGGTTGATAACAACAGTGGAGTTAAAATAGATGAATGGGGATTTGTGAAAGTTGATTTTAGTAAAGAAGGGTACAAAAATGAACAGTTTATAATGGAATCACAAGCGATGAAAGTTTTTTATGTTCTAGATCTCGTAAACCTAAAGTGGTCGATTATTCTATTATCATCCAAATCTAATGAAGGTTCCGATGAAAATTTAGTTTAGGACAATCCTTTCAGTGGTACGTCGCAATCATTTCAGAGCGGTCTCAATGTAGATGATGTTTTGTATGTTATAGGAGACCACAATTAAGGGATTTGGATAATCGATATAGGTTTCAAATCCCTTCATACTTTGAAAAAAATAAATAGAGCTCAATAAATAGGTTATATTTTTTTTGTAATATAGATCTTGTTATCTCATGTTATTATCTTATCATTACTGAATTTATGTAATCTAAATTAATTGTTCAACCACTTTAGTAGATAATGACTTCTGCACATTCTGGTGCTCCTAACCTTAAGGCTGAACAAGTCTCTCAAGCAGTTGTTGTTGCGGCTGCTGCTACTCCTGCTGGTCCTGCTGCGGCTATTGTTGCTCCTACTGCTGCTCCTGCTGCGGCTCCTGCTGCTCTGGTTGCTCCTGTTGCAGCTGCTGCTGCTCATGCTGTTGCGTCTCCTACTGCTCCTAGTGTTGATATCAAAAAACCATCAGCACATGTTGTTGCTACCATTTCAGATGAACATATAGATGATGTTGATATCGATGAAATGGTCGGTAATGAAGGACCGATGCCGCAAAAAACACAGGTGTGTCGTAGTTTGACGGTGTTAGCCAAAGTTCAAAAGGTGAAAATTAAAGGCATCAAATTTTATGTCGGATGGAATGAATGAGGACAACATGTGAATCCCAATAAAGCTATATTTAGTAGTTACATTGTAGTTTTCACTAGGCAACGCGTGCTGATGGACATAGATTCAGGGCACCATGTTGTGTCCGGGCTGAAGGTTGTGATCTGGGAAGAAATTACGGTAACATTATGAATTTATTTCTTTAATTTACTAGAAAATAAAATAATGAAACAATGTCATGGTCTTCTCAATCTCTTGTAGAGTATATTTACAGTAGACAATTCACACAAGGATTGTGTACTAAGTCTTGCGGGAAGGATTCATTGAGGTTTTCACACTATTTTAACAAGATGCCACCTGAAAGATTACAAAGGTAAAATAAACTTGCACCCACCCATTGTCTATGCCCACCTGATATCTGAAGAAGTAAGGATTACATCTATTGGCCATCGTGGGGATGAGATGTTTCAGGTACATTGTGGGTGATAATACATTGTTTGAGGATACGTGTATTCATCACTTTGATTGTCAATATTTCATTTATGAAACAGAAAATCTGTAATAAAAATAAGGAACGTGCATCAAAACCAACATACCCCTATCATAAATCAAGGATGGGGTATGCTTCACTAGAAAAGAAAATGGTACATATTTTAAATTTACAGTAATATTGTTAGGTTCCAATAAACAACATCATAATTATATTTCAATGTTTATATATATATTGATGAGTCTAAAACCAAATACACTTCCATCCCATGTCATGTGATTTGGAAGGAGGCACGTGTGATTATGGAAGGGAAGCTAGTATATGAGGACACACAAAAAGTGTGGGAAATTTTTGTAAGTATGACATGATGATAAAAATATTTGTTTTAAATTGATATTACATAAAAATAATTAGTTATTTTCCTATATCTGACAGTCACAGGAATCAGCTACTCCTGTAGCAGATGCAGACCTATTATTGATGGCTTTGAAGTATCCAGAAAAATACGGTCGTGTTAGTGGTGCGGGGTTTGGGGTGACACCTCAAGTATATTTTGAGAATAAAAAAAATGGATGATAGAGATGAAACATTGAAACAAATGAGCAAAAAAATAGGCATCCCATGAAGAACGATTGCAATGGCAGGGAGAGTTGCTAGCAACTTTTATGGGTGGGAATCAAGGAGAAGACACAACTCAAGAACAACCAGCACGTGAAGATCCCGCCCCGCCCCCCACCCCACAGCTTTGAGCCAAGCCATTCCCCTCAAAGAGCTTTCTTATCCGTGGTAATCAATATTCTAACAATTGTTCCCATGAAATGTGAATCAGACAAACACTGATGCTTTTCCTGTACTGATCTTCTACAGGGTGATAACGATTGTGATTTATATCTATCAACACCCACCTATCACCTTGTAGCGATGGCTACAATGTTAAACATCCTAGATGACACTCTACATAATAGACCACTTCCGAAAGATCATCTGAAAGTGACGATTACTTTAGCTCATGAGACAAATGCAGAGATACCTATTCCACTTGATGACGATGATATTCATACGGTCAAAAAGGCTATTGGGACATCCATTGCATGGCTGTCACAAATTGTAAGATTACATGCAATCAAAGAGGTATTTATTTCATTTTTTTCAATCTAAACATTTAAAAATTAATGAAAAAAAGGGTCGGAACCAATGAATGTTATTATAGACGGAGAAAGGGAAGGGGGTGACAAATGTCGGCTCAAAACTATCTAAAGTATCGACCAACCGATCCCAAGGAGATAATGAAAGAACAATAACACCACTTGTTCTCTATTCACATTTAATAGCATTGAAGACTCATGTGGATACAAATCTAAGAGGTGGTAGTAGTCATATAGTGGTTTTCGAAAAGAATATATACAGAGAGGAAAGTCAAGATTTCGTTGCTGTTGAAAATGTAAATGAGATCCTTGAAAATGGTTGGCTAGGCATCACAGTTGTAAATATATATATGAATTATGTTTTTGTGAATTGATTTTCTAAAGGCTGATCTAATGTGAAAATTATGACTAAATTCATTTTATATTGTTGACATACATATATATGAAAAACAGTTGAAAGAATTTTCCCATGAGCCAAATTTTGGACTTGTTAGTCCTCATACCACATCATCACATCTAACTAAATTAGAGCCATTAAAAAATAATGAAATAGTGAATGGCTTGCTGAGAACATTTTAAAGAAAGATTACAGATTACAAACTCTTCTTAATACCAACCATGCAGGGGTAAAACTCTATGATTAAAGCATATCAATTATATTTTCACTTTTTTTATTACTTATTCCTTTTTGTATTTTTTGGAAACATTGGATGCTAATTGCGGTGAACTTGGATACCCCAAAGATTTATTTTCTGGATTCCAAGCAAGGATATCCATCAAAACGACCACACATAACAGAGTTTGTGAATCTGTAAGACACTGCATCCTACGTTTTAAGTCTAAACATCAAGTGATATAATTTATATTATCTTTTACTAAGGATTCTGTTATGATAGGGTGGTGTGTCATTATCATCTAAAAAAGGAATGAGGATAGGGACTAAGCATAAGGAGGTGATAAAGTACTACGTCTTGACAAATATCAGGGTATATATAATAAAATTTCACTGTCCAAACACATCTCAACACAAGTTACTTATTCTCCTAATGATCAATTTTTTTGCAGTGTCCAAAACAAACAAACGATAATGATTGTGGTTATTATGTTTGTAAATTTATGAAATAGATAGTTTTTCATCAACAAACTAGCATTCCTAAAGAGGTATTTTCAAAAACAACTACTAGTTCATTTAATTTATTTATTAATTATTTATTTTTATATTTTGCAGTACTAATCTAACTGCCAAAAAGCCTCATACTCACAAGATTATATAGATGTGTTCAGAAACAAGTGGGCCACTTACCTGATGGAAGATTGTACACAAATAGCATGAAGATCTGACTTGGGGACATGTACAATTGGCGGTCATTTTTGAGAGGAGTTAAGGGGATCAAAAGATGACACATTGTTGTATGTAAATGTTCGTAAGAAAATTTTAATTGTTATTAAATAAAACATCCATTCTCCAATGAGTCAATTTCTCATTTTAATAGATGATATTTACTAACAACATGCAAGAATAATGAACCACTCAACGGGTCTCTCTTTAGTTTAAAATGGACATATTTTTAAGTGAAAACAATAACTGACGTATAGAAATCTGATCGAATGCATTCAGATTGTGTTCATCCTTTAAGAAAATGATCCATGGGTGCGTTGGGGATGTGTACGAGTTAACCTCGCCTCAATCTGAGTCACGGTGTGGCTGATACCACTCAAAGGGTCTCTCTTTTGTTTAAAATGGACACAATTTTAAGTGAAAACAACAACTTACCTATAGAAATATGACCAAACGCATTCGAATTGTGTTTATACTATAATAGAATTATCCATAGGTGATTTGGGGACGTGTACGAGTCATCCCTGCCTCAATCCGACGTATGGTGTGGCCGACACCACTCAAAGGGTCTCTCTTTTGTTTAAAATGGGCAGATTTTTAAGTGAAAACAACAACTGACCTACGGAAATCCGACCAAAAGCATTCAGATTGTATTGATCATTTAGTAGAATGATACACTAGTCCTTTTTGACGTGTACGAGTCATCCCCGCCTCAATCTGAGTCATGGTGTGTCCCGCACCACTCAAAGGGTCTCTCTTTTGTTTAAAATGGACAGATTTTTAAGTGAAAACAACAACTAACCTACGGAAATCCAACCAAACGCATTCAGATTGTATTAATACATTATGATAACAATCCACGTCTCCTTGTGGATGTGTATGAGTCATCCTTGCCTCAATATGAGCTACGGTGTGGCCGGCACCACTCAAAGGGTCTCTCTTTTGTTTAAAATTGACAGATTTTTAAGTGAAAACAACAACTGACATACGGAAATCTGACCAAACGCATTTGGATTGTCTTGATCCATTAGGATAATGATCCACGGTTCCTTTGTAACTTGTAAGATTCATCCCTGCCTTAATCTGAGGCACAGTGTGGCCGGTATCACTCAAAGGGTCTCTCTTTTGTTTAAAATGGACACAATTTTAAGTGAAAACAAAAACTGACCTACAAAAATCCAACCAAACGCATTATGATTGTCTTGATCCTTTAGGAGAATGATCCACGGGTCCTTTGTGACGTGTATGAGTCATCCTATCCTCAATATGAATCACGGTGTGGCCGGTATCACTCAAAGGGTCTCTCTTTTGTTTAAAATGGACACAATTTTAAGTGAAAACAACAACTGACCTACGGAAATCCAAACAAACGCATTCAGATTGTATTGATACTTTATTATAATGATACATGGGTCCTTTTCTATGTGTATGATTCATCCCCGCCTCAATCTGAGGCACGATGTGGCCGGTACCACTCAAAGAGTCTCTCTTTTGTTTACAATGGACAGATTTTTAAGTGAAAACAACAACTGACCTACGTAAATCCAACCAAATGCATTTGGATTGTATTTATCCTTTAGTAGAATGATACATGTGTCCTTTTTGATGTGGAAGAGTCATCCCCTCCTCAATCTTAGGCACGGTGTGGCCGGTACCACTCAACAGGTCTCTCTTTTGTTTAAAATGGACAAATTTTTAAGTGAAAACAAAAACTGACCTATGAAAATCTGACCAAACGCATTAGGATTGTGTTGATCCTTTAAGAGAATGATCCACGAGTCCTTTTTGATGTGTACGAGTCATCCCCGCCTCAATCTGAGACATGGTGTGGCCGGTACCACTCAAAGGGTCTCTCTTTTGTTTAAAATGGACACAATTTTAAGTGAAAACAACAACTGACCTACGGAAATCCAACCAAACACATTTGGATTGTGTTGATCTTTTAAGATAATGATCCACGGGTGCATTGGGGACGTGTAAGAGTCATCCTCATCTCAATATGAGGCACGGTGTGGTCGGCACCACTCAAAGTGTCTCTCTTTTGTTTAAAATTGACAGATTTTTAAGTGAAAACAACAACTGACGTACGGAAATATGACCAAACGCATTCATATTGTATTGATACTCTATTATAATGATCCAAGGTTCCTTTTTGACGTGTAAAAATCATCCCTGCCTCGATCCAAGGCACATTGTGGCCGGGACCACTCAAAGGGTCTCTCTTTTGTTTAAAATTGACATATTTTTCAGTGAAAACAATAACTGACCTATGGAAATCAGACCAAACGCATTCGGATTGTACTGGTCCTTTAGGATAATTATATAAGGGTCCTTTTGATGTGTACGAGTCAATTCTTCCTCAATCCAAGGCACAGTGTGGCCGGTATCACTCAAAGGATCTCTCTTTTGTTTAAAATGGACATAATTTTAAGTGAAAACAACAACTAACTTATGGAAATACAACCAAAGGCATTAGGATTGACTTGATACTTTATGAGAACAATCCATGGGTCCTTTTTGATTTGAACGAGTCATCCCCGCCTCAATATGAGGCACATTGTGGCCGGCACCACTCAAAGGGCCTCTCTTTTGTTTAAAATTGACAGATTTTTAAGTGAAAACAACAACTGACATACGGAAATCTGACCAAAAACATTAGGATTGTCTTCATCTTTTAAGATAATTATCCACGGGTCCTTTTTGATGTTTAAGAGTCACCCCCGCCTCAATACGAGGCACGGTGTGGCCGGTATC
The DNA here is from genome assembly GCA_963277665.1 of Viscum album. Classification (NCBI taxonomy): domain Eukaryota; kingdom Viridiplantae; phylum Streptophyta; class Magnoliopsida; order Santalales; family Viscaceae; genus Viscum; species Viscum album. The sequence continues at coordinate 407,080,456 of OY728130.1, forward strand.
ACTCAAAGGGTCTCTCTTTTGTTTAAAATGGACACAATTTTAAGTGAAAACAACAACTGACCTACAGAAATCTGACCAAAAGCATTCATATTGTATTGATAATTTATTATAACGATACACGGGTCCTTTTGACATGTAAGAGTCATCCCTGCCTCAATCCGAGGCATGGTGTGGCCGATATCAATCAAAGGGTCTCTCTTTTGTTTAAAATGGACACAATTTTAAGTGAAAACAGCAACTGGCCTACAGAAATCTTACCAAACGCATTTAGATTGTATTGATCCTTTAGGAGAACAATCCAAAGGTCCTTTTTGACGTCTACGAGTAATCCCCGCCTCAATATGAGGCACTTTGTGGCCGATATCACTCAAAGGGTATCTCTTTTGTTTAAAATGGACACAATTTTAAGTGAAAACAACAACAGACCTACGGAAATCTGACCAAACGCATTCGGATTGTATTTATCCTTTATGAGAACGATCCACAGGTGCTTTGGGGACGTGTATGAGTCAACCCTGCCTCAATTATAGGAAAAGTGTGTTCGATACCACTCAAAGGGTCTCTCTTTTGTTTAAAATGGACACAATTTTAAGTGAAAACAACAACTGACCTATGGAAATCAAACCAAATTCATTCAGATTGTGTTGATACTTTAATAGAACATTCCACGGGTGAGTTGGGGACGTTTACAAGTCATCCCCGCCCCAATCTGAGGCACGGTGTGGCCGGCACCACTCAAAGGGTCTCTCTTTTGTTTAAAATGGACATATTTTTAAGTGAAAACAACAACTGACGTACGGAAATCTGACCAAACGCATTTGGATTGTATTTATCCTTTAAGAGAATGATCCATGGGTCCTTTGTGAAGTGTAAGAGTCATCCCCGCCTCAATCCAAGGCTCGGTGTGGCCGGCACCACTCAAAGTGTCTCTCTTTTGTTTAAAATGGACAGATTTTTAAGTGAAAACAACAACTGACATACGGAAATCTGACCAAAAGCATTTGGATTGTATTGATCCTTTAGGAAAACGATCCATGGGTCCTTTTTGATGTTTACAAGTCATCCCATCCTCAATCCAAGGCATGTTTTGGCTGGTACCACTCAAAGGGCCTCTCTTTTGTTTAAAATGGACAGATTTTTAAGTTAAAACAACAACTGAACTACGGAAATCCGACCAAACACATTCAGATTGTATTGATACTTTAGGATAATGATCCAAGGGTGTGTTGGGGACGTGTAAGAGTCATCCCCGCCTCAATCTGAGGCACGGTGTGGCCGGTACCACTCAAAGTGTCTCTCCTTTGTTTAAAATGGACACAATTTTAAGTGAAAACAACAACTGGCCTATGGAAATCCGACCAAACGCATTTGGATTGTCTTGATCCTTTAGAAGAGTGATCCATAGGTCCTTTTTGACATGTAAAAGCCATCCCCCACCTTGGACAGAAACCCCCCCAACCCCCCCCCCCCGAACACCCCCCCACCCCCCTGGACAACCATCACCCCCCTGGACGGCACCCCCACACCTCCTTGACACCACCCCACCACCTGGATACCCTCAACCCCCCTGGACACCCCCCCCCCCCACCCACATACAGCCACCCCAAACCTCCAATACACCATCCCACCCCCCTTGGACAGCCCCACCAACCCCCTGGACCCCCCCCCCCCCCAGACACCCCCTAGAAAGCCCCCCGACACCCTGGACACCAGCCCCCCCCCCCACATGGACACCCCATAGACAGCCCCCCACCTGGACACCCCCCTCCTTAGACACCACTCCACCCCCTTGGATAGCCCCAGAAACCCCCTATACCCCCCCCCCTCCCCACCCCGTGGACACCCTCCCCCCCCCAGACACCCCTATCCCCCCAAACACCCCCATCCCACCATCTAGGACACCACCCCACTCCCCCTTAGACAGCCCCACCAACCCCCCGGACGGCCCCCACCCCCTGGACACCCCTCCCCCCCACACACACACACCCCGGACACCCCCCCCCCCCACCCCCTGGAAGGCCCCCCCGACACCCTGGACACCAGCCCAGCCCCCTAGACACCCCCATGAACACCCCCCCCCCCCCCCACCTGGACACCCCCCCCCCCCTCTCTGAGACACCACCCCACCACCTAAACACCCCCACCCCCTGGACACCACCACCCTCCTTGGACATCCCCCCAACATCCTAGACCCCCCCCCCCCCCACCCCCCCTGGACACCCCTTTCCCCCCGGACACCCCCATCCCCCCGAACACCCCCTACCCTCCCTTAGACAGCCACCCCAAACCTCTGAACAGCCCCCTCCCCCCCCAACCCCTTGAATTCTGAATAGAATTCATTATGTATTTAATTAGCTGATGAATTATGTGTTAATGGTGTATGGTTATACTTGGTGTAATTAGCTTATGATTTATGTGTTAATTTTGTATGGGTATACTTATTGAGATGCAGAATTTTTTACAGGTGCTGTTTGGGTGTGTTGTTGTAGAATTTTTTTTCTGCAGTATATAGGGCATTTATCAGCACTTTTTTAGTGCTTATAAAATAGGACTTTATCAGCACTAAAAACCCACTGATAAAGGAAGCCTTTATCAGTGCTCTTTTAGCACTAATAAACAGATCCTTTATCAGCGCTTTTTTAGTGCTGATAAATGTGCATTTTATCAGTGCTTTTTTAGTGATGATAAATTATCCCTTTATCAGTGCTAAAAAATTACTGATAAAGGGGACCCCCCCCCCCCCTTCATCAGTGATGAGATTTAAAACACTTTTTTAGCGTTGATTAAGATGACCTTTATCAGCCCTAAAAAAGCGCTGATAAAACTGTAGTCCCATATTTTATAAAATCGGTCGCATGGTGTCCTCGTTTTATCGCGACCTAAAGCTCTCGTGGTACTGAAACCCTACGAATCCCCTCTGCTTCCCCCTATATTTGCATTGCCTGACATCCTCCGCCCCCGATCTTTGCATTGCTGGACCTCTGCCACCCTCGATCTTCACGTTGCCGGACCTCCACCGCCCTCAATCTTCACGTTGTCGGACCTCCTCCTCCCTTGATCATCGCGTTTCCGGACTAGGTGTGCAAAGTTTTTTTGGTTCCCTATTACACATACTCTTCTATAAACTATGGGAATTTAATCCCAAGGATTTGATATATCTCATCGATGTGTATGGGTCATGAAATTGTAATACCAATGGTGTTATAGTTACACTTGTGTGGGTAAAGAACGTAGAGAAGTAAATCATGTTCTTGATGGTCTGGATTGAAGAGTAGAGGTAGATAGATTGAGGATGACCATTGAACATGTCTGAAACACTGGTTCCAAAACCATTCTGCCAAATATTTCCCATCCAATATGTGTGCCTAGGTAGTAGGAGATCCTTTTTTTCCCATGTTCCATCACTATGTTTGAAATAGGGGAACCACCATCTATTGTTGGGGGTCCATCAGGGATTTTACTTAGGTGGGATGTGAGCCTATTTGGGACATACACCATTACCATAGGGATCCCATTCAAATGAAATAGGATGATGAGGATCCAAATTTAGGGAAACTCAAAGATTTAAAGAGGTGATGAGTATATTTTCAGGGTTGATTTGAACAATATACAGTAATCCCATCATTTGTTTGAATGCACTGAATAGGGGATGCATTTATAAGGTTTTGGACATTATCCCAAAGGGTAACTACCCTAAAAATGATCAATGGACTGGTTGGGCTTGAGATATTAATTTAAAGAATCCTTGTATATCTCCTATGATTGGGAATAAATTCATATGTAGTTATAAAATAAGTGTGGTTTGAGACCAACACCAAGAGGGGGTTCTCTCTGGAGTGGGGGATAAAGGCATTACATAGTTTTACATCATGCAATGGGGACATGAACCATGTGTGTTAACATCATGTGGAAAAGAATTTGGACATGCAATTGAATGTCTAATGATTATTATGAAGTTTTTGTTGTCTAAAGTCGAATATATTTGACAAATATTTCACACAATTTCACATAAAGAAACTTGGATGTCAAGATTCGTAGTTTCAATTCATATATCTTGGACTAAATGTCAAATCATATTTATCATGTGAGGCATATTATGTACATGAAACTAGATAAGGCCACATTTTAACATCATGTTTTGAGGATTTCGAACATGAAGCCAGTCCACTGATCTTCCCATTCTATCTTCCTCCTATCAGGACCTGTGGGAATCACAACCTATGAATAGTCTATGGGAATTTAATTAGAATTTACACCCCCTAAGAGTGTGATTGGAAATGGTAGATATATATATTTTATATTTTTAACCTAATTTTGGGAACAATACAATTGGGGCTTGCACCAAATGAGGAGACCAATAGGGTTTTATGGAATCATCACATAATTTTCTCATGATGAATAATATTATTAATGCATAGGGTGTTTCTTATTGTTCAAAGGAGGCATCATATGCTTGTAACATAGGGGGTGTATTTGTTACTCAGGCTAAATAAAAAGGTTCAAAACATCATTAAATATCCTATTGTGGTTTGGAATAAATACACACATAGTTCTAACATAAATCATCCTATATTTATCATATGAGGCACCTTGTGTTTATCACATGGGGTAATCCCATAGTTTCACATCATGCATTGCAGACGTTACAATATAATTTGACAACATATAACTAGGATGTTGGATTTTTAGTTCAAATCCATATATATCAGACTAAAGGGGTAGTTTATTCATGTGAAATATCTCTTGAGAAACCTAGTATTGGTGGAAAGATTGATATGCTCATCATCAATGGAGATCAATGAGTTTACACTATCCTGGTGAAGTTTATGGAAAATTTAAGGTCCTTCCCACTTGGATTCCAGTTTCACTAGATTCCTCCAAGGTATCATCGATTCTCTTAGATCCAACACCATGTCACCATAAATTAAAGAATGAAGGATAACCTTTTTCTTTAAGGACAACACCCCCTGGTTCTAATGCATTTCTAGGTCATCCAATGGTTGAACCCTATTTTCTTTGAGGGGCTCCCCCCTTCTTTCCTTCATGCTATCTAAGTGACTTTGTCTGGCAGTGCACTTATATGGCATGATTCCTGTAGAGACCCAAAGCTTAACGTACATGAACATTACATTACTTTTGCGGAATACTTAGTACATAACAAAAAACACACACACAAGGATCGTAATAGTTTAGTGTCTTTGGAAACTCGAAACATAATCTTCTAATCGTGGTGAAAGATCTTCAATATCTCCCATAAAGATCTTCTTTTTTTTACATAAAACCTTTCTTTATATCCTGGGGAAAAGAAAACATAAAAGGGTGAGCTCAAATGCTCAGTAAGGGTAAACAAAAGAAAAATCAATCACATCATATTCATAAGAACATAACTTTTGGAAATCTTAACCTGCAAAAGAGAGCATAATTTCATAACATGGGATAAATTATAGTAGTGAAATGAAATCCCAATAATCATAATTTAAAACATTAAACTTTGTGGCATACACACATAATCATAGAGAATCATTTCTTGTTTGTCAGGACTCATTGCCAAGACTATCTTAGTGGACAAAGTCCCTTTCTGAACTGAGTCACCCTCGTTCCAGTCCTGTTTCACTGAACCGGTATAACCTACCGTTCCAGTAATGTCTATCTCATGAGATATAAAATCTTTACCCAATGCATTGGAGGGAGATATAGGTCCCACCCATCTCATAATGATACCATTCTTATGTGTGCCACAAAATCATAAATCATACATCATTGCATAACCCATGTAGTAAAAATGAGAATCTTAAACAACATGACATCATAAAACAATTCATATACGATGAATTAATAAAAATAATTCCATCACAACATTATCAAATCAATGTAATAATAGGGATAAAAACAGAACCCTTTATTATCTTAGATGGAAAATAATTTTGATAAAACACTTGAACTCCATTCTTGAAGAAAATATCCTTTCTACTTCAAAAACACTTTTCATTTCTTAACATGTCATAAAATTATAACTAAAAGAAGTTGATTAAAAATAAACTTGAAAACTTGTAAAGGAAGCTTCTTGGAAATAATGTTTTAAAAACATTCTTCTCATACTTTTGTCGGAAAAGTCAAAAAGTACCTCGTATGAAAAACGACAAAAGATTCCTTTCATATTCTTTACTAAAATCTCACCGAAGGGTAAAATTGGATTTAAACTATTTTAAGTGGATGGAAAAAATATTACATATTTAGGGAACATGGATGTGGATGAAAAAATACACCCCAGTAAATGCCAAAGTAAAAACAATCTCGGATAAAAATGAGATTGTGATATTTTCCCTTACCTTAGGTCCGATTTGCTTCGTAAGTGTCCGAACCTCCTGTATAATGATTTAAATAATGTCATTGACTTATTCCAGAATCATACTAATTGTTATGATATCATATATGGTTCACTTATGACTTTATTTTACCCGTTCTTTTGTAAATTCCATGTTAAAGAGCGTTTTGGGTAAAATCGTCTCATTTGTCGTTCGTGTTTTTAACTTGTAATTATTAATATGATTACTTGGATCATGATTACTTATACCCAGAAAGTAAAACATGATTTATATATAATATATCAATAAATGGAATGAAATACACCGTTCATGGAGACGGTAGTCCGTACGTACGCATGAATGCTGTTTTCGTTTCCTTATTGAATTGAATGGAATTCAGTAGATGACATACATATAAATATACATAAATCAAGTATCATTATTATGTCATATATTTCATTAGTACTTATTATATATACTTTATAATCATTCATGAATGGTTAATCATTGAGAATGAATCTCATCGCGTCGTGGAGACGGTAGTCCGTACGTACGCACGAGCGATGATATCGTTCCCATGGTCGTCGAATTGTGTTGAAGTGTATGTATACTATTTCAGTATCAATATAACTTTATAATAATCATATATAGTTACTCATTACACCATTATACCCATCAAATTAAGGTGGTGGCGGAAAATAGATTACACCACGGCGTGGAGACGGTATTCCGTACGTACGCACGCGCGGTGATTTCATTTTTCCGTAGGATGGATAGAAGGTGAATTAGGGTTGTTTCATATTTATAATAACATATCAGTATGTAAGTAATACTGATGTTATTACTTTATCACGAAACAACTAAAGAAGAAGAAGTTGAAGAAGAATGAAATTGAAAAGATCGGTAATGGATATTACCTCTTCTTTGAAACGCCTCTTTGAATTCTCCACTTAGGGAACTAAGATTGGTCTTTTAAGAAGACCATGACCTCTAGGATTATTCTAGGGAAGTGGAGAAGGAATTTTTTCAGGGTTTGGACGAGCTTTAGTGCTCAAATTGGTGTGAGGGGGAGGGGGAGGAGGTGCCCTTTTATAAGGGAGGAGAGGGGCACCTTAGGAATATCTCAAAATATTATTTTATATTAAAGTCAAAATCGGTTTATAATGGTTCCAAAGGGTCTTATTTCGGAGCTAAAGTGGGTATGGGTTGAAATACTATCAACCAATAGGATTTAGACAAGTTTAGGTTACTATTTTAACCTTATCAATTAGATTTAACTCTAAGTTAAATAATTTAACTTTTACCGTGTCTTTTTGTTTTCTTACACTATATGGTTAATACACTTACTATAACATGCCAAACAAACCCCAAATTGTTTATTATTAATATATATATCCTTATCTAAGTTATTTTTCCGAACCTTAGATTTTTAGGAATAAAATAACAATTAATAATATAATATTTGATTTAAAAACTATTTTGTGTCAATTTTGACAATATTTGATATATGATTTTTGTGAAAGTCATAACAGAATTATATGTTCGAACCAAGTTTATTAAATCAACACTAATATATCATAGTAACCTAGAAAATTAGTGGAATTCATAAAAAGTCTCAAATTATATTTATTTTGGTATTTATAACATCAATTATGTCAATATTTCATTAATAAGATAATTACTGCATCATCTTTGTGTCATAAATAAATTAAATTATTTAATGTCTAAAAATTACAAATAAACTACCATTATGTATGAAATCTTTTTATCTTTCTAATTAATATTATAGTCGAATTTATCTCATGTATAACCCCATATTAAAAATGTTTTAGTAAATAAACTTTGATGTTAACTCTTTTAACCCTTCTTTAAATAAATTAATAATAAATGTCCTAATCTAATCCAAGTGGGCCTAAATGGTCATATTTTATTCCTAAGTTTGTTTTTGGTCGAATTAAAATTATCCAATAGAATTAGGACATGTGTTAGGGTAATAATAATATCATCTTTACCCTTAATTACCCTATTTACTTTTAACCGTGGTAAAAAAAAGTAAAAAGTTACTATTCACCAAAAATTATTTTCATCTCATTGAACCACATTTTAGTCCTTGATATTAACTGTGTCTCTTGGATTTTCAAAATTCCACTCACAGAAACGGTAAAATTAAGTTTTATGAACAATTCAGTTTTTTTTAACTACCACTTAGTGGTTTCACTATTCATCAAAAATTGAAAGTTTTCAGAAAAATACCAAAAATTAGGCCTAAGCTATATTTGATATTATGAACTCAAAAATGATGTCTATTGTACCAAATTCAAAACATATCAGTTGCATTAACTAATTTAAAAATTAATTCTCGTTGTCAAAACAAATAGCGTGTTTTTAAGAGATAATAACTATCAAAAGATTGACACTAGTTTATAACTGGTTTAAATGTGAAATTACATCCAATGACCAACATTGTATTAAATTGTAAAAATATATTCTAAATATACTTTAAAACCACTCAAATTAATAATTTATCACTATTAATTATTTCGATTGAAAAGGTTGTTTTTAATTAAAATTTAGTAATTTTCACTATTCATCAAAATATGAAAGTTATCCGAAAATCACCAAAATTTCAACCTAAGCTAATTTCGATATTCCGAATCCAAAAATGAAGTCCATTTTGAAAAATAGAATTTACAAAATTTCAAAAAGTGGTTATTATTATTCATAACGGCTAGTTTTAATAATATTTTAATAGCATATTGTTGTTTAGTGAAACTCGTTATTGCGTACTACACACGCTATCGAGGAAGGTCGCGATTGCGTGTAATGCAAGGCAAATCAAGGATGCGTGTTGTGCAAGCTCCTTTTGGTGTAGCATACAACACAAGACATTAGTGAAATTAAGAAGAATATTTTTCATAAAATCTTGGGGTGTTACAATCTACCCCCCTTAAAATGAATTTCGCCCTCGAAATTCGTCGGGGTTATAAATGGTTTACTATTCGAAATTTTCTTTAATAGAAACCCACATCGTAATAAGGAATACCAAAACCAATCTTTAAAAACGAAAGTATGAAACGTAACGGTTACCCAAATAAACAAATCACTGGGTTTCCACATAGGTGAAAATATGGATATGGAAGAAAAATCTAACAATCATGTTCTGATGGAGAGTGTTAGAGAACATGGCTATGGAAAATCTAGCAATCACAAAGCCATAAATTTGTGACGATCTAAGGTACCATCTGATTCATCGGATATAAGGGCACTAGGACAACATTTTTGGTTTTCAAGATCGTTTCCCTAAAGTTGATGAAATTGGAATTAGAAGAAATACTTTCGTGATTTCGGTATAGTCTCACCGTTGGTCGTTCTTTGGACAATTTCCACTTCATCTCTTAAAGAAATGAAGTTGAATTTGTCATTCGTGATGTGTTAGCATATCATGTAATAGAATGATGGGTCATTCCATCTGTCTCAAACAAAAGGTTTGAAAAGTTATAAGTTCATCTTATGGTTAGATTAATCGTATATGGTTCCAAAAATGAACTTATACTTCATATATCATACCGCTTAATAAAATAAAACTAGTTTCTACTAAACAGGGATTTCCTGTAGGCCAGTGGTAGGCGATAAAGGCCAGTCGCATTTCGGTTGTGGGTTCGATTCCCACAGCCTTGTCCGACGCGATGGGCTGTCGCCCATCCTGCAGGTTGTCCTTTTTCTAAAACTATATTACTATAACATCCCATCAATAATATCGAAAAAAAACTTCTATCCTCAAACAATACTAACTTATGTCCAACATAATCCATTCCAATCTTTAGGCTTACCCATAATACTGCAGTCCACTCTCATAATATAGTGAAAACAATTACCAGAGATTTAATACCATCGTTGATCCCCATATATCATAAGATATGTCTTGTTGGTCACATTCTAAACATTCAAAGTCCTTAATCATGTATTCTCTTGAATACCCATTGAACCTTATTGAAAACATGAGTGCTGTTAAAAGTTAACACTTTCCACATACCAAAATCCTCAAAATTCTATATACTCAAACCATTATATCACTTAGTCCTTATATCAATCATGAGCTCATGAATACTGTTAAATATCTCAATCACTTTGAATACCACATTAGACCAACACATAAATATTCCAATACTTTATGATACAACATTATTTTGGAATCCCATTACATAAACACTTAATCATTCCACCACATCGTTGTCATATTCAACATCGCCAATAGTGATCGCATGTGACTTCCCTTTGTCCTTTGCCTTAAGTGGTTGCTCATGTTGATCATCACTAACCCTTGGATTAGGGCATTTATTAGCATAATGCCCCATTTCCTTGCACTTGAATCATTGAAGTGTTGGTGGTGCGTTCTCTGCAGTGTTTGCTTTATTCACATCATTAGAATTCCTTTTTCCATTACTTCGACACTCAGCTGCTCGATGACCTTCTTTTCCACACTTAAAACATTTTATAGTCCCTTTAAGAAAATCTCCACCATTCTTTTTTCCACACTTTGTGCATAAGGAAACATTCATCTTCTTTTCACCATTATTTTGAGATTTCTCCTTGAACTCCATCTTTAGTTTCTTTTCAAAACCATGAGATGGATATGTAACACTAACTTCCATTTCTACCTTCATAGCACAACGCACAATTTCTTCATAGCTACTGAAGTCTCTTATAGCTAATGCCCTTCGAAGACTTGGTTTTAAGCCACCGAAAAATCGATCAACTTTACTTTCAGGTTGGATGATAATGCCAGATGCATACCTTGCAAGTCTTGTAAAATTCGCTTCGTATATACCAACAGATTCATCATCCTTCTGCTTCAGCTCAAGAAACTCCTTTTCCATCTTTGTTAGAAGAATACGAGGGAAGTACTTACTGAAAAACAAGTTCTTGAACTCATCCCATTCCATGGACTCAATTTCATCTCTTGGCCTCGTATTCTTGATAAGATTCCACCATTGATCAGCTTCACCTTCCAAACGATATACTGCTAAGATGACTTTATCATGTTCAGAATATTTGAAGAACTGAAAATATCTTTTCAGTGGTACTGATCCATTGTTCAGCAACAAGTGGATCAGAAGTCCCACTGAAAGAAGGTGGACGTTGCCTCATGAAGGACTCAATAGAATATTGTTCCCTTCTCTGTTCATTTGGAAGTCCAGAATGATTCATAGCTTGTGTAAGTATAGCAATATGATTTTTCACTCCATCTCCCATAACATTTGTTTGTTTAGGAGGACAATCATTGCATTGTCCATTGCATTGATCAACACGGTTCCTTCGGGTTCCAGCCATCGTCTAAAACCCAAAAAGAATAGTGTGAGAGGCAAAAATAATGCTAGGGAAAACAACATAATAAAGGGGGAGTATCCTCAATATCTAACATCTTAGGTTAAATTATATGATCATTACCGTAGTTCTAGGACTGTATCTTATACATATACTTATCCTTATGAACATCCCTAGACATACCTTAGAAATATCTCTAGGGATCTCATTAACGTTTTCGCATCCTAGTTTCCAAAGGTTGACTAAACCTTTCCTCTAATACCAACTGTAGAGACCCAAAGATTAACGTACATGAACATTACATTACTTTTGCGGAATACTTAGTACATAACAAAAAACACACACACAAGGATCGTAATAGTTTAGTGTCTTTGGAAACTCGAAACATAATCTTCTAATCGTGGTGAAAGATCTTCAATATCTCCCATAAAGATCTTCTTTTTTTTTACCTAAAACCTTTCTTTATATCCTGGGGAAAAGAAAACATAAAAGGGTGAGCTCAAATGCTCAGTAAGGGTAAACAAAAGAAAAATCAATCACATCATATTCATAAGAACATAAATTTTGGAAATCTTAACCTGCAAAAGAGAGCATAATTTCATAACATGGGATAAATTATAGTAGTGAAATGAAATCCCAATAATCATAATTTAAAACATTAAACTTTGTGGCATACACACATAATCATAGAGAATCATTTCTTGTTAGTCAGGACTCATTGCCAAGACTATCTTAGTGGACAAAGTCCCTTTCTGAACTGAGTCACCCTCGTTCCAGTCCTGTTTCACTGAACTGGTATAACCTACCGTTCCAGCCATGTCTATCTCATGAGATATAAAATCTTTACCCAATGCATTGGAGGGAGATATAGGTCCCACCCATCTCATAATGATACCATTCTTATGTGTGCCACAAAATCATAAATCATACATCATTGCATAACCCATGTAGTAAAAATGAGAATCTTAAACAACATGACATCATAAAACAATTCATATACGATGAATTAATAAAAATAATTCCATCACAACATTATCAAATCAATGTAATAATAGGGATAAAAACAGAACCCTTTATTATCTTAGATGGAAAATAATTTTGATAAAACACTTGAACTCCATTCTTGAAGAAAATATCCTTTCTACTTCAAAAACACTTTTCATTTCTTAACATGTCATAAAATTATAACTAAAATAAGTTGATTAAAAATAAACTTGAAAACTTGTAAAGGAAGCTTCTTGGAAATAATGTTTTAAAAACATTCTTCTCATACTTTTGTCGGAAAAGTCAAAAAGTACCTCGTATGAAAAACGACAAAAGATTCCTTTCATATTCTTTACTAAAATCTCACCGAAAGGTAAAATTGGATTTAAACTATTGTAAGTGGATGGAAAAAATATTACATATTTAGGGAACATGGATGTGGATGATAAAATACACCCCAGTAAATGCCAAAGTAAAAACAATGTCGGATAAAAATGAGATTGTGATATTTTCCCTTACCTTAGGTCCGATTTGCTTCGTAAGTGTCCGAACCTCCTGTATAATGATTTAAATAATGTCATTGACTTATTCCAGAATCATACTAATTGTTATGATATCATATATGGTTCACTGATGACTTTATTTTACCCGTTCTTTTGTAAATTCCATGTTAAAGAGCGTTTTGGGTAAAATCGTCTCATTTGTCGTTCGTGTTTTTAACTTGTAATTATTAATATGATTACTTGGATCATGATTACTTATACCCAGAAAGTAAAACATGATTTATATATAATATATCAATAAATGGAATGAAATACACCGTTCATGGAGACGGTAGTCCGTACGTACGCATGAATGCTGTTTTCGTTTCCTTATTGAATTGAATGGAATTAAGTAGATGACATACATATAAATATACATAAATCAAGTATCATTATTATGTCATATATTTCATTAGTACTTATTATATATACTTTATAATCATTCATGAATGGTTAATCATTGAGAATGAATCTCATCGCGTCGTGGAGACGGTAGTCCGTACGTACGCACGAGCGATGATATCGTTCCCATGGTCGTCGAATTGTGTTGAAGTGTATGTATACTATTTCAGTATCAATATAACTTTATAATAATCATATATAGTTACTCATTACACCATTATACCCATCAAATTAAGGTGGTGGCGGAAAATAGATTACACCACGGCGTGGAGACGGTATTCCGTACGTACGCACGCGCGGTGATTTCATTTTTCCGTAGGATGGATAGAAGGTGAATTAGGGTTGTTTCATATTTATAATAACATATCAGTATGTAAGTAATACTGATGTTATTACTTTATCACGAAACAACTAAAGAAGAAGAAGTTGAAGAAGAATGAAATTGAAAAGATCGGTAATGGATATTACCTCTTCTTTGAAACGCCTCTTTGAATTCTCCACTTAGGGAACTAAGATTGGTCTTTTAAGAAGACCATGACCTCTAGGATTATTCTAGGGAAGTGGAGAAGGAATTTTTTCAGGGTTTGGACGAGCTTTAGTGCTCAAATTGGTGTGAGGAGGAGGGGGAGGAGGTGCCCTTTTATAAGGGAGGAGAGGGGCACCTTAGGAATATCTCAAAATATTATTTTATATTAAAGTCAAAATCGGTTTATAATGGTTCCAAAGGGTCTTATTTCGGAGCTAAAGTGGGTATGGGTTGAAATACTATCAACCAATAGGATTTAGACAAGTTTAGGTTACTATTTTAACCTTATCAATTAGATTTAACTCTAAGTTAAATAATTTAACTTTTACCGTGTCTTTTTGTTTTCTTACACTATATGGTTAATACACTTACTATAACATGCCAAACAAACCCCAAATTGTTTATTATTAATATATATATCCTTATCTAAGTTATTTTGCCGAACCTTAGATTTTTAGGAATAAAATAACAATTAATAATATAATATTTGATTTAAAAACTATTTTGTGTCAATTTTGACACTATTTGATATATGATTTTTTTGAAAGTCATAACAGAATTATATGTTCGAACCAAGTTTATTAAATCAACACTAATATATCATAGTAACCTAGAAAATTAGTGGAATTCATAAAAAGTCTCAAATTATATTTATTTTGGTATTTATAACATCAATTATGTCAATATTTCATTAATAAGATAATTACTGCATCATCTTTGTGTCATAAATAAATTAAATTATTTAATGTCTAAAAATTACAAATAAAATACCATTATGTATGAAATATTTTTATCTTTCTAATTAATATTATAGTCGAATTTATCTCATGTATAACCCCATATTAAAAATGTTTTAGTAAATAAACTTTGATGTTAACTCTTTTAACCCTTCTTTAAATAAATTAATAATAAATGTCCTAATCTAATCCAAGTGGGCCTAAATGGTCATATTTTATTCCTAAGTTTGTTTTTGGTCGAATTAAAATTATCCAATAGAATTAGGACATGTGTTAGGGTAATAATAATATCATCTTTACCCTTAATTACCCTATTTACTTTTAACCGTGGTAAAAAAAAGTAAAAAGTTACTATTCACCAAAAATTATTTTCATCTCATTGAACCACATTTTAGTCCTTGATATTAACTGTGTCTCTCGGATTTTCAAAATTCCACTCACAGAAGCGGTAAAATTAAGTTTTATGAACAATTCAGTTTTTTTTAACTACCACTTAGTGGTTTCACTATTCATCAAAAATTGAAAGTTTTCAGAAAAATACCAAAAATTAGGCTTAAGCTATATTTGATATTATGAACTCAAAAATGATGTCTATTGTACCAAATTCAAAACATATCAGTTGCATTAACTAATTTAAAAATTAATTCTCGTTGTCAAAACAAATAGCGTGTTTTTAAGAGATAATAACTATCAAAAGATTGACACTAGTTTATAACTGGTTTAAATGTGAAATTACATCCAATGACCAACATTGTATTAAATTGTAAAAATATATTCTAAATATACTTTAAAACCACTCAAATTAATAATTTATCACTATTAATTATTTCGATTGAAAAGGTTGTTTTTAATTAAAATTTAGTAATTTTCACTATTCATCAAAATATGAAAGTTATCCGAAAATCACCAAAATTTCAACCTAAGCTAATTTCGATATTCCGAATCCAAAAATGAAGTCCATTTTGAAAAATAGAATTTACAAAATTTCAAAAAGTGGTTATTATTATTCATAACGGCTAGTTTTAATAATATTTTAATAGCATATTGTTGTTTAGTGAAACTCGTTATTGCGTACTACACACGCTATCGAGGAAGGTCGCGATTGCGTGTAATGCAAGGCAAATCAAGGATGCGTGTTGTGCAAGCTCCTTTTGGTGTAGCATACAACACAAGACATTAGTGAAATTAAGAAGAATATTTTTCATAAAATCTTGGGGTGTTACAATCTACCCCCCTTAAAATGAATTTCGCCCTCGAAATTCGTCGGGGTTATAAATGGTTTACTATTCGAAATTTTCTTTAAGAGAAACCCACATCGTAATAAGGAATACCAAAACCAATCTTTAAAAACGAAAGTATGAAACGTAACGGTTACCCAAATAAACAAATCACTGGGTTTCCACATAGGTGAAAATATGGATATGGAAGAAAAATCTAACAATCATGTTCTGATGGAGAGTGGTAGAGAACATGGCTATGGAAAATCTAGCAATCACAAAGCCATAAATTTGTGACGATCTAAGGTACCATCTGATTCATCGGATATAAGGGCACTAGGACAACATTTTTGGTTTTCAAGATCGTTTCCCTAAAGTTGATGAAATTGGAATTAGAAGAAATACTTTCGTGATTTCGGTATAGTCTCACCGTTGGTCGTTCTTTGGACAATTTCCACTTCATCTCTTAAAGAAATGAAGTTGAATTTGTCATTCGTGATGTGTTAGCATATCATGTAATAGAATGATGGGTCATTCCATCTGTCTCAAACAAAAGGTTTGAAAAGTTATAAGTTCATCTTATGGTTAGATTAATCGTATATGGTTCCAAAAATGAACTTATACTTCATATATCATACCGCTTAATAAAATAAAACTAGTTTCTACTAAACAGGGATTTCCTGTAGGCCAGTGGTAGGCGATAAAGGCCAGTCGCATTTCGGTTGTGGGTTCGATTCCCACAGCCTTGTCCGACGCGATGGGCTGTCGCCCATCCTGCAGGTTGTCCTTTTTCTAAAACTATATTACTATAACATCCCATCAATAATATCGAAAAAAAACTTCTATCCTCAAACAATACTAACTTATGTCCAACATAATCCATTCCAATCTTTAGGCTTACCCATAATACTGCAGTCCACTCTCATAATATAGTGAAAACAATTACCAGAGATTTAATACCATCGTTGATCCCCATATATCATAAGATATGTCTTGTTGGTCACATTCTAAACATTCAAAGTCCTTAATCATGTATTCTCTTGAATACCCATTGAACCTTATTGAAAACATGAGTGCTGTTAAAAGTTAACACTTTCCACATACCAAAATCCTCAAAATTCTATATACTCAAACCATTATATCACTTAGTCCTTATATCAATCATGAGCTCATGAATACTGTTAAATATCTCAATCACTTTGAATACCACATTAGACCAACACATAAATATTCCAATACTTTATGATACAACATTATTTTGGAATCCCATTACATAAACACTTAATCATTCCACCACATCGTTGTCATATTCAACATCGCCAATAGTGATCGCATGTGACTTCCCTTTGTCCTTTGCCTTAAGTGGTTGCTCATGTTGATCATCACTAACCCTTGGATTAGGGCATTTATTAGCATAATGCCCCATTTCCTTGCACTTGAATCATTGAAGTGTTGGTGGTGCGTTCTCTGCAGTGTTTGCTTTATTCACATCATTAGAATTCATTTTTCCATTACTTCGACACTCAGCTGCTCGATGACCTTCTTTTCCACACTTAAAACATTTTATAGTCCCTTTAAGAAAATCTCCACCATTCTTTTTTCCACACTTTGTGCATAAGGAAACATTCATCTTCTTTTCACCATTATTTTGAGATTTCTCCTTGAACTCCATCTTTAGTTTCTTTTCAAAACCATGAGATGGATATGTAACACTAAATTCCATTTCTACCTTCATAGCACAACGCACAATTTCTTCATAGCTACTGAAGTCTCTTATAGCTAATGCCCTTCGAAGACTTGGTTTTAAGCCACCGAAAAATCGATCAACTTTACTTTCAGGTTGGATGATAATGCCAGATGCATACCTTGCAAGTCTTGTAAAATTCGCTTCGTATATACCAACAGATTCATCATCCTTCTGCTTCAGCTCAAGAAACTCCTTTTCCATCTTTGTTAGAAGAATACGAGGGAAGTACTTACTGAAAAACAAGTTCTTGAACTCATCCCATTCCATGGACTCAATTTCATCTCTTGGCCTCGTATTCTTGATAAGATTCCACCATTGATCAGCTTCACCTTCCAAACGATATACTGCTAAGATGACTTTATCATGTTCAGAATATTTGAAGAACTGACATTATCTTTTCAGTGGTACTGATCCATTGTTCAGCAACAAGTGGATCAGAAGTCCCACTGAAAGAAGGTGGACGTTGCCTCATGAAGGACTCAATAGAATATTGTTCCCTTCTCTGTTCATTTGGAAGTCTAGAATGATTCATAGCTTGTGTAAGTATAGCAATATGATTTTTCACTCCATCTCCCATAACATTTGTTTGTTTAGGAGGACAATCATTGCATTGTCCATTGCATTGATCAACACGGTTCCTTCGGGTTCCAGCCATCGTCTAAAACCCAAAAAGAATAGTGTGAGAGGCAAAAATAATGCTAGGGAAAACAACATAATAAAGGGGGAGTATCCTCAATATCTAACATCTTAGGTTAAATTATATGATCATTACCGTAGTTCTAGGACTGTATCTTATACATATACTTATCCTTATGAACATCCCTAGACATACCTTAGAAATATCTCTAGGGATCTCATTAACGTTTTCGCATCCTAGTTTCCAAAGGTTGACTAAACCTTTCCTCTGATACCAACTGTAGAGACCCAAAGATTAACGTACATGAACATTACATTACTTTTGCGTAATACTTAGTACATAACAAAAAACACACACACAAGGATCGTAATAGTTTAGTGTCCTTGGAAACTCGAAACATAATCTTCTAATCGTGGTGAAAGATCTTCAATATCTCCCATAAAGATCTTCTTCTTTTTTACCTAAAACCTTTCTTTATATCCTGGGGAAAAGAAAACATAAAAGGGTGAGCTCAAATGCTCAGTAAGGGTAAACAAAAGAAAAATCAATCACATCATATTCATAAGAACATAAATTTTGGAAATCTTAACCTGCAAAAGAGAGCATAATTTCATAACATGGGATAAATTATAGTAGTGAAATGAAATCCCAATAATCATAATTTAAAACATTAAACTTTGTGGCATACACACATAATCATAGAGAATCATTTCTTGTTAGTCAGGACTCATTGCCAAGACTATCTTAGTGGACAAAGTCCCTTTCTGAACTGAGTCACCCTCGTTCCAGTCCTGTTTCACTGAACTGGTATAACCTACCGTTCCAGCCATGTCTATCTCATGAGATATAAAATCTTTACCCAATGCATTGGAGGGAGATATAGGTCCCACCCATCTCATAATGATACCATTCTTATGTGTGCCACAAAATCATAAATCATACATCATTGCATAACCCATGTAGTAAAAATGAGAATCTTAAACAACATGACATCATAAAACAATTCATATACGATGAATTAATAAAAATAATTCCATCACAACATTATCAAATCAATGTAATAATAGGGATAAAAACAGAACCCTTTATTATCTTAGATGGAAAATAATTTTGATAAAACACTTGAACTCCATTCTTGAAGAAAATATCCTTTCTACTTCAAAAACACTTTTCATTTCTTAACATGTCATAAAATTATAACTAAAATAAGTTGATTAAAAATAAACTTGAAAACTTGTAAAGGAAGCTTCTTGGAAATAATGTTTTAAAAACATTCTTCTCATACTTTTGTCGGAAAAGTCAAAAAGTACCTCGTATGAAAAACGACAAAAGATTCCTTTCATATTCTTTACTAAAATCTCACCGAAAGGTAAAATTGTATTTAAACTATTGTAAGTGGATGGAAAAAATATTACATATTTAGGGAACATGGATGTGGATGATAAAATACACCCCAGTAAATGCCAAAGTAAAAACAATGTCGGATAAAAATGAGATTGTGATATTTTCCCTTACCTTAGGTCCGATTTGCTTCGTAAGTGTCCGAACCTCCTGTATAATGATTTAAATAATGTCATTGACTTATTCCAGAATCATACTAATTGTTATGATATCATATATGGTTCACTTATGACTTTATTTTACCCGTTCTTTTGTAAATTCCATGTTAAAGAGCGTTTTGGGTAAAATCGTCTCATTTGTCGTTCGTGTTTTTAACTTGTAATTATTAATATGATTACTTGGATCATGATTACTTATACCCAGAAAGTAAAACATGATTTATATATAATATATCAATAAATGGAATGAAATACACCGTTCATGGAGACGGTAGTCCGTACGTACGCATGAATGCTGTTTTCGTTTCCTTATTGAATTGAATGGAATTAAGTAGATGACATACATATAAATATACATAAATCCAGTATCATTATTATGTCATATATTTCATTAGTACTTATTATATATACTTTATAATCATTCATGAATGGTTAATCATTGAGAATGAATCTCATCGCGTCGTGGAGACGGTAGTCCGTACGTACGCACGAGCGATGATATCGTTCCCATGGTCGTCGAATTGTGTTGAAGTGTATGTATACTATTTCAGTATCAATATAACTTTATAATAATCATATATAGTTACTCATTACACCATTATACCCATCCAATTAAGGTGGTGGCGGAAAATAGATTACACCACGGCGTGGAGACGGTATTCCGTACGTACGCACGCGCGGTGATTTCATTTTTCCGTAGGATGGATAGAAGGTGAATTAGGGTTGTTTCATATTTATAATAACATATCAGTATGTAAGTAATACTGATGTTATTACTTTATCATGAAACAACTAAAGAAGAGGAAGTTGAAGAAGAATGAAATTGAAAAGATCGGTAATGGATATTACCTCTTCTTTGAAACGCCTCTTTGAATCCTCCACTTAGGGAACTAAGATTGGTCTTTTAAGAATACCATGACCTCTAGGATTATTCTAGGGAAGTGGAGAAGGAATTTTGGCAGGGTTTGGACGAGCTTTAGGGCTCAAATTGGTGTGAGGAGGAGGGGGAGGAGGTGCCCTTTTATAAGGGAGGAGAGGGGCACCTTAGGAATATCTCAAAATATTATTTTATATTAAAGTCAAAATTAGTTTATAATGGTTACAAAGGGTCTTATTTCGGAGCTAAAGTGGGTATGGGTTGAAATAATATCAACCAATAGGATTTAGACAAGTTTAGGTTACTATTTTAACCTTATCAATTAGATTTAACTCTAAGTTAAATAATTTAACTTTTACCGTGTCTTTTTGTTTTCTTACACTATATGGTTAATACACATACTATAACATGCCAAACAAACCCCAAATTGTTTATTATTAATATATATATCCTTATCTAAGTCATTTTGCCGAACCTTAGATTTTTAGGAATAAAATAACAATTAATAATATAATATTTGATTTAAAAACTATTTTGTGTCAATTTTGACACTATTTGATATATTATTTTTGTGAAAGTCATAACAGAATTATATGTTCGAACCAAGTTTATTAAATCAACACTAATATATCATAGTAACCTAGAAAATTAGTGGAATTCATAAAAAGTCTCAAATTATATTTATTTTGGTATTTATAACATCAATTATGTCAATATTTCATTAATAAGATAATTACTGCATCATCTTTGTGTCATAAATAAATTAAATTATTTAATGTCTAAAAATTACAAATAAAATACCATTATGTATGAAATCTTTTTATCTTTCTAATTAATATTATAGTCGAATTTATCTCATGTATAACCCCATATTAAAAATGTTTTAGTAAATAAACTTTGATGTTAACTCTTTTAACCCTTCTTTAAATAAATTAATAATAAATGTCCTAATCTAATACAAGTGGGCCTAAATGGTCATATTTTATTCCTAAGTTTGTTTTTGGTCGAATTAAAATTATCCAATAGAATTAGGACATGTGTTAGGGTAATAATAATATCATCTTTACCCTTAATTACCCTATTTACTTTTAATCGTGGTAAAAAAAAAGTAAAAAGTTACTATTCACCAAAAATTATTTTCATCTCATTGAACCACATTTTAGTCCTTGATATTAACTGTGTCTCTCGGATTTTCAAAATTCCACTCACAGAAGCGGTAAAATTAAGTTTTATGAACAATTCAGTTTTTTTTAACTACCACTTAGTGGTTTCACTATTCATCAAAAATTGAAAGTTTTCAGAAAAATACCAAAAATTAGGCCTAAGCTATATTTGATATTATGAACTCAAAAATGATGTCTATTGTACCAAATTCAAAACATATCAGTTGCATTAACTAATTTAAAAATTAATTCTCGTTGTCAAAACAAATAGCGTGTTTTTAAGAGATAATAACTATCAAAAGATTGACACTAGTTTATAACTGGTTTAAATGTGAAATTACATCCAATGACCAACATTGTATTAAATTGTAAAAATATATTCTAAATATACTTTAAAACCACTCAAATTAATAATTTATCACTATTAATTATTTCGATTGAAAAAGTTGTTTTTAATTAAAATTTAGTAATTTTCACTATTCATCAAAATATGAAAGTTATCCGAAAATCACCAAAATTTCAACCTAAGCTAATTTCGATATTCCGAATCCAAAAATGAAGTCCATTTTGAAAAATAGAATTTACAAAATTTCAAAAAGTGGTTATTATTATTCATAACGGCTAGTTTTAATAATATTTTAATAGAATATTGTTGTTTAGTGAAACTCGTTATTGCGTACTACACACGCTATCGAGGAAGGTCGTGATTGCGTGTAATGCAAGGCAAATCAAGGATGCGTGTTGTGCAAGCTCCTTTTGGTGTAGCATACAACACAAGACATTAGTGAAATTAAAAAGAATATTTTTCATAAAATCTTGGGGTGTTACAATTCCCATACCACCAAGCTATCTAGCCTTGCCACCCCTACCTCCATCTCTGTCCTTCTCCCTCGCTGAGGTTACTGGCTGCTTCTCTGAAGTGGCCACTCCCCTTCCTAGCAGTGTTTATTCTGTCTCCCTTGGATCTAAGCCTGTCATCCAGCTCCAAATACTTATGGATCCAGAGAGAACTCCCTCACCTTCCCCCAAGTTTCATTACCCATCCTTCCCCTTCCCCTTTGGATCCTCATCTCCCACTCATATGAAGATTAACAACCAGAAGGGATTATGAACGTGTTCAAAATCAGGGGACCTCAATGAGAGATCATCCTCCCACTTCAATAAGGCTACTAGCTCTAGATCCAATGCCAGAGCCTTGTCCTACCCATCATTATTATCTTCATATGTAATTCTCATGGTCTTAGTGCCCATGCTAAATCGGACTTCCTCACCATAGAAGTCAAAAGGCTTAATGTCATTGTTTTTGTTGTCAAATAATACAAAAAACCGTATAATAATCATAGAATTATCCTGGAAGATTAAGTTTCATGTATTTCTACACTCTGACCCCTCCAACAGACACAAATGGGTATTTTGGCATAATAAATATGTTGTTGAGACTGTTCAATATTGAAATCGATTCATCACTACCAAGGTGTCCAACGGTGACACCTCCTTCCTTATGACTTTTGTTTTTGGAAGCTATGACCCTCTTCAAAGGGAATATATATGGAGTGAAAAAAATATCTTCGATCCTGGCCACCATCCATTGTTTGTTAGGGGTGACTTTAATGTAATTTCTAACCCAAAGGAAAGGAAAGGTAGAATCCCATTCCAGAGGAAGGCCATCATGAAGTTTGTTCAGTTCATGGCTGGGAAGGGCCTCATTAATCTCAGCTTCTCAGGTGATAGTTTCACCTGGTGCAATAACTGCAGGGGCCATCACCTCATATAGAGTCTATTGAATAGGTGTCTAGACAACATGAAATCCACTAACCTATTCTCAAATACCATGTTTTTTCATCTTGCTTGAGGTATTTCAAACCACTCCCCCCTCTTGGTTACCATTTCTTCTTGGCATGATCATCAGGAACGGTTTCACTTCCACCAGTAGTGGGTTAATATCCTAGGGTACCAGGACATGGTTTGTGAAATATGAAATGAACCCTTTTAGACTTATTGGGCCACATTCAACCTCAGTGACCTGACCTCGAACCCCGATAGGTGCGTGTTCGCCCCTTCCTCCTCAGGAACCTTCACCACCTGGGACTATTGTCGCATATGGGCTCCTTCAGAGTATTCTGATAGATGGAATGATTCCTTGGGTTTATTGGATTATTAACACCAGTTTGAGATTTATGTGTGACTATATACTTATTATATTTTCTTATTATTTCTTACACACCACCACTTGAGTCGAGTAACCTGATTTAAATCCATATGGGTACTTTGGTTCTAATGTGGATATGGTTTTTTATGTGTTTGTGACATGTGTATGTGTGGATATATGGGTATTTAGTCATGATGATATTGAATGTAGGGAAGAGACCTAGGAGTGGTAGATGTATCATTCTTGATTATTCTTGTGTTTGGACTGGGTTGATTTGAGGAAACTATAATGAATCTAAAGTAATTATATTTAATGAATTCTATATTGTAGAGATTATGATAAGCCTTTCTTTACTTATAGAGTTGGCTACTGGTTTTCATCCATATGTAATTTAGGTTGGTGGGGTATAAAAGGATGGACTAGTTAACCATAGAAGGTTTGACCCGATAGAGGAGGATGAGCCATAGAGGATGATGTCATGTGATTTTTACCATCTATGACACAAGTGATTATCCCCGTGAACCCCTTTGTGTTTGGAAATTGTGTTGATTTTGATGGTTGGTCTATCCTGGTTCTGTTGATTTCCAAATCTTTATTGGAAATGGTTAGGCTCTATTAATCTCTATTTTTATAAGGAATTGGTTCTCTTCTACTATATTTGGATGTCTTGTCTTGTGTACTTGAACCATAAATACTAATATTTGGGATTCAAATATGATGAAGATGAATAAATATTGGATAGATGCTAATCGTTTGAAAATAGAGTAAGAGAATGGAGTGACAGAGTTCATCAAGTTTGCAAATGATCACGCAAATGATACCTCTCAAATCCTTTATTCATGTTTATGTTGTTGTTATTCTAGACTACTTACTCCAGAGGAGTTGGAAGAACATTTTATATGTCATGGAATAGATCAGAGTTATAAATGTTGGAATAAACATGGAGAAAAGGCGAATATAGCTACTGGCTGGGATAAAACTACGTTTTATGGATCATCAGATATGAATACAAATATGGATAATGAAGAAGACCATATGGAGGATGTGATTACAGATTTCAATGACGGTGAAGATCGTTTTGATAAAATGACAAACAAATTTGAAGATGAACTATGTGATTGCCCAAAATTGTTTGAGAAGTTAAAGAGTTGTGAAAAGACGCCATTGTATGCTGGTTGCACTAAGTATACAACATTGCCAGCTGTACTGAAGTTGTATAAATTGAAAGTAGTCCATGGATGGAGTGATTTCAATTTTATGGAACTACTTACTATCTTGAATGACATACTCCCAAAAGATAATGAGCTCCCAATCCAGACATATGAAGCTAAACGAATGCTACGCTCGATGGGTATGATTTATAAAAGAATACATGCCTTCCCGAAAGACTGTATATTGTTTCGCAAGGAGAAAAAATCACTTACAGAATTCCCAAAGTGTGGTGTTTCTTGATACAAGAAATATGAATCCAATCCTACAAAATTTGTATGGTACTTTCCAATCATTCCATTGTTTAGGCACCTATATGGAAGTGAAGAAACTACAAGACAATTGTTGTGGCATGCAGATAAAAGAAATAAAGATGGGAAATTACGTCATCCGACCGACTCTCCTCAATGGAAGAAAATTGATCATGACTATCCTGAATTTTTAAAAGAGCCAAGAAACCTTTATCTTGCGTTATCTACAGATGGAGTGAATCATTTTGGTTTTCAAACCACCACTCATAGTACATGGCATGTTATGTTGGTAAATTTTAACTTGACACCCTAGTTATTCATGAAGTGGAAATTCATCATGTTATCTATGCTTATATCAGGACCAAAACAACCAGGTAACGATATTGATGCTTATCTGGCTCCTTTGATCGAGGATTTGAAGTTATTGTTGGATTCAGGTGTTATGTTGTATGATGCTTATAAAAGTGAATACTTCACATTGAGAGAGATGTTGTATGGGACAATAAATTATTTCCCTGCTTATGGAAATTTTTGAGGCTATATCATTTAAGGAACTCAAGGTTGTCCCGTGTGATAAGAAGATACAGAATCAATTAGGTTGAAACATTCATCGAATACGTGTTTCTAGGACATCATAGATTTCTACCTCGTTGGCATAAGTACCGACATTGGATGACATCATTCAATGGAAGTTCAGAACAACGCACAACACCATCTCCACTAATAGGTGATCAACTGTTTGAGAAAGTAAAATATGTGAACACTATTTTTGGTAAACCATTTTCGAAAAACCTTAAGAAAATCTGTTAGAAAAAGAGATCAGGTTTTTTTAATTACCATACCGAAATTATTTGTACGTCAGACATTTTCTTGATGTGATGCATGTGGAAAAAAAATATATGTGATAGTGTTATCGGAACGTTTCTAAATTCCCCTAGAAAAACAAAGGATGGAATTAAGGAAAGTTTGGACATGGTTGACATGGGAATACGAGAAGAGTTGTCTCTCGTGAAGGGTGAAAATCGAATATTTATTCCTCCAACTTCTTATACTCTTTCTAGGGAGGAGAGATATCATTTTTGAAACTTGTTAAATGATGTAAAGGCTTCAGAGGGGTATTCATCAAATACTAAGAACATTGTGTCAATGAATTATTTGAATTTAAAAGGTTTGAGATCACAAGACTGCCATGTTTTGATGCAAGATCTAATTCCTATAGCTTTATGTTGCATTTTTTTCAAGAATGTTCATCATATGTTAACCAAACCTTTTTTATTTTTCAAAGCTATATGTAGCAAAGTTTTAGACCTGGTGAAATTTCCAGCTATGGAAAAAGAAATTGTCAACATATTATGTGAATTAGAAATGTTCTTCCCACCAAAATTTTCTGATATGATGGTTCATTTGATGATTCACTTGGTAAGAGAGATTCGACTTTGTGGTCCTGTGCACTATAGATGGATGTATCCTATTGAACGGTATATGAGGATTTTGAAAGGGTATGTAAAAATTTGAATTCGTCCAGAGGGTTGTATAGTGGAGCGATATATTGCTGCGGAATCCATTGAATTTTTTACTGAATACCTATCTGATGTGGAAATCATCGGTCTCCCGAAATCTCGCCACACTAGACGCATTGAGGGTGAGGGAATTTCCAGAAGAGATGTTGTGACAATCAGTATTACAGATCGGGAGCAGGCCCACCTTTATGTTTTGCATAACAGTTGGGAGGTTGCTCCATATATTAAAAATCACAAAGAAATTCTTAGGTAGTTGAATCCATCAAGGGATGAAAAATGGTTATCAAATACACATAATCACCAGTTTATAGGATGGTTTCAGGACCATATTTTTAAGCAGTTGGATGAAAATCCGAATTCAATTTTAGAACGACTTTGATGGCTAGCTTTTGGAACAAGTGTGTATGTATTATCTTATAGTGGTTATTTAATTAATGGTTATACATTCTATACATATTAACATGATGAAGATATTACCATGAAAAATAGTGGAGTTACACTAGTGGCTGAAGCAATGCATGTTTTTGGTAGTAAGGACAGAAATCCAATTTATGCAAATATGTCAAACTTTGGCATTATCAAACTAATATGGGAGTTGGATTATACGACATTCCAATTGCCAATTTTTCAATGCAAATGGGTTGATAACAATAGTGGTGTTAAAATAGATGAATGGGGATTTGTGAAAGTTGATTTTAGTAAAGAAGGGTACAAAGACAAACAGTTTATAATGGCATCACAAGTGGTACAAGTTTTTTATGTTCTAGGTCCCGCAAAACGAAAGTGGTTGATTGTTCTGTTATCATCCAAAACTACTGAAGGTTCGGATGAAAATTCAGTTGAGGAAAATACTTTCAGTGGTATGTCGCAATCATTTCGGAGTGGTCCCAATGTAGATGATGTTTTTTATGTTAGAGGAGACCATAATAAAGGGTTTTGGATAATTGATAGGGGTGTCAAATCCCTTCAGCCTTTGAAAAAAAGAAAGAGAGTTCAATAAACATGTTATATTTTTTTTGTAATATTGATCTTGTTATCTCATGTTATTATCTTATCATTACTGATTTTATATAATCTAAATTAACTATTCAACCACTTTTGCAGATAATGACTTCTACACATTCTAGTGCTCCTAACCTTGAGGCTGAACAAGTCTCTCAAGCTACTACTGCTCCGGTTGCGGCTGCTCCAACTACGGCTCCTACTGCTCCTGCTGTTGTGGCTCCTGCTGACCATCAACACATGTCGTTGCTACCATTTCAGATGAACATATAGATGATGTTGATATCGATGAAATGGTCGGGAATGAAGGACCGACATCGCATAAAACACAGGTGCGTCGTAGTTTGACGGTGTTAGCCAAAGTTCTTAAGGTGAAAAGCAAAGGCATCAAATTTGATGTCGGATGGACTGCATGAGGCCAATCTGTGAATCCCAAAAGGCCTATGTTTAGTAGTTACATTCTAGTTTTCACTCAGCAGCGCATGACGATTGACCTAAATTCATGGAACCATGTTGTGTCCGGGCTGAAGGCTGTAATCTGGCAAGAAATTACAGTAACATTATTGTTTCCAACGCTTTCACCGGGGCGCGTGCGTCCGTCCGCCGGGGAGGGCGCGCTGCTTGTGGCCCCGCATTCCCTCTTTCCAAAGGCGGGCGGCATCCGTTCCTTGTTCAGGGACGTCTGCTCCTTGATCGAAACCGGGATGATGGGATGTCGGTTCTTCCTTCCGTGGATTCCTCCTCGGAGCTCATTACCTAGTCCGGGTCTCCCTCAAAGATTTAAGATGGGTTCGTGAAGCTCATTCCCGGTGCCATATCTACATGGACTCCAGTTAATTACTCTTCTTCCGTCAAGACGCTCTAAGGGGTCTTGTCGGGATAGCAACCTGCGGTGAGGAGAACGGTCATGTTGGGGCATCGTCGGCATGTCTGTCTTGGGTCCCTTATCACAGGGCTTCTCGAGGGCGCGGAAGCCCGAGGCATCCCACATCGAACGCGGGGAATGTGTACCATCTAAGGTTTTCCTCATCTTCCCATGTTTAACATGGGGTATGTCGCGAGTTTAACGTCTTGCGGAGACGGATCGGGTTGAAGGATCCCTAGGGGGAACACCGATGTTGGGGCCAGCACGTGGGCGGCTTCCCATATGTCATGGAGTGGGAAAGGGTGGCATGATCTCACAGGGATGTGGCAGCCCGGGTAAGGATCAGGATGGATGGTGGAGTGAGACATGGGGCGTACGTCTTGAGATGGCCCAAGAGGGGGGCGGATACAGTTTAACGTCATGCAGGACGGAATACAGTTTAACGTCATGCGGGACGGAATATAGTTTAACGTCATGTGGGATGGGATACAGTTTAACGTCATGCGGGATGGGATACAGTTTAACATCATGCGGGACGGGGGGCATGTGGGGCTTACACTCTGAGGCGGCCCAAGGTGGTCGGGGAACCGACATGGAGAGTTCGGGACGACCGGGTGGTGGGCTTGAACCTCGTGGAGGCTTCCTACGTACCATGTGTTAGCACGGATCAAAGTCCACATAGTTCTCTGGGATGGGGCTTACGCTCTGAGGCGTCCCAAGGTGGACAGTGAACCGACGTGAGGAGGTCGGAACAACTGGGTGGTGGGCTTGAACCTCGTGGAGGCTTCCTACGTACCATGTGTTAGCACAGATCAAAGTCCACGTAGTTTGCTGGGATGGGGCTTACGCTCTGAGGCGGACCATAAGAGGATTTCATGGTCGGTGCGCGCTCTAAGCCCATGTGAGTCATGCTCGGTGTGGGAAACAAGAGGCAGCAGGGACCAGACGATCACGTCGTGAAGGGTGCGTCCGTGAGAAGCGGAATGGGGCTTACGCGTTGAGCGGCTCAAAGAGGAAATAGGGGCTTACGCGTGGTTACCAGCCCTTGGTGTCGGGGCTTACTCCAGGGTGGAGGCCCATGATGCGACAAAGCGCAGTGGGAGGACTCCACTGGCCTTGGCAGGGTGGAAGTATGGAGATGCACGGGTGCAATCATCCGCAAGAAAGGTTAGGGGCTTACGCTCTGAGGCAGCCCTTCCCCCGCGGACAAACTCCGCTCCGACAAGGAGGATCTCATTCCATGTGAGGAAGAGTCCATTCCCGTGGAGACGAGTGGGCGTAAAAAATGTCCGAGTTGGGGGGACCATGTGTGCGAAGCACGGGGTCGGACCACAGTTTAATGTCTTGTGTTAAGGAGGAGGTGCTTAGCAGTTTAACGTTATGCAGCTTGGATGAGGTGGGTTTGCTCCACACCCCTAGGGCTTACATTCCCAACGCCCTCTACCCCTTGTGGGAGGAAAGGCATTGGCAAGGCCATGGTGAAGGGGGGCCGCAGGGCAAACCACTGGGGGGTCCACGTTAGCGTGGCTATGCAAAGAAGCAATATCCGTTAGCGTGCCTATGTGGAGAAGCATAAGGCAAAGCAACGCAATGGGAAACACATCCCAAGGGACCTTGAGGTTACTTCGCACGAGCCTGGAAGGCCGTGCGGGAAAACAACGCATGGCGCGCATGCCCAACAGAGGAGACATCAGGTGCCGGTGCAGGGGGCAGCCAAGGGGCGTCAAGGTGAGGGGTCCTAGGCTTTGCGCGCAAAAGGGACGACTCGCGCGCAAAACACCGGGACGGCGCGCAATTGGAGTAATGGAATTGCACGCGAAGAGGTAATTACGTGCAAGGTTTTGCGTGCAAGGCAGGGTATTGCGCGCACAGACCACGGATTGCGCGCAAGTGGGGAAACCGGGGAAAGGGGCAAAGTCACTGAAGCCGGTGGAGTTTCGCGCAAAGGCGAACTCCAGGGCAAGGTTTCACAGAATTCGGGATTACCTGGATGTCATCTTTCGCGCGGGGGGAGCCGAATTGCGCGCACGAGAGCCGCTTCGGATTCCTCAACCCCCAAACCGTTCGGGGTCACCTTATATTTATAGGCGACCTCCGGCGCGAAATCCAGGCGGCGCGTGAAATATTCCGCGCTGGGAACCACTTGCGCGCAAAATCTCACCGCGGAGAACCGGGGCGCGCAATTATTGCGCGCCTCACCGGTCCAATTCCGAGAATCCCGGGAGTACTTCGCGTGCAGAACATTTTTGCGCGCGGATCCTCCTTTATTTCACACACCACTTTTCGGGCCTCTGACTCCGAATATGACTTCGCTTCGTCATTTCGAAACTTCCTCCGAGAGTTACGGGCTTTTTTCGGCGTCAACAAATTCCCCCCCTTGGAATTGGATCGGCGAGAGGTCGCAACAATCGGATTCCAAGGGAAATGCCGAAACACCGGAATGCTGAGTCCCCTGATCCAGTTGCGCGCAAAATTCCGATGGGGCGCGCAAAATGCCGGACTCGCGCGGAATCCTCTTTCCGCGCGGCGCGGAACCCTGGCCTCGCTTATAAAAAGGGGCACTGGGTCCCAACTCCATACATCCGCTTTTTCCGCGAGATAAGCTTTTCGCTCTCGTGCGCGAAATCGCTCCACGGCTGTGCGTAATAATGCATTGGCAGTGCGGAATTCCTTCCGAAATTTGGCCGTGATTTCGCGCCAAACCAGGATCTTCCGTGATTCGTGTGCCGATTGTGTTCTCATCTCCAGTATTCCGCGTAGCTCAGCTAGATTTCGCGCCAAACTCTCCAATTCCGCGCACTACATCCTGATTTCTCCCAACTCCCGAAAAATTTGAGATGGCTGCAAACCGAGTCGATGAGGGGGAAGTCGCTGCCCGTAGGACAGAAATGGCGGCAAACAAGGAGGTTTATGGTGCAAAGGTGATTGTCTCCAACAATCTGACCATGTTCAATCTGCTAACTCCAGTCCAGAAGACGTATCCCCTGTCTGACAACCTCCCGCTCTGGAACTTTGGCATCCTGAAGGAGGTGCCACTACCGGGCTTCGAAGTGGACACGCCGCGGTCTTGGGTGACTCGGGAGGAAGAACTTCCTCGCTACAACATCACCAACAACGACCGTCCTGACAGGGAAACTAGACACATGGATGTTTATGTCCTGAACCCGAGGACTAGGACCATTACTGGGGACGAGCCTGTGGCGGAGGATTCTCCGACCCTCTACGCGAGCACGTTCCGTCAGAGCATCACGGATGACACGAAGGGATGGCTGAAGTATTGGGACCTACGGTCCGGGGGTAACTTCACCAGCGAATGGGCCTAGGTGTTCTGGGTTCTCCATACCTGTGACCAGTTCAGGGACGAACTACGGTATATCGGCCTGTTCGAGGCGGTATGGACATCGCTGTTCCATTTCCACCATCAGCCTGAACTCAGACCGGATCTATTCACCCAGTGGTCTCCTAACACCAACACGTTCCACCTTCATCATGGGGAGGTCGACATCAGTATCTGGGACGTTCACTGCATCGGCGGTATCCCACTTGAGGGTTACCAATAAGACGATTTCATTCCTCCAAAGAACACCCGGGGAGACAGGTCGCGGACGCCTATGCTAACGTGGCACCTGCTTCAGCTGGACAAGGAGAGGCTGGGGGTCAAGGACTTCCTGAAGGACATCGCCTACAAGGGCTGGTTCAGCCTATTCCTTGAGAGGGATCCCACCGTCAAGATGTCGGGACGGGGCAAACAGTGCCCAACCGCGACTCATAGGAGCAAGGATGGGTCATACTGGAAGACCCTGGAGGCAGGGCAATACCAATCATGGGGCTACTGCGTCATTGAGGCCCGAGACCCGAACGTCCGGTATGCCGGGTTCCTTGCCGCCTTTCTGAGCGGGTGGCTCCTGCCGGTGCGGTACGCAAGGATGGGTGTCCGTCCAGCGACTTTAGTGATGGCGGGCTCCATGGCCGCCAACAAATGGTTCAACTTGGGCATCCCAGTGCTGGAAAAGTTGTATACTATCCTGGGGCACATCTCACGAGGGGGGTCGCCTCGGAGAGTCTGTGGTCCCTTCCATATCTTCCATGGCTATGTGGCGGCTCATCTCGGCAGGTATACTTTCCCAAACGCCATCCGTCCTCCAGGCAATGGCTTGCGACCGTCCTTGCTAAACATTGCAGGGGTGGCGCCATTGACGCTCAATGAGGAGGGCATGAGGATCCGCATTGGTAATCATGCCAGCTTCAACTTCAGCCCGTTCCCCACCCTGGTTGGCCAGCTAGTGGAAAATGGGCGAGGCTCTCTGGAACAGCAGGAATATTTCCAGAGCATTCGGGGCGGGGTGCTCGTGGCTCGGATCGACAGGAAGGTGATCTGCGAGCCGTACGTGCCATCCCGATTCGCCAGGCAGTTCGGGTGCCTCCAACAAATGCCAAAGAAAGTATTCACAGCTGTCTGGCAGGATAAGAATCCATGCGTCCTGCGCCAGATGTGGTTGATGTTTACCACCATCGGCTCTGGCGACGTCGTTACTCTTCCTCCCACCGGGGTCGATGCTGGCCTAGCAACCGAATATGCCGAAAACTGGACCATTGCGTACCCTGAGGGGATTTTACGCAAGCACGTCCGGCAACTCGAGGTCGCTCGCACAGAAACCGAGTGACGAGAAAGAAGGCACGGTGCCGTCGGAAGGGGGGAACCAAGGGCGCGTCAGGCAGCGAGGCCTGCGCAGGCCGGGACTTCGGCAGCGAGGACCTCACATGGTGCCTCCATGTCCTCGTTACCTACAGGGGGGTCACATGAGGCAGCAAGGGAACTACCCGGGAAGCAGATAAGATATCTGCTCGAACCTTCCCAAGACGCAATTTTCTCGGCACTGTGGTCGGCCTGGATGACCCTGTGGCAATCGCTGAGCGTCAAAGCCCTCTGGCAGAAGATAATGCAGAGCGGGATCCAACTGCCGGTGGTCGGGCTCGTTCGGATTACCGACCGAGTAAATTTCCATCGGCGGCATGCTTATGTGACGGCCATGGATGCATACGCACGCAAAAGGGGGCGGCGTGCGGAGCCAACTTTCCTAGTGAAAGTGATGCTCGGCCAGGAGTATGATCCGGAAGCGATGCCACCGGGAGAAGGCGATAGTGATGAAGATCTGGAGGGGGTGGAGTAAACCGGAGAGGAAGAAGGCGAGGGAGAAGATGAAGAAGAGGAGCCCGAAGGTGAGGGTTCTCAAGGGGCGACCTACCAAGGGAGTCTCTGAGAGAGCGGCGAGATTGCCGACTCTGATCTCGACATAACCGAGATTCTCAAGGTTTGTCTCTGTCTTCATTCATTTCCCTCATTCATCCATTCTACTTTCCAACTTCTAACTCACTTCCCCATCCTACTCAGGAGCGACTGAGCGGTGGACGGGTGTCCCCACCAGAGGAAGGCGGAGAGGAACCAGTGGGACATGATGGGGATCCGACACCCATCATTGAATTAACCAGCACAGAGGGGTCTCCCCTTATGGCGGATCCTGCAGCGGCCGAAACACTGGGGACCGACGCTTTGGATTCCTATAAGTCTCATGCTTCACTACTGGTGCTTGGTGTCAAAAGATCCCATCTGACCAGCGTATTCCCTGCGCAGTGATCTCAACACTGGAGGCACGCCAGGCTGCGGAGCCCGGGCCGTCCGTGAGTGGACCAGCGGCGGACACACCACCTCGTTCAGAACATGATCTCTACACTGAGTTGGCCCTGTCAATAGATGAACAGAGGGTGGCGGACATCAGCGGCGCCGTTCCTGAAACGCGGTCGGAAGTTGGTGGGGACATCATTGCTGCTGGGGCGAGAGAAGGTCACCCGGACGTCGGGGATTCTATCCCTCATGGAGACATCCCTGAGGCGGATCCTGCTGCCGATCTGCTGGCGGCCTTCCCTATATACCGACCTACTGACCCTGAGGAGATAGATGACTCAGACTCAGAGGCGGATGAGGAGAGTCGGATGACACGGCGCAAGGGGTGGAAGTGTATCCAGTGCTTTCTCAGGCAGCCCCAGTCCGATTGGCTGAGGCGGATGGGATCACTTCAGAACTGGTTGTGCTTCTTGTGCGCCGAAGGGGCTGACGCTCAACGTCTTCATCTGACGGTCCGTGATTACATGGCCGAGAAGATACGTGAGAGCAGTCGGCACACCGATATTTCCTAGTGCCGAGAATAATCGGCGAGCGCTCAAGCGCTGCTGAGGGAGGAGCAAGAAGTCTGGCACCTCGAAGGGCAGGCGGCAGATAAAGATGCCTTCATCGCAACATGCTCTGAGCTTGTGGAGCAACTGATGGCCCAGCTGGCTGATGCATAGGAACAACTGGTGGAGGCAAGTCACCAGATGACCGTGCTTCGAAGCGAGCGGGCGCAGGCACAAGCTAGGGCTGATGAGCTGCGCTCTGTGGTGGTCGATGAGGAGAGAGTCTTCGAAGAGCGAAAAGCGGTCCTGGAGGCTACCAGCCAGAGGGTAGCAGCGCTGGAAAGATCGCTTCAGCACGCTAAACCCTGAGGGCTTTGTTTTTTCCATCGCATGAACTTTTTTCTTGTACTGCTCATCGTCTCAATCCAATATATGGCCAAATCCACTCATTTGTACCCTTGGTTTAATGTGCTCAACCATAGTGTCGAAATGAATAACAAATCACCCCTAGGCTCCTGTGGGACATGCCCAATGCAAGAAGCAAGAGATGCTCGTACCATCATTCCGTTCAACTGTGGGGCATTGACCAAGCTTCAAGCATCCAAAATCGGGCCTGAAATTTTGAAGAGACCCCGGGCCGATTGATGTGTCGACTTCTTAATGTGCCTTAACACACGAGTGGGGCAATGTCGGGGGCATTGAAATCCATCCGAACACAGGGGGATGGAGAGAAAGGGTGCATCACGCTGCCCAAATTCGGAACCCAGTGGGGCGCAACCATGGAGGATAACTGTCAACCGTGGCGGAAACATTGCATCCATATTACGTTGGCCCGGAATGGGAGGACAATAAATGAGGGCTGACTGTTGATCATGTTCGCAACACAGGGCCTAACTCAAATATCGTTGGTCAGTTTTTCGGAACGTTGGCCCAGGATAGTAGGCGGACAATAGGTCGAGCATCCATACTGTTAGGGGGTCCCGTCAAACATGACCAGTTCTCCGGAACATTGGCCTAGGACAGTAGGCGGACCATAGGTCGAGCATCCATACTGTTAGGGGGTCCCGTTAAACAGGAAAGGAAATGAGGGTCCGAACAAGGGGGAACGCAAAGCGCGGGAGGTGGAGTTGTGGCTTGTTCGAACAGAGTCCAACACTCTCGATATTGCGCCACCATGGCAAAGGCGCATTAGGCGGACATACCGACCTGATCACGGGTCGTCCCAATTTCCAGGCAGGACCTCTTTGGCGAGAGAACTGTCGCTTCCCATCATTACCATGGGGCATCCCGAACATGCTCGGGGTAGATATCCTGATTACACCACTTCTCATGAAGTCGGGCCGAGGGGCCGACTGTGAGGAAGGACGGGGTTTAGCTATCCCTGGGGCTGGACCCATGACGAAATGTCCGGGCGGTCCTACGTATCTCATTAGGATGAGAATCAAGCCACACATAGTTCTGAAAATACAGTTTAATGTCATGTTGGACGAAATACAGTTTAACATCATGCGGGACGGAATACAGTTTAACGTCATGCGGGATGGTATACAGTTTAACGTCATGCGGGACGACATACAGTTTAACGTCATGTAGGATGAAATATGGATCTTAGTTTTAGGTCTTAGAGCTCGGACCGTAAGGATCTTAGTTTTAGGTCTTAGAGCTCGAACCGTAAAGATCTTAGTTTTAGGTCTTAGAGCTCGGACCATAGGGATCTTAGTTTTAGGTCTTAGATCTCGGACCGTAATGATCTTAGTTTTAGCTCTTAGAGCTCGGACCATAAGGATCTTAGTTTTAGGTCTTAGAGCTCGGACCGTAAGGATAGGGGAGAAACGGACACATGGACAGGCGGTTACAAAACCCGACGTGAAAGAGGACCTAATCCCTACTTAACATGTGATTTCCGGGGAAACGCTCGAGTCGAGGGACCGAACACAGAGGTAGGCTGGCTGGGCCCGCGGGGGAGTGCCCCGGGCACTTCTACGTACCTCATAAGGATGAGAAGCAATCCATACGTAGTTCTGAAAGTGACACGGTAGGATACCAGTGCCAAGGAAAAAGGGGAGTGCGGGCATGGCCCTTGCACTAAAAGAAGCGGCATTTGATAAATCTTGTTTGTCCTTTAAGGTGAGTGGTTTTTTGTTGTGAAGCGACAGGCCCAGAGTAGCAGGCCATGGTGTCGCCACAAGCATCAAGCCATGATAGGCGTTGAAAAATGGCATGGCATAAAACCAATACCCAACGTGATGTCCTCTACAACGAGGTCACCACAGTGCAGTGCCGTTTTTTGTCGTGCGGCCAGGACGATAATGTCACAGTTTAGGGTCGTGTGATAGGACCAACAACACAGTTTAAGGTCATCTGGTTTTGACCAACAACACAGTTTAAGGTCATACGGTTTGGACCAACAACACAGTTTAAGGTCATATGGTTTGGACCGACAACACAGTTTAAGGTCATATGGTTTAGACCTACAACACAGTTTAAGGTCATATGGTTTGGACCAACAACACAGTTTAATGTCATATGGTTTGGACCGACAACACAGTTTAGGGTCATATGGTTTGGACCGACAACACAGTTTAAGTTCATATGGTTTGGACCAACAACACGGTTTAAGGTCATATGGTTTGGACCAACAACACAGTTTAAGGTCATATGGTTTGGACCAACAGCACAGTTTAAGGTCATGTGGTTTGGACCAACAACACAGTTTAAGGTCATATGGTTTGAACCAACAACATAGTTTAAGGTCATATGGTTTGGACCA
The DNA here is from genome assembly GCA_963277665.1 of Viscum album. Taxonomy (NCBI): domain Eukaryota; kingdom Viridiplantae; phylum Streptophyta; class Magnoliopsida; order Santalales; family Viscaceae; genus Viscum; species Viscum album. Next base: position 407,118,414 of record OY728130.1, read on the forward strand.
ACAACACAGTTTAAGGTCATATAGTTTGGACCAACAGCACAGCTTAAGGTCATATGGTTTGGACCAACAGCACAGTTTAAGGTCATATGGTTTGGACCAACCAAGAGAGGAGCCTCAGGCAAAGGGGGCCTATGAGGGTTCAACAATCAGTGAGGGGTAGCAGATGCTAGCTCCCAGCTATGCTGGGCCCGAAACACAATGTCTGGGCGACTCCTCACTCCCCCAAGGGGATGAAGGTCAAGCGGCACGCAACCCGTAAAGAAGAGACCTAAGCACATACTCTAGCGCTCAGATCGCGGGAGCCTCGAGAGACACCGTTACGAAGCTCGGTCTGTCTGATGTGCGGGGGTGTACTGAGGGTTAGTACAAGGAGTGTCGAGATTCCACCTTGACACGGTGGGGCAGAACATGACATGAACCATGCCACCAACATTCAGGGCCTGGGGAACCGGCGTGACGACTGAGGATTACTGTTGACCATGTTCGCAACACAGTATCCTGTCGTGTCAGCCATGGGGACAAACAAATGAGCATCAACCGCTGACCATGTTCGCAACGCGGGATTTGTATCAATTTTTTGTCTGAAACCCTCGGGGGTGTTGGCCCATGACGGTAGGAGAGACCTTGGGTGTTGTATCCAGGCCGCTCTTGGGGGTCCCTCCGGGTATGAAGGATGACGGGGGCCCGAATGAAGGGGAATACGAAGCTTGGAAATTGGATGGAACTTTCCTAAGTTGAATCTGTCACTCTAATCTCTAGACTAGAGTAACTTGAGCACATCAGCAGACCACTGGAAAGGGTCAGAGGGCTCAGTCCGAGAGCGGCCAAAAGATGGCGGATCCCTGCGCAAAAGAGGGGGCATAATGCCAAACACCCTGGGCACCGGGAGATCGTGGGATCTCCTAAGAGATGGGGCTGGACCTGACATCTAGGTGTTCAGGAGGTCCTACGTATCCCATAAGAATGGGAATCAAGCCACACGTAGTTCTTGATATGTGCCTTTAAATGCCATTGGACACAGGAGGGCTCAACCTTGAGGACAGGGTGCGCGGGGTGCAGCTATTGAAAACCCGACGTGAATGGGGACACAATCTCACACCACGCCACGCGACCCTGTGGTCGAAGTCCCAAAGGCGAAACAGACGTCACTGTTGGGCGGAGAGTGATGGAAAGAGGAGGGGTGAATTGCCTTTTAAAAAATAATTAACAATTTAAAATCAAAGTTAAAGGTGCAGCGGAAATAAAAGAGGCAAGACACAAAACTCGATAACGGAGTTCGACTTAAACCAAAGCCTACGTCTCCGCTCCCAACTCAACCGTTGAGAGATTTACTACCGCTTTCTTTTTAATGGTTTTAGCAAGAAACCCACTAGACTTTAAGGTAGTCTAGAACCTATTACAGCTTGCTTTTAATGGTTGAGCAAGAACCCACTAGCCTTCTTACAGGTGAAGGATAGCTCACCTATGACTCAAGCCTTTTAAAGGGAAGGCTTGACTAACCTCTTCACACCTTGAAGGTGGTGTAAAAACCCAAACAAAAAGAAGATAAAAGAAGTGGGGGTTTGTAGGCACAAACCCAAATTGAAGCTCAAAATGATAAAACAAGAAAAACCGTAATGTGGAGAAGTCTTGGGCGCCAATTGGATTGATTGGAGTTGATGAAGAGCGCTCTCAAGCTTCTTTGATGGTGCTCCTTGGATGTGGAAATGGGTTGGAGCAATTGAGGTTCCTTGAAGGAATCCGCCGGAGGTTCGCCAAATGATTGAAAAATGTTCCCGTGGGATTTCTTGGGCTTGGGTGTTGTTCCGGGGCTTCCTAGTCCTTTATTTATAGAGGGGGAACCCTCATATGACCTTTGGGGGTCTTCGGAGCCGTTGGAGAGGCCTTCGGAGCCGTTGGGGGTCAAGTGGGCAAGTCTGGTCAAAGCCCAACGGCTAGTTTGACTGGCTCCACCGGCTGATCGGTGCTTGGCCACCGGTTGGCCGGTGCTTTGGAAAAGGGAGAGATCTTCTGTCCAGGCACCACCGGCTGGCCGGTGAGGAGGCCACTGGTTGGCCGGTGCTGAGACAGTAGTTGTCCAGCCTGTCTGGGTTCCACCGGCTGGCCGGTGGTGGGACACCGGTGGTCCGGTGGTCTGGACAGAGGGGATGCCTTCTGTCCAGGCTCCATCGGCTGGCCGGTGGTCATCCACCGGTTGGCCGGTGGACTGAAATCAGTCCACTTTCAGTCCTTCTTGGCCCAATTCCTTGGCAACCTTTTTCCTATCAACAAAAACACTTAAAACAAGATTAGATAAAAAAGAGAGTGATTTTGATCATGAAAATTAAACGACGAGGGGTACGAGAGGTACAAAAATCTCCCCCTATTTTGATGATCACAATCACCAAAACAAGCAAAGTAAAAGACTGAAATGAAAGGCATGCTTTAAGGATAAATTGAAAAGTAAAGCAAAGCATGAGAGAAAGATTTCTCCCCCAATCAACCAAGAATTTCTCCCCCTTTGTGATTATCAAAATAGCACGGGGCATAAAACTTGATTGAGGGAATAGGATTGAAAAACAAGAAAGAGTTTTTAAACCAATTGAAATTTTTGAAATTTGAATTGAAAGTTTTGAATTGAAAGTTTTTATTTGAAAGGTTTTGAAAAAAAGTTTTGAATTGAAAGTTTTGAAAATGAATCAAAAAGGATAAAACGATCCTAACTCCCCCTAAATAAAAACAACAAATCACCGGGGAGAGGATTTTAGAACCGAGACAAATTTTGGCCCGGAGAGACTCGCTAAAAGGGATTTTCAATCCATACTTGTCTAGTGGCGGGTCTTCTCCAATGAAATTCATCATTAAAGAAAAAAGTTTTGGGCCTTCCATACCGGGCATTTTTGCAATTGCACTCATAAATTAAGTGCCCGGGTTTTTTACAATAGTTGTAAAATTTATATTGGGAGCTCCCCCTTACAAAAATAGTTGGAGCATGGGAAGAGGAAGCTTGCTTGGAATAGCCAAGCCCTTGGGTGGTTCTAGCCGAACGTTGAGAACCTAGAAATTTGGTCAAATTTTGTTCACCTTGGGTGAACTTGGCAAGAGATTCCCTTAAATCTTTAATAGTTGAATTCAAAGAATCAACATTTGGAATATCTTGGACCTTAAGGGAAAGTTCCTCATTCTTTTTGAGAAGTTGATCTTTTTCAGAAGAAAGTTTTTTGAAATTCTTTTTTAAAGCAACAAATTTGGAAGAAAGTTCGTGAAAACCTTCCTCCAATTGATCTCTAGCATGTTGGAGATCCTCATAAGATAAATGATTGAAATAATTTGAAGAACTAGAGGATGAGGAGTCGGAAGAGGTTACCTCATGGAATGCCATTAGACATTTTTTACCGTTGTCACTTGAGGAGGAGGAGGAGGAGGATGTGGAGCTATCCTGACGGTACATATCCAATCGAGTATCTTTAACTTTTTTGGTCCCCTCATGGGTCACTTCCAAAAGCTTCCAAATTTCATGAGAAGTGTTGCAAGTAGAAATACGATTAAATTCATTACGGTCTAACCCACAATGAAGAGCATTCATGGATTTTCCATCAAGCTCAAAATAAGCAATGTCTTCGGGGGTCCATTTAGACTCATCTTTGCTAGAGAGAGTGTAGCCTTGCATAACAATTCTATAAAAAGGATAACCTATACTTCTAAGAAAAGTGGTCATGCGGGTTTTCCAATAAGTATAGTCCGTTCCATCAAAGAATGGAGCACGACCCAAAGAATAGCCTTCGGGGGCGAAAGAAGTTGAAGCCATCACAAAGGATCTTGAATTTGAAACCGGTTAGGGTATTACTCAAATTTTGCCTCTGATACCAATTGTTGGGCGGAGAGTGATGGCAAGAGGAGGGGTGAATTGCCTTTTAAAAAATAATTAACAATTTAAAATCAAAGTTAAAGGTGCAGCGGAAATAAAAGAGGCAAGACACAAAACTCGATAACGGAGTTCGGCTTAAACCAAAGCCTACGTCTCCGCTCCCAACTCAACCGTTGAGAGATTTACTACCGCTTGCTTTTTAATGGTTTTAGCAAGAAACCCACTAGACTTTAAGGTAGTCTAGAACCTATTACAGCTTGCTTTTAATGGTTGAGCAAGAACCCACTATCCTTCTTACAGGTGAAGGCTAGCTCACCTATGACTCAAGCCTTTTAAAGGGAAGGCTTGACTAACCTCTTCACACCTTGAAGGTGGTGTGAAAACCCAAACAAAAAGAAGATAAAAGAAGTGGGGGTTTGTAGGCACAAACCCAAATTGAAGCTCAAAATGATAAAACAAGAAAAACCGTAATGTGGAGAAGTCTTGGGCGCCAATTGGATTGATTGGAGTTTATGAAGAGCGCTCCCAATCTTCTTTGATGGTGCTCCTTGGATGTGGAAATGGGTTGGAGCAATTGAGGTTCCTTGAAGGAATCCGCCGGAGGTTCGCCAAAGGATTGAAAAATGTTCCCGTGGGCTTTCTTGGGCTTGGGTGTTGTTCCGGGGCTTCTTAGTCCTTTATTTATAGAGGGGGAACCCTCATATGGCCTTTGGGGGTCTTCGGAGCCGTTGGAGAGGCCTTCGGAGCCGTTGGGGGTCAAGTGGGCAAGTCTGGTCAAAGCCCAACGGCTAGTTTGACTGGCTCCACCAGTTGACTGGTGCTTGGCCACCGGTTGGTCGGTGCTTTGTAAAAGGGAGAGATCTTCTGTCCAGGAACCACCGGTTGGCCGGTGAGGTGGCCACCGGTTGGCCGGTGCTGAGACAGTAGCTGTCCGGCCTGTCTGGGTTCCACCGGCTGGCCGGTGGTGGGACACCGGTTGGCCGGTGGTCATCCACCGGTTGGCCGGTGGACTGAAATCAGTCCACTTTCAGTCCTTCTTGGCCCAATTCCTTGGCAACCTTTTTCCTATCAACAAAAACACTTAAAACAAGATTAGATAAAAAAGAGGGTGATTGTGATCATGAAAATTAAACCACGAGGGGTACGAGAGGTACAACAGTCACAACGGACCTCAAGCTGGACCCAAAGACAAAAGGTCTGGGCGTTCCTACGTATCCCATTAGGATGGGAATCAAGCTATACGTAGTTCTGGCAATACAGTTTAACATCATGTTGAACGAAATATAGGTCTTAGTTTTAGGTCTTAGAGCTTGGACCGTGAGGATATTAGTTTTAGGTCTTAGAGCTCGGACCGTGAGGATCTTAGTTTTAGGTCTTAGAGCTCGGACCATGAAAAGAAAGGGCGGAGTTTGGTCACTCATGGTATGGACCCGAGACGAAATGTCTGGGCAGTCCTACGTATCTCATTAGGATGAGAATCAAGCCATACATAGTTCTTCAAATACAGTTTAACGTCATGTTGGACGAAATATAGATCTTAGTTTTAGGTCTTAGAGCTCGGACCATGAACAGGGCAGAACCAAAAGAGGATCTTAGTTTTAGGTCTTAGAGCTCGGACCATGGTGCCCAGATGCAAGGCAGAGTGTAGTTTAAGGTCATGTTGGAACGTATAGTTTAAGGTCATGCTAGATCGTAGAGCCCAAATATAGAGAAAAATGAAGTTTAAGGTCATGCTAGACCATACAGTTTAAGGTCATGTAGGACCATCTTGCAGTTTAACGTCTTGTAGTAAGGACGGGGGGAAGATCTTAGTTTAAGGTCATAGAGCTCGGACCATTTTGCAGTTTATCGTCTTGCAGGACGAAAATGCAGTTTAAGGTCGTGCAGGACCTTACAGTTTAAGGTCGTGTTGGACCATACAGTTTAAGGTCATGCAGGACCATGCAGTTTAAGGTCATGCAGGACCATACAGTTTAAGGTCGTGCAGGACCATCTCTGTTTAAGAAAAGTACTTCTTGAGGAACCTGGCGTTGGTGGGAGGAGTGATACACTCACCATCCATAGTCACCAGGGAATACGCACCATTGGGATAGACCTTATGGACAATAAAAGGTCCCTCCCACTTGGGTTCCAACTTGGGTGGTTTCCTACGAGGAATCATTGGCGCTCTGAGAGCCAACACCAGGTCACCTTGCAGGAAGGAGCGGAGGTGAACCTTCTTATCGAAAGCTCGATCCATCCTGCTCTGATGCCTTTCCAGGTTATGTAAAGCGCGAAGCCTACTTTCGTCCAGCGCTTCTAATTCGGCTAGACGGATCTCGGCAACTCTGTCTGGCGCGTGCTGGTCGTAGACCGCCATGCGCAATGAGGGCAGCTGAACCTCGATGGGAAGGATGGCCTCAGCTCCGTATACCAGGGAATACGGAGTCACCTGGGTGGAATTGCGAGTCGTCATCCTATAAGCCCAGAGGGCGTTGGGGAGCTTGTCCGACCAACTTTTCTTGTTCTGACCAACCATTTTTTGCAAAATGTTAGAGAGGGTTTTGTTAAACGCCTCAATCTGTCCATTCACCTGCGCATGATAGTGGGAGGTATGGTTCGAGCGAATGTTGTACTTGGCGTACAATCTCTTCAGCTCGGCCGCTCGGAAGTTGGTTTCGTTATCCGTGAGGATAGCGTGAGGTATTCCAAACCGGTGAATGATATTGGCACTCATGAAGTCGGCGATAGAACCAGCCTTGACTTCCCTAAGCGGGGCTGCCTCTGCCCACTTTGAGAAGAAATCCATGGCGGTTAAGATGAACCGGCACTGGTGGGCCGTCGCCGGCGGGTAGGGCCCTACGACATCCAACCCCCAGACTGCAAAGGGCCAAGAATACTTAGTAGTATGGAGAGGCTCCGGTGGCCGATGCACAAAGTTAGCATGAACTTGTCACGCATGACATCTCTTGGCGTACTCGATGCAGTCGTGGATCATGGAGGGCCATAAGTATCCCAGTCTCTGAATCTGGTGGGACAACTTCGACCCGGCCTGGTGGGCACCACAGGAGCCAGCGTGCACTTCTTTCATGACCTGCGGGATCTCAACTCCTTGAAGACAATGGAGGAGAACACCATCAAACCCGCGCCTGTAAAGGAGTTGCTCACGACTGGGACCGCTTTGAAGGGTGAACTGCGGCGTGCGGCGCCGGATTCATTCCCGCTCCGCTCGGTCCATTGGAAGATTGTCATGCAGGAGATATTCAACCAGAGGTGTCCTCCAGTCAGGAACTATCTCAATCACCACGCCTGAAACCCCGGGGGGTCCCGACGTGGGGGCACCAGCGGTGAGACGGTTCACTCGCGGGCCACGACTGCCCTCTAGGATAATAGGAGCAATGACTCTTCGGTGTGCCACGTGGATGATTAGGTCATCATGTTCAGGCTCCGCGAGTGATGCGGCCAGGCTGGCCAAAGCATCTGCTCGACTGTTCTGCGACCGGGGAACGTGAACGACATCTGGTCGGGATGGGAACTTAGCCATTAGATGGAGGGTGCACTCCAGCAACGGCATGAGTTCTGGATTCCTGACAGCGTAGTCACTGTTAACCTGCTTGATGACTAACTCAGAGTCCCCTTTCACACACAGGTGGGGTATGTCAACCTTCAGAGCCAAATCGAGGCCGGTGATGAGGGCATGATATTCTGCCTCATTGTTGGTGTAGGCTTCTGACAATAAGAAAGAATATGGCAGAACGTCTTGCTCCGAGGTGATGAAGACGATACCCAGGCCCACTCTGTTAAGCCTAGGATCGTTGAGCCTTCTACCGGTAGGGCTTCGGGAGGCACCATAAAAGTGCATCTGCCAGCATGGGGTGGCGTGATCGACTGAGAGGATTGCCTCATCAGGAAAGCCCAAATCCAGTGGCTGGTCCGCAGAGGTTGGATGAGCAGCTAAGAAGTCTGCCAATGCCTGTCCTTTGACGGCCTTCTAAGGTACGAACCTAATGTCAAACTGCTGGAGGATCACCGCCCAGCGTGCCAATCGGCCGGTCAACATAGGCCGACTCAGGATGTATTTCAACGGGTCTACCTGAGAGACCAGCTGTACCTCGTGGTGCTGCAAGTAGTGCCGCAATTTCTGTACGGTGAATACGAGCACCAGGAAGCTCTTCTCGATGGGAGAGTGTCTAACTTCCACGTCGAGGAGTATGCGGTTGAGGTAGTAGAGGCTATTCTCCATTCCCTCATTGTTCTTCTGGGTGAGAAGGGCGCCGAGGGATCGCTCCAGGGCGGTCACGTAAAGGACCAGAGGTTTTCCGGGAATGGGTGGCATCAGGACCGGAGGTTGAAGCAGATACTACTTGAGTTCCTCAAAAGCGGTCTGGCACTCTTCATCCCACCCATAGGCGGCGCCTTTATTCATGAGCCGAGAAAAGGGCTTACACTTGCCGGCCAGATTTGTGATGAATCGGCGTATATAGGCTAAGTGGCCTTGGAGGCCTCAAAGCTCCCGAATATTACTCGGGGCAGGCATCTGACTGATGGCCTTGGTCTTCTCGGGGTCGATCTCAATACCTCGATACCTGACGATGAATCCAAGAAACATTCCGGAGGTGACCCCGAAGGCACACTTCAACGGGTTCATCTTCAAGTGACGAGAACGGAGAAAATCGAACACTTTCTCAAGGTCTTTGAGATGGTCCTGGCGCTAATGAGATTTAACCACCAGGTCATCTACATAGCACTCCACCAGTGTCCCGAGGATCAGCTTGAATATGCGGTGCATAGCCCGTTGATAGGTGGCACCCGCGTTCTTCAGGCCAAAGGGCATAACCCGATAGCAGAAAGTGCCCTGGGGGTCCCTGAAGGCAGTGAACTCTTCATCCTCGGGGGCCATCCGGATCTGGTTATACCCGGAGTACCCATCCATGAACAAGAGGGCTTGGAACCCGGCCGTTTCGTCGATCAACAACTCTGTCACGGGAAGGGGAAAGTCATCCTTCGGACAGTGGAGATTAAGATCACGGAAGTCGGTGCAGACCCTGATCTGCCCGTTCTTCTTCCTGACGGGCACAATGTTGGCTATCCACCTGGGGTACTGGACTTCCTTGATGAAGTTGGCCTTAATGAGCTTATCAACTTTGGCCTCAACCATGGCACCGTGAAAGGAGTGCATTCTTCTGGGAGGCTGCTTGAACCCGCGATGGTTTGCAGGGAGGCCAAGGCGGTGGACGGCTACCTGGAGATCTAGTCCCGGCATCTCATCAAATCTTCAGGCAAACACATCACGATGCTGTCTGAGGAAGTCTATGTACCATTGTCGTTCCTCGGGAGGCATAGCGGTGCTGACCAATGTGGGTCTCGGGTCCGCCTCACTACCGAGGTTCACCTGTACGAGCTCGTCGACCGTGGCGGAGACGCCCTCCTCAAAGGCAGGGGAGCATCTTCCATGTCTTCTTCTCCGCTTAGGGAAGGATCGTCCATGGGGGGATCCGTTTCGGGGCTGCTCGACCCTGATGGGGAGCTAGCACCGGCTTGGGCGGCATAGGTCGTCACGACGGGAGACTCATGCACCGCGGAGACCGTAGCGACAAAGGCGGTTGATCCAATCCCGTATGGCCTGCGGCCCAAGGGGCCACGCTTTACGACATCGAAGCAGTGGTGTCGCATTGGCTTGAGTCGGTCGATCCCGTCTCAGCGAAATAGGCACGTATGACATACTGTCGTTGCCATAAGCCCAACGTCCCGATATCGTACGGGGGTAGGAGGCTCGGGGATCACCCGGGCCTGGTTGGTGTAAGAGTACGAGGTGATTTCCCACCGTCGCTTAGACCCGGAAATGTGCATTCCTCTGGTACCCGAGACAACAAAGCACCCTCCCATATCGGGAGTCGTGGCCTCCAACCGATGGATTGGGAAGACATATGCGTCATCCAAACCTGTCCAGGGATCACTCGCGACAGCGGTGGGCTCAACCTCACCTGCCAGGATCTTCTTTTCCTTGCTCTTGTAATAGTCAGCATCCAGGTAACGAGCTTCACAAGAGGCAAACGGGGACACATCTCCTTGGAGCACTCCCACTCGACCCTTAAGGGATTATCTGAGTCACCGATGGTATGATGAGGGAACTGCTGCATGAAGATGGAGCCACGTCCTGCCCATCAATGCGTTATAGGCAGTGTCCTGAGAGACAACCATGAATTCAGTATTGGAAATTAAGCCGCCGAACTGGGTCTTCAGACGAATCTTGTCGAGTGGAGTTTGCTTGGTCCTGTCATACACCTGGATTCTGAGGTTGTAGGGAGTTAAATCATCCTCGGACAACCCCAGTTTTCGCAGTGTCTGAGTTGGGATCAAGTTAATCCCAGAACCTGTGTCGACAAGATAGCGACGGACCTCCACGCCATTGAACTGTCCTATGATGTACAGGGGGCAGATATGCCCCTGTATGGGAGGGTCTTCATCCACACCAGAGAATGAGATAACCTCCAGACATTCGGTGTTCTCAACCACCTCGGTGTGGAAGGCTTCTGCAGCCGCTACCTCCATTTCAAACTGGAGGGGGCTCCTTAGAGCCTCGGCGAGTGCCTCACGCATTTCAGACGACAGGAGAAGGGCCTTAAGGATGGAAAGCCTCGCTGGAATGCCGGCCAGATGCTTCAGGACATCATACTTTCACGCCAAATGTGAGCTTCTGCTTACAGGAGGTCGCTCTGCGATTGGGGGCCTGACGGGACCTGCTGGCGGGACCGGTGATTGACTGGTACTAGGCACGTCCCGCTGTTCACCAGCTGAAGCCCGGGAGGTGGATGCCATTCTAGGACCGGAAGGTCGTGGTCGGCCAGTGGCAGGGCTGGGCTGGTTGCGACGTGGGCAAGGCGATTCTGCCCGATCCAGTAACACAAACGGTGGTGGAGACGAACCTGTTGTCACCGGGTGAGGGAGCCGCGAGCACTGCTCTCTATACCGGGCATGCTTCCTGGTCTCGGTAGCGTGCATGGCCTGATTGGAAGTGACGACTTCCGTGCCCTGGCGATTCACGTAGCCACGGCTCCATCGACGTTGGCGATGGCTGGGGACATTGGGGAGGTTCACCTAGCACTCCTCGTCGATGGGAGCCACAAAGGGATTTACCAACTCTACGGTGTTAACAGAAGCTTACCCCGGGCTCTCGGGGAGATTCACCCGGTGCTCCTCATCATCGGGATCCAAGAAGGGATTTACCAACTCTACGGTGTTAACCGAAGCGTAACCCGGGCTCTCGGGGAGATTCACCTGGCGCTCCTCATCGTCGGGAGCCAAGAAGGGATTTACCAACTCTACGGTGTTAATCGAAGTGTACCTCGGGCTCTCGGGGAGATTCACCCGGCGCTCCTCATCGTCGAGAGCCACAAAGGGATTTACCAACTTTACGGTGTTAACCGAAGCGTACCCCGGGATCTCGGAGAGATTCACCCAGCGCTCCTCATCGTTGGGAGCCAAGAAAAGATTTACCAACTCTACGGTGTTAACCGAAGCGTACCTCGGGCTCTCGGGGAGATTCACCCGGCGCTCCTCATCGCCGGGAGCCACAAAGGGATTTACCAACTCTACGGTTTTAACCGAAGCGTACCCCGGGCTCTCGGGGAGATTCACCTGGCGCTCCTCATCGTCGGGATCCAAGAAGGGATTTACCAACTCTACGGTGTTAACCGATGCATACCCCGGGCTCTCGGGGAGATTCACCCGGCACTCCTCATCATCGGGAGCCACAAAGGGATTTACCAACTATACGGTATTAACCGAAGCGTACCCCGGGCTCTCGATCGAGGAGTCATCCATTACCGGACGGGGTCTCGGAGGGATCCCCATTTCTGGGGGCATGAAATCGCCAATCGTACGAGAAGACGACGGCAATGGAAGGGTGTGTTCTTTCTTCTTGCACTGCCGCCTGCTCTTCTGGGAAGAAGTAGGCTGGGACGACGATGCCAAAGCGGCGCTCGGAGATTTTGAGGGCTCTGGCTGGTCCAGGCGGGCACGGATGATTCCATGGGCATGGGTGACCATCCTGCGGGCCATCCAGTCGTTATACTTCTGGGACCCACGGTCGGAAACCTATTCCCACCCATCCCCATCGTCACTACTGCCACCTGATCCCACGAAGACACCTGCCACCTGTGCTGGGGCTGGGCCCAACCTGACTATGTTGTTGTCAATCTGGTCTTGGAGCCAGTCCTTGAACACATAACATTTCTGGATGGTGTGTCCCAGGAACCGGTGATAAGGGAAGTAGTTAGGGAGATCTGTGAGACACGCCTCTTCTGGCTTCCGGCACTCAGGCAGTCGCACGATCCTCTGCTCCAAGGCGCTACGGAAATAACCGGGGACCTGGGCCTCGCCAAACGAGTAAGCCCGATTCCTTCTACCTGGAAATGGGAATCTTGGGGGCTGACCATGGCCAGGGGCCGGAGGAGCAGGCCGAGGAGGCGGAGTCGGATTACCTCGCCTAGGTGGTGGCGGTGCGTTACGCGGAGGCACATGCCGATTTTGAGGCGGTCGCTGCTGGGCCGGAGGCTGTGGGGGTGGACCCCTATGAGCCTTCTGAGTTGGCCTCACCAGCAGCAACTCCAGCTGTCTGGGGGCCTCTATCTGTTCCACAGTAGCGGGCTCGGCTCTGGAGGCTCTCCTTGCAGAGATCACAGGAGGCAACTGGCGTGCCTGACTGGCCGGTTGGAGGGCTTCTTCGAGGCGTTGAGCCTTGTCCGAGAAGTCCCGGAACCCTCCAGGGTAATTCTGCATGATCAGGTAAGGAACCAACTCCGCCTTGACATTCCCCACACACATCGTCAGTAATTTCTCCTGAGTCAGTGGCATGTCAAGGGAGTACGTGAGCCCCTTCCACCGGGCGACGAAGTCTGCGAATCGCTCGTCGGGCCTTTTCTTGCACCTGAAGAGGTCTGAAATGTTCATCTTCCGGGTTGTGGAACTGAACTGGTAGAGGAATTGTCGGCGAAGGTCATCCCAACTAGTCACTGATCCAACAGGGAGCTGGCTGTACCAAACGAACGCTGGTCCTTCTAGTGTCTGAACGAAGCACCAGAGCTTGGCAGCCTCCTGCTGCGCCGGAGTCCCCAACATAGGCCCGCACCTTGAGTTGAAGTGGGCCAAGTTTTGTGGCGGGTCTCCGGTCCCGTTAAAGGGGGAAAAAGTGGGGTTCCCAAATCCTGGTGGGGCCGGCATTTCATCCACCCATGCAGGGTACGGCTTGCCATCCGGTGGGATCGCCACCTGCCGAGTTTCCAGGGCCTCCAAGAAAGCGATGAGTACTTCCATTAGATCATCCAGATGCAGATTCATGTCCTGATGGGGATCTCTAACCACAAGCGCATTTCCAGGCTCTTCGATACGATAATCGCACTCAGTGGCTCGGGGGGCAGCTGGCGGAGCGACTCTCGGAGCGGCGGGAGGAAACCGAGCAGGGTCTCCCAGGTTACCTCGCTGCTCGGGAGGGTTAGGAGAAACATATCGCTCCCTCTTTCTATGGGCTCCAGTGTCTCCCCTGTCGGCGAACACGACATGGTCACGGTTGCCCGGGGGGATCTCAGCAAGGGGTAGATGCTCCTGCCCCTGATGTCCTAGTCTAGGGTTGTCGTAGACAGGCTGTCGCTCTGCAATGCGTTCATCCAGGAGCTCATCAACCAGCCTCTTTTTCTCAGCTAGATGTTGGCGTAGCGTAGCCTTCTCGGGATCTTCCTCTGCCTTCTGCACTGAGGCAGATGGGTTGGCGAGTTTGACAGACCCGACGGGCTCTTTACCCATGCCGATGTTTCGGCTCAGCGCCAGTGCCTCCGTGGGTACAGGAAGGCCTAGGAGGCTCCTATGTTGGCGAGTAATCCTCCCAGATGGGTCCAATAGTGGACTTTCCTTGGGGGGTGAGTCCCCGTCGAGGGGCTCCACAATGTTTCCCTCATCTGAAGGTTCAGCCATGTTGACTGCTACTGCCCTTGGAGACATTCCATCAGGGCCGCCCAGTGGATCGGGCTTTCGGCGGATCGCACAGAAGAGGAGAGCAGCGTACTGCCCCCACCCACGGACGTGCACATGGGGGGTGGCCTCCTCAATAACTCTGTGGAGTACTTGAAAACTCTGGACGCATTGTTGCTGAAGGGCCTCGTGGAGGCCCAGCGACTCAGGGTGCCAGACTGCGGGGAGTGCTGCTAGGTCAACCCAGCAGCACTGCTCACCAATATCCTCGAGATGCGCTTGGCTCCCGGGATAAGACGCTAGCTGATGAAGGAGGCGGGAGTGAGTCACCCGAAGAATCTGGCGGAATCATTCAAACTCTCTCAGGGTGAGTGACTCTGGCACATCAAAACCCGATTTTGCGACCGGCCAAAACTTCTCAGGAAAGTGGCCCGCTGCAAGAATGGTTCAGAAGCTCCACAGCTCCGGCTCAGGGTCCGGATCTTGCCGCCCCTGCTCGTCCACCGAAGAAAGTTGGGGAATTGGCAATGGTGCCGAGGCAGGCCGTCGGGGCGGCGGGCTGGCCGGCGGGGAATACGGCGAGCAGGCCGATTGGCCGCTGATCCCTGGGTCATCCTCCCGGGGTTGCAGTGCCCTGGCCGCCACGTCGCGATAGGATGGGCCAATGGATGGGCCTCCTGTCACAATGTCGGTGCTTGCCGAGGGTGTGTAACCTCGCGATTCTTCTATCGATCCCCAGATAAGATCCTCTCCCTCCCCAACAGGGGCAGGAGGTGCTTCCGAGGAGATCAGCGGCAACTGTGGGCTTAATCCCTGGCAGTACACCAAGTCCTCATCCTCCTGGATATACCTTCAAAGGGAGGAGGGAATCATATGGATCTCGCATTCGGGGAGTACGAGACTGACGCGCCGCGTCCCCATACCTGCCCTCAACTCGAAAGGTTGGGGGGAGGTTCTATCATCGAGTCGTACTCTACCTCAGAATCCAAGAAACTGACTGGTCTAATTCTCGTCCGGACTCCCCTGACATGCCTCGTACAGCAACGACGCCTGGCCTTCCTGCCCCTAGGTAGCTCCTCAGGATAAGGACGACTTCCGTCATGGGGTCCCCCAGCCACAATAGAGCTGGGGCAGAGGGGACCGAAGGCCGGGGTGCGAGCAGCACCGGGACAGATGTCAAAAGGTATATGGGGAGGACCTACATGTGAGTGAGCGACTGGATACACAACGGCTCCATGATCGCGACCGGAGGTAGGGGGAGTGACCTCATACCCCATGCGGTGGGTGCTGGAAGGATTCATACCCGGAGCATAGCCGTCGCGAAGAAGCTGTCGGCTTCCCAGATCGATGGAAGGGAATGAGCCTTCATGGTGAGCGGCACTACCGCAGATCGGTCCGCAGTGGCCATTGCCAGTATCCGCGACCGGGAGATTCGACCCAACCTGCCTGCAGGGCGGTCGGGGTTTCGATCTCAGTCGGGAACGCGGCTGCCCCTGCTCAACATGCACAGGGATCTGGGAACAAGAGTCAGTAGTGGCTGGGGCCACAATGGCTGCTGATGCTGGTGCCCCAGAACGGGCATTCTCCCCCACTCGCACACGACGCTGGCATCGAGTCAGATGGGCCGGAACCGGCGATGCGGGGATGAAGATTGCCTTCTCCTCGGCTCGGGGAGTCAGGCGGCAGCGTCGACGCAGCCTGGCGGGGGTTCTTGCCGTTAACCCCTGTGATGGATCGCTGATCGGGTGGACCCAGACATCCCCCACCTCATTGGCGTAGGGGAGGGATGTGTCACAGCGCTCCGGGGATAGGCTCCCGAAGCGGTTGAACATCGGCGTGGGGAGCGGCGGCTCCCTGAGCGGCCCTCGAGGGCGACGATGGTGGTGAGGCGCGGCCGCCTCTAGATCCAAGCGGGCCATGCCCCTGGTGGGGATGACCCCTTCCTCGTCTTACCTATGGACCAGGTTATTGATCACCCTCCGTTGGATGATTTCTGACGGGGAGAGGGGGCGCAAGCGCCTGGCTTCTACAGTGGTCGAAGTCGGAGCGACCGTGGGATAGGTGGGACCATGCGGGGTAGCCGCGTCGGTACTGCCCCTTCCCCTGCGCCGGTGGGCAGGTGGCGATCGAGCTCCGAATGCAGTGATCTGATTCTTGGAAACAGGGAGATGAACCCATTAGTATCAATAGGAAAGGAGATCAACAACCAAGGCCCAACGTCATTCCGTCTTCCATGGTCGGTGAGAGGGATCCACGCTGACGACGTCACAGGACGGAATAGTCAACATCCTGACAGCCTCGACCTCTGGCGGGTTCACGTCCCGGTGAGGGTTACCCGGACCTGGTGACATGCTATTATCCTGATGCTCCAACGGCTACCATTCCCCATTTTTAGGAGAAGAGCTTCACATCGGGTTCACCATTTTTTGTTTCCGACGCTTTCGCCAGGGCGCGCACGTCCGTCCGCCAGGGAGGGCGCGCTGCTTGTGGCCCCGCATTCCCGCTTTCCAAAGGCGGGCGGTATCTGTTCCTTGTTCAGGGATGTCTGCTCCTTGATCGAAACCGGGATGATGGGATGTCGGTTCTTCCTTCCGTGGATTCCTCCTCGGAGCTCATTACCTAGTCCGAGTCTCCCTCAAAGATTTAAGACAGGTTCGTGAAGCTCATTCCTGGTGCCATATCTACATGGACTCCAGTTAATTACGCTGCTTCCGTCAAGACGCTCCAAGGGGTCTTGTCGAGACAGCAACCTGCGGTGAGGAGAACGGTCACGTTGGGGTATCGTCGGCATGTCTGTCTTGGGTCCCTTATCACAGGGCTTCTCGAGGGCGCGGAAGCCCGATGCATCCCACATCAAACGCGGGGAATGTGTACCATATAAGGTTTTCCTCAGCTTCCCATGTTTAACACTGGGTATGTCACGAGTTTAACGACTTGCGGAGACGGATCGGGTTGAAGGATCCCTAGGGGGAACACCGATGTTGGGGCCAACACGTGGGTGGCTTCCCATATGTCATGGAGTGGGAAAGGGTGGCATGATCTCACCGGGATGTGGTGGCCTGGGTAAGGATCAGGATGGATGGTGGAGTGAGACATGGGGCATACGTCCTGAGACGGCCCAAGAGGGGGGGATACAGTTTAACGTCATGCGGGACAGAATACAGTTTAACGTCATGCGGGACGGAATACAGTTTAACGTCATGCGGGATGGGATACAGTTTAACGTCATGCGGGATGGGATACAGTTTAACGTCATGCGGGACGGGGGAATGTGGGGCTTACACTCTGAGGCGGCCCAAGGTGGTCGGGGAACCGACATGGAGAGGTCGGGACGACCGGGTGGTGGGATTGAACCTCGTGGAGGCTTCCTACGTACCATGAGTTAGCACGGATCAAAGTCCATGTAGTTCCCTGGGATGGGGCTTACGCTCTGAGGCGGCCCAAGGTGGATAGTGAACCGACGTGAGGAGGTTGGAACAACTTGGTGGTGGGCTTGAACCTCGTGGAGGCTTCCTACGTACCATGCTTTAGCACGGATCAAAGTCCACGTAGTTCTCTGGGACGAGGCTTACGCTCTGAGGCGGACCATAAGAGGATGTCATGGTCGGTGCGCACTCTAAGCCCATGTGAGTCATGCTCGGTGTGGGAAACAAGAGGCAGCAAGGACCAGACGATCACGTCGCAAAGGGTGCGTCCGTGAGAAGCGGAATGGGGCTTACGCGTTGAGCGGCCCAAAGATGAAATAGTGGCTTACGCGTGGTTAGAGGCCCTTGGTGTCGGGGCTTACTCCAGGGTGGAGGCCCGTGATGCGACAAAGCGCAGTGGGAGAAGGACTCCACAGGCCTTGGCAGGGGGGAAGTACGGAGATGCACGGGTGCAATCATCCGCAAGAAAGGTTAGGGGCTTACGCTCTGAGGCAGCCCTTCCCCCGCGGACAAACGCCGCTCCGACAAGGAGGATCTGATTCCATGTGAGGAAGAGTCCATTCCCGTGGAGACGAGTGGACGTAAAAAATGTCCGAGCTGGGGGGACCCTGCGTGCGAAGCACGGGGTCGGACCACAGTTTAACGTCTTGTGTTAAGGACGAGGTGCTTAGCAGTTTAATGTCTTGCAGCTTGGACGAGGTGGGTTTGCTCCACACCCCTAGGGCTTACATGCCCAACGACCTCTACCCCTTGTGGGAGTAAAGGCATTGGCAAGGCCATGGTGAAGGGGGGCCATAGGGCAAACCACCGGGGGGGTCCACGTTAGCGTGGCTATGCGAAGAAGCAATAGCCATTAGCGTGCCTATGCGGAGAAGCATAAGGCAAAGCAACGCAATGGGAAACATAGCCCAAGGGACCTTGAGGTTACTTCGCACGAGACTAGAAGGCCGTGCGGGAAAACAACGCATGGTGCGCATGCCCGGCAGGGGAGACATCAGGTGTCGGTGGAGGGGGCAGCCAAGGGGCATCAAGGTGAGGGGTCCTGGGCTTTGCGCGCAAAAGGGACGACTCGCGCGCAAAACACCAGGACAACACGCAATTGGAGTAATGTAATTGCACGCGAAGAGGGAATTACGCGCAAGGTTTTGCGCGCAAGGCAGGGTATTGCGCGCACGGACCACGGATTGCGCGCAAGTGGGGAAACCGGAGAAAGGGGCAAAGTCACTAAAGCCGGTGGAGTTTCGCGCAAAGGCGAACTCCGGGGCAAGGTTGCGCGGAATTCAGGATTACCTTGATGTCATCTTTCGTGCGGGGGGAGCCGAATTGCGCGCACGAGAGCCGCTTCGGATTCCTCAACCCCCAAACCGTTCGGGGTCACCTTATATTTATAGGCAACCTCTGTCGCGGAATCCAGGTGGCGCGTGAAATATTCCGCACTGGGAACCGCTTGCGCACAAAATCTCGCCACGGAGAACCGGGGAGCGCAATTATTGTGCGCCTCACCGGTCCAATTCCGCGAATCCCGGGAGTACTTCACGCGCAGAACATTTTTGCGCACGGATCCTCCTTTATTTCGCGCACCACTTCTCGTGCCTCCGGATCGGGCCTCTGACTCCGAATATGACTTCGCTTCGTCATTTCGAAACTTCCTCCGAGAGTTACAGGCTTTTTCGGCGTCAAAAATTATGAATTTATTTCTTTAATTTAATAGCAAATAAAATAACGAAACAATGTCTTACTCTTCTGAATCTCTTGCAGAGTATATTTATAGTAGATGATTCATACAAGGATTATGTACTAAGGCTTTTAAGAAGGATTCATCAAGGTTTTCTCACTATTTTAACAAGATGTCACCTGAAAGATTACAAAGGTAAAATAAACCCGCACTCACCCATTGTCTATGCTCACCTGATATCCCAAGAAGCATGGGATGCATTTATTGGCCATCGTGGGGATGAGAAGTTTCAGGTACATTGTGGGTGATAATACATTGTTTGAGGATACATGTATTCATCACTTTGATTGTCAATATTTCATTTATGAAATAGTAACTCTTTAATGAAAATAAGGAACGTGCATCAAAACCAACATACCCCTATCGTAAAGCAAGGATGGGGTACACTTCACTAGAAAAGAAAATGGTACGTATTTTAAATTTACAGTAATATTGTTAGGTGCCAATAAACAACATCATAATTATCTTTCTATGTTTATATGTAGATAGATGAGTCTAAAACCAAAGACACTTCCATCCCACGTCATGTGCTTTAGAAGGAGGGACGTGTAAATAAGGGAAGCTAGTAGATGAGGATGCACAAAAGGTGTGGGAAATTTATGTAAGTGTGACATGACGATAAAAAGATTTTTTTAAATTTCTATTGCATAAAAATAATTAGTTATTTTCCTATATCCAACAGTCATAAGAATCAGCTACTCCTGTAGTGGATTCAGAACTATTATCGACGGCTTTGAAGCAATCAGAAAAATATGGTCGTTTTAGAGGAGCGGGGTTTGGGATGGCACCCTGAGTATATTTTGAGAAGAAGAAAAAATGGATGATAGAGATGAAACATTGAAATAAATGAGTGAAAAAATAGCAGCCCTTGAAGAACTATTGCAATGGCAGGGGGAGTTGCTCGCAACTTTTATGGGTGGGAAGCAAGGAGAAGACACAACTTAGGAACAAACAGCGCATGAAGATCCCGCCCCACCCCCCACCAGCTTTGAGGCGATCCATTCCCCTCAAAGATCTATCTTAGCCGTGGTAATCAATATTCTAATCATTGTTCCCATGAAATGTGAATGATACAAACACTGATACTTTTCTTGTAATGATCTTCAACATGGTGATAATGATTGTGATTTATATCTGTCAACACCCACCTATCACCTTATTGTGAGGGCTACAGTGTTCAACATCCCAGATGACACACTACATAAAAGACCACTTCTGAAAGATCATCTGAAAGTGATGATTACTGTAGATCATGATCCAAATGCAGATCTACCTATTCCACTTGATGACGATAATATTCATACAGTTGAAAAGGCTATTGGGACATTCATTGCATGGTTGTCACAACTTGTAAGAGTACATGCAGCCAAAGAGGTATTTATTTCCTTTTTTTTAAGCTAAACCTTTAACAGTTAATGAAAAAAGGTTATGAACCAATGAATGTTATTATAGACGGAGAAAGGGAAGGGGTGACAAATTTCGGCTCAAAACCATCTAAATGATCGACCAACCGATCCCAAGGAGCTACTGAAAGCAAAATAACACCACATGTTCTCTATCCACATTTACTATCATTGAAGACTCATGTGGATACAAAGATAAGAGGTGTTAGTAGTCATATAGTGGTTTTCTAAAAGAATATATACGGAGAGGAAAGTCAAGATTTCGTTGCTGCTAAAAATGTAAATGAGATCCTTGAAAATGGTTGTCTAGGCATCACAGTTGTAAATATATATATGAGGTATGTTTTCATGAATTGGTTTTCTAAAAGCTGATCTAATGTGAAAAATATGACTAAATGCATTTTATATTGTTGACAGACATATATAAGAAAAACAGTTGAAGGAATTTTCCCATGAGCCAAAATTTGGACTCGTTAGTCCTTATACCACATCATCACATCTAACGAAATTAGAGCCATCAAAAAAGAATGAAATAGTGAACGGCTTGCAGAGAACATTTGAAAGCAAGATTACATATGAAAGACTCTTCTTAATACCAACCATGTAGGGGTAAAACTCTACGATTAAATCATATCAATTATTTTTTCACTTATTTTATTACTTATTCCTTTTTTTTGTTTTTAGGAAACATTGGATGCTAATTACAGTGAACTTGGATACTCCAAATATTTATTTTCTAGATTCAAAGCAATGATATCCATAAAACCTACCACACATGATGGAGTTTGTGAATCTGTAAGACACTACATCCAACATTTTAGGTCTAAACATCAAGTAATATAATTTATATTATCTTTTACTGAGGATTCTGTTATGATAGGGCGGTGTCTCATTATCGTCTAAAAAATGAATGACGACAGGGGATAAGCATAAGGATGTGAGCAAGTACTACGTCTGGACAAATATCAGGGTATATATAATAAAATTTCACTATCCAAACACATCTCAACACAAGTTACTTATTCTCCTAATGATATTTTTTTTGCAGTATCCAAAACAAAAAAAACAATAATGATTTCGGTTATTATGTTTGTAAATTTATGAAAAAGATTGTTTTTCATCAACAAACTAGCATCCCTAAAGAGGTATTTTCAAAAACAACTACTAGTTCGTTTAATTTATTTATTAATTATTTATTTTTCTATTTTGCAGTACTACTATGACTGCTAAAAAGCCTCATAATCACAATATGATATAGATGTATTTATAAATGAGTGGTTCACATACCTGATGGAATATTGTACACAAATAGCATGAAGATCTGACTTGGGGATGTGTACAATTGGCGGTCATTTTTGAGAGGGGTTAAGTGGATTAAAAGATGACACATTGTTGTATGTAAATGTTCGTAGGAAAATATTAGTTGTTATTAAATAAAACATCCATTCTACAATGATTCAATTTCACATTTTAACATATGATACGCACCAACAACATGCAATAATGATGAACAACTCAAAGGGTCTCTCTTTTGTTTAAAATGGATAGATTTTTAAGTAAAAACAACAACTGATGTATAGAAATCCAACCGAACATGTTAGGATTGTGTTGATACTTTAGGATAATGATCCATGGGTTCATTGTGGATGTGTAAGAGTCAACCCCACCTCAATCCGAGGCACGGTGTGGCTGGTACCACTCAAAGGGTCTCTCTTTTGTTTAAAATGGACACAATTTCAAGTGAAACAACAATTGGCCAATGGAAATATGAAAAAATGAATTAGGATTGTGTTGGTACTTTAAGAGAACAATCCACGGGTGTGTTGGGGACATGTAAAAGTCATCCCCACCTCAATCTAAGGTATGTTGTGGCCGGCACCACTCAAAGGGTCTCTCTTTTGTTTAAACTGGACAGATTTTTAAGTGAAAACAACAAATGACCTATGGAAATCCAACCAAACGCATTTGGATTGTATTGATCCTTTATTAGAATGATCCAAGGGTCCTTTGTGACATGTACGAGTCATCCCCACCTCAATACGAGGCATAGTGTGGTCGGTACCACTCAAAGGGTCTCTCTTTTGTTTAAAATGGACTGATTTTTAAGTGAAAACAACAACTGACCTACGGAAATCTGACCAAACGCATTCGTATTGTATTGATACTTTATGAGAATGATCCAAGGCTCATTTGTGACATGTAATAGTCATCCCCACCTCAATTCAAGGCACAGTGTGGCCAGCACCACTCAAAGGGTCTCTCTTTTGATTAAAATGGACAGATTTTTAAGTGAAAACAAAAGCTGACGTACGGAAATCTGACCAAAAGAATTAGGATTGTCTTGTTCCTTTATGAGAAATATACATGAGTCCTTTTTGACTTGTATGAGTCATTCCCGCCTCAATCCAAGGCACAGTGTGGCCAGTATCACTCAAAGGGTTTCTCTTCTGTTTAAAATGGACACAATTTTAAGTGAAAACAACAACTGACCTTCAAAGATCAGACCAAACACATTCATATTGTCTTGATCCATTAGGATAATGATACATGGTTCCTTTTTAACGTGTACGAGTCATCCCCGTCTCAATATGAGTCACGGTGTGGCAGGTATCACTCAAAGGGTCTTCCTTTTGTTTAAAATGGACACAATTTTAAGTGAAAACAACAACTAACCTACAGAAATCCAACCAAACGCATTCATATTGTATTGATCCTTTAGGAGAACGATCCACGAGTACTTTGTGACATGTAATAGTCATTCCCACCTCAATCCAAGGCATGGTGTATCTGGTACCACTCAAAGTGTATCTCTTTTGTTTAAAATGGACATATTTTTAAGTAAAAACAACAACTAAAATACAAAAATCCAACCAAACGCATTCAGATTGTATTTATCCTTTAGGATAACGATCCATGGGTCATTTGTGATGTGTACGAGTCATCCTCGACTCAATCTGAGGCACGGTGTGGCTGATACCACTCAAAGGGTGTCTCTTTTGTTTAAAATGGACAAATTTTTAAGTGAAAACAAAAACTGACCTACGGAAATCTGACCAAACACATTCAAATTGTGTTGATCCTTTAAGATAATGATCCACTGGTCCTTTGTGACATGTAAGAGTCATCCCCGCTTCAATATGAGGCACGGTGTGGCCAGTACCACTCAAAGGGTCTCTCTTTTGTTCAAAATGGACACAATTTTAAGTGAAAACAACAACTGACCTACGGAAATCTGACCAAACACATTAGGATTGTGTTGATCCTTTACTAGAATGATCCAAGGGTGCATTGGGGATGTTTATGAGTCATCCCCTCGTCAATATGAGGCATGTTTTGGCCGAAACCACTCAAAGGGTCTCTCTTTTGTTTAAAATGGACAGATTTTTAAGTGAAAACAACAACGGATGTACGGAAATCCAAACAAATACATTCAGATTGTATTGATAAATTAGTAGAACAATCCTATATTACTTTTTTATGTTTAAGATTCATCCCCGCCTCAATCCAAATCACGGTGCGGCCGTGACCACTCAAAGGGTCTCTCTTTTGTTTAAAATGGACAGATTTTTAATTGAAAACAACAACTGACCTACGGAAATCTGACCAAACGCATTCAGATTGTATTCATACTTTAGTAGAATGATCCAATGGTCCTTTGTGACATGTAAAAGTTAACCCTTCCTCAATAAGAGGCACGGTGTGGTTGGTATCACTCAAAGGGTCTCTTTTTTTTTTAAATGGACACAATTTTAAGTGAAAACAACAACTGACTTACGGAAATCCGACCAAACACATTCGGATTGTCTTGATATTTTATGAGAACGATTCATGGGTCGTTTTCGACGTTTAAAATTCATCCTCACCTCAATCTGAGGCACGGTATGGCCGACACCACTCAAAGGGTCTCTTTTATGTTTAAAATGGACAGATTTTTAAGTGAAAACAACAACTGATGTACGGATATCTGACCAAACGCATTTGGATTGTCTTGATCCTTCAGGAGAACAATACAAGGTTCCTTTGTGATGTGTAAGAGTCATCCCCTCCTCAATCCTAGGCACTGTGTGGCCGGTATCACTCAAATGGTCTCTCTTTTGTTTAAAATAGACACAATTTTAAGTGAAAACAACAACTGACCTACGGAAATCTGAACAAAAGCATTCAAATTATATTTATCTTTTATTAGAACTATCCAAGGGTCCTTTTTGATGTGTACGAGTCATCCTTGCCGCAATATGAGGCACATTATGGCCGGTATCACTCGAAGGGTCTCTCTTTTGTTTAAAATGGACACAATTTTAAGTGAAAACAACAACTGACCTACAGAAATCCAACCAAACGCATTCAGATTGTATTGATCCTTTAGTAGAATGATCCAAGGTTCATTTTTGACGTGTACGAGTCATCCCAGCCTCAATATGAGGCACGTTGTGGCTGGTATCACTAAAAGGGTTTCTCTTTTGTTTAAAATGGACACAATTTTAAGTGAAAACAACAATTGACCTACGGAAATCTGAATAATGCATTCATATTGTATTAATGATTTAGGATAATGATCCAAGGGTTATTTGGGGACGTTTATGAGTTAACTCCGCCTCAATCAGAGGCACGGTGTGGCCGGTACCACTCAAAGGGTCTCTCTTTTGTTTAAAATGGACACAATTTTAAGTGAAAACAACAACTGACCTATAGAAATATGAAACAAAAACATTTGGATTGTCTTGATCCTTTAAGAGAAAAATCCACGGGTGCTTTGGGGATGTGTATGAGTCATCCCTGCTTCAATCCGAGGCACGGTGTGGCCGGTACCACTCAAAGGGTCTCTCTTTTGTTTAAAATGGACCGATTTTTAAGTGAAACAACAACTAACATACGGAAATCCGACCAAATGAATTAGGATTGTATTAATCCTTTAGGATAATGATCCATGTGTCCTTTGTTACATGTATGAGTCATCCCTGCCTCAATCCAAGGTTCGTTGTGGCTGGCACCACTCAAAGCGTCTCTTTTTTGTTTAAAATGGACAGATTTTTAAGTGAAAACAAAAACTGACGTACGGAAATCTGAAAAAATGCATTAGGATTGTATTGATAATTTATTAGAATGATCCAAGGGTCCTTTGTGACGTGTACGAGTCATCACCGCCTCAATCTGAGGAACATTGTGGCTGGTACCACTCAATGGGTCTCTCTTTTGTTTAAAATGGACATATTTTTTAGTGAAAACAACAACTGACCCACGGAAATCCGACCAACGCATTCAGATTGTATTGATCCTTTAGGAGAACAATCCAAGGGTGCATTGGGGACGTGTATGAGTCAAACCTGCATCAATCTGAGGCACAGTGTGTCTGGTACCACTCAAAGTGTCTCTCTTTTATTTAAAATGGACACAATTTTAAGTGAAAACAACAACTGGCCTACGGAAATCAAACCAAACACATTCGGATTATCTTGATCCTTTAGGACAACGATCCACGGGTCCTTTTAGATGTTTATGAGTCATCCCCCACTTTGGAAATCCCCCCCAATCCCCCCCCCCCGGATACCCCCCACCCTCTGGACAACCACCACCCCCTGGACGGCACCCCCACCCCTTTTTGACACTACCCCACCACCTGGATACCCCCAACCCCCCTAGACACCCCCCAGCCATGGACGGCCACCCCCACCCTCTTAGACACCATCCCACCCCCCTTTTATAGCCCCACCAACCCCCTGGACCCCCCCCCCCCCCCGGACACCCCCCACCCCCTAGAAAGCCCCACCGACACCCTGGACACTAGCCCCCCCACATGGACACCCCATAGACCCCCCCCCCCACCTGGACACCCCCCTCCTTGGACACCACCCCACCCCCCTTGGACAACCCCCTAGACCCCCCTGGACACTCCCCACCCCCCTGGACACCCCCCACCCCCTGAACACCCCTATCTCCCCAGACACCCCCTCCCACCCTCATGGACACCACCCTACCCCCCTTGGACAGCCCCACCAACCCCCCGGACTGCCCCCACCCCCCAGACACCCACCCCCCACCCCTTGGAAAGCCCCCCCGACACCCTGGACACTAGCCCACCCCCTGGACACCCCCATGAACACCCCCCCCCCCCCCCCACATGGACACCCCCCCCTAGACACCACCCCACCACCTAGACACCCCCCCCCCCACCCCCCCACCCCCACCCCCTGGACACCACCACCCTCCTTGGAATACCCCACAACCTCCTGGACCACCCCCACCCCCCCTGGACACCCCTTTCCCCTCAGACACCCCCATCCCCCTGGACACCCCCTACCCCTCCTTGGACAGCCACCCCAAACCCCTGAACAGCCCCCCCAACCCCTTGAATTCTGAATAGAATTCTTTATGTATTTAATTAACTTATGAATTATGTGTTAATGGTGTATTGGTATACTTGGTGTAATTATCTTATTATTTATGTGTTAATTTGGTATGGGTATACTTATTAAGATGCTTAATTTTTTGCAGGTGTTGTTTGGGTGTGCTGCTGCAGAAATTTTTTTTTGCAGCAGACAGGGCATTTATCAGCGCTTTTTTAGTGCTGATAAAAGAAGCATTTATCAGTGCTAAAAAATCGTTGATAAAATCCACATTTATCAGCACTAATAAAGGAAGCCTTTATCAGTGCTAAAATAGCATTGATAAACTGATCCTTTATCAGCTCTTTTTTAGCACTGATAAATGTGCATTTTATCATCACTTTTTTAGTGCTGATAAAGTATCCCTTTATCAGCATTGAGCTTTACAGCACTTTTTTAGCACTGATAAAGCCCATTTTGAGCGCTGATAAATCCCGTTTTTGTACTATTGAGATAAGAATAATCATATAAAAACACTTATAGGAGTTCATGGGGTGATCCATGAAGTCAAGAAGTCAATTTTTAGAAACGTATGTGTCATTGGGTATGGTTGTATGTGTCATTGGTAATATCATCGTAAGTTTCATTATGAATGGAAATAATAATTTGGAAAAAACATAACAATGTATGTGTGTTTCTAGATTAGCATAATTATATTTTTTTGATCTATGTACATGTGATTGGGTACCATTTTAAGGGTCATTCTATCCAGGATATATGAATTTGGAAAAGGCATGGAATGTATGTGTCATCCAAATATTAGCGTAGGTTTCATCACCCTCAACATATGTGTGATCTTCTGGTTGTATATGTGTTATCGACTATAAAATTTGTGTTATACCAGAATTTGTATCTGTCATATGACACATAGAGAAATTATATAAATCATGCAACGTCATTTATTTAGGGAAATTACTTTGGATAAATTTGTGATATTGTTTGTAATTCTCTAAATGTGTGTTCCAATTTCATATAAAGCATGAATTGTTAAAAGGTGTTTCAAAATTAATGGAACTTTGGATAGAAACCATGATCCAAGATAAAATAAAATGGGAATTGTGGTGATATTTTAGTGGAATAGAATATCATGGTGTAATCCAGGCCATGAAGAAGCAATGGGTGCATGGTATGTTAATAAAAGTATTCATTAAATCTACATGATTTGAGGTGGATTGTGGATATTGATGGATCCATTTTTTACAAGCTACATGCTAATTAAAAATTGAATTTGATGATGTGTAAACTATATTTGTACATAGGTTTAGTGTATTTTAATCCATGGTTTAGCATAAAGTCTCAAAAGGAGGATATTTACCATATTTTGGAAAAATCAAAAGTAGTGAGAGGTTTAAGGACTTAACTCAACTCTAAATAGATTTATTGAAATATGTGATGTAACTAAAAGATATTTCATATATTTCACCTTCCAACTGGTTATCTTGATCCTAGTAGTGGATAGAGAATAAAATGGTTTTCATATTTCTTAAATATGGAAAATTTCATTTATCATGTTGTGTTTCTCTTTTAAAAAGTAAGGGAAGAAGTAATAATAGTATAACACTCTCTTTGAAGTGACTCTCAAGATTTATTACTATATATATATAATAAGAGTTTGTGTGTGTGAGAGATGATTTGTAGAGAATCAATGAAATGTCTGTAGGTGAAAAGAGAGGATCTAGACTATGGATTCTTAAGTATTTGTACATCAAAGAAAAATAAGGGAGTTTTTTTAATAGAAAAGGAATTCTAGACTCATACTGGAAGGAGGGAGAACATGGAAGTTCATAAAGAACCCTTCAAATAGGTATATTTTGATGCTCGAGGAGAATTTCACAACTTACAATATGAATAAGTAGTTAGTAAGGAGGATAAATAACACATCTACATCATACTAAGGATACACTCATTCAAGAAAGTGATGCCAATTTAATATATACCTATACATATATAAATTATGGTTGTCCTACCCCGAAGCAGTGCGTGAAGGAGGGGGAAAGGAATAATGCCTTGGGAAAGGAGCGACTGAGTCCTAACCACTTGTAAGATAGTAAAATCAATCATGGAGTGATGAAAACCTCATTATATCCATCAAATAGAATCATTCCTAATAGATTATAGTGTATGAAACATAATTATGGATTTCAATGCATGGTGTGGATTATCTTAGTGTGGATAAACTAAGTAAAATCCTTATGTATGTGTGCATGCATGTTTACATTTTTCAAGACACAAAGTGTGATAAATAATCTAGATATATTCAGTATAGGTTATTCAAGTAAAGGTATAATTAGATCAATAGTTAAACAAAATGAAAATGTGACCCTAATAACTATGAGTTCAACATCAAAAAAGGGGAGAAAAGTGTTTTAAGGAAAAGTGATTAATTTATAAAAAGATTTAATGTTCTGATTTACCTTACCCCTTCAGGGTATTCTCACATAAGTCCCTTGAGGGGCCTAACATTGTATTAAAGTAAGCATCAAGATCCTGCACTGGTGAGAGTCTAATAGTTTTCAAATATTATATTTCAAGGGAATATGAAAAATTGATATCGATGTTATAATCATTTAAGAATTCATCAAATACATTCTTCTCCACAAAATACTTAAAAAGTATCCATTGTTCTATGGAAAAATATTTATACATATATATTTAAGAGTATTTATGAATTAAGTGAAAGTATATACATTGACAAGGTATTTAAAAAAAATATGGAACAATTCAATACAAGGTTGTTACCTATTTCACATGGAATGAATCTTTAAAAAATTTGTCTTCAAACACAGGTTTATAAAGATAGAATAAATTCATTTACACTTAAAAATTGAATATGTCATTTATATCATGTTGTGTATTAAACTTGATCATATCAAGTAAATTTAGGAGAACTGAAATGGGTGGAAATTAAAAAAATTCCTTGAGAGTACAAAGGATGTATACCTGGTATATAAAAAATATAGGGAACTAGTTTTTAGGGTATATACAGATTCTAGTATTTAGACATATTGGGTTTATCTGATATTGTTGTTAAGTTATTATTGGTGAAAAGGAGAAGATCAATGTAGATGTAGTTTCCAATTCTAAAAAAACTAAAATACATCACAACTTCGTATATAGCTAAAGAAGCAATATATATATATATATATATATATATATTTGATATAACATCTACTGAAAAGTTTTTCTCAAAAACATAAAGTTATGGTTAGTAAATAATCCATGGAATATAATGCATAAAAATCATTTATTAATGTCATAACTCAACAGAATCAAGAATATCATGTGAGAGATAACTAGCTAAAAGAGTTAGTAGTTAGATCTTGTGTTAGTGGGAGTTTAATAGAGTTAGTGACCTAGAACCAAATTTAAAATATAATTTTGATTACTAGATCCTATATTCAATTTGATATATAAATGATTATTCTTATCACATGTTGTCTTTTCTTTTATATTTTTTATATGATAATATTCCTAGAGTATTTTTTTAAATCAATATATTATAGAAATTCCCTATCATAATGATAACCTAGGAATGTAATTAAAATATTATTAAACTATATCATATGGTCTAAATACACTAGTCAGGTAGGACACATATTGTGTTTGAGTATCATCTATTGGGTGATTTCATGTATTGAGGCTTCTTCTCAAGAAATTAAAACTTATTAATGTTCAGGACAGGAGGTCATGGTGATTGAACTACTAATAGGGTCTAAATATGTTTTATGTGTCATTATATGTTTCTATCTATGAGTGTGTGTATTGGTCCTTAAACTTGAGATCATTATCATCGAGTATCGTGGTTCATGTTTGTAAATGCATAATAAAAATTCTTCCATGTATGTTCCTAGAGAATTAGTTTGATGTGGGTGCATTATGAATGGTATGGAATTTATTTGATGATCAAGATATAATTTTTCTCTTCTGGGTTTTGGAAGAAGATATCTCTAACCCTTTGATTAAGATGGAAGTGTCAAATCTAAAATCCATGACCATGGGGTTAACATACAATTCCATCTCAGAAATTTAAATAAATATGTACCAAGTAGTAATGGTGATAACACAAGTACACATCATGATTGATGCGATATTAGTTTTAAAATTGATTATATTACATGGAAGGTTATCATTTTTGTTTCAATGACATGTCACTTTATCCATGGGAGTCATGGTGTGTTACTTGATATCGCTCTTAGTCTTTAGATTGGACCTACCTCCATTGATAAAGTTTCCTATATGGTTATAAAATAATTGTATCCATAGGTTAATCGTACTCAATTGAATCTAAGAATATGAATATAATAAATTATAGTTTGTAATCCAATGTCTATTTGAGTTAATTTCAATCATAATTCAATCAAAAATTGTTCAAGATTCGAATAAATGAGTTGAAATTTATCACATATTTATTAATGTGTTGTCTCAAGCTGGTAAGTGAATATTATAATTTTTCATGGATGTACATAATCATTTTTGGTTTGATGGTTCAATAATTTATAGGAGAATTTGATCCAGGTTATTGGCCCAAGTCCATGCTTTAATTTTATTAATTATTTGTTTATGTATTTAACTATTGGAGTATTTCATGGTATTTATTTTATAAATATCACTTAAAATGGTAATTAATTTTAAGAAGTTATCTATTAAAAAATGTAATATGGGATTTATTATTTATTTTACATTTAAAGAGGTTCCTTTATGCAATATTATTTAATATAAACCTATATATATATATATTCATGTTATGTTAATGAAATATCATTTTTTTAATTCTATTCTCAAGACCTATAAAAAGAATTAGATAGAATTCTCTCATATTCCCTCAATATCTAGAGAGATAAATAATGATAGATAAACACAAATGATCAGTTGAGCATTGAAAAGGACTTAATCCTTCCACATTAGCACACAAGATCTCAATAATGACATTTATAATTTTTTAAAATTTATGTGGATATATCTAAAAGAATCCTTGTTTGAATTTTATAAGCAATGACAATTCCAAAATGATCGTAGATAAATTCTAGAGATATCAATGATGAGTGGGAATTGAATTGTAAAAAATAATCAATGTAATTGTTTTATTTAAATAATTAATTAAAAATTATATGTGATGATATTATTAAAGTAATTCAAGTATATTTCATCAAGTTTTTATGGATCTCACCCCTAACTTGTGTTATGTCTAAATCCTTCAGCTAGTAGTTCTCTATCAACCTCACTAGTCAAGTATTCTTGAAGATGAAAAATTAGGTGCACATGTACTATTTTATTTTCTTCCTTTACATATAATTACTTCATTGTGATGGTTCTAGATGAAGTGGAATCACCTATTGGGCTTATGTACAACTCTTGTTTTTTCGATTCAATGGATCATTCGCAATGAACATGATGTGAATTACATGACCAACAAAACAAATCCAAAGAATATTGATGAATGATTTTACCATAACTAAGAGGGAGGATTTTTTAAAATTAATTTATAATTAATTTAAAACACATGAAGAAATATTACCTAGGTATTATGATATTTTTTGGTTGATGGTATTGATCATTTTAACCCTTTCATTGTATTATATTTCTATAATAATGATACAAAGCAGATCCCCTTTAGTGATGATCCACATGTGATCCTTCGATCTCCGAACAACATCAATAAAACATTGAGTGATGGCATAACCAATTGATCATATTCTATTTTTCACCTTAATTGCTTCATGTTCCTTTGAGCTTTAAGAAATCTCTCTTATTCTTATTGGTATTGAGAGGAAAGAGGAGGAGGGTGGTCTTAATAGGAAATTATTATGCACAATTATTATCCTTTCTCTGATTGACATGGTGTTCTATAAATACACCTTGGTCTAGGGTTTATTTATAATTAATTTCCAAAAGCCCCATAACTATGAATTAATTCCAAATAAACCCCATGTCATGTAAATATTAATATTATTACTATTTTACTTATGATGTGTGCAAACCTATAGAGTGATAAATATTACTTTACAGTATAATTATTTATTTTTTTATCGAACCTGAAAATCAGTCTATTTATCCTCTTCATAATTTATTGAGTTATAGAATAAATATTTAAATAAATATTATTCCCTCAATAAATAAAATAAATATTTTATTCATAGTATGGAAAATAAATATTTTTTAAATATTCCTGTAATTAAATAAATTATTGATTTATGAATAAATAATTATTTAATACCTTTTGAATAGTAAAGGTATAAATAAATATCATATATTCACATAATTAAACAATTACCTTAGGAATAAATATTTATTTAATATTTTCGATTGATTAATAATTCTTGAATAAATATTTTTTCTTGATCTAGAGAATAATATTTATTCAAATTGTTAAATAAATAATATTTAACTATGATCGACATAAACACTTAATGTATACCCTCTAATACTCTTCCTAAGTGGAATTCAATAGGATTGATTAAAGTCTAATATTATTATCTAGGAATGGGTCAAAGAACTCACAAAGAAATAAGATATATCACAATGACAACAACCACATACAAATTCTCATTATGTTATATAATCCCTTTATTGTGATATTTCATCAAGCAGGTTGCACACTCATGTCATCAACCTATATACAAGATACCTATTTCTTTGACTTTATGAAATAAACTTTTTAATACACCATGTCTATGAAATTTAATGTGATAATTCTATTTCAATTAAAGAGATAATACATAATATTCCATAAAGAGAGAATGGAAAAATACATCCTAAACTTATTCATTAATAACATATCATTCACGAGGCACCCACCATACCATAATTTCCATGAACATATTTCATCACAATTGTAGTCAATATATCAAATTATGTGAGTCATGATATTCATTAATCACAATCTTAAATTCTAAGGATCATTACACAAGCTTGCAGACAAGAAAATCCAATGACACACAAACATGTGGAATTCCTACTGGTGGGTTTGTTCTCATAATCTCTCTTCTTAGTGATTACCAAGTGAGAACTTCCTGATATGAAGACTCATATATTAATGAGTAATAACATCTAATTTTCAATATATTATGTTCCCCATCATTGAATGTTATCCAATCATAGAATAATATTTAAGAATATTGGAAGAGAATTTTAAGGTTTTCATCATATAAGAGAACTTCTATGACCTTTTTTTAGTGTGATAGATATTATGAGACATTATTACATTAAAATAACATAGAATAATTAAAAATATGTAATAATATATTTTATTGATATTCATCTCTTTTAATATATATTTACTCCAAAGTGTAGACAATTGGTTCTAGAACACCAACTCTAACTGAATCCCACTTGGAATAGAGCCAACTATTAATGACTTTAAGTTTGGTAGATCTCACATGATTATCATGCTTATGCTAAGTTAAGGAATTATTTAAGGGGTCCACCATGTTTTCATCCTTGGAATCTATGATCACTATGATGTCACCTCTCTAAGAAAAACCCCTCAAGATATGGTATTTTTGAAGTATGTTCTTCGTTCACTGATGTGACCTTGGCTTCTTTTCAAGATCCACCACTATTGTATTATCACAATAGAGTGTGATAGGGTTTTTACTAATATTCACTATGTCAATCTCTTAGATAAATTTTTGTATCCAAACTGATCCTTTAGCTACCTAAAAAGTCAAAATGTACTCAAAATTTATTGTATAATCATCGACTATGGATTTCTTTGAGCTATTCAAACTTACAACACCTCTATTATGAGTTAATATGAGTCCTCACTACAATTTTAGATCATATTGATCTATTTGGAAGATAGAATCTGCATATCCTCTAATGAATATCTCACCATCTCCTCCATAGACCCAGAATATATCCTCAAGATGGCTTTGAATGCTTAATGATATTATTAACTACCATCCAATGGTGGTCACCTATGTCATCTTGATATCTTCATATTGTACTTAAGGTGTAGGTAAAATATATCCTAGTATATAACATAGCATACCCGACTGACCCAATCACTAACACATATGGAATCTTTTCCATCCTCTATCTTACCACATGTTTCTAAATATATATTTTCATAGAAAGATAAATGTCATAAAACATTAGAAATAATCCCCTCTTGGATTATTTTATAATAAATCTATTTATTCTCTTATTAATGTGTGTACTTTTAATTAGTTTAAGAATCCTCTTAGATTTACCACGATGGATTTTGATCCCAAGAATATATGTTGTTTTTGTAAGTCCTTTATGGAGAAGCAAGTGTTTAACCAAGCATTAATGGACTATAATACTAGTATTTCATTTCAAATAAGTAGTATGTCATTGGCATAAACTATTATAAAAACAACCGCACTCCTACTAAACTGCTTATAAACACATGGCTCACATTTTTTCTTTATGAAACCAAATTCTTTTATGGATTTATATAATTGAATTCTCTACGACCTGTATGTTTTCTTTAATCCATAAATGAAACTCTATAAATTTAATACATTTTTTGGATCCTTTGGAGTCATAAACCCTTCTGATTGTTTCATATAGACATCTTTATATAGTTTCCTATTAAAGAATTTTTTTTTACATCCATCTTCCAAAATCACATAGTCATGGAATGATACTATATAATGTAGAATTATGATGTATTTAAGTATAGAAACTAGTGAAAAGGTTTCAACATAGTCAATTCCTTGATTTTTTTTAAACACGTTTACTACTATTCTTTTCTTATAGGTGCTAACTTGATTATCCATGTATAATTTATCCTTCAATACCCATTTACAACTAATAGAATTTATATCCACTATATGATCAACCAAAATCGATATTTTGTTTTGGTTCATGGAATTCATTTTAGAATTCATGGATTCTTACCATTTAGTTTCTCATGTGTTATTTACTACTTTCTTGTAGATTACAGTGTCATTATTATAATCTAATAAGGAGTATCCATCCACATTAACTAGAAAACCATATCACTATGGTTCTCTAACCTCTCTTATACTCCTATATAGTAATTTTCTCTTTAGAACATCCTCTTGTATGGGGATTTGTATAATATTTTATGGTTCCAAATCCTATGTATCTTGATCCATGACTTCATCGAAGTCTATATCTCTCCCACTATCACTTTTAGAAATGTTATCCCTCTCAAGTAATATAGAGTTTCTTTCCATGATTACATTTTTGTCTAAGGGTAGTATAGTTAATATCCCCTTGTTTCCCTAGGGTACCCTATAAAGGTACACTTTGTACCTTGATGTGATAGTTTTTTACCTAAAAAGGCCTTAACAACCACTTCACAACCTCACACATGTAAATTTGACAACACAAATTTACTTCCACACTAAAGTTTTTATGGAATATCATTTTTTGATTTATTTGGAATTTGGTTTAGTATATAAATATTTTTCTATAATGTGTATCCCAAAAGGATAATGGAGGACTAGAATGAATCGTCATTGATATCACTATTTCTAACATGGGGTGGTTCCTCCTTTTACTTGAACCATTCGTGTATAAGGAGGAGTGAGTTGGGATAGAATCTAATACTCTCATAAATAATCAATGAAGTACTGATTAATATATTCTTCACTGTGATCTAAGTAGTGTTTCTTAAACTTATTATTGATCTGTTTCTAAAAATCATTTTTATATTCCTTGAACCATTCAAATGAATATGAATTATACCTCTTTAAGTAGATATATCCATATCTATTAAATTCATAAATAAAAGTTATGAAGTATGAGTAAACACCCTTGGATTCAATTGGAAATGGTCCACACACATCGGTATGAACTAACTCAAGAAGATATGTGGCCCTTTAAATTTTTTCATAGTCATCTTTCCTTTCAAACACAAATGACATACACCAAGTGTTTTTTGTTCAAATGGATCCAAATATCCATATTGGTGTAATCTAGACAAACACTTTTCATTTACATGACCTATCTGGTGATACCATAGTATGGTGTGGTATGAGTCATGTGAAATATTTTTGTTATTGATTTTCATTACTTGGTTCATATAATCTAAAAATAAATATTGTTATTTAAATATATATTAGCATAAAAAATGATTTCTTTATAAAAGAAGCAGTACTTAGTTCCAAATTTGAAAACAAATCCAACTATATGAAGTTTGGACATAGAAATAAAGTTTATAGTGACTAAAGTAGGATAATAGAAAACATTCAAAACTAAGATCATTACATTCATCAATATGAGGTGTTAGTCCCAAATATGCACAACAATAAGTTTGGTATTCTTTGTTATTGATAAATTTACCACAACTTCATAAATATTTCAAAATATACTTGGTTCCTGTATTTAAATGCATAAGTGAGAACCACACATTTTATTTAATACACAATATTTATAAACAAATAAATTTTACTCAATAACAAACGCACCTGGAGCTTCCCCATTATTTTTTTACAGGGTGTAGTTTTTCATCCAGTGGACCTTCTTTCCACATGTGAAATAGGTAGTTCCTAGTTCCCTTAATTCCCCCTTGAACCTAATTTTCTTGTAAGTGAATTTTGAAGAGGCTTTAGACTTTGAGTTAGTATTGAATCTCTTATCCTAGACTTTTGTAGAGACCCAAATCTTGACGTACAAGGACAATAAATTACTTTTGAGGAATACTTATTACATAACAAAAACACACACACAATGACCGTAATAGTTTAGTGTCTTTGGAAACTCGGAACGTAATCTTCTAATCATGGTGAAAGATCTTCAACATCTCCCATAAAGGTCTTCCCTTTTTTTTCTTACCTAAAACCTTTCTTTATATCCTAGGGAAAAGAAAACATAAAAGTGTGAGCTCAAATGCTCAGTAAGGGTAAACAAAAGAAAAATCAATCACATCATATTCATAAGAACATAACATTTTGGAAATCTTAACCTGCAAAAGAGATCATAATTTCATAACATGGGATAAATCATAGTAGTGAAATGTAATCCCAATAATCATAACATAAAACATGAAACTTTGTGGTATACACACATAATCATAGAGAATCGTTTCTTATTAGTCAAGACTCATTGCCAAGAATATCTTAGTGGACAAAGTCCATTTCTGAACCGAGTTCACTCCTCGTTTCAGTCCTATTTCACTGAATCGGTATAACCTACCATTCTAGCCATTTCTATCTCATGAGATATAAAATCTTTACCCAATGCATTGGAGGTAGATATAGGTCCCACCCATCTCATAATGATACCATTCTTATGTGTGCCACAAAATCATAAACCATACATCATAGCATAACCCATGTAATAAAAATGGGAATCTTAAATATCGTGACATCATAAAACAATTCATATAATATAAAGGAATTCATAAAAAAAATTCCATCACAACATAATCAAATAAATGTAATAATAGGGATAAAAACAGAACCCTTTATTATCTTAGATGGAAAATAATTTTGATAAAACACTTAAACTTCATTCTTGATGAAAATATCATTTCTACTTCAAAAACATTTTTCCTTTATTAACATGTCATAAAATTTTAAACTAAAAGAAGTTGATTAAAAATAAACTTGAAAACTTGAAAAGGAAGATTCTTGGAAATAATGTTTTAAAAATCCATTCATTCCGTATAAGTTAAAAAACATTCTTCTCGTACTTTTGTCGGAAAAGTCAAAAATGTACCTCGTACGAAAAACGACAAAAGATTCCTTTCATATCTTTTACTAAAAACTCACCGAAGGGTAAAATAGGATTTAAACAATTTTAGGTGGATGGAAATAATATTACATATTGAGGAAACATATATTTTGATGATAAAATACACCCAAATAAATACCAAAGTATAAACAATCTCGGATAAAAATGAGATTGTGATATTTTCCCTTACCTTAGGTCTGATTTGCTTCATAAGTGTCCGAACCTCCTGTATAATGATTTAAATAATGTCATTGACTTATTCAAGAATCATAATCATTGTTATGATATCATATATGGTTCACTTATGACTTTATATTACCCGTTCTTTTGTAAATTCCATGTTAAAGAGCGTTTTGGGTAAAATTGTTTCATTTGTCGTCCGTGTTTTGACTTGTAATTATTCATATGATTACTTAGATCATAATTACTTAATTCCAGAATATAAAACATGATTTATATATAATATATATTCATAATATACATATATATAATAAATCAGTAAATGGAAAGAAATACATCGTTCATGGAGACGGTAGGACGTACGTACGCATGAACGCTGTTTTCGTTTCCTTATTGAGTTGAATGGAATTAAGTAGATGACATACATATATATAGAAATAAATCCAGTATCATTATTATGTCATATATTTCATTATTACTTATTATATATACTTTATAATCATTCATGAATGGTTAACGTGGAGAATGAATCTCATCACGTCGTGGAGACGGTAGTCCGTACATACGCACGAGCGATGATATCGTTCTCATGATAGTGGAATTGTATTGAAGTGTATGTATACTATTTCAGAATCAATATCACTTTACAATAATCATATATAGTTATTATGTACACCATTATACCCATCCAAGTAAGGTTGTGGTGGAAAATAGATTACCCCACGGCGTGGAGATGGTATTCCGTACGTACGTACGCGCGGTGATTTCGTTTTCCGTAGGATGGATAGATGGTGAAATAGGGTTGTTTCATACTTATAATAACATATCAGTATATGAGTGATACTTATGTTATTACTTCATAATGAAACAACCTAAGAAGAAGAAGTGGAAGAAGAAATAAAGTTGAAAGAATCGGTAACGGACATTACCTCTTCTTTGAAGCACCTCTTTGAGATCTCCTTTTAGGGCACTAAAATTGGTATTTGAGGAATACCAGAACCTCTAGGATGTTTATATGGAAGTGGAGAAGAGAATTTGGCAGGGGTTGGCCGAGTTTGAAGGCTCCAAGTGGTGTGAGGAAGAGGGGGAGGAGGTTCCCTTTTATAAGGGAGGAGAGGGGTACCTTTGGAATAACTAAAACTATTATTTTATTATAAAGTCAAATTCGGTTTTAAATAGCTCCAATTTGATTTATTTAGAAGCTAAGGTGGGGATGTGTAGAAATCCTCTCATCCAATAGAATTTAGACAAGTTTAGGTTCCTATTTTAACCTTATCATTTAGATTTAACATTAAGTTAAATAATTTTACTTTTACCGTGTCTTCTTGTGTTCTTACACTATAAGGTTAATAAACTTACAATAACAAGCCAAACGAACCCCAAGTTGTTTATTATTAATATATATAACCTTATCTAAGTCATTTGTCCGAACCTTAGATTTTTATGAATAAAATAACAATTAATAATATAATATTTTTTTTAAAACTATTTTATGTCAATTTTGACACTATTTAGTAATTGATTTTTGTGAAAATTATAACAGAATTATTAGTTCGAAAAAAGTTAATTAAATCAATACTAACATGTCATATTAACCTAGAAAATTAGTGTAATTCATAAAAAGTCTCAAATTACATTTATTTGGGTATTTATAACATCAATTATGTCAATATTTCATTAATAAGATAATTACTGCATCATCTTTGTGTCATAAATAAATTAAATTATTTAATGTCTAAAAAATACAAATAAAATACCATTATGTAGGGTATCTTTTTATCTTTCTAATTAGTATTTATAGTCGAATTTATCTTATGTATAAACCTATATTAAAAAGGATTTACTTATTAAACTTTGATTTTAACTATTTTAACCCTTCTTTAAATATATTAATAATAAATGTCCTAATCCAATCCAAGTGGGCCTAAATGATCATATTTTATTCCTAAGGTTTTTTTTGGTCGAATTACACTTATCCAATAGAATTAGTACATGTGTTAGGGTGATAATAATAACATTTTTACCCTTAATCACCCTATTTACTTTTAACCGTGGTAAAAAAAAGTAAAAAGTTACTATTCACCAAAAATTATTTTCATCTCATTGAACCACATTTTACTTACTAACATCAACCGTGTCTCTCGGATTTTTGAAATTCCACTCACAGAAGTGGTAAAATTATGTTTTATGAAAAATTCATTTTTTTTAACTACCACTTAGTGGTTTCACTATTCATCAAAAAATGAAAGTTTCCAGAAAAATACCAAAAATTAGGTCTAAGCTATATTTGATGTAACACCCCAAGCTTCTACGGTACGTTTCCCTTCGAATAATGCGATAGCGTGTGTTGTACGCAACCTCGAGTTCTAACACACACCACAACTAATTAAACTAGCCGTTGTGAATAGTAATACCTACTTTTTGAAATCATATATATTCTATATTTCAAAATGGACTTCATTTTTGGATTCGGAATATCAAAATTAGCCTAGGGTGAAATTTTGGTACATTTCGGATAACTTTCATATTTTGATGAATAGTGAAAATTTCTAAATTTTAATTAAAAACAACTTTTTTAATCAAAATAATTAATAGTGATAAATTATGAATTTGAGTGGTTTTAAAGTATATTTAGAATATATTTTTACCATTCAATTTAATGTTTATCATTGGACATAATTTTACAATTAAACCGAACATAAACAAGTGTCAATCTTTTGATAGTTATTATCTCTTAAAAACACGCTTTTTGTTTTAACAGCGGGAATTAATTTTAAATTAATTTCTGCCACTTCTGTGTTTTGAATTTAGGAAAATGGATTCCATATTTGGAATCAGGATGTCCAAATTATGTAAATAGGTAACTTTTATTTTTAGACATTTTGAATAATTACTGCGGTAAATAATTTATTTACCATGGTTAAAGGGTAAATCCGGTAAATAAGGGTTAAAAAAATAATATTATAATAATACAAAATTACCCTAAAACGTGTCTTAACCCTATTGGTTGATACATGGTCGACCATGGGCATCTTTGTGTCAATTTTGGGACCCCATGGATCCACTTGTAAGTGATAATGACACTTTATTTTAATTAAGTTAAAATGAATACAAAAATGACACAAGCATATATCTTTTAGAAGAACAATTTTTACATAGGGTTATACATGTTGGATTTTCGATTATAAATATTCATTAGAAAGATAAAAAGATTTCCTACATAATTATATTTTATTTATAATTTTTAGACAATAAATAAGTTATTTTATTTATGACACAATGATGATGCAGTAATTACTATAATAGTGAAAAATTAAAATAATTGATATTATAAATACCCAAATAAATATAATATGAAACTTTTAATGAATTAAACGAATTTTCTAGGCTAATATGATATATTAGGATTGATTTAATGGACTTTGTTCGAAGTAATCAATCTGTTATGAGTTTCACAAAAATCAACTATTGAATAGTGTCAAAATTGACATAAAAGAGTTCTTAAAACA
Source organism: Viscum album (assembly GCA_963277665.1). NCBI lineage: Eukaryota > Viridiplantae > Streptophyta > Magnoliopsida > Santalales > Viscaceae > Viscum > Viscum album. The sequence goes on from OY728130.1 coordinate 407,160,511, forward strand.
AATATTATATTATTAATTGATATTAAATTCCTAAAAATCTAAGGTTCGGCCAAGAGACTTATATTATGATAGGATAATCATTAATGGACCACTTGGGTGTCGCTTGGATGTATATAGTAAGTTTATTAACCATATTATATAAAAATACAAAGAGACATTGTAAAAGTGAAACTAATTAACTTAGAGTTAATACTTAAAGATAAGGTTAATATAAGTACCCAAACCTGTCTAAATTCTATTGGATGAGTTGTTTTCGACCTATCCCCACCTCATCCTTTGAATAGTCAACTTTGGAGCCTTTAGAAACCGAATATGAATTTATTATAAATTAATATTTCTAGCTTTTCCAAAGGTGCCCCTCACCCCTCTTATAAAAGGGCACTCCTCCTTCTCATTTCTTCACACCTCTAAAGCCTTTTGGTTCGGCCAAACTCTGCCCAAATACTCTCCCAACATACCTCAATACAACCTAGAGGCCTTAGTTTGATCAGAAAGCCAACCTAAGGAGCCCTTTTGATCAAATCAAAAGGAAGAACCCGAAGAAGAGGTAATGATCTCACCACCCTTTTCTAAGTTCATTTCTTCTTCCACTTCTTCTTCCTTTGTTCTTACCATTCTGAAATAATAACTCCAGTATCTCACATATACTGTGATGTTATTATAAATATGGTACAATCATATTCAGTATTCTATCCACCCTTTGAATAACATGTCACCATACGTGCGTACGTACGGCTTACCGTCTCCACGTCGTGGTGTAATTGTTATTCAATATAATATTATTTGGATGGGTATAATAATGATGTGTAACTCATGTAAATAATAAATATAACATGTTAATGATTCTGTATATATGATATACCATCCATTTATATATTATTTTAATATCAAAAGAATGATATTGTCGCTCGTGCGTACGTACGGACTACCGTCTCCACGAACGCGATGAGATTCATTCTCCATCGTAACCATTAAAGCGTACTTATCATTTTATGATTTAAAAATGATGTTTAAGGACTTGATATCATTCTGGATATGAATAATATACAACCTATCCTTTACAAACATGTCTTACGTAACAAAACATATGAAAGAAAACAAGTAAGTTAACACCCGAAACAACGATAATACTAAGATATTATTATCAAATCAATATTAAAAGATCATATATGATATCATATTAATGTATATGATTCTTGTATAATTTAATAACAATTATTTCACCATTATACAGGAGGTTAACCTACCACAACCAAGGGAAAGTACAAGGTAAGGGTTATTTCACAATCTCTTCATTATCCGAGGTTGTATTATACGTAATAATCTACTGGGATCTCTTTATCATCCACATCCATGTTTCTTCGAAATGTATTTCAAAACATTTTTACTATTTACAAGAATATGGGTTAAAGTCATTTATACCCTTGTTTGACTTTTTATAAGAGGTTTATAAAGGAATCTTTCCGTCGTTTTCAAAACAAGGTCCTTTTTAACCTTTTCGACAGAATTGAGGTAAGAATGTTTTTTTTAACTTATACGGCGGGTGCGGTTATTTTACGCCGTTATAAAATCTTCAAAGCTTTCCTTACAAGCTTATAAGAATATTTTCAAAGAAAATGTTTTATTTTATATGGATCTTAAATGATTTCAAAATAAAAGGAGATATTTCTTTAAAAAGAATTTTGATTTCATCTATGTCAACATCCTTTGATGGATTTTAAGATTATTTGAAGTTGATTTATTATGATACAAAACTTCTATATTGTATTGAAGGTTTTGTGATATGTTTGACTGTGGATGTGCTATTTTTATACCATTCATAGTTTATTGTGAAAGTATTGACATTTCGTATGCTAGTTTTAATACGAATGTTTATGTTATGTTTAAACCTTTTCATATGGGAATGCATTGGACTTAATAAGTGACGGGTGGAGCCCGCTATAGCTCCTCGATGCATCGGTAGGTCTCATGAGACAAACTAGTGTCTTGGCACAAGGCCTTGACAAAATCTTATTTGTAGCCTTGGCACGAGACCTTGGCTATGTGGTTATGATAGTCTGGCATTATGCATTCCAACATTATGAAAGTGGTTATTGATTTTTGCATGTGATTATTCGATTAGTAGAATATCCATGTGAATAAGTAAATGGCATTATTTCATTTTACTTTTGCCATACCATGTTGAAGTTCAATTTTAAAAGGATTTTGTTTTAGTAATGCATTGCCTTAAATGTTTATTCTTATTTATGAAAGTTTCCGCTATATTGTTATCCTTACTGGGCATTTGAGCTCACCCCTTTTCTATGTTTTATTTTTCCCCAGGATGTGAAGAAGTAAATTATGAATGACCTGCAGGGATATTATGAGGGGATAGTAGTGTGGATTATGGAGACATTATGTTGTTGTAGTAGTTTTTCATTGTATGATGTAATGTAAAACTTATGAATATATCTAGTGTTTCCAAGGCTACTAAACCAATCGGTCTTTCGAGATTTGATCTTTCTTGTGATCATGCCAATGTTATGTAATAATGCACCGACTCTAGGCAACTAGGGTCGGGGCGTTACATTTGATATTATTAACTCAAAAATGATGTCTATTTGACCAAATTCAAAACATATCAGTTGCATTAATTAATTTAAAAATTAATTCCCGTCGTCAAAACAAATAGGGTGTTCTTAAGAGATAATAACTATCAAAAGATTGACACTTGTTTATGTCTGGTTTAAATGTAGAATTACATCCAATGACCAACATTGTATTAAACTAGTACTCGGCCCGTGAAAATGCATGAGACTATTCAATTTTCTTTCAAATGTTCTGGTTCTGCGTCATTCAAAAAAAATTGTAATGTCGTTCTCAATATACTGTTTAGAATAAAATGATGAAAATGAAGTGAATGGGGTGCCCGTGAAATTAGGAAATAAAGTGAAGACTAATTGTGATGGAGATAGAACATGATGGAATGAAAGAGTTAGAGATAAAAGACATAGATAAAACAGAAGGTGAAGGTGAAGGCGAAGTTGAAGGAAAGAGACAAGATTGTGATAAATTGTGGAAGGCATCCTAGAGAGAATTGAAAGGTTAATGGAATTTGAAGGGAGATTATGGGCTTGAGAATATGTTAGGGTGAGGATTACTATGAAGCATGATTTTGTTTGGTGTGGTTTCTTTGAAATCTAATATAGTTGGGAGTTCATATTTTTAAACTATCATCATCATAAATAAATTTCACTTTATGATTTAAATATTATAACACACCATTGATTTAATTTCATAAGAAATTTTAACATTATTTGAATATATATATATATATGTGTGTGTGTGTGTGTTTGTTTGTGTGTGTCTATGTCCAGAAGAATACAAAAATAATCCAATTGGATGTTCATACATATGGACTATTTTTCCTAAAAACATCACTCACACAATGGATTTCATGCTTTTATATTCCCTAAAAATGATTAAAATTATGCACTATCAAACTAATATAGTGAAAAAATAATTATTCCATCTCATAATTAACCTATAATGAAACATGTTTATATGATGAAGTATGAAAATTAATCATTTTCCACAATTGTAAATGACTATATAATTCAATATGTATAATCATAGGACTTGAGTAAATATTCCCAGAACATTAGATTTTCAAGAGATGTTCACTTTTTTAACACAATGAAATTTATTGTATTCACCCACATCCATGGCCACATGACTTAAACTATAAATACCCCATCAATTCCACATTAAGAAGGTACTATAGAACATATACTTGTTTGGATAAGGGGAAATAGTCAAAATGTGCAGAAACTTTACATTAATGCTAGATCATCCTTGCTGAATCAAACGGGAACCAAAAAATTCCCAATAATCTGCATCAATTGTATAACGTCCCTAAAGAAGGAAAATAGTAGAACATGAGAAAGGGTTCATTTGTGCCATATATGTTTTTTACAAATTCAGTGTAGAATTTAATACGTGTGTGTGACATATGGATGTAAGAATCCTAAAGATAAAAGTAAAAACAGTTCAAGAAAATCTAGCTCTAGTTTTACCGGGAATTTATTTTTAGAATAATAGGTAATAATTCAGCATTTCACCACCTCAAAAATCATCCAACATGTATATCTGCCGATAATGAAAATGTTTAAAATTAACAATACATACTAATAAAGTTATTCAATACTATGATCAGAGTACATATAATATATATTCGAAACAAAAATAATATGTATATTGTGCATGCAATCATTGAAAAATATAAGGACACAAATGAAATAAATATTAAATATATATTAATGGAACTCGTAATCAAAAGTATGAATGGAATATGATTCACTTACCCAACAATAATGAAGACTTTGATAGGAAGAAGAATATATATATTTGTTATTATGTGTTTATTATTGGACGTTTAACTAATTTATGGTTGATAAATAGCATCGTAATCCTCAAATATTTGACATATATGATTAATTTATGGGAGCCAAGTGGGGTTACATGTTTTTGTGCATGCCAAATTTGAATAAAGATGTTACCATTTCCAAGATGTTTATGTACCTTGCAACAGATTTCATCATCAGTTTCTCTACCAAATTGACGCCACCATAATTTTAATACCTGGAGGAATCACAGGTAGAGAAGTCCACAACTTTCTTGTTAATTTCATGGTTTGGAATAAAAAGCATAAATTGCAATAAACAGGATGGGAAAAAGAAGAAACATAACCTTTAATTTAATTAAAGAAAGACATTTGTTACTTCGTTTTCTTCCTCGTTCACATATAGAAAGAAATTACCTGCAATAACATGTCTCCAACAATGGATCCTCCGCTTGTTTCCATAATCCCAAGGCCATATCAGCTGCAACACAGCAACACTACAACATCTACTTAATAGAATAAACAGAAGCTATTAGTGTCAGAATTAGCAGCTTGAGTTAGTTCTGGAGCCAATGATAATGTATGTGTTCGTTTGATATATGCTCATGAGGTGTCATGTTAGAATCAAAAATTGAAAATTTATAAAATAATATAACACCTGATGGGTGTGTACCTTTGAATAGGTTATCCTCCTTTGTTCTTCTTTGTTCACATGCACAGACACAGTTTCTGAAGAACATCTCCAAGCCTCTGCCTCATGTGCTCTCTATATTCTCCAAAAATTAATCATGAACAGCCTCAGGCATCTTCAAAAAAAGTAGATTCGTGGTTGCATTTGCGTGCTGTCCTTTTAGCATGAAAAATCCATGATTCTTCTTTTCAACTGATGAACCACTGCAAATAAAAAAATTATAGTGTAGTCATATTCACTTCATAAAACAAAGAGGTTCATGTGTCTTCTTCTTCGTGAGTACCAGGAGTAATGGTTCTTCTACCTCACACACATCGTAAGCGTCGTTTTCCTTCCTACAGATGGTGTAGATTCTATCTTTTTTTCAAGGACTCGTCAAGTGTTCTTTTCAGTTGTTGAATGCCACCAGTTCTTCTTTATTGTGTAGCAGGGGTGTGTGGAAACACTTCTAAATAGTGTTGTAATTTTTGTGAAATGACAACACCCTTTTCAAATGTTGCAAATGTTCATAAAAATAAATACATAACAATCTATCATGAAATCCATTTTTCTAAAATTTGAATATATGGATACATGATTAAAGCGATAGGAATCTGCTATGAGGCTTACCATTTGCAGCTGAGTACTCCTATTTCCATAAAAATTCGAACTTCTATCACCTGGTTTTTTCCTGAAACCATGTCATGATGACCTAAAATCATATTGAAACTATGTATCATAGAAATATATATAAGAATGGTTACATTAATTCCTTAATGATAAATTTTCACAACATGGACATGAGCGATCTATTTAAAAAACTTCTCAACTCAAACTATTGTTTCCAAAGATAATGCACCTTAGAATGTGTAAATAAAGTAGTGATCAACTCATAATCAAAAATCCTCATGTTGTGAGTTTATCCTATCCACCCCCTGAAGAAATTGGTTTGTGATCAGTGAAACATAAATTTAACCATAACGTAAAGAAATAAAATACATGCTCTAATATTTTTTTTTTGCTACAGTTAAGTTAAAGGTAATTTTAGATTAACTATGATTTAATGCAGGCCAGAAAAATTCGATGAAAACAGAACTACATAGAAAAGAGAACACCAGAAATATTAAAGTATACTACCGTAAAACAGATAACCAAAAACCAGTAAAAAAACAGATTGAAAACTAACTGTAATACAAATCAGAATATAACCAATAACAGGCATGTTTTAGAAAATAATCTATCAAATCTGGAACCCTTTTAAGAACCATATAGAAATATACATGTCTAAGTTCTATTCAGACAACCCAAATAATAGAAGTTTTCAAACAGTCTAAACAGAATTTGTAAATCAATATGTGTAGAAATTGTCAATCAACCATCACCTCTTACACCTCTTACAGTGAGGTGTCAAACAATATGAACAGAAATGTGTTTGTTTGTATCATGCCCATAACTAATTCAGTTGCATAGTCGATCCTGTTAAGGTAATGAAAGATGTTAGAAAAGTCTATTATAGTAATTAGGATACCCAAAAAATAGTCAAAAAATACTGACTGAAAAGTCAATCTAATACAAAAATAATTATAATAGAAAACATACCATTTTCATGCCCTTAAGGTCTGTTTGTTGACCCATTACTGGAAGTGGTCATAACTTATGTTTCTCAAAACATAAATGATTCTGGAACATCAATGCTGGGGATCCAATATAGGATTATTACATTATATTGGAATCAAGCTTTTCACGATCATGTTCACATCGCATGGGTGCATCTCAATATGTACATTCATAAATAAAATAAGATATGATTGCTCTAAAAACTCATTAAAATGAAAATTAACTATAGATTAATGGAGAAGTGAAAATATTGAACACAAACTGAATACATTATGTACCCGAATGGGTTGGACTTAGGATGAAGTCAGGAAACCCCAATTGAAACTGATTCAAGATAGGAACCCTGAATACAGAAGGATTTTGAAATATGATTGTAGAAAATTGTACAGATTCAAAAAATGAAAGAACATTCACTAATATTGAAATAGTAAAAGATGATAAGATACATACCTGTATTCACTTATTTTGCTAGTTCCAGGGGTAAGAATAAGGAAAATAAAAAGGAATTCGTGCATTCATGGATACACATTCCTCAAAAATTCACGTCAGCTTTCCTAAGATTTACTGTTTGCACTGTCTATACCTATTTTCACTGTCTATACCTTTCTATAACTGTTTTCACTATCAATAAGATCCATATATTTTTGCACTGTCTATTATTGTAGTACCTGAAATGTAGATGCAATGTTTATACCTATCTATACCTGTTTGCAGGTATGATTTGATGCAGGCCAGAAAAATTCGATAAAAATAGAACTACATAGAAAAGAGAACACCAGAAATATAAAAGTCTACTACCGTAAAACAGATAACCAAAAACCAGTAAAAAAACAGATTGAAAACTAACTGTAATACAAATCAGAATATAACCAATAATAGGCATGTTTTAGAAAATAATCTTTCAAATCTGGAGCCCTTGTAAGAACCATATGGAAACAGACATGTCTAAGTTCTATTCAGACAACCCAAATAATAGAAATTTTCAAACATTCTAAACAGAATTTGTAAATCAATATGTGCAAAAATTGTCAATCAACCATCACCTCTTACACCTCTTACAGTGAGGTGTCAAACAATATGAACAGAAATGTGTTTGTTTGTATCATGCCCATAACTAATTCAGTTGCATACTCGATCCTGTTAAGGTAATGAAAGATGTTAGAAAATTCTATTATAGTAATTAGGATACCCAAAAAATAGTCAAAAAATACTGACTGAAAAGTCAATCTAATACAAAAATAATTATAATAGAAAACATACCATTTTCGTGCCCTTAAGGTCTGTTTGTTGACCCATTCCTGGAAGTGGCCATAACTTATATTTCTCAAAACATAAATGATTCTGGAAGATCAATGTTGGGGATCCATTATAGGATTATTAAATTATATTGGAATCAATCTTTTCATGATCATGTTCACATCGCATGGGTGCATCTCAATATGTACATTCTTAAATAAAATAAGATATGATTGCTCTGAAAAATCATTAAAATGAAAATTAACTATAGATTAATGGAGAAGTAAAAATATTGAACACAAACTGAATACATTATGTACCCGAATGGGTTGGACTTAGGATGAAGTCAGGAAACCCCAATTGAAACTGATTCAAGATAGGAACCCTGAATACAGAAGGATTTTGAAATATGAATGTAGAAAATTGTACAGATTCAAAAAATGAAAGAACATTCACTAATATTGACATAGTAAAAGATGATAAGATACATACCTGTATTCACTTCTTTTGTTGGTTCCAGGGGTAAGAATAAGGAAAATAAAAAGGAATTCATGCATTCATGAATACACATTCCTCAAAAATTCACGTTAGCTTTCCTAAGATTTACTGTTTGCACTGTCTATACCTATTTTCACTATCTATACCTTTCTATACCTGTTTTCACTATCAATAAGATCCATATTGACATAGTAAAATATGAATGTAGAAAATTGTACAGATTCAAAAAATGAAAGAACATTCACTAATATTGACATAGTAAAAGATAATAAGATACATACCTGTATTCACTTCTTTTGTTGGTTCCAGGGGTAAGAATAAGGAAAATAAAAAAGAATTCATGCATTCATGAATACACATTCCTAAAAAATTCACGTTATCTTTCCTAAGATTTACTGTTTGCACTTTCTATACCTATTTTCACTGTCTATACCTTTCTATACCTGTTTTCACTATCAATAAGATCCATATTGACATAGTAAAATATGAATGTAGAAAATTGTACAGATTCAAAAAATGAAAGAACATTCACTAATATTGACATAGTAAAAGATGATAAGATACATACCTGTATTCACTTATTTTGTTGGTTCCAGGGGTAAGAATAAGGAAAATAAAAAGGAATTGATGCATTCATGAATACACATTCCTCAAAAATTCACGTTAGCTTTCCTAAGATTTACTGTTTGCACTGTCTATAACTATTTTCATTGTCTATACCTTTCTATACCTGTTTTCACTATCAATAAGATCCATATCTTTTTGCACTGTCTATTATTGTAGTACTTGAAATGTATATGCAATGGTTATACCTGTCTATACCTGTTTGTAGGTATGATTTGATGCAGGCCAGAAAAATTCGATAAAAACAGAACTACATAGAAAAGAGAACACCAAAATTTGAACCCTAAGTACTATAGAAGTGAAATGACATTAATAATGCACAACCAAGGATTTCGGTTCATGAATAGGTAAGTAAAATCATTCCTAAAGTGCGGAGATGATGCGGGAGGGAATAACCTACTGGAAAACGAAATTCCAAACCTAAGCAATGAAATGGTAGAAAAAATAAGACAATAAAATTTGAATATGTAATTAATACCATACCTGTAAAATCAGAGAACAAAATTTGTTAATTTTTTCAATTATAACATCAAAAAGCTGAAAAAAATTGAACCCTCAGTATTATGGAATTTAAATGACATCAGTAATGCAGAATCAAGGATTAAGGTTCATGAATAGGCAAGTAATCACATACCTTATGTGTGAAGATGATGCGGGAGGGAATATCCTACCGGAAAATGAAATTCCAAACACAATATTCCCTAGAATAGTCGACTGAAACCATAGTTGTGAGTACACAGAAACCCTAGTCCCGAGTACAGAGAAACCATAGTTGTGAGTACAGAGAAACCCTACTCGCGAGTTAAGCACCTAACCTGAGAATTTGTTATACGGAATACAGAGAAACAGTAGTCGCGAGTTCGTCGATGAGTTGGTCGTCGAGGGCTCGGATGTCAGCTAGGGTAAGCCCGAGGGTATCAGAGTCATGAGAGAGAGGCACGGTGAAGTGGTCGGGGTTTTGTGGGAGATAATGGGAGACAGATGCAGGAGAGAAGACGAGGGAAGGAGATTGCGGATGACTGCAGATCCGAAATCGTAGTCCTCGACGGTATCGAAGTCGCGTGAGAGAGGCGCAGTTTGTGGGAGATAATGGGAGAGGTATCGCTGGATGATGGAGGGAATAGGAGAAATGAGGTTGTGGAAATGGGAGATATGAAACCCTAGGTATCGCAGGCGATGGAGAGATGAAGGTCGATATGGTCAGGGTTGGGAGACAAATAGGAGGAGGTAATCTAGTATTTTGGAGGCGTGGAGAGCAGATGGAGTGACACGTGTGGTAAAAAACCTTACTTTAGTAGGTATATAGATTGTAAAAATATATTCTAAATATAATTTAAAACCACTCAAATTAATAATTTATCATTATTAATTATTTCGATAAAAAAAGTTGTTTTTAATTAAAATTTAGTAATTTTCACTATTCATCAGAATATGAAAGTTATCTGAAAAGTACCAAAATTTCACCTTAGGCTAAATTAGATACTCCGAATCCAAAAATGAAGTCCATTTTGAGAGATAAAATTTCTAAAATTTTAAAAGGTGGTTATTACTATTCATAACGGCTAGTTTTAATAATATTTTAATAGCATATCGTTGTTTAGTAAAACTCGGTATTGCGTACTACACACGCTGTCGAGGAAGGTCGTGATTGTGTGTAATTCAAGGCAAGTCAAGGATGCGTGTTTTGCAAGATTCTTTTGGTGTAGCGTACAACACAAGACATTAATGAAATTAAAAAGAATATTTTTCATAAAATCTCGGGGTGTTACATTCTACCCCCCTTAAAATGAATTTCGCCCTCGAAATTCGTCAGGGTTATAAATGGTTTACTACTCGAAAGTTTCTTTAATAGAAAACCACTTCGTAAAAAGGAATACCAAAACCAATCTTTAAAAACAAAAGTATGAAACGTAACGGTTACCCAAATAAACTAATCACTGGGTTTCCACATAGGTGAAAATATGGATATGGAAGAGAAATCCAACCATCATGTTCTGATGGAGAGTGGTAGAGAACATGGCTATGGAAAAGCCAGCAATCACAAAGCCATAAATTTGTGACGATCTAAGGTACCATCTGATTCATCAGATATAAGAGCACTAGGACAACATTTTTGGTTTTCAAGATCGTTTCCCTAAAGTTGATGAAATTGGAATTAGAAGAAATACTTTCGTGATTTAGGTATAGTCTCACCGTTGGTCATTCTTTGGACAATTTCCACTTCATATCTTAAAGAAATGAAGTTGAATTTTTCATTCGTGATGTTTTAGCAGATCATGTGATAGAATGATGGGTCATTCCATCTGTCTCAAACAAAAGGTTAGAAAAGTTATCAAAAAATACATAAGTCCATCTATAGTGAGATTAATGATATATGGTTCCTAAAATGGACATATACTTCATATATCATACTGATTAATATAATAAAACTATTTTCTACTAAACAGGGGCTTCCTGTAGGCCAGTGGTAGGTGATAAAGGCCAGCCACACTTCGGTTGTGGGTTCGATTCCCACGGCCTTGTCCGACGCGATGGGTTGTCGCCTGTCCTGCAGGTTGTACTTTTTCTAAAACTATATAATATCAAAAGTTCTATCCTTAAATAATACTAACTTATGTCCAACATAATCCATTCCAATCTTTAGTCTTATCTAAAATACTTTGGTCCAAGCTCATAATATAAAGAAAATGATTACTTGAAATGTCATCAACCAAGCATGTGAATACCATCATTTATCCCCCATATATCTTGTTGGTCACATTCCAATCATGTGAATACCTTAATCATGTATTCTCTTGAAAAATGAATACCCATTAAACCTTAGTGGAAACATGAATGCTGTCAAAAGTTAACTCTTTCCACATACCAAAATCCAAAAATTCTATATACTCAATCCATTACATAACCTTCTCCTTATATCAGTCATGAGCTCATGAATACTATCAAACATTTAATTTTCTACTTATCCCTTCATTATGCGCATATCATCTATATTCCAAAAATATCTGAATATCCTTTAATGGATATTGGTACCATTAATCATAAACTTTCAAAACTCAAGGAAAGACAACAGTGTAACAATCCTTAGATGTCTTTTTATTCCATAGTACCATGAGATTACTTATACAACATTACACTTGATAAACATGTAATCATTCCACTACCTTCTTAAAACATTGACTGAGCTTCAACAATTCTTTCAACTCACATATCATTTGTAGTCTCTTCATCATCATCAACATAAATACTACTCATACAGCCGTACTGATTCTCTTCATGAGACTTTCCCTTAGGGCATTGGTTTGCATAATTCCCGTACATTCCACATTTAAAACATTTAACCATTGTTGATGTCGTAGCAATACCATTATCCTCATCCATGGTATTAACTGAACCTTTTCCTTTGAACTTACTGGCTTTGTGTCCTTCTTTTCCACACCCAAAGCATCTTCCAGTTCCCTTGAAACATTCTCCTCGATGCCTCTTCCCACATGATTTACATAGGGGAAATTGAACTTTATTTCCTCTATGATCATCATGAAACTCCATCTTTCTCTTATTAGTCGAGTCAGGAAACTTACCAAATTTGAGTTTATTGATCATATTATGAGATTGCTGATTCGGCATAATAATGATGGTTGGACTTCCAAATCCCATTTCAATTGGTTTCTCATGAAGAATATCATTCCATTGTCCATAATATCCTCCATTATCGTGAATCATCTTGTTTCCAGCCATTTTCTAAAACCTAAAAAGAATAGTGTTAGAGGAAAAAATCATAATAAAGGGGGAGTAACTTCAATATCTAACATCTTAGGTTAAATTATAAGATCTTTACCATAGTTCTAGGACTATATCCTATACGTATACTATCCTTAGGGGCATCCCTAGACATACCTTAGAAATATCTCTAGGGATCTCACTAACATTTTCGCATCCTAGTTTCCAAAGGTTGACTAAACCTTTCATCTGATACCAACTGTAGAGACCCAAATCTTGACGTACAAGGACAATACATTACTTTTGCGGAATACTTATTACATAACAAAAACACACACACAAGGACCGTAATAGTTTAGTGTCTTTGGAAACTCGGAACTTAATCTTCTAATCATGGTGAAAGATCTTCAACATCTCCCATAAAGATCTTCCCTTTTTTTCATACCTAAAACCTTTCTTTATATCCTAGGGAAAATAAAACATAAAAGGGTGAGCTCAAATGCTCAGTAATGGTAAACAAAAGAAAAATCAATCACATCATATTCATAAGAACATAACATTTTGGAAATCTTAACCTGCAAAAGAGATCATAATATCATAACATGGGATAAATCATAGTAGTGAAATGTAATCCCAATAATCATAACATAAAACATGAAACTTTGTGTCATACACACATAATCAAAGATAATCATTTATTATTAGTCAAGACTCGTTGCCAAGACTATCTTAGTAGACAAAGTCAATTTATGAACCGATTTCACTCCTCGTTTCAGTCCTGTTTCACTGAACCGGTATAACCTACCGTTCCAGCCATGTCTATCTCATGAGATATAAAATCTTTACCTAATGCATTGGAGGGAGATATAGGTCCCACCCATCTCATAATGATACAATTCTTATGTGTTCCACAAAATCATAAACCATACATCAGAGCATAACCCATGTAATAAAAATGGGAATCTTAAACATCGTGACATCATAAAACAATTCATATAATATAAAAGAATTCATAAAAATAATTCCATCACAACATAATCAAATCAATGTAATAATAGGGATAAAAACAGAACCCTTTATTATCTTAGATGGAAAATAATTTTGATAAAACACTTAAACTCCATTCTTGATGAAAATATCCTTTCTACTTCAAAAACATTTTTCCTTTATTAAAATGTCATACAATTTTAAACTAAAAGAAGTTGATTAAAAATAAACTTGAAAGCTTGAAAAGGAAGCTTCTTGTAAATAATGTTTTAAAAATCCATTCATGCCGTATAAGTTAAAAAAACATTATTCTCATACTTTTGTCAGAAAAGTCAAAAAAGTACCTCGTACGAAAAACGACAAAAGATTTCTTTCATATCTTTTACTAAAAACTCACCGAAGGGTAAAATAGGATTTAAACAATTGTAGGTGGATGGAAATAATATTACATATTGAGGAAACATGTATGTGGATGATAAAATACACCCCAATAAATACCAAAGTATAAACAATCTGGGATAAAAATGAGATTGTGATATTTTCCCTTACCTTAGGTCCGATTTGCTTCGTAAGTGTCCGAACCTCCTATATAATGATTTAAATAATGTCATTGACTTATTCCAGAATCATACTCATTGTTATGATATCATATATGGTTCACTTATGACTCTATATTACCCGTTATTTTGTAAATTCCATGTTAAAGAGCGTTTTGGGTAAAATTGTTTCATTTGTCGTCTGTGTTTTGACTAGTAATTATTCATATGATTACTTATATCATAATTACTTAATTCCAGAATATAAAACATGATTTATATATAATATATATTCAGAATATACATATATATAATAAATCAGTAAATGGAAAGAAATACACCGTTCATGGAGACGGTAGGCCGTACGTACGCATGAACGCTGTTTTCGTTTCCTTATTGAGTTGAATGGAATTAAGTAGATGACATACATATATATACACATAAATACAGTATCATTATTATGTAATATATTTCATGATTACTTATTATATATACTTTATAATCATTCATGAATGGTTAACGTGGAGAATGAATCTCATCGCGTCGTGGAGACAGTAGTCCGTACGTACGCACGAGCGATGATATCATTCTCATGATCATGGAATTATATTGAAGTGTATGTATACTATTTCAGAATCAATATCACTTTACAATAATCATATATATTTATTATTTACACCATTATACCCATCCAAGTAAGGTGGTGGTGGAAAATAGATTACCCCACGGCGTGGAGACGGTATTCCGTACGTACGCACGCGCGGTGATTTCGTTTTCCGTAGGATGGATAGATGGTGAAATAGGGTTGTTTCATAATTATAATAACATATCAATATATGAGTGATACTAATGTTATTACTTCATAATGAAACAACCTAAGAAGAAGAAGTGGAAGAAGAAATAAAGTTGAAAGAATCAGTAACAGACATTACCTCTTCTTTGAAGCACCTCTTTGAGATCTCCTTTTAGGGCACTAAAATTGGTCTTTGAGGAATACCAGAACTTCTAGGATGTTGATATGGAAGTGTAGAAGAGAATTTGGCAGGTGTTGTCCGATCTTTAAGGCTCAAAGTGGTGTGAGGAAGTGGGGGAGGAGGTGCCCTTTTATAAGGGAGGAGAGGGGTACCTTTAGAATAACTAAAACTATTATTTTATTATAAAGTCAAATTCGGTTTTAAATAGCTCAAAATTGATTTATTTCTAAGCTAAGGTGGGGATGGGTCGAAATACTCTAATACAATAGAATTTAGACAAGTTTAGGTTCCTATTTTAACCTTACCATTTAGATTTAACATTAAGTTAAATAATTTTACTTTTACCGTGTCTTCTTGTTTTCTTACACTATAAGGTTAATAAACTTACTATAACAAGCCAAACGAACCCCAAGTTGTTTATTATTAATATATATAACCTTATCTAAGTAATTTGGCTGAACCTTATATTTTTAGGAATAAAATAACAATTAATAATATAATATTTGTTTTAAAAACTATTTTATGTCAATTTTGACACTATTTAGTAATTGATTTTTTTGAAAATTATAACAGAATGATTAGTTCGAAAACAGTTAATTAAATCAATACTAACATGTAATATTAACCTATAAAATTAATGGAATTCATAAAAAGTCTCAAATTACATTTATTTGGGTATTTATAACATCAATTATGTCAATATTTCATTAATAAGATAATTACTGCATCATCTTTGTGTCATAAATAAATTAAATTATTTAATGTCTAAAAATTACAAATAAAATACCATTATGTATTAAATCTTTTTATCTTTCTAATGAGTATTTATAGTCGAATTTATCTTATGTATAACCCTATATTAAAAATTATTTACTTATTAAACTTTGATTTTAACTATTTTAACCCTTCTTTAAATAAATTAATAATAAATGTCCTAATCTAATCCAAGTGGGCCTAAATGATCATATTTTATTCCTAAGGTTGTTTTTGGTCGAATTACACTTATCCAATAGAATTAGGACATGTTTTAGGGTAATAATAATAACATTTTTACCCTTAATTACCCTATTTACTTTTAACCGTGATAAAAAAATGTAAAAAGTTACTATTCACTAAAAATTATTTTCATCTCATTGAACCACATTTTACTTACTAACATTAACCGTGTCTCTTGGATTTTTGAAATTCCACTCACAGAAGCGGTAAAATTAAGTTTTATGAAAAAATCATTTTTTTTAACTACCACTTAGTGGTTTCACTATTCATCAAAAAATGAAAGTTTCCAGAAAAATACCAAAAATTAGGCCTAAGCTATATTTGATATTATGAACTCAAAAATGATGTCTATTTTACCAAATTCAAAACATATCAGTTGCATTAATTAATTTAAAAATTAATTCTCGTCGTCAAAACAAATAGCGTGTTCTTAAGAGATAATAACTATCAAAAGATTGACACTTGTTTATGTCTGGTTTAAATGTAGAATTACATCCAATGACCAAAATTGTATTAAATTGTAAAAATATATTCTAAATATACTTTAAAACCACTCAAATTAATAATTTATCACTATTAATTATTTCGATTAAAAAAGTTGTTATTAATTAAAATTTAGTAATTTTCACTATTCATCAGAATATGAAAGTTATCCGAAAAGTACCAAAATTTCACCTTAGGCTAAATTCGATACTCCGAATCCAAAAATGAAGTCCATTTTGAGAGATAAAATTTATAAAATTTTAAAAGGTGATTATTACTATTCATAACAGCTAGTTTTAATAATATTTTAATAGCATATCGTTGTTTAGTGAAACTCGGTATTGTGTACTACACACGCTATCGAGGAAAGTCGTGATTGCGTGTAATGCAAGGCAAGGAAAGGATACGTGTTGTGCAAGCTTCTTTTGGTGTAGCGTACAACACAAGACATTAATGAAATTAAAAGGAATATTTTTCATAAAATCTCGGGGTGTTACAACTTTCCTATTATTCACCGTAAGGATAGAAAGATTTTCACACTTCATATCCATATCAACTTAGAGATTTAGAGTAAGAAGATCTAGGAGAGACTTATCTATGTTGTTCATATTGAAATTGATAAAAAAAACTAGTGAAGTTATGTGGTAGTGATAAAATAATGAGATTGGTTCAGAGTTATTCTATAACACCAAAATATTTTAGAATTTATTTTCTTTAAAAATATATTGTTGGTCAGAGTAGGAAACTCAAGAGGGAGTGAATTGAGTTCCTATAAAAACTTTCTATCTAAAAATTATTATTTAAGAATCATTTAAAGTTACATGATTTAAAACAAAATAGCCTAGTTAACCAAAGTAGCAGATTTATAAAAGTTTTGTTTGTTCAAAATATTTATCAATGATTGATTAGTTATCAGTTAAAATAATACACTTTATTATCTTAACTTTTGAAATCAGTTTACTAAAAAAATTCTAATATAAACACCTATCTAAGATTAAATATCAAAGTTAAGTTAAGTTTTCTGATATAATAATAAGAACAGAGAAAAAAAGACTTGAAATCACATAGTAGAAGTAAACAAGAGGTTCAGTCTCAAGTTGAGACCTACTGACGCCTGACCTATCGAAGCATGACCTACCAATGCCTGGCCTACTGACACCTGACCTACCGACGCCTGGCCTACCGACGCCTGACCTACCGATGCATGACCTACCGATGCCTGACCTACCGACGCCTGACCTACCGATTCCTGACCTATCAACACCTGACCTACTAACACTTGACCTACTGACAACTGACCTACTGTTAGCCTGACCTATCGTTAGCCAGACCTACCAATTCCTGACCTACCGACGTCTGACCTACCAATGCCTGACCTACCAACACCTGACCTACCAACACCTGACCTACTGACAGCTGAACTACCGTTAGCCTGACCTATCGTTATCCTGGCCTACCAATGTCTGACCTATCGACGCATGACCTACCAACGCCTAACCTACCGACACATGACCTACTGAAGCCTGACCTATCGGCACCTGACCTACCGACGCCTGCCCTACCGACGCCTGCCCTACCGATGCATGCCCTACCGACAACTGGCTTACCGACGCCTGGCCTATCGACACCTGACCTACCGATGCATGACCTACCGACGCCTGGCCTACTGACGCCTGACCTACCGATGCCTGACCTACCAACACCAGACCTACCAACACCTGACCTACTGACAGTTGAGCAACCGTTAGCCTGACCTATCGTTAGCCTGACCTGCCAACACCTGACCTACCGATGCCTGACCTACTGATGCCTGACCTACCAACACCTGACTTACCGAAACCTGACCTACTGACAGCTGACCTACCGTTAGCCTGACCTATCATTAGCCTGACCTACCAACGCCTGACCTTTTGATGCATGACCTACCAACACCTGACCTACTGACACCTGACCTACCGACGCCTGGCCTACCGACGCCTGGCCTACCGATGCCTGACCTACCGATGCATGACCTAGCGACGCCTGACCTACCGACGCCTGACCTACCGATGCCTGACCTACCAACACCTGACCTACCGTTATCCTGACCTATCGTTAGCCTGACCTACCAACGCCTGACCTACCGACGTCTGACCTACCGACACCTGACCTACCGACACCTGACTTACCGATGACTAACTTATTGACGCCTGACATATCAACACCTGACCTACCGACACCTGACCTACCTTTAGCATGACCTACTAACGCCTGAACTACCGACGCATGACCTATGGACGCCTGACCTACCGACGCATGACCTAACGACGCCTGACCTACCTACACCTGACCTACCAACACCTGACCTACCATTATCCTAGCCTACCGATGTCTGGCCTACTGATGCCTAACCTATCAACGCCTGACCTTCCGATGCCTGACCTATCGATGCCTGACCTACCGATGCCTGACCTACCGATGCCTGACCAACCGATGCCTGACCTACCGATGCCTGACCCACCAACTCCTGACCTACCGACATTTTGAGATGCTAATAGTCTGACCTGCTGATAGAACAAGTCACTAATGATCTATCTTAAATTCAAAATTAATTCTAACGGTCATATTTATAAAAATTAGCACTACTTATTATATTAATGAACTTGGTATGTCTAGCGTTGGTAGGTCAGGTGTCGTTAGGTTAGGCATCGGTAGATTAGGCTGTGATTAGGTCATACTTAGTGAAAAATATGTGACGCTCTGTCGGTGACTCAGCTCATCGGTAGCTTATGTTGTTAGTATCTCATATATAAATGAAATTTCTATTGTTATTACAAGTATCGGTAGCTAAAACTTAACCAAAATCTATAATGTTGTTTTATGATGTAAACACTAAAACCAAAGGTTAAGATTATAAATGAACCTGATTAAACACAATGTTTCTTAGGAAATCAGAATTAACATAGTTAATCCTGATTTAAGATAATTAAAAATAGAGGAGGCAAACAATCTCCCCCTTTTTTATGTTCACAAATCATGACGTTATATACAGAAACAATTGAAGTGTTGTACGATTATCAGAACAAAAATTTTCTTAACATATTACATAGATTATTGAAATATTTAGAAGAAACACAAGTACATATTAATTGATAAATCAGATTCGTTGTTAAATGGTCTTTTCTAATTATATGTTCCCTTTTAATATTAACCTCAATCCTAAGACCCCCTGAGATTTATCCCCATTTTGATATTATCAAAAAGGAAACATTAAATAAATATAGTAGTAAATAACAATGAGATGAAATCAAAGAAAATATTTCATTAATCAAGTAGTACAAGGGATAACACAAATAGTACAAAAAAGGTACATCAAATCCCTATAAAAATTATCAAACTACTTATTTTGAGAATCATCAGCCTTACCATTACCCTTATCAGAGTCATTGGCATTAGGGGTAGGAGAAGTAGGGATAGAAGTAGTATTGGTGGATGGGACAGATCCAATATTGAGTAAAGGTAGAGGTACTTTTGTAAAAATAGAAGGAGATAAGCTCGGGCTAGAGGAGGAATGAGGTCATGTTTGCTCATGAATGACTGGTCTGATCTAACTCAGATCCTCAGCATGGTTCATGGTTACAGGTGAAAAGGGTATAAAGAGACACTACAGGATAGATGGGAGAAGTATTCAGAGTAATAATAGTTGTGCTATGATGGTGAAGGTATGGATTGATCATATTAATAAAATCCTTGATGAACTCACCACCATATTTCATAGCATTCTCAAAGTCATATTTGTTTTATATGAATTTCTCAAGATTAGTATTAAACTATTTTAGCTTATAAACTTGGCCTTTGATATCCTTGTTCACTAGAGGTAGCCTCAAATTCTCCACTAAATACTTGAAGTGACTAGTCAGCTGATGCTTGTTATAAACCCTCTTGAAATATAAATCTACCTTCTTGGTAATTTTCTATTGATAAGTGGTAGCACCTTTAGTGAAAAACCTAACCATGTCATAAGTATGATCACAATTATGCTTAATTTTTGAAAGAATCTCCTAGTCAGTGCCACCCATCACGGTCTATATGTCTTCTCTAATCAATGTTCTAACCATATCAACATCTGGAGAGTGAGTAACAGGAGTTTCAGAGATGGTTGTACCTTGCACTATATCTCTTATGTCTAGCCTTAACTAGTTCACATCAAAAACAGGTGTCGAAGATGGAACAAAGGGAGGAATACTGGTTACTACATCTTTTACAATAGATTTCAAAATTTCCAGATCAAGTGTTGGAGGAGGGAGGTGAATCATCTTTAAAATATTTAGAATATGTCTATCCAATCACTTTCAGAAATTGATCCAAATACTCCTTATAATTAATTGTAAAATTTTTAATGGTGGAAAACATTTCAGTTAACTCATTTATCATCTTATGATTATCTGAGACAATAGCTTTATCAAGAACTATCAACCTTGGCTCAACCTAAGATACAA
This sequence comes from Viscum album, assembly GCA_963277665.1. NCBI lineage: Eukaryota > Viridiplantae > Streptophyta > Magnoliopsida > Santalales > Viscaceae > Viscum > Viscum album. The sequence goes on from OY728130.1 coordinate 407,181,711, forward strand.
CTCTCTCAGTAATCAAATCAGCATCACTTTCACTAATTCTAGAAACTGGAGCAGGTGTTTGTGAGGTTTAAGATCTCACCACAGCTAATATCTCATCTCTAAAAGCATTAAAATAATCCTTGTTTACATACTCAATTGTCTCATAAGTATTCATAGGAATAGGAGTAGGAGAAGCTCTCCTATTATATGGATCGTGATAGTATAATACAAGGGTTACATACCCTAGATATCTTCTCCATACAGGTACTATTAGATCATTTAAAGGTGTTATCACAGTAACCTTGTCTCTTTTAGCTAATATCTCCCCTTTAGATGATGGCCTTTTACTCAAATACACTAACTCCCTCACTGGAGTTACAGGTACATCTCTTATAGCAGAACCTTCTTCTTCTTATTGAACAAGAACAGGAGGATCCATTTCCTCAACAAAAACTACTTTAGGAATTTCAATAGGTGAAGGATTATTAGGATCTCTCTTTTTAGTACAGCTTTCTTAGAAGCCTCGTGGAATTCCACAACTTGTTCAACATGAGCATCAGGAGCTATATATGGTGTGACAAATGGTTCAGGTTATACTAAATCAATTCCAATTGGTTTTTCATTATCACATTGATCATCATTTGGATGGTCTGATTCATTATCTAAACCATCAATCCCTTCATCTTCCCTTTCGTTGCCATCTTCTATTACACCTTCATCAGATTCCTCAACAGCTTCTTCAAATTATTCCTCGACTTATTCAAATAATTCCTCAGCTTCTTCCTGACTTCTACTTGCTTATACTTCTTTAGATTCTTATTCACTATCTAATCTAATTTTATACTCAGCATACTCATACTCTTTAGTCTCTTCACTGTCTTCTTCAGGTAAAAGTGGTTCTTTTGTAAGTAGAGGTTTAGGTGGACTGACAGATCCATAGGTCACCCTCTGTGGTCTATCAGCAATGTCAGAATCACTCCTATCATCTATTGGAGATTCGACTCTCTGAATTTCCTCATCCAACTCCTCATCAGAATAGACACCAACCTTAATAGGTCCATGAACAGGGTCTTCCATAACCCTTGTCCATAAAGGATAGTCAATAAGATTAAAATATTCATATAGCTTATCACTATCCTCAACCAACATTTTCTTCAATGGGTTCCTATTAATCCTCATCCTACTACAGATAACTTTATTTAAGAAGAAATTATCACAAACAAAAACGGTTTTATTAATTTCACTTACAAATCCTTTGTCCTTCAACATGGAAGAGATAATATTTGGTTAAAATAAGGAGTTTTTCTTGTAGGAAGGATTGATTATCTCTTTAATATGAACCATTATATATTTTCACAAATTTACCTTGCGACCATTCTTCAACAGATATAGCATATAAACATCCTAAAACTTAAGAGATGAAAAATCTCCTTTCTTGGGACACAACTGGTGTTGGATTAATTTAAACAAAAACCTTCTCTCACCATCTAGCTCAATTGAAATAAGTCTTATATGTTCTCCATTTCCTATTAACTCAGTTAGAGCAGCCTCATAGTTGAAGAAATCACTATTGGGAGGTGCACTTCCCTGATGATCATCACATATACCTTCAGGAGGTACCTTTAGACAATCTTCCCAATGCTTAGATGAGAAAGACACTCTTCTTCCACCTATTATTGACTTTATCTGAACACCTCAACTCCTTCTAGTAGAAACTCATAATTGAGGTAGAACTCGTTCACTATACTTGGATTGTATGGTCTCTTATTGTTGGAAACCCACTCCAACCAGCCTTGGTCTTGCAACACATTTAGCAGAAGATACTTACTAGACAACAGTAATTCTGGATGCACTTCCTTCTCAAGGGTTACAATACGGTTTGCAAGTTCTGGATGAACAAGTTTAGGCTTAGACTTATATTGACTAGATTCTCCTCTTTGCTTCTTTGATGGATGCGACTCATCCTCAGATCCTTGAAGGACACGCTTGACATGAGGCTTTGGAGGTTTGAAGGGATTGGTTTAAGGGTAAGATTTTGAGAGTAATATAGTGTGAATAGTGAGTAGAGAAGTTGGATCGACCCTTAATTATATCATTTAGGGATTTGAAATAGTAAAATACTAAATGCGGGTTAAAATAAATTAAAATAACATCATTTCAAATTCAAAACAGAGAAATAAAAATAATTAAACAAATATCGGTAGGTGAGATATATCGGTGAGTCACGTCAGCAAGAAATCATCAGTGAGTCATGTAAGTGAGACATCATTGGTGATTCACATCAGTGAGACATCATCGGTGAGTCGCGTCAGTGAGAAATCATTAGTGAGTCCTCAAAAATTGTTCATTCCCAACTCATGCCTAATTTAACTCATCCTCTCATAATTTAAAGGCTTAGTAAAAATATCAACAAGTTGATGTTCTGTGCAAATTAATTCAAGAGTTATATCATCTTTTCGACAATGATCTCTCAAAAATTGATGTCTTACACTAATATGTTTTGTTCTAGAGTGAGAAACTATATTCTTAGAAATGTTGATAGCCCTTGTATTGTCACAGTTTATAAGAAAATTTCTAAATTGATATCCATAATCTAACAGAGTGTGTTTCATCCACAATATTTGAGCACAAAAACTACAAGTAGTTATGTATTAATCTTCTATAGTGGATAATACAACAGAATTTTTCTTTTTACTACACCATCATACTAGAGACTTGCCCAAAAAGTGACATGTTCTGAAGGTGATTTTTCTATCTAACTTGAAACCACCAAATTCAGTATCAGAATAGCTAACTAAATCAAAAGGTTGTCTTATAGGATAGAACAATCCTAAGTTGGTAGTATACTTGAGGTATTTGAAAATTTTTCTAACAGTAGTTAAATGATATTCTTTAGGGTTTTCTTGAAAACATGCACACATACACACACTAAGCATAATATCATGCCAGATAGTAGTCAAGTAGAGAAGACAACCAATCATACCTCTATAATTGGTTTGATAAATATATTTTCTATTTTCATCAAGATCCAATTTACAGGTGGTAATAATTGGAGTATCACTACTTTTAGTGTTATCCAAGTAAAAAAATTTCAAAATATCTTTAGTATGCTTAATTTTATTTAAAATAATACCTTCCTTATTTTAAAAATTTTTAAATCCAAGAAAGAATTTAATTTCTCTTATTAAACTCATGTCAAATTCATTTTGCTTCATTTTTGAAAAATCAATACATAAAGAATGTTTTGAATATCCAAAGATAATATCATCAATATATATTTTAACAGCTAAAAAATCTTTAGAAATTATTTTTATAAAAATAGTAGGATCATCTATGCCTTTTGTAAAATCTTTAGAAATAAGAAAAGTTTTGAGCCTATCATACCAAGCTCTTAGAGCCTGTTTTAAGCCATAAAAAGCTTTAGTTAATTTGAAAAAAATGATTTGGAAAATGATGGTTTGTAAAGATAGGGTTTTTTAAATGAAAACAACCTCAACTATATATTCATTTAGGAATTCACTTTTTACATCCATTTGATATAGTTTGAAATTGAGATGTGTTGTATAAACTAGCAGAATTCTAATGGCTTCAATCCTAGCAACCGGTGAAAATGTTTCTTCATATTTAAATCATTCTTCTTGACTATATCCTTATACAATTAGTCTAGATTTATTTCTTACTATAGTTTCGGCTTCATCTAATTTATTCCTAAACACCCACTTAGTGCCTATAGTCAAGATGTCTTTGGGTCTATCAAAAAGATTCCAAACTTTGTTTGTTTCAATCTGATTCAAATCTTATTGCATATAAATTACCAAAAATTCATCATTAATTGCATCATTGATGTTCTTAGGTTCAATTTGTGTAAAAAAATCTTGATTTTCATCCTGGTTCCTAAGAGAAGCTCTAATCTATGTCCCTTTATCCAAGTCTCCAACTACAACATCTAAGGGGTAGTTCTTAAGGGTTAAATAGATCTAGAAAAAAATGGATGGTTATTTCAGGTTCTTCTATAGGTTTGGGTTCACTATGAATAGAGTCCCGATTTTTTCTAAAACTGGAGGATTTTTCTACTTAATAGCTGGTTCGAAAGGTTTAGCATTTATATTCAGATTGGACAGATCATCTTCAATATTTTCTTGGGTGGTTTTAGGTTCATGTGGATCTGTTTCATCAAATTTGATATTTATAGATTCTTCCACACACTTAGTTATTTTATTGAAGACTCTTTAGGCTTTTCTAGAGGTTTAATAGCCTAGAAAAACTCCTTCATCACTTTTGGAGGAAAAATTATCAAGATTATCTTTTTTATTAAGGATAAATACTTTGCATCCAAAAACTTTAAAGTAATTGACCTTAAGCTTCCTATTGTTCCATAGATCATAGGGAGTTTTCTTAAGAATTGGTCTAATTAAAACTCTATTAATAATATAACAAGATGTATTCATAGATTCTTCCCAAAAGTAAACAGGTAAGTTATACTCATTGAGCATAGTTAGGGCAATATCTTATAAGGTTATATTCCTTTTTTTCTACAACTCCTTTCAGCTGGGTTGTCCTAGGAGTAAACAAGTTAGGACTATATATATTTTGTGAGAAAAAGATTCAAAATCTTTATTCTCAAACTCACGTCCATGGTCACTTATTAAGGATTTAATTCTAAGACCACTTAGGTTCTCTATAGTTCTAGCATACTTGGGAAAGTGGTAATAAGATTCACTCTTGTGATCTAAAAAGAATGTCCAAGTATATCTATAAAATTCATCTACTATAACATAGATATAATGCTTCCAATTTAAACTAGAAACTCTAGAAGTTCCAAAAAAATCCATGTGAACCAACTCAAGTGGTTGAGAAGTTGAAACTTTTTTCTTTGTTTTGAAATATATTTTGTGATATTTAACTTTTTGATAAAGATTACATACATTTTCATTTGGAAACTCAAGTTTTTTTAGATCCTTGAATAAAATTTTTCTAGTAATCTTTCTAAGGGAGTGAATATTGTAGTGGCCAAATCTATTATTCTATATCCAAGACTCTTTGTGAAAATCAATCAAGCATGAATCATTTTTAGAAACTAAATAATCTAGATTGATAGTATAAAAATTCTCATTTCTAAAAGCATTAAATACTAAATAATTTTTAGAATTAAAAATATTACATGCATTATTTTGAAATTTAACATGAAATACATCATCACTTAATTGTGAAATTTTAAGCAGATTATACTATATACCATCAACAAAAAGAACTTTAGAAATTAAATTTGAGTTAGTGTTACCAATTTTTCCAAGGATAATTATTTTTAATCTTGTATTGTCACCAAAGGTGACATGCCCAACAAAAATCTTGATAAGGTTCTTGAATCTCGAGTAGTCCCCTATCATGTTTCTTGAACATCCATTCTCCAAGTACCATATGATTTTACAGAATCTCTTCAAGAAGGTTTCCTACAAAACAATTTAACTAAGAAAAGATTTTGGTACCCAGAATTGTTTGGGTCTAGTAATATTAGTGATTAAAGCTTTGGTAACCCATATTTTTTTCATGGGTTTCCTATAAGTATTTTCTAAAGTCTTATAAAAATAAACTCTACTTGATCTAGAAAAACTAGAATTAGCAAATAAATTTTCAGTACTTGAACTTGCATCAAAATTTTCAATTTTGGGCATGAAACCAAATTTTCCAGATTTTGATACGAATTTTTTTTTAACAAAATTTCTTTTTCTAGGTTGATAACCAATACCAGTATTATATTTAAGAGTGATCTATTTTCCAAGTATTTTAAATAAGGTATCTTTACCAATTATGAACTTCTCAATATCCTTCTTTAATTACTCATTAGAAAGTTTGAGTACATTATTCTCATTGAGTAGTTGAGTATTCTTTTCTTTTTCAATAGTAAGTTAAAATTCAATAGAAATAGTAATAGCATGTTGTTTGTTGATATATTTATACTTATCCTTCAATTCATTTCATGTGTCCTCAATCATTTTACAATATTAAAACATTTCTTTATTTTTCATATTTTCATAATCAGATTCATCTTCAGAATAATAAGAATTTTGTGTAGGAGATTCTAGGGTTACCTTAGATTTGTTTGTCATGAAACACATATTAGATTTATCAGCCTTCTCATCATGTGAAGATTCAGATTCACTGTATCTTTCCTCAGAAGCACACTAGGTGGCCTTCATTTCCTTTTTTTAATTTTTATCCTTGCATTTATATTTCCTTTTGAATTTTAATTTAGGAAAATCATCATTTACATGTCCTCTTCTCTTATACTCATAGTAGACTATCTCATTAGAATTTTTAGTTTTCTTCTAGTCCTTTTTCCAATTTCCCTTGTTGTCAAACATTCCTTTGTAACTGGGTTTTCTAAACAACTTTTTCCTTCTGAAGATTTTTTTATTCTTCTGGCTAACTGAGCTATTTCCTAATCATTGTCACTTGGTGAGTCTTTATTACTAAAACTTTTAATATGAAATTTTACTTTCTATTTTTTCTTGGAGGTAGTGGTTTTGAAAGCACTGAATTTATTTTGGGTTCATCATCCTACTCTATGTTAACCTTCAGTTCTTCTTCATACATAATTAGCTTACCTATCATCACCTTGACTAGAAACTTACTCATATCATAGGATTCTCTTATTGACGTTGAGGTTCCTCTCCGTCTTTCTGGAAGACATCTGAGTAGTTTCATGATTTGTTCTTTGGAATCCACTCGCTTTCCAAGAGAGATCATTGTAATGAATATCTCATTGAACATGAGATACATATCAGAAATGGGTTCATCAGGCTTCATTTTGAAATTATCATATTTAATAGTATATATATTAAGTCTCATTTTCTTAACATTAGTGGTCCGTTCATGTGAAATAGATAAAGTATCCCAAATTTCATAACAAATATTCTATTAAATTCTTCATCACCTATAGCACAAAACAAGGTATTCATAAATTTACAATTATTATTTTAAAAATATTTTGTAGCTTCACTCTAGGTAGTTCTTGTAGTTTCTGGTGTTTCATAATTTTCTTCTGTTATAGTCCAAATATCAAACCCCATACTTTCTAAGTACATTTTTATTTTTATTTTCCACTGGGAATAATGAGTACTATTAAAATAGGGTGATCTATTAGTAGCAACACATTTCTATCTATTGTTCATATTAAAGAATAAAATATCATTTTAAAGAAATAAAAATTTAGAACTGGAAAAAATTTAGAGATATTTCAAATCACAACTAAAATCATAGTTAAAAAATGGTTTCTGAAAACAAAACTTTTAAATACCCTCTGATACCAAATGTTGGTCAGAGTATGACACTCAAGAGGGGGGTGAATTGAGTTCCAATAAAAATTTTCTATCTAAAAATTCTTATTTAAAAAATCATTTAAAGTTCTCAAATTTAAAACAAAACATCCCAGTTAACTAAAGTAGAATATTTATAAAAGTTTTTTTATTCAAAATATTTCTCAAAGATTGATTAGTTCTCAGTTAAAACTATGTAATTTATTATCTTAAATTTTTTAATTAGTTTACTAAAAAAACTAATATAAAAACAATTTAATATTAACTATAAAAGTGAAGTTAATTTTTCTGAAATAATAATAAGAATAGAGAAAAAAACTTGAAATTGTGCAAAAAAAAGTAAACAGGAGGTTCAGTCTCATGCTGATACCTAATCCTCTTCACTTGGTGATCACCTGCCACTAAACAGTTTATATTAAATAAACGTGATCCACACCCTGGATCAGGGTAACAACATTATAAAAACTATACAAGTCACTAGACCTCTTCCACAGTTTTTTTGGGAGTGTAAAACAAACAGACATGCCACATTGAGACCTATTCCAATGTTATTCGTGGGTGTGTAAATGTGAAATTTTATGAAGATATCTAGGTATCTTTTAATTTACCATAGAATTTAGTGTGTGTTTAAAAATAGATACACACACAAATCAAAATTTGAATAGTGTACACAAATAGAGAAAAATGATAAGAAGAGTTTATAATAATCTATGTGATGTTCAATGAAGCTTTTGGACTTCTTCTAGAAGATAGAAATGAGTTAGAGTCGACTGCTAGAAACAGATATCAAAATAGAGAGTTGTTTCTTGCTTCTGTGTTTAGTTCCAGTAGGGTAGATGATTCCGGCCTTGAAGTGTTCTGGTCTTTAAATTTGTTGTTTGATTGTTTTTTGGCCTTTTTTGGTTCTTAGGAATTTCTCTTGGTATGCACAGTTGGTTGATAGATCTTGTTTCACAGTCATGCATTTTTTTGTTCAAAACTTCTCTTCATCCTATTTTCTTTCACCCAAGTGCTTGCTTTTATCATTGTGGGATCAATAAGGGGCATAATATCTATCACGTTCAGGTACCTAGTACCTTGTACTGGTCTCTGAAAATGTCTACAAACGACAAAAAAGGTCATTAATATAATAAGTAGTACTATGTTTCATAAATATGACTATCATAATTAATTTTTAATTTAAGATAGATCATCGGTGACTCAGTCTATCAGCAGGTCACACTATTAGCATCTCATACTATCAGTAGGTTAGGTGTTGGTAGGTCAGGCATTAGTAAGTCAGGCATAAGTAGGTCAGGAATTGGTAGGTCAGGCGTCGGTAGGTTAGGCATCGGTATGTCGGGTGTTGGTAGGTCAGGCCTTGATAGCCCAAGTGTTAGTAGGTCGGGTGTTGGTAGGTCAGGCATCGGTAGGAGGCATCGGTAGGTCAGGCATCGGTAGGTTAGGGTGTCGGTAGGTCATACTTAGCAAAAATTCCGAGTCTCTCTCACGGTGACTTAGCTCATCAATAGCTTATTTCATTGGTAGCTTAGGTATCAATGAATTTTCTATTGGTATTACAAGTATCTATAGCTCATACTTATCCAAAATCTATAATGTTGTTTTATGATGTAAACACTAACACCAGAGGTTAAGATTATAATTGAACATGATTAAACACAATGTGTCTTAAGAAATAATAATTATCATAGTTAAGCATGATTTTTCAGCATTAAAACTTGAGTATTCCAACAAATACATTCAATAGTTTTTGGTATACTCGATACTAAGATTAAATGAACCAGTATATACTACAAAAATATTACTTTTTAAATATGACCATTATAGACTAGTTTTTGGTTTTATGGGTATGAATAAGAATAAAAATATTATGAAATATATGTATAAATTTTTTTCTTAATAAAATTAATAATCAAAATTACATTAATTATTAATTGGTTGGAAATGAAGATAAAATATTTTGAAGGTAAAAGAGATATTTTTCATACAACTAATTTTTTGTGTGCAATGTATTTTTATCTTAATTTACTAAATTAATTACTATTTATAAATGATTATAATGAAATAATTAGATTAAATGTTCAATTAAATTAATTAATATTCATATAATTATGGTTATTCAGAAAATAATGAGAACAAAGTCATTTTATGCTTCAAAAATGGATTTTATTTCATTTTGTGTGTGGATATTATAATAAATTTCTTTCAATTTTAGAAATTTTATTTGAAAATTTTGAAACCAAATTGAAATCATTATTTCATAATAGTATTAGGATGAATTTTTTGGATTTTTATAAAAATATTGATCTTTGAATGAATAGTGAAAATTTCTATTTTTTAAAATTTATCATTTATTTTCTTTAAATCAAATAATTTAAATTTATAATTCTATTTTATATCTATTTTTTAATTAATATAATATCCATTTTATAAAAAATAATCTAAATAATTTCATATTAAAACCACCATCCATCTAACGGCCTGAAGGCCTTCAAATATTTTTATTATATGATAATGCCCCCTTTTAAGGGAAGAAGGGGGAAACCCAAACAGACTTCATAAACATAGAATAAATCACGCCCAAAGAAAAAAGAGTAAAGCCTGAATGACAACACGAAGTGGCCTCTCCTGGCATTTTGTCATGATGAAGCACTCATCGTTCCAAGGCTGTTCGGCAAGCAAGTTTGATGTGTCAAAGCAAAAGCTTGGTCCGATGGTTGACGATATACCCTCTCAAACAACCAAATCTGACAAGCAATAAAAATATGGTCTGTCAGCCCTAGATCCTCCTATGGAGCTTGTTCCACATAGTCATGTTTGGTTGCACAGCCTTCCCACCTTCTAAAACAATCCAACCACACAAACACTTTCTACATTTCACAATATGACAAAAAACACCAGTTGCAGTCATCACCACTGACTAGCCTTCCGACTTCAATGCCTCCACATAACCAAATTCAAAAAACCACTTCCAAATCTTCATAATTTTAACTAAAATCCTCCATGATACTATAGATTTCAAACAAAACCAAAACCAATATGCACCCACACGCTAGACTCCATCACATACAGCATATTCAAATCCAAAAACGCATATCACATCAGTTCAAAACCTCATCGAAGTCATGGGGTTCTCGTAGGATCACTTCCACGTTGCCGCTGCTACCAATGATTCTATGAGAGAAAATAAAAATGTAAACCCACTGTAGATCATATCCCACATAAACAACCAATCAACCAAAATCATAGGATCAGAAAATCAAATACAAAATCAAATGAACACTACGATGACGATCGCTCGAACACCACCTCATGCATATGTGTGGAATACCACCTCTACAAAGCGATATGATTCATCTTTCATTACTTATTAATATGGTTGGTTATAAGTATAGAACTAATGAATAGATATTATATTTATAGCATATTTATGATTTTTTAAAAGTAAAATATAATTTACTTTATTTATTTTCTAATCAGCAGAAAAATTAAAACATATTTCATGTGTATTTATGGACTACCGTCTCCATGAAATGATGTGATCCATTTTTCATGAACCCATTACATGGTTAGTTTTAAAAGTTTATATAATGCATAAAAATGATAATTATATTATTTTTAACATTTTTTAGTTAATATAACCATAACCCATTTGACCATGGTCAACGCACTGATGTTGTTTGAGCTTATAAATTGAACAACCCCAAAACATCCAATATAAACTTAAGCATTTTAGTAACTAAATAATTTATGGTAATAAATAAAATAAAAGGAATAATTATAAATTAATTAAAATTAAAAATTTTACTAAAAAATTAGAAAGATTATATATTTTTATTATTCATGGGTTATATAATGTATGAAGCTATATGAGAATTAAGGTAAGGGACTTTCTTTTAAAAATATTAAAGTTTTCCTTCCAACTCTTTTTATACCATGTAAAGGTTATTTTAAATGTTTAAATAATGTTATTAATTATTATTAAAAGCTTTATAAAGAAAATTTTAAATTAGTTTTTACTATCTTTACAAATTATTTAAAAAGTAATCTTTTCAACATTTTTTATATGAGTTATTTTTAACTTTTTATAAAAGTGCACAAATGGATTTTTTTAATGTATCTGGATTGACCACCCATTCCCACCATCATAATCATTATTCATTATTAATATTTCTTTAAAATTTTACATGTTTATTTTAAAATAAAATATTTCTTTCAATATTCAGAGAATTTCTAGTTTTAAAAAGTTTCTCTAATGAAATGGAAACTTTTTCTCATCTTTATGACAAAACTGAAAGTGTTATTGCTTATGGTATTGAACACTAATTCAAATTTTATTTATGATTAAAGTTAAAGATATTTGTGTTTTATTAATTCTATGGTTCTTAAAAATTTTATATGAATGATAGGTGAGTATAATATAACTCTGATGATGGGTGAACCCGATATAACTCTCCAATGCATTGGGTAAAGAAACAAAATTTACCAGTGATAGATTAATCCTAAGAGATATGGGAATTATCTGGTTAGGTGATTCCATTGTAAGGGTTCTTGTAAGGATGAATTAAAGGATAATTTCCTAAGTTACCTACATAAATTTTTTATGCTTTCAAATGAGTTTTTATGGAAGCCTTTTGATTTCCTAAGGTAAGATAATGAGCTTATGTTTAAAGGAAAATTATATCCCTTTTAAGGGTAAAAATTATGTTTTTGAAGGAAATTTTTTCATGAGTAAACATATTTTTCAATAAACCCTCATAATTTATGTTTTTTCCTTTAATATTTATTATGATATGTTTTGTGAAAATATTTTTAGAAATTAATCTTAATTCATGAGTAGTAAAATGAATACTTCAGATCAAATTATATTATGTAAAAATGGAGAAATTTCTTATAGAATTATAGAATTTTTAAAATGGACTAACGAGTTTATTTATTTTTTATCCCTTTATGAGATTTTTTTATTCATATCAAGTAGTCAAATGTTTTTCATAGGGCCTATGTATGAGTAGTAAACTATAGTAAGGTCTAAATTTAGACTATGGGGATTTAACTTTAAATAAGAGGACATGTTTTTAATGAAACGGGAGTTTAAATTTAAGTATCCTATTTTTTGGTAAAAATTGATATTTAATTTAATTTTCCACTTTATATTGTAAGGTTTTGATATGTAATTGTTTTTATTAATTCTCTAAAACTCAAAATAGAATAAATCCTCTAAATGTAAGAATGTGAAACCCTTGTTATAAATCATGTAATTATGGGTTGAATAAGGTACAAGGCATTATATCATTAGGTAGATTAAACCCTATAACCTATAAACACTCAATTTATCTAATGATTTTTACTATATGATGACCAATTGTCACACCTTATCCATGTTTTCAAGTGAATATCACCTTGGATATCTCAAATTGTTCCAATCTAGCTCTCTCCTGAGAAAGATCACAGAGACACTGGATCATGCTATAGGAATCCATGTTCTCATGTGAATTTATGAGTTCTTTGTATATAGATGAAATAATTAAACCATAAAAATCTATCAAATCATTCAGTTGTTTTACATAGACAACTTACTCTTAATCACTCACCTCCTTAGCATACGGATCGAGGATTGAGGATTCTAGCACGTAAGACTTTTGTTCACAGTGTGACACAACCTGTAAGCATCCAAACCATTACTAGAAGTTTATATCAGTTAAGAGATGATATTTATATAAAATTGATCACAGGGATAATGTGGTTGATGAAATTTTCATTATTCTAAAATAATATAAAAGTATATTACTATTACTTTACTTGATTAAAAATTATGTGATACATGATAATTTTATTAATTCTACCACTATTTCTTCAAGTCCCGTTGGACCTCTCTATTGAACTTATAATTTCCCATTGTGTGGACATTCTAGTGGCTAGGATCCAAATTTCTATTCTCATAACCCAAACAAGGGTCTGGCCAATTACTCAAATTTATTTAGGTAGGTATTCTTTCTGACTGTGGGTTAGCAGTTCTTAGGTGTGTTGAGTGGACTCCACAATCCAGAAATCCTAACTCAAATGTCCTTAACACTTTCCTCCAAGATTCATAAAGTTTATAAATGGATGTTCTTATTGATTTCAACTTGGTTAAATCAACCCAAAATCATCATTATAACTCCCCAATAAAAGTAAGTGTATTGAAAAGGTTTAGTCAAACACTTAGTTCTATGGTTTCATTCTAAATATGCTAATGAAATACATATAGACTTAATATTATATTTAGACATTTCTTTCATTATGTTTAAATTTCTTATTTTATCCATCTACATTTATTTTTTATATTTAGTGTGTTTTACTTAAGTTATTAACTATTTTCCAATAAAATATTTATGCATAATCCTTTTATTTCAATTATATATTTTCTTATTAATCCATTAATTTATGTGATTATGGTCCTACATCCATAAAATAAATAATGAATCTTACATAAATAAAATATATAAAATTTTGGAATGTCTATGTGCTTTAACTAGTTGTTTTTTATTGATGGATGAATTAATAAACCATTGACCCTATGGGAAAAAACACCTTGAGATGGTCTAGAGTTGATTTGTAGCATTCTTATTATTTTCTATGTATCTCATTAGTTTTTTTTCCTCAGTTCTATATTTAACCAACTACATGCGCATGGGATATCGATCCTTACAATTAATTTACTTCACACATAAATAAATGGAACAATATGGGGGTTTACATAAAAGAAACATTTTCTATAAAGGATCATACATAATAAAAAGTGAGGGATGACTTGAATCCCATCAATTTAATTTAATAATAATAATAATTTCAAAAACTCATGAAATGATTAAATTAAAAGAAATCACACACATACCCAGGTTGGTTTAAGACCATGATCATCGACTGGTGTAATGAATATACATTTAAAATTACTTGATATACTTCATTTTTTTCATTCTTTTATTAATATAAAATGTGATTGAATTAACCTGATTAATTATCCGATTAATAAATTAATTAATTTACCTTAATATCTATTAAATATGTCCTAGAGATACCCATATGATGTGATTTTAAATAACTTAATTAGATTAATATTATTTAAATTTTTATAAAATAATTACATACCTTGTACATGAAAGAAACTCAATGAGTACACATTCAAACTACTCATCATGTATTGAGATCATATATAGTTTACACATGTAGCATATAACCTAATTATTATGTCATGTAGTTACATGGTGTGTATGGTTCAATAAATAGCACATGAAACACATGTTAATTAACATGGTGTGTAGTGTTTCTAATGTGCATGTAGTATTCAATGTATTGTGATTATACATAGTATGTAGTTCAACATTTTATGAAGAAACTAATCAAGCATTTTGCATCATAAAAAACCTATCATATGGCATGCACGATTCAAATAAATGACACATTGAACACATGATGATGAGGTTTATAGATTAATAAATTAATTTTAATATTCTATATAAACTAGTTGGGTATATAGAGTGTACATCTAGCTACGCGTCATGTATTCTTATCATTGTATGTCTATGATACATGCCTAGGGACTGGGTATGTATTACTTTGTGGGCATGTATGAATTACATATTGTGTACAACTAGTACATATCATGTAACATACTTTTTTGTTTTAAGTCCTTGCACTTCTCTTAATAAATACTCTTTGTGTATTTGAATATGTGTTTTCCACCATGAAAATATGTGGACTACACGGCATGTAACCCGGTTACATGACATGCAGTCCCACATATCATGTGACATCATGGCTTGGTTAGCACATGGATCATTTGATGCATTATGTTTCCTTCATTAAAAAATGTGATGAATTAATCTTCACTTCATCCTAGTGAAATGAACTAGGATACATGGAATGTGATCCATATGCACACCATGTAATCCCATATTGTCTGGCTAAACTTCTCATCACCTCTAGATGGATTCTTTGGATGTTCTTTTTTAACATTTAGTCAGATCTTTATTATATGAGTGGGAAACGATGGAGGGAAGTATAGATCTCAATTATCAGATTCAATAAAAAATTACATATAATGAAAATTAACTTTAATATTTTATAGATATCAATAAGAATTAAATAATTATAAATTTAATGTGACCCCTATGATACCAATTAATAGTTCTAGATACAACTAAAGTTCCTATTGGGCTTATAGAAAACTCGTCTTTTGTCTAATTCAATCAATCATTCACAATTTATATGATGTGAGCATCACGAAAAATGAAAATCTTTCCAAAAAATATTGACAAATGATTTTTTAGAACCATGAGAGAGGATATTTTCATGTAAATTTTTAATTAATTTAAAATACAATAAGAAATATTACCTCAGTCGTGATATCTTTCTTCATTGATGGTGTTGATCGTTTTAACCTAATAGGTGTATCATCGTTTCATAGCGAAGACCCAAAGCAAAGCTGTTAAAACAATGATCCACACATACTCCTTTGATCTTCAAACAACGCCTGAAATTTCAGGTGCTAGCATGGATGATTTATCATCTTTCATTGTTCACCACGATCATTTCATATTTCTTTAGGATTAAAGGAATCTATCTTGTTCTTCTCAATCTTGAGAATAAATAGGAGGAGGGATATATTGAGAGGAAATCGATGTGAACAACAATTAACCTTTCTATGATTGACATTGTAGTCTGTAAATAGACCAAGTTCTAGGGTTTAATTACAATTAATTTTCCAAAGGTCCTTAACTATGAATTAATCCCTAATAAACCCCATGTAACACTACTAGAAATAGAACCTATACTAATGGTTTGGAAAACCATTGGTATAGATATGTTTTTTGACAACCTATACCAACAATTTGAATAAACCATTGGTATAGGTTTTTCTTTTAGCCACCTATACCAATGGTTTGGTCAAACTATTGGTATAGGTGGAAAAGTTATTTATATGAAATTTTAATAATAATAATAATAATAATAAATACTTCAAAATTAATAATTATATTTATAAATACATACATACACTCTCACACACATATATATATATGTGTGTGTGTGTGTGTGTGTGTGTGTGTGTGTTAATAGAAAAGTGGTTTTAGTGTAGGGGTAAAGTCTTTGGGACATAATAGTGAAGTTGTGGTATCAAAACTCAATGTTGGAATTTTTCAATAGAAGACCTATACCAATAGTTTGAAAAGCATTTTTATAAACCGCCTATACCAATAGTTTAACGAAATCCTTGGTATAGGTCTATTATAACACCCCAAGTTTTTAAGAAATATTTTTTTCAGACATATTAAATTTCTTCGATATCTTGTGTTACACGCAACACCGAGTTTTAATGAACTGTGATATACTATTAATATTATTATATAAAAATGACCATTATAACCTAGTTGTTAAAATTGGAAGTATGAATAGGAATAACCACATTTTTAAATATATGTATAATTATTTTATAAAAATAACATACATTTATAAATAATCACTTAATTTTTAGTAATGTCTTTATATGCTTCAAAAATACATTTTTCCTCAAAAATGATTTTTATTGTTTTTTATGAAAAATAATAATAAAATTAATTTTTTACACAATTATAAAATTTATTTGAAAAAAATGGACTTAATTTTTTAAATCATCATGTAAAAATTATCTTAGGGGGAGTTTTATATAATATTCTGACAATATTAATTTTTTGATTAATAGTGAAAAATACTGATTTTTATTCAAAACTGTCTTTTTGTTTAAAGAATTTATATGGTTGAATTTTTTTAAATAGTTTTAAAAGTAAAATTAGTAAAATTATATTATTATTAATATATTTTATTTCATTTGAATAATTTTTATGTTCAAATTTGATATGAAATATTTTTATACTTATGAAAACGTTTTCTTTGGAAAACCACTTTTTCATCACATATGCGGGTTTAATTTTAAATTAAATTCCACCAATTCAGTGAATTTAATTTGTAAAAATATATTCCATATTTATAATAATAATAATTAATATTATATAATAATTTGAACTAAATTTTTTTCATAATGAATAGTAAAAATAGTAAAAATTAATTACCATCGTAAAGGTTAAAACGGGTTTACCAAGGGTTAAACTAAAAATATAAGGGTTAAAATAACCTAAAATTTGTAAAATTTATATTTAATGTCTATATTTATACCTTATATCATATAAGGTTATATAATTATTCATTTTTTATCTTTTTGGAGAAGAAAGTGACAAGGAATATTGGAAAACTTTGAAAAATTACAAGTGTGCCACTCACCACAATTATAAAAGGGAGCCCCATATCCTCTTATATTCACACTTAAAAATACTTTTGGTTCAAAAAAATACCTTAAAAATAAATTCCTTAAATCCATCCCCATTACCTAGAGTACCTAGTTTGATCATAAAACCCGTATAGGAAGGCTTTTGGTGTAAACCTAAAGTGGTTGTTTAAAGAAGCGGTATTGTTCTTAACTGAGCTTTTTTTTTTTGATTTCTTCTTAAAACTATTTAAAATATTATTAAATTATTATGTAATAATAATATAATTATCTCCCATAAAATTAGATTATAATATGATAATTATATAACTTATTTCCATCTTCTCTTTCACTAAATAGGAAATGAAACCATCGATCGTGTGTATGGCAGACTACCACCTCACGAACCGATGTAATTCATTTTTTATCACTACCTATCATGATTGTAGATAATTATGTATTTAATTTTTATATATAATATTTATGTAATAAATATAATTATTTAATTATAATAACACATCTACATTCTTACCTTCCAATCTGTTGGAAAACGATAACGTCGTTCATGCATATGTGTGGATTATCGCCTCCACGAAGTGATGTGATCTGTTTTTTATTTTATTTTGACATGAATGGTAATGATGATATATTTAATGAATATATATTATATATATTATTTAAAAATTATTCTATAAAGTTTAATTAATAATTACCCTTCATTCATTCCATCCGTTAATAAAATGGAAACAACGTCCATGCATACGCGTGGCCTACCGTCGCTGTGAATGGTGTGATTCATTTTTATATCTATAACTTTTATAGATGAATATAAACATTTATATAATAAATATATATTATTTTTAAATAATTTTTATTATTATTTATATAATTTAAACATGATCAAAGTACTATGACCAAAACTAATGAACAAAAACATAGATGAAAAACGAAGCAGTTATCATCCATAATATTGATATTAACAAAGAATTTTTAATAAACATGTGATAAAAGGTTATAAGTAAATAATATATGGTATAAAACATATGATTATGGTTCTGTATTATATGTATAATAAACCTATATTTATTATACATGAGGTTTTAATGTGTATGAAGAAATTTGAGACTTGAGGTAAGGGATTTTCGTCTCACTTTTATTTATGTGAAACATGTTCCATATTCACCACTTGTTTATTTTATGTGGTGTATATACTACCCATGAATGTATTTTGTGATACTTATTATGAAAATTATTTATATTTAAATAACCATATAATTTTATTTCTTTCATGAGGAATATGATTTAAAATTTACCAAAGTGGTAAAGGTTTTACGTTACAATCTCATTGTCTATCAAGACTGTTTATGATTATACTTATGATGATGAAATATTATAATATACCTATCAATAATATCTTTAATTTTATTATGATATATTTATTTCATAATATTACATGTTTTCCTTTGGTTTTCCTCTCTTTAAGAACAAAATATTCCAAAATAATTTTTTTAATAAAAATCGACTTTATTTCTCTCTTCAATCGAAAATCGTTTTTCTTCCTAGTCTATGTTTTCTAAAAATATTTTAAAGAAAGTTTTTAATATTATATAATGATTTATTAAATACGTTTTTACCCATGTTTTAATTTTTACACAATGGTTAAAAATTAATATTCTTATCACTTTTTGAAATGAGGTACGTTTTACTTTTTATCAAAAATGTTAAAGGAAACTTTGTTATAGCGTATACGGTATGAATGGTATTTCCCACTGTCATGACCGCTCAATGATTTAAAGATTCCTTTACAAACTTCCAATGTTATTTTCAAAAAATATATTTAATATTTGGGAAATTTATCAATTTTAAATAAGTTTTCTCAAAATGGAAGGTATATTTTCCCCAATAATGTTTTAATGACCTTTTTTATAGAATATATATTCATCAATGATAATAATCTTTGGTGTTGTATATGTTTTACTAGGGATATTATCCAATGATACCATACTTATTATTTATCCAGGTGGGTTAATATTATCAATAATTATATTTTTATGAAACCCATTTTTTCCATGGTTTATTCTACAATGGATTGGTGAAATGTTTATAAAACTCGTTTTCTTTGCATGGGTTATGATATGATGATATGATGAATTTTATATGACATTGTGGCACACATATGTAAGATTTTCATTATGTTATGGTTTTTCCTAGAACTATATATCCTTATAATACATTGGCTAAATTTTTATATCTCATGATATAATTTTGGGAAATAATTTGATGTGCTTGATATGTTATGGGAATCAAGTCAATGTGCTTGAATCATTATGGAAAACAAGTCGATGTGCTTGATCTACTATGGGAAAGAGGTGTTTATTAAAGATCGATTATGATTTAATGGTCTTAGTAGTTAACCTTGACGTATAAAATTTTTTCTATACTTATGTTGGTGCCACACCAACATAACATGAGCTTATGGTTCATGATTGATTTATGATGTTTTCTCAGTCTTATGATTGACATATTTTGAAATGATAAAATTTTATTACATGGATCATGTTTATGATCCCTAATATATTGGGTATGAAATTTTTAATTGATATTAATGATCTCATACCCTAATCCTTATCCTATTCTTTTATATGATCATCGATTGATATCTCTCATGTTTACCCATACTGAGCATCTGAGCTCACCCTTTTTTTGTTCCATTATTCCATGTTATAAAGAAAGGTTTAAGTAGGGTATGTCTACGAAGAGTACTAAATGGGAAGATATTTATGATTCATGTTGAATATATTTCATTAAATAAGAATATTTTGTATCTAGTCTCCAAATACACTAAACCTTTACGGTTCTCGAGTGTGTATTTCTAAAATGTATTGAATATTCATCTAAAAAGATGTAATATTTATATATGAAAAGTGTTGGTAGCAATAGTAAATATCAAAGGAAAGGATTCTTTAAAATTTTGAACTAGGATGAGAAAATTTTAGTGATAACTCTAGGGATAAGTTTAAGGATAATTCTAAGTATAAGAAAAAATCTTCGAATTTTGGTGAAGGATATAGCGAGTGGTTTCTAAGAAATTATATCCCTATCTGGATACTACAGGTGGATGTAGCTCTGACATAGTTTTACCTAGGGTTAATTACTCCAAAAAGGTCACATTGAGATTTTAATTTATAATCACCTCATACATGACAATGGGCCTTGTTTCACACCTAGTTTGACACTCCCAGGGGATATGTTTTCTAAATTTACAAGCACTTTATGAACCATCAAGAATGATTTGAGTAATGACCATGAATGACCTCAGTTAAATCTAAGGTGTCTTAGATTTAAAATAAGGTTCCATGATTTAGACATCCTATGAATGATTTATAACTCTGATCAAAGATGTCTAATGGTCATAATGACCATTTTTTACTAAGTGATTGAATATAGAATAATAAAGTTGGGGTGGTGACAAGTATAATAAAATATTGAAGTATCTTATTTAATATTAGTGATATAAATTCCCTTATATCATGAAAAGTATTTAAGAATATTAATTCCTATCCTTAATAATTAGATATTGAATTGGTATTGAAAACCCCTAATGGTATGATGATCACATCTCAAATCTATGATTCTTCTCTGGTTGAAGTTTGTGGGAATGTACTTTATACAAATCTTATTATTCTCCCTATGGTTAAATTTAATGTTATATTAGGCATGGATTAGATTTATATATATAAATACCACATCAATTTCCAATTAAGAGAATTCATGTTTGATATTTCAAACCAACCTATGATTGTCTATTAGTGTGATGATAAATATTATCTTCTGATGGAAATCACATGCATCCATTGTATGGGTATTGATTATTATACAAAAGGGGTGGTTATATTATATGGTTGGGGAGGAACTCAAAATTTATGATATTTCTATTGTGTAAATTTTTTTTAATGTATTTATATAATATATTCCTAGTCTTCCATTGAATCATGAGGTTAAGTTTTCAATAGAACTCATACCTGGTGCTATGACTATTTCAAAGACTCCCTATAGAATGTCCCCGATTGAGTTATAGTAATTAAAGAAGTAAATATAAGAAAATCTTGACAAGGGATTGATTTAGCCAAGTGTGTCATCTTGGGGTGTGATAGTTCTTTTTATTAATAAGAAGGATGGATCAATGTGGATTTTCATTGATTATCTAGAACTTAATAAGATCCCAATCAAGAACAAGTATCATATAACTCATATTGATGAATTGTTTGATCAACTATGTGAAGATAAATTGTTGGTCAGAGTGGTTTACTCAAGAGGGGGGTTAATTGAGTTCCAATTAAAATTTCTGTTAAAAATATTTCTTTTAAAATTACCCAATTATAATACTAAGTTAAACTATAGTGAATTTTTGTTACAGTAAAGGGTCAATTATATTCTCAAGAGACTGATTAGTTCTCAGTTAATTCAATCTAAAGATTAATTAACTTTTGAACCTGACCTAATGCTTTACAGTACACACAAACACTTTCTAGTTTAACTATCAAAGTAACTTTAAAATTTATTTTTATTTCAAAGTAAATATAAGTGGAATATAAAATATATAGTATACTTTAGACTTAATCTAAGATGCACAGCAGATATAAAACAAGTGGTTCAGTCTCAAGCTGAGACCTAATCTACTCCACTTGGTGATCACCTGCCACCAAGAAGTTTATATAAATAAACTCTGATCCACACCCTGGATCGGGGTAACAACAGTACATAGACTATCCAGGCCACGCAGGTACCTCTTCCACAGTTTTTGTGGGTAAACAAAATAATGACCAGGCCACATAGGGACCTCTTCCACAATTGTTGTGGGTAGACAAGGGTAAAGAATCTGGTGTGAGGATTTTGAAATCCTCCAGATCAACGTAGGAGTCAGTGTGTGTAATATATATAGAGTACAGACATTGCTTGAAAGTAAATAAAAGAATCACTAAGAGAGAGTATATATGAGTTCAGAATGCTCTAGTGATTAGCAGTGCAGCTCTGGACTCCTTGGATAAGACAGAAATGCTTCTGAGTCCATCTTTGGTTTTTGTGTTGAAAAACAGAGTGTCGCGATTCAGATTTTATTCTTCACAAGTAAAGATGTTCTATTGATATCAGTGTACTTCATGTGTTCTTAAATATAGTTGGATTGCATGCATGATACAATTCTTTCTTTGAATATCTTGTAATCTCTTCTTTGTGGTCGTGTTTGTCAGCTTGTTTTTCTGTTTAGTACAGTGCACTCGCGTTTCTTGAGTTGTCGCGTGTCTCTGCTTCCTCTTGGGAACACTTCTCTTTGTCTTTGAATGCATGAGTGTTAGCTGATAGGTTCCATGTATTTCATACTTCGAACCTTGTACTATGGCTACAAATAAACATTAAATATGTCAGTGCATTAAAGGTGTCAAATATGACCGTTAAAAATTTAAATAGAAAAATGAAAAAATAGTTTAAGAAACGGTGTCACAGTAGTTATGCAAACGGTGTCTCCTTCACGGTATCTCCTTCACGGTATTTCCTTCACAGTGTCTCCTTCACTATGTCTCCTTCACGGTGTCACCTTGTCACGGTGTCTCGCTCACGGTGTCTGGGTCACGGTGTCTGACTTACGGTTTTTGGCTTCCGGTGCCTTGCTCATAGTTTCTGGATTCATGGTTCCTTGATGACTGTGTCTTGCTAATTGTGTCTGGCACTTAGGTAAATAGAGTGTCTGGCTTACGGTGTCTATTATTAGTGTCTTGCTTCACGGTGTCATGCTTACTGTGGCATGGTGTCTGAGACTTAGGCTTCATGGTGTCTGCTTCATCACAGTGTTCTTGTTCACGGTGTCTGTGTCTTGCTCACAGTGTCTGACTTACTGTGTCAAGCTTCACGGTGTCTTGTACTTAGGCAAATAAATGTATTCAGAATTAAATAGTAATCTGTATAAAAGGAATTGAGATTAACCATTATAAAGTATGAGATAAATTGAAACATAAATACACATGATTAATAAGACTTGTGAGATTTGTGATCATTAATAAGATTTGTAATTATTATTGAGATTTGTGATCATTAAAACATGATGAATACATGAGGAGTCCAAAAACCTCCCCCTTTTTGATGATCACAAATCATATACATGTAAAGGGTAAATTAAATGCAGCTACAGAGAAAAATAACATATGTTAACATAGAGTTCATATTTCTCCCCCTTTTGGGATTATCAAAAAGTATAATGAATAGAGGGAAAGCAGTGCATATGTCATTCAAAGTGTTCAGAATACAGCATACAGTAGAAATACAAAAAATCAATTGCATCCCCATAAAAACGTAGTAAACACTGGTCTTCTTCAGGGATTGGCCTTCTCTTTTCCTTTATCAGCAGCAGAAGAGGAAGCCATAGGGGCAGTTGCTAATGTAGAAGAAGGCATAGAAGTGGTAGATAGAGAAGGTAAAGGGAGACCTTCGAAGACTAAGGGAGCCAAAGTAGGAGCTGTAGAATATCTTGTCCGTTTTGGTCAAGAATGATAGGCCTGATCTGAATAAGAGCCTGGCCAACAGACATGGATGTTGAAGCTAAGGCAGAAGTGAAAGAAGGTAATCCAGGTCTGAGAGGAGCAGCCGCTGGAGCAACAATTATTGTTATTTGAATATGAAGATACGGTCTCAGAAGTTTAATTAAGTCTATAATAATCTCTCCTCCGTACTACATGGCCTTTTCAAAATCATCTTTGTTTTCCATGAACTTGTCCAACAATTGGGTAAACTTGGTGAGCTTCTGGACTTGGTTTTTGAAGGCTTGGGTTACAGGAGGAATTCGCAGATTCTCTACAAGGTTTTTGAAGTGGTTGGTCATATCAGCCTTGGAGAAAATATGGTTGAAATAAAAGTCCACTTTCTTAAAGATCTCCTACTGGGAATCATTGGCGATCTTTGAGTGAATTTGAACCAGGTCCAGGACTCTATCATTGTTCTTAACAACTTCAGATAAAGGAGCCATATCAAAACCACTGAAAGCATTTTGAAGTTCTTCCTTGACTATAGATCTGAGAAAAGTACTATCCAAGGAAGGAGTAGAGGTATGACCATAAGAATGAGAAGCTTTGACAGTAGTGGTCAGAGATTTAAGCCAGTTCAGTACCTTTTGAAGACAGTCAGTGTACTCATATGTGAGTTTATTGAGATTCACCATAAGTTCTCTCATGTTCTGTAACAATTGTTTGTGCCTTTCAGAAATCTTCTCATCAAAGGACAACAGATAGGGTTGAATCTGAGACACAATGTCTTGAGAGATTTTTGAAATAGTAGGTTCAGGAGAAACAGGAGCAGGTGCAGGAGTAGGCTCTGATCTTGAATGCAGTTCTTTCTGTAGGTTTTCAAGCATGCTTTTCAGAGTTGCAACTTCAGTACTGAGAAGCTTGTTCTCAACTCTTACTTCTTGAATTTCATTGATCATCTTGGGTTGAATGTTCCAAATAATATTTTATAAAAGAAGTTAGGCATCTTCCTGACTTAGTTTGGTCACAAGATGAGGTTGAGAGGACATAAGTTTCTCAACTCCAGCTAAGATAGTGTCTCCAAATACTTTCAAATCATCTTTACTAAAAAAAGATTGATGTTCAGGTAAAGGTGCAGGAAGTGGTACAGATGCAGGCTTAGGTTGAGGTTCAGGTTCAGGATCAAGGTATGTGGTAGATTTCAATTGAAACAAAGAATAAAGATCAATCCTGGTGTCAGTAACCTATTGAGATTCACTTACATCATAGAATCTAGGGAATTTATACTGAGTGTACACAGAATATGACTCAGTAGGTTGAGATGCTTCATCAGACTCAGCCTCATCAGTCTCAGTTTCATTAGTCTCAATATTTTGAGGTTCCTCCCCCTCGACATGTTCTTTCTTTTCAGGACCAAGAGGTTCAGGGGCTTGTTCTAAATTCACAGGGTCAGTTCTAATTTCCTCAGCCATTTCTTTCCAAGCCAACTGAAAGGCAATCTCCATCCTCTCTTCAGCAGAGGGTATGAACTTAGGAACCGAATGTTCCACAAGGAGTACTTCCAGACTTACTTCTAGCACAGCAGGGAGTTCTCCTACTTCAGCCTCTTCCATGGCTTGCTGCTCAAATTCTGGGACAATTAATTCTCTTGCAGCCTCAGATTGGATTTTCAGATCAACAACATCTCTAGGGGTAGGAGGTTCTTCTATAAGAACAACATGAGGAACAACAGTCCTTTATTTCTCAATAACAACTTATTCCTTATGAGGTACTTCATCTACCTCTTCCTCTTCTTCTTCATCTTCTGAATACTTAACAACTTCATCTGGTTCCAAACCAGGATCAGAAAAGCCCTTCGACCTTGTTCGATAATCTACAGGATTGAACTTCTCATAGAGCTTATCATTATCTTCAAACCACTTCTTATTCCAGGGGTTCTGGTTTATTTTCATCCTCTTAATGGTAGGTTTAGATAAACAATATTCAAAATCCATAAGTACTTCTTCATTGGGTCTAACTACTCCTTTCACAACAAGCATTGGTGAAATCAGCCTAGAGTAAAACAGAGAGGTGGATTTGGATGTGACCTTGATCAATTCACACATATGGTGAATGATGTATTTTCACAGATTGATTTTGTGTCCATTATTTATAAGATGAATCATAAATACATACTGATACTTTAATACAACAAAGTCACCTTTCCTTGGACTAATAAGATTTTGAACAAACTTGAACAGCAGTCTTGTCTCCCCATCAAGTTCACTAGCTATGGCCCTTCTCTTGGTGCCATTTTCTGTTAGGATTTCCAGTGCATTTTCCAGGTCAAAGAAATCGGTTGTAGGTGGGGGGTCTCTCTGATAATCATCACAGATCTCTTAGTGAGTAATCCTAAGGCATGCAGCCCATAACCTCGATGAGAAGAAGTATCTTTGGCCATTAATCCAGATTCTCACAACAAAAATTTCACCAACATCAAAAGAAAATAGTACATACTGTTAGAACTGGGCTACTAACCTCAGATAAATGGGTCTATCCTTTCTAGAGAACCATTTGATCCAGCCTTGTTCTCTTAAAACTTTTAAAAACAGAGATTTTCTAGACAATAGCCACTCAGGGCAAATTTCCTTCTCAGGTACAACACTACGGTTTACCAAGTTTGGATTTAGGGGTCCTTCGAGTGCCAGCTTCGATGCTATTTTCTTCTTCTTTGAGCTACGCTTCTCAGGAGTAGATGAAGATGGATGCTTCATCCTTGGCATCCACTGGAGGTTCAAGAAAGAGAGAAAGAGAAAGTTTGAAAAGTTGAGAGGGTTCGAGAGGAGGTCCGAGTGAAGAACCGAGTGAAACCCTTTTGTTTTATCATTTGGGAATGTCAAACATCACAAAAGTAAAAACGTGGGAAAGTAAAAAAGTGGTGAAATAATAATTACCACGATATGGATTAAAAGAAGACCAAAAAATAATTTTCCTGGTGAGACCATGAATAGTCATTATGGTGTGATGGTAAGTGGTCATCATGGTGAGACATTCAATGGTCGTCAAGGTGAGACAGTGAATGGTCGGTTCTGTCACGGTGTGATAGTAAGTAAATTGTTCAGTCACGGTGAGACAGTAAGTGATAGACCGTGAACACAAGGTGCTAACTGTGAGACCGCAAACATGAGACAGTAACCGAGAAACCATGAACATGAAACAGTAAAGTAAAATATAGTAAAATATTAAACAGTAAGACCAGTAAGATATCTATTTGTGATTGATCATGCCAAGATCATGTATGATGTAATCTAATCTCTCAGAATTTAATGGTTTAGTGAATATATCAGCAAGATGATATTCAGTACCAATGAATTCCAAGGTGATATCACTTTTTTGATAATGATCCCTCAAAAAGTGATGTCTTACATCAATATGTTTTGTCATAGAATGTGAAACAAGATTTTTTGAAATGTTAATGGCACTTGTGTTGTCACAATTTATTGGTACATGTCTGAATTGATATCTATAATCTAGTAAAGTGTGTTTCATCCACAAAATTTGTGCACAACAACTGCCAGCAGCTACGTATTCATCTTTTGCAGAAGATAATGCAACAGAGTTTTGTTTCTTACTACACCATGATACCAGTGACTTGCCTAAAAAGTGACATGTTCCAGAGGTTCTCTTTCTATCTAACTTACAGCCACCAAAGTCAGCATCAGAATAACTAACTAGTTCAAAGGATTGATCTTTAGGATAGAACAGTCCTAAATTGGGTGTATGCTTAAGGTATTTGAAAATTCTCTTTACAGCATTTAAATGGGATTCTTTAGGGTTTTCTTGAAAATGAGCACACATACACACACTAAACATAATTTCAGGACGGCTAGCAGTTAAGTAGAGTAGACATCCAATCATTCCTCTATAAGTGGTTTGATCAATAGATTTTTCATCTTCATCAAGATCCAGCTTACAGGTGGTACTCATGGGAGTGTCACTACTTTTAGTGTTATCCAATCCAAAACGTTTTATAAGATCTCTAGTGTATTTACTTTGAGTCAAAACAATTCCATCATTATTTTGAAAGATTTGAAATCCAAGAAAGAATTTTAGTTCACCCATTAAACTCATTTCAAATTCGTTTTGAATCATTTTAGAAAAATCAATAGATAATGAAGTTTTTGAAGATCCAAAAATAATATCATCTACATAAATTTGAACAACTAAAACATCATACATTTTATAAAGAGGGTAGGATCAGTTATTCCTTTTATAAAACCTTTGGAAATAAGAAAAGTACTTAATCTGTCATACCAAGCTCTTGGGGCTTATTTTAAACCATATAAATCTTTTGATAGTTTGAAAATATGATTGAAAAAATGGGGGTTTGTAAATCCATGGGGTTGTTCAACAAAAACATCCTTAGCTATATACCCATTTAAGAATGAACTCTTAACATCAATTTGATAAAGTTTAAAATTCAGATGTGCAACATAGGAAAGTAGAATTTTAATGTCTTCAAGTCTAGATACTGGAGAAAAAGTCTCCTCATAGTCAATTTCTTCTTCTTGACTATATCCTTGTGCAACTAATCTATCCTTGTTCCTTACTATATTTCCATATTCATCTACCTTATTTCTAAACACTCATTTAGTGGTTATGACAAAAGTGTCCTTGGGTCTTTCAACTAGTTTCCAAACTATATTTATTTCAAACTGATTGAGTTCTTCTTGCATAGACATTACCCAAAATTCATCTTTGATGGAATCATCGATGTTTTTAGGTTCAAGCTGTAACAAGAAGGCTTGATGTTCAACCTGATTTCTAAGAGAAGCTCTAGTTTGTGTTCCTTTCTCTAAGTCTCCTAAAACATCATTTGAGGGATGGTTTCTAAGGGTTCTAACCTTTCTAGAAAAAGAGGGACTAGAGATTTCAGGTTCGTCAACAGATTCATGTTCATTATGACTTGATTGCATAGAATTTCCAGAATTGGAAGTTTTCATAGATTCTTTCATAGAGGATTTTGAGGATTTTGAGTTGATGTTCAGATTTGATACATCATCCTCTAGATTTTCTAGGATGGTTCTAGGATCATGTGGATATGTTTCATCAAACTTGATATGGATATATTCTTCCACACATTTAGTTATTTTATTGAATACTCTATAATCTTTACTTGATATTGAATAACCTAGGAAAATTCCTTCATCACTTTTGGATGAATATTTGTTAAGATTATCCTTAGTGTTGAGAATAAATATTTTGCAGCCAAAAACTCTAAAGTAATTAACCTTAGGCTTCCTATTATTCCAGAGTTTATATGGGGTATTTTTGAGAATTGGTCTAATCAATACTCTATTGATTATGTAGCATGTTGTGTTAACAGCTTCAGCCCAAAAGTAAATAGGTAAGTCGTATTCACTAAGCATAGTTCTAGCAATTTCTTGCAGGGTTCTATTTCTTCTTTCTACAACACCATTCTACTGAGGGGTTCTAGGGGCAGAGAAATTGTGATTATAACCATTTTATGAGAAAAAGGATTCAAACTCTTGGTTTTCAAACTCACGGCCATTATCACTTCTTAAAGATTTAATTTTAAGGCCACTAAGAATTTCTACAGACTTGGCATACTTAGTAAAATAAGATCAGGCTTCACTTTTGTGATCCATGAAGAAGGTCCAGGTATATCTAGAGAAATCATCTACTAGAACATAAACATAGTGCTTCCCATTTAATCTAGAAACTCTAGATTGTCCAAAAAAATCCATGTGAACCAACTCGAGAGTTTGAGAAGTAGAAACTTCTTTCTTTGGTTTGAAAGAGATTTTGTGTTATTTTCCCATTTAATAAGTATTACACACTTTTTCATTTGGAAACTCAAGTTTGGGTAAGTCTTTAACTAGTCCTTTTCTAGTTATCTTTATAAGGGAGTGAACAATATAGTGTCCCAGTCTCCTATGCCAGAGCCAAGATTCTTTATGAAAAGAATTTAAACAAGTAATATTTTGTTTGGCTAAAGAATTAAAATCAACTGCATAAACATATTCATTTCTCAAGGTAGAAAATAATAAAGCATTTTTAGAATTAAAAACATTACAAGAATCATTTTAAAACATTACATTAAAGCCATCATCACATAACTGAGAAATACTTAACAAGTTGTATTTTAATCCATCAACAAATAATACTTTGGAAATTAAAACTGAGTTAGTGTTACCAATTTGGCCTAGGCCGATGATGTTTCCTTTAGAATTATCACCAAAGGTGACATAGCCTCCATCAACTTTGATTAAACTTTTAAAACATGAGAAGTATCATGTCATGTGTCTTGAACATCCACTGTCCAAGTACCATGTCTTCTACAGGAATTTTAAAGCAGGTCTCCTACAAAATAGGTTTAGATGGAAAATGATTTTGGTACCCAAATTCTATTAGGTCCAGACAGGTTATCAAGCAAAGATTTAGGTAACCATATTTTTCTTAAGGGTCTCATATAATTCACAAAATCAATGGATTTTGAAAGATAAAATTTATTTGGTCTATAACAATGTAAATAACTAGTTGAAGCATATAAATTTCCAGAACTAGAACTATCAGTATTCTGTCCAGATTTAGGAACAAGTTTAGTTTTAGTGATCTGTCTCTTTCCAGGCTGATAGCCTAATCCAATGGTATATTTTGGTTCCACTTGTTTACCCAACATTTGAGTTAGTGTGTCTTTTCCATTTGTGAATTTTTCTAAGTCCTTTCTCAGTTTCTCATTGAACAATTTCAGTTCAATATTTTCCTTAAGTAATTGAGCATTCTTTTCTTTTTCTACATCAAGGTCAGATTTAAGAGAACTGGTCAAAGCATGATATTTCTTCAAGATCTTATATTTTTCCTTAATTTCATTACAGGTTTCTTCCAACATGTTACATTATTCAAATAGTTCCTCACTAGACATGTTTTCAGATTCAGAATCAGAATCAATTTCAGAATAATATGAATTAAAATTTGGAGTGTTCAGTGTTACCTCTGATGTGTTTGTCATAAAACACATGTTAGATTTATGAGAGTATTCATCCTTAGTAGAATTAGAATTACTTGAAGTGTCTTATGAAGCACTCCAAGTTGCTTTTATTTCCTTCTTTTACTTATTATCCTTGTAGTCATTTTTCTTCTTGAACTTCAATTTTGGATAGTCAGCTTTTATGTGACCTTTTATTTTGCATTCATAGCAGACAAATTCATCACTCTTATCAGCTTTCTTCCAATATTTCTTCCAGTGTCCTTTTTTGTCATATTTACCTTTGTAGTTTGATTTTCTGAAGAATTTCTTCTTCCTATAGAACTTCTTAAATCTTCTGGCTAACTGAGCCATCTCTGCATCACTGTTAGATGCAGTCTCATCACTACTCGAGCTTTCAGTAGGTATGTGAACTTTCTCCTTGTCCTTGCTCTTTGAGGCAGTAGATTTAAATGCCACTGACTTCCTCTTTGGTTCATCATCTTCTTCCTAGTTTACCTTCAGTTCTTCTTCATGCATCATTAACTTACCAATTAATTCCTTAACAGGTAAAGTACTAATATCGCAAGATTATCTAATTGAGACAGATGTGCCTCTCCATCGATCTGGCAGACATCTCAGTATTATCATGATTTGTTCCTTTATTGGAACAGCCTTTCTAAGGGAGCTCATAGTTTTGACAATTTCATTGAACCTGAGATACATGTTAGAGATAGGTTCATCAGGCTTCATTTTAAAATTATCATATTTAATAGTATAAGTGTTCAATCTCATTTCTTTAACATTGGTTGTTCCTTTATGAGAAACCCCCAAAGTATCCCATATTTCATAGGCAGTTTTTCAAGAAGATATGTGATTAAATTCCTCATCTCCTAATGCACAGTACAGGGAATTCATAGCTTTACAATTATTATTGTAAGCTATTTTAGTAGGTTCATCCAAAGTTGTTCTTTTAGTTTCTGGAATCTTATATTGAGTCTCTATAGTAGTCCAAATATCAAATCCCATACTCTCTAAGTGAATTTTAATCTTAAGTTTCTATTAAGCATAATTTGTACCATTAAAGAAGGGTGGCATGTTGGTAGCAGCACCTTCCAATCTATTGTCCATACTAACAATTTATTTTAAAAGAGCTAGAAATTTAGAATTAACAGAAATTTACAGATCTTTAAATTACAACTACAATCATAGTTGAATAAAATTACACAGATTCTTAACAAATCAACCTCTGATACCAAATGTTGGTCGGAGTGGTTTACTCAAGATGGGGGTGAATTGAGTTCCAATTAAAATTTCTGTTAAAAATATTTCTTTTAAAATCCCCCAATTATAATACTAAGTTAAACTGTAGTGAATTTGTATTACAGTAAAGGGTCAATTAGATTCTCAAGAGATTGATTATTTCTCAGTTAATTCAATATGAAGATTAATTAACTTTTTAACCTAACCTAATTCTTTACAGTACACACAAACACTTTCTAGTTTAACTATCAAAGTGACTTTAAAATATATTTGTATTTCAAAGTAAATAGCAGTGGAATATAAAATATATAGTGTACTTTATACTTAATATAAGATGCATAGAAGATATAAAACAAGTGGTTCAGTATCAAGCTGAGACTTAATCCACTCCACTTGGTGATCACCTACCACCAAGCAGTTTATATAAATAAACTCTGATCCACACCCTGGATCGGGGTAACAAAAGTACATAGACTTTACAGGCCATGTAGGGACCTCTTCCACAGTTTTCATGGGTAAACAAAATAATTACCAGGCCACATAGGGACCTCTTCCACAGTTTTCGTGGGTAGACAAGGGTAAATAATTTGGTGTGAGGATTTTGAAATCCTCCAGATCAGAACAGGAGTCAGTGTGTGTGTAAGATATACAGAGTACACACACTGCTCGAAATTAAATAAAAGAATCACTAAGAGATAGTAGATATGAGTTCAAAATTCTCTATTGATTAGCAGTGAAGATCTGAACTCCTTGGATAAGACAGAAATGTTTCTGAGTCCTTCTCTGGTTTTTGTGTTGAAAAATAGAGTTTCGTGATTCATCTTTTGTTCTTCACGAGTAAAGATGTTCTCTTGATCTTAGTGTACTTCGTGTGTTCTTCAGTAGAGTCGGATTGCATGCATGAGACAATTATTTCTTTGAAGATCTTTCAATCTCTTCTTCATGGTCGTGCCTGTCAGCTTGTTTTTATGTTTAGTACAGTGCACTCACGTTTCTTGAGTTGTCGTGTGTCTTTGCTTCCTATTGGGCACACTTCTCTTTATCTTCGAATGCATGAGTGTTAGCCGACAGGTTCCATGTATTTCATACTTTGTACCTAGTACTATGGCTACAAATAAACATTAACTATTTCAATGCATTAAAGGCGTCAAATATGACTGTTAAAACGTTAAATAGAAAAATGACAACATAGTTTAAGAAACGGTGTCATAGTAGTTATACAAATGGTGTCTCCTTCACAGTATCTCCTTCATGGTATATCCTTAATGGTGTCTCCTTCACTATGTCTCCTTCACTATGTCTCCTTCGTGGTGTCTCCTTGTCACGGTGTCTTGCTCATGGTGTCTGAGTCATGGTGTCTGAGTCATGGTGTCTGACTTACGGTTTCGGGCTTCCGGTGCCTTTCTCATAGTTTCTGGATTCACGGTGCCTTGATGACTATGTCTTGATAACTGTGTCTGGAACTTAGGTAAACAGAGTGTCTTGCTTACGGTGTCTGTTCTTAGTGTCTTGCTTCACGGTGCCAGGCTTATTGTGTCACAATGTCTGAGACTTAGGCTTCCCGGTGTCTGCTTCATCATAGTGTTCTTGTTCACGGTGTCTGTGTATTGCTTGCAGTGTCTGACTTACTATGTCAAGATTCACGGTGTCTTGTACTTAGGAAAATAACTGTATTCAAACTTAAACAGTAATATGCTTAAAAGGAATTTATATTAACCACTATAAAGTATGATATAACTTGAAACATAAATACACATGATTAATAAGATTTGTTAGATTTGTGATCATTAATAATATTTGTAATTATTATTTAGATTTTTGATCATTAAAACATGATGAATACATGCGGATTCCAACATAAATACTTTCCCAAGATTGAACTTCATTCTGGGTATCATTAATTAAGGGTTAATAAGAATGATATACCCAATATAGTATTTCGTACAAGGTATGAAAACTATAAATTTATAGTGATTCCATTTGGTCTTACTAGTTTTCCCACTATCATCATGAATTTAATGAATAGAGTCTTTATAGATTGCATTGATCAGTTTGTGGTAGTATTTATGGATGATATTATTATATATTTAAATAGAAAGTAAGAGTATGAATATCACTTGATAATTGTACTAAATACCCTAAGGAAGGAGAAGTTATATGCAAAATTTACCAAGAGTGTATTTTAGCTATAAAAAGTTTCATTTTTGGGTTATATAATCTCAAGCGAGGGAATATATGTGGATCCATAAAAGACATAATTTAATGAGCATCGGCCTAGTCCTACCACTATTATTGATATTTTTAGTTTTCCTGATTTGGATGGATATTATTGATGGTTTGTAGAGAATTTTTTATGAATATCTAATACACTCACCAAGTTAACATGGAAGAGAAACATGTTCCATTGGATATATGAATGTGATGAAAATTTCAAGGAACTTAAGAGAAGTTTATTTAGTGCACCTATTCTTACATTACCCTACAGTATAGAAGGATTTGTAATCTATAGTGATGCATCTAATAAGGAACTAGGATAAATCCTCATGAAAAATGATATGGTGATAGCTTATGACTCGTGATAATTGAAAGTCCATGAGTAAAATTACCTAACTCGTGATTTGAAGTTAGCTGTGGTGATTTTTATATTAAAGATATGGAGGAATTATATTTACAAAGAAATATATGATTTATATATTGATCAAACAATTTTAAAGTATATATTCAAATTGAAATAGTTGAATATGTGATAGAGAATATGGTTAGAGTTTATCAAATATTATGACTACTCGATACATTACCACCTTGGGAAGGCAAATAAGTTGGCTGATTCTTTAAGTCGAAAGTATCATACTAGCTTATCTATAATTAGGATCACAAAAGATCCAACGTTTTTTCATTTTAAAAGGATGGATATGGAGATGTTGAAGGAAGGGGAAAATATTAACTTTATCAATTTATTTTTCAATCATCTAACCATGTGAAGATTAATGAGGTGCAGAAGGAATATATAGAGATGAAGAAGAATTTCATAAATGTTCCAGAGTTAAATCATGATTATTATAGAATTATAAGGTTCAAGAACCATGTATATGTTCTGTATATACTAGATTTGAAGAAGTAGTTGTTATAGGAAGTTCATGTTTCTTCATTCTCTATTCATCTTTGGAGTACAAAGTTGTAGTGAGATTTGAAAGAGTATTTATGGTGGGATGGCATAAAGATAGATATTGCAGAGTTTGTATCTCGGTGCTTGGTATGTTAGAAAGTTAAGGATAAGAGAAAAAATTCTAATGGGATGTCTTAAACATTACCTATACTATAGTGGAAATGGAAAAACGTCACCATGTATTTTTTTATTAGAATGCCCAAAACATCTAAAGGGAATAATGATATTTGGGTTGTATTTAATCACCTTACAAAGTCAGCACACTTCATCGCTATCATAGAATATTTATATCTTGATTTTATTTCCATGATATGCATTATAAATGTGTTAAGGTTTTATGTAGTACCACGTTCTATTGTATCTTATTGATATCTGAGGTCCACCTCTAAGTTCTAGTGAAGTCTTCAGTAAGATCTGGATATGGAGTTAAGTTTTAGCACTACTTATCACCCTCAAATAGATGGTTATTCTAATAGGACCATTAAAATCCTATATTATATGTTGAGATAATTTTCTATAGATTTTAAAGTTCATTAATATCATCACCTTCCTCTAGTTGGGTTTTCTTATAATAATATCTTTCACTGGAGAATTCAAATGGATCCTTATGAATGCCTCTATGGAAATAAGTGTAGAACTCCAATGTGTTGGGATGAAGTTGGAGAAATAAATCTATTATGACCTTATATTTTTGTGTAAATTTTATAGAAATTTATATCCATTCAGTATCACATCAAGGTAACTTCGAGTCAATAAAACATTTGTGCTAATAATCATCAGTATGATTTGGAATTTGAAGTTGGTGAGAAAGTGTTTTTATGAATTTATCCATGGAATGAGGTTATGAGATTTGAGAATAAATTAAAGTTGAGACCTAATTATATTGACCCCTTTAAGATTCTTTATCAAGTAGGTATGGTATCTTATCACATGGTTCCACCGAACCTATCTCAGGTTCAAGATGTGTTCCATGTATCTCTCCTAAGGAATTATATACTAGATCTTTCAAATTTACTAAACTCAAAGGTCTTTATGATAAAGAATAATATTTCCTATGAAGAATAACCAGTGTAAATCTTGGATTTAAGAGATAAATTTCTATATAAAAGACTACTTATCTAGTTAAATTTATCTAGAGGAACTAGAAATCTGAAGAAGCTATGTGGGATCCCGATGATGTGATGACGATGCTCATTGGTTTATATTAGAGTAATGGAATTTCAGAGGTGAAATTCATTTTTAAGGTGGGTAGAATATATAAACCTAAGTTTTTATGAAATATTTTTTTAAAAATAATTTTAATTTATTTTATAGCTTGTGTTACACACAACACCAAGTTTTAACAAACCGCAATATACTATTAATATTATTATTTAATCATGATCATTGTAACCTAGTCATTAAACATGGTGGTATGAATAGGAATAACCAAATTTTTTAAATTAAGTATAAATTTTTTAGATAAGTAAAATATATTGATAAATAAGTATTTAATTTTTAGTAAAGTCTTTATATGCTTAAAAAAAATATTTTTCCTCAAAAATGATTTTTACTTTTTTTATGAGAAAATAATAAAATTAATTGTTAAATTTTATAAAATTTATTTAAAAATTTAAATTCATTTTTGAAATCAAAATTTCAAAATTATCTTAGGATTAATTTTTTATAATTTTCCAAAATGATTAATTTTTCAATGAATAGTGAAAAATGATGATTTTTATTGAAAACTGCCTTTTCATTTAAAGAATTTATAAGGTAAAATTTTTCTTTAAAATAGTTTTAAAAGTAAAATTAGTAAAATTATATTATTATTAATTCAATTTAGTTCATTGGAATCAGTTTTATCTTCATATTTGATATAAAATATTTTTATACTTATGAAAACATTTTCTTTGGAAACCCCCTTTTTCGTCACGTTTTTGGGTTTTATTTTAAATTAAATTCTAAACATTCTGTGAATTGAAATTAATAAAATGTATTCCATATATTTAATAATTCTAGTTAATATTATATAACAATTTCAACTTAATTTTTTGTCGTAATGAATAGTAAAATAGTAAAAATTAATTATCACGGTTAAGGTTAAAACGGGTTTACCAGGGGGGTTAAACTAAAAATATAAGGGTTAAAATGACCTAAAAACATGGATAGTTTCTATTTTATGGATATATTTATATATTATATCATATAATGTTATATAATTATCCATTTTTTAACCTTTTGACCAATAAATTGGCATGTAATTTTTAGAAAACTTTCAAAAATTACAAGTGCTCCACCCACCTCAATTATAAAAGGGCGCCCACTCTCCTATCCTATTCACACTTCCAAATCATTTTGGTTCAGACAATTACTGAACAAATATATTACTTAAATACATACCCATTATATTTATTCCCTTTTTTTATCATAAAACCCTTCTATGAAGGATTTTCGTGCAAAACTAAAGAGGTTGTCTAAAGAAGAATTATCATTCTTAACCTAGAATTTTTGTTTTATTTATTCTTCCACCACCTTAAAATATTATTCAATTATGATGATATAATAAAATAAGTATATACCATATACATAGATGTTGTTTTTTTAATTTCATAACTTATATAAATCTTTTATTCCATTAAATTGGAAACAAAACTGTTAATTGTTTGTACGGCGGACTACCGCCTCACGAACCGATGTAATTTGTTTTCCACCACTGCCTCTCATGGATAGATATAATTATGTATTTAATGTTTATATATGATATATATGACATATATATACTGATTTAATTATAATTACATATCTACCTTCTTACCTTCCAATTTTTTGGAAAATGATAATGTCACTCATGTGTACGTGTGGATTGTCGCCTCCATAAAGTGATGTGATATGTTTTTCATTTTATTTTTACATGAAATATAATAATGATAGATTTAATAAATATATATAATATATATGATAAAAATTATTCTTTAAATCTGAATTAATATTTAAATTTCTTTTTTTCCATCCTTTAAGAAAATGGAAACAGCATTCATGCATACGTATGGTCAACTGCCTCTATAAACATTGTGATTTATTTATCTATCTATAACCTTTATGGATGACTCTAAAAATATATATAATGAATATATATTATATTTATATCATGTTTAATATTATTTATATAATTAAACCATGATAAAATTATAAGTACTAAAACTACTAAACCAAAACATACATGAAAAACGAAGCAATTATCACCTGAAACAATGATTTTAACAAAGAAATATAAATAAACAGGTGG
This sequence comes from Viscum album, assembly GCA_963277665.1. Taxonomy (NCBI): domain Eukaryota; kingdom Viridiplantae; phylum Streptophyta; class Magnoliopsida; order Santalales; family Viscaceae; genus Viscum; species Viscum album. The sequence goes on from OY728130.1 coordinate 407,220,458, forward strand.
TTAAAGTTTATAATAAAATCATATATGGTATGATAAATATTATAATGGTACTTTAATATATTTATAATAAATATATATTCATTATAAAATATTTTTTAATGTGTAAAAAGAAATTCAAGACTTGAGGTGTGGGATTTTCATCTCACTTTTATTTTTGTGAGACACATGTCATATTAACCACTTGTTTTTTTACATGGTGCATATAATGAATGTGAATGTATTTTTAGATTATTATTATGAAATTTATGGGGATTTATATATCCATATATGGTTCTTTCTTTCCTGGTTCGTATGATTCAAAAGTTACTGAAGTGGTAAAGGTTTTATGTTACAATCTCATTGTTTATCAGGATTGTTTATGATTATGCTTCCAATGATGAAATATTATAATATTCATATCAATAATATCTTTAATTTTCTTCTCCTATAGATATTTTTTTAGAATAAATTTTTTCCTTTCATTTTCCTCTCTTTGATTCGTAAATTATTTTTCTTACATGTCGATGTTTTTTTAAAATGTTTTAAATAAAGTGTTTACTATTATAAAATAATTGATTAAATAAATTTTTAACCACATTTCAATTTTTAAAAAATAGTTTAAAAGGAATATTCTTTTTTATTTCCAAAATGAGGAAATTTTAACTTTTAAAAAAAGTGAAGGGAATCTTTGTTTTAACAAGTATGGCATGAACAGTATTTACTACTTTCATGAATTATCAATGATTTAAAGATTCCTTTACAATTTTACAAGGTTATTTTCAAATAAAATTTTTTATTTAATATTTGGGAAATTTTTAAATTTTAAAGCACTGTTTTTTAAATGGAAATGATATTTTCCTCAATAATGTTTTAATGATCTTTTTATGGAATTTTTATTCGTCAATGACAAAAACCTTTAGTGTTGTTTATGTTTTATTGGGGATATTATCTAATGGTACCATTATTATTATTTATCTATATGTTTTATGATTATTGATGATGATATGTTTATGAAACCCATTTATTTTCAATGGTTTATGCTATTATGGATTGATGAAATGTCTATGAAACCCATTTTCTTTGCATGGATTATGATATGATGATATGATGAATGTTTTATGATCTTATGGTACACATATGTATGATTTTAATTATGTAATGGGTGGGGGAAAAATTTAATATCCCTCCAATGAATTGGGTAAATTTTTATATCTCATGAGATAATTATGGGAAACAAGTCGATGTACTTGATCTGTTATGGGAACAAGTCAATGTGCTTGATTCAAAATAAGAAATAGGTGTTGATGCCTAGTTCATTATAATTTTATGGTCTCAGTATTTAACCTAGACATATGAAATATTTTCTATACTTATAATAGAGCCACACTTATATGACATGAACTTATGATTCATGATTTATTTATGATGTTTTCTCGCTCTTATGATTCATGTCTTTTGAAATGATAATATTTTATGTCATGGATCATGTTTAAGATCCCTGATAGATTTGGTATGAACTTTGTAAGTTATATTCATGATCTTATACCCTTATTCTTATCTTATGTTTTTATATGATCTTCGATTTATATCTCTCATGTTTACCCTTATTTAATGTCTAAGCTCACCCTTTCTTATGTTTACTTTCCCCAAGTTATAGAGAAAGGTTTAAGTAGGGTATGACTATGAAGAATACTAAATGGAAAGATCTTTATGGGATATATAGAAAATATTTTATGAAATAAGAATATTATGTATCTAGTCTCTAAATAAACTAAACCTTTATGGTCGTTAGGTGTGTATTTATGAAATGTATTGAATATTCATCTAAAAATTTAATATTTATGTATGAAAAGTTTGGTTCACAGTATTTATCCATATATAAAATCACATAATGGTTCATCAAAACATTGGTGTAGGCTATACCAATGGATTGAGGGCATATAATAATGGTTAGAAACTATTAGTATAGCATTTTTTTCCTAATAGTGTCATGTAAATATTATTATTATTATTATTTTACTTATGACGTGCAAAAACCCACATAGTGAAAAATATTACTTTATAGTCTGGTAAATAACCATTTATCATCGGACCCGAAACTTGATATATTCATCCTCCTCATCATTTATTGAATTTATAATGTCCTGGAATTTTCGTATAATTTTTTTTATATGGAATTATTTCGAGGCCAATCGCTAAGACGGCATGCGATTCTGAGGCCCGGAGTGCCTGAAATTACCCATCGAAAAATGTTAAGATTTAAATAGCATGTGTGAATGGTTTTACTAAAAAAATTTAATAACTATTAAATGGTTTCCAGAATCAGAAATCTTAGGGTACCGTTGTGTTCAGGATGGTGGGTTTAACCTAGGGGAGACTTAAGATTAGTCAGCGCAGGCCTCCGGTGAGAAAACCCAAAAATGGCATAACTGTAAATAAAATAATTATATAAAATTATTTTATTTTTCAAATGCTTATAAATAATGAATGGTGAAGCAGATAAAAAATATGATACCACTGCTGAGATCGTGATTGTATTATTTCCTTAGTAAGATCCTAACATTGGTCGGCGCTGGACAACAATGGAAGTTAGTTTTGGATGTAAATAAAATAATTAAATAACAATTATTTTATTGTTAAATCCTTATAACATCTAAATGGTAAATCGGATTGAAAATCCGAGAGTACCTTTGAGTTCATGGGGGAGTGTTCCCCTTAGGGGGAGCCTAGCCTTGACCGGCATGGTTCAAGGGTGAATGTTAATTGTTTTTGAACTTTTTTTAAGATTCGTTCAGTAAACGGGCATGTAGGTTTTTCTATCATTTTAACTGGTGCTCGGATTGAAAATATGAGGGAACTGTTGAATTTTCAGTGACGATATTTTCTTAGGTGAATCTTAACTTCGACAGGAAAGGGTCAGAAAGAAAAGTTAAAATTTAGACTTTTTAGAAAAATAATAAAATAACTATTTAAGTTATTTTATTTCTCACTTCAATTGTTGAGAGATGGTTGGAAAAACCACAGTGTAATGACAATCATTAAATGATGGTCATTTAATGAATCGTTTTTTTTATTATGTAACTGAAATGTCGGTTTAATTAATGGTTCATTAATTAAGGTTCATTAATGAGCGACATTAATGAGTGACATTAATGAGCGACATTAATGAGCACAATGTAGAGGTGGTTTCTTTTTATTTAACCAATCTATTAGAGAATGGATTGGAAATCGTAGGGAAACCTCTGACGAAGCATTGACAACTTTCCTCTTCAACAAATAATGGAGAACTAATGACAACAAACACGGAATTCCTTCCTTCTTCCGCAACAGATTCTACTGAGTCCAAATAGGGGGTTTATTTGTTTTATATCCCTCTTTCCCATTCTTGAATAATATGAAGAATGTGGATCAACTGAACAATGATTTGATCTGCGATTATTTCTAAATTACAGGAGGTTGTTGCAGGGTTACACTTTGGGGTTTTCCTTAATCTTATAATGATTATTATTCTACCCCTATGATAAAACTCTAAGTCAGATGGCGCGGGCCAATCCAAACAAGGCTAGGACCCTCCGTCACTCTTGAGTTTTGTGTATTATTTGTGGGAGACCGAGGAACATGTAATCAAGGCAATTCTGTGAGCTTTCCAGTGGAGGCGGAAACCTGGGAGGCCCATAGGCACAGACGGGAAGGAAAAAAGACCACCGGAGCACCTCTGGTGGCCCGTGGAAGCAGCCGTCGGTGCGGCACCACCAGCACAGCAGCGCCAGCCAGTACCGGCTGCGTGGAGAATCAGTTCCCACATTCGATGTGGCGGTGGGATGAAGGCACAATTCCGACGCGCCATGTGGGAGAGGAGTGGCCCACTCGAGCCGCTTGGCTGGACGCGCACGGCTGGCGTGGGCCAGCCGTTCCGAAAGACAGGGCAGCGCCCCGCGAGTGCCGCCAGCTGAGAGAAACCGGAAGCCCAGTGTCTGGTTCAGCTCAACTGGCCCTCACTGTGTGGGCTGGGTTCTCCAGGTGGGTAGGACCCGCCAGTCAGGCCGGGTCTGGCAGTCGGGTCGAGTCTGTCGGCCGGGCCGGGTCCGCCAGCCGGGCCGGGTCTGCTAGCCGGGTCAGGTCCGCTAGCCAGGCTATATCCACCAGCCAGGCCAGACCTGTGGGCCCAATGGGCCGGCTAGGCTGGACCCCTACTGGTCTCGGACCCAACTGGCCCTATTTCACTAAAGTTGACGTAACTCACAAATCGGGCGTCTGATTGAATCGTTTTCTGCGGTGTTGGGACCCTTGGGATGAGACAGTCCTTTTAAGGTACCCCACTTGAGTTTTTAAAAAGTAGGAGTGCAGATGGGTTGGATTGAACTGGAATTCAACCGGGCCCTATTTACTTGTTTACCTATCTCATACAGATCGGGCGTCCGATTGACATGTCATCTATCGTTTTGGAACCCTTTCAACAAGGTAGTCATTTTGGTTACATCTTCATGGGACTTCATGGTAGTTGAGTTATGACTGATGGTATGAGGACCAGAATATTAGGAACTCAAGCTCACCAAGTGTGAGAATCCTGTAGCTGGCTTTCAAGTGAAGAGAAACCCTATGTAGATTGGCATGAGAGAGATTCTCCATGGATCGGCAGTAGTGCATCCCTCCATGGATCAGCAATAGAGAGACCATATGTGGATCGACATGAGCGAGGCCCTCCGTCGATCGGGAGTAGTGCGACCCTCTGTGGATTGGCGGTAGTGAGACCCTCTATGGATCAGCAAGAGAGAGAACCTCCATGGATCGATAGCAGTGCGACCCTCTATGGATTGATAGTAGTGCGGCCCTCTATGGATCAGCAGTTGAGCAACCCTTTGTGGATCGGCAACAAATCAACCCTTCTTATAATAGTATCTAATCCACTCAACAAAATAAAATGTTCTAGCTTAAGAATAATCATATTTATTCTTGTTCTCTAAGTTGTATACCTGGTGTGAGATGTATTTCACTTTGGGTCATGTGATTAAGATCATGCTTTGTGGTTTATCCCTTGTAGGATTCTGAGAGACCTTTAGAGGTCTCACGGTCCCTACCGAGTATTGTTATACTCACCCTTGTACGGGATTTTCCCGCACCTTGTTGTGTCTTGTGCAGATGATGGACACCTTGACTGAGACTTGGGGATCCAAGAATATATAGTGCTTGAAGTTGATTGATAGATGTGGTGAGTGGCAATGATGAAAGACGACAAGCTATACCTACCCTTCAAGTAGGATCCTTGGCGGACAATCTTTAGAGCCTGTTTTTTTTTCTATATTTCTCTTTCAGTTGGGCTTGTATATTGGCCCCTTTTTACTTTTAGTACTTACTTTTATTCTCAGTGGTGGTACTTAGTGGTGGTTGTACTACTTTTTTTCCATTGTTTTTTACTTGTATGTAGTGTGCCTAGTCTGTGTGTGTATAGGTTTAAAGTCAATGCATTCCCTTTTTGGGTTTCGCCTTTCCGGTGTAGTCACCAGCCCCTGGCCTATGGAAGGCGGGCTTGGGGTAGTCATGGCACGGGCCCCTGGGAAGGGTAGTGAAAAAGTGGTATCAAAGGGCGGTTAGTTCTACCAGAAGAACTAAGAGTCTATATTTTTCAATGGGGGAAATAATTTTAAGTGTCTTGAGTTCGGAATTTAGTCCAGGGTGTCCAGTGCTAGTGTGGAGGCCGACGTGTCCATACACCAAGACCCTGAATTATGTTTTTTGATTCAGTACACAAAAACACTAGTTTCATGTGTTTTGAAAATGTTTTTATATTGGTCTATTTTGAGTCAGCTCACTAGGTATGACCTTTTGACTATGGTTCACCTTGATTCTCTTTCAAGATATCTCCACGCAGACAGCTAACCTGGATTCCAGTGCATGACCATGAGGATGGTCTGTAGAGTGATGAAGCTTCAGTACAAGGACTATTGCCTGAGATAGTACCTCTTGGCAGTGTCCCAGTAATAACAATGCTTGTTGGTCAGTAGTTACTACCGGCTCTACAAGTATAGGACACATCTAGGCTTAGTGCCTTACCTGAGTTTCAGTGACATATACCCCTCAGGTTCTGAGGCGAGCCCGACTCACAGGCAACTAAGGACTCTCTTGAGGTGGTGACCAATTTTCCATCAATCCATGGAACCATTAGATCATATGGAGGTCCTAGAATTGATCCTTTGATGTGTCTTAGCAGAGCGATGACAAGGTTTATATTACCCTCATATTATGATGAGGTGACTTTTCCATGGACAAAGCTTGAGAACCTTCCTCGAAGAAGGGGTCTCTTTCCATAAAAAGCTAAGGGGTATGTGTTACCAAGAGATTCTATAGCTTCGGTAGGATGACATGTTTGTAGATGATTATTCATCGAGTCTTACTAACCATTTCAAGTACTTGATAAATATGATACAATCAGTTCATTAGGGCTCGGACCTCTGAGCGAGATGTGTTTAGGGACATCTGAGTTAGCACTACTCCTTTGTGAATTCCTACTTATATTAGGGTTCTAGAGAAAACCTTTTGTGGTTGAAAGTTCTTTGGATGAGTCGATATATCCAATGAATGTCAGCAGTGGGAAATTAGGAAACAGACGTCAGTTTTAGAGACTTAGACGTATAAAATGTTTCAGGAAGAGGATGTGATAGGAACAGATGAATCTACAGGTCGGAAGACATGGAAGGGGAGCTAGGAGAGCAGTAGGAGGTGGTTTACATTTCGACATGTTACAACCACCACCCCAATGTGGTCCCCACCAGGCTCAAGGAGCTGGATGATAGGGGAAGGGAGTAGCTGCATGCGGTCAAGGAGTGTGACCCAGGGGCTCCAGGAATGATTTGAGGTATGGTATGTGTCTACTACTAGCTACCGTATTAATAGACATAGGTACTAATCATTCCTTCTTGTCACGAATCTTGTTCAAGACCTAGAGTTTTCTATTAAACCATTGACTTTACCCTTATGTCTAGAGATACATATGGTTGGAGACTAGATAATCACACTTATGTTGACGGTTTGATCTGACCCTTGAGGCAAGAGTTTCAGTTGGTACCTCTTGGTGGAAGCATTGAGGCCTTCCGATATTATTTTGGGTATGGATTGTCATCCAAAGTTCATTCTCAGATTGAATGTTTTAGAAAAAAGGATGTGGTATATCTACAACATTGGAATGGGGTTTTTCTTGGTTGAAAAAAAAAAGTAAACCTAGGCAGCATGGGACAAACTCATGCATAGAAGGGTGCAGCCGATCACTCTTGAGTTGGCCAACCTTACCCTCGTGGTAGCAGGTGTTTTGAGTTTTCAGTTCCCAATAGTAGTGGCAGAGTGTGGGAACATCCTTTAAAAATATGTTTCCAGGATTACCTCCATGTAGGGAGAGGGACTTCTTCATTGGCTTGTACTCATGGATGACATTGATATCTAAAACTGTATATCAGATGTCTCTTGTGGAGCTCCAGGAGCTAAGAGTATAGTTTGGGGGCTTGTAGAGGAAGGTCTTAGTAAGACCCAGTGTTTGAGGTTATGTGTGGATTACCATAACTTTAACCAATTGGCTTTAGAGAATGAGTACCCACTACCAAAGGGTCGATGGTCACATCAATCAATTAAAAGGGGTAGCCTTTCACATGGATGGAAAGGTGCTCGTAGGCCTTACAGTAGTTGATACAGTTGTGATGGATTGATTTCCTCCAGGACTATGACTTTGAGATAGTTTACACCCCTAGGAAGGGAAATGTGGTAGTAGACACACTCATCAGGAGGTCAGGTCTACAGCTACTGAGTGAGGCGATAGAGAAGCTAGCCACATTGCCGATATCCTTCATGGATAGTGATAGAGAAGCATACCTCCAGTCTATAACTATCACTCCCCCGCTCTTTCAGTGAATTCGGGAGGCACAACATGGGGACGTTGATTGTGAGGCTTGACGTGCTCAGATATCCTCAAGACTTTCTCCTGATGGATTTTCGATAGGTGGGGAGCATGTCATCCTTATTATAGGACACACCTTAGTACTAGTGACGTTGCAAGAGGAGGTGTTGAGGGGGTTCCATACTTCCCATTTGGTGGTGCATCCTGGTGTGACAAGGATGTACCAGGACCTCAGATGTCAGTACTGGTTTCCAGGGATGAAGAAAGTGTCAGCCAAGTTCGTTTCACAATGTCTCACTTGTCAGCAAGTTAAAGCTGAGCATTGGGTTCCAGCAAGATTGAGCATAGATTTTATCCTCAGACAGATGGTCAGATGGAGCGGACCATACAGACCTTGGAGGACATGCTTCGTACTTGTGTCCTGGATTTTGGTCACAGGTGGGAGGACCACCTACCACTTGTGGAGTTTGCGTAAAGCAATACTTATCACTCCACCATTGTCATGGCATCGTTTGAGGCCTTGTACGGGCAGCCATGTAGATCACCTCTATGCTATAAAAACCCTAGGGAGTCAGCACTCATGGGTCCAGAGTTGGTACGGGCTACCACTAAGAAGGTAAAGATCATCCAAGAGCAAATGAGGCCTGCACAGAGTAGATAGAAGTCTTATGCCGACAAGATATGGAGACCCTTAGAGTTCGGGGAGGGAGACCATGTTTTTCCTTCAAGTCTCACCCTGATGGGGATTGCGGATATTTGGCCGGGGTGGAAAGATATCTCCAAGGTTCATTAGACCTTTCCAGAGCCTAAAAAGAGTTGTAGAGGTGGTGTACTGCCTAGCTCTCCCCCCACAGATGCATTGAGTGCATAATGTTTTCCATGTGTCGCAGCTAAGGAGATACGTGCATGATCCATTGCATGTCATCGAATGGGGAAAGTTGGATATCGATGATGGGACGACATTCATGGAGTTCTCGGTGGAGATAGAGGATAGAAAGGAGAAGGTCCTATAGAGGTGGTTGATTCCTCTGGTACGAGTTCGGTGGAAGCACAGGAATCTCAAGGAGAGCACATGCGAGCGGGAGGCTCAGATTCATGCTCAGTACCCTCACTTTTTTTATTAGCCTTTGTTTTGAATTTTGGGGACGTAAAGCCCTGAGGTGGGGAGAATGTAATGAGCCGAAATTTCCATATAATTTTTTTATATGGAATTATTTCGAGACCAGGCGCTGAGACGGTGTGCGATTTTGAGGCCCTAAGTGCCCGGAATGACCCGTCGAAAAATGATAAAATTTAAATAGCATGCATAAGTGGTTTTCCTGAAAAATTAGAATAAATCTTGCATGGGTGACCAGATCAAAAATATGAGGGCACTGTTGTGTTTAGGATGGTGATTTTACCCTAAGTGTGACTTAATTTTTGTCAGTGCAGGCCTCTAGTGAGAAAACCCAAAAATGACATAACCGTAAATAAAATTATTAAATAAAATTATTTTATTTTTCAAATGCTTATAACTCATGAATGATGACTTGGATTAAAAATAAGAGACCACCGTTGAGCTCTTGAGTGTATTCTTTCCTTAGAAAGATCCTAACATTGGCCAGCGTGAGCCAATAGTGGAATTCAGTTTTTGAACATAAATAAAATAATTAAATAACAATTATTTTATTGTTAAATACTTATAACTTATAAACAGTAACTTGTATTGAAAATCCGAGAGTACCGTTGAGTTCGTGGGGGAATGTTCCCTTTAGGCAGAGTCTAACCTCGACCTACGTGGGTTGAGGGTGAATGTTAATTATTTTTGAACTTTTTTTAAGGTACGTTCAGTAAACGTGTGAGCGGGTTTTTATTTCTTTTGAACTGGTGCTCTGATTAAAAATATGAGGGCACCATTGAATTCATAGTGTCAGGATTCTCTAAGGCGAAGATTAACTTTGACTAGAAAGGGTTGGACAGAAAAGTTAAATTTTAGACTTTTTGGAAAAATAATAAAATAACTATTTAAGTTATTTTATTTCTCACTTCAATTATTAAGCAACGGTTGGAGAAACCACAGTGTAACGATAAGCATTAAATGAGGGTCATTTAATGAATCATTTCTTTTATTGTGTAACCGCAACACCAGAATAATTAATGGTTCATTAATTAAGGTTCATTAATGAGTGACATTAATGAGAACAACATGGAGGTGGTTTCTTTTTATTTAATCCATCTGCTGGAGAATGGATTGGAAATCGCAGTGAAACCTCTGACGAAGTGCCGACGACTTTCCTCTTCAACGAAGAACGGAGAACGAACGGTGACAAATGACAACGAACACGGAATTCCTTCCTTCATCCGCAACGGATTCCACCGAGTCCAGGTAGAAGATTTATGTGTTTTATATCCCTCTTTCTCATTATTGAATAATATGAAGAACACGGATCAACCGATCAATAGTTTGATCTGTGATTCTTTCTAAATTGTGGGAGGTTGTTGTGGGGTTACACTTTGGGGTTTTCCTTAATCTTATAATGATGATTATTCTACCCCTATGATAAAATGCTAATGTAGAGGGCACGTGTAACACCCCAAGTTTTTCTAAAAATAAATAGAAATGCATGGAACTTTATTTTAAGTAGATATTTATAACTAGCCTTTAAACATAATTTTTCCACTTCTATGTTTTGAATTTCAAGAAACTGTCATCTGCAATTGTGTTCAGTAAGTTATTTGGAGTCTGATGAAACCAACTTGTTTTTTTTGAATACTAACATACCCTTATGAATAGTAATATGAATAGTAATATGACCCTAATGAATAGTAAATTTTATTATTATTTTATTTTCTTAAGTATTTAAGATAATAACATCTTTGTTAATTTTCATCGTGATATAGAAGTAGTTATAGAGTTAGAATTGTTAATTTTTGAATTAAGTATGATTTTATTTAGAAATTAAATTAATAATATTTAGAAAATAATTTTCAAAAAATGGAATTCATTTTTGAATTTTAAACTTTGAAAAATGGTTAGGGTAAATTTTTGGGTTTTTTCTGAAATTCTTGAATTTTTGATGAATAGTGAAATATGATAAAATGTTGTATAATCAAATTACCAGTAAAATACACTATCTATGATGTCATAAGTGATGTAAGGCCACTTAGTTAGAACTCACATTCCATTATTACTATTTAAGGTCACACGAACTAAGACAATTCATAATCTTGGGAAAAAATATTATAATAATGATTAAAATAATGAAAAATACCCCTTCTCCTCCACTATAAATACCACCCTCACTCCACTCTTCTTCCCACACCTCTCAAGACTTGAGACATGCATAATTTATACCTAATAATCTTCCCAAGGCTCTTCCCCACGTCCTAGAGGTTTTTGTCTCACCAAAAGACTAAAACCAAATCCCTTAAGAAGGATCTCAAGGAGAAGAGATCAAGAGGTAAACATCCTCTTTTATTTTCTTTCTTTTCTTTCATTTTATGTTATTCTCTTCCTTTCCCTTTGGATTATGTTGGGATATTTAATTCCATATCCCCCCTTATTTTACATATTATATAAGAGTGATGATATATCCCTTTCTCTCTTCAAACTTTTTTTATGAAGTTTTAAGAGACATTGTTAGGCTGCTGAATTTTCATGATAAATTTATCAAGTTTTCTTTTATTTCAAGATTCATTTATTTTATTTTTCTTTACTCACCTCCTCTTAACCAAGAGGAATTAAATCTCCATAATCTTTTATATTCTTGATTTTCTCATGATCATGGAAAATTCATCATCATTATTTTTCTCCTCTCCCACTTATTCAAGGAATTAAAAACATTGTCCATGATATGTCGAATTACTGACATCATGGACGATGTGATTTAATTTTTCTTTAAATCCTTCAAGTCTAGTCATGAAACCATTTTTATGGTTGAACCAGGTTATAATATATGTATTATGTCTCATCCATGGTTCTGGAATTCTTTTGTACACATGGTTTTAATTTATAAAACAAAATGAGGTCATTTTTATCAAAGAACCACTAAAATGATCTAAAAGAACATCATTAATGTATTAACTTATGACTCATCCTCATGTAATAATTCAAAATGATAAATGTTATAATTTATGGTACTGGAAATATGTAAATACTACTCCATTCCAATTCTGGATTTTCACTTCTAATCGACAAGAACATCCATCATGAACTAATCTTGGAAATCATGTAAAAAACTCACCCAAAAACTATGTAAGGAGCAAAATAATAACAATTAAAGTGTGAAATGATGTTATGAAATGATCATATAAGATGTTATAAACATAAACATGTTTATTTAAAATACTAATAACACTCTTTTAACCATTATACAGGAAGTTTAAACAATTTTTAAGTAAGACAAACCCGAGGTAATGGAATTCTTAACCCGATTTTCATTCTTTGGGTTAACCTTCTACTTCGTTATTTATGTGGTATTAAAATTGATTGTGTGATGTTTTTTGCTTATATTATGTTTAATTATGTCTAATTATATTGTATATACATATTCCATCCACTCTATTAAGTCTATCTTCAATTGTATGATATTTATAAGGGGCTTTTCTTCTAAAATCCTCTTTTAAAATTCTGTTTTACAAAGTTCAAAAGAAATGTTGTTATGCTATTATTCATGTTGTATGATTATGTTCTAGTTATTGGGAATTATTTATGATGAAGGTTGGGACCAATATCTCCCTCAAATGCATTGGTTATGTGTAAGTTGGAGGTCGTCCATATGATTACTCCATGTGTAACTGTGATAGTTACACAAATTGTAAGGTAGCCATGAGGGTAACAAATTATAAGGTAGTCGTGAGGGTTACAATATTATGTAAGTAATGCCCCAATATAACTTTATGGTTATATTTATTTTCTTATGTTTGTGGGAATCTTGTGGAAATCTCATGTTTTACAAAGTAATTATATATTGGTGACAAGAATTTATTTTGAAAGTGATTTCAAATGTTACAAGTATTCTTGGAATAATGTGTTTTTTTATATCACTTACTGAGATTTTTGTGCTCATACCAAGTTTTTAAATGATTTCACAGGTTATAAGTATGTGTAAGAAAGTGAAGGAATCCAAGTTAAATGTGTGAAGATCTATCAAAGAAATCATGTTTTATTTGGAAAGTTTTAAATTTTGGAAGGAATGAGTACTATTTTTATGGTATCCACTCTATAATAATGTGTAATTTTATGAATGTATTGTCCTGATTCTATAAATCTCTAAACTTTAAAAGATCCTCAATGTAAAAGGAAGTGATTTCTTGACTAAATTCATGACTATGTAATGTAATAAGGTCGGGTCCTTATAGTGCGGGCTAATCCGAACAACGCCCAGACCCTTCGTCGCTCTTGAGTTTTGTGCATTCTTCATGGGAAACCAAGAAACATGGAGGAAAGGAAATTCTATGTGCTTTGTATTGGAGGCGGTACCCAGGAGGCCCATAGGCGCAGACGGGAAGGAAAACGGACCACTGAAGCATCTCCGGTGACCCATAGAAGCAACTGTCGGGGCGGCACCACTAGCGCAGCGGCACCGGCGACCGGCGGTGATGGCTGGCCCATGCTGGCTGCATGGAGAAGCAATTCTCATAGGCGTCGTGGTGGAAGGAGTTGTGGTCGGATGTCCACAGTGGGTGGAAGGCACGGCGCCGACGCGCCGCGTGGGAGAGGAGCGGCCTGCTCGGGCCGCTTGGCTAGACGCACATGGCAGGCTCATGTCGTCCATTTCGGAAGACAGGGCAGAGCCTCGCGGGGGCCGCCAGCTAGGAGAAACCGGATGCCCAGCATCCAGTTCGGCTCGACTGGCCCGCACAACATGGGTCGGGTTCTCCAGGCGAGCCGAACCTGCCAGTCAGGTCGGGTCTGCCAGTCGGGTCGGGTCTGCCAGCCAGGCCGGACCCACCATCCGAGCCAGACCCTCCATTTGGGCTAGACCCGCTAGCCAGACCGGACCCGTGGGCCTAACAGGCTGGCCGGGCTGGACCCCTACCGGACCCGGACCCAACCGGGCCCATTTCACCAATGTTGACGTAAGTCACAAACTAGGCATCTGATTGACGCACCGTCTACAGCGTTGGGACCCTTGGGATGAGGAATTCCTTTTGAGGTACCCCACTTGAGTTTTGGTAGAAGTAGGAGTACGGATGGGTTGGATCAAACTCAAATCCAACTGAGCCCTATTTACCTTTTGCTTATATCTTACAGACTGGGTTTCTTATTGATGCACCATATATTGCATTGGAACCCTTTCGACAAGGCAGTCCTTTGGGTTACATCTTTGTGGAGGTTGAGGTATGACGGATTGTATGAGGACCAGAATCTTGGGAACTCAAGCACACCAAGTGCGAGAATCATTTGGTTGGTTGTCAAGTGAAGAGTGACCCTCTGTAGATCAGCATGAGAGGGACCCTCCATAGATCAACATGAGAGAGACCCTCCATGGATCGGTAGTAGTGCGACCCTCCATGGATCAGAAATAGATCATCCCTCTATGGATCGGCATCAGAGTGATCCTCAGTGGATTGATAACAGTGTGACCCTTTGTGGATCAGTAGTAGTGCGATCCTCCATGGATCAGTAGGAGATAGAACTTCCATAGATCAGCAGCAGTGAGACCCTCTGTGGATTGATAGTAGTGCGACCCTCTGTGGATCCGCAGTTGAGTGACCCTTTGTGGATCAGTAGTAGAGAAACCCTTCTCAAATCAGTAACTAATCCACTCAATAGAATAAAATGATCTAGCTTAAGACTAATCATCTTTATTCATATTCTCTAAGTTGTTTACCTGGTGTGAGTTGTCTTTTACATTGTGTCATGTGATTGAGATCGTGACTTGTGGTTTATCCCTTGTGAGATTCTGAGAGACCTTCGGAGGTCTCAGGGTCCCTACTGAGTATTGTTATACTCACCCCTACACGGGCTTCGCCTGCACCTTGTTGTGTCTTATGCAGATGACGGACAACTTGATTGAGACTTGGGGAGCTAGGGCTAGATAGTTCTCAAAGGTGATTGATAGACGTGGTGAGTGGAAGTGACGACATACGATGAGTTGTACCTACCCTTCATGTAGGATCCTTGGTAGATGATATTTGGAGCTTGTTTTCCATTTTTTGTACTACTCTTTCAGTTGGGCTTGTATACTAGCCCCTTTTTACTTTCAGTACTTACTTTTACTCTCAGTGGTGGTACTTAGTAGTGATTTCTTTTCCATGTCTCTGTGTGTACAGTTTTAAAGGAAATGCCTTCCCTTTTTGGGTTTCACCTTTTCGTTGCTAGTCACCAGCCCCTGGCCTATGGAAGGCAGTCTTGGGGTAGTCATGGCATGGGCCCCAGGGGACAATTCGTGATAGAATTCTTGAATAAATATTTAAATTAATAATAATGATTAAATAAATAAAATAAACACTTTATTCACTGTATGGTGAATAAATATTTATTAAATATTCATGAAATTAAATATATTATTAATATTTATTATTTATTTATTTATTTATTTATTGACTTGAGAATAATAAGAGATAAATAAATATTATATTTTTTTAAATTAAAAAATTTCCATGTGAATAAATATTTATTTAATATTTTTTATCGATTAATAAATTATGAATAAATATTATTTCTTGGTATAGAGAATAATATTTATTCCAATTATTAAATAGATAATATTTAACTAAGATAGAAGGAAATAGTGTGGCCCTCTAGGCCTCTTCTTGAGTGGCATTAGGCAGGATTTCCTAAAGTCTAATATTACTATCTAGAAATGGTTCAAGGTACCCACAAAGGAAGAAGATATATCACACTGAGAACAACTATATATGAACACTCATTAGGTAATATAATCCCTTTATCACAATATCTCATCAAATAGGTTACACACCCATGTCATCAAACTATATCATTAATACATATTTCTTTGAAAATATGAAATACACTTGAAAATATACCAAGTACATGGAATTTAATGTGATGATTCTATTTCAATCAAATGGTCGAGACATCATCTTCCATAAAAATGAAAGGGACAAATTGTTCCTTGTCTTATTCGTTAATATCATATCATTAATGACACACCCAACGTACTCTACTTCCCAAAAACATATGGAATCATGGTTTTGTTCGCTACATCAATGTAAGAAATTCATGAAATTTATTAATAATAATCTTAAATTCTAAGGATCATCACACAAGCTCGCAGATAGGAAAATCCAATGACATGCAAACATGTGGAATTCATACTGGAGGGTATGTTCTCATAATCTCTCATCATAGAGATTATCAAGTAAAAACTTCATGAGATAAAGTATCATCCTCTTATGATTACTCATCCCAGGCAATCAACATACAATTTGTCCCATTATAGAATGTTATTCGACCATACAATAATATTAAATAATATCATCATTGAATTTCAAGGTTCTCATCATAGAAGGTAACTTTTATAACTGTTTTCAATGTGATGGATACTCTAGGACATTATTACATTAAATATTCATATAATAATGAACAATATATAATAATATATTTTATTTATACTCACCACTTTGAATATACATGCAATCTAAAGTACAAACAGTTGGTTCCAGAACACTAACTCCAACACATCGATCGATCGGTGGTTATGCTGTGATAGCCCGGTTCGACTTAATAAAAAATAAATTTCATTTCCTATTAATATTAATGATTATATTTTATAGATTCATATTTACTATAACAATTTTAAGTGAATATTTAGTCAAAAAAGAAATAGTTTTATTCTAACTAAATCATTTTCCACAGATTATATATTTTTATTTAAAAGATAACATTATAATGTTATGAAATTTAATTTGATTAAATTAACTTAATTTTTGATATCATTATATCAAATATTTTTTAGGGTGAATTTTTTGGATTTTTTAAAAAATATTAATTTTTGAGTGAATAGTGAAAAATATAGATTTTTTATAAAAACTGTCATTTCTTTTCAAGAATTTAAAAAGTTACATTCTATTTTAGATTGATTTTATTGTAAAATTAGCCTCATTTTATTAAAAATTATCTAATTAATTAAATATTAATCATAATTATACTTTATTTTGGTATAAATTCATTTTTAAGCTTAAAAATCATTTTTCTAAAAAAATTGTTTTTCATTACGCTTTGTATGATTATATTAAAATTAATTTCATCCACTTCTAAAAATTGAATATTAAAAATGAAGTTTGTATTTGGGATTAATAGGTTCAAATTTATTAATTATTCTAGTTTCATTTTTTGGTCATAATTAATATTTACCATGGTAATAATTAGTTACCATGGTAAAGGGTAAAATGAGTTAATTAAGGTAAAAAATAAGTGATAAGGTCACAAAATCTTATATAAATTATTATTTGATGATATTATTTATAAGTTTATCACCATATATTTTAAATTTTATAGATTTATATCCAATTTTTAGTTATTAATACGTTATATTATTTTAAAACTTCAAATAATTACAAGAGTGCCCCCCCCCCCACACACACTTATAAAAGGATCCCCCTCCCCTCTCTTATTCACATACCTTGAGCCTTTTATCTCAACCAATACCTACCCAAATACAATACCAAAATCCCTACCCAAGTCCTATAGGTCCTAGTCACACCAAATCACCAAACCTAGAAAGCTTAAGGTGTAAGCCAAAGAAGGTTTCCAAAGAAGGTGTATAACTCTTAACTGAGTGTTTTCATGTTTATTTATTCTTCTAAATCCTTAAAATATTCTTTAACTATGATGATATAATATATATATATATATATATATTAAATATAATAAAATTTTATTATGTTTATATTTTAACCCTTTTCCATCACCTTTTCTGTCCTATAGGAAATGAAAACTCCACTCGTGTGTGTGTGTGGACTACCACCTCAACGAAGCGATATATTTTGTTTTCTATCACCGGCTCACACAGTTGGTTATAAATATGTAATTAATGGATATATATATAATAATTTTATGAAATTTTTTATTATTTAAATATAATATATTACTTACCCTTTTACCCTTTCATCTGTTGGAAAATGATGACAAAGTTTGTGTGTATGTGTTAAATACCACCTCTGTGAAGTAGTGTGATTCATTTTTCATGAATTCCTTACATTAATGGTTCTAAAAGTATAAATAATTTATAAAAATAATAATTATAAAAATTTTAAGATTCTGGATATAATATAACCATGACCCCTTTGACCATGGTCGACACACCAAAGTTATTTTGAGGTTATAAATCAAACGACCCCAAAACATCAAATGTGAACTTAACTGATTTAGTAACTATATAATACATGGTAATAAATGAAATAAAAGGTATTATTATAAGGTAATAAACATATAAAATTTATTAATAAATTATTAAATTAATATAATTTTATTATTCAGGAAATTGAAGGACATATGTGGCGAGTTGGGAGATGATGTAATGGATTTTTATTTAAAACATTTTTTTGAATATTTTTAATTATTCCATATCCATGTTATTCAAAATATTTCAAGAATTTTTTTAATTTTAATACATTTATTTTTTAAAAATTTATTTTTAACTATCCTTGAATTTTTAAAATGGTTTTAAAAAGGAATATTTTAAATATTTTCTGTATGGGTCACTTTTAACTCTTTTTAACAGAGTGAAAAAGAATGTTTCTTTAATGTTTACCACATAACCACCTTTTCTTGACACCATAGTTATTATTCATTATGAATATTATTCTATATTTGTATATGGTTTTTCAAAGAATATCTTATTTCCTTCTCTTATAGGAATTTTTTAAGAGTTTTTAAAGGAAAAAAGGATTTTTATCCTTATTTTTACATGAATCTGAAAGTGCTTCTACATATGTGTTACATAAGATATTTTATGATATTTTATAATTTAAATGTAAGATTTAATGTGTTTTTCTCATGATATAGTTCTTTTAAATTTTATATGATAATGTTTGAGCTCGATATAGGTCTAAGGATGAGTGATCCCGATATAGATCTCTATTGCATTGGGTAGAGTAATGAAGTTAGTAAGAATTAAGTTACTCATAAGTTATATATTTTTCAATTAATCATGATGGTATTTCTTTTTAAGGGTTATTATAAGGATGAATGTAAGGATAATGTCCCAAGTTAGCTACATATATTTTCAATTCTTTCTATGGTATTTAGAATAATTATTTTGATTTCATAATGTAAGAAAATAAACTCATTATTAAAGGAAATTATATAATAATTAAAAGGTGAAAGCTTTGCTTTCATGATTTCTCATGTTTTTCAAAGTAACTCTCATGATTATGATTTTTCCTTATTCTTTATTAAAAATTTTATGAAAACCTTGGGCTTTGAATTTGATTTTATCAGTAAGTATTGATTATTTTGAGCTCAATGTTTATTATGTGAAAAAATAAAACTTCCTTATGGTTTTTGTGAATTTTCAAAATAACTAATGAGTTTCATTTATTTTAATATCCATTAATGAGCTTTTTTTCTCATCCCATGTTTTCAAATGTTTTTCACAGGGTTTAGGATGTGTATGGATTATAGAAAGGTCAATGTTGAAACATCCTGAATAAATAAAAAGTATATTGAATGAAATAAAAATGTAAACATAAGAACTTCTTTTTTGTAGAAAAAAGGTATAATGTTTGGAAATATCCAATATATTATGTAATGGTTTTCCTAATTCTATAAAACTATATACCTAAAAGGTCCTAAAAATTTAATAAAATGAAACCCTTGTTATAAATCATGTATTTATAGGTTGATTACAATATGGGGTGTTATAATTGGTATAAAAGGAAATGTTTTGATAACTTTAGAGTTTAAGATGATACTAAAATACAATTTTAAGAGATTCCAATTTATATTTATATTATCATGAGATATATTTTGAGTATTTTCATGTTGTTTCATCTAATACATGTTTATTTAGAATGGTTTTCTATATAGGAAATAAGTAAAATGATGTAGGAAGGTAAAAAGAGAGTGATATCCTTCTGAATCAGAAACCTAGAGTGGTTGGAGTTAGAATTGCATTATTTATATCTATGTTAACTTAATTGACATGGACTATAAATGGTATAACACATACAAGGTAGAAATAAAATTCTCCATATAGGGACATGTCTATAGTGGAATATTTGGTGAAATAACACCCTATGGATTTTGGTGGAATCTTTAAACCCAATGGTAACAGAAGGATGGATCAATTATTTGGAAAATATATTTAAAGTTTTTGGATGTTAATATCATTAGAATAAAACTCTTTTAATTTATCATTTTGAAGGTGAATCTGATCAATGGTGGTCTCTAATTAATAATACCATGGAGAAATATGATATTAATGTTATGGAGTGGACATTATTTAGAGATATTTTCCTTGAGAAATATTTTACTAAAGTTGTTAAACTTATAAGGGAAAGGAAATTATTGAAATTAAAGTATAATGAGGAGGACTCAGTTGGTTCTTATGAATAAAATTTTACTATATTATCCAGGTATACACCAAATTACATTCTATACCATGATAGTAAAATTGATCGACTTTAATCAGGATTGAAACCAATTTTTCAAAGATATTTGGTTACTCATTAGTTTATAAGTTATGAGGACAATGTTAGATGTGATGAGAAGGTTAAAATGGAGTTTTTTATTTCTATATCAGTAAGTAGAATTAGTCTAGGTGAAAATAAATGTGGAATAATTCTTTTAATAAATCCAAAGGTAAGAAAATTAAGATTACCTCTTGTGATAAGTGTGGTAAAAGGAATTATGGGGAATGTATTATGAGATATGGAGAGTGTTATCAATGTTTTAGGATGGGATATCTAATTAGTGTATGTAAATATAATGGTAATGGTAATGTTTAAAATAATTTTGATAATCCAACTATAAAATGATTTAATTTTAATGAGATAGTCCACTATGAAAGTTCATGTTTGAAGAAAAATATGAAGGATAGAGATCATAAAGATCATAAGTAGAAGGTTATGGAGAAACCATTCACAACTACCTTAGGAAATATAGTACCATCGAATGAAGTGGTAAAATTTACACTACATGTTTACTCAGATTATTCCAATTTCTTGTTTGATTCGGGGTTTAAGAATTATTTTATTTCTTAGAGGTTTTCTAGAAAAATGGAAATATCACCTTAATAAGTGAAGATGAAACTTTTGATAAAAACTCATGGTGGAGGTATTAAATAAAAAAATATTTATAGGAATCTTTCTATCATCGTATGTGGAATGGTATTTCCTAAAAATATAGTTTTTTAACCTTAATGGAGTTTGATTTTGTTCTAGGTATGGATTGTATTTCAGTTTATCATGCTAAGATAGATTATAGAGATAAAGAATTCATATTAATCCTCATAGTGAGTTTCAATTTTTATATAATAATGAGTTCATACCTATTATAATATATCATGAAGCTATAAAATTGATTAAATGTGGTGGGAAAGTTGTCTTTTACATACCATTGAAAACAAATGAATTATTTATTATAGTGGCGTGCTTGTGATAAATGAAATTTTGGATTTATTTACTGATTAGTTTTCTAGTTTTATCCCTAAATGGGAGGTTTAATTTACTATCAACTCAGTTCTTGATGCTAATCCAATTTCAAAACCTCTATATCGAATGGCTCCAATGAAGCTAGTGGAATTGAAAAAGCAATTACAAGAATTAGTTGAGAAGGGTTTCATCCACCCTATCAATTCACCTTGGGTTTCCCCAATTTTTTATTAAAAATAAATATGGTTCTATGAGTATTTTCATTGATTATAGAGAAATCAATAACATTATAGTTAAGAACAAGTTTATATTTCCTCATATTGATGACTTCATCGATCAGCTCTAGGGTGCTCAGTATTTTTCCAAGATTATCCTTAGATATGGTTAAAATTACCTAAAATTAAAGTAAAATTATGTTTTGAGGATATAATTTCATACTAGGTATGGCCATTATGAGTTTTTTGTTATGAATTTTGGTTTTATGAATGCACTTTTTGTATTTGTGGATCTTATGAATAAAGTTTTCCATGAGTATTTGGATAAATTTTTTGTTATTTTCATTGATGAAATTATAGTATATTCAAAAATATATGAAGATCATGAGAAATATATAAGTATTATTTTGAAAACCTTAAAAAATATGTATGGAAAATTCAGTACATGTGAATTCGGGTAAAAGAAATGGTTTCTTGGGAATATTGTTTCTAAAGATGGCATAACTATTAATCCTTCTAAAAGTAAAGTGATGGAAGAGTATCCAAGACCTATATATATCATTAAAATTTAAAGTTTTCTTATATTAATAGGTTTATAATAATGGTTTGTTAAAAACGTTTCTTAGTTATCAAGCTCACTAACTAAATTAATTCTAAAAGGTGTTAAATTCATCTAGTAAAAAGAATGTGATGAATGTTTTTAGGAATTTAAAATAATAATGGTTAATACTATAGTTTTATCCTTTTCATTAGAAATGGGAGAGTTTATTATTTATAGTTATGCTTCATTGATGGGCCTTGGTTATAGATTTATGCAAGATGGTTAAGTAATTACATATGCATCACATCAATTAAAACTCCATAAGCATAATTATCCAACTCATGATCTTGAGCTTTAAATGGTAGTTTTTTATTTAGGAATTTAGAGGCATTTTTATATGGGGTAAAATTTGAAATATGTATTTACCATAAAATTTTTAATTATATATTCACTCAAAAAGATTTGAACAAGAGGCAGAGAAGAATATTAAAAATGATGAAGTATTATTATGGTATGATTCACTATCATCTAAGTAAAGAAAACAAGGTAGATAATACCTTGAGTTGAAAATATACCACATAATTAACCATGATTTGTTTGGAATATGTTCCTTTAGTTTATGATTTAATGAATCTGATTTTGGAAGTTGTGTATCCATAAACCTTTTCTATTTTGGCTCAAGTATCAGTATAATTATCTCTGGAATAAATAATTAAGAAGTCCCAAAAGGAAGATCATGGTTTTCAATAAAGATTATAATTATTCAAGAAGGGTAAATTTCTTGAGTTTAATGTTGATAAAGAAGGTGTTATTAGATTTTTAAAGAGTTTATGTGTTCTGAGTGATTCCTATTTGAAGAAGGAATTATTAAGTGAATCTTAAAAATCTTCATTTTATGTTAATCCTTATATTACTAAGATGTATAGATACTTTTTTAAATATTATTTGTGGGAAGGACCGAAGAAGGATATTGCTAATTTTAACATGAAACGATTGACTTGTCAACGGTTTAAAGTTGAGTGACAACTGCAGAATGGGATAATTTGGCCTTTTGGTGGTTGGATAGAAATGGGAGAATATATCCATCACTACGGGAATTATTGGTATTTACGACGGCTTATTTGCAACAGGATCCCATTGCAAATAGCACGTTGCAGAAAACGTCATCGCAAATAAGTCTCTGATTATATGTATTATATATACATAAACTTTTTCACGACGGGCCCGTCGAAAATAGTTTTTACGACGGGCCCTCTTCCCGTCGCAAATATATATATATATATAATGTTCTGCGACGGGCCCGTCGCAACAAAGTATTTGCGACAGGTAAGTAGTCATGTCACAAATATGTTTTTTAAAAACATTTAGTTAGACTATTTGTAACGGGGTCCCATCGCAAAAGGTCCCGTCACAAACAATAAATTAATTTTAAAAAAAATTAATAAAATTGTGATTAATGAAAAATTAATATTACTATTATTAAAAAAATAAAAAATATTAAAATTCCCAATATTCACAAAAAAATAAATAAAATATCATAAAATATTATTATTATTATTAGTAAATAAACAAACATTAAAAAATATAATACTAAAAAAATATATTTAATAAAATAATATTAATATTATTAAAATAAAAAAATAAAAAATATTAAAATTCTCAATATTCACAAAAAAAATATAAAAAAATAATAAAATATCTGATCAAAACAATTTTTGACATTGAATTATATGATTTAATAGCCATAAATTTTGCAACTGCTTCTAATTTGCTTATCTTACAACTAGAATATAATGCATCCTCAGCAGACCTCAACAACTCATAAAATTCGGATGGTGCCAACTCAGAAGTTATATCAATATCATCGTGAGTTTCAGTTTGTTGCACAGATGGACCTACAACATCATGTACTAAATTTTGAAACCGTGATGGATCCGGAATCAAGTTATTAGGATCTTCTCTGGAATTGCGTTTATCGTGTTGATACCAAAAAACATAATCTGGTTGAGAACCAAACCACAAGAGATGTCCCCCAACCTTGTCAAATGTTTCAAAAGTTCTTAGAGCACATTTTTTACAAGGACACTTAATTGTGCCTTCTGAAACATATTCTAGTTTTGATGATGCAAATGCTAAGAAAGCTTCAACACCCTCAATATATACAGGATTTAAACCAGAACCATTTGGATTTCTAAGCTGATTTATCCAAGCGCGATCATCTAATAATGACTGATGTTGACATCCTTGTTCCATATTTTTCTACATAAAATATAAAATCATCACTATTTTTGAATAATTTGAAACTATAAAAACACTATCTGAAAAAAGAAGATAAATAATTAAAACTACTTAATAATTACCATTAATTAAGGGAAACACAATTTCCAGTGGATTGACAACTACTTATTACTAATTATCCCTAATTATTCCTAATTATTCCTAATTATTCCTAATTATTGCTAATTATTCCGAATTATTACAAATTATTACTAATTATTACTAATTATTACAAATTATTACTAATTATTACTAATTATTACTAATTATTACAATTTATTACTAATTATTACAATTTATTACTAATTATTACTAATTATTACAATTTATTACAATTTATTACTAATTTAGAAATACATAGCAATACTTAGAAAAATGAAAACTATTTGAATAATGAAAGGAAATTTGGTAATCATCATTGTGGAGATGATTACAAATTTTCCCTTCATTATCCAAGTAGTTTTCGTTTACTAATTATTACTAATAAAAAAATTATATTATCAATATTTATGAAAAAACAATATTAATATTATTAAAATAATAAAAAATTTATAAAATATTAAAATTATCAATATTTGCAACAGAATTTTCTCTATTTTAACATGTTGAATTCTCAAAGGCTCTCCAATTGTCAGGTCATGCGCAATAAAAAGTTTATGTCAGCCATGTCCAATGTAAACTATATAATTGTACTTTCATGGTTGATCACCTTGCAAGTAGTGTTTCAATAGGATGACAAAAGTAATTATTACTAATTATTACTAATTATTAATAATTATTACTAATTATTACTAATTATTACTAATTATTACTAATTATTACTAATTATTACTAATTATTACTAATTATTACTAATTATTACTAATTATTACTAATTATTACTAATTATTACTAATTATTACTAATTATTACTAATTATTACTAATTATATCTAATTATTACTAATTATTACTAATTATTACTAATTATTACTAATTATTACTAGTTATTACTAGTTATTACTAATTATTACTAATTATTACTAATTATTACTAATTATTACTAATTATTACTAATTATTACTAATTATTACTAATTATTACTAATTATTACTAATTATTACTAATTATATCTAATTATTACTAATTATTACTAATTATTACTAATTATATCTAATTATATCTAATTATATCTCATTATATCTAATTTTTACTAATTATTACTAATTATATCTAATTATTACTAATTATTACTAATTATTACTAATTATATCTAATTATTACTAATTATTACTAATTATTACTAATTATTACTAATTATTACTAATTATTACTAAGTATTACTAATTATTACTAATTATAACTAATAATAACTAATTATAACTAATTATAACTAATTATAACTAATTATAACTAATTATAGCTAATTATAGTTAATTATTCCTAATTATAGCTAATTATAGCTAATTATTTCTAATTATTTCTAATTATTACTAATTATTACTAATTATATCTAATTATTACTAATTATTACTAATTATTACTAATTATATCTAATTATCTCTAATTATATCTAATTATTACTAATTATTACTAATTATTACTAATTATTACTAATTATATCTAATTATATCTAATTATATCTAATTATTACTAATTATTACTAATTATTACTAATTATTACTAATTATTACTAATTATTACTAATTATTACTAATTATTACTAATTATATCTAATTATTACTAATTATATCTAATTATTACTAATTATAGTTAATTAGATTATTACTAATTATTACTAATTATTACTAATTATTTCTAATTATTTATAATTATTTCTAATTATTTCTAATTATTTCTAATTATATCTAATTATATCTAATTATATCTAATTATAGCTAATTATATCTAATTATATCTAAGTATATCTAATTATATCTAATTATTACTAATTATATCTAATTATTACTAATTATATCTAATTATTACTAATTATTACTAATTATTACTAATTATTGCAAATTAACGCTAATTATTTATAATTATCACTAACAATATCAATTTCTTACTAAAAATAAATATAAATAAAAATCAATTGAAATCTAATTTAATTACAACTAATAAACAACAATTAAAATTAACATTAAAAAATATATAAAATATATAAAAAAAATATAAATACCTTAAACTTTGATATTCTGAAGATATTGGCGCCTTCCAATTACTTTCGTATAAAAAAATTTAACTAAAAAAATTTCCCTTAAAACTGAAGAATGAAAAGAGAGAGAGAGAGAAAGATCTGAGTGATTTGGGGAAAAACGGATGAGGGTATATATAGGTTAGATTTGTTGCGATGGGGTTATTTGCGACGGGAAACTCGTCGCAAATACCCTCGCGCGCATTAATTACAGTCGGCGGTTAAAAGGGTATTTGCGACGGGGCCCATCGCAAATAGTTCCTACCGACACTCTTTTTGCGACAGGACGACATCCCGTCGCAAAAAGCTATTAACCGCCATCGGGTATTTGCGACGGGTACCGTCGCAAATACTCTTGCACGTTTGGCGCGCATGCCGTGCGTTTTGGCGCGCATGCCACGCGGTTTGGCGCGCAAGTCGCGCCAAACTATTTGTGATGGGAGACGAAAACCCGTCGCAAATATTCATTTTTCTCGTAGTGCATGGATTTTATGGTGGGATTTTCAAATAATTCTTGAGGAAATAATGTGAATTGGGTTATTATTGACTATTTGACTAAATTTGTGCATTTTCTTCTCATTCAAAATACTATGTCTTTAGATCAGCTTGGTGGAAATTATGTTAAAGAAATAGTCAGGTTATATAGAGTCCCTCTCTCTATTTTATTTATTCATAATACCAGATATACATCAAATTTTTTAAAAGGTCTTTAAAATTTTTTAGGTAATGAATTAAATTTCAATACATCTTTTCATTCTCAAATTGATGGAAAGTCAGAGTGAACAATTCAGAATTTGGAAAATATGATTTGATCTTTCACTTTGGATTATCATGGACATTGGGAACAATATATTTCAATGGTGTAATTTTCTTATAATAAAAATTTTCATTCTAGTATACATATGGTACCTTTTGAGGTATTATATAGAAAGTGGTGTTGAACTCTAGCATGTTGGGATGAAGTCAGAGAAAAGTGGTTGAGGGGACCAGAATTGATAAAAGAGATGGTTGATGAGGTAAAGATGATTTAGAACTATATGAGGGAAGTGTAGATCAAGCAAAAAATTGTGAAGATAATTAGAGGAAAGGTCTCTCCTTTGATGTGGGAGATCATGTTTTTCTTAATATGTCTCCTTAGAAAAGTGTTATTCATTTTGAAAGGAAGGGAAAATTAATTCCATGGTATATTGGCCCGAAGGCCTTAAGGTGGCCCGAAGCCCTTACTGACCCGAAGGAGGAGGAGCAAGGAGCTTTCACCATAGCAGAAGCTAAAACAGATTCCAAGAATGAGAGAGTATGGCACCTGTCATCGGGACAAGCATGTGAATGCACGGAAAAGCCTAGCTGAATAGTCATGCGAAGGTGGAGAGCTGATTTCACGATAAAGATGCTGGGGAGGAGCAGTTCCAAGTAGTTAGTCTGGGTTGTATGTAATGTTTGAAGCCTATGGGCAATGAATTCCTCTAAGGCCTACGGGCCATGTAATACTTACACCTTCGGGCCATGTAAGGGTTCTGCCTCACCCCTTGAAAGGTGGATTATCAAAAATTAATAAAAAAATGAAGGTCGTCAGACCATTAGATGAGATGGTATATTGGTCCATATAAAATTCTAGAAAATGTGAGATTAGGTTTATACCAAGTGTCCTTACCTACAATTTTATCTTAGGTACATGATGTATTTTTTGTTTCATTGTTAAATAAATATACACCAAATGAATCTCATGTTTTGAGCCCTGAAGTAGTACAATTGGAAGAAAATATTTTTTATTAGGAAAAACTAGTTCATATTCTAGATCACAAAGAGAATTTTTTGTGGAATAAGGTGATTCAACTGGTTAAGGTTTTATATAAGAACCATATGATTGAAGAAGCAACATGAGAATGAAAAAAATATGTGAGGGAAAAATATCCTCACTCGTTTAAGTAATGAATAAAAATGTGAGGATGTAATTTCTTTAAGGGGGGGAATTTTATAACCTAGGTAATGTTAATAATAAATAAATTTCAAAACTTATTAATATTCATGATTATATTTTATGGACACATATTCACTATAATAATTTGAAGTGGTTTTTTAATCAAAAAAGAAATATTTTTATTCTAACTGATTTTTTTTCCATGAATTATATGGTTTTATTTAAAAGTTAAAACTTAAAATTTATGAAATTTAATTTTATAAAATAAACTTCATTTCTTATATTATTATATAAATTTTTTTTGTTGATTTTTTAGGATTTTCTAAAAATATTGTTTTTTTGGTGAATAGTTAAAAAAACCAATTTTTTTTATAAAAACTATCATTTATTTTTAACTATTTATAAGGTTCCATTATATTTTGAATTAGTTTTAAAGTAAAATTAATTCCCTTTTATTAAAAATAATTCAACTAATGATATACGAATCAAAATTATACTTGATTTTGGTATAAATTAATCGTAAGAATGAATTTAAAAAAAATATTTTCGTTGTGTTTTATGTGAATATATTAAAGATAATTTTTTACAATTATACAAATTGAATCTTAAAAATTTGATTTCATATTTAAAATCAGGAGTTTCAAATTTAGTAATGATTCTAATTTAATTTTTTGTCCATAATTAATGGTTACCGTGGTAAATATTAGTTATCACAGAAAAGGGTAAAACAAGTTATTTAAGGTAAAAAAAGTGATAAGGTCACAAAATATTGTCTTAATTATTATTAAATTATGATATTTTCACCCTTATCACCTTATATTTAAAATTGGATAGTTTTATATCCACTTTCCCGTGAATAATTGATCGCCTAAAAGGCGTCATTATTTTTCTTGGGAAATAAAATTACAAATTTATTTAACTCGACTATCACAAAATAACTTTTAAAATGCATTAAATTAGGAGTCAGGTTTGATCCATATAGAATGTGTAAAATGACTTATAAAATTTAATAAATCATTAAAGAAGAACAATTGATTTGAAATTGGTTTTTGTTTTGATTAATGAGACTAGTGTACCAAGAATTTGTAAATTTAGGTTCATGAACTTAGTAAAGGAAAATTAATAAGATTTTTAGTTTAAATGGTGTACAAATAAAACTCTAGAATGAATTATCTCAGAGTAATCACCCTCTATTTTATAGGCAACCATTTCCATTATAAATTATTTAGTTAATTTTATAGATAGGTGTTTGAAACCATATTTAAACATATCTTCTTAAAACTCATGCATTAGTTGTTCCATGAGAAAGGGTACCTAGTTGATGTATTTGGTAAGCAGGCCCTCATCTCTCAGCAATGTCCATGCATGAGAGAGAAGGGTAAGATTAATATGTAAATATAAAATGAAAAAACCCATTATAACTTTTAATCCAACATAATTCCCTACTCTATGTGAACTCTCCCTATATTATATATCTTGGTACAAAAAGGTTTACCCCCTCATGTTATTCATGTGGGGATATAGAAATGAAGAAGGGCCTAAGCCACAACCATCCTCCAACAGTAGCATGTCTAACCACTAGTATTTAGTATCTAGTCAAGGTGTCCCTCTAGTCTATTTAAGATTAGTCCCCCCCTTACACAGCAACCTTCCCTTCCTATTTATAGGAAAAATCCCAAGAGAAATTACTCGTGTCTCTTCAGATTGAATTTTCTTTCCCTCCTTTATTTTTCTCCCATTTTGAATCATCCATAAACCACTAGATGTCTCTTATAAAAATATTTCCATATTTAGATAAGTCTTCAATTCTGTTATCAATTTTTTTTTGAATTTTTTTTCTTTGTATCAGCTTCTTTCCCTTATTATGGTATTCTTAGTTATAGGCGAGGTCTACACATTCTAGTTTCTTTGATTCTTCCCCCCAAATCTCACTTGTATCTCATGGATAGCTTCAAATATTCAAGTTTTTTAATTTTTAGTAGATATAACATCTATGACAAGGATATACCCTATGAAACAACCCTCTTAATGTTTCATGGCCATGCATGGCCAACGTCATAGCCAATATCCCATGGTTGTAGACTTCTTCTTCATTAATATCATCACCACTGCCTATTTTGACACATCCATGGCATCATGAAACACACTATAGCATATCCTCCCTTTGGAAATTTTATTCACTTCTATCTATAGTGAAACATTTTCACAACACCATAGTCTTCATCTCAGGATAGTACCATCCATGGAACAACACCTCCAATAATGGAACAACTTTCTTCCTTCATTATTTATTCTTTGTATCCACAGTGCAGTGACTATCATGACTCCAAAACACTTTATTATTTTTCATTTCAAGATACATTTGACCATGACATAGAACTTCTAACTATAGTGTATCTTCATTCTTCTTCCTCCAAGTAATAGTTGATACGACATAGCAGATGGTCAGCAGTGTAGCCCCTTCTTGTTGGTTTGAGATCCTCTATCAACTGTGCCGCATAGTCATGGTTACAGAATAGTGATTATATAAAATATATTAGTGCCAAGTCCCTCATAAACTAGCCATGGTGGTACCATAGTGCAGCGGTAATGGAAATGGTGCATCATCTGTCTGAGGAAGGCGATGTGTGAGCATTGTGAAACACAATGTTTTTATAAGTATGAATTATAACCTACATGTATTTCATCCTACATCATAAGAATCATAAGGCTATAAGTGATATATAATAAAATATATGTAATTAATTTAGCAGTGAAGTCTAACTTGTGTCGGAGGATTCCCGCTCCTATCGTGAGGCACCTCGTGCTGGTGAGACTCTCCTCCCACCACTGCATGAATCTTCCTCCAATGCATCGGTGCACTCCTATTCTCATGCACTACATGTGTACTCCTATAAACTATATTTATATCCTTCCTTATAGGCTTCTTGGTAATTTTACCCTAATGGGGTGTCCATGTTTCTTACTCTTATGGGTTGAGGGATGACTATGCTAGCTAATTTTTTAGCTTAAGTCCTCACTTTTCCTTTGTAAAATTTTTCACCCTACATAACACAAAATATCCCATAAAATATTATAAATATTTAATCCTATTTTTTTCTTTTTTTAAAACCAGTCATAAAGTATAATTCACCCAAACATAAGATAATTCAATTAATTATAGGTAAAATTAATCATTTAAATTCTAAATTAAATAAAATTAAATTCAAAAATGTGTGCAAAATATGGAATCATCAAACCCATCACACTTAAACAATGTTTGTCCTTAAGTATATATATCCACTAAAAATGTCAAATTATCCCCCATGATATCAATATTTTAAATTCAAAAATCAATAAAACTAAACAACTATCAATGGGGGAAAATAATTTTTGAGTTTCACAAAAGAAAAATGCAACCAACAACTCACTAGACATAATGTATTTCATTTATCCCAAGAAAAATAATGGAACTTATCCTTTATTCCATTCAATATTTTTAATCTAGTGTCATCAAACACACCAATAATGATCTACCTTACCATTTGTTTCTTATCTTATCACTCAAGGTAAAATAGAAATGGATTTTTCCTTATACCTTGAGTGCATGTCCCAAACTTTAAACTTGAAAAATACCTATATTATCCAATTTTTAGAGAAAAAAATAGTTAAAAACATGTGTAATTTTAAATAAGGATCATATGATTTTAAGTCTTAAGGGTAGTTAAGTAAATGATAAAAAAAAATTAAGTCTCATAAAGGAGGTTCATCCCTAAGTATAATGCACGATAACCAAAGTAAATACAATGAAATTCTACTCTCAAAGATTATATATTCCCCACATAACAATATTCAATTAAATTTCAGAAAAATTTAAAGAATAATGAATTTGTTACCCCTATTTATTTTTTTCCTTTTTTTTTGATTTTTTTCTAGTTTTTTGAAATTTGAGCTAAGATAAGTGTCGCATACACCACCTAACCCCAAATGATAAAGATAGTTGGTCAAGTGATAGTGATTTTTATCCCTCTATACTCAACACATTTTTTTATATTTCTTTTTCCTTTTCATATAGGGGTATCAATGAATTCAATGAAAATTTACATGAACCTTTTCCCTAAAACCCAATAAAACACCCAATACATTTTCCTTAATAAAGGACATCCCTTTTTACAAATAATTCCATCTCCCATCACATTTTAACTCTTAAAATCATGAAAAATATTAGATAATGGGTAGTTATGCATATAATTGTCTTGTTGTAACACCCTGATTTTTTAAAAAGAAAACTATTTTTGATACCATATGTGATACGCAACACCGAGCCTAAAAGAACCATGATTATATATGACCGTTATAACCTAACCATTAAATGGGTAGGTATGAATAGTATTAACTACTTTATTAAATAT
The DNA here is from genome assembly GCA_963277665.1 of Viscum album. Lineage (NCBI taxonomy): Eukaryota > Viridiplantae > Streptophyta > Magnoliopsida > Santalales > Viscaceae > Viscum > Viscum album. The sequence continues at coordinate 407,253,381 of OY728130.1, forward strand.
ATATAATGGTTTTAATTGATATAAATGTATTTATAAATTTCTATAAAATAAGCACTCAATTTTTAATGAAGACATTTTATTATTCAAAAATATGTTTCCTTCAAAAATGATTTTTATATATTTTTATGAGAAAATATTATAATTAAATTTTGTAAATTTTGGAAATGTTATTTTATAAAATGAAAATAATTTTTTAAATCATCGTATCAAAATTAAATTAGGGTGAAATTTTTTTATTTTTCTGAAATGTTTTATTTTTCAGTGAATAGTGAAAATTATTGATTCTTCAAATACTGTCATTTATTTTCATTAAATCAAGTATTTTAAAAAATTAATTAAATTTTGGATTTGGTATTAAATTTAATTATTAACCATTTTATTTATAATAATATAATTAATTTCATTTTAATCATCAATTTTCATGATTTTGGCGTAATTTTATTTTTATGTTTAAAACACGGTTTTCTATAAACTCTTTTTAAGTGCATAGAGTTTACCCATTTTATTTAATTAAAATAACATATAGTAATGAAATATTTAAATTAAATTAATATATTATAAATCTATTTATATGAATTTAAATTAATATAATGATTATTTCTATTCATATAGTTAATATAAGATCATTTATTGATGAAAAAATCATTTCTTGGAAAACTGTTTTTTAGCACATTTTGCGGGTTTAAATTTAAATTTAATTCTACCATTTATATGATTTAAATTTTATAAAATCTATTAAATATTTTTAATCATTATAATTAATATTAGTTAATAATTTCAACTTATTTTTGTTCATAATGAATAATAAAAATAGTAAAAAAACTAATTATTGTGGTGAAAAACTAAAATGGTAAAAGTGAGTAACCTTATAGGTAAATGGAATAAAATATTTAAAACATGTTTATTTTTAATTTTTGAGGTCTTTATAGACCATATCACCCCTAAAATCTATTATTTAACAATTTTTTATCCACTTTTCTTGATAGTGACTTCCCATTATCGAATAGTTTTTGGTATTTAAAAAAATGAAACTCCCTCTCACTTATAAAAGGGAACCTCCTATCCTCTCCTTTAAAAACTTAAAAAACCATTTTTTTAGACCAATAAATACTTAAATAACTTTCTTAATTCACTCTAAATAACCTATAGGCCTTGGTTTGATCATAAATCCAATCTATAGAGTTTTTAGGTATAATCCTAAAGAGGTGGTCTAAAGAAGATGTATCGTTCTTAACCAAGCATCTTTGTTTTATTTGTTCTTATAGCTCTTTAAAATATTTCTCAATAATTTTTATATAATAACATAATTATCTATAATAAAATTAAATTTTATAATGTTAATTTATAACTTAATTTCATATTCACTTCCATCAAATGGGAAATGAAACCATCGTTCGTATGTACTGCAGACTACCACCTCGCGAACTGATGTAATTCATTTTCCATCATCGCATCCCATGATTATTAATTATGATAGATTTAATTTTTATATATGATATTCATTAAATATTAATCATTCTATAAAATTAATATATCATATACCTTTTTACCTTACCATCCATTGAAAAATGATAACGTCATTAGTGTGTACAGCGAATTACCACTTTATAAACGATGTGATTCATTTTTTATTACCATATAACATAGATGGTATATGAAAGTGTATTTAAATAAATAATATAATATTTATGATATAATTTTAATTCTATAAATATAAAAAAACACTTACCTTTTTTCATCATGATCGTTGAAAAATAGAAATGTTACTCATGAGTATGTACGGCCTATTGTCTTCATGATTGTAACGAAGTTCATTTTTTATAACCATCCTTCATGATTTCTTATAAAATTAAAATATATGTATAAAAATTATAAATATTTTATTATTGTTATTCTAGATATTATTAATTAATAATCTCTTTGACCTTAGTCAAATTATCAAAGTGATTTTGGACATATGAGTCGAACATCATCAAAATGTCCGACTTGAATCTAAATGATTAAGTAATTGAATATAGAATGATAATAAATAAAATAAATGGAATAATAAAATTGAAAATGGTTCTTAATAAATTATATAATTAACATAATTTTATTATTCAGAAATATAAATAATGCATGTGATGAATTGGGACCATGGTAAAAGATCTCTTTAAACCACCATTTTCTTCAGGTTATGACCATTGTCTCTATAAATTGTTTTCCCTATATTTAATGTTATGGAATCATTATAAATTATGTATATATATCTATAACATATATACCTATCTTATTCTACCTTCCTTTTATGAGGTAATACATTCCTTATGTTTAGTCTCATTGGTTTTTATGTATGGGATTATGGAGTAAACCTAATCCATTATAGGACTTTGTCCACCATGTGATATTGTATAGGTAGTTAGTCTTGACTCATGTTTATGTCGTTTTATATGTTTATGTCATATTTCCTATGCTACCATGATCTTATGATACCATGTTATTTATTTTATTCTTCCATGTGATTACTCATGAACCTTATCTTTTATGATATCATGTTATACCTTTGACTTGCATGTTATGTTTTTGTATCATGTTTATTCCCTTAGTGGGATTTTTAGCTCACCCATTTATTTTATGTATTCACCCGGTTATCCTATTTAGTTTTATAATATCAAATGAATTTAGGATCTCATTATGGAGAATAAAATGTGTATTTCATGTTTTAGTTTTCTTTTGATGTATTTTTAACCTAGTATTCAAAATACACTAGGCCTTATAATCTTTTGGGTTGTACTTATTGGATATTTATGATTAAAATCATGTAATAATATTTGTAAAAGGTATGGGTCACTATATTCAGTATCAGATCAAGGATTAGTTTTTTTGGGGGGTTAGGATTAGAAAACTCTAGTGAAAGACTTAGGGATAAGACTAAACATAGGAAAATATCCCTAAATTTTGGTAAAGTATAGAGTAAGTGGTCTTTAAGAAAATATATCCCTATATGGATACTATAAGTGGATGTGGATCTGGCATAGTTTTACTGAAGGGTAATAGCCCCAAAAAGGGTGATTTTACTTAGACTCAATCTTCACCTAGTGTATGAGAGTGGGCCTTACTGTACACCTAGTTTTATACTTCTGAGAAATATTCTTTGGAACTTCACAGAACTCTTTACGAACCATTATTAAGGACTTGAACGAATTGTTAGGTTAGAAAACCTAATAGGTAAATTACCATGGATAACCTAGATTCAAACCTAGAGACTCATAATTTAGTATATACATATCATTTATAATTTATTCCTCTCAAGTTTATAAGTTTCCCTTTTGTATTTTTATTAGTTAATGTATTCTCATCGTGTTTTCCTTAATTTAGCTAATGATGGGAAATAGGAGAAACCATACCAACAACCAACATAATATTAAATGTGATGATTATTCTAATGATGTGCCTAACATTATGGGAGGGGTTTCTGAGAAATTCATGGAAGTACTGGATAAAATAGCGCAAGTTATGAATAATAACTTGAATCATGCTGAACATGATCCTCCTCCTAAGAAGGAGCATGTTTTAGTCGATTCTTTTATGTGAAAAAGGCTTCCTACCTTTAGTGGATCTTCTAATACACTAATTTTTTAGCAATAGATTAAATCCATTTAGAAGATGTTCTTTATTATAAAATGCACAAAGTAAGAGAAATTTGTGTTGGGATTTTATCTCGTCAAGGGATAAGTTGATCAGTGCTAGACACTAATCAAGAACATAGAGTCTAAAGAGGATATTGATTCTATAGAATGGTAAGACTTAAAGAAAGTATTTTTCATTAAATATTTTCCCTAAAATTTCTCTCTTAAAATGGAGAGGGATTTACTCATACTAAAGAAAATTTAAGAAGATTTTATCGTAGCATATGAGGGAAAATTCAAAATGCTTGCACGGTATGCCTTCAACATTGTCATCAGCACCAAAAGTAAGGTGGGAAACTTATTTAGTGGATTAATCCAATTATATTAAAATATTTGGTGATTAGATTCTTTTATAGTTGTGAATAGATCATCTTTTGTACCCTCAAAGTTGAGATAGAGATCAGTAACTCCCATTGGTCTCATGGGACTGGAGACAAAAAAATGTAAAATGGAGTTTTACTCAAGAGTATCAAAAGATTAATACCATGAAGGAAAGAAAATACAACATCCCACTTGTCAAAAGTATGGGAAGAAGAATCATAGAAACTATATGATGGGAACCATAAGATGTTTAAAATGTGGAAAAGAGGGGAATCGGGCTAATCAGTGACTAAGGGTAATGAAGAAACCCACTAATGTGGAAGAATAAAAGAAGGTTTAGATCAAAACACAACCTATAGTGTAGTTTTTTAATTTCAAGAAACATGGACATTATGAAAGATAATTTCCTAATCCAAGAGTTGTTGGAGACAATCAACAATAATAACCTCCAAGGCCTAGAGGGTAAGGAAGAGCATATTTTATCACTACTATAGAGGTGGATCCTGACAATAATGAGGTGATAGGTATGCTAGTTATTCATTAAAGAATATAGAATGTACTATTTGATTCTGTTTCCATAAATTCTTTCATATCTTATAGGTTTAGTAGAACTATTCAAGAACCACCTAAAAACATGGGGTTAATCTATCTATAGGAATGTAAAATAGAGTAATGGATACATCCCAAGTATATAACTCCTCCCCAGTTAATGTTTGTGTAATTAATATTCTATAAAATATCATCTTAATTTATTTAGTGGAGTTTAATGCTATATTGGTCATGGATTGGATATCATTATATAAAGCCAATGTCAACTATCGAGAGAGGGAGATCTCACTCCACATCCCAAGTTATCCTATGATTCTATACAAGTTTAAGGAGGTGGATGAATCACCCCTAGAATATTCTATTCAAGAATGGATATTATTAACTTATGAGAAAGAATATCTAGCTCAAATTATCGAGATGAAGGAGAGAATCATGCTTGAATACATTTCCATTATGTGGGATTATACTTATGCATTCCACAAAGAGTTCTCTTATCTTACTCCTGAATGATTGGTTGAGTTCTCAATCAAACTTATATCAGGATATCTACCCATATCAAAGACTCCTTATAGAATGGCCATCTTTGAGTTGGAAGAGCTGAAAAAATAGTTACATGAGAATCTTAAAAGGAGTTTTATACACCCGATTGTTACACCATGGGGTGCACCAGTCCTCCTTTTCAAGAATAAGGATGGGTAAATGTGCCTCTGTATTGATTATCATGAACTAAAAAAATAAAAATAAAGAAAAATTATCCCCTACAATGGATAGACAACTTTTGCAATGTCCCCAACCTAGAGGCCTCTGCACCGGTGCCCCAATTTGAGTTGCCACATGACTTCAGACACACCACCCTATACATCAAAGGATATTGACTAGAAACGAGGGTCTAATATATCATTTGAGGAGACTATACCCTCTTTTTTAGAGTAATATATATAAAATAATCACAAAATAAAGTAAACAAAGATAAATAGATAATGAACATGCATTACCAACATTTCCAAAACTAGGTACAAGACCACAACCCAAATTAAACATGCCATGTAATGTCAATACAATACCAAGTATAAAGAAAACCCAAAATAAATACAAATAAAGAATCCCCAAAATGTTTCCTAACTCCAGGTCTAGATACCTCGACCATGCCCATCAAAAGCCCCAATCAACCCTCTAGCATAGGGAATTTTCCCTTCTCCTAACCTGGAACCATGAAGTCTACTCAAGTACCCAATGGTAGCCTGAGAAGGGTGTGAGTACAAATAATTAGGCCACCACCAATGATGTTTAAAAAATATCAAGTCTAAAAAAATAGTGTATGCATGTACTAAAAGAAAAATAGGATAAATAAAAGATAATGCGGGTTCCATTAGTTAACAATATTCCCTTAAAACACTTACATTTTTTAATCTATGGGTTAGGAAATTCATTTATAACACAACGGCCCCTACCATTCAACTAATATTCATAAAAGGATAAGTCAAGTTCCCTATCTCATTAGGGAGAAAATTTTCATAACAATTACATCACACTTACCTTGGAGCCTCAATCCGGGTAGTCTCATCCAATGAAACTGTTAGGGGAATAGAGCCTCAGTCTGACTCTCTAACCTATGCATTCTAGAGGTGGGGTTTAAATCCTCATTCCAACCCATCCCATGGGAGGAGCCTTATTCCAATACCCCACATACCAAAAAACCATGTGCACATTCTTTAATAACCATTCATTACATAAAACATTCCAACAAACCATAATCAAGTAATACACACATCATTCACAATTCATAGTTCATTAAATACATAGCCATCATTATGTCTTTTCTTGTTTTAACATTCTCATTTATAATAATTAACCCAATTTACCCATTCATTATTTACATGACTTGGAAAGAAACAAGATTATCCCTTAATAATCCATAATTCATTTAACCCGTTCACTTTGTGCCAAACAACCCCTTATTCCATGTTAATAACTAAACACAATTACCTTTCATTTCATTTCATACCCCAAAACAACATGTCAACACATTTATCAAGGGATCTACTTTATTACAAATAAATTCTATTCTTAACATTAACATTTTCCATCCATCCAACGGCCCGAAGGCCTTCAAATTTTTATTCTATTCTATTCTAAACATTATCATTTTCCATGTTCGGGTAATGGAACACCCCATGGGTGGCCCTATAATGTGTCTAATCAATCTCAATGCATCCTATAGGGAGTTTTAGGGTTTTAATCTATCCCTTAACCAACCAATTTACCACATATTAATAAAGTATCAATTGCACAACAAGAAAACACCAATGCACAATCACATACACATAAACCAAACATCAAGACTATGGGATATAACTTGTATACCTGATGTTATTAATATTTTAATAACTTATTATATACTCCCTTTACTGATTTTATATGAAATGTTTATAATTTGTGTGAAATATTAATGTTTAAATATTGAATAAAATTTTAGAGTACTATTTGAATTCATCCAGATTTAAGTCTGTTTAATGTTTTAATAATAAATATCCCCCTAATTATTCAAATTGGATGGTTCTTGTTTTGTAGGATTCCTGATTTAATACCCATTATTTCAGTAGAATTTATCTTGGGCCAATTATGTCATTTTAAGGATCATATGGATCACACAAGAAGGCCCACAGAATCTATGAAAAAATTGGACCATCTATGAAGATTGAATTATTGGGCTCAATCCAGAAGTAAAAATTTATTTATTATCCTCTAACGTTTGGGGAACAATTCAAGGAGTCGTTTATAAAAATTTCAAGGCCCAGATCCAAAAAAAAGGGGCCCAACTGATGCTTTGAATTTCATCCCACCATTATGTATGGGAATTAAAATCCGGACACTATTCATGACCTTTATCATTATCTAATCATTAACGCAAGATGATATTTTGCAGTGTAAAAGATGAGATATAGGCTGCCGACTTTATTGAAGAAAGAATTTGTATTTGAAGGAATATTCCTATTCAAAAATCCATTTATATTTAGGAAAACGAAAAAGTCTGGATTGAAATGGACATATTAACATTGTTTAATCAAACAGAAATAACTTTGGATACATAAGTCCAAATGTATCCAAATTTTGAGAGTAGTTGGAAAAATTATTATATACAACTTTTAATAAGGAGATATCTCGATATTAAGTTTTCTGGATATCCAAATAGTTGAGCCAAGTGGAGGGGTAGTTTTGGAATGCAAGCAGTCCACCACCTTGGGCTATAAATACGTCCCCTACTCTCCTTTCAAAAGAGAGGAACATATATTGGCATGATAAAATCCTTTCCAAAGTCTTGGGATGACCTTATATACTCATTTTTTTACTTGAGATACCTTTCCTCCTCTCTTTGTTTTCATTTACTTTTGTGTTGATCTTCGTTTGTAATCGTGTAAGTGTTTGTTTTTGTAATTATATTTTAATGAAAGTTTCTTCTTCTTCATCTATTATTCTCATCCACATTCTGTTAAATAATATTAATGGTCTTAAAATAGTTTAAATATATTTTAATCCCCTTACCTTATTGTGATTTCTCATTCAATCTAAAGTCATTATTTAATTCCCTTCACTGTTTGTGTGTGTGTGCTCTACGGAAAACTCTTTTCTTATCCCTTTATTTTTCTTCACTTATTAGTTCATCACCATAAAAATATTTTACTAGATTAATAACCATATTAATGGATTATTAAATCTACCATTGGGGTGAGTCATTATTTAGAGATGTTAAGTGATTGAGGGTTTTTTCTCGATGAGTATTCTTTAATTTAACATTGTGTATGTTGGACTTAACATGTCATGGATTAATGACATATTTTGTTTAATGTATGGATTCCATGGATAATTGGAACCACAAATACACTTCCACAATCAAGTACTGATTGAGATTACAATCCTAGTTAAGTTAAGGCTTGGATTAAAGCCTAAACACTTAGGAGGAATTCCAATCAACATCAACTTGTGACATGGGTGTTAATTTAATGCAATACAAAGCAAGGCTCAAGGATATCACAAGCTTAACTAACTATTGATGAACTCACCCCAATATTTATCAAATTGTTAAATAAATCTTAATCAATCAATAATTTTAATTAAGCTCTTCAACCCCCCCCCCCCCCAATCAAAATACAATCAACTAAAAACAATCAACTATTAAAAAGTATCATCACCGAGGATTCGACCCGATTGCTGCTATACACATTAGCAGAGCACCGGAAACTTGAACGGTCGATAGGTGACAATTGTCTATTCTTTCAATACCACCTACCTTGATTCTGAATACAACCATACATTTAACCTTATCCCTTGAGTTGGATATGAACGCCCTTAAAATCCCCAACATAAGATCTGCTGGAAAAAGAGGGTTTTAGGGATTTAGAAGAAGAATAATAAATCTACAAGACCTAATCTAGAAAAGAGAAGGAAGAGGATTGTTAGACTCACCCGGAGCTTCGATCCACACCCAAAAGCACTCCAAACGGCCTAGAAATAAAGTAGATTGATCCTTGAGAAGCCATGGGCGTTTTTGTACATCGCTATGTTTTTTTTTTAGAATAAATGGGGAGAAAATTCAGGTATAACACATAAATCCAAAAGGGGAAAAAGGGTAAAATATCACTTTTATTTAGGCACATGGTATGGCTGTATAGTTTTCCAAACCATGTGTCAACCATGCGCCAGCCTCTATCCAAGAGGTGCTAGGTCACACGGTTACCTGGGTATCCCTCATAGTTTAGAAAACCATGTGTCAACCAAGTGGAATAGATCTATCCAAGTCCATAGGGTTTGGCCTCCCCCTTACACAATTTACTCCAAACTGTGCACCCTTCCTCCAGGCATGCACGGTTAGGGCACACAGTTTCTCCTAACTATGCTCCAACCATGAAACATGCACTAGATGGACATTTTTCCCTTTATTTCATTTTTTGAACCCCTGAAACACCCCCAAGTCTCCTCATACACCCGGTAAACATTTAATTAACCATCATTGGGGAATTTAAAATAGAATTTAAACAAGTACGTATCTCACCCAAAGTATGGGATCTTACAACCACCCCACCTTATAATGGATCTTACTCAAGTCACTCTTCCCCAACATCACTAAGCTTCCAAATAAAAGAGGTCGGTCCATGGGGCTCGCATATCTATCTCCCTCTCCCAAGTTTCTTCTTGAACATTACCATGCTTCCACAACACACAAACCAAAGGCATAGTTTTTTCCCATAATACTTTCTCACTAGGATCAAAAATATGAACCATATGATCCTTAAAGGATGAATCCGCCTCAAGATCAAAATCAACAACATCAATCACATGATATGGGTCCAGGTGATACTATTGAAGCTATGACACATGAAAAACATCATGCATACCACTATACCACTGTGGAAGATCCAATAAATATGCCACCGGTCCGATACTCTCCACAATCTAAAACATCCTCATGTAACTAGGTGCCAATTTACCCTTTTTTGAATCTTATAATGACTCGACTTTGGAAACACCTGAAGAAACACACGATCACCCACCATAAACTCAAGGGATAAATGACATTGATTTGTATATGACTTCTGCCTATTCTGAGTCATAGTCATTCGCTTCCAGATTAATTGAACCTTCTATGAAGTCTCTTTCACAAGTCTCATCCCCAACAACTCTAATTCCCCATCCTCCATCCAATATAATGGATATATACATAGCCTCCCATAGAGAATCTCATATGGTCAAACCAAGATGAACCTCCCACTTCGAGGCATTAAACTATCGCATCAAATCTTATCACATACATGTAGGCACTACAACATGGCCACAAACATAAATAGTCTCATCGTCACCAATAGTCCAACCGAAAGGTGAATCCCCACATTTAAGAATTTCCCACAAATCCAAACACTCTGGATTCTCATACTACACCTCCTTGATCTGGCTCAAAATTTTTAACTCAACTACCAAGGATGTAAGAGTCATATACCCCTACCCATCCTTCACTTTCAGGTGTATCTCAGCAAATAATGTTATCATACTCCACTCGAAACTAGATTCTTGAACTGCCTAATTATGAGTTCTCTCACTCAAAGCATCTACAACACTATTCTCATTTCATGGAATGTAAACCAAATCAAAATAAAAGGACCATGTGTATTCAACCCATCTTCACTAATGAATATTCAAATCATGCTATGAGAATACCTAATTAATATTCTTATGGTTGGTATACACAATAAAAATCTACCCTAATAATTAATGTCACCAACACTTTTAGGAATAAACCAAAGTCGCCAATTCAAGATCAGGTGTAGGATCATTTAATTCATGAGGCCTCAACTATTGTGAGACATACACAAAAACCTGATTATCCTAAATCAACACTGCCCTGAGACCAACACCGAAATGAATCAAAAAACAAGGTATACTTATTACCCAACTTGGATATGATCAAAATTGGTGCAATTTTCAGTTTCTTTTTTAACTCCTAGAAAGCATCCCCATATGCTTCAGATCACTCAAACTTGATACCCTTCATGGTCAGACCTGAAAGTGGTGTTGTCAAATGTTAAAAGTATTTGATGAATGATTAGACAATAAAAATACATATGTTAATTACATTTTAATGGTATTAAATGTTCATTTTTGATCTTATGGGCCTGAGTTAGTGGATTTTAATTTTTGAACATCCATTCTAATCATTTGTGCACTTCATGCCTAATGTACACCAATTTAGGCCCAATGATTCATCTGATTTTAAGGAATGTAATTATCCATATTTTAATTTTATATTTTTTTAAATGGATCTACACTTCAATATGAACATTTTTAATTCAGGTATCAGTGGAGGATTTATAAATGATGATGGAGATATTTGGCGATGAAAGAAAACAATTCTAGAGAAGGCAGATTGGACACCATACCACTGATGAGAATGTGGGGCCCACAATACAGACCCACTTAAGACCAAGTTTATTTAGATGATAGAATAAATATATAGGATAATATAATTATTCATGATCCAGTGCTAATTCATCCTCCATTGTGGTTATTCAGACATCCCAAGTTAGAGATAAAATTCTAGGCCAGATTCTGCATCCCAGAAAAACATGCCACCAATTTAATCATATCTCGGAAACCACAAATTCATTTGGGATGATATTTTATAGAGAGATATTAGACATAGGTAGATTTACTTTTGTCTCCTATGGCCCACTATAATTATTCCATCTAGAATTTCATCTAGGCGCGTCTGTTCGGTGGATGCAAGTTGGCTGCCATTTCGAGTCAAGGATAAAGCAGTCCACTCCCCCTTACGTTCCACCACCCTAGACCTACCATAATCAAGTGGGACGCTTCTTACTATTGGAGGCTCTACCCAAGGTTCCCAAAATTACTATTTAAGGCAGTGGTGGTGGAGGAGTTTATCATCTTTTGAGCTTCCTTTCATTGTAATGTTATGTTGCGATTTTGTTGTCTCAAGTTTGTCTTTCACATGTAATTTTTTCAATTCACTTTAGTTTCTTAATAAAAGTTCTTCTTATCCTCTTATTTTATTATTATTAATATCACTTTTATACCTTTGGTTCAAGGTGTGAACTTGTTCACACCAACCCTTGTGATATTATCACACAACGGTGGAGTGGTTGTTATTTCATTGTTTTTTACTTCTCCAATTCCTCCCACGTGAGTCTACTTCCTGCTTCCATTGAAACCATAGAATCAATAGAGGGCTAACCCACTTATGGTTTTATCCAAGGGAGTATAAAGGGGATGGATTGGATGTTATTTCTAACTCCATTAATGGCTAATCAATTCTTTTAAATGATATTTTTATTTTATGACTTTAAAACCTATTCATCCTTATTGAATTTAAGGTCACACACTACAAGTGCTAATATGAACCTTTACCTTGGAGTTCTCAAAACTTTGATCCTTCAAGTGTATAGGTGATTAGTATTAGGGTGTGTGGTAATTAAACCAATAAGTGATGATTTTGTTTGATCTCCTTAAATTAACCCATCTCAAATATAAGAAATTGAAATATTTTAAAAAAAAGAATGCATCCAATATACCCCTTGTAATAACCTAGGATCAACCCTTCTCATAATTTGAATTCACTTAAGACTTTTTGTGTTCATTTAAACCCATCTAAAATCAACCCAAAGTTGGACACTTAATTGCCAAAAATAGTCCATATAATGTACATGTATGTAGGTTACTTCTTAGGTCTCTGAGGAATCGACAACCCAAGCTAAACTACAAGCGACCGCTTAACCCTAAATATTGGGTAAATTTGGGTGAGACTAAATTTTGGAGCCATTTCCTGGGACCTAAGTAAGTTATATTAGACACTATCATCCTTTTCTTTTCATCCCACTTCTCTGTTCTCACCCCCTCACTCATGTGGAAGGAAATTTTGAACAAATCCAAACATGGAGAACCTATCCCTACTTTGATCACCCAACCCCATGTGTGTTGTATAATGAACATCCTAATTTATACTGGTGGGATCATCAAAAACCTAATGAATAACAATTTTTTAACTCCTATGATCCAAAAAAAAACATTCCAACATGTAATTAGTTTCAATCCCCACAAAGCCAATCTGAACACCCTCCTGTGCAATTCCAACAACTTAATTATCAACCTAGAATAGACCATTTGGAACAACCCCTTATCCATCATTATCCACATACATTACTTGAAAAACTATGTCAAAAAATGGAGATAATGGATTTTGAGGTTTCATAATTGAGATTAGAACTACAAAACTTTGAGATGGTTATGGAACCCATTCCCACTCATGTTATACATTCCTCGTCATTGATATAAGACCATTTTCTCCCAATAACATCTCATAAAATTATTGAAGAACCGACCTTTGTATTTGGGATATATGGAGAAGATAAAGGAATGATTTAAGGGTCTTTAAATCAAGAAAAAATTGATTTTTTGGATTCAAAAGAGAAAAATTTGACATCGTGGATTGAGTGCCCCTATTATAGCTCCATTGATGATTTTTCAGAAACACCAATCATTGAAACATTAGGAGAAATCACAAACATTGAGTCCATATCTATCCCTAACACTAATCTTTCCAATTTTGTGGTTTAATCTTCTATTCAAAATGAACTAATTTTTTTATAAATTTGTAAAATGAAACTGAGTTGGATTTAAAATCTCAACTTGTGTTTGAATGTCCTATCCAAACCAAACTCAAAATTATTATCCTTCCTTACCCACTCAAGTATCCCTTAATAGGGTATAACCATGAACTTTTAGTTGGAATTAATGCTTCTATTTAAAAAGAAAATTTAGGAATGATTATTGATGTCTTAGGTGAGACTATAGAAACAACTAGATCCACCATTTTTGATATTCCTTGGATTTACCCACTCATTTTAGAACATAGGTTTGTTAATGAAACAAATTATAAACATAGACTCAATCTCAAACTAGTTGAATTGGTGAAACATGTGGTCCTTAAAATGTTGAAAGTTGGTATTGGGTAAGTTATGGGAGTTCAATTCGAGCTAGCAACGTTAAACAAAGAGCTGCATGGGAGGCAACCGATGGTTTTCAAGTTTCTAATAATTTGGTTGTTTTAATCAACTTTATATTTTAAATATGATTAATTAATCATTTTGATATTTAAAAAAATTGACTGTTGACCTGTTCTTCTATTTTGAGTATGGATGGGTATGAAAGGGGAGTGCCATATTCATCTGTGTCATGTGGTGTGATCCTTGAGTAATACCTTGCCCATAAATTTAAAAAGAAGACATTGTATCATCAGTTCACTTTATTTTTTTATGTTTTTGTAGGTTAAAATAAAAATATATATAATGATAATAATAAAATTAAAAGGCCGCATCATAGGTCATGGGGAAAACCTCGTCACAATCGGTGAAACCACGGGGACTCGAACCCGGGACCAAAGGGAGACAGGGGCACGCGCTAACCACTGACCTACGGCTTATAGTACTTCCTTATTCTATAATTTTTGTATATATACTTTTATTTTATTTTTTTATATGAATAAATATATATCTATATATATATATAGTTTTGTTTGTTTTTTTTTCCTCCACTAGGGAATTCTCAGAGTGACATGGAGATCAAGGGATTAAAAGGGAGCAACAAGAATTTCAACTTCAACCACCAGGTAACATCATTCCATGATCCTTGTTTTCAATTTCCTTTTTGAACTCCCATTCTCTGCCTCTATATCTCTTATAAATTTTCTTTTCTTTAAACACTAGGGACAGTGTTATTTTAATTTGGGGGAGATAAAATAAAAAAATTGATTTTGTGTCAAAAAAATGAATGATTTGAAAAATAGTGTGCCTTAATGGAAGGAAAATTTTCTTTAACCTTGAACATGGTAATAGACATTACACACTTTGAAACTGAATATCAAATAATTTAGCATGCCCTGATTCTTATTTTAATCCATGTATATTTCATGAGCATAGATTTTTAAAAGTGTGGTTGTCTAATGTGATATTTCATTGTTTATATTTTCATCCAAATAAAAAAAAATCACAACGCACGTCCTTTGGATAGTGGGGTATTAGTTTTAGTTCATGGGGTCCCCCAAATAAATATCATAGGTTTGGTGATCATTTTAGTTTTAATATGAGTATTCAAAAAAATAATAAATGTGCATGTAGAGCAATGAAATGACCTAATGCGTGGCTTTCGGCACTTGGGGATCATGAATCCATAGTTTTCTGGCCCATAGTTAGTAATTGTATATCAATTTATGTTAATTCAAATTTGTTTTTGACTAATTTAACTCGAGATGATGCCCGATTATGTGGGCTTCACTTGGTGCCCTAAGGTCTTTGAGCCTAGGAGTCATCAGCAAAGTCTCGCAACAAGGGTTGACTCTATTGAGTGAAATTTCAATTACCATAGAAAAATTGCAAAAAAAACAATAAAAAAATAAAAAAAATAATACTCATATTAATATTGAAATATGATTCCACCGAGCGCTTCCATAATTTCCCCCTAGAATAAAGATGAACCCCCATGTCTAATGCGATGCACAATATATCATCAATCTTAATTGATATTGGATGAAATATAGCGATGAATTTGAACAAAGTAATGGTCTTGGGATTGGTATTTTCTTATGAAACTATCTTGTATTAAAATATTTTGATGGGTTTCAGGATTTTTTGGTATAAGGGTTTTTTGTGATCAATGTGTATTAAGATGTTTTGGAAAAGGGGATTCGAATTTCATATTGTTGAGATACATTTTTCTCGAGACTAGAAAATCTCAAGTTTGGGGTGTGATTAGACAATAAAAATAAATATGTTAATTAAATTTTAATGGTTTTAAATGTTCATTTTTTATCTTATGGTCCTGAGTTAGTGGATTTTAATTTTGGACATCCATTCTCATTATTTGTGCACTTCATGCCTAATGTACACCAATTTAGGCCCAATGATTCATCTAATTTTAAGGAATTTAATTATCCATATTTTAATTTTATATTTTTGGTAAATAGATCTAAACTTCAATATGAACATTTTTCATTCAGGTATCAATGGAGGGTGCATAAAGGATGATGGGGATATTTGGCGATGAAAGGAAACAATTTGTGAGAAGACAGATTGGACACCATCCCAATGATGAGAATGTGGGGCCCACAATATATACCCACTTAAGCCTAAATTTCTTGATATGATAGAAGAAATATATAGTAACATATAATTATTCAATAGACAGTGCTAATTCGGCCTCCATTGTGGTTATTCGGGTGGTCCAAGTTAGAGATAAAATTATGGACCAAATTCTATGGCCCAGAAAAATATCCCACCAATTTAATCATATCTCAGAAACCACAAATTAATTTGGGATGAAATTTTATAGAGAGCTATTAGACATCCATATATTCACTTTTGTCTTATATAGACCACTATAATTCGGCCATATAGAAGGAAATATAGGCGCTTCTGTTCAGTGGATTCAAGCTGGCTTCCATTTCGAGTCAAGGATAAAGAAGTCCACTCTCTCTTACTTTCCACCACCCTAGGAATACCATAATAAAGTGGGATGCTTTTTACTATTTGAGTCTCTACCCAAGGCTCCCAAAATTTATATTTAAGCTAGTGGTGGTGGAGGAATTTATCATCTTTTGAGATTCCTTTCATTGTAATGTTATGTTTCGATTTTGTTGTCTCAAGTTTGTCTTTCACATGTAAGTTGTTCAATTCAATTTAGTTTCTTAATAAAATTTCTTCTTCTCCTATTATTATATTGTTATTCATATCACTTTGATACCGTTGGTTCAAGGTGTGAACTTTTTCACACCAACTCTTGTGATATTATCACACAACAGTGGAGTGATCATTATTTCATTGTTTTTTTTACTTCTCCAATTCCTCCCTCATGAGTCTACTTCCCGCTTCCATTGAAACCATAGGATCAATGGAGGGCTAACCCACTTATGGGTTGATACAAGGGAGTATCAAGGGGCTGGATTTGATGTTATTTCTCACTCCATTAATGGCTAATCAATTCTTTTAAATTATTTTTTTATTTGATGACTTTAAAACCTCTTCATCCTTATTGAATTTAAGGTCACACACTTCAAGTGCTAATACGGACCTTTACCTTGGAGTGCTCAAAAATTTGATCCTTAAAGTGTATAGGTTATTAGTATTAGGGTGTGTAGGCATTAAACTAGTAAGTGATGATTTTGTTTCATATCCTTAAATGAACCCATCTCAAATATAAGAAATTGAAATATTTTTAAAAAAAAAAGAATGCATCCAATCTACCCCTTGTAATAACCTAGGATCAACCCCTCATAATTCGAATTCACTTAATAATTTTAGTGTTAATTTAAACCCATCTAAAATAAACCCAAAGTTGGCCACTTAATAGCCAAAAACAGTCCATAGAATGTACGTGTCTGTAGGTTACTTCTTAGGTCTCTGAGGAATCGACAACCCAAGCTAAACTACAAGTGATCGCTTAACCCTAAAACTTGGGTAAATTTGGGAGAGACCAATAAACCTTTAGTAATATCCCACCAAACCCAGAAAACTTCATTCATTGAACACATTATTGGGTTGTTCCCATGACACAACAACTTTCACTTTTCCTAGTTCCAGTGATACATCTTCCTCAAAGATTATGTGACCTAATAAATGTGACTTGTCAATACAGGAATGATATTTAGATAGATTGTAATATTTCCTATACTTTCTTAGTGTTTTCAGGATGATTTCAAGATGTTTTTCATGATCGTCATGAGTTTTTAAGTACACTAAGATGTCTTCTACAAAGATAACCACAAACTAATCCAGTTATGGGTGAATGATTCTATTCATTAGGGCCATAAACACCACTAGTGCATTGTTTAATCTGAACGGCATAAAAATAAACTCATATAATCCATACCTACTCCTACAAGAAGTCTATGGTACATCATAAGGTATCACCCTCAGCTGGTGATACCCTAATCTCAAATCAATCTTGTAGAACACTGAAGCACCTCTCTGTTGGTTGAAAATATCATTGGTTCAAGGAAGAGGGTATTTATTCTTAACTTTCAACTAATTTAATTTCCTATAATCAATACAAAACCACAAGGATCCATCAGGCTTCTTAGAAAAAAACACTGGAGATCCCTAAGGTGATGTAATCGGATGAATGAACCCCTTTTTCTCTAGTTCCTTTAACTGCGTTTTAAGCTCCTAGAGCTCTATCAGTGCCATCCTATATGGTGGAATAGAAACTGGTTCTTCCCCCAAAAGCAAATCTATTGTAAACTAAACATCTTTCTCAGGTGGAATCTTCGATAATTACCCAGGAAACACATCTTAAAATTTATCCACCATAAGAGGGAAGATAAGTTGTTCTACTCCCCCGTCATCAAGCACAAGACAAGCCACTTGGGTTATGAGTTCACCCAACTGTTGAAAAACTATCCCTACACAGCCTGCAAGGATATCTCATTCCCTGTGATGAACATAATTATTCCCCTCTGGGGACATAAACATTACACTACAGTGGTAACAGTCAATATGGGATTGGTATAACACTAACCAATCCATTCCCAAAATCAAATAAAAACATGAAATATCAAGCACAAACAAGTCCTATAGAAAATGGTACTCACCAACCTTGACAGCACATTACTTATACTACCATATATTTTCTTCTCGCACCCCTAATAGTATATAAATTTACATAACCCCACACACATGTTCCACCACTAGGCACAACGCATTCATAATCCAAGAATATATAAAATAATGTGAAGCATCTGTATCAAAAAAATCACAAAAAAGAGTGGAAACTACAAGAATCATACCTCAGGCTGTCGATGGTTTGGCCTCACCACCTCAAGGTACTGGATGAACTACATGAAGCTTCTATGTCCCTCTACCTTGGGATCCATAATTATTTTTTGGTGTTTCACTACCCTGGTGATATGAATTATCTCGTCCTAGAGTACCCCGTCTATTACTCTGACTGGTATAGATAGTAGAGCTACAATTGCCTGACTGATATGGGGTAACCAACCCCCTGCATGCACTCTGAACTAGCCTTGGTCCTCTATTATCACCCAATTGTCATGGGTTCATACAAAACCTTTTCACATTCCCTGACCTTCCACACACTCAGCACTCAACAGATGGTCGGGGACACTGCCTGCACATGTGTCCCAACCTATCGCACTGATAGTAGAAAACATGATCACTACCTTGGGAGGATGATTCTCTTTTTTAACCGCACTTTCCACCACCCCTCTATTTTAAACTCTTGAAGTGGAACTTCCTACTATTGTAAGTCACATCACCAAGTTTCCCAAATGGAAATTCTTTCCCACCACTATAAGCCTTCTTGATATTCCCTTCTAAAATAAGGGCCTGATCCACCACTTTGGAAACCTTCTTCAAATGTAAGATATTCTCCTGGGACTTAATCTCATGTATAATTTCATCTTGGAAATGTCTTGTTGTAGTTGCCTTATCTATTTCTAATACCAGAATGAATTGTTTCAAGTCAGTGAAGTGATAAACATAATCCATCACTAACATAGACGGTTGGGTCAACCTCATAAACTTTGCAGCCTTCTCCTACCTCAAGGTATCCATATAGAAATGTTCTAGAAACTTTTACTGAAAATATTTACATATCATACTGTTAGCCTACTGGGTCTAAACCAAAAAAAATCACTAGTGCTTTTCCTAACCTCGTAGCATGTAAGCCACCAACTTGACTCTCTTATTAGGAGGATTATCTAAGTGATCAGGAATCTTCTGGGTAGACTCTATCCAAAACTCAGTTGCATCAGGTCCACCCTCTCTAGTAAAAGTTGGAGGGTGGTGTAGATGAAACTCCCTAGTCATCTTGAACATACTCAACACAGCTCTCCCTGGGTCATGTTCCATCATCTTCATAAAATGGGTGAAGTTCTCTTGAAACTACTCCTCTATCCTATTACCTTGGATCAATGGGTTTCCCTATTATAATTCTAGAGGATCATTCTTAGCAACATCATCTTATTGCCCAACTGGCACACGACGTTATGGTGGAATCTTCCTATAATTCCAAACACGCATCTTGGAACACATAACACAAAGAATTCATAGTTTCACAAATAAATCTCTCCACTAATCGTAACAACCCATTCTATATACACTATCCCAAAGAATATCTCCACACCTCTTCCACTACCCTTATCCATCCCTATGATGGGTTATGGTAAACATGGGTAAACCAAAATAATATAGTCACAAGTCTTTCATTAGACACCCCTTTTTGAACCATTTTTACCATCACAACTTAAATCCTTCTCACTTAGGTGCCTTACCCTCTTTGAAATTAACAGAAACCACATTTTCACCCATTTCTAACTTTTCATTGAGCACAATTTTTTAAGAATTATTTTAGATTCTTTTCATTTACCCATTTTTAATTAACTTTATTAAACATTTCTTCTTCCAAATTTTCAAGAAGGTGAAATTTATTTTATCCCTCGTGTCTCACATGTCTTCCTCGTGGGTGACTACCATGATACATGCCACATATACCCCTAGGTACTTAAAATTATGCATGAATGCATAACCTTGTACCATTATAGACATGACCAAAATATCATAAAATCATCACATCACGCAACAAGTGCATTACCCAATGGTGAAATATCATTCAACTTTAACAAAAAACATCAAGAACAACAATCCCATCCCAGGCACCTGGGTTTTTCCCCATACTTGGGTTAGATACTCCTAAGAAAAAGCTCATTATTAAGACCCCGACATGTCCTAATCTCCCATACACCATCCCAAATATTATGATAATAGAAAATATCCTTCACTAATACCACTTTATAATGTCTCCAACCTGGAGTCTACTATATCGGTGCCCTGAATCGAGTCACTACATGACCTCAGGTGCGCCTCCCCATATGCCAGAGGTTATTGACTGGTAGTGAGGGTCTAATATATCACGTGGGGAGACTATACCCTCTTTTTCAGAGTAATCCACAATAGATAATCATTAAATAAATAAAATTAAAATAAATAGACAATGAACATGCATTTCCAACATTTTCCAAACTGGGTACAAGCCCACAACCAAAAGTAAACATGCCATGTAATGTTAACACAGTACCAAGTGTAAAGAAATCCCAAAATAAAGACAACTAAAGAAAATATAAAATGAGTCATGTATCTAGGTTTAGATCCCTCGATCATTCCCATCACAAGACCCAATCAACCCTCTAACATAGTACCTTTTCCATTCTCTTGAACTGCAACCACGAAGTCTGCTCAGGTACCCAATGGTGGCCTGAGCAGGGTGTGAGTATAAATCAGTAGGGAACCACTAATGGTGTCTACAAAATATACAATATAAATAGATAATTTATTCATGTAATAAAATAATAACAAGATAAAAAAGATAAGTTGGGTTTCATTAGTTAACGATATTCACTTAAACCGCTTAAATCATTTAATCCATTGGTTAGGCAATTAATTTATAATACAATGGCCTATGTCGGTCAACTTCTATGCGTAAGGGGATAAGTAAAGTTCCCTATATCACTAGGGAGAAACACTTCATAATAATTACATCACGCTTACCTTGGATCCTCGGTCTAGGCAGTCTCATCCAATGCAACCAATAGGGGTATAGATCCTCAGTCCAACTCCCTAACCCATGCATTCTTGAGGTGGGGTTTAGAGCCTCATTCCAACCCAACCTATGGGAGGATCCTCAGTCCAATACCCCACATACCACCAAGACATGTGAACATGCTTTAATAACCATTCATTACTTAAACCATTCCAACATACCATAATCAAGAAATACAAATATCATTCACAATTCATAGTTCATTCAATACATAACCATCATTATTTCTTTTCCCATTTATAAATTCTCATTTAAAATTCTTAACCCAATTTACACATTAATTATTTACATTACTTAATAAGAAACAAGATTATCCCTTAACAATCCATAATTCATTTAACCCATTCACTTTGTGCCAAACAACCCCTTATGCCATGTTAATAACTAGTCACAATTACCTTTCATTTCATTTCATACCCCAAAACCAACATGTAAACACATTTATCAAGGGATATACTTCATTAAAAATAAATTATATGCTTAACATTATCATTTTCCATGCTCAGGTAATGGAACACCCCATGGGTGTCCCTATAATGGGTCTAATCAGGCTCAACGCATCCCATGGGGACTGTGAGGGTTTCAATCCAACCCTTACCAACCAATTTACCATATATTACTAATGAGTAAATTGCACAACAAGAAAACACAAAATCACAATCACATAAACATAAACCAAACATCAAGACTGTGGGATATAACTTGTAGACCACCTACCTCGAATCCAAAGACAACTGCATGGTTAACCTTAGCTCATGAGTTGGATATGAACACCCTTCGAAGCCCTAACCTAATATCCACTGGAAAAAGTGGGATTTAGGGATTTAGAAGAATAAAAAGAAATATAAAATCCCTAATCTAGAAAAGATAAGGAAGTGGAGTGTTAGAATCACCTAGAGATTCAATCCACACCTAGCGGCACTCCAAACGGCCTAGAAATGAAGGATATCGGTCCTTAAGAAGCCTTGGGAATTTTGGTTCATCACTAGGGTTTCTAGAAAATAAATGGGGAGAAAATCGGTTAGAATACATAAATCTTGAAAGGGGGAAAGGGGTATAATCCCACTTTTTATTAGGTGCATAGTTTGACTACATGGTTTTCCAAACTGTGCATCAGCCTCTATCCAAGAGGGGCTAGGTCGCATGGTTACCTGGGGATCCAGCATGTTTTAACAAACTATGTGCCAACTGTGCAGAATGGATCTATCTAAACCTATATGGTTTGGGATACCCCCTTGAATGGTTTAATCTAAACCATGCCCCCTTCCTCTAGGCATGCACGGTTAGGGTGCACTATTACTCGTAACCATGTGCTAACCGTGCAATATGCACTGGATGGACATTTTTTCCCTTCTTTCATTACCCAAACCCCTGAAACACCCTCGAGTCTCCTCATACACCTAGTGAACATTTAATTAACCATAATTAGGGAATTTAAACTAGAATTTAAACAAGTAATTACCTCAATAAAATTACATGATATTACAAATTGTTTGATCAACTATATGGATCCTGATATTTCTCTAAGGTGGACCTTTGGTCGGGATATCACCAATTAAGGGTGAAGAAGGAAGATATTTCCAAAAATTCATTTCAAACAAGGTATAAACACTATGAGTTCATATTGATTCCTTTTGGACTCACTAATACTCCAAAAATATTTATGGACTTGATGAATAGAGTCTTTAGATATTACCTTGAAAAAATTTTAGCAGTCTTTATAGATTATATTCGGATTTACTCTAAAATAAAGAGGGAGCATGTGGAGCATTTGAATATTTTTCTAAAGGATTTAAGAAAATAAAAATCATATAAAAATTATAGTAAATGTGAGTCTGGATGGAGGAAGCATCATTCTTGGGGAATATTTTCACTAGAAAATGGATATCTATGGACCCTTCTATGACAAAGGTAAATGCATACTAGCCTAGACAATTATCTATAACAGAGATCCATAGTTTCCTTGGACTAGATGGGTATTATAAATGATTTATAGTTTTTAAACCCACAAACCAATCTAACATGAAAGGGAGTAAAGTTTTTTTGTACCTATTAATGTTAAGATAGCTTCAAGGAGTTGAAAATGAGGATTATCGCTATACCAATCCTCACACTGCCCTCAAGTGGGGAACTCGTTTTGGTATTTAGTGATGATTCAAAGAAGGTATTTGGTTGTGTAATGATGCAGAATGATAAATTGATAGTGTATTCCTTATGGTAGTTGAAATTTTATGATCAAAACTATGCCATTCATGATCCAGAGTTGGTTGTAGTGATCTTTGAATTGAAAATATGGCGACATTATCTATATAGAGAGAAGTGTAAAATATATATAGATCATAAGATCTTAAAATATATATTCACATAGAAGGACCATAATTTGTTCCATAGAATATAGTTAGATTTGATCAAGGACTATGAATTCTCAATCAATTACCATCTTGGGAAAGCATACAAAGTAGAAGATTCTCTAATTAGAAAAGATTTTGAAACCATATCACTAATGAGAATTGAGAAGAATCTAATATTCTTAGACTTACAAAGTATAGAAATGGTAATCATGAAGGAAATAAAATAATAATTCCTTTCTCAAATTATTAATAAACTATCCCTTTTGGAGAAGATAAAGGATTCTCAAAGATATTGTGTGAAATTTCAGAAGAAGGTGGAAGCTTTAAGAAAAGGGAAATCCTCAAAGTTCAAAATTGATAAAGGATTTGTAAGATTTGGGTCACGAATATGTGTAGCATCAAATTAGAAGATAAAGAAAGAGTTATTAAATGATGCGCATAGCTTGACCTTCTCCATCCACCCAAGTAGAAGATGTATCAAGATCTCCAAGAACACTATTGGTGGGATAATATGAATAAGGATATCACATAATATACATAAAAGTGTCTGGTATGTCAATAAGTGAAGGATGAAAGGAAAAAAGTAAAAGGGGATGATACAACCATTACCTATACCCACATGGAAATGGTAAAATCACCATGGACTTTGCAATTGGTCTTCCAAAGACATCAAGATGATACAATTCCATATAGATTGTGGGGGATAGTCTTACAAAGACTGCTCACTTCATTGAAATTTGAAAGGAATTTTCACTCAATCATCTAGAAAGGATATACATTAGAGAGGTGGTGAGCCTACATGGAACACCATTATTGATTGTATTTGGCCAAGATTTGAGATTTACCTCCAAGCTATGGAAGAGCCTCTAATATCTCCAAATAATGAGTTGAAATTTACTATTTCTTATCACCCCTAAACTGATGGACAATCTGATCAGACTATTTAAACATTGTAATACATGTTGAGAGAATTCTAGATAGACTTATAATGAGGATTGGATCAAAATCTTCCTTTGGTCGAGTTCTCTTACAATAATAGTTTCCACTCCAACATCCAAATGGATCCATATAAATCCATTTATAGGAAGAGATCTAGAACACCAGCATATTGGGATGAAGTTAGTGAGTACAAGATTTTAAGACCAGAAATGGTTGAGGATGTAGTATAAATATTCAAGACCATTCAGCAATGCATCATCACTGCTCAAATTTGATAAAAGAGTTTTGCTAAAAAAATTAATGAGACCTAGGGTATGAGGTTAGCGATAAATTGTTTCTCCACATATCTCCATAGAAGAGATTCATGAAATTTGGTAATAATGGAAAGTTAATCCCCAGTTACATCAAACCCTTTGAAATTTTTAATCACATCATAGTTGTGGCTTATCAACTAGCACTCCCACCAACCCTTTCTCAAGTACATGATTTATTCCATGTATCCCTCTTGAGGAAGTACATACTAGATCTATCACATGTAATGAATTAAAATGTGGTACAATTGGAAAATTATCACTCTTATGAGGAGCATCTAGTGAATATATTGGATCATAGGGATAATTTTTACATAATAAGGAAACTCACTTGATCGAAGTGTCATGGTAGAACCATAAATATGAAGTAGGAACCTGAGAACCGAAGGAAGACATGAAGAAAAATTACCCTCACATGTTTTCACCTTAGTATGTAATAATAAATTTCAAGGGTGAAATTATTTAATGGGGGAATAATGAAACACCCTGAGTTTTTAAATAATAAAACTATTCTTGATAGCGTATGCGACACGCAACACTGAGCCTAAACGAACCATGATTATTTATGACTATTATAACCTAGTCATTAAATTGGTGGGTATGAATAGTATTAAATACTTTATGAAATATATATAAAGGTCCTAATTAATATAAATGTATTGATAAATTCCTAGTAAATAAGTGCTCAGATTTTAATGAAGATATTTTATTCTTCAAAAATATGTTTCCTTTACAAATGATTTTTATATCTTTTTGTGAGAAAATATTATAATTATTTTATGGAAATTTTAGAAATTTTATTTTATAAAATGAACATAATTTTTTAAATCATCCTAGAAAATTAAACTTAGGGTAAAATTTTGGGATTTTTTGGAAATGTTTGATTTTTCAGTGAATAGTGAAAATTATCGATTTTTCAAATACTACCATTTAATTTCATTAAATCAAGTAATTTAAAAGCTCCATTACATTTTGGATTTGATATTAAAGTTTAATATTAAGAATTTTATTTATTATAGTATTATTAATTTCATTTTAATCATCAATTTTCATGATTTTGGTATAATTTTATTTTTATGTTTAAAAACGCGGATTTCTGCAAGCAGTTTTTAAGTGCATAAAGTTTATCTATTTTAATTAATTAAAATAACATATGTTAAGGATAGATTTAAATGAAAAGAATAGATTATAAATATATTTATATGAATTTAAATTTATATAATGATGATTTCTATTCATAAAGTTAATATAATATTATCCCTTGCTTGAAAAATGCATTTCTTGGAAAACCATTTTTTAACACATTTTGTGGGTTTAATTTTAAATTAAATTCTTCAAATTAAGTGATTTTATTTTTATAAAATTTATTCCATATTTTTTATAAATATAATTAATATTAGTTAATAAATTCAATTTAATTTTGTTCATAATGAATTGTAAAAACAGTAAAAAAACTAGTTACTGTGGTGAAAAACTAAAATAGTAAAAGTGAGTAACCTTAGAGGTAAATGGAATGACATCTTTAAAACATGTATATTTTGAACTTTTGAGGTTTTTATAGACCATATAACCCCTAAAACATATTATTTAGAAATTTTTGAGTCACTTTTCTTGATATTGACTTCCCATTATTGAATATTTTGGGTATTTACAAAAATGTCACTCTCTCTCACTTATAAAAGGGAACCTTCTATACTATTTATATAATTAAAAGGCCATTTTTTACCCAATAACTGACCACATATGCTCCTTAATTCCCTCAACATTTTCTAGAGAAATTTTTTTATTATAAATCCAATCTAGGGAGGATTTAGGTATATTCCTATAGAGGTGGTCTGAATAAGAGGTATCATTCTTAACCGAGAATCATTGTTTTACTTCTTCTTAAAACTCATTAAAATCTTACTAAATCATGTTGATATAATAAAATAAGTATATATCATATACTAAGATATTATTATGTTAATTAAATAACCTAAATCCATCTCCACTTCTATCAAATGGGAAACGAAACCATCATTCATGTGTTTGTCGGACAACCACATTGAAAACCAATGTAATTTGTTTTCTATCATCACATCCCATGGTTTTTCATTATGATTTATTTAATTTTTATATATTATATTCAATAAATATTAATAATTATTAAAATTTAGTATATCATATACCTTCTTACCTTATTATCCATTGAGAAATGATGATTTTTTTGTGTGTACGGTGAACTACTGCCTTACAAAGCGATGTGATTTATTATTTATTACTACACCACATGGATGGTATATGTAAGTGTATTTAAATAAATAATTTAATATTTATGATATAATATTAATTTTTAAATATAAAATAGAACTTACCTTATTTTCATCATGATCATTGAAAAATGGAAATGTTACTCATGCGTACGTATGACCTATCGTCTCTTTGATTGTAATGTAGTTCATTTTTTATAACCATCCTTAATTATTGATTATAAAAGTATAATTGATATATAAAAATTATTATTATGTAATTATTATTATTCTAGAGGTTATTAATTAATAATATCTTTGACCTTAGTCAACTTACTAAATTGATTTTGGACATATGAGTTGAACATCGTAAAAACATCTAACTTGAACCTAAATGATTAGGTAATTGAAAACAGCATGATAATAAATAAAATAAAAGGGATAATATACTTGAAAATTTTTCTCAATAAAATAAATAATTAACATAGTTTTATTATTTAGGAAGATAAAGAATGCACGTGATGAATCAAGCTCGAGGTAAGGGATCTCTCTAAATCACCCTTTTCTTCAGGTTATTACCATTCTCTCTGTAACTCACTTTCCCTCAATTTAATGTTATGGAATGATTTTAACTTTTTTATATATGTCTCTCAAATATATACCTATATTATTCCCTCTTCCTTTTATAGGGTAATATATTCCTTCTATTCATTTTTCAAATTCCTTAATTATGAAATTTCCTTTGATTATTATATGTGGAAAGATTATGCAACCATTTTTATTTACATGGGAAATTATTATATTATACCTTATTATTGATTTCCTTTATGTGGAATTAATAAATCATGAATATGTTATGATGAGTTCACCTATATAGTTCTTCAATTCATTGGATAAATCTTTAGTCTCATGAGGCATCATATGTAGGATTAGGGAGTGAACTTAATCCATTATGGGACTTTATCCACTATTTGATATTTTATAGGAAGTTATCCTTGAATCATGTCTATATCATGCTATATGTTGTTTCCACATTTTCTATGTTATCATGATCTTATGATACCATGTTATTTATATTATTCTTCCATGTTATTACTCATGAGCCTTCTATTTTATGATACCATGTTATACCTCTATCTCACATGTTATGTTTCCTTATCATGTTTATTTCTTTACTAGATTTTTAGATTACCCCTTTCTTTTATGTATTCCCTAGGCTACGATATTTTGTTTTACAAGATCAAATGGATTTAGGAGCTCATTGTGGAGAATAAAATTAGGATGACATGTTTTATTTTCCTTTTTAAGTATTATGAACCTAGTATTCCAAATACACTAGGCCTAAAAATATTTAGGGTTATACTTAGTGGATGTTTATATTTAAAAAATATGTAATAATATTTGTAAAAGGCATCTGTCACTATACTTATAATGTGGATCATTTATATAAAAGTCCATTCATGGTCTCTAAGGTCTAAGAGTGTGATCAATGTAAGGTGGTTCTCAAGGATAGTAGCTAAATCAATAAAAATTCCTCAACAATTTTTAAAGTGAATTTTGAATAATCATATTTTTTACAAGATCAAATTCAAGTCATAGTGGGTAACATGTCTCAAGTTATCTTGAGAAATTTACTAAGAAATATTGTAAAAAATTAGTCTATAAACCTCTCAGGAATGGGAGCATATAATTTAAGTCAATCAATCATGGAATGTGTAATAATAATAAATTAATACACATGAAATTATTAAATTCAAAGAATGAAATATATAAGAAGAAAAATTAATCTACATGTGACTAAAAAGAAAAAACATGATTCATTGAATTAAAATTCCCATGATTCATTATAATCATTCAATATCCCTATATTAATTATTTAATTCCATCAATTTAAAAAATTAAAACATGGAATATTGGGGTTCCTAATAATTCTAAGTTTCATTGTTCTAAAAAAATCACCAATCTAAGTGTGGGTATGAACTCTTCATTTAAGCTTTAAAATAGATTCTGAAAAAATAATAGAGTATACTTGAGTAATGAAAATTAAATATTAATCCCCTTTATCATGAAGATCTTATTTTTTCCCCTTTATTCCTACCTTATTTCCTTATACCTTGAATTATTATGGGCCTGAAAATCAAATACAAATAGTGAAAGTGCAATCCCATTCCCATGAAAGTTCAAAAATAAATGGAATGTGCCTCTAAACTAGTTCTTAAATATAATTGAAAATAAATTAAATCCTAAAGTCCTAAAGCATAAAAAAATGTGGGAAGCCTCCTAAAATCACTTTGGTTATGGTCATTGAGCATAACCTTACCTATCAAAGTCAAGTGATTAATGGTAGGAAAGAGGTTACCCGATTCAAATCTACAAAGGGTCGAAGCTTTGATTCCTCTATATAGATAGGCCCACTTCTTTTTTCTAAAACTAATTTCTCACTTCCTCCACCTCCATGGTCCCAATCCAGTGGTTTTTTTCCCATATTGAAAAAAAAGGGCAGTTTCTAGACTACCTAAACCTATTTTCCTTCCTTGAATTATTTAGGGATAATAAACCCTCCTCTGTCTCTATCTTTATCTAGAAAATTTCTATCATTTTTTACCTCTTTTTCAGCTTCTTTTTTCTTCTCTATAGTATCTAAATCACCTATTGTTTCCAATATATATGCATCCCCAACTACTTGTAAATTATCCTCGCTTAACTCATTTCCTATTTCATCCATATTCTTTATCAACTAGTGTATTTTTAGCTTTACCTATTCTCTTTAGAGTCATAAACATAACTCTCCACTTTGAAAATCAATTAATTCCCTTCTCATTACTAGGAATAGTATTCCCATGATTATGAGAGTCTTATCCTTATCTATGTCCATCATAATAAATTCCACTAAAAAATTAGTAATTTTCTACCTTGACTATGACATCTTTAATTACTCCTTGGGGATGCCCCACTGTTGTATCTTCAAGTTGAATCATAACTCAATTTGGCTTCATCTCTCTCAATCCCAATATTTTTAATATTGAGTATGAAATTATATTGACATTTTTACCTAAATCACATAAATATTTTCCAAACTTGTTAGAACCAATATTAATCGAAATATAAAAACTACCTAGATCACTTTTCTTCTTTGGTAGGATTCTCAATACCATAGCTTAACATTACCTTGTCAATGGTATGGTTCCAAATTCTTCTAAATTCCTTTTTTTTGAACCTAATTATTTTATAAAATTCACATAAGTGGTAATGTTCATGATCACCACGAAGAATGGAATGCTGATGTGCAGTTTTTTAAAAATTTCTTGAAACATCTCTCTTTTTTCATCAAACCTTAATTTCCTTTATCACTTTGTAAAAGTTAGTGGTGATTGGTATGGTGGTGGTTCTTCCTCTTGAATGAACTTCTAATCTTCTTTGTCTTTTTCTTTTCTTTATTTCTCTACTTCTCATTATTCTACAAGTTATTATTCCATATATCTTATAACCTTTTAATCATTTTCATGGGTTTTATTTCAATTACTTAAGGTAATGTATATTATCTATCCATGACTAGGAAGTTCAATATCACCTGGTAGAACTCCACTTTGTGTCTCCGTCAATTGGTTGTAAATCTGTCCCACTTGAATTCCCAGATTCCTCATTGCTGCTCTTTGATTTTGTGAGTTAACTTTTTATTCTTATATATAATCACATTGGTATTTGGAGTAGGCTATCAACTCTATGAATTTAGATCCTACGGTTTTTATGAAAGATGTTAGGGTCTCCTCTGGTGAGTTGACTTGACTCATCATAGATGGCCCCTGATGTTGCGGTTGAAACCCTTATGCCCTCAGTTGAAATCCTTGTCCTTGATGAATTCCTTGTACTTGATTCTATTGTTGTAGTTGTTGTTACCCCAATCCCTACACATATTTTTTATTATTATAATCTAGATAATTAACATCTTCATATTACATAACTTGGGGATATTGATTTTCCATTATAGTGTCTAATTTCTTTGACATGGTGTTCATTTGTGTAGATACCCACCTATTGTACACTATGTGTATGTCTTGAATTTATCCTCCATCAGTCTATAATTGGAATATATTACTGAAATTTTCATCCAAAAAATTATAGATTTGTTCAGGTGACTTACTCATTAACGACCCTCTGGTAGTAGCATCAACAATCTAATGGTTACACTGTGATAAACCTTTATAAAATTCATGAATTAGTGACCAATTTTCTATGTGGTGATGAGGAAATATCTTAATAAAACTTTAAAATCCTTCCCATTAATTATAAACTGACTCTTTATTTAATTGTTCAAAGTTTATTATAATTACTCGTAGATACATAGACTTTTAAGGAGGGAAAATCTCATTAAATACTTATGAAGTCCTCTTGTGCCATGATTGAGTGCGGGGGTATACTTTGGATCCACTCTTGAGATTTATCTTTGAGTTATAAGTATAAGAGATACATTATTACTATGTAATTATTATTATTTTTAATTGGAAGGTGTCTCAAAGCTCTAAGAAACTCCCAAGGTGGGAATTGGGGTCTTTATGTAGCAGCTCGGTGAATTTCATGTAGTGTGTTATCATCTGTATGATTGACAGCTTGATCTTGAATTATTGGGAAATTATTTCTAGGATAAGGATGGTTTTATTGACCCCCATATTTGAGGGTCTTACATAGTTTATTAAGTCTTTCATCCTTAATTTCATTCCTTGGAGTACTTGGTGTTCTTCTAATCCTACTCCTTTTCCATCTTCTCTTTCATCCATGATGTCTTTTTCCTATGTGTTTTTCTTTTGTATTCTTAAGGGATTTTCAATATTGGGATCGAAAGTAAGGTATCATTCCTTTTTTACCCCTTATTGAGTACTTTTTTTCGGATGTTGTGCATGAAAAAACTACATGAAAAGACTAATTATAAAAAGGGGGAAATGAGAAAAATAAAATAGAAAATTTCTTAAAATTATAATAATTTATAATCACTATTACCTAGTAATGGATCTAGTTTTGGTCACCCAAAAAATTCATTATTTATCTTGGAAAATAAAATTAAAAATTAATTTAAATCAACTATCACTAACTAAATTTTAAACTATAGTAAAGTGGGATTCAAGATCGATCCATAGAGAATGTGTAGAAATGACTTAGAATATTTAAGAAATCATTGAATAAGAACAAGTTATTTGAAATTGGTTTTGGTTTTGATTAATGAGATGAGTGCACCAATCATTTTTTTAATTTGGGTTCATCTAATTAGTAAAGGAAAATTAATAATATTTTTAGTTTAAATGGTGTCGTAATCGAACTCTGGAAATCCTCCTCACACAATACTCACCCGCTATTTTATAAATACCCCTTTCCCCATCTTAATTAATTATTTTAGTTTATAAATAGGTTTTTGAAATCATGTTTAAACATATCTACCCCAAAATCATGCATTGGTTGTTTCATGATAAAGGGTGTCTAGTTGATGCATTTAGTAAGAATACCCTCCTCTCTCATCAATGACCATGCATGAGAGAGAAGGGTAAGATTAAGATGAAAAGATAAAATGAAAAAATGCATTAAAACTTTTAATCCAACACAATCCTGTAAACTACATGAACTCTCCATGCATTACATATCTTGGTAAAAAAATGTTTACCCCCTCATGCTACTCATGAGGGGATATGGAAATGAAGAAGGACCTAAGAACAAACCACCCTACACTGGCAGAATATCCAAGAACCAAGATCCAGACTTAATTCAAGGTCTCCCTCCAATCCATATAGGGTTAGTCTCCCTTACATAAAATCATTCTCTTTCTATTTATAGGTATCATCTCAAGATAAATTACTCGCTTCTCTTCAGTTTGAATATTCCATTACTTCCTTTATTTTTCTCTCATTTTGACTTAGCTAGCAACCACGGTATGTATCTTCCTCAAATATCTCTATCATTGGTTGAGTCTTCAATTATATTATCAAATGTATTTTTGAATTTATTTCTCTCTCTTGGATTTTTATTCTTGTATCTTGGTATCCTTGATTATAGGATAGGTCCCCACATAGTTGTTTCTTTAATTCTACCCCCCTAGAACTTACTTTTATCCCATGGATAGCCCAAAATCTTTGGGATTTTCAATTTGTATCAAAGTTAACCCCTATGGTGTGGAGATAAACTTTTTGTTATAACCCATCTAATTTGTTCATGGTCATTCATGTTGGATTTGGTACTCTAGAACCATCTACTTTTTAATTTATATTATATAAATATTCAAATAAGTGAATATTAATATAAATAACTTATCATATATTAATTATTCTTCAGCATATTATTAATGTGATAATATTTTAGGGTATCTTTCACATCAAAATAGGTCATATAATATCCTTATTATGATGATAAACTTGAGATTATAGGATGATATCTCTTAAATATAGTTCTACAGTCGGATAACATTCTATGATGGGTCACATAGTATGTTGGCTATCAGGAGCGAGTACTCATAAGCAAATGATACTTCATCTCATAAAGTTTGTACTTAGTAATCTCCAAGATGGGTGATTATGAGAACAGATCCGCCAGTAGGAATTATACATGTTTCTGTGTCATTAAATATTCCTATCTATGAATGTGTGTAATGGTCCTTAGACTTTAAGATTATTATTAATACATACCATGACTCATGAACTTATATGTATTGTTATAAACCATGATGATAATAGTTCATAGTGAAATTAGGTATTTTGGGTGCATCAAAAATTATGTGTTATTAATAATAAGTTGAGGAAGGACTTTCCCCATCCATATTAATGTAATTTTCTATCTCAAAAAATTGAAAAAATATAATTATAACATTGAATTCCATAGCCATGGTGAAATAAAGAATTTATTTCGGATAGTCAAAGAAATAAATGTCAAGCATATAGGTTGATGACATAGATATGCAACCTTATTGATGAGATATTTTGACAAAGGGATTATATTACACAGTAAGAGTTTATGTTGTGATATTAACTTCTTTCTCTCGAGTTCCTTGACCCATTTCTAGATAGTAATCTTGGAATTTAGGTAGGTCTGCCTAATGCGAATGAGAAAGAAGCCTACAGGGTCACGCACTAAGTGTTTCCGTTGATCTTAATTAAATTATATTTGAAATTAATTATAAGAATAAATAATATTCTTAAGACCGGGTAGTAATTTTATTCAGGATGTATCGATCATAAATATTCACAAGTTAATAAATAATTATTTATTCATTAATAAATAATTTATTTAATTATATAAATAATTGACAAATATTTTTTTCAGACTATGAATAGAATATTTATTTTATTTATTGGATATTTAATAAATATTTATTCTCTACATAGTGAATAAAATATTTATTTGGGTATTTGATAAATTTTGAGGATGATGAGCGGACCAAGATCATGTTCGGTGATAAATATTAATTTACAAGCTGGTAAAATAATATTTATCATTATGCAAGATAGAATACACCATAAAATATTGTTGTTGTTGTTGTTGTTATATGTCATGAGGTTAGATATGTTTTATTATATTATTTAAATCTCATTGTAAAATTAAATAATATTTTAACATAAAATCTAACTCTATCAATATATTTTTATGTCTATTGTGTAGATTTGATCAAGAATTGAGAATCATTGTGCACAACAAACTTGTATCTTGATTCTTCCTTCTCTCATCTTCTCAAGAATGAGAAGAGCACCTTTAAGCCTAAAGGATCTTGAAGCAATCAAGATAAACAACGTGAGGCAGTTAATCTATCACTCTAGTACCCATCATTATGTCGGTGTTATTGAAAGATCAACAGAGAATGTGGGAATCACCACTAGAGGGATTATACAATTGGATCATATAAGTGAAATGATAATAATATGAAAATAGTTTTTCAGATGATCAAAAACATCAATGAAGAAAGATCTTAAAACAAGGTATTATTTCTTCGAATTTAATCTAAATTAATTATAAATTTAACACGAAAAAGATCATCTCTGGGTTCCAAGCTTATTAAGTCAGTATGTGATGGAAAATTTTAATTGATCATGACATTTACATGTTTCACATTTGGTGAATGATCCATCAAATTCGATAAAAACCTTAATGGTTATCTACACACCAAGGTGATTTTGTTGTACTTGGAACCTTCAAGTGGTATCAGGGTAGTCACGTTTTAAATTTATAATTTTTTATTTGATTGTTGTTTGATTATTCATAATGGTGGATATAAATTTTATTTAAGATTATTCGTTCTTTAATCTAAAGTTTAATTAACATGATTTCGACATTTTAATTTTCATTTTTCAAGAATTATAATTTCTTAATGTTTAGAAATAGATAGAGAATGATCGGAGATGCCATAAATAAGTGAAAATAATTTTGTCCAGTAGACTAGGTTACATGACGTGTTTCCAAGGTACATGTCATGTGCCCAAGTGCACGGTGCCTGTATGTGTCATGGGATACACAGTGGACCAAGCAGTTATGTCATGTTGTGCATTTATTTTACACTACGTGTTGACCGAGCTAGTCTGGTACACGACTTTTCAGATTACACATCATGTAGTTTACACGATATAGTGGTGAAATTCATGTTAACCATGTGATAAAATATATATTTCTAGCTATGTGAGACTAATATATTGAATAATTAATGAGATACACGATGTGTATTCAGTGTACATAGTGTGTAACTCATTATTTCTTGAATCCTAAGAACACGATGAGTCCTATAGAGGGTTGCGTGGACACATGGATAGCAGAACACATGGAATAAAGTTAGAGTATATGTTTTATGGTCCCATGTCTGAATAACACACCAAGTCCTTTGGTGGTTTATGTGATCACATGGAAAGCAAAACACATGGCGTGTCAATGGTTAGTACACAGTGTGTAGTTTGGAAGAGGTACATGCTGAAGCCCCATGCATTTATCTCAGGTGCACGACAATCGAGGAACATGGCATGTATCTCATAACTACATGTTGTGTAGTGTATCAATAAAAGATATAATTAAATTTCATTAAATATTTAATTGCATCACTAAAACCTAATTACATTGTTGGTACTGAATGTGTTTGACTATATAATAAAGGTTTTGAAGAATTAATAAATGCTCAATTAATTTAATGTAATTATATATAATTATTGGGTATTCTATTTATTTTACATGAATGCATTAAATATGGGTATCTCCAAGAGACTTTTGATGATCATTAAGATGAAAGGTAATTAATTAATTAATACCATCATATTTATCTTAATAATAAATAATGAATATAAGTGAATGTTATCCAGTGAACTTTTGTATTTTTGTTACATGTGTAGGATAAAACAAGAAGTCTTTACACATAATAAAATGAAATATATCAACTTAATATTAAGTCAGACTAAGTCTTCCATTACTTGATTGGGAATGTAACCATAGAACTAAGTGTTTACATATCCATAGTCTGGAAACTTAATTTTATTGGGGATTTATCATGAGGGTTTTGGGTTAACTTAACCAAAATTTTATTGAATTTAATGTCCATAGTTTGTTCAATACAAATTTAGAGGTAAGTGTTGAGGAAATCGAAGTTTTAATTTCTAGATTGGGAAGTCCACCAAATAGTTCAAGGAGATACCGCTTTTTAGTTGGTAAGACTGACTACCTAAAAGCTTCTTATGGTTTTCATGGCCATAGTCTAGATCATAAAAAAGGGAAATATGGATCTTTACCACTTGAATTTCTAGAGTGATGGGATATTCCAATTTCAATGGTGAGAGTTTTTGATACATGATAAAATACTGGGAGATCTAATAAATTAAAATTATTATGTATTAGATAATTTTT
This sequence comes from Viscum album, assembly GCA_963277665.1. Classification (NCBI taxonomy): domain Eukaryota; kingdom Viridiplantae; phylum Streptophyta; class Magnoliopsida; order Santalales; family Viscaceae; genus Viscum; species Viscum album. The sequence continues at coordinate 407,290,772 of OY728130.1, forward strand.
AATCAAGTAAAGTACTAATTATTTATTTTAATTATTATAGAAAATGGAAAGAAAACAGACAAAAACAAAGTGGTCATTTCTTAACTTAGGTTATGTCCTTACAAATACAGATTTTAGGATATGGTATAATTGTTTATGTGATGAATTATTATCAAAAAATGTATTATGAAATTCAATCCACTATTCCTATTCTTCCATGATAACAGGTGAGCAAAGGTGAAAATAATTCTTAGCAGAGATATGTTGAGGAATCTTCCTATGTTCATTGCATTATATTATCAACTATTTACAGATATTTAATGATAAAAAATAAATACATGTATGTTTATACCATAGTATCTTATATTCTTTTTCTTAATAAATATAAGTAAATTATTGAAATAAATAATATTTTCAATGCACTATATCAGTGCAAGATGGAAGAAAGAAGTATAGCTACTGATCATGCTTTCAAAATGTTTAGGTATATTGATCAGTTAAAAAATTTAGGATTCCACTTGGATAATAAATTATCCATTAATCTTATCTTATTATCCTTACCACAAATATTAACCTTGTTTTCCCAAGGCCAGATAAATGAAATGAATAATTCGCTCAGGAAACTTTTGTCCATACTTCACCAAACGAACAAGGATTGGTTGAAACGTGTTTTTCCACCACTTAGGGTGAAAAGTTTCAAAGATAATGCTTGATAACCCATGTCTAATCTAAAGAAAAAAAATATCTTTTACATCATCCTTCAAAGAGACAAAAGATTCAAAGGTATAAGAATGAATAGGAGGCTATTTGCCTATTGTATGGAAAGAATGAAAACTAGAAAATAAATTTCAATAAATTAAAGAATCAAGAAGTTGTAGGCACTTTAGGTATATTCATCAAGTTTCTATTCTCCAATTTTGTATTAAAATTCAATATTATTACAACATACATGTATTTAAATATAGAAAATGATAAATAATTGAAAGTTTATAGAGTGAACTCAAAAGGATCTGATAAAGGAAGATTTCTATGTTAGTCAAGGGGAGCTCACTACTTCTTATTGAAAAAATGGATTAATTCAAGTTTTTAATAATTTTTACTAAAATAATTATCTTCGTTTCCATATAGACTCATTGATATATCATTTCACATTTGGAATAAATGTTTTTTTGGTACTTTAATACTAAACTAATGGTTCAGTAACTCTTAAATCATAGATATCCATTACAATGAATGGTGAATAAAAAATATAAGACTCTTACACAATTGTGGAAAGATAATTATTTTTAAAATAAAATTGATATTATTTGACTTATTTATACCCATAAAAGTGTTTTATTCTAAATTGATCTAAGATACTAGGTATAAAAACAAACTATTTATCGTGTTTTAGATAAAGAAACCTTTATAAATAAAGGTATGTAACAGATATTTTAGAGTTAGTTCAACATGGAAATATGAAATATTCTAAAGATAAAGGTAACTTTATATACTTCATGATATTCCTTTAATAAATTTTAGAAATTCTCAATAAAGTAGATGAGGGTACTTGGTGGAGATTGAGGAATATTCGAGTTGGCTTGTTAGAGAACATCTTATCCAAGTAATCATTGATCATACATGTGAAGTAAAAATAGGTAATCCCAAACTCACATTTACTTATACACATAAATGTCATGATGGTAGTAAAAGGAAGAATAATGATGAGTATTATATATATATATATATATTAAAAATCTTCCATTATTCTAATATATGTTTTTCAAATAAAAGTGTAACAATTAATCATATGCTAACTATATTGTCTGATGGATATCATATCAATTATGATGTGATAAGAATATATTAGGACACTACCACAAATTTTTGTTGAAACCATTTATTAAAATTTGGTTTTATCTACAAATGAACATCAAACACTAATGTGAATCTGAGTTAATAATCCTATATCCACTAAAAATATTAACATCTTGTCAAGACCAACTATATTTCTATAAAGTAAGCCTATATCTTTAAAGATAGTGGGAGAAGACTGGAATTCTATGGGTTAAGGCTATGTATGCATATAAGTTGGTATAGGAATGCTAGAATCCACTAATCTTAGTGGGATGAGTAGTTCTGAATACACATACTACAAAGGAATTATAACTAAAGTGTTGGTTTATGTTAAACTTTGTTAGTGATACATATATTATTATTTCATAATACATATTCATATAAAGAAGTAGTAAATGGAAATATTTTGAGGTTGATAAGTATGTATAAATTCAAGAAATGGACTTCATGTATCAAAATTTAGGGACTTGGTATTTTTTATGCTTCTAATACTTGAAACAGCTGTGAAGTATTCAATAGAGATTGGACATGTATGGTACAAGATGAATCTAATAAAGCATGATTGATTACAGAAAGGTTTAGTCTATTATAAAACATATACACCTTTCATCATGACTAAAATTATTTTGAATTATATTTGTTAAATAATACTTCTATGATCATAATATTGGGATATTGATAGTCAAGGCCACCTCATTGGAGGAATGCTTATGAAAGATGTCTATATGGAATGACCAAAAGGAGGCCTTGTGGTATATGTCTATAAGGCATAACTTGAAAGGTTCAGTGACATTAATAAATAAAAATGAGATTTATAGATTATAAAAATTAATTTATGAATAATTCATACATAGTGATCATATAATATTCATTTGGAAACGAATGAGTAATATGTGTCACTAACAGGTTGGTGGTAGCACTAAAATTTTTCAAGTTAAATATATTCATAACATATGTAAAACAATTTTTGGGTCTTACTGGTTTATTAAGACTAAGGAATGAAATTTTCTCTAAGAATGACATAAAGTAGAAACCATGTTCTAGGGAACAATATCTACAAAATAGATCCATGGGTTTTCTAAATCTATTCATAGTACATATATTAGAAAATTATTGAAAAATAAAAGTTGAAACAATTTAATATCTAATTATTTTTGACATATAATCCTTTTAATGGAACATGTTTTAGGTTTCGGGCATAGCGGAAGCGTGTGATGGGCGGTGCCCAAATATGATTTTTCCATGATAAATGATTAATCTGAGATTTAACACAATATTGAACATCATGATCAATGGAATTAAATAAAATAATAAAACAATAGAAATTACATCAGAACCAGAGAGAGGATCATCATATATTATTTATAATTAATTTAATGAATTAAAGAATTACCTTTGTTGGAATTCTTTCTTCGTTGATGAATCAGGAAATAGATCTGCATTACTGCATCGTTACTTTATAGGAATCAAGTTAATATTCCCTATAGAAGTGATCCAAACATATTCCAATAATATCCATACATCGCTGAAGGAATCTCTAGGTGCTATTATGGAAGATCCTCACACTTGTGTTGTCCTCCTTTGATCACTTTGAGAACCGTTTCCAAAGAATTCTCTTTGATCTGGTGGAGGAGGATTGACCTCTGTTCTTGGAATCATTCTTGGATAAGGGAGCTCTCTAGGCTTGAGAGAATTCACCAAATCCATTGTGCACAACCAAGACAAATGAATTGTCTCTCTTGAGAAAATAACATAATTGGGTATTTATATTTCTAGGGTAAAAATAAAATAATTTCAAAAATTCCCTTAATTATTTATTTAATCCTAGAAAAACCCCATGTCAAATAAAATTATTATTATTATTATTTCTCGACATGTGCTTAACTTATGAATTATAATTAAATATTATTTAATTAAATAATATTTTTTATTTTTTATTTATCACCGGACAATTAAACTCATTCTGACATTCATACACAATATTTATCGAGCCTTGAATAATGTCTATTTATTTGTTAAATAAATATCACTGTATTATTCACCCATAAATAAATAAATTTTATATTCACTAAATAGTAAATAAATATTTATTAAATATTCCGCTCACAATATATTCTCTCCAATAACAAGTGATGGAATAAATGTGATCAAGCATACATGAATAATTATTAAACCATGTGTGGGAATAATATTCATTCAACCTATTAAATAATTAATATATTATTTAACTGAGATTCTTGGATACACTTAGTGTGTGACCTTTTAGTCCTCTTTCTTAGTGGAATTAGGTGAAGTGGCCTAAAGTCTAAGGTTAGCATCTGGAAACATGTCAAGGAACCCATAGAGAAACAATTTAATGTCATAATGAAGTGTTACCTCATATGAATTCTTACTGTGTAATATAATCCATTTATCATGATATCTCAAATCAAGTAGGTTACATGCCGGTATCATCAACCTATGTGCTCGATGTCTCTTTATTTGACTTTACATAAATAGATTTTTCCTATAGAACACCATGGTCATGGATTTATTTAGGATATATCATTTCCATCAAAGGGCCTGATATATTAACTTCCATTAAAGAACATAAGGGATAAATCCTTTCTCACATTATTCATTATTCCAATATTACTCATGACGCACCCAATATATCCTACCTCATTGTGAATATTTGTTGTCACGGTTTTTGTCAATACATCAAAGTATGCAACTCATAATATTCATTAATAGTAATCTTAAATTCTAAGGACCAATACACACATATATAGATAGGAACATCCAATGACACATATAAATGTGGATTTCTTATTGGTGGGCCCCATTATCATAATATCCTACTGGATATTACCAAGAGCGTACACCATGAAAAGGTTACTCAAAGTCCTATGAGTCTCTACCCCTAATATCTTGTATCATTTTTGTACTTGAAATGATATTATCTGGATATATAACATATATTCAAGAATAGTGTTGTATCACTTCTGGGTCCTCATCATATCAGAGAACTACTATGACATTTTAGTGTGAGAGATACTCTTAGGAAATTATCACATACTCTTCCACACAAAAGAACAATCATGATTTGATAAGTAATTTATTAATATTCAAAACAATGAATAATTTTTTATCATAAATTACATAGAAGTTTTTTCTAGGGCACAAAATCCAAAAGACTCCCACTTGCACTAGATCCAACCACTAACAACCTTAAGTCCACTAGCTCTGACATGATACTCATGTTTCTGCTGAGATAGTTCTTTAGTCAAGGGTTCTACTATGTTCCCTTATGTGGGTACTTTGCTCACTATAACCTCACCCCTCTAATATAAATACCTCAAGAGGTGATACTTTTGGAGTGTATAATTTTTTCATTGGTGTGACCTTGGATATTTTGAAAGATCTATTGTTTCAGTATTATCATAATACAATGTGATAGGGTCTTTACTACTAGATACCACATTAATCTCCTAGAAAAAATTTTGAATCCAAAAAGATTCCTTGATTTCATCATAAGTCATTATATACTTAGACTCCACTATAGAATCAGCGACAATTGGATGCTTTGAACTCTTCCAGCTCACAACTCCTCCATTGAGACAAAAAAAACATATCTCAATTCCAACTTCAAATCATTCTAACCTATCTAAAAACTAGAATCAGTATAACCTCTATTGACCATCTTCTCGTCTCCTCCATACACCAGGAACATATCCTTAGTTTTTCTCAGATATTTAAGTATAGCCTTAACAGCAGTCTCATGTTATTCTCCTATATCTGTTTGATATCAGTCTACCATGCTCAATGCATAGGAAACATCAAGTCTAGTACATAACATGGAATACATGATTGATCATATCACATAAGCATATGGGATCTTACTCATTCTATTTTTCTCATGTTGTGTCTGAGGACACATTTTCTTATAAAAATGTAAACCATGTGACACTGGAACCAATCCCATATTGGATTATCCCATATTAAATATCTTTATTATCTAGTCAATATATGTACTTTTACTTAATCCAAGTATCCACTCGGATCTATCACAAATGATATTGGTCCCTAGAATGTAGGATACTTCACCTAATTCCTTCATGGAGAAACACTTGTTTAACCAGTCCTTAACAGATTGTAAGACTGGTATTTCATTTTTAATAAGTAATATGTCATCAAAATATACAATTAGGATAAAAAATAAATTCCCATTAAACCACTTATAAACACACGGCTCACATTCATTCTCAATGAAAACAAATTCTTTTATGGATTCATCGAATCGAATGTTCCATGACCTGGATGCTTGCTTCAATCCATAAATGGATCTCTACAACTTGAAAAAAAAAATATCATCACCTAGAGTCACAAACCCTTCTGGTTTTGTCATATATACATATTTCTAAAGGTTCCTATTAAGGAATACAGTTTTGATATCCATCTACCAAATCTCATAGTCATGGTAATACACTATGTCAAGTAAAATTCTGATGACTGACTGACTGAGAATTTTTTTTATTGAAATAAACCCCCTTTTTAGGGCTGAGGGGAAAACTATCAAGACATCAAGACTTAAACAAAATAAACTAGTCTTCAACCGACTGAAACCAAGATCAAAAGTAGTGATCACTACAGTATAGAAGTTCCTCCCAGTAAAAAGAACCATTAGGACCAGCTTGCATTGTCTCATCGCAATCAATTACTGGCTTCTTTCCATCTTGTACCTTCTAAGCTCTATACTTCCTCCTTGTAGGAGATAGGTTCATCATTTTAAACCAATAATTAGTCACCATCCTCAGTGACTAGAAAACCATATCTCTCTAGTTATCTTACCTCCATTACACTTCTACATAGTACTTGTGTTTCATGAACTACTTCTTCCACGGGGACCTATGGAATTTGTTCTTGTACCAACTCTTGTGTATCTTGAGCATTAACTTCATCAAAGTCATTCTTTCTCCCACTATCCCTTTTTAGGATGTTCTCCCTCTCAGGAAATATGGCTTGTCTAGTAATAGTCACTTTTTTGTCTAAGGGGTTGTATGGGTAGTATCCATTTATTTCCTTGGGATACCATATAAAGATACACCTTGTGCCCCGGGGGTGCTAGTTTGTTGTATGAGAAGGCATTAATAAATTCCTTGCAACCCCATACATATGTATGTGATAAAATGTGTTTCTTTCCACTCCATAACTCTAAGGTAATTCCATTTTCTACTTTATTTGGTACTCGGTTTAATGTGTATGATGCAGTTTGTAATGCATATTCACAAAAAGATAGTGGAATATCTACATGACTCATCATAGACCTTACCATATCCAACATGGTATAGTTCCTCCTTTCACTAAAACCATTCCAATGTGGTTTATAAGGTGTAGTGAGTTGAGATAGAATCAAAAACTCTAATAGAAAGTCTATAAACTCTTGGTTAAGATATTCACCACCTCGATCTGATTGAAGCTTCTTTATATTCTTACCAAGATGATTCTCTACTTCATTATTAAATTCATTGAATTTATAAAAGGAATCAAACTTATTCCTCATCAATTAGATATCTCCATATCTACTCAATTCATCAGTAAAAGTTGTGAAATAATAATATCCATCTTTAGCTTCTACTGGAAATGGTCACACACATCAATGTGTACCAATTCTAGAAGTTTTGTAGCCCTTTCACCCTATCCACCAAATGGTGGTTTGGTCATTTTTTCTTGTAAAAAATCATGACATATATCAATTGTTTTTAGCTCAGAAGAGTCTAAATAACCATCGGGACAGATCTTTATCAAATTCTTCTCATTTACATAACCAAGACAGTGATTTCATAGTTGGGTGTTATATGAGTCATGTGAACATGATTCATTATCGATTTCTAACACTTGGTTTTTGTAATTTAATACATAAAGACCATTATTTAAATGCATCACACCATAACATATATTGTTCTTATAAAAGAAACAAATTTTAGTTACAAATTTAAAAATAAACCCATCTGTATCTAAACATGACAAAAAAATTATATTCTTAGTAACTGTAAGTACATAATAACAATCTCTTAAAACCAAAATCATTCTCATTGGAAATGAAAGGTGGTAGTCACCAATAGATAGAGCTCCCATACCCACACCATTGGTAGCCCATAGATCCACCTCTCCTCTGGAATCTACTTGGTTCCTGCATTTGGATACAGATGTGATCACCACAAGCTGTATCTAATACCCAATGTTTATAAATAGAAATATTTCACTCAATAACAAATGTACCTTTAGCTTATCAGTGCTTCTAGGTGTAATTCCTCTTCCAGTGCCCTGGATTTCCATATAAAAAACTTATTGTTTCCTTTTCTTTTCCCTGCCTCTAGATCTTCTTCTTCTTAGAAGGACGGTGCTCGGGAGCTTTAGACTATTTATAAGTCTTGGGTCCATTTTCCTTGTTCTTACTTTTCTTATTCATCATAAGAACTGCGGGTTTATCATGCCCCATGTCCTTATCCACTTTATGAACTAAAGTAAGAAGTTCTAAAAGAATATTCTCATTATTGATCATATTATAATTGACAATAAAACTGGAGAAGGTATTAAGCAGTAAGTATGAGATATATAAGCAACTCATTTGGGAATTTAATCCCTATGATGTTCAGGCATTCAATGTAGCTAATAATCTTGACTACATGAGCCTCAGATGCAACACTCTCCAAGCTTAATTGTGAACAAATCATTGGAGATCTCAAACCTCTCTTGTCTCCCTTTCTCTTTATAGAGATCCCAAAGGTGAGACATCATGCTATAGTCATTCATATCCCCATGTTGCTTCAAAAGGTCAATGGACATGGATGATAGCATGAAGCACTAAACATTTGTAGCATCATTTAGATGTTTCTCATGAAGGGATAACTCTTCATAACTTGCCTCTTTGTTATGTTCAACTGGTAAAGGTTCTTCTAGCACATACAATTTCCTTTCATGGTGAAGGATGACACATAGATTCCTTTGCCACTCTTGGAAATTTATGTTTGTGATAAGGTTTTTCTTCTTAATTATGGATCATAATGATATGTTTGATGTCATTTTATTATTGTTTCTATCAAATAAGATGATCATAATTTTAGTACTTTATCTGATAATATTTAGACAAATAAATAAATATTGTATTTATTAGTCTCTCACAATTTTATCAAAACCTAATAGCCCTCACCATTTTCTTTGGAATATCTTTTTGCTTGGATATTCAAGTGGAAATGATCCATATTCCCCTTTTTATTACCCCAAATTTAGTTGTTCAAGAAACTTAAATGGTTTTAGGTAGTCATTCCAAATTTCAACTACATTAACTCACAGTTCCTTGATATACTAAGTAGGCTCCTCAATCCTGGAATCCTTAAATTAGATTTCCTCAACCTTTGCCTCTCAATTACACCAAGTCTTGGTTTAGAAGTCAACCCTTGATTTCAACTAAGTTAAGTCAACCCAAAACCTAAAGTTATAATTCTATGATAATTGAAAGCACCCCAACTTTGGATGGTCAAGCACTTTGAACTATTGTTCAATTCTAACCGAAGTAATGGAAGTATATACCAACTTAATATTTTATTGATGGATTTTATCCTTTTATGCGTAAATTTCCAATTATTATCTTTATCACATTCTTGTTAATATTAAGTGGGATTACTTAAGTGATTAACCATGTCTTAGATAATATTTACGCATAAGCTAGTTTATTCTAGTTCTATCTTTCATGCTCATTAATTCATTAATTATGTGATCACAACAAGACATTCATAATGAAATAACCATGCAACTGACAAAAATAAAATAAAGTGGTATGATCATGAACTCTTACTAGTGGTTAGTTTATCTAGTTGTTGATAAACTAACTATTGACCAAGGGGAAAACACCTTGAACTAATTAAGTTTTTTGTTGTGGCTTTCCACCTATCTACCTATATATCTCATTGGATTGGTTTCACCTCGACTCTGAACTTGAATTTCCTCCACTATCTTGGGAGCTCCGTCCATTACATATGCCTTTTACTCACATGCAGGTGAGGGGTAAAAGGGGTATACATAAAAGAAACCATGGGAACATAGGCCCTACATAATGAAAGGATATAAGGCACACAGACCAACAATTTAATTTAATAATAATTAAATGAAATCAATCACATACAAAAGATCTGTTCTAACTCATGATCATCCACATGCATGCAATGAATTACACATTTAATAAAACTAGAATTCAATTATTAGTCATTCTTATTTAAGATAAATCGTGCTTGAATCAATTAATTATAATATTTAATTAATCAATTCTTTTATCTTAATTCTCATCTGAATTTCCTTGAGATTCTAATTTTAAAAAAATTAAATAAATTCATTTAAAATTAATTGTGTACATAAATGTACCTTGGAGGAAACATGGTGAATACCTACCTGATTCTTCCCAACATGTATTATACTTGTATACTATTTTAATCTTGTTAAATAGGGCATGCACGACTTATCACGTAATTTTACAACATGTACTTTGTGTATTATTACACAAATTGCATGATTTTTTGGTCACATGTTATTCTTAAATGCACATAGAGTAAAAACTTATAATATGACTCATGTAACTCCCTAACCCCAAATGCCTGAAGTCGGTGTATTATTACATTACATTGTCATGATTACAAGGAATCAAATCCTGAAGGACCATTTAGTTTAGTAGTCTTGGAAAGATAGATTACATACATGATACCCATAATACATTGAAAAATAGTAAATAAAAACATGATACATACTAAAATGAAATAAACAGTGTCCTTGAATTCTTATTCAAATATTTTTTCTTTATAACTTGGGGAAATAAATATAATAATGGTGATCTCAAATGATCGGTAAGGGTATGTAAAGTAGAATCAATAATGAATAAATAAGAATAATTAACATGGAATGGTAAATAAATGATGTCATTCAAATAAATAGATCAGGAAAAATGAATATGGAAAGGTAAGAAACTGAAACTCATGCCATCTAAATCGATAAACTAAGAATGAAATGTATCCATAGATATTTTGATGAAAAATCTCATGGATGAATAATAATTGAATCTAAATGAGGTAAATTCACAACTATGGATATCTATAGCATACCTCTGAGGCTTCATACCAAGGATCTATTACTTTCAAGGCTTCATGCCAAGAATCTAATACAGTCAAGGGGAACACTATATGAAAAATGGTATATGGTTTAGGCAATAATCATATCCATAAAAAATGATATGGATATTTAAGTAAATTTCTAATGAAAATTTATTAAAATAAAGTGATTGTTTCAAGAGAACTTTAATAATCACAAATTAATTTAGATTTCCAAGATAACCATTAAGAAAATTCTTAAGGAGAATAATCTTTAAACATTCCAAAGTGTCACATACCACTTTGAAACATTTGAATCATAATATCCAGAAAGGTATTACATTAAAAGAAATTTAGAATATCATGAGAAAAAGAGGATTAATGATATAACATGAAAAAGGTATTATATACACCACACAAAATGGAAGAGTAGAAAACATATCATGTATCTCATGGAAATTAAAAGTGATATGAAATCCCCTTACTAATGTAGTAACAAATGAATTAGAAAACCTAAAGGTAATATTTATTAAATAAAACATTTAAATACCAAGATGATAACATAATTCATGATATTATATGTCAACTTGGTAGTATATACACCATATATAATAAATTAGGTGCTCAAAAATTAAGTATGCCTCATGGAAATAAAGTGAGACAGGAATCCCTTACATATGCATCGAAAGCCCCAAAAGTAATCATCATCAAGTGAAACATATAAATACCATGAATATAAAATAATTCATGATATAATATATCAAAATGGGTAGTAGGTACACAAAAAAATGAATTAATTGGTGAATATAACATTTATCTCATAGATGTAAAAATTGAGATGGAAATATCTTACCTTATCCTTCTTTCTATTGTGTGGTCTTTAACCTCCTCTTAATCAGGTAACTTCCTTTGGTTTGTATGAAAATCCTCCTTGGATTGTTTTCTTCCCCAGTGGAAGATTCTAGGTCTATGGGATGGATGTTGGGAGACTATTTGTACAAAGTTTTGATGAGATAATATGGCTTGAGAGGTGTGAGGAAGGCATAGAGTACTTGCCTTTTTATAGTGGAGGGGGAGTGGAACTTTTGTAAATACCAAAAGTTATTCATTAATGGGTGGTCCACCTTACCTAAAGTGCCTCCAAAATGGAAAAATAATGTATTAAAGATTAATAATGGTCGATTCAAACATCCACCACATAAAAATATGTGCATTTTCATAATTTGGTTCCTTAACTTTTAAGATTCCCTAATTTTATCATTTTGGTTTTTTATTAAAGCATCTAGTTTTCTAATCTAGTTAATTTAAACATTAAGACTAAAATAATGTGAGATTTGAAGTTCCCAGTTAGGATCCAAGTATCATAGAGAGGGGGAGGGGTTGAATCAGTGATATCTTTTTCTTTTTATGTTTCCTTTTTTTGAAACAACCTATGCCTCCTGTTAAATAGTTTCTTCCCTTATGAACACACACAACCACAGGAACACAATATTTACAAGGTTCACTACACAACAAGAGTAGCTACGTCCTTGGTATGGTACGGAAACAATCCAGTACCACATAATCCACTAGAAAACAATCCTTTGATGTGGAATACAACAAGTACGATATACCCTTACACTCGTGTAGCACTTTGAAAACAATCTAATAGTGCGTGTGCACCCTCTTAGCACAAATAGAGAAATGTAATGATTCTATGATTCTTAATAAACTTTCACAAATCAAATCTTTCAAAATAAATCTTTACTTTCCTACCCAGAAGTTGGTAAGAACATCCTGGTGCAGACAGCTTGTGCACCACTCCCTGCTTGCGCGCCTCTGGCAACTTTCGCGGAAAAACTTTCATATAAAAACTTGTGCGGCAAAACTTAAGCGGAAAAACTTGCGCGGAAAAACTTGTGTGGAAAAACTTGCATGACACCCTACTTACGCACCTTACAAATAACCCTCAGCTTGCGCACTACTTCATCTTGCGCGCCGCCCTCTGCTACTTTCACGATCAGAGCACCATCCACTACTTGTGCGATAAGAGCTCTAATTTTCTCTTAAGTTTTGAGTATAGAAAAAAATGATGAGGCTAGTCTTCTATTTATAGGAATTTTGGTGACTTTCACACCACATACACTTGCATGCCACATACACTTGCGCGCCGCTCCAACACTTGCGCGACACTTTCTTTCCTTTGTCATTTTTTGATATGATGATGTTGAAATATGACTTGTACACCACTTACACTTGCGCTCCAATACTTGCACACCAATACTTGTGCGCCAATACTTTCCCGCCACTTTTTGAATTGCGCGCCAATATTTAACATGTGTGTCCCTTTATGTCCTTTGTCATATTTTGATGTGATGATCTTAAAATATGACTTGCGCGCCACTTACACTTGCACACCAATACTTGCGCGTCAATACTTGCGTGCCAATACTTGTGCGCCAATACTTGTACGCCACTACTTGTGCGCCAATACTTGTGCGCCACTACTTGCACGCCACTTGCTTTCCTTTGACAAAATCACTTCTTTAATATCTCTACTCTTCATAAGGCTTGCATAATAAGTTCTCCAAACTTATGATATTTGTGAAATACAAATCAGCAAAGAATCATCATAGTTTACAAGTCCTTTACAAAGTGAATTGATTTATCTTCTTTGACAACAAAAGACAAAACTCTGTAACAGCAAACTTTTCTTACTTACTTATCCATCCAACTTGGTCCCAACAATCTCCCCATTTGGATATTGTTGTCAACCAAGATTCATAAATCATTGAACTTTGTAACATTAAGCAATGGATTACTTATTAACAATTCTAAGCCTACGTGAGCTAACTCATTGTAGGAAACAAGAATTATTAACAGAAAAAACCATGCTATCCAAAAGCAGTGACTATGAAATCGAATGATCGTATCTCATCATCCTTATTTATAACATCTTTCAATCTTTTACTTCAGCATTCATCACTTCTTCAAATTTCCTGGAAAACAAAATTGTTTCCTACAACCACTCCAACAAACTGTTAGAACTGTTCACACACATACATACTGGATTCACAGCTTACCCACAACTCCCCCTTTATGAATGCATCTATAAGGATAGATTTATGAAACAATTATCCCCCTTTACAACACTATCCAAAGGCAAGATGAGAGTGGGGACAGAAACACATACCTTAACCTTGATGAGAAGGAGGTTGGACACCCATGTTTAACCTCAATTTTGCAAATGGTTCCTTCGGTAATGGTTTTGTGAATATATCAGCAACTTGTTTAGATGTAAGAACATACTCTAACATCAATTCATTCTTCTCCACCTAATCTTTGATGAAGTGGAACTTTATATCAATTTGTTTTGAATGAGAATGTTGTACTGGATTTCTTGTAAGATTGATTGCACTCTGATTATCACAACCCAAGAGCAATGGTATCTTTACTTCAACAAGTAGAGAGTTGTAGCTTGAGTGGCAGCAACATACTCAGCTTCAGCTGTGCTAAGAGTTACTGAATTTCATTTCTTGGTATTCCAACTAACACAACTTTTCCCCAAAAAGAAAACTCCACCAGATGTGGATCTTCAATCATCAACATTTCATGCCCAATCAGCATCAGAATACCCAAATAGATCAATATTTCCGGAGCCATCATACATGATTCCAAATTTTGTTGTTCCTTTGATATATCTAAGAATTATTTTTCCATCAATCAGATGTGACTCTTTAGAAGCACTCTAAAATCTTTCACATAAAGTGACAGCATAGACAATGTCTGGTCTTGAGGTAGTCAGATACAACAGACTTCCAATCAGCTTTCGAAACTCTTTCTGATCAACTTCCTTGCCTTCTCCATCTTTAGACAACTTGGTTCCCACTGAAATTGGTGTGGAAACTAATTTCTAATTTTCTATGACAAACTTCTTCAGAAGTTCCTTAGCATACTTTTCTTGAGACAGAAAAATGTGATTCTTCTTCTATGAAATTTGTAGCCCAAGAAAGTACTTCATTTCTCTCAACATGGACATCTCAAATAACTTCTTTATCCCCTCAGTAAATTTTTCACATGATCTTTCATTATTTCCAACAAATATAATATCATCTACATAAACAATAATGATCAATGAAAACTCTTGACATTCCTTGATGTAGAGATTGTTGTCAACTCTCCCTTTCTTAAAGTTCACCTTCCTTAAGAAAGTATCTAATTTAGAATACCATGCTCTCGGAGCCTTTTTTAGCCCATACAAAGCCTTCTTCAACCTTCACACATAAATTTCAGCCTTTCCAATAAAAAATCCACAAGTTTGATCAATGTATACTTCCTTGTCAAGGTCACCATTCAAAAATGCGGATTTTATATCCATTTGAAAGATTTTGTAACCTCGTTGTGCAGCAATAGCAAGAAAGATTCTGATTGTTTATAATCTTGCCACCAGAGGAAAGGTTTCATCAAAATCAATGCCTTCAATTTGATAATACCCTTTACAAAACAATCTTGATTTGTTTCTTATTACTTTACCTTCTTCATTCAGCTTGTTCCGGAAAACCCACTTTGTACCAATAATTTTCTTGTTGTCCAGTTTGGGTACAAGTTCCCAAGTATCATTCTTCTCTATCTGATCAAGATCTTCATTCATTAAATGACCCCATTATGGATTATCAAATGCTTCATTTACATCATTCGGTTCAACTTTAGAATAAAGATAAGTATGTGATATAGCATTCGTTGTTTTTCTTGTTTGAACCCTCTGATGTTTATCTATAATAATATTCGGAGCCTCCACTTGCTTCATCAACCTAGGATGAGTTGTTTGAACTCCATATTCATCACTTGAGATTTATGAGTTGGATTCTTCTTCTTAAGTAGGATTAACACAGTCTGCAGCATTATCAGAATTCTTAACAAAATCTTCTCTATCCTTCTCAACTTCCACATCAACATATGATTGCTTTTCTTTCTCAATATTTTCAATAACTTTTACATCTGAAGAATCAATGATTCTTCCTATTTCTTTGTTTATACATATATATCCTCTTTCTTTTGGAGCATAGCCAAGAAAAATTCCATCATCTCATCTTTACTCAAACTTTACAAGGTTTCCACATTTCTTCTTTATAATGCATGGACTCCCAAAAACTCTTAAGTGTTTCATACTTGGAATATTTTCATAGAACATTTCATAGGGAGTCATATCGGAGTTTGATCTAAAGAAACATTGGTTCTGAATATACACAGTAGTTCTCATGTCTTGCCTCCAATAATAATGATAAAGACTATGCTCAAGCAACATAGTTCTCCCCATTTCCACCAAACTTCGATTCTTTCTTTCAGCAACCCCATTTTATTGAGGTTTGTATGGTGAATTGAACTCATGTCAAATTCCATGATTCTCAAGATAACATTCAAAATATTCATTCTTATACTCACCACCATTATCAGGTCTCAACTTCTTTACTGAATACTCACATTCCTTTTCTGCTTTCCTCCTGAAACTTTTAAACATTTTCAGAGCATCTAACTTATGTCTCATGTACATAACATAAGTAATGTGAGTAAAGTCATCAATGAAAGTAATGAAGTACTTATCTCCATTTGTTGATTGTTTGATCATTGGTCCACATATATCAGAATGTATATGTTCCAAGGGTTGTTTTGAACGAATTCTAACTCTCTTATGAAAAGAGTTTGTAATCTTCCCTTTTTCACAAATAGTACAGCACCAATCTATTCTTCTAGATAAATCAGGCATATCTCGGACACTGTTATGCATTGATAACTTGAACATATTTCTCAGACACATATGTCCCAGTATTTTATTCCATAACTGATTTTCATCCACTACACCCATGTTAGAAGAGTTATGCACTTCACCAACTTGGAACAAATTCCCTCTTGTATGTTGGCCCCTTATAACTATATTTCCATAATTTTCACTTTTCAAAAAAAATCCATCTTTTCTGAAGATAACTTTGTTGCCCTCATCACAGAGTTGTGACACACTAAGTAGGTTATGTTTCAGCCCATCAACATAGAGTGTTTTCCTGGATTTCATCTTTTCTTTTCCAATGATGGTCGATCCAACACCTTTGATCCTTAGAGATTCATCATTTCCAAATGTCATTTTTCCTTCTTTGAAGTCTTTCAAATTCTTTAGAAGCTTTAAGTCTCCTGTCATATGAGAGTAACATCCACTATCAAGAATCCATGTCCGTTCTCCTTTTGTAGCTTTCAAAGCAGTTTCGAGAACAAGAGCTTTTTGTCCTTCCTTTTCCTTCACTTTCTATTGTGCTTCCTCCAAATTCCTAGTCAGGCCAATGTGTTCTGTCCATACAACCATGCACTCTTTATTTTCAGACTTATCAGACCTGTCCCTTTTAGCTTTTAAAAACTCTAGCTTTTGAGAATTATTAAGAATCTTTTGTTGCTCTGGTAACACACTGAGGAAGCCCTTGGAAAGATGTCCAGGTCGATCACATCTTTCACAAATAGTTTACAGTGGTTGGATTCTCAACTTTCACACCAGTCTTCTTAGATACCTTCTAAAATTTATTTGGAGACTTTCTATTTTGAAAGAATTGACTCCCCCTAAATCCTTGTCTTTCAAAACTTGTGGAATAGTTGTAATGTTTTTGGTTAAACTAAAACATATTTTCCATGTGTTTGAATCCACCACAATACCAGCAGTAACCATAGAAAGAATATTTGCCTCTGAAACTTCTATACTGAACAGGTTTGTGAACACGCTTCTCAACAGCCTTCTTAATAGAACTATGCTGATCATAAACCTTCATGTTTTTATTTGTAACTCCCTTTCTCATTTTAGATTTAACAGCATCAGAATCATTAGAGGTCTTTCTTGACTCCTTATTTTTATGCACTTCTGATTTTTCATCATTGCTGACTTTGAACACATAAATGGTCTTTCCAGCCTTGTTCTTATCAGAACCAGTTCTGTCTTTCATTTCAACATTTGAAGGTAACTTTTTTGGATCCTTTTCTGGTTCATTCTTACTGGAACATTCACCAACTTCTGAGATAGAATTTTTGAAACTGATATTCATTTCTTTAGCTTTATAAAGTTTTTGTTGGACAAGTTCCAACTCTTCTTCTTTTGCCTTCAGCTTTACTTCAAGATGATCATTACAATTATTTGTATTCTTAAGAGAATTTTTCATATCATCAATCTCCTTTTCCATCTTGATTTTCTCATCATTAAAACCTTCTTGATTGATTAATGTAGAATTTTCATTTATCAGCTTGTTGTTTTCCTTCTCAAATCTTCTGATCTTCCTCAGTCATTCTTTCAACTCTTCCTTCAGATGATATTCAAGTTGAGTTTCTTCTTCTTCTGAACTGTTGATCTCGTACTCTTCATTATTCACTGCAGCAATAAAGGTATTCTCTCTAGTTTTTTCAGAAAATAATTTCTCGGATTCATCTTCGTTGTCTTCTTCATCTTCATCTTTAGATAAAAATCTTCTTCTTTTTAATTTGAAGAAATTTTTATCCTTCCCCCTTTGAAAAATATTTATCTTTGTCAGCTTGTTTCTTCCACAACCTTCTTGGACTTCTGTTTTCATCATCACTGTCTTCTTCTTTATTCTTTTGAGGCTAGTTAGCCACAAAGTGACCAATGGCTCCACACTCAAAACATTTCAAGGGAAGTTTACCCTTGTATTTCCATGTTCCTCTTTTCACATTCTGAGAAAACAAGGATAAAATTTAATCAAAATTTTTACATACCTCATCTTCAGAATTGGATTCAACAGCATCATCTTCAATAAGAGTCTTCTTTGACTTCTCTCTCTTTGTATCCTTGAATGACATTTCTCTATCAACTTTTGTTTTTCCCATCAAATTCTTATCCCTTCTAATCTCATAAGTAATGAGAGTGCTATGAAAATCATCCAAAGATAATGTTTAAAGGTCTCTATCTTATAATAAAGACACTTTAGCATCAAACTTGTCAGGTGGAATTCTCAAGATCTTTTTGACAACTGTAGAATCCTCCAACGTTTCACCAAGACATCTGATTGTACTGAAAATATCATTTATCCTAGTAAATAAATCCCCAAAAGATTCAGATTCTCCCATTTTCAAGTCTTCATACTTCAGTCTCCAGATCTGTAGTTTAGCCTTCTTCACTTTTATATTTCCTTCATATATGTTCTTCAGTTTGTCCCAAATTCCTTTGTTTGTAGCAACACCTTTCACTCTTAAAAATTAACTCTCAGAAAGAGATGAGAGTAACACATTTTTATCTCTTCCATAATTCTCAAGATTCTTCTTATTGACAGGGGTAAGAGGAACCTTATCATCAATAGAAAGAAATCCATCTTTTATAGTTTCAAGAACTTCATATCTAAGAGACATAAGATAAGGCATCATTCTGTCCTTCCATATGTGATAGTTCTTTCCATCAAAAATTGGAATCCCCTTACTGTTCAAGCAATTTAGATTCCCCATCACAACTTCTCTTCAACCACTTCAACAAAGAATAAACGAAGGGAACCTGTCACTCTAAAACCAATTGAAATTCCTAGTCAGGATCCAAATATCATTAGGAGGGGGAGGGGGTGAATCAGTGATATTTTTTTTTATGTTTCCTATTTTTGAAACAACCTTCGCCTCCTGTTAAAGATTTTCTTCCCTGCTGAACACACACAACCACAGGAACACAAGATTTACAAGGTTCACTACTCAACAAGAGTAGCTATGTCCTTGGTATGGTAAAGAAACAATCCAGTACCATACAATCCACTAGAAAACAATCCTTTGATGTGGAATACAATGAGTAGGATATACCCTTACACTCGTGTAGCACTTTGAAAATAATCTAAGAGTGTGTTTGCACTCTCTTAGCACAAATAGGGTAATGTAATGATTCTGTGCTTCTTAATGAACTTTCACAAATCAAATATTTCAAAATAAATCTTCACTTTCCTACCCAGAAGCTGGTAATAACATCCTGGTGCAGACAGCTTGTGCGCCACTCCCTGCTAGCGCGCCTCTGGAAACTTGCGCGGAAAAACTTGTGCGGTAAAACTTCGCGGCAAAACTTGTGTGGAAAAACTTGCATGACACCCTACTTGCGCACCTTACAAATAACCCTTAGCTTGTGTGCCACTTCATCTTGAGAACCGCCCTCTGCTACTTGCGCAATCAGAGAACCCTCCACTACTTGCGCGATCAGAGTTCTAATTTTCTCTTAAGTGTTGAGCATAGAAAAAATGAGGAGGCTAGTCATCTATTTATAGGCATTTTGGTGACTTGCGCACCACATACACTTGCGCGCCACATACACTTGTGCGCCGCTCCATCACTTGTGCGATACTTTATTTCCTTTGTCATTTTTTGATATGATGATGTTGAAATATGACTTGCACGCCACTTACACTTGTGCGCCAATACTTGCACGCCAATACTTGCGCGCCACTTTTTGACTTGCGCTCCAATCTTTAACTTGCACGCCCCTTTATGTCCTTTGTAATATTTTGATGTGATGATCTTGAAATATGACTTACGCGCCACTTACACTTGTGTGCCAATACTTGTGCGCCAATACTTGCACGCCAATACTTGCGCGCCACTACTTGCGCACCACTACTTGCGCGCCAATACTTGCGCACCACTTGCTTTCCTTTTCCAAAATCACTTCTTTACTCTCTCTAATATTCATAAGGCTTGCATCACAAGTTCTCCAAACTTATGATATTTTTGAAATATAAATTATCAAATCATTTTCATAGTTTATAAGTCCTTTATAAAGTGAATTGATTTAGCTTCTTTGAAAACAAAAAACAACACTCTGTAACAGAAAACTTTTCTTACTTCCTTATCCATCCAACTTGGTCCCAAAAAGATTTATTATAAAATATATATAAATTAAAATATTAATATTATATCTAATTTATAAAATAAAATTCCAATGTGTTTTGGAATTTAATTTTAAAATAAGCGTATGTGATGCGCTAAAACGCTGCTTCAACCCAGACCGTGTTAACAGTGTTACTACAATATATAGGTCAATATGTTAATTATAAAATATTAATTGTTCCATTAATAGACCATATTTAATATTTATTAATACTTAAAAATCACTTGGTATAATATATGATTTTTATTAATTTTAAATCATTTAATAAAATTCATTTATTGTAAAATAAAAAAAATGTCAATTTTGACATTATTTAATTAATTTTAATTTTAAAATATCAATATTATATTGAAATTCAAATATATTAGGTTTAAAGGTGTAAAAATGATATATTCATATATATATAAATAAATAAAGACAATAATTAAATAAATTAACTTCACTTTTAATATTTATAGTATCATTTGTTTTAGTTAATTATTAGCTAAATAATCACTACATTGGCATTTCTTAAGCATTTTAAGTAACTAAACCATATCTAAAAATTATTAATAAATTATTATGGTAAAAATATCCCATATATATTACAAAAGTATATGTATAATTGAAAATATGATGTTTGTACGTATCTCAAAATTTTATAAATGTTAAAAGTAAGGAATGTTCCCTTTTTGTCTTTTTCCTCATTTAAACTTTTATATAGGGTACTTCCATTTAATAATATCCCAATAGACCATATATTTCAAAAAAAACGTTGGTAAAAGGTCAAATTATTGACATCCAATGGATTTTGGACAAGTTTCCAGGTCATTTTGTTCCTTAATATTAAGGTTTAGTGCCTTATTAAGCTTAATCATACCTTAATCACCATAATTAATTTTAATCACATTCACTAATCATTTTGGTCAAAAAAATTAATTTTATATTATTACACCAAAAATATAATATTAATTACATTATTTTATTTCATATTTTTAAAATTCAAATCATAGAAGTGGGAAAATTAAGATTAACACTAATCTTGCATACGAGGCGAAATAATGGGTTTTTAAAGTAAAAAAACGTTCAAAATTTTGTTAAGTTTTTATATTCAATTTCAAAGTAAAATTTATTAAATTGAACTTAATTGTATAAATATATATATAATTGATCTAATTTGATTCTAAAATATAATTTATCATTAATTATTATTTAAACAAAAAGGCTTTTTTAAACTAAATTGCAGTAATTTTCACTATTCATCAAAAAAAATGAAGTTTCTATGAAAAATACAAAAAATTCACCCTAAGATAATTTAGAAATCCTTAATTAAAAAATTATTTTTATTTTTAAAAATAAAATTCATTAAAGTGTCAAAATTTATTTTTAAAATAGTTTCTCCATTAAAAGGCGGTAAAACACGGCTTGCGTGTAATGCAAGTTAATTCAGTATCATATGTAGCGTAAGTTTAACATTGTGTATAAATCATTCTAAAAAAAGAAATTATATTAATTCTAAAATGAAAATATTTTAAATTCTTAGAGTGTCACATTCTCCCCACCTTAATTAAATTGTGTCCTCACAATTTAAACTTGAACTCGGTAATCTATGGATTGAAAATAAAGTATTTTTGAAAGACCCACATCATAAAAAGGGTTAATATCACATTTTATTAATAAGAGATAAATGAAAGTACAATGTTAATGTATCTAGGTTCCCTAGTATGATAATATAGGTGGGAAATGTAAATATGTATATAGAAGAAAAATCTAACCATCAAGTTCTGATAGAGAGTGTTAGAGAACATAGTAAGGAGAAAGTTAACAATCAGAAGGGCATAAATTCTCAATGACCTAAGAGGCCACTTGATTCATCAGAAATGAAGGTACTAAGACAAAAATTTTAGTTTCAAGATAATTTTTTTATGGATTTGAGTAATTCTTTCACTCTCTAAGAATACAAGTAAATATACTTACTTGGTACGCTTCTATAAACACAATCTTATCCTTTTTTTGTGACTTGAACTATTTATAATTCATCTCTTAGAACAAGATTCATCATATGGTGATGTAATATATCAATCTCTAATACCATGTCTAAATTATAACTTAAAACATATCCTAAATGTTTAAACTTTTCAAAATATTATGATCCAATAGTTTAGAATCATTTCCATGGTAGTTAGTAGTATCTAGTTTACTTTATCAATATGAATCATCTCTTTGTCAAAAATTAACTCAACACTAGGTACATATTAAGGATTATCAACCATGTGTTTTCCAAAAAAAATTAACTTGATACCGAATCACTTTTCATGGTACAATTCAACATATGATCTCAAATCCATAATGAAGAAGTACTACAGTATAATCCTTATATATTTTATAAATCATATGATGAGAAAATCATCAATAAAATACTATTACAACATATTTCTTAAATAAAAATATAGAAGTACATTAATCATTTCACTTTAGTTTTATTAATAACATATTCTTGACCTTGATCCCTTATCTTCTTCTGAGGTATATTCTCTTGGAGCTTAGGGAATTCATTTTCACACTGCCCCATATCCTTACAGTTGAAGCATTGAACATTAAAAGAAGAAAATTTTCCCTTGAAATCCTTCACATGGTGGATTTTTTATCCACACTTGAAGAAAAATATTTCACCTTTTAAGCATTCTCCAATGTGTTTCCTTCCTTAAGCATCACATGTTGGAAAATCATTCTTTTCCTTTTTTCCTTCATCCACATCTTGCTCTAACTTCCTCTTCTTATCTTTTTTCCCTTTAAATATATAAGACTTGGAGAATTATTTCTCTATATTGATATCACATAAAACTATTTCATCATATGAAGAAAAGGTTTGAGACACTAGCTCCCTTTGGATACTTGGATTAATTCCTTCAAAGAAATGATCAATCTTGCCTTTCGTGTTGCATATGAAATCAGTAGCATACCTTTCTAACCTTGTAAAAGTGGCTTCATACTCTGCAAAACTTTCTTCTACCTTTTTATTTAAACTAAGGAAGTTTCTATTCATCTCAATTTGTTGCTCATGAGGGAATTATTTATTGAATAATTTCTCCTTAAAATATTTTCATTCCATGATTTGTATCCCCTATTCTTCCCTGGTATTTTGGATCAATGACCACCACTAATCAAGATTGTCTCTGAGAAAATACACTACAAGTATAACTTTTTCCTTTTCACCACATCCCAACACCGCAAATATCTTCTCCAAAGACTTAATCCATTTCTTAGCTATAATTGAATCAGTAGTCCCACTAAAGGATGGGGGTCCCTGTCGCATAAAGTGATCCAACGTAGGAGAGTCTTGTTGTGTAATAGGTTGCTCTATCTGAGAAAGGTTAAGTTTCATAATATGATTAAGCTTCCCTAATATTTCCATAACATTCTCATTTCTAATACCAGCTATATCGGTTTCCTCAGTATGAAAATATCTACATTTTCCATGAGTACTGATACCATTGTTCCCTCTCGGTTCCATTTCTAAACAACGACATATACTGGATTTGCTCATAAAATTATGAACTTTTTATAACTCTAAATATTGCATAACATAAATTAATAAATTTATGCATAACATATATCATAATCATAAATATGGATTCTTTAGGGATATCTTTACTTATAAATCCTCTATAATCATAGGTAAATAAAATGTGTATTATCCTATGTGTATCCCTCAGGAGTGTCAAAATAGGTGTGTAGTAAGACCAGTTGTCATGTAACAGGTTACCTTAAGTCAGGTCTAAAACACCTTGTTAGATTTATTACTCCTAGGTACATCTGTTCCAGAACCACGTCCACTTGTAGTATCCAGATAGGGATGTATTTCTAGGAATACCCGCATAATATCTACCTTACTAAAATTATAGGATTCTCTTCTATACTTAACTAAAATGTTTATATTAGTGTTATGTTCCCTAATCTATGTTTTCTAAATCTAGTTTCCAAGGTTGTTGCTAAAATTCCTTTTATACCAACTATAACACCCCGACTACATAATCCCAGATCTGGTGCATTATTACATTACATTGGCATGATTACAAAGAATCAAATCCCAAAGGATTGTTCAGTTTAGCAGTCTTGGAAATCTAGATTACATACATGATACCCATAATACATTGGGAAATAGAAAATACAAACATGATACATAATAAAATGAAATAAACAATTTCC
This sequence comes from Viscum album, assembly GCA_963277665.1. Taxonomy (NCBI): domain Eukaryota; kingdom Viridiplantae; phylum Streptophyta; class Magnoliopsida; order Santalales; family Viscaceae; genus Viscum; species Viscum album. Next base: position 407,315,762 of record OY728130.1, read on the forward strand.
TTGAATGCTTATTCAAATATTTCTTCTCCGTAACTTGTGGAAATAAACATAATAAGGGTGTGCTCAAATGCTCGGTAAGAGTATGTAAAGAAAATCAATAATGAATCAATAATAATAAATTAACATGAAATGGTAAATAAATGATGTCATTCAAATAACTAGATAAGTAAAAATTAATATGGAGAGGTAATAAACAAAAATTCATTCCATATAAATCAATAAATTAAGAATGAAATGTATCCATAGATATGTTGATACAAAATCTCATGGATGAATAATAACTCAAACTAAATGAGGTAAATTCATAACTATGTATATCTATAATATACATATGAGGCTTCATGATAAGGATGTATTACTTTCAAGGCTTCATTAAAAGAATCTAATACTTTCAAGGCTGCATGATAAGAATCTAATAATATCAAAGGGAACACTTTATGAAAAATGGTATACGGTTTAGGCAATAATCATATCCTTGAAAAATTATATGGATATTTAATTAAATTTTAAACAAAAATTTATTAAAATAAAGTGATTATTTCAAGATAATGTTAACAATCAAAAATTAAGTGATATTTCCAAGATAACCATTAAGAACATTCTTAAGGAGAATAATCTTTAAACATTCCAAAGTGTCCCATACCACTTTGAAACATTTGAATCATAATCTCCAGAAAGGTATGACATTAAAGGAAACTTAGAATATCATGATAAAAATAGGATTAATGATATAACATGAAAAATTTAGTATATACACCACACAAAAATAAATAGTGGTGAACATAACAAGTATCTCACAAAAATTAAAAGTGAGATGAAATCCCCTTACTAATGTAGTAACAAATGAATTGGAAAACCCAATGGTAATAATTATTAAATAAAACATTTAAATACCATGATGATAATATAATTCATGATAATATATGTCAATTTGGTAGTATATACACCATATATAATAAATTATGTGCACAAAAATTAATTATGCCTCATGAAAAGAAAATGAGACAAGAATCCCTTACATATGAATCGAAAGACCTAAAAGTGATAATCATCAAATGAAACATCTAAATACCATGAAGATAAAATAATTAATGATATAATACATCAAAATGGGCATTAGTTGATCCATAAAAATTAAGTAAGTGGTGAATATAACATTTATCTCATGAATGTAAAAATTGAGACGGAAATCCCTTACCTTATCCTTCTTTTTGTTGTGTGGTCTTTAGCCTCCTCTTAATCAGGTAACTTCTTTTGGTTTGTACCAAAATCTTCCTTGGATTATTTTATTCCCAAGTAGAGGCTTCTAGGTTAAGGTTATGGATGTTGGGAGACTATTTGGATAGAGTTTGGACAAGCCAATATGGCTTGAGAGTTGTGAGGAATGGGTAAAGTGCTTGCCTTTTATAGTGGAGGGGGAGTGGTACTTTTGTAAATACCAAAAGGCATTCATTAATGGGAGGTCCACCTTACCTAAAGTGCCTTAAAAATGTAAAAATAATGTTTTAAAGAGTAATCATGGTTAATTAAAACCTCCACCACACAAAAATATGTTCATTTTAATAATTTGGTTCCTCAACTTCTAAGATTCCCCAATTTTATCATTTTGGTTTTTTATTAAAGCATCTAGTTTTCTAATCTAATTAATTTAACCATTGAGACTAAAATAATGTGAGATTTATTAAAAAATATAGATCCACTGAATTTTTAATATTTTATATAATTTATAAAATAAAATTCTCATCTTTTTGGAAATTAATTTTAAAATAAGCATATGTGATGCGCTAAAACGCTACTTCAACCCAGATTGTGTTAACAATGTTATTACAATATATGGGTCAATATGTTAATTATAAAATATTAATTGGTCCATTAATAGACCATATTTAATATTTATTAACACTTAAAAATCACTTGGTAGAATATCGTATTTTTATTAATTTTAAATCATTTAATAAAATTCATTTATTGTAAAATAACAAAAATGTCAATTTTGACATTATTTATTTAATATTAATTTTAAAATTTCAATATTATATTGGAATTTAAATATATTAGGTTTAAAGGTGTGTAACATTATATATTCATCTAAAAAATAAATAAATACAATAATTCAATCAATTAACTTCACTTTTAATATTTATAGTATCATTTGTTTTAGTTAATTATTAACTAAATAATCACTACATTGGCGTTTCTTAAGAATTTTAAGTAATTGAACCATCTATAAAAAATATTGATAAATTATTATGATAAAAATATCCCATCTATCTTAAAAAATTATATATATAACCTAAAATATGATGTTTTTTACATACCTCAAAATTTTATAAATGTTATAGGTAAGGAAAGTTCAATTTTTTCCTTTTTCCTAAGTTAAACTTTTATATAGGGCACTTCCATTTAATAATATCCAAAAAACCCATATATTTTAAACCAAGTTGAGAAATTGTCTAATTATTGGCAACCAATGGCTTTTGGACAAGTTTCCAGGTCATTTTGTTCCTTAATATTAAGGTTTAGTCCCTTATTAAGCTTAACCATACCTTAATCACCATAATTAATTTTAATCACATTCACTAATAATTCTGGTCAAAAAATTAAGTTGATATTATTAGACCACAGATTTAATACTAATTATATCCTTGTATTTAATATTTTTAAAAATAAAATCACAATAGTGGGAAAACTAATATTAATGCTAATCCCACAGACGGGGCGAAATAATGGGTTTTTAAAGTAGAAAAACGTTCAAAATCTTGTTAAGTTTTTATATTCAATTTCAAAGTAAAATTGATTCTAATGAATTTAATTATATAAATAGATGTATAATTGATCTAATGTGACTCTAAAATATAATTTATAATTAATAATTATTTAAATGAAAAGGCTTTTTTTAACTAAATTGCAACAATTTTCACTATTCATCAAAAAATGAAGTTTCTCGGAAAAATCCCAAAAATTAATGAACTAACAAGAAAGAAAGATGGAACTAAAATAAATCAGGATTATGCGTAAATATTATCAAGACATGGTTAATCACTAAGTATGTTCCTCTTAATATTAACAAGCATATGATAAAGATAATAATCAATTTATACATAAGAGATAAAAATCCCTTAATAAAATATTAAGTTAGACTAAGCCTTCCGTTACATGATTAAGAGAAAGACTCGATAAAACTATGTATTTAACCATCCCTTTTTGGGAAACTTACTTTTATACAGGAAGCCCTTATGAAAGGTTTTAGGTTGACTTAACCATATTGTATCAAGAGGAGTATCCCTTACTAGACTTGGTATAATATTGGAGGCAAGAGTTGAGGAAATCCAAGTCAAGATTTCAGGATTGGGGAGTCCACTCAACAGATCAAGGAGCTGTAATCCCATAGTTTTCAAAGACCTTCCTACCTAAATACCTTCAAATAGCTTGACCAACACTTATTGGGGTTATGAAAATGGGAATATGGATCCTTGCCACTAAAATTTCATGGCAACTGGACATTTCGAGTTCAATGGTGAGGGCCATTGGGACTTGATAAAATAGTGGGAGACTTAATAAAATTAATTTATTTTTTCTCATAAAATGTAATCAATAAAGTACTAATGATATATTTTTTTAATTGTAGAATAAAATGAAAATCTCATCAACCACACTATCTCTGCGATCAATTCTAAAGAGAGAAAACATTCTCACCACAGTAACTTCAAGGAATGGTTTAGATGCCTTCGGGTTATTATATACCATGAACGGAAGTCTTAGGTACTGGAGTCATCATTACCTGATCTGCCTGCCCAAGAGGCTAATGATCAATATTTACTTGTTTACAATCAAAATATGAACGATGCAATTGATGTTCAATGTTTGATGTTGTCATCAATGTCTAGTTTGCTCATGAAGTCTCACAAAAACATGGATTCTTATAGCATGCTTGAACACCTCTGTGGCCTTTACCATGAGAGAGAAATACAGGAAAGGTTTGATATATCCAAGGCACTCTTTCAAAGTAATCTTGGATAGGGTGCTCTAGTTAGGCCTCATGTAGTCAAGCTCATTGGCTACATTGAGCGCCTGGAGGTTCTAGGGTTTAAACTCCTCGAAGAACTGGGCACCGATCTCATTATTGCATCACTCCCTCAGAGATTCTCTATCTTTGTTGTTAATTTCAATGTGAACAACATTAATAAGTCTCTATATGATCTTCTTATCCTCATTCACCAAGTGGAAAAAGATATAAAGTGTGACAAGCCTTATGTCCTTATGGTGAATAACAGGAAAGGGAAGGAAAAGAGATTTAATCCCAAAGCTTCTTCATGCCCTTCCAAGAAAAAGAATATCAAATGGGGGGAAAGGGAATAAGAGAATTTCTGTTTCACATTTGGTAAAAAGGTCCACTGGAAAAAAAATTGCACCTATCCAAAAAAACAAGGGGAAGTTTCAGGTGTGTTTTTTATCGAGTGTAATTTATCTATTTATACAAATTGGTTATTGGATACAATTTGTGGTGATCACATATGTATTCAAATATAGGAACCAAGTAGATTCAGAAAAATTGATCGAGGGGAGGTAGATCTATGAGCAGCCAATGAATCTAGAGTTATTGTTGTAGCTGTCGGGGACTACCACCTCACATTGCCAATTAGGATGATCTTGGTGTTAAAGGGTTTTTTTTAAATCCCTTATATAACCAAAAACATTATTTCTGTATCCAGACTAGATAAAAATTGATTTGTTTTCAAGTTTGGAAATGAATGTTTCTTCTTTTACAAATATATCATTTGTTTTGGTATGGCACATTTATACAACGGTCTTTATGTGTTGGATTACACAAACCAAGTAATGGAAATCGATAACAAAGATACTTTGTGTGACTCATACCACACCCAACATTAGAATCACTGTCTAGGTCATGTAAATGAGAAATGATTGACAAATTTACATAAATATGGATATTTAGATTCTTTTGGACTAAAACTACTTGGTGTATGTCATGTGTGTTTACAAGGAAAAATGACCAAAGCCCCATTTAGTGGGAAAGGTGAAAGGGACAAAGAGCTTCTTGAATTGGTTCATACCGATGTGTGTGGAACATTTACAAATGAATAAAGGGTTGTGTACTCATACTTCATAACTTTTATTAATGATTTTAGTAGATATGGATATATCTACTTAATGAGGTATAAGTTGGATTCTTTTCATAAGTTCAAATAATAAAAGAATGAACTTGAGAACTAGCTTGGTAAGAAGATTAGAAAACTCTGCTCAGACTGAGGTGGAGAGTATATTAATCAAGACTTCATTGATTACTTATAAGAGTTTAGGATCTTATCCCAACTCACTCCTCCTTACACACCTCAGTGAAATGGTGTAAGTGAAAGGAGGAACCGCACCTTGTTGGACATGGTGAGATCAATGATGAGTCATGCAAGTATTCCATTGTCCTTTTGGGGATATGTGTTACAAACAGTGGCATATATACTAAACCAAGTACAAACTAAATCGATAAATGGTATTCCATACGAGCTTTAGAGTGAAAGAAAATCCATGTTATCAAATTTACATGTGTGGGGTAGAGAAGCATTTGTTAAGGCCTATTCAGGTAAAAAACTTGCACCCTAAGGCACAAGTTTTACCTTTATAGGATACCCTAAGGAAACAAGGGGATATTACTTATACAATCCCTTAGACAAAAATTTTATAGTTGAAAGACATGTCATATTCCTTGAGAGGGAACACATATCCAAAAGAGATAGTGGAATCAAGATAGACTTCGATGAAGTCGAGGATCAAGGTACACAATATTTGGTACAGGAACAGATTCCACAAATCCCTATAGAAGAAGAATTTGTTCTAGAGACACAAGTGTTGTATAGGAGTACAAGAGAGGTTAGAGAATTGGAATGATATAGTTTTCTAGTTACTAAGGATGGTGACTCGTTATTGGTTGATAATAATGATCATATAATCTACAAGGAAGAAGTAAGTGGCATAAACGTTTCTAAGTGGCAAGAATCCATGAATTCAGAAATAGATTCCATGTACCAAAACCAAATCTAGATTTTGATAGATCCTACAGTTGATGTAAATCATATTAGTTGAAAATGGGTATTTAAGAAGAAACTAGACATGGAAGGACAAGTCAGTATCTATAAGGCACGATTGGTTGCAAAAGGGTTTAAACAACATCAAGGAATTGACTACAATGAAACCTTTTCACCAGTTCCGATGCTGAAATCCATAAGAATTCTATTGGAAATTGATTCTTACCATGACTATGAGATTTGGAAAATGGATTTCAAAGCATCCTTCCTTAACGGGAACCTTCAGGAAGATGTCTACATGGAACAACCTAAAGGGTTTGTGACTCCAAAGGATTCCAATAAGGTATGCAAGTTTCAGAAATCCATTTATGGATTAAAGTAAGAATCTAGGCCATGGAACATTCATTTTGATGAATCCATAACAGAATTTGGTTTTATTAAGAATGAATGTGATCCTTGTGTCTACTAACAGTTTAGTGAGAGTGTGATCATTTTCCTAATAGTATATGTTGATGACATAATACTTATTGTAAATGAGATACAATTCTTACAGTCTGTTAAGTCATGGTTGAATCAATGTTTCTCCATAAAGTAATTGGGTGAGGTATTATATATTCTTGGGATCAAGATCTATCATGATAGATCCAAGATATTGTTGGGCCTAAGTCAAATTACATACATTGACAAGATACTGAAGAGATTCAGTATGGACAATCCAAGAGGGGATTGTTGCCAGTGTCACGTGGCATTCATATTTCTAAAAAAATGTGTCCTCAAACACATGAAGAAAGAGAGATAATGGAAAGGAATCTATATGCATCAGCAATTGGGTTAGTCATGTATGTCATGCTATGTACTAGGCTAGATGTTTACTAGGCATTAAGTGTGGTAGGTAGATATCAAGCTGACCCAGGTAACCACCATTGGATTGAAGTCAAGATTATCCTTAAGTATCTGAGGCGTACTAAGGATATATTCCTGGTTTATGGAGGATATGAGGAACTAGTCGTTAGAGGATATGTAGTTGCTAGTTTCCAGACTAATCAGGATGACATGAAGTCACAAACGGGATACATCTTCACTTTGAGTGGAGGTGCTATGAGCTGGAAGAGCTCAAATCAGAGTGTGGTCGCATATTCTACAGTAGAGTCTGAGTATATTGCAGCTTCTAAGGTAGCTATAGAAGTAGTTTGGATGTGAAGATTCATCAAGGATATGGATGTGGTACCTAGAAATAAAGATCTCATCACACTCTATGGTGATAATACTACAGCAGTGGCTCTTTCAAAAGAGCCAAGGTCACATTAGTGGACAAATCACGTACTTCATAAATATCATATATTGAGGGATTTTTCTCAGAGAGGTGAAGTTGTAGTGAGCAGTATTTCCATGGAAGATAATGTAGTGGACCCCTTAACTAAAGACTTGACTTAGTAGAAACATGATCATCATGTGAGGTCTAACAAACTAAAAGTCGTAGGCAGTTGGTTCTAGTCTAAGTGGGAGTTTGTTAGAGTTGGTATCCTAGAACCAACTATTTTTACTTTGATTACATGGATATTTTATATATTTAAATATTAAACATCTTATTACATATTGTTCATTGTTCTGCATGACTATGATGTAATAATGTCCTACAGTATTTGTTGCATTGATAAGGTCATGGCAGTTCCTCACTATGATGAGAACCTTGAAATGATATAGAAATATTCTTAAATATAGTTCTACGGTTGGATGATATACTATGATGGGACACATAGTAACAGACCTTCAGGTGCATGTAATCATAAGAAGATAAGACTTCCTCTCATAAATTTCTCACTTGGTAATCTCTAAGATGGGGGATTATGAGAACAGACACGCCAGTAGGAATTCTGCATGTTTTGGTGTCATCGAATATTCCTATATATGAGCATGTGTAATTTTCCTTAGACTTTAATATTATCATTAATATGTGTCACAACTCGTGCACTTTGATTTACTGACGAAAATAATCTTTCCATATGTTGGTGGGAAGTAGTTTACGTTGGGTGCGTTATGAGTGGCATGTTATTAATGAATAAGTCAAGGAAGGATTTTTTCCCTTCCATTTATGGAAGTTGATATCTTATCCCTTTGATTGAAATAGAACTGTCACGTGAAATTCCATGGCCATGGTGTAATTATGAGTTTATTTCAGGTAGTCAAAGAACGATGTATCAAGCACAAAGGTTGATGACACTATCATGAAACCTGATTGATGAGATATTGAGACAAAGGGATTATATTACATAGTGATCGTTCGTATGTGGATGTTTTTGTTATGAATTTAACTCCTTATTCTTGGGTGCCTTGACTCATTGCTAGATAGTACTCTTGGACTTTAGTAAATCCCACCTAATTCCAATGAGAAAGAATCATAGAGGGTCACACACTAAGCGTTTTTTGTGGTCTCAGTTAAATTCTATTTTAATTTAATTAATGAAATAAATATTATTCTCAAGACCATGGAATAATTTTATTCAAGTTAAAATGATCGCATAAATTAATAAATATTTATTCACTGGATTGTGAGTAAAATATATTTATTTATTTTATTGAACATTTAATAAATATTTATTTACTAGTTTGTAAATAAAATATTTATTTAAAATAATAATTTATTTATTTATTTATTCAGGTGTTTAATAAATGGAAGTGGAGTTCGAGCGGATCAAGTCTGGTCTGGTAGTAAAATAATTATTCACAAGATGGTAAATAATTATTTAACTAGTTGGCACAAGTTAAAATAATAATAATGTTGCAATTATTTTGTAGTGCGGAATTTTATTTATAATTCTATTTTGTGCAAGTTGGTGCACCATAAATAATGACATGATATTATTATTAAGAGCATGAGTTTTCTCTAAGGTTATGAATGTATTTAATTACTATTATGCCCAGTGAATTGAGAATTGTTGAGCCAAACAATTTCTCTCTCGAATCCTCTTCCCTCCCCTCTCAAGAACGAGATACGTTCTTCAAGACTAAAGAACAAGCAATCAAGAACGACCAACACAAGACACTCGCTTTTCTGTGCTAGCACCCAAAGAATGAGTGGTGTCGGTCAAAGGCCATCGAATCATGTGTGGATCACCATTAGAGGTATTCTGGTTTTGATCCTTGCAATTACAATGAGACAATCCAAAGGGTCATTCTGGATGATCAACATCGTCAATGAATAAAGTACCGAAGATCCAGGTATTCTTTTCTTTATAAAATTAATTAAATTAATTATAAACATGATGTGAAAGATCTTTTATCTCTTGGATCTGACGCCTTTCTTCTTTTGTCTAAATCTTTTATTTTAATCCATGGATACTGACATTCATTATCATATTGATCTCGGATTGGTCATGAATTGCGGCAAAGGCAAAGTTGGTCCCCACCCAACGTTGCGCTTCTGCCAATGACCTCAATCAAATTTCTTGAATTAGAGAGGGTTTAAAACCCCCTCTAATATCATCAATTAGAGGGGTTTCAACCCCCCCCCCCCCCCCTAATGTCGTCAATTATAGGGGGTTCAAAATCCCCTCTAATCTAAGGTATTAGTGACACTTAATGAACTCCCTCTAATATTTTAAATTATAGAGGGTTGTGAACCCCCACTATTTCATTTAAAAAATAAATTATATATATATACACAAACAAATATTATACATATACATATATATATATATAGCTTTTCTAAAATCCAACCGAATATATAGCACCACTAATTATTAAATTAATGGCGGTTTTGACATAACCACCTCTAAAATCAAACCAAATACTAAAAAATATTGCTAAAAAATTAGAGTGGGTTGTGCATAACACCCTCTAAAAAACCGTCACTAATCTGCTATTTTTTTATACTGTCTGTATCACATGGTAGAGTTAGCCATGGAAAAATGCCTCCAAATGACGATGCAACTTCCTTCATTATTTCTTTTTTGTATCCACAGTGCAATAGCTAGCATGATGCCACAACACTTCGGTATTTATTCTTTTGTATTTTGAGCTACAAAGGACCATGAAACAATGCTTATAAATATGGTGTAGCTCCATTCTTCTTCTTAAGATCGACAGTGGCTATGAAACAACAGACAACCCATGGTGCAGCCCCTTCGCATTGGTTTGATATCCTCTGTCGACTACGCCACATACTCATGGCTACAGGGTAGCGATGCTCTAAAATCCAATGGCATGGAGTTCCTCATTAATTAGCCATGATGGTACCATGGTACAGTGGTGACGACAATGGCATAATGTCTATCTAAGGAAGGAGACATATGAGTGGAGCGAAACACATTTTTTTGTACGTATGAATAGTACCCCACATGCATCGCATCCCACATCGGAAGAATCAGTAGACTCGTAGTGCTATATATTAAACTATGCAACATTCAATTGATAGTGAAGTCAGATTGGTGATAGAGGATGTCTACCGTTGTCATGCGCCACCCTGCGCTAGTGAGACTCTCCTCCTAGCACTGTATGGATCTTCCTCTCATGCGCCATTATGCTCCTATGTCTGTGCATTATGTGTGCATTCATCTCTACTGCATGTTCAGTCTTCCTTATGGGTTGCTTGGTCATGTGCCACTAATGGGGCAGCCATGTGGCTTGCCCCCATATGTTAAGGGTGGGCTATGTTGGCTAATTTTTTAGCTTAAGTCCTCACATTTACTTTTTCAAATTCAGCACCCTGTAGAACATAAAATCTCCCATAAAATTATAAATATTTAAGGCAGTTCACTTAATTATGGGAAAAATTAATCAATTAAATTCCAAATTAAATAAAATTTAATTAAAATATGTGTGTATAGTATGAACTCACACTACCACAGATCCGGGTAATGAATGCACCAGGTTTTATCAGTGCTAAGTAGAAAGCGCTGATAAAAGTGTCACCTTTATCAATGCTATCTAAAAACGTTCATAAATCTACCCTTTATTAGTGCTAAAAAGTGATGATAAAGGTATACCCTTTATCAGAACTTTCTTTAGCGCTAATAAAAGTTATTAATAAAAAAATTATTAATTTATATAAAATTACTATATTTATATTCAAAAATAATGATTATTTGTATACATTAAATAAAAAATGCATGTTTATAATTAATATTTTTTTTAATAATTCAAATATATATATAATGTTTAAAAAAAGTATTTATAAGATTATAATTATATATATATATATATATATAATTATAAGATTATAATAAATTTTTAAATAATAAATATATTTATTATATTTATTATATTCATTATATTTATTATATTTATAAATATATATAAATACTTTTTAAATATATATATATATATAATTATAATTATAATTATAAATATATAAATATATATTTAAATAAATATATGTTTTCAATAAATTTAGTCAATAAATATATTGATGCGTGAGTATAATTGACGACCATATATGTTATGTATTCATCATGAATGTTCATTTATACATTACACCCTTATTATTATTCATGTTTTCCATATATGACGACTCATTTTTTATTATCTATAATTTACTGGGTATATGATTCATTCATGGTATACCCATGAATCTATCATGTTCTCAAAAGTACTTATAAAATTCAATAAATATATTTATTATATTTATAATTATAAAATTTTAATTATATATAAATAATTTTTAAATATATTTATTTTTAATTATAATTACAACTAATAATTATAAAATTACAATAAATATATTTATTTATAATTTTAATTATAAATATATATATATATATATATATATGTATATATATGTAAATAATTATAAAATTATAATAAATATATTTATTATACTTATAAAGTTATAAATATATCTAATTAAATAAATATATTTATAAATATATACAAATATGTATAAATAAATACAAATAGTTATAATTATAATTCTAAATAAATATATACATATTTAAATAATCATAAAATTATAATAAATATATTAATTATATATATTTATATACAAATATTAATAAATAAATACAAATAGTTATAATTATAATTGTAAGTAAATATAGATATATTTAAATAATTGTAAAATTTAATTAATATATTAATTAATATATTTATAAAATTATAATTATATTTGTTATAATTTTATAATTATTTATATATATATTTATTTATTTATTTATTTATAATTATAATTATAAATAAATATTAATTTATTATAATTTTTAATTACAAATAAATTTATATTTATTTATAGTTATAATTTTAAACAAATATATATTTATTTAAATAATTATAAAATTATAAAAAAATATATTTATTATTCTTATAATGTTATAAATATATATAATTAAATAAATATATTTATAAATATATACAAATATTAATAAATAAATAAGAACATTTATAATTATATTTATAAATAATTACAGATATATTTAAATAATTATAAAATTATAAGAAATGTATTAATTATATATATTTATAAAATTATTAATATAATAAATATATTGTTTATAATTTTATTTTTATTTAAATAAATATATATTCGTTTAAATAATTATAAAATTATAAGAAATATATTTAGTATATCTATAATCTTATAAATATATATAATCAATATATTAATTATATATATTTATAAAATTATAATATAGTAAATATATTTGACATAATTTTATAATTATTTAAATATATATATATATATATTTACTTATTTGTATTTATAATTATAAATATATTTATTTATTTATTTACATAATTATAAAATTATAAAAAATATATTTATTATATGTATAACCATAACTATAAATAAATAAATATTTATTTATATTTATATATATAATAAATATATTTATATAATTATATATATATAAATATTATAAATAAATATTTATTTATTTATATTTATATATATAATAAATATATATTTATAATTATATATATTTATAAATATTATAAATAAATATATATTTAATTATAAGTATAAAATTATAAGAAATATATTAATTATATATATTTATAAAATTATTTATATAATAAATATATTTTTTGTGATTTTATAATTTGAAATAAATATATATTTATTTATAATATTTATTAATATATATAATTATTTTATTATATTTATTATATATATAAATATAAATAAATATTTATTTATTTATAGTTATAGTTATAAATAAATATATATATATATTATATATATAATTTTATAAATATATATAATAATGTAAAAAAATTATTAACATTATATCTTTATGAGTGCTTTCTATTTTAGTGTTGATAAAACATACCTTTGTCAGTGTTTTTTAACTATCACTAAAAGAAGCTTCACTTGATTTTATAAATGAACTTTGACAGTCTCCTCCTTCCTTCGCACACCTCAAGCTCTTGTGAAAGTCAACCCCTGCGTCGTGGACCCCTTTTCTACCCCGACCTCATCTCTGCCGCAGCCGACCCATCCTCCACTGTGAACTCTTCTCTGATGCGAACGCTCCTCTGCCGCGAACCCTCCACCGCCGCGAACCCACCTCCGTCATGACCCCTCCTCTGTCACGAATGCTCGTCTGCCACGAACCTCCTCTATTGTAGATCCACCTCCACCAAAAATTGTCCTCTGTCATGAAACCTCCTCCATTGTGCGCCAAACGCCACCTATGTTGTGCACCCTCCTCTGTCGTGAACTCACCTCCGCTGCAAATCCCTCCACGACCTTTGTTGTCGCTACCCGCCACCACCTACCCCAACTCCGCTGCTACCAGACCCTACTACTGCCATGGGTATGCCATTTTTTACATTTTTATGAATTCCTAATATATAGATAGATTTTGGTTCACCTAATTTCATGGAACCAGTGGATTAGAATTCTAAATATGGATCCTCAACCTTAATATATAGATAGAATTTGGAATTTAATGGGTCGTTGGCTACGGTATTTGGATTTTTTTTGAGTGAGGCAATGGAGATGACACTCATATTATGGGGAGTTATGTGTGGGTTGGAGGGGTGCAACCCTCACGCTAAAAGGGTTGCAGGTGTTTGGAACTATCTATTGAGGTACATTTCTAAATTCTATAGTTAATTCCCATGGGGAATTAGTTATGGTGGATGATCAAGCTAAGTGTCAGCTTTGCGATTATGGTGATTGTGTGGAAGGATGAAAGCTATATATGATGTGTCATTTTTTGAATGAAAGTTTTGTTTTGGGTTTGAGTGGGATTTCAAGGAAAATATGGTATGTTCTTTGTTTTTGTAGAAGGATGGTGGGTATGCATCCACTTCAGTGGGTTTTTTATGATGAAGATGGGTTCCAATCGTTATTGGAATTCTCAGGAATGTTATGGCATGGTTAGTTGGAAACCATACCTAATGAATTTTATGAGCATGAGTTTAAGGTTCTTTTATTCTTTTTAACTGTAAGAGGTGCTAGTAGTGGGAATTATTAGTGATAAGTTGAGTCTTATTGTGGGTAGAAACATAACTATGATAGGTGATTGGGTAATAACAGAATTCGATGTTTTTTTTAGATGGACCCAGGAAGGCGTCATCTTGGTATTTGAATTTTGATAATGGGCATTGGATTGGGTTTTGTCTGGTTGAGTTCCCTGAGTTAGATGTTGTGTCTTCAATGTGTTTCAGACATTTAGAAATGGAACAAGGCCATTTTTGATAACTGGTGACAATCGTAGGTTAGGTAATGTGTATGTATGACCACCACTAATTCATGGGGATGAGAATTATTATGGTGGGGAGGTTGAAAGAACGCGTGTTCACTAGAACTAAAAATTTATGATATTGAATTTTCATTTACTGGATGGGTCAAATTTTTAATTAAGACTCGGAATGACAATCCAAGATTTGGAATTCCTCAAAGTGTTTTTTTAAGATGAGGAATGAGGATCAAGAGGTAGATCAGGTGTTCGGATAAGGATTGGAAGCTTCAAGTTAAGTTTCAATAATTTTGAATTTTTCTAGAAAGGGGGCATGGTTTCTTGTGCATAGTTTAGGAGGAACCATGCCAAACTGTGATTCTTAGGAAGTTTAAATTAATTTTGAACTAATAATGGTTGTGTTTCATGGTTACCACATGGTTTAGGATAGACTTTGTGGGGTTCAAGGGGAAACCACATAGGGATGAGGAGGGTCTGAGACCAGACACGCAACCTGTGAACAGTTTTAGACAAATTGTGCAGTAAGTCGAATCATACAACACATTATCCTTCATGAATCTATTGCATAAAATCACTCTTAACTTCACAATAAATTAAATAAAAATAAGAAAACTAAATATTTTTCCATAATCAATGAGGTATGATCACTCTATCAATGCATAATTACAAAATAAATGTTGATACCCAACATAATTTTTTTTCAAGCACCCAGGACTCCACTGTGTCATCTTGATGACCTCTATATTGATATGGAATTCCAAAATATGTATATATATTTATATCACATAGTGATTTTTATTCTGTTTAATAATAATTTTTAATGTCCTTGGAATATAATTCACATTAATAGGTTATAATAGTTTCCCACTATAATGAGAACATAGATATTCCATAAAGATATTCTTAAATAAATATATCATATAGTATAGATATATATATATTACATGACATAAATGATGGTTGACTATCGGTTGATGGAGTCTCATATGAAATTGATACATCTTCTCATGAAATTCAAACTTGATGATATCTAAGAAGAATGGTCCCAGTGAAAGACCCATTAATAGGAATTTAACATGTTTTATGTGTCATTTGATATTACTATATGAAAAAAATGTTTATTTTTCCTAAAACTAGATTTTTTTTATCTTATAGCTTTATATTTTATAAAATGTTGGTTTTTTTTTATTCATGTATCTTTTATAAAGTGCCTCTTTTAAAATTATTCAAGTGTTTTGAAATGTTTATTAAAAAATTATATGTGTTCAACATACGCTTTTTTGGTTTTAAATAGATTTAAAATGATTTAAACACTTAGAATTGACTTAGGTTGCATGCCAACTATTTGTCAACTCAACTAATTGGCTTTCATAAAGGGATGTGAATGTTTTGAAAGCATATTTAATGCAAGTTTCATTTTAACAAGGGGTGTGCGGAGTTTTAAATAAAAATTTGTAAAATATAGAGGGTTGTCGTTCATTTTAAATGATTAAGACTATTGGGTCATGAAGTTTCCTTGAATGCTTTAAAAAAATTGTGATTTTGTGAAAGAGTTCTTAGAATTGATTGGTTTATTTTAAAAATGGTGTGTTATTTTAAAGAGGAATTTGTGTAAATGGTTAGTTTTTTTAATGGTATTTCAAATGTGATTTTATAAATATTTTTCAAAGGACATACAAAATGTAGTTTTTCTATAGAATTTTAAGTTTAGATTTTTATAGAATTAGGAAAACCAATACACTATATAGGGAAGACAATTAGATTTATAATAACACCATGGAAAGGGCATGTCATTAACTCTATCCAACCCATAGGATATCTATCATGAACTCACTCCCACAAAAGGTGAATTAATGTTTAACCCCATTGAAACTCATAAACTTACTTTTCATCCAACATCACTTACATGGTTTAAATTAGAAGGCCCCTTGTTTGATATGTCTATTTAGGACTTTTTCCTTAGAGGGGTGTGATTGATTATTAATATGAAATTCTTGATGCTTATTCATGGATGTGAAAATGGTCTCTTTCTTATGAGGGTGTTAGAGTTGATATATGATTTACTGCTTATATTATATTTATTCATGTGATGATCATTGACTTGTTGTTTATCACTTCAACTTATTTGGCTACATGGGAACCCTGTGAATTAAGAAATAGGTCCAGATGTATACTACACTAGTTAGCTCACGCACTATCTAGTTTCCCCTAGTTGTATGGTTTTCTTAGTCTATAGGAGTGACCCTAATGAGGAATGTGTGGGTAATTCAGGTGGATTTTCTATTTTTTTAGGATTCAATATAGGTTTACTATTGGCCTCATTGTAGTGTGAGTAAAAAATGAAGGAATAATTGAATTCCCTCTATGATTTTGATACATTTCATATAATAGAATTAGAACCAGGAAAGAGGGATCTATTGGACAATTAGATTTATCATCTAAAGGAGAAAGTGGATGATAGGAAATAGTGAAAGGTTTCTCTAGTTGTAAATGTATTTCAATAATTAGAAGGATTAGATTTCAGTTATATTTTCTCTCGTATTGTAAAGAATATAATAATTCAGATGGTTCTCGGCTTGGTTTCCATTGAAGGTTTATTTATAGAACAAAGGGATGTCATGATTATATTTCTTCATAGAAATTTGGAGTAAGATATCTATATATATCAACTAGAAGGTTTCATGCTAAATGGAATAGAAGGTTCGGTTCCAGTCTCAAATGGAGTTTTTGTGGTCTTAATTAGGCACCAAGACAGTGTAGATGGAATTTAAATGCTTTCATGGTAGAATTAATGTTCATGCAGTGTAATGTAAATAATTGATACTATATGAAGGTGTATTATGATAGGAGTTTTATCATTTTGATTATTTATGTTGATGAATTTATCTTAGTTGGACCAATGGAGGAAAGACTGAAAGAGCTGAAGATTGATTTATGTAGAAGATCCCAAATGAAGGACCTTGGTTATGGAAAGTGGATATTAGTGATAAATATTAAAAGAGACTTAAATTATATAACTTTTTTTAGCCTTGGTTAATTTTTATATCAATGTTTTTTGTATTTATTTTGTTAAATATTAATATTACTGAATCAAATAGGATGGATATGAATAAATAATGGGTGGATGTTAATCATATGACAAAAGAGTATGAAGATGGAGTGAAAGAGTTTGTCAAGTTTGCAAAAGATCATGCATATGACCCTTCTCAAATCCTTTGTCCATGTTTACATTGTTGTTATTCAAGAAAAATTAGTCCAGGGTAGTTGGAAGAACACTTGATATGTCACATAATAGATTAGAGTTATAAATGTTGGAATAAACATGGGGAAAAAGTGAATGTAGCTAGTGGTTGGGAAATCACTGTATTTTATGGATCATCTGATATGATTACAAGTATGTACAGTGAATAATACCATATTGAGGATGTGATTACAAATGTGAATGATGATGAAGATTGTATTGAGGAAATGACAATGAAAATTTAAGATGAACTTCGTGATTGCCCAAATTTGTTTGAGAAGTTAAAGAGTTGTGTAAAGATGCCATTGTATGCTGGTTTTACTAAATATATAGCATTGTCAGCCGTACTGAAGCTGTATAATTTGAAATCATCCCATGGATGGAGTGATTCCAATTTTACAGAACTACTTGATCTCTTGAATGACATGCTCCTAGAAGATAACGAGCACCTGATCCGAACATACAACGCCAAATGAATACTACACTTGATGGGTATGATCTATGAAAGAATACACACCTACCTGAATGATTGTATATTGTTTCTCAAGGACCACAAATCACTTAAAAAATGCCCAATGTGTGGCGCTTATTGATACAAGAGAGATGAATCCAGTCCTACGAAAGTTTTATGGTAATTTCCAATCATTCCAAGGTTTGGGCACCTATATAGAATTAAGGAGACTACAGGGAAACTGACATGGCATGTAGATACAAGAATTGAAGATAGGAAACAATGTCACCCGACAGACTCTCCTTAGTGGAAGAGAATTCATCATGAGTATCCTGAATTTGGAAATGATCCGAGAAACCTTTGTCTTGCATTATCTATAGATGGAGTGAATCCTTTTGGTTTTCAAAGCAGCACTCACAATACATGGCTGATTATGGTGGTAAATTATAATTTTCCACCATGGTTATGCATAAAATGAAAATTCATCATGTTATCTATTCTTATATTAGAACTAAAACAACTGGGTAATGATATTAATGTTTATTTGGATCCATTGATTGAGGATTTGAAATTATTATGGGATTCAGGTGTTATATTGTATAATGCTTACAGAAATGAATAATTCAAATTGAGAGCCATGTTGTACGAGATGATAAATGACTTTAATTCTTATGGAAATTTTTTAGGATATAGCATTAAAGGAACTCAAGGGTGTCCCATTTTCAAGCAAGGTACACAATCAATTAGGTTGAAACAATCATTGAAAACTGTGTTTCTAGGACATCGTGGATTTCTACCCCGATAGCATAAGTAACGATATTGGATGACATCATTCGATGGAAGTTTAGAAGAATATACAACATTGTCCCCACTAACAGGTGATCAACTGTTTGAGAAACTAAAATATGTGGACACTGCTTTTGGTAAACCATTTTCGAAAAACCTTACGAAAACTGGTTGGAAAAAGATATCAGTTTTTTTTAATTACCATACTAGAATTTTATGTACGTCAAAAAATTTCTTGATGTTATGCATGTTGAAAAAAAATTATGTGATAGTTTCATTGTCACCTTTCTAAATGAACCTAGAAAAAAAGTGTGGAATTATGGCTAGGTTGGACATGATTGACATGGGAATATGAGAAGAGTTGGCGCCAGTGAAGGGTGAAAAATGAACTTTTCTTCCTCCAACTGCATACACTATTTCCAGGAAAGAGAGATATCAGTTTTTTAACTTCTTGAATGACGTAAAGGTTCTATAGGGGTATTCATCAATTTTCAAGAACATCATGTTAATGAACGATTAAAAGTTAAAGGGTCTGAAATCACATGGCTGCCAGGTTTTGATGCAAGATCTAATGCCTATAGCTTTATGTTTCATTTTTTCCAAAATGTATGTCACGCATTAACAAAGATATATTTCTTCTTAAAATATATATGAATTAAAGTTATAGACCTGGTGAAATTTATGACTATGTAAAGAGGAATTGTCATCATATTATGTTAATTGGAAATGTTCTTCCTACTAACATTCTTTGATATCATGGTTCATTTTATGGTTCACTTAGTGAGAGAGATTTGACTATGTGGTCCTATACACTATAGATGCATTTACCCCATTAAATGGTATATGAATATTTTGAAAGGGTATGTCAAAAATCAAAGTTATTCAGAGAGTTGTATTGTGGAGTGATATATTGTTGAGGAAGTCATTGAATTCTATACCGAATACCAATCTGGTCTGGAAAGCATCGGTCTACCAAAATCTCATCACACTGGGTGGCTTGTGAGTGAAGGAATTTCTAGAATAGATGTTGTCACAATCAATATTATAGATCAGGAGTAGGTCCACCTTTAAATTTTTCATAACAGTTTGGATAGATGGAGAGAAAAAATATGGTTTAAAGAGGCCCCAGTGAAGTTCAAATTTCTCCTATGGAGAATCCGGAATCAGGCTTTACCATATGAAGAGAATATCTAGAGGATTGGCATACCAAAAGTTTCTATATGTCTGTGATGTAAGAGCTAAAAGGAGGAGAACACTGACCACCTATTCTTCAAAGGGGAGTGGGCACACATAGTCTGGTCAGAGTTTGGGGTCTTCATGGGAATCACTGGTCAACACGAGCAGGGGTATAATTTTTTAGACTATTGGTTTTTAAGAGATAGTACTGAGGGAGTGGAAAGGAATGACCGATCTTTGATCTTTTTAGTGGGATGTTGGAGAATCTGGAAGGAAAAAAATAACACTTGGACTGAAGGTGTTCAATTCACCACAAGGACCATAACCATCAAAACCAAGTCCCTACTGGTCGACCTAACCTCTCTCATCAAAAACTAGGTTGATTCCCCATCACTCAGACCTATTCTCATAGGTAGGACTCGTGTTACTCCTAACCTATGCATCATGTAGGGGTGGTGGGTCTGTTAGAAACCCCATATATCTATCTTTAAACTCAATACTAACATATCATTTAGTTTAGGCCTATTGAGGGTAGGTGGGGTGGTGCGGGGTCATCGGGGGATTGTATCCCTAGCGTTCACAATGACTTTCAGAAATGTGGACTCGCTCCAGGAAGAGGATATAGTGTTTCTCATAGGTCTTCACTTATGAATATGGGATAATATAAATTTGAAGGAGGCTAAAACCAATTGCATCACTCTACATAATTCATTTCATGGATTAGGTACCATCTCTTGGTCAATCTCATATATTTTTCAGAGATGCAGGGGTCTTTTGAGTAATTAGATTGAAGTTCTTCACACTTAGAGGGAGGGAAACAAGGTTGCGTATTTCATGGCCTCCAATGCATGGAATCACAAGAGGGTTATTTGTTTCCCCAATAAGAGCACTCTTTTGGTAGAGGGGGTGAATCTTATGGTGGTAGATGCATAGGTCCTTCATTACTTTCAACCTCCCTAAATCTCAGTTGTTCTTCTCATGTGGTGGTTTTTTTGTACTCTGTGGACTTTTTAGTGGAATAAAATATGAAGTTATAAGTGGTGGTGTTTAAATATGGATATCAAATACACATAATCAATAGTTTATAGGATGGTTTTAGGACCATATTTTTAAGTAGTCAGATGAAAATCTAGATTCAATTTTAGAACGACTTTGATGGATAGTTGGGGGACTAAGTGTGTATGTATTATCTTATAGTGGTTATATAATTAATGGTTATACATTATATACAAATGATCATGATGAAGATACTACTATAAAAAATAGTGGAGTTACACTTATGGCTGAAGTGATGCATGTTTCTGGTACTAAGGATAGAAATCCAATTTACACGAATATTTAATACATTGGCATCACCAAACAAATATGGGAGTTGGATTATACAATATTTCATGTGTTGATTTTTCAATGCAAGTGGGTTGATAATAGGAGTGCTATTAAAATAGATGAATTGAGATTATTGGAAGTTTATTTCAGTAAGGAAGGGTAAAAAGATGAACCATTTATAATGGAATCATAGGTAGTACAAGTATTTTGTCTTCCAGATCCTGAAAAATGAAATTGGTCAATTGTTATGTCATCCACCAAAACCACTAAAGGGTCAGATGAAAATTAAACTAAGGATGAACCTTTCATTGGGATGTCTCAATCATTTTACAGTGGTCCCAATGAATATGACATTTTTTATGTCATAGGATAACACAATTAAGGGATTTGGATAGCCGATAGAGGGGTAAAATTCCTTCATCCTTTAAAAAAAGAGAGTTCAATAATCGGGTTATATATTTTTTATAATATACATCGTGTTACCTCATGTTATTATCCATTTACTAATGCATTTATATACTCTAAATTAAATTTTAAACCACTTATATAGATAATGACTTCTGAATGTGTTGGTGCTCCCAATCCTAAGGAACAACAATTCTCTTAGCCTGTTGTTGCTCGCAGTGCAGAGGAATGAACATCTGCATGTGTCGGTGCTCTCATTCCTAAGAAACAATAGGTTTCTCAACCTGTTGTTGCTCCCAGTGCAGAGGTACAATGATCATCTACACATGACAATGCTACCGTTCCAGAGGAACATATTGACAATTTTGATTCCGGGGAAATGGAAGGTGACGAAGGATCGATGACGTAGAAAAAATATGAGTATCGTAGTTTGACGGTGTTAGAAAAAAATAATTAAGGTGAAAGTCAAAGGCATCAAATACATGGTCATATGGAATGCATGGTGACAACATGTTAACCCCAACAAGTCCATTTTCAGTAGTTACATTGGAATTGTCATTCAGTAATGAGTGATGATTGATGTAGATTTGTGGAACCATGTTGTGCCCGAGATTAAGACACTAATGTGGGAAGAGATTATGGTAACATTATGATATCATTTCTTTATTTTACTAAAAAATAAAATAATGAAACATTGACTTACTCTTCATCATTCATTATAGATTTAATTTATAGTAAATTACTCCTATAAGAAATATGTATTAATGCTTGCTGGAAGGATTCATAGAGGATTTTTCACAATTCTAACAAGACATAATCTTAAAGATGCTAAAGGGAAAATAAACCTGAACCCGCTGCTTATCTATGAACACCTGATAACCCAAGAAGCATGGGATGCATTTACTGGTCATCATACCGATGTGTCTTTTTAGGTACATTGTGTCTGGTAATATGTAGTTTGAAGATACTTGTATTCATCACTTTTATTGATAGTTTTTATTTATGAAACAACAATTGAGTGCTAGAAATAAGGAACAAGCAACAAAACTAGCGTACCCCTATCATAAATTAAGGATGGGGTACACTTCACTTGAAAAATAATTGGTACGTATTTTAAACCTATCGTAATACTTTTATGTGACATGAAACAACACCATAATTATGCCCCTCTGTTTATATGAAGATTTATTAATCTAAATACAAAGAAACTTCCATCCCATGCCATGTGCTATGGAAGGAGGCATGTGTAAATAAATATGGGATATTGAAAGATGAATAGACACAAAAAGTGTGAGAAACATGTGTAAGTATTACATAATAAAATTTGTTTTACTTTAAATAATTATTACATAACAATGATAACTTATTTTCCTATATTTTCTATCTGACACAATCACATGAATCAGCAACACCTATACCAGATGAGCACATACTATCAGTGGCCTTGAAGCGGCCAGAACTATGTGGCTGCTTTAGTGGTGCGGGTTTTGGCATGACACCCCGAACATATTTTGAGAAAAAAAACAAGAGGAGGATCAAAGTGAATTAATAAAATATATTAGAGAAAGAATAGATATCCTTGAAGAACAATTACAATGGCATAGAGAGATGATAACAACTTTTATGGGGGGAGACAAGAAGAATAAGAAACTCAAGAACAGCCACTGCGTAAAGATCCCGCCCCACCCCCCACCAGCTATGAGGCGAGTCATTCCCCTCAAAGAGATTTCTTAGCTGAGGTAATCAATGTTATAATAAATGTTTCTATGAAATTTTAATTAGACATACACTAATACCTTTCCTATACTGATATTCTACAGGGTGATAATGATTATGATTTATATCTATCAACACCCACCCATCGCCTTGTAGCGAGGGCTATAGTGTTCAATATGCAAAATGACATGCTCCACAACAGACCACTTCCAACAGGTCATGTACGAGTGTCGATTAGTTTATCCCATGAGCCGAGTGCCAAGCTACATGTTCCAATTCATGAGGAAGATATTCATACAGTCAAAAAAGCTATTGGAACATTCATCGCATGGCCATCACATTTTGAAAAAAAAAACATGCCGATAAGGAGGTATTCATTTCCAATTTATTTCTCAAGGTAAACCTTTAACAATTAATGAAAAAAGGTTTGAACTGATGAATGTTATTATAGGCAGACAAAGGGAAGGGGGAAAAATGAAAGACTCGCTTAAAACCATCTAAAGGAACAACCAACCAAATGAAAAGATTTACTAAAAGCACCATTACCCCGCCTGTTCTATATCTGCATTTACTATCATTAAAGGTTCATGTGGATACAAAGTTAAAATATAGTTTTAATCACATAGTTGATTTTGAAGAAAATATGTATGGAGAGAAAGATCAAGACTTCATTGGTGTTAAGAGTTCAAGTGAAATCCTTGACTACGATTGGCTAGGTGGAACAGTTGTAAATGAATACATGAGGTATGTTTTCAGGATTTGATTTTCCAAAAGCCGATATACTGTGTTAATTATGACTAAATAAATTTCATATTTTTGGTAGGAGCATATATGAAAAACAATTTAATGTATTTTCTCATGAATGTTTTTTTGGACTCGTTATTCCTCACATCACCTCTACAGAACAACCAAAAATAGATACCAACAAAAAGGATGAAATAGTGGCAGGTCTAATCAAATCATTTGAAAGAAAAATTTAGGATGATAGACTCTATTTAAAACCAATTATGTAGGGTTAAAACTCTACAATTTAATCATATAAAATATATTTTAATTTCTTTCATTACTTATTCCTTTTTTGTGTTTTTAGCCAGCATTGGATGCTCGTTGTGGAAAATTTGGATACTCTAAAGATTTATTTCTGAGATTTAATGCATGGATATCCAAAAAACCGTCCACACATGATGGTATTTGTTGATTTTTAATAAATTACATCCAACGTTTTAGAACTAAACAGAAATTTATATAATTTATATCATCTTTTAATGAGTATTCTTTTATAATAGAGCAGTGCATCAATATCGTGAAAAATAAGGAATGTGGACAGGGTATAGGGATAAGAAATAAGACAAGTTATACGACTAGACAATTATCAAGGTATATATAATAAGATTTCACTATACAAACACATATAAAAACAAATTACTTATTCTCCTCAATGTTTTTTTAATGTCCAAAACAAACCAATGGAAAATATTTTGGTTATTATGTTTGTAAATTTATGAGAGAGATCATATTCCATGAATAAACTAGCATCCCTGAAGAGGTATTTTTGAAGATAATTACTATTTCATTTAAAATATTTATCAATCATTTGTGTATTTATATTTTTATAGTACTACTATGACTGTTGAAAAGACTTGTATTCATAAGATGATATAGATGTTCGCAGAAACGAATGAGCAGCATACCTGATGGAAGAATGTACACAAATAACATGAAGATGTGACTTTCATAAAATTATTGGATTGTTTCATATTTATGTTTAAATTACTTCTTTTTAGTATTACTCACATAAGGATTGTTTTCTTATACTGGTGGATTTCTTTGTTTGATTCGGGGTGGTTTTTTTGAAACTAATCATGCTCATGAGAGATTGGACTTTGAGACTGCAACTCAAAATTCAATGAGAATGTAAAGTTTTTTTAATATAATATTTTTTTTCACATAATATTATTTGTTCTATACTGAATTAACATAATATAAATTAAATTTTTGATGACTCATTCAAACAATGTATTCTATAGACTTATTCTCCCTCAAAACCTTGTCACCCCTGCATTTTTGGCATTTATCACTTTCCTTCAAAGGTAGTGGAGGGAACTTGAAGGAAATTGATAAATGTCAATAATTCAGTGTTTCCATTTTAACAAAGAAAGAAAATGTAAATCATGGTAACACATTATGTGGCCGCTATGACTCAAAGTGTGTCTTTTTATATAATTAATTAATTCTTTCAACATTTTATCTAATATTTGTAAATAATTTCCTTATCATTTTTATCTAATAATTATTTAGTTTTTTATATAGATTTTTGGGAAGTCATATTTTCCTTTCAACTATCTAAAAAAATCCATAAAAGATAGAACATGTTCCTTTCAGGTGGAAGAGGAAACCCCATGTTGCATGAAAACCAAGAAAATGCATGGTGTGATCAGTATGACTAAAATTGTTCGTTGTCAGTTTAAAATTTACATTTTAGTTCAAAATGTTTCACTCACTAAAAACCAAGAAAACACACTCTGATTGTCTTGATAATTTAGTACGATGATTCATAAGTAATTTGTGATGTGTATTAAGTATTCTCAGTTAACCCGATGCATGATGTGATCGATATGACTCATAATGGGTGTTTCTAGTTTGAAATGATATTTTAGTAAAAAAACACAACCCACATAATGAAAACTGAACAAACATATTCAGATTGTTTTAATATTCCAGTACAAAAATCAAGTCATTTTTGATGTGTAGGAATTAGTTTCACCTCAATACGATGCACGGTGTGGTCAATATCACTCAAAGTGTCTCTTTTTATTTAAAACTAACATCAATTTAAGTAAAAACAACAACTGACATACTAAAAACTAACCAAAAACATTAAAAGTGTTTTTTTATTTTAGGAAAACAATCCATGAGTCATTTTTGACAAGTGGGAGTCAACTTCACCTCAATACAACACATGGCGTGATCAGTATAAAGTGTATCTTTTTATTTAAAATTGACATTAATTTAAGTAAAAAAGAACAAGTGGCATACTGAAAACTGAGAAAACACATTCATGTTGTTTTAATAATTTATGAGAACGGTCCATGAGTCACTTATGACCTGTAGGAATCAACCACACCTTAATCTGACATACGGTGTGACCGGTATGAATAAAAGTGTTTGTTATTAGTTTAAAATTGACATTTTAGTTCAAAACGTGTCACTCACTGAAAACCAAGAAAACGCACTCTAATTATCTTGATAATTTAGTACAATGATTCATAAGTCATTTTTGATGTATATGAAGCAGTAACACATCAAACCAATGCATGATATAACCAGTATGACTCATAATGCGTGTTTCTAGTTTGAAATAAAATTTTAGTAAAAACACAAATTACATACTAAAAACTAAGAAAAAACATTTGGATTGTTTTGATACTTTAGTAAAATGATCTATATGTCATTTTTTATGTGTAGGAATCTATTTCACCTTAATACGATTCACAGTATGGCCGGTATCACTCAAAGTGTCTCTTTTTATTTAAAATTGACATTAATTTAAGTAAAAACAACAAGTGACATACTGAAAACTAAGAAAACGCATTCAGATTATTTTTATATTTTAGGATAATGATATATAAGTCATTTTTGATGTGTAAGAATTAGTCGAACCTCAATACAACACATGGTGTGGCCAGTATCACTCAAAGTATCTCTCTTTATTTAAAATTGATATCAATTTAAGTAAAAAAAACAAGTGATATACTCAAAACTGAGAAAACACATTCGGATTATTTTTATATTTTAAGAAAATGATCCATGAGTCATTTTTTATGTGTAAGAATCAACCCTACCTCAATAGGATGCACGGTGTGTTGGTATAACTCTAAATGTGTATTTTTATTTAAAATTGACATCAATTTAAGTAAAAAAGAATAAGTGACATACTGAAAACTGAGAAAAACATTAATATTGTTTTTATACTTTAGTAAAATGATACATGATTCATTTGTGACCTATAGGAATCAACCACACCTCAATCTGACACACGGTATGACCGATATGACTAAAAGTGTACGTTATCAGTTTAAAATTGACATTTTAGTTCAAAACCTGCCACTCACAGAAACCCAAGAAAACATGATATGATTGTATTTATAATTTAAGAAAATAAATTATAAGTCATTTTTGACATTTATAAAGTAGTGTCACGTCAAACTAACACATGCTGTGACTGATATGACTCATAATGTGTGTTTCCAGTTTGAAATGACATTTTAGTAAAGACCCAAGTAAACACATTCATATTATTTTAAAACTTTAGTAAAATGATCAATAAGTCATTTGTGATCTATAGGAATTAGTTTCCAACGATCCTTTACCCAAGTGGTAAAGTCTCCTTCTTGGCATCCAAAAGACCCAAGATCAATTTTGAGTAGGGACAAATTTCTGGGGCACTGTAGTAGTACTGTAGCAATATCATAGCAGCAACGAACTATAGCAACGGTGACACTGTAGCGATGGAGGTACTGTATTGGGAACTGCAGTGATGGTGGTATTGTAGTAGTACTATTCACTAAAGGTCCATTTGGGCCAAAAAATGGGCTTTTATGCCCCTAGGACTTTAGGCTATGTAATGGGTCTCCCTCTACCCAGTCAAAAGAGGTATTTGATTTTATTTAATAATAAAATGAGGATTTAGCCCCAACCTTTTTAAAAAAAATATGTATAGAAATTAGACACGCCTCAATACAACGCATGGTGTGGTCGGTATAACTCAAAGTGTCTCTTTTTATTTAAAATTAACTTTAATTTAAGTAAAAACAACAGGTGACATACTAAAAATAGAGAAAAAACATTAAAATTGTTTTGATATTTTAGAAAAGTAGTCTATAAGTCGTTTTTGATGTGTATGAATTATACACACCTCAATACGACACACGATGTGGCCGGTATAACTCAAAGTGTATATTTTTATTTAAAATTGACATTAATTTAAGTAAAAACAACAAGTGACATACTGAACACTGAGAAAAAAAATTCATATTCTTTTGGTACTTATGAAAATGATCCATGAGTCATTTGTGACATGTAGGAATCAATCAAACCTCAATCTAACGCACGGTGTGACTAGTATGACTAAAAGTGTCTGTTATTAGTTTAAAATTGACATTATTTTAGTTCAAAAAGTTTCACGCACTGAAAACCAAGAAAACATGCTCTGGTTATCTTAATAATTTAGGACAGTGATTAATAAGTCATCTGTGATGTGTATGAAGTAGTATCACGTCAAAATGATGCACGATGTGACTGGGATGACTCTTAATTCATGTTTCTGGTTTGAAATGACATTTTAGTAATAAAACACAACTAGAATACTGAATACTGAGAAAACACCTTCGGATTATTTTTATACTCTAAGAAAATGATCTATAATTCATTTTTGACATGTAGGAATCAAACTCACTTTAATAAAATGCACGATGTGGATGGTATAACTCCAAATTTTTCATCATTTAAAATTGACATTAATTTTAGTAAAAGAACAAGTGACATACTCAAAACTGAGAAAGCACATTCAGATTGTTTTGATATTTTAGGACAATGACATATAACTCATTTTTGATATGTATGAATCTAACCCATCTCAATAGGATGCGCAATGTGACCATTATAACTCCAAATGTGTCTTTTTTATTAAATATTGACATTTTATTAATGTATTCTTTCATATTAACATTTAATTTATTTATTTATAGTTATTTTGAGGTTAAAAATCAAACGACCCCAAAACATCCAATGTGAACTTAACCAATTTAGTAACTATATAAGACATGATTAAAAATGAAATAAAAGAGACTATGATAAGGTAATAAACCTAAAAAGTCTTTTAATCAAGTATAAAATTAATACAATTTTATCATTCAGGAAAGTAAGGGATGTATGTGGTGATTCGGGGGATGAGGTAAGGGGTTTTTCTTTAAAATGTTGTTTTAAATGTTTTAAACTCTTTCATATCCATGTTATTAAAAATATTTTAGTAGTGTTATTCATTGTACTCCAATGATTTTTTTAAAGTCATTTTAAAATATCCTTGAATTTTTATAAAGGTTTTAAAATGGATTCTTTTAATCATTTTTTTTATGGATCACTTTTGACTTTTTTACAAAATGAAAAATAATGTTTTTTATGTTTACCGCATGATCATATTTTCCTACCACCATATCCATGATTCATTATCATGATTCCTCTACAAGTTTCTTGGGTTTTTCAAATAATATCCTTTTTCCCACCCTTCTAGAAATTTTTTGTTTTAAGAATTTTCAAAAGAAGAATAATTTCATCCTTATTTTTATGTGAAGTTAAAAGTGATTTTTAATATGAGTTAAATAGAATATTTTATGATATTTTATGATGTAAATTTAATATTTTATTTATTTTAATCATGATATGGTTTTTGGACATTTTATAAGATAACGGGTGAGCCTGATATAACTCTAGTGATAGGTGAGCCTGATATAGATCTCCAATGCATTGGGTAAAGTGATGGAGTTATTGAGAATTAAGTTACTCATAAGGGATATATTTTAATTAATGGTGATGGTTATTGTAGGTTCTAGGTGTAGTGGAAGCACGGAAGGGAGGTGCCCAACTTTTCTTTTTTCCATTATCAATGATTAATCTGAGATCAAGCGATGATGAATATCACGATCAACGGTTTTGAATCAAAGAAAAAGCAAGGGTTATTAACCTGGAACCAAGAGAGGGGAGATCAACACATTTTGTTTATAATTAATTTAATTAAATAATAATTACCTCCAAGGTTATTCTTTCTTTTTTGATGAATCCGACCACAGATCTATAGTGTGTCGTCATTGCGTTGTAGAGTCCTACTGTAGGATTCCTCTAGTGGTGATCCACACGTGATCCATGAATATATGGACATCGCCGAAGGAGTATCTGGGTGCTAGCATAGAATATCCTTGCACTCATGATTTCCACCTTCGATCACCTTGAGAACTGCTTCCAAAGTGTTCTCCTTGATCCAGTGGAGGAGGATGTTTCTCATTCTTGAGAGCATTCTTGGAGAGGGATAAACTCTCTAGGATTGAGAGATTTTCTCCAATCCATTATGCATAATGATTTTCTTTTCTAGGGTTGTGAGAAAATAATCATAATTAGGTATTTATATCGATAGGGCAAAAATAACATAATTTCACAAGTGCCCTTATTTATTTTATTAATCCTAGTGAAACCCCATGTCAAATTATAATAGTATTATTATTATTATTTATTGACATGTGCCTAAGTTATGAATTATGATTAAATATTATTTAATAAAATAATATTCAACATTATTATTTTTCACAAACCCTTGAACTCGGTCCGTCAATCCTCCACCATATTTATTGGACCTTGAATAATGTATATTTATTTATTAAATAAATATCACTACATTATCTTCCAATAAATATATAAATATTATATTCACTAAATAGAAAAAAATATTTATTAAATATTCCGCCCATAATATATTCTTTTTAATAACAAGTGTCAGAATAAATGCGATTAGGAATACATGAATAGTTATTAAACCACAACCAGGAATAATATTTATTCAGCTGATTAAATAATAAAAAATATATATTATTTAATTGAGATATTGGATACACTTAGTGTGTGGACCTCTAAGCCTCTTTCTTAGTGGCATTAGGCAGAGCAGCCTAAAGTACAAAGTTAGCGTCTAGAAACACGCCAAGACACCCATATAGAAAGAAGTTAATGCCACAATTGTAGGTTCCGGGCGCAGTGGAAGCGCGTTGGTAGGTTTGCCCAACTTTAATTTTAACGTTAAACAACGTTCAATCCGATATCCGTCGCGATATAAAACGCCGAATCTTCGGAATAGAATGAAGAACGAAAAGAAAAGAAGAGTCCCGGAACCCTTGAGGAGGATCATCATATGTTGATTATAATTAATTTAATTAATGCATAAGAATTACCTTGTTGGAATTCTTTCTTCGTTGATGTGTCTGGTCACGATTCGGTGATCCGTCGTTGCGTCGTAGAATCCAAGTGTAGGATTCCTCTAGCGGTGATCCATACGTGTGTCACGTATCTCCAGACATCACCGAAGAGATCTTTGGATGCTAGTGCGGAAGAACCTTCGCTTGCGATGTTCGCCTTCGACTGCCTTGATCCGGTGGAGGATCTTGCTCTCGTAACTTGAGGGTGTTCTTGGTGTAAAGGGAATTCTCTCTTGGATTGAGAGTATTTCCAAATCTGTTGTGCACAACAATGGCTCTCAAAAAATGTTGGGGTTACGAGGATATTTATAATCAGGTTTGAGGTTAATAGAGTTATGACAATAAATAAACGCGTTATGCATTTTATTTATTTCATTAACTCTTTTTGAAAACCCCCATGTCGAATTATTAATTCCTTGGCATGCGCCCACGCTGATTATAATAAATATCATTTAATAAAACAATATTAAATCCTCAAAATCCCAATTGGAAAAACTACACGGCGTGTAATAATTAATACACGGCGTGTACTTGTTTTCCATAAAACTACACAGCGTGTATATTTAATATACACGGCGTGTACTTTTATTTTCCATTTTTCTCCACCACATTTATTAGACCTTGAGTAATTACTATTTATTTCTTAAATAAATGTAACTGCATTACTCACTAATAAATATATTATTTTATCCACAGTATATTCTCTCGAATAACTAGTGTCAAAATAAATGCAATCAGACATCATTAAATAATTATTAAACCACAGTCGGGAATAATATTTATTTAACTTGTTAAATTAATATTTAACTGAGATACATGGACACACTTAGTGTGTGACCCTCTAGGCCTCTTTCTCAGTGGCATTAGGCTGAGCCTACCTAAAGTCCAAGGTTAGCATCTAGAAACACGCCAAGGCACCCATAGAGAAAGAAGTTAACGCCGCAATGACGTGTCACCTCCTACGAACGCTTACCGTGTAATATAATCCCTTTGTCTCGATATCTCCAATCAAGCGGGTTGCATGCTAGTGCCATCAACCCATGTGCTTGATTATTATTTCTTTGACTTCCCGGAATTGAACTTTCCCATACCTTACCATGGCCATGGATTTATTTAGGCTATATCAATTCCATCAAAGGGCCTGAGATATCTACTTCCGTTATGGAACGGAAGGGACAAATCCTTTCTCGCATTATCTATTAATGCGGTATTACTCGTGACGCACCCAACGTATCCTACCTCGCTGTGAACAGTGTGTCGTCATAGTTTTCATCAATACATCTAAGTGCGCGAGTTGTAATACCCATTAATAATAATCTTAAAGTCTAAGGATCAATACACACGTCCGTAGATAGGAACATCCAATGACACTATGAAATGTGGATTTCCTACTGGCGGGTCTCGTTCTCATAATATCCTCCTGGATATTACCAAGGGCGCACACCATGAGAAGTTTCCTCAAAGTTTTATGAGTCCTCACCCCTAATGACCTGTATTATTTGTGTCCCTCAAATAATATCATCCGGCCATAGAACATACATTCAAGAACAGTGTTATGGCACTTTCGGGTTCTCGTCATAGCAGGGATCCGCTACGACCCTTTAATGCAACAGCTGTCCTTAGGACATTATCACGTGACATGTCACGCAGAAGAACAATCAAGATGTGATAAGGCTTTTATTTAATGAATAAAGTACAAAGTAGTTGGTTCTAGAGCACCAACTCCAACTGACTCCCACTTGGACTAGAGCCAACTGCTAACAACCTTTAACCCGCTAGCTCTCACATGATATTCATGCTTCTGCTGAGATAGGCCTTTAGTCATGGGGTCCGCCACGTTCTCTTCCGTGGACACTCTGCTCACTGCAACTTCACCCCTTTGATATAAATCCCTCAAGAGGTGATACTTCTGGAGTATGTGCTTTGTCCGTTGATGTGACCTTGGTTCTTTTGCAAGAGCCACCGCTGCAGTATTATCACAATACAATGTAATGGAATCTTTACTGCTAGGCACCACATCAAGCTCCTGGACAAAGTTCCGAATCCAAACGGCTTCTTTGGCTGCATCAGAAGCCGCTATATACTCGGACTCTGCTGTAGAATCGGCGAAAACCGGCTGCTTTGAACTCTTCTAGCTCACAGCTCCTCCATTGAGACAGAAAACATATCCAGATTGCGACTTCAGATCATTCTGATCTGTTTGAAAACCAGCATCAGCATACCCTCTGATGACAAGCTCCTCGTCTCCTCCATACACCAGGAACATATCCTTAGTTCTTCTCAGATACTTAAGGATAGTCTTAACAGCAGTCCAATGTTGTTCTCCTGGATCTGCTTGATATCTGCCTACCATGCTCAGTGCATAGGCAACATCAAGCCTGGTACATAACATGGCATACATGATGGATCCTATAGCCGAAGAGTATGGGATCTTGCTCATCCTATCTTTCTCCTGTTGTGTCTGGGGACACATTTTCTTAGAAAGATGTAAGCCATGTGACATTGGAACCAATCCCCTCTTGGATTTTTCCATACTAAATCTCTTTAGTATCTGGTCAATGTATGTACCCTGACTTAGTCCAAGTAGCATCTTGGATCTATCATGAATGATCTTGATCCCTAGAATGTAGGCTGCTTCTCCTAAGTCCTTCATGGAGAAACACTTGTTCAACCAGTCCTTAACTGACTGTAAGGCTGGTACGTTGTTTCCAATAAGCAATATGTCATCAACATATACCACTAGGATGACGACCGCATTCCCATTAAACCGCTTATAAACACATGGCTCACATTCGTTCTTAATGAAACCAAATTCCTCTATGGCTTCATCAAATCGAATGTTCCATGACCTGGATTCTTGCTTTAATCCATAAATGGATTTCTGCAACTTGTAAACCCGTTTGGCTTCACTTGGTGTCACAAACCCTTCTGGTTGTGTCATATAGACATCTTCCTGAAGGTTCCCATTAAGGAATGCTGTTTTGACATCCATCTGCCAAATCTCGTAGTCATGGTAAGCTGCTATGGCAAGTATGATTATTATGGATTTAAACATGGAAACTGGCGAGAAGGTTTCATCATAGTCAATTCCTTGACGCTGTCTGAATCCTTTAGCCACTAGCCTTGCTTTATAGGTGCTAACTTGACCTTCCATGTCCAGCTTTCTTTTGAATACCCATTTGCATCCAACAGGCTTTACATCAACTGGCTCATCGACCAGAACCCAAACTTGGTTCTGATACATGGAATCCATCTCAGAATTCATAGATTCTAGCCATCTTGCAGCTTCTAAGCTTTCTACTTCTTCCTTGTAGGAGAGAGGTTCATCATTTTCCAACAATAATGATTCACCATCCTCGGTGACTAGGAAACCAAATCTCTCTGGTTCCCTTACCTCTCTTGAGCTCCTACGCAGTACTTGTGTTTCTGGAACCTCTTCCACGGGGACCTGTGGAACTTGTTCC
This sequence comes from Viscum album, assembly GCA_963277665.1. Classification (NCBI taxonomy): domain Eukaryota; kingdom Viridiplantae; phylum Streptophyta; class Magnoliopsida; order Santalales; family Viscaceae; genus Viscum; species Viscum album. The sequence continues at coordinate 407,351,025 of OY728130.1, forward strand.
TGTACCAACTCCTGTGTATCTTGAGCATCAACTTCGTCGAAGTCAATCTTGCTCCCACTATCCTTCTTGAGGATGTGCTCCCTCTCAAGAAAGACGGCTTGTCTGGCAACAATCACTTTCTTGTCTTGGGGGTTATATAGGTAATATCCTTTTGTTTCCTTGGGATATCCTATAAAGATACACTTCGTGCCCCGGGGTGCTAGTTTTTTGCCTGAGAAGGCCTTAACAAACGCCTCGCATCCTCATACACGTGTGTGCGACAAAGTGGGTTTCCTTCCATTCCATAACTCGGATGGAATTCCATTTGCCGCCTTAGTTGGTACTCGGTTTAATGTGTATGCTGCAGTTTGTAATGCATATCCCCAAAAGGATAATGGTAGATCCGCATGACTCATCATCAACCTCACCATGTCCAATAAGGTGCGGTTCCTCCTTTCACTAACACCATTCCACTGTGGTGTATAAGGAGGAGTGAGCTGAGATAGAATCCCAGACTCTCGTAGAAGATCGATGAACTCTTGGTTCAGATATTCTCCACCTCGATCTGATCGAAGCTTCTTTATCTTCTTACCAAGTTGATTCTCTACTTCATTCTTGAATTCCTTAAATTTCTCTAAGGACTCTAACTTATACCTCATTAAGTAGACATAGCCATATCTACTCAAATCATCAGTAAAAGTAATAAAGTAAGAATATCCACCTCTAGCTTCTACTGGAAATGGTCCACACACATCTGTGTGTACCAATCCTAGAAGCTCTGTGGCCCTTTCACCTTGTCCACCAAAAGGTGGCTTGGTCATTTTTCCTTGAAAAAAAGCGTGACATCTATCAAGTGGTTTTAGCTCAGTAGAGTCTAAATAGCCATCTTGGCAGAGCTTTGTCAAGCGCTTCTCGTTCACATGACCAAGGCGGTGATGCCATAACTGGGTGATGTATGAGTCATGTGAGTTTGTTTCGTTATCGATTTCCAACACTTGGTTTTCGTAATTTAATACATACAAACCATTATTCAAATGTGCCATACCATAACATATGTTGTTCTTATAAAAGAGACAACCCTTATTTCCAAACTTGAAAATAAATCCATCCATATCCAAACAAGATACAGAAATTATGTTCTTGGTAACACTAGGCACAAAATAACAGTTTTGTAAAACCAAAATCATGCCAGTTGTCAATGAGAGGTGATATTCGCCAATAGCCAATGCAGCCAGCCTTGCGCCATTGGCAGCTCGAAGATCCACCTCTCCTCTGGCGATCTTTATAAATCTACTTGGTTCCTGCATTTGAATACAGATGTGATCCCCACAAGTTGTATCTAATACCCAATGTGTAGAAATAGAAAGATTTCACTCGATAACGAACGCACCTTTAGCGTCCCCATGCTTCTGGGTGCAGTTCCTCTTCCAGTGGCCCTACTTGCCACATGCAAAACACACTGCTTCCCGTTCCTTTCCCTGCCTCTGGATCTTCCCCTTCTTGGAGGGACGGTGCTTGGGGGCTTCAGACCATTTATAAGTCTTTGGCCCCTTTGCCTTGTCCTTCCTTTTCTTGTTCACCATAAGGACCGCGGGTTTGTCACACCCCATGTCCTTATCTACCTGGCGAATCAAGGTCAGAAGCTCTGATAGACTCTTCTCATTGTCGCTCATGTTATAGTTGACAATGAAGCTAGAGAAGGTCTTGGGAAATGATGATAGGATGAGATCTGTACGCAACTCATCTGGTAATTTAATCCCTAAGATGTCCAAGCGTTCAATGTAGCCAATAAGCTTGACCACATGAGGCCCAGCTGGCACAGACTCTCCAAGCTTCGTAGTAAACAAAGCATTGGAGATCTCATACCTATCCTGTCTCGCCTTCTCTTGGTATAGATCTTTAAGGTGAGACATCATGTTATACGCATCCATGTTTTCATGTTGCTTCAAGAGCTCATTAGACATGGCCGATATCATGAAACACTGGACATATGTGGCATCATCCATGTGTTTCATGTAGAGAGATAATTCCTCATCACTAGCCTCTTTCCCAGGCACAACTGGAATAGGCTCTTCCAGCACATATAATTTCCTTTCGTGGCGAAGGACAACGCGTAAACGCCTCTGCCACTCTTGGAAATTCGTGCCGGTGAGAAGGTTTTCTTTTTCGAGTATGGTGCGCAATGATATGTTTGAAGTCATTTTCTTGCCGTTTCTACAATTTAAGATGAGCAAAGGTTTAGTACTTTATTATAAAAATTGAGACAAATAAATAAATTAATACTTATTAGTCTCCCACTATTTTATCAAAATCCAATAGCCCTCACCATTGACTTCGGAATATTCTATTGCGTGAATATTCTAGTGGCAAGGATCCATATTTCCCTTCGCATTACCCCAACTAGGGTTGGTCAAGCAACTTGAAGGGTTTTAGGTAGGCATTCCAAATGCCAACTGCATTAACTCGCAGTTCCTTGATCCGCTGAGTGAACTCCCCAATCCTGAAATCCTTTTTTGGATTTCCTCAACCTTTGCCTCTTGGTCACACCAAGTCCTGCTGTGGCAGTCAACCCTTGATGTGAACCAAGTCAAGTCAACCCAAAACCTTGAATTAGAATTCCCTGATAATTGAAAGCACCCCAACTAGGGTTGGTCAAGCACTTTGAACTATGGTTCGATTCTAACCAAGATTATGGAAGGCTATGCCGACTTAATATTTATTTTGAGGGATTTTATCCTTATACGTAAATTGCCATTTTATTATCTTTGATTACATGATTGTTAATATTAAGTGGGATATACTTAAGTGATTAACCATGTCTAAGATAATATTTACGTATAAGCCAATTTTATTTTAGTTCCATCTTGTATGCTCGTTTAATTCATTAATTGTGTGATCGTGACAACACAACCACAATAAATAAACCATGAAACTGACAGAAATAAAATAAATGGTATGATCATGAGCTTTTCTATTGGTTAGTTTATCTAGCGGTTGATAAACTAACCCAAGACCTAGGGGAGAAACACCTTGAACCTTTTGGGTTCGTGTTTACAGCTTTCCACCTGTCCACCTTTGTATCTCCTTGAGATTCTCATCCACCATAATTTTAAACAAATAAATTCATTTAAAATTATCCTTGTACACAACTTGTACATTGGAGGCAACCCGGAGAATTCCCATTTATTACGCAGATGTTAAATTAAACACATATATATAAAACACATATCACGTGTTGTGCCTCAGCTTTACGCCTGCACCATGGTACACGTCTCAAGGGTTTGTATAATATAATAATAAATTTTAATAAATCTGCGTAATTTGGGTGAGTACACGGCGTGTAGTTCCGACTACACGGCGTGTACTTTTTCTTCACCGTCCATCCGAAGTACACGCCTGGGGATAGGGCGTGTTAATGTACTTTGGAAATCTTCGGAGTACACGGTGTGTACAGTGGGACACACGCCGTGTAGTTTCCGCATTACACGGTTTCCAGCTGGGCAGGCTATGTACGGAGTACATGACCCAACCCTAACCCGAAGGGACTACACGCCATGTTCATTGGACCACACGGCATGTATTCCGGAAACCGTGTGCCACCTATTTCTGGTCAACACACGGTGTCTTAAATTCTTAGAAAGAATCCAATACATGGCCTGATTTGGTGGATCAGTCAATGCATTGAACCTAGACTACACGGTGTGTACTTCTGAATACACGCTGTGTATTCTGGTGTTATACGGCCAGAAACATTTGGCTCCTCTGGATGAGTTCCTTTATTTTATTTTAATCAAAATTAAAAGAAAAATCCATTTCTGTGAGGTGAACGAGAAACGAGAGAGGAGGAACAGATCTCGATATTCAAATTTCCAGAACGATTAAACATGAATTGAAATAACTAAATTATTAAATGCGTAAATCACCAACAAAGAAACTAAATAATTATAACCAACGATATGATCCCTTTGATACCACTTGTAGGTTCCGGGCGCAGCGGAAGCGTGTTGGTAGGTTTTCCCAACTTTAATTTTAACGTTAAACCACGTTCAATCTGAGATTCGTCACGATATAAAACGCTGAATCTTCGGAATAGAACAAAGAACGAAAAGAAAAGAAGAGTCCCGGAACCCTTGAGGAGGATCATCATATGTTGATTATAATTAATTTAATTAATGCATAAGAATTACCTTGTTGGAATTCTTTCTTCGTTGATGTGTCCGGTAACGATTCGGTGATCCGTCGTTGCGTCATAGAATCCAAGTGTAGGATTCCTCTAGCGGTGATCCACACGTGTGTCACGTATCTCCGGACATCACTGAAGAGATCTCCGGGTGCTAGCGCGGAATAACCTTCGCTTGCGATGTCCGCCTTTGACCGCCTTGATCCGGTGGAGGATCTTGCTCTCGTAACTTAAGGGCGTTCTTGGTGGAAAGGGAATTCTCTCTTGGCTTGAGAGTATTTCCAAATCTGTTGTGCACAACAATGGCTCTCAAAAAATGTTGGGGTTGCGAGGATATTTATAATCAGGTTTGAGGTTAATAGAGTTATGACAATAAATAAACGCGTTACGCATTTTATTTATTTCATTAACTCTTATTGAAAACCCCCATGTCGAATTATTAATTCCTTGACATGCGCCCACGCTGATTATAATAAATATCATTTAATAAAACAATATTAAATCCTCAAAATCCCAATTGGAAAAACTACACGGCGTGTAATAATTAATACACAGCGTGTACTTGTTTTCCATAAAACTACACAGCGTGTATATTTAATATACACGGCGTGTACTTTTATTTTCCATTTTTCTCCACCACATTTATTAGACCTTGAGTAATGACTATTTATTTCTTAAATAAATGTAACTGCATTACTCGCTAATAAATATATTATTTTATCCACAGTATATTCCCTCAAATAACTAGTGTCAAAATAAATGCAATCAAACATCCTTAAATAATTATTAAACCACAGTCGGGAATAATATTTATTTAACTTGTTAAATTAATATTTAACTGAGATACATGGACACACTTAGTGTGTGACCCTCTAGGCCTATTTCTCAGTGGCATTAGGCTGAGCCTGCCTAAAGTCCAAGGTTAGCGTCTAGCAACACGCCAAGGCACCCATAGAGAAAGAAGTTAACGCCGCAATGACATGTCACCTCCTACGAATGCTTACCGTGTAATATAATCCCTTTGTCTTGATATCTCCAATCAAGCGGGTTGCATGCTAGTGCCATCAACCCATGTGCTTGATTATTCTTTCTTTGACTTCCCGGAATTGACTTGCCCATACCTTAACATGGCCATTGATTTATTTAGGCTATATCAATTCCATCAAAGGGCCTGAGATATCTACTTCCGTTATGGAACGGAAGGGACAAATCCTTTCTCGCATTATCTATTAATGTGGTATTACTCGTGACGCACCCAACGTATCCTACCTCGCTGTGAGCAGTGTGTCGTCACAGTTTTCATCAATACATCTAAGTGCGTGAGTTGTAATACCCATTAATAATAATCTTAAAGTCTAAGGATCAATACACACGTCCGTAGATAGGAACATCCAATGACACTATGAAATGTGGATTTCCTACTGGCGGGTCTCGTTCTCATAATATCCTCCTAGATATTACGAAGGGCGCACACCATGAGAAGGTGCCTCAAAGTTTTATGAGTTCTCACCCCTAATGACCTGTATTATTTGTGTCCCTCAAATAATATCATCCGGCCATAGAACATACATTCAAGAACAGTGTTATGGCACTTTTGGGTTCTCATCATAGCAGGGATCCGCTACGACCCTTTAATGCAACAGCTGTCCTTAGGACATTATCACATGACATGTCACGCAGAAGAACAATCAAGATGTGATAAGGCTTTTATTTAATGAATAAAGTACAAAGTAGTTGGTTCTAGACCACCAACTCCAACAACAATGACATGTCACCTCATACGAATGTTTACCATGTAATGTAATCCATTTATCACAATATCTCAAATTGAGCAGGTTGCATTCCAGTGTCATCAACCTATATGCTCGACATCTCTTTCTTTGACTTTTCAAAAATAGAACTTGTCTATTGATCACCATGACCATGTATTTATTTAGGCTATATCATTTACATAAAAGGGTCTGAGATATTATCTTATGTTAAATAATATAAGGGATAAATCCTTTCTCGCATTATTCATTAATGCAATATTGCTCGTGACTCACCCAATATATCCTAACTCACCGCGAACATCTGTCGTCATGGTTTTCATCAATACATCTAATTGTGTGATTCATAATACTCACTAATAATAATATTAAAGTCTAAGTAACAATACACACATCCTCATATAAGAACATCCAATGACATATATAAATGTAGATTTCCTACTCGCAGGTCTTGTTCTCGTAATATATTCTTGGACATTACCAATGGTGTACACCATGAGAAGGTGCCTCAAAGTCCTATGAGTCTCCACCCCTGATAGCTTATATAATTTGTGTCTCTTGAATGATATTATCGAGCTATAGAACATATATTCAAGAATAGTGTCATAGCACTTCTAGGTTCTCATCATAGTAGGGATCCGTTATAACCTCTTAGTGAGATAATTACTCTTAGGAGATTATCACATTCAATGTCACACAGAATAATAGTCATGATGTGATAAGGAATTTATTAATATTCATAACCATGAATATAAGTTATCATAAAGTATAAAAGAAGTTGGTTCTAGGACACAAACTCCAATAGACTCCCACTTTCACTAGAGCCAACTGCGAACAACCTTTAGTTTGTTAGATCTCACATGATATTCATGCTTCTGCTAAGATAGGCCTTTAGTCAAGGGGTCTACCACGTTCTCTTCTGTGGGTAATCTTATCACTGCAACTTCACCCCTTTGAGAAAAATCCATCAAGATGTGATACTTTCGGAGTATGTGCCTTATCTTTTGATGTGATCTTGGATATTTTGTGAGAGCCACCACTACAGTATTATCACAATAAAATGTGATAGGGTCTTTACTATTAGGTACCACATCAAGCTCCTAGACAAAATTATGAATCCAGATGGCTTCCTTGGTTGCATCAAAATCTGTTATATACTCGGACTCCACTATAAAATCAGCTACAACTGGCTACTTTAAACTCTTACAACTTACAACTCCTCCGTTTATACAGAAAACATATCCTAGTTGCGACTTCAGATCATTCCAACCTGTCTGAAAACCAGTATCAATATACCCTTTGATTACAAGCTCCTCATCTACTCCATACACTAGGAACATATCCTTAGTTCTTCTCAGATACATAAGGATATTCTTAATAACAATCCAATTTTGTTCTCATAGATATTCTTGATATCTACCTACCATAATCAATGCACATGCAACATCAAGTCTAGTACATAACATGGAATACATGATTGATCATATCGCTAAAGCATAGGTGATCTTACTCATTCTATCTTTCTCATGTTGTGTCTGGGGACACATTTTCTTAGAAATATGTAAACTATGTGACACTAGAACCAATCCCCACTAGGATTGTTCCATACGAAATCTCTTTAGTATCTGGTCAATATATGTACTTTTTCTTAGTCCAAGAAGCCTCTTGGATCTATCACGAATGATCTTGATTCCTAGAGTGTAGTCTGTTTTGCCTAAGTCCTTCATGGAAAATCACTTGTTCAACCAATACTTAATTGACTATAAGACTGGTATATCATTTCTAATAAGTAATATTTCATCAACATACACTATTAGGATAACAACCACATTCCCATTAAACCTTTTGTAAACACATGGATCACATTCATTCCTAATGAAACCAAATTATCTTATAGCTTCATTGAATCGAATATTCCATGACCTAGATGCTTATTTAAATCCATAAATGGATATATAAAACTTAAAAACCCTTTTTTCATCACCTGGTGTCACAAAACCTTTTGGTTGTGTCATATAGACATATTCCTAAAGGTTCTCATTGAGGAATGTAGTTTTGACATTCATCTACCAAATCTCATAGTCATGGTAAGATACTATGGAAAGTGTAATTATTATGGATTTAAACATGGAAATTGGTGAAAAGGTTTCATCGTAGTTAATACCTTGATGCTTTTTAAACCCTATAGACACTATCCTTGATTTATAGGTATTTAATTTACCTTACATGTCCAGTTTTCTCTTGAATACCCATTCACACGCAAAAAGATTTACATCAACTGGAACATCGACCAAAACCCAAACTTGGTTTTGATACATAGAATTCATCTTAGAATTCATAGATTTTATCCATATTGTAGTTTCTGATCTCTCAACTGCCTCCTTATATGAGAGAGGTTCATCATTATTCAATAATAATTAGTTACCATCCTCGATGACTAGAAAACCATATCTCTATGGTTCCCTTACTTCTCTTACACTCCTATGCAGTACTTGTGTTTCAGGAACTACTTCTTCTACAAGGACATGTGGAACTTGTTCCTGTACAAACTTTTATATATCTTGATCATTAACTTCATCGAAGTCAATCTTGATCCCACTATCCTTTTTGAGGATGTGCTCCCTCTCAAGAAAGATGTCTTATCTAAAGACAATAACTTTCTTGTTTGAGGGGTTGTATAAGTAGTATCCCTTTATTTCCATGGGGTATCCTATAAAGATACACTTCATGCCCCGGGTTCTATTTTATTTCTTGATAATTCCTTAACAAATGCCTCGCAACCTCATACATGTGTATGCGATAAAATGGGTTTATTTCTACTCCATAGCTCTAAGGGAATTCCATTTGCCTCTTTAGTTGGTACTCAATTTAATGTGTATGCCACAATTTGTAATGCATGTCCCCAAAAGGATAATGGAAGATCTGTATGACTCATCATTGACCTTACCATGTTCAACAAGGTAAAGTTCCTCCTTTCACTAACACCATTACACTATGGTGTATAAGGTGGAGTGAGTTGAGACAGAATCCAAAACTCCTATATAAATTAGATGAACTCTTGGTTAAAATATTCACCACCTCGATCTGATCAAATATTCTTTATCTTCTTACCAAGATGATTCACTAATTCATTCTTGAATACCTTGAATTTCTCAAAGGACTCAGACTTATACCTCATCAAGTAAATATAGCCATATCTACTCAAGTCATTAGTAAAATTTATGAAGTAATAATATCCACCTCTATCTTCTACTAAAAATGGTCCACACACATTAATGCATACCAATACTAGAAGATTTTTGTCCCTTTCACCATGTCCACTAAATGGTGGTTTGGTCATTTTTTCTGGTAAACAAGCATGACATCTATCAAGTGGTTTTAGCTTAGAAGAGTCTAAATATCCATCTTGATATAGCTTTGTTAAAGGCTTCTCATTTACATGACCAAGATGGTGATGCCCAATTTGGGTGTTATATGATCCATGTGAACTTGATTCATTATCAATTTCCAATAGTTGGTTTTTGTAATTTAATACATACAGACCATTATTTAAACGTAACATACCATAACATATGTTTTCCTTATAAAAGAAACAAATTTTCTTTCCAAACTTGAAAATAAACCCATATGTATCTAAACTTGATACAAAAATTATGTTTTTGGTAATATTATTTACATAATAAAAATCACGTAAAACCAAAATAATTCTCATTAGCAATGAAAGGTGGTAGTCACCAATGGAAAGAGTTTCCAGTCTCATACCATTGGTAGCTCGCAGATCCACCTCTCCTCTAGCAATTTTCCGAAATCTACTTAGTTAATATATTTTGGATATAGATGTGAGAACCACAAGCTGTATATAATACCCAATGTATTGAAATGGAAATATTACACTCGATAACAAATGCACCTTTAGTTTCCCCCCACTTTTGGGTCCAGTTTCTATTTTAGTGGCCTGGCTGGCCACATGCAAAACATACTGCCTCTTTTTCCTTTCCCTACCTCTAGATCTTTCCATTCTTGTAAGGATGGTGCTTGAGAGCTTTAGATTATTTATAGGTCTTGAGATCCTTTGCCTTATTCTTCCTTTTCTTATTCACCATAAGGAATGTGGGTTTGTCATGCCACATGTCCTTATCCACTTGGTGAATCAAGGTTATAAGTTCTGATAGACTCTTCTCATTATTGTTCATATTATAATTCACAATAAAATTAGAGAAGGTATTGGGTAGTGATGAAAGTATGAGATCTGTATGCAACTCATCCGGGAATTTAATCCCTAAGATGTCCAGGTGTTCAATATAGCCAATAAGATTAACTATATGAGGCTCAGCTGGTTCAGACTCTCCAAGCATAGTTGTGAACAAAGCATTGGATATCTCATACCTCTCTTGTCTCGCCTTCTCTTTATAGATATCCCAAAGGTGAGACATCATGCTATAGGTATCCATATCCTCATGTTGCTTCAAGATCTCATTGGACATGGATGATAACATGAATCAATGAACATCTGTAACATCATTCAGATGTTTCTCATAGAGAGATATCTCTTCATCACTTACCTCATTTCCAAGCGCAACTGGTAAAGATTCTTCCAACACATACAATTTCCTTTCATGGCGAAGGATAACCTATAGGTGGATTTGACACTCCTGAAAATTAGTGCCGACGAGAAGGTTTTACTTCTCAAGTATGGATCGCAGTGATATGTTTGATGTTATTTTAATGTTGTTTCTAAATATAAAATAAGAAAATATTTAGTACTTTATCTGATAAATTTAAACAAATAAACAAATATTATATTTATTAGTCTCCCACTATTTTATTGAAACCCAATAGCCCTCACCATTGGCTTCGTAATATCATGTTTCTTGGACATTCTAGTAGAAAGGATCCATATTGCCCTTCCTATTACCCCAAATTTGGTTGGTAAAGAAATTTGAAAGGTTTTAGATAGGGATTCAAAATGCCAACTGCATTAACTCAAAGTTCCTTGATTTGTTGAGTGGACTCCCCAATCCTGAAATCCTTTAATTGGATTTCCTCAATATTTGCCTCTCATTTCCACCAATTCATGATTTAGTAGTAAACCCTTGATGTGAACCAATTTAAGTTAACCCAAAACCTCATATTAAAATTCCCCAAAAATTGAAATAACTTCAACTTTGGCTAGTTAAGCACTTTGAACTATGATTCGATTCTAACCAAAGTAATGGAAGGCTATACCTACTTAATATTTTATTGAGGGATTTTATCCTTTCTACATAAATTTCCAATTATTATATTTATCAAATTCTTGTAAATATTAAGTGGGATTTACTTAAGTGATTAAACATGCCTTTAGATAATATTTATGTATAATCCATTTTATTTTAGTTTTATCTTTCATGATTGTTAATTCATTAATTATGTGATTGTGACAAAACATCCATAATGAATAACCATGAAACTGACAGAAATAAAATAAAGGGTATGATCATGATCTTGTTCTAATGGTTATTTTATCTAGCAGTTGATAAACTAACCGCTGACCTAAGGGAGAAACACCTTGAACCAATTTGAGGTTCGTGTTTACATCTTTCCACCTGTCCACCCTTGTATCTTTCTTAGATTAGTTTTTCCTCAGCTCCTAACTTGAATTGCCTCTACTGGCTTGGGTGCTCCATCCATTACATATGATTTTACTCATACATATGTGAGGGGTAAAATGGGGTTTACATAAAAGAAACCATGGGCACGCAGGCCCTACATATTAATGAAGATAGAAGGCACACAGACCAACAATTTAATTTAATAATAAATTAAAATGAAACCAAACAAATACAAAGGTCTGGTCTATCTCATGATCATCCACTAGCATACAACGAATTATGCATTTAATAAAACTAACATTCAATTCTTAACCATTCTTATTTAAGATAAATCATGCTCAAACTGATTAATTATTATCTTTAATTAATTGATCCTTTTATCTTAATCTTTATCTGAATTTCCTTGATATTCTCACCCTTTATAATTTTAAACAAATTAAATAAATTCATTTAAAATTAACTGTGTATATAACTTGTACCTTTGAGGTAACCCAGTGAATAATCATCAAAATCTATTCAACGCATATTATACTTGTATACACTTTATTATTTGTGACATATAGCATGCACGACTTATCACATAATTTTATGACATGTACTTCATGGATGATTACACAAATCACATGATTTTTTAGTAATTTTTCATGATTTAATGTACATAGAACAATAACTATAATATAACTCATACATGACATGTAGATCTTGAACATTGAACTGATATTAATTAAACATTTAAATATTTATGTATATTAAAACCTATCACATGGATTGTCCTATCTTTATGACCATACACAAGTACATGTCTCAAGGTTTACATAGTAAAATAAATAAATTTTAAATCTATGTAATCTGGTAAAATTTCACGGTGTGTAGATTCGATCTACACAGCATGTACACCCTTCACCATCTATTTGAAGTACATGCCTAGGGACTCGATGTGTGAGGCGTACTTTAGAAATCTGGGAGTACACGACATGTCCAGTGTGCCACACATTGTGTTGACTATGTGTCACATGATCACCGATCGGGTAGGCCGTGTATGGAATACATGGCCAGACCCCTGACCTGAAGGGACTACACACCGTGTCCAGTGGGTCACACGGTGTGTAGTCCGGCTGAACGTGTTCCAGTTAATCCTAATTAACACGTGGTTCAATAATGATTCGATTAATTCCCTAATTAATATAAAATAACAAATTGATCTTTGAATCAATATTGATGCATTGAACATGACTACACGACATGTAATGTTGATTACATGACATGTAATGCCTATTACATGACATATAATGCTGATTACACGGTGTGTAGTCTTGTGTGGTACAACCAGGATCCTTGGCACCTTCGAATGAGATCCTCAATTTTATTTTAATCATAAATTTAATCATTTCTATTAGATCTATAAGAAATTATAGAGGAAGAAATAGATCTATTAATTAATATTTAAATAATGATTAAACTCGAATTGAAAAACTAAATTATGAATGTGTAAATCACCAACAAAACTAAATAATTATAAATAATGATGAAACTGGACTTTGATACCACTTATAGGTTTCGGGATCAGCAGAAGCGTGGGAGGGGCGGTGCCCAAATTTTCTTTTTTCCATTATCAATGATTAATATGATATCAAGATATGATGAACACCATAATCAACGGATTTGAATCAAATAAAAATAAAGGGTTATTAACTCAGAACCAAGAGAGAGGAGATCAACACATGTTTTTATAATTAATTTAATTAAATAATAATTACCTCTAAAGTTATTCTTTCTTCATTGATTCATCCAACCATAGATCTACAGTGCGACATCGTTGCGTTGTAGAATCCAAGAGTAGGATTCCTCTAGCGGTGATCTACATAGGCTCCACAAATCTTCAGACATCGCTGAAGGATTCTCTGGGTGCTAATGCGGAAGATCCTTGCGCTTGTGATGTCCACCTTCGATCGCCTTGAGAACTGCTTCCAAAGTCTTCTCCTTGATCCAATGGAGGAGGATATCTCTCATTCTTGAGAGAATTCTTAGAGAGGGATGAACTCTCTAGGCTTGAGAGCTTTTCTCCAATCCATTGTGCACAACAATTTGCTTAGCTAGGGTTGTGAGAAAATAATCATAATTAGGTATTTATATTGCTAGGGTTAAAATAAAATAATTGCACAAGTGCCCTTATTTATTTTATTAATCTTATCGAAATCCCATGTAAAATAATAATAGTATTATTATTATTATTTATTGACACGAGCCTAAATTGTGAATTATAATTAAATATTATTTAATAAAATTATAGTCAATATTATTATTTCTCACCGGACCATTGAACTCAGTCCGCCAATCCTCCACCATATTTATTGGACCTTGAATAATCTCTATTTATTTATTAAATAAATATCACTTCATTATTCACCAATAAATATATAAATATTATATTGAATAAATAGAAAATAAATATTTATTAAATATTCTACCCATAATATATTCTCTCGAATAACTAGTGTCGGAATAAATGTGATTACCCATCCATGAATACTTATTAAACCACAATCAGGAATAATATTTATTCAACTTGTTAAATAAAAAAAATATTATTTAACTGAGATACTGGATATACTTAGTGTGGGACCCTCTAGGACTCTTTCTCAGTGGAATAAGATGGAGCAGCCTAAAGTCCAAGGTTAGCATATAACAACACGCCAAGTCACCCATAGAAAAAGAAGTTAATGTCGTAGCGACATGTCACCTCATACGAATGTTTACCATGTAATGTAATCCCTTTATCACAATATCTTAAATTGGGTAGGTTGCATGCTAGTGCCATCAACCTATATGGTTGATATCTCTTTTTTTGACTTTCTGGAAATAGAACTTGTGATTCACGTCTATCGCAGGGCATGGAAAAAGTAAATTTATATTCCTAATGCAGTACAGTGGTTGACCAGGGTCATCTCATTTGAGGAGCATCGTAGTCGGTTCAATCACTAATTTCTAATTCACCTAAGAACTAATTTTTTGTTTTTGTTTTATGTTTTATGAAATAAATGTAATTTAATAAAATAAATGAAATAACATTCAATTTTAAATTACCATGCAATGCTAAACAGAATGGAATTAGATAAGAAATGATGTTCTCCCGATATAGTTTTCAGGGAGCACCTTCATTGACCTGCTTCAAATCTCCTTAGTGAACACACTCCATCGTATGTGTGCACACCTCAATCTACCCCCGGTTATGAATGAAAAGTCTACTTACCGATCTCCAAGCACACCCTCCATTCACCTTCTTAATCGAGGGAAAATGGTTGTATATTAAGAAGTTAAACTTTAGACAACCACAACAAGGATTACACCCACTATAAATTACCATTAGAATTAAATCAAAGAAGATCAAAAACATGGTCTCAGGTTTAAGAACCTGATTACTCCCTCAGGATATTCCTTGGGTTGGTTACTCATGATCATGAGTATTATAGTTCACTATGTTAATATGAGAATAAGAAAAGGAAAGAAGAATAATGGATGAAAAATAAGGGTGAAGAAGATGGTCACAAAAATAAAAACATTGCATGAATTTATTAGATATCTAAATTACAATTGAAAACTAAAACAAAAATGAAGAAAAAAAATAAATGAAGAAGAAAAGGGGAAGATTTTCGGTTGGCCTCCCTCAGTGGATATCTCTTCCTTGGTGCCTAGGATGGAATGAGATGGGTTGATTTGAGAGGGAGGAGCTCCCCTCCTTTTATAGGCAGAATTTATCCTCCTAAATTTGACGTGTTTTAGTCACACTAAATGACCTCTTCACATGTTTCATACTTCATAAAAAAAATTTATCAAGGTCTTGTGTGTTCACCCTCCAAATGGAAGCTTAATTGGCTTCGGGGTGTAGGATTTATGAAATTTTTATTGACTGTTACTTTTTCTATCGGAGATTTCTAGGAATCTTCCTTCAATGTATAACGTCCAATTTCCACCTTAATGGTTTCCAAACTCCATGAAATCTATTAATGGAATGAGACTATGTGTCCTCATTCCATTTCAGGTGGAATAATATTAATTGGAGGTGTGTATCCTGACTTGTACTTATGTTATGGATGTGGGATCTACACTATCCTCCCGAACAACTTTTCAACTTGAATGATTTTTTCAGGGCTCAAGATGGTCGAATAAGATCTTTATCATGAAGAAAAAGCTAAATTAAATTAATCAAGGAACCTAAAAATAATAATCACTTAAATTTTAATAATATTATGAAATTTATGCCCAAAATACCCTTATGATGAAAATCTGTCAAAATTCTAGAATTAAGCACTTGTCACATTTTATTCCAAAACAACCCATAAATCCAAAATTATTGTAAATAAGCTCAAATTGATAAATTGGGAGGGTTTAAATAATTTAAATTCATATATAAAATGAGTAAAATATTATCTCTATCAATTCTCCCACACTTAAACCATGCTTGTCCTTAAGTATAAAATCTCAACATGGAATTCAGAGCACACCAATGTTACCAATATTCAAATTCCAAAGTAATAAAATCAAACAATTTTCAATGTCAAATAAAACTTTCAAAAATCTACATAAAAGATTAATTTAATTTCTCATTTTTCAAATAAACAATTATTTCATGTATTTTACTTTTCCCCTTTGAAAAATGAGGGAACTTCTCCTTTCATTAATTCAAGATCCTCAATTAATTATTATTAAACATGTCACAGCATGATTTACCTCACCTTTGAATATTTCCTCTCAGTTATCATGATAAAAATCAAGTATATTTATTCTCATATCATGATAACATGTTCCTTTTCCATAGTCTTGTAAATGAACTACTTTCTCTACTTTGTAAAGACAAAAGACATATAAAATCATGAGGAATTTTCAATAAAGGTTCAAATGACTTTGAGGCTTAAGGTTGGTAGGATTTTATGCTTTAAAAATTAAGGCACAAGGATGAGGTTTATCTCTTAAGTACAATGCATGATATCAAAATGTGTAATGAAATTCTCATCTTCAATGTAGCAACTCCCATTTCCCATAAACTCAAAGTAAGTTCATGGTCAAATTATGCATAATGAATGATTTATACACCCACTTGATTTTTTTTCAAATATATATATATATATATATATATATTGTCTTTTTTTGAAATTTATGCTTGAAACAAACCTCACAACCATCACCTAACCCAAATATGATAAAAAATCATCAGTCTAGTAATAGAGATTTTTGGATTTCCCAAATCACAACCCATTTTTATTTCATCTTTTTATATTTTTTTTATTCAAGAGGGGCATAAAAATGAAGCACAAAGAATGATTCCACAACCTTTTACAATTCCCACAATAGCACCCCCACACTTTTTCCTTACAATGTAAATTATCCCTTCCACCATGAATCCCTTCACCCCCACACTTCAACTTTAAAAATAGCATTCAAATTCTAAGAGTAGGGTAGGAATGGATAAAAATGGATTGAAACATGGATCATTACTATAAAGGTCATTCATGGTATCTATGGGATAAAATAAGGATTGATGTAAATGTGTTATTTAATGATAAGGGATTTTCAAAAGATGTCTCAATCATTTTAAATGTGTTTTTGTACAGTCATAGCTTTGACAAGTTCAAATGAAAGTTCTGGTAGGTGACATGTCCCAAGATCACTCAAGAAATATTCTCGAGATAAATAGGAAGTACTTGGTCTATAAATCCTCTAGGGAATGAGAAATATGATATTGAACAATCAATCAAGGCGTGATTTATAATAAAAATCAATTCACATGAATTTCATAAATTCAAATCATGAAAAATGCTCAGGAAATTTCATTTAGGTGAATCAATCAATTCCCTCAAATCATGAGTCATTATTTCAATATCCATGCTTCACTTTAAACATTCAATTTTCCATTTCAATCATTTAATCTCATTAACATTTAATTTTAAAACACGACATCATTGGTTCTTAAGAAACTCATGTCTCCTAGAAAAGTCAAGTGAAGTAATAATTCAATTGTGGGCGTGCAATTATTATCATTAAATCTCAAAACATGCATTGAAACAAAAAATGTAAGGAGTTTAAAATTTTAAACAATAAAAATAAACTCCCTTTCCCATGAAGCTTAGTTCTTCTATTCCACTATTTGAGGCTTCCTTCTGTCATCATGAACCTATAAAATAAAACAACTCAATTAAGCATAAGGATCATTCCATTATAGCTCAAAAAGATAGGAGGGAGGGGGTTGTATGCTTGACTAATTCCTAAGACTGAATTTGAAATATAAATTCATAATATTGAAAATGAAAATACTAGAAATAAAGTAAAGTATAAATCTTGGTACAATCCCCAAAGTGGGCTCTGAATTTTTACTGCCCCCAGAGGGAATTACCAGCTGTTATCCAAAGTCTGATAGTGGTTGGGGATTATTTGACTTGAACCACCACATGTTGTTCTTCCCAGCTAGTGGTTCTTTGTTCTTGTTGAGGAGGACTCCATGGATAGATTACACCAGATCTCCCCCTTCTCAATGTGGTACAACTTGCATGGTGGTAGTAGGATGGAATATGAAACCTCCTCCTCCTTTGTTTCTACTTGTGCAATAGCTTCTTTTTCTTCCTTTAACCCCTCTAGTGAATATTAAATGTTTTCTAGGAGATCTTAGTGTTCCTCGACAAGTGAATATTCTTTTTCATCATCTTCCTTTAGGGAATAGTAAGATTCATTCGATTCTAAAAATTCAAAACAATTGAGAGTAGTTTCAACAAAATTAAAATAATTTGAGTTCAATAATGTATCATCTCCCTAAGTTGGTTTGTCTTGAATATCTTCTTAGATGGAAAGTTCCTCTAGGAGTTGATTATCACTGGATGGAGGTAGGTAGTCAAGCTCCTCCACCTTAATTTTTGCCTCAAACTCTTGGATGGCTTCAGTGAAATCAGGAAAGACTACTGGCACTTACTTCTTGGCCTTGAATCTTTGTATGTCAGTTTGAAGTTTATCGTCTATGGCCATTAAATCTCCATGTGAGATCCATGTTGCTAAGACTCTATGCTTCTGTTTGATCATTATTATTAGTGCATAAACCCTTCATTGGAGGGGCTCCTCAATGTAGTATGTTTCTTCTTCCTGCACTTGTGAGTAATTATTCTGTGCATAATAATTTGAATTTGAATACATCATGGAAAAAATAGATTTTTTTTAAATAAGGAAAACAAAGAAAGATATTTACAAAAATGTGAATTTTGAAAAAGTTATCGAAATAGCTACTTAGCTCCCCCAGAAAAAACACCGGTTTTGATGCACACCTATCATAGGGTGTGGAAAAAGAAAATTTTTATTCCTAATGTAGCACAGTGGCTGAACAGGGTCATCTCACTTGAGGAGCGTCATAGTCGGTTCAATCACTAATTTCTAATTCACCTAAGAACTAATTATTTTTGTTGTTTTATGTTTTATGAAATAAATGAAATAACATTCAATTCTAAATTACCTTGCAATGCTAAATAGAATGGAATTAGAGAAGAAATGATGTTCTCCTGATAGAATTTTTATGGATCACCTTCATTGACCAACTACAAATCTCCATAGTGAACACACTCCATCGTATGTGTGAACATCTCAATCTACCCCAGTTATAAATGAAAAGTCTACTTAGTGATCTCCAAGCACACTCTCTATTCACCTTCTTAATCAAGGGAAAATAGATGTAGATTAAGAAGCTAAATTTTAGACAACCACAATGAGGATTACACCCACTATAAATTATCCTTAAAATTAACTCAAAGAAGATAAAAAACATGGGCTCGGGTTCAAGAACCTAATTACTCCCTTGGGATATTCCTCGTATCAGTTACTCATGATCATGAGTATTATAGTTCACTATGGTAATATGAGAAGAAGAAAAAAGAAAAGAAGAAGAATCACTACTGAAATTTTACACTTTACCAACGGTTCAAAACTGTTGGTAAAGTCCTAGAAACCGTTGGTATATAGTATACCAATGGTTCCCACAACCGTGGAAAAGTAAGCCATGAAAATAGTCCTATACCAATGTTTCTATGAAAACCGTTGGTATAGGTATCAAAATAAAAGGTATACCAACGGTTTCTACAAAAAGTTGGCATATGTGTGTTAAATATAACATATACCAACGGTTTGTGAAACTGTTGGTATATGTGTGTTACACATATACCAACAGTTACAACCGTTGGTATAGAGGGGATATGGCAAGACATAAGGCTATACCAACTGTTTTGTTATAACTGTTATTATAAACCTATACCAACAGTTATAACAAAACCGTTTGTATAGTTATATTATAGCATCTATACCAACGGTTTAAAACCAATGGTATAAATTTTCTCAACTCCACAGTAGCATCAGGCCCCTCTCCCCTCTCTAGACCTGCAACAACACATCTCCACATCAACACAGCAACACACCTCCCCCTATCTAGACCTGAAACAACACCAATACAAAATCCCCATCCAAAGTATTCAAAATTTAGAATTCATTCTAGAATTTAGAAATTTAGAAATTTATAAATTCAAATGTAGTAACACCCATAAGAGAAAAAACCTACATGTTATAGGAAATGCAATAACACCCATAAGAGTATTCCAAATTTAGAATTCATTCCTCACTCAAACCACAACACCAACACACATAATAGTATTCAAAATTTATAATTCATTCCTCACTCAAACCACAACACCAATACACACAAGAGAAAAAAAACTACATGTTATTGGAAGCACATGGGATGTTTAGTCATGGTCTTGGGTTGAGTATCTTAAAACCAACAGAAAAACTTGGGTGGAGTGGACAAGGATCATGATACCCATAAGATAGACAATGGTAGTGGTCATGTGCTTAGACCTAGGATGATTTATAGGAAGCACATGGGATGTTTATATTCCTCTAATTGTAATTTTCTCTCCTGGGTGTGATTTGAGATGAATCCTCATCTTGGGTAGTGGGTATGAATATTCAATTTAAGTCTTTGGTATTGGGTTCCCAAAGGGACTTTGGTTTGGTCCTAGAACCCACTGTTTGAGGATGGGATTGAGGTGATCCATGGGGATATGGTGTCACCATATGTATTCCTCACCATTGGGGTATTTTTATGAGACTTTGAAACTTATTTTTCAATAATATATGTGTAGCCTTGTTGGCCAATTTGTTATATGGTATGCTTGAGTGTTCATAGGTTTCATATCAAATCACTATATGATATTTATTTGTTGTATGTTATTGTATAGAATGAACGACCCGTGATTGAGAATTAGAACATGAGTGTTGGTGCATTTTCATGATGGGATGTCGAGACTCATTCCTAATATATGAAAAATATTAAAACTAAGTTAAGACTTACTGATTTGGAGTGTAGAACTAAAAAATTGATTGAATTCAGATGGATCTATAGGGAGGAAGGAGTTCCCAGCCTGGGTAAAGAGATAGGGATCTAGTTTAGACCAAATCAAAATAAAAAATAAAAAAAATAGATGAATAACATTAGGACTTACAGATTAGAACTAAATAATTGAGTGGGGGGCTATTCGGGGGGTGGGGGGATGTCTAGGTGGTGTGTGGGGTTGTTTGGGGGTGGGAGGGCTGTCCGAGTGGTGCGGGGGGCTGTCTGGGGGGTGGGGGGGCTATCCGAGGTGAGTGGGGGGGTTGTTCGGGGGTTGGGGGGTTGTTCGGGGGTTGGGGGTCGTCCGGGGTAAGGAGGTTGTCCGGGGGGTTGGGGGGCTGTCAGGGGGTGGGGTCATCCGGGGTGAGGGGGTGTTATCAGGTGGGCGGGGGGGGGGGGGGGGTTGTTTGGTGGGTGGGGGCTATCCAGAGTGGGGGGCTGTTTGGGGGGTACGGGGGGCTATCCAGGGGTGAGGGGGTTGTCCGGGGTGGGGGGGCTATTTGGAGTGTGTTTTCGGCCACCGCAGTCACATGACACCTCAGATTGACGTGTCTTATGGCCGACCATTTCACAATTAACCCACTCTTTGTTGTCATTCGATTTCATGGTATTCTGAGGTCGTTCGGCTGGTTTTGACCACCCCACGCATGCTTTTCAAGCGCGCCAAACACCTAAAAAACACATATTCTACCATGACGCACAAACCGTGCATACGAATGATGTTTCGTCTTTTCGTACACCTAAAGAATAATAATTAGGGTGTTTTTTTGTGATTTCAAGTCATTCTGATATCGTTCGGTGTGTATTTGATCGTAAAACGCATGTTTTGGTCATTTACGACACGCGGAGTGTGTTTTCAGCCACCACAGTCATACGACACCTCCAATTGACGTGTTGTTTACCCGACCATTTCACAATTCACCCACCCTTTGTTGTCGTCCTATTTCATGGAATTCTGAGGTCATTCGGCCGGTTTTGACCACCCCACGCACGCTTTTCAAGCGCACTAAACACCTAAAAACACATATTCAGTCGTGTCGTGCAAACCGCACTTCTGAATGACATTTTGTATCCTCATACACCTCAAGAATAATAATTAGGGTGTTTCTGTGTGATTTCAAGTCATTTCGATGTTGTTCGGTATGCATTTGACCGTTAAACGCATGTTTTGGCCATTTACGACATGTAGAGTGCGTTTTCAGCCACCGCGGTCACACAACACCTCTGATTAACATTTTTTATGGATTAACATTTCACAATTCACCCAACCTTTCTTTTCATCTGATTTCATGGCATTCTGAGGTCATTTGGCCGGTTTTGATCACCCCACGCACGCTTTTCAAGCGCGCCAAACACCTAAAAAACACATATTCAGTCGTGCTGCGCAAACCGCGCATCCGAATGATGTGTCATCTCCTCTTACACCTCAAAAATAAAAATTAGGGTGTTTTTGTGTGATTTCAAGTCATTCCGATGTTGTTCGGTATGCATTTGACCATTAAACGCATGTTTTGGCCATTTACGACACGCGGAGTACATTTTCGGCCACCGCGATCACACGACATGTCCGATTGACATGTCGTCTAGCCAACCATTTCACAGTTCACCCACCCTTTGTTTTCGTCTAATTTCATAGCATTCTGAGGCCATTCGGCTGGTTTTGACCACCCCACGCACAATTTTCAAGCGTGCCAAACACCTAAAAAACACATATTTAGTCATGTTGTGTAAATCACGCGTTCTAATAACGTGTCGTCTTTTCGTACACCTCACGAATAATAATTAGGGTGATTTCGTGTGATTTCAATTCATTCTGATGCGTTGGGTATGTATTTGACCGTAAAACACATGTTTTGGCCATTTACGACACGCAGAGTGCGTTTTCGATCACCGATGTCACACGAAACCTCTGATTGACATGTCGTCTAGATGACCATTTCAAAATTCACCAACCCTTTGTTTTCGTCTGATTTCATGGCATTCTAAGGTCGTTCGGCTGATTTTGACCACCCCACGCACGTTTTTCAAGCGCGCCAAACACCTAAAAAACACATATTCAGTCGTGTCATGCAAACCGCGCGTTTAAATGATGTATCATATCCTCGTACACCTCAAGAATAATAATTAGGGTGTTTTTGTGTGATTTAAAGTCATTATGATGTCGTTCGGTATGCATTTGACTGTTAAACGCATGTTTTGGCCATTTACGACACGCGGAGTACGTTTTCGGCCACCATGGTCACACGACACCTCCGATTGACATGTCATATGGCCAACCATTTAAAAATTCACCCACCCTTTCTTTTTGTTTAATTTCATGGAATTCTGAGGTCGTTTGGCTAGTTTTGACCACCCCATGCACGCTTTTCAAGCACGCCAAACACCTAAAAAACACATATTCAGTCGTGCCGCGCAAACCGTGAGTCCGAATGACGTGTCGTCTCCTCGTACACCTCAAAAATAAAAATTAGGGTTCTTTTGTGTGATTTCAAGTCATTACGATGTTTTTCAGTATGCATTTGACCATTAAACGCATTTTTGGCCATTTACGACACGCGAAGTGCGTTTTTGGCCACCGCGGTCACACGACACCTTTGATTGACGTTTCATCTGGATGAACATTTCACAATTTACCCACCCTTTGTTTTCGTTCAATTTCATGGCATTTTGAGTTCATTCGGCTGGTTTTGACCACCCCACGCATGATTTTCAAGCACGTCAAACACCTAAAAAACACATATTCAGTCGTGCCACGCAAACCGTGTGTCCAAATGACGTGTTGTATTTTCATGCACCTCACGAATAATAATTAGGGTGTTTTCATGTGATTTCAAGTCATTATGATGTCATTGGGTATGTATTTGACCGTAAAACACATGTTTTGGCCATTTACGACACGCAGTATACACCTGCATAAAAAATAGCACAAAAACCACATACAAACAGACTTAAAATAGCATATAAACACCTAAAATAGCACAAACAAACACATAAAACCATCAAACTCTTCCAACCATGTCATTTACTACAATTCCCTATTTCAATATTCATATGACAATAATCATCCAGTAGAGTTAATAATAGTTTCAATAACTCAAACATTATTTACACCCATTTCAATCTTCATATGACAACCACTCTTCCAGTAGTAATTCACTTCACCCCTGCACAACCCCCCAACCAACATAGCCCCAACCTCCCCATAAAATTCTAATAGGCATAATAGTCTAAGAAATACTTATTAGAGTTGAATAAGAGTTTAAAATTGGCTCAAATCCCAATTTTTTTTTTTCTGATCGTAGATTTGGGTATGTAATGATTTGTGATGCATTTTGCATTGAAATTGTATTTTTTATAATATATGGTGAAAAGGTATTTTCTTAGGAGTCTCTTCACTTATGACCCCATGAGTGAAACTACCCAACTACTCATGAAAAAGAGTTTGCGACTATTGTTGATGAGTGTAAATTTCAATTGTTGTATTCACTTAAAATGATGTCCTTTTGAAACAAAAGAGAGACACTTTGAGTGGTTCCAGCCACACCGCGCCTTGTATTGAGGTGGAGTTGACTCGTACACATCCCAAATGACCCATGGATCATTTTCCTAAATTTTCAACAGAATCTGAATGTGTTTGGTCAGTTTTCTGTATGCCAGTTGTTGTTTTCACTTAAAATGTTGTCCATTTCAAAGAAAAGTGAGACACTTTGAGTGGTGTATGCCACACTGTGCCTCAGATTGAGGCGGGGTTGAATATTATACGTCAAAAATGACCCATGTATCGTTTTCCTAAAGTATAAACACAATCCGAATGCGTTTGGTTGGTTTTAAGTATTCCAGTTGTTGTTTTCACTTAAAATCCTATCCATTTCAAATAAAAGTGAGACAGTTTGAGTGGTTCCGGCCACACCAGCCCTTGTATTAAGGCAGTATTGAGTTTTACATGTCATATATGACCTATGGATTTTTTTCTGAAAGTTTCAATAGAATCTAAATGCCTTTAGTCAGTTTTACGTATGTCAGTTGTTGTATTCACTGGAAATGATGTCCTTTTGAAACAAAAGAGAGACACTTTAAGTGGTGTCGGCCACACCGTGCCTCAGATTGAGGCGGGGTTGAATCGTACATGTCAAAAATGACCCATGTATCTTTTTCTTAAAGTATTAACACCATCCGAATGCGTTTGGTAGTTTTTTCGTATGTCAGTTTTTTTTTACTTAAAAGAGTATCCATTTTAAACAAAAGAAAGACACTTTGAGTGGTTTCGGCCACACCGTGCCTTGGATTGAGGTGGGGTTAACTCTTACATGTCAAAAATGACCCATGTATTGTTTTTTTGAAGTATTAACACAATCCTAATGCATTTGGTTGGTTTTACGTATGTCAGTTGTTGTTTTCACTTAAAATGTTGTCAATTTCAAAGAAAAGTAAGACACTT
This sequence comes from Viscum album, assembly GCA_963277665.1. Classification (NCBI taxonomy): domain Eukaryota; kingdom Viridiplantae; phylum Streptophyta; class Magnoliopsida; order Santalales; family Viscaceae; genus Viscum; species Viscum album. The sequence goes on from OY728130.1 coordinate 407,376,394, forward strand.
TGAGTGGTGCCGGCCACACCGTGCCTCAGATTGAGGCAAGGTTGACTCTTACACGTCAAAAATGAACCATGGATCGTTTTTTTAAAGTATCAACACAATATGAATGTGTTTGGTCGGTTTTCCGTATGCCAGTTGTTGTTTTCACTTAAAATGTTGTCCATTTCAAAGAAAAGTGAGACACTTTGAGTGGTGTCAGCCACACTGCACCTCGAATTGTGGCGAGGTTGACTCGTACACATCAAAAATGACCCATGGATAGTTTTGTTGAATTATAAACACAATTAGAATGCGTTTGGTTTGTTTTAAGTATGTCAGTTGTTGTTTTCACTTAAAATCATGTCCATTTCAAATAAAAGTGAGACAGTTTGAGTGGTGTCAGCCACACTGGACCTCAGATTGAGGCGGGGTTGACTCGTACACATCACATATGACCCGTGGATCTTTTTCCTAAAGTTTCAATAGAATTTGAATTCCTTTGGTCAGTTTTATGTATTTCAATTGTTGTATTCACTTAAAATGATGTCCTTTTGAAACAAAAGAGAGACACTTTGAGTGGTGTAGGCAACACCACACCTCAGATTGAGGCGGGGTTGACTCGTACACATCAAAAATGACCCATGGATCGTTTTCCTAAAGTATCAACACAATAAGAATGTGTTTAGTCAATTTTCCGTATGCCAGTTGTTTTTACTTAAAAGAGTATCCATTTTAAACAAAATAAAGACACTTTGAGTGGTACCGGCCACACCGTGCCTCGTATTGAGGCGGGTGGGGGGATATCTAGGGGGCTGTCCGGGGTCCAGGGAGGAGGGTGGGGGGTTGTCCGGGGTCCAAGGAGGAGGGTGGGTAATGTATCTAAAACTCTATCTAGGTATCATATATCGAATTCTGACAGGACTGCAAACCGCCACGGAGTGTCGTCCTGGAGCAGGGCCAAATCACGGCATTATCGTGGCATGACCGCGGCGTGACCGTGGTGTGACCACGGCGTGACTGCGGCGTAATCGCGGCGTGACCGTGGCGTGTTGGCCCGGTCCAGCGACATCTGCAGGGCAGCATCTTCTGGACAGGATTCCAAATAAATCCTATGTAGTTGTCCTTCACATTATAGAAACTGATCTAATGTTATAAAAAAAACAGACTCTTGATTCAGGATTGTGGTATGATAAATATATATATTTTATATTCTTTGTTTTTAATAGTGGTACTAGGTAGTTGAAACTACTGATTGAGATTCAAATTATCACACCCTAAACTATCACTGTGAGTTTTGACAGATAGCGCACCTCCGTTGGAGGGGTTTTATTATAAAAACATGACTTTATTTATCAAATGAAACAATTATATTAAAGAAAACTTATTCAAGATATGAAAATAAATATAATTAAGCAGAATTAAGAAAGAAGCTAAATTCAATTTAAATAATTCTTAAATTAAAGAGGCTATGAGAGGGACTCTACCTCAAGGGGTGTCTCCCATGGGTGTCTTGTGGTATGTAGTGTCTATATATGATTTTTGTAGTGCTTCCGTATTGTGGGAAATGTGTATTGAATGGTCTGTTTAATAAATACATTAGTCAATTAGAAAATACACCCATAGTCAATAGAGATATACCCACTTTTGATAGATAATACCATCCAAATAACCAACTCGGAAATCTGAGACCAACATTTTACTTTACCAATCCCAATTACATAATATATGCAGCACCAACTTATGTTTTATGAACCAAACAATTAAAGGGAAAGAAACTCCTCACAATAACCCATAAAATCTTATATAGCATCACTCACCTCCAAACCATTATAACATCATTAGGCTTCCGTATTTGGTCAAAAATAAAGAGTTATATTGAATTCAAAAATATCCATACCAGAGTGAAAAACCAGGTTCAAAAATAAAGAGTTATACAGAATTCAAAAATGTAATGGATCAATCTTCCCCTGATCACCATCACCATCACCACTATCATCATCAGCCTCATCCTTGCCACCATATCTGTCCTCATCGTCGTCCTCATCATCGTCCCCATGCTTATCCTCGACCCCATCCTCGCCCTCAGCCCCATCCTCACCCTCGGCCCCATCCCCACCCTCGGCCCCATCCTCACCCTCGTCCTCATCCTCATCCTTGCCCTCGTCCTCTTCAGCATCCTCGTCGTCACCAAGAACTTCATCATCTCAACCGTCAGTAGAACTACTGTCTGGTGCATTGGATAATGCACCCATCAATGACATATATGTCTGACAAGCCGCGCTGACCTCTGGTGGAAGTGATAAAGATAAATCTTTGATCAGTTTCATAAATTATTTATCCCTTGTTTGAACCTGTTCTTCCAACTCTGTGACCCTTTTATTAGAATTTATTGCATGCTCCTTGACCTGTTCCAACTCAGTGGTACTAGAATGGATACCTTGAGAGGACCAATACCTCGTCGAGACTATATTCTTATCAGGTCGGTAGTGTACTCAACCAGAGTGCTCATCTCCCAAAACCTGATATAAATGATCGTGTGACCCTAACTTGTCAGGCTCCTGGGCATCAAGGGCCTCTAAAGCAGCCTGTTAAAAATATTAATAGATTATTAAATTTTAAAATAGATATTAAACTTTGAAATAAACAAATTAAAACTTAAAATCTTTTCTTGTATCGTTTCATTAACTGCAGTTCCATCTTTTTTCCTTCTACTCGAGCAAAACAATTTTTCTCGAGGGATACGTCCTTCAATATTCAATTTGTGCTTCTATAATGACATTTAAATAATGTAAAGTGCAAGTATAATCATATATTAAATATTAAAATAAATCACATAATTTAAGTAGGAAATAATAAAAAGGGAAAGTCCTAAAGAAAATTTATAAACAGCTATATCGTACCAGTTGCCTCTCATGATATGACATAATAGTGCACCCCAAAGTGTGGAGGTATTGCTTTGAATCAATGTTTTTTTCTGTTTTTTTAGAAGATTCTTAAATAATTTTTAATAATAAATAAGATAATATTAATGCAAAATATGAAAACTGACATTTAAATACCTCAAATGGGATTAATACCTTAAATTTGGCAGTCACCCAATGGGTAATCATTTGGAGATATTGCTCTATCGGGCAGTCATCCATGATAGGTAATGTCTCCAACTCCATGCCCACTCTATCACACCAGCCAACATATAACTCATGCTTATAAGCTCTCCAAATCTCTTCTAACTCCTTTAAACGCGCTGGTCGTGCACCTTCGCCATCAGGGAAGTTAAACCGAAGCTGACACCCAATATATTAATTCATATAAATACAAAAAAATACTACATTAAATCCAATAGATTTTTTACCCATATTTATTCCCATGCATTATCCTTGAATTTGTGTGGAAGATGTCTCCAAGAGAGAGGGCTTACCAGAATGATGTCAGAGTATTTAGCTAGCATCACCAAAAACCCCAACATTCCTACCCAGATTTATCAATCATCTATCCATCATCATTATATTCAACCATCAACTGTGTCTGGTGGTTCCATACCGCACGCAAGCGAGTACGTCCCCTCCCCCGCCTCCTATCAGTAGATGAATCTATTATTAAAGAAAAAAAATCAGTATAAGTTATAATAAAAATGAATTTTGGTATAAAAATTTGTTAGAGTTATATAAATATACCTGTGGTAGTTGGATCAATGGGAGTCACTGGATGTGCAGAAGCTAAAGGAATATCCTGTACAGGTGGAGTGTCCCTCAGTGTACGCTCCTCAGCCACATACTGTGTCGGAGCAGGAGTCGAAGAAGGTGGAATATAATAGCTCGGAGATAATGAACCAGAAGCAAAAGATGATGGCACAGACATCTGGCCAACTGGTAGTGTAAACATTGGAGGCCTAAATATCTTGTGTGTCCCTAAAAACACACCAGGATCAAAATGGGGCATAGAAGATACATTTGTGGTAGGGGCATAGTCCAATCGGGTACGACCATTGGATCGTCTAACTCTCACACCACAAGCCCTCGTACCACCGGGCTCAGTACCGGGACCACCAGATGATCGTCTAAATCTGACACCACCACCCCCCCTCCTACCACCAGCCTCTGTACTAAGAGCAATATCAGGCTCCTCGTCGGATATCTCTCGTCTAGGGGGTGGATCTTGAAAAAAAAAATTAACACAAAAGTAAACACGTGATATTATAAGTTATTGAAATATATATATTTGAAATAAAATACTCACAATAGGGATGAGTGGAGGAGTTCCCATCTGTGTCATGCGGTGATTATTTTTTGTCATCTTTTTCCACCACCTCTCTTCAATGGGTGTCATTTCCTACAATGAAAACAAATATGGAAGTAATTAGAAACAGATAACTAATGTGTAACCCAAAAAAATATAGAAAAATAATTCTGATAAAAAAAACATAAAGAAATAGAAGATTTATGGTGGTTTGAAGGTAAGTACTAGGATACACACTCTGAATATTGTAGGTAAAACACACTAGTACAAAAAAGCTTTTTTAAGTCGTTTTTTTCTTTTTAACGTCGGTTTTGTGGCAACGTTGTGGCGAAGTTATTGTGACCAACGTAAAAAATATGTTTTTTAAATTATTTTTCACATCGGTTTTTAAAAAACCAACGTGAAAGACCATATTTTATACAAAAAAAATCGCATTGAAACACTATTTTTAACATCGGTTATTTAAAAACCGACATTAAAAGTCATTTTTAACATAGATTTTTAAATAACCGATGTTAAAAATGTTTCTTATTTTGTAGATAATTTCTTGAGCTTCGATTTGATAGGTCATAGAGCTCAAACGGAGCTATGAATCAAAATTTATGACCATTAGAAGTTTGATGTATTTTTTCCGAGGAAAGATCCAATGAGCCAACCAAAGATTTATCTGCGAAATAAATTTAGAATCTGAATGAGGATTTGTAGTTTTACCATTATACAAAGAAGAAATAGTGATTATGAATCATTAAATGGTATATAAATTAAGAAAACTAATCATAACAAAACATAAATCGTGGAAACATAATTACGAATACCTTGATGAGATCGCGGAAAGAAGAAATATTGGATTCACGTTGAAGATCAAATGGGTTGAGTCGGTGGAATGATAATGGTTGAATGAAAGGATCATTAGATTATGATTTGTGTATAATGAAACCATATAAATGATATGGAAAATGAAAATGCGTTATTAAAAATTTAGGCGGAAACTGAAAATTTTGAGCACACGCTGTGAAAAAATTGAAATCCCACATTGGAGGGATATTAAAATCATTTTTCACGTCAGTTTTTATGATAACTGACGTGAAAAATATTAAAATTTTCACTGCTTTTTCACATCGGTTATATAAAAACCGACGTGAAAAATCAATTTTCGTGACTTTTTCACGTCGGTTATTTAATAACTGACCTATAAATTGAAAATTTTAGTCAAAATTTGAAATCCCGCATTGGAGGGATATTAAAATCATCTTTCACATCATTTTTATGATAACCGAAGTGAAAAATATTGAAATTTTCGCTGATTTTTCACGCCGGGTATATAAAAACCGACGTGAAAAATCAATTTTCATGACTTTTTACGTCGGTTATTAAATAAATGACGTTAAAAATGTTTACAAACATGTATTTCATTTCTCAAGATTCGATTTGATAGGTCACGGAGCTCAAACAGAGTTACGGATCAAAAGTTATGGTCTTCTGAAGTTGGAATTCTCTAAGACTTCATTTAGAGATGATCATCTTCCAATGACCATAACTTTTGATCCGTAACTCCATTTGAGCTCTGTGACCTATCAAATCGAAGCTTACAAAATGAAATACATTTTTGTAAGAATTTTTAATGTCGGTTTTTAAATAACTAATGTTAAAAATGCTTACAAAAATTTAGTTCATTTTGTAAGATTTGATTGGATAGGTCACAAAGCTCAAATGGAGTTACGGATCAAAAGTTATGATCCTCTAAAGTTGGCCTTCTCTAAGACTTCATTTAGGGATGATCAACTTCCGATGGCCATAACTTTTGATCCATAAATCCGTTTGAGCTCCACGACCTATCAAATTGAAGCTTAGGAAATAAACTACATGATTGTAAACATTTTTTACAATTTTATTAAATAACCGACGTAAAAAAGTCATTATAATTTATTTTTGACGTCGGTTATTAAATAACCGACGTAAAAAGTAAACATAAATGATTTTTCATGTCGATTATTTAATAACAGACATGAAAAATCAGGGGAAAGGGATTTTCTCGTCGGTTATATAATAACCGACGTGAAAAATCAAATTTCGGAGATTTTCACGTCGATTTTAAAAAACCGACGTGAAACGAGTGACGTTAAAAATACTTTTTTTACTAGTGACATGTAGGTGAGAAGACGACTGTATGATTATATATATTTCCCACCACAACTTCGGGTTCACAATCAACTCTGACAATTGAGCTATTGGAGTCATCATAAGTAATAAACGGATTGCTTCCAATTGTAGTAGGGATAGTGTAAACTTCATCATCACCATCATCAAAAACATGTCTGGGATTTACTTCAATAATTACACTGAATTTAGGATGAAAATGATCTTTGACATAAAAAACTTGTTTCAGCATTGATGCCAATACATATGGTTCATCGGTGGCAAGAGTGCAAGTCATATCAATAACTCGAAATCCACAATCATCAATAAAGGTTCCTTGCCTTGTCATTGAATCAAACCATTGACATTTCATCATCGTGACTCGTCCATGTGAGTAGTAATCCAAAATTATTATTTTCTCCACGACACCATAATAAGCTACATTTTCATAACGAGGTCTATTATCCTATGAACTAGCATAACAGTCTGTTGTGGCAGTTAGAATAACACCATCATGTCGTGTTATCATGTTTCTTGCTCGTTTAGTGATAATAAATTTGTATCCATTGATCACAAGTGATTTACAAGCACGAACCATGGTATTAGGACCAAAATCCAAAACTCTTATTTCCTCAAAAACAGAGTCTGTAGGCAAACTTGATACCTGAAATATAAACAAATAGTAAACTTAATTAAATATTATTTTTATTTAGTTATTATAGAAATATTTTTACCTTCAATTTCAACCAAGCAGAAAACCCTTTTCTATGAAAAGTCTCTTTCCTTATCAAAGATAAAGAATGATTCTTTCTATATATCAATTCTTTATGTTCCCTGTAGATAAAAATAATAATAGTTTAACAAATATTTAAAATTACAAGAGATAAGATAAGAGATACATGTACAATTTACTTACTTGATATACTCATCAAACAAATCACAATTGAACAACACTCTGTGATGTGCCATCTCTCGCTCTTCAAGGATTAATGTCGTCAATGTACATGATCCCGGAATTTCTCTTGTCTGAGGAAGTGATGGAAAACTGGGTTTAATTTTCTCATATTGTTCTTCTTCATTTCTCATTGGTCTGTTTATTCTCATAGTAAGATCAGAAAAATACATTGACCAGAAATCCATACATTCTTGATCCAAGTAACCGTTCATAATAGAACCTTCGGGATAATTCCTATTCTGAACATATGATTTCAATGTGTACATGTTTCCTTCAGTTGGATACATCAAACAGAAAGCAACGGATCCTCCAAGAAGTATTTCGGTCGGAAGATGGACAGTCAGATGCAACATGTATGTAAAAAATGATGGAGGGAATATTTTCTCTAACTCACACAAAATTAATGGTGTCTTTGCCAACAGTTTTTGCAAGAAGGATTTGGACAACTTATTAGCACAAATATCTCTAAACAAATAGCACAACTGAATAACTGAGACTCTTACATTATTGGACAAGAGATGATGGATTTCTATTGGAATCAACTCATGCAAAAGGACGTGATAATCATGAGTCTTCAAAGATTTCAGCTTCAAATCTTTTATGTTGACCCATTTTGATATATTTATTGAATATCCATCAGGAACTTTAATAGTCTCTAGCACTTCTAGAAATTTATTTTTTTTCAACAGGTGTCATCACATAAGAAGCACATGGAACTTGCTATTTATTTTCAGTGATACAGACAGGATGCAATTCTGGTCTGATCCCCTAATCTACCAAGTCACACCGAGATCGTAAATCATCTTTTGTCTTCCCTTTGACATTTAGAAGAATCGAAAGCAACATATCATATATATTCTTTTCAATGTGAATTACGTCTAAGCAATGACGTAACAAGTTGGTTTACCAATACAACAACTCAAAGAATGTACTCTTCTTCTTCCAATTGTAACAGGTATCATTGGAAATATTTTTCCTCTTTCTAGATTTCATTACACCCTTCCCAAATGAACAAATAAAATCTTTCAATTCATTAAGCACATTAGTTCTAGACATACGCTGAGGTGGATCGTCAGTCTCCATGGTATTTTCAAATCTTCGGCGATTGTTTCTATATGGATGGTTCATTGGAAAGAATCGTCGATGTCCCATAAAACTAAAACTACGATGATATTTCAGTCTTATCAATCAATTATTCTTCATACAAATAGGAAATGACAATTTTCCTTTTGTGCTCCATCCAGACATCATTGCATAAGTAGGAAATCATTGATCGTCCACATAAGCGCAGCACGCATCTGAAATATGTCTTTCGAACATGCATCGTATGTGGGAACACCCACATACCAAAGAAGTTTCAACTATTTTATTAAATTTTGCGTGTATACATATATATCGTTTTTGGGATTAGAAGGGCCAGATATCAGTATACTCAAGAAAGTGTAAGGTTTTTTCATACACAACCATGGGGGAAGGTTATAAATGTGTATGAAAACCGGCCATGTGTTGTGCGAAGTAAGAATCTTCCAAATGGATTAAAACTGTCACATGAAAGACCCAGTATCACATTACACACATCGGCTGCAAATTCAGGATATCAAGCATCAAATCTCTGCCATGAAAATCCATCTGCAGGGTGAACCAACTCTTCATTATTCTTTTTTCTCTTGGTGTCATTCCATCGCATTTTTACTGATATTTTATCAGACATGAAAAGGTTCTGTAATCTAGGGATCAATGGAAAGTGTCACATTACTTTTTGTGGCACATGATATGGTGTTCCATCATCTTTTGGCTTCCATCGGGAGGTTCCACATTTGATACAATCATTTCTTTCAGCAATTTCCTCCCAAAATATACTGCAATCATTCAGGCAAGCATGATTTTTTTTTGAGAATCCAAGTTCATCAACTAACTTCCATGCCATATAGTGGTTTGAGGGAATATCTGCATCATCTGGAAGTAAGTCCTTCAAGAAGGTAAGAATGTAATCGATTGCAGTATTTGAAATCCCATACATAGTTTTCCCATGAAACAATCAGATTAAAAATTCCAACTTTTTCATTTTACCACATTGCCGATATACTGGAGTCATCGTAGCATCATTCAATTTTTTCACCCTATCAACATCATCATTTTCATTGGACGCATCATGTGTGCTTATATCGAAATCTTGTTGGTTGAACATCATTTCCTTCTCATGATGCTGAATAAATGGAAACTGATCATATATCAAACTCTCCAATTCAGTCCTATCATTTGGATCATCAAAATTTTGAGATTCCATTTTCTCTCTATTGTGATACCACACATAATAGTTTGTTTGGAAACCATATTTGGTTATATGATAGCTAACTGCTTCACGACTCAACCAAGGTCTTCCAACACAATTAGAACATAGGAAGTGTATGTGGCCACTATTTGAAGCCTTGTCAAATGAAAAATCTAAAAATCTATTCAAATTATTTTGAAAATCGGTTGAAATATGATTTGTTTCGTACATCCAACTTATATCCATTCTGTAAAAAAATTGCAATAAGTCATTTCAAAGAAATTCAATAATATTGAAGTTCAATCAAAAAAATATTTAGGTAAATGAAAATTGTTTACTTTAAATAAAATCATAACTGATACATTACTCTATATGATAATCATATTAAGAAATACAAAAAAATACAATGTATATAAGAAAATAAGATACAGAATTTATAATGCCTATATTCAAGGATTTCCCAGTAAGATATTGGAAGTGGATCAAGGAATACATAATCCTTAAGGGTCTTTTTGGGAGTACATGAGTTTTATACTTTAACTTCTTCAAGGAGATCAGGATGAGGAGTAGGATGAGGATCACATCAAAATTAGTTATGGAATCATCAAGTTTCACCTTAACCATGGATTAAAAGATTCTAGGTTTGGGGCCATAGATCATAGGTTGGTAGGGTGTATTCATTGAATCATGTACCAATTGATTTTGTAGAGGGACCTTCAATAGTTATAGGTATGGATTTGATTAGAAACACCTATAAAAAGGATATCTAGGAATTGTGACATCCCAAACCAGGATGCCACTCATTAGTGACCCAAACCCAGATGTCCACTCATTTGAGAGGGACCTTAAAGTTCTATTGTGTTTTATCTCACATACGAATAATGATTTTTGGGTTGTCCGGGGTCCAGGGAGGAGGGTGGTGGGCTGTTTGGGGTCCAAGGAGGAGGGTGGGGGGGCTGTCCAGGTTCCAGGAAGGAGGGGGTTGTCTTGGGTCCAGAAAGGTGGGTGGGAGCTATCCGGGATCCAGGGAGGAGGGGGGATATCCAGGGTCCAGGAAGGAGGGTGGGGGCTGTCTGGGGTCCAGGGAGGAGGGTGGGGGGCTGTCTAGGGTCCAGGAAGGAGGGGGATTGTCCTGGGTCCAGGAAGGAGGGGGGTTGTCCTGGGTGGACCTGAAAACACCATATGGGGTTCCACTCTATAGTTTTGAGAATATATTATCCAAAGCTACAAAGATTTCACCTATAAACATGAAAACTATAAATCAATGCCTACTGTAATTTCATGACATTTAAGGGATATGTGTTTTGTGAAAAGCCTATACATTACAGTGATGTTCACGAATGATGGTTTTTTTCCCAAATGTGTATGGAATTCAGTAACGAGGATGATTTCTTCCATTTAACCAATATTATAGTGTATGTTTAGGATGAATTCTTGCATTTAACTAGTGTTATAGTTTATTTTTAGGTGAGGTGAGTTAGAAACCATGTTAGGTGTGTCATTAGAACATGGGTTCTTCCATTTAACCATGTAGTCTTGAATTTTAGGGATGAAAGTGTTTTGACTGATCTAATTACTACCTACTCTATAGTATGGCCAACACATCATGTGGGCATACCCATGAAACAAATCCATGTGTAAATGGGATGTTTTCAGCACCCCATTTGGACAACATACTTTTCACCATAAGGGATTGGCCATGTGTATTTACATGGATAACCAAGTCATGTACCGTGTGTACATTCCCATGTACATTCCCAGGACACTAGATTATCGTAGACACCATGTCAGCCGTTATACACACCATGTGAACCCTTATACCATATCGTCATTATTACAACCATTAATAACAACTTATTAAACAAAATAATTTTCCAAAGATAATCAAATTGAACATAAATAAATAATAATATTGTATATATCAAGTAAAATGAAGTCATACTATCTTACATCCTAAATGACCACCCAAAACCATGATTAATGACCACAAAGCTCCCGTTTCGGCCAAATCAAAAGTGAAAACAAAAACACATAGTTGCAGAAAACAAATTCATTTGTGTGAAGAATAATAATCCCATGGTCCTCTTGATATTTGAACCACGTAGTCATGATTTTTGAGATGAACTTGTATCCATGAAACCATATGAGAAGCACGATTCAATACATGTTTTTTTTTCTAATTTTCCCAAGTGTTTTGAGGAACCCCAAATCAGTGAAAATGTTCATTGTGTTTTAAAAAGATGATTGAATAACTCATGTATGATGTTGAAGGTAGAATGATTAATGGTTATATTATGAAAACTAATATTCATTAATATTGTGAACTTGACATTCTATGAATTAGTTTCATGAAGAAAGAATAAGTACTACATGGGAAAAGGAGAGGTCCCACCGAGAGTTCCCTTTGTAGATATTTTATTCATAAAGAACATTGGATTGTACGGTTAAGTATTTATTATTTCTTTTGTGAAGAATAATTAGGGACCACATACTATTTTGCAAAGTTCAAGAAGATACTCCATATGTTATATTGTGCAACGGATGAGTTAACAATGTGTCATTTTATATATATATATATATATATATATTGATAGAAACATGATACATACTTTTTATGTAATACACGTAGTGTGAAAAAATTAAGATGAATAAGATCTTCATGTTTGACATGATCTTAATGAAAGGAGTGATTTTCATGAAATAATATGAATAAATATTACAAACAATTTCTTATGAGCTCATATACATGAAGATGTAATATTTGAAGCATTGAGATTAAAAAAACTATGAATCTTTAAAATTAGAACACAAGAAAGAGACACCATGCCCTTATAAATGTATATGTGTAATGAAAACATTAATTGGACAATGTGTACACTGATGTAGTGATTTGAGTACACAATTCGTGGATGTAGTGATTTGAGTACACAATTTGTGGAGTAGTGAATCATAAAATTTTCCAAAATCCCTAGAAATAGGGAATAACGATGTCCTTGAGAATAGAAGGATATCCTTGAGAAGAGGTGGAAGGATATCCTTGAGAAGAGGTGGAAGGAGTCTAACCTGGTAGCTGATCGGATAGAAGAGGTGCACCTGTGCTGGGGTTTCTCAAGGGCTTTTGGGAGTCGGGCAGCGCTTCTGGGAGTCGTGCAATCTGCTTCTAGAATCTGGGGGGGGTGTTGCCGGCCTTAGTTGAATTTGGGGCATATTTTCCCAACGATTATTAAAAACTGTTGGGAAAGAAATGATTTCCCAACAGTTTTATCAAACCATTGGAAAAACTCCCCCCAACTCCATCTTTACCAACGGTTTATACAAACCATTGGTAAAGAACACCTATACCAGCAGTTCAAAAGAACCATTGGTATACAAGTGTTGGGAAAAGAATGATTTCCAGATATTTTAGTTCAAAAAGTGTCACTCACTAAAAACCAAGAAAACATGCTTTGATTATCTTAATAATTTAGGACAACGATTAATAAGTCATTTGTGATGTGTATGAAGTAGTATCACATCAAACTGATGCACGATGTGACTGGTATGACTCTTAATTCATGTTTCCGGTTTTAAATGACATTTTAGTAATAAAACACAACTAGAATACTGAAAATTGAGAAAACACATTCGGATTGTTTTTATACTCTAAGAAAATGATCTATAATTCATTTTTGATGTGTAGGAATCAAACTCACTTTAATACAATGCACGATGTGGATGGTATAATACCAAATGTTTCATCATTTAAAATTGACATTAATTTTAGTAAAATAACAAGTGACATACTCAAAACTGAGAAAGTGCATTCAGATTATTTTGATATTTTAGGACAATGACCCATAACTCATTTTTGATATGTATGAATCTAACCCACCTCAATAGGATGCACAGTGTGACCATTATAACTCCAAATGTGTCTTTTTTATTAAATATTGACATTTTATTAATTTATTATTTCATATTAATGTTTAATTTATTTCTTTATAGTATTACTAACATAATATTTGTTTTATTATATAGGCAAAATATTTTTCTCAGGTTGAGATGGTTTTTTGGAAACTAATACCATGGGCGAACATTTTTGAGAAGGGATCACGAGCGTCAAAAGATGAAACATTATTGTTTTTAAATGTTTGTTGGATAATTGTATATGTAATTATATAAAACATTATTTTAAATGTATATAGTAGTGTTTTTTTATATACCATGGGTGTGATTTTTTGTATTCCTGGTGTCACATTAAATTTATATAGAATTTTTTTAAATTATAGGTTTTTGTTGGGTGTGTTGTTATATTAACAACACATTATAGTTATCAAGGCCTTTATCAATGCTATTTTGAACGCTAATAAAGAGCCTCATTTATCATATCTATTTAAAGAGCTAATAAAGGGGACACCCCCCTATCATCACTGTGATTAATAGCGCTTTGTTAGTGTTGTTAAAATCCATTTTTTGCATTGTTAAAGGGAATATGTATAGTAGTGTCATCATTAATACTTTATATTGTTTTAAAACTTTGAATGTACTCACTTATAAAAGGAACCCCCTCTTCCTTATTCACATACCTCAAGCCTTTTATCTTGACCAATATATACCCAAATACACTTCCAACATCCCTCTCCATACTCTAGAGGTCTTGGTCACACCAAAGGACCAAACCTAAAGGACTTAAGGTGTATGACAAAGGAGGTTTCCAAAGAAGAGGTGTAACTTTTAACCGAGTGTTTCCAGGTTTATTTCTTCTTCTACCTCCTTAAAATATTATTTAACCATACTAATATAATAATATCAATATAATTCATATACTGAAATATTATTATATTGGTGGAACAACCCCTTTTCATCTCTTTTTTCATCCTCTAGGAAATGAAAACATTGTTTGTGTGTACGTGTGGACTGTCACCTCCACGAAATGATGTATTTTGTTTTTCACCACCACCTCACACGGCTGGTTATAAATATGGAGTTGATGAATATATAATATTTTTATAACACTATTATCATTAATTAAATATAATATATCACTTACCTTCTTACTCTTTTATCCATTAGAAAATGATAATGTCGCTCGTGTGTACGTGTGGACTACCACCACCGTGAAGTGATGCGATTGATTTTTCATGATTACCTTACACGAATGGTTTTAAAAGTGTATATAATGTATAAAAAATTATAATTATAAAATTTTCAAGATTTTTTAGATAATGGAACCATAACCTCATTTGACAACAGTCAAAACACCAAAGTTATTTTGAGATTAAAAATCGAACGACCCCAAAACAACCAACGTGAACTTAACCTATTTAGTAACTATATAAGACATGATAATAAATGAAGTAAAAGAGACCATGATAAGGTAATAAACCTAAAAAGGATTTTAATCAAGTATAAAATTAATACAATTTTATCATTCAGGAAAGTAAGGGATGTATGTGGTGAGTCGGGGGATGAGGTAAGGGGTTTTTCTTTAAAACATTATTTTAAATGTTTTAAACTCTTTCATATCCATGTTCTTAAAAATATTTTAGTAGTGTTATTAATTTTACTCCAATGATTTGTTTAAAGTAATTTTAAAATATCCTTGAATTTTTATAAAGGTTTTAAAATGGATTCTTTTAATCATTTTTTGTATGGATCACTTTTGACTTTTTTACAAAATGAAAAATAATGTTTTTTACATTTACCGCATGATCATATTTTCCTAACACTATATCCATGATTCATCATCATGATTCCTCTAAAAGTTTCTATGGTTTTTCAAATAATATCCTTTTTCCCACCCTTCTAGAAATTTTTCGTTTTAGGAATTTTCAAAATAAGGATAATTTTATCCTTATTTTTATGTGAAGTTAAAAGTGTTTTTGCATGTGAGTTAAATAGAATATTCTATGATATTTTATGATGTAAATTTAAAATTTTATTTATTTTAATCATGATATGGTTTTTGGACATTTTATAAGATAACGGGTGAGCCTGATATAACTCTGGTGACAGGTGAGCCTGATATAGATCTCTAATGAATTGGGTAAAGTGATTGGGTTATTGAGAATTAAGTTACTCATAAGGGATATATTGTAATTAATGGTGATGGTTATTGTAGGTTCCAGGTGTAGTGGAAGCACGGGAGGGAGGTACACAACTTTTCTTTTTTCCATTATCAATGATTAATCTGAGATCAAGTGATGATGAATGTCATGATCAACAGATTTGAATCAAAGAAAAATCAAGGGTTATTAACCCGGAACCAAGAGAGGGGATATCAACACATGTTGTTTATAATTAATTTAATTAAATAATAATTGCCTCAAAGGTTATTCTTTCTTTGTTGATGCATCCGACTACAGATCTGTAGTGTGTCGTTATTGCGTTGTAGAGTCCTAGTGTAGGATTACTCTAGTGGTGATCCACACGTTCTCCATGAATCTACGGACATCGCTGAAGGAGTATCTGGGTGCTAGCATAGAAGATCCTTGTGCTCATGATGTCCACTTTTGATCACCTTGAGAACCGCTTCCAAAGCGTTCTCCTTGATCCGGTGGAGGAGGATGTCTCTTGTTATTGAGAGCATTCTTGGGGAGGGATGAACTCTCTAGGATTGAGAGCTTTTCTCCAATCCATTATGCATAATGATTTTCTTTGCTAGGGTTGTCAGAAAATAATCATAATTAGGTATTTATATCGATAGGTTTAAATTAACATAATTGCACAAGTGCCCTTATTTATTTTATTAATCCTAGTGAAACCCCATGTCAAATAATAATAATAGTATTATTATTATTATTTATTGACATGTGCCTAAGTTGTGAATTATGATTAAATATTATTTAATAAAATAATATTCAACGTTATTATTTCTCACCAAACCCTTGAACTCGGTCTACCAATCCTCCACCATATTTATTGGACCTTGAATAATGTCTATTTATTTATTAAATAAATACCACTGCATTATTTGCCAATAAATATATAAATATTATATTCACTAAATAGCCAATAAATATTTATTAAATATTCTACCCATAATATATTCTTTTGAATAACTAGTGTCAAAATAAATGCGATCAGGCTTACATGAATAATTATTAAACCACAACCAGGAATAATATTTATTCAACTTATTAAATAATAAAAAATATATATTATTTAATTGAGATACTGGATACACTTATTGTGTGGCCCTCTAAGCCTCTTTCTCAGTGGCATTAGGTGGAGCAGCCTAAAGTCCAAAGTTAGTGTCTAGCAACATGCCAAGACATCCATATAGAAAAAAGTTAATGCCAAAATGACATGTCACCTCATACGAATGTTTACCGTGTAATATAATCCATTTATCACAATATCTCAATTCGAGCAGGTTACATTCCAGTGTCATTAACCTATATGCTCAATATCTCTTTCTTTAACTTTTCAAAAATAGAACTTGTATATTGATCACTGTGACCATGTATTTATTTAGGTTATATCATTTCCATAAAAGGGTCTGAGATATTATCTTATGTTAAATAATATAAGGGATAAATCCTTTCTCGCATTATTCATTAATACAATATTGCTCGTGACTCACCCAACATATCCTAACTCACTGCGAACATCTGTCGTCATGGTTTTCATCAATATATCTAAGTGCATGGTTCATAATACTCCTTAATAATAATATTAAAGTCTATGTAACAATACACACATCCTCGTATAAGAACATCCAATGACATAGATAAATGTATATTTCCTACTCACAGGTCTTGTTCTTGTAGACATTACCAATGGTGTACACCATGAGAAGGTTCCTCAAAGTCCTATGAGTCTCCACCCCTAATAGATTATATCATTTGTGTCCCTTAAATGATATTATCAAGCTATAGAACATATATTCAATAATAGTGTCATAGAACTTCTAGGTTCTCATCATAGCAGGGATCCGTTATAACCTTTTAATGAGACAATTACTCTTGGGATATTATCACATTCAATGTCACACAGAAGAACAATCATGATGTGATAAGGAATTTATTAATATTCAAAACCATGAATATAAGTTATCATAAAGTATAAAATAATTTGGTTCTAGGACACCAACTCCAATAGACTCCAACTTTCACTAGAGCCAACTGCGAACAACCTTTAGTTTGTTAGCTCTCACATGATATTCATGCTTCTGTTGAGATAAGCCTTTAGTCAAGGGGTCTACCACGTTCTATTCAGTGGGTACTCTTATCACTTCAACTTCACCCCTATGATAAAAATCCATCAAGATGTGATACTTTTGGAGTATGTTCTTTATCTGTTGATGTGATCTTGGATATTTTTTGAGAGCCACCACTGTAGTATTATCACAATAAAATGTGATAGGGTCTTTACTATTAGGTACCACATCAAGCTCCGGGACAAAATTATGAATCTAGATGGCTTCCTTGGCTGCATCAAAATCTGTTATATACTCAGACTCCACTATAAAATCATCCACAACTGGTTACTTTAAACTCTTCCAACTCACAACTCCTCCATTTATACAGAAAAAATATCCTAGTTGTGACTTCAGATCATTCCAACCTGTCTGAAAACTAGTATCAGTATACCCTTTGATGACAATCTCTTCATCTAATCCATACACTAGTAACATATCCTTAGTTATTCTCAGATACTTAAGGATATTCTTAATAACATACCAATGTTGTTCTCCTATATCTTCTTGATATCTACCTACCATAATCATTGTACATGCAACATCAAGTCTAGTACATAACATGGCATACATGATTGATCATATCGCTGAAGCGTATGTGATCTTACTCATTCTATATTTCTCATGTTGTGTCTGGGGACACATTTTCTTATAAATATGTAAACTATATGACACTAGAACCAATCCCCACTTGGATTGTTCCATACTAAATCTCTTTAGTATCTGGTCAATATATGTACTTTGTCTTAGTCCAAGCAGCATCTTGGATCTATCACAAATGATCTTGATTCTTAGAGTGTAGTCTATTTCGCCTAAGTCCTTCATGGAAAATCACTTGTTCAACCAATACTTAATTGACTATAAGACTGGTATATCATTTCCAATAATTAATATGTCATCAACATACACTATTAGGATAACAACCACATTCCCATTAAACCTTTTGTAAACACATGTCTCACATTCATTCCTAATGAAACCAAATTATCTTATAGCTTCATTAAATCGAATATTCCATGACCTGGATGCTTGTTTAAATCCATAAATGGATCTATGAAACTTGAAAACCCTTTTTTCATCACCTGGTGTCACAAAACCTTTTGGTTGTGTCATATAGACATCTTCCTAAAGGTTCTCGTTAAGGAATGTAGTTTTGACATTCATCTACAAAATCTCATAGTCATGGTAAGATACTATGGAAAGTGTAATTATTATGGATTTAAACATGGAAATTGGTGAAAAGGTTTCATCCTAGTCAATACCTTGATGCTTTTTAAACCCTTTATACACTAGCCTTGATTTATAGGTATTTACTTTACCTTACATGTCCAGTTTTCTCTTGAATACCCATTTACACGCAACAATATTTACATCAACTCGCAAATCGACCAAAACCCAAACTTGGTTATGATACATAGAATTCATCTCATAATTCATAGATTCTAACCATCTTATAGTTTTTGGTCTCTCTACTGCCCCCTTATATGAGAGAGGTTCATCATTGTTCAATAATAATTAGTTACCATCCTCGGTGACTAGAAAACCATATCTCTCTGGTTCCCTTACTTCTCTTACACTCCTATGAAGTACTTGTGTTTCAGGAACTACTTCTTCTATAAGGACCTGTGGAACTTGTTCCTATACAAACTCATGTATATCTTGAGCATCAACTTCATCGAAGTCAATCTTGATCTCACTATCCTTTTTGAGTATGTGCTCCCTCTCAAGAAAGACGGCTTATCTGGAGACAATCACTTTCTTGTTTGAGGGGTTGTATAAGTAGTATCCCTTTATTTCCATGGGGTATCCTATAAAGATACACTTCATGCCTCGGGGTGCTATTTTGTTTCTTGATAATTCCTTAACAAATTCCTCGCAACCTCATACATGTGTATGCGATAAAATGGGTTTCTTTCTACTCCATAGCTCGAAGGGAATTCCATTTGCCTCTTTAGTTGGTACTCAATTTAATGTGTATGCCGAAATTTGTAATACATATCCCCAAAAGGATAATGGAAGATCTTCATGACTCATCATTGAACTTATCATGTTCAAAAAGGTACGTTTCCTCCTTTCAATAACACCATTCCACTATGGTGTATAAGGTGGAGTGAGTTGAGATAGAATCCAAAACTACTGTATAAATTAGATGAACTCTTGGTTAAAATATTCACCACCTCGATCTGATCGAAGATTCTTTATCTTCTTACCAAGATGATTCTCTACTTCATTCTTTAATTCCTTGAATTTCTCAAAGGACTCGTATTTATACCTCATCAAGTAAATATATCCATATCTACACAAGTCATTAGTAAAATTTATGAAGTAAGAATATCCATATCTATCTTCTACTAAAAATGGTCCACACACATTACTGCATACCAATCCTAGAAGATTTTTGTCCCTTTCACCATGGCCACTAAATGGTGGTTTGGTCATTTTTTCTTGTAAACAAGCATGACATCTATCAAGTGGTTTTAGCTCAGAAGAGTCTAAATATCCATCTTGATGTAGCTTTGTCAAACGCTTCTCATTTACATGACCAAGATGGTGATGCTGAATTTGGGTGTTATATGAGCCATGTGAACTTGATTTATTATTAATTTCCAATAGTTGGTTTTCATAATTTAATACCTACAGACCATTATTTAAATATACCATACCATAACATATGTTGTCCTTATAAAAGAAAAAAATTATTTCCAAACTCTAAAATAAATCCATATGTAAATAAACTTGATACAAAAATTATGTTTTTGGTAATATTATGTACATAATAACAATCACGTAAAACCAAAATCATTCTCATTAGCAATGAAAGGTGGTAGTCACCAATGGAAAGAGTTGCCAGTATCGTACCATTGGCAGCTTACAAATCCACCTCTCCTCTAGAAATTTTATGAAATCTACTTGGTTCCTACATTTGGATACAGATGTGAGCACCACAAGATGTATCTAATACCCAATGTATAGAAATGGAAAGATTACACTTGATAACAAATGAACCTTTAGTTTCTCCCCGCTTTTGGGTCCAGTTCCTATTTCAGTGGCTTGGCTGGCCACATGAAAAACATACTGCCTCTTTTTCCTTTCCCTACCTCTGGATCTTTCCATTCATGTAAGGATGGTGCTTGGGAGCTTTAGATTGTTTATAGGTCTTGGGAACCTTTGCCTTGTTCTTCCTTTTCTTATTCACCATAAGGAATGCGGGTTTGTCACACCCCATGTCCTTATCCACTTGGCGAATCAAGGTTATAAGTTCTGATAGACTCTTCTCAGTATTGTTCATATTATAATTCACAATAAAATTAGAGAAGGTATTGGGTAGTGATGAAAGTATAAGATATGTATGCAAATCATCCGAGAATTTAATCCCTAAGATGTCTATGCGTTCAATATAGCCAATAAGCTTAACTATATGAGGCTCAGCTGGCGCAGACTCTCCAAGCATAGTTGTGAACAAAGCATTGGAGATCTCATACCTCTCTTGTCTCACCTTCTCTTTATATATATCCCAAAGGTGATACATCATGCTATAGGCATCCATATCCTCATGTTGCTTCAAGAGATCATTGGACATGGATGATAACATGAAGCACTGAACATCTGTAACATCATTCAGATGTTTCTCATAGAGAGATATCTCTTCATCACTTGCCTCATTTCCAAGCGCAACTGGTAAAGATTCTTCCAACACATACAATTTCCTTTCTTGGCGAAGGATGACCTATAGGTGCCTTTGCCACTCCTGAAAATTAGTGTCGGTGAGAAGGTTTTACTTCTCAAGTATAGATCGCACTGATATGTTTGATGTTATTTTAATGTTGTTTCTAAAAATAAAATAAGAAAAAATTTAGTACTTTATCTGATAAATTTAAACAAATAAACAAATATTATATTTATTAGTCTACCACTATTTTATTGAAACCCAATAGCCCTCTCCATTGGCTTTGGAATATCATATTGCTTGGATATTCTAGCAGAAAGGATCCATATTTCCCTTCCTATTACCCCAACATTGGTTAGTAAAGAAATTTGAAAGGTTTTAGGTATGAATTCCAAATGCCAACTTCATAAACTCACAATTCCTTAATTCGTTGAGTGGACTCCCCAATCCTGAAATCCTTTAA
This sequence comes from Viscum album, assembly GCA_963277665.1. NCBI lineage: Eukaryota > Viridiplantae > Streptophyta > Magnoliopsida > Santalales > Viscaceae > Viscum > Viscum album. The sequence goes on from OY728130.1 coordinate 407,398,278, forward strand.
TTGGATTTTCTCAACATTTGCCTCTCAATTTAACCAATTCCTGCTTTGGCAGTCAACCCTTGATGTGAACCAATTTAAGTTAACCCAAAACCTCATATTAAAATTCCCCAATAATTGAAATCACCCCAACTTTGGCTAGTTAAGCACTTTGAACTATGATTCGATTCTAACCAAATTAATGGAAGGCTATATCGACTTAATATTTTATTGAGGGATTTTATCCTTTATACATAAATTTCCAATTATTATCCTTATCAAATTCTTGTTAATATTATGTGGAATTTACTTAAGTGATTAACCATGCCTTTAGATAATATTTACGTATAATCCATTTTATTTTAGTTTTATCTTTCATGCTTGTTAATTCATTAATTATGTGATTGCGACAAAACATCCATAATGAATAACCATGCAACTGACAGAAATAAAATAAAGGGTATGATCATGATCGTGTTCTAATGGTTAGTTTATATAGCGGTTGATAAACTAACCGCTGACCTAAGGGAGAAACACCTTGAACCAATTTGAGGTTCGTGTTTATAGCTTTCCACCTGTCCACCCTTGTATCTTACTTAGATTAGTTTTTCCTCAACTCCTAACTTGAACCGCCTCCACTAGCTTGGGCGCTCCATCCATTACATATGCTTTTACTCACACATATGTGAGGGGTAAAAGGGGGTTTACATAAAAGAAACCATGGGCACGCAGGCCCTACATATTAATGAGGAGAGAAGGCATGCAGAACAAAATTTTAATTTAATAATAAATTAAAATGAAACCAAACACATGCAAAGGTCCAGTCTAGCTCATGATCATCCACTAGCATACACCGAATTATACATTTAATAAAACTAACATTCAATTATTATCGTTCTTATTTAAGATAAATCATGCTCGAATCGATTAATTTTTATATTTAATTAATTGATCCTTTTATCTTAATCCTTATCTGAATTTCCTTTATATTCTCACCCTTTATAATTTTAAACAAATTAAATAAATTCATTTAAAATTAACTGTGTATATAACTTGTACCTTAGAGGTAACCCAGTGAATACTCATCCAAATCTATCCAATGTATATTATACTTGTATACACTTTATTATTTGTGACATATAGCATGCACGGCTTATCACATAATTTTATGACGTGTACTTCACGGATGATTACACAAATTATATGATTTTTCAGTAATGTGTCATGATTTAATGTACATAGAATAATAACTATAATATAACTCATACATTACATGCAGATCTTGAACATTACACTGATATTAATTAAACATTTAAATATTTATGTATATTAAAACCTATCACATGGCGTGTCCTATATTTATGACCACACACAAGTACATGTCTCGAGGTTTACATAGTAAAATAAATAAATTTTAAATCTATGTAATCTGGTAAAAGTACACGGTGTGTAGATCCGATCTACATAGCATGTACACCCTTCACCATCTATCTGAAGTACACACCTAGGGACTCGATGTGTGAGGCGTACTTCAGAAATCTGGGAGTACACGATGTGTCCAGTGTGCCACACATTGTGTTGACTCTGTGTTACACGATCACCGATTGGGTAGGCCGTGTATGAAATACATGGCCCGACCCCTGACCTGAAGGGACTACACACCGTGTCCAGTGGGTCACACAGTGTGTAGTCTGGCTGAACGTGCGCCAGTTAATCCTGGTCAACACGCAGTGCAATAATGATTCAATTGATGCCCTAATTAATGTAAAATAACAAATTGATATTTGAATCAATATTGATGCATTGAACATGACTACATGACATGTAATGTTGATTACACGACTTGTAATGCCTATTACATGACATATAATGTTGATTACATGGTGTGTAGTCTTGTGTTGTACAACCAGGATCCTTGGCACCTTCGAATGAGATCCTCAATTTTATTTTAATCATAAATTTAATCGTTTCTATTAGATCTATAAGAAACGATAGAGGAAGAAATAGATCTATTAATTCATATTTAAAGAATGATTAAACTCGAATTGAAAAACTAAATTATGAATGCGTAAATCACTAACAAAACTAAATAATTATAAATAATGATGAAACTGGCCTTTGATACCACTTATAGGTTTCGGGCTCAGCAGAAGCATGGGAGCGGCGGTGCCCAAATTTGATTTTTTCCATTATCAATGATTAATATGAGATCAAGCGAAGATGAATTCCATGATCAAAGGATTTGAATCAAATAAAAATAAAGGGTTATTAACTCAGAACCAAGAGAGAGGAGATCAACACATGTTGTTTATAATTAATTTAATTAAATAAGAATTACCTCCAAAGTTATTCTTTCTTCATTGAAGCGTCCAACCACAGATCTACAGTGTGGAATCACTGTGTTGTATAATCCAAGAGTAGGATTCCTCTAGTGGTGATCTACATGTGCTCCACAAATCTCCAGACATCACTGAAGGATTCTCTGGGTTTTAATGTGGAAGATCCTTATGCTCGTGATGTCCGCCTTCGATCGCCTTGAGAACTGCTTCCAAAGTGTTCTCCTTGATCCAATGGAGGAAGATATCTCTCATTCTTGAGAGCATTCTTGGAGTGGGATGAACTCTCTAGGCTTGAGAGCTTTTCTCCAATCCATTGTGCACAACGATTTGCTTAGCTAGGGTTGTGAGAAAATAATCATAATTAGGTATTTATATCGCTAGGGTTAAAATAAAATAATTGCGCAAGTGCCCTTATTTATTTTATTAATCTTAGAGAAATCCCATGTAAAATAATAATAATAATATTATTATTATTTATTGACATGAGCCTAAATCGTGAATTATAATTAAATATTATTTAATAAAATAATAGTCAACATTATTATTTCTCACCACACCATTGAACTCAGTCCTCCAATCCTCCACCATATTTATTGGACCTTGAATAATGTATATTTATTTATTAAATAAATATCACTGCATTATTCGCTAATAAATATATAAATATTATATTCACTAAATAGAAAATAAATATTTATTAAATATTCTACCCATAATATATTCTCTTGAATAACTAGTGTTGAAATAAATGTGATTAGGCATCCATGAATAATTATTAAACCACAATCAGGAATAATATTTATTCAACTTGTTAAATAACAAAAAATATATATTATTTAACTGAGATACTGGATATACTTAGTGTGTGACCCTCTAGGACTCTTTCTCAGTGGCATTAGACGGAGCAGCCTAAAGTCCAAGGTTAGCGTATTACAACATGCCAAGTCACCCATAGAGAAAGAAGTTAATGTCGTAGCGACATTTCACCTCATACGAATGTTTACCATGTAATGTAATCCCTTTATCACAATATCTCAAATTGAGTAGGTTTCATGCTAGTGCCATCAACCTATATACTCGATATCTCTTTTTTGACTTTTTGGAAATATAACTTGTGATTCACGTCTATCGCAGGGCATGGAAAAAGTAAATTTATATTCCTAATGCAGCACAGTGGCTGACCAGGGTCATCTCATTTGAGGAGCATCGTAGTCGGTTCAATCACTAATTTCTAATTCACCTAAGAACTAATTATTTTTGTTGTTTTATGTTTTATGAAATAAATAGAATTTAATAAAAATAAATGAAATAACATTCAATTCTAAATTACCATGCAATGCTAAACAGAATGGAATTATAGAATAAATGATGTTCTCCCAATATAATTTTCAGGGATCACCTTCATTGACCTACTTCAAATCTCCTTAGTGAACACACTCCATCGTATGTGTGCGCACCTCAATCTACCCCCAGTTATGAATGAAAAGTCTACTTAGTGATCACCAAGAACACCCTCCATTCACCTCCTTAGTCGAGGGGAAATGGTTGTAGATTAAGAAGTTAAACTTTAGACAACCACAATGAGGATTACACCCACTATAAATTACCCTTAGAATTAAATCAAGGAAGATGAAAAACATGGTCTCAGGTTTAAGAACCTGATTACTCCCTCAGGATATTCCTTGGGTCAGTTACTCATGATCATGAGTATTATAGTTCACTATATTAATATGAGAATAAGAAAAGAAAATAAGAATAATGGATGAAAAATAAGGGTGAAGAAGATGGTCAAAAAAATAAAAACAATGCATGAATTTATTAGACATCTAAATTACAATTGAAAACTAAAACAAAAATGAAGGAAAAAAATAAATGAAGAAGAAAAGGGGAAGATTTTCGGTTGTCCTCCCTCAGTGGAGATCTCTTCCTTCGTGCCTCAGATGGAATGAGATGGGATGATTTGAGAGGGAGGAGCTCCCCTCCTTTTATAGGCAGAATTTATCCTCCTAAATTTGACGCGTTTTAGTCACAATAAATGACCTCTTCACATGTTTCATACTTCATAAAAGTTGTTTATCAATGTCTTGTGTGTTCACCCTCCAAATTGAAGCTTAATTGGCTACGGGTTGTAGGATTTATGAAATTTTTATTGACTGTTAATTTTTCTATCGAATATTTCTAGGAATCTTCCTTCAATGTATAACGTCCAATTGCCACCTTAATGGTTTCCAAACTCCATGAAATTTATTAATGGAATGCGCCTATGTGTCCTCATTCCATTTAAGGTGGAATAATCTTAATTGGAGGTGTGTAGCCAGACTTGGACTTCTGTTATGGATGTGGGGTCTACATTATCCTCCCGAACAACTTTTCAAATTGAATGATTTTTTCAGAGATCAAGATGGTCGAATCAGATCTTTATCATGAAGAAAAATCTGAATTAAATTAATCAAGGAACCTAAAAATAATAACCACTTAAATTTTAATAATATTATGAAATTTATGCCCAAAATACCCTTATGATGAAAATTTGTCAAAATTCTAGAATTAAGCACTTTTCACATTTTATTCCAAAACAACCCATAAATCCAAAATTATTGTAAATAAGCTCAAATTGATAAATTGGGAGGGTTTAAATAATTTAAATGCATATATAAAATGAGTAAAATATTATCTCTATCAATTCTCCCACACTTAAATCATGTTTGTCCTTAAGTATAAAATCTCAACATGGAATTCAGAGCACACCAATGTTACCAATATTCAAATTCCAAAGTAATAAAATCAAACAATTTTCAATGTCAAATAAAACTTTCAAAAATCTACATAAAAGATTAATTTAATTTCTCCTTTTTCAAAGAAACGATTATTTCATGTATTTTACTTTTCCCCTTTGAAAAATGAGGGAACTTCTCCTTTCATTAATTCAAGATCCTCAATTCATTATTATTAAACATGTCACATCATGATTTACCTCACCTTTGAATATTTCCTCTTAGTTCTCATGATAAAAATCAAGTATAGTTATTCTCATATCATGATAACATGTTCCTTTTCCATAGTCTTGTAAATGAACTACTTTCTCTACTTTGTAAAGACAAAAGACATATAAAATCATGAGGAATTTTTAATAAAGGTTCAAATGACTCTGAGGCTTAAGGTTGGTAGGATGTTATGCTTTAAAAATTAAGGCTTAAGGAGGAGGTTTATCTCTTAAGTACAATGTATGATATCAAAAAGTGTAATGAAATTCTCATCTTCAATGTAGCAACTCCCATTTCCTATAAACTCAAAGTAAGGTCATGGTCAAATTATGCATAATGAATGATTTGTACACCCTCTTGATTTTTTTCATATATATATATATATATATATAGTCTTTTTTTGAAATTTATGCTTGAAACAAACCTCACAACCATCACCTAACCCAAATATGATAAAAAAATCCTCGGTCTAGTAATGGAGATTTTTGGATTTCCCAAATCACAACCCATTTTTATTTCATTTTTTTTAATTCAAGAGGGGCATAACAATGAAGTACAATGAATGATTCCACAACATTTTAGAATTCCCACAATAGCACCCCCACACTTTTTCCTTACAATGTAAATTATCCCTTCCACCATGAATCTCTTCACCCCCACACTTCAACTTTGAAAATATCATGCAAATTCTAAGAGTCGGGTAGGAATGGATAAAAATGGCTTGAAACATGGCTCATTACGATAATGGTCATTTGTGGTATCTATGGGATAAAAGAAGGATTGATGTAAAGGTGTTATTTAAGGATAAGGTCTTTTCAAAAGATGTCTCAATCATTTTAAATGTGTTTTTGTACAGTCATAGCTTTGACAAGTTCAAATGAAAGTTCTGGTATGTGACATGTCCCAAGATCACTCAAGAAATATTCTCTAGATAAATAAGAAGTACTTGGTATATAAATCCTCTAAGGAATGAGAAATATGATATTGGATAATCACTCAAGGCATGATTTATAATAACAAATCAATTCACATGAATTTCAGAAATTCAAAGCATGAAAAATGGTCAGGAAATTTTATTTTCATGAATCAATCAATTCCCTCAAATCCTAAGTCATCATTTCAATATCCATGCTTCACTTTTCCATTTCAATCATTTAATCTCATTAACATTGAATTTTAAAACACAACATCATTGGTTCTTAAGAAACCCATGTCTCCTAAATAAGTCAAGTAAAGTAATAATTCAAGTGCGGGCGTGCAATTCTTATCATTAAAGCTCAAAACATGTATTGAAACAAAAAATGTAAGGAGTTTAAAATTTTAAACAATAAAAATAAACTCCCTTTTTCATGAAGATTAGTTCTTCTATTCCACTCTTTGAGGCTTCGTTCTACCATCATGAACCTATAAAAGAAAAAAACTCAATTAAGCACAAGGATCGTGTCATTATAGCTCAAAAAGATAGGAGGGAGGGGGTTGTATGCTTGAATAATTCCTAAGAATTAATTTGAAATCTAAATTCATAAGAGTGAAAATGAAAATACTAGAAATCAAGTAAAGTATAAATCTTGGTACAATCCCCAAAGTGGGCTCTGAATTTTTACTGCCCTCAAAGGGCATTACCAGCTGTTATCCAAAGTCTGATAGTGGTTGGGGATTCTTTGACTTGAACCACCACATGTTGTTATTCCCAGCTCTCAGTTCTTTGTTCTTGTTGAGGAGGACTCCATGGATAGAGTACACAAGATCTACCCCTTCTCAATGTGGTACAACTTTCATGGCGGGAGTAGGATGGAGTATGAAACCTCCTCCTCCTTTGTTGTTACTTGTGCAATAGATTATTTTTATTCCTTTATCCCCTCTAGTGAATATTAAATGTTTTCTAGGAGCTCTAAGTGTTCATTGACAAGTGAATATTCTTTTTCATCATCTTCCTTTAGGGAATAGTAGGATTCATTCGATTCTGAAAATTCAAAACAATTGGGAGTAGTTTCAACAAAATTAAAATAATTTGAGTTCAAGAATGTATCATCTCCCTGAGTTGGTTTGTCTTGAATATCTTCTTATATGGAAAGTTCCTCTAGGAGTTTATTATCACTGGATGGAGGTAGGTAGTCGGGATCCTCCACCTTAAGTTTGGCCTCAAACTCTTGGATGGCTTCAGTGAAATTAGGAAAGGCTAGTGGCACTTCCTTCTTGGCCTTGAATCTTTGTATGTCAGTTTGAAGTTCATCGTCCATGGACATTAAATCTCCATGTGAGATCCATGTTGCTAAGCCTCTATACTTCTATTTTATCATTATTATTAGTGCATCGACCCTTCGTTGGAGGGGTTCCTCAATTTAGTATGTTTCTTCTTCCTGAACCTGTGAGTAATTATTCTATGCATAATAATTTGAATTTGAATACATCGTGGAAAAAGTTTTTTTTAGATTTTTTTTAAATAAGGAAAACAAATAAATATATTTACAAAAATGTGAAGTTTGAAAGTGATCTAAATAACTACTTAGCTCCCCAGAAACAACACTGGTTTTGGCGCACGCCTATCATAGGGTGTGGAAAAAGCAAATTTTTATTCCTAATGTAGCACAGTGGCTGACCAGGGTCATCTCACTTGAGGAGCGTCACAGTCGGTTCAATCACTAATTTCTAATTCACCGAAGAACTAATTATTTTTGTTGTTTTATGTTTTATGAAATAAATGAAATAACATTCAATTCTAAATTTCCTTGAAATGTTAAACAGAATGGAATTAGAGAAGAGATTATGTTCTCCCGATAGAATTTTTAGGGAGCACCTTCATTGACCAACTTCAAATCTCCTTAGTGAACACACTCCATCATATGTGTGAACATCTCAATCTACCCCAGTTATGAATTAAAAGTATACTTAGTGATTGCCAAGCACACCCTCTATTCACCTCCTTAATCAAGGGAAAATGGATGTAGATTAAGAAGCTAAACTTTAGACAACCACAATGAGGATTACACCCACTATAAATTATCCTTAAAATTAACTCAAAGAAGATAAAAAAACATGGTCTCAGGTTCAAGAACCTGATTACTCCCTCAGGATATTCCTCAGATCAGTTACTCATGATCATGAGTATTATAGTTTACTATGGTAATATGAGAAGAAAAAAAGAAAAGAAGAAGAATGGAAGAAAAATAAGGGCAAAGAAGATGGTCACAAAAATAAAAACAATGCATGAATTTATTAGAAATCTAAATTACAATTGAAAACTAAAACAAAAATAAAGAAAATAATAAATTAAAAAGAAAATGGGGAGATTTTTGGTCATTCTCCTTCAGTAGATATCTCTTATTTGGTGCCTCATATGGAATGAGATGGAGTGAGATAGGATGATTTGAGAGGGAGGATCTCCCCTCCTTTTATAGGAATAATTTTTCTCCTAAATTTAACATATTTTAGTCCCACTAAATGACCTCTTCATGTGTTTCATCCTTCATAAAAGTTGTTCACCAATGTCTTTTGTGTTCACCCTCCAAATTTCAGCTTAATTTTCCATGGATGTAGGAGTTATTAATTTTTTTATTGACTATTACTTTTTCTATCCGAGATTTCCATGAAGCTTCCTTCAATGTATAACGTCCAATTTACACCTTAATGGTTTTCAAACTCCATGAAATTTATTAATGGAACGTGCCTATTTGTCATAGTTCTATCACAGGTAGAATCACCTCAATTGGAGGTGTGTAGCCCTACTTGTGATTCCGTTACGGAGATGGGGTCCATGTTGTCCGCCTGAACAACTTTTCAACTTGAATGATTTTTTTGGGGCTCAATATGGTCGAATCAGATCTTGGTCCTGAAGACAAAGTTGAATTAAATTAATCAAGGAATCCAAAAAAAGAATCACTTAAATTGGTATAATATTATAAATGTTATGCCCAAAATACCCTTGTGATGAAAATCTATCAAAATTCCAGAATTAAGCACTTTTCACATTTTATTCCAAAACAATCCATAAATCCAAAATTATTGTAAATAAGCTCAAATTGATAAATTATAAGGGTTTAAATAATTGAAATGTATATATAAAATGAGGAAAATATTAGCTCTATCAACTTGCATATTGATTATCATGGTCATGGATTTATTTAGGCTATATCATTTCCATCAAAGGGCTTGAGATATTGTCTTATGTTAAAGAACAGAAGGGATAAATCCTTTCTCGCATTATTCATTAATGCAATATTACTTGTAACACACCCAATATATCCTACCTCGCCACGAACATCTATCGTTATGGTTTTCATTAATACATTTAAGTACGTGACTCATAATACTCATTAATAATAATCTTAAAGTCTAAAGACCAATACACACGTTTGCAGATAGGAACATCCAATAACATATATAAATATGGATTTCCTACTGGCAGGTCTTGTTCTCATAATATTCTCCTGGACATTACCAAGGGCGTACACCATGAGAAGGTGTCTCAAAGTCCTATGAGTCTCCACCCCTGATAGCTTGTATCATTTATGTCCCTCAAATGATATCATCTGGTTATAGAATATACATTCAAGAATAGTGTCTAGCACTTTCAGGTTCTCATCATAGTAGGGATCCACTGTGACCTTTTAGTGTGACAATTACTCTTAGGACATTATCACATTCAATTTCACGCAGAAGAACAATCATGACGTGATAAGAAATTTATTAATATTCAAAACCATTAATATAAGTTATCGTAAAGTACAAAAGAAGTTGGTTCTAGAGTATCAACTCCAACAATTATTCTTTATAAGAGATATTGTAAGGATGGATGTAGGGATAACGTCATAAGATACCTACATGATTTTTCAATGCTTTCTATGGTTTTTAAAGAAATTCTTTTGATTTCACAAGGTGAGAAAATGAACTCATGATTAAAGGAAAGTTTATGATCATCAAAAGTTGAAAGGTTTGTTTTCATGGGTTCTCGTGTTTTCCAAAGTAACTTTCGTGATTATGATTTTACCTCATCCTTGCTTGTAAAATGTTTTATGAAAACTTTAGGCTTTGAAGTTGATTTCATGAGTAGGTATTGATTATTTTGAGCTTAAAGTTTATTATGTAACAAGAGAAATTTCCTTATAGGTTTTCATGAATTTTCAAAAGGACTAACAAATTTTCTTTCTTTTTATATCTCTTGCTGAGTTTTGTTTTTCTCATCCAACGTTTTCAAATGTTTTTCACATGGTTTAAGGATGTGTAGAGATTATAGCATGGCCAATGGTGCCACGTCCTGAATAAATAAAAAGTGTCATAAATGAAACAGAAATGATGCTATGTGGAAATGTCTACTATGTTATGTAATGATTTTTCTAATTCTCTAAAACTCTTAACCAAAAAGATCATAGGAATGTATGAAAGTGTAACCCTTGTTATAAATCATGTATTTATGGGTTGATAATGTTATGAGGTGTTATATATGTATTATCTTTTGTGGTTGGATGACTAATTAATATAAAACCCATCAATTTAGAATCTCCTCTGATTTATTGCGAAAATGATTTTAATATTTTAAATTGATGAAAATATTATGAATCAACGTGATTTGTGCTAACTAAAATTGTTCATTATGTAATTAGTGTTCATGTTTTTTAGTTACATTTAAATCTACTTTTAGTGCAAGTGAACTGGTTATCAATGACTATCATACACAATTGACCCTTGATGTAGTCAGAACTCTTATAGTTACGGTAGATCATTTATATGCACAAAAACCAATGACAGTAAATTATCAATGAATTCAATGTTGAGAATGAGTTTGATATGTTGGTGAGTCCAAGTGACAATACATTGATATTGTATGACTGCTTTTTTAAATGTATAGTGTAATGCAATGTAGTTTTTTTATAATGTATTTTTTTAATTGGTGTACAATGTAATTTTCTTAATGAAATATATTTTTTACTATTGTAAGCATTATTTAACATGACAAATAATGTAATTAAGTTTTTTATAATATAACCTCTTGAATGCATTTATAATCAAAAAATTTAATGATGTACGTGTGTGCGTGTATATAACTGTAATCATGTTTTTTACATGAAAAATATATATATAAAAATAATTTATGTTTTTTGGAATATACGATATATTTTTTTAATTATATATAATTTTAATAAACAATTAAAGGTTTAATTAACTACTTGAACCATGGCCCGACTTGACAAACCCGACCTTACTCGATGCTCGGTCTGAGGTGCTACACTGTTTGGGGTGGACTGGACATTGTGGCCAAGCCTAGAAACTTGAGAATCAGATTCGCCCGGACCATTTTTATACATTTAAATACAACACATCCATTTCAATAAAAAATAAATAAATCTATAATTTTTCATTAAATTTTAATTTAAAATTCATTTAAAAGTACTATTCAATCCCGAGACCGGATAAATGACTCCATCCAGCCCGGCCTGAACCCTCCCGATCGGCCCAGATGGCCGCCCCGTTTACATGCCTACTGGTTAATCGAAATTTGTATATATTGACGAAATGACATGAATGCCCTCAAGTTGCCCGAGCCGTCGGGCGGCGGCAAGGTGTGTAGAAATTTCTGTGCATGTCCCTGCACAGTTGCGCAGAATTCATTTATTGTCTGTGAACCTCGACGATGCCTGCACAGAAGCGACCACACGAGGGCGAGCAAGACGATCCCTTGCAGAGCATCCGCAACAACTACCATTACGAGCAAGACGAAGACGGGGTAGATGGCACGCATTTTGATCAACCAACTCCCGACTCCGAGCGTAATTTTGGTTATTCTTTTTTACGATTTTGATTGCTCTGTTAACTTTGTTTTTGCTCTCGATTTTCTATAATATTTTCGTTCCTCAGATTCTGATCGAAGTGCTTCTCGCAGCAGTAGGGACAAAGACGAGTACGTTATCTGTGTTTATTTAGAACATTGTTTGCACATTTCGAGTCGCTTCATTCATTACGCATTTGTATGTAAACGCTAAATTTGTTTGAGATCCGCGTCTGTGCTCTGAAGGTTACGATCTTTGTCTTTGAGAATTTAGGATGGGCCGTTTGAGGAGGGGAATGAGTTGACGATATGTTTGTTGACTTGTTTTTTCTATTTGAGATTGTTTTATCAATTGAGTTGCTTTGTGCCGCTTCAGTTTTCTTTTACAGCTACAACGCGTGTCTTTCGGCTTACATCGAACTGTTGTGTTGCATTACCGCATTATATAGCCTACGCTGTTATCTTACTTTATTAAATTAGGCTGCCTCGTGTTTGAACCGCCTACTGTTAACCTGCTTTGGTAGTTAAATCATGGCGAGAACATGTACGTCTGAATGTTTGGACACTCACACCATACCTTTAAATTCACACTAAAAAAGTAGATATCTGTTGCCTGCATGCTCATCCTCAAACCTCCGCGGTGACTAAGATTTGGCTTCTTTTGTGGGATTAAGCTGTGAGGGTGTGGTTTATCACATTCAAAAGTGGTTATTCATAAACGTTCTTCATTGTTTGCATGATTTACCATTACTTGATTGCATGATATGCTGACGTAACTAGGGATCTTGTTTATTTGCAGGTTTGTTGTTGTGAAATTGGCTGAGATACGCAAGGAAGTACAATGTCCAATTTGTCTAGGTAAATTATCTGTCCTTTACTTGAAATATATTCTGTTTGATGTAGAGTAGTCCTGGCTAAAACTGTTCTATTTTTTTTTTCATTATGACTCATCCCTTTAAATAAATGCAGCTACCAATGATCATCTGGAATGAAACTTTTCTGTTCTCCGCAGAACCATATGCCGACTTATTTGAGTCTTATGAATATTATCCAAGTTAATATGAAATGAAAATTCCAGCTAGAAGTTTTTTTTTGTCTCGTGTTTTTAGTTTTCTTTTGGATGAGATGTAGTTGAAATTCTTGAGACATTGAATGGCATAAGAGAAGTGATTGAGAAAAGCGAAAACTATATAGCAGCTGTTTGATTTTACATTTATATTGCCTTTCTCTTGTTTTATTTGAAAGCCACTGTTTGGAAGACCTGGATTATGACCTTCTTGTAATAGTGGAACAAGAGCTGTCCCTAAATGGCATTAGATAGAAAATTACATTCAAACTATTGAAGTGTTTAGTTAAATTTTTTTGGCGCCTTTTGCATAGTTTAGATTGGATTGCTAAGTCAGCCAGTGGAAAGAACATGGACTCTGTTTTGCTCTCCTCTCCCCCTTGCGAGCAAAGCAGCCAAGTGACCTTGGGTCACCTTGGGTTACTTGGGCTAATTTATTTGAACCATTAAAGAACTTTGTGCTTGCAGTAGTTTCTAAAATACTGAAGAAGCATTGTTTCTCCTGTTCATACTGCCAGGGATCATACGAAAGACAAGAACAGTAATGGAGTGCTTGCATCGCTTTTGCAGAGAATGCATTGACAAATCTATGCGACTAGGGTATATGATGTCTTTTCTCCTAACTCAGTTGAATGCAACATCACATTGTTTTCACTTTCACTTGCCTGCTTATTTAAGAGCGTTTTTCTTGCCCGCAGGAACAATGAGTGTCCTGCTTGCCGCACGCATTGTGCTAGTAGGCGGTCTTTGAGAGATGACCCGAACTATGATGCCCTTATCGCAGCGTTGTATCCAGATATTGACAAATATGAGAAAGAGGTACGGTCTGATGTAAAACAGGATTGATTGTCAGTTACTTGTCGAAATTTCCAGCCGACGTATTTTTTTTATAAAATAAAGTAGGAATTAACGGTATGGTCTGATATAAAGCAGGATTGATTGTCAGTAACTTGTCGAAATTTCCAGCTGACATTTTTTTTTATAAAATAAAGCAGGAGTTAACCTTTCATGAGGAAGAGAAGGCCCGCAATAGTCAGGTGGGATGCCTGTAAATGTTTTGCATGCATTACTTTCACATGCTTCTGATTAAGATTCTGTTTGACAGCACTTATTAGACACTACTTATAAAACTTATCGCTTATGGTAAGCGCTTCTGTATAGGGTGCTTCTAGATTGCTCATCACAAGTGATAAGTGTCATAAAACAATTTTCAGTAAGTGTTGTCAAACAGAGCTGTAGCTCTTATCACTTATGTTAAGTGCTTCTGTATAAGTGTTTCCAGATTGCTTATTTATGGTATGGTGGTGGCAAACCATTCAAATATTAGCAAATTTCTGCAAACTTATCGTATTTTGTTTTCTCTCGTTCTTTCAAAGCTTCTATTTATTTAGATTTATTTCAACAGATCCAAGCATCCATTTCCCAAACTTTTAGACGGCAATCTGAAGCATTGGGGAGGAAAAGGGTGGCAACTAAAGCGACGGCTGGTGCATTTTTAAGGCAACCAGATGGTAATTATCGCAGTGCGCATACGAGAGGGAGGAGAAACTATCGAGCTGTTGAACTTCAAGGATCTGATGACGAGGATGATGAAATTGGTCATGATTATGGAAAGTACTCTTCTTCTGATGAACATGTGGAACCTAAACCAAAACGATGCAAGAGACCAGGAAATGCCCGGTCTTCCCTGCCCTTTATGGCAGCCTCCACTGTGAGTGGGTGTGGTGAAGAAAATGATGGTGAGGCAAGTAGGGACTCTTTGGGTGTGTCTGGTGGTCTCGCGGGCACCTCTGATGTGCTTGCATGGGGCAAAGGTGGCATGCGAAGTCACACCCGCTATGGTGGTTTAAGTGGCATTGCTAGAAATGCACGGAATGCTCGGCTCGTGAAGATTGTAGATTATTTCAGGCATTTAGAGGATGCAAATTCAGAGGTCATTGACAAAATCTCTATCCTTTTGGTCACGGTCTCATTCTCTGCATAAGTGTTTCCAGAATGCTTATTGAAAAATTGTTTTTTTGCCACTTGTTTAAGTGGTTTTCTTCTTGAATATAGGTGGAAGTGTTTTTTTTTTCCGAACTGATTATCATAAGTGACAAGTGTTATAACCAGTTTTCATTAAGAATTATGAAATGACCCCTTACCATTATGATAACTGCTTCTATATATGTGTTTCCAGATTGTTTATTGAAAAACTGTTTTTCTGTAACTTATTTAATTTAAGTGTGTTTTCAGAAACAGAACAAGCACCATTTATTTTTTCAAATTGCTTATCATAAGTGATTAGTGCTACAAACAGTTTTCAGTTAAGTGCTGTCAAATGAAGCCTCATGATATTTGATATGGTCACCCAAAGAAAAACCTGATGTTTGCTTCAAGGACATAACAATTGGAAATCAATGTCATCTTTTTCAGATTTATTCATATACTTTGGCAGTAGAATTGGGAATATGGGCAGACTCATCATGGGCTTTATATAATATGAGTCAGCTCCATAGGCCTGTTTTTTACGGGTTTCAAATATTGAAGTTTGATCCACACAATATGGGCTTATGGGCCTTACGTCCGGGTCTGAATTTTTATTTATTTTTTCAAAATAAAAATGTTAATATTATATAAATTTCAATTTCACTTCAAAAACACAATACTCTATTTGGAAAATGACAACAACAAAAAAGTCTTAAATCCAATTAAATGGGGTCAGCTGCATTGATCAAACGTTGTCAATGAGTTTTATTGAAGATCATGTTTTCATTGAAACCATTCAAAACAATATCATCTTGAATGATTTTTTAAATGTCCTTTTAGGTCCGTCTCTATCTCTTTTAATAAGTGAATTTGTTATTAAGTTTACCCTATTAACAGGTGCATCCTTAGGTATTCTTCTAACATGTCCAAAACATCTTAATTCAGTCTCAGTCATCTTCTTATCAATCGGAGCCACTCCAATTTTCTCTCGAACACATTCATTTCTAATCTTATCAATCTTAGTATGGCTACATGTCAAGCTTAACATTTTCATTTCAGGTACCTTTTTTTTTGAAGTTCGGCCACAGACCAACACTCACTACCATATGGAATAGTTGGTCTAACAACAGTCTTATAAAATTTGCCCTTCTATTTCAAAATAATTTTATGATCACAAAGCACCTCAAAAGTTTTTTTTTCATTTTATCCATCCAGTTTGAATCCTATAAGAGACATCTGCATTAATATCTCTACCACATTGCTTAAAAGAAGCCTAAATATCTAACACGATCAACTTTTGAAAAAAAAAAGGTGGTCTCCCATTCTCACATCCCTAACATTACTAGACAATCTTTTGATAAAATGACACTCCATATATTATGCCTTGTCCCTATTAAGACAGAAACCATTCGATTATAAAGTCTCTCTCTAAAGCTCTAACTTTAAATTGATACTCTTTGGATTCTGCAACGAGAACTATATCATCCTTAAAAAGCAGGTATCTTATCTTGAATATGCTTTTTTGTAAGTTCATCTAAGATCAAAGCAAAAAGACATGAGTTTAAAGCCGAACCTTGATGCAGTCTAGGGAAGTCTGCAGTGTTGCCTAATGGAGTTCTAACTCGAGTCAAACCCCCTTCATACATGTCTTGAATTAGTTTGATATACGCCACCTGCACCCTTTTTCTTAAGAGCTTTCCATGAAACCTCTCTAAGAATTTTATCACACGCCTTTTCCAAATCAATGAAAACCATATGCAAATCTTAGGTTTTTTGTTGATAATTCTCCATTAGACCTCTAATCAAATAAATTGCTTTCGTGGTTGAATGTCCAGACATAAAATCAAATTATCTGAAGCTTTAGTTTCCCCTTCGAATAAGAATAAATTTGTGCATGTAATGAAATGACCTAAATAAACAACTTTTTAACATAAACATTAAAATGAATAAAGCTGAAATGTTAGGTTATTTTTTTATGTTAGTTTTTTAGTATAAATTTTTTTGAATGAAAGACTGCGCAGGCTGGTTCATATGAGCTACGGACTTAATGAGACTACTTTAAAACTTCCATTTTTGTACGGGCTATAAATTTTAAAGCCTGACACATGTATTTTTATTGGCTAAATGGCTGGCTCGTCAGGCCTAGTCCATGTTCCCACCTATATTTCTCAGCATGATTGGTTTTCTCGCTTCCTGTCATCGCAGATGGATGTTCATCTTATGCTTGTTTCTTTTGATGAGCAACAAATACCGACTCTACAGCGACCATACCTTTGCTGCAGGTCCACCTTGTCAATTAGACACCTGTGCCAAGTGAATTTTCTTCTACCCTGAATTTTCCTCTTATTTTCTGTTTTTTGTAGCTTACTGAAAACTGCTTATAACAGACTCCTCATTGAAAAACTGTTTTTTTGCCATTTATTGAAGTGGTTTTCTTCCAATTGGTTTTTCTGAAACAAAGCAAACACCACTTATTTTTTCAAAGTGCAGTGATGTCAAACAAAGCCTTGAGGTTGTCTCACTACTGGGCTTAAAATCAGCATCTGGGTGTGGTTTTTGTGCAGTACGTTGCTCGCCATGCTGCATTGCAAGATGACGAAGTTGAAATATTGGAAGCAAGAGAGCGGCAGCCACAAGTGAACCCCGACCCTTCCACTTCTGTTTCCATTGCCACCATTGTTGATACTTGCAGAGAAACATTGCGAGTTTTGGAAGCACAAGAAACTTTAGCAGAACTGGTGGCATGCAAGCTTGTGCAGGGCCACCTGGTAAGAGGTTCTTCATTTAATGTACACTACTCAAGCTTGATCTTGATACTCTAATCAAACTTGATTGAATAGTGGTTGTCAAATTCGAACTCGACCTGACTTTTAAGTCAAGGTTTTCAAGCTCATTTGATGAAGCTCGATTTTAGAAGTAATGAAAATGAAAAAAAATATGAACTTTAAAATACACCCCAAAAATTATATATATGCTTAAATCGAGTTGAATTAGAGCTTGCCTGTATCATTGCAGGGGTCAACTCTCATCTTTGCAATTGTTGTTTGCAGCTTCTGGTATATCGCAAAAGCTTGGGTCCCAGGAATTTGTCTGATGTGATGTCGTGATGGATGGGGCAATGGTGTTATGTGAGTAAGGGGCGGTGTATAATGTTTTTTGGAGTGATTCACGGGTACGTTTTAAATCCTAGCGAAGCTTCCTGCCCCAGAATGCGTGCTTCTATTTTATTTCTAAGCTCCTAGGGTTTGTCAAAATTCAAAATTGGGGCTGTTGGGGTGGAGGATTTAGTGTTGTGAATCCTGAATTTCCCTGTGGCTGTCTGATCCTTGAAGCCCAACTAACAGGTACATGATATTTCTCCCAAATGAAGCTTGTAGAGGTGGGGCATTTTTAAGCAAGGTAAAAAGAAAATTTCAGTAAAATTCCTGTTCTTGTAAGATCAAACTTGTTTTTCTTTTATTTATCTTTCCAAGTAATCAGTAGGCCACAACAATTGGTATTAAAGTTTTAATTGCGGTTGGAAAGAACTTGAGACATTTCATTTTTGTGTATTTTTTTTTCTGGACTTTGTAATTTGGAGATCCAATCGCATGAATTGAAATAGCTTTAAATTTTGGTCAGTAGTGCACTCATTGAGGGATAAGATTTCTCAAAAATGCTAGCACAGTTGGGTGACAGTGGTGCGAATGCAAATAGGCCATAAAAACCCATTTTGAGGGTTTTATAAACACCTTTTGGCCTCATAAAAAGCTTCTCATGTGCAAATCTTATAGCCAGGGGCATGGTTTGTTTTGATTGTCCGTTGAGTCAAAATGGACATTCGAATCAAAAGTTTTAACTGTTTTGAGCGGAGCTTGATTTGACCATAAAAGAAATTGTGACATGTGAAAAAAATATGTGAACAACGTAAAAATTACGTAGAATACTCACTATTTGTGGAGGCACCACATGGTTCCTTTGTGGTGTGACTTGGCTATCGTTTGTGGTGGTGTTGTAAAAATCCTTTGTGGTTTCCATGTTATTTGGACACAGAGGCGGAACTCCTTTGCGACCACGTGAAACCCTTATAGGTGGGTGTTTTGTTTTTGACACAATAACATAACTCCTTTACGTCCATGAGACTTGCATGCATTGATGCGCCTCATCCTTTGCTGTCTTATGAAATCCCTTATGGCCTGACTGGCATTTGCGGCATGGATGTGGGCATGCCTTGGGACCGCGTACTTCCTATGTGGTGATAGTTTTGTAGATTCATGGCAATCAATTATGCAAATTGCTTATAAATACCGCCCTTGACATTAAAATTTCTAGTTAGGATCTAAGTATCACTGAGAGGGGGAGATGGTGAATCAGTGATATTTTTTTCTTTTTAAGTTTTTCCTTTTTGAAACAATTTTCGCCTCCTGTTAAAGAGTTTCTTCCCTGCTGAACACACACGACCACAAGAACACAAGATTTACAAGGTTCACTACTCAACAAGAGTAGCTACGTCCTTGGTATAGTACGAAAATAATCCAGTACCACACAATCCACTAGAAAACAATCATTTGATGTAGAATACAACGAGTAGGATATACCCTTACACTCGTGTAACACTTTGAAAACAATCCAATAGTGCGTGTGAACCCTCTTAGCACAAAATAGGGTAATACAATGGATCAGTGCCTCTTAATGAGCTTACACAAATCAAATCTTTCAAAACAATTCTTCACTTTCCTACCCAAAAGCTGGCAGGAACCCCTGGAGCAAAACAGTTTGTGCGCCCACTTCCACTTGCGCGCCTACAACTTGCGAGCCTCTTCTTGCGTGCTGCCTACGTGCGCGCTGCCCTTCAGACGCGCTGCCTGCTTGCAGCCTGCGCGCCAACTAACACTTGCGCGTCCCCAACTTGTGCGTCCCCAACTTGCGCGTCCCCAACTTGCGCGTCCCCAACTTGCGCGTCCCCAACTTGCGCGCCTTCTAACAACCCTCAACTTGTGTGCCCAACTCTCTACTTGCGCGCCTAGAGCTCAAAGATAATTCTCAAGTATTGAGCCTTAAAAAATGAGGAGGCTAGTCGTCTATTTATAGGCATTTTGGTGACTTGCGCGACCTATACTTGCGCGCCACTTCGTCACTTGCACGCCGCTCCATCACTTGCGCGCCCTTACATCACTAGCGCGACACTTTCTTTCCTTTGGCATATTTTAATATGATGATGTTGGAATATGACTTGCTCGTAACATACACTTGCGCGCCCCTTATACTTGCGCGTCATACTTGCGCGCCTCTTATACTTGCGCGCCCCTTATACTTGCGCGCCACTTTTTATCTTGCGCGCCAATCATTAACTTGCGCACCACTTTATTTCCTTTGTCATATTTTGATGGAATGATCTTGAAATATGACTTGCGCGCCACTTACACTTGCGCGTCAATACTTGCGCGTCACTACTTGCGCGCCTCTACAACACTTGCGCGCAACTTTCTTTCCTTTGCCATATTTCTAAAATAATGCTATTTGAAATATGACTTGCGCGCCTCTACAACACTTGCGCGCCGACACTTGCGCGACGCCACTTGCGCGCCTTCTTCTTGCCTTTGTCATTTTTGGATAGTGTGATGTTGAAATGTGTTTTGCCAAAAACACTTCTTTACTCTCTATCCTTCATACGACTTGCACCACAAGTTCTCCAAACTTGTGATGATTGTAAAATACAAATCATCAAAGCATCGTCTGATTTACAAGTCCTTTACAAAGTGAATTGATTTAACTTCTTTGACAACAAAAGACAACACTTTGTAACAACAAATTTTTCTAACTTCTTTATCCATCCAACTTGGCCTCAACAGACATGCATTTCAAGGATAGATATTTTTTCATGACATGAAGTTCGAGAGAAAAATCTCATTGCTTGTGAAACTCTTCCTTTGCGTGCAAGGTATTAGAGAATTCGTTTAGGCAGACTCCGGATCCACGTTTGGGGAAGGGGGTGGCCCCCACGTAAATTCTTCACGGTGATCCCTCCACATAATGTTTTCGTGCACTACCCACATAAGATCCTTTGTGAAGGATCCCTATGCTTCTTCGTAGAGGGCTGCCTATGTTATTCTTATGCAGTCAATAACCTTTAAATACCCATACCTTTGGTGAGTCCTACCCACTCACATAAATCTCGAATCTTATGTGAAATTGGTGCTTTCTAAAGTGTGTGTTTCCCTCTTTCCAACGACCCATCGCATAAGATTTGACCTAAGGTGACCCACTTCGTGAAAGATTATGCCTACAGGTGTCTAAGGCTCTTTTATAGAAAACCATCCTTTCACATGAACCAAAACTTTCACGGGACCCTAGCATCATGTAGCACACACTGCCCCCCTTGTAAAAGTCTATCGCTGTGTAAGATTGGGTGCAGGGTGACCCCTTCTGCATAAGCTTTCTCATATGAGAAGCTCATGCGTAAGTCCCACACAAACACCTTGAGTTGAGATCCTCCTCTCAGTTTCCTCAAACGCCTTGAGTCAAGATCCTCCTCTTGGTTTCCCAAAATGCCTGGAGTCAAAATCTTTCTCTTGGTTTCCTCAAATGCCATGTGTCGAGATATTCCTCTTGGTTTCCCAAAGCACATTGAGCTGAGATCCCCCTTTTGGTTTCCTTAAATGCCTTGAGTTGAGATCTTCCTCATAGTTTCCCAAGAATACCTTCCCTTGACTCATCTCCAAAATGACCCAAAGAAGGCCGCTCCGACATAAGTCTCACACCAATCCATTTCTAGATACCTTTCACCTAGTAGTCAATTCCGTATGATTTTAAACTGCTTGGAAACAGTCCTAGATGCATAAACTTAAAAGAGACACCTCTGGTCCTGGATGCATGCCCTTAAAAGGCACACCTCTGGTTCTGGATGAATGACTTTAAAAGGCACACCTTTGGCCATGGATGCATGACCTTAAAAGGCACCACTTTGGTCTTTGTCACATGACTTTAAAAGGTGCAATGTGTCTCGTTAAATGACACCAAACTACATGGATTTTGATTCCCATTATAGGGATACGTAGGAAGCCCCTTTCACGAGTCCAATCCCAACCCCGTAGCACCCCGCACCTCCTTTCACAAGATTCCAACTTCTCCTTGGATGGAGATAAACTTCAGAGTGCCTACCTATATGACTTTAAACTATAGAGCGACCAAATATTTGGATCAAATGAGAGGTAGTATAATTCCCATGTGTAATGTCCTCTAAACTGCATGTTGTCAGTCAATCAATTTCACCAAAGGGTAACCAGTATTGTTACCGAGAAGGATTTCATGAACATGACTTAAATATATAAGAGTCATAGACTACACAACAAGACCTCTAGTGGGATGAGCTAACCTCCCATTATAGGGATACGTAGGAAACCCTTATAGGTGGGTGTTTTGTTTTCGACACAATAACATAACTCCTTTGCGTCCGTGAGACTTGCATTCGTTGATGCGCCTCATCCTTTGCTGTCTTATGAAATCCCTTATGGCCTGCCTGGCATTTGCGGCATGGATGTGGGTATGCCTTGGGACCGCGTACTTCCTATGTGGTGATAGTTTCGTAGGTTCCTGGCAATCAATTATGCAAATTGCTTATAAATACCGCCCTTGACACGCATTTCAAGGATAGATAGTTTTTCGTGACACGAAGTCCGAGAGAAAAATCTCATTGCTTGCGAAACTCTTCCTTTGCATGCAAGGTATTAGAGAATTCGTTCAAGCAGACTCCAGATCCACGTTTGGGGAAGGGGGTGGCCCCCACACAAATTTTTACGGTGATCCCTCCACATAATGTTTTCGCTGCACTGCCCACATAAGATCCTTTGTGAAGGATCCCCGTGCTTCTTCGCAGAGGGTTGTGTGTGTTATTCTTATGCAGTCAATAACCTTTAAATACCCATACCTTTGGCGAGTCCTACCCACTCACACAAATCTTGAATCTTATGTGAAATTGGTGCTTTCTAAAGTGTGTGTTTCCCTCTTTCCAATGATCCACCGCATAAGATTTGACCTAAGGTGACCCACTTCGTGAAAGATTATGCCTACAGGTGTCTAAGGCTCTTTTATAGAAAACCATCCTTTCACATGAACCAAAACATTCACGGGACCCTAACATCATGTAGCACACGCTGCCCCCTTAGTAAAAGTCTACCGTCGCGTAAGATTGGGTGCAGGGTAACCCCTTATGCATAAGCTTTCTCATCTGAGAAGCTCATGCGTAAGTCCCACACAAACACCTTGAGTTGAGATCCTCCTCTCAGTTTCCTCAAACACCTTGAGTCAGGATCCTCCTCTTGGTTTCCCAAAATGCCTTGAGTCAAAATCTTTCTCTTGGTTTCCTCAAATGCCATGTGTCGAGATATTCCTCTTGGTTTCCCAAAGCACATTGAGTTGAGATCCCCCTTTTGGTTTCCTTAAATGCCTTGAGTTGAGATCTTCCTCATATTTTCCCAAGAATACCTTCCCTTGACTCTCTCCAAAATGACCCAAAGAAGGCCGCTTCGACATAAGTCTCACACCAATCCATTTCTAGGTACATTTCACCTAGTAGTCCATTCTGTATGATTTTAAACTGCATGGAAACAGTCCTAGATGCATAAACTTAAAAGATACACCTCTGGTCCTGGATGCATGTCCTTAAAAGGCACACCTCTGGTTCTGGATGAATGACTTTAAAAGGCACACCTTTGGTCATGGATGCATGACCTTAAAAGGCACCACTTTGGTCTTTGTCACATGACTTTAAAAGGACAATGTGTCTCGTTAAATGACATCAAACTAAATGGATTCTGATTCCCATTATAGGGATACATAGGAAGCCCCTTTCATGAGTCCAATCCCAACCTCGTAGCACCCCGCGCCTCCTTTCACAAGATTCCAACTTCTCCTTGGATGAAGATAAACTTCAGAGTGCCTACTTATATGACTTTAAACTATAGAGTGACCAAATACTTGGATCAAATGCGAGGTAATATAATTCCCATGTGTAATGTCCTCTCAACTGCATGTTGTCAGTTAATCAATTTCACCAAAGGGTAACCAGTATTGTTACTGAGAAGGATTTCATGAACATGACTTAAATATATGAGTCCTAGACTACGCAACAAGACCTCTCGTGAGTGAGCTAACCTCCCATCCTCTTGTCCAACAAAAGGTGCCATCGTCACCACCCCAGGTAATCGAGAGGTTGTGCACCTTTGGAAAACAAGAGAGCCGCACATGGCCTGAAACAACCACAATAGGTCTTCTTAAAAGAAACCATTAGAAAAAATGGTGAACTCGACATTAAATCCTTTACTCAGGAAAGAAGTTGATTGACCATGCATTCTCATTTGAGATACTACACTTACAAGTTTCTTGTTTCTCCCTCAAATTCCAAATGGCATCCACTACGAACATACCACGTTGGTTCAGGCTCTCCAACCAGCCTGGGGGAAATTGTATAGTAGTGTGGTTTTCCATGAACTATTAGCTGATGACACATCAATCATATGTTGTTGCTACAATCGCCCCATTTTCTAGGCATCAATGTATGTTGTCACTTACCCATCACTTACAATACTAGATGCCGAATGCAATGACGCATGAGTACCTCTGTGAATGGATAATTCCACCTTTGGAGACATCCCATGCTAGTCTGGAGGGGTTGCAACCATGAAGGCCAACACCACACAGACAAATCAGCTGGGGGAAGGTGACCCCCATCTCAACATCAAACCACCTTAGGAGTCTCTCCACGAAGCAAGGTAATGCTTACCTTATCTTAAGGAGGTGGGGGAGGATGCCCATCACATCTAGGAAACCACTCCGGAGCTACCTAGGAGGGATCCTATTCACCTGGTCATCATCACCGACTTGTGACCCCAATTGTATAAGAAGTTGTAGAGAAATTTGTGCCATCCCCAATCATTCATACTAAGGAACCTAAAAGGAGAGCCTGTTAGGGGAAGCTAACCACTACAACTCAAAAGTAGGACTATGTTTAGACTATTACCAACATCCCTGAGGCTCATTGACATATCCCAAAAGTGTCCAAAGGATAATTCCATATCACCAATAGTCAAAAGCCTTAAACTTCATCAAAGGTGGCCTTGGTGACTGCTTCAATAGACCCCTCACCAATGAGGGAGAGAATTAATTGATATGGAGGTCCTCGCAGTGGTATTCCACCGCATTCGATACTCAATAGAATATGGGCCCAAGGAGCAAGGAGTGCTGCAATTACAACTCCAACATCTCAGGGGAAACCTTTGCCAATAGGGATGGGTAATTTTTATCTTCACAGTTATCTACAATATCATCCATTGGGAAGAAATGTATCAAGATTAGAGATATACCACCTCCAAGGAAATCCGAGTTTCCTGCTATAGGTTTCACATCAATAAATGTCATCATTGTTGACCCAACTGATGTCGTAAAACATGATACTGTTGAAGAACATAACAAAGAGTAGGCATATGTAGAGAATGTCACTCACATAGAGGTACACAAGGAAGGATTATGTACCCGACATCAAAGGAAAGCCCGTGATTTGGGAACCCCTACCAATATTCAACTATCGACCACTTGGCGAGCTAGTAACAATAAAAAGGGAAAAGGAATATCCACATCCATAGCCAGCCCATCACCCAAAGATAGCGAGGTTGTCTTAAACAGAAGAGAAAATTGCTCAGTTCAAGGCCAAAATAGAGAATCTTGAGCATGTTGGGTCCGATGAACCTCCTGACTAGAAGTTATCACATGGAACTTACACAACAGAAACAAAGAACCAAAAACACTTAACTTAGAATAAAAACCATATCTAAGTCATTACACCATAACACACATGAAGAATCCAGAAAAAAACTTCTGAAAGGCAAAAAATGAAAGAAACAAAAGCAAAAGAACAACACACGTTTATGCGGTTCAAACTTAGCCCGTGGGTAGAACATTGCAATACTTTTATTCTAGAAGCGGAAGATGATTACAATGTCGATGAGTCTCTTCTCAAAAAAAATATATTCCCACCCTACTACTTAAAGTAGATCTTCGCCGGTGCAATCGATTTAACTGCCTTTCGATCTTCATGAAGAGTATGTACACTTAGATCTGATCTTCATGGCCATCCCTCTACTTGGTCAATGACATCCACCACCTTAACTCCTCCTTTTGACGATCGATGCGCACTTCTAGAAACTCAATGAGTTTACTCTTACGCATCATTTTGAAGAACCTTATATAATCCTTTTGTTATAAAACCAACAGAGAAAAACCTTATGTAACTTTAGAATCACATATTACGTATCCACAGAGAAAATCTTACCCAAGTCCTTTGTGTCTCCACACTTCCACCTTTAGACTTGTCAAAGCAATTTCCAATTGTATGCTTCTGACTACCTTTTTCCGGTTTGCCTGCTTCTAGCCCTTCAGATGTTGGCCGTTTCCACTCCACCACCTCCTTCAATGCTTAGGAACTTCCGGAATAACTCTTATCGTTAGTTATAATACTTAGCTGTAAAATGGTTTTCAAACGGATGAACCTAACAATCTCCCACTTGAGAATCATTTTCTGGTTTCACCACCAAGTCCTTCGTTATCATCCCTAAAACCTCTTCTATGCTCAATCTTCCTTTGCAGTTCCTCCAACATGCTTCTTATAACGACCCAAACTTTTATAAATTAAATTCCCTTTTCGATTGAATTAAATTCCCTATTATGGTTATAGAAAACACATACACTTCTTTGGTTTTATTATATCCTATTAAATTTAAAAGGCCGTTTAACATCATAATCGTTGATAAAAGAGCCATTGAACTATGATTAGTATAAATATAGGGTTATGATAAATCCAATTGACACAGACAAAACAAACAATGACCTCAACCAGCAAGATCGTATCCTATGAAGCCCATTTATCGGTGCTTCTGAGGGAGGTAACATCACTGAGATTTTCCCTTGACTAAGCCCAAGTTGAGATCCAACAACTAAAGTGTGAGCGGAACCGTTTACGAGAGAATTTCAAGTTAATCGAGATCACGACCCAAACCATGTACACAGAACCATCCCATGAAAATCTCATCATCACGCACCTTACTCTCAGGTCGTTTGTTGGTGTAATAAAGAGCTTTGTATCAAGACCCTAATAATATGAATATGCATATTGTATTTTCAATAGAATAATGGTTATATTTGTTGTTACTTTATAAATGTTTTTGATTTTGATACGATGAAACACATATTGCATTTTTTTTGTAATATGTAATTTCAATTAAGACATTCTTTTTTTTGGGTGAATTCATGGATTTTAAAAATAAATGATATTTTAATAAAATAATACAATTAAATAATTTTTATTAAATATAAATGATCATATAATTTTTATGAAGTCAAATGTAATTTTTACACGGGTTCGAAAACTATTACCTTAAAAAACCCCATCATTTCTCAATAAATGTCGATTCTTGTTTTAAAATTGAAAATTCACACATTTAGAGAATTATTTGGAGAAAATAATAATATTTTTTTTGGAACCAGCGCGTCAAAATTATTTAATGGCGAATTTTTCATAATTTTATGAGATAATCAATTTTTTTGGGTAAAAATTAAACATGGTATAAAATATGGTGTGTATTATGACATCATAAAATCCCAAAAAGTGATATAATAAATGTTATAAAAGGTATTCACGACCAAATCTATGTTTCCCTTTTAAAATAATGTGATTTTGAAGTTATTTGATTAATTTTATAAAGCCTTTATGAATCATCCAAAACCAATATTACATTTTAAGGTTTTAAAATCATTTCTTTATAAACATGACTCACTTCCACATCACCAAGTGTAGTATTTTATTGGGTTCAGCTATTGGTCTTATAAAATAATGAAAATCACTTCTCTTTGGTAGAAACCATTGACAAAAACCATGAGAAGATTTTTGGTTTTGATTACTTTATTAGATAGAGTCCAAAACCTAAGTTTGAGAAATAATAAAGAACCTGTGTAAACCCACTCAAGATCCCATTCTTCACTCAAAAACCTTGGAGCACATCTTTACTCTTCTCTCCCATCTCTAGAGTCCTCCCAAGGTGCCCCCAAACTCTCAAAAAGCTCTTCTCAAGCTTTTGGAATCACCCTCTCAATGTCACACCCCAACCATGATTTTCTTTGATTTTATTCTTTTCTTGGTGTTGGATCCTTTGGTTGAGGTCCGGGTCGAGTTCTCAATTTGAATTTTTGAGTTTTGGAGTTTTCAGGAGAGTTTTGGCCCTGTGCACGGTTTGAGTACGGTTTCTCTCAAACCGTGCGAGGCCAAGCAAGAACTGTGCACCCTTCTTTGGGTGGAGCACGACTTGCACACGATTAGGGAAACCGTGAGGAAAGCCTGCGAAATGGCTCTGTCAAATGACAGAGTTGAGTCACACTGTTGGAGTCTCCGAGGAGAGGGTTATTGCATAGGTGATGTCGGTGTTTGGGATAGGCAAGCATGATGGCTGTGAGTTTTCAGTTGAGCCACACATGCGAGGACCTCCCCACTCACTACGTACTACTATTATGGGATTCTTGAGCATCATCTAAAGGGTCGAATGATAGTTTCTTATTGACCCTGGTTAGACGGGTTAGTATCCTCTGGATTTACTGAGAGGCTAGGTGAGACATGCCACTAGGTTGGCTAGTTTAGAGCGGCCAGATGGTTATTGACTATAGAGCTGCACCATACGTCGGCAGGTGAGTCTGAACTGAGTATGTCCATGGATTTCTTCTCGAGATGTTTAGGAAATGCCCATGATTATCTATTGGTATGTTGACTTTGATTTGCTGCACCTTGTTTATTAGCCCTATTAGGTTTTGCCAGCTTGTTCTATTCCCTTCACTTTTAGCATAGCCCCTTTTTGTTATGTAGTGTGGGAGCTTGTTTGGGTTTTGGTTTTGTGAACTGGGTTTTGAAATGGAAAGTTGTTTTAAAAAGGAAAGTGGCGTGTTGTTTTTAAAGGTGAGTTTTTTTTTGGAAAGATATGTTTGGATTTGAAATGATAAAACCTTATATTCTATATGTATTTCAAACTAGTGTTTTTGGACTATTTTGGGAAATGAAATGCATGGACTCTATGGTCCTTACCTACTGGGTTGTTTATACTCACACCCTACTTGTGTCACTCGACGTCGGTAGACCAGAGATGTTTTGCAGGTTCTAGTTTTTGGTTCGGTTATGCCTTTGGAGGAGGTTGGTCTTGGGGTTGGTGGTGACCAAGAGGTCACGTGGAGATCGTGTCATCCCGAGTTGGTTTTAGTTTCACTTGTAGTTTCTGTTTTGTTTAGCTGTAGTTATATTTGGACTTGGTTATGTATTTATGGATGTTCAGTTATTCTTGGTTATGTTGTGTGCTTAGTTTTTTTCTATTTGATCCTGGTTGTTTATTGGGCTAAATCATTCCCACTGTGATATCTTTGATGTCTGATGCTAGTCTCAAGCCTAGGAGGATCAGAAATGCCTCTCGGGCCTTGTCTCGGATTGGGTCGGGTGCCGGGTTAGATGGTAGCCCAACCTGGTTCATGAAAAAATGGTATCAGAGTAGCTATTTATTATTTAGGGCATCGGGTAGACTGGAGATTAGGACTCCCGAGACTCGAGAGGTAGGTATGAGAAGGATTTCATGAACCCTTACTCGTTCTGATTATCAAGTTGCCAGGGGTAGTCCAGGATTTGTGTCTTTGTCTATATTTTGGATGTGCGGATGAAGAATGACAATGGAGGTGAGTCGGTGTTATGCCGTGATCTCGCATGGAGTAGTGACCCACGTGGAGTTCGAGTGCATGGTTCAAGGTCCTCTCAGTGGTTGGGGCTTGTTAGGGCATAACCCACTAACCATGTTGTCAGGTTATGTATGGCCACTAATTCCTCATTCCGGGAGTTTGAGTTGTGTATTGGTTTGGTTTTGGTTGGTGTGGGTCTTTTTTGAAATGGAAAATATTTTTTGAGAAAACAGAGCTTTCAAAGGAAAAATGGTTTCAAGGATTGGTTTTATTCTGAATGTGGGATTTGGTGATTGAATTGGATTTGGAAGTGAGTTGGGGTTTTGCGAAAAGTGGATTTGGAATGAAATGGTTCTGGCTTTGAAGTGGAAGTGGTGGTTTTTGAAAGAGAATTTTTGGCGTGGTTTTGTAATGTTTGGTTTTAATCTTGGTGTTTTGGTTTGGGATGTTCTTTTTGTTTGAGTTTTGATTAGATGGTTTATTTGGTTTTGTGTTTTATGTTGTATAGAGTATGCCGCCTAAAAAGGTCCCAAAGGTGTCCAACAAATTCCTTCTAGTTACTGGCCCCACCCAGAATCCCAACGGAGTGGTGGGATCAAGTTCTTCTCGGTTGTTACCCATCTTCTGTGGTGATCGAGATTCGTTAGAGGTTGTGGAGTGGCTTGAGAAAGTCAAATGTGTTTTCAGGTCATTGGGAACTCCCAAGGTCATGAGGGTGCAATATGTTTTGAGTTCGTTCGATGGTCCATCTTTGGATTAGTGGAGGATGATCGTCCTACCATCATTGCAAGTTGGGTTGTCTTGGGAAGTGTTTAAGACCACTTTCATCCAATGGTTCATACCAGATGAGGTGAAGGCAAGGAAAGTGGCAGAGCTGTTGGGTGTTTAATAAGGTCAGTAGAAAGTGAAGGCATATGTGGACCACTTTAAGGAATTAGTTTCCTTTTCTTCGAAGGTAGCGTCAGAGGATTAGTTAAAATCTCCTCTCTTCATCTGGGGTCTTCGTCCAGAGATCAAGGAACGAGTTCTCTCATCCAGTGAAGCTCTGTTTGAGAAGTTGGTGGATGAGGCGTTTCTAGCCGAGTTAGTTCCTGAAATGCAGTCAGTGGCAGTTGATGAACCAATCTCTGCCAGCGCTCATGATGGTTCCCTATCTGGTGAGAGGCGTATGCCAGAGGAACCTGTTCCTGAGGAGTCTCCTTCATTGGTTCTGGCTTCTCGTTCGTTGGATCGTTCGCTCGTGTGCTTCCAGTGTGGTAAGTTTGGGCACCCAAAGGCATCCTATCATAATCCTCAGTAGGCTTGTCGTTGATTTGTCCGTTTATATCATCTGGAGAAGTTCTGCAAGCAGAGTTTCCAAAAAAGGATGTTTTGGCTGGAGGATGTCATCTTCTGACTACGGGGCAATAGATGCTTCAAGACATCAGGTATTCAGCCACATGCCTCAGAGTGAATCTTTTCACGTATTCAGGGATCACCAGGGGTGTGGGGAACCTTGATCCGATTTTCACCTCCAACATCAGAGTGGAGTAAATTTAAGTTTCTCTACTGTAGTTTCCCCTACTGATTATAAGCTGTCTTCATTGTAAGGAGTTTCGTGGTTCTGTTTCATTGTAGCTTCGTGGTTGTGTCATATGGATGTGGATTTTTAATGGCCAGCCTTTCATGAATCGGTTTTAGTTTCTGGTTGTGCTTGTTTGGAGATGCTTGAGTCTTGTGGAATTAATGAATTGTGGCTCGGTTCACTGTTCAAGTTGAATTCATTTTGTGGGTTTCCTCTCAAGTTGGGGGTTCTTGGTTTGGGTTGGTTCGTGTGGGGAGTTTCTGGCCTCTGTGTTGGTCATTGCTAGTCAGTTCTTATGGTGGGGAGAACCCTCTACATGGTCCTCTTTGTTATGGTTTTCCTCTAGAGCTGGTCGAGTGTGACTTGTGAAGTTGAAAAGTCACCTTGAGGTTGGTGGTCTAGTTCCGCTTCGTTCAGTTTCGAACTCGAGTTTAGTTTCACGTTTAATTGGATAACTTTCTTGGGGCAACAAATTTTTATGGTGGTAAGAATTGTCACACCCTGACCATAGTTTTTATTTGATTTTATTCTTTTCTTGATGTTGGATCCTTTGGTTGAGGTTCAAGTTGAGTTCCCAACTTTAATTTTTGAGTTTTGCAGTTTGCATGTGAATTTTGGTCCTGTGCACGGTTTGAGCACGGTTTGGCTCAAACTGTGCGAGGTCTAACAGGAACCATGCACCATTCTTTGGGTGGATCATGGCTTGAGCACAATTAGGGAAACCATGAGGAAAGCGTGTGAAATGGATCTATCAAATGATAGTGTTGTGTCGCACAGTTGGCACGCGGTTTCCCAAACCATGTGACATAACTGTGCGAGTTGCCCAGGTCTTAAAAAGTTTGAATTTACTCTTTTGCCCCTCCCACTTTTTAACCCATTTTGGGTTTTCCTCCCCTTGCTCAACCTAGGCGCACTAGGGGGCTCCCGAAACCCTCATCCCTTTCTATTCTCCCACCATTGAAGCTTCTCTAAGGTTTTTAAGGTGAGATTTTCATGGGTTTTGGCCAATTTTCTTCTCCTCTTCTCCTCTTGATTTTTTTTATTTTCCTTTGGTGGGTTCTTTATTGGCCTAACCCTAGGAGCTAGGGTTAATGTGTGGCTTGTGTTCCTTTGATTCCAGGGTGTGCAGATCGTCTCTCGAACTTAATTCTTCCTTCTTCAAAGGTTTCGTTTCGTGCACACGTCGTTGAGGTAGGTGTTTCCGTCCATTTCTTTTCCGACACATTCCTTTGATGCTTGAGATTTCCCTAAATGCTTTTTTAAATGTGATATTCTTGTTTTTGATATGTTAGTGTAAATTGTTTTAGCATTTCCATGGCGTCAATTTGACAAAAATGGGTTTTCAAAGGGTTTCCTTTATTATGCCTATGCCTATATGCCTATAAAGTGTTTGATAAAATGCCACTTGGCCTTTAAAGATGAAATTTGGTGTTTTGGAGTGTATTTGGCCTTGGTGATGTTTTGGTAATGTAGTTTTCTTTATTATTTGGTCTTTGTATATGATTGTAATGCATCGATGTGGTTTAATACTTATGCGTGAGAGGCATATTTGGTGGTAAAGTTAGTAGTGGATTCCTTTGATTGGTTTTGGTTCCCTCTTCCCTCTCCTCTTCTCTAGCCCTCATCTTCTCCCAATGGTTCTTCTAAAACTCCAATAGTTTTTAAATGGTTTTCTTGGTTTCCAAATGATTTCAATGTGGTTTTTAATGCTTGGCCCATTTGGTACCTTGGAGCATGTTTGGTAAACCTGTGACTAAAAAGGCCCGTTTGGCATCTTGAAGAGTGGTTTGGTTCCTAAATGAGCCAAATGCATGTTTGACACCTTTTGAGCATGTTCCACGCTTTGGACAAGTTTTGGAAATAGTTTAGAGATTGAATTGGATTTGTAAATGTAAAAGGCTCAGTTATCATCTTGAGATGTTTAGAAAGTTGGTTTTAATGTGACATGATGTGTAGGCCTGGTTGACACTTGTGCATGACTTGATAAGTGATGGGCATCTCTATGGCGGACTCTCTAAGGAGAGAGTAATCACATATGTGGTGTCAATGTTTGGGGTAGGAAAACATGGTGGTTGTGTGTTTTCAGTTGAGCCACATGTGTGAGGACCTCCCCACTCACTACATACTACTATCATGAGATTCTTGTGCATCATCTAGAGGGTCGAATGATAGTTGCTTATCGACCTTGATTACATGGGTTGGTACTCTCTAGATTTACTAAGAGGCCAGGTGGGATGTGTCACTGGATTGGCTAGTTTAGTGCGACCAGTTGGTTATTGACTATGGAGCTGCACCATACATCGACAGGTGAGTCCAAAATGATCATGTTTAGAGATTACTTCTAGAGATGTTTAGGAAATGACCATGATTATCTATCAGTATGTTCTATTTTATTTTTTACACCTTGTTAATTAGCCATGTTGGGTTTTTCTTGCTTGTTTTGTTTCCTTCACTTTCAGCATAGCCCTTTTTTTATCAAGTGTGGGAGCTTGTTTGGGTTTTGGTTTTGTGAATTGGGTTTTGAAATGGAAAGCTGCTTTAAAAAGGAAAGTGGTGTGTTGTTTCTAAAGGTGGGTTTTTTTCTGGAAAGATGTGTTTGGATTTGAAATGATAAAACCCTATTTTCTACATGTATTTCAAACTAGTGTTTGTGGACTATTTCGGGAAAGGAAATGCATGGACTCTATAATGCTTACCTGTTGGACTATTTATGGTCACACCCTACTTATGTCACTCGGCGTCGATAGACCTGATCTATTTTATAGGTTCTGGTTTCTGGTTCAGTTATACCTTTAGAGCATGTTGGTATTATGGTTGGCAGTGACCAATAGGTCACTTGGAGATTGTGTCATCTTGGGCTGGTTTTAGTTTCGCTTGTAGTTTCTATTTTGTTTAGGTGTAGTTGTATTTGGACCTGGTTATGTATTTATGGATGTTCAGTTATTCTTGGTTATGCTGCGTGCTCTGTTTTTTCTATTTGATCTTGGCTGTTTATTGGGATAAATCATTCCCACTATGATATCTTTGAATACCGACACTAGTCGCCGGTTTAGGAGGATCGAGAACCCTTCTCAGGCCTTGTCTCGGATCGGGTCAAGTGACGGGTTGGATGACAGCCCAACCTGGTTCATGATACTCAAGGTAAATGATCTCTCTCTCTTCTTTTCAATTCAAGTAACTTCTTTGTATTTAGCCTTTTGAATCTCAATTGGTTATGTTTTCATGAATTTATAAAGAACCCTCTACTATCCAATTGATTTTCTAATAATGAGAGATCATTTATCCCCTCTCATTATAACATTTACCTAAGTTGTTACTATATTGAAATTTAGTAAGAGATCATCTCCTTCTCCTCTTTATTCAAGCATCTTATCTATTTTATGTATTTTGATTTCCATTTCCTAAACTCAGGATATGTTTTTCCACACCCCTCTTACTTTACTTTTGATATCCAAATGATGAGACCCCTTTCACTCATTAAACCATTTTACGAATCATCAAGCATTGTCGTTATGCTGCCAGAATTTCACTATGATTTTTTCATGCCAAAAGATTGTGTCGTAAATATACAACCTCATTTCCACTCAAGGGTATTCACCTAGATATACCTATCTTTCACTGATTGAGGAATTCCATGTATGTAACCCACACTCCTTGATCGTGGGGTTAAAATTGATGAAAGAAATCCTTATATTGTATGATCTATGTGTCACACTTATGCATATACATGATATGAAAGTGATGAGTGTGCCCAGAATTATATAGCTCCCCAATGCATTGTGTAATGTTTTAGTCTCATGAGACGTCATGTATGAGATTAAAGAGTGAACCTAATCCATTATGGGACTTTGTCCACCATGTTATGATGTCTTGGCAGTTAGCCTTGACCCATGTTTATGATGTCATATTTAAATTTGTTGTCACTTTCCCATGTTACCTTTATGTTATCATGCTATATCATGCCTCTTTGTTCATGTTTATGATTCTCACCCCTTTTATGTCCCATTTAAATGCCTATTTTCTAACATGTAATACTTTATTTATGTTATGATTTGTTTATTCCCTTATTGGGCTTTATAGCCCACCTATTTATTATGTATGTCTCCAGGTTATCCCATACAGTTTTAAGAACGATGAAAAATTATGAGCATGTTAAGGAAGTTTTCAATAATACCGATGTACCCCCTATTTTAAGTTGTTATGTAATGTACCTAATTACCCCAAGACACTAAACCTCTCAATATTCTGGGTTGTATTATGTGTATTTTTATGTAATAAATCATGAATTAATGTGTAATAAAGACTAGGGTTGTCATACTTTTGACCATCCTAGTCCAACTAAGGCACAAAACCACCACAACACATCTCAGACTATAACCTTGGTCAGTATATCTTCCAGATTTCAAACTCCATCCACCTTCCATGGATCCAAAACTTTTTCCTCCAACAACTTCCGGATGAAGTGATACTTCAACTAAATATTATTTTTCTTGGAATGAAACATTGGATTGTTGACCAAGTGAATCACACTTTATGAATCAAAAAACAACGTTCCAACCTCCTGACTTCTTCCAAAATCTTTTAACGACCCCTTCAGCCAGATTAACTCCTTCCAAGCTCCTGTCAATACAATGCACTCCGCTTCTTTTATTAAAAGTGAAACTATCGGTTGAAGCTCTAACATCTAACTCATATTTGTGTCTATGAAAGTACACACATACCTCATAGAGGTTCTTCGAGTGTCCACATCTCCTCCAAAATTCAAATCTATAAACCCCTGTAATGATTCACCCATTTCAAAATAGAGAGACAAACTTTGGAACCTTTGAGATCCAAAGGATCCACTTTATTGCTTCCTAGTGTTCTCTTTCAGGATTCACCATAAACCTACTAACTACTCCCACTACATGCATAATGTTCGACCATGTACAACCATGGAATCTATCAATCTTTCAACTGCTGATGAAAAAGGAACCTTTACCATGAATCCAACCCCAACTTCTGTTCTAGGTGCCTTTTCTTTTCTCAACTTGAAATGTACATCCAAGGGAGTGGTAAATGATTTTACCTCTCTCATTTTGAAGCATTCTTCCACATTTTGGATGTAGTTATATTGAGTCAGGAACAAAGTTCCGAACTTTAAGCCCCTTACAACTCGCATCCCAAAATCGGTTTTACCTTATCGAGATCCTTCATCTCAAAAATTTCATAAAATTTAACCTTCAACTCATTGATCCTTTCCTTTACTAGGCTAACAATAAGCATGTCATCAATATAGGGAAGTAAGATAATGGAACTCTAGTCATCAAACGACTTCTGGTAATAAAAATGATCAACATTGTCCCATATAAACTTTCACTCCACCATAAAGGCATTGAAGTTATTCTTCCACTCTCTTGGTGATTTCTTTAATCCGCAAAGGATTTCACCTTACACACAAGATTCCAACTATGTTTATTCAAAAACCTTCCAACTGTTACATGTAAATATCCTCATCCAACTCTCTATGAAGGAAGACGGTCTTCACATCTAGTTTCTCCAGATGTGACCCTTCCATGAAAACCATACCAAGTACCATCCAAATAGTCATGTATTTGAAAAATAAAGAAAGAAAAGTCTACACATTCCATTTGTTTAAAACCCTTCACAAAAATCCATTCCATGTGCCTCCTTCTACCATCTTCCTCCTCTTTCTACTGATAAACCCATTTATTCTGAAGTACTCTCTTCCCAGCAAGTCATTCCGTTAGCTCCCATGTCTTGAAAACATGTAAAGAATCCAACTCACCCCTCATGTATAACTCCCATTAACTTGATTCTTTTAGTCTTGTAGCCTCTTCTAGTATTTTAGGTTCTCCATCATCTGTGAGAATCAGATAGTGCAAGTCACTTCCATATCTTTTCACCTAGTGCTAAATCCTAGTAGACCTCCACAACCATCCCTACATATTTTTTCCTTCTAGAACCATTACTTCCAAAAAACCACTTTACAATGTTCTCGACTTTGGAAACACCATTGAAACTTAAACTCATTCCAAAACTTCTTCTAGAAATTTTTGTGTTTCCATAACTAATGTACTCCCTAAAATTTCCAAAACATTCATAACTTCCAGACTTCCATTCAGTCGAATCTCATATTTGAAGATACTTTGATCATATCAAAAACTTCTACTTGGTTACAATCTTTCCATATAATCTCTTCATTGATGATAACATTCTGAATTTTGACAATCTTATGAGAGTTGTTATCCTATATCTAGAATCCAAAGTCTTCATTTCCATACCCTATAAAGCAACACACTTGATACTTAGCCTCTAACTTATCCCTTTCCTTGGAATCAATGTGGACATAGGTGAGTGAACTAAAGACTTTGAGATGGGAAATTTCAACCCTTTTTATGGATCAATAGGCTTTTAAAAGTTCCCACCCCAAAGAAGATGATTGACTTTTGTTAACCATGCAGAACATACAATTTCCGACTTCTGCCCAAAAATCCTTGGGAAAACTTGCATGAATCCTCATACTTATTGTGTTCTCAACTAACATCTAATTCATCCTTTATAAGACTATGTTTTGTTCTAGAGTTCTTGGTACAATCTTCTGAAATTCTATGCCTTTCCACTAGTAGAACCCCCCTAATTCACTACTTCTATATTCCCCACTGTTGTCAGGCCTCAAACATTTCAGTTTACTCCTAGTCTCTTTTTCCACCACAAATCTCTATCGAAGAAGGTTCTAAATACTTCAGACTTGTGATCGAGAAAGAACAACCACATATTTCATGTTGCATCATCGATTAAGGTAACATATTACTATGAAACTTCATGAGAAAGAAATCGATCTGTCCCCTACACATCTATATGAACCAATACACACTTTTGATCCTTGGGTGTCTTACCTTCTTCTTAGAACAACACCTTTCACTACTTCCCAAGGATTCATTCTTCACATGTTTTTTACTCCATGCTTTTTATCTTCAACATTCTTTTAACAACAAGGATTTTCTTCCCTTTCTCTGTAAATAAAAAATGGACAGGTTGGGGTGGGGATGGCCAAGCTTGAGTAGGCTAGAGATCACAAAATTCTGCATGTGAAATGAATGAATTTATCAAGCTCGCCTACCCCACAGCGGATACAGACAAGACCACAGGAAACCCACATTATCTATTATTATTATATATATATATATATTTAATTTTTAATATATAAAAAATGTTATAATATATTGATTTATATAAATTTATAATAAAGATAATGTAACAAGAATTCATCTGCTGGTGGTGCATCGGGGAAGACAATAGGAAAATTGAGGGGTCAACCTCAAATGATGACAAGACGACCGACGAATATAGGAGGAGGGAGGTATGAGGTGGTGAGCCTAGAGGGTGGAGCTTAATCTCATTCAATCCAACCCCTTCTGAAGGCTCAATTGAATACCTAGATCCTTCAATGATCAACACAGACTTATAGTCAGTTCTCCAAAAACTTCAAACCCTCATTAATTAATCAAAACTCTCTAGGGAATTACGTCGAACACCCTTTATGCACTATAGTTCGAATTCAATCTCCAAGTCCCCTTACTCATTGGACTTTCCTAGAAAATCAAACTTATAAATAAGAAAGAAAAAACTAAGGATCACATGTTTTAAACCCAGTACTCAAATTCATCAACCTTCAATGGAATCCTCTTTAACCAGTAATCATCCTTCAGACAAATCTCAATCAAATCTTATCTTCAAGCTAACACCTTGAATAATCACCCATCCTTCATCCACCAGTCGCTGACCAGATTCACAGTAGGATGACGATGACAACTCTAGAGGGACAGAGGGAGGGTGGAGACGGCGTGCTGAGTTTTAAGGTAGGTAGGGAGGCATATGAAGCTAAGGTGACTGAGAAGGGTTATTGGTTCTGGATAGAGGGATGTATGGGATGGAAAGGTGTGGAGTTATGTCCGAACTGGAAAGAGGGAGTCAGGTTAGCGATGGTGGGGTGACTGGATGAAGTTTTGAGTGTGTGTGTGTGTGTGTGAGTTTGGTCTTAGAACTTGCAGTGGAGGAGACTTTATAACTTGTAGGTGGTGGGAAGAGGAGACTTTTTAACTTACAACAGAATTCGTAACTTGGAGTTACATGCAAGGATAATACAACATACTCATTCAAATTATATGTAGTTTTTTTTAAATTTAAAACAACCCATGGCTCGATCCATATCTGTGTTGGCTATTCATCCAAGCCCATTTATAATATTTTTTAAAAACCCTCCTTATCTCGAACCCACTTATACCATGGGCCCACAACCTGTTTCACTCTGATACCTTTCTCACTTAAGTGACCAATATGTTTATGACATAACTTTGAAAAATATATGAGTTACACCTTATGAAACTCCTGTCAGGTACAATGTTCCATATTTCAATCCTTTGACCACCAACAGAGAATCCTGTGTGACTCTCCTTTGCTTCATTCGTGAAGGCTGTACATAAACTAACATCGTCTAACTTTCCCACTAAAATCAAGTTCTTCCTTAATATTGGTATGTGTCGTACTCTTTGTAACTCAGTAAGTTTCTATTATTTGTCCAGTCAAAAACATCACCCTTTCCCACTACCTCAATAGCTTCATCATCCTCAAGATACACCTTTCCAAACTTTTTTGAATTATAATTCCTTATACTTCCTCTATCAGATGTAGAGTGAAAAAAATCATTAGAGTCTATAATCTAAGACTTCGGTGAGATGGAGACACTACACAACATACCTATCATATCTTTCAAAATAAAATTTATGAATGCACTTATGGAATCATATATTTCAGAATTGACTCTTCATTCACTATAATCTTTCTTTAGATAACCTTTCTTCCCATAATGTCGACACATGGGACCAAATTCCATTGAGTTACTTCATCTCTAACTTCTTTGTCCTTTTCATTTCTCATGAACCTTTTATGCAATGGAACATCCTCTAACTTCTACACTATAGGCATTTCTGGTATATTCCTGGATCTCATTCAAATGAATTTTCTCATTTATAATCAAATCTCTAACACACATAAATACCAAGTTAGTCTTACCACATGAGTTACTCACCATGGTAATCATTATATTTCACGATTTTGGGAGTAATAAAAGTAACTACAGTGCTTACTCCAGATCCTTGAAGTTTACTTCATCGATTCCAACTAACTCTAAATCATGTTGAAGTCATTAAAATGACCAGCCTCTAATTTTCCTTTTGACATTATCATGATGAATAGACTCCATAATAAGAATATTCTATTCATTACAATTGTATTTTCATATATATCAGCAAGATTCTTTCATAAGTTCCAAATTTATTTTGACCTCATGAATGTTATAATCCATGTTATGGGTTAGTGACATCCGAATCAACCATAGTCCTTTCTTATCCGTCCTTTTCCATTCTTCCTTCTTCATCGCTTTTAGTTTGGTTCCAATGACTGGAAGATCAAGATCCTTTTTCAGTATACAATCCTCTATCTATATCGTATATAATCCAAAATTCGTTCCATTGAACTTATCCACCCAAACCTCTCCTAATACAATACTATTTCTTCCAGAATCAATAAACTCCCACTAAATTCCAAAACATGTAAAAGGGATCAGGAACTACTTACCAAAAATATTCTATAAGGATAAGGGTAGAATGATGGTACTAAATTGAGCTATGAAACACTTGACCATGGTATGGTCATCTGAAACTCTTCAATTGAAGCTTTGATACCACTTATTAGGTCCAATGAATCTCTTGATCGGAAGTTATCACCCTGAACTTACATAACAGAGGCTAAGAACCCAAACCACTAAATCAGAACAAACCCACATACATGATGTATCAAAACATAGAAGACAAACCAAACCTAAATCACCACACCGCAACAAACATGGACAATCCAGACAAGAACTTCTAAAAGAAAAAAAAAATAAAAGAAACAAAAGAAAAAGGACAATATGAGTTTACATGGTTTGGACTTAGTCTTACTCCATGAAGGGAATGTTACAATACTTTTATTCAAGAAATGGAATATGATTAAAATGTTGATCAATCTATTCTTTGAAATAAATGTTCCCAACCTACTAATTAAAGTAGAGCCCACCAATATAATCGATTCCACCACATTCTGATCTTCACAGAGAATATTTCCACTTAGATTCAATCTTCATGGGAATCCCTCCACTTTGTAAAAGACATCCACTACCTTAAATCCTCATTCCAGTGATCGATGCATGCTTCTGGGAATTTTGTCACTTTACTCTTACATATCATTATAAAGAACCTTACTTAACCCCTTTTCCACAAAACCTATAGGGAAAAAACTTACATAACTTTATAATCACATCACATGTGTCCATAAAGAAAACCTTACATAATTCCTTTTCATATCCACACTTCCACCTTTAGACTTTTCAAGGTAATTTTTGATTGTCTGCTTCCATCGCCTGCTTCTGGTCTTCCCACTTCTAACCTATGGATGTTAGTCATTTTCACTCCACTATCTCCATCCATGCTTTAGAAATTATAAACTTATAGAATCACTCTTTATGTTAGTTTTAATCACTTGCATAGAAAATGGTTTTCACACAACTAAACTTAATATAGTAGATCAATAATGAATTACTCAGGGGAAATATACCCACTGGGTTTGATTTTCAATTTGAGGCCATACTTACTCTAGATAATCCTCTTCAATGGTAGGATATTTATTAACCCAAAAAGGTAGAATTAGGTCGCCCCATTAATCTAATATTTCATTAACCAACCAATTTTACTACAATATTGATTGATTGTCAAGAGTCTCCACCACTAGGGAAATATCATCCACCAATACAGGAAAGTTATCTAGGGGATAATTAGAAAATTCACAAACCTATGCTTTAAATAGGCCAACAATACCAAGATATGAAAAATATTTCAACTCAAATGTTATATTAGGATGTGGTATCCCAAGAATTACTGGATGCTCTTTCTGCTCGAATGGATTCCATGGAAGGCCAATGTGTAGTGGTACAATCAGAGAGAAATCTGTATCCTGAGTGGGTGAATTTGACTTATCCACCCAATTTTAGAAATCCCAACTTCTCAACATTTAATGGAATGGGATATTAAGAGCAACATCTCACTCATTTTTCTTCTCGATATGGCGCAATGTTGGGAACCCAAATAGAATAAGAGATAACCAAATTTAGATGCTTCGTGCAGACCTTAGATGGTCCAATATTTTTTTGGTATAATATCCTTTTATTTGGGTCTATTATAAGTTGGGAATATCTTCTTCACTAATTCATATACCAATTTAACTCTATGATAATATAAATAGCCATCTTTGGACTCTCTAATTGAAAGCAGTGAGATAATGATAGAGTTATGTATTTTATTGCAAGATTAAAGGGTTTGACGTACTCCTTGGAAATATAGCTTCCCTAGGAACAATAACTGGAGATTTATGCGTAGAAACCACAAGATGAGTTTTCAAACACACTCATCTCCATGAATTACCTTGGTGGGTTTCAAGAGTTTGCATCTATAATAAAATTTATAGAGTATTCCATTCAAATAACTAAGAGAAGTGCTCATCAAACACCACTGTCAAATATATAAAAGTCATAGAAAATAGAAACAATTAATTCACACTCAAGATTTTAAGGCTGATGTGACGTGACTTTGAAAATAGGAGGGGGATTTTTTTTCCATCCACAATGATCAGGTTCTAGGGATCTTCATCTCTGTTTTAGATAATAACATTATCATATTACCAAAAAACAAGAATCTAAATGAAGTAGGGAAGAATGATCACCCGGATTATTACCCTCACCTTTGTATATTGGGTCACACAATCTAGGAATGCTTCATCTTCAATGATATATTATAAAAGATGGTTTACAATGGTCAAGCACCATTGAACTATCCCAAGGTACATGTGATATGTGCATCAACCATTCTCCCCAAAGAAGAATAAGAATGGGAAAAGGCCCCATATGGGAATTTCCAAATGTTCAATGACTGGATAATCTAGAATGTAGTGAATCACATACATTCCATCATTAGGGTATTACTAAATTAGTCAGTTGTGGATTTAAT
This sequence comes from Viscum album, assembly GCA_963277665.1. NCBI lineage: Eukaryota > Viridiplantae > Streptophyta > Magnoliopsida > Santalales > Viscaceae > Viscum > Viscum album. The sequence continues at coordinate 407,441,772 of OY728130.1, forward strand.
TATCTCTAAAACTAATATTCCAGTATCTTCTACTTCGTATCCTTCTAAGATCTAGTGCAATTGGAAGAAGTGAGACAAAGATAAAGAAGGGTCCCTAAGGATTCTAAAACCTATCTAAAATCTCATGGAGTTAATATCCCCATCATTGGGAGAGTGGGGATCATCCCATCAAATGATACCATGGGCATCATCCCCCCAAATGACACCATGGGAACCATACCACAAAAAAGATCCTCTTTTGATGAGGAGCACCAGTTACCTCTATTAATGTTATATGATTGATAGACAAGTGCACTGAACAAAAAGAGTTTCATGAAACATGAGCCTCTATTTCCATCCACATGGTATCATCTAGGGAAGATATCATAGATGTATCACTTACCTCTTAAAAAGATGTTTCCACCCCTACTAATTCTTTAGAACGTGATATCGACAATACATCAGTTAGTGATGAGGAATCTATGCAAAAAATATCTCATAATGCAATATGTCAAGGAGTCTAAATCAGATGTCAAAGGAAAATCTAATCATTAGGGTTATAATCTATATTTCTATTGTTTGACACCCATCATGCCATTGGGAAAGGCAAGGGAATTGCCATATATTCTTTTTATCACCCCCTGAAGATGTTAAGGGAATCACTGCTAAAGAAAAAATTGCTTAGTTAAATCAAGAAAATGAAAATCTCTAGAAATTAATTACAGAGTTACTCTAAGAAATAACTCCCCTTCATGATGATTTTCGATCTAAAATCCCCCATTCACAAAACTGTTGGACACGCTTATGTTGTTCTGAAATATCCCAACATTTCATATGTTTTGATGCTAAAAAAATCCCCATTTTTTTCACTAATTAATTTATCTTAAGTGATTTTAGGTGAATAATTTCTATTTCCTTAAGTATTATTTCTTTTATAAGTCTTGTAGTTCAATCTATCATACTTGAGTTTTGAAGCATTTTTTCCTAAGGAAAATATCTTATGAGCCTTCCAAATATAGTATGTGTTGTCAAGAAGATTAATTATATCAAAGTAAATTATCTTATTAATAGAAATATGAAAAAGTCAATATCTTATGAGTGTATAATGTAATAAAATTATCATATGACAAATGAATAATATCCTAGGAAAGGAAACTTCCTATGAGAATTATCCTATGAATCTAGAAAGAATTAAGCACCAGATATATGGTAAACCATTTTATCTTACGACAAGGAAAGGCATACATGCTATGTTTTTGAAAAATTAATTTATCATATGAAGATCAAATATCCTAAACATGCTCAAAATATCCTACATACAAAGAAAAAATCTTACAAAACAATGTTTCTAAGTGTTTTGTGAAGTCCAAATATCTTGTGACACAAAATATCATACATGAATAAGAATTTTCTCAAAGGAGAAAAGTATTACGAGTCATAATATATCTTTCAAATCTAAAATTATCATATGAAGTAGAATAAGTTTTAGCCTAAGTTAGAAGTCTTACAAAGTGTTAAAGTCTCTTACTGAAGACTAAAGTCTTATGATCAGATGAAAAGTCACACGATCAAACATCTTATGAAGAAAAGTATTATGACGTTGAATACCTGTTGATCTAATTATTTTCCAATGTTTAATTGGGTTATCGATGAATTTATTACTGTTAAAATATTTCAATAAAAGTCCACTCCTACCTTTTTTGTTAAAATCCATGTTTTGGAATGAGGAAATGGCTATTTAAATATTTCTTCTATTTCTAAGAATGTGCATAGTTCCAAGAATGTCCACTGATGCAATCAAATAATACAAATATCTTTACCATTTTCGGAGAAGGACACATGTGAATTAAGTGTCCATATTTTTATATTATTTTATTATTCACTTGACCATTGAAGTGGAATAAATATTTGAATTAAAATATAAGTATAATTTCTATTATGATTCAAAATATAGAGAACTCTTTTGTGAACCATATGATCTATTCTACACGATCATTTTTTATGTGAAACTAAGAATGAAAATCTACTGCTTCTATGCATTCAAGACTATCATCTACAGCTGACGAACCTCTAGAGCTACTCCTTAAATTTGTATTATATCTATCTAGATGTTCTTTATCATTTGAAAATTATTGTTTTCAATTGTGTTCTAAACCTACAATACTTTATTCATCTCACTTTCTGTAGGATTACACTCATTGATATGAGTGTGTGAATGATGTGGATAGTTCTTGTGAAAGGGAGATCCCAATGAAAGATCTTGGTACCTTTTGTAACAAGTTGCAGTTGCTTTCACTCAACTATTGAGGTCTTTGAAAAAAGGACCTAGATAGAGAAAATCACTAAGCTCATTGATAGAGTGATTGGCAGAGTGGATTTGTGGATTTTTGTGCTTTGAACCACTATAAATATCTTATATTCCCTTCTCTTCTATTTTAATATTCCATTAATTTTATATTTTATAGTGAATAAAATATATGTTTAAGTTTTTAAAGAGAGTGGTTTTAAGTTGGTAAACATTTAAGGACTTAATTCACCCCCCTCTTGAGTCATTGTGCAACACCTATCTAGCCAATAATTGGTATCAGAGCTTGTGACTTTCAAGTTCTAAAATTTTATTAGTTGAAGTCTAAAGATCCCTTTTGTTACTATGATGGTCAATTCAAAAGAAGGAATGTATATGATCAGAGCACCATACTTCAATGGAGAAAATTATGGTTGTTGGAAATCTTGCAAAATTATATACCTATAGAACCTTGGATTGAAGGTGTACTTAAAATCCATAAAGCCATATGAAATTCATCAAGGTGAACCAAAGTATTGGGATGCTACAATCGAAGCTAAATATGACCTCAACTCTAAAGGCATGAGTGTTGTGATTTTTGGATTAGGACATGATGAGTTTAATAAAGTTTCATAATGTTCCACAACTCATGAAATTTGGAAAACTATTATTGTTTCATATGAATATAATGACAATGTTAGACAATCGAGGTATAATAATTTTAAACATAATTTTGATACTTTCTGAATGCATGAATGAGAAAATATCACTAAAATGTATGAAAGTATTACAAAGATAGTAAATGATGTTGTTGCTTTGGGAACTCTTGTTCCTGACCCAGATCAAGATTTGAAAGTTTTATGAGTTTTACCATCCAAGTTGAGTGGAATATCTACTACCATTAGGCAATAAACCCTTACCAAGGATCTAAAGATAAAATATTTTATTGTCACTCTTATGATGTTTGAAGTAGAGATAAAAGAAGAGAATGATGATCAAAAGCTATTGAAAAAGAAGAATACTACATTAAGAGTTTCTATATCCAAGGATAAGAAGAAATAAAAAAGGAAAATCATTTTCAAACTCATTTGATGAAGGAAACTCTAGTTGCACAGAATCTGATTGAGAACTTTCTTAGTTTTCAATTTTTTTTAAAATCTTACAATAAGAAAATAGGATTCAAGAAATAATTTAACAAATATAAGAAATTTTATGAAAAATCAATGAAATTAAGATGCTACAAATTCAAGAAGCTTGGGTATATTAAGCCCGAGTTTCCTCAAATGAAGGAGAAGAAGAAATCAGAAAATAAGTTACATAAGAAATATGATTATAAGAAAATGGAAAGAAAGTAAATTAAGGCCACATGGAGCACTTCTAAATATTCCAGTGATGACTCACACTCTGATTTAGATGCTGACCAATCAAATCAAAAGGCTAATTTGTGTTTCATAGAACAGAAAGAAGAGGTACATCCTATTTGTTATTCTTCTTCTGAATCTGAATCTAACTTTGAAAAATTATCATATGAATAAATAAATAAGTATTATTCAATGCTAGAATACTATTGGAAGTCCTTGAAGAAAAATAACAAGCTCTTAAGAAATACTATGATACCGTTGTTAATAAAAAATAAGCTTTAACTAAACAAGTTTCATAATTAAAATCTAATTTATAAAAATATACTTCTAGTTGTGTTGTCCATGACAATAAGATAAATGAATTAATGGATAAAGTTAAAAATATAAATTATTTTCCTACTATATTTACTAAGGGGGAGTATTATCTCAATCAAATCTTTAGTAACAATAAAGGAAATAAATCTAAATAAGGCATAAGTAGCAATAGAGAAAAAACTAAGTTATATAATAATTAGTTTTTTCCTAGTTCCAAAAGTAGAAACATGAATAATATCACATATTTTCCCTTTAGTAAAAATAATCATTGTTCCAATGATTGTTTTCCAAGGCAACCCCATATTTTTGGTTTAAATAAGGCATCTATTTCTACAAAAATATCCAATTTTAATTTTAGAAAATTTATATAGATTTGGGTTCCCAAATATTTTATAACTAACACTACTAGACCCAAGTTTATTTGGGTACCAAAGAATCTTCTTGTTTAATTTTTATTTATAGGTAAAATGATACATGAACAATAATAAAAAATGGTTTATGGATAGTGGTTGTTCAAGATATATGAATGGATATTTCTCTAACTTACCCTCACTATCTAAAATCAATAGAGGATTTATCACATTTGGTTAAAATTCTAAAGGAAAGATGATTATAGTAGGATCCTATTAGAGATCCAAATTCATTTATCATTAAGAAAACAATTTATGTTAAAGTCTTAAAGCACAACCTGATAACTATTTATCAACTTTTTTATGATGGATTATCTGTTGATTTTTTTAAAAATTGTTATTCATTTTACAAAAATAATCTACTTAAATTTAGATGACATAGAATTGAAAGTTTTTATACACTAGATCTTCATTTTTTATGTAAAAAAAGTAAACTGTGTGAATAATAAAATTAAGGAATCTTGGATCTGGAATAGAAAACTTAGATATTATAATGTATATTATTAAGAAAATTATCTAAGAAAAATATGATTTATGATTTGCCTCAACTTAAATTGGAAAAATGAAACTATGAGATGCATGGAAAATGGGAAGGTAACCCAAGTCATCCTTCAAACCTATTATAGAGGTTGCAACTTGTATACCATTGGAACTTATTCATATGGATATTTTTTCCCCTTCTATAACTATAAGACTAGGTGGTAAATATTTTATTTATATTTTAATTGATGATTTTTCTAGATTTATATTGGTTTATTTCTTAATACCTAAGAGTAAACATTGTGCTATTTTTTCAAATTTCTACAAGAAAGTACAAAATGAGAATGATTCTAAATTTTTTTCTTTATGAAGTGACCATGGGGGTGAATTTGAGAATATGAATTCAATTCATTTTCTCAAAATATGGAATTAAACATACCTTCTCTTCCCCTAGGACACCTCAATAAAATGATGCTATTGAAAGGATGAATGAAACCTTACAAGAAATTGAAAGAACAATGTTGTCTGAATATAGAATGACCACTCATTTTTGGGATGAAGCTATTAACACCGTATGCTATGTCATCAACAGATTTCTAATAAGGCATATCTTGAAGAAAACAACCAATGAGTTATGGAATAATAGGAAACCAAAGGTTGAATACTTTAAGTTATGTGGATGTAAAGTGTATATCTTGAACACCAAAGACAATCTTGGTATGTTTGATCCAAAGTATGATGAAAGAGTCTTCCTAGGATATTCTACTACTTATAAATCTTATAGAGTTTTCAAAAATAAGTCAAAGATAGTTGAAGAATATACTCATGCAGAATTTGATGAAAGTGATCCCTTTGATCATAAAACAACTCAAATAGATAAGTTAAGTGATTTTATAGACAATCTGAGACTTGGACCTCTCTTCAATGAAAAAAAGGATGACAATATGGAACTTGATAAAATATAATTTGTTTCTGAAAGAACATAATCCGAAGAACCTAAAATTATGCTGCCTAGATAGCATAAAACCCTGAAAAACTATCCTTTAGATATTGTGATGGGAAACCCAGATGAGGGATTTAGGATTAGAAGAAATGTAGGCAACCTTGCTGATTTTTCTACTTTCTTATTCCATATAGAACCTAAAACTATTGAAGAATCCCTAGATGATGAGAGTTGACTCTTAGACATGGAGTAAGAGTTAAACCAATTAAAGAGGGACAAGGTATGAGAATTAGTTGATTGAACCTATGATTATCCTGTAATTGGAACTAAATGTGTATTTAGAAAAAAATAGGATGATCAATTTTTGATAACTAGAAATAAGGATAGGTTAGTTTCCAAAGGTTATAATCAAGAGGAAGGAATATATTATGAGTAAACCTTTCCCCCTATAGCTAGATTATAAGCTATCATAATCCGTTTATTATATATGTATTATATGAACTTTAAATTGTTTTAGATGGATGTAAATTATTCTTTTTTAAATGGTTTTCTTATGGAGGAAGCTTATGTTGAACAAACTCTTGGTGTTGAAAATTACTATTTTCCAAACTTTGTTTTAAAACTTTCCAAATATTTATATGATCTTAAATAAGAACCTAGATATTGATATCAAAGGTTAAGTTCATTTATTTTATCAAATAGTTTTACTATAGGAATAGAAGACCCCATACACTTTAAGAAAACCTCATCAAAAGATATTTTTCTAGTTCAAATTTATGTTGATGTGGTAGGTGATTGACACCAAAAGGGGGAAGGGGATTCTTAGGCAAGGGCATAAGATACTTAATATTTTTACATCATTCCATGAGAAATATGGACACATAGTTTAACATCATATGGTGAGGATGATGTATGCATAATTTAACATCATATAGTGAGGATGATGCATCAAAAATTTTAACATCATGTTATTAGGACGTTCATATAATATTTTAGCATCTTGTGACCAAGATGTTTCCTAAGGAATTTTAAGGTCATACTAGTCAGAACAAGTGGTATCAAATAGTTTAAAGGTTAAAATTCTTAGACCATAGGGGGTTGTATCTCAAAATAGTGTGTATGGAATGGAAGGGAGGTGACCCGACATGAATTGAGGTCCAATGAGGCCCGACGCCACATGACACATTCCCATGATGACTTTCACACAGTTTAAAGTCGTGATTCTTGAACTTGGGATCATAGTTTAAGGTCTTAGAGTTCAGACCATAGAGTTGAAAATATTTTAAGGTCGTAATAATTGGACCATGGGTTGTAAATTGTTTAAAGTCATAATGATTAGACCATGGGTTACAAATAGTTTAAGGTCATAATTCCTAGACCATGGGTTGTGTGCCTCGAAGAAATATGTGCAACATTGAAGAAAGGTTACCCGACATGAATTGAGGGTCGAGGCGGCCGCCGATACCACATGAAACATCTCAGAGACAACTTTCATGTAGTTTAAGGTTGTGATACTTAGACTTGGGATCATAGTCATAGATTTTGGACCATGATAGGGGTAAATGATCCAAAATAACATGCATGTAATGATATAGTGAAAACCCAATGTGAATTTAGGGATAAGGAGGACCGGTGCCACATGACACATTCCTAGGGTGACTTGAACATAGTTTAATGCTGTGATGCTTGAACTTGGGCTCCTAGTTTAAGGTTGTAGAGTTCCGATCATGGGGTTGAAAATAGTTTAAGGTCATACTACTTGGAACACAAGTTGAAAATAGTTTAAGGTAATAATTCTTGGACCATGGGTTGAAAATAGTTTAATTTTATAATTCTTGGACCATGGGTTGTGTGTCTCGAAGGATTAAACATGAAATTGAAGAAATGTTACCCAATGCGAATTGAGGGCTGAAAAGGCTACCTGATGCCACACAAAAAATTTCTGAGATAACTTTAGAATAGTTTAAGGTCACGATTCTTAGATCTGGGATCCTAGTTTAAGGTCATCGAGTTAGAAACATGGGAGGAATTTCTTCTTTTAAGGTGAGCCTGTGCATCTCAACCTTAGGGAAAATCCTTCCCTACTAATAAGCTCATGTGATCCATGATCAATGCGAGAAACAAGGAGCGTTACAAAGTTCCCATTATTTTCAGGTGGTTCACACAACAAGGGGAAGAGGCGATCGACCCGAGGAAGTCCCAAAAGGCTATATCATGACTTCTAAGACATGGCTAGTAAAAGGGGAATGATTGATGGGTGGGGAACAACTGTTGAAAATGTTTGAAACATAGGTTCTGCACCTACACTGCTTAAGGATGGGATTAACCAATGCAAGAGCAACTGTTGATCAAGTTCAAAACATGAGATCCACCATTTCTTACTGAGGATCCTTTGAGGCATGAGCCTATGACGATAGGTGAGCCAATGTGTCCAAGCATCATTACCTTTAGGGATCCTGTTTATATTGGGATAATTATTCTTATCTAAATCAAAGAAAGCACAAAATGTGGACATGGAAGTTGGGAACGTCCCAAAGGGAATGTTCAGTTCCCCAGGGATCATCCCGCCATGCGCTCAGGAACACTAGATAAAAGCGTGGGATGGAAAAGATCAAGCCTGGCCTAAAGGGGAAAGACCCTGAAATGATTCTATAGTAGAGATAGACCCAAGATAAGAGATCCGAGCATCAGTACGTATCCCATGGGAATGAGAATCAAGCCACACGTAGTTATGGAATGCAGTGTGGTAGGATACCGACACTTGAGGGGTGGCATCCTCTCTGGAAAGGATATAAAATCATATTCTACTTGTCATATGAGGCATCTTATGTTCATCACTTATGGTAAGACTATAGTTTAATAGTGTGTTATGGGGATGCTAGTTTGGTTCATCCCATATTTTTATATGAGGCATCCCAGTTTCATACAGGGTAAGGCTACAGTTTAATGTCATGTGGTGAGGATGTTGGTTTGGTTCATCTCATATTTATCATATGAGGCGTCCCAATTTCATATGGGGTAAGGCTACAATTTAACATCATGTGTTGAGGATGTTTGTTTGGTTCATCTCATATTTATCATATGAGGCATCTCAATTTCATATGGGGTAATGCTATAGTTTAACATCATGTACTGAGGATGTTGGGATTTTTAGTTTAGATTCATACAACTCAGACTATAGTTGATACTAGTTTAAGGTTATGGATCTTGGACCAAAGAGAATAGGTGTCCTAAATGGGCTTGTATGGCATGAAAGAGTGATAACCCAATGTGAAAATAGGGACAAGGAGACCCTTTGACACATACACTTCCAGGACACAATGCATCCAAGTAGAGATCATGATACTAATGGAGGAAAGACCTCGTGCTAGGTTGATAGTGGGGGATAAAACCAGGATACAAAATCTAGGTATCACTACATATCCCATGAAAATGGGAATTAAGCCACACAACGCGGCATGGTAGGAGACCAATGCTGGTAAGGGATGGTCCTCTCGAGCGAGGTTGTGATGAAAAAGAGAAGGGGGCATTGGATTTCTAAAACAACGAGGGTGAAGAAAACTATGTGAAGATGGGGCCACAAAGTGGGGTCAGTGCACATAGTTTAAGATCGTAATGTTTGGACTTGAAGGGGTACATGTACTTTGAGTATTATTGGGTGTTTTATAAGAGTTAAAAACCAATGTGAAGGAGCCAAAGAGGCTCTACACCACACAATGAAATCTTAAAACTAGTTTCAAACAATTTAAAGTCATAAGGTTTATACTAGGGGGAGGCCCCGAATTAGGTTGGTGCTGAGGCTGGGCCCAAGATATTGGATCTAGGAATCCCTATGTATCCCATTAGGCATGGTAATCAATCCATACATAGTTTCAAAACATGGCATGGTAGGAGACCAATGTTGGTAAGTGAGTGTACTCTCTGTAAAGGACATTGAATCATCTTATATTAGTGATACGAGGCATCCTATGTTCATCATAGAGGCAAAGTCTATAGTTTAATGTATTTTGTTGAGGATGTTTGATTTGGTCATCCCATATTTGTCACATGAGGAATCCCAGGTGTATACGGGGTAAGGCTTATAGTTTAATATCATGAAATGAGGATGTTTGCAGGGATTATGCATTGAGATTCCCTTTATTTTATTCCTCATGTGAGTCTATGTGGGAATATTGGTTCGCTGGTGAGTCAGGTAATATGATTGGTACTTATACCCAAAGAGGAGGTCCATAAGGACATTTGGAGGCGATAGTTTTGTAGATAACATGTGTTTTTTTTATGAAACTACAACTGGGACCAAAGATAGAGGTGTCACTATGTATCATATGAAATTGGGAATCAAGCCACACATAGTTTTGAAACGTGACATGGTAGGAGATTGACATCAGAAGTAGAAGGGTTTATCCTCTCTGACGGGGATGGGATATCTATTCTGCAGCTTAAGCAACATACAAGAGGATGATGGATATGCAATTTGAGGTCATTTAACTAGGACTAAGTCGAATTTGGAAACTAGTTTAAAGTCATGATGATTGGACTGGGGGAATGTTTGTTTTAAGGATGTTTTCATGGTACAAGTGAGGTAAAACCTGATGTGAAAATAGGGCAATGCAATCCCACATGCCAAAAAATATCCTAAAACAAACTGCACATAGTTTAAGGTCATAATGCTTGGACTGTAGGTGGGGCCAAGGGACCCAATGTTGGTGAACATAATTTCTCCCCCTAAGGGAAGGGTTTATGATGAACTGGTGGGCGGGCCCAAAGAGAGGGGTCTAGGAATCACTATGCATCCCATAAAATTGGGAATCAAGCCACACATAGTTGTGGAATGCAGTGTGGTAAGAGACGGATGCCAGAAGTAGAGTTCTATCCTCTCTGATTGGGGAATTGAGTCATCCCATGATTGTCATGGGGCATCCCATGTTTATGACATGGGGTATGGATATAGTTTATCATCATATGCTAAGGATGCTGTTTTTTGGTCAACTCACACCTAATATGTGAGGCATTCTATGTTTTTTTCATAGGGTATGACTGTAGTTTAATATCATGCATTGAAGATGTTGGGTTTTTCAGTTTAAAATTGAATAACTTGGACTATGTTTTCTACTAGTTTAAGGTCATGGATCTCAGACCATAAAGGGAATGTTAATAGTTTAAGGTCATAATGCTTGGACCATGGGGAATGTTGTTAGTTTAAGGTTGTAAATATTGGATCTTGGTTGCTTCAGTTTAAGGTTGCGTATATTCGACCATAGTTTCTATAGTTTAATTTCACATAACTTTGACCACAATTACTATAGTTTAAGGTCACATAACTTTGACCATGATTTCTAAAATTTAAGTTCAATTATTTTTACCACAATTGCTATAGTTTAAGGTCATGTAGTTTTGACCATGGTTGCTTTAGTTTAAGGCCGCGTAGCTTTGTCCACAGTTGCTGTAGTTTAAGGTCATGTAGCTTTGACCAAGTTTTCATTCTAAGTACTTTGTAAGAAATTTGGAATTGGTGGGAGGTGTGAAATGATCTCCATCCACCACGATTAAAGAGTATTATCCATTGGAATAGAACTTATGGATAATGTAAGGTCCTTCCCATTTGGGCTCCAATTTCAGTGACTTTTTTCTGGGTATCATTGATGTTCTTAGAGCTAGTACCATGTTACCATGGAGGAAGGATAGAAGGCATACCATCTTGTTGAATGCTCTCTCTATCCTTTTCTGGTTCCTTTATAAGTTATTCAAGGCCTAAAGCCTATTTTAATTGAGGGATTACAACTCATATAGAAGGACTTATGCAATTCTGTCTAGCATCACCTGGTTATAAATAGTCATTCAGAGTGATGATAGCTGAATCTCAATGAATAATACTACCTCTATTCCATACACTAGGGAGTATGGGGTCTCCTAGGTGGAATTTTGAGTTGTCATCCGATCATCCCAAAGGGGATTAGGGATCTTTTCAGGACAACTCTTTTTATTATGAACCATTATTTTCTAAAATATGTTAGAGGGGGTCTTGTAGAATGCCTTGATCTACCCATTTTCTTACACATGGTAGTTGGAAGTATGGTTGGACTGGATTTTGTACTTGGTATATAACTTCTTCATCTTGGTAGCCTGGAAGTTAGTGTCGTTGTATGTGATAATAGTGTGAGGAATCCCAAACCTATGGATGATGTGGGAGCTCACAAGCTCAATTACAGATCGGGTTTTGACTTCTTTAAGGGGAACTACTTCTTCCCATTTTGAAAAGAAGTTCGTTGTATTCAAAATAAACCTTCACTTTCACGTTGTCTCTAATAGGTAGTGTCCCACAACATTGAGTCCCCATAATTTAAAGGGACAAGAATATTCAGTAGTGTGGAAAATACCTATAGGTTAATTCATAAATTTATCATGGATATGACATGAATGAAACCTCTTAGAGAACCCAATGTAGTTATGAACCATGGTTCACCAAAAGTAGCCTAACCTCTGAATTTGGTGGGAGTGCTTAAATCCTGTTTGATTGATGCCACAAGATCTGACATGGACCTCTTGCATGAACTGAGGTATCTCATCTACTTGTATGAAGCAAAGGATAATTCTATCAAACCCAAACCTATATAGGGTTTGCTTAAGGTTAGGACCACCTTAGAGGAAAAAATATGTTGCACACCGGAGGATTTTCTCACACTCTCCTCGGCCTAGCATGAGAATTCAATGTTGGATATAATCGACAAAGGGAGTCATCCAATCAGGTGTTTCCTAAAATGTGTGGGGATTTGAGGGTCCCAGCATAGAAGTACCGATAACCAACTGATACAACTATCAGTTTCCATCATCTAAAGTGGCGAGGATGATGACCCTCTAGTGCGCCACATGAATGACCAGGTCATCTTGGATGAGTTCTTCAAGAGATGTGGGAAGGCTCACCAAAGTGTTGGATCAACCATTTTTGTAAACGAGGAACACGGGTCACCTTTGGTTGGGAATGGAATTGGTCTATCACCTGATGGGTATATTCCAACAAGGGAAAAAAACCATATTTTTGAGTACATAATCACCCTTGATCTATTTTATGACTAGCTTAGAATCCCCCTTCACATGTAAATAGGGTAAATCAATCTCAAGTCCCAACTTGAGACCAGTAAAAAGGGCCTGGTAATCTACCTCATTGTTGGTGTAGCCTTATGAAAATAAGAAAGAGTACGACAAGACAACATGTGTCGGAGTGATGATGATGATCCACATGCCTACCATGTTATGCTTGGGGTCATTGAGAATTATATCGGTCGGGCTTTGAGAGGCACCATCAAAATTCATATGCTAACATGGTATGGAATAGTCCATAGAGAGAATAGATTTATCTAGATAATAAACATCTAGTGGCAGTTTTTTAGGGTCTAGATGTGTATCTAGGAATTCATCCAAGGCTTAGCCTTTGATGAACTTTTGTAAAAAAAATTGATATTGAAATACTGGAGGATTACTTCCTAGCGTACCAATATTCTCATCATCATGGGGTGATTTAGGTTGTACTTTAGAGGGTCTACTCAGGAAAATAGTTGTATCTCATGATGTTACAAATAATGCCACAACTTCTGTACTGCAAAAAAATCATGAGGAAACACTTTGATCGCATTGTCCTGACGCGTCAAATTAATTATGATTTTAAGGTTGATTTATATTCTAGGTCAGACCTTAAGTCATATCTCAAGGAGAGTTGGTGGGTTTAGAGTGTGTATTTTCAATTAGAAGTACTAATATAGGGGGTGGTTTTGAAAATAGTTTTAGGATGAAATGACTTAATTGAAATCTTAAAAGTTGAGAAACCAAATGGATTTTGAAAAATATGAGATAAAAGGGTTCATTGTGATTTCACTACACACATTTTAAGTTCATTGTTCATAGATGTTCATTTAGGTTTGGAGTAATTCTTTGGTTGAAATTAATTGGAATCTCGATTAATTCCCAAGCTTTTATTTCAATGCTTAAAGAACCAAACCTTGATGTAACAATCGTATTTTCAAGGTCCAACACTTATGAATGGAATAAGAGCTTCCAAATTAGATTTAAATCTCAAGAAGGTGGGTATTAAAAGGATTCTTGTGCTGTCCAATCAGAACAACACAAGCCACGCACTCAAAACCCCACACCGATCGGTTAGACATTAAGAGCATAACATTTACATGTATCAAAACAAGCATTCAAATATGAAATAATGTAAGGTACATGGAATAAAATGTTTAAAAACAAAAATTACTCCAAATTAGTAGCTAATATATGTGTCAGAACTCCCTTGACATTTGTGTATCTCCCTCACAATGAACACCCACCGTTTAGCTCGACATCAAGAGGAGAAAGTTTGGGTGGAACTTCTTCTTCATTCTTGATCCCCCTATGAGGATAGGGGCTTCCAAAACTTCTAGGATGAGGATAGGACTACTCTGGAACTCAAAATTGGTAGCACTTCACTTCTTAGACAAACTTGCAAATTAGGATCCCAAGCTTCCTTTTTATAGGCAAAGCAGAAGGTGGTTTTGCGCACACAGATTGTGTAAAACCACATTTCCCATGGTTTTAGACCACTATACAGTCGAATATTGCTTTGAAAAAAACTAGAAACATGTTTCCCAACCTATTTATTATATTCACCAAAAGTTTGGAACCATTTGAACAAATAGATTCCAAGATATGGACAAATTACATCACACAACTTTTGACTTCATGCAGATTCAGTGTGCTGGAAAGATCAGGTCAGTTGGACCACCAGATGGCTGAATGAGTCTTGTGTTTCTTCAGATGAAATGTACCCCAATGAATTTTGGAAAATCCAATAAAATTTCATCCCATTTGGATAATGGTTCAGTAGTAGTGTGCGGATGAGTCCACTGGTGTGCATAGATCCTGTGCAGTTTGGCCCATTTTTCTTGGACATCATCATGAGCCCTCTAAATCACCTCCACCTTCAATGGAATTATCAAAACAAGTAACATTGACCTTTTTAACAGTGATAAAAAATAATGGAATCAAACATGAAGTAAAATTTGTTATTATTTTTATAATTTTCAATACAAAACTAGTTTAACACAGTGATGCAATGGTGAAAATGAAACAGTGAATCATGATGCGATCACACCCCCACACCTAAACATTTTCACTCATGGGAAAAGTCACATTTTCAGAAATTATGCATGTAGATATTTTCAACTTCATAAATATTTAACATTCAATGAAAATTTAATTCCTGATAGAAATGTGATCAAAGAAAAAATCACACTGAGGAGTTATTCTCAGTGATCAAACAAAAAGATGTCTCAAAAATTGTATCAGCATGAAATTCAAGGAGTTGAATGATACAAATTTGATAAAATATCTCAAAGTATAACCATTTCACTAATTCTTTGTGTGTATGTGACAACCATTTCATTCTATTCTTTTCACTTTATATCAAGTAAATATAAGTTATTTTAAAAATTGTCTACTTATATGATTCTTTCCACCGAAACTGCCCTATATCCTTTGCAATAAAATTTCAAGACCCACTCACTTAAGCATTCCAATAAGTCAAACCATAAGCTCCCGACCTAGATATCTCCATATGTTTCACATTTCATCACTCCCCTCATTTATTATTTTTTTCAAAAGTTTCACTTAGAACAAATCTCACACTCTTCTCCCAACCCATGTTTGATCTCCTCACGATACTAATTTTAATAGTTATAACAAGATCAAAGATTGAGGAAGGGTGGTTTTTTGAACTGCCCAATATACAACACTTTTTTTTGAGGGCGTACAACAATCGGATAACAGGTACACACACATAGGTCAATCTGGTACAATAATGAAATAGATCGGATAAGGAACTAATGTATGGAAAAATGATTTTGGAAAGTAGAGAAAATAAACCTAACTTATATTTACCTTATATTAAGTATAAATTTTCACACTTCATGGTTGGGTGAAAAGTTTTGTAGAGAAATTAAGTGACACAATTTTCCCTTAAACTATTCAAAAAAGGGAACCATTCTTCTCAAAGGTTTCAAAATGATACAACCATTTATATCATTGACAAAAAACCAAATTTCAAAAGAAAGTCACACCACATTATTGAATTCTTGTAGAAATGCACATTTCATCAGTTTTTTTTTGAAAGTTAAAACAACAAGAAATATGGAAATTTCACATGAATTTTCAATTACTTCCATGATTAAATGGGTATAATTTTCCATGATAAAGTGGGCATAACAAAAAATTAACATTTTGGCACAAAATTGAGGGGGGAAATGAGGGGAAAGGGGGGAAAGTAACAATATAATTCAACACACTAAAAAGAGAAAAAGAAGAAATATGATGAAAATTCATAAGTAACCTAAGAATATACCCACCCCCCACACCTAGAGTGTGAAATATCATCACTGTATAACATATTTTTAAATGAATGACAATAAGAAAATAAGTGCAAAGGAGAGGTACAACCTAGCTTATTGGCAGTGTAACATTGAGTTAATCTCCTAAATGTTGCTCACTGAAAGCCTACATGAAAAATTTGATAACATAAAATAAGAAATTTATTACTAGAATGATAAAGGAAAAGAAAATAAGGATAAATCTTGGATTAACCCCCCAATTGGGGCCTAGATTTTGACTTCCACCAGATGGGTAGTTCTAGTGGATTATCCCCAATCTGATGGTGGGTTGAGTTTCTTTTATAGGAACCAATAGAACTTATTTTGTTCATATTTCACTTATTCCTTATTTTTTAGGACTCCATGGATATATTATTCTAAATCCACCCCCATTTTAATGAGATACAACTTACATGGTGGGGGTAGGGAAAAGAATGAGACCTCCTCTTTCTTAGTTTCCACTTACACAACATCTTCTTCATTCCCCAATGATTTCTTTAGGTATGTTTCATTAATGGTATAAAATGGAAATTCAGAGTTTAATTCTATTTGAATAAAATTAAAACATAAAGAATCATTATCAAAGTCATCCATTTCAATGTAGGAATCTTGTGTCTTAGTTACCTCCAAAAAATCCACTTTCATCTCCTCTTCTAACCCCTCTAATAAATGTTTAACATGTTCAGGGAGTGAATGTAAAAGTGAGAGGCCATTGATCTCATATAACTGCTCAATGGTATAATCCTCAGATTAGGAATGAGCTTTTACAATCTTAGCAGTATCATCGATGGTCATGAGATCCTTAGTATTCAAGAAATAATCAATTAACAAACATGCATGACATTTTTCTAGACCACTACATAATTCTATGAATGATTCATTACCTAGAATGTTTATCAATGATGAAAACTCAAAAAGGATATTAGAGGAAAGAAAATAAGTTCTTTCATCCATGTTATACATGTTAATTTCAGTTCACAATTTTATTCCAGAAGAAGAGGGGTTTAGAAAAGTCTCAAGTGGTGGTGTGTCCTCCTTTAAAGGGTTGTCTTGTGAATCTCGGTGTTTCTGATGTAGGATCCTCTCCAGTTTGGGTTCAAAAGTTGGTAAATATACAAGAGTAGAATTCGTCATGCACAAAACCTATAGAAGAAATAAATCAGAACACAAAAATACAGGGAATGTTATAATATAAAACAAATAAATATTCAAAAAATTTACAGAAATCTTATAAAAAACACGCACTAAAAACCAAAGTGATCCCCGAAAACGACGCAAACATTTGACCGTATTGTCATGACATGTCAAATTGATTACGATTTTAAGGTTTTTTTATAGTCTAGGTAAGAACCTAGGTCGTCTCTCAAGGAGCATTAGCGGGTTTAGAGTGTGCATTTTTAATAAGAAGTACTAAAATAGGGGGTGGTTTTGAAAATAGTTTTAGGATGAAATGACTTAATTGAAAGTTTAAAAGTTGAGAAACCAAATGGATTTTAAAAAATAATGGATTAAAGGGTTCATTGTGATTTTACTACACACATTTCAAGTTCATTGTTCATAGATATTCATTTATGTTTGGAGTAATTCTTTGGTTGAAATTAATTGGAATCTCGATCAATTCCTAAGCTTTTATTTCAATGCTTAAAGAACCAAACCTTGACGTAACAATCATATTGTCAAGGTCCAAAACTTTTTCATGGAATTAGAGATTTTAAATTATATTGAAATCTCAATAAGGTGGGTATAAACATGATTCTTGTATTGTCCAATCGGAACAACACAAGTCATGCACTCAAAACCTCACACCAATCAATTAGAAATTAAGAGCATAACATTCACATGTATCAAAAAAAGAATTCAAATATGAAATCGTGTATGGAACATGGAACTAAATGTTTAAACACCCAAATTAATCCAAACCATTATCTAATATATGTGTCGGAACTCCCTTAACATGTGTGTAGCTCCCTCACAACGAACACCCACCATTTAGCTCGACATCAGGAGGAGGAGGAGGAAGCTCGGGTGAAAATTCTTCTTCATTCTTGACCCCCCTATGAGTATAAGGGCATCCAGAACTTATAGGATGAGTATAGGACTCCTATAAAACTCAAAATTGGAAGCACTTAACTCCTTGGCCGAACTTTAAAATGAGGAGCCCAAGCTTCCATTTTATAGGAAAAGTGGAAGGTGGTTTTGGGCACATAGATTATGTAAAACCACTTGGACCATGGTTTTAGACCACTATACAGTCACATATTGCTTTGAAAAAAACTAGAAACATGTTTCAACACCTATTTAATGTCTTCACCGAATGTTTGGAACCATTTGGACAACTAGAGACCGAGATATGGACAAATCACAACACACGACTTTTGACTTCATGCAGATTCGATGTGCTGGACAGATCAGGTTGTTTGGGCCACCATATTGCCGAATGAGTCTTGGGCTCCTTTAGATGAAATTTAGCCTAATTAATTTTGGACAATAAAAAAAATTTCATCCCATTTGAATTCACGGTTCAGTTGCAGTGTGCGGATGAGTCCACTGGTGTGCATAGATCTTGCGCAGTTTGGCCCATTTTTCTTGGACATCATCATGGGCCCTCCAAATCACCTCCACCTTCAATGAAATTATAAAAAACAAGTAACATTTACATTTTTAATAGTGATAAAAACAAAATAATGGAATCAAACATGAAGTAATTTTTTTTTTATAATTTTCAATACAAAACTAGTTAAACACAGTGGTGGTAAGGGTGAAAATGAAACAGTGAATCGTGGTGCGATCACTCTTCTCAATGGGGGAGTATCTGGTCTATTTGTCGAGGAGAATATGACTAATATAGTAGAGACTATTTTCCCTTCCCTTATTTTTTCTAGACCATAAGGGTTCCAATAGACCATTCCATAGTGGTCACATAAAAAACCAAGGGCTTTCCGAAGACGGGTGACATAAGAACTGAAGGTTTTATAAAATACTTCTTAATATCCTAAAAGGTAGTTTAGCAATCCTCATCCCACTAGTAAAAAAAATCCTTTTTTCATGAGCCTCAATAAGGGATTACACTTTCCAGCCATATTTTCAATAAATCAGCGTATGTAGGCTAAGTATCCTTAGAGGCCTTGAAACTCTTGAATATTTCTTGGGGAGGCATTTAATTGATAGCCTTTATTTTATTTGGTTAAATCTTTTTGCCTTTTTATCTTACAAAAAAGATGATAAAATTTTTAGAAGTATCCCCGAATTCATGCTTTAGGGGGTTCATATTTAATTATCTAGAGTGAAGAAAGCTGAAAAATTTCTCAATATCTTTGAGATGATCTTGACGCTGGTGGTATTAGACCACCAGATCATCCATGTAACACTCCACCAATTTCTTGAGAATTGGATTAAATATGTGGTGCATGGCCTACTGGTAAGTAGGTCTAGTGTTCCTCATGTCAAAAGGCATAACCTGGTAGTAGAAAGTACCTTGGTGAACCCTAAATCTGGTGGAATCCTCACCCTTAGGGGCCATATGTATCTAATTATACATGAAGTATCCATCTATTAAGTATAGGTCCTGTAACCCATCCATAGAATAAGTTAACATAGCTATCACCATAAGGGGAAAATCATCATTCAGGAAATGGTGGTTGAGGTCTTGGAAGTCGATGTAGACCCTGATCTATCCATTTTTCTTCATGTCTAGGATAATGTTGGCTAGCCACCTGGGGTACTGGACCTCCATAATTTTTTTTTTCTTTAATAAGATTGTCAATCTCAGCCTCAACTAAAGCACTATAATAGGGGTACATTTTTCTAGGAGGCTTTTTGATCCCGCTATTACCCACTGATAGGCAAGGTGGTGAATGAAAATCTTAGGATATATCCCTAGAATCTCATCATAGCTCTAGGAGAATACATCACAGTGCTATTTTAGGAAGTCCACATACTGCTCCTCCTACTTTGGAGACATGTCTACATTGTTTAGTGTCAGACTTTGATCTTCCTTAGTACCAAGGTTCACCTGGACTAACTTATCAATAATGGTGAAGACACTCTCTTCAAACACCAGAGGGTTGTCTTCTAAATTCTCTTTGTAATCTGAGATATGGGGATCATAGGGGGGAGGCGACTCTTTCGGGATAGCTAACCCAGGGGTAGCATTAGTGTCTACTTTGGTGGATATAGAATCCTCTATGAGGGGTTTCCATTCTATAGAGACTATGGAGAAAGAAGCTATTGAGCCAATTCTATTCAGTTTCTGACAGAAAGGTCTACTCTTGATATTGTATCAGTGGGGATGGATCGACCTCCGTCGAGTCATCCCTACTTTGTGTAACATGTGGGAATTCTATGGATCAGTGGCCATGGGGAAAACCTCTTATTACTTCATAGGAGTAGGGTCTTATGTTATCATTTAGGCTTATCTGGTGTAGGAGTATGAGGTAATTTATGAGCACTAATTTTTCTTGGAGATGATGAAACAACTCCCAGGTCTGACATCATGGGATCTATTCGATGAATTGGGAGAAAAAACTGTCTTTTAAGTACCCCCATGGATCAACTGTAGTGGTTACTGGATCATCAGGAGTATTGATGCACTCAAATCCACAAGTATGGACATGATTTACTTCCCTTTTGTAGTAACCAACATCCAAATAGTGGGCCTCACAGGATTCGAAGGGGGATTTATTTCCCTGGAGTAACCATACTTGACCATCAAGGAAGTACTTGAGGCATTGGTGGTATGAAGTGGGACCTGATACATGAAAATGATGCCAAGTCCTTCCCAATAATGCATTGTTGGAAGTATCCTTCCATACTACTATAAATTCAGTGCTTGATACCAGGCCACCAAATTGAGTCTTCAGTCGAATCTTTCCACACCGTTTCTTCTCACTATTTTTATACCCCTAAATTGTCAGGTTGGAGGGAGTTAAATTTTATTCTGTAAGTCCTAGCTTATGGAGCATTTGTGTCAGGATAAGATTGATATTGGAGATAATATCCATTAGGCAGTGGTGTGTTTCCACACCATGGAACTAGATTTTAATATACAGTGGTCATATGTTCCCCTAAATAGTGAAACCTTCATATTCTCTAGAAAATGAGATGATGGACCGACATTCCGCTCACTCGGCCTCTTCCACATAGTAGGCCTCAGTGGAAGCTACCTTGATCTCAAACTGAAGTAGGAATTTAAAATATTTGATGAGTGCCTCACACATTTACTTCGATAAATATAGTGCCTTGAGAATCGATAACCTCACGTGTATGCCGACGAGGTACTTCAGAACATCATACTTTTGTGCAAGGGGAATATTTTTTCCTATAGAGGGTCTCTCTTTAGTAGAGGGCACAACAGGTGCCATGGGTTGAAGTGCTAGGGATTGACTAGTAATAGAGATATTATGCTAATTCTTAGTTGGTATACTCTGAATAACTAATTGTTGGGTTCTAGTTGGCTAATTTCAAACCCTGGTTGGATGTGGTAGATTGTGGCGTGCTCATTACTGAGTCGTACGATCAACCAATACAGTTGTCCATGGGGACATACTCGACGGAGCTGATCAGGAGGGCTATGCCTGGTGATCCCTACACATGGCTTGCTTCCTGGTCTCAGTAGCATGAAAATACTATTTCTAAGTGTTTTCCTAATCATTCTACTAGATAGCATGTCCCATGACTCTCCTTCATCAATGTCATCAAAAGGTGAATGAGGGGTTCACATGGAATTCCTCATTGTTGAGTGTTGTGAATAAATACACTAGTTCAAAAAAATTCATAGAGGTGTATTATTATTCCTCATCAGTGGAATAATCCAGGGATGAGCATACCCTGATTGCATCTCCCAATTAGAGAGGCATGAAGTTTCCAAGGGTGTGAGTAAGATTTGACACCGATGGAGAAATTTGATTTCCTTTATGCCGCTGACGTCTGTTCTTATGAGACTTGGGAGCCTGTGGTGTAGATGTGGAGGCAGCAGTCAGAGGAGGAGTGGTAATCGAATGAGGTTATGGATTTCTCAAGTGGGCACATATGATACCATGGGAACAAGCAACAGTCTTACGAGTCAACCATTCATTGCACTTCTGTGTCCCGTGATTGGAAACCTGTTTCCACTCACTTGAGTCTTCACTGTCACTATCAAGTTAAGTGGATTGATGTTCCACCTATTTTGGGACGTCGAGAAATACGACTAAACCATGATATATTTAGTCCCAAAGGAAATCTTTGAAGATGAAACATTCTTTGATGGTGTGTGCAAGGATTATGTGATACAGGCAGTGATCGGTGTGGCCAGTGAGTTTGACCTCCTGGGGTCTCCTATATTCTACAAACTTTAAGATTCTTATTTCTAGGGCGCAAATAAAATATCCTAGAACCTATTCATCCTTGAAGGAATATGTCTTGTTCTTCTTCTCTACAAAATAAACCCTGTGAGAATGGCCTTGATGGGGGGCTGAAGCCACATTCTCTCATCAAGGAGGTTGTGCCTAGAAAGGCTTCACTAGGGCGTGGCTACTCTTAAAGGGTTGCACTTGGTGAGGATCATCTAGAAAAGGTGCTAATAGGTGTATCATATTAGGAGTCTCTACATGTAAAATGGTATCTGTCACTTCTTTTATGGGCCTTATCATAGGAGTTGGAAGGGGTAATGGGTGTGAATGTTGTTTGGTCCGCTGTAATGCTTCTTCCAAATATTGATCTTTCCTAGAGAACTCCTAAAATATTCCTGGGTAATTCAAGGAGATAAGGGTAGGGACCAACTCATCTATGATGTTATTCACACACATCATAATCAAATATTCCTGGTAAAGCATCATGTCAAGAGAATATGTGAGTCCCTTCCATTGGGTGACAAAGTCGATGAATCTCTCATTGTGATTCTGCTTACATTTGAGGTGATTGGTGATGCTTGTCTTGCATGAGGTGGAGAAAAACTAGTAAAGGAATTTTATATGGAGGTCCTCCCAATTGGTAATAGACCATGTGGGTAGCTGACTGTACTAGAAGAATATAGGTCCTTCCAGGTTCTGGACAAAGCATCGAAGCTTTGTGGATTCCTACTATTCCAGAGTTCCCAACATTAGACCACACCTTGAGGTGAAGTGAGCGAAATTATATAGTGGATCACCCTTACCATTACATGGGGTAAATACAGGGTTACCAAATTCTAGGGGTGATTGAACAAGGTCCACCCTTGCTGGGTACGAATTTCCTTCTGGTGGAATTTCCACCTAGCACATTTCTAGAGCCTCATGACGAGCGACAAGAGTAGTTATCACGTCATCTTTGTGAGGATTTGTGGTCACCAATGCATTGACAAGATCATTGACTCAGGGAGTGGTGTGACCTTGATCTTGAGGTGTATAATCACACTTCTTAGGTGGGGGTGGGTGACTCATATCTCATTCATTTTCCATAGCCCCCATCTTCTTCCCTGTCTGGGTGCATGGAGCCACCAAGTTCAAATCAAGGTGCCTGGACAAGGAGGATTGGGTTCCCTACTAGAGGAGAGATGGTGTCCCTTCCGACATTATCTAGACCCATGATCTATTAATCTATAATATCAGTAGTTATTCTTTTATAATCCTCAAGTTCCTAAAGCCAAGAGGCTATCCTGGGGCCTGACTCAACTTTGGGTGAAACCACATATGGGATGATGAGCTCGAAGGGCCCCTTGTATTAGTCAACATATCGATGGGAAGGCATTAATGTCTCATGGGGGGGGGGGACTCCCAAGACATAATGGTTGTCTCTTTTAACGAGTACAGGCACCTTTATGGGGGTCTTCTTGGTAATATATCACCCCTTGATGTGGGTTTTCCCTATCATTCCCTGCGTCGATGGTTTTATTTCTCTGATCCTCTGGTGGGTTGATGGTGATGACATTAACCATGTCGGTTGTTAGAGAGGAACCTTCAATATCGAAAGATGGTCCAAATTGATGATCTTTTAATTATTGTAGGATTGGGATGAAATGGAGGGTGGTATACTACCCCAACCTTTGATTTTCATGTGTTGAGATACCTCATTAATAACCCGATGAGGCATAATGAGGCTCCTAACTCAGGTTTTCTAGAAAGTCTGATAGTATCCAAATGATTCAGGTCGCCAAGACACTGGGAGCACTATGATCTCAAACCTCTTTCACTATTGGTACATAGTCTTGAGGTGTTTGTGGCTCCTTGTGTAGGTCAGATGACAGTCCTTAAGGTGGTTAAACGCCACCCAGACATTTTGGAAAAAAAATATGCTTGATCCTCAATGATGGACTTTGAGATGAAAAAATCCAGAGCTGTAGGTGTCCAAAAAGAGACTGATAGTTGGTCAGCAGAAAAGAGTCTCCAAAAATCCTCTTATTCATTACCGAAGGGATGGTCTGATAGAAAAAATATTTTCAATTATTTTATTCTTAATTTAAATGTTTTTAATCCCATCAATGTGTTATTTAAAGGTCAATTGTCACATTTTATGTTTTATGGGTATTTTTGAGCTTAATTGGAAAAATGGATTATTTTGGATTTAAATAGTTTTCATTTATTATAATTTTTCGGCCATAACTCTTTCTAAACTGATCCAAATTGAAAAATTATTCTTTTATAGGTTTCTATGTTAGATGAGATTCATTTTATCCTTCTGGACCCAAAGCTCAATCTATCATTTGGAAGCTCAAATCTAGCTCACAAACCAGGACTCGAAAACTGTGTACAGAACTGCATAATTTTATTGTGGGGACCATATCTCATAAATGGACGAACCAATGGAGCTGAAATTTTACATGGAGCTATATAAAATCTAGAGGAACAACATACATTAAGATGTCCGTGCATGATTCTTTCATTTACAAGGAAAATAATGCGTTGGAACTCGGTGTTTTGGAATACGAAGAGTCACCCGGACAGAATTAAATATCCGGAGTAGTTTGGACATATATCCTTCATACATGGACCAATAAGGCTCAAATTTGTGGGTCGACAGAAGAGATCAAGGGGAACAACTTTCAAGAAGGAAAAAGTCCAAAATTATGTAATTAAGAAGGTCATACATGCGCATTCTTCTGGATGACGATTTTTGGATCCAAATTTTCACACACTCTCCCTATAAAAGTGTATCCCTTTTTCATTCCAAGGGGTTGGCAACTTAGGAATATCCTTTGTTGGCCATTATATGTAGTTTATTATTTTATTTTCTTTTACTTTAATTCTGTAATTTCATTACATGTTTTAATTGAAGTGTTCTCTTTTCTCCACTTTTCTATCTCTCTTTTGTTTTCTCTCCCCGTTTTCTTCATCACTGTGAACTCTTATGCTCGTGATCATGAGTAGATAACCTGAGGAAGTTCCCGGGGAAGTAATTCAGTGATGTACCCAAGTCTTTGAACATTAATTCTTAATGTTTCTTATTTACTTAGAGTTATACCTAGGGGGATCTTAGTGGGCAAGGCGCTTTTGTGTCTCCACTTGCCACCTGAGGTTTAACTTTCACTTTTGTAATATTTTCTTTCGATTGAGGAGGTGGATGTGTTGTCTCTCGGCGATCGTTGAGAGTACCATATGTTCACAACCACATGAAGAGGAGGATTATCACACATACGATGGAGTGTGTTCATTAAGTAAATTCGAAACTAATAATGAGACGATGAAGGTTCACTCTGGGTGATGCTCTCGAGAATGTCTCTTTTCTGTCTTAACATCATTCTGTTTGCATTCATTCTGTTGCATTGCATCTGCATATTTACTTTTAGTTTTGTATTTTTAATTCTCAAATATCATTTCTGGTCATTTTAGTTTATATATACATAGTGAATTATAAATAGTGAGTGACTGACTGCAAAATTCTCCTCAAGAGATCGACCTAGGCCAGCTACTATGTTGCACTTAGTATAAATATTTTTGAGAGCGTGCACGACAACGCTTCATCAAATTGGCGCCGTTGCTGGGGAGTCAAGTAGTCTTCACTCATTATTTTTATTCACTTATTGCAAATTATTTTTCTTCCTTTAATTAAAAAAATCATAAATTTTAAAAACTAAAAAATATTTGTTCATGATGACTTTCAATTCAAATTTTTATGCATGGATGGCTGAATCTCAAGTACCATAAGAAGTTTTAAATGATCTTGATGATAAGTATAAAAGGATTAGTAATGTAGTGAAAAAATTGGAGAGCCAAATAAATTTGATTTCTGAATATGTTCATGCATGTCAAGAGAAACCTGAACCTGATCCTAAGCTGGAACCTGAACCTGAACAATTGGTGGAAGTGATTTCACCAATAATTTTTTATGCCAAAGAACCTGAGGAGGGTGAGAAGGAGATTTTAAAGGAATTAATCATATCATCCTGTACTCATCCATTGCTCGAGGAGGTCCCTAATTTACACATTCCAGCTGATGCACTTATGGGAGATCAACAATTTTTGGATGAATCTTGGAATCACTTTGTTGAAGATAACCTAAAACTTGATCTTCCCATGCTTGATATTGAAAAATCAGAACCTTTTGACCTTTCTCTTGCTTTGGAAGATGAAGACGATGATGCACCTGCTGAGATGGAGTTTCCAATGGTCTTTCCTGAAGAGATCAATTTTCAAGCTGACTTACTTGAAAGAGAAGATTTCTTAATTGATTCATCTTGTTTTAATCTTATTCAAACTGAATTGTTTTCTAACTTACCTTTTCCTGAAATTTCTGATATAGTACAAATGGAGCAGACCTTGGATGATACGAAAGAGACCACCGAAGTGGTGGTGATCAAGGAAGAAGAGCTAGAGAAGCTAGTGGTGGTGCGACTACCTCCTCTAAAACAAATTTCATACCATATAGAGGAGAACACCATATAAGTTCACAGGGAGCACCCTTATATTCTATTCCCTCCCACTCTGGATCTCAAATTCTATCTTTATTATTTCTTGGGGGTTGGGAAATTTCTTATTTTCTTTGGTGTTCTCCAATCTCAGTGTCTACTAATGGACACTGGAAAAATTCACATGTGATGGTTTATCTCAAAGAAACCACATCCACCATCTGATTGGGGATAATCTGCTGCAACTGCCTGACTAGGGGCTGTAAAAACCTAGCACCCGCTTGGGGGGTTAAACCAAGAATTATCCCTTTTCTATTCATTTTCTCTTTCTTTTTATTTATTTTTCTTATGAGTTGTCATTTCTTTTGTTTATGCTTTCATTTTATTTTTCATGTTGATTTTTTTTTTGAAATTTTCTTATTTTCCTTTTTCATTTTTTTGGTGTGTTTTTAGGAATCTTGAGCTGAATAAAATAATTTGGGAAAATTAAAACCATCTTGGTATTTTTGACCCATTGCTTGATTTGAGTATTTGAGGATTTAAATGATTTATAAATGGATTTTGTTTCTGATTTCTGATCTTTTCATTTGATGACGTTTGATTGATTGTGAAACTCATGTACACTAGTGCTGTCCAAATTGAAAATCATGCCCAACCTGAGAGGTTTCTAAACCTATTTGACATCTTCTTATATTTATCTTTTTCTTGAGAGTCTTGAGACATGTTGTGTGATCCAGAAATTGCTATTTTTATCTTTTTCAAAGCTGTTAGAGTTCATGGAATGTGTTAAGTATGATTGAGGCGTCACTTTGAAAGCCCTTTTTGCATTGAACTCTTATTTTGGCCTACCTTTATATCTGACCTTCTTTAAGACCCTAGTAGCCATGAAATACCTTTTTAGGCAGGAAAATTACAAGCCATTTATCCCTTTCCAACCTACTCTAGAAGTTAAATGCATGATTATTGTTGAACTCAAGTGTGGGGGAGGGAGAAGATGAGATTTGTTTCACTTTCCTGAAGAATCTGTTTGAGATGAATTGAAAGTGTTGCTATATTTTATTGCTGCTTGGGTGGAAGAAATGTCATGATGGGAAGATGGATGGGTGGCCCAAAATATCATTACACATATGGGCTGGGTGTTCACCAATTTTTGAAGATCAAAAGCTGCCTCTCTTTTCCTCCAAAACATGATTCTGAAGAGAAATCCAGATCTGAATTCAAGCTGAAACAATGCTACAAATGGGGAAAAGAGGGATGAAATTCATTGATTCTGAAATCCCAAGTGTGAAATTCCCAAAAGAAGAGGTGTTTGGAGGTGATTCGTTTTTGAGCTGATTGAGGAGCACACCATTCTTGGGCAAAACTGTTTTCATGCATTTACTTCACTTTAGAGCATAACCCTCCTCATTCTGCCTCAGATGTTTTTACATTTAAAACCTACCAACCCTCAGCCTCAGAACAACCCATGAAAAAGACCTCATGATTGACACATTTTTGACTCTGTTAAGTGGAGATAATAGAAGGATATCAAGCCTATGGAGATCACACATGTTCTTGGGAATGAGAAAAACTCTACATTAAATATCCTTGAGTGAAGAGAGAAATAATTTTCTGGGGAGGTAGGTACAACATGCATGTGAGGATTAACATGAGATTTAATGGATTAATATTATTTTTGAGTTCTGAAATTTTTATCCATATATGAGGCATGATATTTTCTCTGATATGATAATTGAGCTGTGTTGTCATTTATGCTTTGAGAAGTTTGTTTTTGACCATGGTATAAGATGATTGCCCAGGAGTGCAATGTTTATGTGTGAGGGAATTGATAGAACAAATATTTTAAATTATTTTATTCTTAATTTCAATTTTTTTAATCCCACAAATGTGTTATTTAAAGGTCAATTGTCACATTTTATGTTTTATGAGTATTTTTGAGCTTAATTGGAAAAATGGCTTATTTTGGATTTAAACAGTTTTCATTTATTATATTGTTTCGGACATAACTCTTTATAAACTGATCCAAATTGAAAAATTATTCTTTTATAGGTTTCTATGTTCGATTAACTTCATTTTATCCTTCTGGACCCAAAGCTCAATCCATCATTTGGAAGCTCAAATCCAGCTCACAAACCAGGCCTCGAAAACTGTGTACAGAACTGCATAATTTTATTGTGGGGACCATATATCATAAATGGACGAACCAATTGAGCTGAAAGTTTACATGGAGCTATATATAATCCATAGGAACAACTTCAATTAAGATGGTAGCGCATTATTCTTTCATTTTCAAGGACATTAATGCGTTGGAACTCGGTGTTTTGGAATACAAAGAGTCACCTGGACAGAATTAAATATCCGGAGTAGTTTGGCCATATATCCTTCATACGTGGACCAATAAGGATAAAATTTTGTGATTCGATAGAAGAGATCAAGGGGAACAACTTTCAAGAAGGACCAAGTCCAAAATTCTGTAATTAAGAAGGTTATACATGCGCATTCTTCTGGAGGACGATTTTTGGATCCAAATTTTCACACACTCTCCCTATAAAAGTGTATCCCTTTTTCATTCCAAGGGGTTGGCAACTTAGGAATAGACTTTGTTGGACATTATATGTAGTTTATTATTTTATTTTATTTTAATTTAATTCTATAATTGCATTAAATTTTTTAATTCAAGTGTTCTCTTTTCTCCACTTTTCTATCTCTCTTTTGTTTTCTCTCCCCGTTTTCTTCATCACAGTGAACTCTTATGCTCGTGATCATGAGTAGCTAACCTGAGGAAGTTCCCGGGGGAGTAATTCAGTGATGTACCCAAGTCTTTGAACATTCATTCTTAATTTTTCTTATTTACTTATAGTTATACCTAGGTGGATCTTAGTGGGCAAGGCGCCTTTGTGTCTCCACTTGCCACCCGAGGTTTAACTTTCACTTCTGCAATATTTTCCCTCGATTGAGGAGGTGGATGTATTGTCTCTCAGCGATCATTGAGAGTACCATATGTTCACAACCATATGAAGAGGAGGATTCTCACACATATTATGGAGTGTGTTCATTAAGTAAATTCGAAACTAATAATGAGACGATGAAGGTTCACTCTGGGTGATGCTCTCGGGAATGTCTCCTTTCTGTCTTAACACCATTCTGTTTGCATTCATTTTGTTGCATTGCATCTGGATATTTACTTTTAGTTTTGTATTTTTAATTCTCAAATATCATTTATGGTCATTTTAGTTTATATATACATAGTGAATTAGAAATAGTGAGCGACTGACTGCAAAAGGCTCCTCAAGAGATCGACCTAGGTCAGCTACTATGCTGCACTTAGTATAAATATTTTTGAGAGCGTGCATGACAACGCTTAATCATGGTCCTACTCATGGTTTTTCCAATTCTCGATTGTAAAATGGTGAGATACTAGCAGTGGCACCGGCGCAGATATGCTTTTCTACTGATTTACCAAGATAGGGGCACTATGCGGGTCTATCACCCACTACATATTGGAATGTCTCTCAGAGGCAAAGTCAGCTTCAACATTATATCAATATAGGATGGGGTAATTACCAACTCCTCATGTGTGAGGGAATAAACATCCCTTTTAGGCTCAACAAATTTCTCACTATTACCTAAAGAGTCAACTTGGATCTCAACATCTGTACAACTTCCAACGTGGAGGTAGAGACAAGGGAAACTGGTGCCAGCAAATACGGTTGTACTATGAGTCCTTGGTAGGTTTCCATGATGTCCTCCACCTATAGATACCTACGAAGGGATTTGGGGATCTTATAAACCTCGGCTTCTAGGATTGTAAGTCTCAATCGACAAGATTTTCCCCAACTCTAGTAGTAGGGGTGATGGTTTCTTCATCGAATAATCCATCACTTCAGAGTTTGAGAGGTCGATAGTGACATTATGCTTCCCATGGACCTACCTCTAATAACGCGGGATTTATATGAGAGTAATTTGTTGAGAGTCATTTGGGTTCCTCCCATGTGTGTTATGACCTATGTTGTGGGCCCGAACCCCATGATGAGTGTTTTCTATCCTATATCGAGATGGTTCTTCATAAAAGGGAATGTTTTTAGCATGGGGAGGACCTCTACACCGATTGGTGGTGGTTCATGTAGGACCTACACATCAGCATTCCTCATCATGTGATGGCCCATAATGGCTTCCATGTGTGCCGATGATTGAGAGAGTTAGCCCGACCTGCCTGAGAGGTTCCTGGGGTCTCGATCCCTAGTGGAAAAATGAGGATCCCCATTCAGTATTTGTGGGGATATTATGGGATATAATAGCAGTGGAAAAGGCCACTAGAGCTAAAAAATATGTCTCATATCAAGAAATATTTTGGGTCTTCCCCTAACATCGATGTTGAGTGTTCTGGATCGAGGCTGGTGAGGTGGGGATAGAGTCAATACACTTGTTGACCTATGGCACTGGTCGATGTTGGCCCTGACACAACCTGGTGGGATCCATCTTGGTAAGTTCCTGAGTAATGGCTACAACAGGTATAGCTTGAACATCCCCTACCTCCTAGGAATGGGGGAGTGAGCTATCAGAGTGATCTAAGGAGAGGATCCCAAAGAAGTTTTCCATTGAAACGATGGGTGGTTTTCCCCTTTGCGATCCTCAGGGGTGGTGGTGCCAGTGAGGTACCAATGCTTTGAGATCCTAGTAGACCATATCCTTGGTGGGAATGAAACCTTATTGTTCATATCATTTAAAGAGTGTTGCTCAACCTCCTCTAGATGATCTCAGAGGGTAATATGAGGCGTGGGCACCCAGTAGATGAAGGTGCGATGGCTGTTGTGGTAGGAGTAGTTGTGTGGGATTACCACATCAACATTTTCACTACCCCTTCACCTATTGGCGTTAGGTATCCGATATCATGTAGTTTAATTCCTATAAAGTATGTATAATTGTCCGTCAGTATAGATACAATGAGAGTGATTCCCAATGCCCCAAAGTCATCAATTATTCCTGAAACAAGGGAGGGATACAAACTGGTGATGTTTCAGACCAAATATGCCCAATGTTATCCACCCCAAGTCATAGGAGGGTTTGATGTTAGGCACACCACTTGACTCTTGGGACCTGGTGCTGAATATTTGGATCCAATAACATGTAAATCCAATCATGTACAACATTAATGATATACTCTCTGTTGAAGGAGAATATTTTCATGTTGAGTTCACCATTTTTTTTCCTGAAACTTTCCATTGGGGCCGCATGCCACACTGTTTCTTTCCCCACATTCCCGCTATATAAAGGTGGGTGACTTCCATCACTTTAATTGGTGATGTCATATCCCAGATCGAAACAAGATGATGGGATGTTGGTTTCTCCTTACATGGATTCCTCCTTGAAGATCATTTCTTAGTTTGGGTCTCCCTCATAGATTTGAGTCATGTTTATAAAAATTGTTCCCGGTTCCATCTCTAGGTGGGAGCTGATTAATTATGCTACTTCTATCTCGATAGAGAAGAAACCTTCGGTCAGAGTAGATAGTAATGTTGGTAATGTTTGGGAATTTCATAACATTGGGTGTGTTAGGAACCTATAAAGTCTTCCCATTTTGGAGGTTATCTCACGTGTGAGGCATATTGGGAATGGAACCTAAGATATCCCATGTAATCCATGAGGTAGTTGATTCCATTGACGTAAATCTTTTAAGGATTTTTAACTCAGGCATACCATGTTTATTTTATGGGGTTAGAGATTCAGGATCAGGTCACAAATTTAACATCTTATGGGGATGGATGGGTCACAGGTTTAACATCTTGCGGGGATAGGTGGGTTTCAGGTTTAAAATCTTACGAGGATAGGTTGGTAGCATGTTTAGTGTCTTGTACGGACAAGTTAGTCACAGGTTTAACCTCTTGCAGGGACATGTGGGTCGCAGGTTTAGCATCTTGTGGGGATAAATGGGTTGCAGGTTTAACATCTGGAAAGGATAGATGAGTCACAATTTTAATGTCTTGCAGGGATATATGGATTGTAGGTTTAACATCTTGCAGGAAAAAATGTTTCACAGGTTTAACATCTTGCATGGATAGATGGGTCGCAGGTTTAACGTATTACGAGGATAGATGGATTGTAGGTTTAACATCCTGTGGGGACAGATGGGTTGCAGGTTTAACATCTTATGGGGACAGATGAGTTGTAGGTTTAATGTCTCTTTGGGGATAGATGGGTTGCATGTTTAACGCATTTTAGGGAAATATGAGTGGTTAAGTGTGTCCCTAGGGGGAATATGATCACACTTGAAGGGTTTGGTCGATTGTTGGGAATTGGGATTAAACCACAGGAACATACCCCAAACGTGTTGGTATGTCAGTATTGAACCTCAAGGAGGCATTCTACATACCCTATTAAGAAATAGGTATCAAAATCCACATATTATAATGCTATAGTTTAAGGTCATGTGATTGAACTAGACCATGTAGTTTAACGTCATGTGGTAAGGAAGCTCATGTCATAGAAGGCGAATCAATGAGGGATAGTGCGGGGTTTATGAATGAAAGATTCCTAAAGTAGGATTCTAAGGGGGTGAGGGGTGGGGGCTTAGAGTAGATGTCCATGGGGGTGAGGGTATCATGCCTAAAGTTAATGTTCATGGGGGTGTCATCCCAAGATGTTCACAAATGGGGCATCCCATTCTCATCACATGAGGTAAGGCTATAATTTAATGTCACGTGTTGAGGAATTTATTATGTAGCTTAAAATTTTATGTCAAGTAGGTAGATCTAGGAAGTTTTATGTCATGCAACATAGATGTGGTGGGGTTTATACTCGGGGAAGACATTTCTAAGCGGGAGAGGAAGATCTAGTATAAGGCCTCTCTACCAGGAATGGTTGGAAGTTTCACATGATGATGACACTTTTAGGGATTACATGTTTACTTATCATGTTCCTCTAGGTGGATTATGGTGTGAACACTTTTATGGAGGAGTGGAAATCAGGGGATCTAAGGCCAGGGTGCCTATTATTAGGAGGAAAAGGCATCAGGGTGCCTATTCTTAGGAGAAAAATCAAGGTAATGGTTTAGGACATGTTTGTGACACAAGGGAAGGTGTTAATGGTCATATAGAGATTTAGGGTGTGGTTGAACTAGTTTTGGATTAGTAAAGAGGCCCTGGGTACTCAAATTTTGTGAAAGGGGATTTGATGAAGGGAGGCACAATGGGGAGTCCTGGTAGATTGGTTTTCTGAAAGTTGGGATTTCGTGAATGTTGGGGATTTAATGAAGGTTATGGGTCACAAAAAAGAATATGTTTCATGAAATATAGTAAACCTACCTTAGAGTTAAGTCTTGATTCCCATGGGGTTGGTTTCATGAAGTATAATTATCTCACAAAACCCCACAAACCGCAAAGGTATTTCTTCTTATATGAAGGCCATGGAACTTTGTGAAAGGAATCTCCACCATGAGTTGAGGTTCTTAAAATCCCATGGGAGGTAGTTTATTATAATATGGATACCTTTGGAAGTCCACCCCCTCTCTTGGTTAGAAATCTTTTGATTTTCATAAATTCAGAGTTTTTCTCAGAAGCTGAATTGTAACAACCAGGGCACTTATAAAATAATTTGATTTCATTCTAAAATTAAATAGTAAAATCCATTACAAATGTATAATGAAATAAGTGGTATTTATATAAATTAAGGAATCTATACTAATAGAATATTAACATCACCTATTAAAGTATAAATAAAATTCAAGTATCTTAAAAGTGAAAATATGATATATTTATATCATGGAATAAGTAAATAAATGTTTTGAAAATAATAAATTAAGTGTTGGTATTTTTATGAAACATAAATGTTTATTTATAATTTTATAATTAATTTAATGATTTAAAAAAAAATTATTTCCATAAAATAGATTAATAGATTAATATTTTAATTTCTTATGATTATTAGATAATTTTATGATACCTTAATTAATTTTTCAAAGTGTTACAGAATCAGTTATAATTTTAAAATTGGTATTTTTCAAATAAATGATGATTATAATTAAAAATTAAATTTATCATATTTATAAAATTATTTTCATAAAATGGAGTTCATTTTTGAATTCTACACATAGATAAATGATCACGGTGAATTTTTAGGATTTTTTTGAAATAGTTGAATTTTTGATGAATAATGAAATATAGTAATTTATGGTATATATACATTATAAGTTAAATAAACTATTACTTGACTCATAGATGATGTAATCACCATAATATCAAACTTAACTTCATTATTTTAATATATTTAGTGATAATTCTAAAACTATTCATAGTATTGAGTCAAAATAATAAACTAATAAATAAAATATTCAAAACACACTTCTCTCCCCCACTATAAATACCACCCCTCACCACCTATTCTCCTCACACCTAGAAGCCTTGTAGCTTGTTTAATTTCTACCCAATTACCTTCCCAAATATATTCCCCAAATCCAATACCTAATGGTCTCATCAAAAGTTCAAAACCCAGTCCCTTAAAGAGGGTCTCAAGGAGGAGAATTCAAGAGGTAAAATCCTCTTTCATTTTCTTTTATTTTCCTTTTAATTTATTTTCTTTTCTTATTCTATATTCATATCCCATTATACAAGTGGCATTAAAACTAAATTATCTTATATATACTGGAATTTTATCATGTTTATGAAAAAATTCATCATCAATATTCTTCTCCTCTCCCTTTTATTTTAAAAATGAGAACATCATTTGTGATGTGTTGATTTACCGCCATCATGGACGATACACTTTCATTTTCAATTAATGCCTTTAAAGATAGTCATAAATCTATTATTATGGTTAAATAAGATTTTACTATACATATTATAAATTATATAATGTTCTGTAACCAATATATAAACATGATATTAAATAAAATGACATGATTTCATGGTGGTCGTAAAAACTGCAAAAATAAATTAAATTGTTTTCATTAACATTTTATCTAATGAATCATCCTCATATCAGAAAAAAATGATATATGGTACAATTTAAATTTTTTGAAACATATTAACACCATTTCATTCCACTTTTGTAGTTTTTCTTCTATTTGACAAGAAAATCCATTACGAACTGATCATGGAAACCATGAAAAGAACGAACCTGAAACAATGGAAATAACAAAATATTATCAATAAATGGGTGGAAAGATGTTATAAAAATATCATATAAGGTATTATATATATGAATATAGTTATTTAATAGATTAATTAAACTATTT
The DNA here is from genome assembly GCA_963277665.1 of Viscum album. Taxonomy (NCBI): domain Eukaryota; kingdom Viridiplantae; phylum Streptophyta; class Magnoliopsida; order Santalales; family Viscaceae; genus Viscum; species Viscum album. The sequence goes on from OY728130.1 coordinate 407,477,968, forward strand.
AAATCATTATACAATAGTTTTGAACACATTTTAAGAAAGATGAACCTGAGGTAAGAGACTTTAATTTTAAAATCCTCTTTAATGTCTCTTTTTACAAAAATTCAAAAGGAATGATTTTATGATGCAAGCATTCATATTTTATAATTATGTTTTGGTTATTGAGAATTGTTTATGATGAAGGGTGGGAACTATATCTACCTCCAATGTATTGGGTATGTTTATGTTGGAGGTCGACCACATGGTTACTCCAAGTGTAACTACAATGGTTACATCATAAGGTAGCCATGAGGGTTACATTGTAAGGTAACCATGAGGGTTACATTGTAATTCAACCATGAGGGTTATAAATCAAATGGTATAAATGAGGGTTGAAATATTAAGTAATTAATTCCCTAGATACCTAAATGTTTATTTATATTTTCTATGTTTTATAGAAATATCATGTTTTCACAAAGTAAATATATGATACTTAATGGGTGAGAAGTATGTATTTGTGAAAATGATTTCATATGTTTATAAGTATTAATGAACTAATGGTTTATCTCCTTATTTTTATGTTCCTTACTAATATTTTTTCACTCACCCTAAGTTTTAAAAAAAAAATTCACAGGATTTAAGGATGGGTAAGAGAAAATAAGAAGCAAATCTGAATGTCATGAAGAATTCATGTCATATTAAAAAATCTTGTATTATGAAAGAAATGGATACTATTTTAGTAGTATCCATTTTGTATGATTATGGGACTATATGTATGAATTATTTTCTAATTCTCTAAAACTCTAAACTAAAAATAATCCTTGGGAATTTAATAAGTAAATTCTAAAAGAATTTATTAGATTATGTAATATTTAAGGACATGTCCTTATATTTGGTATTAGAGCATAGTTTAGATAACTTTAGGGGTTAGGATGATGTTAATAGAATATTATAAATGATTTTTACTCTATGGTAAATTTTAAATGATATAGAATTTTAATATTAACATGTTTCTTCATCTAAGATATGTATGTTCAAAATGAGTTTCCATAGAAGAAATAGGGAAACTAAAGTTGGAAGACACTGACATAATGATATCCTTCCAAATCCAAAACTTGAAATGGCGGGAATTGGAATTGAGAAATTTGTGATAGTGATGGATCAGTTGACACTGGCTATAAATGGAGGCGACATCCATGAAAGAGAACAACCAGAGCTATCACAAAGGAACATGACAATAGTGGAACATTTTATGAGGCAACACCCACCTTCTTTCAGTGGATATTCTGACCTAGTGGTAGCTGAAGGGTGTATTAAATCCCTTTAAAAGATATTTGATGTTACGGGGTGGTTAGATAATCAAAAGTTTAGTCTTTCTATTATCCATTTTGAAGGTGAATCCGACCAGTGGTGGTCAATGGTCAAGAATATAAAATATAGGGAGAAGATCAATGCCTTTTAATGGGATGAATTTAAGAATATTTTCCTTGAAATGTACTTTTCTAAGGTGGTTCAACTTAGGATGGAAAAAAATCATTGAATTGAAACAAAAGGAGTAAGATTCAATGGCCATGTATGAAGAAAACTTCACCTGATTTTCAAGGTATGTTCTAAATATTATTCAGGATCTTGATAGTAAAATCAATCATTTTTACTCAGGACTGAAGCTAAGATACTGAAGGGGTTTGGACTCCTGTGAATTCAAAAGTTATGAGAAACTTGTTCGATGTGGTGAGAGGGTATAAATGGAGTTTTTTTATGATCATGTGTACTTTGAAAACAACAACAAGAAGATGTCCATATGGAAATAAATGTGTAATAGTCAATCAAAGAAATATGAAGGTAAGAAAATTTAGTTTCCATTTTGTGGGAAGTGTGGTAAAAAAAATCCTATGGAATGCCTTAACAAATATGGGAAGTGTTTAAAATGTGGTAATTTTGGACATATGGCCCAAGATTGCAATGAAAAAGATCTTAGTGTTGGTGTATTTAATTTTGATAAGAAAAATGTAAAGTGTTTCAAATGTGGTGTGGTGGGTAATTATGCAAATACCAGCTCAAAGAAAGATCTGAATGATGGTAAGAAACTAGACTATAAGAAGAAAGGTATAGTGAAATCATTTGCAACTACGTCAATCGATGTTGGGTCATCCAATGAAGTGGTATCAATTATTTTTCACTCATATTTTTCTAATGATTTGTTTGATATGGGTTCTACACATTTCTTTATTTCTGAATAATTTTCTGATAAATTGGAAATTTCATCTCAAGAAATGAAATCTGAACTTATGGTAAAAACACAAAGGAGAAATATTAAGGCAAAAAATAATTATAAAAATCTTCCTATTGTTGTCTGTGGAAAGTCATTACCTGTAAACCTTGTTGTTTTACCCCTATTAGAGTTTTATTTTCTTCTGGGTATGGATTGATTTTATGTTTATCATGCTAAGATCAATTATAGAGAAAAATAAGTTATTTTTTAGAAAGTGTTTCAGTTTTTATACAAGAATAAACCCATACCATTGATAACATATTGGGAAGCTGAGAAACTGTTAAAATATGAAAATGAAATTTATCTTGCATATATTGTTGAAAACAAGGGAACTATTTAGATTAATGATGTTCTAGTGGTAAATGAATACCTGAATGTTTTCCCAATGATTTGCTTAGTGTTATACCTAATCAGGAAGTTGAATTTACTATTAAATTAGTTCCTGATGCTAAACCAATTTCAAAACACCCTATCAAATGGATCAAGTGGAACTTATTGAATTGAAAAATAAGTTGCAGAAGTTTCTTGATAAAGTTTTCATTCGTCCTAGCACTTCACCATGGGGTGATCTTATTTTTTTATTTAAAAAAATATGGTTCCATGAGACTTTGCATTGATTATAAAGATTTTAATAACATTAATGTTAAGAATAAGTATCCATTACCTCATATCAATGACTTGTTTGATCAGCTTCAGTGAGCTTAGTATTTTTCCAAGATTGACTTGAGATACAGGTACCATCAGCTGAAGGTGAAGGAGGATAACATTACAAAAAACAACATTCCATACTAGATATAGGAATTATGAGTTTTTTGTCATGACATTTGGTTTGAAAAATGATCCTACTGTATTTATGGATCTTATGAATAGAATATTCCATGAATATTTAGATAAGTTTTTCATTTTTTTTATTAATGATGTTTTGGTGTTTTAAAAAGGATATGAAGATCATGAAAAACATTTAAGGATTGTTTTAAAAACTCTCAAAGAAAAGAAGTTATAGGGAAAGTTTAGAAAATGTAATTTTTGATTACAAAGATTTCTTTTTCTTGAGAACATTGTAAATAAGGATGACATAATAGTTGATCCTATAAAAAGGTGGTTTATGAATGAATAAGACCTATAAATGTTATTGAGACTCATATTTTTCTTAGATTAGCAGGATATTACTGATGATTTGTTAAAAACTTTTCACAGTTATCTAGCCTGCTAATTAAGATAACATGAAAAGAGGTAAAATTTATTTGGAGAGAAGACTGTGATGTTTGTTTTAAAGAACTGAAAAGAAGATTGGTGAATTCTCCAGTTTTAGTCCTACCTTCAATAAATAATGATTTTTTCATCTACAATGATGCTTCATTGAAGGGACATGGTTGTGTTTTGATGCAGAATGATCAAATAATTGCTTATGTTTCAATACAACTTAAACCTCATGAGTTAAATTATCCCATACATGATTTGGAATTATCATATGTGATTTTTTGCATTAAAAATTTGGAGAAATCATTTATATGGAGTCAAATATGAAATATATATTGGCCATAAAAGTTTGAAGTATATATTCACTCAGAAGGAATTGAACATGAGGCAGGTAAGATGACTTGAACTGGTAAATGATTATGATTGCATGATCAGATACCATCATAGAAAAGAAAAAAAGTGGTGGATTCCTTAATTTGAAAACATCATGAATCATTAACCATGTTCTGTTTAGAACATGACCCGTTGATTAATGTTTGATGAATTTTGGATTGAAATTTGTTGGTCTAGTAAATTCATCAGTTTTGTTTCAGGTGTTAGTGTTGTCGTCTCTATTAGACATAATTATACAACCCCAAAAGGAATACCGTGAGTTACAAAAAAGGTAAAATTGGTCAAGAAATATAAATTGCCTAAATTTAATATTGATAAAGATTATGTATTTTGATTTAGAAAGAGATTATGTGTGCCTTGTGATTCCCAGGTGAAGAAAGAATTGTTAAGTGAAGCTTATAGTTATCTGTTTTTAGTTTATCATGGAAGTACTATGATGTAAAAATACCTTAGGGAGTATTACTGGTGGGATGGAATGAAAAGAGATATCACTGATTTTACCATGAAATGTTTGACTTGTCAAAAGGTTAAAGTAGAGAGACAACTACCGAAGAGGATACTTTAGACTTTTCCTATACCAGAGTGGAAATAGTAAAATATATCCATGGAATTCATAGTGGGACTACCAAAGAAATCTTGAGGTAATAATGTGATTTGGGTTATTGTTGATTGATAGGCTAAACCTGCACCTTTTCTTCTTATTCAAGATACTATGTACTTAGATTATATTTCTCGACTATAGATCAAGGATATTGTCAAGTTACATAGAGTTCCTCTCTCCATTGTATATAACCAAGATCTTATCATCACTTATAAATTTTGGAAATGCTTTCAGAAGTCATTGTGAATTAAATTAAATTTCATCACAACCTTTCATCCTCAATCAAATGGAAAATCAGAACAAACAATTCAGACATTGGAGGATATGCTTCAAGCTAGTTCAATGGATTACCAAGGAGGTTGGGATCAACATATTTCTTTTTTCGACTTTTCTTATAATAATAGTTTTCATTCCAGTATACATATGACACTTTTTGAGGCATTATATGGAAAACAATTCTGAACTCCAATATTTTGGGATCAAGATGGGGAAAGGAAGTTGATGAGACTAGAATTAGTATAGGAAGTGGCCAAGAAAGTGAAGATGATCCAGAAACACATGAGGATAGCTTAGATCAGATAGAAAAGTTATATATATAATAGGAGGAAATAATTTTCTTTCAAGGTATGTGAACATGTTTTCATTAGAATTTCTCCTTGAAAAAGTATTATGTGTTTTGGTAAGAAAGGAAAGATAAGTCCATGGTTCATTAGACATTATGAAATCCTGGAGAAAGTTGGACCGGTTTTCTACCGAGTATCTTTGCCTCAAAATTTATCTAAGGTATACAAGGTTTTTCATGTTTCGATGTTGAGAAATTATGTGCCAGATTCATCTCATGTTTTGAGCTCAGAAGTAGTTCACATGGAAGAGAAAATTTCTTATGAATAAAAACTTTTTAAACTTCTTGATCATAGAGAGCAATTATTACGGAATAAGGTAATTCACCAAGTTAAGGTTTTGTAGAGAAACCACATGGTTGAAGAAGCAACATGGGAATCTGAAAATGATAAGAGGGAAAGGTATCCTCACTCATTTAATAAGTGAATAAAAATTGTGAGGATGAAATTTCTAGAAGGTGGAGAGAATGTAATAACCCGAGTACTTATAAAATAATTTGTTTTCATTTTGAAATTAAATAGTAAAATATGTTACAAATGTATAATGAAATAAGTGACATTTATAGAAATTAAGGAATCTATACTAATAGAACAGTAACCTCGCCTATTAAAGTATAAGTAAAATTCAATTATCTTAAAAAGTGAAAATATGATATATTTATATCATGGAAGAAGTAAATAAATGTTTTGAACATAATAAATTAAATATTGGTATTTTTGTGAAACATAAATGTTTATATATAATTTTATAATTAATTTAATGATTTAAAAGAAAATTTATTTTTATAAAATAGATTAATAAATTAATATTTTAATTTATTATGATTATTAGATAATTTTATGAGACTTTAATTAATTTTTCAAAGATTTATAAAATTAGTTATAATTTTAAAATTTGTATTTTTCAAATAAATGATGATTTTAATTAAAACTTAAATTTCTCATATTTATAAAATTATTTTTATAAAATAGATTTCATTTTTTAATTCTACACATCGAAAAATGGTTAGGGTGAATTTTTGGTATTTTTCTGAAATAGTTGAATTTTTGATGAATAGTGAAATACAATAATTTATGGTATATATTCATTATAAGTTAAATACACTATTACTAGAGTCATCGCAGATGTAATCACCATAATCTAAAAATTCCCTTTATTATTTTAATATATTTAGTGATAATTCTTAAACTATTCATAGTTTTGAGCCAAAATAATAAACTAATGAATAAAATATTCAAAAACATGCTCATCTCCTCCACTATAAATACCACCCCCACCTATTCTCCTCACACATAAAAACCTTGTAGATTATTTAATTTCTACCCAATTCCCTTCCTAATACTCTTCTTCACATCTAAGACCTACTGGTATCACCAAAAGGCCAAAACCAAGTTCCTTAATGAGGGTCATAAGGAGGAGAATTCAAGAGGTAAAATCCTCTTTCATTTCATTTTATTTTCCTTTAATTTAATATATTTTCTTATTCTATCTTAATATCCCCTTATACAAGTGGAATTAAAACTCTATTATATTATATATACTTTAATTTTATCATGTTGATGGAAAAATTCATCACCAATCTCCTTCTCCTCTCCCTTTTATTCTGAAAATGAGAACATCGTCCGTGATCTGTTGATTCACCGCCTCGTGGACGATACACTTCCATTTTCTATTACTGCCTTCAAGGATGGTTGTAAAACCCTTATTATGGTTAAATACAGTTTTTATCCATATTATAAGTTATATAATCTTCTGGAACCAATATATAAATATGATATTAAATAAAATCATATGAGTTCATGATGGTCGTAAAAACTTCCAAAATAAATTAAATCATTTTCATTAACATTTTATGTAATAAATCATCCTAATATTATAATAAAATGATATATGATATCATTTAAAATTCTAGAAACATATTAACACCATTTCATTCCACTTCTGGAGTTTTTCTTCCATTTGAAAAGAAAATCCCTTACGAACTGATCACAGAAACCATGAAAAGAACACACCCAAAACAATAGAAATAAAAAATATTATCAATAAATGGGCAGAAAGTTGTTATAAAAAGGTCATATAAGGTATTATAAATATGAATATTATTCTTTAATAAATTAATAAAACTCTTTAAACCATTATATAGGAGTATTGAACACGTTTTAAGAAAGAAAAACCCGTCGTAAGAGACTTTCCTTTTTAAAATCCTCTTTAATGTATATTTTTACAAAATTTATAAAGGAATGATTTTATGATGCCAGTATTCATGTTTTATGATTAGGTTTTAGTTAGTGTGAATTTTTTATGATGAAAGGTGGGACCTATATCTCTCTCCAATGCATTGGGTATGTTTATATTGGAGGTCTATTGTATAGTTACTCCGAGTGTAACTACAATGGTTGCACCATAATGTATCCATGAGGGTTACATTATAAGATATCCATGAGGGTTACTTTATAAGTTATCCATAAGGGTTAAAAAACATATGGTAGTTGAAAGGGTTACAATATTAAGTAATTAATTCCCCTAGACACCTAAATGTTTATTTATGTTTTCTATGTTTTATGGAAATTTCATGTTTTCACAAAATAATTATATGATACTTAATGGGTGAGAATATGTCTTTGTGAAAATGATTTAATATGTTTATAAGTATTCATGGAATAATGGTTTCTCAACTTATTTTTATGTTCCTTACTGAGATTTTTACACTCACCCAAAGTTTTAAAAATGGTTTTATAGGGTTTAAGGATGGGTAAGAGAAAAGAAGAAGCAAAGATGAATGTCGTGAAGAATTCATGTTATATTATAAACTTTTTTATTATGAAAGAAATAGATATTGTTTTAATAGTATCAATTTTGTATGATTTTGGTTTGATATGTATGAATTATTTCCTAATTATCTAAAACTTTTAACCTAAAATAATCCCTGGGAATGTAATAAGTGAATTTGAAAATAATTTAATACATTATGTAATGTTTAAGGCTGGTTCTTTATATAAATGCCCACTTCCTCTAAAAAGTTGGAAATGGGGAGTTACTTATAGGCCTAATGGAGGAAAGGGGATTTATTTCATTAAAGATAGAGGCTTCCACAAAATATTTTGAGATTCATGAAATGATGTGGTTCTGTAAACTGGAGTTACAATGCATAGAGGTTACTGCCTCAAGCTCTGTGTGGCCTGTGACTTCTATGAACGAGAGTTATATTGTGTAGAGGTTACCGCCTAAATCTCCACACAACTTTTGACTTAAAAAAAAGATAGTTATGTTACACAAAGGTTACCATATCATGATCCACACGACTAGTGACTTTTGTGAACAAGAGTTACATTATGTGGAGGTTACCGCCTCAAGATTTACACGAATGGTGAATTTTATGAAAATGAGCCATTCATAAGGATTTGTACCGTCATGAACCAATCCCTTAAGTGTATTTTTAGCCATTTATCTATAATTTTCATCAAACCAGCCATGATTTCCTCAATCTCACCCACGAAGCATGTTTTTCAACGTCAACACCTGTATAGTGAAAACTGCCAAGCTCACTGAGAGAGTGATTGGTGTCAGAACACTATAAATATCATGTGTTATGTTCCTTATCTTATATTTTAATATTTAATTTATTATTTTTTATTGTAAATGATATTTTTTTTAAGTTTTTAAATAGGGTTTTTTTCAAGTTAAAAATTTAAGGACTCAATTAACATACCCTCTTGATTGGTTGTGCAACAACTATCGAGCCAAAAATTTGTATCAGAGCTTGACAATTTCTGGTTCAAAACATTTATCAATTTAAGTATAAAGATTTATTTTATTGTTATTATGGTCGATTCAAATAAAGGAATGTCTCTAATCATAGCATCGTGCTTCAATATAAAAAAATTATGGTTACTGGAAATCTTACATGATCATGCACCCGAAGAACATTGGTTTGAAGGTGTAATTAAAATCCATAAATCCATATAAAATTTCTAAGGGTGAACCAAAAACATGGGATGCTATATCTAAATCTGAATATGATCTCAATTACAACACTATGAAAGCTATTATTTTTGTATTATGAAATGATGAGTTTAATTGAGTTTCATAATGTTTCATGTCTCATGAAATGTGGAATACTATTAATGTTACTTATGAAGGTATTGAAAATGTCAGAAAACTAAGGTTTAATATATCTAAACTTTTATTTGATACTTTATGAATGCATAAAGTAGAAAATATCACTCAAATAAATAGAAGGATTACAGAGATAGTAAATGATGTTGCTTCTTTGGGAAATCCAATTCTTGAACCAGATCAATATTTGAAAGTTTTAAGAGTTTTACCATCTAACTGGATTGGAATATATGATTTTATTATACATTCAAATCCTATAAAGGATTTAAAGATGAAATATATGATTGGAAATCTTATGTTGTATGAATCAGAGATGTAAGTAGAGGTTGATGATCACAAGCTAATAAAAAAGGAGAATGTTTCATTAAGAGTTTATACCAATAAGGATAATAATAAAGCAAAAGGAAAATAATTTTTAGACTCATATGATAATGAAAACTCTAGTATCTTAGATACTGGTAGATAACTTCCTTAGTTTTTAAGAAAATTTAAAAAGTTTTATAATAAGAGAAGAAGATTCAAGAAATCCATCAACAAGTATAAGAAGTTTTAATGAAATTCAAAGGAAGTAAGATGCTATGAATGTAAGTATATTGGACATATCAAGACTGAGTGTCCTCTACTGAAGGAGAAGAAGAAATCAGAAAATAAGTTTTACAAGAAATATGATTACAAGAAAAAAGAAAATAATGAAATAAAGTCTATTTGAAGTGGTTATAAAGATATTAGTGAAAAATCACACTCTAATTCATATACTGAGAAATCAAATCAAAAGGCTAATATGTGCTTCATTTCTTAGATAGAATATCCACAACCTATTTTTTATTATTTTTCTGAATCTAAACCTAACTTTGAAAATTTATCATATAAAAAATTAAATAATTATTTTTTAATGCTATAAGAACACTATCAGTCCTTGAAGAAAAAGAAAATTATGCTTAAGAAATCCTATGATGACGTTGTTAATGAAAAAAAAGCTTCGACTAAATATATTTTATAATTAAAATCTAATTTAGAAAAATATACTTCTAGTTGTGTTGTCCATAACAACAAGATAAAAGAATTAATGATTGGAGTCAAAAATATAAAAGATGTTTCTATTATATTTACTAAGGGGGATAATTATCTCAATCACATCATTGGTAACAATAAAGTAAATAAAGCTACACAAGTTATAGACAACAATGGAGAAAAAAATTATAAGAATTATTTTATGCCTAGTTCAAAAATGGGAACATGACTAATATCACTTATTATTAGAAAAAATACCTCTTAATGATTTTTGAGTTATGTTTTTTGACATGGTTGATGAATTATTCTTTCCAAGAAGTCAAATTAATGAGTTTTCCATGTTTGGTGATTCAAATCTTCACTATGACCAAGACCATGCCCTGGTTAGCGGGCATGGTGGAGGTCAACCCAAGAAGAACCATACTCATTTCCTATGGAATTTTGATATAAAGCTATCCAAAATGGGAACTAGAAGGGATGATTCCCATAGTGGCATCCTAGTGAACCTATCCTAAAAGGGAAATACAGGTTACCACGCCTCTTTTGGAGGAGTCCATGGTCGATAGGTGGAGTTGAAACCCAAAACGTCTAGGTCCAGGGGACCATGCCTATGGTGTAAGGTGTAGTGAACTGGGTGATTCCTTATGAGTGATAGAGAGACACATTGTAGTCATTTTTGTGGTTTTAGTTCAGATGAAGTGTACCTATGAGAAACGACTTTTGCATGTAGAAATTCCCATGGTGTTTGGCATGTTAATGATAAACGACCAGGTTCTTTTCACTAGGGTGTGCTGAATTCCATTTCAGTGCTCGGTTCTAGATCTATAAAAGCACATTAAAATTTTCTTTGGATATTTATGGTACTTGTAACCACCACTTAATTGATGGTTTCAATTCAGTTTTTGAAGGCCTTTAATCCATGAATTCAAGGAATAGAGGATAAATAAATCAAGATAAGTATTTAAAAGAGGAGAATAGAACCAATATGATATGATGATCTATTGCATGACTTGAAGATTTTAAAGGGAATAAGCACTATATGTTATTCCATATATGATATAGATGATTGAAGGTTGAAGAAATTTTTATTATAGGAGTTTCATTCTCTCATTGGAATTCTACATTTTATGTATTGAAGAGAAACACCACACTTAGTCTATGTTTGCGTCATCTTCATGTGGAGAAAAAAATGTCAACAAGTGGTGCCATGATTTCCTTATTGATGGAGGGAAGTGAGTTCTCCAATTATTTATGGTAGTGAACTATGAGGGTTAGTGAGACTTCTCTAAACTTATACTTGTAAAACAATGAGTTTTTAGTGATTTTAGCGCACACACACATTTTCATGCATGCTCTTTGGACGTAACCTAGTGTGGATGATCCAAGTAAAATACCCTGTTCCATTTACTTCTTTCATCACTCATTGAGAGGGAATAAAGACAGAAATTGAAGTGTTTCTCATGGTGAGAGAAAAAGATCCATAATGGAGGAAGAACTTTTTTTAATATTCTTTACCCCGATTCATCCCCTCTCAAGGTGTAATACTTAATAAAGATCTAAAAATTGGTATCAAAGGTTTATTTATTATTTTTATCTCTTGGAATAATGATAATTAATTTCAACTAAAAATTTATTCTCATCTTTTAAGGTATTAATTTCTAGTTGTGCAAAAGCCAGATGCAACACTATTTCAGGTACTTAGTCATGGATGTTTATACAAAAACCATTGATGGAATCACAAATAATATAGAGAGTATATCCTTGAAATAGATAGATCATTGACAATTGTATGCTGATACCAAGTCCATAAATTCATTTGGAAGTGATATAGACAACCCTATTTTAGCAAAGGTGATGTCATGAAAAACCTATCACATTATTTGGGAAAATATTATGAATATTTACAAAGGAGATTCAAAGTTTGAGAGGAAAAGTTGATTATTCTATGGAATAAATATGAATATTTAAAAATGAATTCAGATGAGATGGTCGATGCATTTTTTGATCATATAAATGTGCTAGCTGAAGATATTTGAGGCCTTATTAAAGATATCAAAGATGAGAATATCACAAAGATGATCATGAGAAGAATCCCTCCTTATTTTAATGAAAAAGTACTGATTCTTGATGATAATGATATGAAATAGATTTAACTTAATAACTTTCATAGTACTTTTATGCCTTATGAGATGAGGAATTAAGACAATGAATCAATAACAATGGATAATACCCAATAGGTGGCCTTTAATTCCATTAAGAATATCTTAATCAAGGAAAATCTAGAACTTAATGAAATTGATGAGGTTATATCATTCCTATCCTCTAATCTTAATAGAGAAATAGGAAGGTTTAAGATAAATATTCCTCTTGCCTACATTAAATGTAGAAAGGTGGAACATCTTGTGGATAAATGTGCCATGAACTATGAATATAATGATGATGAATATTGATAGTCTAAGAAGATGTCAAAAAATGTAAAAGGTATAAAAAATTCTCAATGGAGGTCCTTCAAAATGAAAATTTTTATTTGTAATGAAGAATATAGTTTTAGATAAAATGAAGTATAATAATTTGAGGATTTCAAGGATGAAAGTGTACCGATGGCTATTGAAAATAATCCAAGTGATGATAGTGATGATGAGAACAATGGAGTTATGGGAAGGGTTGATCTACGGGTAGAACTTGAGGTTTCCCTTGAAGAAATTGATGTCTGAAGAGAAAATACTAAGAAGGAAAATGAAATGGTGCATGATTATAGGCTCTAAATGAAACAAGAAGAAGAAGATAAGTAGAGTTTAACTCTAAGACTGAAAAACTCATGTCTGGAATTTCTAGAAACTTAGAAAAGGAAGTTTAACTGAAATATAAATTTAAATCACAAAACTACATCATTGATGGTTTGGATAAAAATATCATATATAGAGTTAAAATAATTAAGGAACTAGAAGAAGTGTTTATGAATTGGTGTCAAAAGTGTGAAGATGAAGAATGTTTATTAACATCTAAAATGATGAAAGTGAATTCAAAGGAATCATCATCAAGTAAGATAAAGGAATTTTTGAGGAAGTGCGTATACGTATCCCTCAAGTTTAGTAGTTAAAAGATAAATGAAATTCTATGGTGAAGCATGTTTAAGAGAAGAAGGAATCTATGGTCATTTTAAAACTGAAAGCACTGAATCCTCGAAATAAGCTAGATATTCACAATATTGAAAATGAAACAAATCATGTGATTATAAAAAATTCCAATGCATCAAGAGTCAAATGTTTTTTCTATGGAAATTTGGGATATACCTACTACATTCTCTCTATTTCTAGGAGGTATTTCTATGAGAAACATCAATCCAAATAGTAAATTAGAATTTATAGTCATTTTTTTCTTTTAATGGATATTTTTTTATTGCAATCAATTTCACATCAAAGATGCACCAAAGGTCATAAAAAATTCCACAAGGTGGAAGAAATAAAAATCTGGTATCTTTATCCATAATCATAGAAATTTAAAACGTATTTTCAATATCACAAGAAGAATAATATTTCATGGATCCAGATGCTAAGGAGGCACATTCATCACCAAAATGGGTGAGGAAATTGAATTCAGAGAATGATAATGTTGCTGAAATTTCCTTGAGGGAAATAGAAAATTTACTTTCATGGATATTGGATAGAGTTTTTACATCACACATGAACAGAAATAAAGATGTCATTGTGAATATCAAGTACAAAAAATATGGTGTTGTTTGTTTTGTAAATGATGAAGTATTAAGATTATTAGTTCAAGAAAAGCTAAAATTGGAGGCAAAGATCTCAGGCGAGATGATATTCTTATGGTTGATGGGCTAAGTAATAATCTTCTCAGTGTTATCCAATTGTGTGACTCTGGATATGTGGTGGTGTTTAATAAAAAGGTATGAACAATTAAAGATAATGATGGTTCACTCATTCTACTAGGTAGAAGAACTAAGATAAATCTATAACTTATTGGAGAAAAAAATTTATGTATGTTGTCCAAAGAGGAGGATAACATGCTATGGAATATGTGTATTGTCCATTGAGACAAAAACCTTGGATAATTTGGAAAAGAGTGATGGGGAATGTGACATTCCCCATATCACTTATGATCACACTCATATATGTGATTCATGTCAAAAGGTAAGATTATCTGAAAGTCTCACAGGACAAAGAAGGGGAAGGCATCATGGTTTCTTGAGTTAGTGCACATGGATGTTTTTGGTCTGATCTCACCCAAAGTGATTAATGAAAAAAGGTATCATGTGTTTTTTGGGGATGATTTTAGTATGATGGAATAGATTATGCCTATCACACACAAAACTGAGGTGTATAAATGTATCACTCTATATAATAGATGAGATGAAAATATTCTTGGTGATTCAAAATTTTTGAACTGACAATGGGACTGAATTTAAAAATCATCAAGTTGAGGAATATTTTAAGAAGCATGGAATTCAAAATCAAGTTTAAGAAGTTAGAACACTCTAGTAAAATGGGATATTAGAAAGAAGAAATTGCATTATCAATAACATGGCATGAACCATGCTTATAGAGAAGTCTCTTCTATAGAAGTATTGGAAAAAATATATTCTTCTAGCCATGTACATTTTAAATAGATATTTTATTTGTCTACATGAAGGAATAACTACATATGAAATCTAGTTTGGAAACAAACCCACACTCAAGTACTTCTGGGAGTTTGTAAGTAAGTTTTTTATTCTCAATAAGTAGAAGAATAGAAGTTTTAATGATCCGGGTGATGATGGAATATTTCTTGGAGACTAATTTAAGAGTAAAGCCTAAAAAGTTCTTTAATAATAAATTTGGAAAAATGATTGAAAAAAATGACTTTATGGTGGTTGAATGTGGGAAAATGATAGTAGAACATGAGAATATTTCACATGATAACCAACCTATTTTTGAATCTAAAAGTGATGAAGGCGAACAAGGTTCAGGGGGAGTTTCAGGGAATAAATATAAATATGATGAAAAATTAGATGGTGAAGAAGATACAATAATTCTATCTAGGTTAATAAGATGAAAAAACATGGATAAAAACAATAAAGGAAATATTATTGGAAATCAAACAACCCCTGTTCAAATTATGATAATTGTAAGAACCTATTTTTTAAATCATGTATGGATCCTTTAATTCTTGGTTTAAATATTTACTTTGGACCTATTATAGATGCATAATGAGTTAATAAAGGTTATGAGGGTGTCTGGGGATTGTTCAGAGCCTGAAGCCCATCTTTTTGGGGAAAACTGGCTTGGCGCACTGTTTAGAGTAAACCGTGCAGATGGTGTTTTTTCGGACTGTTCCATCTTGCATGGTTAACGCACAGCCGTGCGGCCTAACCATGCGATCAACCCTTTTTCTTAGGTACCCATGCATGTCTTGCACACGGTTTGATCAAACTGTGTGGCCAAACCATTCGGGCAGATCCGTCTCGCATGGTTTGTGCACAGTTTGACAAATCATGTGTAAAAACAATGCGCATGCTAATTTTTTGGGTAAATTTTATAGTTTTCCCCTTAATGATCTATTAATCCCCATCCTTCCTCCTAATCTAAGAACCATTGTTATTTCCATCCATTTTCACCCATTTGGATCTTTTTGAAGGCCAAATCTAGGGATTAAGAGATCTCCTTCATCCAACATCCGATCGAGCTTCCGTTCATCATATTGGATGCGTAACGGTAAGTACTCGAGTACTCTTTATCCGTTATTCTTCTCTTTTTCTATTGACCTATATATCATCATGTGAGAATTTTCCACCTTTTCTTAGATATACTACGATTCGAGGAAAATCAAGGATCGATACTAGATGAGGAGAGTCATATAACCCTAAGGTGGGTGGTCTATAACTCATCCCTAAAGTTTGCTGATTTTAGAATATTCGTGCGGGCCCCACCGATTTCATTGGAAACAATTTCTTAAACTTAAATTCCATGATTATACTTGTTAGAATAATATGGTTATTCTCCTTATAAATATGTGATTAGTTGTTAGTGGTTACACCCACAACTCAATCCACCCCATGTCGAAGGTTATGCCATATTTGGGTTTTAGTGTTTTTGACACATTTGAGCCACCATTCGAGTGTGCCTTTGCTTGTCCTTCCTAAAGGTGATACTTCCTATAATAAATGATTTGTTATTAATGAGAATTGGATAATGGCATGTACCATGTATGCTCACCACTTGACCTGCCTAAGGTAAGTGCTTCCAAATGATTATTAAATGTGAAATGTGAAATGGAATGTATACTAAGTATATAACTTGGACTTAACAAATGAGATTGAATAAAGGTTACATGTCCGTAGAACCCCTTTGCATGTTAATAGAAGGTAGCGGAGTGAACCTCTCTAATTGAATATGCCTTAATGGCTAATTAAGACTTTATTAAATGGTTGTAATGATACTTGGCCTATCCATACTAATAGAAGACAAGGCTTGGACCAATAAATAAATGGTTGCAACTCTACTTGACCTATCCACACTAATGAAAGGCAATAATTTAATCAAATTAATTATTAAATTATTATAATATCAAATAGGAATGGAATGACTCGATCTAGCCTTTGATTCTGATAGAAGAATACCTTGGGTATCAGGAACCCCATTCCAATTCAAGGATGCAGTTTGCTTAGGTTGATACCCACCTAGACTTCAGTTCTTATATATTACACGGATTCCTAGTATACTAATGTATGGTCCTTTACTTTATTACAGGATATGTCAGACACACTCCTTGGATCCATAATTGACTAGTAGGTGCCGTGGTGAAATCCCATAGGGACCTATCTTTTCTTAGCTTCATTTTACCTTGATCGATCACCTTGGACTCGGTAGGTGACTTATTATGGAATGCCTTGGATTATGATTCTTGGATTACACTCTTACCCATTGTCTAGACTCAGATACTACTGAGTTAGTATTATGTGAGATCTACGTTACCTTGGTTATTATCCTAGAACTCCCTCACTGAATATCTTTTTCAGGTTTCCTTATTACGTCTTGGGATGTTCGCTACTTATACTATCATGAGGTGATGTCAATGCTAGCTATGAATCACATGATATATTAACATTAAATGGAAATTAATTAACAAAATTAACTAGTTACATGTTTAAACACCAGCCGAGGGATGAAGTAGGTACTTGGGTATATAGTTATATTGTACTGATTTCTTTACTTTATATATGCATGCCTGAACACTACTATATTCCACTACACGGGCTGGAGGTTATAGACACCATTGGTGGTGGACCACTGAGATTTATCTCACACCCTCTCCAAGAGCTGTTTGGTACCTGGAGTAGATTACATGGTTGCAGGTATTGAAAAATGAAAGTATACAACTTCCAATACTTGATTGTGTGCTGATATGATAGAGCTTGATAGTAGATGACTGAGTAGGATCTCAGGATGTTTAGAGTAACCTTTTTTTCTTTTAATTTGTGGAACATGTTATTCCAATTGTATTGTATCCATTTTTCTAGTTTACTAGTGACATGACATTACATTATCACTGTTTCAGTTGATATATTTATTGTTATTCTAGTTTATCTATTGCATCAGTTTTCTTTTGCTGTTTATTTATATTTGTTCTGATGTTTACTATTCCTTTATATTACTTACACTATTATACACTCTGATAATGAAAGCACAGTCTTCCCATGGATACACCCTAGGCCCTCACTGCTAGTCAGAATCCTCTGGCATTCAGGGAGATGCACTTGAGGCCATGTGACCCACCAGGCTCGGGGCACCCGTTAAGTATAATCCTAGTTCGGGACGTCACAAAGTGGTATCAAAGTGAGTTTTTTTTCTTTCTTTACTATTTATAGACAATATATTGGATAATATGAATGATTGGGACTTGGTTATAAGCTATTCTTGGGTGTTGTGAACCCATGTTCTGGGGAAAATCCAAGTTACCCAAAACACAATTATTGTTCTATTTTTCCTATTACAGTTGATATTATTTCACCGTTGGGTGACACACATGTTGTGTGGTGTTGTTGATTATTACTCTGTTTGATCATTTATTTCATCTTTATCCTGATGATATGAGGGCAATGAGCACTATTACATGCGTCATTATAGGCACCTAGAGTTCACATGTCATGCATATAACCATGCCATATAGGTGCATTTCACTACTTTGCATTTCTTGATATGCTTGTGATTTTTGAGTGATGTTGTGACAATTTACTTGTAATTGTATTAATTTGGCTGTGATTGAGTGATTTCCTATCTCAATTCATGAGGTGTATGTTCCCTCATGGGTTGGGATGAGTAATTTATCGAGTCAAGCCATTATACTATAAAGAAATGGGTGTCATTTCTGGTGATAGTTGTATGAGCACTGATTTATTAGAAATGGATATCAATTATAAGGTGAATCATGATATCTAAAATGAATTGGTTGAACATCCTTATCATGACTTTTCATGTCTATGAAAGGTAAAGGAGTGAACTTAGAAATTAACTGCAAAATGACATGAAACTTATAATTTACCACTTACCGATACTTGGCCATCTAAGAGAGTAGTTTGGGTAGTATGCCTTGGGTAGTGAGTTTTCTTACATTCAGATTCCATTAGTGATATTATGTTATGCTTATAATCTTGTTATGATATGTGTGTTTGGAATTTTTAGACCAATTATACCACTATGTCCTCATGTCATTCGCCAGGAGGGTGGTGATGACCATGCTCCAGATATGGTGGGCCCTGAGCCTCTAGTCTTACCTTCAGGAGTGACACTTGAGGTAATACCTGCTATACCTGATCTAGGTACTAATTCCCAAGTCTGTGATAGTTTCCTACATATGATGCAGTCCATGCAAGGTGCTCCATGGGTTGCACCTACAATGGCTGATCTGACCCGCGAGTTCCAACAACATCCTCCTCCTACTTTTTCAGGGGATGGCGGTTCTCAAGCAGCTGAGTCTTGGATAGAGACCATGCCATCTATCTTTGAGCATATGGAAACACCTCTAGAGTAGAGTTTCAATCTTTCTACATACATGCTTTGGGATTTGGCCAACCGTTTGTGGGATGTGGTTACCCAGGCTGGTCATCATCATGGCATGTTATGGGTTGATTTCCAAACTGCTTTCTATGATCAGTTCTTTCCTCAGGCATTGAGAGTTGACAGATCCAGAGAGTTCATGCATCTCAAGTAGGGTTCTATGTCAGTTATGGAATATTCAACACGTTTCACCGATTTACAGTGCTTTTCACCACTTCTAGCTGGTGATTAGATCTCACATGCTAGACATTTTGAGGATGGGATCCAGTATTCCATCCAAACTCAGGTGGATGTCTTTCACCTTCCTACCCTTTTCTGCAATTTCTAATCAGGCCCTTATCACTAAGCGTAACCTGAGAAAAAAAAATGAGTACTGGGTTTAAAGGATCAGTGCCACCTCATGCTAGTAGTTTTTCCGGAGGCAGGAAATGTTCCTTTGAGGTTTCTCATCAGGGAAGTGGCAGCCATAGTATCCAGTTTGATAGCTCGGTGGTGTGTCATTAGTGTGGAAGACCAGGGCATAAGAAGAACCAATGTGATAGCAACCTTATAGAGTATCGGGATTGCGGATGTATGGGTTATCTTCAGCATTTTTGTAGAACCTTTCCACTAGCTTCTAGTGGAAAAGGATCAACATCCTCTCCATCTACAAGTGCAATTTATTTTATTCCATGTTAGGTAGGGAGTTGGAGTAGCACCAGCAGGTCTGGACGAGGAGGAGGTCATGGACATGGTAGTCCAAACCCTAATCACCAGCATCACCAACAGAGAAGTCATGATCGTGGTAGTCCATCTATCGCATAGGGCCTTGGATCAGGTCAGTTTCATGCTTTATATTCGATACCTAAGGATAAGGATGCAGAACCATCTATATTATGAGGTACTATTCTAGTAGCCTCCACTATTATCTCTGCTTTGTTTGATATAGGTGCATCAAACTCTTTTGTTTCTGTATCTATCATGGAGAGTCTCAGACTAGAGATACAGTATCACTATGGTGTAATGAACCTCAATACACTATTGGGAATATGGATGGAGGGAATATTCCAGTGCAGATACTGTCCCCTTAAGGTAGCTAGTTACCCTTTATTGGGTAATCTCTTTGTTCTAGAGATGACGAGCTTCGATGTAATTCTTGGGATAGACTGGTTAGTCCACTATCACGCCTTTTTAGACTGCTATCACCATAGGGTTTCTTTTACATAATTATAAAGTAGCAGTTATCTTTTCAAAGGTGGGTGGGATGTCTAGGCTGGGAGAGATAGACCGAAGCATCATGGGCTAAGTGAAGTGACATCTCAGATTGCAAATCTTTTCATAGAGGATTAGGGTTTTCTTCAAACTGATTTCCCTCCAGTAGTTGATCGTTTTAGGGAATTATTTCCTGATAACTTTTCTGAATTACCTCATAAGAGAGAGGTAGAGTTTACAATTAATCTTTTTCTAGGAGAAGCTCCAGTGTCCATTCCTCCTTACAGGATGGAACCTACTGAGCTTTAGAAGCTCAAATGGCAGATAGAGGACTTTGAGGCCAAGGGAATTATTCTGCCTAGTACATCCTATTGGGGTTTGCCCATGATTTTCACCAAGAAGGTGGATGGAACCTTACGTCTATGTGTAGATTACAGAATGTTGAACTAGATTATGGTTAAGAAACGACATCCACTTCCTCGAATAGATGATCTCTTTGACCAACTCTGAGGAGAAAAGGTGTTATCCAATATAAAACTGAGACCAGGTTATCATCAGGTGCAAGTTAGAACATCAGATTTACCTCATATAACTTTCCTTAGTAGGCACAGTCTGTATGAGTATCTTGTTATGTTGTTCAGTCTTATGAACATGCCTGTCATTTTCATGGATTTTATGAATAGGGTTTTCTACCCTTATTTGGACTCTTTTGTTGTAGTCTTTGTGGAAGAAATCTTGGTGTATTCTTGTACTCATAACGACCATGAAAAGAATATTGAGATCATTCTGAGTACACTAAGAGAGCATCATATTTATTCCAAGCTTGCTAAGTGAGACTTCTGGATCGAAAAGGTCCACTTCTTGGGTCATATTATTTCAGAATCAGGTGTATCTATTTACACTGAAAAGGTTAGTGTTGTAGTTTCTTGGGAGTAGCCCAAGAAAGTGTTTGATATTAGGATTTTCTTAGGATTAACTAGATATTACAGTCATTTCATACAGAACTTATCACATCTTTCTTCACCCCTTACTGGACTTACAAAGATGGGTGTTAAGTTCCTGTGGTCATAAGCATGCGAGAAAGCCTTTTAGGAACTGAAAGGGAGGCTTGTCTCGACACCAATTCTGACTCTTCCAAGACCAATTAAAGGTTATATCATCTTTTGAGATGCATCAGGCATTTACCTAGGATTAGTTTTGATGCATGAAGAAAAAGTTGTAGCATACGGATCTCGGCAGTTGAGGCCTCGCGAGATAAATTACCTGACGCATGACCTTGAGCTAGCAGTAGTTTTCCATGCCTTACATTACTGGAGAAACTATCTATTAGGTGAGAACTTTGTGGTGTATACTGATCACAAGAGCCTCAAGTATATCTTTTCTCTGAATTACTTGAACCTAAGACAATGAATATGGGTTGAATATCTACAATACTTTGTTTTTTAGCTTGCCTATACGCATGGAAAGGGCAATGTGGTCGCTGATTCACTGAGTCGTAAAACTCAAACACATGCTATAGATGAAGCCAATGATGAATGGGAATTAATGTCCCTCTTTTCTGAAATTCATCTAGAGTTTCATGACAGTCATGGGTAGTCTTAACTCTCATCCTTAACAGTTACCTCTTCCCTCCTTGAGAAGGTGAAGAGTATGAAGTTTTCAAATCATGAAGGTTTGGTTCTCTATGAGAGTATATCAGGAGATAACCCACCTCCATATTGGTTTGTGGACATAGATGACATCCTGTGTCTATATGGACATATCTGGGTTCCTGTATATATGATAAAGGAGTTGATGAAAGAGTCCCACACTTCTCAATGGGAAGTTCATCTAGGAATATCGAAGATGTATCAAGATATGTGACACCAGTATTGGTGTCCTATAATGAAACATCAGATTGTAGGATTTATCACTAGGTGTTTCACCTGTTAGTAGGTGAAGGTGAAGCACCAGAGACCTGTAGGATTATTATAGCCACTTTCAGTCCCGGAATGGAAATGGTAAGATGTTGCTATGGATTTCGTAGTCATCTTACCTTGGTTGTTGAGGGGTAGAGATGATATCTGGGTATTCATTGAATAACTAATGAATTCATCCCACTTCATTACTATTTAGGAGACTTTCTCAATTTATGAATTGGGAAGAATGAATGTCTGTGAGATAATATGACTACATGGGGTTCCACGTACTATTGTTTCAGATAGGGATGATCATTTCACTTCATGGTTCTGGAAAGGGTTATAGAAAGCTATGGGGACTCAGGTTCTTCTAATAATAGCTTTTCACCCTCAGAACCATGGAAAATTAGAATGGAAAATACAGGTTTTAGAGGATATGCTCTAAGTATGTGTCCTTGATTTTGGCAGTTCTTGGGAGAAGCATGTCCCTCTCTTTGAGTTCGCTTATAATAATAGTTTTTAGGCGATGATTTAGATGTATCCTTTTGAGGCCTTATATGGTAGGACATACTATTCACCATTGTTCTCACTTGAGACAGGTGAGGTAGTCCTACTAGGTCCTCATCTCGTTTAGGAGACTTTAGAACAAGTTTATCTAATCATGAAGCATATGACTACTGCTCAATCTAGAAAAAAATCTTATGTCGAATGCTATCGATGAACTATTGAGTTTGAGGTTGGGGATCATGTTTTTCTTCAAGTATCACCCAGGATAGGGCATAGATGGATAAAGAATAAGGGAAGTATGTCACCTTGTTACATCAGGCTGTTTGAAATTCTAGAGAGAGTCGAGATGGTAGCCTATCAGTTGATACTACCTCAGAGGTACCATGTCATGCACGACATATTTCATGTCTCACAGCTTCACCAATATTATTCCGACCCATCTCATACCTTTTATCCCAAGGAATTTGAGTTATATGCCGATGCTACTTTTGAGTAATATTCAGTATGCATCATTGACCAAAGCATGAAGGTTCTCTAAGGAAAGTTTGTCCCTCTCGTATGGGTGATATGGAAGTACTACTGAGTACAGGATGAGACTTGAGAGAGGGAAGTCGACGTATGTTCCTAATGACTAGATTTTTTCTCAAACTGGGTTTCTTTACCCTTGGAAGGAGAACTTAGGGGTGAGTTATTTTAAGGGGGAAGACTGTAAGAACCCGGTTTTCACTATGGTATGGATGCTTTAATTGTTGGTTTAAATCTTTAATTTAGAATAATTATGGATACATAATGAGTTAGTAAAGGTTATGAGGATGTTAGTGGATTTTTCAGAGCCCGAAACCCATATTTTTGGGGAAAATTGTCTTGGCGCACGGTTTAGAGTAAACTGTATAGAAATCCACACAGTTTGCCTAATAGTGCAGATGGTGTTTTTTCAGATAGTTTCATCTCGCATAGTTAGCGCACATATGTGTAGCCTAATAGTGTGAGTTCCCCTTTTTCCTAATTACCCGTACATGTATTGCACATGGCTTGATCAAACCATGCATCCAAACCATTTGGGAAGAGCTATCTCATACAGTTTTTACATAGTTTGAAAAACCGTGCTGACAAACCGTGCACATGCTAATTTTCTGGGTAATTTTTCCAGTTTTCCCTTAATGATCTATTAATCCCCCTCCTTCCTCTTAATATGAGAACCAATATAATTTTCCTCCATTTTCACCCATTTTGATCTTTTTGAAGGCTAAATCTAGGGATAAAAATATCTCCTTTGTCCGGCATCCGATTGAGCTTCTATTTGTCACGTTGGATGTGCAACGATAAGTAATCGCATCCTCTTTAGCTATTATTATTCTCTTTTTCTATCGACCAAGATATCATCATGTGAGTGTTTTCCAAATTTTCTTATATCTACTCCAATATTAGGCAAATTAAGGGCTGATACCGAAGGAGGAGAGTCGTATAATCCTAAGGCAGGTGGTCTATAACTCATCCGCAAAGTTCGTTGATTTTGGAATATTTGTGTGGGGCCTACCGATTTCGTTGGAAACTGTTTCTTAAATTTACATTCCATGATTATACTTTTTATAATCTTATGGTTATGCTACTTCCAAATATGTGATTAGTTGTTAGTGGTTACACCCACAACTCAATCCACCCCATGTCGAAGGTTATGCCATATTTTGATTTTAGTGTTTTTGATACGTTTGAGCCACCGTTCGGGTGTGCCTTTGCTTGAACTTCCTAAAGGTGATCCTTCATATAATAAATGAATTGTTATTGATGAGAATTTCATAATGGCATGTACCATGTATTATCACAACTTGACCCACCTAAGGTAGGTGCTTCCAAATGATTATTAAATGTGAAATGTGAAACAACAAGTATACTAAGTATATAATTTGGCATTAACAAATGATATTGAATAAAGGTTACATGTCCGTAACACCCCTTTCCATGTTAATGTAAAGTATTGGAGTGATCCTCTCTAATTGAATATGCCTTAATGGAAAATTAAGATTTGATTAAATGGTTGCAATGCTACTTGGCCTATCCCCACTAATGGAAGATAAGTCTTGGACCAATAAATAAATAGTTGCAACTATACTTGACCTATCCAAACTAATGGAAGAAAAAAATTGAACCAAATGAATTATTTCATGATTACAACCTCAAATAGAAATGGAATGAATCGAGCTCGCCTTGGATTATGAGAGGAGAATACCTTAGGTCTCAGGAACCCCATTCCGATTCAAGGATGCGGTTTGTTTAGGATGATACCCACCTAGACTACAATTCTTGTCTATTCCTCAGATGCCTGGTATACTAGCATAGTGTCCTTTACATTATTATAGGATACCTAGGATACACTCCTTGGATCCAACATTGACTAGTAGGTTCCATGGTGAAATCCCATAGGGCCCTGTCTTTTCTTATCCCCGTTTTACCTTGGTCAATCACCTTGGACTCAGTAGGTGCCTTATTGTGGAATTCCTTGGATTACACTGCTTGGATTACACTCTTACCCCTTAGATAGACTCATATACTAATGAGTTAGCATTCTGTGATATCTACGTTACCTTGGTTATTACCCTGGAACTCCCTCACCAGATATCTTTGTTAGTTTGCCTTGTTACGTCTTGGGACCTTCATCACTTATACTCTCACAAGGTGATGTCAGTGATGGCTATGCCTCACGTGACCTATTAATATTAAATGTCAATTACTTAAAAAAAATGAACCGGTTACATGTTTAGAAACCAGTCGAGGGTTGAAGCAGGTACTTTGGTATTTAGTTATATTGTACTGCTTGCTTTACTTTATATATGCATGCCTACACACTGCTATATTCCACTACATGGGTCAGAGGTTATAAACATCGTTGGTGGTGGCCCACTGATATTTATCTCACACCCTCTCTGGGTGTTGTTTGGTACCCGAAGTAGATTGCATGGTTTTAGGTATTGAAAAAGGGAATCATATAGCTTATAACACTTGATTATGTGCTGATAGGATAGAGCTTGATATCAGATGACAAAGTAGGGTATCGGGATTCTTGGAGTAGCCTTTGTTTTCTTTTACTTTTTGTAACATGTTATGCCTGCTATCTTGTATCCATGTTTTCTAGTTTTCTAGTTATATGACATTACATCATCACTGTTCTATTTGATACAACTATTGTTATTCTAGTTTATCTATTGCATAAGTTTTCTTCTACTATTTATTTATATTACTTCCGCTATTTACTATTCCTTTATATTCCTTATATTGTGATATAATCTGCTAATGAGGGAATAGTCTTCCCATAGAAACACCTCAGGTCCTCACTACTAGTTGGCAGCCTCTGGCGTTTGGGGAGATGCGCTTGAGGCCATGTGGCCCATCAGGATCGGGGCACCCATTAAGTGGCATCCAGGTTTGGGACGTCATAAGAATTAAGTCTCAACCACAGGTATCTCTCTTATCTTTAGTGGAACCAAAATCATTTAGGTGAGTTTATAATAATTAGAGTTAGGGAAAGTCTATGAATAGTGAGATTGACCAAATAGATAAAAAAGAGACATGATAAGTTGTTTTGAGGCTAAGTAATAAGAATATTATCAGAACCAAGTGGGTATTCTGAAATGAACTCAATGGAGATGTAAAGGTGATTCATAAAAAATCATGACTCATATTCAAGGGGTATTTCCAAATTAAAGGAATTTATGTCGATGATACATTTTTGCTGGTGACATGACTTGAAACCATTTGGTTATTCTTAGCCATGGAGGTTCAAAAGGGTTTCAAAGTATTTCATATGGATGTCAAATCTTATATATTAAATAGATTACTTAAAGAGAAAGTGTACATTGAGCAACCATATGGGTTTCTCATTGATAAAGATGAAGGAAAATTGTGTCGACTAAAGAAGGGTTTGTATGGGATTAAACAAGCACCATGAGTATGGTACTCCATGTTAGATCAATATCTAAAGAAGCTTGATTTTTTTATGGTGGGGTTCATCATAACCTCTATATTAAGATGGATAAGGAGCAATGGTTGATGGTTCTTATCTATGTTGAAG
Source organism: Viscum album (assembly GCA_963277665.1). Lineage (NCBI taxonomy): Eukaryota > Viridiplantae > Streptophyta > Magnoliopsida > Santalales > Viscaceae > Viscum > Viscum album. Next base: position 407,504,873 of record OY728130.1, read on the forward strand.
ACATAATTTTTAGAGGCTTAGATGAAAACCAATTCAAGAAGTTTTTAGACCTCATGAGGTGTGATCTTGAGATGTCTTTAATTAGTGAATTTCATTTTTACTTATATTTAAAGTAATTCAAATAATGGGTAATACATTTATATTCAAAAATAATATTCCAAGGAGGTTTTAATAAAATTTAAGATGAAGTATTCAAGGCCTATGAAAACTCCAGAAGATATAAGAATGAAATTGAAAAAATATGAAGAAGGTAATAAGGTAAATGTGACTTATTATCAATAAATCATTGGAATTTTACTTTATTTGACTACCAACCAAATAGAAATTTTATTTTATTGTTTTCAAGTTGCTCATTTTCAGAGTGATCCCAAAGAAATCCACATGAAATATATGAAAGGAATTATTCAATATATCCATCCAATGATAGACTATGAGATATTATATTATAATTATTCATAGTATAATTTATTAGTATTTATTGATGTGGATTGGAATGGTTATGTAGATAACCAAAAAACAACTTTAGGTGGTACTTTCTATCTTGTGAGCTCATGTATATCATGACAAAGCAATAAGTAATATTTTATATCTTTGATCACTATAGAGGCCGAGTATATTTCTTCCACTCAAGAATGAACCAAATTTATATGGATTAAACAATAACTTTATGATGTGGGTGTTGAAATGAATTCTCCCATTCCAATCATGTGTAGTAATTCAAGTGTGATCAATATTATAAAAAATACTATTGATCATTCAATGAAAAAGAACAACGAGATCAAATATCATTTCATAAAGGAGAAGTTGGAGTAAGGAATTTTGATTTTAGAGTATGTTCCAACTCAAGATAAAGTAGCATATATCTTGAAAAAGGAACTAACCAACATGGATTTTGAGAAGCATCAGTTGAATCATGGATTCTAACCAAATATCTCTCACTAGATGGATCTTGACAGAATCCTCACTCCTTATGGTTGCTTTCACGAGAAAGGTATGTTTTCTTGCCTCTAATGTTGGATTTATAACCCTATCTTATGAAATTCTCAAAGAAGTGATCTCTTTGGGTTCATTGAAAAATGGGGATAAATATCCAAGTGTTCTTGAAAATGGGAGAAGTTATAAGGGGGAAGGTATGTCTATGACAAATTAGGGGGAGATATGTATGGGTGTTGAAAAAATTAAAGGAATGTGGTCATGAAATCATGAAAACAAATTCATTCAAACACTGTTTCTCACATCTAGAATGGATCATGTTAGATTAGAATTGATGATTATCAGATCTTTGATACACATCTTGAAAGTGGTATTTTCAAAGGAAGATGAATTTTTTCTTGGGGTGTTTGTAGTGTTGTCAAAAAACCCAAAGGGGGATATTGTTAGAAAAAAACTATCCTAAGTATTTTTGAGTTGTGTTTGTTGAAAATGTTTATTAAGTATGATTTCCAAGAATTTAAATGAAGGTGGTTCCCGTGTTTTGTGAAGTAAATCTTCATTATGACCAAGACCATGCCTTAGACAGTGGACATGGTGTATGTAGAGGTCATCCTAGGAAGGACCATGCCCATTTCCTATGGTGTGTTGAGATGAAGCTATCCAAAAAGGGCACTGGAAGGGACCATTACCATGGTGTTCCCTATGGTGGTATCCCATTACATCTATCTAAAATGGAAAATTTAGGTGACCACAATCGTTTTGGAGGAGGCCATGGTCGATAGGTGGAGTTATAGCCCAAAATGGACAGGTCTAGGGGACAATGCCAATGGTGTAAGGCATAACGGCCTAGGTGTTTAATTGTGATCCATAGGTAACCACACTATGACCATTTCTATGTACATGGTTCAGATGAAGTTTACCTATGTGAAATGTCTTGTATTAGGAGGAAACTCCCATGGTGTTGGGCATTTCAAGGAAAAATGACCTAGTTCTTTTCACTAGGGAAATGGTGAATTTGGTTTCGACGCCTAATTCTAGATCTGTAAAAGAATGTTGTAATTTACTTTAGATATTTTTGGAAGTTGTAACCACCACTTAATGGAAAGTTTAAATTTAGTTTATGAAGGTATTTAATCTATGTATTAAAGGTACAAAGGATAAACACATCAATAAAACGATTTAATATAGGAGAATAGAACCAAGGGGAGATGAATATTTATTGAATGACTTGAAGATTTTAAAGGGAAGAATCACTAGGTGCTATTACAAATATTATCTGGAAGATTGAAGGTTGAACAAGGTTTTGTTCTATGAGTTTCATTCACTCACTGGAAGTTGAAATTTTATATGATCAAGAGAAATACCACTCTTGAAGTATATTTGCATCATCTTTGTATGGAGAATAAAAATGTCAACAAGCAGTGTAGTGAGTTCCTTGTTAAAGGAGGGAAGTGTGTTCTTCAATTGTTCATGGTAGTGAACCAGGAGGGTCAGTGAGACAACTACAAACTTTTACTCATAAAGTAGTGATATTTTAGTTATTTTTTTGCATAGAAACATTACAGTGCATGATCCTTGGATGTATCTCAGTGCAGGTGAACCAAGTAAACTCCCTCATTGCATTTATGAATTTCATAGTTCATTGAGAGGAAAGATAAAATAGAAATTGAAGTAATCTTCAAGGTGAGAGAACAAGATACATAATGGTGGAAGATTCATTTTTAATCTTATTTACCTTGATTCACCCCACCACTCAGGGTGTAATCCTCAATAAATATCTAACACCTATTTTCATTATAGTATAAAGGATAATTATGCTAATGATTATTGTCTAATAAAACACTATATTTGTGGTATAATTATGGCATCTATTTCTAAAAACTTATCCAATTTTAATTATAGAAAATTTAGATAGATTTAGGTTCCCAAATATTTTATAGCTAACACTGCTAGACCAAATAGCATTTGGGTACCAAATAATATTCTTATTTAATTTTTATTTGTAGGTAAAAATCCATAGGAAGAATAATGAGAAATATTTTATGGATAGTGGCTATTTAAGAAACATTAATGAATATTTATATAACTTCTACTCCCTATATAAATTTATGGAGGATTTGTCACATTTGGTGACAATTATTAAAGAAATATTATTAGAGTGGGATATATTAGAGATTTGCATTCAATCCTCATCAGCAAAGTACTTTATATTTAAGGATTAAAGAATAACCTAATAAGTATTTCTAAACTTTATGATGATGGATTTTTTGTTAAATTTTCTAACAATTCTTGTTCTAATTTTAAATATAAACAACTTAAATTTAGAGAAGTTAGAACTGAAAATGTTTACACACTAGATCATCATTATTAGTGTAAAAAATGTAAACTGTATAAATACTAAAATTAACAAAACTTGGTTCTTGCATATAAGGCTTGAAAATTATAATGTATATTATTTAAGAAAATCATCTATGAAAAATTTTATTTCTAATTTTCTAAACTTAAATTTAACAAAAATAAACTATGTGATTCATGCCAAATGTGAAATCAACAGAATTCATTATTCAAACTAATTAAACAACCTTCAACTTCTAGACTAATAGAACTTGTTCATACGGATATGTTTTTTACTTCTATAACTCTAATCAAATGTGGAAAATATTTTTTTTATGTTTTAGTTAATGTTTTTTCTAGATTTACATGGGTTTATTTCTTAATGTTTAAGAGTGAATCTTGTGCTATTTTTATAAATTTATATATGCAAGTTCAAAATAAGAAATACGTGAAAAAAAATTCTTTGAGAAGTGACCATGGGAGAAAATTTTAGAATCATGAATTCAATTCATTTTTCCTAAAATATGGAATTAAACATAAATTCTCTTATCACAGGACACCTTAATAGAATAGTGTTATTAAAATGAGTAATAAGACCTTATAAGAAACTGTAGGAACAATTCTTTGTGAATATAGTATTCCCACTCATTTTTGGGTCGAAGTTGTTAACACAACATGATATATCATCAATAGAGTTATAATAATTCCCATCTCAAAGAAAAAACCCTATTATTTATAGAATAATAGGAAACTAAAGGTTAGATACATTAAGGTCTTTAGATGAAAAGTGTATATTTTGAAAATCAAGTACAATATTGGTAAATTCAATCCAAATTTTGATGAAAGAATATTCCTAGGTTGTTCTTTTACCTCAAAATATTATAGAGTTTTTAATAAGAAATCAAAGTTATTTGAATAATCTAATCATGTAAAATTTTATGAAATTGATCCCTTTTATCACAAAAAGATCAAAATAGATGAATTAAGTGATTCTATAGATATTTTGACACTTAAAACTCTCTTTGATGAAAAAAGGATGAAAATTTGAGACTTGATCAAATAAAATCCAGTCTCGAAAGAACTGAATTCAAATAACTTGAAAGTGTTCTACTTAGAAAACCTTGAACTTTAAAAAACCGCCTTTTAGAGACTATTATAGAAAACCTATATGAGGGAGTTTGGACTAGAATAAATATAGGTAACCTTGTTTATTTTGCTGCTTTCCAATCCTAGATATAACCTATAACTATAGAAGAAGCCTTAAATATTGAGAGTAATCTCTTAACCATTAATTAATAGTCAAAAAAATTCAATAGGAACATGGTATGAGAATTAGTTGATAGGCCCTATGATTTTCCTATAATTGGAACTAAATGGGTGTTTAGAAACAAGCAGGATGATCAATGTACGATCACTATAAATAAGTCTAGGTTAGTTTCCAATGGTTATAATCAAGAGGATGGAATATATTATGAGGATAACATTTACCATATAGATATATTAGAATCTATCACAATCCTTTTAGCATATGTGTCTTATATGAACTTTAAATTGTTTTGGATGGATGTAAAATATTCTTTTCTAAATGGGTTTCTTATGGAGGAAGTTTATGTCAAATAACCTCATAATTTTAAATATCCCTATTTTCCAAACTTTTTTTTCAAACATACCAAATATTTATAAGGTATTAAACAACCTCCTAGTGCTTCATATAAAAGTTAAGTTCATTTATTTTATCAAATGGTTTTACTATAGGATTGGCATACCTCACCCGCCATAAGAAAACCTCATCAAAAGATATCTTGTTAGTTCAAATTTATGTTGATGATACAATTATCTGGTCAATAAATCAAAAACATTATAATTATTTTTTAATGATTATTAAAAAAGAATTTTAAATGAGTATGATAGGAGAATTAAATTTCTTTTTTATATTTAAAATCTATCAAAAATATTTTGGAAATTTTTTAAATCAAAAAAATGTTTACATGATTTATTAAAAAAATTTAGACTTGAAAATAGTAAGACTTACTCAACTACTATGAGTTCTAATATTAATCTTGTTTTGGATAAAGCTAGTATACCATATGAAAATAAGTTGTATAGAGGAATAATTTATAAATTTCATTATTTAACTAGAAGTAGACCACATATCAGGTTTTCTGTATGTCTTTGTGCTCATTTTCAATCAAACCCAAAAGAGTCTCATTTTATTACTGGAAAAAGAATTTTAAGGTATTTAAAAGGAACAATTTATTTATATTTACTTTTCTTAAAAACATTTGATTTTGTTTTAATTTAATTTTATGATATATAATTTACTATATGTAGATTTGATAGAAAGCGTACATCTAAAAATTTCCACATTTTAGGAAAATATTTAGTTTCATAGTCATGTAAAAAGTGACACTCTCTTGCATTATCAACTAATAAAGTTGAGTACATTTAATCTAAAAGTTGTTGTGCACATGTTTTGTGGATAAAAAATACCTTAATAGACTCTCATTTTAATTTTTATCATATTCTAATTAACTGTGATAACACTTCTGCTATCAAAATTTCCAATAATCTGATAATTCAATCTAGAATGAAACATATTGTATTAAGACATTATTTCTTTAAGGAAGAAACCATTCCTCGTGAAAGACGGGATGACGGAACAGCGGTGGGACAAAAACTCCAGCGGCACACCGAAGATCTCGTCGAACCCTAGTTCGCTGATTTTCTCTCAAAATTCTGTGTCGCCCCCTTGATTCGTTCTTCTATGGCTGGATTCGATCCTAATTGGGAAATCGTGGTGGTTATTCAAGAGAAAAATGAAAATAAAAGTTCGGATATGGAGGTTCCAGTCCCGGGGAATGCGCTTCTGGATTCTGGATCTAACCCTCCAACCAGTGGAGCACCGCGAGGTATTTCATTCCTTGAAGCTCTTAAAGGATCTTCTGTTTCCTCTTCTACAGGTGCAAAATCTCGCTCGACCATCAAGAGACTGGACGATGGAGGTTTTTCCATTGAAGCAGATCCTGATGCAATTGCACAACGCCAAAATCTCTGTAAGTTTTCTTTAATGGTACGTGTCTCGTATGCTAAAGGAGACAAACCCTGGTCCTATGTTGAACTGAAACAAAGGATATCAATATGCTGGGGTATTACAAACTGGAAAATGATCCCCTTGGGTAAAGGTTTTTTTCATATGCTTCTGTACTCTCAAGAGGATCTTAATTCTGTTTGGAAGATAGGTAATTTATTGTTGAAGCCTGGTTTTATGAGACTCTCGGAGTGGGATTTTTCTTTCAATACGAATACACAGAGAGGCTAGTCTGCTCAAATTTGGGTTAGGTTCCATAACTTAAATTGGTTTTTTTGGCATCCTAGAATACTGAATGATATAGCAGCCTGCATTGGTACCCCTCTTAAAATTGATCAAAGAACCCTTAATGCTGACTTGGGTATGTATGCTAGGGTTTTAGTTGATGTCAATCTTGATCCCAAGCCTCCTAAAACTATCTCTTTTCATGCCAAAGATTACAAGACGATAATTGACCTTGAATATGAAAATATGCCCTCTTTCTGTGACTTCTGTAAAATTGTTGGTCATTCTGTCCAGAATTGTAGATTGGTTCATAGAGCTCCCACTCATAATAACCCTTATGATTGGTCTGAAGTTAGAAAAAATAAGAAGGATAGAGTCCCCCCCACTGATAAAACTGACCCTTCACAAGCCAAACCTGGAAAGTGGATTCCTAAAACCCCAACAGAACCTGGGGTAACCTAGGCTGACCAGGTGGAACAACATCAGAAGGATTTACAAGATCAATCCATCAGAGAAAATCTAGAAAATGTTGATAATCTGTTTAATCATTCCCCCTTGACTGGGTCTCAAGCTGACCTTGATTCCTCCTTAATTTTGGGACTTGTCTCTATTCCTGAAGATCTTCCTCTTGTTCCCATTTCACAAACTCATAAGGGTGAGTCTTCTTTGAACAACTGTATGGTTGGATCACCTTCTGGAACCCAGTGCAAACCCCCTTTTCCTTCTTCTGTGTCAGGCAGTTCACCTGCATGTTTTCAAGACTCAGGCTCTTCTGAAAAGATAGCATGCATCAGGTAGGTCTCTCCATCACCTGGTGTTGTTTCCTCTGATACATTGGACAAAAACATTCCTTCCTCCTCAGTTGTCCAGTCTGTTGTTCCTGGTAACCAACCTGCCTCATCTGCAGATTGTTCCATCACTGTTCCCATGCAGAATTATTCCAATATTGTGGTTGATGTGAATCCATCAACCTCTGAGCCTGAAACAGAACCAACTCCTGATTCGACGACCCTTCATCAGGGGATCTCTGTTTTGGATGGTAATCCCCCTGCTTTGGTGGCTAATTCAGATTCTGACTTGGGTCCTGTGAATCCAGTTTCAGTTATCAATCCTGTAGGTGTCTTGACTTATTCTGAACTTAAGGCAGGATGTAACACTGCCAATCCTGAGGCCAAAGAGGATAAAATCTGTCCCCCAAATCAAACCACTTCCCCTAGGAAAACTAGGGGTCAAAGTGCTGGTAATAAAAAGAAAGGGGGTTCAATCCCAAAGAGTAAATAATAATGCATATTCTCTACTGGAATTGTCAGGGGATTGCAAACCCTAGAACTCTTAATGTTTTGAAGCGTTTTATTTTTACCCACCGTCCTATGCTGATTGCCATTGCTGAACCTAAAGTTAATTTTGTTCCCAAATTCATGCATCTGTGTAACCTTGGTTTCTCATTCTTGGGTGCTTGTAATAATGGTTATGTGGATTCTCTTTGGATTTTCTATCACTCCTCTCTGAAAAATGTCAACATTTTTAGTCTCTCTGCTCAATATTTGATGTGAGATTATTTCCTTGATAGCACTCACATCTACAATACCTTTGTTTATGCCAAAACTAATTACCTTGATCGAAGATCTCTTTGGAAGGAGATTTCTGACATCAATACCAAGATTCAAGATCCCTGGGTATTGGTTGGGTACTTTAACTCTATTTTTTCACCCTCTGAAAAAATTGGCCACTCCTCCTCTATCTCCGCCAGAGAATTTAAAGCTGCCATTGAGGGCAATAATCTCATTGAGATTAAACTTACTGGTGCTCAATTCACTTGGTACAGACACCACTACAATCGCGTGGTGGCGAGTAAACTTGATAGAGCTTTCACTAACAAGTCTGCGCTTGATAATTATAACCAGATCTTATGTGCCACCCTTACTAAACTTGCTTCTGATCATCATCTGATCTTAGTCAGCTTTCCTCAAAACTCTCGGAAACCCTCCTTTCCTTTCAGATTTAATTTGGCCTGGTCTTCGGACCCGGATTGTGTCTCTATTATCAATTCTTCCTGGACTAATATGGGCAATCACAAGGATGCCTTTGTGTGCACCACTAAGTTGAAAAATCTTAAAAGCATTCTAAAAAAATGGTGTTATGATAAAACTGCTTTAATTGAAAAAGATATCCAAGATTTAGAAAATGATCTGTCTCTCATTCAAATTAATAACACTTCTTTTAGTTTCAATTCTGACCCACAGGATGAAATCAACATCTCTTTTAAATTGATCTCTCTTCTAAACTTTAAGGATAACTTAAAGAAGCAAATTTTCACAACTAAATGGATCAATGATGGGGATAGAAACACCAAATTTTACAACTCTCTTCAACAGATTAGGAAAGCTTGTAAGCCTCTCTCTCGCTTAAGAGTTGAGGGTAATATCATTGATTCTGAGAAACAGATTTCTAATCATGTTGTTTCCTACTTCACTGACATTCTCAATGGTCCTAACATCAACAAAGATATCCTTCCAAACATTATTCCTTCTTTGGTTACTTCCGAGGATAATTGTCTGCTCAACTGCACCCCTCTTGATTTTGAGATTAAGGACACTGTCTTTGGTTTAAATCCAGACAGTGCCCCGGGCCCCGATGGCTTCAACAATGGCTTCTATAAAAAACATTGGGATGTCCTTCAAAATGATGTCCTTAATTTAGTTAAATCTTTCTTTGAAAAAGGGGTTCTACCTCATGCTCTAAACTCTCAATTCCTCACTTTAATTCCTAAAGTTGACAATGCGGATGAAATTCATCTCTTCCGACCCATTTCCCTCTTAAATTCTCTCTTTAAAATTATTACTAAGATTCTTGATAATAGGCTCTCTAATATTAGCAACAAAATTTTCTCCTGGAACTAGTTTGGTTTCATTAAAGGTCAATCTATACAAGATTATATTTTCCTCACCTCGGAATCTACCAATTTATTGAACAGAAAAACTAGAGGTGGGAATATTGCTCTTAAGCTGGACATCACTAAGGCCTTCGATACGATTGACTGGACCTTTATTTTTAAGGTCCTCTCCAGTTTTGGCTTCAATGATTCCTTTATCAATAAAATAAAAATCATTTTCAACTCAGCCAATATCTTTGTTCTTATTAACGGCTCACCTAGGGGTTATTTCAAATGCTCCAAAGGAGTTAGGCAAGGAGATCCGCTTTCTGCTATCATTTTTTCTATCGCTGAAGACTATCTTAGTAGACTGCTCTCGCTCAACGTTGAGGGAGGCCGAATCAAACCTATCATTGCTTCTAGAAATCTTCATGCTCCCTCTCACCTGCTCTATGCCGATGATATTATTTTCTTCCTTCAGGGAGACAAACAAAATATTAACAACCTTAAATCCATCATTGCTCATTATGAGGAGGTTTCTGGCCAATGCATTAATTGGCAAAAATCTTTTATTTACTTTGGTAAAAAATTCCCCTCGAATAGGAAAACTCATATCTCCAATGTCTTAGGGGTTAAGGAAGGATCCCTCCCTTTTACTTATCTGGGTGTTCCCATTTTCTGGGGTCGACCCAAGGCTTGTTATTTTATTAGTATCGTTGATCAAGTTCTAAATCAATTTTCTTCCTGGAAAGGTAAATCCCTTTCAATGGCTGGAAGAATTTGCCTTGTTAAATCCACGATTGTCTCTAAGCTCGTCTACTCCATGATGGTCTACAAATGGCCTTTGGGGCTGATAAAAAGGCTCAATACAACTATAAGAAATTTCATCTGGAGTGGAAGTACTCTGGAAAGGAAATTGGTTACGGTTTCTTGGGCCACTTGATGTAAACCTATTGAAAATGGAGGAATCGGTATTAAGAATCTTAAAATTTTTAATGAGGCCCTTCCGGCTAAACTCACATGGTCCCTTATCCATAATAACTCATTTTCCATGAGATTCCTCAAAAACTGATTCCTTGATAAGCTTAAGTCTGGTTCTTCTAACTACATGACTTCTTCTATCTGACCTTCGATTAAAGCTTCTTTTCACTCTATCATGGAAAATTCTAGATGGCTTGTTAGTAAAAATTCTTCTTTAAATTTATGGTTTGATAACTGGACTGGCCACCCTCTTATTTCTGATATGCCTAATACCTTTTCCCCTAATCCCCCAAATTGCTCTATTAGGGAGATTATCAATTCCCCTAATCCTCAACTTCCGAATCATATCAAGGGGATTGTGGATAATTATTATTTCACTTCCAATGAGGATCTCCTTGTTTGGGAACCTGCTCACAATGGCCTTTTAGATTCTAAATTTTTTTATCACTATCACTTCCCTAATGAGGATGAAAATTTTAATTGGGTGTCCAATTTCAATAAAGCCTAGATCAAGCCTTCTCGTCTCACTCTTATGTGGCGTATTGCGCATCAAAAAATTCCAACTGATGTTTGCTTGCAATCTTATGGCTTTAATCTCTTCTCTAAATGTAAATTATGCAACCAGCATCGCGAGGACATCAATCATCTTTTTTTATCTTATGACACTGCTATGGACCTTTGGCATTACATCTTTGACCTTTTTGGATGCAGCTGACCCTTAGATTCTTTTATTTTCTCTCAACTGAAAAGAGTGTTGGATTTCCCAAGATCTCCCCAAATCAAGAATCTCTTTCTGACGGCTATTGAAGAGCTTATGCATACTCTATGGTATGGTAGAAATGACTCATTTTTCAACAATAACTCTTTTAATCTTAATGAAGGAAAATTAAGGATTCTGCTGGCTATAAAGGAAGCGGCTATGATCCAAAAAGATTGTTGTGACAATTCTATCACAAATTTTGAAACCCTTCGCCGAATTGGCATCAAAGGTATCTTCTCGAAGCCTCGCTACACTATTGAAGTCTTATGGCAGACACCTCTTCCTGGATGGATTAAGGTAAATGTGGACGAAGCTTCAAAAGGCAATCCTGGTCTTGCTGGTTGCGGAGGAATTTTCAGAGACCATCAGGACCGAATCCTCAGATGTTTCTTTGGAGGCTGCGGAAGTGCTTCTGCGCTAGAGGCCGAAATTCTTTCTACCATTCATGCCGTCTCCTATGCAAATATTTTCAACTGGAAGAATATTTGGATCGAGAGCGACTCCACTACTATTGTACAAGCCATCTGGAAGGGTGATGTTCATCTGGCATGGTCTCTCACCCCCAGATGGATGGATTGCCTTGCTGCGCTTAACGACCTCAACTTTATGGCCACTCATACCTATCAGGAGGCTAATATGATCGCTGATGGGCTTGACAACTTGGGAGTCTCTCATGAGATCACTTGGAAGAATGAACTCCCGCCAGAGCTAATTCCTGTTTTTGTTAAGGACTCTAGAAAATTGCCCTCTTTCCATCTGATGTAACTTGTTTGTGACTCTTTCTTTTTGAATAAAGCTCTATGTTCTGGTCTTTTGACCAGAACCCACTTTTTAAAAAAAAAAATTATTTCTTTAAGGATAATTCACCAAAATGTGACATCTCTTTAAATTCACAAGTACAAAATTTCAACTTGAAGATATATTTACAAAAAATTTACTGAATGAAATATTTGATTTTATAAAAAGTGAATTAGGATTAATTTATTTTAAATAATTTTATTCTAATTTAGAATTTTATTTAGCCAAATAAGTGTTCTAACTTATATTATTCTTTAATAATAGGAGAAATGATATATTTTATTGATTATAATCTATTTAAATTATTTGTTTTTCATAAAGTGGAACACCTCATTACTCGATTTAAAATGTTATTTAATTTATTTTTATCACATCACTATCAGCGACTCTTCACATTCTCCACAAGAGAAATCATTATTTTTGGCTTGAAAATTTGAAATCCACTGATCTTTCTTCCTCTCTAAAATCCTAACCTTTCTCGATCTAAAACTATTCCTTCAACCATTAAGCTTTATCCTCTCGATGATATATTTATTTCATGCATACATTTTATGGTGTTCCAAATACCTTGATTTTTGTATTTAATTGATTATTCATTCCATTTTGTAAACATTTTATCTTGTTTTATATTTTATCACAGGATACAATGAGTCTTGGAAAATGAAAAAAAGAGTTGAATTTTGTATCTTAAAGACACTTTGCACCGCGAGTGAAGCCTCACAGCACGACATTATATTTTTGAGGATGAAGCGGAGCTGGAAAACTAGATCAGTGCATTTACACGTCGTGTATTGACTTTACACAATGTGAGTTTTTTCGGGATACATTTTTGGAAGAGATACAACGAAATTCAAAATACCTAGAAATTAAAAGATTACACATCATTTAAACAGATTACACATCATGTAAATTTTCAAGATGAGATTCAAACATCTACATTCAATGTATCTTCAATTTTGGACATAATCTATAAAATGAGACCCACCCCCGACCACCTTTGCACCAACTATTAATGATCTTCATTAATACCAAATCCAATCTGAATCCTATAAATAGAGAGCTAGCCTGCTGCTATTGGAGGCATTGGAGATCCAGAGACTAAAGTTTGGAGCGAGAAGCAGCGTTGTGCGAGGCCCTCCCTGAGTTCATCTCTATTTTCTTTTTGATTTATTTTTATTTTCTTCTTACCTCTAATACTATAATCACTAGGATGAGGGGGTAAACCCTCCATGTGATAGGGTGATGTAATAGAAGGGGAAAGGTGCATTGTATTATTATTATTTTATTTTATTCATGTATTTGGTTTTCCACAATATAATCTTTAACTTCCAATCCATTTATTTTTCTTTTATCATGAACATTTATATTTGAATCTAAAAGTAACTTTAATATTGTTCAACTGATAAACCTATATAATGCATGACCATTGTCAACTTTAGGGGAAATTTGGTTTTAATTCAGTATGAAGACAAACTTGATTCAACGAAACCCTAAATTACTAGACCAAGAGAAATAAGGCATTGTTTTGTTGAGGAGGGGATACCATGACCATTGGATCTTCCTTGTCTCAAATCCTATTCCAATCATGAATTAATAAACCTATTTTCTTAAATCCAATTTCACCAAAACCTTGAAATTACAAAATCTTGACATGATTTTCAAAATCTGATCTCAACAAATCAATATTCTTTTCATTATTCATTCATTTTATCAAAATAAAAAAAACAAATCTTCTCTCACCGCTTTCACTAAATTAATAAAATTAAATCTTTTGAAAATATAATAAAACTAATTTCATTATCTCTATGGATCGATCTCAACCTACTACTATACTCATTTTAATTAATTAGTTGCATTAGTTGAGTTTTTATAAATTTTTGTTTTTTGTAGACCCATAGGGAATTAATGATGCCCTCTAGGCCTATCACTTGACGATAATGAGAATTTCAAAAAGAGTTGAATTGACTAATTCTGGAAGTTTGAAAAGAGAAAAGGTCCTATGAAGAGTATTATTTGAGAAAACTATTGATTTCTATTAGGACCAAGGTTTTTTTTTTAATAATGTGTCAATATGTATTTGGTGAATTTAATATATAGCAGTGATGCTTGGAGAATTATTATAGATTAATAGAATGAAATTGGATGTCATTATTGAGAAATTATCCATGTAAATGTGATGATTGTTGGACTGATATTTAATGTTAATGAAATGTGTCGATCATGTTAAGGATGACATGTTTCATCAAGGAAGAATAAGAAGGCCATGTAAAATGTATTTTCATTTTACATGAAGAACATTTGAAGAAGGCTTGGAATTCTATTCTATACTTATAATTATATGTATTATATGAATGGGGATTATATAAAAAATATTCCCAACCACTTGATCCCAAGGGACTAGCTCAATCCCACACATGTGGGAAACCATGTTGGAGAGCTATCCTGTAAGGGCTCACATGGTTCTAGGAGAGCGATTAGGCTACATAAGGCCCAAAGAAGTGCACTCTAGGGTGAGAGCACATGGGAGAGGGTCGATAGTCTAGTGCATGTAGGTGCAAAATTTGAATCCCAAGGTGCATGTCATGTTATGGGTTCCAAATCCAGATTCTGGATTGAGCGGTGAGTAGCGCATATTAATTTATAAATAAGTACTCAACTGAAGCCGATTTTGTTGAGGGACACAAGAATACATAGTATTGTTCATGCATTAAAAAGGTTATGAAAATAATAATGGCCACCGGATCAATCCAATCTACACCGTATGATCTCTAAAATGTGTTAATATTTATCCTTTTCCATTAGAGGGTTCTTTTGGTTGCACCAGATTACGTTGCCAATATTGAGACAACCAGACATCTTCCATGATGATATAGAAGGAATGAGGCATTCAATATCGATCTGAGAACATTCATTCAATATTTATCCTGCATGCATGTCATAAATTTAAGAACATATATTTCCTAAATTAAAATGAAGTTTTAGAAGGCCATTCGAGTGAATGGTTGAGTTTGAAGCTTTGAAATACTAATGCAAGAGATCTTCATTGCATGCACGTGAGGACTTCACCATGAAGAGAAAACTCAAACTTGCATAACAAGTGATGCCTTGTTTTCAGTGTAATTTTTTTTGAGAAAATGATGAATGAAAATTCAAGTGAATTAAAAAGAGACTTGGAATGACTTAAACTATGAAACCTAGAAACAACATAAAAAACATAATAAAGTCAGTGCAAACTTACCTATATAAATAGATTCTGGGTCAAGAGAGAGGCTTCCAATAATTTGAGATGATATCTGTTTTCCGACAAAAACCAAATCCCCATAAAACCTTATGTTTTGTGAAGAGAAGATTCCAAAATACTCTTAGGTTATGAAGAAGAAGATATGATGGCCTTTGATTTATGTTACACACTCAAATTTCTTCATGAATAACATATTCTGCCAAAACATAAAAGATTACATGATACCCTTATACATAACCTTCTTGGTTTTCATGAAATTTATTGAGATATCACAAACTAGTGTATATAACTTCATTGCATTTAGTGAAGGAGAAAGTAAGAAGATAACCCTTACATTTGAAATCATAACTTGCATAAAGAATAATTCCCTCATACACACTTGTGTAAAGAGGACATAACCCAAGAAAGAAGAACAGTGCATTATTGCATGCATCCAAACATGATTGCATAATTGTTTAAGAAAATAACCATATACATTGAACAATAAAAATAAAATAATAAGATAATAAAAAATATGTTCTAGGGTTTTAAGAAGATAAGGGAAGTGAATTGTACAAGATTTATTCTTGCATAAAATAACATTGAATAAGACTGTGTGCACTAATTGCACACATCCCATTAAGGCCAAGACTTTATCATATAGAAGGAATAATTGCACATGAGCCTCAGCCCAGTTGGTGATGACTCCTTAAGTGTATCCAGGAGACATCAGATCAAATCCAGGTGGAGGTTAATTTCTGGGGGTACTGTAGCAGTACTGTAGTGGGTACTTTAGCGGGCACTATAGCAAAACTGCAATAGAACTGCAGTAGGTACTGGAGTGGGAACTGCACCAAACACTGTTTGGCGCTGTAGCAGCCGGGAATATTCCTCTGTTTGGGCCTTAGGGCCACTGATTTGGTCCCTGAGTCCTTTAAGGCCTTCGAGCCACCTAGGCCTTCAGGTCAGTAAGGCCTTCGGGCCACCTTAAGTGCAGATGAAAACTAGAAAACCAATAAGGAACAAGCTTCAGAAGGAGAAGGAGCAATGAGCTTTCACCATAGTAGAAGCTAAACGGATTTCAAGAATGAGAGGGTATAGAACCTGCCATCGGGACAAGCCTGTGCATGCACGGGAAAGCCTAGAGGAACAACCATGCGAAGGTGGAGAGCTGATTTAACGATGAAGATGCTGGGGAGGAGCAGTTCCAAGTAGTTAGTCTGGGTTGTATGTAATGTTTGAATCCTATAGAAAATGAATTCCTCCAAGGCCTACGGGATGTGTAATAATTATTCCTACAGGCCTTGTAAGGGTTCCAACTCACCCCTTGAAAGGTGAATTATCAAAAATCAATAAAAAATGAAGGCCTTCCGGCCATTGAAGTGAAGGAAGAATTTCTCGATAATTGTTTCACTAAGGAAAATGATCATACATAGGTAATCCTATTTAATTGAGCAATACTGACAAACCCAATCAGTGGTTGTTGAAGGTTCTTGATGTATAAATGAGCAAGTTAGATTTTGAAAGATCATGGAGGAACATCAAAAGATCATCCCAAAGTGGATTAAACCTATCAAAGGTAATAATTATTTCAGTCATATATAAAAGTATTAAAGTCTCTTAGTAGGAATTGGGTACAGGTGAAGTCTTTCATTCGGAGTTAAAAGCAGTGAAATATCTCAGTAGGAGTTAGAAGCAGATGAATTCTTTCAGTCAGAGTTGAAAGAAAGAAGTATCTCAGTTGGATCTTTGATTAGGATAAGTTTTTTGGTTGTAGTTGAAATAAGGAAGTATCTTAGTTAGATTTGGGAGCAATGTAATCACTTGTTTGATAGTGAATAATCTGTAACCAGGGGGAATAACTAGTTGTATCAAGGAGTAGGATTTTTTCCAAACCTTTTAAATCCATTGTGTTGCTCTCTCCATTATTAAAACTACACACAAGGTGAGATTTAGAGATAATATTGAGTGGATAAAGAACCTTAACAAGTTCAATAGTTTGAATTTTAAATAAAATAAATTCATAAAAAGAAACCACTGATTTATTCCTCCCATATCAGTGGTCAATACGGCCTGAGTTTCTACAGTTTTGACTATCTAAATCATACAGACTTACTCTTAAAGTAAATTTTGAACTTACATGGATGATATTTCGTATTTTACAATAAAATATCTGAGTTATTTTATGAAAAGTAAGTTCAAGAGTTTTATGAAAATGTTGAGTTCAATTTTTGTGATGCCAAAGATTTTACGTTTTAGAGGGTGAATGGTAAGAACTTATATATATTATTGACTGAGTTAAATGAAGTGTTTTTATGTTTTAATGAAGTATTATATGATTTCAATCCATATCTATTTGGTGTTGATGAAGTATAGATTTATGAGATTATGACATCTCTATTTGTAGATCTATTTGTCAAAAAGAAACCTATAAAAGACTTTGAGGTTGAGAGAAATGTTTTGGTGAAGTTTATTCATTACGGGATAACCTTGAGATATAGAGAGTTTGAAAATGTATTTTTTCCTAATATATACCTTCTCTACCTAATATTGATTGAAAATAAATTCAATTTTACAAGATATATAATGGGATATATGTATCAGAAAGTACATAAACTGAAAATTCTATACCTTTGGAAAAATTGTAACTATTCTATTTCCAAAAGTAAAATTATAGTTAAGTGAAGTAATGGTGTCCAAGTTCCATGGGTTAAAAACCATTATAGATGGACTTCTAAAAAATATTGGTTATTTCTAGATATTTTCATTCAGAAAGTTAATTCCCATTAGAAGAGGATAAGAAAATGAAATAAAACATGCTTGAGTTGAGGGGGAGAATATCTTTGAGGATATAATTATTTCTAGAAGTCTTGGAATCAAAGTATATGGTGTTCCAACTGAAGATTTCATAGAGGATAAAATAGACAATGAACCTTTTTCTGCATGAAGAAGTGGTAGGCAAGTTATCTCTTCCAAGATTCCCTCACCTATCACTAGATCTATAATATTTTAAGATAATCCTATTAATGAAGCTAAAATTAAATTATAAGAATAAGCTACTCAAGAAGAGAAAAATGGTTGTTAATTAGGATGAAATTAATGTTCATGCTGATGATGATGATTCACCTCAAGTACCTAAAGTGGAAGTGCCTACTACTCTTGTTTCTAATGCCAGAGAGCTTGAGGATGCAGTTTCTATTATTGATTCTTCAAGGTATCTTTCTATCAAAATAATGGTTTCTATAGAAGTTACTAAGAAGGTGACCCTCTTATTTCTGAGTGGGTAATCTGAGCATGTTAAAATTCCAGTATTTATATCTACTTGGATATACACTCTGGAATGAGCATAATAGTGAAACCTAAAAAATGATGCTTTGTATGAAATAAATTTTCTAGATCCATTGAATAAATAAAAGAACGTTCTTTAGTTTTGAAGCTTAGAAGAAGATATGTGGTTTCTACTAAACTATAATGAGAATAAGGAGAAGGATAAAGAGAATAATAATAATATGATGACAAAGAATAAGGATATACACCAACTTAAGTGTTTGAAAGTACTGAATTAGGCAAAAAAAATTCAATCCTTTGCATGGATATTTTTTAAGTTCAATATGTTAAAGGAAAAAATAGTTCGTATAAAATCTGATCTTTAAGCATCTAGAGAGGAGGTTCAAACCTTGAAGGACAACATGGTTACTAAGGAATACAGAGACTTAATGTAAAATATAATGATCATTCAATTTGAGTACATCAAGATAATCCCAACTGCTCAAACCACACTTGTGAAAACTATTCAAGCAGTTGGAATTGGACCTTTATCTGTACCAATATCAGTAGAAGATAAGTTAACTAGAATTTCATTAGATTTTGATACTTTAACTAAAAGGACAACTTCTATGCAATGCAATTCTATTTTCTTGGAAAATTTTAAAGAAGTTTATAAGGTTCCCACCTATAAAATCAGGGTGGTAAAAGATGATGTCATAATAGAAGTTCATAAGATCAAGAAATATCTCTTTGATATTAAGGTTTTTAAGGAGAACTTTGTATCTTTAAGGGAGACTATAGAAAAAGACCTCAAAGTTTCACTATTTATGATGGGGGGACTAGAGAAGATGACTCCTCCTATTGATGAGAATTTCAAGATATTGGATTCTAATATAAACAAACTTCAGTAGACTTTCTCTCAACTTTGATTCCAAGGAATCTGCTATGGGGGAAATTGAGTTGGTAGTTTAAGTACAATAAGAGACTTCTAAGTGAAATGATGTATCTATTCCAAGTACACCATAACCTATGGTTGAATCTTCTATTCCATCTCATGAATTTTCAAAATATTAATTAGAAGTAATGATAACTCTTTTGAAAACCTATACCCATAATCCAGACTTATAAAATTAGGATAGTGTGATTAGTCAAAAGCCTGGGCAAGGCTATATGTTCATCTTGGATTTTCTCTCTCCAAAAAAACCATTATCAAAAGGATAGTTATGTATGAATATGCACTATATCAAATCAAAAATAAGAAATCTATAGATCTTTCAAATCCTGAACAATTTCCTATCTCCAAGTAAAAGATGAAGCTATATTTGATCCATCTGCCCTGTACCAAAAAAAAATCTAAAGTATGCCAAACAATCCAATACAATAGCTCAAATTGCCACCTTTTCAAAACTACATTTGACTAACACCAGTAAGCATGACAAGGATAAAGCTCACGACTCCAGATACAATATTATGGCTAGTATAGGCAGAATTTCTAAGTCAGACAAGGTTGGTTTTGGTAGAGATTCCAGTTCATCTATATCCTTTGGTCAAATGAACCATCCAAAACCTTCATTCATAACTATCATTTAACCCAATCCTTATCAATTTCTTTCAAGAAACCAACACTTAAACCCAAAATTACCAAGTTTCACCTTGAACTGAAAGAATGAAATCTCTTGATTCAAAATGTGTTTAATTTATCAATGAAATTTTACTATTATCCAATTCAGTGTTCTTTCCATTATTCATTCGTGTGTTTCCATGTTTATTATTCATGACTGACACCTTCTTCAATTTTTTTAATTATATTCACACAAGTCAATGCCAATTCTCTATTTATTTTATCCCTTCATATTATCACAATTTACTATTTATGTGTGCTATATTTACTATCTTTTATCTCCATCACCATTTGTCTTTTTAATATCAAAAAAAGGTAGAGATGATTAGAGTAACACCACATTTTATAAAAAAGGAGAATATCTGTAACATATAATTTTTTTAAATTTTTATGGGTTTTGTGATCATCAAAAAGGGAAATATTATTGGGAACACTTATGTTGTTCGAACATATCCAAATATTTTTATGTTTTGATGCTCACAAAATACGCATTTTTTTACTGATAAATTTTTCATAAATGATTTCAGGTGAACAATTTCTATTTCCCTAAGTGTTATTTATTTTGGAATCCTTTTAGTTCAATCTACTAAACTCATATTTTGAAGCAAGTTTCCCTAAGAAAAATATCTTATGAGCCTTTTAAATATCATATGTGCTATCACGATGGATATTTTCTCTCAAAGTAAAATTTCTTATGATTAGAATATAGTTTTTAAAAATATGTAAAATTAAATATCTTACAAGAGGATTTCATAAAAAAATTATTATATGAAAAATGGAGAAATATACAACATAGGGAAGATTCTTATAATAATTATCCTATAAAGCCAAAAAGTCTTAAGTACCGAATATATGGTAAAAAAATTTATCTTATGATTAGGGAAAGTTATGAGTACTATATTTTTGAAAAATTAATTTATCTTATGAAGATAAAATATCATACTCGTGCTCAAAAATATCCTATGGGCAAATAAAACATCATAAAAAAACAATTTTTCTAGGTGTTTCATGAAGTCCAGATATCTTATAATGTAGAATATCATACAAGACTAAGGATTTATCTCAAAATAGAAAAGTCTTAGGAGACATACGATATCTATCAAAAGAAAAATTATCAAACTAAGCATAATATTACAAAGTGGTAAAGTCTATTATTGAATTCAAAAGTCTTATGATCTGATAAAAATTCATACAATCAAACATATTATGAAGAAAAGTTTTATGAAGTTAAAGACCTACAAATCTAAGTATTTTACAATATTTAATTAAGTTATTCAAGAATTTATTATCATTGAAGTATTTCAAGAAAATTACACTCCTAACTTTTGTTTGTTAAAATCTATGTTTCTAAATGAGTAAATGATGATTTAAATATGGGTTTTATTTCTAAAAATTCCTATACTTCCATGAATTACTGAAGTTGCATTCAACAACTATCTCTGTCCATACCATTTTTGGAGAATAAATGCACATGAAAATTAAGATCTCATATTTTCTGAATATTTTATTTTTCTCTTTACTATTAAAGTGGAAGCAGTATTAAAATTAAAATATAAGTAAAGCTGTTATTAAGATTCAAAATGTAGATAACTGTCACATAAACTATATTCTCTATTCTACACGATCATTTTTTATGCAAATATGATTGAATATATTCTACTACTGTACATTAAATACTATCACCTATAGCTAAAAACCTCTATATTTTCTCCTCAAAGCTATATTGTATTTATATGTACATTATATTCAAATTTTTCTATCACTTCTTGTAACTATGTGCTAAACCCATAACACTTTTTTAACCTCATTCTTTATAAGTTTTCACCGATTTCTTTTAATGTGTGATGGTTATGGATAAAGTTAGAGCCTAGTGAAATCTATTGGTACCTTTTCAAATAAGTTACAATTTCTTACATTAAACTATAAAGATCTATGTAAAAAGGACATATATAGTGAAAATCACTAAGCTCACTGATAGAGTGATTGGTGGAGTGGACTAGGGTATATTTTTGCCACAAACTACCATAACTTTCCTATATTTTTTTCCTTCACTTTCATTTTAATATTCCTATTATCATATATTTTATTGTGAAGAAAATATTCATTTAAGTTTTTAAATAGGGTGATTTTGAGTTGGTAAAGATTTAAAGAATTAATTCACCCCATCTTATTTCATTTTAGAACACCTATCGGGTGAACAAGAACAACAATCCCTTTAAAGGAGGACCACCCTGGTGGGTCATCAAGGTTTTACCCATGGTGAAATGCCAACATCCTGTTACAGTTCACCTTCTTGAAAAAAAGTACCTTAACCCAAAAATATGGGAAATTTTTTATATTATTCACACCTATTGGTTGTATTCCAAACATCCTTTAACCTTAGTGATGACTATGCAGTCCCCAAGATATCCAAAGTTCTCTAGTATAAGTATGCCTCCATCGATGTCCCATCCATCAATAACTTCAACATCTTCAACTAAATTTATTGAGATTAAGATACTACCTCCAAAATATCAAATTTAGCCATGTTCCCATGCTAGTCAAATCATATGTTTCATGCATGGGAAACAATATTTTCAACCTAACAAGGGTAGATAGAACAAATTATATTCTTTACATCCAAAGAATGACTCTAAGTATTTGGCCTTTTCCTTAAATAATTATTGTATTGATCTCCCAAGGAATAAGAGACCTGAGGAGGAAAATTTGAGAGACCATGCCAATTACCACCCATACCATCAATTGTTTGGTTATACAATTGATAAGTGCTTCATTTTTAAGGATTGGATTTAGAAGGAGGTAAATGAGGGTATAATTTAGTCAACGATAACCAATTCTATGCTTTATCCATGTGAGAACACAAAGGAGAACACAAAAAGTGTAAAAAATAATTAGGATCATCTATCTATTAATGATATAGGAAACAAGGTATATTAATTTAAGTATGAGAAAGTGTTTCATACTTTAACTGTTCATTAAAGCATAATTATCTCAAGTTTTTGGGAATCAAGAGGCCCAATTATTATGCCTACAACAAACTTTTGGGACATGTGATCAAATAATATTTTTTATTCAAGGATTAGATTCAAAAATAGATAGACAAAGGCTTAATAGAGTTAGAGGATAACAAGAAAAATGCAATATGTATATGGGTCCTCATTACTCTAGTTGAAAAGACTTATGCTTTTTTTAAAGGTTGGGGTCGAAGCCTCATTTTTATTATTAAATCAAAGAAAAGACCTCTTTTAACTGGGTAGTGGGAAACCCATTACATAGCCTGAAGGCCCAGTGGGCTTGTAGCCCATAACATAGCCCATAGGCCCAAATATATGGCCCAATTCACATTCTGTGAATAGTAACCCGCCTGCTACAGTATAAAGTACTTATCAAAAGACCTTAAATTACATAACATGAGGTCCTTGTTGAACATACTTAAAATATATAACACAAGGTCCTTATCCCATGACCCTAAACTATATAGTTAAAGGTCTATCCCATATGACCTTAAACTGCTCAGAGTGGTCAATCATAGATTCCCTAAAAATGTGTACCCCATTCTTTGCATAAGGGATCATTTTTTACAGTCCTGTTGACACCATGAAATGTGTTCCATGCACTTTTCCATAGAGTGAAGATATGATTCTCACATAGACAAAAAAAGTGTTAAGTATGGGTAAAGATGTTTTCTTCAACATGAAGGAAGAAGATTCAGGCTGGATTTCTATGTGCCAAAATACTACTCCATACCTGATGGATAAGTGGAATGATATCCCCATCTAGAAGTAGGCAGTGGATTTACAAGATCGATGATGAAAAGGTTTCAACACATTAAATTCAATTTCCGAGTTTCATCCGAACAGACTTGGTGTATTTACCATATCAAGAAGTGTAGATCTCTTCAAGACCTTCGATTTTACTGGTTGCAGATCCCAAACAGGCTTACAGATCAAAAGTTATGGCACTCGGAAGATCGATAAAAATTCACAAAGGGACCTATGTGAGAGATCTATGTGGAGGACCTACATGGAGGACCTACATAGAGGACCTACACAGAGGACCTACATGGAGGACCAGTGCGGAGGACCTGCGTGGAAGAATAATTTCTACACCCCTAGGCGGAGGACCTACGCGGAGGACCTACATGGACAAACTTCCTTCGACCAGGTCCCCTCCTTGCCTATAAATAGGACCCTTAGGCTTCCCATTTCAGAGACAGAAAAAAGTTGGAAGACGTCCCAAAGCTCCCTTTGCATAGATCTTTCGCCAAGATCCCCCAATTGTTCTCACGTACCTCTCTAAAACATGAGAGAAGAGATAATTAAAGGGGAAAAGTGGTTCAAAGTCCCATCAGGGTCTTGATTATCCAATAAAAACATATATTTTAATTACATTTTAATGGTATTAAATGTTCATTTTTGATCTTATGGGCCTGAGTTAGTGCATTTTCATTATGAACATCCATTCTCATCATTTGTGCACTTCATGCCTAATATACACCAATTTAGGCCCAATGAGTCATCTGATTCTAAGGAATGTAATTATCAATTTTTTTAAACTGATATTTTGGGAACTTTATCTACACTTAAATGTGAACATTTTTCATTCCGGGATCAATGGGGAATTTATGGAAGAAGATGGAGATATTTTGTGATGAAAGGAATCAATTCTAGAGAAGGCAGATTGTACACTATCCCACTGATGAGACTGTGGGGCCCAATATACAGGCCCGATGAATCCCAAATTTTGTGGTATGCTAGAAGACATTTATAGGAACAAATAATTCTTCATTATCCAATGCTAATTCGGCCTCTATGGTGGTCATTAAAGTGGCACAAGTTAGAGATATAATTATGGGCCAGATTCTGCGGCCCAGAAAAACAGACCACTAATTTTATCATATTTCGGAATCCGTAACTCCAAATGGGTCCAAATTTTACATGCGGTTAGAAGACATCCGTAGCTCCATTTTCTTATTCTATGGCCCACTTTGATTCGGCCGTCTAGAAGTTCTTACAGACGCGTCTGTTCGGTGAAGGAAAGCTGGCTGCCACCTCGGGTCAAATGTGGAAAAGTTCAAATTCCACAAGCTTTCCACCACCTATGGCCTACCAAAATTAATTGAGATGCTTTGTACTGTTGGAAGCTCGACCCAAGGCTCCCAAAATGCATATTTAAGGCAGTGGTGGTGAAGGAGTTTGTGATCTTTGGTGCTTGGTTTCATTGTAGTGTTATGCTGCCGCTTTGTGTTTGTAATCGCATTTCTTTCTCATGTAAGTTGTTTAATTCACCTTAGTTTCTTAATAAAAGTTCTTCATTTACTCTTATTATGTTCTTCTACTTATCACGTTGATATCGTTGGTTCAAGGTGTGGATTTATTCACACCATACTTTGTGATATTTATCACACAACGGAGGAGTGATCTTTTGTTATTGTTTTTCCTTCTTCAATTTCACCCTTGTAAGTCTACTTCCCGCTTCCGTTGAAGACATGTCATCAATGGAGGGATAAATCTTTTATGGGTTGATCTAAAGGAGTAGAAAGGGGCTGGATTGGATGTTATTTATCACTCCATTAATGGATAATCACTTCTTTTAAATAATATTTTTATTTGATGATTTTAAAACATCTTCATCCTTATTGAATTTAAGGTCACACATTTCAAGTGCTAATACGAACCTAAACCTTGGAGTGCTCAAAACTTTGATCCTTCAAGTGTATAGGTAATTAGTATTAGGGTGTGTAGGCATTAAACCAGTAAGTGATGATTTTGTTTGATCTTCTTAAATGAATCCATCTCAATTATAAGAAATTGAAATCATTAAAAAAAGTAATTCATCTAATCCACCCCGAGCGATAACCTAGGATCAACTCATTATTTTAAATTGAATTCACTTAAATCTGTTAGTTATCATTTAAACCCATATAAAATCAACCCAATTTGGCCACTTCATAGCCAAAAACAGTCCATAGAATGTACGTGTCTATAGGTTTCTTCTTAGGTCTCTGTGGATTCGATAACCCAAGCTAAACTACAAGGACCGTCTTACCTTCTTCTCTTGGGTAAATTTGAGTGAGAACCAAATTTTGGCTCCGTTGCCGGGGATCCAAGTAAGTCATCTAAACACCCATTCTATTCTCCCCCATTTCTTCTTTTCTCATCCAAATTCTCTTATCTTTTCCCTTTCTCGTTTTTTTTCTTTGGCGCATGTCCGCCTACACCCGCGATCAATCAAACCGTCTTGTTAGGGTGGATAGTCCTGGGGTTGGGGAGTCAAGTAAACCAAGGGAACTCATTCCATTAGATCATAATCTTCCTAATACTCTAGAGTCCAAAATTGAGCCAATTTCAATGGAAGGTCTTCAAGGAAACCAACTCATAAATCCGGGTGGGAACCAAAATGGAAACCCAAATGAGGCAGCCCCAAACTTGAGGAATGCAATTGATCAAACCATGAATGACTACCTCACACCTTCCTGGACCAATGCCCCCTCATGCGTTAGAAACAATTCCCTAGGAGATTCCAACTACATATTTAAATCCTATGTCCTAAACCACCTTCCCACATTCCATGGAATGGAGTCCGAGATGCCCCTTCCTGCACATTAAGGAGTTCAATGACATTGTAGAAACCATGTGTCCCCCACATCAACTAGAATCAGCTAAAATGAGGCTATTTCGTTTTTCTTTAAAGGATCGAGCTAAAAATTGGCTAAAAAATTTGAGAACATCATCCATAAACTCTTGGGACCAATTACAAAGAGAATTCTACAAAAAATACTTTCCCCACCACAAAACAATTGCACTTAAAAAGAGTATCCAAAACTTTTTTGAAAAAGAGGGAGAGTCATTCTATGAAACATGGGAGAGGTTCAAAGACACTCTAAACATGGTTCCACACCATGGTTTTTCTATTCCTGAACAAGTGAGAATTTTCTATGAAGGTTTGGGTACAGGGAACAAACAATTCATTGACATGATGTGTAATGGAACATTTAAAAACAAAGCCCCAAATGATGCTTACGAGTATCTAGAAAGCCTTTCTGAACAAAACCAAACATGGGGAACTTCACCTTATTCTAAAAATCCACAAAGAACTACTGGAATTCATACACTTAGAGAAGAGGAAAACCTTAGGGCTAAACTCGCAGCACTCTCTAGGAAGGTTGAAGAGATAGACCTTAGAAAAGTCCATGAAATCCAAACTGTTGACCCTGTTTGCACAATTTGTGACAAACATGACCATAAGACAGACAACTGCCCAACCATTCCATCCATCAAAGATGTTATTTTAGGAGGACCCCTAGTGGAAGTAAATGCTTTGAACTTTCAAAATCCTCAATACCAAAACAACTTCAACCCAAGGTATAATGACCACCCAGGCTTCTGCTGGAAAGATAACCAACAACCTAGCCAACCACAGGGACAAAATCCTTACCCCCATCAGAACTACCAAACCCATAACCAGTTCCAAACCCAACCTATCCAATACCAATAACCACCGGTCCATTTTAAAAAAACCATCCCACCTCCAAAATATCCTCCTGGGATAAGCCAACCTACTCAAGCACCCACCCAAACTGTTCCACAAAGCCTACTAGAACAACTGTGCAAACAAATGGAGAGGATGAACTCGGAGGTATATTCCCTAAAACAAGAACTTCAAACCATCAAAACTGGAAAGGCACCCATGCCTACTCAGGCGGTGCCATCCTCAACTTCAAGGGGAGAGTCAAGTTGTGCTCAAACAACTCATGAACAACTAAAGGTTGTGACTGTTTTAAGAAGTGGGAAATCAATTGAGAAACCTGAACAACTAATTCAGAACCCACATGAAGATTCAAACTTGGATGAAAATTCAAATGAACCACAAGATCAAACTGAGGAAACTGATAACATTGTCAAGGAAACAACTCTTCAACAACCAGCCCCACAACCTGCACCATTTCCTCAACACATGAGGGGGAAAACCAAGCCTGAACTGAGTGAAACATTGAGGGAAATCTTCTCACAAGTCAAGTTGAACATTCCTCTTCTCGATGCCATACAAACCATACCTGCCTACTCAAAGTACCTTAAGGACTTGTGCACTTTTAAAAGAAAATTTTCACATAAAAACCAAGTCCTTTTGGCTGCTAATGTGAGTACCACCATTCAAGGGACCATTCCACCTAAGTTGAAAGACCCGGGTTGCCCATACATCAATGTTGAACTAGGAGAAAGCAAAGTTGTCAAAGCCTTGTGTGACCTAGGTGCTAGTGTCAATCTCATCCCATATGCTGTGTACTGTCAGTTAGGCCTAGAAGAACTCCAACCCACATCTGTCACACTTCAACTTGCTGATCGTAGCATTAGGGTTCCAAAGGGGATTTTAAAGGACGTTCTGGTAAAGGTTGAAAACTTCATCTACCCTCCTGATTTCATTTTCCTTGACAACCATCCAAAATTAGGAAATAAGGAACAAACCCAAATCATCCTTGGTCGTCCTTTCCTTGCAACAATCAACTCTATTATCTGAGTCCGAAATGGGAACATAACCATCACCTTTGGGAACATGAGTCTAGACTTGAACATCTATAATGCAAGCTCACAAATAGGGGATGACGAGGACATTCATGAAGTAAAAATGATAGGAAGCATTGATAATGAATCCATGGAACATCGAGGAATATTTGATGGATGTTTAAGTTAGGATGAGATTGATTTCCTTTGTTCATATGAAGGAAGTTTATCTCCTTGGATTGAAACATTTTCAAATTGCTCTTATGATGAAGTCTTAGGTCCAACAATCAGTGAAACCTTTCAAGAAACCACTTTCATAGAGACCCCTCTAAATTCCTTCCCTAAATCTGATCAACCCAATCTAGTAGCTGAAACTTCTACATGTAAGGAATCAATCCTATCTGAAACTCTAAAAAAAGAAAATGATCTTGATCCAATGTCCCAATCTTCTGCTGAAATTCTGAACCAACCTGATCTTGAATTGAAGGAACTTCCTGCTGCACTAAAGTATGCTTTCCTAGGGGACAATCAAACACATCCTATTGTCATTTCTTCTTCTCTTGAAGCCAATCATGAGAGGATGCTTCAAGATGTCCTTAGGAAGCATAAGAAAGCCATTGGTTGGACCCTTTCTGATATTCCTGGGATTAGCCCACTTATCGGGACTCATAGGATTGTTCTGGAATCTGATTCAAAGCCATGTCGTCAACCTCAACGACGACTCAATCCTAATCTCATAGAGGTAGTAAGGAAAGAACTTCTGAAATTGTTGAAATATGGTATCATATATCCCATAGCTGAGAGTGAATGGGTGAGCCCAATCCAAGTGGTTCCAAAAAAGGCTGGAATCACAGTGATAACCAATGAGGATGGAGAGATTCTTCCAACAAGGGTGAGTAGTGGATGGAGGGTCTGTATTGACTATAGGAAGCTAAACTCATTTACCAAGAAGGATCATTTCCCCTTACCATTCATTGACCAAGTCCTTGAGAGATTGGCGGGTCATGCCTTATACTGTTTCTTAGATGGGTACTCAGGGTACAATCAAATTGAGGTCTCCCTAGAGGATCAAGGGAAGACTACATTCACATGTCCTTTCGGAACCTTTGCTTTCAAACGCATGCCCTTCGGGTTATGCAATGCCCCTGGAACCTTCTGACAGTGTATGATGGGAATCTTCTCAGACATGGTAGGGGATTTTCTAGAGGTCTTCATGGATGACTTCTCTGTGTTTGGGGATACTTTTGAGGGATGTCTACAGAATGTGGAGAGAGTCTTGTCAAGATGTGAAGAAAAAAATCTGGTCCTAAAATGGGAAAAATGCCTTTTCATGGTTAAAGAGGGACTTGTTCTAGGCCATCTGGTCTCGAGTAGGGGGATTGAAGTTGATAAAGCAAAGGTTGACATCATTCGTCACCTTCCATCACACAAAACTGTCAAGGAAGTGAGGTCTTTCTTAGGGCATGCTGGTTTCTATAGAAGATTCATCAAGGAATTTAGTTCAATATCCTGTCCCCTTTGTGCTCTCTTAGTAAAGGATGCTCCATTTGTTTGGACAGAAAGATGTGAGAGTTCATTCTCAACCCTCAAATCCTATCTCACCTCTCCTCCCATTATGAAATCTCCAAATTGGAACCTTCCTTTTTAACTTATGTGTGATGCCAGTGACTTTGCTGTTGGAGCTGTGTTAGGACAACGTTGTGATAAAACTCCTTATGTCATTGCTTATGCAAGAAAATCCTTAAATGATGCCCAAATCAACTACACCACCACTGAAAAGGAGTTACTTGCTATTGTGTTTTCCTTAGAGAAGTTTAGGTCCTACCTCTTAGGATCCCCCATCACTGTGTTCACTGACCATTCTTCACTAAAATACCTCTTCCAAAAACAAGATGCTAAGGCTAGACTGATTAGGTGGGTCCTTCTCTTACAAGAATTTGACCTCACAATCAAGGATAAAAAGGGAGTTGAAAATGTTGTAGCTGATCACCTCTCTAGGATGGAATTCAAAGACAACTCAAATCACCTTTCTGTGTCTGATTCGTTTCCTGATGAACACTTATACTCTGTGAGTGACTGCCCTTGGTATGCTGACATAGCAAATTTCTTAGTGACAGGAGTCATTCCAAAATTCTTAGGGACTCAAGATCGAAGGAAATTTCTTTATGATGTTAGAAACTATGCGTTTGATGATCCATACCTCTATAAGTTCTGCCCTGACCAAGTCATTAGGAGGTGTGTTCCAGAATTTGAATAAGAGTCCATCCTTAAATTCAGTCACAGTGAGGCATGTGGAGGTCACTTTTCCTCTAAAAAACATATTCTAAGATTCTTCAATGTGGTCTTTTATGGCCCACCCTCTCAAGGGACTCTTACACATTTTTTCAAAGTTGTCCTAGGTGTCAACAAGTAGGGTCCATCACAAAAAGGAATCAAATGGCACTCACTCCCATCTTAGTGGTTGAAATATTTGACTGTTGGGGAATTGACTTCATGGGTCCCTTCCCAAACTCTCGGGGATACCTCTACATACTCTTAGCTGTTGATTATGTCTCAAAATGGGTTGAGGCCATTCCCACCAATTCCAATGATCTTCAAGTTGTGATTCGATTTCTAAAAGAGAACATATTTTCAAGATTTGGAATTCCTAGGGCTATAATCAGTGATCAAGGAACCCATTTCTGCAACCGCCCATTCGCTTCACTCATGTCTAAGTATGGTATTTCTCATAAAGTGTCCACTGCATACCATCCTCAAACCAATGGTCAAGCTGGGTTAGCGAATAGGGAGATTAAGCAAATCCTTGAAAAAACTGTCAACCCCTCTAGGAAAGATTGGTCTGAGAAACTCTTAGATGCTCTTTGGGCCTATAGAACTGCATATAAAACCATTTTAGGAATGTCCCCATATAGGTTTGTTTATGGTAAAGCATGCCATTTGCCAGTGGAGATTGAACATAAGGACTTTTGGGCAATTAAGAAAATGGATTATGACCTCTCATTGACCGGAACAAAAAGGAGATTTGATCTCAATGAACTGGAGGAATTAAGGATGGAGGCTTATGAAAATTCAAGGATCAATAAAGCTAGAGTTCAAGCCTACCAATCTAGGAATATCAAGGTAAAACATTTTGAACCGGGAAAGCTTGTGCTCTTGTATAGTTCAAAACTTCATTTACACCCGGGAAAGTTAAGGTCTAGATGGTCAGGTCCTTTCATAGTGCATCATGTATACCCCCATGGGGCAGTAGAGATTCAAGATCCCACAAGTGGTCACATTTTCAAGGTCAATGGTCAAAGGTTAAAAACATTCATTGAATCATTCAATAAACAGGAAATAGATGCTGAGTTAATTGATCCAATCTATGAACTAGGAAAAAATTGATAAATTTGGGATCTATGTCGGGCTAACGACGTTAAACAAAGCGCTACACGGGAGGCAACCCGTGGTTTTTATGTTTCTAATCTTTCTGAATCATCTTTATTTTTCAAATAAGATTACTTAGTCATTTTTATATTTAAAAATAAAAAATAGGCTTTTGACCTGTTCTTCTATTATGAGTATGGATGGGTACGAAAGAGGAGCACCATATTCATCCGTGTCACGTGGTGCGATCCTTGAGTAATACCTTACCCAGAAATTTAAAAATAAGACAATGTATCATCAGTTTATTTTGTTTTATTTTTATTATTTTATAGGTTAAGATAAAAATAAAAATAAAATAATAATAATAAAAAGTCCACACCATAGGCCGTGGGGAAAACCCCATCACAACCGGCGAAGCCGCGGGGACTCGAACCCGGGACCGAAGGGTGACAGGGGCGCGCGCTTACCACTGACCTGCGGCTTCTTGTGCTTCCTTATTCTATAATTTATATATATATTCTTATATTTTACTTCCTTTATTATATATATATATATATATTGTTTGTTTTTTTTTGTTTTGTTTGTTTTGTTTTTCCTTTTTCCACTAGGGAACTTTGCAAGCGACATGGATATCAAAGGAATAAATTCGAGCAGCAAGAACTTAAAACTTCAACCACCAGGTGACTTCATTCCATGATCCTCATATTTCAATTTCCTTATTGAACTCCCCTTTTTATTCCTCTACCCCATTCTAAATTTTGTTTTTATGAAACTAGGGACAGTTTCATTCTAAGTTGGGGGGTGTGGAAACAAAATGTTTGTTTAAAAAAAAACAATGATAACAAAAAGAAGTAAAATTCCTTTATCATTCATATAATAACATCTTTGCTCACATAAAAACTACATATCAAATAATTATTATTTCCTTGACTCTTAATTTAATTCATGATTAAGTTTAAAAGCATTGATTTTGGAAGTTTGGTTGTCCAATGAAAATTTTCATCATTTTTATTTTCATCCATTAAATCAAAAAGCCACAATGCACATCCTTTAGACTGTGGGGTAATAATTTGAATTTTTGGGGTCCCATAATAAATAGCATAGGCTGGTTTGATTTTTATGAATAATATGAGTATTCAAAAAAAAAATTAAAAAAAAAAAAAAAATTGCGTGTAGAGCAATGGATTGATAAAATGCGAGGCTTTCGGCACTTGGGGATCGTGACTCCAGAGTTTTCTAGCCCTGAGTTTTTCAATATATCTCTATTTATGGTAATATGACTTTGTTTTTTATTAAGTTAACTCGAGACGATGCCCGAGTGTGTGGGCTTCACTTGGTGCCCTAAGGCCTTTGAGTCTGGGAGTCATCGGCAAAGTCTTGCTACATGGGTTAATTTGATTAACTGCAATCTCAATTACTATGGCAATATTGCAAAAAAAAAATAAAAAAAAATAAATAAAAAAAAGAATGAAGAATACTCATATTAGGATTAAATGTGATTCCACCTAGCGCTTCCATGATTTCCCCCTTGAATGAAAATGAACCCCCATATCTATTGTGATACACAACACATCATTACACCTAATTGAGTTGGATGAAGTATGATGATGGATTTGATCAAAGGAATGGGCTTGGGATTGGGATCTGCTTTTAAATTCATCTTGTTTTAAATTATCTTGATAGGTTATAAAAATATATTTGTGTGTAGTTTACATTGTGAGCACTGTTTGATATAATGTGTTTGAAGAAATGAATTCAAATAAAATCATTGAATTATTTGCTCGGGACTAGAAAATCTCAAGTTGGGGGGTGTGATTATCTAATAAAAACATATATTTTAATTACATTTTAATGGTATTAAATGTTCATTTTTGATCTTATGGGCTCGAGTTAGTGCATTTTCATTATGAACATCCATTCTCATCATTTGTGCACTTCATGCCTAATATACACCAATTTAGGCCCAATGAGTCATCTGATTCTAAGAAATGTAATTATCAATTTTTTTAAATTTATATTTTGGTAACTTTATCTACACTTAAATGTGAACATTTTTCATTCAGGGATCAATGGAGAATTCATGGAAGAAGATGGGGATATTTTGTGATGAAAGGAAGCAATTCTAGAGAAGGCAGATTGGACACTATCCCACTGATGAGACTGTGGGGCCCAACATAGAGGCCCGATGAATCCCAAATTTTGTGGTATGCTAGAAGAAATTCATAGGAACAAATAACTCTTCATGAGACAATTCTAATTCGGCCTCTAAAGTGGTCATTAAAGCGGCCCAAGTTAGAGATACAATTCTGGGCCAGATTCTGCGGCCCAGAAACACAGTCCACTAAGTTTATCATATCTCGGAATACGTAACTTCAAATGGGCCCAAA
Source organism: Viscum album (assembly GCA_963277665.1). Classification (NCBI taxonomy): domain Eukaryota; kingdom Viridiplantae; phylum Streptophyta; class Magnoliopsida; order Santalales; family Viscaceae; genus Viscum; species Viscum album. The sequence goes on from OY728130.1 coordinate 407,539,226, forward strand.
TTTTACAGGCGGTTAGAAGACATCCTTATCTCCATTTTCTTCTTCTATGGCCCACTCTGATTCGGCCGTCTAGAAGGTCTTACAGACACGTCTGTTCGGTGAAGGAAAGCTGGCTGCCACCTCGGGTCAAATGTGAAAAAGTTCAAATTCCACAAGCTTTCCACCACCTATGGCCTACCAAAATTAATTGAGATGCTTTATACTATTGGAGGCTCGACCCAAGTCTCCCAAAATTCCTATTTAAGGCAGTTTTGGTGAAGGAGTTTGTGATCTTTGGTGCTTGGCTTCATTGTAGTGTTATGCTGCCGCTTTGTATTTGTAATCACATTTCTTTCTCATGTAAGTTGTTTAATTCACCTTAGTTTCTTAATAAAAGTTCTTCATTTACTCTTATTATGTTCTTCTACTTATCACATTGATACCGTTGGTTCAAGGTGTGGATTTATTCACACCATACTTTGTGATATTTATCACACAACGGAGGAGTGATCTTTTGTTGTTATTGTTTTTCCTTCTTCAATTCCACCCTTGTAAGTCTACTTCCCACTTCCGTTGAAGACATGTCATCAATGGAGGGATAACTCTTTTATGGGTTGATCCAAGGGAGTAGAAAGGGGCTGGATTGGATGTTATTTATCACTCCATTAATGGATAATCACTTCTTTTAAATGAGATTTTTATTTGATGATTTTAAAACATCTTCATCCTTATTGAATTTAAGGTCACACATTTCTAGTGCTAATACGAACCTCTACCTTGGAGTGCTCAAAACTTTGATCCTTCAAGTGTATAGGTGATTAGTATTAGGGTGTGTAGGCATTAAACCAGTAAGTGATGATTTCGTTTGATCTTATTAAATGAATCCATCTCAATTATAAGAAATTGAAATCATTAAAAAAAGTAATTCATCTAATCCACCCCGAGCGATAACCTAGGATCAACTCATTATTTTAAATTGAATTCACTTAAATCTGTTAGTTATCCTTTAAACCCATATAAAATCAACCCAAGTTGGCCACTTCATATCCAAAAACAGTCCATAGAATGTACGTGTCTATAGGTTTCTTCTTAGGTCTTTGTGGATTCGATAACCCAAGCTAAACTACAAGGACCGTCTTACCTTCTTCTCTTGGGTAAATTTGAGTGAGAACCAAATTTTGGCGCCGTTGCCGGGGATCCAAGTAAGTCATCTAAACACCCATTCTATTCTCCCCCATTTCTTCTTTTCTCATCCAAATTCTCTTATCTTGTCCCTTTCCCGTTTTTTTTTCTTTGGCGCATGTCCGCCTACACCCGCGATCAATCAAACCGTCTTGTTAGGGTGGATAGTCCTGGGGTTGGGGAGTCAAGTACACCAAGGGAACTCATTCCATTAGATCATAATCTTCCTAATACTCTAGAGTCCAAAATTGAGCCAATTTCAATGGAAGGTCTTCAAGGAAACCAACTCATAAATCCGGGTGGGAACCAAAATGGAAACCCAAATGAGGCAGCCCCAAACTTGGGGAATGCAATTGATCAAACCATGAATGACTACCTCACACCTTCCTGGACCAATGCCCCCTCATGCATTAGACACAATTCCCTAGGAGATGCCAACTACATCTTTAAACCCCATGTCCTAAACCACCTTCCCACATTCCATGGAATGGAGTCCGAGATGCCCTACCTGCACATTAAGGAGTTCAAGGACATTGTAGAAACCATGTGTCCCCCACATCAACTAGAATCAGCTAAAATGAGGCTATTTCCTTTTTCTTTAAAGGATCGAACTAAAAATTGGATAAACAATTTGAGACCATCATCCATAAACTCTCGGGACCAACTACAAAGAGAATTCTACAAAAAATACTTTCCCCACCACAAAACAATTGCACTTAAAAAGAGTATCCAAAACTTTTTTGAAAAAGAGGGAGAGTCATTCTATGAAACATGGGAGAGGTTCAAAGACACTCTAAACATGGTTCCACGCCATGGTTTTTCTATTCCTGAACAAGTGAGAATTTTCTATGAAGGTTTGGGTCCAGGGAACAAACAATTCATTGACATGATGTGTAATGGAACATTTAAAAACAGAGCCCCAAATGATGCTTACGAGTATCTAGAAAGCCTTTCTGAACAAAACCAAACATGGGGAACTTCACCTTATTCTGAAAAGCCACAAAGAACTACTGGAATTCATACACATAGAGAAGAGTAAAGCCTTAGGGCTAAACTCGCAGCACTCTCTAGGAAGGTTGAAGAGATAGACCTTAGGAAAGTCCACGAAATCCAAACTGTTGACCCTGTTTGCACAATTTGTGACAAACATGACCATAAGATAGACAACTGCCCAACCATTCCATCCATCAAAGATGTTCTTTTAGGAGGACCCCTAGAGTAAGTAAATGCTTTGAACTTTCAAAAGCCTCAATAACAAAACAACTTCAACCCAAGGTATAACGACCACCCAGGCTTCTGCTGGAAAGATAACCAACAACCTAGCCAACAACAGGGACAAAATCCTTACCCCCATCAGAACTACCAAACCCATAACCAGTTCCAAACCCAACCTATCCAATACCAATAGCCACCGGTCCATTTTAAACAAACCATCCCACCTCCAAAATATCCTCCTGGGATAAGCCAACCTACTCAAGCACCCACCCAAACTGTTCCACAAATACTACTAGAACAACTGTGCAAACAAATGGAGAGGATGAACTCGAAGGTATCTTCCCTAAAACAAGAACTTCAAACCATCAAAACTGGAAAGGCACCCATGCCTACTCAGGCGGTGCCATCCTAAACTTCAAGGGGAGAGTCAAGTTGTGCTCAAATAACTCATGAAAAACTAAAGGCTGTGACTATTTTAAGAAGTGGGAAATCAATTGAGAAACCTGAACAACTAATTCAGAACCCACATGAAGATTCAAACTTGGATGAAAATTCAAATGAACCACAAGATCAAACTGAGGAAACTGATAACATTGTCAAGGAAACAACTCTTCAAAAAACAACCCCACAACCTGCACGATTTACTCAACGCATGAGGGGGAAAACCAAGCCTGAACTGAGTGAAACATTGAGGGAAATCTTCTCACAAGTCAAGTTGAACATTCCTCTTCTCGATGCCATACAAACCATACCTGCCTACTCAAAGTACCTTAAGGACTTGTGCACTTTTAAAAGAAAATTTTCACATAAAAACCAAGTCCTTTTGGCTACTAATGTGAGTACCACCATTCAAGGGACCATTCCTCCTAAGTTGAAAGACCCGGGTTGCCCTTACATCAATGTTGAACTAGGAGAAAGCAAAGTTGTCAAAGCCTTGTGTGACCTAGGTGCTAGTGTCAATCTCATCCCATATGCTGTGTACTTCCATTTAGGCCTAGAAGAACTCCAACCCACATCTGTCACACTTCAACTTACTGATCGTAGCATTAGGGTTCCAAAGGGGATTTTAAAGGACGTTCTGGTAAAGGTTGAAAACTTCATCTACCCTGCTGATTTCATTGTCCTTGACAACCATCCAAACTTAGGAAATAAGGAAGAAACCCAAATCATCCTTGGTCGTCCTTTCCTTGAAACAATAAACTCTGTTATCTGAGTCCGAAATGGGAACATGACCATCACCTTTGGGAACATGAGTCTAGACTTGAACATATATAATGCAAGCTCACAAATAGGGGATGACGAGGACATTCATGAAGTAAACATGATAGGAAGCATTGATAATGAATCCATGGAACATCAAGGAATATTTGATGGATGTTTAAGTCAGGATGAGATTGATTTCCTTTGTTCATATGAAGGAAGTTTATCTCCTTGGATTGAATCATTTTCAAATTTCTCTTATGATGAAGTCTTAGGTCCAAAAATCAGTGAAACCTTTCAAGAAACCACTTTCATAGAGACCCCTCTAAATTCCTTCCCTAAATCTGATTAAGCCAATCTAGTAGCTGAAACTTCTACATGTGAGGAATCAATCCTATCTGAAACTCTAAAAAAAGAAATTGATCTTGATCTAATGTCCCAATCTTCTGCTGAAATTCTGAACCAACCTGATCTTGAATTGAAGGAACTTCCTGCTGCACTAAAGTATGCTTTCCTAGGGGACAATCAAACACATCATATTGTGATTTCTTCTTCTCTTGAAGCCAATCATGAGAGGATGCTTCTAGATGTACTTAGGAAGCATAAGAAAGCCATTGGTTGGACCCTTTCTGATATTCCTGGGATTAGCCCACTTATCGGGACTCATAGGATTGTTCTGGAATCTGATTCAAAGCCATGTCGTCAACCTCAACGATGACTCAATACTAATATCATGGAGGTAGTAAGGAAAGAACTTATGAAATTGTTGAAATATGGTATCATATATCCCATAGCTGAGAGTGAATGGGTGATCCCAATCCAAGTGGTTCCAAAAAAGGCTGGAATCACAGTGATAACCAATGAGGATGGAGAGATTCTTCCAACAAGGGTGAGTAGTGGATGGAGGGTCTGTATTGACTATAGAAAGCTAAACTCATTTACCAAGAAGGATCATTTCCCCTTACCATTCATTGACCAAGTCCTTGAGAGAGTGGCAGGTCATGCCTTCTACTGTTTCTTAGATGGGTACTTAGGGTACAATCAAATTGAGGTCTCCCTAGAGGATCAAGGGAAGACTACATTCACATGTCCTTTCAGAACCTTTGCTTTCAAATGCATGCCCTTCGGGTTATGCAATGCCCCTGGAACCTTCCAACGGTGTATGATGGGAATCTTCTCAGACATGGTAGGGGATTTTCTAGAGGTCTTCATGGATGACTTCTCTGTGTTTGGGGATACTTTTGAGGGATGTCTACAGAATGTGGAGAGAGTCTTGTCAAGATGTGAAGAAAAAAATCTGGTCCTAAACTGGGAAAAATGCCATTTCATGGTTAAAGAGGGACTTGTTCTAGGCCATCTGGTCTCGAGTAGGGGGATTGAATTTGATAAATCAAAGGTTGACATCATTCGTCACCTTCCATCACCCAAAACTGTCAAGGAAGTGAGGTCTTTCTTAGGACATGCTGGTTTCTATAGAAGATTCATCAAGGACTTTAGTTCAATATCACGTCCCCTTTGTGCTCTCTTAGTAAAGGATGCTCCATTTGTTTGGACAGAAAGATGTGAGGGTTCATTATCAACCCTCAAATCCTCTCTCACCTCTCCTCCCATTATTAAATCTCCAAATTGGAACCTTCCTTTTTAACTTATGTGTGATGCCAGTGACTTTGCTGTTGGAGTTGTGTTAGGACAACGTTGTGATAAAACTCCTTATGTCATTGCTTATACAAGCAAATCCTTAAATGATGCCCAAATCAACTACACCACCACTGAAAAGGAGTTACTTGCTATTGTGTTTTCCTTAGAGAAGTTTAGGTCCTACCTCTTAGGATCCCCCATCACTGTGTTCACTGACCATTCTGCACTAAAATACCTCTTCCAAAAACAAGATTCTAAGGCTAGACTGATTAGGTGGGTCCTTCTCTTACAAGAATTTGACCTCACAATCAAGGATAAAAAGGGAGTTGAAAATGTTGTAGCTGATCACCTCTCTAGGATAGAATTCAAAGACAACTCAAATCACCTTTGTGTGTCTGATTCGTTTCCTGATGAACACTTATACTCTGTGAGTGACTGCCCTTGGTATGCTGACATAGCAAATTTCTTAGTGACAGGAGTCATTCCAAAATTCTTAGGGACTCAAGCTCGAAGGAAATTTGTTTCTGATGTTAGACACTATGCGTTTGATGATCCATACCTCTATAAGTTCTGCCCTGACCAAGTCATTAGGAGGTGTGTTCGAGAATCTGAGCAAGAGTCCATCCTTAAATTCTGTCACAGTGAGGCATGTGGAGGTCACTTTTCCTCTAAGAAAACATCTTCTAAGATTCTTCAATGTGGTCTTTTATGGCCCACCCTCTCAAGGGACTCCTACACATTTTTTCAAAGTTGTCCTAGGTGTCAACAAGTAGGGTCCATCACAAAAAGGAATCAAATGCCACTCACTCCCATCTTAGTGGTTGAAATATTTGACTGTTGGGGAATTGACTTCATGGGTCCCTTCCCAAACTCTCTGGGATACCTCTACATACTCTTAGCTGTTGATTATGTCTCAAAATGGGTTGAGGCCATTCCCACCAAGTCCAATGATCATCAAGTTGTGATTTGATTTTTAAAAGAGAACATATTTTCAAGATTTGGAATTCCTAGGGCTATAATCAGTGATCAAGGAACCCATTTCTGCAACCGCCCATTCGCTTCACTCATGTCTAAGTATGGTATTTCTCATAAAGTGTCCACTGCATACCATCCTCAAACCAATGGTCAAGCTGAGTTAGCGAATAGGGAGATTAAGCAAATCCTTGAAAAAACTGTCAACCCCTCTAGGAAAGATTGGTCTGAGAAACTCTTAGATGCTCTTTGGGCCTATAGAACTGCATATAAAACCATTTTAGGAATGTCCCCATATAGGTTGGTTTATGGTAAATCATGCCATTTGCCAGTGGAGATTGAACATAAGGCCTTTTGGGCAATTAAGAAAATGGATTATGACCTCTCATTGGCCGGAACAAAAAGGAAATTTGATCTCAATGAACTGGAGGAATTAATGATGGAGGCTTATGAAAATTAAAGGATCAATAAAGCTAGAGTTCAAGCCTACCAATCTAGGAATATCAAGGTAAAACATTTTGAACCGGGAAAACTTGTGCTCTTGTATAGTTCAAAACTTCATTTACACCCGGGAAAGTTAAGGTCTAGATGGTCAGGTCTTTTCATAGTGCATCGTGTATACCCCCATGGGGCAGTAGAGATTCAAGATCCCACAAGTGGTCACATTTTCAAGGTCAATGGTCAAAGGTTAAAAACATTAATTGAATCATTCAATAAACAAGAAATAGATGCTGAGTTAATTGATCCAATCTATGAACTAGGAAAAAATTGATAAATTTGGGATCTATGTCGGGCTAACGACGTTAAACAAAGCGCTACACGGGAGGCAACCCGTGGTTTTTATGTTTCTAATATTTCTGAATCATCTTTATTTTTCAAATAAGATTACTTAATCATTTTTATATTTTAAAATAAAAAATAGACTTTTGACCTGTTCTTCTATTATGAGTATGGATGGGTACGAAAGAGGAGCACCATATTCATCCGTGTCACGTGGTGTGATCCTTGAGTAATACCTTACCCAAAAATTTAAAAAGAAGACAATGTATCATCAGTTTATTTTTTTTTATTTTTATTATTTTATAGGTTAAGATAAAAATAAAAATAAAATAATAATAAAAAAAAGTCCACGCCATAGGCCGTGGGGAAAACCCCGTCACAACCGGCGAAGTCGCGGGGACTCGAACCCGGGACCGAAGGGTGACAGGGGCGCGCGCTTACCACTGACCTGCGGCTTCTTGTGCTTCCTTATTCTATAATTTATATATATATTCTTATATTTTACTTCCTTTATTATATATATATATATATATATATATTTTGTTTTTGTTTGTTTTGTTTGTTTTGTTTTTCCTTTTTCCACTAGGGAACTTTGCAAGCGACATGGATATCAAAGGAATAAATTCGAGCGGTAAGAACTTCAAACTTCAACCACCAGGTGACTTCATTCCATGATCCTCATATTTCAATTTCCTTATTGAACTCCCCTTTTTATTCCTCTACCCCATTCTAAATTTTGTTTTTATGAAACTAGGGACAATTTCATTCTAAGTTGGGGGGTGTGGAAACAAAATGTTTGTTTAAAAAAAACAATGATAACAAAAAGAAGTAAAATTCCTTTATCATTCATATAATAACATCTTTGCTCACATAAAAACTACATATCAAATAATTATTATTTCCTTGACTCTTAATTTAATTCATGATTAAGTTTAAAAGAATTGATTTTGGAAGTTTGGTTGTCCAATGAAAATTTTCATCATTTTTATTTTCATCCATTAAATCAAAATGCCACAATGCACGTCCTTTAGACTGTGGGGTAATAATTTGAATTTTTGGGGTCCCATAATAAATAGCATAGGCTGGTTTGATTTTTATGAATAATATGAGTATTCAAAAAAAAAAAAATTAAAAAAAAAATTGCATGTAGAGCAATGGATTGATAAAATGCGAGGCTTTAGGCACATGTGGATCGTGACTCCAGAGTTGTCTAGCCCTGAGTTTTTCAATATATCTCTATTTATGGTAATATGACTTTGTTTTTGATTAAGTTAACTCGAGACGATGCCTGAGTATGTGAGCTTCACTTGGTGCCCTAAGGCCTTTGAGTCTGGGAGTCATCGGCAAAGTCTTGCTACATGGGTTAATTTGATTAACTGCAATCTCAATTACTATGGCAATATTGCAAAAAATAAAACAAAAATAAAAATAAAAAAAAGAAAAAAAAGAATGAAGAATACTCATATTAGGATTAAATGTGATTCCACCTAGCGCTTCCATGATTTCCCCCTTGAATGAAAATGAACCCCCATATCTATTGTGATACACAACACATCATTACACCTAATTGAGTTGGATGAAGTATGATGATGTATTTGATCAAAGGAATGGGCTTGGGATTGGGATATGCTTTTATATTCATCTTGTTTTAAATTATCTTGATAGGTTATAAAAATATATTTGTGTGTAGTTTACATTGTGAGCACTGTTTGTTATAATGTGTTTGAAGAAAGGAATTCAAATAAAATCATTGAATTATTTGCTCGGGACTAGCAAATCTAAAGTTGGGGGGTGTGATTATCCAATAAAAAAATATATCTTAATTACATTTTAATGGTATTAAATGTTCATTTTTGATCTTATGGGCCCGAGTTAGTGCATTTTCATTATGAACATCCATTCTCATCATTTGTGCACTTCATGCCTAATATACACCAATTTAGGCCCAATGAGTCATATGATTCTAAGGAATGTAATTATCAATTTTTTTAAATTGATATTTTTGGAACTTTATCTACACTTAAATGTGAACATTTTTCATTCAGGGATCAATGGAGAATTCATGGAAGAATATGGGGATATTTTGTGATGAAAGGAAGCAATTCTAGAGAAGGCAGATTGGACACTATTGCACTGATGAGACTGTGGGGACCAACATACAGGCCCGATGAATCCCAAATTTTGTGGGATGCTAGAAGACATTAATAGGAACAAATAACTCTTCATGATACAATGATAATTATGCCTCTATGGTGGTCATTAAAGCGTCCCAAGTTAGAGATATAATTCTGGGCCAGATTCTGCGGCCCAGAAAAACAGTCCACTAAATTTATCATATCTCGGAATTAGTAACTCCAAATGGACCCAAATTTTACAGGAGGTTAGAAGACATCCGTATCTCCATGTTCTTATTATATGGCCCACTCTGATTCGGCCGTCTAGAAGGTATTACATACGCGTCTGTTCGGTGAAGGAAAGATGGCTGCCACCTCGGGTCAAATGTGGAAAAGTTCAAATTCCACAAGCTTTCTACCACCTATGGCCTACCAAAATTAATTGAGATGCTTTATACTGTTGGAGGCTCGACCCAAGGCTCCCAAAATGCCTATTTAAGGCAGTGTTGGTGAAGGAGTTTGTGATCTTTGGTGCTTGGTTTCATTGTAGTGTTATGCTGCCGCTTTGTATTTGTAATCGCATTTCTTTCTCATGTAAGTTGTTTAATTCACCTTAGTTTCTTAATAAAAGTTCTTCATTTACTCTTATTATGTTATTATACTTATCACGTTGATACCGTTGGTTCAAGGTGTGGATTTATTCACACCATATTTTGTGATATTTATCACACAACGGAGGAGTGATCTTTTGTTGTTATTGTTTTTCCTTCTTCAATTCCACCCTTGTAAGTCTACTTCCCACTTCCGTTGAAGACATGTCATCAATGGAGGGATAAATATTTTATGGGTTGATCCAATGGAGTAGCAAGGGGATGGATTGTATGTTATTTATCACTCCATTAATGGATAATCACTTCTTTTAAATGAGATTTTTATTTGATGATTTTAAAACATTTTCATCCTTATTGAATTTAAGGTCACACATTTCAAGTGCTAATACGAACCTCTACCTTGGAGTGCTCAAAACTTTGATCCTTCAAGTTTATAGGTGATTAGTATTAGGGTGTGTAGGCATTAAACCAGTAAGTGATGGTTTCGTTTGATCTTCTTAAATGAATCCATCTCAATTATAAGAAATTGAAATTATTAAAAAAAGTAATTCATCTAATCCACCCCGAGCGATAACCTAGGATAAACTCATTATTTTAAATTGAATTCACTTAAATCTGTTAGTTATCCTTTAAACCCATATAAAATCAACCCAAGTTGGCCACTTCATAGCCAAAAACAGTCCATAGAATGTACGTGTCTATAGGTTTCTTCTTAGGTCTCTGTGGATTCGATAACCCAAGCTAAACTACAAGGACCGTCTTACCTTCTTCTCTTGGGTAAATTTGAGAGAGAACCAGGTATATAACATATAGAGATATGCGGAGCACCAGTGCAGAGCACCTATACGTTGCACCTGTGCGCTGCACATGCGTGGAGCACCTGCGCGGTAGACCTGTGCGGAGCACGTGCACGCCGCACCTTCACGGAGCACTTGTGCGGTGCACCTGCACAGAGTACTTCCGTGGGGGAGATACGCGGAGCACCTATGTGAGGCACCTTGGTGGAGCACTTGTGCGACCCCACTGGTCAATACCGTGGGGGCTGCGCCCCCACCCCCCTACTTGGGCTTAGTACTGGGCTGCGGTCCCAGCCCTCCGGGCTGGTCCCTTCACTCCCGTCACTAACCCCCATGAAAAATGGAGTCGCACCACAAACTTTTGATATCCAATCGACGAAATTTTCCATTGCTCCCTTTATGTGTCCCAACTTCCAAACTTGGAATACCATGATCTGAGACACTCCATCACACTCAATGATGTTCCTTGAGTTGACTTACTCCTCTTGGTTCCTTTCACATGTTAAGAGTTTGGACTCTCCTTATGGATTCCTCAAGTACCACCTTGAGTTTATACACTCCTCAAGAAACTCCTCAAACCACATCACTTGACTTCTTTGACAGGTTAAACCTCAAATGGGCATCTTTCTTAGGAGTAAGCTCCAACCAATCTCAAATGGGAATCCTTTATAGGATTAAACCCCAAACAATCTCAATTTGGGAATCCTCCTTATGAGTAAGCCCCAACCAACCCCAAAAAATATCAATTTGGGAATCCTCCTTATGAGTAATCCCCAACCAATTTCTAAAGGGAAACCATCCTAGTATGATCCCCTCACCTTCACCCCTTCTTCTTAACATTGGACCCTTATCAATATAAATAGAACAGAGGAAAGGTTCATCGCCTCAACCTCTTCCACGGTCGATGCGCCCTCTTCCATCAGCATGGAGGAAAAATTTTAAAGTGTGGAGTGTCATTATTTAATCTTTCACATCCTCTTGTTTCTTAAACTGAGCATGACTCACATGGGATTAGAGATACATGATGGTTACAACATGTGCACAAACACTCATTGGATGGAACTACGAGAACTCTGATTCCTATTCAAGCCAGGATACGTAGGAATCTCTTTCAAATCCTAAGCTCACTGGATATCCTCCTCAGGAATCCAACCATAATTCCGCCAATTTGGGTATCCTCATTAGGAAATAAGCCCCAAATTCAATCCTGAAACCATCAAGGCATCATTTTCAGTAATTAAGCCCAAAATCATCTCTCTCAGAGGACCATACTCTCCTATGAGATTTATCGAACTATGTGGGCTTTGATTCCCATCTATATGGGTTACGTAGGAATCCTCCTTGAGGTTTAAACCCAACACTTCAAATCAAACCTATTCTCCTTGGGCCATATTCCCAATAGGGTCTAATCCTACTTGGAAACTCATATCCTTTCTAAGTTCCTTGGGATGCTTCAGTTTAATCCCCACACTAAGTTTTGACTAAGAACCTTTCGCTCAGAGGTCCTTATCACATGACCTTAAAAGGTATGATGTGTCCTATTAAGAGACACCGAACTACGAGGGTTATGATTCCTTTTATAAGGATACGTAGGTAGACCATTTTACGGGCATGATCCCAAGATCAAAACAAACCTTCGTCTCCCTAGATGAAAATAAATTCTAGAGTTCCCCACTGAGTGGATTAAAAACCAGTATCATCACAACGATGATTAAAATAATATCTAATCGGTATATTAAAGGATACCATTAATGGAAAACCTAGAATACATACAGATGTTTCCATTGATGAAGAACCTTGAATTCATACTGATGATTCTAAATTTTACACATATTAATAAGTGGTTGTAAATTCCAAGAGATACTTATGATATACTTGGTGAATTAATAAGGATTCATGGAAATTTTTTAATTTTTCAAAGAGAGTCCCAGAGTAGACAATAATTCCCATAAAAAGGGTGTGATGAGTCCGACCTCCCATCCTCTCGACCAATACATGTTCTTAAGTATTGTAAAGTTCAAAACTTAATGAACTCCTACCTTTGGAAATCAGGTCCTATTTGGATAAATAACTGTTGGAAGTTTCTAGTTCCATGAATAAATCCAATGGAAACCGCCTAGAAATAGTGATTCTTAAATCTATAACACACGTTTCAAGGAACTACGAAACAAGGACCCTTCTATTTTCTTTAGGATAGTTGAAAGACATGTTGAAATCTAATTTCTATCCTAAAAATGGAAAGGTTTACAAAATCAATGACCATGATTCCCCTATTATATCTTGAGGCCTCACTTTATTCCTTATGAGGTTTAATTTTCCCTCCTATTGCATCAGGGTCTATCCATTTTCCTAAATAGACTACCCAATACATGATGGTATAACTATAGAGTATTCCAAACCATTTTGGACATGTCCTCTATAATGACTTATATTTTATGTATATTATTTTTGGATATTATGTGGACTATTTTTGAGACCAAGTGTTGAGACGATGTGTGATTTTGAGGCCCGATGTTCTCAAAATAAATGTTTGAAATATATTAAATATATTAAATGACATGCACACATAGTTTTTTTTGAAAAAGTGGAATAACTCCCGAATGGGGGCCTAAATCAGAAATCCAAGGGCACCGTTGAATTCAAAACATAGATTTTAAACTAGGAGTGACATAATCTTTGTCGGCATGGGGCATTTGTGAAAAAGTATTCATGGGTGCATAATTAATAAAATAAATTTACTAAATTGATTTAATTTATCTCATTAAACACAACCACTAAATATTCTTTAAATATATGATTATGATACTTTCCTCAGTTTTGGCCACTCAATATCTAGATATCCAGATGGCTGTTGGATAAGATTATTGGAGAATGATGATGAATCAAGAACAGATCATGGATCGTTGAGCCAAAAAAGTTCATGGATATCATCAATAATGGAAATGCAGAACCATTATTCTTCAATGATCAACCCAAACTCTAGGTAGGATATTGAATTGTATTTTCCATCCTGTTATTTAATCCCAAAATGAATTAAGATCAATTCCACAAACATAATTGATACGCACATCTTTGGTAGATTTAAATTGATGGAATTATATTTTTTCATTGTGTTTTATTCCTCTTCAATTGTATTTTTTTATGAAAAAGAACCAAGTATAAAAAAACAATTCCAATGTTCCTTACTTATATTTGATGGCTTATGGATTTATACCCTTCATTCTTCAAATGTTCATTGCGAGCATTTATTTTGGCCCATGGTTAAAAAAATACATGGTCTTCAATCATTTTACAACCATTCTTTGGTGAAAAAAATCAATTTTGTGGGTGCAGTTCATGATAAGTGGTGTGATTGTGGAATGAAGGTGATAAAGGATTATCAGTGAAGAATTTTAATGGATTTGTGGTATCCATTCAAACCAGTTTCGATGAGGCAACTATGAATGGTATCACCAGACATTTCCTGAGCAGATTTGAAGCCCATAATCCTGATCTCTAGTGACTAGAGACATGGTTAACCCCTGATCTACAAGTTCCAGTGAGGGAAATGACTCTGAATATGTGAAGGAAAATTTGGAAGATATCTCGATGGATCTCTAAAATCCTGATACATACGACATGTATTTTAGGATTACAATCCATTTGGGACCCCCTAGCTATGGTGCTAGGGTTTTAGCTAAATTTAAATATCACACACCGTATGACATGGTTGCACGCCATGTGAAACCTATTTGAAGGCTCAATGTGTACTTAAAAAGGTATATGGATATAGCCAGGAGTCCATAGGAATGGGAACACTATGTACTCAGACACGGACATGACTAGGTGTACATAGGTTAGCACACAGGCACAACCAATAATACACAAACATGGCCAGGTTACATGGGCAGGGCATTGAGTGACCTCTACACACCATGTGTTTCACTAAAATTCGATTTATGTTGAAGTTTACATTCCGTGTGAGGAAGCCCCACATGGGAATATCCAGGTTGAGAAAGGCACGCCATGTACTCTACTTACACATTGTGTACCCCCTTAGAGACAACTTGGAGCTCTTTATCTACTTAGTTCATATCAGTATTAGTTGAGTGGTTTTCCCCTTGGTACTTTCCCTTGAGGGTAAAATGTGGTATTAAATCCACATCTCTGGATTGTGTTCCCATCTAGAGGATGAATCCCAGATAGAGTTTGTGGCATCCCTTTGTGAGACTAGGTTGAGATTCTTTATCATCTTTATACCCTATGTGGGGTTTGTGGAATCGACATTACCATATTGAGAAAAGAATTAATCCTCCATATATCATTCCATATCAATAGGGTTTGTGGTATCATTGGCATATGATCCTGTACATAGTGGGTTGATTTAGATTGGGTTCATGGTGTCCCCCAGTTGTTCTGGGTATGACTCCCTATCTGAGTATCAAGGTCTTTTGAGACCAGTGATCTTTCTTGGGTGGGGCCCAATGATTTATACCTCTTTGATGAGAGTTTTTTATGATGACATGGCTCATGGACTGGATTCTCTTAGAATGTGTAGTTCTTCAAGAAGAATCTTGTGGCTGATAGTTGGTTGTGAATGTATGATGGCATAGTGTCCTTCCTGAGTATATCTGGGGGTTTTATTTTATACATTGATTTTTATATCTTGTATTGATCTAACTATACTTGAAAATTCATGTTCAATGATTTTAGGGTGTCATAATGGGTATAGTTATAATCACCCATGTATGAGCTCTGCCCGCATGTGTTGTGTCTTATACAGATGATGGACCTTTTAAAGGTGTCTTGGGAGGAAGTGGATCAGGTAGATCATAACTTGATCTAAACAAACCTAGGTGTTTATTGAGATCTTGCATTTGATCTTATTCTTTTCCCTAGAAGTAGGTTTGACTCTTCACGGTTTTTGGTTGGGCTTATATTTGACGCATTTTCCATTTTTAGTACTTTACTATTGTACTCTGGTTGTGGGATTATAGATGTATACATGAATTGGTTTTAGTTGTTTTAAATTTCATAATTGTATGGTATTGGATATTTGTATATGTGTATAGGTACATTAGGATAATTCCTCCCATTTATGGGATATTCCTACTCGATGCCAGTAGACATCCTCTAGCATATTGGATGCAGGCTTGGGGTAGTCATGGGTCAGACCCCAATGGGTTGGGTCATGAAAAAGTGGTTTTAAAGGATCTAATTATACCTTAGGACTAATTGGTTTGGGGAAAAAATGTTTATTATTTCAAGTTTAGTTTTTAGACCAGAGACTCTAGCGTTGTTGTGGTAGTTGACATATCCGTACACCAAGAATCTAATCACCTGCCTTTTGACTTAGTACATGTAAAAATTTTGTTGTTGGGAAAACTTTGGCACATGAATCATATAGAAGTGAGTTTTATTTTCCATGTCGTTATTGATTAATCTCCCTAGATATATACTTTTAAACATGGTACATCTTATTTTATTGTAGGATAGATTTGTGAAGACAACCAGCCAGGATTCCACTAGATGATCGTGAGGATGATCCACCGGGTGAAGAGGAATCAACGCATGGGTCTATACTAGAGATATCACCTTCGGATGGTTTACCAGTTATACCACCACTCATTGAGTAGAAAATAGTGTTGTCAATGATAGATGAGGATGCATGCATGATGAGTGTACTACACGAGTTCCATAGGTAGTGACCTCATAGGTTTCAAGGTGAGCTAAACCAAAAAGTGGCTGAGGACTAGCTATAGGGCATCACGATAGTTCTATTCCTTGTGAGGATGCCTGCAGATCGGATGGAAATCATCACGATGAGTCTTCTTCAGGGATATTTTGGGAGATGGTGGAACTTAGTGGCTTAGTCACATGAAAAGACAGCTCTCTCCTGGACATAATTTGAGTGTCTCTTTAGGTATGAGTTATATCTAGCCACATTGTGATCAATGTGCATTCAGGATTTTCTACATCTGTATCAGGGTAGTTTGACCATGGAGGAGTACTAAAAAAGGTCTAATGATCTCTTGAATTACTCTTTGGATATGGTTTAAGATTCATTCTTTAGAGAACATACCTTTGATCAGGAATTACACTGATACATTAGGGATTTAGTGGTATCCCTTTACATTCCAACCTGTGCTAGGGTACCTCAGTTGTCCTTGGTGGTGGAGAGATTCCCAGTAGAGAAGGCACTAGTGGGTGCTGGTAGTAGGCACCCATGAGATGAGACCTCAATAGCAGGTAGCCTATAATAGTCATATGGATCCAAGAATTTCAGATGCTTCAGAAGTCAATCTCGGAACATAGGGTCAGCAGTGCATGGCTCTCAGGATGGCTCGAATTAGTTGAGGGAGTGGTGGTGTTTCTCCTATGATGGTCAGGGACATCTGGCTTGGGATTGTCTGACCCATCGTATAACTGATCAAGATATGGTATAGAGACCACCGAGGTAGAGACATATATGGGATAAGGGTGGCCCGTAGGGTGGTATACATGGAAGGGGATAATAGAGCAGTAGGAGGTGGTCGAAGGTTTGAACTATTACCACCACCACCCCCAGGTGGTCTACAATAGGCTCAGGGAGATGGTGGTCAGGGACAAGGCCATCTATAGGCTATGGAAGCCTATAAACATGAGGCTCGAGGGATGATACGTTGTATGATTAGTGTATTTTCTACTTTAGATATAGTATTGATAGACACATGTGTGTTTAATTCCTTCCTTTCAACTTCTGTGGTTTGAGACATAGAGATTCCAGTTGAGCCATTTGTTCGACCCTTGCGGTTGGAGACTCCGATAGGCGGTGACTCAGTGATTGCACACTTATGCCTATAGTGTGATCTGATTCTTGGAGGTGAGAGTTTTTTGTGGTATCTCTTTGTAGTAGTGATGATTCCTTACAATGTATTATTAGTTATGGAATATCTATCCAAAGTTGATGCCCATATTTACTGTTTTAGGAATAGGATGCAGTGTGTCCATAGTAATGAAATGAGGTTTTCCTTTATGGGTGAAAATGAAATCTTGGAAGAGAAGGATAGGCTCAGGCATAGGATATTACAACCAATTACTCACTAGTTGTCTAGAATGACTCTTGTATTAGTAGATGCTATGAGCTTTTAGTTTCTTTCAATGGTGAAGTATTATAAGGGAATCTATCTTGAGGGCATACTAGGTTTACCTCCCCACTGAGAGCTATACTTATACATTGAATCACACCCCAGAACGACCCTGATATCTACACCATCATATCAGATGGCTCCCGCAGAGCTTTGTGATTCAAGTTTTTAGTTGTAGGACTTATAGGAGAAGGTATTTTTGAGACCCAGTGTTCTCCCCTGGGTAGCTCCAGTTTTGTTTTCTAAGGAGGATGGGAGCTTGAGGTTATGTGTGGACTACCAACACTTGAAATAAGTGATTTTTAATAATAAGTATCCACTACTAAGGATTGAATATCTATTCAATCATTTGAGAGGGGTGCGATGGTTCTCAAAGATTTACCTTAGATTATGATATCACCACCTATGAGTACGAGATGAGGATATACCAAAGACGATATTCAGATGTCTCTATGGTCATTATGAGTACTTGGTGATACTGTTCATCATTCTTATTTAAGGAAGTGGAAGCATGTGATGAATAGAACTAGTAATCAAGAGAAGTTATTCTATTGGAAGTTGATCTTCTTGAAAACACATTACTTGGGAAAGATAACCCTAAGTATGTTCTTGATATTGAGATAATAATAAATAAATGTTTATGGGATAGCATTGGTGACCATGAAGCTGGTTAGTGATCTGATGGTTTATGTTTTGATGGAATTATTAGATGTTTTGGATTTAAGGAATATATTCAACAAACTGAGATTTTAATCCTGTAAGCATGCATGTTTCATAAAGGTTTAAATGAGATTATGGTATTCATATATTTGGTATGTGATAATAAGAGCTACATTATTTGGGGAAATCTTATGTTAAGTTGATTTTGGGAATTTAGTGACCTTCCTTCTAAAATTTTGGTCTTTTAATTTAGAAAAATATATTTTGGATGATTCTTAAGGTTAAATAATTATGGAATAGATTCAAGATTTTATTGATTATTATTAAATCATGATTTATCATATTAGATAACCCGTTCCAACCATTTTTGTTTCAGTAAATATTTAAAGGCTGAAAGAATGACTTGTGGATTTTATGATTCATAAAAGTGATTCAAGCACAATTTTGTTTCTTGAATATCCATCTCCATATTTAAGAAATAAAGTGTAGATAGATTGAATCACAACCAAAGGATGAGATTATGAAATGGAAAGGAATCAAGTGAGTTTATTTTCTCACATGCTTCTCTGGATAGTAAAAGAAACCCACAACTATAGGAAAATTATTTTGGAACAAAAATTCCATCTATTTACTTTTCTTACTAATAAATCAATGGTATTTTAACTAATCACAAATTTATGGTTTTGTGATGGTAAAATTTCTAACGACCTTGTTCTCTATTAGTCTCTATCAGAACTTGATAGTTATATTTTTCTTCAATTCCCATGTTTTCACTTCCCACTAATGATATCCTATAGGGAAACCTAGTTTTGTGGTGACCATCACATTGTACTTTCCCTCTATTTAAGAAGAAGTTTTATTAACCCTGTTCACGATGTAGGATTTTCGCAAGGGTATTTTAAAATGAAAACTCCATGATTACTAGTCACAAGATTAAATTACGAGGATGCAATTTATTGAAGGAGGAGAGAATATAACACCCCAAGATTTTATGGTATGTATCTTCTTAAATAAATTCAATTCATTCGATATCTTATGTTTCACACAACACTAAGATTAAACAAACAATGATATACTATTAAATATTAACATGACCATTGAAATAGTAATGCGACCATTAAGAATAGTAATGTGACCATTAGGAATAGTAATGTGACTATTAGAATAATAACCCCACTTATGAAATTATAAATAAAATTTAGGTATCTCATAAACGAAAATATAATATATGTATATCATATAATAAGTAAATAAATGTTTTAAAAATGATAAATTAAGTGTTGGTATTTTTGTGAAATGTAAATGTTTATTTATAGTTTTATAATTAATATAATTATTTAAAAGAAAATTTATATTCATAAAATAGATTCATAAATTAATATTTTGTTATCTTATGATTATAAGATAATTTTATGAGACCATAATTAATTTTTCAAAGTTTCGTAAAATCAGTTATAAAATTAAAATCAGTATTTTTCGAATAAAAGATGATTTTAATTAAAAATTAAATTTATCATATTTAGAAAATTATTTTTAAAAAATGGAGTAAATTTTTCAAATATACACCTCGAAAAATAGTTAGGGTGTTTTTTTTGGATTTTTTTAAAATAGTTGAATTTTTGGGAATAGTAAAATATAATATTAGCTAAATACATTAATTATTGAGTCATGGATAATGTATGGATAATTTAAGAACTATTAGTTAGAAAAAAAATGAACTAGTTACTGTAATTGGTCACAAGAATCATCACTATTGATAGTCTTGAGCCAAAATAATAAACTAATGAATAAAATAATCGAAAAACATCCCTCTCATCCACTATAAATACCACCCCTCACCACCTCTTCTCCTTACACCTTTTAAGATCTGAATCTTACTTATATTCCACCCAATTCCTCTCCAAAAACTCTTTCCCATGTAATTTTCTTTCTGGTATCACCAAAAGACCAATCCTAAGTTTTTAAGGAGGTTCTCAAGGAGATTCTATAGAGGAGGTAAAATCCTCTTTCATTCTCTTTAAATTTATTTTAATTTATTTTAATTTATTTTAATTTCTTTTCTTATCCTCTACTTACATACTCTATCAAAAAATTCATGATAAATCAATTATCTTATATATATGGTAATTTTATTATGTTTATGGAATATCCATCATTAAACACCTTCTCATCTCCCTTTAATTCTAAAAATGAAAACATCATCCGTGATTTGTCGATTTACTGACATCGTGGATGATGCATTTTTATTTTCCATTACCACCTCCAAGGCTAGTCATAAAACAATTATTATGGTTAAATAATATTATATTATACATATTATAACTTATATAATGTTATGGAACTAATATATCAACATGATATTAAATAAAATTATATATCTTCATGATGGTTATAAAAACTGCCAAAATAAATTAAATCATTTTCATTAATGTTTTATCTAATGAATCATCCTTATACCATATAAAAATGATATATAATATCATTTAAACTTATTTTAAATTTATTAATGAAATAAAATTTTAATTGTGTATAATTATTCTCATTTTATATGAACCACCATACTTGTATACAAGCGAACTGATCATGAAAACCAAGAAAACAAACACTTCCAAAATGAAAAAATTGAATCTTATAACTCATAAAAAATGACATTCATAAACTTAATAAAATTATACTAAATAAAATAAATGTATAATATTTAGTAAATTAATTAATTAATGAAACTAATTTTATTATCCAGGACATTAAGCACAAGTGAAGAATGCTTTCGGACATAAGGACAAGGATTTCTTAACTCAATTTCCATTCATTGGGTTAAAATTCTACGTCATTGGTTATTTTATGCCTAGAATATGTTTGAAATGGACTATTATTGTTTTATACAGTATTTAAATTTTATTTTTTGAATTTAACTTTTATACACATAATTATTTCATTGATTTATCCTCACTCCAATGATATGATATTTGTAAGGGGTTTCTTATCTCACTTTTATTTCTATGAGATATGAATTATTCACCACTTATTTATTATTTTTAGTGTATGTATTATGTCATTTGATATATCATATCATGAATCCATTTATATTCATGGTATTTAATGTTTCATTTTATTATTATTAATGTTATGGGGCATACGATTCAATTGATTGCAAAGTGGTAAGAGGTTCTCTCCGAACCTCCATTTTTTCCTTTGGGTAATTTCTCTCTCCTTAACCAAATGTAGTTTTTTTTATATAATTATTCTAAATTCTCTTTATATTTTCCAAAATTATTTATCTAGATTAATTCATTATTCTTTCATGGAAAATATATATTCTAAAATGTTCCTTCTCAATTCCTCCTGATAAGCAAGCCAGATTAAAGGGAACTTCCTAATTTATTACCTATTTTCATGTACACAACATAATTTGTTTTAATAAACCATTATTTTTATAAAATAACTCATTTTATCATTAAAAATTATCTTAGTTTATTTATGTTTTTATAAAAACAATTATTCATTTGTCCTCTTTAAATACTCTTTAATATTTTCCCTTAAACCACACTAAAGTGGCTCATTTATAAAGTTTCTTAAACATTATTTTTATATATTTTCAATTCAGTTGGACGTAATTTATCATGATATCTACCCATTTCTCATTTTAAATCCATTATTTCATTGATATTATTATTTTCTAATATATATATCTTTTTTACATATGGTTTTTACCTTGATAGTTATTTGATTAATTGGGAAAATATTTATAAATATGTATCTTTTATTTAATATGGATATTTGATAATAAGGTTAATTATTTATTAATTAAATAGATATATGAGGAATGATTTGGGCTGGTATGACACGGGTTGGGGACCATTTAATGGAATCCCTATGGTTTAGGTACTGGTTAATGCAATCCCCTTGATGAAGTAGTAGTCTCATGAGACAAAATCAGTTGGTGAAAAACCCTTTTTGTTTGTTTTCAAGAGGAATCAGATGAGTTTGTACCCATATACTTAAAATATATTGTAAAAGGTGTTGATGGTATAATGTTTCATGTTACGGATATATGATTCCCAATAATTAATCATTTCATACATTTAGAATTCAGTTATTATTATCCATAGGATTTTCACTATGATAAAATCTATGGATGCATTTTCATTCTCAGTTTATTGATTGTCATATTTTTTTTCAGTTATTTACCTTTACGTATTGATTATAATAATTTATTAAAGTTATCTTCCACTTTACCTAACCCTTACTAAGCATTTGAGCTCACCCTTTCATTTGTTTTCCTTCTTCAGGTTAAGAAGATGAAATTTCTGAATAATTGACAAGGAGGAAGTTTATTTTCCTTTGTTATGTTCTTTGTTTAATTACCTAAGTAATAAGGTAATCATTTATGTATCTAGTTCTTCAAGACTACTAAACTGATTGATCCTTTGTGATGTGATATCTTATATTAATTCCATTATAATAAAATAACCACAAACTCAAGGCTATTGGGGTCGAGATTGTAACAGTTTGTATCAGAGAAAGTTTAGTAGAAACTTTGGGAACTAGATTAAGGAAATCCTAGATTAGGTAACATAACCCTAAGATATAATTTTAGGATAACCATAGAATAAAATCTGAAACAAAAAATGTTTATGAGATTATCTATACATAAAATTTTCAATTTGTGTTAAGTATTTCACTAATCTTGGGATTATACATTATATTTCATAGTTATATGATCTAATATAGTGTATGTCATCATTTATAAATGGAACCTCATAGAAGGAATGATAACCTCACCAATGAACATGATCCAAAAAAATAAGGGGGATAATATCTTTTAAGGTCTTATTCCAATCTTTCTAAGAGAACAAGTCTCCTAGACATTATCATCATATTAGGATATAATATCATGTACTAATGAGACAAAGAAGGAATTATCTAAGAATTATGGCTTCACAGGGAAGCACGAGAGCAAGAGTATAACTAAGAAAAATTTGGATAAAGGAAATAAGAGAAAGAATTATTTTTACACATGTGATAATTGTGGAAATAAACAACCTGATACTTGCTTAAAAGGAATGAGATTTTTCTACAAGTGTGGAGATAAAGGCCATTGTGCTTGTGATTACATGTAACACCCTAAGGTTTTAAAAATAAATTGAAATGAATGAAACATTGAGTCACTACATAATGACACTTTTTTAAGTAGATAGCTATAATCTAGCCATTAAACATAATTTTTCTGCTGCAATGATTTGAATTTCAAAAAATGAACATCTACAGTTGTTATCAGTAATTTATTTGGAGTTTTATAGAACCAACTTGTTTTTTTATGAATAGTAACATGACCCTATGAATAGTAATATGACCCTTATGAATAGTAAATCATATTATTATTTTATTTTCTTAAGGTTATAAGATAACAAGATCATGATTAATTTTTAAAGGTGATATAAAATTAGTTATAGTATTAAAATTGTTATTTTTGGAATAAAATACGATTTTATTTAAAAATTAAATTAATCATATTTAAAAAATTATTTTCAAAAATTGGATTTAATTTTTTAATTCTACACATTGAAAAATTATTAGGATGTTTTTTTGGGATTTTTTTGAAATACTTGATTTTTTTGTGAATAGTGAAATTCGATAATTTAAAGAAAATGATAAATAAATGAATTTCTACATCATGATTGAGTCGCGGATGATGTAAATGGCCATTTTTTCAAACTCACATGTACTTATTACTATTTTGGTCAAAATAATCAAGACTATTCACAGTCTTGAGAAAAAATATTAAACTAATGATTAAAATATTGGAAACCCCTCATCTCCTCCACTATAAATACCACCCTCACCCCCTCTTCCTCTTACACCTCTCAAGCTTTGATAATTGTCTAAATTATACCAAATCCCATTCCCAAGTCCCTTACCCACATCCAAGACCTTATTTTCTCACCCAATGTCCAAAACCAAAGGCCTTAGGGAGGATCTCAAGGAGAAGAGATCAAGAGGTAAGAATCCCCTTTCATTTTCTTGTGTT
Organism: Viscum album; assembly: GCA_963277665.1. Classification (NCBI taxonomy): domain Eukaryota; kingdom Viridiplantae; phylum Streptophyta; class Magnoliopsida; order Santalales; family Viscaceae; genus Viscum; species Viscum album. The sequence goes on from OY728130.1 coordinate 407,563,508, forward strand.
TTCTTTTTAATTCCTTTTATTTTAATATAATCCATTCCCCTCCCCTTATCCAAAAGGCATGGAAGCTCTATAATATTATACATTATTTATTTTATCATGTTTATTTAAAAAAATTTATCATCATTATTTCCCTCCTCTTCCTCTTATTCTAAAAATAAAAACATTATCCGTGATGTGTCGATTTACCAACATCGTGGATGATGTGTCTTAAATTTCATTTAATTCCTTAAAATATGGTTTTAAAACCATTTTAATTGTTTAAATAGATTTTAAAGTGTATTATATTACTTCTATTATGTTCTGTAATTAACTTATATGCATAATATTAAAGGTATATTATGAAACTAGTTCGTGATTATCGAAGAACCACCAAAATAATACAATGAAAGTCACTAATGATTTATCTAATGAATAATCCTTATACCATATAACCAAAATTATTTATGAAATAATTTAATATTATGGAAACATATTAATACCATTTCATTCCATTTATTTATTTTTGATTCCATTCGACAAGGAAATCCTTTTCGAACCTATCAAGGAAACCATTTAAAGAACGCACCCAAAACAATGTAAATAACAAAATATTATTAATAAATGGGCCGAATGATGTTATACAATGATCATATAATTTGTTATAAACATGAATATGTTTCTATAAAATATTAATAACACTATTTTAACCTTTATACAGGAGTTTTAAATAAGTTTTAAGTAAGACGAACTGGAGGTAAGGGAATTCTTAACCCAATTTCTATTATTTGGGTTAACCTTCTACTTCATTAATTATGTGGTATTAAGATTATTTTGTGTAATTAATTTTGTTTATATTATGTTATATTATGTGTATTTATAGTGTATACACATATTAATTTCATCCTATTTTATTCTCATATCAATTATATGTTATTTGTAAGGAACTTTTCTAATAAAATCTTCTTTTAAACTTCTAGTTTTGAAAAATTCAAAGTGAATGTTTTTATGAAAGTATTATTATTCTATGATTATTTTATGGTTATTGGGAACTGTTTATGATTAAAGGTGGTACCTATATCTCCCTCCGATGCATTTCTTATGTGTAAGTTGGAGGTCAGTCGTATGGTTACTCCAAGTGTAATTGTAATGGTTACACCCTAAAGTAGCTGTGGGGGTTACATTGTAAGGTATCCATGAAGGTTAGAAATCACAAGGTAGATGTGAGGGTGTCAAAATTAAGTAAGTAATGCCCCAAGATACCCTTATTCCTTATTTATATTTTATTTTATTTATGTAATCTCATGTTTCATAAAGTAAGTATATGATTCTTTATGGGTGAGAAGTATGTCTTTGTGAAAATGATTTCATATGTTTATAAGAATTCATGAACTAATAGTTTCTTTCCTTATTTTTATACCCTTTACTGAGATTTTTATGCTCAAACCATGTTTTTAAATTATTTTCACATGTTATAAGGATGTGTAAGAGGAATAAGTAATTCAAGTTAAATGTTATGAAGATTTTTCAAAGAAATAATGTTGTTGTTTTGTGTTTAAAATTTTATGTTTTAGAAGAAATGGATACAATTTTAATGGTAACCACTTTGTATTATTGTGGTTTGATATTTATGAGTTATATACTAACTTTATAAAACTCTAAACCAAAAATATCTTTGGGAATGTAAAGAAGTTAAATCTAGTTGAAATAGCTAGATTATGTAATGTTTAAGGCTGGGTCTTTATATTTGGTTTCAGAGAACAGTTTAGATAATTTTAAGGGTTAGGAAGATTTTAATAGAATACCATCAATGATTATTACCTTATGTTTATGATGAAATTATATATCAATGAAATATTAGCATGTTGCTTCATCTAAGATATGTCTGTTCAGAATGGTTTTTCACAGAAGAAATAGGGAAGCTGAAGTTAGAAGGAACCGAGAGGATGATATCTTTCTTAATCTGCAACTAGGAATGGAGGGGATTGGAATTGAGTAGTTTGTGATAGTAATGGATTATTTTACATAGGAAATAAATGATGGTGTCATCCATGCAAGAGGAAAACCAGAGCTGCCATAAAAGAACATGAAGATAGTGGAACATTTTATGATGCAACACCCTACTGATTTTAGTGGATATTATGACCTAGTTGTAGATGAAGGATGGATTAAATCCCTTGAAAAGATATTCAATTTTATAATATATTTAGATAATCAAAATTTAAGTCTTTATATTTATCATTTTAAGGTAAAGCTGATCAGTGGTGGTCAATGGTCAATAATATCAGGGATAGAGAGGAGATTGATACCTTAGAGTGGGATGAATTTAAAATTATTTTCCTTGAAAAATATTTTCCAAATGTGGTTCGATATATGATGGAGAAAAAATTCCTTGAATTGAAGAAGAAGAAGGAAGATTAAGTGGCTATGTATGAAGTGAACTTCACCTGACTGGAAAGTTATGCTCCAAATCTTATTCAAGATCTTGATAGAAAAATCAATTGATTTTACTCACAATTGAATCCAAGATACTGAAGGTTATTATCCTCCTGAGAATTAAAAAGCTATGAAAAACTTGTCCAATGTGTTGAGAGGGCAGAAATAGAGTTTTATGATGATCATTTGTACTATGAAAAAAAATATAAGAAGAGGTCCAAATGAAAATAAATGGGTAAGAATCAATAAAAGAAATCTGATGGTAAAAAATTTTAGTTTCTAGTTCATGAAAAGTGTGGTAAAAATAACCCTAGGGAATGCATTACCAAAACTAGGAAGTTTTTTCTATGTGGTAAGTTAGGAAATGTGGTCCGAGATTATAATGAAAATGATCATAAGACTAATCATCATAATCAAACTGTAAAGTGTTTTAAATGTGGTGAGATGGGTCATTATGCAAATGCTTGCCCAAAGAGAGATCCAAATGATGAAAAGAAGACAGAATATAAGCAGAAAGGTTTAGTGAGACCCTTTATGACTATATCAGTAAACTTTGGGAAATATAATGAAGTTTTATTAGGTACCTTGTTTGTTTACTCATATTTTTATAAAGTTTTATTTGATACGGAGTCTACACATTCCTTTATTTGTGATATTTTTTTGGTAAATTGGAAATATCACCTCAACAAATGAGACCAAAACTTATTTTTAAAACACCAGGGGGAAATATTACAATAAAGAGGAATTATAAGAATCTTTATATTGTGGTTTGTGGAAATAAATTAGTTTCAAACCTTGTTTTTTCCCTTATTAGAGTTTAATGTCATTCTGGGTATGTATTGGCATTATTTTTATCATGCTAATATTGATTGTAGAGATAAAGAAGTTGTTTTTTAGAAAGAGTTTGAGTTTTTATACAATAATAAACCCATACAATTGATAATATATCAGGAAGTTGAGAAAATATTGAAATATAGAAATGAAAGCTATCATGCTCATATTTTTGAAAAAAATGGAACTATTCAGATTAATGATGTTCCAGTGGTAAATGAATACCTTGATGTTTTTTTCTGATGAGTTACCGGTTTTATACCTGATCAGGAATTTGAACTCACAATTGAATTAGTTCCTGATGCTAAGCCAATTTCAAAACCTCCTTTATCAAATGGATGAAATGGAACTTCTTAAAAATCAATTGGAGGAGTTGCTTGATAAAGGATTCATTATTCATAGAACTTCACCATGGGTATCTCTAGTTTTGTTTGTTAATAAGAAATATGGTTCAATGATACATTTCATTGATTATAGTTCCTTGAATAACATCACTATTAAAAAAAATTATCCTTTGCCTCATATCTATGATTTGTTTGATTAGATCTAGGGAGAATAGTATTTTTTGAAGGTTGAACTGAGGTCAGGGTACCATAAGTTGAAAGTAAAGGAAGCAGACATCCCAAGACTATATTCCATACTAGATATGGGCATTATGATTTTTTTTCTTTATGTTTGAGTTTAACTAATTCACCTGCTGTATTCATGGATCTTATGAATAGAATATTTCATGATTTCTTGGATAAGTTTGTGGTTGTGTTTATTTATTACATTATTATATATTTTAAAAGTAAATAGAATCATGAAAAACATCTAAGGGTTGTTTTTTAAACCTTAAAAGAAAAGAAACTATATTGAAAATTAAAAAAGTGTGAATTTTGTTTGCAACATATTTATTTTCCTAAGAATATTGTAAATAAGGATGGAATAATAGTTGATCCTGACAAAAAAATTGGTTGATGAATGGCCAAGACCCAAAAATGTTACATAGATTCTTAGGTTTCTTGGATTAATAGGTTATTACTGGTGGTTTGTTTAAAACTTTACAAGGTTATCTAGCCCGCTAACTAAGTTAACAAGAAAAGGGGTTAAATTTATTTGGATAGAAGAATGTGATGTTTATTTTCAATAACTAAAGAAGAGATTGGTGAATGCTCCAGTTTTGGCCTTGACTTCCATAAATGGTGAGTTTTTCATCTATTGTGATGCTTCATTGAAGGGACTTAGTTGTGTTTTGATGAAGAATGATCAGGTAATTGATTATGATTCAAGTCACTAAAACCTCATGAGTTAAATTATCCCACACATGATTTGGAATTAACAATGTGGTTTTTTATTTGAAAATTTAGAGGCATCATTTATATGGATCCAAATGTGAAATATATGCTGACCATAAAAGTCTGAATTATATATTCACTGAGAAGGAACTAAACATGAGGTAGAGAAGATGTCTTGAATTGATAAAGGATTATGATTTCATGATCAATTACTATACAGGAAAAGAAAAAAAATTGGCAGATGCCTTAAGTAAAAAACATCATGCATCATTAACAATGTTATGATTAGAACATGACCCCTTGGTTAATGATTTGATGAATTTTGGCTTGGATGTTTTTGGTGCATGAAATCCCTCTATTTTGTTTCAGGTTTCAGTGCAGTCGTATTTGTCAGACAGAATTAAGAAAGAATAGAAGGAAGACAGGGAGCTATATAAAAAGGTAGAATTGTTTAAAATGGGTAAGTTTCCATATTTAACATTGATAAAGATTGTGTTTTGATATTTGGAAAAAGATTGTGTGTGCATTTTTATTCTCATCGGAATAAAGAGTTGTTGTGTGAAGCTCATAAAAATTCGTTTTCAGTTCATCTGGTAGCACAAATATGTAGAGATACCTTTGAGAGTATTAATGGTGGGATAGAATGAAAAGAGATATTGCATATTTTATCGTGAAATGTTTGACATGTCAATAGGTTAAAGCAGAGAGGCAGTTACCAAAGGGGATGCTTCAGCCTTTACTAGTGCCAGTGTGGAAATGAGAAAATATATCCATGGACTTCATTGTGGGGCTACCAAATACTTCTCAAGGTAACAGTACAATATGGGTTATTATTGATCGACTGACTAAAATTTATCATTTACTTCATATTCAAGATACTATGTCTTTTGACCAGATTTCTCGACTGTACCTCAAAGAGATTATTAGGTTACATGGAGTTCCTCTTTCCATTGTATCTAACTGTGATCCCAGGTTCACTTCTAACTTTTGGAAGGGCCTTCAGAAGTCATTGGAACAAAATTAAATTTTAGTATAGCTTTTCATCCTCAATCATATGGGAAGTCAGAATGGATGATTCAAACTTTGGAGGATATGCTTCGATCTTGTTCAATGAATTACCTTGGAAGTTGGGATCAACATATTTCTTTAGTTTATTTTTTTATAATAATAGATTTCATTCTAGTATAAAGACATAACCTTTTGAGTCATTATATGGGAAGTGGTGTCGAACTCCAGCATTTTGAGATGAAGTTGGGGAAAGAGAGTTGATGGGACCATAATTAGTAGAGGAAGTGGATGAGAAAGTGAAGATGATCCAGAAACACATGAGACCAACTTAGAGTAGGTAGAAAAATTATGTAGATAACAGGAGGAAAGAATTTTATTTCGAGGTAGGTGATCATGTTTTTCTTAGAATCTCACCATGGAAAAGTGTTATGTGTTTTGGTAAAAAAGAAAGCTAAGTCCATGGTTCATTAGACCTTATGAAATCATGGAAAAAGTTGAACCAATCACCTACTGAGTAGATTTTCCTCCGATTTTATCTCAGGTGCATAATTTTTTTATGTTTCTATGTTGAGAAAGTATGTGCCAGATTCATCTCATGTTTCGAGCCCAGAAGTAGTTTAGTTGGTAGAGAGTATTTCTTATGAAGAGAAACCCATTCAGATTCTTGATCAAAGAGAGAAAGTATTGCAGAATAAGGTAATCCACCAGGTAAAGGTTTTGTGGAGGAACCATATGGTTGAAGAAGCCACATGGGAATATAAAATACTATGAGGAAAAGGTACCATCATTTGTTTAATAAGTAAATAAAATTACGAGGGCACGATTTCTAGAAGGCGGGGAGAATGTAACACCCCAAGGTTTTAAAAATAAATTGAAATGCATGAAACACTAAGTCTCTACATAATGAAACTTTTTTTAAGTAAATAGTTATAATCTATCCATTAAACATAATTTTTCTTCTTTTATGATTTGAATTTCAAAAAATAGACATCTACACTTGTGATCACTAAGTTATTTGGAGTCTGATAGAACCAACTTGTTTTTTTAGTGAATAGTAACTTACCCTTATGAATAGTAATATGAACCTTATGAATAGTAAATCATATTATTATTTTATTTTCTTAAGTTTATAAGATAATCATATCTTGATTAATTTTTCAAGGTGATATAAAATCAGTTATAGTATTAAAATTATTATTTTTGGAATAAAATATGATTTTATTTAAAAATTAAATTAATAATATTTAGAAAATTATTTTAAAAAAATGGAGTTCATTTTTTAATTCTAAATGTTGAAAAATGGATAGAGTGAATTTTTGGGATTTTTCTAAAATACTTGAATTTTTGGTGAATAGTGAAATCCGTTAATTTACGAAAAATGCTAAATAAATGAATTTTTGCATCATGCTTGAGTCATGAATGATGTAAATGGCCATTGATTTTAACTCACATGAACTTATTACTATTTTTTTTCATAATAATCAATACTATTCATAGTCTTGAGCAAAAATATTAAACTAATGATTAAAATAATGGAACCCCCCTCTCCTCCACTATAAATACCACCCTCACCCCCTCTTCCTCTGAAACCTCTAAAGCTTTGATAATTGTATAAATTATACCAAATACCCTTCCTAAGTCCCTTACCAACGTCCAAGACCTTATGGTCTCACCAAAATGCCAAAACCAAATGCCTTAAAAAGGATCTCAAGGAGAAGAGATCAAGAGGTAAGAATCCTCTTTCATTTTCTTGTGTTTTCTATTCAATTCATTTTCTTTTCCTATACTCCCTTACCCTCCCCTTATCCAAGCGGCATGTAAGGTCAATAATCTTATATATTCTGGATTTTATAATTTTTATGGAAAAAAATTTGATTATAATTCTTCTTCTCCCATTCCTCTTATTCTAAAAATAAAAACACCGTCCGTGATGTGTCGATTTACCAACATCATGGATGATGTGTCTTCAATTTCCTTTAATTCCTTAAAATATGGTTGTAAAATAATTTTAATTGTTGAAATTTATTTTAAATTTTTTTATATGACCTCTATTATGTTCTGTAATTAACTTATATTCATAATATTAAAGCTATATAATGAAACTAGTTCGTGATTATCGAAGAACCGCCAAAATAATCTAAACGAAAGTCACTAACGATTTATATAATGAATCATCTTCATACCATATAACCAAAATTATTTATAGAATAATTTAATATTATTGAAACATATTAATTCCATTTCATTCCACTTATGGATTTTAGCTTCCATTCGACAAGGAAATCCTTTACAAACTAACCATGGAAACCATGTAAAGAACGCACCTGAAACAATGTAAATAACAAAATATTATTAATAAATGGGTCGAATGATGTTATAAAATGATCATATAATGTGTTATAAAAATGAATATGTTTCTTTAAAATATTAATAACACTATTTTAACCTTTATACAGGGGGTTTAAACAAGTTTTAAGTAAGACAAACCCGAGGTAAGAGAATCCTTAACCCAATATCCATTCTTTGGGTTAACCTTATACTTCATTAATTATGTGGTACTAATATTATTTTTTGTAATGAATTTTATTTATATTATGTTATATTATATGAATTTATAGTTTATACAAATATTCCTTTCATTATATTTGATTCTCATATCAATTATATGTTATTTGTAAGGAACTTTTCTTATAAAATCTTCTTTTAAACTTCTAGTTTTACAAAATCCAAAGTGAATGTTTTTATGAAAGTATTATTATTTGATGATTATGTTATGGTTTTTGGGAATTTTTTATGATTAAGGTTGGTACCTATATCTCCCCCCAATGCATTGGGTATGTGTAAGTTGGAGGTCGGACGTATGGTTACTCTAAGTGTAACTATGATGGTTACACCATAAGGTAGCCATGAGGGTTACATTGTAAGGTAGTCGCGAGGGTTACAAATCATAAGGCAGTATTGAGGGTTAAAAAATTAAGTAATTAGTGCCCCAAGATACCCTTATTCCCTATTTATGTTTTCTATAAGTTATAGAATCTCATGTTTCACAAAGCAATTATATAATTCTTTATGGGTGAGAAGTATGTCTTTGTGAAAATGATTTCATATGTTTATAAGTATTCATGGAAAAATGGTTTCTTTCCTTACTTTTATATCCCTTACTGAGATTTTTATTCTCAACCCATGTTTTTAAATGATTTCCATAGGTTATAAGGACATGTAATAGGAAGAAGGAATTCAAGTTAAATGATATGAATATTTGTCAAAGAAATCATGTTGTTGTTTTGCGTTTAAAATTTTATGTTTTGGAAGAAATTGATTCTGTTTTAATGGTACCCACTTTGTATGATTGTGGGTTGATATTTATGAGTTATATCATAAATTTATAAAACTCTAAACTGAAAATATCCTTGGTAATGTAAAGAAGTAAAATCTAGTTTAAATAGTTAGATTATGTAATGTTTAAGGCTGGGTTCTTATATTAAAAGGCTAAGAAAAAGGATTCCAATGTAAAATACTTCAACTGCAAGGAGATGGGGCACTACACAAATCAATTTCTCAAGTGTCAAAGGAATATATCTGAAAAGAGTATAATGGATCATGGTCAAGATTATTCTACTACCATAGAAAAAGAGGAATGATTAATATGCCAGTTCTTGGATTCAAGAATTATGTTATTTGAGTATTTTATGAATAATGATATGGTTATAAGAATCATGAGATATATAAGGATTGTACTAAAATACTTCTTCTTTAAGGAATTAGAAGCATGTGATGAATAAAAATTGTAATCAAGAGAAGTGATTCTGTTTTAAGTTGATCTTCTTGAAAACACATGACTTGGGAAAGATAACCCTAAATATGTTCTTGACATTGAGATAATAATAAATAGAAATTTATGGGATAATATTAGTGATCGTGAAGGTGGTTAGTGATCTGATGGTTTATGTTATGTTGGAATTATTAGATGTTTGGATTTAAGGAATATATTCAACAACCTAATATTTTACTATTAGAATCATGCATATTTTATAAAGGTTTAAAGGAGATTAAGGTATTCATATACTTGTTATGTGACAATAAGTGATACATTATTTGGGGAAATCTTTTATTAAGTTTATTTTGGGAATTTAGTAACCTTCTAAATTTTTAGTCTTTGAATTTAGAAAGATATATTTTGGATGATTCTTAAGGTTAACAACTTATGGAATGGATTAAAGATATTATTGATTAAGATAAAGTATGATTTATTATATTGGATAACCTGTGCTAACCATTTTGGTTTCAATAAACATTTAAAGGCCAAAATAATGACTTGTGGATATTATGATTCATAAAAGTGCTTCAAGAAAAAAAAATTCTTGAATATCCATCTCCATATTTAATAAATGAAGTGGATATAGATCTAATCAAAACCAAAGGATGATATTATGAAATGTAAATGAATCAAGTAAGTTTATTTTCTCATGTGATTTTATGGATAGTAAAATAAACCCTCAACTCTAGGAAAATGATTTTGGAAAAAATTTCATCTATTTACTTTTCTTATAAAGAAATAAATGGTATTTTAACCAACCAAAAATTTACGATTTTATGATGGTAGAATTTCTAATGACCATGTTCTCTATCACTCTCCATCAAAACTAGATAGTTATATTTTTCTTCAATGCTCATGTTTTCACTTTCCACTAATTATCTCCTATAGGGAAACCTTGTTTTGTGGTGACCATCACATTTTCCTTTCCCTCTATTTAAGATGAAGTTTTATTAACCTTGTTGATGATGTGGGATTTTCATATATGTATTTTAAAACTAAAACTCCATGATTATCAATCACAAGTTTAAATTTTGAGGATTCAATTTATTGAAGGAGGGGAGAATATTACACCCCAAGATTGTATGGTATGTATCTTCTTAAATAAATTGAATTAGTTTAATATATTACGTTTTACACAACACTGATCTTAAATGAACAATGATATACTATTAAATATTACCATGACTGTTGAAATAGTAATTTGACTGTTAGGAATAGAAATGTGACTGTTAATAATAGTAATGTAACCATTAGAATAATAACCTCACCTATGAAATTATAAATAAAATTTAGGTATCTCATAAATGAAAATATGATATATTTATATCACATAATAAGTAAATAAATGTTTTAAAAGTGATAAATTAAGTGTTGGTATTTTTGTGAAACATAAATGTTTATTTATAATTTTATAATTTATATAATGATTTAAAAAAAAATTTATATTCATAAAATAGATTCATAAATTAATATTTTTTTAATCTGATTATTAGGTAATTTTATGAGACCATAATTAATTTTTCAAAGTGTTGTAAAATCAGTTATAATATTAAAATCAATATCTTGAGATACATAAATATTTTAATTGAAAATTAAATTAATCACATTTAAAAAATTATTGTTATAAAATGGAGTTCATTTTTAAAATCTACACATCGAAAAATGGTTAGGGTGAATTTTTGTGATTTTTCTAAAATAGTTAAATTTTTAGTGAATAGTGAAATACCATAATTTACGATATTAGCTAAATACATGAATTATTGATTCATGGATGATTCATGGATGATTTAAGAACTATTAGTTCAAACTCACATGCACTAGTTACTATAATTAGTCACAAGAATCATCACTATTGATAGTCTTGAGATAAAACAATAAACTAATGAATAAAATAATAAAAAACACCTCTCTCTTCCACTATAAATACCACCCTCACTATATATTATCCTCACACCATATAATATTTTTATCTTGCTTATATTATACCTAATTACTCTACCAAACCTCTTCCCCATATCCTGGTATTGCAGGTGTCACCAAAAGATCAATCCCAAGTTCCTTAAGGAGGTTCTCAAGGAGACGCTATACAAGAGATAAAATCCTCTTTCATTATCTTTTAATTTATTTTAATTTATTTTTATTTCTTTTATTATCCTCTCCTTAACTCCTATATGAAAAAATTCATGATAACTCTATTATATTTTATATGTGGAAATTTTATTATGTTAATGGAATATCCATCATCAAACCCTTTCTCATTTCTCTTTTATTCTAAAAATGAAAACATCGCCTATGATGAGTCAATTTACCGCCATCACAGATGATGAGTTTTCATTTTCCACTACCACCTCCAAGTATGGTCATAAAACCATTATTATGGTTAAATAATAACATTTTATACATATTTTAATTTATATATTATTCTAGAACCAATATACAAACATGATATTAAATAAAATGATATAAGTTCGTGATGGTCGTAAAAACTGCCAAAATAAGGTAAATCATTTTCATTAACATTTTATTTAATGAATCATTCTCATACCATATAACCAAATGATATATAAGATAATTTAAACTTATTTAATTTCATTAATGAAATATAATTTCAATTCTGGATAATTATTCCCATTTTACATGAACTTCCATTCTTATATATAAGTGAACTGATCACGAAAACCAAGAAAACAAAATATTCCCAGAACAACAAAATTGAATCTTATAACTCATCAAAAAGGCAATACATGAACTTAATAAAATTATAATAAATAAAATACATGTATAAAATTTTCTTAATTAAGTAATTAATGAATTTAATTTGATTATTGAGGACTTTAAGCACAATGTAGAATGCTTTCGGAATAAGGTGAGAGTTTTCTTAATAAAATTTCCATTCGTTGGGTTAAAATTTTATGTCATTGGTTATATTATGCCAATAATATGTGTTAAATGGCATCTTATTGTTTTATACTCTATTTACAATTTTATTTTGTGAATTTACCTTTATAACACATAATTATTTCATTGATTTATCCTCACTTCAATGATACAATATTTGTAAGGGGTTTCTCATCACACTTTTATTTCGGTGATATTTTCCTTATTCAACACTTATTTATTGTGTGTGGTGTATGTATTCTGAACTTTGATATATCATATCATGAATATATTTATTTTCATGTAATTCAATGTTTCATTTTATGGTTATTAATTTTATGGGTCATATGATTCGATTGATTGCAAAGTGATATGGGATTATCTCCAAACCTCCATTTTTTCCTTCAGGTCACTCTCTCTCTCTCCTTACCTCAATGTAATTATTATTTATTTTTATATAATTCTTATAAATTCTATTTATATTTTCTAAACTTATTCATCCATATTAATTCATCATACTTTTATGGAAAATACATGTTTCAAAAGGTTCCCTTATCAATTCCTTCTGATAAGCAAGACCGATTAAAGGGAACTTCCCAATTTCTTACCAATTTTCATGTACACTCCACAATCTATTTTAATCCACCATTATTTTTCTAAAATCACCTATTTTATCGTGAAAAAATATCTTATTTTATTTCTTGTTTTATACAAACAATTATTCATTTTACCTCTTTAAATACTCTTTAATATTTTCCCTTAAACCGGACTAAAGTGGCTCATTTCTAAATTTTATTAAACACTATTTTTACATTTTTTCAGTTCAGTTGGACATAATTTATAATTATCTATGACTATTTCTCCTTTTTAATCCATTATTTAATTTGTATGATTATTTTATAATTCGTATACCATTTTTATATACAGTGTTTACCTTGATAGTTATTTGATTAATTGGGAAAATATTGATAAATATGTATCTTTTATTTAATACTCATATTTGATGATAAGGTGAATTATTTATTAATTAAATAAATATAAGAGGAGTTTTTTGGACAGGTATGACATGGGATGAGGACCGTTTAATGTAATCTCTATGGGTTAGGGATCAGTTAATGCAAGACCCTCGATGTATCAGTAGTCTCATGAGATGAAATCAGTTGGCGAAAAACCCTTCATGTTTGTTCTCAATAGAAATCATACGGGTTTCTACTCACAGGATTAAACCATCTTGTGGAAGGTCTTGATGGTATAATGGTTCATGTTCCAGATACATGATGTCCAATAATTAATCATTTCCTACATTGAGAATTCAGTTATTATTATCTATAGAATTTTCACTATAACAAAATCTATAGATGCATTTTCTTTCTCAGTTTATTTGTTAATATGTGTTTTTTAGTTATCTACCTTTTAATATTGATTATACTTATAGATTCAAGTTATCTTCTATTGTACCTAACCCTTACTAAGCATTTGAGTTCACCATTTTATTTTTTTCCTTCCCCAGGTTATGAAGATGAAATATTTGAATAAGTGATAAGGAAGAAGTTTATTTTTTTTATTATATTCTATATTTAATTACGAATGTAATAAGGGAACCATGAATATATATAGTTCATTCAGATTAATAAAATGATTGATCCTTGGTGATGTGATATCTTGTATCTATTCCATTATAATAAAATAACCAGAAAATATATTATATTGGGGTCGGGGTTGTTTACAATTGATATCAATATGGGATGTGTTCCATGTCTCATAATTAAATAAGTATTATCTGAACCCATCTCACATGCTGAACTGGGAAGAATTGGAGTAGGAATCCAATCTGTCTATGTTCGAGTGATCAGTACGGATTATGGACTCTCAAGAGAAAGTGTTTCAGGGTAAATCCATACCATTGGTCCAAGAATCAGGACAATGATAAACATGAGACATTGAAGTGAAGGTCCTGGGTGTTAGAGAAATATCCTCATTTATTCTATGATCTAACTTTGGTTTGACTTTCTAATGGTAGAAAGTTTCTATGGTGGAGAGAATTGTAATATCCATTATTTTATTTTGAGTTATTTTCTAGTTTTTTTTCTGGTATTACCTTTATTACATGGATTTATTAGGAGTTTCTAAGAAAAATGGTGGTTTTAGGCCAAACTGATGGAGGTATATAGTTGTTGCATGATTAATAGAAATCATGCACCAATGCAAACCATGCACTATGGACAATGGCACTATCTAGGCTTCACATCCTAGTGTACAGGCATGCAAACCTATTATAAAAATCATGTGCCTAGGATAGTGGAACTATCTAGTTCATACGACTAGGTTCATGGGTGTGTACCCCCTCCTAGAAAATCATGTGACCACTTTTCCCTTTAGACAAGGGTTTTGCACATTTTGGAAAACCGTGTGGCCAAACCATGCATCCTTCCATATCTATAAAAATTAGAAAATTCATAAACTAAACCTCATAAATTTTAATTCCCTAATACCCATTTATCCACCAATTCAGAACCCTCTACTCTAGGAATATCCCCCCACTCTTCCTCTCCTCCCTTAGGCTCTAAATATTGGGTGGATTTGGATTTGATTCTTCAAGAAACTTCAAGTAAACTCATCATTTATTCTTTTCCTCCTTCTTGGTCTTTGTCCATCCCTTCTTGTGTTCTCTTTTCTCCAGTAGATAGTTTTACATAAAGTGGGTTTAATATTATTTACTTAGGTTAAATGTTGTCAGTTTTGGTGTGCCCTTGCCTTTATAGGGTGTCCTCTTGGTGCGACTTTTTGTTTTCAACCGGTTTTAGGTGATTTCAATTGTAAGGTGTGTGGTTCCATGATTTGACATTATTTTATGATTTTATTATGCTTGATTTATTTTCTAAGTGGGTTTTATAAATTATGTGGGTGGTGTGAAAAGTTATTTCCATGGGATTTGATGTGTGTTTATAGTTGAATGATGATTTTCCCTTTGTAGATGGTCGTGTGTCAAGTGTGATTTTGATTACTGAGATTATGATTTTCTAAGAGGTGATTTCATGTGATATAGGGATTCAAATTGAGAAAATGGTAATCCTAGGTATCTAGGTGGAAATAATAGATCTATTACGCTAGGTGAGTCGGCACGGTCGAGGTCCAATATCCCTAGCAAGATTATATAACAACACTAACTAAACATACATGATGAGGATTGGTTGGCTCAACCAGTAGATGGACTATTGTGTCCGGGATGTGATCATAGAGAGTAAAAGGATCCTAGGACCCCGCTAACCCTAGTACCTTAGGGATTTTATAAGGTTCTCATTCTATGCATATCGTTTATCTTATTGTTACCTTCACATCCTTTTTAATTTCAAAGAATGTTTTATTTAAATTGCATATTTATTTTCTTAATAACTAGCATGTTAATTTTTCATTTAATGTCATTTCATGGAATATTTTTTGGGGGTATCCTACTAGGAATTTTGGTTCATACCCTACTTACACACTCAAGTGTCTGTAGCTCTTGTTATGTTTGACTTAGGTAAAGGCAAGGCTTTATATGCCGGTGATGGTGGTTTTATGTGCTAGTGGTTTCTTCTTGGATAGATTTTGGTGTAATTAGAGAGTTGACCCACATTTTGGATGGAGTTTTGTTGTCTAGTTTCTCCCTCTTCCATTCTTGGTTGTTTTTTGGTTGTAAATGTAAAATGCCTAACTCATGTTGTAGTGTTTTACTTTGATCTCTCATGTTATGGATATTGATTATGATTTTATGTATCATTCTTGTGGATTTTTTATTGTTGATTATCATGATATAAATCATTCCAAAAGGTGTTTCTTGATTCCCAGTTACTGGTTTATAGCCTATGGGGATAATTAATTCCCTTTAGACCATGCCACAGGCTGGGTTGGGTGTCAGGTTGGATGGAAGCTCCAACCTGGTTTGTGACATGGAATTTCCAGAATAGATGTCATCAAAATTACTATTATAGAGTAGTAGTAGGATAACCTTTACATTTTTCATAATAGTTTAGATGTTTATCCATAGGTTGAAATCCAAAAATTAACTTTTAGGTATTTGAATCCATCAATTTATGAAATATAGATGTCAAATACACTGACCGAATGGCCGAAAAACCTTCATTTTTTATTATTTTTGATAATACACCTTTCAAGGGGTGAGGTGGAACCCTTACAAAGCCCAAAGGATTAGATACAATTACATGTCCCATAGGCCTTAGAGGGAATCACCCAAACAAGACAACTTGGAACAACTCCTCCCCATCACATGTCATGATATCAGCACTCCACCTTTACATGGCTAGTCGACTAGATATCCTGTGTAGAGTTGCACAAGCCCGGTACCGATGGAAATGCCATACCATCTCATTCTTCCAATTTCAGTAACCTCTGCTCTGTTGAATGCGCCTACTTTGAACCTCATCTGGAGCCTTGTCCCTTATAGTCTGACTGGTACATCTACATATTCATGTGGCCCAAAGGCCTTGGGATGGCCTGAAGGCCTTGAGGTGGCCCTAAGGCCTTGAGAGAAAATTTTCCCAAAGGCCTTGGGTGGCCCAAAAGCCTTGCATGACCTGAGGACCAAACTGGTGGCCCATAGGTCCAGATAGATGAATAGTTTCGGCTGCTACAGTACCGAACAATACTTGCTATAGCGCCTGCTACAGTACTGCTACAGTACCGGAAATATGTCTCCACTTGGATTTTATCTCGAGTCCCTTTGATGCACTTTCTGAGTCTTCACCAACCGGGTTGAGGCTCATGTGCTCAAATACACATAATCAATTGTTTATAAGATGGTTTTTAGACCATATTTTTAAGAAGTCAATTAAAAATACAGATTCAATTTCAGAAAGACTTCAATGGCTAGCTAGAGGATCAAGTGTTCATGTATTATCTTATAATGGTTATGTAATTAATCATTATACATTATATACAAATTAACATTATGAATACAGTACCATGAAAAATAATGGAGTTACACTTTTGGATGAATTGATGCATGTATCTGGCACCAAGGAAGGAAATGTAATTTATATTAAAATGTCATAATTTGGAATCATCAAACATGTATGGGACTTGGATTATTCAACATTCCAAGTGATTATTTTGCAATTAAAATGGGTTTATAATAAAAGTTTAGTTAAATGAGTGTAATTAGGATTTGTGAAAGTGGATTTTATCAAGGAAGGGTACAAAGATAAATAGTTTATAATGGAATCTCAGGCAGTGAAAGTATTTTGTGTTGTAGATACTACAAACTGAAAGTACTCAATTATTCTATTATCGACCAAAACCACTGAAGGTTCAAATCTCAATTAAACTGAGGATGACCTTTTCATTATAGCATTACAATCATTTCATAGTGGTCCCAATGCAGATGGTGTATTGTATGTCATAGGAGAGCATAATGAGGGGATTTGGATACTTTATAGCAGGGTCAAATCCATTAAACATTTAAGAAAAGTTCAATAATCAGGTTATATTTTTTTAATATACATTGTGTTACCTCATATTATTATCTATTTACTTCTGAATCTAGGTAATCTAAATTAAATGTTTGACCACTTATGCAGATAATAACTTCTGGACATGTCAATACTCTCAATCCAAAGGAACATAAGGTTTCTCAACATGATGATGCTCCCAATATAGAGGAACAAAAATATTCTACACATTCTAAAGATACTAATCTATAGGAACAATATATTAATGATGTTGAATCCGAGTAAATGGTAGATGGTGAAAAAACTATGTCCAAAAAATACAAGAGCATCATAGCATGGTGGTGTTAACAAAAATTATTTAGGCTAGAGTCTAAGGCATCAAATTCAAGGTTATATGGAATACATGCGACCATCCTGTTAACCCCAAAAGGCCATGTTTAGTAGTTACATTGGGATCACCACTCAAATGCATGTTCCAGTTGATGAAGATTCATGGAACAAAGTTGTGTATGTGCTTAGGGAACAAATTTGGGAAGATATTATGGTAAAATTATGATATAAATTATTTATTTTACTAAAAATAAAATAATGAAATGTTAATTTAATCTTCATTATCACTTTAAGGGTAAATTTATAGTAGACTCAAAGTTTATTTCTTTAGTTTAAAATTGAAATCTTAGTTCAAAACACACGTTATATACTCAAAATTGATCAAACATATTCAAATTGTTTTGATAAATTATTAAAATTATTCATATGTCATTTTTGATGTGTACGAATTAGACTCATGTTAAAACAATACATGATGTGATAGATATGACTCAAAGTGTGTGTTTTTCAGTTTAAATATACATTTTAGTAAAAAAGACAAGTGTCATACTCAAAACTGAGAAAATACATTCATATTGTTTTGATAATTTAGGAAAAAGATCCTTATATATTTTTTATGGGTAGGAATCAAACTCACATCAATCTGACACATGGTGTGACCTATTTTACTCTAAGTGTATTTTTTTATTTAAAAATTAAAATTTAGTTCAAAACACACATCACATATTGAAAAACTGAGAAAAACATTCAAAATGTTTTTATAATTTAATACAATGATTCCTAAGTTATTTTTGATGTGTAGGAATCATCCGTAACTCAATCTGATACACGGTATTCCCGATATGACTCAAAGTATCTGTTATCAGTTTAAAATTGATATTTAAGTTCAAAAGATGTGTCACTCATTGAAAATAGATAAAACACACTTATATTATATTTATAATTTAGTAAAATGATTCATGATTATTTTTTGATGTGCAAAAATCAATATCCTGTCAAACCGACACAAGATGTGACCGGTATGACTCAAAGTTCATGTTTTCAGTTTAAATTGAAATTTTATTAAAAAAGACACATAAAATACTAAAAAATGGGAAAACACATTCAGATTATTTTAATAAATTTTGAAAATGATCCTTGAGCCATTTTTTATGTGTATAAATCAACCAAACATAAATCAGACGCATGGTGTGACCTATATGACTCCAAGTGTGTCTTTTTAGTTAAAATTGGCATTTTAGTTCAAAACATATATCAAATACTCAAAAAGAAGAAAAAAAAATTCATATTATTTTGATACTTATGGACAATAATCCATAATTTATTTTTGACATGTTGGAATCATCCACACCTCAATCTGATACACAATGTGCTCGATATGAATTAAAGTGTATGTTATCAATTTAAAATTGAAATTTTAGTTCAAAATGTATGTCACTCACTAAAAACTAATAAAATGTTCTTGTATTATCTTAATACTTTAGGAAATAAAATCATAAGTTATTTTTGATGTTTATGAATCAGTCTCATGTCAAACCAACACATGATGTGACCGATATGACTCAAAGTGTGTGTTTTCAGTTTAAATATTATTTTTAGTAAAAAAGACACATGAGATACTCAAAATCAAGAAAACATATTTATATTTTTTTATACATTAATAAAAAATACTTAATTTATTTGTGACATGTATGAATTATCCTCACATCAATTTGATGCATGGTGTGACTGGTATGACTAAAAGGGTGTCATTTTATTTAAAATTGACATTTTAGTTCAAAACACATGTCACACACTCAAAAACAATAAAACACGTTCATATTATTTTTATACTTTAGTAAACGATCCATAAGTCATTTTTATGTGTAGGAATCTGTCACACCTCAATCTAATACATGGTGTGCTCAGTATGACTCAAAGTGTCTATTATTAGTTTAAAATTGATATTTTAGTTCAAAATGTATATCACTCACTAAAAACCAAGAAAACACACTTATATTGTCTCAATAATCTAGGAAAATGAGTCATAAGTCATTTTTGACATTTAGGAATCTATCTCATATTAAACTAACACATGATGTGACCGATATGACTCAAAGTGCATGTTTTCAGTTTAAATTGACAATTTACTATAAAAGACATTTAACATACTCAAAATTGAGAAAAAAAATTTATATTGTCATGATAATTTAGGATAATGTTCTTTAATTCATTTGTGATGTTTGTGAATCAACCGCATGTCAATCTGACTCATTATGTGACCAGTATGACTCCAAGTGTGTCTTATTATTCAAAAGTGAAATTTTAGTTCAAAACACACATCACATACTCAAAAATGGGAAAAAACACTCATACAGTTTTCATACTTTAAAATAATAATCCATATGTTATTTTTTACATTTAGGAATCATCCAAACCTCTATATGATACGCGATGTACCCAGTATGACTCAAAGTGTCTGATATTAGTTAAAAATTGACATTTTAGTTCAAAAAATGTGTCACTCACTGAAAACCAAGAAAGTACAATCATATTGTCTTGATACTTTAGGAAAATGATTTGTGAGTCAATTGTAACATATAGTAATCGGTATCACATCAAACCAACATATGATGTGACTTATATGACTCAAAGTGTATGTTTTTAGTTTAATTTGACATTTTATTAAAAAATACATGTGGTATGCTCAAAACTGAGAAAAAAAATTCACATTGTTTTGATATTTTGTGAAAATTATACTTAATTCATTTTTGACATGTAGGAATCAACCACACATCACTCTGATGCATGGTGCGACTGGAATGACTCCAAGTGTGTCTTTTTATTTAAAATTTAAATTTTAGTTCAAAACACATGTCATGTACTCAAAACCAAGAAAATACATTAGAATTGTTTTTATACTTTCATAAAATGATCTATATGTCATTTGTGACATGAAAGAATCAACTTTACTTTAAGATGATACATGGTGTGCCCTATATGACTTAAAGTGTTTGTTATTAGTTTAAAACTGAAATTTTAGTTCAAAATGTGTTTCACTCACTGAAAAAAAAACACTTTCGAATTTAATTGATACTTTAGGAAAATTATTTATAATTCAATTTAGATATATAGGAATTAGTCTCATGTCAAATTAACACATGATGTGATCGGTATGAATCATAGTGTTTGTTTTTAGTTTAAATTTAAATTTTAGTTAAAAAGATAGATGACATACTCAAAACTGAGAAAACATATTCAAATTGTTTTTATAATTTAGGATAGTGATCCCTAAGTCATTTATGATGTGTAGGAATTAACCTCATATATGTCCGATGTACGGTGTGACCAGTATGACTGCAAGTGTTGCTTTTTATTTAAAAAAAGACATTTTAGTTCAAAACACATGTAACACTCTCAAAACAAAGAAAACGTATTCATATTGTATTAATACATTAGGATAGTGATTCATAAGTCAATTCTGATATATAGTAATTATTTTCATTTCAAACCGACACATGATGTGATCGGTATGACTCAAGGTGGGTGTTTTAGTTTAAATTGAAAATTTATTAATGTATTTTTTTCATATTTATGTCAAATTTATTTCTTTATATTATTAGTAACATATGAATTTTTTTTATACATGTGTACTTTTTCCTTGATTTGGATTGGGTTTTTCAATAACTGGTAGCATGATTGAGCTCTTTTGAGAGGGAGTCGGGGAAAAAAGACAATGAAATGTTGATTTTTTTTATGTTTGTGATAAACTATACTCACCAATGTGATTCTACAAACCAATATATTTAAAATTTATATAATGTAGTGTTTTTATTATATTTTTTATTTAAATGTAATTTCATTAAATTCTCTATTTTCTGCTATAGTGTGCTGTATTTTTTACAACACATTATAGTAGCATGGGATTTATTAGTGATAGTTTAACGCTGATTAAAGACAATCTTTATCAGTTTTATTTTTAGTGTTGATAAATTCAATAGGCTTTTAAGGGCGCTTATGTTAACCGCTCTTTTCTTCACTGATAAAACCC
This sequence comes from Viscum album, assembly GCA_963277665.1. Lineage (NCBI taxonomy): Eukaryota > Viridiplantae > Streptophyta > Magnoliopsida > Santalales > Viscaceae > Viscum > Viscum album. Next base: position 407,585,537 of record OY728130.1, read on the forward strand.
TTTTTGCGCGCTATTAAAGGGAAAATCTGTAATAGCGACACTCATAAATACATTATACGTACACATAAACACACACACACACAAACACACACACACACAAGCACACCAAAACACATGTATACACATACATACAAGTGAACATATATCCACATACATACACATGCATACATACACATACAGATACATGTATATATATTTTAAATTATTTATATGAATATAAATTTATAAATTTAAATATGAATAACATATTTAAATATATATATTCATCTATATATTATATAATTATTTAAATAAAACACTAATATATCATATTTATATTAATTATATACAAATTTTATACTTAATATATATAAATTTACTATTAAATATTTTTATTGACTTATATAAATTTGATAATTATATATATGTATTTTTTAAAATAAGATTCATTTTTTATTAAAAGTTACATAAATCATATTAATGTATTATATTTACGTATATATACTTATTGTAATATAAATATCATTTAAAAATATATAAATATGTATATATATATTAGATTATTCAACCACTTCTGAAGATAATGACTTTTGGACATGCTAATACTCTCAATCCTGAGGAACAACAAGTTTCTCAACATGCTGATGCTCTCAATGCAGAGGAACAATAAGCTTCTACACATGTCAATCCTACCAATCCATAGGAACAACATACTAATGATCTTGAAGCTGGTGAAATGGTAGATGGTGACCAACCTGTGTAAAAAAACAAGATCATCATAGCATGATAGTGTTAACAAAAATTATTTAGGCTAGAGTCTACGGAATCAAATTCAAGGTTAGATGGAATGAATGCAGCCAGCCTATTAACCCCAATAAGTCCTTGTTCAGTAGTTACATTGGGATCACCACTCAAATTCATGTTCTAGTTGATGTATATTCATGAAACAATGTTATTCCCATGCTTAGGGAATTAATTTGGGAAGATATTAGGGTAACATTATGATGTACATTCTTTATTTTACTAAATATAAAATAATGAAATGTTAATTTATTCTTAATTATCCCTTGCAAGGTATATTTATAGTATACTCAAAGTTTATGTCTTTAGCTTAAAATTAACATTTTAGTTCAAAATACGCATTACGTACTCAAAGCTATGCAAACACATTCATATTGTTTTGATAATTTAGGAAAATAATTAATAAGACATTTTTTTACATTTAGGAATTTGTCCCATGTCAAAACGATAAATGATGTGATCGGTATGACTCAAAGGGCCTGTTTTCATTTTAAATTTACATATTAGTAAAAAAAGACAAGTGACATACTCAAAACTAATAAAACACATTCGTATTGTTTTCATACATTATAAAAAAGATGCTTATGCCATTTTTGATGTGTAAGAATCAAACACACATCAATCCGATGCATGGTGTGACCGATTTGACTCTAACTATATCTTTTCATTTAAAAATGAAATTTTAGTTCAAGACACACATCACATAATCAAAAAATAAGAAAACACATTTGGATTGTTTTAATAATTTTAGATCAATGATCCATAATTTATTTGTGATATATATGAATAATCCATAGCTCAATCCAATACACAGTATGCCTGGTATAAATCAAAGTGTTTGTTATTAGTTTAAAATTGAAATTTTATTTCAAAACACGCACCACTCACTGAAAATGAAGAAAAAACACTCAAATTATCTTAATACTTAATTATAATTATTCATAATTATTTTTTGATGTATAGAAATCAGTATCATGTCAAACTAACACAAATTGTGACTGGTATCACTCAAAGTGCGTGTTTTCAGTTTAAATTGACATTTTAGTATAATAGACATATGACATAATAAAAATTAAGAAAAATCATTCAAATTATTTTAATACTTTAGGAAAAATATCCTTAAGTCATTTTTGACGTGTATGAATCATCTGCACATCAATCCGATACATAGTGTGACTGGTATGACTCAAGGTGTCTTTTTAGTTAAAATGATATTTTAGTTCAAAAAACATGTCAGATATTCAAAACCAAGAAAAAATATTCATATTGTTTTCATAATTTTAGAAAACAATCCATAAGTCATTTTTGTTGTGTAGGAATCATCCACACCTCAATATGATACACAGTGTTCATGATATGATTCAAAGTGTATGTTATCAGTTTAAAAATTATATTTTAGTTCAAAATGTGTGTCAGTCACTGAAAACTGGAAAAATTTCTTGGATTGTCTTGGTAATTCAGGAAAATGATTCATAAGTCATTTCTGATGTTTAAGAATCAGTCTCATGTCAAACTGACACATGATGTGACCGCTATGACTCAAAGTGTGTGTTTTCAGTTTAAATTTTTATTTTATTAAAAAATACATATGAGGTACTCATAACCGATAAAACAAAATTTGATTTTTTTCTACATTAGGAAAAAAATGCTTAAGTCATATATGACATGTAGGAATTATCCACACATCAATCTGATGCATGGTGTGACCGATATGACTCCAAGTGTTTAATTTAATTTAAAATTGAAAATTTAGTTTAAAACAAATTTCACATACTCAAAACTAATAAAAAACATTTGGATTATTTTGATACTTTATAAAATGGTCAATAATTTATTTATGATGTGTAGGAATCATCCGCACCTCAATCTGATACACGATGTTCGTGATATGACTCAGAGTGTCTATTATCAGTTTAAAATTGATTTTTTTGTTCAAAATGTTTGTCACTCACTGAAAATAGAGAAAACACTCTTGGATTGTCTTCATAGTTTAGAAAAATGATTCATAAGTCATTTTTAACATGTAGGAATCTTTCTCACATCAAACTAACACATGATGTGACCGATATGACTCAAAGTGTCTGTTTTTAGTTTAAATTGGCAATTTAGTATAAAAGAAACGTGACATACTTAAAACTAAGAAAATGTATTCATATTTTTTTGATACTTTAGGATAATGATCCTTATGTAATTTATGACGTATTGGAATCAAACACATGTCAGTCTGACACACAGTGTGACTGGTATGACTCCAAGTGTGTCTTATTATTTAAAATTGACATTTCAATTCAAAACTTATGTCACATAATCAAAACTGAGAAAACACAATCATATTTTTTTCATAATTTGGAACAAAAATCCATAATTTATTTGTGATATGTAGGAATCATCCGCACCTCAATATGATATATGGTGTGCCCAGTATGACTAAAATTGTCCATTATTAGTTTAAAATTGACATTTTAGTTCAAAACGTGTGTCAGTCACTAAAAAATGAGAAAAAGAACTCATATTAACTTGATCATATAGGAAAATGATTCATAATTCAATTGAAACATGTAGTAATCTGTCTCACATCAATACAACACATGATGAGACCGATATGACTCAAAGTGTGTGTTTTCATTTTAAATTGGCATTATATTAAAAAAGACATGTGACATTCTCAAAATTAGAAAACACATTTGGATTGTTTTGATACTTTAGGAAAACGATCCTTAAGTCATTTGTGATGTGTAGGAATCAGCCGCACTTCAATTCGGTAATGGTGTGACCAGAATGACTCCAAGTGTATCTTTTAATTTAAAATTGACATTTTACTTCAAAACACACGTCACATACTCAAAACCAAGAAAAAACATTCAGATTGTTTTGAAACATTCATACAACGATCCATAAGTCATTTGTGATGTGAAGGAATATGTCGCATCTCAATCTGATACATGGTGTGCCCACTACTGCAGAATGACCTTTAAAAATGCGCAAAAAGGGCATTTACAATGCTAAAAAAGCGTTATTATCCTTAGCGCTATTAAAAGGGGGTCCCTTTTATCAGTGTTAAAAAAGTATTGATAAATTTACTTTTTATTAGCGTTAAATAAAATTGTTGATAATAGGGGTCTTTTATTAGTGCTAAAAAAGTGCCGATAAAAGATACCTTTTATCAGCGCTGATAAAAATCAAAAAATAAAAATAAAAAGAAATTTTTTTCTCTACAAATCAGAGGGTGTGGGACCTCCCCCTTTTTATCAGTGCTCGATCCCCCTTTTAATAGCTCTAGTCTAGCCTCCCCACCCCTTTAACAGTGTTAGGAAGACCCCCTCCCTTTAAAAAAACTAGGAACCTACATCACTCGCCCACGCGCGCCCCTGCCTTTGCTGGGTTTCAAACATGAGACCTCCCCCTCATAATCTCGCATCTTTTCCACTCCATTATATAATTTTATTATATATTTTATGATATATCTATATATTTATATACATTTTGTTACATTTTTTATCCATATATATATATATTTATTTAAATATAAATATATATATATATAATATGTTTTGTGTTTGTGTGTGTTTATTCATACATACATACATACATACATATATTTATATATATGTGTTCATCTATAAATATAATTATACATATTTGTATTTATTTACATATATTATATATTAAATATATACCTATTTGTTAATATACAAACAAATATATTTATATATATATAAACATTATATATACATTAATTGTACATGTATATAAATATACATATATATATATATATTTTAAATAAAATGGATATTATTTTTTATTTATACAAGTTTTATATATTTATAAATATAATTTACATGTAAATATGTTTACACATATATTTATAAAATTAAAATTTTATGTGTGAATATATACAAAATTTGTATATATTTTTATATATTTGATTATAAATAAAACTATATTGTGAAAAGTGATAAAATTTCAAAACCATAATATTAATATGAATGTAATCCTTGGGAACAAATTTATTCCCCACTAAAAATGGGAAAAAATACCCCCTTAAACGAGGTTGAAAGTCCATTGAATATTAAAAAATTGGGATACCACGACTAAAAACTCAGTTTTGAAGGACTTATGACCCATTTTGGGCATCAAAAAACATGATAAAGGGTTCTCCTCTCTCATTAGTGCGTAAAAATCATTGCAAACTTTGTTTTGATATGTGTTAGAGCTCAAACAGACATCCAGATAAAAAATTATGACTGTTTGAAGTTTGATTTACGTTTTCAACTTATTTTAGATCTTTTATTATTTTTTTGATTTTTTGTGTCTCCAAATTGTTATTAAATGAATATTACTCAATGATAATTAGAAAATTATTAATTAATAATATTTTTAATTATTTTATAAGTCATTTTCACTAAATATCTTATATATTAAGTGTAAATGTCTATTTAAGCTTATCTAAAACATATTTAAAAAATATATATAATACTTATATTTATATTTATATTAATATATTAATATATTATTTTTAATGAAATATAATTTTTTTAAATATACCCTTTATCAACACTAGTAAAAAAACATTGATAACGACCTCCTTTTATCAACGCTATTAAAAAAAGTGCTGATAAAGAGAGTCTTTTTAAAAGCATTGGTAAAGGGGGTACCTTTATCAGTGCTAAAAAAACACCGATAAAAGGGTAATTTTAACAGCATTTTTTAGCGATGTTAAAAACATCTTTTATCAGCGCTTTTTGTTAGCACTATTAAAGGGCGACACTACATAAAACAGTTTTTATGGTAGTGACAATGTATAACTCAAAATGTGCGTTATCAGTTTAAAATTGACATTTTAGTTCAAAACATGTGTCATTTACTGAAATCCAAGCAAACACTTTAAAATTAAATTGATACTTTAGGATAATGTTTCATAAGTCCATTGTGACGTATAAGAATCAGTCTCATGTTAAATCGACACATGATGTGATCAGTATCACTCAAAATATGTGTTTTCAGTTTAAATTGACATTTTAGTCAAAAAGACACGTGACATACTTAAAACCGTACAAATACATTTAAATTGTTTTAATACCTTAGGACAACGATCCTTAAGTCATTTATGACATGTAGGAATCGACCTCATGTCAATCTAACGCATGATGTGACCTGTATGACTCTAAGTGTGTCTTTTTTTAAATTGACATTTTAGTTCAAAACACATGTCATGTACTCAAAATTGAGGAAACATGTTTAGATTGTATTCATACATTAGGATAACAATTTATAAGTCAATTGTGACGTGTATAAATTAGTCTCACGTCAAACTGACACACGATGTGATTGGTATGATTGAAAGTGCGTGTTTTCAGTTTAAATTGTTAATTTATTAATGTATTGTTTCAAATTTATGTCAAATTTATTTCTTTATATTATTACTAATACAAGAATTGTTTTTTTATATATGTGTACTCTGTTGGAGCTGGAGAGGTTTGTTCGACAATTGGTAGCATGATTGAGTGCTTTTGAGAGGGGGTCAGGTACAAAAGATAATGGAATATTGATGTTTTTGAATGTTTATGATAAATTGTACTTACCAATGTAATTGTATAAACCAATATGTTTAAAATGTCTATAATGTAATATATTTTTTCTTATATTTATGATTTAAATTTAATTTCAATTAAATTCTCTATTTTCTGTTGTAGTGTGCTGTATTTTTTACAGCACACTGCAGTCGCATAACCTTTAATAGCGCTAGTTTAGCGATGATTAAAGACAATCTTTATTAGCGCTATTTTTGATAAAAAGCCGTAGGCTTTTAAGGGTATTTACGTTAACAACACTTTTTTTCCACTGAAAAAATTCTTTTATGCATTGTTAAAGGGTGGGTCTACAATAGGGGCACTCATAAATACATTACACGTACACACACGAAACGCACACGCGCACACCATAAGACATGCATACACATAAATACACGCGCACATACATCCACATACATCCACATACAGATACATGTATGTATGTTTTAAATTATTTATATGAATATATAAATTCAAATACAAATCACATATTTAAATAAATATATTCACATATCATGTTTATATTAATTATATATACATTTATTGATGAATATATATAAATATACTATTAAATATTTTTATTGACTAATATATATTTGATAATTTTTTATATATAAAATTATGAAAATAAGATTCATTTTTTTATTAAAAGTTATATAAATCATATTTATATATTATATTAATATATATATATATATATATATACTTACTGTAATATAAATTTTATTTAAAAATATATAAATTAAATTATTCATTATCACATTTATCAGCGCTTTTTGGCAATGTTGATATAAGTCCCCTATATCAATATTTTTTGTTTAGCATTGATAATGATCATCACGAAATATCATATGATATGTACTAGTGTAGTGACCATTTTTGTAATAATAATATATTATTATTAATAATGATAGAATGGAACATGAGTGACAGGTCTAAAATTTTAAAATAATCTAAGTACCAAATGTTCAATAAAGGGAGGTTTGAAGGAAAGCAAAACCACCATCCCTAGTCGCCACCCACCTCCTCTTTCGTGGTTCGTTGGCCACACATTTACGGGCAACCCTCTCCATGATATTTCCTTGATGCACGGAGAATGGCTGAAGAAGGAGGGATTAATCAACGCCACAGTGTAGAGATTTTTCAGGACAATCACCCTCTCTCCCGGTGTTGATATATATATAATAGAGATGGAGGGATTCAAGAATGCCAAAGAAGAGAAGATGTTGGGGAAACTATGGGATGATGTTATGGCGGGGCCCCAGCCTGATGAGGATGGCCAGGCCAAGCTCCGGCCGATCACCACCACAACTGGTTCAGGCTCTCTCTCTCTCTCTCTCTCTCTCTCTCTCTCTCCATAATATATAACGTCTGTCTTGTGTGTCTCTGGGTGGTAATCAGAGGAGGGCGGAGGGCAGTACGAGAGGTCCATGTCGCTGCCGGCGACTCCATCGTCGGCGAAGGCCCGGAAGGAGGACGTGTGGAGGAGCGTGTTTAGCCCGGGGAGCAACCTGGCCACCAGGAGCATGGGTGCCCAAGTGTTCGACAAGCCTCAGCACCCCAACGCTCCCACCACTTACGACTGGTCCCTATCCCTACAAACCCTCTCTCTCTCCCTATTTTGATTCATAATCCAACCATGCCACTTCTCTGGCTTGCAGGCTTTACAGCAAGGAAAGCAAGAACCACTACCGCTAGGAAGACCCACCAACCACCCCTCTCCCTCAATAAAACCTATTTTTGCTGTACATACATATGTCCAGGTGCTTATGCCCCACGGGCGCACCCTAGTGATTACGTTCGGTATTTGGGAGGTCTTGGTTTCAAACCAACTCTTGCGCAATTATTGTAGATTTTCGTTGTTTCTCCCCCTCCCCACACCGATGTAACAATATGTTCAGGTGGTTCGTTTTCTATAAAAAATGACGACCAAAGATAAAAATTTGAACTTAATGTGTGAATCAATTCTTAACATCCTGCCTTGTTTTATCACTTTGAATGTTGTGTCCCTTTCAGAGAGACACTACCATACACTACTACAAAAACAGGGTATCTCGACTAAAAACTCAGTTTTGGAGGCCTTATGGATCTTTTTTGGCCACAAAAAAACTTCCTTTGGGTCACCAGCGCGTAGATCTCGTCGCAGGCTTCGATTTGATATGCTGTAGAGCTCAAACGGACACCCGGATCAAAAGTTATGACCGTTTGACGTTTGAGTTACATTTTCAACTTATTTTAGATCTTTTATTAATTTTTTTTTGATTTTTTGTGTCTTCAAATTGTTATTAAATGATTTTTAATCAATAATAATTAGCAAATTATTAATTAATAATATTTTTTTAAAATATTTTAAATCCATTTTCACTAAATTTTTTATATATTAACTGTAATAGTCTATTTATACTTATCTAAAACATATTTAAAAAAAATGTATATTATATTTATATCAATATAAATATACTTATATAACAATATTTTATTTTTCATGATTTTTTTGAAACATAAAATTTATCATCGGTAGGAAAAAGCGCTGATAAATTCCCCCTTTATCAGTGCTACTAAAAGAAGCCCTGATAAAAGGGTAGCGCTTCCCTTGCCCGTTTTTGTAGTAGTGATATCTTGTTACTTGTGGTGAGATATACATTATTTTTTTCTCAACGAATACCCATATATATTTATATTGATTAAAATTTATAATATATTTATTTAAATGAATTGTATTTATAGATTTATTTATCTATTTTTACATATTTATAATTACATGTATATTTTTTCATTACATATGTTAAATCTGTGAAGTATTTCTAAATCCTTATATAAATATATTTGCATACATTTTCATATAAAGTATATATATTTAGTTTTATAAATCACAATAGACTAAATATTTATTAAAAATTAATTTTCATAACTTATATTTATTGTTATTGCATTTATAAAATTGATCACATATATTTATTATATATATTTATAATTATATAGTTTACAATATACATATATAATTACATGTGTGTGTGCGTTTATATATATAATTATAATTATATATCATTATCATAAAATATACACATACGAAGTCTATATAAATAAATATTAAAATATATCTACATATAGAATGTATATTTGAATATATAAATCATATCAGATATAAATTTGATTTACATAATTTATACAATATATATAAACACACACACACATACGTACATGTATAAATACATCATCTAAATATATAAATAAACATATATGTATTTATTAGCATGTCTATGTGTGTGTCACGACCCCCTCGCTACAAAGGTACCCCACACTTGGGAGACAATACCCTCTATAAAAATTGATGAGTAAGAAATAAGATGAGAAACCACTAATTGACACAATGTGTAAATAAAGAAGCAATCACAGTACATGTAATGTCATACATAAACTGATATAACTGAAATGAAAACTTTGAGTACCAAATGTAAAATCTTCCGCAACAACCACGGATCTCCAAACAACTCCTGAACAACTCCCCAACCAAGTAATACCCATCTCAATCACCAACCAGCTCCTACAAACCTGAAAAATATTTCATATATACATAGAGTGAGTATAACATGCATACTCAATAGGATCCTCCATGAAACCTATAGTATAAAAAGAGAAAAAGAATACTAAAGCCCAATGAATAAACAAATGAAACTAACTCATCTCCTAAACTGGTAAATCTAGTTTCCTCATCCTCACTATGGAAAACTTGCCGAATACTACACAAAAGTAATCCATTATTTATCAAAAAACACACATGTATATATATATCTGGTGTGTGTAAACGAAAGTACTCCTCTTCTACTTCCCCACTGGTTTGTATCCTTCACGTCCCAATGCCACATATCCTTTTATCATCTTTTCTAAAAGTCAAGTCATCCATGATGTGAGTCAGGCCTTGGCCCTTCCTACCTCAACCCCATGCAGGGCCCAACATCTCATGTTGGCATGAGTCTATATATCCATCTCATCAACCCATCTTACACATTTTTCCACCATCTCAATCGTAACCAGGTAGTAGTTTGGAAGTCACTATTGCATGTTAAAATACATTATACCCCATGCCATCATAGCGTAAGTGCACCCATGTGAAGTTGTAACCAGAACATCCAGATACAAGTATCTGCTATAACCTCAAGCCATTACAACCCACACATAAATGTATAGTAAACTGAGAGTCATCACAACCCGGGTAGGAACACACCCTATAACATATTCCATTATAGACTAGGATACACCTACTTATATATAAGATCATGTATTTTTACATGTATATCCATCTTTAAGTTTTGAAAAATCTCTTTCATCTATTTTTTTGTTTGAACACTGGTTATCAAGCCTTAGTATGGATGAGTTTCTTCTGGGAGGAAGCAAGAAAAAAGGAGAGTTGAGTTGTAGAGGATTCTATGCTATAGATCCTTCAGATGCACCATAAGGTATGCCACTACGACATGGAGATCTATACTGCGACACATGGTCTTAGGAGGGGGAGAATCTGAGCTACTGCCTTTTGAGAATAAGTACAACATGGAGTAAGTTTGTGGCATAGTAGTCAAGTGGTTGCAGTGTGGAGAGGATGGTTGTAGTGCAAGGATCTTGGGGTGGGATTTGGTCGATTCTTCCAAATCCGGTACCCCTGCGGTGTGGAGTTAGGCCGCACCATAGACCACATCTTGGGTTTCAGGGTGGTTTAGGATGTGTTGTAGTCCTTACCTATGGTTTATAGGATTTATGACATGGTTCTAGCCATGATCTTTGAATGTGGTTTGACCAAGAAGACTGTAGCATGGTCCCTTGCACTATGCCGTAGTCCTACATGTGTCAGCCTATTCTACGGCATGGTCAGGGAGGTTTCTCCATGGTCTTCTGTTTTACAGGCTGTCTATAAATACACTGAACCCATCTAAACCTTTTTTTAATATACCATCTATTCCACTTGAGCCATAGATTCCCCAGTGTTCATTTAAAAGGCCATTGAATCCCCTTTCAATCTAATTAAACCCAGTCCATCTAAGGATCGATCCATGGAGACCCTAGCCTTCCAAAGGTAAGATCTGAGCATCCTCTTCAAACTAGAAGCACGATACATCAGAACTTGGTGTTTCAGGCCTATATTTTGGAAGGAAGAATATCATACTACCTCAGACCTCGAGGAATTGTCCAGGCCTTCTCTAATTTTGAGGTAGGTGGTCTAAAACAACTCATATCATCTATTTTAATTTTTATTGTATGTACAATAAGTGCGATCACGTTGGCGTGCCATGCGTATGACCTAATTAATTAGAAAAATCATTGTTTAATGAATTTTATATACTTAGACATCACATTGGATCCATTCGAGTCCTTTGGCGTTGAGACTAGAATTGTGGCCACTAAAGTGGTAATCCTACCCTTGAACTTGGGATAACATGGCAGTATTGATACTGTAATTGTGGAATAACATGTAAATTTTGATTAATGATAAAGTAGATCCACATAATAAATGGATGTTAATTGGAAATGAGGTGTGTAATCAATGGTTAATGTGATCACATGTTTGATATACATAAATTCTTATTGGGCTCTACCAGGCCATGCTTAAATGCTTATATGGATTTACCCAGTCATGTTGTAATGATTATAGGGATCTGCCCGATCATGCTAAAATAATTTTTGGGCTTTGCCTGGTTATGCTGTAATGCTTATAGGGATCTTCCTGGTCATGCTATAATTATTATAGGGCTATGATCGACCATACTATAATTCTTATAGGGCTCTGCATGGTCATACTGAAATTCTAATAAGGCTCTGCCCGGTTATGCTGTATTGTTTTGTTGGATATAACATGGGAGGGTTATGGATATGGTTTTCATGGTTCTACAATGTGCTCAAAGATTTTAGGAATCATTTCAAAGCAGTTTTGGTTGACTCGGGTGTCAACCTGGAGCTTGATGATCAATAGGTTCATTCTGATGTGAAATATTAATTTATTTTTTAATAACCTTGTTTATTGTATTATTGAATGAACTATATAATCAAAATGGATTTGTTTAGACACTGTTGGTGGTGGATTTTTTAGTCTTACTTCACCTTATTCAGGACATCGTTTGGTACCTGAGAAGATTTCATGGATGTTGGTTTAGACAAGAGCAACAGGACCCACATTTCTTGATTTCTTACTAGATTGGTTGGATCTTGGAGATGAAACTGACATGGGGTTTTGGATTCTTTTATTGAATCTTTTTATTCTTTTATTTATATGAATTTCAGCCCAAAATTTATGTACAATAAACATGTCATTACATGATTATATTATTATTTAGATTCTTCTATTTGGCCTTCATTCTACTATAGTTGTATATTGATTATTTATATACTTTCAACTATTTTCTACTACTCTGTTATTATTTCCAATGTTTTTTCTATTGTATACCCAACGGTATAGTCTCCACACTATGTTCCGTATAACATCGATGCTAGTCAGCAACCTCTAGTATATGGAGAGGCATACCGACAATCACGTAGCCAACCTAGCTCAGTCATGTGAGGAAGCACTAGACTGGGGATGTTACAAAGTGGTATTAGAGAAGGTTTATTTTCTATTGCTTTACTATATAGAAAATTTAGAAAGGAGACTAGGATGTTTTTGGGATTTGTAAGAGATCATACATGGGAGTATCTAACCCATGTGTGGGGGAAAAACTATGTTTCCAAGGATATTATTATTGTTTATGTTGTTCACTTATTACAATATTGATGTTGATGGGTTTTGTATGATCATCATATGAATATATATTGGGTAAGACAACCCAAACACATGTAAATCTATTTTCATTAATCAACACATAAATAAAACTATAAAAACAGAGAACCTAAATAATTCCAACAATAACAGTCTTCTTCTTTCTTAGTGAAGGATAATTATTGATAAAGATCATAAAGAAGTGTACAAAAGCACCCTGCCTCCAAGCGGAGGAAACCAGACAATGGATCCACAATCATATCGTGAGGATGAACAAATAATTAAGCAGTGTTAGTGCCTTCATCTCAGATGATGAACAACCATACATGCAGAAGGGAGAATTGAGGGGCTTACTCACAATAGGTTATTCCCAATAGAAGGGACCACATCCCTTTATATAGCCATCTATGATGCGTTTCATTAAATGAAAATCATCAGCCTAATTTATGTATCAATATACATTTATTTCTATTATAATTAATTCATTGAATCCTATTAAATGGATATTTAATATATTTAATCCATTCATAATGGATTATTATTTAATGAAACTTCTTGGAAGACAAATGCACCTAAATTAAATATTATGTTTAATTATTTTAGTTCATATTCAACTGATGTTACTTCACCATGAGAGATTCACTTGTTGTGCGATGTTATTTTTTATTGAGATTTTAATCATGGGATGGTATGGCATGACATGAGTATTCATTCATCATGGTAGGCACGTAGGGATATATGTCGACATGAATTGTTCATGATTGGGATATATTGATTTCATGTGATATACATGCCCATATAAAATGTGAAATGAAATCCCTTGATATACATGATGAATAAAATGAATTTTTTTATTATCATTCCAATTCACTTGTTGAGCCAAGTGTAGAGGAACCTTGAGCCAATGACACTCAATTGTATTAACCTGTTGAGGTGACCTTGTTGTGTAACTTGTATTCTAAGGAGTTTGTTAAACTTTTTAGAGAAATATTCCTCATCATCATTTTATGATCAGGTGTTAGGAGAGTGGTAATAAACACGCTCCTAATGTGACAATGATAAAAATTCCTACAACTTTAGAGAATCATATTGATGATCATCTCTATAACAGCTTCTGATGGGTCATGTGATCCATGGAAAGCAAGAAAATTTATATCATACCATCTATGTTTGAGATAATGAGTGAGTTACAGCTACATTATCCTACTACGTTCACTAATGAGGTAGAAAATTAGGTAGCTAAGTTATAGATTGATTTAACCCAGATAATATTTAGGAACCTTGAGACACCTAAAAATAAGAGGGTAGAGCTTGCTACTTATATTTTGGGAGGATCAACCAAGCACTGGTGATACATTGTAGAACAAGATGAGAATAAAGAGGAGTTATCGAGGAAGGACTTTGAAGTGAAGTTACCAATCCACTTCAATCCAAATACATTGACAGATGATAAGACTCATGATTCCAAGCATTTTCTATAAGAGGGAATGTTAGTGATGGACTATATTGGACCCTTCACTAACCTACAACATTTTGTACCATCATTGGCAGCTGATGAGGTCATCATGGTGAGATGTTTTTAAGATTGACTTATCTATGAGATTAGGTCATAGGCGAACGTTTTTTCTTGAGCATATTCACATACACGATGAACCAGGATCTCATTAAATCTAAAAGAAGCCCTGCGTTTTTGCAAGATAGTTTCAATAGGGAGAACTAAGATCTCTTTTACTGGAAGCATGAAGCACTACCATGATAGTTAATGTCAGGGCGATAACAGGAATAATAGCTAGGGAAGTGAAATTTCACCTAAAAATCATAGATTAGTGGAGTGATATTAGTGTTAAAAGACTGAACACATGCACCCTCAATGTCCTCACCCAACCGTAGAGTTTCATGCTTATAGCAGGTTGGGTGATTTTCATAGGTTTTGCAGGCCCACGCAACAACAGAGTAGTGGTAGGGGATTAGGACATACTGTAGTGTTTAGGAAGGACTCAACTAACACCCAATAAATCGATAGCTATAGTTCCACCATAAATTCTAGATGAGGTATAATACATGGTACCCCATCACAAGAGTGGTTGTACCATCCAAAGGGAACAACATGGGGGATTCAGACTACAACCCAAGGCAGAGGGGTGAGTGAGATGCATGTTATGCAGTCTACTCCAATCAGTTTGGATATATGTCCTTCTATCATGAGAGGTACAATTCCAGTATCATATACTATAGCCCATGATTTGTTTGATAAAGGGGAATCAAATTCCTTTTTGTCTTATCAATTTGAAAATAGTTTGGATTTGGTTATGGAGTTCTTTAATGGAGTTGTGACCATCAATATTTCATTGGGAGTGTGGTCATAAGATATCAAATTCTAAAAGGAATGTTATATTGAAATTGGTGGATATTGTTTCCCTTGGTAACTTTTTATAATGGAAATGAAATGTTTCAATTTGATCATTGGTATGGACTTTCTAGTTCTATACTAGGCTCATATCAACTATTATAAAAGGATAGTTACCTTCCTATATTTAGAAAGGGGTAGTTATACTCACCAAGGTGAGTGGGATCTTTAGGATTGTCAAGTGGGACCAATTCAGTGAATATTGGATTTTCTCATGGATCAAGTAGAAGGTCTTTCCCTGGATGATGGTGAAATGTTGTAGGATACTTTTCCTCCTATTGGGAACCATTTCAGAACGTATTTACTAAAGAGTTCTATATATTACCACCCAATAGGTAGATCTATTTCATGATTAAGTTAGTGTCGGGAGATGATCTAGTTTCTATACCACCTTAAAGAATGGCACCAGAAGAGCTTCCTGAGTTAAAGGATCTGTTGGATGATCTAGAAGAAAAGGGCTTCATATGAATAAGTATATCATTATGGGGTTCTCCCATGATTTTTTTAAATAAGGTAGATGGTATTTTATGCTTATGTGTGGATTATCAGAGGCTGGACCAGATGAAGGTCAAGAAATAGTATCCCATTTTTCACATCGATGATATATTCGATTAGATAAGAGGTTCCAGGATATTTTCCAAGATTGAATAGAGGTTAGGGTACCATCAGTGGAGGGTGAGGCCATCAAAATTACCATGAACTAATATTTGTAGATAGTATGGGTTATATGAGATCCTAGTGATGTATTTTGGTCTAATGAACACACCAGAGGTATTAATGGAATTTATGAATTGAATCTTCTATCCATTACTAGATCGGTTTTTGGTAGATTTCATTGAAAAAGTCTTAGTATAATCCCAATCCAGATCCAATCATTTCAAAAGATTGATACCATCCTGAGTATACTGAGAGAGCATTGTATTTACATAGGGATATCAAAATGAAACTTATGGATTCATAGAGTAAACTTTTTGGGACATGTTATCTCAGAGGATGGATTTTTAGTGGACCTAAATAAAGTCACATCCTCAATATGTTGGGAGAAACTTAAGAATATATTCTAGATTTGTAGCTTTCTAGTTTTTGAAGACTATTGTTAGTGCTTTATCCAGGACTTATCCCATTTGGAAGCATTGATGTCTAGGATGACAAAGAAGGGGGTGAAGTTTGTTCGGCCGTATTATTATGATAGAAGTTTCTATAACCTGAAGAGAAGGCTATCCTCAGCACCTATCCTCACTTTTCCTATGCCATACAATGAATATGAATTGTATTATGATGCATACAAAGTAGGAATTAGAGTAGTTCTGATGTAGGTATAATGAGTGGTTGCGTATTCCTCCAGAAAAATGAGTCTACATTAGATGAATTACCCTACTCATGTTTTGGAGTTAGCTGTGGTGGTACATACCCTGATATACTGGAGAAAATATCTATTGGGTGAGAGGTTTGTCGTATACATAGACCAAGAGAGCCTCAAGTACATTTTTTCTCAGTAAGACCTAAACCTTTGAAAGAGGAGGTGGATTGAGTATCTTATATTATTAGATTTCAAGCTACATTACACAAAAGGAAAGAGAAAAGTTGTTTTTAATGATTTGAATAGAAATATTCATATAGAGGTTATACAATAGTCTTGCAATGTATGGTGTCTGATGAAAATCTTTGCAGACATGCATCTAGATGTTCAGGAGTTTTAGGGATGATTATATCTGACTTCAATATATATATATATATATATATATATATATTTCCCATGATTCTAAAGTAGATCAAGAAAGATCAGTTATCTAATCTTAGGGTCTTATCTCTAAGGGATAACTTATATAGTGTAGAGCCACTATCAGGATGGTATCCTAGAGTTGGTGATGTTTTTCTTAACCATATACATGTATGGGTTACTATGCTCTTGTGTGAGGAGCTAATGAGGGAGTTTCATGCTTCTAAATGTATAGTAAATTTCAGACTGATAAAGATGTATCGTGACATTCGTAGAAAAAATTGATGGATAGGAATGAAAAAGGAGATAGTGGGATTTATGGAAATATGTTTCACCTATCATCAGGTGAAAGTCGAGCACTAATGGCCTAATGGGTTATTAAAATCTATACCCATTACAAAATGGAAATGAGATGATGTCACTATGTATTTCATAATAGGATTTCATAAGATATATTGCAAGAATGATGTGATATGGGTGATTATGGATCAACTGATGAAGTTAAACCACTTCTTGCACGTTAAGGAGACCTTCACTATCGATGATCTAGGTAGTATATACATGTGGAAGATAGTTCAACTATATGGTTATCTGAATAGTATCATTTTAGATTGAGATACTCATTCTACATCTTGATTCTGGAAGGCTCTTTAGAAGGATTTGGTATCACAGGTTCTTCTGAGTACAACCAATCAACCTCTGACTGATGAACAATATGAACAAATGATTTAGAATGTAGAGGATATGTTACAATTCAGTGTTTTTTTGAATTTGGTGGTTCTTGGTAACAACATCTAGCACACATGGAGTTTTATAATAATAATAAATTTTAGGCATCAATCCATATGGATCATTTTGAGGCCTTTTATGGAAGTTCATGTTATAATCCTTTTTGATGGTTAGAGGCAAGTGAGTCAATGCTCTTTTGATGTATTCTTATACAGGAGATGTATGAGCATGTTCATTTGATCTGAAAGTGGTTGGTGACCACACATATTTGGAAGAAATCCTACAAACACCATTGAAGGTGAACTATATAGTTTTAAGTTGTTCATTTTTTTACTTTGGGTGTCGCCTAGGTTGAGACAATAATATATCATGATGTAAGAGAAGTTAACACCTAGGGTTTTTTAGGCTATTCGAGATAGTGGAATGGTACAGTTAGTGTCATACCATTTAGCCAATCCATAATACTAAAATGCCTTTCATGATGTGTTTCACATGTCACAGTATCAGAGATGTCATCCCAAACCTTCTCACATGATAAAAGTTAATGACGTTGAGATGGATGTTGATGCGTCTTTTGATAAGTATTTGATCCATTTTGTGGGACTTAGTTAGATGAATATTTGGTGGAACACTATTCCTCTTGTGTGAGTGCATCAAAAACATGATCATCTATAATAAGGGATATGAGATATGGAGTTTGATATGTAGATATAATGTCCATACTTTTTCTCCGATAACCACTATGACTCTTTGGATCATAGATCAGAGATGAGCTATTATATAGTGCGGAAGTTGTAAGATATAATATTTTTCTAGGTAATTCCCTCTTTAAGTTTTGGTAAATCTCATTGAAATGGTTATTTTTTTGGTTTGAAACTTGGTTGTGGAGCCCTAGTCTGAATGAGTTTATTTTGAGAGGAAGCAGGAATAAGGGGAGTTGAGCTACAAATGATTATACACTATGGAACAGTTGGTTGGTCCATAAGGCATATCATTTTGGCATGGAGATCCAAGATGTAGTGTAGGGACCTAAGGGATGGATAATCTAATCTACCACCTTTTTAGGCATAACTATGATATAGAGTAAGGTTACGATGTAGTAGTTGAGTGGTTGTTGCATGAAGAGGATGGTTGCACCACAAAGATCTGGGGTGATATTTGGTTAGTTCTTCCAAATCTGGTACCCCTACGATATGGAGCTATGCTGAACCATATCATAAATCTTGGTTTTATGAGTTCTATGTCATGGAGGTTTAGGCTACACCATAGTCCTTCCCCCGAGCTTATAGGACTTGCGTTGTGGTCCTAACCATGATCTTCGGGCATGATTTGACTGGGAAGGCTGTGACATATACCCTTATGCTACGTTGATGTCCTTCCCATGTCAACATGTTCTGCGACATGGTTTGGGAGGCTGAAATATGTTTTTATATTTTATAGTATTTTATAAATACCTGAAACCCTCCAAACCTTTTTTTCTCCCATCTATTTCACTCGATACCTAGGAACACTTGAGTTCTTTTGAAAGGACTTTCAGGCCTGTTTCTATCAGATTAAAAACCCATATTATAGGGATTGATCCTTGGATATCCAAGAATCCTGTTGATAAACTCTAAGACTACTCTTAAAATCATATGAAATATCCATCAGATCTTAGAATTTCAGGCCTAGATTTTGGAAGGAAGGATCTTCTCACTACCCCGAACATTGATCAATTGTCCGTGCCTTCTTTTATTTTAAGTTAGATGGTCTAAAAAAACTCTGTAATGTATCATTTAATTCTTATGGTTTTTCAAATAAGTGATATCACATTGGAACACCATGAACATGACCTAATTAATTGTATAAATCACTATTTAATGAATTTTACACACTTAGACACCCCATTGGATCCCTTCGGGTCCATTAGCATTGAGGATGAACTTGTGTCCACATGAGTGATGATCCTACCCTTGAACTTGTGATAAATTAGCATTATTTATAATCTTATTTTGGAATAAATTTTAAATTTTGATAAATAGTAATTCATATCAAAAAAATAAATGGGTTTTTAATTGGTAATCGAGTGTGAAATCAATGGGGAATGTGATGAAATATTTTATATGATGAAATGATTTTAGGGCTCTTCCTAGTCATGTTGTAATGATTATAGGGCTATAACCGATCATGGTTTAATTCTTATAGGGATCTAACCAGTCATGTTGAAATTCTTAGAGGGATCTACCTAGTCAATTTGTAATAATTATAGGGCTTTGCCCAGCCATGCTGTAATTCATATTGGGCTCTGCTCTGTCATGTTGTAATGCTTATATGGCACTTCTTGGTCATGCTAAAATTATTACAAGACTCTACCTAGTTATTCTATAATATTTTATGGGCTATACCCTAGGAGGGTTAGGGTTATGGTTGTAATGGTCCCATGATGTGCTCAGAGATATCTGGAATCATGTAGAATTAGGTTTGCATAACTTGGGTGTGAACACAGAGCTTGAGGTTCAGAAGGTTTATTTTTTATGTGTAGTATTAATTTATTAATTTATACCCATATTTATCATATTATGGCATGCACTATATACTCAGAATTTATTTGTTTAATCACTATTGGTGGTGACCTACTGATTTGTTCTCACACATTATTCAGGATGCTGCTTGGTACCTAAGTGGATTTCATTGATATAGTTTTGGATAAGGTAAAGGGCCCTAAATTGATTGATTGCTTACTGGATGGGTTGGGTCTTACAGATGAGATTGAAATGGGGGTTAGGACTGGTGTTTTGAATTATTTTATCTATTATATTTAGCCTTTTATTTATATGACTTTCGGGCCCACATTTAGATACATTCAGCCTATAATTACATAATTCTTTTATTATTTGGATTATTCTATTTTTACTTCAATCTACCATGGTTTTATATTGATTATTAATATTGTTTCATTTATTTTTACACAAATATGTTATTATTTTCACTATTGTTGATACTATTTACCTAAGGGTATAGTCTCAACACTAGGTTCCTTACACCCTCGCTGCTAGTCGATAACCTCTAGTGTGTGGGGATGAACACCTGAGGTCATGTAACCAACATGGCTTGGTCACATTAGGAAGCACTAGGCTAGAAACATTACACATAACTACATCCAAAGGAAGAGTATGGGAGAAGTAGAAGTCATCCATCCATTATCTCACCATCCTGAATATTAGAAAAAACACCCCAAAACATTTGGGTTTTTGGCATCTCCACTATCATGGGTTGTAATGGGTATGAAATCTGAAAATATAGAATATATCACACAAAACCACACTAAGCTAAATTACCCAGGATTAGGATCATCTTCTATTATCATCACACAAGGCACCCGACTACCACTGCTAAGGATTAGATCTCAGAAAGTATACAATCATTAAGTTATATATTAATTAATTAATTATTTATTAATTAGTATTATTCCATATTCATTTCAAATATTAAGACTTTAATCTTATAAAAAAAATGTCTCACCACTATAAATTTTTCTTTCTTATATTCTCAAGTACTTCAACATTATATAAGATTATAATGAACCATCCTCATATACTATTTAAACTATTTATCATTTAATAAATTATTCAGGTACTATAGGACTCATTGTAAATTATATAATGAAGATTCACCCACTGTTTATAGAGTTCAACTGCACCTAACAGTTTGAAACCACTCATAGAAATAAAATATTGTTAACATTTCATTAAAAAAACATCAAGTAAGAATATATGTATTGACAAGATTTTTTTACTCTAAACTCGTTCCAAACAACCCATGTTATTTCTACACCATTATTCATAGCATAATCCATCCCATTATCACTAACATCGATCATTACTGGAGCCCTGAAATACCAACTTTTTTCTCATCAAATTTCCCAAAAACAAGGGGTTACACATTGGTTGGAAACTCATAGGAACATGATCTAACATGTGTATAAGGGTTAAGTGACTCTAGTAGAGAAGGTTTCACATCATATATACTCATGAAAAAAATAAGTTCAATCATAGAATGAAGAAATCTCTATTTTAGTAAAATAGATACATTTTCATATTAAATAGAAAACTAGGCCAAACATTCCTTTTAATTCACATTAATACAATTTTCCTAATATTTCTTATGAAATGACCCATTTAAATATCCCTTAGTTAAAGGATTCATAAATATAAACTATCCTCATTGATTTGTATTTAAAACACATTATTTTAGCCTTTTACTTCCATATTAATGTTAAAAATGGCATCTGATGTCAAACTATAATTTCTATAAAAACTAACATTTTTCTGCTTAAGGAGTCGAGAAAATTTGAATATTGACTATGAAAAGGGACCACATGAATCATCTACACGCATCATCCAACCAATCACATAAATGATTGACCACACAAAAAATCGATCAACTACATAACCAAACTATTGACAACACCGCTTAGATCGACTACACAACCAAAAATTTGACCAAACAAAGAAAAAGAATGATCAAATACATGATAAAATTTATCGACCATACAAAAATAAATTAACCTCACAAAACACTAAGAGGACGCATAGTAAGTCAAGTGATCACAAGAATATACATATACTCCATGATTAGTCAACTAAAAACATTAGAAAAATTAATTTTAATAAGAAAAAATCTTATAGTGTACCCTCTAAACACCTATAATATTCCAAAAAACACAATGGAAGTGTTTTAAAAATATCATACCTTACATTAGATACCTATAAAACAATTCTCATCCTCAAAAATTTAAAACCAAACTTATAAGAATATAAATGGGTTTGACCAACCACCCTGCAAGATACCTATCAAGGATCATGTAATAACAAGAGCACAATTGACCACAAGAGGAACAAGTCACTTAACCACTCAACATCAATAAAAAACCTCAAAACACTGTCCTAGGGGATATTACTCTCAAGGTAAAGGATAAAAAAGAACCACGTAGAGTAAGAGAAACAATATAATAAAACAACATAAGGTCAAACAAATCATCTCTATAAGAATCCGTCAAAGCATCAAAACAACTCAGGATACTGAGCATGAATCTGGGACTCCATCTCCCAAGGGATTTCCTCTAATCCACCATTCCCCCATATGACATAAACCAAATGAATAGTATTCTTGGGCATCACCTTCTCCTAATGTTATTGAATCTCAATAGGTCATTCCTCAAATATCACACCATCTTCAACATCTATCTCACCCTAGTCGATGATGTGATAATAATCAAGAATATACTGGTGAAGCTATGATACATGGAAAATTTCATGAATCTAGATTATCTATAGTGATATTTATAACTGATACATCATAGATCCAATATGAGCCACCACCTTGAAGCATCTAACAAATCGAGGAGAGAGCTTACTCTCATGACCAAATATTCACAACACATGATGAGGAGATTCCTTCACGAGAACATGATCATCAAAATAAATCTTTAGAAGATAAATCCTATTATCAACATAAGAATTTTGATGATCCTATACTCCCTTCATTCACTTACAGATCACACACACCTTCTCTGTCGCACTTTTCACCAATCATGATACAAGAAAAATTGAATATTTGACCTGGTATTTCATAATATATATTAGAAATTTCTTCCATGAACTGATTTTAATGGTTTTACACAAATAGGTCAGTGATAATTATTTTTGTAAGAAAACTAAACTAAGGGTAGGTTCCTCACCCATTAACCTTTAAAATCCAAAATTTATTCATGCGACGTGTCCTATAAAGTTTGGATAGTACAATCTATATGATTTCCATTATGTGAATGAAAATGTGTGATATGAAATAACTATGAGCCAAAGGAATGTTAAAGACATATCCACACTCTGAAAGTGAACTAGGTATCACATTCAATAATGATCATCTTCATAACCCCATGAATCCTCACCACTTCCTCTATGAACTCCCTTGAAAACACCTCCACTATGATTAAATCATTTATCACTAAGAAGCAAGATAACTTTGTAAAGAGATTCAAGATCACTCATATAGTATCATAATCACCATAATATTTAAATAGGTGATAAATTACATCAAAATTTCCTCCCAATTCAACTAGGTGATATCAAGAAGTTGACACATACCACATGGAACATGATGCCTAGCCTTCATCCTCTATAAATAAAACATCAAGAAACAGAATCTACAACTGACTTCTTTATACCATATAGTTAAAAATAGCCTCATAGATTATAATATATCATTTTCACTCCAAGATATAACACAAAGTTATAACCATGGAACTGAGGGAGAACTAACACACACATCACTAGAGGGATAAAAATATTTCATGAGAACAACACTTGATATTGTTCATTCTTTGACCAACCCTCAGGAGCATCACCACTGAAAGTGAACCTATTTATGAATATTGGGATCCCTTTAAAGATATGTTGAGGAAGTTCCCACCTAATGGGATACCACTATGGATGTAATTAAAAACCTTCTATATAGGAATAAACATAAGCACTAAGTCTATGGTAGATACTGAGGCTAGGTAAAATTCATGAGGAAGGTGACTGAAGAATTATTTGAATTACTAGAACATATGTCACCCAATAGATTCTGATGGTACTTAGAATGGGTTATGAAAAATAGGGACATGGATAATATTAATGAAATACTAATGTTATATTCTTAATTATATTCCATGTTAAATATGATTGATACACTCCAACTGAGTTCTATCATTAAAGTTAATGCTGTGAAAAACCCTGTATGTAGAAAATGTGGTGATAACCATACCATGGGATATTTCCTAAACAAAGGTGTAAGTATCTCTAAAAGGGATGTGAGTTATGTCTCATATAATCATGGGGACAATATATTTACAACCTATCAAAATATAGTATAAAAATACAATACAAATTCTGGTTGGAATCAATAGAAGCAACAATGACCATATACGAGGCCTCAAAGATCAATTGGGTTCAGCCAACCTCAATTATAGAATCCACATATAAAAAAATAAAAATTAGCACATCATCATAAAAATAAGGCAATTAATACCATTAGGGTTAATATAAACAACAAGGTTATCAAAACAATCATATAATATATCCTCTTATTCATAAATAACAATATGTGAATCAATAATCATAGCAAGCGACACAACCAATTATAGAATAAATGATGTCTAAGTTTATCACCACTACTGTTTTTTTTCAAAATTAGTAGGAAACCATATTAACACTCTAGAAACAAATATGGTGTCATTAAAATCAACTCTCAGTGAGGAAAGTAGACATACTTATGGGTAACCCCAAAAACGACCCATGAGAGGAGGCTAAGGTAGTAGCCTTATAGAGTGGTAAGGGTATCTCACAACCAACCTAAAAAAATTAAACAATAGTGAAAGGTTTGTATTATTATTATTCTATAAAATCATTGGAATATGTATATTAACTTGAGGTAGTACCATTAGAGAAAGGAAAATTGAAAGGGAAAGAAGTCATTTAAGAAAAATAGATGGTCGTTGTCTGTCCCTATATACCAACATTACCTTTTATAGAATGTATGAAATAAAGAAACCTGGGTCAATAATTTTAGAGGATTATGGATTTGTTTTGGAAAATCTACACCAATACTCCCATTATTGATGAATTTACTCAAACACATACACATGTAAAGTTTATGAATGAAATTATATAAAAAAAAGAAATATGAAGGACTTGGGAACTATTTACCTTAATAAAGAATTCTTGATAATGGTTATAAATGTAATCCCACCAAAGATTAATGAAATCAGGTGCTTTTCTATTCTGTGAACCATCAGAAACTACAAATTCAGTAAATCTCTATGTCACTTGGGGGTTAGCATCAATCTAACCCCCTTTAGAGTACTCAAGAAGTTAGGGCTCAAATTTTTGAATCCCACCAACATGGAACATCAATTGGATGATCCACTAATCAAATATCCTAAGGGTATTTTAGAAGGCATGTTGGTAAATGTTGAGAAATTTATTTTTCTAGTTAAATTTATCATTCTTTAAGAGGAAAAATATTCCAAGGCAATACTGATTTTTGGAAAGGCCATTTCTCAAAATTGGGAAAGTATTTATTGATTTCCATTAAGGAGAGATTATCAATTGTTTAGGCAATGAAAAATTATCTTAATATGTACTAAAGGCTATCAAATAAGACTCTATTAGTGAGTATGAAGATTTTTTAAATGTATCCACTTTGGAGAATTAATTAGGGTGTAAAACAATTCATGAGGGTTGTCCTTAACCATTTGATGAGTGGTGAAATGAGGAATTATAGCCTAAGATAGAATAAGAAGATGTGTAGTTTGTATCTGGATTAGGTGGTTGTTATTGGATGTATGAGGAAATTCTAAACATCCTAAAGGAGAGAGAGTCAGACCTTTGGTTCTTTCAGTTTTAAAGGCCCCTCAATTGTAAATGAATCCCTTTTCATCATCCCTAAAATATGGATACCTGGGGAAATAATAAACATTTCCAATTATACTAAGCTCATCCCCCACTGAGGATCAAGATGCTAAGTTATTATAAGTCCATAAAAGAAAATATCAAGCGATTGGGTGTATGGTTACTGATCTTAATGGGACCAACACAATAATTTTCACTCACAAGTTTCTATTAGAAGAAGGGTCCAAAGCATCAATGAAACCAATGAGAAGGTTGAACCCTCCCATGAATAGGGTTGTTTAAAAATAAGTGATTAAGAATTTGTATGTTGGAATAATTTATCTAATCTCAGATAACCAATGGGTGACCCCCTTTCAAGTCATTCTAAAAATGGATGAAATTATACTGACCCCTGATGAGAATAATGTAGTAATTACAATAAGGAAGATCACAGGTTTGTGGGTATGTATAGACTACTGTAAGTTGAGTGATGCTACCCAGAAGACCATTTTACACTACTTTTTATGGATCAAATATCAGAGATTTTAGAGATACATGAGTTTTATTTATTCTTTGATGGTTATTCAGATTTAAAAAAAATATTTCTTCTAAATATCAAGAAAAAAAAAATACATTTACATGTACTTATGTGACATTTTTTTATCTCTAAATGTCATTCAAAATGTGAAACAATGTATCCAAATTCCAACATTGTTTACTGTATATTTTAAATGACTTGGAGGAATGAATCTTAGAAGTTTTCATGGAATATTTTTCTATCTAAGGGAAATAATTTTATACTTTCATGAAGAACTTGGAGTTAGTTATAGAGATATGTGAACAAATCAATTAGGTTCTAAATTGGAAAAAATGACATTTATGGTATAATATGGTATAGTTTTGGGATATAGGTTATGTGGGAAAGGAATTAAAATTCAACATGGGTAAGATTCAACTTATCGCTAAACTATCCATCCCAAATTTAGTTTGAGAAATTTGAAATTTCCTTTGACATACGGGATTCTACTGATGGTACATGAGATATTTCTCAAAGATAACACAACCATTGATGAACCTTCTAATGAAAGTTAAATGATGCATTCTCTATGAAATTCAGTTTCTGAGGAAAATATTAGTGGAGGCCCCAATAATGATTTCCACATAGTATTAAGATCCATTTGAGATTATGTGTTATGTAAGAGACTATGTTGTGTGAAAGTGCATGGAAAAAGATTCAACCACATATTTTGGCCAATCAATTATGTGAGTCATGCTTTGAATGAAGCCCAAATTAATTACCCCACCATGAAAAAGGAAATTATAGTGGTGGTATTTTTCATGATAGATCACAATCATACTCGATTCTATTAAAATTAATTGTTAATAAAAATCATGCATATCATAAATTAATTTTGAAAAAAAGGTGGAGAGACCCAACTAATTTAATGGGTTATCCACATATAATAATTTTATTTTGAAATCCATGAATAGATAGAGAGTGAGAATATTATTACCAATCATTTATCTCATATAGAGCTACCCCACCTTGAAGAGTAATAATATAAAGTGATTTGATAAGATTTACTTGATGAGAAAATATTTCAGTAATGGAAGAACCTTGACTATGGTTCACTGATATTACCAAATACTTGGATATGAGGAAGATCTACCCTAATCTCTACTTCAAACATATTATATGATTCTTGGAAGAAGTTAGGAAATATTTATGGGAATACCCATTACTTTTGTAATCAAATAGTGATGGAATTATTCACTATTGTGTTCTAGAAGTAGAGATCAAAGGGATTTTTGAGTTTTTCCACTCTTCGCTTTCCATGGGAAACCACATCTCAGATAAAACCATTTTAAAAATTTTACAATATGGTTTCTTTTATCCAATCATCCAAAAAGTTATTCAGAATTTATTATTGTGTTTTGATAGATATCAATGTACATGAAACATTAGGTATAGAGTAGAAATTCTATAAAACTCCATTTAAAAAATGTAAATATTTAATGAATGGGGTATTTAATTTAGTGGGCCTTTCACTCCCTCTTATTAAAAAACCTACATCATTCTATGTGTAGACAATGTCTATAAATGGGTATAAGTTTCAGCCATCTCCCACAAAATACTAAAAGTAATCATATCATTTCTCAAGAAAAATGTTTTCAGTCAGTATGGAATTCCAAGGGTGATTATTTAGCATAAGGTTTACTATTTTGATAACATCATGTTACATAATGTGCTACTAAAGTGTGAAGTGAAGTATAATGAATACATAACATATCATCCTCAATCTAATGGTCATGTGGAGGTATCAAATTGAAAACTCAAAAATATTCTAAAAAAGATGATGGGACCCTCTTTAAAAAATGGTAAATGAAACATGATTATTCTTTATGGGTATATTGGACAACGTATAATCCCCCTTTGGGAATTTTTCCTTTCTAGTTAGTTTATGGAATGACATGCCATTTTCTAGTGTAAATGGAACATAAGGTGTATTGGGTGGTTAATGCATTAAACTTTGATATCAAAATCTCAGAGGAGAAACGTGAGATACAACCATCAAAATTAGATAAAATCATAATAAAGGTATATGGAAATTTTACAATCTATAAGGATACAACTAAGGCAATCCATAGTCACATGATTTATCAGAAGTCATTTCAACTTGGAAATAATGATTTACTCTTCAAATCACATTTTAGACTCTTTAAAAGTAAGATAAATTTCTAGTTGTTTAGGATCATTACATTCATAAAATAATTCTAACATGCTATTGTGGAAATTCAATGAAATGATATAAAACTATTCAAGGTTAATGGATAATTCTTGAAGATATATTTTTAAATGGAAAACATGGTAGGAACAATTTACATCATTCATTTTGGCTAGAAAGAAGGCCCTGGTACATCTAGCTTGAGATATTAAATGTATAACCCATTGGGATGTAACATGATATATCCTAGATATATAAGGATTTTATTGTTTTTGTTTATTTAATTTACTTAGGGGAGTATATTAATGTGTTTTTATTTTCTATGTGTTTTATTTATAGGATAAATATGAAGTAAGAGTTTTATAATAAAATTTTATAGTAGATTTCTTATGATTGTATTTATAGTCACCTTGAAATATTTTAAAATCATCGATGAAACTAAGATTTTAATCTAGGGGAGAAAAAATGGTTCCAAATAATGGGACGAGGGTTGAATCCCAAAAATATAATGTACAGTATGGTTTCCGAAAAGTTTACCAAACCGTGTGGAGTAACCATGTAAGTTTATGTTAGAATCGAATTAGTTCACATGGGTGTACAAAATTGATAACCAAAGCAGGCACTAAGACCATGAAAGTGGTCGATCCATTCAAGTAGCATTTGTCATGGTTTCTGTATGGTTTAGAAAACCATTTTGATCAAACGTGTGTTATTTTTAAAACCCCAAATATTTATATTATGAACTCAAAAAATAAAAATTTCTCACACCAAACCCATGCCCCAGTCATGTGCCTAACCCCTCCCATTATCCTTATTATTATCCTCATTTATTACCCTTATACTTTCCCTCCTTCACCCTCTTCCCTCTGTGTGGTCCACCTTAAGTATGTTTTTATTCCCCTTCTTCTTCTTCTTCTTCTTCTTATTTTTCTTCATTTTTTTGTTTCTTATTCCATTAATTTTTGTCCATCCCTTTATCACCACCCCTATATCATTTTTTGATTCAATTTATTTACTACCTTTGATTTCCAAGAGTTTTCATGCACAAATTTTTAAATCATTCATCGTGAACACACTTCACACTATTATTTTTTACAACCTCCCAATTTTATTTCACAAAAATGCACGAGTTTAGGTTTTCCCTGATATTATATTTTGATTTATATTCTCTAAATAAATTAAAAAAACTTTTTCATTGTATTATGTTAATTCTTTTGTATTGACTACCTATAAGAACCCATTCCCAACCATTAATACATCCCCATGGAAAACCCTTCATCCAAGAGAACATGTGGTTCTAGTTGTGAAAACATTTATAAAAATTATATACAGTTCTATCATAAGAAGGAAAACAAGCACTACCATATCCTATTTAACCCAAATAGTTTTTCCCTATTGGTACATTGAGATGAAAAATCATTCTGCATTAGGCATAAAGGGGGATCTCTAAAACTTCATTAAGAGGATTTATCTCATGAAATCTTTATAAGTTCATGAGCCAATGTATAAGGAGTTGGTTCTTGAGTTCACAACCACCTTTAACTACCATGATAGGTATTCCATATAATAAAAAGGAGAAATCATAGAAAATAATGACTATGTCACATTTCTACTCCTGAATAGACTTTACTCTTTTCCCATTAGGAAATTTCAAATCTTTATTGGGTTATTGGATAAAACATTTATGGGAAAAACATAATATACAGAAGCTTTATGACCGGAGAAATTGATGATAATGGGTATTTTTGGGTAAGAACTACTCAAATAGGTCCTAATTATATTCCTTTAATGCCCATGGCCTCTCATCTACTAAAACCCATGCACCGAGTCCTCCATCAGGTCATTATGACTTGTATTACTCCTTGCTCAAACATTGAGGGTAATATTTACCAATGAGACCTTTTTATACTTTATTCCATGATTACTAAGTATTTTAACAACTCAGAATCCATGTTCACACAATAACTCCTCAACATGCTTATGAGTCCAAAAGGGAGAGTTTTTTAAGGACCATACATCATACTCTTGGATAATAATTTGAGAGTTAAATTTGATAAAGATTCATTCATAGATATTGATCCACCTTTCCATTTGATCTGACTATGGTGCAATACATGAAGAGTCTAGAATGTAATGGGAAACACTACTAGTATCAAGGTTCCCAAGAAGCGGCTTGGGATAAACCTCAAGTAGTCTATTACCCTTTAGAAGAGGAGCACATTTCCCACCACCACCCATGGAGAAGCACATTACACCACCTCATACCGAGGTATCCCAACCATCCAAACTGACTACTTCCATGAATCCACCATCATACTACCCTTATATATCCCAAAAATACCTACTCAAACAACTTATTATGAACCAAAAATTAATTTTAAGTTCAAGAAGGATTAATATGATATATTTGATAAGAAATTAAAATATACTATGTTCAAATTTAAAGGCACCAGCTTGTAGGACCTTCCAACCCTAGATCAATACCACTCGATACCTCTCCACACCCATCATACCAATTTCTAGGTGGTTTTTTCTTTTAACCACACACCAACTAATCATTATGGACTACTGAGGATCATAGAACTTATGAGGGTACAAAGCATGCTACCAAGTCCAAAGATTCTTAAATGAGGGTTGACGGTGTTAATCCTACTATTATGGGGAACATGAACTATGAATATACCTTTGTCGATCCTTATTGGGATTTTTCATCCCATTATGCTTTAACAAGACCATTAAAGATAAGCCCTACCATATGATGGGAATAATGGAATCTCTTATTCTGTCTATTTTTTCCATTTCCTTTTATCCCTATATATGCTAATTTCAATGTATACTCACCACACATTATCATTATTGTACTATTTTGTGTGTGTAATAATTTTCATTAATTTATTCCTTAATGTGATTTTTCATTTTTCCTATTTATACCCTTATATTATTCTTGTTTTCTTGCTTCAAATTTTATTAATTCTATAGGAAAGATAGCATGTGGACCTACTCAATTTTTTTGAAGTAAACTTATCTACTCAACAGGATCTCGAATACCATCCCCACCTATATCAGTGGCCAACATTTCATCAATGACTTATTTATTTTTCTTTTTATTTTCACTTATTTTTTGGATTTCACACTCCAATTGAATTCAATTTAACTACTCACCCCTTTCCACTATAACACTACCATGTGGAACCATTCTTGAACTTAAGTTTGGGTGAGGGAACCTCAATTTTGGGAACCTAATTTGGTCATTTCCTAGATATTTCCATGAATGAAATGTTCTTATTAGAGACCATTTATGATTCTATTATAAATATCACACATGAATATTATTTATATGATAAAACATCATGGATGAATCATGTTGAGAGTTGGAGAAATATTGGATTAATAAAATAACATTTTTAGTTAGTTGGATTAGGAAAATTCAAGTAAAATATTTAAAATTTTCATTTTAAAACATATCATTTAAGTATGATATTTCGGTGGAGTAATTTAAACTGAGGAAAATTTTGAAGACAAAGTCTTACTTATGATTTTTGGGTAAGTGATGATTGTAATTTCTTAATATCGTAAATGTAGTTACTATGTTGTCTTAATTTCATCATCTATTGAAATTATTTTATAATTCATCAAGGAAAGTCATCATAAAAAATAAGGGTAAAAAATTTTTAAATATAATATCTCACTTTAAAGAAAAATTTGAGATAAGAAAAACTTTCCCATGATGACAATGACCCTATATAATGCTAGAAAGTTTCAAGTCAATGAGATTATGTGACCTATAAAAGTAGTAACCCACAATTTTATCTTGATTAAATATTTGTTTATCTTACTAGGGGGTGTGATAAAATGGAATTGGATTACTTTATTTTAAATTATGAAGGGAAATTTAACACTTAAAAATAATTTATGATAGAAATATACATTTTTTTCTTGAATATTCTATTCTTACTTTCTTTGGAGATTGAGGAGTTATGAAAGGTCAGTGTATAACATTCAATGATTTTTATTTAAAATAATGTACATTTATTAAATATAAGTTGTTATTATTATATACATTTCATTGGTGGTACCATTGAAATGATTTTTTAGAAAATTTTGTGAGTATAAATAATTGATCAAGTTTGTGGGAGTTTGATGCACTATTTTAATGGGAAAATTTCATAATAAAATTCCTCAGGGAAAATGGTTTTTATATTAGTATGTCATGTATTTAAGGCCTAAATGTGTTTTTATAGATGTTAAACGGATTCCAAATAAAGAATTTATTAATGTTAGTATGAACCATGAGTTTTAATGATAATATGGAGGTATTTCGACACATTTTATATTGTGCATGGTTTCTACTAAAACTTGAAAACCATGTGCTCTGGCCTAGTGAACCTTGTGAGACACAATTTGAATATAAAACATAGTATTCATGATCTTATCATAGTTAAAAAAACCATGAAATATCACTCAGGAACTGTTCAAGATAGAAATTGAAGGCATTTATACATTTCTTAGGGACTCTATATGGTTAACATAACCATGATGACTGACCCATAAACCATGAAACCCAAATATGGGTGGACATATCAAACCTCATGATTATCACATGGTTTATCAAACTATTCCCCTTAACCATGTGACTAGTTCATCTCTTCTAATGACTTATCATTTACTTACTTAATTTCCTTTTGACTCAGGTTTAAGACCCTTAACCACCCCTGGATATTGGAGGCTAAGTAATTAAGGCTTCAACAAATAATTTGATGGGATATAATCATATAGGAGAGAATTTTTGGGTGAGGGAGAGCAGGAAAGAGAGGAAACATCCACATAGAAATGGATTATTGTATATTATCTATTGTATTTTCTTATTCTTCTTATTGTTATGAACACCTACTATAAGTATAACTAGTTTTTCTTCATTTCCACCATTAGAGTATGGGCCCCATTTTGTGTTGGGGTTATCAGTGATGAAGTATAATTAATTGTTTAAATAAATTTCTATTGATGTGTTTATGAAATTGATAAGATCATTTTATGATTTATTTGGCTAAAATTCAAACATCTATTAAATACATTGTATCATACTAAGAAAAGAGTATTTAGAGAACTATTAAGGAATTACATTGAATCATTCTATGACCATTGGACAATTATTCATCTCCTAAGTAATGACTTTCATTTTTTTTGAAATTTTTTTTATCTAGCCATGAAAACATTTTAAATTAACTTAATCATACTTTACAAGACCAAGGAGGATACAACTTCTTTGAATCATGCTGGTAAAACTAGTATAAATTTATGAACACACATGAATAACATAATTTTCATAATACCTATAGAATACCATAACCCTGATTAATTTTTATCATAAAAATCCAAAAAATCTAGTTGTGTTCATTTTGAATTTCTAGTGACATTTATATCATTAAATATTTAAGGTACGATCAATTTAAATTCTCATATGATTTTTAATCAAACAAACGATTCTTTAAATAATTGAATAATGATTCATGTTGGTAAATACCCAAGGTTTCTCGAGGATCAACCCCATACTTATACAATACTCATTTTGGAGTTGGGTAAAATTCAATTTGGTCCACATGGAAATAAAAATTCCTGAGATTCAACATCCACATTTCTCAGCACTAGACATTATTTTAAGAAATGCAAGTGTTTTATTTTTTTTATAAATAAAAAAGAAAATATCCTTTTATAGGGTTGAAAACATAACTATATTAAATAATAATAAATTATAAATATGTAACAATGAATCCCATAAAGTTATTACACCACTCAAAACCAAACCATTATTCAATAAATATGGTTGTTTTAGTTAATAAATAAGGAAGATTCATCCAATCAACATGGGTGGATATATCCTATATAAATATTATGATAACATATCAACATGATTTTGGTGTATGTGGGCACTCTATATATGGTAATAGATCATTAAGATACCATGATTTAATGTTATATGGTAATATGTTTATTCCATAGTACAATATTTCTAAAACCGTTCTAGTATGTTTTTTTAAAAATCTAACTAATTTCAAACCCATGACCTCTTACTTTCTGAACAACATCTTATCCACTATCCCATGTACCGCCTTTTTTCAAATAGTTAAAAATTTATTTACATATTAGTTATTATTATTTTTTAAAATTTTAAGAATAATAATATTATCATTGTGATTATCATTATTATATATTTTTTTAAAAAACTAATACATATTTCCACATTTTGGGAAAACTATAGAAATAAATCACCTATTACCGCCATTTTCATGAACCTTGAAAATAGATACCTTATTATTTTGATTATAGGTCTTAAATATTTTTTCACCCATTGAAATGGTTTTAAATGACCATAGAAATAAGATATACCTACTATGACTATTTTTCCTAAACTAGGGAAATTGATCTCTTGTCTCATATCTATAGGGATCACTGAGGAAAGAGACCTATTACCATTATTTTTTTAAAAAAATCTATAGGATGACCTATTTTCATGATTTAGAAGAAACATGTAAATATGTGACATAATATTTCAAACCAATTACTATGGTTTTCCAAAACCATAGGAAAATGGTACCTATTTCCATTATTCTAGAAAACCATGGTAATAGGTTATGAATTACCAAATTTTTTCCAAACCATGGAAATAGGTGTTGAAAACTATTTTTTAAAATATGCTATAAAATAATGATAATAATAAAAAAATTAATATTATTTTTATTTTTATAAAATAAATAAGTAAAATGTAAATAAAGATCTAATTATATGACAAAAAGTTATATATGGGTAGTGGATGAGAATTTGGTCTATAAAATAACCATGGCTAATAAACTGATTTTAAAGTAGTGTTAAAATTTTTCAAGTTTTTATTTTTATGTATCTCTATCAAATTATATTTTTTTTTTGAATTTTGATCAGTCCCAATATTCATTGATTCATTGGCTTATATATCAAATAATAGTGAACAATGAAGGGTTTTGATCATGAATGATGCATACAATGGATTTTTTTAGGAACCATGATTATCCAAACCCTGTAGAAATATTCAAATAAAAATGATTATTCTATAAATTATTTTTATTTATTTTAGAATAAATAAAATAAATTAAGAATTCATACAATTTCTCATTTGATTAGGAATTTCCAATCTTCATAGCAGATGCTTCATAGGGATTACTAGGAAGTATCCAATGAAGTCTTTCCTTCTAGGGTATCCATAGGTTGTTTGAATTTCCCATTTTTTGTGAATGATTATATTTTATTTAGAATCTACTCGAAACTTTGTTTAATGAGAGAGAGTGAGGGTCATATTTGGTGAGTTTCATAGTAGAGTCTTATAGTATTCGAATGATATAAATATCAAAACATGAGCCTTTTTATATAAATTTCCAAGGCCAACTAGAACCTAAATGTTTTTCAAACTTTCAACTATTAAATGAAATGTTTTAAAAACCATCATATGTAAAAACATATTTTTACCTTATGATTATAAATTTATATCATTTGAAATATTATTTTGGATGTTTAAACTCCTCAAATCACCATAAAATGATGATCAAAGGAAATATAATATCTTATTATAATAGAAACAAGAAATCATCATGCACTAAAACATAGTGTAGTTACCCTTATTATGTCATGATTTACACATTCAAAAACATCAACATGGTTTATAGTACCATTTTACGGTTTGATCATTAGTACACATTTCTAATAGTGTCTCACTTTCAATAATGACTCATAGTCTTAGTATACTTTAACCTTATGTCACATCATATATAAATATCTGGGAAACCATATCCAAAAATCTTTCTGCGCATCTTTCAAAAATTATATTGGAAAATCAATTATTCATTTTCACCACATGTTTCAACATATGTAACCAATTTTGAAAATACATCCATGACTTCTTTTGGATATCCTTAAAAAATATTTTGGGGGTATCTTTGAAATTTTTGTACATACAATTTATAATGAAACTTAATCCTCATTAACACAACCAACAAGTTAAACCCCATGAGTCTTTGTAGAGTTTAAAATATTTACAAGTTCCCCAATCTATAATTATATGCAAATAACATCCTTTAGAAAAGCATCAATAGTACGCAAGCTATACGGGGATCTGGTTTGATGTATATCAAACACATGTATCCCTAAACCTGTGTCCACCATTTATATCATATACATGTATTCATAATAATATAATCTCTTTGTATAAGAAATTAAGTGACCATGAGAGATGATGTATGTTAGTATCATATATCCTACTCATACATTCTATATTCTCTAAGTATAGACTGGCCAAATGGATGAACACATCACTTATCATTCACCTAGGTAGAATAGCACATCAAATGTCCCTCATCTAAATTGATATGCACACCACTTGTATGTTATCAAGGTGTGACCATACCCTTCACCAACCCATATCAATCGAGGGACTAGATATTATACTAATTATAATAGAGGATAAATACTATCTTGTTTAAACCTCAAATGATGACATAATCAACAAAATTTATTATATTTATATTAAGGATAACATTAAAAATCTAGAAAATTATGGATATTCTCATCCTATGTATCTTTTCAACCTCGGGTTTGAGGATTCAATATAAAACATGCACCCTAGGTATACAAAATACATAGTGTATAAAACTATTTATTGTGTATGTATTGGGTCATCCAATACTCAAAGATCATTTTGTCTCTCATGAGTTAATTAGATATCTCAATATATAACCCAACCCACACTAATAATCACATATAATCCTAAAATATAGTACTCTATGATGATTATTGATTAGTGATAAATAAAAGTTATACTTTGATAGGTAAATTATTATTTAACATCATTATTATATATAGAAAACTTTAAATAATTATAAAGTAGAGACTACATTTTATATAAAAAAGATATATTTTATATTCTAAAAATCTATTATTAATGTAGAAAAAACCATACACAGTTTCCCATCTAATCATATCTTAATGATATACTACCAAAATAAATTTATCTTTTCTAAAATTTTAGTGAATTATTAAACTCATTACATCACATGAAAATTTATACCACATATCTACATATCCATATATTAAATATTCACAATACACTATTTTAATGGATAAAATATATGAATAAATACTATTTGAATAATGATGATATTTTTATTCATAATCCTCATTTTCAACTCTTTCAAAAAAAATATTATATAAATTTTACAAAATCCATTGTCAATATTTCTATTATATACTTAGAACTCATTCTATATTTATCATAATCAATCTAGATATTTTCAAATTTTAACTTTTAATTTAGATAATTTGGTAATAAATTATAAATTTAACACTTTAAAATAATATAATTATTTACCAATACATCTAAAAGTATTCTAGGATATAAAATAATGTCCACATTAAATGAAAATGATATAATAATTTATTTATTACACTTTGAATTCCACTAAGTTAAAAAAAACTTCCAATATTCACTTTAAAATTATATTTCTTCAAAATATATTTCTAATACACAAAATACATTATATTAGGAAAAAATGATTATTTATGTTATAGGAATATTTAAAAATTAAACTAATAATTCCCATATCTAATAAGAAATTCTAGGTGTTTAGAAAAATATTCTAAAAAAGAATATTTGATAATTTAAAATATATCAATGAGTGAGTGGGATCATATCCATCATATTTTAACAAATAAAATTAATATACTCTTTTATCTGTATTTTCTACTCAAACATGTTATTAAATTAAATTAATTGTAAACCATGTGTAACAATATCATATTATCATATTACTTATGACTTTTCTTTTCTTACAAATAAATTCTATTATCATATAAGATAAAATTAGATGAAATTACAAATCCTTTATTTTGATTCAATTTAGATTGAAATATTTTATCTGTATCCAATTTCTCCATGAATCAAACCTTTGCTTCCTCACTTGAATACCAACTACAAGATTCATTAATATTTTCAATAATTTTGAACTCCTATATATTTATAATAGTTTTAAAATATATATTTGGAATTATATACCCTTTAAAATTGAAAAATTGATAACTATTCCATGAATACCTGACATGGAATCACCATAGATCTCTCAAATCACTTCATGTATTTTAGATAACTCCATCTCCAATAGAAAAACTAGGCCTCCTTGTTGACACCACTTTTAGGTTTCAACGACCTAGGATAAAAAATATGCTATATAATATTATTCTTATAGATTAAAATTTTACCCGTATATACTCTCAATAGTGCTTCAGATCTTAGAAATATATTTCCCATTTTAGTTATCCTCAACACTTAAAAAGGATAGCGAAATTTTTTATTAAATTATTTTATATTGTCAAAAACTTTCCAATAAGGACTATAGAATGAATTATAAATCTAAACTTATCCTCAATAGAGACCCCAGTCTCTCCATGTCATTGATAAACCCAATCATATTCATAATATTAATGGAGAATTAAGTTCATTTAATTTATTTTTATTCTAAATAATTCCTTTTAATCCATTATATAAATTTATCTTAAGCTTCTTGTAGGAATCTAGAATAATTTGCTGAATATATTTTCTAAATAATTGTAACGGAAGGGGCTGATCTAACACATAGAATTTTCCATCTTACTTAAGAAAAATTATTATATTTTAATACAAATAAATTATTTTCATTCTATTAAGATTTTTCATTTCCATGATTAATCTCAGAGTTAATTTTGATGACTATGATACCCTTTTATCCACAAAAAAAAGTTTTTATTAGAATAGTATCATGTTTTATAAAAATAAAATGAGGATTTTTATTAAATTTACTCCTATTGAAATGATAATCCATTTTTAAATTAAATTATTTCCCCAAGATCCATACTTTTCTATAATTTGGTTTAGATTTAATATTTATCCCATTGCATAACTATTTCAGAAAAGAATCATGTTAATCAAAACATATATAACTCTTGTATAGTTGATTGAAAAATTCATTTTCCAAATCCGTCATATATATTATCTCAACACAATTCCTTAGGTATCCTTACATTTATGGTTTCCTAGCTATATGTAACTAAAATCCCATAATTGGAATATTCACAAAACCTTTAGGATAATCTATATCCTACTCACATTTTATAATATAATCCTTGGGAACCAAACCAGTATATTCACATATAATGAATGATTGGTTCCTTAAAAAGTTTTTTGTCTATAAAGAATTTAACACTCAATATTTTAATGGTAATTAAATAAATCATTCATATATGAAGTATTATATCTATATATGTATGATATACATATTTTATTTTTGAGGTCTATTGTGGATTTTGTTGATTGTATTTGCATTCAATGAGTATGTTGTCCATCAATACGAGTTAGGTGATAAAGGAATATCCCAATGAATGAAGAGGTTAAAGTGTGACATACATCTTGTGTAGGTTGGAGTAGCATAAAATGGAAATAGGGGGATTAAGGTTTAATTCCCTATATAAAAATTAAAATAAGGAATATTAATTAAATTTAAAAATAAAATTATAATAAAGATATAGAGTATATGCAAAAAAATAATAATATTATGTAATGATAAATAAATAGTGGAACTCAAATGGTTAATGTTCTCAATAATTAAATTATTATTATTGTGATTAGAAGCATGTGGTAATCAATTAATCAAAATAAGTGTAGCATAATAAGGCATATCATAAATATGTGATTATGATATTTGATATGAAAATAAAATGAAGAAATAAATAAATAAGAGAAAGAGAGAGATTTGATGAAGGTGTTAGGTAATAGCTTTGTGTGAGCCCCTATATCTCCTCCCATTAGGTTGATAGGTTTATGTTATTAAAACTTCATAGATTTTGATATTGATAAAGAACCAATATCCATTTCTTTTTCATACAAGTGGGAAGAAACCAATCTCCCTCACTTAGCTAGTTTTGAGCACCCATCCACCAGTTTGTGGTTGTGAGAACCCTTTATATAAGTAGTGTTGAAAAGAAATATTTTCTTGGTGAAAATCCATTATAAAGAAGATCATTTATCTCTCAATAAGGATAATACAATTTGAGAGGATAGATATAGAGGAGATGATATATGAGAGTCTAAGGGATTTAGAATTAAAAATGGATCTTGAAAGAGGTATTTGAGATTGATGGTGATTTTCACTTTGATTTGACATTAGCACACTCAATTAAATTGTTCATTACACCATTATAGGAGTTGTAACTTTGAAGCCAATGAGTACTCCTATTTATTTAATCCAAAGGATCTTGTAATATTCTGTATTCCATAAGCTTTATTTAGAATCATCAAATAATAATTAATAGATGTATAGTCCACCAAAATAAAAAACTTTGAAAAGATGTTCTAACACCACCAGGCAGCTGATATGATTCCAATAGGTAGATGGTGATACACCTGGGATTGAGAAAATTTACAAATCCTCCACTGAATATCTAGTATGATATATTTTCTAGATATTATGCTCTACCAATTGGGCAGTGTCCTAGAAGAACTGGAGGCACTAGATTCATCTACTATTTGGACAGTTCCTAACTATTGGTTTTTTAGTGGACTCCCAATTGGAAATATACTACTATCCACTTGGAACCATCTAGATGGTGCCGTGTATTGGGGAGATAGTTCATCCTTTAGTGCTTCAATATTCATAATGGACATCTATATTCCTTCAAAAGTCCTTCAATTAATCTATGAACTTCATTTTATGATATCAACATGACTATCAAAACTTAAAAAGATATTAAAATAATAGAATAAATTACTTTATTTGTATCATCAAATCCAATATGATATTTAATAAATGTGGCTATCATCTACTCAAATGAAACTGTTAGATAAATAAATGAGTGTTTGTGATCATGAAAACACTATGAGAGAGAGAGGTACAACATTTTGGTGTTCTAAGGAATCAAATGTAATAAATATATCTTCCACTATTAATGTTGATAGAGATATATTTATATGTTGTAAAAGGATTTTAGATAAAATATTTCTTGATTTTTTGAAACAATATTATACATATTATTATTATATATCTACTCTTAATGGAAAATAAAAAAAGGTTTCTATGGTTGGTGAAGGCACAATCTATAACATCTTTTATATGGATTTGAGAATATGGGTATTGAATAGATTAAGGATAAGTAATTAAATAATAAAAA
This sequence comes from Viscum album, assembly GCA_963277665.1. Lineage (NCBI taxonomy): Eukaryota > Viridiplantae > Streptophyta > Magnoliopsida > Santalales > Viscaceae > Viscum > Viscum album. The sequence continues at coordinate 407,627,837 of OY728130.1, forward strand.
AGGATGTATAGATGAGTGTGAATCTATCCTTGGACTGTAAAGCATAATGTTTATTATAATAAATAAATAATATATCTTCGATTATAGATTGGAGAATGTTTTGGTCGAGGTTGGATGTTTTAAGGAAATGGAGATCCATTGAAGCAATAATAATTTAGTACTCCTATGTTAGAAGAACCTAGAAATGAATTTGAAGAACTTTGAAAACATTTTTATATTTATAATGTAATTTAATTTTTTTCTAGATATTTTGGGGTGATTGGAGATTCCATGATATTTTTAAAAAAGAGGTTCTGAGTAGATTTGATGAATTCTGGATTTTATAAGTATTTTTTTTTGTTTTCTTCATAATATTTGAATTGGGAATGTCCCTATGAGTTTATATTCTTATACGTATGATTCTCAGGATGACTCGTAAGATGCACATTGAGTTCTATATAGATATTATCAAATGGGAATATCTTACTGTGATATATAAGTTATTTTTAGATCATGCATAATATATTTTTCAAGGATCATTTAGAAATGTAGCTTAGAAAAAAACCTTTTGTTGATAAATTAGATATTTAACAGTGCATAAAAAAACATGGAAAAGATAAAGACACTTTATGATATTTAAAATACATTGAAGAATACATAATATACCTATTGTAGTGAACAAAAAATATGGCAACGAAAAATAACTAATGTTAATACGTAAGAGATTTTGAGGATGTGCAACATTTTAAATTGGTACATAAGAGTAAAAATTTATTACATAAAGGGACTTCTTACTAAAAATTTAATAAAGTACTAGATACTTACTATGATAAGTAATAGTAACAATTTATTACCTAAAAGTTAACATCTTGATAAAATCTGATATTGTTGGAGATTTAAATGTAATGATTCTAAAATGATCATCAATTCATAAACATTATGATAAATTAAATATATACAATTTAAGATGGTAATAATGGAGGTGAAAATTGATGAAGGTTTTTGGTATGATGAGGGTCTCCCCACCGTGAATGAGTGTCACACTATAAAAAACATGAATTAGGGATGAATAAGGTCTATATCACTCTATGAATTGAAGCATCACAACATAATAGTATTACTGTATGTTAACATGAAACCCATCATGGATTAAATTCCCATGTATTTCAGGGAGAATAAAAGGCCCTAAATATTATGAGAATTGTGTGAGATTTGGAAATTTAGAGATAATTATTTTTTATTTTTTATTAAATATTTAATGATCAAGAATTATGGAGAAGATCATACTATCAAAATTCAAGTAGTATTTTCCATATTCAAATATATAATAAATCTTAAAATGATTCTATGAAGATAAAAATAAGAATAAGAAGAGTTGAATTAAAAATATAAGTGACAATGAAGAACCAATTACAATATTATATCTTTGAACATCTTGAGTATTGAAGAAAGATAATTGAGAAGAAACTAATACGGTATACCAATGAATATTTTGAATATTAAAGAGAGATAAATTGATGATATTCTATAGATCATATCATATGCATCTAGGAAGAATAATAATAAGTTAAGAAGAATAAGGAATCCTATGAGGTATTTCTATTACATACCAATTTTATCCGAAGGTAGAAGAAAAATAACAATAAAGAGAAACATGAATAAATTCCTACCCTATGATATCCCTATATTATTAAATCCAAATAATAAAAATGAATAATGAGAGTTGAACAAGGTAAACACTAAAAATGAATTTTTATATTTTTCATGTTGAGTCTCTTAAAGGTTAATTGATAAAATACAGAGACGAAAATAATGAATATAGTACAGAGGTTAGGATACTTAAAAAAAAGGCTAACATTCATCCTACTATACCATAAGATAGATCAGAAGTCAAAGACACATTTATAAGGGAGAATACCATTCATTTTTAATACAGTTATATCCTATATTTACTAAATATATTGCTCAAGGGAGGAAGTTGCAAGACCATTGAAGACTGGAGGGATCAATTATAATCTATACCAAACCAGTTAGGAGACCTTAGAGCTATCAGGAGGTAGTTATAATCACATGATATTACATTAGTTAAGGATTAAAGTTTCTCAGGGGTTAAGGATGACACATTACCAATCATTATAGGTGTAAAATTAAAGATGATACATACTCACACATCTATAGTCACTTTTTCATACCAGTGATAAATTTATTTCCTGGAAGTCAACTCAAACATAGTAAGGAGTAGATTCCCAAATTTAGGTCAAAACTTATAAAAATATCACATGATTCTCTCTTGTTTATTTACTAATTTTCATGTGGTGGTGTGTATTTGGAATGAATAAAAAAATCCATACATATTAATCAATACTGAAGTCCAAATATCAAGAGTGGATAATTAAAATAAATTAAAATTTAGTAAAAATGGTCACACCGATTTAGCCTCCTATCTTAGAGTCACTGCATGAACTATTGGGAAAATAGAGTGGTATCAAATCTAAGCTAGGTTTCCTATAATTGGATCTATTTTCTTTCCCCATTGTTATTATTATACATATATAATGTGAAGATTTAATAAATATTTATAATTTTCTTAGATAGAAATGCAATTCTCATCTCTGTTAATAACAATATGGAAGTTTTAGAAAAAAACCATAAATAATAATAAGAAGAAAGAGGTAAAGAAGTTTAGGAAGAGTTAAAATAATAGAGAGAGAGTACAATATAAATTTAAGGTAGTAAAAGTGGTAGTATATTTTTTAAATATGAGGAAATAATCCTCTTGAAGGATCGAGTTTATGAAGTGATGTATATGGATCTATTGAATCAGTTTAAAACCTATAACTTTAGGTTAAGGATTGCTTGAAGATGGTTATTATTTAAATTTTCAATAATATATTTGATTATATCTTGGAATTACATGTTTATAAAACATAGTTTTTAGAATATTTAAAAGTTATTCATAAAGTAATTATCATAAAGTTATGAAAAATTTAACTCTTTAATCAAGTAAGTGAAATATAAGGAGTAATCCTTAATGATCAGTAAAGAAAAACATTTTATTGCTAAATAATTGTTTCAATATAAAATTAATGAGAGATTTATGGTTAGTATAGTCTCTTAGGATAATATCCATATATTGGAAGAAACTCCAAGGGATTCCATGGATGTTAAGAATGCTCAATTAGAGAATAAAGATAAAAGTGTAAAAGAGGTTGAAAATCATTTACAAGAAATAGTTAATGAATGAATATAAAATTATAGTGATAAATAGATAATGGGAGGAAAATGTAAGATAATTTATCATAATAGAAATATCCTCAACATGAAGTGTCTTGAACTTGAAGTCCAGTTGAGAAACTTAGAGATGACACTAGTTTAAACATACCAAAATAGTGATAGAAAATACACTAACCCTGAAATTTTTATTAGGAGTATTTTTTATAAGATGAAAAATATTATTTTAAATATGGTATTAGGAATATTTAATGATATATTTATTGTAAGATCATATAAAAATTAACCCATTTCATATAATTGTTTTTATATACTGATGTTGTTTCAATTTCTTGTACAAATTCAAAAAAAAAATATGGGAAAATATGGGTGAAAAAATGATAATAAATACATTATAAAATAAATTATGGATAATATAACTATCTATAAGATAATATTATTACTAAGTTTTTAAAAGGATAGTGTTTTACCCCAAATATCATGCTACAAAAGCTATCTAGACTGTGGTTAAAGGAAAAATATCAAGGCTCATTGATCACTATGAGTGATGTAAAATGTTTATGCAAAAGAAGATTGACTATTGGAATAATATATCAATTTATGGATATTATAAAATTACTATATTGATTAGGAACATGGATGAGTAGAGATGAATTTAACTAGAAAATATAAATATGTTCACCAAGAATATATTTGAGTGTCTTGAGAGATACCGTGTGAAATTTAAATATGGGTATTCATTGTTATAATGAGTGCTGGTATAAACTTACCAATCATAATTCATGTTCCATTGATGAAAAAAATACCACAAGTAATTATATGAATGAAAAAATGGCGAGTAGTTCTTGCTGTATAAATAAAAGAATAATATTGATAAATATTCACATAAGAAGAATGCTGAGAAATACATCACATTAATAGATAGGAGATACCTTTACTATAGGAGAAAAGGATATATCATGGATCATTGAATATAGGAAATAAATAGAACATTTTATGGAAGAATCTTATATTCAATTAAAGAATCAACTCAAGAATTAAATAAAAAGATGGGTTTTGTAGAATAAATCCAAAATAATAGATAAATAAGTTTATAAAGAAGGGTAACTTGAAAGATACTAAGAAACTATGAGGAAGGTGTAAAAATATTGGACACAATTTTAAGAAATTAATGACAGGGATACAAGATTATAATGAGGTTATGAGTAGAAAAGAAAGTAAACCACCAGAGTTATCCACTAAAATTAATCATGCTCGACATGTAACAAAACAATGTGTGATTGTTTATCCAAACAAATTGGAAATGTTAATAAATATGGAGAAAGCATAAGAAAATATAAGTTTCTTTTTAGTTAAGGTAAAAAAGGTTATTCAACATAAGGTGAAAGTTTATTGTAATAGGAAGAGAAATATGGCTCCTAAGGAGATTAATGATTATAAAATCAAGGGTGAAAGAATGATGAAAACTAGATCATAAAAATAATGAGTTTCTAGGTTGAGAAGAAAATATTAAACATATTTCTCTTTTTAAGAATAAAAATAGGATCCACCTTATTAAAATATTTTTTTTGTTTTTTTTCATTGTGCTAGTAAATTATGGTGATTCATGATGGAGGAGAACTAAAATTATACTTTTATAAAATAGAGTTATGCATCATGGAGTTCTTTGACTCTTACCACATTATAAAATTTCAATGTGTTATTTAAAAGGACATGATTGAAATACAGTTTAAAGAAGAACATACATGATTAAGAATGACAAAGTTTTTTGGTTGAGGTGGAATTGAGTAGATAATCTTCTAAAATATCATTATTTCATGTGAATATTAAATTTCTATACAATTATAGGGATGATGTATAATGATAAAATTTCCCTTATTTTTTTGGAGTTGGATGAAATTTTATTTTTAAGGGGGAGTGTATGATAAAATGAAGGATAACCCAAGGGTAGAGTAAACTTCTTAGACATGAATTATTTTTATGAATTTTTTTATATGACTTCTAGTTAAAAATTTCTTGAAAAATATTCTTAAATAGTTCCTAAAAAAGGGAAATGAGTTGTAATAACTTGTTAAATATAATTATTTACAATTTTTATATAAAGGTTAATCATTATTATTCTATACACTAATATAGATCATGTATACTTAGGGTTAATTTATTTATTTCTCATCGCTTATGAAAAATGTGATTCCACCCTTTTCTAATGTAAACCTATTTTTACTAAAGGGTAGATGATTATATTTCAAAAAATAATGAGATGAATAATATTATACCCCATAATCTTGAATCTTTTCATTTATTTTCTAAACTAGAGATCAAAGTAGAACTATTGAATATGAATTTAATGTAGCATGTGTGAGGCAGTTAAGGGTATTTTTAATAAATTAAAAGGGTGGGACCAAAGAACCCAAGGGATTATGATTTTTGTATTTATTGTCAATGTGTAAGGTGGGTGTCAATATGCGTTAGGTGATGGATTAAAATCTCAATGAAAAAAGAGGTTAAACTATGAGATACAATTTTAAATTCATATAGATCATATTTATTGATGATTTATTTCATTATAAATATTTATGGAGATATATTTCAATATTGGAAATAAATTTTAGATGAGATATTGTTTGGTGTTGTGAATTAAGCCTATACATATGATGATTATAGAGATAATACTAATGAGGATAAAAAATAATTATTGATATAATTTGAAAGAAATATCATTAACATGTTTGTTATAAAGTTAATAAATTTGGTTTTAAATATTTTAAGGAGTTATGATTGATGAAGAAAAATGTTTGGTAGGAAGAGAGATAATCCATCCTTGGATTATCAAGCATAAATATTATTGCAATAAATGAGGAATAAATTTTGGATGATGGATTGAAAAGGGTCATGTTTGAGTCTAGAAGTGTTGAGGAAGTGGATATCCATTAAAGTAATCAAATCTGAGTACCCATATACTTCAATTATTTGGAAATAAAATCGATGAACTTTGGGAACATTATGATAATCTCTATTGTAATTTAAGTTTTTATAAGATATTTTATTGTGATTTGAGATTACTTTATAAGTTTAAAATATGCAGTGAGAAGATTTGAAGAAGTTTGGATTCTATATGAACATATGAATCAAAAAAGTCTCGATGTGTTCACACTATGATATGGAAGATTCACAGGATGATACATAAAAAGAAATCTTACTTATATAATGAAATAATAAAAGGGAATATCTTACTATGATATATAATATGTTTTTACAGCTTATGTATATATTTTCCAAGAATCATATTAAAATATGATAGTTGGAAAACATTATGTAAATATGTAAGATGTTTTATAGTGCATATAGAAATATGGAAATGTCATGGATTTAATATGATACATAATATATATCAGAACATATATGAAAAACATATTACTATGCATATATAAATATAGAAAAGTAAAAAATCAAACATTGATATGAAAGGGACTTGGAGTAAGTATAATATTTTAAAGAAGATATTTAATAGTAAAATTTTCTTATATAAAGGGATTTATTAATAGAAATTTCACAAATACCCCAATCCTCACTATGATATGCAAGAGTAAAAATTTCATAAGTAAAGGTTAATAATTTTATAAAATGTGATATTTTTAGAGATTCAAGTGTAATTATTCTAATATGATAATAAAGTATTGGAAAAATACCATTGTAATTTCTTATTGGTTGTGTTTGTGGACAATCACATATGGGTGTTGAATTCATTGAAGGATATTGTGAAGAGGTGATTTTTGGGGGATTTTTATAGATGTGTCAAATTAATATGGTGTTTTGATAATAGAGAAAAATGTCTCTAGAATACATTCACCACATTAAAACCTATCAAGATACATCATAGGATCTTCCATATTTAAGGTTGAAACACCTTGGATAGAGTCTTAAACCATATTATTATTGGAAAAGATATTTCTACATCATGTGTTGGAATTGTGACATAGTAGGAGAGTTTTTTATAGTGATTTTTTTGTATTCTTGTATGTCTACAGGACTCTATGCCACAACATTTCAGGATATGATATAAGAAGATGGATAGGTATAACCAGATGATTTCAACATCTCTAGAGTTTCAAGGAGTCCTTTACTATGGGGATAGTATTTACCATATAGGTTTTAAGAAGAGATAATCATGCCATAGTTACACCTTGTGGCATGAAGAGTGTGTATGATTTAGTGGGATTGTTTTGTTTTCTTATAATCCAATAGGAGATCACACTATAAAGAACTATACATGTCATTGTAAGTTCAGAATTTCAAGTGGTTAAGAGGAGATTATGGAGTGATCATGTTTAGTCCTTATAGGAGACTCATGCCTGAGAAAAATATACCTAGTCATAGGAATCCTCATCACAGATAAGTAAACCATGAATAATGAAATTTATTGAATCCCTCTTCCATATCTAATTGTAGGAGGCTACATCATGGTGTTTCTCAAGTTATAGGATCCTACAAAAATAGAAAGTGAAGTAATAATATAATAGATTAGTTTTACTTAATAATGGAAGTTTGAAAGGGAAGTTATGCTCTATATTGTGAGGCCCTTAACGCAAACTAAATGGTCCCTATTCACTACTTTTAATTGTATATGAAATATGGGATGATCCTAAGAAGTGATTGGAAGAATTTATCTATCATAGACCTTTGATGAAAACAAGGTATTTGATTACTCTTCAACTACACATAGCAGTTGTAAATGAATAGAGAAAGACTTGGAAGAGAAATCATGAGTTTTTATATAGGATTATGAACATTTTATTTCTATAATTACTAGAATATTTAAAGTGAAGATTTTGGAATAAGTTATATGATATTAATTTTACTAAAAAATCATCAAGTTTTGTAGAATATATGCACCATTTTAGGTATTAATTCATATCCTTATCTCATGAATAAAAACCAGGTTTTCATGGATGGATATGTGAGTTCTAATTTGTGACAAGAGGCAATGATATTTCTTTACTGTATGAACAATGAGTTTAAAGAATCTATGAGACCACTCTATTTTGTAAAAAAATAGAAGAAACATGATCTAGTGTTTTATATTCATAGGTACATCACCATTTTTTATACTACTTGGACTAGCATAGTTAGGGTGATCCAAGTAAAAAACTATTGTAGTAAATTTTCTTTCATTTATTATAGATATAAAGTAAGGGATAGGATGTATTTCTCCACACATTTAGATAAAGATATCAAATTCAAGGGTTAAAATTTAAAATATGTATTAAAATGATTCACCCTATCCCCCTATTAGGGTAATATCTTTGCAAAGGGATCAATGATTAGATTTATAGTAATGGTTCTTAGGGTGATGTTTTCTCTCTCTCAAAATCATGGAAGTGGTAGTAGTTTTTAATCATAAAGTCATACTAATTTTCAAAGTATAGAACTTATAATTATGTAATATAGGATGAAAAACTACTTTATGTAATTGGGGATGGATATTTAAATGGTACTATTCCTAGTATATCAATAAACATAGAAATAATGGTTTTATTAGAAATAAACCACAAGAAATTGGATGTGGATATAAAGGCAATCAATGATTTACGAGGATATATGACTAACCTATCTACAAAAATGTAATGTATTACAAAACCACTCATTCTATATAGTAAAAACTCTTGAATGTTTATGAAATTGATTTCAATATTTAAGAGTAAATTATATAAGCTTCATTGAATAAGTATGAAGATATGATGATGAGACTAATAGAAAATATTGTTGTATTTTTGATCATCTAAATGATCTTGTGGAATATATATAATGAATTAATGAAAACATTTAATACATAAAAATCATGAAAATAATATTGAGGAGACTACCATCACATTTCAATGATAATGTATAAATACTTAAAGGTAATGATATGAAAGATGTTTCTCTTGAAATCCTTCACAATACACTTCTCATGTACAAAATGAGAAATGATGACATGATGCCAGGGTAAAGGAGAAATAATATGGGGTTTCATTAAAAGTGATGATGAAACGTTAAATTAATGAATATCGAGACAAAAATGAGGTCTAAGTAGTGCTGTATTTTTTATCCTCTAATTGTAGGAGGGAAAAGGAAAATTTAAAGGCAATCTTCCATTTATTTCATTCAATATGGTAATATAGGAAATTGCACTACTAATTTATTCAAAAGTTATTAATATGATGAGGATGAAAAACGTATGAATTAACCCTTCAAGAGTGAAAAGAGTAGGATAAAAACACAATGAAAATTCTTTAAAAATGAATAATCTATTATCTCATGAAGTTGAAAGCTTAGATAATTTAGAAATGGATGAGGTTGAGTATTGTAAGTACCTCAATGATGATTATTTCATGGATGTTATAGAAAGGATAAAATCTAATGACAATGAAAATTATAATGATGAATTCTTGGGTAGATTCAATCATCATGTTAAACTCAAGGTTACCATTGACGAAAATGATAAATAGAGGGATAAAACAAAGATGGATAATAAAGCTGTTTATGTTTAAAAGATAAATATGAAAAAAAGAGGAAGAGAAGTTAGAACTAAAATAAGATAATCAAAAAAATAAATATCAAATTTTTGGAAACTCGGAAAAGGAAGTATAGATCATGCTCAAAGTGAACAAACATGTTCAAATCATATTAAATAATATCGTAAAATAATAGGATAAAAGGACTAGATACCTTTAGCAATAAGTCATCATTTGGTGTAAAAAGTGTGAGGATCAAGAAATACTCCTTACACCAGTCATGGTATCGGATTTATCAAAGACATAAATTCTATTTGAAGCTATATAAGTCTATAAGGTGACTATTGAAGAGTGTATTACCATACTAAGAGTAAAAAAAATTAATAAATAGTAGGATATAATGGAGAATGATGATAATTAGAAGAACCACATGGATCATTCTAGATAAGAATCATTAACTCCACATAGGAATGTTGATTCAAAAGAGTCTTTAAATTCTACTGGAGAGGAAAAAAGGGATGGATAGCTGAAACAAAAAATTAGGTGTTATAACTATGGAAAATTGGAACACATTTAGAATATGTTATATATTGAAAAAAAAATTCAGAGAAAAATAACACTAAAAATAGGAGAACTATTTTTCATAATTTTCCTATGATTTTAATGGTTATAGTATTTTTGGGAAGTATTTGGGTACAAAGTAACCTATTGTGACTCAAGGGATTAATAAGAAGTTTATTTGGAGACTCAAAAAGGAGTAAATCAATAGCTAAGAACATTGATGAAAACATTGAAAAAATGTTAATAGATTGTTAATATTTCTATATTAACAGGAAATTGTTTGGGAGCATCATGCATATTAATAATCTTGATAAGATACTCAATGGTTATGGATGAAGAAAATAAGACATGATAAGGAAAGTTTTTTGATATTCCTTTGGGATAAATGAAAAATTCTGGTTTATTGGTTTTAGATAGTGGGTGTACCTTGCACATGGCTAGAAATACAAATATTATCACTAAAATAAAATATGAAAAAGGTTGAGTGGTCTGATTTGAAAATGATTAATGACTAAAAATCATTTTCTTTGGGAAGTAAAATTTTATTGGAAAGGATCTCAGAAAAATATAAGTGCTCCTAGTTGAATCTTTTAGCCACAATCTTCTATGTGTGAGTCAGTTATGAGATTCAGGAAATGCAATGGAATTTAACAAGAAGGGGTGCACTATTAAAGATAAATATGGGTTGTTTGTTCTACAAGGATGAAGGAACAAGGGAAATATTTACCTTATTAATGATAAAAATTGGTGTATGTTATCCAAGGAAGATGAAAGTAGGCTATGAATAGGTGACTCGGGCATCTGAGCCAAAAATATTTGGAAAATATGGTGAAGAATGTTGGAGCTAATTAATTACCCATGCTCACTTGTATAAATACATATACATGTGATTCATATCAAAATGAAAAATTGTTTAAAATTATTATAATCAAAATAATGATAAATCATCAAGATTTTTGGATCATGTAGATTTGGATGTTTATAGACTGATGACTACAAAATCCTTCAATGGGAAAATGTATTATATATTGTTGGTTGATGATTTATGTAGGATGGATTAGTTGGCACTGATTACACACAAATATAAAGTGTTTAAGTGTATAACTCAATATCAAATGGATGATGAATAAATGATTTGTGTAATAAATATGAATAATTTAACTGAAAATGGTATGTAATTTATAAATACCATTCTGGAATAATATTTGAAAAAACAAGGGATTAAACACCAGGAGTCAGTGTTAATAAATCCTCTACAAAATGAAGTTTCTAAGAGGGGAAATAGAATTATCAATAATATGGATAGGACTATGCTCATTTAAAGTTACATACAAGAGATGTATTGGAAATAATCAGTTCTAACAGTAGTCTATAACTCTAATAGGGATTTTTTTGTGTGAAAATGAAGACTATTCTTCATATAAAATCTGGTATGGGAAGAAGCTGATGATTAAATATTTCTGTGTTTTTGGGAGAAAGTGTTTCTATAACATCCTGTTACCTTGATCGGGTAACTTTTTCCCTCTCTCTAAGTCTTGTTTTGTTTAAAAGGCCTTATAATCTATTTTCTAGATTTTCTACAGGATGCAGAGTAGTTACACACCTTGTAACTATGTTACACACTGTGTAATGGCTTCTGGAGCCAATTCATGACATACCACACCACACCATGAAGGGTTACACGTCGTGACCAGGGCTTACATGACTTGACTTGCAAAAAGGTTGATTTTTAAGCCAAGTTGATGGGTTTTTAAGCATACTTATCTAGTGTGGACTTCACAATGTGACCAGAGGTTACACATCATGACTCAACCCGTGCCCAGTATTAAAACATATGTTTGGTTGTTTTGGTTTGGTCTATTCTCTAGATTTTTGTTTCTCTCGACCCAAGGCTGTTCCTAGGTGATTTTCAGAGGTGCCTTCCCTTTTGGATCGATCTGATCGACACTTGATCTCTATTGCGAGTATGGCGCATCCTTCCAGGTGAGAAACCTTTCCGCTTCTTCCTTTCTTTTGACCATGGTAGTACTCTAGGGTTGTGTTATCAGATCCTTTGATCTACGTTGGACGATCCTTGTTGTCTTCTTCTAGATCCATTGTTAAATCTTGTTTTAGAGGCAGTTCCTTGGTTATTTGTGGTGTAGAGGATGTCTATTCTCGAGGTATGTGGGTTTTATTCTATCCACTAACCCCTTGTATTATAAATTGAATCAATATTAAGGTGTTTGGATGGGATTCTAGGGTCTCTGTAGGTGTGGTTGGTTTTGATTGTTGGTGGATTCTGTTGTGGGCGTGTGCAACTTGAGTTTTGAGGTAGGTGGTTCTGTCTCTAGCCTACGTTGACGAATCTGATTGTTCTGCTTTATAAACTATTTTGTATATTTAAATTGGAATTATTGTTTTGTTTATGTTGAAAAAGAGTTTTTAATGAATTTTTTTCTCTAGTTATTGATAAATGGAGAGAAAATGGGTATTTTCAATGCATTAAAATGGATTGTAAAAAAGAGTACATGGGTTACATTGGGTACTTATGTAGAAAGTTTAGCTTGGGGAAACCATCCATTGTTTTGTGATTATCAAGGAGTTTTATATTAGGGAATTCCTATGTTTCCTAGGCCCATTGTTCTAGGATACTAATATTGACATTTTGATGGGTTTACTCATGGGGTATTCCTATGCTTACTAGGCCCGTGTTCTAGGATCAGATTTGTGCACTTGATTATTATGGTATGAGCAGTCTGTATCCTGGACCTATAGTATTCCTTGGAGTTGTGATACCTGTGCTTTTTTTTTTGTATTTCTTATCATTGATATGCATGTTTATACTTGTGGAAAATGATATAGAAAATGTACTTTGAAATTGATATCCCTACTTTTGTTTAGAACTATGTAAAAAGGAAAATGTTTACCATGTTTTCTATAAAATTTCCTTCTTATCATGCCATGTTTTTATTTAAAATGAGTATACAAGATTTTTTATACAGAGACTTGATATAGAACACATGGGTAGGATCCTACCAAGCCTTTTATCTCACACCCTCCACACCTCTTCGGTGGTCTGTAGACCTTTGTTTGTCTTCTAGTGCAGGTAAAGGCAAGGCTCCATAGTGAGGCAGAGAGGTTCATGTCAGCTGGTTGGGTAGCTGGTGGTGAGATAGTGGGATTTTGTCTATTACATCATTTGGAGTATCTATTTGGTTTTTAGTCCTTTTCTATTGGACTTGTCTTGGAGTTTTTAGCTACTTTGTCAGTTTTCCGTTTCCTCTATTTTCTTATAGTTATGGAATATATATCTTGTTTTTCTTTCGCTGTTCCTTTTTTAGTACATATATTCCATGTGTTTTATTAGGTTGGGCGAAATAATTCCTATTTTGTGTTGTTCAATGCCCCAAGTGCTTATCACCAGCCTATGGGGATCAGGAATGATCTTCAGGCATGTGACGCATCAGATCATGTGTTGGGTTTGAGGGTAACTTGGTTCGGTTCGTTATAGTTTGATATCATAGGGAGGTCTATCCTCAAGATTCTCTATATTGGGGAATCTTTTAGGAAGGAGATAGGATTTTTGGGACTTGAGAGGTATGTTACGATGAGTTCCTGGCCAGCTCTTATCGTAATGAGACTCAAGTTTCAATGGGATGTTGGGATATTTATCTCTAGTGTTGGTTTTTTGTTTTTAGAATCCCAGTTTTTGATTATGGGTTTTCTAGTTTAGACTAATATTTGTTCTATTGTCTGATCATTATTATGTTTCAGTGTGTGTATACCTTTGAGACGCATTCCACGGGTTCCTTAAAAAGGTGTAGTAGATTATCCTCCAGGGAATCCTTATATAGATCAAAATATCATTGAGACGATCATACAGGTGGTCCTTGTTTTTTATCAAGATTTACCACAGGTTTAGAATGCTATTATTGAGGTACAAACAGGATATGTAGGAGAGAGATATCAACCACGAGAGTTCTTATGCAAGAAGCCACCATCCTTTAAAGGGACGACTAAACCTCAAGAGGCAAAGGATTGGATGGACACGATCGATCAAAACTTTGACTTCTGGGAGACACCTGAAAATATCAGGGTGAAGTGTGCAACATTCATACTTGAGGGTTACTTCAAGAGTTGGTGGGATTCTATGGTCCAGGAAGACAGACATGTGGGATTGGATTGAAAGGGTTTAAAAACCCTATTCTTTCAATAGTTTTTCACAGAGTCTCTAATGTTGAAAAAGTATCTGGAGTTATTGTTGTTGTATTAAAGAGAGCATTTAGTTTCATCATACACCAACTGGTTTGCTGAGCTTCTCTGTTTTTCTCTGGATGTGGTAAAGAATGACCAAATGAAGTCATATAAGTACCAGCAGGGTCTACAACTATATATCATATCACTTGTGTTTATATTGAAACCTTCTATTTATGTAGTGATAGTGGATAGATATATGATGGTAGAGATCAATATGGTAGGCAAGGTCATCTTTTTCACCTCTTCTCTTCCATCAGGTTTTAGCTTCAGTGGCATGCATGGGAAGAATAGTAAGTGGTAGGATCATCGCAGAAGTGGTGGAGGTGGGTATAAGAAGCAAGCATACTATGCACCATGCGTTGCAGCTGGTAGTGTTCCTCTGGCTTTCTATCAGTGCGGCAAGGGAGGAAACACTATAAGTTCTTGTCCTATTCCCACGAAGATGTGCAATATCTCTGGGCATATTCGTCCTCTACAACATTTCTATTAGGATATGAATACAACCCATTATGTTCAGGGTTATTTAGCTCCAAAGGCTACTGTGGCACAGTTAGAATCTTCAAAGACTATAAGGATCCAGCCACAAGCCTCAGGAGCAAAGAATTTTCACGCATTAGATTAGTGTCTAGGGGAAGTTGATGCAGGTCTGACAACAGTGAGAGGTACTATACTTATTTCATCTTTAGTAGCAATTTCTTTTTTTGATACTGGTGCCTCCCACTTGTTTATATCTGCACGTTTTTTTGATGTTCTTAAACTCCCAACGAAACTTATGTCCTTAAAAATGGAGTTAGTGACACATCTTGTTATGAGGAAAGAGTAGGGGTTTAATTGTCCTTCTTGTTCATTAACAATAGCCAATACAAAGTTGGTCTTGGATTTTCTCATTCCTGATTTATATCTATTTGAAACCTATATTGTTATGTATTGACTTGTCACTCATTGAGATGAGGTTGATTGTTATCACATGTGTGTTTCGGTTCTTGCTACCGATGGGAGCTCTCATGTGTTTCATGGGGTCTGGGACCCGAGGTTTAGTTGAGCATGATCTTCCCACCCAGAGCTCAAATTTTTTTTGGTTGCTGTTATGTTTGACCCCAATGACATTTCTTATGTTGATGATCTTCTTATTGTTGTTCGAGATTTTCCAAAAATTTTCACAGATGATTTCTCTGGTCTTACTCTAGAGAGATAAGTAGAGTTTACGATTTATCTGTTTCTAGGTACGCAGTCGATATCGATACCTCCTTATCGTATGGAACCAACAGAGCTGAAATAGCACAAGATCCGATTGGAATACCTATTAAAAAAAGTTTTTGTTCGCCCGTGTGTTTCACCTTGGGCAGCCCTAGTTCTCTTTGCTAAGAAAGTATATGGTTCACTTCGTTTGTGTGTGGACTATCGAAATTTGAACTGGGTGATGGTTTAGAGCAAATATACTTTTCCTCATGTGGATGATTTGTTTGATCAGTTAAAGGGGGGAAAAGTGGTTCTCAAAGATTGATATTCGGTTGGGTTATCATCAGCTCAGAGTTCAGGAGTCTGATATACTGAAGACAGACTTCAGGAACATGTATGGCCATTATGAATATCTTGTGATGATTTTTGGTATGAATAACCCTCCTATATTTTTTTTATGGATTTGATTAATCAGATATTCCATCAATATCTTGACACTTTTTTGGTAGTGTTCATGGATGATATTCTGTTTTATTCAAAATCTGAGCATGAGAATGATCACTAAATGATTTTGGTTCTGGAAATTATGAGAAATAACCATCTATATGAAAATCTTTAAAAATGTAGTTTTTGGATTCGAGAAGTGAAGTTGTTGGGGCATGTAATTTATAAGCATGGCTTATCAATTGATCCAGAGAAGGTAAAGGCTATTTTTTCATGGAAGGAACCACATAATGTCATTGAGATACGAAGATTACTTGGTCTTTCTGGATACTACTGACAGTCCATTAGAGATTTCTCTAAGTTGAATTGTCCTTTGACTTCCCTCACTAGGAAAGCAGTGAAATTAACCTGGGATGCAAAGTGTCATACTTCTTTCTATGAACTAATAAATATTCTAACATCAACTCCTATTCTGATCATACCTGATCTTGGTAAGAGATATGTGGTGTTTTGTGATGCTTCAGGTGCTAGTTTGGGATGAGTTATTATATATGATAACCATATAGTAGCTTATGGGTATCATCATCTCCAACCACATAAGAGGAACTACCCCACTCATGATTTAGATCTTGTAGCACTCATGCATGTGTTTAAGTGTTGGCGGCACTATCTCTTTTTGGAGAAGTTCAAAGTCTTATCTGATCATAAGAGTCTGAGCTATATATTTTCTCAGAAAGACTTGAATCACAGATAGATAAAATTGGTAGAATACCTTTAGATGTTTGACATTGATATCACCTACACCCTGAGGAACTAGAATGTTGTCGTAGACACTCTAAGCAGAAGGGTACCATCACAGGTTGTTTTGGAATCGAAGGAGGATTGGAATATTATGGGCCTTTTCACTTAGTTGCACTTATATTCTCAGGAGGATGTTTTAGGAATGGTTCTGACTAGTGTTCAGTTATCAACATCTCTCCTAGAGTTTGTTTTTCGGATTCATCAGTAGTATGATGAGTTTAGTAAAGTTCAAGAAAGCCTTTGTGGTGGGGAGACTGTTCCTAGTTGGTCTCTCTCTTTAGATGGTATGCTTCACTCTGGGAAAATGATTTTCATACCAGCATTTATGAGAAGTTCAGTCTTGTTTTATTTTCATAGCTCTTCATGGTCCATTCATCTAGGCACTATGAAGATGTATTATGATATGAAGTGGTGATTCTGGTGGCTGGGTATGAATCATGACATCATGGAGTTTGTGTCCTACAGTTACACCTGCCAACGGATAAAGGCAGAGCAATTGAAACCTTCTGGGCTGTTTTAGCCTCTGTTGGTGCCGTTTGGAAATGGGATTAGGTATATATAGATTTTTTGTTGAATTTCCACAAACTCCCCAAGGGAATAATTCTATTTGGGTGGTTCTTGATCAGTTGATGAAGTCTTATCATTTCATTCTGATCAGAGACACTATTAAGGTTGAAGATATGGGTCAGCTGTATGTACAAGAGGTTGTGAGGTTACATGGGAGTCTTTATTCCATGGTTTTAGATATGGATCCTAGGTTTACCTCAAGGTTATGGAGGATTATTCAAGAGGAAATGGGAACTCGGATCAAATTGAGTACAACTTATCATCCAATGACAGACGGTCAGACATAGCATGTAATTCAGATCCTAGAGGATATGCTTTGTGCTTGTGTCTTGGATTTTAGTAGATTGTGGGATAGCCATATGGGATTGGTTGAGTTTGTTTATAACAAAAATTATCAATCATTGATAATAATGGATCCTTTTAAGGTGTTGTATGGTCACTCGTGCAGATCACCTCTTTATTGGGTAGAGTTGGGTGAAATATCTTTAGTTGGACCAAGTCTGGTTCAGGAAACATCCACAAAGATTCAGGATGTACTCGATGTCTGGTTACAGCCCAGAGTCGACAGAAATTGTATGAAGATTGGTGACGTCATCCTTTGGAGTTTTCGATAGGTGAATGAGTTTTCTTGAAAGTTTCTCCTCATTTGGGTCACCATCAACTTGGAAAATTGGTAAAGTTGGCTCTGAGATATGTTAGACTGTTTGAGATTACTCAACAACTCCAACAGGTTGCTTATCAATTAGCATTGCTGATTCAGTTGAAAAAAAATTCATGATGTTTTTCACATATCTCAGCTTAAGAAGTTTCACCCTGATCCTACTCATGTTATGAGTTGGGAAGAAATTGAGTTAGATCCAGATGCTTATATTCTAGAGGAAGCAGTTGAGATCATTGACTCTCAAATGAAAGTCTTGCATGGAAAGTTGATTCTGTTAGTCAGAGTTCTATGGAGACAAGGATCAGATTCTCATGAGATTTGGGAATACGAATCGTTGATGAGAGAGTAGTGGTATCATCTCTTTTTTAGGATTACATCTTCCACATGACTTCTCAGTGATGGAAAGTATTTATATTGGGTTGTTTGTAAAATCCCATTACCTTGATCGGGTATGTTTTTCCCTCTCTCCAAGTCTTCTTTTGGTTCAGAGGCCTTAGAAGCTATTTTCTGGATTTTCTGCAGGCTGAAGAGCAATTACACACTGTGTAACTATGTTACACACCATGTAATGGATGATATAGGAAATTCATGATAGAACACACCACGATGTGAAGGGTTACACATTGTGACCGGGGCTTACAAGGTGTGACTTGCAAAAAGGTTGGTTTTTAAGTCGAGGTAATGAGTTTCTCAGTATACTTATCCTATGTAGACTTCACGACATGACCAAGGGTTACATGTCGTGACTCAGACCATTCCCAGTATTAAAACATGCATTTGGTTGTTTTGGTTTGGTTACTTCTCCATATTTTTGTTTCCCTCAACCCAAGGCCGTTCCTAGGAGATTTTTCAGAGGTTCCTTTCCTTCCAGATCAATCCGATTGGAACTCGATCTCTATTGTGAGAATAGTACATCTTTTAGGGTGATTAATCTTTACACTTATTCATTTATTTTGATTTCGGTAGCACCCTAGGGGTGTGTTATTAGATTAGATGATCTATGTTGGATGATCCTTTTTGTCTTCTTCTAGATCTACTGTGAAATCTTGTTCTGGAGGCCGTTCCTTGGTTAGTTGTGGTGCAACAGATGTATATTCTCAAGGAAGGTGGGTTTTATTCTATTTTCCAAACCCTTGTATTATTATTTGAATCAATACTAGGATGTGTGTATGGGATTATAGGGTCTCCACAAGTGTGGTTGGTTTTCGTTGTTAGTGGATTCCATTACAAGCATGTGCGACCCGAGTTTTGAGGTAAGGGGTTCCTTCCCTAGCCTATGTTTATGAACCTAATTGTTTTTATTTATAAAATATTTTGTATATTAAAATTGGCATGATTGTTTTGTGTGTTTTGAAATAGGGTTTTTAATGAAAAATGGCTTTTCCCTGGTTATTCATAAATGGAGAGAAAATGGGTATTTTCAAATCATTGAATTGGATTGTGAAAAAGAGCACATGGGTTACCATGGGTACTTATATGGAAGGTTTATCTTGGGGCCATCATCCATTGTTTTGTGATTGTCAAGAAGGTTTTTCTTGAATATTTTATCTATTTCCTAGGCCCATTGTTCTAGGAGAATGATATTGACATTTTTAGGGGTTTACTCATGGGGTATTCCTCTACTTCCTAGGCATGTGTTCTAGGATCAGATTTGTGCACTTGATTATTATGGTATGAGAAGTATATGACCTTGACCTATAGTATTCCTTTGTGTTGTGATACCTATGCTTTTATTTTTTATTTCTTGATTTTTTGAGTTATCCTTGATATGCATGTTTATACTTGTGGAAAATGATATAAAAAATATTATTTGAAATTGATATACCAACTTTTGTTTGGAAATGTGAATAAAAAATGTTTACTATGTTTTCTATAAAACTGATTTACTGCTTATCATGCCATGTTTTTAATTAAAATGAGCATACATGATTTTTTATACAAAGAATTAATATGGAACACCTGGGTGGGATACTACTAAGCTTGTTAGCTCACACTCTACACACATATTCAGTGGTGTATAAAACTTTATTAGTCTTACAGTGCAGGGAAATGAAAGGTGCCATAGTGAGGCAGTGAGGTTTTTGTTAGTTGGTTGTGTAGCTGCTGGTGAGATGGTGGGATTTTTTACATTCCATCATTTGGAGTAGCCATTTAATTTTTAGTCCTTTTTTGTTGGACTTGTCTTGGAGTTTTTAGCTACTTTTTCAATTGTCTGTTTTCACTATTTTCTTACAATTATGACATATATATCATGTTCTTCTTACACTATTTATTTTTATTTAGTACATATATGCCATGTGTTTAATCAGGTTGTGTAAAATAGTTCCCTCTATTGTGTTGTTTGATAACTAGGTTATTGTTGCCATACTGTGGGGATCGGGAATTCCCTTCGGGTATGTGACGCATCAGGTCGGGTGCCCAGTTTGAAGGCAACCCGAGTCAGTTCATTACAATTTCATTTATAAAAAAGAAAATAATATAAATTTTGAATCATATGGATATGAAGGAATATTTATTGGATATTGGTATAAAATAAAGGCATATAAATTGTATGAAAATGGATGGGTAAAATTTCTAAATATTATGATGTTTCTATAATTAAAGACAAGAATACTTCAGCTATGGATGAGCATAATTCACAAAGAAAAAACCCAAATTTTGAAGAGGAAAGTGATGAAGATGTGTAAAAATCCAGGGGAGTTCAAAGAGATATAATGAACTCTGATGATAACTTTCATGATGAGGAAAATAGTCCAATGATAAAAATGATAAATAGATAATCTAACATAGTTAAAACCATGATTAAAACATCATTAGTGATTGAGTACCTTTGTTTCAAAAAAAAGAATGAAAGAACCTAAAAATCTTATTATTATCTCATGTTTAACAAAAATCATTTCATGAAGTTTCCATAAAAGAGATTTGGGTCAAATTGATACATGAAGATCTTGACTAGATAAAGAAAAACAATACTTGAGAGTTTGTTTCAGGGCTGAAAAATAAGAACTCAATCAGAACAAAATGGGTTTTCCAAAACAAACTCAATGAATATGGAATAATGACATGGAATAAGGAATGTTTAGTTTACAAAGGGTATTCCCAAATCAATGATATTGATGTAGATGAAACATCTTCATAGGTGGATCATCTTGAAACTATAAATATTTTTCTAGATTTGACTATGAAAAAGTGGTTTAATGTATAGAAAATGGATGTTAAATCATCATTCATGAATTTCATTCTAGAAGAGGAAGTCTATATTGAGAAACCAGATGTATTTCTCATACATGATGATGAGAAAAAGTGTACCGATTGAAGAAAATGTTATATGAGATGAGGTAAGAACCAAATTCCTGGTACTCACAGCTGGTATAATGACCCTTTCTTTTTTACACATATTATTAGATTATTTTAAACATAAATATCCATTAATAAAAAACCAATATTGAAAAGTTCTCATTTATTTGTAAGACTAGGTATGCAAAACATCAACATAAAATAATAAAATATTTATTTTAATCTCCATAATGATCTACTAAATCCCATTGATCTCCTAAAAATTCATGGGATAACCTAGAGAATATATAGACAAAATGGGTGGGCTAAAAATCCTATTAAGGTAATAAACATAATAAGGAATCATAATATATGAGTCAAAGGTATAACATGATATCACAAATATGTAGGCTCATGAGTAATCACATGGAAGCATAACATAAATAACATGGTATGATAATATCATTGCAACATAGGAAATGTGGTTTCAACAGAAAACATGACATAAGAATATGTCAAGACTAACTTCCAAGACAACATCACATAGTAGAAAAAGTGCCACAGTGGACTAGGTTTACTCCATAATACTATAAAAAACATATCATGAGAAAAAAAATCTACCCAATGAATTAGATCAAATTCTAAATTCACCCATCATAACATGATCATGATTATGTGTTCTCTAAAAATAAAATCAATCATAAGTTATAAATATAATAATTACCCCTGGAAATAAAATAGGTTCCATAATCATGCCACATATAATAATCAAGGAGATTTATTAATAAAGGAATTTTATAAATAATGATATGGAATTTATTACCCATAAATGGAGGAGATAACAAGCTAAGTATATATTTTACAGACATATATACATAATTCATAAGGATTCCATAACATTAAAGATATAGAAAGTGAGTTATAGAGAATGATCCTAACATAAAGAAAAATGTGGTTTAGAGAGATCCCTTACCTCGAGTCCGACTCATCACATGCACTAATTATCTTCTTAAAAAAATCTAATGTTAATAATTTATTTTATTATGATTTTTTTCATTTTTTTCCATTTATTTTATTTTTAACCATGTCATTTCAATTACTTAATCAATTAATTTCACATCGGACATTTTTGAAAATATTTGGATCATATTTCCAAAATCAAATTAGTAAGTTGAATAAAGTCAAATAGATTATTATTTAACAATCAATATAAGAATAAAAATGGATTAATTTTTATTTTCATACATCAATTATACATTTATAACTAACCATGAAATATGGTCATGAAAAAGGAACCATGTTACCATCATTGAGATGGTAGGCTATACATAAGCATAAGTAACATTACCATTTTTAAATGATAATGATGGAATGAAGGTAAATTTAGTTTAATATTTATATAATTATAATTATTTCAAAAAAATCATATTATTTATTTAAATACACTAATACATACCATCCATGTGATGTGGTGAAGAAAATAAAATCACATTACTTCGTGGAGGCGTTAATCCAAACCCACACGCAAATAAAGTTAAAATCCTTTAATGAATGGAAATGTACGAAAATATATGATATGTTACATTTATATAACAATAAATATTTCCTGAATATCATATATATATATATATATATATTAAATCCATCATCATAAAAATTCGTGAGAGGTAATGATGGAAAATGAATTACATCGGTCTGCGAGGTAGTTGTCTTCCATACACACAAATGATGGCTTTGTTTCCCATTTGATAGAAGATGAGATAGATTTAGGTTATGAAATAAACATAAAAACATATAATTATATTGTATATACTGATTTTATTATACCATCATGTTTGAATAATATTTGAAGGAGGTGTGAGAAGAAATAAAATAAATATTTTTGGTTAAGAACCATACATATTCTTTAGAAAAACTATTTAGGTTTTCACCAAAAAACTTTCTAGGATATTAGAAGGGAAGTAAGGAAGTGATTTGGGTAGGTATTGGTTAAAAAAAATGTTTTTTACATTTGGATAGGATATTATAGGAGGTGTCATTTATGAGTAAGGGAGAGGACCCACTTGGAATTTTTGAAAAAATAAAACATATAAATGTCTTGTTCATACCAAATGGTTCAAAAAATAACCATTATTGAAGATTAGATGATATAGGGTAAACATATTTCCATAATATATAAATTATACTCATACTAGGTCATTTTAATCCTTATCTCATTATTTTAACCCATAGTAAATTTATTTTACCATTAATCATGTAATACATTTTTACCGTTTTTATAATTCATTACGACCAAAAAATAAATAGAACTTATTAAATAATATTAATTATGATGATTAAAAATATTTAATTCATTTTATAAAATTAAAATTAAAAAGTGGAAGAATTTAATTTATAATTAAACCCACAAAATGCAATGAAAAGTGGGTTTTTATGAAAATGCAATTTTCAAGAAATAGATGATCTTATATTAACTATATGACTGGAAATCATTATTATATGAATTTAAATTAAAATAAATAAATTTATAATAAATAAATTTAATTTAAATATTTTCTTATTATGGGTTATTTTAATTAATTAAAATGGACAAATTTTATGCACTTAAAAACAGTTTTCAAAAAATTTCATTTTTAAGTATAAAAATTAACTTATACCAAAATCATGATGCAAACCATTTTTTTTGATTTTCTAATGGCCGGTTTGAGGGTATCCGGTTCCCCTGAAATCGGTTAAGGGTTTTCCGGTACCCGAAACACTACAAATTTCTTATGTCACTTTAATTTTAAATAAAAAATATAATAGGGATTTTAAATTACTTTATTTAAAGATAAGAAATGATTGTATTTGAAAAATCGGTAATTTTCACTATTCACTGAAAAATCATTCATTTCAGAAAAAATAAAAATTTCACTCAAAGTTAATTTTAACATGTTAATTTGAAAAATTAGATTCATTTTAAAAATTAAACTCTCTAAATGTTCCTGAAAATAATTATAATATTTACTCACAAAAAGTAATAAAAATCATTTTTTGAAGAAAATGCATTTTTTTGAAGAATAAAATATCTTTTTTAAAAATTATGTGATTATATCATAGAAAATATATTGACTAAAAATATTATATATATTTCATAAATCAATTAATCCTATTTATACCCACTAATTTAATAACTATATTATAATGGTCACCTTTAAATAATCATGGTTTATTTAAGCTCGATTTTACGAGTTGTATAACAATCATGCATATTTTACTTTTTAAAATATCAAGGTGTTACATTATTACCTCCTTAAGAAATTAAAAACTCAATATTTTATATTATATACTAAGGTGAAAGCAGGCGAGGGTACTATTGCTTCATGGATTCCTTCAGTTCCCATGTCGCCTCTTCGTATTTATGGTTCCACCATAGTACTTTGAGTAGGTTAATTGTATTATTGTGTATATTTTTATCTCTATATTCCAAGATATTAAATGGTTTCTCCACATAAGAGAGATCATTTTCTAGCTACACCACCTCTAAAATTTGTACATGTGATTGATATATTATTCATTTCCTCAAGAGGGATACATGGAATACATCGTGTACTAGAGAAAGGGTTGGGTAGTGCTTGTATATAAGCTAAAAATTTGATGAAATCGAGAATATAAATAGGTAAAATGTACAAGGGAATATATTTATCCTTTTATAGAATATCACAAATCTATTCCATGGATATATGTGGGGAAACAATTTATCCCAAACCTAAAACTTCAGGTCTCATTAATGATTGTTAGCATAACTTTTCTTTCAACTCTGTGCAGTTTGGATGTGTTGTTGAATGGTCTTGATATTTTATACTATTTACTCAAATATTTTAGGTCCCAGTAACTTATTTTCACCAAGTTCATCCCAACAAAAATGTTTTCTACATATCTTCCCATAAAGGGCTTCATAAAGAGCCATTTGGATGTCTGAGTGAAAGCTATTATTGTATGAGAATTTGGCCAAAAGAAGATATTGATCCCATTCCACTTTGATGTCCATCAAGAATGATCTCAACACATATTCTAGTGTCTTAATATTCCATTTATATAGGCCATTGTTTTGGTGGTGATAATCTGTACTTAAGAGTTAAACTCAGTATTTAAATCATGTTAGAGACTCTTCTAAAACTTGTAAGTAAATCTAAGACCTCAATTGGATAAAATTGATAGCGGTGTTCCATGCAGCATCACAACATATAATTTATATAATTTAAATTTTAACAAGTAATAAGTCCTCTAAAATTTTAGCTAATTGATTTTTTGTAAGATGATCCACCAAAACCCATATGGAATTATTTACTCTTGATAATTTTGGAAGACCAATGAGAAATTTCATAGAAATGTTTTCCCATTTACATGCAGGTTTAAGAAATGGTTGCATTATCCCCTTATAATTTTTAATTTTATCCATAATGTTTTGACATACCAGAAACTTTGATGTATATTTTGTGATATACTTCTTAATATTATTCCATTTATAGTGCTACTAGAGATATTAATATATCTTCTTATTTCCTAGATGTATGAAGAAGTTTGACCTTTGTGCATCATTCAACTTCTCTTATATTATCTTAGGAATTAGTAGTATACGTAGTCATGACCAAAATATTATAACTCATTCTTCATCAATTTTGAACTCCAATGATTTCTATTTTCTTATATCATCCACCTTCTTCTAAATTTACACATAATGGCTTTGAGTTTCCATTAGATTCTTTAGGAGGTATAGTTAAGAAATCATTAGATATTGGAATAATTATGTTCCTTCCTTCATGATTCCCATTTCCATCCTTATGAAGTTTAGGAATATGGGATCCTTATCAATTCTCATTAGTGATAGGTGTCTAGATCCTTTCTACTTAGAGCACCTTCCACATTATTTTTTTCCTAGTATGGTTGTGGATTTAGTAGTAAAAGTCCTTGATTAGTTTTATCCATATTAAATGGAACATATTATGCTATTTCCATGTGAATATATATTTTAGGATCTTATAATCGGTAAATATTTCACACTTCTCCCCATAGAGATAATGTCTCCGTATTTTCAACAAAAATATCACTACATCCAAACACAGATAATTTGTTGGATAGTTATCTTCATAAACTTTCAACCTCCTTGATGTGTGGTCTATCACTTTATCATTATGCATTAGTATAAAACACAAGACCGTCTTTGAAGCATCAATATATACCATAAAAATTTACCCACTTGAGGGTAGCATAAAGGCTGGTGCAATGATTAACCTCTTTTTCCACTCCTTAAAGATATCTCTTCATCCACTGGTCTAGAAAAATGTTTCTCACATCTTATTTATCAGGGATATCGGGTTTAGTAATCACAAGAAGTTTCTCAAAACTTATCAGTAATACCCATATAGTGTAAGGAAAAAATGGATCTCTATTAAAGATTTCAGTCTTGGCCACTTCTCAATTGCCTTTTTCTTAGAAGGGTCTATAGATATTCTTTTTATGGTGATAATATTCCCCAAGATTATAATTTATTCATGTAGAACTCACATTTATTATACTTTGAATAAAGATTCTTCAGCATAATATTAAAATACATATCATGATTCTCCTTTCATTTGGAGTATATTAGAATATCATCTATAAACACTACCAAAAATTGTTTACTGTAATCTATAAAGACTATATTAATTAAGTCTATAATTATTGTTGGAGCATTAGTGTGTCTAAAAGGAATCACTATGAACTCATAGTGTCAGTACCATGTCGCAAATAAAATTTGGGGAATATCATCCTTATTCACCTTTACTTTCTTATATCTCGAATAAAGGTCAAACTTAGTGAAATAATTTCCCCAACGTAGTTGATTAATCAAGTAATCTATACATGGTAGGGGATAATTGTTCTTTATCATGATTTTTATGTGTTCTTAATTATTAATGCACAAGCACATTGACCTATCCTTATTCTTGAAAAATTTTATGATCCCAGATTTTATTATAAGTTATGAATCCTTTAAAGTGTAGTATAAATATATTATTTTCCTCTAATGGAAGTTATTAATGGGTTAATAAAGGATTCAGAATTTTTTGGGGCTTTTTTGGAGCTTAAAGATTTGGGTTTTAAATGAAATATACCAGGGATGCTGTTTTTTTAAACTGTGCACCTAAGGCTGCATAGTTTTTCAAACCAGTAAGGGGTTCCATAGTAAAATATTTAGGGGTTCATGGTATATGAATGGTTTTTCAAAACAAAGCACTATACATGCATCAGTAGTTCTACTTAGGTATTTGGTGCATGATAAGGCCAACCAATATGACCAAAATGTACACCCTTTAAAAAGGGTTGGAATCCCCATTTCACACCTTTCTTATTTAAATATACCTATGTTTTCTTCCCCTCCATGCACAATAGACTCTTCCCCACTGTGAAAGTTCCCTCTTCTATTTGAGGTAGGCATTGAGCTACCTCCTCCATTCAGTGTCTAATTCCTTCAACGTTGATCACGTTGGATAGCTACTGGTAAGCTCCTTGATCATATTTCTACTTTTACTCATTTATCTTACCATATGGAATAAAAAATCCATTCAAGATAATATTCCCTAATTTAATGGATTCAGTCCATTTCTCTGATTTCTCCCATTCTAACCCAGATTAGAGGACAATAACGGATGAGAAGTATACTACCCATCTAAGGTTGGTGGTCTAGTAATTTTTCCCTAAGGACTAGTTGTTTTATATCATGCTAGAATTTCCATGCATTTCCTAAAAAACATGAATTCTTTTAAATTGATTTGTTATCCATTTTAAAAATGGCCTCATACATGCTTGACCTTGTTGTAAGATGTCCCATTTTACTAGTCCCACCTCTTGAGTTGTGCTTATGAAATCCCCCTTATGAAAATATGCGTCTTTATTACACATTAATTCATGATTTATTACAAAATATTACACATAATAAAACCCATAAGATCGACAATTATGATGTGTTTGGGTAATTAGGTACATTACATAACAAATTAAAATGGAGGGGGGGGGGGGGGTAAATCTATATTGTTGAAAACTTCCTTAAAATGATCATAATATTCCATCATACTTAAAATTATATTTGATAACTTGGGGACATAAATAAGAAAATAGTGAGATATAAAGCATAGTAAGGGAACAAACATGGAATAACATGAAGAAATTATTACATGTGAGAGAATAGGCATTTAGATGGAACATAAAATGTATAAGAAACATGAAAATTAACAATGAGGCATGATAAATCATGATAACATAAAGGAAACATGGAAATGCAGAAATAACATTAAACATGACATCATAACATAGGTCAAGGCTAACCACCAAGAAATCATAACATGGAATAAAAAATCCTGTGATGGACTTGATTCACACTATGATCCCTTCCACGATGTCTCATAAGACTAAAATAGTTCCCAATTCATTGAAGTGCTATATAACTTTAGGAACACCCATCACTTTCACATCATGTACAAACATACGAGTGTCACATAGAACATTTAACATAGAATCATATTTCATCATATTTAATTACAAAATCAAGGGGTGTGGAATAAATAATTTGAATTACCCAATTAAATGTAACACCCTGAGACTTTATGAGAAAAAATTATTATTTTTAATTTCTTTGATGTCTCGTGTTGTACGCTACTCCAAGATTAGCTTGTACTATATGCAACACTGTATTAGCTTGAAGTATACAGAACATTATTCTTGGCTCGTGTTACACACAATTTCAAGTTCGTTTTGTGGAAATTATTCTACGCAACATTAAGTATAGATTTTGTTTAATGTATAAATGAAATAAGTTTTGATTATGTTATACGCAACACCAAACGGAGATTTCACTACACACATCCCTGATTTGGCTTGCATTAAACGCAATCAAGACCTTCCTCAATAGCGTGTGTAGTACGCAATACCGAGTTTCACTAAACAAGATATTATTATAATATTATTATGAACTAGGTGATATGAATAGTAATACCCACTTTTTGAAATTTTATAAATTTTATCTTTCAAAATGGACTTCATTTTTGAATTCGGAATATCGAAATTAGCCTAGAGTGAATTTTGGGTATTTTTCTGAAAACTTTCAATTTTTGATGAATAGTGAAAACACGGGGTTACTATTTAAAAACTGACTTTTTATTTAAATAATTATTTATTTTATTTAAAAATTGATACATAATACTTATATAAGTTCAATTTAATTCATTAGAGTCATTTTATAATAATTTTAGATATATAAAAATTTTATTGAACTTTTCACCGTGTTTTACCCACCTCCAAGGAGAATTTGGAAATTTACATAAAACTTAATTTTACCGCTTATGTGATTGGAATTTAGAAAATATGAGAGAAAAAATTAATATCAAGGAGTAAAATATGGTTCAATAAGATAAAAATAATCTTTTGGTGAATAGTAACTTTTTACTTTTATTTACCACGGTTAAAAGTAAATATGGTAATTAAGGGTAAAAATGGTATTATTATTACCATAACACATGTACCAGTTCTATTAGATAAGTTTAATTCGACAAAAAACAACCTTAGGAATAAAATATTACCCTTTAGGTCCACTTGGATTAGATTAGGACATTTATTATTATTTTATTTAAAGAAGAGTTAAAATAGTTAAAATCAAAGTTTAATAACTAAAACATTTGTTATATAGGTTTATACATAAGATAAATTCGACTATAAATATTAATTAGAAATATAAAAAGATTTCATACATAATGGTAGTTTATTTAAAATTTTTAGATGTTAAATAATTTAATTTATTTATGACACAATGATGATGCAGTAATTACCTTATTAATGAAATATTAACATAATTGATTTTATAAATACCTAAATAAATGTAATTTGAAACTTTTTATAAATTAAACTAATTTTTTAGGTTAATATTACATGTTAGTATTGATTCAATTAATTTTTTTAGAACTAATCATGCTGTTATGATTTTATCAAAAATAAATTACCAAATAGTGTCAAAATTGACAAAAAATAGTTTTTAGAACAAATATTATATTATTAATTGTTAATCTATTCCTAAAAATCGAAGGTTCGGCCAAATGACTTATATAAGGTTATATATATTAATAATGAACCACTCGGGGTTCTTTTGGCTTGTTAAAGTAATTTTATTAACCATATAGTGTAAGAAAACAAGACGACACGGTAAAAGTTAAATTATTTAACTTAGAGTTAAATCTTAATGAAAAGGTTAAAATAGTAACCTAAACTTGTCTAAAACCTATTGGTTGAGATGATTTAGACTCATAACCACTTTAGATTCTAAATAAATCAATTTTGAGCTATTATAAACCGAATATTACTTTATTATAAAATAATATTTTATGTTTTTCCTAAGGTGCCCCTCTCCTCCCTTATAAAAGGGAACCTCCTCCCTCTTCTCTTTACACAATTTTGAGCTTTCAAGCTCGGCCAAAAACTACCCATTTATCTTATAAACTTCACTAGAAACATTATAGAGGTTTTGGTCTTCTAAAAATACCAACTCTAGTGCGTTAAGAGGAAGCTTAAAAGAGGTGCGTCGAAGAAGAGGTAATCTCTTCTACCGATTCTTTCAAGTTTCTTTCTTCTTCAACTTCTTCTTATTTAGTTGTTTCTTTATAAAGTAATAACATAAGTATCAATAATATACTGATATGTTATTATAAATATTAAACAACCTCATTTCAAGTTCTATCCATCCGACGAAAAACGAAATCACTACACGTGCGTACGTACGGAATACCGTCTCCACGCCGTGGTGTAATCTGTTTTTCCACCATCACCTTACTTGGAATGGGTATAATGGTGTAAATAATAACTATATATAGTTATTATAACATCATACTGATTCTGAGATATTATATCATCCACTCCAATTCAATTCAATAATTATGGGAATGATATAATCGCTCGTGCGTACGTACGGATTACCATCTCCACGACGCGATGAGATTCATTCTCCATGTTAACCATTCAAGAATGATTATAAAGTATATATAATGAATATTAATGAAATATATGACATGATAAAGCTAATGTATTTATTTATATATATATATATATTACATATACTTACTTTCATTCAAGTCAACAAGGAAAGGAAGACAACATTCATGCGTATGTACGACCTACCGTCTCCATGAACGGTGTATTTCATTTCATTTATCTATCTATTATATATATATATATAAACTGAATATATATGTTATATAAATCATGATTTAAATTCTGTAAGTAATTAAATCCTGATATAAGTAATAATAATATCAAGAAAAACAAGTCCAAACACGTACAATAAATAAAACGATTTTACCCAAAATGCTTCTTTAACATGGAATTTACAAAATAACGGGTAATATAAAGTCATAAGTGAACCATATATGATATCATAACAAAGAATATGATTCTGTAATTAGTCAATGAAATTATTTAAATCATTATACCAGATGTTTGGATACGTACGAAGCATATCAGACCTAAGGTAAGGGATAAAATTTCCAATCACGTTTTTTTATCCGAGATTGTTTATTCGTAAGTATCTACTGAGGTTATATTTATCATCCATGTCCCTATTTTCTAAAAATGGTTTCCAGTATGTTTAAAGTAACTTTTACCCATTTTGACTTTTACTACATGTTATGTAAAGAATCTTTCTTTTGTTTACGTTACAAGGTACTTTTTTGACTTTTCTAGAAAAAGTACGAGAAGAATGTTTTTTTAACTTATACGGCATGAACAGATTTTTACGGTTTCATAACGAATTATTTCAATGAAGATTACTCTACAATATTTCATGAATATTTTTAACAAAATACTTTTCTTTTAAAATATCATGGTATTTTGTGAAAATAAAATTATTTTGAAGAAGTAAGGATATTTTCCTCAAGAATTTATTTCAAGTGTTTTATCAAAACTATTTTCCATCTAAGATGACATTATTTCATATGTGTATGTTTCAAGTATAATGTCTCTATGATTTACATGGTTTCACTTTTCTTATGATGAAATGATATCCATTTGTTTTATATGGATTATGTTATGATGAGATGATGTTTATGAAACCCATTTTATTCTTTGGGTTATGATGAATGATTTATGTTTATGTTGTGGCACACGTAAGAATGATTTCATTATGAGATGGGTGGGACCTATATATCACTCCAATGCATTGAGTAAAGATTTATATCTCATGAGATAGATATGGCTGGAATGACAAGTAAATATGGTTCAGTAATACAAGGATTAAACGAAAAGTAAACCCGGTTCAGTATGGGACTTTGTCCACTAAGATGGTCTTGGCAGCAATGCATTGGCTACTATAGAAATAATATCATGTGATTAATGTTTTTCCACAATTACAAGTTTTATTCCCATGCTATTTTATCATGATTAATGTTCTTTTATGATCTGTGCCTTATGTACTGCAATGTTTTATGTCATTGCTCAAGATTTTGATGTTTAAACATTATGTTCATGTTTTTAAGTTAAAATGTATATGGTTTGTTTTATTTTCTCCATGCTTACCCTTACTGAGAATTTGATCTCACCCTTTATATGTTTTATTTTCCCCATGATATACAGAAATGTTTTAGGTAAGAAAATAAAAAGGGAAGATCTTTATGGGAGATGTTGAAGATCTTTCACCATGATTAGAAGATTATGTTCCGAGTTTCCAAAGACAATAAACTATTACGATCCTTGAGTGTTGTTTTTTGTTATGTATTATGTATTCTGGAAAAGTAATGTAATGTCCATGTACGTCAAGTTTGGGGTCTCTACAGTTGGTATCAGAGGAAAGATTTAGTCAACCTTTAGAAACTAGGATGTAAAAACTTTAGTGAGATCCCTAGAGATATTTATAAGGTATGTCTGGGGATGTCCCTAAGGTTAAGAATAACTATAGGTTATAGTCCTAGGATTACGGTAACAATCATAGAATTAAACCTAATATGTTAGATATTGAAGGTACTTCCCCTTTAATATGTTGTTTTCCTAGCATGATTTTTTCCTCTCACACTATTCTTTTTGGGTTTTAGACGATGGTTGGAACCCGAAGGATCCGTGTTGATCAATGTAATGGAAAATTCAATGATTGTCCTCCTGAACAAACCAATGTTATGGGAGATGGAGTACAAAATATTATTTCTATAATTACACAAGATATGAATCATTCTGGACTTCCAAATGATCAGATAAGGGAACAATATTCTATTGAGTCCTTCATGAGGCAACGTACACCTTCTTTCAGTGGGTCTTCTAATCCAATTGTTGCTGAAAAATGGATCAGTACCATTGAAAAGATATTTTCCATACTTCGCTGTTCAGAGCATGAAAAATTCATTTTGGCTGTTTACCATTTAGAAGGTGAAGCAGACCAGTGGTGGACTCCAATTAAGAATACAAGGCCCCAAGATGAAATTACATCCATGGAATGGGATGAGTTCAAGAACTTGTTTTTCAATAAGTAATTCCCTCGTATTCTTTGAACAAAGATGTAAAAGGATTTCCTTGAGCTTAAGAAAAAGGATGATGAATCTGTTGGTATATACGAAGTGAATTTTACAAGGCTTTTAAGGTATGCATCTGGATTTATCATCCAACTTGGAAGCAAAGTTGATCGATTCTTCAGTAGCTTAAAACCAAGTCTTCGAAGGGCATTAGCTATAAGAGACTTCAGTAGCTATGAAGAAATTGTGCGTTGTGCTATCAAGGTAGAACTGGAAGTTGGTGTTACATATCCATCTCATGGTTTTGAAAAAAAAAGAAAGATGGAGTTTAAGGAAAAATCTCAGAACAATGGTGAAAAGAAGATAAATGTTTCTTTATGCTCAAAGTGTGGAAAGAAGCATGGTGGAGATTGCCTAAAAGGTACTAGAAAATGTTTTAAGTGTGGGAAAGAAAGTCATCGAGGAGACGAGTGTCGAAGTAATAGGAAAAAGGATTGATAATGATGTGAATAAAGAAAAGACTACAGAGAACACTCCACCAACACTTCAATGCTTCAAGTGTAAGGAAATGGGGCATTATGCTAATCAATTCCCTAATCCAAGGGTTAATGATGAGCAATGTGAGCAACCTATTAAGGAAAAGGATAAAGGGAAGTCACATGCGATCACAATTTGTGATGTTGAGTATGAAAATGATGTTGTGTAATTATTAAGTGTTTATGTAATGGGATTTCAAAATAGTATCATGGAATCTCATTTATGGTATCATGGAATTTTGGAATATCTATGTATTGGTTTTGAATAATTATATGGTACCGGTAACCATAAAAAGTGATTGAAATATTTTTGGAAAGAAGATGATATGTGCATAATGAAGGGATAAAGAAAAAAATGAAATGAGCTCATGATTGATATAAGGAAAAAGTTATATCATGGTTTGAGTATATAGAAATTTTGGGATTTTGGTATGTGGAAAGTGTTAAATTTTGACAGCATTCATGTTTTCACTAAGGTTCAATGGGTATTAATTTTTCAAGAGAATACATGATTAATGTATTCACATGTTTGGAATGTGATCAAAAAAATATATCTGGGATAAATGATGGTATTCACATGCTCGGTAGATGACATTTCTAGTAATTATTTTCTTTATACTATGAGGTTAGACAGAAGTATTTTGGATAAGCCTAAATATTGGAATGGATTATGTTGGACATAGGTTAGTATTGTTTAAGGCTAGAACTTTTTTCAATATTATTGATGGAATGTTATAATAATGTAGTTTTAGAAAAAGGACAACCTGCAGGACGAGCGACAACCAGTCGCGTCGGACAAGGATGTGGGAATCGAACCCACAACCGAAGTGCGAAAGGCCTTTATTGCCTACCACTAGCCTACAGGAAGTCCCTGGTTAGTATAAACTAGTTTTATTTTATTAAGCGGTATGATAGATGTAGTATAAGTCCATTTTTGGAACCATATACGATTAATCTCACCATAAGATGGACTTATGTATATAACTTTTTCTAATCCTATGTTTGAGACAGATGGAATGACCTATCATTCTATCACATGATCTACTAACACTTCACGAATGACAAATTCAACTTCATTTCTTTAAGAGATGAAGTGGAAATTGTTCAAGGCACGAACAATGGTGAGATTGTACTGAAATAAAGTAAGTATTTCTTCTAATTCAAATTCTTCAACTTTAAGGAAATGATCCTGAAAACAAAAAATGTTGTCCTAGTGTCCTCATATATGATGAATCAGATGGTACCTTAGATCATCACAAATTTATGGCTTTGTGATTGTTGGCTTTTTCATAGCCATGTTCTCTACCAATCTTTATCTAAACATGATGGTTAGATTTCTCTTCCATATCCATATTTTCACCTATGTTGTCCTATGTGGAAACCCAGTACTGAGATACTTTGGGTGACCATTATGATTCTAACATTCCTTTTTAAAATGAAGTTTTAGTATTCCTTTTTACGATGTGGGTTTCTATGAAAGAAACTTTCATGTAGTAAACCATTTATAATCCCGACGAATTTCGAGGGCGAAATTCATTTTAAGGGGGGTAGAATGTAACACCCCGAGATTTTATGAGAAAAAAATATTATTTTTTAATTTCTTTGATGTCTTGTGTTGTACGCTACACCAATATTAGCTTGTACTATACACAACACTATATTAGCCTGAAGTATACACAACACTATTCTTGGCTCGTGTTACACACAATTTCAAGTTCATTTTGTGGAATTTATTCTACGCAACATTAAGTATAGATTTTGTTTAATGTATAAATGAAATAAGTTTTGATTATGTTATACGCAACACAAAATGAAGCTTTCACTACACATAACCCTGACCTGGCTTGCATTACACGCAATCAAGATCATCCTCAATAGGGTGTGTAGTACGCAATACCGAGTTTCACTAAACGAGATATTATTATAATATTATTATGAACTAGCCGTTATGAATAGTAATACCCACTTTTTTAAATTTTATAAATTTTATATTTCAAAATGGAATTCATTTTTGAATTCAGAATATCAAAATTAGTATAGGGTGAATTTTTGGTATTTTTCTGAAAACTTTCAATTTTTGATGAATAGTGAAAACACTGGGTTACTATTTAAAAACCGACTTTCTATTTAAATAATTTTTTTATTTTATTTAAAAATTGATAAATAATACCTATATAAGTTCAATTTAATTCATTGGAGTCATTTTATAATAATTTTAGATATATAAAAATTTTATTAAACTTTTCACCGTCTTTTACCCACCTCCTAGGAGAATTTGAAAATTTACATAAAACTTAATTTTACCACTTTTGTGAGTGGAATTTCGAAAATCCGAGAGACATGATTAATATAAAGGAGTAAAATGTGGTTCAATAAGATAAAAATAATTTTTGGGGAATAGTAACTTTTTACTTTTATTTACCACGGTTAAAAGTAAATAGGGTAATTAAGGGTAAAAATGATATTATTATTACCCTAACACATGTCCTAATTATATTGGATAAGTGTAATTCGACCAAAAACAACCATAGGAATAAAATATTACCCTTTATGTCCACTTGGATTAGATTAGGACATTTATTATTATTTTATTTAAAGAACAGTTAAAATAGTTAAAATCAAAGTTTAATAACTAAAACATTTATAATATAGGGTTATACATAAGATAAATTCGACTATAAATATTAATTAGAAATATAAAAATATTTCATACATAATAGTATTTTATTTAAAATTTTTAGACATTAAATAATTTAATTTATTTATGACACAATGATGATACAGTAATTAACTTATTAATTAAATATTAACATAATTGATGTTATAAATACCCAAATAAATGTAATTTTATAATTTTTATAAATTATACTAATTTTTTAGGTTAATATGACATGTTATTATTGATTCAATTAACTTTATTTGAACTAATCATGCTGTTATGATTTCCACAAAAATCAATCACCAAATAGTGTCAAAATTGACATAAAATAGTTTTTAAAACAAATATTATATTATTAATTGTTATTCTATTACTAAAAATATAAGGTTTGGCCAAATGACTTAGATAAGGTTATATATATTACTAATGAACCACTCGGGGTTCGTTTGGCTTGTTATAGTAAGTTTATTAACCATATAGTGTAAGAAAACAAGAAGACACGGTAAAAGTTAAATTATTTAACTTAGAGTTAAATCTAAATGATAAGGTTTAAATAGTAACCTAAAATTGTCTAAAAAATATTGGTTGAGATTATTTTGACCCATTACCACCTTAGATTCAAAATAAATCAATTTGGATCTATTATAAACCGAATATGACTTTATTATAAAATAATATTTTAAGTTTTTCCTAAGGTTCCCCTCTTCTCCCTTATAAAAGGGCACCTCCTCCCTCTTCTCTTTACACAATTTTGAGCTTTCAAGCTTGGAAAAACCCTGAAAATTTCCCTTCTCAACTTCTCTAGAAACATTATAGAGGTTCTGGTCTCCTCAAAAGACAAACTATAGTGCCTTAAGAGGAAGCTTAAAAGAGGTGCGTCAAAGAAGAGGTAATCTCTTCTACCGATTCTTTCAAGTTTCTTTCTTCTTCAACTTCTTCTTATTTAGTTGTTTAATTATAAAGTAATAACATCATTATCAATAATATACTGATATGTTATTATAAATATTAAACAACCTCATTTCACCTTCTATCCATCCTATGGAAAATGAAATCACCACGCGTGTGTACGTACGGAATACCGTCTCCACGCCGTGGTGTAATCAGTTTTTCCACCACCACCTTACTTGGATGGGTATAATGGTGTAAATAATAACTATATATATTTATTATAACATCATACTGATTCTGAGATATTATATCAACCACTCTAATTCAATTCAATAATTATGGTAATGATATCATCGCTCGTGCGTATGTACGGATTACCGTCTCCACGACGCGATGAGATTCATTCTCCATGTTAATTATTCAAGAATGATTATAAAGTATATATAATGAATAATAATGAAATATATGACATGATAAAGCTACTGTATATATATATATATATATGACATCTACTTACTTTCATTCAAGTCAACAAGGAAAGGAAAACATCGTTCATGCATACGTACGGCCTACCGTCTCCATGAACGATGTATTTCATTTCATTTATCTATCTATTATATATTTATATACTGAATATATATGTTATATAAATCATTATTTACATTCTGGAAGTAAGTAAATCATTAAATAAGTAATAATAATATCAATAAAAACAAGTCCAAACACGTACGATAAATAAAACGATTTTACCCAAAACACTGCTTTAACATGGAATTTATAAAACAACGGGGAATATAAAGTCATAAGTGAACCATATATGATATCATAACAATTAATATGATTCTATAATAATCCAATGACATTATTTAAATCATTATAAATTAGGTTCAGATATGTACGAAGCATATCAGACCTAAGGTAAGGGATAACTTTTCCAATCTCATTTTTTTATCCGAGATTGTTTATTCGTAAGTATTTACTGGGGTTATATTTATCATCCATGTCCCTGTTTTCAAAAAATGGTTTCTTGTATGTTTAAATTACTTTTTACCCATTTTTTACTTTTACTACATGGTATATAAAGAATCTTTCTTTTTTTACGTTACAAGGTACTTTTTTGACTTTTCTGGAAAAAGTACGAGAAGAATGGTTTTTTAACTTATACGGCATGAATGGATTTTTACGGTTTCATAATGAATTATTTCAATGAAGCTTCCTATACAATATTTCATGACTATTTTCAAAAAAATACCTTTCTTTTAAAATTTAATGGTATTTTGTGAAACAAAAATTATTTTGAAGAAGAAAGGATATTTTCCTCAAGAATTCATTTCAAGTGTTTTATCAAAACTATTTTCCATCTAAGATGACATTATTTCATATGTGTATGTTTCAAGTATAATGTCTCTATGATTTACATGGTTTCAATTTTCTTATTATGAAATGATATACATTTGTTTTATATGGAGTATGTTATGATGGGATGATGTTTATGAAACCCATTTTATTCTTTGGGTTATGATGAATGATTTATGTTTATATTGTGGCACATGTAAGAATGATTTCATTATGAGATGGGTGGGACCTATATCTCCCTCCAATGCATTGATTAAAAATTTATATCTCATGAGATAGACATATCTAGAACGGAAATTAAATTTGGTTCAGCAATATAGGGCTGGAACGACAAGTAAACCCGGTTCATTAAGGGACTTTGTCCACTAAGATGGTCCTGAAAGCAATGCCTTGGCTACTATGGAAATCATATCATGTGATTAATGTTTTTCCACAATTACAAGTTTTATTACCATGATATTTTATCATTATTAACTTTCTTTTATGATCTATGCCTTATGTACTGCAATGTTTTATGTCATTGCTCAATATTTTGATCTTTAAATGTTATGTTCATGTTTTTAAGTTCAAATGTATATATGGTTT
This sequence comes from Viscum album, assembly GCA_963277665.1. Classification (NCBI taxonomy): domain Eukaryota; kingdom Viridiplantae; phylum Streptophyta; class Magnoliopsida; order Santalales; family Viscaceae; genus Viscum; species Viscum album. Next base: position 407,667,790 of record OY728130.1, read on the forward strand.
ATTTTATTTTCTCCATTCTTACCCTTACTGAGAATTTGAGCTCACCCTTTATATGTTTTATTTTTCCCCAGGATATAAATAAAGGTTTTAGGTAAGAAAACAAAAGGGGAAGATCTTTATTGGAGATTTTGAAGATCTTTCACCATGATTAGAAGATTATGTTCAGAGTTTCCAAAGACACTAAAATATTATGATCCTTGAGGGTTGGTTTTTGTTATGTATTAAGTATTCTGCAAAAGTAATGTAATGTCCATGTATGTCAAGTTTGGGGTCTCTACATTAAATGAGTATAGATATGTATAGTTGAATACCCTTGAGTAGAAATAATGATTATATTTAGAATTTTTTTTGTCATGGAGAAATCATAATGAAATTTCAGTTGCAAAACAATAATATATAAAGATTCATAAAGAGGTTTAATGAGATTTAAAATGTTATATCATAATTTTTAAATAAAATGGATAGTAAAAAGGAAATGGAAAATATATCCTAACTTTTGGAACTAGAAATAAAATACATAAAATAAATAATTTTCTTAAATAAATTAGAGAAGTAAAGGACCCCTTACTAAATTTCGGCATAGTAATAGGTTGGGTAAACAATATAATGAGAGGGGATAAATGGTTTATCATTGATATGAAAAAAATTGGATAGTGTAGGGATATTTATAGATTCATGATAATATAAGAAACTAAGATTCATAAGGCTAAATAAAATAAGGTTCTTGAATTGAATAAAAGATAGATAGGTCCCTTGCTTTTGGTATGGAAAATTGCAGTACAATTTGGACAACATATATAAAGACCCATACTTTACATACATTGTTATTACTTCAGAATTGAAGCACACTTATTACAACATATAACAAAACCAAGAAAGGACCGTATAGGTATAGTGTCTTTAGAAACTAGGAAACATAAACAACTGGTTCATTAAGCATCTATTTATTTCATCATATCTAGAGTCCCTTTTTGGCATATTCTACTTAACAACCTTCTTCCTGACCTGGGGAAATAAAAAATACAAAAGGGTGAGCTCAAATTCTCAATAAGGGTAAAAAAAAAGAAATATCAATCACATCATATACATAAGCACATAACTTTTGGAAATCTTAACCTGCAAAAGAGATCATAATTTCATAACATGGGATAAATCATAGTAGTGAAATGTGATCCCAATAATCATAACTTAAAACATGAAACTTTGTGAAATACACACATAATCATAGAGAATCATTTCTTATTAGTCAAGACTCATTTCCAAGACTATCTTAGTGGACAAAGTCCATTTCTGAACCGAGTTCACTCCTCGTTTCAGTCCTGTTTCACCGAACCGGTATAACCTACCATTCCAGCCATGTCTATCTCATGAGATATAAAATCTTTACCCAATGCATTGTATGGAGATATAGGTCCCACCCATCTCATAATGATACCATTCTTATGTGTGCCACAAAATCATAAATCATACATCATTGCATAACCCATGTAGTAAAAATGGGATTCTTAAACAACATGACATCATAAAACAATTCATATAAGATAAAGGAATTCATAAAAATATTTCCATCACAACATAATCAAATCCATGTAATAATAGGTATAGAAACAGAACCCTATATTATATTATATGGAAAATAATTTTGATAAAACACTTGAACTCCATTCTTGAGGAAAATATCCTTTCTACTTCAAAAAAACTTTTCCTTTCTTAACATGTCATACAATTATAAACAAAGTTATGTTGATTAAAAAAAAACATTAAAACCTGTAAAGGAAGATTCTTGGAAATATTGTTTTAAAAATCCATTCATGCCGTATAAGTTAAAAAAACATTCTTCTCGTACTTTTTTTGGAAAAGTCAAAAAAGTACCTCGTACGAAAAACGACAAAATATTCCTTTCATATATTTTACTAAAAACTCAACGAAGGGTAAAATTGGATATAAACTATTGTAGAAGGATATAAATATTACATATTTAGGAAACATGGACATGGATGATAAAATACACCCTAGTAAATACCAAAGTATAAACAATCTCGGATAAAATGAGATTGTGATATTTTCCTTACCTTAGGTCCGTTTTTCTTCGTAAGTGTCCAAACCTCCTGTATAATGATTTAAATAATGTTATTGACTTATTTAAGAATCATAATTATTTTTATGATATCATATATGGTCATATTCTTAGCTTCTTAGTAGTAATATTTCATTGCTACTTGTTATTCGGGTGTTTATAACTTTTTGTTCTTATGCGTGTTTTGTTGAATAAATTCTTATTCTTATAATTAGGTTATAGATACCTAATTTCCATAATGGTATTAGTGTAATATATATCATATTCATTCATTCAATTCATTTATATAATCATTATGAAATGAAGATCATGTAGAACGAGTCGCATCACATCGTGGAGACAGTATTCCGTACGTACGCACGAGTGATGATATCGTTCCTATGATCGTGGAATTATATTGGAGCGTATGTATAATATTTAAGAATTAGTATCAATTTATAATAGTCATATATAGTCATTATTTACACCATTATACCCATCCAAGTAAGGTGGTGGTGGAAAATAGATTACACCACGGCGTGGAGACGGTATTCCGCACGTACGCACGCGCGGTGATTTCTTTTTTCGTAGGATGGATATATGGTGAAATAGGGTTTTTTCATAATTATAATAACATATCAGTATATGAGTGATACTGATGTTATTACTTCATAATGAAACAACTAAAGAAGAAGAAGTGGAAGAAGAAATAAAGATGAAAGAATCGGTAACAGACATTACCTCTTCTTTGAAGTGCTTCTTTGAGACCTTCTTTTAGGGCACTAAAATTGGTCTTTGAAGAAGACCAGTACCTCTAGGATGTCTCTAGGGAAGTGGAGAGGAGTAATTGGCAGGGTTTGGACGAGCTTGAAGGCTAAAAGTGGTGTGAGGAAGAGGGAGAGGAGGTGCCCTTTTATAAGGGAGGAGAGGGGCTCCTTTGGGAAAACTAAAAATATTATTTTATTATAAAGTCAAGCTTGGTTTTAAATAGCTCCAAATTGATATATTTCGAAGCTAAGGTGGGGATGGGTCGAAATATTATCATCCAATAGAATTTAGACAAGTTTAGGTTCCTATTGTAACCTTATCATTTAGATTTAACATTAAGTTAAATAATTTTACTTTTACCGTGACTTCTTGTGTTCTTATACTATAAGGTTAATAAACTTACTATAAGCAGCCAAACAAACCCCAAGTTGTTTATTATTAATATATATAACCTTATATAAGTCATTTGTCCGAACCTTAGATTTTGAGGAATAAAATAACAATTAATAATATAATATTTGTTTTAAAAACTATTTTATGTCAATTTTGACACTATTTAGTAATTGATTTTTGTGAAAATCATAACAGAATGATTAGTTCGAAAAAAGTTAATTAAATCAATACTAACATGTCATATTTACCTAAAAAAATAGTGGAATTCATAAAAAGTCTCAAATTACATTTAGTTTGGTGTTTATAACATCAATTATGTCAATATTTCATTAATAAGATAATTACTGCATCATCTTTGTGTCATAAATAAATTAAATTATTTAATGTATAAAAATTACAAATAAAATATGATTATGTAGGAAATATTTTTAGATTTCTAATGAATATTTATAGTCTAATTTATCTTATGTATGACCTTATATTAAAAATTATTTACTTATTATAGTTTGATTTTAACTATTTTAACCCTTCTTTAAATAAATTAATAATAAGTGTCCTAATCTAATCCAAGTGGGCCAAAATGGTCATATTTTATTCCTAAGTTTGTTTTTGGTCGAATTACACTTATCCAATAGAATTAGGATATGTTTTAGGGTTATAATAATATCATTTTTACCCTTAATTACCCTATTTACTTTTAACCGTGTTAAATAAAAGTAAAAAGTTACTATTCACCAAAAATTATTTTCATCTCATTGAACCACATTTTACTTACTGACATCAACCGTGTCTCTCGGATTTTTGAAATTCCACTCACAGAAGCGGTAAAATTAAGTTTTATGAAAAATTCAGTTTTTTAACTACCACTTAGTGGTTTCACTATTCATCAAAAATTGAAAGTTTTCAGAAAAATACCAAAATTTCACCCTAGGATAATTTCGATATTCCGAATCCAAAAATGAAGTCCATTTTGAAAAATAAAATTTATAAAATTTTAAAGAGTGGTTATTACTATTCATAACGGCTAGTTTTAATAATATTTTAATAGCATATCATTGTTTAGTGAAACTCGGTATTGCGTACGACGCAAGCTATCGAGGAAGGTAGCGATTTTGTTTAAAGCAAGCCAAGCAAGTGTTGTGTGTAGAAAAAGATTCCTTTGATGATTTATATAACATAAAAGTCTCGGGTGTTACATTCTACCCCCCTTAAAATGAATTTCGTCCTCGAAATTTGTCACTTTGTAACAAACATATGAGGATACCTTTCCCTCATCATATCCTAAAGCTCCCATGTAGCTTCTTCTAATTGGTGGTTCCTCCATAAAACTTTCACCAATCGAGTGGTCTTGTTTCATAGGACTTTTTCGCTACGATCCAGAATCTCTATCGGCTGTTCTTCATAAGAAATATCCTGCTCCAGTGGTATAACTTCTGAGCTGATTACATGTGAAGGATCAGGTATGTACTTTCTCAGGAGAGATACATGGAACACATCGTGAACTTGAGAGAGATTTGGTGGAAGCGCCAATCGGTAAGCTACCTTCCCAACACGATCCAATATTTCGAAAGGACCGATATATCTAGGGCTCAACTTCCCCTTCTTTCCAAATCTCATGACCCTCTTCCAGAGAGATATTCGTAAGAACACTTTATCACCCACTTCAAACTCTAGGTCTTTTCTTCGGTTGTTGGCATAACTTTTCTGTCGACTCTGAGCTGCTCTTATGTGTTGTTGAATAGATCTGACCTTTTCTGCCATTTCATCAACGAGATCGGGTCCTAATAGCTTTCTTTCCCCAACTTCATCCCAACAAGTTGGAGTCCTGCATTTCTTTCCATAGAGAGCTTCATAAGGAGCCATCTGAATACTGGAGTGAAAGCTATTATTATAAGAAAATTCCACCAAAGGTAGGTGTTGATCCCAACCACCTTTGAAATCCATAGAGAAAGCTCTCAACATATCTTCTAGAGTTTGAATTGTTATCTCAGACTGACCGTCTGTCTGAGGATGATAAGCAGTGCTGAAACTCAACTCTGTATCCAGAGTATGCTGAAGACTTCGCCAGAACTTCGAGGTAAATCTCGGATCCCAATCAGATATAATATAAAGTGGTACTCCATGCAATCTTACCACTTCCTTTACATATATCCTGACAAGCTGATCCATAGATAAATCCTCTCTAATAGAAATGAAGTGTGTAGACTTTGTAAGATGATCAACTATGACCCAGATAACATTATTGCCTTTGGATGTTTTAGGAATTCCTATGAGAAAGTCCATAGTGATGTTTTCCCATTTCCATTCGGGTATGGGTAATGGTTGTAACATCCCCTTAGACTTCTGTCTCTCAGCTTTAACTTGTTGACAAACCAAGCATCGAGAGACATATTCAGTAACATCTCTTTTCATTCCATCCCACCAGAAGTACTCTTTCAGGTCCCTATACATCTTCGTGCTTCCAGGATGAATAGAGAATGAAGAACTATGAGCCTCATCCAGCAGCTCCTTCTTTAATTCGGGGATGGGAGGAACACAAACCCTATTCCTGAACTTTATTATCTCATCACAATCAAGGTTGAATTCAGGAACATTTCTCACCTTCTTTTGTAACTCGACATCTTATTTCTGTGCCTCTTTAATCTTCACATGTATAGATGGTTGAACATTCATTTGAGAAAGATACGATTTTCCCCTTCCATTATAATTCCAAGATCCATCCTTTGTAAATCCATAAATATTGGATCTTTTGTGATCCTCATCATGGATAAACTGGCATGGTCTTGTCGACTTAATGCATCTTCCACCTTGTTTTCTTTCCCAGGGTGGTAATGGATTGAGCAGTCATAATCCTTAATCAGCTCCAACCATCTTCTTTGATGCATATTCAGCTCCTTTTGTGTGAAAATATACTTTAAACTTTTATGATCAGTATAAATGTCACACCTTTCTCCATAAAGATAATGCCTCCAAATCTTTAATGCAAAGATTACCGCAACTAACTCCAAATCATGTGTTGGGTAATTTTTCTCATGGATTTTCAACTGTCGTGAGGAATAAGCTATCACCATATCATTTTGCATAAGAACACACCCAAATCCCTTGTTGGATGCATCACTATAGATCACAAACCTTTCTCCACTACAAGGCAGTGTGAGCACAGGTGCACTGGATAACCTTCTTTTCAACTCCTTGAAATTCTCTTCACATTCCTCTATCCAAACAAACTTAACTCATTTCCGAGTCAACTTGGTGAATGGATTAGTTAATCGTGAAAAATCTTTCACAAAACGTCAATAATATCCAGCAAAACCAAGAAAACTTAGGATCTCAGTTACTGTTGTTGGTCTCGACCATCTTTCGATAACCTCTGTTTTTGCTGGATCCACAGATATCCCCTCTTTTTAGATTATGTGACCCAAAAATGAAACTTTTTGAAGCCAAAATTCACACTTGGTAAATTTGGCATAAAGCTTCTCCTTTCTCATGTTCTTCAATATAATTCTCAAGTGATCTTCATGTTCTTCCTTGCTCTTTGAATAGACAAGAATATCATCTATAAAGACTACCACAATCTGATCAAGATAGTCTCTAAAGACTCTATTCATTAGATCCATGAAGATAGAAGGGGCATTAGTAAGAGCAAATGGCATCACTATAAATTCATAGTGTCCATACCTTGTACGGAAAGCCGTCTTTGGTATATCCTCCCTTTTGACCCTTAATTGATGATACCCTGAACGAAGATCAATCTTAGAAAAGTATTGAGCTCCGCGTAGTTGGTCAAATAGGTCATCAATGCGTGGGAGAGGATATTTGTTCTTGATAGTGATCTTGTTAAGTTCTCAATAATCAATGCAGAGTCTCATTGATCCATCTTACTTATTAACAAATAGAACAGGTGGTCCCCAAGGTGACGCACTAGGGCGTATGAACCCCTTATCAAGATTCTCTTGGAGTTGCTTCTTCAATTCCTACAACTCAATTTGGGCCATTCTATAAGGTGTCTTTGAAATAGGCAAAGCACCCGGTACGAGTTCCATTGAACACTCAACTTCACGATTTGGTGGAAGACCCAGTAATTCCTCCGGAAAGATATCATAAAACTCCCGTACAATGGGAATATTCTTAGTCGTGAGTTTCTCACCAACCATTTGAGATAAATAACCTTCATTTAGTGGAATCAATACCCATAAAATGGAAGAAATTTCCACTGGAAGGTTATGTTCATCCTTGCATCGATAGACGATCATAGATTGATTTGGAATATGAAATGTGACTTACCTTCTTTGTCAATTGATATGAGATCCATGTAGAGAAATCCAATCCATTCCAAGAATCACATCAAATTCCACTATAGGAAGGATCACAAGATTTGTAGGAAGCACTTTCCCACAAACTTCAATCGGAGAAGAATTATAAACTTTTGATGTGACTGTTGTTCCATTAGGTGTTGTCACAGCTAACTCAACATCTAATTGTTGAGGTAATACGGTGATACCCTTAGAAAATTATTCAGAAATAATGGAGTGGGTGGATCCAGAATCAAATAAAACATTTGCTACTTTAGAGTGTATGGTAAGTGTACCTTTCACCACATCGTTATCGTACTCCACATCGCTGATAGAAATTTCATGTGACTTTCCTTTGTCTTTAGCCTTAAGAGTTTGTTGATGTCGACCATCATCATCAACCCTTATATTAGGGAATTTATTGGCATAATGTCCCATCTCCTTGCACTTGAAACATTAAAGTGTAGTAGGTTCATTCTGTGTATCCCTTCCTTTTTCTGCATCATTAGACATCTTCTTCCCATCATCGCGACATTCAAATGACCTATGACCTTCCTTTCCACACTTGAAACATTTACTTGTACCTTTAAGACAAATCCCTCCATGTTTCTTTCCACACTTTGAGCATAAGGGAAAGATCATCTTCTTTTCAGTGTGCTCTTTATATTTTCCTTTGAATTCCATTTTCCTCTTCTTATCAAACCCATATGACTGATGGGTTACTCCAATCTCCATCTCAACTTTGAGAGCACATCTAATGATTTCCTCGTAGCTATTGAAGTCCCTTATGGCTAAGGCCCTTCAAAGATTTGGTTTTAAGCCACTAAAGAATCGACCGATCTTACTCTCAGGTTGGATAATAATACCAGAGGCATACCTTGCAAGTCCTGTAAAATTTGCTTCATAGGTACCAACAGATTCATCATCCTTTTGCTTCAGTTCAAGAAACTCTTTCTCTATCTTTGTTCGGAGAATACGAGGGAAGTACTTATTGAAAAATAAGTTCTTGAACTCGTCCCATTCCATGGACTCAATTTCATCCCTTTGCCTCATATTCTTAATAAGATTTCACCATTGATCAACATCACCTTCCAAACGATACACTTCTAAGATGACGTTATCATGCTCAGAACATTGAATAACTGAAAATATCTTTTTAGTAGTACTAATCCATTGTTCAGTAACTAATGGATTAGTAGACCCGCTAAAAGAAGGTGGACGCTGTCTCATGAAGGATTCAACAGAATGTTGCTCCTTCCTTTGCTCGTTTGGAAGTCCTACATGATTCATAGCTTGAGAAAGTTGTGTGAACATGGCTACAAGATTTTTCATTCCAGCTCCCATAACGTTTGGTTGCTCAGGGGGACAATCATTGCATTGCCCGTCGCATTCCGCATTAACACGATTCCTTCGGGTTCCAGCCATTGACTAAAACTAAGAAGAATAGTGTGAGAAACACTAATTATAATAGGAAAACCACATAATCAAGAATAATATTTCACACTTAAGGTCTTATCCTAGGTTATTCATGGCCATTTCTAAAACACTAAGATTGTGTTCTGTGCTTAGACTTATCCTTAGGGTTCTTACTAAGGCTTTCACATCCTAGTTTCCAAAGGTTGACTATATCTTTCCTCTGATACCAAATATAACAACCCATACTTTACATACATTGTTATTAGTTCAGAATTGAATAACACTTATTACAACATATAAAAAAACCAAGAAAGGACCGTATAGGTATAGTGACTTTAGAAACTGGGAAATATAAACAACTGGTTCATAAAGCATCTATTTATTTCATCATATCTAGAGTACCTTTTTGGCATATTCTACTTAACAACCTTCTTCCTGACCTGGGGAAATAAAACATACAAAAGGGTGATCTCAAATTCTCAGTAAGGGTAAAAAAAATAAATATCAATCACATCATATACATAAGCACATAACTTTTGGAAATCTTAACCTGCAAAAGAGATCATAATTTCATAACATGGGATAAACCATAGTAGTGAAATGTGATCCCAATAATCATAACTTAAAACATGAAACTTTATGGCATACAAACATAATCATAGAGAAGCATTTTTTATTAGTCAAGACTCATTGCCAAGACTATCTTAGTGGACAAAGTCCATTTCTGAACCGAGTTCACTCCTCGTTTCAGTCCTGTTTCACTGAACCGGTATAACCTACCATTCCAGCCATGTCTATCTCATGAGATATAAAATCTTTACCCAATGAATTGGAGGGAGATATAGGTCCCACCCATCTCATAATGATACCATTCTTATGTGTGCCACAAAATCATAAATCATACATCATTGCATGACCCATGTTGTAAAAATGGGATTCTTAAACAACATGACATCATAAAACAATTCATATAAGATAAAGGAATTCATAAAAATATTTCCATCACAACATAATCAAATCCATGTAATAATAGGGATAGAAACAGAACCCTATATTATCTTAGATGGAAAATAATTTTGATAAAACACTTGAACTCCATTCTTGAGGAAAATATCCTTTCTACTTCAAAAACACTTTTCCTTTCTTAACATGTCATACAATTCTAAACTAAGTGAAGTTGATTAAAAATAAACATGAAAAATTGTAAAGTAAGCTTCTTGGAAATAATGTTTTAAAAATCCATTCATGCCGTATAAGATAAAAAAACATTCTTCTCGTACTTTTGTCGGAAAAGTAAAAAAAGTACCTCGTACGAAAAATGAAAAAAGATTCCTTTCATATCTTTTACTAAAAACTCACCGAAGGGTAAAATTGGATATAAAATAGTGTATAAGGATATAAATATTACATATTGAGGAAGCATGGATGTGGATGATAAAATACACCCCAGTAAATACCAAAGTATAAACAATCTCGGATAAAATGAGATTGTGATATTTTCCTTACCTTAGGTCCATTTTGCTTCGTAAGTGTCCGAACCTCCTGTATAATTATTTAAATAATGTTATTGACTTATTCCAGAATCATACTTATTTTTATGATATCATATATGGTCATATTCTTAGCTTCTTAGTAGTAATATTTCATTGCTACTTCTTATTCGGGTGTTTATAACTTTTTGTTCTTATGCATGTTTTGTCGAATAAATTCTTATTATTATATTTAGGTTATAGATACTTAATTTACATAATGGTATTAGTGTAATATATATCATATTAATTCATTCAATTCATTTATATAATCATTATGAAATTAAGATCATGTAGAACGAGTCGCATCACATCGTGGAGACGGTATTCCGTACGTACGCACGAGTGATGATATCGTTCCTACGATCGTGGAATTGTATTGGAGTGTATGTATACTATTTCATAATCAGTATAACTTTATAATAGTCATATATAGTCATTATTTACACCATTATACCCATCCAAGTAAGGTGGTGGTGGAAAATAGATTACACCACGACGTGGAGACAGTATTCCGTACGTACGCACGCGCGGTGATTTATTTTTCCGTAGGATGGATAGATGGTGAAATAGGGTTGTTTCATACTTATAATAACATATAAGTGTATGAGTGATACTGATGTTATTACTTTATAATTAAACAACTAAAGAAGAAGAATTGGAAGAAGAAATAAAGATGAAAGAATCGGTAACGGACATTACCTCTTCTTTGAAGTGCTTCTTTGAGACCTTCTTTGAGACCTTCTTTTAGGGCAATAAAATTGGTCTTTAAAGAAGACCAGGACCTCTAGGATGTCTCTAGGGAAGTGTAGAGGAGGGATTGGCAGGTTTTGGACGATATTTAAGGCTCAAAGTGGTGTCAGGAAGAGGGGGAGGAGGTGCCCTTTTATAAGGGAGGAGAGGGGCTCCTTTGGGAAAACTAAAAATATTATTTTATTATAAAGTCAAGTTCCGTTTTAAATAGCTCCAAATTGATATATTTCTAATATAAGGTGGGTATGGGTCGAAATATTCTCATCCAATAGAATTTATAAAAGTTTAGGTTCCTATTTTAACCTTATCATTTAGATTTAACATTAAGTTAAATAATTTTACTTTTACCGTGTCTTCTTGTGTTCTTATACTATAAGGTTAATAAACTTACTATAAGCAGACAAAAGAACCCCAAGTTGTTTATTATTAATATATATAACCTTATATAATTCATTTTTCCGAACCGTAGATTTTTAGGAATAAAATAACAATTACTAATATAATATTTGTTTTAAAAACTATTTTATGTCAATTTTGACACTATTTAGTAATTGATTTTTGTGAAACTCATAAAAGAATGATTAGTTCGAAAAAAGTTAATTAAATCAATAATAACATGTCATATTGACCTAGAAAATTATTTTAATTCCTAAAAAGTCTCAAATTACATTTAGTTTTGTGTTTATAATATCAATTATGTCAATATTTCATTAATAAGATAATTACTGCATCATCTTTGTGTCATAAATAAATTAAATTATTTAATGTCTAAAAATTAAAAATAAAATATCATTATGTAGGAAATCTTTTTAGCTTTCTAATGAATATTTATAGTCGAATTTATATTATATATAACCTTATATTAAAAATTATTTACTTATTAAACTTTGATTTGAACTATTTTAACCCTTCTTTAAATAAATTAATAATAAATGTCCTAATCTAATCCAAGTGGGCCTAAATGGTCATATTTTATTCTTAATTTTGTTTTTGGTCGAATTACACTTATAAAATAGAATTAGGACATGTGTTAGGGTAATAATAATATCATTTTTACCCTTAATTACCCTATTTACTTTTAACCGTGGTAAAGAAAAGTAAAAAGTTACTATTCACCAAAAATTATTTTCATCTCATTGAACCAAATTTTACTTACTAACATCAACCGTGTCTCTAGGATTTTTTAAATTACACTCACAGAAGCGGTAAAATTAAGTTTTATGAAAAATTCAGCTTTTTAACTACCACTTAGTGGTTTCACTATTCATCAAAAAATTGAAAGTTTTCAGACAAATACCAAAATTTCACCCTAGGATAATTTCGATATTCCGAATCCAAAAATGAAGTCCATTTTGAAAAATAAAATTTATAAAATTTCAAAAAGTGGTTATTACTATTCATAACGGCTAGTTTTAATAATATTTTAATAAAATATCATTGTTTAGTGAAACTCGGTATTGCGTACAACGCAAGCTATCGAGGAAGGTCGCGATTTCGTGTAAAGAAAGCCAAGAAAGTGTTGTGTGTAGAAAAAGATTTATTTGATAATTTATATAACATAAAAGTCTCGGGTGTTACAACATAACATGTGTACATAAAGGTTAATGGGTGGGATTAATGAGAGTGAAATGTGTATCTAATCACATGAGAATAAAAAGTGCATTAATATTTATGTAGGAAAACATATCCAAATAAGAGAAAATGGAATTTAAGAGGCACAACATAAAATAGGTTCTTGAATAAAAAGAAGAGAGGGAGATCCATTACATTGATAGGGTGATTCAAAAAGCTTGGAATGAGCTTATTTAGAGCTTGGGGAAACCTTGGGAGGATTACAGATACAAGAGTTAAGAGTAAGTACATGATAAAATGTTTTTTAATGAAGAAGAATGGGATCTTGGGTTGGTTTATGTAGGAAAAGGGAGGGGAGTTCTTTAATATTTTCCAAACTTAGGTTTTGGACTCTATATAATAAAGTAATAAAAACTAAAAAAGTTGACATAGTTTTTCCCATGTTTTCTTCCAAATAGGAGCGTGTTTCACTAATTTATAATTTTTTGGTCCTAACTTATTAAAATATTACTCTTGATGATGTGGAAGTGAGTTATGTTCTTAAAGAAGTGATTTTAAAACATTAAAATATAATATAGTTTTTTGAGGATTCATAAAGGATTTATAAAATTAATAAAATAACTTAAAATCACATTATTTTAAATGTTAAAAATATATTTAGTCATGGATACCATTTATATAATTTCTTACATCATGTTTGGTTTATTATGATGTCATAATGCACACCGTATATTTATATCGTATTGAATTTTTACCTGAAAATTCGACAGTCTCGGATAATTAAGAAAAATTCACTATTGGATAATTTTTATGTTTTGATTCAAAAAATAATATTTATTTTATCCAAATAATTTTATAGATATTTTAATTTTCAATTTTAAATTAATAATTTACATTTATTGAGAAATGATGGATTTTTAACAATAACTATTTTTGAACACTTATAAAAATTATTTCCAGCTTCAGAAAATTATATTATAAAATATAATTAATAAATATTATTTAATAATATTATTTTATTTAAATATAATTTATTTCAAATATTCATTATTTCATCAATAGTAATGTCTTAATTGAAATTACATACTACCCAAAAATATAATTTTTGTTTTATCGAATCAAATTCAAAATAATTTATATAGTAATAAGGATAAGAAGTAAATATTACCATTATTCTATTGATATATATATATATATATATTCATATTATTAGGCTCTTGATACATAACCCTTTATTACACTAGCAAACACTCTAAGGGTAAGGTTCACAATGGTAAGACTTTCATGGGGTGGTTCAGCGTACATGATTTGGGACGTGATATAAATGATCTTAAACTTACCCCATAAATGGTTTCTATCATGATTTAGTTGATGGATACCATCTTGGTATGGGTCAAGGGAAAATTAAAGTGATTCTATATACCATGGAATCTTCAATAAGTGGGTTTTATAGAGTACGATCCTACTAGTCGAAGCCATCACTTCCTTTTTCTGTATCAATTGGATTTGTAAAAATCCTATATTTATATTAATCATATAATAACTTCTCAAAAAATATATTTTCAATGGTTATGATTATTAATAGTCTTTTAAATATGATAGGATATAATAAAACAAAATAAGTACATGTTTTTTCTTTAACTATATTACATAATAGGGAATTTAATTCAAAGATAAAGTGAATTTTATTTAGAAAAGTTCTGGTCATTACAATATTACCCCTTCATAAATTTCACCCTCAAAATTTTCAATTTATATAGTAAAATAAAAGAGGGTAATTATATTTCATCAACTCCACCGGTTTGATCATCATTTATTAAAACTCTCAGTTTCTCCATAGCACTTTGACCAGGTGTATTGTCTTATTTCATAAAAATTTGTCTCTATGATCTAAGATCTTTACTGGATTCCCCATATATGAAAGATCATTTTCAAATGGTACCACCTCTGTATTCATTATATGTGAGATGTATGGTATGTACTTCCTAAAGGGTGATATGTGTAACACATCATTTACTTGAGATATATTTAGTGGGAGTTCTAGTTATCCACCACTTTGATGCAATCAAGGATCTCAAAGGGACCAATGTATCTTGGATTAAGCTTTCCATTCTTCCCAAATCTAAGTAATTTATTCCATTAATATATATATATATTAATACCTTATCTCCAACCTCAAACTCAAGGTCTCATTGAAGATTGTCATTATAGATCTTCCATCGACTCTGAGAAGCCCTGGTGTGCTGCTAAATGGTACTTACCTTTTCCACCATTTCCAAAATCATTTTAGGACCTAGAAATTTTATTTCCCCAACTTCATCCCAACATGTTGGTATTCTATACCTCTTCCCATAAAGGGATTCATATGGGTCCATTTGGATGATTGAGTGGAAACTATTATTGTATGAGAACTCACCTAGAGGAATATGTTGATCCCATCCTCCTTTGAGGATAATTTAGCATGCTCCCAACATTTCCTTGAGTGTTTGGGTAGTTTTCTTATATTGGCCATTGGTTTGAGGGTGATAGGATGTGATGAAGTTCAACTTAGTATTTATATCATGTTCGAGACTCTTTCATAACTTGGAGGTAAATCTTTGATCTAGATAAGATATAATAAATAGTGGTGTTCTATGTAGTCTCACCACATATCTAATGTATATCATTGCAATTTTATTAAGTGAGAAGTCCTCTAAAATTGTAAAGAAATTGTAGAATTTGTAAGATGATCCACAAAAACCCATATATAATTATTTATTCTTGATGTATTTGGAATACTAATGAAAAATTACATGGTTATGTTTTCCCATTTCCATCTAGGTATGGGTAATAGATTCATCACCCCCTAGTGTTTTTTTATTTCACCCTCACTTGCTAACATATAATACTTCTTAGTGTGAATTTCATGATCTTCTTCTTCATATTGGCCCACTAACAGTGATCTCAAATATCTTGATACATCTTTGTGCACCTTGTATGGATGGAGAAGGTCAACCTATACACATAATCCAATATCTCTTTCATTAACTCAAGATTTTATGGTACACATAGTCTTGACCCAAATCTTACAACTCCTTCTTCCTTAATTTTGAACTATAAGTATTTCCATTTTCTTATAGCTTCCACCTTATTCTTATTTTTTCAAATCATCTCTTTGAGAAGACTTTATCTTATATATAAATTATGGTTGAGAAATAATTTGTGAAAGGATCTATGATTTTCCCTCTTTTATGATTCCCATGTCCATCATTTTCAAGTCTAGGAAGACTGGATCCTTCTCAATTCTAATCAATGATAAAATTGTGGGATTCTTTCTACTTATAGAATTTACTAATTTATTTATTTTCCTAGGATAGTAGTGGATTGGGAATTCATTATCCTTAATTAGATCTAACCATCTTCGCTAGAGCATATTCATCTCTTTATGTGTGACTATATACTTTTGGATCTTATGATCTGTATATATTTCACACTTATCCATGAAGAGATAATGCCACCATATTTTCAATGATAAGATCACTACATCCAACTCTAGATCATGTGTTGTGTAGTTTTGTTCATGGATGTTCAATTTCCTTGAGGAATAGGCTATCAATCTGGCATTCTTCATTAACACACAGCCCAATCCCTTCTTTTAATCCTTACTATATACAACGAGAAGTTCCCCACTTGTGGGTAGTTTAAGTACATGTGTAGTGATAAGACTCCTTTAAAACTCCATTAATACCTCTTCATGTTCATTATTATAAACATACTTTACTCCCTTATGAGTTAGTTTGGTAAGGGAGTTTGAAAATCATGATAAATTTCTCACAAATCAATGATAGTGCCCTCCTAATCCAAGAAAACTATAGATTTCTATCATAGATATTGGAATCATCCATCATTTAATTGGTTCTACCTATGAAGGGTATAAAAATATCCCATTACTTGTGGTAATATTCCATAATAATGAGAATTTCTTTAAATATAACTCACATTTTCTATAAATTTTATAAAGCTTCTCCTTTTGTAAGGTTTTTAGAACAGTGCTCAGATGCTCCTATGAATTCTCTTTTCTTTTAGAGTATATTAGAATATCATCTATAAATGCTTCAAAAATTAGGTCAAGATAATCCCTAAAGTATCTATTCATCATTTCCATGAAGATTTATGGAGTATTAGTGAGCCTGAATGGAATTAACATGAACTCATATTTCCCATACCTTGTACAGAAAGCAATCTTGAGGATATCCTCCTTCTTTACCCTTACTTGATAATACCCCGACTGAAGATCTACCTTGGAGAAGTATGGGATCCCCATATTTGATAAAACAATTCATCAATCCAAGTTATAGGGTACTTGTTCTTTATCATGATCTTATTTAGCTCATTAGAATCATGGAAAAGGTGCATTAAACCATCCTTCTTCTTGATGAAGAGGACTGGTTCACCCCATGGTGAAACACTTGGGTATATGAACCATTTATCAAGATTCTCTTATAGTTGTATCTTCAACACCTCAAGTTCCAAAATAGCCATTCTATATGATTTCTTGGATAATTGAAATACCCCAGGTATAATATTGATTGAAAATTCAACCTCTCAGCTAGGTGGAAGACTAGGAAATTCTCTGGGAAACACATTACCATATTCCCTCATAATGAGAATGTATTCAAGGATGATATTTTTATTAGACTAAATAATTTTATCTATATATGATTGAGTATACGAAAATAATATACATGCTTGATATGTGGTGCTAAAAAATATTTATCCTCTTCCTTTCACTTGTATTGAATTAGTGGATGATTCATGGTACAGAGAGTGATTTTCTTCTCTTTTAAATTTATGTTGGATCTATATAAGTAAAGACAATCCATACCCATAATTCCATCAAATTCCACTAAAGAGAGTATAACATGGTTAATTGGGAAGTACATACCAAATGTTTTGATAGGGGTGGAGTTATATACTTGGTATGTAATAATATCCCCATTTTATGTTTTCACTAACATCTATATGTCCATGTTTGTGGTGGAGTTTTAATAGTTGTACAAAACTAATGTGATAGGAAGGAATGTGTTGAACAAGAATCAAAACATACATTCAACATTCTTGAATGAATCACTAGTGTACCTATGATCACTTCATTTTTGGGATCCACCTCAGTAGTTGTAATGGCATAATCTCTCCCTTTCTGTATTGGTGGTTGTTGGTGTTGATTTTCTTAGACCACCCTTACCTTAGTTAATTGGTTTGGAAAGTTCCCTTATTCCTTGTAGCTGAAACATTGGACAAAAGGATGAGGGTTGACTAGATAATTCCTCTCTTTCATTACAATGGTGGGTTTCTCCCACCAAAAATCACTATCTAGGTGTCCTTACTTATCGCACCAAAATCATTTCCTCACCCACTTTAGGAAGTTTCTAAGGTGCTTCTTTTTGTACTTTTGACAAGTGGAATGCTGAAATATCTTACCACCATTAGATTTTTTCATCACACTAATATTATTGAACTCCACTTTACACTTCTAATCCCCATGAGACCCTTGATATTTGAATAAATCCATTTTGAATTTGAGGGAACACTATAAAATTACCTCATAGCTATAAAAGTATCAAATTTATTGGGATTTTCATAGACTTGGTTTTAGACCACCAAAAAAGCAGTCAAATTTACGTTCATGGGTAATAACAAAGATATAGGCATATCATGCATGTTTTGTAAAGTTTTCCTTATACAAACAAATGGAATCATATTATTTTTTCTTGAGGGAAAGGAAATCACTTTCCATTTTAAGTCTGAGAGTGTGAGGAAAATATTTGTCATTGTTTTCCAGAACTCCTTCCACCCCATCACTTTGATCACTTTTTTAGGATTTGTATTCTTGATCAATGTCTAACACTGATCATCTTCTATCTCTATGTGATAAACTACCAATATAACCTTCTCTTTCTCAGAACATTAAAGGATGGAAAAGATATTATCAATAGAGTTTATTAGTTGTTTCATGATTAAGGGGTCAGATGATCCATTGAAATTTGGAGGACTTTACCACATAAAGGTCTCAATTTCATCTTATTATTTCTTATGAGAATTTGGGAATTCATCTTGATTCATGTTTCTATTCAAAACCTAATTCAACTGAGAGATTATTTTCACAAAGGTTTCTATTCCTACTCCCATCAGTTTGAGCATTTCATTGGGGGTAGTCATCACATTACCCCTCACATTGGTTGTTTACTCGGTTCCTCCTATTTCCGACCATTGGATTGAATATAAGGAAAATTATGGATGATTATTTTTAGAATATTAAACACATAAATGTGAATCCAAAAACATTAAAGGGATAAATTATAAATGACCTTTATTCCATAACTTAGGAATTTCTAGGCTTCAATCTATGTTATAAATGATATATTTCCTAATATAATTTTTTTTTGGGAATTCATGTTCCCTTAATAATGGTTCATAATAATCTTTTGGATTTACCAAATCATATCCCCAAGGAGTGTTAAAGTAAGTGTGCAGTAAGGACTATGTTCATGCACCTGTTCTTGATCGAGTCTAGATCAATGCAGCATTTTCAAGTTTTACCCCTAGGTACATTTGTTTTGGTGCCACATCCACTTGTAGTATGCAGACATGGATATATTTGTTGGAAGACACTTATTATATACTTTACCAAAATTTAGGGATGAATTCTTATGTTTATTTTTATCCATAAATATTTCTCTATTGTTTTCTAATCCTAATCCCAAAAAACAACTAAACTTTTATTTGAAACAAACTATGACAACCCATATCTTTATTACACATTAATTCATGATTTATTATAAAATATTACACATAATACTAGCCAGAATATTGAAAAGTCTAATTTATTTGACTAATTAGGTACACTACTTAACAAATTAAAACCGGGTACATCGCCCTTATTGAAAACTTCATTAACATGCTCATAATATTCTATCATACTTAAAACTATATGGGATAACCTAGGGACATTCATAATAAAGGGATGAGATATAAAATATAGTAAGGGAATAAACATGGAATAACATAAAGAAAGTATTAAATGTTATATAATAGGAATTTCAATGGAACATTAAATGGGTAAGAAACCTGAACATGAACAATGAGGCATGATAATATAAAGGTAACATGGAAATTTGGAAACAACATTAAACATGAGATCATAACATAGGTCAATTCTAAATGTCAAGATATCATAAATGGAGGTTCCGGGCACAGCGAAAGCGTAGTTGGGACGACACCCAATTTTGATTTTTACCATGATCAATGATTATTCCGGGATCAATACGATGATGAACTCTAGTCTCCATGGAATATAATAAAAGATTTATATAAAGAAGAAAGTGGCCCGAAACCTTTATAGAGGATATTTCACATCATGTTTATAATTAATTTAATTAATTCCATAAAGAAAAATAAAACTTGGATATTTGGTATTTTTCTTCGTTGATGATGTTGATTGTCTAGAATGACCTTTCTGGATTATCTCTTTGCGCTTTTAAGGATCCAAACTAGAATCTCTCTAGAGGTGATCCACATGTGCTCCGATGACCTCCGATCAACACCGCTCGTTCTTCAGATGCTAGCGCGGCGAATCAAGTGTCTTGTTTCGGTCGTTCTTGATCGCATGTTCTTCAGCCTTGAAGAACGTCTCTCATTATTGAGAGGGGAGAGAAGAAGATTCGAGAGGGAAATTTTTTGGCTCAACAATTCTCAATTCACCCAACGTATGGTGTGGTGTATGGAACAATAAGCGTACTTGCCTATTTATATACATGAAATTTCAGTTACAATATTTAATTGCATAGAAACAATTAAATATATTCATGAACTTAGAAGAATCCCATAAATTTAATAATAATACCGCATCATTATTTATGGTGTGCCAACTTGCACAAAACGGAATTATAAATAAAATTCCACGTCACAAAATAATAGTAGCATTATTTTAATTTGCGCCAACTAGTTAAATAATTATTTATCATCTTGTAAATAATTATTTTACTATCGGACCGACCTTGGTCCGCTCGAACTTCACTTCCATTTATTGAACACCCGAATAAATAAATAAATAATTTATTCTCTTAAATAAATGTTTTATTTACAAACTAGTAAATAAATATTTATTAAATGTTCAATAAAATAAATAAATAAATTTTATTTAATTTATGAAATAATATTAACTTGAATAAAATTATTCCACATTCTTGAGAATATATTTATTTCATTAATTAAATTCAAATAGAATTTAACCAAGACCACAAAAAACACTTAGTGTGTGACCCTCTAGGATTCTTTCTCATTGGAATTATGAGGGCTTTCCTAAAGTCCAAGAATACTGTATAGAAATAGGTCAACGCACCCAAGAGAAAGAACGTAAAGTCTCAACAACAACATCCACATACAAACACTCACTATGTAATATAATTACTTTGTCGCAATATCTCATCAAGTAGGTTTCATGACCATGTCATCAAATTTTATTTTTGATATGTAGTTATTTGAATACATGAAATAAACTCGTCGTTACAAAATGGACATGGAATTTCGTGCGACTGTTTTATTTCAATCAAAGGTCCGAGACATCAACTTCCATAAATGGAAGGGACAAATACTTCCTCGACTTATCCATTAATAACATGCCACTCGTGACGCACCCAATGTAACCTACTTCCCGCCAACTGTCTACGTGACGATTTTTATCAATAAATAAAAGTGCGTAAGTCGTGACACATGATGTGGTCAGAGTTCATCACGACCCTCAAAACTACATTTATTAACCTACACTAGCACAATCGTGCAGGGTCGATCCACAGAGAAGTTAGGTGAGTAAATTCTAAGGTTTAAAAATTAAAAACCTCACTGTTGTTAGCAATGTGGTAAACATATTTATAGTTTTTTTTACTTTTCAATTTTTTTTTACTTTTCTGTAAGAAATAAGTAAAGATAAAAATGATGAAAAGATACTAAATCATTTAATAGTATATTGATGAACTAATAACTATAGTAAAACTAACATAAGAGAACAAAATACTAAAATAAATCAGCAAGGTCGAAGGAGAAGATCAAATGTAAAACTCAAGAATTCCAAACTACTGGTTTAGAGGATATCTTCCTCACTCCACTCTATTGAATCATACCTCAAAAAAAATTTGAAAATTATCCCACGCCAGGAAACTTAACACACAGAAGAATGACCTTAGGAGCTCGCCACTCCAAAATCAGTCTAACTGCTTGACAATTATAAAAGGATAACATTTGTAAATAAACTCACCGTAAATTTTCAAAGTTAAAGACATTAACACTTAGAAAAATGTATTCAAGAACTACCTCACCAGTTGATCTTGAATTTATAAATTTATAAAACAATTGAGGTGTGAAGAAACTGAATAGAGAATCATTAATCAACCTCATTGATTGATTATTATCATGAAAAAATGTTAAGTGAATAAAGAAGTTTAAATGACTAACCAGTAGAATTGAATTCTTGTGCTAAGTCAATTCATCCATTGATCATCTTGATTAAAGTAGTGAAAAAATAGAGTACAAGAATTATTGATAGAGGAAAGAAAATCCCCCCTAGCACAGCTCTGTATCGGGCTCCTTCACATCCATGTCTGCTCTATCATCTCCTGAGAGTCTTTTCTCTAAAAAGTGGTGTGTTTGTTCGAGTGAATGAGCCTCTCTGGATCTGATCTCAAATAGATGTGATCGTGGAATGAATGAGCTTCTGAATGAGAGTCTACCTCTTCTAAATTATGTTGCAGCTCTGTTTTTATATCCACCGTCATCGACTGCATGTCACCACTTGCTTCCACCGACTCCAAAAATTCCTTCACTTAAGCACCGCACACATGCGTTTTTTCGCGACTGACATGTCGTGCTAGTTTTTCTCATGTAACTAACTCCGGATCAGTTAATTATGTAAATTCGGACGTAAACCCATCTCTTGAATGAACCTGCAAAATTAGAACAGAAAAATAACTAAATAGTTTAACGTTAAAATTTTTACTTTTATAAAAAAATGTTAAATGTAAAATTAAATATCTATTAGATATTATTTTAATAATTATTGTTAATTAATATTATGAGTTATATGTTATTATTTATTAATTTATTTAATTATGAAGGTTATTAATTAATAATTAGATTAAATTAAAAGTTAAGTATTTATTAAATCATTAAATCAATAATATTAGTATTTAGTTTTTTTTAAGATTTAAGTTCTTAATATTATTACTTTAAGTTTATCATAATAAATAGTTTTATTTTAATTATTACAATTTATAAAATTTGTATATTGTTATTATAATTTATAATTATTTTATTCAAGAAGATAAATTATAATTATTATATTCATTAAAGTATTTATTTTTTATTTTAATTTTATTAATAATTTTATCCATTGAAATTATTTAATTAATTAATTTTAGATTTTATTAAATTATTATTAATTTATTAATATTATTTTTATTTTTATATATTTTATCTTTTATATTTTTTTATTAATTATTTATTTTATAATTCTCCCCCCATTTTCACCTGTTTTGCGTGAGGAGGAGGTTTTTTCTTCTTCAAAGAAGAAGACCCGTGACTGACAGGTTGAAAGCAGCTCCTTCAGTGGCTCCACTGGCGTCGACTAATCCTTCCTCAATGGTGCATCACAATTGACTGTGATCCTCTGAAAACAGTGACTCAAGTTGTTTCTCCAGATTCAAGGTGGCGCGACATCATCCTCTAGTGACGAGGTGACTCACGGTTCTCCCTCGGTGGCATTGCAGTCTAGCATCATGGTGGCTCAGTCTCAGATCCTCTACTCATGATGACACATGGGTATTCGAATAAGACTCCTTCTTAGCGTAGCTCACATTAGTATGATAACACCCTTCGAAACCAGGGTGGCTCAAAATGATACCCCACAGCGCTGCAATTACAACATCAAACTCTACTTGAGAAACGATGGTGGCACAAAACGAGTTCCATAGAGCAGCAACAAGGCTTCATTTGACACATCTAGGCTTTCTTATACTTATGGAAGATTAATGGTTCCTCTCCCGACAACGGTGCAGTCCAGTGATGTGTCACGACATCGCTACTCTTCCCAGCAAACTCCTCCTCATGCAGATGGCAGTGAGAATTCCTCCAGTGGAATAGTAGTTGTTGTGGTGGTGCTGAGACAGAGTTGCGGTGAAGGTGGTTTTGAGGATACAGTTCGGGTTCAGTGTTTTTTAGGTATCACATGGATGTGATGCATTGAATCTTTAGAATAAGTGGTGCAGGAGTTTGCAGATACAGAGGAACCAGTGTCTGAGGATACGGTGCGTGGAGAGGTTATGGTGGAAGGGGCTGTGAGACAGTGAAATTGAATTCATAGAGGCACTGTGAATGAAAGAACCGATGAGACAGTGAAAAAGGTTTCATGGTGACACTTTGAATGAAGTGGTTTCTAAAGTTATAGTGACACCGTAAACCTACACAATAAACAAAGAAAAATAAATTAAAACATAAATAAAAAATGAACAAAATACTAAATTAAAACTAATTATTAATTAAAATAAATGAAAATGAAATAAACTTATAAAAACATTTAAAAACTTAAATTATAATATTATTAACATTATTTTATAAAGCATAAATTGTTACTAAACTAAAACTAAATTGGAAATCAATTAAATTATTAAGAGTTAATATAAAATTTAAACATTTAAATAACAAAGTTAAATTATTACTGCTATAACAAACTAAATTAATTAAAATAGACAATTAATTATCATATTTTGGAATAATTGAATTGGATTAAGACTTTAAATTATAAAGTTTGATTAAATTTAGTTCGTTTCAAAACTTAAATTAGTAATTAATGAATTATTAAAATAAATCTATTAATTAGGTTATATTATTTAATTTTTATACATACAATGTTAGATTAAGATTAAATAATTTATGTGTGAAAGAAAACTAATTAATTTAATAATAAATGTTAAATCATTAAATATACAGACAAAGATACCAAACTAAATAAAAAGTAATTATACTATAAAATTAAAGTAAAAAATAAATTAATTATTTTAAATCTTAAAATAAAAAATTAATTATAAAAATTGATTAATTATTAAATTTATTAATAAAATACAAAAGTGTTAGTATATAGTGAAAAATGCACAAATTATTAATTAAAATTAATAAAAATTAATTAAAAATATGTGAAAAAACAAGTGTTTTTAAGGCTAAATCAACAAATATTAATGATAGTATTAGTGTATAAGGATTATTACACACGCTTGAAGACAGAAATATCTGATGACACCAAAACATGCAGAATTCCTACTAGCAAGTCTGTTATCATAATCTTCTATCTTGAAGATTACCAAGTGTGAACTTCATGAGAGGAAGTTACATCTACTTACGAGTACTCACACCTGATGGTATGCATGCTATGTGTCCCATCATAGCATTTCATCTAACCACAGAACTATATTTAAGAATATTGTTATAGCATTTCAAGGTTCTTATCATAGCAGAGAACTTCCATGACCTTATGAATGCAACAAACACTCTAGGACATTATTACATCATAATCATGCCAAAAAATGAACAATATGTAATAATAAATTAAATATCCATGTAATAAAAGTAAAACCAGTTGGTTATAGGACACCAAATCTTAAAAAATTAAACTTGGACTAGAGACAACTACCTACGACTTTCAGTCCTCTAGACCCCACATGATGATCATGTTTCTATAGAGTCAAGCCTTTAGTCAAGGGGTCCGCCAAATTGCCTTCCGTAGAATTACTACTCAATGAAAATTCACCTCTCTGAGAAAAATCCCTCAAGAGATGATACTTACTAAGTATGTGATTTATCTGTTGATGTGACCTTGGCTCTTTTGTGAGAGACACCGCTATAGTATTGCCACCGTACAATGTGATGGGATCTTTACTACTAGGTATCACATCTAGATCCTAGATGACTCTTTGCATCCAAACTACTTCTTTAGCTACCTCAGAAGCTATGATATACTCAGAATCTGCTGTAGAATCTGAAACCACACTCTGATTTGAGATCTTCAAGCTCACTACACCTCCATTCAAAGTGAAGATGTATCCTGTTTGCATCTTTATGTCATCGTGATCTGTCTGGAAACTAGCATCTGCATATCCTCTGATGACTAGTTCCTCATCTCCTCCATAATCTGGGAACATATCCTTAGTACACCTCAGATACTTTAGGATAGTCTTGACTGCCATCCAATGGAGGCCACCTAGGTCATATTGATATCTGCCAACCGCACTCAATGCATAGGCGACATCTAGCCTAGTACATAGCATGACATACATGACTAACCTAATCACTGATGCGTATGGATTCCTTTCCATTATCTTTATTTCCTCATGTGTTTGAGAACACATTTTCTTTGAAATATGAATTCCATTTGACTCTAGCAACAATCCCCTCTTGGATTGTTCCATACTGAATCTCTTCAGTATCTTATCAATGTATGTACTTTGATTTAGGCCCAGAAATATCTTGGATCTATCATGATGTATCTTGATCCCATTAATATACGCTGCCTTTTCCAAGTCTTTCATGGAAAAGAATTGATTCAACCATGCATTAACAGAATGTAATACTGGTATCTAATTTCCAATAAGTAATATGTCATCAACATATACTATTAGGAAAATGACTGCACTCCCACTAAACTATTTGTAGACACAAGGCTCACATTAATTTTTAATAAAACCAAATTCTTTTATGGATTCATCAAAACGAATGTTCCATGACCTGGATACTTGCTTTAATCTATAAATGGATTTCTGCAACTAATATACCTTATTGGCATCCTTTGGAGTCACAAACCCCTTCAGGTTGTGTCATGTAGACATCTTCCTGAAGGTTCCCATTAAGGAATGATATTTTGAAATCCATTTTCCAAATCTCATAGTCATGGTAAGCCACAATGGTAAGTAGAATTCTAATGGATTTTAGCATTGCAACTAGTGAGAAGGTTTCATCGTAGTCAATTCCTTGATGTTGTTTAAAACCTTTTGCAACCAGTCGTGACTTATAGGTACTGACTTGTCCTTCCATGTCCAGTTTCTTCTTGAATACCCATTTTCAACCAACAGTCTTTACATCAACTTGAGGATCTACCAAAATCCACACTTGTTTTTCGTACATGGAATCTGTTTCATAATTCATGGCTTCTTGCCACTTGGCAATGTCTATGCCATTTATTGCTTCCTTGTAGGTTATAGGATCATTATTATCAACTAATAATGAGTCACCATCCCCAGTAACTATAAATCTGTACCGTTCTGGTTCTCTAACCTCTCTTGTACTCCTACGTAGTACTTGTGTCTCTAAAACATATTATTTTTCCATGGGGCTTTGTGGAATCTGTTCCTGTACCAACTCTTGTATACCTTGAGCCTCAACTACATTGAAGTCTATCTTTCTCCCACTATCTCTTTTGGATATATGCTCCCTATCAAGGAATATGGCATGTCTTGCCACTATAACTTTTTTGTCTAAGGGTATGTATAGATAATATCCCCTTGTTTTCTTGGGGTATCCTATAAAGGTACACTTTGTGCCTCAGGGTGCCAGTTTGTTACCTGAAGAGGGCTTAACAAATGCTTCACTACCCACACATGTAAATTTGATAACATGGATTTTATTCCACTCTATAACTCATATGGAATACCATTTATCAATTTAGTTGGTACTTGGATTAGTATGTGTGTCGTTGTTTGTAATGCATATCCCCAAAAAAATAATGGAAGACTCACATGAATCATCATTGATCTCACCATGTCCAACAAGGTGTAGTTACTCCTTTTGCTCACACCATTCCAATGGGGCGTGTTTGGAGGAGCGAGTTGGGCTAGGATCCCAAACTCCCATAATTTATCAATGAAGTCTTGATTAAGATATTCCCCACCTCAGTCTGAGTTGTGTTTATTAATCTTCTTACCAAGCTGGTTCTCAACTTCATTCTTGTATTCTTTTAACTCATCAAAAGAATCCGACTTATACCTCATTAAGTAGATATATCCATATCTACTAAAATCATCAGTAAAGGTTATGAAGTATGAGTACCCTCCCCTTCTTTCAACTAGAAATGGTCCACACACATAAATATGAACCAATTAAAGAATTTCTTTATCCCTTTCACCTTTCCCACCAAATGGGGCTGTAGTCATTTTTCCTTTTAAACATGCATGACATATGCCAAGTGGTTTTAGTTCAAAAGAATCTAAATATCACTCTTGATGTAACTTTTTCAAGAATTTCTCGTTTACATGACCTAGCCGGTGATGCCAAATTTGGGCGTGGTATGAATCATGTGAAGTATGTTTGTCATCAATTGTCATTACCTAGTTTGTTTAATCGAACACATAAAGACTTTTGTATAAATGTTCCCTACCAAAACAAATTCTATCTTTATAAAAGAAGCAACATTAATTTCCAAACTTGAAAACAAATCCATCTATATCTAGTCTGGATACAGAAATTATGTTTTTAGTTACATAAGGCACATAAAAAAACCCTTTATCACCAAGATCATCCCAGCTTGCAACATTAGATGGTATTCCCCAACAGCTACAACAACAAGTCTGGCCTCGTTAGCTACTCGTAGATCTACCTCTACTTGATCAATCTTCCTGAATCTATTTGGTTCCTATATTTGGATACATATGTGAGCACTAAAATCTGTATCTAATACCAAATTTGTAGAAACATATAGATTGCATTCGATAACAAATGCACCTGAAGCTTCCCCTTACTTCTTAGGCTGGGTTCACTTCTTCTTCCAGTGGCCCTTCTTGCCACATGAAAAACAGACAACCTCCTATTCCCTTGCCTCCCCTTTGATCTTCATTTTCTTAGAAGGCCATGAAGAAGCTTTGGGATTAATAATTTTTTCCTTCCCTTTCCTCTCATTCACCATAAGGATATAAATCTTTTCACGCTTCATATCTTTGTCCACTTGATGAATGAGGATAAGAAGATTAGATAGAGACTTCTCAATGTTGTTCATATTGAAATCGACAACAAAGTTAGAGAATCTCTGAGGGAGTGATGCGGGAATGAGATCTATGCCCATTTATTTGGGGAGTTCAAACCCTAGAACCTCCAGGTGCTCAATGTAGCCAATGAGCTTGACTACCTGAGGCCCATATGGGGAACCTTCTCCAAGATTACTCTGAAAGAGTTCCTTAGAGATCTCAAACCTTTCTTTTCTTTCTCTCTCCTGGTATAGACCACAGAGGTGCTCGAGCATTCTATAAGAATCCATTTTTTTATCATACTTCATGAGATCACTTGACATTGATGAAAACATCAAACATTTAACGTTGACCGCATCATTCATATGTTTCTCATAGACCAGGAAATCCTCATCACTTGCTTCTTTGGTAGGCGGATCAGGTAATGCTGACTCTAGCACGTAATACTTCTGTTCATGGTGTAGGATAACCTGAAGGCGTCAAAACCATTCCTGGAAGTTACTACTGGTGAGGATGTTGTCTTTATCCATAATTGATCGTAGGGATAGTGTGGTTGAAGAGTTTTTCATTTTTATTATATAATTAAAAATCAGTTCATTCATACTTTCTTGATTACATTTTATAAGAAATAATAAATTTCATTAAGTCTCCCACTATTTTATCAAGTCCCAATAGCCCTCTCCATTAAACATAGAATGTCCAGTTATCATGAAATTCTAATGGAAAGGATCCATATTCCCCTTCTCATAACCCCAACAAGGGTTGGCTAAGCTATTAGAAGGTATTTAGGTAGGTAGGTCTTTTTCAACTGCAAACTTGCAGCTCCTTGATATGTTGAGTGGACTCCCCAATCATGAAATCATGAATTTGGATTTCCTCAACTCTTGCCTTTAATATTACACCAAGTCTAGTAAGGGATACTCCTCTTGATGTAATATGGTTAATTCAACATGAAACCTTTTATAAGGGCTTCCTGTATAAAAGTAAGTGTCCCAACAAGGGTTGGTCAAACACATAGTTTTATTGAGTTTTTCCCTTAATCAAGTAACAAAAGGCTTGTTCTGACTTAATATTTTATTTGAGGGTTTTTTATCTCTTATTCTTGAATTAATTATTATAATTATCACATGATTGTTAATATTAATTGGAACTTACTTTAGTGATTAACTATGTCTTGATAATAATTATACATAATTCTGGTTTATTTTAGTTCCATCTTGAATGCTTGTTTAATTCATTAATTATGGGATCATGAAAACACATCCATTATGATAAACCATGAAACTAACATCAATAAAATAAATTAAATGGAATGATCAAGAGATTTTCTAATGGTTATTTTATCTACCTGTTGATAAACTAACCCTGACCTAGGAGAGAAACACCTTGAACCTTTTGGGTTCGTGCTTATAGCTTCCACCTGTCTACCTCTGTATCTCCTAGGATTGGTTTCGTCTCAGCTCCATCTTGAACCACCTTCACTATATTGGGAATTCCATCCATTAAATATTCCCCTTTTAACTCATATGTAGGTGAGGGGTAAAAATGGGTTTTACATAAAATAAACCTTGGGCACGCAGACCCTACATATTAATGAGGAGAAGCCTCGTAGGACAACTAATTTAATTCAAATAAATATATTAAAAGAAACCATACACATACAAAGTTCTTGGTCTAGCTCATGATCATACATACATGAAACGATATTTACACATAAATAAAACTAGAAATCAATTCTTTAATCATTCTTATTTAAGATAAATCATGCTCGAATCAATTAATTATTATATTTTATTAATCAATACTTTTATCTTAAACCATTTTCTGAATTTTCTAGATATTCTCATCCATAATAATTTTAATAAAATAAATTCATTTAAAATTATCTTTGTACGTAGTTTGTACCTTGGAGTAAACCCAGTGAATTCCTATACATAACTACCCAGTGAGTAGAAATGAACATTACACATATGTTAAATTGAACACATATATATAAAACACCTATTACGTGTTGTGCCTTAGATTTACACCTACACGATGGTACACATCTCAAGGTTTTGTATAATATAATAATAAATTTTAATAAATATGCACAATTTAGATGAGTACACGACGTGTAGTTCCAACTACACAACGTGTACTATTTGTCACCGTCTATCCAAAGTACACGCTCGAGAAAACGACATGTGAGTATAATTTGGAATTCTTCAGAGTAAATGGCGTGTCTAGTGGGACACACACTGTGTAGTTCCTCATTACACGGTCTCGAGCTGGGAAATCCGTGTACGAGGTACATTGTCCAACCCTAACCTGAAGGGACTACACGCCGTGTCCATTGGCCACATGGCGTGTAATCCGAAAACCGCGTGCCACTTGTTCCTGGTCAACAAACGGATTCATTTAAGACTTAGAAAGACTCCAACACATGACTTGGTTTGGAAGAATGGTCCGATACATTGAATCTTTACTACACGGCGTGTACTACTGAATACATGCCATTTGTTCTGGTGTTGTACGACTAGGAAGCTTTGGAACCTCTGGATGAAATCCTCTATTTTATTTTAATCAATATTAAAAGAAAAGATCATTTTTGTAAGGTGAATAAGAAATTAAAGAGGAGGAATAGATATCGAGATTCATATTTGTAGAATTATTAACTTGAATTGAAACAACTAAATTATTAAATGCATAAGTCATCAATGAAATATTTAAATAATTACAAACTATGATGTAACCGCCCTAATACCACTTGGAGGTTCCGGGCGCAGTGGAAGCATGGTTGGGACGACACCCTATTTTGATTTTTACCATGATCAATGATTATTATGGGATTAACAAAATGATGAATGCAAGTTTCCATGGAATATAATCAAAGATTTAAATAAAGAAGAAAGATGCCCGAAACCTTTAGAGAGTATCTTGCACATCATGTTTATAATTAATTTAAATAATTTCATAAGGAAAAATAATACATGGATCTTTGGTATTTCTCTTCGTTGATGATGTTGATCATCCAGAATGACCCTTCTGGATTATCTCGTTGCACTTTTAAGGATCCAAAATAAAATCCCTCTAGTAGTAATCCACACATGATCTGATGGCCTCTGATCGACACTGTAACACCCGAGACTTTTATGAGAAATATTTTGTTTTTATGTTATATAAATCATCAAAGGAATCTTTCACTACACACAATACTAGATTGGCTTTCTTTACACGCAAACACGGCCTTCCTCAATAGCTTGCGTCGTACGCAATACCGAGTTTCACTAAACAACGATATGCTATTAAAATATTATTAAAACTAGCCGTTATGAATAGTAAAAACCACTTTTTGAAATTTTATAAATTTTATTTTTCAAAATGGACTTCAGTTTTGGATTTGGAATATCTAAATTATCCTTGGGTGAAATTTTGGTATTTTTCTGAAAACTTTCAATTTTTGATGAATAGTGAAAACACTGAGTTACTATTTAAAAACCGACTTTTTATTTAAATAATTGTTTATTTTATTTATATTTATTTTAGGTCAAAATTGATATATAATACCTATATAAGTTCAATTTAATTCTTTGGAGTAATTTTATAATAATTTTAGATATATAAAAATTTTATTGAACTTTTCACCGTCTTTTACCGACCTCCTAGGAGAATTTGAAAATTTACATAAAACTTAATTTTACCGCTTCTGTGAGTGGAATTTCAAAAATCCAAGAGACACGGTTGATTTCAGTAAGTAAAATGTGGTTCAATGAGATGAAAATAATTTTTGGTGAATAACAACTTTTTACATTTTTTTACCACGGTTAAAAGTAAATAGGGTAATTAAGAGTAAACATGATATTATTATTACCCTAAAACATGTCTTAATTCTTTTGGATAAGTGTAATTCGACCAAAAACAACCTTAGGAATAAAATATGACCATTTAGGCCCACTTGGATTAGATTAGGACATTTATTATTAATTTATTTAAAGAAGGGTTAAAATAGTTAAAATCAGAGTTTAATAAGTAAATAATTTTTAATACAGTATTATACATAAGATAAATTCGACTATAAATATTCATTAGAAATATAAAAATATTTCTTACATAATGATAATTTATTTGTAAATTTTAGACATTAAATAATGTAATTTATTTATGACACAATGATGATGCAATAATTATCTTATTAATGAAATATTGACATAATATATGTTATAAATACCCAAATAAATGTAATTTGAGACTTTTTATGAATTAGACTAATTTTATAGGTTAATACGATATGTTAGTATTTATTTAATTTGCCTTTTTCGAACTAATCATTCTGTTATGATTTTCAAAAAAATCAATTACTAAATAGTTTCAAAATTGACATAAGATAGTTTTTAAAACAAATATTATATTATTAATTGTTATTTTATTCCTAAAAATCAAAGTTTCGGCCAAATGACTTAGATAAGGTTATAAATATTAATAATAAACAACTTGGGGTTCTTTTGTCTTGTTATAGTAAGTTTATTAACCTTATATTGTAAGAACACAAAAAGACACGGTGAAAGTAAAATTATTTAACATAAAGTTAAATCTAAATTATAAGGTTAAAATAGGAACCTAAACTTGTATTAATTATATTTTATGAGAGTATTTCGACCCATACCCACATTAGCTTCGAAATAAATCAATTTGGAGGTATTTAAAACTGAATATGGCTTTATAATAAAATAATATATTTTGTTTTTCCAAAGGTGCCCCTCTCCTCCCTTATAAAAGGGCACCTCATCCCTCTTTTCCTCACACCACTTTGAGCCTTCAAGCTTGGACAACCCCTGCCAAATTATCTTCTCCACTTCCCCAGAAACATCCTAGAGGTCCTGGTCTTCTTCAAAGACCAATTTTAGTGCCCTAAGAGGAAGTCTCAAAGAGGCGCTTCAAAGAAGAGGTAATGTCCGTTACCGATTCATTCAACTTTATTTCTTCTTCCACTCATTATTATTTAGTTGTTTCATTATAAAGTAATAACATAAGTATCAACCATATACTGATATGTTATTATAAGTATGAAACAAACCTATTTCACCATCTATCCATCCTACGGAAAATGAAATCACCGCGCGTGCGTACGTACGGAATACCGTCTCCTCGCTGTGGTGTAATCTATTTTCCACCACCACCTTACTTGGATGGGTATAATGGTGTAAATAATAACTATATATGATTATTTTAAAGTGATATTGATTCTTAAGTAGTATATATACACTCCATTGAAATTTCACGATCATGGGAACGATATCATCGCTCGTGCGTACGTACAGAATACCGTCTCCACGATGTGATGCGACTCGTTCTATATGATCTTCATTGCATAATGATTATATAAATGAATTGAATGAATTAATATGATATATATTACACTAATACCATTCTGGAAATGAGGTATCTATAACCTAAAAAGAAGAATAAGAATTTATTCGACAAAACACGCATAAGAACAAAAAGTAATAAACACCCGAATAACAAGTAGTAAGGAAATATTAATAATAAGAAGCAAAGAATATGACAATATATGATATCATAAAAATAATTATGATTCTGTAATAAGTCAATAACATTATTTAAATCATTATACAGGAGGTTCAGACACTTACGAAGCAAATCGGACCTAAGGTAAGGGAAATATCACAATCTCATTTTTATCCGAGATTGTTTATAATTTGGAATTTAATGGGGTGTATTTTATCATACACATCCATGTTTACTCAATATGTAATTTTATTTTCATCCACCTACAATTTTTTAAATCCAATTTTACCCTTCGGTGAGTTTTTAGTAAAAGATATGAAAGGAATCTTTTGTCGTATTTCATACGAGGTACTTTTTGACTTTTCTGACAAAAGTACGAGAAGAATGTTTTTTTAACTTATACGACATGAATGGATTTTTAAAACATTATTTCCAAGAAGATTCCTTTACAAGTTTTCAAGTTTATTTTTAATCAACTTCTTTTAGTTTAGAATTGTATGACATGTTAAGAAAGGAAAAATGTTTTTAAAGTAGAAAAGATCTTTTCCTCAAGAATGGAGTTCAAGTGTTTTATCAAAATTATTTTCCATCTAAGATAATAAAGGGTTCTCTTTCTATCCCTATTATTACATTGATTTGATTATGTTGTGATGGAATTATTTTTATGAATTCCTTTATCTTATATGAATTGTTTTATGATTTCATGATGTTTAAGAATCCCATTTTTATTACATGGGTTATGCTATTATGTATGGTTTATGATTTTGTGGCACACATAAGAATGGTATCATTATGAGATGGGTGGGACCTATATCTCCCTCCAATTAATTGGGTAAATATTTTATATCTCATGAGATAGACATGGCTGGAACGACAAGTTAAACCAGTTCAGTGAAACAGGACTGAAACGACGAGTGAACTCGGTTCAGAAATGGACTTTGTACACTAAGATAGTCTTGGCAATGAGTCTTGAATAATAAGAAATGATTCCCTATGATTTTGTGTGTATGCCACAAAGTTTCAGGTTTTATGTTATGATTATTGGGATTACATTTCACTACTATGATTTATTCCATGTTATGAAATTATGATCTCTTTTTCAGGTTAAGATTTTTTAAAAGATATGTTCTTATGTATATGATGTGATTGATATTTTTTTTGTTTACCCTTACTGAGCATTTGAGCTCACCCTTTTGTATGTTTTATTTCCCCAGGTCAGGAAGAAGGTTATTAAGTAGGATATTCCAAAAGGGACTCTAGATATGGTGAAATAAATGGGAGGCAAAGTAGATGCTTTATGAACCAGTTGTTTATGTTTCCCAGTTTCTAAAGAATCTATACCTATATGGTCCTTTCCTGGTTTTGTTATATGTTGTAATAAGTGTGCTTCAATTTTAAAGTATTAAAAATGTTTGTAAAGTATGGGTTGTTATAGTTGGTATCAGAGGAAAGGTATAGTCAACCTTTGGAAACTAGGATGTGAAAGCCTTAGTAAGAAACCTAAGGATATGTCTAAGCATAGAACACAATCTTAGTGTTTTAGAAATGGCCATGAATAACCTAGGATAAGACCTTAAGTGTGAAATTTTATTCTTGATTATGTGGTTTTCCTATTATAACTAGTGTTTCTCACACTATTCTTCTTGGTTATAGTCAATGGATGGAACCCGAAGGAATCGTGTTAATGCGGAATGCGACGAGCAATGCAATGATTGTCCCCTGAGCAACCAAACGTTATGGGAGTTGGAATGAAAAATCTTGTTGCCATGCTCACACAACTTTCTCAAGCTATGAATCATGCAGGACTTCCAAACAAGAAAAGGAAGGAGAAACATTCTGTTGAATCCTTCATGAGGCAGCGTCCACCTTCATTCAGCGGGTCTACTGATCCATTAGTTTCTGAACAATGGATTAGTACTACGGAAAAGATATTTTCAGTTCTTCAATGTTCTAAACATGATAAAGTCATATTAGAAGTGTATCATTTGGAAGTTGATGCTGATCAATGGTGGAATCTTATTAAGAATACGAGGCAAAGAGATGAAATTGAGTCCATGGAATGGGATGAGTTCAAGAACTTATTTTTCAATAAGTACTTCCCTCGTATTCTTCAAAAAAATATGGAGAAGGAGTTTCTTGAACTAAAGCAAAAGGATGATGAATCTGTTGGTACCTATGAAGCAAAATTTACAAGACTTGCAAGGTATGATTCTGGTATTATTACCCAACCTGAGAGTAAGATTGATCGATTCTTTAGTGGCTTAAAACCAAGTCTTCGAAGGGCGTTATCCATAAGGGACTTCAATAGCTACAAGGAAATCGTTCGATGTGATCTCAAAGTTGAGATGGAGATTGGAGTAACCCATCAGTCATATGGGTTTGATAAGAAGTGGAAAATGGAATTCAAAGGAAAATCTAAATAGCACACTAAAAAAAAGATGATCTTTCCCTTATGCTCAAAGTGTGGAAAGAAACATGGAGGGAGTTGTCTTAAAGGGACAAGTAAATGTTTCAAATGTGGAAAGGAAGGTCATTGGGCATTTGAATGCCGCAATGATGGGAAGAATATGTCTAATGATGCAAACAAAGGAAGGGGTACACAGAATGAACCTACTACACTTCAATGTTTCAAGTGCAAGGAGATGGGGCATTATGCCAATCAATGCCCAAATCCAAGGGTTGATGATGATGGTCGACGTCAATAAACTCTTAAGGCTAAATACAAAGGAAAGTCACATGCAATTTCTATCAGCGATGTGGAGTACGATAACGATGTGGTGAAAGGTACACTTACCATCCACTCTAAAGTAAAATATGTTTTATTTGATTCCGGATCCACCCACTCTTTTATTTCTGAAGAATTTTCTAAGAGTATCACTGTATTACCTCAACAATTAGATGTTGAGTTAGCTGTGACAACCCCTAATGGCACAACAGTCGCATCAAAAGTTTATAATTCTTCTCCGATTGAAGTTTTTGGGAAAGTGCTTCCTGAAAATCTTGTGATCCTTCTTATAGTGGAATTTGATGTGATTCTTAGCATGGATTTTCTTTCTTTATATGGATCTCATATCAATTGCCAAAGAAGGGAAGTCACATTTCATATTCCAGATCAATCTATGACCGTCTATCGATGCAAGGATGAACATAACCTTCCAGTGAAAATTTCTTCCATATTATGGGTCATGATTCTACTAAATGTGGGTTATTTATCTCAAATGGCTGGAGAGAAACTCACAATTAAGAATATGCCCATTGTACGGGAGTTTGACGATGTTTTTCTAGAGGAATTTATGGGTCTTCCACCAAATCGTGAAGTAGAGTTTTCAATAGAACTCGTACCGGGTGCTTTGCCTATTTCAAAGACACCTTATAGAATGGCACCAATTGTGTTGCAGGAATTGAAGAAGAAACTCCAAGAGAATCTTGATAAGGGATCCATACGCCCTAGTGCGTCACCTTGGGGAGCACCTGTTTTGTTTGTTTAGAAGAATGATGGATCAATGAGACTCTGCATTGATTATCGAAAACTTAACAAGATCACTATAAAGAAAAAATATCCTCTCCCGCGCATTGATGACTTATTTGACCAACTACGCGGAGCTCAATACTTTTCCAAGATTGATCTTCATTCAGGGTATCATCAATTAAGGGTCAAAAGGGAGGATATACCAAAGACGAATTTCCGTACAAGGTATGGACACTATGAATTTATAGTGATGCCATTTGGTCTTACTAATGCCCCTGCTATCTTCTTGGATCTGATGAATAGAGTCTTTAGAGACTATCTTGATCAGTTTTTTGTAGTCTTTATAGACGATATTATTGTCTATTCAAAGATCAAGGAGGAACATGAAGATCACTTGAGAATTATATTGAAGACCCTGAGAAAGGAGAAGCTTTATGCCAAATTTACCAAGTGTGAATTTTGGCTTCAAAAAGTTTCATTTTTGGGTCACATAATCTCAAAAGAGGGGATATCTGTGGATCCAGTAAAAACAGAGGTTATCGAAAGATGGTCGAGACTAACAACAGTAACTGAGATCTGAAGTTTTCATGGTTTGGATGGATATTATGGACGTTTTGTGAAAGATTTTTAACGATTATCTAATCCACTCACCAAGTTGACTTGGAAAGGAGTTAAGTTTGTTTTGACAGAGGAATGTGAAGAGAATTTCAAGGAGTTGAAAAGAAGGTTATCCAGTGCACCTGTGCTCACACTTCCTTGCAGTGGAGAAAGGTTTTTGATCTACAGTGATGCATCCAAGAAAGGATTGGGGTGTTTTATTATGCAAAATGATATGGTGATAGCTTATTCCTCACGACAATTGAAAATACATGAGAAAAATTACCCAACTCATGATTTGGAGTTAGCTGCGGTAATCTTTGCATTAAAGATTTGGAGGCATTATCTTTATGGAGAAATGTGTGACATTTATACTAATTATAAAAGTTTAAAGTATATTTTCACACAAAAGGAGCTGAATATGCGCCAAAGAAGATGGTTGGAGCTGATTAAGGATTACGACTGCTCAATCCATTACCACCCTAGGAAAGCAAACAAGGTGGAAGATGCATTAAGTCGACAAGACCTTGCCAGTTTATCCATGATGAGGATCACAAAAGATCCAATATTTATGGATTTACAAAGGATGGATCTTTGAATTATAATGGAAGGGGAAAGATCTTATCTTTCTAAAATGAATGTAAAACCATCTATACATGTGAAGATTAAAGAGGCACAGAAAGAAGATGTCGAGTTATAAAAGAAGGTGAGAAATGTTCCTGAATTCAACCTTGAAAGTGATGGGATAATAAAGTTCAGGAATCGGGTTTGTGTTCCTCCCATCCCCGAATTAAAGAAGGAGCTGCTGGATGAGGCTCATAGTTCTTCATTCTCTATTCATCCTGGAAGCACGAAGACGTATAGGGACCTGAAAGAGTACTTCTGGTGGGATGGCATGAAAAGAGATGTTGCTGAATATATCTCTCGATGCTTGGTTTGTCAGCAAGTTAAAGCTGAAAGACAGAAGTCTAAGGGGCTGTTACAACCATTACCCATACCCGAATGGAAATGGGAAAACATCACTATAGACTTTGTCACATGACTTCCTAAAATATCAAAAGACAATAATGCTATCTGGGTAATAGTTGATCGTCTTACAAAGTCTGCACACTTCATTTCTATTAGAGGGGATTTCTCTCTGGATCAGCTTGCCAGGATATATGTAAAGGAAGTGATAAGATTGCATGGAGTACCACTTTCTATTATATCTGATTGGGATCTGAGGTTTACCTCAAAGTTCTGGATAAGTCTTCAACATACTCTGGATACAGAGTTGAGTTTCATCACTGCTTATCATCCTCAGATAGACGGTCAGTCTGAGAGGACAATTCAAAATCTAGAAGATATGTTGAGAGCTTGCTCTATGGATTTCAAAGGTGGTTGGGATCAACACCTACCTTTGGTGGAATTTTCTTATAATAATAGCTATCACTCCAGTATTCATATGGCTCCTTATGAAGCTCTCTATGGAAAGAAATGTAGGACTCCAACTTGCTGGGATGTAGTTGGGGAAAGAAAGCTATTAGGACCTGATCTCGTTGATGAAATGGCAGAAAAGGTCATATCTATTCAACACCACATAAGAGAAGCTCAGAGTCGACAAAAAAGTTATGCCGACAACCGAAGAAAAGACTTAGAGTTTGAAGTGGGTGATAAAGTGTTCTTACGAATATCTCCCTGGAAGAGGGTCATGAGATTTGGAAAGAAGGGAAAGTTGGGCCCTAGATATATCGGTCCTTTCGAAATACTGGATCGTGTTGGGAATGTAGCTTACCGATTGGCGCTTCCACCGAATCTCTCTTAAGTTCACGATGTGTTCTATGTATCTCTCCTGAGAAAGTACATACCTGATCCTTCACATGTACTCATCTCAAAATTTGTACCGCTGGAACAAGATCTTTCTTATGAAGAACAGCCGATAGAGATTCTAGATCGTAGTGAAAAAGTCATACGGAACAAGACCACTCGCTTGGTGAAAGTTTTATAGAGGAACCACCAATTAGAAGAATCTACTTGGGAGCTTGAGGATATGATGAGGGAGAGGTATCCTCATCTGTTTGTTACAAAGTGACGAATTTCGAGGGTGAAATTCATTTTAAGGGGGGTAGAATGTAACACCCGAGACTTTTATGAGAAATATTTTATTTTTATGTTATATAAATCATCAAAGGAATCTTTCACTACACACAACACTAGCTTGGCTTTCTTTACAGGCAAACGCGGCCTTCCTCGATAGCTTGCATCGTACGCAATACCGAGTTTCACTAAACAACGATATGCTATTAAAATATTATTAAAACTAGCCGTTATGAATAGTAATAACCACTTTTTGAAATTTTTGAAATTTTATTTTTCAAAATGGACTTCATTTTTGGATTCGGAATATCTAAATTAGCCAAGGGTGAAATTTTGGTATTTTCCAGAAAACTTTCAATTTTCGATGAATAGTGAAAACACTGGGTTACTATTTAAAAACCGAATTTTTATTTAAATAATTGTTTATTTTATTTAAATTTATTTTAGGTCAAAATTGATACATAATACCTATATAAGTTCAATGTAATTCATTGGAGTAATTTTATAATAATTTTAGATATATAAAAATTTTATTGAACTTTTCACCGTCTTTTACCCACCTCCTAGGAGAATTTGAAAATTTACATAAAACTTAATTTTACCGCTTCTGTGAGTGGAATTTCAAAAATCCGAGAGACACGGTTGATTTCAGTAAGTAAAATGTGGTTCAATGAGATGAAAATAATTTTTGGTGAATAGTAACTTTTTACTTTTTTTACCACGGTTAAAAGTAAATAGGGTAATTAAGAGTAAAAATGATATTATTATTACCCTAACACATGTCTTAATTCTATTAGATAAGTGTAATTCGACCAAAAACAAACTTAGGAATAAAATATGACCATTTAGGCCCACTTGTATTAGATTAGGACATTTATTATTAATTTATTTAATGAAGGGTTAAAATAGTTAAAATCAAAGTTTAATAAGTAAATAATTTTTAATATCAAATTATAAATAAGATAAATTATAATATAAATATTCATTAGAAATATAAAAAAATTTCCTACATAATGATATTTTATTTGTAATTTTTAGACATTAAATAAGTTAATTTATTTATGACACAATGATGATGCAGTAATTATCTTATTAATGAAATATTGACATAATTGATGTTATAAATACCCAAATAAATGTAATTTGAGAATTTTTATTAATTAAACTAATTTTATAGGTTAATATGACATGTTATTATTGATTTAATTAACTTTCTTAGAACTAATCATTATGTTATGATTTTCACAAAAATCAATTACTAAATAGTGTCAAAATTGACATAAGATAGTTTTTAAAACAAATATTATATTATTAATTGTTATTTTTTTCCTAAAAATCTAAGGTTCGGCCAAATGACTTAGATAGGGTTATACATATTAATAATAAACAACTTGGTGTTCTTTTGGCTTGTTATAGTATGTTTATTTACATTATACTGTAAGAACACAAAAAGACACGGTGAAAGTAAAATTATTTAACTTAAAGTTAA
Organism: Viscum album; assembly: GCA_963277665.1. NCBI lineage: Eukaryota > Viridiplantae > Streptophyta > Magnoliopsida > Santalales > Viscaceae > Viscum > Viscum album. The sequence continues at coordinate 407,709,742 of OY728130.1, forward strand.
ATCTAAATTATAAGGTTAAAATAGGAACATAAACTTGTCTAAATTCTATTGTATGAGATTATTTCGACCCATACCCACCTTAACTTATAAATAAATCAATTTGGAGCTATTTAAAACCGAATATGGTGTTATAATAAAATAATATTTTTAGTTTTTCCAAAGGTGCCTTTCTCCTCCCTTATAAAAGGGCACCTCCTCCCTCTTTTCCTCACACCACTTTGAGCCTTCAAGATCGGCCAACCCATTCCAAATTATCTTCTCCACTTACCTAGAAACATCCTTGAGTTAATGGTATTCTTCAAAGACCAAATTTAGTGCCCTAAGAGGAAGTCTCAAAGAGGCGCTTCAAAGAAGAGGTAATGTCCGTTACCGATTCATTCAACTTTATTTCTTCTTCCACTTATTCTTATTTAGTTTTTTCATTATGAAGTAATAGAATCAGTATCAACCATATACTGATATGTTATTATAAGTATTAAACATTCCTATTTCACCATCTATCCATCCTACGGAAAACGAAATCACCGCGCGTGCGTACGTACGGAATACCGTCTCCACGCCGTGGTGTAATCTATTTTCCACCACCACCTTACTTGGATGGGTATAATGGTGTAAATAATAACTATATATGATTATTGTAAAGTGATATTGATTCTTAAATAGTATATATACACTCCATTGTATTTTCACGATCATGGGAACGATATCATCGCTCGTGCGTACGTACGGAATACCGTCTCCACGATGTGATGCCACTCGTTCTACATGATCTTCATTGCATAATGATTATATAAATGAATTGAATGAATTAATATGATATATATTACACTAATACCATTCTGTAAATGAGGTATCTATAACCTAAAAACAAGAATAAGAATTTATTCGACAAAACACGCATAAGAACAAAAAGTAATAAACACCCAAATAACAAGTAGTAATGAAATATTACTAATAAGAAGCTAAGAATATGACCATATATGATATCATAAAAATAAGTATGATTCTGGAATAAGTCAATAACATTATTTAAATCATTATACAGGAGGTTTAGACACTTACAAAGCAAATCGGACTTATGGTAAGGGAAATATCACAATCTCATTTTTATCCGAGATTGTTTATACTTTGGAATTTACTGGGGTGTATTTTATCATCCAAATCCATGTTTCCTCAATATGTAATTTCATTACCATCCACCTAAAATTTTTTAAATCCAATTTTACCCTTCAGTGAGTTTTTAGTAAAAGATATGAAAGGAATCTTTTGTCGTTTTTCATACGAGGTACTTTTTTGACTTTTCTGACAAAAGTACGAGAAGAATATTTTTTTAACTTATACAACATGAATGGATTTTTAAAACATTATTTCCAAGAAGCATCCTTTGCAAGTTTTCAAGTTTATTTTTAATAAACTTCTTTTAGTTTATAATTTTATGACATGTTAAGAAATGAAAAGTGTTTTTGAAGTAGAAAAGATATTCTCCTCAAGAATGGAGTTCAAGTGTTTTATCAAAATTATTTTCCATATAAGATAATAAAGGGTTATGTTTCTATCCCTATTATTACATTGATTTGATTATGTTGTGATGGAATTATTTTTATGAATTCCTTTATCTTATATGAATTGTTTTATGATTTCATGATGTTTAAGAATCCCATTTTTATTACATGGGTTATGCTATGATGTATGGTTTATGATTTTGTGGAACACATAAGAATGGTATCATTATGATATGGGTGGGACCTATATCTCCCTCCAATGCATTGGGTAAAGATTTTATATCTCATGAGATAGACATGGCTGGAATGGAAAGTTAAACCGGTTCAGTGAAACATGACTGAAACGAGGAGTGAACTCGGTTCAGAAATGGAATTTGTCCACTAAGATAGTCTTGGAAATGAGTCTTGAGTAATAAGAAATGATTCCCTATGATTATGTGTGTATGCCACAAAGTTTCATGTTTTAAGTTATGATTATTGGGATTACATTTCACTACTATGATTTATTCCATGTTATGGAATTATGATCTCTTTTGCAGGTTAAGATTTCCAAAAGATATGTTTTTATGTATATGATGTGATTGATATTTCTTTTGTTTACCCTTACTGAGCATTTGAGATCACCCTTTTGTATGTTTTATTTCCCCAGGTCAGGAAGAAGGTTATTAAGTAGGATATGCCAAAAGAGACTCTAGATATGATGAAATAAATGGGAGGAAAATTAGATGCTTTATGAACCAGTTGTTTATGCTTCCTAGTTTCAAAAGACTCTATACCTATACGGTCCTTTACTGGTTTTGTTATATGTTGTAATAAGTGTGATTCAATTTTTAATTATTAACAATGTATGTAAAGTATGGGTCGTTATAGTTGGTATCAGAGGAAAGGTATAGTCAACCTTTGGAAACTAGGATGTGAAAGCCTTAGTAAGAAACCGAAGGATATGTTTAAGCATAGAACACAATCTTAGTGTTTTAGAAATGGCCACGAATAACCTAGTATATAACCTTAAGTGTGAAATTTTATGCTTCATTATGTGGTTTTCCTATTATAATTAGTGTTTCTCACACTATTCTTCTTGGTTTTAGTCAATGGCTGGAACCCGAAGGAACCGTGTTAATGCGGAATACGATGGGCAATGCAATGATTGTAACCCTGAGCAACCAAACCTTATGGGAGCTGGAATGAAAAATATTTTAGCCATGATCACACAACTTTCTCAAGATATGAATCATGCAGGACTTCCAAACGAGCAAAGGAAGGAGAAAAATTCTGTTGAATCCTTCATGAGGTAGCGTCCACCTTCATTCAGCGGGTCTACTGATCCATTAGTTGCTGAAAAATGTATTAGTACTACGGAAAAGATATTTTCAGTTTTTCAATGTTCTGAACATGATAAATTCATCTTAGAAGTTTATCGTTTGGAAGGTGACACTGATCAATGGTGGAATCTTATTAAGAATATGAGGCAAAGGGATGAAATTGAGTCCATGGAATGGGACGAGTTCAAGAACTTATTTTTCAATAAGTACTTCCCTCGCATTCTTCGAACAAAGATGGAGGAGTTTCTTGAACTAAAGAAAAAGGATGATGAATCTGTTGGTACCTATAAAGCAAATTTTACAAGACTTGCAAGGTATGCTTCTGGTATTATTATCCAACCCGAGAGTAAGATCGATCGATTCTTTAGTGGCTTAAAACCAAGTCTTCGAAGGGCGTTAGCCATAAGGGACTTCAATAGCTATGAGGAAATCGTTCGATGTGCTCTCAAAGTTGAGATAGATATTGGAGTAACCCATCAGTCATATGGGTTTGATAAGAAGTGGAAAATGGAATTCAAAGGAAAATCTAAAGAGCACACTGAAAAGAAGATGAGTTTTCCCTTATGCTCAAAGTGTGGAAAGAAACATGGAGGGAGTTGTCTTAAAGGGACAAGTAAATGTTTAAAATGTGGAAAGGAAGGTCATCGGGCATTTGAATGCCGCAATGATGGGACGAAGATGTCTAATAATGCAAACAAAGGAAGGGATACACAGAATGAACCTACTACACTTCAATGTTTCAAGTGCAAGGAGATGAGGAATTATGCCAATCAATGGCCAAATCCATGGGTTGATGATGATGGTCGACGTCAAGAAACTCTAAAGTCTAAAGTCAAAGGAAAGTCACATGCAATTTCTATCAGCGATGTGGAGTATGATAACGAAGTGGTGAAAGGTACACTTACCATCCACTATAAAGTAGAAAATGTTTTATTTGATTCTGGATCCACCCACTCTTTTATTTCTAAAGAATTTTCTAAGAGTATCACCGTATTACCTCAACAATTAGATGCTAAGTTAGCTGTGACAACCCCTAATGGCAAAACAGTCACATCAAAAGTTTATAATTCTTCTCAGATTGAAGTTTGTGGGAAAGTGCTTCCTGTAAATCTTGTGATCCTTTCTATAGTGGAATTTGATGTGATTCTTGGCATGGATTGGATTTATTTATATGGAGCTCATATCAATTTCCAAATAAGGGAAGTCACATTTCATATTCCAGATCAATCTATGATCGTCTATCGATGTAAGGATGAACATAACCTTCCAGTGGAAATTTCTTCCATCTTATGGGTCTTGATTCCACTAAATGAGGGTTATTTATCTCAAATGGATGGAGAGAAACTCACGATTAAGAATATTTCCATTGTAAGGGAGTTTGACGATGTTTTTCCAGAGGAATTGATGGGTCTTCCACCAAATCGTGAAGTAGAGTTTTCAATAGAACTCGTACCGGGTTCTTTTACTATTTCAAAGACACCTTATAGAATGGACCCAATTGTGTTGCAGGAATTGAAGAAGCAACTCCAAGAGAATCTTGATAAGGGATTCATATGCCCTAGTGCATCACCTTGGGGAGCACCTGTTCTATTTGTTAAGAAGAAATATGGATCAATGAGACTCTGCATTGATTATCAAGAACTTAAAAAGATCACTATCAAGAACAAATATCCTCTCCCGTGCATTGATGACTTATTTGACCAACTACGTGGATCTCAATAATTTTCCAAGATTGATCTTCCTTCAGGGTATCATCAATTAAGTGTCAAAAGGGAGGATATACCAAAGATGACTTTCCGTACAAGGTATGGACACTATGAATTTATAGTGATGCCATTTGGTCTTACTAATGCCCCTGCTATCTTCATGGATCTGATGAATAGATTCTTTAGAGACTATCTTGATCAGTTTGTGGTAGTCTTTATAGACGATGTTATTGTATATCTAAAGATAAAGGAAGAACATGAAGATCACTTGAGAATTATATTGAAGACCCTGAGAAAGGAGAATCTTTATGCCAAATTTACCAAGTGTGAATTTTGGCTTCAAAAAGTTTCATTTTTGGGTCACATAATCTCAAAAGAGGGGATATCTGTGGATCTAGCAAAAACAGAGGTTATCGAAAGATGGTCGAGACCAACCACAGTCACTGAGATCCGAAGTTTTCTTGGTTTGGATGGATATTATCGACGTTTTGTGAAAGATTTTTCACGATTATCTAATCCACTCACCAAGTTTACTTGGAAAGGAGTTAAGTTTGTTTGGACAGAGGAATGTGAAGAGAATTTCAAGGAGTTGAAAATAATGTTATCCAGTGCACCTGTGCTCACACTGCCTTGTAGTGGAGAAAGGTTTGTGATCTACAGTGATGCATATAAGAAGGGATTGGGGTGTGTTCTTATGAAAAATGATATGGTGATAGATTATGCCTCACGACAGTTGAAAACACATGAGAAAAATTACCCAACTCATGATTTGGAGTTAGCTGCAGTAATCTTTACATTAAAGATTTAGAGACATTATCTTTATGGAGAAAGGTGTGACATTTATATTGATCATAAAAGTTTAAAGTATATTTTCACACAAAAGGAGCTGAATATGCTCTAAAGAAGATGGTTAGAGATGATTAAGGATTACAACTGCTCAATCCATTACCACCCTAGGAAAGCAAACAAGGTGGAAGATGCATTAAGTCGACAAGACCATGCCAGTTTATCCATGATGAGGATTACAAAAGATCCAATATTTATGGATTTACAAAGGATGGATCTTGAAATTATAATGGAAGGGGAAAAATCTGATCTTTCTAAAATGAATGTTCAACCATATATACATGTGAATATTAAAGAGGCACTGAAAGAAGACGTTGAGTTACAAAAGAAGGTGAGAAATTTTCCTGAATTCAACCTTGATTGTGATGGGATAATAAAGTTCAGGAACCGGGTTTGTGTTCGTCCCATCCCCGAATTAAAGAAGGATCTTCTGGATGAGGCTCAAAGTTATTCATTCTCTATTCATCCTGGAAGCACGAAGATGTATAGGGACCTGAAAGAGTACTTCTGGTGGGATGGAATGAAAAGAGATGTTGCTGAATATGTCTCTCGTTGCTTGGTTTTGTCGGCAAGTTAAATCTGAAAGACAGAAGTCTAAGGGGATGTTACAACCATTCCCCATACCCGAATGGAAATGGGAAAACATCACTTTGGACTTTGTCACAGGACTTTCTAAAACATTCAAAGGCAATAATGCTATCTGGGTAATAGTTGATTGTCTTACAAAGTCTGCACACTTCATTGCTATTAGAGAGGATTTCTCTCTGGATCAGCTTGCCAGGATGTATGTAAAGGAAGTGGTAATATTGTATGGAGTACCACTTTCTATTATATCTGATCGGGATTCGAGGTTTACCTCAAAGTTATGGCGAAGTCTTCAGCATACTCTGGATACAGAGTTGAGTTTCAACACTGCTTATCATCCTCAGACAGACGGTCAGTCTGAGAGGAAAATTCGAACTCTAGAAGATATGTTGAGAGCTTGCTCTATGGATTTCAAAGGTGGTTGGGATCAACACATACCTTTGGTGGAATTTTCTTATAATAATTGCTTTCACTCCAGTATTCAGATGGATCCTTATGAAGCTCTCTATGGAAAGAAATGAAGGACTCCAACTTGCTGGGATGAAGTTGGGGAAAGAAAGCTATTATGACCTGATCTCATTGATGAAATAACAGAAAAGTTCAGATCTATTCAACAACACATAAAAGCAGCTCAGAGTCGACAAAAAAGTTATGCCAAAAACCGAAGAAAAGACTTAGAGTTTGAAGTGGGTGATAAAGTGTTCTTACGAATATCTCCCTGGAAGAGGGTCATGAGATTTGGAAAGAAGGGAAAGTTGGGCCCCAGATATATCAGTCCTTTATAAATACTAGATTGTGTTGGGAATGTAGCTTAACGATTGGCGCTTCCACCAAATCTCTCTCAAGTTCACGATATGTTCCATGTATCTCTCTTGAGAAAGTACATACCTGATCCTTCACATGTACTCAGCTCAGAAGTTGTACCACTGAAACAAGATCTTTCTTATGAAGAACAGCCGATAGAGATTCTAGATCATAGCTAAAAAGTCCTACGGAACAAGACCACTCGCTTGGTGAAAGTTTTATGGAGGAACCACCAATTAGAAGAAGCTACATGGGAGCTTGAGGATATGATTAGGGAGAGGTATCCTCATCTGTTTTTTACAAAGTGACGAATTTCGAGGGCGAAATTCATTTTAAGGGGGGTAGAATGTAACACCCGAGACTTTTATGAGAAATATCTTGTTTTTATGTTATATAAATCATCAAAGGAATCTTTCACTACACACAACACTAGCTTGGCTTTCTTTACACGCAAACACAGCCTTCCTCGATAGCTTGCGTCGTACGCAATACCGAGTTTCACTAAACAACGATATGCTATTAAAATATTATTAAAACTAGCCATTATGAATAGTAATAACCAATTTTAGAGATTTTAGAAATTTTATTTTTCAAAATGGACTTCATTTTTGGATTCGGAATATCTAAATTATCCTAGGGTGAAATTTTGATATTTTTCTGAAAACTTTCCATTTTTGATGAATAGTGAAAACACTGGGTTACTATTTAAAAACAAACTTTTTATTTAAATAATTGTTTATTTTATTTAAATTTATTTTAGGTCAAAATTTTTACATAATACCTATATAAGTTCAATGTATTTCATTGTACTAATTTTATAATAATTTTAGATATATAAAAATTTTATTGAACTTTTCACCGTCTTTTACCCACCTCCTAGGAGAATTTGCAAATTTACATAAAACTTAATTTTACCACTTTTGTGAGTGGAATTTCAAATATCTAAGAGACACGGTTGATGTCAGTAAGTAAAATGTGGTTCAATGAGATGAAAATAATTTTTGTTGAATAGTAACTTTTTACTTTTTTTACCACGGTTAAAAGTAAATAGGGTAATTAAGAGTAAAAATGATATTATTATTACCCTAACACATGTCCTAATTCTATTAGATAAGTGTAATTAGACCAAAAACAAACTTAGGAATAAAATATGACCATTTAGGCCCACTTGGATTAGATTAGGACATTTATTATTAATTTATTTAAAGAAGGGTTAAAATAGTTAAAATCAAAGTTTAATAAGTAAATAATTTTTAATATATGACTATACATAAGATAAATTAGACTATAAATATTCATTAGAAATATAAAAATATTTAATACATAATTATATTTTATTTGTAATTTTTATACATTAAATAATTTAATTTATTTATGACACAATGATGATGCAATAATTATCTTATTAATGAAATATTGACATAATTGATGTTATAAATACCTAAATAAATGTAATTTGAGACTTTTTATGAATTAAAATAATTTTATAGGTTAATATGACATGTTATTATTGATTTAATTAAATTTATTCTAACTAATCATTCTTTTATGATTTTCACAAAAATCAATTACTAAATAGTGTCAAAATTGACATAAGATAGTTTTTAAAAAAACTATTATATTATTAATTGTTATTTTATTCATAAAAATCTAAGGTTCGGCCAAATGACTTAGATAAGGTTATAAATATTAATAATAAACAACTTGGGGTTAGTTTGGCTTGTTATAGTAAGTTTATTAACCTTATAGTGTAAGAACACAAAAAGACACGGTGAAAGTAAAATTATTTAACTTAAAGTTAAATCTAAATTATAAGGTTAAAATAGGAACCCAAACTTGTCTAAATTCTATTGGATGAGATTATTTCAACCCATCCCCACCTTATATTCGAAATAAATCAATTTGGATCTATTTAAAACCGAATATGTCTTTATAATAAAATAATATTTTTGGTTTTTCCAAAGGTGCCTTTCTCCTCCCTTATAAAAGGGCACCTCCTCCCTCTTTTCCTCACACCACTTTGAGCCTTCAAGCTCGGCCAACCCATGAAAAATTATCTTCTCCACTTACCTAGAAACATCCTTGAGTTAATGGTATTCTTCAAAGACCAAATTTAGTGCCCTAAGAGGAAGTCTCAAAGAGGCGCTTCAAAGAAGAGGTAATGTCCGTTACCGATTCATTCAACTTTATTTCTTCTTCCACTTATTCTTATTTAGTTTTTTCATTATGAAGTAATAGAATCAGTATCAACCATATACTGATATGTTATTATAAGTATGAAACATTCCTATTTCACCATCTATCCATCCTACGGAAAACGAAATCACCGCGCGTGCGTACGTACGGAATACCGTCTCCACGCCGTGGTGTAATCTATTTTCCACCACCACCTTACTTGGATGGGTATAATGGTGTAAATAATAACTATATATGATTATTGTAAAGTGATATTGATTCTTAAATAGTATATATACACTCCATTGTATTTTCACGATCATGGGAACGATATCATCGCTCGTGCGTACGTACGGAATACCGTCTCCACGATGTGATGCCACTCGTTCTACATGATCTTCATTGCATAATGATTATATAAATGAATTGATGAATTAATATGATATATATTACACTAATACCATTCTGTAAATGAGGTATCTATAACCTAAAAACAAGAATAAGAATTTATTCGACAAAACACGCATAAGAACAAAAAGTAATAAACACCCAAATAACAAGTAGTAATGAAATATTACTAATAAGAAGCTAAGAATATGACCATATATGATATCATAAAAATAAGTATGATTCTGGAATAAGTCAATAACATTATTTAAATCATTATACAGGAGGTTTAGACACTTACAAAGCAAATCGGACTTATGGTAAGGGAAATATCACAATCTCATTTTTATCCGAGATTGTTTATACTTTGGAATTTACTGGGGTGTATTTTATCATCCAAATCCATGTTTCCTCAATATGTAATTTCATTACCATCCACCTAAAATTTTTTAAATCCAATTTTACCCTTCAGTGAGTTTTTAGTAAAAGATATGAAAGGAATCTTTTGTCGTTTTTCATACGAGGTACTTTTTTGACTTTTCTGACAAAAGTACGAGAAGAATATTTTTTTAACTTATACAACATGAATGGATTTTTAAAACATTATTTCCAAGAAGCATCCTTTGCAAGTTTTCAAGTTTATTTTTAATAAACTTCTTTTAGTTTATAATTTTATGACATGTTAAGAAATGAAAAGTGTTTTTGAAGTAGAAAAGATATTCTCCTCAAGAATGGAGTTCAAGTGTTTTATCAAAATTATTTTCCATATAAGATAATAAAGGGTTATGTTTCTATCCCTATTATTACATTGATTTGATTATGTTGTGATGGAATTATTTTTATGAATTCCTTTATCTTATATGAATTGTTTTATGATTTCATGATGTTTAAGAATCCCATTTTTATTACATGGGTTATGCTATGATGTATGGTTTATGATTTTGTGGAACACATAAGAATGGTATCATTATGATATGGGTGGGACCTATATCTCCCTCCAATGCATTGGGTAAAGATTTTATATCTCATGAGATAGACATGGCTGGAACGGAAAGTTAAACCGGTTCAGTGAAACATGACTGAAACGAGGAGTGAACTCGGTTCAGAAATGGAATTTGTCCACTAAGATAGTCTTGGAAATGAGTCTTGAGTAATAAGAAATGATTCCCTATGATTATGTGTGTATGCCACAAAGTTTCATGTTTTAAGTTATGATTATTGGGATTACATTTCACTACTATGATTTATTCCATGTTATGGAATTATGATCTCTTTTGCAGGTTAAGATTTCCAAAAGATATGTTTTTATGTATATGATGTGATTGATATTTCTTTTGTTTACCCTTAATGAGCATTTGAGATCACCCTTTTGTATGTTTTATTTCCCCAGGTCAGGAAGAAGGTTATTAAGTAGGATATGCCAAAAGAGACTCTAGATATGATGAAATAAATGGGAGGAAAATTAGATGCTTTATGAACCAGTTGTTTATGCTTCCTAGTTTCAAAAGACTCTATACCTATACGGTCCTTTACTGGTTTTGTTATATGTTGTAATAAGTGTGATTCAATTTTTAATTATTAACAATGTATGTAAAGTATGGGTCGTTATAGTTGGTATCAGAGGAAAGGTATAGTCAACCTTTGGAAACTAGGATGTGAAAGCCTTAGTAAGAAACCGAAGGATATGTTTAAGCATAGAACACAATCTTAGTGTTTTAGAAATGGCCACGAATAACCTAGTATATAACCTTAAGTGTGAAATTTTATGCTTGATTATGTGGTTTTCCTATTATAATTAGTGTTTCTCACACTATTCTTCTTGGTTTTATTCAATGGCTGGAACCCGAAGGAACCGTGTTAATGCGGAATACGATGGGCAATGCAATGATTGTAACCCTGAGCAACCAAACCTTATGGGAGCTGGAATGAAAAATATTTTAGCCATGATCACACAACTTTCTCAAGATATGAATCATGCAGGACTTCCAAACGAGCAAAGGAAGGAGAAAAATTCTGTTGAATCCTTCATGAAGTAGCGTCCACCTTCATTCAGCGGGTCTACTGATCCATTAGTTGCTGAAAAATGTATTAGTACTACGGAAAAGATATTTTCAGTTTTTCAATGTTCTGAACATGATAAATTCATCTTAGAAGTTTATCGTTTGGAAGGTGACACTGATCAATGGTGGAATCTTATTAAGAATATGAGGCAAAGGGATGAAATTGAGTCCATGGAATGGGACGAGTTCAAGAACTTATTTTTCAATAAGTACTTCCCTCGCATTCTTCGAACAAAGATGGAGGAGTTTCTTGAACTAAAGAAAAAGGATGATGAATCTGTTGGTACCTATAAAGCAAATTTTACAAGACTTGCAAGGTATGCTTCTGGTATTATTATCCAACCCGAGAGTAAGATCGATCGATTCTTTAGTGGCTTAAAACCAAGTCTTCGAAGGGCGTTAGCCATAAGGGACTTCAATAGCTATGAGGAAATCGTTCGATGTGCTCTCAAAGTTGAGATAGATATTGGAGTAACCCATCAGTCATATGGGTTTGATAAGAAGTGGAAAATGGAATTCAAAGGAAAATCTAAAGAGCACACTGAAAAGAAGATGAGTTTTCCCTTATGCTCAAAGTGTGGAAAGAAACATGGAGGGGGTTGTCTTAAAGGGACAAGTAAATGTTTAAAATGTGGAAAGGAAGGTCATCGGGCATTTGAATGCCGCAATGATGGGACGAAGATGTCTAATAATGCAAACAAAGGAAGGGATACACAGAATGAACCTACTACACTTCAATGTTTCAAGTGCAAGGAGATGGGGAATTATGCCAATCAATGGCCAAATCCATGGGTTGATGATGATGGTCGACGTCAAGAAACTCTAAAGTCTAAAGTCAAAGGAAAGTCACATGCAATTTCTATCAGCGATGTGGAGTATGATAACGAAGTGGTGAAAGGTACACTTACCATCCACTATAAAGTAGAAAATGTTTTATTTGATTCTGGATCCACCCACTCTTTTATTTCTAAAGAATTTTCTAAGAGTATCACCGTATTACCTCAACAATTAGATGCTAAGTTAGCTGTGACAACCCCTAATGGCAAAACAGTCACATCAAAAGTTTATAATTCTTCTCCGATTGAAGTTTGTGGGAAAGTGCTTCCTGTAAATCTTGTGATCCTTTCTATAGTGGAATTTGATGTGATTCTTGGCATGGATTGGATTTCTTTATATGGAGCTCATATCAATTTCCAAATAAGGGAAGTCACATTTCATATTCCAGATCAATCTATGATCGTCTATCGATGTAAGGATGAACATAACCTTCCAGTGGAAATTTCTTCCATCTTATGGGTCTTGATTCCACTAAATGAGGGTTATTTATCTCAAATGGATGGAGAGAAACTCACGATTAAGAATATTTCCATTGTAAGGGAGTTTGACGATGTTTTTCCAGAGGAATTGATGGGTCTTCCACCAAATCGTGAAGTAGAGTTTTCAATAGAACTCGTACCGGGTTCTTTTACTATTTCAAAGACACCTTATAGAATGGACCCAATTGTGTTGCAGGAATTGAAGAAGCAACTCCAAGAGAATCTTGATAAGGGATTCATATGCCCTAGTGCATCACCTTGGGGAGCACCTGTTCTATTTGTTAAGAAGAAAGATGGATCAATGAGACTCTGCATTGATTATCAAGAACTTAAAAAGATCACTATCAAGAACAAATATCCTCTCCCGTGCATTGATGACTTATTTGACCAACTACGTGGAGCTCAATAATTTTCCAAGATTGATCTTCGTTCAGGGTATCATCAATTAAGTGTCAAAAGGGAGGATATACCAAAGATGACTTTCCGTACAAGGTATGGACACTATGAATTTATAGTGATGCCATTTGGTCTTACTAATGCCCCTGCTATCTTCATGGATCTGATGAATAGATTCTTTAGAGACTATCTTGATCAGTTTGTGGTAGTCTTTATAGACGATATTATTGTATATCTAAAGAGAAAGGAAGAACATGAAGATCACTTGAGAATTATATTGAAGACCCTGAGAAAGGAGAATCTTTATGCCAAATTTACCAAGTGTGAATTTTGGCTTCAAAAAGTTTCATTTTTGGGTCACATAATCTCAAAAGAGGGGATATCTGTGGATCCAGCAAAAACAGAGGTTATCGAAAGATGGTCGAGACCAACCACAGTCACTGAGATCCGAAGTTTTCTTGGTTTGGATGGATATTATCGACGTTTTGTGAAAGATTTTTCACGATTATCTAATCCACTCACCAAGTTTACTTGGAAAGGAGTTAAGTTTGTTTGGACAGAGGAATGTGAAGAGAATTTCAAGGAGTTGAAAATAATGTTATCCAGTGCACCTGTGCTCACACTGCCTTGTAGTGGAGAAAGGTTTGTGATCTACAGTGTTGCATATAAGAAGGGATTGGGGTGTGTTCTTATGAAAAATGATATGGTGATAGATTATGCCTCACGACAGTTGAAAACACATGAGAAAAATTACCCAACTCATGATTTGGAGTTAGCTGCAGTAATCTTTACATTAAAGATTTAGAGACATTATCTTTATGGAGAAAGGTGTGACATTTATATTGATCATAAAAGTTTAAAGTATATTTTCACACAAAAGGAGCTGAATATGCTCTAAAGAAGATGGTTAGAGATGATTAAGGATTACAACTGCTCAATCCATTACCACCCTAGGAAAGCAAACAAGGTGGAAGATGCATTAAGTCGACAAGACCATGCCAGTTTATCCATGATGAGGATTACAAAAGATCCAATATTTATGGATTTACAAAGGATGGATCTTGAAATTATAATGGAAGGGGAAAAATCTGATCTTTCTAAAATGAATGTTCAACCATATATACATGTGAATATTAAAGAGGCACTGAAAGAAGACGTTGAGTTACAAAAGAAGGTGAGAAATTTTCCTGAATTCAACCTTGATTGTGATGGGATAATAAAGTTCAGGAACCGGGTTTGTGTTCGTCCCATCCCTGAATTAAAGAAGGATCTTCTGGATGAGGCTCAAAGTTATTCATTCTCTATTCATCCTGGAAGCACGAAGATGTATAGGGACCTGAAAGAGTACTTCTGGTGGGATGGAATGAAAAGAGATGTTGCTGAATATGTCTCTCGTTGCTTGGTTTTGTCGGCAAGTTAAATCTGAAAGACAGAAGTCTAAGGGGATGTTACAACCATTCCCCATACCCGAATGGAAATGGGAAAACATCACTTTGGACTTTGTCACAGGACTTTCTAAAACATTCAAAGGCAATAATGCTATCTGGGTAATAGTTGATTGTCTTACAAAGTCTGCACACTTCATTGCTATTAGAGAGGATTTCTCTCTGGATCAGCTTGCCAGGATGTATGTAAAGGAAGTGGTAATATTGTATGGAGTACCACTTTCTATTATATCTGATCGGGATTCGAGGTTTACCTCAAAGTTATGGCGAAGTCTTCAGCATACTCTGGATACAGAGTTGAGTTTCAACACTGCTTATCATCCTCAGACAGACGGTCAGTCTGAGAGGAAAATTCGAACTCTAGAAGATATGTTGAGAGCTTGCTCTATGGATTTCAAAGGTGGTTGGGATCAACACATACCTTTGGTGGAATTTTCTTATAATAATTGCTTTCACTCCAGTATTCAGATGGATCCTTATGAAGCTCTCTATGGAAAGAAATGAAGGACTCCAACTTGCTGGGATGAAGTTGGGGAAAGAAAGCTATTATGACCTGATCTCGTTGATGAAATAACAGAAAAGTTCAGATCTATTCAACAACACATAAAAGCAGCTCAGAGTCGACAAAAAAGTTATGCCAAAAACCGAAGAAAAGACTTAGAGTTTGAAGTGGGTGATAAAGTGTTCTTACGAATATCTCCCTGGAAGAGGGTCATGAGATTTGGAAAGAAGGGAAAGTTGGGCCCTAGATATATCAGTCCTTTATAAATACTAGATTGTGTTGGGAATGTAGCTTAACGATTGGCGCTTCCACCAAATCTCTCTCAAGTTCACGATATGTTCCATGTATCTCTCTTGAGAAAGTACATACCTGATCCTTCACATGTACTCAGCTCAGAAGTTGTACCGCTGAAACAAGATCTTTCTTATGAAGAACAGCCGATAGAGATTCTAGATCATAGCTAAAAAGTCCTACGGAACAAGACCACTCGCTTGGTGAAAGTTTTATGGAGGAAACACCAATTAGAAGAAGCTACATGGGAGCTTGAGGATATGATTAGGGAGAGGTATCCTCATCTGTTTTTTACAAAGTGACGAATTTCGAGGGCGAAATTCATTTTAAGGGGGGTAGAATGTAACACCCGAGACTTTTATGAGAAATATCTTGTTTTTATGTTATATAAATCATCAAAGGAATCTTTCACTACACACAACACTAGCTTGGCTTTCTTTACACGCAAACACAGCCTTCCTCGATAGCTTGCGTCGTACGCAATACTGAGTTTCACTAAACAACGATATGCTATTAAAATATTATTAAAACTAGCCATTATGAATAGTAATAACCAATTTTAGAGATTTTAGAAATTTTATTTTTCAAAATGGACTTCATTTTTGGATTCGGAATATCTAAATTATCCTAGGGTGAAATTTTGATATTTTTCTGAAAACTTTCCATTTTTGATGAATAGTGAAAACACTGGGTTACTATTTAAAAACAAACTTTTTATTTAAATAATTGTTTATTTTATTTAAATTTATTTTAGGTCAAAATTTTTACATAATACCTATATAAGTTCAATGTATTTCATTGTACTAATTTTATAATAATTTTAGATATATAAAAATTTTATTGAACTTTTCACCGTCTTTTACCCACCTCCTAGGAGAATTTGCAAATTTACATAAAACTTAATTTTACCACTTTTGTGAGTGGAATTTCAAATATCTAAGAGACACGGTTGATGTCAGTAAGTAAAATGTGGTTCAATGAGATGAAAATAATTTTTGTTGAATAGTAACTTTTTACTTTTTTTACCACGGTTAAAAGTAAATAGGGTAATTAAGAGTAAAAATGATATTATTATTACCCTAACACATGTCCTAATTCTATTAGATAAGTGTAATTAGACCAAAACCAAACTTAGGAATAAAATATGACCATTTAGGCCCACTTGGATTAGATTAGGACATTTATTATTAATTTATTTAAAGAAGGGTTAAAATAGTTAAAATCAAAGTTTAATAAGTAAATAATTTTTAATATATGATTATACATAAGATAAATTAGACTATAAATATTCATTAGAAAGATAAAAATATTTAATACATAATTATATTTTATTTGTAATTTTTATACATTAAATAATTTAATTTATTTATGACACAATGATGATGCAATAATTATCTTATTAATGAAATATTGACATAATTGATGTTATAAATACCTAAATAAATGTAATTTGAGACTTTTTATGAATTAAAATAATTTTATAGGTTAATATGACATGTTATTATTGATTTAATTAAATTTATTCTAACTAATCATTCTTTTATGATTTTCACAAAAATCAATTACTAAATAGTGTCAAAATTGACATAAGATAGTTTTTAAAAAAACTATTATATTATTAATTGTTATTTTATTCATAAAAATCTAAGGTTCGGCCAAATGACTTAGATAAGGTTATAAATATTAATAATAAACAACTTGGGGTTAGTTTGGCTTGTTATAGTAAGTTTATTAACCTTATAGTGTAAGAACACAAAAAGACACGGTGAAAGTAAAATTATTTAACTTAAAGTTAAATCTAAATTATAAGGTTAAAATAGGAACCCAAACTTGTCTAAATTCTATTGGATGAGATTATTTCGACCCATCCCCACCTTATATTCGAAATAAATCAATTTGGATCTATTTAAAACCGAATATGTCTTTATAATAAAATAATATTTTTAGTTTTTCCAAAGGTGCCTTTCTCCTCCCTTATAAAAGGGCACCTCCTCCCTCTTTTCCTCACACCACTTTGAGCCTTCAAGCTCGGCCAACCCATGAAAAATTATCTTCTCCACTTTCTTATATACATCCTAGAGGTCCTGGTCTTATTCAAAGACCAAATTTAGTGCCCTAAAAGGAAGTCTCAAAGAGGCGCTTCAAAGAAGAGGTAATGTCCGTTACCGATTCATTCAACTTTATTTCTTCTTCCACTTCTTCTTCTTTAGTTGTTTCATTATGAAGTAATAACATAAGTATCACCAATATAATGATATGTTATTATAAGTATGAAACAAACCTATTTCACTATCTATCCATCCTACGGAAAACGTAATCACCGCGCATGCGTACGTACGGAATACCATCTCCACGCCGTGGTGTAATCTATTTTCCACCACCACCTTACTTGGATGAGTATAATGGTGTAAATAATAACTATATATGATTATTGTAAAGTGATATTGATTCTGAAATAGTATATATACACTCCATTGCAATTTCATGATCATGGGAACAATATCATCGCTCGTGCGTACGTACGGAATACCGTCTCCACGATGTGATGTGACTCATTCTACATGATCTTCATTTCATAATGATTATATAAATGAATTTTATGAATGAATATGATATATATTACACTAATAACATTCTGGAAATGAGTTATCTATAACCTAAAAAGAAGAATAAGAATTTATTCGACAAAACACGCATAAGAACAAAAAGTAATAAACACCCGAATAACAAGTAGTAATGAAATATTACTAATAAGAAGCTAAGAATATGACCATATATGATATCATAAAAATAAGTATGATTCTGGAATAAGTAAATAAAATTATTTAAATCATTATACAGGAGGTTCAGACACTTACGAAGCAAATCAGACCTAAGGTAAGGGAAATATCACAATCTCATTTTTATCCGAGATTGTTTATACTTTGGAATTTACTGGGGTGTATTTTATCATCCACATCCATGTTTCCTCAATATGTAATTTTATTTCCATCCACCTACAATTTTTTAAATTCAATTTTACCCTTCGGCGAGTTTTTAGTAAAAGATATGAAAGGAATCTTTTGTCGTTTTTCGTACGAGGTACTTTTTGACTTTTCTGAAAAAAGTACGAGAAGAATGTTTTTTAACTTATACGGCATGAATAGATTTTTAAAACATTATTTCCAAGAAGCTTCCTTTACAAGTTTTCAAGTTTATTTTTAATCAACTTATTTTAATTTAGAATTGTATGACATGTTAAGAAAGGAAACATGTTTTTGAAGTAGAAAAGATATTTTCCTCAAGAATGGAGTTCAAGTGTTTTATCAAAATTATTTTCCATCTAAGATAATAAAGGGTTCTATTTCTATCCCTATTATTAAATTGATTTGATTATGTTGTGATGGAATTATTTTTATGAATTCCTTTATCTTATAAGAATTGTTTTATGATTTCATGATGTTTAAGAATCCCATTTTTATTACATGGGTTATGCTATGATGTATGGTTTATGATTTTGTGGCACACATAAGAATGGTATCATTATGAGATGGGTGGGACCTATATATCCCTCCAATGAATTGGGTAAATATTTTATATCTCATGAGATAGACATGGCTGGAATGGAAAGTTAAACCAGTTCAGTGAAACCGGACTAAAACGAGGAGTGAACTCGGTTCAGAAATGGACTTTGTCCACTAAGATAGTCTTGGAAATGAGTCTTGACTAATAAGAAATGATTCCCTATGATTATGTGTGTATGTCAAAAAGTTTTATGTTTTAAGTTATGATTATTGGGATTACATTTCACTACTATGATTTATTCCATGTTATGAAATTATGATCTCTTTTGCAGGTTAAGATTTCCAAAAGATATGTTCTTATGTATATGATGTGATTGATATTTCTTTTGTTTACCCTTAATGAGCATTTGAGATCACCCTTTTGTATGTTTTATTTCCCCAGGTCAGGAAGAAGGTTATTAAGTAGGATATGCCAAAAGTGACTCTAGATATGATGAAATAAATGGGAGGAAAAGTAGATGCTTTATGAACCAGTTGTTTATGTTTCCCAGTTTCTAAAGACTCTATACCTATACGGTCCTTTCCTGGTTTTGTTATATGTTGTAATAAGTGTGCTTCAATTTTGAAGTATTAACGATGTATGTAAAGTATGGGTCGTTATAGACACCGCTCATTCTCTGGGTGCTAGCACGGTGAATCGAGTGTCTTGTGTTAGTTGTTCTTGATTACCTGTTCTTCGGCCTTGAAGAATGTCTCTAATTCTTGAGGGGAGAGAGATGAGGATTTGAGAGAGAAATTGTTTGGATCAACTATTCTAAATTCACCAGGCGTGTGGAGTGATGTATGTTACAATATGCATAATTTCCTATTTATATACATGAAATTTCAGTTACAAAATTTAATTGTATAGAAAAAATTAAATACATTCACAAACTTAGAGAAAACTCATGTGTTTAATAATAATACCACGTCATTATTTATGGTGAGCCAACTTGCAGAAAACAGAATTATAAATAAAATTCCGCGTCAAAAAATAATAGCAGTGTTATTTTAATTTGTGACAACTAGTTAAATAATTATTTACCATCCTGAAATAATTATTTTACTTCCGGACCAACCTTGGTCTGCTCGAACTCCACTTCCATTTATTGAACACCCAAATAAATAAATAAATAATTTATTCTCTTAAATAAATATTTTATTTATAAACTAGTAAATAAATATTTATTAAATGTTCAATAAAATAAATAAATATATTTTATTTAATTCATGTGACCATTTTAACTCCGAGTCAGTTAGTTGTGTGAATTCAGACGTATACCCATCTCTTGAATGAAACTGCAAAATTATAACAGAAAAATAACTAAATATTTCAACGTTAGAAATTTTACTTTTATAAAAAAATGTTAAATGTAAAATTAAATATTTATTCGATATTATTTTAATTATTATTGTTAATTAATCTTCTGAGTTATATGTTATTATTTATTAATTTATTTAATTATGAAGGTCATTAATTAATAATTAGATTAAATTAAAAGTTAATTATTTATTAAATCGTTAAATTAATAATATTAGTATTTAGTTTTTTTGAATATTTAAGTTATTAATATTATTACTTTATGTTTATCATAATAAATAGTTTTATTTTAATTATTAAAATTTATAAAATTTGTATATTTTTATTAAAATTTATAATTATTTTATTCAAGAAGATAAATTATAATTATTATATTCATTAAAGTATTTATTTTTTATCTTAATTTTGTTAATAATTTTATCCTATGAAACTATTTAATTAATTAGTTTTATATTTTATTCAATTATTATTAATTTATTAATATTATTTTTATTTTTATATATTTTTATTTTATATTTTTTATTATTTATTTATTTTAAAATTCTCCCCCCATTTTTTCCTGTTCTGTGTGATGAGGAGGTTTTTTCTTTTTTGGAGCAGAAGACCTGTGGTGGACAGGTTGAAAGCGGATCCTTCAGTAACTCAACTGGAGTCGACTCATCCTTCCTCAACGGCGCATCATAGTCAAATATGATCCTCCGAAAACAATGACTCAAGTTGTTTCTTCAGATGCAAGGTGGTGCGACATCATCCTCTGGCGACGAGGTGACTCACGGTTCTCCCTCGGCAGCGTTGCAGTCAGCATCATGGTGGCTCAATC
This sequence comes from Viscum album, assembly GCA_963277665.1. NCBI lineage: Eukaryota > Viridiplantae > Streptophyta > Magnoliopsida > Santalales > Viscaceae > Viscum > Viscum album. The sequence continues at coordinate 407,730,762 of OY728130.1, forward strand.
TCAGATCCTCTGCTCATGAAGACACATGGGTCTTCAAACAAGACTCATTCTCGGCGCAGCTCACATCAGTATGGCTACACCCTTTGAAACTAGGGAGGCTCGACACGATACCCCACATCGCTACAATTCCGAGATCAACCACTACTTGAGAAATGACAGTGGCGCAAAACTAGTTCCATCGAGCAGTGGAGAGGCTTCATTTGGCGTAGCTCGGCTTTATCAGACTTCTAGTGGCTTAATGGTTCCTCTCCAGATAGAGTTGTAGTCCAGTGACGTGTCACGACATCACTACTCTTCCTAGAAAGCTCCTCCTCATGCAGATGGCAGTGCAAATTCCTCCAGTGGAATAGTAGTTATTATGGTGGTGTTGAGAAAGAGTTGCGGTGATGCTGGTTTTGAGGATACAGTTCAGGTTTTGCGTCATTGAGGTATCACAAGGATGTGATGCATTGAATCTGTAGAAGAATAGGTGAAGTAGTTTTCAAAGACAGAGGAATCAGTGTCGGAGGATACGGTGCATAGAGAGGTTACGGTGGCAGGGTCTATGAGAAAGTGAAATTGAATTCACAGAGGCACCGTGAATGAAAGAACCGGTGAGATAGTGAAAGAGGTTTCACGGTGGCATAGTGAATGAAGCGGTGGATAAAGTTACCGTGAAATCGTAAACCTACATAATCAACAAAGAAAAATAAATTGAAACATAAATAAAAAATGAACAAAATACTAAATGAAAACTAATTATTAATTAAAACAAATGAAAATAAAATAAACTTATAAAAACATTTAAAAACTTAAATTATAATATTATTAACATTATTTTATAAAGCATAAATTTTTACTAAACTAAAAATAAATTTAAAATAAATTAAATTATTAAGAGTTAATATAAAATTTAAACATTTAAATAACAAAGTTAAATTATTGGTGCTATAAAAAACTAAATTATTTAAAATAGACAATAAATTATCATCTTTTGGAATAATTTAATTGGATTAAGACTTTAAATTATAATGTTTGATTAAATTTAGTTGGTTTCATAACTTAAATTAGTAATTAATGAATTATTAAAAGACATCTATTAATTAGGTTATATTATTTAATTTTTAATATATGAAATGTTAGATTAAGAGTAAATAATTTATGTGCGAAAGAAAACTAATTAATTTAATAATAAAAGTTAAATCATTAAATATGTAGACAAATATACCAAACTAAATAAAAAGTAATTATACTATAAAATTAAAGTAAAAAATAAATTAATTATTTTGAATCTTAAAATACACGATTAATTATAAAAACTGATTAATTATTATATTTATTTATAAAATACAAAAGTGTTAGTATATAGTGAAAAATGCACAAATTATTAATTAAAATTAATAAAAATTAATTAAAAATATGTGAAAAAACAAGTGTTTTTAAGGCCACATCAACATGTATTAATGATAATCTTAAAGTATAAGGATTATTACACACGCTTGAAGATAGAAATATCCAATGACACTAAAACTTGCGGAATTCCTACTAGACGGTCTGTTCTCATAATCTCCTATCATAAAGATTACCAAGTGTGAAATTCATGAGAGGAAGTCTCATCTTCTTACGAGTACTCACACCTGAAAGTATGTATGCTATGTGTACCATCATAGCATTTCATCCAACCACATAACTATATTTAAAAATATTGTTATAGCATTTTAAGATTCTCATCACAGCAGGGAACTTCCATGACCTTATCAATGCAACAAAAACTCTAGGACATTATTACATCAAAATCAGGAAGAACAATGAACAATATGTAATAATACATTAAATATCCATGTAATAAAAGTAAAACCAATTGGTTTTAGGACATAAACTCCTAAAAAATCCAACTTGGACTAGAGCCAACTTCCTACGACTTTCAGTCCGCTAGACCTCACATGATGATCATGTTTTTGCAAATTCAAGGCTTTAGTCATGGAGTCGGCCACATTGTATTCTGTAGAAATACTACTCAATGAAACTTCAGCTATTTGAGAAAGATACCTCAAGAGATGATACTTCCTAAGTATGTGCTTTGTCTGTTGATGTGACCATGGATCTTTTGTGAGAGCCACCGCTCTAGTATTTTCACAGTACAATGTGATGGGATCTTTACTGTTAGGTATCACATCTAGATCCTGGATGAATATTTTCATCCAATCTACTTCTTTAGCTACCTTAGAAGTTGCGATATACCCAGACTCTACTATAGAATCTGCAACCACACTATGATTTGAGATCTTCCAGCTCACTACACCTCCATTCAAAGTGAAGATGTATCCCGTTTACAACTTCATGTCATCTTGATCTATCTGGAAACTAGAATATGCATATCCTCTGATGACTTTTTCCTTATCTCCTCTATAAACCAGGAACATATCCTTAGCATGCCTCAGATACTTTAGGATAGTCTTTATTTCCATCTAATGACGGTCCCCTAGGTCATCTTGATATCTGCCTACCGCACTCAATGCGTAGGAGACATCTAGCTTAGTACATAGCATGGCATACATGACTAACCCAATCGCTGATGCGTATAGAGTCCTTTCCATTATCTTTCTTTCCACATGTGTTTGAGGACACATTTTCTTGGAAAGATGAATGCCATGTGATGCTAGCAAAAATCCCCTCTTGGATTGTCCCATACTGAATCTATTAAATATATTATCAATTTATGTACTTTGACTTAGGCCCAGAAATCTCTTGGAAATATCACGATGTATCTTGATCCCAAGAATATATGCTGCCTCACCCAAGTCTTTCATGGAAAATCATTGATTCAACCATGCCTTAACAAAATGTAAGACTGGTATCTCATTTCCAATAAGTAATCTGTCATCAACATATACTATTAGGAAAATGACTGCACTCTCGCTAAACTATTTGTAGACACAAGGCTCACATTCATCCTTGATAAAACCAGATTCTTTTATGGACTCATCAAAACTAATGTTCCATGACCTGGATTCTTTCTTTAATCCATAAATGGATTTCTGCAACTAGCATACCTTATTGGAATCATTTGTTGTCACAAACCCTTCAGGTTGTGTCATGTAGAAATCTTCATAAAGGTTCCCATTAAGGAATGCTATTTTGAAATCCATTTTTCCAAATCTCATAGTCATGGTAAGCCACAATGGCAAGTAGAATTCTGATGGATTTTAGCATTGCAACTGGTGAGAAGGTTTCATCGTAGTCAATTCCTTGACGCTGTTTAAAACCTTTTGCAACCAGTCATGCCTTATAGGTACTGAATTTTACTTCCATGTCCAGTTTCTTCTTGAATACCCATTTGCAACCAATAGGATTTACATCAACTGGAGGATCTACCAAAATCCAGAGTTTGTTTTGGTACATGGAATCCATTTTAGAATTCATGGAATCTTTCTGCATGGCAATGTCTGTGCCATTTAATGCTTCCTTGTAGGTTTGAGGATCATTATTATCAACTAATAATGAGTCACCATCCTCAGTAACTAGAAAACCTTAGCGTTCTGGTTCTCTAACCACTCTTTTACTCCAACACAGTACTTGTGTCTCTGGAATAGATTCTTCTTCCATGAGGCTTTGTGGAATCTGTTCCTGTACCAACTCTTGTGTACCTTGAGCCTCAACTTCATTGAAGTCTATATTTCTCACACTATCTATTTTGGATATGTTCTCCCTCTTAAGGAATATGGAATGTCTTGCCACTATAACCTTTTTTTCTAAGGGGATGTATAGATAATATCCCCTTGTTTCCTTGGGGTATCCTATAAAGGTACACTTTGTGCCTCGGGGTGCGAGTTTGTTACCTAAAGTGGCCTTAACAAAGGCTTCGCTACCCCACACATGTAAATTCGATAACATGGCTTTTCTTCCACTCTAGAAATCATATGGAATACCATTTATCGATTTAGTTGGTACTTGGTTTAGTATGAGTACCATTTTTTGTAACACATATCCTCAAAAGGATAATGGAAGACTCACATGAATCATCATTGATCACACCATGTCCAACAGGGTGTGGTTACTCATTTCACTCACACCATTCCACTGGGGCTTGTTTAGAGGATCGAGTTGGGATAGGATCCCAGACTCCCATAAGTAATCAATGAAGTCTTTATTAAGATATTCTCCACCTCAGTCTGAGTAGTGTTTCTTAATCTTCTTACCAAGATGGTTATCAACTTCATTCTTGAATTATTTTAACTTATGAAAAAAATCCGACTTATACCTCATTAAGTAGATATATCCATATATACTAAAATCATCAGTAAAATTTATGAAGTATGAGTACCCTCCCCTTCTTTCAACTAGTAATGGTCCACACACATCAATATGAACCAATTAAAGAATTTATATATCCCTTTCACCTTTCCCACCAAATGGGGATTTAGTAATTTTTCTTTTTTAAACATGAATGACATACACCAAGTGGATTTAGTTCAAAAGAATCTAAATATCCATCTTGATGTAACTTTTTCAAGTGTTTCTCATTTACATGACCTAGCCGGTGATACCAAAGTTGTGCGTGGTATGAGTCATGTGAAGTATCTTTGTTATCGATTTTCATTATCTGGTTTGTGTAATCGAACACATAAAGACCATTGTATAAATGTTCCCTACCAAAACAAATTCTATCTTTATAAAAGAAGCAACATTCATTTCCAAAAATGAAAACAAATCCATCTATATCTAGTCTAGATACAAAAATTATGTTTTTGGTTACAAAAGGCACATAAAAAAACCCTTTAACACCAAGATCATCCCACCTCGCAACGTGAGATGGTAGTCCCCAACAGATACAACAAAAAGTATGGCTCCGTTGGCTGCTCATAGATCTACCTCTCCTCGATCAATCTTCCTGAATCTATTTGGTTCCTGTATTTGGATACACATGTGAGCACCACAAGCTGTATCTAATACCAAATTTATAGAAACAAATAGATTTTATTCAATAACAAATGAACCTGAAGCTTCCCCTTACTTCTTAGGTTGGGTGCAGTTCTTCTTCCAGTGACCCTTCTTGCCACATGCAAAAAAAACAACCTCCTATTCCCTTGCCTCCCCTTTGATATTACTTTTCTTTGAAGTCCATGAAGAAGCTTTGGGATTAAATATTTTTTCCTTCCCTTTCTCTTATTCACCATAAGTTTAGAATGATTTTCACACTTTATATCTCTATCCACTTGACAAATAAGGATAATAAGATTAGATAGAGACTTCTCAATGTTGTTCATATTGAAATTGAAAACAAAGTTAGAGAAGCTCTAAGGGAGTGATGCATGAATGAAATCTATTCTTAGTTCTTTAGGGTTTTCAAACCCTAGAACCACTAGGCAGTCAATGTAGCCAATGAGCTTGACTACCTGAGGCACAGCTGGGGCACCTTCTCCAAGCTTACTCTGAAAGAGTTCCTTAGAGATCTCAAACCTTTCTTGTCTTTCTCTCTCCTGGAAAAGACCACAGATGTGATCGAGCATGCTATAAGAATCCATTTTTTCATGAGACTTTATGAGATCAGTTGACATTGATGATAACATAAAACATTGAACATCGACTACATCATTCATATGTTTCTCATAGACCAAGAAATCCTCATCACTCGCTTATTTGGTAGGAGGATTAGGTAATGCTGACTCCAACACATAAGAATTCCATTTATGGTGTAGGATAACCCGAAGGTGTCAAAACCATTCCTGGAAGTTACTGCTGGTGAGGATGTTGTCTTTATCCATAATTGATCATAGGGATAGTGTGGTTGAAGAGTATTCCATTTTTATTCTAAAATTAAAAGATCATATCATTCATACTTTCTTGATTACATTTTATAAGAAATAATAAATTTTATTAAGTATCCCACAATTTTATCAAGTCCTAATAGCCCTCACCATGGAACTTAGAATGTCCAGTTTCCATGACATTATAATGGAAAGGATCTATATTCCCCTTCTCATAACCCCAATAAGGATTGGTCAAGCTATTAGAAGGTATTTAGGTAGGCAGGTCTTTTCTAACTGCAAGTTTGCAACTCCTTGATATGTTGAGTGGACTCCCCAATCCTGAAATCATGAATTTTGATTTCATCAACTCTTACCTCCAATATTACACCAAGTCTAGAAAGGGATACTCCTATTTATGTAATATGGTTAAGTCAACTTGAAACCTTTCATAAAGGCTTCCTGTATAAAAGTAAGTGTCCCAACAAGGCTTGGTCAAACACATAGTTTTATTGAGTTTTTCCCTTAATCAAGTAACAGAAGGCTTGTTCTGACATAAAATTTTATTTTAGGGATTTTTATCTCTTATTATTGAATTACTTATTATCATTATCACATTCTTGTTAATATTAATTGGAACTTACTTAAGTGATTAACCATGTCTTGATAGTATTTATGTATAATTATGGTTTATTTTAGTTCTATCTTGCATGCTTGTTTAATTCATTAATTATGGGATCGTGACAACACATCCATAATGATAAACCATGAAACTGATGGAAATAAAATAAAGTAAATGGAATTATCATGAGATTTTATAATGGTTAGTTTATCTAGTAGTTGATAAACTAACCCTGACCTAGGGGAGAAACACCTTGAACCTTTTGGGTTCGTGTTTACAGCTTCCACTTGTCCGCCTCTGTATCTCATGGGATTGGTTTCATATCAGCTCTAGCTTGTACCACCTCCACTAGCTTGGGAGTTCCATCCATTACATATTCCCTTTTTAACTCATATGTAGGTGAGGCGTAAAAATGGGTTTTACATAAAAGAAACCTTGGGCACGCAGACCATACATATTAATGAGGAGAAGGATCTCTGGCCAAAAAAATTAATTCAAATAAATATATCAAAAGAAACCATCCACATACAAAGGTCTTGGTCTAGCTCATGATCATCCATACATGAAACGATATTTACACATAAATAAAACTAGAAATAAATTCTTTAATCATTATTGTTTAAGATAAATCACGCTCGAATCAATTAATTGTCATCTGTAATTAATCAATCCTTTTATATTAAACCATTTTCTGAATTTTCTAGAGATTACCATCCATCATAATTTTAAACAAATAAATTAATTTAAAATTATCTTTGTACGTAGCTTGTACCTTGGAGAAAACCTAGTGAATTCCTATTCATAACAACCCAATGAGTAGAAATGAACATTACACATATGTTAAATTAAACACATATATATAAAACACCTATCACGTGTTGTGCCTCAACTTTATTCCCACACGATTGTACATGTCTCAAGGGTTTGTATAATATAATAATAAATTTTAATAAATATGCGTAATTTAGATGAGTACACGACGCGTAGTTCCAACCACACAACGTGTACTATTTTTCACTGTCAATCTGAATTACACACCCGAGGAAATGACATGTGAGTATACTTCAGAAATCTTTAGAGTACACAGCGTGTCTAGTGGGCCACACACTGTATAGTTCCTCATTACACGGTCTCCTTCCGGGCAATCTGTGTACGGGGTACATGATCCAACCCTAACCCAAAGGGACTACACACCGCGTCCATTGGCCACATGGTGTGTAATTCAGAAACCACGTTCCACTTGTTCCTGGTCAACACATTGAGTCATTTAAGACTTAGAAAGACTCCAACACATGACTTGGTTTAGAAGAATGGTCCGATACATTGAATCTTGACTACACAGTGTGTACTACCGAATACACGCCGTTTGTTCTGGTGTTGTACGACCAGGAAGCTTTGGAACCTCTGAATGAGATCCTCTATTTTATTTTAATCAAAATTAAAATAAAAGATCATTTTTGTAAGGTGAACGAGAAAAGAAAGAGGAGGAATAGATCTCGAGATTCAGATTTATAGAACAATTAACTTTAATTGAAACAACTAAATTATTAAATGCATAATTCATCAATGAAATATTTAAATAATTATAAACTATGATGTAACTGCTCTAATACCACTTGGAGGTTCTGGGCGTAGCAAAAGCATGGTTGGGAAGACACCCAATTTTGATTTTTACCATGATAAATGATTATTCTGGGATCAATACAATGATGAACGCCGGTCTCCATGGAATATAATCAAAGATTTAAATAAAGAAGAAAGAGGCTAGAAACCTTTAGAGATGATCTTCCACATCATGTTTATAATTAACTTATTTAATTTCATAAAGAAAAATAATACCTGGATCTTTGGTATTTTTCTTCGTTGATGATGTTGATCATCCATAATTACCCTTCCGGATTATCTCATTGCACTTGTAAGGATCCAAAATAAAATCCCTCTAGCGGTGATCCACATGTGATCTGATGGCCTCCGATCGACACCGCTCATTCTCCAGGTGCTGGCACGGTGAATCGAGTGTCTTGTGTCAGTTATTCTTGATTTCCTGTTCTTAGGCCTTGAATAACATCTCTCATTCTTGAGAGTGGATAGATGTGGATTCGAGAGAGAAATTTGTTTGGCTCAATAATTATCAATTCACCAGGAGTGTGGTGTGATATATAGAACAATATTCATAATTTCCTATTTATATACATGAAATTTCAGTTACAATATTTAATTGCATAGCAACAATTAAATACATTCATAAACTTAGAGAAAACCCATGCATTTAATAATAATACCGCATCATTATTTATGGTGCGCCAACTTACGCAAAATAGAATTATAAATAAAATCCCCCATCAAAAAATAATATAAGTGTTATTTTAATTTGTGACAACTAGTTAAATAATTATTTACCATCTTGAAATAATTATTTTACTACCAGACCAACCTTGGTCCCCTCGAACTCCACTTCCATTTATTGAACACCCAAATAAGAAAATATATAATTTATTCTCTTAAAAAAATATTTTATTTACAAAGTTGTAAATAAATATTTATTAAATGTTCAATAAAATAAATAAATATATTTTATTTAATTTATGCGATCATTTTAACTTGAATAAAATTTTTCCACAGTCTTGAGAATAATATTTATTTCATTAATTAAATTCAAATAGAATTTAACCGATACTACCAAAAACACTTAGTGTGTGACCCTATAGGATTTTTTCTCATTGGCATTAGGTGGGCTTGCCTAAAGTACAAGAGTACTATCTAGTAATGGGTCAAGGAAACTAAGAGAAAGAACGTAAAGTTGCAACAAAAACATCCACATACAAATGCTCACTGTGTAATATAATCCCTTTGTCCCAATATCTCATCAAGCAGGTTTCATGATTGTGTCATCAACTTTTATGCTTGATACGTTGTTCTTTGACTACCTAAAATAAACTCATCATTACACCGTGGCCATGGAATTTCACATGATGGTTATATTTCAATCAAAGGGACAATATATCAACTTCCATAAATAGAAGGAAAAAATACTTCCTCGACTAATCCATTAATAACATGCCACTTGTGATGCACCCAACGTAACCTACTTCCCACAAACTGTCTGTGTGATGATTTTTGTCAGTAAATCAAAGTGTGTAAGTTGTGACACGTATTAATGATAATCTTAAAGTTTAAGGATCATTACACACGCTCACAGATAGAAATATCCGGTGAAACCAAAACATGTGGAATTATTACTAGTGGGTCTGTTATCATAATCTCATATCTTGGAGATTACCAAGTGCGAACTTCATGAGAGGAAGCCTCATCTTCTTACGAGTACTCACACCCGATGGTCTGTATGCTATGTGTCCCATCATAGCATGTCATCCAACTGAAGAACTATATTTAAGAATATTTTTATAGCATTTCTAGGTTCTCATCATAGCGGGAAACTTCCATGACCTTATCAATGCAACAAATACCCTAGGACATTATTACATCCTAATCATGCAGAACAATGAATAATATATAATAATACATTAAATATCCATGTAATTAAAGTAAAACCAGTTGGTTCTAGGACACCAAATCTTACAATATCATGGTAAAAAAACTCCCGTGATCGATTAGGTTCACTCCCTAATCCCTTGCATGATGTCTAATGAGACTAAAACATGTACCAATGCATTGGAGTGCTATATAATTCCGGGTGAACCTGTCACTTTCATATCATGTACATGCATAAGTGTTCCACATAAAACATTCAATATAGAATCATATTTCATCATATTTAATTATATGATCAAGAAATGTGGAATAAATATATAAAAATTTCCAATAAAATGAGTATAAATATTTCTAGTTTAATACCATTGAGTGTAAATATTTATGGTATTCACAATAAAAATGTTTTTCATGGAAAGGTTTCTGTGAAATTTTAGCAGCAAAAGGGTGGTACTTAAAGATTCATAAAAAGGTTTAATGAGAGATAAAGAGGTATATATTAATTTAAAAATAAAATTTATAGTAATATATACATGTAAAAACATATCCAAACATTAGTAATTGTAAATAAAAGACATAAAATGAATAATATGCACGAATAAAGAGTATAAGGAATGGATCCCTTACTAAATTTATGCATAGTAACGACTTACATAAATGCTATAATGAGAGGGGATAAATGATCTCACATTTATTAGAAATAAATTTTAAATTATAGGGATATTTATAAAGTCATAATAGCATAAGAAACTAATATTCAAAAGAATAAATACAAAGGAGGTTCTTGAGTTGAAAAGAAGAGAGAGAGGTAACTTAATTTTAGTACTAAAAATTGGTGTACAATTTTGGAAGCACAACAGGTGTACATAAAGGTTCATGAGAGGGATCAATAAGAGTGAAAGGGGTATCTCATAAAATGAAAATAAAAAGTTAAGTAAAATGTATGCATAAAAACATACCCAAACAAGAATAAATGGAAATTAATAGGTATAAAAAAAATAGGTTCTTGAATAAAAAATGAGAGGGAGATCCCTTACCTTGAGAGGGTGATTCCAAAATATTGGTAGGATGTTATTAAAATATTGGGGGAACCATGGGAGGATTTTAGAGAGTGGATGTAATATTAAGGGCATGCTCTAAGGTTTTTGAGTGAAGAGGAATGAGAGCTTGGGTGGGTTTATGTAGTAAAACATAGGGGAGTTCATTAATATTTTCCAAACATAGGTTTTGGAATCTATACAATACAGTAATCAAAATGAAAAACCTTACCATTATTTTACCATAAATTTTAATATTTGAGCGATTTTATTTTTTTTAAGTACAAGGGCCAAAATTATTAAAATATTACCCTTGTTGATGTGGAAGTGAGTCATGCTCTTAAAGAAATGATTTTAGAAACTTAAAATATAATATAGGTTTTGGAGCATTCATAAAAGATTTATAAAATTAATCAAATAACATAAAAATAACATTATTTTAAAGGGGAAACATATTTTTGGTCGTGTATACACTTTATATAATTTATTACGTCACTTTTGGTCCATTATGATTTCATAATATATATCATATATTTATTCTGTATTTAAATTTTTACCCAAAAATTTGATTGAATCATAAAATTATGGAAAATTAATTATTGGATAATTAATATGTTATGATTAAAAAAATAATATTTATTTTATCCAATTTTTTTCCAAATATGTAAATCATCTCTTTTAAAATAAAAAGCGACATTTATTGAGAAATGTTGGGTTTTCGACAATAACAGTTTTCGAACCCTTATAAAAATTATTTTCAACTTCATAAAGTTATATTAAAACTATAATTAATAAATATTATTTAATAATAAAATTTTATTAACATATCATTTATTTAAAAAAATTATTAATTTATCAAAAGGAATAGCTTAATTGCAATTGCATGTTACCCATAAATATAATTTTTTTAACAAATCAAAATCAAAAAAAATTTATAAAGTAACATCAATAAGTAGTAAATATAACCATTATTATATTTAAATAATATATATATATGCATATTATTAAGGTATTGATACACACCCCCTTATAGAGTTGGTGAGAGATGATATGAACATTGATCTAGATATTACCATCAAGAACCAACTTCAAGACTTGGATGGACTTCCAATCAACATTTTAAACATTGTCAACAATTATTGTTTCTCAAACAAGAAGGATTTCTGGTCTTGGAAGCCCGCAGTTAATGGAATTCTCACTTCAAAGGCTTTTTATGAGTTCTCCTTGAACCCAAACTCTGACAATAAATGGATGAGGAACTTGTATAAAAAAGTTATTAGACCATCTCGCTCCAATTTGGTTTGGATAATTTCTCATTGCAAGATTCCTACTGATTATTATCTTCAACGTTGTGGTATTTCTTTATGTTCTTCTTGTGTTTTCTGTCACCAACACAGAGAGGATGCTGATCATTTATTCCTTTTTTGCGCAACTGCGGCTTCAATATGGAAGGCTTTAGCAGATATTTTTGAGATTTCTCTTCCTAGGACGTCCTCTATTGTGGACTTTATTCAAATATGGAACTATATTGGTCTCTCCTCTAAACTCTTGGATTTATTTCAAGTTGCTGCTTCTGAATTGTTGCATTTTTTCTGGTTCTCTAGGAATCAAATTCTCCATGAGAATAAATCCTTCTCGGTATCCTCTGCTCTCTCACACATACTTGCTGGGATAAGTGTAGCTGGCCTGCCTAAGAAGCATTATTGTGCTAATTCCATTCATGATTTCACTGTTCTTAACTGAATTGGTATCAAAGGAAATTTTAAACCTCTAGTTTGCACTTTTTAAGTTCTATGGAAATAGCCTTTTGTTGGTTGGTTGAAAGTTAACTTGGATGGTGCTTCGAAAGGGAATCCCAGTCCTTCTGGATATGGTGCCGTATTCAGAGATCATAAAGGAATGGTGGTGGGTTTCTTCTATGGTTCTTGTGGTATTGTTTCCTCAATTGAAGCTGAGATGATGGGAATCATCGTTGCTGTGGAGCAGGCCAAAAAATATGGCTGGAATAATATTTGGCTAGAGAGTGATTCGACTAGGATTGTCTCTGCTATTAGGGATGGTTCATGTCACCTTTCCTGGAAGCTTCAAAATCGATGAATTAATTGTTTAGATTCCCTTTTTTCTATGAATCATATTATTACTCATGTTTACAGGGAAGCTAACTCTATTGCAGATGGTTTGGCTAACAAAGGAGTTGAAGGGGATGTCTTCATTTGGTATGACAAACTTCCTGATGTTTTTTCACCCCTCTTGAAAAGGGATTTGGACAGAGCTCCCCTTTTAGGATCATCTCTTGATCAGGTTATTTTTTGAATGCGGTGTAGCAGCATTCTCAAGCATTGCACAGTTCGGTTTGGTCTTGAGCTTGTGTTCCTTTATACTAATTTTCAGACTTGGGAATTTATAGTCTCTTAGACCTCTTTATTGATCCTTCTTTATCTGGCCTGTTTTGTTCTGTTATCTATATTTTTATTCTGTTTCTTTCTAATTCATTTGTATCTTTATATGGTTCTTTTGAGGTTCTGGGTGAGGCATGCAAGGATGGTTTAGACCCTGATGAGCTTACCCTCATGAGCAGCAAAGGCACTGCTTGTTGGTTCAGTTTTGAGGTTACGGTTTCAGATTTAAAAGAGTCGGCCAGTCTGTTTCTGGCGCTGGAGATGGATGAATAGTTCAGCACAAGGGAAGAAGAGACATAATTTTGATCTCTATCCCTACTTGATAAGGAGTACTACTCATGGAGCTTCTATCCTATAGCATCCCGTCTTTTTATAACATAACTTTCATTTCATTACACAGAACCGAGGATCGTTAAGGTTTAGTGTCTTGGAAACAAGGATCATAATACATAAAAAAAACATAAAACATTCTTCTTAAACACTTGAAAGGCTTCTCCTTTAGTTCATCCTATGTTCATTATGCATCTCATAACCTGGGGACATACATCAAAAGAAAGGGTGAGCAGAAGGCCCAGTAAGGGAAACAAGAGAAACATTTTACAAGTGAACTTGAGATACTTCAATAAGGACATGAAAAGAACTTTAAGGCATGAGAAAGAAATCATGAGATACATCATAATAAAAATAGCATTTTTCATAACTTGAAGATGTGGCTGCAACATCTAATATTGACAATCGTTTCGTTTCACCAAGGTCCATCCCCAAGGTGTCGTTAAAAAATTACCAAGGTTATTCACCAAGGCGTCGTTAAAATGGTCATCTCTAGAGATTAAGTCTTTACCCAATGCATTGGAGCGCTATCAGGGCGCACCCTTAAATTTGACTTTATTATCATGTGAGCCACATATATCATCATCAAACATTTCATAAATAACCCATATAGAATAAAATAAATGGGTTTCATTTCATAATCATAACGTTTTAAAAACTGCTTTAAAGACATGATCTTTACGTTACTTTAAACCCACGGAAAGGGAAAGCGGGTATCATGTATGTAAATCCCAGAATTTAAAATAGATATTATATATATATATGTGAATACCCCTGTAGAAATAGGATCTTTGAGTATTCACTTTATAATATAAAATAATTTTGAGAAAAGAGAGGCATTTTGAGACGAAAATTCTGCAGCATAACGGCTATGTTACAAGGTTTTAGAAAACTTTGAAAAGAGAGGGAACATGGGTCGAACAATCATAATTGACCCATAAAACAGTAGAGGGACAGAATAAGAAGGATATATGGACATGGTGATGCTATTTTAAGGACATACAATTTGAAATGAAAAACATGGAAGGAAGATAAAAATTTGATTTCTCTTATGAAAATTCGGCAGCCTAACGACGTCACTTAAACTTCAACAAAAATGAATTGAAAAGATCAAATAGGGTCTCTCATCATATGATCATAAGAGATCAGTATGATAGATATAGATATCATACCCCAACATAATAAAAAGGAACTTGAAAGATTTGACATGAAAATCGAACTTGAAAAATGAGAAGGGTGAAAGAATCACTTAAACATTCGACAGCCTAACGACGTCACTTAAACTTTCATAAAACAAAATGATGAGAGTAAGAGGGGATATCTCATCATATAAACATGAAAGGGGCAGTAATAGGAATATAAAAGAACATCCTCTCACATAATAACATGGAGCATAAAAGGAATGACATAAAAGAGATTACATGAAAAGAAAGAGAGGGGTCAGATCCCTTACCTTAAAACGTGACTCTTGAAACTCAAAGTTTTGGACCTTGAGGGCTTGGGGGAACCTTGGGAGGACTCCTTGGGAGGTAAGGAGACCAGAAATTCATTGGGGGAGAGTTGGGAGTGGAGACTAAAGGAGGAAAGGGTGGGTATTTATAGGGAAAGTGAGGGGACAAGGCATTAATGGCCAAGGGACACCTCACTAGTGGTTTTGGAAAAACCATGGGCTTGCCCAGGGTATTTTCCCATGGTATTGGCCACTTGGGACACCTCACACCTTATCTTACTATTCATAATTCGACCATATTGAATATATACTTAATACATCATTTAATGATGTCATTAAACACCCGTAACTTAAAAACTATATTTTCACTATTCATCGAAAATTCAACTTTCTCAGAATAATCCCAAAATTTCACCTTAACCAAATATCAATGCTCTAAATATATTTATGAACTCCATTTTATAAAAATAATTTTCTAAATAATTTTAATTTAATTTTTAAATAAAAATACTATTCATCAAAAATTCGTTTTTTTCAGAAAAATCCCCAAAAATTACCTTAACATAATATCGATGCTCTGAGTTCAAAAATAAAGTACTTTTTATAAAAATAATTTTCTAATTATTTTTAATTAAATTTTTAATTAAAAAACACTATTCATTCGAAAAAACTAATACTTGACTAATAATTTATGAAACCGTTATTTACCCATTTTATTGAATCACATTACTTAATCTAGGTGTCTAAATTATATTAAAACTTTCTTTGAGTGAAATTACTAATCCATTTGGTCACATTACTAATCCTAAGCGTAAAATCACTATTCATAATTTACTATTCATCAAAAATTAAGTTGATCTTATTAGACTCCAAATTCCTTACTGAACACTTTTGTAGAAGACCATTTTTTGAAAATCATTACACATCATTAGTTATTTAGGGTTTACATAAATATTTTAAAATATCCTTTTTTTCAAAATTCATCAATAAAATACATTCTAAAATTATCTGGACATTTGAAATTTCACAAACATCACTAAAGGAAGAAATCTCAATTTATTCACCCGAAAGGATTACACAAGGAAGCTAGGGTCTCGTCACATAGCCCCTTATAACACCGTCATAAGACCTAAGTGTAAGGTGTGCTATGGTGAGAGAATCTGAGGGAGGCTCAGATAACATTGCCCTAGTAGTAATCTCTACTAACTTGAACTTCTCCCGTAGGTGTTTCCGTTCAAGCTTGACACGCTGGAGTTCGGCTTGGGCTTGGTCCAAAGCGAAGCCCACAGATGCTACCTCCTTCCCAAGCTCTGATAAGTGGGCTTCATAATGGTCGAGTCTACTGGATGAAGCCATCGACTCCTCTTTCTGCATTAACCATTAACATATTATTAAATCATTAAGAGTAAGTTAATATACTACTCAAAAATATTGGGTCGTTACATAGCCGGACAGCAATGCCTGGATTTTTCCTCAGGCGGGACTCCCTCAATCAGTATGTGGCGCTTGTTTGGGTTAAGGACCCTGGTTCTGGATATCTGTATTTTTTGTGGTTCTTTGGTGCTCCTCTCCTGTTTTCTGTTTTCATTTAATATATAGGCCTTTGTGCCTCAATCCTTTTAAAAAAACACTATAAAATTATCTAAGGGTGAGGTTTATGTTGGTGAGACTTTCCTAGGGTGGTTTGGTATACATGGTTTGGGCCGTAATCTTGATAAGCTTGAACTTATGCCGTAAAAGGTTTCGCTCAGGCTTTTATTGTTGTATATCATCTTGAGCTTGGTCAATGTAAAATCCTAGTGATGATATCTCACTTGGAATCTCTGATAAATGGGCTTCATAGGGGATGATCCTACTGGTCTAGGCGATCAATTCCTTTGTTTGTGTCAATTGGATTTGTCAAAACCCTATATGTATACTAGTTATATGACCATTGTTCAATGGATATATGATTGATAATTATGATGTTTAATGGTATTTAAAACCTGATAGAATATAATAAAATTAAATAAGTCCATGTGTTTTCTAAAACTAGAAAACAAAATATGGAATTTAATTCAACCACAATGGTAATTTTATTTATAAAAGTTTAGGTCGTTACACCCCTTAACTTTATAAAAGATCATATGGGAAAACAACCATATAAGTGATCTGTTCTTGATTCCCAAATGAAATGAATACATTAAATTAAATGGATGTGAAGGGTGAAAACTTTTCACATGTGCCTTATATACATTTTAGAATATTCCTTGACTAATTAAAATTTATAATGGTTGGAAACCATCTCTTGGATTATATTAAATAATGACTGACTCTTATTATTATTTATAACACTTGGTCATAGAATTCCTTACAATTTATAATACCTAGGCATATATCCCAGTATTATTCATGATACTCATGCATGTAATCCCTTATTATTCTATTACACATATGGTTATGGCGACCCTAATTTAAAATATGAGACTCTTATGATAATTCATGGACGCCTGAGTTATACCTTAGGTCTTGGAAAGTACTACATATTTATATATATGTCTATATATATTATCACATATATAGTATATATATATATATATATCTCTATATAAGTATACCTATATACATAGAGACACATTATCATATACAAATCACCTCAGGATGAAGTAGGTAGAGTCAGTTAGGTTTCCTTTAGGAAACTAATTTGACCTGGTTATAACTTACATTTTTAATTATTATTATTATGATTGCACACTGTTCATATTATATACGTTGGCTGGATCATACTAGAATCTGTTGGTGGTGGCCTACTAAGTATATATCACACTCTATTCGGGTTGTCTATGGTACTTGGACAAATTTCATGGTTGCAAGTAGGGACAAATGGTAGCATCCTGCTTTGGAATCTTGATTATCAGTGTTAGGATGAAGCGTGAGAGTTGAGAACTGAGATTATTCTCAAAATTCTATTAGATATAGATTATTCTTTTGTTAAATTTTTAATATATTTTTATATATATTCCTATTACTCTATATCCAGTGTATTTCCCTTTTTGTATAATATCATGACATGATCAAAAAAATTTATATGACACTGAACATGGGTCTACCTTTATTTATGTTATTGTCTCCGGATTGGGGATTTATTATTATCTAGATCTGCTCTTATTATTTTTATTAATTTATCATTCCACTGTGCTATCCTCTGAACCTGAGTGTATAGTATTCTCACTATACCATCTATGACCCTCACTACTAGTTGGCTTCCTCAAGCATATATGCCATGCTGTATGTCAAGGTTATTTGTGCTTATGTGATAAAAAACTAAGGGTATTTCAAAGTCTTAATAGTTTAAATGTAATTAGATTGTATTTAAATGGACCAAGGATGGTATGGTGGGACCCTCATAGGTGACTTTATCATTTATATGCTTTGGTACTTAAACCCATGGGGGTGTTTTCATGTTAAATGGGATGGTTATTTAAAGTGTTTGCAACCGCTTATACAGATGGCGTATAAATGTATGGAGGAATCTTAATTAATCCACCCCATTAAATGATAAAAAACTATTGTTTTCTATTTACAACTGGTACTTATTATTCATAATATTTGAGCCTCTTAAATGTTGATGATGAAAATAAAATTGATGTAATGGATTAATTAAAACCATTTATAGGTATTAATAGCTCAAAAATATTTTAAGGGTTAGCTTTAGTTTTTCTTAGAGATTCACCCCAGTTGGTAACATGGAAGTTTCAAATAGGTTTCATTGGATTTTTAAGTTGTTTTTGATATAATGGTTAGGTGGTAGAGCCTAGTGAATTTTTAGGCATGAATCTAGCTTTAATGGTTAACACCTTATGTTAAAGATAGGGGTTAGATTATTATGGTAGAACACTTGGTAACATGGAACCACCAAAATTTCTATCCCGGTTTCTTGGAATAGTAAGTTTTATTAGTTTGATTGTTGATCCAAGTATGACTCTTAGTTAATGAAACAAAACCCCTGGGTGGTGGGTGTTTTTCTAGTGATTTAGACCTTGAGGGGGTATTACCATATATGGATACCTGAAAATTGTTAGATTTTTATCCTTTTACATAAACATCATGACCCTCCTAGGTGCAGTTCTTTATGAGGATGATCAAAGAGGATCATGGCCCTATAACCCGATGCTTTTTAGGTAGTGTTGTTATACTTATGTTTACCAGTTTGACCCTTGTAGGTTAGTGATCACTTTACATTGATTTCTACTTTACCTATTTATAGAGAGTTTATAGGTCTGTTAGATTCCATGGAATGAAGGACAATAAGTTGGTTGTAGTTCATGGGTGAGAGACCTTAGGGATAGGTAGATGTACTTAGTGGTCTTGTTTGAGCTTGATAGTAGGGACAAGTGGAAGGCCTAGAGACCCTTGGTTTAGACTTGGAACCTTGTAGGTCAACTATGTTTTGTTTGATTAAGGAAAACATATGAAGATTTTGTTCAATGTCTATATTTCCTTTGAAGGAAATGAGAATGGTATTATACTAATTTCAAGATCGATTCATGAAGGTTCTCAAATTTTTCAATTTTTGGAATGGTGATGCATTTAGTTTTTAGAAAATCATTTAGAATGCTAGGTGTTGACAATGGATTCGATAGGAAGAAATTTTCTTGTACCTAGACTAGTTTCCTAGTGATTATGGATAACTTTGCGAAATGGATTAGGTGTCGTTACATGACCACACTACCACAAAACTGAGTTTACATAGTGTCACCCTTTACTAGTGCTAAAAAAAGTGCTGATAAAGGGAACTTTTAACAGCGCTAAAAAAAGCACTGTTAAAAGTGACCCTTTATCAGCACTTTTTTTAGCACTGATAAAGGTACCCCATTTATCAATGCTTTTTTTGGTACCACTGATAAAGAGGGGGATTTATCAGTTCTTTTTCCTAGCACTGATAAAGTGTATATTTAAAAAATATAATTTTTCATGAAAATAATATAATGTTATATAAGTATATTTATATTGATATAAATATAATATATATTTTTTAAATATGCTTTAGATAAGTATAAATAGACTATCACATTTAATATATAAGAAATTTAGTGAAAATGGCTTTAAAATATTTTAAAAAATATTATTAATTAATATCTTTCTAATTATTATCGACTAATAATCACTTAATAATAATTTTAAGACATAAAAAATAAATAAAATCAATAAAAGATCTAAAATAAGTTGAAAATGTAACTCAAACTTCAAAAGGCCATAAATTTTGATCTGGGTGTTCATTTGAGCTCTACAACATATCAAATCGAAGCCTGGGACAAGCTCTACGCGATGTAATCCAAGGGAACCTTCTGTCACATTTTTTGGGGCCAAAATGGTCCATAAGGCCTCTAAAACTGAGTTTTTAGTCCGCATATCATATTTTTTTAACATTAGATGGAATTTCAGCCTCATTCCAGGGGGTCTTTTTGACCTTTTTGTGTGTCTTTATTTCCAAACTGATATATATTATCTATATATTAATAACATATTTATATATATATATTAATATATAATATTTGTATATATATATAAATATGTATAATTATACTTAAAAATTCACATATAATATGTGTGTATGTGTGTGTTGTATATTTGTATGTATTTATTTATAAACACATACAAAAAACCATATTTTATAAATTTATTTAAAACTGATCTTACAAATATAAATTAATATACGAATAAATATATTAACATATAAATATAACTATATAACTATATATATTAATACACACACACACACACATATATATATTAATATACGGATATATATATATATATATTAAGATACAGATATATATATATATAAATATAAATATAAATATGTTAATATATATATATATATATTATTATACAAATAAATATAACTAAATATATATATAAATAAATAGTTATATTAATAAATGAAGAGAAAAGTAATATGGAGTGGTAAAGGTTTAGGCACGTATACAATAGGTTCGGAGTTCGAATATTGGGAGAGACAGGTCACGCACGCGGGTGGGAATAATTCCTAGCACTGTTAAAGGGGGGGGGGGGGGTGGGGGCACTGTTAAAGTGGGGTGAGGTGGTTGGGGAATACGGGCTCGGGTGGGGGGTGGGGCGTTGTTGAAGGGGGCTTCAAGAACTGTTGGATCCCCTCCTCGAATTGATTTTTTTATTTTTTTTAATGTTTTTTTAACTTTTATCAGTGCTAATAAAAGCGCTGATAAATGACCCTTTATCAGTGCTTTTTTTAACGTTGATAAAAGGGAGATTTATTAGTGCTTTTCTGAGTGCTGATAAAAGGTACCCCCATCTTTGCCTCAATTAAAAACACTTTTCTATCACTATTAATGCCCTTTTCTAGCACTGATAATGGCCATATTTGCAGTAGTTCCAATTCTGTGTAGTTTTTGAATTTTACGACTGATTTTGTGACACTCATGGACATAACATAGAAGGAGTGTCTTGCATATGTCTAAGAATGAAATTGATATAAAATAATTATAAGAGGATATTTTATCTCATTTATCATGATTGAACTTGGAATAATCACGTTGGCCACATCCCAGAGCTACGTTTGGTAGTGGATGGAGCATGTTCCATGGGATAAGTTCATGTTTTTAGTGAAATGATGACTAGAAAAATCCTAAGGTGTGGATCATCACATTTTTCATGGTGATAATTCCCTTATAGGTAAAAGGGAAATGATCATAAAGGGACATTCATAAATGGTCAAGAGATCTTCTAGAAGCTGGTAATCTTGGTTATTGCATGAAATAATAAAATGACACCATGGGGTGGGTGGTCATTAAATAGTAAGTGGTATGTGTGGATGTCATTTTAAAGGTGCGTTCCAAGAGTGCTCCTACCATAATGAGATTGACATGCACAATAGAATATTCATATTGGACTTCATGATGAATGAATCACTAGAGTGTCAATCGGTTCTTGAATCAGTTGGTACGAGACTGCACACCCATTATGTTAAGAATGATATGAATGATATATTCGAGTTACATGTGGTACCATTTATATAACTAGTCATAGGGTTTCTGTATGCATTTTGTGGATCGAAGAGTTAAATTTGATGTTTTTAATAATGGAAACATAGATATTTGAGTAAATTTGAGGTAGTTCCTATGACGAGGACTATCACAAAAATGGTTCAGGAACCATAGGAAATTTGGCACATGTTTGGAAACGGACACACATGATCAGGAGATGTGGTTTCAGAAGTTGTCAAAATGAAATGTACAAACCATTTTTATGTGAGAACAACTCGAGGAGAGTTTGATACATTCCTACTGATGGAATATTTGTGTACTCCTTATTTAGAGGTGATCATTCCCAATATCTTGAAATTATCTTGATTACACTGGGAGAACTTCAGCTATACACATATCTATTTAAATATATTTTTCTTTTATGATTATAGGAACCCCTTAAGAGTTGTGCATGAGGAGTAGTATAAGGCAACACATAAGGTGGGGAGTAAAACTTTGTACTTTTGGAGGTATATGGGCCTCATTTGAACTAAATTTATGAAAATTCCATGAAAACTATTCTCATAAAGCAGGAATAGGTGGTGGATGATGTATGTGCTATCACTCACAGATGAGAAAATTCTTATCCATGCCAGTTATTATATATGAAAATGGATGGGGTCTGGGATGTGGTTATTAAAAATATCTTCATGGATACGATGTCGAAGATTATCGTAAGGTGGGGAGTGAGATTTTGATCATAGTTAGTTGACCCTAATGTGGGTAAGAGTCATGAAAGTGTAATACTAGCTATTAGATGATCGTTTTTGAATCTTGTTTCCATTGGATAAATGAAACTATGTATGTTTGGATTTCTCAGTAAAATTGTAGACATGAGCTTCATTAATTGAGTACTTATTGCTTACTTGATCTATAATTGGATCACTAAATAGGTGTGTAATATATTGATTGACACCTATATTCCCAATTAGGAATGCTATGGACAGACTCTATAACATTAGAAGATTATTTGACTCGATTTCCAAGTGTGATATGACTATTGGGATCTGTTAGTGTTTTTGATACATAGAAACTTCAGCTATATACCAATGTCTTACTTATAAACTATTTAGTATGGAATAACTTGGATTATATCCTTGTAATTTGGTAATTTTATTTAAAGGTTACCCTAGACATACGATCAGTCTTGGTTAACATATTTTTAGAATGATAATCCAAGGGTGCTAGATCGAGTACACACCTATGGTTGTGCTGTGGCATGAAAAAAACAATGTTTAGTTTAGCTATATGCATCCCCATAAGTCATTTATGGGATTTGATTAATTTTCTCAAATATATCTCTAGGTACCTTAGTTTAAAGGCATCTAAATCGTGTTTTCAGATGTGTGGACTATTGAGGCTGGTCATTTTCAGAAATATTCAGCCGGTAGTGACCCAACTTTCTTACTCTTATTTAGTTTCATGCAGTCGATGAGGAAACATATTAGGTATATCATCTGGATGAGTATAGTGTAGTGAAATATTATCCAATTCTTAAAAAAAATCCGGCTTGGCCATGAAAAATGAGGTCAATTTGGAATCGACCACTCGAGAAAGTTTAGAAATGTGTTGAAGTGCATCATTAGAATGATAAGGGAATGATTAAGTAGGGAATTATAATAGTGGGATCACTATGGATTCTAATTTTCCATACAGTATTGAACCTATAGTGGGGAGCTATGTGGGACAATTAGTGAAAGAGATGATAATGTGATTATGTCTCGGGTTAGACGGGATTATGTAAGCATCGTCTCAATATTTTATTTTTTAAATCAATCATTAACATTAGTTTCAATGACTTATGTACCATGTGTTAGAACTAATTCTTTTAGGATAATTTTGCATTTAAAATGATACATATCCACTTCAATTGGAATTTCATGACCTAGGTAGGTTGGGTGATGTTTTGTTTTTTCCAAAGGCTTCTCAGGGACAAGAAGTTCTAATGTGGTGATATTATATGATCTTGAAATCTCTTATGAGGTAATAATACTTTAAAATTTATTATAAATCTATTATTTTACTCTAATGGAAGTCATTAAAGTTTTATGAATGGATTAAGGGGAATCCAAGGCTCATTGGAAGCCCAGATCTCTAGTTTTTAGAGGAAAAAAACCACTCGTATGGTTTTTTCAAACTATGCCCCTAAGTCTATGCAGTTTTTTAAAAATGTGTGGAATGTTGTTGTAAACTATAGAGGGGTGCATGGGTTGTTCATGGTTTTCCAAAACCATGCACTAGAAATGCATGGGTAGTTCCACTTAGGGAGTGGGTGTGCACCATTAGTGTATAGTTTGGTCAAATATTCCTAGCCTAGTTTGGTGGTCAATAATAGACAAGTAGTCTACTACCCCTCTAAGGTAGGTGGTCCAACGCTTTTCCCCTAAGGAATTGTTGTTTTATATCATGTTCTATGATGCTTCACACTAGAATTTTTGTGTGATACCTCAAAAAATAAATCATTCTAAATTTATTTTTTATCCATGTTAGAAATTCCTTCATACACCCTTGTCCTTGTTGAAAGATGTCCCCTTTGACTTATGACAACTCTTGAGGCATTCTTATAAAATGAACCTTGACTTTATGAATGATCATGTGACCAAACCAACTTTGAAGTGGTCTTTTATTAACTCATAAATGAAAAAAATATGTTAAATTAAATTTAAGTGAAGGGTATGAACCTGTCCACGACCCTTAAAAACATTGTGAATTATGCCTTGACTAAATGAAATGTTTAATGGTTGGAAAAAATCCCTTTTATTATATTAAAGAATGACTAGAACTTATTATTATTTATGATACTTAGGAATGGTATCACTTATTATTTATTTTACTCAGGCATGGAATCCCCTATTATTCATGACACTTGAGCATGGCATCCATTATTATTCTATAAGACAAATGGGCATGTTGGATCTAATTTAAATTATGATACTCATATGATTATGCGTGGATGAATGAGTTATTCCTCATATCCTATCTAGTACTATGTATCTATATTTATGTCTATATGTGTTATCACATATATAGTACATATACATACATACATATCTATATATGTATACCTATATACCTGGTGAAACATGATCAGAGATACCCCGACTTAGGTTGAAGCTGGTTGAGTTAGTTGGGTGTCCTTTAGGAACTCGAGATGATCTGGTTATAGTTTAAATTTATTCTTATTATTGTTATCCTAAACACTAATCATTTTATATAAACTGATTGGATCATACTATATCCCATTGGTGGTGTCCTATTAGGTATATCCCACAACCCGTTCAGCCCACCGATGGTACCCTAATAAACTTCATGGGTGCAGGTGGGGACAAAGGGAAGCATCCAGCTTTGGACTCTTAATTATTAGTCCTAGGATGGAGTATGAGAGAATAGGACCAAGCTTATGATCGTGATGATATAAGACATAGATCAGTCTTTTCTTCACTTTTGAATAAAATATTATATATTATTGTTACTCTATGTTTAGTGTATTTAACTTTTTTTAAACATCATGACATGAACAAAATTTTGTATATGAAACTAGATATGGTTCCACCATTGTTTACACTATTGTCTCTAACATAGGGATTTATTCTTATCTAGATGTTTTCTGTCACTTTTTATTCATTTTTTACACAACGATATCCTATAAACTTGAGGGTATAGTATTCTCACTGTACTATCTTAGACCCTTGGTTCTAGTTGACAACCTATAGTGTATGGGGAGGCATGGTTTAGGCTATGTGTTCAACCGGTTTGGGTCACTTACCAGTAGATCAATCCCATGATATTAAAAAAATAGGACTGGTGCACCCCACAATGAATCAATTAGACAAATAAACCTTTTCTATATTGAATTGTATCTAATTTTTTCATCTCTTCTAACTCAATGACAACCGTTCTATAAGGAGTCTTCGATATGGGAAGGTATCCAGGTATAAGTTCTATTAATAACTAAAACTCATAGTTAGGAGTAATACCATGGAACTACTCAAGGAATACATTATTATAATACATCACAACAGAAATGTATTCAAAAATGATTCTCTCCTTTGTTTTAGTCATTTTGGCTAGATATTCTTGCTCATAAGAAAATAAAATCCACACTTGAATAGAATATTCTAGGGGAGATTCATCATACTCCTAACAATTATACATAATCAGAGGATTAATTAGGTCATTAAGAGTGATATACCACTATCTATAATTGATGTTGGATTTATATAGGCACTGCTAATCTATGAACAATATAGATTCAAACTCCACTAAAGGAAGTAATATGAGATTTTATGGAAAATTTAGTCCAAAACAATTTACTAGGGATGAGTTATATACTTAGTATGAAATGATTTCTTTTTGGACCAATTGGGGCCTATATACCCTGAGAGGGGGGGTGAATCAGGGTATGGATATTCTTTTTTAAAGTTCTTCCTGCCCCACTGAATCTTGACCTCTTTATTACAAGGGTCACTTTGTTTGCACTTGTGTGTTTATTATGAACACTTATTTTCTTCTTTATCTGATGATGATGCTTTAAATGAAATGCAGGGAAGTAAGTAGGAAGACACAAATATTTTTACTTGGTTCACCCTCACTGGGCTACGTCCAAGGAGCATACTTTAACAAGTTGTCGGTCATACCAAATTAAACTAAACTTCACTAGCTGTGGATTATAAGGTTCGGGCACAGTCACTCTGTCCCAAGATCACTGCCTTTACAGGGTTTAGGGTCATATCACTGCTTTCCCAAGGGTTACTCCCCATTTCTCTCTCTCTGGATCACTGCCGGTGGAGAGGATCACCTTCTTCCTCTTCATTTTCTCACTGCTCCGGAAAGGATCAACTCACACTTTATAGACCTGTAGGTCTCTTCATTTTCATGAAGGTATGAATATTACTCTGTATTTAGATGCTCTTTTGAAGTCTATCTTTCACCTGTATATGAATTTCTCTTTGCACCGAAGGTATCAGGAAATCATCCAGCTTCCACGCAACCCTGAATCACTGCTGGAAATCAACCTTACTTGGCGCGCAATTCTAAGCCGACACGCAATTATCGATGCAAAAGTCACAACTGGAAAGAAAGTCCACCTCAACTACTTGCGCGACACAAGCCTCTGCAACTCCAAACTTGTGCGACTCAATCCCCTTTACACCCAAACCAACATTGGCATGCAACTATCAACCGGCGCGCAACTTCAAACACTGGCACGCAACTATCACCTGGCGCGCAAGTCCCACTTGCGCGACCACACACCACTTGCGCGACCACCACACCTGCGCGACAGGATATATGATTTTTCTAAGTTTTGAACTCCGTTGCAAATGAGGAGGGGTGGTCCAGTATTTATAGGCAATTTGACCACCCTGTGCGACAGCACGTAAGTCTACCCTCGGTGCACAAGTCTTGGTGCGCAGGTCTCTTCCCCTACGAGTCACTTGCGTGAACCACTTCCAAACTTGCGCGAACCTCTTTCCTTTGACATATTTTGAAGTTATGATCTTGAAAAACAATAGGCGCGCAAGTTTCCAATCCTCCTAGGCATCGGCGCACAAGTCCTTTCTCTTGGAGCGCAGGTCACCTGCACGACCAACTCAATACTTGCGCGACCCTTATCCCTTTTCCATATTTTGATGATCTGATCTTGAAAAACATATAGTGCGCAAGTTTCCAAGATTTCAAGAACACGCCGCACAAGTCCCTTTTCCAAAAACCACTTTTCTTCATTTGACGATTTTTAGGCCAAAAAATTTGGCAAACACTTGGAAAATGGCGCCACCTTGTGTCTGCTCTTTTCGTACCGCCTCCAGATCATCCATTACTTTGTCTACGTTCTTGAATCAAACATGGATCATTGACCATAGCTTTTGAACTCAACATTACACCATGAAATCCCCTTTGTCAACAAATTTTTATGTCATTGGTCTTCTTTGTCAACAATCACCACATAGATGTCCACTTTGTCAACAAACACAATCACCTCAAAAATGCTTCAATGAAACCTTGAGGGATTTTTGCCCAAAAATATCCGCCTTTGGGTTTGTTGAAAACTCTTCCATAAAAAGATACAAAGTAAATTCTTCATCCACCATTTGCCTCTGTGATTCTGATAGCCACTACAAAATAAACAGTGTTTAGCGGCGGTTTTGTGGCGGCGGTTCACAAAACCGCCGCTAAACGTTTTCCGAAATACATTTCGTGGCGGTTTTTAATAAACCGCCGCTAAACCTTTGTTTTTTTTTAAAAAACCCCGACCCTTCCCTACCCCGACCCCTTTCCCTGCAACCCTCGCCCGCAGCCCCCCGCGACCCTTCCCTGCAACCCTCGCCCGCAGCCCCCCGCGACCCCCCGGCGATCCCGCGACCTCCTCCGGTGACCCCGCAACCTCCTCCGGCGACCCCGCGACCTCCTCCGGCGACCCCGCGACCTCCTCCGGCGACTCCGCGACCTCCTCCGGCAGTGCCTGCGACCGACAACCCGCGACCCCCTTCTCCCGACGACCTTTCTCGCTTCGACTTCGGCCCCAAAGTGAGTTTTCTCTATGTCTACTGCTTGACATACTCGTGATTATTCATGTACCATATAAAATTTCATAATGAGAAAATTATTTGTGTGGATACAATGTTGATGCATTATTTTTATGATGATACGATAATGTTTTTAAATGAAAATGAGAACAGTCTTGGATTAATTAAAAGTTATTGGTTAGTAATTAATTTGGAATTAAATGATTAATTGGTGTAAAGTTAATTAATAGACTAGGGTAAATTATAGATTAGGGTTATGTTAGTTGGATTAAACATCACCAATGATCACTTGATAATGAATTAAGAGGTTGATCATTGATATCTTAGTTGGCCAAGATCTAAGAGTTTTACTTCATAATATACTAGATATGCGATGTATATAAGTGTGACTATCCTTGTGGTATTATTTTATATTGATGGGGGTGACTGATTGTGATTTTTATATAAAAGTTAAATGTATTTCAAGTTGTATTATAGGTTTTACTAGATATAATGACCAAGTTTATGATCCATGAATCGTACCCATAGACCCAACCATCTGGTGAAACCTATGGTGAGGGTGTTATTATCACTGAAGGTTAGTTCTATGATAGGGGTGAGGACTTATGATATGTCTAGGATGATTTGTGTTTTTTTTTACAGGATTTTTAAGGGATTTGGTACTTGACTTGGGTTTGATTCAATATGTATTTATTCTCAGATGTTGAAAAATAGGGATATTGATTTGGGGTTGCAAGGTAAAATCATATTCAGCCTAGTCTTGGGATGATTTGGATAATGTGGAAAAATGATTCATCCAGGTGAAATAATAATTGGATAGTTATCAATAATAATCCTTATAAAGGTTAGTTAATCTAGGAAAAAGTGACCTTTGATAAGATACTTATCATTCATTTGAGATAGGGATTTCATGTTAGCATAATTATTTTACTCATAAGGAAATTAGGATGATTGTAAGTTTTTAGAAGCATGGTTGGAATGCATGGAAGTCTTGATAACTAAATTATACACTAAGATATGAGTAAAAAATATAAATACATTCAATATTAATGGGGTTTTGGGAAAAGGAAACCTTTTCAAGGTGATTCACAGATGGGGTGTAAGGAAAGAATTCTAGGAAATGGATACACTCGTACTAATGATTTAAGGTGGTGATTTTGTAAATAGGTGATAAGGTTGGTTGATTTGGATCTTAATTCATATGTATATCATAATATAATGGGATAATAATAAAATATCAATGTGGTAAGAGTGTTCATCTGGGGTTGAAATCAAGGGAAATTTCATCTTGACCATGTAAAGTGGTCTATAAAAATCCACTAGGGTGAGATATTGTGGGAGATCTAGAAATTATGGAGAAACATGTAAGAGGGTGGGGGTAAATTCATCTAGTGATAAGCTCACACTTCATTTTGGTGGGTACAAGTACAGACATTGATGTGATAGAATTTCAGTAGTGTGGGGAAGCCTGGTGTGAACAAGTGGTGTTATGATTAATCAGTGATTATAGAATGATTATATGATGATTTAATGGGGTATTTTTTATAGTTTTCATGGTTGGGATTTTATTCCATGACCATTCAAATGAATAGGGTGTGGTGTATTTCCCAAATAATTAATCTAAAAATAGAATAAAGTAAATAAATTGAGTCAACTTTCTATCATCGAATAGTGATTAAGATATTTAATGATGGGAAGCACCGACAGCAACATATAGGTAATTTAACTCCCTATTTTAAGTGAATAAATGAAATTTTAATCATGGAAAATGGTGATTAATTTGTGTATTTTATTGTGAGGATGGTTCCGAAATCTCCCATTGTGGATTCTCCCACTCTTAGGGTTTCCTAATTTACATTGTAGTGTCGATCCCCTTGGTTTCGCCAATAGGAACTCACCACATTGTCATGACACGTCAAATTGATTATATCTTTAAAGTTGGTTTATGGTCTAGTTAATACCCTAGTTCATCTCTCAAGGATAATTGATAGGTTTATAGTGTGTATTTTTAATAAAAATGACTAAAGTTCATCTCTCAACTATTTATTATCAACATAAAATGAAAATTAAAGGTTTAGGTAATGTTACTATACCACTGCACAAGAGGATATCGATAAGGCACTACACTACCCTGTGGAGAGCCAATCGGAACACCTTTGTTCCAATCCTCTCCACAACTCATGGCCCAAAATTCTTAGCACCACCTCACCTAGTTACCAAAATTATAATGGTGACACAAACTCATTGTCGCTGAAGGGACACATAGATTCCAACCAGACGCATCCGGATTGCCTTCATCCTTTAGGAGAAGGATCCACGGGTCCTTGGTGATGTGTACGAGTAACATGCAAGAATGATGGACCACATTTCTTTGGCCTTTGGACAAAAAACCCAGTAAAATCTCCAAAATACCTTCATATCATGCATTAACCAGTAAAATCTCCAAAATACCTTCATATCACGCAGTTCTGAAAAGAGTCACTATTTAAAAGAAAGTCACAAATTTAGATACATCTCGAGATGGTCAGTTTAAAAACATTTTGAGGGAAACTACTAAAGACATTCTCAGATATGCACACATCCCCCACTTTTAGATCGTTGTCTACTAAAATGATCTTCCAAACAAGATATGCATTAGAACGCTCATGATACATAGAGCAATTCACTGGCCACCTTCGAGAATGATCTGAAGCACAAACCATGACAGCATTATGTTTTTAACTTCAGCACCTCAATTGAGAATGTGACACCTTTCAGGACTTGGCGCCATTGTATTTCGTTTTGTCCACTGAATGGGTCTATCCTTTTATTTAATTTTTTTAACTTCAGTCAAATATTCTAGAAATATGTCGCGGCAGATCCTTCACCATTTTTTTTTTCTGAACATCTCATTACATTGTTAAAAAAAGCAGGGTGTCTTGCATGGGCAATACGTTCCTGTATTGAAGATGATGCACTCCCATTTATTCGAACCCACAAAACCACCCCACGGCGCGACGGTCATCGGCAGGTGCCTGGGTTCCTCCCCGCCTTCCAGTAAAATATGAGTCCCTGTTTTCTCATGCAGGGAGGAACCCAGGCACCTGCCTATGACCGTCGCGCCGTGGGGTGGTTTTGTGGGTTCGAATAAATGGGAGTGCATCATCTTCAATACAGGAACGTATTGCCCATGCAAGACACCCCGCTTTTTTTAACAATGTAATGAGATGTTCAGCAAAACAAAATGGTGAAGGATCTGCCACGACATCATTCTAGAATATTTGACTGAAGTTAAAAAAATTAAATAAAAGGATAGACCCATTCAGTGGACGAAACGACATACAATGGCGCCAAGTCCTGAAAGGTGTCACATTCTCAATTGAGGTGCTGAAGTTAAAAACATAATGCTGTCATGGTTTGTGCTTCAGATCATTCTCGAAGGTGGCCAGTGAATTGCTCTATGTATCATGAGCGTTCTAATGCATATCTTGTTTGGAATATCATTGTAGTAGACAACGATCTAAAAGTGGGGGATGTGTGCATATCTGAGAATGTCTTTAGTAGTGTCCCTCAAAATGTTTTTAAACTGACCATCTCGAGATGTATATAAATTTGTGACTTTCTTTTAAATAGTGACTCTTTTCAGAACTGCGTGATATGAAGGTATTTTGGAGATTTTACTGGTTAATGCATGATATGAAGGTATTTTGGAGATTTTACTGGTTTTTTGTCCAAAGGCCAAAGAAATGTGGTCCATCATTCTTGCATGTTACTCGTACACGTCACCAAGGACCCGTGGATACTTCTCCTAAAGGATGAAGGCAATCCGGATGCGTCTGGTCAGATTTACGTAGGTCAGTTGTTGTTTCCAATTAAAGTGGTGTCCATTTTAAACAAGAGAGCGACTCTTTGGGTGGTAGCGGTCACACCGTGCCTCGGATTGAGGCGGGGTTGACTCGTACACGTCACCAAGGACCCGTGGATCCTTCTCCTAATGGATGAAGGCAATCTGGATGCGTCTGGTCAGATTTACGTAGGTCAGTTTTTGTTTCCAATTAAAGTGGTGTCCATTTTAAACAAGAGAGCGACTCTTTGGGTGGTAGCGGTCACACCGTGCCTCGGATTGAGGCGGGGTTGACTCGTACACGTCACCAAGGACCCGTGGATCCTTCTCCTAAAGGATGAAGGCAATCTGGATGCGTCTGGTCAGATTTACGTAGGTTAGTTTTTGTTTCCAATTAAAGTGGTGTCCATTTTAAACAAGAGAGCGACTCTTTGGGTGGTAGCGGTCACCCTTCGACATATCCTACAATGTCTTCAGACCCCACCCTTTCCCCTCGGCTGTCAAAAAAACCTAAAAGACAATGGCTAGCAATGATCATTCCAAAATGCATTTAAACTGAAACATTCCAGAAAAAAATAGAGTACAATACCTGCAAGTTGTAACTTAGGTCGCTTTGCACAAGCCGATTTCCACATTGTTTGTAGCAACCACATTTGCTCCAACACTCTAATGATCTTCATTGCTTAATGTCTTTTATACTCTTCCAGAAACCCTTCTCTAAGAAGGTCAACTATCGTGTATGCATACTCACCTTCAAATGTGACGTGTATGAGTCAACCCCGCCTCAATCTGAGGCCTGTTGTGACTGACACAACTCCAAGTGCCTCTGTTTTGTTCAAAATGGACTTATTTTTAAGTGAGAAATCAACAACTGACATACGGGAAACCGACCAAACGCCTTCGGATTGTGTTGACACTTTAGGACAACGATTCATGGGTTATATGTGACGTGTACGACTCAACCCCGCCTCAATCCGAGACGCGGTGTGACCGGTATCACTCCAAGTGTATGTATTTAGTTTAAAATGGACAATATTTTACGTACATACGCCAAACTGATCTAACGACTTCTGATTGCATTGATACTTTTTCACAATGATCAATGACTCATGTGTGACGTGTACGATTCAACACCGCATCAATCCGAGGCCCGGTGTGGCCGACACCACTCACAGTGTCACTGTTTTGTTAAAAATGGACTTAATTTTAAGTGAAATCAACAACTGACATACGACAAACCGACCAAACACATTGGGATTCTATTGAAACTTAAGGACAACTATCCATGGGTCAAATGTGACGTGTAAGATTCAACCCCGCATCAATCAGAGAAGCGGTGTGACCGGTATCACTCCAAGTGTATGTATTTAGTTTAAAATGGACAATATTTTACGTACATACGCCAAACCGATCTAACGGCTTCTGATTGCGTTGATACTTTTTCACAACAATCAATGACTCATGTGTGATGTGTACGATTCAACACCGCATCAATCTGAGTCCCGGTGTGGCCAACACCACTCACAGTGTCACTGTTTTGTTAAAAATGGACTTAATTTTAAGTGAAATCAACAACTGACATACGAGATGTTATGGTCACTGTTATGAGGATGTTGGTGACATGTACGAGTCAACTCCGCCTCAATCCGAGGCACGGTGTGACCGCTACCACTAATGTGTGACCTGTGTCCATTTTTAATGTTGGTTTTTATTATGGTAAGAGATGTTATGGTCACTATTATGAGGATGTTGGTTTTTGTGTGTAGGGGTTTGTGGTAGTATTCTTTTAGTGATGGAATATGAAATGGTAATGATGTAATAATGTTGTAAGCTGTTGTACATTACAAATATGTGTGGATGTGATATTATGTGGGCCTGATGGGTGAGATGTGGCTGTGGTTTTGGAAAATTTAGGGCAGTGGAGGAGAAGATCCAACATATTTTTTTCCAGTTCAACATTTAGCGGCGGTTTTAACCGCCGCTAATGCCATACCTGTGAGCATTTAGCGGCGGTTTTAACCGCCTCTAAATAACCGGAAATCATTTAGCGGCGGTTAAAACCGCCGCTAAATGATGAACTGGGCAGAATTTAGCGGCGGTATTCACCGCCGCAGAATAGGCGCATCAAACGCCTGAATTTCACGGCGGTTAAAACCGCCGCAAATAAGATACCCATATAACCGCCGCTAAATGAAGAGAAACCGCCACTAAATGACGGACCTACGACACATTTCTAAAACCGCCGCGGAATCGAAAAAACCGCCTCTAATAGATTGCCGACGCCAAACTTAGCGGCGGTTTTTGTAAACCGCCGCCACACAATATAGCGGCGGTTTAAACCGCCGCTAAATCGGAAAAAAACCGCCGCTAGGACCGGCATTTGTTGTGGTGAGCGATCAAGGATTTACTCGACACATAATCTAAGCCCACATGAGCAATGCTCGGCGTGAGAAACAAGAGTAAATGAAAAGTTCATCAATGAATCACTTCATCTCTGACACCCACTGTTGTCATCAAACTGATACCAATTGTTACCAAAATGATACCAATTTTTGGAAATATTCTTACCACTATCTAACACCACTCTTCTGCTTTTATCACGATCCTCATCTATCGTGATATCTAGTCTTTGATCGATAACTTCTAGCATTGTCATATTTATACGCTTCCCCTTTTCCATTGGTCTCCCCCTATCTCGCTGCTCCACCTATGAGCTTCTCCCCATATCATTCATGATTTTTAAAATTTCCACATTGTCTCCCCCTTAAACAATCACTATTTCTCCCCCTTTTTCAATGAACCCAAAGGTCACTCCTTTGCAGTTTGTAACATAGTAGAGAATACATAGCCAAACATTAAGGAAAAATACATCATACCTTAGGGAGAGGGGGAGGTTCCACATCCAAACTCTTTAAAGTGTGGGGAGTTGACTGAACTCCCAGATCTAGTCGATGCCTTTCAAACACTTCCTTGGGTAAGGCCTTTTTCAGAATGTCTACAACCTTTATCTCTGTAGGCACATACTCCAACTTCATGATTCCCTGCTCAACCTTCTCCTTGATAAAATGATACTTTACCTCAATGCGATTTGTCCTTGAATGATGTACAAGGTTTTTGCTGAGATTTATAGCACTTGAGTTATCACACTGAATTCTGATCAGAGACCTTACTTCAACTCCCATATCTTCAAGCTGCTGCTTCATCCACAATAACTGTGTGTATGCTTGAGTGGCCGCAATATACTCAACCTATGAGGTGCTCAATGAAATGAAATCTAGATTCTTTCTTAGCCAAGAAATACACAATCCACCATGATATAATGAACCTCCTGATGTTGATTTTCTGTCATCCGCTGATCCGGCCCAATCTGCATCTGTGTAACCGAATAACACTGATTGAGAATTGTCATTATACATCAAACTGAAATCCACAATGCCTTTTATATACTGAAGTATTATTTTAACTGCAAGCATGTGGCTTTCCTTGGGATTAATCTGATATCTCGTAGCTTGGCATGTGGAAAAAACAATGTCAGGCCTTGTTGCGGTCAAGTACAACAACCTCCCAATAATTTTCCTGTATTCTATAATATTGACTGCCTTGCCATCCTCATCTTTTGATAATTTCATCAGGGTAGCAACCAGAGTCTTAATCTCCTTGGAATTATCCATTCCAAACCTTCTCAGAACCTCCTTGGCATATTTGGATTGAGAAATGAAAGTTCCATTACTTCATTGTGTCACCTATAAACCAAGGTAAAATGTTATCTCTCCAATCATTGACTTTTCAAAAACATATTTCATGAATTCAGAGAGCTGTCTGCACTAAGCTTCATATTATCCGCAAAAAATTATGTCATCGACATAAACCAACACCATCATCCTTTGATTACTGTAATTGCTGAAATAAAGATTGTAATCAACTCCTCCACACTAGAAACCAAGATTCTTCAAGTACTGATCAAGCCTTGAGTACCATTCTCTTGGTGCATGTTTCAACCCATACAATGCCTTCTTCAACCTGTAAACTTTGTTCTCATCCTCATGAATGAGAAAACCATCTGGATGCTCAATATACACCTCCTTTTCCAGAACTCTATTCAAGAATGCAGATTTGACATCCATCTGGAACACTTTGAACTTTCTTTGCACTGCTATGGGAAAAATAATCTAATTGTCTCCAGCCTTGCAACCGGTGCAAACATATCATCAACATCTATTCCCTCTATCTAGGAGTATCCCTTTCACACAATCCGTTCTTTGTTCCGAATCACCGTTCCATCTTCATTCATCTTGTGGCGATAGAACCATTTAGTCCTGATGACATTCTTGTCTGCTGGCCTCGAAACAATCCCCCACGTCTAATTCTTCTCAATCTGATTTAGCTCTTCATTCATGGAATGAACCCAGTTTTCATCTTCAGCTGCATCAGTAAAGAATTTCGGCTCAACCTATGATAGTAATGATGTCTGCTATAGTGATTTCAAGAGAAAAATAAGTAAACATGAAATGATTTATTATTTCTGCTTCCCCCGCAATATGTCTTCCCTCCATAGACGACACCTGAGTCGAGTAATCCAATTATTTCTTTAAAGGCTCTTTCATCTGATTTTTTATTGAATGATCCCCCTATGTTATTAAACACTTCCTGGGGTTAGTCCCACTATTTAGACTCATAACCATTCTTCTCCTCATGCAACATTTATTCTCATCTTCCACTTGGAATTAAGACATTAACAAAATCTCTAAACCTACTGAGTTGGGACTCGGTCTAGGAAACAAGAGATAAAGTTAATAACACAATCACTTCTTATTGGGATCTGTTTCTCCCTTTATTCTTCAACTTTGGTACTTGATTTGAGTCAATTGAAACTCTGAAGCATATCACCTTTCCACTTTGCATCTTTAGATGCCACTTCCCCTTGGATCGTATCTCCCTAAAACCTGAAACATTTGAATCATTAGTAAATAGAATTTATATACATAGGGAGAGGGGTACTTCTGGAATCTTCAAGAAGAGGATTGTGGTTGATCCTGACGGGTAAAACCTTTGATTATTTCTTGGAGAGCATCACACTCTTTACTTGCTTCTTCTAGCTGCCTAGCCAAATTCAACTGCTCTAGCCATATGACTAAGCATTCAATACTCACATGCTGAGTATTTTTCTGATATGAAGATCTTGAAGGCATGGAATTTCTCACCATTTGGTGTTTAAACCCACCAGTACACATTTACATCTTTTATGTTCCACCAAAATTCCATTTCCCTTGATTCCTAATCTGAGCAGGAATATATTTTCTTTCCATCTTCCCTTGATTCTTCCACCATTTCAAGGATCTTGCACCTTCCTCCACTTTTTGCTGTGGAACAGGAAATGTGAATTTTTTAATACATTCTTTGTTAATCTTTCTTTTATCATATGTCTGAGTCACCACACTCTTTTTCACTAGTGGTGAGTCCTCCATTGAACATTTATTCTTCTTTATCATAGCTGGAGTAGATATCTGCTTAATCTTCTAGGTTTGGTCACATTCTGTCCTTGAGAGCTATTGTGAGTATGACAGAGGAGCTGACTGATACACCTTTCGTTCATCTCCATGTGATTCCCCTGAGGCTCCAATCCTATTCTTCTCCCTACCACTTTGTCTCTCAGTGTAGAATTTCTCATTATGCATCATTGGAGTCGAGAATCTCCTTTCGAGTTCCCTTTTATTTCTTGCATTCTTCTTGCTGTAATTTCTTGCCAAATGCCCATAATATGAACATATAAAACATTTTACATCAAAGGAATACCTTGTTTCCTCATTTCTATGTCGAGATACTGATACACCTTGAGTTCTTCTTCTGACACGAGGCTCTTGAGATTCGTGACACATACTCATGGTGTGCCCATTCTTCCACAGTAATAGCATCTAACAGATGCTTTCCTCTGAGAGACTCTTCTCTCTAATTTCTCATGATGCTTCTTCTTATTCTTAGATTTAGTAATGTTTCTATTTTCATATCCTGAAATGTATTTGAGAGCCTCTGAACAGAAGCTTGACGCATGGCCATGAATCCCGTAGAAAAAACACATGTCATCACTTCTTTTTGTAACTATCCTCTTAGGACTATATTTAGAACCCATATGTTTTTCTACACTCCTGGAACAATTCATGGCTCGCATTCTATCATGCACGGGAGGGGATTCATCAAATCCAATGCCAGATTTTCCCAAGCTATATGGTCTTTGAGCTGAGAAAATATTTTTTTGTTTCTCCTCAGAAATATCATACTTCCTTTTCAATTTATCATCACCTTCCAAAGGACAATCAAATAGTAAGTGTAGTGCACCCTTCAACTTAGGTTTTCCTTTTTCCTTTAATATCTCCATTTCTTTCTTGGATTTGTCTATTACTTCCTCCAATTGTTGAATCTTCTTATTTCTTGATTGAAGTTGAGAATTGAGTTCTTTTCTGATATTCTCCCCTCTACTCAACTCATCTTCTAGTTCCCGTGTGATCTTTTCCACCATGTCACCTTGCTTCATTACTTTCAATTTTTCCTCAAAAATAGATTCAGATACAGATTCATTCTCTTGATGTAGCCTCTGATTCTTCTGAACTTCTTCAGACAATTGTGTTTCTAGATCATCATTTCCGGCTTTCAGATTCTAAACTTAATCTGACTTTTGATTCTCTTCATAATCACCAGAATTTTGTTTTCCTTTCATTTTAGCCATCTTTTGTAGTTCTTCACCTTGAGAATCATTCTTCTCCTTTAGTTTAGTAGCCACATCAATAATCCTTTTATTTAAGCCTCTTAGCTTGTTGACCTCAATTTCCAATACTTGGATCCGGATATCTTTAGATTTGACTTCTTCATCCAATTTCCAATCCAATTTCTTTTTCATTCTGACAACATCTACTGGTGGCCTCCTTCTTGAAACTTCTTCACCATTAGTTGTTTCGGTGTCACTTTGAAGTTCAAGTACTTCACTTATTCCTACATCATGATTGAGTGAATCAATCTTTTCCCGATCAGATTCATCCAGGCCTTCTTTCAGTAAGCTGTTTGATTCTTTTAATTGAATCACACTTTTTCTATAAAAACTTCCACACTGAGGAATACCTCCCGACTTCTGACTCTTCTTTGATGTTTTTACCTTTGCCATGACACACCGAGATAAGAGCAATCTGATTCTTTAACCACACAGATCGACTACACCAAGTTGAAGAAAACAAATCTGATAAAATCAACCTTCACTCTGATACCAATTGGGGCCTATATACCCTGAGAGGGGGGGGGGGTGAATCAGGGTATGGATATTCTTTTTCAAAGTTCTTCTATCCCCACTGGATCTTGACCTCTTTATTACAAGGGTCACTTTGTTTGCACTTGTGTGTTTATTATGACCACTTATTTTCTTCTTTATCTGATGATGATGCTTTAAATTCAATGCAACGAAGTATGCAGGCAGACACAAATATTTTTTCTTGGTTCACCCTCACTAGGCTACGTCCAAAGAGCATATGCCGACAATTTTCTGTTCGTACCAAATTCCACTAAAATTCACTAGCTATGGATTACAAGGTTTGGGCATAGTCACCCTATCCCAGGCTCACTACCTTTACAAGGTTTAGGGCCAGCTCACTGCATTCCCAAACACTCCCTATTTCTCTCTCTGGCTCACTACCGGTGGAGAGGATCACCTTCTTCCTCTTCCTTTGCTCACTGCTCTGGAAAGGATCAACTCACAGTTTATAGACCTATAGGTCTCTTAATTTTCATGAAGATATGCATATTACTCTATATGTAGATGCTCTGTTGAAGTCCAAGTTTCACCTGTAGATGAATTTCTCTTTGCACCGAAGGTATCGGGCA
Source organism: Viscum album (assembly GCA_963277665.1). Lineage (NCBI taxonomy): Eukaryota > Viridiplantae > Streptophyta > Magnoliopsida > Santalales > Viscaceae > Viscum > Viscum album. The sequence goes on from OY728130.1 coordinate 407,771,068, forward strand.
ATCGTCTAGCTTCCACGCAGCCCTGAATAACTGCCGAAAATCAACCTTACTTGGCGCGCAAGTCTAAGCTGGCGCACAAGTATCGCCTCGCAAGTCACAACTGGCACGCAAGTCCACCTCAACTACTTGCACGACACAAGCCTTTGCAACTCCAAACTTGCATGACTCAATCCTCTTTATGCCCAAACCGACATTGGCGCGCAACTACCGACCGACGTGCAACTTCAAACACTGGCGCACAACTATCACCTGGCACGGAATTCCCACTTGCGCGACCACACACCACTTGTGCGACCACCACACTTGCGCAACGGGAGCTCTAATTTTTCTAAGTGTTGAAATCCGTTGAAAATGAGGAGGGGTGGTCCAGTATTTATAGGTAATTTGACCACCCTACGCGACGACGCGCAAGTCTACCCTCGACGCGCAAGTCTCAGCGCGTAGGTCTCTTCCCCTGCGAGTCACTTGCACGACCCACTTCCAAAATTGTGCGAACCTCTTTCCTTTTCCATATTATGAAGTTCTGATCTTGAAAAACAATAGGCGTACAAGTTTCCAATCCTCCTAGGCATCGGCAGACAATTCCTTTCTCTTGGCGTGCAAGTCACCTGCGCGACCAACTCAATACTTATGCGACCCTTATACCTTTTCCATATTTTGATGATCTGATCTTGGAAAACATATGGTGCATAAGTTTCCAAGCCTTCAAGAACACGACACACAAGTTCCTTATCGAAAAACCACTTTTCTTCATTTTATGATTTTCAGGCCCAAAAATTTGGCAACCACTTGGAAAACGGCGCCACCTTGTGTCTGCTCTTTTCGTACCACCTCCAGATCATCCATTCCTTTATTGAAGTTCTTGAATCAAACATGGATCATTGACCAAATCTTTTGAGCTAAACATTACACCATGAAATCCCATTTGTCAACAAAATTTTATGTCATTGTTCTGCTTTGTCAACAATCACCACATAGATGTCCACTTTGCTAACAAACACAATCACCTCAAAATGCTTCAATGATACCTTGAGGGATTTTTGCCTTACAATTTCTATGTTTTATATTCTCACAGATAGTTCAAACCCCAAGTATTGAAGTGATTTTTTAATAATTATACTAAACATAAAAGATATGAAATAATTCATAGAACCATAATAAAAAAGTACATTTTCTATTCTTGAATGAATATCTGGCATAACTGTCACCACATCATTTCCAGGATCAACCTCAGCAGTAGTGATATCATATGTAATTCATTATTATCTTGGACTTGGTGGTTTTTTCATTGATTGTATATAAAAATTCTTAGCATAGGGAATTATATTTCATAATTACCATGTTACATGTAGTTGAAACACTACACTATAGAATGAGTGCTGTTTTGAACCATATATTCTTCTTTTTCATTAGTGGTTTTATTCATTTCCCTTTAACACTGATTATCCTGATTCCCCTATTTTCCATATTTCAAACATATTCTAGTTCCCATGAGTTAATTTCTAGGTTTTTTCTTCCCACACATTTGGCATGTGGTATGTTGGATATTCTTTCCTCTATGATATTTTTCTATTGATCCTCCTGGGGAAAACTATATTTTATGATTTTTTCTTCTAGTCCCATGTGATCATCAAGAGTCACTGATATCCATATCAACTTTGAGGGCACAATGAACAATGTATTCAAAGAGGTTAACATCCCAAATATCTAAATCTTTCTAGAGAAATGTATTTAAACCACTAAATGAACATTACATCTTAATTTTTATGTTGATGAAAAATCCCAAGGCATACCATGAAATTCATGTGAATATTACCTCATAAGCCCCAATAAATTCATCTTAATTTTTCTTCAAGTCTGAGGATCTCCCTCTCCATTTTAAGATAAATATTTTAGGAAAAATTCTTATTGAATAATAGTTTTATGAATTCTTCCAATTCCATGGAATCCATATCCTCTTTGGACTTCTTGTTCATGAACAAAATCCACCACTAATTGGATTCCCCATCTAAGTGATAAACGACTAGAACAATGTTCTCTTGTTCTAACAATTGGATGATAAAGAATATATTCTCCATAGATTTAATCTATTATTCTGTTATGAGGGGATTATAATATCCACTAAAGTTAGGAGGCCTTTTTTGCATAAAATGTTCAACCGAAACTTCCTCTTTCTTAGGAGAAGGAGGGTCTTCCACATGATTTAGGTTATTATTCATAACATGAACCAGTTGAACTAGTACTTCCATGGATTTATCAGATATCACTCCCAAAAGGGTAGGCATATCATAGGGGAAATAATCACATTCAATACCATGTTGGTTGTTGGTATGGTTTCTCCTATTTCTCATCATTAACTAAAAAATAAAAAAAGATGAGAATACATTAACTAATAAAAAAACAAAAAGGAAACTTATAAAATTAAAAGAAATAACTTATAAATGATAATTATATCAAAACTTATGAGTCTATAGGTTTCATTATAATTTATATATGGTAATGTTTCCCATTAGGGTTTCTAACATAACAATTTGTTCAAGTCCTTAATAATTGTTCAAAAAGAGTTTTTAAATTTTGAAATCACATCCCATGGGAGTGTCAGACCAGGTGTGTAGAAAGGCCTCTTTATCATACAATAGGTGGAGATTGAATTAGTTCTCAATTCACCCTTTTGTGACTAATACCCATAAGTAGAACTATTCCAGATCTACATCAACCTTTAGTATCCAAATAGGGATTGGTGTCTTTAAATCCACTCACTCTACACTTCACAAAAAATCCAGGATATTTTCCCATATATAAACTTATCCTTAGGGTTATTTATAAATAATTACTTTCATATTACCCAAAAATAACTAGACCATTATTTGATACCAACTATAACGAACCATGCCATTTTACACATATCAATACATGTTTTTTAACATAAATATCCATTAATAAGAAATGACGATAGAAAATGACTTGTGACGTTTGAAGACTAGGTATGTAAAACATCAATATGAAAATAAATATTCTTTATTTTAATCTCCATAATGATATCCTATATCACTTTGAGCTCCTAAAACTACATGGGATAACATGGGGAACACATAGACAAAATGGGTGAGCTAAAAATTCCAGTAATGGAATAAACATGATAAGGAAATATAACATGTGAGTCAAAGGTACAACATGGTATCATAAAAGAGAAGGACCATGAGTAATCACATAAGAGCATAAAATAGATAACACAGTATCATAAGATAATTTAAACCTAGGAAATATTTCAGTAACATAAAAAATTATAAAAGAATAAGTCATGGATTACTACCAAGATAACATCACATGGTGGAAAAATTCCAATAATGGATTATGTTTACTAAAAAATCTAACAACTAAGGAATCATGAGACAAAAGATTCACCCAATGTAGTGGAGTGATATCTAGGTGAAACCATACTAACATGTTCATGATTAAGTGTGTCATAAAAATTAAATCAATCATATGTCATAAACATAAGAAATATATATGGAAATAAAATGGGACGAAAAATCTTTCCTCACATTATAATCAAAATAAGGTTCTTAAAGAAGGAATTTGAGAAATGATCATAAGGCAAGTTTCACCACATCAAACGAGGGGATAAAAATATTGGTATATATGTGAGAGACATATATACATAATTTAGAAGCATTAAATAATATCAAAGAGAGAGATAAAGTGTGTTAGATAGACTAAAAGTTAAATTTTTATTAAAAAGCATGAAAAGTACAAAGCACACACCTTAGGGAGGGTAGAAATGATGAAGACCCAGCACATCACCTTTATAAATAATATTACAATAATTGAGTAAGGAACCCATAATGGTGTAAGAAATAAACCACTCATCTGGCATACCTTTTTTGGAAAGAACATCAGTTGCATCATTCAACTCCCTCTATGTGTGCATAATAGAAATGACTTGACTAAGAAATGATATGAATTTACTGATGGTATAAATTAACTCCCATGGATTTTTAGCCTCTTTATTTAAGATCCCAACCGGTACCACTGAGTTTGACTCCACTTCAGTGATCTGAATATTGAATCTCCTACAAGAATCATCTTAGTGTCCATGGATCTTGTCTCGGCTCCTATAGATGTTCCCTCTTTGTAAAAAGAGCTGAAAGCGAGGATAACTGAGACCCTAATTTCCCTTATAAGTCCTCCCCTCTCATTACCCCACCCATACAAGAGATGTCCACATTCAACTTAAGCCTGTATCAAGGAGCTTTCCAATAGAACCACCATACCTGCTGACTAATCATGGTTCTGTGAATGCAAGCCTCTAGGGTGATCTTTCTTAATGAATTTGAATCCATTCCTCTTAATGAGCGCACCAATAACTGCCACCAACATCTTAACATGCATATGAAGAAAGATGTGAGAACATTTGATTCCTTATCTATTCTTGTTCCTTGCTTCCCAGAGGGTCCAAGAATTAGTTGTAAAGACCATGCCTTAGACCTTGATTTCAACCCCATTTTAGCCAACACCTAGAAAATAGTCCTCAAGGAAATTCTGGATTGAAACCCAGTGTCCAAAAATGTTCATGCTCTTCCTCAAGGATCCCCAGATAACCCTTTCCCTTTCCCCCTAGAAAAAACATGCTCAAATGATTCAATTTGAGAGTTTGTAAAAACTAGAAACGAGATGATAATGCCAATCCCTTTTTCTGTATATTATCCTCCATAAGAATAGCCTAGTTTCTTATTCTCAAAAACAAGAAAATTATTTTTTCTAATAATTGGATTACAACAGTGTTTTCTAGCCCACTCATCACCACTATCCAGCACATGAATAAAATTCATGAAGTGCCACCCACATAACCGACCTAATCTTGAGCCTGAAAACATGCATTGGTCAAGTTCCTCAACTAGAATGATGGAATCAAAGACCTTCTTCTAATTATGATTGAGAATAGAATTCAAGAAGGATGGATACCCACTGGACTCTTTGGAGGAGATGCTCGGCACCGGGCATCCTGGAAAGAAGAGATCATCCCCTGACCAGTTATACGTCCAAATATTGATGTCACCACATCCAAAAATCTGTCTCACATGATCCAGTAAGACCTCAAAATGTGCACTCATGCATTGAGTAAGGCTTGAAAGCCTGCTGTTACAATCAGCCCAGCTAATCCAGTCCTCCCCGTGCCTATTTTTAATGAACTTAGCCCATAATGAGTTTTCTTTGATGATATCCCATTCCAGTCTAGTATTTATAGTCTTCATGGTTTCAACCACACTCCACATCCCAACACCACCCTCGTCAACTAGTTTGTCCAAGCATTTCCATGAAGCCCAGGGACATCGAATTTCCTGATTAGCATCCTATAAAAAGGAGTTCATGATGTTTTCCAATTTAGTGATAGTACCATTGGGGGGTTTGATAATGGAAATCAAATTCATTGTAATAGATATAAGAACACTATTTATAAGCATTATCCTCCCACCAAAGGAAAGAAATTTACTCTTCCAATTGCATATCCACCCCGTGATCCTATTCAAGATGTTGTCAAAGATGGAATTTTTGAATCATCCATTAGAAATTTGAGCACCAAGGTAAATCATTGGAAGTTTTCATTGTTTCATTCCCATCATTTCCTAAATATCCCTACTATTCCATCCTTAACATTTATTTGATATAAAAACATTTATTTTCCCAAAGTTGATCCGTTGTCTGCTCAACAACCCATAGTCTTTCATTATATTGGTAAATCCATCCATTTATTGTTTCCTACCATTAATAAAAAATATAATGTCATCAACAAACATGATATGAGACACCAAAATTTCCCCCAAATTGTTTTTTAAAGTTATAATAGTTCCTTTCTCTAGCCCCTTGTGAATGTTCCTTGTAAGCAACTCCTGATCGAAAATAAAGAGGCTAGGAGACAAAGGATATCCTTGAATTACTCCCCAAACTGATTTGAAGAAACCAAATCCCATCCCCATAAAAGAAATTTTAATCCATGGGTATTCATATCACCTAGAACACAAATCACAAAACCATTCATGAAATCCAAATTTACTCAAGAATTTTTATAAAAAGCTCCATTCTAATCTGTCATAAGCCTTATCCATATCTACTTTCACCATCACATTGAATCCAAATTTTTTTATGTAAGTTTTCCACCATCTCTCTCACAATTTCAATAGATCCTTGGATGTTTATACCTTGAACCAAGCCATGTTGTTCCTTAGAAAAAATCTTGGGTAGCACCCTACTAATTATCCTATTTAAAAGGCAGGCTAGAATCTTATAAACAAAATTGCACATGCATATAGGTTAATATTGATTTATTTAGATGGGATCTTTCACCTTGGGTATAATAATTACCCTTTAGGTGAAATAAGTTCTATTAATCTCTCCACCCATGAAAAAATCTTAGACCACCCCCTTAACCGAATCCTTCAAAATCTCCCAAGCCTAAATGTAAAATGCTCTAGGGAAACCATTTGGTCCTAGGGTGATTTACTTTTTTCATTCAAAACACTATTTATTTGATATCATAATTATTTGGAATTTACTAAATAGAAATTGTATCCCTATCATCGACTATAATTGGAATACATCTCATAAAGTCCATCTCTTCACTACCCCATCTAGACTGGCTTCCATGAAAGCTGTTTTGTCCTACCATAAGCCCCTCAAAGTGATTAAGAGAATGCTTCCCCGACACATATATATTATAAGTAAATGAACCATCATCCAATATAATATTAATATTCTTATCAATTCTCTTTTCCATCAAGAAGGCCCAAAAATAAGCTATGTTCTTATCCCCTTCCTTAATCCAAAGGGCTCTGGATTTCGATCTGCTCATCCTCTAAATTTAAAATAGTTTTTCAATTAGGATATTTTTCTTATCCACCAGACAAGAGAACATATAAAAATAATAGAAATATTAGAGACTATAATCTATTCTCTCAATGTATATTTTTATATTTTCCAAGTTGTGATCCTCGACCACACAGTTGCCACCCCATTCTTATAGGTCCTTTTTCAGTCGATACAGTCGCCTCATGAGACTTACCCAATAAGATCCCTCCAGCAGTTTCTCCCATGAATTATTCACTACCTGCATGAAATAACCTTTATGATTCTAGTTGGGAGAATAATAGAGCTTCTTATTGATCACATAGCGATTCACTATTCAAATCCACCCTTACACCGTTGTTTTAAACTGGTTTTGTAATAAATACTACAAATTTAATAATAAATTGTACTATATGTTTGAATAAATAAATTAATTTTTATCACTATTTAATAGGGTAATTTTATTTTTTTGGTGTTTACATTGTAGGAGGGGGTGATTTGGAGAGCCCGTGATGGAATTCAAGAAAAATGGGCCAAACTACGCGAGATCCCAAGAATGCATGTGGAAAATTATTTTTAATGTGGATAATAAATGCATCCAATTGGGATAAAAATGGGTGTATGAGTGAAAAAAATGTGGGATACATTTATATATAAGATCATGAAGCCCAATTCATTCATTTGGAGGCCCAAAATAGGCCCACAATATGAAGAAATTCTGGGCAGTCCATATTGGACCACCCTTCTGTATTTGGGCCATAACTCAGGACTCAGAGATCTAATTGGGCTAATTCCACCTCCCTTGGACATATAACTCTAAGCTTCAACTCTACAATGAATTGAAAGTCATTTTCACACGTTTTGGACAGTCAACCGGGTGGATAAAAATGAATTAAAAAATCTACCTTAAATAGTCACCTAGCTCTTTAGATACTTGACCACTGTATGTGGAAATATGGATGTAATTGCCCATAAATTCACTCCCCCCCCTCATTATATAGGTTTCACGATTAGGGGTGAAGGTTAGTCGAATTGGAGAGATCTCTTAACCCATTGTATTTATCTTATACATCACGTAATTCTAAACCTCTTAGTGATCAATTGGGGAGTGTCCGTTGTTGTAATCCCAAGATCCACACTTGTAATCTTCATAAGGTAATTGATTTCCAATTTTGTTGTCAATTGTTATTAATTTATACCTTATAAATTTGTGTTTATTCTATTATGATCAAATACAAATAAAAGGAACAATAATCCACATGCTTCCATGCATAACCCGGATCTTGTGATGATTTGAGTGTGGTTGCCTCTTTTCTCACCCCTCCCTTTCAGGAGGGTGCAAATGGATTGCGTCGGTTGATAAAATCCAGGAGCTTGAAACAATGAATATTAATGTTCTTGTCTTGTGGAATATTTTTATCATTGACACAAATCTGGTCATCTCATCACGTTGTTGATGTGATGCCTTGATTGAGTTCTGTTTTTACACCTATTCAGGTTTGTTGATTTTGAGCAGTTTCCGATAATCAATACCGTTGATCAATCAAATCCTAGGTGGTAACCTAGTAAGAACTAACAAAAAATTATTGGTTTCAGTATTTATAAAATCATAGAATCAATTATCCTTCCCTTTCTTTAGAGAGTGATGACGAATTGAGCATCAAGGGACACTTACTTGGGTTGTCACGAACCATCCCAAGTTGACCCTGAACCAATCATAAGGGCCAGCCCACAACAAGTCCCGAGAGGCATTCCCGATCCTACCAGGATGGAGAAAAGAACCAAGGTACTCAATAGAGTAAAAAAGGGAACGATTTCACCCATATATAAACAATAAAACAAACAGAGGAAATAAATGGACAGCCCAAAAAACATTTATATAAAAACTGAACTGAACATTATTTGTACAAGAAAATGAAAGTACAACTAAATCAACAACTAAACTGACCAAACCCGATAACCAAATAAATCCATGTGACCCATCTGGTCACTCTCCAACATAATGAGCACATGTCACCCAAGGAGATCGAACTCAAGCTGAAACCTGCCTAAGGGCTAAAAATAAGAGAAGACTATAGGCGTGAGTATTAAAACTCAATAGGTTAGCCCAATATTCTATTACCAATGAACATACTTTAAAATAAAAAGAAACCTCAATTTCATGTTTTAAATACAAGATATAAAAGGTACATTTTCCAAATGAGGTCCCATGCTATATAAAAAAAATTACCAGACAAAACTTTCATGTTTTATAAACAGCAATGCTAGTAACAATTTTCAAAGAGGTGAAATTTCAAAATGAAAATAGTTTTCAGGAGGGATGACTTAAAGAATTTAATTTTTTAAATAAATCACACAAACTACTGAATTTACCAACCAAACACACCATTTTCCGATAGTGAGTACAAAATATCCAATGAGCACAAGTCATAGGAACACCCCTAGGCACTAGTTAGTTGTGAGCCCCAGGTACCTCGTATCTCGGTGAAAGTAACCATAATAAATATCCATTCTCGTGCACATGAGCCACTAGTAAGAAGAATACCCATAAAATAGTGGTCCCCCAACAAAATAATCATAATATTTTAGTTAGTGTTGTCATCGTCAAACTTGTTATGTGAAACATGGTCCAAACCCCAAAGAATCACTAGCATAATAGTACACGTCCGCCCACCTAGATACCAGGGATTCCCTTTAGTGCTCAATAAAGTTCCCCATATTATCAAATACAATTTCCACATAAAAATTCCATTACCAAACCATAAACATAGAAACATCTCACAAACATGCTTCACATTTCTTTCACGAACCAATAAACCACTAAAACGATTCGTAAAACAATTTCAAGGAGTATAATGAGGCCTTGCACATAAAATCCATTAAAAAAATTATTTTTTAAGGCCAAAAACCCATAAATAACATAACAAACAAGATATGGAACCCCTAAAACTAATTAATAAATCATTTTCATGGACCATAAAATTTCCCCAAAGGATAGAACATGAAATACACATAGAAACCATTTTTACAAAAATAACAAATGCCAAACGGGCCTTTATGCCTTTCTCAAAACTATCCTTTGACAAAGGTATGAATTTCACTTTTATTAAGTATGTGTATACAAACCCTTTACAGTAGAAAAAAAAATTCATATATCCCTTAAAACATTCAGGTTACATATTCAAAACACAACCATTTTCATAAGGATGTGAAACGGGCCATTTTCCGACAACTCGGGCCAAAACAAGTTGTAAAACAAAAACCATTTGTTTGTAAAACCAAATAAAAATTGAAAATCCATATGAGGACACAAAATAACATTTATAATTATTCCAATTAAATTATAAAACCGAAAAAATAATTTTTAAATCAAACATAACACATAAAATCCAACTGGGCATTTTACCAAACACATGACATACCTTTTTAAACAAAAAAATTTATTTAAAGCACTTGAAAAAGAATAAAACATGAATTTCATGCCATATTTTATACAAGATACTGTAAAATATTAAAAATACCATAAAACAGGTTCTAAAACTCACAAAATAGTTTTGAAAGATAGTTTAACATTTAAACAAACACTTGGTGTGCACTTTTATGACAAAACAACACTACCTTTCACAAAACAAGGATTAAACAACCATTTTCACACCATGAAAATTATAAAAATGCTGAATAATAATAATAAACATATATATAAGATGAAAAAATATGAAAATGATTAATCTTAAAAGATAAAGGCATGCGTAAGGGATATCCTACCTCAAATTCTTGGCATAATGGAAACGCACACCCGAAAACATCCGCCGCGGGTTTATAAACCCTAAAACTATGAATAACAGACCTAAATGAATATAAAATCCATAAAACCCATGATATAATAGAAAAATAGGTCTATAAATACTAGGGGAGAATAGAAAACCAAGAAATAATGAAAGGATGAGGAAGATGGAGGAGAAAAGAGAAGGAATCTCACCTTGTCAACTAGAAAACTCTTCGTCTTCCATTAGATATGCAACCCTAGAGGAAAGGTAATGGATTGAAAATTCTTGGATAGTCTACTAAGGTAAGGAAGACCCAGATAAATGTTATTTGTTTTAAAAAGAGTATGAATGGAATGATTTATGGATGAAATAATTTACCTTCTCGATTCTGGACGATTTGAGAGACATTGAGAAGTTTTCCTTAATCCATGACTCATATGAGCTCTGAATAGGTAAAATCAATAATGTGGGTGAGTATAGGGGTATTAGATTCTAGTGGGATGTCTAATAACGAAAAAATAATAAAACTTTAATTAGATATAATAGAAACAAATTATTTTTTTAAAACTGGAAATGGGCCCATGGGCTGGCCCAATACCTAAATAAGTTACCCAAATTCACCATGCTTATGAATTTATAAGGGTTAAAAAATGATATGTTAGTTTTAATATTTCAGTGTAGGATAGGTGAGAAGTTTAATGAGTCAAAAATGATAAAAAATGAATGAGTTATAAAAGAAAAAAATATGCTTTTAAATCTGGAAATGGGCTCAGGGTTGGCACAAATCATGAAGTATCCACCCTTTCTCCAAAAACTCATAAAAAAGCAATGGATAAACCAAATTAGAGTGATTAGACATATATGGTAGTTAAAAACTCCAAATTATTCTAACCCAACACCCAATAAAAGGATCAGGATTTTCAATTAACATGATCAAAACCATGACATTAAGGGAATAGAAAAACCGAGTGTGACAATTCTCCCCACCATTAAAGATTTTAGCCCTTGGAAAGACATAGCACATTCCAGCTGATTGATCAAAACCTAAGGATTAATTATATATATGGTCCAGACTAATAATCAAATGAAACACCATCAAACAATATTGGAACTTAATCCTCTTACCTCAACAAACACACCAACTCTCAACCACTTCTTGAGAATCAACCGAAAGATCGAGTCACTACCTCCACAAACAAACCAAGATCCCAGTTGTTGGGCCTTCTACCAATGAACCCAAAAATAACCAAAACCAAAGAGAAATCATGGAAACCAAATATTCTAGTGGATTACGGAATGGAATCCCCACCATTAAGAAACAACTAGCACTAGATAAGTTCTTAGGAGGAAAAAAACCAATGAGACCCATGGTGGGTCTCCCCACCATTAGAACCCAACTTGCAACGAACAAACAAGAATTAAACATTAACTAGAATTTGGAATCACTTATACAAGACCACCAAAACTCTCCCAAAACCACCTAAAAACCCAAGTTAACAGGGTTACAACATGAACATCTAAACCACCCACTCCTGAACGGAGGGGACAAGAACTGGGCCAACACTTTTGGTACTGATCTAGACCCCCACCACTCGGGGAGGGGAGGGAAGGGGACCCAATAATTAGGCCACTGAAACCAAAAAATAAACATAGTAACTACCCAAACTCTCCACCTATGAACAGGAAACCCCCAGACCGCACCCTATTTTTACAGGCGGTCCACATAGGGACATTAATCAAAAACCCACATCCATGAAGGAATAACCATAGACACTGTGTGAGGGGTAATTCCACCACGTTTTTTTGCAAAAAAAGGAAATTAAAATAAATGAAGAACCACAATAAAGACATAGAAACTACCATACCACAATGGTGGAGGTAGGATCCTGGTCAAGCTCCCCACACCTCTGGAGATTTTCTGACTGTGTGAAAAGCTTCACTCCGAGGCCTATGGCTGGAGCCCAAATTCTTGAAGCATTTGCTGCACCGCAGTCAGGGTGATAAGGATCACAAAAATCAAAAAAAGATTACATTCTCAACAAAACACCTTCTTGTAAATAGTAACTCATAGATACATATAAAAATTCTATCTCACTCCAAACAAGGGGCAGAATGGACAAGGAATATAGAGAAACACATCAACATCACTCAACACAATAGCTATGTCCAAAAGAATTATCAGGACCTGGAAGCACTTTAAATCGATCCCAAACAGCTCTCTATTCCATAAATCAGGCGGAGGCATCATGAAAATAGGTGTATTTAACATTTTAAATGAATCCTTAGGTTGATCAACATGAAATATTTCCAACGGAGAACTATCCATGGTCACATCACAACATCAAACACATCTTTAGAAACCCAATGAACATTACTCCAAAACTAAACCACCAACAAGATCTCATCTCAAGATACAAAAAAATTATTAATTCTTGATCACAAGGAATATTACTGAATAAACAACTCTTATAAGACATAGAAAAATCTAGCCACATAACCATTTGTTTATAAACAAAGGCCATAATATTTCAGCTCAAAACACTTTTGAATAACAAACTAACTTGGTGGGTTTGCACATTCACCAGTGGTGTTTCATCAAGTCTCACCCACATGCACATTTCCATTCCACCCCAGGAACCCAACCACCATTCCATATAGGCCATCCTTCCAGATATCAATAAAACAATGCTTGTGAGCACCCATCAAAACACAAAAGGCCAAAACAAAACAACATCATTCCAAAAATCATGTACCTTCAAAAGGAACACCAACCACAAAGTCAAAAACCCTTTTCATATTTCACAAACAAACCACACTCCATCAAGAACCATTTTATTAAAAACGTACCCATTTTAATTTTTAACAACTTTTAAAACAACCAAGCTACCCCAAACAACCCCTTCCCATGTTCTAAAATTCAGCAAGGTATCTTTTCATAATCTGATGGTCATTGATACCAATACCCTTTCTAGGAAAACACCAAATGCTCAAAACCAATTTCCAAAACCAATTAATCAGATTAAAACACATTTCAACTTCCCAAAACACCCCATTTAAAACAAAGATTCAGAATGAACTCAAAACGATTCACACTTTCAAAACATTTTATTCCAACAAACCACAAGGTTAGATTATGGATAATCAAATCCCGTTAAATCATTTCCACTTCCCCTTTTTTCCCAAAAAACACAACCTTCTAAAACAATTCTTATATTTAATTTTTGAAGACCCCTTTTTCCACTTTTAAAAATACAATCCTTCCTTTAAAACCCATTTTTAAAATTCTCAAACAAGTATTTTCAAAACAAATATTCAGAATTCAAGAAAGGTCCATGAAACCCACAAAAGGGAACTAGTGTTGGTGGGTGACTTGACCATATGGTTGGTGGTCATATGTCAAACACAAAACTAACACAGAGAGACTTATTAGGACCATGCTCTGGCTACACATGGCTTTCTAGGCCCAACGATCTCACGAAGGCCATTATTCAGACTCCCCTTGTCATATCCCAACTGGAAACAATCAACAAGTACAAAACAGACTAATAAAACCGGACATCCTGTGGAAACTCGAGGATCAGAACGATCAAGAGTTCATGATGATCTTCCCACACATACCCCTCAAGTACCAACAATACTACTACATATACCTTGAAAAACCCCCAAATAACAAGGGCACTCTAAAAAGAATGGTCTACTAATAGCTGACCTCCTTTGATACCATTTTTTTGTGAACCAACCCAAGTCGACCCTGAACTGGTCACAAGGGCCAGCCTGAGAAAAGTCCCGAGAGGCATTCCCGATAATTCTAGGATGGAGAAAAGCACCAAGGTCCTAAATATATTACACAAGGGAATGATTTATCCCATATATAAACAATCAAAAAAACAACAGAAATAAATGGACAACCCAAAAAACATTTATATAAAAACTGAACTGAATATTATTTGTACAAGAAAATGAAAGTACAACTAAACCAACAACTCAACTGACCAAACTCGATAACCAACTAACTCCATGTGACCCTTATGGTCACTCTCCAACATAAAGATAAAATTCCTCCCAAGGTTATTGAACTCAAGATGAAACCTACCCAAGGGCTAAAAACAGAAGAAGACTATAGGCATGAGTATTAAAACTCAGTAGGTTTGTCTGATATTCTATTCCCAATGAACATCCTTTAAAATAAGAATAAACCTCAATTTCATGTTTTAAATACAATATATAAAGGTATGTTTCTAAATTATGTCCCATTCTATATAAAAAAATTACCAGAAAAATACTTTCATGTTTTATAAACAAGAATGCTAGTAACAATTTTCAAAGAGGTGCAACTTCAAAATGAAAATAGTTTTCAAGTTGGATGATTTAAAGAATTTAAAATTTTAAATAAATCACATAAAATACTGAATTTACCAACCAAACACATTGTATTCTAATGGTGAGTACAAAATAGCCAATGAACACAAGTCACGGGAACACCCCTAGGAACTAGTTAGTTGTGATCCCCAGGTACCTCGTATCTCGGTGAAAGTAACCCTAATAAATATCCATTCTTGTGCATACAATCCAATAGTAGGGAGTATACCCATAACCTAGTGTTCCCCCAAAACATCATCATCATAGTTTAGTTAGTGTTTTCATTGTCAAACTTGCTATGTGAAACAGGGACCAAACCCCACAGAATCACTAGCATACTAGTACACGTCCGCCCACCTAGATACCCGAGATTCCATTTAGTGATCAATAAAGTTTCACATATTATAAAAAAAACTTTCCAAATAAAAATTCCATTAACAAACCATGAACACACAAACAAACCACAAATATGCTTCACATTTCTTTCATGAACAAATAAACCCCCCAAAATATTCGTAAAACAATTTCAAGGAGTATAACGAGGCCTTGCACATAAAATCAATTCAAAAATATTTTTTAGGGAAGAAAACCCATTAATAACATAACAACCCAGATTTGGAAGCCCCAAAACCAATTAATAAATCATTTTCATGGACCATAAAATTTCCCCAAAATATAGAACATGAAATAAACATGGAAACCATTTTTACAAAAAAACGCCAAACGGGCCTTTTTGAATTTCTCAAAACTATCCTTTGACCAAGGTATGCATTTAACTTTTATTAAAGAGGTGTATACAAACCATTTAAAGTAGAAACAAACATTCATAAATCACTTAAATCATTCAGGTTACATATTCAAAACACAACCATTTTCATAAGGATGTGAAACATGCCATTTTCCGACAACTCGGGCCAAATCAAGTTGTAAACAAAAACCCATTTGTTTGTAAAACAAAATCCAAATTAGAAATCCATATGAGGAACAAGAATAAAATTTATAATTCTTCTAATTCATTTATAAAACCAAAAAAATAATTTTTAAATCAAGCATAAAACATAAAATCCAACCGGGAAATTTACCGAACACATGGAATGCCTTTTTAAACAAAAAAATTTATTTAAAGCACTTGAAAAAGAATAAAACACCAATTTCATGCCGTATTTTATAAAATATACTATAACATATTAAAAATACCACAAACCAAGTTCTAAACCGCACGAAATAGTTTTGAAAGATAGTTTAACATTTAAACAAACACTTAGTGTGCACTTTTATGACAAAACAACACTACATTTCACAAAAGTAGGATTAAACAACCATTTTTCACACCCTGTGTTATGACCAATAGGGGCCTATATACCCTAAGAGGGGGGGGGGGTGAATTAGGGTATGTATATTCTTTTCAAAAATTATTCCTGACCCAATGTATCTTGACCTCTTTATTACAAGGGTCACTTTGTTTGCACTTGTTCATTTATTATGATCACTTATTTTCTTCTTTACCTGATGATGATGCTTTAAATGTAATGTAGGGAAGTAAGCAAGCAGACACAAAGATTTTTAATTAGTAATCCTCACTGGGCTATGTCCAAGGAGCCTACGCCGACAAGTTTCCGGTCATACCAAATTCCACTACTCTTCACTAGATGTGGATACAAAGGTTTGGGAATAGTAACTCTGTCCTAGGATCACAGACTTTACAAGGTTTAGGGTCAGCTCACAGCTTTTCCAAGGGTCACTCCCTATTTCTCTCTCTATGGCTCACTGTAGGTGGAGAGGATCACCTTCTTCCTCTTCCTTTGCTCACAACTCTGGAAAGGATCCACTCACAGTTTATAGACCTATAGGTCTCTTAATTTTCATGAAGGAATGCATCTTCCTCTATATGTAGATTCTCTGTTGAAGTCAAACTTTTACCCGTAGATGAATCTCACTTTGCACCAAAGGTATCGAGCAAACTTACAACTTCCACGTAACATGAAAACACTGTCGGGGAATCAACCCTACTTGGCGCACATGTCTAAGCTAGCACGCAAGTATCGGCGCGCAAGTCACAACTGGCGTGCGGGTCTTCCTCAACCACCTACATGGCACAATCTTCTGCAACTCCAAACCTGCGCGACTCAACCCCTTTTATGCCTAAACCAATATTGGCGTGCAACCACCAACCGACGCGCAACTTCAAACACGGGCGTGCAAGTCCACCTGCGCGAACACCACACCTGCGCGACGGGAGATCTGATTATTCTAAGTGTTGAACATCGTCCAAAATGAAAAGGGTTGGTTCTGTATTTATAGGCATTTGGTCAACCTATGCGGCGGTGCGCAAGTCTCCTCTCGGCACGCAAGTCTCAGTGCGCAGGTCTCTTCCCTTGCAAGTCACCTACGCGACCAACCCAAAACTTGCGCGAACCTCTTTCCTTTGCCATATTTTGATCATCTAATATTGAAAAACAATAGGTGCGCAAGATCCCAATCCTTCTAGGCATTGACACACAAGTCTCTTCACGGAGCACAAGTCACCTGAGTGACCACACCAATACCTTCGTGACCCTCTTTCCTTTGCCATATTTTGTCCTTCTGATCCTGAAAAACATTAGGCATGCAAGTTTCCTCTCCTTCTAGTATAGGACACACAAGTATCTTTTCCAAAACCACTTTTCTCCTTTTGTCGATTTTCAGGCCCAAAAATTTGGCACACTGGAAAATGGCACCACCTTGTATCTGTTCTTTTTGTACCACCTCCATATCATTAATTCCTTTGTCGATGTTCTTGAATAAAACATGGATCATTGACCATAAATCTTGAACTTGACATTCCACTATGAAATCCCCTTTGTCAAAAAATTTGTATGTCATTGTTTTTCTTTGTCAACAATCACAACACCGTTTTCCACATTTTCAACAAACACAATCACCTCTAAAATGATTCAATGATGCCTTGATGGATTTTTCCCAACAATCTCCCCCTTTGGGTTTGTTGAAAACTCTTCCATAAAAAGATGCATCGTTAATTATTCATCCACCATTCGCTTATTACGATTCCTATAGCGATCAAGGATTTAATCAACACATACTCTAAGCCCACATGAGCAATGACCAGTGTGAGAAACAAGAGTAAATGAAAAGTTCATCAATGAATCACTTCATCTCTGACATCCACTATTGACATCAAACTGATACCAATTGTTACCAAACTGATACAAATTTTTGGAAATATTCTTACTACATTCCAAAACCACTCTTCTCCTTTTATCACGATCCTCAGATGTCGTGATATCTATTCTTTGATCGATCACTTCTAGCATCGTCAGATTTAATACTCTCCCACTTTCTCATTGCTCCCCCTATCTTGTTGATCCACTTGTCAGCTTCTCCCTAAATCTGTCATGATTTCTCAAAAAGCCACACTCTCTCCCCCTTTAACAATCACTATTTTCTCCCCCTTTATCAATGAACCCAAAGGTCACTCCTTTTCAGTCTGTAACAGAGTAGAGAAAACATATCATCACATTAAGAAAAAACACATCATACCTTAGGGAGAGGGGGCGTTCTACATCCACACTATTTTAAGTGTGGGGAGTCGACTGAACTCCCAGAGCCAGTCGATTCCTTTCAAACACTTCCTTGGGTAATGCCTTTGTTAGAATACCTGTAACCTGTAGCTCTGTAGGCACATAATCCAACTTAATGATTCCCTGCTCAACTTTCTCCTTGATAAAATGATACTTTTTATCAATGTGATTTATCCTTGAGCGATGGACAAGATTTTTGCTGAGATTTATAGGACTTGAGTTATCACACTAGATTCTGATCAGAGACTTCACTTCATCTCCCATATCTTCAAGATTCTGCTTCATATATAATAATTGTGTGTATGCTTGAGTGGCCGAAATATACTCAGCTTTGGCGGTGCTTAATGAAATTCAATCCTGATTCTTTCTTAACCAAGCAATACATAGTCCACCAAGATAGAATTCACCTACTGATGTTGATTTTTTGTCATCTGCTGATTCGGCCCAATCTGCATCTATGTAACCCAATAAAAATGATTGAGATTTGTCATTATACATCAGACTGAAATCCATGGTGCCTTTGATATACCGAAGTATTCTTTTCACTGCGAGCATGTGGATTTCCTTGGGATTACTATGATATCTCGCATCTTGGCATGTGGTGAAAACAATATTAGGCCTTGTTGTGGTCAAGTACAAAAACATCCAATAATTTTCCTGTATTCTATGATATTAACTTCCTTGCCATCCTCATATTTTGATAATTTCATTTGGGTATCAACCAGAGTCTTCATATCCTTGGAATTATCCATGCCAAAAATTATTAAAACCTCTTTGGCATATTTGTATTGAGAAATGATTGCTTCATTCCTTCCTTGTGTCACCTGTAGACCAAGGAAAAACGTCATCTCACCAATCATAGACATTTCTAACTCATGTTTCATGAATTAAGAAAACTGTCTGCACTTTGCTTCATCTGATCCGCCAATGATTATGTCATTGACATAAACCAGTACCAATATCCTTTGATTACTGTTGTGGTTGAAATAGATATTTTAATCAACTCCACCATGCTGGAAACCAAGTGTCTTCAAATACTAATCAAGCCTTAAGTATCATGCTCTTGGTGCTAGTTTCAGCCCATATAACCCCTTCTTCAGTCGAAAAACCATGTTCTCATCCTCATGAATGAGAAAACCATTTATCTGCTCAATATACACTTCTTCTTCTAGAACTCCATTCAAGAATGCAGATTTGACTTTCATCTAGAAAACTTTGAACTTTTTTTGCACTGCTATGGCCAAAAATAATCTGATTGTCTCCATCCTTGCAACCGGTGCAAATGTCTCATCAACATCTATTCCCTCTATCTGGGAGTATCCCTTGAACACTAATCGTTCTTTGTTCCAAATCACTGTTCCATATTCATTCATCTTATTGCGATAGACCCATTTAGTCCCGATGACATTCTTATCTGCTGGCCTCGAAACAATCTCCCACGTATGATTCTTCTCAATCTGGTCTAATTCTTCATTCATAACCTGAACCCAGTACACATCTTCAGCTGCATCAAAAAAACATTTCAGCTCCACCTGAGATAAAAATGATGTTTTCTGTGATGATTTCATTCTCTGAGTCTGAACTGGAGCTGTCTGATCACCAATGATATTCTTCATATCTATTTCATATCGACTCTTTGGATTCTTAGAAGATTCAGATTTTGTTTTCTCTTTCTCATCATTAGTGTCTTCTTCTGAGTCAGACTCTTCCACTTCTACTCCCCCCTGTGATGCTTTCTTCATCAACACTTTCATCAAGAAATTTCTCACTATTTCATTGTTCAATGGCATCATTTCTTTCAGCTACATTTATGATATTCTTTTTGAAACTGGGTTGATATTCTCTCACAGCATCTTGGTATCCTGAAAATAGTCATCTGATACCATATTGTTAGAAAAAAATTGATAAGCATGAGATTCATGATTATTGCTGCTTCTCCATGTTTTTCTTTCTTCCCTCGATAGGAAACACCTAAGCGGAGTCATCCAATTATTTCTTTGATGGCTCTTGCATCTGATTTTGTTATTGAATGCTCCCCCTATGTTGTGAAACACTTCCTAGGGTTAGTCCCACTGTTGAGGCCCAAAAACATTCTTCTTCTCCTGCATCATTTATTCTCATATTCCACTCAGCATTGAGCCACTAACAAAATCTCTAAGCCTACTAACTAGAAACTCGATGTAGGAAACAAGAGATAAAGTTAATAACAAAATCAATTCCTATTATGCTCTGTTTCTCCCTTACTTCTTCAACTTTTATACCTGATTTGAGTCAATTGAAACTCTGAAGCATATCACTCCTCAACTTTTCATCTTTAGATGCCACTTCCCCTTGGATCGTATCTCCCTAAAACCTGAAACACTTGAATCATCAGTTAATTGAATTTATATACATAGGGAGAGGGGAACTTCTGGAATCCTCAAGAAGAGGATTGCGATTGATCCTGATGGGTAAACCCTTTTATTCTTTCTTGAAGAGCCTCACACTCTTTCCTCGCTTTTTCTAGCTGCCTAGACAACTTCAAATTCTCTGGCCATATGACTAAGCATTCATTACTCACATGATGAGTCTTTTTCTGATATGAATATTCTGCAGGCCTGGAATTTCTCACCATTTGGGGTTTAAAACCACGAGTACACATTTTATTCTTTGATGTTCCACCAAAATTCTATTTCCCTTGATTCCTACTCTGAGCAGGAATATCTTTTCTTTTCATCTTCCCTTGCTTCTTCCACCATTGCAAGGATCTTGCACCTACCTCCACTTTTCACTATGGAACACGACATGTGAAATTTTCAATACATTCTTTATTTATATTTATTTTATCAGATGTCTGAGTTACCACACTCTTTTTCACTGGTGGTGAGTCCTCCATTGAACGTTTATTCTTCTTTATCACAGCTAGAGTAGATCTCCCCTTAATCTTCCAGGTTTGTTCACATTCTCTCCTTGAGAGTTGTTGTGAGTATGACAGGGGAGGTGACTGATACACCTTTCGTTCAGCTCCATGTGATTCCCCTGAGGATCTAAGTATATTCTTCTTCTTACCACTTTTTATCTCAGTGTAGAATTTCTCATTATGCATCATTGGAGTCAAGAATATTCTCTCGAGTTCCCTTTCCTTTCTTGCATTTTTCTTGCTGCAATTTCTTACAAAATTCCCATAATCTAAACATATAAAACATTTTCCATCAAAGGCATACCTCATTTCATCATTTCTATGTCAAGATGCTGATACACCTTGAGTTATTCTTCTAACATGGGGCTCTTGAGCTTCCTGACACATACTCATGGTGTGTCCCATTCTTCCCCAGTAATAGCATCTAACAGATGCTTTCCTCTGAGAGACTCTTCTCTCTGATTTCTCATGATGCTTCTTCTTATTCTTAGATTTAGTAATGTTTCCATTTTCACAGCCTAAAATGTATTCCAGAGCCTCTGAATAGAAGCTTGACATGCGGCCATGAATCCCGCAGAAAAAGCACATGTCATCACTTATTTTTGTAACTTTCCTCTTAGGCCTATCTTCAGCACCTATATGTTTTTCTCCACTCCTGGAACTATTAATGGATCACATTCTATTATGCACGGGTGGGGATTCATCAAATCCAATGCCAGATTTTCCCAAGCTATATGGTCTTTGGGATGAGAAAATATTTTTTTGTTTCTCCTCAGAAATCTCATACTTCCTTTTCACTTTATCATCACATTCCGAAGGACAATAAAATAGTAAGTGCAGTGCATCCTTCAACTTAGGTTTTCCTTTGTCCTTTGATATCTTCATTTATTTCTTGGATTTATTTATTACTTCCTCCAATTGTTGAATCTTATTATTTCTTGATTCAAGTTGAGCATTGAGTTCTTTTTTGAGATTCTTCCCTCTAATCAACTCATCTTCTATTTCCCATGTGAGATTTTACACCATGTCACCTTGATTCATTACTTTCAATTTTTTCGTAGCAACAGATTCAGAGACAGATTCATTCTCTTGTTGTAGCCTCTAATTCTTCTAAACTTCTTCAGACAACTATGTTTCTAGATCATCATTTCTGGCTTTCAGATTCTGAACTTCATCTAACTTTTGATTCTCTTCATAATAACCAACCTTTTGTTTTCCTTTCATTTTAGCCATCTTTTGTAGTTATTCACCTTGAGAATCATTATTCTACTTTAGTTCAGTAGCCACATCAATAATCATTTGATTTAAACCTCTTATTTTGTTGAAATCAATTTCCAATACTTAGATCTGGATATCTTTAGATTTGACTTCTTCATCCAATTTCCGATCCAATTTCTTTTTCATGTTGACAACATCTATTGATTGCCTCCTTCTTGAAACTTCTTCATCATTAGTTATTTCAGTATCACTTTGAAGTTTAAGTACTTCACTTATTCCTACATCATGATTGAGTGAATCAATATTTTCCCTATTAGATTTATCCATGCCTTATTTCAGTAATCTATTTGATTCTTTTAATTGAATCACACTTTTTCCATACAAACTTCCACACTGAGGAATACCGCCTGACTTCAGACTTTTCTTTGATGTTTTTCCCTTTTCCATGGCACACCGTGATAAGAGCAGTTTGATTATTTAACCACACAGATCGTCTACACCAAGTCAAAGAAAACAAATCTGATAAAAGCAACCTTCCCCCTGATACCAATTTTTAGGACCAATATGGGCCTATATACCCTAAGAGGGGGGTGAATCAGGGTATGGATATTATTTTCAAAAATTCTACCTGCCCCACTAGATATTGACCTCTTTATTACAAGGGTCACTTTTTTTCACTTGTGCATTTATTATGATCACTTATTTTCTTCTATATCTGTTGATGATGGTTTAAATGCAATGCAAGGAAGTAAGAAAGTAGACATAATGATTTTTACTTGGTTCACCCTCACTGGGCTACGTCCATAGAGAATACGCCGAAAAGTTGCTGGTTTTACCAAATTCCACTACTCTTAACTAGACGTGGATACAAAGGTTCGAGAACAGTCACTCTGTCCCAGGCTCCCTACCTTTACAAGGTTTAGATTCATCTCACTGCTTTCCCAAGGGTCACTCCCTATTTCTCTCTCTCTGGCTCACTGCCAGTGGATAGGATCACCTTCTTCCTCTTCCTTTGCTCACAGATCTGGAAAGGATCCCCTCACAGATTATAGACCTATAGGTCTCTTTATTTTCATGAAGGAATTAATATTCCTCTATATGTAGATGCTCTGTTGAAGTCTAACTTTCACCCATAAATTAATCTCACTTTGCACTGAAGTTATTGGGAAAACTTCCAGCTTCCACGCAGCCCGAAAACATTGTTGGGGAATCAACCCTAATTGGCCCCAAGTCTAATCCAGTGCACAAGTATCGGCGTGCAAGTCACAACTGGCGCACAGGTCTTCCTCAACCACCTGCATGGCACAATCTTCTGAAACTCAAAACATGTGTGACTCAATCCATTTTACACCCAAACCAATATTGGAGCGCAACTACCAACTAACACGCAACTTCAAACACGGGCGTGCAAGTCCACCTGCGCGACCACACACCACCTACGCGACCACCACACCTGTGAGATAAGAGATCTGATTATTCTAAGTGTTTATCTCCATCCAAAATGAGGAGGGATGGTCCTGTATTTATAGGCATTTGGTCAACCTACTCAGTGGCGCACAAGTCTCCTCTCGGCCTGCAAGTCTCAGCATGCAGGTCTCTTCCCTTGAAAGTGACCTGCGCGACCAACCCAATACTTGCGTGACCCTATTTTCTTTTCCATATTTTGATCTTATGATCTTGTAGAACAACAGGCGCGCAAGTTACCAAGCCTTCTAGGCATCAGCGCACAAGTCTCTTCACGGTGTGCAAGTCACCTGCGCGACCACACCAATACTTGCGCGACCCTCTTTCCTTTGCCATATTTTGGCCTTCTGATCCTAAAAAACATTAGGCTCTCAAGTTTCCTCTCCTTCAAGAATAGGGAGCACAAGTCTCTTTGCTAAAATCACTTTTCTCCTTTTGTCTATTTTCAGGCCCAAAAATTTGGCAAACATTGGAAAACGGAACCACCTTGTATCTATTCTTTTTGTACCGCCTCCAGATCATTAATTACTTTGTCGATGTTCTTGAATCAAACATGGATCGTTGACCACAGCTCTTGAACTCGACATTACACTATGAAATCCCTTTTTTCAACAAATTTTTATGTCATAGTTTTACTTTGTTAACAATCACAACACAGTTTTCCACCATGTCAACAAACACAATCACCTAAAAAATGCTTCAATGATGCCTTGAGGGATTTTTTCCCAACACCTTAAAAATTATCCAAATGATGAAACATAATAATAAACATATATATAAGATTAGAAAATATGAAAATGATTAATCTTTAAAGATAAAGGCACGTGCAAGGGATATCCTAACTGAAATCCTTGGTGTAATGGAAACACACACCCGAAATCACCTGCAGCGGGTTTATAAACCCTAAAACTATGAATACCAGACCTAATTAAATATAACCTCCATAAAAAACCATGGTATAATAGAAACCTAGGTCTTTAAATACTAGGGGAGAATATAGAACCAAGAAATAATGAAAGGATGAGGAAGAGGGAGGAGAAAAGAGAAGGAATCTCACCTTGGCAACTAGAAAAATCTTCGTCTTACATTAGATATGCACCCATAGAGAAAAGGAAATATCTTGAAACTTATTAGAGAGTCTTCTAAGGTCTGGAATAACTAGATAAATATTATTTGTTGGATAAAGAGTATGAATGGAATGATTTATGGATGAAATAATTTACCTTTGCGATTCTAGATGATTTGAGAGACATTGAAAAGTTTTCCTTAATCTGAGACTCATATGAACTCCAAAGAGGTAAAATAGATAATGGGGGTGAGGATAGGGGTATTGGATTCGAGTGGGTGGTGGAATCACCGAAACATAATAAATATTAAATTATATATAAAATAAAAAAATTATTTTTTTAAAAATGGAAATGGGATCATGGGATGGCCCAATATCTAAATAAGTAACCCCAATTCACTGTGATTATGAATTTATAAGGGGTAAAAAAGGATATATTAGTTTTAACATGTCAGTTTAGGACAAGTGTGAAGTGGAATGAGTCAAAAATGATAAAAAAATTAATGAGTTATAAAAGAAACAATATATGTTTTTAAATCTGGAAATGTGTTCACAGTTGGCCCAAATCATGAAGTAACCACCCTTTCTCAAAAAACTCCTAAAAAAGGATCAGTATTTTCAATGAATCGGATAAAAAGTGTGACATGAAAAGAGAAAAAACCGGGCATGACACGGGTTGATCACGATTTCTCCAACTCGTTTCTCTCAGTAGTAATATACTTTCCATTTATGTTCTTAATGAAAAAAACCATGTTTTATAAAACCCAATTCTCATTTTAGTTTCTTAATGAGAACCTCATTTTTTAATTAATTATCTAAATATCATTTGAGATATGTCCTTGGGTTGCTGCTATACTTCATAAATTCTAGTTAAAAATAAATATTTAATTTGACGCGATCAATAATACGATAAAATTTTGGCACCATTTATGGGATAAAAAATCATTTTTTCTTTATTTAATTTATTTATTTATTTTACTTCTTAATTTTTACTCCTTTAAATACCCCACCCACATTTTATTGTTTTTGTTTTGATTTTCTGTTTCTATTTTTTGTTGTTTTTGTGTGTTCTTCCTTTATCTCTCTCTCTTCTTCTTTTCAATATATCTCTATATAATTATGTATTATAAGATTATATTATCCTTTAAACATTCTTAAGTTATTTTTATCCATATTCAATTATAAAAAATATTCACAACTTATTTGCATGACCCTATCAGAAAAAGAAAAACTGCTTGGATTTGACCCTGAAATTGAAAAGACACTTCACACACAATCCAAGGCATCTAGAGAATGTCAATCAAGTAACACTAAGGAACCCATTGTAGAACCTTGAGTGTTCATAAACCAATCAAAAATTGAACCCAATAAAATCCAATAAAACATGCCTTCAAATAATCGAACGTTAAAAGAACTGACCACCCCGGATGTGGAGTACCAACCTGCGTACATCCAATATCCCGAGGAAGCAGCCAACTTTGAGCTGAGATCATGCCTCATGCACCTAATTCCCAAATTTCATGGTCTTCCTAGTGAGGACCCTCATAAACACCTTAAAGAGTTTCACATAGTGTGCTCTACCATGAAACCCCAAAATGTCTTTGAGGACTTAATTAAGTTTAGGGCCTTCCCTTTATCCATCGATGGTGTAGCCAAAGATTGACTATACTATTTACCTACCATAATTGGGTGATGGAATGACCCGAAAAGACTATTTTTAGAGATGTTCTTCCCTGCCTCCAGAACTGCATCAATTACGAAATAAATTTGTGGCATTAGGCAATCATAATGAGAGACCCTTCATGAATACTGTGAGAGATTCAAACGAATTTGCTCAAGATGCACCCACCACCAGATTAGTGAACAAATATTAATCCAATAATTCTATGAGGGACTTATCCCCATGGATCGTGGAATGATTTATGCATCAGCTGGTGGTTACTTGTTTGATAAAACTCCTTTCGTCACTCGTGACTTAATAGCCAACATGGCTCAAAATGCACAACAATTTAGTACACGAGCTATTACAAAAACCCGAGGAGTTCATGAGGTAAGTCATTCATATCTAGAACAAAAGTTAGATAAAAATATTTATGAGATGCATACCCTTATAAGGAAATTATCTCAAGAACAAGGTAACTCACAATCTCTTCATGTTCTATTACATTGTGGTATTTTTTCTGACAATACTCATTTTTATGACTAGTGCCCACAACTTCAAGATTAACTTGAGTATTGTGGAGATATGTTCTCAGAAAATCTATTCTGAAAAGAACCTACCTTCAAGGAAGAACAATTAAGGAAAAATACAAACCCTGGGTGGTAACCACAACCCCAGTACCGATAAGGAGGAAACACAAGCTACCATAAGAAGAATTGGTATCAATAAGGACAAGGTATGCAACCATATTATCCTTCAACTTCTCAAAAAAATCTTCCTCCTCCTCCCAAATATGAACCAAGCCTCGAGGATATGGTGAAGAAAATGGAAACCTAGAACCTCCAGTTCCAACAGACCACACAATCAAAAATTCAAGACCTACGAACTCAAGTTGGGTAGTTAGAAAACACAATCGGTGAGCTTAAGATGCAAGGTTATAGAAAAATACTATCCCAAACCATTTCCAATCCAAAGGAAAAAGGTAATGTATGTGTAGTTACACTTTATATTGGTAAATAAGTTTCTCCTTCTACTAATTCTATGCAACAGGTATGTCCCCCTCTTGAAAACACTGTTTCTCCACCCATAAAAGATTCCAATGAAGAAATTTAAATAAAAAGGGTAATCAAATTATTATTGATGATTCAAATGAACAATCCATTCCTCTTCCTTTCCGCCAAAGACTCTCTAAATATAAGATGAATTTTGATAAAGATATGGATAAATAAATAATGGATACATTTAAAAAGGTTCAAGTTAATATTAATTTATTGGATGCAGTCAAGAAAATTCCCCATTATGCCAAATTTATTAAATAACTTTTCCCCCATAGACGAAGGATGAAGTGGAATGAGAGAGTCAACTTGGGGAGGAATGTCTCGGCCTTTATTCAACCAGCGATGCCAACTAAGTGCAAGGATCCGAGAACATTAACGATACCATGTACCATAGGGGAGATATTCTTTTCAGATGCAATGTTAGATTTAGGTGCTTCTATTAATGCAATGCCTCACTCTTTGTATATTTATCTAGAAGTTGGAGAGCTTCAACCAATATTCATTGTCATGAAACTTCCAAACTAGAGTACTATGCATCTAAAAAGAGTGATTGAGGATGTCCTTGTAAGAGTGAAGAATCTCATATTCCCCCCGGATTTCTACATTCTTGAGATGGAAGATACCCAAACCCAAGGACATTCTCCTCTCATACATGGGAGGCCATTCCTCAAAACAGCAAATATGATCATCAAGATACACAATGGTACACTATCCATGGAGCTCAGAGGAGAAAATGTAAGTTTTAATATCCTTGAGGCTCTGAAACACCCAGTTGAAGAGCACTCCACTCTTCTTTTCTATTCGATGGAAGTTCTCTCAAATGATGCACACACACAAAATTCTCTCCTCAACCCATACTCTGATTCATTTCCCCTACTTCACTCTTGGATGATTTGAGTTTTGATTCATGTTTTGAGTGTTGTGTGGGTTCTAAAAAGTGTAAATTTTGTGCTTTAATTGATGAGTGTGTTCATTATTGGTACCCATGACCGTCAATGATTCTGAAAATCTCATTTCAATAGATTCTCTATCCATATAGAATAAAAATGAGAAGATAGACAGTTTCATGGAACTCATCCCCCTAAAAACCCTCCCTCAATCCATAAACCACTGATGTTGTAACTTAAACAACTTCCTTCTAATTTAAAATATGCATATCTTGAGGGTATTGACCAATTTCCTGTCATTATTTCCAATAACCTCTCTCCAAAATAGGAATCAAAACTACTCAACCATTTGAGAGAGTGTAAAAAGGAAATAGGATGGACATTGGATGATATTCCTAGGAATATCCCATCTATTTTTATACACCATATAATTTTGGATGATGAGGCTAAGCCCATAAAACAATCTCAAAACCGGTTGAATCCCACTCTCCTTGAAGTGGTAATATTAGAATTCAGTAAATTACTTGCTGTGGGGATCATTTATATGATATTTGATTGTAAATGGGTTAGCCGAGTGAAAATTGTTCCTAAAAAAAATAGGAATAACAATTTTTTCAAATGAAAGGAATCAATTGGTTCCAACACATGTGTAAAACAGTTGGCAAGTCTGTATTGACTATTGTCGACTGAATCAAGCCATGCAGAAGGACCACTTTCCTCTACCTTTCATTGACCAAATGTTAGAACGATAGGATGGTAAATCCCATTATTGTTTCCTTGATGGCTATTAGGGTTATTTCTAAATCCATATAACCCCTAAGTATCAATAAAAGACAAACTTTACTTGTCTATTAGACACATTTTTATATAGAAGGATGCCATTCGGTCTATGTAATGCTCATGGTAATTTTTAGTGATGTATGTTGAGTATTTTTTTTGAGTACCTTGAGAGTTTTATGGAAGTATTTATGGATGATTTCACGGTATATGGTTCTTCTTTTGATGATTTTTTGGAACAACTAGGTTTTATCCTCCGTCGCTGCATTAAAAAAGATATTGATTAAAATTAGAAGAAATGACATTTTATGGTTGAGTGGGGGATAGTTCTTGGTCATGTAATTTCAAATAAGGGAATTCAAGTTGATAAATCTAAAATTGAATTAATTTCATCCCTTCCATATCCAAAATGTGTTCATGAGGTGTGATCTTTATTGGGTCATGCTGGTTTTTACCACTGATTCATTAAAGACTTTGGTAAGATTTTACTTCCATTGTCCCGATTATATAAAAAGTATTCTGAGTTTGTGTTTGATAAAAATTTTGAGGATTCATTCAATTCACTAAAAAGGAGTCTCACATCACCTCCCATCATCCAACAACCAAGGTGGGATCTCCCCTTCGAGCTTATGTGTGATGCCTCTAACTTTTCACTTGGTGTAGTTTTATCACAGAGGGTTGAAAATGATCATCATGTCATTGTATATGCCTCACATACCCTTGACCCTACCTAGGTAAACTACACAAACACTAAAAAATAACTCCTTTATATTGTGTTCGACTTGGAATAATTTAATTCATATCTTCTTGGGTCAAAAGTTATTGTGTTTTCTGACCATGATGCCCTTCGATTCCTCTTAAAGAAACTTGAAGCTAAGCCCCACCTCATATGGTGGATGCTCCTCCTCCAGGAGTTTAACCTTGAGATTAGAGAAAAGAGGGGAGTATAAAATGTTGTAGCTGACCACATTAGAAGGATTTATCTACCACTGGACCACCAAGCTGACTCATCCTTCCCCATTAGAGAATTATTTTATCATGAGAACCTTTGTGATGTTGTGGACCTTACCCCCTGGTATGCAGACATTGTGAATTTTCTGGAAACTTCTAGGGTTTCCACTGATTTCAGCACTTCCCAATCCCAGAGACTTAAACATGATTCTCAGTGGTACATTTGGGATGACCCATATTTTTGGTGAATTTTTGGTGAACAAGTAGTTCTTCAGTGTGTCCCTTGACCATGAGTTCACCTCTGTTTTGACCTTCTGTCACAGTTTGGATTGTGGGGGCCACTTTGGCTCTCAACGAACAGCTCGAAAGGTCCTTGAATCAAGAATTTATTGGTCAACATTGTATAAGGATTCCCATAGATTTTTCAAGTAATGTAGTCATTGTAAAATAACAGTGAATATCTCCAAGAGGAATGAAATTCCCAAATAGCCCATGTTATTATGTGAAATCTTTGATGCATGGGGCATTGACTTCATGGGGCCTTTTATAAATTCAGTTGGCTTCATGTAAATATTGTTAGCTATGGACTACGTGTCTAAATGGGTGGAATAAAAGGCTACTAGGACAGATGAATCTCGTTTTGTTGTTGTTTTTTTGAGGTCCCAAATTTTAGTTGGTTTGGTTTGCTGAGATTCATCATTAGTGATCAGGGTTCCCATTTTTTCAATCAAAACATGAAAAATTTGATTCGTAAGTATGGGGTTGATCATAAAGTCTCCACTTCATATCACCCCCAAACTAATGGACAAACAGAAGTATCAAATCAGAACGTTAAGAGAATATTGGAAAAAATGGTACAACTCAATAGGAAATATTGGAGTTTTCACTTGGATGATTAACTTTGGGCATACCGTATAGCTTTTAAAACCCCAATTAGAATGTCACCATACAGAATTGTGTTTGGAAAGGATTTTCACCTCCCAGTGGTGGTATAACACCATGAATATTGGGCTATTAAACAATATAATATGAATCTTTCAGATGCAGATGAGCAAAGGAAGCTGCAGATTCAAGAGTTGGAAGAAATTTGATGTGATGCATACAAGAACTCCTAGATCTATAAAGAGAATACAAAGGCTATACATGATAGAATAATTAATCAGAGGAAGTTCTATATTGGTAAGAAGTTCCTCATGTATAATTCCAAGCTAAAGGTCTACCCAAGTAATCTTCATTCCCGATGGCTCGGTCCTTATACTGTTACTAATGTATACCCTTTTGGATCAATATAGATTTGGCATGAGAAAAGTGGACGAAGTATTACCATCAATGGGAAATTACTTAAACACTTCTATGAGGATTTTACAAAGAATCTAGTGGAGGAAATATACCTTCTAGAAGAAACATAATAGTGAAACACACCATTTTTATCCTTCCTTCTCACATTCTCAATTATTACAGTGAGTACACTTTACATTCTTGGTGTGTGTGTGTGTGTGGGGGGGGGGGGGGGGGTGGATACGTTCCTGACTTCATTAGGATTTTCATCATCTTTATTTTTTCTTCTATTTTTTGCCTTCTTTATGGTATTTTCACTTTTCCACATCTTTCTGGGTTTATTTAGATTTTCATTGTATTTCTTCTTTATTCTCTTTTTTGCATTCTTTATGGTATTTTTACTTCCCCCTTATGGTCACCAAATCATGGAACTTACTAAGAATGAATGTTGAAATTTTTGATTCCATGTTGTTTTAACATTTGATGAAACCTATCTCTATTATGGAATAAATATTTGTATGAATTTAACATTAGGGATTGATTTTTAGTGAATTGGTTTTCTGTCAATGATATAAATTTTTGCATCTATGTGAAACCTTTGAGATGATTGATTCCCCTTGTGTGTGTAGTTTTTGGGAAAACAATGTCACTAATATCTAAACAAATTTTTTCACCAAAACACAAAGTGTGAATATTTATTACTTAATATAAGGTAAATATAATTTAGGTTAATATTTTTCTTCTTAAAATGATATTTATATACATTAATTCCTTATCCGATCTGTTTCATTACTATACCAGATTTACCTATGCATGTATACCTGATATCCGACTGTTGCACGTCTTAAAAAAATAAAAAAATGGGTTGTTTCTTGGGCAGGTCAAAAACCAATCCTTCTTAACCTTTTATCTTGTTATAACTATTATAATTAGTTTTGTGATGAGATCAAACAAGGGATAAGAGATAAGTTTGAGATTTTTTCCAAATGAAACTTATGAAAAAAAGAAAAATAATAAATAAGGGGAGTGATGAAATGTGAAAAATATGGGCATATCTAGGTAAGGAGCTTATGGTTTGACTTCTGGGAATTCTTAAGTGAGTGGGTATTGAAATATGATTTCAAAGGATGTAGGGAAGGTTCAGTGGAAAAAATATTTTAATCTAAAAAATGTTAAAATAACCTATATTTATTTCATAGAAAGTGGAAAGAATAACAAGGAATGGTTTTTACACACACACACACAGAGAGTTAGTGGTATGGTTGAATTTTTAATTCCATAATTAATTTGGTATCATGAATCTTATTGAATTTTATTGTGATATGATTTATGAGCCAACTTTTTCCATTTTCACTAGGAAGAACTCCTTTGTGTGGTTTGTGCATTGATCACATTACTTTAATGAATTTAAATTTCCTAACATGTTAAAACTTCATGATATTGGGAATATATACATGCATCATTTTTTTTGGATATGTGACTTTTCCCAAGAGTGCAAATGTTTAGGTGTGGGGGTGTGATCGTTTATCGATTCCCTATTCAAATCCACCCTTACACCATTGTTTTAAAATAGTCTTGTAATGAACATTAAAAATATAATAATATATTTAAATTTATGTTTGAATCAATAGATTAACATTTCTCACTGTTTAATAGGGAATTTTTAATTATTTTGGTGTTTACATTGTATGAGGAGGTGATTTGGAGAGGCCGTGATGGAATTCAAGAAAAATGGGCCAAACTACGGGAGAGCCCAAGCATACATGTGGAAAATTATTTGTAATGTGGATAATACGTGCATAAAATTGGGATAAAAATGGGCATATGAGTGAACAAAAACATGGGATACATTTATATAGAAGATCTTGAAGCCCAATTAGTCCATTTGGAGTCCCAAAATAGGCCCACAATGTGAAGAAATTCTGGGTGGGCCAGATTGGATCACCCTTCTATATTTAGGCCATAACTTGTGGCTCAGAGATCCAATTGGGCTGATTACACCCCCCTTGGATAGATAACTTGAATCTTCGAATCTCCAAGTAATTGAAATTCATTTTCATGTTTTTTTGATTAGTCAACCAGCCAGATAAATATGGATTAAAAAATATTCCATGAATTGTCACCTAGACCTTTAGATACGTGACCAATTTATGTGGAAATATAGATGTAATTGCCCATAAAATCACTCCTACCACTCATTATCAAGGTTTAATGATCAGGGGTGAATTTTAGTCTAATTAGAGAGCTTTCTTCACCAATTTTATTTCTCTTATCCCTCTTGTAATTCTAAACCTCTTAGTGATCATTTTGGGGAGTGCCCTTTGTTGTAATCCCAAGCTCCACACTTGTAATCTTAATAAGGTAAATGATTTCCAGGTTTGTTGTCAATTGTTCTTTATTTCTACCTTCTAAATTTTTGTTTACTCTAGTATGATCAAATAGAAATCAAAGGAACAATAATCCACATGCTTCCATGCATAACCCGTATCTTGTGATGATTTGAGTGCGATTGCCTCTTTTCTCACCCCTCCCTTTCATGAGTGTGAAAATTAATTACGTTGGTTGATAAAATCCAAGAGCCTGAACCTATGAATATGAATGTTCTTATATTGTGAACTATTTTTATTATTGACACAAATCTGGTCATCTCATCACATTGTTGATGTGATTCCTTGATTGAGTTCTATTTTTACATCGATTCTTATTTGTTGATTTTTAGCGGTTGCTGATAATCAATATCATTGATCCATAAAATCCTAGGTGGTAACCTAGTAAGAACTCACATACCATTATTGGTTTCTATATGTATAAAATCATGTAATCAATGATCCTTCCCTTTCCCTTGAGAGCGATGATGGATTGAGCATTAAGGGACACTTACCCGGGTTGATCACGATTTCTCCAACTGGTTTCTCTCAGTAGTAATATACTTTCAATTTCTTTTCTTAAAGAAACAAAACACAAGTTTTATAAAACCCCATTCCCCTTTTATTTTCTTAATAAGAACCTCATTTTTTAATTAATGATCTAAATCTAATTTGAGAGACGACCTAGGGTTGCTGCTATACTGCAGAAATTCTAGTTAAAAATAAACATATAATTTGACGCGCTCGACAACACGATCACTTATTTCTCACCTCACTCATTTGTAACGTGACCAGTAGAGGGGCATGGCATGACTCTAATCTAGTGATACAATAGAATAAAGTTTGAGAAAAGGAATCCATACCTTGAATATTGGATATAAATCTATCAAGATTACTTTAGATTCTCCTTGATCCTGTGCGGTTGTTTCACCAAGTATATTTACTCCTAGTAAACCCCATTTACATCAATCCCTTCACCGCTAAAAATTCCCTGAAATATTGTAACACATTACTATCTACCACATATCCTCCTCACTTTTCTGATGGATCCATAATAGTATTAAAATATCTACTGATAAACTAAGCTGTATTAATAGGTTGAAACAACTACAACTAATGCCAAAGAGTCACTCTTTCAGCATTAACACAGCTCACATACACAAATGTATATAGAATAATCATAACCTGAAGAAAATGGTGGTCAAGAAATACCCCTTTCCTCGATCCCAACTCATCATGTGTGTTCTATATATTCATAAATAATAAACTCATGTTAATTATTTTATTTCTTAATAATTTTTTTTATTTTATTTTATTTTTTTACATTTTCATATTCAATTACAAAATCAATTAATTTCACATTATTTTTTTTGATGATATTAAACTCATATGTCCAAAATCACTTTGGTATATTGACTATGGGGATTTAAATTATTATTTCATCATATAAAAAATAATAATAATGAACTAATTATAATTTTTATACAACAATTATAATTTTAAAACCAACCACTAAATATGGTTTTGAAAAATCAACTATGTTACAATCATGAAGATAGCATGATGTATGTACGTATGAGTAACATTTTCATTTTTAAATGATCATGATAGAAAGAAGGTAACTGTTAATTTAAAGTTATATAATGTTCATAATATCAAAAATATCATATTATTTATTTTAACACACTTATATATACCATCCATGTGATGGGGTGATGAAAAATTTGACACCTAACTTCATGGATGTGGTAATCCACACATTTGCACGAATGACATTATCATCAAT
This sequence comes from Viscum album, assembly GCA_963277665.1. Taxonomy (NCBI): domain Eukaryota; kingdom Viridiplantae; phylum Streptophyta; class Magnoliopsida; order Santalales; family Viscaceae; genus Viscum; species Viscum album. The sequence goes on from OY728130.1 coordinate 407,807,025, forward strand.
TAATGAATGGAATGTAATAAAATATTTTATATATTACTTTTACATAATTATAATTATTTAATTAATATCATATATTTATATTAAATACATCATTATAAATAGTTGTGAGAGGTGATGATGGAAAATTAATTACATCGGTTCGTGAGGTGGTAGTCCTCCATACACATGAATGATTGTTTTGTTTCCCATATGATGGAAGAGAATATGAATGTATATTATGAAATTAAAATTATAAAATCTTATTATATGTAAGATAATTATATTATTATATCATCATGGTTTAATAATAGTTTATGAAGGTGGAATAATAAATAAAACAAAAACAATATGTTAAGAAATATACCACTTCTTCGGATAACCTCTTTAGGTTTGAAACAAAAGCCTTCATAGGAGGGGGTTTTAATCAAAAGAAACAGATTTTAGGATGTTATATAAGAAGTTATTAATGGATATAGGTAGGTATTTATCAAAAAATAAGTTCTTTTTTACTTGTATATAAGAGAGGAGAGGAGGTGTTCTTTTATAAGTGGGGGTGAGGACCTACATGGAAGTTTTGTAACGAATAAAATATATAAATGTATTATTCACACCAAATGGATCAAAAATGGACCATTAATAAATATTATATGGGATAAGGTCAACATATTTCCATTAAATATAAGTTATATAAGTTTTTAGGTCATTTTAACCCTTACCCCTTTAGTTTAACCCCAGGTAAACCTGTTTTAACCTTAACCATGATAATAAATTTTAAACTATTTTTCATATTAATTATGAAAAAAATTAAGTTAACTATATTAAATAATATTAATTATTATGATTAAAAATATGGGATTCATTTTATCAAATTAATTTCATATAATTAGAATAATTTTAATTGAAATTTAACCCACAAAACACAACCACAAGTTGTATTTCTAAAAAATGAATTTTCAAGAAATAGATGGTCTTATATTAACTCTATAAATATAAATCATATTAATATTAATTTAAATTCATATAAATATATGTATAATCTATAAATTTCAAAAAAATATTTCTTTATTAGGGGATATTTTAATTAATTAAAATTTATAATCTTTAGGCACTTAAAAATAGTTTTTAGAAAACTGTGTTTTTAAGAATAAAAATAAAAATAAACCAAAATATTGAAAAATTATGATTGAAATAAAATTATTTATATAATTATAAAGAAAATGGTTAATATTTCTATTTAATACTGATTCCAAAATATAATAGTATTTTTAAATTACTTAATTTAATTAAATGAAATGATAATATTTGAAAAATATGTAATTTTCAGTATTCACTAAAAAACAAGTCATTTAAGTAAAATCACAAAATTTATCCCTAAGTTAATTTTAATATGATTATTTATAAAATTAATTTCATTTTATCAAATAAAATTTCTAAAAGTTTAGGAATTTAATTATAATAGTTTCCACAAAAATCAATAAAAATTATTTTTGAAAAAACAGGGTTTTAATGAATAAAATGTCTTTATTAATAATTTAATGCTTATTTACTAAGAATTTATGAGTAAATTTATATTTATTGGTAACCTTATATATATTTCATAAATAAGTTAATCTTATTCATACCCTCCAATTTAACTGCTATGTTATAATGACCATACTTAAATAATCATTATTCCTTTAGGCTCAATGTTGCATGTCATATACACCCTCAAACATAGTTTTATTTTTAAAATATCATGGTGTTATAGCTATATTAGTTCCTAAATAAGATTAATTATTTTATACGATGGGTTTATCGCAACCTCTACATTAATAAGGATTAAGGGAGTCATATAGTGGTTCTTATATATGTTTTCGACATCATATTTGGAGGCTCAAATGACACCTAATGAAAATAGTTTTCAGAATTGAAGAGGTATGAATTCAAGGTGTATCTCCTTGGTGAAATATCATTTTCTCTTAGTTTTATTTTAATTCATTGAAATAACAGGGAATTTATTTAGAAAAATATATATTCTAAGGATGCGATGAAGTGGTTTCAGATTGATGATTCTAAGATAATTGATACTCTAGTGGAGACTTAGATAAAATTCTCAAGGTATCAATAATTTGAGGAGGTTGACATGAATCTCTATGGTTATATTATTAGTACATTAATCTACATGGAAACTAATATAACATACACCATGTAAATGAAATTTCAAGAAAAATGTTATTAGAGTTGTCCAAAAGAAAGTAACATGAAATCTATTAGAACAATATTTCACTACATTAACCAATTTGGGAAATTTGTAATATGTTATTAATAGAATAGATAATATCAGTTGGTGGGATATATAGATAATGATTTTTATTTTTCAGTTGATTATTGTAAATCTACTTATAGATATTTATTTTATCATAACATATATTTAATTTCTTAGAAAAGTAAAAAAATCAAGTCTCCTTATCTTTATGTACTACATAAGTTGAATATATTATGGAAAATAAATCTGATATCTAGTTGATATGGATTGAAAAACATCATGAAGATATTGGGAATAAGGAATTATATCCTATAATGATTATATGTGATAATTAAAGTGCTATAAACATTATAAAAATTCCATTCAACAATCAAATAATGAAGAACAATGAGATAAAATTCTATTTTTTAAAGGAGAAAGTAGAGAAATTGATTGTGAAGTTAGAGTATGTGACCAATAAACATTATTTCAAAGACATTATGTGAAAGGATCTACATAATGTGGATTATAAAATAAATTATCTCACTCTGAGATTCCAATAAAATCCATCTCTAAAAATGTAATTGGTGAAAGAAACAATACTCCTCAGTAGAAAAATATTTTTGAGAAATATAAGATTTCTCTAAAAATTAAATTTTTGAATTTATAGAACTATTTTATTAAACATTAATGAATGGATCTTAGGATAATTGAAAATGGGGGGGGGGGGGTATAATTCCTGATCAATCCAGAGGAAAACATTATCACATAAGTTGAATTCTACTAAGGGGGAGAGTGTTTCTTTGAAGATCTAGGGGAGTTGTTTGAAGGGGAGAAGAGAAAAGTGTTACATGATGTTATTACCATGAGAATTTATTTATTTCACTCTCATTTCTAAAAATAAGAGTTACCTCAAATGATCTTAGAGTTTGTTACTGATGAATAATTGATTCACTCTTAGAAGGAACCATGTTATTTTGGAGAGTTTTGTTTTGATGTTTTCAACTCATGCTATAAAATATGTGTTAGTTATTAAATTATAAACAAAACTAAGGGAGATATTTTTATCCATAATCACTTTGTTGTTTTATATTGATTTTGTTTTTTTAGAATCACATATGGGTGCTAAAAATGATAAAATTTATTATAAATAAGAGATAATTCGAATATTTGTTTTATGGTGGAGTAAAATCTATATGGTGTGTTGATGCTGGAGAAAAATGTGTTTGGAAGAAAGTCACTATACCACAACCCATCTGGATACACTATTGGATCATCCTGATTCAAGGTTATTGTGCTATGGATAAAGTATTTTATTTAATCCCTATTAAAGAAGACATTTCAACCTCATAGTTCAGAATTGGGATGTGGAAGGAGTATTTTTTTCCTGGGTGAAAGGTTTAGTTTTTTCCTATGTCTACAGGAGTCCATGCCGCAACATGTCGGGTTGCATAATGAGGAGCTATGTAGGGATAATCAATTGATTTGAAAATATCTATAGTTTTATGGAGGGATATACCCTGGGGATGTTCTTATACTTAATTTTTTTAAGTTGATATAACCATTCCATAATTACACCTTGTGGTGTGAAGAGTCTGGATGAGGTAGTGTAATTGTTTTTTCATCCAATAAACCTTACGCCACATGGAACTGTTCATACCAAAGTTAGTTTGGTAAGTCAAGAAGATAATAGGAGATCATAGTGTGATCATCAGTAGTACTTGGAGGATATTAATGCATGATAAAAATATACCTGGTTATAGAAATCCTCATTATAGAGAAATAGACCATGACTATAAAAATTGATTGAATCCCTTTTCTACCATACAGTGTAGGAGGATATGCCATAGTGTTGCTCTAGTCGAAGGATCCTACACTATAAAAGGTAAATTTAGGCTGTAGATTATGTAACATGATAAATTTAGCTGATGAGTATTATATACGATAACATATGACACATTCAACACCAAGGTTAAACGAACTGTGATATACTATAGAAATATTATTATTGAAATATGACCATTATAACATAATTGTTGGAATAGATGGTATGGATAAGAGTAATTTAATTATGAAATATATATAGAAAAAATTTTCTAAGAAAAATATATTGATTAATTAATAGGAAATAAGTACTTAGTTTTAAATGATACAAATGAAATAAAGTAAGGTTAAGAACAATTAAAGATTAAACAAACCATTTTTCAATAAATTCGGTTTTGTTGTTTATATTATATTTTTTATTTAAAATATAAATTTATAAATTATATAAATTTAATTTCATATAAAGGATTTCATTTAATATTTCATAATATCAAAAAATTATCTTAAGGTAAAATTTTGAGTTTTTTATGAACATTTCAATTTCTGAGTGAATAGTGAAAAATGCTATTTTTTTAAAAAGCATTCATTTATTTTGTTTAAATAAATTAATATAAAAGTAACATTATATTTTTGACTTATTTTTAAATTAAAATAATAAATATTTAATTAAACATAATTTATATAAATATATGGGAATCATTATAATAAATAATTTTTTATAAAATCTTTTATTTCTTAAAATGGGCGTTTCTCAAAATATTGTTTTTCATTATGTTTTGAAATATTTTATTAAAAGTAATTTATAAAAAGTTTGAAAATTTAATCTTAGAAAATTAAATCCATATTTGATATAAGCATGTTTAAATTAAATTATATTTTCTTTTTTTGTTGTCATAATGAATAGTAACCATGTTAAAGGATTATCACCACTATAAAGGGATAAATGAGTTAACCAGGGTTAAGAATATGGTATAAGGTCTTGCAATATCTCAAAAAATTTAATTTATTTTTTTGGTTTGAGTTTATTTATACCTACCTCATCTTATATTATAAAATATGAAAATTTGGATCCATTTCCCTTTGATAATTTTATTTATATTATTTTAAGTAAAAAATAAGTACAACATTCCACTCTATATTTTTAAATATATCTAATATGTTTTAATAAGAATAAAAATATGTTATTATCCATTAGAAATGGTTATTTTTTATATGAATATATTATTTTTTATGATAGTAATATTTTTAAATGCTATACAGACATAAAACACTTAGGTATCACTCATGCAACTCCTACGCAAGTGGGTGAAAGATAAAAGTAAATGGTTTTAAAATGTTAAAAGTAATGTGTTTTAGATCATTTAATGTATTTAATGATTTATTTTGAACAAAATTATATATAATTAGAGTTTAAAGTATTTAAATTCTTACTCCATTTCCATATTTAATTTTTTCAAGTCAAATTATGTGGCTAATCCTGAAAAATGACTTTAAGGATATTTTATTTTAATCAATAAATAATTAATTATTTTAAAAATAATAAGAATATAATATTTTGTCAAATTATTGGGAAATTGTATATAGTTTCAATAAATATCATTATATGATCAACTTTACCTTTTTGTATGACATTATTGGCACTTAAATACTAAATATATTGGTACTAGTTTAATGGTTAAAAAGGGTTAACATGGAGTTAAACTAAAAATATAAGAGTAAAAATAAAAAAACACTTATATAAATCATATTTTTTAATTAATTTGACTATATATCATCCCATATTAAAATTGAACCAATTTTGATCCAATTTTCCATAAAAGTGACCTTGAATTATTTTAAATCTTAGAATAATTACAATTGTGACACTCCCCTCACTTATAAAGGGGAACCCCATTTTCTCTCTTCTACACACCACTTGAGACATTTATATAGTCCAATATACACCCAAATAATATTCCAAACTTCCTAATCATGACTTAGAATCCATGTTCAAACAGGAATACCAACCTAAAAGGGTTAAGGTGTAAGCCAAAGGAGGTTTTCTAAAGAAGAGGTATAAATTTTAATCGAGTTTTATCATATTTATTTCTTCAAAAACCTACTTCAAACCTATAGTTACCAATATGGTATAATAACATAATTATATAAGATATAATTAAATTTCATTATGTCTATGGTACATCCTATTTTCATCTTCTTTTTTATCCCATGGGAAATGAAAACATCACTCATTCATATGTGAGGACTACCATCTCTATAAAGTAGTGAGTTATTTTTTTCATCATCATTTATCATGGATGGTTATATATATTTAATTAATATATATATATATACATATATTATTTTTATCTAATAATTATGATTATGTAAAGATAAAATTTTATTTTTTTACCTTCCCATTCATTTGAAAGAGGTAACGTTGCTCATGTGTACGTGCGAACTACCACCTTAGAGAAGTGATATGATTTTTCTTTCATTTTATATTAAAATAGAGGTTAATAAAGAAATATTTAATAAATATATATGTATATATGATATTTTTATAATTCCTTAAAGGTGATTTTTTTATCTAAATATGGTTCATTACATCCATTGAAAACTAAAAACATCACTTGTGCATACATATAAACTATCATCCCCATAAAGTGATGTAATTCATTTTTCATCACCACCAAATATGGATAATAATAAAAGCATAAATAATTAATCAATAATAAATTTATGAAATTATATATATTTTTGAAATGATTAAACCATAACTAAGGTGTAAGGACCATAACCATCAAATTGAAACCTGCATGGAAAATAGACTAGTTTTCACTTCAATAATGATTTTGGTGATATTTGTTAATAAAAAGGTAATTTGAAATTATAAGGAAATTATATATAGTAATATATATATATACATAAATATGAAAATATATAATTATTATATATTTTGTTTGAATAAATATGAATTATGGTGGGACTTGAGGTAGGGTTTTTTTTGTCTCAATTCCACTCCAATGAGACATGTTTTAAATCACGCCCCTAATTTAATTTATACGAAAGATATAATTCCCATTGAAAAATTATATCATTAATTCCTATTTAATCATGGTAATTAAAGTTTTAATTCATGTTTTACCTTTTATGGGGTGTTGATTTGAAAGTTATTAATGCTATAAAGGTTTATTTTATAATATCACTCTTAATCTGAATGTTCATATTAAAATGCACGTTGGATGAATTATTATAACGACCCATAATTTACATACATTGTTAATAATTCAAAATTTAAGCATAATTATTACAACATATAACAAAACCACGAAATGACTATATAGGTATAGTGTCTTTAGAAACTGGGAAACATAAACAACTGGTTCATAAAGCGTCTACACTGTCTCCCATTTATTTCATCATATCTATAGTCCCTTTTGGAATATCTTACTTAATAACCTTCTTCCTGACCTGGGGAAAGAAAACATACAAAAGGGTGAGCTCAAATGCTCAGTAAGGGTAAACAAAAGAAATATCAATCACATCATATACATAAGCACATAACTTTTGGAAATCTTAACCTGCAAAAGAGATCATAATTTTATAACATGGGATAAATCATGGCAGTGAAATGTAATCACAATAATCATAACTTAAAACATGAAAATCTGTGGCATACACACATAATCATAGAGAATCATATCTTATTAGTCAAAACTCATTTCCAAGACTATCTTTGTGGACAAAGTCCATTTCTGAACCAAGTCACCCTCGTTTCAGTCCTGTTTCACTGAATTAGTATAACCTACCGTTCCAGCCATGTCTATCTCATGAGATATAAAATCTTTACCCAATGCATTGGAGTGAGATATAGGTCCCACCCATCTCATAATGATACCATTATTATGTGTGCCATAAAATCATAAACCATATATCAAAGCATAACCCGTGTAATAAAAATGGGAATCTTAAACATCGTGACATCATAAAACAATTCATATACGATAAAGGAATTCATAAAAATAATTCCATCATAACATAGTCAAATAAATGTAATAATAGGGATAAAAACAGAACCCTTTATTATCTTAGATGGAAAATAATTTTGATAAAACACTTGAACTCCATTCTTGAGGAAAATATCCTTTCTACTTCAAAAACACTTTTCCTTTCTTAATACATTATAAATTCTAAACTAAAAGTAGTTGATTAAAAATAAACTTGAAAACTTTTAAAGGAATATTCTTGGAAATATTGTTTTAAAAATCCATTCATGCCATATAAGTTAAAAAAAACATTCTTCTCGTACTTTTTTCGGAAAAGTCAAAAAGTACCTCGTATGAAAAATGACAAAATATTCCTTTCATATCTTTTACTAAAAACTCACCGAAGGGTAAAATTGGATTTAAATAATTGTAGGTGGATGGAAATAATATTACATATTGATGAAACATGGATGTGGATGATAAAATACACCCCAGTAAATTTCAAAGTATAAACAATCTCGGATAAAAATGAGATTGTGATATTTCCCTTACCTTAGGTCCGTTTTGCTTCGTAAGTGTCCAAAACTCCTGTATAATTATTTAAATAATGTTATTGACTTATTCCAGAATCATAATTATTTTTATGATATCATATGTGGTCATTTTCTTAGCTTCTTAGTAGTAATATTTCATTGCTACTTGTTATTCGGGTGTTTATAACTTTTTGTTATTATGCGTGTTTTGTCGAATAAATTCTTATTCTTATATTTAGGTTATAGATACCCCATTTCCAGAATGGTATTAGTGTAATATATATCATATTAATTCATTCAATACATTTATATAATCATTATGAAATTAAGATCATGTAGAACGAGTCGCATCACATCGTGGAGATGGTATTCCGTACGTACGCACGAGTGATGATATCGTTCCTATGATCGTGGAATTGTATTGGAGTGTATTTATACTATTTCAGAATCAGTATCACTTTATAATAGTCATATAATGTCATTATTTACACCATTATACCCATCCATGTAAGGTGGTGGTGGAAAATAGATTACACCACGACGTGGAGACGGTATTCCGTACGTACGCACGCGCGGTGATTTCTTTTTCTGTAGGATGGATAGAGGGTGAAATAGGGTTGTTTCATACTTATAATAACATATAAGTATTTGAGTGATACTGATGTTATTACTTCATAATGAAAAAACTAAAGAAGAAGAAGTGGAAGAAGAAATAAAGATGAAAGAATCAGTAACGGACATTACCTCTTCTTTGAAGTTCTTCTTTGAGACCTTCTTTTAGGGCACTATAATTGGTCTTTGAAGAAGACCAGGACCTCTAGGATGTCTCTAGGGAAGTGGAGAGGATGAATTGGTAGGGTTTGTCCGAGCTTGAAGGCTCAAAGTTGTGTGAGGAGGAGGGGGAGGAGGTGCCCTTTTATAAGGGAGGAGAGGGGCACCTTTGGGAAAACTAAAATATTATTTTATTATAAAGTCAAGTTCGGTTTTAAATAGCACCAAATTGATATATTTAGAAGCTAAGGTGGGGATGAGTCGAAATAATCTCATCCAATATAATTTAGACAAGTTTAGGTTCCTATTTTAACCTTATCATTTAGATTTAACATTAAGTTAAATAAGTTTACTTTTACCGTGTCTTCTTGTGTTCTTATACTATAAGGTTAATAAACTTACTATAAGCAGCCAAACGAACTCCAAGTTGTTTATTATTAATATATATAACCTTATCTAAGTAATTTGGCTGAACCTTGGATTTTTAGTAATAAAATAACAATTACTAATATAATATTTGTTTTAAAAACTATTTTATGTCAATTTTGACACTATTTAGTAAATGATTTTTGTGAAAATCATAACAGAATTATTAGTTCGAACCAAGTTAATTAAATCAATACTAACATTTCATATTAACCTATAAAATTAGTGGAATTCATTAAAAGTCTCAAATTAAATTTATTTTGGTGTTAATAACATTAATTATGTCAATATTTCATTAATAAGATAATTACTGCATCATCTTTGTGTCATAAATAAGTTAAATTATTTAATGTCTAAAAATTACAAATAAAATACCATTATGTATGAAATATTTTTAGCTTTCTAATGAATATTTATAGTCTAATTTATCTTATTTATAACCCCATATTAAAAATTATTTACTTATTCAACTTTGATTTTAACTATTTTAACCCTTCTTTAAATAAATTAATAATAAATGTCCTAATCTAATCCAAGTGGGCCTAAATGGTCATATTTTATTCCTAAGTTTTTTTTGGTAGAAATAAACTTATCCAATATAATTAGGACATGTGTTAGGGTAATAATAATATCATCTTTACCCTTAATTACCCTATTTACTTTTAACCGTGGTAAAAAAAGTAAAAAGTTACTATTCACCAAAAATTATTTTCATCTCATTGAACTACATTTTAGTCCTTGATATTAACCGTGTCTCTCGGATTTTCGAAATTCAACTCACATAAGTGGTAAAATTAAGTTTTATGAAAAATTCAGTTTTTTTAACTACCACTTAGTGGTTTCACTATTCATCAAAAATTTAAAGTTTTCAGAAAAATACCAAAATTTCACCCTAGGCTAATTTTGATATTCCAAATCCAAAAATGAAGTCCATTTTGAAAAATAAAATTTATAAAATTTCAAAAAGTGGTTATTACTATTCATAACGACTAGTTTTAATAATATTTTAATAGCATATCGTTGTTTAGTGAAACTCGGTATTACGTACGACGCAAGCTATCGAGGAAGGTCGCGATTTCATGTAAAGCAAGCCAAGAAAGTGTTGTGTAGAAAAATATTCCTTTGATGATTTATATAACATAAAAGTCTCGGGTGTTAAATTCTACCCCCCTTAAAATGAATTTCGCCCTTGAAATTCGTCACTTTGTAATAAACAGATGAGGATACCTCTCCCTCATCATATCCTCAAGCTCCCATGTACCTTCTTCTAATTGGTGGTTCCTCCATAAAACTTTCACCAATCGAGTGGTCTTGTTTCGTAGGAATTTTTCGCTACGATCCAGAATCTCTATCGGTTGTCCTTCATAAGAAAGATCTTGCTCCAACGGTACAACTTCTGAGCTGAGTACATGTGAAGGATCAGGTATGTACTTTCTCAGGAGAGATACATGGAACACATCGTGAACTTGAGAGAGATTCGGTGGAAGCACCAATAGGTAAGCTACCTTCCCTACACGATCCAGTATTTCGAAAGGACCGATATATCTAGGGCTCAACTTTCCCCTTCTTTCCAAATCTCATAACCCTCTTCCAGGGAGATATTCGTAAGAACACTTTATCACCCACTTCAAACTCTAGGTCTTTTCTTCGGTTGTCGGCATAACTTTTCTGTCGACTCTGAGCTGCTCTTATGTGTTGTTGAATAGATCTGACCTTTTCTACCATTTCATCAACGAGATCAGGTCCTAATAGCTTTCTTTCCCCAACTTTATCCCAGCAAGTTGGAGTCCTGCATTTCTTTCCATAGAGAGCTTAATAAGGAGCCATCTGAATACTGGAGTGAAAGCTATTATTATAAGAAAATTCCACCAAAGGTAGGTGTTGATCCCAACCACCTTTGAAATCCATAGAGAAAGCTCTCAACATATCTTCTAGGGTTTGAATTGTTCTCTCAGACTGACCGTCTATCTGAGGATGATAAGTAGTGCTGAAACTCAACTCTGTATCCAGAGTATGCTGAAGACTTTTCCAGAACTTCGTGGTAAATCTCGGATCCCGATCATATATAATAGAAAGTGGTACTCCATGCAATCTTACCACTTCCTTTAAATATATCCTGGCAAGCTGATCTAGAGAGAAATCCTCTCTAATAGCAATGAAGTGTGCAGACTTTGTAAGATGATCAACTATGACCCAGATATCATTATTGCCTTTGGATGTTTTAGGAAGTCCTGTGACAAAGTCCATAGTGATGTTTTCCCATTTCCATTCGGGTATGGGTAATGGTTGTAACATCCCCTTAGACTTCTGTCTCTCGGCTTTAACTTGTTGACAAACCAAGCATCGAGAGACAAATTCAGCAACATCTCTTTTCATGCCATCCCACCAGAAGTACTCTTTCAGGTCCCTATACATCTTTGTGCTTCTAGGATGAATAGAGAATGATGAACTATGAGCCTCATCCAGTAGCTCCTTCTTTAATTCAGGGATGGGAGGAACACAAACCCGATTCCTGAACTCTATTATCCCATCACAATCAAGGTTGAATTCAGGAATGTTTCTCACCTTCTTTTGTAACTCGACATCTTCTTTCTATGCCTCTTTAATCTTCACATGTATAGATGGTTGAACATTCATTTGAGAAAGATAATATTTTCCCCTTCCATTATAATTCCAAGATCCATCCTTTGTAAATCCATAAATATTGGATCTTTTGTGATCCTCATCATGGATAAACTAGCATGGTCTTGTCGACTTAATGCATCTTCCACCTTGTTTGTTTTCCCAGGGTGGTAATGGATTGAGCAGTCGTAATCCTTAATCAGCTCCAACCATCTTCTTTGACGCATATTCAGCTCATTTTGTGTGAAAATATACTTTAAACTCTTATGATCAGTATAAATATCACACCTTTCACCATAAAGGTAATGCCTCCAAATATTTAATGCAAAGATTACCGCAGCTAACTCCAAATCATGTGTTGGGTAATTTTGCTCATGGATTTTCAACTGTCGTGAGGCATAAGCTATCAACATATCATTTTGCATAAGAACACACCCCAATCCCTTCTTGTATGCATCACTATAGATCACAAACCTTTCTCCACTACAAGGCAGTGTGAGCACAGGTGCACTAGATAACCTTCTTTTCAACTCCTTGAAATTATCTTCACATTATTCTCTCTAGACAAACTTAACTCCTTTCCAAGTCAACTTGGTGAGTGGATTAGATAATCGTGAAAAATCTTTCACAAAACGTCGATAATATCCAGCCAAACCAAGAAAACTTTGGATCTCAGTTACTGTTGTTGGTCTCGACCATATTTCGATAACCTCTGTTTTTGCTGGGTCCACAAATATCCCATTTTCTGAGATTATGTGACCCAAAAATGCAACTTTTTGAAGCCAAAATTCACACTTGGTAAATTTGGCATAAAGCTTCTCCTTTCTCAGGGTCTTCAATATAATTCTCAATTGATCTTCATGTTCTTCCTTGCTCTTTGAATAGACAAGAATATTGTCTATAAAGACTACCACAAATTGATCAAGATAGTCTCTAAAGACTCTATTCATCAGTTCCATGACGATAGCAGGGGCATTAGTAAGACCAAATGGCATCACTATAAATTCATAGTGTCCATACCTTGTATGGAAAGCCGTCTTTGGTATATCCTCCCTTTTAACCCTTAATTGATGATACCCTGAATGAAGATCAATCATGGAAAAGTATTGAGCTCCTCGTAATTGGTCAAATAAGTCATCAATGTGTGGGAGAGGATATTTGTTCTTGATAGTGATCTTGTTAAGTTCTCGATAATCAATGCAGAGTCTCATTGATCCATCTTTCTTCTTAACAAATAGAACAGGTGATCCCCAAGGTGACGCACTAGGGCGTATGAATCCCTTATCAAGATTCTCTTGGAGTTGCTTCTTCAATTCCTACAACTCAATTGGGGCCATTCTATAAGGTGTCTTTGAAATAGGCAAGGCACACGGTACAAGTTCTATTGAGAACTCAACTTCACGATTTGGTGGAAGTCCCGGTAATTCCTCCGGAAAGACATCATCAAACTCCCGTACAATGGGAATATTCTTAATCGTGAGTTTCTCACCAACCATTTGAGATAAATAACCTTCATTTAGTGGAATCAAGACCCATAATATGGAAGAAATTTCCACTGGAAGGTTATGTTCATCCTTGCACTGATAGAAGATCATAGATTGATCTGGAATATGAAATGTGACTTCCCTTCTTTGGAAATTGATATGAGATCTATATAAAGAAAGCCAATCCATGCCAATAATCACATCAAATTCCACTATAGGAAGGATCACAAGATTTGCAGGAAGCAATTTCCCACAAACTTCGATCGGAGAAGAATTATAAACTTTTGATGTGACTGTTGTGCCCTTAGGTGTTGTCACAACTAACTCAACATCTAATTGTTGAGGTAATACAGTGATACCCTTATAAAATTCTTCAGAAAAAAAAGATTGGGTGGATCCAGAATCAAATAAAACATTTGCTACTTTAGAGTGGATGGTAAGTGTACCTTTCACCACATCGTTATCGTACTCCACATCGCTGATAGAAATTGCATGTGACTTTCCTTTGTCTTTATACTTAAGAGTTTGTTGACGTCGACCATCATCATCAACCCTTGGATTAGGGAATTTATTGGCACAATGTCCCATCTCCTGCACTTGAAACATTGAAGTGTAGTAGGTTCATTCTGTGTATCCCTTCCTTTGTTTGCATCATTAGACCTCTTCTTCCCATCATCGCGGCATTCAAATGCCCGATGACCTTCCTTTCCACATTTGAAACATTTACTTGTCCCTTTAAGAAAACTCACTCTATGTTTCTTTCCACACTTTGAGCATAAGGGAAAGCTCATCTTCTTTTCAGTGTGCTCTTTAGATTTTCCTTTGAATTCCATTTTCCTCTTCTTATCAAAACCATATGACTGATGGGTTACTCCAATCTCCATCTCGACTTTGAGAGCACATCGAACGATTTCCTCGTAGATATTGAAGTCCCTTATGGATAATGCCCTTCGAAGACATGATTTTAAGCCACTAAAGAATCGATCGATCTTACTCTCAGGTTGGATAATAATACCAGAAGCGTGCCTTGCAAGTCTTGTAAAATTTGCTTCATAGGTACCAACAGATTCATCATCCTTTTGCTTCAGTTCAAGAAACTCTTTCTCCATATTTTCTCGAAGAATACGAGGGAAGTACTTATTGAAAAATAAGTTCTTGAACTCGTCCCATTCCATGGACTCAATTTCATCCCTTTGCCTCGTATTCTTAATAAGATTCCACCATTGATCAGCATATCCTTCCAAACGATACACTGCTAGGATGAATTTATCATGTTCAGAACATTGAAGAACTGAAAATATCTTTTCAGTAGTACTAATCCATTGTTCAACAACTAATGGATCAGTAGACCCGCTGAAAGAAGGTGGACGCTACCTCATGAAAGATTCAACAGAATGTTGCTCCTTCCTTTGCTCGTTTGGAAGTCCTGCATGATTCATAGCCTGAGAAAGTTGTGTGAGCATGGCTACAAGATTTTGCATTACAGCTACCATAACATTTGGTTGATCAGGGGGACAATCATTGCATTGCCCGTCGCATTCCGCATTAACACGGTTCCTTCGGGTTCTAGCCATTGACTAAAACCAAGAAGAATAGTGTGAGAAACACTAATTATAATAGGAAGACCACATAATCAAGAATAAAATTTCACACTTAAGGTCTTATCCTAGGTTATTCATGGACATTTCTAAAACACAAAGATTGTGTTCTATGCTTAGACTTATCCTTAGGGTTCTTACTAAGGCTTTCACATCCTAGATTCCAAAGGTTGACTATACCTTTACTCTGATACCAACTATAACAACCCATACTTTACATACATTGTTAATACTTCAAAATTGAAGCATACTTATTACAACATATAACAAAACCACGAAAGGACCGTATAGGTATAGTGCCTTTAGAAACTGGGAAACATAAACAACTGGTTCATAAAGCATCTACACTATCTCCCATTTATTTCATCATATCTATAGTCCCTTTTGGAATATCTTACTTAATAACCTTCTTCCTGACCTGGGGAAAGAAAACATACAAAAGGGTGAGCTCAAATGCTCAGTAAGGGTAAACAAAAGAAATATCAATCACATCATATACATAAGCACATAACTTTTGGAAATCTTAACCTACAAAAGAGATCATAATTTCATAACATGGGATAAATCATGGCAGTGAAATGTAATCACAATAATCATAACTTAAAAAATGAAACTTTGTGGCATACACACATAATCATAGAGAATCATATCTTATTAGTCAAGACACATTTCCAAGACTATCTTAGTGGACAAAGTCCATTTCTGAACCGAGTCACCCTCGTTTCAGTCCTGTTTCACTGAACCGGTATAACCTACCGTTCCAGCCATGTCTATCTCATGAGATATAAAATCTTTACCCAATGCATTGGAGGGAGATATAGGTCCCACCCATCTCATAATGATACAATTCTTATGTGTTCCATAAAATCATAAACCATATATCATAGCATAAGCTGTGTAATAAAAATGGGAATCTTAAACATCGTGACATCATAAAACAATTCATATAAGATAAAGGAATTCATAAAAATAATTCCATCACAACATAGTCAAATAAATGTAATAATAGGGATAAAAACATAACCCTTTATTATCTTAAATGGAAAATAATTTTGATAAAACACTTGAACTCCATTCTTGAGGAAAATATCCTTTCTACTTCAAAACACTTTTCCTCTCTTAATATGTCATAAATTCTAAACTAAATATAGTTGATTAAAAATAAACTTGAAAACTTGTAAAGGATGATTCTTGGAAATATTGTTTTAAAAATCCATTCATGCCGTATAAGTTAAAAAAAACATTCTTCTCGTACTTTTGTCGGAAAAGCCAAAAAGTGCCTCGTACGAAAAACGACAAAATATTCCTTTCATATCTTTTACTAAAAACTCACCGAAGGGTAAAATTGGATTTAAATAATTGTAGGTGGATGGAAATAATATTAAATATTGATTAAACATGTATGTGGATGATAAAATACACCCTAGTAAATTTCAAAGTATAAACAATCTCGGATAAAAATGAGATTGTGATATTTCCCTTACCTTAGGTCCGTTTTGCTTCGTAAGTGTCCGAACCTCCTGTATAATGATTTAAATAATTTTATTGAATTATTCCAGAATCATAATTATTTTTATGATATCATATATGGTCATTTTCTTAGCTTCTTAGTAGTAATATTTCATTGCTACTTTTTATTCGGGTGTTTATAACTTTTTGTTCTTATGCGTGTTTTGTCGAATAAATTATTATTCTTATATTTAGGTTATAAATACCTCATTTCCAGAATGTTATTAGTGTAATATATATCATATTCATTCATTCAATTCATTTATATAATCATTATGAAATGAAGATCATGTAGAACGAGTCGCATCACATCGTGGAGACAGTATTCCGTACGTATGCACGAGTGATGATATCGTTCCTATGATCGTGGAATTGTATTGGAGTGTATGTATACTATTTTATAATCAGTATCACTTTATAATAGTCATATAAATTTATTATTTAAACCATTATACCCATCCAAGTAAGGTGGTGGTGGAAAATAGATTACACCACGGCGTGGAGACGGTATTCCGTACGTACGCACGCGCGGTGATTTATTTTTCCGTACGATGGATAGATGGTGAAATAGGGTTGTTTCATACTTATAATAACATATCAGTATATGAGTGATACTGATTTTATTACTTCATAATGAAACAACTAAAGAAGAATAAGTGGAAGAAGAAATAAAGATGAAAGAATCGGTAACGGACATTACCTCTTCTTTGAAGTGCTTCTTTGAGACCTTCTTTTAGGGAACTAAAATTGGTCTTTGAAGAAGACCAAGACCTCTAGGATGTGTCTAGGGAAGTGGAGAGGAGTAATTGGAAGGGGTTGTCCGAGCTTGAAGGCTCAAAGTGGTGTGAGGAAGAGGGGGAGGAGGTGCCCTTTTATAAGGGAGGAGAGGGGCACCTTTGGGAAAACTAAAATATTATTTTATTTTAAAGTCAAGTTCGGTTTTAAATAGCTCAAAATTGATATATTTCGAAGATAAGGTGGGTATGAGTCGAAATATGCTCATCCAATAGAATTTAGACAAGTTTAGGTTCCTATTTTAACCTTATCATATAGATTTAACATTAAGTTAAATAAGTTTACTTTTATCATGTCTTCTTGTGTTCTTATACTATAAGGTTAATAAACTTACTATAAGAAGCCAAAAAAACCCCAAGTTGTTTATTATTAATATATATAACTTTATCTAAGTCATTTGGCCGAAACTTATATTTTTAGGAATAAAATAACAATTACTAATATAATATTTGTTTTAAAAACTATTTTATGTCAATTTTGACAATATTTAGTAATTGATTTTTGTGAAAATCATAACAGAATTATTAGTTCGAAACAAGTTAATTAAATAAATAATAACATGTTATATTAACCTATAAAATTAGTGTAATTCATAAAAAGTCTCAAATTACATTTATTTTGGTGTTTATAACATTAATTATGTCAATATTTCATTAATAAGATAATTACTACATCATCTTTGTGTCATAAATAAATTAAATTATTTAATGTATAAAAATTACAAATAAAATACCATTATGTAGGATATAGTTTTATCTTTCTAATGAATATTTATAGTCGAATTTATCTTATGTATAACCCCATATTAAAAATTATTTACTTATTCAACTTTGATTTTAACTATTTTAACCCTTCTTTAAATAAATTAATAATAAATGTCCTAATCTAATACAAGTGGGCCTAAATGGTCATAATTTATTCCTAAGTTTGTTTTTGGTCGAAATACACTTATCCAATAGAATTAGGACATGTTTTAGGGTAATAATATTATCATCTTTACCCTTAATTACCCTTTTTACTTTTAACCGTGGTAAAAAAAGTAAAAAGTTACTATTCACCAAAAATTATTTTCATCTCATTGAACCAAATTTTAGTCCTTGATATTAACCGTGTCTCTCAGATTTTCGAAATTCCACTCACAGAAGCGGTAAAATTAAGTTTTATGAAAAATTCAGTTTTTTTTACTACCACTTAGTGGTTTCACTATTCATCAAAAATTGAAAGTTTTCAGAAAAATACCAAAATTTCACCCTAGGATAATTTCGATATTCCGAATCCAAAAATGAAGTCCATTTTGAAAAATAAAATTTATAAAATTTCAAAAAGTGGTTATTACTATTCATAACAGCTAGTTTTAATAATATTTTAATAGCATATCGTTGTTTAGTGAAACTCAGTATTGCGTACGATGCAAGCTATCGAGGAAGGTCGCGATTTCGTGTAAAGAAAGCCAAGAAAGTGTTGTGTAGAAAAAGATTCCTTTGATGATTTATATAACATAAAAGTCTCGGGTGTTACAATTATGCACTCTTTCTTTTTGAAACCTCATCTATTTTAATATTATAAATTTATTTATGTATTTTTTCTATGTTTTCCAACGTTTTCTCTCTTTGGTACTCAATAAGTTTGAATTTATTCTTTTAAGAAAATTCATCCTTATTTATCATTATTGGGTTAAGAACCTTCTCTTTCATATACATATCATTCAAATTGAGTTTTGGAAGTTTTTATAAACATTTATATTAATGTTATAAGACATTTGATACTTACATTTACTTTATTTTAAAAGGAATAAAATTAATCATTTTAAGGTTTTATGAATATGTCATTTTTTACATCTTACAAAAGTTTAAAAAGAATGTTCTTTTTAACGTATACATTGTAAAATAGTTTTCTCACATCCATGAGAATTATTCACTATTTATATTCCTTTAAA
Organism: Viscum album; assembly: GCA_963277665.1. NCBI lineage: Eukaryota > Viridiplantae > Streptophyta > Magnoliopsida > Santalales > Viscaceae > Viscum > Viscum album. The sequence continues at coordinate 407,826,694 of OY728130.1, forward strand.
TGTTTCATTTTTTTTCAAAGAAAACCCTTTTTATTTTTTATATGAATTTTTATATTTTATATAAAAATGAATGGAATTATTTAATAAAATGTTGAAAATAATTTTGAAAAGGATTTATAACTTCATTTTTATATTAATGTTTCAAAAGCATGAAGGAATTTTCTTTTTAAAATTTCACCTCCATTTTCCCCTATAATTATGAAAATAAATTCCTTTAATTCAAATATTCATTTTTTATTCATTTATGATCTTTTATAATCCTTTACTAATTTATGGATTATACATTTTTTGAGATCATTTAATTTATGATGATTATGTTCTCAGTCACTCTCCATTATTTAATGGACATTATTTTCTCCTTTATATCCATGTTTTTAATATCATCAATATATTAAATATCATTTATACTAATTCAATATTTCCTTAATTTTATACCATTATAATATATGGTGTTTTTTAAGGAAACTTATTAACCAAGTTGTGTTATTGTTTTTTATTCTTAATTCAATATTTTTATTTATTAATTGATAAATAATATTGATTGTGTATTATATTTTTTAATCTATAAATGAGGAATGAAATGAAAATATGTAAGTGATAGGTGGGTCCTAGTTATAGATATTACATTTATACATCAATATGCCTTATGAGAAAAAAAGAATGAGTATTGCTCAGTGTATACTAGCCCATACAACGAAAATGTATTAGAACTAAGCCTTGTTATTATGTAAAATGTCTTTCCATAAGGCCCCAACAATATAGTTTATGATGTCTTAGAACGAGGACTTGATAAAAATATTAAGACCTCTAACATTAGTAATTTTATTACTTAAAATTTTAGTAATTATTCACAATGATATTCTTTTTTTCCATATATATATTTTAATGATCAAGTTATGTATTAATTAGTGTATATATAAAATATTTAGTCTTATATATTGTATATACCAAATATAATTATTATATATTCTGTTATACTATTTCTCTTACTTGGAATTTGAGATCACAGTTCATTTATTTTACTTTCCCCATGACATGAATAAGGAATCCTTGAATGATTTTCAAGGATAAAAGAATATTTTTCATGTTATGTTTTAATCTTCCAAAGTAATATAGAATCCACACATGTATTTAGTTTTTAAAAACTGCTAAACTGGTCAATCCATCACATTGTGATCCCTTGTATATTTTACTAATATAATAAATCAAACACTATCTTTGGGTTACTGGAGTTATGGTTTCTACAATTTCTATCAAAGGAAGTTTAGTAGGACCCTTGTGAACTTCATTTTAGAAGAACGTAGCTTGAAGAAGAATTAAGATAAACTGCTTGAATGTTCAATAACATTTAAAGATTGTTATATTAAGGAACAATATTCTTTATGTTATGTACTAATTATATGTTCACCTTGTTTAGATATTGTTCATAACATAAGGAAGGGAAATAATATCAACACCCATGGTAAATGTAAATATTTCATAATAGAGAAAGTGAATATGACTTGTTTTGTATCTAAAGTGATTATGACTATTTTAGGGTAGCTATATCGGGTAAGGACCAATAACATTTACCATATGTAGAATTTTTTTTGCTTCTCAACATAATGAAATTATATAGGGCCTCTTCATACGGTTGAAGCCTCCAACCTTAAATAGAACTATTAATACATTAATAGTTGTGAAATGGATCAAGTCCCTTGAAAATATATTTCCAAATCTGGGAGGTAATGAAACAGAAAATGTTATTATTGAAATATATTTTTCAAAAGGAGATTCATATTGACAATGGTGAATGATTTAGAATACTAAGGTGGGAGAAGAAATATATAGTTTAGAATGAAGAACTTTTAAGGTTATATTTCCGAGGAATATTATCTTTGAGAAAAAATATTTGATATGGAACGTAAATTATTTAATTTTAAGAATAAAGGAGAGTAAAATGTTGCTGAGTTTATGGATAACTTTAAAAAATTATTAATGAATACTGCAGACTATGTACACAATTCGGAAAGTAATATTCTATGTTTATTTGATATAATTAATCCAAGACTCTAAAGGGAACTAGTCTATTAATTGTTTTACCATATGAAGATATATTATCTTGTTCTTTGAGGATATATAAATATTTCTCCAAGTCATATATATTCAATGTAAATAAAGAGAATAATAGGATGATTAAGAACCATGGAAAATTAAATGTGGTAAAAGAGAATTATAGACTGAGGGAACTTAAAACATGTGATAATTGTGGAAATAAACATCCTGGTAAATGATTAAATGGAATGATAGTTTATGAAAAGTGCATATATAAATGACATAAGGCTCATGAATGTAAAGGTAAGAAAGAATCCATCAATATCCAGTGATTCTACTGTAAGGAGATATGGAACTATTCAAATCAATGCACCATGAATCAATGAATATATTGATAATTTTGTTGCGGTATTTAGTAAAATAATATTAATATACAAAAAGTATTAAAGATAATTAGAATAAATTGTGAATAGTTTTGAGACTCTCAAAGGAAATGAGTTATTTTAGAAATATAGCATGTGTGAATATTGGCTTTATAATTTTTCTTTTCATTAAAATATTGTCCCTAAGGATTGAATATTTTTGATGTTTCTATAAAAAATAAGACCCTTATGACCATACAATACTTTAAGTTTAGTATTAATTTTGATGATTGGGTAATAATAGTAAAGTTGTTTGAATATATGATTATGATGTATTCAAATTTTGTTTAGATTATTCTAAAGAGATTTGGGGTTTAATGATAAATTTTTAACATTGGTTTTTATTATGGTTTTGAAGATATTACTTATTAATTTTCTGGTTTAGTTTATTGATTATTATTTTTACTTATTCTAACCATTTTTGTTTGAGCGAATATCTAGAAACATGAGGAATAACTAGTCAAAAAATTATTTATAAAACAAAAAAAACATCCTTTATTGCATCTCATGATGATTTAAAATATGATTTTAATGATTTATGGATGGGAAATTCATCTTATTCATTTATAATTCTGAATATGAGAAGAATCAGAGGTAGAAAACCGATCCAAACATAAAAAAGGAAAGAAATCATGGAATTATTTTTTTCATATAATTCACACAACTCAACTAGTGGAGGACAAATCTATCAGGTTTTATATGGAAAGTATCACTTTAATATTAATGTATTCTTCTAAAAAATATTCAAAATTATAAGTATTATAAAAAAACATATCATTTAAGATAATTCTAATGATAAAATAAAAATTTCCCTTTTCCAAATTTAGAAACTAAAAGTCTTGATAAAATCTATTATTTTGTCACGAACAGATGAAAATGAATTAAAATTGTGAGGGTGAAATTTCTATTATGAGGGGAGAATGAAACCCATCAAGAATATATTTTATGAATAATACATATGATAGCTTATGATACATGAAACACTAATCTTAAATTGACCATGATAAAATATAGAAATATTATTATTTAAATATGACTTTTATAATCGTGTCATAGGATTAACGAGTATGAATAAAAGAAATTACATTATGAAATAAATGGAGAAAAATTTTACTAATAAAAATATATTTATATAGTATTAGGAAATATGAACTAAACCTTAATTAATAAGAGTGAAATCAAATAAGTCTAATAAGTGTTAATGATTAAAAGGGTCATTTTTTCTTATAAAAGTGGTTTTATTGTATATGTTGTATTATAATTTAAAAGATAAATTTGTAAATTTATGAAATTTAATTTTAAAACAAGTATTTTATTTTTTATTTAATAATATAAAAATTTTCATAGGTTTATTGTTTTTTAGATTTTTCTAAGTAGATTGATTTTTGAATGAATAGTGAAAATGCTGATTTTCTAAAGACTATAATTTATTTTTTTTAAATCAAGAAATTTAAAATTAAAATTCCATTTTGGATATGGTTTTAAACTATAATTAAATAAAATTAATTAAAAATAATTTATATAATTATATTAGAATCAATAATATACATGCTTTTGTGATAAAATCATTTCTATGCTCAAAATTGGTATTTTTCTAAAAACTATTTTCATCGCATTTTTGGGATATTTTATTAAATGTAATTTATGAAACATATGGAAACCTAATCTTAGCAACCATATTATATATATAAAATAATAATTTTCCAATTAATTATTATATAATATTTAATATTTAGTCATAATGAATAGTGACCATGGTAAAAAATATCACCTTAAAAAAGGGTAAAATTGGTTATGCGGGGTTAAAACTATAAGATAAAGTCTCTTTATATTCAAAAAAGTACTTAATAGTATGAGTTTATATAAACCAACCTTATCTAATATTTTAAAATATAGAAATTTTGTTCCATTTTCCATTGATAATGTTTTTTATATTTTAAAGTAAAGAATATGTAAAAACTGTCACTATCTTTATTTTATCATATATAATTTGTTTCCATAAGAATAAAGAGATGTTACGACTATTTAAAACTTATTATTTTTAATATTAATAAATTATTTTTATGATAAAAATTTATGTTTAACTTTTTATATTGGTATAATTAGGAAAAATCCTTATAGAACTTTTCTGCAATGCTTGTTCAAGCGGGTGAAAAATCAATGTAAATAGTTTTAAAATATTTAAAGTGACGAGTTTTGGATAATTCCAATACTTATATGATTTCCAAAGATAAAAATTAAAGGTTATTAATTTTTGAAATATTTAAATTAAAAATCCATTATAATCTTGATCTTTTTAATTTCAACTTATGCAAATGGTCTTGAAAAATGACATTAAGTATATTTTATATTAAATAATATTTAATCAATTTCCTTAAAAATAATAGAAATAATATGATTTGTTAATTTAATGAGAAAGTATATATAATATCAACCATTTTACTCTTATTATCCATATTACCTTTTATAATCACATTACTACCCCTTAAATACTAAATATCTTGTTACCATGGTAGGGGTTAAAATTGTTAATGATGGGTTAAACTAAACAACTAAGGGTTTAAATAACCAAAAAACTAGTCTAAATTATATTATTGAATTTATTTTTACACTATATCATTCCATATTTAAAATTAATCCAAATTCGTGTCAATTTTCCATTAAAGTGTCCTTATATTATTTTTATGTTTAGAAAAATTACAAATGTCACACTCCCCTCACTTACCTCCACTCCTCTATTATACAAACCACATGAGACCTTTTTATAGATCAAGATATACCCAAATAACCTCCCAAACTTCCTCCCCATGATCTATAGTTCCTGGTATCCCCAAAATACCAAACTATAATCTTAAGGTGTAAGCTAAATGAGGTTTTCTGAAGAATAGGTATAACTCTTAACCTAGTTCTTTCATGTTTATTTCTTATTGTATCAACATAAAACATATATTAACCATGATGGTATAATAACATAAGTATTTATAATATAATTGAATGTAATTATTTTTATTATACATCTATTTCTCTTATCATTTTCCATTGCAAGGGAAATGAAAACATCACTCTTACATAGGATTTGACAACCACCTTCGGGAAAAAACGTGTTTCATTTTTCATTGCGTTCTCTAATGGATGATTATATAGATGGATTTAATGTATATATATTACTTTTAAAATATATTTATTATTATTTAAGAATAAAATATTATCTATATTATTACATTCTCATTCATCAAAATTCTATAATGTCACTTGTGCATACGTGTGGCCTACCACTTCCACGAAGTGATGTGATTCATTTTCAATTTAAAATTTAAATGGATGATGATAAGGATTTGGTTAATTAATATATAGATATATATATATATATTATATGATATTATTATTATTATATAAAGATTAATTATTATTTCCACTACTTTAATTTTATCCATTGAAAATTGAAAATATCACCTGTGAGTACATACATACTACCATCTCCACAAATTAATGTAATTATTTTTAATCACCAACTTATATTTATAGTTATAAAAGTGTATATAATGAGTAAATATTTTATTAAGTAAATTTTTGGGATTCTTGATATTATGAAACCTTGACCAAGGTTCATGTACCAAAACAATTATACTGAATCCTTTATAGAAAACAGGCAAGTTTTCACCCAAATATTGAATTTTTTGAAGAATTGTTAATAAAAATGTAATTAAAAATTATAAGGTAATTATATATTATAATATATATTTATATATATGAATAGTGGTCCAGAATAAATTTATAATAAATTTATATTTATAATAAAAGAGTTTTGAATGCGTACGTAGTAAAACAAAAATTAAGGTAAGGGATTTTTGTTTTAATTCCACTCCAATGAGACAAATTTTATATTATGCACATAAATTCAATTATATGGTGTATATTATACCACTATAGAATTTTATATCATGAATTAATATTTATTCATGAAATTTAATGATTAAATTCAATTTTTTTCTTTTAAGTGGTTATTTATTCCAAATTTATTAAAGCTGTAATGATTTATTTTATAATCTCACAGTTATTAAGATTTTTCATGTTTAAATATACATTGGAAGAATTTATGATATTTATTTCTTAAACTTGATATATTTTATTATCATCTAGTATTTATGAATTTTATATGTTTTCTTCTAAATTTTTGTCTCTTTAGTACTCTGAAAGACTGAAATAATTATAAAATTTGACCTTATTTATATTATTTTAGTTGATAACCTTTCACTTCCATATCCATATTATTAAAATTGTTTCATGGAAGTTTTTATATACATTAATGTATAATTAAATGTTTTTTTCTACTACGTTATAATTTATTTAAAATGGTTTTAATAGAATATTTTTAATGGTACCTGAATAATTCATTTTTGTGTTTTTAGAAAAGTGTGAAAGGAATGTTCATTTTAACGTATATTGTGTAAACAAATTTTCCCACCTTCATGAAAATTATTATCTATTTATATTCCTTTAAAAGTTCCTATGATTTTCAAGTAAAATTATTTTTCATTAATCTATGAGTTTTATCTTTTATATGAAAATAAAAGTCATTATATTCTAAAAGGTTGAGAATAATTTTGTAAATATTTTATAACTTTGTTTGAACAACAATGTTGACAAAGAGGTAAGGAAACTGTTTTTAAAGTTTTACTTCAGTTTTTATCTATAATACATAAAAAATCACTATACTAAAAACATATTTTTTGAATTTATTTATAGTCTTCATTCATCCTTTACTGATTTATAGATTTTAAATTATTTTTAGATCATCGACTTTCCTGTGATCATGTTATTCATCACTCTCAATTATTCCTTATACATTATTTTATCCTTCATTTCCATATTTTCAGTAGCATGGATATATTCAATATCATTTATACTAATTCAATATTTTTCATTTACCATTTCAATATACATTGTTATTTGAAAGAAGAATATTAGTAATGTTACTTCATTTAGTGTGGAAATATTGATGTTATGTATTATTTTTTAAATAAAGTTATTTATTGATGGATATAACATTTTGAATATGTATTCTATTATTGATTCAATGTATGAGAAATTTATTGGATATAAATAAGTGATGGATGAGACCCAGATATAGGTAGCTTCTTGATGTATTAGTAGGTCTCATGAGAAAAACATAATAGTAATTAATCAATGTATACTACCACATAAAATGACCATGAATTGGAATAGGGCCTTGATGATATATATAATGTCTTAAAACAAGGCCCTTAAGGTTTAGTTCACGATGTTTTTTCATCAGGAATTTATAGAAGGATTTTTTTTCCAAAATCATGCATTTAGTTCATTAATGTTTGTGTAATTATTATCCATGTGATTTTTTTTTATTTTTCATGGATATATTTTGAATCACATGTTATTGATTAAATAACATATGTATTTATTATTTAGTCTACCATATTGTACATGAATTATGTATTAATTATATATTCTATTTTATGATTTCCCTTACATAGAATCTAAGCTTAGAATTTATTTGTTTTCCTTTACCCATGATTTAAAAAAGAATCTTTGAATGACTTTCAAGGATGAAAGAATTTTTTTCAAGGTATTTTTTTACATTTAAATGTAGAATAGAACACATAAATTCATCTAGTTCTGCAATACTACAAAAATAATCGATCCTTTATAGCGTATTACATTGTATCTTGTACCAATATAATTATGTAAACACCAGCTCTTAATTACTGGATTTAGAGTAACTACAACCAAGAAGTTACAATTAGAGGCTTGAAGTTTGATAAGAAAATTATGCCATGGATTTAAGCCCTTTAATGTGCACTGAATGGTCTCCATTCACTAATTTTAAGTGTAAATGACAAATGGAATGATCTTAGGGAGTGAGTAAAATAATTTCTTGATCCTAACCCTTGGATCAAACAAAACTATTTGATTACTCCTAAACTATACAAAACAGTTCTAGATGCATAGTAATAGACTTGTAGGAGGAATAATGAGAGAAAGGATATGAGGATCAATAAGTTATTTCTAGAAATACTAGAAAATTGAATGTAAATAAGTATGAGGAAATTAAAAGTTCCTAATGATTTTTGTATCACTAGGAGGGGGGGGGGCTTTAATTAGTGATTGAATTTTTAAAAATTTCAATTTTATGAAACTTAACCCCTGGAACTTGTTAAATTTTATTCCTTATCATTTTTAGTAAACTCAATGTGCATGAAGAAATAGAAAACTATAAAAGGTATGCATGATTTAAAAGGTTCATAATCAGTGTGAGAACCTACATACTTTCCACAGACACTCCCAAGGGTCTATGAAAATTCACCATTATAAATAACCGAATACAACAATACTACAAAACTATCCTTTAACAATGATATAAATGGCCATTTTCAGTTCTATTAAAGTGATGAAAACATGAGCAACGTTAAAATCCCATGACTTATATCAGTGCTGATAAAGCATTCATAAAGGGGTCGTTTATCAGTGCTAAAAAAGTGATGATAAATATGAACTTTATCATCACTTTTAAAAGCACTGATAAAATACACATTTACCAGGGCTTTAATTTAGCGCCACTAAAGTAACCCCTTATCATGAAAATTACTTTTTTATTTTCAAAAAAACTTTTTAAAGGAAAAGTGAGAAGCCATAAAAACAATAATACAACCACAAAACAACCAAATCAGAAACAAAACTAGATCAAACCACCAGGCCTGCTCCACCCCAGTAATTGTGCCATGTCACCAAGCCTTCACCAAAGCATGGACCTTCGGCATGCAGTCCCGTGTAGAAGTGCCCAGGCATGGAACTGATGGAGAATCCATACCCTATCAAACCCTTTATTAGTGATTATAAAAGTAAGGATAAAGGTCCATACTATAGTATGTTGTTAGAGCACACTACATCACTACTGCAGTGTGTTGTAACAACACACTACAACACCAAAAAAACACTAGAAATATATAACATATCAAAAAACGTACCAATACATAATTTAAATGAAATGAAAGTTAAAACATAAATACCATAAAAACACTATATTATAGATATTTAAAACATTGGTTTATACAATTACATAAATAATAATTATTATATACATTAAAAAACAATCCTAACAATCAATGTTACCATGATTTTCATTAACTTTCTTTGTTGAAATACTAACATTGCATGAGTAGTTTTGAAAAACCCACCTCAACTCAAAAAAAAAAAACAATCCACCTGTATAAGAAAAAAATTATTATGAGTAATACTAAAAAGAAATAAATTAAGTAGATATATGAAATAATACATTAATTCTATGGATAATTATTTTATTGGGAAAATATCAAGATTACCTCTGTGATTGAGTAGTGGAGGGAACTTTAAAGAAAATGATAAATATCAACATTATAAGTGTTAAATGTTTTGTGATAGAATAAGTTTGTAGAAGTTTTGGTATAGAAAGGGATGGAAGATGGGTAGAGCACCCAAACTCGAACAAAAGAATTCACTTGTATAAGAAAAAAATTATTATGTGAGTAATACTAAAAATAAATAAATTAAGAATACATATGAAATAATAAATTAATTTTATGGACAATGATTTTACTATGAAAACATCAATATTACCTCTGTAATTGAGTAGAGGCAGTGTATTTTCTATTCCTATAAAATAATTGGAGTTAACTTGAAAGAAATTGATAAATGATCCACTATAGGGATGAAAATGTTTAAGGGACAAGGAGAATGAAATTTAGACAGAGCACCCCCAACTTGAAAAAATAATATACCTTTATAAATAATAATAATAATGTGAGTAATACTAAAAAGAAATATATTAAACATACATAAGAAATAATACATTAATTCTATGGAAAATGATTTTACTATGAAAACATCAATATTACCTCTGTAATTGAGAAGAGGTAGTGTCCTTTCTCTTCCTGCAAAGGCAGTGGAGGTAACTTGAAAGAAAGTGATAAATGCATAACTACAGGAGTGAAAAGGTTTTAAGGGGGAAAGAGCATAAATTTTGGATAGAGCAACCCCAACTCAAACAAAAGAATCCACCTATATAAGAAAACAATTATTATGTGAGTAATGCTGAAAAGAAATAAATTAAACAGACATATGAAATAATATATTAATTCCATAGACAATGATTTTTCTGTGAAAACATCAAGATTACCTCTGTAATTGAGTATAGGCAGTATCATTGTTCTTCCTGCCAAGAAAGTGGAGGTAACTTGAAATAAAGTGATAAATACACCACTGTAGGGGTGAAAGGGTTTTAAGGGATAATGAGCATGAAAGTTGGAAATAACACCCTCAAATCGAACAAAAGAATCCAACTGTATACGAAAACAATTATTATATGAGTAATACTAAAAATAAATAAATTGAACATAAATATGAAATAATACATTAATTCTATGGACAATGATTTTACTATGAAAATATCAGTATTACCTCTATGATTGAGTAGAGACAACATCATTTATCTTCTTTCAAAGGCACACCACATGGATAGAAATCTTCTAAAATAAATGAACTCTATAAGGAATAATGAAAATTAAATCAATGTTCCATTATATAATTTTTTGTTAAACTATATAAAGCATATCATAACATTTACTTTTCATCTATCCAAAGGGTTTCCTTCATTATAGTTTGTTCTTCCGAGGGATTGGTAACATCATCATGTGTAGACTACCTTTTTTGCATGAGTTTTGAAACATTTAATTTAGATTTTGTTAATATAGTAGAGAACATATAATATTATGAGTAAAAAAATATATATTAAAAAACACTTTTACCTTCTCATGGAACTCTATTTGTTTTTAAAGGTTTCAAGAATTTGGTTCCTCTTTTGAGAATCCAAATCCCCTCTTTTTAGTCCCCTCTAACAAAAAAGACATTATCTATAGTGGGACCAACATGAGATGATTGTGATGTCCCAATGAAAGTTTCATCCTGGATTGAATTTTCATATGAATCAACATTTGTTTTAGTCACCAGTAGGACAATCGACCAATTATTGTTTTTTAGATCAGATACCTAAAATTATTTCACTACTTGTGATGCCATTATGAATGGATCGTCTTTTTCCCCTTCAACACTAAAATTCACCTTCATAAATCCCATTTCATCAACTTTAACTCCATTGATATTATCCACCCATTTGAAATGGAAAAGAGACACTTGAATTTTTTTATAATCCAACTTGTATATCTATTTTATAATTCCAAAATATGACATATTAACATAAATTGGATTTCTATCCTTGGAACTAGATATGTGCATTGCTTTAGCCACAAGCATAACACCACTGTTTTTCATCATAATGAAGTCATAGTGTTCTTTTTTATAGAACATATAACCATTGATTATAAACCCATTGTAAGATATAAAATTTTCATTTAGTCCTCTGGCTGGCCATTAAAGTTGTTCGACAATTAAATTTATATTTTCAGAGAACTCCTTATAAATTTGATCTCTGAACCATCCTATACACTGTTGATTATGTGTATATGATATCCATATTTCATCCCTTTACATAATAAAATATATAATAATTTCTTTATGGGATTAAATTTATGGATCAACATCTTAACTATTATGTAATATGTAAAGATATTATTACTCCCTCTCTATCAAGGTAATTGTAACAACATATCTTTCGAAAATACATTTGACCATAAGATATTTTCCGTGATGAGACTTTAGGAGACTGATGCTTTCAAAATATGATAGGTAATCCGTAAAAAATTCAATAACTTCTTCAAAAATATATCGTTATGCAATAAAACCTTCTTGATGACTTCTATTATTGAAATACCCTTTCAAAATATTCATATACCGTTCAATGGGGTACATATATTTATAATGGACATGACCACATAGTTGAACCTCTCTGACCATGTGAACCATCAGGTGGACCATTATATCAAATAATGATGGTGGGGAGAACATTTTTAATTCACATAATATGATTTAAATCCCCTTATTCATGATGGGAAACTTTAGTGGGTCTACAAATTTACTGCATATGGATTTGAAAAATAAGGAGAGTCTGGTTAATGTATGCCATGCATTTTGAGGAAGAATGAAATGGAAAGAGATGGGAATTAAATATTTCATAAAAAAATGATAGTCATGTGATTTTATTCCTTGTAGATTCAAATTAGTCATTGACATGACATTCATGATATTTGATCAATACCCATGTGGAACTTTTACACTCGTAAGGAAAAGGAAAAATTGAAATTTTTTCTATCTGGATAGAGTGTAAGATATTGGAGAAATAGAAGTTCCCCTTTTACCGTTCACTAGTGCCAACTCTTCCCTTATCCCCATTTCAGTCAAGTCCAACCTACCCTTGATTTCATCTTTTGTTTTTATAGGTACCTTTAGTGATGTTTCAATAACACTATCAAACACATTTTTGTCTACATGCATGACATCATGAAAATTTATGACATACAAACAATTCCAATACGGTAATTCAAAGAAAATTTATATCGTTTTCCAACCTGATTTTGTAAGTTTTTTCGAAATTGGTTTACCAAAAACAATGTCAACATTTTTTACATTTTTTTACAGTTGATCGCATGTTACTAGAGATGGTGTTGTACCTTGTTTCATATTCCCATCGAATGATATCATCCAGAATTGATATTTATGTTATTGAGGTAATAAATTTCGATATCCTAAACACATAGTCTTTGAGAATGTTTCAACCAAATTGATTATGGAAGTTTTTTAATAATGGGACCCCCAACATGCCTTTAATGATATCGCCTGATAAATTTCCATAATCATTAAGGTAATTTATCATTCTATACAACATAGAACTTAGGTTGAATTGTTCACTTCTATGAGAATCATACATTGTAACACCTTTATCATGAATCAATTTAAAATCTTTGATCATTGAAGCCAAATAGACATGAATATCATTACCGAGTTGCTTTGATCCAGATATAAGCATAGACAACATAATGTGTCTGTACTGCATGCATAACCATGGTGGAAAGTTATAATTTACCAACATGATGGGATATGTACTGTGAGTACTACTCTGTACACCAAAAATATTTATTCCATCTGTAGATAATGAAATACAAAAGTTTCTCAACTCATATCCAAATTCATAAATCTTGTAATAAATTTTCTTCCATTGAAGAGAATCTAATAGATGACATAGGTTCCCATCTTTAATTATTGTATCTTTATGCCATGTTAATTGCTGTGTAGTTTCTTGAAATCCATATAGTTTTCTAAACCATGGAATGATAGGAAATTACCACACATATTTTTAAGGCCTTGATTAATTTTTCTTGTATCAATCTACGCCACACTTAAGGCATTTGATGAGTGATTCATGGTCCTAGAGAAACAATATGAAATAATTTGGACTGGAATGTATTTTTTGAGATCATTCCCATTTAACTTAACATTCATTTGGCATCATGGTAGTTCATTTTCTTCTGGTAGCATATCTTTTAGATGACCAAGTAGTTCTATAAAGCTGGTGTCACTCTATCTATCTCCATCTTCTAAATTATATAACTTCAATACGACTGAAAATGTTGTCTATTTATTAAAACCAGTATACAATGGTTTCTTGGAACAACTATTTAACTCCTAAAAAAACTTTGGAAAACCATGAAGGTCATCTTCAATTTCCATTTTCATTTATTCGATGTGATCTCTATAATCTTTTACTCAGGTATTCATATCAAATGATTCATAAACCATAGTATCATCCGAATTGATGTCCATTATCAGTTTTCCACATGTTCAGTCCAACATTAATAGCTTTGATTTATTTTTTGACAAATAAAATGTTATTAAAACTCTTCCAGAAATTTTTTTCTTGAATAACAACAATGTAAACATTGATAGATGATTTTAGAAGGGTCCTCTATATTCTGTCTTGCAAACTTGATGAACTCTTTAACTCCATCTTTATATTAGTTTGTCAAATGATTAGCATGCATCCATTTTCAGTTCACATCCATCCTATTAGGTTCATAAAGGATTAATTTTATACAGTATATAAATAAATACTCATAAGATATTCATTATAAAAAGTTAAAGTTATAGACAATTCTAATAAAGGAAATATGGATCATTTCTACTAGAATATTTGAGCAGATTGATATTCCAAATCCAATAATTAGGGCTATTAAAATTTGAAAAAAATCAAGGAGATAAAGGAAAATAATAAATGATATTATCACTAAACTTTATAAGTGTAAACCAGAAGATGGATAATGTAATGACCCTAGCCTGAATTACCCAAACAACACCACGTCAGATCATCTTATGACCTCCAAAAAAACTCAAAGTCACTAAAGGATGGTTTAAACTTTGGGTGTAAAAAACCATAAATAAGAGGTGGTCCCCACCCAAATAGGAAGAATTAGTGCTAGAGGCCGAACAAAATTCTTGCATGACCCTTGGGGTTAATGGACATGCATACCCAAAATCATCATTACCCAATATAGGCATACATGTTAGAAAAACAACTATAGAAATAAATGATGCAATAGCTATATAGACATATATACATGTCACACCAGTATAAAAACTCACTAAATTATAGTCTATAAGAAATATCAAATAGATAAGAACCTAATATTCAAACATAACATGAACTAAAGACACCATAATGATTTAAAAAGTGAAGGATTGATGTGATAAAACGTCATGTCCTTAACTAGGGATGGCCCCTTTGAATATTCTCTATAATAAAAATAATGACCATAGTGAATTATAAGAGGAACTGTATCCTACGATATATATAACCAATAGAGGAACACACATCACTCTACTAACTTGGTTCTTAAAAAATAGCATCTGAAGATGCATGTCCACTGAGGTGTCCATGAAAGGTTTCAACATATATATAATCATTATGAAATGAAAAATATTACTCAAATCATTAGTCAATAAACAAGAATATACATGAAAATTTCTACACATTTATATACATATATGAAAATATTATTTTGTAAGAAGATATAATATATAACAGTAAAACAACGATGAATAAATCCAAGGTTCAATGTCAGATATAAACAACGGTTCATACAACAGTAGTCAATACAAACAATGGACCACAAATCATTCCCTAAAAAATGGATCACAATAAAATCATAAAAAACATATCATAAACAACGAATCATAAAAAAATTGTAGAAGAATAAATCAAAAAAAAAAAAAATAAACAATGAAAATCAGAAGGCCAACCTCACTAGGATAAAGAAAATCTGAGACCCTCTTCAGATGTCAGATGAGTTGTTTAGAGGCCGTCAAGTGGTGTGATTTGACCATTGATTCACTAAGGAGGAGTGTTGGTAGCGGGTGGCTTCCACAGAAAGCTTTTATATCACGACGAGTTCACAAATAGTTAGGGTTTTTTAAAATATATCAGGACACTTTTATCAGTGCTTACCAATAAGTGCAAATAAAGATAGGTCTTTATCAACACAAAAAATATGCTGATAAAACCAATATCTATCAGCACTAAAATTATAACACTGATAAATTTTCATTTTTCCACACTTTGTTTAGTGCTGATAAATCATCATCTTTATCAGTATAAAAAAAGCACAGATAAAGATTCTTTTATCATCACTTATTACTGAAGAAATGTTAAAGGATTTATAATTTTAATTATAAAATATTTTAAATATTTAAAAATACTTAATAAATATATATAAATATAAATATAGTAAATATATTCCTTTTTAAATATATTTATTATAAATTTCTAATAATTTATTTATAATTATAGAAATATTTTTAAAAAATATTATTTATATTGTAACACCCCGAGATTTTATGAGAAAAATTATTATTTTTAATTACATTGATGTCTTGTGTTATACGCTACACCAAGATTAGCTTTTACTATACACAACACTGTATTACCTTTAAGTATACACAACACTATTCTTGGCTTGCATTACACGCAATCACGACCTTCCTCGATAACGTGTGTAGCACGCAATACTGGGTTTCACTAAACAAAAATATATGGTTATAATATTATTATGAAATAGCCGTTATGTATAGTATTAAATAAATTTTTAATTTTATAACATTATTATTCATCTTACACATTTTCTAGAACATGGTATGAGAACAAAATAATTTTTTGGGTAAAATAAGTATTTTTAAAAAAATGCAGTTTTTCCTCCTTTTGATGGCGCACCCATTTTAAATCAAGATTTTGAAATGTTTATAAGTTCAATTTGACAAAATAAAATTCTTCTTTTCAATCAGGATATAAAAATTTACTTTGGATAAATTTTTCATATTATTCTGGTAACATTCATATTTTAATGAATAGTAAAAACACGCTATATTTTAATTAAAAACAAATTTTTTAATCATAATAATTTATATGGTTAAATTATAATATTCAATGGTTATAAAGTATAAATATAATATTTTTTTACCATTTAATATAGTGTATTTCATTACCATTAATTTTACATTGAATTCATAGGTAAAAACATTTCAATCTTTGACAATGTTTTAACTTTTAAAACCCGTTTTCTTAACAACGGGATTAATTTTAAATTAATTACTGAAACTTCTGTGTTTTTAATTTTGAAAAATGGATTCCATATTTTAATTAAGTGGGTACAAATTATGTTAACAAGTTACTTTTATTTTTTTTATATTATGAATAGTAACTACGATAATTTTTATTTACTGTAGTTAAAGGTCAATCGGGTAATTAAGGGTAAAAATAAGATTATAAAATTACCCTAACACCTACCAAAATTCTATTGGATTAATAAAAGTAGACCCATATAACCTAAGGGTCAGAATATATTCATTTTATGAACTTTTGAGCATTAAAATAATTTAACTATTATTAAAACCAAAGAAGGTGACAACATGTCACTCTCTTAAATATTATAAGTATAATGATTTTAATTTAGTGATAACATTCATGAAACTTAGAACATTAATAGTATCTAGAAATATAATAAAATTATCTATATCTTTTGAATTTGTTTATAATTTTTATGGATTAAATAATTATCATTAAAGGTGACACAATAGTGATGTTGAAATTATTTTATTGATTAAAATATCAAATAAATGGTTTTAAAAATATTCAAAAAATATTATATTAACTATTTAATGTGCTAAAATAATTTTCTAGATAACTATGGCATTTTATTAATCTATTAAAGCTTTTAGTTCGAACATATCTTCTGTGTGGATTTTATTTAAATTCAAATAAATGAATAGTGTCAAAATTGACACTTGTTATTTTATAAAAATAAAATAATATAAAATTGTTTAAAAATCAAAAAAATATTTAAAAATTATAAATTAAAATTTATATGGTCTAAAATTTCATTAATAATCCAATTATGGAAAATTCACAACACATAAGTAATTATTTATAAAAATTTAAAATTTTTAATGTTATAACCACAAATAAAATTAAATAGATTAAATAAGGATAGATCAAGATGATAATGTATAAAATAAATTACCAATATGTCTAAATTTTATTGGTTGATAAGATTACAACCCTATCTCATCTAAGTTCTAATTTTAGTCATTTTGGAAGTTTTTATGTGGGGTTTTAATTTATTATAAATTAATATTTTTGAGGTTTCCAAAGGTGTCCCTCTCCTCCCTTATAAAAGGGAACCCCTTTCCTCTTCTCTTCACACCCTTTTGAGCCTTGAAGATCTTCCAAACACTGAAAAGTCCTCTTCTCAACCTCTCTAGTTATATCATAGAGGTTCTGGTCTTCTTAAAAGATCAACTCTAGTGCCCTAAGAAGAATTTTAAAGGAGGTGCGTCGAGGAAGAGGTAATCTCTTCTACTGAATCTTTCAAGTTTCTTTCTTCTTCTACGTCCTCTTATTTAGTTTTTTCATTATAAAGTAATAACATAAGTATTAATTATATACTAATATGTTATTATAAATATGAAACAAACCTATTTTACCTTCTATTCATCCTCAGGAAAACGAAATCACCGCGCGTGTGTACGTACGGAATACCGTCTCCACACCGTGGTGTAATCTGTTTTTCCACCACCACATTACTTGGATGGGTATAATGGTGTAAATAATAACTATATATGGTTAATATGACATCATACGGATTCTAAGATATTATATCATCCCCTCCAATTCAATTCAATAATTATGGGAACAATATCATCGCTCGTGCGTACGTACGGATTACTATCTCCACGACGCGATGAGATTCATTCTCCATGTTAACCACTCAAGAATGATTTTAAAGTATATATAATAAATAATAATTAAATATATGACATGATAAATCTACTGGATTTATTTATATATATGACATCTACTTACTTTCATTCAAGTCAACAAGGAAAAGAAAACAACGTTCATGCGTACGTACGGCCTACCGTCTCCATTAACGGTGTATTCAATTTCATTTATCTATCTATTATATATATATACTGAATATATATTATATATAAATCATTATTTACATTCTTTAAGTAATTAAATCATGATATAAGTAATAATAATATCAATAACAACAAGCCCAAACACGCACTATAAATAAAATGATTTTACCCAAAACGCTGCTTTAACATGGAATTTACAAAAGAACGTGTAATATAAAGTCATAAGTGAAGCATATATGATACCATAACAAAGAATATGATTCTTTAATAAGTAAATGAAATTATTTAAATCATTATACAAGAGTTTCATATACGTACGAAGCATATCTGACCTAAGGTAAGAGATAATTTTTCAATCTCAATTTTATCCAAGATTGCTTATACGTAAGTATTTACTGGGGTTATATTTTTCATCCATGTATATAAAAATGTTTTTCATAAAGTGTTTAATATTCTTCCATGTTTGTTTAAAGTCATGTTTTCCCCTCTTTGACTATTACTTTGTGTTATATAAGGAATCGTTTTTTTGTTTACCATATGTGGTACTTTTTGACTTTTCTAGCAAAAGTACGAGAAGAATGTTTTTTAACTCATACGGCATGAACAGATTTTTACGGTTTCATAACGCCTTATTTTCATGAAGCTTACTCTAAAATATTTAATGACTATTTTCAACAAAATCCTTTTATTTTAAAATTTCATGGCATTTTTTGAAAAGAAAATGATTTTGAAGAAGAAAGGATATTTTCCTCAAGAATTTATTTCAAGTCTTTTATCAAAACCATTTTCCATATAAGATGGTATTATTTCATATGTATATTTTTTCAGTATAATATCTATATGATTTAAATGGTTTCAATTTTCTTATGATGAAATGATATCCATTTGTTTTATATGGATTATGTTATGATGGGATGATATTTATGAAACCCATTTTATTCATTGGGTTATGATGAATGATTTATGTTTGTTTTGTGGAACAAGTAAGAATGATTTCATTATGAAATGGGTTTGACCTATATCTCACTCCAATGAATTGGGTAAAGATTTATATCTAATGAGATAGACATGGTAGGAACGGTAAGTTAATCCGGTTCAGTGTTAAAGGACTGGAACGAGGAGTGAACTCGATTCAGAAAGGGACTTTGTCTACTAAGATGGTCTTGGCAGCAATGCCTTGGATACTATGGAAATCATATCATGTGGTTAATGGTTTTCCACAATTACATTATGTATTCCCATTCTATTTTATGATGATTGATGTTCTATTATGATCTATTCCTTACGTACTGCCATGTTTTATAGCATTTCTCAAGATTTTGATGTTTAAACATTATGTTCATGTTTTTCAGTCAAATGTATATGGTTGGTTTTATTTTCTCCATGCTTACCCTTACTGATAATTTGAGCTCACCCTTTATTTGTTTTATTTTCCCAAGGATATAAAGAAAGGTTTTAGGTAAGAAAAAAAGGGGAATATATTTATGGGAGATGTTGAAGATCTTTCACCGTGATTAGAAGATTATGTTCCGAGTTTTGAAAGACACTAAACTATTACAATCCTTGAGTGTTGGTTATTTTATGTATTAAGTATTCCGAAAAAGTAATGTAATGTCCATGTACATCAAGATTTGGATCTCTACAGTTGGTATCAGAGGAAGGTTTAGTTAACCTTTGGAAACTAGGATGTGAAAACTTTAGTGAGATCCCTAGAGATATTTCTAAGGTATATCTAGGGATGTCTCTATGGTTAAGTATAATTATAGGTTATAGTCCTAGAATTACGGTGACGATCTTAGAATTAAACCTAATATGTTATATATTGAAGGTACTCCCCCTTTATTATGTTGTTTTTCTAGCATGATTTTAGCCTCTTATACTATTATTTTTGGGTTTTAGACGATGGCTGGAACCCGAAGGAACAATGTTGATCAATGTAATGGGAAATGCAATGATTTTACTCCTGAACAAACCAATTTTATGGGAGATGGAGTGTAAAATCTTATTTATATACTTACATAAGCTATGAATCATTCTGGACTTCTGAATGAGAATAAAGGGAATAATATTCTATTGAGTCCTTCATGAGGCAACGTACACATTCTTTCAGTGGGTCTTCTGATCCTCTTGTTGCTGAACAATGGATCAGTACCTTTGAAAATATATTTTCCATACTTTGATGTTCAGAACATGAAAAATTCATTCTGGCTGTTTACCGTTTAGATGGTGAAGCAGACCAGTGGTGGACTCTAATTAAGAATACAAGGCCCCAAGGTGAAATTGACTCCATGGAATGGGATGAGTTCAAGAACTTATTTTTCAATAAGTACTTCCCTCGTATTCTTCGAACAAATATAGAAAAGGAGTTCCTTGAGATTAACCAAAAGGATGATGAATCTATTGGAATATACGAAGCAAATTTTACAAGGCTAGCAAGGTATGCATCTGGCTTTATCATTCAACATGAAAATAAAGTTGATCGATTCTTCAGTGGATTAAAACCAAGTCTTCGAAGGGAATTAACTATAAGAGACTTCAGTAACTATGAAGAAATTTTGCGTTGTGCTATCAAGGTAGAAATTAAAGTTGGTGTTACATATCCATCTCATGGTTTTGGCAAGAAAAAAAAGATGAAGTTCAAGGATAAATCTCAGAATAATGGTGAAAAGAAGATGAATGTTTCTTTAAGCTCAAAGTGTGGAAAGAAGTATGGTGGAGATTGCCAATAAGGTACTAGAAAATATTTTAAGTGTGGAAAATAAGGTCATCGAGCAGTTGAGTGTCGAAGTAATGGGAACAAGGTAGCTAATTATGTGAATAGAGAAAAGACTACAGAGAACAATCCACCAACACTTCAATGCTTCAAGTGTAAGGAAATAGGGCATTATGCTAATCAATGACCTAATCCAAGGGTTAATGATGATCGACATGAGAAACCACTTAAGGAAAAGGATAAAGGGGAGTCACATGCGATCACTATTGGCGATGTTGAATATGAAAACGATGTGGTGGAATTATTAAGTGTTTATGTAATGGGATTCCAAAATAATGTTGTATATAGTATCGTGGAATATTGGAATATTTATGTATTAGTCTATTGTGGTTTTCAATAATTTTATGGTACCGGTAACCATGGAAAGTGATTGAGATATTTTTGGAAAGAATATGATATGCACATAATGGAGGTATAAGGATAAAACGAAATGTTTGATAGTATTCATGAGCTCATGACTGATATAAGGACAAAGTTATATCATGGTTTGAGTATATAGAATTTTTGGATTTTGGTATGTGGAAAGAGTTAAATTTTGACAACATTCATGTTTTTACTAAGGTTCAATGGGTATTAATTTTTCAAGATAATACAAGATTAATGTATTCACATGTTTGGAATGCGATCAACAAGATATATCTTATGATATCTGAGGGATAAATGATGGTATTCACGTTCTTGTTATATGACCTTTTTAGTAATTGTTCTCTTTAAACTATGAGTTTGGAAAGAAGTATTTTGGATAAGCCTAAAGATTGGAATGAATTATGTTGAACATAAGTTAGTATTGTTTAAGGATAGAATTTTTTTTCGATATTATTGAGAGAATGTTATAATAGCATAGTTTAAAAAAAGGGACAACCTGTAGAATGGGTGACAACCCGTCGCGTCGGACAAGGCTGTGGGAATCGAACCCACAACCAAAGTGAGACATGCCTTTATCGCCTACCACTGGCCTACAAGAAGTCCCTGGTTAGTAGAAACTAGTTTTATTTTATTAAGAGTTATGATAGATGAATTATAAGTCCAAGTTTAGAATCATATATGATTAATCTCAGCATAGATGGACTTATGTATATTTAAAAAATTGTGCTAAACGTTTTGCGATAGAAACAGATGGAATGACCTATCATTATATCGCATGATCTTGTAACACTTCACGAATGACAAATTAAACTTAATTTCTTTAAGAGATGAAGTGGAAATTGTTCAAGGCATGAACATCGGTGTGATTGTACCAAAATCATGTAAGTATTCAACAATTTTTCAACATTAGGGAAATAATCTTGAGAACTAAAAATGTTGTCCTAATGTCCTTATATCCGATGAATCAGATCATACCTTAAATCATCACAAATTTATGGCTTTGTGATTGTTGGATTTTTCATAGACATGTCCTCTACCACTCTCCATGAGAACATGATGGTTAGATTTTTCTTCCATATCCATATTTTCACCTATGTTCTCCTATATGGAAACCCAGTGATGAGTTTATTTGGGTAACCATTATGTTTCTTACTTTACTTTTTAAAATTAAGTTTTAGTATTAATTTTTATGATGTGGGTTTATATGAAAGAAAATTTAAAGTATAAAACCATTTATAACCCCGACGAATTTCGAGGGCGAAATTAATTTTAAGGGGGGTAGAATGTAACACCCCGAGATTTTATGAGAAAAATTATTATTTTTAATTTATTTATTCCTTGTGTTGTAAGATACACCAAGATTATCTTGTACTATACGAAACACTATATTATCTTGAAGTATACACAACACTATTCTTGGATTTCATTACACGCAATCACGACCTTCCTCGATAATGTGTGTAGTACGCAATACCAGGTTTCACTAAACAACGATATATAGTTATAATATTATTATGAACTAGCCGTTATGAATAGTATTAACTAAATTTTGAATTTAATAATATTATTATTCATCTTATACATTTTCTAGAACATGGTATGAGAACAAAATAAGTTTTTTGGGTAAAATAAGTATTTTTCAAAAAATGCAGTTTTGCTGCCTTTTGATGGAACACCCACTTTAAATCTAGTTTTTGACATGTTTATAAGTTCAATTTTACAAAATAAAATTCTTATTCAGAATCATGATATAAAAATTTACTTTGGATAAATTTTTCATATTATTCTGATAACTTTTATATTTTAATGAATAGTAAAAACACGCTATATTTTAATTAAAAACAACTTTTTTCATCATAATAATTTATATGGTTAAATTATAATATTGAATGGTTTTAAAGTATAAATAGAATATATATTTACCATTTAATATAATTTATGTCATTACCATTAATTTTACATTGAATTCATAAGTAAACACATTTCAATCTTTGGCAATGTTTTAACTTTTAAAACCCGTTTTCTTAACAACAATATTAATTTTAAATTAATTACTGCAACTTCTGTATTCTGAATTTTGAAAAATGGATTCTATATTTTAATTAAGTGGGTCCAAATTATGTTAATAGGTTACTTTTATTTTTTTTGATTTTATGAATAGTAACTACGATAATTTTTATTTACTATAGTTAAAGGTAAATCAGGTAATTAAGGGTAAAAATAAGATTATAAAATTACCATAACACCTGCAAAAATTCTATTGGATTACTAAAAGTAGACCCATATCACCTAAGTGTTAGAATAGATTCAATTTATGGACTTTTTAACTTGAAAATAATTTAATTATTATTAAAACCAAAGAAAGTGACACCATATCACTCTCTTAAGTATTATAAATATAATAATTTTAATTTAGTGATAAACTTCATGAAACTTCGAACATGAATAGTATCCAGGAAGATAATAAAATTATCTACATCATTTAATTTTATTTAGAATTTTTAGTGATTAAATAATTATCATTTAAGATGACACAATAGTGATGTTGAAATTATTTTATTGATTGAAATATCAAATAAATGGTTTTAAAAATATTAAAATAAATATTATATGAACTATTTAATGTGCTTCACTAATTTTATAGATACATATGAAATGTTATGAATCTATTAAAGCACTTATTTCGAACATATATTCTGTGTGGAATTTATTTAAATTCAAATAAATGAATAGTGTCAAAATTGAAACTATTGTTATTTTAAAAAAATAACATAATATAAAATTGTTTAAAAATCACAAAAATATTTAACAATTATAAATTAAAATTTATATGGTCTAAAATTTCATAAATAATACAATTATGGAAAATTAACAATACATAAGTAATTATTTATAACAATTTAAAATTTATAATCTTATAACAACAACTAAAATTAAATAGATTAAATAAGGATAAATCAAGTTGATAATGTTTAAAATAAATTACCAACATGTATAAATTTTATTGGTTGATGGTATTACAACCCTATCTAATCTAAGTTTGTATTTGAGTCATTTTAGAAGTTTTTAAGTGGGGTTTGAATTTATTATAAATTAATATTTTTGAGGTTTCTAAAGGTGCCCCTCTCCTCCCTTATAAAAGGGCACCCCTTCCCTCTTCTCTTCACAGACTTTTGAGACTTTAAGCTCTGAAAAACCCTGCCAATTACTCTTCTAAACCACTCTAGTGATATAATAGAGTTTCCGTTCTTCTCAAAAGACCAACTCTAGTGCCCTAAGAAGAATTTTAAAGGAGGTGCGTCGAGGAAGAGGTAATCTCTTCTAACGACTCTTTCAAGTTTCTTTCATCTTATACTTCCTCATATTTAGTTGTTTCATTATAAAGTAATAACATTAGTATTAATTATATACTGATATGTTATTATAAATATGAAACAACCCTATTTTACCTTATATCCATCCTACAGAAAATAAAATCACCGCGCGTGCGTACGTACGAAATACCGTCTCCACGCTGTGGTGTAATCTGTTTTTCCATCACCACCTTACTTGGATGGGTATAATGGTGTAAAGAATAACTATATATGGTTAATATAACATCATACTGATTTTGAGATATTATATCATCCACTACAATTCAATTCAATAATTATGGGAATGATATCTTCGCTCGTGCGTACGTACAGATTACCGTCTCCACGACGCAATGAGATTCATTCTCCATGTTAACCACTCAATAATGATTATAAAGTATATATAATAAATAATAATGAAATATATTACATGATAAAGCTACTGGATATATATATATATATATGTGACATCTACTTACTTTCATTCAAGTCAACAAGGAAAAGAAAACAACGTTCATGCGTACGTACGGCCTACCGTTTCCGTGAACGATGTATTTCATTTCATTTATCTATATATTATATATATATTTAATGAATATATATGATATATAAATCATTATTTAAATTCTGTAAGTAATTAAATCATGATATAAGTAATAATAATATCAAGAACAACAAGTCCAAACACGTACGATAAATAAAACGATTTTACCCAAAACGCTGCTTTAACATGGAATTTACAAAAGAAAAGGTAATATAAAGTCATAAGTGAAGAATATATGATATCATTACAGTTAATATGATTATTTAATAAGTCAATGACATTATTTAAATCATTATACAGGAGGTTCAGATACGTATGAATCATATTGGTCCTAAGGTAAGTGATAATTTTGCAATCTCATTTTTATCCGAGATTGCTTATACATAAGTATTTACTGGGGTTATATTTTTCATCCATGTCCATAATTTTTTTTTTCATAAAGTGTTTAATATTCTTCCATGTATTTTTAAAGCCATGTTTACCCCTCTTTTACAATTACTTTGTGTTATGTAAGGAATCTTTTTTTGTTTACCATATGTGGTACTTTTTGACTTCTCCGGAAAAAGTACGAGAAAAATGTTTTTTTAACTCATACGGCATGAACGGATTTTTACGGTTTCATAACGCCTTATTTTCATGAAGCTTAATCTACAATATTTAATGATTATTTTTAAAAAAATCATTTTCTTTTAAAATTGCATGGAATTTTGTGACAAAAAAATGATTTTGAAGAAGAAAGGATATTTTCCTCAAGAATTCATTTCAAGTGTTTTATCAAAACCATTTTCCATATAAGATGGCATTATTTCATATGTGTATGTTTCAAGTATAATATCTCTATGATTTACACGGTTTCACTTTTTTTATGATGAAATGATATCCATTTGTTTTATATGGATTATGTTATGATGGGATGATGTTTATGAAACCCATTTGTTTCTTTGGGTTATGATGAATGATTTATGTTTGTTTTTTGGCACAAGTAAGAATGATTTCATTATGATATGGGTGGGACCTATATCTCCCTCCAATGAATTGGGTAAAGATTTATATCTCATGAGATAGACATGACTAGAATGGTAAGTTAATCCAGTTCAGTGTTACAGGACTGGAACGAGGAGTGAACTCGATTCAGAAAGGGATTTTGTCCACTAAGATGGTCTTGGCAGCAATGTCTTGGATACTATGGAAATAATATCATGTGCTTAATGGTTTTCCAAAAATACATGATTTATTCCCATGCTATTTTATGATGATTTATGTTCCATTATGATCTACGCCTTACGTACTGCCATGTTTTATGTCATTGCTCAAGATTTTGATGTTTAAACATTATGTTCATGTTTTTAAGTTCAAATGTATATGGTTTGTTTTATTTCCTCCATGCTTACCCTTACTGAGCATTTGAGATCACCCTTTAAATTTCGTTATTTTCCCCATGATATAAAGAAAGGTTTGAGTTAAGAAAAGAAGGGGAAGATATTTATGGGAGATGTTGAAGATCTTTCACCGTGATTAGAAGATTATGTTCCGAGTTTCGAAAGACACTAAACTATTACGATCCTTGAGTGTTGGTTTTTGTTATGTATTAAGTATTCTGCAAAAGTAATGTAATGTCCATGTACGCTATGATTGGGGTCTCTACATATATCCTTATAAATATTTATATAATTATACATACAAATATACATATATACATATATTGTATATATATAGTAAATATATTCGTTATTTAAGTAAATTTATTATAAATTTAATAATTATTTAAATATACTTAGTTATTTATTAATAATTATATAAATACTTAAAAAAAATATTTATTTATTTATAATTATAAATATATAATTGAATACATATAGTGAATTCACATTTATAAATATATTTGTTTATAAATATATTTACTTATAAATATATTTTTTTATAAATATTTTTTTAACATTATTAATGAATATAAATTTTTGTGTTCTTCCATATATATATATATATATATGTATATATAAAAGTGAAATTGAAAAAATTAAGAATATTGGTACAATTTAACAATATTGAAAAATTGGATAAGTTCTATGTGTGTGCATATTTTATATAGCCCGAATGGCCAGAAGGCCTTATTTTTTATTTTATTAAGGATAATCCCCATTTTAAGGGTTGAAGGGGAACCCTTACATGACCCGTAGTCCCAAGGCACAAGGCCCGACATGACCCAAAGGCCAATACATGACCCGAAGGCCCAGAGGAATTCTATACCCTTTACATGACCCGTTGGCCCAACCCACTTGAACTACCCCTCCCCAGGTTCTGTATCATTGATCGCCAAACTCCCCACCTTGCATTGCTGTTCGGCTAACATTGCCCCATACAAAGCTGCACGATGCTTGGTCCCGATGTCAGTTTCCATACCCTCTCATTCTTCTAATCTGGTTAGCTCTGCTTATGGTGACTAATCCTCTATTCTCTAATCCTCTTCTAGGGCCTGCTCTGTGTGAACTGGGCTACTCCATGACCTCTGTAACCCGATGTCCCTGAGACCCGAAGGCCTGTGATAAATATTTGGCTATTTAATGTAAAGTGCATAAATATTTTGTAATATATAATCATATTTATACACATTAATATATATATCTATATATTTAATATATATAATTTAATAACATTAATTATCATAATTATCTAATAAATAAAATGTTTAATATTTAATAATATATAATCAATCAATTCATTTTTATCAATAATTATTTAATTAATAAAATGTGTCATATTTTTTTTTAAATAAACACATTTTTTATTTTTAAATTATTTAATTATTTCATTTTATCAGCGCTAAAAATGTATTGATGAAAGAAATATTTATCATTTATAAACATAAAGCACTAATAAAGAGTACCCTTTATCAGTGCTAAAAATAAAGCACTAATAAAGGATAGCCTTTATCGGTGCTAAAATAAAAGCACTGATAAATGATTAAGTTTATCAGTGCTTTCTTTAGCACCGATAAATATGCCATTTATCAGTGTTTTCTTCTAGCATTGATAAATAATAACACTGCTAAAGCCCAGTTTTATAGTAGTGAAACTTGTCTCAACACCCATTGGACACCTTATATATCCTCATAAGAATGATTATACTAACTTCTGTCAGTTTATTAAAAATTTGAAAAAATTTGTGCCATAAAAAGTAAAGTTACTTTGAAACTTTCATCTCCATAAAGTCCTGTCAAGAAATCATTACTCGATTAGACTATGTCCGATCTAGATTCATCCAATGGCCTACATCTGATATCCTTAGACCGATGGACCTTTTCTAAATCCAAATTATTCCAGACATTATGATGTATCTGTATAAATAAAATACACTTCTCAAAATTCTTTTCAAAACTCAGACCGATACCCTTAGTTTAGTAATCCCTATCCAGTAATATGAACTTTTCTCTATTAGATTATTTGATCGAAGACTCAATCAAAAAACCTAATCTATCACAAAACATTCAGAATCTTAGTTTCTCTCTCTCTATATCTCTCTAAATTGTGATTTAGTACAACGTGATTCTCAAATCTAGTTATAGGTGTTATCAGATATAGAAAAGGTAAGAAACTAAAATATTTCCCCCCTCATCAAAATTCAAAAATCTAGATTTATCTGACATTTTTAACTTTATATGAATGCTTCTCAAATATTTTGAAATCTTATAGAGTTTTCTTGAAGCTTCTTAAAAAACTGTATCATATTTTTGGTTAAATGATCATCTGATGAAACTAATTTTTGAAACTTTATTCATCTTATAAAATAATATCCACACTTCTTTATTTAATTTCCTTCTTATCTCAAAAATTATAAATTATTCAGATAAATCCATCTGATGGACTTACAATAGGCCATCTAATGGAATTTATTAATCTTAACTTCAAAAAAACATTAAAATTTGTTATAGTTTCTATTGACCCACTAAAAGAAAAACACTATTGCATAATCTTATGCATAGATCCTACTGAAAATAGTTGACTAAATTGTTTCAACTTCTAAATACTTTAGTTTCCTACTCCATCTCTATCTGGTAAAAACATCAATAGAACTCACTCTTTCTATAACACCCTAATATTTAATAAGAATAAAATTATACTTTATAGTTTAAATGACATGAAACATTGACTTAGCTTGTGTTAAATCAACCATAAGTTTCTATGATATCTTTTATTACATGCAAGACCAAGTTTAACCAAACGTAAATGACTCATGATATATTTTACCATTATAACCTAGCTATTAAATTATTGATTAATGTTCAGTAAATTTTCAATCAACTTTTAGTATAGTGATTTTATTCTTCAAAAATGTGTTTTCTTTAAAAACAATTTTTATTCATTTTCATGAAAAAATATTATAATAGATTTTTGAAACATTTATAAAATTCATTTGATAGAATTAAATTAATTTATTTAATCATGTTATCATAATTTACTTTGGGTAAATGTTTTGGGATTTGTCAAAAAATATTTATATTCTCCCAAGATGATGGGCCTGTAAGGGGAAGAGCACGAGCGAGACCTGCGTCAGCGCTATGGTTTACGCCCGCTGCTTTATCCCTCCACGTTCTTCCCATATCGATGGCGATGGATCTTGCACACTCCATCTCCCTTATCCCGGTTCGTCTCCTCCTCCTGGCAGCCAAGAAGCTTCGGCACCTTCATGAGGAGCGCCTTGCGGATTTGGTCTCAACTGTGCTTGACGATTGCCGTCAGGCCCTTGGATGGTTCAGATTTCTCTCGGCTCAGGTCTTTCTACACCGGCCTTCAGCAAAGACGTGGGTTTTAGTGCTAGTGAGATTTGAGAGGCAGCGAGGCTGTATTTCTTTCTGTCGGCTCGGGTCTTCCGGTGTCAACCTTCAGCAATGACGATGGTTTCTTGGCACCGATGCTCTCCAAGGTGCGAAGCGGCTTGGGTTTCAGCACAGATCTTCCGGCATTGACCTTCTGTTCATTTTTTGTGTGTTCGTGGTTGTATTTCTTCTTGGAAGTCTGGTTAGCTCATTTGGTGTGCAGGTTCATAGAATTTGGTTTTTCTGGGCAGCCGCGGTGCGGGATGCCCGTAGGTGCTTTCACGGACGACGACGGTTCGACCTGGGACCATTTTGTTTCTTCTGCCGATGTCAAGGGGTTCTTCACCTGGATGGTGTCCCTGGTGAATTCCCCCTCCAGATCTGGTGTGTTAGTTCTCTTCTTCTTTGACACTAGGTTGGATCTTCTGATGCACAAGATCATTGCCTTAGGTTTACGTGGGAATCCGCGGTGCGGGACGCACGCAGGCGCTTGCACGGACACCAACCATTCATCCTAGGACCAGTCTATAACTACTGCAGATGCCGTGGAGTTATGCACCTGGATGGTTCAACATTTCTTTGGTTGCCTCTTCCATTGCATCATGCTCCAGCATGCATGACCCCAATTTGGTTGGGTTCGATGGATTCCATTATTCTTTGGATTGTGTAGGTGGTCATGGTTATTATTGAACTTTTAGAGTGATATTTTGTTGGTTCTACGTGTTGATGTGTTCTGGGAGGATTTGGTTGTTGTCTGGTTTCTCTTTTGGGTGGGTCTGGATTTGGAAGTGGTTCCAAATCCTACCTGCTTATGGTTCTCATTGATTGATCGGTTCTCACTAACCCAAAAAGTGACTTATTTGAAAAAAAAGAAGTTTCAGTTAGTCAAAAAATATTTAATTTTTGGTGAATAATGAAAATACCATTTTTTTAAAAAAGTACTTTCTTTTCAATAAATTAAATAATTTTAAAGACCCAATTTTTTTGGATAATTTTTAAGTAACATAATTAATATTTAGTCTACTTAATTTCCTTGAAGTAAATTATATTGACTTTTAGCATAATTTTTTTGTTTAAAAAATGATTTTTCTAAAAACTGTTTTAAAATGAATAATGTTCCTATATTTTAATTAATTCAAATAATCTAGAATAGGAAATGTTATAAATTAAATGTATAGATTTTATTTTAGTAAATATCAATTTATTTCTATGAAATTATTATTATTATTGATAGAGTTAATAAAGAATCATTTTTTCTAAAAAATACTCTTCTTAAAAACACTATCACACCACATATGCAAGATTAATATTAAATTAATAAATTTAAAATATATGAATTGAATCTGAAAAAATAGATTAAATATTTTGAATCATAATAATTTATAATGTATGATAAATCCAAATTAAATTTTTACCATAATGATTAGTGAAAATAGTCAAAATTAATCACATCTATTAAGGTAAAAATGCGTTTACTGGGGGATTAAACTTTAAACTTAAGGGAAAAAACGACCTAGAAAATTTTATAAAACCCAATGGATATACATATTTATACCCTTATGACATAATTATATATTTTTATTAGTTTTTGGGACAAATATCTAGGAAAGTGACTAATATAATAAGTTAAGTAAAGAAGAAGGCAAAAAAGAACCAATTTTTAATTTTAATTTATACAAAGATTTAGGATAGAGAAAAAAACATAGAGGTTTGGTTATAAAATTATTTTTAAATATAAATGAGTTTTTTAAAATAATAATTTATCTATAAATTTTATAGATGAATTTTTTACATAAAATTCTTAAGAAATGTCAATGAAGTAATTATTTTATTAATAAAAAATAATATATCTGATACTGAAAATAATAAAAGTGAGCCAAATTGAATGAATTACCATGTTCAGTTATATTTTTTAATAAATATACCTTGTTAAATTTTTTTGATAAAAATATATTATAATCCCATATATGTATTTATATTTTTGAAAATAAAATTAAATGAATAATGTCAAAATTGACATTATTATAATTTTATAAAAGATGATATTTTATTAAATTATTTAAAATTAATAAAAAAACCCTATATTCTTCCCATTTATTTTTATAAGATAATAAATTTCAACTATTTTCCATTTATATACCAATTTTTATTTTATAATTAAAATAATGACCACTAAATAATAATAACTTTATTAACACAATTAAGGTTAAAGCGGTGTTTTTGCGCATTTCCTGTGCTTTTGTTAAAATTAATTTCCAACACACATTAGATTTTTATTTTATAAATTATATATAATATTTATAATAAATGGTTATAGATATTTTAATAATTATAACTTTAATGTATTCTTAATGGCTAAATTACTTAGGTTAAAAAACTAGTTTCTATAATGAAAATCCAAAATGAAAAAAGGAAACATAGGAGTTAATGAAAAAATGTTTCAAACATGTTTTTTGTTGTCTGGTTGATGTTTTTATCATCCATATAATCCCTACACAACTTTAATTATCAATTTTGGATCCACTTTAGGTAATTTTTACCTCCTAATAGTGAATACTTTTGTGTTTTTACAAGATGGCCACTCCTCCTCAACTATAAAAGGGCACTCACCCCCCTCACTTATTCACACCTCACAAGAATTTTTTCTCAAAAAAACCATTCCCAAAATACTTAAAAAATTTACTCCTTTAAAAATAGATTCTAACATTGATTATAAAGAAAACCAAGGAAGTCTATTGGTTCAAACCAAAAGGGGTTACCTGTAGAAGAGGTAATGTTTATCAACGATAATTTTTGTTTCATTTCTTTATCCACCCCAATAAATTATTCTATTACTATGATTATATAATAAAATAAATAAAATAAATAAAATAAATATTTTTATATTTTTTTATGTTATAGTTACAACCTAAAACTGAACACACTTCAATCAAATGGGTTACGAAATCATTGTTCATATGTACGGGGGCTACCTCCTCACGAACCGATGTAGTTCATTTTTCCATTAACACCTCTCAAGGATTGGAATAATGATGGATATATAGTATATATATGATATTTAAAACATAATTATTACTATTAATTAATTACATCATATATAAAAGTTTTTACATTCTATACCATAGGGGATACGACAATGTCTCTCATGTGTACGGCGAACTACCGTCCCACGAAGCGATTTGAAGCGTTTTTCACTAATATGTTGCATATAAGGTAATACGGGTAATTATAATGAATATATATTATATAAATGAAATTATTATGATATTCATGACATAATTATTTTTATGTGTATATAATATATTTTGTCTTCATTACATTTTCACCCACTAACAAAGTGATAACGTAGTTCGTGGACGTATAGACTATGACCTCCTCGAAGTGATGTGATTAATTTTATATCACATTAATGATATATATATATATATTTGAATATAATGGTAGTTATGATATAATTATCATCTTGTAAATTTAAAATATTACTTACCTTTTTTCTATAAGGATCTTTGAAAAATGGAAATTTTACTCACGTGTACACATGACC
The DNA here is from genome assembly GCA_963277665.1 of Viscum album. Taxonomy (NCBI): domain Eukaryota; kingdom Viridiplantae; phylum Streptophyta; class Magnoliopsida; order Santalales; family Viscaceae; genus Viscum; species Viscum album. The sequence continues at coordinate 407,860,977 of OY728130.1, forward strand.
TACAGTCTCCATGATCGCAACATTAGTTAATTTTTCAAAACCGTTTTTCATTATTGGTTTTAAAATTAAAATTTATCAATAAATATGACAATTATTTCATTATTAGTATTCTGTATATGTTTATATAATGACCTTTTTGACTGTAGTCAACCTACAAAAGTCATTTTTAACACATAAGCTGAATGTGGTTAGACTTGAGACTTAAACAAAATTGATTAAGTAATTATATATATCTTGTTTATAAATGAAATAAAATTAATAATAAACTCTAAAAAGGTTTTTAATAAAGAAAATAATTAAAATAAGTTTATTTTTCATAAAGATAAATAATAAGTGTGATGAATTAGACTCAAGGTAAGGGGTTTTCTCATCGTACTTTTTATTTCTGTGAGATATATTCCATACTAACAACTTATTTTTATTATGTGGTGTAAATAATAATAATGAATGTATTTTATGATTCATATCCTTAAATTTATTAGGATTTTCATATCCATTTTATTATCATTATTTTATAGGATTTACAATTTCAAGTTTCCAAAGCGGTAAGTGATTTTTGTCTTAATTTTCTTCTTTGAGATGCTTGTTATGTTATACACCTATATTTTTTATGAGGTGTATATAATTACCCTTTTGACATGTTATACCACGAATCTACATATTTTCATGATATTTTATGTTTCATTTACTATTATTACTTCATCGGGGTTATGTTTCAAAGTTACCAAAGTTGTATGAATCTTTTGTTACAATGTCATCGTTTATTAGGATTATGTATGATCAAGTATCTGATGTTGAAATAAAATTATTCTCCATTATTATATTTTACTTTGGTTATTCAAGATATTTCCATGTAAAATTACCATTTTACACTCTTTTTTACTTATAATAATTGAGATAAAGTTTTTTGGAAAATATGAATTTGTTTCTCTCTTCGGTCAGAAATATGTTTTCTTCTAAAACCATGTTTTCTAAAAATTCTTTTAACATTTTAAAAAGGATTTATTAAATAATTATTTACCTATTTTATCATTAAAAAAATTTCTTCAAAGGAATATTCTTGTTTCTTTCTGATTAAGGAATTTTTTAAACCTTTTTACCATGAAAAGGGAATGTTCTCTATTGTATGTACAAAATTACCCAAAGACATGACCATCATTTATTTTAAGATTGGTTTAAAATTTTAAAATGTTATTTTAAATATAATATATTTATAATATTCTGGAAATTATTTTAAAAAAAATTAATTTCAATGAAAAGGATTTTCAAACTATTTTATGTTTTAAAAATTTATTTTCAAAATAAAAGGATATTTTCTTCAAGAATGATTTTAATGATCTTTCAGTGGAATTTCAAACAATAAATTTTAACAACACTTGTTGTTACTTATTTTCCACTAGGGATATTTGTTAATGATAATATCCTAATTATTTTTTGTATATGTTAAGATTGCTTCAAATATATTATTGTAGAACCACTTTTTTTCCACAGGTTAATCACGTTTCAAAGGGTTTGTTATGAAATGGATTCTTTTCTGATAGGTTAATCATGTTTCAAAGAGATTGTAATGGAACCCATTTATTCTCCTTGGGTTAATTTTGTACAAAATATATTGACATTAAACCTATTTCATTTACATAGGTTAATCATGTTATAAAAGGAATAATGATTATTTTTATGAGTTTTATTCATGCTGTGGTTATGGGATATATTATATAATGGTGCATCCCATATAGAATTAGATAAGCCCATTATCACTTATATGATCGGGTGTCCTCGATATCACTAGGTGATCCCATTAAAAATTATAAAATTGGGTAGAACTGATAGTATCGGGTGAGCCTATTATATCTTATATGATGGGGTAGGAACGGTAAAATCGGGAGATCCTGTAATAGTTTATACAATGGGTGAAACTATACAGTGCTCCAATTTATTGGGTTATAATTATATTGAAAGTAACATGAATTGTTATTACAATTAAACGGGGTTTGAAATGGTTTTATGAATTTTATGTTCCTTGTTACTAAAAAAGTTTTTAATTACTTTCTATGGTTTTATAATGTTTCTTATAATCAAGATTGATATCACATAAATAATGATTATTAATTATGATGAACCTTTCATTTTCCATGTTTTCATATTTGTTGATCTAGGTACTGGTGGGTATGAGTTCTTTTATGATTTTATCTTCCCCCCTCTGATTATGGTATCATAACCTTATACAATTCTTATGCCCATTGATGACATTCAATCTATATTTCTTATGTATACCCTTATTGAATATTTGAGATCACACTTCTTATGTTTACTTCTACCTGGGTTATAAAGAATGAGGTTGAATGAGTTATGTCTAGAACAGATTTTTGTATGGATGATAATGATGACCTAATGTGAAATAAGAAATTTTGGGTATAATAGGAGTTGATTTTAATTTTTTGATCCATATGTTTATGAATACAAGTTGATATGATTTGGTCATAATTCTTTAAGACACTAAACAAAAAAGTCCCACAGGTATGTGAGTGATCTAATAACTGTTTTTGATGTTGTATGTTTTGATTTGGAGAAATTTTCTTCACCTTATTTGGTATCAAATATGAAAATGAAAAGTCTATAGATTTAGCATTATTTATAGAAGTGTGGGTTCTGGGATGTTATAGTTGGTATCAGAGAAGGTTTTAGATAACTTTGGTGATTAAGATGTTTTAATGTGACTTTATCTTAAGATTTATGGATACCTTCATAGGTATATAAACTTAAGGATTATTATAAATTCAAAGTATTAGAAAACCCATTGAGGTTTTAAGTGATGTGATCTTAAATTAATTAACGAAATTTTTGAGATGTTTTATTGGGTTGGTGTATTTGTAACCCCTATTATCAACAAGAATTGTTATTTAGGGAGGAATTATTTTTTCATGTTTAAAGAAAATAGGGAAAACTCAAAGGTCGAGTAACAATCCATTGCATTTGGAAAGACCATGAGGCTTAAATCTAGTTCCCAATTCTATCCTATGTGAGGTCCTTAGTAGTATGGAATTTTTTCTCATAATGATTATGTTTATTTTGGAATCATATGAGTCTTTATTAGAGGAATAATAGTTGACTTATATTGGAAGAATATATAATCAAATACTTTTAATACTTGGGTTTCAAACATATTCAAGAAAAGTTTGAATTATTTTATGGATATTTATTTATGGAATTATTTGTTTTTAACTTTAGGTATTATTGTTGAATTTTTATGATTAATGTATCATATGAATGTTTATTCATTTCAGAATTAACTTATCATGAGATAACCATTTTGGTTTTGGTTAATTTCCAAAGACAGGAGGAACAAATTGTTATCCCCTTTATTGTTATGTGATCTTTAAAATTTTATTTTTTTGATTCAGGCATAATAAAGTTCATATTGAATACTCATCATTTGGATAAAAAAATAATATTTTTTTGGAAATTGATTAATGGATGAAATTATACTCATCAAGTAAGTATTATATTCTCTTGGTATAGATGTTAAAATAAATCCTTGAATCTTGGAAACAAATATTGAAAAAATATATTACCCTAGTATGTTAAATTATTATTAAATTATTTTCATTTCGATCATGAAATATTTATTGTTTTGAGGCCCTTAACTTTCCATTGATCATTAAAATTTCTTGTAATCAATGACATCAATAACTCTGTATACTTGCTTAAGATTTTCCTCCAATCCCACCTATGTTATCCTAATTTTAAACCTAGTTATCTGTTATTACATATGAACTTTTTGTACTTTGGTTTCCCTATTATTAATAGGATGATTTATTAACCCATTTAACGATGTGGGTTTACAAAAAAAGAATTTTCAAATTTCCATTCTTTGATCACTGAGATAAAGTTCAAATTGTGAGGACATAATTTATTAAAGGAGGAGGATATAACGCCCAAATATTTTAAAAGAATAAAATTATATTTTATAGTTTATAGGATAATAAAAACTGACTTATCTTGAGTTAAATGTAAAAATGAGTTTCTTTGATAACTTACCTTACAAGAAAGACTAAGTTTAATTGAACTTAAACAACCCATGATATATTTTACCATTATGACCTAGCCGTTAAATTGGTGGGTATGAATAGTATTGGCTAATTTATGATATATATATATACATATATAAATGTCTTAATCAATATAAACTATCAATAAATGTTTAGTAAATAATCAATCAATTTTTAGTAAAGCGATTTTATTTCTCAAAAATATGTTTTCTTCAAAAATGATTTTTAATTCCAATTCATGAAAAATATATTATAATAAAATTTTGAAAGTTTTATAAAATTAATTTTATAAAATTAAATTCAGTTTTGGAATTGGAATGTCAAAATTTATTTGGGGTAAAATTTAGGGATTTTTCAGAAAATAATGTTTTTTTGGAGAATAGTGGAAAATATGGATTTTTGTAAAAAGAATTTTATTTTCAATAATTTAGGTAATTTAAAAGTAAAAATATGTTTTTAAAATTTTTTCAAGTAACCTAATTTATATTTATTCCACCTAATTACCTTTATTAAACTTTATATTAGATTTTAGTATAATTTATTTTTGGTTTAAAAATAGTTTTTTCTAAAAACTATTTTAAAATGAATATCATTTTTCCATCTTAATTAATTGACATAATACATAATGGAAATTAATTTAAATGAAATTTTTTATATTTTATATTAGTAAATATTAATTAATTTCTATATAATGACTATTATTAGTCATAGAGTTAATATATAACAATCTTTTTTTCTGAAAAATACTCTTTTTAAAAACCTGATTTCTCGCCACATCTGATGGATTAATATTAAATTTAAATTTTCCACTTTTCTGAATTGAATTTATAGAAATTAATTTTATATTTGGAATTATAATAATTGATAATTTTTAATAATTCCAACTTAATTTTTGACTATAATGATTAGTGAAAACAATTAAAATTAATCATAGCGATTAAGGTTAAACTGACTATACGGAGGGATTAAACTTTAATATTAAGGGGGAAATGACCTATAAACTTGTAAAATAACCCATATATAGACATATTTATACTATTACGTCCTTATTATTTATTTATATATATTTTTTGTACAATGTTCCATTAAGTTTACCTATATAATAAGTTAAGTAAAGAAAAAGACAAAAAAGAACCTTTTCTTCCTTTTATTTTTTATAAAGCTTTGTGATAGGGAAAAAAATATAGATTTGGTTATAAATATAATTTTGAAAGATAAATGTGTTTTTATAATAATAATTTATATTTAATTTTTAGAGATGAGTTAGTCACTTAAAATGCTTAAGAAATTCCAACAAAATAATTATTTAGATAATAAAAATAATAATATAAATGATACTAAAAATAGTAAAAGTGAATTAAATTGAATTAATTATTATGTTAACTTATTTTTTTATATATAAATACATCATTATAAATAGGTTTGATAATAATTTATTCTAATCCCATATTTTTTATTAATGTTTTTTAAAATCAAAATTAAATAAATAATGTCAAAATTGACATTAATATTATTTTATAATAAATAGTATTTTATTAAATGATTTAAAATTACTAAAAATCATATATTATACCTAGGGATTAATATAATATTATAAATATAAAAAATGTTCCATTAATGGACCATTTATTATTTTATAATTAATATAATGACCACTACATAATAAAAACTTTGTTAGCACAGTGAAGGTTAAAGCGATGTTTTTGTGCGGTATATGTGATTCTACTAAAATTAATATCAAACACACATATGATATTAATTTTATAAATTTTATATAATATTTATAATAATTTTAATAAATTTTTTAATTAGTATAAATTTAATTTATTCTTAATGGATTAATGACTTAGGTTGAAATAATATTAACCATAATGAAATTCTAAAATGAAAACAATAAGAAAACTTAGGAGTTAAGGAATAAAATGTTTAAAAATATGTTTAATTGTGATTTTTAGGTATGTATCAACCATATAATACCTCCCCACATTTAATTATCAATTTTTATCCATTTTAGGTAATTGTGACATCCCAATAGTAATTACTTTTGATTATTTTCAAGAATTCCACTCATACTCAGCTATTAAAGGGTACTCACCCCCCTCACTTATTAACACCTATCCAAACATTTGGATAATCCAAAAAAAAAACTAAATAAATTCTTTAATTTCATCCTCTCATCCTAGAATCCTATATAAATCAAACCAAGGAAGGCCTTTGGTTCAAACCAAAAAGAGTTACCCGAAGTAGGGGTGAGGTTCATCAACGAACATATTTGTTTCATTAGTTTCTCCAAACTATTAAATTATTCTTATACCATTAATATATAATAACATCAGTATCCTAAATATAATTATATGATTTTTTGTTAATGTTAAGACCTAAAAAAACACACAATTCCATAAAATGGGCTGCGAAATCATCATTCGTGTGTACGAGGGACTACCGCCTCACTAACCGATGTCGTTCATTTTTCCATCACCACCCCTCAATATTAGGAATAATGATTGATATAAATATTATATATGATATTTATAAAATATTTATACCTATTAATTAATTATATGATAAATACCCTTTTTTTACATTCTATTTTGTAAGGGATACGATAACGTCGCTTGTGTATATGGTGGACTACCACCCCATGAAGCGTTGCGAAGAGTTTTTCACTATCGCATTACATGAAAGGTAATAAGGTTAAAGGTAAATAATATATATGATATACAGAAATGATTATTATATTCATAACATAATTATATTTTGGTAATTATAATATATAATTTTCATTATTTCCTTTTCACACACTAATTAAGTGATAACGTTGTTCGTGGACGTGTGGACCACCGCCTCCTCAAAGCAATGTGATTCCTTTTATATCACAAGAATGATATATATATATATAATTATATATAATTAAGAATCATGTTATTTATGATATAATTATCATTATTAAAAGATAAAATATTACTTACCTTCTTTCCATAATGACCATTGAAAAATGAAAATGTTACTCATGCATACGTATGTCTTACCATCTGCACGATCGTAACGTTATTTATTTTTTCATAACCATATTTAATTATTAGTTTTACAAGTTTAATTTATATATAAATATGATAATTATTTTATGATTATTATTCTATATATTTTTAAATATTGACCTTTTTGACCATTGTTAATATACCAAAGTGATTTTTGACACATAAGCTGAATATAGTCAAAACATCTGACTTAAACATAATTTATTAAGTAATTATATATAATTTGTTTATAAGTAAAATAATAGTAATAATAAACTTAGAAAATTTTCTCAAGAAATTAAATAATTAACATAGTTATATTATTCAGGAAGATAAATGACAAGCATGATGAATCTGACTCAAGGTAAGGGTTTTTTATTATCTCACTTTTATTTCTGTGAGATATATGCCATATTCACCAATTATTTTTGTTGTGTGGTGTATATATTTCCAATGAATTTATTTTTTTATTCCAATAATTAACTTTATATGGATTTACATATCCATTTGTGTATCTATCTATCATGGGGATTATGATTTCAAGTTACCAAAGAGGTAAGGGATTTTTGTCTCAATTTTCCTTCTTTAAGATGTTTGTTATGTTATACACCTATATTATTTTATTATGTTTATATAATTCACATTTTGAAATTTTATATATTTAATATAATTATTTTCATGATATTATAAGTTTCATTTAATTTTATTCTTTCCTGGTGATTATGATTTAATGTTACCAAAGTGGTATAAATATTTTGTTATAATCTCACTATTTATTGTGATTGCGCAACATTAAGTTTCCAATGTTGAAATATTATAATTAGAATGAATTATATTATCTCTTATTATTAATTATATTCACATATAAAATTACCATTTTCCACACTTTTGTACTTAGAATAATTTAAAAAAAGTTTTTAAGAAAACTCGACGTTGTTTCTCTCTTCAGTCAGAATTTGTTTTTCCTTCCAAAACCATTATTTTTAAAAATGATTTAAAAAATGTTTTTATCCTTATTAATATGATATATTAAATACAATTTTACCCATTTTGTACTTAAAAAAATGTTTTCAAATGAATATTCTTTTCTATTTCTGATCAAGACATTTTTCAAACCTTTTTACCATGTAAAAGTAATATTATTTAAAACATGTATAAAATTACCCACCAACATGAAAATATTTTATTTAAAGATTAATTTGAAAATTAAAATGTTTTTAAAAAAATTTTATTCTTAATATTTTAGAAATTATTTTTAAAAAAAATTATGTTTAAGGAAAGTTATTTTTAAAAATAGTTTATGTTTTAAAAATTTATTTTCAAAATGAAATTGATATTTTACTGGAGAATATTTTTAATGATATTTTGATGGTATTTCCATTTATAAACCTCAATAACCCTTATTTTTACTTACCCTACACAAGTGATATTTTGTAATGATTAAATTGTAATTATTTTATGGAATTATTAATATTGATTCAAATAGATTTTTATGAAACCGATTTATTTTCCATTGGTTAACCATTTTTCAAAGAGATCGTTATGAAAACCATTTCTTTTCAACAATGTAATCATGTTTCAAAGAGAATATTATGGAACCCATTTCTTCTCCAAGGTTTTAATAATGTTTCAAAGATATTAACATGAAATGAGTTTCATTTCCATGGGTTTATCAACTTATAAAAGGAATAATGATTGTTTCTATGAGTTTTATTTCTGTTGTGGTTATTAGAAATATTTTAAGATGAGGAAACCCATATATCCCTATGCGAGAATGTTACAACCTATAAGATGGGGTGTCCTAAATAGAATTGGGTGATTACATTACAAATTATACTATGGATAGACTAGATAGTTCTGGGTGAGTCTGTTTCAGTTTATATGATGGGTTGGCCCAAACAACATTGGGTGAGCTCTTTATAGATTATACAATAGGTGCACCAAGATAGTGGTCCAATTAATTGGGTAATTATTATATTTGATGTTGGGAATATGGTTATTTAAATTAAAATGGATTTGAAATGGTTTTATGAATGCGATGCTCCATGTTAATAAAAAGAGTTTTAATTACATTCTATGGGTTTATAATGTTTCTTATTATCAAGATTGATATCACATGGATCATGATTATTTATTCAGATGACTCTTTTATTTTCCTTGTTTTTATATTTTATGATCTAGGAATTGATGGATATGAGTTCCTCTATGATTTTTTCATTCAATTTGATTAGGCCACCATACCCTTATGCATTTATTAATCTCATTGATAACATTGAATTTATAATGATTATTTTTAACCTTACTTAGAATTTGAGCTCAACCTTCTATATTTCCTTTTCCCCAAGATATAAAGAATGAGGTTGACTGAATTACATCTCAAATAGATTTAATATGGATTATTTTTATTACCTAATGAGAAATAAGAAAATATGGGAATAACGAGGGATGATCTTCGTCTACATGAACTTGATGTTTATGAGTCTAAGTTTACATGAGTTAGTCCAAATTCTATAAAACTCTAAGCCTAAAAGGTCCATGTGTATGTAAGTGATATAATATTTATTTTTGATGTTGTAATTTTTTATTGGTGAAAATTGGTTAACCATATTCGGTGTCAAAGCCAAAAATGTAATGTTTATGAATTTAGCACGAGATCTAGGAGTGATTGTTCTTGGCTATTATATTCTCTTTGTCTAGAGATTCTATCTGATCATCTGCATTTTTTCACCCAGTAAAATAGAATATGATATTTTTTATCTAGATAACCATGTATAATTACAATCTTGGTCTTCTCACTTTGTATTTTCTCAAGAATTCAGATTTCATTTCTTGAGTTACTATATTTATTTTACATTTTTGAAAATCGTAGAAACTCATCAACAACAACTTCAATGATTCCTACAAATTCTATGTCCTCTGAAGAAGGGTCAAATCACATTCAATGGATCAACTTTATAAGCCTGTCCAATGATTCATCATCAATATATCATTCTATAGACTTTATAATACTTTCATATTTTGTAAAAACACATGATTTTAGTGACTAAAACTGTTACAGCTTTCTATCAAATTATTTTATTGGTGATATTTGACTGATTCATTTGACCAAATCTTCCCTTTGTATAAAATCATCAATCAACTCAAATATAACCTGGTAGTTATAGTTATTTAGACCAATATTCATCCTCTAATTCCTCTATTATAATATTTCTAATGGACAGATTTTGGGAAATAATATCGATTGATTTCCCAAAATATGACTTATACAAACTCAAAATTTCTACCTAAAGCGTCATCTGATGGATTGTCTGATAAAAAAGCTAAAATTTTTCAAACTTCCAGTTTTCTAACAACCTATGCGCCAGTTAATTCCATTTTTAATAATATATATCTGGAAAACGTCAACCCCGCTTATTTTATCAAAATCTTGTATCATGAGATTTTTATGATGTTAAAAACTTTGAGATAAACAAAGCATCATATTATATTGTTTGGAAGGTTTTTCAACTTCCCAACTTTCATAATTTCAATATTTTACAACTTTATTATTTTTAGAAACTCACCCAAATCATTAATTAACATTCACCTATTTTAAAAAAATCCATTAAAAAAGATAGTTGTCAAAAAAAAAAATCACAAAGGATCTTCAATCTAGCCCTTTGTATTTGTTGAAAACACTCATTAAAAACCTTTTCAACTCATCCTTTTTTTAACACTCATACTTTTTCAAAACACATTTTTGTAAACAACTAAAGTTTTTAACTTTTACTAAAACATAACTCTTCTCAAAAGTGGGTGTCCCGACACCATAATACTGAAAAATAAATGTTTTTAATGGAATTATTCCCCTAGAGATAAGAAAAATTGAATCCATGTTAAGATAAACTCATAAATCCCCATACTTTCCTTTCTCCCACCAATTTTATGATAACCATAACTTCATGTTTGTTTTATGTAATAAAAGAACTTCTCCACCCATTATAGGGAAAAATTATAAAAATTATACCCCTTTGTCAACATAATCCAAATCATAATAGGGAAATTACATAAGATGTTTAGGAAGTCTTTGGTGGAGGATAAAATTGAATTTGCAGCCACAATTGATCAAATATATCCCTTGGAATAAATTTTATTCTTTTAAGGGGGTTTGGGGGTTTCTTGACCAAATAGGCTATGACAATTTTATTGAAAAGTAAAGGAGTTACATGAGTCTAAAAGACGGATTTTCTTACAATATTTCTCTAAAAGATAAAAAAGTCAGACAATAAATCATCTAACCAAGTGAGCTCATTGTTGATTACTTTTTTGGAAAGACCATATTCCATCATGTTTGCTTTCTAATAAGAATGAGTGATAATAAAGTATAAATCAATAAGTAATGAGAGTAATTCTGTCCACCTAGTTGTAAGGTTCCACAATAGATGAATAACGCCATTTTGAATTTCTTGGAGAATTGTGGCAGTCACTTTCAAGCCAAATGTTATCCCATCCATTAAGTATGGGAAAATAAAATTCATTTATAACACTAGAAATTTCGACATAAATAGAAGAGGAGATACCACAATCACCATAGTGACATTCTATGACCCTTATATAGTGTCTTAACCTCAACTTTTAAATATTAAAATTGAAATTTCATCCAAAAAAGTTTCGTACAATCTTGGGGAGTGACAACATATTTTGATTATACTATGATCAAAGACAATAAAATCTATTTATTACTGTTCTAACTCACAAATATTTCTCATTAGAAAAATGTTCCTCCTAAAGTTAATTTTCTATCGTTATAATCACTATCCCAATAAGTATCGGTATTAACATGAAAGTTAATTTCATAATTTCTTTTATATATCATCCCATATGAAGTTATTTGTTTAATATATCTCAGAATTATCTTTTCTACTAGCATATGAGATGAATTTATATTAATCAGATATATAGAACACAAACTCACAATATAAAAAACCATGTATTGAAGTTGTAAGGTAAACAAAACTTCCTATCAAATTTCAAAAATCGTTCTAATTCACACGTTTCTCAGCTTCATCTTTACTCATCTTTATCCCAATTGAGATAGGAGTAGAAGATTATTTAGATTATTCTATACCAAACTTTTGTAAGGATTTCTGGGCATAATATTATTGACATAAGAAACTATACCATTGCTTTTTTTGAACATTTAAACTATGTAATAAAGTTAATTCTCCCAACATTAACATCTTAAAATTATTATTCATTTGTTCAAAAAAATATTTATAACCTTTTTATTAATTTACAGAAAAAATTATATCATTTTACATAAACAATAACAATTAAGGTGCTTGAGTTAGCTTATTTCACATATAAATTATTATTTACTTTTCATTTAGATAATTTTGACATTCTTAAACAACTATCTTATTTGGAATACCATGAAAGTGGGGCTTGTTTCAACCCACACAAGTATTTATTCAATTTAAAAACCTCACTTCCATATTAATCAAGTATAAATCCCTAGGGTTGATAAATTTAAATATCTTCTTCAATATCACCATTAAGAAAACATAACTTTTCATCTATATGATAAACTTTCTAACTTTGAAGTGAAAATATTTATGGAAAAATTCTAATAGTTTCTTATATTGAAACGAGAGAAAAGGTTTTTTCAGAATCCATAACTTCCACCTATTCATAGACTTTAAAAACAAGTATTTATTTGTTTCTTGAAACTTATCCATGTTCATTCGGTTTTTTATACCCACTATGTTGCAATAATATTTTTTATTTTTTTCAATTAGAAAAAGTTAACAAATGTTATTTTTCTCATTCTGATCCAATTCTTCATTTATCACATCAACCTATTATTTATGTTCATATAATTTTGAAACTGATTCTAGATCAATATATACAATGAGTGATGTCTAATTTTATAATCTCAACTTTCTTCTAGGGTAAATTAAACCTTTTTAATTTCCAATTATATTTTCAGTTTCAACATGTTTTTGTAATGTAGTAAATTTCAAAGTTTCTCTTCCAGATTCAATTTTCTCATCACTTGATTGTTTTGAGTCTTGATACATATGTTTTGGATCATTTTATCTTTATTTGGAAATATTTATTTTTTCTTACTCAACATTTTCAACATCTTTTTTTATGAACTTTGAATTTTGAATAACTTTCACATTATAGAAATCTGTCAAATTTTGTAAATGATTTCCCATCATTTGTAACATCTTTTGTTGAGTGAATACCCCCTGAAAATTCATTCATTATTTTTTCATCAAATTTTCTAAGATCAAATTTTTTTAGTAATTAGGTTTATTTATAAACCTTGAAGTATTTCACTAAATAAATAGTACCAACATCTTCTCACTAGTATAACTTTGAACTTTTGTATTATGCTAACATGATTCTTTTATTTACACCAAACTCCTTTTTTTTCATTTTTGATACTCTATTTTTTTGTGGGGTGTATGAAGCACTATAATGATGTTTGATTCCATTATTTTTCATATAAGAATAAAAATAATTTCATAGGAATTATATAACATTTTTTATGCTAAATGTTTTTATATAAACCCCTCTTTCACTCTCAACATCTCTTCTAAAAAATATGAACATTTCTATAGCCTCTAAATTGTATTTCATAAACATGATATTGGTCATTCGAGTAAAATAATTAATAAAATAAATAAATTAAAAATATTATTTTAATTATTGATGTCTCATTGGTCCATAAATATATGAATGAATAAGTTTAAGAGGTATGGTAGATTTAATTTCAACTTTATTATAGTTTTTACTAACAATATTTCACTTTTTACAAGTTATAAAAACATCATCTTATCTTATTTTCAATGCTCAAAAATTGCATAAAAAATCAACTTTTGATGGATTTTGCATTCTTTTTTGCATAATATTTCAAATTAAACAACACCATAATTTAATTTCACCTTTCTCACTTAGATAATAGAAGTCACAATGTTCTCCTATCTAAAAATAATTTCCATTGGTTTTTTCTCCTTACAAAATTTCTATTTTTCACAATTTTGACGATACGAGATTTTTTTTGAAGATCACTACTTTTCCATTATCACAAAGTTGACTTAAACTACGTAAGTTGTGTTTTATTAAATCATAAAATTGAAATTACTTAGATTTTATATTTTATTCTTCAATCATATCTATTCCAATTACTTTGATTTATAAAAAACTATCATTCTCGAAGTTAATAGCTTCTTCATCATGATTTTCTGTATTTTTAAATATTTCCAAGACAACTATCATGTGTGATGAAAAACCAATATAAAATATTCTTCGTTTGTTCTCTTTTACTTACTTTAATTATTTTCTCAAAAAAAATAATCTCTTTCCTATAATTTTATATTTTCGTAGTCCTTTTTGTTTATATCATAAGAAATATTCCCCAAATGATTTTTCATAAATTCTTCAACAGGACGAACAACATTGTCACATATTCTCAATAAAATTTACAGGCATTCAAATTTGTTTTATGTTGGATGTTTTTTAACATATTGAGATTTTACATTTCTGACATTCAATGTTTTAGGAAATTTTCTCATTCTACCACCACTATTGCTTCCCCACTATTCATACCCTATACTAGGAAGTTAATTTTTTTTCTAAAAATTATATGACCTTTTCCCATATATTCCACAACACTAGTAAAAACCCTAAAATCTATATTTTTAGTTCAAGTAAGATATTTCTATTTAGAATTTTCTTTGGGGATAATAAATTTTTTCTGCTCTAACATACTCTATAAATGGGATATATTCCTTTTTAATAGAATTTTTATCTTCTATATAGGTCATGGGTTTCTTAAATACCTTATCAAACTAGGGTTTCTAAACAATTTTCTTAATAAATTTTTTTTCAAAAATTAGATGAACTTTTTAGTGTAGTAGGACTATATTTAACCTGATTCTTGGATTGATATTTTTATACATCTTTAGATGATTCAAATTTTACTTCTGAAGCCTTTCTAATATTTGTATTCAAATTATTAATTTAATTTCAGCCTCCAAGAGTTTTTATTGAGTTTTTTTAACTTCATCTTCCTTACCCACCAAATTCTTACTAAGGTCTTCAACCATCTTTCCCTATTCATAAATTCTCAGTTTGTAAATTAAGATCTCCTAGATGTATTCTTCATCCTTATTAACATTATCTTTTCTTCCTTTAATATTTTCTATTCTATATTTCTTCATCATTATGATTTATTTATTGAGATTTTTGTTTTTATCAAGACATAAAACAAGTTATCAACTGATATGATACTCTTTGTAATATTATTCACTTCTTTCTCCACTATTTGAAGAATATTACTTTTTCTCAACATTTGAAATGAATATTTTAATTATTTATGAAATTTTATCTTCTGATGAATCAATATCATCAAAGACATATTCAAATTTCTTACTTGTCATGTTTTTATTGTTTCTAGTAAACCTATTCTTTACACCAGTGTGCATACTTTATTTCCTAGAGGTTTTGTCAAAATTCTTCCATCAAGGTTTTTCTTCAGAATGATATTAGAATTTACCAACTTTATTTTGGGGGAAACTCAAAGAAAAATTCCTAATTCCTCTACCCTCAAAAAATTTAAAGGAAATTTTTCCCCTGTAAATTCCTCTTCCTCTAAGATAATTCTCACAGATTATAGAATTGATTTTTTCATTCAAATGATCATCCTCCCTATCTTTAGAATTATAAGGATCACCATATTCATCATATTGAATTTTTATCTTTCTCATAGATTCAAAATTCATTTCATCTTTGATCTTATTTTTTATTTCATGATCTTTTCTCATTACATAGGGAAGAAGAATGTTATGAAATTCATTAAGAGATAAATTTTATTTATCTTCCGAAACATAGATCTTTTAATAAAACATGTATGGAAAGATTCTCATGAGTTTCTAAAAAATTATAGAATCATATAAGACATATTTGAAACCTATAATTTTTAAAACAACTTAATTTACTCTTTTGATGTAATCATCAATTGTTTTATACATCACTCATTCTTATTTCATTATACTTTCTATTACAGATTAGGGGCATTTATTCCTTCACATTAGTACTCCCTTCAAAAATAATTTTGATCTTTTCCCGCATATGATTATCTATTTTATAACCCATAACCATCATATATTAATTTTTTTATAGAGATATAAAAATATTATATCTACCTTTTCCTTCAAATTCAATGTTTATATTGTAAGAAAAATTCATAGGGGAATCTCTATCAATGGGTGGAAACATAATTTTTACACTGTCAACAACTTATAGACCAAGTGAAAAAATATAGGGAATCCATATGTTTTTACAAACATAATAAAATTTCCCATCAAAATTAGAAATTAATATACTATTGAATGATTTGATATTATACATGATAAAGATTCAACATGTGAACCTTTTTCTAATAAAACTTGAAGTTCCTAAGGATTATTAAGTCTCTAAAGGATGGAGGCGGGGGTATTGAATCTATGATTATCTTCTTATAAATTTAAAATTTTAAAACATAAACCTATAACATTATTAAGGTTTCTTCCTTACCAATTTTTAATAAAATAAAGTGAATGTATAAATATAAAAGTAAAAAAAGGCACACATGATTTATATATTTCAACCTCAGTGTGAGAATATACATCCTTCTCATAGAAAATCCCATGGGTCAATGGATGCATAATATTAAGATAAAGTGAATACAACCTATGTTAACTATAGTTAGAAAACTTCCATCTCCTGATATGAATTATTATACCAACTACTAATAGATTAATTTTTTTACAAAATATCTTCCCCAAAAAGAAAAGTGACTTTAAAAATTTCTTCTCCACAAAGGTCTATCTGTAAATATATATGATTATCCTTTGTCCTATCTGCCTGTGTCTGATCGAATGAGTCTTCTAGCCTTATAATAATGGACCTTTTCAAAATATACACTGTTCTAGAAATTATATTCTACCTATATAATAAATGTTTTATAAAAAAACTTCTACTCAAAACACAAACTAATACCCTCAGTCTGATTCTATCATTCCAGTAATATGAACTTTTCTCTATCTGATCATCTTATTGAGGACTTTTTTTTTGGAAAAATCCTTTGACTCAATTTTTCTTCTGTTTCTATTTATTTTTATTCTCTCTAAACAATGATTTAGTATGATGTAAATTACACCTATATTTATATAAGTCTCAAAAATATCAAATGTGGGAAATAAAATATTATCCCACTCACCCAAATCCACAAATTCGAATTTATCATATATTTAAACTTAACTTGTATGATTCTAAAATATTATGAACTATTCTGGAGTTACCTAAAATATTCTTAAAATAATTGATACTATTTTTGGTTAAGTGGTATTACAATGACAATTCATTTTTAAACATTCTTCATTTGGTAAAATAATTTCCATTGTTCATTCT
Source organism: Viscum album (assembly GCA_963277665.1). Taxonomy (NCBI): domain Eukaryota; kingdom Viridiplantae; phylum Streptophyta; class Magnoliopsida; order Santalales; family Viscaceae; genus Viscum; species Viscum album. The sequence continues at coordinate 407,878,483 of OY728130.1, forward strand.
TTAATTTCCTTTTCACCTCAACCATTATAAATTATTCTGATAATTCTATCTGATGGACTTATAGAAAGGTTAATCGATGGAATTTTATAATTGAGAAATAAAAAACATTTTACTTTAGGAAATATCTATCTTCCCACTAAAAAAACACAATTGCACAATCTGATTCACAAATCCAACTAAAAATGGTTCACTACATTATTGAAACTTATAAAGAATTCAGGAGCTTTATCCATATATTTCTAGTAGAAACTTCAATATATTTGACTCTTTATTTTTCCAGAGACTATGGCTTCTCAACAACATTTAGTCACTCAGTAAAACCATATATGATAATATTTGTTTGGATAATCACATCAAATTAAAAACTTGATTTTCTCCCTTTATCTTTGATCATGAATTAAGATTTGATTTCTTGAGTGACTGAATTTTATCCACATTTTTCAAAACCAGAGAGACACATAAAAAACATCATAAAATATTCCTACAGATTCTCTATATGATGAATAGATATCAAGGCTCATCCGATGGATCAGTGTCATAAGCTTATATGATGAATCAAACTCAACAGCTCATCTGATAGACTATATCTTTCACATTTTTCAAAAACAGAGAATTTCATTAACCATATCCCTTCCAACATTATTCCCATTTTTATTAATGATCTATGACTGTTTATTTCATCATAACTTCACTTTGTATAAACTCAGAAAATTCCTCTTATCTGCTCAGGTTTGTATAGTAACCTAGATCGATCTTCAACATATTATGCCTATATTCTAATCCATACATTGGAAAAATTCAAGGAAAAATCATATCCATATTTTAATAGTATGACTTATACAAAATCAAAATTTATAGCAGAAGAATCATTAGATGGTTTGTTAGATGGATCCTTGAATCAGAAAATTATACTTATTTGAACATCCAATTTTATAACCTATCCATTCGGTACACATTTGTATGAAAATTTACATCTGGAAAACACTAACTTTATTTATTTTATCAAATATTTTGAATAATTACATTATCATGATGTTAAGAACTTTGAGATCCAAGAAGCATTGTATTATTTGGTTTGGAAAGTTCAAAAACTTCCTAACCTTCATAACTTTAGTATTTTAAATCTTTATTCTTTTTATTAACCCATAAAACTCATTAAATAACATTCAACTATTTTATAAGAACACACTTTACAAAAATTTAGTTGTCAAATAAAAAACATCAAATATAATCTTTAAACTTCTTTGATCTTCATCTCACTAAAAGATAATAGGAATGTGACACATATTCTAAGAGATTATTTACATCCCTGTCTTTTGAAGAAGAAATATGTTTTAATGTAAATAATATTGAGTTCTTATTTTTGATTAGGGGTAGTGAGATTTATTAATTATTTTAACTATGTGTTCATAGGATTTATGACATCCCTTTGTTGTGTAAATAGAAAAATAAGTGTGTCCTAGTGTTCCAGGTTTATAGGAACCTCACCATTGCATGCTCCTCGGACTTTCCCAGATAGGGTGAACTAAGTAAATATATTGTTTGTGATTTATTGATTTCATATATCATAGATAGTATTTAATGGAAAGAAATAGGTGTTCCTCAAATTTAGATAACAAAATCAAAGTCAAGGGGAAAAGTTTTAAATATATATTACCTTAATTCTCCCCCCTCCTAGGGTAATCTCCAAAATAAGGGACCATCACCAAGTAGTAAACATTATTACTAATTTAAAATAAATTATTATAGTTGAGGACAATGAAGATGGGAATTAAAGAAGAGGGATGTTCTATGATGAGGGTTTCTAGGACAAGAATTAGTTCATTCCGGACAAAAGAAAGGCCTTAATAAGAATATGGTCCATATCATTTTGTGTGATATGAGATGATCAATAAGGGTAAACAAGGTATATATCTATATAAAATGGGAATATTGGTATGAGAATAAGATAATAACATTTTAAAACCATACTTTGAATATCATAGATAAAAAACATGAGTCAATGAATAAATCTTGTTAGTTCATGAGAAATTAATCATAATGGTATCAAAGAACATGATCCATGAGAACTTAAAATTGACATAAGAAATAGATTTTTGTCATATAAATAATCTTATAACATTGTGAACATGTATAAATAGAGTCCAGTTCACTCATTAAGTTAAGGAAATTAAATCAGGCCCTCCCAAAAACTTATAGACATGGAACCAGGTCCACACATAACATTACAGACATAAAATATAAATCCTTGACTGAATGGACTGAATTCCTTCTTTTTATGTTTATTATAGATAATACCCCTTTTAAGGGTTGAAGGGGAACCCGTACATGACCCGTAGGCTCAAGGTACAATGCCCGACATGACCTGAAATACATGACTCGAAGGCCTAGAGGCATACCATGCCCATTACATGACCCGTAGGCCCCATGCATTGGAGGGAGATATTGGTCCCACTCATCTCATAATAAAAATAATACATACGTGTTCCATAAGATCATAAGAAATTCTTCATATCATAAATCATGAAATGAAATGGGTTTAATAAGCATTTCATAATATCACAATATGTGGAAAATATATTATCTTCATAATCATTTCATCATATCATAACATGTGAAAAAAATACTAGGTTTCATAAGAATTATATCATGGTATGACCCATAGAAGAGAAATGAGGTTCATAAAAATATTATCAAGATAAACTATTTAGGTAAATAATAATAAGGGTATCCTTGGTTCATATCCCTATAAAATAATAATTTACATCTAATGATGTCATTTTATATAAATAATTATTTTAAAAGGTCATTTAAAACATTTCTGGAGGAAAATATCCTTTCCTCTATGAAAAAACACTTTCTAAAACATAAAAAATCTTGAAAATATATTTCTATGTAAATAAACACAAAAAATATAAATTATTATTCAAATATAATAAATTTACCTATTATGGGATGGTTTATTCATGTCATACACATTAAAATAAATATTCATTTTATATTATCAGTAAAATCCAAATAGTTTTTTTTTTGCAAAAAAATGAAGGTTCCAAAAAAAATTTAAATATTTAAAACATGTATAAAAATGTATTTAATAGATCATTTTTAGTATGATAAATTTTTTTTAAAAACATTTTTAGAAAACATGTTTTTAGAAGAAAAAGGGATTTTGACAAAAATATAGATTTTTCTTAAAAAAATTATTTTTGAAATGTTAACTATACAAAGGGAGGAAAATAAAGGAAAAAATGTATTATCATGAAATAACCATAGAAGAATAAAATTCATGATTTTATTGAGATATAGATCATAATATTTCATCATTGGATGTATAATCATAATAATGCCAATAAACAATGATATTTTAACATAAAACCCTTACTATTATAGTAACTTTGAATCAGAATAAAAATGAAGGAATACAATTAAATGAAACTTATAATATAATTAAAATAATTATTTTCATGATATAAAATTATAAGGGGAAAGTATATACACCTAATATAAGAATATAGGTTCATAACATAACTTAGGTATCTAAGAAGGAAATTTGAGATAAAAATCCCTTATCGCTTTGGTAACGTTTGAAGTGTAAACCCCATGAAAGAGAGATAATAAAATGGATATTTAAATCCCCATATTTTTTTATGATAATAATAATAAAATAAATTCATTTAAAATATATACAACACAAAATGGAAATATGAGGATAACATTTCATGTGTCTCACATAAGTAAAAAAGTGAGACAAAAATCCATTACTACTTTATTAATCTTTTGAATCGTAAGCCACAATAAAGAATAACATCAAATGAAACATTAAATAAAATTATATGGATGCAATTTATGATATCAAATTTAAAAGGTTCAATATATTCACCACAAAAAAGATAGGAGTGGTGAATTTTCACATTTCACCCAAAAAAAGAGACTATAAATCCCTTACCTTAAGTTTTGACTTCCTTCATACACATTCAAACCTAATGAATAATAAATACAAGTTTATTATTAATATATTACATAAAAATGAATATATATATATATATATATCATACCATATATGATTTAATTATGACCTTTTGTTACTCTTTTGTTTAAAATTCCATGTTAAAGTTACGTTTCATGCAATAATTGCTTTATTTTTCTTGTATGTTTTGATTTGAGATTTTTTATCTTTTTAGTTTGATCATGGTTCCATCATATCCAGAATTTTAAAATGATATAAATATCATATTATTACATTATATATCTATTTAGAGTAATCTATAAAATATAGAGCTAGGAAATGAAATACACCATTTATGGAGACAGTAAGTCGTATGAGCACATGAACATTGTTTCCATTTTGTAGAATTATTAAAATAATAAAATGGAATTGATATAATATAATTAAAAGATACTTTTTATTTTATATATATCACATATTTTCTTTTAAACCATCCTTATTACCTACTATGTTAAGAATTAATGAATCACATTGCTTCACATGGTGGTAGTTTACCACACACATGAGCGACATTAACGCATTCCCACAAAATAGAAATTAAGATGGTATGCATGATATAATAATTTAAAAAAATATAATAATATCATAAATACCATATATAAACATTAAATCCATCATTATTTACATCTGAAAGAGGTGTTATTGGAAACATGAGTGGCATCAGTTCGCGATGCGGTAGTCCACTATATACACAAACGATGATTTCATAACCCGTAAGATAAAAGTGGAGATGGTTGTAGTTCATTACATTAACATTAAAAAATATTAGTATATGGAATATAATAAGGTTATTATATCATCATGTAATAATTATAACTGAAGGATTTGAAGGAAGAAATAAAAAATTCCCGTTCAATAATGTTACATCTTTTTTGGGTATCCTCCTTAGGTTTACACCAAAATACTCTATAGGTTAGATTTATGTCCAAAATTATGTTTCTAATATGATATGAGGGAAGTTGAGAAGTAATTTAGGTAGGTTGTTTTTGATCTAAATGTTCTGAGAGGTGTGAATAAGTGTATGGTTGTGGTGTCCATTTATAAGTGGGGGAAAGGAACCCACTTAGAAACTACAAGGAATTTTCCAAAAAAGACACCAAAATAATAAAGTAATTCCCAAGAAAAAAGATTCTAAATGACCATATATTTGGACTTGGGGAGTTTAATATTGAAATATGGCCATAAAATAGGACTTAAACATATGATGAGATATTTTAACACTTATTGTTTTACTTTAACCCCCCATTAAATCCATTTTTACATTAACCGCGATAATTAATTTTTACAATTAATTTGGGTCAAAAATTATATTGAAATTATTAGATAATATAAATTATGAGGATTTTAAATATGGAATTAAATTTTCCTAATTCCGTTAATAGATTTTTAAAAATTTCATTTAAAAATATCCCCATATATGAAACAAGAAAGTAGGTTTTCAATGTGAAAATGTTCAAAAGTTTACAAGGATTTCACACCCAATTCCTATATAAAATTAATTCCAATGGCCTAAGTTGGATTAATAGATTTATAATAAAAAAATTTTTTATTTAAAAAAATTTAAAATATCATTTAACTTTATAAATAATTTTAACAAAAAGGAAGTTTTCAATTAAAATTCAATATTTTTCACTATTCATCTAAAAATGAAGCTTTTCTAAAAAATCCTAAAAATTATACCTAAGATAATTTTGAAATTATGGTTTCAAAAAATATATTTATTTTATCAAATTAAATTTTCTAAAATTCTGAAAAATTAATTTTATTAACTTTCACAATAAAAAATAAAAATATTTTTTTGAGAAAATAGTATTTTTGAAACATATAAAGACTTCACCAAAAATTAATTACTTTTTTATCAATATGTTTTATTTATATAATACCATTATACTTAATATTTAAAAATTATTAATTAATATTCATATCACTATGTTTTTAATAGCTAGTTTATAACATACACATTTAAATTACTATGATATCTCATGGATTTGTTACTCAGTGTCGTGTGTAACACAAGATAACCGAGTGTCGCATATAGCACAAGAATAACTTGGGTTTTCATGTAATGAAATCCAAAATCAGTGTTGTGTATAACATATTCTAAAATATATATTTCGTGTAGTAATGAATAAAGAAAATATTAAATTAAAAAATCACAAAATCTCAGAGAGTTACATTCTACCCCCCATAAAATAAATTTCTCCCTAGAAATTCATCACATCGGTACATAAAACTAAGGAAAATTATACCTCATCACATCATTAGGTTCTCATGTTTCTTCCCCAATTTTTTTTCTTATACTAAAGATCATATTCCAACAGTAAAACCTATAACATCAATACATGTGATGGATCAAGTATGTACATCCCTAGGAGCGATACATAGAACATATCTTGAATGTGAGAGAGATTTGGTGGAAGAGAAAAATGATAATCTACTATCCCGATATGATCAAGCACTTAAAAGAGATTGATATACCAAGGTTTTAGTTTTCCCTCATTTCCTCTATGGAGAAATTCCTAAAAATACCTTCTCGCCAACTTCAAATTCAAGATTGCATCGATGATGATCATTATAGAATTTTATCAAATTTTTGATGTCCTAATATGTTTATGAATGACTCTAACCCCCTATTCCATCATATCTTATTGATGATGTCTAAATATATATCTTTCTATAACTTAATTCCATTACATTGGAGTTCTACACTTATTTCCATAAAGGGATTTATAAGGATCCATATGAATGCTCAAGTAAAATATATTGTTACATGAAACTCAAATTGAGGAAGCTTTTTATCCCCAATACATTTAAATCCATAGAATAAGATCTTCACATGTCCTCTTGGGTTTCAATTATTCCCATAGACAGATCATCTGTCTGAGTATGATACACAACATTGAAACTCAATGTTGTCTCAAGACCTTATTGATATATGATCCCAATAATTTATGGAGTTGTCTCAGGCCCATTTTTTGGTAACCTTTTACATACTTTAGAGTAATTTTTGTTTGGATTTTACCATGGGGTGTGTTTGGGTGAATTTTTGAGAAAATTGGAAGGAGGATGGGTAGTGCACGATTTTCCTAAACCGTGCACCCCAAGCTAATAAACCATGCGAACCCAAGAAGAGAGGGTTTACATGGTTGGGGAATGGTTTTTCAAACTATGCTCTCCATTAGAAGAAACCATGAACCCCTAGAAGAGTCGCATGGTCTAGAAAACTGTGTGCCCCTACCCAACAAAATATGCACACAATTTTAATTAATACTAAAATTAGACTTTAATATATGTGAACCCAAAAATTAATACCAAATCAACCCAAATAAAACCCTAATGTTTTAGCTCTATTTTGGAGGCCCCCAGATGAATTTCAAAGGCTTATTACTTTCTTTATTTATGACTTAAAGCATGGATTGAAGATCTTTACCACCGGGGTATGTGGTTTCTACCCATTTAGATCTCTCTCTCAATCCCACTCCTCTTATCGGATAAAATGTGGATGTTTATCCACTTTTAGATCTATATCTAGATATAGTTTTGTTAGATATTGGAATATTTAAATCTTGGATCTAGTAATTAAATCAATACACAATTCTTCATCATTGTTCTTCTCAATTGGGGATTTCTGTTGGCGAGCATTTATCATCAATCTTGAGGTAGGTTGCCTATATTTAAATCTCAAAGTCTTGATTTCAATTAAAAGTAAGTAATTGTATAATTTCTATTAGATGATTATCAATTGAGTTTATTAAATTGAATTAAATTATTTGGAATGTTAATTAATTAAGGAATAATGAAATTGGGGATACTCAAATTGTGAATTGAATAATTAATTGGTGATATTAGGATTGCGAATTGATTAATTAATTCTTTAATTAAATAATGTAATTGATGTGACCAATTAATTAGTGAATTAATTGAAGGGGTTATTGTGATTAATTAATTGTTTAATTAATTAATGGAATGATGTGAATTTGAATTTGTGTAATTAGATTAATTAATTGTTGAGTTAATTAATCAGAACTATTATGATTATTGATTTGGTTTAAATGGATTAAGTAATTGTTTAATTAATTAATAAATTTTATGATCATGATATGTGATGAGAGGTATAATGGTGATTATCATTTATTGAAATGATATATGTATAATTGTGATACATGTGATTAATTTGATATTCATGTGTGGGACATGGCCTACTGCATCAAAAGCCCATAGTGATAAATTGATATTTATGTGTGAGACATGGTATGCTATGTCAAAATACCATTGTGATAAATTGATAAGTGAGTGTGGGACACAATCTCCTACATTAAAATCCCATGGTGTCCTAAGCATAGTTACCTAAACCCAAAATGATAGCATTGACTATGGTGTCAATTGGAAATATTATAATTTGAAATGAAATTATAATTGTTAACAATTGTATTGTGATTGGTGATATCCCTTGGGAATAGTTTAGACTTAAAAATAGGCTGAAGGAGGTATTTTAGTTTGAGTATCCATGGGAACTCGAGAGTTTTTTGTGGTTTCTTTAAAAAATAATAAATGTGATAACTATTTAATTATGCATTGTACTTATTATTTTTACAACGTCATACACTACTATTGACTGGATATTTTTTAGACGCTATTTGTAGTGGCCTACTGAGTTGTAATCACACCCTACTTGGGCTGTTTTATCAGTACCGAAATAGATTCTATGGTTATAGGACATGTTAAGGGAAATATCTTTATGTTAGATGCCTGATATGGGATAGATCATGGACAAGGGAATAAAACATGTTTTAGGACCCACTTGGGATTTTTTAGTGTATTTATTTATTTTTTGTTTTTAATATTGACACTTTACATGTACATTATAAGGGAATATTTATTGTTTAGTTTTGATATTTTAATTCTTGTTTTGGTCATCAGATGACACTGGTATTATTCTGGTAATGGTTATATCAAATGGTTATTTTTTTATTTATTTCTACTAATATATTACATTGATAAAGGGTATAGACTCCCAATGATTGATAATATACCCTCATTACTAGTTGGTAGCCTATGGAATACGAGGATGTGTGCTTTAGGTCATATAGTGTACCAAATCTGGGTTGCGGTTTTTGGTACCTAGGTTGGGACATTACAAAGTGGTATTAAAGGTAGTTTTCCTTTTCTTTTATTTTTTATTACTATTTGGAAAAAATAAACACGAGACTAGAAAGAGTCGAGCCCTAGTTATGAGATCTTTCATGGGAGTAACTAAACCATATATGGGAAAAACCCATATACCTAGGGTGGGATTATTTTTATTATTATTTGAAGATACAGTTGAATGTTATTTCACATTGGGTGATTCACTTGTTCTGTGATGTGATTGTTATTGATTAGATTTTATGAGATTTGACTCATGGCCTAATATTACATGATATATGGGTATTCATGCATCATTCTACATACTCATGATTATTTTGAAACATGCATCGTTTTAGGAACACATGAGAAAATGGGTTTTGGGAATGTTTTTGAACATGAATTCCCCCCCTAATTTAGAAAATGAAATGAAAATGATCCTAATATGAAATTGAGAATTTTACAATAATGCAATATGAGAATAAATGGATTTCTAATGATAAAATTGAATATGAGAATGTGTTTACCCTTGTTAACCATTACATAGATGTAGGACGGTTAAGGGTAGTGATAGTGTATCAGTTTTGACCATGTGATAAGAAAGGGGGAATAAATTGTTTTGGATTAATGTGAAAACACTATTTTAAAGTATGTCAATATTGTGTTCTATATCCTAAGACGTGTGTTCAAAATTATAAAGACATGCCACCATGAAGAAATTTTTTGAGAGGATAATAGGAGTACATGTCTAGAGATGCTCCTCTAATAGTGTAACATGAGGCATTGATAATGTTGGGTGAGGAAATTAGAGAATAGTTCTTAGAGAACTTTTCTTGATTTATGCAATTCATGGAAAGAGACCAAGGGTGGGTTGTGAAAGTCATGTATAATATAAATAGGGAGTTCCAGTTACAACACCCTTTGAATTTAACTAGAGAGGGTGGACCTAAGGTAGTTGAGTTCTAGATTGAGTCAATCCAGAGTACACCCAACCACTTAGAGACTCCTGCTAAGAAGAGAGTCAAATTGTATTCTTATATGTTACATGATCAAGTGAAGCGTTGGTGGGACATATAGGCTAAAGGTGGTCAAATAGAGAATATAGAATATAAGGAATTCCAAGAGATGTTCTTGGAGAACTTTTATCATGAGATTCTTAGATAGGTGAGAGAGTCTAAGTTAATGGTATTGACCCAAGGGAGTATGTCCATGATGAACTATACTGGATGCTTCATAGATTTGAAACTCTTTATTGTAGCATTAGTGTGGGATGGGGTTACTATGGAAAATAAGATTCAGGATGGGATTAAATGAGAAATTAAGTTCCAGGTGAATATATTTAGGTTGAATAAGTTTTCAGAAGTGGTAAATCTGGATTTCATATCTAAGGGGAACCTGAAAGAGGATTATAGTGGTAGAATAGAGGTTCTAGATTTATGGTTAAAAGGTATGAATTGTATGATCAGGAAGAATTAATATGACAATGTTATCTAGAGGAGTGGGAATTAGAGTACCCAAAAATAGGGATTAATTACTCAAGATCTTACCCAAGTGATTTGTCACCAGTGTGGTAGTTTGTGAAAATTCCGGATACAGTTCCCCCGACCACCAGTAGAGTGTTAAAAATTTGTTAGGATGGGACATCTACATAGGTTCTCCGAGAACCCATGATAAATAGGTAGTGATAGTTTAGGTAGAAAGTGCCTGTGTTTAAGAATGAGATCTTCTATAGCCTATCAGTTTAGAAGATAAAGTTATACTGGCTAAGAAAGTTGAGATAATTGGTGCAATAATTTTGGGAAAGAGCACTTGTATCAGTAGAGTGGTGTAGCTCAGGGAGTCCAGACTGCATTACAGGAGGATAGGGATAGGACAGTTATATTACATTCATCATACACTTATAGATAGCAAGTCTCGACCGTAAATAGTAAGAGGTACTATTCTTGTAGCTTCAATGTTAGCTAGTGCCTTATTTGACAATTTTTCCTCTCATTCATTTATTTCTTCAAAAATTATGAATGGTTTGATATTGGTGGTAGATTTCATGAATGGGTTTTTGATGATAGATACACCTTCGAGGGTATGGTCAAGAGACATATGTTTTTTCAAGGGGTGTTCTCTTGGGGTTGGAGAGTATCTCTTTTTTAGGGATCTTTACATCCTTTACATGATAAGATTTGACCTAATTGTGGGAATGGACTGGGTAGTTGCATAATAGACCCACATAGTTTTTTACCATCCGATATTGATGTTTATATCTCATAAGGGTGACAAGTATAATCACTATGGATGGTGTGATATCAAGGAGGACCGTGTTGGGCCAGTTCACCAGCAACTGGGCGTGTTTATCACCCATGTTGTTAGTTTTCTACTGGATGATTGAAGAGTAAATCATGGTGTCTTTCTACCCATGGTGTATTGGTTTTAGGATGTGTTTCCTAAATACTTCTCAGGGATTCCAAGCAAGACATATGTGGAATTTACAATTGAGCTCCTGTTGGTGGTTGAGCCACTTTCTATTCCACTAAATAGAATGGAACCAATAGAGCTTCAAGAGCTTAAGACTCAACTACAGAAGTTGAAGGATAAGGGATTTATTCTTCTGAGTATGTCACCTTGGGGTTCTCTAGTATTTTTTGCTAAGAATGTTGATGGGACTCTACGTTTATGTGTTTATTATCGGAATCTAGACTAGATTACTATGAAGAACCGATATCCTATTCTGTGAATCGATGATCTCATTGACCAATTGAGGGGAGCTTGTGTAATCTATAAGATCGGATTGGGATCAGGGTATCATCACTTGATAGTTTCAACTTATTATATACTGAGGATTGCTTTTAGAATAAGGTATGGCCTATATGAGTTCGTCTTAATGTTGTTTATGTTAAATAATTCAACATCAGTTTTTATGGCCTTGATGAACAAAGTCTTCCATCTATACCTAGATCAGTTTTTGGTTATATTTGTGGATGATATCTTGGTGTACTCTAAGACTCATTAGGATCATGCCCAACATATTGACATCATCCTGATTACACTGAGAGAGAATCAACTATATGCCAATATATATAATTTTTAGTTCTAGATTGATTAGGTATAATTCTCAGGTCACATTGTCTTAGAGGAGTTTGTGTTAGTAGATCCATAGAAGGTTCAGGAAGTGGTTTATTTGGAGAAACCTAATAAAGATTTCAATATATGTATATTTATGGGGTTATATGGATATTTTTGGAGGTTCATCCAAAACTTTTCCCATTTAAAAGAACCTATCTAGGCCTTGACCAAGAAATGTGTTAATTTTGAATGGTCTAGAGAATGTGAGAATACTTTCCAGGAGCTAAAGAAGCATTTGACTAAAACACTGATCTTGATCCTACCCAAACCAAGAGGGGAGTATACAGTGTTTTGTGATGCTTTTGGAATAGGTCTTGGAGTATTGTTGATGAAGGGAGATCAGGTTGTGGCATATGGGTCTTGAAATTTAAGGACACATGAACAGAACTATCTTATACATGATATTAATTTGGACTTAGTTTTTATGATTTTCCGCATTGGAAACATTATCTGTTGGGGGAAAATTTTACCATTTATACCAACCAAAATAATTTAAAGTATATCATTTCCCAATGAGATTCGAATCTCTAATAGCGGATGTGTGTTAATTATATACTGTCATTTCATTTTGAGCTAGAATATACGAATGATATGGTAAATAGTGTTACTGATTCTTTAAGAAGGAATACTCAGACTCAGGAAATTCAAGAGTCTAGTACCAAGTGGAAGATGATTACATTGGTAGATGAGATTCATGTTGTAGTTCAAGAGCATTAGGGGGAGATGAATCTCATATTAGTTTCTATGGAGTTTTTGTTTTTTAGCTGGATCAAGGAAATTTATTATCAGGATTTGGAATGTTTGACGTTGAAGGAAAGGCTTTAAGGTGTGGAGTCACTTTCCAATTAGAGAATATATGAGGATGGGATTGTCTATGTTTGAAATCAGGTTGTTGTGCCTACAAGTATGCAAGAAGAGATTATGTATGAGTTTTCGGCCTCAAATTGGGTGGTAAATCCAAGCATGATAGAAATGTACCATGAAATACAATGACAATTTTGGTGGACGAGCATGAAAAAGGAGATACCATGGTTTGTGACATGATGCTACACCTTCCAACAAGTGAAGGTTGGGCATTAATGACCTGGTGATTTATTGCAATCGTTTCCCATTCTAGAGTGGAAGTAAAAAGTCATTCTCATGGAAATTATGGTGGGACTCCTGAGGATGCCTTGGAGGAATGACAATATTTGGGTTATTGTCGACCATTTGAAAATGTTAGAACATTTTTGGCCTATATGGGAGACTTTTTCAGTGGAGAAGTTGGAAGAACATTATGTTCAAGAGGTATTCCATCTGCACTGGGTGCCACCGACTATAGTTTTTGACCATGACTCACATTTTACTTCATGCTTATGTTAGGGATTATAGAAGGCACATGATATATAGGTTTTATTGAGTATAGATTTCAACCTATAGACATATGGGTAGTAGGAACGTACTATACAAGTGTTTGAGGATATTATTTGGGCGTGTGTCCAAGAATTTTGTGGTTCTTGGGAGAAGAACCTACATTTGGTTTATTTAACGTATAAAAAAATTTATCAAGAAACTATAATGATGGAACCATGTGAGGATCTTTATGGTAGGCCATAAAGATCACCTCTATGTTGGATGGAGGCAGGTGAGTTTGAGTTTTTTGGGACTGAGTCTCATGTAGGAGACTTCAGAGTAGGTTCATAGAGATACAATGATGTGAACACTATTTTCCATTAGTCACAACTTCAACAGTATCACCCCAGCTCTTCTCATTTGATCTATGTGGATGATGCTCATCTTGAGACTGATGCATCCTTTGAGGAGCATCCGATACATTTTTTGGATCATAGTGAAAAAGTGTTGTGGGGAAAGACCACACTGATAGTTTCTTTATTTTGGAAAGATGGACATGTTCATAAGGAATCTTGGGGGAGGGAAATAGATATGCAGGTTCAATGGCCCTAACTTTTTGACTCAAAATCTTAGAGTTTCTTAGGAGTACAACTCGAGGATGAGATGTTATAAGGTGTGTAGACTGTAAGACCTTAATATTTTTTTGTATATGTCTATGGATTTTTTACAAGAAACCTTTTGAATATTTTTCTGTACTTTTTGGTTGGGGTTTACCTTGGGATGTGTTTGGGTGAATTTTGATAAAACTGGAAGGAGGATTGGACATGCATGGTTGGCACCTAGTTTTCCAAACCATGCACCCATCTTAGAAAATCGTAAAAACCCATGTAGAGGGGATATTATTGGTTGGTGCATGATTTGTCAAACTATACACCCCATTATGAGGAACTATTCACCCCCTAAAAGAGGTTCATGGTTAAGGTGCACAGTTTGGAAAACTATGCACCCCTGCCCAGCAAACCATGCACACAGTTTTAATTAATTCGAAAATTAGATTTTAAAATACCAAAACCCCCAAATTAATCCCAAATAGATCCTCACTCAACATTGAACATTTTATCTCAATTTTGGAGGCTCTTGTACAAATTATTAAGGCTTATGAACTCCGTTCTTCATGAATCGAATCCCAGATTGAATATTTACACCACTTGATTATGTGTTTTCTTCCCATTTAGATCACTCTCTCCCCCTCTCCTCTTCCCAGATAAAATGGGGATGTTTGTCCATTGTTGGATCTAGATCTAGTTTTTTTGTATCTTGATTTGTTTAAATCTTGGGTCTAGGAATTGAATCAAGATCTCATTATTCATCGTTGTTATTCCCAATCACAGATTTCCATTGGTGAACATTTATCATCAATATTGAGGTAGGTGGTCTATATTCAAATCTCAAAGTGTTGATCTCTTTTACATGTATATAATTATATTATTTATATAGGATGACTAGAAATTTAGTTTCCTAAATTGAATTAATTGATTTGGTAAACAAATTAATTACGGAATTATGAAATTGGGGATATTGATATTTTGAATTGAATAATTAATTTTTGAATTAATTAGGGATATTGGGATTATGAATTGATTAATTAATTTTTGAATTAATTAATGTAATTGATATGACCAATTAATTGGTGAGTTGATTAAAGTGATTAATTTGATTAATTAATTTTTGAATTAATTAATGAAATGATTTGTATATGAATCTGTCTAATTGGATTAATTAATGAAAACTATTGTGATTATGTAATTTATTGAAATGGGTTAATTAATTGTTGAATTAATTAATATATTTTGTGATCATAAATTGTGATGAGAGGGAAAATGATGACCATCCTTGATTGAAGGGATATATGTCTAGTTGTGATACATGTTATTAAATTGATATCCATGTGTGGGACTATAACGAACCAAACTTTTGAATAATATTTTGTTTCCTAAAAATTTATGAATTATTATGTCGTAATCAATAAAAACATATAAGTATAAATGAAATGTGACCATTAGTTTTTGACTGTTATATGACCATTGGTCAATATGATCATTGGAAACATTAATAATTTTTGACATTATAATTTTTGTTTAAAATAAAAATAAAAATTGTTAATTAATGTATAAAAAATAGTTGATGACCTCATCTAGTAGACTCGGGCCGTACAAAGCCAATTTGTCAGAACATGGGAAGGAGGCAGCAATACAGGGATTTACTTTGGACCATACCCATTCTGAGCTTCAACATGTTAAGATTGAATGTAATCTCTTACGGGAGAAGTTCAAGTTGATAGAAATCACCACTCGGGCAACGTTGTATGAGCCGCCCTAAGATTCTAACACCATTTCACACCTTAATCTTAGGTCCTATACAGGTGTTATAAGGGGATACGTAACGGGGCCTTACTTACGTTGTGTAATTATTTTGTATAAATAAAATTTTTATTTCTTATTTTGGTAAAATAACCATCATTTTTGAATTTCAAATGACAAAATAAATGTAGGATTCATTTTTAGTTTTTTTTCTAAAAAGTTTCATATTATTGATGAATATTGAAAAAAAGATTATTTTAAAATATTTTTTATACTTTAAATAATTAATAATTTGAAATTGTTTTCAAAGAACGAAGATATACAGTTGTGATCAGTATGAAATTGAGAGTCTGATAAGATCAACTTAATTTTTTGTGAATAGTAAATTATGAATAGTAATATTACCCTTATGAATAGTAATATGAAAAATGGAATAGTAACCTAACTTAAGTAAGTATAAATATAATATAGGCATCTTGAATGGTAATGTGATATAATAGTATAATAAATAACTGTTTTAGAAATTATTAGTTACGTACTAATATTTTTTAGGGTAAATAGTGCTTTTAATTAAAAATTTATTTTTCATATTTATAAAATTATTTTGATAAAATGGAGTTCATTTTTGAATTCATAACATCAATATTAGGTTAGGGTGAATTTATGATATT
Source organism: Viscum album (assembly GCA_963277665.1). NCBI lineage: Eukaryota > Viridiplantae > Streptophyta > Magnoliopsida > Santalales > Viscaceae > Viscum > Viscum album. Next base: position 407,895,093 of record OY728130.1, read on the forward strand.
TTTATAAAATGATTTTATTGTCAGTGAATAGTAAAAAATACAGTTTTTGAGTCTTCAACGTGTTTAATGACATCATAATTATTGGACCCTCTATGATTTTGTAGTTTTCATAATCACAAATAATTTCGATATACAGATTCTACTCTTTCATTCCATTTTAATATCTCTATGTAAATCAATTATGTCATATAGAAAAATATACTCAAATAAGTCAATAAATTATATTCATTAATAAATATGTTTATAAGTGTATTTACATGTATTTTTTAGATGAAAATTAGTCTTGTAATGTTTTGTGTAAGACAGAAAATTCACAACTTTTTAGATTCCCTGACACCAATGGTTTTTTCGACACACTGATGTTCGACACACCAATGTTCGACACACCGATGTTCGACACACCGATGTTCAACACACCGATCTTCAACACACTGATGTTATACACACCGATGTTCAACACACTGATGTTCGACAGACCGAAACTGACACACCGAAGTCGACACAATGAAGATGACACACCAAGTCAACAGACCGAAGTCGACACACTGAATATGACACACCGAAGTCAAAACACCAAAGATGATTGACCAAAGTCAACACACTGAAGATGACACACCGAGGTTGACACAACGAAGTCGACACACCAAAGATGACAGACCGATGTTACGAAATTGAAGGTAACAAACTAAAGATGACTCACCAATAGTCAAAAATAACTGTTTTGATTTTATTAATTTAAATTTATTTCTAACAGTCATATTTAGAAAAATTAATGTTTCTGACATTATTTAATGTTGTCTGTAGGACTATCCGTAGACAGTTCAAGGTACATGCATGTGCAGAGATCGTTGTGCCTAGTATACCTTGAAGTATAAAAGGACTTCAATCAGAGCTCAAAATAACATGGGTGATGGAGACACAAAGATATAAAGATTAACATAGAGCTTGGAGAACATGCTAAAATATAGATTGTGTGAACTCAGAATATTGAAAAGAGAGAAAATTAAAGCTTGTGCTCAACTAGAAACTACATACTGGAGCTTGCTGAACATCTTCATAAAGAAAAGATGAACTCTTTCACAAGAAACTGTGACACTCTATTCTAAATCCAACTTTCAGAAGAGGAATCGAATATGATTTCCTCAACATCCGTTGAATCCAGAGCATTACTGCATAACACATAAGGAATTTTAAACCATATTCTCTTTCATAACTCTTTTGTTTTCTTATCATTACTATTTTGAGTAGTGTGTATATCTGTTTGAATCTAACACACTTTCTCTTAAGATAAACTGGAGATTAACAAAATATCCTCACTCTCAATCCCTTCTTACACTTGTATCCCACTTAGAACTGTGGAAGATATCCTGTGAGATCTGTTTATTTGTTTTTTCCCACGAATAAATGTGGTAGAGGTCAAGTGTGACCTGGACAGCCTGTGTGCTATTGTGAACCCCGATCTAGGGTGTGGATCAAAAGTTTATTAATATAGACTGCTTGGTGGTGGGTGATCACCAAGTGGAGAGGACTAAGTCTCTGCTTGAGACTGAACCTCTTGTTTTATCCACTTTGTTGTTTATCTTATATTTTTATCTATTTTGTATTTCTATCATTAAGATAAACTGAACTTTGATAGTTAGTTTAGAAAGTGTTTACATCTATTTTTAATCATTAGGTTTGTTTCAAAAGTATTACTAATCTTTAGATTGGTAAACTAGAGAACTAATCAATCTTCTGAGAACCAAGTTGAACCTTTAAGAATTTTATAAACTCACTAAAAACTAACTTTGTTTATTATTTTATTAGGGGGATATGATTTTGTAAGGAAACATTTTAACATAAATTTTTATAGATACTCAATTCACCCCCCTCTTGAGTCATCTACTTCGACCAACATTTGATATCAGAGGTTTTGAAAGTTACTGTTAGTTTTTAAAATCGTGTTAACTATGATTATAGTTGTGTTTCAAAGATCTTAAAATTTATGTTATTTATAAATTTTTATCTCTTTGAAATTATTTTACAAACTTTATCAAGGAAAATAGATTAGAAGGGTCTTCTACTAATCGACCACCTTTCTTTAGTGGAACTAACTATAATCAGTAGAATTTTAAAATGAAAATACATCTAGAAAGTATGGGATTAAAAATATGGACTACTATTGAAAGTAAATATACAATACCTGAAACTTCTAGAAACACTTGGGATGAACCTACCAAGACTACCTATAACAATAATTGTAAAGAAATGAATGCTCTGTACTATGCACTAGGTGATGAAGAGTTTATCCGTATTTCTTCTTGTGAAACTGCGCATGAAATTTGGGATACTCTCTCTGTTTATAATGAAGGAACATCTAATGTTAAAGTAATGTGATTGAATAAATATACTATCAAATAAGATAACATCATAATGAAGCTTGATGAGCCAATTTCTGATATGTATCTCAGGTTCAATGAAATTGTGAATACTGTGATTTCTTCAGGAAGAGAAGTAACTACCAAAGAGCAGATCATGCGGATTCTGTGATGCCTACCAGAAAGATAGTGTGGAACATCTGTGTCTATTAGAGAATCGTGCGATATTGATAAAATTCCAATGAAGGATTTGATTGGAAAATTAATGACGCGTGAAGAAGAATTTAAGGTAAATCAATAGAAGGATGAACTAAAACATAAGACTGTAGCTTTGAAGACAACTACATAAAAAGGTAAAGATAAAGAGATAATTCAAGCTGCTATAGAAATCTCAAACAGTTATGAAGTTGCTTCAGATAGTGATGAAGAAATGGACTAGTTGGCTAGAAGATCCAAGAAATTATATAACAAAAAGAAGTTCTTCAAAAATCCCAGTTATGAAGGAAATTATGATAATAAGGGAAATTGGAAAAAGGATTGGAAGAAAAAAGATAAATCAGAAGAGATTATATGATATGAATGTAAAAGGAAAGGACATGTCAAGGATGACAGCCCAATGATTAAATAAAAGAGAAAGTATGAAAATAAGGATAGAAGGTATAATAATGAAATGAAGGCCACCTGGAGTGCCTATGAGGATAGGTCAAGTAAATCTGTCTCTTCTCAAAATGAGAAAGATATAACTAATATGTTTTTCATGACAAACACAACTGAGGTAACCTTAGTCTCTCTTACACATAACTCTTATTATTCTGAAAGTGAGTCTAAAAATATGACAAATGATGAACTATTCGAATATTGAAACATGTTAGAGGAAACCTGTAATGAGTTGAAAGATAAACATAAATCTTTGAAGAAACATCATGCTCTTACTGTAACTGCTAAATATGAACTTATAACTGAAAAGGAGAAAAATGTTCAACTACTCAAAGAGAAAAATGAGTTAAAAATTTCTAATGAACAATTGAAGAAAGACTTAGAAAAGTTTACTAATGAAAAAATACTCTTACTCAAATGCTTGGTAAACAAATAGCTCATAAGTATACTTCTAGGATAGGGTATCAACCAAGTCAAAGGAATTTGTACCAATCACATTTTGTACCCAAATTTGGAAAATCTATTAATTTTTAAAAAAACCAGAATTGTACTGCAAGTTCCAATTCTACAAATTCTTTTACTATATCCAAATCTTCAGGACTGAGCAGATTTTACTTTTCAAACACTTTATATTATTCATATAGGAAACCTATAAAATAGTTTTGGGTTCCTAAGGCTTATATTACTAATGTATGTGGACCCAGAAAAATATGGGTACCAAAGTCATTTCTTGGTTAAATATTTTTGTAGGTAAACTGGCTAAAGAGATCCTGTAAAAAGCTATGGTACTAGGATAGTGGGTGTTCAAGACATACGATAGGGTATTTTTGAAGATTTAAAATTCTTATCAAGATCGATGGAGGACATGTCACATTTGTTAACAATGGTAAAGGAAAAATCATCAACCTAGGCTAGATTGGTAACCCTAACTCTTTTTCAATTTCTAAAGTACTGTATATTGATGGATTAATGTATAACCTACTCAGCATATCTCAACTGTGTGATAATGGATTTAATTTTAAATTCAAAAATGATTCATGCTATGTTTTTTATTCCAAGAATAATTTAGTATTTACTTCTTTTAGAAATGATAATGTTTATGCTATAAATCTAGACACACAAGCCTCACAGAATGTCTCTTGTCTAAATTCCTTTCACAAAGAGGCTTGGCTCTAGTATATAAGAGTAGGACATTGTAATATATACTCTCTTAGAAAGTTAACTAGAAAAGGCTTACTAGAGACTTACCCAAATTATAGTTTCCTAACAATACAGTATGTAATCCTTTTCAAAAAGGAAAGCAACATTAAATCTCATTCAAACAAAAAAAATAAGTAACTACTTCTCAACCTCTCATATGGGTTCACATGGATTTTTTTGGACCATCTAGAGTTTCGAGTCTCAATGGGAAGCACTATTTTTATGTTCTTGTAGATGATTTCTCTAGGTATACCTAGACATTTTTTCTGGATCATAAAAGTGAAGCATGTTCACACTTTACCATGTATACTAGAACTGTAGAAAATCTTAGGGTACTTAAGATTAAATCCTTAAGAAGTGATCATTGTCGTGAGTTTGAGAATCAAGATTTTGAAGCTTTCTTATCAAAGAATGGGTATAATCATAACTTCTCTACACCTAGAACACCTTAATAGAATGGTGTGGTCGAAAGAAGAAATAGAACCTTACAAGAAATTGCACTGACTATGCTTAATGAATATGATCTACCCATTTATTTTTGGTCTGAAGCTATTAATAGAACTTTCTACATAATAAAAAGAGTCTTAATTAGACCCATTCTAATGATAAATATTTATGAGTTGTGGAATAATAGGAAACCCAAAGTAGGTTATTCTAAAGTGTTTGGATGTAAATTTTATATCCTAAATACTAAAGATAATTTAGATAAATTTTCCTCTAAAAATGATGAAGGAATATTTCTTGGATATTTTACATCTAGTAAAGTCTATAGAGTCTTTAATAAGAAAACCATATGTATGGATGAATCTGTACACATCAAGTTTGATGAAGCAGATTAACATGAACCCAAGACCTCACTAGAAAATATTGAAGAGGATATGTCCAATCTGAACATTAATGATACAACCTCAAATCATCATGTGAAGGAAACAGTAAAAATTTCCAGTTCTGGTAATTCTCCACATCCTAACTTTTGTAAACCAGATCAACCTAACCAACCTGAAATATCAAGTCCTACTTTCTCTAGACCCACTAGAACCCTTAAGAATCATCCCTTAGATGCTATTGTTCAAGATTTAGATAGAGGAACACATACCAGAGCTTCCTTGAGAAACCAAGGTGAACATCAAGCCTTCTTGTCACAACTTGAAACTAAAAATATCAATGATGCAATCAATGATGAATCTAGGGTAATCTCCATGCAAGAATAACTTAATCAGTTTGAGAGAAATAAAGTTTGGAAAATTGTAGATAGAACTAAGGATACTTTGTCCATTGGAACCAAATGGGTGTTTAAAAATAAGGTTGATGAAGTGGGAAATATAGTTAGAAATAAAGCTAAACTAGTTGCACAAGGATACAATCAAGAAGAGGGAATTGATTATGAAGAGACTTTTTCACCAGTAGCTAGACTAGAGGCAATTGGAATTTTACTTTCCTATGCATCACACTTGAATTTTAAACTTTATCAAATAGATGTCAAATGTGCATTCCTGAATGCTTATATAATTGAGGATTTTTTTAAAAACCCCTAGGTTTTACAAATCCACATTTTCCAAATCATGTGTTCAAATTATCAAAAGCTGTGTATGGTTTGAAACAAGATCTAAGAGCTTGGTATGAAATGTTAAGTAATTTTCTTATTTCTAAAGGTTTTACAAAAGGACTTTAAGATCTTACTTTTTTTATAAAAAGAGTTTAGAAAGAAGTTTTAATATCCCAATTATATGTAGATGATATTATCTTTGGATCTTCTAAAAATTCTTTATGTAATGATTTTTCACACATAATGCAAAGTGAGATTGAAATGAGTTTAATGGGTGAGCTTAAATATTTTCTTGGATTTCATATATTTCAAAACAAATAAAGTATTATCTTAAATAAAAGTAAGTACACTAAAGATCTTTTTAAAAGATATGGTTTTGATAGAATTAAGAGTAGTGAAACCCCTATGAGTTCTACATGTAAGTTTAAATATTGATGAAAATGGAAAATCAGTTGATCAAACTGCTTACATAGGAATGATTGGGAGTTTGCTGTACTTAACTACTAGTAGGCCAGATATTATTTTCAGTGTGTGTATGTGTGCGAGATTTCAAGCAAACCCAAAGGAGTTAAACCTAAATAGTGTTAAAAGTATTTTCAAATACGTCAAGTATACAACTAATTTAGGATTTTTCTATCCAAAAGGAAAACCTTTTGATTTATTTATCTATTCATATGATGATTTTGGTAGATGTATGTTAGATAGAAAGAGTACCTCTGGAACATGTCACTTTTTGGGAAATTCACTAATATCATGGTGTAGTAAAAAGAAAAATTCAGTTTCGTTATCAATTACTGAAGCAGCATACATTTCTGTGGGTAGTTGTTGTGCAAAACTTTTGTGGATGAAACACACCTTATTAGACTATGGGTTTCAATTTAGACATATCCCCATAAATTGTGACAACACAAGTGCTATTAATATTTATCAAAATCCAATTTCTCATTATAGAACAAATAATATTGATGTAATACATCACTTTTTGAGAGATCATTATCAAAAAGGTTATATAACTCTCGAGTTTATTGGGACTGAACATCAAATTGATGATATATTCACTAAAACCTTAAATTCTGAGAGATTAAATTACATCAAACATGAACTAGGAATGATAAATCTGTAGATGATCCTTGAAACTGATCTTGTCAAACCGATCCTTGAAATGGATCTTGTCAAACCGATCCTTAAAACTGATCTTGTCAAACTAATCATTAAAACCGATCTTGTCAAACCGATCCTTGAAACCGATCTTGTCAAACTAATCCTTTAAACCAATCTTGTCAAAACGATCGTTGAAACTGATCTTGTCAAACCGATCCTTAAAACATATCTTGTCAAACCGATACTTGAAACTGATATTGTCAAAACGATCCTTAAAACCGATCTTGTCAAATCGATCCTTGAAACAGATCTTGTCAAACCGATCCTTAAAACCGATCTTGTCAAACTGATCCTTGAAACTGATCTTGTCAAACTGATCCTTGAAACCGATCTTGTCAAACTGATCCTTGAAACTGATCTTGTCAAACTGATCCTTAACACTGATCTTGTCAAACATATCCTCGAAACCGGTCTTGTCAAACCAAATCTTGAAACTGATCTTCATGAAACCAATCTATTGAAATTGATCCTTGAAACTGATCTTGTCAAACCAATTCTTGAAACTCATCTTCTTGAAACCGATCTTTTAAAACCGATCTTCTTGAAACCGATCTTCTTGAAACCGATCTTCTTGCAACTGATATCTTGAAACCGATCTTCTTGAAACCGATCTTTTTGAAACCGATCTATTGAAACCTATCTTCTGAAACAAATCCCTTGAAACCAATCTTATGAAACTCATCCCTGAAACCGATTTAGTGACAACAATGTATTTAAGTATTGTTTTGTAAATTCTTTCTGTTTTAAATAAAATGACGTTGTTTTGTATTCTTATTTTTTCTGCATTTAAATTTTTATTATTTACAATTTACAATCCCTAAATGATATATTTTGTTCAATCCATCTTGACCTTTCACCTTCTCCTTAGCCATAAATCCTTTTACATTTTTTCACTCTTCCTCTCGGCTCTCAAACTCTCAACATTGTTGGAATCCGAAGCCTTGTCATGGCGATGACCAAGCATGCAATGGAAGAACCTAGAAAATCTCCTCCTACTAAGTGTCAGAAAGATGAGTCCAGTGGGGCCGTGAAACCAAGATTGGAAAGATGAGTGGTTACGGTTGAAAAAGAGGTGTCTACTAAGTGACTTCTGTAAATAAAATACTTTTTGTTGAAAGTACTGCAATCTCAAGGATGGATCAGTTAGTTCACCAATAATGAAAGACCCAGTTATCCAGACCTAGTGCATGAGTTTTATCAACATTTGAGGATATCCCTAGATGATGCTGAGGAAACAAAGATGAAGTCTTTAGTAAAGGGAAAAGGAGATAGATTTTTCATCTAAGGAATGGTCTGAATGCTTATGAATGCCTTATAAAGGTGTCTTTGCTGACTATCCGGGTAATATTCCACCTTCCTCTAATTTTTTCTCTTATGAAGATGCTCTAAAGGAGATGACTAGAAATGGAGAATCCAAGAGGAATGTTGAAAATTTATTCTAAGGTGAAGTGAGACTGCTTTTTAAGTTCATACAACATCAAATATTCCGAAGGAAGGGAGATTTCTCTACTGTGAAGTATCAGGATGGGTTCTTGATCTTTTTGTTGAAACATGTGATAAAAGTAAACCTATGTAGGTATCAAATGGTGCATATATATTATTTTATTAATCTATCAATGAAGGCAACATTCTTGTAATATCCAAGGATGATTTTTTCCATGTTGAAAAGGGTAGGTTGCGTGGAATATGGAGATGAAGTGATAAGTGCATGTAGTGGTTTTTGACTTCAAAAAGACATTTGTAAGAGGATGAAAATATTCTGGAACCCATGGACAAGATGATGGGTAGGAGATGAGGAAAGGCTATATGAGGATTTCAATCCTGTTTACCACACTTCTAGACCAAATTACCAAGTTGATCTAGGTCTCAAACCAAGAGAGGTTCTAGTTTATTCTGATGAAGAAGCTGAGACTGAAGTGCTAAGGGAAGAAGTATCTTTTTTTTGATGACAAGAGTGATCCTGATATTTCTGAAAGTCCCAAAGATATGTCTTATGGACCTTCTATTCCACATTTGGACTTTCCCTCAAGATAATATTTATTAGGTGATGAGGTTGATGAAGAAACAGAAGTTACTAGAGTTGAAGGCTATGTTAGTAAATCTGATAAGGAATCAGATGATGATGATGATGATGATGGTGGTGATAATAGGGGAAATGATGCGCATGTGAGTGACTCTCTAAAAATGGGACTACAAGTGGTTGACAGATCCAGTGAGGAATTTGTACATGGATTTGGTGAGGGTGTTGATCCTATTAAACAATAGGATATTGGTCATCGAGATGATGAAAATGAGGACAGATCACCCCTTCCTAATCCTGAAAATCAAGAGATCATTCAGGAATTGAGTGATCTTATGGATGCTAGCCAAGTGGAATAAGATGTGGTTCTAGTTACTCAAATTTAGGATGTACCTGGTGATGATGAAGTAGCTGGGGCATAAGAAGAACCTGAAGTTTGGTTGGTTCTTGTTCCCAGATAAGTTTTTATGGCCGAAGACTAGAATGAAGAAGTTGATGTTGATGATGTTGTTCCCGAGCCTCAGGGAAGAAGGATCAGAATTGATATCATTGATCCAAGAGACTGGACCTATACTAGAGAATGAAATAATGATCCAGGATACATTCTTTTTGGTTTAGAGTATGACTCATATGAGGAAAGGGTACCTCCTCCTTCTAATCCGCAAGTCTAGGCTGAACCAGAACATATTTCACCTATTCCACCAGCTGAACCTCCACTAGTAGAACCTATATCTCAGTTAGTGCCCTGTGACTATGTCATTAAGGTTGATTTGGAGAAATTAAAAAATGATATATGTGAGTCTATGATAGTTTTATTGGGATTCAGAAATTAATCCTCCACTTCATTAGGTATCTTAGATGCTGATGTAGCAAAGATTGCAAGAATAATAATCCAGGAGATTCAACCGAATCTCATTACTATACTAGAAACCATTATTAGACATAATACCTTACTGAGAGAAGAAGTAATAAAGATGAGAAATGAGTTAAATGATTTAACCTCCAACTTCAATACCTCCTTTAGTGGTGTTCTGGAAGTTATTAGGAACTTGGTAACTCATCTACTTAGTGTGGACCTGAAGAAGTTGAAAGAATAGCTTGGGAAAATGTTGACTTGACCATCCAGTTCTAGGAGTGGAAAAAGTGTTGTTGCTGATTTGGAGTCTCTCAAGGTTGTGATGAGAGAGGAACCTCAAAAACTTCAGAGTGTTTTAGAAAAAGAAACCCTTGAAAAAGTACATCAAAATACAGACCTTGTCTATAATATGGTTAGGCAGTGCACAAATGAATCCTCTATATCTCAGAAAGAAATTTAGGAAAAGGTGGATAAGTATTTCACTAAGATTTATACCAAGCATGATCTCATAAATAGTTTCAAGTTTCTCATTGAAAATCTTATAATTCCTCTAGTCACAGAATCATTTAAGAATAAAGTCCTTCAATTGAAGGAGTTTACCCCTTTGCTAAGTAAATTTATGGAAAATAAGGATGACTTTGAGAAAGCCAGGAAAAGTGGTGGCGAAATAATTAATGAATTCATCAAACTGCTCAAACCTTATCTGCATGTTTAGGGTGAGGCTATTATGGTCCCTTTAGCTGCTTCAATCAGTACTGCCTCTCAGCATCTAGCTCTAATGACTGTCTCTCAGGCTCTTTCTCATATTCAACCAATCATCATAGAGAAACCTCACAGTTGCGTGTTGTCATAAAGGTACCCTACCCTTGAAGCCACTATTCCTACAGGTGTTTCCCTACCTGGTGTTATCTTTAAACCACATATTCCCTCTTCCACTCCCATACCTCCTCCTTCTCCCTCAGATCCTTCAGAAAAAGGGAAAGCTTATCCGCATCCAAACCCTTAATGGTGGATTGTTTCTTTTTGATAGGGATTTGGTATTTTTGTTTGTCTTGTACTTTTATGCCTATTACTGGAAATCTTTATGGTGTCTTTCTTTTATGTTATTTCTCCTTTTTGTTTTTATTTTTTCTAATTCCAAAAGGGGGAGAAAATAATGCATACATTATTTATCTAGGGGGGTTTCTGGTTTAGGAAACATGGTATGTACTCACCTTAATTCATTTACTGAGGGGGAGATTTGTTTTAAAAGTTCAAGAAAGGAAAGAATTTAGTTAAATTTGACAATTACATTCAGTGCAGTATGCTTTGTCAACCTATATTTATTCTAAATATTTTCATGTATGCCATAATTTATGATTATCAAAATGGGGGATATTGTTGGACCCTCTAGGATTTTTTAGTTTTCATAATCACAAATAATTTCAATATATATATTCTACTCATTCATGTCATTTTAATATCTCTAATTTAATCAATTATTTCATATAGAAAAATATACTCAAATAAGTCAATAACTTATATTCATGAATAAATATGTTTATAAGTGCATTTATATGTATTTTTTGGATAATAGTTAGTCTTATAAAGTTTTGTGTAAGAAAGATACTTCACAACTTTTTATATTCCCTAACACTGATGGTTTGTTTGACACACCGATGTTCGACACACCGATGTTCGACAAACCGATGTTCGACACACCGATGTTCAACACATCGATGTTCGACAAACCGATGTTCAACACACCAAATTTGACACACCGAAGTCAACACACCAAAGATGACACACCAAAGTCGACACACCGATGTCGACACACTGAAGTCGACACACCGAAGATGACACCCTGAAGTCGACACACCGAAGATGACAGAACAAAGTCAACACACTGAAGATGACACACCGAAGTCGACACATCGAAGTCGACACACCAATGATGACAGACCGATGTTACCAAAACGAAGACAATAGACCAAAGATGACTCACTGAGGGCCATAAATAACTGTTTCAATTTTATTAATTTAATTTTATTTCTAATGGTCATATTTAGAGAAATTAATATTTCTCAAATTATTTAATGTTGTCTGTAGGACTATCCAGAGATAGTATGAGGTACATGCACGTGTGAATATCTTTATGTATAGTAGACCTTTAAGTATAAAAGGACTTCAATCAGAGCTCAAAAGAACATGGGTGACGGAGACACAAAGATATACAGATTCACATAGAGCTTGTAGAACACGTTGAAATATAGACTCTGCGAACTCAGAATATTGAAAATAGAGAAACTTGAAGCTTGGGCTCACCTAGAAACTACATACTGGAGCTTGCTTAACATCCTCACAATATAGAGCTGAACTCTTTCACAAGAAACTGCGACACTGTATTCTGAATCCAACTTTCAAAAGAGGACTCAAATATAATTTCCTCAACATCCATTGGATCCATATAATTACTACATAATACACAGAGAATTATAAACCCTATTCTCTTTCATAACTCTGTTGTGTTCTTATCATTACTATTTTGATCAGTGTGTATATATGTTTGAATCTCACACACTATCTCTTGAGCTAAACTGGAGGATAACAAAATATCCTCTCTCTTAATCTTTTCTTACAACTGTATCCCACGTAGAACTGTGGAAGAGATCCCATCAGATCTATTTATTTTTTTTCCCCATGAATAACTATGGTAGAGGTCAAGTGTGACCTAGACAGCCTGTGAGCTATTGTGAACCCCGATCCAGGGTGTGGATCAAAAGTTTATTAATATAGATTTCTTGGTGGTGGGTGATCACCAAGTGGAGAGGACTAAGTCTTGGCTTGAGATCAAACCTCTTGTTTTACCCATTATGTTGTTTATCTTATATTTTTATCTATTTTGTATTTCTGGAATTAAGATAAACTGAACTTTGATAGTTAGTTTATCAAGTGTTTACATCTGTTTTGAATCCATAGGTTTGTTTCAAAAGTTTTACTTATATTTCGATTGGTAAACTTGAGAACTAATTAATCTTCTAATAACCAAGTTTAACCTTCAAGACATTTATAAATTCACTAAAAACTAAATTTGTTTATTATTTTCATAGGGGGATATTATTTTGTAAAGAACCTTTTTAACTGAAATTTTTATAGATACTCAATTCACCCCCTCTTGAGTCATCTACTCCGACCAACAATAATTATATAATATGTGATTTAAAATGATGGTCAAATAATTTGGATTAAAATATTATATGAGGTGTCCCAAGTTTCCAAAACCATGGGAAAATACCATGGGAAAGCCCATGGTTTAGAAAATACCACCGATGAGGTGTCCTTGAAAATTAATAAAAAAACTCCCTCTCTTTTACTATAAATACCAAGCAATTACTTTGTTTTCTTTCATTCAAAATTCATTACCCTAAAATATGTGATATTTTTACCTCCCATGGAGTCCTTCCAATGTTTCCCCAAGAACTCGAGGTCCCAATCCTATAGTTTTAGAAGTTACTCTTCAAGGTAAGGTAATTCTCAGCGTCTCTTTTCTCCATTCAAGTTCTCTTCTATGTGATATGTTTTTCATGTTTCCATACCATGTTTTTATTTAAATTTTATTATATTCCTATAATATATTATGACTATTTTATGTATGTGTTACTCTTGTACCCTCTCTTTTTAATGTTTTATAAAACCATGTTGCATAGATATTATGCTGTAGATTTTTCGTCTCAAAATATATCTCTCTCTTTTCTCAATAAATTCTATTATTTTATTTAGGTGAATACCCAAGACTATATCATTTCTAGGGGTATTCATCAATAAATAAAAATGATGTATTTTATTCTGTAATTTACATACATAAAACCCTTATTCCATTTCCATGGGTTTTGGATGACATAATGATCAAATTTTAAGCACTTTTTAAAATGCCAAAATTTTGATATAAAACCCATTTGTTTTCTTATATTTGGGTTATTTATGAAATTTTTGAATATGATCTATTTGGATCACATGAAAATAATTTCATATTAAGGGTTATCTCTGATATCTCTCCAATGAATTGGGTAAATAAATTAATCTCTAGAGATGAAAAGTTTTATGATACCTTGGTGAATAACCTTGGTAATGTTTATGAAACCTTGGGGGTGGACCTTGGTGATATGATTATGAATTTCTAAATTAAATGTTGTAGCCACTTTTTCAAGATATTATTCAAGTTATTATTATCATTATATGTCTCTTCTCAAGCCTTTATGATATTTATTCATTTTCTTATTGTATTCTATCAAGTTCACATGTAAACTATTTTCCCTATTTTCCCTTACAAAGCCTTATGGTCACCCTTTACTTTGATGTATGTCCCTAGGTTATGATATTCAATAATTGTAATTAGGATAAATAATTAATGAATCCTTTAAATAGTATTAAAATAATTTTACATGTTTTCATGTATCATGTAACTTTTTTCTAAGATTTTAGACTTTAAAGATCCTCGTTTTGTAAAATGTAATGAAACTTTTATGTAATAAAATGTCAGGATGTCATAGTTGGTATCAAAGGATAGTTTTGTTATTTGTGTAAATTAGGATATTAAAACCTTAGGAAGAACCCTATATAAATGATTAAATATAGGAAAACTTCCTGGTATTTTGATGAAATATTAAGTAAGTACTTTTCTGAATAAATAAATCCTTTTCTGGATACGAATAATTGGATGTGGCTTTGCACAAATACATCTAGTGGTAAAACCTAAAAACACCACTTTGGGATAGATTTGAATAGAAACTGGTGCATGAAAACGGGCCTTAATTCACTCTTGGTTTGACACTCCTGGGGAATATGTTTGGTTAATCACAATATTTTTATGAATCATTATGACATATTTATAGATAAGTGTAATTGTTGTTATAGAATAATATGTTTAAGCATGATGTTTTAATACATAAAAATAATTTACAGATAAAATATTCATAAATGAAATAAGTTTATTACTATGGTTTTATTATTTTAGAAAATGGAAGGCAATAAGAGGAACCATGAAAATGGTGACCGCAATAGACCATGCACTAACAACCCTCCAATGGAAGCCAGAATGGAAACTTTCATGAGAATGATGAACCAACGGGCTCAAGTTATGGGAAATAACATGAATCAAGATGAGAGAAAAATTTCACCATGACAGGAACATGTTTCTATTGAGTCCTTTATTTGTCAACAACCACCAACCATCAGTGGATCTACCAACCCATTTATTACTAAACAGTGGATCAGCTCTATCAAAAAGATCTTTTCTGTGCACTGTTGTTCAAAACAAAAGAAGGTCATCCTAGCTGTTTACCACTTAGAGGGAGAAGACGATCAGTGGTGGGGACTAGTTCAAAACATGAGGCTAAGAGTTGAGTTTGAATATATGGAGTAGGAAGAGTTCAAAGGGATCTTCTTCAATAAGTATTTTCTTCGTTCGATTAAAACAGAAATGGAGAATGAGTTTCTCAAGCTGAAGTAAAATGAGAATGAATCAGTTGGAAGCTACAAGTTGAACTCAAAACGACTTTTCTATTACACCTCAATATTTTTCATGGATCCTAATGGGATGTTTGATATGTTCTTTAGTGAAATAATACCTCATATGTGAAATAATGTAACCAACTAATACTATGATACCTATGAGGAGATCATGCAGAGTGCTATGAAAGCCGAACTGGAGTTCGGTGAGATGAAATGGTCTCATAAATCCAATGAAAAGAAGATATCAATGGAGCCAAACCTAAGGAAGATCTTTGATTAGGTAAGATGAGGAAATCAAGTGAAACTTCCCACAAGTAATAGATGAGGGAAGAAGTATTCAGGGAACTGATTTCTCAGGAGAGGGAAGTATTAAAAGTGTGGAACATATTTCTATATCGCGCGAAAATTGTCGTAGTGAGGTGAAATCTAAACTTCCCAACACTAATGAAAAAGGCAAGATGGTGCAGGCCCTGAATGATGTCCAATGCTTCAAGTGTTTATATCCTGGGAACATTTCCAATCACTGTCCAAATCTAAGGCCAGTGGATGGGAATCACCATCCGCCTTAGCAAAGGCCAGGGGAACAAGGTCATGCTTTTTATATCTTGATAGCTGATATTGAATCTCCAAATGATATGGTGGTAGGTACTCTTGTTGTTCTCTCAAAGCTATAAATTACTTTATTTGATTCTGGTTCTACACATTCCATTATTTCCTCCATGTTTTCAAATAATTTAGAATCAACCTCTAAATTTCTAAAAGTAGAATTATCAGTTAAGACTCCTAGTGGGATTTTCCAAGCATCATCAGTGTTTAGAAACTGTATTATTTAATTTAGTGAGCAAAATATTATAAAAACTCTAGTAGTCATTCCCATGTTGGAATTCGACATTATACTAGGGATAGACTGGATTTCAATGTGTAATGCTAAGATCAAATACAGAAGCATAGAAATCTCAGTAGTCTTGAATGGATAACCTATAGTTAACTTCCAAGGAGAGATATCTCAACCTGATCTTTGTATAGAAGAACCTCCTATAGCCTTCTATATGGTTTTGATCAGTGATGAAGAAGAAATCAATGAGATTATAAGGATAAAAAATGTCCCCATCATCTTGTAAAATATTGACATATTTCCCGAGGAGTTACCTGGACCTCCCCTAGAAAGAGAGGTAGAGTTATCCATTGAACTCAGACCTGGATCGCATCCGATATGAAAGACCCTATATAGGGTGGAAAATGTGGAGCTGGAGGAATTAAAGAAGAAACTCCAAAAACTTTTGTAGAAGGGGTTCATCTGGATGAGTGTGTCTCCTTGGGGAACACATGTTCTCTTTTTAAAGAAGAAGGATGGATCAATGTTGCTATGCATTGATTATAGAGAACTGAACAGGATCATAGTAAAGAACACATACTCTCTTCCAAGAATTTATGACTTATTTGACCAACTTCATGGGGATGAATTCTTCTCTAAGATTGATCTTTGATCTAGTTTTCATCAATTAAGGGTAAAGAAAGAATATATTCCAAAACATTCCTTCCAATCAAGATATTGGAATTATGGGTTTGTTCTTATGCCCTTCAGACTGACTAATGCACCTGCTATTTTTATGGATTTGATGAATAGAGTCCTTAAAGACTAACTTTATAATTTTTCGGTAGTTTTTATTAATGATATTATGATATATTCTAAATTTCGTGAGGAGCATGAGGATCATCTAAGGGTTATTGTTTAAACTCTACAGAAGGAGAGGCTTTTTGGAAAGTTCAGCAAGTGTGAATTTTGGTTACAACAAGTTTCTTTCTTGGGGAACATTATAACCAATGAAGGAATTATAATTTTCCTAAAAAGACAAAGGTTGTAAAGGAGTGGCCTCAATATTCAATAATAACTAAGATTCATAGTTTCCTTGGATTAGTGGTATATTATAGGAGGTTTTTGAAAAAAAAACTCATGAATTTCTAATCCATTAAAAAATTTAACTTGAGAAGGGGTCAAGTTCATATGGAAAATGGAGTTTGAGGAAATTTTCTAAGATTTGAAGAAGAGATTGGTTATTGCACCCATGTTAAATCACCCCTCAACTAGAGAAGGATTCATTTTTTTAGCGATCCATCTCTGAAAGGAATTTGGTGAGTCCACATGAAAAATGACAAGGTGCTTCCTTATGTATCTTGACAGTTGAATAATCATGAAAAAAACTATCATACTCATGATCTGGAGCTCGATGTAGTTGTTTTTTTCTTTGAAGATACAAAGGTACTATATTTAGGGTGAGAAGTGTGATATATACATAGAGCATAAAATTTTCAATTATATTCTCACACAAAATGAATTGAACATGAGATAGAGGAGATGGTTGGAACTTCTTAAAGAATACGATTATATAGTTCATTATCATACCAGAAGAGCAAACAAAGTCCCAGATGCATTAAGTATGAAAGACCCTATTATTCTGTGCATGATGAGGATTCAAAGATATCCCTTGATAAAAGACCTAGTGAAACTAGACATGGGAATTGTAAGGGAAGGTACATCATCAACCCTATCCCAAATGATTTATCAACCGTCATTATTAAATACGATTAAGAAAGATCTAAAAAGAATATCCTTTGTTACAGAAGAAGTTTGAGGCTATGAAGGATGGAAAGTTTCATGAGTTCAATATTGACCAATAAGGTGTACTAAAATTTTGTACAAGAATATGTGTTCCATCTATTCTGGAAATAAAGAAGCAGCTGATGGATGAAGCTCATAGATCTAATTTATACATCTTGGTAGTATTAAAATGTATAGGGACCTTCATGATCATTATTGGTGGGATAATATGAAAAGGGAAATTGCTGACTACACTATAAGGTACCTGTTATGTCATTAAGTGAAGACAGAGAGACAACTTCCTAAAGGGGGTATTATAGCCACTATCCATACCATCATGGAAGTGGTTCAATATTACTATGGACTTTGTCACTGATATTTCGAGAAATTATAAATGAAAAATGTGATATGGGTTATAGTGGACCATCTCACCAAGACTACCCATTTTTTCTCTATTACGGAAGATTTATCTTTTGATCAACTTTCCAGGATTTATGTGAAAGAAGTGGTAAGGCTACATGGAGTTCCACTTTATATCATATATGAACATGATCCAAGGTTCACATAAAAATTATTGAGAAGTATTCCACATGATTTGAGTACCGAATTGAATTTCAGTATGGATTATCACACCCAAACCGATGGCCAATCTAAAAGGACTATTCAAACACTAGAAGACATGCTGAGAACATGCTCAAAAGAATTTAAAGGTGGATGAGATCAACATATCCCATTAATTGAGTTATCTTAAAATAATAGCTTCCACTCGAGCATTCAAATGGAACCCTATGAAGCTCTATATGGGAAGCGATGTAGAACTTATATTTGTTGGGATGAAGTTGGTGAGAGAAAGATTATTGGGCCCGATCTTGTGAAATATATGATAGAAAAGGTACATTCCATCCAACAACACATTAAGGATGCTCAGAGTCAGAAATAGGGATATGAAAACATCCATTTAAGGGACCTATAGTTTGATGTTGGTGACAAAGTCTTTCTTCAAATTTCACCTTGGAAGAGAGTCACGAGGTTTGGGAAGAAAGGTAAACTTATCCCTAGGTACATTGTCCCATATGAAATCCTCGATCGAGTAGGAGTAGTGGCCTATATGCTTGCACTTCCTCCAAACCTAACACAAGTTCATGAGGTATTCCACATATACCTCTTGAGGAAGTACATACCTAACCTTTCACATGTACTAAATTTAGAGGTGGTACAACTAGAAAATGACCTATCCAATGAGGAGAAGAGAGTGGAGATCTTGGATTGTAGAGACAAGGTTCTACGCAACAAGACTACCCAACTTGTTAAAGTGTTGTGGAAGTACCACCAATATGAAGAATATATGTGGGAACCAGAGGAGTCTATGAGGCACAAGTAACCACACCTTTTCTCTTCTGAGGGTACAAGTTGAAATTTCGAGGATGAAATTTATTAAGGGGGAAAAAATGTAACGACCCGAACTTTTGAATAATATTTTGTTTCCTGAAAATGTATGTATTAATATGTAATAATAAATAAAAAATATATAAGTATAAATGAAATGCGACCATCAGGTTTGGACCGTTATATGTCCATTGGTCAATATGACCATTGGAAACAATAATAAATTTTAACGTTATAATTATTGTATAAAATAGAAATAATAATGCTTAATTAATTCATAAAGAAGAGGTGATGGATTCATCTAGTAGAATCAGGCCGTACAAAGCCTATCTATCAAAACTTCAGAACGAGGTAGCATCATTGGGCTTTTCTTTGGACCATGCCAAATCTAAGCTTCAACATGTTAATTCTAAATGTAATCACCTATGGGAGAAGTTCAAGTTAATAGAAATCACCACTCGGGCAATGTTGTCCGAGCCAACCCAAGATTCTATCACCATTTTACGCCTAACTCTTAGGTCCTATGCAGGTGTTATAATGGGATATGTAATGAGGCCTTAGTTACTTTGTGTAATCCTTTTTTAGAAATAATTTTTATTTCTTATTATGGTAAAATAATAATCATTTTTGAATTTCAAATGAAAAAATAAATATAGGATGCATTTTTGGTTCTCTTCTAAGAAGTTTTATATTATTGATGAATATTAAAAAAGATAATTTTAAAATATTATTTAAAGTTTAAATAATTAATAATGTTAAATGATTTTCAAAAAAATGGACATACACAGTTGTGATCAGTAAGAAATTTAGATTCTGATAAGATGAACTAATTTTTTTGTGAATAATAAATTATGAATAGTAATATTACCCTTATGAATAGTAATATGTCCAATGGAATAGTAAAATCACTTAAGTAAGTATAAATATAATTTAGGCATCTTGAATGGTAATGTGATATAATAGTTTAATAAATAAGTGTTTTAGAAATTATTAGTTATGTATTAGTATTTTTTGTGGAAATAGTGATTTTACTTAAAAATTAAATTACTCACATTTAAAAAATTATTTTTATAAAATGGAGTTCATTTTTTAATTCATAATATTGATATTAGGTTAGGTTTAATTTATGATATTTTTACAAAATGTTTTGTTTTTCAGTGAATAGTAAAATTACAGTTTTTGAGTCTTCGTTGTGTTTTATGACATCTTAAAAATGTAATATGTAATTTAATTTTTTGGTAGACACATTTGGATTAAAATATTATATGAAGTGTCCCATATGTCCAAAACCATGGGCAAATACCATGGGAAAGCCCATGATTTTCCAAATACCACCGATGAGGTGTCCTTGAATGTTAATAAAAAACTCCCTCTCTTTTACTATAAATACTAAGCCATTAATTAATTTTATTTCATTAAAAATTAATTACCCTAAATTATATGATAGTTTTACCTCCCAAGTATTCCTCCCAAAATGTTACCAAGTGATCAAGTTCCCTATCCTAGTGTTTTAGAAGTTACTCTTCAAGGTAAGGGAATTCTCAACATCTCTTTTTCCATTTAAGTTCTCTTCTATGTGGTATGTATTTCAAGTTTCCATAAAATGTTATTATTTATATTTTATTATTTATATATACTATATTATGAGTCTTTATGAATGTGTTACTCATATACCCTCTCTTTTTAATGTTCTCTAAAGCCATATTGCATAGCTGTTATGCTGCAGAATTTTCATCTCAAAATCTCTATATTTTTTCTCCAGAAATAATCTTATTTTCATTATATGAACACAAAAATATTTTTAATTTCTAGGGGTATTAATAAATACATAAAAATTATATACTTTATTTCTTAATTGACATACATAAAACCCTCATTCCCTTTCTTTGTGTTATGAATGACATAATGATTATGTTTTTAATCACTTTTTAAAACATCCCGATTATTGATATGAAACCCATTTATTTTATTATATTTGGTTTATTTATAAAATGTTTGACTATGATATATGTGGGTCACATTAAAATAAATGCATATTAAGGGTTATCTATTATATCTCTCCAATTTAGTGGGTAAATAAATTAATCTCTAGAGATGAAACTTTTTATGATACCTTGGCGAATAACCTTGGTAATTTTTATGACACCTTAGGGATGGACCTTGGTGATATGCTTATGAATGTCTAAATTAAATTTTTTATCCAAATTTTCAGGATATTATTCAAGTTATTATTATTATGATATGTCTATTATCATGAATTTATTATATTTCCTCATTTTCTTTTTGTATTTTATGAAGTTCACATGTAAACCGTTTTCCCTTACTGGGCATTATGCAAAACCTTTCCTTTGATGTATGTACCCAGGTTATGAGATAAAGTAACAGTACTTAAGATGAAAATTTTAAGAATCCTTTTAATAGGATGAAAATAATGTTATATTTTTTCATCTATTATGTACCTTTTTTTGAAGATAGTAGACTTTAAAGATCCTCTGTTTATAAAATGTAATGAAAAGTTTATGTAATAAAAAGTAAGGATGTCATAGGGACATGGACTATTAAATAAAAATACCAAAGTGACAATTTAATATTCATGTGTGGGACATGTCATGATATGTCAAAATCCCATAGTGATAAATTGATAAATGAGGGTGGGATATGGTCTACTACTTCATAAGACCATGGGGTTCTAGGCATGGAAACCTAGGCCCAAAATAATGGCATTAGACTATGGTTTCAATTGGATATAATATAATTTTAAATTAAATGATCATTGTTAAAAATTGTATTGTGACATGTAATATACCTTGGGGATAGTTTAGACTCTGGCCTGGGATGCAGTAGGTATTGTAGTTCGGGTGTGCTCAGGAACCTAGGGGGTTTATGTGGTTACTTTAAAAGAATAATAAATGTGACAAGTTTTTAATTATGAATTTTAATTATTCTTTTTACAACTGGATACACTTATATTGATTGGATATTGTTTTACGTGTCTTTGGTGTTTTCCTACTTATTTTTACTCACACCCCAATCAGGCTTCCTTATCGGAACCTAAAAAGATTTCATAGTTGAAGGATAGGTTAATGAAAAGATACATATAAAGATAGTTGATATGGGACGAGGCATGAATGAGGAAACCAGACATGGTTTGGGACCCACATGGGATTTTTTAGTGTCTTTATTTATTTTGGGGTTTTTCATATTGGCACATGGTATTTACTTTGGTAGGGAATATTTATTGTTCAGTTTTGATATTTTAATTCCTATTTTGGTCATCATGTGACACTAGTATTATTCTGGTAATAGTTATATCATATGGTTATTGTTTATTTATTTATTCTAGTATATTAATATGATTAAAAGTTTATAGTATCCCCATGATTGATAATAGACCCTCGCTACAAGTCGATAACCTGTAGCATATGGGGAGGTGCGCTTGAGGTCATGTAGCGAACCATCTCTGGGCACCAGTGTGTGGCACCCGGGTCAGGATGTTACAGCTAGAGTCTTCGCCAAATCATCAAGGTAAAATTTGTATTCTAAATTGATACAATTGAATGTAGTCCACATAAATCCTTACCACCATTTTAATTTATATTATGGCAAGATGATCAAGAGATAAATATTATATGGTAGAAAAAAATGTGTTTACTTCATATGGTGATCAACTATAACCCATAATTACCTCAACATCAATGATAACATAAACCATAAAGGTTACCAATACCTTTAATCATATGTCCATAAAAATGCATTCCTACTTAATTTACTTTGTCAATAAAACATATATGAAACTAATGGGTTGTATTGTAATAAATGACTACTGAAATATCATTAATTTTGATAAACTCCCATCACATAAAACATCAAAAAGGGTCTCAAAGAATTTAAACTTATGATCAACCTTAAACTCAAAAACCCATAATGGTATTCAAAAATTTTAATTTAATCTTACATGGATACATATACACTTACAAATTTTAATTCACCCTCTATTCCTTATATAAGATATTATCTCAAACAAAAACATTTTAATTGGATGAATGGGTTCATCCTTGTATTGATAGAACATAAAATATGATTTAATTATTCCAAAATCTTTGTAGAGGGATATAATAACTTGAAATTCCACCAAAGGATGAACAATAATATTTTCATAGGGATTATTCATACAAAATAAAACATGAAATTCCAAACTAAGGTGGGGAGGATATGTGTATCCTAATTATCATAATTTACATCATCCATTATGATTTCCTAATATTTACCTTTATCCATTATCTTCAGATTTTGTTATGGATTATAATCTATATTGGCCCTTAGATTGGGTAATTAATATTCATAATTCCCAAACTCCTTTCACTTGAAACATAAAAGTGCAAGTGATTCATTATGTTGATCTATATATCCATTCAATTAATTGATTGGAATATTCATGTCACTTCTACATTCTTTTTCTTGATGGTTAGGATTCCTATATATGAAACACCTTCTTGTTTATTTTAGGCACTCACCTTAGTTTTCTATCGCATATTTTTAGAAAGTTGGAGTTTAAAATTTTTCTTCTATCCATGTGACATATAATTTGATTTTCCATAAAACCCCATTTTCCTTTTCTTATCACCATAACCAAGGGAGTTTTCTGATTCCATTTCCACTTTTAGTTCAATTTTAATGATTTATTCATAGATTTTAATGTCCCTTACAGATAACACCCTTTAGATATTTAGTTTCAAGCCACTAAAAAATCAGTTAACCATACTTTCAAGATAAAATATAATACCCAAAGAGTACCTCATACATGTTGTAAAATTTTATTCATAGGTACCAACAGATTCATTATCCTTATAATTAAGATCAAGGAATTACTTCTACATTTTTTATGAAGAATATGGGGGGAGTACTTATTAAAAAATACGATTTTAAACTCATCCCACTTTATGGATTAAATTTATTCATATTCACTTGTATTATTATAAATATATCACTATTGATCTACCTTACCTGAAAAATAGTTGACAAAAAAATGAATTTTTCATTCTTTGATCACATGAGAATGGAAAATATCTTTTCAGTGGTTCTAATCAATTTCTATGAAACCAGAGGATTAGAAGAACCGCTTAAAGAAGTAGGGAGTTGCCTTATGAAGGGATCAAAAGAACACAATTCCCTATATTTATGATTTTGAATTCCATCATGATTAATATCTTGATAAAGATGTGAATGAAATACAATGAGGTTTTGAATTTAAGATCCCATAACATTCAGTTTCTTAAGAGGAAGATCATTGCATTTTTCAGAAATTATCAATTGGTGTTTGAGTGATCAATCGATGAGAGAGAAATTATCAGCGATTCTTGTGGATGGTTCTCTTCTTCCTTCATCATCTCAGGTTGTTTTTGATTATGGTACTTATAATTATTGATGTTCTCCAGTTGTTGATGATCCAAGAACATCAATTGGTGTGAATTCTAACAAGTCTTTTAGAGATACTCTTCTTGGTGGGGTTCTTTCTTCTTTTCTTATGTTTTTTTTCAGAAATTTATTTTCTCAATCTAATGTTCTTTATTAAGGATCATAGATATGTTTTGATTTATCTACGTCGCCTTTTGATGAAGCTTTAGATTGCCTATACTGGACATTGGTTTCCCGTTTTGGGTGTTCACGACCACCTTTTTCTATTTTTGCTCATTTTGTCAAGTTTTGGTGTCTTCAGTTTCTGGAAAAAATTTATTCAATTCATTGTATATCCTTCTATATTGTATTGGGTTTTGGGAAGATTTTATTTAGGAATGGTGTTTTTCTCCCCAGTATTTTTCCGATGGAACTTTATCTTATCCGATGGTCTTTAGATGCTCATCGTGGAAAAGAGAGCTCAGTGACAGCTGTTTGGATCAATCTACTAGGTCTTCCCCTTCCATTACAAAATAAAGGATTCCTAAATATGATTGGTTATTCTATTAGTGGATTCTTATGCTCGGATATTATAACAAAATCTTGTGTGGATATATTAGTGGCTAAAATTTGTGTGGAATTGAATTTTTCTCATTCGATACCAAACAAAATTGTTCTTCATGTGCAAGATTCCTTTTCATGGAATCAATATATAATGTATCCTATTTTTCTGAATTTTTGTCCTAATTATCATCTCCAAGGTCACTTTATACAGACATGTCATAAATTTTATTTGGGAAAGTTTCAAAATCATGGCCAGGATGTTAGATCTGGATCAACTCGAAGGAAGGATAAGATTATTATAAATGATTCATATATTCTTTCTTCTAATATTGACATCTCATGTGAAGTGATATAGGAAGAGTTTAAGATCATTGATGATATGGATCATATATCTACCTATTCGAATGAACATATGATAAATTTGGGGGTTTCCTATCTCGAGATACTACCATATATCCCATGACAAGTGTTTGAATTTTATCTTGAGGATTGTCTTTCTTTTCTCTTCAAACATTTATTTTCTTTAAAATATTATTGTATGAGTCGATGTATGATTCCTAGTTTTTCTTGGCCTCCGTTGCTTTTATAATATGGGTTACATATTGGTTCTGAGAAGAAGGATAATGTAGATTTTGGGCACAGATTGGTTTTGAGAATAAGGTTATTATAGATTTTGGGTCACAGATTGGTTTTGAGAAGAAGGATAATGCAGATTCTGGGTCACATATTGGTCTAAGAAGAAGGTTATTAAAGATTTTCGGTCACAGATTGGTTATGAGAAATAGAATAATATAGATTCTGGGTAACATATTAGTTTTGATAAGAAGGATAATGCATATTATGGGTCTCAGATTGGTTCTTCTTTTAATTTTTCAAAGGATATGGTTGTTTACTTGTTCTCTAATAACCCAGGTGAAGGGGTGTCTTTCACCTTGGATAGAAAGGGAAGTTCTACTAATCTTAAATTCCCTTTTGGATGCATTTTCTTTCTTTTTTATAATAGTTATGTATCTTCTTTAAGTATTAAAGTACAAAAGGAGAGATTATTTTCCCATTTTGAGAAGGAAATTTTTTCTTGTTCCAATCTCAGAACTCTTTCATTTCAATAATTCTTGTTTTTATATGTAATGACTAGGGTATTGGTAACCAAATTAAGTCAAATTTTATTTATTCTGATGTGTCTAATCATAATATTTCTCTGATGGGTATTCTTAAACATAAACATCCCCAGACGAAAATGGTGATTTTCTAGAAGGATCAATATGCATGGATTCATGCATACAGACCAGGTTAATCCTCATATTTGGATATTTTGGAACAAAATTCATAAGGTTGATCTTATTCTGGAGGATGATCAATTCATTACTATTAGATAATCTTAGGATGATCAATATTTTTTTATCTCTTTTATTTATGTAAGTAGTGATCCTTAACATTGGATTTTTCTATGGAATAATATAAACTCTTTTGATCCTGGTAATGTTCCATGGTTTGTTGCTGGTGATTTTAATATAATAACTAAACTTGATGAGAATAAGGGTATAGGTCCTTTTCCTAGACGATCTAGCAATGATTTTAAGATTTTTATGACAGGAAAAGGACTGTTGGATCTTGGTTATCATGGAGATAAATTAACATGGTGTAATAATAAAAAGGGTGCAAATATATCTTGGATTCGTTTGGACAGATGCTTAGGTAACGTACATGTTATATCCACGTATGCTAATACTAAAGTAGATCATTTGATATGAGGTATTTCAGATCATTATCCATTACTGATTTCTATTTCTTCTAAAAATGATAATTTTGAGAAATTTAGATATTGTTGTCATTGGAATGATGATCTAAATTTTCATGAATTGGTGAAAATCTCTTGGGAAGAACCTATTTAGGTCCATTCTTGGAATCATGTTCAGATTAAACACAAGCGTCTCAAGGAAAAATTAATGTTATGGTCATAGAATCTCATTCTTCCAGAGTAAATTTTACATGATGTCATGCAAGAGGTTGAGCTTCTTGAACTTCATCTAGTGGAGGAATGGGTTGAGAAATTTTTTGAGGATCATCCCAATAAGAAATATTATTTAGTTTATTTTATTCTTAAATAGGAGCAGATATCCATGGATGAAGCTAGGAAAAAATGGTTACAAGAGGGAGATAAAAATACAGTGTTTTTTCAATCTTGTATCATAGAAAGGAAAAGGTTTATTAAACCGAATATTTTACTTCAAAATTGTACTTTTTCTAATGATAGATACTTGATTGGAAATATGATTTTTACAATATTAAAGATATTCTTGATGGACCCAATGTTACCATGCCTAATGGTTATCCTAGAATCTCTACTGAACTTTTTGATGTTATTCCACATTGTGTTTCAGACAGTGTTAATAATGATATGGGACCCCTTCCCCAAGAAAGAGAGGTTTTTTATGCCATGATGAATCTCAATCGAGACAGTGTTTTTGGACCTGATTTCTTTCATGTTGATTTTTATATATTCTCATGGGAGATTATTAAGGATGACCTTATTGCTTCAATTCATGATTTTTTAAGGGTGGGTAGTTGTCTTGAGCTACTTGTTCCACCATGGCGGTTCTTATTCCTAAGAACATAAATCCTACTTCTATCCTCCATTGTAGCCATATAAGCACATGTAATATGTCTTATTGGATTCTTTATAGTCTTATTAATTCAAGGGTTTCATTTTATTTAACCAAGTGGATATCTCTTGAGAATCTTGGTTTTGAGAAAGGTAGAAATATCCAGGGAGGCATAGATTTAGCACAATAAATGGTTAGGGACATTAACATTAAAACCCAGGGTTCTAATGTGGCCGTTAAACTTGATATGAATAAATCTTATGATCATGTGGAATGGGGTTTTATCAATAATGTTTTGGAAGTTATGGATTTTTCTTCATGGAATGTTGATATTCTTTTTGGTTGTTATTGTTTTTCTTGGCTGACTGTTTCTTTTATGGGTAAAACATATTGTTTCTTTAAATCTACTCGAGGTCTTCACTAGGGGGATCCAATTTCTCCAAGTATTTTTTTAGTTCAGAATGTTCTTAGTGGATTGATTCATAGGGGCCGAAATCATGGTGTTATTCTTTATTATTGGTGTGTTATGAATTCCCATTCAGTGTCTCATCTCATGTTCGTTGATCATGCTATTATTTTCATGAATGCTTCAAGTAGTTATTTGAGTGGTTTGAATATGATCTTGGAGGAATACTATCTTTGGAGTGGTAAAATAATTAACAAGAGCAAGAGCTGTTTCTATATATCCAAAACTTATACCTTGATAAATGTTTCTACTGTGGGTTATATTCTAAACATGTAGAAGAATGAATTTCCTATAGAATATCTGGGGGCTCGTCTATCTTATAAGAGGCTTTAAATTTCTGATTCTGACTCTCTGATCAGCAGATTTATGATACGTATTGTTAATTGGAAAAAATTTTCTCTATCATTTGAGTGTAAAATCACTTTGATTAATAGTGTTATTCTGGCTTCTCCTTTTCATGCACTATCTTCTGTTAAGGTTCCTAAGGGTGTAATAAAGAATATAGATAGAATTCTTGGGAATTTTTTATTTTATCCTAAATATAAAGGTAAGAGAAATTGGGTGTCATGGGATAGTATGGATCATCCTGTGATTGAAGGGGGGATTAATATTCAATGGCTTAATGATACTATTAGGTGTCTTCATAGAAAAATATCATGGGAAGTTCTGTAATTTCAAAATATATGGGGTAAAACAATGCATGGAAATTCAGTGGGAGATAGATTTTTTCTGGATGGCCATGGGTATCCTTTCTATAAGGTTATTGGTTCTTGTATTAATTCCATTAAGTCTCACTCTAGATGGAGGGTTGGGAAGGGTGGAAATTTTTTTTGGAACCACAACTAGAGTGGTGAATTAATTGGATATCCAGGCTATCCTATGTCAAACATATCCTTCAAAGAAGCCTATCAACACCCAGATTTCATTAGTTCAATTTTGGACACCAAACAACAGTCCCTTTTCAATCTTATTATTTTATCATCTGAATATGATAAGTGTGTTTTCACTCCTTCTTTATCTTGATCTTTCACAATGATAGATTATCATAGGATCCTAAATGTTCATAATCCTATGAATCCTTGTAATAATATCCTTTGGGTTAAATCTATTCCCTTGAAATATAATTTCCTATTGTGGATGATTAGGAATAGTTTTGTTTCTACTGATGAAAATGTTAAAAGATGTGGGACATCCATTGTTTCAGGATGTGTTTGATGTATGATTCATAAATAAGAAATTTATAATCATATTTTCTTTGATAGTGATTGGGATTTTGATGTTTGGAGCTTTTTTGGTGAGTTCATAGATTTTTCATCTTCACCTATGGATAATCATTATTTTCTTGATCTCTGGTTTCATGGTTTAGGTATGGGGTGTATTGAATGATCTGCTCATGATGTAATTCTTCTGGCAGGATGCTGGTGTTTATGGAAGGCCAGGAACATGTATCTTTATAAAAATATCGGTACAAATAACTGGATCATTATCTGTAGAATTAAAAATATTCTTTCTGGTTTCATCAGGGCTTTAGGGAAATGAAGGGAGGATCCTTCTTTGCAGAAACATGTGTGTACTCAGATGGATAGACCTTCTCCTCTTCTTGGGGTAAAATGGGTATGTTGGCATCCTCCTTCAAAAGGTATAAAGCTTAATAGTGATGTTTCTTCTATTTCAGGCTGATGTAGGGGTGGAGGTATTGTTCGAGACAGTTGTGGGTATACCATATTGGCCTTTTCTATCAGGCTCGAGTATGGTAATTCTTTATATGCTGAAGCTATGAAAATGTTATCAGGTCTGTCCATTTGCAGGAAAAGGAAGCTGGATATTACCATTGCTGAAACAGACTCATTACTCTTATATAATTCTTTACATGATTATGGTTCAGTTCATTGGTATATTTCCTGTATTGTGAGAAAGTGAAAAATCTTTTTAGATAATGACATCAGAGTCTCACACATCTAGAGGGAGGGAAACCAGGATGTAAAATATCTTATGTCGATTGATATTCTTGGTATGAAAATTTTTTTCCTTGATTTTTATGGCTTGAAACTGGAAAGGGTTAACATCATTAGAGGAGATGCTCTTGGTCTCTAATACTTTATACCCCCTTGATTATTTTCTTTATTTTGGTATGTCTTTTCGTGCCTTTTCTTCTTGTACTCGTTGTTTTCTTTGAATAAATAAAAAATATGAGTTGTTATGATATCGTTTCATTTTACACCCCATTCCGCATTAACACAGTTCCTCTAGTTTCTATCTATTGACTAAAACAAAAAAGAACAGTGTAAGAAACATTAATCATAACAAGGAAACACAAAATTATGATGAATCAATTACTAAGTGTCTAAATCATGATACCGTATTTTTATCCTATGGAACCTTAGGTTTATCCTAGGCCATTCATAGTCATGCTATATTTAAATATCTCAAGACGTTTTATAAATAGTGTGTGAATTTCCATTGCATATCCCCTGTGAGTGTCAAACTAGGTGTGTAGAAAAGACCATTATCCTGCACCATGTGAAAATATAGTCTAGCTAAATGCACTTTTTTTAGAGTTATTATCCCTAGGTACCTCTATTCTAGATTTACATCTATTTTTAGTATCAAAAAAAATATGTAATTACTTGAAAACCACTTTCTCTATTCTTTACCAAAATTCCAATACATTTTCCTATACTTTGAATAATCCTTAGACTTATCCTTAGAGAAATACCAAGAAATATCCTTTAAAATATCCATAGGGATATCACTAATGTTTTCTCATCCTAGTTTCCAATGGTTAACTAAACCTTTCCTCAGACACAAATAATAGTGACCCAATTTTTTCATGTAACACCCTAAGATTTTATAAAGTATTTTTTCAAATTAATTTAATCTTTTTGACATTAATGATTACATGAAACACTAAAATTAGCTTGCCTTACATGAAGAAGTTGAGTTTGTCTTGAATTTCATGAAACATTGAGTTTAGATTGCACTATATGCAACACCGAGTTTAGTTTTCATTACATGCAACAACCAATTTCTTTAAAATCCTGTATGAAATGCGACACCGAGCTTTAGTGGATGATGAAATAATATTAAATTAAAGATGACCATTATAACTATCTATAAAAATGTGGGTATGAGAAGTAAAAAATTATTATATATATATATATGTATATGTATTACTCAATATAAATAAAATATTAGTAAATATTAAATCATTTTTAAAGTAATTATATTCATAAAAAATGTTTTCTACAAAAATGTTTTTTATTTGTTTTTATAAGAAAATATTGTAAAACATTTATAGAAATTTTATAAAATTTATTTTATAAAATGGAATTCATTCTTGAAATAGTCATATTGAAATTAAATCATGGTGAAATTTCGATATTTTTTAGAAAACATTGATTTTTGGTGAATAGTGAAAAATAATGATTTTAGTAAGACTATCAATTGTTTTCAATAAGTTAAGTAATTTAAATGCACATTCATATTTTAAATCAAAATATTTATTTTTTATTAATATTTAATCCACTTAATTAATTTTGAATCAACTTTTTATTGGACTTTAGTATAAGTTTATTTTAGGGATTAAAAGTGGTTTTTTTTCTTCAAAAAACTATTTAAAGCGCAAAATGGTTCTCCATTTGAATTAATTAAATTAATCCCTAATGAAAAATGTTTTATAATGAAATTTATTTATTATATATAAATAAAAAATAATTTAGATTCATAAAATGATATTAATTATACATATAGTTAATATAAAATCACTTAATGCTTGAGAAATACACATCTTGAAAACCTATTTTTTCCTCATGTCTATGAGTTTTTTTTAAATTTAAAAATTTCCACTTTTATAAAAAAATAGAAAAAATAAAGTTAAAATTTTAAATCATAATTTAAAAATTATATTATTCTGAAATTTTTATAATTTTATTAAAATATTTAATTTTTGATAAATAGTGAAAAATACTAAATTTTAATGGAAAACTGCCTTTTCGTTTAATTTATTTATAAATTTAACTTATATTTCATATTTGTTTTAAAGTTAAATTAGTTAAATTATACATAAATTAATACAATTTAGTTTATTTTAATAAATTTAATATTAAATTTTGATATAAAAACGTCGTAAACTTTCGAATATTTTTTCTTTTAAAACCATCCTTTTCTTCGCATTTGTGAGATTGATTTTAAATTATATTTTTCCACTTACATGAATAGAATTATTTAAAAAAATTCCAAATTTAGAATCAGAATAATTTATATTATCTAATAAGGTCAACATAATGTTTGTCCAAAATTAACAGTGAATATAGAAAAAATTAATTACTGTAGTAATGGTAAAAATGGATTTATTATGGGGTTAAACTATTCAGATAATGGTAAAAATGACCTAAAAACTTGACCAAAACCCATTTTATTGAAATATTTACACCTTATATATTATCTTTTAGAAATATTACAATTTTTTAATCTTTTTTCACAAAACATATTGGTTTTATTGAATATTTTCAAAACATTATTAGTTTTCCACTCACAATATTTATAAAAGGGCACCCCTCTACTCAATTATTCAAAACATCAAACCATTTTGTTTCAGAAAATACCTGAAAAAATAACATCCCAAATCCCTCCCCTAATACTATAATACTTATAGTGATTCGAAAGGAATCTTAGGAAGGCTTTCAGTGCAAACATAAGAAGGATAATTGAAGAATAATTAACGTTCATCAACAAATATTTTGGTTTTATTTCTTCCTCCACCCCATAAATTATTATTATATAAATATTATATAATTAATTCAGAATATTCGATATATTAATATGTTTTTATGTTATTTTAATTATCTAAAACCATCTCCAATTCCGTCAAATAAGTTATGAAAGCATCGTTCGTGTGTACGGTGGACTACCGCCTCACGAACCGATGTCATTAATTTTTCCATTACCACCTATAAAAGTTGGAAATAATGATGGTTTTGTTGTTTATATATGATATTGATGATATTTTTATTGTTATTTAATCATTATATTACATATAAATTTATGCTTTATATTTTGTGGGAATATAATAAAGTCGCTGGTGTGTATGGCAGACTATCACCACGTAAAGAGATGTGATTCATTCATGATTTACCTAGAAGTTATTAATGGTAAATTTAATGAAAATATGTTATATATATATGAAATAGTAATTATTCGGGAAATATAATTTATCAATTAACTTTTCTTATTTTAATCCGACAAGAAAATGGATGTAACGACCATTCATATGTACGACCTACCTTCTCTATGAATGCTGTATTTTATTTTCTATCACTATACTTTATTGATTACTATAAATATATATAATGAATATATATATATATATATATCTTGGTTATAACTTTTGATATTATGAAACCATTATTAAGTAAATAGAACGAAAAAAA
The DNA here is from genome assembly GCA_963277665.1 of Viscum album. Lineage (NCBI taxonomy): Eukaryota > Viridiplantae > Streptophyta > Magnoliopsida > Santalales > Viscaceae > Viscum > Viscum album. The sequence goes on from OY728130.1 coordinate 407,928,821, forward strand.
ATCAAGCCATATATAAAAAACAAAGAGGTTATTACCCAAAATGCGACTTTAACTTGGAATTGTTAATAAATGAATAATAAAATAACATAAGAAAAAAATAAATAGTATGATATATATGAATAATATTCTTTAATATATGTTTAATAAACTTATATTTATTATATCAGAGGTTTTAATGAGTAATATTGAATTCAAGACTTAAGGTAATAGATTTCCATCTTAGTTTTTACTTATGGGAGACACATGAAATATTCACCACCTATTTATTTTATGTGATATATATAATGACCAAGAATTTATTTTATGAATCTTATTATTCAAATTATTTTTATTTAAATATATTTTAGGATATCCCTTTTATGTGGTTTATGGTTCAATAGTTAACAAATTGACAAGGGGTTTTGTCTCAATTTTCTTTCTTTGGGACATAAGTTATGTTTGAACCTATCCTTTTACATGTGGTGTATATACATCCAATTTTACATTTTATATCAGGAATATAATTATTTTAATAATATTTTATGTGTAATTTAATGTTATTATTTCATGGGGATTATGATTCAAAGTTACTAAAGTGGCTATAGTTTTATGTTACAATCTCATTGTTTATCGAGATTATTTATGATTATGATTCCAAAGATGGAATATTACGATATATATCTCAAGAAAATATTAAATTTTATTCTCCTATGATTATGTAATGATAATAAATCTTTTTTAATTCATTTTTATATCTTTATGTTCTCTAGAGTTTAAAATAATTTTTTTTACGAAAAATCATCTTTTCGGTTGAACACTATTTTTCTTCCAAAACCAAGTTTTATAAAAAAATTTCCAAAATGTTTTTGACATCCTTAAAATGATTTGTTAAATAAACTTTTACAATTTTTTATTTTTTTTTATTTTTTTAAAAAAAAATATGCATTTCATTTTAAATAACAATGATTGTTTATATTTTACCTGAAATGTGAAATAAATCTTTGTTTTAATGTGTAAGACATGAACGAAACTTTCTGTTGTTATGACAATTATTTTATTTTAATACTCCTTTATATGTTTTACATTTTATATTCAAATAAAATGATATAAAAAATTCTCTTAAAAGTGTTTTTCAAATGGAAAATGATATTTTCCTCAAGAAATGTCTTAAATGTTTTTTTTAAGATTTCTTTACAAGTTTTCATTTTTATTTTGTAAGAACATATTTTTAAAAATATTTTTTTTTAAAAATTGATTTTAAATTAAAATATATTTTATTCAAGAAATGTCCCATATAGTATTTTAAAAATATTTTCCATATAAGATGAACTCTTTTAATGTTACCTATGATTTATTAGGGATTTTAACTAAGGATACCATTATTATTATTTTTATCAAATATTTATTATGAACATTTTTTATGAAACACTTCTCTCTTCCATGGGTTATACCATGAAATAATTCTTATTAAACCCACTTATTTTTCATGGGTTATGATATGATGAATTAATGAAATGATTATAAAACTTGTATCTTTTTAATAGGTTATGAAATGATGAAATATTTATGATAGCCATTTCATTTGATGGGTTATGATATGATGAATGTTTTATGATCATCTGGAACATATATGTATGAATTTCATTATGTGATGGTGATTAAGTTATCACCAAGGAAGGTTGTTATGTTATAACCAAGGATATTATTTACACTCTAACTAAAGATGGGTGGGACCTATATATTCCTCTAATTTGTTGGTTAAAGATTTATATCTCATGAGATAGATAGGATTGGAACAGAGAGTGAAATTGGTTCAGTATGGGAATTTTCCCACCATGATGGTCTTGGGATTGATCTATAGTAACATTATGGTTTACGGAGTGAACACATTCCACTATAAGTAAAGAAATTCCATTGGGGATGGTTTTTTATCCCACTTAGGAGGTATATCCACTGAAAATAAGGGTATATAGGTGGTTATCCCAAGCCCAAAAAAAGTTACACAAGTGGTTATCCTAATTCGAACATGTTATGAATGAATTTGTGGGTATAATTGAAATAATATTTAATATTCTTATACGTATGCCACAAATATATGCCATTTTCAAGTTTTATGTTCTCATGGATCATGTTATTTGATTTCCTTTTTATTTTTGTCTTATGAACTGTTAATATTTATTCCATGATTCTTGTTTATGATATATAAAAGGTTAGATATGAACTTTTTAATTTAAATTCATGATCACATACCATTATCCCTATCTTATTCTTTCATATGATGATCTATTGATATCTATTTGGTTTACCCTTACTAAGAATCTGAGCTCACCCTTTCTTACATTTTCTTTCCCAAGGATATAAAGAATGGTTTTTAATTAGGAGTACTAAAGGGGAAGATCATTATGGGAGACATTAAAGATATTTTAATAATTTAGAGTATTGTGTTCTAAGTTTCTAATGGAACTAAACTATTATGGTCATATGTTGTGTGTTTGTGAAATGTAATAAATATTAATATAAAAATATGTAATATCCATGTATGAGAAGCCTGGGATGTTATAGTTGGTATCAAAGGGAAGTATTATTTAACACATGGAAACTAAGATAATAAAACACAAGTGAGATCACTAGGGAAATTTATAAGGATAATTATAGGGATGTATTTAATGAAAACTCTATGGATGATTCAAATTTATAGGAAAATGTACTGGAATTTTTGTAAAGGATATAGAAATTGTTTTCTAAGAAATTACATCCCTATCTGGACACTACAAGTAGATGTGGATTTGGCACAAATATAACAAGGGGAAACAGCAACCGAAACACTGTATTGAACTAGACACAATTGGGAACTAGTGCATGACAATGGGCCTTACAGTACACCTAGTTTGACACTCCATGGGATATGATTTAGAAATTTAAAGACTCTTTATAAACCATCATGAAGGAATTAAATAGATGATGACTATGAATGACCTAAGATAAACCGAAGGTTTCATAGATTAGTGAATAAGGACTAATGATTTAGAGTTAAAATAAGTTATTTTACTGATGTATTGATTTCCCATTATGATTAGAATTTCCCACACAATGATTCTTAGTTTTATTCAATAGTTTTAACTATAAGGAATCATGTTAACAATGAATATGATGGAAAATTTAGTGACAATGAGAAACCAAATTGGATGATAACTAAAGAGAAAGTTATTTTGATTATACCTAATTAGATATTTTGATATATGATTAACAACATGAAAATTCAGTGAGATTCCATACAGATTAAATAAGAGGCATATTGAATTTTATGAATGTTCAGGTGGTAATGAGTATATAGTATAGATATTTAGATTCCTTCATGTCAAGAAGTTTGGAAGAAAAACCAGAAGAAATATCTAAAATGGAGGGGAATATGTTATCAATCTGAAAAAATCTCATAGAGCATATTTTTTTGAGGAGTCTAATTTCTTATCTATTAAGAACATGATAATTACCCAAATCAATACCCTAACCCAAGAATTAACTTCTAGACTAAGGACGGACCTACCCATACCAATATTTGAAGTGGAATGATTGAAGTATTTATATATTTGGATTCAAGAATTATGAATTTTTAAATATATATGGATTGTTCCGTATAATTCTTTAATTAAGGATTTAAAATAATATTTGGAAATATTATAATGAAATAGAAAATTGATTTAATGAAAAGGTTTTATTTTGATTAAGGGAAACATAAACCTTAATACATTCTTGATATTGAGATAATAATGATGGAATAAAGGGAAGATTGATATACATAAAGTAAATTGAATAGCACTGATGACCCAGGAACTGATTAATGATTCATGGAAATGTGGTTTATGTTACTATTTATAGAGTTTACAACATTATTGGATTGTTGGAATATAATAATTTTGTTATATTATTCAAGGAATAAAGAAAAATTCAGTTTTTCATTAAGGTTTTATGGTAATTTAGGTTATTACCATGTTTCATGAGAATAAATGATGAAGTTATTCACATGTTTGGTATGTGATAATTAAGAGATAACTCATATTATCTAGGGAACTGATGATAGGTTCATTTTAGAAATTTAGTGATATTCTTTATACAGTTTTAGATTTTAATCCTTTGGAAGGGTTATAAGCCTAAACATATATGAAATGGTTTATGTTGAACATTGAATGAGGTTTTATAGATTAATGTATTATATCAATACATGCATATTTATTTATAACTTCTGCTAACCATTTTTTTGTGATGATAACTAAAGATAAATGGAATGAATTATCATTATATTTATGGATCTTATGATTTTTAAGTTCTCTCAGAATAAAAAAATACACCTTCATATCATAGAGTAAGATATATATTGGAAATATATGAAGGCACCACCCAAAGGTGAGATTGTTCTTACGAAACAGAATAAAATCAAGTATGTATATCTTCTCATTAAAATTCTTCAACTATTGAAAAATAATATTGAAACAAAAATGTTATTCGAGTACCTTCATCTATGATGAATCTAATGGTCCCTTAAATCATCATAGATTTAGGGTTTTGTGCTTATTAACCTTATTTAGATCACTCACTTTCATGGGATTAATTATCTCTAGCACCCTATATAATTATTTTTTATTTTATTCCATGTAAAAATCGTCACATTCGAGCTATGTTATCCTATGTGGAAATCTAGTTACAAGTTACTTTTAGGTAATCGTTATGTTTTCAAATTTACCATTTTAAGGGGAGTTTTGTAGTTAATTTTCATGATGTGGGTTTCAATGAAGAAATTTTCAAATGTTAAACATTTGACAAAAATGATAAATTTTAAGGGTGAAATTCATTTTAATAGGGGTAGAATGTAACACACTGATATTTTTTAATTTGTTTTCTGAATTAATTTAATATTTTTGATATTTTTCCTAACACACAATACTAAATTTAGATTTTATTACATGAAATCACTGATTTTGGATTAAGTTACATGAAATGCCAATTTTAGATTTCTTTATATGAAACACATATTTAGGTTGTTTTGCATGAAATAATTATTTTCTTATAAATTTTTCATAACAAACGACACCGAGCTCTAGTGAATCTCAAAATAATATTTTTTTAAATTTTCACATTATAAACTAGCCATCAAATAGGAGGGTATTAATAGTGTAAATTACTTTATGAAATACACATATAAAATTCCAACTAAATATAAATTAATTCTTAGCAAATAATAAATCAATTTTTTGTAAAGTAATAATATTCATCAAAAACATCATTTCTTCAAAAAAAATTTATTTATTTTTATGTTAAATTATTATAATTAATTTGTGGAAATTTTAGAAAATTTATTAGAAAAAATGAAATTTAATTTCTAAAATATCATATCAAAATTAACATGTGGATAAATTTTGGTACTTTTTATAAAATATTAATTTTTTGGTGAATAGTGAAAAATAACGATTTTTGTAAAACTATCATTTATTTTAAATAAATTAGGTAATTTAAATCCAATTTTATTATTTATATTTACCTAAATAATTTTTAGTTATATTTAATCCATATAATTACTTTTTAATCAAATATATATTAGATTTTTGTATATGTTTATTTTAGGGTTTAAGAGAGGATTTGTTTCTCTAAAATCTATTTTAAAGTTCATAATGTTTCTCCATTCTAATTAATTAAAATAATCCATTATGAAGAATGGTATAAATTAAATTTATGGATTATATAATTATAATTTTGAATTGATATTCATAAAATTATTTTTATTATACATGATGTTCATATAAAATCATCTTCTTCTTGAAAAATACACTTCTTGAAAACTGATTTTTTCATTGTGTTTGTAAGTTTTGATTAAAATTTACTTTTTAAAACTTTTTTTAAAAGAATTATGAAAAAATAAATTTCATTTTTGAAATAAAAATTTCAAAATTATATTATGATAAAATTTTGAATGTTTTCTGAAAAGAATAATTTTTTGATGAATAGTGAAAAATATTGAATTTTAATTGAAAATTGCATTTTCATTTCATTTATTTATAAAGTTAAATTTTGTTTTAAATTGGTTTTGAAGTCTAATTAGTTAAATTATAAATACATTAATCGAATATAGGTCATTTTAATCTATTAAAAATTTATTTTTTATATAATGTTTTTAAGCTTTTGAATATTTTCTCTTTAAAAAAATGTTTTCTTATCACTTCTGCGGGATTAAGTTTTGATTAAAATTTTCTAATTATGTGAATTTAATATGAAGAAATGTATTACATATTTTGAATAATAATAATTTATATTATCTAATAAGGACAATTTAATTTTTTTGACCAAAATTATTAGTGAATGCAATAAAAATTATTTTCCACAGTTAAGGTAAAAATGAATTTACTGCGGGGTTAAACTAAGAATATACAGGTAAAAATGACCTTCCAACTTGTACAAAACACATTTATGGCCATATTTCCACCTTATATATTCTATGTTCTATAATTTCCCATCTTGGAAGCTTTTTTCATGATAAACACGTGGGTTTGTTTGAATCATTTTAAAACATTACATGTTTTCCACTCACCAAACTTACAAAACGTTACCCACTCTCATATCTTCTTCACACCTTCAATTTTATTTGATTTGGATAGTAACTATCCAAATAAATTCAAAAAATCTATCCTATAATCCTATATTCCTTATTATTGGAATAAAGGCAACCGAGGAAGGATTTTAGTGTAGTCATAAGGAGGACACCCAAAGAAAAGGTAACGTTCATCAATGATCCTTTTAGTTTTATTTATTCATCCACCCCATAAACTGTTATTATATAATTATTATATAATAAGATCAGTTTCTTACATATAATAAGATGTTTTTATATTAATTTAATGACCTAAAACCATTATCACTTTGATCAAATGGGTTACGAAATCATCATTCGCGTGTACAGCGGATTACCACCTCACAAACTAATGTCATTTGTTTTTTCCATTATCACCTATAACGGTTGGATATAACGATGGGTTTATTATTTATAAAAAATATTTATGAAATTATTAGGATTATATAATTATTATATCATACATAACATCATGCTTTACATTTTTTTTGGGAATATGATAATGTCTCTCGGGTGTATGACAGACTACCGCCTCGCAAAACGATGTGATTTATTCAATATTTACATAAAAGGTATTAAAGATGAATTTAATAAAACTATTTTCTATATATAAATATGTGAAATTAAAATTTATCTTTAATTATAATATATTAATTAAATTTAATTCTTTTAATCCAACATGAAAATGGAAACAATATTAATGCGTACTTACGATCTACCGTCTCCCTGAACGGTGTATTTGTTTTTCTATCTCTATCCTTTATAGATTAATATAAATAAAAATAAACCAAATATATATTATATTTATATAATTTTTAAATTTATGTGTATTATGTAACCAAGATCAAAATAATAGGGCTAAAAAGAACAAATAAAAAAATAAATAAAAATAAAGAGGTTATTACCTAAAACGTGATTTTAACATGTAGTTGTTAATTAATGGATAATATAATGAAATTAGAAAATAAAAAATGGTATAATATATATGAATATGTTTCTATAATATATATACATAAAATTATATTTATTATATAGGAGGTTTAAATGAGTATGATAGAATTCAAGACTTAAGGTAAGGGATTTCCATCACACTTTCAACTTTTGTAAGACACATGCCATATTCACCACCTATTTATTTTATGTGGTGTATATACCACACATGATTTTTTTTATAATTATTCTACATAAAATTATTGGGATTTAAATATCCATTTCATGATCTTTCTTTAAATTGGATTATTATTAAAAATTTAACAAATCGATAAGGGATTTTTGTCTCAATTTTCCTTCTTTGGGACATAAGATATGTTATGCACCTATTGAATTTTATGAGTTGTATATACTTAACCTTTGAAATTTTATATAATTAATAACCTTATTTTAATGATATTTTATGTTTCAATTAAGTTTATTATTTCATGGGTGTTACGACTCAAAGTCAGCTAAGTGGTAAGTGTTTTATGTTATAATATCACTGTTTACCAATATTGTTTATGACTATACTTAAAAAGAGCGAATATTATGATATATATCTAAATAAACTCATAAATTTTATTATACTATGGTTATTTAATTTGAATACATGATTCTATTCATTTTACTCTATTTATGTTCTTAATAGTTCAAAAGAATTTGTTTTATAAAAAATCATCTTTTCGATCAAAAACACACATTCTTCCATAATCGTGTTTTTTAAAAATGTTTTTAACATCCTTAAAATGATTTAATAAGGACATTTTTAACCATTTTTTATTTTTTAAAAGTTTTTAAAGGAATATTTATGTTGTTTTAGAAAATAATGTCTGTTTGGATTTTACCAGAAATGTGAAATGAATCCTTGTTTAAAATGCACGACATGAACAAAAATTCTTATTGTCATGAAATTTTTTTACTTCTAATATTAGTTTATATGTTTTTAAGGTTATATTAAAATAAAAGGATTTCTAAAAAATGTTTTAATTTTATTTAAAAGTGGAGAGTATATTTTCCTCAAGTAGTGTTTTTAATAATTTTTAAATCTTCCATTATAAGTTTATATGGTAATTTTCATTGAATGGGATTTTAAAAATGTTTTTATGTTTTAAAAACTAATTTTCAATGAATATATATTTTCTTCAATAATTTCCCAAATAATATTTCAAAATAATTTGTTATTTAAGATGAAATCTCTTGATGTTACCAATGATTTACTAAGGATATGAACCATGTATACCATTTTTATTATTTTTATGAATGGTTTATTATTAAAAAATGTTTATGAAACCTGTATCTCTTCAATGGGTTATAAAATTACAGAATTTTTTTAATACTATTTTTTCATGGATTATGCTAGGATGAAATGATTATGAAACTTTTATCTTTTCCATAGGTTATAATATAATGAAATCTTTATGAAACACATTTCGTTTCATGGGTTATCACATGATGAATGTTTTATGATCCTGTGGTACACATATGTATGATTTTCATTATATTATGGTGGTTACATTATAACCAAGGATAGTGGTTATGTTATAAACAAGGATATTGGGTACAGTATAACCAAATATGGGTGGGAACAATATCTCCCCCTAAATAACTGGGTAAATATTTATATCTCATGAGATAATAAGGACTAAAACTAAGAGTGAACTCGGTCGAGTAAGGGAATTTGTCTTCTATGGTGGTCTTGGGAGTGAAATTTGACTAACACGATGGTTTGGGTAGTGAATTAATTCCACTATTATGAATGATTTTCCACTCAATATAGTGGTGTGTCACAACCAAGAGGTGTATCCATAAAAATAAGGGTATACAAGTGGTTAGACCAAGTGCAAATAAGGAACATGGGTGGTTATCCAAATATTAACATGTTATGATTGTTTTGGTGGGAGGAATTGACATAAGATTTTATATGCTTATGAGTATTCCAAAAATACATGTCTTGTGCCAATTTTATTTATTCATGGCTCATGTTATTTTATTTCCTTATGATTCATGTTTTATGAACTTAAAATATTTATGCCATGACTCATGTTTATGATCTATGACAAGTTGGGTATAAACTCCATAATTTATCTTCTTGATCACACACCATTATTCTTATATTATGATTTCATATGACTATGGATTGATATCTCCTATGTTTACAATTAATGATCATCTAAGATCACCCTTTCTTGTGGTTCCCTTTCTCAAGTTATGCAGAAAAGGTTTTATGTAGGTGTACTAAAAAGGATGATCTTTATGGGAGACATTGAAGAACTTTCATGAATTAAGAATATTGTGTTTTGGGTTTAGAAATGACACTAAAATATTAATATCCTCTATCGTGTGTTTTTGTAATCTAATGAATATTAATCTTAAAGGATGTAATATCCATGTATGAGAAGCATGTGTCTCTTTATTTCATACATGTATTTTACATATTTTTAGATTAATATTCAATATATTACACAAACACATGCTTTAGGTATGTAATAGTTTAACGTATTTGGGTAATAGGTGAAAAATCTTCTTAATTTAGGTTAGATCATCAAAATCACCAATAAAGATCTTCCCTTTAGTAATCTTCAAAATATTAACCTACTTAAAACCTTTATTCATAACCTAGGGAAAGAAAACATAAGAAAGGGAGAGATCAGATACTCAGTAAGGGTAAGAAAGGGATATATCCATATAACATGAGCATATGGGTATGAGAACATAAGAATAAAATTTTAAAACCATAATTTCCATAGAAAATTTCACCTATTAATTTAAGGTAAAAAAATTAGGCCCTCTTATAAACTTATGGACATGCAACCAGGTCCACACGTAACATTATAGAGTTGTAATATAGGACCATTAATAACACTGTGAACATGTAATTAGGTTCATGCATATAATTGTAAACATGTAATCAAGTTCATGTATAACATTTTTTAAATGTAACTTGGTTCATGTATTATATTCTTAACATGTAATGAGGTTTACACATAACATATTTACCCATGATTTATCTATCTATAACTAATGAATTGAAGGGAGATATAGGCCACGCATATATCAAAATGAAAATCACACATATGTGAAACCCAAGATCATATAAAACATTCATCATATCATAAAGCATTTAATGAAATGGGGTTTAGAAACATTTAATCATATTATCAAATTTTTAAAAGAGACAGGTTTTATAATTTCATAATTTCATCATAGCATAACCCTTGGAAGAAGAATCATGTTTCATTTGAATTTTATCATTGTATAACCTGCGGAAGATAAAAGGGTTTCATAGGAATGTTTTCATGATAAAAAACTCATATAAATAATAAGAATTGTATCATTTTTCTGTATCCCTATAAAATAATATGTTACATTAAAGGATTACATCTTAGACAGAGAATGATTTTGAAAGTTTGTTTAAAACATTTCTAGAGGAAAATATCCTTTCCTTTGAAAAAAACTATTTAAAACATAAAACTATTTGAAAATATTTTTCTTTGAAAAATCCTTGAATTTATTTAAATTATTCCTAAAATAAAACAATGTTCATGATGGAATGATTTTTTTTATTCCATACATGTTAGAAAAATGATTCCTTTAACATTTTCAGTAATAGCCAAATAGGAATTCTTTTTATAGAAAGATAAGACAATTCCTTTCAATTTTTTTTAAAATGTTTAAAATGGGAAAAAAATTCTTTAGTAAATCATTTACAGTATGATAATCATATTTTTGAAAATATTTTTAGAAAACATTGTTTTGGAAGAAAAAGGTATTTCGACCGAAATACCTATTTTTCTGAATAACATTATTTTCGAACTCTTGAGATCCTAAAGAGAGTAAAATGAAGGGAAAAAATATATTCTCATGAAATAACCATTGGATAATAAAATTTATGAGTTTATTTATATATATCATAATTTTTCATCATCAGAAGTATAATAAAAAACAATATCGATAAAAGATGACATTATTACATAAAACTATTACAACTTTGGTAGCTCCAAATATTGATCCCCATATGGCAATTAAATTTAATAAAACTTAAAATATCATTAATATAAATATAATCATTACATAAAATGTTAAATTTGGATTATATATACCTAATAGTGGAAGATATGTATAAAACATAACTTAGGTGATCAATAAGGCAATTTGAGACAAACATACTATACAACTTTGGTGACTTTTGAATTATAACCTCCCTGAAAGAGTGACAATAAAATGGATATGTAAGTACAAATAGTTTTCAATAGATAAATCATAAAATAAATTCTTGGAAAACATATACACCGCTAAAAAAATAGGTGGTGAACATGGCATATGTCTCATTGAAGAAAAAAGTGAGATGAAAACCCCTTACTACTTTATTAATATTTTGAATCATAAGACCCAATGAATAATACAATAAAATTAAAAATTAAATAGAACTAAAATAATTATATTAATGTTATAACATGTCAAAGGGTTAGTATATACCCCCCAAAAAATTAAACGAGCAGGGAATTTTCATATGTCTCCTAAAAATAAAAGAGAGATGAAATCCCTTACTTTAAGTATCAACTTCCTTCGTACTCATTCAAACCTTCTATATTATAAATATTTGTTTATTATTAATATATTAAATATAAATATATTTATATATATAATACCATATATGAAGTTATTACAAAATTTTATTACCCATTTGTCAACAATTCCATGTTAAAGTCACATTTCGGGCAATAATTGATTTTTTTTCGTGTAAGTTTTCATTAGTTATTTTTGGTATTATCAGTTTGATCAGAGCTCCACAACCTCTTGAATGTTAAAAATTATATAAATATAATATAAATTTATTATATATTTTTTTATATTAATCTATAAAATATAGATATAGGAAATGAAATACACCGTTCATGGAGAGGGTAGGTCACACATATGCATGAACGTTGTTTCCATTTTCTCGACGAATTGAAATAATGAAAGGTAATTTATATATTATAATTTTAGAATAATTTTTATGAAATATTAATTAAAATTATTCATTAAAACCACACTTATTACATCCCATGTAATGCGTGAATGAATCATATCCCTTCGGGAGGCGGTAATCCTCCATAAACACGAGTGACGTTATCATATTACCATAAAATAGAAAGTAAGAAGGTATGTGTGATATAATAATTTAAAAAGCATAATAATATCATAAATATAATATATAAACAATAAATACATAATTATTTTCATCCACTATAATGGTAATATAAAAAAGAATGACATCATTTTGTGAGGCGGTAATCCACCATACACACAAACAATGACTTCATAACCCATTTTATGGAAATAGAGATGGTTGTTGGTAATTACCTTAACATAGAAATATAAAATTATATGTAAGATAATAAATTTGTTATATAATCATGGTATAATAATAATTTAATGAGGTTTATGAAGAAATAAAAAAAATTCTTTTTGATGAACATTACCCATTTTTAGGTATCCTCCTGTGGTTTGCACCAAAAGCCTTCCTAGGATGGAATTATTTCCAAAATAAGGAATAAAGGAAGAGAGGGGGGATGTTGGGAAGAAATATGGGCTGGTTTTTTTTGATAAAAATATATTGATAGTTGTGAAAAATTTAAGGGTGGTGGTAGCCTTTTATAAGTTGGGGAAATAAACCCACTTTGAAACTATTTGGAAATTTCTCAAAAGACTCTGAAATCAGAAAGTCATTCCCTAGAAAAATGATTCCAAATAAACATAGTCTTGAAGTTGGTAAGGATAATTTTTAAATATGGATATAAAAAAGTATTTTAACATATATTGGGTTATTTTTAACCATTATTCTTTTTTATTTAACCCCTCCATTAAATCCATTTTTTACCTTAACTGCGGTAATTGGTTTTTACTATTTTCTCTATTCATTTTTGTCAAAAAATTATTTTGAACTTATTTGACAATATAAATTATTCTTATTAATAATATGGATTTCATTTTTTTAAAATTACATTAATATAATTGGAAAATTTTGATTTAAAATTAACCCCACATACACAACGAGAAAGCCGGGTTTCAAAGTTAAAATGTTGAAAAGTTTATAATGTTTTAATATACAATTTCAATATGAAATTAACTCCAATGAAATAAAATGGATTAATAGATATATAATTTATTTTATTTTCTTTAAAAACAATTTAAAACATAACTTAACTTTATAAATAATTTAAATGAAAAGTCAGTTTTTAATTAAAATTCAGTATGTATCACTATTCATCAAAAAATGAAGATTTTTTCAGGAAAATACCATAATTAAACCTAAGATAATTTTGAAAATATAATTTCAAAAATTAAATATATTTTATCCAATTTACATTATAAAAGTGTGAATAATTAATTTGATTATTTTTAATTAAAAAAATTTAATTATTTTTTTGTGAAAATAGTATTTTTGAAACATTATATAGAATTTATAAAAAATTTAGTACTTTTTTAGAAATATATTTTAATTTTAAAAAAATTAAAATTTATATTTTAGATTATTTAATACTCTTCATATCACTACGTTTAATATCTAGTTTGTAACATTCACATTTAAAAAACTATAATATATCATGGTTTTCTTAAAACTCCGGGTCGTGTGTAATGCATGCGAACCCAATGTTGTGTTTAGTGAAGATTAACTTCATGTTATGTGTAATAAAATAAAAACTTATTATTTCATGTAACACAACATATACTCAATATTTAAGGTAATTAAAAATATTAAAAATATTAAATTTAAAAATAAATTCTCCAAATCTCATTGTGTTACAATTTCCCCTTAGTTATTTTTTGAACATCGTGAATCATGAAGGCTTTATGAACAATGATAAAAATACCGATTTGAAAGAATGCCTAAATAAAATTTACGAGAGAATATAAGTATACCATACGTGATACTATACTAAAGGACATATTTATAGTCGAATAACTATTTTCGATGAAGAATATTGACAAATTTTGATGAAATCCATTAGTTACTTAAGATATTATTCTAAAGGGGAAGTCATAGGACCATTGAAGACTGGATGTATCCTATATAATCTAAGACAAAATAGTAAGGTTACTATAATGATTTCAGGGTATAAATAGTAACATCACATTGTATTTTGGTTCAGGATGTTACCTTCTAATGTGTTAAGGATGAAACTTTCCCACTCAGCATAGGTGTTGAGTTAAGCATGATTCCTACTCACTGATTTCTAATCACTTCTCTAGACTAGTTTTAAATATAAATCTTGGAATTAAACATAAACACCACAAACATTTTAATCTATCGTTTGGGTCAAGCCTTATAAATATACATCACGTTTCTCTCTTGTTTTTTCACTCCATTTCATGTGGTGGTGGGTGTTTATAATTCATAAAATGATCCATACATCTAAACCGAGATAGAGGTTTGATTATCAATAGGGAAAAATTAAAAAATAGTAGATTATAGTAAAAATAATCACATTGATTCACCCCCACTCTTAGAGTGACTAAATGATCTACTAGCCACTTCATGTTTTATATCATATACCTTCAACAAAATTAATATGATCAAATCATTAAAATAGGAAACTCTTTATATATCTCAAGATCCATGTTATTTATTCAAAAAATAAAAGATAATTATATTGAGACATATATAAAATAAACTCATTTATAAGGTATATGAAATAATTTTATATAAATACATAAAATCATTCAAAACCAAAACCCCCAAAAGATCAAGCATGGTGCGATAGATATCCAACCACCGTCTTTTTAAATAGAACCTAGGTCCCTAGGATAATAAGCTATCTGAACCAAAGTCCCACTATCCATGGATCAATACTCAAGATATACCTCAATTGCAATGTAATCTTAACAAATAATAATTATAAATCATAAATCATAAATTCATTCATAATAAAAAAACTTATATTTATGAATAATAGAAATGAAATGAAAAAATAAATAAAATATTATAAATTTATACATGAGATAAAAATTTATATACATTTCATAAACAAAAAATTATAAGTGTTTTATATCATGGATATTAAATAAATAAAAAAACCTGAAAATTTCATATTTATGTTAATATGACCCCTTCATATTTCCATAATATATGATATTTTATAAAAAAAATTATAATGATATAAACATTTAATTTTTAATTTAAACATTTTACATAAGCTAAATATGACATATTTCACTTTTAATTAAATAACTCCTTTTGGAATAGGTTAAATAAAATTCAAAATAATTCCTCTAATATTTACATTTCTGTGATGTCCAGTGAACTATGTAAACACAATTAGATGTGTGGGTGTAAATCCATGTGGATATATTTTTATTAGATTCATCTTTTATATATTTGAACATCTACAATTGTTAGTATAAATTAAAATTATTATTATTATGCAAAAAAATAAAAGTACATATAATATGGAGTGATATATGGAAAAAGCACATGATATTTTTTTAAATTTTTACCACATTTTGGGTGACTACATCGTTGATGTGTTTGGTGAAATTTGATACATAGGTAATCCATTAATTTCATAAAGTAAATACATAAAGGGAATGTATCATCCACAACATGAAAATTGTTTCCCAGTAGTTTGAAGTCTCTAAAGAAGTTCTTTACAATATATCCCTTCTGTTTAAAATGCGTGTTCCAATCATATTATTGAAAAAGGTCATCACTAAACTTCTCAATATCACAACATCAAATTATTAATATTCTAACCATCCTTAAGAATATTTAGTATGAATATAAGTTTACTCTATCAAAATTGTCAATGGAATGTTGTATCCTGTAGGTGATGTAGCCTTATTCTATTATAATAATGTTCCTTTAGAAAAATCATCAATAATAACATCTCCTATCTATTCAAAAACCTAAACTTATAAGACATTAAATTATAAAAAAATATCTATTCGATCACTAAAAATAATATTTCACTCTTATATATTCTTCTCTTAAGCTCATCAAAAATTTATTAATTATTATTATGTTATTGTGGGATGATTTACATATTTGAATTTGAAAATTTCAATGAATAGTGGAATTATTATCTTCAATATTTAAAACTAGTCATGTAGACAATCCAAGAAATACTCAAACATAGATATTCAATATAGGTAGAAAATATATTCCCTTGAATGTTTCAACAATTTTAATTCAATGATCCAATAAAAAATATCTATTAAAATATTTATTTAATTCTCTTTCAAAATAAACCATGAATTCCTTTAAAAACACAATGAATTCAAGAAATATATTTAGATATCATTTTTCATAACTATTATTTCACTCATTAATTTTCATGGGATAAATTTGTTATTGAAAAATATAACAAACTCTATATTTTAAAAGAATTAATAATTTGTATTTTGAACTGATGAAATAATAAAGTATGTTTTAATTAAAATATATCTAATATTTGAAAAAATGTAGTAAGATAAAACAATGATTGATGAAAACTTTTGAGGTCAACACAATGAATGTTTCCATAATTTCGAAGAAAAATAAAAAAAAATTATGTATTTTATAAATAATACATCTTTATCACCACCATACCCCTCTTCTAATGAAATATTCATATCTTCTTGTATCGCCCTTTCATCATCAAATTTAAACCTAAAACGAAGAACACAATGAAACATAATTTTTTTTTCTGAAATACATTTCTTAAAAAAGGAAAAAAAGAATGAAAAATATAAAATATCAAGATATTAACACCATAGACAATAAAGCATTGATCAATGTACCTTCACACAAGACTATCCTAAACTAAATCACTCTCCCACCATGTTATTCCACATTAACCATATTAATGATAAATTATTATCATATTTGGTTGTGGATACAACAATGTATATTATTCCATGGGTATAAAAATTTATTTAATTGTTTTGTATGAAAACATACATCAAACTATCCATCAGATGGAGTAACATCTGTCCAACCCTTCCTTCCAGACACAGATCATTTTATAATAGTAAATATTATATAAGTTCCAGTTAGATTATCAAATAAATATTTTAATAATCGTAAAATATTTCCCCACTTTTATAAAATAACCAATGATATATAGTATTTTAAATATTTCAGATTATACATGTATAAAATTTTAATTTTATACTATGATCAATTTTACATTAAGCCTTATCACATAAATTTTACTATGCATATATTATTCATATAAACTTATTTATATCCCCTGAGTACCAATTATTTAATAATAATATAAGGTAATATGAACCCAAAAATTAACATGAATCATAACAAAAACCATAAAGAAAATAAAATTAAAAAAACCACCTCCCCCTTATATCAAATTTTAATTTCTTGATATAAAAAATATTCCAAGTATTTAAACTCAATTTAAAAATAAATATGGAAGAAAAATATTATGTCTAGACAAGTCCCAAACCAATAAATGTCCAAGAAACCAAATAATATTGGGGGGGGGGGGGGTGAAAAAATAGAGAATATTATTAGTAATTCATAGTTAATTTAATAGCCCAAAATCAAATATAAAGACCCCAAATGAAAAATAATTATTGTTTTTAAAAAACCCACCATAAGTTAAAAGTTTATCAAATATCTATTTTAAAATCTAATGTGATATTATTTAACAAATTTAGACATATCAAAAGTGAAAAACAAAAAATAATTTAGTGTGTAACAATTAAAAACACTCATTTTTGATTGAGGAGAAAAATATATTTGATTATCCAGGTTAAAGTAAAGTTGAAGGGTAAATTTATTACATTTATTTATGAGTGAAAATGAATGAAAAAACATCTAAAATATAATAATTATCATCATAAAATACATTAAATTAAATGTAACATTTTTTATGTATTTGTTTTTCATATATAATCCGCACTTACATTAGGATTTTAGAAAATAGAACCTAGGAACATTAATTGAAATCCCAGATAATCATTAATAAAAAATCATAAATGGTTATAAACCTAATACAGATAAGGATATCTTATATTTTATTTCCAAAATACCAAAATGAATAGAGAGGGTAAGTGAGATGAAAAATGGAGTGGTTTTTAAAGGCACAAAATAAAGTGATGTATAAGGGAATGTATTAATAAGAGGACCTAGTATTATGAAATATATGAGCCAACTCACAATTCTAGAGTGGCTTATAAAAAAATTTATAATTATTCTTGAAAATAGTTCAGTATAGACATATAAACACATGTTTTTATTTGTATAAGTTTACCAATATGGGCCTGGGTTAGCCTACAGGCTACCATAATCCTATCTTTTTACCTTGCCTTCATCCAAACCTCAGGATCATCCTCACCCAGTCCCTCCTTTTTCCACATCCCAACCCATTATGTCCCTCCCATTACCCCTTAATAGGTTATTTAAAGTATAAGGCCCCAAACATAAACATTACATAATCTTGAGATAAGTTAATAATTTGAATTTAATTCATATCGAGGATCTTTTTAGGTTTATAACATTAGTGAATTAGGCCACAAATCATATATAACAACTTAAATATTACAAGTAGACACTTCTACTCACTATCCATTTTTTATAAAAAAAAATCTTTAAAAAGAAACATGGTATTGTTTCATGTTTTAACAAAAAAACTTTTCCTTGATCTCATTCTTTACTCTATTATTCCTTAAGTCCAATGAATAACATT
Source organism: Viscum album (assembly GCA_963277665.1). NCBI lineage: Eukaryota > Viridiplantae > Streptophyta > Magnoliopsida > Santalales > Viscaceae > Viscum > Viscum album. The sequence continues at coordinate 407,948,060 of OY728130.1, forward strand.
TCAAAACATAGGATGAGAATAAAAATCTCATTAAGGGATTTACAAAGAAGGAAAACTATTCATCTTGGGAAAAAATGAAAAACATGAATACTTTATCATAAAGTAATACTTTTCAACTTTAAAAAGTAGTGAATATACTTCACTAAATATAATCTCATTGCTTAACCTTTTTGTAACCAAAATAATTCCATAAATCACATATAAATTAATATATAATATATATAGGTAATTTGGAACATAAACACAAATAAATGGTTTTACCATACAGTCGACTTCCACACATATCACTAAATGGAACAACCATACAGCTGACTTCCATACCCAATGCATTGGAGGTTATAACGTAACCATCCATCCATGGTTTATCACAGAACCACCTATCTTTTCTTTATCACATAACCACCAGTCATTGGTTTATCACATTACCACCCTTCAAATGTCCAGGTACCATTATGTAATCACAACACATAAAATATTTCAAATATAAACATTTCACTGATAACATTTCATTTGAAATCACAAGAAATAATTTCATGATATTAAAATATTCAAACCATTTCAAAAAAAAACTTTCAATACCAAAACACCAAAAAAGGGAATAAGATATTTCTTTTCATTTATAAAATAAATTACAACTTATAGAGGAAACCAAGTATCAAATAACAGTTAGGGCGGAGGAGGAGTTGTTGTCACCACATACGTTAAAAACATTACATTTTGTAATTTATTAAAATGATTTGTATAAAACTATTACCTTTGAATAAATTATAATTAACATGGGTTTATTATACAATATATAAAATAAGGCTGTGTATAACATCAAAATACGCCTCCATGAAAGGAGATTGAGATGGATTCCCTTACCTTGAGTCTGACTCATCACATACAATCGTTATGTTCCTGAATAATAAACTTAGGTCAATTTATAATTTATAGAGAACCTTTTTCAATTTTATTATTCCTTTTATATCACTTATTACCATGTTATAAAAATTACATAATTATTTAAGTTCATAATAGTCGTTTTGTTGATATTCGGTACTTGAGTTGAAAATGAACTTGTTTTGATGTAAATTGTTCGTGTAGTCAAAGTAAATCATATCCAGAATATTATTCATGATTTAAATATCATATATATCCAGTATATATGTATTTATAATATCCATAATATTTGGATATAATAAATTAAATGCACCATTCATGGAGATGGTAGGCCGTACGTACGCATGAACGGTACTATCATTTCTTTGTCGTATTAAGAGAATAATAATAAAATTATATAAATGTATATTATAATACTAGTATTATATTTATGTCATTTTTGTTTAATAGGTTTAATAAAACCATCCTTTATACGTTCCATGTATAGCATGAACACGTCATATCACTTTGAGGGGGCGGTAGTCCACAATTCCTCAACTGAAATTATCATATTTACACATCATGGGAAGCATAAAGGTAATTTGAAAATAAAAATTACAGAATCATAGAGAATATATAAATATAATATATATCACATATAAATATAGTTCCATAATAATGGCCACCGTGAGAGGTGGTAAGAGAAAATTGAACAATCATCATTTCGTGAGATAGTAGTTTTCCGTACACCAAAATAGAATGTTCGTATCCATTAGATGGAGGGGTGTGTAAGTTTATTTAGAATAATTCTCATTAAAACATCCTAGTATATTGATTATATTGGCGTTTTTATGTAATCATATAATAAGAAGAGCATAGGGAGTGGAGAAGGAATATAAAGGAAAGGAACTTGAGAGAAGATGTTACCTCTAAATCGGGTAACTTCTTTTGATTTGAGCCAAAAGGATTTATTGAATTGTCTTCTTCCCAAGGGAAGGATTATAGAAGTAAATGAGGGATGTGGGGAGATTATTTTAGAAGAATATGTATGATACAATGGGATTTATAGGTGTGTGTAACTAGGTAGAGGTGGTGGCCTTTTATAAGAGGGAGGAGGGGAACTTTAGGAAAGTCTTGAAATATTATTTTCTTATAAATTGATTTTCAAATTCTAATAGTTCCAAAGTGATATATTTCGAGGTTAATATGAGTATGGGTTTAAATACTATCAACCAATATGCTTTATACAAGTTTATTCCACAAATATAACCTTATATTTTGGCTTTGACCATTAGTTAAAAATATTAACTTTCACCATGTCTTCTTGTATTTTCAAAATATATGGTTCTTATGGTTACTATAAAATGCCAAGAGAATCAAAAGTGGATCATTAATGAAATTTATATAAGTAATTTTGAGTAATCATATATTTTTACGATTATTATATCATTTAATAATATAGTATTTGTTTTAAAAACTCATTTATGTCAATTTTGACACTATTTAGTAATTGTTTTCTGTTAAAGACATAACAACTTTATTATTTCAAAAAAAAAGAATTAACTAAAAAATAATATGTCATAATAATCTGTAAAATTCGTGTATGACATAAAAATATTAAAATTACTTTTATTTTAGTATTTATAATATCATTTATTTGAATCTTTCATTAATATGGTCATCAATTCATCATCATTGTATCATAAATAAATTTATTTATTTAATGTCTAAAAAATAAAAATTAAATACCATGATGTAGTAAATATTTTTATATTTTTAATGATTATTTATAGTCAAATAGGTAAATTATATAACCCCATCTTAAATTGTTTTAGTAAAAAGATACATGTTTGTGTTATATTTCTCTTTACATTAAATTAATTATTATAACATGTCATTTTCACACCCAGGTGGCTCTGAAATGCCAAAGGTTCAGCCTAGTTATTGTTTTGGTTTCCCATGACTCATAAAATAGGATTAGGACACGTTTTAGGGTAAGTTTATATTATTATAATAATATTTTTTTACCCTTATTTACCTAATTTACCCTTTAACCATGGTAAATAAAAATAATTACTAAAGTTACTCTTCATAATGTCCAAAAACAAAATGTACCTATTTAAAAAATTTGGTCCTTATAATTCCTAATATTGAATACGTTTTTTTTTAAATTTAAAACACATAAATTTCATTAATTAATTTAAAATTAAATCCAGTTGTGAAAACTAGATATCCAGTTTTTACGAAGTAAAAGCTATTAAAAGATTAACATGTGTTTATATCTAATTTCAATTTGAAATTACTTCCAATGACCAAAATTGGATTAAATGATAAAAAAATAATCTAATTACACTATAAAATAATTAAATAGATAACATAACTATATAAATAAATTAGACGAAAATGTGCTTTTGAATTAAAATGTAGTATTTTTCACTATTCATTAAAATATTAATTTCATCAGAAAAATACCAAAATTTAAACCAAATTATAATTTGATGTTTCTCTTATAAATAAAAAGTTTATTTTATCAAATAAGAAATATAAAAGTGACAAAAATGATATTTAAAAAGGGTTCATCATCAAAAGGTGGTAAAACAACCTTTTAAAAATGTTAGAGTATTTTATGATTATAATTGGATTCATTCTAATTTTAATCATCTAAAATTTATTGGATAAAATTAAAAAAATTTAAAAAACATGTATAATAAAATTTTAGTGAGCTCTATTCATTATTTACAATACAATGGCTAGGAATTAACTACCATTGAAAATAATAATAATATTATTGTATTATTTTTCGGCATAACTGAAAGTTGTGTACAGCGTAAGATTTAAGAGAAATGTATTTTTGTGTGTCGAGTATGATATCAAAAAAAGTTTCCTATTTAACATAAAATTAATATATTATTCATAAATATTAATAGATATGAAAATTATTATTCTATAAATACTTGGGATGTTACATTATTCCCCCTTTTGGAAATTACGTCCCCAAAATTTTATTTACTTATAAAATAAGTTAGGGTATTTCTCCTTCATAGAATTTCCAAATTCCCACATTTCCTCTTCAACAATTTGGTTTTTCCAGAAAACCATTCCCCGATGAATCAATTTATTCCGCAAGACATGCTCTATATGGTTAAGAATATGTAGTGGTTATTTCTTGTAAGGAAGATTCTCTTTCAAATGATCTACCTCTTGACTCAAAACATGAGATAAATCTGGTATATAATTCCTTAACATTGAAATATGAAAACAATTGTGTACCTCGGATAAACTTGGAGGTAAATACACCATTTAGGAAACTGATCCAACTTTCTCTAGGATTTCATAGGGTCTAATGAACCTCAGACTTAGATTTCTCTTCTTACCAAAACACATCACACCTTTCCATAGAGCCATTTTTATAAAGACAAGATCACCTACCTCGAAGGAAAGATCCTTCCTCTAGTTATTCACATAAAATTTATACCTTCTTTGTGTTGTCCTCATGTGATTCTGAATCAACTAATCTTTTTTTCCATATATTCTACTAATTATGGTCCCATCAACTTCCTTTCACCTACTTCATCCCCAAAAGTTGTAGTTTGACACTAATTTCAATATAATGCTTCAAATGGTGCCATCTGTATACTGAAATGAAAACTGTTATTAAAAGAAATTTCAACCAAATAAATATGTTGATCCCAACTTCCCTAGTAATCCATTTAACAAGATTGTAACATATCCTCTAAGGTCTGAATTTATTATATTAACAACCTATCTGATTAAGGATGAAAAGATATACAAAAATTAAATTCATTTCCCAATGAATTTTGAATTCCTTTCAAAAATTTAGAAGTAAACCAGGGATCACGATCAAATACAATAGAGAGGGTAACTCCATGTAACATGAATATTTCTGTAATATACAATATAGAAAGTTGATCTAGAGACATATTATCTTTAATAAGAATAAAATGAGAATATTTAGTCAATCGATCAAAAATAACCCATATTGCATTGTTACCTCAAGATATCTTTAGTAATCCCACTATAAAATCCATGGATATATTTTCTCATTTCCACTTCAGCACTAGAAAAGGTTAAAGAATTCATTTCAATAATTTACATTCTACTTTAACATATTGACAAGTCAAACAATTCATAGTAATGTTAGCAATATCTATTTTCTTTCCATCCCACCAGTAATACTCCTGAAGATCTATGTACATCTTAGTAATACCAAGATGAACTGAAAAAGGAGAACTATGAGCTTCACATAACACCTCTTTCTTCAAATATGAATCGCAAGGAACACACAATATCTTTCCATTCCTCAAAACACAGTCTTTATCAATATTAAATTTATGTAACTTACCCTTCTGAACTAATTCTGCCTTTTTTTGAAACTCACTGTCTTCCTTCTTCACTTGTCTAATTCTGTCCGATAGAGATGCCTTCACTACCACCTGAAACAAAAATGAGGAATACCCTATACTAACCACTTCCAATATAGAATTAATCACATAAAAAATAAAAGGATCTCATTCCAAATGTAACATGGTTAATGTTTCATTACTCTTTTGACTCAAAGTGACAACCACTTTATTTTCCTTTACTGGATGCTAATGAATCGTGCAATCATAATACTTGATTAATTAAAACCATCTCCTCCATCTCATAGTTAATTATTTCTAATTTAATATATAAGTCAAACTTTTTTGATCAGTATATATTTCACATTTTACACCATACAAATTATTCCACCAAATTTTTAATGCAAAAAAGAATAGTAAATAACTCTAAATCACGTGTAGGGTAATTTAACTCACGAGGTTTCAACTAATGTGAAGCATAAGAAATTACCTAATCATTCTACATTAGGACACAACCAAGTGGTTTCAATGATGCATCACTGTAGATAACAAATTCACCATTCCTGGAAGGTAGGGCCAAAACTGGAGAATTTACCAATCTACATTTCAGTTCATGAAAACAATCATCACATTATTTTTTCCAGAAGAACTTAACTTCCTTATTTGTGAGCTTAGTCAGTGGGATAGATAACCGGGAAAAGTTTTCAATAAACCTTTGGTAATAAACTACTAATCAAAGAAAACTAAAAATCTATGTGATATTCGTATGTCTTGGCCACTCTTCAAAAACTTTTGTTTTAGAAGGGTCAACAGTTATGCCATCTTTAGAAACAATATGGCCAAGGAAAGAATTTTTTTTCAACCAAAATTCACTCTTAATAAAGTTTCCATATAGTTTCTTTTCTTTAAGGTTTCTAAAAAAAATCCTTAAGTGACATTCATGTTCCTCATAGATTTTAGAATATACCAAAATATCATCTATAAACACAACCATAAACTGATCTAGAAACTAAGGAAATACTCCATTCATGAGATTCATAAATATAGAAGGTGCATTAGATCAAAGGGCATAACTAAAAACTCATAATGCCTATATCTCTTTTGGAAAGTTGTCTTTGGAATGTCATCCTCCTTCACCTTCAGTTGATGGTACACATACCTCAAATAAATCTTCAAAAAATACTAAGATCCCTAGATTTGATCAAAAAAATCATTGATATGAGGAAACAAATAATTTTTCTTAATAGTGATGTTATTCGAGGCACTATAATCAATACATAGTCTCATAGAACCATATTTTTTTTTTCACAAATAGAACTGGAGCACCCGATGGTGAAGTGCTAGGTCGAATGAAACCTTTATCAAGTAATTCTTGCAACTGTTTTTTTTATTCCACCAGTTCTACATGAGCCATTTGAAAAGGGGGTTTAGAAATAGGTTTAGCATCAGGAAATAAATCAATATTAAATTCAACCTCCCAATTGGGAACAATACTAGTAAATTCATCAAGAAAAACATCTATGAATTCATTCACTACATGAATGCCACTAATCAAAACTGTTTCTTTATTTTCAAAAACATGATCCAGATAACCTTTACAACCATATTTAACCTATATTTCCAATTCTTGGAATGGTATCAAACATATGAAATCAGTTATTATAAATTTCTTGGCTTTATAATCTATTTTATCATGATAAAATGAAAGCTAATCGATACCCAAAATGATATCAAATTCCACTAGGGAAAGTTCCACAATATTTGAAGGAAAGACTAACCAACTACTAATAATAAAAATATTTCTATAAATCTTAGTTACTTTAATACTTACACCAGGAGTTTTTAACAAAAGTTATATATCACATTCATGAGGTTCTATTTCTAATTTACTTGAAAAGATCTCAAAAATGAAGGAATGTGATTATCTAGTGTAAAATAGAGGATTGGAATATTATGAAAAAATCTATAACATAGCTGTCACCACTTCGTTTGATCGTCCCACATCAACCGTAGTAGTAGAAAATGTTTTTACATGCCCTTATGATTTTGATATTGGTTTCCACCCAGGGTAATTATCTTTGGACACACATTGGCATAATATCCTAACTTATTGCAACTAAAACATCTTACCACTGTTTTTTCATTTCCTGCCTAATCATTTTCCTTACAGTTATGAGCAATATGACCTGTCTTACCACATTAGAAGTACTTCCCAGACTCTAAGAGGCATTCTCCATGATTCTTTTTACCACCCTTATCACAAGTTAAAAATTTAGATTTCTTACCTCTATACTTCTTTGATGAATTATTTCCCATTTCTTGCCAACTGGATCTCTTTTTGTTTTCTCTCATGAAACAAATGGTCATTATAAAAATCCATTTATACCTTCTTAACACATCATAAAAGTTTATCATATCTTTTGAACTCATGAGAATCTAACACCCTTCGATATTTCAGATTTTGTCCTTAGTAAAATCGATTTATCTTACTATTAATATCCCGAAAAAAATTTGGGATATAACTTGACAAATGGGTGAAATTTTCTTCATATGCTACCACAAAGTCTTCCTCCATTTGTCTTAATTCCATGAATTGATTTTATATCCTATGTCAAATAACCTTAATAAAATATTTCACAAGAAACATATTGATAAATTCATCCCATTCCATGGTGTCAATATCTTAACAACCTCTAATATCTTTATTCATTGGACACCACTGATCAAATTCACCTTCAAAATGATAAATAGAAATACTATGATTTTGATTTTCTGAACACCCATTTACATCAAAAATATTTTCCATTTCTTTAATCCACCTTTCAACTTGTATAGGGTCAGATGATCCTCAGAATAATGGGGGACGTTGCCTCATGAAATGCTCTATGATCAAAATATACCTCTGTTGTTGGTATGGTTGATCTCATGCATGGACACCACCACCATTTATCACCTGAGTCAACAGATCCATCACTACAACAAACTTTTCAGTTCTAATTCCAACCATCTTAGGATTTCGATTTGGAAGGTTATTTCTCTCTGTATGCCTTCCCAGCACAGATTCACTATTTCCTATGCGGAACACCATTATGAACAAACATATCTTAGACTAATCAACGTGGTAATCTTAAAATGCTATATAATTTCGACCATAAATTGAAAATATTTTATGAATATTCTATTAACAATATTCTAACTCCTAAAGTTATCTAAACCGACCACTGATACCAACTATAAGGACCCACCCTTAAACACTACTTAATCAGAAAATAAGTCAATAATTTGACTCTAATTCACATCGAGGATCTTTTTGAGGTTTATAAATTTAGATATTTAGGTCATAACTCAAACATAACAACTTAAATATTAAAAGTAGACACTTCTACTCACTATACATTTTTTTTATAAAATAAGAACTCTTTAAAAAGAAACATGGTATCATTTCATGTTTTAACAACATAACTTTTTCTTGATCCCATCCTTGACTATATTCTTCCTTAAGTTGTGTGAATAACATTTCAAAACTTATGATGAGCACAAAATTCTCAGTAAGGGATACACAAAGAAAGAAAACTATTAGTCTTGGGAAAACATGAAAACAATGAATACTTTATCATAAAGTAATAATTTTCACCTTTAAGAAGTTGTAAATATACTTCACTGAATATATTCTCATTGCATACCCTTTTTGTAACCAAAATATTATCATAAATCCCATATAAAGAAACATATAACATACACTATAGAAGAATGATCATTTCACAACGGTTTTTTTTGGAAATGGAGGTGATTTAAACCATCACCATATGGTTCTATGGCAGTTTCAAAAAAACACCACTAAAGTGTGTGTTGGCATACAACATGTGGCAGTTTCCTCGATTTAGTGGTAGTTTATGGAAACTGTCATAGTGGGTTCATTTCGGGGTGATTTTTTTTGTTTTAGCGGTCGTTTTTTCTAGCGAAATAATAAAGGAATACAAAAACTGTGTAGCAGCGGTTAAAAATGCCTCTAAATTATTGTCCATTGTGAGAGTTTTAACCACCACAGATAGAAAAATACCATAATTGTAGTGGCAGTTAAAGCCACAACTAAATATATTATATTTATTTTTTGGTGGTTAAACCCCCCACTAAAGCTAGATTTATAAATAAAATGCAACTGATATTGTAATCTCATTACCAATGCCCTGAAAAAACCATTCCAATTGATATAACATATAACACATCATAACCACAACACATTGCAATCACCCCACATCACAACCACCCCACATGACCACCAACACACATCATAACCACTACACATCACAACCACCACACATAATTTAGTTTCAATAAGGGTTTTTATCATAATTACTAAATTATTATGAAGGGTATTCACACATAAATACAATATTTCATGGGAAACCAATTTAATAGTTCAATATATATTCTTAGTAGTTTTCATATGTGGTGAGGTTACACAAACATACATAGAAAGTTTTATAAAAACAAAAACAAGACACTATCACAAAACAATTCATAATTGGAAAACCAAGTAAGTTTGGCCATATAAGAATAAATAACAAGAATAAGTAAAAATCAGGGGATTTCCCCCTTCCCTTTAAAATTCAATTAAGCTTGTTCATTATATTTATTAAGATGATATATACCATTTAATCATTTAAATACAAAATCATGATATTTCCAAATGTACATAAAAAAAGGGCAGATGAAGGATTCCCAACCTTAACTGAATCTTCAAGGAGAAATGAACAAGAACCAAGGATAAACCACCACTGATCTCAAGTGAATCACTATTGAATCTAATTAATAATAAGACTCCATCAAAAACCACCCAAAAAAGAGGATAATTACTACCATAATGAACTCTTGAATATAATAAGAAGATAATAAAGGAGTAATGTGGAAAGAGAGGGCTACCAGGAATCAAATAACTTCAATCTAAATGATCCAATATGATCCATGTGGTTTGGAACACCAAGGGAGGTGACTGGGGAAGAGGATGATGAGTAAGGGTCAACCAAGAATTGAGGGAAAGTCTAAAATTCAAAACAAGGAGACAATAAAACTACTATTTATAAGTGAATCACACTAAACTCTACCAAAACATGGTTAATATCCAAAACTCATATGGTGGGTTTGGTAAAAGTGTGATCTAGAACTCTCATTATCATTTTATCTTTTTTTTTTCCATTTTAAAATGGAATTTGGCCTCCCAAAAATCTTAAAACATGGAGTGGTCTAAGCCACAATGGTTCTCCAATATTCTTCCATGTATAGAATCCATGACCTAATTCCCATTTCCAAACCATTTTATCCTAACTATGCCCAAGTCTAAAATGTGGAGAGCTTGGGTTTCCTATTTTAGACAGGTGGTCCTCCGATATTCCATGCCCACCCAAGGGCATTTCAATATTCTTATGGTGCACAGGAAAACCACTAAGAAAACACGCATAGCACCATGCCCCCCAAGTCATGGTTATATATCCCATTTTATACGAGAGAATGACCAACATAAAAATACCTCCTTCATATCCAGACAAGTCATTCTACAAACCGTGGTGGCCTTCAAAAGGCTAAAACACCACCTCAAACCTCAAAATCACCACAAAACACTCCATAAACATCCCCAATACTTGATAATGAAAAAATGGAAGTTCATAAAGGGTATGTACTATTAAACTCATTATATTTATTTTGGTTTCAATATTATTTCTCAATTCTAAGTCAAGGTGATCATATGTTCCCCATAATTATAAGAACTATGTGTGGATTGATTCCTATTTTCATGGGATACATAGTGATTCCTAGATATCCTATCTCAAAAACAACCAAAAATCCGATATCGAATCCTCCAATTTATCATAGTTTCTTGGTTTTTTCATTCACATTTTGTTTCCATCCATAGGGTTAGCATCAAGACAAGTTCATTTCATTTAAAAAATCAGTCTAAACTACATTAAACCTCATATAATATGGTATTTTTCATATGATCCCAAACTATATATTATTTTAGTCATTTTCACATGATGTAAAACTATGTGATTCATGGTCCATATTGTAAGACTTCAAACTTCTTAGAGAAATCTACCTAATAAGACCTGTTTTTTTCTATATATTATCCAAATCTACGTAAGGATCCTTAGGAAGTGGTTCTTTATCCATAAACCAATGTTATGAATAAAATGAATTATAAAAAATGAATCATGACAAAAAAGAATCGACATATGTGGTGCATACCACCATAGAGAAATCAAGACATAAAAGGAAACAACAGAAATCAATAAAATACATAAAAAGAAACATGAGAAATTAAGAAAATGTTAGTTCATGGAAATGATTGGTGGAAACTATGTGTCACAAACGTTACATATACAAACCAGTTATTTCCATATTTTTCCAACATATCAACAAAAAAACTAATCACGGTCTGATAATGAACAAAGATCATCACCCTCTCCAACTCCATCTCTACTTCCTACTACCACCTAAAAGAACATTATATTGAAAAATAAATACTGTTGTATATTTATATTTAAACTTAAAACCAATAAAAGTTTGAAAACTAAACGATTTTGAATTTTTTTATTTACCTGCTCACCACCAGTCGATGTAATACCACCAGGGGCAGATCCGGTCATCTTCTGATATAAATCAATCAATGATTTCTACAAAGTGGATATTAGAGCCCCCTGGTCGTAAACTGTGTTTCGTAGAGAAACAATCTCTCTCTGAGTATCTTGAGGTATAGACTAACTAAAACTAGGAGTAGAAGAATCTGAAATCCCTAGTGTCCTACCAAAGACTTCATATGGTACAAGTCCTAAACCCATCCCGCACACTCTATCAGGATGCTCTTTTCCAAAGACTTCAACAATCGGGACATCCTCGGAGACTAAGTAGGACTGCGTAGGATTGGTATCCCACAGTTCTTTAATTTTTTCTTATAAATCAAATTACAGTCATATTAGAAGAAATATATATAAACATAGTAACAACTGATAATAAGTTATTATAATTAAAAATGAGTTCATACCCCAACTTCTTTGGCAGGCTCATTACCAAAACATCCATCAGATTTTTGGTGAACATTTAACCACACTTCTGTTCGGGATGCTTCATGGCATAAACTCTGTGACTGCATTAAAAAAAATAAATCAACAATTTAATATATTAAACAAATAATATTGTATTATAAATATTTAAAGTAATGAAAGATTACCAGAGCATATTGACTTCTAGAAAAACTCTTTGACCCCACAGTGTGAGGGATGACATGCTTAGACCGACTTGATATATTCTTTATTAAAAGATCCTGAAATAAATATAATGAAATTTAATAGTAATGTACTCAATTCCATATCTTCTTCATATACATTTATAAATGTAAAATGAGATTATTATAGTAATATATATTTTAATACCATATTCTTCTCATCACGATGTCTGTCAACAAAAACATTCCATTGCTCTTTGGGTACCCCATCAGGTAGCTTGTCATACATCTGTTGGGAAGTCAAAGAAGTATCATTGATATTTCCACACAATCTACATTTAATTTCTTTCCATTTTTGTTATGATTTTTCAGTGTCCACTTTCATGCTATAACATCAACAATCGTAAAGTGAAAAACAAATGTACACAAAAATTCATTTTGAAAATATTAATAACATAAAATTCAATTACACTATAATGTATTAAATTTACCTTTATTTGGGAATCAAAAACATCATTTTCCAACTTGAAGGCATATTTATCAAATCATCATATGAAATGGGAAGGGAAACATGCTCCACGGCTAGCTGACCTAAAATCTATCCAAGTAATACTGCGGCGTCATCAGTAGGGACCCCATATGAATCAAATGGGACAACTATCTTCTCTTCAGTCAGATTCCATACATCAGAACATTTTATATTTTTTCCAATAGTTTCATTGTTTCCATATTTAATGAATAAATAGTTAGTATAAAAAAAGTGAAATAAATTTATTCATATTAAAATTTGTACCTATAAGAGTCACTCTTCAGTATCCCCATAAAGAACCAAAAGTGGTGTGCCGATCCCCCACTACTGAGGCTATTGAAACAGGAGGTGATGACTGAGCTGCTAAAGGGATTCTCACCGAGGGTGTGAGAGATGGTGTAGAAGGGAAAGGCGGATGCTGGCTCAGATGACGTAGGGATGGAGAAAGATGGATCGTCATCTGTCGTAGTGGTCAATGAAATAGTATATGGATTCCTCCTTGGAATTCCTATCATTTAATCAAATAAAATTAATTTTAGAAGATATATTTCAAAAAATTTATGCAGAAAAAATTTAAAAAGATAAAAAATGCACTGTACTAACAAAAAAAAATATAATAATGATAATGAATGATTACACAAATGAAATAAGTGGTTTGTAAATGAATGCATAACTGTACATACAATCATTTTATCCTTCAATCATGTAAGTTTCCAACTCAATTACTTCATCCACTTCATTCATCCTGGATAGACTAATATTTTCAATATCATGGTGGACAAATAATTCTGATTCTTGTTGTTGATGAGACTCAATGTTAGAAGTCAAATATTCCACTCCATCACCCATATCATACAAATCTATTTGTTTGATGTGAGAAACTACACTCCACTCTTCATACAAAACATCATTCATATAATATACAATTTTTTTTTCAATGATAATATATATAGATCATGTAGTTCATGATCACCAACATCTATCAAGTGAGAGAAGTTCACAGAAGTAAATTTCAGGGAATATCTTTTAACTCCTTTGATAATATCAACCCAATTTTATTTGAATAAAACAACTAAAAAATTCCCATGGTAGTTTAATTCAATATTATTAGTCATATTTCCATAGTATCCCACTTCAAAAAATGTAAATATACCACTATTCTGTGTTTTCAAACCCTCTTCTTGATTGACTATACGAAATCTAAATCCATTCACGTTGTAAGCGCCAAAATTTCGAACTTGTTTTAGAGGACCTCATGCAATAAAATTCAAATCTTCTGACAACTCTACTCAAGTATTAGTATTCATGATCTAAAAAATATACTTTATTATAATTACAAAAATACATACGTCAACCTAATATTCGTATTTATTTCAATATTTATGAACTCACACATCATGCAAGCCATTCTACAAGCTCTTTATTAACAACTTTTGCTATATCTTTCTCATTTTGTGTTTAGACTCTTATTCGTATCATTGTTTGTATCCTTAACTCTTCAATAAATAGATCTGAAATTTAACTATTCAGTAGCACATATCTATGTGCTTGTAATAATTCTATTTCTATCAGTGTAACATTTGAGGTCCTCCCAACTGATAGACCAATAATAGAAAATATTTTTTATTTCCCATGTATTTGTGAATGCGTCGATGTCTCCTCAAAACGTACAACTTGATTAAATCTTGTCTCAATATCACCTAAGTATCTAGAATAAAAGGTAAGACACTCTTCTACCAAATAGACTTCTACAATAGAGCCTTTTGGCTGGCCTTTATTTCTCACATATGATTTCAAATTCCCAATATATTTGTGAAAGAAAAAAAAAACGTAATTTTGTATTTAATTAAGTGAAAAAAATGTTTACTTAACTGAAAAACATATAAATAAAGTACCTTTCAATTGGATACATCCATCGATAATGAATGGGGCCCCCTAATATGGCTTTCTCAACCAAATGCACAGTTAAAAGCATCTTGAGAGTAAAAAATAATGGAGGAAAGATCATCTCCATTGCACAAAGTGTTAATAAAAACCTCTCCTGAAGGTTTTCAAGATCAAATGGATGTTTAGATTTCTCACATAGTTGTCTAAAAAATGTGCAGAATTGGAGTACAATAACAATAACTTTTTTTAGGTAATAATGTACCCAATACCAATGGTAGTAACTACTGTAAAAAAATATGTGAATCATGACTTTTCAATCCTTGTAACTTACGATTCTTTAAGTCAACATGCCTCGAGATGTTATTTGAATACCCATCAGATACTTTTACAACATTTAAATTTTCAAGTAATGTATCTTTATCCCTATTTTTCATTGCAAAAATTGATGGAACATACTTTTTATTCTCATCCAGTCAGAGGTCACGTTTTATGTTCATTACATATAAATATTTTCAAGCATTGAGATGATCCTTCAACTTTCCATGATCATTACGCAATGTGAAGATCAAATTTTCACATAAATTCTTCTCATAATGCATCACATCGAGATTATGTCGCAGCAAATTAAATTCACAATACGTAAGTTTGAAGAATGTACTTTTTTTCTTCCATTGTTGTGTTCCGATTTCACGTGATGATGCCCTTCGAACCCATTTCCCGCTACCATTCAAATGATAATCCTTCCAAAATTATATTTCAACTTTTCATAGTTGTGTAAATATTTCAGAACCATTTAACAACTTTGGAGATGGTCTACGATCAATGAAACCATTAAATTTTGATCTATTCACCCGAAATCTATGAGATGCATCGAGAAATCATCAATGGAACAAGAAACACCATTTTCTACTATGAGGTAGCCATTTGGACTCAAAATCAATGTTAAAAATAGGAAAATACAAACCTGTTTAAGTGTTCCAACTAGATAAATTCCCAAGTCCAGGGAAGTCACTAATGGTCCACATTAAAGCATCATGCATTTTGAACATTGTTTTAGAAGAAGCATTCAATGTATCAACACTGTTGCTCCATAACTCCTATAATTCATTAATTAAATACTACAAGTATAAATCAATATAAAATCCAAGAATTTGATTTCTAGGAATAATCATCGAAATGATAAAAGACATTTTTTTCATACACATCCACAGAGGTAGATTGTAAGGGATCAAAACAAGTGGCCAAATTCTATAACTGGTACTCAAAGTCCCAAATGGGTTGAATCCATCAGCAGACAATCCCAATCGAACATTAATAGGATCAACTGAGAAATCTAGATGTAATGAATCAAATTTCTTCCATTATTGTGAATCTCAAGGTTTTAGCAATAACCCATCATTGTTATTATCTACAGAATGTCACTTCATGTGTTCGACAGTTTTTGATGGCATGAATAATCTTCGAAATCGAGACATTAAAGGAAAGTAACTCAAAACAATTGTAGGCGTGTTCCTTTTCTTATTCTTCATGGTAGTATATTGATTCATACTTCCAACATTAGTTATTTAATGCCATCTAGAAGAAGAATCTTTTTTCAATCCTATCTACATGAATCCTCTCACCAATAAAGAATACAATCATTGGGACACACATGTATTTTTGTATAATTCAAACCAAGACTGTTAAAAACATTTTTTATATCATAAAAAGACTTAGGGATGTCTGCTTCAGGAAATGAATCACTCAAAAATTCCAATATCATGGACATTTACTTATTTGAAATTCCATATAGACATTTGATATGGTATAACTTCAGCCGAAAAGAAAGTTTTTAAAATTTTAAACATCCACTATACAACTCTTGATTTCCATTGTCAACTAAATCATGAAATATATTTTCCTCAGTGAATTTTCTCTTACATTAGTCTCCACATAATCAAGAGGAGTATCAACGGATATGTTACAATCTTTATCTGGTTGTCCTAAAGTCTCAAAAACATCACTTTTCACATTGCTATTTGTAGCACCCTCATCTGGTTGTTATGATATGTTTTAATGTGGATGGTGGTGTATTATAGTTCCAAATACATCATTTATCAGGTTTGGCATTTCATTTACCATTTTAAATGAATTTGGGATCTCATTCTGTGGATTTACATTAATGATAAACCTTTCTGTAATGTTCGATTCTCCGTGCCAAATCCAACAAAAATATTGACCAGGGAATTACTTCGTTATTAAATGTTCATAAACTTCATCTCTCTTCAACCATCTTCTAAATTTACATTTAGGACATGGACATTTTATTATCTCTTCAATGGATCGATTGGAAATTGAAAAATCTAAAAACTCCTCCAAACCCTTAACATACTGAGGTGTGTTCCTCGGTAATGTGATCTGACTTTTATCCATGTATATCAAAATGTTCCTATACAATATTAAAAAAAATATAAAATACATAACTATTAATAAATAGGGAAATAGATTCATATATACTAATTGAAAAAAATATATAAATATGCTAAATATTTGAAAAACTTCTAGGATTAGATCAAAAATATCCAAAAAGGCACTTTTTCCCAATAGCCCATGGTAACTTAAGGCACTTTAAGGTAATATATGGTGAAGAAATTTCTCATAAGATACCTATTATGTCTCAAAAATACTATCTCATTTCTACCAAGACATCCCAAACTATATAGATATTTCAAAGAAGAAGCATGAATGCCTTTGATACCATTTTTTCACAAACCAACATAGATAACCTGCCTAAGTGGAATATTATAGGGTTTCTATGTAGATCACATATTTACTAGATGAGTAGATACATAAAAAGAAATAATAATTAGGTGGATAAAATATAATAATATTATATTTTTGAATATATGCATATGTGATAAAGGATACAAGGGAAACATATGAGAGATCTAAGGATCTTATGGTGGAATGAACCTAACTCCTCTTTTGATAACATTTTTTCATAAACCAAACCAAGTTGTACCTCCTTCAGATGCTTGGTCTAACCCATGATAAGACCTAAAGGGTGTTACCAATCCACATGGGATGTAAAAACTGTGAATGAAACAATAAACTACCACCTGATAATGATTTCACCTAATAAATAATTATGGAAATAATTAGTGGAAAAAATAAAATTTCAGCATGACCATTTCCTACATCATAATTCCACACCATAGAAAATAAATAAGCAGAAACCTAATACTTATACTGGGAAATGTAATAAAAATTAATAACAATTAGAAACTCCCATTACCCTTGAACTCCCTCTCCTGTAAGGAAAATAAAACACCTCTTGTGTGAGAATAAAAGATATTCTATAAAATGATACTAAAAAATGATAGTGATATAGGCTCTATATAAAAATTCTTAGTAGGGATCTCAAAAGAGAAACCACTATTTATTAAATACATTTAATGAGAATATAATTTCATTCTAGTTTGAAAAAATAAATTTATAAATATATGGTTTTCCATTATTCTCTAGAACATCTAATAAGCTGATGATTCTAAAATACCATTTTCCCCTTTCCATTTTGAAAACCATTTACAAATAATAAAAAAATTTCAAAAAATCCATTCATAATAATATAAATAAATGAAATAATATTTTTAGTGGGAAATCAAATAGTATAAATCATTTCACTAATTTTAACAAAATAAAGGAAATTAGAACAAGCCAGTTGTTATTTTAGACATAAAATGGAAACTAAGATAAATATCTTCCAAATATAGTAATATATAAATAGAAATAAAATGAGAGAAAGAACATTCAGAAAGAAATAATTATCTAGGTTATTTAGGTTCTAGGTAAACCATATCCTATTGACCAACATATAGGAATCTATTTCCATCATGACTCATTAGAGGGGATGCACCCAAGGAACATTAGTAAAAGAAATGTCAATTTGTTGACTAAGTGTAACATCATAATCCTACATGTGAAATATGCTGAGGCCCTACTGATAATCCCAACAACTAGTCCTAGCCTATCCACCTAGGTACCAAAGATTCCCATGTTCCATTCCCATAACTAAAATACATATGGGAGGTTTTATAGAAAAAAATATTGTTGACACAACATTACAAGGAAATCGTACAATTACACATCACCTCCTTGTACTACCAATGAAAATAATCTTTTCTTAGAAACATACCAATATGTCATTCAAATCACACCTAGGTCTAAAAAATACATAAAATTATGGGCTTCCATTGGAGTTAATGTTATTTTTAAAAACACATTATAATGTTTGAATTGGTCCACAAATGTTTAGAAATCAAAATCGAACATTTGGAAAATCACATTTCACACTATAGATTTCACATTTAAAATGACACTTCACACTTAGACACATATAAACCATTATATATATATGTTCCCCTTTTCCAAATGCACATATTCCCAATTATTTACCTATCTCAAACCCCAAATTTTTATGTCTCACAACTCCAATTTCTTCAAAATAACATATACTACTATGCCAAAACATGACCACAATGCTTCTCACATGAAAAAAATAGGTCACCACCCCACAACAAAATAACATCACACCATTCCCAAAAATAGATGGTCCATAACATCACAACTATCACCAAAGTAGTTGGGTATTTTGAATTTGAAGTACATCAACCTTGTTCACTCCTCCTACAATGCCCTAACCCCATTATAGGATGCCCCACAACATGGTCAAAACACATCATTCCTAAAAAACCCTTGGTCCACTACCCCACAACATGGTCATATCACATGTCACCCAAAATGAAATGGGTCATTAGATATTTCACTAATATAAATATAGCCAATATAGCCTGTTTATATCAATATTCCTAGAATATAGAGTGGGGAATATGAGTCATCTAACTATCCATCATAATCCCCGTGATGTTGTAAAAAACCACAACATGTGAATATACTTGTATCCTATCGTATTTTTCAATATGAGTGTGGTGCATATTGAAATAAAAATCATTATAATAGAATATACATATGGCCACACAAAATACCGACATATGGGATTAAAAAAAAATCTACTCTCCAATTCAAAATCAAACCACTTTTGTTGCTACCTCTAAATGCATAACAACACACAAACCAAAATCCATTTCACACAAATAAACTATCCCATTATTCTATACATTCATTGAATTATAAAGTATAAACCTCATCCAACCACACATCCAAACATTCATTTTATGTCATTAATCATTTCCATCCCATTTACTATTCTAAAACTTATCCATTTCATTCATTATTTAATCTATCAGTACCCAAATATCTAGAACAAAGAAACTGTGAATCAAAATTAGTTCATCATCCCTATCATACAATCTTCCTGTTTCCGCACAAGAATAGAAAAAAACCACAACCTCACTGCACCAAAATAACAAACAAAGAACAACTACTTCATTTCCCCAACATTATGGCCCAAACACCACCACCTCACTTCCCCAAAATCATATCCAACCAACCACCAACTCACTTACCATATAGAATGGTCACATATCACCCCTTGGCCCCACATTTCATTGATATCACAAACTACCACACCATACACACAACCATATGTCATAAACATCATATAATATGAGGAGAAAAGCCTTCCTAAGATGAACTTAGGAAGAATCGGTGAGGCGACGATGTGCAGTGAGGAGGTGAGGTCGCGAGGCGGAGAGGGGCTAGGGATTTAGGGGTCGTCGGGGGGGGGGGGGTCTCTCGGGGTTTTGGGGTAGAAGGGGGGTCTTGGGGGGAGTGTCGATATTGAAAAACTTTTTAGCGACAGTTTATTAAAAACACCCGCTAAATCATTAAAAACAATTAGAGTCGGTTTAGTAAACAGCTGCTAAAAACCACTCTAGAAGAATATTAATGTTGTAGTGATATATATGTAAATTGGAACATAAACATTCTTAAATAGAATAACTATATGGTAAACTTCTACACATATCACTAAATGGAATTTCCATACGATCGACTTCCATACTCAATGCGTTGGAGGTTATAACGTAACCTCCCATCCATGATTTATAACGGAAGCAACCATATTTGATTTATCACATAATCACCCATCATTGGTTTATCACATAACCACCCGTCAAATGTCTAAGTACCATTATATAATCATAACACATAAAATATTGAAAATATTAAAATTTCACTTATAAAATATAATTTTAAATAAAAAGAAATAATTTTAAGATATTGAAACATTCAATCCATTTCAAAAACCATTTTCAATTCCAAAACACCCAAAAAAGTAATAAGATATTTCTTTTCCTTTAAAAAAACATTACAACTTATAGAGGAATCCAAATATCAAATAACGGTTAAGACAGTTGAGGGGTCATTGTCACCACATACGTTAAAAAAATTTCTTTAGTCATTTAGTAAAAAAATTCATCGAAAAATATTCCCTTTTAATGAAATTAAAATTCCAAGGGGTTTGTTATATTCTGTATAAAAGAAGGTGGTGTATGACATCAAAATATGGCTCTATGAAAGGAGATTGAGATGAAGTCCCTTACCTTGAGTCCGAATCGTCACATATAATTATTATGTTCTGGAATAATAAAATTACGTTAATTTTTACTTTCATGAGAAAATTTTTCAAGTTTATTATTCCTTTTATATTACTTATTACCATTTTATAAAAATTACATAATTATTTAAGTTCATATCGGCTCTTTTGTCGATATTCAGTACATGATTTGAAAATGAACTTGTTATGATATAAATTGTCCATGTTGTCAAAGTCCATTATCTCCAAAATATTATTAATGATTTAAATATCATATATATTGAATATATATGTATTTATAATATCCATAATAATTTCATATTTTAAATTAAATGAACCTTTTTTTGAGATGATAGGTCGTACGTACACATGAATGCAACTTTCATTTCCTTGTCGTATTAAAAGAATAATATTAAAATAATATAAATGTATATTATAATAAAATTATTATATTTATTTTATTTATGTCTTATAGTTTTAATAAAACAAAAATTTATACATTCCATGTATAGCATCAACGAGTCATATAACTTTGACGGGGCGGTAGTC
The DNA here is from genome assembly GCA_963277665.1 of Viscum album. NCBI lineage: Eukaryota > Viridiplantae > Streptophyta > Magnoliopsida > Santalales > Viscaceae > Viscum > Viscum album. The sequence goes on from OY728130.1 coordinate 407,970,001, forward strand.
CACACTTCCTCAAATGAAATTATTGTATTTAAACATCATGTAAAGCATAAAGGTATGTTGAAAATAAAAATTATATAAGAATAGAGAAAATATAAATATAATATATATCATATATAAATACGGTTCCATCATAATGGCTACCATGGGAGGTGGTAGGAGAAAATTGAACAATCATTATTTTGTGAGGAAATAGTTCGCCATACACATAAAAAATATGTTCGTATCTGTTAGATGGAGGTGTGTGTAAGTGTATTTTGAATAACTTCTATAAAAAAAACCTATTATATTTATGATACTAGTTTTGTCATTTAATCATAGAATAATAAGAGCATAGGGAGTAGAGAAGTAAAAGAAAGGGAAGGAACTTGAAAGAAGGCATCACCTCTAAATCAGGTAACTTCTTTTGATTCAATCCAAAATGATTTATTGAAATGCCTTCTTAAGAAGATAATGATCCTAGAAGGAAATGAGGTATTTTTTGATCTTATTTCAGTAGAATTTGGATGAGACAAAGGGTCTGAGAGGTTTTAGTAAGTGGGTAGAGGTGTTGGCCTTTTATAAGAGAGAGGAGGGGCACTTTACGAAAGTCTTGAAATATTATTTTATTATCAATTGATTTTAGAATTATAACTATTAAAAAGTGATATATTTAGAGGATAAGATTAGTATGGGTTGAAATAATCTCAAAAAATAGGTTTTATACAAGTTTAGGTCTCAAATTTAACCTTATATTTTGGATTTAACCCTTAGTTAAAAACATTAACTCTTACCATGTCTTCTGGTATTTTCATAACACATGGTTACTATAGTTACTATAAAATTATAGGAGAACCAAAAGTGGATAATTAATGACATTTATATAAGTAATTTTTCTAAATAATTTTTTTATTACTATTATATCATTTAATAATATAGTATTTTTTTAATGAACTCATTTATGTCAATTATGATCCTATTTGGTAATTGATTTTTGTTAAAGTCATAACAACTTTATTCCTTCGAAAAAAAAGAATTAGCTCAAAGATAATATGTCATGATCATACATAAAATTAGTGAAGTAAATAAAAATGTTCAAATTACATTTATTTTAATATTTATAATATCATTTATTTGAATCTTTCATTAATAAGGCAATTAATGCATCATCATTATGTTTAAATAAATTTATTTATTTAATATATAAAAAATATAAATAAAATACCATGATGTAGGAAATATTTTTATATTTATAATGAATATTTATAGTAAAATATATCATTTACATAACCCCAAATTATTTTTTTAGTAAAAAATACATGTTTGAATTATATTTCTCTTTATTTTAAAATAATTATTGTAACGTGTCATTTTCCCAACCAAGTGGCTCCCAAATGCACAAAGTTAGGCCTATGGATTTTTTTGGTCACCAATGACTCATACAATAGGATTAATACAATTGATAGGGTAGTTTTATACTATTATAATATTATTTTTTACCCTTATTTACCTGATTTACCCTTCGACCATGGAAAATACAAATAATTACTGAAGTCACTATTCATAATATCAAAACATAAAAGGAAAAAATTTACACAATTTTGACCTTATGATTCCAAATATGTAATCAATTTTTCCAAATTCAAAACATAGAAACCGTAGTAATTAATTTATAATTAATTCCAGTTGTTAAAACCAGAAAGCATGTTTTTATGAAGTAAAATCTATCAAAAGATTGACATGTGTTTATGTCCAATTTCAACGTGAAATTACTTCCAATGACTAAAATTTAATTAAATTATAAAAATATAAACCAATTATACTTTAAAACCAATTAAAATGGTAACCTAACTATATAAATAAATTATATGAAAAGGTAGTTTTGAATTAAAAGGTAGTACTATTCATTATTCATTAAAATATGAATTTCATTAGAAAAATACCAAACAATTCTAATAAAGTAAATTTTGATATTCCAATTCTAAATAATTAATTTAGTTTTTCAAATAGAACATATAAAACTGAAAAAAAAACTATATTTAAAAAAGTTTCACCATCTAAAGGCGGAAAAATGACCTTTTAAAATTATTAGAGTATTTTATGCTTAAAATTGGATTAATTATCATTTTAAGCCTCTAAAATTTATTGTATAAAATTAAAAACATTTAACAAACATGTATAATCATATTTTAGTTAGTTCTATTCATTCCCATCATTACAACATCTAGGCATTAACTACAATTTTAAAAAATAATAATATTACTGTATTATTTTTTTGTATAACTCTAAGTTGTGTGAAATGTAAGATTTCAGAGAAACCCGTTGTCGTGTGTCGAGCATGCTATCAGAAAAAGTGTTAGTTTTAACATAAAATTAATATCTTATTCATAAATATTAATATATATGATAAACTATTATTCTATAAATACCTGGGATGTTACATAAAGTGTTAAATTAATAAGAAAGATTAAAATTTACAAATTCTGTTATATTTTTAGATTTTGGTTATTAAAATTAATAACAAAAACAAATATATTTTTAATATAAACCAAATAAAAAATTAAAAATCAAAAACTATTATTTGAATTTGCATTAATATTTTAATTTATTTATTTAATTCCCATTCAGCAGACCACATAGTCGACATAACCTAACCATCCCGTCCTCTTAATTCCTACTCCATCTCTTATAATCACCTATCCCCATACTCTTTGTCTCCTTCTCCATCTAGATCCCCAACCTTGTCCCACCTCATGTTGTTTCACTCTACACCCCTTAAATCAGTCCTTGTTCTTTTATATACATGTTTTTTTCCCGATTAATATCATCTTAGGTTCTCCTCTCAACTTGACCATCATATTGCCCATCAGATGGGTGCCACATATTCTATTAACATCCTGATTATTAATAAAACTAGTAATTATATAAATAAAATTTCACTCTAAAATAAATGAAATGTGGGTGATTTGTTTCTTTCCTACCAAACAGAGGATGAGATATTTCTCAATTGATATGAGGTAAAACTAGTACGATGATCTTTCTATATCTCAGAGAAATTTGATTTAATACTAGAATCATTTTTTTCGATAGAATCATTCATGCTATGAGAAAGTAAGGATACATAATCCAAAGAAGGATGTTTTCTCTAGTTTATATTAAAAAATCTTATATTAAGTCTGTTATTTATTTGATTGATAAATTACATGTTGTTAAATATTTTCAATGGTAATTTCTAGTGGATGTTTATAATAATTGATTCCCAAGTTGTTTATCACATATCAAGAAGTATCCATGTATAAATCTATAACTTTAAATCTATCTAAAATAATAAATGGAATATACAGTTGGAACTAATTTCAAAATGTAATTAAATACTTAGGACCTATAATGAATGATAGGTCAAATTTTTTTAGAAATTAAAGAATTTCATGTATGGGGTTGATGATAGTTATAAATTTGAGGTTTTATGGAAATAAATCAAAGCAAAATACAATAATAAAAATTTGACATGGTTATAAGATTTTTACATATTAAGGTAAAATGAGATAATTTTATTATAACGATATCATTGACATGAGGATTTCAAAGAACATGGTTGATTTAGAGTTTCAATGGTGAATAAATATATTTCTTGAATCCAAAGGTGATTGTCTCTGAAATATTCAATCAATTTTAGTATGTGTTAGAGAAGAACCTGTATCGAGAAATTAATGTTGAATTTTTATATACAGAGAGGAACCTAGTATATCATTTTTTATGTCATTAGATCATGGTTTAAGAATGTTAGTTGTACACTCATATAATATTTTATCATTTTATCATGAACAACAGCTTTGTGGTGCATATTTACTTATGTATTTTGATGCAACTATTATCCCAAAAACTATTTTTATTGGAATGAATGATTCCAAAAATTAATTTTTAATTTAATTTTACCAAGAATAACATTTGAGATTACATTTAAATTACAAAAAAATTGTGATTTATAAGTATTTATGTTTCTAGTCCCAGAAAATATTACAGAGACAAAATGCACAATGCTTTCCAATGTTATATATTCATAAGAGATTGAAAAGAAATTCCCATGAACCCCATAAGAAGGAGATGAAAATTAATAATTTTGAAGAGGATATGGTAATAAGAAAATAAAAATGTTACCATTAGTTGTCACAAATATAAATAAATATTTTAACATAGTCCAATGATCTTAAATAGGGGTATATTATTGAGTCATCAAATCTAAAATAACATTCCATGGAATTATGGGAAGTTAGAAATAATTAATCTAATGAACATATAACTAATACAATAATTAAAAAATGATAACCATCTAAATCATTAATTTAGAATAATTATTAATAAAAAGGTGGTGATTGGTTCAAACGATGTCTAAAGTATCTAGGAAAATAAATAAAGAGTAACCACAATATCATAATGTGAGAGACCAATATAATTTAATATAATTTATATTTTTCAGTTTTTGTTTATGAACTACTATATTTTTTGATATCATGTATACATAATTTTATCATGCTTTTGTAGGGAACTTCTGAAGAACTGTCAAATGGTGGTTCCATTGGTGATCCTATCATATTTCCAATTATATGTAAATAATTACAATTACATTAATTTATTCCACTTGATATATATTTACTTAATTGTATTGTTTTCCCAGTGACACCCCCTAGTGTAATTTAATCTCAAAGTGATAGCCATAGTATATATTTTTTATAAGTGATCCATATATAAAACATATTGTGTTTTATTATCTTATATTATATTGGAAAAATTATATCTCTATATTTAGTTATTAATGATGTATTTTAACTATAATTTTCTACTCCAAAATATTTTTTTTATTTAAATTAGAGTGAAAAATTAAAAAACCAAAAACTCATTTACGAGATTCACGAATATAAATAACAACTTCTTCTTGAAATGGATGTTATACTCAAAAAATCCATCAACTATAATAAATGAAAACAATAGTTTATATCACATTACAAGGGCAGTTTCTGGAGAGAGTTACTCCAAAAATCATTTTTTGAATACATGTATTGAAAATATTATTTTAAGGGAATGTTTTGGAACTGAAATCTCAGTACAGGACTTTCAGAATTTAGATCGTTAGTTGCTTCATTTGAATATGGGATGACAATTTATAAATATCGATGAAATAATGTTTTTTAAATAATTTTACTAAATATATATTAACACTTTGTTTCATTTTATCGTTTTATAATTTCATAATTCATATAGTTATTTGTTTATATTCTTTAAATACTTTTTAAAACTTCATATTTCAGTTTTTCTTGAAATAAATAGAAAACTTAAAAACTAGAAATCAATTGGGAATTTACAACTAAAATTTCCAATATCATATATTAGATACCACTAAGAAATTGGAAAAAATTATCAGAAGAGATTCCAAATTTAATCAATTTCAAATTATTATTATAAATTTCCATTGGGAATCCCCAAAAAAAATTTCTATTTAAAATTATTACAAAACAATAAATAAATAAATTCACAAAGAAGACATAAAACTAGGAATTTATTAAGGGAATTGACATTGAAATTTCCACAGTGAATTCACAGTAAAAATTCACCCTGGATATAAGAAATTGATTAAAAAAACATACATGGAAATTCCTTCTAGAAATTACCATCATAAAACTTATGTACAAAAATTACGTATAACGTGAGTTGAAAATGTAATTTGAAAATCACATAAATGTAATCCAAAAACCAATGTGATAAATTATATATATGATTGAAAATTTAATCCAAAAATTAGATAAATTAATTTTTAAATAACTACATTTCCTAGAATAAATATGAAAATTTGATTCCAAACTATTTAAAACTTACTAAATAAAAAACTTTTATCTCAAGATCTTAAATCTCAGTCATTTCACTAACACATTTGTTCCAGATGATATTTACACATTGAATCATTTAAAAAATATAGTTCTATTCTTTGAATAAAATGAAAATTTATATTGTGAATTTTTAGTAGGAATTCATAGTGTAAATTTTAGCTGATAATTTCCATAGATATTTTCTAGAGTTAATTTCCACACATATTAAATTTAAATTCCAAAAATGAAATATTCAGATGAAATTTCCACTATGAATCAATTGGATAGGTCAATTAATTGAATAAATTGGTAATTTCCAGGGTGGATTTCTACTAGGAATTCTCATTGGAATTTTGTAGTGCAAACCCATACTAGAAACTCACAATAGAAAATCATTTGTCTTCTAAATAATTAATTTTTGAAAAAAAAACTATTATAATGGAATGAAACCCTCTCGATATATAATCATATCATAGAGTGTGATATATAAATTAAAGTGAAAATACTATTTACTCTACTTCATTAATTACACATTTCCACCGCTTCAATTGGTTTGAATATATCCAACGATTTTATTTTTTTAATCAGTCATAAAATTTTATTTTTGGGAAAAAATGATTCAACTTTGTCCATTAATTTTGGAATAAACCAAATATATCTTTACATTAGAACCCAAATATGATGTCATCCTTCTAGAATCATTTTAAAAAATAATAGACCATAAAAAATAAATCATTCACTAACTTCCCTTGTACTCAAACTTTCTAAAGCTAAAATCCAATGACCAATCACTCCATGAAATTGAAAACAACAAAACCACAGTCTAAAGTGGAATCTACCTATTGTGGCCTATGTTCAATTATGAAATCATGGAATAGAGCTGTTCAACAGGTTTTTCAAATATTATTTCTCTATAGAAAACTAGTGATAAATCCAGATTTCAATGTCTTAAAAAAATTTCATGATTGTTTAAGTTCTTACCACACTGAAAAAAATAATTAACACAGGGATCACTGGACCATGTTCCATAGATGGTGTAAATTGAGTAAAAATATATAAACACCCTAAAATTTATATACATGAATAGTAAGGTCCAATGGATATTTTCTAATATAACTGGGTTGAATGAAAACATGCAGCTCCTCATACCATTAATTATTGTCTGATTCAATAGGCATTCGTTTAATTTTTCTTTTTATGGATGTATTACTCCTTAACATTAATAATGAAAAATGTATAAATTATCCCTCTCATCATTATAAACAAAATCATGGTATAGTCTAATGTTAGCAGAAATAAAAATATGATGGCTAATAATATTAAAATTGAATTTTACTCTTACTATAAATGTGGATAACAGGAAGGAGAAACTTTCTATTTCTATTATGCTAGTGATTTTTTGTAGTTGATATCTCTACTCAATTATAACCATATATGTATCTATAACTTGTTTCCAAAATCAAAACTTATTAGAAAATAAAAAATTAGTGTTGGAAAAGTAAAAAATCATTATAAAACATACTACACTGCATGTTCACCTATTATTTTACAAATCAATAATGTTCTTCAAAAAATATGATATGATTTCTTAATGGATTCCCAGAATGTTGTTTTTTTGTGATTTACTACATTTTTATTTTTAGTTCATGTAAAATATATTATAAAAAACTATAACTATGTAATTAAAGTGTTAATACCAATCTTCATCTTTGTAAAAAAGTAATTGAAGTAACTTCACCTCCATCATTATAACTATGGACTACTAGTTCATCCACCTTAGTAATAATTTGGACAGTTTTTTGGAAAGGATAAGTATCCTATTGAAAGTAATGTTATGATATACATATGGATATTTTTTCCATAAATTATATATTTTTTTATTTAGACAGAAAAAAATCATGACAGTATGTTATGGCACAGAACCGTCCCTGGAAACATGGGATCACGGAGGTCTGAAAAAGTGAAGGCCAAGAGCGTCTCTGAGAGTGACATCCACACAACCTGGGGGTACGGATCCGAGGGAGTGGATAGTCGAGAGGGAAGGTTCCCGAGTTACCCTAGAAGCCAAAAAATCAGCCAGCTGGTTACCCTCATGCCGCGTGTGGAGGATCTCAGTATCATAAGGGATGAGAGCCATGCACTTGCGAATGAGATAAGTGATGTTCCAAGGTGGGGGGGGGGGGTGTCTCCTTTAAGGGATCTCTAGATTATTTCTGAGTCTGTTTCCACAATTGTGAGAGGGATAGCCCGAGATAGGCAAAGCTCTAATCCAACATGCATGGCCTTGGCTTCGGCCACCATAGAGTCACCCATCCCAAGGTATGCGTTGAAAGTGAGGATGGCGGAATCCATATTGGACCTAACAGCCCCACCTCCCCTCATGATGCCTTAGCTTCAAGCCCCATCTGTGTTGAGTTTGAGTCCATTAGGAGGAGGGAACCATCTAACCCATGACCCTGGGGGTGAGTGGTATAGAGGGTCAGGATGTCGCAGCATTGCAACAAAAAGTCTATGGGAAGGCGCCGACTCATGGTGTTTATGGAGGGAACCCAGATCGGAGGCGAGAAGCCTGGTCCTAACACCAAAATCCTGGAGGGAGGGACGAGACCCGTGGTGCCTTTCTTGATTCTACGCTTTCCAAATGCACCAAAAGACAATGGATATCAGAATTGACTGCCCATTAGCCTCATGTCTGGAGGGTGGCTCTGTGAAACCAGTGGTGGAAGAAATCCTCAAAAGAAAGGGCCACTCGTGGAAGGACCACGAACTCTTCAAGCACACTCCAAATATGGTCGGCCCAGTCACTGTGGAGGAAGATATGGATTGCGGACTCCTACTTAGGGGATGAGCAACATATGTATCGTAAGGACATATGGATACCTTTTGCTTTGATAGCCAATTCCGTTGGAAGGGCATTGTGCCGGACTCTCCAGATGAGAAAACTGAGTTTTGGAGGGATATATTTTCCCCAAAGAGTACAGCCCCAGGGGTCACTAGCTGGTTGCACAGAGATGATCTTCTTATAATCCTTTGTGAGAATATACACTATACAAAATAATATATGAATTTCAAAAAAAGTTTTTATTCACCAACCTGTTCTAGTGACACTATCAGATTACTCATTTCTCAGAGAGTATTATTAATATCTTGAAGAATCCACTTAAAAACGAATGCAGTACCCCCTATGTATTCGCTGGAACATTCCAATATTTTTGTTAACATACGAAAACTATATCATTATATAGTTTTAGGAATAACTAAAAAATAATAACAAAATAAATAATGTTATAGATATTATAACACCTAAGATATAAACTTAAAATAGATCCCATCACTTTTATTGGGCTTGTTTAATTATTTTTTACTGAGATAATCATAATATCATTATTTTTAATAAGTCATCAAAATACCTAATGAAATTTTACCCCACATAGGTTGTGGAAGTAAGGAAGCATAATGTTGTGCATTCAATACAGTAATGAAAACATGTGACATTTGAAAAAATACCCAATATACCAACTTCACAAATTTCAATAAAAGAAATCTATAAAATTCACTATGATAACTGAAGACCATTATTTAGAAACCTTTTTCTCAATAACACTGAACTAGTTATCCTTAATTTATAAGAATATTTCAAAGTTATATCACTATCCACAATTCCAAATACATGGCGTATATCGACTAATATTATTTTCATTATCTTATGATCTATGTGTATTATTTTTAATTCTAAAATATATCACTATATTAAGAATAAAAAATATCCATAAATTTTATTATACTCATTGAATAACACCATGTTATCAACAAAACCTTGAAACAACTGCCGAAATTGTGTCCTTTTAATGAACATAATGTGATTATCAATAATATTTTCCCTAATCTCATTACATAATTTATACAAACTAGTCATTGAAGGATTTTAATGGAAAATAGTTAATCTAGAGGCATACTCTATCATAAAAAATAGCATCCATAATAAATTACCATATTTTGTATAAAAGGAAATATTCCAAAGAACAAACCTTAGGACATACACAATGGAATGACTATTGAAATTCCACATTAAATTAATTCATAATTCCTATACGAATTCTCACTATAGATTCCCAGTGGAATTCACATTGGGAAATTACCAATGGGAATTATGACTTGCTACTTGAAAATGTTATAATACAACTGAAAAAATTCCATGATTAATTAAAATTTAATTCAATTGTAAATTAAAATTGGAAATTCTCATTGGAAATTGAAACAGGTAATTACCAGTAAATATTACCAGTTTAATTCACATAGGTAATTTCTAATAGTAATTTAGACTATATACTTAAAAGTTATAGAAAATTATTGGGTAGAATTTCCTATATAATTCACATTTGATTCAATTAGAAAATGATAATGAAAATTAATAGATAAAATCACTGTGTAAATTCACAGGGGAAATTCATAGAAGAAATTACCATGAGAAATTTACATTAGAATTCACATTGGTAATTTCCAATAGTAATTCTCATTGGCTATAGGAAATTTTTGGAAAAAATAGGTGTAAATTCCATGAATAATTCAAAATTTTTTCCATTAAAAATTATTGTTGGAATTCTGCCTCGAAATTGTAAATGGTAATTCTAAGTGCTATATATAATTAGTAGAATACAATTGGAGAAAATTTCACACATATTTTCCATTTGATTCATTTAGAAATTAAAACTGAAAATTTATAATAAAAATTCCCAATATAATTCCATAACATAATTACCCATTGTAAATATTCAGTGGATATTCACAGTAGAAATTTCTGGGGGAAATATAAAATGAAAATTTCTATTTGAATTGACATTGATAATTGAAAATATGAATAACCACTGGATATTTACAAGTTATAGAAATAAATTGTGGTAAATTCCACTTATATTCATTTTATTCAATTGGAAATTCTCAGTGGATATTCTTAGTTGATATTAATAGTAGAAATTCACAATGGGAATTCCAAGTAGAAGTTATCAATATAAATTCATAGTATAATTTACTATGGGAATTTCCAATGTGAATTCTTATTTTTTACTTTCATGTGATCGAAACAAATTAGGGGAAATTCCATGTATAATTCACATATGATACAAATTTCCAATGGAAATGTTGGAGTTGGTTCTCTAGAACAAAACATTTTTTACTTTATGATAACATGTATTCATAGGTTTGAATATTAATACACTTTTTATCACATCTAGTTGTTTTTTGTGTAACATAGTTTGTGATAATCTCCTAAGAGTGGCTGTTATGGTAAATCAACAAAGTAGTTCCCCGCTATAATGAGAACCCCTAAGTGTTATGAAACTATTCTTAAATATATGTTTTATATCTAGATGATATCATTTTAGGGACACAAATAATACTTTCTATCAGTGGTGGAGACTCATAGGACTTTGAGGAACCTTCAGATGTTGTACACCCTTGGTAATATATAGTGTTTGATATTATAAGAATGAGACCCACCAGTAGGAAATACATATTTATATGCATCATTGGAGGTTCCTATCTACATATCTGTGTATTAATATTTTTCTATAAGATTATTTTTGATGAGTACTATAGAACATATACTTTGATGTGTTTATGAAAATAATGAAAACACATGTTTTTTGTGAGGTAGGTTATGTTGGTTGTGTCACAAGTAATATTTCATTAATGAGTAATGCAAGAAAGGATTTTCCCCATATTTTCTTTAATGTAATTTGATATCTTATGCCCTTTGATGGAAATTCAATAGCCTTAATAAATCCATGGCTATAGTGTTCTATAGGAAAGTATGATTTTTCAGAAATACAAAGGAAGATACATCAAGAACATATGTTGATGGAACCAGCATGAAGCCTACTTGATTAGAGATATAATATTAAATGGATTATATTAAATAGTAAGCAACAGTATGAAGTAGTATGTCACTATGACATTATTTTCCCTATATTCTTCCTCTATGGCAACATTGGCGTATTGCTAGATGATAACCTTATCCTTTAGGTTTCTTATATAAATTCCACTGATAAAGAGGCTTAGAGGGTTATAAACAAATTGTAACTAGAATCTCAGTTAAAGAATATATTATTATTTATTAACAATTTGAATAAATATTATTCATGCACATGGTTTAATAATTATTCATATATACTTGATCACATATATTCCATTACTAGTTATTCGAAAGAATATTATTCGAGTGAAATTTTTAATAAATATTTATTTTAAATTTAGTTAATATAATATTTATTTTTTTATTGAAAAATAATGCATTGATATTTATTTTTTAAATAAATAGTCATTATTCACATCCTCATAAGTATTCTGGAGGAATGAAGGACCATATTTTTAGGTCTGGTGAGAAATAATATTATTGAATATAAGTTGATTAATTATTATTCAATTTAATTCTCAAGTTAAGCACATGTCAAGGAAATAATAATAATATTATTATTTTAAGATGTAAGGTTTTTCAAGGGAATAAATAAATATTAAAGGGAACTTGTGAACATATTTATTTATAAACTCTAGAGGTTTTTAAATCTAATTATATTATTTTCATAAAGATCCAATTCATATTTTGTTGTGTACAATGAAATTATGAGAGAATCCTCTCAATACCAAGGGAGATCACTCTCCAAGAATGCTCCCAAGAATGGATATCGATCTTCCTCCAACTCTCACTATATAGTATAGATAGATTAAGAAGAATGCTTTGGAAATTATTCTTGAGGAGATAAAAGGTTAAAGATGAAAGTAATAGAATCTTCCATGCTAGCACCTGAAGGTTCCTGCGATGATGTTCAAAGATTTGTGGAACACGTGTGGATCACTGCTTGAGAGAATATTCTCTTGATTCCTACAATGCAATGACCGTACAACATGACTATGTTTTCAGATCCATCAATGAAGGAATAAATAATGAAAGTTAATTTTTTAATTGATTAAATTAATTATAAATAATATGTGATGATATTGTGCTGGGTTCCAGTGTTCTATACCTTGTATATTTTTTATTCAATTCTGTAAATCTTGATATTCATCATCATGTAATTATCTAATTGATCATCGATAATGATAAAAATAAATGTTGGTCATGACCCATCAAACACTTCCACTGCTGTGAGAACATAAAAGTGCTATCAAAGTGGTCACATAATTATATATAATTATTTAAAGATATTTGGATGATTTACACATTTTTCATTTAGTTTTAAATTCAGTTTTAGTCATTCTTTTAATCTGAATTACTAGATCCACTTCTTCATCCTTCGTTTTTCATAGTTCTAATGAAATAAATTAAATTTTTAATGAAAAAATTGGATATCTCATATAGAGTTGTTGAATATTATATCTAGATAGCACAAGAGTACACTCCATGTAACTAGAGTTATACACCGTGTACTAGTTTTCAATGCATTGATAATTAATTCAAAATTAATTCAAACTGTGTGCATTGAATACATGCGGTGCATTTAATTTCTAACATCTCATGTTGACTAAGACATCCTGGCACATAGTCGGTCGAAGCACAGTCACGTAGCCCATGCACATAGTGTGTATTCCTTTAAGTCACATATGGGCCATGTATTTCCATACATGGCCTACATGACCGGTGACCATGAAATTGGGATACCACACTCCGTATAGCCCTTTGAACATGCATTGTATTCTAATTTTATGAGGCATGATTTACGTGCTGAGTCCCTTGGTGTGGGGTTCATATAGATGAAGAGAGATTTACATTCCATATAGCTCTCTTGTACAGATTATGTAATTTTACCAAATTATATAGAATTAAAATTAATTTATTATACTATGTAAATCTTATCTACATGTGCTTGTGTTTGTCTAAATTTGATAGGACAATCCATTTGATGTTTTTTAATATATATATGTTTAATTAATTTCTATATAATGTATAGATTTTCATATCATGCATGATATGAATTATAATTATTACTCTATGTGCATTGAAGCATATCATGTGATAAAAAAATCATGTAATTAGTGTAATCATTTAGTTGATGGTACACATCATAAAAGTACGTGACATGTCATGCCTACAATATGTCACAAGGGTAAACAATATACGAGAATAATAATTATTGGGTATATTTGTATGGGCATTCACCGTGTTTCCTCCAAGATATATTTATGTACATGGTTAATTTTAAATAAATTTATTTAATTTTTTTAAAATTAAAATAGATTAGAATTTCATGAAAATATAGATGAAAATTAAAATAAAGAAAATGATTAATTATAAAATATAATTAATTTATTCAAGTTAGATTTATCTTAAATAAGAATGATTAATAATTTAATGCCAATTTTATTAAATTATTAATTTTTTCAATGCCTGTGGATAATCATGAGCATATAACATACATTTTTATGTGATTGGTTTCCTTTAATTTATTATTAAATGAAATTGTTTTCCTATATGCCTTCTCTCCTTTTATTATTCCAGGGACTACGTTCCCATTATTTATTTTACTAAAACCCTTTACCTCACCCATGTCTGTGAAAAATCATATGTAATGGATGAAGCTCCCAAGATAGTGGATGTGATTCCAGTTTGGATATGAGGTGAAACCAATCATAAATAGATACTTAGGTTGATAGGTGGAAAGCGGTAACATGAAAATTAATTGGTTCAAGGTGATTTTCCCTTTCGCCAATAATTATTTTATCAACCGATAGATAAATAAACCATTAGTAATAGCTCATGATCATACGAACTTATTATTTTATTTATGTCAAGTTTCATGGTTATTTCAATATTGATGCTTTGTCACGGTCACATGAATCAATGAATTAATAAGCATGCAAGATAAAAATAAAATAAATTTTCTTATATAGAAATTTTATCTAAAACATGGTTAATCACTTAAATTAAATCCACTTAATATTAACACACATGTGATAAAGATAATAATTGGAAACATTACTAATAAAAGATAAAATTCCTCAATTATATATTATGTTTTTATAGCCTTCCACTACTTCAGTTAAAATCAATCCATGGTTCAAACTGCTTGACCGAACAAATTTCAGGTACTTTCAATTATCAAGGAATTAAAAAAAATGTTTTGGATTGAAATAACATTGTTCACATAAATAGTTGACTTTTTAATTAGGGCTTAGTGAAATTGAGTGGCAAGGATTGAGGAAATCCTATTTAAGGATTTTTAGATTGGGGATTCTATACAAAAGATCAAGGAACTGTGAGTTAATGGAGTAAAAATTTGGAATACTAAGATAAAACTATTCATTTTTATTGACAAACCAATATTTGGGTAATGAGAATGGGAATTTGGATCCTTACCACTAGAATGTCTAAGGAACAAGATATTCCAAATTCAATGGTGATGGCTATTAGGGTTCTATAAAATATTAGAAGATTAATAAAAATAATATTTATTTATTTGTCTATATATTATCAAATAAAGTTATAAATATCTTCTAATATTACATTTAGAAAAAATAATAAAAATGAAATAAAACATATCAATGTGATCCATACTTGATAAGGATAACCCTTTCACTGGAAATGTTTTCCAAGAGGGGCAAATAAGATTACGTGTTATCCTTATCCATGAAAGGACATTATATGTGCTGGAAGAACCAATTCTTCAGTATCCTTGAAATGAGGATAGTGATGAATAGTTGTATATCTATGATAGAAATTTCAATTATGCTACATATGTTTAGTGTTTAATGCTATCATCCATGACCAATGATCTTTTGAATAAACATGAGTACATGGATGCATAAAACATGATGCATCACCTTCGCGATCTCTATCAAGAGAAGGTGAGACAGGAGAGATATGAGATCTCTAATTCTTTGTTTACAACTACTCTTGGAGAGTCTATTCCATTTTGTCCCCATGTATTCAATCTAATGGGAAACATTGAATTCGTATACAACTTAGGGATTAAATTCCCAGATGAGTTATATACATATATTATTTTTTCATTACTTCCCAATACCTTATCCAGTTTTATTATTAATTAAAATATGATAAATAATGATAAGATTCATTTGGAACATCTTACTTTGATTCTCCAGGTGGATTAGGACATGGTTCCTGATAAACTCACGGTCCTTATAGTGAATAAGAAAAGGATGAACAAGGTGAAGTATCCTAAGACACATAAAAGTATAAAGATCCCAATCAATAACCTTCCAAGAAGAGGGAGATCCATAGTTAGGGGAAGGAAAATGAGATAGTTTGTTTTTCATGTGATAAGATAAGACATTTGAAGAGGAACTGCACCCAAAAGTAAGGGAAAGATTAAGGCACATTATTTTATCGAGTATATTATTTCAATATATACACATTGGGTATTAGATACAACTTTTGGTTCTCACATATATATCCAAATTTAGGAACCAAGTATATTATGAAAGACTGCTAGAGGATAAGTGGATTTAAGAGTTTCTAATGGTCTGAGACTGACTGCTCTAGGCATTTCTAGCTACCACATTTCATTACCAATGGGAAGGATTTTGGTTTTAAAATATTGTTATTATGTACCAAAAATTACCATAACAAAATTTATTTATCATTCCTAGAAACATTTGGGTTTATTTTCAAGTTTTTAAATAAAATTTGTTTCTTTTATAAATGAAACATATGTTATGGTATGACACATTTAAATGATGGAATTTATGTATTAAATTAAAAAAAACCAGGTATTGGAAATACATAACGAATAATGTTCACATTAATCATATAATATCTAGCTATGGTGTAACATCCCAAATAAATGAAGAATAAGATATTTTCATATTTATTAATATTTGTGAATTAAGTATTAATTTTACTTTAATGGGGTTTCTATGTTCGATAGCGTACCTGATACGCAACAACGAGTTTCTTAGGAATCTTACGTTGCACACTAATAATATATTATTATTATTTTAAAAGGTATTTTACTCCTATCCGTTGTATTGGCGGTAATGAATAAAACTAACTAAAATATGATTATACATGATTATTAAATGTATTTACATTTATCCCATAAAATGTTAGAGTCTTAAAATATGAAGGAATCTATTTTTAAGCATAATTTACATTAAAAGGCTGATTTACTGCCTTTTAATGGAGAACCCTTTTTAAATAGAGTTTTGGTCACTTTAATACATTCTATATGACCAAATAAAATCCTTCTTTAGAATGGGGAGATCAAATTTTACTTTGGGTAATCTTTTGATATTTTTTTGATAAAGTTCATTTTTAATGTATAGTGAAAAATATTTTATTTTAATTCAAAAGTGCCTTTTAATCTAATTTATTTATATGGATAGATTATCTTTTTAATTTGTTTTAAAGTGTAATTAGAATATATTTTTACTATTTAATCCAGTTTTGGTCATTGGAATTAATTTCACATTGAAATTGGACATAAACAAGTGTCAATCTTTTGGTAGGTATTGTTTCTTAAAAACACGCTATTGGTTTTAACAATGAGAATTAATTTTAAAATTAATTAATTCCACTTCTATGTTTGTAATTTGGAAAAATAGACATAAATTGTGAATTTGGAATATCAAATATATCTTAGGCTGATTTTTTGGTATTTTTTCGAAAAACTTCAATTTTTGATGAATTGTGAAACCACTTAGTGGTAGTTAAAAAACTAACTTTTTCATTTAAATGAAATTTTACCACTTATGTGAATTGAATTTTGAAAATCCGACATTCATGGTTGTTATCAAGATGTAAAATTTGGTTCATTAAGATGAAAATAATTTTTGGTGAATAGTAACTTTTGAATTTTATTTACCGCGGTTAAAGGTAAATAGTGTAATTCAAGGTTAAAAGAATATTATAATAATTCAAAATTACCTTAACACTTGACCCAACATTATTGGTTGAGTCATTTACGACCATGGACATATTTGGGTCGATTTTGGGACCCCATTGAGCCACTTGGGAGTGATAATGACAATTTACATTAATTAATTTAATGTGAAGAAATAATTGGCATTAACAAAAATCGTTTAGTAATTAATTTTTATACGGTGTTATAAAAGTCCTATTTTCATCTATAAATATTATTTGGAAATATAAAACTATTTCCTACATGATAGTATTTTTTTTATAAATTTTAGACATTTAATAAATTAAATTATTTATGACACAATAAGGATGCAGTATTTACCTCATTAATAAATTATTTAAATAAATAAGATTATAATGATTAAAATATTATCAAAAACATGTCCAATTTTTATTGGATGATTTTATTTTGACCATGAGTCATCTTATCTTAGACTATATTGATTTTTGGACCATTAGAAACCTATTATCATTATATAATAAAATAATGTTTTCACACTTTCCTAAAGAGCCCCTCCTCTCCCTTATAAAAGGAGACCATTTCTATCCAATTCCTCACACCTCTAAAGACATTTTTCTCATCAAAACTCTGCCCAAGTAAGCTCCCTACATCCCTATCCTCATCCTATATTCCTTAACTTATGCAGAAGGCATTTCAATAAGTCCTTTGGTTCAAACCAAAGGGAGTTACCCAAATTAAAGGTAACAATTTGTCTTAAATTGTTTTCTTTTATTTTACTTCTCCAACCCCTAAAATCTTTTTATTCCTTTCTTTTGTAACAACACCAGTATCCTCAATATTCTAGGATTTTGTTATGATAAGTATTCCGACTACACTTACACACACCTCCATCTAATTGATCAAGAAAATATTGTTTCTGTGGATGGAAAACTAACACCTCACGAAACGATGATTGTTTAATTACATCTTACCGCCTCTAATGGTGGCCATTATGATGGAACTATATTTATATATGACATATATTATTTTTATTATTTCCTTATTCTTCTTTACTTCCCAATTATATCAAGCCTTTATGGTTTCCATAATGGGTAAATACGGTAATCTCATTTGAGGAAGTGTGGACTACCGCCCCCTCAAAGTGATGTGACTCGTTAATGCCTTATATGGGATATATAAAGGATAGAGTTAATGATATTATATATGATATTATATAGGGATTATAATTTACTTATGTATCATTATGTTTTAATAAGAAATAGAAATGAAAGTAGCGTTCATGCGTACATACGTCTTACCGTCTCCATGAACGGTGCATTTCATTTTTACTTTCAAATGTCATGTACTATTATAAATAAAAGTATATACCGGATATATATGATATATATGATATATAAATCATGAATACCATTATGGATATAATGTACTATTGACCACATGGAAAACATGTAAATATAAGGTGTTCATTTTTGACTCAATTACCAAATATCGTCAAAATGAACGTTATTAACTTAAATGATTTAATAATATTTATAACATGGTAATAAGTGATATAAAAGGAATAATAAACTTGAAAAAGGTTCTTAAGCAAGTAGAAATTAAATTTAGTTTATTATTCAGGAGATTAAAGAATGATCGAGTCAAGTCGGACATGAGGTAAGGGACTTCGTCTCAATCTCCTTTCATTGAGGCATATTGTATTTTAATACACGATTTTCTTTTATAAGCTGTATAAACACCCTTGACTTTTCAAAGGGAATATTTTTCTATGAAGCGTTTTACTAAACGAAAAAAAGGAATTTTTTTTACGTAAGCAGTGACAACATGCTTTCTACCGCCGCCAATATTATTTGATCTTTGGCTTCTTTAACAAGCCCTAATGTTTTTAAAAGAAAAAAAATAAATACCATATACTATTTTTATGTATTTTGGTATTGAAAATGACTTATAGAATGGATTTATTATTTCAATATCTTGAAATGATATTTTTTTATTGCAATGTGGAAATGTTATCTCTCCTTTATGCTTATGTTATGTGTTATGATCATGGTATGGTTCTTGAGAATTATTTACATATACATTTCTATGTGTCTTTCATAAATCTTAAGATTTCATGAGGTAAGTAAAAGATTTCATGTTTTGTATGTATTTATGAAAAAATGTTTTCATTATTTTTTTTATAACCCTTACTGAGCTTTTTATGCTCATCCCTAGTTTTGAAATGTTTTCAAAGGACTTAAAGATGAATAGGGTCAAGGATGGGATCAAGGAAAAGTCATGCTGTCTAAAACATGGAACTAGACATGACTCTTTTTTTCAAAAGTTTTTATTTTATGAAAATAATGGAAACTGTGTAGAAGTGTCTACCTTGTAATCTTTTGATATGTAATAGTTATGTCCCAATTATCTAAAACTCTTAACCTGAAAAGACCCCCAATTTGAATTATTCATTTAATTCAATATTATGTAATGTTTAAGGTCGGGTCCTTATAGTTGGTATCAGAGGTCGGTTTAGATATCTTTAGGAGTTAGGGTATTTTTAAATTAATGTCCCTAAATTAATTTATGTTAATATTGAAATCATATAACATTTACAGATTACCATGTTGCTTCTTCTAAGATATGTCTTTGTTAAGAATGCATTTTTCTTAAAGGAAACAGAGAAGATTTTCTGGGAAGGCATACAGAGGAGAATGACCTTCTGAATCTGCAACCAAAGATGGTCAGAATCGGAACTGAACAGTTTGTTGCAGTGATGTCACAATTGACTCAGGCTATAAATGGTGGTGGTATCCATGTACGAGATCAGTTAGATCAACCACAGAGGAACATGTCAGTAGTGGATCATTTCATGAGGCAACAACCCCCATCATTCATAGGATCATCTGACCCTGTGCTAGCTGAAGGGTGGATTAAAGCACTCGAAAAGATTTTCGATTTCAGGGGTTGTTCATCACATCAAAAGGTTAGTCTTGCTATTTACCATTTTGAAGGTGAAGGTGATCAGTGGTGGTCGATGGTGAAAAATATCAGGGATAGGGAGGAGATTGATGCTCTTGATTGGGATGAATTCAAAGGTATGTTTCTCGAGAAATATTTTCCAAAGGTGGTTCATCTTAGGATGGAAAAACAAATCCTGGAATTGAGGCAGGAGGATGACTCAGTGGCTGCTTATGAAGAAAAATTCACTCGACTGGCAATGTAGGCTCCAAATTTAATAGGAGATCTTGATAGTAAAATTAACCTTTTTTACTCAGGATTAAAGCCGAAGTATCCAAGGGCTTTAGCTTCTTGTGAGTTCAAAAGTTATGAAAAACATGTTCATTGTGCGGAGAAGGTGGAAATGGAGTTTTCTGATGATTAGGTATTCTTTGATAAAGAACAGAATAAGAGGTCGAGGTGGCAGGAGAAAGGGAAGAACTCTTTAAAAAAGTATGATGGTAAGAAACTTAAGTTTACAGTTTGTGAAAAATGTGGTAAATGCATGTTGGGGGATGTCTTTTGAATTCTAGTAAGTGCTACCGATGTGGTAAAATGGGTCATAAGGCTCAAAATTGCACTGAAAAAGATCAGGGTAATAGTAAGACATAATCTGATTTACAGTAAGTAAAATATTTTAAGTGCAATGAAATGGGTCATTATGAATATGAGTGTCCAAAAAAGAACTCAAACGAATGAAAGTTGCCAGACTACATGCAGAAAGGGGTGGTGAAATCCTTTGCAACTACTTCAGCAGATGTTGGGCCATCAAATGATGTTGTGTCAGGTACACTGTTTGTTTGTTCAGATTATGCCAATGTGTTGTTTGATTTAGGGTCTACAAACTCTTTAATTTCTGAGAAGTTTTCTAGTAAATTGGGAATTCCATATCATGATATGAATACTGAAATTATGGTAAAAACACTTGGAGGAAATGTTGAGATAAAAAGAAAACATAAGAACATTATTGTCCTTGTGTGCGGAAAGAATCTACCTGCAAACCTTATTATTTTGCCTCTAGTAGAGTTTGATGTTATTTTGGGCATGGATTGACTTTCTGTTTATCATGATAAGATTGACTGCAGATCTAAAGAGGTTTCTTTTCAGAATTATTTTCAGTTTGTATACAAAAAATGAACCCTTGCTGTTGATAACATATCAGGAAGCTGAGAAACTAGTAAAATATGAAAATGAATGTTACCTTGCACATATTGTTGAAAATAAAGGAACTGTTCAGATTAATGATGTGCTAGTGGTAAATGAGTACCTTGATGTTTTTTCTAAAGAGTTTCCTAGTATTATACCTGATCGGGAAGTTGAATTTACTGTTGACTTAGTTCCTGATGCCAAGCCAATTTCAAAACCCCCTTATCAAATGGCTCAAATTGAACTTTTAGAGTTAGAGAAGCAATTTCAAGAGTTATTAGATAAAGGTTTCATTCGACCTATCACATCACTATGGGGTGCTCCTATCTTGTTTGTTAAAAAGAAATATGGTTCAATGAGACTTTACATTGATTACAGAGAATTGAATAACATCACTGTTAAGAATAAGTATCCTTTGTCACATATCGATGATTTGTTTCATCAGCTCCAGGGAGCTCAGTATTTTTTGAAGATTGACTTGAGGTTGGGGTACCATCAGTTTAAAGTAAAATAAGAAGACGTTCCGAATACCGCATTTCCTACTAGATATAGACATTATGAATTTGTAGTTATGCCTTTTCAGTTAACCAATTCACCTTCTGTATTCATGGATCTTATGGATAGAATTTTCCATGAGTTCTTGGATAAGTTTTTGGTTGTGTTCATTGATGATATTTTGGTTTATTCCAAAAGTAAGGAGGAACATGAAAGTCATTTAAGGGTTTTCTTGAAAACCTTAAAATAAAAGAAACTATTTGGGAAATTCAGCATGTGTGAGTTTTGGTTACAACAAATTTCTTTCCTTGGTCACATTGTTTCGAAAAATGGAATACCTATTGATCCTGCTAAAACGAAAGTGGTTGAAGAATGGCCAAGACCCACAAATATAACTGAGATTCTTATTTTTCTTAGTTTAGAAGGTTATTACCAGAGGTTTATTGAAACATTTTCACAGTTATCTAGTCCAATGACTAAGTTAACTCGAAAAGGTGTTAAGTTCATATGGACAGAAGAATGTGATGATTGTTTTCAGGAATTGAAAAGAAGATTGGTGAATGCTCCAATTTTAGCACTACCTTCCAGAAATTATGAGTTTGTTATCTACAGCGATGCTTTGTTGAAAGGACTGGGTTGTATCCTAATGCAAAATGATCAGTTAATTGTTTATGCTTCACGTCAGTTAAAACCACATGAGTTAAATTACCCTACACATGATTTGGAATTAGCTGTTGTTGTTGTTGCTTTAAAAATTTGGAGGCATCATTTGTATGGAGTGAAGTGTGAAATATATACTAGTCACAAAAGTTTGAAGTATATATTCAATCAGAAATAATTGAACATGAGACAAAGGATATGGTTAGAATTAATCAAGGATTATGATTTTACGATCCTTTATCATCCAGGAAAAGCAAATAAAGTGTATGATTCTTTGAGTTGAAAAAGTAATACTTTATTAACCATGTTACATTTGGAACGAGATCCTTTGGTTTTTGAATTGATAAAATTTGGAATAGAAGTTGTTGTTGCAGGAAATTATTCTGTTTTGTTTCAGGTGTTAGTGAAATCATCTCTATCAGACAGAATTAAGCAAGCGTAGAAGGAAGACAGTGAGTTACAGAAAAAGGTGGTGTTGGTTCAGAAGGGTAAGTTGCCTGATTTTAACATTGATAATGATTGTGTTTTGAGGTTTGGAAAGAGATTATGTGTGCCTTGTGATTCATAGTTGAAGAATGAGTTGTTATGTGAAGCTCATAGTTCCCCATTTTCATTTCATCATGGCAGTACTAAGATGTAACGAGATCTTCGTGAGTATTACTGGTGGGATGGAATGAAAAGAGATATTCCTGATTTTACTGTGAAGTGATTGACTTGTCAGTAGGTTAAAGAAGAGTGTCAGTTATCGAAAGAATGTTTCATTATTTACCGGTGCCAAAGTGGAAATGGGAAAATATATCCATGGACTTCATTGTGGGATTAACGAAGACATCTCAAGGTAATAATGCAATCTGCATTATTGTAGATCGGTTGACTAAATCTTCTTATTTCCTTCCTATTCGAGATACTTTATCTCTATATCAACTTGATCGATTGTATATTAAAGATATAGTCAGGTTTCATGGAGTTCCCCTATCCATTGTATCTTATTGTGATCCCAGGTTTACTTCTAACTTTTGGAAAGGCCTTCAAGAGTCATTGGGTACTGAATTAAATTTTAGTACAACTTTCATCCTCAATCAGATGGGCAGTCAGAACGAACAATTCAGAATGTGGAGGATATGTTACGTGCTTGCTCGATGGATTACCAGGGAAGTTGGGACCAATATCTTCCTTTGGTTGATTTTTCTTATAATAACATATTTCATTCCAGTATATAGATGGCTCCATTTGAGGTATTATATGGAAATCATTGTCGAACTCCATCATTTTGGGATGAAGTATGTGAAATGAAGACGATGGGACCAGAATTGGTAGAAGAGATGGTAGAGAAAGTTTAGTTGATTCAGAAGCACATGAGAACATCTCAGAGCAGACAGAAAAGGTATGATGATAATCGGAGGAAGGATCTCTCCTTTGAGGTAGGTGCTCAAGTCTTTCTCAAAGTTTCTCCATAGAAAAGTGTGATGCCTTTTGGTAAGAAGGGAAAGGTGAGTCCGAGGTTCATTGGACCTTATGAAATTCTGAAAATTTTTGGATCAGTTGCGTATAGAGTGGATTTACCTTCAATTTTATCCTAGGTACACAATGTTTTTCATGTTTTGATTTTGAGAAAGTATATACCAGATCCATCTCATGTTTTGAGCCCAGAGGTAGTTCAGTTGGAAGATAATCTCTCTTATGAAGAACAACCAGTCTAGATTCCTGACCGTATAGAGCAAGTGTTGCGGAATAAGGTAATTAACTAGGTAAAGGTTTTTTAGAAAACCCATATGGTTGAAGAGGAAACATGGGAATATGAAAATGCTATGAGGGATAAATTCCCCCACTTATTTTGATAAGTAAATAAAAATTGCGAGGACACAATTTACAAAAGGGGGGAAGGATGTAACATCCCAAATAAATGAAGAATAAGATATTTTCATATTTATTAATAATTTTGAATTAAATATTAATTTTACTTTAAAGGGGTTTCTAAGTTCGATAGTGTACCCGATACGCAACAATAGGTTTCTTTGGAATCTTACGTTGCACACTAATAATATAATATTGTTATTTTAAATGGTAGTTAACTCCTAGCCATTTTTTTGGAAAGAATGAATAAAACTAACTAAAATATGATTATACATGACTATTAAATGTATTTACATTTATCCAATAAAAAGTTAGAGGCTTAAAATATGAATGAATCTAATTTTAAGCATAATTTACATTAAAAGGCCGATTTACCGCCTTTTAATGGATAACCCTTTTTAAATAGAGTTTTGGTAACTTTAATACATTCTATATGACCAAATAAAATCCTTCATTAGAATGGGGAGATCAAATTTGACTTTGGGTAATCTTTTGGTATTTTTCTGATAAAGTTCATTTTTTAATGTATAGTGAGAAATATTGTATTTTAATTCAAAAGTGCCTTTCAATATAATTTATTTATATGGATAAATTATCTTTTTAATTGGTTTTAAAGTGTAATTAGAATATATTTTTACTATTTAATCTACTGTTGGTCATTGGAATTAATTTCACATTGAAATTGGACATAAAAAAGTGTCAATCTTTTGATAGTTATTATTTCTTAAAAACACGCTATTGGTTTTAACAACGAGAATTAATTTTAAAAATAATTAATGCAATTTCAATGTTTTGAAAAAGAAAAAATAGACATAAATTTTTAATTTGTAATATCAAATATATCTTAGGCTGAATTTTTGGTATTTTTCTGAAAAACATCAATTTTTGATGAATAGTGAAACCACTTAGTGGTTGTTAAAAAAACTGACTATTTCATTTAAATGAAATTTTACCACTTCTGTGAATTGAATTTCGATAATCCGACATACATGGTTGTTATCAAGAAGTAAAAATGTTGTTCATTAAGATGGAAATAATTTTTGGTGAATAGTAACTTTTGACTTTTATTTACCGTGCTTAAAGGTAAATAGGGTAATTAAAGGTTAAAAGACTATTATAATAATTCAAAATTACCTTAACACTTGTCCTAACCTTATTGGTGGAGTCATTTATGACGATGGGCATCTTTGGGTGGATTTTGGGACCCCATTGAGCCACTTGAGAGTGATAATGACATTTTAGATTAATTAATTTAATGTGAAGACAAAATTGATATTAACAAAAATCGTTTAGTAATTAATTTTTATATGGTGTTATATAAGTCCTATTGTTGAGTCAATATGGCTTTCCTTATGACTTTTCCATTCCTTCCTGTTTTGAAAATCACAAACACCTAATCTTTAAGCAAATATGTTTTGACCCCTATTTTACTTCTATAAGGAAAATTTCCTTAAGGAAATTTACCTCTTTCTCGTTTTCATTGTTCATATCAACATTTTTTCTTAAGTATAAAAATCAGATTCATATCTATATTCTCGGAATCGTATAATACTTAGATATGATGAATTCTATTTCAGGATCCAAACTCTCATTCCGAATTCTTTAATGAATTCTCATTACGAATTCTGATGACGAATTCTCATTCTGAATTATAATGCAGAATACTCATTAAGAATTCTGTGATAAATTCTCATTACGAATTTTGATGACAAATTCTCATTACGAATTCTGTGATGAATTCTCATTATGAATTCTGTGATGAATTCTCATTACGAATTCTGTAATGAATTCTCATTACGAATTCTGTGATGAATTATCATTATGAATTCTATGATGAATTCTCATTAGGAATTCTGATGAAGAATTATCATTACAAATTATGATGAATTCTCATTACGAATTCTGATGAAGAATTCTCATTCTGAATTCTGATGAGGAATTCTCATTACGAATTCTGATGATGAATTCTCATTACGAATTCTATGATTAATTCTCATTACGAATTCTGTGATGAATTCTCATTACGAATTCTATGATGAATTCTCATTACGAATTCTGTGATGAATTCTCATTACGAATTCTGTGATGAATTCTCATTAGGAATTCTGTGATGAATTCTCATTATGAATTCTCTGACAAATTCTCGTTACGAATTCCAGTGTAGAATTCTCATTATGAATTCTGGTTATGAATTCTGATTAGGAATTATGGATACGAAATTTTATGAAATTAGACTTCGAATTCTTCTGATAAATAGAATTCAAATATCCTTTTAATATAGACGCTGAATATAATTTTTGGTTAGACTCCGAAATTTTTACTTACACTCTGATTTGTTATGTTTGTTATAAAAGGATGTCATGCTTTCAGTTACACATGTTTTGTTATAAAATGATGTCGTCCATTCTATTTTTAACTAACCTTTGGTTGAGTGACACGTGAACAGATCCTTCCGAAATTTAAGGAAAATATGACTGTTGGAGTAGGGAGCCAACCGTTGCTACCGAGCCTATAAATAGGAGCTCATTTGAAAGAGCTCAACATGACACAAGAAGTTGATTACTCTAGAGACCACACACTGTTAAGGTGATTTCTAGAGAGAGAAGCTTTTCATTCCTTGTGCGTACAGAACTTCTCGTTTAGATGGATTCATGCGACTCTGAATTTTGGTGATTACATTTGAGTACTTCTGGGGATAGGAAGAAAGAGGTGCCAACTACCTTGAAGTTTGAGGGCTTCCTTACTGAGGAAGACAGAGGTTCCAACTACCTTGAAGTTGAGGGATAGCGGGGATATCAAGACAGAGACTCTGATATTCATATCGAGGGATTACCCGAGTGTGGGTAAGACAAACTTTCTTGAAAGCATAAATCAAGGGACCTTTATCCAAGGTTGTTGGATACCCTTCTCTTTGGGTTAAAAGATTTATGTCTTTGTTACTTGTTTTTGTTACAAGTTTATCTTTTCCGAAGAATTTTGTATTTTAAGAAAGGTATAATCTTCTAATATTTCCTTACACTTGTATACTCTGATTCAGTTAGATTCTATACGCTTTAAGGTAGAATCTCATATTGTAAACTTTGGTTATGTTTCATTTTCTGGATCCATATTTCTGGAACCGGTTTTTCAGAATCACTTTCCAGATTTAAGCAAGTGTGTAGAACTAGAAGTTTGTAACTTTATACTTTGTCCCAATATTTAAATTGGTGTTAGAGGTGTTGTGAATTTTCTTAGTTTAACTTTGTTAAACATAAATCATTCCTTGTTTAATGATATTTTTAAAGTGTACAATTCACCCCCCTCGTATATATTGAGCATCTACATAATTATTTCGATCCTACAATTGGTATCAGAGCAGGTCTATGAAATACTTATACTCACATATAAGTTTTTATTGCTCAGTTTTTCATTGTTCTATACTTTCCTTGCTCAGGAATATTCTCCTTGAATCTAAACTTTTGTTATTATCAAGTTTTTGTGTAGAATGATTTTTAAGATAACAGGAATCAATGTTGGTTCCATCGACAACCTAAATCCTACAAGAACACCACTTTTTTATAGTAATGACTATGAGTATTGGAGAGATCGAATGAATAAATTCGTTATCAATACTGTAGTAGAATTTTTTGTTATGCTTACTGGAGGTTATCAAATTTCTGATAAGGAAGTTAGTACTTTCACAAATCAAGAGAAGCATGATTATCAATTAAACTATAAGGTACTCAATAATTTACTATGTTCAATGACTAGGAATATATATAGCCAAATTTTTTCTTGTGAAGAAGTTAACTGTATATGAAAGAAACTCAAAGTTACACATTTTGGTACATCCAAAGTGATTGAGACTAGAAGAGATATGCTTAGAGTTGAGCATCATAGTTTTAAAATTCTTTATGGAGAACCCATTTGTAAGGTGTAACAATGGTTTATGACTATCGTGAATAGCTTTCAATATATGTGAGAGAAAGGTCTAGATGATGAAGCCCTTATTGACAAGATCATTGATATTATTCCCAATGAGTCGAAATAAAAGAGAACAACAATTGATGAGAACAAAAAGGTTACTCAAATTTCCTAAAATGAGCTATTTGGAACTCTTCTCCAACATGAAACAAGGATGAAGAGAGATGCTGACAACATCAAAAAGAAGAATGGGAATCGTACTGTTGCTTTTACTACAACATCAAATCACACAAAAGCTAAGACTCCTGAGAGAGTAACTAGATCCAAATCTAAGAAGGTTGTTATCCAATCTGAATCTTGTGAGAGTGAAGTCTCAGAGAATGAGTTAGCAAATCTTTCTCGAAGGATGAACAAGATATCTAGACAAAGAAATTTCCAATCCAAGAATAAGAAGAAGTAAATGGAAGATAAGAATGATTCAGAAGTCACATGGTATGAATGCAAGAGAGATGGACACGTAAGACCTGATTGCCCCTTTCTCAAGAAAAAAGAAAGAAAAGAGAGGTATTCTGAATGGAATAGGAAGAAGTATTATAAAGCTAAAGCTAATAAAGTTTTAAAAGCTAATGATACTTAGAGTGCCAGTGGTGGTGACTCTTCAGATGAATCTTCAGATTATGAATCTTCTGGATAGAAGAATCTTGGTCGTATAGCTAGGTTACCTATTGACAATCATTTATTAATGGCTAAGGTACACAATGCTGAATCATTGACCAATGTTTCTTTAAATTCTAATGATTGTAAATATTATAACTCTTCTGATGAAGAATCCTCTTCTGATGAAGAAAATACTTTACCTACCTATAAAGAAGTTTCTAGGTTTTCTAAACTTCTGGAGATTGAGAATTAAAAACTAAATAAAGAACATGATAAGAAAAATTCTAGGAATACTATTCTTTCTAAAGAAATATTAGATCTTCATAAATATCTTGATAAGAAAAATGCTGATTTTATAAGTATTTCAAAAAGTCTTGAGGAAGTAAATTCTGAGAAGAATAAACTTTCCAAAGATCTAGAAAAAGTAATTTCTAAGAAAAGTGTTTTCGAGCCTAGCTCTAGTTCCAAATCTAATGATTTTGAAGATAAAAACTTGGTTATAAAACTCAAGTCCGAAATATTTTCCTTAAAGAAGTGTTTGTCGAACTTTACCTTTGGTAAAGAAAATTTTGATAAGATGTATTCACAAATACCACCTTTAAAAAACAAATCCGGATTTGGTTATACCCATGCAAAACCAAATTTTAGTAACAACTACTTTGTTCCTCAAAGTGGCCCATTTTGTACCATGTGTCAATGTGTTGTTCACTAAGGAAATAATTTTTCTTTAAATAAAACCCAATCTTTAGGTTTTCATAAGGCTTATTTTTCTAAAAATATGTGGGTGCCCAAAATTTTGTTATCTGAAAATCTCAGATCCAAACAAGTTTGGATTCCAAAAGTCTAATTCTTTTCTCATTTTCAGGAAAATAGGTGAAGTACAAACAACAATACATGGTACATGGATAGTGGATGTTCCCGACATATGACTGGTAACAAAAACTATTTTGAAAAGATTATCAAGACAAAAGGAGGAAAAGTAACTTTCGAAGACAACTCTCATGGATAAATTGTTGGTATTTGTAATATTGTTCTTCTTGGTAAAACTTTGATTTCAAATGTTTTTTTTGTTAAGGGTCTTAAGCACAACCTCATTAGCATAAGTCAATTATGTGATGAAGGATACCTTGTGAATTTTAGGAATGATAAGTGCTTAGTACACAATTCCAAGGAAGAGTTTATTCTCTCTCCCCATGGGCAAGAGAATGTTTATACTTAGAACTTAGAAGACCTAAGGAGCTAAAACTTACCTTGTCTAAGTGAAATGGAAGATCATTCTTGGTTATGTCATAGAAGACTAGGTCACTGTAACACATACTCACAGACTATGGATTGAGTTTTACTAAGGCACAAATTTTGTGTGATAACACAAGTGCCATTGCTCTTAGTAAAAACCCTGAAAATCACTCTCGTGAAAAGCACATAGATATTAGGCATCACTTTCTTAGGGATCACACACAAAAGGGAGATATCATTCTTTAGTTTATCGGAACCCAAGATCAACTTGCTGATATTTTCACAAAATCTTTACCTTCCGATTGATTTGAATACATTAAACAGAAGCTTGGAATGATAACCATAAGGTAATTCTCCTTCATTAACTTCTTTTTGAAACAATCTCCTTACAGTAATAAACTCTTTTTCATAGGGGGAGTACATTTGTTTGTTACCTTTTCAAAATTTTTTGTAATGAAATTTTTGTGCAGGAACTTTCGTAATGAAATTTTCGTACTGGAACTTTCGTAATGAAATTTTCGTACGGGAACTTTTGTAATGAAATATTCGTACTGGAACTTTTGTAATGAAATTTTCGTACTAGAACCTTCGTAATGAAATTTTCATACTGGAACTTTTTTAATAAAATTTTCGTACTGAGAATTTTTGTAATGAAATTTTCGTACTGAGAATTTTCATAATGAAATTTTTTGTACTGAGTTTTTTTTCGTAATGAAATTTTTCATACTTATGTTTTTTTTGCACTGAGTTTTTCGTAGTAAGATTTTCATAGTCAAATTTTCTTCAAGAATAATGTCAACTATTACGAACAATCTTTCTAGCCAATCCGAAAGGTATGATTTCCTTACTTTACTCTTTGTAATCATATTTTAATTGCTGGTATTTTATTATGTATAAATTTTTCGGATTCTAATTTTCTTAAATCTGAAAGTTTTTCTTAGAACCTCAAAAGATCAGAGTCAAGTTTTCCTTGCGAAATGTTTCTCAATCGTCAGATCAAGTCTCAATGTTTCTCAACCGTTCGATCAACCATGGAAGTTGAATTGTCGCCTCAACGCCTATATAAAGGGGACCCTCGAGGGTTTTCCACATCGAATTTCAAGCATTTGCATCTCGAGGCTCTATCCTCCTTATATAAGCCCGCTCTGATCTTACCCAAGCCCGTTCCAATTTCTTCAGAAGTGTTCAGTTCTGGATGTCTGTAGAAGCCACTTCTCAAGATATGTCAACTGGGAAGCCCATTTCTAAGTGGTTAGTTTACAGGGAGAGGCTGGTGCATCAAAATTTCTACAACTATGATTCTCTTATATCTAAGAACATCAATCTCAATGGCTGAGAAGATGTATTCTTATCAAAGCCAGTGAATCAGGATCTGGTTTATTCAGATTTTCTTGTTGATTTTTATGAGTCTGTTTCCTTCCTTGAGGAAGATGGCAGAGAGAATTTTTCTTTCAAGTCTTATGGGAAGACTTACAAGTTTTCTTATGCCAAGGATGCAAGATTGGTGGGTCTATCATATGAAGGTGAAGCTGAATTTTGCTCACATAAGATGTAGGATGAGCAAGGAAGTTTTAATAAAGTGAAGGCCAATGAATGCCTTGGACTTCAAGATGTCAATACCACTAAGATTTCTCATCTCTATTCGAATAATCAGATTCTACAGCTGTGGGTACATGTTTTTTTTCATACCGATAAGGGGTGATAAGGATAATCTCAAGAAGAGTGATATATACATCTTAGATTTTTTGGTAAATCTAAGGAAGTTAAATTTGATGAGGCATGTTTTTATTACAGTTAAGAATATTAAAGAAGGGAATCTGAAATCTCAGATTATAATGTTTCCAGCCTTGCTTTCCAATCTTATTATCACGTGTCTTGATTCGTTTAATGTTGCTTGCAAATCCGGAATTGAAAGGTAATGCTGGTAAGTGATGATACGTTGAAGAGTATGAAGATGGAATTTTCTGTTGAATCCAGACAATTCTATTATTTACTAGAGGAAGAGGCTGAGGTAGCTCAGAAAGATCAACAAACTCCAGAACCATCAAAGAAAGATGGAAAGAAAAGGGAATTGAAGGAAGTGGAAGTTGTTGAGAAAACCCCTAAATCTAAGGAAACTCAATCAGCACCCCCTAAACCCAAGAAACAAAAGGCTTATCCAGATGAGGTTGTTTCCAAGTGGAGGCAAGATAAAGAAAAGAGAAAAGAAGGGGAGCCACAATTTGGATTGGACCCTGCTGAGGCTAAGGCCTTGAAAGAGAAAGCGAGCGATGAATTAGAAAAGCAAGCCAAAGAAAAGAAGTTGAAAAAGAAAATGTTAGAGGCAGATATTGTTCAATATCTTCTGAAGTCCACTGAGGTAGCATCTGAAAATTTACCCATTCTAAAATACTTTTTGGTTAATGGTTTTCCTGAAACTCCGGGTGAGAAGACTCCGGAAGATTATAAAAAGAAGAAATCTGAGAAGGATTTGATGTTGAGAGTTCAACAAGTTGTGGAAGAAATCCAGAAAGCAGAGAGAAATGGTTGCTCTGGTGATGTAATAAATTAAGTTTAATACTATCATGAAAAGGATAGTGCTTCTGAGAAATTTTCACTCTGGACTTCTCAAGCCGGATCTTCAAAACATTCTACACCTGGAGTTGATGATAAATTTGAAGAATAAGTGAACAAGCCTTCTGAGGAAGAAAGTCACAATCATGACTTTATATAGCCTGAGGATGTTGAAGCTGGAGAAAAGAAGGAGAAATTTGGTGAAGATGAGATTGTTCAACTTTCAGAAAGTGAGCAAGAATCACCTAATGAACAGACTATTCCGAAAGTTAATAAAGGTAAGAAAGTGGTTGTTGACACTCCAACGAAAGATATTATAATAAGGAAAGAAGCCAGAGGATCATCCAAAAGGAAGCTGATACAGTCAGTATAAGGACCATATCCAACCAGAATATCAGATTCGGAGTCATCTCTCTTTGGAAATGACTTTGTTGAACAGCCCCTAAAAAAGCTGTTGGACATCATTCCAATTCTTCCAGTAATAGAATCCAGATCCCATATGATTCAGCATAGCATAAATCAAAAATCGAACTCTGTATACATGGTGATGGATAGGTGTGCTAAGCTTAAGGCTGATCATAAAAACTTTCTTATCAATTATGATGCTCATAGATTTTCTTTCAAGAAGATAACCATGTGGACTAAGAAAGGTTTTCAAGAGATATGAAATATTGATCAATTCCAAGTAGATTCTAAAGATGATTTTGATAGCAAAGAATCTAAAATCAAGGATCTTACAAATTATTTTGAGAAGAAGTTAACTCTTGAGCAGGATATTCTAATGCAGGAGGTCAAATATCTGAATGGGAAGCTAAGTTCTCTTGTCCAGTACTACAGGGAAGAAATGGTTCTTCAGACTCAGTTGGAAGAAAAGATTGTAAAGAATGATGAAGCTCTTAAAGCTCAGGCAGTGGAAATGGATGCTCAAGATTCAAGAATCATTACTTTAGAGAAGCAAGTGGAGGAGGACCACAAAGAAATAAAGAAGCTGAAGAAAATTGTAAAAATTCTTATGCCCAAGGAAAAAGAAACAAAATAGACCACTCTGATCTTTTGTTGTACTATTTTCCTTGTACTAGTTCTTTCCAAAAGTAATGAAATTTTGGTTACTTGTCTTGTGGTTGGTTTCATGTAATAATATTTCAGGTACTTTATTATCTTTTCCATTCCCTCAATTATTTTTGAAAATCACAAAGGGGGAGAAGGAAAAAATTTCACAAAAGGGGGAGAAGGAAGAATCTAAAAGCAATAAGAAAAATTTCTAAGTAAAGATGAACTGTCCCTATGTAAGGGGGAGCTTATCTAAGGGGGAGCTTCTCATTATGAAGTTTTTCATTCTTATGATAATGAAAATACCATTTCGGAAATCTAGAATACGATCATTAGAGTTCCAAATCCTAAGAGGGAGTTAGTCGTATTCACTATCATTCATAAAAAAAGGGAGATAAGCTTTAATTTAAAAGTCTAGAAATTTATTCTAAGCTCTTATATTATTTTTCGTAAGGATATTTGTGATTTCCAAAAAGGGGGAGATTGTTGAGTCCATAAGGCTTTCCTTATGACTTTTCCATTCCTTCTTGTTTTGAAAATCACAAACACCTTATCTTTAAGAAAATATGTT
The DNA here is from genome assembly GCA_963277665.1 of Viscum album. Classification (NCBI taxonomy): domain Eukaryota; kingdom Viridiplantae; phylum Streptophyta; class Magnoliopsida; order Santalales; family Viscaceae; genus Viscum; species Viscum album. Next base: position 408,004,776 of record OY728130.1, read on the forward strand.
TTTACCCCTATTTTACTTCTATAAGGAAAATTTCTTTAAGGAAATTTACCTCTTTATCGTTTTCATTGTTCATATCAACATTTTCTCTTAAGTATAAAAATCAGATTCATATCTATATTCTCGGAATCGTATAATACTTAGATATAAAGAATTATTTTTCAGGATCTGAATTCTCAATATGAATTCTGTAATGAATTCTCATTATGAATTCTGATGAAGAATTCTGATTACAAATTCTAATGAAGAATACTCATCACAAATTCTGTGATGAATTCTCATTACGAATTCTGATGATGAATTATCATTACGAATTCTGTGCTGAATTCTAATTATGAATTCTCTTTACAAATTCTATGATGAATTATCATTATGAATTCTGCGAGGAATTCTCATTACGAATTCTAATGACGAATTCTCATTATGAATTCTAATTATGAATTCTCATTACGAATTATGATGATGATTTCTCATTCCGAATTCTGATGACGAATTCTCATTACGAATTCTGATGATGAATTTTCATTATGAATTCTATGATTAATTCTCATTACGAATTCTGTGATGAATTCTCATCATGAATTCTGTGATGAATTCTCATCACGAATTCTACGATGAATTCTCATTACGAATTCTATGATGAATTCTCATTACGAATTCTCTGGCGAATTCTCATTAAAATTATAATGCATAATTCTCATTACAAATTCTGGTTGTGAATTTTGATTATGAATTATGGACACGAACTTTAATGAAATTCAACTCCTAATTCTTATGATAAATATAATCCAAATATCCTTATAATATAGACTTCGAATATAATTTTTTGTTAGACTCTGAACTTTTTACTTACACTCTGATTTGTTATGTTTGTTATAAAAGGATGTCGTGCTTTCAGTTACACATATTTTGTTATAAAACGATGTCGTCCATTCGGTTTTTAACTAACCATTGGTTTAGGGACACAAGTATAGGTCCGTCTGAAATTTGAGGAAAATATGTCCATTGGAGGAGGGTGACGATTGTTGCTACCGAGCCTATAAATAGGAGCTCATTTGAAAGATCTCAACATGACTGTAACAGCCCAAGATTTTATAAAAAATATTCTTTTTAATTTTATTAAAGTCTTGTGTTGTACGCTACACCAAAAGGATCTTGCACAACACGCATCCTTGACTTGCCTTGCATTACACGCAATCGCAACCTTCCTCGATAGTGTGTGTGGTACGTAATACTGAGTTTCACGAAACAATGATATGCTATTAAAATATTATTAAAACTAGCCGTTATGAATAGTAATAACCACTTTTTAAATTTTAGAAATTTTAGCTCTCAAAATGGACTTCATTTTTGGATTCGGAGTATCGAATTTAGCCTAAGGTGAAATTTTGGTACTTTTCAGATAACTTTCATATTCTGATGAATAGTGAAAATTACTAAATTATAATTAAAAACAACTTTTTTAATCGAAATAATTAATAGTGATAAATCATTAATTTGAGTGGTTTTAAAGTATATTTAGAATATATTTTTACAATTTAATACAATGTTGGTCATTGGATGTAATTTCACATTTAAACTAGACATAAACAAGTGTCAATCTTTTGATAGATATTGTTTCTTAAAAACACGCTATTTGTTTTAACAGCGGGATTTAATTATAAAAATAATTAATGCAACTTTTATGTAATGAATTTGGTAAAATAGACTTCATTTTTGAATTCGGAATATGAAATATAGCTTGGGATGAAATTTTGGCACTGTTCTGAAAAACATCAATTTTTGATGAATAGTGAAACTACTAAGTGGTAGTTAAAAAAACTGAATTTTTCATAAAACTTAATTTTACCACTTCTGTGAATGGAATTTCAAAAATCCGAGAGACACGGTTGATGTCAGTAAGTAAAATGTGGTTCAATGAGATGAAAATAATTTTTGGTGAATAGTAACTTTTTACTTTTTTTTACCGCGGTTAATAGTAAATAGGGTAACTAAGGGTAAATATGATATTAATATTACCCTAACACATGTCCTAATTCTATTGGACAAGTGTAATTCGACCAAAAAAAAACTTAGGAATAAAATATGACCATTTAGGCCCACTTGGATTAGATTAGGACATTTATTATTAATTTATTTAAAGAAGGGTTAAAATAGTTAAAATCAAAGTTTAATAAGTAAATCATTTTTAATATGGGGTTATACATAAGATACATTCGATTGTAAATATTCATTAGAAAGCTAAAAATATTTCCTACATAATGGTATTTTATTTGTAATTTTTATACATCAAATAATTTAATTTATTTATGACACAATGATGATGCAGTAATTATCTTATTAATGAAATATTGACATAATTGATGTTATAAACACCAAAATAAATGTAATTTAAGACTTTTTATGAATTCAACTAATTTTCTAGGTTACTATGATATATTAATGTTGATTTAATCAACTTGGTTCGAACATATAATTCTGGTATAACTTTCACAAAAATCATATATCAAATAGTGTCAAAATTGACACAAAATAGTTTTTAAATAAAATATTATATTATTAATTGTTATTTTATTCCTAAAAATCTAAGGATCGGCCAAATGACTTAGATAAGGATATATATATTAATAATAAACAATTTGGGGTTCGTTTGGCATGTTATAGTAAGTTTATTAACCATATAGTGAAAGAAAACAAAAAGACACGGTAAAAGTTAAATTATTTAACTTAGAGTTAAATCAAATTGATAAGGTTAAAATAATAACCTAAACTTGTCTAAATCCTATTGGTTGATAGGATTTCGACCCATCCCCACTTTATCTTCGAAATAAGACCATTTGGAACCATTATAAACCGATTTTGACATTAATATAAAATAATATTTTGAGGTATTCCTAAGGTGCCCCTCTCCTCCCTTATAAAAGGACACCTCCTCCCCCTCCTCCTCACACCAATTTGAGCACTCATGCTCGGCCAACCCCTGCCAAAATCTCTTCTCCACTTCCCTAGAAACATCCTAGAGGTTCTGGTCTTCCTCAAAGACCAATTTTAGTTCCCTAAGAGGAGGTCTCCAAAAGGCGCTTCAAAGAAGAGGTAATTACCGTTACCAATTCTTTCATCTTTATTTCTTCTTCCACTTCTTCTTCTTAGGTTGTTTCATTATGAAGTAATAACATCAGTATCACTCATATACTGATATGTTATTATAAGTATGAAACAACCCTATTTCACCATCTATCTATCCTATGGAAAAAGAAATCACCGCGCGTGCGTACGTACGGAATACCGTCTCCACGCCGTGGTGTAATCTATTTTCCACCACCACCTTACATGGATGGGTATAATGGTGTAAAGAATAACTATACATATTTATTACAACATCATATTGATTCTGATATATTGTATTATCCACTCCAATTCAATTCAATATTTATAGAAATGATATCATCGCTCATGCGTACGTACGGACTACCGTCTCCACGACGCGATGAGATTCATTCTCAATGATTAACCATTCATGAATGATTATAAAGTATATATAATAAGTACTAATGAAATATATGACCTGATAATGATACTGGAATTATTTATATTTATATGTATGTCATCTACTTAATTCCATTCAATTCAATAAGGAAACGAAAACAGCGTTCATGCGTACGTACGGACTACCGTCTCCATGAACGGTGTATTTCTTTCCATTTACTGATTTATTATATATGTATATTCTTAATATATATATATATATAAATTATGTTTTATATTCTGGAATTAAGTAATCATGACTTAAGTAATCATATGAATAATTACAAGTTAAAAACACGAACGTCAAATGAGACGATTTTACCCAAAACGCTACTTTAACATGAATTTACAAAAGAACGGGTAATATAATGTCATAAGTGATCCATATATGATATCATAACAATGAATATGATTCTTTAATAAGTCAATAACATGATTTAAATCATTATACAGGAGGTTCAGACACTTACAAAGCAAGTCGGACCTAAGGTAAGGGAAATATCACAATCTCATTTTTATCCGAGATTGTTTATTCGTAAGTATTTACTGGGGTGTATTTTATCATCCACATCCATGTTACCTCAATATTTAATATTGTTTCCATCCACTTAAAATAGTTTAAATCCAATTTGACCCTTCGGTGAGTTTTTAGTAAAGAATATGAAAGGAATCTTTTGTCATTTTTTTCGTACGAGGTACTTTTTGACTTTTCCGAAGAAAGTACGAAAGAATGTTTTTTGAACTTATACGACATGAATGGATTTTTAAAACATTATTTCAAAGAAGATTCCTTTACAAGTTTTTAAGTTTATTTTTAATCAACTTCTTTTATTTTAAAGTTGCATGACATGTTATGAAAGGAAAAATGTTTTTGAAGAAGAAAGGATATTTTCCTCAAGAATGGAGTTCAAGTGTTTTATAAAAATTATTTTCCATCTAAGATAATAAAGGGTTCTGTTTTTATCCCTATTATTACATTGATTTGATCATGTTGTGATGGAATTATTTTTATGAATTCCTTTATCTTATATGAATTGATTTATGATGTCATGATGTTTCAAGAATCCCATTTTTGTTACATGTGTTATGCGATGATGTATGTTTTATGATTATGTGGCACACATAAGAAAGGATTCATTATAAGATGGGTGGGACCTATATCTCCCTCCAATGAATTGGGTAAAGATTTTATATCTCATGAGATAGATAGGGCTGGAATGGTAGGTTATACCGGTTCAGTGAAACAGGACTGAAACGAGGGTTACTCGATTCAGAAAGGGACTTTGTCCACTAAGATAGTCTTGGCAATTAGTATTGACTAACAAGAAATGATTCTCTATGATTATGTGTGTATGCCACAATGTTTCATGTTTTATGTTATGATTATTGGGATTACTTTTTCACTACCATGATTTATCCCATGATTATGAAATTATGCTCTCTTTTGCAGGTTATGATTTCCAAAATGCTATGTTCTTATGAATATGATGTGATTGATATTTATTTTGTTTACCCTTACTGAGAATTTGAGCTCACCCTTTTATGTTTTCTTTTCCCCAGGATATAAAGAAAGGTTTTAGGTAAAAAAAAAGGAGGAAGATCTTTATGGGAGATTTTGAAGATCTTTCACCACGATTAGAAGATTATAGTCCGAGTTTCCAAAGACACTAAACTATTACGGTCCTTGTGTGTGTGTTTTTGTAATGTACTAAGTATTCCGCAAAAGTAATGTAATGTCAATGTACGTCAAGATACGGGTCTCTACAGTTGGTATCAGAGGAAAGGTTTAGTCAACCTTTGGAAACTAGGATGCGAAAACGTTAGTGAGATCCCTAGAGATATTTCTAAGGTATGTCTAGGGATGTCCCTAAGGTTAAGTATACGTATAGGTTATATTACTAGAATTACGCTAACGATCATAGAATTAAACCTAATATGTTAGATATTGAAGGTACTCCCCCTTTATTATGTTGTTTTCCCTGGCATGATTTTTGCCTCTCACACTATTCTTTTTGGGTTTTAGACGATGGCTGGAACCCGAAGGAACCGTGTTGATCAATGCAATGGACAATGCAATGATTGTACTCCTGAAAAAACAAATGTTATGGGAGATGGAGTGCAAAATCTTATTGCTATACTTACACAAGCTATGAATCATTCTGGACTTCCAAATGAGCAGAGAAGGGAACAATATTCTATTGAGTCCTTCATGAGGAAACGTCCACCTTCTTTCAGTGGGTCTTCTGATCCACTTGTTGCTGAACAATGGATCAGTACCACTGAAAAGATATTTTCAGTTCTTCAATGTTCTGAACATGATAAAGTCATCTTATCAGTATATCGTTTGGAAGGTGAAGCTGATCAATGGTGGAATCTTATCAAGAATACAAGGCAAAGAGATGAAATTGAGTCCATGGAATGGGACGAGTTCAAGAACTTATTTTTCAATAAGTACTTCCCTCGTATTCTTCGAACAAATATGGAGAAGGAGTTTCTTGAACTAAAGAAAAAGGATGATGAATCTGTTGGTATATACGAAGCGAATTTTACAAGACTTGCAAGGTATGCATCTGGCATTATCATCCAACCTAAAAGTAAAGTTGATCGATTTTTCAGTGGCTTAAAACCAAGTCTTCGAAGGTCATTAGCTATAAGAGACTTCAGTAGCTATGAAGAAATTGTGCGTTGTGCTATCAAGGTAGAAATGTAAGTTGGTGTTACATATCCATCTCATGGTTTTGACAAGAAACGAAAGATGGAGTTCAAGGAGAAATCTCAGAATAATGGTGAAAAGAAGATGAATGTTTCCTTATGCACAAAGTGTGGAAAGAAGCATGGTGGATATTGTCTTAAACGGACTAGAAAATGTTTTATGTGTGGAAAAGATGGTCACCGAGCAGCTGAGTGTCGAAGTAATGGAAAAAGGGTTTCTAATGATGTGAATAAATCAAACACTGCAGAGAACGCACCACCAACACTTCAATGCTTCAAGTGTAAGGAAATGGGGCATTATGCTAATAAATGCCCTAATCCAAGGGTTAGTGATGATCAACATGAGCAACCACTGAAGGCAAAGGACAAAGGGAAGTCACATGCGATCACTATTGGCAATGTTGGACATGACAACGATGTGGTGGAATGATTAAGTGTTTATGTAATGGGATTTCGAAATAATGTTGTATTATTGAGTATTACAATATTTATTGATGTGGTATTCAAAGTGATTGATATATTTTGGAAATAAGATGATATGCGCATAATGAAGGGAAAAATGAGAAAATGAAATGTTTAATAGTATTCATGAGCTCATGATTGATATAAGGACTAAGTGATATCATGGTTTGAGTATATAGAATTTTTAGGATTTTGGTATGTGGAAAGTGTTATCTTTTAACTGCATTCAAGTTTTCACTAAGGTTCAATGGGTATTCAAGAGAGTACAAGATTAAGGACTTTGAATGTTTGGAATGTGACCAACAAGATATATCTTATGATATATGGGGATCAACGATGGTATTAAATCTCTGGTAATCGTTTTCACTATGTTATGAGAATGGACTGCAGTATTATGGATAAGACTAAAGATTGGAATGGATTATGTTGGACATAATTTAGTATTGTTTAAGGATAGAAGTTTTTTCGATATTATTGATGGGATGTTATAGTAATATAGTTTTAGAAAAAGGACAACCTGCAGGACGGGCGGCAGCCCATCGCTTCGGACAAGGCTGTGGGAATTGAACCCACAACCGAAGTGCGACTGGCCTTTATCGCCTACCACTGGCCTACAGGAAGTCCCTGTTTAGTAGAAACTAGTTTTATTATATTAAGCAGTATGATATATGAAGTATAAGTCCATTTTAGGAACCATATATGATTAATCTCACTATAGATCGACTTATGCATATAATTTTTGCTAACCTTTTGTTTGAGACAGATGGAATGACCCGTCATTCTATCACATGATCTGCTAACACTTCATGAATAACAAATTCAACTTCATTTATTTAAGAGATGAAGTGGAAATTGTTCAAGGCACGAACAACAGTGAGATTGTACCAAAATAAAGTAAGTATTTATTCTAATTCAAATTTTCAACTTTAGGGAAATGATCTTGAAAACCAAAAATGTTATCCTAGTGATCTTATACCCGATGAATCAGATGGTACCTTATATCATCACAAATCTATGGATTTGTGATTACTGGCTTTTCCATAGCCATGTTCTCTACCACTCTCCATCAGAACATGATGGTTAGATTTCTCTTCCATATCCATATTTTCACCTATGTGGAAACCCAATGATTAGTTTATTTGGGTAACCGTTACGTTTCATACTTTTGTTTTTAAAGATTGGTTTTGATATTCCTTTTTACGATGTGGGTTTCTATTAAAGAAACATTCGAATAGTAAACCATTTATAACCCCGACGAATTTCGAGGGCGAAATTCATTTTAAGGGGGGTAGAATGTAACAGCCCAAGATTTTATAAAAAATATTCTTTTTAATTTTATTAAAGTCTTGTGTTGTACGCTACACCAAAAGGAGCTTGCACAACACGCATCCTTGACTTGCCTTGCATTACACGCAATCGCAACCTTCCTCGATAGCGTGTGTGGTACGTAATACTGAGTTTCACGAAACAATGATATGCTATTAAAATATTATTAAAACTAGCCGTTATGAATAGTAATAACCACTTTTTAAATTTTAGAAATTTTAGCTCTCAAAATGGACTTCATTTTTGGATTCGGAGTATCGAATTTAGCCTAAGGTGAAATTTTGGTACTTTTCAGATAACTTTCATATTCTGATGAATAGTGAAAATTACTAAATTATAATTAAAAACAACTTTTTTAATCGAAATAATTAATAGTGATAAATCATTAATTTGAGTGGTTTTAAATTATATTTAGAATATATTTTTACAATTTAATACAATGTTGGTCATTGGATGTAATTTCACATTTAAACTAGACATAAACAAGTGTCAATCTTTTGATAGATATTGTTTCTTAAAAACACGCTATTTGTTTTAACAGCGGGATTTAATTATAAAATTAATTAATGCAGCTTTTATGTAATGAATTTGGTAAAATAGACTTTATTTTTGAATTCGGAATATGAAATATAGCTTGGGATGAAATTTTGGCACTGTTCTGAAAAACATCAATTTTTGATGAATAGTGAAACTACTAAGTGGTACTTAAAAAAACTGAATTTTTCATAAAACTTAATTTTACCGCTTCTGTGAATGGAATTTCAAAAATCCGAGAGACACGGTTGATGTCAGTAAGTAAAATGTGGTTCAATGAGATGAAAATAATTTTTGGTGAATAGTAACTTTTTACTTTTTTTTACCGCGGTTAATAGTAAATAGGGTAACTAAGGGTAAATATGATATTAATATTACCCTAACACATGTCCTAATTCTATTGGACAAGTGTAATTCGACCAAAAACAAACTTAGGAATAAAATATGACCATTTAGGCCCACTTGGGTTAGATTAGGACATTTATTATTAATTTATTTAAAGAAGGGTTAAAATAGTTAAAATCAAAGTTTAATAAGTAAATCATTTTTAATATGGGGTTATACATAAGATAAATTCGATTGTAAATATTCATTAGAAAGCTAAAAAGATTTCCTACATAATGGTATTTTATTTGTAATTTTTAGACATCAAATAATTTAATTTATTTATGACACAAAGATGATGCAGTAATTATCTTATTAATGAAATATTGACATAATTGATGTTATAAACACCAAAATAAATGTAATTTAAGACTTTTTATGAATTAAACTAATTTTCTAGGTTACTATGATATATTAATGTTGATTTAATCAACTTGGTTCGAACATATAATTCTGTTATGACTTTCACAAAAATCATATATCAAATAGTGTCAAAATTGACACAAAATAGTTTTTAAATAAAATAAAATATTATTAATTGTTATTTTATTCCTAAAAATCTAAGGTTCGGCCAAATGACTTAGATAAGGATATATATATTAATAATAAACAATTTGGGGTTCGTTTGGCATGTTATAGTAAGTTTATTAACCATATAGTGAAAGAAAAAAAAAGACACGGTAAAAGTTAAATTATTTAACTTAGAGTTAAATCTAATTGATAAGGTTAAAATAATAACCTAAACTTGTCTAAATCCTATTGGTTGATAGGATTTCGACCCATCCCCACTTTAGCTTCGAAATAAGACCATTTGGAACCATTATAAACCGATTTTGACATTAGTATAAAATAATATTTTGAGGTATTCCTAAGGTGCCCCTCTCCTCCCTTATAAAAGGACACCTCCTCCCCCTCCTCCTCACACCAATTTGAGCACTCATGCTCGGCCAACCCCTGACAAAATCTCTTCTAAACTTCCCTAGAAACATCCTAGAGGTTCTGGTCTTCCTCAAAGACCAATTTTAGTTCCCTAAGAGGAGGTCTCCAAAAGGCGCTTCAAAGAAGAGGTAATTACCGTTACCAATTCTTTCATCTTTATTTCTTCTTCCACTTCTTCTTATTAGGTTGTTTCATTATGAAGTAATAACATAAGTATCACTCATATACTGATATGTTATTATAAGTATGAAACAACCCTATTTCACCATCTATATATCCTATGGAAAAATAAATCACCGCGCGTGCGTACGTACGGAATACCGTCTCCACGCCGTGGTGTAATCTATTTTCCACCACCACCTTACATGGATGGGTATAATGGTGTAAAGAATAACTATACATATTTATTACAACATCATATTGATTCTGATATATTGTATGATCCACTCCAATTCAATTCAATATTTATAGAAATGATATCATCGCTCGTGCGTACGTACGGACTACCGTCTCCACGACGCGATGAGATTCATTCTCAATGATTAACCATTCATGAATGATTATAAAGTATATATAATAAGTACTAATGAAATATATGACCTGATAATGATACTGGAATTATTTATATTTATATATATGTCATCTACTTAATTCCATTCAATTCAATAAGGAAATGAAAACAGCGTTCATGCGTACGTACGGACTACCGTCTCCATGAACGGTGTATTTCTTTCCATTTAATGATTTATTATATATGTATATTCTTAATATATATATATATATAAATCATGTTTTATATTCTGGAATTAAGTAATCATGACTTAAGTAATCATATGAATAATTACAAGTTAAAAACACGAAGGTCAAATGAGACGATTTTACCCAAAACGCTACTTTAACATGAATTTACAAAAGAACGGGTAATATAATGTCATAAGTGATCCATATATGATATCATAAAAATGAATATGATTCTGTAATAAGTCAATAACATGATTTAAATCATTATACAGGAGGTTCAGACACTTACAAAGCAAGTCGGACGTAAGGTAAGGGAAATATCACAATCTCATTTTTATCCGAGATTGTTTATTCGTAAGTATTTACTGGGGTGTATTTTATCATCCACATCCATGTTCCCTAAATATTTAATATTGTTTCCATCCACTTAAAATAGTTTAAATCCAATTTGACCCTTCGGTGAGTTTTTAGTAAAGAATATGAAAGGAATCTTTTGTCATTTTTTTCGTACGAGGTACTTTTTGACTTTTCCGAAGAAAGTACGAAAGAATGTTTTTTTAACTTATACGGCATGAATGGATTTTTAAAACATTATTTCCAAGAAGCTTCCTTTACAAGTTTTTAAGTTTATTTTTAATCAACTTTTTTTATTTTAAAGTTGTATGACATGTTATGAAAGGAAAAATGTTTTTGAAGAAGAAAGGATATTTTCCTCAAGAATGGAGTTCAAGTGTTTTATAAAAATTATTTTCCATCTAAGATAATAAAGGGTTCTGTTTTTATCCCTATTATTACATTGATTTGATCATGTTGTGATGGAATTATTTTTATGAATTCCTTTATCTTATATGAATTGATTTATGATGTCATGATGTTTCAAGAATCCCATTTTTGTTACCTGTGTTATGCGATGATGTATGTTTTATGATTATGTGGCACACATAAGAAAGGATTAATTATAAGATGGGTGGGACCTATATCTCCCTCCAATGCATTGGGTAAAGATTTTATATCTCATGAGATAGACAGGGCTGGAATGGTAGGTTATACCGGTTCAGTGAAACAGGACTGAAACGAGGGTTACTCGATTCAGAAAGGGACTTTGTCCACTAAGATAGTCTTGGAAATTAGTCTTGACTAACAAGAAATGATTCTCTATGATTATGTGTGTATGACACAATGTTTCATGTTTTAAGTTATGATTATTGGGATTACTTTTTCACTGCCATGATTTATCCCATGATTATGAAATTATGCTCTCTTTTGCAGGTTATGATTTCCAAAATGCTATGTTATTATGAATATGATGTGATTGATATTTATTTTGTTTCCCCTTACTGAGCATTTGAGCTCACCATTTTATGTTTTCTTTTCCCCAGGATATAAAGAAAGGTTTTAGGTAAAAAAAAGGAGGAAGATCTTTGTGGGAGATTTTGAAGATCTTTCACCACGATTAGAAGATTATAGTACGAGTTTCCAAAGACACTAAACTATTACGGTCCTTGTGTGTGTGTTTTTGTAATGTACTAAGTATTCCGCAAAAGTAATGTAATGTCAATGTATGTCAAGATACGGGTCTCTACAATGACACAAGAAGTTAATTACTCTAGAGACCACACGATGTTAAGGTGATTTCTAGAGAGAGAAGATTTTCATGCCTTGTGCATACTGAACTTCTCATTTAGATTGCTTCATGCGACTATGAATGTTGGTGATTACATTTGAGGGCTTCCGGGGATAGGAAGACAGAGGTTCCGACTACTTTGATGTTCGAGGGCTTCCTTGCTGAGGAAGATAGAGGTTCCAACTACCTTGAAGTTGAGGGATTTCAGGGATAACAAGACATGGACTCCGATATTTGTATTGAGGGCTTACCTAGGTTTGGTTAATACAAACTTTCATAAAGTGTAAATTAAGGGACCTTTATCCAAGTTTGTTGGATACCATTTTCTTTGGGTTAAAATATTTATATATTGTTACTTGTTTTTGTCACAAGTTTATCTTTTCCATTTCATTTTGTATTGTAAGGAAAGTATAATATTATTATATTTCCTTACACTTGTATACTCTGATTCAGTTAGATTATATACGCTTTAAGGTAGAATCTCATATTGTAAACTTTGGTTAAGTTTCATTTTCTAGATCCATATTTCTGGAACCAGTTTTTCGGAATCACTTTCCAGATTTAAGCAAGTGTGTAGAACTAGAAGTTTGTAACTTCATACATTGTCCCAATCTTTCAATTGGTGTTATAGGTGTTGTGAATTTTCTTAGTTTAACTTTGTTATACTTAGATCTTTCCTTGTTTAAGGAAAATTTTAAAGTGTACAATTCACCGACCCTCTTCTATATTGAGCATCTACATCATTATTTCGATCCAACAATTGGTGTCAGAGCAGGTATTTGAAATACTTATACTCATATATAAGTTTTCCTTTCTTAGTTTTTCATTGTTCTATACATTCCTTGATTAGTAATAGTATCCTTGAATCTGAACTTTTTTTATTAACAAGTTTCTGTGTAGAAAGATTTTTAAGACGACAGGAATCAATATTGGTTCCATCGACAACCTAAATCCTACAAGACGACCAATTTTTGATGGTAATGACTATGAGTATTTGAGAGAACGAATGAAGACATTCATTATCAATACTATAGTAGAAAATATTGTTATGCTTACTGAAGGTTATCAAATTCCTGATATGGAAGTTAGTAATTTCACAAACCAAGAGAAGCATGATTATCAATTAGACTATAAGGTACACAATACTTTACTATGTTCAATGACTAGGAATATATATAGCCAAATTTCTTCTTGTGAAGCCTCTAACTGTATATGGAAGATACTTGAAGATACACATTTTGGTACATCCAAAGTGATTGAGACTAGAAGAGGTATGCTTAGAGCTGAGTATCATGGTTTCAACTTTCCTTATAGAGAACCCATTTGTAAGGTGAAACAAAGGTTTATGAATATCGTGAATAGCTTACAATATATGGGAGAGAAAGGTCTGGATGATGAAGCCCTTGTTGAAAAGATCATTGATATTATTCCCAATGAGTGGGAATAAAAGAGAACATCAATTGATGAGAACAGAAAGGTTACTCAAATTTCCTTAGATGATCTGTTTGGAACTCTTCTCTAACATGAAACAAGGAAGAAGAGAGATGTTTACAACATCAAAAAGAAGAATGGGAATGGTACTGTTGCTTTTACTACAACATCAAATCACATGAAAGCTAAGACCCCTAAGAGAGAAACTCAATCCAAATCTAAGAAGGTTGTTATCCAATCCAAATCTAGTGAGAGTGAAGTCTCAGAGAATGAGTTAGAAAATCTTGCTCGAAGGATGAATAAGATAGATGGACAAAGAAATTTCCAATCCAAGAATAAGAAGAAGGAAAGGAATGATAAGAAAGATTTAGAAGTCACATGGTATGAATGCAAGAGAGCTGGACACATAAGACCTGATTTTACTTTGCTCAAGAAGGAAGCAAGAAAAGAGAGGAATTATGAAAGGAATTGGAAGAAGTATTATAAAGCTAAAGCTAAGAATGTTCTGAAAGCTAATGATACTTGGAGTTCCAGTGGTGGTGACTCTTCAGATGAATATTCGGATTATGAATCTTCTGGATAGAAGAATCTTGGTCTTATAGACAGGTTACCTATTGACAATCATTTCTTTATAGCTAAGGTACACAATGATGAATCATTGAAAAATGTTTCTTTAAATTATGATGATAGTAAATATTATAACTCTTCTGATGAAGAATCCTCTTCTGATGAAGAAAATACTTTACCTACCTATGATGAAGTTTCTAGGTTTGATGAACTTCTTGAGATTAAGAATTCAAAAGTCAATAAAATACATGATAAGGAAAATTCTAGGAATACTATTCTTACTAAGAAAATATCAGATCTTTTTAAAGATCTTGATAAGAAAAATTCTGATTTTATAAGTATTTCAAAAATTCTTGAGGAAGTAAATTATGAGAAGAATAAACTTTCCAAATATCTAGAAAAAGTAATTTCTAAGAAAAGTGTTTTCGAGGCTAGCTCTAGTTCCAAATCTTATGATTTTGAAGATAAAAACTTGGTTATAAAACTCATGTACAAAATATTTTCCTTAAAGAAGTGTTTGTCGAACTTTACCATAGGTAAAGAAAATTTTGATAAGATGTATTCACAAATATGACCTTTAAGAAACAAATCTGGATTTGGTTATGCCCATGCAAAACCAACTTTTAGTAACAACTACTTTGTTCCTCAAAGTGCCCCATTTTGTACCAAGTGCCAATGTGGTGGTCACTGGGAAAATAATTTTTCCTTAAACAAAACCCAATCTCTAGGTTTTCATAAGGCTTATTTTTCAAAAAAGATGTGGTTACCCAAAATTTTGTTATCTGAAAATCTCGGATCCAAACAAGATTGGATTCTGAAAGTCTAATTATTTTCTCATTTTCTGGAAAATAGGGGAAGTACCAATAAAAATACATAGTACATGGTTAGTGGATGTTCCTGGCATATGATTGGTAACAAAAACTATTTTGAAAATATTATCAAGATGAAGGGAGGAAAACTAACTTTCGGAGACAATTCTCAAGGAGAAATTGTTGGTATATGTAATATTATTCTTCTTGGTAAAACTTTGATTTCAAATGTTTTGTTTGTTAAGGGTCTTATGAAAAACCTCATTAGCATAAGTCAATTATGTGATGAAGGTTACCTTGTAAATTTTAGGAATGATAAGTTCTTAGTACACAATTTCAAGTAAGAGTTTATTCTCTCTGCCCATCGGCAAGAGAATGTTTACACTTTGAACTTAAGAAGACCTAAGGATCCAAGAATTACCTTGTATAAGTGAAATGGATGATCATTCTTGGTTATGGAATAAATACTAGGTCACTATAACACACACTCACAGACAATGGGTTGAGTTTTACTAAGACTCAAATTTTGTGTGATTACATAAGTGCCATTGCTCTTAGTAAAAACCCTACAAATCACTCCCGTTCAAAAGCACATAGATATTAGGAATCACTTTCTTAGGGATCACACACAAAAAGGAGATATCATTCTTCAGTTTATCGGAACACAAGATCAACTTGCTGATATTTTCAAAAAATCATTACCTTCCGATAGATTTGAATACATTAAACATAAGTTAGGAATGATAACCGTAAGGTAATTCTCCTTCATTAACTTCTTGTTGAAACAATATCCTTACAGTAATAAACTCCTTTTCATAGGGGGAGTACATTTATTTGTTACCTTTTCAAATTTTTTTTGTAATGATCTTTTCGTACTGGAACTTTTGTAATGAAATTTTAATACTGGAAGTTTCGCAATGAAATTTTTTTACTGGAACTTTCGTAATAAAATTTTTGTACTGGAACTTTCATAATCAAATTTTCGTACTAGAGCCTTCGTAATGAAATTTTCGTACTGGAACTTTTGTAATGAAATTTTCTTACCAAGAATATTTGTAATGAAATTTTCATACTGAGAATTTTTGTAATGAATTTTTTCGTACTGAGTTTTTTTTATAATGAAATTTTTCATACTCATGTTTTTTTTGCACTGAGTTTTTTGTAGTAAGATTTTCGTAGTCAAATTTTCTTCAAGAAGAATGTCACCTATTACGAAAAATCTTTCTAGACAATCTGAAAGGCATGATTTCCTTACTTAAGTCTTTCTAATCATATTTTACTTGCTGGTATTTTCTTAGGCATTTTTAAAATTTTCAAATTCTAATTTTCTTAAATCTGAATGTTTTTATTAAAACCTCAAAAGATCGGAGTCCTGTTTTCCTTCCAAATTGTTTCTCAACCGTCAGATCAAGTCTCAATGTTTCTCAACAGTTTGATCAACCATGGAAGTTGAACTATCACCTCAACACCTATATAAAGGGGACCCCTGAGGGTTGTCCCACTTCGGATTTCAAGATTTTTCATCAGGAAACTCTATCCTCCTAACATAAGGCTGCTCCGATCTTTCCCAAGTTCATTCCGATTTCTTCAGAAGCATTTAGTTTCAGATGTCTGTAGAAGCCACTTCTCAACATATGTCAACTAGGAAGCCCATTTCTAAGTTTTTAGTTTATAGGGAGAGGCTGGTGCATCCGAATTTCTACAAGTATGATTCGCTTATATCTACGAACATCAAGCTCAATGGATGGGAAGATGTATGCTTATCAAAGCCAGTGAATCAGGATCCGGTTTATTCAAATTTTCTTGTTGAGTTTTACAAGTCTGTTTTCTTCCTTGAGGAAGATGGAAGAGATATGTTTTCTTTCAAGTCTTATAGGAATACTTAAAAACTTTCTTACGCCAAGGATGCAAGTTTTGTGGGTCTATCATATGAAGGGGAAGCTTAATTTTTCTCACATAAGCTGCCAGATGAGCAAGGAGGTTTTAATAAAGTGAAGGCCAAAGAATTCCTTGGATTTAATGATGTCAAGACCGCTAAGACTTCTCATCTCTCTTTGAATAATTGGATTCTACAGCTGTGGGTACAAGGTTTTTTTCGTACCGAGAAGGGGTGATACGGATAATCTCAAGAAGAGTGATATATACATCTTAGATTTTTTGGTAAATCTAAGAAAGTTAAATTTGATGAGGCATGTTTTGATTACAGTTATGAATATTAAATAAGGGAATCTGAAAGCTCAGATTATAATGTTTCTAGCCTTTCTTTCCAAGTTTATTATCAGGAGTCTTTATTAGTTTAATGTTGCTTGCGCTTACAAGACAAGGAATTCCAAGGTAATGCTAGTTAGTGATGATACATTGAAGAGGATAAATATGGACTTTTCTGTTGAATCTGGAGAATTCTATTCTTTACCGGAGGAAGAGCCTGAGGTAGCTCCGAAAGATCAACAAACTCCATAACCATCAATGAAAGATGGAAAGAAAAGGAAATTGAAGGATGTGGAAGTTTCTAGGAAAACCTCTAAGTATACGGAAACTTAATCAGCACCCCCTAAACCCAAGATACAAAAGGATTATCCAGATGAGGTGGTTTCCAAGTGGAGGAAAGATAAAGAAAAGAGAAATGAAGGGGAGCCACAATTCAGATTAGAACCTACTGAGGGTAAGGCCTTGAAAGAGAAAGCGACTGATGAATTAGAAAAGCAATCCAAAGAGAAGAAGTTGAAAAAGAAAATGTCAAAGGCAGAGATTGTTGAATCTCTTCTGAAGGACACTGAGGTAGCATCCGAAAATTTACCCATTCCGAAATCCTTTTTGGTTGATGGTTTGCCTGAAAATCCGAGTGAGAAGACTCCGGATAATTCTAAAATGAAGAAAGTGGAGAAGGATTTGATGTTGAGAGTTCAACAAGTTGTGGAAGAAATCTAGCAAGATGAGAGCAGTGGTGTCTCTGGTGATGTAATAAAACAAGTTAAAGACTATCATGAGAAGGATAGTGCTTCTGAGATTTTTTCACTCTAGAATTTTCAAGCCGGATCTTCAAAAATATCTACACCTAGAGTTGATGAGAAAGGTTAAGAGGAAGTGAACAAACCATCTAAGGAAGAAAGTCACAGTCATGACTTTATACAGCCTGAGGATGTTGAAGCTGGAGCAGAGAAGGAGAAAGTTGATGAAGATGAGATTATTCAACTTTTAGAAAGTGAGAAAGAATCTCCTGATGAACAGACAATTCTGAAAGTTAATAAAGATAAGGAAGTGGTTTTTGACACTCCAAAGAAAGATATTATAAGAAGGAAAGAAGCTGGAGGATCATCCAAAAGGAAGATGATACAGTTAGAGGAAGGACCATATCCAACCAGAATATCAGATTCGGAGTCATCTGTCTTTGGACATGACTTTGTTGAACAGTCCCTAAAGAAGCTGTTGGACATCATTTCAATTATTCCAGCAATAGATTCCAGATCCCAGATGATCCATCATAGCATAAATCAAAAATCGGACTCTGTATCCATGGTGATGGATAGGTTTGCTAAACTTGAGGCTGATCATAAAAACTTTCTTATCAATTATGATGCTCATAGATTTTCTTGCAAGAAGATAACCAAGTGGTCTAATAATGTTTTTCAAGATATGGGAGAGCTTGATAAATTCCAAGTAGATGCTAACGATGTTTTTGATACAAAAGTCTCTAAAATCAAGGATCTTAAAAATTATTTTGAGAAGAAGTTAACTCTTGAGCAGGATATTTGGATGCAGGAGGTCAAAGATCTGAATGGGTAGCTAAGTTATCTTGTACAGTACTACAGGGAAGAAAAGGTTCTTCGGACTCAGTTGGAAGAAAAGTTTGTAAAGAAAGACGAAGCTCTTAAATCTCAGGCAGTGGCAATGGAGGCTCAAGATGCAAGAATCATTTCTTTAGAGAAGTAAGTGGAGGAGGACCACAAAGAAATGAAGAAGTTTAAGACAATTGTCAAAATGCTTATGACCAAGGAAAAAGAAAAAAAATATAGCACTTCGATCTTTTGTTGTACTATTTTCCTTGTACTAGTTCTTTCCAATAATAATTAAATTTTGGTTACTTGTCTTTTGGTTGGTTGCATGTACTAATATTTCAGGTACATTATTATCTTTTCCATTCCTTCAATTCTTTTTGAAAATTACAAAGGGGGAGAAGGAAAAAATTACTCAAAAGGGGGAGAAGGAAGAATCTAAAATGGAGAAGAAAAATTTCTAAGTAAAGAAGAACTATCCCTAAGTAAGTTGGATCTTATCTAAGGGGGAGCTTCTCATTATGAAGTTTTTCATTATTATGATAATGAGAATACCATTCTGGAAATCTAGAATATGATCCTTAGAGTTCCAAAGCCTAAGGGGGAGTTAGTCGTATTAACTATCATTCATAAAAAAAATGAGATAAGCTTTAATTTCGAAGTCTAGAAATTTATTCTAAGCTCTTATATTCTTTTTCGTAAGGATGTTTATGCTTTCCAAAAGGGTGAGATTGTTGAGTCAATAAGGCTTTCCTTATGACTTTTCATTCTTTCTTGTTTTGAAAATCAAAAACACCTTATCTTTAAGAAAATATGTTTTTACCCCTGTTTTACTTCTATAAGGAAAATTTCCTTAAGGAAAATTTCCTTAAGGAAAATTTCCTCTTTCTCATTTTTATTTTTCATATAAACCTTTTTTCTTAAGTATAAAAATCAGATTCATATCTATATTCTCAGAATCGTATAATACTTATATATGAAGAATTATGTTTCAGGATCCTAATTCTCATTATGAATTCTGGAATAAATTCTCATTATGAATTCTGATGACGAATTCTCATTACGAATTCTAATGCAGAATACTCATTACGAATTCTGTGATGAGTTCTCATTACGAATTCTGATGATGAATTCTCATTATGAATTCTGTGTTGAATTATCATTATGAATTCTATGATGAATTATCATTATGAATTCTATGATGAATTCTCATTACAAATTCTGTGAGGAATTCTCATTACTAATTCTGATGAAGAATTCTGAGGAAGAATTCTGATGATGAATTCTCCTTACAAATTCTGATGACGAATTCTCATTCCGAATTCTGATGACGAATTATCATTACGAATTCTGATGAAAAATTCTCATTAGGAATTCTATGATTAATTATCATTACGAATTCTACGATGAATTCTCATTACTAATTCTGTGATGAATTCTCATTAATAATTCTATGATGAATTCTCATTAAGAATTCTATGATGAATTGTCATTACGAATTCTCTGATGAATTCTCATTACGAATTCTAGTGTAGAATTCTCATTATGAATTATGGTTGTGAATTCTGATTACGAATTATGGATATGAAATTTTATGAAATTCGACTCTGAATTATTTTGATAAACAGAATCCGAATATCCTTGTAATATAGACTTTGAATATAATTTTTCTTTAGACTCCGAAGTTTTTACTTACACTCCGATTTGTAAAGTTTCTTATAAAACGATGTTGTGCTTTCAGTTGCACATGTTTTGTTATAATACGATGTCATCCATTCTGTTTTTAACTAACCGTTGGTTGAGTGACACATGTACAGGTCCCTCCAAAATTTAAGAAAAATATGACCGTTGGAGGATGGATCCTACCGTTGCTACCGAGCCTATAAATAGGAGCTCATTGGAAAGATCTCAACATGACAAAAAAAGTTGATTACTCTAGAGACCACACACTGTTAAGGTGATTTCTAGAGAGAGAAGGTTTTCATGCATTGTGTGTACTGAACTTCTCATTCATATTTATTCGCGTGACTCTGAATGTTGGTGATTACATTTGAGGGCTTCTGGGGATAGGAAGACA
Organism: Viscum album; assembly: GCA_963277665.1. Taxonomy (NCBI): domain Eukaryota; kingdom Viridiplantae; phylum Streptophyta; class Magnoliopsida; order Santalales; family Viscaceae; genus Viscum; species Viscum album. Next base: position 408,025,677 of record OY728130.1, read on the forward strand.
TAGGTGCCGACTACCTTGAAGTTCAAGGGCTTCCTTGCTGAGGAAGACATAGGTTCTAACTATCTTAATGTTGAGGGCTTGCAAGGATAGCAAGACAGAGACTCCTATCTTCGTATTGAGGGCTTACCCAGGTGTGGGTAAGACATACTTTCTTGAAAGTATAAATCAAGGGACGTTTATCCAAGGTTGTTGGATACCATTCTCTTTGGGTTAAAGGATTTATATCTTGTTACTTTTTTTGTTACAAGTTTATCTTTTAAGCTACATTTTGTATTGTAATGAAAGTATAATCTTCTTATATTTCCTTAAACTTGTATAATCTGATTTAGTTAGATTCTATACACCTTAAGGTAGAATCTCATTTTGTAAACTTTGGTTATGTTTCATTTTCCCGATCCATATTTTCGGAACCAGTTTTTCGGAATCACTTTCCAGATATAAGCAATTGTATAGAACTAGGAGTTAGTAACTTCATACTTTTTCCCAATATTTCAATTGTTGTTAGAGTTCTTGTGAATTTTCTTAGTTTAACTTTGTTAAACTTAGATATTTTCTTTATTTAAGGAAATTTTTAAAGTGTACAATTCACTCCCCTCTTGTATATTGAGCATCTACATCATTATTTCGATCCTACACCTATTTTTGACTATTAATATTCTTTGGAAAGCTAAAAAGATTTCCTACATGGTAGTATTTTTTTTATAATTTTTATACATAGAATAAATTAAATTATTTATGACACAATAATGATGTAGTATTTACCTCATTAATAAATTATTTAAATAAATAAGATCATAATGATTAAAATATTATCCAGAACATGTCCAATTTTGATTGGATCATTTTATTTCTACCATGAGTCATCGTATCATCAACTATAACTATTTTTGGACCATTAGAAACCAAATATCATTATATAATAAAATAATGTTTTCGCACTTTCCTAAAGAGACCCTCCTCTCCCTTATAAAAGGATGCCATTTCTATCCAATTCCTCACACCTCTAATGCCATTTGGCTCGTCCAAACTCTACCCAATTAACCTCCATACATCCCTCTCCTCCTCATAGAAGCCTTACCTTAGGCACAAGGCATTTCAAGAAGTCCTTTGGTTCAAACCAAAGGGAGTTACCCAAATTAAAGGTAACAATTTCTCTTAAATTGTTTTCTTTTATTTTGCTTCTCCAACCCATAAACTCTTTTTATTCCTTTATTTTGTAACAACAAAAATATACTCAATATACTAGGATTTTTTTATGAGAATGATTCGAACTAAACTTATACACACCTCCATATAATGGATGAGGAACAAAATGTTTCTGTGGATGGAAAACTAACGCCTCACGAAATGATGATTGTTTAATTACATGTTACCACCTCTCATGGTGGCCATTATGATGGAACTGTATTTATATATGATAAATATTAGGTTTATGATTTCCTTATTCTTATGTACTTCCCAATTATATCAAGCCTGTATGTTTTCCATAGTGGGTAAATACGATAATCTCATTTGAGGAAGTGCGGACTACCGCCCCCTCAAAGTGATATGAATCTTTAATACCTTATGTAGGATTTATGAAGGATAGAGTTAATGTTATTATATATTATATTATACTATAATTATAATATAACTATGTATCATTGTGTTTTAATAAGAAATAGAAATTAAAGTAGCGTTCATGCGTACGTACGACTTATCATCTCCATGAACGGTGCATTTCATTTCTTACCTTCAAATGTTATGTACTATAATAAATACATGTATATAATGGATATATATGATATATATGATATATAAATCATGAATTCCATTCTGGATATAATGGACTATTAACCACATGGACATCTTGTAAATATAAGGTGTTCATTTTTGACTCATGTACCAAATATCGACAAAATGAACGTTATTAACTTAAATGATTTCATAATATTTATAACATGGTAATAAGTGATATAAAAGGAATAGTAAACATGAAAAAGGTTCTTAAGCAAGTAGAAATTAACCTTAGTTTATTATTCAGGATATTAAAGAACGATCGAGTCAAGTTGGATATGAGGTAAGGGACTTCATCTCAATCTCCTTTCATTGATGCATATTGTATTTTAGTACATGATTTTCTTTTATACTCTGTATAAACACCCTTGAATTTTAAAAGGGAATCATTTTCTACGAAGCATTTTACTAAACGTCAAAAATGAATTTTTTTACGTAAGCGGTGAAAACGACCATTCCACTACCGTGAGTATTATTTGATCTTTGGCTTCCTTAACAAGCCCAGATGTTTTTAAAAGAAAAAAATATATACCATATACTCTTTTTATGTATTTTGGTATTGAAAATAATTTATAGAATGGATTTATTATTTCAATATCTTGAAATGATATTTTTTTATTTCAATGTGGAAATGTTATATTTCCTTTATGCTTATGTTATGTGTTATGATCATGTTATGGTTCTTGGGCATTATTTACGTATATGGGTGGTTCCGTGATAAATCTAGGGCGGGTGAGCCCGAGATAGCTCTCGAATGCATTGGGTAACGTGACGGAGGTAAACATGAATGTTTATCCTAAGATATTTAAGGAATATACTGTGATGGGTATTTCAATGTAACTCCATATGTAGCTGTGATAGATACAATGTAAGTATGATATGGATGCCACAAGTTACCTTTATGATTATGATTTATATGTGTCTTTCATAAATCTTATGATTTAATGAGGTAAGTAAAAGATTTCAGGTTTTTTATGTATTTATGAAAAAATGTTTTCATTCTTAATTTTATAACCCTTACAGAGATTTTTATGCTCATCCCATGTTTTGAAATGTTTTCATAGGACTTAAAGATGAATAGGGTCAAGGATGGGATCAAGGAAAAGTCATGATGTCTAAAACATGGAACTAGACATGAGTATTTTTTTTCAAGAGTTTTTATTTTCTGAAAAAATGGAAACTGTGTAGAAGTGCTTACCTTGTAATATTTGGAGATGTAATACTTATGTCCTAATTCTCTAAAACTCTAAACCTGAAAATACCCTCAATGTGAATTATTCATTTAATTCAATATTATGTAATTTTTATGGTCAGGTCCTTATATATGGAATCACCATCATGGTCATGTAAATGAGGAGCATTTGAAAAAGCTCTGTCAATATGGTTATTTAGACCTGTATGAGCTAAAACCATATGAATGATGTCATTATGGATTATAAGGGAAAATGACCAAACCTCCATTCAGTGGATAGGGTGAAATGTCCATAGAGATTCTAGGATTAGTACACACTAATTTGTGCGGAAAATTTCAATTAGAAGCTATAGGTGGATATTCTTACTTCATAACTTTTACTGATAAATTGATTAGATATGGTTATCTATACTTGATGAGGTACAAGTCTGAGTCATTTGAGAAATTCAAGGAATTCAAGAATGAATTAGAGAATGAACTTGGAAATAAGATAAATTTGATTCGATCATATCGAGTTAGTGAATATATTAACCAATAGTTTGTTTACTTTTTATAGAATTTTGGGATTCTATCCCAAATCACACCACCTTACAAACCATCGTGGAATGTTGTTTGGGAAAGGAGGGACCATACCTTATTAGACAAGGTAAGTTTGATAATGGGTCATGCAGATATTCTATTATCCTTATAAGGATATGAATTAGAAACTACGAAATACACATTAATATAAGTTACAAATAAAGCATAAATTAGAATTCCCCTCATTTTATGGACTGGAATGAAATTTTTTTTTTACATAAACGTGTATGGGGTTGAAAAGAATTTTTCAAGGCCTTCTTAGATAAAAAAATATCATCATGGGTCACAAAGTGTATCTTTATGGGTTATCTCAAGTTAAAAAAAGATACTACCTATAAAACCCATCAAATGAGAAAGCGACTATCACCAGACAAGAAGTCATTATTGAGAGGGAAAACATCTTACAAGAAGATAGCAGGAGTAATAGTAACATTGATGAATTTGATTATCAAGATACAAAAGATTTGGTACCAGAATAGGTTCCACAGGTCCTCATGGAATAATTAGTTCATGAAACATATGTACTGCATAGGATTATATGAGAGGCAAGAGAATAAGAGAGATATGGTTTTCTAGTCACTAAATATAGTGACTAATTATTGGTTTAAAATGATGAACCTCTCTCTTACAAATAGGAAGTAAAGAGCTCGAAAGCTATAAGTTGGAAAGAATCCATGAATTTTTAAATGGACTCCATATATCAGAACCAAGTTTGGGTTCTGGTCGATGCACCAATTGATGTAAAGCCCATAGGGTTAAAATGATTATTAAAGAGAAAAATGGATGTATAAGGTAAAATAAATACCTATAAAGCAAGGATAGTGGTTAAACAGTTTAAACAATGTCATGGAATTCACTATGATGAATCATTTTCACCAATTTACATGTTTAAGTCGATATAAATTATAATTTCTATTTCAGTTCACCATGATTATGAGATTTGGTAGATGGATTTCAAAACTACAGTCCTTAATGGGAAACTTATATAAGATTCTTATATGAAACAACTAGAAGGGTTTGGGACTCCAGGCGATACAAAAAAATTTTCAAGTCACAAATATCCATTTATGGATTTAATTAATCATATAGGTCATGGAACATTCGATTCGATGAAACTATAAAAGAATTTCGTTTAATTATGAAAGAATGTGATCCATATTTTTACAAGTGGTTTAGTGGAACTACAGTTGTTATAATAGTAGTATATATTGATGACATATTACTTATTGGAAACAACATACCCGTATTATAGTCTATTAATTATGTTTTAAAAAAATTTCTCCATGAAGGAATTATGTTAAGTAGCTTATATTCCAAGAATCAAGAAAATTTGTGATAGATCCTAGAGGCTTCTTATAAAAAGTCAACTAACATATATTGACAAGATGATAAAGTGATTTAGTATGGAATAATCCAATAGGGTATTGGTTCTAGTGTCAGATGGTTTATATCTTTCTAAGAAAATGTGTCCTCAAACACAATAGGATAAAGAGAGAATGGGAAAGATACCATATGCTTCAAAGATAGAATCAATCATGCATTCCATGTTATATACTAGAATTGATGTTTCCTATACATTGTTCATGGTAGGAAGATATCAAGTTTATCCTTGATAACAACATTTGGTATACTATAAAGACCATCTTTAATTATTTGAGAATTGCTAAGGATATGTTCCCTGTGTATGAAGGATATGAGGAACTGGTCATTAGGGGTTATACTAATTATAGTTTTCAGATAGATCATAATGATCTAAAGTTATATTTAAGATATTTATTTTGTCTGAATTGAGGAGTTGTGAGCTAGAAGAGTTCCAATCATCCATTTTTAACTGATTCTATAGCGGATCTTGAGTATATAAGAGGTTCTGATAGAACCAAGTAAGCTGTTTGGATATGAAACATTGTCCATGAGCTTGATATGGTACCTAGAAGTAAATACCCTATCACATAAAGAACAAATAATATACTCTGAAAGTATAACCTCTTGAGGAATTTTTACAAAATTGGTAAAGTTTCATAATGTAGAGTACCCATAGAAGAGAATGTATTGGATCTCTTTCCAAAAGGTCAATCTTAGTATAAGCACTAGCATCATACAATATCTTTCATAATGAAGGTTGTTAGAAATTGGATATAGTGAAAGTGGGAGTATGATAGAGTTGGTGCCCTAGAACCAACTTCTTTGAACTTTATGATAACCACTATTCATAGTTTTGAATATTAATAAAATTATTATCCTATCATGATTGTTTTTTTGTAACATATTATGTGATAATTTCCTAAGAGTAGATATCATGATTAAAGGACATATTATTTCCCCATCAGGGGTGGAGACTCAAAGGAGTTTGATTCACCTTTTCATGGTGTATTCCCTTGGTAATATTTAGTGCATGATATTATGAGAACGAGATATGCAAATAAGGAAATACACATTTATATGTTTCATTGGATGTTCTTATCTGTGGATGCGCATATTGATCCTTATACTTTAATATTATTATTTATGTGTATTATAAGTTTCTTACTTTGATGTATTGAAAAAAACCATAAGAACATATTTTCATGGTGAGGTAGTATATGTTGGGTGAGTCACATGTAATATTGCATTAATGAGTATTTTAATAATGGATTTTCCATTATTTTATTTAATGGGATTTTATATCTGATTCCCTATTATAAAAATGATATATTCTATATAAATCCATGGACATTGTGTTCTATAGGAAATTTTTATTTCCATAAATTCAATGAAAGATACATCAAGCACATAGGTTTATGGCACCAACATGCAACCTAATTGATTATAAATATCACATTAAAGGGATTATATTATACAGTAAGCATGTAACCTAATTGGACTTTAGGATACTTCGACTAATTCCACTGAGAAAGAGGCCTAGAGGTTCACACACTAAGTGTATACATAATCTCAGTTAAATAATATATTTTTATTTATTAAGAAGTTGAAAAAATATTATTCCATCACATGATTTAATAATTTTTCGTGTATTCATTATCAAATATATTCCACCTCTAGTTATTTGAGAGAATATTATGTGAGTAGAATATTTAATAAATATTTATTTTCTATTTATTGAATATAATATTAATTTATTTATTGGATAATAATGAAGTGATATTTATTTATTAAATAAATAGTCATTATTAAAGTGACATTAAATATTATGTAGAACTGAAAAAATGTGTTTTAGGTCCAGTAGGAAATATTATATATTGAATATTATTTAATTAAATAATATTGAATTTAATTCGAATATTATGCACATGTTATGAAAATAATAATAATAATATTTTAAGATAAGTGGTTCTACATGGGATTAAATAAATGCTAATGGGAACTTATAAGAATACTTATTTCTAAACACTAGAGGTATTTAAACATAATTATTTTATTTTCATAGAGATCTAATTCATTTTTTTTGTGCACAATGATAACAGGAGAGAATCCTCTCAACCCATAGATAGATCCGTCTACAAGAACACACCCAATAATGGATAGTGATCATCCTCCACCTCCTACTCTTGAGTTAAGAGAGATAAAATAAAATGCTTTGGAAGAGATTATTGAGGTGATCAAAGGTAAATGATGAAAGTAATATGATATTTTGTTATAGAAATTGAAGATTCATATGATGACATTTAGATATTTTTGGAACACATGTATATCCCTAATATAGGGAATCTTCTGTTGATTCCTATAATTAAACCACCTTACAACATCTATCTATTTTCAGATCCATCAACAAAGAAATAATTCATGCAAGGTAATTATTTAATTGATTAAATTAATTATAAATATTATGTGATGATCCTGTTATTTGATTTTGAATTATATCCCTTCCCTATTTTATTTTATTAAATTCCATTGATCACAACATTCATCATTGGTTAAATCATCGATCAATCATCTACCATGAGAAAAATGAAAGTTGGGCCTGACCCATTGTACATTTCTATTGCATCCAGAACCTATAAGAAATTACTAATATAAATTCACAGTAGAAATTACTAGTGGAAACAATTATTACGAATTAAAATATTAAAAATACATTATGTTTATATTAGGGATTAACATAGTCTACTTACAATTTATAGATATAAAATGGGAAAATTATATGCATAATTCTCATTTGATTCAATTGGAAATTAATAATGTAAATTCCCAGTGTAAAATCCCAGGGGAAAATACCAGTTTAAATTAGTAGTATATTTCAATTATGGAATTTAAAATGGTAATTCTCACTCGATACATATAAGAAAAAATAGGTAAAAATTCTATTCACATTTCACATTTGATTCAATTAGAAATCGACACTAGAATCCTAGTAAAACTTTTTAGTGATAATTCCCAAAGAAAAATCCTAGTAGAAAATACCATATAAAGATGTTAGTTTCCCTTAGGATTTTATTGAGGAAAATAACATTTGATGTTTCAATATAAATTCCATCTTTGTACTTAGAAATTCTGTAAAAACTCAAGAAAATTCTAGGCATTCAAATTTGATTCAATTACAATTTGACACTGGGATTTCCACTAAAACATTCTATATATAATACCCATAGTAAAATAAATTTATAAATTAACATGTGGAATTTACAATGGGAATTCCCATTACCTAATTAATAATTATAAATAAAAACTATGTAAAATTAAAATTTGATTCAATTTGAAATTGAAATTGGGAATTACCACTAAAAATTCTTAGTGGAATTTGAAATATGAATATATAATGAAAGTTACCTCTCTCTACTAGAAAATACATAAAAACAATGAACCACTATGAATCTTTTGTAATTCCATAGTAGAAATTTAAATTTGAAATAAATTAGAAAATCCCAATGGAAATTCACACTGGAAGTTAAAATAAATGTTCCATAATAGAAAATACTGAGGTTACCACTTTTAATCATTTTTAAATTCTATGTGGAAATTCCTTATTGAAGTTTCCATTATTATAAATACATATAATCCCAATTTGAATCAATCAAAAATTCCCAATGGATATTCCCAAAATAAATTCCAATGGGTAACTTCTAAACTCATTGAAAAATGTTACTTCCCATTGAAAATTCATAATAGAAATTTCAACTATAAATTTCTTGCAGTTTTGGTAAAATACAAATAAAATTATTTCACTTTCATAAAAAAATAAAAATATATTTAAAATAGTTAAAAATAAATACAAAATATTTAAAAATTCATTAAATCAACATTATTCTATTTTAATATAAAAAAGTTCTAAAAATTCAATATTTTTAATGTTTAATTGAAATAACTAAATATGAATGATCCTAGGAACTATAATCTATCTGAAATTTAATCCCAAAATTTATATGAAAAAATAATGTTAGACTCATTTCATCTTCCATCTCTTCTGGTGTAAATATTAGACTACACCATCATAAAAACGCTACTCCTCCTATTCTATAGGGAGTTTTCCTTGAATTAATGATGTTACCATCAAATGGGTGTCCTTTGAAAATCAATGAAATTTTAAAATCATAAATGAATTAGATAAAGGGGTTGATTATGCACCAAGGGTTATATCCCCCCTTACATTACTAGGGTTACTTGATGCCTCCATTAAATAACCGATGCATAGGTATTCAAGGTGTAACTTTCCAAAGATTCAAGGTGTTCATCGAATCTTTGTGGAAATCACTAAAGGGGATTGAGAAATCCCTATTTTTTCATTTATCTATATAATTATGGATTATGATTTAAATTCCAATCCCTAAATATCATAAAAAAACCATATACATGAGTAGACATGAAGATTCAACTTGATGGTCAACCACATGGTTAGGTTGAGAGGCAAACCACAAATGGTATTTTTTAGTTTTTTCTGAAATAGGATATCATATTATGGAAATAATCCCCATTAACCATTTTCACTGACATCATAGTAATATCCATCATTATCTATGATTTCTTCATAATGGAGAGACCCTTTGTATCATATTCTTATAAGAGAACCTCACTAGTGTCATCCATCCAATAATATTAATTCTCGGTTACATCAACTGAAAGTATATAATCAATGTATTTTAGACAATTTTCATTATAATATCTATTATTTGTCATGTATTTCACTCTTGAATTTTTTAACCTATTTTAATTGGGTTTTATTTTCTTCTTAAAATCGTTATGGTTGGACCTTTTCTTTTGGAGTGGAGTGTTTTTTCCATGGAAAATGAATGAAATTTTGTGGATGTATAGTTGTATGAATTAATGGAGTCCAGGTATAAATATGAAAATGGTATTATGAGGATTATTCATGGGTTTGGAAAGATTCATAGGCAGTATGATATATTTTTGAATAAGCTAGGTTGAGAGCTATCTGCTGACAATTTCATGTCGTGAACGACGTACACAATGTGAAAATTTTATCATGAGGATGTTGTGAACTGGTTAATAGTGTGAAACATTTATAGGATAAAAAACTGGTTTACACTGTGAAATGGTTGATAATGGTTATATTTACCTACAGTGACGTGTTTTTCAACGTCTCTTATAAATAGAGAAATTCACATTGTGAAAGAGGTTCTCTGTATGAATATCTCAAGATTTATGGGTTTAAAATACACCATGTGTATGATTTTATTTTTATCCATCGTGAAGCCTCACCTCTTGAACCCTAGGGGGAATCTAGGAGATCTTGGAGAGATTACTTCCCTTCTGGAAATATCAATGTAGTGTTTAATATCTAGTGATTTGCTTCTCTTTGGTTTCCTACTTTTTTATTTACTATTTTTAATTATCGTGGTGTGATCTCTTGACCACTATTTTATAGGGTTTTTTCCGGATATTTTTGTGATTGAGATTTTACTTATGATCTCCTCCAACTTCATTCTTTATCATTCCCAATCAAGAGTGTTTCTTTGATTGCCTGATAAAGGTAGGTGGTCTTCAAAAAATTAAAATGGTTTTTTCTATTTGATTAAGTGTGTGAAATATCATGAAATTTCACCAACACAATGTGTGTGTTAACTAACAGAATAATGGGTGATGATAATAATGTGTTTATTATTCTCTGTGGATCACATCAGATCCATTAGATTTGAGAACTAGCAAAAATCCACCTATAAGGTGATCCTACCCTTGAATAAAAATGAAGTGGATATTGGATTTAAACATGAATTATAATTAAATGATACCTTAGGTGATTGATTATGATAGGATAACTTTGAAAAATAGATTATTGGTTTATTTAAAAGAAGGGTGATATTTTGATATTTTATGGTCGTATAAACTAGCATGTAAATTATTTAAGACATAACTTTATCAATGAAAGGGATTTGAAATATAAAAGTTAATTGTTATAATTATCCTTTGTGGTTTATGATGTGATGAAATTTTCTTCTCTACATTATTAATTGTGTTTTATCTTATGTTGTAATTTCTATAGGGCTTGGCTAGTTTTTCTATAATTCTTACTGGGCTTAGACCAGTTAGACAGAAATGATTATATAGAGAAGTTGACCCAAATATGATGTAATTCTTATAAGTCTTAGGTCCATTATGCTAAAATACTTATATATATGGCTTGACTTAGTTAGGTTGAATTGATTAGATAAAGGTATTGGCCTAGTTTTTCTATAATACTTATTGTTCTTGGCTTGGTTATGCTTAAATTATTATATAGGGAGGATTTTCCCAGTTTTGTGATAATTACATTGAATTGTGGTTGTAGTTTTCATGGTAATTATACATTATCATAGATATTCCGACATGGTATTGAAGAAGGATGATTGTTAAAATATATTTATTGATTAACTAAAACAACTAATTATCAATTTATTTTATAAACATACTATCAAATTGGTTTTTTAGACATGGTGGTGTTGACCTATTGAGTTATAATCACATCCAATTCAGGACTCTACTTGGTACTTGATTAGATCACTTGGATATAGGTTTGGAAGAAGGAAAATTACCTTGTTATTGATTTTTGATTACTATGTGGGTTTGAGTTTGAAGATGATATCGACCAGGGATTCAGGATTGGGCACTTCTGATCTTGTTTGTGTTAGCTTGGTCTTTTTTCTATATGACTTATAATATGTCATTTAGTTACATTTTTTCCCTACATTACATGGTTCATTATTATTTTTCTTATTTGGTTCATATTTTATCATCCATCTATATAATTTACTATTTTTTCTATTTTCATTACTCTAATATTTTTCTATTCCATTGAATTCTAACTCTGTACTAGGGGGAATTGTCTCCCCACTATGTTCTCTACCCTCCACTACTAGTTAGAAAACTTTGATGTACAAGGAGTAATTATTGGGGTCCATTAACCAAACTTATTTGGCTATGTGAGAGAGTTCCATGTCATAGGACATTACAAGGTGGTATTAAAGGATCTTAGGTTTACTTTTTTTATTTCATTACTTTTTGGAAAAAGTAGAAAAGAGACTAAAATGTGTCAGGACGTCGTAGTGAACTTATTCCTGGGAGTATCTAACCCATGTATTGTGGAAAATTCAAGTACCTAGGGATGTGAATTTTATTCATGTGACTCACTTATTATGGTGGATATATTTTCACCTTAGGTGATTAACATGTTGTGTGACATCATTGTTTCTCGAGATTTATACTATTGTCCTAATATTGAATGAGATTACTTCGCATGCATCATGATAGGAATGTAGGGATATATATATATATATTGATATGAATTATTCATGATAGGGAAATATTTTTTTCATGTGTTATATTTTCTTGTATGAACTATGAAATGATATCCTTGTTATTTATTAAAAATAAATTAAACAAATTGTTATGTCATGCCATATCACTTGTTAAGACATGTTTAGAGAGAAAACGAATCAATGGTTCTAGGTTTTTTTCCAATTTTGAGGTTAACCATGATATTACCAAGATTTATAAGGAGTTAATTTGTCTTATAGATAAAATTACTCCTCACCATATTCAAATTGAGTGTCAGGAGAGCGGTAATTTTCATGCTCATAACACAATTGAACGAGAGATTTCTGTAGCTCATGTGGATCAAATAGATATTTATCTTCAAGAAATATTCTTGAGGGTTATAAAATCCACTAAAAGGGATATCATTTTCATTACAACTTCAATGTACACATAGAAAAGAGATAATCTGATACCACATCCGCCTGCGTTCACTGGGTTGAGAGGTACCCAGGAAGCCGAGTTCTAGATCAAGTCAGTCTAGAACATAATTTCTCACCATGAGACACACATAGATAAGAGGTTTAATCTTTCTAAATATATGGTTTTGGGGCCTTAAAATAATTTGAGGGAAATTATAGATAAATATGGGCATCAAGAGGAGTTATCTTATAAGGAAATTGTGGAAAAATATTCTGATCCACTTCTAGCTTGAAATATTGAGGGATGTGAAGGATTTTGATTTCATGGAATTGACACAATAGAGAATTTATGTGATGTATTATAATGGAAATTTAAATAACATGCAACACTTTTTCCCATCTTTAGCAGCTGATGATATATACAGGGTAAGGCATTTAAAGTATGGGATTCTCTATGAGATTAGGTCACAAGTGAATGTTTTTTTCTTGAGTAGTATTTTGAGACATGATGAATCAATTTATTATAATGGAAGGGAATGATAAACCCAAAAAAGAACCCAAGATATTTAAACATGATAAATTGGGAGCTCTTCTTATGGTGGAATGAAGCACAGTTATGGCATTAGTTGGTAGAGTAGTCAGGGCAGTGGGAAGCCATCTCATAACCATATTCCTTTTTTGTGCTATCTATGTGGAATGTGTGGTTAAAATTGGACTTAGTATCCACACACTTCTTTAGAGTTCCATTATTTCAGAAGGATAAGACACCTATTGATGTTTTGTAGGAGAATAAAATTGCATAATAGTGGAAGGGGATCATAACAGGTACCAGAGTCTGGGAAGGACATAGGAACCCCTCAACAGACTGGTAGTGAGAGTTCCATTGGACATTCAGGTTGAGGAATGTGACATGTTTCCCTAGTATAGGAGAGGAAGTACCATCTATAGGGATAAGAATAGGGTATTCAAGCTGAAGACTAGGGTAGAGGGGAAAGTAATCTATACACTACATAGTATACTCTGACTATTTTTGATTAGGAACTTTAACTGTCATAGGTATGATTCTTGTATCATATAAACATTCATATGTTTTATTTGAAACAAGAGAATCACATTCCTATATACATACTCTTTTTTCAAATAGTTTGGGTTTGGTTATTGAAATCATAGATGGTTTCTTGACCATCGACAAACCATTGAGATTGCAGTTAGAGAATATCAAATGTTCAAAGTCATGTTCACTAGAAATTGGTGGATATCTATTCCTTTCAAAACTTTTTGTGCTAGAAATGAAATATTTCAATTTTATTATGGTTATGGATTGGTAGTTTTTTTCCAATATTATATATAATGTTACTAGAGAATATTTACCATTTTTATCTCATGAAGAAGGAATCCATTTTCACCATGGTTAGTGGGATATTCATACTGGTTATAGAGTTCCCATTTAGTTCAGATTGGATTGTCTCATATAGAAGATAATGGGAATTTATATAGATAATGGTGCTTCAAACATTGAGATTCCTGAGGAACTATCTTTTTGGTGAGAGGTTTTTGGTGCACATAGACCACAAGTTCTTCAGGTTCATATCTTTTCAGTGATACCTAAACATTCAGTAGAGGAAGTGATAAGAGTATCTCAAATCATTCAACTATGAGCTAGATTATACACTGGGAAATGGAAAAATCATCATTGATCCCATGAGACATAATATGCATAGAGATTTAATGCAGGAGTCTTACAATGAATGTTTTATGATAACACTATTTGAATACATGAATTTAGATGTTTCAGAGTCTTTGGAAAAAATATATCTAACTTCAAAAAAATAATATACTAATGCTTTTGTACCTATCCAAGACAGATAAGTTATATGATCCATAGGGTTTAGCTATAAGAGACATTATATATGGTGGGGATCCACCATCATGATTATCTCTTGGAAGTGATAATTCTGTTATTTTATTTGGTTAGGTATGGGTCCTATGAACTTACATGAGTAGCTCATGAGTGAGTTTTATTATTCTAGATGATAGGTACACCTAGGTCTAAAAAAGATGTATCATGATCTCGATAGATAATAATGGTGGTTAGTAATTAATAATGAGGTAGTAGACTTCTTGGGAGTTTATTAACCTCTTATTAGGTAAAGGGTGAGCCTCAAAGGTCTGGTGGACTATTACAGCCTCTGTCCATTTCAAAATAGAAATGGGATGATGTCACTATGTATTTTGTGACAAGAGTATCTAGGGAACCTCGATTGAATGATGTTGTATGGGTGATCATAAACTGAATGATGAAGTTATCCCACTCATTTCCCATTATAGATACCTTCACTATTTATGATATGGGTAGTAATTTCATATGGGAAATAGCTCATTTTCTTAGAGATTTAAGGCGTATCAATTTTGATAGATATCAGATTTTCACATCTGGGTTCTAGAAATATCTTCAGAAGGATCTAGGATTATAGGTTCTTCTAATCATAGTTTATCATCCTCAGAAATATTGTCAATATAAATGGATGGTTAAAATTATAAAGGATATTTAACGATCATGTGTATTAGATTTTGGCAGTTCCTAGGAGAAATATATAAAACTCATTGAATTTTCATATAGTAATAGATTCGATGAATCGATCCAAATGGAAATTTTCAAGGAATTGTATGGAAGGTTGTTTTGTTTTCCCCTTTGTTGGTTGGAGGTAGGTGAGTTAACACTTGTTGGACCTAGTCTCGTGTAAGAGAAGTCCGAGAAGGTTCAGTTGATCCTCAAGAAGTTGGTGACCATGTAGAGTTGGAAAAAAATCTTACAATGACCAGTGGATACCACCTCGGGAGTTTTAGGTGGGTCATCACATTTTCCCTTAGGTGTTACGTTGGTTGGGAAAACACTGTATTAGAAGACACGTTCATTTGATTCCTAGGGTTATCATTCCATTTGATACAGTGGAAAGGGTCATTCTAGAGACTTACTAATTTCCCCTTATACAACACTACAGTTCCTTTCATAATGGTTTTCACATATCATATCTTCAGATATATCATCACGACTCTTATCATGAGGTAGACATTGATGATGTCAAGATTGGTGTAGATAAATCCTTTGAAGAGTATCTAACAACGATTGTTGACCATACTAAGAAGCATATTTAAATAAATAACATACCTCTAGTTTGAGTGCAGTGGAAACATGGGGTTGTTTTATAGGATACAAGGGAGAGGTAATCTAAAATTGAAGAATAATGTCCAAACTTGTTTGTTGATACCCCATAATGATGCTTAGAGTAACCCAGGTATGAGTTGTTATATAGTGGGGAGGTTTTAAGAACCTATCTTTTCAAGGTATGTCCCTATTGAGTTTTGATTTAACCTCTTTTAGTTGGGTTTTATTTTCTTCTTGAAACCATGGTGGTCAGACCTTGTATTTGGAGATGGAGAGCCTTTTCCTAGGAAAATGACCTAAAGTACCTAAATGTATGTTTTTCTAATTAATAGAGTCTAGGTATAAATGTGTTAAAGGGGTTATGATGGTTTTATGTGGGTTTTGAAAGCTTTAGAGGTAGTACAGGTTTGTTTTGTAAAAGCTTAGTTGAGAGGTATTTGTTGGAAACTTTTACATCATTAATTGTTTAGATGGAATGAACCTATTTTCGGTAAGATTCCATAAAAATGTTCAAAGTGTGAAATGATTACCCACCATAAAATTGGTTCATGTCATTAAATAGTCAATCGAGGTTATTTTAACTTGAGGAGACTTGTTTTTACGAATATTATATAAATTGAGAAATTCATGTCATGAAGTAGGTTCAAGTTTGGAATATCTCAAGACTAGTAGTTTTAAACCATTTTGATCATATGATTTTATTTTCATCCACCATACAACCTCCCCTATCAAACCCTAGGGAAACTCCAAGGGGTCATGGAGTGATTCCCTCCCTTCTAGACATCTTGGTCTATCCTTTAATCTCCGGTGAGTTCCTTTGTTTCAGATTCATTTTTTTCTACTAATATTCTCCATTATCACGATGTGATATGTTGACCACTATTGAATAAGGTTTTGATCATGGTGTTTGTATGACCTAGGTTTTCCTTGTTACCCCCTTCAACTTTTTTCTTCATTGTCCCTACCTATTGAGTGTGTTACTTTGATCACTGGATAAAGGTATGTGGTCTAAAGTAAATCCTTATGGTCTGTTTCTACTTATTTAAGTGTCAAAAATATCATGTGATTGTGCTGAAACAACGTAAGAATTAATTAAAAAAATTCTGGGTGATGATAATCATGTGTTTTTCTCTACTAATTGGATCCATTTGGTTCCACTACTGTTGATCTGAGTTTGTGTTCAACTGTAGGGTGATACTAACCTCAAATCATAATGAACTGGATATTGTCTTGAAACATAAATTTGCATGAAATGAGACTTAGGTTATTTATTGTTATAACATCACTTTGGAAAATGGATTAATTGTTTTTTGAAATGACTGGAGATTCTTCTATATTATATGGTTGTGTAAACTGTAATATAAATGATTTAAGAAACAACTTGAAGAATGAAAGGGAATTTAATGATAAAACATAATCAGATGAATTAGGCATTATTGATTATGATGTGATGTTTCCTTATTCCTCACATTATGACTTGTTTTGTTTCTTATAATTTAAATCTTACAGGTATTGTTCCAATTATAATATAATTATTATAGGTTTTGGTTTGGTTATATTATAATGATTGTTGATATTGTCCAAATTATGATGAAATGCTTATAAAAAGGGCCTTGCCCAGTTATGCAATAATGCTTATAGGTCTTGGCCCGGTTTTTCTGAAATTATTATATAGAGGGCTTGATATATTAATGTTGAAATGATTATATAGAGGAGTTCACCTAGTTTTGATCTAATGCTTATAGGGAATGGCCCGGTTATGTTGAGATTATTATATTGAAGGATTTTTACTAGTTATGTGACTATTCCATATAATTGTGGTTATGATTTGAATGTTAATGCTATATGCTTGGGGATATTCCAACATAGTGATGATGTATTTTTATTCTTATATGGTATTAATTGATTAATTAATACACCTTTTTATCACATTATTACATGCACTTACTATCATACTGTTTCTATTTTGAAATAGTGGTGTTGACCTACTGAGTTATACAGATACCATATCCAGGCCTCCGTTTGGTGCACGAGAAGATCACATAGATATAAGTTTAGACAAGAGCAAATGATGTTCTTTCTGATTTTTGATTTTTGGATGGGTTATTGTATTGATATGGTACCAATTATGGATTCAGTACTTATTACTTTTGAGTTTATTTGTGTCATATTCATCTTTTTTTTCTGTATGAACTCAAGCATGTCATTTAGATACATTTTATCCATACATTACATGTTTTATTATTATTATTTTTACTTGGTTCATCCTTTATCTTCTAGTTGTATGATGTATTATTTCTATTATTCCTGCCACTCTATTATTTTTTTCCTTATTTATTGTAACTATGTACTAGGGTGTATATTTTTCACACTATGTTCTCTATACCCCTGCTTCTTATCAACAACCTCTAGCATATTGGGGGGGGGGGGGGGGTGCTTGAGGTCCAGTAACCAACATGATTTTTCCACGTGAGGTTGTACCATATGTCAGGACATAACATTCATGGTCCTACTTGATGGTGTTGATATCATTCTCCTTAACATAGACTTTAGAAAAATGGATCAATTTTAGTAATGGTCTTCTTCACTACCATCATGATCACCTCCATCATCATTAATAATGTAGTGAGTATGCTATCTTCATTTTTATTAAGATCTCTAACTACCACATATAAAACATATTATTTTCTACATTTTTTATGTTTTTATTGTGGGATTTAAATATTATAAATTTTGTTTGAAAACAGAATTTTTTTATTTAAAATAAAACTTTGTATCATTTTTTTCTCGATCTATCAGTGATATTTTTCCATGGATACTATTTTATAGTAAGTTTGCTTCGCTCAGTCAAGTTATTTAGGAAAAATATTTTTTCCCATTGACTTACTTGACCTATATGAAAAATAGACTTGGGATGAAATTTTTTGATGATATATAAATGGGAGAAAATGGGAAATACATAAACAGGCTAGACCAACATGACTATGTCCTATTTGATCCCGATTTTCTTGTTTGTCATTCCTATATATTGGTATTCTAGCTAGAGAAAATATATTTTCTAGGATAGCTCTATGAATAACATACATTAATGTTTTACCATTTCTAATCTCATAAATATAGTTAAAATATAATGTATAATTTATTAAATTTGTAAATTTAACTTTAAATCTATTTTTATGGAGCTTATTTTATGAAATATTGAC
Source organism: Viscum album (assembly GCA_963277665.1). NCBI lineage: Eukaryota > Viridiplantae > Streptophyta > Magnoliopsida > Santalales > Viscaceae > Viscum > Viscum album. The sequence continues at coordinate 408,044,694 of OY728130.1, forward strand.
AGAGAGGGGTTTTATTAATTTACCTGATATGGAAAACAGTAATTAATTTTTCATTATTTTACATGAATACAATAAAGGTAACCGATAATGCATTATCAAATTATAATTATTGAGGATCAAATAATCTATTTATATGTAATATATTTAATTAATAGAATTAATAATTACTGATGCACATGCTAATAGAGTCTCTTTGTAGGATTTGGAATCAACAACTTGAAATGGTATTATATACTGAAATCAGCAAAACTCCAAAATTGATAAGTTACTATAAATTGGTAATGAACACAATGTAATAACTAATCTAGAATGATATTTTAATTTTTTGTATATATAATAAATTGAAAATATAATAACTCTTGGAAAATGAAGATAAATTAATGAAGATAAATAAATATAAAAAAGTAAAGAGTTTTCCCGTGTTAATTAGTTAAAGAGACCCTCAGATGTAAAAGTAAAAGTTGAATTAAATGGAAATAATTTGGGTTTCCCTTTATATATGATATTTTATTCAACTGACTATCTATGAGAATATTTTTCAAAAATTTTAAATTCATGATGAATTGAAAAAATAAAAAAAACCAAAGAAACATTATAAAAAATAATTAAATATGAAATGGATGGAGTCAATTTCTCATTACACCCAACACATAGACTAAGAAAAATTATAGATAACAAAATTATTATTATTATTTTTTAATTTATTTACAAAAAAAAATCAAGAAAAGCAGAAAAATAATAATATCCATACATGTAAGAGGATCATATTTGGATTGGAATGTAGAATTGTATACTTTTGAGATAGAATAAATCACATTCACTCTACCATTTGACATGTTTAAGATTATTCATTATATGGATATAAAATATAATAATTAAATAGAATAGTGATATGTAATATTAATGAAAATATTAAAAAAATTCAATAACATGTTTAAGTAAAGAAACCATATATTGGAAAAGTAGACATTGGTAATTGATTAGATATTTCTATATTTAATCCATTATATGAATCTATATTTAATTCTGTAATAAGTGGTTATTTTTAATTTTTAGTTAAAGTAAATGAGCCAATTCATTCACATTAAATTAAAAATTGGAATCCGTTGAATATAAATATACATGTAATATATTATATTTTATTATTAATGTATTGTGATAATATCTTTGAAAATGTATATGTGGTAGATGTTTTCTACATGATTGGAAATCTACTTTTTATTCTTATTTTCAAATATACTGTTTTTTAGTTAGAATATAAGTGTGTCAAATTTTTGATGATATAATAAGGTTGTTTTTGAAAATATTATATTCATAAGGTTTATGAATGATAAAATAAATTTGATTTTTTTTTCTATAATAAAATAATGATTTGATAATATAAATGTTAATGTTAATGTAATAGTTACAAAGAGATATGATACAGCGGTTAATAAAAATAAGCTTGGTGAAATATGTTGTTGAAAAAGAAATTTAATTGGATTATAAATTTTTCTATAACATGAAAAATTATAAAAAGTAATGGTAAAAAATTTAGTATTTTAAAAAATTAAAATATTTAGGTAATTATATTGGTAAGCTTGATTCCAATGACCCAAGTTTGAATAATATTCTAGTAGGCCTAGAAATATAATATATTAATTAAATATCCTAGAGCATTAAAAGATTTCAATTAAAGAAATAACATATTGAATGGTTCTGGTTGCACTATTGATTAATGCTACTATTAATTTTATTTCAAAAACTACTTTATTATAGAGGTTTAAAGAGGTAAAAAACAGTAAAAATTATAAGTATATAGTTTAGATGATAAATCAAGTATAATGGAATGTTTATATAACTAAAATATGAAATGATATAATGTTTCATTGGATTCAGTTATGGGAATCACCAAGCCATATCAATGAAGGAAGGAAGAAAGATAGATACATTTTAACGAGATACACATATAAATTTTAAGGAAGGAAAAAGTGTACAATCCAATGTAAATAAAAATATAAGTTTCAAGAATGAAATAATATTACAACAAGAGGATGAATGATTAAGAAAGATATTTTTCATGTGATGAATGTATTAAGGGATAATCTGAGTATGAATATTTGTGATTCATCTCCTAATATCGATGAGTAGCAGAGGAATTTAGCTAAAGATAGAGAGAATATTTCATTGAGTTTCCTAGAGGGAAGGATGAGAATGGTTATATCGAAGGCGACTCAGAAAAATCATAATAAATATTTCTTCGACTAGTGAATAAAAATATCATATGGTTCTGAGCACTCTAGTATATCAATAATAATATAAATTTGACTGGTGATAGAAAATCAATTTGGTCTTTAATATATAGAATCAATGAATATAGATAAATTCTTGGAGGAATGGATGAATATGTATAGGCTTCATAGAGGAACTACCAAATATTCTTGTGAGGATAGCTTTATATAGGGTTTTATCATTGGTAGAATTCTAAATGGGGGAATAGAGATAGAGGAGGAGATTAGTGGGATGAGGAGTATAAATAGGTAAAATTAGCTAAATGGGAGTGAGGCATATATAGGTAAGTAATATATTTTATGTAAGTATAATGTAGAGATGCTACATGGATTCACTGAAAACATATGTGTGATTAGGTTACATGTATGGATGAATAGATTACTCATTCACATGTAATCAAATCTATAGTTTAATCTTACATGAACTGCCTATTAATCATACATAGCCTTTTAAATCATCGTGTTACTCATATGTAGACAATAAAAATTTATATTAATCTCAAAATACTACATTTAAATTTCAGCCTTATGGGAAAACGTACATAGGATTTGGATTTTTAGAGTTACTCATATTAAAATTCTAGATTACTCTTATAAATCATTTGAACCTAAAAGTTAACATTAAATATAAAGATAATATTTATAATTAATCATATGTAGCCACAACTATTCTGATTTTAGTCTTATATGATATTCAATATTTATTATTCAATCATACATAGATAGTAGAAACTATCATATACATATACATAGCTATATAGAATTTTATATATAGTTACTTTTCACCTATAGACTCTTCCAAACCCCTATAAACCTCATTAAATCATCTTCAACCATACCAAATCATCCCAGAAAAATTATGTTATCTTCAAACCATATTCGATCATACCAAAATGATTCATAAATATTATACAATATATAATAACTCATTCAATTACTTCCATTTCTCTCCAACTTCCTCAATCTCAATCAAAACTTCTTTAAACATAGAAAAAAAGTGCACTGGTGGTTTTATAAGTCTTAATCAAAAAATATAATACCTTTATTATCTCAATATAATCTTATCTCTTTCTTAATCATCACCATCCTAGTGGAATATACATACCATGTATATTTTATCATGCTAAGAACAAAGGATGGATTCTAACTTCAATTTCCATATTTGATATTCTCTTCTTTATAAGTCACGTGACATAGTCTTGCAACTTCTTAAAAATATAAAAAACCTATAATATTTAGTATTACATTACCATATCACGTAATATATTTAAAATTATTTTATATCCATATCTATACTATGTATTTTTTTCTCAACATAATCAACTTATCAAGATATACATTAAATTCTGTACATCAAAACCTTAAGCAATAACCTCAAACATGAACCAACTCATCAAATTTCTACACACCAAACTTCTCTAATATAGTATGCAATGAGATCCAATATATATCAACAACTCAAAATTCGTTTTACATTATTAAATATAAAAATCCAATAACATAATCCTTGGATTTACATCACATCCATATTCCATAAAAAATTTAATTCTTCATAACATAGAATATCGCTAATAAAAAAACTATGGAATGATCAATATCCACATTCACAAGGTTCTTCATATTTTTCCATTAATATTTACTTCATTAATAATTTAATAAAATTACAAAAATATTCATGATGGTCCATTGGTAACTTCAACACCCTCTTTTAGATTTTTTCCATACCCTATACATGTTTTAATGTCAATACTATAATTTCCTTATATATACCCCTTATTATCCCCAAATATAAATTGGGATATCACTTATTAATAACTAATTGATAAAAATAAAATCTACTTGATCATTTATTAGTGTATAAAACAACAACTAATAATTAATATCGTAGACTATTCCTCAATAACAATGTATTACATGATATATTTCCATTTTTATGTCATTGAACCATCAAATTTCTCCACCTTTATTTCAAAATTAAATATATCATGATAAGAATGGGTAAATATTAAAAAAACTTGCAATGAAATTTTCCATTACATTCAATATTTTTCAAATGCTTCATAGATATTTCAATCATTATATAAATATCTAATAGCTTCTAAACTATTCTACTCCTCAATGTCTAGCCTCTATAATTTATTTATCATGGTAGATCTATTATATATATTTATTCCATGAATTATTTTCATTAGAAATATTTATGAACATATGGAGAACTGAGATAAATCACCCCATAATGGAAATATCTCCCTGATAATATATTTTCTCATCATTATCATCATTATTGTTATCCCCTTGATAAATAAACTTCAATTCGATGCATAAAAAACAAATAGATATTGGAATAATTTTGTTTATCATTGTATTCTAAATAAGAGAAACAAAGATATAAGTTTCTTTTCAACCAATAAACTCTTTCTATTTCATCTCCATAATTGTGAAAATTCATCATGTATAGTCTTTTAATTTTCCAAACATCACTTTTCTTTAGCATCCTAGTCTTATTTATTCATTTAATTTTACCCTTGTGTGGAACATAAAATTCTTACTTCAACTAGTATAGCACATACATTCCTTTGTAAATGTTTTATCATTATCACTATTTTATTCTATGTGAAAAATATTTTCAAGCATTATCATGGAATATTTTAGGCTTGTTTTTACCCTACAAATATTTTATCAAGAATATTTCAGTTATATTCTTGTAGAAAACTCTCCTGAAATTTAAATTCATTATAATACTAATATATTTATTAGACTAAGTCAATATTTTTTTCTTTATTTTATTAATTATATTATTCATTTTATCATTCTTACATCAAAATTAACAATAATTATGGATTTGTTTCAATGAAATAATATTTTTTCCTTTTCTTATATAATAGAAGAATCCTCTTCATGTCTTTGATGAAGCATCATTCTCAACCTTTTTGGATGTATTTTTTTCAATAATTTCTTTTTATATTGAAGAAACCAAATTGAATGAAGTAATACTTTTGTTTCATTTATCAGTAATGTGTTTAAAGTATTGAAAAGTCATTATGATAGTAATTGATGTATAGAGGTCTTACCATTGAATTATTCTTGAGAATTATTCATATTTAGAAAATGTTGTTTTTCTTGGAAGAGATACTTTAACTAAATCTATATTTAATGTGATGATTGTGGAATTGATATGTATTTCAAAAGACACATGTCCTTGTTTATGTGAATTGAAATAATTTTTACTACATTGAATGAAGTGAATATCCTTGTAAATGTTGATAGAATTTCAAATCAATAGAAAGGAGAAATGTGGGTTCGCCTTGGGAATTGTGAGTTTATTAATATGGATTGGTTAGGCATGTTTTTGGGAAAAAATTAATGTTGGTTTCTACAAACAATATAGCATGGAAACCTGATTTTTATGGGATCCATGTACACCACATCATTAGGTGGGAAATGGGATCAACTACCGAAGCCAACCAGTATAGAGAGGCCAAGGGAATGTATAGCGCACCCACAGAGAGGTACAAGGGAGTGGAGAAAAACTGTGCAGGTTGGATTGAATGAAAATTAGTATTCTGAAATGGGGTTATGTTAGCAAGTAATGAGAGTGGACTAGTTACAGAATTTTACAATCGACTAGAAGGAGTTGTACAATAAAGGGACAATATACAGATAATATTTTGATGTGGGATGGGCATCATGAGGGTACTATAGCCCCATAATTAAAGATATAGAAAGATATAAATCCATATTATTTGATCTTTATAATTCTTTTTATCATGTACAACAATCATATTCTACCTCTGGACACCAATGTGATTTTCATGCAATGGAGTTCATTGGGATTTCTCCATGAAACATCATCCAAAGGTCAATATGAAGCATTTGAGAGTCATTTTATCATTATGAAGATTCTAATATGATAAAAGATACATGAGACTTGTTTTTAATGATTAAATTAAGATCAAATAGAAGGAAAATAAAAATTAAGCAAACCTAGTTATATAGTGATGGTGATTCTCATAATCAAAATAAGGAAATGAGTGGTTGTCCTTGACTCTTAGAGCACTGAGTTAGTGGAAACTTGTTCATAATTACCCCCCAAAGATCTAATTTGTAGTTGATGAGATTACCAAATTTTTTAAAGAGATTTTTCAGAGAGATAGACCAAAATAGAGACTTGAGGGATCACTATATTCATGATGGAGAAGGTTTAATGTGATCCTGTTGTGATTGTTACATCCTATACGTTCACATGATGTTCTTCATGGGCACGACCGACATGGACTTCACATCGTTTTTCGGCCTCTCTATGCTCTACCCCCTCTTCTTCGGGTAGGGTTTCTTCTGGCGGCGCAGTGAAGCATGCGATCGGTGTTCTAGCTTCTCTTGGCGTGGGTCGGTGTGAGGTTCTGTGCCTGATGGGAGTGTGAGTGGTTGTTCTAGGAGATCTCCGGGTGATCATGTGATGGCGATGACGAGATCTTTCCTGGTTTGCGGCAAGGCCGTGTGACTCCTTTGGGGATTGTTTTGTTCCTCATTGTTTTCCCTTTTCCGTTTTATTGTCGTGGTTTTTTCTTCAGAGATGCTTCATTTTTGGATCTGGTTATGCAGTATACATTGGATCCATAAAGCTCAGATGTGATTTTTTGGTTGATGTGGTTATCATGGAAGCCTTTGAGGTTGTTCTGGTTCGGGTGATGTGGAATCGCCGGTATTGCAGTAGCAAAGTGGAAGATTTTCTCGGGGATCTCCTCAAGATGTTGGTTTTGATTCTGGTTTTCTATGTTGCAGTTTTGTGGATTCTGAAGTTGGTTGGATTGTTCTGTGAAAGGGTAACAATATTTTCTATGCTATTGTTTGAAGTTGCAGCGACGATGTCCAGTGGGTTCTTGGCAACGAAGTCTGAAGAAGGTATTGAAGGTGACGACGAAGTGGGTCGATGTCGGGGGCGTGGCTCGAGGAGGCTCGCTAACCGAGGATCTATGTCCTAAGGAGTCGAGGCATAGCTGTGTGATTTGAATAGCTGTGTGATTTGAATGAAAGTGGACTTTGTCTTTGCTGGCTATTGATTTTGTGATCTGGTAATGTCTTGTATGCTGCGATTCCTGCTCACCCGAAAAACGGTTTTGGAAAATCAAATAAAAATATAATTTTCAGTTAGTGTAATATCCACAATGAGTTACAAAAAGGATTTATGATACTCGTAGAGTGCATGGTTCGTGATAAAGTGTAACCTATGAACCAATAAAAATAAGACTAAGATACATGGGATTCATTCACATGAATTTGGTTCATTTGATCTGGACCAATGTTGGTTTGGAGTTCCTGCATATACATGAAGAAAAAAGATGGAAAATCCCATATATACTATTATGAAAATAAAAAATAAAAAATAGGTACTTTTTATACTATTACATGAAGGATCATTATATAAAAACATTAAATGATATTGAAAATTAATTATAGTTTCATGTGTATGACTTGAGGTTGAGCGAACAAGTTCATGTGTATATTCTTATGGGGGAATGTGTTACGAGGTAAGGTACTCAAATGTATCATTCATGGAATTATATAATTATAAATGCATTTAGAACCTTATATTTGTGTCACACTATTTTTTAATGAAGAATTTATATCATCTCATGATGAATTTTTACAAAAGAGGAATCACCAGTGTAATTCCTATTACATACGAATTTTTGTGTATTTGAAAATAGTTACATTTCACATATAGTAATATGAAAAGGGGAATGGAGTATAATATTTTTATGATTGTGATTATTCCATGCATGGAATAATATTTCGATTAAAAATATATTTTATTCTATATATTCATGAATGAAACAAAATATAAAAGTTTGTAGTGATTGAAAAAATACCATTAGTAGTATTTGTTTGAGCTAGAAAAATATTTTCTAGTAAAGAGATGAAGAAGAAAAAATTCACTTTGTTGAAGAATCTTTAATTTTTCATTATAATATTATATTACTATGAAGTGGAAGTTATATATTCTATAATTTTGTAGAGTATACTGAGATAACTTTCATGTAGTTTTTTTGATTACCTTCAGTCATAGTTGATGAATTTTAGTTGAAGTGGGAAAGTGTAGAATCAGTTTCGCTCAGTAGATTAAAGAGGAAGATCAGTTATATGTTATAGTGGTAGCTTTAAGTTTGTATTATATTTCTAATTTTGTTATTATTGTGTTTGTAAACACTAGTGGGATGCTAGTTTAAATAACACTGGCTGTATGCTAGTATATAGAACACTGGTAGGATACTCGTATAATTTCAGAAGTAGTTCATACCCACCCACCATGGTTTCTAGGTGATACTTGACCAAACCAATTGGAATTATTGATTTATTTCTAGTGTAGAATCTATGATTTAGATCATCCTGAACACATCAAGGATGTATTCACCTAATTCAAGGTCAGACCATGTAAAAATATAGTATCATGTGCTACATTTACTTTATGTCTTTCACGTGGTATAATTTTTTTTATAAACAAGGATGATCTATTGACTCTAAAAGGTGAAGAGGTTCGAATTATTAACGTGGGTAAAAGTGAATAAATGAAAATCAGTAAAAACTTGTGTACACTAATTCACCCCCTCTAAGTGTACCTACATGATCTACTAAGTACGTTAATTGGTATTAGAGAAAGGGATACACATTTGATTGGATAAACCTAATTATCATAGTTGTTTGTATCAGACATATATGAAGTGCATATTTTAATTTTAAGATGTAATAGAATTTACTAAGATTGAAAATTTAGTTCCTATATATATCAGTGGTAACAATGACATTTCTTCAAAAATCGTGAAGAAAAAATAGAAAAAAGGTTTAATAAATATAAGAATGAATTTTAAGAAGAAAGAGGGTACTAGATAAAGTGAATGTATTCAATGTGTTAGTCTATCAATAGTATCTATTAAATCAGTTGATAATGATCCTTTTGATGATTATGTTTCAATCAGTGATGTAGAAGATTTTCTTCAATCACTTAGTTATTTTTGTTCAGAAATAAAATATTATATGTAGAATTTTCCTACCAAGGTTGTCACTGACATATTGTATTTTTCTAAGGGGATTATATAATGGAAATTCATATATTGAATATGAAGCTGAGGATATAGAGAAAGACTTTGCATAATGTTTTAAAGATGAAAAATTATCACAATACTTATTGAATCCAAATAAGAAACTATATCACTTTACAAGAGAAATTTCTCCAATTTTGAAGAAAAATTGCAAATAAATATGTGTGTGAAAGAAGTAACTAAGAAGGTAATTACTGAGATGATTCATCCACTGAAATAATATCATAGAGATACCATGAGTATTAAGGAATATCTGTTGTAAATCTATGTCAAGTATGAGTTATTCCTCCCAATTGAATAATCCAAAGAAAAATCTATATTTCATTGCAATGAAAGATTCAATTTGGTTGAAGCTGAATTATAAATGACTATTTTTGAGAAGGATTGATTGAGAAATTTTTTACAGAAGTGACCCATTCAGTAGAGAAACTACAAAAAACCTCTATGAATGTTAAATAAAAAAATATAGGGGTTAATAGGAAGATAATTAAAGAGTTTAATAATTATCTAATAGAACAAAATCGAATGTATGATGATCAAGTTTATAAAATGAACACTCAATGGGAAGATAAACTGAAAGTTTCTAAGGGTGAGAAAAATGTCATCAACATGAAGTGTCTATAAATGGAAGTAAATTAGAAAAATTTCAAGGAAACACAATTAAATACATCTAATAAATAATGTGAGGATATGGTGAAATCACTTGAAGACCTAAAGAAATCTATAAATATGAAATGTATTTATTTGGAGGTAAATAAATGAAATATGGGGAAACACAAGATGGATCTTCACAAATATATGGGATCAGAAAGGATACCAAGAGTAGTTATGAAAATATTCTTACTATTAAACTGACTCATTCAAGTATTAAGAATAGATTGAGATTATCTAAAGATAAATCTATTGCAAGATCATTGAGAAAAGTGGAACTTATTCCATAAGTTCTTGTTTGTAGTAATACTATTTCAACTGTTAGTACAAGTTCCATAAGAAATTATGGTCAATCATGGGTGATGAAGAATGATGATAAAAAGACTATATCATCAATGGTGGATGTAAAGAAGATTTTTAATTTTAGTTCCTTATAAATATCTCAGATAAATAATCATATTATCCTAAAATAAGATTTCATAGTTAGATAAATTATATCATAAAAGAAAAAATTAAATTTTTTTGGCTATTGTTGGCACTTTTGGAAATTTGAGGTCATTCCATTTACTATTGGAATAATGTTTCTATTCATGATATTTATAGAAATCCAACATTATGAGGGAGTTGATTTAATATGAATACAAATCATATATAATCAAATCATAATTCATATATGAAGAAGAATTTTTCTGTTAGGAATAGATTTCAGTGTCTTGAAGAATTATGTGATTATTTCAAAAAACAATTTAATGATTATAATGAGTACTAGTATGTACTAACCTTACACTAATCATATGGTGATATGAATAAATGACCACAACAAATTTAGATGTAAGGAATAAATGTAGAAAAGTCTTCCTTGGGGTATAAGTAGAAGAAGAGAGTTAAGAAAACTATGAATCAAGATACACCCATGAAGAATGATGAAATAAAGTTCACACTAAATAAAAGGTTCTTTATCATGGAAAAAGAGATCATATCATGGACATTTGAAAACATGTCATAAACACCAATGAATTTGGAAGAAATCTAAATTATAAAAATAAATTAACATTAATAAAATTAAATGGATGATTTGGTGCATGAAGATCAAAATGAAAAATTCAAATTTCATGATAGGTATTCTAAAAAATGAAAACCCTATGATTTTAGAGACTTGTGTGGAGGGTGAATAATGTCAGAGCATATTACAAAAAAATCATGACATGGTTTCCTAAACAAATAGAACCATTGAAGAACAATAGAAAATCACCAGTGGTTTCTTATGGTAAAAAAGGTATTTTGAGGAATGAGTCTACACATAAGAAGAAGGCTGATCACGTATCAAAATTCTTCTTAGTCATACGGATAGAGAAACATGAATTGTCTATGAAGTTTGAGTTAGAATAGAAGAATGAATGTGTATTAATTGATAATGTAATGAATCCCATTCCATCTAATATGAAAGTAAAATAAATTAAGAGGTCTGTGATGCACTTAAATGAAAATATTTGTGAAGAAGAATTAGGATAAAGGATGACGTGTTTTAATAAATTTAGGGCCGAATTTAATGGAGTATTTGGGTTGAGAAATAAATCTCATCCCGACTGATCCAACTAAAGATAATTGAAGAACCGCATTATTTATATGTATATATTGCGTTTGTTTCTATTATATAGGAAATTAATGGTGATTCATATATTTAGAGGGATTTTTGAAGATATGAGTTCCATGAAAACATTATACAACATCCATGAGGCTATGCCTCATGGATTTATTTATTTCAATTGTTGTAAAAAAATTATTGGAGTTAATTCTTGAATAAAGCCAATCATGATGAAGAAAATGGAACAAGAATATCCCTACATGGGTAGAAAAGATAAAAAATACCATAGTTGAATATATCATTTGGTTTTCATTGAATATTTTATGTTCTAGTAAGGGATTTATCGGATGATTTCAAATTATGGAAATTGTATCTAGTCATTAAAGAGTTATGTACTCCAAACTCTATATGAAAAATAATTTTGAATCAGAAGGGGATAAATTGATAATTTAATGATTGAACTGAAATGGTTTGATAAAGAGGAAGTATATTATTATAGATAAATGTTTTTAACATATTTGTTAAGATAAATGTAGGATATTAGTAAAAAATCATTTAAAAAACCCCTTAAAGATGGTTTTGGTGTTGGCATCACATTCTGATAAAATTTATTATCACCTTTGTTTACTAGACTTATTACTCTTGTTTACTATACTGGGTTAGCTCAAAAAGACTTTGATCCAATTAATTAATCAACCATTTCATTAAGAAAAGGATTATTTCCTTCTCTTATGAAGTTAAATTTGAATTTATCTGAAGTAAAATCTCTTATGAAATGAACATATTGAAGGATATAAGAAGAAAATTTAGTTGTTATATAATGAGATTAGTTGAATTGTTTCCCAAACATATATCTTTGGTTATATTACTAAGTAAGCCAGAGAAGGAAAAATTGACTTTGGAAGTGAAATGGGTATTGAAAACAAATCTAAAGGAGGATATTGAAGATCCAAATTGATTGATGTAATAATTGTGTTGTATTTTTTTCAATGTGTTTGAATTGATGAAAAATATTCATGATAGTAATTAAAGTATTGAGTTTTTTTCCATTTAATTGTTCTTGAGAAGTAGTCATATGTTGGAAATGATTTTTTGGTATTAAAAGTTTCTTTAAATATAGAAACATTTAATGTGATGATTGTGGAACTCATCTATAGTTCAAAAGACATGTTTCATTGGTTCTGTGAATTAACACAATGGTTAAAACATTGAAATAATTGAAGATATTTGGAATTTGTGATTAAATCTCAAAATAAAAGAATGGAGAAATGTGGTTTCATCTTGAGAATGGTGATTTTCATAATATGTCTTAGTTTGGATTGTTTTTGGGATATCATTTACATTGGTCTCTAAAGAAAATATAGACTACTGACCAAAAAGTCATGGGATCCATGTCCACAACTTTTTAGGTGGGTATTAGGATCAAACACAGTTACAAGCTAGTATAGAGGGGTCGAGGGAATGCATAACATGACCACACCAAGGCCCAAGGGAGTGGCAAGAAACAGTGTGGGTGGCATGGAAGTGGAGAAGTACGCCAACATGGTGTTGTTCCATCAAGTAATGGGTGTAGACCTATAAACAAATTTGAGAATAGACTGGCATGAGTTGTACATTAAAGGAACGCCCATACAAATGTGGTTTCCATGTGGGATGAGAAGTGTGGGGGTACTGTATAAGGCCCCAAACTTAAACATTACATAATTTTGAGTTAAATAAAAAATTAACATTGAAGATATTTTCATTTTTATAGGTTTATATAATTAGTCCATAACTATTACATAATTACTCAATTAATACAAAGTAAACACTTCTACTCAATATCCATTTATTACAAGATGAAACTTTTTAAAATACATCATGAATTTTTTTCTGGATAAAAATTCATCATATCGTTAATCTTCAATTCTTCCTTTCTATTAACCATCCTTATAACCTATGGAAAATATTTCAAAATCGTAGTATGAGCAGAAAAAACATAGTAAGGGATAGAAAATTAGAATCAAAACTGTTAGTCCATGAATATTTTAAACCCATGATAGAATTTTCAAAAAATCATACTTTTTCCAAATGAAACATAAAATATTTAACATACCATAAAAAATCATAGTATTCCTAAAAAAATAATATAAATCACAAATCATAAAGGTAACTTGTGGAATCCATATCATGCTTACATTATAGATTTCATAGCTACATACAGGGTTACCTTCATGGTTATGTTTGGAATAACCATCACAGTATAATCCCTAAATATATTAGGAGAAACCCTATAGATTAACTATATCTCATTACTCAATGCATTGGTGATATATCACATGCTCACCCACCCTTATTTTATCATAGAACCACCCATATTCACAAGAACCTTAACATAGTCATGACACATAAAACAAGCATAAAGGAAAAATAAATTTTCCACATTACAATCATAGGATATCATTTTAGGATATTAATATAATCAATCCATTATCCAAACCATTTTCAATATCAAAATAACTAAAAATAGAATATAGTATTAACTTTTATTTTTAAAAATTTACAGTTTGTAGAGGAATCCAAATACCAAATAATGGTCATGGCAGCAGAAAGATCATTTTCGATGCATATGTTAAAAAACATTCCTTTTCTCATTTAGTAAAATGATTTATATAAAAAATATTTCATTTGAAATCTATTTAAGGTAATTAAAAGTCAAAGGGTCTGATTATACACAGTATAAAAAGGTAGTGTATATTATCAAAGTATGCCTCAATGAAAGGAGTCAGAGATGAATTCTCTTACCATGAGTCTGAATCATCACATAAAATCATTATATTCCAGAATAATAAATGTATGTTAATTCCTACTTGATTTATATCCTTTTTCAAGTTTATTATTCCTTTTATATCACTTATTACCATGTTATAATAATTACATAATTATTTAAGTTCATATCGAACATTCTGTCGATATTCGGTACTTGAGTCGAAAATAAACTTGTTATAGTGTAGATTATCCATGTGGCGATATGTCCATCATATCTAGAATAATTTTCATGAAATAATTGTCACTTTTATACTTTAATCATACTTTTTAAATCAAACCAGTAATTATGGCTATGAAAAATGAAGAACATTATAATCATGGAGATGGTAGGTCGTACGTATGCATGAGTAATGTTTTCCATCTTTCATTGATCATTAAAGAAATAAGGTTATTATTATTTTATATTACCATAAAGATAATAATATTATGAAAATAATAATAATAATAATTTAAATATACTTATATATATCATCCAACTTATGTGGTGAATAAAAACGATTCAGATTGCTTTGTGGAGGTGACAGATCACACATAAGTACGAACGATGTTATCATTTTTATGTGCATGGAAAGTAATAATGTAATTGATACATTATTAAATTATAATAAGTAATATGTCATGAATATCACATATGAACATTTAATTCCATCATTATAACCTGTCTTTAAAGACAGTGATGTGAAATGAAATATATCAGTTCGCGAGGCGGTAGTCTTCCATACACACGAATGAAAAGTTCTTTTCTCATTTTCCAAAATTGGATATGTATTGAGGTGATGATATTAACATAATAAAATCTCAGTATATTTAGTATAAAAGAGATATTATTTCATCATGGTTGGATTATATTTAAGGGATGTGGAAGGAGAAATAAAATAGAAATACTTAAATGGAATGATACCTCTTCTTCAATTAATCATTTTTGAAGAAAAACTTAACACCTCTAAGGATGGTGTTCTACCCATAATAATGCCTCAAGAATGTGGGTGAGGGATTTTAGAATGGGTTTTGGGAAAATAGATTCCAACCCAAATGGTTTTAGAAGTCTGTGTATTAGAGAAGAGTGAGTTCCTTCTTAAAGGAAAGGGGAAGGGAAACCCTTGGAAACTCTTAAAATATCAAATTAATAGAAATTAATTTTTAAATACAATTGACTCAAAATTTAGTTATGTAGAGTATAATATGAGTATGGTTCTAAATCCTCTTATTAAATAATTTTTATACATGTATTTATTTTATTTTAAACCTTATCTTTTCATTTTATCCTTAATTATTGTCTTTTAATTTTAATTGTGGTTAAAATATTTTAAATATTTAGAGGAAATAAATTTTACATATATGGGGTAAATTTCACATAAAAGTACAATTAATGAACTTAGACCATATCATAGCTATTTTTTAAATTTTAAATATTTTTATTATTTTTAAATGATTTAATAAAATATTTTTTTATAAAATATAAATAGTGTCAATTTTGATACTATTAAATTCATTGAATTTAAATATAATACAAACAGAGAGGTAACTTCAAAAAAATTATTTAATAGAATTATAATATGTCATAATAACGTAGAAAGTTTGTGGAGGACACTAATTAATTCTAATTATAAATTTTTTAATATTTTTCATATCATTTAATTGATATTTCTATTAATTTTTTTTTTACTATTTTACTATTTTTTCAATATTTATGGAAATTATTTAATCCATAAAAATTATAAATAAAATCTCATTATTTATATAATTTTATTATATTTCTTGGGACTCTTTATTATTGAAGTTGTATCATCTTAATCCCTATATTAAAATTGTTATACTTATAAGAAATAAAAGGGTGACATGTTGTCACTTTATTTTGTTTTAATAGTATTTATATAATATTCATAGAAAAAAAGTCCATTAAATGAATGAATTATGATTATTTGGTGTTAAGGTCCTAATTTTTTTAATCCAATCGGATTCTGGAAGGTGTTAGGGTACTTTTATTGTCCTTATGATAATGTTTGGAACGCTAATTTACCCAATTTTCCTTTAACCGTGTTAAATTAAAATTATTGCAGTTACTATTCATAATATCAAAAAAAATAAAAATAACATATTAATGTAATTTGGTCCCAATTATTCCAAATAAGGAACCCATTTTTCACCATTTAAAACACATAAGTTTTAGTAATTAATTTAAAATTAATCCCCATTGTCAAAATGAGAAAACTATTTTTTAAAAGTAAAAACCATAAAACGATTGACATGCATTTATATATAATTTCAATTTGAAATTACCTCTAATGGAAAATATTGGATTAAATGATAAAAAAATAATCTAAATATACTTTAAAACCAATTAAAAAGATAATCTATCAATATAAATAAATTATACTAAAAATTAGTATTGAATTAAAATGAAGTATTGTTTCACTATTCCTTTCCCTTTTAGAGATGGGAATTCCCAGGAGTGGCCTTTTAGAACCCTCCACACCTTGGAACCCCCCTCCCCAAGAAGAGATCATCCAGATAACCCTAAGCCAGGACAGAGCCGTTGTCAGTCGAGATGATAGAGCGTCCCGCGGGGTTACATCTTTATCAGCGATGGTTCATCACAGAAATCCACCAGCCATGTGAAATGCGTCCTTCTTCCCTCCCGTTGAGACACCAGGTGACTCAGCAAGGCGAGTGGTACATGGGAGGAGGAAATTCTCCCAAGATTAAGTACAAGGAATCGAACACTCGACCTCACCGAAGACCATTGTTGTGGAACTCAACCATGCACCACTACACCACTGCCGAAGCAGAAAAATTACACTTGGTTTTCAGGCCCAAAAGGTTACATGGTATATGCGGGCCGTCACCCACCATCGAGTGACTTTATGTACTCCCCCAGCCGCATGCCTAGGTCTAACATCACCCAGGCTTTCGGGCCAGTTCCACACAGGGTAGAGGGGCCACGAGAGGAGATAATGTCATATAGTGTGCATTGCCTTACGAGGACTCGAACCCAGAACCTTGGGGTCAGGATGCCACCACTGCTCACCAACTCACCCATGCCAATGGGCATTGTTTCACTAGTCATTAAAATATAAATTTTCTCAGAAAAATAGAAAAATTTCAACCAAAGTAAATTTTGATATCCCACTTACAATGAATATGTTTTCTTCTTCTAATAAAACATATAAAAGTAAAAAAAAACTAGATTTAAAAGGGTTTGCTATTAAAAGGCGGTAAACTGCATTTTTAGAAAAACAATCATTTTTTCAGTAAAATTGTATTTGTTCCTATATAATGTCTAGAAAATACATAATATTAATTTTAAACATTACAATGAATTAATATTTTATTAATATAATCCAAGAAGAGTGATTTGATTATTTTATAAACACAATTATTCACATTTAAATAGTTTTTCATAAATATACATCCTTTATATTTAATTAGTTTTTAGTTTCATTTCAAGTTAATTTAGTAACAAATGAATCATTATATAAACATGTGTAAAAAATATTCTAATAATTCAGTTTATACTATTCATTCCCTCCATTCTAACATCAAGGTGATAACTACTATATTAAATAATAATATTTATATGTTCGTTTAACCTCGATGTGGTGTATCATGTACGCTATTGAACATTATGTTTCCTTTTCAAAATGAATGTTGTTACATTCTCTCCCCCATTAGTAAATGATGTACTTTCAATATGAAATTGGGGTTGGTAACTAAGGTATGACTTTTCAAAATACCATTATTACAATCCCATATCAGAAAAAGGATTAATAAAACTACCACTTTAAAAGAAATAAATGATAGTACAATGGTCACCAAAGATAACACATACTAGGATTTCATATAAGAAAACATGGATATGGAAGAAAAACTAACCATAATATTCTGATGGAGAGTTATATAAAACGTTTTTCAGGAAAATGTTAACAATCACAAAGCTATAAATTTTGATGGGTTAAATGGTCTTTGACTTTTTAGTTGGAAAAGTAAACAGAAAAAATTTTGGTTTTAAAATCCTTTTCATAATGTTGGGGAATTATTTTAATTCATAGAATAAGAGCATAAGGAAATATACTTAATTGAAAATTAGTGTTTCATCTATTAATCTAATTCAAACACAAACTCATCCTTTTCTCGAAACAATGTGTAATTAAGATGACTTGGTCACACCTGAAGCACTAGAATCAAATTCTAGAGAATCAAATAATCCAAAAAATATGATCTATATGTCTCCCATGTCTTTATAAATTAACCAAAACCAAAATAGTTAGTACAAGATCCAATAATTCCCCCCAAAAGAATAATTCTTTATATACATAAGGACAACTTTTAATCTCCAAAATTAAATAGAAATACCCAAGTTCTACATAGAAAATTCTACAAACAAATTACCTTAACATTCATCAAAATAATCCAGACAAAGATTGAAACCCAAAACCTGGAATAATTTGATCACATAATTATCCAAGATAAATTTCAACATTTATCTCAAAATATCATCAATTACTCTTGAAGTCTCACAAAAAAGCAATTGTCCTAATAATATTCATGATACAGTAACCGTTTCCATAAACAACTTGTATCACCATAAGCCCATCATATATTCATCCAAAATATAAATAAACCATTACTTTCAATTAAAATATAATAGTATTATATTTACCTCAATCATATAAAATTCCCAGAATCAACTTATTCTTATTCCATTAACTCGTTCAACTAAAAATAAAAATTCTTACTAACCAGGGACTTCACATAGGCCATTTATAGGAGATGCGCCCTTATCGTCGTTCAGTTGTGGGTTTGATCCCCGTGACCATGCAGGATGCAACATGTTTTCTCCCATCCTATGAGTTGTCCTTTTTCTAAAACTATATAATTCTTATAACTTTTCCAAAACATGATAAAGTCCAAAAAAATAACCATAAAACGTTTTAACCTCAAATTTTATCTCATGGATTTCATTGTTAATCAAATAATGTTATCACCCATAATTAACTCAAAATCAAAGATCATATGAACCCTAATTGTTATCCATAATATGTCCACAAAAGATAATTATTCCTAAAATAACATTTTTCATGAAAATATAAAGATAACTCAAGCTCAATTATAATCTCCATAAAGTACTCACACTACCAAAAGAGTACTTGTACAGTGAAACGTTTCATCATCCTTAAGTCTACCATAACTCTTGAATCCTTTATAAGTAGAGATCTAAATCATTCAACATTTTTCATAATCCATTAACTATGCATTTCCACTTACTTTCTTAATACATCGTTCTGGTAGATCAAATATACTCATTATTTATAAATATCAATCCAATAATGTTTAATTATTTATGGAATATAAAATAAATCATACCTTGAATCTAGATATTAGGATCTTATTGATGTTTCCTTTCTCTTTTGGAATGTTGTCATACATTAAAAAACTAAATGTGCACTCCATTTTTGTAATTTCACTTTTCAGTAGAGTTGGACAAGGTGAGATCTTTAAATCATATGAAAAAGATACCATGAACCATAAAATTGTTTTAGAAATGAGTAGGTTTTGGAAAACTCTAACAATTTTTTATAGGTGATTTGAATACTCATGATGCTGTCAAAATAATTCAAACATGATTTTGCAATAATATTATTGATCAAATAATATGGGAGGGACAAGAAGGTTTTGAAAGATATCCTTCTTTAAATCTTGAAAAATGATCCTTTATCTACTAAAAAGAACACCACTTAAACATGAAATGAATTATTAAAAGAAGAATACTATATAGGGTAAAGATAATAACAGAAATTTTTTAGAATACTCAAATACATTATCCTCCTTATATAATAGTTGATTTAGGTCTTTATAAAATCTACCAAAATTACCATAATCCTCCAAAATGTTTTAGGAGATAATAACTCTCTTGGATATAAATGATGACTAACCTACACCAGATAACATCCTAACCTTTAAAGTTATCTAAAATGACCAATGATACCAACTATAAGGTCCCAAACTTAAACATTATAGAATCTCATGTTAAATCAACAATTCACATTGATAATATTTTTAGGTTTAGATTTTTAGATAATTAGGCCATAAATATTAAATAATTACACAAACAATAAAACGTAAACACTTCTACTCGTTATCCATATTTTTTAAAAATAAAACACTTTAAAATAAAACATGATTTATTTTTCTTGATAAAAAATCATTATAACATTCATCTTTAATTATTATTTTATTTTATCCATCCTTATAAACTATGTAAAAAATTTAAAAAACATGGGATGAACAAAAATGTCATGACTTTTCCAGTTGGGGCATGTGCCATGACCACCCCAAACCCACCACCGATTGGCCAAGGGATGGCGACTAGCGCTGAGTAGGCGTATCTCACAAATGGGAGGCCTTAGACTAAGTAACAGTATAGATGCACACATATCCAAGACCATAAAGCTAAAAGTAAAGGGAAACACTAACCACTATGCATGAGAACCACTAAAAGTAAAACCAATACAACCAGTGTGGAACTGGAAAGTAAAGTGCAATACTGAAAACTAGGCCCGAATACAAGCCCAAAAAGAAAAGACAACTACAAAGAATGACATGCTAATGAGGGTACTGAAGTTGCGGTAGAAAGCTATCGGGAATGACTTGGAATGTCTGATCTCAAAAGGCACCATCCAATCCCATCCCAGGTCTCTCTCCACTTAGGACTCTATCAACGCTTCGGTCATCTTCACAAGACACAACACGTATGGGAAAAGCCTGTGCAAGGGTGAGTGAAACAATACTCAGTTGGACACCCCCAAAAAAAATGGAAAAAACAAAAGAATGTGCGGTCATATCAACATAGGTATACTCCCATACACATACAATTGATATCCAGATATAATTAAATACCGACCACATGGTATAAGTAGAAGTCACATCCACTTCTACCTCAGGATTCCACTAACATGGGCCCCAAACAAAGAGAATACACTTTTCAAGGGTAATAATATACAAATAGGGGATTCTCCTCAGATAATATTGTGAACCCAATCTGTATTACCCCACAATGTAGAGGATTCTGAGAGAATACCACTAACCATATGCTGCTACTCATAACATAGGGGATTCTTAAGAATACCACAAACACTACTGATAAGGACCACTAGATGGAGGATTAATGACCTTCCCCTGGAGGTCATGTCAATAACCAACGAACTCTATCAGGGGTGGTAGAGTATCACTCTATTCCCAAGGAGGATTCCATAACTCTATCTGGGAATCTATCTGTCAAGGGTATTTCCATGCAATGTTGTACCGTACTCTCGAGGAAAGTACCAAGGGGAAGGTTCTCATGTATACTGGTCCTTACTAAAAACTGACAAAGCCATCTAAAAAGTATCAACCCATCGCAACGGTCACATTTCCATAGACAACTTGTCAAACAGACATACAGTTTGAATGTTATGAGGTTTTGTTTTTGTAAAAAGGGGCCATTATGTCTAGGTCTGAACCGACCTGACCCGACTCGGCCCAAGGTCCGCCAACCTGACCTGGGTCTGCCATACTGACTTGGTCCTCTGGGTCCGACCCGACCAACCTGGTTGACCCGGCTTTTTGGGCCCAGCACAGACTGACTGGGTTCAGTTCAGTCTGCTGCACTGATCGTACCCATTGTAGCGACTCGGCCCGAGGTGCTGGGCCCGTCCCAAGGTCTGTCCACCTATCCAACCTGACCCACTAAAGCGGGTCTATTTTTTCTTCCTGATATGATATAGGTTTCGCATATACGATCCACTCCGCAGGTTGACATGGGGTCCGCTGACGTGGTCCAATAGGACTGCAGCCCTGCAGTCGCATGACGCAGCACGACAACTACATCCACCCGCGGTATACCTGAGGGCCTCTTCTACCACCGTGATGTTCCCCCGCACACACTCCCTTTTTTAATGCCATGATTTTCAAGTCGCGACACCCCATGTGCCACCCACGACCTCCTTCTGCGGGCCTCCTCCTCCAATGCAGTCGTGCACCACCAGCACACGACGCTTCCTACGCCGTCGTGACCTCTTGCGATAGCATATGTTCACCACCACCATGGACTGCCTGGACGTGGCCTCTTCTCACCTTCACAATCCCCTCATGGACCACATATCGCTGCTGAAATGGCGATCTTGGTTCCCTTTCTAGATTATTGCAGCGACGAAGATCGAGAAATCAAAAAAATGGGGGAGGAAGAAAGTCACATTAACACCAGAGGTGGATGGATCATTCCCTTTTGTCTCATCCTTGATCCGTCCATGTTAGAGTTTAAGAATGGATAAAAAATCAATACTAATCATATTTTCAACATATATCCAATTTCCCAATGATTATCCCAAAATCAAACCCACCCAGCAATATTATGCATGATGCATGAATCAATTTGTTCATAGATTGAATAAAATTCATCATAGAGATTAAAAAATGGGGAAATAAAAATTGAATAAAAAACGGCCTACCTCTAGGTTGTATCAGTTGATGAAGAATGTTCTTGTTCGTCATTCGTCGATCCGTCGTCCAGCGATCCCGATCTTCAAATTCTCATTCATTGGTTACTAACACCTGATTCCAAGGTTCCCTATCACTAGAGCTCTCAATAAAATATAAGGGTCATGAATTGTAACCCTGGAACCCTACCTATGGTTTTAATAAAAAGGGAAACAGAATATTCAATGCACCAACAAAATATTTTCATTAAAATATTTATAATGAAGGTTATGTACAAAATCTAACTTTTTTTCCTACCTCGCACCAGACAATGTTAGGCCCATTCTACGGTAAATAAACTATTCCAGATAAAACCCTACCCTCATATTTTTGATCCACGCTTCTATTTGGGAGTTATATAAATTCAAAGTTAGTTGTCGAGCGCTTTAAAATTAATGGAAGAACTTTATTAAAAAATTTATTCTAGGCACACTATGCCTCAGAATCTTGTTCCATCTCAGCATGTGACCTCTGTATTTTCCCAATTAATTTATTAAAATAAATTAGAGAACAACATGAATCGTTACATTCTCCCCACCATAGAGATTTATGTCCCCGAAATCTAAAACAAGGGCCACTCAACAAAAAGATGAGGGTGTTGAGCACACATCTGATCCTCCCTCTCCCAGGTTCTCTCTTGGAGGTTCCTGTGCTTCCATCAAATATGTACTAGAAGAATCGACCACCAATAAAGGGACTGCTCCTGTCAATCCTCGATCTCCATCGAGAACTCCACAAACATAGCCCCATCATTAATATCCAGCTTTCCCCAGTCGATAACGTGTGATTATTTATACACGTACCTCCTCAGATGCAAAATGTGAAATACATAATGTACCTAGTGAAACTTTGGGGGCAGTGATAGGCAGTACGACACCCCACCTACTTTTCTCAGAATCTAAAAGGGAGCGATGAAGCTCAGGGATAACTTTCCGCCCCGACCAAATCTATGCAAACCCCATCAAGGTGAGACCTAAAGGAATACATGGTCTTCCTCCCTAAACACCAATGTCCTCCATCTCCTATTAGTATAAGACTTCTTCCATCTTTGTGAAATCCAAATCTGCTCCTGGATGATCTTCAACATCTTGGTGTTAGCCCACACCAACCCTAGGCCCACAAGTGTTGACTCCCTTATGCCAGTCCAACATAACGATGATCTTCAAGGTTGCCCATACAAGGCCTAAAACAGTTCCATTCCAATGATGGAGTAGTAGTTATTATTGTATGCAAACTCCACCAGAGGTAAGTGGTCCTTCTAACTGTGTCCAAAGTCCAAGATGCAGGCATGAAACATTCCCTCTAGCACCTGTATGGTCTTCTATATCAGACCATCTGTCTAGGAATGAAAATCTAATCTCAGTCAGAATTTTTCCCAAGAGTATCATGTAAACCCATCCACAATAAGAACGTGAAACAAGCATCATGGTCTGAAATGATCTTCAAAGTCACCCCATGAAGTCGAACTATCTTCTGGACATAGAGGTGTCCCAAGCTCTCTACTTAACTCCACTCTCAGATAGGTAGGAAGTGGGCCTAATTGGATAGTTGGTCAATAATCACCCATATGTTATTGTGTCCCCTAGACGTATGTGGTAAACCCGTCACGATATAAATTGTTATACCATCCCACTTCCACCCCGAAACCATGAGTGGATGAATCAAGCCCGATGGATCCTGGTGACCTCCCTTCACTTACATATGAAGAACTGAGAAACAAAATCGTCCACTGCCTTCTTCATCCCTGGTCACTAGAACTGGAATCAAAGATCCTGGTACATCTTTTCCACTCCCGGATGTACTGCTAGTGGGGACATGTGAAACTCCCTTAGGACCTCCTCTAGTAATTCCACCAGCACAACCATGCACCCTCTGAAGAGAAAGACATGCTCCCTACCTATTTAATATCCATGAGGGGCCAACTCTGAGGATAACTGTGCACGTTGGCTCTCGCAGTCGACGTCCCCAAGCTCTGAATCCCTTACTTGTTGTAATATTGGAGGGCCGATAACCATCGAATGGAGATAATATCTTCCAACCCCATATATTAAGGATATATGAAGCGTGACTGACTAATCTAACACCTAAATTAGTAACTGCAAGCTGGACCTCCTGCTATGTGAATCCGCCACCACATTCCCTTTCCCAAGAGTATAAACAATATCAAAGTCAAAATCTTGGATGAACTATAGCCATGAACTTTTTCTCAAATTCAATTCCCTCTGATAAAAGATATACTTGAGGATATTTTGGTCTGAGTAGATGGTAAACCACTCCTCCATCAAGTAATGCCACTACATTTTCAAAGTGCAGACAACTATTACTAGTTCCAGATCATGGGTAGTGTAGTTCTTCTCATGCTTCCTCAGCTGGTGTGGACTATAGGAAATCACTACTTGACCCTACATCAGGACACAACTGAGTCTAGTTCTTGATGCATCACAGAAGAACATATAACCAACACTCTTTTCTGGTATCCTCAAGATGGGAGCACTCATCAACCTCTAACTCAGCTCATGGAAACACTAGTGAAATTTTTCTATCCACCCAAAGGGATATCCCTTTCATGTGAAGGCAATCAAGGGTGTTGTAATCCTTGTAAATTAAATCACAAACCTCCTATATTACCCAACCAAATACAAGAAACTCCATACCTCGGTGACACTCCTAGGTGGCTCCCAAGCAAGCACCACTTCAATCTTCACTGGATCCACCACAAATACAGCCTCCGAAATGAAATGTCTTAGAATGTGGACCTCTCGAATATAGAATTGACACTTAGAGAGATTCCCATAAAGTTGGTTATCATTAAGCACATCCATAACCATCCTCAAGTGTATTTCGTGCCCCTCCTCGAATGCCGAGTACACCGGAATTTCATCAATGAAGACCATAACAAACGAGTCAAGGTATGGATGGAAGATCTTGTTCATGAGTCCCACGAACATGGATGGGATGTTGGTTATGCCGAACGACATAAAAAAGTACTCACAGTGGCCATAACAACACCTGAAGGATGTCTTAAGTACATCCTAATCCCGTACACAAAGATGACGGTAACATGATCTAGGGTCCATCTTCGAGAACCACATCGATCCCTTCAACTGGTCGAAGAGGTCGTCAATTCTTGGAAGTGTATACTTATTCCACACAGTCACTTGGTTCAGGTATCGGTAGTCTAAACACAGCCTCAAGCCTCCATCTTCCTTCTTTGAAAACAAAATTGGGGCCACCCAAGGTGAAACAATAGGCCTCACAAATCCCTTCCTCTGCAGATCTTCCAACTATACCCTCAACTCACGAAGCTCTACAAGTTCTATATGATATTCAGGAGTAGATATCAGTGTCGTCCTGAGGTACAGTTCAATTCAAAAGTCAACCTCCCTATGAGGAGGCTATCATAGAATTTCCTTAGAGAATAAAACTTCATACATTTTCACCACTGCAAGAAAATGGGGTGTTCCCTTCTCCACCACATCGAGGGTGAGGCTAGAGAACCTTTGAGTGATCAGCTACACCCTCCAATGATAAAGGCCCTCCTATGATGAATTCATTTCCTTTTTTTCAGTAAAGGTAAAAATGGTCCCATCCCTACTGACACACAACACTCTTTTCCTAAAATAGTCAATATGAGCATAGACCATTGATAACTAGTATATACACAGAATGACGTCATAATTACTTGATGCTGCTACTATGAGATCTTAGCCAAAGTTATTGCCTCCAATAGTAATCTCACAATTCCGGTACCAGTGTGCGATCTTCGAATCCCATCCCATAGAAGTCTCTAAACATGACGATCAAGACAACGACTCCACTGACATCTCCGAGCTCCGAACAAGGTTCATAAAATTAAGGGGTGACTAGAACCTATGTCTATAAGAAGTGAATCTATATTGGAGAAGACATAGATCATACCTGTAATCATCTCTAGAGCACTGGGATCGTAAGTCTCCATCTTTTGAAGCTGGCCTCGCCCCTATCCATTGGCTCCAGGAGCCTGTGGTGGACAACCCAGGGGTAGTGGTGGTAGTACATTGAACCCCCATTTACTGTCGGCTACTCTACATTCTCCCCTACCACGTATGCCTCCCTGTAGACCACCCTACTTGAACCTATGCCTTAGTGGTCCCTTGATCGCTCGTTGGTCGTCCGCACAATGTGTCAGACAATCACGGACTATGTGGCCCCAACTGCCATATCCGAAACAAAGTGTATCCTTTGGTTGTCCCTGTACACATGGGGATCCTTACACTAATGATACCATATCTTGAGGCTGTCTCCTGAAGTACTTGGCCCACATGGACCCCTTCTTCCACTGTTGGCTTCCCATCACTGAAGACACAACAATCTGGTTCCTGTTGGAACTCCTACTGCTGGCGTCTGCTCTGCCAAAAAGTTCTCCATGAGAAGACCTTGCTCTGGTACTCCAGCATAAGTATGGATGATATGGGACACCATGTATGCCCTGATCTTTAGACATAGTCCCTGCTCAAAATCATGATCCTTAAAGAACGGGTCTCACACCATGTCTGTGGAGTAGTGAGAAAGCCTAGTGAATCTCATTGAGTACTCCATTAATGTCATCATACCCTGCTATAGGTTCATTAGATATTGTATAAACATAGAGCATAATGTTGCAAAAAATAAATCCTCTTTGAAGAGGTGATCAAAGTCTATCTAAGTGTGGGTCACCTCGTCATGCGTTTGGATCACTAATCTCCATCACTGTCCTACTGAGCCATGTAAAAGGCTCATGGCTAAGACAACCATCTGATCTGGAAGTTTCCTCACAAGGAGTAAGACACATAAAAACACATCTCGCCAATCCTTGGATATCTGCAGGTTTGTCTCACCCCTGAACCTGGGAGGTCACTGCATTTGGAACTCATGCAATGCATTGAGTCTGTGTGCATCCTCTACCAGTAGTTCCAGTAGCAACTGCTGCTCAACGGGTGGTACTATTGCATGAAGACCACCCAGGGGTGCCATGTATGGAACATGACCTTACACTGACGCCTTCTCTCTAATAAGATCATCATAGTGTCCGCACATCGATATCCGGGATGGCTGTCTATGTGGAGGCATCCTGAAACTGGTCAAGATGAACCACAATCAAAATAGTATATATAAAGAGCTTACTTAAGAAGGACATTGAAAACACAACCCATTCCTATATGATCCATGTTCCATTAAGACACGACGTGGACCATCTGCTCTCACAAGGCATTGTCTGGTCCTTGTCCTACTCCACCTAGGACTTCGTCAAATTTTTGGTCTTCTGCACAAGACACAACGCGTGTGGGAAAAACCCCTGCAGGGGGTGAGTAAAACAATACCCCCAAGACACCCCAAAATTACAAATGAAGAACCAAAAAATAATAAGCACTCAACTCTACACAGGTATACACCCTTACATATACCAAGTACATCCAAATATACTCAAATACTAGCCGCATGGTAGAAGGATAAGGGACAACCACATCTTCCATAAGATTCCACTAACTTGGGCCCTCCTAAAGAGAAGACACTTTTCAAGGGTCATAATATATAGACATGGGTTTCTCCTTGGAGAATACTACGATCCCAATCTTTATTACCCCATAAAGTAGGGGATTCTTAGAGAATACCAAGAACCATACGATGCAACTCGTAACATAAGTGATTTTGAAGAATACCACGAACCCTACAGATACAGACCACTAGATGGAGGATTAATTACCTTATCCTAGAGGTCACATAAATACCCAATTAACTACATTAGGGGTGGTAGAGTATCACTCTATCCCCAAGGAGGATTCTATAACTCTATATGGGACCTTATCTCTCAAGGGGATTTCCATGCAATGTCGTACTGAACCCTCAAGGAAAGAACAAAGGGGAAACTACACACCTATACTATTCCTTAATAAAAACCCAAAATGCCATCTAAAAATATCTGTTTGATCACACGGGTCTCAATGAAACATACATCTCATCAAACAGACCTACAGTTTGAATGTAACGAGGTTTTTTGTAAAAAAGGTCTTGTTGTGTCTTGGCCTAGATTTACCAACCTGACCCGGTCTGGGTTCTGCTGACCCAACCTAGGCCCAACTACCAAACCTAGTACCCCAAAGTCCAACCTAACCCCCCAGGTTGGCCCGGACCGGCAGGGTCTGGCCCGGTCCGCTGTGCCGGCCCGACCCAACTGTCCAACCCGTCCCACTAGAGAGGGTCAGTCTGTTCTTCCCGAGATGCAGCAGGTGCTGTGTCTCCGATCCACCCTGTGGGTTTCCATTTTCTAGATAGTCCACGACCCTCCAATCACATGACATGGTGAAACTTCCACATCCACCCAAATCACTGGAGGCTGGCAGCAGCGACACCTATCGGCTGCCTACAGCATAGTCGCATACCTCTTCCACCGCTGTGGTGTGCCACCTTGCTCCACACCTCTCGTACCGTTGCAGCACACCACCACGACTGTTAATATGTGGCCCCTCGTGTGCCACCAGCGGTCTCCTACCGTGGGCCTCCTTCACTATCCCGACATTCCACCAGCGTGCGCCACCTCCCGTGCCACCTTGACTGTTAAGTCGTGGCCCTCTTCTACCATGGCCTCCTACCGCGTCATCCTTCCTCCACCATCGCGACTTACCTACCTGTGGCCTCTTCTTTTCGCCGCTGTCCCTGTCTAGATCATGGATTTCCACCCCCATTGTGATCTTGGGTCCCTTTCTTAATTTTTGTGTTGAAAAAGATTAAGAAATCAATAGAATAGGGGAGGAAGAAATTCATATAAACACATAAAGTGGCCAGATCAGGCCTTGTTCATGTCATCTTTTATCCTTCCACATTAGAGTTTAAGAACTTCTAATCAAAAATCAATACTAATCATAGGTTAAACATAGATCTAATTTTCCAATGATTATCCCAAAGTCATACCCATCCCACAATAGTACACATGATCCGTTAATTAATTTGTTCCTCGATTGATTCACATCTTTAAGGAGATTTAAAAATTGGGAAATATAAATTGAATCAAACCAACACCCTACCTCTGGGTCTGACCGGTTGATGAAGAATGTTCACTTTCTTTGTTCATCGATCAGTTGTGAAGAGATCCCTATCCACGAATCCTCATTCATTCGATGCCAACACCTCCTCCCAAAGGTTCCCTATCACCAAATCACTCAATAAAATATTAGGGTCATGAATTGTAACCCAGGACCCTTACCTCTGAGTTTAATAAAAATGGAATCAAGATCTTCACCACGACAAAAAAATATTTTCATTAAAATATTTTTAATTATGGTTATGTCCAAAATATATCTTATTTGTTTGGCCCACGCCGGGAAATGTTTGGCCCTTCCTAAGCTAAATCTGCTTTTTGGACACAATAATACCCTCATATTTTCGATCTGGGCACTCGATTTGGAGTTATAAAAATTAAAATTTAGTCTCCAAGCATTTTAAATTTAAAAATGTAAATTTATTCAAAAATTTATTCTGGGTGGACTATGCCTCAGAATCTCACATCGTCTCAGTGCACGGTCTCAGTATTTTCCCAATTCATTTTCTAAAATAATTTGGAGAAAAATACGATTTTTTAGAATAAAAGTCTCAGTAAGGGATATAAAATAATAAATTAAACCTTTAGTCTATGAATATTTTCAACCCATGAAAACATTTTCACAAAATCATACTTTTCACCCATAAAACATAAAATCATTAACATAACTCAAGAAATTATAGGATTACTCGAAAAACTCATAGAAATCATATATCATAAAGGTAAATTTTTGAATCAATATCACACTTACATTGTAGCTTTCACAGCTACATAAGAGGTAACATTGGTGGTTATGTTTGTAATACCCATCACAGTACTTTCACTAAATCTCTTAGGAGAAATTTTATCATTTAACTATGAATCATTACCCAATTAATTGGGGAGATATCATGGGAAAACCCTCCCTCATTTTATCATGAAATAACCAATATACACAAATAATGTCCAAGAACCTTAACAAAGTTATTACATATAAAACAATCATAAAGGAAAAATAACATTTCCACATTGTAATCACAAGATATCATTTAAAAATATTGATATGATTAGTCCATTCTCAAAACCATTTTCAATACCGAAGTACCTAAAAAAGGAAATATGGTATTTAATTTTCTTTCAAAAACATTATGACTTGTAGAGGAATCCAAATACCAAATAATGGTCACATCGGCAGAATGGTTGTTATCGCCGCATATGTTAAAAACCATTTTTTTTCATTTTGTAAAACAATTCATATAAAAAATATTACTTTTTAAAAACATTTTATGAAATTAAAATTCAAAGTATTTTATTATAGATTGTATAAAAAGGTATTTTATATTATTAAAGTATTCCTCATTGAAAGGATATTGAGATGATGTCCTTTACCGTGAGTCCGACTCGTCACGTACAATATTTATATTCTTGAATAATAAGAATAGGTTAATTTATACTTTCTTGAGAACCTTTATCAAGTTTAATATTACTTTTATATCACTTATTACCATATTATAATAATTACATAATTACTTTTGTTCATATCAGACGTTCTGTCAATATTAAATACTTGATTCGAAAATGAACTTGTTATAATTTAAATTGTCCATGTAGTCATAAGTTCATCATCTACATAATAATATTAATGAAATAATCTTAAATTTTATACAATAAAAATACTTTTAAATCAAACCAATAATTATGGTTATGAAAAATGAAGAATGTTATAATCATGGAGACGGTAGGCCATACGTAAGCATGAGTAACGTTTTTTATTTTTTCATTGATCATTATTGAAATAAGGTAATTATTATTTTATATTTAAAAAATAATATTAATATTATTAAAATCATAATAAAAATTTAAATATACTTATATATATATCATACAAGTTATGTGGTGAATAAAAATGATTGACATCGCTTCATGGATGTGATAGTTCACACATATACACGAATGACGTTACCATTTTTATGTGCATGGAAAGTAAGAATGTAATTGATATATTTATATATTATATTAAGTAATATTTCATTAATATAAAATATGAACATTTAATTCCATAATTAGAACCAATATTTAAAGATGGTGATGTGAAACGAACTATATCGGTTCGCGAGGTGATAGTCCGTCGTACACATGAACGAAAAGTTGATTTCCCATTTGATGAAATTGAAGATTGATTCAGGTGATGATATTAACATAATAGAGTATTAGTATATTTATGATACTGGAGTTATTATTTCATCTTGGTTGGTGGATATTGAAATAAAGTGGATGATAAAATAAAATAGAAAAATTTAAAGAAAACGATACCTCTTATTCGGTTGATCACTCTTAAAGAACACCTTAACACCTCAACACCTCTAAGGAGAGTGTTCTGACAACAATAATGCCTCAAGAATGTGGGGAAAGATTTTTGGTAGGGTTTTGTTTAGATCTTGGATGAAACAATTTTTTTTAGAAATGTGTGTATTAGAGAAGAGTGGGTACCTTTTTATAGGAGGGGGGGGGGCTTGGAAACTCTGAAAATATTAAACAAATATAAATTAATTTTGAATTCCAAATGAAACAAAAGTGAGTTATTTATATATATAAGATGTCTATGCTTCAAAATACTCTCATATTATAATTTTTATAAATGTATTTAGTTTATTTTAAACCATATCTTTTCATTTTACCCTTAATTATTCTCTTTTATTTTTAATCGTTGTAACAATATTTCAAATATTAAGAGATTATAAATTTTACTTATATGAGGTAAATTTCTCATAAATAAACACTTAATTAAATTTTAGATCTTATCATAGTAATTTTACATTTTTTAAATATTCTTATGTTTTGTAAATAATTTAATAAATTATTATTTTTATAAAATATCAATAGTGTCAATTCTGAAACTATTCAATTCATTGAATTTAAATTAAATCCCAACAGAGTGATAAATTCGAACAGAAAAATTGAATATACTTATAACATGTCATATCCACCTATAAAATTCATAGATTACACTAATTAATTTTATTATATTAATTTTAATATTTTCATATCATTTATTTAAATTTTTATTAATAAAATATCTATTATTTCACAATTGTGTCAATATTAATGTTAATTTTTTAATCTATAAAAATTATAAATAAATTCCAACAATGTAGATAATTTCATTATCTCTCTGGAAACTATTTATAATCGATGTTCTATCATGTTTATCCCTATATTAGAATTATTATATTTATAATAAATAAGAGTTTGACATGATGCCACTTTCTTTTGTTTTAATAATATTTATATCACTTTCATTGAAAAAAAGTCCATTAAATGAATCAATTTAGATCCATAGGTATGAAGGGTTGAATTTTATTCAACCAAAAGTATTTTAGTAGGTGTTAGGGTAATTTTATTTTCCTTATAATAATGTTTTTACCATAACTTACCCAATTTACCTTTAACAGCTTTAAATAAAATTACCGTAGTGACAATTTATAATGTCCAAAAATAATAAAAGAAACAAATTATAATAATTTGGACCCAATGATTACAAATATGGAATCAAATTTTAAAATTCATAAACAAATAATTTTCAGTAATTAATTTAAAATTAATCCCCGTAGTAAAAACTAGAAAACAAGTTTTCAAAAGTAAAACCCATAAAAATATTATCAGAAATTTATATATAATTTCAATTTAAAACCACCTCAAATGTAAAATATTGGATTAAATGATAAATAATAATATAATTATACATTATAATCAATTAAAATGATAAGCTATCAATATAAATAAATTATATGAAAAAGGCATTTTTAAATTATAATACTTTATTTTTTCACAATTCATTTAAATATGAATTTTATCATAAAGATACCAAAATTTCGACCAAAGTAAATTTTCATGTCCCTATTAAAAGTAAGAAACTTATTTTTTCTAATTAAACATATAAAAGTGACAAAAACTAAATTAGAAAAGGGTTCTCCATCAAAAGGTGCAAAAATTACATTTAAAAAAACACTCATTTTATCCATAAAATTTTATTTGTTCCTATATAATGTATATAAAATAAATAATATTATTTTTAAACATTATATTGAATTAATATTTCATTAATATAATCCAAAAATAGTTATTTTGTTATTTTATAAACACAATTATTCATAATTAAATAGTTTTTCATAAAAATACATCCTTTATATTAAAATGGTTTTTAGTTTGATTTCAACTTAATTTAGTAACCAACCAATCATTATATAAACATGTATAAAACGTATTTTCATAATTTAGTTAATACTATTAATTCGATCAATTCTAACAACTAGGATATAACTACTATATTACATAATAATATTTAGTTGTTCGTTTAAGCTTGATGTGGCATATCATGTACGCTATCGAACATTGGGTTTCCTTTTCAAAAATAGGGATGTTACATAATGTGTCCCCATAATTAATGTTATGGAATGATATATATCTATCTGATTTGATATCTCTGATCCATTTTACCATGAAAAGTGTTCATCTTCTATATATGGACACTCGTGAGATTTGCATGCGCAAGAGTTCATCAGGATTTATCTGGGAAAAGTTTTCTGAAGATCAAGCCAAGTTATTCAAGCACAAATTGGTCATTATGTAGATTATTATATGGTCAAAACTAAATTCAACATTTTTTTT
The DNA here is from genome assembly GCA_963277665.1 of Viscum album. Taxonomy (NCBI): domain Eukaryota; kingdom Viridiplantae; phylum Streptophyta; class Magnoliopsida; order Santalales; family Viscaceae; genus Viscum; species Viscum album. The sequence goes on from OY728130.1 coordinate 408,079,320, forward strand.
ATGTTTAAATGAATATCAAATTGATGTAAAATATAAATTAAGAAAACTTTGTTATATTGTGATAGTGATTCTCAAAATTTCAAGAAGAGAATAAGAGGTTATCCATGATTATCAGATCACTGAGTCAGTGGGAATTTTCCTATAAATTCCCATTGAAAAGATCATTCATATTTGAAGAGATTAATTTATACCCAAGAGATATTTTAGAGAGAGAAATAATGATATAGATACTTGAGGAGGCTCTATATTCATGATGGAGAAGGTTTCATGAGATCCTTCTACGCTTATTACATCCTGCACATTAGTATGATGTTTCGACTCCATGATCCCGTGTAATATACATACCACGCTAAATAAAGGATTTTATACATTTATATAGTGCATTCATCATGTTAAAGTGGTACTTGAAAACAAACCAAAATAATATCGAGATACACATAATTCATTTATATGAAGCTGGTTCTGGAGAATAGGACCGGTGTAAGTTGTGAGTGCTTTCATACATGTGAAGGGAAAATCTAGACAACCGCATGTATATTATTACATAGATAGAAAATAACTAATATTTACTATGAATACTATTATGTGAAGGATCTTTATATATACACATAAAATGATAATCATACTTAATTAGAGTTTGGAATGTATGATATGAGCTGGAGAGAAATAGTGTGTGTGTATAATCTTCTGAATAAATGTGTTGCGAGCTGAGCTAAGCTACCTAAATGTACGGTGCGTAGAATTATATAATCAAAGATTCTGTGAGAACCTCATATTTTTGGTATACTATTTGTGATGGAATAAGTTATATCATTTCATGATAAATTAGATCAAGAAGAAGGAGTTGTGTAATTCCTATTACACAATGATTGATGAGTATTTGAAAATAGTGACATTGAACTTATAGTGATATGAAAAGGAGAAGGAAATATAATATTTTCATGATGCTGATAATTCCATGGATGAACTTATATTTCCATGAAAAACCTATTTTCATTTCTATAGGCATGAATGAAACACAATGTACATGTGTGTAGTCATTGAAAAATTACTATTAGCAGTATTTGTTTGAGCTGAAGAAATATTTTTCAATAAAGCGATGAATAACAAAACTAAAAGTTTGTTGAATAATCTTCACCTTTTCATTATGATATTAATATGAGCTGAATTGAAGTGATATTTTCTAAAATTCATAAGATTATACTAATCCTACATGCATGATGTTTTGTTGATTAAATTTAGTGGCAGTCATAACTTTCATTTGAAGTGAGAAACTACAAAATCAGTTTATTGATGTGGCTCAAAGAGGAAGATAAATTTTGTGTTGTAGTGACATCTTAATGTTTGTGAAATCATTTTCATTGTGTTAGTTTTGATGTTTTAAACACTTGTGGGATTATAGTGTAAATAAAACTGGTTGAATGACAGTATATAGAACACTATTAGGATTCTAGTATAATTTGGGAAGTGGTTCATACCTATCCACCATGGTTTTAGGGAGATACCTGACCAACCCACTTATAATTGTTGTTTTATTTATTGTATAGAATCTATGTCTCAGATCATCTTGGTCACAAAAAGTATGTATTCACCCACTTCAGGGGAGAAACTTTAAAAAAATACTATGTCCTATGCTATATTTACATTTTTGCTTGCATGGAGTATACTTGTGTTTGTAAATAGGGAATATCTATTCACTCTAATATGTGTAGAGGTTATAATTATTAAATATTATAAATGTGGGTAAAATTAAATCTATAAAAACATTCATACACTAATTCTACCCCTTCTTATTACTACTGCATGATCCACTAGGGACTTTAGATACATATCGCAAGGTATACTCAACTTCATCCTTCCTTTGTTTCTTCTTCATATAGTGTGGTCCTCTTTCTTCAAAAACTAGTTATTAATTCATGGTCGATGTAAAATATTAATCTTCACCAAGTTGGATAATTTTATAGTAATTTCCATATAATTCATCTAATGTTTCAAATATATTTGAAATACACATTTTTTATCATCTTTCATATGTATAATTTAATTCAACTCAAATAACTTACCCTTGATATTGGAATTTAATATATTCCAATAATTGAAATATTATTCCAATAATCAATAACCTCATCTAAAAACTTTTTATAGCACTAACTTCTTCTAATAAATAACTAATTTCCCTTTTTAAATATAATCTCACTATCTTTAACAACTTCTTTTTTAGGAAAACAACCCTCTAGTTGAGCTTCTTTTGGGGAACCAACTCTCTTGCTCTTGTATACATCCACATTTTATATATAGGTGGGTTTACCTCCATTTTTTTGATCCCATATTTTTCTCAAATTATCTGTTTAATCATCACTTTTCATGAAAAGATATTTAGTACAAATAATATTTTTCTGGATTATTGGTTACATTTGTTTTGTTTAACCCCAAATTTGATACATCTCCAAATGATTTAAATCCATTATTTCCAATATAATTATGTTTTTAGTGTAAATAATTTCATTAAAAATGTGAATTGAAACTAATATTTTCTTAGTATTTCTTAAAGATTCTTGTGAAATAAAATTCATACTTTTCATCTTTACTTCAATCTCAAGACACTTTAAAATAAAATTATCCATCTCATCTTTAACTAATCTCACTCGTTCTTTACATTATATTTGTATCTTCTTAATATAGCATTCAATCATATTTCACCTCTCTTGAATACAATTTTCAATATATATTATTCTCTATTTATCTTTCCATGAGCATTATTTATAATATTGGTAGATTTATGAGTTTCTTTTAATTCATGGATCATGTACTCAAAGAATTTTTGTATCTCAAAATTCCCTTCAATTTCATTTTATAAATATTTTTCAGTCATGGAATATATTACTTTATAATAAAAATGGAAATTATTCAATGATATAAAATTTTTATTATATTTTTACACATTATCACTTTCTTATCCAATGGTTTCTCTGTCTCATTAGTCACCATCCATATGTAATTGTTCTCATCTTATAGATCCTTCAGGAACTGAAATTTGAACTTGAAAACATTAATATGGGGGTTTTCATGTAATTGTTTTATTTAGATTAAATATTATCAAATGATTCAATATTAAAATGCTCATTAAATCCTAAAACAAATCTTCAAGTATAGAATTACCAAAAACTATTTTACTAATTTATCCACTTTTGTAACATTTATTAGTAGTGAATACCATATATTTTTATAAATTAGATCACCCTAAACTTGTAAATCCCACAATATTTCTATTCATTAGGGTATTATCTTAAATATTATATATATTATATTTTATAGAGACGACCTCTATATTCTATATCTATGAAAACTCAAAAAAATCATTTAAATATATACGTTATATTTGAAAAATATGAAAAAATAGTTACAAAAAAATACATTTAGAGGTATAACCTCATATTTAATACCATTTGCAATGTTCTATGAACAATTTAGAAGTACTATGGTGTGGGATAAATTACTATGAATATATTTTTATAGAATTATTCTTTTATATTTTATTCATACATCTACGCTTGCTCAGATGAATGGAACTAATTTGTATTATCTAAACAATGTCACACAGTATGAAATATAGAAATTTAAATATAATGAAAAACAATACAAGATGTTTTTACTAGGTTCTCCCTTGATATGGGTGACTACCTCCTTTCCATATTCAGTGAAATTTAACAAATAGGTGTTCCACGAATTTTATAAAGTGAATACATAATCAGAATATATCATCATTATCATAAAAATTGTTTCCAAATATTTTACTATCTTTAAATAGGTTCTTTATACTAGATCTCTCATATTTATAATGGATACTCTAACCGCACTATTAAACAAGATATTTACTACAATTTTGGATTTTACAAACTAAATGGTTTTGTTTTCTTACAATATTTCAGAATATTCAACATGAATATAAGCATTATCCTTTAAAACTAATGAATAAAAAGTGTATCATATAAGTTATCTTTTTATTCATCTTCAATAAATATAATCATTGTGAAAATAATCAAAAATATAATATATTAACTATTGGAAAACCATTATGTGCAGGATATTCTATAAATAATATTGTCCTAGATATTTTTATTTTGGTCAATCTTTAGGTGTTAGGTGGCTAATGTAAGGTATTTTTCAAATTTTTTGTGTCGTATGAGAAGTCATCTTTTAATTTTGGATTTAGGATTGAAGTTCATTATTTGGTTATGAAATTATATTTTCTTGAATAAAGTTAATAGTCTTTTCAAGAGGTTGGGTAGGCTAGAAAGAGGTGTCACCTATAATATTTTTTGCAGATGGAACCAAGTACCTGAGGGGTTCTCCATTAGGTACCTGGTGAACCTAGTAGAGGAGGGGTTGATGGGGATTCCAAGATGTACCTGGTAGGACTAGGATAGGATTTCATTTAAATTTTGTAATTTTTTTATTTTTCTCTCCACCACTCTATTTTCATTTTAACACTATTTCAACACCCATTTATTATGGGCATCCAAAATCCACTCTTACGACTCTTTTGAGTTCCCTTCAATCTCTCCAGTAACCTCTTTATTCAAGGGTGTTTAAAAGTGATTTATTTTATTTAAGATAAGTTAATCCTCTACTTCACATCTTTTACATATAGTTTCATTATTATTCTATTTTTTTCATTGAATCATATGATATCCTTCATTTAAAATGAACATGAGGTAGATGGTCTATATTACACTCTATTGTTTGGTAACTTTATAGATTCATATTTTAAAAAATTTCTTTTCTTTCTTTGGAAATTCCTTGTGAAATTTATATAGAAAAACATATTTTAATATTCTATTATAAGGGTAGTTTCTAAATATGGAATTATTTTTTTTCTAAAGAGTCTTAATGATATTTTTGTTTTTAGAAAATGTTAAATTGATAACTTAGAATAATTAATCTGGAATATGTTCATGTTCATGTGGGACTAATAATGGCCGGATATAACAATATTAATAAAAAAATATTGGTATGGATCATAGTCAGATGTACCACTATCAAATAATAATTAGCATGGGATATATCATGGTCTTAAGTAATTCCATCATATTGGGTCACCAAGTGACTAAATGGTGATAGGATGACTCATAACTCATGAGTATAGTGATGTCCAAGGAACACATGTGTGTATGTGTATTGGTGTGAACATTTCATGAATATTCCTAGAGTTAAATATGGATACCATACATTTATTTTCCATTTTATTACATATAACTTGTTTTATATATCTATATAAACTGTTTATCAACTTTTCATACTATTTATATAAAAAGTGATAACTTGTTCTTATCCTAGTGATATGTGTTTGGAATTATATGATAATTACCTATTGAGTGTTGTTATCACCCCATTATTGGGATTTTTTTTGAACTTGAACATATCATTTAACATAATAAAATGAAGTGAAAAGTTTCTTAATTCACTATTGTATTTCCATAAAATCTTTATCATAGTTGCTGGAATTGGTGCCAGGGAGTGTCTACATCTTTTTCTAAAGTTGTACCACTTGGGTTCTTGGGACTATATTTATTTTTATAATCTTATCCTTTAAATATCATTTATTTTACACTATTATTCTGATATATTAATTTTATTTTCATTTAATTTATTTTATGGTTTATCTTCTCTTAAAACATCTAGGTGGTTTTTTCATTAAACATTCATCTTTGTAGGGGTTTTTCATTATATTTTAAAAGTCATCACTCAAAATTTTTCAATCCCTTGGCATTTATTTCTAGATTTTAGTGTCTTGGGGATGTCACCTAATGCTAGTAGAACCTCTAACTTCTCTCAAGACAATGGGTTAGTGATGGATATTATAAGAAGCCTTAATGAGTTCTATTCCTTCAATAAGTCATTGTATTGGTAGGAAATAGGTATTTTTTTTTATTTCAAGTAATTTTAGTGTGATGTTGAAATTTTATTTAGTTTTAATAATTTAGTGCTTTTGGTAGTGATATTATTAGGTTAACTTATGTGGATGTCTAACTAGGTTTTAATTTTTTTTAATAGGGTTTTTATTATATTGGATACTTATTTTTGGAATTATTGTTTATTGAATTTTATTAAGGATTTATATGGGAGGTTTGGATTTAATTGGAGAATTACTTGAGTATTTTTGGATTCCTATATCTCACCTATGTATGTGGTAGGGGTTATCAACCATTTTTTAAATCTCTAACCTACACCCAATAAATTTCTTCTATTATTTTTCCAAAGTTATCAATATATATTAAATATTATTTTATAATTATGAATTTATATTTTATCTATATATATTACAATATCAAGTAGAATACATTTATTATAATTTCATGAGGTTATATAAAATGGTATATAAATCATTCATTGAAACTATGATTTATGGTTTTATAAATAAATAGGTTTTGATAATACCTTAATTATGAATTCCTTATTTAATTTTATTTACATAATCAGATTACTTTATAAATTTTATTAAGAAAGGTTCATTCATTCATTTATAATGTTTTATGCAATTTTTAACTATCAATGTTTATTTATATTTATTTTCAGACTTACTTTCAAAATATTCCATTTTATGAAATGTTATAATATTATTTTTTGGTAGTACTACATAAAAGGAGTTTCTTTAATATTCCCACTCCCACTTAAATATTGAATATGTGGTTTCCTTAATAATTAAATTATGTGTAGTTCAACCTTATTCCCCCAATTAATAACATTACTTGACCTTTCCGTGTTTTACTAACTAAATCATTTCCAATAAAAATTTCTTGAATGAGTTAAATTTCAACAATCTGAATGGAAGATCATAAAATAATTTCATCAGTGAAGAAGTAATGGTTGGTAAATTTAGGTTCAATGAAATGATATGGTCTCTACACAAGTTTAGTTTTCTAAACCATATTTTTACCCAAAAAACATAATATTAGAAAATATTAAATCATTATTTATTTTCTATATAGTACTAAGATATGTTTTTTTATTTTAATCTTTAAATTTTTCAAGAGGATTTAAAAATTCATCTTTTTTTCTATAGAAAATATAAATATTTATTTGATTAAAATAAATTATCTATTTAGTAAATATTGGGGGTATTTTTTCATATATAATAAAGTTTTAAATTATATATATTTTTAATGGATCAAAAAAATATTTTCCTAAAAGAAAATTTTCCCTGTATCGTGTCTTGGAAATGTATAATATTTTTTGAAAGTAAATTTAATATAAAATATTTTTTTAATTTAAATTTCATATTTAACTTTTCACTTAAATTTAGTCATTATTGTTACATGTTTTTATGACCAAATGTAAACCTAAACTATAACCTCATTGCTAAAAATTTACAATTGTTGATCTGTTAGCTATACTTCGAGCCTTGTTTAGAAAGAATTTAGTAAAACAATAGAGGTATACTATCCTTAACTTATGCTTGGTCTATATTATTTCTATAACCCCTATTTGGGAATTATATTCCATAACTTGTGCCATGTTTTTTATTTTATACTATTTATATGGTCTGTTTACATAGTGAAACCTTATTGAGTTATTCATGTCTTGTGAAAAGTGTATGTGTTGTATGAAATTATTTTTTGATATGGTGGTTTTAGTGTAATAAATTGAATTATGTATATATTTTATAGTATAGAGCATGATGATATACATCTCTTGTCATTATTTTCATTTTTATATTTCATAGATCTATCATGAATGTAAAATACATGGGAAGTTTTATTGAAACCAGAATCAGTATACTTATTTCTCCTTTACATGATATGAGATGGGCCCATGGATATTGTATAAAACATCCCCATCCCACAAGATACATCCTGGGGTCCTTCATGGAATATATGGATAGGACAACAATATTTTATTGAGGATGGAATTTATATATTTCCATAGATTCCATTTGTCTCCCCAAAGAATGTTTTGATGGTATGGAACCTATCCATATAGGGAGTTTCTTATATATCTTATAATTTATCTATCAGCTACTAGTTTGATATTATTTCCAAGCCATGATTGTTTGTTTAATGTGAACAATGCTAATCATAACATAAATAGTACAATAATCTCATGATTTAGATAATATATGTCACAAACAGTTTCTCAACCCTACCAAAACATTTAGTGTCTTAGATATTAGCTACATAAACATATTATTTTAAAACAATTGTAAAAATTCCTTTATAATTTTGAACTTTTATAACCTTTTCAATACATATCACATTATATAATCATATTCAGAACTCTGGGGTTGAAAAACATAATAAAATGGCGAGCTCCGATGATCAACAATGAAAACAATATCATAACATATCAAATAATAAACATGATGGAAAACATGTGGATGATATAAATATCATAATAAAAGAGTATATGAACATAGATTATAATTAAAAAACATGATATATAAATATAAGATCATAACAAGATTATAAAGAAAATATAAGAGTTATGACATAACTCAAACTACAAATCAATAATAATAAAACATGGGTGTATGATATAAAGGTGAAAAATTATTTTAAAATAAGTAATAATCAAGAAGACGTGGAATTTAATGAAAATAAAATTCTTATTTAAATTTATCATAACTTGATATACAACTTGGAAATGTAGAAAATCCATAAGAATCAGAAAGAATTTGTGAGAAAACCCATTATAACCACACCTATGTTAACAAACTCAGTATATCTACACATAAAAATGTGAGAAAACCCATCATTTCCAATAAATTATGAAAAATGAATTATTTACACTCTTGACTATATTAAAAAATACATACATAAACCAATGAATTGGAGGGAGATATAGGCCCCACTTATCGTCAAGAATATATATGCGTGCTATTTAAAATAAATCATCATAATATATCAAATTACCCATGGAAAAAAGAATTGTTTTCTTAAGCATGCAAATGGAAACCATTCACTTTTCACAATGATCCCATGGATATAGAATAGGCTACATGAATCATCCAAAAGGCATTAAATAACATCATTGATTAAATATATTGATTCCAAAATCATGATCACGAAAAACTAATCAGATAATAAATAGAAATATATGTTAAAACATAAATTATAACTTTATTAAAGATATATATTTTTATCATAATGAAAAAATTCATGAAAAGATATTTTTAAAAACATTTTTCGTTCATCATTGTAATAATCCTTTTTTGAATATTTTTTAAAAAAGTTTCCTATGTAGTTTTTTTAAAAAATATGTGAAAATAAAAAATTTCATGGAAATAGATTTGGATAAAATTATATTTTTCTATATAAATAAATTTAGAATGTCATTTAAAATGTAAAATTTAGTTAAAATAGGGGAAATAAAATCAATATGAAAATGTATAACTTAAAGGAGGTACTTTGAGTTGCCAAGTTCCTTACCATTAACCTTGATTTCCATAGAAGTTCTTTAACCTCCCATAGAATTAAGATAAATATATTAATAAATTTTATACAAACATTAATATTAACATACTAATATTTTTTTAATTATCATTTAGATATATATTACAAAAATATTATCTGATTACAATTTATTTTCATTATCAGGTGATAATTTTTATTATTATTAATTTCTTACAAACTTCATTAAGATGGAATAAATTCACTTCAAGTGGTTTTAATCTCATCATTACAAGATAATTAAAACTAGATAAAATCTGGTTCTTCAATGATTACTTAATTCCCATTTTCATTAGGGTAAACATAGGAATATGGGTTGTGAAAATGGAAATCACAATGAATAGTTCATAACATGTTGAATGATTAGAATATTATGTACTAATAAATATTTTAAATATTATATATAAATTTAAAGAATAATTAAAAAATATTAATGTAAGAACCCGATTCTTATTCATGAGGTACATGTTTCTTCTTTTCCTTTTCCTTAAGTGTTTTTGAGAAAACAAGGGAAATGTGGAAAAAATCCCAAATTTATTGGTACACGTCGTTTACTTTGGTATACATGCCATGTACTTTGGCTATGTGGGATGAGAATATAGGGCGTGTAGGCTTTTCGGTGATTAAGGGTGTAAAAAATAACAACACACTGTGAAATTATTAATACATGCTATGTAATCAGTCAGTAGATGAATAGTGAGGCAGTAGAAAGTTGCCTAAAAAATAGTTTAAAAGGAATGTATACGCTGTTTACTTGAGAGTACATGTCGTTTAGTTATTTTTTTTCATTAAAAATAGGTAGCAACCTCTTCATTCGTCGGAGGAGGCAGAGGGCTCACCTGGAGAAGTAGGAGAGGAGGCCAAGATTTGGAGGAGCTCCTGATCGCTCATCGGGACTCCGATTCTTCTGACGTCGATCTTGTTTGAACCGCACGGGTAAGGTATTCCCTCTTATTTAATCTTTACTTCTAATTATTTCTCTAATGGAAGTCATTTAAGTTTGAATGGGTAATCATTTATCTCAGATCTACATCGTTATTGGTTGTTTCGGGAGGTGCTTTTCACGTATATCGATTAGAGGTGATTGAGGTAGGTGGTCTTATGTTTAATTCCAAATGTCGAGTTGATTTTGTGTACTGTTGTGCCACGTGCCCAAGTTCGGGGTGTCGTATGGCTGAGACTTTGACTATTGAGATACCTAGAATTGCATAGGTAATCTAATGAATAAGTATAAATTGCTGTTTGAGATCGTTACTTTGATCTGGGGCCACCATGAGGGTGCGTTTCCCTTATTTAGTCATTGTACAGGATACCTATGGTTATTCCATGATTATATCATGTTGTGAGTTTTCTTGAGATAAAACATATATAAATTGCGTGCTCAAGCATTGGGCTTAGCCCGATTTCTTGCTTTTCATATGGAACGCCTGAGCACAGTGCTTTGTTTATCCTGAGGTAAATGTTTTGTTTAGCCTAAGGGGAATGTTTTTTTATCCTGAGGGAAACATTTGTTATGCCTATGGGTTTTAGCTTCTGTGCCTAAGAGGGATATCTCGTATTCCTGAGGGAAATATTTGTTATACCTAGGGGCAGTCACCTGAGGGTTTCATTTCTGTTTTCCTGAGGGTAAGTATTTTCATGTATGAGGACAATGTTTACTTTGAATATTCATTGTGGTGATTTTATAGGTTGTACCTGCCAAGATAAAGCACAATCTTGGTATTATTATTATCTTTTACTTGATAGATAGCCTGTTGTCGTTTCTGCTGTGTCACTAGAATAAGAGATTGTCGGTTGAGGCTGAGTCTCGGAAAACTCAGAATTTAATTATATTGCATTGTTAAATAATTATTAAAATTCCAATGTAACTGGTAGAAATGTGTAATTTTGAGTACATTCTAGTTTACTAAATTTCATTATTGCACACTACTGTTGCACATTTTCACTAACAGTTGGGCATGTTCCTTTGGTGGTTTCCAACCGGGATTTATTTCTCACACCCTATTGGGGTCATGTCTTGGGTCCAAAAAGATTATATTTCTACAGGTGTTGATAAGGGAAAGGGTCCCTACACAGGTACATGATTGTTACATAGGAGTAGAAGAGCATGGGACTGATCTTAGGCTTGCGATGCTGCTGCATTCCTGTTGCACTACTTTGGTTTAGTTTTTCTGTACTTCATACCTTGTTCTATATTGTATCAGATTGCAGTGTATCATGTTTTGGATGATTTCTTAGAAATAGAGACATGTTGCATCATTATATTTATGACTGTTGGTTATATTTTACCTCAGTTCTATCTTCCATTTCTAGTCTATATTGTTTACTACTTCAGCTTTTGTATGTTTATATATATTTTTCCATTACGCCACACTTTAAAAAATGAGGGCATAGTTTCCCCACTATTAGTCCTAGTCCCTCACTGCTAGTCGGTAGCCTCTAGTATTTGGGGAAATGTGCTTGAGGTCATGTGACCAACTGGGTTTGGGGAACCCGTTGTGTGGAACCTGGATCTAGGATGTTATAAATTGGTATCATAGGGGTTTCTTTTCATTAAATTACTATTTGGAGCCTATAGCCAGGGATAAGATAGAATTGGTACTTGGTAATAAGATGTGCTCGGGTGTAGATAACCCTAGTACAGGGAAAATCCTATCGAACTCGTTTAATTTTTTATTCTGGTTTTTCAATTTTACAGTTGATTTGATTTTACCGTTGGGTGACACACTTGTGGTGTACTGTTTATATTATATACTTGGGGTTATATTTAGTTGCAACCTGATGATATTATGGTATGCCATATCATGCATCATTTAGGCACATGTTAGAATCACATGTCATTCATAGTTTCCATGCCATGTAGGTTCATTAGAAATTGCATGTTGTTGTGATGGATGTTGTGCTAGAAAATGCATGTTGTTGTGATAGTTTCCTTGATAAAAATACCCACTGTTTTATGGGGTATTGTTTGTAAGAGGTTTTGTTTGAATGAACGCCAAAATTTGTTCATTGACCGGAATTTGGTGGATAATCTACTTGTTTACCATGTTTATAACATATATAAGATGCCCAACTTTGATTCGCGGGGAGTATGGGCCCTCACGGATCGGAATTTGGAACATTGGTGTTCATTTAAGTGTTTTTCTAGGCCCTAGAGTAGTTTCTGAGGCTTACTGTCTGGGGAAACCCATAATACATGCCGTATAGTTTTGACTACATGCCATGTACTCTTCCATTCGGGAAAAAATAAAAATTTCTAAGTGCACGTTGAGTACTTATATGTACATGTCGTGTAGTATAAGGCTGTGTAACCCACTGTGTGGGAGGGAACACGGGTCTTCCAGATTTTACCAAGGACGGGTTGTGTACCTATGGGACACACCGTGTAGTCTTGACCAGTGAGAGACTGTGTGGACTTGACCGTGTGGCTAGGGAAATAGGGTGGTGTATACACCATGTGTGGGTGTAACACACTGTGCACCTATGGTTGGGACAGGCCCTGACCGACATCAGAACACGACCCTATAAGGGCTTAAGGGTACACATCATGTAGACCTTATACACAATGTGTAGTCTCATTTCTTCAGTTCTTGTGGATCTTTCCACTTTTTTCTGGCACTCTTAACTGGATAAAAGAATCCTCGATAGTAAATTAAACTAAGTCATGTGTTTGACCTTGTAGAGTCAAGCCACTGAGACGACCATGATTTTTTCTCCAAGAGAGTGGCGATGATTATACTCTAGAGATGGCAGGCCATGGGCTACCAATGGATCCTCCAGGAGTGCCAGATGTGGATCCAACCATTATACCAGATGCAAGTGCAGATGCACAGTTTCGTGAAGGTTTCATGCGGTTCATGCATACCTTCTAGGGAGCACTGTCGGTTGCCACATCTATGGAAGAGCTGAAATATACATTCCATTAGAATCATCCGCATACATTTTCAGGGGATGGAGGACCATATAATGAAGAGTCATGGATGGTTTCTATGGAGACGATCTTCAAGCATCTAGAGATGCCTCCTGGGAGGAGTGTCAAGCTTGCTACTTACATGCTCCGTGATTCTGCCAAGAGATGCTGGGATGTTACCACCCAGACTGAGCATCACAGAGACATGGCATGGGAATATTTTTAGGTAGTCTTATATGAATTTTTATTTTTAGAGATGCTAAGGGAACTTCGAGCTCTAGATGACATGAATCTGTAGCAGGGCGCCATGTCAGTGATGGACTATTCTGCCTGCTTCACCAAGATACAACGTTTTTCACCTATTATGGTGGGTGATTAGACGTTAAGGGCTAGACTCTTTGAGTATGGTCTTCGATATGACATCTGAGCACCGTAGAATGGTTTTAGGTTGCCTAAAGTGTATTCTATTGTAAACCGGGCGTTGATTACTAAGTGGAACCTACTGGAAGCTAGTGGTGCCGACCAGGGCGGTTCGGCACCGGTCTCTGGTACTATTTCTATCGGCAATAGGAAGAGGCAGATGGATTTATCCCATAGTGGCAGTACTAGCCATAAGAATTATTCAGGTGGCCATTTGATGTGCTACTAGTGTGGTAAAGAGGGGCACAAGATACCTCATAGTTCATGTGACCTAGTGGAGTGCTGATATTACGGTAAGATGGGTCATCTTCAGCGTGTTTGTAGGGCGTTTCCACTATTGACTTGTGAGAGGGGTTCTATGCAGAATCTATGTGTAGGAGCAGGTCCAAAAACTTCTTACCAGTTAGGGAATTGGAATATATCATGACGTTCAGGCCGAGGTGGTGGTCATGGCTATGGTATCTAGACACCGGGATCTCAGAGACAACAGGGCAGTTCAGCTTAGGGTAGCGATGCTATATCACAGGGCCGCGACACTGGGCATACATATGCAGTGAAATAGACCCAACATGAGTAGGATCTTGTACCTTCCAGTGTCAGAGGTACTATTCTAGTTGCTTCTATTTTATCTTCTGTACTTTTCGATATTGGTGCTACACATAGCTTTATATCTGTGCCCATTCTGGAGAGACTTGGGCTCTATGCTTCTTCTTCTTCGTATATCATGATGCTAGACACTATGATGGGAATCAGAACAACAGGTGTGCATCAGTGCAAGGAGTGCCCCTAGAGGTTGGTGGGTGTCACTTTCCATGGGACCTCTATGTATTAGAGATGATAGCCTATGATGTCATTCTCAGGATGGATAGGTTTGTACCCTTTAGAGCCTTTGTAGATTTCTATCCTCGCAGGGTGAGTTTCACATCACCAGAGGGTGGAGAGTTTATATACAAGGGTGAATGGGATGTCCAGGAGAGCTGAGCTAGACCCGAGCATCATGGGAGAGGTGGAGTGACAACCCATATTGCGAGTTTATATCTAGATGACTAGGAGACTTTTCAGAAGGATTTCCCTCCTGTGGTTAATCATTTTAGGGATGTCTTCCTGGATGAATTTTCTGGTCTACCTCCAGAGCGAGGGGTGGAATTCTCTATTGATCTTGTCCCAGGAGTGACAATAGTGTCCATTATTCCTTATAGGATGGCTACACTACAATTCCAGGAGCTCCAGAGGCAGTTAGTGGAGTTAAAATACAAGGGTTTCATCTAACCCAGTATTTCTCCCTAGGTTTCACCTATCCTTTTCGCTAAGAAGGCAGATGGTACCCTAAGACTCTGCATGGATTATCTTAAACTAAACTAGTTTACGGTTAATAACTGATATCCCTTACTGAGTATTGATGATCTTTTTGATCAACTTCGAGGAGCACGAGTGTTCTTGAAGATTGACATGAGATCTGAATATCATTAGTTGCACGTTATACAATCAAACATACCACTTACAACCTTTCAGAGCAGATATGGTATATAAAAGTACTTGGTCATGTTGTTCGGACTCACAAACAAGCTAGTAGTTTTCATGGCTCTGATGAATCGAATGTTCCACCCATATCTGGATTCTTTTGTGGTAGTCTTCATGAAAGATATCTTGGTGTACTCTCATACTCAACACGACCATGCCACCCATATTGATATCATATTGAGTACACTAAGATAACATCAGTCATATGCTAAGCTCTCAAAATTCCACTTTTAGATGGACCAAATTCACTTCCTGGGTCATATTATCTCAGAAGAAGGAGTTGCTATAGACCCAGAGAAAGAGAGAGTAGATGTTTTCTAGAAGAAGCCTAATAATGTGTTTCAAATATGGAGTTTCTTGGGGTTGGATGGAAACTATATGAACTTTATATAGGACTTGTCCCACTTAGCAGCGCCGTTGACGGGTTTGACTAAGAAGGGTATAAAGTTTGTTTGGCCAGCAACTTGCGAGACAAACTTTCAGAAGCTGAAGGGAAGGTTGACATCAGCACCAGTACTAATACTTCCAGAGCAAGGGAAGAGATATACAGTTTACTGTGATGAATCATGTATTGGGCTGGGAGCAGTGTTGATGCAGGGTGATCGAGTAGTTGTATACAGGTCTCGGCATTTGAGGCCACATGAGAGGAATTACCCAACGCATGATCTCGAGTTGGCTGCAGTTGTTCATGCGTTATGTTGTTGGAGAAATTATCTCTTGGGAGAACACTTTGTGGTGTTTCTGGACCAAAAAAGTCTTAAATACATCTTTACCCAGTGTGACTTGAATTTGATTCATCAAAGGTGGGTTGAATACCTTCAGTCCTTCGACATTGAGCTTGCCTATACACCTGGTAAGGGTAACACAGTAGCTGATTCAATGAGTAGGAGGACTCAGATACATGCAGTGTAGGAGGCCAGTGGTGAGTGGAAGCATATGGCCTTATTCTCTAAGATACATTTAAAGGTTCATGATTGTCAGGGGAAAACCTATCTTTCATCCTTAGCTGCGACTTATACCATCCTAGATAGAGATAGGATGAGACAAATATAAGATTTAGAAGGCCTAGTTCTATAGGAGTCGGTGGCAAGTGATGACCCTCCTCCAGGTTAGATGATAGGAAATGAAGCGTTATTTCATATCCATGGATGAGTGTGCGTTCTAGGGGATATAAATGAAGAGTTGATGCGTGAATTTCATGCTTCATCTTGGGCTGTGCATCCTAGAGTTACCAAAAATGTACCGGTACAAGAGATGTCAGTATTTGTGGCCAAGTATGAAAAGAGAGGTAGCTAGTTTTGTTATGAGATGTTCCACCTGTCACTAGGTGAAGGCGGAGCATCAGAGGCCAGCCAGACTGTTACAACAATAACCCATTCCGGAGTGGAAGTGGGATGATGTCGCAATGGACTTCATGACAGCGTTGTCAAGGTCACCTCGAGGAAATGATTCTGTATGGTTTGTTGTGGATAAACTTACGAAGGTATCTCACTTTTTTCCTATCAAGGAGACCTTCGGTGTTGACAATATTTGGAGTTTGTATGTCTGAGAGTTACTACGTTTTTATGGGCTCCCTCATTCTATCATTTCAAATAGGTATGCCCGTTTTACATCTCGTTTCTGGCAGATTTTTTAGAGGGAACTGGGTACACAGGTGCTTCTGAGAACATATTAGCACCCTCCGACCGATGGCCAGTTAGAGAATATAATATAGGTGCTAGACGACATGTTGCGTGCATGCATCCTGGAATTTGGGGCTCTTGGGAGAAGTACATACCCCTGGTCGAGTTTTCCTACTATAATAGTTTTTAGGAAACTATTAAGATGACACCTTGCGAGGCTTTATATGGTAGGCAATGCCGATCACCCTTGTGCTGGTTGGAGGCAGGTGAGGCAGCTTTACAGGGACCATGTCTCATGTAGGAGACATCAGAACAGGTCCTGTTGATTCAAAAGTGGATGGATACTGTATAATCTTATTAGAAATA
This sequence comes from Viscum album, assembly GCA_963277665.1. NCBI lineage: Eukaryota > Viridiplantae > Streptophyta > Magnoliopsida > Santalales > Viscaceae > Viscum > Viscum album. The sequence continues at coordinate 408,096,605 of OY728130.1, forward strand.
TTTTGATAATCGATGGAGACACCCATTGGAGTTTGTGGTGGGGGATCAGGTTTTCTTGTGTGTTTTACCGAGGTTGGGAAACAGGCAGATCAGGAGATAGGGTAAACTTTCACTAAGGTATGTAGGGCCATTTGAGATTCTGGAAAGAGTTGGGCCAGTTGCCTATCAGTTGCAGTTACCACAGAGGTACTGGGCAATGCACAACGTCTTCCACGTATCTCAGCTATTCCACTATCACTCAGACCCATCTCGGGGTTTTCAGCCCAAGGAGGTTGAACTTCTGGTTGATGCATCCTTTGAGGAGCATTCAATTTGTATTATTGATAGGATCACAAAGGTTCTCTGAGGCTGGTCAGTTCCTCTCATATGGGTGCTATGGAAGCATGGATGAGTGTAGGATGAAACCTGGCAGTGGGAGACCGACGTACATGCTCAGTGGCCAGAATTGTTCCCAGCATTATCTTCCGCACCATTGGAAGGGAAATTCAGGAACAAATTTCATTAAGGGGGAGGTTTGTAAGAACCCAGTTTTTATTCTTGATGTACAAGTTTCTTTTTTCCATTTTCCTTAAGAGTTTTGCATAAAACAAGGGATATGTGGGAAAAACCCAAATTTATGGGTACATACCATGTACCTTGGCACACACGCCGTGTAATTTGGCTGTGTGGGATGAGAAGATAGGGCGTGTAGGCCTATCGGTGATTAAGGGTGTAAAAACTAACTACACACCATTTACTTAGTAATACATGCCATATAATGAGTCGGTAGATGAACAATGAGGTAGTATAAAGTAGCTGTAAGAGGAACAATTTAAAAGGAAAGTACACGTTGGGTACTTGAGAGTACACACCGTGTAGTTATGTTTTTTTTTGTTAAAAACAGGTAGTATCCTCCTTATTCGACAGAGGAGGCAGATGGCTCACCAGGAGCAGTGAGAGAGGAGGTCGAGACTTGGAGGGGCTCCTGATCGTTCACCGAGACTCCGATTCTTCCGCCGTCGATCTTGTTTGAACCGCACAGGTAAGGTCTTCCATCTTATTGAATAATTCCTTCTAATTATTTCCCTATGGGACGTCATTTAAATTTGTACATGTAATCATTTATCTCAAATCTATATCGTTCTTGGTTGTTTCGGGAGGAGCTCTTCACGTATATCGATTAGAGGAGATCGAGGTAGGTGGTCTTGTGTTTAATTCCAAACATCTAGTTGATTTTTCATACCATTGTTCCATGTGCCCATGTTACGGGTGTAGTATTGCAGAGACATTGACTGTGGAGATAACTTAAATTGCATAGGAAATCTAATGAATAAGTATAAACTATTGTTTGAGATCGTTGCTTTGATCTAGGGCCACCTCGATGGTGTATTTACTTTGTTTATCTATTTGGGCAGGATACCCATGGGTATGCTGTGATTATAGCATGTTTTGAGTTTTCTTGAGATGAAAAATATATAATTTTCTTGTTGATGCATTGGGATCAGCCCAGTTACATGCTTTTCCTATGGAACGTCAGAGGTTAGTGCTTTGTTTAGCCTGAGGGAAATGTTTTTTTTAGCCCGAGGGAAATGTTTTGTTTAGCCTGAGGGAAATGTTTCTTATGCCTGTAGGTAGTAGCTTCTATTCCTAAGGGAGATATCTCGTATGTCGGAGGGAAATATTCATTATTCCTGAGGGCAGCCACCTGAGGGTTTCATTTTTGTTTGCCTGAGGGTAAGGATTTTCATGTCTGATGTCATTGTTTACTTGGAATATTCATTGTGGTGATTTCATAGTTTTTACCTGCCAAGCTAAAGCACATGCTTGGTATTATTATTATCTTTAACTTGATAGATATCCTATTGTGGTTTCTGCTATGGCACTGGTGTATGAGATTGTCGGTCGAGGCCGAGTCCCGGAAAACTCATAATTCAATTATATTGAATTGTACAATAATTATTAAAATATAAATGTAACTGGTAGAAATGGTTACTTTTGATTACATCCTAGTTTACTATATTTCATTATTACACACTGCTGTGGCACATTTTCGGTGATAGTTGGGCATGGGCCTTTGGTGGTTTCCTACTGGAATTTATTTCTCACACCCTGTTTGGGTCATCTCTTTGGCCCAAATAGATTATATTGCTACAGTTGTTGACAAGGGAAAGGGTCCCTACACAGGTACATGATTGTTTCAAAGGAGTAGGGGGCATGGGACCGAGCTTAGGCTTGCGATGATGCTACGTTCCTATTTCACTGCATTGGTTTAGTTTTTCTGTAATTTGTATCTTGTGGTGTATTATTTCAGATTGCAATGTATCATGTTTTAGCTTCTTTCATAGAATTAAAGAAATGTTTCATCATCATATATATAACTATTGGTTATCTTTTACTCCAGTTATTTTGTCCATTTTAGGTCTATATTTTTTACTACATCATCTTTTGTATGTTTATATTTATTTCTGCTCTGCTACACATTGAAAAATAAAGTCATAGTTTCCCAACTATCAGTCTCAGGCCCTCGCTACTAGTCGGTAGCCTCTGGAATTTGGGGAAATGCGCTTGAGGTCATGCGACCAACTAGGTTCGGGGTACCCATTGTGTGGCACCCAGATCCGGGAGGTTACAATTAAATATATAATTATTATATGGTATTGCTATTATATTAAATTCCATAGTCATTTATGACATAATTTTATAACATCATTTATATCGGTAGTTAAATCGTCCCAAATGGAAACTTTTTATTATGATTTCATGTGTAAGGTAATCACATTATATAATTATAAAATGACATATTCAGAAGAATAAAAATTTCATTATTATCATATATAATCATAAAATCTATTCTTATAACCATCCAATATGGGTGGTTATGGAAAAAAAATTCATTGTTTAGGGGTGGTGGTAGTCCCCACGTATATACGATTAACGATCCAATTTCTTAGTGAATGGAAATAAATATACTACATAGTAAATGATCATTTAAGAATCATATTTAAGATATATAAGACATATTTATTCTTCAAATCCATCCTTTATACTTGCATTGAGAGGAATTTCTGAAAAAAAAAACATTATTGTTTTTTGGATGCGGTAGACTACACATACACACGATTATTGTTTTGGTATTCCTAGTGGATCAAATGGAATGAATAATTTTTTTAACTAATTTAAAAACATTTATGTAAAATAATAAAAATTAATTCATTATATTCATATGTTTATCAAAGTTTAGTGTTATAAAAAAGATGAATAAATACTAAGAATAAGTGGATACTCACATCGAGGACTTGAGTTTTCTCTAGGAATTATCCTCATAAATGAAGGAATTATTATAAAAACTAATTACAATGAGATTTTAAATTTTGGAGAGGATTATATCATGAAATGTTTTTTAGTTTTTCAAGTATAAATTGGAAGTGAGTTTTAGTCTTGATGTGGTAGAAGTGATAACTTTTTATAAGTGAAGTGAAGGGTAGTTATATAGGTAACCTATATTTTTTAAATAATATAGAGTTATTATATAATGCTTAATGGAAATATGGATAGAAGAGTATGGGATAGTGATTATGGTCCCCCACACACATCAAATAATCAATTCAATGACAGATTTGAGTATTTTAGGGGTTTCTTTATTTAAATTCTTAGCTTTTAATTTAATTTACTTTTACCTTGGTTATTATTTTTTAACCTTAGAAATTTATTTGAATGAAAAAAATTAATATTGAAATTTCACAGAATTTGAACCATATTAGTTAAATTTAAGAAGTAATTTTATCAAATTAAAATTTTAAGGGTAGAAAAGTTAATTAGAATATTGTAATATGAAATATATAAAACTAGTTTTAATATAAAGTGTATTTTTTCGTAAAATAATTTTGGAATCTATAGTTTTTAAAATTATAATTTCCCATGATATTAATGTGGTTATAATAAAAAAATGTTTTGAGAATTTCATGGGGAGTAAATATCTAATCTCAATTTGAAAATACTTGATTAAAAGAAATGAGAAAAACCGTTTTTATTAAACTATCAATTTACATTGGTTATAAATGTACTTGAAATAGTATTTATAAGCTAAAAGATTATATTAAAATGAATATTTTTTTCCAAAAAGAAATAATCTATTACTTAATTTTATTTAACTTATGCGATGTTTTTATCTAATGATAATCTTATAAAAAGTTTACTTTTTGAATGTTTTTTGACTAAAAAAGAACATTTCAGAAAAATATAAAACATTTATATATGAGGATTTCAAAAATGATTTTATTAAAAATTTACATTATAAGTTTTTTTAATTTTTATTATAATGTAAGACATATAATATATATAAAATTTATTTTTATTGAAAATAAACTTTTTAGATATTAACTCATATTAATTTCAAATATTCTAAAGGTAATAGATTTTAATATTTTACAATCATATTGTTTATTATAGAATTACTTATCACTTCACCCTAATATTTTTGGGTTCTTTTATGTTGGGTTTAGCATATAATGAAAATTTTCAAGCATAACATCAATTTTAAAAGTTAAAGAATTTCTGTTCGTTACATTATACCACCATTAAAAATAATTTCCTCCAAAATCCTTTATTACATTGTATTAAATAATTGAGGTGAATATTTCCTCATTACATACATATGGTACCAGATGGCTTCCTCAGGATTATTGTTCTGAAAAAACCTTGACTAGATGGGTGGTTTTATTTCTTACAACCTTGTATCTTGGACCCAAGATATCCACAATTTGTTATTCATATGAAAGGTCATATTCCATTTGTATAACTTATAATCTCAAAAAAATTTAGGGATATAGTACTTACTTCCTCAAAAAAGATACATAGAATACATCAATCACTTGATAGAAGTGTGGATGGGGTGCTAAGAGAAAGACTACAATTGTGACATGATCAAGGATCCTGAAACGTCCAATGTGTCTAGTAATTAACATCCCTATCTTCCAAAATATCAAAACTCACTTACAAAGATATCTTTGAAGGAACACCTTATCACATAATTTAAACCATATATCACATTGATGACTATCTACATAACTCTTTTATGAACTTTTTTATGATTTTATATGACTTTTAATGGTTTAAAACTTTTCTTTAATTTCAAGGACAAGGTTATGACCTATCATATACCTCTATTCAACTCCATCATAGAATATTGGGGTCCTATATCTATTCCCTTATAGATCCTCATAGAGTTTCATCTAAATGATGGAATGTAAAATGATGTTATATTATAACTCTATAAGGGAATTTTTTTGATGCACAAATTATTTGAAATCCATTGAATAAGATCTCAACATATCCTCTAGAGTGTGCAATTCCCTATCATACAAGTGATAAAGCTTATATCTATGTACTAAAATTTCTAAGCACTTCTTCACAACCTCATGGTAAAACTATGTCCCTGATTATATATAATGGATAGTGATACTTCATAAAATATACCAATTACATTATGTATATCTTGGAAAGTTGGTCAAGGGTGAAATATTATTTAATATTCATAAAGTTTTCTGACTTCATTTGGTGATCTATTACAACCCAAATAACATTATATCATTTATATGTTTTGTATAGACCTAAGATGAAGTCCATGTGGATGTTTTCCCATTTCCATACTAGTATGGGAGATGTTTGTAACTTAACCTTATAAATTATTCATTGAAAATTTAATTTTTTTTATACTAAGCATTGAGATACGTATTTTTTAACTTCTATTTTCATTCAATCCCACTAAATTTTCTTTTTATAATATCTATACATCTAAATATTTCTTTGATGTATAAAGAATGATGAGCTATATACATCATCTAAAAGTTCATTATTAAATTTTGGATTTGACGGAAAACATATTCATGTTCCAAACCTTATTATTATATATTTTTCAATGATGAACTCCATAATATTTTTTATGTTTTTCTGTAGCATTACATCATTTTATTTGGGAATCATTTAACTTCATGTGGATGGAAAGTCATGCACTCAATTGGGAAAGAAATGATTTATATACTCTAATTATTACCATAAGATTAATCCATTACAAATATATGAGTATTATGGTTTTTTCAATCCTCTTCATGGATAAAGTATCATATTTGTTTACTATTCAGGGCATAAAATACATTATTCACCTTCCCAAGGTTAAAATGTATTAAGTATTCATATTATTTTAACAATTACAACCATATCCTCTGGAAAAAATTCAATTCCTCTTATGTGAATTTATATTTCAATTCCTTGTGATCAATATATACTTTACTCATTTCTCCATAGAGATAATTTTACAAAATATGTAATGAAAAGATCACTGCTTCCATCTCTAAACCATTTATTTGGTAATTTTCATCATGTTTGTTTAAATGGGGTGATACATAATCAATTACCTTATAATTCCGTATGAGGATGAAATCCAAACCATTGTTAAAATAATTATTATATATATTAAGAATACTTCCTCTCTATAGGATAATTTAAGAATAGTAGCAATTAACAACATATTTTTTAGTTTCTTTAAAATGTATTCGCATTCCTCCATCTAATGGAAGTTTACCCCATTCCATGGTAACTTGGATAGTTGTTTTGATAGTAGTGAGAATTTTTTTACAAGGCATCAATAATATCCTTCCAACCAAAGAAAAGTATAGATCTATATTATAGTGGTTGGTCTATGACATTCCTATATAACTTAATATTTGGTGGATATAATTATATTACATTTATTTTGATTACAAGACCCATGAATGATACTTTATATAGAAATAATTCACACTTTCAAAATTTTCCATACAATTTTTCCTCTATTAAGATCCTAGACACAATTCACAAATTATATTAATACTCTTCCTTTCTATTTGACTATATATGAACATCATCTATAAACACAACCAAAAATTGATAGACAAAGTCTCTAATGACTCTATTAATTATATACATTGAGATAGAAGGAGAATTCATATGTATAAAAGGAATCACTATAAATTCATCATTTTCTTTCCTATTATGGAAGGATGTCTTTGAAATTATAAAATATTTAATATTTAATTGATGATTTCTAGATTGAAGTTCAGTCATTGAAAAGTGTCGATATCCTATGAGTTGATTGAATAGATCATCGATACAGGGTATAAGATACTTGTTCATGATCTTGCTTTTATTAATCTCATGATAATAAAGTAAAAGATGAATTTATCCACCCTTCTTTTTCACAAATAGGAATGGTGCACTCAAGGGTGAAGCACCATGATATTTAAAACCCTGGTCTGAATTTTATTGAATCTTCTTCTTTAACACCTCTAATTTAATGATAGCCATTATATATGAACTGTTTGAAATAGGCATAGATATGGTTATGAGTTCAATTTAAAACTCAACCTCACACTCTAGGGAAAAACCACATAGTTCCTCTAGAATTACATAAGTATATTCTAAAATAATAGTTATGTCATCAATGCTGAATTCCTCTCAAATATTTGGAGTAAAAAATTCCCTCATTGTTGTGTATCATAACCCATATTATAAAATTGTATTCCATAAGGACTTCATAATCATCCTAGTATTGATATGTGATAATAGGATGAATTTTATAATAAATTAGATATAATCATCCCAATATTTTATTTGGTATTTATATAGGGAAAGATATCCCATACCCAATATTTGGTCATATTCAACCAAAGGAAGATGAATTAGATATGATGGAACTATCATCCCCAAATCTCAATATGAGAATTTTTATTAATCTTAGATGTCACCATTGTGTCTCCATTAGTTTTCACCAATAGTTAAATATTCATTATTTGGCGTGGTGATTCCACATGTAAAGAAACTTGTGCAATATAAAATAATGTGATGAACTAGAATAAAACAATCAATTAATAGATATTAACAAGAGATATAGTATACCAAAAATCACTTCATTATCATGACCATTCTCAACAATAGGGATCACAAAAGAGCACCCTATTCCCTCAGTTTGGGATATGGTTGGGGCATATTTTCTATATTGGCCTAAGAGTGATGGTATCAATTCAAATAATATTTGAACTCATTTCACTTGAAGCATTTTAGTAAGGGTGGATCATTAGATGAGACCATATTCTCTTTTATCAGGTTATTATCCCCATTGGATTTGTTAAATAGATGTGGAATTAGTATCATTTTTACCACAATTAAAACACTTCTATAATCAATTGATGCAATTATAAATATTGTTTCTTCAAATTTTATTTTAGGTATGAAATTAGGATTTGTTCTATCCATGGGTATTATCATTGGTTCCTCCAAGATACTCAAAATATTATTCTCCTAGAAATATTGATTGATTCCAATTTCTATATCAACATTAAGACCACGTCAAATAATCTCTTCACAGCTACTGAAATATATGATATATAATTCCCTTCAAAGACTTGGATTTAAGATAATAAAAAATATTTTGATTTTTCCCTCAATATCTATGATGAAACCAAAGGAATACCTCATAATTATTGTGAATGTTTCATCATATGATCCAATAGATAAAATTTATTTTATTTCTTCAATTATAAGAATTTACGATTCATTTCTATGTGAAGAGTTGGAGGAAAATACTTTTTGAGAAATATCTTCATAAACTCTTCCCATACCATAGATTCTACTTCTTACTTTTCCATGATATTATTATTATGACACCATCACTAGTTAGCATAATCTTCTATATGATAGACTACAAAAAACATTTCTCCTAATATAAAAATTAAAGAATGAAAATTATATTTTGAATTTCATTCACCCATTTTTCATAAAAAATGGATTTTAAGACTCACAAAAAAAGGGTTTTTGTTGTCACATAAATAACTTGATAGTGAGTTAATTCCTCTTTATTGTGTCTAGGAGATCAAAATAATTTGGAGTTTTCCAATAGTTTGAGAAAATTGGGTGATTATTTCTAAGATGTTATACACTTTTTCCCAAATATTATTAGGTTTCATGTTGGGAAAACCTCTACCTTTTCCATTTCACACTTTGTTAATCAGTTTTTTCGAGTTTCTTCAATTAACATAATGAATGTCATATTAGGAATGGGTGTACATAAACTAGTGAATGAACATAAAAGGAAACTATAAACATAGAAGGAGGATTTCATATATAATGTTAAAGAATTATCCTATGAATCTCTAGGTTTCAATATCAGTTATCCATGGTTTTATTTTTAATTGATCTAGTTATATATATATATATTAAAATCCTTCAAAATGGAACCTAAATATATTTCCAATAACCAAAGAATATCCCTTGGGAGTGTTAAACCAATTGTTTAGTTAGGCCTCCTTATCATGCACTGGGTTATGATTGATTTAATACCTATAGTGACCCATACTTTTAATATATTTCTATTAAAATCTAAATAGATGAATATTCTTTGCATGGAATAACTATCCACACTATAACTGTTTAGGTCTAGTATCATTGGAAACATGGAATCATAAACAACTAGTTCCTAAAAATTTTACATAATCTCACACTAATTTCATCATAACTAGAACTCTTCATACACATATCATACCTAATACCTTTATTGATAACCAGGGGAAAGGAAATATAAGAATGTTGTGATCTCGGTTGGTATGTTTTGTTAGAAAGGGAGATATCAATGATAATATAATTGAAACATGAGAATAATTGTATTGGAACACGATAACAATGTTTCAAAAAAATACCATTCATATCATAAATCCCAATATTAATTCATGGAATAAATCATGGTTTCTATAAAGATATGAATCATAAGGAAATCATCGAGCATGAACCATGAAATCTTAACAAATGCATAAAATTGATTTTTTACATACACATTTTCATAGAAAATCATTTCCTTAGTAGTCAAGGAACATTTATAATACTATCATAGTGTAATGGGTTTACTCCTCAAACCATCATAGTATTTAAGGTTCACATCTAAGACTATCATAATGGAAACATTCACTTACTGATTGGGGTTCACCCCCATTCTAGTCTTGTGTATATAATGAGATATCAATCTTAATCCAATTAATCAGAGTTATATATATGTACCACCCATAACATAATAAAAATAATACATCTATGTTCTATAATATCAAAAAGAATTCATCATATTATAACCCTTTAAAACAAATGGGTTTCAAAAACATTTCATCACAAAATAACCTATAGAAAAGGAATAGATTTCATTAACATCATTACATCATAAACATAAACCATACTGAAAAATAATAAGGATGGTATCATAGGATAATATTCTCATTAAATAATAAGTTACATCATGGGTTGTTGTCTTTTATGAATATAAATATAATTAAATAATCAATAAAACATTGTTGAGGAAAAATAATATTTCCAATTTTTAAAATAACTTATTTAAAAAAACTATGAGAATATAAATTAATTTTTTGTAATTGAAAATGACCATGTAAACATGTTAAAGAATATTCAAATAAAAAATTAGTCCTGAAGGTGGTAAAATCCATTCATTATATATAAGCTAAAAAACTTTCCATCCATACTTCTGTCGGAAATGTCCCAAAATACCTCATTTGATAAATGAAAAGAACATTACTTTCATAAAATTTTAAAAAAAGTAAAACATGGGTAAAAATGAATTTAAAAATTATAGGATAATAATAAAAACTTTATTTATATCATTTTTAGATAACATGGTTTTTTATGAAAAATGTATTTTGACCAAAGACAGAAATGATGTCACTTTTCCTTAAATATATATTTTTAGTATCTTGAGTACATAGGGTTAAGTAAATGAATGAAAAAATTTTATTTTCAAGAAATAACCATAGAATAAGAAAATTTATGAGTTTTGTTAGAGGAATATCATAATATTTCATCATTGGAAACTTAATAAAAACAATCCTGATAAATAATGAGATTGTAACAGAAAATCCATTACTTTGGGTTATCCTTGCTCTGAAATCACTCTATCCACTTGTATAATTACATTAAAATTTTTATAAGTATATAAAAGGTTCATTTTTATACTTATAATATTATATTTTATCCCCTTAAAACATTTAAACACCCCTTTTTATCAATAAATCCATATTAATATTATCACTTCCAGGTGTTAACAGTTTCATTTATCATGAGTATTTCAGCTGATTAGTTTTGGTTGTTGTATATTTATCTTAGTTACATAATATAAAATATATTAGTCAAAATATAAATATCTAATATATTATTTATATATATATTTACAGTCAACTAAAAATGTTAGATATAGAAAAATAAATTACACAGTTCATGGAGATGGTTGGTTGTACGTATGCATGAACACTATTTTTATTTTTCGACGGATGGATTGAAATAAAGGTAAATATTAATTTAAATTTGTAGGATTATTATTATTATATCATATATATCATAGATACTCATCAAATAAATCCTCCTTTACAACCCACTAAAATATAAATGAAAAACAAATAACATTATTTTATGGAGGTTGTAGTGCACATGTTCGGATGAACGACGTAATCCTTTCCCAATGGATTATATGGTAAATATGTAGAAGTGATTTTATAATTAAAAAAGTATAATTATGAAATAAATATCACATATATATATACAATAAATCCACCATAATACCAATCCATAAAAGATGGCGAGGAAAAATTAATTGTATTGCTACGTGGAGAATGCTAGCCATATATACGCATGAGTGATACTTTCACTTATCATTTGACTTAAAAGAGGGTGAATAATGATGTATTAATAATAATAATAATAAAATTCTAAAACATTTTTGATACTGAAGTTATTATTTTATTATAAATTCCATATATTTAGAGGAGTTAAAGAAGTGTTAAAAGGAATTTGATCGGGTAAGGTGATTACCTCTTATTTGAAACGACTCCTCTAGATCTCCCCTAAAGGTCTATAGGCTTGGTATTTTAGGAATAAAAAGACCTATATAATGTGGATATAGATGTTTATAAGGGTAATATTCAGATTTTGGTCGAACTATAAGGCCCAATTGACTATAAATAAGTGAGAGAGGATGTGATCATTTGGAATTGAGGAGATGGGAACTTTTGAAATTTTTAATTGATTAAATTATAATAAATTAATTATAAAGAAAAAATCCTCTAAATGGATATTTGTTTGAAGATAATTTGGGATAGGGATTTATTCCCATCGACCAATATAATTTAGACATGTTTTTGTGTCATTTTAAACCTTATCATTTTGATTAACCCTTAGTTAACTAATTTTAATTTTAACTATGGAATCTACTATATCAATATTAATGGTTGTAATTTTTACTTATATGAAAAAAATTGGAACATAAATGGAAAATTTATGACACTTTCAACTATATTATAAATAATATTTTTTATTTCATAATTTTTATTATTTTTAAATAATTTAATAAAATATTACTTTCATAAAATAACATTATTTTCAATTTTCACAATATTTATTTATTTTTAATTAAAATCCATAAATAAAAAGTTTAAATTTGAATATAATAATTTAAACAACAATAATATGTCATATAAACCTATAATATTCACTGAAAACTATAACTTACTCAAATTATGTCCCTTTAAATATTTTTCAAATTATTCATCTTATTTTTCCGTTAATTGAATAAATATTGTCTTGACATTGTGTATTTATTTATTGTAATTATATAATTCCAAAAAAATAAAATCGAATCACTATCATGAATATTATTTCATTATTCACGAAATTCCTTTTATGATTCAATCATAACTCGTTTTTTTCTTTATGTGAACACATTAAAGATATTTAAAACTAAGAAGGTGACATTCTGTAATTTAAATAATATGTAAATAATTTTCATGAAAAAGAGTCCATTAAATAAATGAATTTTTTGAATAAAGTGGTAACGATATAATTAAATTCATCTAATAAGAATTACGATGAAAAATTATTTCCCTACCAATTAGTTTTAACATAAATTTACATTATTTACCCTTTATTGAGTTGATAAATTTTACCAAAGTTACCATTCATATTGTCCCAAAATAAAAGGGGCCTATTTACAAAATTTAAGCCCAGTGGTTATAAATAGTTAGTCCATTTAATCTAATACTACACTTATATATAATTGAAATTAATTTTAAAGCGTTCAAAATGCAACAAAAACCAATTTTAAAAAATTAAATATTTAAACCTAAAAGTGGATTTATTCGTATCTAATGCATAGATAAATTTTTTTTAAAATTTTAAAATATTTTAATGAGTAAATAATAGATTAATTCCCTTAAAATAATTCACAAATAAGGTTTAATTTTTTATTTTTAAATATAATACATTGCTCACATAATTTTTTTTCCATAAAAAACATCACTTATTTTCAAATATTTTTTGTTTTTAATTATAATAATTTGATAAATAATGGATTAATTTTATAAATGTGTATAGTGTAAATTTTTCATAATTTAGTTATTAATATTAATACCCACCAATTCCACAACTAGGTGATAATAGATGCATAATATTTTAATAATTCTACACGGTTCATCTAAAATCACAATTGTTTGTAATAAAAGTTATCAAATAAATAAAATTATTTAAAGAGAAATGTTATATAGAAATATCATGGTTTTACATTATACCCCACTAAAAAATAATTTATCCCTCATAATTCATCTCTCTAATACATACATATGATGATACATCTACCTCATGAAATCCTCAGGTTCACAAGAAGCTTCCCCATATTGGTCGTTTCGACACAAAACATTGACCATGTGAGTGTTATTATTTTGAAGAACATTATCTCTCTGATACAGAATATTTACTAGATTTTATTCATAAGAAATATCATTATATAGCTGCATGAATTCTAATTTCAGTGCATGTAAAGGATCTGGTATGTAATTCATTAAGAAAGATACATGGAACACATAATGATCATGAGAAAGATTTGCTGAAAGCACAAATCGATTAGATACTATCTTGATATGATCATGAATTTAAAAAGGACCAATATACCTAGGTCTTGGTTTGAACTTATTCCCAAATGTCATCACCATATTCCTAGGAGATATTCACAATAATAAAAGTTCATCAACTTTAATGTCTAGATCATTTTGATGAAATTGGACATAACATATTTTGTCAACTCTGAGATGTTCTTACTTTCTTCTGAATAGATCTAACATTCTCTACAATTTCTTTAGCTAGATCAGATCCTAATATCATTATTTATCTAACAACATTCCAACATTTTGGAGTTATTCAATTCTTAACATAGAGGGATTTATAAGGATCCATGTGAATGTGGGAGTAAAATATATTATAATAAAAAAGTCCACCAAAGAAAGTTATTGATCCCAAACACCTTTGAAATCCATATATAAAGTTCTCAAAAATTATTTTAGAGTTTTAATAGTCCTCTTAAACTAACCATTTTTTTGAGCATGATAATGTAACATCCCATTACCTTTCTAATAGTTATGTTTTAAAACATTTTATGGTTGTCCTTTTTCGTTGTCTGGTTCGGGCCAATAAGGAATTGGGAGGATACCTATAATGGTGAAGTAAGAGATTTATTGGATTTTCATCATAAAACATGCTCCTTTTGCAGTCTTCTGAGGATTTTCATACTGTGCAATGTGGATATAGGTAATGTAAGTTCTAAAATAATAATAGATCCATTTTTAATAAAAGGTAATGAGTTTTTCAGTGATTGTGGGATTTTTTAATTACATGACGTGTAATCGGGTTACACATATTGTAAATTCCCATGTATTGTTATTAAACAGATATGTTGACTGAAAATTCTCTTTCCCCCTCCATAGGATTCCTTTTTCTCAACTGAATAGCCATCCCTAAGAAATTTTGGATCCCTCAAACCCTTCCAGGTCATTGTTTTCCCAGGATTGATCATTATTGTGATTATTGTGTAACTTTTCAGGTAAGTGTTCTCCTAATATATTCATCTATTTTTCTTTACTCACTCAGAGTTTCCTATATTACCTTGGGATTAATGGATCTAAACTCCATTCTGTTGAATCGTATTTATACTATGTGTTACTAGATCTTCTTTTCCTTCATTTATATTAGCAGGTTCTGTTGAGAGCTTTGTGTTTCTGGGAGAAAGGTAGGTGGTTCCGTTATGATGGCCAAATTTCATTAGCCATGATTTTAGTGATTTTAATTCAATTTTTTTATTTAAAGAAAATTACATGAACTGATTTCAATTGGTTTATTGAAAAGCTAATTCCAATAAATTTGGGGATTTGAATGAAAAATTGGCTTTTGGAATGAAATTGGGGAAAACGTCTAATACCATCGAATTGGGGTGTGTTTGTTAAATTGATAGAAAATTGTGGAATTTAAAATTTTGAATTTAAATTATGATATTTATTTTAAATTAGTATTTTAGAAAATGGATTAAAATTATTTTTATATAAACCCAGTGGTTTTATCTTGTAAAAAATGCATGATTTTATTTAAAAATCATGTTTTGGTTTTTAAATAGAAAATTGGAACTTTTGAAATAGGGTAAAAGGATATATTGTATTTTTAAATTTTTTTAGAATTAGTTTCAAATAATTGATTGTACCAGTAAACCTAAAATCCTAGGTAGTTAGTCACTTATTAGGATAACACTCGTTTGATGCTTTAAAACTGAAACAAAACCCAGTACAACCGGCCATATCCCTGATGGGATAGTGAAGATTCGTCTTTGGATAGTGTGAAAGGGATTTGTGCATATACCTATTTTCATGATCGCTTTCTAGTGTGTTTGGATCCCATACCCTGGAACTATCATACCATTTTTTAGATGACCATGTTGCTAACTTGTTTATATTGAGATATAAATGTGGGCCAATGTATGTAAACTATTTTACAAGCCTAATGAAATTATATAAAATTTTTATATTAATTGTTTGTGTAGCCATTTTTTTAATGTATTTACATTATTTGAAAAGTAAATCATTAATTGTTTTAATTATGTTATGAACTGATACACCTGTTTATTTGAACTCGAAATATTAATTTTGTTAATTAAATATTGGCATGTTTTATGGAATCCTTGGTGAGATCCTACTGGGATTTTATCTCACACCCAACCCGGGCCTTCAATTGTTTGTAGATTATCTTCTTCTAGATTTGAGTAAGGGTAAAATTCTATTTGGAGGTGGTAGTAACTGTTAATCCTTGGGCTTGGTGAGTTGAACCCATTGGGGCTTAGGAAGTTGTCATTTTTTCTGGAAATATGTTGTAGTAATTTGGGTTTTCATACCTTTTTAACTTATGGTACACTTCTCCCAATGGAGTTTCTCTTATATGCATACTTCCTTGTTTATATTCTTACACAATGTTTCTAGAAAAACTATTATGACTTTTATTTTGTATGATTCCAAGTACTTTTCTCCAACCTGTGGGGATCAGGAACACCCTTCGGGCCATGTCAGTGCCGGATAGGTTATTGGGTTTCTAGGATACGCATGATGGTTCATGAAAAAGTGGTATCAAAGGTATTGGTTGAGCTTCTTGTCTTGACGTCAACATGCATACATGTATTCTTATTAGGACTTAGAAGGTAGTTGCAATTGAGTTCATATCTATCTCCCACCACAATGAACCTTAAGTCACCAAGGGTGGTTTTAGAAAGGCCTATTGTGGAACAATTCAATCCCTTTTCCCTGATTTTGATTTGGATGGATTGAGATCCAAATATTAGGCTCTTATCTGTTTCCATTATTTTTCTGTGTTGCTATGTCTGAGTGTTAATCTGATGTATTCAAAATTGTCTTCTAATGTTGTGTATTATTATGCCTCCAAGAAGACATGTGAATTATATCGAGGAGGAAGCTTCTAATGAACCACAATGAGAAAATCCTCCCATGGAACCGAGTCCAGTTGAGGTGATTGTATTAATTGTACAGGATCTAGGAGAGACAGATCCACAAGTTCCCATTCAATATCTAGTTGTGGAATCTCAAAGGGATGTTATCCATAATCATTCTTAGGATTTCCTTCACTATTATTCACCATCCGTAAAAGAATACAATGATCTTCAAGAGGATATGGAATGGTTGGTCGGGATAGAGAATTTGTTTTAATTCTTAGAGTCACCTATGGAGATCAAGTTGAAGTGTTCTATCTTCATTTTTAGGGGACAAGTATGAGATAGTGAGACTTGATGGTGATAGAGAATAAACATCAGGGATTAGAGGGGAAAGACTTCAAGTCTCTTTTCACCAACAACTTCTATCTATAGTGAAAGATTGTTAGCCAAGTATTTAGAGTTATTTAAACTTGAGATACCTAAAATAACCATTACAGTGTATAAAAAACATTTTTCTGAGCCAGTTCATTTTTACTTGAGGTAGTATCAAATTAGAAGATGAATACTCATTGGTTAGATATGGGGCTTCGAGCTGATATTTGTTTCTAATTTTTCTTACTGAAGATGTCTGATTATGATGATGTGATGGATAGATTGTTTCTATGAAAAATGAATCAGGATAGAAATTCTAGGTTTTTAGGAGTTACTTTTTCTCCAAGTGGTAGTGTGAATTCCTCTAAATGAAAAAAAGGAAGCGGGATGATTCTCATGGTGTCTCTCGACAACATGGTTTTTCTAAACATTCTACAGTGCTTGGTAGGGGCCCTTTGATTTTATACCAGTGGGGAAATCCTGGTCACTCAAAAAGGGTTTCCACTAAGGAACCCAAGATCTATGGATCTTGTGGATGTTCATGTCACTTATATAGGTTATTACATATCTTTTCCACTCTTTGCAGTGGCATGGGATCCTCGGATCCTTCCAAAACTGTAAGAAAAGTAGATGCTTCATGTATAAATGTGTCAAAGCCATAGAAATATAGAATGAATCTTATTCACACTGTGGAAGAGTCTACAAAGAATGTGGATATGGTTCCAAGTATTGTAATATGTACCATCACTATAGCTTCACAATTAGTGACTTCTTTATTAGTTATTGGTGCGTCTCATTTATTTCAACCCACATTATTAATATGATAAATCTTCATAAGAAGCATTTGTCCTATGTTTTGGATATTACTAAACCCCTTAGAAGAATGAGGGAGCATGACCCTAGTAGTCCCTCTTATGATTCTACTTATCAAATTGTGAGTTTTGTGGGATTTTTCTGGTTCTCGACATGAAACCTCTCAACATCATATTCAAGATGAATTGAATCATCAACAATAAATCTCATATTGGTTGTTACCTTTGATGTGTATCCTTTAATACACCCAATGGTTAGTTTTGAGTCTTCAAGGAGAATGAGACCCAAGGTCAACTAGATATGGAACATCATATCCGGAGTTTAGGAAAGTGATATATATTTTTACCTTTGACCTGGAGTGAGAATCTCTGAGTAGTGATCTCCCTCTATTTGTTGTCATGTTTCTAGATGAGTTTCATTATAACTTCTCTGGTCTTTCACCACAAAGAGAGTTAGAGTTTTCTATCAATTTAGTACATGGTACTCAACTATTCAATTCATTCTGACCACATGGAAGTAGTTGAAATGAAAGTGTTCAATATTTAGTTAGATAATCATCTAGATAAAGAATTTATATTCTCTTGTGTGTCAAATTGGAAGGCATCAATTCTCTTAACTATGAAAGATGATGGTTCAATTTTCCTTTGTGTTTATTATCAAAAAACCAGAGCCATAGTAAATAAAAATATTTGTTTCCAAGGATTAATGATCTATTTGATCAGTTGAAATGGGAAAAGCGGCTCTCGAAGCTATATATTTGATTTTATTACCATCAGTTGAGTATAAAAGAATATGAAATTTAGAAAAGCATCTTTTAGATAAGGAATGTCTATTATGAATACCTTTTCATGCCTTTTTTATAACAACTAATCTTGTATTATTAAAGGATTTAATGAAAAATATTTTCCCTGAGTATGTTGACACCTTTATGTTAGTCTTTGGGGATGAAATCCTCATTCACTCTAAGTATGAGGAGGATCATGTGCATCATTTAAGAGAAATTACGGAATTATTGAGAAATTAATGACTTTATACCATGATTTTGAAATGTGATTTCTAGATTCAAGTTGTGAAGATATTGGGAATCATGGCATCAGAACATGGTATATCAGTTAATCATGAGAAGGTAAATACTGTTATGGAATGGGAAAAAACCTGATATGTTTTTGAGATTCAGAGTTTCTTGGGTCTGTCTGTGTTTTATTTATAGTTCATTAAGGACTTATCAAAGTTGGTTTCTCCAATGACTGCTCTATCATAGAAGGGAGTAATGTTTTATTGGGATGAGAAATGAAAGAATTATTTTGTTGATCTAAAACATCTTTCTATTACTACACCGATGTTGATTCTTCAAGAGGTTGGCTAAGGCTATGTGGTCTTCTATGATTCATTGAGTTCAGGTTTGGACTACGTTGTTATGCTAGGTAGTCATTTCTTTTCTTATGGATATCATCATCTTAGGACAAATGTGAATAATTATCTGAACAATGACCTTGAAATTACAGCTATGATTCATTCATTTAATATATGGAGACATTACCTTAATATTGAATTCTTCATTGTTAATTCAGACCAGATGATCATGAGTTATACATTCTCTCAAAAATATTTGAATCTTCACCAGAGGCATTGGGTGGATTACCTATAGTATTTCAACATAGACATCTTCTATACCCCCTTGAAATGGATTTTTTTTACAGATTCTTTATATAGGAAACTACCAACCCAAGTCGTGAAGGAATATTCATAAGAGTGAAACTTGATGGATCTATTTGCACAATTGCATATTGGAGTCCTAGAATCAAGGGATGATGTATTTTTACTAGTGTTTCGTTGACCACTTCCCTTATCCAAATAATTCTTCAGGAGAAGTAGCATAATGAGGAAGTGAAAAAATTTTGAGACTCTCTTTATGGTGGGGATATCATTGCTGAGTAGTTGTTCTCCAAAGAGAGAATTTTATGTTATCAGAATCACTTTGTCCTACCTTTAGCGGTAAGGAAATTTCTTATAGTGGATTTCCATAATTTCCAGTGGGCTTTACACCCTGGAATTATGAATATGTTTTATGACATGAAGTGTAAATTATGGTGAATAGGTATGAAGTGGAGCATTTCTAATTTTGGTATCTCGTTATTATATGTACCAACAAGTCAAGGCTGAGTACCAGAAACCTTTAGGTTTTCTTCAGACAATTTTGGTGCCTACATGGAAGTGAGATGAGATATCTATGAACTTTATGGCTGGGTTTACATGTACTCATATAAATAATAATGTGATATGGGTTGTGACTATTCGGTTGAAAAAATTGGCTCACTTTATACCGATTCATAATACAACCAAATTTGAAGAGTTGGTAAATCTCTATGTGAAAGATACTGTTAATTTTTATAGAGTTATATATACTATAGTACCAAAGAAGGATCCTCAGTTAACTTCTCTTTTTTGAAGAGGCCTTCAGGAGGCAATGGGATCTCAGGTCTATTTGAATACAACATACCATCCACAGTCCGATGACCATAAGGAAAGTGCTATAAAGATTATTGAGGATATGATTCACACTTGTGTTATCAACTTTGGTGAAGCTTGGGGTGACCATATAGGGATGGTTGAGTTTTCTTATAACAATCGTTACCAGTGCTTGATCATTTACGCTCCATTTGTGGCCTTTAATGGCCGAATTTCATGATATCCCTTGTGTTGGGTGAAGATTGGTGAGTGTTACTTGGTTGGAGTAGTCTTTATTTAAGAGATGACAGAAAATATTTAGTGATTTGTTATAGAATTTTGATGGTGTGGAGTTGGTATAAATCTTATGTTGATTATCATCACAGACCGTTGGAATTTTCATTTGGGGCCCAGGTGTTCTTGAAAGATTTACCTAAATTGGTTCATTGATGAATTGGGAGGCAAGGTAAACATTCTCCTCATTTTGTGGTCCTATTTGAGGTTTTTGAAAAGCTGGGGAATGTTTATTATGGGTTTTCACTTCCATCATAGATGACATAGATACATAACTTGTTCCATGTATCTCAATTACGAATGTCTATATATGATCTATTTCATGTTCTAAGCTGGGGTGATATTCAGATTGCACTTGATTTATCCCTGATTGATAGACCGATCAGGATAATTGATTCTAAAACCAAGGTACTTCATGTGATTGAAATACATTTGGTTTGATTTCTATGGAAGCATAGTTCATATTTTTATGAGACATGGGTGAATGAGGCACTGATGAGAGAGAATTGACCCCAACTTTTTGATATAGAAGCTTCTTGATAGGTTTTTTGGGGATAAAATGTTTTTATGGTGGAATGTTTTTAACATCCAATTACATTTATGATATATATGTTTTCAAAAATTTCACAATTTTCCATTTTAATTGTCTTGGTAGGAGCATAAAGGAATTGGGAGGATACCAATAATGGTGGATTAAGATATTTGTTGGATTTTCTTTATAAAATCTACTGGATCTATAGCCTACTATGGAGTTACAAAACATGTAATGTTGATACATTATTTGTAAGTTATAAAATTACAAAAAATATATTTTTCACAAAAGGAGATGATTTTTTCGATAGTTTTTATATTTACCAATCAGAAAACTTGTAATTGGGTTACATATCATTTAAAGTCCCAAGTTTTTTTAACAGGAAACTTTGATGAAAATTATATTTCCTCCACACCAAAAATCCATTCTCTTGACCTAAGATTCATCCCTAAGTGATTTTGGAGCCCTCAAACCCTTTTGATTAGATTTGTTCTGTTATTGATTGTTGTTGTCATTTCGGTGTGACTTTTTGAGTAATAATTCTCCATATCTATTCATCTATTTCTCTTTCCTTACGTGGATTTTGATGGATCTTATTGGGATTTATGGATCTAAAATCCATGTTTTTGAATCTTGTTACTCGTTTTAGTTCTTAGATCTTCTACTCCTTCATTCTTGTTGGAAGATTCTGTTGCAGGATTTGTGTTTCCATGAGAAAGGTAGGTGGTTCCCTTATTATGGCAAAATTTGATTAACTATGAATTGCTTGATTTAAATTAAATTGTTTAATTTAAATTCAATAAATTTTACTAATTTTAACTGGTTTATTAAAAAACCAATTCCATTGAATTGGGGTATTTTTATGTGAAATCGGATTTTGGAAAAAATTTGGTTAAAACCCCTAATTCCATTGAATTGGGGTATTTGAATGTGAAATTGCAATTTGGAACAAATTTGGGTAAAACCCCCAATTCCATTGAATTAGGGTGTGTTTGTGAAATGGATTGAAAATTGTAAAATTTAAATTGTTGAATTTAAATTATGAAATTGATTTGTTGAGATTAATTTCAAAGTTATATATTATAAAATTTATTAAAAAGGTTTTTGATAGAAACCCACTGGTTTTATATTTCAAAAAGTCATGTTTTGATTAAAAACTAGTGTTTTGGTTTTTAAATGGAAAATTGGAACTTTAGAAATAGGGGGAATGGGATGAACTATATTTTTAAATAGTTTTATAATAAATATCCCATAATTGATTGTTCTATACCACATGAAAGCCTAGGTAGTTAGTGATTTATTAGGATAACACCCTTTTGACACTTTACAGTTGAAACAAAACCTAGTGCAGCAGGTCACATCCTTGATGGGATGGTGATGAGTCGTATTTGGACAGTGTCATAGGGACATGTTTATACACCTATTGTTGGGACCAACTTTGAGTGTGTGAGGATCACAAATCTTGAAACTATCACACCTTTTAGAAGATGACCATGTTAATCACTTATTTATTTTTGAGATATAAATGTGTGACAATTTTTGTAAACTGTTTTACATGCCCAATGAATTTATATAAACTATTTTTTTTATAAAATATTTGTGAATACATTTGTTTAAAGTATTTCCATAATTTTATATGTAATTCATCCATTTTTTAGTTAGGATATGCAATTTCATACCAGTTTATTTGAACAAGAAATATTTTTTTGGTTAATTAAATGTTGGAAAATTTTATGGAATCCTTGGTGAGAATCTACTGGTCGTTTATCTCACACCCTACCTATTCCTTCATGTGTTTGAAGATTATATTCTTATTGGTTAAAGAAAGGGTAATGTTCCACTTAGAGGTGGTAGTAGTTTTTGATCCTTGGTTATGGTGAGTTGTGGACGTTGGGACTTGGTAATTATCCTGTATTTCTGGTACTTCGTTGTAGTAATTTGGGTTTTCATACCTTTTTGAATTCTGGTACACTCTTCCCCATATATTTTCTCATGTAGTCATAATGACTTGTTTATCTACTTCCACTATATTTGTGAAAAAATAGTTCCCACTTTCATATTGCATGATTACTGGTTTTAGTATCCAACCCATCGAGATTGGGAACACTCTTCAGGACATGTTGGTTCTCACTCGATTTTCAGGTTACTAGGATAATCGTTATAGTTCATGATAAAGAAGTTGTGCTGAAACATAACTTTATATCTAGACTTTGCTGAAGACATCTCCAAAACATCAATATTAACCCAATACCTTGATCAGATAAAATTAATAATTGTACATCATGAATTATTACCACTTTCTTAATGTATAACCATATATGTTGATTAAGAGAGAATTATTCTCAATGTGAAATAAAGTGTGTTGAATTTGTAAAGAGAGTAATACGTTTCAAGTAGCATTATATTCCTTTATATGTTCTGGGGAGTCCGATGACAATATCCATGGTGTTGTTTTCCTATTTTCAGTCTTTTATGTGTAATGGTTGTAACATCAAGAAATATACTTTCCAATATATCTCTTAATTTCATCCAACTATAAATACTCTTTAAAATATATATACATCTTCATACATCCAGGATGACTGTAGGATGTAGAACTATGAGCCTCATCCAACAAAACCTTCTTAAAATATGGTACCTAAGTAATACATGCACTGTTCTTGAAACTTATGATTCCATATTAATCACTATTGAACCCAAGAACATTTGATAACTTATTTTGTACCTATAAATATTTTTTTGATCCTTTTTAATCTTTACATGGATGGATGGATGAAAAATCATTTAAGAATGATATTATTTATCTCCATCCTTCATGATTTTATGATCCAACCATTAAAAATCAAGAAATATCTGATTTTTTAATCCTCAAAAATAAAAATCAAGCATGATACTATTGACTTAAAACATCTTCGACATTGTTCACGTTCCTAGGGTGGTAATGTATTGAGCTATTATAATCTTTAATCTATTCTATCTATCTTCTTTGGAATATGTTTATAATGATTTGACTGAAAATATAATATAATATTTTATGATTAATATATATGTCACACCTTTGTACATAGAGATAATGCCTATGTATCATTAATGAAAAACTTATCATAGTTATCTAAAATTTCTATGTGGGGTAATTTTTCTCATGGACTATCAATTTTCACGAGGCCTGTGTTATAACTACATAATACTCCTTGAGGAAATATCTCATTCCCTTCTTTTATGTATAATTATTTATTACAAATCCTTCTCCACTGCAGGGTAGTGTGAGAACATGTGTGATAAATAGTATTATCAATAGTTCCTTATAAAATTCCTCACATTCATCCGTCCAAAGAATCGTGGATCCCTTCCAAGTTAACATGTAGAGTGCACTCAAAAAACATTAAAAATTATCTACAAAGAACTGATAATATCCACGCAGAATAAGAAAAATACATATCTTAGTCATTGTGTCCAGTCTATGAAAATTTTTAGTAACTTCTTTGATTTAAAGCTCTTCTGACCAACCCACACTTGATATTATATGACCCAAGAATAAATCATTCTAATAAAAAAATTACCCATTGGTAAATTTTTCATAAATCTTTTCCTTCATTTGGGTCTTCAGCAAAGTTATCTAATGATCTTCTTGCGCTTACATTCTCATTGAATAAAAAAATATCATCTATAAATACTACCCAAAATTGATCATGGTAATCTCTAAATACTATATTCATTAAAACCATAGTGATAATAAGGGAGTTAGTAAGACGAAATAGAATCATAATAAATTCTATGTGCCTATACCTTGTATAGAATGTTGTATTGGGTATATCCTTCTTCTTGACCCTCAATTGATAATATCCAAAACAAAGATCAATCGTAGAAAATTATTTATCTCCATTATGTTTTTCTAACAGGTTATCAATACAAGGTATATGATACATTATCTTGATAATGATCTTGTTACGTTCTTAATAAGAAATAAAGATTCACATTGATATATCGTTCCTCTTAAAAGATAGAAAATTTACACCCCAAGGTGACACACTTATCCAAATGAATCCATTCTCAAGATTATATTAGAGTTATTTCTTAAATTCATTCAACTAAATATGGGCCATTTTATATAGAGTCCTGTAAATAGTTTTTGTACCAGGTATGGGTTCTATTTAAATAAAAACATCACATTTTTGGGAAGAATAATAAACTCTTTATGAAAGACATCAATAATCCAACACAATAGGAATATTATTGATTTAGAGTTTCTCCCTAATAATATGAGATAAAATTCCCTTTTAATTATGAATTATGACCTATATGATGGATTTAATTTCTATTGGATGATCATTTTTATCATCACACTGATAGATCAAAGGATGGTTCTGAATATCGAATGTTACTTCCCTTCCTCAAAAATTAATGTGGGATTTATGTAAATAATTCCAATAGATTCTAAAAATAAAATAGAATTCAACTAGAGTAAGAATGAAATGATTTATTGAAAAAAATTCTAAATAATTCAACCAATGAATAATAATAGACTTTGAATTCTATCATCAAACCATTAGGTGTTTTTACTACTAACTCAACATCTAATTTTTGATGTGGTACTATGAAATCCTTATAAAATTATTTAGATATAAAAGAGTTGTTATATTTGGAATTAAATAATACATTAGTAGTTTTAGAGATAATTGTCAGTGTACACTTCATAATGTCTTTATCTTACCCCTAATTAGATAAAGTGATTGCGTGATATTTTGATTTTTATATGGGATTTAAAGGTTTTTAACATCTAACATCATCATTAACCTTTGGATTAAGGAGATGGTTATCATAATTCTCATACTACTTGAATTTAAAACATCAGAGGTAGGCTGGATCACTCTGTATATATTTCTCATTATTCACATCATTAGCTAATTCAATCCCATTACTTTGTCATTTGATTATGTGATGACCATCCTTTCCACAATTGAAACATATAGTTGTTACCTTAAGATAATATCCCCCATGATTCCTTTTATAATTTCATCATAATGGAAGGCTCATATTGTTATCTTTATGTGATTTATAATTTCTTTTGAATTCCATTTTTATTTTCTTATGAAAACCATGAGATTGTTGGTTACTCCAATATCCATACCCACTATGTTTTCACATCAAATGATTTATTAATAGCAACTGAAGTCCCTCAGGTATATTTACCTTTGGATAATTTTTTATAATAAACTAATGGATTAATAAAACATAATTTTAGGTTGTATGATAATACCAAAGAAAACCTCAAAAGTAATGCAAACATTTCCTCATAAGTACCAATATATTCATTATCTTCTTATTTATTTGAATAAATTATATCCTGATTTTCATAAGACATATATGAGGAAAGTCCTTATTGAAAAATAAGTTTTCAAATCCTTCTCACACTATAGATTTAATTTCTTCTGGTTAAACTCTATTATTGATAAGATTCCACCACCAATTTTCTTCACCTTTCAAATGAAAAAATATATAGAATAACATTCTTATATTTCTAACAATGATGAAAAAAATATATCTTTTTAATGTTACATATCCATTACTCAGTAACTAGCGGATCAATTGACCCACTAAAATAAGGTTGATGTTACCTCATGAAGAACTAAATAGAATTTTGTTCTATAATTTACTAATTTGGAATCTCAATGTGATTCCATGATTTAGAAAGTTCTGTGAGAATAGAAATAATATTTTCCCTTTAATATCTCATAACATTTGGTTGATCAGGAGGACCATCATTGAAATTATCATCGCATTCAGGATCCAAATGATTCTATCACGTTCTAGACATTGAATAAAACTAAAAAGAATTGTGTGATAAATCTTACTCTTATTGGTAAACCATATGATCTTGAAAAATAATTTAAATGATGTAAAAATTGTGAAACCTTATTTTAAGAAAACATAATTTTATCCTAGGAAATTATTTTTAATTACCAAAACTTTAGTTCTTTATCCTATAAATAGACTTATACAAAGGATTCTTACTAAAGGTATATCATCCTCGTTTCCAATGGACAAAAAAAAATTTATATTATACCAACTATAGTGACTCTTAATTTTCATATATATATATATAACATCTAAAATGATGAATATTCTTTTGATAACATAATAATCCACACTATATTCATTTAGGTCTAGAAATTTTGGAAACATAGAAACATAAAAATATTTTTCATAAAATATCTACATAGTCTACCATATATTTCATCATAACTAGAACCCTTCTTATACATATCATAATTAATACATCTCTTCATAACCAAGAGAAAGAAAACATAAGAAATGTGAGAACATAGATGCTCAGTAAGGGTAAAAAGGGAGATATTAATGATCACATTAGAATAACATGAGAATAAGGGTATGAGTACATGATCTTAAGATTT
This sequence comes from Viscum album, assembly GCA_963277665.1. Classification (NCBI taxonomy): domain Eukaryota; kingdom Viridiplantae; phylum Streptophyta; class Magnoliopsida; order Santalales; family Viscaceae; genus Viscum; species Viscum album. Next base: position 408,124,287 of record OY728130.1, read on the forward strand.
CAAAACCATAACCTTCATATCAAAGATCATAATATTATGTCATGGAATTAATATTGGTAGTTAATAAGGCACGAGTCAAAAGTAAATTGAAGAACATAAACCATTCAATATTAACATAAGCATAAGGCATTGATTTATGAAATACATAAAATTATAGAAAATAATGTCCTTAATATTCAAGGATCATTGGAAATGATATCATAGTGGAATGTATGCACTCCATAAACCATCGTAGTAGTCAAGGTCCAATCACGAAACTATCATATTGTAAATGTACCTTATTGAGGTGGATTCACTCACCATTCCAGTCTTATTTACAACACAAGATATCAATAATTATTCAACGCATTGAAGGGTGATATAGGTATCAAAAATCACATAATGAAAATCATACATATGGGTTCCATAAGATCATAAAACATTCATGATATCATAAACCATGAAAATAAATGGGTTTCGTAAGCATTTCATCACTGCATAACCCATGGAAAAGGAATGAGTTTTATAAAAATCATGAAAACATAAACATAAACTATCCTAAAAAAGAATAATAATGATATATTTAGATCAAACTCCCAGTAAATAATATGTTAAATCCTGGGTATTTATCTTTGATGAACAAAAATACCATTAAAATAGCATTAAAACATTATTGTTAAAAATAATCTTTCTATTTTTTTAAAATCAGTTATTTAAAAATCCTGTGAAAATGTAAGTGAAATCATATTTGTTTAAAATTAATATGTTAAATCTTAAATTAAGATTCATAGAAAAAACTATTTATGATGGTGGGAAAATCTATTTATGTCGTATAATTTAAAAAACCATTCTTAGATGGTTTTTTAAAAAGTCATAAAGTACCTTTTTTTGAAGACGGAAAAAATATTACTTTCAATCCATTTTATATAAATTTAAAAATGGGTGAAAATTACTTAATTTTTTTGGATAATATTAGAAACATTATTTATGATATTTTAAAAAAATATGGATATAGAATATAAAGTTTTTTCAACCGAAGAGATAAATGAAGTCGTTTTTCCTTAAAAAATTATTTTATGTCTCTTGAGTATTTAAGGTGAGGTAAATGAATGGATAAAAAATATTTTAATGAAATAAACACAGTCTAAAAATATTCATGTGTTTATAGAGATATCAATCATAATATTTAATTATTGTAAACTTAATCATAACAAATCTTGATAAACAATGAGATTGCAACATAAAATCCCTTACCTTGAGTTCACCATTGTTCGAAAGCATTCTAAACTCCTATATAAAAAATTTATATTTATTTTAATTCCATAAAATATTATTCTTCATACATATAATATAATATATTATCCTTTTATAACATTTAAACACTCCCATTTATAAAGAACCCATTATCAAAATTTCCATTTCCTAGTGTTAACTATTTCGTTTATCATTACTATTTCAGTTTAGTAATTAAGGTCGTTGTACAATTAACTTAGTTCCATAATATAAATAGTTTTAATAATAATATATATAATATATATATTTATTATATATCTATCTAGAGTCATCCATAAATTTTAGTGATAGAAAAATGAATTACACTTTTCATATGGATAATAGGTCGTACGTAAGCATGAACACTATTTTCATTTTTTTAACGGATGTAATGAAAAAAGTTAACTATTAATTCACATTTTTGGATTATTATTATATTATATATATAATATATATTCATCAAATTCGTCCTTATTACCATCAAGGTACAATATAAATGAAAAAAAGAATGACATCGCTTCAAAGAGGTGGTAATCCACACACACACAAAGATGCCATTATCACTTCCCAAGGGATTGGATGTTAAATAGGTCGAAATGATATTATAATTTTATAAGTGTAATTATTTAATAAATATAATATATAAACATTAAACCAATCATAATACCCATTCCTAAAATATGGTTGTGAAAAATTAATTGTATTAATGCGTGGAGGCGACAAGCCGTACGTATACACGTGCAATACATTCACCTCTCATTTGATGGGAATGGGGGTTTAATAATAGTATTTTAATAATAAAAATAACTTTTAATAATATTTTGAAAAATTAATTTATTATTTTATAAAATTATATAGATTTATAGTAGGTAAAGAAGAGTAAGAAAGAAAGTGATCTGGTGATATTCATTGAAACGACTCCTTTAGATCTCCCCTAAAGGTCTCTAGGGTTTATGTTTTCGGAAGAACATAACCTCTAGAATGTGTATATTTAATTTTTTAATAGTAATATTCATATTTTGGTTTAACTATAAGGATCAATGTGGTGTAAGGAATTGATCAAGGAGGTGTGCTTTTATAATTTTGGTAAGGAATACTTTTCAAAATTCTCAAAATGATTAAATTATAATAAATTCTTTATAAAGGAAAATTAATACATATTTCTAGGGATTTTTAGATAAGGTTGTGTAGGTTTTTATTCAAATAATCCAATATAATTTAGACAAGTTTTTGTGTCATTTTATACCTTGTCATTTTGATTAACCCTTAGTAAACATATTTTAATTTAACTAGGATAAAAATTATTTCAATATTAATGGATTCATTTTTTTACATATATGGTAAAAATTAGACCATAAAATGAAACTTTAATACCTTTGAGACCAAATTTTAACCACCTTATCCTATTATATAATTTTCATGAGTTTTAAATAATTGAATAAAATATTATTCTGATAAAATATCATTATTTTTAATTTTGACTATATTCATTAATTTTTACTTAAAAGACATAAATGAAATGTATTAATTATAATATAATATTTTAAAAATACTAATATGTCATATCCAGCTATAAAATCCCATAAAAGAAAAAAATTAATCAAATTTTATCACGTTTAAAAATTTTAAAATCATTTATTTTATTTTCTATCAATTGAATAAATACTATTTTGGCGTTGTTTAAGAATTTATGGTGATTATGTAACACATTAAAATTAAAAATAAATATAAATAATGAAAATAATTTTATTTTTAAAAATTAATATTATGATTCTTTCATTACTAGTTTTTTCCTATGTGAGGACAAAAAGGATATTTAAGGCATTTTTGTATCATTCTTTGATTTAAATAATATATAATTAGTTTTCATGGAAAAGTGTTAATTAAACAACTCCATTTTAATTCTAACGTGATAAGTATAGAATTAAATTTTTCTAATAAGATACAGGATGACAAATTAAGACCTTACTACTTCATTTTATCCAAGATTAACACAATTTACCCTTTACCAAGGTGATAAATTTTACCACTATTACTATTCATATTGAATAAAAATAAAAAGGAGTCTATTTAAAAAATATAAACCTCCTAAATATTAAATTTTAATTTTTTTCATCTAATCTAATACCTCTAAATGGAATAAATTAATTTTCAGGTAAGTGAACAAAATACGACAAAAAAATCTTTAAAAAAATACAATTTTATCATAAAATTGGAATTATTATTATCCTATACTTTTAAAAAACATTTTTAAGGTTCAAAACATTTGATCAAGTAATTAATATATAAATTTTATTAAAATAATTCACTTATTGAGAATATTTTATTTTAATGATATAAAATACAGTGTGTGTATAAAAACAATTTACGAAAAACACATTTTTTCAAATAAATTTTGTTTTTAATTATAATAATTTGATAACAAATAAATTCATTTTATAAATGTGTAGACTGTATTTTTTTAAGAATTCAATTATTATATTTTTACCTTCGAATCCAATATCTAAATGATAAGAACCCATCAAATTTTAATAATGTTACGCAATTTTTTTAAACTCACTGTTGTATGTTACACAAGAAATCAAAGAAATCAAATTATTTTAAGTGAAAAAATTCCTTAAAATATTAGGGTGTTAAAATTACCAACACATCCACTTTTGGGTTATTATCTATAGGTACATCTATTCTAGAGCCTACATCCACTTGTAGTATATATATATGGATGTAATTTCTAAGAGAACCATGAAAACTATAATTTACCAATGCATTGGGATGTTATCCAATATATAAAATCACCCCTATACTTTTATCTATAGTTTTCATTAATTTTCTCTAAACTAATACACCAAAATAAATGAACTTTCCTCTACTACCAACTAAAGTTAAACAATTTAAACATAACCTAAATAGTATAATATTCTCATCATTTAGAAAATAAATCTCACAGAAAGTCACACAATCAAAATACCTAAAGGTTTAGTGTCATGGTGATTAGCTATATATGAAGCTTATTCTAAAACACTTGAAAACATTTCTCTACAGTCTTTCTCCTATATTCCCTTTTCTAGAAATCTCACATGATATAATAACTTTCATAATCTTGGGGAGGGAAAATATAAGAAAGGGATAACCTCATATGAACAATAAATTAAAATCATATCATATTGTATCATATCATAAAAATTAATTATAACATGAGTAAGATATAAATATCTTAATACAAGATCATAATACCATGGATAATAATCATAAAACGTGAAAGGAAAACATATAATCATAACATGATCATTAAAGAAATGAAAAAGTTATGATGTGGCTAAAAATACATATCAACAATAATAAAACATGTGACCATGATATAAAGGTGTAGAATAGATTACACATTTAGTGTAATCAAGAAAAATAACATTCAATGGAAATGAAATGCATCTTGGAAATTTGGCATTTCTTGATAAAAAAATTGGAACAACTATAATCATTGGAAAACCTTTTTGATAAAACCCATTATTCTTCTGACTATGTGAATAAAATATTTATGTCCATGCATAAAAATCTGAGAAAACCCATCATAACCATTCATATATTAGAAAACTCATTCTGTCCACTACTAACTATCACATAAGATATAAAACCAATGTATTAGAAGTCGATATAGTACCCCACTAGTGATTTTCCATATTTATGTGTTCTAATTAAAATTTATCATTAACATATATTAATTAATCCATGGAAAAATAATGGATTTCATAAACATGAAAATGAAACCATTCAATTTTTATAAAGAACCTATATAAATAAAATTGGATTCATAATACATCTATATAGTATAAAATAACATCATAAATTATATCATTTGATGTCAATAACATGATCATCCAAACAATCAAATAATTAATAAAAATATAGAGTAAAATATGAAATAAATATCCATTATATTTAATTAGAAGATATTGAATCCAAATCCTTAAAAGAAACTTTTTAAAATATATTGTATTCATCTTTGTAAAAGTAATAGTTACGAGTAATTTTAAAAAATTATCCTTTGTTTTTTTATCGAAAAATAATAATTGAAAACAAATCCTTTAATGGAAGTGGATTTATATAATTTTTTCTCTTGAAATAAATAAATAACATCAATTAAAATGGTAAATTATTTAACATAAGGGAAAGAAATTCAAGATGAAAACATACAACTCAAATGAAGAAGATTGAGTTACCATATTCATTAACATAAAATAGATTTCCAAAAAAGTTCATTAACCTCATGTATAATGAACATTAAAATATAAATCAATTATCTAAAAAATGTAATTTAAAATTACTTCCTTTTTTTTAATTATTTTATATACATATATTACAAATAAATTACTAGTATTGTTTATTTTCATTATCTTGTGTTCAACATTTTGGTTTTTTGTTATGTAAATAATTCAAAAATAAAGAATATGTTATCACTAAGTGGTTCAATCTAATCAATAGAATAAAAATAAATAGATATAAATCATTTTTTTAAAATGATAACATAAGTCCCCTTTTCATTAGATGAAGGACATGAAAATGACATATGAAAACGGAAATCACAATGAGCTAGTTTTTGACGTCTTGAGTGATTGAAATGTTATATATTAATAAATTGTTAATATATTAAATTTTTCTCTAAATAATAATAATAAATAGTTAAATATATTATTATTAGGTCATATTACCATTATATTACATCACATAAACATTAATTACATAATTGTTATAACATCATTTTCTTTAATGGTCAAATCAACATAAATGGTAACACTGTATAATGTTTTCTTGAGTAAAGGAATGTATTGAGATAATGATAATATGAAATATTATAAATCTAAAAAATTTAATTGTTATCATATATTCTCTGAAAATCCATTCATATAACCATCCATGATAGGTGGTGAGAACAAAAGAAATTCATTTTCTGTGGAGGTGGTAGTCTGCACGTACACTTGATTAATGATCTCATTTCTCAAAAAATGGGAAAACGATATTATAGAGTAAATGATATTTTAATAATTTTACCTTTTATATATAATACCTATTTATTCCTTAAATCTATCATGAATACCAGCTTTGGGATTTAGTGATGAAAAATAAACAACATCGCCTCGTGGTGGTGGTGGTTTTTATGTACAAATGATCGATGATTTATTTTTTATTATTAGAGGAAATGGAATGAATAATTTTTGTAAAATTAATATAATTTTATTTCATTATAAATATAATATTATCCACATTATATTCTCAAGGTTATACTAATTTATCATATTAAAATTAAGAAATAAATACTAATAAGAATTGGTTAATCACATTGGGTGAATACATTTATGCATGGAATTATACTCTTAAATGAAGGCATTATGATAAAAAATAGAGAATATAGGATTTCATAAGTGAGATATTGATATAGTAGGATCAATTTGGAAAATTTTCAAGGAGACATTTTAAGGTAAGTTAGGTCTTGAAGTAATGGAAGTGCTTACTTTTTATAAGTTAATAGAGGGGTTTTATTGGAAGTAAGCAATACATTTTGAATAATGTAAAGTTAATAATTAAGGGTGAATTGTAATAAAATGAAAAAATAGAGGTAAATGTTATTATGTGTAAAAACTCACATAAAACTCTCATTTTGAAGATAAACTATAGGTCTTAAGAGTTTTTTCTTTTAACTTTTCACTTCTACCCAAATTCCTGTTTACCTTGGAAAATAATTTTTTAATATTAGTAAATAATTTTAATTAAAAAAATTAATATTAGACATTTTACCTAATTTGAACCCTGTTATTTTAAATTTTGAAATCATTTTACCAAATATTAATTCATGGTTGGAAAATTTTGTTTCATGATGTTTTCAAATAATATTTTAAAATAGTTTTTACACAAACACTATTCTAAGATTAAAATTAATTATAAAAAATAATTATTAAAATCATCAAATATCATGATATAAATTGGTTAAAATAATAATAGGTTTGATTCTTTCATTCCAAATAAATATAATATCAGCTTGAAAATATTTGATTCAAAGAAAAGTTTGAAAATAAAATTTATTAAACTAAAATTTTTAATTAGTTATTATATTTTTTGACATAGGGTTTATCTGATCAAATAATATATTAATATTTATAATATTATTCCTTAAATATATATATTATTAATAACATTTTTTAAACTTATAGGATCGACTACCGTAATGATAAAATCATAAAAAATATATTATTTACAAAAATGAATTTTTATTTTGAAAAATTAATCTTTTTAGAAAAATACAATAATTAATATGGATTAAAATTTGATTTGATGAAATCAAAAATAAATTTTATTTTATCAAATTTAAAATATATAATTTTTAATTTATGTTTATGAAATAAAAAACACAATATAAAGAAAAAAAAATTTATGAAAAGAACTATTTTTTTATGTAACTCATATAAATTATTTATCCTCTATAGGTAATAAATTTAAACAGTTAACCACATTAGTTTCTGTTATACCTTTATTAGTAAAGTTATTATAGTATATTTTTGTTCTTTTACATTAGTTGTAGCATGTAACACATATAATCTGACCTGTCATCAATTTTACATGGTTTAGAAAAACAAGTCATTATAGTTTTCTTATAAAACTATTTTATTATATCTATGTAAATGAGTAGGTACACGTGTTCCTACATGCACATGACTATTCAATATTATGTTAAGGAATGTTGTTGGTTCCATTATAATTATGTATATATTGAAACACATTTGTAATCATAGGTGCACATGAAACTTTATATGTTAAATTTTCGGTATCCCATTAGTGATAGGATGTTAATGGATATTTTTTTGTGTTGGCCGTCATATGAGTCAGGTGCCTATTGAGTATGGTTCTTGGGTGGGAACCATTTTAGTTTATGGTGTACATGTATAACGGATATTCATGTATTTTCTATAATTTTTCATAGTGGGTTTCCACTCATGGAATCCTCATTTCTTGATCTTTAGTATGAATTTGGGATCCCTTATTTGTGTTTAGTATTTTCAGGTTTAATTCACTCAAATTTCAAAGTATATGTAAGGTTTTAATATATATTCATGTTTTTAATCAATGTTTTATCAGTTATTGTTTATGTGGATGTCTAAACATGTATTTCTTTCGTGGGTAACTATTTTTTTGGTTTTGGCTTCTAATGATCTGAAGGGCTATGCTGGACTTCAGTTGGAAAATTTCCTTATTTAATTTGATATTCCATGGTAAAACCTACCTACCACTCAAGTTATATAAAACCCTAGTGTTTAGGATAACATTTAATTTCAAGGAGGGTTTCCAGAGCTCTTTTATTGTATTTCCATTATATAGTATGGGTTATTTGGTTATGGACATTGAAAAATGGAATCATATTCATATTTTGAGGTAATATGGGTATTATGAATTTATTTTCTAGATAGAATGTTGGAATATCTGGAATTTGGGGTACATAATGTGAATATCTAGCCAAAATCTATATATAAGTAAACTAATTTATGAAGGATGATAGAATATGATTTATATACACCCTAATTACATGCGTGGTATTATTCAAAGTTTCTTAAAATAAAATTTAGGAAGACAAGGGAAAGAGGATATTGGGATCCACTGAGTCCAATCATTTCTTTTTCCCATGCATCATTTGGTATAGTGGAACATTATGTAATGTGAATATCATTTATATTATTATAATTATATGTGAACGAATGTAATTATTTAAATAATAGTTAATAATTATATTAGTGTTTTACTAAATAGTGTATTATGTGTTATCTAATTAATTAAATTCACTCATGTATACGCCTATATTAAGATGGATTACCTACTTCATATTTACTAATTTAATTAAGATTTTAGTTATGAATTCACTTCATGAGTATTCTACAAGTCCCCTATTTACGATTATAGTTATATGAATTCTAATCATTTCTATATTATCATTTTTTCCTCATAATTCTACCCCTTTTTTATAAGTATTTTTTTACTATATATAATTATTATTTATTACTTAGTATCCTATTAATGATCATGTCACATTACTTTTTTTCTAGAATTATTTTTAAAAACAATATCTATTTTTTTATTGATCATGTTATTTAGTGTTTCCATGTTATATTTGTTTTAATTCATAATTCTATTTATAAAACTCGATGGTATCTTTAAATCAAAGTAAAATGTTTTTTAATATTTTTTTATATTGAAAAATGGTTTTTAAAATGTGTCTGTCTTTTAAAAAATATTTTCTTTTTTGTAAATAATATAAAAAGTGGTTTATTACAAATATTTTTAGAAATAATATGATTTTGAGAAACCAAGTGTTTTTATAAATTATCAGCTTACAGTAATGTTAAAAATGAGATGATGATTTCTCAAAATTAATTTTTAAAATGAGCTAATTTTTATAACTCTAGTTTTTCAAAATGTATATATATTTTATTTCAAAGTGGAATAAGATTTTTATTAAACCATTACTAGAAAATGGACATGACATTTGGTTAAAAAAGTAGAAACCATTATTTGTGAGTTTTTTTAAATACAAATATTTTGATAAATATTAATCCAGTGATAGGATAAATGTCAGTAGATCAATGATAATTATAATAGAGGGAGTTACATAAGTGTGGTGGGTAGTTTTATGGATACCATTATGAGGATTTTAGGGGGCTTAGTACACCCCTGTAGTAGAATTACTAGAAATATAGTAATTTTAATTGATTTTATGATATTTTTCACTCGATATGTGGTTATGTTTTAGAATTTATATTGATGTGGTGATAATTTGTTCACCTTGTAAACAATATAATTTTCTGGATTTGGTTTATTTGATTTGGATTCAGTTGTAACATATCAGAAGTGTAATAGATGACTTGAGCTATATATTGTGGTGAAAATTATGGAATAAATTTTATTATTATAGTTATGTGTATTTTATGACTTGTATAGCTAATTTAAATATCTGATTTAAAGTGTTTTAATATGTCAAATTATGCATTTAGAGAATTAGTTATTCTTTGAAGAATATGTGTGTTCATAGATAGTTGGATGAAAGGTTAGTTTTAATATTTAAGGATGAAGAGTTATATTATGGGGAAATTAAAAAGATATTTATAATATTCATTCATATTTAAGTAAATAATAATGAGTTAATTGGATAAAGAAAGGGATCGTTTGATTTTTTGGTTTCATATGGGAGGTCATATTTCAAAATGTTATTTTGGATAAAATTAAGATGTTTTAGGATGAAATTATAGGTGTTTTGTATGAGGTTAAAGGTTTATTAGGATGTTTTATCGTTTTGGTGAGCTATAATTATGTGTTGTAAGACCCTGATATTTTAAAAGAATAACATTATGTTTGGCAACATATCGGCACACAACACTGGTCTTAACCGACCTGTGAAATATATGATCTTTAAAACCTAACTGTTAAATTGGTGAGTATTGATAGTATTGAATAATTTATTAAATTTATATAAGTTTCCTTTCCAATTTTTATATACTTATAAATTCATAAGAAATAAGAACTTGATATTTAATAAATACATTTTATTCTTAAAGAAACATTTTCTTCAAAAGACATTTTATTGATTTTTATGAGACAATATTGTTATTAATTTGTCGAGATTTTGGAAAATTTAATTGATAAAATGAACTTAATTTTTTAAAAAATCATATCAATATTTACTTGTGGTAAAATTTTGTGATTTTTTGAAAAAATATTTATTTATTAGTAAATAGTGAAAAAATACAAATTTTTGAAAATGGTCATTTATTTTCAATAAATTCAGTAATTAAACAATCCAATTATGATTTAAAATTTATTTCAAGTAACATATGGTTTCTATATTTATATTTAATCTGATTAAACACATTTTTATTACCTGTATAGTAGATTTTAATATACGTATATTATTGGGGTTTCAAATGAATTTTTTTAAATTGTTTTAATGCGAATAATGTTTCTCCTTTTTAATAAGTTAAAATAACACTTAATGAGAAATAATTTAAATTAAATAAATATTATATATCTATAAATATTAATATAAATTTATATAATAATGATTACTAATTGTATAGTTAATATATAATCTTCTTATACTTTATGTATATGTTTCGTGAAAAACTGCTTTTCGTTTCATCTACATGTTTAATTTAAAATTAAATTATGAAAATTTGTAGAATTGAATTTGGTAGAATTTATTCAATATTTTTAATCCTAATAACTTATATTATACAATATTTTCAAATTAATTTTTGGTGATAATGAATAATGGAAATAGTAAAAACCTTTTTCTATGGTTGAGGCGAAAATTGGTTTACCATGGGCTAAACTAAACATATAAGTGTTAACATTTCCTGCAAACTTGTCTAAAATCTATTTTATAGAATTATTTAGACCTTATATCAAATAATTCTTGATAATAGTTCATTTTGGAGCCTTTTGGCATGTGTAAATGGAGGGTATAACCTATTCGTTTAAAATATTCAAACAATGTCCTCACCCCCACTTATAAAAGGTCACCCCTATCCTACACTCTTCACAAAATAAACCCCTTTGGTTTGAAACGTACCTGACTATATCCCTTCAAAAATTCATGCCCAATTTTCTATAATCCTTGTTTTTATTATAAATCCATCATTAGAATTATTTTGGTGTAAATATAAAGAGGTCTCCCAAAGAAGAGGTGTCGTTCTTAACTAAACACTCTATTTTATTTCTTATTCCACCTACATAAAATATTATTAAACCATGATTATAAAATAATATCAATATTTTATATATATTGAGATGTTATTATGTAATTTTCATAACCTAAATCCATCCCCTCTTCCATTAAATGTGAAACGAAACCATCATTCATTTGTACGATGAACTACCGCCTTATGAACAGATGTTATCCATTTTCCATCATCACCTATTACAACTGGTTGTAATGATGTATTTAATATATAAATATATGAAATTAATGAAATATTTATCATACTTAAAATATAATATATCATTTAATTTCTTACATATAAACTCATTCAAAAATGACAACGTTATTAGTGCATACATGTAGACTACCACCTCCGTGAAGGGATGTGATTTGTTTTTCATCAGCACATAACATGGATGATATGTATATATATATATATTTTAATGAACTAATTTTTTATTAATGATATAATGATCATTATATAAGTATAATATAATAATTAACTTCTTTCTATAGTGACCACTGAAAAATTGAAACATTAATCATGCATACCTACATCATACCGTATCTATGACTCTAATGTAGTTTATTTTCCAAAAAACTATTCATTTTTTGTTTTAAAAGTATAATTTATGTATAAAAATTATAATTATTCAATTATTATTATTCTTTATATGATATAAAGAAGTCCATTTTGACCACATTCAACATACCAATGTCGTAAGGGGATTCTTATATCACTTTTATTTATGTGAGACTTATGAAATATTCACCACTAATCTATATTTTTCAGTGTATATACTAACCATAAATGTATTTTATTATTATATTCACAAATTTAATTTGGTTTTACAAATCCATATGGGTTTCTCTCTTACAAGAGGTTTTTCCCCAGAGATTACATTAGCAATATGGTATTTCGTCTCAATTTCATTTCATTGAGTAATATTTTAATGTTATACACATAATTTCTCTTATATTGTGTATATAATTAACCTTATACATGTTATATCAAGAATAATTTAAAATTAATTGTTTTCTAATTTGAAAGTTTAATTATTTCAACACAGTTTATTTGAATTAGAATTTTATAAGTGGTAAAGGTTTTCTTAAATAAATTACCTTTTATCGGGTTACAATTCCTCTTTATTGACTCTGTTATGACATGATTATGTGTGGATTAAACTATAATTTTTTTATTCTATGTTTACACTTGTTTTTTTGGATTTTTTTACAAAAAATATAACCATTTATTAACTATCAATTTAATGATATGTTCATTGCAAGTGTTATTTGTCTTAAATTCCTTTTCTTTGGGACACATGTTTAATAAAATGATCATATATTCTTTAATGGGAGATATATATACTTCCCATTTAATAATGTTTATCAAAAATATACCTATTTAAATGATATTTAATGTTTTTTATGTTATTATTTAATGTGGCTTATTATTTAAATGTTACAAATTGGAAAAGGCTTTATAATACAATCTCATTTATTTTTGGGGCAGTTTATTCCCAAGGTTGCCTTAGAGGAAATATTAAGCTCATATTTTCTTAAAATAAATATATTTTATCATTATATGGTTATTCATGTGGTTTATCTGTTTAATTTATTATTCAACCCTTATTGATTAAATAAACATCAACAAAGTATCTTATATGTGATATCAACCTGTTACCTTATTTTAAATTGGGAAACATTCTCTTCCATATCCATGTTCTCTAAAATGATTAAAAAAAGTTCTCTTTTTTATATATAAATTATTTATTAAATATACTTTAAATTGTATTTAAACTTATTTGAATTGTAATTAAAGGAAATGTTTATAAAATTCTCATGATGGGTCACTTTTGACTCCCTTTACAAAATGTTTTAAATGAATGTTTATTTTTAACAATTACATAAGGAACGGAATTTCACACAATTTTGGGAATTATTTTGTTTGAAGATTACTTTATAGGTTTCCTAGTTTATTTTCAAATAAAATTATCTGTGTAATATTTTTTTTAATTTTTAGTTTTTAAAATTGATTCTTATAATGAAAAGTTTATTTTAATCAAGAATGTTTTAGTGATATTTTAAGGGAATTTAATTTCATTAATGTCAAAAACATTGATTTCACTTACACTCGAATAGGGATATTTGGTAACAAAACCATAATTATTATTTGTCTAGATAGATTATGATAATTGAAGGAAACCTGATACTTTTTAATGGTTGAATATAGAAATGAAATAATAATGATTATTGTTATGTTGAAAGGTGAATGATTCTAAATGTTTTATTCATGAATAGAACTTGGAAATTATTAATGATCATGGATGAGACTAATATATATTATATGATAGGTTATCCTAGATAACACTAGGTGAGCTTGATATAGTTTAAATGACATGTGCACCCATATAGCATTAGGTGAGCCCAATATAGTTTATAGTATGGATGAGTCCAGATAGTTCTCCAAAGCATTGTGTAATGATTATGTTCTCTAGAGAATTATATCATAAGTCATCAATAAGTTAAATCCAATTTTTAAGTATTTTTTGAAGGTGTCTATTATGAAAATGTTTCAATATCCGAACAAATTTTCTTTATTCTTTCCATTGGTTATAAATGTTTTCTTTATTCAATATTGATATCACATGGCTTATGATTGTGGATTCTTATTAGTCTTGCCTTTATAAAATATTTATTAATTTTTTTATTATTCATAGTGTATGTATTTAGGGGTATTGATTTAATGAAATATAAATATTGTTTAGTTATATTTAATTCAATTAATTATATTTTAACTCATTAAAATATTTTATTTTTTGTATAAGTTTTTTTTGGGATTATAAATTTATTTTTTCTAAAATCTATTTTAAAGTGCATAATGTTTATCATTTTTAATTAATTAAACTGAACCCTAAAAATTACTGATTTAAATGAAATATATATATTATATATATAAATATTATCATAAATTCATATAATGATTATTACTAGTCATAGAGTTAATATAAAATCATTTTATGCTAGGAAAATATGTTTTTTTAAAAAAATTTTTTTTTTCATGTCTATGAGTTTAATTTTTAAATAATTTTTTCAAATTTTGTTAATTTAACTTATAATATTTATTGAAAATTTTGAATCATAATAATTTATATTTAATAATAAGGTAAACATAATTATTTTTACAATGAATAATGAAAATTCTAAAAATAATTTACCGTAGTTAAGGTAAAAATGTGTTTATCGAGGGATAAAATAAAAGTATAATGGTCAAAATTACTTAATAATTTGTATAAATTTTTTGTATAAAAAAATTATAACTTATATCATCTAATTATAGATAATGGTCTTATGTTGAGCCTTTTTTCATGTGTAAAATGTGGGTATACCTTTTTGTTTTCAAAAATTATTAATGTGTCTTCTCCCCCACTTCTAAAAGAATACCCATAAACTCTTATATTTACTATTAAAAATAATTTTGGTTAGAAAATTCCTACAAATATCATTTAATAATTACCTACCCACATCTAATAATCAGTTTTTTAAAAAACCATCCTAAAAAAGAATTTTGGTGCAAACATAAGGAGGTCACCCCTAGAAGAGGTTTCATTCTTAACAGATCATTAAATTTTATTTATTATTATACCTACTAAAAATATAATTCAACCCTGATGATATATATTATAAGTATTACTATATAATAATATGCTATTATGTTAATGGAATGACCAAAATCTGTATACTATTTTATCAAAAGGTATATGAAAACATTTTGCATGTGTACGACGGACTACTGCGTCACATGCAGATATAATTCATTTTCTATCATCAAAGATTATGCATAGATTTAATGATGAATTTAATATATATATATATATATATATATTATATTCTTGTAATATTTATCAATATGAAAATATAATACATTTTCTTAATTTATTACCCTTCCACTCACTGAAAAGTGATAACGTTGTTTATATATACTTGTGGACAACTACATCCACAAAGTGATGGGATTATTTTTTATCCCCAAACCACATGGATTATATATATAAGTATATTTTAATAAATAATATGTTATTATTGATATAGTTATCCTTTTATAAATATAAGATAATATTTACCTTCTTTCCATAATGATCATTGAAAAATGGAAATGTTATTAGTGGATGCGTACGACCTACCATCTCCTTGATTGAAAAATAGTTCATTTTTAAAAATAAATATTAATATTTAGTTTTGAAATTAAAATTTATATATGACAAATATTAACATGACATTATTATTATTCTGTAGATGATGAAACAATGACCCATTTGACCATAGTCAACATACAAATTTCATAAGGGGTTTCTTGTCTCACTTTTATTTTTGTGAGACATTTTTCATATTCCCTACTTATTTATATTTTTTTGTTGTATATAATTCTAATTAATTTAATTTGTGACTAATTTAATGAAAATAATTTTTATTTAAAAATTCAAATGTGTTTATATCTTTTATGAGGGTTTGATTCAGATATTGCCAATGCAGTAAGGGATTTAGTCTCAATTTCTCTTCAATGATTCATATTTTAATGATATACACATAATTTATGTAATATTATGTATATAATTCCCCATTAACATTTTATTTAATTAATAACTCATAATTAATTTAATTTTATGTTTAATTTTTAGTTAATTCAACCAAGGTAATTTGACATGAAAGTTACTAAGTGGTAAATGGTTTTATAACTCAATTTAATTTTGTTAGTTTATAACTATTCTTTAGTGACTCTGTTATGAAAAGATTATGGGTGAATTTATATATAAATTGCTTCATTCTATATTTTCACATGTTCATTTTTGGATTTATATTTTCTACACATAATCTCTCCAATGATTAACTATCTATTCAATGATATGATCTCTATAGCGGTTATTCATCTCAAATTTTGTTACATTGGGATAAAAGTTTAATAAAATGAACATATCTTATTTTATGAGGTTTATATAATTATAATTTTAAATTTTATATCATGAATATATATATATATTTTAATGATATTTAATTTTTTTATCTTATGTTATTATTTCACGTGTCCTATGATTGAAAAGTTACTAATATGGAAAAGGATTTATGGTACAATCTCCTTTCTTAGTAGGATTATTTATGTTCAAGGTTTATCTGGAAGAAATAACATGCTTCTATTTTTTCAAACCAAATATATTTTATTATCTTTTCGTTATTCGTGTTTTTACATGTTTAATTTCCATTTCATTCTTTTATTGATTAAATAAACATCGAGGAAGTTACTTTCAAGTGATATCGATCATGTACTTTCTTTAGATCGGGAATATTTATCTTCCATATCCATGTTTAATATTTTTTTTTCTAAAAGAGTTTTTTATAAACATAAATTATTTCCGAAATCTATTTTTCATTCCCTTTATCCTTCTTTTAAATGGGTTTAAAATGAAATTTCTTGATGTTTACAAAATGGGTCACTTTTGAAACCATTTATAAAATGTCTAAAAAGAATGTATATTTTTAACATTTAAATCATAAAAATATTTTAATACCACTATTAGAAGAATTTTATTTGAAGATTCCTTTATTTGTTTTCCATGGTTATTTAGAAAATAGTTTTCTCAAAATATTTTTTTATTTTTTAGTTTTTTGAATGTGATTTTCATAATGAAAAGTTTATTTTCCTCCAGAATTATTTAAATGACATTTTAATGGAATATAATTTAATTTACGTCAAAAAACCTTTATGTTACTCAAACTATTATAGGTATAATTGGTAATAATATCATAATTATCATTTCTTTGTATTGATTTTGGGATTGGCATGGTACCCATTTTATTTCCCCAAGTGAGTCAAGAATAAAATAAAAATTATTATTGTTATATTGAAATGTGAATGATTATAATTATTTTATTAATGAACGATACTTGGGAATTATTTATAATCAAGTGAGAACATGATATAACTTATATTATGGGTGCACCAACATAACATTGGGTGAGCCTGATATAGCTTATACGATGGCTTCACCCTAGTAGTAGTCCAATGCATTGGTTAATGATTATATTATCTAAAGAATCATATTAGAAGTTGGTATTATGATTATTCTAATTTGTAAGGGGTTTTTAAGGTTTCCATAAAGATAATTTTCCCTAAAACCAACATGTTTTCATTATTCTTGTCATGGGTTATAAATATGTCTTTTGATTAATAATGACATCACATGGATCATGATTATTGATTATTACGACTTATCCATTTATTAAAGATTTATGCCTTGTTTTTTGATTGATGATCCTGATATTAATTGGTATGATTTATCTTATGTTATTCTCATGTACATTTTTATATCATCATAATGTTATGCTCAGATTTTTCTCTCTCATGAAATTAATTTGTTGATGCTTATGTTTTCCCTTACTAAGTTTTTGAGATCACCCTTCTTATGTTTCCTTTTCTCAAGGTTATAAATAATGATATTGAATGAATTATATCCAGAAGGTGTTCCTATGTATTATGATTATGACCTTATATTTAATATGTAAATACGGGTATAGTGTAAAAAATACTCCCTTGAAGTCATTTTTATGTTAGTATTCATCAAAATTATCAAGAAACTCTTAACCTAATAGGTCTTTTCACATATATGTGACCTAATATTTACTTTTTTTGTAATAATTTTTGGATGAAAAAATCATGTCACATTTACCAAAATCAAGATTGAAACATAAAGACAACATTTTTTAGCACTGGACCCAAGAGTGCGGGTGTCACACCCAATTTTTCTAGTTTTTTCTTATACACTGGTTCTGTGGGAATTTCCTGTCTATTTTAGGGTTCTAAGTGTGAAGAGTGTTAATATTTGAAGTTATTATATATCTTTATTTTTCTAGTATTATCTTTCTTTTATCCTTGGTTCACTTGGAAAATTTTAGAGAAACCATCAAAGTTTTCCCTTGGCCGACCTTTGTGCACGATTGGCACACGGTTAGGACCAACCATGAGGCATGTCCAGGAAACCATGTAGCATGTTACAAAACCTACCGAATATCTACCACATGGTTTGGGAAATATATTGGTTGATTAAAAAGAAACTATGTGGCCATTCAATCCCTGGGAAGTGGTTTCTTCATGGTTACCACACAGTTTGTTAAACTATGCGGCCTAGTTGTGCGAGTTTCCCAGATTTTAATTTTTGGGATTTCTAAGTTTCCTAACCTTGAGATATTAACCCAAATTCGCCCCTATACTACCTATCATAGTTTGTGAGACCCTGGTGGGATCTCTCATTTCTTCTCAATCCATATCCTCCTCCTTGTCCATAGATCTAAGAGTTTCTTCAAGGGTCTGGCCAATTTCTCGAGGAAAATCTCCTCCCTTATTCCCCCTTTCCATCATCCTTCTATTTTTATCTTGAGTTCTTTGTCTCCCATGGTCATGTTAACCTAGTGTTTCATATTTAATTATATTATATAGGGTGTTTTTCTCATTAATGGTTTCTATTCGTAGATCTAGGGTTTTAGAACCCTCTTGGAGTGGTTTTGGTGGTGTGTTATTGTTACACCACAAATATGAGGTAAGATTTACCATGAAATTGCCCTTTTTAATTTGAGATTCATTTATTTCTTGATTTTATCACCATTTATATGTGATAAATGTTGTTTTAAAACTTTTGGAATAATATTTTGGGGTTAATTTTTGTAAGCCTCATTTTGTGACAACTATAATTGTTTTTTGGAAGATAGTGCAAACTAAGTGTTCAATTAAATTCTTGGTTATATTTATGAGTAATTTTTGTTATAAAATGAATATTTTGGACTTGTAAATGTATTTTTAAGATGTACAATTATTTCTTGGGTTCCTTATATGGGATTACCAAGTTGTTTTAGGTTTTATAATGAAATGAGTAATGGGTTTTAGGGTGTTTTAGGCATGTGTTGTCGATGAATGGCCCATTTGGCACTTTTGTTAGAAATATATTGTTTTAAAAGTGTAAAGGAAATTTTTTTAGATATTTTTTAAATGGTTTGAAGTGCTAAATGGTGTGTTTACACATATTTTTAAGTATATATTGTAGGTTTCATTAAAGTTGGTTTCGTGAATGCTTAAAGGCCAGTTTGGTTACTTTTTGAAATTGATGAAAATGTTTATTATGAAAACCTTAATTGGACTCTTTGTGTTATATATAATCTATTGCATGAGATCCATCTATGGGGTGACTTGGGGTGAGGCTTGTTGTTGTATTATTATTATTATTTTTATATTATTATTGTGATTAGATTCTCAGATGGTATTAGTTGGCTCACCCCTTTATATAGGAGAGATGAGAACCTAGCATATCGAGAGAATGTTTTAAGAATTATTGTCACATTTGTAGGTCATGTACTGACCAGTGGTTGATAATAGGTGGATATATTTGGTTTTATTTCTACAAGGTTGGGCCCCTCGATTTTTCCTGAGTTAGGGTGGCCATGAATTTGGGTGTTTTTTATTTCATCATGTGTGGAATGATATTGGGGATGGGGTCCCATGTATTGGTATGTTCTTGATTATTCTTTATCTCTTGGGTTTACCTGTGTATATTTTCTTTAATTTTCTTGTAGTGATTAATGCGATACTAATATGATCATTCTTGTTTCTATTGTTGTGTGATATTAGTAGTTATTTCTTGTGTAGTGTTTTTATTATAATGTGATGTGTTGGTTTCAAAATGGTATATGTTTTTTTAAAATAAAATTGTGTTTTACCCTCTTTTTTTCAGGTTTAAAATATAAGCATCACATTCCCCTTAAAAAGGTTTTGGTATCACTATTGGTATATACTTAGTTTTGTAAATGAATAAGGAAATGGGTTGTACTATGTTTTTAGGTAAAATATATAGAAAATAATACATTTATAGATTATAGATCAAACTTGAAATTGATTTTTCTTTAATTTTAATATTTGGGAGTTGGGAAGTATATTGTCGGGCTAGCCTACTGAGCTTTAATACTCATTCCTATAGTTCTTTTTTGTTTTAAAACATGTGAGGATTAAACTTGAGTTCATTCGCCTTTCCCAATGGTTGATCATTGTGTTGGAGAGTGAATTGTGTGGTCACATAGAGCTAGTGTGTTCATCTAGTTTGTTTTCTTTTTTATAGTTGTTTTATTGTTTTATTTATTTTATACGATGTCTAGTTTCAATTCTATCTATATATATTGGACTTATTTTTCATCTTTCTACTGTTTATATTCTTTAATATTTATTAGGTGAAATCATTCCTTGGTGTACTCTATTGATGGATGACACTAGTTTTCATCCCATGGGGATCGAGAATACCCTTCGGGCCTTGCCACAAAATGGCTTAGGTGATCGGTTCAAGGTTTACCCAGGTTGGTTCTTGATAAAATGGTATCAAAGGAGGTCGACTCTAAGAGGACCTTTCTTTTAAAATCACCATTTGTTTTTTGGTTTAAGGGGATTTGATTTACTAAATAAAAAAATATGGTTTTTTGAAACAAAATATTTTGAAATCATGGGTTATTTTGAAAACAGTGACTTGTTGAAATGTGTTTGAAAAAAAAATGCTGGTTTTGGAAATAGGTTTTGAATGGTTGGTGTTTTTTTGAATGGGTTTTTTCAATTCTAAAGGGGTTTTTATCTTGAAGGATAACGGATTATTAAAATATATTTAGGAGAATTTTTAAAAATACAAAGTGGATGTTTGAAATAAAATGTTTTATTTGGAGGATATTTCAAATGTAAAAGGAATGGGTACTAATCTTGTGGTTTTGGTAAAATTAGATTTGTTGAATTTTAAGATTTTTTTTGGAATGAGATGAAGTTAATTTATGATGGAAGTATATAGGACTTCATTTTCAAGCATGGTAAAATGTTTTTTGACTTGGTGGTTAGTTTACCATGGGAAGGTACTTGATTTTTGAATTTAGTTGAATGGGTTTTTTTTGGAAAATGAGTTTGTTTTGTTTTATACTTTAGTGTTTTCATGGGTGCTCAAATGCATTGTTTTATATGGAAATGTGGATGGATGGCCGGTATAGAATGGTGGATGGATCCTTGTGGTAGAACATAAATATGCATGTGAGTGAGACTCGATTGAGCACCATTGGTGAGTGTGAAAAATCTACAATGTTTTATTGTTTTTCAAAAAGTATTTTATACTAGAAAATTGTGGTGTTTTTGTAAGACAATGGTTATGTGGAATTTGTTTCTATGTCTTTGAAGTGTTGTTTATTTGGTATGGTATTCCTCATGATCTAGAAGTGATTCTCATGTCGTATATTGTGATTGGATTATGTTGGTAAGTTGATATTGAAGCGGTGTCTTAGTGGAATTTTAGAGACATTTTTGGGAATTATTTGAGCCTTTTTACCTCCGAGTTGTTGTTTGTTCAATATGATGTTTTGGGTTCATGAGCTGATTTTGATAGAGCTTCTGGTTTCATTATTGCCTGGTGTTTTCCCCCATAGATATGTAATGGATATCATAGTATGGAAAAATGTGGTTATTCGTTAGAAATCATTCCAGTTGATCAACCTAATGATTTAGTTTGTGAGTTTTAGAAGGTAAAACCACCTATTTGAATAATTTCCCAACCGTCCTGTTGGAATAGTGAGATGTTTGGGCTCCATCTAGGATACTTTCTTATTACGGTGATTCCCACGGTTGTGGCAGTTTTTCTTGGTGGTGTTTGGTTTTTTTCTCCATGTTTCTTATTCACTCTCGTCCTTATTTGGAGTGATAGGTAATGGTGTTGTATATCTCTATGTTCATGTTTGGGTGAAGGGTGTGTTGTTTAAGGAAGTGAGTTTTGTGGTTTTTCATAATCCTCTGTTTCTTCCTTAGAGTCTTATGTGGTTCATGTGGCACTAAATGGAGTTTCAGTAAGGGATTAGAAGATCCTAACAACGATGTAGTAGATGCTTCATCCATCAGTTATTTATCTATATATTCCAGAGTGAAGATTGATCATAGTCAAGAATCTAGGATGTTTAAGGAGTCTGGTTAAGTTTCTACCTCCACTATAGTAGTGAGAACGTCCTAGTGTTTCTATCATGGTTTCTCTGTCACAGATAATACCCTTTGGTTTTAAATAGTTTGTTGGAGTTACCCCTCACTCTATGTCTATGAATGTGCCTTCTAGTAAGTGATTTTCTGATCAATGTCCTCATGTGGACCACCCATGTGAATGTTATGCGGTCTTGGTTTTTATTTGTTTGTGAAGGTTGAGTGTTGGGTAGTTGATGGTTATGGTTTAGTTGTATATTAATTGAATCCATTCCCTCTTGGACCATGTTGTGAGGGTTTTTGGAATATGTGGGAGTATTGGTCCAATTCATATCCCCTCCATTCGGGAGTGGGTAGCTTAAGTATTCCTATTTTATTCCACTTGGCTATAGTTGGTAGGCTGTTGTATGGGAGTTTTATTGGCATTTGTGGGAGAGGCCTATTTTTGGTTGATATTGAAGTTCCATTTGTCCATTATTAGTTGTTTATTAATGGCAGGGAGATCCATCATGGATCTGATAGCATTTTATCTTAATATGTAATCAGATGCTAGTTGAATTTTAATGGTGGGGAGTCCGTTTGGACCTCCCCTGTGCTGGTGATCTATTTATGGATCAGTTTTGGTATAGTTTGGTCAGAGTAGATTTCTTTGAATACGTACAGTCTCTAAGATTCCTTTTCTATACTGGATAGCATTGGTATTCTTGGGATAAGGCCCAATGGTCTTGTTTCATCCTAGTAGTTGATATAGTGGTCTAATTCATCCACTGATTCTTGGGATGGGGTTTCGAGTTGTGGTTGCTTTTTGGGAAAGAGGCATAAGTTAATTTAGTGGAGGGATTAATGTACTTGGATTAAGATATTTGATCATGTTGATATGGGTTCCTTAGGAATTGATCAATTAGCTAGAAAATGATTTGTATTTCAGGGGTAGGGAAGCGTTAATGGTGGGGAGAAATGTCACACTCTGTCTTTTTAATTTGGCCTTATGCTCTGGTTCGGTGGGAATTTTTGGACTTATAATAGGTTCAAAGTGTGATGGATGTTATTCTTTGAAGTTTTTAATTTTATTTATTTGTCTAGTATTCCCTCATGGTTGATCATTGTCTTGTTTATCATTTTTGTGAGAAAGTATAGAAGTTTGGTCTTGGCAGACCCTGGTGCACGGTTGGTGCACGATTAGTGCCAACCATGCAGCCTGTCCAAGAAACTATGCAGAAGGTCACATAACCTACTATATGGCCATCACATGTTTTAGGAAACTATACAGTTGATTCCCAGAAAACTGTGCGGTCTTTCCATCCATGGGCAGTGGATTTCACAATATTAGCGCATAGTTTGTTAAACTATACAACCTAACCATGAAACTTTACCAAATTTTATTTTTTGGGATTTATAAGTTCCCCCTTATAATATTTTACCCAAACATGCCCCTAGCCTCTCTCTTATATTTTTTGAGACCCTAAGGTCTCTCCCCTTTCTTCCTAATCCACATCCTCCTCCCTTGGGTGTGGATCTAAGAGTTTCATCCAGTGTTAGGGAAATTTCTTGAGGTAAATCTACACTCTTATTCTGCCTTTCCCCCTTATTTTAATTTTTATCTTGAGTTCCTTCTCTCCCACGGGCATGTTGACCAGGGGTTTTATTTTTCCTACGATCATGTTAGATGTTTTTCTCATTAATAGTTTCTCTTCGTAGATCTATGTTTTTAGAACCCTCATGGAGTGGTTTCAGTAGTGCGATGTTGTTTCCCCATGGATTTGAGATAGGATTTCCCATGCACTTGACTTTTTAAATTGAGATTCATTTATTTCACAGCTTTTTCACAATTTATTTTTGATAAACGTTGATGTGAAAATTTTGGATTACTGTTTTGTGTGAAAATTGATGTTTTAAGACTTGTATTGTGATAATATGAATTGTTTTGGTAGAATACACACACCAAGTGTTCGATTAAATGTTTGGTTGGATTTTATGAGTAATTTGTGTTATAAAATGAATGTTTTCGACTTTTAAATGTATTTTTAACAGGTAAAATGATGTATTGGGTGGATTATATGGTTTTCCCAAGTGGTTTTGGGTTTTATAATGAAACTAGGAATTGATTTTAGGGTCTTTTTGATATCTATTGACGATGAATGGCTCGTTTGGTGCTTTCGTAAGAAATTGGTAGTTTTAAAAGTATAATGGAAATTTTTTAATAAGATTTACTAAATGGTTTGAAATGGAAAATGTTGATTTTACATTACTTTTTAAGGATGGATTGAATGTTTGATAAAAGTTTATTTTTTGAATGCTTAAAGTCTTGTTCGGAAACATTGTGAAATTGTTCAAAATGTTTATCATGAAAAGCTCTGTTGGATGTTTTTAATGTATTGCCTCATATAATAGATGAGTTGTCCTTGTTTGTGAATCCCTCTGATCAATTATTGGAGTTCATCAGTTGGGACTCTTTGAGTTCAATTTATTCTATGACATTATATCAGTCCTTAGGGTGACTCAGGGTTGGTTCTATTGTTGTATTATTATCATCATTATTATTATATTCTTGAGATTGGATGCTCCACTGGAATTGGTTGGCTCACCCCCTTTATACACAACACGTTTGAACTTAGCATATTGAGAGAATTTTCTGAGAATAATTTCCGCATTGGTAGGTAATGTACTGACCAATGTCCATAATAGGTGGATATATTTGGTTTTACTACTATGGGACTAGGCCCATCAGTCCATAATGAGTTAGGGTGGCTGGGAATTTATTCATTTTGATATTATCATGTGTTCAATGATACCAGGGATGTGGACTCAAGTATTGGTATGTTTTGGATTATTCTTGATCCCATGGGTTCACCTATGTTTATTGGCTCTTAGTTGCTTGCAGTGATGAATGTGATACCTGTATGATTATTTATGTTTCCCTTATTGTGTGATTACAATAGGACCTTATTGTGTAGTGTTTTTTGGGGAAAATTATGCGTTGGATTCAAAATTGTGTATGAAAAATGTTTTAAATGAAAATAATGTTTTATCCTCTTTTGTGAAAGTTTAAAATATAAGCATCACTTTCCCCATAAAAAGGATTTGGTATCACTATTTTAATAGACTTGGTTTTGGAAATGAAGAAGGGAAATAACATGTACTTTGTTTTTAGGTAAAATATGTAGAAATGCATACTTTTATAGATTATAGTTCAAACTTGAAATTGATGTTTCTTTTATATTAAAGGATGTCCATAAGGAAATATATTATTGGGCTAGCCTACTATGTTTTAATACTCACCCCTATATTTATTTTCTATTTTAGCCCTTGTGAATGCTTCCGCCTGAGATCGCTCGCATTGAGCGACATTTAATCATTGTACGAGAGAGTGACCTGTGTGGGAACACGGAGCTAGCCTGGTCATCTGCTATGTTTGTATTATTTGTATAGTTGTTTTATTGTTTTGTTTCTTGTATAAGATGTTCAGTTTCAATTATATATATATATATTGTACTTCTTGTTCATCTTTCAATTATTTATCTTCTCTATTATTTATTGGGTGTAATCACTCCCTTCTGTACTCTGTTGATGCCTAGTACTAGTTACAACCCCATGTGGATTAGGAACCCCCTTTGGGACTTTCCACCAATTGGCTTGGGGGACCGGTTCAAGGTTTACCCATGGTGGTTCATGATAGGGGTTCTAGGGATATTATAGTTGTAAATTATAATATTTTACTATCAATATTACTATTAACCGATAATCCTATAAAGGAAGTGGTCAATTGGGGGTTGCATCAGGTAACTAGTATATCCAATCCATATTTTCATTTAAAAGTTATATTTTAATCATTTTATATCGTCACCTATACTCCTATTTGAACCATACCTATACCATCATTTCGTTAGGATGTTTGAGAGCCCCTCTCATGTCTCCATTAAGTTCCATACAACCTCTCCACATGCCTCCTGATTTAAGGTTGATTCAAAGTGATTTCTTCAACCAAATCAATGGTTACCTTCCCCTTATCATTTTACCTATCTGTTGTATTTACTCTTATTTTTTATTATCTTTTAGGCTATGTATTTTTATTATTTTGTCACCATGACATGGTGAAATAAAATCTAATTATAGGGATTCCTCTTCCCTTGTCTAAAAAAATCCATAGTGGGTCATTTTCATTAAATTTATTACTAATCATGATACAAAATGTATGGATTGAATTTTATTCTATGGTTTAATGTTTTTAGGGTCCTTTTTTCGTAGTTAAAAATTTTGGTATTTTAGTGGAAGTAGTATTTGATTAATTATTTTAGATGTCTGTAAATGTTTTTACTAGTTTCAGTGGTCTACTGATTAAATTGGATGTCTATTTTGGAATTTTGGAACATAATTTTTTCCTAATTATTGATTGGATTTTTTATCATTTTCCGAGTGCTCCATGGGAATTTTTCGAAACCAAAAGATTAATTATTTATGAGGTAATTTATTATATACCATTAGGTGAATTTCAAGGATATGAATAGGCCATGTTTTTCACTAGTTTTGAAAAATTATCAATAATATTAAACAATATATTGGAATATGAATTGATGATTTCAAAAGATATTTTACAATATTAAGGTGAAGTATTTTTTTTATAATTTAATGTGATTCTATACAATTATCTCCAAGACATTCTATATTCCTATGATTTGTAGTTTGTGAAGAAATAGGATTTGATAATATATAGATTGTGCAATCCATCCCTATTAACTTTCAGTTCCATAGTTCGATTATTATATAATGATTTCTGAGTATTCATTATTCCTTTATTTATAATGTTTTTTATACTGAAGAACAATGATTTTTTTCTATCATTTATCATTTACCCTTAAAAATTTTATGTGTTATGAAGAATTATAATGTGTTTTATTGGTGGTACTAAATAAATGTTTTCATTATGATATGCCCTCTCCCTTTTCCTTCATTAAAATAGAATGTACTTAAGAATTAAATCATGAGTAGTTTTTTCCTTTTTACCCTAGTCATATAATTACATTGTTTTATAATTTTTTACTAAATAGACCATTTACTTCAACTATATTTTATTGAGGTACAAGTAAATGATCCAAACATAACCCCTATTAAGAGTTGCATGTGTAGTAAGGTGACGACCATACTATTTAGGTGGAAGTAAATGATATAATCCCACACATGTTTGGTTTTCTAGATAATGTAATTACCTAAGCATAACATTATTTTTTCAAATATTAAATTAGTGTATTTTTATAAATTATTAATTTTTTATTGGTTTATTTGAATCCGTTAACATGTGAGTCTTCTTAAATAAAATTTTCCACTTTATCAAAAAATCTAAAATATAACTATGTTTTAAATAAATAATTGATTTTATTTAAAATAAAGTGTCATTTTATAATAGAATAATATTTTAAAGTATAGGTTTTTCAATAGTTACAAAACTAATTCACTAAAATAATGTTTACCCTCAATTATGTTTTTCAAAAAGGAGAATATAGTTTGAAAAAGAAAATAAAATTAAAACATAAATATTAATATAACTTCTACATCACATTTTACTTTTCAATTGAGTTATAATGAGTATGTATAGGTTATGGACAATACTATGCCTAAAAAATTACCTTTTTTACTAGTTCATGCCTATAGATACCTTAAAAACACATATTTCATTGTTTGTAATGAAATTAGTAAAACATATGTAATATCCACTCATTAAAATATTCTTCATGTTTCTTATATATGCATTGTATCTTCTAGTCTATTTCACAAAATTAAATTATGGAATGAACAAGTTTTTTAGAAATATATGTTTTTTAAATGTATTGATATTTGATTTCGAAATGGATTTTGGTTTTGATAAAAATATTAATAAAAAATAAACATGAATCATGTTTTAAAATTTTGAAATTATTCATCGTGGAAAGGTTTTTATGATATTTTTTTGAAAAACTAAAATTATGTGAAAGTATTTACACAATAATAAAATGGAAAAATATTATAGTGGAGAGTTCTATAAGAGTTTTGGGTATTTTAATGGATTTCATTTTGTGGATTTTAGGAGTCTTGTCACACTATTATAATATTTTTTGGGTTTGTAGTGGGTTGATTTTATTTTGAGGATATTGGGAACTGGATATGAAGATAAGTTTTGGGATGTATATTGATGTTTTGGTAGTTGTTTTACCTCGTCAAAATTATAATATAACAACTTTGGGAGATTTGGGTTGGATTTAAGAGTCACATATCAGAAGCATGTTAAAAGCACTATTTGAAATGTGGGCTATAACCGCACCTCTATACCCTTGATTTATGATAATAATGGGTTTAGTGATCTATATACCAATGGTTTGAAAAAACTATTGGTATAGATTTAAAATCAATACCCTATACCAATAGTTTTAAAAAACAATTCTATTAAGGTTTTCTATACCAACAGTTTTTAAAATCATTTTTATAGAGTCCCCACAAATGAATTTCCTAACCTCCCCTCTCCTATAATACCTAATTTATTCCCCTTACCCATATTGTCTCTCATAATTAACACAATTTGATTTGCCCCCATTCATCAGATTTTTGATCCAATTTTTGTTCAATATAGAATCATTGTGTTTTGGGTCTATCATGTATTCTTCCAAAAATCGGTTTTATTTTCTTCTCAAAATAAAAGTACAATTAGGATTCCAATATGCAATGATGATTATTTTCTAATTGAACTTTGGTTCTTGTGGATTATATTTTTATTGTATTTCATAATTAATGTGTTTTTAGATGATGCATTTTTTAAATTTATTTGTTCAATTTCTATTAAAAATACAATGTAAAATTATTTTTATGTAATATATATTAGGGGGTTATGCATCTAATAATTGTAGTAATATGTTTTTTGGTTATTGTAATATGTGGTTATGAAATTGTTCATTTAGAATTTTTTTATTCTTGAATGATATATATTTTTTATAATTAATTTCAATTTATTGTAGTGTGAGATGTATGAATAAAAACATAGATCTTTCCCCCTATCCCGGTTATGGTTTATTCAGTAGGCCAAAATGGGAGGGGTAAGCCTATATTAATCTCATTTTGTGTCAACACCCATTGTGTTTCTTATCATACCTCTCTATTTTCATTCATTCTCAATGGTATCTTACCATTTCGATCTCTTATATTTCTTTAGATTCCTTCACTCCTATCATAGTCATTTTGGTGTGAAGGTTTCCATGAATGTTTTGGGATCTACTTCTTGAGAAATTTCCAATGTTCCTAGTGTCACATCTTGCATGGGGGGTTATGGTCCTCAGGATCATTTTACTACCCCAGTAAGGTTAGTGTTTAGGTTCAAATGACTTTCGTAAACCCTAGTTTCTCTAGTTTTTTGTTTCATTGGTGGTGATGGTTTTTGAGAGCTAATGAAGGTGTTAATGTTTCTTTTTTCTAGAAGTGATGAAGCTATCAAAAAATGGGCCACAATGTTTGTGATTGAGTAATGGTAGGCGATGGGACTTTAATGTTGCATGTGTTAAAGTCATGATGGATCTTGGATTCCTTACCTATTTTACAGTCTATCTAGGATTTTAAATTTAATTTTCGAATTTTATTTCCCAGTTTTTTCTAATTGTTTATTTTTAATTTTTAAAAATAGTGTTTATTGAAGCCCATTTATTACTTAAGGGACCCACTGTATGATTATCTTGTTTTTTAAGGTTCATTCTTAACTATAAACTAGATTATTTAGAAATAAAAATAAATAAATTTTGGATGGTGAAATTTTTGAATAATCATATAGGTAATTAAAAATATATTATATTAATGTACGTTAAATTCAAAAATTTGATATTCATGAATTTTTTATTTAATAATTTACTAAAATTATCTTCAATTTTGACTTTTGATAATAATTTTGATATCTTGAATAATATTTTAATTAAATTTGATTAAATGGAAAAATTTGTCAGCGGGATATGTATAATGTAATATTATAGAACTTGTTAAAAATTTACTTTCAGGGACACATTTTCAATTGTTTTTATAACCATGATAATATATTGATAAGTAATTTTTTTATAAAAATAATGTTATAAGTGATTATTTGGGTTTATAAATGTTGAATTATAAATGTAATGATAACATGATGATTTGAAAAAGGACGGATTATAGGAGTTATGTTTTTAAAGCCTATTATGTTTTATATGAGTTGTTTAATGAAAATTAAATTGTAATATAAGCATGCTTTCAAAATGATGTATTTATTTTTTCATATATATTGGGTGTTATTTATATTTGGAATATATTTTATTATTTTCAATGGATTTTTAAATGATTTATATAGTAAAATTATATTTTTTAATATATATTAGGGGATTATGTAATTATGGAATTAGTTAGTTATTCAAATATAGATGCATTGTATAAGTTATTGTTTGTTAAAACATATCCACTTTTAGTAATTTTTCTTAATAATTCATTTCTCTATTCTAACCCCATTTGTGTCCTTTTGTATATCTTAAGAGGTAACCATATTTTGTATAA
This sequence comes from Viscum album, assembly GCA_963277665.1. Classification (NCBI taxonomy): domain Eukaryota; kingdom Viridiplantae; phylum Streptophyta; class Magnoliopsida; order Santalales; family Viscaceae; genus Viscum; species Viscum album. Next base: position 408,155,819 of record OY728130.1, read on the forward strand.
ATGAACTTTTTGTTATGTTGAAAGGATTCGATGGTTAAGTGTTGTTTTACCTAGGATATAATCTATTTTCCCAAGTAAATGTTCTAATAAATTATGTTTTAGATTATTGAAAAGATATTTCGATGAGGAATGCACATTCTTATTTTATAATGACTTAATATTTTCTTAGTCCAAGACATAAGAATTCATTGGAATACTTTTAGTATATAACAGTTGCTGCATATTCTATTTCTTAAACATTATCTGGGTTGATAGTAATATTCATTAATTAAAGGATATTCCATATCTTATCCTTTGTTTGTATAGATCTCAGTATTCTTTGATGAATTTCATATTAAAATTTGCACTTGGATTATATTATTAGATATTTATTTTTTCAGACATTTGATATTGAATTATTTCTTGGTTGGTCTTATTAAATAAATATATAGTCTTTTATTCTATATAAATATGGGAATTAATTGTTTTTTATGTTTTTGAAAAATTTTTATTTAGATAATGTATAATAAATGTATTTTTTATTTTTATTTTGGACTCTGAATGGAATTTAAGATGCATCATTTAAGGAATGGAATCATTAATACATTATCTGAGCTTGAATTAGGTTTTTAATATATCTATTAACTATATTCATATTAGATATATTAACATTAAAAAAGTGTTGATAAAATATTTTTGAACCAAAATTTAATTTTTTAAATAGTTGTTGTATTTGTTTAATAAAATTAATATGTATTTAATTTTTTTGAAACCAAACATTAAAATGAACATGTTTTTTTGAAATATATTTATTATAGTGTTTAAGTATGGGTTAGTTTTTAAAGAAAACATGAATTATATAAATTATTGTTTATCAGAAACAAATCCACATGGAGTCTTATTATATTTAAAAGAATTTAATCACATTTTCTCATTATAATTCACAATCTTTTCCTTTGAAATACTTAGGTAACCATATTTTTTATGAATGACCAATTATTATCTGAAAGGGTTCAATGCGTATAAACTTATTTGCCTTGTATATTGTATGTTATCCAAAAACTATGTTTTCATAGATTATGTTTTAAAACAATGAAAATGTCTTTGAAAGATGAAGATACATTTTTTCAATTAGAATTTATTTATTGTTTCTTAATAGAAAACATGTTCTTAGATTATTATACTAATATTATGTATTATTAATCTCATATTCAATGTCGTAAACTTTATTTGGTTTTCTACTGACATGCATCAATTATAATATATGTTGTCTTTTATGATTTATTTGAATAACCACAAGTATTATTTGATAAAATTAATATTATAATTGGGGTATAGATTATTTTATTAGATATGTTCTATAGAAATGTTATTTTGGATTATTTTAGGTTGGTATCATGAATAATTCCCTTGATAAAAACATGTGTATCAGTGATGAGACTTTTGACATTGCGTGGAACAATGTTCTTGAATAAATGTTTTCCATGATGGAAGAAAACATATTTAGTTGTGTAATTTTGTTTTCCTAATATGTATTTAAAAATTCATAGATTCCCTGAATTTTCTAATTATACCCTACCATTTTCATTTTAATAAAAACATATTTTTCAAAAGAATGGATATAAGTTCAATATATGATACTGATCAAATCTCCAATGGGCTTCAAAATAAGTTTGATAGTTTTAGGTATTGAATTTAAGAATGAATTATGTATAAGAAATATATTTTAACTTATTATAAGTATATATAAATACCTTGGTTATGTTAGGAAGAAGTTAGATACCATACTAAAGAAGTTTTGTTTCAAAAAGACTATTATTTCTACTATCATAATAGAGTGAAAAAAGAAACCTAAAAATGTTCATAATATAAATTAATGGAGTGGAATTGAGAATTTGATATTTGATAGGTTTCCATTAGTTCATAATCACTGAAAATAAATTATACCAATTTAAAAATTAAATATTATGAGTACACATGATTCAACTAAAGAGAATTATGATTTTCAGTCTTGAAAAAAGGTGGATGATTCTAGGAATTTGGTATATCAAGAATGTGGTAAAATTAAAAATATTGAATATTTAATGAAAATTTATCATTAGAAAAACATTTATGGAATTTCTAACAATGAAATAAATTATTTTCCTACCATTTTTAATGTTATACTTTTTAATGATGTTGAAATTCTCTAAAATAATTATATGGAATGGAAGCTGATTGATCATTTTGAATTTTCTACTATTAAAATTCATGCTCTCTTAACCGATTATAGCTTATTTTAGGGGAAAACAACATGACTAAATTATTCTATGAATTTAGTACAAATTAATGGAATATAAATACATATAGAACACCATGTCATGTTCAATTAATGGTACTATGGTACTTTTCCTTAATTTAGAGTGTCGAAAATATTTTCTTCTATAATGAAATCTTGATAAAAATGAAAGATATTGAGAAAATTCAGTATAATAATGAATTGGTTCATCCTAGAGATGCATTATCATGGTATAAATTTGATGCATGATATCTTGATTTTTTAGCTGAGGAGAATAATATGAGGTTGGGTCTATCATGTGATGGTTTCAATCTATTTGGTTAGATTATTACTTCAAAAATAATGTTACCGATTTTTATTCACATTTATAACCTTTATATATGGATGTGTATAGAAAAACATTTACTTTCTTGAGTAGAATCATATCTTTAGCTTATGACCCTTTCAATTATATATATGTATATTTTCACCCTTTAATAAAGGGGTGAAGTGGTTTTGTAATGTGGTTCTACCCATATATATTTCTTCTTTGATTTACTTATTTTAGATACAAGCTACAATTATGTGAATGATTAATGATTTTCCTACATATTCAATTATATTTAGATAAATGATAATGGTTAAACTATAAGTTCGTGTTTTTATAAAAATTACTTGATTTAGAAGGATTATATTCAATCATAGTTTCAGTTTCATGGGATATCAATGGTTCTTTATAATGGATCATCGATACATGAGAAATTATAAAAGAATTGAGAATATCACTAAGGTTGATAATACTCCTATGTGTATGTCTAAAACTAATATGTTTAATGAATTACCAGATGTCATTTTTTTGTTTAGTAAAGGTAAGATGATATTTTTAAAGGGGAAGAATAATTCCACTGAATCCAATTACAAACAGAGGAAGAGAATTATCCACCTAGAGTTTCCATATCAGTTAATTTTTTATACATCATTATTTATATATAATTCACATGAAGAAAAATATATATAAAATTTTTATTCAATATCATTAAATGTAATGGGATATAATAAATTTGATTTATGATCTCAATGGGACCTTTTTGATTTAGGTGTCATGCTAGAACTACATCCCGAGTGTATCTATCAAAATAACTAGAATGATTCTAGTGATTCTTATGTGATGAAAACTATTGGTAAGAAAATATTTGGAATTACTAGAAACTATCAATTCTCATGATGGTTATTTAGCCATAATATGAAAAAAGATTACCAGAAGAGTAGAGAAAAATAAATCTCTAAAAACACCTGATTATTACATCCTTATTCATAGATTAAATCCAATATGAATATGTCATTTACTATCTAATAATATAAGGGTGATTATGATTCGATGATTCTATTTCTAAAAGAATCACTATGCTAAATGTTTTTCTAAGTGTATCTTGAAATAAAAACTAGAAGAGATACCATTAATCATGTATGATTTCGAGAAAGTTTACCCTCCATATTATTTTACTTGGAAGATGCATCTAACCATATGTCTTCTAACTGAAATACTTCTTAGGATATATATTGGTTTTCATTGTATGTATCCAACTTATATAAATATGTATAAAATGAATTCGTTTTCTAAAAACATGTATCCTACAAATTGTTCCATGATGAATGTATATTTTCTCAAGAATATATGTATATATGTTCACGGTATTTTCTTGATATGATAAAGACATGTAATCGAACAATGAGAAATGAAAATGTAATTTATGAAAAAATTTATCTCACTTTTCTATCACTTCACAAAATATTGGGAATTTATATATCATATACAATCGATAAATTATTCATTACAAATTGGGAGATGACACATTGAAAAATCTTGATTAACTATTATTTATTCGATGACTGCATCGAGAATATAGTTTAAAATTTATATGTTATCCCATACTATGTAATTGTATGTATATAAATATATATATGTATGTATATATCATAAAAATTTGCGATCTTTTTATATAGTTAATATAAACATTTATTAGTTTAATTCATCATTTTTTACCTTTGATAAGGACTGTGGTGTTATGGAGGAAAGAGTTTCCATATTGGTTAAAATCAAAGGTATGACTATTAATTTTAGAAAATAAATAATAAATAATATTTTTATTGTAATATTCAAATAGATTTTATTCATTGAGTTTAATACTTTATAATGTCTCTTAAAAATAAGAGTGTTCCATATTTATTCCTATAATTTTGTTCGTGATTGAAAATCATTGGTAATCAATGGCTACAAATTTATTATAACATGTCAAGCCATGAACATGAAAACCCAATATGATGGTGTTATGCTAACTATAATGACATAATATTTTGTCAATTCATCAGATAACTAGCATAGATAATAAAAATATCTTACGGGTGATTTGTAGATAAAAATATTAGTTTGTATTATTATTTTCATGGTCCAGTCCCTATGATTCAATAAAAGTGGTTTGATTCAATGGATTGATATGGAACATATATTAATGATATGGTATTTAGAGTTATTTAAATGTGTCACTTACTAGATTTTGACGATCCGTATAATTTTCTATAAATGGTGAAATAATGGTTTTATGTAAAAGATCCTAAAAATGATAAATTCATTATCATTACTAATGTGATCCCAAGAAATATATTCGATGATAGTGGGGATGAAATTAATACCATCACTACCCCTAGAGGTCTTGACCAATATAGTGTTTATAATGGCACAAATATTGAAATTTACAGAGTTTATAGAGAACATTATACTGTGGTGGGTAATATATAGACAAAATGATATATGGTCTTAACCCTAAATTTTATTTTAAATCATTATTTTTTAAGTGACATCGGTTATAATTTTTAATATCTAGATTGTCAATTCATATTGAGGGTATTATAATATTTTCTACATATTTTGGTTATATTTCCAATCCAAAACTAATAAATTAATTCATGAAAGTTTCTACTCTATGTATTACAAATAACTTTAAGACAATAAATCTTTAAAATTATAATTTTGATAGAATAGTTATTGCGAATTTAGATCAAATTTGTAAGTCTAAATGGTAAAACCATATTTTAGTATAGTTAAAATATTTATATACATTTTTTATCCTTCTAAAAAGATAAGAAGCACTGAATTTAGGTATCTATAACAACATATACCTTAAAATATATAAACCAAACCAAAATGAAAATGTGTTCTCTTGAAATTATTTTATATCTTGAAAATAGTATATTCAAAAAAATAATAGAGACTAGGAATAAAAAATCATCTTCTGAAGTAGTTAAATTATATTTTGAAAAATTATTTTAATTTATAATGATTCATTGATCACTTTAATATTACTTCCATAGCTGATGGTATTGTTGAAAAATATTAAAAAATACAATATGAAATCAGTAGAATAGTGAGAGAATGATTTTAGTGACTGTGGACCAAATTTAGAACATCTAAATGATTGATTTAGACTTCCTTGCATTTTAAGAAAATTTAGATAATTGTGATAGATATATAACTAAATTTAAACTAAGAAATTCCATTGTCTGTTGATCAATTTATGATTAAAATACACCCAAATTTTTAAATATAATTTCATATTTTTCAGTTTTTTGTTTACATTTTCCCACATATCATATCTATATAATTTACCACTAATTTTAGAGATGTTATTTAAATTCATAAGTTTATAAGTTGAATGAGATATATGTGAGAGACATAAAACAATGATATTCCCATGAAAGTGATGCTTCACTTTAATATATATGAAATATTCCAAACATAGTTTTGGGTTCTGTATCCTTTATTATTACTGGATAAATGAGCCAATCATTTTGCCTATTATAAAAATTTAGCTATCATGGTATTTTTATCATCCATGGAAGTTTGACTCTATATTTTAACAAAATTATCTTGATAATGTTTGTTATAAGAACATATCATTATTTAATTCTGATCTTTCATGTGATTTAGAGACTTGGACAAAGTTAGTAAGAAATTCATGAAATGAATTAGAGTAATAAATGTGGAACATAAATAATAAATTGAATCACAAATAGATATACAAAATTATAATATATAATCAATATATAATAATAAAAAATTGGATATTATAATTTTGAAACACAGAAATAAAAAAACTAATAAAAACATTACAATACAATTTAAACCAGAAAAAAATGGAAAATACAACAAATAAACCAATAAAAACAAAATTAGTCATAATTAAAGTGAAATAATGAACAAATTCAAAGAAAAAGTGAAACACAAACTGAAACAAAATTTAAACACAAAAAAGGAAACAAATAAGATAACATTATAGAAAAAATAAAGAAAATAAATGAAAAAAAATGTAATTAATAAAAATTGAAATGCAAATAAAAAAAATAGAAAAATTTAAACCCAAAGAATTAATAAATTAATAGAAAATAAAAACAAAGAATAAAAATACATAAGAAAATAAAAAGAAAAAATATATAATTGAAGTAACACCAATATATAAAAAATACAAAAACTAGTAAACATTATTAAAAAAATGAAGCATAAATAAAGAAAAAATGAACAATGTGAATCACAAAGTAATCAACAAGAAGAAAAAACAAAGAACAAAAAATATATAAATAAATACGTAAATAAAAAATATATAAAAAATTTCTAAAGAATAAATACATAAATAATGAACCAAAAAATAAATTAAGAACAAATTCATAAGGAAAAAATAAAGAAAAAATAAATATTATATGAAAAAATAAACTAAAAAAATGAACAAATAATAAAGAAAAAAGAACAAAACAAATACATTATAAGAATAAATAAATAATAAAATTATAAACAATGAACAATGAACAAATACATAAGAAAATAAAGCGAATCATTGAGAAAACAAAGAAACATAATACAATAATAGACAAAAAATGAATAATGAAATGAAACTAAGTGAAAACTAAATAATAAATAAAAATACTAAAGAAAAAAGTAAAAATACAAAAAAAAGTAAAAAAACATTGAATCCCAAAAAATAAGTAAAAACAATTAATGACAAAGAACCAATGAACATATATAAAAAATACTAAAAATTGAAATGAAGAAAATAAATATAAAAAAACAAAAATATATAAATAGTACAATCAAATAACAAATAAATCCATAAACATAGATAACCAAAAAAAATATAAAAAATTCTTAATATAATAAAATTTATAGAAAAATAAAAGAAAAATAATAAAAATAAAATATAAATAATCAATTTGAGGTGAGGGATAAGTAATTATAAAAAAATAAATAAAAAATATTAGAAAGGAGCCACTTAACATTCGTATAATATTTATAATAGTTAAATGGTAAAAGCAATTTTTGGTGTACTAGAATATTATTAAGATAATTCATGTTATATTAACAAGGTGAGAAATAACAGCATTCTCCAAAAATTAAAACCACTTTACCTATCTAAATCTGAACAAAATGAAGTTGATTCAAATAAATTATAACCCAATTAACCTAACTCATATTATTGAAACAAATAGTTTTTTATATAGCTAAAAAAACCAAACCAACCTCAATGATAAATCATGTAAAAATGATACAACCTAAAATAATCCAAATTGAATCAACCTAATCCAATTTGAATTGGACCAAATTGAACATAAAAGTAAAAAAACATATATTACACATGTTTAACATGGTAATTATTGTTAATTTGTTATGTTATTCAACCCCATTTATGATTGATTTAACTTTTCACTAAATATGACATGATTATAATATGACACTACATATCCCTTATTTACATAGGTAATTGATATTCCATAATTATTTAATCCCACCTCTTATATCATTTTTAGATTAATTATTTGTAATGAAAATATAATTAAATGTATACTTATTTTCAAATGTAGGGAATGGAGAATATCGAAGAGATTCATATAAAGTGGTAATGGGTTTCATTTGATCAACAAATGGTTATTGGAAGAAAAAGATATCCAAAAAAATAGATCAATATATCTTAATTATATCCAAAATGTAAATTATCATAAAAATAAAGGTAAATAGAGAACCTGATAGTTAAAAGTTTCAAAAACCATGTTATATTATATTAGAAGAATAATTGAGGAAGATCATAAGGAGAAGTGAAAAAAAGCATCATACTTATGAGGTGATACATCAGTTGAAGGAACCATGATCATATCGTGATGATACTCGAACATATGGTGGTGTGATATTTCCTTCTCAAGAGATATAAATGGAGTTTTGGATAAAAATATTTCATAAATATTTTCATGAAACCAATAACTACTGATATTTCAAATTAATGTAATCTATCCACACATAATGAAATTAAACTATTATATTTATATGGGTGAATTTAGACACTCCCCATTTATAACACATCACATGAATTACATTTCATATGGTGTAATTCAATAAACTAATTTCAATTAATTAATGAAAATAATTTAATGATCCAACCTTTTGTTTAGATATTGGGAACCCATTTAGGAGAAATTAACCAATCATTGCATCACATGCAACTATTTTAAAATGCATCTTAATCATATTAAATATTATTTATATCAAACACACAGATATATATATATATATAAATATTATATTAGTTCATCATATGCATGATAATATAAATGCATCACATTAATATATAAAATATTGAACAACCATAGGTAAGGTGCCAGTAAGAGTGAGGGGTAGATTAGTAGTGATATTGTATGATTTTGTTTCTTTTAAATAATCTTATTGAACTTATCAGGGTTCTTAATCCACTAAATTTAAACCCAAAATTCTACCACACATGTGAAAAAAATAATAGAGATGACAACACACAATATTTACATGGTTTGGTAAAAATACTTATACTATGCCATGTTTGATAGATTCCCCAACATGGATTATCCAATAATATTTATTCATTAATTACAATTTATTAGGAAGAAACTAGTTATACACTCTTATAATCAATCCTCCAATTTACACATGTTGTACACAACAACAACCAACTCTTCTATCACGATTAGTTAGAAACCCCAGGTGTCTTATGATCTTCTTGATTGATTATACACCCATACCGGCCTTCTTCTTAGTGTTAATCCAAATATACAAAGATTATCATAAGCTTTTGGTTACTTATTCACAATCTATGAATAATATTCTTCCACAAGATTATGAGATTTGACAAAAACATGTGCAACTTCATATCTAATTCATAAAATTAATGCCTAAATTTCTCAATAGCATTTGATCTTAAATGAATAGTTAGGACTTCCTCAATTGTGTAAAATGATTAGGTAGATATGTTCCCCTTCTATTAATGACGTTTTTGGACTCAAATAATTCTTGATATTATTTTATTCATGATTGAACTTGTACAAAATCAGAGTATTTCTTTTTAAAATTTTAAACTCACACACTTTAAACTATCAATTAAATTTATGAAAACACACTTCATTCATTATTTATGTAATTCATTATGTATATTTTAAACCCAACACACTTAATTATTAATTTTATGTCATTTTTGTCATCTCTTTACTGTATATCTTATTCATTAAGTATCAGTACGTGTTCCTTATGAAGAATTATAATATATTAATTATTATAGATGAACATTATAGTGTAGCTTCAAAGAGGTGATTACAAGTTTGAGTTTATATAAATCTTTGATATTTTTATGTAGTCCTTTGAATTGATTTCTGCCTATAAAAATTGAAAACTCCATCATTCTTGTTCCACTTCTTATTCCTCTTTTTGAAAAAAGAGTATATGTTCATGGGACCTCATGAATTCTTCTAATATAAAAATTGAATGGGACTCTTCTCATTCATTTGAAAAATCAAGTAGATATTCACAACCTTCACATAATAGATATATGTATACAAAATATCCTAGTTTCTTCTTGAAAGAAGGATCACATGAGGAACTATTTTTCAATAAATTCATACACTTTTTTTCATGTATTATTGATGCGAGTGATTCTTGAAGATAGGTCAATATTTGGGTGATCTGATAGGCTTTATAAAATATTTTCTCTTCCCATGAAAAAATCAAAAAATTCTCCATTTCTCTTATAAAATGATAGACTCTCATAAATATATAGACTATAATAACTCAAACCCTTATCCCATACTAAATATTTCTTAACGATGGAGTTGCTTCCTATCCTCTATATTTCATGAAATTTTATGGCCTTATTTAATGGTCTAAATATATCATAAAATCTAAGAGAATTCATATTCTAAAACTCTCGACTCTTTAAAACTCATGAAACACTAAAGTAGACATAAAATCACCGAATCCTTAATGATTCATTCAATTTAGGATGACTATGATGGGATCATCATAAATTCTTTGTTTTTCACATGATGGCTTGGAGATACTCAATTACCTATTACCGAAGGCTTCACACAATCAGGTGACTACCTCGCTGGTCTGATTTCGACTTTTTCCTCTCATTTGGTGTTGATTGCATTGAAGTGGTGGTCGAATTAGTGTCTTTCCTTGGTGTTTCTGCTCCATGTTGGGAATTTTGTTTTCCTTGGGAATGTTGTTTTCCTGCGGCCTACTGTTCAAGGGTTCTTGACTTCATATTATCTTCATAGAATTCTCAAGATGAGGTTTAGAGCTGAATGTTTTCACCAGGATAATGCGATTTGGTTTTGGATGTTCGAGAAGGCATGGCCTTGGCCATTGGTACCAGCCCATCTTTGTACGAGATAGATTTCCATTGATCATTGAATGGTGGAAACTAAACGTTTTGTCATTTATACTGGGGATGATCATTTCTTTGTTGTTTGATCTGATTTTTTTGAATTTTGGATCGCTGGGGTAAGGTTTTATGTCTTAGTTCTTGAAGTCATCTATCTTGGTTTCCCACTTTTTCTTTAAAGTGTTGCTTTAATAAAAAATTAATTTTCAGTCAGTACACATGATAATGATTTCATTCTTGTATTTGAGTAGAATATAAATACCTTATTCATTCACTAAATATATTAGAGATCACCAGTCTTGTGGTCCTTTAAATTATCCAGGTTGAGTGAAACAACCATCCTCTTTGGGAGGTTTAAGATAATGATTAGGTTTGATTAGAAGACCAAGATTAGTTGGATCAAATGAGTTATCTAATTTCTATAGTATCACATGAGGAGGAAAAGTACCATGATCAAAAATCATACCATATAAATTTTCATTAATTATCTCTTTGCATAATAATAATCACCACATTATAAACCACTTGATCTGGTATCGAGGTCAACATATGGATATAATTTTGCACATGCCCATCGTTAGGGGTACCGACCCATTGCACTATTCACCATGTTAATCACTTCTGTTCCCTTTGTGTAGGATATGATTTTCTTGTTCCCTCACTATGATAGATATGCATGGCCTTATACACACCTTCCTTTCATGGATAAATATGTTTACCATCCTTCTACATGGTAGTCCTACGTCCCACATTTTTTAATTAGGTGGGTCCTTATTTTTCCAAAGGTTGAGAATTTTTTAATATAAGGAAAACTAAAATAATTAATTAAAACTAAGTTTTATATTCTTAATAAAATATATTTCATTAAAAAATATAAATATTTATTTCATGTCCTTCACAACAGAACTCATATTTATTTAAAATAAGTTATCATATCCTTATTAAAAATATTTCTTCACTATATTAGGAGGTAATTTCTTCATTTTTAATTCAACACATGTTGTAATGATTTTAAACATTTAAAATAAAACTAGAAAAATTCATAATAAAAAATAACAATTCAAAAATTTTCATAATTTGTTATTGAAACTAAATCTTGAAATAACGTATTCAATTGAATTCCTTAAACTAATATCCTCACACTTTTACAGTTCCATTAATTATGTAAACACATAAATAAACATATGGACTTACATGGATTATTTATCAAGAATGAAATCCAATGTGTCAAGAATCATTATATCCCCACCTATGTCTTCCTAACATATTGAAATTAAAATATACTAAAAACAAAATTTAGTACATTATTTAATTATGAACTTATTCTCTTGAATCTCCCCCTATGAATTTTTTATCGATATTTATTCACTTTCAAAAATATATATTATTTTCCTCATTACTAAAAATAAATGAAAAGGACTAATAGGGTCCTTATCATATCACCACTATTTTCATTCCATCAGGGAATACACTTCTCCTCAATCTATTTATAAGGACATATCCACTTATTTGAGAGGGATAACATCACACATATTTCTTAACAAATATCATTTTTTTAGAAAAATCTTAGTCGATAAGGGAAAACCCTTTGTTGAAAACATGAGTGTTTAACCAGGGTGATCAATGAAATGTAGAAATTAGGGTATAAGTGAAACCAAACCCAGATTAGTCACTTCATGTTTTGGGTTTTATAAAAAATATATATCAATAAAAAAATTGAATCATGAACATATTTCAACACACTCATCAAAAAATTCTAGTGAGAAAAGATATATGTCCCCTTTCTTAGCTCAATATCAATTCATTAATGATAATAACTATCAATTCAATTAGCTTTGGGATATGGGTGTTATTTTTATACATAAACTTCTAATTTTAAAAATTTGTTAAGAATATCATCATTTAATATGTAGTGAAGATTTAACAGCTTTAACTCATCAATGCCCCCGCTCAAGGGATATGTACTTCTACATAGATTACATGAATGTTAGTATAAAAGAATATTGATAATGGAATATAGAAGGGTCTTTTTTTCATAGAAACAACATTCAGGTTGAGAGATTCCTTTCATCATGATAAATTACCTTCTTCCAATCTTATCATGAGAAGTTTTCTTTGGAATCACCCCTTTAACATCTTCTTTATGTGGAATATCTTTTTCCACATTAGTATTTTGAAAAATAAAATATCTAGTTATGAATAACTTCTCATGCATTTTAACCTCAAGTTCTGAATACACTTTCTTTCCTTTAGAAAAAAAGAAATTTTCCACTTCCTCGAACTACTTAGAAATTTTCAATTTATTTGAACAAAAAACAAGGAAATAAATATTTATCTACTAAGTTAATTTTGGCTTCTCATATGGCCATTTGAAAGGATTAATATTTCATAAATAAATTATTTTATCAACCATTATTTTTTTCCCTTCACAATATAGAAAATATCCTAAATTAAATTTTTAATGAGATTGAATGGCCCAAAGGCCTAAATTGTTTATTTATTTTTGATAAATCCCATTTAATGGGGAAATGGGGAAACCAAAAATGACTTCAAGGACATAAAACATTAATATAAATAGATGTTCAATGACCAGAAAAAAGTCTAAAAATAAATACCCCTCCCCAATATCAACATCAATATAGAAAACCTCCACTAATGAATGACTATCCAGCTAGAAATCCTGTGCAGAAATAAATAGGCCTGGTACCGATGGCAGAGCTATGCCCTCTAAAACATCCAAATATGAATAGCCATACATGATGAAATCACCTGTTCTAATCCCACATTGGAGAAAATCCTTGTATAAAGTCTGGAGGAGGCCATCAAAAACAAAAACCAGAAAAAAAACCTTGGACCCTTATGCTTCATCAAAACAACACCATTTCTCCATCATCGTGAGTTCAATACAGGTCCAATAGGACCAGAACACTGACACCTCTCCAAAAATCAATAAAAACCAGACATATACATGCAAAAAAACCACTCCCAGCATCAATATCCCACTATCCAAACAGAATTATCAACACCTTAAGAGACCGATGTGAAGAAAACAATCAAAGAAACTGAATTCCAACTAACATCAAACCTCATCCAAATCACGAATCAACAAAAAAGAGACCAATTCTAGACATTGAACAAAGTTGAATTCCAAACCAATATTGACTGAAAAAAACATAAAACAAAAAAACATCCCCAAAACGCTGGAAGGAAGACCCCCACAAGATGGAGCTCATCACCGCTATCCTAAATGATCGCGGAGACCACGAAGATCCACCAGACGTACAGACAGAAACACCAGCAGCACACTCAGTCCACTGAAGCTGGATCCAATCCTCCGACCGACACAATTCATCATTGAAATACCATATCGGGTGAAGGGGGAATAGTTAGAGTTTGTTGTATAACCATAACATTCATATCACCAGCAAAATCCTCTGAACATAGATCATCCTCCTTGATATGTATCATGTACATACACTTCTTATTGTAGTACATCTATAACTATATCTCTTTTTAAGGGTAATGTGAGTTTCATGACATATTTCTATCTCCCTTTAATGCAATAAAGAATATATCACTTTTATTTTCTATCTAAGATGATTTATATTTATTTTATTTAATTATTTTCTTTTCTTTTTTTTCTTCATCTTTTTATAAATGTGTTCTCTCCTGTCTTCATCTTGGATACTCTTTTCTTATGGACCTCTATGTTTTTTTAAAATTTTCATGTTATGAAAACATTCAGATTCTTTATGATTGAACTTATAGAAACACCAGAAATAGTCTAATATTACTATTATCTTTTTTATTGTGTAATTTTTCAAAATTTCATTGGTTGTAAACCTTGTATTTTTAGTGGAACCAATACTATTTTGGATATTTTTAGGGAACATCTATTTATACATATTATCTTATCTAACCATAATTTCATGGATTTAAAATTAAATTTCAACATCTAAAATATCATAGATTCTTTTAAACTTATATAGAAAATTAAAACAAAATTAATATATAAAAAAATTTATATGTTATTGGATATCTTTTTCTTGGAAGATGTTTACAGTTGGTTATAGGATAAAGTCATGCTCTTATTTCCATAAATTTTATTCTTCTGGGAGTCCTAATTCTAAATTATTTTTTTAGAAATATCTGATTTTAATTTTTTTTTTGGATGTTCTAGATTATGGAGATTCTTGATTCTTCAATCTCACTTATAAAAAACACTTCACACTGAGGGAGTTCTTCTTACCCTCATCAGATCCCATATTCTCTTTATAATCATCCTTTATCTAATTTATCTGTTATTTATACATTTATTTGTTTCTTTTATAGAATCATCAAACTTCTTTACCTTGTTTTATATAACCAATAATTTATTATCTTTTAAATAAATATAAACATTATTATTTTTTTAGAGAGTATAATGATTCTACAAAAATAATCTCAAATAAATTTTTCTCACAAAAATTACTTTATAATAATTATATAGTGTCTATGTATCATTCATTTCAAAGTGATATTATTTCACCCTTTTATGTCATAGGTTTTTTACAGTGTATTGTATATGAAAACCATTTTAACCATGCCTCATCCATTTTATTAACTTCTTAGTACATCAATTTGTTTTCATTTAAAATACATTTGTTAGTTCTAACAATACAATTAAATATTTCTTTTATAAATTTATAGGGATAATATTTGACCTTTGAATGAAGATAACTAATTCATATATTATCATCATAGATGAACAAGTTTCATCAGAAGAATCATAATCAAAATAAAAATGTCAACTTGTACCACTCTATTTACCTTCTGTTGATGGTGTTTCTCTCTTAAATTGTTTATTTATATTCAACATACATTCTCGTATTTTTTTTGTTTTTCTAAACCCTAGAATATATTTATAGCTCTATATCATCAACATTGACGTACTTTTATTATATTTTAGTTAACTCAAACTCAACCATAAATATGAAATTCATTAATTCTATAGATATAAATAGGGGAAAATATGGATCTCTAGATGGAACATAGCTCTAAAACCACTTATATATCCCTATAATGGAATCCACTAGGGGGGGGGGGGTAAATTAATGGTCATAGTTTTTGAATTATTTTATTTTATTGGAAAATTTTAAACTAAGAGAGAGAAAAATAGGTTATATTTACAAGTTTGGGTACTAAGACATACTCCCTTGTCGGTGACACACCCCAACATGGATTTTGTAGTGTAATTTTATTATAAATTTAAATGAATCTAGAATAAATTGGTTATAATCACTAATAAGTGATCCTTGAATATATCCTAGTTATACACCCCAACATACAACACTTATTCCTCGGTTAGTTACACACTACAACTATCTTCTCTTCTCATTGATTGGTTTTACTCCCTAATTAACCATCTCTTTAATGCAGTTCCACATATTGAGAGATCTCAAAACACTCCTACTTTCTTTTACATCCACTATGAATTGTCTTCCCCCACAAGAATATGAGATCTGTTTATCTCATATACAAATTCACTTTTATAAATTATCTTTAATTCATAATATGAATGTTCAACTTTCTCAATAACTTATAATATTTAATAAATGATAATGTATTCCTCAAAAGTTTCAAATTATCAAGAATGTATATTCTACATCTATTAATAATGTTCCATTCCTATGATAATCCTGGATACTATTTTATGCAAGATTGAACATGTATAAACTCGGTGAAACTTGTTTTTTAATTCTCAACACACCAATTTATAATTATCAATTTAATTTATTCGAACACAATTTAAGCATTCATGATATAATTCATGGTTCATGTTTTAAACCATATCACATTAAATTTATTATTTTATATTCTATTTATTATTCTATTCAATGTGTGTCTTTTTCATTGTGCATCAATAATTTTTTCCTTATGATGAATCAAAATATATCATGCATATGCCTGAAAATTCTAGTTTTTCATGGACCATGTTTAAATAATCATAAGTTCATACAAATATTTTCTCTTGTGAATAAATTCCTTATTTCTGATATGAACCTATTCAAAACACAATTTTCCTTAGGAAAATATGACTTATTTTCCATATTTCTAAAACAATAGTATGTGTTCTTGGAACCTCAAAAAATTATTCACGTTTACAAAGTATGCATGATTCTTATTATTCACAAGAAAAAAAAATCTAGATTCTCACTACCTTAATATACATGTTATATGTATATATGTTTTATCTTATTTCCATCATGAAAGAATGTGTATGTGATAAAATTTATTCATATGATCTATCATCTTCATTGTGTGTCTTATTTTCATGAGTGATTCATGTAGAGAACATAAGCATTGAATGGACCCAAATGTTTTATTGGAATGTTCTAATTAATGTGAACAACACAAGTAGATGGTCAATTTCAATTCTAAAAATGACTTCGTCTCAAAAATATTTGAACTACAACATAATCCCTCATCCCTATCTCTGTATGTGTATATGAGGTGATCATTTATTGTCCCATGTAGTTCATATAGAGTAAATGCCTTATTTAATGGTATGATGATCTCAAAAAATTTCAATGATTCTACAAGAAAAAAATTCCATCTCTTTCATTTTCACGAGACACTAAAGTGGAAACATGATCTCGTAATCCTTAATGATTCAAACAACCGAGGATCTCTATGAAGTGATATTTACATGAACACTGTTTTTTTATAATATTAGTGGTAATAAATTAACTAATAATGAAGGAATCATGTAAAGTATATTTCGAGATTCCACTACGGAACAATCCCTACAACTTAATAACATGCCCCAATAGTGATATTATTCATGTCAATACATACATGAAAGGGTAAGATTTCATGAATGGATTCTATTCAACTATGAATACCTTATTCATTCAAAAAACAAATCATATATGACTAGTTTGGTGGTAATCCCAAACATAAGGGTACATCAATTCAACTATTTATGTCATGAGATTGGAGATGATGAGAAGTTTCAATCAGAAAATTGATATTATGTAGATTTAATGAATCAACTTCTTTTTTCATATTAATATATATTGGGAGAAAACCTTTATTGGAAATCACCCGTTATCACTTCTTAATCAATATTAAATCATCTTAAATATTCTAATTTCACAAGAAACCAAGTGAGATAAAACCAGGTTCAAAACAATGATACACCTTATCACACATCCATCCTAGGCCGCACCACCCCACGATGTGGTTCATATAGTCACTCCCCCTTATTACCTATACCCATGCTATGCTTTTCCACTACACTCCCTATGGGTACAATTATTCCCTCATAATCTCCTAATACACATAGATATATTGGTGGACATTCCTCTCACATGTTATACTTATGTCCCATATTTGTGGTTGTGGTAGGTCCTTGGTAAGAAATTGGGTTGAAAATTTATATATATATGGATAAAATAAAATACTTAATGAAAAATTGAAATGAAATTATTCTTCAAAAATTGATTTTATAAAAATTTAAATATTTTTTTCACGGTATTTACAATAGAACTCTTAATTAAAACATCCCACGATATTATGGGATGTATCTTCTTAAATAAATTCAATTCATTCGATAGCTTATGTTGCACACAACATCAAGCTTAAACAAATAGAAATATACTATAAAATAGTAACTTGCATGATGGAATAGTAATGTGACCATTGGAAATATTAATATTACCATTAGAATAGTGACCACACCTATGAAAGTATAAATAAAATTGAGGAATATTTTAAATGGAAATAATATATAATTATATCATAGTTTAAGTAAATAAATGCATTAAAAATGATAAATTAAGTTTTGGTATTTTTTTAAACTTAAATGTATATTTAAAATTATACAATTAATATAATAATTTAATACAAAATTTATTATCAAAAAATAGATTCATGAATTAATATTTTTTATGGTTATATGATAATTTTATGATACATAAACTTTTTTTTCAAAGTGTCAAAAGATCAGTTATAATTTTAAAATAAGTATTTTTTGAATAAATGAGGATTGTAATTAAAAATTAAATTTATCATATTTAGAGAATTATTTTCAAAAAATGGATTTAATTTTTCAATTTCTACATGTTGAAAAATGGTTAGGTTTAATTTTTTTTTTGTATTTTCCTAAAATATTTTTGATTTTTATTTGTGAATAATGAAATACAATAATTTAAGGTATAAGTAAATAAATGAATTATTGAGTCATGGATGATGTATGGATGTGGTAAGAACCCATTGATTTTATCTCACATGCATTAGTTACTGTATTGTTTGAAAACAATAATCACTATTGATATTCTTGACCAAAAATAATAATCAAATGAATAAAATAATCAAAAAAAACTTCTCTCCTCCAATATAAATACCATCCCTGACCACTTCTTATACTCACACCTCCTATGACTTGATGTTTGTAAACTTTCCTCCAAATACTCTTACCAAGTATCTCCATAATGTATAGGATCCTTTGGTCTTAATAAAATACCAAACGCAAGTCCCTTATGGAATTTCTCAAGGAGAATAATTCAAGAGGTAAAACCCTTAATCCTTCCCATTCATTTAAATTTAATTTAATTTAATTTCTTATTATTACCTCAACTCCTATATCCAAACATGAATGATAAATCTAGTATCTTATATATTCTATAATTTCATTTGGTTAATGGAAAATACATCATAAAACCCTTCTCCTCTGCCTTTTATTCAAAAAACAATAATATCATTAGTGATGTGTTGATTTACCGCCATTGTGGATGATGCTTTTTCATTTTCCATTACAGCCTTCATGGATAGTCATAAACCAACTATAATGGCTAAATAAAATTTTAAAATTTATATTACAACATATTTAGTATTCTGGAACTAGTGTATATACATATTATTAAATAAAAAAAACAAGTTTGTGGTAACAAAAAATTAACCAAAATGAACTAACATTAACCATGAACATTAATCTAATAAATAATAATTATATCTAGAAAAATGATATACAAGATGATTTAGTGTAACATCCTTGATAAATAAAGAATATGAAATTTTCATATTTATTAATATTTTTGAATTAAATAATAATTTTACTTTAAAGGGGATTTTGTGCTCGATGGCGTACCTGATTCGCAACAATGGGTTTCTTTGAAATCTTACATTTCACACTAATAATATAATAATATTATTTTAAATTGTAGTTAACACCTAGCCATTTTAATGGAGGGAATGAACATAACTAAAAAAATATTATTATACATGTTTGTTAAATGTTTTTACACTTATCTAATAATATTTAGAGGCTTAAAATAAGAAATAATCCAATTTTAAGCATAACTATAATAATATTATTTAAAGGTCAATTTATCGCCTTTTGATGCAGAACCCTTTTTGAATCAAGTTTTATCACTTTTATATGTTCTATTTGACAAAATAATATTCTTATTTAGAATTGGGACATCAAAATTTAATTTGGATGAAATTTTGGTATTTTTCTGATAATGTTCATTTTTTAATGAATGGTGAAAAATACTTTATTTTAATTCATAACTGCCTTTTAATCTAAATTATTTTTATGGTTAGATAATCTTTTTAATTTGTTTTAAAGTTTAATTATATTATATATTTACAATTTAATCCAATGTTGGTCATTGGGTGTAATTTTATATTGAAATTGTACATAAACATGTATCAATCATTCGAAGGTTATTATTTATTAAAAACACACTTTTTGTTTTGACGATGGGAATTAATTTTAAATTAAATTAGGCCACTTATGTGTCTTTAATTTGGAAAATTGGATTCCATATTTGGAATCAGGAGTTTTAAATTATGTAAATAGGTAAATTTTATTTTTAGACATTTTAAATATTTACCTCAATAAATATTTTATTTACAATGGTTAAAGGGTAAATTGGGTAAATAAGGGTAAAATATAATATTATAAAAATATTAAATTACACTAACATGTTTCCTAATCATATTGGTGGATATATTTATAACCACTTAAATCCTTGGGTTGATTTTGGGACCACTTTGAGACACATGACAGTAATAATGACACTTTATATTAATTAATTTAAAGTAATGACTAAAATGACATAAACATATATCTTTTAGTAAATAATTTTTAAATGGGGTTATATAAGTTATCTCTTCAACTATAATTATTCATTTTAAATCCAAAAAGGTTTCCTACAATATGATAATTTTTTTTAATTTTTAGACATCACATAAATAGATATTTTATGACACAATAATGATGTAGTGTTTACCTCATTTATGAACGATTTAAATAAATAAGATTATAAAAATTAAAAAATATCCAAAACCTGTCCAATTTTTATTGGATGATTTTATTTAGAACATGAGTCATATTATATTATAATTTAATGAGTTTCACACTTTTAGAAACTGAAAATCATTGTGTAATAAAATTATATTTTCATACTTTCTTAAAGAGCCCCTCCTCCCCTTATAAAAAGACATTAATTATAACCCATTCCTCACACTTTTAAAGACCCTTGGATCATCCAAAATCAACCTCATTAAGCTCCAAAAATTCCAATATTCCTCCTAGAATCCTTATCTTCAGAAGAATACAATTGAAGTAAACCTTTTGGTTCAAACCAAAGGGAGATACCCGATTTAAGGTAACATATTCTCTAATGTTCTTTTCTTTTATTTTACTTCTCTAAACTGATAAACTCTTTTTATTAATTTATTTTATAAAAAACTATTATTCAAAATATACTAGGTTATTTTTATGAGATTTAATTGAAATACACTTACACACACCTCCATCCAATGGATACGAACATACTGTTTTTGTGGACGGTGAACTACTACCTCCCAAAACTATAATTGTTCAAATATCTCCAACCACCTCTCATGGTGGCCATTAAGATGGAACTGTATTTATATATGATATATATTTTATTTATATTGTTTATAATCTTCTGTATTTTTAATTTATATAATATGTTTATGGTTTCCATAGTGGGTAACTATGATAATTTCATTTGAGGAAGTGCGGACTACCGCCCACTCAAAGTTATATGACTCATTCAAGCCATATGTGGAACATATAAAGGATGGAGTTAATGAAATAATATATGATATTATACTTGAATAGTAATATACTTATTAATAATTATGTTTTCATTCCATTAAAATATGAAATAGAAATGAAAGTAGCGTTCATGCGAACGTATGACTTAATGTATCCATGAACAGTGCATTTCGTTTCTTATCTCCAAATGATATATACTATTATAAATATAGAAATATATATATACTGGATATATATTATATATATGATATCTAAATCATGAATATCATTCTGGAGATAATGGACCTTTGACCACATGAACAACTTGTAATTATAAGAAGTTCATTTTCACTCAAGTACCAAATATCAACAAAACGACCATTATTAACATAGATGATTACATAATGTTTATAAAATGGTAATAAGTGATATAAAAGGAATAATAAACTTCAAAAATGTTCTTAAGAAAGTATAAATTAACTTTAGTTTATTATTCAAGAGAATAAAGAACGAACGAGTCAAGCCAGACACGAGGTAAGGGACTTCGTCTAAATTTCCATTCATTGAGGAATATTTTTATTTATACACAAATTTATTTTATACAGTGTATAGACCCCTTTGATTTTTCATTTCATTCAAAAGGAGTGTTTTTTAACATTTTTGGCGACAATGACCTCTCCACCGCCGTAATCGTTAGTTAGCTTCTTCTATAAGCCTTAATGTTTTTAAAAGGAAAAGAACTCCCTTATTCTGTTTTTGGGTGTTTTGGTATTGAAAATGGTTTTTGAAATGGATTTATTATTTAAATATCTTGAAATGATTTCTTGTGATTTCAAATGAAATGTTATTATCCAAATGTTTATATTTTCAATGTTTTATGTGTTATGATTTTATAATGGTATTTGGACATTTAACCAGTGGTTACATGATAAACCAAATGACGGGTGGTGTCGTGATAAACTAGGATGAGTGGTTACGTTATAACCTCCAATACATTGGGTATGAAATTTGACTGTATGGCTATTACATTTAGTGATATGTGTGGAAGTCAATTGTATGGTTATTCAATTTAAGTATATTTATGTCCCAAGTTACCTTTATATGTTATGTGTTCTTTCTAGGGGTTTTATGGTAATATTTTGGGTTACAAAATGGTAATCAATGATCTTTTATTCAATGAATTGTATTTACTACTTCATAAAGGTGAAAAGTTTTACTTTTGATAAGGTATTCATTATTTACTTGTTGTTTTTAAAAACTAAAAGTTTTCATTCTTTGTGTATCCCTTCCTGAGCTTTTTATGCCCATCCCAAGTTTTTGAAATGATTTTTTACAGGACATAAAGTGGAATAGGGTCAAGGATGGAATAAATGAATTGTCATGCGGTCTAAAAAATAGAACAAGACATGACTCTTTTTTTGAAAGATTTTTTATTTTATGAAAAAGTTGATACTGAGTATAATTTTCTACATATAATATTAGAGTTTTTATGTATATGTTATGACCTAATTATCTAAAGATCTAAACCTGAAGATATCCCCAATGTGAGTTATTAACTTAATTAAAGATTATGTAATGTTTATGGTCTGGTACTTATATTTAGTCATCTTTAAGTCCTTTAATAACATATGATTCCAATTTTTAATAATTATTTTCTATTTTACATGATATTTCATACATGTATATAAGTGAACCAATCATGAAAACCAAGGAAAAAAACACTCCCGAATGAAACAATTTACCCATATAACTCCTCAAAAGGGAAAAAGTTAACTTAATAAAATTAAAATAACTAAAATACATGTTTAATAGATTCTGAATTAAATTAATAATGAATTTAATTTCATTATCTAGGAAATTAAGTTCAATTAAAAAACACTTTTATACATAAGGTAATGGATTCTCTCTGAACATCCTTTTTTTAATTCAGGTTATGCTTTATATATTTTTACCCTAATACAATTGTTAATTATTATAATTTAATCTTCCGAAATTATGATTTTATGTTTCAAATATATTTAACGAGCTCTATTATTGTTTCTTTTATCGGAAATACATGTTTTATAATGATTCCTTTTCAATTTCTCCCAATAAGCAAGCCCGATTAAAGGGAACGTCACAATTTATTACCCACTTGCAAGTACCATCCAAAATATGTTTTAATAAACCAATATTTTTCTAAAATCAATTATTTAATAATTAAAAACTATCTATGTCAATTTTTGGTTATATACGAACAATTATTCCTCTTTTACATATTAAAGACTATTATTTTTCCTTATACAACACTAAAGAGCCTCTTTTATAATGTTTGTTAAACACTCTTTTTATATATTTTTATTTCAGTTAAAAATAATTTATCATGATCTATATCATATTAACCACTTATTCACTTTGTGTGAGGTATTTATACTTCACTTTCATGTATGGTCATCATTCAATTAATATTTCATTAATTATATATATTACTTATATCTTGGATAAAATTATTGTCTTAGTCATATACCATTTCTACAATTTTTTTTATTTGAATATTTTTGTATTTAATTTATGAATGAAGAATTATTTGTACTTGATGTGATATGTGGGGACCAATTATTGATTTTTCTTCGATGCATCGATAGGTCTTTTGAGACAAAATAGTTGGTGACAAACCCTTCATGTTTGTTTCAAAGAAGAATGAAACAGGTCATTGCCCACATACTTAAACCATATTGATGGTATAATGGATCATGTGGAAGATACATGAAGTCTAATAATTAATCAATTTATTTATTCAATATTCAGTTATTACTTTCCATGATATTTTCACTATGAAAAAAAATACGGATGAATTTACATTCTCAGTTTTTTGATGAAAGACGTTTTTTAGTTATTTACCTTGAATTATGATTATGAATTATTGAATTTTCTTCAGGTATTATTGATTCATGTAACCTTTATAGATACTTTTATATCAACCATTTCATTTTTTTCCTTCCCCTAGTTATGAAGATGAAATCATTGAATAAGTGTCATGGACATATTTTTTTCTTTTACCTTGTTATATTATATATTTAACATCCAATGTAATAACAGAACCATGTATGTATCTATTTATTCAAGACTAATAAAATGATCAATCCTTGGTGATGTGATCTCTTGCATCTATTCCATTGTGATAAAATGATCTTCATCTCAAGGAAATTTGAGTCTGGGTTGTTACAGTTTGTATTAGAGAAATTTGAATAAAAACATTTGAACTAGATGTTAAGTAATCCAAATAAATATAATGATCCCTTAGAGTGAATATTTGGATCAATACTCAATATGATGAGATAACTCAGTGTCTTCTATTATTTAGTGATGGCACCCAATAGAAGGAATGGAATCAATACCGATGGTCAATGTAGGGATTTCCCAACTGAGTACTTCAACAATATTTGTGTTGTATTTAGGGAGATCATGACCGTGTTTGGATAACTTACTCTTTTTATGAATAATAACCATAATAAACCAATGTGGGATCATTTAATATGGAAAAATACCCCATAATTTAGGGGGACTACTAATCCTGCAGCAGATGATTAAGAGATGAAGTCCCTTGAAAAAATATTTATGGGATTGGGAAGTAATGAAAATGAAACAGTAGTACTGGAAGAATATTTTCTCAAGGGAGATATTGATCAATGGTGGGAGCTGATCCAAAATAAAAATGAGGAAGATGAAATAGAAGACATGTAATTGAGAAATTTTAAATAAAAATTCTTCAATAAATATTTATCTCATAGAAAATAAACCGAAATGAGTATAAAATTTCTTTGCTTAAATAAAAGTGAAGAAGTGAGTATTGAAGATTATTGGGCTACCTCCACAATATTATCCATGTATTCATTGTATTACATACTTTATTTGGAAAAAAGATAAATCATTTCTTTATAGGTCTTAAGATAAGTCTCTGAAGAGCACTGTATTCACAAAAAATTTCATCATATGATTAAATAGTATTAAGATCCATCAAAATGGGGAAGGAAATTTCTAGATCCTTTATGTTTAAGGGAAATAGAGATAAGAAGAGGTCTTATTATAACCATTGAAATATTAATGTATAAAAGAAGGATAAAGGAATAGAATAATTTCTATTATGTAGGAATTGTTGAAAGAATCATCCTAGTAAATGCCTGAAAGAAATGGGTGTTTACTATAAGTACAGAGAAAATTTTCATCAAGATATTGATTTATAGGGGAAGAAATAAATCAATGATGTTAATTTCATCAACTATTATGAAATTGGGAATTATTCAAATCAATGTCCCAATCATCAGGGGAATCTACTTTAGAAGAGGCCAAGGGGAGATGGCCAAGCTTATGCAATCACAACAGCGGATGTAAAAGATCCCAATGATGTGGTGTGAGGTACATTAGTCCTATATTCAAATCTATGAAATTATTTTTTTCATTATATATCATCATAATATTTTATATCTACCCAGTTTTCTAAGAAAATAAGATATTTCCTTTTTGATTTAACAATGGAGTTATCAGTCAAAACTCCTAAGAGAAGTCTCTTTGAATAATAAAATTTGTCATTTAGCCCCATTTATAACAAATAAACGTTATTTAGTTGTTAAAAATATCATTATACCCATGGTATATTTTTTTATAATATTTAGTATGGATTGAATTTCAAAATATCATGAAAAAATGTATTATATGAAGTAGAAAATTATGATCTTTAAGGAAGATGTAAAATCCCTTATCTTTATAGCAGAAACCTCATCATTTGATTATTATCGTGATCCACCCCCAGAATATATACTAAATTAAATTCTTTGGGAGAAGAGAAAAACCATCTTGGGATGATTAAATTAATATTTAAATTGATTATGTAACAATTTTGAAGGAATTCATTGATGTATTTTCTAAGGAATTAATTGGGAACCCCCAAAGTGTAAAGTGGAATTAACCATTGATCTAATCCTTGATTAAAGTCCAATATCAAAGATACCTTATAGAATGAAAACTATGGAATTAGTGGTGTTAAAGAAACAACTAGAGGATTCTAGTAATAATTGATTTTTCTCCCTAGTGTTTCTCTATAAGGATCCACTATTCTCTTTTTGAAGAAGGAAGATGGATCTTTGATACTGGGCATTGACTATAGAGAAATAAATGTTATTAAAATAACTAACAGGTATTATATGCCTCACATTGGTGATTTATTTGACCAACTCAATGGAGATAATTAATTTTTTAGAGATTTTCCTTCAAGCTGGACATCATCAATTTCATGTAAAGAGGAAAATATTCTAAAGACAATGATTTGAACCAGGTATGAACATTACAAGTTTATAGTAATTCCATTTGGATTGACCATTGAATCCACTATTTTTATGGATTTAATGGACACAGTATTCAATGAATATTGTAATGTCTCGGGTTTTGACCTGAAGGACATTAAAATATTTCAGAAAACATTTCTGGAGTCAGGATCTGAGTTGGCGTGGAAAGTCAGGGATCAGGAATCCTCTGTACGGTGATATTAAAAATATGAAATATATTTGGTCATGTGCATGAAAGTTTTCTTGAAACATAAATAAATCATGTTTGGAATCTCAGATCAAATTTATGAGACCACAATTGAGTTTGGAACGTCGTGTTTAATCTTGT
Source organism: Viscum album (assembly GCA_963277665.1). NCBI lineage: Eukaryota > Viridiplantae > Streptophyta > Magnoliopsida > Santalales > Viscaceae > Viscum > Viscum album. The sequence goes on from OY728130.1 coordinate 408,183,486, forward strand.
ACGATATAACTTTTTCTGCATTGATAATTTGGTTAGAGTCCAGTTGGTGGGTTGTTGAGTGGTGAAATAATTAATTAAATAAAAGAATATTTAATTAAAATAACCAAAACCTAAATTCCCTCACCACTCCCCATGTTTTGGATGCATGAAAAAGGAGGACCGGCACTTCCTCCTCTCGTCTCCTCTCTTTGGCGATGAACAAAAATAGAACTGTATCCACACAAAAAGGTGTGTTGTTCTCCATTTCTAAAATAGATCTTCATCATATCAAGAACTAGAAAAATTCTCTCAACATTCTCAATCCAAATCTTCGGCATTTAACCAACTAGGTAGACTGATTTATGTTTTTGTCCTGGTCCCTTTCTCTTTGCATTGTTTTAAATTTATAAAGCCCAATTACATTTTCTAGAGGTCACTTTTAGGTAGATATGTATGTTTTAGGGTAAAACAAGGAGAATCAGAGGGTTTTTAGGTGATTATCGACTGGAATCAGCATCTAAATTGTGTTTAGATTAGTGACAATAGCTTTGTGGATCTTTCTATTCAAGAAAGATGATCTTTTGGGACTACATGTTGTGTGTAGGGGTTACACACTGTGTGGTTCCCTAAACCATGGAATCATGGGACATGGGTTGGGATATCCATGTGAAAACACCTTCCATGTACTAATAGACAAAAAAGATACATGGACATGGGGTCCACTACATAGACATAGGAAAACTACATGAGAAGGTGGCTGTTTATCCAAACATGTCGTGTAGTATGGGATACATGACATGTGAGGGACATGGTCGGTTGGTCTGTGTAGAAGAGGAACATAGCTTGAGGATGAGAGATGAGGGACATAGTGTGTACCTATTCTACACCCCGTGTACCAATACATGGGTTAGAACCTCTGTGTAAAAGTTACACTGGAAAGTGCTTGGGTGGGATCACACACCGTGTGTGACCTTGTATAGGTCGTGTACTACTTGGAGATCCTCCAGGGATTTTCCGCCTTCTGTATCTCCTTCTCTTGGACTCGGATTTAGGCATTTGAGTAGTCTATATTGAGTAGTTTTCCATGTAGTATGTGATAGTGGTTTCTGTTATGTCTTATGATATACAAGGTAGTGTACATTTGTCAAGAACCTTGTTGGGTGGTTTTTAGCTGATGTTAGAGATCAGTGTGCTTCATATAGAGAGATTCTAGGACTTTTACTCCCCTATTGGACAAGGGTGACGATTTTTCTTACCTATATTATTAGGTATATATGGGACTCCCCACATCGTGGGTGCATGTTATTTACCTTTCGGTTGTTTCCTTTGTGGGTGTTAATCCCCTGATGGACTAGTGTGTGGGTTTTCCCATGACGTTCGTGAAGGTAGAGTAGGTACTCCTCAGTTGGACCTGGGGGAAAGTCCTCTTTCCATGGATTAATTACTCCCTAGTTAGACTAGGGATCGAGTCCTCCATATATGACATATAGATAGATTTGGTACTACCCTGTCACACCATGTTGCAGGTCCTCTATTCTAGGAGTCGGTACTCCCCTATCGTGCTAGGGAATGACTCCTCTGTACGTGTTGTTCTAGAAAAGTTGATACTACCCTTCCATGTTAGGGAGAAGGTTCTCAAGCCTAGGGTCAGTAATCTCCTATCGTGTCTGGGTGTGGATCCTCTGTAGTTTACAAGCTGGCAGAGTGAGTACTCCCCTGTCCCACAAGGGTGCAATCCCTCTAGTAATTGAGTGGTACCCCCTAGTGGGTTAGGGTGGAAATCCTCAATTTATGAAGTATTACCCCCTATCATGTGAAGGTGAATATCCATCGGGAGTAGTATTCCAATGTTGGATTAGGTTTTGAGTCCTCACTTACATAGTATTACTCCCCCATCTCCTAGTTGCACTAGAGATTAGGTTCTACATTGGTATTGGAGCTCCCTTGGATGTGGGATATAGTTATGAGTAGCAGTCTTATCCACTAGATGTGAATGATATATTGATATGGTTTAGTTCTACCTCTATGGAATGAGGTATATTCCACTCTTTATAGGAGTGGAAGAGGTTTCACAGGTTAGTTAAAAGTAGTACTCTATCGACTGTGGTGTAGTGGTGGGGTGTGAGTCCCTTTGTTATCTCTTATTATAGAATATTCACATAGTGCATAGTCTTGAGTAGTGCTACCTCAAATGTGTGTAGTGGTTATGTGAGATCACCTTCACTTATAATTCTTAATCTTGCGTTGGGCACAAGGTAGTTATGACAAGACATCTAGTGTTGGGAACTAAAGTTGTATCTTGTAAGATGTTTCTGATTGAGCATGTTCTATCAGACGTTCCATTTCGAATAGTAGATTTGTTCTCAGTGGAGTTCATCTCTTGTATGGATTCCATATGGGATGGATAATCTCATTTAGTGTGTTGTATTGGATTTATTTTATGATTATAATCTACAAATATAATCATGTTTTCGGATATGATGTTGGAACCTCATGAGACTTAGTATCTAAGATTAGTATATCTAGGTGATTTCTTGGAGTCCTTGTGTTTTGTCACCTATCAAGGTTGACACCCCTTATAGACTGAGTTGACATGTTATGTACAACCAAGGATGTTTCAAGATGGAGTTTCTCTCTCGATTGGGTTTCCCTCTAACTAGTTCGAGCGGACTATTGCCTTTTAGTTTCTCCTTTTTTCTTTAGGGTTTCTTGGGGTCCCTACTGAGTATTTTATAATCACCCCTACACTAGATTTTCCAGCACGTGTTTTGTGTATTGTGTATACCACATGCCATTTAAAAGATTCTAAAGAGGACTCAAGGAAGGCAGAGATTAGTCAGATAGATAGACTGAGGTGTTTACCAGAGTTTGGACAAGAAGCTTTCTGATAGTTGAAGTTGATAGTGATCCCCTCCTTCTAAGAAGGTTGGATGCTTTTACCGTTTTTCTTGTTTAGGAGTTGTTTTTACCTTTTAACACTTTAAATACTTCTATTGTACTCTATTTGTGGGATATAGTCATATTCATGAATGGGATGCCTTTGGTTTTTTTAAATTTCAGCATTTTGTGTTCTTGGAGATGTGTGAGGGAATATAGGTAAATTGGAAATGCCTCCCATGTTAGCGATACGCTTTCTCGATTGTTGTTGTCAGCCCCTAGCCAATTAGAGGAGTGCTTGGGGAGTTGTGTCCTTGGCCTCACCAGATCAGGTCATGAAAGAGTGGTATCCGAGGTGGTCAGTTTCAAATTGGGACCGTAGTGTTGTGAGCTTGGTTTGGGTTTCATAGAGACAATGTGTGGATGTTTCAAGTTATACTATCAGGCTAGAGGTCCTAGTGTTTATGTGATGGATGACGTATCCAATCACCAGAAATCTGATAACCTTATTTTTGACTTTTTATATTAAGACATTGGTCACTTGGAAATAAATGGAACATACAATATATTGAATGGGGGTTTGGTTTTCCCTATCCTTCTTGAGTCATCTCCCCAGAAAAACTCTTTCATAGTGGTACATCTTGATACCATTTCAGGATGCCTCCACAAATATAGCTAGATAGGATTTTAAAGCCTGATCATGGTGATGATCCAACTGATGATGAGGCTTTAGTACATGGAACTGATTCAGAGGCCTTACCTCTAAGTTTTCAATCGGTGGTTCCACCACCTATTGTGTATAATGTTTTTCCATCAGTTCAGATTGAGGATGCATGAAGGCTGAGTTTACTACATGAGTTTCATAGGCCACAACCTCTGAGGTACCAGGGTGATCTAGGCCCTTAGGAGGGAGATGGATATCTCATGGCAGTCATGCGAGTTTTCTGCTTAGTGAGTTCACCTTCTGATCAGATAATGGTCCTAGCATTGAACCGTCTGTAGGGTTCAACTGGGTGATGACCAAGTCTAGTGATATAGACTCTTCATGAGGCAATTCACACTTGGGAGGAGTTTGAGAAACTCTTTAGAGAAGAGTTTAACCCATCTATATTGAGATTAGACTGTATCTAGGAGCTTCTGTAGCATTTCAACGGTATCATGAAAGTGGATGAGTTTTCAGCAAGGTTCACAAACATGTGAAGATATTACCTAGATTTGGTTAGGGATCCATTCTTTAGATAATGGACCCTTGACCAGGGCACTCATTGGGAGATCAGGGTGTCTATCATTCCGCTGTGTATTTCCACCAATTCTAGAGTGCATGGGAGATCTTTGGTGGTGTAAAGTGTCCTAGGTAAGGAATTTGTGAATGTTACCCGCAGTAGTGGCTACAAGGTTGAGGCTTCTGCAGGAGAAGGTAGAGGAATGATAACAAGATCGGGGTGCATGAGTCATACCCATGCCTAGACACAAACATGTGGGTATATAACGTAGGAGCAACAATGGGGATTAGAGCAGCCGCAAGAGAGGCGGTGTTATGCTTGCGATATCTAGGGAAATCTCCTTAGAGATTGTATGACTCACCATGCAGCTGATATTGAGCCAGTAGACAAGCTGCTTTGGCAGAGAAAATTCTTGGTGAATGGTGTTCCACAAGGTAGAATATAAGGTGGAGGAGCTGGAATGGCGGTTGGATGTGAAAGGCAGTTCATGGCGCTCCCAGGTGGTCCGCACTAGGATCAACGAGCTAAAGGATGTCTGTAAGGATAGCTATTGGTAGTGTAGGCTTTTAACTAGATGCTATGAGGATGAATAGAGGTAGGCCTAATATCCTTATTACTTTCTATAGTATTATTATTAGAAAAATATTTTGTTTCTATTTTCTTTCTATTAAGGATCGAGGTTTAACTAGGGTGGCGTGTGGTGTTATTAGAACCCCATGTTGGTAGTAGAAATAGAGGGCCCGATAAGACAAAATGTGTGTTTGGGAATCCCTTTGTTTTCTTTCACTGCCCTCTTTTATTTGGAGTCATATTTTTATGCAACATGCTCAAGGAGGATGTGGTGAAATTTAACATAGATTTGAACTCACGAGTGATGGTGGACAGTTTCCCTCACAGAAGCATGTTTTTATGACACGATCAGAACCATGTGAACGAGTTAGTGCCACTCAAATAGGAAAATATTAATGTACGGTGAATGAGTTCCTTTAAATTGCATGTTTATAGTGAGTTTATGCAATGATGTATCATAGAAGGTCCTGGTTGTGCCAACAATGTTTTCCCGCTCAAACCCTTTTAGTTTGGTGGAATTGGGGGAGGGAGAGACTTTTTTAGAATCATTCTGTAATAGTAGAGTTAGACCATATTCTATTTCTATAGTGTGGATTGGTTGAAGAGCATCCATACTCAGATGGGATAACACTAGTGGGTGTGGCAGTGTTTCTGTTTTGGAGAGATGTGTTGCAGCTAGTGGTTTGTAGACGGAGGGTATGGTAAGACCAAGTGGTTACTCTTGGGTAACCTTATTTTGTTCATGAATAACCTCATGTATTCAGCATCAATAATAAATTCAAAACACTTTAAGATTATTTGATTTAGTCCATTGGGGGTGGATTTGAATTGTGGGATTCCATTAGTATATTCATTAGGATTAGCGAGGTGGTGTACTTATAGACCCCATGACTACAGATGTGCTGTGGTTCTTCATGCTTTCCCACCCATCACAGTTAAGGAGACATGTGTCGATTTTTATCATGATATTGTCCTGGTAAAAGATGTGTATAAGATAGTTTTGATCATGGTGGTTCTTCTAGTGCGTAATTGTAACTAGCATAGGAAACCTGGGATAACTCACATGCATAAGAGTCCAGGGGGGAGCTCAGTTTCTTCCAGTTTTCTTAGGTTCCAATTGTTGGGGGCAAAAATATATAAGTTGGGGAGAATGTATTGATTTGGGTTTTGACCTGAAGGACTTCATAATATTTCAAAAAATATTTCCATAGTTGGATGATGAGTTGGAATTGGAATCTGGGGCTTGGGCAGTCTCAATGCGACGATATTAAAAATATTAAACATATTTTGTTTTATGCGTGTATTTTCGCTTGAAACTTAAATAAATCCCATTCTAAGTATCAGATCAAATTTTTGAGACCGCGATTGAGTCGAAAACATCGTTTTTACCTTACACATGACCTAAGCTTGTCCACACCAAGAGGTTTGGTTGGAGGAAAATTAGATTGTTGTTGTGTTGTGAAAAAATTAATTAAATGACAATTTAATTAAATAAAAACCCTAAACCTAAATACCCTCACTCCTCCCAATGTTTTGTACGTATGATACAATGGAGGAGGAAATCCTCATCCTATCCTATTATCCCTTTGGAGACAAATGGAAACCGAACCGTATCCATGCAATGAGGTGCCGTTGATCTCCATTTCAAATGAAGTTCATCATCAGATAAAGAACTAGAATGATCCATGCATCATTCTTGATCCAAAATATTTAGTGTTTTCCAAAAGAGGGATAAGGATTTGAGTTTTGTTCATTATCCCTTTTTCTATGCATGGTTTAAGGTTCTAGAGCCCAATAACATTTTTAGAGGTACCTTCTAGGTAGATCTATAGGTTTTGGGGTAAATCGGAGTGAATCAGAGGGTTTTTCAGGTGATTCCTGACAAGAATCACTATCTACCTGGCATGTAGTATAGTGAAACATTTCGTGTAGATCTTTCTTATTTAGAGAATATGAATTCTTGGGACTACACACCGTGTATAGGGGTTACAAGACATGTTGTCCCCTAAACCATGTAATCTTGGGACATGTCTTGGGATAGTTGTGTGAAAACACAATGAGTTGTACTAAAACCTGACCATGATACATGGAAAAAGTTCCTGGTACATGGAAATGGGAAAAATGGGAAGGTGACAGATAAATGGAACATGCCATGTAGTTAGGGATACACAACGTGTGAGGGATAAGGTTAACTATTCTATGTAGAAGAGGAACACAACTAGGGAATGAGAGATGATGGACATAGCCTATACCCCTATACACACCATGTACCCCTACATGGGTTGGAACCCATGGGGACAAGATACACGGCCAGGTCCTCAGGTGGGATCACATGCCATGTGTGCCCTAGTGCATGTCGTGTACCACTAGGAGATCCTCTGGGGATATTCCACCTTCTATATCTCCTTATCTGGGATATAAATTCAGGATTGTGATTAGTTTATCCTAAGCAGTTTTCTGTTTAGAAAATGATAGTGGCATTTGATATGGATTAGGAGATATGAGGCGGTTTAAATTGAGCAAGATGCTTGTTGAGTGGTATTGATCTAATGTCAAAGATCAGTGTGGTTCGTATAGCGAGGCGCTTGGATTGTTACTCCCCTATTTCACTAGGGTGTGGGTTTTCCATAACTCTCTATCTAGGTATATACTAGACTTCCCACATAATGGGTGCGGGTTCTTTACCTTTGGGTAGTTTCTTTCAGGGGTGTTACTCCCCTGATGGAATAGGGTGTGGGTTTCCCCATGATGTTTGTGAGGGTAGAGTAAGTACTCCCATGTTGGACCAGGGAGCAGTCCCTCTATCCATAGAATCAGTACACCTCTATTGGATCAGGGTGAATGTCATCCATATATGATTTATAGATAGAGTAGGTACTCTCCTGTCACACCAGGTTGTGGGTCATCTGTTATAGGAGTCGGTACTCCTATATTATTCCATAGAGCAGGTCCTCCATAAGTGTTATTCCCGTAGAGTCAGTACTACCCTTCCATGTCAGTTATTGGGTCCAAAATCCTGGGTTGATTACTACCCTACCATATTAAGGTGTGGGTCCACTATAGTGAATGAGCTAGTAGAGTTGGTACTCCCCTATTCTATTAGGGTGCAAGTCCTCGACTCACTAAGTGGTACTCCCCTACCAGGTTTTGGGTGTGGGTCCTCGTTTTAGAAATAAGTACTCCCCTATCATATCAGGGTGTAGGTCCATAATGAGTAGTACTCCCATGTTGGATTAGGTTGCATGTCCCCACTTAAGGATTAGTACTACCCCATCACTGAGTAGCAGTGATGAGTGGGGTCCTCCATTGGGCTTAGAGATCCCTCAGTTGTGGGATACATTTACGAGTAGTGGGGCCATCCACTAGATGTTATCAATACCTAGATAGGGGTTAGTTCCCCCTCAATATACTGGGGTGAGGGCCACTTCTTACAGGAGCAAAAAAGGTTTATGGGTTAGTTAAGAGCAGTACTCCCTCGACTGCAGGGCAGTGGAGAGGCATGAGTCCCTTTTTTCTCTCTTGTTAGAGAGGATGCACGTGGTGCATAGTCTAGAGAAGTACTCCCTCAATTATGTTTAGCATTGAGGGGTGGGCCTCTTCACTTGTGCTTCTTAATATTGCATTGGGAACAAGGTAGCAATGAATGTACCTCTGGTGATGGGCACTAGAGTTTGACCTAGTAAGATTTTCCAGATGGATCACATTCTATTGGACATACCGTTAGGAATGGTAGATTTGTTCTAGATGTAGTTATTTTCTCAGATGGGGGTCAACTAGGATGGATGATCTCTTGGAGTGTGTTCTCCAAGATTTATGTTATAGTCAAAATATACGAAGAGAATCCTGTAGCTGGTATGAGGTTGGAACATCCTGAGAATTAGTTTCTAAGATGATTATATATGGGTTATTTATGGGATTCCTTGTGGTGTTCTTATATGTCGGGGTTGACAAGCCTTGTATATTGAGCTGAATTTTAATGTAAAACTAAGGATGGTTTGAGATAGTGTTTCTCTCTCGACTGGGTTTCCCTCTGGAAAGGTTGACCGTAATATTTCCTTTCATTTTATCCCTTTATCTTCTAGGGTTTTGGGGTTCGTACTAAGTTTTTTATACTCACCCGTAGAAGTGATTTTCCCACACATGTTTTATGTATTTTATAGACCAAATTACTTTTTATGGAGTCCATGGAGTACCGGAGGCAGGAATAGCTTAGTGAGCTAGACAGACCGAGGTGTTTACCAGATCTTGGAAGAGGAGATTTGTGGTAGTTGTAGTTGGCAATGATCCCCTAAGCACTTTGGACACTTTTATAATTTTTCTTAGGTGGGAATTGTTTTTTCCTTTTTACAACTTAAGTACCTCTATTGTACTCTGGTTGTGGGTTATAAATGTAAGCATGCATGGGTTTCCTTTGGTTTTTTTAGGTTTCATCATTTTTTGAGTTTTGAAATTTGTGCATGCATATAGGTATATAAGAAATGTCTTCCATGTTAGTGATATGTCTTTTTTTCAAAAGTTGCTTGCCTCTCGCCTGTTGGAGGATGGCTTGGGGAGTTGTGGCTCGGGACTTGTTGGGTCGGGTCATGAAAAATATCATGATAATTTTCTTTTGGTATTTATTGATGATATATTTATGTACTCCAAAAACTATTTGGACCGTGAGAACTGGTTTTGGAGTGTTCTAAATTCTATTAGAATAAAAGAGTTATATGGGAAGTTTATAATTTGTGAATTATGGATTAAAAATTTCATTTTCATGGCCATATCGTCTCTAAGGATGGAATCTCAGTTGATCTTATGAAGACAAAGACAATCTAAGAATGGCCTATTCTAATGAACATAATTGTGGTATATAGTTTCATTGGATTAGTAGGTTACTATCAGCATTTTTTCCATAATTTTCCCAATTTGAAAACCCATTAACCACGATCACACGCAAAGGGGTTATGTTTGTATAGAAAAAAGAATGTGCAGAATGTTTTGAAGAATTTATGAGAATATTATTCAATGATCCAATTTTTACTTTACCATTAAGAATTGATGAGTATTTTATATAAAGTAATGCATGGAATACAGGACTAGGTTGTATCCTTATGAAAAATGATAAATTTATTTTATATGCATCATGGTAATTGAAGACTCATGAAAAAATTATCCTACTCATGATCTGGAGTTAGAAATCGTAATCTTTTCTTTGAAGATACAGAGACACTATATCTATGGTTAAAGAGGAGGGATATATATATATATATATATATATATATATCAATATAGTTTTAAATACATATTTACACTGAAAGAACTCGACCTAAAAAAGGAGATAGCTCATGTTACTGAAAGATTATGACTTTTTAATACACCACCACCTAGGAAAATAAAATATGGTTGAAAATTAATTAACAAGGAAAGATCATGGACTTATAACCGAAATGAGGATTGAGAAATATCATATGTTGATATATTTAGTAAATAAGGAGATGGTAATTATTATGGAAGAGGTAAGTTCACTAATTTTGTAAATGATTGTCAAACAATCTTTACTGGAGAAGATAAAAGGATCTCAATTTGATGATGAGAATTTTCAGAATAAAATTAAAGGTGTTAAGGATAGAAGACTAGAATAATTCATCTATGTGAATGTAATTATAAAATTTGGAAATAGGTTATAAATTACATCAATAATTGAACTAAAAAGGGAACTGTTAGATGATGGTCATAGATCAATATTCCATATATACCCAGGCAGTACAAAATGTTTAGAGATCTGAAAGAACATTTTTTATGGGATAATATGAATTGTGAAATTGCTGACTATGAATCAAGATGTCGAGTTTTGAAACAAGTGAAGGATGAGAGAAAACATCCTAGAGTATTCATGTAACCTCTAGCTATTCCTATGTGTAAGTGAGAAGACATTATTATGGACTTCATCACTGAATTTCAAAATAGTCCTAGAAGGAATTATTCAATATGGGCTATTGTTGATTGTATTACAAAATAAGAACATTTTGATGCTATAATAAAATATTTACTTCTTGAGTGCATAGAAAGACTCTATATTAATAATTTTTTAAGACTTCATGGTGAAACTTTATTGATTTTTTTGAGATCCCCATTTTACATCAAAATTATGGAAGACACTACAGAAGGCTCTGGGTACCAAGTTTCATTTGAGTACTGTTAATCACCCACAAACCGATGGATAGTTTGAAAGTATTAGTGAAACATTATAATTTTTTTTGATATATTTATCACTTGACATTATAGGTATATGGGATCAGTATTTACCTTTTTTAGATTTTCTCAAAAATAATAGTTTCCATTATAGTATTCAAATTTCTTCATATTAATCATTATATAGAATGATATGTTGTACTCCAACTTATTGGGATGAAGTTGGTGAGAGGAAACTTATAGGAACTATTTCACCCTCAGTTTCATATACCTAACCCTTATTATAGGTACTTTAAGTATATAAAGTGCTGGGGTGAAGCCTGGGAGGGTTTTTATGATGTTTGAAATGTTTTTAGATCTTCTATAAGGGTGAAAGGTTGGTGCATGGTCAGTGGAAACATTGAAAATTCTATAGGAAATCGTACACATTGATACATTAGCTATGAGGAAGGTGGAAACATTTTCCAAACCTTGTGGATAACTAGGATAAACCATGAAATGTTGGATAGTTGGTTTTTTCATGGTTGGCCCATAGTTTTGCTAACTGTGTGGGCCAACACTATGAGGTTCCTCCATGAGGTAGATGTTGGTGCATTGTTAGCACACTGTTTGTCTAATTGTGTGTCTAACCATGCATTGTTTATAAAAAAGATCAAAAAAATTGTATCTATGTCATATTTCTATTTTAACACCGCTTTCTTTCACCATTTTAACCCAAACTTAGGATTTATCCCCCCAAAGGCCAAGTAATCTTTTCCCATTGATCCTGATCCAATCCGAAGGCGTTTCCTATTGCATTGAAGCCCAGTTATCATAGAGAGTGATAATTTACGGTGGTTTTCCTTAGATCTTCTTTACTATTGCTCTTGGTTTCATAGATATACTATTGTTGTTGCTAGAGCTAAGGTTTTTGGTTCCAAATGTTATTATATTTGGCCTTGTTGATGATTGGGGAAGAGATATAAGGTGGATTTTTTCATATTAAAACCGGTTTCATTGGTGTCTTCTTGTCGTTCTTCATTTTAACCATAAATCCCAAGGTATATGGATTTATTATCAACTCCTCTATTTAAAAATAGAAATATTGATTTCAAATTGTTGTTTTTCCTAAAATTGATTGTGAATTTTTTGGGAAATTGATTAATGGAAAACATTTTAGTGATGGACTACGAAATTGTGAAAAATTGGGAGTTTTAAAAATAGGTAAATTTGGGAACTTGATTTTAAAATGATGATTTTAAAATTTTGATTTGGTTTTGATACAAGGAAAAGTTTCTTCAATAAAATTTTAGTTTTATTGAACTGGATTTTTGGAAAAGTGTTTTCAATAAAATGGTAGTTTTATAGAAATGGGTTTTTCTATTATTGTTTTCAATAAAATCATGGTTTTATTGAAATGATTAAATTGGGTTGGAAAAGGTTATATTGGAATGTGGTTTGGGTTAATTGGTTAAGCTTGAGTGAATGAGATGGACATTGGTCATGAAGTACCACCACAAAAGGGGCATGTTATAGACATGAAGTTCAAACGTCAATGGTAAAACCAAGATTTTATGTATGGGTGTGTGCATCTAAGAGATATGTAATGGGTAATTACAATTTAATTAAAGAAATGGTTTGAATTACTTGTTTGATTTTTTTCCTTGGAAATTGGTTTATTAGCGAAAAGTATTTTGGTAAGTAATGTTTTGGATTAGTTACCAATTTAGGAACTATTTTTTATGGTTTTATATAAATTATTTTATTAAAATGTTGTAACATGTTCTACCCTAATTGAGTGAGTAGGGAAGTCAATTGGGTAAAGCCTATTGAGTTTCATTACATAAACCTAATTTGGAATGTGGGTTCTTTTGAATATATTTTCTACCAAGATACAAGTAAAGGTAAAGAATCACACTTCTTTAGTGGTTCTTCATAAAATGAGGCATAGAGTTGGAGTTTGAGATTGGATTTTGTGTCTTGGATTCTTTGATCATTGTTTGTTTTGTCCTACCTTGTTTACCTTGATATTTTTTATTCTTCCGATGAGGTACTTATTTTAGTTAGTTTTGATTTTAATGTTATTACTTTGAGATATTTTACATTGTTATGGAATGTTTGGTTGGCTGTTTTTATTTTTTAAGGGAAAACTATCCCCCATATATCAATAAAGACCTTGGAATCTATTTACTGCTTTTAGAATCTTTGGGACATTACTTAATTCCAATTAATATCCAACCACTTTCTCAATGAAATTCGGAGGGAAAAGATGTCACATGCCTTGTTGATGAGACAACGAAAAAGTTAAATATTGTTTAAGCTCATTTCAAAGTGGATCAAATTAGACAAAATAGTTATACTGAAATATAGGGAAATGGTTTGGAATTTCAAGTGGGAGATCATGTCTTATTGATAGTATCTACATGGAAGGGTGTCAAATGTTTCGGTATGAAAGGGAAAACTAGCCCTAGGTACATCGAACCATTTCAAATTCTAGAAGGAATTGGAGCTGTAGTGTGTTGATTAGAAATGGCACCATGTCTTTCCAAATTTCATGAGGTTTTCAACATAATATTGTTAAATTAGTACATTCTAGACCCAACACATGTACTCACATATGAAGGAATAGAACTATAACTTGATTTTTCTTATAGTTAAGAGCCTCTCAAGATTATTGACACAAGAGGGAAAGTATTATTAAATCAGACGACTTGACTAGTAAAAATTCTTTAGAGAAACCATAAAATGGAAGAAGTAATGTGGGAACGTGAGGTCATTATGAAGAAAAACCAACATCATAAATTTAAAAGGAAATATTCATGAAAGTTTTCTAGGAATAAAATTACAAAGGATGAAATACTATTACACCCCAATATTTTCTTGTATTTATCTTCTTAAATAAATTAAATTGAGTCAATATATTATGTTGTAAACAACACATAGCTTAGACAAACAGTAATATAATATTAAATAATAACATGACTATTGGAATAGTAATATGAATTTTAGGAATAGTAATGTGACCATTATAATAATGACCTCACCTATAAAAGTATAAATAAAGTTTATGCATATTATAAATGGAAATAAGATATAATTATATCATATTTTAGTTTAATAAATGTATTAAACATTATAAATTAAGTGTTGATATTTTTGTAAAATGTAAATGTATATTTACAATTTTAGAATTAATAAAATGATTTAAAATAAAATTTATTTTCATAAAATAGATTCATGTAATAATATTTTTTTCTTATTATCATAATATAATTTTATGTGATATTAATTAATTTTTCAAAGTGTCATAAGTTCAATTATAATTTTCAAAATTAGTATTTATTGAACAAATTAATATTTTAATTAAAAAAATATATTTCTTATATTTATAAAATTATTTTCAAAAATTGAGTTCATTTTTTAATTATACACATCAAAAAATGGTTAGTGTAAATTTTCAGGATTTTTTAAAAATAGTTGAAGTTTTTGTGAATAGTGAAATACAGTAATTTACTGTATAAGTAAATAAATAAACTATTGATCCATGGATGAGTTAATAACCCATTATTGAAGAACTAAAATGCATTAATTAATATTTTTAGTCACATGAATCATCACTATTGATAGTCTTGATCCAAATTAATAATCAGATGAATAAAAAAAATCTTTTCATCCACTACAAATACCACCCTCACAACCCTTTCTCCTCCCACATAAAAACCTTTAAGATTATATAATTTCTATCCAATAATATTTCCAAGTATCTCCCTCAAATATAGGATCCTTTGGTCCTAATAAAAGACCAAAACCAAGTCCATTAAGGAGGTTCTCAAGGAGAAGAATTCAAGAGGTAAAACCCATAATCTTTCGCTTTAATTTTCTCTCATTTTCTTTTATTATCATTCCCCAAGTTACTCTATCCAAAAATGCATGATAAATCCAATATATTATATATACTATAATTTTATTGTTTTAATGGAAAATACATCATAAAAACCATATCCTGTCTTTTTCATTTCCAAAAATGAAAATATTGTCTGTGATGTGTGGATTTACCACAATCATGGATAATGCATTTTAATTTTACATTATCACATTCTAGGCTATTAATAAAAATATTATAATGGTTAAAAAATATTTTAAAATGTATATTAAAATATATTTAGTATTTGGGAACCAATATATATATATAAATATAATTTTAAATAGTAAAACAAAACTAGTTTTGGATAATCGAAATTTTGCCCAAATAAACTTACATTCATCGTTAACATTTTATCTAATGAATCATACTCATATCTAAAAAAATGATATATAAGACCATTTAATAATTTTAATTCAATTAATAACATATAATTTCAATTGTATAGAATTAGTTTCCATTTTATATGATCTTCCAAACATGTATACAAGTGAACCAATCATTAAAACCAAGGAAACAAACACTCCTGAATGAAACAATTCAATCCTATAACTTCTAAAAAACAATAAATGAACATAATAAAATAATAATAAATAAATACTTGTTTTTTAGGTACTTAATTAAATTATTAATGTATCTATTTTCATTATCTAGGACATTAGGTGCAAGTTCATAATACTTTCATACATATGGTAAGGGATTCTCCACAAACTTATATTGTTTCCTTTAGGGTACACTTTCTCTCTTTTTCCCACAATTTAATTATTAATTATTATTATATAAATTTATTAAATTCTTAGTTTATGTTATAAATATATTTATTTATCTCAATTATTCTTTCTTTTTTAGTAAATAGATGTTTTATAAGGATTACTTTTCAATTTCTCCCAATAAGAAAGCCCGATTAAAGGGAACTTATCAATTTTTTACCCACATTCAAGTACCATCCATAAAATGTTGTAAGAAATAAATATTTTTTTAGAAACAATAATATTTTCATGAAAAACTATATTTATTGATTTATGGTTTTATTAAAACAATTATTCCCTCTATCATTTTAAATACTGTCTAATATTTTCCATAAACTGCCCAAAAGTGTCTATTTTCTAAAGTTTCTTAAACACTCTTTTTACATGTTTTTATTTCTATTGGACATCATTTATCATGATATATGCATTATTATCCAATAATTACTTATTTTTGGTGTATTTAGGCTTACATTTTATTTATGTTCACCATTCATATAAAATTTTATTAAATATTATTATTTCTTATATCAGGGATACAGTTATTGTCTTAGTCTTATACGATTTCCACGCATGGTGTTTTTGTTACTATTTATTAATTGAATCTATGTATGTGTAATTATTTTGACTTGTAGTTATGGGTGATTCCTGGTTATTTATAGCCTCTTTATGAATCGACAAGTCTTAGGAGACAAAATAGTTGGTGACAAACATATCATGTTTTTTTCCAAGCAGAATCAGACAATTTTTTACTTATAAACTTAAACCATCTTGATAGTATAATTTTCATGTTCTAGATACATTATCTGAAATTGTTATGAATTTTCTTCATTAAATATTCAGTAATTACATTCCCTGATATTTTCACTATGATAAAATCTATGGATGCATTAACATTCTTAGTTTATTGATGACATGTGTTTTTCAGTTATTTAACTTTCCATTATGATTATGAATTATTGAATTTTATTACCTTATAACTGATTCATGCAATTATTACTAATATTTTTATCGCATCCCTTTCATTTTTTCCTTCCCTAGGTTATGAAGATGAAATCTTTGACTAAGATTCAAGGAAGAAGTTTTATTTTCCTTTATCATGTTCTATATTTAATTAACAATGTAATAAGGGAACCATGTAAGTATCTAGTTCTTCAAGACAACTAAATTGATCAATCCTTGGTGATTTTATACCTTGTATCTATGCTATTTTAATAAAAAGACCATCAAATCTAGGATATTCGGGTCAGGTTTGTTACACTCATAATATAATATAACTCTGCACGACCTATATCAAAATATTTCTTAACCCAATTAAGGGATTGTTTCTTCATTTTTAATTCTTAAATTTTTTTAAACATTCATCAAACTATAGATACAATTATTACATGTCCTTTTATTTATGAATTGTTCAAAAATCATCATAATTAATTATGTACACTATGTCTTGAAGTAACTTCTTTACATGAATTCTTCAAGAAAATAGCCGCACACTTTTCAGGTGCCATTAACTACAGAAAAACCTAAACCAACTTATGGAATTACATGGATTATTTATCAAGAAATAAATTCAATGACTAAATAATCATTAAATCCTAATTTATGATTTCATCATATATTTACTTTATAATATACTGAAAAAATAAAACATTCATTCTTTAATTATACACTTGTTCTTTTCAAAAATATACTAAATATATATATATATATTATATATATTTATATGTACTTTATGAATCATATGAAAGTGTACATGAATCATTTTTATATATATCTTAATGCACATACAACAATATACCACCTGAATTAAATCCAATAATGAATTTATAAAAAATTCAAAACTCATTGTGAATCTATTAAAACTATTTTGGAAATAGTTTTTCATAAAAATCAATTTATTTTAAATAATAAAATTTTCTAAAATTTTATCCTTATCCAAGGGTATAACTTTGTGAACATGAATGGACTAATTGTTTTGAAAAAAATATGAAATCTCTATTTCAATGATATAATAAAAGAGTAGCATTATTAAAAGAATCAATGGTACTGAATCTATTAAGGGGTCTAGTGCGATCTCCATTAAACTTAATCATATATCTATATGAACATGTCCACCACATGATTTATCATATAAATATTTTGTATACTTACATAATACTTATATCCATGATATCGAGTGATGATTATAAATGGAATATGTCAATCATGTATGAAAAAATGACAAAATTGATGAATAAATAACATATCATTCATCTCGCGGATTATTAAATCTCATGACCCTCACATAAGTAACTGAAAACATCATATTTGACCCAAATATTAATGGGAATTCATTCCTCATTCTAATTCAATCAAAATCTCGATGAAATTAATTTCCATACATGTTGAAAAATCTCATCCTGTTTGTGCTCCATTTGATGACATGATTAAAGACATACATATAAACCCACATATTATATAATTAATTTTAAATATTACATTAATAAGGTGTAAAAATATTAACTTTCTCATACTTGGTTTCTCAATAATCTTAGTTATGAAATATTTATTACAAGTAGACACCCAAAGTATATCAATGGTTGCATGACATTCCACAAGATATACCTTTAATATCCATTCCAAGTAATACATATCTACATATTAACTTACAAATACACTATTTATATATTTTATACTACCTTTTTCAATTAGTAAAATATTCTCTCTAATATAATAATAACATATCATCACAACCCATATTACTCTGTGACGATCACTGATTAGGAACAACTCAAAGTCACATTTGGAGGGGATATTTCCATTCAACCATTCATATAAAATAAATTTTAGGAAAAGTGAATGAATGATAGTTGGTGATTATTTTTTTAATAACATGGTACATTTTACATCAATTATAACTAATCTATATTATTTACTACAACCATAGATTCTACATGACCCTCATGTTGTTTTTGGGATATTTGTTTTATCAACAGATGTACTATATTATTTTATGTGGCCACACAAATAACCAATACATTACCCCTCCCAATGATCTACCAAATCATATATTATTTGAGAAGGATGTTTTTCTCCTTTTATGAGATTGGGGTTCCTTATCTTGAGAAAAATTCACATTAGTGTCACAATATAGCTCAATTTCTCCATTTATGCTAAGAACCATCACACATTTAGTAAAGAAATTATTTATCCAAAAACAATAATTTATAACATTAGATATAGTGATGTAATATACACCCGTCATCGATTCCACTATGGTGAAATTATTAGAACTCATCTAACTAGTATCTACACCATTTAGGAAAAAACATATCTAAATTGAGATATCAGATCATTTTTTTCAAATTATAAACTATCATCCATGCATCCCTTTACACAAAATTCATCTTATCCTCTAAAGACAAAGACATATCCTTATCCCTTCTCAAGTACCTTAGAATGTTCTTCATAGTAATCCATTTTGTCTCACTAGGATTGAATTGGTACATAATATTTATGATAAAAGAATAAAATGTTTGGGTTGGGTATATAACATAACATAATTGATAGATCCTATAGAAGGAACATAAGGAATCTTATTTGTCTTTTCTAACTCTTTAGAAGGATCATAAATCTTCCCAAAATATATACCATGTAAAACTTGTAAAGATACCTTCCCAGTGTTCCTTGAAAAAATGGATTTATATGTTTACAAAAATATGTGTTTCTACTCCCTCCAAGCATCCTTATAAATATATATATATATATATTTATATATTCATACCTTGTATGTTGGATATTTCACCCATGTGTTTCGGTGATAAACATTTACCTAACCACACATTCACAGAATGAAGTATCAGGATATGATTTCTGATAATTAAAAATATTAGAAATATTACTATACTCCCACTAAACTAATTATATAAAAAATAATCATCATCATTATGGATGAAACCAAACTCATTCACTTCATCATCAAACTAGATATCAAATATCTGAGAATTTTTCTTTAATCATAAAATTTATTTTCACAACTTGTATACCTTAGAAGTCTCATTTGGTAATAAAAAACATTCAATATATATATCATACACATTCTCTTGAATAAATTGAAGTTATGGAAAGATATTTTGAAATTCATTTTACATATCTAAAAATCCTAATGTATTGTTTTGTAAAAAAATTGAATCAAATTTATCATTGAAATAAGTGAAAAGTATTTTTCAAAGTCTATAACATGATTTGTTTTGTTACCCTTTTCCACTATGTGTGATTTAGAGGTGAAAAATATTTTATCCATTTTATTTTTTTTATAAAAACCCCATCTAATCCATAGGAGTTTACCCCTTTAGGTGCATCCACTATGTTTTGAACTTGGTTAGTGGACACGAAGGCCATCTCAGATTATATAAATTTTATCAATTTCATAGAATTGGAACCCTCAATGGCCTCAAGGAAGGATATATGATCCTATCCTATGAAAATTACTTTATCATCATTAACCAAGAGAAATACGTATCTCTTGGGTTCATGAAAAATCCTATATGTCCTTTGAGGGTTTTGTGTAACTTGCATCAACTCTTCTTCCAAAACAATTTACAAAACTACCTCAACTTACACAATAGGAACCATTCTTGTTTATTGGTCTAGAACTATTCCATGTTCAAATCTCATCCCATAGAAACATTTACCTATATATTCCTACTCATGGAATG
The DNA here is from genome assembly GCA_963277665.1 of Viscum album. Classification (NCBI taxonomy): domain Eukaryota; kingdom Viridiplantae; phylum Streptophyta; class Magnoliopsida; order Santalales; family Viscaceae; genus Viscum; species Viscum album. The sequence continues at coordinate 408,203,653 of OY728130.1, forward strand.
TAGATGTTTTTTTTACAAAAACATGTTTTTCTCAATAGGATTATAGAGATAGTATCCCTTAGTTTCTTTAGTATAACCATAAATACTAATTCATCAGATTTGGGGTAAATATTTACAAAATTAAATCATCATAGGAATGCTTCACAACACCAAATACTCATACATAATATAACAAGCTCTTTCCCAGTACATATCTCATATGGTTTTTATATGACTGCTTTTGATGGAATGAGTTTTTTTAGGAATATCATAGTATCTAACACCAAAATGTAATAGGAAGGTCAAAATTACTCATCATCAATCAAACAATTTCAAAAAAGGTACATTTTATACTTTAACACACACAATTACATTATTTATTTCTAGTTAGAGTATTTTTTTTATATATTCCACAATATCACATATAATTAAAAAATTCTATGATCCAAAATTCAACATCCAAATTTTATTGGAGAAATGTATTACTTTAGAATTATTGGTTGTATACTTCAAAATGAAAATATTTTAAATTTAAAAATTTTACAATTGTGTTTTATTAGAAACATTTAATATTGTCAACTAAATTCATCATTAAAAGTAATTAGGTACCTAAAACCATGAACTTATAGAGTACATATTGGTCTTCATAAATCACTATATATAAGATCCAATAGTTCAGTTGTGCTTTCACCTTTCTAAAAAAAGTAGACCTTTTCATTTTTCCAATGAAATATATTTTTATATATGAAATGATTATTAATATAAAGGGATTAACAATCCATCAGTATAGTGTCATTGAACCTTTTCTCATTTATATGTCCAAGTAGAAAATTCCAAGGGTATATGGCTTTTGAAATAACCATGAAATTTTAATTCCAAATTTTATAAATTTGAAAATATATATATTTAATATATAACCAATTTATTATATTCTAAACACTATAAAACATGTATTTATTATGAATAAATCAACTCATGTTTTTAATTTTGAATGAAAATCCCATTTTTTCCCAAAAAATATAAAAAAATAAAATTCATGTTTATGGAGGGAACATATTAATATATTTTTAATTCTAGGACTAATCCATTATGTATACATAGATCATGCTTATCAAAATCCATTGATGAAAATATTTATCTATTATCGAAACATAGATATTCTTCAACCATAAGTAGTTCCTTCTTATCTTGGAGACTTTTTTTATCAGCCAAGATGTTAGAGGCATATATGGTATTTAATACCCATGAGTTAGATCTGGTGGAATTATTTTTTTTTAAATTTAAATTTTATTACAAGAATTTTTATCTTTAATAAAACATACCAACCTTATATACCAATCTCCAACTATTTTTAGGTCATACGGTTTAGTGATCTCAATATGGTTGTGATTAAGTTTCCCATAGTCTATAATAAATACATATTATTTAGCGAGTGTAATGATTTATATATTATCACTAAATACATTAATTTAAGTCCACCTACTAAAAAATAAGGACCAATAATATCTTATTGGTTTAGTGACCCAAGATCCATATTTTGCAATGAAATGAGTCTTATTTATTGTACCAATAACTATATAATTATTAAGGTAGGATATCATCCCAATAATAATAGTAATAATAATAATTCTTGGATTTTATAGTCCATAAACCCCTATCCAAATCCATCATATGGATTCATAAAACTCTATTCCTCCAGTATCATTTTAACAGTTTTCCTAATATTGTGTAACCCAAATAAAATTTGAAAAATGGATAATAAATAAAACTCAACGGGAACCCTAATTTTGAATAACCAACCCATGCATGATCCAATACTACCTTTATCTCTCTTTCCATAAACCAGTAAATTCTTAGGCACCCTAACTTGGAGGAAACTACTCGAATTAATGATTGAGGTTTTGAAAAGTGTCTATAAATAAGGAATATATGACATAGTATTTATGGGTTTTCAAACCTCTCAAACATAATATATATCATACCCAAATTAAATCCATAACTATTAAAATATTTGTAATATTTATTGTCTCATGTTTTATTCCTTTTTTTAGAGACGATTAAAATAATTTAGTTTTGAAATCCTTATTCAAACAAAAAAATTAATTAGTTCACACCACATTGATGTTTACTATTTACACAGCCCATGAGGTTGATTTATTTTCTGAAAACCAGAATCCATTCATATTCATAAAATACCAATGCATCACATACATAAGTTATATGATCACTTAACAAAAAGTAATAGATATTTATGAGATTAAAAAAATACTTGAGAAATATCAGAGTGACAAATAAAAAAACCCATTGAGTATTCTAATAAGTTATAAGCTCCCTATCTTGTATGTGATTCAACCCCAAGTCCCTCTAACCAATGAAACATTACCTAATATATAATCCAATTCATGATATCTGTAATACAAAATATGTATAAACTATTTTCAATAACTGTTGTCAAAATAATAACTTAAAAAAAACTAAGATCAAGGAAGATAGAAATTGAATTTCATGGATTCATACATAACATATAATATAGGGATATAATTCCTAGAATTTGTCTAACAATTAAAAATAAATCTTTGATAATACTCCCATTTAGAAAAAAAATTACTAAACATGAATATCAAATTAATTTAATAAATAATAAAAAAATATTTTCAAAAACATGATATAAACATTCAAGAAAATATCATAAAAAATACAAATTATAAATATTATATAAATTAGCTAAATATTCTGGGCATTCAATAATTAGTAAAATAATAATTTTATATTCATTTTAATATAAAAACTTTCATATTGTGCATTATAAGACATTTATATGAGATTTTATGATTTATAAACATTTTATAAATAATCTTATATAAAATAAATATTTTATAATATCATATATTTTTTAATTTATAAACACTTTATAAGTTACCCCTTATGATTTCTAAATATAATCTTTATTTTTAATTTAATAGCATTCCATATTATTTGGAAATTTTTTCTTCAATATCAATAATTAATGTTTGTGAAAAAATGTTTCATAAACATTTATTTAATTTATTTAGATGAATTTTAAAACTAATTAATTTATTTTTAAAGCCCTAAAAAATTAAATATATTGAAAATACTTTTTATCAATATATATAAACTATTAAAATCAATAAAAATGTTCAACAAAATTTGTAAAACAATTATCCTTACCATAATGGAGAATCCATATTTTTTGTGAAGGTAACCTCCGATTACCCTTTCACATTCTATATACATAAGGTATATATTCTTAACCCTTTAAAATAATATATTATATATGGGTGGTCCTCACGTTACCTTCACATAAACAATTGGGTTACCTTTAGTAGAAACCCTACATAATGGGAAACATCAATTACCTTTTCACATGCCTTATGTGTAAATGTAGCCAAAAATTTCTTTAAATTATGTAAAGATAATGATAATATTAAAATTATGAAAAGATATAATAACCTTTATACAAACCATCTATATAAAGGTATATATAAATTCTCAACACCACTTAAATGTAATGCATATCCATGTTATGTTGACCTAATTACATAAAGGAAATTTAGAATTTTTCATTGTGTAAATCTATATATGAAAACATAATTCAAAAGGAACTTTAAATATATTTAATCACTTATATTGTTTTATGGAACATTTTAAATAATTATTCCTAAAAAATAAGTATTAAAAACATATTTAAATCTTGAAGAAACAACCTCTACTACTAATTATGGGTCTTTTTGATCATCACATGATCATTGGTAGTAGAATAAAACAAAATCATCAGTGATAGAGCTAATATTTTTCCTATTTTATATATGAATTTAAATTATTTAAACCCTATCAATTTATTAATTTTAGTTTATTTACAATAATTGTTGATTAATGGTGTATTTTGAGATAAAATGTGAAAATTTTCCAATTCAAGAATTTTAACATAATTTAATCACAATGGTATTTTGGGCATAACATTGAAAATATTATTCCAATTTAAATGATTCATTTTTTAGTATTGCTTTATTAATGTTATTTAGTTTTTTATTCTATAGAAAGAGTTGATTAAACCATCCTGAGGCCCAAAACAGTTAGTTAAGTTAAAAAGTTGTTCGGGCGGACAACATGGACTCCACCTCCATAATGGAATCACGAATAGGTATAAAAACCACCAATTTAGGTGAATCCAAATGGATATTAAATATAACTCATATTTTAGTTATGTTAATAAATACCATGGAGTTATTCAACAATAAAGCTATCCATTGAAAAAAATCAATTGATGGATGATTTCTGAAAACATATAATAGAAAACGTCACACTCATTATAAATTCCATAAATTCTTCTAGATTAGTCCAACTAATGTGAAATTTTGTGGTCAAAAATAAATTTCAATTTTCAACATCATATAATAAGGGACCTTGGGCTAATTCAAACTTATGGTGTTACAAATAGGATCCAATTTATGGGAGATGAAATCTAGAGTGGAAGATATTTCACCCTTTTATTTTCTTCTTTCTTTTTATTTTTATTCTTTTCACTTAGTTTTATTTTAAATATAATTTAAATTTTTTCTAACTAAAATAAATTCTAATTCATTCATGGATTTTTATTTTTCTATTTTCTTCCACCCATCCACCCTCTTTTCTTCTCAACTATTATAAGTCTTTTATTTTTCTCATCTTACCACCATAAACACTAATACTCATGATCCGGTGTAACAGACTTAAGGAATATCATGAGGGATTAATTAGGTTCTTTAAACTTATATAATGTTTTTTATATTCTTTGAGTTAGGTTTAATGATAATTTATAGTGGGTTTGATCCTCACTAAGGTTGTCTAAAATGTAAATTATTAATCTACAACCATATTTCCTCGATTCAAGAGGTGGGAGGAGGGTGTTATTGGAGATCACTAAGTATAATTTGAATTCACAACTAGGGTAGATTAGGGTGTGCAAAAATATTATGGAGTGTGTTCAATAAGAGTATATGAATATGGTCAATCATGTTTCTCCCGGAAAATTCTCTTGGGAGAACTTACTTTATTCTCTAATTCCATTATATTTATCATTATATGTTATTTATAATTAAATTTTTCATTTCAATTATATTATTAAATAGTATTTATTACATAAAACACAAAAAAACCTACATAATATGTTAGGTGAATTATATTAAGTGGGTGAACAAACTGGGAATGCTCCTCAAGTGATATAACCATGGTCAGATGATGTGTTGCGCTAGGAAAACCTAGGAATTTTCCTTTTCCACGCCTTATGACATGCATGCGTCAAAACATGGAACCGTTTTCGAGGATCTAATCATTAGTTTACTATATTTTTCTATTTTCACATTTTAGATTTATTTTCATTATTTTTATTTAAAAAAACATAAAAAAAATACTTTTTTCCATGATGTACTCAAATTAAAATTATTATGCATGGTAAGATTACTAATAGGTGAAATATAAAAAACAAGAAGTAGATTATAGTCATCTAAATGACCATGTGGAAAAGAAGATAAATAATCTAGATGATATGGGGAGAAAATGTAAGGAGTATTTTACTATGTTCATTCATTGATTGTGAAACCTAAACCTGAGCTAAAGAAATAACCTGAGGAAGTGGTGGATGAAATTTCACCACTCATCATTGAAATTGAAGAAATAGAGGAGGTAAATATAAAGGTAACTGAAGATTCATTCATCCTCACTCATCAATTTCAAGGAGAGATATGCGAAAAGGACTTTCTTGATGAGCTACATGTGGGAGATCAACATGAACTGAATAAATTTTGGAATGAATGTGAGGAAAAAATTTATCCCTAAAAACCATGCAAATAAGAAGATCCACCACAAATTCATATATATCTAGCCTTAGAAGAATAAGAAACAACCCAAGAGGTGGAATTTCAAGAACATATGGATGATGCCATCTACCAAACTCCACCCAGTGAATATTGACTCCAAGAGGAACATTCAATTGAAGAAGATATTAAAGAATAACCAGTATAGGAAGATGATACATTCTTTAATTAAAATTATTTCAATTTTGTTGAAACTAATTTGAGTATCACTCCAAATTTTTTTGAATTTTCATATTTGGACATTTGTATAACACCTTAGAGCATGATTATGAAAATTAATATCCACCTATTGAGTAAAAATTTGAGCTCCCTAGAGATATTGAACATTTAATAGAGGGAGTAAAAGAAGTGATCCATATGGCTCTGAATAAATAACCAAATGTGAAAGCTTCTTACATTAAAAAGGAAAAAATTTTAAATTAATACATCAAATTTAAATATTGAATCTCCCACTGATTATTCTTTTTAGAAAGTATATCTGATGAAACAAATAGATTTTGAAGAAGTTGCACAAGTAGAAATAATGTAGGAGGAGGTTCCATGATTTATTCTACCCCCACCAAGAAATTAGTACCACACTACAAGGGGGGAGAATCTAGTATACTTTATCCATGGATTCATCCTCAACCAGAACAAAGAACTGGATTCTGTGAAAATCTATATATGGTGGTTCATGTCATTGAATCCACAACCTCCATTAGACTTTGGATAACATCTGGTACTACCCTATAGAGGTATTAAAAATTCATGGAATACATTGGGGATTATACCAAGATTTATCTTTACCTTCTTTATTGGAATTTTGATTTCAAATTCATTCTTAGGAATTATTCCAGCATTCAGCCAAATCCCGCTTATCTTTTTTATCATTAATGAAATGATCCATGTGCTTAATTGAGTGATATTTTTAGATATAGGATGTAACATGTAATGCACCAAATAACCAAGGAGTAAATAAGATTAAACATTATTTTGAAAGGAAGTGCACTTTCAAATTTTTTTAAACTCCTTATATTTTTTCCTAATTTGGATTTGATCTTTAAACTTGAAATTTCTGGCCCACACATGAATTATGGTTTTCTTGAATTATCTATAAGACATGAGTTTCTTCGTAATATCATGATTCCATACTTTATATTTCAATTTTAATGATATTGAATGAGTTAAATAGAGAATTTGATTATTAAAATTAAGCATGGATATTAAAATGTGTACTCATGATTTGAGGAAATTAGTTGACTCATTTATATGAAATTTCCCAACCATTTTTGTGCTTTAAATTTCTGAAATTCATGTCAATTGACTTTTTATTATCAATCATGAGTTTTATGAATGTCCCAAATCTTATTTTCCATTACCATGAGGATTTGTACACCATTTACTTAATATTTTATCTTGATCATATTTCTTGAGTGATCTTTGGACATGAATCATTCTAGAACATTCATTGAAAGATGTCAAAACCATGAATATGAAAAAACACATTTAAAATGATTCAGGTGCCCTTTGGAAACCAACTTATCCTTAGATACCACCTTTACATCAATCCTTCTTCATCCTATAGAGACCCTGAATGACCTTTATAGTGATGTTCCATGTTTGAAGACATTTTTATCCATTCCAACCATACTATTGGTATTTTATTTATATTTAAAAGATGAACTATGAGGATAAATTGAACCATGGTGGTAGGGATAATATAAACTATAAAAAAGTAGCATGTGTATGTGTGTGTGTGGGGGGGGGGGAGTTCTATTTTGGTTAATATGAAAGGTCATTTTGATTAATTCATTGTACCCATTATTGTTTTCCCCTCTTGAATAAAAAAATTGAAAAAAAAAATTGAAATAAAAATGGGTTGTGATTTGGGAAAACAAAAAATATCCATTACCAGATCAATGATATTTATAATATGTAGTTAGTTTATGGTTTTTAGGTTTTATTCTATCATAAATTTCTAAAAAAGAAAAAACAGGAAAAACATTATTTGAAAAAAAATCCAGAGGGTGCACAAATCATTCATTATGCATAATTTGATCATGACATTACTTTGAGTTTGGGTAGGTGGGATTTCGTTCATTTAAGTGGAGAATTTCATTACAATTTTTTATATGACGAATTTTAGTTAAGAGCTAAACCTCCTCCTTGAGCATTAAATTTTAAAGCTTGAAATCCAACCAACCTTAAGCCTCAGAGTCATTTGAACCATTATTAAAAAAATCCTTACGATTTTATATGTCTTTGGTCTTTACAAAGTGGAGAACATAGTTAATTTAAAATCCTATGGAAAAAGATAATTTTATCATGATATGATCACAAATATACTTAAATTCTATCATGAGATATGAGATAAAATAAACAAAAGCCAGACAAATCTTGATTTAGAATATTTAATAAAAAAAATTGAGAATATTGAATGAATGAAAGAAGAAGTTCTATCCTTTTTAAAATAGAAAAAGTAAAATACATGAATTTATTTTTTCATTGAAAATTTATAAATCAAATTGATATTTTATGTGTACTTTTGAATTTTTTATTTGACAATGATGTTTTTTATTTTGTTACTTTTTAATTTGAATATTGGTAACATTGGTATCCTCTGAATTCCATGTTATGATTTTATACATAAGGAAAAACATTGTTTATGTGTGGGGGAATTGGTAGAGTTAATATATTAAAAAATTTATATATGAATAGAAATCATTTAAACCCTCCAAATTTATCAATTTGATCTTATTGACAACAATTTTGGATTAATGGTATGTTTTGAGATAAAATGTGAAAATTGCATCAATATGAAATTTTAATATATTTTATTCATAGGGTTATTTTTTGAATAACATTAAAAAATTTATTAAAATTTAATCGATTAATTTTTTAGTATTCATTGATTAATCTTATTCAACTTTTTCTTCTATAGAAAGAGCTGATTCGACCATCTTGAGGCCCAAAAAATAGTCCAATTGAAAATATTTTCAGGCAGGCAACATAGAACCAAAATCATTTGTGGTAGAATAAATTATTATACACACCTCCAACTTAGGTTCTTCAACCTTGATATGAAAGATGACTCATATTTTAATTCATCAAATAAATACCATGAATTTATTCAACTATAATATTGTCCCTTAAATGGAATCAATTGAAGTGTGATTCCTATAAATCATAGATTGAACAAGTCTTAGTCATTAAAAATTCCATAACATTCTCTAGGAATATCCAATTAATGTGAAATATTTGATTTTATATAGGAAATTTAATTTCAAACATCCTATAAGAATAGAATTTGGTCTCATTCTAATATATTGTGTGAAAAAACAGGAGCCAACTTGTTAAAGACCGATTCTAGAGGGGAAGATACTACACCCTTTTCTTTTCTTATTTTTATTTTATTTTTATTATTTAACTTTAGTTTTATTTCTAATTTAATTACAATTTAGTTTCATCTAAAAAAATTATAATTCTTTCATGTTTTTAATTTTTCTTTTCTTCCACTCGTCCACCTTATTTTCTTCTCTGACATTTCTTATTCTTTTATTATTTTCCTTTTCTCATCTAACAACTCTGAACTCTAATACTCATGATCCTGAGTAACCGAACCAAGTAATATCCTAAGGTATTAATCATGTTCTTGAACCTGATACCATGTTTTTATCTTCATTTAGTATATTCTAATGATAATATATATTGGTGTAATCCTCATTATGGTTGTCTAAAGTTTAACTTTTTAACTGCAACAATTTTCCCTTGATTTAGGAGGTGGATGGAGAGTGTTTTGGAGATTAATAAGCAGTCTTTGAATTCATAACTGAGGTAGATTTATGTGTTTACACATATGATGGAGTGTGTTCACTATGAATATTTTAAGTTGTTTAATGAAGGTGCTCCTTGAAAATTCTATCAGTAGAACTTCCTTTCTTCTCTAATTCCAATATATTTAGCATTTCATGTTATTTATAATTAAATTTTTAATTTAATTTATTTTGTTAAATTCCAATTATTACATCAAACATAAAACAAACAAAAATAATTAGTTCATAAGTGAATTAGATTACATTGATGAACAAACATTGAAATCTCCCCATGTGAGACGACCCTGGTCAGCCATGGTGTTGCACTAGGAAAATATAAATTTTTTTCCTACCTTATGACACGCATGTTTCAAGAAGCCTAATATATGTCCAAGAAACTAAATTTGAAAGTTATTTTTAAACATAGAATTAAATATAATACCTGATAAATGCACATTGCAGAAACTATCATCCTTGATCTTGGAATAATATTTTAGAAATAACATATGGAGTACTGAAAAAAATCACCCTACCTATGAAGAGTTATAATTACCAAAGGATCAAATATCATATCATGAGTATACCTAGATATTCTATGTGGTTTTAGTTCCTCCTCAAAGAGAGAAAAATAGTGTTTGGATGTAATGGAATTTTAAAAATATTTACATGAAGCTGATGATCATCAACATATTGAACAAATGAGATCCATATAAAAGTAATATAATGTAACTCTTCTATTTATGTAGGAAAAGATAAATTGTTCTTATTTTCAACTCCTTTCATGAATTACTGTTCCTTGGGTGTAATTAATTGAACTTGTTTCATTTAATTAATCAAAATCCATTATTGAACCGACCTTTCCTTTTCAAATACTAATGAAATTGTTAATTCAATTCAGCATATGCACCATAATATAAATGAATCATATACAAGTAATAAATGTACAATATATATATAATATAATATATATTTATATATTATATATATACCTCATGGATCATATGTGTTTAACGTGAATCTTATTCATGTTTATTTTTGTGCCCATCCAGCAAGATTTTCTAAAAATGATCAACATATGAGAGAGATGGGAAATTGTCTTTTGGTGCCCATAATGAATATATTATTTCAAATATATATCAATTAAATAACATATAATGTCATATCCATATTTATATTTAAATTTTAATTAGGAACCGCTATCTAGGAGACACATATTCCCTATTTTAAATATTATTATTTGTGTCCAACTTCATTTTTTGAGTGGGTTGGTACTAGTGGTACAAAAAGTAATCATCATACCCAATAACACTGGAAACCTCCACCAAATATACCATCTAGCACAGTTTCACATCCCATGGTTCCCATAGAGTAACCATGTACTTTTAGACTACCTATGTTATCACCATTATTTTTGGAAGGTCATGCTTCTCATATGCCTTTTACTTATATGATGATGGATCCCCTTCCTTAAGCCTACTAACTTTTTCTACGAACTTCTATATCACCCAATATATTAATTATGAAATCCCAATAGGCTTTTATTTTCATGGTCCTTTGAGTTATTATCTAGGGAATCAAGGTTATATATACAATAAAAAATATCACAAGCATACATTATAGCCTACATTCATGAAAGATGTTATCGATACTTTATGGGCTTGGGATCCATTAGATTTCACTGATAATACAACCGCATGTTAACATATTTTCATGATCCATCCCCCCATAGGTACCCCTCCTATGATAAAAAATAATGGATAGAGATAATGACACACGTGTCCTCCCTACAGTAGGCCTCAGGTTTGCGACAAACAGAAGGGTGAAAAAATCTCACAAATGGAAGGACATAACCACTACAAATAGATGATCATGAGATATGATAAAAAACCACCAAAAACTCCAATATATAATATAAATTTAAACCATAAAAAATTCTATAAAGAATGAATAATTTCAATGGATATAATAAAAATCTACAAATTAATGTAGCAATAGACAATTCCTATAGCAGTGACTCAACAATAACTCCACAACCCAAGCAAGAAATTCCTAACTCGATCCCCAATGTCCTTCTAAAAATAAGAAAAATAATTTATATATATATGGTGAGCATAAAAGTGTAATAATTTGGATCGTACCCAAGGTCTCAAGTGAAAATTTTAAAACTACATACTAATGTGCAAGTGAATAAACAAAAGAACCAACAATAAACTAAACATTTCATCTAACTAACCCCACCCTCACTATAGATAATTCACAAAATCATGCATGAAATATTCAAAATATTGTAAAGAATTTATAATGGATCCCCTTAATACTTCCCCACTGATTTTCCACTCCGACTCCCCAATGTCGAATGTCCTTTTCTCCCACCCCTTCTATAAATATTACATCTCAACATATCTCACCTAAAAACACCTTGGCCATCATGCCACATCTCACCCCACAAACAGAGTAATAATGTATAATGGATTTTATTGACATGAACCTTATTCCCTCCTACCACCATACATAAAACCCACCATATATCGCATCACATTACGACCTCATCATATCACATCTTTCCCAAAGACACCTGGTCCATCACTACACTTATTTCCTGAATACACTTAGGCCATCGCACCACATCTCATCAAAATAAACTGGGGCCATCAGACCATATCTCACCCAAAGACACATAGGCCATCATAACTGATGCAAGAGAGAGGAAGTGGGAGTAGGCCACCATCCATGTCACCACCATCCTGGGTATATGGTAAAATACTTGGAACCCAAAACCATTGGTCATTGGTAAGGTTATCCAACTCAGGTGAAGTGAATATAGAAAATAACTTAAAATACAAGATATATAGATATAAATAAATACCCTACCAATGGTTCCATAATATCTACACCATCATACACCACAATAATAAAATAGCACCCCATGTCATCCCTTGTAACCAGAAACAACATTATATGGAACACAACCACCAAACAAATACCCACATTTCTTGTTATAATTTCTTTTCCCACCAATTATACATATCTAAAACCCATTCATTTATTCAATTATTTTAATAAAATTACCAAACATCATTTTTAATAATTTGTTATTCATTTAATAACCAATTCCTTACCATTTTCATCATTATGATTTACTCCATTATTAACCAAAAATTAACAACCACACACAGAAATTACTTATCCATCCCAAGACGACCATCACCCTAACACCACATCATCCAAGAAATAACATCACAATAACTACCTATATAAACCACTACTCATCACTAATACACAACACAATCACCATACACCTGACAAAAATTCATCTTATGATAGTCATCCCCATTGCACATTACAACCACTGAACATCACAACCGCACATCCCAACAACATAATTACCATCATAACCCCCTGACAACACCACTATCACCATTTCCCCACTTAATTCATTGCCCAATCGGTCACTAACACCATTACATAGTATCCCACAACACACAAGGAAATAAAAAAACACAACTACTTAAACTATCACATCCTAGATTCCAAAAACTAATCATGATCTTCCATTAATTTCAATTCATTATTTAGATGGTGTATTGTCACACAAACCGAATTTTTGTGGGAAAATATTTATTTTCCAAGTATAATTTCTTTAGTAATTTATTTATGGTATGATAAAATAGAAATATATAAATGGTCACACAATTAAATTAGATACAACATAAACAAGGCATTAAACAACTTTGATTTTTAGTATTGTAAAAAAATGAAATTAGTAAAAGATGTGATAAGTCTGCATCCCCAAATTGTTTTTAGTTTTCCAATTAATTATTTTTATTTTGGTGACACTTTCTTTGATTCTAAAGGGTAAAAAGTATGTAATCCCAACATGTTAAATATAAAAAGGGTGATAATGGGGATCCTCTACATCAAAGATTTTTTTCAATTCACTATGCACCACATAAAAAAGAAGAAACAATATAGAAACCACAATGTAACAAGGAAAAAATGGATCAACCTGAACAACACTAAGGCATCTTCCAAACACAACCCAAACACCCCCAAACTAAAGAAACAACACCGTAGAGATTTTATAAAAGAAAAATGGAGGAAAATCATTGAAAAGGAAGAGGAACTCATTATCAATTTCCAACTACTAGCTAACATAACCCATAGATCCACATAGAGAGAAATGGGATGGAAGATATCTAAAAACTATGTAGGGTTCACCCAAAACCAACAAAAAGTGATATCCCAGCTAAGTTATTAGAAAATTATTCAAACCTATACACAGGTTGTAATTCTATTTATTCATTGTTTTAATACACTATTGTTGTCATGAATTATATGGGTTTAAGGATTACAAGCTACGAAAACATTATAAGGATTGAATTTCGCATATTTTCGTCTTTCTGCAAAATTCATGGTTCCTCAGCCTAAATTTAATATAAGACATTAATCCACCTTTCCAATCATGATTCCATTTCATTTTCTCATCCACCACCACATACAATCCTTGAACTATAGGCCATATAATTTATAAAAAACAAAGTCACATTTTGAATTCCCATTCCACATTGTGAATCTCCTATTTTAGTTGCAACCACCACCAACATCTCCTTGGGGATCCTATGAACATATCCATCCACCAAAAGAGTACAGAAAAAGGGTGGGTAGGCATGAAAAATTACATTAGGTACCTATCTAATGATTTTATTCTGTGAGAAAAAAAATAAAACCTAGAATGAAGGAGAGGCTCCGAACAAAAACCCCATGAAATGCCTCTCATGTATCTCATTACACCTCAAACACAAGTAAAAAAACAAACCAAACCAAAATGCTCATGAAAAACATCACACAACTACCTAATAATATTAAAAACACCAAATCATCCCAAACCAGCCATGAACCACCTCTTTTCCACATAGACACCTCAACTTCCACAGAGTCCAAGCCAAAAACTACCACAACCAACACACAAAACTAACCCAAGAATAGAAATCAATGAATTCAATCTTCCATTCCATGATATTATCCTCATGGTGTTTAATATACTCAACATATGGGATTAAATGTTTCATAGTATAAAACATATTTATTTGGAATAAAGTTTGCCCACATTCACATGTAAGAAGATTCATTACTCACCACATCATCAGTATAACACCAAATCTCATAAAATATGAAGATATAAATATTACATAACTAATAAAAAACAAAAAAAGGTTACAAAAACTATGGTTACAAGGAATGATTTTGTATATCTCACTCTCAAGTACTCCCCTCTCGTAAAACATGGCTCTATTAGATAGGAACCAAGTGGATTCATTTCCCACAAATCACCTCAAATGAATAACCCAATATCTCGACATGTGCATAAATGAATGTTGCGTCATCCCTAGTATCCAACTCTCCCCAGTCAATGAATTAGGAGTCACAAAAAAGATACAGATGAATCTTGGATACTTTGATGATTTATTGGATCTGGTCCAACCATGGTTGAAGTGATGACCAGTATTCCACCTCATCAACATTCCTCAATAACTCAAAATGCCAAATGATCTGTGGATAAATCCTACTCCCTCTTTCAAAACTCCACTTACCAGTCAAGGAGAAACCCTCCAGAGAACAAGATATCTAAATAAAAACTCTAGGGGCCTCTACCTATGATCATCACATGCAATCATATGGTCCTATACTACACACATCCTCTCTAAAAACAAATTTTACCTTCTTAATTGTGCTCTGCACCAAATCTGGACAGAGATCTGATAACTCCCCAACTTCCATCCCATACAATAGAGGACAACAAGGACACCCACGCAATACCTCAAATGGAGCCATGCCAATTGATGAGTGACATTTGTTGTTGTATTCAAATTCAATAATATGTTGGTTCCCTAACAATGATCTGCCCAATCCAAAAACATATTCTCACAAGATACACCCAAATACCTGTTTGTTCTACTTCATTTTACAATTTCTATAATGTTGGAAAGTTGTGCTGAGGCACAAATGGGACCCAAAACCATGATAAATTTTACTCCGGACCTGTGGTGAACAATTAGGGTCCAGATAAAAGATGATATCCCACTACACCTCATGAATACTAACCACACCAACCCTATAACATCTCACTATTAAATCCATGTCACTTAACTCATAGATTGATGAAAAAGTTTCTAAATTCATCTATACGTATAATATCAACCAAACTACATTAAGACCTCCCTAATCTCGGGGTAACCTAGAGATTAAATCCATTGAAATATCCTCACATTTACACTTAGGAACATCCAATCTATGTAAGAAACATCCTCGAAAATTATGTTCTTCATTTAACTTCTAAAAAAAGATAATTAGACAAAAAATCTTCCAATGACAATTTTATCCTCAACCACCAAATCTATATCCACATGATATATGTTTCTGATCCTTTACACTAGGGAATTCCACCTAAGTGTATTTACATTCACTGATAGTGGTATTGTCCCCCAAATTACCTACTTCCAAAGGCGAGCAATATATGTCACCTTTTTAGGGATATTTTCTCCTTGATCGAAACTTGATGATGGGATATTAGTTCCTCCTTCTGTAGATTCCTCCATAAAATTCATTTACGAGTCTGGGTATCCCTCATATATTATGATATTGTTTGTGAAATTATTTCTATATGCCATCTCTTCATGGATTCCAGTTAATTATGTATCTTCGGTCAAGACATTCCAAGGGGTCAATTCAGGGAAGCAACCTTCAGTTAGGGGAGTAGTTACACTAAGGAATATATGGAATGTCTGGATGCTAAAACACTAGAACACCTACACTCTACCTCATTAGAAGAATTCTCAAAGGTGCATAAGCCTTAGGATTCCCATGTCAATTGTGATTTATCTTATTCCAGAGTCATGTCTCTGAGTTTTTCCTTGGATTATCATGTATAACAAGGGGTATGACGTGTTTTTAATGCCTTGTGGAGATATATCAGAAAGATCAGAATACTTCTTAGAGTGGATTAGGTGTATAAATCCCTTAGAAAAATAAACAAGAAGGTTTACTAGATGGATGGATCAAAATGCCCAATAAGGACAGATTCGGGATGGCGTGTCCCAAAAAGGGAAGGTGTAACACTGTAAAGGTTGATCTGGAAAACACAAAGGGTGGATCAAAATAGGCGGGTCACAAAAATGGGGACACAAGTTTTAAAATTATCTTGGATTGAGCCTCAAAGAGCCTTCCTGTGTACCTTTCTTAGAAGACATGGATCAAAACTGACATAGTTTGAAGGGGTGATTTGGGGCTGACACATGGTTAGCGGCCCATCACAAGAGGGGATGTATTTTTTGGATATATATGATGTGTGGGACATATGAATTGTTAGATACCTATATGAATGGAATGATCCCACCAGTATGTGGAGGCCCAGGTAAGAATCATGATGGATGGTGGATTTTTTTAATGAAGTGGATGGTGAATGAGTAGGAAGCGACATAAAGATTATGGTGGTGGAACTGATGTGGAGATGATAGTGGTGCTGGGATTGAACCCCAGAGAGGCTTCCTACATATACCCATGGTTGGGAATCCAAATCCACATAGTTTAGTGAGGGTGATCGGACACCTAAGGAGACGAACCGTGAGAAAGGAGCGCATAGATGGGGACCTGAAGAAAGTAGATCCTCCATGTCAGGGCATGATCTCCCCAAAATACAATGGCTCAAAGGAAAGGATAGGATGTGACATGGGTGATGGGATTGAACCTTGGGGAAGATTCCTACACATTATAGTAGTGGGGAATCAAATTCCACATAGTTCAGGATGGGTTATAGAATCAAGATGTACATAAAGGAAAATAACCTGGATATATGTTGGGGCTTACACATGGTTAGCAGCTTGTCACAATAGGGACACTCTTGATTGGAGAATTATGATGAAGTATGTAGGATTATTCCTGGTTATTAGCATTGGAAAATCAGACATGTGGTTGGGGCTGCAACATGATTAACATCTCACATGGATGGATCAAGACACCCCAAGGAGGTGGATAATGGGGATGTGTCCCAAAAAGGGATGATGTCACATCAGGAGGTTACATCCCTACAAGGGAGAACCATAGTTTACCATTAATCAGGGTTTAATCTTAAGGAGGCATCCTACATACCCTGTGTATAAGATAGGGGTCAAAATCCACGTAGTTGAAGGAAATAAAGGATCCCATAGATTTATGTAATGCATGACGAAGGTGAACTGATGTGAAGTGGTCAAGATATGTGAATTTTGGTCTTGATCCTCGGGGAGGCTTCCTATGTATCCTTGTGGTAGGTAATGAAAGTCCATGTAGTTAGGTGAAAGAAAGGAATGGGGCTTATACATGGTTTGCGACCCAAAGAGGATTTCATGGTCACTTCTTTCTCTAAGACTATTTGAGACATACTCAGTGTGAGAAATAAAATGCAGCAGCATACCTGATGATGGTTTTACAAAATTTGTGACAACGAGGGATAGTGAAATCTAGGAAGAACTCTAGGATGTAAACCCAGGGAGGGTGAATCGATGTATTAGGAGGATATGTTCATTGTACTGGAACACCCTATAAAAGTTTTTTAGGGCTTATGTGGAGAGTACCTATGGAGTACATGGTGACAATGTGAAAAGGGAAAGAGAAGGTGAGGATATCTGATTCTCATTATCCTTTTAATTTTCCTGGGCTTGTCACATAAGCAGTGATCACAGTTTAAAATAATGTGTAGAGGATTAGGGGTTCTTGGCAGTTTAACATACCACATCTCAGATGATGCAAACTCGATCCTCACCCCTTGGACATATGTAACTTGTACCGACCTCTACATGGAAAAGGTAAGGCACAAGCATTGCTAGGAGTTAACACATTGTAGGAATGGTTGATATAAGGGTCTATGCTAGTGTA
This sequence comes from Viscum album, assembly GCA_963277665.1. Taxonomy (NCBI): domain Eukaryota; kingdom Viridiplantae; phylum Streptophyta; class Magnoliopsida; order Santalales; family Viscaceae; genus Viscum; species Viscum album. The sequence continues at coordinate 408,222,206 of OY728130.1, forward strand.
GATATGTGAAGAAGAAATAGTTGTTAGTGTACCTATGCGAAGAATCATGAGGTAGGCCAACACAACATGGATCACATATCGGGGAACCAGGAAATTATGGTGCACAAGCCTGGAGTGCAGCATGGAGGTGGTTACCACAAGATAGGGATTTTGTGAACAAGGAAATATCAAAAATGGTTCCTCAGAATAAAGATAACACCTGGAGCACAAAAAAGGGTAACACTCATGATGGAAGGCCTGCATGAAAAGTCAAGGGTTGCACGTAAGTTTGGAACCAATCATGTACAGAGATGGGGCCCAAGTTCAATATGTGTTGAAAATGGGTAATCCTTTCATGAACAAATTATATTTTGTGTGAACTTGAGTTTGAAAAAATTGAAATGGGTGAGAGTCATTCCCTAGTGGGCTTGACCTAAGGGGGATCCATCAGAGACTGTCATGCAAGATCTAGTACCTAGACATGATGAATTTTGTGAGGTCATGGAATGGGTCTTCCTAAATGCATAAGAGATAAGGTTCAACTTATGGAGTGTTACCCATAAGGGAGGAGGTACCCCTCTATTTATAAATGAAAATATTAGAGGCGACACACAAGGTGGTCTGCGCAGAAGTGGCCATTTGACATCTGTTTCCTCTAGAAATGGGGATGACCTCGTTGATTTAAGGATCAGACATTCCAAGATATTTCTAACGGGTTTTTTCATAGAACTGGAAACGTCCAATGATTCTATATCCATTTGGACCTACTTTCCAAAGGTAGGTGCTCATTAGTTGTGAACTGATAAGGCTTAAGAATTTCCATTGGTCGAGAGGATGAGAGGTTGGACTCATCGCACATTTTTTAGAGGAATTATTGTCTAATTCGGGACTCTATTTATATATTTAAGTTATGTTCATGAATACTTATTAAATTACCAAGTATAAAATGATCTTTCCTTTAGATCTGACAATCAATGATTGATATGTAGGAAATTTATAGAATCTTTTATATGTATTTGAGGTTATTCATCAATAGAGAATGATCTGTATTGGTTTAGATATTTTTAGTCAATGGTATCCTTTGACACATTATATAGAAATCTCTTGGTCATTATGATAACCATACTAGTTTTAAATCCACTCAGTGGGGCACTTGGAGATTATTATCATTCAGAAGGACATGGATTATTTCAGAGTTGGGATCATACCCTCAGATGGGCTACCTATGTATCCTTATTTAGAAAAGGAATCAGAACCCATGTAGTTCGAGTAAGGGAGTATGATGTTTATGTATGATTTATTGATCAAAGAAAGATGTCATAATTACTTTTATGATCTAAGCTCACGTGAGTCATGCTCGGTGTGAGAAACAAGAGGTATTGGTAAAACCAGACAATTATTCCATGAAATATGAAACCATAAGAAATGATGTGGGGCTTATGTATGTATGACTGATGAAATAGATAGATATTAAGAATTATTTCAGAGAAGAATTCTGGGAACAGGGTCCACAAAGTTATATGTGCTTTTATGGAGATTTGAATACTCTAACTTGGGGATTACTCTTGAAGAAGATGGCCAAATTAGGAGGGACTTATGATTGGGTTTTATTTTAGAGAAGGAAGCTCAGATCAAAAGTAAATTAAGACTGGTTAAGAAAAACTATGACTGGAGCTTACTCCTAAGTAGGAGGCCCAGGTTAAGGTAATTTTAGAATTAAGGTACTTGGGGCTTACTCCTAAGGAAGTTGCCTATATTTGTAGACTTTAAGACTGGGGCTTACTCATGAAAAGGAAGCCCGAGTTAAGGGAATTATGGTTGGGGCTTACTCTTGATGAGGATGACCATATTTGGGAAATTATGACTAGGGCTTACTCCTAAGGAGTATACCCAGATTTGGGAAATTAAGACTGGGGCTTACTCCAAAGGAGGATGCCCAGGTTAGGGGACTTGGGGGTTATTCCAAAGGAGGATGCCCATATTTGTAGAACTTGGACTGGGGCTTACTCTTGAAAAGGAAGGCCTAGGTTAAAGATTCTCTCATCTTTAAAGGATGAGGTTGAATGAATGAAATCACTAACCTTAGTGACATAAAGATGTGTAAATCACTAGGTTTTGAGAGATGTTCCACAGAATTCCTTTTAGATAAGGAATCCAACAAAGGAACCATTCCATAAATGGATTTGAAGATGGTTTTGAAGGTTGAATCTTGAATAGGAGAGGTGGATAGGCATAAGAGAGGTGAAATGGGCCGGAAGGGCACCCAAAAAGAGAGGGGTGTGCAAGTCTTGGGTGGGCGCGCAAGTCCTGGTCGCATAGGTGTACCTGCGTGACACATGGGTACTTGCATGACGGTCAACCCTTAAGGTAATACTTGGGAGAGACTTGGATCATGCCATTAGTACTATCCCTAGGGGCTTCTAGAATATTGACGCGCATGTTCTGTTGAAGGGGTAAGGAGGCGTGCATGTGTGGCCATTTCCCTTAAGGGCTGGCCACTTAGGCACGCAAGTGTTGATGGGTTTCAACACTTAGGCCTTACTCACCCTCTTTAGATATTCTGTTCTAGGTAATAAATTACCTTAGAAGTGTTCGGAAGCTTTGAGAAGAGACTAGGGCATCAGGAGCGCAAATCTGAGTTTCTAGAATTTTTTCTTCTCGAAATAGGGGGCCCACTAGGGATATTTATAGGCTGGTGAAGACCCTGGGAGAAATTCAAAGAGGGCACACAAGTCACCTATGTGACCATTACACGGCGCACAAGTATACTTGTGCGACCTTGGTGGAACTTGCGCGACCCAAGTGCAAATGAATCTTTGTTCATGCCTTTGTCAATTTTTGGTGTTTCTTCAAAGGATGAATCACTTTGAGTTCAAGGTGTTTCCCTTTTCATTCGTTTAGACTCTGTGACGGAAAGGAGAATAAAAAAAATCCCACCCTCCGAGTTGGATCTGAAAGAAATAAGGATGTGACTCTAAGGTAAAGAATAAAACCAAGGAACATGCGGTGCACAAGTGTTGTGCGCGTAGATGGCAGTGTGGAAGGGTTGAGTGCACTGGATTTAGGCACACTGGATTGAGCGCGCTGGGTTTTGGCACGTAGGGTTGAGGCCTGGCCTATATATATGCGGCCATTCTCGCGCAAATCACCCGGATTTCAAACTTTCGATCTCTCGCCGTGCAAGTTGAATTCACCACACAAGTTGCCCTGTTTTCCACTATTTCTTTGTCGTCGCGCTGCTGTAGAGGTATTTGGTCTTGCGTGGTGATACCTGTGTGCCAAAACTTCCACGACGCACTAAGACTTGTGTGCCAATTTTTATACATGCGCTCCTTAATTCCTTGTCCATTTTTTCACTTTTCTTCACAAAATTTATGAAAAATAAACTTACGTAAGAGTTAATTATTCAACTTTTGTGTAGATTAAATGGATCCCAAGAGAATCGGAACGGATGATTAACTGGATAGAAAGTTAATTGATGATATGATGAGCATCATTGGCCATGATTATTATACTATCTGCGACAACAGTCTTTCAGATTTGGCCATGTACCTGAAGAAGTATCATATTGACTTCCCACAGAGCATTTATCTACCTCTGTATGGCTATGGTCATCTTTGAGAAGTCACCATTCCAGAGGAAAAGAACTATCTCCCAAAGTCTTGGTTTCAGAATTACACTAATTTTTCTTTAGTAAATATCTCAAGTGGAGGAGCATTTGTAAATGCTGGAATAGTGGAGAAAGCCTACATAATGCATCATAGCCCACGTACCTCAGATCTGAAACCTCATAAGCATGAGCTGCAACCACATTTTTATCCCTCAATCTTCCGAAACTCTCAGATGGATCAATCCAAAGGCTGGAAAAAGAGTTGGGACTTTCATCCTGATGGAGGTGTGAAGCCAACTTGGATGTGGTCATGATGGGTGCGACAAACTTGCACAGAGTTTTTCAAAGAATTGAAAGTAGATGCAATATATGAAGCCGTCTGGGCTGGGAAAACATAAGTTTATAGGAATGATGGTTTTGTGCCGGAGATACTCATCCATTGGAGCCCAGAAACTAATTATTTCCATCTGACTCATGGAGAAGTAGGCATTAGTCTGTGGGATTTCCACAAGATCTCAGGGGCACCAATTTTGGGTGATATGTATGGTTAATTCATCGCCCCCAAGGCGACTTGGAATGATTAGGAGAAGACCCCGTCTTTGGATCAGGAATTATTGAAAATCATTCACAAGATCAAGAGTTTAGAGACCTTTTTAACTCATTATAGAAAGGATATTTATGCAGAGGAGTTGATGAATATGTTTCTTACCAAGAAGTAGGACAAGGATTCAAAGGATAAGGGATATAATGAGAAGGGATCGAAGGGGAAGGGGCCCAAGGAGACGGAGCCCAAGGAGAAGGGGCCCACTTGTCCTACCACCTACCCCAAAACGGAGAAGAGGGGTGCTCCAGGAACATTCTGGCCAACCTTGGAAGCAGGAGAATTTGAGAAGTGGGGATATGAATTAAATCAGATAATCCCAAAGAAGACTCGCCTGGAGGGCTTCTTGGCCTTGTGGATCAGTGTTTATCTTCTTCCAGTCAGGGACTCGAAGGGAGGATCAGGCCAGGGACCTTCATTGTGGCATCCAAGTTGGCTGAGGGGAAAATAGTTGGGTTGACTAACCCCATTTTAGAAAATATTCACAAGAGCTTACTCCATGTATTCATGGGTAAGTCTCCTTTGAGAATAGTTGGACCATTCCATGTTTTTTTGGGATGGATCGCCACTCACTTCATGACGTATAATGTACAGAACAGAGTATAGGTTCTTGGAGGTTCTTTCAGGCCATCATTGCAGGCATTCTATGGAATTTCTGCACTAGCTCTCAATTCTTATGACATGAAGGTGAGGCTGGGCATGTTTAAGGAATTTAATTTCTTCCATTATGGAAATCCGCCAACCGGGCGGTTTGTTGATGATGGAACAACCAGCCTAGAATTGAGGCCATACATGATGGCCTGCAGAGATGGTGTGCTAGCCACCAGGATTAACATAGAGATTGTATGTGAGGCCTATGATCCATACAGATTTGCACACCAATACAAGTGTTTGCATAAGACTGTTTTATCTCCCCCATTGCATGTCAGGTCAGAGCAACATCCGATGGTTGCCCAAAAACTATTGTTGCTAACATCTAGAAAGAATACCAGGGCACTATTTGATCTACCAGTTGATAAAGCGGAAAATTACATGACTACATGGTATGCCAAGAACTGGATTGCATCATACCCTAGAGGGGTGATGAATCACCTGGACTATCATGTGGGGAAAAGGAAGAGAATTGTAGACAACAAAACCCTTCCTCAGGAAGGTGATTCTACCCCACCTGGAGCTGATTCTACAGATTCCTTATCTAGGACTGACTCACCGGATTCCTAGGATGGGGATGATGAGGCACAACATGTGGAAAAGTGGCCTCGTGCCAGATATAATCCTCCTGTCAGAATCAAAAGACCAACTCCATGAACTCCTAGTGAGTTACTTCATTGGGGAAATTTCATCACTATTACTTTATAGAGTCACAAGTTAATTTTCTTATTCTCTATCTATAGTTGCAGGAGCTGGGATGAAGCTGAAGTCAAATATTGTAGGACCTTCCTCGCAGCCTTCTGGTACACATACTGAATATCTATAACCAGAGGATGTCTAGACATGGCGGAGTTTATACTGCGATGATGAAACTGCCTGGCTGGATTTGTGTGAGGGGCTACAGCTCCCTGGAATAGGGAATCTTCTGGCTTCCACAAATATCTATTACAAGGATAACCCTGATGAAGTGAGGGATTACATCAGAGAGCTCGAAATGCTCATATATTCCACCGATGATTCCATTCTTGTCACAAAATGGGTGAAGGAAATGATTGATCATGGTGCCACTGAGGGGATTGGTGGTTCTGGAGATGAGGAGTGGCACGATTATGTGGCTCCTAAAGATGTAAGTCTCTTTCCTTATTTTCTTTGTAACTTGATTCTAGTTAAAACTTTGTTAAGCAAGGAAATTATTCTCTTCATCCTAAAGCTTGAAAAGAAAGGAACTGTTGGGGTTCCTTCACCATAATATTGCCCTGGTGGTACTGCCATTGGGGTTAATAAATCCCCTCGTGAGTCGGGTGAGATATCTCTAGGCCAGCAAGCCATGGATGATGAGTTGAATATGGATTTCCATTCTCCAATTAATGTACCTGTAGCTGATATTTCCATAACTCCCAAAAGGCCAAAGAAGAAAAAGCATTGAAGGAGGAAGTCCACAGCTAAACGCTTTATCAGTAGTGGTAAGTCCTTCGGATAATCATGAGTCTTGACCCAAGAAGAGGTTTCTCATACTTCATGGGATTACAGGGGATTCTTTAATTTCCCCTCTGAGGGAGAGAACTGACCCTCTTTTGAGTACCACGAAAGGTACTAGTGAACAATCACAAGTTTAGGCTGACTTGGATACTCCTGGAGAAGATCCAACATCTGTTCCCATTATCCCTCCTGCTTCTGTTGCAAGGAGAGAAGAGCCTGCTTCTGTTAAGTTAACAATGCTTCATAAAATGTTTAATGAAATATATACTGACTTCCATTCTGTGATACTTTAGGTTCAACCCCTGTGCTAGAGCTCTTGGCTGTCATTGCAAATGATGCCGAAATTTTATCTGAAGAGGCTGTTTAAGGTCAGAGGCCGCAGAATGAAGGCCGCCAAGAAGACATATTGAATGCACCCACTGGTGAGATTAACCAGGATTCTAAGATTACATTGGATGAAATTATGGAACATGGCACATCTTTTGAATATTTTTAATCATGTTAAATTACCATGTAATTTAGAAGATTATGGATGCGAGTTTTATCCTTCGTCCTATTAAGAAAATAACTTATTATTACATCTCTAATCATGATCGGTTGAAATGTGCAGTTCTATGTGAGCAAGCTGTTGAACTGCCAATGCCTGAAGTGGGTACAGAAAACCCTACTATTGTAGAGACATTAGCTCAGGTGGAGCATAACCCCATGGAGCTTCCTAAAACTCATCTTGAAAATCCCATTGAAGCTAGGAAATATGGGGAGGAGCCTTATCAAGTTACATATCTACTGTTGGGTAAGATATAACAATTTTTGCGACTGTACATAATATACAAGACAACCAATCTAATTTTTTTATCCTTTTAAATTAACCAAACTTTCAGTTAATTTTTCAGGGCCATCAATTTCAGTGGCTAGATCTGGAAGTGAAGCCTCAAATTCTGCCCCAACGGGAATAGAGATTGAATAAACACAGGTCAGGGGAAGGAGCAGAACATGGCACTTCTCTATGTGCATTAATCCCGGATTATATTCCCCCATGTGACAGTGATGCTGAGTCAGACCCGAAAGTACAAAAGGCGCGCTAGTTTTCACAATTTGAGGCATGACATAACATATGGAAGATCATATCCGAAGTGCCTTTAGAAGAGCTGTCATCAAAGATCACGTAACTATCATCCCTATTTGTCATGTTGGGACGTGGCAGTTTTGGATATCAAGAGATCCATGCCGCAGTGAAACACGACATCATAAGGGGGGATCAGGAGCAAAAGTGCCGTCAGGATTTGACCAGGGTGAGGCTGTCTGTCAACATCAACAAATTTGAGGTTGTGGTGTCCTGAGCTGAGGCTGATCATGCTTCTATGTTGAAGGAGCTGAAGGAAAATATCAAGGAGATAGTTGTCTAGAAAATGCACCTTCAACAATAGTTAGATGTTGTTACTGTGGAACTTGACCATCTTAACAATTCATTGGAAGGAGTTCAAATGAATGGTATGAAACCCATTAATGATTCTAATAAATCACTCCATCAAGCTAAAAAGAGTGAAGCTGGTCGAGTGCATGAGCTTCAAGTGGCTACTGATGAAGCTCGGGATGCTGTAAATCAAATGAAGACTTTTGTTGACAGCATTTTGTAATTCTTGGAAAAGAGAAAAGTCTCTAGTTTGTGGATTTACTTTTATGTTTTATGCATCAAATGAAAATCACTTTCATCTTCAATCATTTGTGCACGCATTTTCCTGCTACCTTATTTATGTTTTTTCTACCTAAAACAATGGGCCTAGTAAGCATAGTTTGATTTTTTCTAGGATTATTATAAATAACCCTACAATCTTTGAATCTATTAAATGATTAATATTACATAAAATCATACAAAATGTATGTTTAGTGAGCTGGGACTTGACTTTTGTTCAGAGTTCCCATGTCTTTTGTGGGCAGTTTAAAGTCATGCACGTTGGACAAAAAAAGGATAATGTTTAAGGTCGAAATATCTTTGACCGAATGAATTAAAATTGACTCAATTCCTTGACAATTTGTCTGAAAACATATTACCACACTCAAGTATGAGGGAAAATATGTAAACTATGACTTAAAAAATTTTGAATCTGAGGGATGACATGAAAAAGGGCTAAAAGGCATTATAAGAAGTAGTTCCCAAGAATGAAGTTACCATTATTTAACAAACCCGTTAGAGGGTTGAATTATGCAGGGACTCTTAAGGTCATTGGCTGCATAGTCAAACAATAACATCTTTTGGCTGACAGGTCCATTATGTATACTACTTATGCAAGGCCGCCTAAGGGAACATACCGCATAGTCAAGCAAAAGAACTCCCTAAAATTATATTTTCTACTGCTAAAAAAGCCAGTGGAAGTTTATGGGGATTCAAATTTTCTAAAGCATAGAGTTTGTTGTATGGAGATAGGTACTTGAATATGGAGAAGATATTTCCAAACAAGATTGCCTAAGAACTGGGTGAATGTCACTCCTACGAAGGTCTGACCCAAGCGTAGGTAAGAGAAATATAAACCATGGACATGAATACTTTCAGATCATGAAAAAGATAATGGGACAAATATGTTAAGGATGGATATTTTTGCAGATCCCTACATATTTTAATTAAGGAAAATAAGGCCAAAAGATGTTTTCATCCCAAGAATGAAGTTAACATTATTTAACAAACCTGTTAGGGGGTTGAATTATGCAGTTCCACCTAAGGACATTGGCTGCATAGTCAAATAATAGTATCTTTTGGTTGAAAGGTCTGTTATGTAGACTACTTATACAAGGCCACCTAAGGGAACATGCTGCATAGTCAAGCAAAAGAACTCTCGAGTTTCAGTCATTTTGTGACCAGAAGTCGAGAAAAGGGTTACGAAGATATGAAAATATTTATGGTTTAGATTATGACACATAAAAAATTGTTATTGTCCAATGTATGTAGAGATACACAGATAAATTCTTACCATAATCATCTTGTGGCTTGGTCCTGAATTGAAATGTTGGACTTCACTATGTATCCCATAAGGATGGGAATCAAATCATACGTAGTTCTCGAAATATAGTTTTAATGTCATGTTGGACAAGAGTATGAGAGATATTAGTTTAGGTTCATAGAGCTCATACCATAATAATGAATACACAATGTGTGTTTTCATAGGGAATTTTCAGCCAGGGGACTGAAAGTGGAATTTGGGGTTAGGCCCAAAAGACTTGGGGCTGGATTAGAGGGACACTTGAATGTTCCTACGTATCCTATAAGGATGGGAATCAAGCCCACGTAGTTCTTGAAATACCCTTTGTATATATTTAGTTCGTACAAGTGAAGGGTGCAAAGGGGACTTTAGTGCAATGATTGTTTTGACCCAAGAAAAAATGTTCGGGCATTTCCATGTATGCATGTAGTCTTTGGAATATAACATGATTGGAAATCAATGTAAATAATGATTCCCTCATAGGCGAGGGTGTCAAAGAATGTTGTAGTTTATTGTCGTACATGACAAAAGTGTTGTATAGTTTAACGTCATATAACAAAGACAAAGGTGAACCAATGTGAAGATATTAGTTTTGGTCTTGAACCTTGGGAGGTTTCCTACATACCCAGCCTAGAAGGCAAGATTCAAAGTCTGCGTAGTACAATTAAAAAATGAATTAGTGATCAATTTGTTCTTTGGACAATGACCTAAAAAACGGTGTTGGGACCTATGCATAGTTAGCAGCCCCGAGAGAGTGTTATGGTTGAAGATTACTGTAAACTCACATGAGTCATACTCGGTGTGAGAAACAAGAGGTAGCAACAACTTTAGCGATGCAGAGTTTAACATCATGTAGGACGTATGAAGGGACTATGCAATTTAATGTCTGGTAGTGAGGACTATTGGTACTGCACAGTTTAATGTCATGTAGCAGGGATAAAGTATAGTTTAACATCATGTAGGACATATTATAGGGACACACATTAACGTCTTGTTGGAAGTGAACATAGTTTTGCGTCTTGTTGGAAAATAAGGATTTCGTACAGTTTAGCTTCCTATAGTTAAGATGATGGGTAAAATACAGTTTAACGTCATGTTGGATGAAAGGGGAACTATTCAGTATAATTTCATGCAGTAAGGACACAAGAGGACATAGTTTAACGTCATGTTGGACATATTAGGGATTTTTTCACAGTTTAACATCATGTTGGACGATAAAAATACAAATAGTTTAAGGTCATATGCATGGACCGTAATGGTGTAGTTTAACATCTTGCTGGACATAAGGGACTATGTAGTTTAAATTCTTGCAGCAAGGACAACACAGTTTAACGTCATTTTGTACGAGAGAAATGCAAATAGTTTAAGGTCCTATGCATGGACCGTCGATGGTGCAATTTAACGTCTTGCTGGAAATAAGGGATGAAAAAAGTTTAAGGTCATATGCATGGACCGTAATGGTTTATTTTTTGTTTATAGAAAATACTTCTTCAGAAATATGGCATTGGTTGGAGTAGTTATGAGTTCTCCATCCATTGAGATTAAAGAATAAGCTACATTGGAGTATACCTTATGTATTGAATAAGGTCCTTCCCATTTTGGCCCAAGCTTGGGAGGTTTCATTCATAGTATCATTGGAGTTCTGAGAACCAATACCAATTCTCCCTGAATGAATGAATGAAGACTAACTTTTTTGTTGAAAGCTCGTGCTATTAGATTCTGATAGAATTCCAAGTGATGCAAGGTACATAATAGCTTCTCATCAAATCGTTCCAATTCATCCAATCACTTTTGAGATTTTTCATCTATAGATGACTGATCACAAAAGGCTACTCTGAGCGAAGGTAATTGAACTTCAATGGGAAAGACTGCTTCTGTTCCATTTACCAGTGAATATGGAGTTGACCGCATTGCAGTGTAGGTGGTGTTCTGATAATCCCATAAATCATGAAAGAGTTTATCAGGCCATGATTTCTTATCTTTATCCACCATCTTTTGCAGTATGTTTGAAAGTGTCTTTTTGAAGGCTTCTATCTGGCCATTGGCTGCTACATGATACCAAGATGAATGATTTGATTTTATTTTGTATTCTTGATACAACTTTCTCTCCACAAATGAGTAAAAGTTGGTGCCATTTTCCATCAATATGGTATGAGGGACACCAAATATGGTAATGATGTTAGACTTGATGAAGATAACAACGCTTTTAGAACTAAATTCTTTGAGATGTATTGCCTCTGCCCATTTGGAAAAGAAGTCAGTAGTAGTAAGAATATACTTAAACTACTTGGTTGTAGCCGAAGGGTAAATTCCCACCACATCCATTCCCTATGTGGTAAATGGCCATGAGTATTTAGCTGTATGAAGAAACTCTGGGGGTGATAAATGAAGTTGGCATGTACTTGGAAAGAATGACACTTCTTTGTAAAATCAACACAATCTTGTATCATTGAAGGCCAAAAGTATCCAAGCCTTCAAATTTGATCAGATAGTCTATGTACAGACTGGTGGGCACCACATACTCCTGCATGCACTTATTTCATGATAGCCATTATCTTTTCACCATCAATGCATCTGAAGAGAACTCCATCAAAACCATGCTTGTAGAGAATTTTCTCTATGTGATCTGGGCTGTCATAAAGAGTAAAATTGACTACACATCTCCAAACTTGTTCTTTCCCGACTCTATCAGGTGGAAGTGTTCCATTTTGAAGGTATTCCGTGATAGGTTTCATCTATCCTATAGCATAACCATACGGTTCAGAGATGGGACTAATTTCATTGATTTCCTCTTTTCTGGTTTGAACATAAGGTGAAATTGTATGACGGTGGGCAATACTGATGGTTGTCTCGCCCTAATTTGGATTTTCCAGAGCTGTGGCTATATTATCCAGTGCATCATCTTGGGCATTTTGTGATCACGGGATAAAAGAAAATGTCTGTTCCGTATGAAATTCTTCCATTAACTCTCTAACATAATCATACGAATGGATTAGCTCTTCTTTTCTGATTGCATAATCCTCATTGACATATTTTATTAGCAGGTCTGAATCACCTTTCAGCTTTAAGTGATTCACTTGTGCTTGAAGTTCCAACTCCAATCCTGCGATAAGATCTTGGTATTATTCTTCATTATTTGTCCCGCCTACCAACAATGAGAAGGAATAAGGTAGAAATTCCTTTTCTAGGGAAATGAGTACAATTCCTGGCCCAACTTTGTTGAATTTAGGATTTTCCATTTTCCTCCCTGTTGGACTTCTAGAAGCACCATCAATGTACATTTCCCATGTTTGAAGACTATCTTGAAAAAAAAATAATTCCTCATCAGGATGGTCAATATCTGAAGATTTTTCTTCTACTGAATAATGTTCAACAAATAAATCAACCAGATTTTCTACCTTTATTGCCTTTTGAGACACATATTGAATATCAAATTGCTACAAAATAACTTCCCACCTTGCCAGACGTCCTGTAAGCATTGGAGAACTATGGAATAATTTGAGCGGTTTATTGCGAGATACCAATTGGACCTCATGATGTTGCAGGTAGTGTCTCAACTTCTGAACTGCAAAGACTAATGCTAGGCAGCACTTCTCAATATTTGAATATCGGGTTTCTGCTTCAAGAATAGTCCGACTGAGATAGTAGAGGCTATTTTCATTCCCAGCATCATTCTTCTATGAAAGAAAGGCACCCAATGATCACTCTAAAGCTGTCACATAGAGGATAAGTGGTCTTCCTTCAATAGGTGGCATTAATACCGGTGGACTCAAGAGATACTTTTTGAGAACATCAAATGCTTCTTGACATTCTTCAGTCCACTGGTAAGTGACTCCCTTCTTCATCAATTTGGTGAAGGGTAAACTTTTGCTTTCCAAATTGGCGATGAAACGCCAAATATAGGCTAAGTGTCCTTGAAGTCCTCTCAATTATTTCAAATTTTGAGGAGGTGACATACAAAGGATTGACTGTGTCTTCTCAGGATCGACCTCGATACCACGATGGCGTACAACAAAGCCAAGAAATATTCCTGAGGTTACCCGAAAAGGACATTTTAAGGGGGTTATCTTCAAATTTTGTTGTCGAAGTTTCTGGAATATGACTTCCAAATCATCTAAGTGATTATAACTTTTCCTAGATATAACCACAAAATTGTCCACATAACATTCAACAAACTTCCCTAAAAGGGTTTGAAGATACGATGCATGGAACACTGATATGTTGTGCCTACATTATTTAAGCCAAAGAGCATTAAGTGATAGAAAAAAACACCCCGAGGGGCTATGAAGGCTGTAGATTCTTTATCTTTTGTAGCCATTCAGATTTGATTATACCCAGAATATCCATCCATGAAGGAAAGTGCTTAATAGCTAGCTCTTTCATCAATTAAGAGTTCTGTGATCGGAACTGAAAAATCATCCTTACAAAAATGCCGATTAAGATCTCTAAAATCAATGCAAACTCTAATTTATCTGTTCTTCTTTTTCACAGCGAAAATATTAGCCAACCATTTGGGATATTGAACTTCTCTGATGATGTTATCTTTGATAAGATTATCCACTTTAGCTTCAATTTTGGATGCATAAGTTGGGTGTGTTCTTCTAGAAGCTTGTTTGAATTCTCGATGATCTTCTGGAAAACCCAAACGATTATTAGAAACATCAGGATCAAGCCTTGGAATCTCTGTATAGTTCCAAGAAAATATATCTCGTTTTTTCTTTAAAAATGAAATATACATCTCTTTCTCTTCAAGAGTCATGGTCGCACTAATTAAAGTGGGGCGTGGATCTTCTTTTGTACCCAGATTTATTTCTCTGAGTTCATCCACGGTGGTAGAGATACCCTCTTCAAATACTGGAGGAGAATCCCTGAGATCTTCCTCTTCTTCTTCAACATGTGTTATTTCTTCTGTTTCTAATTGCATAGTAGATGATGAAGTAGAATTTCCATGATCAGGAGAGATCTTAAAATTCGAACATATTGAAGAAGAAGCTTCCATTTTTGACCCGATTGATGATGAAGGGTGTGTCTTGGGTATCAAAGAGGAGATGATGGATTGATAATCAACATCATCATTCACCTCTGACATTGCTATAACTTCTTCTGGCTCGGTTGCCGAAGTATATACTTGTTGGATTTCAGAAGATGAAATGAAGACATCCCCATTTGAGCTTTCATCATTTCTTGGTGAATCACCAATTTCTCCCATGTTGTCTGGCTTGATTTCCGTAATTGACATTATGGAGGTTTCTATAAGATTATTTTGATTTGGGTCTATCATATCAATTTGACTGATAGGAAACACATAATCTTTACTCACATGTGTAAATGGATTTATTGGAATCTTTTCGAAACCAAATGGAGCCTTAATCTTGGTAACCTCCCCTGTTATGGATTTTTCTTTACCCTTAATGTGATAGAATTCTGCCTCAATGTATTGAGATTCACATGTCTTGAATGGGTCCTTATCACCATACAATGTCCCAATTTGACCATCAAAACCATATTTGAGACATTGATGATATGATGAAGGGATAGCCGCATGTTGATGTAGCCAAGGTCATCCAAGCAAGATGTTGAAGGTTGTATCGTGATCAACAACAATGATATCTAAATTGGATACAAGATCACCAAACTGAGTTCTGAGTGTAATCTCACCATGTGGTTCTTGTTCATTTTTATCATATCCATGTAACATCATAGTATAAGGGGATAAATAAGATTCCGTGAGGCCCAATCGATGAAGTGTACGAATGGGGATGAGGTTGACTCCTGAACCATTATCAATGAAAGTTCTTCGGACATCTACACCATTGACCTTTCTAGATAAATACAAAGGTCTTATATGTACATTCACGACATCATATTAATCTTCATCTGTGAAGGATATCACTGCATGAAATTCTACAGTATTATTCTCAACATGGTAGGCTTCAACCGCAACAATTTCAGTTTCAAACTCTTGAGGACTTGACAAAGCCTCGATGAGTGCCTCCCGAAGATCCTTTGATAAATACCAGACATCCAGAATTGTAAACTTGGCCGGTACATAGGCTAGGTGTTTCAATACATCATATTTTTTATCCAAAGGTCTGCGTTTCCCAATAGGAACATGTGGTTTAGCTGGTTCCTTGGAAGTTAATGTATCTGGTATCGGGGTAGGAGTTGGTAATATTCTTAGATTTGGAGGATTAGACCGATTAGGTCTATTTACCTGCTGAGAGGAATAAGGTGGAACCTCAAACTGATCTTCCAGAATAATTGTGCCAAGACTAAATCTGTTATTGGTGGAAGAATTTGTTTGTTCTTATTGAGCCCGCTGAAGGGCTCTACCACGAGTTTCTGCTGTATACACAGTTCTGGCAGGGGTAGAATTATAATAGTGGCTTCTGGGATATCCACGTCTTCCTCTGTATCCTAGACCTTTGGAACTCCCTCTGATTCCTCTATTTCATACAGGGAACTCAGGCTCATCAAAATTGAAACTATGACTGGAATAAGGATCTGTTAAGTGAATCATATTAACAGAATCGAAGATTAACTCTTCATCCGATGAAGACTCTTCCTGACTAGCCAATTTTGGCAGTGTCGTTTGGTGGGGCGGTGCCCGTGGCTTTGAAGTAGATGGAATAAAATCTTCCATAGTCAAAGAAAACATAGGCTTTGACATGATCTCATCTTCTTCTTATTGTTCTTATTTCTTTGAATTATGTTGTTTCTTTGAGGATTTTCCCTCTGATGAAGAGGTTTTTGTTGTGGCATTCATAGTAGAAGACAAAGTTGTTTTCTTCAATTGCATTTGAAAAATGGAATGAGTTTAGTTGATCGTTTTTCTGACCACAAAATCATCATATTTCTGTGCATTTTTTCTTTTGACTTCTTTCCACTCGACTTGTTCTTCTGGATTTTTAGCAGTAACACAGGCTACCTGAGCTGAAGAACCGTTCAATTTAACTTGCCCCGAGTCGACCATTTTTTGTAGGAGGTTCTTGAAGACAAAACACTCTTGAATGGGATTCCCCAACATCTGATAAAATGGGAAATAGTTGGGATGGACTTCATCTCCTTCCTTATTTGGCCTTGTGGGCCTTGGGAATTGAACCAAATTATTTTCCAGAGCCAAAATGAAGTAGCCAGAAACTAGTTCATTTCAGAAAGATTAGTATTTGCTCTTCAAATCCTCAAATTGTTTTCATCTTTGATCTCTTTGATCATCTTGATGAAACGACCTCTTTTTTGACGCTCAGGAGGTGGAGCCCTTCGAGAAGATGAAGGTTTTGAAGTAGAAGTAGGTACATGTGCTTGTTTAGGCATAATTGTAGTTGTCTCTGCTTTAACCATTCTTCTTCCTGGAGCTGATGGAATTATACGAGTTTTATCCTTAGTCTTCATAATAGAATCTTCAATATGTTGAGCAATTGAAGTTATGTATCAAAACCCTCCTGTGTATTTCACAGGGATCAATGGCGTGCGTAATTCATCACGCAATGTTTTTACACAGATTGGCAACAATTATTCTTGAGGGAGTGCTAAGCTTAAGGAATATGTTAATCCCTTCCTGCGAGCAATGAATTTTGAAACCCTTTCATTCTCCCTTTTCTTACAAATTTTAAGATAAAAAACCATTGTCTTTGGAAATGTTGAGATGAATTGAAGAAGGAATCGTTGATGGAGATCCTCCCAACCAGTAATTTACAGAGATTGCAAGCTTGTGTAACAGACACAAGAAGGCCCTTGTAATGAATGTACAAAACACCTGAGCTTAACTGCTTCTTACTGCTTAGGGGTTCCCATAATAGGATCGCAACGATAAACAAAATGTGTTAAGTGTTTCTCTGGGTCTCTTGAACCATTAATGATTGGGAATGTGGAACTTTCAAAATTTTATGGGGGATAAATTGCATCAACTTATTCAGGGTAAGCTCTTTTTTTGGTTGAATTTGAGCTCGTTTTCTTTCCATAGCTTCAAACCGAGCTAGTAATGACTCAATAATAGTTATTAAATTTGAGAAAAACCTGGTTGAGCTTGACCTGAGCAGGTGCAATGACTGGAGCATGGAAAAATGTGGTGGCTGGTACTGTAACTAATGGTAGCACCACCGATTGTTGTTGCACTTGACCCGTAGGATTAGACCTGTGTGGGTGTACTGATAAAGAAGGATATTATTGATCCATATAAGTAGTCGTAAAAAATTCCCTTGGCTGACTGACTCCAGCACGCTTAGTAGGAAGACTACCCTGAAGTAGTTCTGCATTCATCCTCCTCAATTCATTCATTTCTTCCTCCTGTTGTGAAAATATTTGCTCTAGTGAGAGCAGTTGGCCTTCTCTAGAGGAAGGGTATGTAACCTTATTCTTTCCTTTAACCTTGTTAGATACCTTTAGGAGAGGGGGAAGTGGGTTATTTGAAGGAACTCCCAGATTCTGGGTAAGCCTTTGATTTCGTGTACGCACACCTTCTTCATTTGTGTCTGTGCGTACAACTTCTTGAGCATGAATCTCTTCATCTGATCCCTCTGAGTGAGCCTCAACTGATGGATCGGAAACAATTACATTGATGACATTAATTGATGCATAACACATTTCATACATTCTATTAGCATTTCTATGATAATTTCTTCTTCCATGTCTCTGATGAGACATTTTCTTTTGTTGATTTGATCCCTCAGGAACTTCTCGACGAACCATAATTTTGAGGGAATCTCTTGATAATTTGGCTCTTCGTTCTTCTTGGGGCTTCTTCCCTAATCGAGAGAAGACTGACTTTCTCTGAGGAAAAGATTGAGGATTTGAAAAAGTCCCCAGTCTGGTGGACTGGGACTGTTCCTACTGTTCTTGCTCAACTTCTCAAATTGTATTTTCTAATTCTGAGGGTTCGGTTAAAAGTGTCCCCAGTCTGGTAATCTAGGGTGGTTCTTGACATGATATATCTGAGACTTTCTTTAAATCTCTCTTGATCTTGCGGACTTTATTCCAGAAATTGGCTGGATGCTTCAACCTACATCCACTTTTATCACTCGGCTCAAAAGACCATTGGATGATTTCTAAAACTTCTATCACTTGATGATGTGCTTGCTCAAAACGAGAGGCATGTTCAATATTCTCGTTTGCTTGATGTAGGAGTAATTCAACAACTTTTTCTCTGTATTATTGATTTTGAGAAGAACTAGTTGAGTCATGTTTTTGGGAAAGCCTTTGATTATAGACAAAGCCAATTGACTGTGGCCGACCATGGGCAATAACATTGCATGAGACCATTTTCAGCAGGCTTTGCTGACTAGAGTGTACTGTGAAATTTATTGCTCCATGAACACCCCATCCCCTGATATGAATACCAGATGGAGCATTGGAAATTAACTGGTTAAATATTCTTAGCGCTCCAAGGCATGAACAATGAAGGGCTCTCTGCTTCTTTTCAGCCTTCGGATATCGAGAAACTGAGAGAGATGCCAAGTCAATTTGGCATTGTAATCCTTCTATTATCTTGACATGATTTTCATATTCATCATAAGATAATATTTTATTTTTCAACTGACAAAGAGTTTTCCACATGTTGAGACGAATATCATGAATTCCATCTTCCGTCAACATCTCTCGAATGTCATACTGAGAGTAATCCAAAGGCCAAAACATGACTGGCACTTCACCTTTCTCCAATTGTTTTCTCATATTCAGTACTTCCTCTTTATCATTCAATGAAGATTCTTCTACCTATTTAGACCAAAGCTGGTGCTTCTTTGTTGCTTCATTGGATTCAACAAGATCGGTAGAGAATTCACTGATCAAACTAGAAGATGAACGACCCAAGGGTGGTTCGAAGAATTACCTACACCCCGGGCTATCTTCTAATTGAGAAAGTATTTCACCTTCTAATGATAAAGCATCAGACATGACTGGTTTCACATTTTAAAGTGCCTCAAGATAAGAGGGCTTTCTCGTCACTACATTGTCCATTAGAGAATTTTCAAGGAAATGTGCAGTATAACTGCGGGGAGGACTTTCACAGTTAAATTCATCATCATGGGGAGGACCACCATGGTGGGTTACAATAAAATATGAAACATTCTGATCCTTGGTCTTTTGGCCACATAGAGGATTCTTGTGGCTCTCATCTTAAGATCAATCTTTGAGATCGACCGAATGGTCATGAAGCAAGCCTTCATGAGGAAGTTTCTGATAAAGACCTTCAGAATTAATGTTCCCACTATTGGGAAATGAGGGAGTAGAATCTTGAATTCCAACAGACAATTGTCCGAGGGCTTCAAGAAATCCAGCATCGAGCAAGGCCTTGTTAAAAATTGGCTCTTGATTTCTTGATTGTGTTGGGTGGGTCTTCTTTTTAAACACATTATTACTCACTTTAGGAACTACTTGTTGACGAAAGTTTTCATTATGGGAAGGTGTATGTGCCTTCTCAAAATAAATGGTCAGGTTAGGATGATTATCTCCACTCGAATTAGGTGTATGTGCATGACTTGGTTGTCCATATGATATGGGGGAGTATGCCCCACAACCCTCTTGGACTGGAACAGAGGTGTGTGTCTGTTCCGGAGTGAACTGTTGATGTGTCACACCACTGTTAGGGATTGATTTTCATTTCTTTCCCTGAGATGCTGCTGAAGCTGTTATAATATCCTGGAAGGCATCCAAAATATGAGCAGGGATTTGATTATTCTCTTTCACCATTGACAGAATATGCTTGGTGACATCAACTGCCGGAATGAGGATATACATCCATTATGTTCTTGGAGTAGGTGTGTGTTCCTACTCCTGTCCTCCTTTTCCTGTCAGTGAATTCTGATAGTACTCATTTGTGGGGGAAAAGAGTTGATTCTGCCTCCTGTTTGTTGCCGGAGCATTCCGATTGACTTCTATGACTGCTACCAAATGAGACTGTTGTTATGATTGATCAATACTAGAAAGTTTATGTGCATGCTAATTGCACTCTACTGAATGTTGTTGATGAGATTCCTTCAATACTGACAGACGAGGCTGCTGGCAGGATTGATGAGTGTAAGCAGGTGTATGTGCCTGTTTACCAGTTGTCAACACATTGGGTTGGCAGGCTCCATTGTATGTAGTCAGACGAGCCTACTGACTAGCTGGTGATTTAAAAGCAGGTGTATATTCTTGTCTATAGTACTCTACCGAAATTGCCTAAAGGGATTGGCGTGCTTCTACCAGACGAGTCTTCTAGAAAACAGAATTAAAACGGATTGGTGTGTGTGCCCGTTCATTTCATGCCACCAAGTTAGGTTGGTGGACTTTTCCGGAGATGACAGAGATGAGAACCTGCTCACTATCAACTGGATTTCACATCTGGCGGTTCATCTTGCCTACTCGGGTTTGAGGAATCTAAGCCAAATGCCTGGAGAAGATACCCTCATCAAGATGAGGGCGCACTGCCGCACGATTCTGGCGGTGATTGTTGATGGGAGCCCTCGGGAAGGAATCTTGTCTCCTTGAATTAATGCCCCAAGGGACCTGCTCATTCACCTCCCCAAAATACGGGAGTGAATGGTGATTGCATTCCGGGGATAACAACCCGAAATGGTTGGAGATGGTGGTTGGAACCACCTGTTTCTTGATCGCTGGTCATTGTTGTCTGGACGACCAGGGTGAATTATTGACTTGGAGGTCCTGTCGAGCGGCCTCCAGAGTCGTAATAGTACCGTTTTGATGGTACTTCTTAACCAGCGTATTTGATACCCAGCATTGAAGACGCTGAGTAGGTGATGTTTTCCTCAGAGTGGAAAACGATCTAGCAGGAGTAGCAGCAGAGACATTCACAACCGAAGTATTCACAGTAGAAGTGTTTACGGATGTGAACTTAAGAGAAGACATTTCTGTAACACAGAAGATCTTGGAAAAGAGTGCCTATTTGATATAACAGATGTAATCAAGATAAGTCCGGCCACTACATCTTTTGGATAAGCACATATGTTATTGATTTTCTTGTTTTCCCTCTCATTGAGTTTAAATAGGGGCCTAAAAAATAAGTAAAACATCATTTTAACTTGGTTAAGGATTCACGTTATGTTCACAATTTTTTGTTTCCTCTGAAAATGGGGATGACCTCATTGATTTTAGGCTCAAACATTCCAAGCGATTTCTAACGGGTGTTTTCATAGAACCGGAGACATCCAATGATTCTATATCCATTTGGACCTACTTTCCAAAGGTAGGTGCTCATTAGTTGTGAATTGATAAGGCTTATGAATTTTCATTGGTTGAGAGGTTGGGAGGTTGGAATCATCACACCTTTTTGAGGGGAATTATTGTCTACTCCGGGACTCTGTTTATAGATTTAAGTTATGTTCATGAATCCTTATAAAATTACCAAGTATAAAATGATCTTTCCTTTAGATATGAAAATCAATGATTGATATGTAGGAAATTTAGATAATCTTTTATATCTATTCGAGGTTCTTCATCGATAGAGAATCATATGTATTTTTTTAGAGATTCTTAATCAATGGTATCCTTTGACACATTTTATTGAATTATGTTGGTCATTATGATAACCATACTATTTTTAAATCCACTCAGTGGGGAACTTGATGTTTATTGTCATTCAGAAGGACATGGATTATTTCAGAGTTGGGATCATACCCACAGATGGGCTACCTATTTATCCTTATTTAGAAAAGGAATCAGAACCCACGTAGTTTGAGTATGGGATAATGATGTTTATGTATGATTGATGGATCAAAGAAAGATGTCAAAATTACTTTTATGCTCTAAGATCACGTGAGTCATGCTCGGTGTGAGAAACAAAATGTATTGGTAAAACCAAAAGATTGTGCCATGAAATATGAAATCATAAGAAATGATGTGGGTCTTATGTATGTATGAATGCCCAAATAGATAGAGATCGGGACTTATTTTAGAGAAGAAGTCCGGGAACATGGTCCACAAAGGTATATTTTCTTTTATGGAGATTCAGATACTCTAACATGGGGCTTACTTCTAAGGAAGATGCCCAAATTAAAAGGGACTTATGATTGGGTTTTATTACTGAGATGGAAGCCCAGATCAAATGTAAATTAAGACTGGTTAAGAGAAATTAATACTGGAGATTACTCCTAAGGAGGAGGCCCAGGTTAAGGGAATTTTTGAATTAAGGGACTTGGGGCTTACTCCTAAAAAAGATGCCTATATTTGTAGACTTTGAGACTGGGGCTTACTCCTGAAAATGAAACCCAGGTTAAGGGAATTATGGTTGGGGCTTACTCCTGATGAGGATTCCCAGATTTGGGAAATTATGACTGGGGCTCAATCCTAAGGAGGATGCCCAGATTTGGGAAATTATTACTAGGGATTACTCATATGGAGGATGCCCAGGTTAAGGGACTTGGGGCTTATTCCTAAGGAGGATGCCTATATTAGTAGAACTTGGACTGGGTCTTACTCCTGAAAAGAAAGTCCTAGGTTAAGGATTCTCTCATCTTTAAAGGATGAGGTTGAATGAATGAAATCTCTAACCTTAGTGACATAAATATGTGTAAATCAATAGGTTTTGAAATATGTTCCATAGAATTTCTTTCAAATAAGGAAGCCAACAAAGGAACCATGCCATAAATGGTTTTAAAGAGGGAATTTAAGGTTGAATCTTGAATAGGAGAGGTGGATAGGTATAAGATAGGTGAAATGGGCAGAAAAGGCACCCAAAAAGAGAGGGGTGCGCAAGTCCTGGTGGCGTAGGTGTACTTGTGCGACACATGGGTACTTGCGTGATGGTCAACCCTTAAGATAATACTTGGGCGAGACTTTGATCAAGCCCTTAGTATTATCCCTAGGGACTTCCAGAAGATTGGCGCACATGTTCTGTTGAAGGGGTAAGGCAGCGCACAAGTTTGGCCATTTCCCTTAAGGGATGGCCACTTAGGCGCGCAAGTGTTGATGAGTTTCAACACTTAGGTCTTACTCCCCCTCTTTAGATCATCCGTTCTAGGTAAGAAATTACCTTATAAGTGTTTGGAATATTTGAGCAGAGACTAGGGAATTGGGAGCTAAAATTTGAGTTTCTGGAATTTTTTCCTCTCGAAATGGGGGGCCCAGTGATGGTATTTATAGGCTAGTGAAGAACCTGGGTGAAATTCAAAGTGGGCATGCAAGTCCCCTGCATGACCATTACGCGGCACACAAGTATACTTGCACAACCTTTGTGAAACTTGAGCGACCCAAGTGCAAATGAATCTTTGTTCATGCCTTTGTCAATTTTTGATGTTTCTTCAAAGGATGAATCACTTTAAGTTCAAGGTATTTCCCTTTTCATTCGTTTAGACTCTGTGATGGAAATGAGCGTCAACAACATCATATCATGTGTTTAAGATGTTTCCATGCTGGTCTATACTTTTGTGCACATAAATGGATTCTTTAGCTCATTTGACTTGGCCATTTTTCGGATCTCAGAGTGAAGGATTCCATTTTATATATTATCGGGTATGTAAGAGGTTTTCACGTGGATGTCACTCTCGCGTTCAAGATTAAAATAATATGCACAACTCCTTTAGGATCTTTGGAATCATCCAAGAAATCAAAATATGTCTTTGGGTTTTTTAAATACACCAATACAAGGCCTCAAGTAGACTTCAACACCAAGAAATCCCCCCCTCTAAATAAAAGCTGAAAGGGAACCAAAAGGTTGGCTTCCGAGGGTAATACTGATGATCATAAAACGTTTCTGGCAGAGTGCACACAACGACAGAACTAGTGCGTAAGGTGCCTTATGATCAAATGAACGGCCCAGTCTGTACCTATAAACATTTGGGGGGAGCATTGTATCTTTACTTTCTATATGACAAGCAATCCTCTCTCCCATGTGAAAGTTCATCCATTCCATGCGAATGATCTAAAATTCAGTTGGTGCCTTACGCAGACTAGGGGATCCTAGTTTAAGGGCATAGAGTGTGGACTGCAGTTGAGGCAAAGTGGTGACGAGGTTAATGAACTTAAGTCTATAACCGATGAATTAAAATTTGGGTGTCACTACATATCCCATAGTTATGGGAATCTAGACGAATGTAGTTCTTGAAGGGACATCCAGTTTAACTTCATGCATGATAAATGTTGCAATGCAGTTTATTGTCATGCGGTTAGGAAATGCACACCCCAAAGGAGAAATGTGTGGTACAATCTATATGACGATGTGAATGAGGGAAGAAGATGTATCACCACATAACAGGTTCTCAAAGGGGTACTCATTCAAAAAGGACCAAAACATGAGGTTTTACAATCCTCTGATGGGACCCAAGGATAAAATATCTAGATGTCACTATATATTCTGTAAGGGAAAGAATCCTGCCAAATGTAGTTCTAGAAGAATAGTTCGATTAGATACCAATACTGGTGGGAGCAATCCTCTTTGACCATGAGGAAGATGAAACATCTCGTAATTTCCACAGGGCATTTAGAACTTGTTCAGGGTATGGTTGTGGTTTAGCATCGCGTGTTGGGTATGAGAAAAGGGGAAATAATGTTGAGGATGGATCCAATGACCTAGGAATCACTACATATCCTATTAGGGATGGAATAAATCCATACATTGTTCTTGAAAATTTCATGGTGGATAACCATTACCAAAGGTGATACCATCTCTAGTGAGAACACCACAATGCAGTATCATTTATTGTTGTGTAGCCAGGACGATGGTGTCATAGTTAAAGTAATATGACCGAACTGACCCATGAATTTTAATGTCATATGATAAAGACCCAATAGTTTAATGTCAAGAGGTATGTGGAAATGTTGTTTGGCATTATATTTCTTAGACAGAAATATATTTTAGTATAAGGTTGTAGATCACAAACCATGAGGTCACACAACTTTCATATGTGGGTATAACCCTACCGAAACTCTTAATCCCATGTGATCCATGCATGGTGTAGGAAACAAGGAGATATATCTTACATTTTTCCTCACATGAGAGTGAAAAACTTGTAAAAGGAAGCGTCATGTGGGATAATTCAACCATACCCACATTCCTACGTGACATGCGCAAATGTGCAGAGGGACAACACTATGGGAATTGGAAATCCACAAGAACATGAAAGGGAAATAAAATGTGAATCACTACACCCAATACTTGTGGCACAATGGGGGTGGTATCATGATGGAGGATAACTATTGACCATATTCAAAACAAACTATCCACATCGTATAGCCTGGAATGGGAACAAACAATTGAGGGTCAGCTGCTAACCATATTCAAAACGTAGGCAGAACCTGTCTCAAGATTCCATTCATGATCCTCCGGGACATTGGAATAGAATGGTTAGTGATCCTTATGGCCATTCATCCATACCATTTGTGGGACCTTTCATATATAAAATATGATTATGGACCAAATAAAGTGACATATGAAGCATGGAGGCGAATCAAGGAAAATGTCCATGTGGGATCCAACACTCCAGATCATGCACCATCGCACATTAAGCATGCTAATGTGAAACATCTATAGGAAGAATCAGACCCACCTTTAAGGATTAGTCTCCTAAGGGTTGCTCCAATAATTTTAAAGTTCATGAATCTTAGACCTGGAAATATCAGTTTAAGGTCATAGAGTGTGGACCATGTGTTCCAAGTTTAATTTCATGCTCTTGGGACACAGCCATGTAGTTTAACCTCATGTGGTGAGGATGATGATGTCACACAATTTATTATCATGTGGTTGGGACACATGATAAATTCATGGTACAATAACTAAACATGACATGAATAAAGATCATGAAGTCTTATACCATATCACATATTATCAATGGGAAACCCAGGCCAAGAGGGGATGAAAGTGGAGAATGGGTGATTCTGCGGCTGGTCCCGGGAACAAGGTGTCTAAGCGTCACTATATATCCCATGAGGATAGAAATTAAGCCACACGTTGTTCGTGAAGGAAGGTGTGGTGAATGGACAACACCTAAAAGGGGTGATATCCTCTTAAATAAAGACAATCATGGTTTCTAAGCAGTTCATTGTCATTCAAAATTGGACACTAAAGATCTTAGTTTATGGTCATAGAGTAAGACCATGAGAAAGATCTCCCCAAAAATAACATACAATGTAGTGTCTGAAATTAAATCAATGCGAATGAGGAAAAAAGAAGTCCACATCACATCACACATCCCGAGGGGGAAACACTCGTTATTTAAGGTCATAAGGATTGTAATGAGAAGTGAGACCTCCAAAGAAGGAATACATAGAATGACACCAGAAGACAACCCCACGTGAATGAGGACAAAAGAGGTTCGCACCACATCATGAATTCATAGAAGAATATGTGCATAGAATAAAGTCATGATGACTAGAATATGGAACCTAAATGCATAGTTTATAGTCATAAAATTCATAACATAGGGTGTGTGACTCTTAGATGATAGTATAAACCTTATCAAGGATCCATAAGCTCATGTGATCCATGGTTGGTGTGGGAAACACGGGGTGTAAAAAATCTTTACTATAAACAGAAGCACACAATATGGGAATGAAGGTGTAGAGTCAAAGGAAACCCCAGGACATGGGTCCGCCCACTCAATATGTAAAGGTGAATAGAGGGATGGAACTGTGAGTATTGATGTTCCAT
Source organism: Viscum album (assembly GCA_963277665.1). Classification (NCBI taxonomy): domain Eukaryota; kingdom Viridiplantae; phylum Streptophyta; class Magnoliopsida; order Santalales; family Viscaceae; genus Viscum; species Viscum album. The sequence goes on from OY728130.1 coordinate 408,249,079, forward strand.
ATGTACATAAGGATATGAAAAGGAATGGGAATTATAGAAAAAATATTTGGGATGCAATGGGGATTGGAATAATGGTGGAGGTTAACTACTGACCATATTCAAAATATAGCTTTCATATCATGTAGCCTGAGATGGGAATGAAAAACTGAGGTTCAGCTGCTAATAATATTAAAAATGTGGGAAGAACCTATCTCAAGATGTTATTTAGGATCCTCCTGTAACAGCCCAAGATTTTATAAAAAATATTCTTTTTAATTTTATTAATGTCTTGTGTTGTACGCTACACCAAAAGGAGCTTGCACAACACGTATCCTTGACTTGCCTTGCATTACACGCAATCGCGACCTTCCTCGATAGCGTGTGTAATACGCAATACCGAGTTTCACTAAACAACGATATGCTATTAAAATATTATTAAAACTAGCAGGTATGAATAGTAATAACCACTTTTTAAAATTCTGTAAATCTTATTTTTCAAAATTAACTTCATTTTTGGATTCGGAGTATCGAATTTAGCCTAAGGTGAAATTTTGGTACATTTCGGATAACTTTCATATTCTGATGAATAGTGAAAATTACTAAATTATAATTAAAAAACAACTTTTTTAATCGAAATAATTAATAGTGATAAATTATTAATTGGAGTAGTTTTAAATTATATTTAGAATATATTTTTACAATTTAATACAATGTTGGCCATTGGATGTAATTTCACATTTAAATCAGTTATAAACAAGTGTCAATCTTTTGATAGTTATTATCTCTTAAAAACACGCTATTTGTTGTAACAATGGAAATTAATTTAATTAATGCAACTTATGTGTTGTGAATTTTGTAAAATAGAAATCATTTTTGAATTCGGAATATCAATTATAGCTTAGGGTGAAATTTTGGCATTTTTCTGAAAAACTTCAATTTTTGATGAATAGTGAAACCACTAAGTGGTAGGTTAAAAACTGAATTTTGCATAAAACTTAATTTTACCGCTTCTGTGAATGGAATTTCGAAAATCCGACAGACACGGTTGATATCAGTAAGTAAAATGTGGTTCAATGAGATAAAAATAATTTTTTGGTGAATAGTAACTTTTTACTTTTTTTTGCCGCAGTTAATAGTAAATAGGGTAACTAAGGGTAAATATGATATTATTATTACCCTAACACATGTCCTAATTCTATTGGACAAGTTTAATTCGACCAAAAACAAGCTTAGGAATAAAATATGACCATTTAGGCCCACTTGGATTAGATTAGGACATTTATTATTATTTAATTCAAAGAAGAGTTAAAAGAGTTAAAATCAAAGTTTATTTACTAAAACATTTTTAATATAGGGTTATACATAAGATAAATTAGATTTTAAATATTAATTAGAAAGCTAAAAATATTTCCTACATAATGGTATTTTATTTGTAATTTTTAGACATCAAATAATTTAATTTATTTATGACACAAAGATGATGCAGTAATTATCTTATTAATGGAATATTGACATAATTGATGTTATAAACACCAAACTGAATGTAATTTGAGACCTTTTATGAATTACACTAATTTTATAGGTTACTATGATATATTAGTGTTGATTTAATAAACTTGGTTCGAACATATAATTCTGTTATGACTTTCACAAAAATCATATATCAAATAGTGTCAAAATTGACACAAAATAGTTTTTAAATCAAATATTATATTATTAATTGTTATTTTATTCCTAAAAATCTAAGGTTCGGCCAAATGACTTAGATAAGGATATATATATTAATAATAAACAATTTGGGGTTCTTTTGGCATGTTATAGTAAGTGTATTAACCATATAGTGTAAGAAAACAAAAAGACACGGTAAAAGTTAAATTATTTAACTTAGGGTTAAATCTAATTGATAAGGTTAAAATAATACCCTAAACTTTTCTAAATCCTATTGGATGATAGGATTTCGACCCATCCCCACTTTATCTTCGAAATAAGACCCTTTGGAACCATTATAAACCTATTTTGACTTTAATATAAAATAATATTTTGAGATATTCCTAAGGTGCCCCTCTCCTCCCTTATAAAAGGGAATCTCCTCCCCCTCCTCCTCACACCAAATTGAGCACTCAAGCTCTGCCAACCCCTGCCAAAATCTCTTCTCCACTTCCCTAGAAACATCCTAGAGGTTCTGGTCTTCCTAAAAGACCAATTTTAGTGCCCTAAGAGGAGGTCTCAAAGAGGCGCTTCAAAGAAGAGGTAATTACCGTTACCAATTCTTTCATCTTTATTTCTTCTTCCACTTCTTTTCTTAGGTTGTTTCATTATGAAGTAATAACATCAGTATCACTCATATACTGATATGTTATTATAAGTATTAAAAAACCCTATTTCACCATCTATCCATCCTACGGAAAAAGAAATCACCGCGCGTGCGTACGTACGGAGTACCGTCTCCACGCCGTGGTGTAATCTATTTTCCACCACCACCTTACATGGATGGGTATAATGGTGTAAAGAATAACTATACATAGTTATTACAACATCATATTTATTCTGATATATTGTATAATCCACTCCAATTCAATTCAATATTTATAGAAATGATATCATCGCTCGTGCGTACGTACGGACTACCGTCTCCACGACGCGATGAGATTCATTCTCCATGTTAACCATTTAAGAATGATTATAATGTATATATAAGAAATAATAATGAAATATATGACATTATAAAGCTACTGGATTTATGTATATATATACATATGTATGTCATCTACTTACTTCCATTTCAAGACAATAAGGAAAGGAAAACAGCGTTCATGCGTACGTACGGACTACCGTCTCCATGAACGGTGTTTTTCATTTTATTTATCTACCTATTATATATATATATACTGAATATATATGATATATAAATCATATTTTATATTCTGGAAGTGAGTAAATCATGATATAAGTAATAATGATGTCAAGAACAACAAGTCAAAACACCTACGATAAATGAAACGATTTTACCCAAAACGCTTCTTTAACATGGAATTTACAAAAGAACGGGTAATATAATGTCATAAGTGAACCATATATGATATCATAACAATGAATATGATTCTGTAATAAGTTAATAACATGATTTAAATCATTATATAGGAGGTTCGGACACTTATAAAGCAAGTCGGACCTAAGGTAAGGGAAAATATCACAGTCTCATTTTTATCCGAGATTGTTTATTCGTAAGTATTTACTGGGGTGTATTTTATCATCCACATCCATGTTTCATCAATATGTAATATTTACATCCACCTAAAATTGTTTAAATCTATTTTTACCCTTCGGTGAGTTTTTAGTAATATGTATGAAAGGAATCTTTTGTCGTTTTTCGTACGAGGTACTTTTTGACTTTTCCGACAAAAGTACGAAGAATGTTTTTTTAACTTATACGGCATGAATGGATTTTTAAAACATTATTTCCAAGAAGCTTCCTTTACCAGTTTTCAAGTTTATTTTTAATCAACTTCTTTTATTTTAAAATTTTATGACATATTATGAAAGGAAAAATGTTTTTTGAAGAAGAAAAAATATTTTCCTCAAGAATGGAGTTCAAGTGTTTTATCAAAATTATTTTCCATCTAAGATAATAAAGGGTTATGTTTTTATCCCTATTATTACATGGATTTGATTATGTTGTGATGGAAACATTTTTATGAATTCCTTTATCTTATATGAATTGTTTTATGATGTCATGTTGTTTAAGAATCCCATTTTTATTACATGGGTTATGCGATGATGTATGTTTTATGATTATGTGGCACACATAAGAAAGGATTCATTATAAGATGGGTGGGACCTATATCCCCCTCCAATGCATTGGGTAAAGATTTTATATCTCATGAGATAGACAGGGCTGGAACGGTAGGTTATACCGGTTCAGTGAAAAAGGACTGAAACGAGGGTTACTCGATTCAGAAAGGGACTTTGTCCACTAAGATAGTCTTGGAAATGAGTCTTGACTAATAAGAAATGATTCTCTATGATTATGTGTGAATGCCACAAAGTTTCATGTTTTAAGTTATGATTATTGTGATTACATTTCACTGCCATGATTTATCCCATGTTATGAAATTATGCTCTCTTTTACAGGTTATGATTTCCAAAATGTTATGTTCTTATGAATATGATGTGATTGATATTTCTTTTGTTTACCCTTACTGAGCATTTGAGCTCACCCTTTTATGTTTTCTTTTCCCCAGGATATAAAGAAAGGTTTTAGGTAAAAAAAAGGGAAGATCTTTATGGGAGATATTGAAGATCTTTCACCACGATTAGAAGATTACGTTCCGAGTTTCCAAAGACACTAAACTATTACGATCCTTGTGTGTGTGTTTTTGTTATGTACTAAGTATTCCGAAAAAGTAATGTAAATTCAATGTACGTCAGGCTACGGGTCTCTACGGTTGGTATCAGAGGGAGGTTTAGTCAACCTTTGGAAACTAGGATGCGAAAACGTTAGTGAGATCCCTAGAGATATTTCTACGGTATGTCTAGGGATGTCCCTAAGGTTAAGTAGACGTATAAGTTATAGTACTAGAAATATGCTAACGATCATAGAATTAAACCTAAGATGTTAGATATTGAAGGTACTCCCCCTTTATTATGTTGTTTTCCCTAGCATGATTTTTGCCTCTCACACTATACATTTTGGGTTTTAGAAAATGGCTGGAAACAAGATGATTCACGATAATGGAGGATATGATGGACAATGGAATGATATTCTTCATGAGAAACCAAATGAAATGGGATTTGGAAGTCCAAAGATAATTATTATGCCGAATCAGCAATCTCATAATATGATCAATAAAGTAAAATTTGGTAAGTTTCCTGACTCGGCTAATAAGAGAAAGATGGAGTTTCATGATGATCATAGAGGAAAGAAAGTTCAATTTCCCCTATGTAAATCATGTGGGAAGAGGCATCAAGGAGAATGTTTCAAGGGAACTGGAAGATGCTTTGGGTGTGGAAAAGAAGGACACAAAGCAAGTAAGTGCAAAGGAAAAGGTTCGGTTAACACCATGGATGAGGATAATAGTATTGCTACGACATCAAAAATGGTTAAGTGTTTTAAATGTGGAATGTATGGGCATTATGCAAACAAATGCCCTAAGGGAAAGACTCATGAAGAGAATCAGTATGGTCATATGGGTAGTATTTATGTGGATGATGATGATGAGACTACAAATGATATGTGAGATGAAAGAATTGTTGAAGCTCGGTCAATGGTTTAAGAATGTAGTGGAATGATTACATGTTTATCACGTGTAATGTTGTATAAGTAATCTCATGGTACTATGGAATAAAAAGACATCTAAGGATTGTTACACTGTTGTCTTTCCTTGAGTTTTGAAAGTATATGATTAATGGTACAAGTATCCATGAAAGGTTATTTAGATATTTTTGGAATGTAGATGATATGTGCATAATGAAGGGATAAGACGATAATGAGATGTTTGATTGTATTCATGAGCTCATGATTGATATAAGGACTAAGTGATATCATGGTTTGAGTATATAGAATTTTGAGGATTTTAGTATGTGGAAGGTGTTAACTTTTAACTGCATTCATGTTTTCACAAAGGTATTCAAGAGAATACATGATTAAGGACTTTGAATGTTTGGAATGTAACCAACAAAACATATCTTATGATATATGGGAATTGACGATGGTATTGAATCTCTGGTAATCGTTTTCACTATATTATGAGAGTGGATTGCAGTATTATGGATAATCCTAAAGATTGGAATGGATTATGTTGGACAAAAGTTAGTATTGTTTAAGGATAGAAGTTTTTTCGATATTATTTATGAGATGTTATAGTAATATAGTTTTAGAAAAAGGACAACCTGCAGGACGGGTGACAGCCCATCGCTTCGGACAAGGCTGTGGGAATCGAACCCACAACCGAAGTGCGACTGGCCTTTATCGCCTACCACTGGCCTACAAGAAGTCCCTGTTTAGTAGAAACTAGTTTTATTATATTAAGCAGTATGATATATGAAGTATAAGTCCATTTTAGGAACTATATTCGATTAATCTCACTATAGATCGACTTATGTATATAATTTTTGCTAACCTTTTGTTTGAGACAGATGGAATGACCCGTCATTCTATCACATGATCTGCTAACACTTCACGAATAACAAATTCAACTTCATTTATTTAAGAGATGAAGTGGAAATTGTTCTAGGCATGAACAATAGTGAGATTGTACCAAAATAAAGAAAGTATTTATTCCAATTCTCAACTTTAGGGAAATGATCTTGAAAACCAAAAATGTTGTCCTAGTGATCTTATACCTGATGAATCGAATGGTACCTTAGATCGTCACAAATTTATGGATTTGTGATTATTGGCTTTTCCATAGCCATGTTCTCTACCACTCTCCATCAGAACATGATGGTTAGATTTCTCTTCCATATCCATATTTTTACCTATGTGGAAACCCAATGATTAGTTTATTTGGGTAACCATTACGTTTCATACTTTTGTTTTTAATGATTGGTTTTGATATTCCTTTTTACGATGTGGGTTTCTATTAAAGAAACTTTCAAATAGTAAACCATTTATAACCCCGACGAATTTCGAGGGCGAAATTCATTTTAAGGGGGGTAGAATGTAACAGCCCAAGAATTTATAAAAAATATTCTTTTTAATTTTATTAATGTCTTGTGTTGTACGCTACACCAAAAGGAGCTTGCACAACACGCATCCTTGACTTGCCTTGCATTACACGCAATCACGAACTTCCTCGATAGCGTGTGTAATACGCAATACCGTGTTTCACTAAACAATGATATGCTATTAAAATATTATTAAAACTAGCCGGTATGAATAGTAATAACCACTTTTTAAAATTCTGTAAATCTTATTTTTCAAAATGAACTTCATTTTTGGATTCGGAGTATCGAATTTAGCCTAAGGTGAAATTTTGGTACATTTCGGATAACTTTCATATTCTGATGAATAGTGAAAATTACTAAATTATAATTAAAAAACAACTTTTTTAATCGAAATAATTAATAGTGATAAATTATTAATTGGAGTAGTTTTAAAGTATATTTAGAATATATTTTTACAATTTAATAAAATGTTGGTCATTGGATGTAATTTCACATTTAAAGCAGTTATAAACAAGTGTCAATCTTTTGATAGTTATTATCTCTTAAAAACACGCTATTTGTTGTAACAGCGGAAATTAATTTAATTAATGCAAATTATGTGTTGTGAATTTTGTAAAATAGAAATCATTTTTTAATTCGGAATATCAATTATATCTTAGGGTGAAATTTTGGCATTTTTCTGAAAAACTTCAATTTTTGATGAATAGTGAAACCACTAAGTGGTAGGTTAAAAACTGAATTTTGCATAAAACTTAATTTTACCGCTTCTGTGAATGGAATTTCGAAAATCCGACAGACACGGTTGATATCAGTAAGTAAAATGTTGTTCAATGAGATAAAAATAATTTTTTTGGTGAATAGTAACTTTTTACTTTTTTTTACCGCAGTTAATAGTAAATAGGGTAACTAAGGGTAAATATGATATTACTATTACCCTAACACATGTCCTAATTCTATTGGACAAGTGTAATTCGACCAAAAACAAGCTTAGGAATACAATATGACAATTTAGGCCCACTTGGATTAGATTAGGACATTTATTATTATTTAATTCAAAGAAGAGTTAAAAGAGTTAAAATCAAAGTGTATTTACTAAAACATTTTTAATATAGGGTTATACATAAGATAAATTAGATTGTAAATATTAATTAGAAAGCTAAAAAGATTTCCTACATAATGGTATTTTATTTGTAATTTTTAGACATCAAATAATTTAATTTATTTATGACACAAAGATGATGCAGTAATTATCTTATTAATGAAATATTGACATAATTGATGTTATAAACACCAAACTGAATGTAATTTGAGACTTTTTATGAATTAAACTAATTTTATAGGTTACTATGATATATTAGTGTTGATTTAATAAACTTCGTTCGAACATATAATTCTGTTATGACTTTCACAAAAATCATATATCAAATAGTGTCAAAATTGACACAAAATAGTTTTTAAATCAAATATTATATTATTAATTGTAATTTTATTCCTAAAAATCTAAGGTTCGGCCAAATGACTTAGATAAGGATATATATATTAATAATAAACAATTTGGGGTTCGTTTGGCATGTTATAGTAAGTTTATTAACCATATAGTGTAAGAAAACAAAAAGACACGGTAAAAGTTAAATTATTTAACTTAGGGTTAAATCTAATTGATAAGGTTAAAATAATACCCTAAACTTGTCTAAATCCTATTGGATGATAGGAATGCTACCCATCCCCACTTTAGCTTTGAAATAAGACCCTTTGGAACCATTATAAACCGATTTTGACTTTAATATAAAATAATATTTTGAGATATTCCTAAGGTGCCCCTCTCCTCCCTTATAAAAGGGAACCTCCTACCCCTCCTCCTCACACAAAATTGAGCACTCAATCTCGGCCAACCCCTGCCAAAATCACTTCTCCACTTCCCTAGAAACATCCTAGAGGTTCTTGTCTTCCTCAAAGACCAATTTTAGTGCCCTAAGAGGAGGTCTCAAAGAGGCGCTTCAAAGAAGAGGTAATTACCGTTACCAATTCATTCATCTTTATTTCTTCTTCCACTTCTTCTTTTTAGGTTTTTTCATTATGAAGTAATAACATCAGTATCACTCATATACTGATATGTTATTATAAGTATGAAACAACCCTATTTCACCATCTATCCATCCTACGGAAAAAGAAATCACCGCGCGTGCGTACGTACGGAATACCGTCTCCACGCCGTGGTGTAATCTATTTTCCACCACCACCTTACATGGATGGGTATAATGGTGTAAAGAATAACTATACATAGTTATTACAACATAATATTGATTCTGATATATTGTATAATCCACTCCAATTCAATTCAATATTTATAGAAATGATATCATTGCTCGTGCGTACGTACGGACTACCGTCTCCACGACGCGATGAGATTCATTCTCCATGTTAACCATTTAAGAATGATTATAATGTATATATAAGAAATAATAATGAAATATATGACATTATAAAGATACTGGATTTATGTATATATATACATATGTATGTCATCTACTTACTTCCATTTCAAGACAATAAGGAAAGGAAAACAACGTTCATGCGTACGTACGGACTACCGTCTCCATGAACGGTGTTTTTCATTTTATTTATCTACCTATTATATATATATATATATACTGAATATATATGATATATAAATCATATTTTATATTCTGGAAGTGAGTAAATCATGATATAAGTAATAATTATGTCAAGAACAACAAGTCAAAACACCTACGATAAATGAAACGATTTTACCCAAAACGCTTCTTTAACATGGAATTTACAAAAGAACGGGTAATATAATGTCATAAGTGAACCATATATGATATCATAACAATGAATATGATTCTGTAATAAGTCAATAACACGATTTAAATCATTATACAGGAGGTTCGGACACTTACAAAGCAAGTCGGACCTAAGGTAAGGGAAAATATCACAATCTCATTTTTATCCGAGATTGTTTATTCGTAAGTATTTACTGGGGTGTATTTTATCATCCACATCCATGTTTCATCAATATGTAATATTTCCATCCACCTACAATTGTTTAAATCTATGTTTACCCTTCGGTGAGTTTTTAGTAATATGTATGAAAGGAATCTTTTGTCGTTTTTCGTACGAGGTACTTTTTGACTTTTCCGACAAAAGTACGAAGAACGTTTTTTTTAACTTATAAGGCATGAATGGATTTTTAAAACATTATTTCCAAGAAGCTTCCTTTACCAGTTTTCAAGTTTATTTTTAATCAACTTCTTTTATTTTAAAATTGTATGACATATTATGAAAGGAAAAATGTTTTTTGAATAAGAAAGGATATTTTCCTCAAGAATGGAGTTCAAGTGTTTTATCAAAATTATTTTCCATCTAAGATAATAAAGGGTTCTATTTTTATCCCTATTATTACATGGATTTGATTATGTTGTGATGGGAACATTTTTATGAATTCCTTTATCTTATATGAATTGTTTTATGATGTCATGTTGTTTAAGAATCCCATTTTTATTACATGGGTTATGCGATGATGTATGTTTTATGATTATGTGGAACACATAAGAAAGGATTCATTATAAGATGGGTGGGACCTATATCTCCCTCCAATGCATTGGGTAAAGATTTTATATCTCATGAGATAGACAGGGCTGGAACGGTAGGTTATACCGGTTCAGTGAAAAAGGACTGAAACGAGGGTTACTCGATTCAGAAAGGGACTTTGTCCACTAAGATAGTCTTGGCAATGAGTCTTGACTAACAAGAAATGATTCTCTATGATTATGTGTGAATGCCACAAAGTTTCATGTTTTAAGTTATGATTATTGTGATTACATTTCACTGCCATGATTTATCCCATGTTATGAAATTATTCTCTCTTTTACAGGTTATGATTTCCAAAATGTTATGTTCTTATGAATATGATGTGATTGATATTTCTTTTGTTTACCCTTACTGAGCATTTGAGCTCACCCTTTTATGTTTTCTTTTCCCCAGGATATAAAGAAAGGTTTTAGGTAAAAAAAGGGAAGATCTTTATGGGAGATATTGAAGATCTTTCACCACGATTAGAAGATTACGTTCCGAGTTTCCAAAGACACTAAACTATTACGATCCTTGTGTGTGTGTTTTTGTTATGTACTAAGTATTCCGCAAAAGTAATGTAAAGTAAATGTACGTCAGGCTACGGGTCTCTAAACCTCCAGGACGATGGCCCATAATGGTAGGCGTGGCTTAATGCCAATCATCCATACAATTTAGTAGTCCTTTTCAATATGAAAGAAGACAGAGACCCAAACAAAGGGAACAAAAAGTATGGTGGTGGAAAGAAAGAATGCCCAAACTGAATCCAACACTCTAATTCTCATACAACAATGCATCTGAGCACACTAATGAGGAAAATATGATGGAGGGATCCAATTATGGGAAGGTGACTCAAGAGGATAGGTAGAGGAAATAGGAAAAATAGGTATATTTACCAGGGGATGGACCCGAAGAAAAATGTATAGTAGTTCATACATATCTTGAAAGGGTAGTAATCAATCCACACATAGTTCTGTAAATTCTGTGCAGTTTAACATCATGCAATAAGGATATATGTTGGTAATGATGTCCAAAAAAGGATACACATGGTGTGGTAGAATAATTCCATCATTAATGAGGACAAAATAAGTCCACACAACATTGCGCACACCCAGGAGGATACATAGGCCAAATAGATAGAAGGAATGAATCAGGACTAAATACCATGCAGTTTGACATAATATAGGAAAATAAGGAACCTTCTTTTTTTAGGTCACGTAGAAAGGACCGTAAATGTTATGAAGTTTAATGTCTTTTAGGTAGGACACAATAGTTCATCATCGTGCAGGATAGATGTGATCTTAGTTTATGGTAATAGAATTCAGACCATGAGGTAAGGCCAAAAGGGATGGAAAGGTCGAGGGACCTGGAAAGGTAAAGAGACCTAGGGTTGGACCTGAGAAAAAAATTTATGGGCATTCCTATTCATCCGTCATGGACAGGAATAAATCCATACATAGTTATGAAATGTTGTGTAGTTTAACGTCATGTGGTGAGGATGTGAAATGGTTGGGAGAGTTCTCCCAAAGGGTTCATGATGTGGTTGTTTCAATCCCAATGTGAATGAGTGAAAAAGAGTCCACACCGCACTACAGGCATTCCCGAAGAGAACACGGTCCAAGAGGCCAAAAAGAGATGGAAATATTTCTTGTACATGGGGCTGTACCCGAAGACAAGATTCATGAGTGTTCCTATGTATCCTGTAAGGGTATGAATCAAGCCACATATAGATCTTGAAATGTGGTACAGTTTAACATCATGGGGAAAGGACGTAGGGTGAGATACCTCAAAAAAAGAATGTGTATGGTGTGAAAAAATATCCCAATGTGGATGAGGTAAAAAGCATTCCACACACCACACCATTCTAAATTCTAGGAGAGAACTCAGGCCAAAGGTCCAGGGCATAATAATAGAAGTAACCAAAGCTAGAATCGAAGACAAAATGGTCGGCCATTCCTATATATCCTATGAGGGAAGGAATCATGCCACAAATAGTTTTTGAATGCCATGTAGTTTAACATCATGTGGTAAGTACATGAGAGAGGACTACTCTATATTAAGTTATATGACATATTAATTGTAAACCTAGCATGAAAGAGGAGAAAATAATTCCACACCAGACCACATACATCTGGTTGGACCTTGTAAAGAAGTGATGCCTTCTTAGATGAAGACATATAGGTGCTCCGCTGTTTACCATATTGTGACTAGGAAAAAATGATAGTTTAACATGATATATTAATAGGAAGCTTAAGGTCATATAGGATGAAATTAGGTGGTTTTACATCATGAATGAAGATTATGCTAGGAAATTTTATGTCCTGCTACCCAGATAAGAAGAAAGGGCGAGGTCCCTAACAGAGATGTACCTAGTGTGGCTGTTGTAAACCTAAAGTGAATGAGGACAAAATAAGTCCATACCACACCATGTAATATTTGGAAACTCAATCCATGGGGATGAAAAAATGAAAAGTTTTGCTCTACCAATCCTAGACCCAAAGGAAAAATCTCATGGTGTTCCTATATATCATGATAGGGTTGGAATGAAGCCATACATAGTTATTGAAACACCATGTTGTTTATCATCATGTGATAAGAATGTAGGTATTCTCATGAGGAATACATCATGAGGAATTTTTCATTGGTGGGAGGGGTAATTCTCACATCATCCATGGAGACCAAAGAGTATACACTGTTGAGATACACCATATGAATAATGTAGGGTCCCTCCCAATTTAGATCCATCTTTTATGGATTCCTTCCAGGTATCATCAGTTTCCTAAGGGACAATACCATGTCACCATGGAGGAATGAGCAAAGTTGCACATTTTTTATTAAATCTCTGGCTATCTTGTCCTGGTATCTCTTCATGTTGTGCAAGGCCTGAAGCCTATTCTCATAGAGTGACTCCAGTTCATCCAGATGGACTTCTGAATTCATTTCTAACATTTTATGACCATATAAAGTTTTGAGGAGTGATGGAAACTCAATTTTGATGGGAATTACTACCTATGTAACATACACTAGAAAATATGGGGTCAATAGGGTGGAATTACAAGTGATCATCTGGTAAGCCCTGAGGTCATTAGGTAGCTTTTCTGACCAACTCTTACTATTCTGACCAACCTTCTTATGAAAAATATTTGAGTGGGTCTTTTTGAATGTCTCAATATATCCATTTTCTTGCGCATGATAGTGAGAAGTGTGTTTATACCAGATGTTGTACTTCGAGTACAGTTTCATCCTCTCGGATTCTCATAATTGGTACCGTTATCAGTGAGAATGGGGTGAGGGACTCTGAATCTATGGATGATATTAGAGATTACGAACTCAATGATAGAATGGGCCTTGAATTCCTTGAGTGGTATCGCTTCTACCAACTAGTAAAACAAATATGTGGTAGTCAATATAAACTTGCACTGGTGAGCTCCTGCTAGTGGGTATAGTCCCATGAAAACGTGTCCCAAGACTGTAATGGACCAGGAGTACTTATTAGTATAGTGGGGCTCTCGTAGCCGATGCACAGTGTTGGCATGGATCAGGAATGTGTGACACCTCTTGGGGAACTTGATATAGTGATAGACCATGGTGGGCCAGAAGTATCCCAACCTTTTGATCTGATGAGGACATTTAATCCCTACCTAATGTGCCCCATAGGAACTATCATGTACTTCCTCTATAACCTAGGGAATATCATATCATTGGATGAAACAGAAGATAAATCCATCGAATCCATGTTTGAAAAGGATTTTCGCAATTTTGGGACCACTCTAGAGGGTGAAGTATACTGCAAGCCAACAAATTCTCTCACGTTTGACTTATACTGTTGGAAGATGACCATGTTGGAGGTACTGAACAAATGATTTTTTCCAATAAGGGATCTCTTCTACTATGGTAGGGGGATTTTGTGGTCCTAGTGTGGAAGGATTGGTGATAATATGGCTTACCTACTGGTTGTCATCACTGTCCAAACTGATGGGAGTGATGACCCTTCAATGTGCCATGTGGATAATCAGATCGTATTGCTTAGGCTCTGTGAGGGAAGTGGTGAGGCCAGCCAAGAAATTAGCTCGATCATTATGTGACCAAGGAACATGAGTTACCTCCAGGGAAGAAGGGAACTAGACCATTACCTGGAGAGTGTGATCTAAGAGGGGTAGGATCTACAGCTTCTTAACGACATAGTTACCATTGATATGCTTGATAACCAGGTCAGAGTCCCATTTCATGTGTTGGTTGGGAACATTAATCTTGAGGGCTAGCTCAAGACTAGTTCTGAGGTCCCAATACTCTTCCTCATAGTTGTTGTATCCTTATGACAAAAAATAACGCTTATGGTAAGATATCCTTTGAAGGCGTGATGATGATGACACCCAGACGAACTCTATTGAGTCTGGGGTCATTGAGGCCTTTTCAGATCTAATTCAAGAATCTCCATCAAAGCGCACATGCCACCACGGCATGGTCTGGCCCACTAATAGAATGACCTCATCTGGAAATTCATGATCCAGAGACTGATTTGTGGTGGTTGGATGGGCAGTAATAAATTCTTCTAGTGCTTGAACGTTGAAAGGTTTTTGAAGAATGAAACTGATTTTGAACTGGTGAAGGATCACTACCCACTAAGCTATACTTGCTATCAATATAGTGAGATTCAGAATATAATTGTGTGGATCCAAGAGGGACACTAGATATATCCCGTGGTTCTATAGATAATGCCCCAATTTCTATACTATAAATACTAGAATGAGGAATATCTTCTCTATTGAGGATTAACTGATCTCTGTATTGAGGATTATGTGACTAAGATAGTATAAACTATTCTCTGTCCCTTCATTATTCTTTTGGGCGCGTGGGGCACCGATGGATTATTCTAATATGGTAATGTAGAGGACCCGTAGCTTATGAGAGATTGTGTAATAATAACCGTAGGCTAGAGTAGACAGGATTTAATCTTCTTAAAACCAGATTGGCATTCATTAACCCATTATTAGGTAGAATATTTTCTCTTGATCTTAGAGAAGGGATTATAATTTCCAGATAGATTCGCAATGAATTTTCATATGTAAGCTATGTGGCCTTGGAGACTTCAGATCTCTTAGAGGTTGCTTGAATGAGGAATCTGACCGATTTCCTTGATCTTATCTAGACTGATTTTGATTCCTATATATCTGGTAATGATGTTAAGGAACTTCCTAGAGGTAACCCTGAAGGCACACTTCAAGGGGTTAATCATTAGAAGATGGGAGTGTGGAAACCCCAAAACCATATAAAGATCTTTGATATGGCACTAAAGATGGAATTATTTGACCACCAAATCATTTATATAGAGTTGCACTAGTTTCCAAAGGATCATCTGGAATCTGTGGTTCATAGAATACAGATAGGTTTCTCTTGTATTCCTTAGACTAAAAGTAATTACCTGGTAACATAAGGTACCTTGAGGTTCTCTGAAGATGGTGGAATCTTTTTCCTTAGGGTCCCTTTGGATCTGATTTATCTGGAATACACATCCCTGAAGTAGATATCCTGGAATTTGGTGGTGGCATTGATCAACAAATCAATAATGGGAAGTGGAAAATCGACCTTCAGATAGTGGAAGTTGAGATATCAAAAGTTGATGCAGACTTTGATCTATCCGTTGTTCTTCCTGATAGGAATTTTTTTTTCCAAACACCTGGGATATTGTACTTCCTTGATAAAGTTGTCTTTGATGGGCTTATCAACTTTGGCCTCGACCATGGAGCCGTGAGAAGGGTTAATCATTCTGGGAGGCTATTTGAACTCGTAATGACTTATCAGGAGACAGAGACGGTGGAATAAAATATGAGGATCTAGTCATGAAATCTCATCATAACTCCAAGACAATACATCTCGATGCTGTTTCTGTAAATCCACATACTACTGTTTCTATTTCATAGACATGATTGCATTGATCATAATTGTTATCGAGTCTTCTCGGTATCATCATTCACCTGGATCTACTCATCAAAACTATTGGATAAACCTTCATAAAATATAAGATGGTAATCCTACAAATCATATTCATTATCCATGGTGGGAGTATCATCAGTGAGGGTCAATTGTTCTAAATTGGATGACCCTAAAAAAATTATGGTGATGAGGTCAACAGTAGTGTAATATTCATTAAGAGACTCTTGTACTACTGAAACCATAGAAACAAATGTTTTCAACCTGATTCCATGATTTCTTCTACCGAGGGGACCATACTTGATAATATCAAAGTCGTAGTGGTACGTTGGCTTGAGTCAGTTCAATCCAGCCTAGAGAAACATGCTATTATGGCGTATTTCTATTTCCATGGGGAGAATATCTCAATACCTAATGGGGGGTAAGGAGCTCTGGTATCACTCGATCCTGATTCATATAAGAATACAAAGTGATTTTCCAGTGCTCCTTGTGCTTGTGAATTCGCTTCTCACTCCTTCCAAAGACAAAAAATGTAGTGTCCTAAATCTGGGGTTGTGGCCTCCAACCGATGATTTGGAGGATAAAATCATCTTCTAAATATATCCTTAGATCGGACACAGTGGGAGTTGGATCAACCTCATTAGCATGAACATGCTTGTCCTTGATCTTTTAATAGTCGACATCTAAGTAGCTGTCCTCATAGGAGGAAAAGGGAGACACATCACATCGGGGTACATCCTATTGACCATCAAGGGAGTACTTGAGGCATAGGTGATATGAGGTGGGGACTGCTACATTCCAATGGAGTTAGGGTCTACCCATTAGGGCATTGTTGGCGGTGTCCTTCTAGACAAACATGAGCTCAGTGTTGGAAATCAGTCCACCGAATTGGGTCTTCAATAAGATTTTTCTGACCAACATCTACTCTATCCAATCATATCCTTGGATCTTCAGGTTTTAGGGAATCAAAATTGCATCAATCAGTCCTAGCTTGTGGAGCATCTGGGTTGGGATAAGATTGATCTCAAAACTTTTGTCGACAAGACAACATTGGACATCCACGCCATTAAAACATTTATTAATATAAAATGGGTGGATGTTACCATATATGAGAAAACTTCATCTTCCATTGAGAATGTGATTGTGGCTTGGCACTCAGCATGATCGACATCCTTAGTAAGAAAATAATCTATAGATGATACATCTGTTTCAAACTATATAGGGATTCTAAAATCCTCTGCAAGGGATTCATGCATAACTTTTGATAAGAGGAGATCCTCGAGTATCAAGAGCGTTGTAGGAATGATGGTGAGGTTTTTATGAAAATCATACTTATTCGCCAGAATCAAATTTCTTCCGACATGAGATTGCTCTACGATAAGAGGTATGACAAGTACTACTGGTCAAACCGATGAATTCTGGCTAGTGTTGGGGATACCCCACTTCTCACTAGATGAACTATGAAAAATGACTACTGGATGATGGTTAGATGATTGAGATCTATCCACAGCTAAACAAATATGATCATAGCATGGTTTCCGTGGATCTTCCAAATCAAGCAACAATAACGGTGGTAGTGGTGAATCTGACAAGATAGGATGAGAGGACTGCACAAGTTGAGCTCTACATTGAGCATATTTCTGGTCTTAGTGGCATGAATCGATTGGCTGAAAGTGATGGCCATTGAATTATGATGGTTCAAATACCCAAGGTTTCGTTGATGATTGTGTCGACTAGGGACATTATCAGGGTCTTCCTGGCATTCCTTATTTTTGGGAATGATATAAGGGTCCACATGCACAATGATATTCTCTAAAAGGTACTTTTGATCATCACTTGAACAATTTTCCATTACTAGTATAATTATGGGGGTAATCCCCATCTCTATGGTAATGAAGTTACCAAGTGTGTGGGATAACTTCAACACTAGTTGGTGAATTTTCTTCCCCTTGCGTTGTCAGTACCTGCTCTTCCAGGATGGTGGAAGACTAAGAATTGGATGTAGAAGTTGCATTGGGAGGAGGTGTGGTGGATTAAGATGAATTAGGATGATTTATAAGGGAACATATGATACTATGAGCCTGAGTAACTGCCTTTCGAACCATCTAGTCATCATACTTATTGGACCCATGGCTGATGTCCCACTACCATTCACCCTCACCATCGCTATCTAGCTTTGCGGAAACACATGGCACCAGCATTCAGGTTAGAACTAATTTGACAATATTTTCAACCTAGTCCTAGAAGCAGTCCTTGAAAACATTTCACAACATAAGGGTATCTCCAAGGAACCATTGATAAGGTAAATATTTGGGGCGATCGATGAGATCAACCTCCTCGATATTCCTAATTGGAAATAGCCTCAAGATTCCTTGATCTAATGTACTCTGAAAATAGATGGGGACCTGAGACACTTCGAAGGAGTAGGTATGATTTATCTTGACTAGGAAAGGGACTCTGGGTGCCTATCCCTGACAAGTGGTTGGATTTTTCCAAGTAGGTGGAACATTATTATCTCTTTATGGATGTAGTGGTTGATGGGGTGGTGTCGACCGATTCTGAGGCTGGTAATTCTTACCCTGAGGTTGAGTTTCTATCCTCAGTGAGGCTATAGAGGAGGCTCCTCAAGTAATAAGTATAGTTTCATGATGGCCTCGATCTATGAAACTGAATCTATCTCATCTTTGGTAGCTCTTCTTGTAGTTGTAGTGGGAGGAAACATATGTGCCTTCTTGGCTTGTGGAAATGATTCTTCTTGGAATTGAGCCCTTTCAGAGAAGTCCCAAAATCTACTAGGTAAATTATATGTGATGAGGGAGGGGTCCAATTTTTTTTTCACATTACCCATGCACATTTTTAACAACATATCTTGAGTCAATTTAATGTTGAGTGAATATGTGAGGCCCTTCCACCGGGCGATGAAGTCTATGACTCACTCGTCTGGGTTTTTCTTTCAAATGAAGTGGTCAGAAATACTATTCTTCTAAGTGGTGGAGCTAAACTGATACAAGAATTCCATGTAGAGATCCTCCAAATTGGCTATAGAACTAATGGGTATCTAGTTTTACCAGATGAATTCAGGCCCTTCTAGTGTCTTTATGAAGCACCGATGATTGGCAGCATCCTACAGTTTTGAAGTTCCTAGCATGGTTCCACACCTGGAGATGAAGTGGGTGAGATACTCCAACAGATCAACCATCCAATTGA
This sequence comes from Viscum album, assembly GCA_963277665.1. Taxonomy (NCBI): domain Eukaryota; kingdom Viridiplantae; phylum Streptophyta; class Magnoliopsida; order Santalales; family Viscaceae; genus Viscum; species Viscum album. Next base: position 408,268,453 of record OY728130.1, read on the forward strand.
AGGGGGATAAGGTATGATTTATGAAATCTGGGGGTGTTGGCATGTTTCCTACCCATACAAAACATGTATTTCCATCAGGTTGAATTTCCACCCATCATATCTTAAGGGCCCTAAGGTGGGAAATGAGAGAAGCCACTAGATAAAACGGAAAAGGATTACTGTCTTAGTGAGAATTCCTAACAAATATTATATTCGTGGGTTCTTCAACATGATAAGTGGGCCCAGTGACTCGTAGGGTGGAAGGTGTAACAACATGATGAATAGTTAGAGGATTGACTTGTGGAGTAGCAAGAGGAATAACCTAAAGAGATACTTGAGGAGGGTTCTTGCGTAGTTCAGGTTGGTTCAGTGATGCATTCTATGGCCAGTTACTATAAACTGCAACCTCTACCTAGTCTGGATGAGTGGGGTTGGTGGGATCAATGAATTTCAACTCTTCAAGAAGAACTGGTGGCTACCCCCTACTACCCTGGTGGAGGATGGATGGGGTCATACAAAGGATCACTATAGTACATAAGTCTCTCTACAACAGGCTCAGATATCATAACATTAATGACCTTTTTCTATTCCATGAGTTTTTGTAGAAATGCATATTTTGTAGGGAGATATTCTATCTTATATACTAAACCAGATGGGTCAGAGGGAACAATAGTTGCAGGGGGTCCTTTACCCTTATTGGGGTCTCGGCCAAAAGGAAATGACTCGTTACGCATAGTGAGGCCAAGAAAATGTATCTATTGGAAAGTGACGATGTCCGAGGTATCCAAAATAGGTATCACTAGACCATGGGATAGGTTATCTTCAATGATACCTATCCTGAAATCAATATTTTCAAGCTTCTTCATGTTTACTGCAACTGCAGCTGGAGATATTTCTTATATATCACATGAAAAATTGGGTTGATGCTAGATCAGGATGAAATGGAGAGCTACATACTTCCCCCAGTCACAGATCTGAATGTGTTGGAATTCCTCAACAATAATCTTGCAGAGTAAAGTGAATCTCTGGACACATTGTTTCAGGAGGATCTAATGATAGCAGGATAATGAAGGGTGCCGAGTGATAGGAAGCACGACCATGTCAACTATGCAACACTACTGGATAATATTATCATAATGCTCATGGATCTTCTTCTAAACCAAATGATGATGATAGAGACAACAATGCATCATTCATAGAGTATGGTAGAAATAGGTTATTAAGCTATGGTAGAGGGGCACTAGAGAATTGATTTATGCTGTAACAATTGACCATAACAACTCAGGGAATTGGTATACTGCAAGGAAATCCCATAAGTTTTGTCATTCAGAAGAGGGATCCAGAATCTGGTGGCCCCATTCTTCAACTGGAGGTAGCTACAATACTAACAGTGGTATGTATACAGACCGTTGTGGGGGAGTACTGGTCGGTAGAGAGAATGGTGTGCGAGCTAACAAGCCATTGCATACTAGGCTGTTTCGGGATATGGTACTGACTGCACCACCACATCCCTATAAGATGGGATATCAACCATTATCTCTGGTATAATGGTGAAGATCATCAGAGGTAGGTTAGTATGGTGTTCATCATATTCCAAACCCCATAAAACTCCCCATGATCTCATCTTGAGGTAGAGAGCGATTTTGGATATGGTAGAGAATACTGCACAACAAGACCTTAGAAGGGATGAAAATCTACCTCCTCTTGCATGTACCTATGGACAGATTCAAGGATCTGGTGCATATCACATTCTAGGAGGATTAAGCTGACATGTTAGGTTCCTACCCTAAACCCTGATATAAAGGATCATGGTGATGGCTCCAACATCAAGTTGCATTCTACTTTAGAATCTGAAAAGTGGGCTGGGTTGACTACAACCTAGTGCTTCTTATGCTCGTTCCTTTGGCAGCAGTAGTTTCCCTTCCATCCCTTGGATGTTTCTTTTGGGATAGGGAGATATTCTACATGGGGAGGACCACTATTATGGTTGATGGTGGAGCAAGGAGGGAATCCACTTGTGTGGGATGGCATACGAGGAGGGCCTTCATATAAATTTTCATTGAAGTAGGAATGAACCCCACTTTCATGAACTAGTGTGTGAAGAGAACTCATGCATATTTCAAATAGAACATAGGAAGGGCATCCATGTCTGTTTCCTAGTGCATGAGTCATGGTAGGGAGTGCTAGAGTGGGGAGAGCATTTTTTAGAGATTTTGAGAACATGGGGGAGGCCTCCATGCTATGTGTCTATGGTGGCTAGATGAGGTACTTCCAACTGTTCGAACCGGACATAAGGAGGACCTTCATAGTGACCATCAATGAAGTGGGGAGAAACTTCGCTAAAGTTGGTGATGGTACATGTATGACCTTTAAATTGATAATATAAAATATGCAGAATTCTTCCATACTTGGGATTAGGGGCACGAGGAAGACCTACACGTTGAGTGACAATAAGATGGGGAAAACCTCAAACTGTACTGGTGCTGGTGGCATGGGGAGGACCTCCATGCTGATCATGGGAGGGGTAGGACCTCTTCACAAGATGACGATGGTAGGGGAGAACCTCCGTACTGAATTTCATCACCATTGGTAGACCCGGGATGGATGTTGTTCATGCCGACGACTGGAGGAGTCAACCCAACCTGGCCATGGGGTTGATGGGTTCTCAATCCCAATCAGGCATAGGTGTGCCCCTTTTCCATAACATTAAGGTACTGATAGTATGAACCAGTGGTAGCATGGTCCACTGAAGCTATAGAAGATGAAGCCCCCTGATGGGCTTCTTCTTAATCTTGTGCCTATCATTGACGTAAGGTAATCCAAACTACGGCCGGTGGAGCAAGGATGTAAACAAAATACTCTTTGGCCTAGGGGACCAGATGGTGGTGTTGACGCGGCCTGGTGGGATCCATACTTGGGTACCACCTTGCTTTAGTGGAAGATGAGATGGCTCAAAACTCCCTCACCTTATCTGTGCAGGGGAGTGAATCATATGATCATTATGGTGAGAGGCTACCGAAATTGTTGGATGTCAGAGTGGGGTAAAATGGCTCCTAGTGTGGCTCTTGGGGGCAGCGGTGACAATGAGGCACAGAAGCCTCCCCATATTGGAAGTCCATACCCTCATTGGGATAACCCCCTATTGTTCATATCGTTAAATGATAGTATCAATCACCCTACTCTAGATGATCTCGGAGGGAGAGACGGGTTGTGGACACCCATCATCTATGGTTGTGGAGGATATCACGGTGGAGGTGGAGTCGTGTTAGATTTCCACTTGGAATTTACCCTGCCCTTGTGTCTTGATGCATGAGGTGACTGGTTTCTTGTATATGTTTATTGGGTCCTGCAAATTAAAAATATTTAACCATCAACACATATGTTAGGAAAGAAATTCCCAATGCCCTAGTTTCATTCAGTCTTCCATGGTTAGAGAGTAATATTCACATTGGGAATGTCACAGACCAAAATTCACAACAATAAACTACACAGAATTCTATTGAGTTTCACACCAGGACCACTATTTTCTTGGTGCGACCTATTGCTAGATATCTGAATCTAGTGAAATTATCATCTTGAGATTTCTCAAGCATTACTAATTCCCATAATTGGGGGAGAACTATATCACATTAGGTTCACCATTTCTATTTATGACGCTTTTCATCGGGGCATGCTGCCTAAGGGTATTGATGATTGCTGACAATCGCATTGTGCTCCACATTCTCAATTTCCAAAGTCATGTGACATCCATAACATTTTCAAGGATGTTTTCTACTTGATCAAAATGGGATGATGGGATGTCGGTTTATTCTTCCATGGATTCCTACTCAAAACTAGTTGTTGATTCCAAGTCCATCTCATAGATTAAGACATTGTTCGTGAATCTCATTCTCGATTCCATAAATATATGGATGTCAGTTAATTATGCTACTTCTTCCAGAACATTCCAAGGGGTTAAGTCAGGGCAGCAATCTTTGGTCTGGGGATTAGTCATGCGTGGAATCTGTGGCATGTCTGGATGTTGAAACAGTTGAACATCTATAATCATACTCATTAGGGGGATCCTCATGGTCGTAAAATCCCAATGCCTCCCACATCGATCACATGGTACCTTATGCCATAGGCATGTCTCTGAGGTTTTCCTCAGCTTCCCATATTTAACACGGGTTATATCGTGAGTTTAACATATACCAGAGACAAATAAGACTGATCAGAACCCTAATGAGTGTGGATCATATGGGTACATCTATAGGAGGGAGGATCTAGAAGGTTTTTCAGATGGATGGATTAAAATTCCCAAAAAGGACACATCTGAGATAGCGTGTACCAAAAAGGGAAGGTGTCACACTATAAAGGTAGATCTGGGCACCAAAATGGGTGGACCAGAAGAGGGGGGTCCCACAAAGGGGGCAACAATGTTTACCATTGTTGGTTCCAAAAAATTGGTCGAAAAGAATGAAGAAAAGAAGGCCTCACGGCCTACCTCGCGAAGCCACAACACAGAGCCCCCCATGCTAGGTGGATGCCGCGAAGCAATAGAGGCGGTACGCTCCACGAATTCCCCTGACATACGTGAGCCTGCCGCGAAGCAAAGGATGTGGTACCCTTCCGTGAACCGGGTTGGCGTTCGTGACCCGCCACGAAGCAACTGAAGCCCCCTTCGCGTCGCGTGACCTCTACTTTGCGGTGCCTCTTTCTAATAAATACCAAGCTCCCCTTGAGCACCCAAGGACAGACAATCTGACCTTTCAGCTTCTCATCTCCCAAATCATGAAGCACCCTTTGCTCTGTGAACCATGAGTTACGCGAGGTATTTTTGCTTCACGAGGAGCCTCTACATTGTCTCATTTTGATACCCTCCTCTGAGAGGGATTCCCTTCATTATGCATAAGGGAATTCGCGAAGGAAGGGGATTCCCAAGCAGACCTGGACAGTAACGGAATGTTTATGCTTCACGAAACACCCACCCTTTACACGTTATCCACATGCGAAGGCAGGTTCACTGTACTTCGCAAAGCACACTGCTTCAAGGAACATTTCTTCATGAGGCACCTATGCTTTGCGATGCAGTGCTCTGTGAATACCCTTCCACTTTGAGAATCACATCCCATCCACACCTCTTCCCCATGATAAAGCCAAGGCACCACACTTCGTGAAGCACACCCCTTCACAAGTGCCCTCCACTACGCAGAGAAACCGAGATCCACAAGGCGCCTGCCTATGGACCCCTCTGCTTGGAAATTGCTTTTCATGAGAGACCCTTCAGGTTTACATGATGTGAATTCAAATTCCCCCGGACAATACTACTAGTAGAGCTGCTTCGGCTAATGGTTCTTCACATAGGCACGCTACCAGATATTGCTTCTTCACATAGCCATGCTAACGTGGACCCCTCGATGGTTCACTCTGCGACCCCCCTTCTCAATAGAATTGCCGGTACCTTTCCTCCCACAACGAGAAGAGGGTACTGGTCATGTAAGTCGTGGGGGTGTGGTGTAAACCCACCTCGTCCGAGCTATAACACGTTAAACTGCCAAGCACCTCGCCCTCAACACATGATGTTAAACTATGATCCATCCCCGTGCCTCGCACGCAGGGTCTTCCCGGCTCGGACATTCTTTACGTCGCTCGTCTCCATGGGGATAGGATCACCCCCACAAGAGATGATATCCTTCTTTTCGAAGTGTAATTTTCCCACGGGGAAGGTAAGCCTCCTCGGTGTAATCCCCTATCCCCTCTTGCATAAGGTAGCACCCAAGCACCTCCGTACTTCCCTACCATCAGGGCCAGCGAGGAGCATGATGGGAAGTGGGAATCATCCTTTCTTTGGTCCCAAATCCCTCTACCACTCCTCTTTGTCACCCTTGGGCCTCCAACCTGGAGTAAATCCCCCACCATGGGCTACCTAATGCGTAAGCCTCTCTTCACTTCCCACGGATGCACCCTTCGTGACTTGATCGTCAGGTCCCTGTGACCTCTTGTTTCTCACACCGAGCATGACTCCCATGGGATTAGAGTGAGAATTGACCATGACACACCCTGGGCCACCTTACAGTGTAAGCCCCAAAGGCATCCCTTCTCACATGACGTTAAACTGCATCCCGTCTTGCATGAAGTTAAACTGGATCTCGTCCCGCTTGACATTAAACTGCTTCCTGTCTCGCATGATGTTAAACTGCACACCTGAACTACGAGGACTTTGATCCATGTCAATGAATGGTATGTTGGAAGCCTCCACAAGGTTCAACCCCACCACCAGTGGACCCCCAAGTTCATCTTTACATTGGTTCACTGACAAATCCCTTCCCGAACTACGAGGACTTTGATCCATGTCAAAGCATGGTACATAGGATGCCTCTCCGAGGTTCAATCCCGACACCCTTCATACCAAGGTCCTCCTTCCAGTTGGTTTGCCGACACCCACATCTATTATGATCTACGGGGTCTTTGATCCATGTCAAGGCATGGTACGTAGGAAGCCTCCATGGGGTTCAAGCCCATCACCTAACGGACCAAGGTCCTTATTCACATCGGTCCTCCGACACACAACATTCTGAACTACCTAGACTTTGATCCATGTCAAGGCATGGTACATAGGAAGCCTTCTTGATGTTCAGGCCCATCATCCAGAAGGACCAAGGTCCTTATTCACGTTGGTTCTCTGACACTCCCTCGTCCCACATGACGTTAAACTACATCCCAATACAGCGGTAAACCATTGTGTCCCTACCATCTAGTTGTTTCGACACCCCTTCCTGTCAGTTCAACAACCCCTTTCCAACCTAAACAACATGGACATTGATCCATGTAAAGGCATTGTATGTAGGAACCCTCATGAGGTTCAAGCCCATCATCCTTCGGACCAAGGTCAATCTTCACGTCGGTCCTCCAACGCACCATCCCAATCTTGGAGGACTTTGATCCATGTCAAGGCATGGTATGTAGGAAACCTCAAGAGGTTAAAGCCAACCACCCGGTCGTTTTGACCTCATTCACGTCTGTTCAACCACCACCTTGGGCAGCCTAGAGTGTAATCCCCACACACCCATTATGAACTATGTGGACATTGATCCATTTCAAGGAATGGTATGTAGGAAGCCTCCCTGAGGTTCAATCCCACCACCCGGTCGCTCCGACCCACTTCACATCAGTTCTCACCAACCGAACAACGCAGACATTGATTCCCTACTATGGGGATATATAGGAAGTATCTTCAAGACTCAATCCCATCACTACCGTCATCTCCATGAAGGTCCCATTTAATTCCCCCTCAACTCTGTGTTTCTTACCATCACCCATCCTGATTCTTATCCGGGCCGCCACATCCCGGTGAGATCATGCCACCCCATTCCCCTCCATAGCATTCGAGAAGCTTCCCACGGGCTGGCTCCAACATCTGTGTTCCCTCAAAGGGGGTTCCTCGATCTGATCCACTCCAGCTAGTGTTATGATCAGCCCGATCCATCTCTGTTGGATGTTAAACTTGCGGCATGCCCCGTGTTAAACACATGAAGCTGGGGAAAACCTCAGATACATGCCAATGGCATATGATTCCCCATTATTGATGTGGGATGCCTCGGGCTTCCGCGCCCTCGAGAAGCCCTATAATAAGGGAAAAAAGACATACACACCAATTCCCTAGCATTTAGAGACATTAATGAAGCCTCAACATGACTACTCCCCAACTGATGGTTGCTGCCCTGACCGGACCCCTTGGAATGTCATGACAGAAGTAGTGTAATTAAACGGCGTCCATGAAAACATTGCACTAGAAATAGTTTCACGAACAATGTATTAAATCAATGAGGGATACCCATACTAGGTGACGAGTTCCGAGGAGGAATCCACGGTAGGAAGAACCGACATCCCATTGTCCTGGTTTCGATCAAGGAGCAGACGTCCCTGGATAAGGAATGGATGTCGCCCGTCTTTGGAATGTGGGAATGCGGGGTAACAAAAGTCATGCCTGTCTCACCCAAGAAGCTGGACGAGCACACCCTGGTGAAAGCATCAAAGATAGAAGTGGTGAACCCGACGTGAAATTATTCTCCTCAATATGGATATTAGAAGCACTCGAGACATCAGTAGATTGACGTGTCACAGGATCCAGCTATCTGGCGCCAGGTCCTGCCAAGAAAATAGTGGGCCTGGCGTGAAACTCACCAGAATATGGGGTAGTAGAACGATGGGCATTACGTTCTGCAACGTTGTCGGTGTGGATCCCTCTTACCGGCCACAGAAGACAGGATGACACTAGGGCACTGGTTGTCGATTTCTTTTCCTCGCACTACTGATGAGTTAATCTCTCTGCTTCCCAGGAATCAAGTTGCTACTATATGGACACGATCACCACCCACCTGCCCATGTAGGGGCAGGGGAAACACTAGCACAGCTGCTCCGCGTGTCTCCACTACTGCCACAACAGCGTCCGCATCCGCGAACGTGGGGCACCCACACCCCATCTCCCCATCACCATTCATCCAATTAAGGGTGATTAACAACCTCATACGCCATTATGTGGAGGGAATAATCCCAACCAAGGATATGGCACGCCTAGACCTGGAAGCATCCAGGCCCCACCGTCAACGCCTCCCTCGAGGGCTGCGCAGGGAGCCCCTGCTCCCCACCCCAAAGTTCAATCATTTTGGGAGCCTGTCCCCAGAACTCCTTGACGACTCCCTACCGTATGCTGATGAGGTGGGTGACATCCGGCTCAGCCTAGTCAGAGTCCCGATTCAAGGGCTCCATGCAAGGGCCCCACCCGACCGCTTCAGCACCGCCGTCCGGCCTTGCCAGAGGAACAGGTAGGTTATGAGCCTGTACCACCCGCACCGGCTCGCCTGACCCGACGCCCGCATTGGGCCCGGGCCGAGGACGCCCATCAAGGGGCGTTAATGTCAAAAACTACCGTGGCCTGAGCCACCACAGACATATATCATAAGGTCCCTACCCACACCAAGCAGGGGCGCTCTTACGACCAACTGCGATCGAGGCCCCAACCGCCCCACGGGCAGGCTGGGTCAACTTCCCGGGTCGCAGGCCCGTGTGGCGATCGCCGCGAACCAACCCGTGGTAATGTCACCCCGTACGGAGGTGCTCCCATACCACTATTCCACAATGTGTGGTCCTTCCCCAATCTGAAGCTCGTCATGGAGGTATGACATGTGCTACCCCCAACCCGAATGGAGACCTGCCATGCGACAGTGACCCTCGGCGGGGAAGCCTATCTCGTGCCCACCACACCGGGTATGGAATTCCTCCTTCCCCCGACCGTTGATGTGAATACATTGCCCATGTGGTCCCTCTCCAACGTGGGGATCCTCCCTATGTTCTCTCAACAACTGGATAAGGTCCTCCTCTCCCTGGCGACCAAAGGGGTGAAGGTCAACCTCGCTCCACCCGCAACAATCATGGAGGTCATCCCCATGATCCCGCTAGTTCCGAAGGAGGTTTCGCCCACTCAAGTGCTGTTCATGGAGGTCCTCCCCATGTCCCCTTCAACTTTTGTCCCGATGCTCTTCACACCCCGGCTGTCTCAAGTGGAATTCCTCTCCGCCCTGACACCAGCGCGGCCCCAAGACGACATATGAGGAATCATTTTCGTCTCGAGTAGCCGCCTAGGGGCAGGAGGGCAGGTCGTCACTGCGACAAAAAGATATCACGGGAAGGCCTAGACGGAGATCAAACCGGCCTGCTTCTAGGATTCTGAAGCAGAATATGACTTGGTAGTGGGACCCTCCCCTCGTTCCTCCGTGTTAAGGACCGGGGAAGGAACAAGTCGTGTTAGCCTCATCCTTCTGGAATGTGAAGTCCACCAGATTCCTGCCTCTCTTCATAGGTACATCCAGGAGGAGGACATTTTGGGTGTACCACAGGTTCCGACCGTGCAGTCACCACCGTCATCACCAGAAGCGCCATCTACCTCGTCCAAAGATCACTGAGAGATATTTTGGGGACCGATGGCAGTTGAGAAACAGCGTCTCCCATTGCTGAAAACCACGATCCCTACACCAGAAGATTTGTCTGTCAGCCCATCATATCGTGACATTGTGGTTAGGTCACCACACCCTTCAGAGGATGGCCCGGAATTCGGCGTCCAGTCGGCTTGTTCTTCGTATTCTCCACCACACAGTTTACTATCCCAACGGTCCGCCTCAATACTACTACCAGTTCCTCATCCACCTCTAGTTGACGAGTGGGGAAATATGGGTCCAGAACCTTAATCCGAGCCCAGGTTCTTCTGGAACATTCTTGTGGCAGACCACTTCATGAAGAAGTTCTGGATGGTGGAAAAATAGAACTTTTGTGCATTGGAATACCTCACCCCAGAGGAAGTCGAGTGCTTTCATGAAACCCTATGGGAGACACACTTCTGTCTTCGCTATTATCAGGTGGTGTATCCAAGGAGCGAAGTGCATTTTGAATACATCGGCGATAAATGTTGTCTGGTCGATTTGGTTGCACTCCCCATGGCCCAGCGCCCTAAGTCACTCGGTCGCCAGAACACCCTCCAACAAAAATGTGTTTAGAGTTTCAATGTACTTCAAAAAATCATCAGGGAATCTACCCCCCATGTGCAAGTTCATTGTTGGGGACAGTATGCCGCCCTCCTCTTTAGTCCTATTCGGCGGCAGCCCGACTCGTTATGCGACATTGAGGACATGCTCCCAAGAAGGGTTGAGGTTTACATGGCTGACATAGTGGACAAGGAGGATGAGCTGGAGTTTCTCGATGGAGACTTACCACCTGAGGGTGTACCACCACTTTTGGACCCATCAGGGAGGATTACTCGTCAGTAGAGGAACCTCCTAGGCCTCCCTGTGCCCACCGAGTCACTAGTACTCAGTCGGAATGCCCGTAAGGGTAAATATAATGTCAGAATATCAAGAACTCTGACCCATCCGCCTCGGTACAGAAGACGGACAGAGACCCCGAGAAGGCCACGTTGAGCCAACAACTCACTGAGAAGAAGAGGCTGGTCGATGAACTCCTGGCCGAGCGTGCCACAGAGCAGCAACCTGACTTTGGTGATCCTAAGCCAGGGCAACAGGTGTAGGAACAACTTCTCTCTGGCGAGATGCCTTAGGGAAACCGTGATCATACCACTCCCAAGGACAGGGTAGAAGCTGGAACTCACAACAAGAGGGCACGATACGTCTCACCAAACCCTCCTGAATGACGAGGCAATCTGAGGAATCTAGCCTGGGATCTCCCAATTGCCCCGCGAGCCACTCCGCCAGTCGCTCCACGAGCCGTTGAAGCCGTCTACCATGTCGAAGAGCCCGGAAATGCACTCGTGGATAGGGATCCCCATCAAGACAGGGACCCCCACCCGGATGATCCTATAACGGCACTCATCGCCCGCCTCGAGGCGTTGAAAATGCAGAAGGTGGCAGTCCCACTAGATGGCATGCCATATCCCGCGTGGGTGGATGATATGCCTGCACATCCAAGTTTTGGAAATCCCACTTTCTCTCCCTTTAACGGAACAGGGGACCCGCTACAGCACGTGACCCATTTTTCCTCCAGGTGTGGCCCCATGTTGGGGACCCCAACATAGCAGGAAGCCGCCAAGATCTGATGTTTTGTGCAGACATTGGAGGGCCCTGTGTTTGTCTGGTACAACCAGCTCCCTATTGGATCGGTGACCGGCTAGGAGGATCTTCCCCGACAATTCCTATACCAATTCAGCTCCATCACTCAAAAGACCAGCATCACAGACCTCTTAGAGTGTAATAAAAGGCCTGATGAGTGAGTCACTGACTTCATCGCCCGGTGGAAGGGGCTCACATACTCCCTCAACATGCCACTGAATCAGGAGAAATTTTTGACGATGTGGGTAGGGAATGTCAAAACAAAACTGGTTCCTTCCCTGATCACCCATAATTACCCTGTATGGTTCCATGATTTCTCAGATAATGCCCAGCGCCTCGAGGAAGCTCTACAACAGGCTAACTAGGCGAGTTCGCTACCCCCAGTGATCCCAGCAAGGAGGGCTGCCAGAGCCAAGCCTGTCACTGTATCCCAGATTGAAGCCCCTAGGCAGCTTGAGTTACTACCAGTAGCACCAGCTCCGCAACCTCGCAGAGGCCCGCCACCTCAGGCATAGCCTCCTTCCTAGCAGTGACCACCTCCGAATCGGCAGGTTCCCCTGAAAAATGTGCCACCACCGACTAGGCGGGACAATCAGGCTCTGACTCCTCGGCAGGACCCTCCGGCCACTCATTAAGGATAGGATCCTAGAGCCCCCTAGCTGGAAAGAAGGAACCATAATTACTCGTTCAATGAGAATCAAGTCCTCGGTTACTTCGGTAGTTCCCTAGAGTAGGGGATTGTGCATTTACCCAAGTGCAGAAGGTCGACAGAGGCGAATCTCACCAATCGCCCCAACTACATCCCCTATCACCGGATTCTGGGGCACACCCTCAAGTAGTGCTACGTGTTTAAAGACTGGCTCCAAGAACAGGTCGATAACAACATAGTCAGGTTGGGCCCGGCCCCGACACAAGTGGTGGGTGTCTTTGTGAGGTCAGAAATTGGTAGCGACAAAGAAGGCAAGTGGAAGCAGGTTACCATCCTCGGATCCTAGAAGTACGATGAATGGATGGATCCTAAAACAGTCGCCCATGCCATGGTATTATTCAGGCATGCTTGAATCATCCAGAGCATTCAGAGGCTGCAGCCGGTGCCTCTGCGTCATCATCTCAACTAGCCTCTTCCCAGAGGAGCAAGCAGTGACGGCGCAAGAAGAAGCAGCGCGCTCCACCAATGTCATCGTCATCCCACACTCTCGTTGAAAACATGCCCCATAAGATGGGGATTCTTCCAGAATCCACCCAGTGGTGGATGATTCATCAAGCGACAGTCAGAGGTACATTTCGGTTAATACCGTGGAGATGGTAAATCTCTATATGACTCTCGACGTGGGGGAACACCAGGCGAACCTCCCCAATGTCCCCAGTCGACGTCAACGTTGGTGGAGCCGCAACTACATGGGTCGTCGGGGTGCATCAGTTGGAACCTCCAGCTAGGCCATGCATGCTACTGAAACCAGAAAGCAGGCCCAGTGCAGATCTCATCACGCGCAACCTCCTCATCTAGTGCCCTCAGATCTACCTCCACCACCGTTTGTGCTACTTGATCAGGAAGAGCAGCCTTGTCCATACTACGGCTAGTCTCTCCCTACTACAGGCCAACATCAGTTGTCTGGTCCTCATCAAGAAGCCACTCTTCAGGCCTCGACTAGTGAGAAATGGGACGTACCTAGCACTAGCCAGCCACCGGTCCAGCCAGCAAGGCCCGACGTGCCTCCAACTACAGAGCGGCCTCCTATAAGCAGAGGCTCGCGTCTGGACCGGAAGTATGATGTTCTAAATCACCTTTCCAGAATTCTAGTGAGTATTTTTATCCTTTAAGCTCTTCTACTGTCATCTGAAATGTATGAGGCACTTTCCAAGGCCCTAAAGAGCCCCCTCCAGTTTGTGATGGAGGTAGTAGCTGCAGAATCTTTCCACGCTGAGGCAGTTGAGAATGCTGAATTCCAAGAAGTTATCTCGTTCTATGGCGAAGAAGAAGACCCTCCTATACAGGGGCACATTCGTCCACTATACATCACTGGCCAGTTCAATGGTGTGGAAGTCCTCCGCTGTCTTGTTGACACAGGTTCTGGGATTAACCTAATCCTGACTCCGACACTGCGGAAGTTGGGTTTGTATGAGGATGATCTAACTCCCTCCGACCTAAGGATCTAGTGACATGATAGGACTGAGCAGATCCAGGTCGGCAAGATTCATTTGAAGACCCAATTCAGTGGCTTAATTTCTAGTACCGAATTCATGGTTGTCTCCTAGGACACCGCGTACAAAGCATTTATGGGTAGGCCATAGCTCCAAATTCATGTAGCGGTGCCTTCGTCATATCACCAATTCCTCAAATACCCCCTCAATCATTGAGTAGGCATGCTCCAAGGAGATGTGTCTCCATTTTCCTCCTGTGAAGCTTGTAATTTGGACACTGAATATTACAAGAGCAAGGATAACCACATTCTGGCATGTGAGGTTGAACCCACCCCAGTCACATGTCATCCCTAGGTAGGTCTGGATGACTCCTACATCTTCCTGATCCCTTAGTTGGAGGCCACGACCCCTGACATGATGTAATGCTTTGTAGTTTCGGGTACAAGAGGAAGTCATATTCCTAGGTCCAAGTGACGGTGGGAAATCACCTTGTACTCCTACACTAACCAGGCTCGGGTGATCCCGGAACCTCCTACCCCTATACGGTATCGGGATGCCAGGCTCATGGAAATGGTGGTACGCCACACGTGTCTCTTCCACCGGGATGGAATAAACCATATCAAGCCGATGCGCCACTACTTCTTTGATTTCATCAAGTTTGGACCCTTGGGGCGAAGCCCGGATGGTATTGGATCAACTGCCTTCATCGTTATGGTCTCAGTGGCGCATGAGTCTTCTGATGTGATGACCACTGCCACCCAGGCCAACACTAGCCTCCCATCAGATCCTAGTTTCTCGGAAGAGACTCCCCCATAGAGGGTCCCTCCAAAAGTGGATAAGATGAACTAGAGGATGCTCCCCCCAACTTTGAATAAGGCTTCTCTACCACGGTCGATGAACTGGTACAGGTGAACCTTGGTAGCGCGGCAAATCCGAGACCCACATTGATCAGTGTAGCTATGTCCCTTGAGGAGCTGCAACAGTATGTGAACTTCCTTAAATAGCACCAAGATGTGTTTATCTAGAGTTATGACAAGATGTCAGGACTAGATCCCCAGGTAGCCGTCCACCTCCTTGGTCTCCTTAAAAACCATCGCGGGTTCAAACAGCCTCCCAGAAAGATGCACCCTTCTCACGGTGCCATGGTTGTGTCTGAAGTTGATAAACTCATTAAATCCAACTTCGTCAAGGAAGTCCAGTACCCCAAGTGGCTGGCCAACAGTGTGCCAGTCATGAAGAAGAACAGGCAGATCAGAGTCTGCATTGACTTCCGCGATCTCAACTGCCACTATCCGAAGGATGATTTTCCACTCCCAGTGATAGAGTTGTTGATTGATTCCACGACCAGGTTCCAAGCCCCGTCCTTCATGAATGGGTATTCTGGGTACAACCAAATCCGGATGGCCCCTGAAGACGAGGAGTCCACTGCTTTCAGGGCCCCCATGGTACTTTCTGTTACCAGGTCATGCCCTTTGGCCTGAAAAATGCAGGTGCCACCTATCAGCAGGCCATGCACCGCATATTCAATCCAATTCTCGGAACACTGGTGGAGTGCTATGTGGACGATCTGGTGGTCAAATCTCGCCAGCTCTAGGACCATCTCAAAGACCTTAAGAATGTGTTATGCTTCTTTATTTCCCTTCACCTGTAGATGAAACCGCTTAAATGTGCCTTTGGGGTCACCTCTAGGAAGTTTCTTGGCTCTGTTTTCAGATACCGAGGCATCGAGATCGACCTAGAGAAGATCAAAGCCATCAGATAGATGCCTCCCCCAAGTAATATTCGGGAGATTCGAGGTCTTCAAGTCCACCTAGCCTACATACACCGATTCATTGCGAATCTAGCTGGCAAGTGTAAGCCCGTTTCCCGGCTCATGAAGAAAGGCTCCGCCTACGAATGGGATGAAGAGTGTTAGGTCGCCTTTGAGGAGATCAAGCAGTATCTTCTCCAACCTCCGGTCCTGATGCCACCCATTGCCGGAAGGCCGCTGGTCCTTTATGTGACCGCTCTGGAATGGGATCTCGGCACCCTGCTCACCCAGAAGAACAATGAGGGGACAAAGAACAACCTCTACTAACTCAGCTGCATGCTCCTCGATATGGAGACTAGATACTCTCCCATCAAAAAGAGCAGCCTTGTGCTCGTGTTTTCCATACAAAATTGTGACATTACCTACAGTAGCACGAGGTACAGTTGGTCTCTCGGGTAGACCCAATGAAGTACATTCTACACCACCCCATGTTGACTGGACGACTAGCCTGGTGGGCGGTGATCCTCCAGTAGTTCGACATCAGGTTCATCCCTTAGAAGTCTATAAAGTGGAAGGCATTGGAAGACTTCTTAGCTTCCCATCCAACTTCCGTAGATCAATCCTTGGATGAAGATTTTCCTAACGAGGCAATCCTCTCAGTCGATCATGGAATTTCGTGTAGGAAAATGCACTTAGACGGTGCCTCCCGGAGCCCCACCGGTAGGAGGCTTAATGATCCTAAGCTCAAAAGAGTGGGTCTGGGTGTTGTATTCATCACCCCGATGCAATCCGTTCTGTCGTACTCATTCATGTTGTCAAAATTCTGCACCAACAATGAGGCAGCGTATTAGGCTCTCATCATTGGCCTTGAGCTGGCCCTTGAGAACGATGTGCCCCATTTTCATGTGAATGGGGATTCTGAACTAGTTATCAAGTAGGTCAATGGATACAATGTTGTCAGAATGCCAGAGCTCGTGCCATTTTTGGAGTGCACCCTCCATCTAATGGCCCAGTTCCCTTCTCAACTAGAGCTTACCCATGTCCCTCGATCACAGAATGGTTGAGCGGATGCTTTGGCCGGCCTAGCTACGTCACTTGTATTACCTGAGCAGGATGATCTAATTATACATGTGGCACACCGGAGAGTCATCTCCCCCATCACCCCCGAGGATGACGACGCCATGCGGGTAAGCCATCTTACCATCGGATCCTCTACGTCTGGAGTCCCAGGTTTTTCAGATGCAGGGTTTGGGGCCACTGCCAACTAGAGGGCACCTTTTGTCGAGTATCTCCAAAATGGTTGCCTCCTAGATGATCGGGCCGAGCGTGAGAGAATCCGACACCACGCACCATAGTTTACCCTCCAGAGCGGTCCCAGTCTTGAGCGGATCCTCTATAAGCAGGGTTTCGATGGAGTTCTCCTCCATTGCTTCCAAGGAGTCGATATTTCTGAGGTCATGCAAGAGGTTCATGCCAGCTACTGCGGTGCCCACCAGGCTAGGTCAAAGCAGTCCCATTAGATCCAGAGACTGGGGTACTTCTGGCCCTCTATGATCCATGATTGTATTGAGTTTTCCAAGAGATTCCATGCATGCCAGGTTCATGATAACTTCCTTCATTGACCGCAAGAGCCTCTCCAGTCCACCAAGTACTCTTGGCCATTTGCGGTGTGGGGACTCGATATCGTGGGACCGTATCCACCAGTGACAGCTCGCCAGTGTAGGTTCATCCTGACCGCTACAGATTTATTCTCTAAGTGGGCAGAGGCAGTTCCACTCAAATAGGTCAAGGCCCGTTCCATCGTTGACTTCATGAGCTCCAATATCATCAACCGGTTTGGAGTTCCTCATGCTATCCTCACCGATAACAACACCAACATCCGAGCAGTTGAGCTAAATAAATTGTACTCCAAGTACAATATCTGTTCGAACCATACCTCTTGCTATCACGCGTAGGAAAATGGAAATATCGTGGAATTCAAAAAAACCCTTTCTAACATTTTGTAGAAAATGGTTGGTCAGAACAAGAAAAGTTGGCTGGACAAGCTCCCCAATGCCCTCTGGGCATATCAGACGACGGCTCACAATTCCACCTCGGTGACTCCATTTTCCTTGGTGTATGGGGCTAAGGCCGTCCTGCCCATCGAGATCCAGCTATCATCGTTACGCACTGTAGTCTATGAATAGTAGGCGCTAGATTAGGTGGCTGAAATCCATCTAGCTGAATTGGAATCACTCGATGAGAATAGGCTCTATGCCCTGCACAATCTAGAAAGGCACCAGAATAAGATAACCAGAGCCTTCAACAAAAAGGTTCACCTTCTCTCTTTTCTACAAGGTGACCTGGTGTTGGACCTCTGAGCGCCAATGATCCCCGGTAGGAAACCACCCAAGCTGGAGCCCAAATGGGAAGGGCCTTACATAATTCATAAGGTATACCCAAATTGAGCATACTCCTTGGTAACCATGGATGATGAGCGTATAAATCCTCCCACCAACGCTAAGTTCCTCAAGAAATACTTTGCCTGAGCCTCTGGGTCCCACATGACCCTATACTACACCCCTGTCCCACACGACCTTAAACTGTATTGTACTACATGACCTTAAACTGGACGGTCCCGCATGACCCTAAATTGCACCCCGGTCCTGCACGACCTTAAACTGTATGGTCCTACATGTCCTTAAACTGGATGGTCCCGCATGACCCGAAACTGCACCCCGGTCCTACACGACCTAAAACTGTATGGTCCTAAATGACCATAAACTAGACGGCCCCGCATGACCCTAAACTACCCGATGGTCCTGCATGACCTTAAACAGTCTAGTCCAGCATTACTTTAAACTGCAAAATCGTCTTGCACGGCATTAAACTACATCATCATCCGTCATGACGTTAAACTTCTCATTATCTTCCCGCATGACAATAAATTGCAAAATGGTCCAAGCTTTATGACCCTAAACTAAGATCTCCTTCATCCTCACTGCTAGACGTTAAACTGCAAGTTGGTCAGGCCTTCCTGACAGTGGCCTAGCCTCAGGCCCCATGGCCTTACCCGACCCAGACTCTCTTCTGGGATTGTATGGTGTGGTTTGGGATTATGTCCTCATTCACATCTGGTTACTCGCCATACTGCACACATCCCCAGATGCGATGCATTTCATCAATCTACATGAGGTTAAACTGTGCTTCTATAACTATGTATGGCTTGATTCCCATCCTTATGGGATACATAGTAATGCCCGGACATTTCATCCATTGGCCCAACCCAAAATACAAAATCTTCCCCTTGGGTAAAGACATATGGCAGGGTACATAATTTTTCCCCAATGCACGTCGATCTAGTCTCGGTCCGGCTGTACAACCGCCTCCCTGGAGATGCTCGCCTCTTTGGTAGAAGGGTACAACTATGCTTCACCCACTTCTTGACTGAGATTCTATAACTTTCCCCATCCGGAATGGCCCATGAATGGTATAAATGCTA
Source organism: Viscum album (assembly GCA_963277665.1). Lineage (NCBI taxonomy): Eukaryota > Viridiplantae > Streptophyta > Magnoliopsida > Santalales > Viscaceae > Viscum > Viscum album. The sequence goes on from OY728130.1 coordinate 408,287,399, forward strand.
GGCCTAAGGGATCTCTAACCACTTCAAGCCAACGCCCTCAAGGATGTCGAGCAAGAAGCTGATACATGTCCCACATTTCGAATGTGGCCAACGGTCGACGCTCATTTGTTGCTCCCATCTCTGGTGACCATAGGGACACTGTGTCTCGAACATGATCAACGACCACCCTGGATCTTCGATTCCACCCCAAAATGTCCCAAACATTGAGTGTGGTGATCTGTTCCGCCCCGTCCCGAAGCGACGAAACCTTTCCAAGCGGGGCCAATTGTCGGGCCCCTGGCCCAGGTTCTCTATAATGGGAGTGTGTGGTGTGGTGTGGGATTACGTCCTCATTCACATCGGGTTACTCATCATACCATACACATCCCCGGAAGAAACACCTTATCCAACCCCCATCCTCACTGCAAGATATAAAACTGTATGCTGGTAAGGCCTTCTTGACTGAGGCCCAGCCTCAGGCCCCATGGACTTCTTGGGCCCCTTAGCCCAAGTTCATACCCGGAGTGTATGGTGTGGTGTGGGATTTTGTCTTCATTCATGTCGGTTTATTCGCCGTACCATACACCTACCTATTTTGGGGGTATCTTTCTCCCCTTATCCTTCTGAATGACATTAAACTGCATCTTGAGAACTACATTTGGTTTGACTCCCATTCTTATGGGATACGTAGTACCGACTGAATGTCTAGGCATCGGGTCCAGCCCCATCTCCCAGAAATATCCATTTCACCTTGTCCTACCCTTCCATGGAGAGGGAATATATGGCATGATATGGGACTATGTACTCGCCCGCATCGATCTTGTAATGACCACACCATGTACCTATCCCTCCTGAGCCACTTCTTCAACCCTTTTCGGCGGTTCACGAATGTTCATAAGGGTACTCTGGTTTATTACCTGGAATGTCGGACTCTGCTCAGACATGTTTCCACCCAATTTTCAGGCTATGTGTCCCCTTTCATCATGGAGTTTTTCACCTTTCACAACCAGAGGGACCCCAAAAAAATGGCATGGATACAACGCCTAAGGGCTCTATTACCGTTACAGGACAATTCCCCCGAGGTTTTTGAAAAAAAATGATACAAATCCTAGTTTCCCTCAGAATTTGGGGATGACCTCCTTGATTTGAAGGTTCAAACATTACAATCGGTTTCTAACGGGTTTGTTTATAGAAACGGAAATATCCAATGATTCCACATCCATTTGGACCTAGTTTCCAAAGGTAGGTGCTCATTAGTTTGTGGACTGATGAGGCTTAGAAATTTGCATTAGTCTAGAGGATGGTAGGTCGGACTCATCACACCTTTTTGAGGTGAATTATTGTCTACTTCGGGACTATCTTTATATATTTAAGTTATGTTCGTGAATCCATATTACATTACCAAGTATAAAATGAGCTTTCAATCATATCTGACAATCAATGATTAAATATGTAGGAAATTTAGAGAATCTTTTATATGTATTAGAGGTTCATCATCGATAGAGAATCATCTGTATTTGTTAGAGATTCTTATTCAATGGTATCCTTCGACACATTTATATAGAAGTCTCTTGGTCATTATGATGACAATGTTGCTTTTAAAGACACTCGGTGGGGGCACTTGATGTTTATTGTCATTCAGAAGGACATGGATTATTTCAGAGTTGGGATCAAACCTGCAGATGGGCTACCTACATATCCTTTGTTTAGAAAAGGAATCATAACCCATGTAGTTCGGGTAAGGGATTATAATGTTTATGATTGATGTCTCAAAGAATGATGTCATAATTAATTTTACACTCTAAGCTCATGTGAGTCATGCTCGGTGTGAGAAACAAGAGGTATTGGTAAAAACCAGACAATTGTGCCATGAAAGATGAAATCATAAGAAATAATGTGGGGCTTATGTATGTATGAATGCCCATATAAATGAAGATTAGGATTTATATCAGGTATGAAATCCTGGAACAGGTTCCATAAAGGTATATGTGCTTCATGGAGATTTGAATACTCTAACTTGGGGCTTACTCCTGAAAAGGAGGCCCAAATTAGGAGAGGACTTATGATTGGGTTTTACTCCTCAGAATAAATCCCAGATCAAAGGTAAATTAGGACTGGTTAAGAGAAATTTAGACTTGGGATTAGTCCTGAAAAGGAGGCCTAGGTTAAGGGACATGAAAAATTAAGGGACTTGGGGATTACTCCTAAAGGGGATGCCCATATTTGAGACTAGGGCTTACTCCTGAAATGGAGGATCAGGTTAAGAGAGTTATGGTTGGGGCTTTCTCCTGAGGAGGATTCCAAAATTAGGAGAACTTGGCCTATACCCTGTAAATACATCCTGAGGCGGTTCAGGTGTTCTTACAGCTCGGGTGGACTGAGGTTTTGCCGGTTGACATCCCAAATTTCCTAGGCCTCTGGGAAAAAAACATTATCTGTCATGTCGATATGGCGCAACCACTTCCCCAGAGCCTGAGTGGATATCCTGCGGAATACCCTTGGTGGCCGCCCCTCCAGATGGCTCCACTCTTCTATGACCAACGGGTCCACTACTACCGTTGGATCCGCCGCTGCTGTCTCATCCTCATATAGTGCAGGTCTCACCACCATGGAATCCCCGCCACCGCGAGAGGCCCTTGCAACCCTCCGACCTTGACCTCAGGATAGGGGAGTCCTTCCATCACCAGCACGAATGGTTGGATGCTTCAGTATTTCTCCCAAATAAGCTTCCACCCAGCTTATGGCGTAGTCTTTCACCATTCCGAAGGTGGCAGTGGGTTGAGGCAATGCATTTTGCATTTTCCCTTCTTCAATGTGAACATGATCCCCAATTGCCTCATCACACACAGGTGCTCCTCGTGGCACACCTCCCAGTAGTACTGCAGGGTTAGCCACTACAAGCACCGGAATTTCCTTGAAAACTGGTGTGGGGTGTACGGCTCGTAGAGAGGCTCACGGTCCACCCTTTCCATGAAGACTCCACATCGAAAGGACATGAGATAGGCCCGATGCTCTTCTATCCCCCAACTATCGTTGGTAAGTACCCCCATTGGCAATGGAAACGAATGGAAATTAAACTCGTCCAACTTCCACACCTGGTTCAGTACCAAGGACATGGTTAATTTGGTGGGAAAGCTCCCGGGAATATTCAGAATGGATGGGAGTAAGTTTCACCCCAGAGGCGAGATATGGTTTGGATATTCATAAACCCCCTGTTGTGCACCACGATCCACCCATACAGAAGATGGAAGGGCCCGCATATCCTCGACAGCTTCTTTCCCCCACTAATATGTCGTAGCATCTTGTAATGTCTGGTGAGCATAATAATCCCTAGATTTACCCACCTTCCTATGGCTAGCATGGATGCCATGATGAATGAGCTTGGCCGCACCCCCCATGTTGGTATCCCTAAATGGTAGTATCCAACCACAGATAAGGGCCGCAATAAATGCCGCCAGTCTAACTATCGGCTACTGCTCAGTATTGACACTGAAACCCCAGGTCTTCCATTGGTTGTCCTCCACAAGCCACCAATTCTAGTGATCCTTTCCCCATTGAGCCCCCTTTGGGAAAGTTCGAGGCCTTAGGGGAAACTCTCGGTCCACCGGGAAGTTCAGGAACGGCTTGAACCACTTATCAAAGTGAACATCTCTCACAACTTCTTTATCCTTTCCGGGGACAAGCGCCAGCCGAAACATCTACTCCGGATCCACCCACACACTCATGACATTAAGGAACTCATCATATATAGCCCCCAACATCAGGACCCTCGAAATCTGATGGACATCCCACAGACTGATGCCAACCTCCCCATGGTGTAGATGAAAAGTGTTGGTCCTAGACGACCATCTTCCCAACAGCTTCGACATCAGCTGTTTGGGCTGATAAATGGGGAATTTGGAGGCCCATGGAGCCTTATACAATCCCACTCTCCTTAGCTCGACTCCAAATTCCATGCATGAGGCACCTACCAAGTAGTCCCAAGCCCAATCATCGGTGAAGTTTCCGCCCTGGCGCAGGTCCCACTCATCAGACCACCCCTTATTCGAATCCCTCAAAGCTGCCTTCAATATTGTGCGGTATATGGGAGGAGACGTCTCTGGTTGTATTGGATTCCCATCGATGTTGTTCAGATGATTGTATAGGTAGTCGGCAGTGATAGGTGTGAAGTCCTCCTGCGCATGAACATCGGCCGCCCTGAACTATTGGCGCTGGCACAACATGTTTCTGAACCCTCAAACTGGTTCGTCTCTACTCGCCTTAGGAATGAAGATGTCATCCCTAAGCCTGAAGCCATACAAGGGAAGCTTCTTTCACAACAAATAGTTCTTTTGTCTCTCTAATAACAGTTCCATCAAAGAATTATGTTCCAAATGGCTTCAGACTAGCTCCCCCAGGCCCAAACAGTTGGCCACCTCATCCCTCCGGGCGACATCTGCAAGCACGCCCTGGGCAGCTTCTTTATGGGCCATTCGTTTTTAAAGGCTTTGGAAATTTTATAGCTCGGGTCGAAAAGCCTATTTGTGGAGCTCCTTGACGAAACAGAATCATGGAGCCTTGCCTCGGACGGCAATCCCACGTTCTCTTGGCACTGTCACAGAGTCAGAGACTTGTGGTTCACTGTGAAGCCCAATTCGCGGAGAGCAGACACAGAGTACGCAGAGCTTCGTGAATTGAGTGCGCAAAAGGACAAAATAACAGAAGAAGGAAAGGAAAAGAGAGGTCATACCCCTATTTAGAGGTGGCATCCCTCGGAGTTTCACGACACTTCCAGACCGTGCGGCCCCCGTCCGCCTTGCACGCCCTATTCGCGAGTCAACACCGTGAACTCCCGATAATTTTGGGGATTTCCCTCAGACTTCGACCCTTGATTTCTCCGTAGATCCATGTCTGAAGGGGGGCATTTGTTGGATCCAAAATATTGGATGAAATGAATGAAGAAAAGAAGGCACCGCGGCCTACCTCGCGATGCCACGACGTGGAGCCCCCCGTGAAACACAGACACTGCGAAGAAAATGAGGCGGTACGCTCCGCGAATGACCCTGATGTTTGCGAGCCCGACGGGAAGAAAATGTGGCGGTACCCCTCCGCGAACCTGGTTGACATTCGCGACCCACCATGAAGCAACCAAAGCAAAATTCACGCCGCATGACCTCTGATTTGTGGCGCCTCTTTCCTATAAATACCAAGATCCCCCTAAGCACCCAAGGACGGATAATCTGACCTTTCGGCTTCTCATATCCCGAATCATGAAGAAACCTTTGCTCTGCGAACCATGAGCTACACGAGGTATTTTAGATTCGTGAGGAGCCTCCACATTGTCTTGTTTTGACCCCCTCTTCCGAGAGGTATTCCCTTCACAGAGCCTAAGGGCATTCACAACGGAAGAATATCCCAAAGGGGACCCGAGCAGTCACAGAGCATTTATGCTTCGTGAAACACCCACCCAATACAAATGATCCACATGCCAACGCAGGGTCACTGTACTTCGCGAAGTACATTGCTTCATGACACTCTGCTTCATGAGGCACCTATGCTCCACAAGGCAGTGCTCCGCGAATAACCTCCCACTTTGCTAAGCACCTACCATTCTCATCTCTTCCCCATTATAAGGCTATAGAACCTCACTTCTCGAAGCACACCCCTTCGCAAGTGCCCTCCACTACGCAGAGCAACTGACTTCCACAAGGCCCCTGCCTATGGACCCCTATGCTTGGAAATTCCTTTTCCCGTGCGATCCTCCATGTTTTCATGATGTTACTTCAAAGTCCCATGGACGATACTACCTGTATCATTTCTTCACATAATTCTTCTTCATACAGGCTCGCTAATGACTATTTATTTTTCGCATAGCCACGCTAACGTGGACCCCTCGATGGTTCGCTTTGCGACCCCCCTTCTCCATGACATTGCCGGTATCTTGTCTCCCACAAAGAGAAGAGGGTACCAGTCATGTATGTCCTAGGGGTGTCGATTAAACCCACCTCATCCGAGCTGCAGGATGTTAAACTGCAAAGCACCTCGTCCTCAACACATGATGTTAAACTGGGATCTGACCCCATGCCTCGCACGCAGGGTCCCCCCGACTCGGACATTCTTTACACCACTCATCTCCACAGGGATGGGATCACCCCCACACGTGATGATATCATTCTTTTTGGAGTGGATTTTGTCCGTGGGGAAGGGAAACCTCCTCAGTGTAATCCCCTATCCCCTTTTGCGGAAGGTAGCACCCATGCACCTCCGTACTTCCCCACAGCCAGGGCCAGCTGGTAGCATGATGGGAAGTGGGAATCCTCCTTTATTCAGTCCCAAATCCCTCTCCCGCTGCGCTTTGTCACCCTCAGGTCTCTATCCTGGAGTAAGTCCCCCACCATGGGCCGCCTAACTCATATGCCCCTCTTTGCTTCCCACAGACACACCTTTCGCGACGTGATCATCCGGTCCCTACGACCTCTTGTCTCTCACACCGAGCATGACTTCTGTGGGATTAGAGTTATCACCGACCACGACACACCCTGGGATTCCTCAGAGTGTATTCCCCAAATTCATCTCTTCTCATATAACGTTAAACTGCATCCCGTCTCGCATGACGTTAAACTGCAACCCATCCCGCATGACGTTAATCTAAATCCTATCTCGCATGACATTAAACTGCACACCCAAACTATGAGGACTTTGATCCATGTTAAGGCATGGTACATAGGAAGCCTCCACTAGGTTCAATCCCACCACCAGTGGACCCACATGTTCATCTTCATGTCGGTTCTCTAATGAAACCCTTCCCGAACTTCGAGGTCTTTGATCCATGTCATGGCTTGGTACGTAGGATGCCTCCCTGAGGTTCAAGCCTGACACCCTTCGGACCAAGTTCATTCTTCATGTTGGTTCACTGACACCCACATCCATTATGAACTATGGATTCTTTGATCCATGTCAAGGAATGGTATGTAGGAAGCCTCCATGAGGTTCAAGCCCATCACCCAACGGACCAAGGTCCTTATTCACGCCAGTCCTCCGACACACACCATTCTGAACAACGTGGACATTAATCCATGTCAAGGCATGTTATGTAGGATGCCTTCTTGAGGTTCAAGCCCATCACCCACATAGACCAAGGTCCTTATTCACGTCGGTTCTGTAACATGCCCTTGTCCCGCATGACGTTGAACTACATCCCAATCCAACGGTAAGCCGTTGTGGCCCTACCATCCAGTTTTTCCAACACCCCTTCATGTCTGTTCAACAACCCCCTTCCAACTCGAACTACATGGAATTTGATCCATGTCAAGGCATGGTATGTATGATGCCTCACAAGGTTCAATCCCATAATCCTTTGGACCATGGTCCATCTTCACGTCGGTCCTCCGACGCACCATCCCAAACTACGAGGACTTTGATCCATGTCAAGGCATGGTACGTAGGAAACCTCACGAGGTTCAATCCCAACACCCGGTCGTTCTGAACTCATTCAAGTCGGTTCACCCACCACCTTGGGCACCCTAGAGTGTATTCCCGACACATCTATTATGAACTACGTGAACTTTGATCCATTTTAAAACATTTTACATAGAAAGACTCCCTGAGGTTCAAGCCCACCACCCAGCCGCTCCGAACCCCTTCACGTCGGTTCTCACTAACCGAACTACGCAGACTTTGATTCCCTTCCATGGGGATACGTAAGAAGTCTCTTCAAGACTCAATCCCATCACTACCGTCATCTCCATGATGGTCCCATTTCATTACCCCTCCACTATGTGTAGATTTCCATCACTCATCCTGATTGTTTTCTGGGCCACCACATCCTGGTGAGATCATGCCACCCCATTCCCCTCCACAGCATTCGGGAAGCTGCCCACGGGCTGTCTCCGACATCAGTGTTCTCTTAAAGGGGGTTCCTCAATCTGATCCACTCCAGCTAGTGTTCTGATCAGCTCGATCCATCTCCGTTGGACATTAAACTTGAGGCATACCCCGTGTTAAACACTGGAAGCTGAGGAAGACCTCAGATACATGCCTATGGCATATGATTCCCCGCGCTCGATGTGGGATTCCTCATGCTTCCACACCCTCAAGAAGCCCTATAATAAAGGACAAAATACAGACACACCAATTACCCAACATTTAGATGCGTTAATGATGCCTCGATGTGACTAATCCCCCAACCTAAGGTTTCTGACCTGACCAGACCCCTTGGAATGTCCTGACAGAAGTAGTGTAATTAACCAGCGTCCATGGAAACATGGCACTAGGAAGAGTTTCACGAACAACGTATTAAATCTATGAGGGAGACACAGACTAGGTGACGAGTTCTGAGGAGGAATCCACAGAAGGAAGAACCGACATCCCATCATCCCTATTTCGATCAAGGAGCAGACGTCCCTAGATAAATAACAGATGCCGCCTGCCTTTGGAAAAGGGAATGTGGGGTAACAAAATCCGCGCCTGTCGCACCCAAGCAGCCAGACACCCACGCCCTGCCGAAAGCGTCGGAAACAACCATTTACTGGGATTGAATTTAATAGAGGTGTTCTATATATCCTGCACAGAATATAGAGATAAAAACCCACGTAGTTAGAAGGTGTTATTTTGGGCTTACACATGGTTAACAACCCATTAGAAGAGGGGCACTTTTTTTTGGATGGATATGATGTGTGAGGCTTATGCATGGTTAGCTACCTATATGAATAGAGTGATCCCACTAGGATGTGGTGTCCCATATATGAATAAGATTAATGGTAAATGATTTATTGAATGGGATTTTGAATGAGATGGAACCGACATGATGATTATAGTGGTGGAATTGATGTGGAGATGATAGTGGTGTTGTCCTTGAACCCCAAAAAGGCTTCCTATGTATCCCCATGGATGGGAATGAAATTCCACATAGTTAGGTTGGAAAATGGGACACATAAAAAGGAATCCCATGAGAATGGAGTGTATGGATGGGGACCCGAAAGAAGTTGAACCTCCAATTTAGGACATGATCTTCTTGAAACATAAAGGCCCGTAAAAATGGACATGATGGGACATGGGTGATGGGATCGAAACATAGGGAGGCTTCCAACATATCCTAATGGTGGGGAATCAAAGTCCTTGTAGTTCATGATGTGGTATAGAATCAGGGTGTACACACAGGACAACAACCCGAAGAAATGTTGGGGCTTACACATGGTTAGCAACCCATTGCAAAAGGCACACTCTTGGTTAGAGGAGTATGATGAATTAATTTGTCTTATACAAGGTTAGTAGCCTAGTAAAATGGGACATGTGATTGGGGATTAATCATTGTTAGTATCCCACATGGATGGATCAAGACACCTAAAGTATGCGGATTTGGGGGATGTATCTCAAAAAGGGAATTTGTCACATCAGGAGGGTACATTCCTAGAAGAGAGTATCAGAGTTTACGATTGATCGGGGTTAAACCTCAGGGAGGCATCTTATGTACCCCATGTAGAAGGTAGGGAACAAAAGCCACATAGTTCATGAAAAGAAAGGATCCCATAGTTTAAGATCATGTGGGATGGAGGTGAATTGATGTGAAGTGGTCAGGACAGAGGAATGTAGGTGTGAGAAACAAGAGGTAGTACTAAACCTAACAATTATGTGGCGAAAGGTGTGACCAAGAGGGATGGGGATAACTAGGAGTTACTCCACGTGGGAAGCATGATGATGGTGACATTATTTATGGGGAGTATATGGACATCATACAGGGAAAAACCTATCATGGTGTGTCGGGGATTACGTGGGGACTGTCCTTAGTGTACATGGTGACAAAGTGAAAAGGGAATGAGAAGGTGAGGATATCTGATTCTAATTATCTTTTTAATCCTCCCAGGATTATCAGACATGCGATTATTACAGTTTATCATTATTTGTTGAGGACGATGGGTGCTTGGTAGTATAACGTCTAGAATCTCGGATGATGAGGATTCTCTCCTCACCCCTTGGATTTACATAACTTTTACTGACCCGTACACTGGGAAAGGAAGGGACAAGAAATGACAAGTGTTTATGAGGTGAAGGATTGGTTGATTTATGGGTCTATGTTACAGTATATATGTGAGGAATAAATATCTATAAGAATATGTATAAAAAGAAGCATGAGGTAGGGAAACAAAATATGGAGCACCACTCAGAGAAACATGAAATAAATTGCCAGAATCCTAGAGAGTCGCACAGAAGAGGTTCATGCAAGATAGGGCTTCTTCATGCAAGGGGATCTCAGAAATAGTTCCTTATAACGAATAAAAAAAATTAGCATAAAGGAATTGGTGCACACAAGATTGAAGGCTTGGACACAATGTTAAAGGTTTTGCACATGTTTGGAGCCAAGCGCATAAAGGGAAGGGGTCTGAGCGCAAGATGAGTTGCATAAGGGTAATCCTTGCATGAAAGAGGGATCTTTTGCATGTACTTTCTTTGGGAAAATGTAAATGGGTGAGGGTAAATCCCTAGGGGGACCATCTGAGGGGGGGACCGTGGGAGATCTATCACACAAGATCTAGTACCTTGACATGATGACTTTGGTGCGGTCCCGGAGGAGGATATCTTACATGAAATGGAGCAGTAGTTCGACATACGATGCATTACCCCTAAGGGAGGTGGTACCCATCTATTTATAGGTGAAAATATCGGTGTGGTCATGCAAGGTGGTCTGCATGGAAGAGGATTTTTGCCATCGTATAAGGTGTGAAATAGGTTTTTGTGTGGATTTTATTCTTGTGTGTAGGCTTCAAATCTTGTCCCCAACTCCCTTGGTATTTTTGAGATCATCCACAGAATCAAAACATTCCTTTTGGCCGCTTAAATATTCCAATCCATGGCCTAAAGTGGAATTTGGCCCCAAAAACATAGTACATATTGGTACACTAGGACACAACACTTAAGGTGAGCTATGAATCTCATGGATAAACTCCTCACACACTGAAAAAAGAACGAACAAACTCCCCTAAAACAACACGTAGTTCTGAACATCCTCCTACCCCCCCCCCCCGAGCATCATCGTAGCCAAGATGGTCACACATCACTAGTACCACCAATTTTCCCCATTGAGACTCCTCTACCGACTACACCAAGGATGACCGCACAATAATCAGATAATGAAACCTGGAATATGTTTGGTAATGTCACTATGCATTTCTAGATGCATGTAGAAAAAACATTAAAAATATTGAAAGACTCATGAACCACATCTCCCTAGGGCTCCCAACTATATGCATCAGAAGCAACATCCCCCCTTTCAGTGTGTAAGGGATATCAGAATCATAATCTTGAAGAAACTCTATCCACCTCAGCCAACATAGATTTAGTTTCATCTAAGATAAGATTTTTTAGGCTCTCATGTTTTCAGAAAACCTCAAAGCACTCACTTATGAGGTAGTGCCTTCATGACCTCTTCACAAAAAAAACTTCCACCTGCTCTAAATCATGGGTATCATTGATACACTCATGGAGACATAACATTATAAACCCATAACAGATCATTGCTCTCATCTAAAACAACATGTTTCACGAGCCTAGATGGAATGTGTCATATAAACAATTAAACATCACACCCTCTTCAGGAAAACAAAGTACTATAACATTGAATAACCTCTCCTTTAGATAACAAAATGATTCATGGAACTGATCAACCCAATTGAAAAGATGTTTATTACTATTTAAAGATGTTAGAATGGAAAAAAACATAGAGAAATCAAACACAAAACTCCTATAATAGTCTTCTAGTCCTAGAAAAATATGAACCTCTACCACATTCCTGGGTCATTCTCTATAATGACTACCTTGATCATCAATGGGCCTACAAACCAACATTGATGAGAGACCGCTTGTCTAAAAAAATGCACCTTTCATGTCTAGAACATACACTTGGATACATTTACATATAGATGATGGTGAAGAAGGAAAATCATGACAGATTTTAGATAATTTACATGCTCCTCCTCTAACCTCATGTAGATCAAGACATCATCGATGAAAATGATGATGAACTTGTCTAGGAACTCAAGGAAGATGGATTTCATGATCCCAATGTACACAGATGGTTCATTCATGACAAAAAATGACATGACCTTGAAATCAACGTTATCATATATGAATATAAAAGTATCCTTTAGGATATAATTATCTTTTATCCACATATGGTGATATACAAACTGGATATTAACTTTTAGAAACCAATTGGATCCCCTTAATTGTTCCAAAATATCATCAATACTCTGAAGAGTCAGTTCTTGATTGTTACCCGATTCAACCTTCAAATGTCCACACAAAACCTCAGACCTCCATTTGAATTCTTGGAGAGAAACACAAGAGAATCCTAGGAGGCATACTAAATATAATGAAACACATCCGTTTTAGCTCATCCTCCTACAACATCAACTCTCGTAGTTCCATGGGTGACACTCGATAAGGAGTAACGAAAATAGGAGATTCACCTGACTAAAAATCTATCCCAAACATGATATCAAATCGATGATTTTGTGTCATAAAATTATTTATAAAAATGCCTAGGAACTCATCCATAGCTATCGTAACACCCTCTACTCGAGCATCCACTAATATCTCTATTAAATAAGATGAATGAGAATCGACTTTCTTAGAACCCATATGATAACCTTTCTCTGTAATGAAAACCACTTGGTAGCCATCCACATTAGAAAATGAAACAATTATCTTGAATTAGTTAATGAAAATGTGTGTATTGTACATGTAGTCCATCCTAAGGATAACATCATATGGTTGTATCTATAATAATATGCTGTATCCCACTTATTGGGGTTGACCCATCACTAGAGTGTACACTTAGAATACATAAAACCATGTATATTGACTGAAAAATGGTGTAGAAAACACTATGAGAAATAATATCTTCTTCAAACACTATTCCATGCAATGAACCAAAGTTTTTGTATCAAAAGAGTGTGAGTCTATTGAATTAAAAAAATTTCAAAAAATAGTAGATGATAAACTGATCATACATTTGAAAACCTTTGGCCCTACTGGTGCGGCTATCTCCAATGTGTACATCTGGATATACCTAGATCCTCTTCCCCCCTATTGGAAGCCTCTATGACTATGCTCTTAACTGGGTCCCTATGGATATGGACCATCACGAGGCTTCCCTTTACCAAAACTATCTGTCTCCAACTACTACACAGGTGAAGATTGTCCTATCTAATAAATGTACCTCAGAGGTAACTAAAACTACTACTACTAAAAATGGTCTTAAATTCTAACATGAAACATCCCTCCCTAGGAGTTCCAACACTAAGCCTAGAATTAAACATATATACTAAAAATGTATCACGATAACAAAAAAATCCCCTTCTAGGATCTCAAAAGTAACCTACCTTAGAAGAAAGGTAAAATACATTCTATTACTAGTTTCCCATTGGTCAAAACCCAGACTATCAAAATTCCCATGGCCCACTACTTGGAACCATTCTCCTTAAAACAACATTTTGGACACTCTCATAAGACTCAATTTTCAAATAATGAATCCTATTTATAAAATTTTCCTTATTTTTGAATTACAGGTATGTAGAAAGCTTAGACAAGTTGACTGAATACCCTACCAATGGTCACAAATCCTCCTCCGTAAACCACTTATAGACTCCAAATTTACAAAACATATTGTAAAAATAACAAGTGTTCCTTTAACTTGATCTCAATTACCCACAAATAAATATCCCTTATTGAAGGGATAGATAATATTTACTATTTGTTAACGTTTTTTGGATTAATGGAATTATGAATGGAACTCTTTTTCAAAGTCAATCCATTGCATATCTTCCTCATTATGGACACAAAGGTACAATTCCCATCATTGATTAATATCTCCCAACAACCAGATACCTAAAAACATAAACTAGAACTTAGTTTGAAGTTAAATTAGATTAAAATTGATCTAGAGATTCTCCAACCAACATGCTATCTCTAGATCTGAGATACTCCCCTCAAATATTCCAAATATCTATAGCTAAAAACAATGAAAATACCTTTTCCATTGCTCATCCTACTCTATTGGTTCGAACATTCGATATTAACCATATCATCATAATAAAATTCAACTACTTTATCTTAGAATGGATGATGACCTGGATCCATTATTGAAAATAAAGGAGCAAACCAATTCCTGGTAGAATAGGGTTTTACTATAGGTTTCATCAATTAATTGATTTCAGTTTCACTTAATCTACCAAATCAAACATGAATGAAATCAATCATGATGTATGTACCTCTCTTAGTTATTTACCCTACAAACATGCCACCCTTTCATTACCATTAAACAATATTAGAGTCCTATCATTGGATAAAAGGGGCCCTATATTCCCATTTCTAAGCTGGCCTCACTATCCTGTTCAACGAGCATAATTTCCTTTCTAACCTATGCTATCCTCATGGTAACTAATTTTAAAATCCAACCTATATTTAACATAATGTAAATTTATTTAGGTATTACTAAACCAAACTTTTTACCTTTATTTTTTTGGGTTTCATTTGGGGTTGTTCCACATGAAAAATTTGCAACATTTGTATGTGTATGGGGTGTGCACGTTTGACACATGATTTTTCTAAATCATGTTCTCTACTAGAGAAAACAATGAAAATTGAGGTAGTGAGATTTTTCATGATTGATGGATAGTTGAAAATATGTGAACCCACCTTGGATAAATCATGAAACCCAAAGTAGTGTATGGATAAGAAACACAATTTGGTATAATCGTGCGGCCCTTTATAACAAACCATATTTATGAGATTTTTAATCCTAAAATCAGTTTTAAAATTTCTAAAACCCCCATCTAGATCCCTGATAGGCCATTATGATCCCTTAATTATTTCTTTTTCTAAAATATCCCCTATGATTAGTTTTTGGGCCCTTTACACCCTCTTGGAAATAGAGTGAATTTTGGATAATGGTGTTTGATCTTCTCCTAGTTAGTTTGCTCTTCCCACTCAATTTCTCACACACATTATCTCTTCTCATCCATAAGATTTTGAGGATCACTGTGATTTAGCTTGAAATATTTTTCCTAGATACTTACATTGATAGTTATCCCTCAATTATATTAGTTTTATCCTTTAATATGGGTTTGATACAAGAATGGTCTTTAGTAGGAGGTGAATCGTAAAATCCAATTCTCTTTTAGGTGGAAACACTGAGAAATTATCATGGAAAACATCAGGAAACTTGTCTACAATTAATAGAAAATATATATTCCCAATATCATCCACAAAATCCAAGGTAAGGGATGGAAAATGATAACATATGGTTCAAACCATATGTTCCAATGTTCCATCTATACTTTCCTTAATATCCCAATATCCTCTAAAGATATTCTCAATGCCATTAAAATATGTGAGACTAACCTTTTCTAAATGATAATCAATGTGGTTCTTGATTTATTTCGACCAATACATTCCAACAATCAAGTCATAAATATGCTTCTCATGCATATAAAATCATAAAACTACTCATCCCACTAGTTCCATTACGAATAAACATACTTCCCACAACCGTATTTCTTAAGATATCCCTTTCTTCCACTATCATTGTATTGTCTCTTTCTATGTAATTGGTTATACAAAGAATGGAAATATATGAGGGAATATCCTTCCTAAACCCAAATATAAAATGGGTTCCTTATAGTATGCACATGAAGAAATGTCTAGGGAAAAAGAGAATAAATTCACAAATTATATGCATACTATTTTACAAAGATATTCTCTTTCTTCAAACTAAATAAGTGTGTTTTTATGAAATCTGAAAAATGTGAGGGTATAATTACAAGTTAAAAAATTCCTAAAATTTTCCAGGTAATGATTTGGTAAATTTTGCATGAATAACTAATTACCTCTATTGGCATTCCAAATCCTCCAACATATATATTTTCAACTTCGCATTCAACTCTGATGGATTCTTAAGGAAATTGAATACTTGATTCATATGATTCAATCATGCTTCTTATTTATATAGCTCAGACTCCCCAAAAAATGGGTGAATAATCTTTTTGTAAATAAACAGAATGGTAAACTTATTTAGGCTCAACATTTCAATTACACTTATCTATATCCCAAAAATTATAGAAAATGTTTTTCACCAGCTATTTCATTACTTTTTATTAAAGGGAAACCACATTTTCATCCGCTTTCTCTGATTGATTTCTACAAAACCTACCCAGTTCCATTCACTATAACCGTAAAACACCATTTTCTCTCACTCATTATCAACTAAAGATTTATAAATTCCAATTTAACACATAAACACATATGAAAATTTAGTTTTACACAATTAAAACATCATCAACATATCTATTTTATAAAATACTATAACCATGATTTTCAAAATCAACTATTTTCACTATTTTCAACTATCAATTTTTTTTCAATTCAAAAACCATTAAACTCAGAATTAAAAAGAATTGACTTATTGTGAATTATTAGTATAAATTCATGTCATGAAATTCCCATCATCTAAACCCATTATTATGAGTTTAAAAAACACCTAGAAGGGTCCCCAAACACTTTTGCACCCAACTACTATAGTAACATGAATTTCAAAATAAAAAAAATGATAGTGATGTCTTTTATGATCTAAATTTTAGGTTCCAAAAATTATATATAATTTTTAATAAACCATCTCAAGAACTTAGAAAATTGATACCTCATTTCCAAAAAATATATTTAGTCCAAACAATACTAATATAATTTCCAATTAAAGGACCAAAAAATTTTATATCATTTGTAACATCCCACCTCTCGTCATTTCCTTGAGAAGTTATGGGTGTGTTATTAGTCCTTAGGTGAAAATAATATGAGAACAAATGATAGAAATAAATTCCATGTCATTTTAAGAATATTTTGGAGATAATTTTCAATTTTGAAAGCTAAAATAGCCCAACTATATAGAAATAACCCAAAAAACCTCTATATGATGCATGATTAAAAAATAAAAAACAAAATATAACCAAACTAATTAATAATATTAGAGTAATAGTTGAAAACAAATGAAATAATTAAAGAGAAAAAAAGACAAAAAACTCATAAAATACCAACTGTCATCAAACAGTAACACCCAACCCACTCTATGCTCCAACTCCACATGCCAAGGCCACGATATCAGGAAGAAGCACTAAAAAACTAAGATATCTTTTTAATATATGTTTCTAGATAGATGATATATGTAAATGAACCAAATTTCCTCAAAAGGGGACGATTCTAAACATAGTAGGTTTTACCCCAATGACTTCCAAACTCACATAAGTAGGAGAAAACATTCTTTCAAAATCTATATAGAATAGTTTTAAGATAATTAAATAATTTAAATAAAATATAATATAAATTTAAAGTTAATAAATAAATTTTTCTCGAACAAAAAACATTTCTCATTTATTTGGCATACACATTCTATGATTCCACACACACACACACAAAGAAGCTTAGTGTCACCATTGATGATGGAACTTCATATACATAATCTGTCCCTCTTTTGATGGTCGTACTTCATGACCATGATCTATACCACCCAAAACATTTCATATTGGTTATGTCAAAATCCTGAAATATGAGTTAATAATAAATAATTTCCATACCAAACCATTTTCCATAAAAATATTTCCTTCCTTCAAGAGATTTAAAGAAAAGTTAGATGCATCAATCCCAAACCATAATTTCAAAATCCTAATTTTAAAATTATAAACCAAGGGGATTTAGGAAAACAAATCAATTTACCACAATTTACATGAAATAACTAATAAGGGGTTACCCTGTAAGGATCACCCAATTATCTAACAATATATCAATAAAATCATTCAATTAAGACTAATAAATAATTTTTAATTTCAAATAAAGATAAATGAAAACATGAGCACCTAACAACATTTGAAAAAAATGTGAAATAACACTAAAAAACACTAGACCTGGACATGGATATCGTTTCATTCAATCAAAACAATAAAATTTCATTAAGATTCAAATAAAATAAAATAAATATCTCATCTATAGAACATGCCTATCAATTCATGATAGAGGAGAAGACTATATCAAATAATATTGACGAAGAATAATGAATTACCGATGAATCCGAGCCTCTAATTCACTTTTATTAACCTAAAAATCACATTTATATTAAATGGAAAAGTCTCTCAATCCATGGGATAAAAAGAAATTCATTTTATAGAGTGAATAGGGGATTAACATGGCATAAAGTGGTTAATTAAGTTAATATCCACAATTTATGGGGATCCAACTATAAATTGTATTATTATGCTAAAAAGTTTTGAAAAGCATGCACAGACAATTCTATGGTAGTTTCTGAAGACAACCCCTCTCATAGTCTGTCACGAACCATCCCCCAGGTTCCGTGTGTGACTACCCTAATCACACCTTCTAAAGGCCAGGGGCTGGATACTAGACCTGAGTAGGCATATCCCAAAAAAAAGGAATGCATTTCCTTTAGACCTATACACATGCACAAATTTCAAACACTAGAAAGTAAAAAAAAATTAAACCATAACTGTCACTAAGACAAATACTAAGAGTACAGTAAAACCTGAAAGTACAAAAGGGCCAGAAAACAGGCACAAAACGACAATGGAATGTACAACTAGCATGGTCCATCCGCTCAAGAACCTACATAAATGGTAGTTGAAGGGTAGTTGCTGGTTGACATAGAAGTACACTGGTATGTCCCATCTCACTGAGGAATACCTCGTCCCGAACCACCAAGGTCTCATTCAAAGAATCAATCACCTGCACGAGACACGGCACATGTATGTGAATCCCATGTAGGGGTGAGTAACACAATACTCAGTAGATACCCAAACCAAAAAGGAAGGTAAAAAAATCAAGAGCCAATAGAAAGACCATAAAGAAAAGACAGCTCAGAATAGTTATAACTCAATGTATAGAAAGTAAGATTAACAGTCGTAAAGTTGATTCTTCTTGTACAGGTGAGGGAATCATCCTTGATGAGTCACTGAGGTTAGCTCCACTACTGGACCACTAAGGCCCTCTTAGAAAATAGGCCACTAAGGTCCACTGGGCTACTGGACCACTGAGGTCCGCTTCACTATTGGACCACTAATGTCGGATCGACTACACGACCATGGAGGTCTTCTTAGCTACTAGACCATTGAGGTCCACTCAGCCATAGGACCAATGTGGTCCTCTCTTCTACCAAACCACTAAGGTCTTCTCAGCTACTGGACCACCGAGGTCTGCTCTACTACTAGGCCACTGAGGTCCCACTTATCATATCCTTTATGCCACAGCCAGCCACATGTTTTCCCTCTCCAGTGTGCTTGATTCAAAGAGAATATATTCATCAATTCATCGATCGTATCCTTAATACCATTAAAACTCACTCAGAGTATATTCAAAGGACCATCGCATTGCATGGGTCCCAACACCACAGACGACGCATCAATCATATGCTTGGTCTTAATGATATTGACATTTTTAAAACATTATCGGGTTGTATCTAGGCCTGGTTTGACTTGGTTGGGAAATCCCAAACCAACCTGGACCGGGGTCCTGTGTGACCCACCATGATTCGGATGACCCGAACTGACTTGGTTGGGACTCGGCTGGCCCGTTTTGTCTTGGCCCAGTGGCCAGGCCCTTTGGGCCTTGGTAGACCCAACCCAGTTTGACCACGAGTCCAGTCCGTCGGGTAACCCAGCAACTCAGTCTGCATTCTCCATCCCTTTCCGACTAAGTCGGACTAGTTTCATTCCATCCGAGCTGCACAGTGGCCTAGTTTCCTATCCGGCCTAGCCTATTTTGCAGGCCGATTCTCCTCCACCTGGTCTACCAATTGTCAAGGTTCACTCCATCGGCCCAGCCCGCATTGACTATCCTACTTGGGTCCATCCCAAGCACTGTACTGGCATCCGGTTTATGTAGCCACGTGGCTAGCTTCCTCCCCTCTTTACGCAGTCCAGCATGAACCGCAAGCCAACACAAGTTGCGGCCCGCCATGCGGGCTACTTGAACCGACACGATGCCCGATTGGCACTTCCCCTACACTACTACGACACCTACTTTCCGTTGCCTCCGCCACCTCGGCACGTCTTGGGGGATCACCTCGTCCTACCGGAGGGACACCAGACTTGCTCCGGTTTGTCCTTTTTCCGATTCATCTACGCTTCCAGGTTTCTTAGGGCGCCACTGTCACTTCCGCATACTCATTATTTTTTTTCCACTTCTCCAGGGGTCTGAACTCATTTGTAATCCCCTTGACAGGAATCTTAAGTGACCTCATGACTCACATGGGAATGAAAAAGGATAGAGAGAGGGGATTATAGAGAAAACCTAATGAACAAACCAGAATTAGTTCATGTCGGCCCATAATTGTTCTAGTTAGCAGAATCAAAAATAATTGTTCAAATCATCATGATTTAATTCATGATATTAAAACCATAATAATATTTCCCAATCCCATAAGAAGAATTCATCTACGGATAAACTTGTTAGTGAGTTGATCCACGTTCATTAATTTGAAGGGAAGAATAGGGTAAAACCAATCACTCAGATTTAAACCACTACCTAGGAAAAAAGATATTGTTCGAGGATGATTGTTTTTCCTCATCCACAGATCTTCGGTACCAAATCCTCTCTCTATGGGTGTTATTCTCGCATTCTGATTCACTGAAGTTCGTCATTGGAGATGATTCCTTCATTGTTCATTAGAGGAATTACAGGTTTGTTCATCAAACCTAAATCTCTTTTTAATTAAAGAAAGAAGACATGCTACACATTTCACCATCACCACACTGATTAATTAATGAGGTTCATTAATGGGTTCAACGTCGCCTCATCATTGTACTTCAGTGCTGACAAGTCACAGTATGACGATGAAGAGAAAATAATAAAATAACTTTTTTAAGGTATTATTTTTTTCTTCTGAATGTCCCATAAACTATATTTTTTGGTCGACCAACACTAGTCGATGTTAGGCCCTTCCTAGGTGAATCCTGACACTCTGAGTTCAATGGTGCCCTCATATTTTTCATCCGGGCACAAGTTGAAATGATAGAAAAAACCACCCGTATGATTATTTAATGAACATTAAAAATAGTTCGAAAATACATTTTAGACACTCCAGGCCTCGGAGTCACATGTCCTCACAGAGCCTAGTCTGGAAATAACCCCAATTGATTGTCACAATATGGGCCTTTGTTCATTCCCTGGAAGGTGTATGGTTTCAACTAACCATGTACAAATCATGTACCTTCAAAACAATCATCCAAAATATTCCAAAACCCCTTAGAAACTATCAAAAAAAACTTGATCATTATATAGACTTGAAATAAATGAATAAAGGGTGATTTAACTAAAACCATTGGTGATAAAGTGGACTGAAAACCATTTTAATTATAGAAAATAATGACAAAAATACCCATATAATCTAAGAAAACTATTGATAACCTCTGTAGATATCGGTATACACCATCATTAAATTACAATTATTTTAAAAGAATCTAGAAATATCTTCTTTCTAGTGTTAAAATTTCCAAATAATGTTTTTTACCCCCATCCAAAACTCACATTTACTTGAAATACCATTTAAATATTCCATTTTCTGGTATTTGGTATATAATTCAAACACTCATCATGTTCCAAATTTATTTTATAGTATATAAGAATATAATCCATAAAAAATTCCTCAAATGTTTCAAGTAAATCCCTAAAGGCTATATTCATTAATTCCATGAAGATATTTGGAGAATTAGTGAGTCCAAATGGAATCACAATGATATCATATTTCAAATACATTATATAAGAGTTAGTCTTGGGGATATCCTCTTTAATCAGCATTTCATGATAATATCATGAACAAAGATCCACCTTGATGAATTAATTGGGTAGATATAGATTATTAAACAAGTCATTAATCCATGAAAGTGGATAATTTTTCTTTATGATGATCTTCTAGAGAGCATGATAATCAATAAGTAGGAACATTATCCCACCCCTATTCTGGAAAAAAAGAATATTGTACCCCATGTTGAAGCTTTTAGGCATATAAACCCTTCACCTATATTAACTTGTATTTGTTTCCATGTATTTTTATGTTCAATGGTAGCCATTATATATAGATCCTTGGATATTGGTAAAGATCCAAGTATATATTTGATTGAGAACATAACTTATTAGGATGGATGAAGACTAAGAAATTCTTATAGAAACACATGAATATATTAACTTATCTAGGATGATCTTTTCCTTAGTCTAAATCATTTGATATTGATATTGTTTCTAATAAGGAAATAATATATATCCTTGAGATTCTAATTTTAAAGCAAGTTCATCCTCCTATACGGATTTTTGTAGAATTGGGGGGAGATTCATGATATATAGGGTGATTTAATTCTATTGGAAATATATGTTGCCTCTATTCAAGGAAATCCAATCCATATATTGAATTTCCTCGAATTTTGTTAAAGGGAGTATCAAAAGGATTATTAGGAAGTTCATAAAAACAAATATGGATAGAGGAGTAGTATATTTTTACGATAAAATAATCGAACCATCTTCCATATTCAGGTATAACAAGGCTTCCATTTTTTGAGGTGATGTTTTAATAGTCTTTCTAAACATGGGTGATATGAAAGAATGTGTATAACCATAATGAAATAGTACATTATCTATCTGAGAAGTAATAATTAGAGTACCTATCACCACATCATTTACAGGATCCACCTAAATAGTTGTGATGGAATTCACTCACCCTTTATATTTAGGCATTAGAGGTTTTTATTTTTGGTTATCATTGCAAACCCTTGGAATAGTAAATTGATTCTCATAATATATTAATTTCTTATTTCTGAAAAATTGGACAATAAGATGAGGGGTTATTTTAGAATTACATTCTTCCATAACATTGGTTAGTTTCTCCCATCGACATTCACTATCCTAGTTCCCTTCATATCCATAAAAAAATCATTTCTATGTACCATTTAGGAAATTTTTGAGATACTTCTTCCCATGCTTTTGAGAAAGGGGACTATTTGAATTTTATTCCCCTTTTATATATATCTAATTCACCACTAGAATTAAAATACATGTTTGACTTCCCATATCCTGACACATGATACCCCTAACATTGAATGATATTTATTTTTAATTTTAGGATACATTGTATAGTTTTCTCATAGTTTTCAAAGTCTTAAATCGAAAATCATTTTCATCAGTTTATCATTCTCCCTGTAAAGAACTCTGAAACATTACTATTGGTTTTAATTCCCTTGCTAGAGGCGTATCATGAATGTCTTTTGAAGTTCACCGTATATACCCCAATGATTTTATTTTCCTTTTTCTTGAGGCTAATGAAATCCATCTCTATTTTAATTTCGATATTGAGAGAAAGATATTTATTAAAGAACATGTTTAGAATTATTTCCACTCCATTTTTTTGATATCTTCATTAGGATTTGTATTTTTGATCAACATAAACCATTGATCATATTCTCCCTCTACGCGTTAAAATGATATCACAAACATCTCATTCTTAGAGCATTTAATTACAAAGAACGTTTTTTAACATATTTGATTCATTGGTCTTTGATTATGGAATCAAAATATGCACTTAAATTATGAGTCTTATTTCATATAAAGGACCCAATTGAAACATTCCCTTTCATTGGGTGATGTAAGTCACCCCCACCTGATTCATGTTTTTTTCAAAACATGATCCAATCAAGTAAGTATTGTATTGATGTTCTGGAATCCTGCTCTCATTAGGTTGTAGATATCATTTGGGCAGTCTGCACATTGATAATCAAATTTTTTGTTTACTTGGTTCCTTCTATTTACAGTCATTTAAAAATAATAATAAAAAATTTGGGATCATAAATATGGTAATATTAAACATATAAATAGGAAATCATTAATATTGACTAGATCAATCATAAAATAAGTACATTTCATAATCAATGAATTTATAGTTTTAAATATCTATTATCTATGGTCTATTTCCTAATATAAATTTTATGGTAATTTATATTACCTTCATAAAGGTTCATAAAGTTCATTTGAATTGATAATGCATATCCCTAGGGATTTTCAAACTCGGTGTGTAGCTAGGATTCTTCATCATTAAAAAGGTGATGATCATGTTAATAGCCAATGCCCCATTTTTGGGGTTATTACCCCTAGGTATAACTATTAAAAATTCACATCCAATTATACTATCTAGATAGTTATTTGTTTCTTGGTAACAAATCGCTCTATACTTTATCATTATTTAGGAATGTTTTCATATGTTCTATCTTATCCCCAAGGCGTTAACTAAGGTTTTGTAATTCTAAATGAAAAATAAAATTTACATTTCACTAATACCAACTATGAAACTCATAAATTTAATACATTATATTTCATGATTGATTACATAAATTAACACTAATTATATTCCAAAAATGATAGTGTTTACTAATATCATTGGGTAATTAGATATATAGAATAATAACTAGAAAATGGGTATAAAACAATTATTTAAAATCTCATAAACATTCCCTTATATTCTATTGATCTTCTGATACTGCATGGGATAACAAGGAGAAGTACATAAGAATTAGGTGAGCTATAATTCCCAGAAAGGGAGTAATCAAATTGTTACACGATTAATGTAATAAATGTGATTCCACATCTATATCATTGTGACATAATATGGGTGATAATTATAGAAATGAACATAAAAACATGATATTAGATGATAACATAATGGAAACATAGCAATTTGGAAATAATATTAATCACAACATGATAAGAATAAGTCAAGGCTGGCCACTAACAAATTAGAAAATATTATTCAAAGGAAAATCACCCATGATATATAAATGTTGTATAATGAGATATAAACATTAATGAATTCATTGGATGGTTATATAATTTGATCCCCTGAATCACCGTCAAATAATTTACATTCATTTCTGTTTGATATAGATCATACAACATAGGAACATATTTAATCACTTTTAATCCCGTCATTAAGGATTTTGGGATACAGATATAGAAGTCTCAAATCAATGATGAAAGTGTACATCAAGTTTAAAACCCATGATTTGAAATTTGGATGAGTATTCACTACAAAAATGTTTGGCATGAAAAATCATTGAATAATTTGGGGAGAATAATAAGTGAACGTAATGGATCACATATTTGTTGAATGTGGGATAAAGGGGGTCTCTAATTACCTATAAATCCTTTTTATTGAAAAACAGATGAGTAAAAACATACTCCAACATGGAAAAATTTTAAATGAAATGGTATAATTCAAAAAATATGCCTAAATAAAGGGGATGGGAAGAGAATATCTTACCTTGACAGGGAACTCCAAAAATCTTGGGAGGTCTTATTCATAATTTGAATCATTTTGTGAATGATTTATAAAAAGAAATGAATAGTAAATTCATGATCAATTGGTTTCATTAAAGAGTAGTGGAATATTTGTTGAGAATTTATATCAATAGAGGGGAATTATTTATTAATTTATAAACATAGGTTTTTGACTCTATATAATAAAATAGTAAAAACATAAAATCCTTGAAGGACCACGGAACACCCTGATAGGGGAGTGAATCAAGGTGTAAAAGTTTTCTAAATAAAGTGATAGATCTTATTCCCACATTGGTAGGAACCTTTTAAACCTTTCTGATGGTAATATAAAACTGATTAAAACTTTCACACAAACCAAGATAATACAACTAATATTTTACTTAGTTCACCACTAAGGTAAGGTCCAAGGATCTTACACTGACAGATTTTCAGATGTATGTAAATCCCCTAATCTTTACTAGACGTGGAATAAATAATCTTTGACACAATCACTCTATTATAAGTGCACTGAATTAACAATGTTTTAGGGATAGAAAACTTTGTCCCTGAGATCACTTCTGTCAACTCCCCTAGCTCACTTCTTTGAGAGAAGTCTAACTCAGTTTATTAGCTTGAATGTCTCTTCAATGGTTTGGGATTAAAGTTTTTTCCCTGACTTAGCACGGGAATCTTATATCACCATTGACCATAGTTGATGGACTCTGAAATCATTGTTCACATATATCCAAATGTTCAAATCTTCCTTTCACGAATCTTACTTTTCTTCATAGAAAAAAATTCCTTCACAAATCACCCATGTCTTCATGGAACAAACTCTTTCAATAAGTTCACAAATTCAATACGGTAAACCCAATCATCGCAAAGAACCTTTTTTTTTAATATTTGGCAGGAGAAAAAAATATTCATGTCTTTTCATGATGATCATGCTCTCATGGAAACTCTGTTTCACAGAGCTTCCTTAGCTTGAAAAAATAATAGTGATTCCAGATTATCCTTGGAAAAATATATTCTGATCGAATAGGGTAGCCTCAAATTTATATGCTTAGCTGTTCGTGATGTTCCACTGTCTCCAGCACGTTCTTTATATCATTCAAAAACAAATTCTTGGAGCTCCTCCAATCTCAACTCTCAAATGAAATTCATTGTTCACGATGCTCATTGTAGTAACAGAGCCTTCCATCAAAACAATACGCAGTCGCGATGATCCTTTTCTTGTAATCACGTAGAAACACAGTCTCTATACATGATGCTCCTCATCTTCTCAAACATAATCCCATGCTTTACAAAATCCATTTCTTTACCATATTTATGAAATGTTTATTCCAAAAAACTTCCCTTCATGGTGCTCATCTTAATCATGGATGCACCATGATACTTCATAAATCCTTTATAAAATAAAACTCATGTATACCTTCTCCGTGAAACTCATGCCTTTTCCATATTTTCATAAGACCTTCAAGAAAAACCACTTTTCATAATGAAATCGTTCCTCTATATTTTGGACACAAATTTTTTTTGAAAACACTAGGAAACTATTCCACCTTTGGTAATTTTGTCATCATGAATTGTATGACCCGTTTCCTTGAAAATTCATTTACCTTCCATGTGAGGATTGAAAACAAACATAAACCACAATCCATTTCCAGCAAATATAAGCATTGGTTCCAAAAATAATACAATATAAATTTTCCATGGTTTTTACAAAAAATGAGGGGATTTTAATATTTAATATGGAAACGGTCCCAACATCCTAAAATAATACCATTGGTGATATGTAAATGGGTTATGTTTATAATGAATTTATTTTAAAAGAACAATAAATTTTATAGGTTTTTCAGGATTCCATAAATGTTTAAAAAATTAAAGAAATTAAATAAAAACTTATTATTTTAATGGTTAAATATTTATTTTCTCATAGATGAATTTTATATTACTTATTACATCACTTTTGGGATAGTATGATGTCATAATACATATGGTAATTTTATTCCATTTTTAATTTTTACCCAAAAATTCCATTGTCTCGTAAGATTACAAAAAAAATCCATTCACTAATTTTGAAATTATAATTTTAATAATTATATATACATAATTTTTTACAAATATTAGAATTTAAAATTTTAAATAATAGTCATTATTTATTGGAAAATCCTAGTTTTTAAGACACTGTCAACTTTCTAACCCTTATAAAAATTATATTAGTCTTCATTAAATTAAATTATCATTCAACTAAATATTAATGAATAAGAAAAATTCATGTATATATAATTTATTTTAAAAATGAATGGAATGATAAAAATATTGTTTCAATTAGAATTATATATTTCCCCAAAATAACATATATGTTTGTTAAAAAATAATCTAATTATTATCAAACTCATTATTCAATCATCTATTGTAGTAATATAAAGGGATAAATAGATTCATTATTTCATTTAGAATAAAATATAAAAACTCATAATGCTAGGGTCTAGATATAAAACCCCTTATTAAACCAGAGTATTCTCTATGGGTAATGTTTATGATGGTTGCACTTTCTTATGTTAGTTCAACAAACTTGTTTTGTGCTATGATTTTGATAATATCAAGGTTCTCCCATAAATAGTTTCGCTCAAGTTTCGGTTGTTGAATATCATCTTGGAATCAGTAAAGGGAAAATGCCAATGATTTCATACCCCTTAAAAGATCTGATAAAAAGGATTTATAGGTAATGATCCTACTCGTCGGGGAAATATATTCTCTCTTCCTTTTAAATTTGTATTTTTCATAATAGTTAATAATATTAATTGTCATTTTATAATCACTATGTCATCAATGGTTGGGATTCTTAACTATGTTTCAAATCTGAATGGGTTTAAAATACAAAATAAGCAAATCAGTGTATGTTTTTTCTATAAATACAATACTTAATTAAGGGTTAATTCTTTAAAAGGGGATTTTATTTATAAAATTTCACATTGTTATAAGGTCCTGTAATAGGTACATCATCCTTTTTCTATAGTGGGGCCTTTACTCTCCCATTGATTCTATAAATAATTTGGATCATGCCCTTATACCAAGAATATTACTCATGGATAACTCCGGTTCATTACCACCAATAGTCACAAGATGGCCTCTATGAATGTTTAGGTTTCCCTGATATATAACCAAACCTCTGAAATAGATTCCCAATTTCATAGTTATCAAACAAGTGAGGTCATTAGAAAATAGTTTGAAAATATTATCAACACCAATGAAGAAAAACCCCATGGATGTTTCCTCTATGTCTACAAAAACCAACATATAGGTTCTACCCATATCCATAGTAAGGATCCCTAATTTGATAAGGCTCCAAAAAATATCAACTAGAAACCTGTTTCATGATTTTTCTTATACCAATGGAAGATACGTCCATTTTCTAGAATCCCTGCCAATGTGTAAATATATATTAGCACTGTAATTTCAATATCAACATCATGTTATATAATACATGAAGAGTTAAAGTCATAATTGGTATCACTAACCATAAGTTTACCCATGGATACATTGTTGGATACAAAGTCACCATGGTATTATGAGATTCTCATAAATATAGATCACATTAAATGTGTCCCTTCTTCATTTAATAATGTTATTCCACCAATAATAGACAAAAGTTAATGTTATTGTTCAATCATTACACTATTGGAATTTTAAACTCTGGGAAAAATAGAAGATTTCTATAGTATATTGACAATGATATGTAAATATGTATAAAATCAACTGATTTGGGTAGAGATTCAAAGTGAATTATCTCTATAAATTTCAATGTTCTTGAATAACATTTTTAATGGATTTTCTAAAGTAAAAATATTAATTAATTATTGATAATATTATACTTATCATTATTTATTCCGCATGAAAATAAATGATGATTATATTTCTTACCTCTATCATATTCGTTAGGCATCCTCATATCACATTAATAGTTAGATTAAACTATATTATAGATATGTAGTTATCCTAAACATGATAAATATATGATGAAACTAAAATGATCATTTCTATTTCAATTTTAGGAATCCTGAAGTATATAAACTAATGTGGGTTCCTTTAATATACATGAATTAAAATGATATTAACCATCCATGGAGTGATTAAATATTCCTATCCCCATGATCACATTCAGAGATAGTGAAAGTATAATACCATTCACATTGCCTATAATAATTGTAAAGATAAGGGTTCAGAGGATTTATTTCAATTTTACACCTCATAATAATCAATATGTGATTCATAGAATGTGGTGACATCTGACAAAACCAAAAATATAGGTGAGCTCACTAGTTGGTATAATCCTCCACATCATTCTATCTTATGGATCTGAAGGATATACGGGCAGTAGTATTGAACACATGATAGTTTTGTTAATGAATTTAAATAGATAATTAATGTTGTAGAAATGTTAACTGAAAAAACTAATTACTTACTCAACACCTACAATAACACATTCCTAATTTCTAATAATACATGTGTTAAATGCATATCGTAAACTATCCCTTAATCATGCTCATACTAGACTACATTCTTGACAAGAAAAAAATAAGTGGAATTAGAATCAGTAATGGTGCAAAGAAAGACTTAGCCTATATGGATAGGGGAATTTTTACCCGATCTTCAAAGAAAGAATCCCATAGGGAGAAGTCATCTTAATCCTAACCATAATCACTTCCTACACCTATAGTGATAGTGAGATCATGGATAAAAGATATACAAAGTATTGTAATGTTTTATTGTCTTCGATAACGCCCATCAGTAGTTGAAACATATGAATCCCTCCTCTATTTCCATTCAATGAAGGTGTTAGGGCATTCAATCAAAATTATATGACATGTTGAATCCTATTTAATGATACAAAAAAAAAACACACCCTTAAGTTTCATGGTGCTATAGGTTACTCCTACCAGCTAGTTTTTGTATCTAATTTATAATATATATTTTATGGGTACTCTAATAATTATGAATCCTCATACTCCACTAATTTTAGTGAAAATATAATATATGTGAGGTATATTTTAGTGGGGATCCTAATTTTTGATATCTCTGAGGTCTCTAAACTTGACCCCAGTAATGATCCAAGAGATGAAGACCCTCAATCCTAGAATCCTCCCCATAATGAGGAGGACGAGTGATGATTACAATGTAAGAATTATTTGGGGGACCCAAGATTATGGAACCCCATTATTCATTCCCTTACTAATTGGCAAACAAAAATACAGGACATGATAAAGGGCCCAATCAAGCCCTTGAAGAAACCACAACTTGAGAATATTGATATACTCATGACTAAGAAAAAGAATTCAAGATATAAAATAGAAATTAAATGACATTGAAAAATAAAGAATGAACTATCAATAAAACCCAACAAGAATATCAACCCCATTCTATAGGTGACCCAACATATCAAAAAGGGGAATAACACCTAAGAAGAGAAGAATAATCCCCACAAATATGAAATAGTAAACCCATGTATATTTAATTTTTTCCCTCCTATGGTGAAATATGAATGTCCTATTAAACATTTCATCCAAATATAGTTTATGTGAGTCACCCAGGATATACCCTAATTTAGGTGGAGATAAATATAACTAAAGAAATGTATGATTCCATTACTAACTTATTAGATACAATGGAAGAGAAGTTTTTCCTATATAGTTAAATAAGATTCCGTAATTGAAATGGAGTTTTTTGATTCTACTATTGAAAAAATTTGGAAACCTCAAATTCTTGACCTGTAACAACATAGGGGACTGAGAGTAGTAACTCATCAATTTTTCCTCATGATGTGGCTCTATATAGGCATTTTCAGAATAAAAAGAGGATATCATTCCCAGGTTCTACATTCAAATATCATTGTCGTTAACTATTTTATGGTATAATAACATGTCATTTAGAACAATCTATAATTGTGAGGAAATCCATATTTAACTCTTATACCTATTCTAATTAAAATTTCTGAAAACAAGTATCAATAACCTCTATATTTATTAAAAAATAAAAAATTATAGGGTTTCTGACTACATCACCTAGTGAAAGATAATGATGTATTCCCTAGAGATGCGACTACCCCTGTGAAAAAAAATCAATTAAAAAAAATACACACATAGTTGGGGAAAATATTGTATATGTACTAGTGAGAACAAGGAAGGACCCCCAAGGTTCCATGATCCAGTCTATAGGATCTATGATCTCATACCATAAGAATTTAGTAAATAGGCACTATCTTACAAAATGGAGTTATCTTCAAAAGTGAAAGATCAATATTATTTATTAAGGATCATTTAGTTAATGTATTTTTATAATGAGGAAGAAGGATAATATGATTTTGATTATTCTCACTCCACTTATGAGAGATTCCACCATGATTGAGGCCAAATTATATATAACCAATTCCCAACTAGGATTTAGGATAGAGTAATGGACCATGTTTTTCAAATAGTTAAAAGTAGAAGAGTGATGATTATATTTGATGTAAAGTGAAATTTTCATGTAAATGAATTTAAAAAATGAGAAAATATATTCCCTTGTAGTTTCCTTAGTTAAAATCAATTACAAAATAATTAAATAGAATTTATTATGAAAGGATTAAATGGATTGTATTAATTGAATGGATTTCTTTAATAATTCCTATGAGAATAAACATATGTTGATATGTCAAATATTACTGATGTGTTTCATTAAATGAAATGTATCAAGGATAGATATATAATGCGATGTGATCCTTCTTTTAGGGTATGAATGGTTTCATGTAAGAATCCTAATTCTCTATTAATTCTAAAATATTTTTATCACTTGGTGAAGGTTCTAGAACCCCATAATTTTTTATGGATCCTTAATATTTTTTGGATCATTTCACGAGTATTATTTATTTTGAGGTAAGAGGATTTCATAAACTGATCTAATAATATTTATTCAGTACACAACAATAATGATTGAATATGGAGCTCATTTTCAACCTGGTTCAAAAATTTACATTTTATATTTATTTTTTTGAGGATATATAACACAAAAAATTGTTTTCTTCTACTGAAAATATCATTTGATGATCCCCTAAAACCCATTAATTGTATCAGAGCCCAATAATCCTCATTAAATTAACAAGTTTATCACATTGTTAAACAAAGAACATGATTTATGATATTTTAACTATTTTCCTCTCTCAATGTTATGTTATATGATAATAATATGTCATGAGCACGACTTGATGTTATGTTAAAGAGTAAACATAATGTGGAGATGAAGTAGTATCTTATATTAAGTAGTTAACATAATTTTTATCACTATTGTGGGAAAAAAGAATTATAGTTTAAGGTTTGTTATAATTTTTTATAAATACCAGAATAAGATATTATAGAATATTTACTGAATTTATAAAAGTTTTTTATTAATTAATTAGCTATAAAAAATTTATCTTTAATTTTTCTATGTTTTTGAATCAATTATTATGAATATTTCCTATGAGATTATGCATAGCTTTATTAAATATTCTTAAATTATTTTAATAATATTAAAGGTATCATTATTTTATAATAAAATGAAATAATCATTTATCATTTATCCATTTATTTAATTGGAATGTGTGATCAGTTATTTACCTTTCTATATTTATTTCTCTTTATCATATTATTTAAATTCTATGTGTTATTAGTTATTTACCTTGCCTTTTAGATTATTCCTTATGAATTTATTTAAAAGGAATGTGTGCTCAATAATTATTATTACCATATTTACTTTTCTTATCGATTCATTATTAATTCTGTAGTACTTAAAACATACTAATAATTTGAGATCACCCTTATATTGTTTATTTTCGATAGGATTCCATGAAGTGTACAAAGAAATTAATTCAATGATATGATAGAAGGAAAAATGTTATTATTTAAAAAGAAAAATAAATAAGTATATTTTAATATTTCTATCCATTTATAATTTGAGAGTCATGTATGTATTAGGCTTTCCAAGAAAACTAAACTATTTGGTCCTTTGGGATGAAATTACCTTGTATCATATACCAATGTAATGGTAGAAAAAAATGGCTCTAGTTTGTTAAGTCTAGGGTGGCTACATTAATAATTTTCATATTCAAACATTAAATTAAATTTTAAAACCATCAATGGAATGTGTTCATGAGAAAATAAACATACCGCTTTTTGGATGTGGTAATCCACATTTAGGCACAAACAATGTTCTCATTTTTTAATTGATAGAAGGTCATAGAAAAAAGATAATGTAATATCTTTAATAAATTAAAATTATGTCATTAATAGAATATTTATACATGAAATCCATCATTATAAGATTCTATGATATTGTGTGATGGAAAATGATACACCTCACTTCATGGAGTTGGTAGTCCCCTTGTATGAATGAATAATGTTTTCCTTCTCCTATATGATGGAAATATAAGACAATATGTTATAAAATAGACATAATAAAATTTTATCATATATTTTTTTAATTATTTTAATATATCATAATAGTTTAATAATATTCTTAGAAGGTATAATAAGATGTGTAATTATTTTTCTCATTTAATATGATTACCTATTCCATAGAAGACCACATTATACATAACCCCTACGGTGTATAGGATGGTATTTTCAGGATACCAGGACCTTTAATAAGTGGGTAAGAATAATTGTAGGGTATTTTTTTTTCATATCATGGATTATCTAAGAGGTTATTTATGGGTGTATAAAAGAGGAAATGTGGTGTTCTTTGGTAAGAGAGGAGATGTGCTGTCATGGAATTACATTACATACTAAATTAATATAAATTAATTTCAATTTTCTTATGGAACCAAATTGATTTAGGTAAAATATAAAAAAAATATAATTACATAAAAATTCATAAAATAAAAATTAAAAAATTTCGGTTATGTTTTAACCATTATATCTATATTATAACCCCACATTGAACCTTTTAACAATTACTAGGATTACATTGTTTTTTACTCTTTATGAGTGAGGATATTTACTATACGTGGAATAGTGACCCATAAGTGGATAATAGTTGATATTGAATTTCATATTCCATTAAATTGGCTGAATTTAATATTTTATGACGTTTAAACCATGTGATGAAATATTTTTTTAACATATAATAAATTAAAGTCAATTTTGAGAATATTTACATAATTTGATTTTAAAAAATTAATAACATTTATTTATGTCTAGTATAAACTATTATCATATCTATAAAAAATTTTATTATTATAAAAATTACATGTATCTCCATAACTGACCCAAAAAAATTACATTCTATGTTTCTGAAATAATTTATGTTATTTTTTTACTTCTTATTGGAGAACTGTGTTGGCATAAAAAAATAATATAATGTAAAAATTTCATTAGGAAAAATTGAAAATGGATTACTACTATAAATATAGTCCATTAATATTTCAAATTACATCATATTATTGAACATAACATCCTTTTATCATAATGAAAAGTTTTTAGAGTTATTAAATCAATGAAATTAACCCCTTATAGTTATTCATTATATAAAATAATATAAAGGTGTTTATCCAAGAAAAATAGAACTAGAATGAAAAATTTTCAAATTTTGGATAGGTTCTTTTGAACAAAAATCATTTTATAGAAATACAAATTGTGTTATATAGATACTTAATTCCTTCTGAAAATATTTTTGACCTTAATTACCCAATTTACGACTACTTCTCTAACAAATATTTACCAGGGTTACTATTAATAATTACCCAAATAATTTAAAACTATTTTCCAAATTTTCACATTCTGAATCCAAATATGGATTCAAATTTATCAAATTCAGACATTTTCTATTTCATAAATTAATTTTCAAATAAACCCTTAGAATATGATGAAAAATGGTCTTATATAAAAATGCATTCATATGTTTGAAAATATTTTCATAACAAAATTACCCATAATGCTACTTATAAATGAATAAATTGTATTATTTAAAATAAAATTTATCTAATGAAACTTTTATTTAAAAAAAAAATGATATTTTATAAATTCTATAATAAAAAATACACATTCCTATTAAATTAGATTTTTTCACTTTTCAAAGATAAAATAATTTGTTCAGAAAAATCCCAAAATATCACCCTATGATAATTTTGAAATTACTATTTCAAAAATGATTTAATTTTAATAAAATAAAAAAAATTTATAATTTAAATATGTGAATTATAACATTTTATAGAAAAATATAATAAAAACCATTTTTTAAGAAAAAAATTTTGAATCATAAATTGACATTACTAAAAATTGAGTGCTTATTTAAAATGTATTTATCAATAAATTTTGATTAATTAATAAAATTATATATATTTATATCATAATTTTTTTTAATTATATTCATACCCACCAATTCAATGGCTTGGTATTAATGGTCATATTAAAATTATAATTATTTTCGTTGTTACAACATGTTGTTTCCTATCATGTATGATTCTGAAAATTATTTTCAATTAAAATATCATTGTAATAAATTTATAAAAAAATTAACAAATTTCACCCTCCAAATTTTATATATTAATTTTAAATGAAAAAATTGAAATTATAAAAATCGTTGTTTCTCAAAACCAATATCATAATAAGGGATAATAAATTCTCTTTATCAAAAAAGGTAAAATGAAATATAAATTAAATATCGAATAACACATAAATAGGCTCCAAAATAGGTTAACATTTTAATGAAGTGAGAATATAGACATGGAGGAAAACATAATTTCCAATAATGATGGAGTAATACCTAGAAACTTTATCAAAATAATGTGAATGATCACGAGAAACTCAGTCACTATAAAATCATAAACTAATGAGTTGTGAAAAGGATAATCAATTCATCCTAAATGATTATAAGAAAGAAAAACAATTTACATTAAATATCATTTATCTAATGGTGATAGGTAGATTAAAAATACATTTAAAGAATAATATAAGATATACTAACATATAATCATTAAATACAAAAAATAAATTTCAACATTTGGTTGCATGTTTCAATCAGTTTTCACCTGTATCTCACCCCGTATTCCAAATAATGATTATCCATGTCGATTTATTTTTTTCCAAAAAAATTAAAATTATACTTCAATAGATCATGATATATAATGTAACACCTATATATTTTATAATAACTCTATGTTTTATTGAATGTAAAACTCACAATAGTGAGCTTAAATAGACCCCAAAATATTTATATTTAAATATAAGTGTTATAACATAGCCATTATTTTAGTGGTTATAAATTGTATTAACCAAATTATGATATATATATATATTAACTAATCACGAAATATTTTTTGATTAATATTTATGAATTAATTACTCAATTTTCAGTAAATTTATTTTATTCTTCCGAAATACATTTCTTTAAAAGTACTTTAACTTATTTTTTAAGAATATATAATAATTAATTTTTGGAAAATATAATAATTTTTTTATAAAAATTATAATTATTTTAAAACTATAATAATAAACTAATAATTTGGTGAAATTTCATAATTTTTCTAAAAATATTTCTTTTCCAGCGATTAGTGAATGATACTGATTTTTATTGAATGAAATATTTTATTAACCACTTGCAAACTTCCATTATATTTTATAATTTTTAAAATCAGATTTATTTATATTATGTTATTAATAATCCAACTAGTTTCATTAGAATCAATTATACAAAATATTTTATTATAATATAGTTTTTCTACAAAAAATAAATTTTTATGATAAACTGTATATTTATAAAAAGTATTTTTCATTATGTTTTGTACACATGTATTTAAATAAATATATTCTATTTAAAGAGAGTTAATTTTATAAAAAATAATATTTTTAATATATAGGACCAAATTTATTATATAGGGCTCTTTATTTTTTTAGAATTATTAAAAAAATGTATTAAAATGTATCACATTAGTAAAGGGTTAATTGAGTTAATATTGGTTAATTATAACGGATAACACCCCATAATTTTATATTGTTTTTATTTTATGAATTTAATTAACCCCTCATCATATTTTTATTGAATTATAATTTTTTTGGGACACTTTTTTATTAAAATGACCCTTATAATATTAAAAGCATGGAATCTTAAAAAATTCGCCTCTCATAGTTTTAAGAAACTACTATGTATCCACTTTGGGACAGATAAAATATATGAATAGAAATAAATTTAAATAATATTATTAGTTAAATAACTATCATTATAGAAATTTATATATAATATTTATAATTTATATAATAATATTAAATGGTTGTGTAATGATAATACATTATTTATTTAATTCCGAGAAAAATATAATGAATGATTTTAAATGGTCTAAAATTGATATAATTTTAATGTGTTCATATGTCACCAAAATAATATAGATCTATATAAAATATTAGATATTTTTTACACATTTTATTTAGATTCTATTTTCTTATTGATGTTATTAAATTCAAGGTAAATGAATAGTTCTAAAATTGACATTATAAATATTTTATAATAATAATATTTTTTATCTAATTTAAATACATTTAAAATAAATTATTTTTCTAAAGGAGGGATATATATTTAATGATATCATTCATGGTCCATTTATGGGTTATTTGAAAATTTATTTTAACATTAATAACCCATAATATGTATAAAACCTATATATTATGGTAATTTTAAAAATGTTTAATGAATGGTTAAAACAAAACTATAAGTGTAAAAATCTGATCCATATTTGTAAAATAACTTCTTGATGATATTAATTTGACACAAAATCATCTTATATTTGAATAAAGTCAACATGGCTCCATTTGGACATCTATCATGATTTATATTAATTTAATATTTTATGAAATTCCACAATACCACACAAATCAATTATAAATGGGAACTTGATACCTTTATTAATATCAACACATTGAGCCATGTATCTCACCAAAACCATTCCAATTCATCTTTTAAATATCTCTATATAATATTTTGTGTTTTCCGCTTCCAAAATCTTAACCATATGTTTATTAATAAAAGATCTAAAGGGAGTCCACCAAAGAGGAGGTAATCGCCTTTACCAAATCTTTCAAGTAAATTTCATATTATAAATCAACCAAATTAGTTGTAATCTGCTTAAGATAATAAATAAAATAGCATAAATTCATGTAGAAGTTTTTATGAATATTTTTCAACCATATTCCTCCTCCTTTTGATATTATGAAATGATAATATATCACTCACCATATGTATGACTTACCATCACCATATAGTGATGCAATTCATTTTTCATCACCACTTTACTTTTATGGTTATCAATATGGAACTATTTATTATGTATGATACTTTTGAAATAAATTTTTTCTATGAAGATTAATTTTTTAATCATCTATCATTATTTCCATCCATTAAAAAATGAAAACAATGTTCTTGGGTACATATAGCCTACCATCTCTATGAATGGTGAAATTCATTTTTCTATATATAGATTTATGGATTACTCTAAATATATATATATTCAATATTTATTATATCTATACAATCAATTATATTATTCAATTGATGTAATCATAATAAATGTTTAAATATAAGACCTACCAAATCAAAACATATACAAAAACAAAAACAGATGTCACCCGGAATAATGCCTTTATAAATAATTTTTAATAAACATGTTATAAAAGGTTATATGTAAATTATAAATTGTGTGATATATATATATATATAAATAAGTATGTTTCGGTGATATATATAATACCCCAAAATTCTAAAGTAAGAACATTTTTTAATAGTGTGTGAGACGTGCATCCTAGAGAGTAGAAAGGAATATTACATCTCGTGACATTTCAATATGTTTAATATTTAAAAAATATATATTCGATAGCTT
The DNA here is from genome assembly GCA_963277665.1 of Viscum album. Taxonomy (NCBI): domain Eukaryota; kingdom Viridiplantae; phylum Streptophyta; class Magnoliopsida; order Santalales; family Viscaceae; genus Viscum; species Viscum album. Next base: position 408,326,586 of record OY728130.1, read on the forward strand.
TTAATTCATGAAACACTAATTTATCATGAATTACATGTTGGAACAATTGTTTTTGATAGAATGCGTTACATGCATGAATGAATTTTACCAAACGGCAATATATTATCAAAATATTATTTTCTAATATAATAAGATATAATATATCCATTAAATTTTTTGTAATGAATATGAATAAATAACATATAAAAATATATGGTTGAATTCATTAGTTACTAAATAGGTAAAAATGAATATACATCCCAATTGAATATAAAATATTTTTTTAATAAAAAAACAGTTTTTATGTGCACAAGGTATTTTACCGTAATAAAATTTTATTAATTACTATTATTGGATGATTTTATTGAAATATATATTAAAAATATTAAATACAATACTTTTTAAATACATATAATTTATTCTATAGACATAATATATGAAAAACCCCAATATTATGCATAAAATCTTTATTTTTTTAAACGTAGTTTTACTACCTTTTAATGGATCACCAATTTGAAATCGAAATTTTGAAAATTTTATTAATATTATATTTATAAATAAAAACCATTTTTTAAATACTAACATAAAAATTATTTCATGGTGAATTTTTGGTATATTTATGGGAATTTTCATTTTTTGATGAATAATGAAAATTTTGGATTTTAATTTAAAACCATATTTTCATATAGTTTATTTATAGAGATAAATTTTTTGGTTTAGTATTTAAGTATAATTAGATCAGTAATATATTTGTTAAACCAACATAGTTTCTAACACCCCAAGGTACCATGATACACTTCTCTTTGAATAATACAGTAGCGTGTGCTGTACGCAACTTCGAGTTCTAACACACCATAACCAATCAAACTAGCCGTTATGAATAGAAATACCCAATTTTTGAAATTTTATACATTTTATATTTCAAAATGAACTTCATTTTTGGATTTATAATATCAAAATTATATTAGGGTGAATTTTTGGTACTTTTCAGATAACTTTCATATTTTGATGAATAGTAAAAACTAATAAATTTTAATTACAAACAACTTTTTTAATTGAAAAAATTAATAGTGATAAATTATGAATTTGAGTAATTTTAGAGTATAATTAGATTATATTTTTACCATTTAATCCAATGTTGGTCATTGGACATAATTTCACATTTAGACTTGACATAAGCAAGTGCCAATACTTTGATAGTTATTATCTTTTAAAAACACACTTTTTGTTTTACAACGAGAATTAATTTTAAATTAATTTATTCCACTTCTGTGTTTTATATTTAGAAAAATGTATTCCATATTTATAATCAGGAGGTCCAAATTGTGTAAATAGGTAAATTTTATTTTTAGACATTTTGAATAATTACTTCGGTAAATATTTTATTTACCATTGTTAAAGGGTAAACCCGGTAAATAAGATTAAAAAAATAATATTATAATAATAATAAATTGCCCTAAAACGTGTCATAGCCCTATTGGTTGATAAATTTCCGATCATGATCATCTTTGGGTCGATTCTGGGACACCATGGATCCACTTGTAAGTGATAATGACACTTTATATTAATTAAGTTAAAGTAAATACAAAAATGACATAAGCATATATCTTTTAGAAAAACAATTTTTACATAGGGTTATATATGTTATATTTTTGACTATAATTATTCATTATAAAGATAAAAATTTTTCCTATATAATGGTTTTTTATTTATAATTTTTATACATTGAATAGTTAAATTTATTTATGACACAATAATGATGCAGTATTTTCCTTATTAATGAAAGAATCAAATAATTGGTATTATAAAAGTTAAAATAAATAAAATTTGAAAGTTTTGATGACATCCACAAAATTTTTTCGGTTAATATTACATGTTATGATCTCTTTAATGAATTTTATTCGAAATAATAATGTTTTTAAGACTTTAACAAAAATAAATTATTAAATAGTGTCAAAATTGACAAAAATGAGTTTAAAAATATATATTATATTATTAATTGATATTCTATTCATAAAAATATATTGATCATAAAAAGGACTTATATAATGATATGTGTATTATTAATGGAACCCATGGGTGCCTCTTGGATGTATATAGTAATTTTATTAACTATATATTATAAAAATACAAAGAGACATGGTAAATGTCAAACTAATTAACTAAGAGTTAAAACTAAAAGATGAGGTTAATATAGTAACCCAAACATGTCTAAAACCTATTGGTTGAGATTTTTTCAACATATCCCCACCTTAAAATTTAAATAATCGACTTTGGATCCATTAGAATCCGAATATGAATTTATTATAAAATAATATTTCTAGCTTTTCCTAAGGTTCCCTCACCCCTCTTATAAAAGGGAACTCCCCCTTCTCTCTAATTCACACCTTCAAAGCCTTTTGGATCAGAAAAAAACTGAAAAAATATTCTCTCAACTTACCTCAATTAAACCTAGAGGTGTTATTGTGATCAGAAAGCCAACCTAAGGATCCCTTTTGATCAAATCAAAAGGAAGAACCCGTAGAAGAGGTAATGTTTTCACCACCCTCTTCTAAGTTCCTTTCTTCTTCTACTTCTTCTTTATTTGTTATTTCCAATATAAAATAATAAATCCAGTATATTCTATATACTATGATGTTATTAAAAATATTTCACAACTATATTCATTATTCTATCCATCTTATGAATGATAATGTCACCATGCATGTGTACGTACGGCTTACCGTCTCCACACCGTGGTGTAATTTGTTATTCTACACTATGTTATTTGGATGAATATAATGATGAGTAATATTTATATAAATAATTAAAATAACATGATAATTTCTTTGTAATATTATTATACCATCCAATTCCACACCATTAAGGAAATGATATTGTCGCTCGTGCATACGTACGGATTACCGTCCCCACGACGCGATTAGATTCATTTCCACATTCACCATTCATCGACGATTATGAAAATATATATTACTAATTTGTTTGTAATATATGACATAATAATGCTACTGGATGTATATACATATATATATATATATATATATATATATATGTGCGTACTTACAAATATTTTAATCACTTAGTCTCGTACAATACGTTATGAAAACGAAAACAACGTTTATGCGTACGGATGGACTACCGTCTCCATAAACGGTGTTTTCCATTTCATATATATATCTATTATACATAATTATATTATAAATATATATGATATATAAATAATTTTTTATATTATGGAAGTATATAAATCATGATCTAAGTGATACTATCAAGAGTAACATGTTAAAACACGTACAATAAAGAAAGTGATTATTACCCGAAATGTTAATTTAACATGGAAATTATTATTAAATGGGTTGTATGAAGTCCTAAATGAATAATGTATGATATAATAAATATTAATAAGGTTCGGGTATAATTTAGTAACATACTACGGTCTTCATACTGGAGATTAAACGTACCCTCAACTAAAGGAAAGTGCAAGGTAAGGGGTTTTCATCTCAATCCTTATTCCCATGAGATTTGTACCATATTGACACTATTACCTTTTGTGTGGTGTATGTACTGCCCATAATTGTATTATTTGTGTAATACACTTTAATATATGTGTATTTACCTTTTAATTGTATGATACCTCTTTCAAGGGGTGTATGTTTCGTAAGTTACCAAATTGGTAAGGGTTAATTTCACAATCTCTTTATTATCCGAAGTTGTTTATACATAAGTATCTTCTGGGACATATTTATTAACCATGTACATGTTTCATAAAAGATTTTTCAAAGGTATTTTTAGGGTAAATTTTACTAAATCATCATTTTAAATGTTTTAAAGATTTATTCTTCTAAACCATTCTCATTAATGTCCATGTTTTCAAAATGGTTTTAAGGATTTATTTAAATGGGAATGAATGTTTTAAAATTTTAATTACATTCAAATGTTTCAAAGTGGTATGGGACACTTTGATTCAAGAATTTATTTAAATGTCTTCCTTTATAAATTTTGTGAATTTCAAATTTTTTCTTGAAAAAGGGATATTTCTCTCAAAGATTTTTACAAATAATTTTCATCTATGTCATAATACTTTAATGGATTTTAAACTTGCTTAATGTTGATTTATTATGATACAAATCTTCCATATTGTATTGATGGTTTTTTGATATGTTTGAATTTGGATGTGTTATTCTTATACCAATCATGGTTTATGGAGAATGTATTGACATTTCGTATGAAATTTTTAATATGAATGTTTATGTTATGTTTAAACCTTTTCATATGAGGAATGCATTGGACTTAGTAAGTGACGGGTGGAGCCCATTATAGCTCCTCGATGCATCGTTAGGTCTCATGAGAAAAACTAGTGTCTTGGCACAAGGCCTTGACAAAATATTATTTTTAGTCTTGGCATAAGGAATTGACTATGTGGTTATGATGGTCTGGCATTATGCATTCCATCATTAAGAAAGTGGTTAGTGATATTGCATGTGAGTGTTCTAATAGTATAATATCCATGTGAATATGTAAATAGAATTACCTCATTTTATTTTTGACATGTTATGCTGAAGTTCTAGTTTAAAAGGCTTTTGTTTTAGTTATACATTGCCTTAAATGTTTACGCCTATTTATGAAAGTTTCCACTATATTTTTATCCTTACTGATCAACTGAGCTCACCCCTTTCTAGGTTTTATTTTTTATAGGATTCCAAGAAGTGTATTGTGATTGATATGCAGGGTTAAGCCAAGGGAATAATGTCATTCATAAAGGATAATTTATGTTGTTTTGTATGTTCTGAAGTGTAATGTAACATTGATGTATGTAATCTATTTTCCATGACTGCTAAACTGATCGGTCTTTCGGGACTTTATTCCTTGTAATCATGCCAATGTATTAAAATAATGCACTGACTACGGGTAACTAGGGTCGGGGTGTTACAGTTGGTATCAGAGGAAGTTTAGAAATTACATTGGAAACTAGATTATGATAAAATCTGATTAGAGCACATTACCCGAAGATAAAGTTTGAGGATTAGTATAGAAGAACTTCATAAAATTTTTGTAATGAATAGATTTTGTGAGTTTTCCAAGCAAATACATCCTTGTCTGTATACGAGTAGGTAGAGGTGGCTATGATATAGATGTACCTAGGTGTAAAACCCGAAAACACTACTTTGAACTAGACTCAAACGGGAACTGGTTCACAACAATGAGCCTTGCTGCACTATTGGTTACGACACCCCTGTGGGATATGCTTAAGATAATTTTCATTTTCTTTACAAATAATTTTGAAGGGTTTATGAGTATATACTTCCTCAATGAAAACATCTTTACAATTGTGGATTATATCTATAAACTGTTCAATCTACGTTAGGTATTTTACAAGTTTGGAATTATTCATTTCAATTCATAAACTAACCTAGTGCATTCCATTGTATAGAAATGGCACCTAGTAGAAGGAATGTGAATTCCAGCAATACGTATGATCCAAACAGTAAGAATGATCATATCTTTCATGGTATTAATCAAACATTTAGAAAGGAAATAGTCTCCCATATATTCTCAACATATGAAGAAATAGTATCATGTGTTAATAAGATAATTAAAGAATTCTCTAAGTCCTATGGATTTGAAGGAACTCAAGGGAAGAAAAGGATGGAAGAGAGAATGATTGTTAAAGGGAAGAGGGAAAATAATAATTTTCCCATATGTGATAACTTTGGGAAGAAACACCCTGGAACTTTCCAGAAGGGAATGGGAGTTTGTTATAAGTGTGAAAAAAGGACACCAACTACGTGACTTCAAGTGTAAGAAAAAGGTTTCCAATGTACAATGCTTCATCTGCAAGGAGTTGGGACACTACACGAACCAATGTTCAAATCATCAGATTATGCACTAAATGATGCTATTTGATAATAATCAAGTAATGATAATACCAAAGATTAGGAGGAATGATTATATTTCTTATGTTGTTATTAAAGAATTATGTCATTTGAGTGTTGTATCAGTGGTGTACTTGTTATAATAATTATGAAGTATATAAGGATTTTACTGCAGTACTATTTCATTAAGGACTTGAGATTTTGTGGAACCAAGAAAGGTGACTAAATAGTTGGTTAAAATTTTGGAAAATATATGGTTGAGATAAAGATAAACCATAACATGGTTCTGATACTGAGGTAGTGATTTTGGAACAATAGATGTTTTCTTTGGATAAATTATATTGGATATTCTTGACTACCTTGAAACTGATTAATTATTTGTATATTCTGTCACTGTTGGAGTTTACATAATTTTTGGATGGATGAAGTATATCCAGTATTCTATAAAGAATAATGGAGCATGAATTTAATCAATAAGGTTTTATGGTAATTCAGGATGTTACCATGTTTTAAAATAATATATGATGAAGGTTTTCACATGTTATTAAGCGGAAAAAAGGATCTTCATTGTGTTTACCTTCCTTATAAATTCTTGACTGTGAGTTTGGACCGAATTATTTTGGATAACTCTAGTTTGAGATTATTTTTGGATTTCCATAAAAGGACAACCCGGAGGTCGGGAGTCAACCCGTCGCATCTGGTAAGACTGCGAGACTTGAACCCACAACCGAAGGGAGACAATGGTGTATCACCTACCACTGGCCCACACGATGTCCAGGATTGAATAATGTAGTCTTTTTTAAAACAAATTATGGTAGATTAATTATAAATTCATTTTTAACCCTATATGAATAGGATAAATATAATATTATTTTTAAGTTCTATTATCTTTTAGAGTGAAATATGAGTTTGTGGTAGAAATTAGTTAAAGGATGGGACTCTACTTGTCAAGTATATATTTTTCTTCCTCTCTTATTCTATGAAGAAATTAATTCTTATACTTTAGTGAAGGGATCTTAAAACCAAAAATGTGATATCCTAATACCATATATCTTGTTGAACCGAAGGTATTTTAAATCATCATAGATTGATGAATTTATGGCCCTCAATTTTACACTTGTTTGTGATTGATGACCTCAATCACTACCTATCAATATTTACATTTTTCATCCAATTATATGTCTCTAATTTTCACCAATTTTCTCCTCATCAAGATCATAATTTTTTGGTGACCCTTTCATTTCCCTTTTACTCTTATTAAGACTAAATTTTATTAACCTAATTTCCGATGTGGGTTTTCCCAAAGGTGTTTTCTATTTTCAACATTTTATTTTTGAAAAATAATTTCAAATTGTGAGGAAAAAATTTATTAATGAAGGGGAGAATGTAACACCCCAAGATTCCATGGTATGCTTCTCTTTGAATAATACAGTAGCATGTGTTGCATGCTATTTCAAGTTCTAACACACCACAACCAATCAAACTAGACGTTATGAATAGTAATACCCACCTTTTAAAATTTTATACATTATATCTTTCAAAATGGACTTCATTTTTGGATTAGTAATATCAAAATTATCTTAGGGTTAATTTTTGGTACTTTTCGGATAACTTTCATATTTTGATTAATAGTGAAAATTACTAAATTTTAATTAAAAACAATTTTTTTGAATAAAAATAATTAATAGTGATAAATGATGAATTTGAGTTATTTTATAGTATAATTAGATTATATTTTTACCATTTAATCCAATTTTTGTCGTAGGACATAATTTCACATTTAAACTGGACATAAGCAAGTGCAAATCTTTTGATAGTTATTATCTCTTAGAAACACGCTTTTTGTTTTATCAACGGGAAATAATTTTAAATTAATTTATGCCACTTAAGTGTTTTGAAAAAATGGATTCCATATTTAGAATCAGGAGGCTGAAATTGTGTAAATAGGTAACTTTTATTTATAGACATTTTGAATAATTACTTCGGTAAATATTTTATTTACCATGGTTAAAGGGTAAATCTGATAAATAAGGGTAAAAAATTATATTATAATAATAATGAATTACACTAAAACGTGTCCTAACCATATTGGTTGATACCTGTCCGACCATGAGAATCTTCGGGTCAATTGTGGAACCCCATGGATCCACTTGTAAGTGATAATGACACTATATATTAATTATGTTAAAGTAAATACAAAAAAGACATAAGCATATATCTTTTAGCAAAACAATTTTTACATAATGTTATATATGTTATAGTTTCTACTATAAATATTCATTAGAAAGAAGAAAGGATTTAATACATAATGGTATTTTATTTATAATTTTTAGACATTTAATAATTAAATATATTTATTACACAATAATGATGGAGTATTTTACTTATTAATGAAAAAATCAAATAATTGGCATTATAAAAGTTAAAATAAATATTATTTGAAAGTTTTGATGACATAAACTAATTTTATTGGTTAATATTACATGTTAGTATTGCTTAAATGAATTTTATTCTAATTAATAAAGTTTCTATGACTTTATCAAGAATCCATTATTAAATAGTGTCAAAATTGGCATAAATGATTTTTTAAAACAAATATTATATTATTAATTGATATTCTATTCCTAAAAATCTAATGTTAGGATAAAGGACTTATATAATGATAGGTGTATTATTTATTGACCACTTGGGGGTCTCTTGTATGTATATAGTATGTTTATTAACTGTATAATATAAAAATACAAAGAGACATGGTAAATGTCAAACTAATTAACTAAGAGTGAAAACTAAAGATGAGGTTAATATAGTGACCCAAACCTTTATAAAACCTATTGGTTGAGTGGTTTTAGACCTATCCCAACCATAAAGTTTAAATAATCTACTTTTTATCCATTAGAAGCCGAATATGAATTTATTATAAAATAATATTACTAGCTTTTCCTAAGGTGCCCCTCACCCCTCTTATAAAAGGGCACTCCCCTTTCTCTCTAATTCACACCATCAAAGCCTTTTTGATCGACCAATATATTACCAAATATTCTCTCAAATCCTCACAATTCATCTTAGATGCCTTAGTTTGATCATAAATCCATCCTAAGGAGCCCTTTTGATCAAATCAAAAGGAAGAACTCGAAGAAGAGGTAATTCTTTCACCACCTCTTTCAAGTTCCTTTCTTCTTCCACTTATTCTTACTTGTTATTTCCATTATAAAATAATAACTACAGTATATTCTATATACTGTGATTTTATTATAAATATTTCACAACTATATTCAATATTCTATCCATCTTATGAATGATAATGTCACCATGTGTGCGTACGTACGGCTTACCGTCTCGACACCGTATTGTAAATTGTAATTCAATAATATGTTATTTGGATAGAAATAATGATAAGTAATATGTATATAAATAATTAAAATAACATTATAATGTCTTTGTAAATTAATATACCATCCAATTCCACACCTGTAAGGAAATGACATTGTCTCTCGTGCGTACGTACAGATTACTGTCTCCACGACGCGATGAGATTCATTTCCACATTCACCAATTAATCGATGATTATAAAAATATATATTAATAATAAGTTTGTAATATATGACATAATAATTCTACTAGATATATATACATATATATATATGTACTTAAAAATATTCTATTCACTTAGTTCCATTCAATACGTTTTGAAAACAGAAACAACGTTTATGCGTTTGTACGGACTACTTTCTCCATAAACAGTGTTTTCCATTTCACATATATATATTTTATACATAAATATATTCTAAATATATATGATATATAAATAATTTTTTATATTCTAGAAGTATTTAAATCATTATCTATGTGATACAATCAAGAGTAACAAGCTAAACACGTACGATAAAGAAAGCGATTCTTACCCAAAATGTTAATTTTACATGGAAATTATTATTAAATGGGTAGTATAATGACATAAATGAATAATGTATGATATTATAAATATTAATATGGTTCTGGTATAATTTATTAACATACTACGATATTCATATAGGAGGTTAAACGTACCTTCGACTAAAGGAAAGTGCAGGGTAAGGGGTTTTCATCTCACTCCTTATTCCCGGGAGATTTGTAGTATATTGCCACTATTACCTTTTGTGTGGTGTATGTACTACACATAATAGTATTCTTTGTGTAATACACTTTAATTTTGGTGTATTTACATATTCATTGTATGATACCTCTTTAATGGGGTGTATGTTTCGTAAGTAACCAAATTGGTAAGGGTTAATTTCACAATCCCTTTATTATCCGAGGTTGTTTTTACGTAAGTATCTACTGGGACATATTTATTATCCATTAAATGTTTCATAAAATAGTTTTCAAAGGGATTATTTTTAATGTAAATTTTACTAAAACATTATTTTAAATGTTTTAAAGATTTATTCTTCTAAGCTATTCTCATTAATGTCCATGTTTTCAAAATGGTTTTAAGGATTTATTTAAATGGACGTGAATGTTTTAAAATGATAATTACATTAAAAATTTACAAAGTGGTATGGGACACTTTGATTAAGAAATGTATTTAAATTTCTTCCTTTCTAAATTGTGTGACTTTTAAATGTTTTCATGAAAAAGAGATATTTCTCTCAAAGATTTTTACAAATCATTTTTATCTATGTCATAATCCTTTAATGGATTTTAAACTTGATTGATGTTGAATTATTATGATACAAATCTTCCATATTGTATTGAAGGTTTTGTTATATGTTTGAATTTGGATGTGTTATTTTTATTCCATTCATGTTTTATGGAGAAAGTATTGACATTTCGTATGCTAGTTTTAATACGAATGTTTATGTTATGTTTAAACATTTTTGTATGAGGAATGAATTGGAGTTAATAAGTGATAGGTGGATCCCGCTATAGCACCTCGATGCATCGGTAGGTCTCATGAGAAAAACTAGTTTCTTGGAACCAGGCTTTGACAAAATCTTATTTGTAGTCTTGGAAGAAGGCCTTGACTACGTGGTTATGATAGTTTGGAATTATGCATTACATCATTATGAAAGTGGTTTGTGATAATTCATGTGGTTATTTGACTAGTATAATATCCATGTGAATAAGTAAATGGCATTACCTCATTTTATTTTTTCCATATTATGTTGAAGTTAATGTTTAAATGTCTTTTGTTTTAGTTATACATTTCCTTAAATGTTTATGCCTATTTATGAAATTTTCTGCTTTATTGTTATCCTTACTGAGCATCTGATCTCACCCCTTTCTATGTTTTATTTTTTCTAGGATTCCAAGAAGTGTATTATGATTGATATACAGGGTTAATCCAAGGGAATAATGGCATTCACAAAGGATTATTTATATTGTTTTGTATGTTATGAATTGTAATGTAACATTCATCTATGTAATCTATTTTCCAAGACTGCTAAACTGATCGGTCCTTCGGGACTTGATTCCTTGTAATCATGCCAATGTATTAAAGTAATGCACTGACTCTGGGAAACTAGGGTCATGGAATTACATAGTTAATTTTAATATATATCACATTGAATTGTTATATTCGAACATGGATTTGTTTTGAACATATTTAGTTAAAAACATAATTTTTTATCCCGTCTGTGGGATTAATTTCAAAACAAATTCTACCAGATATGAAATTTTAATTTATAAATATGGATTCCATATTCTCAATAATCAGAATTTATAATTTATAAAAATTTAAACTGAATTTTTGAACAAAAAAAATAGTAAATCTGATTAAAATAAATTATAGTGATTAAGAGAAAATTTTTATTTAAAAGGGTCTAAACCATAAACATAAGGGCCAAAATGTCCAATACACATGTACAAAAACCTATTGGTTTGAAATATTCTATTTGGGTTCATTATTGAATCCACATGGCATGGAAAGAAACATGAGCGTAATTCCCTATTTAAAAAATTTACAAGAATTCCACTCCTCCAAAACTATAGAATGGAACTCACACCTCCCACTTATTTACACCACTGAAGCCATTTCCCTCACAAAACACCTTCATAAATTGTTCCTAAAAATCCCTCCCCTCACCATTAAATCTACACTTTTGGCATTAATCCATCCATGGATATATTTTGGTACAACCGAAAATGAGTTACTCAAATAAGTGGTAATGTTCTCCAACCATCATGTTTATTTCATTTCATTATCAACCCCTTAAATTATTCTTATAAAATTACAATATAATAAAATTAGGGCCCTAAAAACACTAGAATGATTTTATGCTGTTATTTCTACATAATCTTTCACACAAATCCATCAAGTGGGATACACAATCATTATTTCGGTAAACAACAAACTACCACCTCACAAAACTATGCCATTCATTCTTCAATTAAAACTTTTCATGTTTGGAATAATGATGGTTTTAAAGATTATATATTATATATATGATATTTATAATTACTTTATTATTATGTAACTTTTTAAATAAATGAACCTTCATGAATTCCATTTTGTGGGAATATGATAACATCGTTTGTGGACATGTGGACTACTGCCTCCTCAAAGTGATGTGATTTGTTCACAATTTACATGGAATGTAAGAATAATGGATTTAATAAAAGTATGTGAAATATATAAAATAAATGTTATAGTATAATTTTAATATAAATATAAGTATATAATTTACTTTTCAGTCATTTAAACATGACAATGAAATGTATGTAGTGTTCATGTATACATATGACCTACCGTCTCCATTAATAGTGAATTTCATTTCTTATCTACAAATAATATACATTATTCTAAATACATGTATTCTGATAATTTAATAATGGGTTAATTTTTTATATAATTAAATCATGATCAACTTAATAGGAACAAAAAAAATAACAAGTCGAAATATACTAAAAAACAGGTCAATTAACACCCGCTATAGTCAAAATAATGAAAGATTGATAAGAAACAGGTAATAAGATTTTATAAGAAGTTAATATATGATATTTTAAATATGAGTGTTGATATAGTATATGTTAATAACATTCTTATAAATATTAGAAAATAGGTTAATAAGTGTTCCACCAAAAGGAAGTCTAATGTAAGTGATTTTCATCTCACTTTTTACAAATATGAGATAAATATCATATTCACCACTTAAATATTTTGGGTGGTGTTTATAATTCCATTTTTGATATATTATATCATTAATACATTTATATTAAATATATTCAATTTTATTATTTTAATTATATCATCCAAGGGGTCTTAACATGAAAATTAGAAACGGGTTAAAGTTATCTGGCAATTTATCTTTTTTTTTTGTGATATTAAACTTTCTCTAAAAAATCACTTTCTAAAAGTATTTTTCTTTGAAAATTATATGTATTTCACATATACGTAATATTGTATGATGGATATATTATTTACAAAACAATTTATAAATTTCACATTTGATATTTATTTTTAAAGGTATTGATTTGCAAAGGGATTATTGAAATATTTTAATCCTTTGCACAATCCAGGTATTTTATAAGTTAATTTATTAATAAAATAAAATCAATTTTTTGATATATGAAGAATAATATGGATAAGAAAAAAATTGGTTGGGTTACAGTTAATTAAATCCTCTTGATGCATTAGTATTCTCATGTGATGAATTTAGTTGGACAAACCCATCGCGTTTGTAACCAATAAATTTTAAATTATCTTGTGAGTGGTATTGAAAAGAGATTTATGGTTGTCCAAACCAAATCTATTTGTACACAATATTATTTAAACTACATTTTAAACATTATTGAAATTAAATTTTTTATATTTCTAGGAATTATTAAGTCCAATATTAAGTCATTTAATTAATTTCAGACATTATTATCTAAAGTATTTTCAATATTAAAAACTATATGGATGCATTTCATTCTTAGTTAATTGATTAAATATAATGAGTGATAATTTATTTACCTTTTAATATTAATTATTCTCCTAGATTCATTATTATTTCCACTATACTAAATTATTATTGACCATTTGAGGTCACCTTGATTTTAAATTCTTTCCCCAAGTTATGAAAAGGAGAACATAGAATTATTTTCAAGGATACACTGCATGGGACTTTTTTAGGAATTTTGTTTTATTTTATATTTCCTAATGTAAAATATGTATTATGTATGGAATCAGTTTTTCAAAAAATACTATGTTATTCAGTCTTTTTGAATTTTATTCCATGTATTCATTCCAATGTAATAATGTTACACACCGGCTTTGAGCCTCTAGGGTAGGGGCGCTACAGTTGGTATCAAAGTAAGTTTAGTACAAACCATGGAAAATAGATTTAGGAAATCATTTTTTAGTTGATATAAAACTATGTTTGAATTTAATGATAAGTATAGAAGAACATACTATAATATTTATAAGGTATCCATTATGTGGGTATTCCATGTAATACATCCTTGTCTAGATACATAAAGTGGAAGTGGTTCATGAAAAAATCTACCTAGGGGTGATAAATCTGAAAGGTTTTTCTATCCAAGTTCAAGTGTAACCTTTTATACAGAAATGGGCCTTACAGCACACATGATTTGATACTTCGAATACATATTCATAAAGTAATTCCAAATTTATTTAATAACCTTTATGAAGTATTTGAATGCAAAGATCTCCCCAAATAAAGTCAACTTATTATTATAAAATAGATTATGTAAAATTACTTCAATTAAAGTTAACTATTTCACTATTTTGGGGATTATATATTATTTTAAATAATGTTATGATCTAATTGATTATATTAAAATTTTTAAAAATGGAACTAGGAAGGGAGAATGGTATCAATACTTGTGAACAATAGAGATATTGTCATTCTGAGAAATCAAATATTAGTGGTATTAGAACTAAGAAAATAATAGATATATTAGGACAAATTAATTATTTTATGACACATAAACTTTAAAAGATAGAGAAACTTGTTCCACATATATATTATCCAATGTTTTATTGAATTATCTGGAGGAGGTCTCCATCATTTAGTGGGATTTTTAATCTAAATATAGCTGATAAATTGAATAATTCATTGGATAATATATTTATGGTGTTGGCATGTGGTGAAAGGAAAAAGGTTTCACTTTAATTTTGTTTTCTAAATGATGATTTGTTTCAATGGTGGATGTTGATATAGATTTTTTGGGAGGAAGATAAAATAAAACTGATGGAATGGATGTCTTTCAATGACAAAGTCATTGAAAAATATTTTCCTAATAAGAAAAAACCGAGATGAATAGAAATATCTATAGTTTAAATAAAAATGTGTAAGAATGTTTTGTGATGTATGAAGATAAATTTACAAGGATATAAATGTATTAAATGTATTGAATGAAAATAAAATATTATAATATTGAAAATTTCTTTGAAGGGATTAAACCAAGTCTTCTAAGGTTGCTGGCTTCGAAAAATTACAGTTATTTAATGAAATACTTTTATTTTTTATCAAGAAAAAGAAATTTTTCTACAAGTATCATTACATTGATGGAAATAAATATAATAATAGTATATTATATCATAAAAGGGATAGGTAAATAAGAGAATTGTGTATTTTTCGTTCATGTGATAATTTTTTAAAGAAACACCCATTTACTTTATGGAAGGGAATGGGAGTTTTCTATAAGTTTGGAGAAAATGGTCACAAAGTTTGTGATTGAAAGGGAGATAAAAAAAATTACAATATAAAATGTTTCTATATTAATAATATTGGGAACTAAATAAATTAATGACCCAATAATAAAGGTAATATACCTCTAAAGAATCATGGGGATCAAATTCATGCATGTGTTATTGAATTAAACTAAGTGGAATGATTAATTTTGTTTGGATATAATAAATATGTTTTAAAAGTATTTAATTAATGATTTTCTTATCAAATTAATTATAAATTTTTTAAGGATCATACTATAGTAATATTTTATTAATAATTTGATAACAATGATGAATGGTACGAAGAAAATTGTTTTAGTAGAAATATAATAATTTAGAAAACACATGATAGAGGAAAACATAACCCTTAATATGTTATTGATGTTGAGATAAGGATGTTTAATAAAGGGATTATTGATATAGATAATGTAAATCAAATACTAATAAATATCATATAAATTATTCTAAAGTGTTGTATCATAATAATCTGGAATGATTAACAATTTATGAAATGGTATAAGTTCATCGTTGGATGGAATTTTAGAGATTGTTGTATTATGTTAACATATTATTTAACCAATACAAAGAAATGGAGTATAAATATCTCATGGAATATAAAAATTGTAATAATATTAATATGAAATACAAATGATTTATATAATTATATTTTCTTACATTCATATAGAGTAAAATAATTTCTCAACAATAGGAAAAATGGTCTTGAAAAACAATATTGTGCAATTATCATCATGTTTTATGGTATAAATGACATTTATTAACATAATTGGTTTATGTTTTTGTGGTTAAAAACATTATCCTTATCATATTATCTATCACAATCTATTAGAACATGATTCTTATATGTCTCTTCCTTGTCGATTGTTTCACTAATTTTCTCATATTCAAAAGCATTGTTTTGTGGTGACATTCAGATTTCATTTTCCCTATTATTAAGAAGATTTGTTATTACCCCTATTTATGATGTGGATTTTGAATAATAGTTTATTTTAAAATAAAAATACCATTATTACTACGAAAAATTTTAAATTTGTGAGGACATAATTTAATTATGAGGGGGATAATATAACACCCTGAAATTTTAAAGAATATTATATTTAATCGCATAAATGACAGCCAAAACTAAGAGAGGAAAGGAATATAAAATCATGAAAAATAAAGAAATATATAATATTTTCAAATAAATATATTTCATATATTTTAATTAATGAAACACTTAGTTAGTTTGGATTACATGTATGGAAAAATTTGTTTTGTATTTTTCATTATATGCAAGACTGTGTTTTAGAAAACAACAATATATTAATAAAATATTGTTATATAAAAATATAAGATATAAAATAGAAGTTAAATTAGTGGTTTTGAATAATATTAAATAACTATAAAAATATATGGTTTAATTCATTAGTTACCAATAAGATATAAATTAATATAGAACCCTATTGAATATAACATAAATGTTTTTATAAAAAACTATTTTATGTGTAAAAAGAATTTCTTTCATAATAAAATTAAAATTATTAAAATTATTTTATGATTCTAATGAAATTTATATATGATCTTAAATATAATAATTTTTACACTAATTTATTATATTTTATATACATAAGATAATAACAAGCCGAATATTACGCAGAAAAAGAAATTTTCATAAAAAGGATATTTTGCCACCATTTTATTGATCACCTATTTTAAATATAAATTTTTACTCTTTTATAAATTTTATATTTCAAAATAAATTAAATTTTATTTAAAGGGAATGTAAAAATTTGGTTCGGTTGAATTTTTATTATTTTTGTAAGAAGTTTAATTTTTAAAGAATAGTGAAAATATTGGATTTTAATTGAATATTTAATTTTCATGTAGTTTATATAAAAAGATATATATTTTATTGATTTGGATATAGAGTATAATTAAATAATTTTTATATCATTTAATACAATTTAGGTCATTAAAATCAATTTCACATCGAAATTGATTATAAGAACTTGGAATACTTCTGAGGATATTTACTTTAAAATCCCACTTTGTCTTCCTGTTTGAGGGAATAATTTTAAATTAAATTATAATAAACATATGATTATAATTTGATAAAATTTAATAGATAATTTGAAACATTATAATATATAACTTATAAAAATTTCATCTTATTTTTTCACCCATAATATTAGTAAACGTGATTAAAATTAACTACAATGATTACGAGAAAAATTAGCTTAACAAGGGACTAATCGTTGATCTTATGGGACAAAATTCCAAAGACACGTGTTTAGAATAAATTGGATGAAAAATATCAATTATATTATTCTTTTTATATAGTTCAGTTAATTATTGGATCCACTTTACATATAAGAAACATGGATGGATTTCCCTTTTTAAAAACATTACAAGAAAGTCCCTCCTCATCCACAATAAAAAGTCACTCACCCCTCCCAAATATTCACACCCATGAAGAGCTTTATATCATCCAAACCCAATAAAAACACTTCCCCCAAATCTTTAACATCATCATATATTCCTAAAAATAGTAATAAATCTATCCAAGGATGTCTTTTGGTATAAAAAAACAGGCGTTACCTGAATAAGAGGTGAAATTATTCTTCTATCACGTTTGTTTAATTTCATTGATCACACCTTGAATTATTCTAATATAGTTAATATATAATAAAATTAATATAATAAATATACAAAATTTTTCTTATTCGAATATTTTAACCAACATTTTTCCATAAATCCATCAAATGGGATTTGCAATCATTGTTCGTGTGTACGGAAGACTACTGCCTCCCGAACCGATGTCGTTCTTTCTTCCATTACCAAATTTAAATGATAAAATAATGAATTATATATAGTTTTATATGATATATATGGTATCTATAATGTCTTTATTCTTCTTTAAATTCTTATATAACCATAAAATCATGACATTCGTTTTGTGGGAATACGATAACATATTTTGTGGATGTGTGGACTACCACCTCCTCAAAGCGAGGAGATTCTTTCACACATTACATAAAATGTATTAATAATGGTACTACTAAACATATGTGAAATATACGAAATTAATAAGATATTTTAATTATAATATAAATATACATATGAATTAATTTTCATTCTTTTTAATAATAAAATGATATAGAAGTAATGTTCTTGTGTACTTATGATACACTATTTCCATAAATGGTAGATTTCAATTCCAATCTACTTGTTTTTTGTATTATTATAAATTAATATATACTTATAATCAAATCAACTTTTAAATTCATGATATGATAAAATAATTATTTAAAATATAAGAATAAAATAACAAGTAAAAACATACTCGACAAACTCGACAATTAACACCTGAAAGAAAGAAAATAATAAAATATTTGTCAACAAATGGGTAATAAGATATTATATGAAGTTAATATATGATATAATAAATATTATTATTGTTATTTTATAAGTTAATAACATTATTGAAAATATTATTAATGAGGTTAAATATATTTCCACCAAAAGGAAGTGTAATGTAAGGGCTTCTCATCTCACTTTTTACATTTATGTGATAAATATCATTTTCACCACTTACATATTTTTTACGGAGTTTTTACTACCAATTTTGATATATTATATCATGAATCATTTTATATTAAATTTATTTAGTGTTTTAATTATAATTATCTCATCTAGTGGATTTTTCCTTGGAAATTACAAACAAATAATTGTTATCCTGTAATCTATCTTTCTTTTTTGATTGTTAACTTTCTCTAAAAACAATCACATTATCATAATCATTTTCACTTGAAAATTGTATTTCATTTTAATATCAACATAATTTTATGATATATATTATTATTTATTACACTTTATACCATTTTTACATACAATATTTACATTTAATGTTATTTATTAACTAGGTAAATATTGATAAATATGCATCCATTACTCAATACAGATATTTGATAAGGAGTACTGTTAATTAATTTTAACAAATTATTCAATATATGATGAATTATTTTGAAAATAAATACATTAGCTAGAGACTAGATAATCAAATACCATTGAAGAATCAATATCCTCAAGGGAAGAATTTAGTTGGACAAATACTTCACAATTATAACCATTATATTTCAATCTGTCTTATGAATGGTCTTGAAAGAAGAGTTATGGATGTAAACACCAAATCATTTTTAATTGAATATGTTTTAAAACATACTATGAAATGTTTTGATAGTAAATGTTTCATGTTCTTATGAAAAGTGACTTCAAATATTTAAGAATTTTATTCATTTCAATTATTAATATGAATATAATTTTCACTATGAAAAAATCTTTGGATGGATATCATTATATGTTAATTGATTAGGTGGAATATTTGTTCTATTATCAAACATTATATATTGATTATTCTTATTATTTTATTATTAATTTCATTATACAGATCCCCTAATAAAAATTTTATATCACCATTATTTTGTTTCCTCTCCCTAGGTTATGAAGAAGAAACCTTTGAATGTGTTTCACAGATGTAGTTCATTATCCTTTATTATATATTATGTTTTATTTTCTATTTCACAATGTAAAATGGGTATCATGTGTGTAATCTGGTTTTCCAAAAATGATAAATTTTTCTATAATATGGGATTCGAATCCTTGTAATCATTTTAATGTAATAATATAATAATCTTGATCTGGGATTTTGGGGTATAGGTATTACATAGATGTATAATAAATACATTTTTATTATATATGAGTGTTTTATAGTTCCTTGAAACATGTGTTCTAGTTTTAATAATCACAGCTTCCTAGTAGTTTCCATTAGATAGATTCATGGAACTAGAAACAACCAATAGTTCTTTGTCCAAAAGGTACATGCTTTCCAAATATATGTGTTGGTTAAGTTTGAGCATTACGATACTTAAGAATGTTCATTGGTTGAGAGGATTGGATGTCAGATTCATCACACCCTTTTGGGGTGAATTGTCGTCTACTCGGGGAATCTCTTTATAAATTCATGATATTTTCAGGAATCCTTATTAATTTAACAAATATAACATATGTTTACCTTGGAATTTACAATCACTCATTAACATGCATGAAATTTAGAATCATATATATGTATTAGAGGTTATTCAACAATGGAGATATCCATATTTATTTGAGGTTATACATTAATGGTATCCTCTCATATACTATTTAAATATTATTTTAATAATCTTTATGATGATACTGGTTTTTAAGCCACTCTGAGGGGAACTATAAAATTTATTGTCATCAAGGGAGATGAAGGTTTTTTTGATATCGGGATTGTACCCATAAATTGGGAAACCTATGTATCCTTCTGGAAGGAATCAGAACACTCGTAGTTTGGTGCCACTTAATAGGACAGATCTTACCTTTTAAGGTCATGTGATAAGGACCTAATTGTATAGTTTAATTTCATGTGGTAAGGAAATCTAAGAGAAAGGTTCTTAGTCAATGTTTCGTGTGGTACTTATGCCAAATTATCCCAAGGAATTTGGAAAGGATATGATTTTTCAAGTAAAATTAGACCCTATTTTGAATATGGACCAAGAAGAACATGGTTGATTTGACGTGTCGATATTGAAGATCAAGGAGGCTTCCTATGTATCCCATTTTGATGGGGATCAAAGACCATGTAGTTTGATAAGTCTCATAGGAATGTATAGTCATTTGAGAGAAAATGGTTTGGGATTACTTCATGAAAAGGATGCCTTGGTGATTTAGGGGTTTAATTTTAGGCTTACTTATAAAGAAAATGCCCAAATTAAGGAGATTGGGGTTGGATACCTGGGAGGATATCCAATGAGATTAGGCCTTGGGAATGCATCCTACATATCTTAGTCTGAATAAGAATCAGATTTCTCGTAGTTCAAGAAATATTGTGCAAATGCTGTGATTATGACAAATATATAAGCCCACGTGAGTCATGCTCAGTGTGAGAAACAAGAAGATGACAAAGATTCAACAAAGGGACTCACAATTTTCCTCCTATGCTGGTGGAAGTGGGATCACCTACGATGGATGGGGTGGATGAGGTCATGTCAACCAGAGAAGTGGGTGATGTGATGAACATTCCCTCTCTACAATTTACATTGGACAAGGTTCCAATGAAATAATGGAGTGAAGGTGAAGGATGTAGAGAGGAGCAATAAGGACACCTCATACTTTAAAGGTTATGGGAATACACCAGGATGGATTCCCTAAAATTGATCCTGGTAGGGGAGGGATATTTTTATTTTACTTTCTTGGAAAAGAAAGTGTGAATCGTACCTTCCCTACTAGATACCTGAGGTTCCATGTCATAGAGACGAGAAGGGGAGGTTAGATCCCAAACCCTAATCCTCCAAATTGGGAACATCCCAACAATGTTCATGCAAGAAAGGTCCATGTGACTACAAATATACAAACCCATAGAAACTCCATGAATCCTAACCCAATTGTGAAACAAATGTGGGAAACCTCTGACTACAGATATACAAACCCAAATAGGAGACACACTGATGTGATTTTTCCCTTGGTCTTAATAAGTTAGGAGGTTTTTGTGAAGGTCTCAACAGAATCCATTTTAGAAAAGGGATCCAATGAAGAAGAATTCTCGACATGAATGGATTTGAAAAGGGCTTAATGGATTGTATATTGAAGTCACTAGGTGAATCAAATAGGGTCACCCATGTAGGTACTGGAACACAAGTATGGGAGCACAAGTAGGCTTGGGCGACCTAATGTTCAGTTAAGCAATAGACACCCTATATGTTAATACTTGGGGGAGACCTAACTAAAGCCTTCAAGAGTATTCATGGGTATTCCAAAAAATGGGGCACTCAAGTTCCTATGATAGGAATAGGTGGTGCTCAAGTGCTGTTGATTTTGGGAGGTTGGGCACTTTAGGGTCACAAGTGTTATTGATTTTAAACACTAAAAAGTACTTAAGTCCTATAATCCTCCTTCAATTCCTCCTCTTTTGGTGTTAAATAACTACCTTGAAATTTTCAGAATATTTGGGAGAAGAACTAGGGAGACCAGAGCAGCAATTGGGCTTCAGGGAAATTTATCCATAGAAATGAAGGCCCCAAGGGTCTATTTATAGGCAAAAAAGGGACCGTCGCCAAAAACAGTTTGGGTGCCCAAGTGGGTTGCTTTCCAGATGGAGGTGTGAAAGTACCATGTGTTCCAATGGATCCTTGGTCAGACTAGGGCGATCCAAAACTAATGACTTTGAAAATCTTGATTTCATATTTGTGTTTTGTATTGTTTTTTCTAAGGAATTTCCCTTTTTCATATTTTTTGACTCTTTGGTGGAATGGAGTGTTAAAAAAATCCACCCCAAAGAATTGGATCTAGAATGAAAAGGGGATCCTATACTGAGGTAATGTAATGAACAGGAAAAGAGGAGGATACTATGGCATGAAAGTTGACCTGTGTAATATGGAAGGGCATGGAATTTGGTAGTGCATAGGATTCTTGCGCACTTGCGTCGCTTATATATAGAAGCTTCACTATTGAAAAAATTCTTCCGACTTCTGGAAATCTTGATCTCGGCATGCAAGTCTGGTTTTTTTTCTCAAATGCTTTTGTTTAGTTGAACTTCCATTGTATAGCTTTACTTCTATTCTATAACTACGGAACCCCACTTGCGTGCTTGTTTATACTTGTGCACCATGTTTTGGACTTCCGTTCCTTAATTCCTTTGTTGTTTTTTTAAATTCTTTTGTCAAAACATAAAAAATGATCTGACTTTAAAGATGATTTTTTGATCACTTTTGTAGGTTCAATGGATCCCAAAAGAATCAGAACCACCAATGAATTGGCTAGTAAGAGGATTGATGACATGATGAACGTTGTCAATCATGTCTAATTTGATGTCTGTGACACAACACTCGCAGACTTGGAAAAATATCTATAGAAATATCACATCAATATTACCTACATAATTTATTTTCCTTTTTATAATTATGGTCATCTGTAAGTATAATGCCCTAGACTTAAACATTACTTAATCTTGAGATATTTCAAGAATACACCTTGAGGATCTTTTCAGGTTTAGAGTTTTAGAGAATTAGATCATAAAACTTGCATTACATTCCACATTTAAAAAAAGTGGTTAAATAAAAGATAGTATTCATTTTTTCAATCAACGGAAACATATTTAAAATAAAACACGGATTATTTCTTGACACTTCCTTGACACTATCATCATATCATATACCCTTCCCTTGACCTGTGAAAAACATTTCAAAAACATGGGATGAGCATAAAAAGCTCAATAAGGGATATAAAAATATGGAAAGGAAACATGAGTACATGTATACATAAGAATCAATGAAATCATACTGTACTCATAAAACATAAGCACTTTTAGATACCTCATCAAATCATGAATAAATCATAGAAATCATAAGACATAAAGGTAACTTGAGGCATTCACAACATTCTTACGTAGGGATTAACCCTCTTGGTCATGTTTGGAATATCTATCATCATATATTCCCTAAATCTCTTTGGATAAACCTTAATGATTAACTCCTTCATGTTACCCAATGCATTGGAGAGCTATATTGGGCTCACCTGACATTAGTTTATCACAAAACCACCCATCTTCATAACAATGCCCAAGAACCATAACATAATCGTATCACATAAAACATGCATAAAGGAAACAAAACATTTCCACATTTCAATCACAAGATATCAATACAACACATTGATATAATAAAAACATTATGAAAACCATTTTCAATACCAAAATAAAAGAAAAGTAAAATATGGTATTTATTTTTCATTTAAAAAAAGGTATGGCTTGTAGAGGAAGCTGAAACTCAAATAATGGTCACGGCGGCAGAGAATTCGTTGTCGCCGCATACGTACGACAAAAACATTCCATTTTTTCGTCTAGTAAACGCTTCGTATAAAAAAGGATTCCTTTTGGATAATCTTAAAAGTCAAAGGGGTTTATACACCTTATAAAATAAGGTTGTGTATAAAACAAAATATGCCTCAATGAAAGAAGATTGAGACGAAGTCCCATACCTCGGGTCCGACTTGACTCAATTGTTCTTTAAACTCCTGAATAATAAACTTGAGTTAATTTCTACATTCTTAAGAACCTTTTTCAAGTTCATTATTACTTTTATATCACTTATTACCATGTCATTAACACTATGTAATTATTTAAGTTAATAACGGTCGTTTTAACGATCATTGGTACTTGAGTCAAAAATAAACTCTTTATAATTACAAGATGTTCGTGTATCCATTATATCCAGAGTTATACTCATGATTTAGATATCATATATATCATATATATCCAGTATATACATGCATTTATAATATTACATAACATTTAGAGGTATGAAATGAAATGCACAGTTGATGGAGACGGTAAGCCGTACGTACGCATGAACGCTACTTCCATTTCTATTTCATATTTAATGGAATTAAAACATAATTATACATGATAGTATTATAATTACAGTATTATATAATATATAATATCATTCAATCTATCCTTTATATGTACCACATATGGTATCAACGAATCAAATCACTTTGAGGGGGCGGTAGTCCGCACTTCCTAAAATGAAGATATCACGTTTACCCATAATGGAAACCATAACAGTATGCCATAAATGGAAAATACAGAAGCTTAAGTAAAACATAAACATATTATATATCATATATAAATATATTTTCATCTTAATGGCCACCTTTGAAGGTGTTAAAAGAATATTGAACAATCATCGTTTCGTGAGGCAGAAATTCTCCATCCACGGAAACAGTATATTCTTTAACCATTAGATGTAGATGTGTGTAAGTGTAGCTAGAATCCTTATTATAAAAAAATCCTAGTATATTTAAGATAATGGTGTTGTTACAAAAAAAGTAATAAAAAGAGTTTAGAGGGTTGGAGTAGAAAAATAAAACATAAGAACACAAGAGAAAACACTACCTTTTAAACGGGTAACTCTTTTTGATTTGAGCTCCAAGGCTTCCTTGGGAAGACTTCTTCCCAATGTGAGGCTTCAAGGAGTAATATAGGGATGTGGAGAGACAAAATGGACTGGGTTTTTCTGAACCAAAGGCTATGGAAGTGTTGATAAGGTGGTAGACGTGGGGGCCTTTTATAAGAGGAGAGGAGGGGCACTCTTGGAAAGTTAAGAAAAGATACTTTGCTATAAAATGAGTTTCGAATAAAAAAGGTCCCACAATTATAAATTTAGAGGATAAAGTGATATGGGTTCAAATACACCCATAAAATAGGTTTTTGACATATTTAGGTCTTAGATTTTACATTATCATTTCATTTTACTTAAATCGTTAAATAATGAGGTCATCGCTGCATCATCATGGTGTCAAAAATAATTTAATTTATTTAATGTCTAAAAATTATAAAAAAAATACTATGATGTTGGAAATCTTTTTATCTTTCTAATGAATATTTATAGTAAAAAATATGACTTGTATAACCCCATTTAAAAATAGTTTTATTAAAACAACTCATGTTTGTGTCATTTTTACTTTTACTTTAAATAAAAGGCATTAATGTCTTTATCTTACCCAAGTGGCTCCATGGGGTCCCAAAAATTTACCCATGAGTTTTCTTGGTCATACATGACACATCCAATAAGAGTAGGACATGTGTCTAGGTATTTTCATTTTATTATAATATCATTTTTGCCTTAAATTGCACTAATTACCTCTAATCGCGATTAATAAACATAAAAGTTACTATTCACCAAAAAATTATTTTAATCCCATTAAACCACATTTTACTTTTTAATGATAACCATGTATATCATATTTTTGAAATTAAAAACATAGAGGTGGTAAAATTTCATTTAAACAAAAAATCAGTTTTTTAAGTACCACTTAGTGGTTTCACTATTCATCAAAAATTGAAGTTTTTCAGAAAAATACCAAAACATCACCCTAAGATATATATGATATTCCGGATTTAAAAATTATGTCTATTTTACAAAATTCAAAACATATAAGTCACATTAATTAATTTAATAATTAATTCCCGCTGTTTGAGGAAATAGCGTGTTTTTATGAAACAATAAGTATCAAAAGTTTGACACTAGTTTAAGTTCAATTTCAAAGTGAAATTAATTCCAACGACCACTATTAGATTAAATGGTAAAAATATATTCTATGTACACTTTAAAAAAATAAAAAGATAATCTAACCATATAATTAAATTACATGAAAAAACAGTTTTGATGTAAAATGCATTATTTTTCACTATTCATTAAAAAAATGAACATTGTCGGAAAAATACCAAAAATTTACACAAAGTAAATTTCAATGCCCCAATAATAAAGAATAAGTTTATTTTGACAAATAGAGCTTATAAAATTGTCAAAAGTTTGATTTAAAAATGGTTTTCCATCAAAAGGCAGTAAAACAATCTTTTAAAAATATTAGTCTATTCCTTGCTTACGATTGGATTTATTCTCATTTTAAGCCTCTAAAACACTGTCTAATTCATTAATAGACATAGATAAAAATATATATTATTAATTACTTACATGGGATGTTACATCCTTCCCCCTTTATAAAATTGCGTCCCCGCAATTTATTTACTTATCGAATAAGTGGGGGTATTTAGCCTTAATTGAATTTTCAGATTCCCAAGTTGCCTCTTCAACCATGTGGTTTTTCCACAAAACCTTTTCCTGATGAATTAACTTATTCCGTAACACTTGATCCCTGTGGTCAAGAATCTGGACCGTTTGTTCCTCATAAGATAGGTTCTCTTCCAGCTGAACTACCTCTGGACTCAAAACATGAGATGGATATGGCATGTACTTCCTTAACATTGAAACATGAAAAACATTGTGAACCTGAGATAAACTCGGAGGTAAATCCACTCGGTAAGAAACTAATACAAATCTCTCTATAATTTCATATGGTCCAATGATCCTTGGACTCAGCTTTCCTTTCTTACCAAATCGCATCACACTTTTCCATGGTGAGACTTTGAGAAAAACATGATCACCTACCTCAAAAGATATATCCTTCCTCTAGTTATCCGCATAACTCTTCTGCCAACTCTGAGATGTTCTCATGTGTTTCTGTATCAGCTGAACTTTTTCTGCCAACTCTTTTACCAATTCTGGACCCTTAAGCTTCATTTCACCCACTTCATCCTAGAATGCTGGAGTTCGACACCCCTTCCCATATAATGCCTCAAATGGTGCCATCAGTATACTGGAATGAAAACTGTTATTATATGAAAATTCAACCAAAGAAAGACGTTGGTCCCAACTTCCCTGATAATCCATCGAACAAGCATGTAGCATATCTTCCAATGTCTGAATTTTTCGTTCTGACTGCCCATCTGATTGAGGATGAAAAGTTGTACTGAAATTTAATTTAGTACCCAACGACTTCTGAAGGCCTTTCCAAAAGTTAGAAGTGAACCTGGGATCACGGTCAGATACAATGGAGAAAGGAACTCCATGTAACCTGACTATCTCTATAAGATACAAACGTGAATGTTGATCTAGGGAAAAATTATCTCGTATGGCAAAGAAATGAGCAGATTTAGTCAAGAGATCAACAATAACCTAGATTGCATTATTACCTCGAGGTGTCTTCGACAATCCCACAATGAAGTCCATGGATATATCCTCCCATTTCCACTCTGGCACTGGTAAAGGAAGAAGCATCCCTTTCGGTAACTACCTATCTGATTTAACCTGTTGACAAGTCAAACACTTCATAGTAAAATCAGTAATACCACTTTTCATTATATCCCACCAGTAATACTCCTGAAGATCTCTATACATCTTAGTACTGCCAGGATATACTAAAAACGGAGAACTATATGCTTCACATAACAAATCTCTCTTCAACTTCAAATCACATGACACACACAATCTCTTCCCAAAACTCAAAACAAAATCATTATCAATATTGAATTCAGGCAACTTACCCTTCTGAACCAGATCTACCTTTTTCTGCAACTCATTGTCTTTCTTCTGTTCTTGCTTGATTCTGTCTGATAGAGAAGATTTCACTGATACCTAAAACATAACAGAATGAAATCTTGAACCAACAACTTATATCCCAAAGTTCATCAAATCCATAACTAAAGGATCACGTTCCAAACACAACATTGCTAATGAAGCATTACTTTTTCAACTCAAAGAATCAGCCAGTTTATTTGATTTTCCCGGATGGTAATGAATTGTACAATCATAATCCTTGATTAATTCTAGTCATATCCTCTATCTCATGTTAAATTCTTTCTGAGTGAATATATACTTTAAACTTTTGTGATCGGTATATATTTCACACTTTACTCCATAAAAATGATGCCTCCAAATTTTTAAAGCGAAAACAACAACAGCTAATTCGAAATCATGTTTAGGCTAATTTACCTCATGAGTATTCAACTGTCATGAAGCATAAAAAATTACCTGATCATTCTTCATTAGGATGTAACCAAGTCCTTTCAATGAAGCATCACTTTAGATAACAAACTCCCCATTCCTAGAAGGTAGTTCCAAAACTGGAGCATTCACCAATCTTCTTTTCAATTCCTGAAAACAATCATCACATTATTTTTTCTAGATAAACTTAACACCCTTCCGAGTTAACTTAGTCATTGGACTAGATAACCGTGAAAAATTTATAACAAACCTTCGGTAATAGCCTGCCAAACCAAGGAAGCTATGAATCTTAGTTACATTTGTGGGTCTTGGCCATTCTTCAACAACCATTGTTTTTGCAGGATCAACAGTTATCCCATCTTTAGAAATAATATGACCAAGGAAAAAAAAATTTGCAACCAAAACTCACACTTTCTGAATTTCCCATACAATTTCTTCTCTTTTATGGTTTTCAAAATAACCCTTAAATGTCTTTCATGCTCCTCTTTACTTTTAGAAAACACCAAAATATCATCAATGAAAACAACAACAAACTTATCCAAGAACTCATGGATAATTCTATTCATTAAGTCCATGAATACAGTAGGAGCATTGGTTAGCCCAAAAGGCATTACAACAAATTCATAATGGCCATATCTTGTACGAAACACGGTCTTCGGAATATATTCTTCCTTTACCTTCAGCTGATGGTACACTGATCTCAGGTCAATCTTTGAAAAATACTGAGCTCCCTGGAGCTGATCAAACAAATCATCGATATGAGGAAAAGGATATTTTTTTAATAGTGATGCTATTCAAGGTTCTATAATCAATGCAAAGTCTCATAGAACCATCTCTCTTTTTAACAAATAAACAGGAGCACCCCATGGTGATGTTCTAGGTAGAATGAAACCTTTCTCTAATAAATCTTGCAATTAATCTTTCAACTCTAAAATTTCAATTTGAGCCATTCGATAAGGGGGTTTTGAAATTGGATTAGCATCAGGAACTAAGTCAATAGTAAATTCAACTTCCTGATCTGGTATTCTTCTAGGAAACTCATCAGGAAAAACATCAGGATACTCATTTACCACTGGAACATCATTAATTTGAACAGTTCCTCTGTTTTCAACAATGTGTGAAAGGTAACATTCATTTCCATCTTTTACAAGTATCTCGGCCTCTTGATATGTTATCAACAGTAAGGGTTCATTCTTGTACACAAACTGAATTTCTTTCTGAAAAGAAACTTCTTTATCTCTACAGTCAATCTTAGAATTGTAAATAGAGAGCCAATCCATACCCAGGATAACATCAAACTCTACTAGAGGTAAAACAACAAGGTTCTCAAGTACGTTCTTTCCACGGATAAGGATAGGAAAATTCTTATAAATTTTTTTTGCCTCAACATTTTCCCAAGGTGTTTTTACCAAAAGATCAGGAGTCATTTCTTGAGATGGTATTCCCATTTTAATAGAAAAGGTTTCATAGATGAAAGAATGTGTAGACCCCGAATCAAAAAACACACTGGCATAATCTGAAAAAACAAACAAAGTACCTGATACCACTTCATTTGATGGCCCAACATCTACTGAAGTAGTTGCAAAGGATTTCACCACCCCTTTCTGATTGTAGTCTAACTACTTCCCATCTCTCAAGCTCTTTTTCGGACACTCGTTTGCATAGTGACCCATCTCATTTCACTTAAAACATTTCACTAACTGTAAATCAAATTTGGACTTACAATCACCCTGATATTTTTCAGTGCAATCACGAGCCTTATGTCCCATCTTACCGCATCGGTAGCACTTTCCAGAATTCAGAAGACATTCCCCAGAATGCGTTTTACCACATTTATCATAAACCAGGAACTTAGTTTTCTTACCGTCATGCCTTTTTGAAGAATTGTTTCATGTCTCCTTCCACCTCAGTCTCTTCTTCTACTGGTTGTTAAAGAACACTTGATCATCTACAAACTCCATTTCCACCTTCTCAGCACATTGAAAAAGATTTTCATAACTTTTAAACTCATGAGAATCCAATGCCCTTCGATATTTTGGCTTTAATCTTGAGTAAAAAATGTTATATTTTACTATCAACGTCTCAGATAAAATTTGGAGCAAACCTTGCCAATCGAGTGAACCTCTCTTTATAGGCAGCCACTGAGTCTTCCTCTTGCCTCAATTCCAGGAATTGTTTTTCCATCCTAAATCGAATAGCCTTAGGAAAATACTTCTCAAGAAACATACCTTTGAATTCATCCTAGTCGAGAGAATCAATCTCATCAGCGTCCCTGATATTTTTAACCATCAACCACAACTGATTTGCTTCACCCTCCAAACGGTAAATAGCAAGACTAACCTTTTGATTGTATGAACACCCCATGACATAAAAAATCTTCTCTAGTGCTTTAATCCACCCTTAAGTTAGCACAGGGTCAGATGATCCTCTGAATGATGGGGGATGTTGCCTCATTAAATGTTCCACCACTGACATGTTCCTCTGCGGTTGATCTGGCTGATCTCGTGCATGGATACCACCACCATTTATCGCTTGAGTCAACTGCGCCATTACTGCAACAAACTGTTCAGTTCTAGTTCCAACCATGTCAGGATGCTGATTTGGATGGTTATTTCCTTATGTATGCCTTCCTAGCACTGCTTCCCTGTTTCTTCTGTGGAAAACCATTCTGAACAAACATGTCTTAGATGAAGCAACATGGTAATCTTCAAATTCTAAATCATTTCCATTTGACCATAAAAAAAATATTTTTGGATAATCATTTAATAAAATTCTAACTCCTAAACTTATCTAAACTGACCTCTGATACCAACTATAAGGCCCCAACCTTAAACATTACTTAATCTTGAGATATTTCAAGAATACACCTTGATGATCTTTTCAGGTTTAATGTTCTATAGAATTAGATCATAAAACATGAATTACATTCCACATTTAAACAAAGTGGTTACATAAAAGATAGTATTCATTTTTTCCATCAATGGAAACATATTTAAAATAAAACATGGATTATTTCTTGACACTTCCTTGACACTATCGTCATATCATGTACCCTTCCCTTGACCTGTGAAAAACATTTCAAAAACTTGGGATGAGCATAAAAATCTCAGTAAGGGATATAAAAATATGGAAAGGAAACATGATTACATGTATACATAAGAATCAATGAAATCATACTCTACTCATAAAACATAAGCACTTTAACATACCTCATCAAATCATGAATAAATCATAGAAATCATAAGACATAAAGGTAACTTGAGGCATTCATAACATTCTTACGTAGGGAGTAACCCTCTTGGTTATGTTTGGAATATCCATCATAGTATATTCCCTAAATATCTTCAGAGAAACCTTAACGTTTAACTCCTTCGCGTTACCCAATGCATTGGAGAGCTATATCGGGCTCACCCGCCCTTAGTTTATCATGGAACCACCCATCTTCATAACAATTCCCAAGAACCATAACATAATCGTATCACATAAAACATGCATAAAGAAAACATAAAATTTCCACATTTCAATCACAAGATATAAATACAACACATTGATATAATAAAAACATTATGAAAACCATTTTCAATTCCAAAATAAAAGAAAAGTAAAATATGGTATGTATTTTTCATTTAAAGAAAGGTATGGCTTGTAGAGGAAGCCGAAACTCAAATAATGGTCACGGCGGCGGAGAAGTCGTTGTCGCCGCATACGTACGACAAAAACATTCCCTTTTGTCATTTAGTAAACGCTTCGTATAAAAAAGTATTCCTTTTGGATAAACATAAAAGTCAAAGGGGTTTATACACTATATAAGAGAAGGTTGTGTATAAAACAAAATATGCCTCAATGAAAGGAGATTGAGATGAAGTCCCACACCACGGGTCCGACTTGACTCGATCGTTCTTTAACCTCCTGAATAATAAACTTAAGTTATTTTCTACTTGATTAAGAACCTTTTTAAAGTTCATTATTCCTTTTATATCACTTATTAACATGTCATGAACACTATGTAATTATTTAAGTTAATAACAGTCGTTTTAACGATCATTGGTACTTGAGTCAAAAATAAACTCTTTATAATTACAAGATGTTCATGTATCCATTCTATCCAGAGTTATAATCATGATATAGATATCATATATATCATATATATCCAGTATATACATGCATTTATTATATTACATAACATTTAGAGGTAAGAAATGAAATGCACCATTCATGGAGACGGTAAGCCGTATGTACGAATGAACGCTACTTCCATTTCTATTTCATATTTAATGGAATTAAAACATAATGATACATGATATTATTATAATTCCATTATTTTATCATATATAATATCATTCAATCTATCCTTTATACGTACCACATATGGTATTAACGAATCAAATCACTTTGAGGGGGCGGTAGTCCGCACTTCCTAAGATGAAGATATCGCGTTTACCCATAATGGAAACCATAAAGGTATGTCATAAATGAAAAATACAGAAGCTTAAGTAAAAAATAAACATATCATATATCATATATAATATAGTTTCATCTTAATGGCCACCTTTTAAGGTGTTAACAGAATATTGAACAATCATCGTTTCATGAGGCAGAAATTCACCATCCACAGAAACAGTATGTTCTTTAACCATTAAATGTAGGTGTGCGTAAGTGTAGCTTGAATCCTTATTATAAAAACATCATAGTATAATGAATATACTGGTGTTGTTACAAAAGAAAGGAATAAAAAGAGTTTAGAGGGTTGGAGAAGCAAACTGAAACATAAGAACACAAGAGAAAACACTACCTTTTAAATGGGTAACGCTTTTTGATTTGAGCTCCAAGGCTTCCTTGGGAAGACTTCTACCCAAATTGAGGCTTCAAGGAGTAATAGAGGGATGTGGAAAGACAAAATGGACTGGGTTTGGCCGAACCAAAGGCTTTGGAAGTGTGGGTAAGGTGGTAGAGGTGGGGGCCTTTTATAAGAGGAGAGGAGGGGCACTCTTGGAAAGTTAAGAAAATATCCTTTGCTATAAATTGATTTTCAGCTAAAAAAGGCCCCACAATTATAAATTTCGAGGATAAGGTGATAAGGGTTCTAAATCCACCCATACAATGGTTTTTGACATGTTTAGGTCTTAGATTCTACATTATCTTTTCATTTTATTTAAATCGTTAAATAATGAGGTCATCACTGCATCATCATGGTGTCATAAATAATTTAATTTATTTAATGTATAAAAATTATAAAAAAATACTATGATGTAGGAAATCGTTTTAGCTTTCTGATTAATATTTACAGTCAAAAATATGACTTGTATAACCCCATTTTTTTTATTAAAACAACTCATGTTTGTGTCATTTTTACTTTTACTTTAAATAAAAGGCATTAATGTCTTTATCTTACCCAAGTGGCTCCATGGGGTCCCAAAAATCGACCCATGGGTTGTCTTGGTCGGCCATGACACATCCAACAAGGGTTGGACATGTGTCTAGGTATTTTTATTTTATTATAATATCTTTTTTTCCTTAAATTGCACTAATTACCTCTAATCACGATTAATAAAAATAAAAGTTACTATTCACCAAAAAATTATTTTAATCCCATTGAACCACATTTTAATTATTAATGATAACCATGTATGTCAGATTTTTGAAATTTAAAACATAGTGGTGGTAAAATTTCATTTAAACGAAAAATCAGTTTTTAAGTACCACTTAGTGGTTTCACTATTCATCAAAAATTGAAGTTTTTTTAGAAAAATACACAAACTTCACCCTAAGATATATTTGATATTCTGGATTCAAAATTGAGTTCTATTTTACAAAATTCAAAACATATAAGTCACATTAATTAATTTAATAATTAATTCCCGCTGTCTGAGCAAATAGCGTGTTTTTATGAAACAATAAGTATCAAAAGATTGACACTAGTTTAAGTCCAATTTCAAAGTGAAATTAATTCCAACGACCACTATTGGATTAAATGGTAAAAATATATTCTATGTACACTTGAAACCCAATTAAAAATATAATTTAACCATATAATTAAATTAGATGAAAAAAATAGTTTTGAAGTAAAATGCAGTATTTTTCACTATTCATAAAAAAATGAACATTGTCGGAAAAAAACCAAAATTTTACCCAAAGTAAATTTCAATGCCCCAATCATAAATAATACGTTTATTTTGAAAAATAGATCTTATAAAAATGTCTAAATTTTGATTTAAAAATGGTTTTCCATCAAAAGGCAATAAACCAATCTTTTAAAAATATTAGTGTATTCCATGCTTAAGATTGGATTTATTCTCATTTTAAGCCTCTAAAACACTAACTAATTCATTAATAGACATAGATAAAAATATCTACTATTCATTACTTACTTGGGATGTTATAGTAATACATCAATATTCCAAACCTGAAGAATTAAATTCCACTTTTCCGGTTTCAAGATTATACAATCTTCTCATATGCCAATGTTTCTATTTGGGGATCATATTCTAATTCTAGGATATCATAAATAACTCAGGACATGAATCCCAGCCTTTGAGATCTAGATTTGAAAGTAAAAATACCTGATATGTATCCACACCTTTATTCAACCATCTTTAGAGATTCTCATATGGATCAATCCAAGGGCAACAAGAAAAGTTGGGATTTCCACCCAGGAGGAGGTGTAAAACCAGCACTCGTCAGACCAGCTTCCCAAAGGCAGAGAATAGATGTACACCAAACACCATTTTGATGACATAAGAGAAAGGAGAGTTTGATAAGTGGGGATATGAATTCAGTTTCAAAATTTTTTCAAAGACACATATGGAAGGTTTCTGGGCAATGAGGCTCAGCGTGTATCTACTACCAATCTGAGATTCCGAAGGAGGCATGAGCTTATGAAATTTTTTTATCATAGCCAAGATGGATGAGAGAAGGATAATAGGGTTTTCCACTCCTATTTTGGAAAATATTTGTAGGAGTATACTTTATATTTATAGAGTGAAGTCTCCTTTTAGAATAACGGGACCATTATAAGTGTTATGGGGATAGATCACAACTCATTTCAGTACTAATGTTGTAAAAATTGGGGAAAACCTATTTGGAATTTATTTCTGAACAACTATTTAGGATTTCTCTAATATTTTAGCTTTGACTCTGAACTCTTATGACATCAAGGGAAGGTTGAGTATGTATAAGTAATTTCATCTCATTCCTTATGGGAGTCTATCTATGGGGCGATTCGTTGATGATGGGATAGCCAGTTTATATCTAAGGTAATATATGTTAGCTTGCCGATATGGCATATTGGCCATCATGATTGATGGAGAAATCATATGTGAGTCCAATTCTCCTTATAGATTTATGCGTAAATTCAAATTTTTGCAAAAAATTACTGTATCCCCCCTCTACATGTCATATTAGAGAAACATCTAATGGTTTCCCGAAAACATTGGTTGCTAACTTCTTTAGAGAAAACTGGAGAAATATTTAACTTACCTATAGTTGATGTAGTAAGTAGATTGAATATCTAGTATACCGAAAACTTGGTCGCATCTTACCCTGAAAGGGTATTAAACCATGCTCTCTCTTGAGTGGGGATAAAGAGAAGTAGTAGAAAGAAACCCCTTCATTTGGAAATTAATTCTTCATCATCTAAGGCTGACTCACTAGATTCCAAAGGTGGAGGTGATGAGGCTCCAAATTCACTGAAGCATCCTCATACCAGATATAATCCACCTCTCAGAGTTAAAAGATCCGCTCCATATATCCCTACTGAATTTGTACCAAGGAGATCTAATCTCCATCGTTCCGAAGAGAGATGACTTCCATTTTATCACCCCCATCAGTGACTACGGGAATTGGGAAGAAAATTAAATCCAAGGCTATAGGATCCTCTTCAAAACCCTCTAGCATGTACTTGGAAGATATAAAACCAGAGGTTATTCAAACATATAAAAGTTTATATTGTGATGCTGAAACCACATGGATGGATCTGTGTAAAGGGATGCATATTCCAGGAGTAGAGGATCTATAAGCCTCTTTTAATATTCTATTTAAGGACCATCCCAATGAAGCGATAACTTACATCTGAGACCTGGAAAAGCTCCTACATTCAACCAACTAATCAATTACCACCACAAAGTGAGTTAAGGAAATGATAGATCATGGTACCACTGAAGGTTTTGTCCTTTCATTAGATAATGAATTACGTAATTTTGTGGATCCTAAAGATGCATGTTTCAATTTTCTCACATTATCTTCTACTTTCCAATTTTAATTTCGTCAAATATTTGTTACTTAGTTAAAATACTATATTAACTTGCATCTAGTTAAAGGAAAATCAAAAAAAGTTCCATAGACATGATATTGCCCTGGTGGCACTGCACATGGAACTAATAGATCACCCTGTGAATCGAGAGAAATATCTCCAGGCCAACAGGTCATGGAGGATGAGATAGAATTGGTATTTCCATATCCAAAACATGTCTTTGGAGATGATGATGATATTACTCATAAGAATGTGAAGAAACCAAAACATCATAGAATGCAATCCATGGTTAAATGCTTTCTCGGTAGTTGTACGCCTTCCTAATAATCATGAATTTTAGCCTTACTTGTGAAAAACTATTTAAAATTCATGGAATTGTAAGAGATTCTTATATTTCTTCACTAAAAAAATATTGATAAGCTTCAAGGAATTATGGAGGGTTCTTCTGAATAGGCACAAATTCTTGCTGACCCAGTGGTTCTTGAAGATGCATTAAGGTCAAAGGAAGCAATAGCTATTCCCAGCACAGCTCCTGTTACTTCTATCTAAAGAGAGGAGGCCTCTGGTAAATCAACAGTGATTTATAATAAATAAAATGTAACAACAACTGAATTCCATCTTGTGATACTTTAGGTTTATCACATACACCAGAACATCCTGAGACAACTAATTCTGACCGCATAACTGTTTCTAAGGAAGCTGTTCCGGGTCAAAGGTTATCGTAGAAAGGTTGTGAAGAAAACATGCAGAGTTCTCCCATAGGTGAGAATAACCTAGGATATGTTATATCATTGAATGATATAATGAACCTTCTCATGTCTTTTGAAGAAGTATTAGAACATGTTAATATACCAAATGCTTTAGAATATTTTGATATTCCTTTTATAGAATCTACTAGAGATGATTTTTCATTATTTGTTCTATTAATCTTCTTATGATTAAATTTCTATAGATGATTGGTTGAAATATACAGTTACATATAAAGAAACTACTTCCGAGAAGATTCTTGAAAGATGTATTGACATTAATGTTAATCCTATTATTGCGGAAACATTTTCTTAGGTGAATATTGAGACAAGATATCTTGTTAATATTCATTCCAAGGATCCTTAGGTAATTAGAGAGTGTATTCCCCACCTAGGAACATGAAAAAAAAACTATTAAAACTGAGAATATTGGGGAGGAGTCTTCTCAAGATGCCAACCTACTATTAGGTAAGAGATACTAATATTGTGATTGTCCTCAATTTCTTTTATCACTGGAAAATAACCATAACCATTATTCTGAATTTACCATATAGGGCTATTAACTTCAATGGCTAGGTCCGGAGTTGAAGGTTCTGCATAAACTCAAACAGTATTAGAAGGTGAAGTAGCCATTTCCAAGGAAGGATCAAATAATGACACTTATTTAAGTGTGTTAATCCCAAAATATGTCCCTCCTTGTGATAGTGACTTTGAATCTGACCCAGAACTGCAAAATGCCCTTCATCTTGAACATCTCAAGGCATGTAAAATTTATGGAAGATAATATCTGAAATGGACCTTGAGGAATTGCCTTCAAGAATTCCTCAATTTTCATCTGGGTTTATCACGCTAGGATTTGGTGGTTTTGAATAGCATGAAATTCATACCATAGTTAAAGAGATTATCTGAAAGAGGGAGAAAGAGCATAAGCATCTGCAGGACCTGATAAAGACTAAATTATTGATCAATAATGATGAATTCCAAGCAGTGTTTTTCCGAGCGGAGGCAAATCATACTACAATGTTGAAGGAACTGAAGCATAAGATTAACGAAATGACAGTTCAGCAGCTGAGTCTTCAACATGAATTATATATTATCATAGGGTAGCTTGACAAGATTCATAGCTCATTATAAGAAGTCTATAAGGATGGTGCAAAAGCTATTGTAGATGCTAAGGAAGCACTTCGTCATGCTTAAGAGAATGAAGATGGTAATCTAAATGAACATCAACCACTTATTTATGGGGATCAAGAGGCTGTTAACCAAATGAGAAGTTACGTATAAAGGATATTGTGTTTTCTAAAAAAATATAGGCTCCAATTCGTGGATTCTCTTATATGAAGTTTTTATCATAAATGAAAAGCATTTTGTCTTCAATCATCTATGTTTTCATTCTTCATATCTGCATTGTTTTTACCTAAGTCAATAAGCCTAGTAAGTGTAGTTTTATTTTTTCTATGCTAATATAGAAAACCCAACATACTTTTCATATATTAACTTTTTGTTAGTCAATATTACCTAAATCATATAGAATGTATGTTTAGTGAGTTGGGACTCAACTTTTGTTCAGAGTGCCATTTGCTGGTTCCCAATCAAGTGAGTACCATGTCTCTTGTTGTTGGAAATTTAATGTCATGCATGTTGAACTATACATAGCTAGTGTTTAAGGTTGAACAACTTTGTCCATACATTTTTAAATTAGATCCCAAAAAAGACTCAATGTTTAAGTATTACTCTAATATTCTTTTAATATTTCCCAGGGGAATCTTGAGTCGTGATTTTTTATGGTTACCAAATATAAAACATGTATAATCGTAAGGGTATATTTCTTCCAAAAACGATGTTACCATCATTTAAGTAACCTGTTATGGGGGTTTTGTTAGGCATGGACGACTAGGGAATATACTGTATATCCAAATAGTGGCATCTTTTGAACGACATGCCTGTTATGTAAGAAACTTTTATGAAAGGCCACATAGGGGCATGTACTACATAGTCAGTAAAAAGAGCTCTCAGAAGTTTGACATTTTACTATTGACACACAAGGGAAAATATGATTTGGGTGACTCAAGACTACAATATGTGGTTCTGCCAAGGAAAGAGATTTTAAGAATAAAGGGTTATCTATGATGACATATGTCATGAATAAGAAAACCATTTCTACACAAATTTGGTGTCTGAGGAATGGTTAAAATTTATCAGAAAGGGGAATTTATGATATTAGGATATGCAGCCTTAAGTCATGCATTGAGGATATTGGTTTTAACTTAAGGTCTATTTCTTTGATGAATGGTATGAGACTCTCCCAATTTCATGATAATTTGGTTGGAAACAAACTATCATATTTAGGTATGGAATAGAAAATTGTAAATTATGATTTGGGAATTTATGAATCTAAAGAATGATATGGGAAATGGATAAAATCATTAGAGGATGTCTTTTCCATGAACTAGGTTACCATTATTTGACAAACCCATTATGGGGGCTGTATTATGCAGGACCAACTAAGGAATATGGTGCATAGAAAAATAATGGAATCTTTTGACTGGCAGGCCTGTTATGTAGGAATCTTTTATTCAAGGACACCTAGGGGAACGTATTGTAAAGTCAGGAAAAAGAGCTCTTAGAATTCTGAGATTCTATTGCAAAAAGTTGAAGAATTCTTATAGAGATTCAAATTTTCTAATGCAAAGAGTTTGGTTTATGAAGAAATTTAGCTGAATATGGAGA
The DNA here is from genome assembly GCA_963277665.1 of Viscum album. Lineage (NCBI taxonomy): Eukaryota > Viridiplantae > Streptophyta > Magnoliopsida > Santalales > Viscaceae > Viscum > Viscum album. Next base: position 408,367,241 of record OY728130.1, read on the forward strand.
GTGCATTTTCAATTATGATTTACAAAGAGTTGGAGGAATAATATTTCTATGAAGGTTTGAACCAAATGTAAGAAGTATGGTGTTCGTAGTTTTAGGTCATACAATTAGGATCAAAAATGGAAATAATATATGTTCTGAGGCCAAGTGATACAAGGATAATTCATTTTTCTTTGAACAAATAGAGATGGAAATGATTAAACATTGGTCATGAAGAATTTCATATTGAGAGAAAGGTAATGTGGAAAATATATACGAATTATTGCTTCAAAATATAGATTCTTGTATATTGTTATCAATGTTTCAAGGGGACAAAAGTCACTTTAACCAAGAATGAAATTACCATTATTAGAAAAACCCATTATGGGGGGTTGTGTTAGGTAGGGCTGACTATGGCATATGTAGAATATCCAAATAGTGGTATCCTTTTATTGATAGGCCTGTTATGTAGGCAACTTATGCAAGGCCACCTATGGGAACATACTACATATTAAGGAAAATGAGTTATCAGATATCAGAGTCTCTATCACAAAACCCATAAGAAAGATTATGAAAATCTGAAAATATTCTATATTAAGAGTTTTAAATATGGAAGGAAGTTATGAACAATGCACATGAGAACAATTTGAATAAATATTGGCCATGAGTTTAAAGTCCTTTACATAGATCTGACTCATATGTGAAAATGTATACTTTCTTTGTTTCCGTTTAATCAATAATACGTTGTGCAGTTTATAGTCATGAAGTGAGGAAATTGTATTGTGCAGTTTTAAGTCATGTAGTGAATACCATTGATAACCTCATAAGAAATTGAGACACCTTATTTATAATGAAAAGATTTTTGTACCCAATTCCTAATCCCACGTGATCTATGCTTTATGTGAGAAATAAGTAGTAGAGGCTTCTTCTATAACACAAAGGTGAAACTAGTAATGAATAAGGGATCATGATTATGTGATGGTTGAGCCAGGGCATAGGACCTAGGCTCACTATGTATCTCATTGAAGAAAGAATAAAGAAAAATGTAGTTCTTGGATTTTCTTGGAGATTAATGTCATGCGGTAAGGACGAAGATGAACTGACATGAAAAGAAAGACATGATATAGCAGGAACAAGGAATAAAACCCAAGTGTCAATACATATCTTGATGGGGGAAAGAATCAAGCCGTATATTGTTCTTTAAACACTCCCTATGGAAGTTTTGATTCTTATATAAGGAATAAAGGGTGTTTTAATATCATGGATGGGCACAATATTGGAGATATGGGTGTCTCTACATATCTCATATAAATGAGAATCAATCCGTACATAGTTCTTCAAAATTTCATTTCCCACACCAATCAAGATTGATATGGGAGGCAGGGGTTTTTGACATGTTCTCGAAGAACAGTTAAATTAAGACAAAAAAATAGAACAAAAATCAAACCATGTATCCTAAGGGAGGAATCTGTATATATCTGATTCATATAAAGGAGGATAAAAAAATAAAAAAAAATTGTTGTTGTGGTTGGGCCCAAGATTGGAGATCCAGGCGTCTCTATGTATCTCAAATAGATGAGAATCAATTCACATATAGTTTTTTAAATGAGGTCCCTTTGTAGACTTGACTTAGAGATAGGGAAGAAAAGGACTCATGTTCCACTAAGGAGCAGCAACGATGTCAATGATGCTTTCATTTGGAATCTCTAAACATCATTTAGAGAAGAAGTTTTCCATATAGTTTAATGTCCTGTAATGAGGACAAATGACGTCATGAAGTTTAATGTCATGCGATAAGGAAACAGATGCTACACATTTGGTTATAATGAAACATGGATGCTTATAATTTTTATGTAGTTTAATGTCTTGAATCTAGGACTTTCTGTTGTACATATTAGAGTCATTTAGCGAGGACATGTGTGAAATTAGACAAAATATTTCTTCAAGAATCACGCATTGGTTGGAGTTGTGGTAAGCTATCCATCCATTGAAATTAAGGCATAAGCTCTATTTGAGTAGACCTTATGTATGGAATAAGGTCCTTCCAATTGTGGCTTAAGGTTTGGAGGTTTCTTTCCTGGTATCATTGGATTCTTGAGGATCAATACCAATTCTACATAAAGAAATTAGCGGAGGCGAAATTTCTTGTTAATGTATCATGCTATTATGTTCGAATAGACTTATAAACGATACAAATTATGAAATCTCTTATCTTTTAATCGTTCCAGCTCATCATACCATTTTTGAGACTTCTCATTTGTAGACAACTGATCATAGATTACAACTTTGAGTGAAGGAAATTGGGTTTCAATTAGTAAAACTACTTTTGTTCCATACACCAGTGAATATAGGGTTACCTGAGAGGCAGAACGAGTAGTAGTCTGGTAATCCCATAAAGCATGAAAATTTTTATCAGGACATGATATCTTATTTTTATACACCATATTCTAGAGTATATTTGATAGGGTCTTATTGAATTCCTTTATCTGACCATTGGACACAACATGATTTCATGATGAATGGATAGATTTGATATTTTTCTCTTGTTATAACTTCTTTACCACAACAGAACATAAATTTGTGCCATTGGGCATCGATATAGTATAAGGGACAACAAATCTGGTGATGATGTTATTTTTGAAAAAAAAATAACATTGAATTTGGCTCTGAATTCTTGGAGAGGTATTGTCTTAGCCCATTTAGAGAAGAAATCAGTAGCATTAAGGATAAACTTGATCTTCTTAGCTATAGCTGGAGGTTAATACACTACTAAATATATTCTCCATATGGAAAATGGCCAGGAGTATTCAGCTGTATGTATCGATGCTAGGGGTTGATTAATAATGTTGGCATGCACTTGGTAGTGATGACATTTCTTGGTAAAATCTGTGCAGTCACGCGTCATTGAAGGCCAAAAGTATCCAAGCCTTTAGATTTGATCTAAAAGCCTATTCCCAGACTGGTGAGCACCACAAGCTCTAGAATATACATCTTTCAAGATAACTATAATTTCTTCTCCCTTAATTCACCTGAATATGATTCCATCAAAGCCTCGTTTGTAGAGGATTTTATGGTGATCTGGACTATCACAAAGAGTAAAATTGGCCACCCATCATCCGATATATTCTTTATCATCTCTACCTAGTGGAAGTACCCCATTTTGAAGGTATTCCATGATGGGTGTTCTCCATCTCGTGGTATGACCATATGGCTTTGAAATAGGGATAATTTCATTAATTTGTTCCATTATAGTTTGAACGAAAGGTGAGAACACACGATGATGGGATATAGTAATGATTTTCTCATTTTTTTTAGATCAGCTAGGGCTGTAGCTATATTATCCAATGCTTCAGCTTGGACATTTTTATATCATGAGACACATGAAAATATCAGCTTTGAGGGAAATCCAACCATTCAACTTCTGATGTAATCACACAAAGGGAATAACACTTCTTTTTTAATAGCATAATTCCTATTTATTTGTTTCATTGCCAACTCTGAATTACCTTTTACTTTCATTTGATTCACTTGTAATTGAAGTGACAATTCCAAACCTCTGATGAGAGCTTGATATTAAACTTCATATTTGGTACCACCTTTTGAAAAAAATTGAATAAGGCAACACTACCTTTTTTGGGGAGATAAATACAATTCCTAACCCATGTTTGTCGAGTTTAGGGGCTTACATTGTCTTCCCCGTTGAACTTATGGAGGCACCATCAATTTACATTTCCCATGTTTGGGAACTATCTTTAAAAGAGATTTCCTCTTCATCAGGAAGTTCAGTATTCAATGATGTATCTTCCACAAATGGATTTTCATCAAGGAAGTCAGCCAAAGATTGTGCTTTTATTACGTTCTTAAGTAAAAACTAGATAAAAAACTATTTCAAAATAACTGCCCACCATTTGAGATGCCCTGTAACCATATGATGACTGAGGATAAATTTTAGTGGGTTATTACGAGACACCAATGGGACCTCATGATGTTACAGGTGGTGCCTCAATTTTTCAACCGCAAATATTAATTCCAGGAATCACTTTGTAGTACTTAAATACCAATTTTCTGCATCAAGAATAGTTTGACTCAGATAATAAATGTTGTTTTCATTCCTGACACCATTCTTTTCATTAAGTAAGGCACATAGGGATTGTTATAAAGCTATCACATAAAGAATAATGGTATTACTTCAACTGGTGGAATTAATACTGGTGTAATTATGAGATATTTCTTGAAGGTATAAAATTCCTCTTGATATTCTTTGGTTAATTTATTGGTGACTCCCTTCTTCATTAATCTTGTGAAGGGTAAACACTTGCGTTCCAAATTTGCGATGAATCACTGAATATAGGCCAAGTAACCTTGGAGTCATATTAATTCATTGAAATTTTTAGGAAGCTACATATGAAGTATTGATTTTGTTTTCTCATGATCAATTTCTATTCCACGATGGCATAAAATGAAGCTGATGAATTTTCTTGAGGTTACCCCGAAAGTACATTTCAAGGGGTTCATCTTCAAAATGTGCTGCTGAAGTTTATTGAATATGGTCTCCAGATCAGCAGAGTTATTATAACATTGTATTGATTTTACCATCAAATCAGCCACATAACATTCAACAAATTTCCCTAATAATGGTTTGATGATATGGTGCAAGGCACGTTGATACGTTGAACCTGCATTCTTTAAGCTAAAGGGAATTACCTGATAGAAAAACACACCATGAGGGGATATGAAGGATGTAGACTCTTTATCCTCTAGGGCCACGAAGTTTTTATTATACCCATAGTAACCATAATTGAAGGAAAGATCTTTATAGCTAGCATTTTCATTAAATAAAAGATCTGTGATCGGAACTAGAAAATCATCTTTAGGAAAATTCCAATTAAAATATCTGAAATAAATGAAGACTCCGATTTTCCCATTCTTCTTTTTCACTGGGAAAATTTTGGCAATCCGTTTTTGATATTTAACCTTCCTAAAAAAATCTATCATGTATAAGCTTATCAACTTCAACTTCAATTTTAGAGGCATGAGTTGGGTGTGTTCTTCTTGTTGCCTGCTTGAGTCCTAAATGTTCTTCTAGAAAACCAAAATGATGAGTGGATATATCATTATTAAGAATTATAATTTCTTTATAATTCCAAGAAAATATATCTTGATTTTGATTTATAAATAAATTATACATCTCTTTCTCTTCAAGAGTCATGGATGCACTAATTTGATTGGGGCAAGGATATTCTTTTGTACCCAGATTTATTTCTATGAGCTCATCCACAATGGTATAGATTCCTTCCTCAAATTCTAGTGGAGAATCACAGAGATCTTATTATTCTTCTTCCACTTTCTTATATGTAACTTCTTATATTTCTACTTGAATATTCGGTGATGAATCAAAACCTTCAGAGCTAATGGATAAGTCATTATTTGAACATCTTGAAGAAGATTAAACCATTTCTGACCCCAATAATGATGAAGGGTCTTTTTGGGGCATTGAAGTGGATATAATGAGTTTGGAATAAACATATTTGTCTTCCACTAGAATTTATACAACTTCTTCTAGTATTATTTTTGAAGCCAACAATTGCTGATGTTCAGTGGAGGAAATGAAGACATTCCATTTAATATTTGACGACTTATTAGTGAATTAACAATTTCTCCCATGCTATCAGGATCGATGGCCACAATTTTTATTATGGAATTAACAGGATGAGTGTTTAGATTTGGGTATATCATTTCAATTTTATTGATTAGAAGCACATAAACTGTACTCAAATGTTTGAATGGATTTTCTAGGATCTTTTCCTGATCATTTGGAGCATTGATTCTGGTTACCTCCTTTGTCATAGACCTCGTTCCCTTCGTGTGATAAAATTATGCATCAATGTATTGAGATTCAAAAGTATTGAATAGAGCCTTGTCACCATACAATGTCCCAATTTTACCATTGGAAGCGTACTTGAGACATTGGTGGTATGACGAAGGTATGATTTCATGTTGATGTAGCCAAGGCATACCAAGAAGAATGTTAACGGCTATGTCCTAACGGACAACCATAAATTCTGAATTAGACATAAGATCTCCAAACTAAGTTCTGAGTGTAATATCTCCCATATATTCATTATAATTCTTATCATAAACCTTGAAAAATTAAAGTGAAAGGAGATAAATAAGATTAAGTGTGGCCCAATCGACGAAGTGTACGAATATAAATGAGGTTGACTCCTATGCCATTATCAATGAAGGCTCATCAGATGTCTATGTCATTGACCCTGCCAAATAGATATAAGGGCCGGATATGTCCATGTACAAACTCATATTCATATTCATCTGTAAAAAATATAACTGTATGAAATTCTAGGTGATCATTTTTTATATAGTAAACCTCAGTAGCAGAAACATCAGTTTCAAAATCTTGAGGAGTCGATAAAGAATCAATAAGTTCTTCTCGAAGATCTTTAGACATATTCAATGCATCCAAAAGTGACCACATGGTTGGTACTTGGTCTATCTATTTCAAAACATAATACTTTTGGTCCATAGGTCTACAATTCTCAGCATAGAGAAGTGGTTTTTCTAGTTCCTTGGAAGTTGATGCTCCTGATGTAGATGTACCCTATGTTAGAGAAGAAGCTAGAAATACTCATGGATTTGGTGGATTGGACCGACTAGGTCTATCTACATGGTGATAGGAGGATGGTGTAACTGCTAATAGGTCCTCCAAAATAATCATGTGGGGACCGAACCTGTCATATGTGGAAGAATACCTTTGTTCTTGTTAAGCCCACATAAGGGATATTATATTATTTTTGGCCTCAGATATGGTTCGAGTAGAGGATGAGTTAAAATAGTGGCTTCTAGAATACCCATGTCTTCCCCTGTATCCTTGACCTTGGCTTATTTCTCTAGCTCCCCAATTATTCATAGGAAACTCACTTTCATTATAACTAGAAACAGCATCGGCATAAAGATCTGTTATGTGAATAATGTTAACAGAACCAAAGATCATTTATTCATCTGATAAGGATTCTTCTAGACAATTCAGTTCTAATTGTGCAATTTTGAGGGGTGGTGCCCATTCTTTTGAAACAAATGGCATGAAATATTCCAGAGTCAAGGAAAACTTTGTTCTTTACATGAGCTCATATTTTTAGTACTGCACTTTGTCCTTTTGATCACATCGCTTCATTGAGGATTGACCTTTGGATGAAGGTGGTTCTACAGTGGCGGGAGTAGTAGAAGACACAATCGTTTAATTAAATTGTGTTTGTAGAATGGAATGAGTGCTGTTGATTTTTTTATTGATCATCCAATCATCATATTTCTGCACACTTTTAACTTTGACTTCCTTCTATTCTCCTTCTTCCTCTGGATCAGTAGTAGTAACACATGATACATAGGCTGATGAACATTTTAGTTTCACTTGTCCAGAGTCTTCCATTTTTTATAGGAGGTCCATAAAAACCAAACACTCTTGAATGGGATGCCCCAAAATCTATTGAAATGGAAAATATTTTGAAAGATCTTCATCAACTTCTTTATTTTGTTTCTTCGGCCTTGGCAACAAAACCAAATTATTTTCTAGAGATGAGATGAAGTAACTGAGAAACTGTTAATTCTGAAAAGAATAAACATTTTTCGTTAACTCCTCAAATTGTTTCCACATTTGATCTATTTGATCTTCTTGATGAGGTGGTCATTGCTACTGATGCTTGGGAGGTGGAGGCCTTCGATATGATGATGGTTTTGAGGTGGAATCAGGTACACGTTCTTGCTTGAGTGTGACTGTAGCAGTCTCTACTTTTCCTTTTATCCTTCATGGAGCTGATAGAATTACATGAGATTTAGCTTTAGTTTCCACAGCAGAATCCTCCACCTATTGGAAAATTGAATCCAGTTCTCGATACCCTGAGGTGTATTTCACAGGGATTAGTGGTGGATGTAAATAATCATGCAGATTTTCCACACAAATCGGCAGAAACTCTTCTTGAGGGAGTGCCAGATTTAAAGAATATGTTAATCCTTTCCATAGAGAAATGAAATCCAAGACTCTTTCATTTTTAATTTTTTTTACAATTTGTATGATCAAAAAAAGTTGTCTTCAGTAGCATTGAGATAAATTGTAGAAGAAATTTTTGATGGAGATCTTCCTATCCAATAATTAATTAATATTACAAACTTTTATACCAGACAAAAGATATTCCTTGTAATGAATCCACAAAACACCTAATATTTACCGCTTCTTATTATTGATGAGTCCCCATCATGGGATACAAAATGATATATGAAATGTGTTATCTGTTGTTTAGGATCTCCTAAACTATTAAGGATTGGGAATAATGTATTCACAAAATTTGGTGGGGGAGGGTAAGCATTCATTTATAGATGAACTGGCACACACTGTTGTTACATAGCATCCAATTGGGTTGTTATTTCCTCAATTGTGTTCATAAGCATTTGGGGAATATCCAGATGAGCTGGTACCTACACAAATACAGTATTTGGAACTTGAACTTGTGAAATGATCGAAAAAACAAGTGGTGGTGGTGCTGGTATTTTCCTTGGATAACCCATAGGGGAAGGCATATAAGGATGTGTTTGATCCCTCCTTAACTATGTACCCAATAGAGGGAATTCAATATCCACATCTATAGTTATCAAAAGTCCTCTATGGTTAGGAGCTCCTATAGGATGTGCAAGTTGAGGATCTACCTGGGGAGTATGCCTAGAAAAAATTCTCCTTCAAAGTTTCTTAGTATTGAGTCTTTTTAAATCTTTCATCTACTCTTCTTATTGAAGAAATCCTTGTTCAAGTGAAAGAGATTGACTTTCTACAGTGTAAAAGTGAGATGCGATATGAATTTTACCTTTCCCCTTATTAGATGCCTTTCAGAGGGGTGAGAGTTTGTTATTTGAAGGAATACCTAGATTCTGGGTAAGATTCTGATTTTGGGAACACACAACTCCATCATTTACTTTAGTTTGTACCATATTATGGATAAGAACTTCATCTTTTGGTTCCCCTAAGCTAGAATCATTTTCTGGAGGATCATCTACAAAAGTGTTAATAAAATTCCCTGACATAAAATGAATTAATGGCATTCTATCAGTATCATTTCAAGATCATCTCCTTTGGTATCTTCTATGAGATTCTCCCCTCTTATATGATGAATTCCCAAGAGCTATTTGATAGATAGTTACCCAAAGTTAATCCTTGGATAGTTCAGTTGTGCACTCTCTTTGTGCCTTATTCCTAAATCAGGAGAAAACTAACATCTATTGAGAAGGGGATTGTAGATGTGAAAAATCCCTCATCCCTACAGGCTAGGGTTATTCCCTTTATTCTTCATGAAACCTTCGATCATTGTTTATTGAAATCAAAATATTAGTTAAACAAGCCCTAGTCCTACATACTAGGTTGGCTCTTGAACTGATATGGCTGATATTTGGGCAATTTATTTTCTGGTTTTGTGTTTTTTTGTTTGAACATTAGATGGGTGCATTATCTGGAACCCACTCAAATCACGTGTTTTATAAAATTGTTTTTCTACTTCAAACATTTGTGTTATATGATAGCTAACAACCTCTTTGTGGGCGTACTTATCATGATTCTCAGATTCTTTATGCCGATGTATCTCAAAATCATGCTTTCTTTGGGCATGGATTGAATGAGATATAGTTAGGGCCTATTCTAGAGCATATATTTGATTACATACAAAATCTGTTTATTGTGGCCAACTGTGGGAAATAATATTTCCTAAGACCACTATTGGTGGGCTTCATTGATTCTGGAGTGTAGTAAAATGAAATGCTCCATGTGCATCTTATTCTATGATATGAACACCGGACAGGGTATCAGAAATTAACTTGCACAACCTCTTTAAAGTATTGAGTCATGCATGCTGTAGGGTTATTTGATGCTTTTAAACCTTGGGATGTAGGGAAACTAATATATATTCTATGTCAATTTGGGGTTGAAACACTTCTATTTCCATTATAGGATTCTGATATTCATTATATGGTAATACTTTGGTTTTCAAATGATGAAGAGTCTTCCATAAGTTGAAGCGGAAATCATGAATACACTCTTCTACCATCAATTCCAGAATGTTGTATTGAGAATTTTACAAAGGCCAGAACATTACGAGTACTTCTCCTTTAGCCAACTGTTTTATCATGTTTAATATATGTTCATCATCTTTCACTAGGGGTTTCTCCACTTGGTCTGACCAAAGTGGGTGCTTATTTATTGTTTTATTAAAAACAATGGAATCAATCATTTTTTTCTCTGCTGTACTAGAAGGAAAATGAACCAAGGGAGTTTTGGAGAATGACAATTCCCTTAAGATGTATTTTGGTTGAAATGGTATTTCACCCATTAATGACAAGGCATCAGGTATGATTGGAATTGTGTTGGAAAGTACCTCGATATAAGAGGGTGTTCTCATTACAACATTTTCAATTATAGACTTATCATGACAATGTGAAATAATACAGTAGAGAGAACTTTCATAAATAATGACATCATGAAGAAGACCACCATGTTGGATTATAGTAAGGAATAAATATTCTTACTCCTTGGTCTTCTGGCCATAGAGAGGGTTTTCTTGGCTCTAATCTAGGGATAGGATCGTTGGATTGACTGAATGTTCATGAAGTAAGCCTTCACGATGAAGTGTTCGATGGGGAAATTTATAATTACTACTACTACTCCAATAATTTTTCATTGAGAGGGTAGTATCTTGAGGTGCAATAGATAAATTTATGATGGCTTCAAGAACTACAGTATTAAGTGTAGCTAGATTGCAGCTTGTCTCTTGATCTTCTAAATTATTTGGATATAATTATTCTTGGATACTCTATTACACTTATTTGGGGCCACTTAGTTGGAAAAGTGGTTATCATGGGCAAGTTTATCTTCTTGCCTTGGAGTGGTCATCAGAACAGGCTGATTAACTCTAATTTAAAAGGGTGTATGTTCCCGATCTGATTGTCCGAATGATATGGGAGAGTATGCCCCATAACCATCATGGAATAGAGCAAAGTTATGAATATACTCTGGGATGGCATGCCGATGTGTCACCCCAGGTTTGGGGACATATTTATTTGGATACTCCCCTGGTACTACTGAAGTTGTTGTTATGATATTCTTGCAGGCTTCCAGAATATGGGTAGGAATTTGTGTTTTCCCTTTCACCATTTCTAAGATATGTTTGGTGACTTTAGTGGCTGAAATGGGAATATACGTCCATTAAGTATTAGGAGTAAGTGTTTGTTCTTTCTCTTTTCTTCATTTTCCAATCAATGGATACTGACAGTACTCATGTATGGTGGCAGAGAGTTGAGTCTGCTTAGACTTTTCATCGGTGATTTTCGACTGACCTCTATGGGTGCTTCCAAATGAGAGTATTCGGAAACTTGATGAAAACAGGGAAGTGTATGTGCTTGCTGGCTGTGTTTTGTCATGTATGGTTGACAGAATTCTTTCAATACTGATGGATGAGACTGATGGTAGAATTGGTGTGTGTAAGAAGGTTTTTGTTCACGTTTTCTTATTTCCACCACATTTGATTTGTGGTATTCCTTAAATGTAGCCAGACGAGCCTGCTGATTAGATGATAATTTGTACATAGGTGTATGTGCATGTTCATGGTACTCTACTTGTTTTTTAGAGGGATTGGTGGGTTGCTGCCAGATGAGTCTGTTGGGCAGTGGAATTATGACGGATGAGTGTATGTCCCCACACGTTTTTTTCCATCAAGTTAGGTTGATGGACTTCTCTAGTGGGGGAAAAGGCAAGAACCTAATCTCTGTTGACCGGACATTGTCCCTGGGGGTCAGTCTTGCATTCCCAGGTCTAAGTGAGCTAGGAAGTACATCCAAAGGAAATACCCCCATCATGTTGGGGGTTCACTACCACGTGATTCAGCTAATAACGATTATTGGTGGGAGCCCTTGGGGGCTGTATTTTTGAATTGAGGCTCTGAGGGACCTCTTGATCCACCTCCCTATGGTATAGGAGGGACTGGTTGTTGCGTTTCAGGGATAAGGACCCGAAACGGTTGAAGATGGTGGTTGGAACTGTTTTCTTCTTGACCATTGGTTGTCATTGACCAGACGATCGATGGTTATTATTAACCTACAGAGCTTGTCAGGCAGTCTCCAAGGTTCAAAGAGTACTCTGCTGACGATAATCCCTTACTATCACATTGGAGACCCATCATTGATGATACTGAGTGGGTGATGACGTCCTTACAACAGATGGAGATCTAGTTTGAGTAGCAGCTGGGACATTTACAAGTGAAAACCTGAAGGAAGCCATTTTAGAGTGAAGGGTATCCTAAGAAATAAACATGAAAACAACAATAAAATCCATTAAAGCATCATCTTTGAGATGGATACATGTGTGATGGATTCATTTGTCTGGATTTAATTTATCAATTGATAGGGGCCTGATAGTTGGTTAACATTATTAACTTGGTTAATTATTCTCATCGAGTTCACCATTTTTGTTTCGTAGTTCCGTGAAATGTGGGATCTAGTTTTAAGAAACACTGCTTCCAGGTGGATTCTATTGGATTTATTAATGGAACCAGAAACACACAACAATTAATTATCTAAAAGGGACATACTTTATAAAGGTATGAATTTGGTATGTCTGAACATTACAATACTTAATAATGTGCATTGGTTGAGAGTATGGAAGGTCAAACTCATCACACCCTTTTGGTGGGAACAATTATCTACTCTGGGACTATCTTTATAAATTTAGTGCACTTTCATGAATCCTTTTTAAGTTACCAAGTATAACATAAGTTTCCCTTAAAATTATCATTAACTTTGGTAACATCTCGGAATTTCTGTGTATTTTTTATTTATATGGGATTATTTCGAGACCGTGAAATTGGACGACACATGATTCTGAGGCCCGAAGTGTCTGGAATGATTCGTTGAAACTTTGTTAAGCTTTATATAGCATGCGTGAGTGGTTTTTCTAAAAAATTGGAATAACTCTTAAATGGGAGCCCATATTAGAAATATGAGGGCACCGTTGCATTCAGGATGAAGGGTTTACCCTATGCGCGACTTAAGTTTAGTCGGCGAATGCCTTAGGTGTGAAAAGCAAAAAATTGAATAACCATAAATAAAATAATTAAATAAAATTATTTTATTTTTCAAATTCTTATAACTCACGAGTGGTGAAATGGATTAAAAATACGAGACAACCACTGAGCTCTTGAGGGTATGGTTTCCTTAGGCAGATCCTAACATTTTCCGACGCAGACCAACAGTGGCAGTTAGTTTTTGGCTATAAATTAATTAATTAAATAACAATTATTTTGTTGGTAAATTATTTAACTCATAAACGGTAACTCGGATTCGAAATCTGAGAGTACTGTTGAGCTTGTGATGGTGTTTTCCCTTTATGTAGAGCCTAAACTTCCCTAACATGGGTCGAGGGTGACTGTTAATAATTTTTGAACTTTTTTTTGGTACGTTTAGTAAACGTGCGAGCGGTGATTTCAATCTTTTGAACCGATGATCAGATTGAAAATCCAAGAGCACTGTTGAATTTTCATCACTAGGATTCTCTTAAGGGAAGCTTAATTTTGACTGTAAAGGTTCAGACAAAAAAGATAATTTTTGGACTTAAAAATAATAATAAAATAACTCAACAAGCTATTTTATTTCTTTCTTGTAACTGTTGATCGGTGGTGGAGGGACCAGTGGGTTGTTATACCATTAAATGGCCAGTTACACTTGGTTGTGTAACCGTACCATTGGGAGAATTAATAGGTTCATTAATTAATCAATTAATGAACCTCATTAATTGTGTGGTTATTTGATTCTCTCCTCTCTACTATTTAAAGGAAGGTTGGGCATGGGTTTTTGGAATCAAGAGTGGAACCTCTGATGAAGTTCCATGATGACTTCCACCAACCTAGACCGAAGCTTTGAGCGATGAACATTGGAGGAATTGATGGGTGACCGCAAGCACCAATGAACACCTTCAGATGTGGACACATCTTCCTCATTCACAACATCTTCCAACGAACTCAAGGTATGGTTTATATGCTTGTTTCCTCCTTTTTTACATTTCTTGATTATTATGAATAAAACAAGTCAATCATCCAATGGGTTGATCTGTGTTTCATTATTTAATACGGGAGGATAATGTAGTTTTTCTTGATGGGAGTTTTTATAATTAAAATATCATTCCCATGTTATTATGCTAACGTGCAGGGTGTGAGCCAAATAAACAAGGCCCGGGCCCTCTGCCGAACTCGGTTGTGGTGGCATTCTTTGTGGACAACATAAATATGCGGCGGCGTGATGAAAACATGGGGTGGGACCGATGACTAAGAGGGGTGGCGACATATACCCACCGGGCATAAAGGAACGGTGGCTCCTGAAGGCATCGCGGAAGACAAGGGGAGGTCAGCCAAAACCAACCGCATTAAAGCAAGGCAGTGCACCGTGGTGGAAGACTGCTGCATAGAACCATGAAAGATGGAAGACCAGCACCCGCGGTACCATTGCGGGCCACTCCATGCGTACTTTCTGGGAGGTGTGGCACCATCCGACACCACTGTTGAGCCGAGCGGCACACATCGATGGTGCTTCATGGATAAAGGTCGTGACATCGAGCTACGACAGAGAGGGGACTCGCGCCCGCAGGTCCATAGTGGGCTAGTCCACATAGATCGTCCAAGTGATGCGGTGACACCTGACGTAATTTCTTTGAAGACCGAAACAGCTTCAGCCATTCAATAGGGTATCGGTCCCCCGCGCTTAGCTAGAAGGTCGAGCAATTCCGTAGCCCGGCGGTGCACACCCAGCCGGGTGGGCCCGGATGAACCTACATCCCAAGCATGTGGCCCTTCTTGCCGGAGCAGGCCAAGCAAAATATGGCCGAGCCCAGTTCCTTCGGGGCCAAGCCTAGCGGGCTGGGTCGAGTCGGTCTGACCATGTTAGATTGGACCTAGACCCACTTATGGCCTAGTTCATTTAAATGAATGTATCTCTTAAACTGGAAATCTGTTTAACAAATCGTCTGCAGTTCCCAAACCATTAGGATAATGCAGGCCTTTCTAGAAACTCCATGTGACTTTTGTAGAAAGTTGGAGTTTGTCCAGGTTGGATCGTACCTGAATCCAACTAGGCCCTCGGAAGTAAAATGCTTATAACATTCAGACTGGGTGTCCAGTTGACATGCCTTCTGTTGCGTTGGAACCCTTATGACATGACAGATCATCAGGTTACTTCTTTGTGGAACATCGTGGAATTTTAGGTATGAATTATATCTTGAGGATCATAACTAGGGTATGTCTTATAGTTAGAGTTAGGATGACTACTCCCTTGAGGAATCAAGGCTCGGGTATTCCTTACTCCTCTGCTCCGGTAGAGACGAGACTCCCCACGTCATTAGTTCGTGTCCCCAAATATGGAGTAGTACGACCCTTTTTCTGGGTAGCGACCTGGAGCAGGTCCTTCAGTGGGGTTAGAGTTCCCTCGACTGTAGGACACAGTTATGAGGAGTAGTCCTCTCCACCTAATGTAATTGATACCCAAGGTAGAAGTTAGTACTCCCTCAAGGGACTGAGGTGTGAGCCACTTCCTACAATAGTGGTTTAGATATCATGGGTTAGACAAGAACAATGCTCCCCTAACTAAACATAGTGTCGAGGAGTGGACCTCTTTACTTGGTTTCCCTTGTGCTCCCCTCGGGTGCAAGACTGTGACTACGAGACCTCTAGTGTCGGGCACTGGAGGTAGTTCTAGAAAACATTTCTCGATGGATAATGTCATTTCAGATGTTCTATTAGAAATGGTTGAGTTTTACCTAATGGATTACATCTCTGAGATTGGTGCCATCAAGGATGGACCATTCAGGAAGCGTGTACACATGATCCTTGAGTTACGATATGAGACCTCTTTGGAAATCTTGGAAATGGCTTGAGGTCAGGGCCTTATGTTTCTTTCTAGTTGAGACGAGTATATCTGGATGACCTAGGTAAATGCAATGGCATATACATGAGTAGATCTGAGTATGCATAATTTTTGTGGATTACTTCATGGTTGTGTTGTGTTACTTTTTCTTTATGTATTTCTGAGAGACAATCAAGGTCTCGAGGTCCTCTACTGAGTACTGAGTTACTCACCCCTGCACGGGCTTCGCCCGCATGTGTTGTGTCTCGTGCCGATGTTTGACATTTCGATTGGGGCGCTCAGGGATATGGGACCGACAAATGATATGATGGTGGAATTGGGGGCCTAGGACTAGGAGTGGTCCAGTTGGACATGGAATTCATGAAATACTACTTTGTATTCCAATAGAATCACTACTCTAGTGATCATGTGGGATCTTCCGTATATGGTTTTCAGTTCTCCCTTTGAACCTTACTTCTTTTAGTTCTTTTGTTGGGCTTGTATACTGGCCCAGATACACCACATAGTGCTTTACTTACTGTTGTACTATGGTATCTGATTACTTAGTGTTCAACTTTAAGCTTTGTGTTTTTTGTTGGAGAGTTCATGTGTGTATAAGTATATAGGAAAATACCTCCCACTTACAGGTTGATGCCCTCTGAACTCGTCACCAACCCCTAGCCTTTGGGAGGTGGGATTGGGGTATGTCATGACACAGGTCCCAGGGGACGGGTCGTGACAATGTGGTATCAGAGGTTGTTGGTTCTACCTCAATGACCAATGGTCTGTTGTTTTTGTTATGAGAAACATTGTTAAGTGTTTCGAGTTTAGATTTTAGGCCCGAGACTCCAGTGTTAGTGCGGTGGCTGAGGTATCCGTACAATAGGATTCCGAAAACTTGTTACCCGACTCAGTATAAGGAAACACTAGGAGTAGGGAATATAATGTAATATGAATAGTGTATTGATTGTTGTCATTTCCATATTACTTCTCGAGTCAGCTCTCTAGATATAAATTTCTAACCGTGGTACATCTTGATCTATCTCAGGATTCCTCTACATGGACAACCAGCCAGGACCCCAATACACGGTCATGAGAACATCCCACCTAGTCATGAGGCATCCATTCAGGGACCAGTGATTGAGATGGCCCCAACGAGTGGGGCACCTGTGCTTCCACCACCTGATGGTCAGCATCTACTGTCAGCGATTCTGGAAGAGGATGTTCCTAGGATCAGTTCCCTATATGAGTTCCATAGGTAGAGACCTACCAGATTATATGGTGAGATAGATCCTTAGGTAGCTGAGGATTGGATTGAGCCTATTACATGTGTTTCCCGCCTAGTTAGGACACCACCCGACCCGACGATAGTCCTGGATGAAAGCCTTGTTCAGGGCTCAGTGGGAAGATAGTGGAGTCTGATGATTCAGAATCACAACAAGGAGACCATCACTTGGATAGACTTCGAGTGCCTCTTCAGAGAGGAGTTATTTCTGATGACATTAGGCTCTGTATGCATATAGGAGCTGCTGCAATTAAGGGAGGGTAATGCGACTATAGCAGAGTACTCATCCAAATTCACAGATCTTTCTCGCTACTCCATAGATATGGTGAAGGAACCTTACATCAGGGACTGAAACGTCGAGCAGGGAATACACTGGGAAGTCCAGGCATCTATGATACCTCTCAGCTTTTCGACGCATGATGGTGTATTGGAACGAGCCCTGGTGGTCGAGATCTTCCTGGAGAAGGAGCAGGTGGATGTGACCTATGGAAGGTCATAAAGTATAGATGTATAATTGACCTAGCAGATGAATGTCGACAAGATCATGGAATAAGAGTCATAAACATTCCCAAACACAGTCAAATGGGTCTGTGGCATAGCAGCAGTTCCAAGGAGTAGATCAGTCATAGGAGAGGCAGTGTAACACTTATAATTTTTGGGGGTATCTCACTAGAGATTTTTTAACCTGTCGTACTGCTGAGAGGGAGCCGACAGACGAACCTCCTTAGTAGAGAAAACACTTGGATCATAAAGTTCTGTATGTTTTCATGTAGGGTAGAGGAGATGGAAAAGTAGCCGGGGTGGTCCCTGCCAGGATTTTTGAGTTAGAGGACATGAGCGAGGACAACTGCACACAGTCATGGCTCATGACCAAGAAACTCTGGGGGAAGTTCGAGGAACGACCTGTGTCTTTTCTTTTGCTTCCTTCCTAAATAAACACAGGTGCTAGAAATTTTTTTCCGTGTGTACTGTTCGATACTTTGAGGTTCCAGTTGGACTGTGGACTTGAACCTCATGTTCAGAGACTCTTAATGGTGGAGTTCCACAGATAGTTTGACCTGGATCTTGGAGGCGAGAGTTGTGGCTTGGATCTCTTAGTCATGGTATTTAGAGCTTACGACGTCAATCTGGATATGGACTACTACTATTCATGTTTGGAAAGAAGATATTAGGCAATAAATTTAGTATATCCATATGGTGTATATGGGATTTCCTTTTCAAAAAAGGGAGGAGCCCAGGAGGCACAGTCTGGAATCTCGTAAAGAGTCTCGCTTGAGTTGTTCTATGGTGGTGTAGTCAGAACACAAGATGTTTTCACAGTGTGGAATGGTTCCGAGCCATCTATACTCAATGGAGATTATACAAATGGGAGTGGTCGTGTATTATTGTAGCTTCTGGTGAGGCCGCTGGATGTTCTAGGAAGTTGTCCACTAGACCCCACAATTACAGATGTTTCATGATGCTTAGTGCATTCTCCACTTTTTGCATCTAAAGAAACATGTGACTATTGTGGCACGATGTTGACCTAGAAAGAGATGGAAATAAGAGTGGTTGATATCGGTATTCCCTTTTGGATCATGCTTGGGAGCAGTGGAGGAACCTTTGATGGACCCAGTTTCTTCCCATGAGTTTGGACGTTGGCTTTTGGGGAAGAAAAGTCTAAATGTGGGGAGGTTATACCATCTCATAATTTCTGTGTAAATTATTTATTTATATGAAATTATTTCAAGACCACAAAATCTGATGTCTTGTGATTCTGAGGACCGGATTTCCTGGAATGATCCGTTGATATTTTGTTAAGCTGTAAATAGTGTGCGTGAGTGGTTTTCCAGAAAAAGTGGAATAACTATTAAATGGGTTCCTAGATCTGAAATACAAGAGAACCTTTACGTTCAAGATGGCGGGTTTACCCTAGGCATGACTTAAGTTTACTCGGCGTAGGCATCCATTGTGAAAACCCAAAAATGACATAACCATAAATAAAATAGTCAAACAAATTTATTTTATTTTTCAAATGCTTATAACTCACGAATTGTGACTCAGATTAAAAATATAATACCACCGCTGAACTCATGAGGGTATGATTTCCTTAGGTAGATCCTAACATTGGCCGGTGTGGGACAATAGTGGAAGTTAGTTTTTGACTATAAATAAAATAATTAAATAACAATTATTTTATTGTTAAATTCTTTAAATCTTAAATGGTAACACGGATTGGGAATCCGAGTGTACTATTGATCTCGTGAGGGTGTGTTCCCTTTATGTAGAACCTAACCTTGACCAACACAGGTCAAGGGTGACTATTAATTTTTTTTACTTTTTTTAAGGTACATTCAGTAAACGTGTGAGTGGTGATTTCTATCTTTTGAACCGGTACTCGGATTGAAAATACGAGAGAAACATTGAATTTTTAACACAGAGGTTCACTTAAGGGAATCTTAACATTGACCGGAAAGGGTTGGAAAAAATGTTAATTTTTGAACTTTATAAAAAAATAATAAAATAAATCAACAAGTTATTTTATTTTTTTCTTGTAACTATTGAGCGGTGATGGAGAACCACTGGGTTGTCAGTTCATTAAATGTTCAGTTACACTTGGTTTTGTAACCAAACCATTGAGAGAATTAATAGATTCAATAATTCAATTAATTAATGATCCTCATTAATTGTGTGGTGCATTGATCATCTCCTCCACTCTACTTAAACGAAGCTCAGACATGTGTTTCTGGACTCAAGAGAGAAAAATATGATGAAGTGCCATGATGAATTACCAACCTAGAATGATGCTTCGTGCAACGGATGTTGGAGGAATCAATGGGTGATGTCAAGCGCAGACAAACACCTTCAGACATGGACACTTCTTCCTCATATGCAACGGCTTACAACAAACTCAAGGTAGGGGGTTATATACTAGTTTTCTCCCATTTCCCCATTCTTGATTATTATGAAGAACACTGATCAACCATCCAATGGGTTGATCAGTGTTTCGTTCTTTAACATGGGATTATAATGATGGGTTTCTATATGGGAGTTTTTAAAATTAAAATATCCTTCACATGCTATTGTTCAAATACAGAGGGTGCGGGCCACATGAACAAGGCCCAGACCCACCACCGAACTCGGTTGTGGTGGCATTCTTTGTGGAAAACCGAAAGATGTAGCGGCGTGATGATGACATGTGGTGGGACTGGTGACTGAGGGGGTGGCGACTGGCACCTGCCAACAATAAAGGAATGGTAGAGACCGAAGGGGTGACGGTAGAAAAAGGGCGGCTAGCCAACACTGCGCGCGTTGAAGTAGGGAGGCGCGCCATGGTGGAAGGATACAGAATCGAGCCACGAAAGAGGGAGGACCAACCCCTGAGGTTCCATTGTGGGCCGGTCCAAATAGGTTGTCTAGTGGGTGTAGAGCCATCCAGTTCCACTGTTGAGCCAGGCGGTGCATTTCGGCGACGTTCAGCTGATGAAGGTCATGACATCAAGCCCCGACATAGAGTAGACCCATACCCGCGTGTCTATAGCGGGTCAGTCCACATGGAACGGACTGGAGATTTCGCACCCCCTAGCACCATGACTTTAGCTATTTGAGAGGGGATCAGTCCTCTGCTCTAAGCCTACAGGCCGCGTTATTCCACATCCCGGTGGGCTACACCCTACAGGGTGGGCCAGGCCGAGCCCATGGCCCGGCGTACTGAACTTGGCCTAGCTGAATCGGGCCAAGCCCAGTCTCTTCGGGCCGGGCTTAGTGGGCTTGGTTGGGTCGGTCCGACCATGTCAGACCAGACCCAAACCCACTTACGGCCCAGTTCTCTTAAATAAGCATATCTCCTAAACAAAACGTCCATTTGATGAACTATCCGTAGTGCCAGAACCCTTAGGACGAGACAATCCTTTTGAGATACTCCACAATACTTTCCAAGAAATTTGGAGTTTGGCCAGGTTGGATTGTACTCGAATCCAACTGGGACCTCGACACTAAAATGCCTATTACTTTCAAATCGAGTGTCTGGTTGACACGTCGTCTATTGCATTGGAACCCTAATGGCATGAAGAATCATCGAATTACTTCCTTGGGGATCTTTATTTTGGTTGAGGTATGACTGATAACCTGAGGAGCAGTACCATGGTGTTTCTTTTAGTGATAGTTAGTATGGTTACTCCCTTGTTGACTCATGGCGCTAGTATTCCTTACTCCTCTTCACCCTTAGAGACGAGACTCCCCACAGCATGAGTGTGTTTCCTCACATATGGATTAGTACTCCCCCATTTCCATGTAGCATCTAGGATTGGGTATTTAAAGGGAGTTTGTGCTTTCCTGTCTGCATGACATTATTATGGGGACCCGGCCCCTCAACTTGATATAATCGATACCTGTGGTAGAATTTAGTACTCCCTCAAAAGACTATGTTGCGGGCCAATTCTTACTGGAGAGACTGAGATATCGTGGGTTATACGAGAGCAATGCTCTCCCAAATGAACATAGTATCAAGGAGTTGGAATCTTCACTTGGTTTCCCTTGGTCTTGCCTCGGGAGGAAGACTGTAACTGCGAGACCTCTAGTGTCGGGGACAAGAGGTAGTTCTAGCAGAAGGTTCCCAATGGAGCACATCCTTTTAGAGGTTCCATTAAAAATGGTTGAGTTATACCTGATGGATTACACCTCCCAGATGGGTTCCATCAAAGATGTTCTTTTCATAGAGTGTATACTCCTGATCCTTGAGTTATGCTTTGAGAATTCTTTGGAAATCCTAGAAATGGCTTGAGGTACGGGCCTTAAGTTTCTTTGTTGTTGAGACAAGTATATCTAGATGACATAGGTATATGCAATGAAATATACCCGAGTAGATTTGACTATGCATAATCTTTTCGGTTTACCTCTTGGTTGTTTTGGGGTATTTGTCCTTTGGGGATTTCTAAGAGACCAACGAGGGTCTCAGGTTCCCCTACCTAGAACTGTGTTACTTAGCCTTGCACGAGATTCACCCGCATGTGTTGTGTCTCATGCAAACGTTTTATGTTTTGATAGGGGCACTTAGGGAGACGGTACCGACAAAAGATACGATGGTGGACTTGGTAGCCTTGGAATAAGAGGGGTCTAGTAGTTCCATGCAGAAATGACATACTAATTCGGCTTTTAGTAGATTCACTACTTCAGCGATCAGGTAGAATCTTCTATAGATAGTCATCAGTGAATGCTTTGTACCTTACTATTTTTAGTTCTTTTGTTGTGATTTTATACTATCCCATTTACACCACTCATTGATTTACTTATTGTATTACTATGGTTTCCAATTACTTAGTGTTCACCATTCATCTTTTTTGTTTTTGTTTGTGAGTGAATGTGTGTACATGTATCCAAGAAAATGACTCCCACTTGCAGTTTGATGCCTTCAGCGCTAGTCACCAACACCTAAACATTGGGAGGCGGGCATGGGGTATGTCAGAGCATGGGCCTCGGGGGACCAGTCCTGGAAAATTATTAACACATGTAAAATTTAGAATCATCCGTATGTATTTGAGGTTCTTCACTAATAGAGATATCCATTTGTATCCGAGGTTCTCCATAAATGGTATCCTATCATATACTATTTATATATTCTTTTAATATTTATTATGATGTTACTAGTTTTTATGACACTCAGTGAGGCACTCTGAATTTATTATCATCCAGGGTGATGAAGGTTTTTTTGATATCTGGATCGTACCAATAAAATTGGATACCTATGTATCCTTATGAAAGGAATATGAACCCCCATAGTTCGTTTCCACTTAATGGGACACATCATACCTTTTAAGGACATGTTATTAGAACCTAATCATACATTTCAATGTCATGTGGTATGGAAATCTAAGAGAATGGTGTTTAGTTAATGTTTGGTGAGAGACTTATGCCAAAGCAGCACAAGGAATATAGAAAGGATGTGGGTTTCCAAGTAAAATTAGACCCTATTAGTAATGTGGTCCATGAAGAGCATGGTTGATTTTAAGTGTTGGGTTTGGACCTCAAGGAGGCATCATACATATCCCATTTGGATGGGAATCAAATCCCACATAGTTTAATAAGTATCAAAGGAGAGTATAGTCCTTTGAGAAAAAAGGGATTGAGCTTACATTAGGAAAAGGATGCCTTTGAAATTTGGGGGGATAATTTTGGGATTACTTATAAGGAAAATTCCCATATTAAGGGAATTAGTGTTGTAATCTTGAAGAGGATATCCAATGAGCTTAGGCCCTAAGAATGCATCCTACATATACTAGTTCGAACATGAATAATAGTTATCGTAGATTTATTGCGCAAATTTTGTGAATATGACAAACCTATAAGCCCACGTGAGTCATTCTCAGTGTGAAATAAAAGATGATGGTAAAGATTAAACAAAGGCACTCATAGTTTTCCTCCTCCACTAGTGGAAAAGGGCATGCCTATGGAGGCCAGGGTGGACAAGGTTGAGTCGACATGAGAAGAGGGTGAGGCGATGAAACTCCCCTATCTTAAATTTACATTGGTTAAGGTTCCAATGAAAGGATGATGTGAAAGTGAAGTAATTATAGAGGAGTAAGAATGAAACCTCTTACTTGAAAGGTTAGGGTCTTACATTAGAATGGCTTCCGTAAAATTGATCCTATTACGGGAGGGAGATTTTTATTTTTCTTTCATGAAAAATCAAGTTTGAACCACACCTTCCCTACCAGAGACCTTAGGTTTCAGGTCTTAGAGATGCTAAGGGGAGGTTAGAACCAAAACCCTAATCCTCCAAACCAAGAACTTCCCAACACTGTTCCAGAAATAAAGGTCCAATTTACCATTGATATAAAACCCCCCCAAAACTCTATGACTCCTAACCCCATTGTGAAACAAATGTGGGAAGCCTCTGACTGTGGATATACAAACTGAAATAGGAGACACACTAATGTGCCTTTCCCAATGGTTTGATAAGTTAGGAGGTTTTGGTGAAGGTCTGAACAGAATCCCTTTCAAACAAGGGATCCAATGAAGATGAAGCCTTTCCATGAATGTATTTGAAGAGGGTTTAATGGCCTGTAGACTGGAGAGAGTATGTGAATCAAAGAGGGGAACCCAAGTAGGTATTTTTGCACAAGTATGGGTACACAATTTGTCTTGGGAGAACAGGTGCTAACATAAGAAAAAAACAACTTGGATGTTAATTGTTGGCTGAGACATAACTCAAGACATCAAGAGTATTCATAAGTATTCCTAGAAGTGGGGCGCTCAAGTTCCTATGAGAGGAATAGGTGGCATAGTAGTGTTGCTGATTTAGGGAAGTTGGGTGCTTTTGTTATGCAAGTGTGAAGGATTTCAAACACTAAAAAGTACTGAAGCCCAATGATCCTCCTTCAATACCTCGGATTTTGGTGTTAAAGAACTACCTAGAATGATTTCGAAGACTTGGGTGAAGCACTAGGGTGACCGAAGAAGAAATTGGGAATTAGTGAAATCCGTTTGTACAAATGATGGCCCTAAGGGTCTATTTATAGGCAAAAATCGAACCCCGGGTGAAAGGATTTTTGGCGCGCAAGTGGGTTGCACGCCATATAGAGGTGTGCAAGTAAAGTTCACGCCAACGACTCCCTGGTCAGACTAGGGAGATCAAAAACTCAAGCCTTTTCAAATATTGATTTCCTTCAGGTGTTTTCTCCTCATTTTTCTATGGTATTCCCCTTTTTCATTTTTAGAATCATTGAAAGAAAAGAGGGTAAACAATGAGGTTCCAACTCATATGAAGGATATCAAAAAAGTGTTAAGTGTTTAATCCAAAATCTCATATGTATTAGAGGATGCATATATTTCCATTGGGGGAATCATTTCATAGATATCGATTTTATTCTCAAAATGTGGTAACAAATATTTTTTACTTCTATAAATGATTTATTAAATAAATTCTTACCCTTATTTAAGCTTTTCAAATAATAGTTTTAACAAAACTATAATATCATTCATAGAACTAGATACTTTTTTACTTTTATCAAAAGTTTAAAGGAAATGTTTTCATAACTTATATAACTAGAAAAGAATTTATAATCATTATGATGCTTCTATTATTTTATAAACCATTTAAATGTATAGATGTTATTTTCAGTGAAATTTGTTTCTATACTGTGTGTAATTCATATATATTTCAAAATTTTATTTTAAAAGTGGAAAGGGTATTTACTCATTATATTTTCTTATGATATTTTTACATAATTTCCATCTATGACATCATCCTATATTGAATTTATTTTTAG
Source organism: Viscum album (assembly GCA_963277665.1). NCBI lineage: Eukaryota > Viridiplantae > Streptophyta > Magnoliopsida > Santalales > Viscaceae > Viscum > Viscum album. The sequence goes on from OY728130.1 coordinate 408,392,678, forward strand.
GATATACTCTAATGATAATATCGACCAAATTTATTCTAATGGTTTATACAAATTTTTATTGGGGAGAGTATTGCCATTTCATATAATAATTCATCCAATATGTTTTTTTATTGGTTTTTAAGGAATATTTATTTAGTTGTATTATTTTTTCATATGAGAAATGAATTGGACATAGTATGAGATGAGAAGGGCCCTCTATATCCCCTTGTGTAATGAAAAGTAATATGAGATAAAAAACATGGGTTTTGGTCAATGAATTACCCACTTTTTTAGATTTTATGACATTAGGTCATGAATTTATTTTCAGATGTCTTAGCTGAGTCCTTGATGGTATGTTTTTGATGTCTAGCATTGTGCATTCCATAATTATGAATTAAGTTATTGGTTTCCATGGGATTATTTAATTTTTTATCCATGGTCGAGTTTCTAGATATTTTGAATATCTATATTATTTACATGAAAATCATTTATTCATCCCATATTATTAATTCCTTGTTAGATTCTCTTATACTCTTTAAATTATTGAGCATCTATGATCACCCCATTCATAAGTTTCATTCCCTAGGGTACCATGATGTTTTTTAGGATGGATATGTAAGAACATAATATTGGGGGATATGGTGTTCCTAAATAAAATTTTATGTCATACGTTATATTTTCAAATAAATGTGCAATTTCAATATATATAACTATTTATCCAAGAATACTAAACTGTTAGTTTCTATGTTATGTAATCATTTGTATCTAGTAACAAAGTAATATGGTGACCACAAACTCTATGATAATAGGGTGGGTGTATTTATAGTTGGTATTAATTATTGTTTAGTAGAAACCTTGTAAACTCGAATTGGGAAAAAATTAATTAAGTAACATAATCCAATGAAGAACCTTCAAAATATTCCAAAAGAATCTAAGATTACTATATAGAGATAAGTTTTCAATTTATTTAAATTTTATCACTATTTTTGAAATATTACATTATTATTTATAATATTATAATCTATTTATCGTATTCCATTATTTACAATTGACACCAAGTAGATGAAATAGAAAACCTGTTAATTCACATAATCCATATAAGGATTTCATTCATGGGAAAGATAATGGAGGCAGAGTTGATGTTAGAGTTAGAGTTGAAACAATTTTACCTATATTGGGACATTTAAATCAGGTTATGATGTATAATGTTTTTTGTATGAAGCCTCATACAGATCCTTAACATGGAATAAAAATGATAGACCACATTATGATTCCAAAAACTACATCATTCAATAGAACTGTGACTCCATTTATACCTGAAAAATGGATATGTTCCTAAGAAAATATAATTTTGGATTTAAGAATTAATGATAGAGAGATAGTTTTTATAGACGTTGATCATATCTCATTGGAGGAAAATCATTAGTTCCCATTAATTGAAAATATATTGGATGAGGATGAAATACTGTGGCTGGAATGGAAATATATTAAATAATTTTTTTTCAAAAATACATTCCTTGTGAACAACTGGTGAATATGAAAAGGAAATTGTTGATTCTAATGAAAAAATAAAATGGAAATTTTTCTTTTCATGAATACTACTTTACAAGGTTAGTTTGATAGGTTTCAAACTATGTAAAAACTCTAAAGAGTAATATTGACCATTACATTGGTGGGCTTTAAACATTACTTCAAAGGGAACACATTTCCCAAAATTATCATTATATAAAGATATAGTATCATATGATATCAATAAATATAAATATTTCACCATGTTATATAGTATCAAAGAATTTAAAGAGATGAAATGTATGACAGAACAAATCACAGATAATGGGAAGAAGAGAATGGAGTACTTTCCCATGTGTGATTATTGTAAAAATAAATACCATAGTGATTTCATGAATGGAATGGGGGTTTTCTATGGGTGTGGACAAAATGGACACCAGGATCACAATTTAGTGGGAAATAATGTAGTTTCTAATGTAAAATTCATCAAATATAAGGATACAGTGAACAATGAAAATGAATTCTCCATGATATAGTGGAATATATCATAGAAGAAGCAAAGGGGACAAGGTCAAGACTATGCTATTACTATAGTAGTAGTTTAATGATTAATGTTCTCGTGTAATTGAAATGATGATTTTTTATATTTTTCCAACGATATCTTGGTTTCATGAATCATGAAATGTACAATGACAATACGTCATAATAATTTCTAAAGGATCTAAAAAATTTTGTTGAATGGTACAAATAACTAAGAAAAATGATTAGTGGTAAGGAAATATTTTTTGGCAACACTTGGAAAAAGGAAATATAAACCTAATATTTTCTAAATGTTGGACATAAGTAAATGTTAATGTATTGGTATCCTTTAAAAATTATATTGATTGAATTAGTGGTGGAGTTTACTACATTTTTGGGATTAATGTAATATATTTGATAATATTACATTTTTTGGAAGCATGGATGTTTAATCTGTTGTTTTATGTCCATTAAATTTATTACTATGTTTTTTGAAAAATGTAATCAAGTTCTTTACATATTAAAATAATCGTTACTTCATGGTGGGATTAATGATAATATGATTTAGTGATTTTTTTATTTTTTTAATATGTTTAGTAATATTTTTTATGATCCAAATGTTTACCAAGATATAGAATGGCTTAAGTTGATCATTGGACACAATTATTTATGGTAAAAATTTAATTTTTCATATTTTATAACCTGTAATCACCATTTTGGTTTTGGTAAATATTTAAAGGCTGATGTAATTACCTAGGAGACTTTTTACTCATCCAAAATACTTCAATAACAAATAATTTAATCTTTAATATCTATTACCTATTGTACGAAAATATGTGTAAATAGATAAAATCACAATGAAATGATATCATGTTTCAAACGAAGTGGAAATAATCTAGTAATATCATTGTATTGAGTTCTTTTTCAATATATAAAAATAGTATCCCCACCTTAGGAAAAATAACTTGAAATGAAGAATAAATATCTTTACTTTTCATACTGATAAATCAATAGTCTTTTGACCCATCACTAACTTATGGGTTTTTGATGGTCACCTTTCTCATTACCATGTTATCATCACTATATATTAATCTTTGTGGTTAGTTTTCTCCTTAATTTCTATATTTTCACATCCCAAAAATATTCACCTACTAGAAAACAATATTTTGTGATGAAATCGATATTCCATTTTCTCACTGTATGAGAGAACGTGTTATTAACACTTTTTTGATGTGGGATTCAAAAACGTTATATCCAAATGTCCAAACGTTTATTATTGATCAAAATTTCAAATTTTTAGGAGAATTTTTTTTCCTGGGGGGGGGTGTGTTACCCTGATATTTTAATAGAACAATATGTATGAGATCAGATAGAATATGCAACTCCGAGCACAAACGAACACTATAATTTTTTTATATAAATATATGACGATTAAAAAAAGATGTTACATTAGTGTGCATGAATAATATTAACTCATTTATGAAATATATATATATGGTATACTCAATAAAATATCATTGATTAATGTGTATGGAATATAATCTCAATTTTAATTAATGTTATTTTATTTTTCAAAAATATGTTCTCATCAAATATTATCTTTACTACTTATTAGGAGAAAATATTACAACTAATTTTTAGAATATATCGAAATTCTATTATAAAAAATACAATCATTTTTGAAATAAACATATCAAAATTAGATTATATTGAAAATTTTATATTTTTCTCAAAAGATTTATTTCCCAATGAATAGTGAGATATAACATTTTTTATTGAAAACATTACTCTTTTTCAATAATGTGAAAAGTTTTATTTTATGTTGAAATTGTTTCAAAGTAAAATTAGTTTTTTGTAACGTCCTAGTCTAGGTGAAACGCACCGGTTCCCCAAGACGATCTGTTACATTCCCTTAGGTGTACCTCCCCATATGCTAGAGGCTAAGGACTAGTAGTGCGGGCCTAATATCAATCATGTGGAAAATATACCCTCGGTATTCAAGAATCACAACATGGGAAATAAATTGACAATAACTAAATGGTATTTAACCAATAATCAAACCAAACAAGTATCACGTGATGAACAATAACAGAAGTAAAATATCCAAAACTGAATAGTAGATATTTCATGTCAAATATGTGTCATGGGTTAATATGAAAAACCCAAAATAATTAAAGTCACTGAAAACTCCAAAGCGAGTCTTGAATCATGTATGCGTCCCTCATCCATTCTCCATCCCAATTCATTCATTTAATAAAGGGATATTTACCATATCATGTCTTTCAAACAAGATTTCTATTTGGGTACTGACTGGGCAGCCATAGTAGGGTTTGGGTAGAACTCATAATTCCACTACCGACGACATCTAATACAATATCTAGTCAATAATCCAATATAAAGCGGAATAAAGAATTAAAATATATGGAACCATGTAAATGGTAATTATGTATTTAATTATTCATTATTCATCCACATAAACCCCAAGGTTATTAAGGACACACTAACCATCAATACATATACCAAACTATGTGGGACTCTGAACCACATTCATAGGTAATTAATAATTCATTATAACATATGGGATTTCATTATCCATTTCATTCAATTTCATGTCATGGTTGTTTGGAACCATAGTCCAAAGATAATCTGATGGGAATAGAACATCGTTTCTAAAACCACAAGGGTACTTTAATCCTCTATCCCTATCTCACACCTCAATGGAACATGTGTATTTTAGGCCTCAACCCTTATCCCATACTTTTTTCTCATATGGGTATTTGGATCCTCAGTCCGTGTTACAAACTTACTATCACATATGGGTATTAGGAGCCTCAATATCTTTCCCACACTATATATTACTATCAATCACACATATATCACATTATTCAAGGTTAATAAATATAACGAATTTTATCACCATTTTTACGTCCTTGAATACCATTACAATTTATAACAAGAAACATGGTTCCTCAATTTAATTACATGGAATAATATGAACAATTCAACATTAAACTATTTTTTATTATTTAAATAATAAACCCATTAACCGATCAACCAATTAAGGTTAAAACCAGCATCTAATAATCCTCATATTAAATTAATTCATAATCCCATTAATAGACCAATTACATAATACAAATTTCACATTAATTCCAAAATCACAATATTTGGTTAATTAATTAACCCATTAATTAATCTAATTCCTAAATTAAACTTTTCCTAATTTAACCCAAATCTTTTTCATAGGGAAGTTCAATTAAATCATTTAAATCATCAATTAAATTTCACAACAATAGAAATTTTCATTCCACAATTACATACGTGTAATTAAATCAAGACCATGAGATTTTGAATTTAGACCATTAACCTAAAAATTTATGAAGAAAACCCAACAATTGAGACCCCCAATCACATTAGAAAAGTATAGATCATAATGAATAATAAGATCTATATCAAAAAACTAGAATCAACATATAAAAAACAAGATCCATAAAAAATAGATCTAAACCCATCACAAATAGAGTAAAACCATCACGTTTTTATCTATAATGAATGATTGGAGGGATATAGAGATCTAATTGAGAAGAAATCATATTCACAGAGAGGTGAATATCCATCAAGATGACCTTATATTCCTTAAGAATAGTTTTCTAGAGCCTTAGAAATTCATCTAAATTCCTCTAAAACAAAAGGAAATATTTAGTCTAATAGCCTAGAACTTGAAACCTTGAATCCTGTTCTAAAGTCCAAAACATTACATTTCTGACTTTGATGTTGATAATTGGGACCTAATTTTTTCTTCAAAACATTAAAAAATCAAAAGGAAAACAAGAATCTTCTAAAACCATGAAAAAATTTTAGGTTTTGAGTATTAAGTAATTAGAAAAAAGACTATTATATAAAAAATAATATCAACTTGGATTATTAAGTCATCAAAAGAACATTTATCCCATTTAACCCAAATTTTCTGATTTCATAATTATCCATCAACACATTCCTTTTGAAATCCTTTATAAACATAAAAAATACAAAACCATTCTTTAAAACCTGGGGAAACAGAAACATAATTAGGGTGATAACAAATTCTTTTGTAAGAGTAAACATAATAATTAACAAGTAAATGTCATCAATGATCATAAGCATTCAAAATGGTATGATTACATAATAAGTTTTCATGAGAGAATCATTAAGGAAGTTATACACATCAACACCATGACCATTAAATATGAAAATATGTAAAAGGAAATAGTCACCAAAATAAATAATTAGGAGCCATGTGATATCAATCTTGATCACTAGAAACATTATAAAATCATTACAAAAAATTAATACCCATTTTGGTAACATGGAGTATGAATTTCATAAAACCCTTTGCAAACTATTTCAAAAACCCTTTTTATTGGAATCAACATACGACCAAATTTCAAAATTATTATTTCCCAATGCATCATAGTTCTATAATGGGAATCACCCTATGTATAACCTATATTGGTATTACCCAATTCTATGATCTATAATGTGGACCACCCATTTGTATAACCTATATATTGTTTACCTATGAGATGTTATAAGGATAGACACTTTTTATAAGCTATATCAGACTCACCTGATTCATATAATTCTCAAGTACCATAAACAAAACATATTCATCTTTGATGGGTCCTGAAACTTCTGTATTCAAGATGAAAAAATGCAATCAAACTCAGAAAATAGTAGAAGGAAAACCTAGAAGAACACTAAAGAATGTTTCAAAGGGATTCACTAGTAAAGAAATAATCCCTTCATAGACCACTACATTATATGGTGTTCTTCCATTTTGGTAACCATCTGTGAACTCAATAGTTTGTAGAAGGATGAAATATCATCAATGGTCTTGAATGAAACAATGTAATTCATGAGAAGTAGGTGGCGATTTCCTCCCCTACGAATTAACTAGTTCATAAGATGAGGATGTTCTACTACTTGTGCCCATGAAAAAATATCCCCTGTGAACTAAGTAGTTTGAGGTATGAGGTGGAATCATCATCACCCACAAATGAATCCCTCAATGACTGAGTTGGTCATATGGTTTGCATCCTTCATGGAATTTCTCAAAAGAAGGTGTTTATCCCTCTCCATTCATATATATAAGAGTCACGAGGAAGAATGGAAATGGGGGGGGGGATTGGTGTAAAAGGGATGAAGTTTTGGAGAAAAATATAGAGGTTGTAGGAGAAATCCCTCCCTCACTCAAAGTAGTTCGTAGACTCCATTTCGTGAACCATATACTATTGGACCTTAGCGAAACTCTTTCCCATGAAACATAAGCCTAAGACAGTCTACAAAGGATAATATACAGATGTAATGTCATTCTCATAATTAAGGCATCATTTTCTGACCCGACTAACAAATAAAAAATAGTATACAGATGGCATTATGAGAAAAATAGTTATTGAATGCCCATAATAAGAAAACTATTCATTGACACTCTTATGAATAAAATAGTTCATTGATTCTCTAATGATGAAAATGGAACGTGAAAACCCCTATAAAAAAATGTTTCACAAATGGTTCTATGCAGAAAACCGAACACAAACCATCATATGCGACCAACTCCTACGCATCCATCTCCCTCACGGATGCCCCTATGTGGCCCTCTTCATAAAGGATTATCTTACGGGGACCATCGTACACAATAATCTCATATAAAGACCATATTCTATGTGAAAAACAATTCTCTCACACCAGTCCATACCATGGGGGTTTCACCCCCACACCCCTACCCGAGATCAGTGTCAGGATGTGGTCTTGGACCTCAACTATGGTTCCTTTACTAAATCATTAACACCCATGAAAAATGGAGTGTCTTACCAAAAACAATTTGAGCTGGGTTGATGAACTTTTATACTGTTTCCTTACACCACTATGACATCTATCCCTTAAATAACATGGGTCGAGTTACTACTCATGACACTCCAAAGACCTCATCACCTGCCTCTTATGTCTGGTTGATCCCAAACTCCATGTAAAATCATGGTCTTAATGTTTCTTATGTTCTTGGACACACCCTTCCCCATATATTAAACATTTTGTATCAAGAAGTTTCTTATCTTCATAAAACACCTTGACCATTGAGAATGGATGGTCAGTGTCCTGAGGACATATCTTCTTGACTATTCTCATAATCCCCCAGTATATATGCATATGCTTCCCACAAAAAGGGCCTATAAACAAAAGGAATATTCATTCTTATGAGATTCCTTTACTACCTCTATTCACACAAATGGATCCCATGCCCTATATCCTTTATCCAAATCCTAGAAACAAAATAATCATGGTTTACACATTCCTTCACTCTAATATTGAAGGAATGTGAGAACATCCTGACCTGGTTATCCTCTATTTAACCATGGATTCAATAATAAGTGGTCCTCACTATATAAACTTAAAATACAAGACCCCAAAAAATCATAACCACATGATGTTAAACTATATAGGTTCCAGTCACTAAAACACGCCATTAAACTATGATGCTTTCTTCCATGCGATGTGACATTAAACTATAGTATCCCGGGAAATTTTGGATCTTCATAAACAACCCTGAGCATCATAAATGCATGGTATGCAACCTGAGGACACCTATGCATGACTACTCACACAATTCCCCAATGATTCTACATAAGTTTCCCATCAAAAGGCCTATCAAAGAAAGAAAAATTCATCCTTTGGAGTGGATTTTATGACTTCAGTACACCTTAATGGATTTCATTCCTCATATCATTTCACTTGAGCTGAGAACCCCAAAAATTGTGGTTTACAAATTCCTTACCTCTCATGTTTGAGATATGTTAGAACATCTCGGCATAGTTATCCTCAAGTTAATCATGGTTTCTCTGAGAAAGGTTCATCACTATAGAACGCTAAACTTCAAGAAAACTACATATCTAGACCACATGAAGTTAAATTTTATGGTATTAGTCCCTATTACACAACATTAAATAGAGATTCCATCGTCTATGATATATTTCATTAAACAGTAGTATAACACATATGAAATTCAAAAGGGAACTCCCACTAAGGTAAGACCCCAACCTCTTTTTCATGAGGTTTCATCAGTGATCCTCTCTACCTATACCCAAGTCATACCCAGATAATTCAAACTGACTATCTAGGAAATGAAATGAGATGAGGTGTTGAGCATAGTGAAATCCCATTTTTCTATCTATCTGGGCTTCAGTACCATCTATCATAATATGAAGTGGTACATTCTATCTTTAGATTCCATAACTCCTATTTTTTCTCACCTAGAGAATGAATCCGGTGGGCTAAGAGGTGGTTCGTGATCATTATAACCCTATAATCCCAAAGGATGGGACTCCTTCATTGTTTAACCCCCAAATGGAATAAACTACGATAACTATGATTACCAACATAACTAGGATATGTATTAATCCTACCTAATGCCCGATCACCATATCATCTCATTCATGAAAGGAGAAATCATTCCCCCCCACAAATGGGCATCCTTCAAGGTTTATTCGCCAAAATAAATGAACTGTGAGACCTCTGATTCCTACCAAAACTGGGATACATAGGATTGATGTCTAAGGCTTATGCTCAAAAGGGTATCTGCTTCAAAGGATAACCCCAATTATGAACCCCAATTCAACAGGGCCTCCTTTATGGTGTAAGTAATAACTATGACTTAACACGGAATTCTCCACCGATATAAGACCCAAATCATGCCTTCTTTATGGGAAGCTTCTTCGTCTTTGCCCCATCACACCGAACTACAATGGATCTAATTACCAACAAACTTTGATATGTAAGAAGCCTCCCTAAGGTCTAAAACCAACATTGAAACATACCCTAATATTTTTTAGACCATATTCTTGATAGGGTATCCCTTTACCCAAATAATACATCACTTTTGGGTACCATGTGCCCCCTCGGTGTAAGTCCCACACCAATTATTAGCTAGGCACCTTCCTCCTAAACTTCATTTCTGCATGAAATTATATTTGATGGATGGGGCCTAATCACATTACCATAAAAGATGACGTGACTAGATAGGTGGTACCAAAAAATGTGGGCTATAATTCCTACCATGAGGATATGTAGGAATCCCATCTTATGTGTTCGATCCATACATCAAAACAGTCTCTACCCCCTGGATGACGATAAACTATATAACACATCATCATATGAATTAAATCATATTTGTCTAGGAAAAAGACCATATAATACTTAATATTTATACAAAAGGGTAACATTGAAGTATAACCTTGGATATATAGATATGTATTTGGAAATAGTGAACCTTAGATACATAAAGATGATTCCAAACCCATTAATATTTCTGATTGATCATACGACTTAGGGGTAATCCAAGAACAAATTATTGAGAAGGAAAAAAGTATTCAATAACATATGAAAATTGGTTAAATATATTATAGAGTCTCATAAAAGGAAAATAGTTTACCCAAAAATGGAGTGATGAGTCTAAATTTACATCATCTAGGCCAATTTGAGTGCTCAGGTGTCTCAAGCCAAATCATAAAACGAGCACCAAGTTTTGGAAATTAGGTCCATGAATCATGGATTAGAGTTCCTTTGGGTTTTTTAGATCCATGGATAATCCTATAAGAGACCATATGAGTACATCGTATTCAACATGGTCAGATTTCACAAACACTTAACCCGCTACACTCACTATTCAAGACCACTCAACTGTGTCACCTCCTTCACATCACAAGAAAGGATATACATACTAGTCCCTCTGGGACCATCTGACCTACAAAATTAGATCCATGACACTAATTGGGATGAAACAATCCTAAAAATCATAAAAACATTATAAAACCAAGGAAAATAAATGGGTTTTGTACTAATCTTTTTAGAACAACATTTAACAGTGTAAAAGAAACAAGTTCCAAAACAATATCATTGAAATATGATTGACCAATGGAAAATAAGTGTTTTCCACAAAAATCCATTTAAATAATGAGTAACCCATAGAAAATAAGGTTATTAAATTATATAATCTATGAAACATGAATATCCCCTTTAAAATAAATGGGTTAAATAACAATTTCATTAAAAGAAGATTATCCCATGGAAAGGAAACTGGTTCTATAACAATATCTTTAAAACAAACATAATCCATCCAAATACAGAATTTGGACTGTATCAATACAAAATATACATAGTGGAGGAAAAGTAAGAATAATGGTTGTTGATTTTGATGATTGGTAATACCATTAAAATTATAATAAAAAGTTATTGAGGAGAATAATCATTAACTATTCCCAAGTATCCCATACCACTAAAAAATATTTAAACTATTATCCCTATGAAGTAATAACGTTAAATGAAAAATATGATTCAATGAGAATATTAATATTCATGATATTACATGTCAAATAGGTAGTACGTGCACCATATAAAATAAGATAGATGTATAAAATAAAAAATCCCACAAAGAAGAAAAATTGTGACAACAATCCATTACAAAGTCAATAAATTTGATCTTGTAAATCCATTGAATGAATAATAATTAAAAGAAACATATTAATACCAAGAAGATAAAATAATTAATTATATAATATATCCATATTGGAATTAGACACACCACACAAATGAACTAAGTGGTGAATATGAAATTTATCTCATCGATTTAAAAATTGAGATGGAAATCCATTACCACGAGTCTTCTTTTACCTAATTAATATCAATATTAATGAATAATAAACTTATTATTAGTATATAATTTATTTATAACCTCTTAAATGTATATTATTTATTTTATTTCACTTATAAAAAAGTTTTATACAATTAATTGATCAATAATGATTTTGCCTGATGATTTTACAAGAATCAGTTTGTATGTAAAAAACGACTTTGGTAGGTCCACTATGGTAAATGGGTTCATTATTAAAAAATATAAAGAATAATATTAATTTCATAATTATAATATTTGAAATTAATTATACGTTTAAAAAAATCTTGAATAATGTTTTAAAATTTTTTACCAATGTTATAATCATGGAGATGACTGGTTGTATGTATGGATGAGTTACATCAATTTTTTCAATGATAATTATGGAAATAGTTCAGTAAAATTTATCCTTAAAAATGATAATTATATCATTAATACAGTTTTTGTTAATAATATATACTTATATATATATATATATTATGATTCAAAAGTAATCACATCACATCGAGGAGGTGGTAATCTGCACGTCCACGAACGATATTATCAATTTTTTAGTGTGTAGATAGGTTTTAAATAAAATAAAATATTACATTTACAAAAATATAATTATGTCATGAATATAATAATTATTCCATTTATTCCACATAGATAAACCCATTAATTATAAAAACCATGTAGTGTGTAGAAATATCACATTGTCTTGAGGAGGCGGCAGTTCACACGTCCACAAATTATGTTTTCACATATTTAGTGTTTTTTAATGGTTTTTAGAAAAAGATATATTATATTTAAAAAAATTAATTATGTCATTAATATAATATATATTTAATTTATTTCATATATGTTTTACTAAATCCAAACATAATATATTTCATATAATGTGTAAACATATTACATCTCTTTGAGGAGGTGGCAGCCCACGTTCACAAATGATTTTATCATATTTATACCAAGTGGAACACCTAAATGTACGTGTTATATAAAAATTATATAAATACGAATACAAAATAAATATAATATATATCAAATAAAATCAGGGTCCATATCATAATTCTGAACCATGAGGGGTGGTAAAGGAAAAAAGAATGACATCGTTTCGTGAGGCCATTGTTCGCTGTTCAGAAACGGTATGTTTGTTACCTATTTGATGAATTTTTTGTAGGTGTAGGTCGAACCATTATAGAGAAAGAATTAATTATATTTGAGATAAAAATATCTTTATATAATAATTAAATGATAATGAATGAATATTTAGAGAAAAAATAAACATTAATCCACATTGAATAATGTAACATCATTATCGGGTAACTCCTTTTGTTTTACACCAAATGGGATTCATTAGACAGATTTAATCCTAAATTGAAGATAATATTTTTAGGGGATGGATTTGGGGATACTAGTTTTCCTATTTTTTGGATGTCTCAAAGTGGATTTAGGGGTGTGAGAAAGTTGAAGAGTGAAGACCTTTTTATAAATGAGGTTGAGTGGCAATCCTGTAAATACCAAAAGGTAATGACTGTGGGCAGGACACCCTTACCTAATTTGATCCTAAAATGTAAAAATATGGAATTAAATTAAATTTATAATCTATCCAAATCCAAACCACACAAAAATAAGTTATGTTTTATAATTTTTTTCTTTAGTCATTATGTTTTCCAATATTCTCTATTTTAGTTTCACATTTAGGTAATTAGTATTCCAATCTATGTCATTTGAAAATTAAGAACAAATTAAGGTGATATTTATAATAAAATATTGTTCGCATGAATTATAAATATTAAATATAATATAAAAAATAAAAAAACCATGTGTTTTGCAAAATAATCTTAAAACAATCGCATGTAACACGCAAAAAAACTACTTTAACCTGTACCTTTCTAGTAATGTTTTTACTATCTATGGGTAAATATATAAATTATAAAATATCAATTATTCCATTGAGGGACCATATTTTTTATTTATTAAAAATTAAAATCACTTGGAAGAGGATATGAGTTTTCGTAATTTTAAATCATTTTAAAAAATATAATTTATTTTAAAATAACATTTATGTCAACGTTGACAATATTTATTTAATTTTAATTTTAAAAAATGAAACCACTATTTGAATTAAAATACATGAAGTTAACTTCTGTGAATCATGATATATTTATTTATAAAATTAATTTAACACAATTATTCACTAAATTTACAATACATTTAATGTTTTTAAGATCATTTATTTATTTAATTATTAATTAAATAATCCTAGTGTTAGAATTTGTTAGGCATTTAATGAAATTAAATCCTCTCAAAATAATTAGTGATAAATTACCCTCATAAAAAAAATTACCTTCCAAAATAACTTTTATAACTAAATATATGTAGATTTTTCTAGAATCTAAAGCTTTATAACTGTTAATGGTAAGAAATGTTTGTTTTTATCCCTTTCTTACTTGACATATTATATAGTTAAATTTCATTGAATATTCTACAAATAACTAATAAAATTATGTGAAAGATGGGATATTGTCTAAATATTGGAATTTAATGTATTTTGGAGAAGTATCTCGATCATTTTGGCTATTAAGTTTATGGGTTAGTCCCCTATTAAGCATAATTTTACATTAATCAGTCTAATTAATTTTAATTGATTTAACTAATATTTATAGACACAACTATGTTTATATTATTGTACTATAAATATTATATTAATTAATATAGTTTATTTTCATTTTTCTAAATTCAATTCATTGAATTGAAAAAATTATGTTCAAAGCTAATAATAAATATGTAGCGAGAAAGAGTAGTTTTAAAGTAAAAATTCTAAAACTTTCATTAATTATTTATATAAAAATTTAATATAAAGACTATTTCTATGAACAAAATTGGTTTAATATAAAATAATTGATCTATTTTTAATTTATTAAAAATTAAAATATAATTGAACATTAATAATCATTTTGATGAAATGGATGTTTTAAACTAAAATGTATTATTTGTCACTATTAATCAAAAACTGAAACTTCTCAGAAAATTCCAAAAAATCACCCTATGAAAATTTTGATATTACATATCAAAATGATGTTATTTCTTAATATAATAACTATTAATGTTTAAATATTATATTCAAAATAGTTATGCAATTAAATGGTGGTAAAACTAACTATTAAATAAATACAACTTTTATACAAATAAATGGATTTATTTTTATTTTACAGTTGTACAAATTCATTAGATGAATGTAATAACATTAAATACAAATTTCTAAAAATAATATTTTCATTCATATAAACACCCTCCAATATAAAATCCATGCGTTAAAATTCAAATTAAATAATAATATTGATATTATATTTTTGTTTAGTAAGTCACAGCCTTGCATGTAACACGATGTATTAAATAATTTAAATTTAATTAAAGTAAAAAATTTATTTATATCTTATGGTTTTACATCCTACCCAAGTATAATGAAATTTTCCCTCAAAATTAATCTTGGTTATATTATTATTACAATTTCATGTATTCCTTTATTGTAACCCACATCGTATAAAGGTTTATAAGATCATCTTAAAATGAAAAGTGGGAAATATAAAGGTAATCAGAAGTGATGCATAACTAGTATTCAATACAGGGATAACGTAGGTCAGAAATTTAACGTTTTTATTGGATGGAAAACTAATTTAAAAAATGATTAATCCATCAATTGATACAATAATCATCAAAATCCAATTGTAATGCCCAATGTTCAAACACAATTATTCTATAAATAACTACCCATAAAATCCTTAAAAAATTTCCTAAATATGTTTGAAACCCAAATATTTGATGGATTTGAACATATATTATTCCAATATAAAGAAAATTATTATTCAAATATAATAACATATTTTTTTCCAAATGAACATAATATTTAGAAGAAAATTTCCATACTAACATAGACGTCATGTTGTCCAGTGGAATTGCACAAAACCATAATGGAAACACCGTAATCCCCAAATATATCTTAACTAATCTTTTATAACAACTTTAATAGAAATGATCATATAATCTTGGATGATGTTATGGAACCCATAACATTTAAATTTCCAACTTTGATGCTCATAATTGTGACATTAATTTTTCATATAAATAATAAAAATTCAAAACGAAAACATGGATCTTGATAAAATGTGAGGATATTTTAGCTTTTTTATTTTTAAATAATTTGGAAAAACTATTACGTAAATAACATTTATCTACATGGACCCATATTTCACTAAAAGATCATTTCTCCCATTTGACCCATCATTTCTTATTTCACAATAGGCCATCAATACAATCCTTGTGAAATGAATTATATTCATAAATCTTTTATCATTATTAGTTAAAACCTGGGGAAAAATTAACATAAGAGGGGTAAGATCAAATTCTCAATAAGGGAACACATAATCATTAAGAATTACATGTTATCAATGAGAATAAGAGTGCATAAGGGTACGTTGAAATAATCAATGTGTGATAGTGAATAATAAATTTACTCATATACCTGAATACATGGATTGTCAAATATGAATTCATAGAAATTAAATAAGTACTAAAAATCAATAATAAAGTGTCATGTGATATCAATCCTGATCACTAGAAGAATTATAAACACATAAAATAAATAATTTCTTTTTGGTAACATAGAGCCTCAATATAATAAAAACCAATCAAGAAAAATTTTAAATGGAATAACCATATGGCTAACTTCCAATATTATCATTAACCAATCCATGTGATATCTATAATGGGGATCACCCTTCGTATAACCTATATAAGCCCCACCCATTATATGTGTACTATAATGGGACCCAACCCATTGTATAAGCTATATCGATCTTACTTGTGAGTTTTACTATGGATAAAACATTCATATAAGTTGTATCGGGCTCACCTATTTCATATAATTATAAAGAACCATTGATAAAACAAATTGATTATAAAAATAAAAAAACATGACAAACCTATTGAAAATAAATGTGTTCCATATCATTAAGACATGATTAACTTGTGTAAAAGAAATTTTTTCCAAAGCAATATCATTATAAAATGATTAATCCCTGAAAAAGAAATGAGTTACAAAAAATGCCCTATGAAGCACGATTAACCCATGTAAAATAAATTGGTTAAATTAAAATACCATTGAACCATGATTAACACATGGAATATAAATGGGTTTAATAAAAATATATTTTAAATATGATTAATTCGTGGAAAAAAAATGTGTTCTATTAAAATATATTTAAAACAAACATAATCCATCAAAATAAATAATGAGGATGGTATAAATAAAAAATTTACCCATTGGAGGAAAAGTAAGAACAAGAGTTTTTATGTTGAAAAATAGAATTATAATAAAAAGAACATTAAAAAATTCTTGAGGAAAATAATCATTAAACGTTTTAAAGAATGCATAGCACTTTTAAACATTTAATCAATTAAACCAATGGAGGAATAACGTTAAATAAAACATAAAATATCATGATAATAATTATATTAAAAATATAAAATGTAAAAGAGGTAGTATATACACCATATAAAATATGATTGGTTTATAATATAACAAACATCCCAAAGAAGGAAATTGTGGGAAACATCCAATACTTTATTGAGAAATTTGAAAATATCAACACCAAAAATGAATAATAATTATAAAAATCATTAAAATAACATTAATATATAATGTTTAATTATATAATATATAAAAAAATGGTAGTATATAAAACACAAAAAATTAGTAAGTGTTGAATATGACATTTATCTATGAGATATAAAAACTGTGATGAAAATCCATAACCTTGAGTCTAATTTGACATGGTTGTTATCTATCATACTAAATAATAAACGTATTTGATTATATAATTAATTTAGAACCTTTTACAACTTTATTATTACTCTAATTTCACCTATAAAAAATTTATATACAATTATTTAAAAAGTAATGTTTATGTCATATGTTTGGACCATAATCGGTTTTTGTGTTAAAAATGACTTTCGTAGATCAAATATGGTAAAATGAGACAATAATAAAGAATATAAAGAAAAATAATCTAATACTAATTATCATATTTATAAATTAACTATAATTTTAAAAATAATCATGAATTATGGTTATGAAAATTGAAAAAACATTTCAAGCATAGAGATGGTAAGCCATACGTACTAATGATTTATGTTCCCATTTTTCAATGACTATTATAAAAATAAGGTAAGTAACATTTCAATTTATATAATGTAAATTATATAAAAAATAAACTTTATTTAAAAATATATAAATATATATATATTTCTTGTGATGTAAATGGAATGAAATGGCGTCAAGTTGACGATAGTCCACACGACAACAAATGATGTTATAGAATTTTCAGCAAGTGGAAAGGTGTTAAAAATGATATATTATATTTATAGAAAGTTGATTGTGTCTTGAATATCATATCTATTTCATTTATATCACATGTTTTTAATGAAACCCATACTTATTAAATTCCATATAAATTGTGAATATATAACATCACTTTTAGGGGGTGTAGTCTAGTAGTCCACAAAAAAAGTTATCCATTTTCAAGTGTACGGAATGATGATAAAGAAAATGATATGTTATATTTAAAAAAGGTAATTATTTCATTAATATTTTATATATTTAATTTATTTTAGATTTTTTTTAGTTAAACACATCATTTATACATTCTGTGCAATGTGTGAATGTATCATATTGCAATGAGAAGCCAGTAATCCACACATCCACAAATGATCTTATCATATTTAAAAAAATGAAACATATAAAATTATGGGTCATTTAAAAATTATATAAATATAAAGTAAAAATAAATATCATAAATATAAAATTAAAATAGGGTGTCCATCATAATTACCAACTATGAGTGGCAGAAATCGAAAAAATGAATGACATCCTTTTAGGAGGCGATAGTTCCCCAAATACAACCGGTATGTTCATTACCCATTTGATGAAAGTGTATATAGTTTTATCTAAAACCATTAAAATAAAAAAAATTAATTACATTGTGCTTATTTATGTTATTATATAATCATGTAATAATAAAAATTAATGGTTGGATAAACAATGAAAACATAAATGGATTTTGACGAATGTTGCCTCTTTTCAGGTAACTCCGTTTTATATTCACCAAAGGGATTCCTTGGATGTATTTATCCCAAAAGTGAGGCTTTAAGGATTAGGGTTTGGATGTTGGGAAAAAAATAGGGTATATTTTGGACTGGTAAATATTTCTTGAGGAGTGTGAGGAAAGGGAAGAGTGAATGCCTTTATATAGGTGAATGAGATTGGAATTCTTGTAAATTCCAAAAGGTATTCACTACTGGGAGGTCTCAATTACTTTAGGTGCTTCTAAAATGTATAAATAATGGATTAAAGTGAATGTATGGTTGAGTCATATATAAAACACACAAAAATTTTCATTTTTATTATTAGGTTCAGTAGGCTAGATACTATGAGAGGGAGGGTGAATCAGGGTATGAAAAATTAAAACAACCGACTCTTTGGATCTTTTTTGGTTGTTAGACAAAACCCACTCCTCTCTCTCATTCCAATTATATAATATGAATGGACTGTAAATAAATTACATTACACATCAATTTTACATGGTTTACCCTCACTAGGAAACATCTAAGGAGCATACACCAACGATGTGTTGATATACCAAATGAAAAGTTTTAAGTGGATCCACTATCCATCCTAGTTTACAACGACTCACAATTTGAGAACTTACTACTCCTTCAACTGACTTGAGCACAATTATTCATCAGAAGATCCACTCATAGTTGTAATACTTTTAGGTCATTTCATCATCTCTAATGAGTCCATCCTTCACTATATGTAGATGGCATGTTAATGTCCAAATTTCATCCATTGATGAATACCCCTTTTCCACTGATCACTGGTAAACAAACATTGTAAATAAATTTACAAATCACCCTACATCGTGAAGTTCCCAATTTTGTGAAGCTCAAACAAGCCTTCACAAAGTCCCTGCCTCTTTGAAAAACAAACACCTTCGTAGAGATCACTACTTCGTAGAGCACATTGCTTTACAGAGCTAAAGAATTTACAAAGACCAAGCCTTCACAGAGCATAGGCCGTAACAGAGCTGAAGCCGTCACAAAGAGACTTCCTTCGCAAAGCTCACTGAGCCAACATGGAACACACTTCTTTCACAGAGCTAGATTAGCCACTGTGAAGCTCCTATCGTTCAAGAAGCACACTACCTCCACGAACCTCATTTGTGATTCGAGATCTAAAACTTTTTCTTGAAAAAACACTCTTTTTTTCTCGATGGGTTATAGTTCTATTTATAGGAAATTTCACCAACTTGAGAACCTTTCGCACAAATTCAGCTCCACATCAGTTCAAATTGAAAAACTCTGAAATTCCTACAGAAATTATTTCTATATCGCTATATAACACAAGATTTTTTGGATTGCAGATCTCATCGTAATCATGGAGAGTTCCATCAATTCCTTTGTGCCACTATCGCAAAGCATCACCACAATTATTATCACCTCTATTGTTCGCGAAGCTCATCGTAATCATGAATACCACTGTCAAATTTCTTCATGTCTTTGAGAAATCAACATCAAGAAGCCCATCTTCACGAAACTCATCTCTTTTCCATATTTTGATGAGATCTTCAAAGAAATACACATTTCCAAATTCTCACCAAATCCCGATTTTTTGTCCCCAAAAATTTGTCAAACACTAGAAAATGGTTTCACCTTGTTTCTGTCTGTTTCTACCATCTCTAGATCTTCTATTCCTTTTTTATGGTTCTTTGTCAACATGGATTGTCAACAAAATCTCTGTAACTAAAAAATTTAGCATCAAAACATATATTGTCAACAAACACAACCAACCCAAAAATGATGCAATGTTAACATGGGTATTTTTCCCAACATTTATAATATTATTTCATAGTCTTTAAGTTTCTCTATATTTTTCATTTTGGTATTTATTTAGGTAACTTGTTTTAAAATATAAGTAATTTAAAAATTAAGAAAAAATTAAGCTGATATTTATTATAAAATATTGAAAAAATAATAATAAATATGATATATAATATATGAAAAAATATCAAGTATAATGGAAATTAATTTTACAACAAGTGCATGTAACGCGAAAAAACACTATTTTTAACCAGGACCATGCTACCCATTGTTTTACTATCTATGGGTAAATATGCTAATTATAAAAGATAGATTGGTCCATTGATGGTTCTTATTTGGTATTTTGGAAAAATAAAATAAATTGGTAGAAGAATTGTTTTTTATTAATTTTAAATTATTTAATAAAATTTAATTTATTGTAAAAAATCATAAATATAAATTTTGTCATTTTAAAGTTATTTTTTATTTAAATATTTAAAAAAATTGGAATTAAATTATATTAAGTTAAAAACTTTGTAACATGATTTATTTATCTTAAAAAACAATGGAACATAATAAATCACTAAATTTATTTTTCTATTAATTTTTTTAGCATCATTAATATTAAAAAATTATTATCTAAATAATACTTGTGTTAGAAATTGATAAGGTTTTTATATAATTATATAATTTATAAAAACTATGTTTAAATTATGAAGTTAAAAAAAATTAACTTTCAATATAAAATTTATTTTTGAAACTACGTCAATTCTTACATAATCTAAATATTTATAAATATTAAAGGTAAGGATGGTTAATTTTTTTTTTGAATTTTTCCTTACATAAAATATTATTAAGGTAACTATCATGGAATAATATCCCAAAAACTAATTAAATAATAACCAATAGTAGATATAGTCTAAATATTGGAATCCAATCAAATTTGGGCAAGTTTCTAGGTCATATTTTTCCTTTATTTTAATATTTGCTCCCTTATTAGGCTAAATTTTACTATCATCACTCTCATTAATTTTAATTACATTCAGTAATATTTTTGGTCAAAAGTAATATTAACTTATTTGAATTTAATTATTATAATGATTAGAAAAAAATTCATGTACATTTTTCCAAATCCAATTCAAATATTTTTTAAATTTTTGTTTGAAGTTAATCCCACAAACGTTGTGAGAAATAAAGTTTTAAAGGGAAATGCTCAAAAGTTCATTATGTCTTTTTATATAAAATAAACCGAAAAATAATTAAAAACATGTAAATTGGATTAATAGATATATTTTATCTATTAATAAAATAGAAAATTTTAAAATATAATTTAACCTTAATAATTATTTCGATGAAAAGTCAGTTTTCAACTAAAATGTAATATTTTTTGATATTCCTAAAAAAATGTAACTTCTTAGAAAAATACCAAAAAATCACCCTAGGATAATTTTGATGATCCTATTTAAAAAAATATTTTATATTTTTTCATTGAAAATCTATAAAATTTTCATAAATTATAATCAATATAGATCCTCCATTAAAAGGATGTAAAAATTCATTTTAAAAATATAATTCATTTTTATTCTTAAAATTGGATTTATTATTATTTAATCCTATAAAATCTATTTTTTGAATGTAAATTGTTTATAATAATTCTTAAACATAATATAGTTATTCGGAATAACACCGACCTATATAATAGATTTGTAATAATGTCCATATTAAATAATAATATCAACAATATATAATTGTTCTTTAAGACTCGACCTTGCATGTAACACATTTTATTTTAAAATTTAAATTAAATTGATAGAATATATTTCCAAATATCTATGGGTGTTACATTTAGGGTTCAATTATTCTACTTTGGGTTGGTTGGGAATTCTAAAACAAATTTTTTGAATAATTAAACACACACGATCTATTTTCTAAGGCAGGGAACATAGTTTTCCAAACCATGTGCCTTAATAGTGAATCTCATAAAGGTGGTTCATGGTTACTCTTATGAAGGTGATTGGTTTAAAAGACTATACAAAAACTGTACAATCCTTCTCTATCTATGGTTTCAAGTTTTACTAGACCAATTTGTATGATTTGGAAAAATTGTGCACCCACCGTTCACAATACCCACCTGATATATAGTCTAA
Source organism: Viscum album (assembly GCA_963277665.1). NCBI lineage: Eukaryota > Viridiplantae > Streptophyta > Magnoliopsida > Santalales > Viscaceae > Viscum > Viscum album. The sequence continues at coordinate 408,415,430 of OY728130.1, forward strand.
TTTTAATTTCTTTCACCACTTTCAAGAATTTCCCCCATGGTAAAATATTTTGGATCCTGATATTATCTTTACCTGACCATACTCAAAAGTGTATAATCCAATAAAAATTATATGATCTAATTTTTTCTTGGCTATATTTAACCACATCATGTTCCTCATCCAGAATAGTCATCGTCATCCATTCATCACTAGACTACTGGACTACATAAGTATGATTTTACTACTTAGAGAATAAAAAAACTATTTCCCTTCCCACGAATATATGTTAGCTCAAAATAAAAATATTTCAAATAATCAACCCACCTCCATTTCCAGAGATTCAAATATAACAATAAAAAGACATAAATTATTCTCTTGTGATCAGTATATATATTAAATTTTTATGCAATAGATAATGTCGCGATCACATCACGACATAAACCACTACAACCAACTCAAGATCAAGTGTTGAGAAGTTCCATTCATATTGGATCAACTTTTGTGACCCATAAACCTCAATGCAATCTACCATCATCAAAACTACACTAAGATCTCTCCCAAAAGCATTATAATACACCGTATACTACTACATTTTATTGGGTAGGATCAAGACTTTTGTCATAGTCTAGCAGTAAATTAACACATGGAAGGAATTATCACATGCTCTAGGCCATTCCAGATTTACTCACTTATTTTTCATACCCAAAAGTGGTGCTTCTATATTGGTAAATTCTATGATGAACCACCAATGATCTCTTGGTATTCATATAATGATAATGATACTGAAAACATTATTGTAATAATCCCATGAAACAACTACCCGAAACATCTATGGGTCTACTAACAAAACATATTCCAAGATGATTTCACCTATTAAATGTAATATATTATTCTAAAAATAACACTTAGATAGCTTGGAGTACAACCAATTATCTCTCAAGGTACTAAGGATGATGACAATAAATTTGGTATGATCTTCATGAGTCATGGAATATACCAAGATTTCATCAAAAAAATAAAACAACAAAATGATATAGGTACTGATGGAAGATTCTATCTATCAAGGTCGTAAACACAATTGGTACATTCATTAGCCCAAACAGCATCACAATGAACTCATAAATACCATACCTACTTCTGAATGAATTCCACGATATACATGATTGTTGAAATATTTAAAAAAGACACCCAAATCTTAAGTCAATCTTGAAAAAGATAGAATCTCCCCTCAATATTTGAAATATATCATCAACATGTGGAATATGATATCAGTTATTCACTATCATCTAGTTCAACATATTACAATAAACACATACTCCTAGAGTTCCATCATCATTCTTATAAAACAAGACATGAGAACACCAAGGTGACACACTCAAATTTATAAACCCAATATCTACCAAATCTTCTTATTAATACTTATTCTCTTGAATCCCTTTTAGTGAAATTTTATATGGTGGAATAGAAACTTACTCATCCAATAACATGTGTTTAATTTAGAATTCCATATCCCTATCAAGAGGAAGCCCTAATAACTCCTCATGAAACATGTCCTAGAACCTATCCACTACTAGTGGAATGAAATAATTATTTATACATCCTTCATTAAATAATATCCAAGAAACATGGGATGTGATCTCCCCCCGTTGTTAATAATTTCAACCTGCACAGACCGCCTGATGGAATAAAAGACCCTTTCCTATATTTAAAATATATGTGGGCTTGGTGTGATACTAGCCATCTCATCCCAATAATTTATTTGAAGTTTGACATGTCACGGATGTAAAGACACCAAATGAAACTGTACTCCCCAACATTTAGAGAACACATCTAGAACCAATAGATGTCTCTCAACAGTACTCCCAAAGGTGTATCTATTGAGATCACATCACTCAAGAACTCCAACACCAAGATCAAAGCATTCACAAGATGTGAAGATATAAAATAATGAGAGGCAATAATATCAAGCACACCACCTTCTAGTGTAGAATATAAAAGAATAGTACATTTAACTGTCGATTGTACATCCTCACTATCCACCAGTGTAGGATGAATGACATGTATTTTTCCTACCCCTATTTCTTATGATATTGACTTAGTCTCCAAATATTAACCAATCAGCTGATATGGGTGATCTTTCTCAGAAGTACTATATCCACTACCTATAAATTTTCAATTACTACCCATATATCTTGGGTTCCTACATAACATTTATTAATTTCCTATCCTTATTTAATCTGAGAACACTACTAGTGGTCAGAGATAATTTCTATGGAACTGGATCGACTTAACACACTGGTGAAACAGAACTCAGGTAATATCTAGAGAAACTAGTCCTTTCCCCTTATCACTCTTCTTTCTAAAGATATATTCAACATAATCATAAAAACTCTTATTACCCTTAGAATATATACCCCATGATGGTATTGTGGACACCAATTATCCACCAATGGAATCCTCTTTCATGTCCCACTCATATTTGAGAACCTAAACCACCACTTCAAAAAATATTTCTAGCCTAAATATATACACATCAGACATAATTTCACATTTAATACCATCCTAGAAATTACTTTATACTTAAGTCTCCTCTTCATCTATAGTTAGAGCAAAGTGTTGAATATTAGAAAAGTAACCAAAATAGTCTACCATAGAGATGCTCTTCTTAGTCAACCGCATGACCTCATTTTCTATCTCATATGTCAATGTCTCTGAATAAAAGTTTTCTAGGAACTTCTAAAAAAATTCCTTCCTTATAATACAATATTCCTACCAATTACAAGACTGAACATACCACAAAGTCTTCACTGAACCCCATAACATATAAGTATCCTAATTTACCCTATCCTCAATAAATGTATATAAGTGTTCAATTATAGTATGTACGGTCTCAATACAGAACTAATTTTCATCTAGATGAACATATCCTGTAATAGTCAGAGCGCGTTGCAACTAAAACCCCCTATGTTAGGTCAAAAATAATCATCATAACCTACTATGGTTCTCTCTCAATAAACTGCATGAATTGAGAAATGTTCACTGAAATTTATCTCAGAATCCATCTGACACTATAAGTTCCTCTTGTTCCACTTCTGTAGGATTATTTCCAACCATATCCAGCTGTCATTCTACCAAGAATCATCATCATGGAGGCATATCTCTAAAATTAAAGACACACATCTGATGAAATATTACACAATATTATCATATTTAAAAATACAGTTCCCCAAAATCCATGACAAGTTATCCCCATTTTCCCACTACATGGTCAAAAATGAGTAACTATAAATACCCTTAACCAACATATATCTAGGTTGTGGATAAAAATGGTAAACGGATCCTCATAACTCATATATCGCATTTAGAACACAATTTCCTCATTTTTCATCATTTAACAATATTAAATTTCAAATTAGAAACCATTTTTGTTCAATTGAAATATAAAGGAAAAGAATTTCAATTTTAAAAACTTTCCTAGAGCCTGCTTTTCCATGCATGCCAAAAAATGTTGCATGTAAAAATAATTCCTATGTTCCTAGAATGACGCACACATACTCATCTATCATGAAACACTATACCAAGAGTAAAATCATTGAAAAACTCAAAAAGTATGTACATCACTCAACAAGTGAATCACTCATGGTGAAAAAAATAGAATTATAATGACATGCATAAAAAACAATCCCACCCTGTGTACATGGATTTTACCTTCACACTTCAGGTAGAAAGTCCCATTCATCTGATCTTAACCAAGGCTCAAATATTTCTAATATTTTTTATATCTATCAAAAATAGAAAGAAGAAATAAAATAATAGAAACCGACTTTGATACCACTTTGTTATGTACATTCCCAGGTTCCATACGCAGGTTCCCTGAGTAAGTCAGTCACAAGACATTAGGCATGCCTCCCCATATTCCAGAGGCTACTGACTATAAGAGAGGGTGTAATATCAAACATTGGGAGACTATTCCAACATTATAAAAGAAACACAATAGTGGAAATTAATAACAAATTACTAAATTATATGCAGCCTATTACCAAACAAACTAGTATCACTTGATGACCAAAAGAAGAAATGGAATAGACAAAACTAAACATTATATGTTTCATTTCAAAATATATTCTAAATGTTAATATGAAAAACCCAAAATATTTAATGAAACATAAACCCCACATGCAGGTCCCAAATCATATCTAGTTCTCTCATCCAAGCTCCATCCCAACTCATCCATCTAACATAGTGATCATTCCCATATCCTATAACGAAAACATGATGCCTATTTGAGTACTGATATGGAATCCTGAGAAGGGTGTGAGTATAACTCAGTATGACACCACCAATAAAATATAAAGCAATATCAATTTATATAATTGTGTATGCAATTTTATAAATAATAAAATACAAATAAATAAATAAAATAAGTAACAAATATTAATTAATTTATTTATTTAACCACATAGAAACCTAGGTTCCTAAGGACCCCCAAATCCTCAATAAAAAGTTATTCCCATTATAGAGTCTAAACCACATCAAAAGAGAATTAAAAATTCATTATAACACATGGTATTTCTTTATCCATTTTATCTAATTTCACTTCATGTTCATTTAGAACCAGAGTTAAATTCCAATCTTATGGGCATAGAACATTATGTATAACACTCCATAGGTATTTGGAGCCTCTTTCCATATCCCATACCTCAATGAAACATGATTATTTGGATCCTCAGTGCCTATCCTATGCTCTCTTTCATATATGGGTATTTGGAGCCCAAATACATGACCCAAACATTCTATTAGATAATGGTATATGGTGCCTTAGTCCTTGTCTCATAGTATCTATCACAATCAATCACACATATATCACATATACCACATAATTCATGGTAAATAAACATTAATCATTTTTATCACCATTTTACATCATGGTATAACATTAAAATTTATCATAACAAATATGGTTCCTCAATTTAACCACATGGAATAATATATAAAAATTACCACCAAACCATTTTTCATTATTTAAATCATACACCCATTAACCCATTATGGTTAATCCAAACATATCATAATTATCTTTGTTAATTAAGTCATAATAAAACTAGTTTTCTAATTATATATTTCCAATATCCCATCAATTCAACAATCACAATATTCAATTTATTATTTAACCAATTAGTGAGTCCAATTCCCCAATTTCAATTTTCACAAATTGAACCAAATCATTATCACATGGAAATTAAATTGTATTACTTAAATCATCAATGCAGTTACCCAATCATGTAAATTGATATTAACGAATTACATAAAAGTAATTTAAGCAAGTCTATTTGAGTTTTCATTTATATAATATATATAAAAATTGATGTCGAACGATCTCCTATAGAAATCCCAAATCAATGTGAAACAACCACGATCACTATGAAGAAAGAGATATAGATCCAAAAAAAAGATCCAAGATCAAAATAATCAAGATCCATAAAAAATAGATTGAAACAAACAATAAAAAGTGATAAAATATCCCCTATTATCTAGGAAGATAGATGGGATGGATAGAGATATAATAGGGATGAAACCACATACCTGGAGATTTGTAGATCCATCAATCCATAATTTTATTAATCAATAACAGTGTTCAAGATCCTTAGTAATTTTTTCATATGCTACTAAAAATTATATGAATGATTGAAGGTCCATTTGGGTTGAAATTGGGTGAATTATGGGGTGTTCAATAATTTTGAAAACAATTTTCTGAATAATTGAACTCATGTAGATAGTTTCCTTGGTAGGGGTGCATAATTTTCCAAACCATGAACCCAAACTATACACCTCCTTTAGGGGGTGGGGGTGCATGGTTACTCTTAAGAGGGAACATGATTTGAAAAACCATGCACCGATCATTCATTCCATCTTTGTCTAGTCTTTCACAATTTTTAGTGGTAGGGCTTGCAGTTTTGGAAAACTATGTTCCAACCATACACTTCCCAATATCTTTCTAGCATTTTCTAATTTCACCCAAAAACTCCACAAGGTAAAAACCCAAAAACTATATACCCCAAAAGGAAAAATAGTACCAAAATATAAGCTAGAGACATATCCATAAAAGGTCCAAATATTATATTGTATTAAATTATAAATAATCCTGTTAGGGTCATTAGAATCAATTTTATAATTGAATTTTGTATACAAAATTACAAAAAAATTATGATTTTTTTACAAAAAAGAGTTTGTTAATCTTCTTCTTTGTAATTGTTTTAAATTTTACCTTTTCAATTTATCTATATTTATTTTGATTTAATATATTCTATTTTTTCAGTTATGAGGATTCTAATTTGAAAATAGTATCCTTTTCATTAGGTATTATGAATAGTTACCATGGTAAAAATTATCACATCAGTAACTCCAATATCATGTTAATCTAGAATAAACTAATGGAAAATGTAATTTTGTTTCATATTAATTTTACTTTGATTAATTTAGTTAATCTATTATCATCTTAGACATGATATAAAAAATTTTATGTGACACATTTCTTTGAAAATTTCCCTTATAATATTTAATGGAATGAATTTTACAAAAATGTAACTCTCTTTGTTCCAAATATCTATTATTTTTCCACGTAGCTGCAGATGAAAAAAAATAAATGGATCTAAATTTTAAATTTGAGATTAATGATATTTTTATCATTTTATAAATTTATTTAAATGTTTTATAAATTATATAATTACAATAATTGCTTGTGAAACTCTAATACATTATATATTTAAGTAAAAAGAAATAAAATACAAGATTTTGCGAATAATAATATTTTGATAAATTTATTGATTTAATGGGTCACATGAATTTTATAGATCTATAGGACATATTATAAAGGTTCATATTAACTAGATTCTACTTCTTTTGTAGTCTCGATGTTATTAATGTAAATGTAATTGAATAATAATAAAAATGATTTTATTGATATTTTATGATATTATTTTTTTTCAAATTATTTAAAATTCATTGAAATATTAGACATGGTAAAACTACTGATATATTTAATTTAATATAATAAATTTTCTATTTATGGCATGTTTTTAATTTTATAAAATCATTAATATCCATTTCTCTGTAAAACATATTTAATATTATGGAAATTGTAAAAAAGGATACCAATGGGTTAAAAAAATAGATATGGGTAACATTTTGATTCTATATTTTCAAAATAATATTTTATAAGAGGATTTAGAATCAAAACAATAATTGTTTTAACCCATTGTAAATCATTTTCAATTTATATTAATTTAATATTTTAGGAAATTTCAAAAGCTCCCCTTACCTCAGTTGTAGAAGGGTATCTCCTCCATTACAAATTTATAAAAATTTTATCCCTATATCTAAACCATAACCTTACCACTAATCATATAAAAATAATATATATTTTCTTTAGGTTCTAGTCATTCCAAAATACCAGCCCTAGGTTACTTAAGAAAAGATCTAAAGGGAGTGCACCAAAGAATATTTAATCGTCTTTACTGAACTTTTCAAGATTATTACATATTATACATACAAATAATGGGTTTTAGTAATACCAATATAACAACAATAGTTTCATTAGCATAAATATAATTTATTATGATTATGATACAACCATATTACAACTATTTTCCATCCTATTAAATGTGAAAACATCAAGCATGTGTATTTATGGATAATCGTCTGCACGTAGTGGCATGATTTTTCCATCACCACCTCACATGGAATGGTATAAATATAGAACTAATATTTTGAAATATTATTAATGGAACTCAAAATACTAATTATTATTCATCTTTATTTCATCCCCTAAGTAGAAACGTGAAAATAGTGTTCATGCATATATACGACCAACCATCACCATAATTGGTATTATTAATTTTTATATCTATATCATTATTAATGTCTCTAAATACCAATATTTTCAATATATATGATATTAATACAATGAATAATATTCTATATATGATGGGACCATAATAAGGGCCTATTATATGGAATAAAATCATAGATAAAAAATAATATTTGATGAAAACCAATTATTAAATAATTTTTTAAATAAATTAGAGATAAAATATTATATGTAAATTGTAATTGGTATGATATAAATATTAGTATGGTTCGAAAAATGATTTATAATAAATATATATTTTTTAAAAAATAATTTTGAACACGTAATAATGATGTTAATCTTAAGGTAAGGGTTTAATTTACAATCTAATAATTCTTAGAGTTTTTTTATTTTTCCATTGAGGGAATGGTTTCGTAATTATAAATATTTTTCTGAATATATTTAAATAATAATTATCTATCCTAAAATGATTTTTTAAAATATTATTTTTACACACATTTGACCTTTTTATGAATTTTTTTTATCAGAATAGTCATTACATTTTTCTAATGAGGAACTTCTGACATTTATGAAATGTGAAAAATGAATGTGTTTTATCTTATACTACAAGGAAATAATTTCCCATCATGTTAAAGACCCATTTATGTTAAGAATACATTACAGTTTTGTTATGTTATTTTCAATGAAATTGATTTCATTATTACATGCATATATTTATATTTTAATAATATATTTTCAATTTGTAAATGTAATTTTCCTCATGAAATTTCCCTATGATATTTTTAATTCATTTTCATCAATGCCAAAATAATTTGATGAATATTTTATTGAGGAAATAATCTCTTAATAACATCCAACATATTGTTTCTAATGGTTTATGATCATTTTGACTGGGGACATCGTCACCATCATCGTTATGTATTTAAAAAGGAGGTAAACAAGGAACACAATGAAAGAAAAGATCTATGGGGGCCTAAAATAATAAAGGTCAAGGGAGTCCCCTCTAACTAGATTAACTCCCATTGGTGTCAACTGGTTTGGGTTGTAGAATCATGACGTACACGAACCATGAGACCCAAACTTCTCCAGATGATAGGCCACCTTGTTACCCTCGCGCCTGGTGTGTCTCAATCAAATGTTGTTAGGGATGAGAGGTATACACTTCCTGATGGAGTATGAGATAGACCAGGGGCTATTACCAGTGTCGAGTAGTGATTTGAGAAGGACAAGTGAGTCTGTTTCTTCTTCAGTGATGCAAATTCCCCCATGCCTACAATGGGAAATGCTTGAAAGAAAGGTGATAGCTTCTACCTGTAAATATGTACCAATGACCCAATAGATGTAAAAGAGAACACAAAAGATCCTGACAGGTCGCGAACCACTCCTCCTCCCCTTATAATGCCTGTGTTACAAGAACTGTCCATGTTCAGTTTCAAACCCATGGGAGGAGGTTTCCAACAGACCTAATGAGAGCAGGGAATACTATTAGTAGGGATGGTTTGAACAGCCGAAAGAAAGACCTAGAGAGAGGGTACCTCAATCCTATTATCTAGACTTCTAGTCATGTCGAGCAGTAGGCTATGCGTATGCTTGAAAATGGTGTTACTAGAAGAACTGATTCCCTCAAATCTAGCTTTGTTCATAGCTTTCTAGATACACCATGCCACAACATGAAACATGATCGACCTTGATGTTCTTTCCACTCCCCTTTCCCTTGATCAATGAAACCAATGAATGCATAAGGGAGTACCAATAGAAGGATAGAGTGAAGTGGTGAATCCACCAAAGGAATACTAGGCCGCACCATCCCACTCTCCCTCGAGGAACAGATGTTTGATGCTTTCCTCCTTGCGGTCAAGAGATAACATGCAATAAGAAGCCATCGCAATTCCATATTTCTTTACATTCTCATCCATAGCAACTGTAGCGTGTCTGATCCTCTAGGTGAGGAACCTATACTTTGACGGAATCACCTTATACTAAATGAGTTCATTCAACTGAATCTCTTGTGATTGAGGCATCATGGCACGAAGAAAGTCCTTCGGGGAGAAACTGCCTAAGCTTGATGGATAAAAATTCACATATCATGTTCTTCTGTGACATCAATGAGGTGAAGCGTATCCCGAAGTTCCTTATTCAGAATAGCCTCCATAAAGTCCAGAAATTTTCTAGTCTCCTTGTAAGATATATTGTAATCAGGGAAGCCTAGATATCAAAGGATATATCTTTCCCATTTGTCATGATATAAGGAGACTTTCCCTTCCCTTCTAACCCGCCAAACATGGGGATGGATGGCATAATAAAGGGGAAGAATATAGGATAGAAAAGGAGATACTGGTCTCCCCTTTATCAATTCACCATCCATCGAGGAGTTACCCATGTTCTTGCCCCACAAATCTCTACTTTCATGAAGCTCCCTGGCCAGTTTGGCATGTAAGTAGATGAGCGTATCAGCAAGGATGCGAACACTAATCCCTCCTTCAAGAAATGGGCCACACCATCCCCCCCCCCAAGACACCCAAATGCGCTTTCCCTCCACCCAAGAATCCCAAATAAAGTTATAAAGTACCTTTTCAATATTTTAAATAACTAATTTGGGATCCTTTACACCAGAAAGTGCATGAACAGGAGTACTAAGAAGAACATTGTTGACCAAGGCAATCCCGCCCAAAATGACAAGAATCTATTTTTCCAGTTGTGAACTCTCTATGAGATCCTGCAAAAAATATAACTAAAGTCTTGAATTTTGATCCGGCCTGGAGACAACAGAGCACCCAAGTACATCATTTCCTAGTTTTCCTGATGAATCTCTATATGGTTGAAAATAGAAGCTGCCCGAGAGGGGGAAACTTCCATTAAGATGAATAAGTTACTCTTTATTTTTTGATAAATTGCCAACTCCAATGAAAATACTCCTCCGAAACATGGATAAGCCCACAAATTTATCGCTTGGAAGCATTCAAGAATATAAGAGTATCATTGGTAAACATGAGATGATAAGTTGAGGGGGCTCTTCTCTTCTTTCTATAAGGGAGGATCCTGCCAGCTGATATACATTTGAGGATAAGGCGGCCAAGAATCTCTTATGAAATAATAAATAGACTCGAAGAGATAGGGTCCCCCTACCTTAGACCCCGACTTGACCTGAAAAACCCATTGGATTTACCCATAAAATGAACAACCATCCATGAAGAACTGAAGTAGTGAAATAAAAGATCAACTACCCGTGGATTGAAACCCGTACCTGAGAGGACCTTGTTGATAAATCCCCACTCCACCCAATCATAAGACTTTCTTATTTCGAGCTTGATCACCATGTTTTATCCATACAACTTGGTATTAATATCACGAATCATCTATTGTGCCACTAAAATTGCTCCCTGTATTGAGTATTCCTTAACAAAAACATGTCTCACCATTGAAATACTTCGAGGAAGATGAGTTGATAATCTCTAATTAAGGATGCATTCAAGGATTTTATTGGAGAAATTAAAAAGTCTAATAGGGTGATAGTTGAGGATAGAGGAGGATTTCTTAATATTTGGAAAAATCACCATGGTGTTAGAGAAAGCAACTCTAGGTAAACTACCACCCAATAAAAAATCTTGGATGGCCACAATGAGGTCAGCCTTCACCCGCCCTAGGCATCCTTATAGAAGGAACTGAGGTATTTGTCTGGGCCCATGGCACTGTCACCTTTGAGGCATAAAATAGCTTCATGTATATCTATTTCCTCTGAGATGGCCTCCATTAGCTCGTTGTCCTGAGAAGAGACTTGGGACGCAATGGCCTCCATAAAATCTGCTTCATCCCCTGGGTAACCATCAAGCATGCTTGGAATCGGTCCCAGCAATAGATCTTTGAAATGAGAAAAAGAAATCCCCCCAATATCTTCCCTGTCATTCGAGAATGACCCATCCTCCATTGCACTGTTAGGTTGAACTAGGAATTTCATTTCCTTTATATAGGCATGGAACAAAGCCAAATTTCTATCCCCTTCCACATGCCTCCTAATCCTTGTGTTCTCCCTCACCGTTCTCTCCTGAAATAGAATCAAATCAGAGAAAATATTTTTATTCAAGGAAAGATCATCGAAGGTTCGATCAAACTAACTAACTGTAGGGTCCTGATATATCCCCTCAATTCATTTATAGGTCTCATGAGAGAAACTGTCTCTGGTTTTCGATGTGATATTCCTCATTTATATTGCTGTCGTGGAACAAGGACTTGATGGTTATTTCAGATGTTTGACATTATATATCCCATAATTATGAATTTAGTTATTTATGCCTATATTATAATTTGATTTTTTATTATCCATGGTTGAGGTTATAACTCATGAGATTATTTATATGTAACTATGTGATCATCATTTCTTATTTCCATATTATTCATGCCTTGTTAGCTTCTCATATATGCATAGCATTATGGGGAATCTAAACACAACCTTGTTGTGTATTTCATTCCCCACGATACCAATAAGTGTTTTATGACTGATATGGAGGGATATCCTAATGGAGAATATGATGTTCTCAAAGGAAATACAATTTTGTATTTATTTTTTTCAAATGTTATATATCATTTCTATATGTTTTTATTTTTACAAGGCTAGTAAATTTTTTATTACATTGGGATGAAATAAATTATATTTAAATTTTTTTTAATAATGTTACAATTGAATCTGGCCTGCCGGGGTCATGGTATTTCTAGTTGGAATCAGAGAATTATTAGAATAATCCTTGGGATCAAGATTTATGAAAACATAAATTATCTAACATAACCCTATAAATATCCTTAAAAATAATCCCAAACTAACCAAGATTATGAATTTTTTATATTAGTTTTATACTTTAGTTAAGTGTTTCAATATTTTTAAAATTATACATTATGATTCATAATGCTACAAACTAATATAGTTAATTCAATTATTTAAAAACATATTGTAGTAAAAGAATTGTAAACTGTATCAATGCCCATAGTTCAGATATAGATTTCATTCAAGTGAGTGATAATAACAGTGGATATAGTGATGAATATATATATATATTAGGATTTCAGATAGATTTAATGAGGAATATTTGTTCCCGTATGGAGCTGCCTACTAATATGAAAAAGGTGTATATGGCCCTAGCCTTAAACAAAAAATAATCTTTAATTTTAGTAAATAATTAAATTTCTTTCACATTTAAGATACTTTTAGGTTTATAGTTTTATATAATCAGGATACAATTGTTACATAGCATTCCACATTAATAAAAATTTGATACTACCAAACTGTATCCACTTTTTTAAATATATAATACATTTGAAAGAAAACAAGATTTCTTTTTTCATGAAAACTATTCATAAAATTAACCTTGACTTCATAATTTTTCTTACCAATCTATAAACCCATTGAAAATAAATTATGAAACATGTTATGATCACAAAAAACTCAGTAAAGATCATAAATAGAAATAAAAAACCATTTTTCTATGAATACTATTAAACTCATGAAAACATTTTACCAATGTTATACTTCCCACCCATAAAACATACACTCTTTAACATAACTCTTGAAATCAATAGATTATAATAAAACTCCATATAAAACATAAATCATAAATTTAACTTGTTGCAAGAATTCCATTTTACTCATATAGTATCTTTCACTCCTATATATGGACCAACCATCATGGTTACATTTGGAATACCGACCAAAGTATATTCCCCTAATCTCCTAGAAGAAACACTACTAGTTAAATACATCAAATTACTAAATGAAATGGAGAGATATCATGAGCTCACTAACCCTAATTTTATCATGGAACCAACCATACTCATAAATAATGACCAATAACCAAAACTTTATCAAAACACATAAAACAAGGAAAAAGGAAAAGAGCATTTCCACTCTAAAATCACATTTCATTTTTATAAATCCACACAATCATAAATGAAATAAAATTATTTTAAAATAAAAATGTAAACATGTAAAGTAAGAATATAAACATTAAAGTTTTATAAAATTGAAAAAATTGATTCATTACATACAAGTTAATAAACATTTCTTTTGGATTTCATTAAAATAGTTGAAATTGTGACCTTAAAAATGATTTTTTAAAAAATTTGCATACCTTGAGTCTGAAAATTCTTATAAAATATCTATATTTATTATTAATAAAAATTGGTCAATTATTTACAAGATTTATTACATTTTTAAATTATATTATTCTTTTAATATGGATAAATATCAGGTTACGACAAGTACTTAATTATTATTCTTCTTGTTGGATGTTTTGATGATATTTGGTATTTGAGTCCAAAGATGAATTTTTCAGACAAATATGGTTAAATAAGTTATTAGTACATCATCTCGATAATAATATACATGAAATTATAAGAATTATTATATGTCAAAAATACTTTTAAATCAATTCATTAAATATGGATTATAAAAATGAACTATGTTTTAATCATGGAGACGGTAAGTCGTACATACGCATGAGCAAAGTTTTAATTTTTCAACAACCATTATTGAAAGAAGGTAAGTATTAATTTAAATTTATAGAATGATAATAATATCACTAATATCATGTTAATAATTTAAATACACTAATATATATAATCCTTGTGATGTGGGGATGAAAAATGAATCACATACCTTCGTAGATGTGATAGTTCACACGTACGCATGAACAAGGTTATTATATTCATGTGTTTTGAAAGTTTGAATGTATTTGATATATTATTATCTTAAAATGATAAATATTACATGAATATAATATATAAACATTAAATCCATCATTATAATCAGTATTGATAGAAGACAATTGAAACAAATTATATCAGTTTGTGGAGGTGATAGTTCAGACATACGAAAAAATGATTAATTAAATTCCCATTTGATGGAATCAGGGATGTATTTAGGTGATTATATTAACATAATAAAATATAAATATATTGATGATACTGGATTTATTATCTCATAATTTTTGGATAATATTTAAATGAACTGGAAGAAGAAATAAAACTGAAACACTCAATGAAAAACTATACCTATTCTTCGAACGATCACCATTGATTAACACATTAACACCTCTAAAGATAGTGTTCTTTCTAAAATATGGAATCTATAACATGGGTAGTGATTCAAGGAAGGGATTTGGTTAGATATGATTATATATAAATAGTTTCTAAAGTGTGAATATTAAAGAAGAATGTGTTCCCTTTTTATAAGAGAGGGAAGATGAACTCTTGGAATTCTTCAATGTTTTAAATTAATATAAATTAATTTTTTATTCCAAATGACTTAAAAATATTTATTTCTAATATAGGATGATATTTAGTTGAAATAATTTCATCAAATAACAAGTAGAAAATTATTTATTAGTTGTTTAATCCTTATCTTTTTATTTTGACCCTTATTTCAACCTTTTAACTCTCACCATATTATTATGTACTTTACAATTTGAGGATTAATATAATAACCATAACATGAAAAAAAACTAGTAAATGAGTCATTGGTGAAATTTTAGGACCTATCCTAATTACTATTATGTTTTTTATTTTTTTAGATTTCTTTTAGAATTTTGTAAAATATTATTTTTCTAAGTTATCAATTAAGTAAATTTTGACACTATTCATATCATGAATATTTAAAAATCCCATAAAAACATGATATCTTAAGAATAACAATGTTAAATTATATTTAACATTTCAGATTCTTCCATAAGTTTTTTATGGTATAAATTATATCAAATCTATTTATTTTAATATTTTTAATATCATTAATTTGATTATTCCTTTAATAAAGCAATTACTACATCATCATTTGTGTCACCGTTTAATTTAATTATTTATTTCCTAAAGATTATTAATAAATTACCATAATTTCAGTAATACTTTGTTTATTTATAAATAATAATTATAGTTAAAAATATCCCTTATATAACTCAATATTAAAAATATTTCACCCGTTACAAACAAGAGTGTGAATATATTGTCTTTTCTCTAAATAATATAATATAATTGTATTAAAGACATCCATAAAGATTAAAAAGGTTGTTTTTCATTCCAATGATGATTTTATCTCTAGAAAAACTAATACAATAAAATTATGACATGTTTTTGGGAAATCTATAATATTATTTCTACCCTTCAATAACTAATTTATCCTTAACAATGGTAATGAAATTAATTATAAAAGTTACTATTAATATATTTACTTAAATATATTGATTATATTATATCATAAATATCATACTTATTTCAAAATTTTGTGTCTATTTTTTAAAATTCAAAACATAAAAGTGTCTAAAATTAACTTAAAAATAATCCTGTTGACAGATCGAGAAAATGAGTTTTTAATGTAAAAATGTTCAAATGTTCACAAAACATTTATATCCAATATAATTGTAAAAATGATTCCAATAAACTATATTGGATTAAATAATAAAAACATTTCTGTAATTATACTTTGAAACTACTTAAATACATAATTTAACTATATAAATTAAAATGAAAAAAATCAATTTTAAACTAATATTTGTATCATTCAATATTCATCAAAATACAGATGTTCACAGAGAAATATAAAGAATGAAACCAAATTTATTTTTTATACTCCAACTATAAATATTAATTATATTTTTCCAAATTTAATTTACAAAACTGACAAAAACAAGATTTAAATTTGGTTTTCCATCAAAAGGCTGTAAAAATGTAATTTTTTTAAAAAAAATACTCATTTTATTAATAGAATTGAATTTGTTTTTATATTATGTCTATAAAACATATAATATGAATTATAAAAATTTAATTTCATTTATTAGATATATATTTCATTAATAAAATCCAAAAAAATGATTTATTTATTTATTTATATAAAACCCACTCATGCACATTTAAATTGTTTTTCATAAAAACATTCCCTATTAATTGAAAAGGGGTTTCGTCATTATTTATAATTAATTAATCATAATATAATTAATTATATACACATTCGTAAACCATGTTATCATAATTTAGTTAATCATGTTTATACTGGATGGTCTAATGACTATCTGAAAACTTAAATATTAAATAATAATATTTAGTTTTTCTTTAAAGCTCAATATAGTGTATTATGTATGCTATCATAAATAGTGTATCATTTAATTATTATCTAATTCATAAAATTTTAGTAAATGTGAACAACACTTATATTTCCTCAATTTTCACATTATTCCACCCTTTTTGAAATTCTATCATCATAATTTTATTCACTAATTAAATAAGATGGGATACCATTCCCTTAATGAATTTTCAGACTCCCATGTTGCCTCTTTAACCATAAGGTTTATATAGAAATCTGTAACATGAAGAATCACTTTATTCCACAACTCCTACACTCTATGTTCATGAACATGAACTGTTTGTTCCTAAAAATAAATATCCTCTTTCAACTGAACAATATAGGGATCCGAACATGAGATGGATCTGGAATATAATTTCATAACATTGAAACTTGAAAACCATTGTTTACCTGAGTTAAACCTAGAAGAAAAAGCCACTTAGTAGTTAAATGATCCAACTTTATCAAGGATTTCAATAGGTCTAATGAATCGTTGACTCAACTTCACTTTCTCACCAAAATTCATTACACATTTCCATAGTGAAAATTTGATAAAACATGATAACCTACCTCAAAATAATGACCCTTCCCTTAGATATCCTTATAACATTTCTGGGTTCTCTAATATATTATCATGTGTCGTTGTATAAACTAAACATTATCGAGACTGTCAACTACCAACTCTGGTCCCATCAAATTTCTTTCACCTAATTCATCGCAAAATACTATAGTTGTCTACCGCTTTGCATACAATGCCTCAAATGGGGAATTCTGTATACTGTAATAAAAACATTTACTATAAGAAATCCCAACCAAAGAGAGATGTTGATCCCAACATCCCTGTTAATCCATTGTAAAAGAACATATCATATGCTAAAATGTTTGAATTTCTCTTCTAACTAACCATATTATTGAGTATGAAAAGTTGTACAGAAAGTTAATCCAATACCTAATATCTTATGATGGTCTTTATATATGTTATAAGTGAAACTGATATCACAGTCAGATACAATGGAGAGAAGAACTACATGAAATGTAAAAATGTCTATTAGATACATCCGAAAATGTTGATCTAGATATAGAGTGTCTTGAATATAATGAGAATGTTCATATTTAGTCATTTTATCAATAATAACTCAAAACACATTGTTACCTTATAGAGTAATTGGTAATATCACTACGGAGTTAATTGATATATTTTTCCATTTCCGCATGGTTATTGGAAAAGGATGAAGCATCCCCTTCAGTAATTTTTATTCTGTCATGGCCTGTTGATAAGTCAAAAATCCTAGGGTAATGTTTGAAATATCCCTTTTCATGAAATCCCACTAGTAATACTCTTAAAGGTCACTTTGCATCTTTTTACTTCCAGGATTAACTGAAAAAGGGACACTATGATCTTCACATAATAACTCTTTTTTAAACTGCAAATAAAAAGTCACACATAATCTCTTATAAAATTTTAAAACACAGTATTTATTCGTTTCAAATTCCAGAAACATACCATTTTTAAACAGTTCTACATTTTTTAACAACTCACGATCTTCCCTCTATGAATTATTGATTATTTCATATAGAGATGATTTTAGTGACAACTAAAAAAAATAGAAAAGTTTATTACACCAAAAACTTATAATCCAATATTCATTTACTCATTAACCAAAGGATAATGTTCCAAACATGACATGGTTAATGTATCAATATATTTCTGACTCAATGGATCGTCCAATTTATTTTCTTCTCCAGGATGGTAATGAATCGTGATATCATAATCCCTTATTAGTATCTTCAATCTTCTCTATCTTACGTTCAATTATGTTTCTGTGAATATACACTTGAAAACATTTATGATCATTATATATTTCGCATATTACCCCATAAAAATGATATGAAAAAAATATTAATGAAAAAACAACATTAGTTAATTCCAAATCATGTGTATGGTAATTTAACTCATGAGGTTTCAATTACCATAATGTATATAAAATTACCCAATCATTATGAATTATTAAATGACTAATTCCGTTCAATGAAAATTCACAATAAATAAAAAATTCACCATTTTTGGAAGGAAGGTCCAGGACTGGACCATTCACCAATCGTTTTCTCAATTCTTGAAAACATTCTTCACATTATTTTTTCCAGATGAACTTAAAACATTTTTGAGTAAACTTTTTAGTGGATACATAACCATGAAATGTTTTAAAAAAAACCTATGGTAATATCTTTCTAAACCAAGAAACCTATGTTTTTCAATAATATTTTTTGGACTTTTTCATTCCTAAAAACATTAATTTTAGTATGGTCAATATTTATTCCATATTTTGAAACAATGTGACCATGGGAAAAAAAATTTGCAACCAGAACTCACACTTATAGAATTCAAAATATAGTTTCTTTACATTAATTTTTTAAAATATTACCCTTAGATGTCTTTCTTGTTCATATTATCTTTTAGAATATATAAAAATTTCATCAATAATAATAAAAACAATTATCCGTGAATGCATGAAATAATATATTGAAAAGATCCATTAATACAGAAGGTGCATTATTTAACCCAAATCACATTACTAAAAATTCATAATGGCCATATATAGATCTAAATAAAATCTTCAGAATGTATTCTTCCTTTACGTTCAACTGATCATACCCTAACTTCAAATGAACAATTGAAAAATATTTTCCTTCATTGAGAAGATCAACCAAACCATCGATATGAGGTAAAGGATACATGTTCATAACAATGACGTTATTCAATGCTCTATAAACAATGCAAGGTCTCATTGAAATATCTTTATTTTTAACAAACATGGAAATAGAACCCCATGGTAATGTTCTTGGTCGGATCAAACATTTATCTAACACCTCATATAACTTCTTTTTCAATTATATAATCTCAACTCGAGCCATTTGATAAGGGTATTTAGATATTGACATAATGTCTGGAACTAATTCAATAGTAAATTCAAATTTCGAATCAGGTATAATATAAGGAAACTCATCAAGGAAAACATTCAGATGCTCATTTACCACCAACATATATTTAATACAAATAATTCCTTTTTTTTCAAAAATATGTGCATGATAAAAATAATTCCCACATTTTAAGTGTTTCCCTTATTATTGATATGTTTTTAATGACTTGGGTTTGTTATTGTATACAAACTAAAACTCTTTCTGAAAAGATAATTTTTTAGATCTATAGTATATCTAAGCATGGAAAAGAGAAATCCAATCAATAACTAGAATAACACCAAACACTATTAAATAAAAACAAAAGGGTTTTTTGGTAACCACTTTCCACATACAATGATAGGAAGATTATTATAATTTATTTTCACCTTAATATTTCAACCTTGTATTTTCACCATGAGTTATGGATTCATTTCTTGTGATGGAATTTCCAATTTATTGGAAATATTCTCCAAAATGAATAAATGTGTAGACCCCAAATCAATCAATATAGTGGAATAATATGAATAAAAAAATGTACAAGATACCAATTCATTTGATGGCCCAACATCTTTTGAATTAGTTATAATGGATTTGACCACACTTTTCTGCTTATCGTTCGGTTGTTTCCCGTCACTCGTGTCAGTATTTAGACATTCATGTTCTTAATAACCTATATCATTGAATTTACATAATTTTACTGACTACATAGCATATTTTTTCTTACCACCACTGAGATTTTATTAATTGAAATTACTATCCTTTTTCTCTATTTTACAACATTGGAATCACTTACCAGAATTAAAAAGGTATTCTCAATTTTCTTATTTAAAAAAATTATCTCAAACTGTAAAATTAATATCATTACCATTATATTTCATTGTTGAATTATTCAACTTTGCCTGTCATCCTAACCTATTTTTTTCTATTAGTTTTCAAAGTACACATGATCATCAATAAACTCAATTTCCACCCTCTTTATGCATTGAATATTTTTTTTCTGTAACTTTTGAATTCAAAAGAATCTAATGCCATTCAATATTTTGGGATTAATCCCAAGTTAAAATAATTGATTTTAGTATCAAGACCCAATATGCAATTTGGAGAATAACATAGATACAAAGTTAATTTTTCTTCATATACAACCACAAAATCCTCCTCCTGCATCAATAATTGGATTTTATCTCTATCCTAATTCAAACCACCTTTGGAATGTTTTTCTCAAGATTTTTTTTTGAATTCATCCCTCTCCCAAGAATCAATTTTCTAACTATCCATGATATACATGGCCATTGACCACTACTAATTTGATTCACCATAAAAATAGTAAATAGAGAGAATAAATTTTTGATTGATGGAACACCCCAAGGCATTGAAATTTTTATCCAGGGCTTTAATCTTCCCATCAATAACCACAGAGTTAGATGATCCACTGAATAGTAGTAGATGTTGCATCATGAAATGATCCAATAATAGATGATTTTTCTATAGTTGATCTTGAAGATATCAGGCTTGGATTCCATGAAAAATTATAGCATGTTTCAACTAACCCATCAATTAAAAAAACTATTCAGTTCCTTTTTTGACCATCTCATGATGTTGATTTGGAAGGATTTTTTCTTCTTCATTTCATCACACCACTGGTGCCCTATTTACTCAATAGAAAATCATTCTAAACTGATATATCATAGACGAATCAACATGGTAATCATCAAATTCTATATAATTTCAACTTAAAAATATAGTTAAAATATATTATGGATATTTTACTAATAATATATTAACCCCTAAATTTATCTAAACCGACCTTTGATGCCAACTATAAGGCCCCACCATTAAACAATACATAATATTGGGTTTTAGTCGAGAATTTAATTTATTTTACATTATAGATCATTTCAGGAATAGAGTATTATAGAATTAGGTCATAATTTATACATAACATTCTACATTCATACAAATTGGATACTACTAAATTGTATACACTTTTTTCAAAATATGTTACATTGAAAAGAAAAAAAGATTTATTTTTAATGAAAAATCATCACAAAATTCATCTTTACTTCCTCCATTATATTACAGATCCAAAAATCATATGAATTTATATTTAAAACTTGGTATGACCACAAAATTAATGGTAAGGGACATAAAAGTAAATCAAGAAACTGTTAGTCCATGAATAATTATAAACCCATGATTTTTAAAAATTATATACTTTTCACCCATAAACCATAAGCTCTTTCCGTTAACTTATGAAATAATAATATTCCTATAAAACATCATTAAAAAACTAAATTATAAAGGTCACTTATGGAATCAATTCCATTTCAATATTATAGTATCCTTCATGTTGACATATGTATTTACCTTCTTTCTTGCATTTAGAATACCCACTGCTGTATATTTGATTAATCTCTTTGGAGAAACTCTACCAGTTAACTCAATCTCATAACCCAATGCATCGGAGAGATATCATGGGATCAAAATCCCTCAGTTTATCACATATCCATCAAAAATAATAAACAATTACCATGAATGAAAACATTATCCTAACATAGAAAACCATCTTAATGGAAAAATTACTTTTCCTCTTGGAAATGAAATTTTATTTTTACAAAGACGACCACAAAAAATGTAATGAATTTATTGGAAAATAAAATTTTAATCATGTAAAGTAAGCATTGGAACATTAAATCCACATAAATTTGGGAAAATATATTCTTTCTAAATAATTTAAAAAATATTCCTTTTGGATTTTTATAAAAATTGGTTAAATAGTAACCGTAAGAGTGATTTTGCAAAGAAATTACCGTAATTTGAGTCAAACATATCAAATAAAATATTTATCATCCAGAATTATAAACATTGGTACATTATTTAATTTCTTTGGAAACCTTCTCAAGTCTGTTGTTTTTTTATATCACTTAATACCATGTTATAACAAGTTCTTAATTTTTAATGTTCATGTTAGAGGTTTTGACGATATTTGGTATTTGAGTGCAAAATGAAATTCTTAAGGAAAATATGGTCAAAGAGTTATTTATTGAATCATATAAATAATAATATTCATAAAATAATTATCATTAATATAATTAATCCCTACTTTTTAATCCATTCATTAAATATGTATATGAAAAATGAATTGCGTTACAATCATGGAAATGGTAAGTCATATGTATTCATTAGTAATGTTCTTAATTTTTCAATGATCATTATGGAGAAATAATAAGTATTATTTTAAATTCCTAAATTATAATAAAATAATTATTATCATATTTATCATTTAAATATACTTATATATATCATTCACGGGATGTGGTGATGAAAAATGAGTCACATTTCTTTGTAGAGAATATAGTTCGCATGTAAGCTTGAACTACATTATTATATTCATGTGCATGGAATGTAAGATTTTAATTGATATATTATTCTATTATAGTAATAAATATGTCAATAATATCATATATAAATATTAATTCTATAATTATAATCAATATTGAGATAAAGTAATAGAAAACAGATTAATTGGTTCATGGAAGTGATATTTCACACCTATGGACGAACTATTAATTTATTTCCCATTTTATGGATTCAGATATGAATTTAGGTGATAATATTAACACAATAAAATCATTTTATATTATGTATAGTGGTATTATTATATAATCATGGTTGGTGAAGATTTTTAGGATGTGGAAGAAGAAATAAAATTTAAACACTTAGTTTAAAACGATACATCTTCTTCAGATGATCACCTTTAATAAACACCTTAACACCTCTAAGGAGAGTTAAATTCCTTAAATAATGAATCTAGAATGTGAATAAGGATTCTAAGAAGATACCTGGGAAGATATTATCAAAATTATTTTTTAGGTGTGATGAATAGAGAAGAATGTGTAACTTTTTTATATGAGAGGGGAAGGGAACTTTTTGAATTTCTCAAAGTATTAAATTAATATAAATTAATTTCATACTATAAATTCTTCCAAATATATTTATTTATAGGCTAGTATTATAGTGGGTCTAAATAAATTTATCCAATAAAAATTATAAATGGTTTGATTATTTTTTTAATCCATATATTTTTAAAACTTATGTTACCCTTTTAACTCTTACCATATTTTTTTTGTAATTAAAACTTTGTGGGTTAATATAATTTCCATAATAAGAAAAAAGAAAATTGAATGATTAATTTATGAAACATTAGTAATTATATAAAATATTTGTCCAAATTTTATATTTTTAGAATTTTATATCATTTATTAAAATATTTTTTATTTTAAGATATCATTTACGACAATGTCGAAGCAATTCATTAATTGACATTTTAAAAATATTATAACTACTTTATATAATCTAAATAACACTATTAAATCATCTCTAACATATAAAATTAATATATGAATGTTTTTGATGACATAAATTATATCAAATTATATTTAATTTGATTTTTTAATATAATTTACTAGATTCATCAATTAGTGAAAGAATTTCTTCATCAGCATCATATCATCATATCACCATTTAATTTAATTATTTTTTCACTAAAAATTAAAAATATATTATTATAATATAGGTAAAAAAATTTATATTTTTAAATAACATTTAAAGTTTAATGTATCCATTATATAACCCCATATTAAAAAAAATTTACTTGTTAAAAACAAGAATATGAAAAAATGGTATTTTCATTGAATACAGAAATATAAATTCTTTAGAGTCCTCCAATTGACTTCAAAATATTATATTTGGTTTCATGGATTCAATTATGTTAATATAAAATAATCTAATAAAATTATTACATATTTTTTTAGTAATTTGTAATATTATTTTTCCCTTAATTAACCTATTCACCATTAACCATGGTAATAAAAAAATACTAAAATTATTATTATTATATGTCAATAATTATTTTGATCCTATTACATCACAAATAACATACTGATTACAGATTTTATTGAAATGTTTTTATAAAAGTTCAATACAAAAATGTGGAAAAAATTAATTTAATCTTAATCTGATGGACTGATTGAGAAAACATGTTTTTAATGTAAAAATGTTCAAAAGTTCACAATGTTTTTACATCCAATTTAAATGTGAAATTGATTCCCACTATCTACATCATATTAACTAAAAAATAATTATTTAAATATACTTTTAAACAAACAAAAAAATAATATAACTATTTAAATAAATTTTATGAAAAATAAGTTTTGAACTAATAATTGAATTATTTATAATTCATAAAAATATGATTGTTAAAAAAAATTACTAAAATCACACTGAATTAAAATTTGACACTCTGATTCAAAATAAAGATTTTATATTTTCAAAAATAATTTATAAAAAAGACAACAACTATATTTAAAATGAATTCTCCATCAAAAGGCGGTAAAAATGACATTTATTGAAAAATAATCCTTTATACACAAAATTGAATTTGTTCTTAAATCATGTCAATGAAACATAAAATATGAATTATTAACATTAAATTGAATAAATTATATATATTTTCATTAATATAATCCAATATGTGTGAATTATTTTTTTCTTGGTATAAAACACAGTTGAGAACATTTATATTATTTTTCTAAAAAACATTTCTTTTCTACAAAGGTGTTTATCATAATTTATAATTAGTTGGTCATGAAAGAATTATAAATATATATATGTGTGTGTGTGTGAAACATATTTTCATAATTAATTTCACCATGTTCACGCCCACAAGTCTATTGGCTATGTGATAATTTCCATATTGAATAATAAAATTTAGTTGTTTTTTTAAACTCGATATTCTGTATTATGTACCATATCATACATATTGTCTCTTTTAATTATTATCTAATTACTAAATAATAATAAATATAATAAATAATTATTTTTCCCATGTTTTCACATGGTGTTACCATTCTTGTAATCTTCATGCATTGGAATCCTTTGTAATTAAAAGGATCGATGAATCAATTTATAGTTGTGTAATGGATAAGCTCCTTAGAGTGTCATGAAGCATCCCAGGTCAACCCTGAACTGTTTACCTGATTCATCATGAGACAATTCCCATGAGGTGTTCATAATCTTCTTAGGATGGAAAATTCTATTTTGCATCATAAATACATAGTTGTTTATGATTTAGACCATAAAAAAATAAATATATAAATAAATTTAAACTGAACATTAAAAATAAACCCCAATAGAGGAAAGAAAAATGTTCTAAATATACATCAATGTGACCTCATGGATCACCGTCAATCATAGGGTCACAATCACTCCATGAGAAAACTAGAGTGGGATGCAACACTATAAGCCTAACATAATTATGTTATATAGATGAGTTTTAGAACTCCGTATCCATTATCAAATAAACTATTCCATTTGACATTATTTTAAAAATATACACAAGTCATTCCAATTTGAAAATAAGACATACTAAAAATAAGGATTTTTAATTTTTATGAAAAATCAATGACAAGGTACCATTTTTATAAAAAACTAATTTTTGTAATGTTTTTACAAAATAATATCCAATGACCTGAATTCATTTCAATAATATTATTCATAAAAGATAATTTCATAAGAATAAATGGCATAGTATTGAAATATATAAATGATGTACATTTTAAAACCACTATCACCAAAAACATGATTCAATGTAATAAAGAGCCATGGGAAAAACCTAAGTGGATAGGTTTAGTTCTGTCTTAGGATCCTCATACAAAAGTGCAAAACACGTCAAACCAAAACCCCCAGCGTCCTTGTGCACAATCCGCTAGAGGGGAACATGTCCCAATGTATATTGCCATCAGTCATATGAGAAAAACCAAAACATTCTCATGCATGTTCCACTAGAGTGGAACACATCCAAAGGTCTAGTGATTTATGTTCATTGTTATAGGTTTGGTTAGTGTTGTACCATCAATCCTTCTAGGTGGAACTAAGCATTAACACTGCCAATCTACCTAGCATACTGGACCCAGTCTTCCCACATTGGTAACCATGGTTCCCAGGTTTTTAACCATTATTACTATAATAAGAAATGAAATTCCACAAAATTAGCACATCATCACATGAATAAACACTTCAAAAGAATCCATTTAAAAATGAAAAACCACCATTTAACTTTTAATTCACACCAAAACCCATGAACTTTTCAAAACATACCAAAAAATGAAAATTTTCCCTTTTTTTAAAATCACCCATGAACCCATCTTCATAAATTTAAAATTCAACTAATATCATACAAAAATACATGATTGGAAACCCCCCACCCAAATCTATTTTTGAAACTACTTTTAAGAATACAAAATACTAAATACTCTAAAATAAGCTTAGGAAAATATTTTAATGAATAACACACATGTTAAAACATGAAGGTGTCCATGAAAGAAGTAGTAAAATCCCAAAACCAAACATCACCATCATTTTTAGGGAACAAAAATAATATTATATATTTTTTTAAAAACACACAAGAAATTAAGGAATTCATATTAAAAGAAAGTACATAGGGAACCTACCTCAAACGACAAGTGCTTTGAAAAAGATGATCTGGAACCACACTTTAATCTTATATGCACATAAATTTAACTATATATATAAATATACCTAGAATCATCACACATATAACCCTCCCCATGAGGGTATATGTATAATGAGGGAATGTATATACATATATTCCATGAATATTCATGCATGTTGAAGCTCCCTCTATAGTGGTGGATTGAAACCTCTTCAACATGGTCCAAAGAATCTATAAGAATTTACTAACTAAAAACCCAAAAGGCCTGAATTTAAAATTGATCCAGAATGAAGGAACCAAATAACCCTTACCTGATACCAAAAAAACTATTTTACTTGAATGCTTATAGTAAGAACCGCCCTCAACTAGACCAATGAACTCTAATAATCATGAATCGATAAAAATGTATTATGAATTGGATGAAGTATGAGCACCAAGCATAAAAAATTAAAAAAAAGTTGGTAAAAATATGGAATAGGAGATACACCAAATAGGAACACACCCAAAATCAAGGGTATAATTGGCCAAAATGGACAATGGAGGGGGAGATGGTCTTGCACCATTGCCCTCCTGGTTGACTGGGTCACACCTAAGAAAAAGGGGTGGGTGGGGGGTTTCTGTGTGGGAAAGAAGAAACCCCATTTTAGGGGTTTAAAAACAAATTTAGAACAGTAATAATAATAATTATTATTAGTAATAATAACATAGTAATAATACTATACTTAGTAATTAATAATTAATAATAATCATAATAAATAATTTTATTTTTATATTATTTCATTTTCAACACAGTTTATTTTCAATTTTTTACTATGGTCAGATGACACGATTTGGTTGTACCTTCTTCTAGACTGTGCGCCAGCCGTACACACCCTACTAGAGTGAGCGATCCTTTCATGGGCTGTCCAAAAAATATGTGAAACCATAGACCAACTATGAAACATAGATCCATCATATTATAGATCCATTTCTCATAATTTTCAAAAAGTTTCCTATAGCCATGAAAAAATCATGCTACACTAAGATAAGGGAACATAGTGACAGCTAGGCCCTACATGGTTTAACCAAACTATGCTCAAATCATCCATAGGAATAAAAACCACTCAAATACACTAAAAATATTAAATTTTCATCAGGAAAATGACCCTAATATTGGAATAAAGATCTAACATCACGAAAAGTATAAAAATAAATATATATCGTGATCAAGGTGAGACCATTCTCCCAACCACAATAAAATTATGTCCCCAAAAAATCACCCAGTTGAATGATGGATGAAACCAGAACCCAAAACTATATGAGGAAAAATTAAACCATGAAACTTATTGTGGCCTCTAACACTACATGTCACATAAGACCTACTCTAGAAAATATAAAAAACTAGGAAATCCATGGTAGATCTCCCCACTATAAGAGACTAGATAACACCAACCAACACTAGAAATATGAACTTCAAATACAATCCTGAAATCATTAGAAAATGGGAAACCCAGTGAAAGTAACGGAATAAAAGTATCTGACCAAACCAAAAGTAATCTTCTTTCTAATATATGAACATCCTAAAAGTTAACACAAGACAAAACAAAAATTAATCAACAAAAGTAAAAGAGCACCATAAAAGACCATAGGTCAATGACTCCCATTAGTAATTGAACAACCACTATAATTTTATGAGGATAAGACCAATAAACTTTTTAAAATAGTGATAAAAATTCAATGACAATGAAAAATAAAATAAGAACACTAATACTTCATACATGTAGACAATGGAGACAAGATCTGATCTATGGTTCCCCACACACACTACGATTCCTGACTGTGTGAATAGATTCACTCTTAGGCCTATGGGTAGAACCCAGATTTCATAATCCATATAGTGAACTTTATTCAAGAGTTGATAAGATTCTTCATATAATTACCATTCTAGAAACATATATTAAAAATCTTCTCCATAATCACACTGGTGAAAAGCCTTTGGTGGTTTATGGAAAAATTTCATAGAGTGCAAAAAACCGATCATACCCGAAACAAATGAGTGAGTGGTTTGTTGAATAAAAGGAGGAAACCAGTCCATAAATCCTATATGGAGACCCTATATGAATGGACGGGATTATAACATACCGGTTGAAAAAATTAGTATAGAGAAGACTTATTGTATACTGAGATGGTCAACGCCCCCATTCACCTTCAATTGACCATACCAAGTGTCTGTAAGCTCTGGTACATGCTTCTCTATCACTTCAATACCAAAAAACCACTATATGAAAGTGGTCTTGAAGATAGATTGAGACATCCCATATTGCAACAATGATAGAAAGATCACCATCCACTAGTATAGTCTTAGTCCTTAAAGCCTACCCAACAAAACTCACACTTTCAGACAACAGGAATTCCAAAAATCATGAACACACTCAACTTTCCCACGCCTTTCAACCACATTTATCAGACTTAGATGACATCCAACAACATTCAATAATTGAGAAGATCTCAACTACACCACTCCACTAAGATATTGGGTAGGGTCGATGAATGGATAAGAATCCTAAGAATTCTTCTCGGCCTTTATGAGGAGTATAATTAAAACAACGTAATGTAAAAAACGAAATCATAAAAAACCAAAACATCATCGATTAAAATTTTAATCCAAACACTATTTTAATATACCATCATATGACAAACCAAATGAAATCCAAATAAAATCCCAACAGAATCAAAACCAAAACCACATCATAAAACAGGCCAGGAACCCTTTATGAAAACAACCATTTCCAAATTCACCTATTTTTAAATTCAATTCACCCATTCAAAATAAAAATCATTATCTATTACCAAAATAATTTCATCACATCCAATTTAAAATTCATAACTCCACCTTAATTTTTTTAACAAAAACTATTTTCCATTTCAAAAACAATGTTGGAGAAGGAAATTCAAATCTTTGATTTTAAATATTCTCCCATGGTATCGAATGAAATGTCACATATGTGTTCATTCCCATTCCCCATTATATCATCCCAACATACATTCTGACATGAAAGTTCCATTCACACACACATATGTAAAAACATTTATGGAATATAAAGGATTTCACATACTATTTCTCAAAAAACTAATTATTTCCTTTTTAATTTTCATTTCACATATCATAAAAACATTTAGAATATTACATAGATTCCCCTTTAGTTTCCAAATAATTAAAATTGTTTTCATTTGTTCAAATTCAATTATTTCAAGTTAAGACACATTTTATTACTCAAGGGAAGCACCAAAAAACCAATTCACAACAACCAAAATCAGACCAAAGAATCATCCATACCAATGTAAATTGAAAATGGAAGTAGTGGTCATGAATGCAAAAACCACATGGTTCATAAAACCACTAACAAAGCGTAAACCACTACTATGGGAGTCTCAAACCATACACTCATTCCCCACATGGTGCTCTATTCCATGTAAGTAAATCATTCAATATAAGATCACTCCTTGGTCATCCACCATCTAAAAAAACATATACTCAAATCCTGAAATACCCCTAGAAACTGAAATATTAGAATGATAAAGTGTTCACAACACTATAACAATACCTACCTATCTATTCCCAATAATCATTAATCTAATATACCTAACACCCAAAATTACAATAGAATTCTATGATACCTTTTTTCATAAAACAATAGTTTTAACCCTAAACCAGTAGCATGAGTTGGCCCATAATAAATCATGAAAATCATTCTTGATCCTCCTAAGTTGGAAAAAACATTTAAGAATCATGATTACAATGTTAGGAACAATTAACTGATGAAAAATATATTAATAAAAAAATATAAATGAAAACACATAAATAAAAAAATGGTATAAAAACTACTATATGTACCTCAATGTGACCTCACATGTCACCTCTAATCATAGAATGACACCTAATCCCAGAGTTAACAAAATCATGAAGCATAATTAGATACTGATGAAATAAATGTATATGTGTTAGTATTAAAAGTTTGTTGGAATGTCCAGAAGAAATATTTTATATATCATACCTTTAAAAATATTCCAATATCTTTCCTGTTTGTAAATATAATATACTAGAAATATGATTTTCTACATTATAAAAAAATAAATTACAAGATGGATTTTTTACAAAAAAATAACATTTCATCATGTTTTACAAAACTTATTTTAAATCCCAGATTACATTTGAAAAAATCCTTTTAAAAGATTATTTTGTAATCAATAATTCTACTATATAGAAATATAACAACAATGTACATTTTAAAACCACTACCATGGAAAAATAATAGTAAAGGTAAGGTAGAACCATGTGAAATCCCTAATCATATAGGGTTAGTGAAATCATTAGATCCTGATAAATTATGATAATTACATAGAACCAAGACCCATTGTGTCCTTTTTCATAAGATAGTGGAGGGGAACACATACCAAGGTCAAGTAGTCACCAATAATTTTAGAAAACCCATAAATTCCCCCTATATGATCCACTTAATGGGAAAATATCCCATGTTCCAGTTGTATCTAATCTTAATAATAGGTCTAGTTAGTGTTGTAGAGTTAATACTGCTAGGGGGAACCAAGACATGGCCCTATCGATCCACCTATCATAATATACCCAGTATACTCACCAATTTACCTAGACTTCCTATGTACTAAAACCATTATAAATATCAACAAAAATTTCATTCCACATAACAAAGACATCATCACATGAATCAAAACCTGAAAATAAACCATATAAGAAAGGAAAATTACCATTTTACCTTGAATTCACACCAAAACCCATACACTTTTCCAAACATACCAAATCATGAAATATTCCTTCTTAAAAAAATCACACATGAACTAATATTCATTCAATTAAACATTCAAATTTTTTTTACACAAACAAAAAATCTTCAGAAATACCCACCACTCCCTAAAAATATTTTTTAAAAACACTTTTAAGAATTTAAAAGTTTCTTCATTCTAAAATAATCTTGGAAGCATAATTTAATGAAGAATACACTTGTCTAAACATGACGGGGTTCTTGAAAAATAATTGAAATTGTAAAATTAAGAATCACCCTCACATTTCATAGAATATACATACTATATAATTTTTAACTTTTTTTAAAAACATATGAAGTTATGGAATTAAAATAAAATGATGTCCATAGTGAACCAACCCCAAACCATAAGTGATTTTATGAAGATGATTTAAAACCACTCTTTACTCTGACTTACATATAAATTTATACATATATATAACTATATATTTATTATACATATCCCACTTTCCGAGAAGGGAATTTTTACAAATTGGGAATATATATATTTATAATACTTTCGTATGCATATGTAACCTCCCTCGACCCCGACAGCTTGAAACCACTTTAATAAGGTATGAAGATCACTATAAAAATACTGAGTACTGAAAAACCCAAAAAACCCCAAATTTGAAAATCATCAAAAATGAAGGAACTGAAGAACAATTAATTGAAAAAAAGGAAAACCCACAAACCTAACCTCTCATGGTATGAACCGACCTCAATGGGACCGAAGTTCCCAAAAAATCAATAATTGAACAAACAAAACCCCTAAAATATATATTAGGGCTCATCCATTGTTTATACAACACCTGGAAAAGTGTAAAACCAAGAAAAAAAGTTAATGGTGGGGGAAAGATAATTACTGGAGAATAACACACACAAAATTAAGAGGAGATAAGACCAAAAATTGATACCGGAGAGGGAGGGGGTCATGTGTTGGATCCCTCCTGGTTAGCTAGGTCGCACGAGAGAGGAAGGGGAGGTAGGGGGTTGTCACAAGGAGTGGAAAAACCCCCTTTTAGGGGTCAAAAATAACATAATAATAATAATAATTAAAATAGTAATAAATAATAAATAATAATAATAATAATATTACTATTTTTAATAAATTTTCATTTCATTTTATTTTATTTTTATATAATTTTATTATCATTATCATTTTTTTTGAAGTCTGGGAAGACCACATGGTTTGGCTGCATGATTTGCTACACCATGCACCAATCATTCACACCCTATGAGAGAGAAGGGACACTTGCACAAGATGAAAAAATAGTTTTTGAAAATTTGCACCAACCATGAAACTCATCTATGTAATTTGATAAATCTATTTTGTATTGTTATCGCACAGTTTCACCTAATGGTGACCAACCCATTCCTCACCAAGAGAAGAGATAATAGTTCCAATTGGGCTTCACATTATTTGAGCCATTCCATACTCCAATTTTGCACGTGGATAAATCAACCCAAAACTTCAAAAAATTAAAACTTCTCATCATGCACTGGACCCAAAGCATGAAAAAAATATACTACATCCAGAAAAGGATGAAAATAAAGATAAACCTTGGTCGGGGTGTGACCTATAGAATATATTTATTTCTTTGGAAATTCATAAATTTTAGAAGGTTTTCATGGTTTTTTATCATATCTCAAGGGATGCACATAAATGGTGGTCATTTATTCAAATATATAAGGATAGGGATTAACTTGAAATCATAGAATGGAATGATTTTAAGAAAAAATTATTAGAAAAATATTTTCCTCAGGAAAAATGTGCATATATGTAATGTAAATTCTTTAGGGTCATAAAAATTTACAATTAAAACATTTATAAGTATAAATCCAATAATACAAGTATAGATAGTCATGTGGCAGACTATATATAATCCAAAAGGGAAGGATAACCATTTTTATGGGATTAAAAAAAATTAAAAGGGCACTTGTATCCAAAAAATTATTATCATATGACATTGTAGTATCATGTGAAATTATGATAAATAACGAATTCAACATGTCTTATATTATTGTAATATATAAATAGAATAAAAAGATGACTAGCCAAAAAATAGACACTGGAAAGTAGGGAAAGTTTGACTTTCTAACATGTCATAATAGAGAAATAAAAACCCCATTTGTTTCATGAATTTAATGGGAGTTTTCTAAAAGTGTGGAGATAATGTTTACCATGATCAGAATTTCACTATGAAGAAAGAAGATACCAATGCAGAATGATTCAACTATAAGTATATGGGGAACTAAGAAGATGAATCCCCTAGGATACTAGGTTATATAGATCAAAAGGGCCAAATGGATAAAGTCAGAGATTATGATATTACTACATTCAATGTATAATGATTAAATTTAATTTGTATATGGATTTATGAATTATTATTTAAATGTATTTTACCCAAGATATTATTATTATAAGAAGCATTAAATGTGAAAATATTGTCTAGTAGAATATTTTTCATATGGATTTGGAATCATATGTTTAAGGGTACCAATAACCAAAGAATGGTTTTTAGTTGAAAGGTAGTATTTTATTAGAATTCATGAAATAGGGAAAGATGACATTAATATGTCCATTATGTTGAGGTGAAATTAAGTGGGATATTATTTTTAACTATGAAAATGGTTAGTGATTCATTTCAAGATATAGTTTGCTGTATTTTCTATTTATGTAATATATTTAGTGATCTAAGATCTTATTTTTGTACGAATGCACATTTTATTAACGTTTTATGGATATTAATGTTATTAAAAAGTTTTAGTAAAGTATGTTATCAAGGTATTTACATGTGACATTATGAACTACTTTATTTTGGATTAAAGTTAAGTATATATTTTCCATAATCTTATATTATTTTATTTTTTTAATGTGGTCTGTAATACATTGTTTTAACCTTACGAAAAACTAAATTTGGAAACGATTAACTTGATATTTGAATATTATTGGTTAAATATATAGTATGATTTATAATATAGGAAAACATCGAGTAACAATTTTGGTTTTCTTAAATATTTTTCAACTGATAGAATAACTTATGAATCATTTGATTCATTATATGTTCTTCACAAATAAATAAAACCATCTTGAATTTAGTTTTCCTGGTGTAAGAGTTGAAGGAAAAATATAGAAGTAAAAATAAAGTATGAGAGTTTTCTAATGACATGGAAAGAATCATGTATGTTTATTTTATCAATTGATTTTTCTGAACTGTAATATAGTCCATCAACATTATAAAAATGAACACAAAAAAACATTTTTGTGTGATTTTCAGGTTGATAAATCAATGAAATTTTATGTCATCACATATATAGGTTTTATGATAGTTAACTTTAACATAAACATTTCTAAATCACTCTCTATTATTCCTTTCATGTTATTTTTATTTTATGTAAACATATCCACTTCCCTTTACTTTCATATATTAAATAACCTAGTTTTCTGATGACCTTTATATTTCCTTTTCCCTCCTTTAAAGAGGATTTTTTCTATCCATTTTAATGATGTGCATTTTCCAAAATGGTATTTTCAAATGTCAAATACTTGATTACTGATCAAAATTTCAAATTTATACAATGTAATTTATTGAATGTGGGAGAATATAGCACCTGTAATTTTGAAATAACATTATATTTATAAGCGTATAAAATAAAAAACACTATGATTATAAAACCCCAAAATATTATTATTTAAATATCACTATTATACCATTTCTATTAGAATGGAGAGTGTGAATAATGTGAAACAAATTATGAAATTTATATATGAATTATAAAATTAATTAAAATTTATTGATTACTGCATATAAAATAAGAAATTAATTTTCACAAATGGTATTTTATTGTTTAGAAATAAATTTTCTTCCAAAATAATAATGTGGATTTTTTATGAAAACATTATAATTAATTTTGGGAACTTATATGATTTTTTTATTATAATAATAATATTACTTTTGGAAGAAAATATCAATATTTTTTATGGGTTTCTATTTTATTTTTCTAGAAAAAATATTTTCCAAAGAATAATAAACAAACTAATTTTTATTAAAAATGTATTTTTTATTCAAGCATTTCTAATGATACATTTCAATTTAAAATGTTTTAAATGTAAAAATAGTTATAATATACTATAAATAATTATATTAGGTTCATTAGAATAAATTTTATAATTTAATTCATAATAATATCAATTTATTATAAAAACATGCATTTTAATGAAAAACTATTTTTTTCAAAAAAAGAAGATTCAACGTGTTTTGTGAAAATATATTAAATTTAATTCCATAAAATTTTAGATATTTAATTGAATCATATTTATTAAATACTTCTAATCATGAAGCTCAAATTTAGTAAATAGTTCTTCTTCTTTAGAAGGATTTATGAAGTTAACTGTTGTAAAATTTACGACCTAGTTAAAGGGTAAATCAGGTTAATCTATAATAAAACTAAGTAAAAAAGTAAACAAATTTCTTATTAATTTCAATTATATGATGCTATTTTTACCCTCAGCGTCTTAGTATATAAATATAATATTTTAAGAGAATTGTTTCCCTGTAAATGACCCTTATAATATTTAATGAAAATACAGTTAGAATATTTTACTATCTTAGTATCAAATATGCATTATGTGTCAACATATGGACTGAATGAATATATGAATGAAACTAAATTAAAATTTTCATGTTTCTTAAAATATTATAAATATTAATTTTTATTCCAATTTTTAAAAAATTTATAATTATTCTAAATTCATTTGAAACGAGAGTACAATAGTTTTTTATTAAATAGAAAAATAACAGAATTGATTAAAAAATAACAAAAATAATAAAATTTGAATTACATAATGTGTAAAAATAATTATATATATATATCAAATATTATAGTGTTTTTGATTTTTTTTACATTGTTGTTATCAGTGTCATTGTGAATTGTTCGTTCTAAAATTTATATTATTGACCTTCCATGAAAATTATATTTTATTAAATTTTTAAAAATTAAAAAAAAACCTTTACATGGCCACATGAATGGGATATAGATTCAAATATAATACATGTTCCATTTATAGTTCTTTTGTCATTTTATAGTAGAATTAATAACTGTTAATTTGTTGTGAAATATAATATTTTTGTAATTCTTGATAAGGTTAACAAAGGGTTAGATAAAAATAAAATTGTAATAATGTGATACATGTCGGTAAAAATGTAATTGGGTGATAGCATTTTGTCTCATGATCATATTAGATATGAATCTATTCCATTTGATCCATTCATACAACAAACTTAATTAATATTAATTTAATATATTCTGAAATTCCAAAAGTACCCCATAATTCAATTGTAAAAGGTACCCTCCTCATATACATCTTTACAGCAATAAGAGCTTTATAGCTCGTCCAATCTATATACATTACTCTAATAAACATCTTTAATGATATTTTTAAGGTTATTAAACTTCAAAAATAACAATCAGAGGCGCCTTAAAAATATATATAAAGGGAGTTCATCGAAGAAGAGGTAATAGTCATTACATACTCTTTGAAGTTTATTTCTTATTCTACTTAATCTTTATGCATTTTATTCAACCTAAAATTATAAATCCAATATCCTCGACTTATTTATATGTTATTATTTTTATTGTAAACCCATATTTCATGACTTTTCCATTCATTAAAAAGTGAAAACATCACTGCTATGTACATATAACTTACCGTCTCTACATAATGGTGTAATAATGTTTCTCATCACCACATTAATTATATGGTTATTAAATTGGAAGTAATTACTATATATGGTATTTATGATATTATTTTGATTCTATTTTTTTTAATAATTAGTCATATTCAATTGTTTCTATCCATAAAAATGTTAAAACATCATTCATGCAGGCATGCGGCCAACCATCATTACATATGGTGTAATTCATTTTTCCGTTACTTACATTATAGATGACTATAAATATATATATATATATATATTCAGTATATATGATACTTCTACCATGAATAATTTTAGATATATTATATAACCATAATAATTTTATAAATACCAGATCTTCCAAATCAAAACATAAAAGAAAAAAAATACAGTTATCACCGAGAACAATAATTTAATAAGTAATTGTTGACAATTGGGTGATAAAATATTATATGTAATTAATAAAGAGTATGATATAATATATATATTTTATTTTTTCAATAGATGTATTATATATGTATATATTTATTATACAAGAGTTTGGAACATGTATGAAGTCAATTGGACCAGAGGTAAGGGTTTAAGTAATAATCTCGTCATTATTAGAGGTTGATTATTTTTTTATTAATGTAATACATTATTCCATATCTGTAATTTTCAAAACAATTATGACCTAATATTATTAGTATCATCAAATTCTTTGTAAAACATATCATTTTCCATTATGTACCTCATTTAAAAATGATTTTAACGGAATATTCTAGATATTTTATGATGGAGGTTCTTTTTGAATTTTAATGGATGTATAAAAGGATCTTTATTTATAACATATATGGAATTAAAAAAACCTCCCTACATAATTATTCCTTAATTACATGAATCTTACATTATATGATTACAAGATTCTATTCAATGGAAATTATTTAATTGTTACATGTGTTGTATTTTGATTTTGAAATATGATTTTCAATGTGGAAGGTATATTTTCCTCATGAAATTTTATGATTACATATTTAAAGTATTTGAAAATATTTCAACATACTCTCTTGAATATTATGTCGAGGATATATTACAATGATTCCATCAACCATATTTATTTTGATGGTGTATAATCATTTTTAATTAGGAATGTTTTTATATTCTATAGGATAGTTCTTCAAATATTGAAAATTATTGATTTTTAAGGAATATCAATGAAATTGTATTATTTTCTCATATAACAAATTCATTGGAATAGTTATGTGGTGTTTTGGGCCTTCTATATCCCCTCAATGCATCAGTAGGTATAATGAGACAAAATACATTAGGTTTTGGCCAATGCCTAACCCATTTTTGAAGATGTCGTGGCACAAGGCATTGATGGTATTATCAGATGTCTTGGATGATTCAATGACACTGTGATTTAGATGCCCATAAATTCACAGTAAATCTTTTTTAAATTCATTTACTGATTTAATTTTGATTATTTAATTTCTTATATACATATGAGTTTCTAGTTTATGTGATTATTTATATGGAATTACATGATCATCATTTATTCTTTCCAAATTTTTCATTCCTAGTTATATTTTCTCATATTCATATTATTAATAATCATATGGGATCACTAAGTTATTTTGTTTCTTTCCCCGGGGTGCCAGTAAGTCTTTTATTGTTTTTATAAAGAGATATTCTAATGAGTACTATGTTTTTTAAAAATAATATACTATTTTTTATTTATGTTTTTCAAATATAATGTGTAATTATAATATTTCTAAAATTCTCAAAGCATACTAAACTATTCTGTCCATTATGATGTGATAACTTGTAAGCTATACTAATGATAATATATCAACCACCAACTTAATTCTTGCAGGGGTGGGGTCTTTACATCAAAAAAATAATGAAAATATATTCCACCATCCATTACGATAACAAAAATTGTTATCAAAGCATAACATAAAACCTTAAATTAATAATTCATCAAATATATTATTAATACAATAATTTAAAAAATTTAGTAATAAATCCAATGGTTCAAACTAGATCACTCCACAAAAAAATTAACCATATATCTAAAATAAAGTTAATAATAACATATTTTCCCCAATTGTTAACTTATGGCATTAATGTTTTATCCGAAAAAATAATATCATTCATCCTAAATAATCCTTCATTTCAAATCACATGAAACACATAAGTTTTACCATTACCTCAACCGAATAAAATTCTCTCAAAATATCAGTAGTTATGTTAAAATAAATTTAAAACTAAATTTAAGACAATTGTTTGAAATTGGGGGAAAATGTACGTCTTTTTTAAAATAATATATAAATATATACATACTATTGGGAGAAATATTTCTTATATTAATAAAATAAACATATAGAGTAAAATTGAATTAAAATAATGTTCATGTTGGGTGGAAAATACCTTTATAATGTTAATGTTAAAAAACTATTCTTTTTATAAAATGATTAAATAGAGTCAAGAGTGACCCATGCATACAACCCTGATAAATTTATATTTAAACCCTTTTAATGACTGTTAACGATCAAGGAAAAAAATTATGAAATAAGTTCGGTTCATTAAAGAAAATTATTTATAAATTATAAATAAAATATGGGAATTGTTTCATTAAATATTGTGAAATAATATAAAATGATGTGATTAAAGAAAAACACTTATAAATTTTTTTAAATAGATCTATAATTTTATATAACGAACATAAAAATGTAATATAAAATAGAATTATTATAAAAATGGGTATGATATTTTATTTCATGAGTTAATATATACAACATGTAAATTAATCTATTTTCATAAATAAAAACATGTATCAATATAGGTTGTTTGAGTCTATAAACACTTGCAACTTGTTTGATTCTTGAATAAAAAAAATTTAATGAGGGAACATAACATGGTTCTATAAAACCCATAATTTTCAGGAAGTTATATTTTAAAACAAATTCATTTGTAATTAGGTTAACTATATCCAAAAAATATTTGTTCATCAAAAGAATTAATTCTTAAAGAAGAGAAATTACAACCAAAAGAACCCTTGATAATTTTTATAACATTTGAATAGATAAATCATTAAATAGATAACAACATAGAAAATTTAAACATCAAGAGAAACTATAGAATCATGAATTAATATCTCAGTAGGTAGTATATAATCCCTATAAATGTATGTAGGAATATACAACAATAAATATATAAATTAAATAATATTGTGGAAAATAATACATATAATTATTGTATCATTGAAGTTAAAATTAACAAATGAATTGATTTTGTGTAAAAAATTTAAAAACATAAACAAAGTATAAAAATAAAAAATAAAATATTAAATAATTTCATACGTAATATTTTCATAACATAGTCAATGAAGTAGAATTATAATCAAATAATTGTAAATTGAGTTAATAAACCCTTTACGCCGAGTCCATATTTTCTCTATATGAGCTTAAACTCATTTAAAATAAACATATATTAATTATTTATTTATTTATAAACCATTTATAGGTATATTATTTTATCATCAAATCATTTCATTCATTTAATTCAATGATATATTTAATTAATTTATCTATTATTTCCATTTTAGGTGTTTTGTATATTCTTGATTCAAAATTGAAAAAATAATTTCATTGGATGAACACGGGAAAAGGGATCATTGTTACATCATCTCAAGAATATTAATC
The DNA here is from genome assembly GCA_963277665.1 of Viscum album. Lineage (NCBI taxonomy): Eukaryota > Viridiplantae > Streptophyta > Magnoliopsida > Santalales > Viscaceae > Viscum > Viscum album. The sequence continues at coordinate 408,457,037 of OY728130.1, forward strand.
ATGAAATGAATTTTACTATTATATGCAGAAAGCAATTTTAAAACTAACCAAGAAAATAATACATATAATATTTATTAGATAAATTTGTGTATGTGGTAATACATACATAAGGATTAATTTTGATATAATTTTCCAATAGATGGAAGTATAAGGATGAAGATGATATACTATCTTTTGAAAATTATTATGACAACCCTGCTTTTATTACACACTTAAACATGATTTATTACATAAACTATTCACTTGATACAACATGGATGATCGAGAGGTCTAGTTTCTTTGGGTCTTAGGATCATTACATAACAACTTAAAACAATAAATACAACATCTTTATTGAAAACATCCTTTACATGACCACTACATTCCCTCGTACTTATAATTGCATGGGATAACCTGAGGACATGCATAAGAAAAGGGGTGAGCTATAAAGCCCGATAAGGGAATAAACATGGAATAAATGAAGAGTATAATACATGTTAGGCAATAGGAATATCAATATAGCACAAAAGAAACATGAAAATTAAAGGAGGATAAAGCATGATAATCATAACATGGAAATGTGGTAACAACACTTAACATGGAATTAGCATGAGCCAAGGCTCATTGCACATGGAGCATGAGTAAATCCTCATTGCACATGAAGCACGAGTAAAACCTAGTCGCAATTGAATTATCATGAGTAAAAACTCATTGCGCATGATGTATAATGATACTATACTTTACCCAATTCATTGGAGCGCCATAAGGGCACACCCTTCTTAAACATTTCATTTCATGCATAAGTGTGCCACATGGATCAGAAAACATGGATTCATAAAACATAATAATTTATTCCACAAAAAAGGAATTTGGAATGAAACTTTATAATCAATAAGTAAATGTGCATGAAGGTGAATACCCTTTATGGATAAATGGGGATGGTATTCACTACACAATGGTATTGGCTTAGAAAATCAGTGCAATTTCGGCAGCGTAACGACATGATATAAGATTTCATAAAAATGGTTAATGAGAGAGAAATGGGTGTCTCATCATATCTACATTAAATGGACAGTAAGGGGGGTTATATATATGCATTTCCCAACAATTTTAATGGAATTTAGATTCATGATACAAAAGTATTGCTTGAATTTAAATTAGGAGAGAGAAGTTCCTTTCAGAATTTCGGCATAGTAACGGGTGTACATGGGAGGAATTTAATTAGAGAGAATGGGGTCTCCCATCATTCAAAAAATAATATGGCAGTATGGTGGAGGTGAGAAACCATACCCCATAATTTATAAATGAAATTAAAAGGTCATAACAATATTAAGAAAATTTGTAACAAAAGTGAAAGGAAGAAAAACCATTACTTGGATGTGTGCTTCCAAAGGCTTGAGAGAGGATTGATAGAGGCTTATTGGACGATTGGGGAACCTTGGGAGGATTATAGAGGGAGTAGGTCAGAAGTTGAATGAACTAAAAAGGCTTTGAGTGATGAGTAAGTGGGAGCTTGTGTGGGTTTGTATATGAAAGGTGAGTGAATTCTTTATTATTTTGGTTCGGGACCCCTTATATTAAACTAATCCAAACCATAAATCAGATCATAGTTTTTTCCCATGGTTTTTGGAAAAGTGTAGATGAAGACAATATTTTATATGGTCAAAGTCCGAACTTCTTAAAATAATTGGGTTGCTTATGTTGAGGTGAGTCACACTCCCATGGAAAATAATTTAAAAAGACAAGATGTTTATTAAGTCTTGAAGGGTCCGTTAATGCTTTGTAAAATAAGTCAAACAAACCCAAAATCACATTATTTTAATGGTAAAACACATATTGGCTGAAAAAAATCTTATAGTATTTTATTACATCACTATTGGGTCATTATGATGTCATCAAACACATTATATATTTAAACGGTATTTAATTTTTACCCAAAAATTTGAATGTCTCAGAAAATTATGAAAAATTAACCATTGGATAATTTCGACATTATGATTACAGAAATAACATTTATTTTATCTATATAATTTTCTAAATATTTTAATTTTAACTTTTAAAATAAAAACCGACATTTATCAAAAATTCACGGGTTTTGACAAAAATGGCTTTCAATCCTTCATAAAAATTACAATTTCATTCATAAAATTATAAGATCATTTATATTTAATAAATATTAATTTAATAATAATAATATTTTATTAAAAAATTATTTAATTCAAAAATCCCTTAATTTAATAAAATGTAATTCTTAATTAAATAATAACAAAAAACACTATTTGTACTTTAAAAACTATTTACAATGTATCAATAATAAAAAGAAAGTATATTCATTATTATATACAAAAATAATGTACATGAACATAGTACTAGATATTTGTCACATAACCCCTTAAAATAGTTGTATAAGACCTAAGGGTAAGGTGTGCGATGGTGAAAAACTCTTGGGGTGGCTCAAATAACATTGCTCAAATGGTAATCTCTACCAACTTTCACTTTTATTTTAGACGGTCCCATTCGAGCTTGACATGATGAAGCTCAGCATGGGATTGGTCAAGAGTGAAGTCCAAAGACGCCACCTATTTTCTGAGATCCGAAAAAAGGGCTTCTTATGGAGCAATTCTACTGGATGAGGCCATCACTTATTTTGTCTAAGTATACTGGGTTTGTTAAAGCCTTATATTTATACTAATCATGTGTTCACAGTTAAACTTCTATAAAAGTAAAGGTCACAATTCATAACATAAAACCAAAGAAGTTGACATTTTATAAAAACATTTTATATAAAGAGACATTTAATTAGATCAAGAGGGATTTCCATTAATGAAACTTTGGGTCGTTACAATATTCCCCCCTTAAGAAATTTCACCCTCAAAATTTCCTTTTCCCACACTAAAACAGATGTGGGTAACTCACCTTCATCATTTCCTCTGATTCCCAAGTCGCTTCATCAAACTTTTGGTTTCGCCACAACACCTTGACGAGGGATGTTGTGTTATTTTGGAGAACCGTTTCTCTAAGATCTAAGATCTTCACTAGTTTCTCCTCATAAGAAAGATCATCCTTCAACTGTACCACCTTAGAAGAGAGTACATGTGAAGGGTCCGGTATGTTCTTTCTTAAGAGGGATACATGAAAGACATCACGTACTTTGTCCATGGTAGGTGGAAGTGCTAGTCGATAGGCCATAGCCCCGACACCATCAAGAATATCGTAGGGGCTGATGTACCTTGGACTTAACTTTCCTTTCTTTCCAAATCTCAAGAACTTATTCTATGGAGATATGCTTATAAAAACCATGTCTCCAACATTAAACTCAAGGTCTCATCAATGATTTTCTGAATAACTCTTCTGTCGACTCCGGGCTTCCTGGATATGCTACTGAATGGTTTTCACCATCTCCACCATTTCCTTGACCATTTCTGGTCCAAGCAGCTTACGTTCACTGACCTCATCCCAACATGCCGGTGTTCTGCACCTTTTCCCATTCAGGGCTTCATATGGATCCATTTGGATGCTTGAGGGGAAACTGTTATTAGAAGATAACTCAACCAGAAGAATATGTTGATCCCATCATCCTTTAAAGTCCATTGAGCGCGTTCTCAACTTTTCCTCAAGTGTTTGGATAGTCCGCTCAGATTGGACATCATTTTGAGGATGATAGGTCGTACTGAAGTTCAGTTCAGTATTCAGAGCATGTTGAAGACTCTTCCAAAACATAGATTTGAACCTTGGATCTCAGTCAGACATAATAGATAGTGGTACTTCATGCAGCCTTACCACTTCCTTGATATATATCAGTGCCAGTTTATCCAATGAGAAATCCTCCCGAATAGCAATGAAGTGTACAGTCTTTGTAAGACGATCCACAACAACCCAGATTGCATTGTTGCCTTTGGATGTCCTCGGATGTCTGGTGACAAAGTCCATGGTGATGTTCTCCTATTTCCATTCTAGTATGGGAATGGTTTCATCATCCCCTTAGACATCTGCGTCTCTGCCTTCACTTGCTATCACACCAGGCACTTTGATGTATATTCAGTGATCTCCTTCTTCATATTATCCCACCAAATGTTTTCTCAGAGATCTCGATACATCTTTGTGCTCCCTAGGTGAATAGAGAAATTTGATCTAGGTGCATCATCCAAAAGTTCCTTCTTCAGCTCATGACATTATGGAACACATATTATTTTCCCAAATTTCACAATTCCGTCTTCATTAACATTAAACTCCGACGATTTCCGTTTTTCAATAACTTCCACTTTTTTTTGAATTCCCACATCATCCTTTTGAGCATCCTTTAACCTTTCCAAAAGAGATGGTTGAGCAATTATTTGTTAAAGGATTGATTATATTCTATTCTTTATAATTACCATGTCCATCTTCATTATGTCTAAGATGATTGGATCCTTCTCAATTCTCATCATTGATAGAATCATTGGGTCCTTTCTACTTAGGACATCTGCCACCTTATTCTCTTTCCCAGGGTGGTAATGTACTGAACAGTCATAATACTTGATGAGATCTATCCATATTCTCTGGCGCATAATAAGCTCTTTCTGTGTGAATATATATTTAAGACTCTTGTGGCCAGTATATATCTCACATTTCTCCCCATAGATATAATGTCTCCATATTTTCAAGGCAAAGATCATAGCCGCCAACTCTAGATCATGTGTTCGATAGTTTCACTCCTAGATTATCAACTACCTTGAGGCGTAGGAAATTAATTTATCCTTCTGTATTAGCACACAGACTAATCCCTTCTTCGAAGCATCACTGAATACCACAAAAAGTTCCCACTTTTGGGTAAAGTGAGCACGGGCGCAGTGATAAGCCTCCTTTTCAACTCCTTGAAGCTTTCTTCGCATTCATCACTCCAAGAAGATTTTACTCCCTTTCGAGTTAGCTTGGTAAGAGGGTTGGAAAATCATGAGAAATTTCTCACAAATCATCGATAATATCTAGCCAACCCCAATAAGCTACAGATATGTTTTACCGATGTTGGCCTCAGCCATCCCTCAATTGCATCTTTTTTGGAGGGATCCATAGATATCCAATTTCTTGTGATGATATGGCTCAAGAATGAGACCTACTTCAACCAGAAATCATACTTTCTGGACTTTTCAAAGAGCTTCTCCTTGTGCAAATTATATAGTACTGTTCTTAAATTCTCCTCATGATCCTCGTTGGTTTTTGAGTATATTAGAATATAATCTATAAAGACTACCAAATTGTTTTTGAGGTAATCTCTAAAGTCTCTATTCATTAAGTCTATGGAGATTTTTGGAGAATTAGTGAGTCCAAAAGGCATTTCTCTAAATTCATAGTGTCCGTATCTTGTACGAAAAGCAGTCTTGGGGACATCTTCCTTCTTCACCCTTACTTGATAATATCCCAACCGCAAATATACCTTGGAGAAGTATTGTGCTCCACGTAGCGGATCAAACAAGTCATCAATCCATGGTAGAGGATACTTGTACATTATCTTGATTTTGTTAAGTTCAGGATAATCAATTCAAAGACGCATTGACCCATCCTTCTTCTTGACGAAGAGGACTGGTGCACCCCATGGTGAAGCACTTGGGCGTATAAACCCCTTTATCCAGATTCTCCTCTAGTTATTTATTCATCTCTTCAAGCTCAACGATAGCCATTATATATGGAGTCTTGGATATTGGCAGTGCCTTAGGTGTATGTTCAATTGGGAATTCAACATTTCTTCTAGGTGGAAGACCAGGAAGATCCTCAGGAAACACTTCAGCGAATTCCCTATCAATAGGTATTTATTCAAGGATGTTTTCTTCCTTGGACTCAATCATCTGAGCTGGATACACATACTCATAGGGCAGTAATATCCATGATTGAGATGATGGAGCTAAAGAAGATTCATCTTCCTCCTTACACTTGTAAATAATCGGGGGTCGATTCTCCATATGAAGTGTGATTTCCCTCTCCCGACAATTTATGTTGGCTCTATATAAGGAAAGCCAATCCCTACCTAGAATTGCATCAAATTCCACTAGAGGGAGTATGATGAGGTTCGCCGGGAAATTCAATCAATAGATTATGACATGGGAGGAGTTATATTCATGGGATGCAATGATTACCCCATTTTCCGTACTCACCAACATCTTCACTTCCATGATTTGTGGTGGTGCTGGGATTGTTCTACTAAACTTTTGAGATATAATAGAATGTGTAGATCCAAAATCAAAAAGTATGTTTGCTGTTATTTAATGAATAACTAGTGTACCTGTCACCACTTCGTTGTCGAGGTTCACTTCGGCAGAAGTGATGGAAAAATCTCTTCCTTGCTTCCTTGTAGGTTGTTGGTTGCCTCCGAAAACTTTTGAATTAGGGCACTGATTTTCAAGATGCCCCAGTTTGTTGCAGTTGTAGCAATGAACAATGTGTTGAGGTTCGAACGAAGCATTCCTCTCCTATGTCGTAGCTGCGGGTCTTTCTTGATGACAATTAACAGCTAGGTGCCCTTCTCTTCCACACCTAAAGAATTTCCTCATCCCCTTGGGGCAATTTCCAGGGTGCTTCTTTTCGCACTTTTGGCAAGTTGGGTGCTGGATATTCTTAGAACCATTGGATTTATCCATCAGACCACCAGTATTGAATTCCAGCTTACACTTCTTTTCCCCATGATACCCCTATGATTCCACAATCTCCATTTCGACCTTGTGGGCACATCGGACAATTTACTCATTGCTGGTGAGGTCAAGGATCGCTAATACATTCCACATGATAGGCTTCATCCCACCAAAGAAGCGGTCAACCTTGTATTCAGGGGTAATGAAAAAGCCCGAAGTGTATCTTGCAAGCCTTGTGATGTTTTTCTCGTAAGCTCCAACAGATTCTTCTTCTTTTTTCATGAGGGAAAGGAAGTCCCTTTCCATCTAAAGACGGAGGGTGCGCGGAAAATATTTATCGAAAAACATTTTTTCGAAATCCTTCCATTTCAACGCCTCGATCTCCTCCTCAGCCTTCGTATTTTTGAACAATGTCCACCATTGATCAGCTTCACCCTCTATATGATAAGATTCCAGGAGAACCTTCTCTTGTTCAGAACATTGATGGATGAAGAAGATCTTTTCAATGGAGTTGATCCATTGTTCAACGATCGTTGGATCGAATGATCCACTAAAAGTATGAGGCCTTTGTCTCATGAAGCTCTCGATAGAAAATTGTTCCTTCTTAGGGGTGTTTGGACATTCCTCTTTAATCGTATTTCTATTCAAAGCATGGGTGAGCTGAGAGAGAAGCGTGACAAAGATCGCGATTCCCACTCCCATTGGATTGGGCATCTCATTAGTACAGTCATCACACTGATCTTTACATCATTTGTTAGACCGAGTCTTACTATTAACGGCCATTGGCTGGAAAAAAATGAAAGATAGAGGGTAACACATAAAGGGTAATCCCAAAAAAAATTTGTTGACTTATATATAAACTTTTATTTCCTTAACTCATGAGTCTATAGGCTTCAATCTAGGATTTTCATCATCTAATTTCTAACATATATTCTCAGGGGCATTTTTTTATTCCCTTAATAAGGGTTCATAATAAGATTGTGAATTTATCAAAAAATATCCCCCGGGAGAGTCATAACCAAGAGTATAGAAAGGCCCATTTTCGTGCACCAGTTCTTGTTCGAGTCTTGCTCAAAGCGGTGTTTTCGGGTTTTACCCCTAGGATACATCTGTGCCAGAGCCACCTCTACCTGCTCGTATCCAGACAGGGATGTATTTGTTTGATAAACCACTTACTCATTAATTACCAAAACATAGGGATGTTTTTATTATACATAGTATTTTCTCTAAGGCTTTACTAGGGTTTTCTGATCCTTATCCCAAAAATAACTATACCTATCCTCTAATACCAACTATGACAACCCTGCTTTTATTACAAACTTAAACATGATTTATTACATAAAATATTCACTTGATACAACATGTATGATCGAGAAGACTAGTTTCTTTGGGTCTTAGGATCATTACATAACAACTTAAAACATGAAATACAACATCTTTATTGAAAACATCCTTTACATGACCAGTACATTCCCTAGTACTTAGCATTGTATGGGATAACCTGAGGACATGCATAAGAAAAGGGGTGAACTATAAAGCCCAGTAAGGGAATAAACATGGAATACATGAGGAGTAAAATACATGATAGGAAATATGAATATCAATAGAGCAAAATAGAAACATGAACATAAAGGCATGATAAAGCATAATAATCATAGCATGGAAATGTGGCAACAACACTTAACATGGAATTAGCAGGAGCCAAGGATCATTGCACATGGAGCATGAGTAAATCCTCATTGCACATGAAGCACGAGTAAACCCTCATTGAATTGAATTAGCATCATTCAATACTCATTGCACATGATTTATCATGATACTATACTTTACCCAATGCATTAAAGCACTATAAGGGCGCACCTTTCTTAAACATTTCATTTCATGCATAAGTTTGATACATGGATCATAAAACATGGATTCAAAAAATATAATCATTTATTCCATGACAAAGGAATGTGGTTTAAAACATTATAATAAATAAGAAAATGTGCATGAAGGTTAATTCCCTTGATGCCGAAATGGGCATGGTACTCACTACACAATGGCATTGGCTTAGAAAATCGGCGCAATTTCGGTAGCGTAACGGTGTGATATAAGAATTCATAAAAATGTTTGATGAAAGAGAAAGGGGTGTCTCATCATATATACATGAAATGGATAGTAATGGGGATAATATAGATACATTTCTAAATAATTTTAATGGAATTTAGATTCATGATACAAAAGTTTTGCTTGAATGTAAATGAGGAGAGAGAAGTTCCTTTCAGAATTTCGGCATAGTAACAGGTGTACATGGGAGGAATTTAATGATAGATAAAGGGGTATAAAATAATTCAAACAATAAGAGTGAAGTATGGGGGAGGGGAGAAACCATACCCCACCATTTATAATTGAAATTAAAAGGGCATAAAAATATTAAGAAAATTGGACAAAAAAGTGAAAGGAAGAAAAACCCTTAATTGGAAGTGTACTTCCAAAGACTTGAGAGAGGCTTGAGAGAGGCTTATTGGGAGCTTGGGGCGCATTGGGAGGATTATATAGAGAGTAGGGAAGAGGTAGGATGAACTCCGAAGGCTTTGAGTGAAGAGGAAGTGGGAGCTTGGGTGGGTTTATATAGGAAACGTGAGTGAATTCTTTATTATTTAGGTTTGGGACCCCTTATATTAATCTAATCCAAACCACAAATCAGCTCAAGGTTTTGGCCCATGGATTTTGGAAAAGGGGAGAGGAAAAAAATATTTTATAAGGCCAAAGTCCGAACTTCTTAAAATAATGGGGTTTCTTATGTGGAGGTGAGTCACACTCCTATTGAAAATAATTTAAAAAGACAAGATGTTTAATAAGTCTTGAGGGGTCCATTAATGCAATGTAACATAAGTCAAACAAACCCAAAATCACATTATTTTAATGGTAAAACATATATTGGCAGAACATAAAGCTTATATTATTTTATTAAATCATTATTGGGTCATTATGATGTCATAAAACACATTATATATTTAAACGGTATTTAATTTTTACCCAAAAATTTGACCATCTTAGAAAATTATGAAAAATTCACCGTTGGATAATTTCTAAGTCCTGAATCTAGAAATAACTTTTATTTATCTAAATAATTTTCTAAATAAGTTAATTTTCACTTTTAAAATATAAACTGACATTTATCGAAAATTCATGGGTTTTGAAAAAAATGGCTTTCAAACCTTAATAAAAATTACAATTGCATTAATAAAATTATAAGATCATTTATATTTAAGAAAAACTTATTTAATAATAATAATGATATTTTATTAAAATATTATTTAATTCAAAAATCCATTAATTTAATAAAATAGAATTCTTAATTAAATAATAACTAAAAACACTATTTGTACTTTAAAAACTATTTACAATGTATCAATAATGATAACAAAGTATATTCATTATTATATAAAAAAATAATGTGCATGAACATAGTACTAGAGATTTGTCACATAAACCCTTAAAACAGCCGCATAAGACCTAAGGGTAAGGTGTGTGATGCCGATAGACTCTTGGGGTGGCTCAGATAACATCACCCGAGTTGTAATATCTATCAACTTCCACTTTTCTAGTAGACTATCTCGTTTGAGCTTGAAATGATAAAGCTTAGCTTGGGCTTGGTCAAGAGCGAAGCCCAAAGACGCCACCTCTTTTCTGAGCTCCGACAAATGGGCTTCCTATAGAGTAATTCTACTAGATGAGGCCATCTCTTCTTTTTTCCGAGTAAATTGGGTTTGTTAAAGCCTTATATTTATACTAATCACGTGATTACTATTCAACAGCTATAAAAGTAATGGTCACAATTCTTAACATAAAACCAAAGAAGTTGACATTTTATATAAACATTTTACATAGAGAGACATTTAATTAGATCAAGAGGGATTTACATTAATGAATCTTTGGGTCGTTATAATTATAATTAGGTCATTAATATCATATATATATATATATATATTAAATCTATGACTATAAACATCCATTATATTTAGTGATGGAAAATGAAACACATTCTTTTATGGAGATTATTGTCCACACATATACATTAAGGATTATATCAACCCCCATAGGATAGAATGGGTCATGAAAAAGATTCATACAATAGTCATAATAAAATTTTAGTATAATATAAGCATTTATTTTATTATATAAAAATGTTCTAATAATATTTTATATATGTACAAGAATAAATAAAATAAAAATACATTGTTAATAAGATTATATCTTCTTTAGAAGACTACCTTATGCATACTAATTCAAGCTTCTAGGATAGTATTTTGGGAGAATATGAACTCCATGAAGTGGGGATCAATTATAGAGATTTATTTCACAATGTGATGGCTAATATAAGAGTTTCTTTTTGTGTGCAGATGATAGTAGTGGTTGTGTACATGTATATAATAGGTGCGGGGAAGTCTTGGAATTAAATAATATATTAAATTAATGTTAATTAATTTTTATCTTATAGTAATTATTTTTATTTACAATATAATATTTATATAATTATAAATTCATGAATATAATAATAAATCTACATGGTTAAAAGATTTTTATCCCTTATATCTTTGTTTTAGCACCTGTTACCCATTTTAATGATTATGAAGATAATTTTTTTTACTCTTTATGGATCAAGAAAAAAACAATATAAGGACATGTTATTCATCAGAGGAAAATTCATTATAATATACAATAAAATTGTATAAATATAAATTTCTTATAAAATTAAAATCATTTAGTAATATTTTATTGAATATAAAATAAAATGTTGTTCATTTTATAAAATTTTTATGTATTTTGACATTAATAAAAATCCATATAACAAGGTAGTAAAATAATAAAAATAAAATGCATCATAAATAAATTTGAATAATGAAAAAAATCATGGAAAATCATAAATCACTCATAATATTTAACTATGTATGTTTTGAAAATCATTTACTTGATTTTTATAATACATGAATTAACACCATATCGACTTTACATAATCATTTCAGATAATTAGATCATCACTAAAAATTATATATAATGTTCCATGAAAAAAATATTTATTTAATAATTATAATAAACACTTCTAAAAAAACATAATACCCTTTTATCCTTATGAAACAATATTGAAGTTTTTAAAAAAAGTAAAATTTAGTATTTTTTTCATTACATTGAATAATTTTATTATCCTTATCATGTAAATTTTTTGTTCAAAATACTAGACTATTTAATATGTATAATTTAACCAAACTCATCCAATTTAAAAAATGTATATTTTATATGAATTTCTAAATCCAAATCACATTTTTTTCATCTTAATTACTTGATTTACCCTTTATTAGGTGGAAAATATTTACCCCAAATTCTATTCATAATGACCAATTTTTTTTACCTATTTATGAAATTTATAAATTTTTATTAAAATTATGCACTCCATTATATAAAATTAAATTACCATAATTTTTAGAAATTATTTTAAAACTTTTGAGTAAAATATAATGAAAAATAGTTTTCTAGAAAAAATCATTTTTAGTTATCAAATTATTTTTATATCATAATTAGGAATTCATTCAGATATAATGCAACAAATAGAATATATATTATTAAAAATGAAACAATTATAATTTAAAATTTATTTAGAATAAAATGGTTCATTATAAATAATTGAATGGAAAATAAAATCTTCTATAAAATCAAAATTGTTTTGACTATTCACTGAAAAAAGGCCATTCCAAAAAAATCCCAAAATTTCACCATAATATTGTTTTTATACCTTTAATTAGAAATTTATATCCATTTTTAGTTTTATAATTCTAAAAATTCTAAAAAATATTTATACTATTTTATGACAACAAAAATCCCATTTTAAAGAAAACATATTTTAATATCATAAGAAAATAATACTAAAAGATCTACTCTCATTTCCTCAAAATTTATGACATAGTTTTTTGAGTAATGCCAATATATATATATGATATAGATACTCTTATTTTTACCCTCTCATTTCATGGTCGGGTTATAATGGTTATATTTAAATAATAATACTTTATAGTTGTTAAACATTTTTGTTTCATGTCATGTACTTTATCACAAATGTTTTCAATTTAAAATATTGGGGTATTACAAATTAGGATTTTGAATTGTAAATTTAAATATTGATTTATTTTAAAATAAAATAGGGTATACCTAGTTCTTCTAATCATGTTTAAAAGTTAGTTTTATTGGATGTCAACTTTTTTAATTGAGAAATTATTTGTATTCACCAATTTAATCTTTTTCGATTTTATGTACTGGAAATTGGATTTCTTTTTTATTTTAATCGAATTTATTGGATTTAAAAATAATTATTATATTTTAACATAAATTGAATTTCAATTATTAATATTATTAATTTGTAAATGTTTTTATAAAAAAGTCAATAACAGGGTTGTGACTTGTATTCATGAATTTTATTCTTACCACTTGTGTATATTCACCATCATCATTATCATGAGAATTTTTATTCAAAGAGAGGATATAAAGAGTGAAAGGTCCACAGAGACAAGCCAATGAGAAAAACAGGATATAAGGGTCTAAAATAATGGAGGCAGAGGGTATCCCCGAGAATAATATTTTTCCCCACCGGCAACAAGCTAGCCAAATTATGGATGAAAATATGATCCGGACCAGGGTGGTTTACTGAGGCTAAGTAGTACGCAACCGTGTTTCCATCCTATTATGTGTGGGTCACTTTAATGTCATCACCAAGGAATCTATGGAAATTATAGATGGCATAAGAAACTATCCAAGGAGTCGTCCCTAGGCTGTGAAGGGAATTATGCAAGAGCATTGAATCTATTTCTGCCTTAGTGATATGCAATCCCATCTGTTTGAAAATATAAAGACCAGTTTTCATGGCCAAGGAATCTACTTGAATAGCATTACCCTGACCCAACCGGTTGGATAAATCCAAGGACACAGACCCTATGATGTCATGGACCACCCCTCCTCCATGAATCACACCTCAAACACATGATCCATCAGAGATGAGCTTCAAAAACCTCGACGGATGGTTCCAACATACCAAGTTTCTAGGTGAAGGACCACCACTAGAGTGAGAATTAAGAGCCCCTATGTTGAATCGCCATAGCGACGAAGAATCACTCGAGTTTACCAGTTCCATGATCAGGTCGATAAGCAGGTTTGTAGTCCTGGAAATTTTTACGTAGCCTGTCGAGGACACCCCTTCATGGATCTACTTGTTCCTCACCTGCCACAAACTTCAGTAAGCAGCATGGAAGATCACGGAGCAAGCCCACCTATCTGTGCCACCACTCCCTGAATCATGATACAAGTGGTCTAAGAAAAATTGATATACCATGGATGAGTTAGTTGAAGCATTGAACTCACCAAAACACCCTCACACATCACACGCTCATTCATTCTAGAAGAAAAGGTGGATCGTGTTATCCTCTGCATGTCACTTGAAACAAAAACATCTGGAAGCCATATTGATGCCACACTACTTGATGTTTTCATATTTTGGAAGATCCATGTTCCTAATTCACTAGGATAGAAACTTTTATTTTTCAAGGATGCTCTTGGACTAGAGGATCACATTCCATGCATCAACAATCTACTGTGTGCTAACAGTCTGATGGTAGTACTTCAATGTGAAAGATCTAGAGGGTGATGGTGTGAAAACACAATGATCTGGATCTGAAGATAGCTCGATGATGTGAAACTTTTCTTTCTAGTCAATACTTAGAACAACCTTATTAAATTCTATATAACGGATGGATTCTCAAAAGGAGATATCCGTGATAGTGTATCCTGGCTAGCCAATGATCGTTCCACTCCTGTTATGGTACCAAAACAGGATGTTGCCTCTCCCAACAATCCAGAGAGAGTGGCTATGAATATTAGTTATGATGGGACCAAGCTCTACCATATGGGAGAATAATGGTCTTTAATAGAAAATAAATCCCCCAAAGAACTCATGTGCATGGTTCACCCCCACAGGGTACACTGTTCTAAGGCCTCCAATGCTAATTTAGCAAGAATTCCGCACAGAGTGTCCTCGAGACCACAGACATTGATTCCCCCATCATTAGCCGGTCTCTCCATCCTACTCCAAGATACCAAGATCTTTTTCACCTCTCCCTTGGGGTCCCAATTGTACTTTACCAGGATCCGGTCAATGCTTTTGATTACTCCCTTTGGGATCTTTGTGGCTGAGAGGGCATGGGACAGAGTGGTATGTAACATGCTATTCACCAAAGCTATTCTGCCACCAAAAGATCAAAGGTTGTTCTTCCAGTTGAGTACCCGATATATGATCCACTTCATGAGTGGGTCAAAATCGCTATATGGACATGTATTGAAGATAAGGGAGCTCCTAGATAATTCATGTGAAAGACCCCCATTTGCCAGACCAAATGGTGACTCAACATAGAGACCTGGATGGGAGGACAGTTTCATGGTAAGTAAAAATTGCTCTTGCATATGTTAATGCTCTGACCACTCCATAAATAGTATTCCTATAGAAATATGTTCAATCCTCTCAACAATTTTCTCGAGGAATTCATGAAAACAATAATATCTTCCACAATCATTATACGAGACACTAATGGATAGATTGATCTTCTGGGATAGAGAAAGATATCGTCGTTGTCAAGTATTTGACGAATAAAGTGGTTGAGCACGTCTTGCGCTCTAAAAAACAAGATCTCGGTTATGGGGTCATCTTACCAAAGGCCTAAAGTTTCCTTGAAAAAACCAAATGTCTTTCCCATAAATGACACTACCAACCATGATGAGCTGAAGCAGCAAAAAATGATGTCAATATTTAAAGCGGAGAGACCCATACCTTCCAAAACTCTGTTGATGAAACTCTAGTCCACCAAGTCATAGGATTTGCACATATCATGTTTGATGGACATATTCGAGCCTCGCGATTTTTGATTGATATTCCTGAACATTTCCTGGCCCAAGGCTATCACTCACTGAATGAATATCCCCTTAAAAAACATTTCTTTTCCAAGGAGATACACTAGGGAAGATGAGCTGCAAGGCAAGAAATGATGATGCTGGTGAGGATCTTCTATGGTACATTGCACATGATCACATGCCTAAAATGAATAATTGAGGTGGGGTTCGTAGTCATAGAGATGAATACTATTGTTTTAGTGCATGAACCATGAGGAAAATTCCCTCCCTGAAAGAAGTCTTTAATAGTGATGATAATATCATTTTCCCCCACCTCCCACAATGCATTATAAAAGAAGTAGGGAAGCCATCTAATCCCGCCATGCTATCTATATTGAGATTCAACATGGACCCAAAGATCTAATTATCAAGGGGGAGGGCCCCATACCTTCATTTTCCACGACCATAATGATATGTGGGATGACATCAAATAGATCAGTAATATACCCCGGGTACCCATTAGGCCACCATTTGTTAGGGTCAGTTAGAAGATACCTTAAGTAGGTATTAGCCATAGATCCCAGGACGTCCCTATCATCTATAAACAACCTATCCTCCATCATAATATTCAGTTGATTGAACCTCTTCCTCTCCTTAATTCAATCATGGAAATAAGTTGTGTTATTATCCCTCTATTTCAGCTATTTGGTTCACTCATTCTACCTAGAGTTATGTTCCTATTTTAGAATCATGTCTATCAGCTGCTCCTTCTTATAGAACAGGTCTGCTAAAGCCTAATCATTCCACTATTCCTCAACATTTTGTTCCAGAGGATCAACTTCTTGTGAACTGGACATCAAGTCCATGTCTTGCCGAGGGATGTCCCTTTCCCATAGTAGGATCCTTGCATTGAGCTATCTTAGATTTTTTTGTATGGAAATACACATGTGCCCTTGGGGAGGATCATCCCAGCTATCTCGAACCATGACAAGGAAATATGGTTTGTTGTCCCAATTGTAGAAATATCTAAGGCATTCATTATGATCGTGCTTAGAGGACAACGTGATCAAAATCCAGAGTGATCCAAAATGCCCCGCACTAGATGTTCTAGTATAATGACACCATAGATAAAGATGGCATGAACATTTTCAAAACACCTATCTAGGAGAATCCATGTTCGGTGAGACCCCCGATGGTTATTGCACCATGTAAATTTGTCCCCCGAGTATTTGAGGTCTATGAGACCCCTGCCATCCATAAAAAAAGTGAACATCAAGATCATTCTCCTGTTGAATGGACCAGACCCTTCCTCTCATTAGGGTCAAAAGTCACATTAAAATCCCCCTGACAATACACGGGAGGTCGCCGGGATTGAAGGAATTGAGATTATTCCAGAAAAACTCTCTCTAGATAGGGTCCCAGCTACTATAAATAAATGTAGTAGAAAAATATGGGAGTCATGGGTTTCTTAACAATGGTGAACTGATATCCTGCTAGAACCTTCTCCAACTTGATGATCATATACCAGAAGATCCAAATATGGCAGTTGGAGGGAGACACATGCAAAAAACCATGCATCTTGATTTTCTTGGAGAAGACTCTAATCCTGGCTGGGTTTTGTTTCTGTTCATGAATACAAACCCAAGAAATCATGTTATTGGTATCCTTAGTTGAAACGAATTTATTTTTTATCCGAGAAAAAAATCCGCGGGCGATCTATATAAATACTAGAATCTTAGAAAGAAGATTTTTTGGGAACTGGATCCATAACTCAAAGCCTTCTAAAAATATGAGGGCAACTTAGTCTTTAGTTCCAAATAACAAGATCTAGTAAAATTCCCATAGCCTTAGACCAAATAGCGCTTATGCCCATGCCTAACACCGAAAATTGAGCGGTTCGTCTGCCCTACCTTCTTGGGGAGGATTCCGATATCCTCCCTGATCCATCTAAGGATTGCAAAGGGTAGGCCGCACCTGAAAAACCATGTGTTTTTGGGGCAAGAGAAAGCTGGGTCCCATCGGGTGGGACCCTCTTAGGGGGGTATCACCATAACTGTACCACCTACTCTCCCAACACACCTTGGGGAAGGTTAGGATCGGTGGGAGGAAGAGCCAGGAGCCCGGAAGGCTGAAGAAGGGGGAAATGATGATAGAAAATACACAAAATACCTAGAAGAATAGAGAAGTTATGAAAAAATGATGAAGAAACACTAACCTGAATCTCGAGAATCCATAATAGAACAAAGGGTACTATCTCCCCACTTGATACCTTGATGACATCTAGCCCTAAGCTACTATGAAGCCTGTGGGTAGAATGATAGGCCAGTGGAAAATTAGCGACAACATGAGGCCATGCTTCCACCCTCTCCACACAAGGGGGCCCCATCCAAAGAACTTAGAAGTAGAACATGGGGTTCAACATGATAGGAAAAGCCCCCTAGTTTACACTTCCACCAACAATGGCACACCATCATCTAATGCACTTGTAGGAGGCAGTGAGAACAGAACCTTGGGAACATAGGGTAGGAGATATCTTCATCACAGTGAAAGAACTCCTGCACCCTAAGATTAATTTGGTCTGTTACAGGAATAGAGAGGTCCAAATACATGAAAATGTTGGTCACCAAAGTATATTCATAGAACCTGGTCCTAGTATCGATGAACAGACACCCTAATAGGGAGTCACCGATCATCTTGAGAAAGTCCTCATTCTGAAACGAGAGCGGAAGCTCGAGAAGGATAATCTAGACCAAAGCTGCCAAACATTCTTTCCCCCCTATGGAAATCTATGGACCACCTGGATAAACAGATTCTCCAAGGGCCATCAGAATAGGGGGCTAAGCACCTCACCTGAATGAATGTTTCCTGAGATGAAAAGATGAGGTAATAGGATAGCTTGAGGTTAGTGGAAATATGAGCAGGATAAAGAAGACCCCAGGAGTTCATGAAATGCTATAAGACATGAAAAGGTAGCTTAGAGGCGTCGAATCATGCTACCAACATCTGTTTCAGGCAACCCAAAGCATCCGTAGGAACTTCTATGAAGATCTGGTTGACCCCGTGAGATGACTACGAATGACCCACTACAATGGTAGGGAAGCATGGTAGACATGTATCGTCCATGCTGAATATAGTATCCCTAAAAAAGAGAGGCAGGATCAAAATAGGAACTGGAGAAGAGGGAGGATGAGGACCAAAAAAAGGAGCACGCGGGCTCAGGTTGACAGAGACTATTAAAAAAAAGTTGGCAGGAAAAAAAGATGGATAGAACCTTGATGTGTGAATTGAATTCACTGTCCAAAAGGTTTTGATCTTCCCCCACATCAATGGTGTAGTGATCTTAGAGGAAGTATCCCTTAAGGATTTCACCATGGTTTGGGGAAAATCGAACACTAATTTTTGATTGCCTCGCTGCAACGATTTTGGGAGAACTCTGGGGAATTTCTAGGATTTAAATTAATTAAAGCATAAGAAATCACATCATCACTTATTTATAGATTAGAAATGGTGTGAAATGCACAGGTTTAGTAAAAGAACACATTATTTTGACCAAAACAAGACAACTCTTGGTGAGGTACACAACGCTTTGATCTCACAATTTTGATGAAAGAACACATTGGTTCAACCGAAAACACACAACTCTTGGTGAGGGACACACCCATTCAAATTTGAAAAAAACACTCTATTTAAATTGTTTTAATAAAATTATAACAATAAATATTTTGAATAAAATATATAAAATATATAACAATCCCCCACTTTTTTCATAAATAATAATTCTCCAGATCATAGGTGATTCATTATACATAATAAAGGTATCTTTCGATTTAAACCTTTACGTAGTATCAATATCTCAATGTTTATCAGATTTATATATTGTTGAAATATTAAAATTATTATCCTTTAAGATAAACTAGAGAAATCATATATATAAGGAAATTTCATCCAATATCTCATTTTGTAGTACTTTTAAGGAATTACACTTATATCCTTTTCATAAAATCTCTAAGGATTAAACCCAATAACTCCTGTAAGAAGCAGCACCACTTCTAAGTTAAAATAGGAAAAATATTACAATGTTCTTTCGTTATAATCTAACATAACTCATTGAGTCTTAAAATTTTGTTAGGAGTTTAAAACAGAACATCTTATCATAATGGACGATATTAACACAAAAAATTGGGGTTATAATTTTCAATATCTACAATCATCTTCATAACATGTTTTTACCCATTAAACACTTTGATTAGGATATACCTAAAGAATGTGTTGGGTTTCCATTATTGAAATGATTTATTCTGTGGGATTTATCCCAATCTATTTATTAGTTTCACAAATAACCAATCTTAGTAGATATTTTGTAAATGGATCCGTAAGGTTTTTACATGATCTCACATAAACAATTGTTATGGTACCATCTTGTAACAATTTTTTCACATAATCATATCTCAAACATATATGTCTAGTATTTTCATTGTACATGCAACTATATGCCATTGATAATTTTTCTTCACTATGAAAACTAATAGAGATAGGAGGCATCAGACTATACCACAATCTAATATCCAATAATAGATTCCTAATCCATTCAGCTTCCTTCCCACATGCCGCTAAGTTGATAAACCCCGACTCCATGGTCGAATGTAAAATACATGTTTGTTTCTTGCTCTCCCATGAAACAACACAACCTCCAAGAGTAAACAACCATCCAAAAGTGAATTGTTTATCACCAATACTAGTAATCCAACATTCATCTGTGTACCCTTCTAATATAGCCGGATAATCATTATAGTATAAACATAAATCTTTGGTCTTTTTCAAGTATCCATAAATACTCATTATACATCTCCAATGATCCACACTAGGATTACTAGTATATGTACTCATTTTACATACTGAAAAATCAATATCAGATCTAGTGCAATGCATCTCATACATTAAAGAACCAATTAAACTTTCATATTCAAGTTGTGCTACAGCTATACCCATTTTTATAAAAAGTTTAAATCTAGAATTAAATGGATTATTGGCATCCTCGAAACCAAGATGATCAAATTTATTTAACATTTTTCTATGTAATGAGATTGAAATAAATAATAACCCCTACTATATTTTCGAAATTCAATGCCTAGAATTGTATCAAATATTCCAAGATCCTTAATTTTATACATAGAAGATAATTAATTCTTTGTCTCGACTATACCAATCATATTGGTTCCAAAAATTGACATATCACCCAAACATAAACACATAATAACTCCATATTATTTTGTAAACGTTGTTTAAACACATTTATCCACATTATTATGAGAAAACCCTTTAGATAAAATAAAAGAATCAAATTTCTCATGATATTTTTTGGAGCATGTTTAAGACCATAATGAGATTTAACTAGTTTACATACCTTCTTTTCATTACCTTGTAAAAAAACCCTTCCGGTTGTTCCATGTAAATCTCTTCATTTAATTCTCCATAAAAAATAGTTTTGACATCGATTTGATGAACATAAAAATTAATAATTGAAGCTAAAGAAAATAGTATCTATATTGAAGTAATTCATGCTACATGGGAATATGTATCAAAATAATCAATCCATTCATTTTTTCTAAAACCTTTGGAAACCAATATAGATTTAAAAGATTGAATGTTACCATTGGAATCATATTCTTTCTGAATACCCATTTACTACCAATAGGTTTTGAACCTCTAGATAAATTCATAATAACCCATGTATTATTCCCTATAATAGATTCCATTTTATCATTAATTGCTTCTTTCTAAAAGAAACATCTCTTGAAGACATGGCCTCTTTATTTGTCTTTGGGTTATCTTCTATAGTAAATACCATATGATACTTATTTAGAAGATTATTATTTTTATCTCCTTCAAGAAGAAAAATTATGGAATCAAGAGAAATAAAATCTGGATGTAGATGTTTCTCATTCTTAATTCTTGTAATCTGTTTAGGTTCAACTCAAGATTCATCATAATTCTCTAATATTATTTTTGAACTAGATGGAGTACATGATATAGGGATATGATGAATCACTTCCCCCACATCATCTTAGTAAAACTTATTTTAAAAAAACTCTACACACCTCAATTCTACAATTATATTATCTCATAAATCCATAATTTTATATGCTTTGATATTTTTTACATATCCAATAATAACACCTTTAATTTATTTAGGACCAACTTTAGTTATTTTAAGATCAGGAAATCTATAATACACTAAACACCCCCTCACTGTGAAAAAATAATGATTAGGTCTTCTTCCTCTCCAAATTTCATAAGGGGATAACTTAGTTTTTCAAGATTCAATCCTATTATGAATATTTTATACAACCAATAAAGCTTAGCCCACTAAATTTAATGGTAACTTAGATTGATTAGTCAGGTAATTTACCATTTCTACTAAAGTGGGATTTATTGGTACCTTCTTCCTCTGCTTTATACTTGATTTTGAGTGCATTCCAAATCTCTAGAGCAGTCTTCATTTGACAAAAGTAGTCATAGACACAATTTGATAAATCCATATTCTAGGTTCTGCCTCATAAACCCTTTTGATTGTTAGAAAAATAAGTTCGAAAGAAAAGATGATGGATAGAACCTTCAGGCATGAATTGAATTCACTGTCCAAAACTGTTTGATCAATGCCCACATCAATGGTGTAGGGTTCTTGGTGGAAGTATCCCTTTAGGATTTCACCAATGTTTGGGGAAAATCGAACACCAATATTCGATTGCCCTGTTGCAACGATGTTGGGAGAACTCTAGAGAATTTCAGGCATTGAAATTAATTAAATCATAAGTGATCTCATCATAACTTATATATAGATTAGAAATAGTGAGAATTGCACCGGTTCAGTCAAAGAACACATTGGTTTGGTAGAAACAAGACAACTCATGGTGAGGGACACACTGCTTCGATCTCACCATTTCGATCATAGAACACATTGGTTCAACCGAAAAGACACAAATCTTGGTGAGAGACACACCGGTTCAAATTTTAAAAACCACTCTATTTAAATAATTCAAATAAAATTATAACAATATATATTTTTATTAAAATATATAAAATATATAACAGAGATGACCGCATCATGGGGGTTGCACTGGAGAAGGGGAGGACAAAAAAAAGTGAAAAGGAGCTGGATCTAGGTTCAAAGGTAGATATAGGTGAGGGGTATGGTGGAGGCCAGGTGGTGGAGACCGGGTGGTGGAGGCTGCAATAGTAGAAAAATCATGACAGTCGTAAGTGATCTTATAAAACTCCTTTTTAATTTTTGGATACAGATTATCATCATTTTTCTCAATTTTCCAACTTTATTCTTCTCAGTTATTTCGTCGATATTTTTTATATATATTCCTTACAATTAAATTTATTTTATTTTACCATAATTTTTTGGGGTGATAATACATGATTTATGATCCATTCATGATTTTATGTATTAAATAAGTCCAAATAAATATAACTTCCCTATTTCTTATGTAATGTTCTGTGCCAAACCCATCCAATATAATTTATCATTCATATAATTTTAAAACCTACATAATTGTATAGAAAAACTTACTAGTTCAATTTTAGTATAATGTCAAATAATAATATCCATCATTTAAAAGATAATTTAAACATTTCATAATTATCACATATGTTGTTCATTTTTCTTGTCCCTAATTTTCTAAAACTTATCATATTTTTTAACATTGGAAAACCATGAAACTTTTTATTCATTAAAATATGAACATAAAAAATGAATGAATTCATTCTTCACTCGGTAATCCTTATATCATAACATTCCGTTATACTTAGAGATAAGATTTTTAGACCCACTTACTACTCATGGGTAACATATTTATTATTATTTATATATGATTTATTTATCATGGAAGACATATATACATTATTATATTATAATGAGATGGTTGGGAAAAAAAATTAAATATACCTCTATGTAATTGAGATATTGTTTCTTCCTCTGACCTGCCATGGATAGTGAATGGGTATCCATACAATCACTCTAGGTTATTTGATCATGGTCGTGAGTATTTATTTATTATTATAATTATAGGATTTATAGTGTTTCTAAATGTTTATGGTTCAAGGAACATTGGAATGCACTACCTTAGGACATGTTTCCATACTTTTTTCATAGTCTTATTAAATGATACATGTTTGTTCCATTGAGATTCCATGATCCTCTATAAATTTTTTTTGACAACTATTATTTTTCTATGTTTGTTTTCTAGAATTAATTTCCCTCCTCCCCATGTTTTCTCATATGCTTATGATCTAACCTTTTATGATTTGTTAATTATTTTCCCCTACTTATAATTTTAGCACACCAGTTTATTATTCTTATATTCTTGGAGTTATGAAGATGAGTATAAATTATGGAAAGACTAAAAGGGAGTATAATGTCGCTCTGTTGAGGATAATTTTTTTCATGTCATATAAAATAGGATGTCTATAAACCTAGTTCTAAAATAAACTAATCATTATATTCTTGGGATTGTGATATTATTATAAAATTTAATTTTTATGTTTGTAAAATCTTATAGAATATTTTTATATTTATCTGAGGTAAAAGGAATTATTTAATTTAAGTGTATTTAGAACTAGACCCATGAGTATGTGTATTTGGATTATCAAAAGGCATAGAGTTGGTAGAATATAACTAAAAACAATGGGTTTCATTCTAATAAAGATTCCATATAATGGGTTGGTGGATAAAATTATTATATATTTGAATAGTATAGTTGTAATTATTTTATAGAATATTTTGTTTTTAAATTTCATTATAATACCATTTCAGAAAAATGGAAAATATTATTTTGTGGATTTTTTTTAAAATAAGTAGATATTAATCATTTCAAAAATATTATTTTCTAATGTCTATATTAATACATTTATGTTTAATTTTTTTTATGTAAAACTATTATGTTTTTACATGTCATATAATTATCTATGGTATTATATTAGAGGATGAAAAATATTCCTAAAAGGTGTATATTATGCTAGTATAAGTATGGAACCCAGGTACACCTATGGTAGTGACACAGTTCCGATAAATGGAATATGATCACAAAACCATGAATATATTATAAAATATTTCCTACCCTAAATGAGAATGTTTTCATGGATAACCCAACTCTATTATATGGTTTTCAATTTCCCAAAAATGGGATTGGGGTTCAACTTGACATCATTTAGAGTTTATCTTATATAAGGGATACCATCAATATAGGTATGATAGGTATAAACCATAATA
Source organism: Viscum album (assembly GCA_963277665.1). NCBI lineage: Eukaryota > Viridiplantae > Streptophyta > Magnoliopsida > Santalales > Viscaceae > Viscum > Viscum album. The sequence continues at coordinate 408,481,802 of OY728130.1, forward strand.
GTATATGGAGTTAGATATTATAGTTAGTTTCTAATCATATGGAATGCATATAATTGTTTCACTATTTAATTCTATCTATTCCTATTTATTTTATTTATTTTTGTATACATCTTATATTAAGTCACGTGGTTAGGGGTTCGTTGTGAGAGGCTAATAGTTATATCGAACTCATACCTTGTACTATCTCCACTTAAGATGTGTGAAAATCATTTAATACATGATCCAATTAAGGATATGATTCCATAAGATAATATATAGCAGTTTATAGAGTGTGATATCTAAATGAAATTTTATTGGACACAACTAGGGTGATTTAGTTGAAGGAGTGAGGGTTTTCCATAACACAAACAAGGATATTTTCTACATCTGAATCATTTCCATCGGACCCATATTCCATTTTTGTCGAAACATTTTGAACATATCCTATTTTTTACTAAAAATTTCTCCTAGAACATTATGGTTATATTTATGTAGTATTATGTCTTATTTGTTCTATTTTCACAACCAGTAAATAATATATATAAATCTAGAATCAAAATATCTTTAATTATTTATATTCTATACCATTGTCCCTATAAGACTAGTTTTTTCAATCCATGTTATGCAACGTCCCTTTGATATTACATTATTATATCAAGGGGATCATCTCTCATAGATATTCATTTTGACCCTTGTTGTTTCCATCAACCTATAGTGGTGGTGAGGTGAACCTAAGGTGTTATAAAAACCCCAATTCATATCATTAATGAAATTTGAAAAAATTTAGTAAAATAGTCTCTATGATCCTTTTGATAAAATCATAAAAAATATCTATAGAATGCCATTAATACCCATATACACCCAGTGGTGTCTCATTGGATGACCAGTCATCTGCCCAAATCATTCCAAACTTTATGTCCATAGGCAGAATAACCAAAATACCACTTATGTCTACCCATATAAATTAAATGATCTATAATATATAAACCTATAATGGATTCCCACTACAAGTATATATGCATATTATATTATTATATCTATCTTGAAAGATCTCCATACTCATAGGATCCCACACTTGTGTATAACCATCTCAAATTTCAACTATACAGACTCTAAGAGAGTTCCTATTCTTTCCCATAACCCATTCAATCGTACATATATCATCCAACATTTCACAACATATCACCAAACCTTGATCCCAAAAAAATTCTCCCTATAGTTGATGATTTAAATGGTTTTTATGCTACTCTCATAGCCTTTTCCATACAAATCCACATCCTCACAACTCTAATCAATATTCATCAAGACTTATCTACTATTCATAAAATCAATCTTCTCACTACGACTCATCCTTGTAAATTAAGACATTATATTCAACAACCCAACACCACATAGGTTCCTTTAAAAAATTCAAACCACTACACTAATGATGGAATATCTTCTCAATATATCACCAATATCAAAATCATTTATGGAACAATCAAATCAAAAATATTTTTTCTAACCACATAGTAACTCACATCTAAGACTCACCCAACCATTTTTAAAGAGTTCCCATTCCTAAAACACAAACCCATTAGAAAAACCATGAAATTTTGATGAATAAATGTATATGGTAAACTATGAATGGGTCTATCTACATTTATAAGATAGTTACTATCCTCAACTACACTCTACATGGGATCATCCTAGTGCATATTAATTCATTCCAAGTCTAAATCCACTATCTCATGTCACAAAGGCTATATAATTAAATTTACTTACTTTTAATTAATATTCCTATTCAATCTAATAGAGAATAATCATTGATAAATCACTCAGAACCTCTGAAAAAATTAAACAAAGATAAAATAATATATGAATAATTAAAATCATGCCTCTAGTACTATAATAATTAAATCCCCTTAAAGTATCGCCCACATTGTTTCCAAACCAATTATTGTTTTCTGAATCCATAACAAAACACATTAAGAAACGAATCTCTCTCAAAATAGAGAACAATTAAAGGTATTTTCCAATTATTATATTCTCAACCCATTTCACTATGAAGACCCATTATTTATAGATGATTCCATGATGATCCCATTAAATAATCGTTTTAAACTAATATAAGAACAACTTAAATTAGAAATATATGAACAAATAACAAGAAGAAAAAAGTGAGTGAAATACAATACTGAGTTGGTATGGTGAAAACTAAAAGTTAACCCTTAATCAGAGAGGAATTAAAAAGCTATAAAAAATAGAGAATATAGGGGAAGATGAAAACCATTTAGACTCTCCCGAATATTCAACTAGATAAAGAAAAATGTGAAGAAGTACTAAAATATTTGTTGAATACCTATAAAAAATAAAGAATAGGGTCCTATATGGTGTAAATCATGGGCTCATAGAACAAAACCCCACTTACAGGGATTAAATTTTTCATAACCTAATTCATCATATTAAAACTATAATCTATAGAACAATAACTAAAACACAATTTCCACACGTTTAAGGGAAACAAATGCTTCCCAATTCAACCAACCACCATGGGTAGCTCGATACTTCTCACACTAATCAACCGTCCCAATAAAACCTGCTCTATTTTAATGGGAAACATCCCCATGAGAAATATTTATATTATTTACCAAAAATATCATCTTGACATTCACCCATAGAGGGATTCATTATGGAATGTTAAAGGGTTTATAATGCAATTTTATCCACATTGTTAGAACTTGGAAAGGTCATACATGCTTTGAAGTGTGACCATGATATTTTCTAAAAAACCACAACCTCTTCACAACTATAATGTATCAACCCTTACTAGTTGGAATATGATGGGACACATGAAGCATATTTCCTAACTTCTGTAGGGCCAAATACTCAAACATTAACTTGAAAAACCCACGTAGCACTGAAACAATCATAAACATGTCAAAACATATCCTATAGATTTTATAACTCTCTAAATTATAATATGGATCCAAATTATCTTACAAACCCCCACTATGAGACAAAAAAATTAAAATTATCTTCAAACCATTGACCCAAAATTCTTTTAGTGATTACACTATCCCAATTTTTTATGACCCAATTTTGGAGAGACTCAACAAAATATGTGATCACATATTTATAAATTATAAATTAACCATATTTGATCAATTTAATATTTTTTTTACATTATCCATTGATAACCACTTATGGATAACTTTCACCAACTATTTTTTCTCTTAGTCTATGCCAGGAAAAATCAATAATGACTATACAATCATTGAGTAAAATGTATGTGAATGGAATCTTCTACCATATTTTAACTCAAATTGAACCATATAAATTGAGTAATGATGGATGTTATTGTTTGAAAAATGTATAATTGATTCTCTAATGGGCTAAAAAATTCATGGTTGTTGGATCTTAACATATCTTCCAATATCAGAATGGTTCTTTCAAAAATATCTATCCCTATGAGTTTGATATTAATTAAATACTTTAACTTATGATATTGCATATTTTTACACTCATTTACAAATACCAATGTGAAACTCATGTCTCATTCAGATACATTGATAGTCAGATCTTTAGGGACATCTATAATATGTGCAACATATGACCTTCCCCACTCATTTACTAAGGATTCCTCCAAAATAAAATGGAAATAGTCCATCATTGTAAATGATATGCTATTAATCATACCAAACCCTTTCCATTAAATTAATTGAGTAATATGTTCACAAAATCAATTTTAATTTCAACCCATTCTATTAAATGATTATGAATAGGTCATAATTCATGTATAAGTCTTCCATGATTAATTTTGTCGTTATAAAAATCACGAAATATCATCCTAAATCCATCTATATCTTTTTTAATTTCAGGCCACCATAATTTAACATAAACATCATGGAAATTATTGAGTGTACATACAAACTAGATGAGTGATACTCACACATCAACACTTCCCAATTACTAATAGTTACCAAAAATCATCCATGTATATAAATGAAAGAACCTATTCTTTGGGCCATACTTATGAGATCATCCAACCAAAGATTCTAACTAGAATCATAATTCAATACTAGATAGGTATGTGAGAGTCCCTTACACATTACACTATTTATGAATATAGATAAATTTTATAAAGATATAATTTATCCTGATCATCAAGTATATTTTATTAATTTTGGCTAGATTTTATATAATCTTACTTTCATATTAAATTCATACAAATTTAGAGTTTATAAATTTAATTAAAGTGTTTCATCTAAAACATTTATATTAATTAGAGTTTAGAGAAATAAAAATTAAAATGATTAGAGATACTCAACCCACTAAAGTAGCCTCATATTTGGATATCTCTACAAATATATTTTTTAGGGTTGTTGTGATCTGTATGAACCAAAATTAATACATTAATTATATATTTTCTTCCAAACTGTATGTAATTCCGGAATTTTTAAAGCATTAGGACAGGTTTATAATATTTTCTCTCATTTAGTCATGTCATCATAGAGCTAGATGACGCCAGCAAACTATCCTACTTCAGTATTTATTTGAGAGATATAGATGAAGAATCACTTTATACCTAATATTCATGGTCTTAATACATCTCTTATCCTCCATGAATTCCATCATAAATGTTTATAAAAAATAAACCATCATTAGTAATGTTATAAAAGTGGATATAATGGGAAAATAATGAATAAATCATATGTAATCCTTGATGATCCACAATATACACTAAAACATCAAAACATTCTAGGGTTATTCCCAATACATTACTACTAGATAATTCTAAGGATCAACTCAAATTATATTATGCGAAATCACATATATAAAGAACATAATATCATGAATACTGAATGAAAATATTTAATAATTCACATGATGGTTATTATCACTTAACATTCCCAAAAAATCATAAATTTGTTTTACTTGTTATCAATATTTTTTTGAGCACACAAGGATGTTATAGAGAAATACTACAATATATATGTGTAATAATGGATGGAAATCCTATTCATGTAAAATTAAAAGTTATGAAAAGTATTAATTCCAAAAGGCATCAATATATATTTAAAATATCCATATTAATTTCACAAATCCAATTTCAACATATCTGAAGATCTAAAAAGAACATTATGATTCATATATCTCAAATAATACCATTAAAACCATATATACACATTCAATTAGTCAAATAAATTAATAATATAATTGGACATGAATCTATATTTAATAGTTATAATATTAAACAACTAATTATATAAGTAATTTTTAATACTCCCATCAATATTATTGGAAAAGATATCTAGATAACCACATTGAAAATTATTAGGTCAAATAAAAACCATGGATTCTAGATCCTCAAAAAAAATTTAATTACCTTGATTTTTATCTTCTTTAAAACATAGTTAATTTTAAATTTATTTTGTTTTTTGATTTAAAATTTCAAAAAAAATTAACTTATTCTTAGGAAGAAACATTGAAAACTCCTATTAAAATATATTATGGAAGAATAATACCATTGGTGGATGTTTATTTAGTTTATTTGTTTTAATTTATTTAATAAGAAAGCATTCAATCTGAATGGTATGATTTTTTACATTTCTATGATCTCAACAAAATTTTTCATTTAATATAACTTTATTCACATATAATATTATATTGGGTTGACTATTAGAGACAAATCTTATTATAATCGACAATGTTTTTAATTCGGTTTAAAATCAATTCCAAATATGAGATAAAAAATGATCATATCAAGAGTATAAAATAAAAAAATGTTATCGAATGGTCCTTCCAAATTAAGATAGGATAAATAACACTATAAATATCATGGGACCCTCTTGCTCATTTTTCATCAACTTCTCAGCCAAAAACCAATTTATTTATTTCTTCATTTCCATATGCCAATGTTCTCTTTGATGATTAATGTGTCACTTACTATTGGATCTTGCCAACATGAATGTCACCCCATTTACAATAAACTGATTGTGGTTTATTCCCCATTGAATTACTCATCTCGGGTCACTAAATATCATATCATTATTTAAAAAGGCTTCATTTATTATAATCATTCTAATAATTCTATTAATAAGGAGATCAATAATAGTAATGAATATGATATACCATATTAACATAAATATGATAACATAAACTTACTTTATAATGATGTATGAGACTCATTAGAGAAGCTATGACTAAAGGAAATTGTTACAACTAAATTTGGAATAGAATTTGTAGTTGAAGCTTCCACTATAATTATAGTGGTCTTGATAATTTACAGGTTACATCTTTATTCCAAATATTATTGAATCTTGAATAATTTTAATCCCATACCTAATATTTATTAAGTAGGTCTAATAACATATTTATAAAAACCTATAGTAGATTACCGAAATGGTCCAATGTCGTATTGTACTATGATCCCCAGAACAAATACTTATTTATAGAGGGTAGACTAAACATAAAATTATAAATGATCCATAATTGATATATGATTTTCCATTATTTAAATTTAACCAAATTTTGAGTGATATAAATATAGTCAAACAAAAATTGTAACTTAAACCATTAGGTTGATGAACCATCCAGACACATGAAAAATATCCTTTAGTGGAAACTCCTACAACACATACCTAGTCAATAAAATGACTATCATTTAAATAGTAAATGAATTGTGGGACTCCCTTTGAATTATCAACCAAAAAATATCTACAATCTGGATCTGAGTTATAGGATTTCCCTAATCTCCCACTAACCACTATCATTTCATAGGAGACACAGGGTGAGGCTCTCACTTTTAGGATTATAGATCATATTTTAGAGGCCCTTTATCTGATTGATCATTGTCACATATTTTGAATAGGTCTCAACTATTGTTCCAACCCATGTGTATATGTCAACACTTACTATGATCACTTAGATGAATCTAGAATGTTAGGAATCTAAAATTTTTAGAAATAAAATCAACATCTACGTAACAATCAAATAGTTTAAAAATCAATATATTATAATTGTTTTACTCACATAACATTGATTAGATTGGATCATCCCACACTTCACATATTCCATCACTAAATTTACTCTTAGAACTACTATATATTATGGATGTTTATGTAATTAATAATATTGATTTATGCATTCAAATATTTTTTCTGATATAACTTCTTATAAACATGGGCTTTAATGGTTTAGTCTATCACCAGATATATATTATTTTCAATTTTGAAATTGATGATATTTCATTATGTAAGAATTCAAAATATTTTTATATCAGGGTTCATATTCCAGGGATTACACTATATTTACATTACATTATGGTGTTTATGGGTATCATTTATCAACATGAGAGGTTTCATTGGGTAGATGAAGGAACCCTATGGGTAATTCATATAATGGTGGTAATATTTTTTGAGATACATTCATCATTACCCATATTTTATTTTATTGTGATCATAGTAAAATATATAATATCCCTTTGACAATTGATTTTTTATTGTCTAAGGAGATCTATTTTCAAGAATATCACATTCGAACACATGGGAAATCCACATATAGGACACATCTTGCTAGACATTATGAGTGTCAAATCATTATGGATTCTACGCTAAATAAGGATTATACAACTACAATATATCTACACTATTCATTGTATGGTTTGAATCTTATCCCACATGAGGAACTGGCCTAGAATGATTCTATGTATGTCCTCAAGGTTCAAGAAATCTTGAAGAAGTCTTCTATAAGTCATATTGAGGATAATCAGCCTATTCATGTTTTTTAGTCTGTATAAAATAATTAAGAGGTTCCTTATACCCTCTATAGGGCTATCTTTAATGGTTATGATCCTTCTGTTTTAGTAGGATAATATCTAAAAAGTTGTATTTCCTTTCACATTTTAGGCTATGGTGAGGCCATCAATGATAGTTTCCTATTATCATATGCTCTTCCTGAGATTTACAGAATTGGAAAGCTGTGGTGGTTTGGGTTTATACCATTCTTAATAATGATTGGAGTATGGATAATTTTTATTGAATGTGCGAATTAGCTCTTATATGAGGTGGTTATTAGAACCTTTATAATTGTAATCCCATATTGGAGCCTCTTCCAAAGACCTCATTTTTAGTGGTTACTACTTCAGGTTTGTATGAGCTCATGTATCTCCATTATTCCCAAACATTTAAATCGTTGGATCTGATTAACAAAACAGAAAATTGGATTGTCCACACCTTCTAGAGGATAAAAATGAATTTATTTTCTCCAAATAAGGTAGTAAGACTATAAAATCTTTGAAATTTCACAAAGGGAGTCTTTCCCCATCCATAAAAGTATATGATAATAGAATATCTTCATCATCTATTAATTCAACCCCATGCATTTATTGATAATTTGAACATACAATAACATAGGAACCTTGAATAAATATATATCCCTTCATAAATAAATTAATAATAATAATATTTATCTTAATGTTTTACAATGACATAAACACAGGGTGGTATTAAATTTTTTATGCATTAAATCTAAACATTAGTATATTTATAAACATAGTCCCTAGTAACAGACATTTATGGATATTACAAAAAAGCAACCTTTATGTGGAAATATTTAACTTCTCCTCTCCACACATCACTATCTAAGTGAATCATTTCTCAATTTTAGTGTACCTACCCTTCAATAATGTGAAATTTAATATACTATAATGTAAAAATCTTTTAAATTATTTATCTAAATTTGATCTTGGTTCTCATAGATGGTTTGTTGATGGATAATTCCACACGATACTCAAACATTTGGAGAAAAAATGTTGGTGTATCTATAAAATGGAAATAATAAATGATTTGAAAACCATTATATCAAATATTAATCACTCAGACTAGGGGTATTTAGGTGTAAAATTTAATTTTTGAAATAAATAACACATATATTATAGGATGTGGAATTTTTTGAATGAGTGTATTTAAAATCAGTGAAGGGTGTCCAATTTTACTTATAACTTATTAATATATATGACCCTGTCATTCAATGACAAATACCATTTGTTACACTAACTGATTTGTTTTAGGGATGGAAATCATTAGTTATTATTCTCTAAAATTGGGACTCAAGATAGTGAAATAATTCAAAAAAGTGCATGTTGTAGAGAGAAATAATAAGAATGCATCCCTAAGGAATATTCATCAAATATAATATAGGCTACTAAAAGGCCTTTTAAAGGACTTTATGAATAGATTTATAAACATAACAACCAATTTAGCAGATCAAAATATAAATATCAAACTATTGGATTCTTGTATTCTTGAGATATGTGATTGTGTTACTTTTGAGACTCTCTCAATCAAACATGGGAAATTGGTGTGGAAATTTATATACGGTGAAATAATTTGCAAGAAAAAATAAAAAATTCTCTAGATTAATATAATATATATGAATACCACTTATTTTATTGGATTTATTAATGAGGATAAGTTTCTAGAGAACCTAAACGTGTAATTAGATGGTGGTTCCATCACTAGTGATATTTATGTGACTATACCATTATCCATATCATATTTTTATTCCATTTATCACAATTATGTAGACTATAATGAGTGGAGGGTATTTTAGCGAGTCATAAGATGTCCATTTCCTCTAATATATTATTATCTCTTATTATGAGTACCATAATTTAAAACTGGTTCCAATTTTCATGGTGGAATAAATGGGCTATCAACAGTCTCAATCAATATAGTGATTTGAGTCCCAATTGTTTCCCTCATTTATTTTATGTTATATCATGGTATATCATTATGAAAAATATTATTGATACAGTAAGGGACTATATAATAGTTGTTAACATCGAAGGTACACCTTCATAATAGACATGGATCTATACCCAATGTGTAACACCGAAGGACCCTTAACTAGTATTGGCCCATTAATTTTTGTAACATTTCTTTTGGGGTCCTTTCCATGACAATGAATGAAAAAATAATCCTTATTCTAACTAGCCTGATCATAGGTTATCATTTTGAATTTGTTAAGTGGGTTAATGTTCAAGGAAACATTTTTTATTATAAAAAAAAATTATGTATCTCAATCGGAAAGTAATTGGGAATAATATAATAGTTAAAAACGACATCAAAAAATCATATAATAGAATGGATTAGAATATTCATTAAAAAGATATGAGGTGATGTGGGTTCTTAGTAGTGGTATGTGACCTATTATTCTAATGTTATTCCTCGTCATGGTTATTTAACACACCTATTGTATATAATTTTTTATTCATCAAATCCATCTATTGACTTCAATAAGGAGATCATTTTGAACCATCTACTTTTCCATAACCCATTGACTACATAGAAAAAATCATATTAATCCATCTGTAATAGATAGTTTAATCATATAAAAATATAGCTCTAATAAGTAAGTATTTCATGACAATTATTTAATGATGATATTTTATTTTTATTAAATGGGAGACATCATTTCATACAGATATTTTAAGAATCATTAACTAAGATCATAGATTTTTCATAAACAAAGGAATATGATGATATATGTATTCATGTAAAAACAATTCTCTTATAAATTAAGTGATATCATTGAATGATGGGTTGATTTTAGCTAATTGGTTGTTCTTGTTAAATTATCTTGGAACTCGCCTATATAATGGAATAATTCTTATCCACCACTTTGATTACAAGGTGGAAATTATCATTGGTCACATAAAGAACTGGAATGGAAGGTTTCCCTTTATTAGAGGAAGGATAACCATCATCAATAGTTTTATTTAATCTATTATGATTCATGTGCTATTAGTTTTCAGGGAACCCAAATCCATAATCAATAAAATAGAAAATATATTTAATGATTTTATTTGGGCTTACACTAAGATGTCTAGTGTCATTAGGCCAGATGGTCGTGTTTAGATAAATCCTTTAAATAATAAGGAATAATACTATAAGTATTGAAGAGTTTATTAAATCCATGCTTTCTATATTCTAATGGTTGGAAAATCATTATGGTCGATCCATATCTGAGGAAAATAGTGGATGGTCCCAATGACCCTCTATAATGGGGGTACTATGCATACTTCTTTGTTGTAGAACCATTAAGGTATTATATATCAGAACCTCAATAATTCTAGATAGTTTATTGGGAAATATGACAATTCCTTCTAGGATTAAAACTGATTTGGTGATTTCCTCTACTTCTTAGGGTACTCATCTCATGCTCTGAGATTTTATTTGGGAAATGGACAATCTAAGAATTATCAAATTTTTTTCATAATAATGGATATTAAAAAATTGATTCAAAATGTAAGTTTATTAAAGATACATATTTTCTTTTCTTTACCACATCCATCTTGGGGGTGCTTTTTTACATCATAATTTTGAAATCTCATCCATTCCCAATAGAAGACATATTAATTGGATAATGTTTTTATATGAAATCTATACATACAAAAGATATTTTCTCATATTGTAAATTCATGCATGGTGTATTTACTATAAAAAATATATTAAAAATTGGTATTCATATAGAATAAGAATATTTTTATTTTATTAACCAAGATATGGAATGGTCATGATCCTCACATAAGAAGGGGAGTATGCATATTCTACTAGGTAGTATCTCAAATGTAGCATGGATATCTCAATTTATCGTCTATATGTTAATAATTTCATGGATTCTATGATAATAAATTTTGAGATTATCACTTTCAAAATTAAGTCTCACACTATGGATTTTATGGAATTATAGTAGGTGATATGGGAGAGGTAGAATGAGGCTAGACCTAAGGTAACCCACTAAAACTCTTTATATATAAAATTCATAATTCCTATACTGATCATTGAGCATAGATCACTATAAATAAATAATTTCATTATTATTACTTTTTTATACCTTCACCTCCATTCTGAGAGCCATACATGTGATGCCAATGTTTTGTAGGGCCAATGGGTGGCATTAATGATACATATGATGAGTATTAAAATAAACACAATTGGTTTTTTAGCTAAATCTAAGATGTAAGGTGTTTCATATGACATTATTAGGGACCTAATGTGATGTTCTTTTCTATAGTTTACAGGGAGTGTGAGCTTATAATTACTAAATCATGGGAAATATTGAGAATCTTTTTTATCCTATCCCTATACAAAATTGACCAAACTATATTGTAATTTGTATTAATATTTCTCATAAAATTTATGAATTTCTCAATTCTGGTTCACTAGTATATTGTTTTCTATGGTGGGGAATGAAATATACATCTTGTTTAGGGTGTAGTTATTATTAACACATTGAATTAAGGCACTAAATTATATGATATATGTACTTATAAAATTAATCCAGTGGATGATAAATAACTATCTATAAGAATAATATGCCTCCACCAAAACCTCCACCTCAATATTTGCGAGGATTACCTCATATGACAATATTTCAATCCCCATTATTCTAACTTAGGGGATTCAAATTTTTAATAATAAAATTTATATTATGGGTGAATAAAAGATGAAATAACTAGATAAACATGAATTCGTAGTACAACATAAACTAAAACATCCATCAAATAAATAATAATGTTCTAACTAAAATAAAAACAGCTTTAGATGAAATGTGGTATGCAAACACACACAAATGGGATAAAAATGGGACGAATCAAGGTGAATTTTTTAATATGAAAAATTATGGATATCCTATCTAGACTCTCTCTATAATCCCAAAAAAAATATGAACCAGAATCCATGAAAAATACACAATTGATCTATCTTTCTCTCCTATAATCAACTTTAGCATCTCGATTCAAACCCTCAGATCTGAGAAGGGATAATACATGACCTCATTTGAACCACCACATATGCTAGACGTTTCTGACAAGAAGTGGAGGTCTCAAGTGAATCATTGGGAAGACTATAATCTTCTTATCATGTATTAAGATCAATAATAATGAATAAACCATATAATAACGAATCAGAGTAATTGAAGAAAAAAATAATGACATACATATATGATCTCCCAAAGTAGTAAGGTTTTTCATAGTACGAAGCAGTAGATATGTAAAATATCAAAGTAAATAAACATCCATTTTTGGGGTACTCTGGGTTATTTCCTTCTCTTCTCCAACTCCACGCCCCATCGTTCAATTGTCCTCCAGAGGTCACATTCTCTTCAACAGATCATCTGTCCAGAAATCTATATGTGCACCGAAATGCTCGAGTGGTGTGAGTACGAGACTCAACCGGACACCACCAATGCATATGAACCATTAGTGAAAAATATATATATAATAGTGTATATAATGACATAAGTAAATTAGCTATAAACATACATATACTGATTCATATTGCTCTCACCAAGCCGCTATGAACCTCATCCACACCTGCTTCAGCTCCTTGTTTGTAAATAATTCAACAACACACGTACCTCCTACATGGTCACATAGCTCAACCCACACATTAAATGGTTGGTATAAGAATTTTTTACATTCTATCGGGTCCATCATTGGTCAACTTATCCTTTCAATCACCCATGAACCAAGTTCATTGGAATCCATGACTAGTTTCTACAAGGAATCCACTATGATTTCCCCTCTACAGGGAAAGACACATCCGTATTTGAGGACCCTAGGACTACATTAGGATGGGTAATATATCAATGGATAAAGTAACTCTAACCCTAAAGTATCCACCTATGTATCTCAGTATCCACAAGTTATCCACTTTACATTCCCCTCTTCTGGGGTAGCCTGACCGACCTTTAAGGACATTAGAACCATGTCGGGTTGGGTAACCTCATAGACCCAAACCCAGTTGTCCATTTGACTACCATGGTACCTAAAACAAAATTCCACAGTTTGTGAAACTCACAAACAAAATGTGTCATACAAAGGAATGATATGTCACACCAAGATCAAAGTTAGGATAATCACACATAAATAAGTACGCCCATGGATACTCAAACACTCACATGCAATTAAACACCAGAATGGGTTATTCCATAATAAACATCACATAATCAAAAATAATATGTGTATATATATATAGAATAAAATGGGAAAGAAGATCCTACCTCAAGGAAGCTGATGTCATCCCCAAGGACAAACTAACTAGTGTGGTTCAATACTGCTCCTCGCAGCATTATTATTATAATCATCGAAAAACAAATACTCAATGTTCATAAAGGGTTACTAAATAAAAAAAACATTATTCTAATTAAAAATGAAAAAATATTACTTGAAATTATATGTTCTCTCTAAATTTTTTTTTAATTTTTACTAAAAATAACACATGTGATGAAATTTTATTTTTCCTGAATAATTTTAAAATTATCGTTTAAGTCAAAGCATTTTCTTACAATAATATCCTTCATGAATAATTATCTATTGATAATAAAATTATCATTTATAATCATCTTTTGATAATTTAATAAAAACTACCCTTTTATAATTATGTTTCGATAATTTATTATAAATTATATTTTATAATTATATTTTCGTAATCTAATTTCAAATTATCATTTATAATTATATTTGATAATTTAAAACGATCATCCAAGATAAATCACTTTTCTATTCATTGTTATTTTTTATAAATTATTATTTAAATGGTTTCAATTAGTATTTATTTTAATAAAATTATCATTTCATAATTTGAAAGATTTAATCCTCACAATAAATTACCCATGTATTTATCATTTAGTAATTATAAAAATTATTCATCGATAAAACTAATGATTATCTTATGTTAATTTTTGATAAATTATCATATGATAATTTTAAATTATTAATTTTTAAATATACATTTAAAAAAAATGAATAATTATATTCTATTTGTTATCTTATCAATTATAATTTCACAATCTCCTTATGATAATATTTTGTAATTATCACTTAATAATTATTTACAGTTTCATTTCTAAAAACATTGATAATTTAATTTTATAAAATTTACTTTTTATGGGATTATCAATATATATAAATGTATTTTGGAAATCAATATAAATTTATTTCAATGATTATATATATATATATATACAAATTCATATATATATATATATATAATTTTATGAGTTAATAAATTTATATTTTTGTATTTTTTCATTATTCAAGACCCATTTTTTTTTAAAATGCATTAAGAGAACAATAAAAGTGACAAATAAAATAGTAATAAAAAAACAAGAAACAATTAACTAATGTGGAAGGGGTTTTCCACACACTCAAGAGGATTAACACTCACATAGATCTGTAAAACGCAACTGGAATTGATTCATGCTTCACTGAAGATCATTCTCAGTTTTCAGCGGTGTTATTTCGGGGTAGACAATACTCCATATATATATATTCCCCAACACTTTTATGGTCCTTGTACCATTTATATACCCCAATTCAAAACATTTTTCTATTAACTGATGAAAGATGAGTGGTTGAATTCATCCCTTAATCACATTATTTTTTTAGCAGTTAAAAAAGCTATATTTTGATATTTTTAAAATCTCCCTCATGAGATAATGGTGGTGGGGAATTTTAAGGAGAATATGAATAGTGTTTCTTTTATTTAAAAATAATAATTACATTTATTATTTGACCGAAATTTTAAATGAGACAAAATGTCTGTTGTATAGAAAACATTATACACTTCCTAGGGTAAACCCCACTTCCTTGACGTATTGGTAGTCTCAAATTTTTCCTACGCCTCACCATTTTGGAGTTATCTGTTTTTTTGAAAATATTGTGCAACGTTAATATAACATATTTATCATTTTTATTCAATATTTTATGAATATTTTCATTCCACAGAATCTTACACTAACTAAATGTTTAACTTATAAAATATTCCATTGATTTTTTCAAAGTATAAACTCAGAGTTTTCATTTATGCATAGGATTTAACAAATTATTAAGTTATTTCCATGATAAATAATTTTTTCACACTTAATTTATTAAAAATTTATCACAAGAGGGTTTTTATTATCATTATAAAAATCAGGATATTAAAATCCTCCACCTCTATCAACTTCTCTTCCCTCAGAAGCATATCTAGTGGTCTTCATTAATCAACTGATACCACTGAGTTCAAACGTTTTCACATCTCTTCCTGGATGTTTCCACTAAAACAAGAATAATAATATCATTTCCCCTTAATTTCCTTTATCATTTAGATTTTCAATACACATACAAAACTCATCATAAGATGCAACAAATTCTATTTCAACGTCCTTACAATCATTCATATGAATAGGATCTGGCATGTACCTTAGAAGGTGAGAAATGTGGAACACATCATGCATACCTCAAGGTCCAAATTATACACTAATGCACCAATCAAATTATTGAGACCCTCATCAGTTTCTCACTAAAATAATCATTGAATATCTCTCTCTATTATAATAGGGTTTCATGTCATCATTAAATGATTTATTAGAGGAACGTATGTCCGGGACACATAACTCTTCGGGTAAGCCAAGTGTAGACATGGGTTGAAGATATTATGAAACAAAAGTATAAAAATAAGACAGAAGATCAAGACATTCTATTTTTTGAACCTCATATACTAACAATATTTTTATCACCATCATCAAGTGCTAGATCAACTATACAATCATGGAATGCATCAGCTCCATGATAACATTTTTTAGTTTCCTAACACATCATCATCACGGGTGTCTGTATCCTTTGCCGGGTTTCTCCACACCAAGACTATCCTGACTATTTTTCACTCCATCGAGAAACATTTTCATAAAAACAATGAATATTTTTATCCTTCAAACACAGGTGGTAGTCAACTATTGCATCCTACAAGTGCTGTTATAATGCTCCTATTTCCAAAAAACTGTAGCAGCTACCTGTAATGGTTCTTTTCTAACCCGACCATCCTTCACTCTAATATTCCTAGTTTTTCTTTCTCTTCATACTATATGAATTTAATCCTATTGTATAAAATGGATAAATCAGTCATTGGCCCACCATGAGTCGAAAGTAAACCTGATTTCTTATCCCATTCCATCCCATTCTCAATGGTCAGGGTCTTCTAATACACTTGAGATTACATAATCTGATTAAATCCCCTAAACATACATCTGAGCTCTGGTCATACAACTATATTGAACATCTAGTTCGGGTGCCTCATTAATAGATAACAATATATAAAAGTGAAGTGAGTCTATAAAATGTCCTGATTAAGTAGGGATAGTAATAAAACCCTATCGTAACTCGGTGATCTCTTTGGAATTGTCAAACTTCATCATGTCAGGGAAGTATTACTTGTCATACCACCTCATAAATGTCAACCTTGTAATCCATTCTTTTCTATCATCATGATTCATGGTAGTCCACCACATTCTAGTTGGTCATTGGAACATAATAATTTCCATAATTACTATCCCTTCCTCAGGGGTATGGACTTGATCAAAAATTATCTTGAATACACTCTAGACAATCCATTGCATCATGTGGTCCACCAATACCTTGGAATGTCGAAGGATGCTGAAGTTGGAAATCCCTAACATGGTCAGTCATTGTCATCTTGAAGAGCCCCACCTTGTATAGTGACTAACCAAAGAAGTTCTAGTTGATAAGGCTATGTAGAATATGTTACCCATTCTGGTATGTGATCATGTTGGGGTATATTCCCCTGGTTTACATGTGGTGACATAGGAGCTTCTATGTTTTTCAATAGTGAGAAGTTCCATAAAATTTCTCTGAGGAAGAATCTCTCCAAAAAAGGATAATTAAGAAAATAATATGTCCAAAAACTCTATTAGATCAAACAAGGTTTTTCTAATATAGTCTATGAGACAAACAAGATTTTCCTGGGAGTCTACCCTTAACCCATTGTATACCTCTATTAGCACTAACCCTTGTTTCCATCCCTACATTTTAATCATAGTAATCACATATATACTAACATAAAAAAATTATTAGTTCAAATAATTATTTCTAATAAAGATATTTCACACAACATGGAAACATATAATCATATCACGTAGAGAAACTATCTTGAACAGATATCACAAATCAATATATTTAGTTAATGAACTAATATGCAGCACAATAGTAAGTATATATATAGCATGTTAACCTATGTGCATATTCATGTTGTATTAACACATGGCCTAAAAATTATAATTTTTATTACTTAAGGAGACATACTAAAAAGAGGATACATCAATGAGGAGGAAATTAGAGAAGGCCCAAAGCATCGTTAATAACAAATCTGATGCCATAAATAGGGAAGGATCACATGTTAAGAAAGAGGGAAACATTATAGATTGGTGAAGCCTAGGAAGCTAGAAAGTCCACAACTTTATTCCCCTCACACCATGTGTGGGATATCCCTGTATGGGTGCCTAGATATACTTGTACTTATGGATAATATAAGCTATGCTCCAAGGGATATGTCCACTTCCAGAAAGTGCTTTATATAGAATCAAAGGGTTAGTCTCCACCATCTTCAAAGCAATGTTACTTTGTGTACATACCTCAATACCCATGGTATTAACACATGAGATATTTGATAAATCATATATAACAACATTTTCATCACCCAAAGTTACACAATAGTAGAAACATATCATAAATTCCCCACTTTCTGGCCACTCGGAGGTCCACTATTCAGTGTTGGCCAGGCATTGTCATAATTCCCCTTCTAATGTCCCAATTTCTAATCCATTTTATTACCTATCTAAACCCAATATAAGATATGAAACAAGTAAGTGCGTTCTTATATGTTGATACCATTTTGTAACATCCCAATCTGAACCACCAGGTCTGAGCCGGAATTCTACGTGACCTCATGCATGCCACCCTGTACACAAGAGGTTTTCGACTAGCAATGAGGGTCTAAAGTAAAACCTTGGGTTATACCCAATACATCATATCATAAGATAGATTATAATGATAATAAAAACAAAAAACACATCATAAATGTGAAAAAAATAATGACTTATATATAAGTGATTCCAAAGTGGTAAGCATGTCCCAAGTATAAAGCAGTAGAGAAATACAAGATGAAAGTAAATAAAAATCCATATGTAGGGTACCATGGTGTCTATGTCAGTCTACTCTAGATACATTCTTTCCCACTCAACCATCCTGTATAAGGCCCTTTCGTTTCGCCAGATCTCTGATCCATAAATCTACGAGCTCACCGAAATGCCCAAGTAGGGTGTGATTACATGACTCAGTAGGGCACCAACAACGCATCCCTAAAATAAGTACACAAAGAATATATAATAGTTCATATTATGAAATATTTACATTATAAATAAACATAAATTTTATGAGTCACCGTGCGCTGACCAAGCCACCACGAACCCCGACCACACCTACTTCAGGACATTTCTTGTAAGAATTTCTAGAACACCCGTACCTCCAACAGGGTCACGTAGCTCATCCAACCCTTTCACTTGTTGTTACAAGAATTTCTTATGTTTCATAAGGTATATATTCGGTCCACATATCCTTTTAATCAACCAATAACCTTTTTATAGGGATCTATGGTTAGTTTCTAATGACAATATATTATTCATTCCCCTCTATAGGGGTAGACACTTCCACCTTTAAGGATGTTAGGATTGTGTTAGGATGGGTAATCAGTCATAGGACCATGTAACTCCCACCCTCAAGGATCTACCTATGTATCTCACTATACCCCATCTATCCACTATGATTTACCCTATACAGGGGTAGCCACACCCACTATTAAGGGCATTAAGACCGTGTTAGGTTGGGTAAACTCATACACACAATCCCTAGGCTCTAGCTGAGTATCTTGGAACATGAAATGCAATTCCACAAGCTAAGAAAAACACAAACAAAACACATTGTAGAAATTAATGATAAGTCACACCAAGTTCAATGTCGGGATAATCACAATTAATCAACTATACCCACAACTACTAACACACTCACATGAAATTCATCACTAGCATGTGTTAGTACAACAAAAAATCACATCATAATAACATCATATATATATATATGGACCAAAATGGGAAGTAACCACCTATCTCATGGAGGTTGATGTTTGAGTAAATGAAAAACAACCTTATATGGTTTAATACCCCTCCTTGTGGATTTATTGTCATAATCATTGACACAGCATTGCTAGATGTTATTTAAGGTATCCTAAAGGAAAAACCCACTTTTTCAGTTCAATAGGGAAAAATATCACATGCGATGATAATTTTTCTCCCGTATATAATTTTTTAAATATTTATAAAAATATCAAATGTGATGATACTTCATTTCTCCTAAAAAATTCCCAAATTATCATTTAGGTCATACCATGTTATTATAATACTATCCTTTAAGAATAATTATCTCCTGATTTTAAAATTTTATTTTATAATTATCATTTTATGATTAAAAAAATACTCATTTATAATTACCTTGTAATAATTTATTATAAATTATCCTTTATAATTAACTTTTTTTAATATAATTATAAAGGATCATTTATAATTATATATGATAATTTGGAAAGATAACACAATAAAAATCAATGTTATACCCTTTAATAATTTAGATAAATCATCCACTAAATGGTTGCAGTTGTTGTTTATTTTTAAAAAACATTATCTTTGATAATTGAGAGATTTTATCCTCAGAATAAATTATGTGTAATTATTTTTAAGAAATTAAAAATATTACTCTTCGATCAACCCAATGATTATCTTATAAAAATAGCTTATAAAGTATAATATGATAATAATACATTATTATATTATAATTATCAATTTAAATAAATGAATAATTATATTATAATTTTTTTTCATACGAATTATCATTTCACTATATTCTTATGCTAATTTTTTGTAATTAAAACTATATAATTATTTAAAATTATCATTTCAAAAACACATTGATTATTTTATTTAATAAAATTATCTCCTTATGTGATTATCAATATATATAAATATATTTTGATAATCAATATAAATGCATCGCAATGAGATTATATATATATACATATAAATATTCATATATATATATATATATATATATATATATTAATATTATTATATTTTTTCATTATTCATGACACCTTTCATTTTTAATATGGAAACACATAATGAGAAGATTACAAGTGGTAAATAAAATAATAATAATAAGATCCAGAAATAAAGACAATAATGGAGGGGATTCACCATACTTTAGATAGTGAGACTACTTGAAAAGATCCAAAAAAACCACATAGAATTTATTTACACTTCATAGAAGATCATTATGAGTCTTTATTGGTGTGATTTATAGCTATAAACTACAGTTGGTATATATAGGATCCCCAAAATGTACATGGTATTTGGATGAATTAAGTACCTCGATTAAAATTTGTTTCCATTTATTGATGAAGGTGGAGTTTTTTAATTCACACCTTAATCTTGTTATTAATTTTTCTAGCGATCAAAATACTTTATTTTAAAGATTTTGAAACCTCATGTTTGAGATAAGGGTGGCATGACATTTTTAGTATAAGATTAATAGTATTTATTTTTTAAATAAATTATATGTTTTATTATTCGACAAAAACATTAAAATGACACCAAACGTCTGTTGTGTAATAAAATTCATACCCTTCCTATGGTAAACACCACATTCTAGACCTATAGGCGGTCTCAGATTTTTCGTACATTGCACCTTTTTAGAGTTATATTTTTTGAAAAAACTGCATGTTCTTAGTATAACATATTTAATATTATTATTCATTCTTCGCAAATGTTTTTTAGGCCTCACAATCTCACACTAACTCAGTGTCTAACTGAAATAATATTTCATTGAATATTTCAACGTATTAAGTGGGATTTTTTTATTATACCCAATAATTAAAAAATTATTAATTTATTTCATTGGTAAAACATTTTTCCCACTTAATATATTAATAATTTATCACAATATGTTTTGTTATTGTTATTTTAAAAAATCATTATAATAAATCTAAAATTCATAAATTTCATAAGGAAAACTCATAACATTATCTATTTCATATTCAATAGAGTATAAATGATTTTCAAAGGGAACACATGTATTATGTGATTAAAATATACCTTCTGAAAGTAACCACCCGACCATATACAATATTTCATAAATCATATTATTCAAAACATGAATATTAAGTTGGAAAGTAACATGTGAACATGACATGTTTATCACCAGGTTGTTTAGTGATAATCTTTTGGAGCTAAATAATTATGCAAGTTATTAATATTAAACAAATAATATATGGAATTATTAATTAATTCATTAACAATTTCCATCAATATCAACCAAACATTATTCAATCCATGATCAAAATAAAAATATGGTTCTTTTTTTATAATATGGGACATGTGTATTTGAGTTCAATAACAAAACATAAATTTAATATGAGGATTTTTCAATAGATAAACTTATATTAATATATATAATTTTTGGTAATAAGCTTCCTCTATAGGAACCGTAAATACCTTTTAAACTAGGAGACCCGTAGTCCCTTTTTAGATATTTACCTTATACAATCCTTCTCAACTAGGATGCCTTTGTTATAATAAGAAGAGACGCGTGTGTGTATATATATATATAACACATATCATATTAATATTAATAATCCTTCCCCTATATTTTGAAATAATGTTTTTTGAAGGATGATTCCCCATGAGTAACCATCACAAATGTTTTAAGCTATGACCCTAAAAACAAGGATAAACAATGCATATACCATATGGAGAAACATTAGGGAAGATAATTTAAATATCACCCTTCATAAATCCACATTAAAAGTGATAATATTTATATTAAATTAAATAATCCTAAACCATGATCATATTTAATGAATTAATCCCTAACACAAAAATAGGTATTAAAAAGCATGTAGGCATCTCAATAAGCATTTTTGGAAACATTGAAAATATATAACATAAACAAGTTAGATGGTCATTCTAAATTTTGTATAATAGGAATGAGTTCCTAAAATAATCAAGTTAAAAGGTTCAACAATTAATAATATATGGATCATCCACTAATAATATTTGTACCATTACAAGAAATGTAATGAAAATTCAAAATATGGCCAATCCATGACTAACAGGAAAGGAATAATCAATGAAGATAAAAAATTATTAATTAATCAATATTTGATGATGGATATCATTTTCTACTTAATTTAACATTGAAAAAACTTTTTATTAATCTTATAATTAAATAATAACCATAAATAAACTATCCCAAACTCATCCTTGTTCCCTTGTAACAATCCATCTTTGACATAATGATAGAAAGTATACATGATCACCCAACATGTTTTTATAGATTTGAATCCTTAATCCCAAAAGAAAATAGATAGAATCATAAAATAGTGTCAACAATCCTAGGCTAAGAAGAGTGAGGTTTAACCCATATCTATAATAATAAAATATTAATACAATATGTTGATAAATAACATTACATCATGGATGAATATTACAGAATACCGTTTCCACCTAGATGAAGGAAAATCCAAACAACCACTTAAATGTTATTCCTTAAGACATGATTTATGTTCAAATATTCATTTTAAATCAATAAAAATAACTAAAACATTAGTTGATATGGGATACCATTCCTCATATTTGTTCATGAAGGGGGTTTGGAACAACATTCAAATGGATCTAAGATATTGTCTCAGCCTATGATGAAGGTGGGTTGATGGAACTCATAAAATATTCCTTATGAAATGTACAACAGTAAAATAAGACAATATATATAATGTTTGGAATGTAAAGTGTTTTAACTTAGGGTTTGCAAAGATTAAAAGACACGTATTTTGTGGGGTTTTTATGAAGATTCTCATTAGTACCCATTATAGGTCCACTGGGTACCTAAAGGATTTCATATAACTATTACACCCCATGGACCCTGAGAGAGTACCAAATATAATTCCACTGGGTATGCGGTTCTTGTACTACACCCATAGACCATCTTTTCACCCTTTTCTCTTTCCCGATAAAATTTAATCCCTCTTAATCATTGAATTTATAAAAAATGATATTAAGGGGATAAAATTTAAAGAGAAATGAAATATATATTTTTTATGTGTCATCCCACTTTTTTTTGATAAATCACAATATAATTTATATACTATATTATTATTTTCTTGAACTATTTCTTAGTTATACTTTTTTATAAATATACTTTATAATATTTTATTATTAGGAATCTTTTACCCACTATACCATATTTACAACAGAACTTCTAAAATATTCCGCTAAATAAAGATTAATACATGGAATACTATGAAGGTCGTATAAATTCATTTTAATATAATAGGAAGTTATGTATTTTTGATAAATTTTTATAGTAGATGCATATAAATTTGAGGCAAATCCCAAGAATAATGATATTACAATAACTACTGAATTACTAATCATGATATCTATGTTGTAATGTGATCATTTTTTCATCAATTCTATTTTTTTATTCTATATACTTCTATTCTATTTGTTTATGTTGAAAGTATATATGATGTTTCTATTGTAGTTATTTTTCTTCTTACTACCATATTTGATTTGATATTTCTAAGGGAAATGAATTTGTGATACTAATCATGCATATCAAAAAACCTATTAGTGCATGTTATTGAATCATTTGTTATTTTATCA
Organism: Viscum album; assembly: GCA_963277665.1. NCBI lineage: Eukaryota > Viridiplantae > Streptophyta > Magnoliopsida > Santalales > Viscaceae > Viscum > Viscum album. The sequence continues at coordinate 408,506,372 of OY728130.1, forward strand.
TAGAGGTTATTCTGTAAAAACAATTATTTTCAGATCAAGTTAATAATCCTTTTACAACAATTTATTAAATGTGAATTACTAATTATTCAGAATTTTGATATCCCAAAGTAATGAAATGCTTTTTGAATTTCTAGATTATTCTAAAAAACCCTCATTGAATGGTTTTAAATTCAATAATCTATAATTTATTTCTTGATTAATAAAGTATTTATTCAGAGTTAGTTGATAATGTATATTTTTGGAAATATTTTATTATGAAACATTGACGATGTGTATTTTCCACATTTTTGCAAGACATATTACATCACTTTATTTTTATATATAAATATTTATTATTATTAGATGAATATTATATACATAAAAAAACAATCCATGTCATAAATATAGTGGTTTAGTGTCTTTGGAAAAATTGTTTCATAAAAAACATTATTCAAAAGAAAAATACATTGTCTCCCAAATATTACATCACCATATTAAACTTTATTCGACATATCACACATAAAATATTCACTTATAATGTGGGGAGAAGAAACCTAACTAATGGTGAGGAATGATACTCTATAATGGTAAATAGTGGTGATATCTATGGTCAATTAAGAATAACATGAGGATAAAATTATGAGGACATTATCATAACATTTTAAAACCCCATCATGAATATCATAGATCAATATATTAGTCCATACCATTATCTTGATTATTCATAAGCTGTGAATCATAATGGAATCAAGGAACAGATCTATGAGAGCATAACATTAGAATTGAAACATAATCTTATAGATTATACATAAGAGTATAAAATCATTTCATCTATTATGGATCACTTCCAATACCATCCTATTAGATTTTTTTCACTCTCGACTATATCATATACATAGTCAAGGATCACTCCTATAGTTCATTTACTACAAAATGACTATTACTAAACTATGTGGAGTGCCCATTCTAGCCCTTATTATCTCATGAGATATCCATCTTTACTTAATTCATTAGACAGATATATAATTACATGAACAACTGTAAAATAATGAAAATCATACAAATGAGATCCATATGATCATAAAACATTCATATTTTAATAACACATGTTAAGGAAAATGTTTTGTAATCATTCCATCACAACATTATATCATAACTCTGGGAAGGAAAACATGTTTCCTAAAGGTGTCATTATTGGGAAAAAAACCCTCAAGGTGTCCCCTCCAAATGTTTTGGGTGTGATTGTGTTCGGTGACAAATCTAGATGATCGTGAATGAGAATTGTTGGTTGTTTCCGAAGACATGTTTTTAGGGTAGAACAATTTCCCTATATTTTCCAAATTTTTGGGGCATCAAAATAGAGAATCTTTTTAAAGAATGGTGAATGAAATCGACAACAGATGAGAAATAAGGATCCCAGGGAATGGATCACATACCATGTCTGGGAAGGGTATGCTACCGCGTACCAGGAATTGGGAATGATACAAGGAAGTGGTTCGTGAAACTGAAAATGGTTCACAACGGAAGGCAGTGAGATATGCAGATGGAGTGTCATTTCAAGAAGAGATTTATCGGGTAGGAGCATAGGTGGTATGTGGTGCGCGTATGAAAAAACGATTCACAGGTGGCTTGCGGTTCGCGGTGATAGAAGAATCATTATGTGCAGTAGATTGAATCAAAGATTTGGTAAATCTTGGATTAGCAGTTTTTGCAGATATATTTTCCAATATAAGATTTTCTAATCCCACCAATTAATGTGGAGATGTAATATCATTAGAACATCATTTTGATCTTGGAATTTAGAAAAGACCGAAGGGGGTTCACGAATGGAGGCTGGCGAAGGCTGAAGTGGTTCTCATGGAAAGAGTTGACATGGTCTGTGGAAGTGGAATCTTTAGTATGTGAGAGAGACGATTCCCTAAGCGGTAAGTAAAGGGGGAGCTCTAGTACATGGAGACAAAGGCAGTTTGTGAACTGAGAATAGTTCACGGAAAAGGTTGATTTTTTAGCAGAGGTTTGCAGAATCGATACGTGGTAGCAGTATGCGATAGAAAAGGTGGAGGCAGTCCATAGACATAGGTGGTTCGCAGAAGAGTCAGAAGTATGCGGAGCATGCGGTTCATATACCAAACTCAGCACTAAATACACGGGAGAAGGATATTGTTCTCTATTTGCTCAAGGAAGCTTGAAATGGTTTCAATTTAGGTTGAGAAAGTATTTTTCGTTACCTAACAATACCGTGGAAGGAGAAATTCATCTGTTGGTGAAAAGGGAACCTCAACAGAGTATCTACCTGTAGTTAAGGATGCACGAAATCATAAAAATTAAGGGACCTACATTTCCATTAACTATGTTTAACCTACAAGTCCACAAACTATGAGTTGATTCCTTTCCCAAAGCAGTGAGGGAAGGAAGTGGAAGACAAGGAAACTTTACACCAGTAGTGATCTAAAGAAAGAGGCATATGGAGTGACCCTAGGGAATGTAGTGGGCAGACCCTAAACATTATAAATGAAGTGAACCTAGGAATAGAAGATCTTTCCCAAACATTGTAATCATTATTGTAAGTAAGCCTTAGTGAATTTGGTACATCGGTACATTGTTGGTGTATGCTCATTAGACGTATCCCAGTGAGGGTGAACCAAGTAAAAATCACAGTTTCCTATGCATTATTTCTTATATGTTCATATATTTCTATGGGATAAAGAGATAATTGAGTTTTTATTGAACAAAAAATGATCTTAATGGTAGAAAGTTTTAATCAAACATAACTTGATTCACTCACCCTCTCAGGGTATTCAACCTAGTGGACCAAACAATCGTTTTAAATTTATCAATCCATTAGAAGGAAATTGGTTTCAAATAATAATCCACAAATAATAATCAACATTATCAATAAAAATTATAAAAGTGAATGGTATAATTGGATCATAATTCCAATGAATCAAAAGAATCACAAAAGGATATCAACATAGATAAAAATGGAATTAAAATATCACCTGAGCATTTCATGAGGAAAATAATATTTTAATAAATAAATAATCTATATAAAATTGAAACACTATACCAAATATTAAGGAAAAAAATTCTAAAAAAACAATGGAAACATTTAAATTATTTATCAAATCATTAAGAGCTCGTAAATGATGGAAATTTATTTTTTTCCATGTACATTAAAACAAATATTCCTTTAATATTTTCAATAAAAATCCAAATTTAAATGGTCCCGAAAATGAAAAAAATATTTATTTTAAACTATTTATTTAATAATTTAACAAGGATAAAATGATATTAAACAATATTAGGAGCATGTTTAAAATATAATTGAAAACATTCTTATAATACATTTATATGGAAGAGAAAATGATTTTATACTAATAAGATAAATAATTTTGGATTTAATTAAAAATATTATTTTAATAAATTGAATACATAAGTAGGTTAAAATTAAATGAAAATATATAATCTCCAAAAATAACCATAGTATGAATATATTTAGTAATTGTTTTATAGTTATATCTAAAATGTTCATCACTTTATTCATAATCATACAAATTCTTGATAAATAGTGATATTTTAACAAAAATCAATTACAATGACTTTGAATTAAATAAAAATAACACTATACACATTTATAAAAATTGCACATTTATTATAATTCTATACTAGAGTCATTTACATTCATATAGTATCATATATTATCCACTTTAAAAAATTTACCACACATTTTTTAATAATTCAGTATTAAAATCATAATTTTGTGTGTGTTTAATAATTTGTTTTTTTAGAAAATTTTCTTATGAAAGTTCTAGTTATTTTACATTTAATGTGGTTATATCATATATATAATTTTATTTATGGATGAAATATCATATATATTCATTATATATATATACACTTATTTTCTTAAACCATCACGGAAACCCTGGTTCCCAGACACCCTAGATAGTACTAATGTAGCCTAAAAGGAATTCCCTATCCCCACATGTTGATAACTATGACATTCCATTATACAAGATAAAAGAATGAATAATTTTTAAACATAATAAGTGGAATAAATTTATACAAATAATTTTAATTGATGAAAATCCCATAAGATACTAATCAAGAAACCAAACTCGTCTAAAACCAAACCCAACATTACATCATCATAGAACTAGAAATACAAGATAAACAACCCCAGTCCCAATGAAAACAACACTCCAAGAATAAAATATTATCAAACACCACATAACAATGGTACATTCTCCTTTGGTGGAACCTAGACAATATAAATCTATAAATTCCCGAAGGAAAAAAGTAGGGTGTGAGCTAACATCCCAGTAGGGTCTCAGCAAATGTTCCATAATAATATTAAAGTAATAATAAACCAATAGATTCATTCAATTTCAATTACATCATTAATGTAAATGCAATTTCATATTTAAAATAAAACATAGAATTCGTTTGAATTGTTAGAAATATTTAAAAAGTGATGTAATAAACATTTTATATAAAATAGTTCATATAAATCACAAAGAATGTGTAAATATGTTTTTTGACCAATTTTATATACAAATAACATAATAGTCTATAGGAAGTGACTATGTTCATATGCCAAGAGGTAATAATTCCATTTAATTGAAACCTCGCATATCTCATATCAGTTATCATAGTAATATGTATACACATATCACCCTAACACTGGTCAAAGAGGACTCATCAACATACCATAGGGGATAAAATCCACCAAACAATGTTGTTATAGAGTTATAAACTACTAATTCAATTCAAATTAATTACAATCCAAACATAATTTTCCCAAATAACCCATTATATACCAAGGCATGAATGTTCTTAAACAATCAAATAAAATGGGAAAATCATTTTAAAAATATTTTAAATATAATTTCTACATTTATAGTTTCAATATGACAATTTTACTTTAAAAATAAAAACATGGTATTTTAATCAATTCAGTCCTCATTAAAGATTAGAAAATAGGCTCTTATAAAATCATTTGAATCCATTTTTAGGAAAAGAAAATTAAAAAATTCCCTCAATTGAAAATTACTATCTAAATTTCTTATATAAATTAAATTGGGTGTTTTACTAAAATCTCATGCCTAATAAACATCAAATCTCAAATTATCATTGAATTATGTTTTTGAAATTTATTGGAATATAATTTAAAAAATAAATAAAATAATTGTTAAATAATGTATCCAAATTTATATAGAACCACCTATGTTAACACAGATATTGCGTAACAGAACACATATAATAGGAAACCCCAATGAAGAAATTTGGCAAGATATATTATGGAACCAATCCTGGAATCATGATAAAAACAAATTATCTTATATCCATAAATAATAAATTGATCAAAAAAACCTTGAGGATGAGATATTGAGAGAATAAGAGATAAATAATCAGAAAATAAGCCTTACTAGAGAGGAATCAAAGAATTTTTTCCAAGCATAAATCCTCCATAAATTTAGTTTAGATTGGCCAAAATGGTTGTTTTAGAACCCTTTCATCCATTTAAATTGAGATATGGGTTGTTAGGGATGAGTGGGAGATTATACGGGGGTTTGGGAAATTTTATATTAATACTCAGAATAATAATACATCATTCCCACAGGTTTCTACGAAGGGACACAATGTTTTAAAAACTCTGTTCCCTTACTGTGATCCCCTATAAAGGGGTGAATAGTTTCTACTAGGTGGTTGCACATTTTTCTAAAACATCAACCAACTATAGATACTGACACTGTTTGGGTTTCATTAGGTATCATAGGTGGGCGCATTGTCTGGGTAAACTGTGTGCCAACCATGCATAGTCTAGAAAGTTACAAAATTTTCAAATTTTCTCTTGAAACAACCCAAGATGAAACCTACCCAAAGAACGAACAAAAAAGGGGTTTGAGATTACCCTAAAATAGTAATAGGATGTTAAAAACTCACCTAATAGAAACATTATGTCCTTTTAAATACTATCAATAAGACTCCATGTCAAAGAGATGAGGTCATTTATCCCTCATCGGTACCTCTCACTCGCACATCTCATCTGTATTAGAACTATGATACCACCATACTTGAACAGAAAGGAATCATCATCCAATGAAGTGAATTGGTTTTAGAATCCACTATCCTAACTGTTAGCTCATTCGTGAATAAATTTGGCTCAACATCAATATCACGCTAGCTCAAAACATCAGATGGATCATAATGATACTTCTGTAGTTGTGATACATGTGACACGCTATGTATTGAGGTCAAATGTGCAGAAGTTCTAAATGGTTAGTCACTTTCCCCACCAACTCAACAACCTAAAATGATCCCAAAAAATTAGGAGCAACCTCCCATTTCATTTTAATCCATCGACGATCCAAATGAGGTGAATCTTTCATGAAAAAAATATCAATAACTGAAAATTGTAGTTGTCTATGGTGATGATGAGCACAAGATTTATACTGGCTCTATATCATTAAAATTATATGTAGAATCAACTGAATCTTTTTTATCATCGATTGAACTAATCTTTATCCATTAATGTAACATTAACTTGTATTCGAACAACACCAATGTGATTTATAATGATGTCATTACAATAAAACAAAAGAACCATTTTGATAACGCATCTGTACCTATTGTTATATGAAAACCAATCTAGAACCAAATGTGCATCCCAAGCTCCACCAAAATAGTGGATGTAGGGGAAAATGTATCCTAAAGAATCAATATATATATTTATGTCTATACATCAATCAATGGATTATATTTCATACTCAAACAACCCTAAGATCCCAGTGACTCAGGAAGGCCTCTCCAAATGTGATTTGTAAGAAAAGATCCATATTAGAGACTATAGTAGATGGAACTATATTAAAACATACAATATATTTGATGTAGATATTTAACATATCCTCAACATTGGTTTTATTAGAAATGGGGATAATGTTAACCTACTTGATCATCCTGTTGATCATGATCCATGTCACTTTATTCTTACTCTGGTTATGTGTAAACCCATCATGAAGTCCAAAGGGATCTCTTACCACTTCCATGTTGTTACTAGAAGTGGCTGTAGAGAACCCTAAGGTGTCTACTTCTTGTTCATAACTTATTATATTATATAATAATGGAGAAAAAATAAGCAATTCCACATATCATACCTGGCCACCAGGGTTGTCACTACATGTCATTGAACATTTTCATCGAACCTGGGAGAACAAACCGCTAGGAATTGTCAAAATACACCATCAAAACATTCATCAACAATAATGGTAAAATGTACAAATTCTGGTAAAATTGAATGCCATCCAAAGATACTGACTCAACAATAATGGTATCCCAACCACAAAGAGAGTCTCCAATGACACAAAATTTTTCATTGGGCTATTTTCTTGATGAATATTCTCAATAAGAGAAGAGGTCAAAGGAGCACTGTACAAGGAAACAACAACTAAAAATTCTTGTACACTTATATGAAACTATTCAAAAAGGATCCCTCAAGTTCCAATAATCTGATTATTCTTCCATGACCTTGGTTGAATGTTTATTACTCTAGGAATATCTAAAAAAAATAATTTCCCTACAAAATCAGGAATATCAATCTCAAATAATTGTAGCTAATCCACCCAATACCTCTTGTGGTGACTCAATTCTTCTTGAGATAGGATCTAACTCAATATTTTGTTGTGAAAATACATGTTAAACATTCTTTTGAACAGAACATTCTACCAAATCATAATGGAATACATCAAAGTCTCAAGTTCATGTTCATGGGTAAGATAATTTTTATTGTATAGGATAAGTTATGAAGATCCATATAAAACAACATGATCACCCTACCTAATATTTCATCCAAAAGAAGAAACTTATCTATCAATAAAAAAATCTTGATCATCCTCTGGAAGAGTCAACACCAGTGCTGCAGTCAAAAAAAATTCATCTGAAACAAATAACTCTTCAAATTATCATCCCAAGATAAAATCACTCCCTTCCACAAGAGAACGTTCATTAGAGAATCCTACATGGAGAAATACATTTTGAATTAGTGATAATATCTAGCTAAACACAAGTAACTCTGAATATAAAAAAAATCATTGTTTTTATATGTGATAATACTTATCACCTTATTAGGATCAACTGGAATACCTTATTTAGACACCACGTATCCCATAAACATCACTTCCGATATCCAAAAATAATATTTCAAAAGTTTAACAGAAAGATAGAGATTTATCAAAAATTCCAGAACTAATATTCGATGATGTATACAATCCTACACAAAATTATAGTAAACAATTATGTCATCAAAAAATACTACCATGAAATCATCAAGATACTCATTGAGGAACATGTTCATTAAAGCCATAAATACTGAAAAATAATTTGTTTGACCATATGGTATGAAAAGGTATTAATAATGTCCATACATGCTATGGAAGGTTATTTCATGAATGTGAGATTATTTTATTTTCAACTGGTGATAAACAGATTTGATATCATTTTTAAAAAACCAATTTTCCCCTTTTAACTATTGATGTAGATTATAAATCCCTGGAAATAGATACTTTTTCATTATTGAGGCTTGATTGAGTATTCAATAATTAACACAATGTAAAACTGACCCATCCAATTTATTAGTGATGTGAATAAGCACTACGCAAAGTGCCACACTCGGACATATAAATCGGTTCTATAAAAGTTCATCCTAATAAGTTTTCTACTTCTTAATTTCATCTGGTTCCATGTAGTAAGAAAAAATAGATACTAGTTTTTTACTAAGAAATAAATCAATATAAAACTAAACCTCTATTACCAATGTAAAACTAGAGAAGTCAGATGAAAAAATGTTAGGAAACATGATGATAACTATTGGGAGATCATCAATCAAAGATTCTCTCTCCATGTATAAATAAAGAGTTGATATTAATTTTCCATGCTTTATATAAGAAGGACTGTCTCTAATCGACCATGTGTCCCATTCACCCTAAACGACATAGAAAACCACATTGAGAATTCTAAATAATACCCTTAAAAAACAGTGGTGAATTTTGACTTTATTATAAATTTCCCAATAACTTTTGAAACTAAAATCAAGAGGTTTCACATAGAGAACCATAAAATCATAAGTTAGATCTATCTCTGATAGAGAGAAAATAGATGTAGGGAAAATAATAACCTTCTCTTTCTTTTTTCCAAGTGGTTTTGTAATATACATCACATAAGATAAATGATCCATTTGGAGATTTATAATGTTCAAAAAAGGGTTTGATATAAATAATTGAGACTCACCAGTTTCAAGTAATTAAATAAGTGAATATGAATCCATAGTGATGGTACATATCACAGTCAATAAACCCATATCTTCTACCTTTGGAGACTCTTCCATTATATGAATAATCTTCATTCAAGATGTTTGTAGGTAAAACCCCATAGTTTGTGAAGCATCTGATTACATTGCAGTAATTTTAGGTGATGATGATCTCACTCTTCTATGTTGAGCTAAATAGTGATGATATAACTTATACAAGGAACCTAAGGGTCCATTGGAGCCAAATATTTTGGGTGACTTAGTGAAAACCTATTTTGAGTTACCATGATTCCACAATCATAAAAAATAACATGACCTCTTTCTATAACTATAAAAAGAATAAAAAACGCTATAGTTGAGAACCACCATGAGACTAATCATTCTTCATTTTTTTGATGAAGTATCTCATTAGACTACCACTTGGAGAAAAAGGAAATCCCATCATGTTTGAATTACTAGCCAGATTAAACTGAACCACCAATGCTCTATCCTACACATTATTATAAGAAAGATGTTTTTGAAAGAAAACTTGAGAGGAAATATCGTATTGAAGCCCCATCTTGAACAATTGAGTATTCATCTTCTTATTAGATAATATATCAGCTATAAATAGAGAAATCTCAACAATTAAATATTCATATTCTGTCATTGACCTATTAGCATTCTTGAGTTTGAAAAACTTAATATCCTTAGCCAACACCAGAGAAAATGGATAGAACTAGTTAGTGAAAATTTCTTTGATATCCATCTATTCTAATCCTCCATAATTCCACGTTTCACCATCAAGTACAACCATCCCAGGTTAGGTACATCTACATTGAAGGTGGAACATTTCACCTTTATTGAATCAGGCACTTCTGAGGGCTCAAATTAAATATAAATTATCCTTATCCATTTATCATCTATATCATTTGATCCATTTAATATCAATGGATTTGTGGAATTAATTCCTAAGAATGAATCCTATATTCATCCCTTTGAGCTTCCACAGTTTGAGACTAAAAGGGAATGGGTGTAGGTGTATATCCCATATCATTACCCAAATGCACAAAATACTCAACAAATTCTTAATCTATGAGAGGATTTCCTCTTTGTGGTTAATCAAAAGCTTCCTCTTGAATCCTATTCACATGTCATCTAAGAGGCTTGAAGCTAAAAAGCATCAACCTACATCATTGAATAAATCTAAAAGGATAATCATATTGACACTAAAATAAAATAAAAATAGAAATCTATACTATCTAATAAATAAAAAATATTTATATTTCATCTTCCCAAATCAAAATCCGAGAATGGGCTTGAACTAATTCTCAAGGAATTATTCTCGAAACCACCCATAGCGACTAAGGGCTCATTATGATGATAGTTGGACAATATCTCTCTCAAAACATCCGAATATGTTTTGAAATGATTTCAAGATATATACTAATATCAAGGAAAGATTATTAATATTATCCTTTGATACACATTGGTCATAAACTAGCCCTGATATAATGGTACCCCATCACCCAAGCCAAAACTAAAATCACACAATGGGTTTTCACAATCCCCAAGAGTTGGATAATTTCACCTATCATCTAACATGATATACAATAGAAGAAACAATTACATATCTGTATGATCAAAGAAAAATCCCAAATGTGACCTTTACCAAAACCGAACATGTCTAAATAAAAACCCAAAATTATGTCATCAATGTACCAAAATCACATCATAAATAGCACAAGTACTAATAGACACAACACTCTACACCCAAATCATCAACAAAAAATACCTCTATGTGGTGTTTTCCTCATACTCGAACCTAGAAAAATGAATTATACACACACTCATAGGAAAAGGTGTGGTGTGAGTTAATATCCCAGTAGGGTCTCACCATGTGTTCCCCAATAAGATTCCAATAATAATAAAACATTACACGCATTCAATTTCAATTAAATCAAACTCAGTAGTACATTACTTATAAAAATATTCTATACAATTCAATATATGGAAACACGTCAATCAATTGCTTAATAATAATTTTATATAATATAGACTACATAAATTAGAATAAATTTGTAAAAAGTTTTATGAACAACGGAATATACATATTTAAAAATAATCCAAAACATTTTTCCTAAATAAATCACTGACTACACATTATAGCATGTTATCAAACAATCAATCAAAATGGGAAAAGCATTTTAAAACTACTTAAAAATATAACTGCCCAATTTATAATTTCTATATTCCATTTTATATTTAAAATAGAAATTAAGGTATTTAAATCAATTCATGAAATTTTAAAGATAAAAATAATCATAGTTTCTTATCAATTCATTTTAAAACATTTTTCTAAAATTCAATTTAACAAATCAATTACAAAAATTCCTTAAATTTTATATTTGAACCCCAATTTCAGATTCAATGGATATTCGTGTGTTTCCCAAAATCTCATGTCAAATAAATTTCAAACCCATATTTCTCATTGAATTAGGTATTGACAATTTAATTGATTGACATTTAAAAAAATAAATAAATAAAAGTTTTAATTAATTTTCCAAACTTATAAGGAACCATCTACCTTTACACAAAGATCACATATAAAATTACTTGTAATGGTAAAAACCATTAATGAACATCAACCGTTGATATTGAGGAATCAAATCTAGATTCAATATCCAAAACATTATTTTAGATCCATCAATAATATGGAAATCTAATACATTATAATCAAGAGAGATAGATAGATCATGAGATATTAAATGGGGTTAGAACCCTTAATAAGGAGGAATCGAATGAGGTCTTCCAAGATTTGATACACACTATAAGGGGTTTATAGGAGACAAAATGGTCCCTTTAGTGCCCTATAAATCTGGTAATTTGAGATATATTGAGTTAGGGTGGACTGGTTGATTATACGAGTGTATGAGAAATTTTAAATTAATTTTTGGAATTGAAAAAGATTATTCTCATGGTAAGGTGGGTGGGACTGTACGGCTTGACATACAATGTACCATTAACATGTTCTCCTCCAAATGGGTGAATAATTTATATTAGGTGGTAAGGTGTTTTTTCAAATCATTCCCTAACCATGTGAACCTATACTATTTTAGGTTTTCATGGGTTACCCTAGGTGGGTGAACAGTTTGGGTAAATCATGCACCAACCCTATACAACCTAGAAAGTTCCAAAATTTTCAAAATTTCTAATGAAACAACCTGAGATGAACCCTTACCAAATAATGAAAAAAATAACTATTTCTTACTACCTAAAAATAGAAAATAGATGTTAACTTTATAGTTATCCACAATGGACATATATAAAAACTTAATTACATAATCCATGGAGACGGTTGGTCATACGTACATCAAATCATTGTTTTCACTTTTCAAAGGATGTAACTAGAGAAACTTAAATGATAATATATCAATATTGAATAATTAATATGTCATTTATATTATATATATATATATATATATTAATTTAATCTATCCTTATTATCAACCATTTAATTGGGATATAAAAAATCACATCACATTATAGAGGTGGTAGTCCACACATTCTCATGAACGATGGTATGATTTTCCAATGAATGGGGTGGTAAGAATGTAAAAATGATATTACAATTCCAAAAGAATAATTTTATAATAAAAATAATATATATATTAAACCCATAATAATAAATATCAATGATTGATAGTGATTGGAAATGAATATTTACTGCTACGTGGTTGCGATGGTCTATATATATAAATGAGTGATACATTTACATCCTATTTTATGGAAATGAAGGTGAATACTGTTAGTTAAATAATCAAAAAATCATTGTACTATATTTATGATACTTAATATATTATTTTATTTTTAATTTCATAGATGAAGTTGATTTAGAAGAATAAATAAATTTAAATTCGTTGAGTTTGATTACTTTCACCTCTTCGGCATGCCCCCTTTATATCCTTCCATAAGGACCCTTTGAAGAGAATTTTAAGAACTCAAAAACCTCTACATCATGGATATTTGTTAGAAGACCTGTTTTAATGACCCTAAAATTATTATTATTAATTAATTAATCGGTTTTTAGGTTTTGGATGGTAGTTTTTCATATAAGGTTGATTTTCATGAAATTTGGCTATATGTATGAGTCACCACCAAGGAAGACTCATCGTTGAGGATGAGTCACTGCGAACAGTTACACATAATTTGGGAAAAATCCCCATCATTGTGAAAATTTTATATGTATTTAAATAACCTTCCATCAGCTATGATTCAGACCTAGAACACACACCTGGAAAATTATGAAAGGACTAACCACCATAGGTTAGTTGCTATTGGACCTGAAATTTAACAATATGTTGATAACACATACCACCAATGTTAATTCACCTCTAGTGTTGATCCACCATTAATTATGAATATCCATAAAAATGTAAATTTTAAAATGTGTTTCATGTACCAACCACTAGGATGAGTTTCCATTTAGCCTCAATTACTACTAGCCTATGTCACTGCCAGCCTCAAACACCGTTAGCTCTAGTCACTGCCAAAAAACATTCACCATTCTAAAATACTAACCTATAAGATTTTATTTATTTTAAATCAACTATTTCTAAATACTAGATTATTTAATATTATTCCATGAGATATTGTAATGGTTGTTCTTAATTATTGTTTTGATATGTAATAAATAGGTTGTCATCAATGAGTTCGAGGATACAGGACATCCTGATGAATGTTTTCCACATGGAAACACATATATACTTCTGATAAAAGAAGGAGAAAAATACCATATTTAAATAAGATAGAGAATCATTAAATTAACTAAGAATCAATACCCATATAGAGAGAGATATATTTTTAGTAATTTCATGATTAATATAATTTTTTTGTCACACAAAGAATCATTACTAGTAATAAACTGTAGACGAAGTTAAACACATTGAATAATAAAAATAATTTTTGTAGTCATAAGAAAGTGTTTAGGACTCTTGGTTCAACATTAAATTCCTAAAACATGAAGAGTGTGTCATTTTAGATCACATTTAAGGATTCCTGAGCTACAAAGATTATCAGAGAGAGAGAACAACATCTTCTAATGTCATTACATTCAAAGTATGTCTATGTCATTTTCATTGTGATTATTATGTGTAATCTGAATTTCCAAACACATACACACAATGTCATGAACTCAAACAATATAATATAAGATTTATTATTAACACTCTTTACTCATTTTTCTCACGTGATGTGGTAGAGTTCCATGTGTAGACTCTTTTATATTTACTCCCACGATTATAGCTGAATAGGGAAATGTGTGGCATGGATAGTTTTTCTCATATTGTAATATAAATCATGGTTATGGATAATAATTATTTTTATAAAAACTAATAGGGATTAGGTTATTTCCATGTGTAGAGGGATAAGTCTCTGTATGAGACTGAACATATTGTATTAAATTCCACTGCATGTTTTTTTATTTAATTTATAATATTTAAAATTGAATATTTTTTAATTTATAAAAATCACTATTACTTTATCAGTTAACCTTAATTAGTATTTATTTATGATTTTTATTTTTTAAATTGATTTCAATGGTTAATGAAATAATATATATTTTTTTAACAGAGATCAAAAAAAACTTTGATAATTAATTTAAAAGTTCAAGGCATTTATCAGTATACAATTTTTCATAATGGGGTTGTTATTAATTAATTGGGGACTTTTACCTAAAACCTTTTTTTAACAAAAATTATATTTCAGATGTAAATTCATCCCCCCTCTTAATAAAATCACCCTGAAAAACATTTGGTATTATAGGGTTTTCAAAATATTTTCTATTGTGATTTTAGTTGTTCTTTAAAAATAGTATGTTTCTTTTAGTTTGAAATTTAATTTGTTAAATGTATAATATAAAATATGTTTCTTACACTAAAAAAAACTTTTCATTCATGGTAATAATTATTATCAGTGGAAAATAATGATGAAACTGCATATGGACAGTTTGTAATTTAAAATTTTGTATACAATTGAGGATAAATATGAGCCACCAAAGACTCTTAGAAAGTACTGTGATGACGAAACTATGAATTCATACAATAATAATTATAATGAAATGAATTCAATTTACATTTCATTAGTTGATGAAAAATTAATTATTATTGTTACTTGTAAAACTTCCTTTGGATTTTGTGATACTTGAACTATTTAACAAGATGGATCCAAAATGTCAATGAGATTAGATTGAATACATAAATAATTAAATATAATAATTTTATAATGATTCCTGAATAATTAATTTCTAATATGAATATTAGGTTCAACAAAATAGTGAACCTCATGAACTCCTTGGGAAATCTAGTATCTTACAAGGATCAGATTATCAAACTACTCAGATTCTTACATGAAAGATTAAGATGGACATCAGTGGAAATCATATAACATTATGATATTAGGAAAATTATTGTCAATAATTTAATTGGTATGTTAGTGAAGTATGAATAATATATGAAGTTCAATAGAGAAGAGGATGATGAACCAAAAATAATTTCATTATCTTTAAAGTCATATAAAAACATAAAAATAAAAATAAAATATATTAGATGAATATTTTAGGGAAAGTGAGTGACCAACTAAAAATGATTAGGAAATGGCTCATCTGGGTAGACAGTTTTAGAAGTTTTATATGAATAAGAAAATTTTCAGAAATCCTATTTTTAATTGAATGTACGATAGAAATAGAAAATTGGATTAAGGATTTGAGAAATGATGAAAATATAAATTAGATAACCTACATTGTATACAATGTAAAAGGACTGCTAAAATAATAATATCCAAAATTTAAATACAAGAATAAATATGATGAAAAGGAATGAAAATTCATTAAATCAATAAAATAAACCATGTGTTCTTGAGAAGACAACTCCAATGACTCAAACATTATTATTAAAGGGATGTATGAGCGATCCAACATGTGCTTCATGTATAACATGTTTGAGGTACCTATCATATCTGCTGTATTATCAGTGCATAATTCTAATAACTCTAAATGTGAATAAAATAGAGAATATATGTCTCAAAACGAAATGTTTGAATGAAGTAGAATGCATTAGGAAACGTTAAGTGATCTTAATGATAAATATAATTTTCTGATAAAATAACATACTTGATCTACCAATACTAAACCTGAAAATGATGTAGAGAACGAGAATAATTATAAGTTGTTAAATGAGAATACTGAACATAAATTTTCTAATGAACAAATGAAGAATTATTTATAAAAGTTTTCCAATGTATGTTAAAAAATAAATAATATTCTAGTTAAATGGATTACACTATAGTATATTATAGGTCTAACATACCAACCTGAAAATAGAGGAATATTTAATAGACCATTTTTACCAAAATCAAATTTTAAAATTTAAACAATATTTATTTTTAAATAATAAAAAACAATGTTTTTATTTCAAAAAATTATATTTTGTTTAAAATTTACCTTTTAAATAAATGTGGGATATTAAATCCCTGATTAATAACACATCAAGACATATGAAAATATAGGTAACAAAAAGATTCCTTATTTAAAATTTGATTTATAGGAAACATGTTCGATGACCTCCAATAAATGTACACAGTACCTGGAGAGTAGATTCTCATGGAATATAATATGATACTACACAATTATCAACATACTAACAACATTTTATGGTTTTCAAGTCACCTTTGGTGACAATGATAAAGGGAAGATCATCAACTGCTTCTAAATTGGTAACACCAACTCAATTTTACATTCAGATGTAATGTTTGTTGATAAAATGAAATATAATTTTTATAGAATGTTACAATTTTATGATGATGGTTTTCATTTCATGTTTGAGGAAAATGAACGTAATATTTTTAATTCTCAAAATTATTTAGTATTTATTTAATTACAGAATGTTAATTTTTATTTTATTAGTCTTGATTAATTGATTCCTAAAAATATTTCATTCTTGATTTCCATTTATATTTCATTTTGGATTTGTCAGATGAGACTAGTACACTAAAATATTCACTCACTTAGGAGGAATACTAAGAAAGGAATTGTGAAGGATCTACCAAAACTTGAGTTCCTAAAAGCAAATGTACCTAACCCCTATCAAAAAGAGAAATAATAAAAGATTTATCTTAAATTAATGAATGAATATTCAATTTATCAACCTCTTTAGATTGTTAAAATTGATTTAGTTTGACCGTCTAGATTTTCTAGTATAATTGGTAAGCACATTGTTTATGAACTAGTAGATGCCGTTTCTATGTATACTTGGGTATTATTTTTGGCACACAAGAGTGAATCTTGTTCATATTATACAAATTATGTTAGATATTTAAAATATATAAGTGGACTCAGAATTAAGACATCAAGAAGTGACCATGACCTATTGTTTAAAAATCAATAATTGTAATATTTTTGCTTAGAAATTTGTTAACATCATAATTTTACTACCCCTAGGATCCCTCAATAGGATGGAGTCATAGAAAGAAGTAATATAACACTTTAAGTGATAGTTTAGACTATGCATAATGAATATGAATTACCTATCTACTTTTTGGTAGTGATGATTAACATGTACTTATATATAATGAATAGGGTGTTAATTAGACCAATCTTGAAGAAGTCCTATTTTTAACATTGGAATTGTAAGAAACCTAATATTAACTACTTTATACTTTTTCGGCTGTAATGTCCTTACTATTGACAGAAAGGGTAATATTGAAATTTTTACATTAAAAAACGATGATTGAATTTTATTGGGTTATTCATTATATAGAAAATTCTATAGATATTTAAATAAAAGGGCAAAGACTATATATGATTCTATTAATGTAAAATTTGATGATACAAGTCCACATGATCCAAAAACCACTTTTTAAAACCTCGAGGATGATTAAATTATATGAACTTAAATTGAAAACCCTATGATTCTACTGAAAATAATGATGAAAACTCATTCAGTTCTGATGGGCTTTTATAACCAAAACTAGGCCCTATAGAGAAATTTGAAGTAGCTAGCCCCACTTTTTCTATAGATGTTAGGACCATTAGGTACCATACTTTAGATTTTATTGTTGGAGACCCAGATTGATGTTCATTAAATAGAGCTTCTCTAAGAAATAAGGTTGAACATCAATGATTCTATTCCCAACCTGAACCAAGGAAAATTAATGATGAAATTAATGATCAATACTGAGTAATGTTAATGAATGAATAAATAAAAAAATTTGAATCAAAAGGGTATGTGAACATGTGGATAAACCAAAAAACACCATTACAATAGGAACTAAATGGGTGTTTAGAAACAATTTTGATAAATCTAGTACAATACTACAAATTAAGGATAGTCTAGTTTCATAATGGTATAGTCCATAAGAAGGAATAGACTCTAAGGATACCTTTTCACAAGTATCCATACATGAATCCATTAAAATAATTCTTGATAATGAATCACATTTAGATTTTGAATATATAAAATGGATTGAAAACGTGAATTATTAAGAAGGTATATAATTGGGGATGTTTATGTTGAAAAATTCCTTGGATTTAAAAATACCCTTCTTCCAAAACATTTTTTCATTTTAAAAAAATTTATATGGTTTGAAATAGTCTCTAATAGATTGGTATGATAGACTCAACGCTTTTCAAATTTCAATTTTTTTTTCAAAAAGGTATAGCTAATCCTACCTATTTAATAAAACGAATTTAAAAATATGTTGTAGTTGTTAAAATTTAAATAGGTGATATTATTTTTGGATATTAAACAAAATTCAGTATGTATTTGTTTTTCAAGTATAATTTAAAACAAATATGAAATGAGTTTGATGAGAGACCTAAAATTCATTTTTTGTTTCAACATTGTTCAAAATAAAGAATGAATTATTTTAATTAAATGTTAATACACAATAGACCATTTAAATTTTTCTTTTTTGGGATAGTACTTTGTGTTGAGGTACTACTAGGTGTACTCAATGTATGTTTGATCTTGAAAAATCTATGAAACCAATAGATCAATCAAGTTATAGATTTATGATTGGAAGTCTTTGTTACATAATCGATATCTGATCACATAAAATTTTAACTTTGTGTATGTGTTCCCATTTTCAAGAAAACCCAGAAGAAACAAACTTACATACTAAAATTGTATTTCCAATACCTCAAATATAATGCCAATTTAGGGATGTTTTATCCAAGAGGATAATCATGTTACATAGTTTGTTATTCAGATTTTAGTTTTTGTGGTAGTAATTTAGTTAGAATAAGCACCTCTAGAACATGTCATCATTTGGGGATGTTTCTAGTTTCCTGGTGTAGTAAGAAATAAAATTAAGTTTCACTATATACTACAGAATCCAAATACATAGATACATGTAGCTATTGTGCAAAATAAATTATTGATGAAACACACATTACAAGACTCTGGATATAAATTGCGACATGTCCCAATAAATTGTGACAACACAAGTGATATTAATATTTCAATGAATATTATGTCACATTATTGAAAAAATAATATTGATATAAGAGATCACTTTTTGGGAGATCGTTTTCAAAATGGTCATATAACTCTTGAATATATTAGTACTGAATATCTGGTTACTGATATTTTCAATAAACTATTGATTTCTAAGAAAAAGAAATTCATCAAATAGGATTTTGGTAAGATTAATTTGGGGTCATTTTACTTTTACTAGACTCACTATTATGAATGTATTATTATTGTATATTTCTCCCTATTGGGGATGTCTCACCATTGTATATATCTCACCATTGTCAATATAACACCATTTTAGATTTATCACTGTTATGAATGTATAATTATTATGAATGTCTAACTATTCTATATTTTTCACCATTGTGAATGTCTAACTTTTTTAGATTTTTCACAATTGTAATTTTATCACCATTGTTTATTTCTCAATGTTTAATTTCAAACCTTTGATACTTTTCACTGTTGTGAAATTTCCCACTGAAGGAAAATTATTTAATTAATTATTCAATTTTAATCATTATATCTTTTTAAGACATTATTTCTATTTTTGTTGTTTATTTATTTATTTATTATTTGATTTATTTTTATCCCAAATTCCCATTTTCAAAACCATAAAATCTGAAATGATATAAATGATGTTATTTTTGTAAATTAAACACACTCATCTCTAACAATTTTTTTCTAAAACATTTCTATGACCTTTTCTCTCCCGACTATCAACCTTAAATTTCCTTCACAAAACAGTTGAGATAATATCCATAATCCTAATGAAGATAATTTTTTTATTCTCCTTTTGAGTCATTTAATGTAATGAAGAAGAATGGGGTGTCAAGTTATTATCCTAATTTAGAGCCTCTTAATCCAAAGCATTCAGAGAGGGTTGCAGTAACTAAAAAATATGTCCAATCCAAATAGTAACTATCTAGAATTTAATTATTGCTAAATATTCTATATAAAAAATGATGTATATAATGGTTCTCTTAAAATTAGGGAACTTGTTATCCTCAGTTAGTTTATCAGTTTAACTAATTTAAAGAGTTTAGTTTGGATAATAATAAATTCTATTTGAGGATTAGAGTCAATGGAAGAAATAATGTCTTTTCCTCAATCCAATGGTCTTACTGTATAATGGGTCCACATGAATAAGTTTCAAATGATTATCAAGGATCCATTCTAGATTGTATTGATAGTTTTTTTATGAGGATAAAGTTTCTTATTGAAAAGGAGAAAGAGTTTTAAGAAGACTAGTTTCATCAGAGCTTAATGGTGAATCTATGTATCTTTTCATATTTATTTAGTATATTTATTAGCCCAGAAAAGAATATTTTTATACTATGAGGTATCAATATTTATATATATATTTCTGAATGAAATTACTATAGATGATTAATCTTTTAATATTCATTTTGCTTCACATGTTTTAAATAGCCAATCCCTATTAAAGGAAAAATTTCTTAATCTACCCTATGTTTCTTTCAGTTATGCTAGAATATAATGGATAAGTTGTTGATGATGATAAATCTTTTATAGACTATGGTGTTTTTTGAATAAAAATAATAATTTTTAAAAGAATGAGAAAAAGCTATAATCCATGTAAAAAATAAATTTGTTGTTGATGAAGAAACATTATATGGAAAAATCAATCCTCTGTAAAATTCTTCAAGACCAAAACACCTTGTGGACCCTAGCTTGGGACAACATGATGTGGTTGAACACTAATTTGGGGAGGAAGTGGATGATTCTTCATTTAGTAATGAAGAGAAAGGGTTTTCTATTAATGAAGAATTCGATTTGGACTTGTACAAAAGTACTCCAACTATACCCTTTCATGCTTATAGCCCTCCTAGGACACTCTCTATAAGAGAAATGCTTTTGAAATATGGATGTGATGTGGACAAGAAAAAAGTGTCAGTTGAATTAAAATTTAAGAGTAACTATAGGTCTTCTAAATATAATGAAAATGATGTAAATGGTTCTGAGGGAATGATTAATATTAAGGAAAAGGTAACGAAAAATGAAGATACTGATGATGATGGAGGATCTTACCCAATTGTTCCCAGAAATAGAATTAGAGTTAGGGACATGGAAATGCTTCAGGGACTTGGTCCCTCTATAAGAGGGTCAGTTTTTTGATCTAAAGAGAGACCCATCTTGGATAAATATATTGATAATTCTCCAGGATAAGGGAATGGAGCGTCAATTTTGAGAAAGGAATACTCAAGCATGAAACTCATCTAGTTGATCCTTCTATTATTTTTGATGAACAAAGTGATCATGTTGTTGTTTTTGAGTATATTATGGTTGAATTGTCAGTGGATGTGCAGGCAATATTTCTGCTGTTATCGAGTTGTTAGTTACTAGGAATATCATAGTTTACCCTCCTATTGAAGAGATACTATCTAATTTTTAGAGATCTATTATGGCTCCTTCGGTTTTACTAGTTGTGGTTGGTTTTACATAAAATAATCCTATAGTTGTTGAGATTCATAATAAATATTTTGTAAATTGGATTAAACCAATATCGTAAGAACAAGACAAGTTTCATGGGAGTCCAAAAAATAATAGTGGACCTAATCATCTAGATTAATGATCTACTTAGGGATAATTGGTTAATCCAATTGACGTTGCTGGTATTTTTCAAAGGATTGATTCTAAGAGAGTTTATTCACATTATGTTAAACTAGTTCCAGTGGATGTTGTAACTATATGTGATTTAGAATCATTTAGAGAATGTATTATTTATTAATTTAGTCTATTTTTGATATATCAAATACCTTAGGTAAAAAATGATAATTGAAAAGGAATCAAGATATTTAAATGAGTTGGTGATACTGTTGGAACCATGGAATTCTATGCATGAATTGGAGTATGGTTTGTGTTTGTTGTCAATACTCAGTGGATTTTCAGAATGTGAACCAGCAATGTGATCATACAGATCAAGCATACAAAAGTATTGAAGGTGGCGTTGTTTCCTAGTGTTTTCCAAATATTTGGGCCTGAAAATCTACAAATGGAGAAAAGTGTTTTTGGAAATGAGACTTGTGTGTCGTGTTATTAAAGGAGAGGAAACTTGCACACCATATGTTTTTCAATACAAGAACATGGAAAAATGGAAAAGGGATAAGGGCCGCACAAGTTTTGGGATGGTCGTGCAAGTGACCTGCATGCCGAGAAAGGACTTGTGCGTCGATTCCTAGGAGGTTTGGAAACTTTCCCACCGGTTGTTCTACATGATCAGAAATTCAAAATATGTCAATGGAAAGTAGGTCGCACAAGTATTGGTTTGGTTGCGCAAGTATGTTGCACGACCGAGGCTAGGGGAGATGAGCTGCGTGCCAGAACTTACACGCTGAGAGGATAGTTGCGCGCCACTGCAGAGGGGGTCCAGATTGCCTTTAAATAGAAAAACCCCCCTCATTTGTAACGAAGTTCAATACTTAGAGATTATTCGAGCTCTCGTCGTACAAGTGGTTGAGTCATGCAAGTGGTTATTGGGTTGCACAAGTAGAAGCTACGTGCTGGTTGTTGGATGCGCGACCAAGGCCGTTTGGGAGTTAAAGGTGCAGAGTCGCGCAAGATTGGAGTTGAAGGGGTCAGTGTGGCACAAGTGTGTTGGTGCCACCTGGGTGCCAATTTTTTACCACACAAGTGACTTGCATGCCATTCTTGAAACCTGCACGCCGGTCTTAGAGAAGTGTGCGAGGTGAGGTTGTTGAACGCCGTACCTTTTGGAGCTGCATGAAAACTGGAAGATTTACAGATACCTTCGGTGAAAATGGGGATTAGTATACGAGTGAAAGTTGGACTTCAACAGAGCATCTACATTAAAAAGAGGGTGCATTCTTTTGCAATGATAAAGCGACCTTCACGTCTATAAATAGAGTGTGACTTCACCATGGAGAGTGAGCCAGGGGGAGTCAGCGGGTGTGACCTGAGGGAAGCAGTGAGCTATCCCAGAACCTTTGTAAATTCAGTGAGCCTGGGACAGAGGGACTGTTCTCGAACCATTATAATCCACAAATACTGAAGATTAGTGGAATTTTGTATGACCGAAAACTTGTCGGCGTATGTTCCTTGGACGTAGCCCTTAGTGGTGAACCAAGTAAAAATTGTTGTGTCATCTCTTTGCATGTGAATGTTTCATTTCTGATCATATTCATCATACAGATTAAACTAGTTTCTACCAACGTGGGAAAAATATCCTTTCTTTTAAAAGAAAATTTTGACACCCTGATTCACTCCTCCCATCTCAGGGTGTCTCAGGGTCCAACAGATACAACACATTGAACCAAAAATGATGCAAGACATTCATGAAGTAAATATTAAAAATAGGAGACTTCCAGTGAACTGGAGTCTATAAAATATATGTTAGAAGGGATTAAGATAGAATTTTAATCTTAATTTTATGTTTTTATTATGACTGTGTAAAATGTTACATCATTAGATTCTAGATATTGTGCTCCTTGTCTTGTTTTTGATGATGCGATGGTCAAAACAGTTGTTTGAGAAGAGTATATAGTAGGTTCAAGCATTGTATCAGATCAAGCTCAGGGGATATTATCAAAAATCATATTTAATAGTTATCAAATATTAATTTTGGTTAAATTGTATGATAATAAAATTAATGATGATTGAGATACCATAACTATAGCTATCAAATATTTTCACTGAAGGATTTTCACTAAGCATGAGTTGATTACATATTTTAATTTTCTTTCTAGAAATATGAGGATGGTTATGGTAATAGAAGCATTTGAAGAACAAGTGAACCCATTGAAGGTCATTACTATAGTGCTTCAGTATTTTATGGAGGAGATGAAATATTTATTCAGTTCCATGAAGAAAGGTGGTTCTATCATCATCTTTTTCATAAATAGTATGAAACAATATCTTCATGTTCATGGAACTATTTGTGTAGCTCATGAGGTTATTACTATTAATTATCATATAACTTATCGAGATACATCTCCATACTACAAAATTCATGTTGTGAATAGAGATATGTATGCCCCCTAGATACCTCGTTTCCATAATTTTTATTATTCTCCCAGTGATGTTGTTCAGCACATCAGATTGATTTCATCAAAGGAACTCATTCTATTACCAATGTTCATTTATCCATTCCTATAGAATCTATAAGATCTAATGCAAAGTCAACTTCATTAGATAATGGGATTCAAAATACACATAATTTTCCTTCATCTTAGTCAAAATGTATTGATTCTTATCCATTATTCCTTTGATGGGTATTTTTATATGTTTTCGCTTAATCCTTTTGAGTGTAATTTCAGTAACATTTATAAATGTCAATTATCTGATTATTCTTATTCTATTACTTTATATTATACATCTATGAATTTTCTATTTTCTATTCTCCTTTAGATATTCCCAAAATGTGGAGAAGAATAAATCATTTATTTCATTACTTTATATAGTATTATTCTTTTGAAGCATTACTATTTCTTTGATACCATATGTATAAAATTCTATTCTTTATCATTTATAAAATATATAAAAAATGTCATGATTTATCTTTTATACCATATATATAAAATTTTATGATTTATCTTTGATACCATATGTATAAAATACCAGTCATCATCATTGATACCATGTCTATAGAATTCCATGATTTTTTATCATAAAAAAGGGGGAGATTGTTGAAAACATTTTCTAACGATCATCAGATCATGTTTATTATTCTATTTTGGGGGTTTTTGTGTTATGATAGCATTTTATCATATAAGGAATATTGGAATGATATTTTTCTCGGAATGAGTAACCACTAAGGATAACTCACTACAAGGTTGACTTAGTAATTAGTCACCATTAGGGAAAACTCACCATTAGAGTGAATATTTGGCTAAGTACTAAAATCAACTACCATCATCTATGAATCACCACAAGAATGGAAATTTGGTAAAGTATGAAGTTAATAGCTACTAGAGGATGAATCAACATTGGACTATAAATTTTATAAATTGGTGAAAGCACTTACTTCCAGAGTTGATTCACTGCTAGAACTATGTCACTTTTGTTAATGAAATTATGTCAGAATTGAAATTTGACAATGTTTTTGAATTACCATAAATTGAGGTGAGTTATCATTGAGCCTAACTCACCGAAAACATTAGTCACTACTAGATTCACTCACCACTAGATATTGTCTCGGTTCCAAGAGAATCACCACCCGTGTTTTATTTATATTAAATTAATTATTTCTATGGAAAATATTATAGAATTTAATGCCAAATGTTATTATAATTATTGTTTATAGTTGTCATGTAGATAAACATTAAATAATTTTACAAACATGAGGATGAGGATATATGATATCTAGATGATTGGTCTCTACATGGAAACTTCCGCATGCGGTTTCTAAAAGGAACAAACTCCCATATGTGAAAAAATGGATAATTAATGAATTAATTGGGAACTACAATACATATAAATAGATATAGAGTTGGATATTTCCAAATCAAGAGAATATTTTGGTTCCTTAAATGAAGCATATTTAATAGAAATAAATTGTTGAATAGGTGAAGACTATAGAACACTCAATATACTTCTTATTGCTGAAATAAAGAGTTTATGATACATTATTCTTTAACATTTTTTAGCAAGAAGAGTCGAGACTCATTTCAGATCATATTAAAGGATTCATGAGCTATATAGCTTATCAAACATAGAAAACAACACCTTATTAAATATTTAATTTATTTGTTTGTCTATTTTGTTTACATTATGAACAATGTGTGTACTATGTATTTCTTGAAACAAACTATCTCTTAAAATAAAACAAGAATATACTGGATATATTCTCATCACTCTATACTATTATTTCCCACATGTTGTGGAAGAGGGATTTGTTTGTCTTGTTTTATCTTTTCTCTCATGATTTCTATAGAATAGGTCCATGTGTGGCTTGTACAACTGTTTTAGTATTAAATACCTGATTTAAGTTATAGATCAAAGTTTATTTTTAAATAATATTCTTAGAAGTGGGTGATTTCCATATTTGGAGGACAAATTCTCATCTTGAGTCAAAACCACTTATATTATTGTCTATTGTGGGTTTTGTTTATTTTATTTTTATACATTAAAATCAAAATCTGTTTTAACATAAAAACAAAATAAAAAATAAACTTTACATTAATTAGTGTTTATGTATGATTTTGATTGAGTAAATTGATTTCAAATGTTAAATTAATTTAATATATTGTCAAAACATAGACCTAATATATATTTTAAAATTATTTTAAAAGGTCAGGAATTATTACAATATGTTGTTTTGATTTACTGGGATGTTCTTCATAAATTGATGGATTATATTTAAAAGTTGTTTTAATGTATATTTTTATTGGGTATTCATTTAAAACACTATTGAGATACTTACTCCAACCAACAATAGGGTGGTTGTAATAATAAAATGGGTTTTTTTAGAAATATGTTTCAAAATTTTGTAAATAAAAGTGGTAAGGGGTGTCTTTTTAAAAGGGATGGAATAGGTGCACTTAGAAATTACTAAAATAATTAATTATAAACAACTTATTTTACTTTTACAATTCATCCAAATGGGCATGAATCTTTTGAAAATTACTCAATGATCTAATTATCATTCTCTATTGAATTTAGTGGTAGGGTGTCCCTCATTTTATAATTTAAAATTTGATTCCACTCCTTCATTAGCTGATTTTAACCATAACTACAAAAAAGACCAATTTTAAATGTATATTATTTTGGTTATAACGTGTCAATTAGTTTATTAAATGGTTAAGGGGTGATAGTTTACACCATTTATTATCATAATTTAATATTTATAAATTTATATATTGTTTAAATAAAATAATTAAATTCTATTTTTTTTAAATATAATTAATTCCAATTATGATAATATTGTGTTAATTTAACTTCAAAATAAATATGATAATAAATAAATTAGAATATAATCTATTAAAAATATATCCAATTTTATATTTAACTAAAAAAATCAGGGATGAATTTAACATAATAAAAAAGTACTACTCTGAGTGTTTTTAAAAAAATTTACATGTTTTATCTACTATTTTCAAAAGTACAATGTTAGAATTGTTAAGAAATTAGGGTAATTAATTGATAATTAAAAATTAACATTAAATTATTATGATAAACAGATGTATTAATCAATAAATTAAAAATCTAGAACCAGACATAAATTTTCCTATCGTGGTCTTAATGTTTTATATACCTTAAAAGTATAGAAGTGACATTTTTTAAATTATTCTTTACTTAAATATTATAAATAAAAAAATAAAATTTAAAAGGAGGAAAAAATAATTGTTTTAATTTATTGATGATTATGTATTAAAGAGACTCATACAATGAAATAAATGGCAATGTCTGAATGAATTTTTATCATTATCACATTAGTTTTTTCCATAATTGATCCATCTTACTTTAATCAAGGTAATAAAAGTTTACTACGGTTTCGATTAATATTGATCAAAAATAAGAGGGACCAGTTGAAATTATTTAGACCTACTAATTTAAAATATTAAACGTGTGTTTCATAATTTTTTTTATAAGTGGTATAAATTAAATTTAATGTTTTCCAGAAAACATGATAAAAATATGTTTTACAATTTTTTTTGAAGTATACAACATTTTTGGAAAACAATTTAAAATAAAAATATTTCTAATAAAATAAGTTGAGCTATTAATAAGTTAGATGAACTAATGTTATTTTTAAATCAATTCTAAATTAAAACTAATTTTTTTAATATATTACAATATACACGATTTTCAACAAAAATAATTATTTTCACTATTCACCGAAAAGTCAATATTTTCCAAAAAATCACAAATATTTCTTCAACAATAATTTTGAAATGATAATTTTAAAAATGATTTTCATTTTTTCAAATAAGGTTTCAATCACTGGAAAAATTTACTTATGTTATTTTCTAAAAAAAGTAATAGAAACATGATTTGTGATACATTTATATTTAATGCATATAAACACTAAAAAATATTGAATATTTATTTATCATTATATCTTATTTATTTCATTATTGTATTCATAATTTTTAAAATATAATTATTCTTAGTCACTAATATAATTTACAAGCTATGTTATAATAGTATAATTTAATATGATTAATTTAGAAATAGTTTTTTGTGTATAATATGATATTGAAGAAATTAAATCTTTTTGAAGAAAATATATCAAACAATTTAAGGGTGTTACATTATACTTCCAGGAAGACCTTTTACATTCAAAACGACATCCCTGTAATATAAAAAACCACATAATCTTATTTCTAAACACATCTTTAGGTTTCTATGTAGCTTTTTAAAATTTCTGATTTCCCTAGAGAACATTATCCAAGTTTGTTTTGTAATAGTTTATTTCTAGGATCCATGATTTATACTGGTTGGTTTTCATAAAAATATCATTCCTTAGCGATACAACCTTTATTTTATGTACATCAACATGATTAGGAATACACATCCGTGAATGAAATATATGAAATATATTATGAACCAGAATGTGGTTTAGTGGAAGTGCAAAGAGATATGTTGTCGTCTCCACATGATCAATAATCTTGAAGGGGTGAATATACCTAGGGATGATCTTTCATTTCATTATAGATCATTGAAAACAATTTCATAGATAAATTCAATGGAATTCCATCACATCAACTTTAAATTAATGATTTTATAGAAGATATTCTACATAATTGTATATTAAACCTATGCTATCTTGATGTGCTACTAAATAGCTCTGGATGTATCTATCATTTTATAAGGTACCTTATGTCCCAAAATATTTATTTTTATAACTTCATCCTAACAAATTTGGTTCCTAAACATATTTCCATAGTCAAATTAAAAAAAGTCCATTTAATTTCTCGACCGATGGCTATTATTGTAAGAATAATTGATTAGAAATTTTTGTTAAACCGAACTAATTTTGTAATCAATAAAAAAATATTTCAACATATCCTCATGCGTTTAAATAGATAACATATACTTACCATTTTTTAGAAGATAATAATCAGAACTAAAAGACAACTCTAAATCCATAGCATATTGAAGAATTCACTAGAACATCAAAGTAAACCTAAGATTGTGATTAGATAAAATATAATGTTGTACACCATTCTATTCACACTTTAATTTATAATCCAAAAATATGATCATATGATCAGAATTTCAAAGATAGTAATTAATTACACTAACATCGTAGGAATATTTACTATAACCTAAATAGAATTATGTACTTTAGATTTTTTGGGTATATAATGAAGAAATAAATTGTGATGTTTCCCACTTTCATTATGGTTAGTGTAATAGTTGTAACATCCATATAGAACATTACCACTTTTACTTAACATGTTAAAATACCAAGTACTAACATACATATTCTTTAATATCTCTCATCCTGTTTTCCATTCATAAATACACATTCAAATCTATATATATATGTGTGCATCAATCATGAATAAACACTGATAAAAATGATCTTCATCTAACAAAACCATCTAAAAATTTAGTATGGATGGAACACATATGTGGTTGTTGAACCATATCATTCCCTCATAATGAATATTTAACTCATAAACATTTAATTCATTATTTATCAACTCTAGATCTTCCTACTATAAATCATTATCATACACTTGAATAAATATTAGAATAGTTATTAGAGTAATATAATATTTCTACCCTTACTTCATGATTTATAGGTTTACCTAATTCAAATCAAAAAATATAGGATCTTTTTTATCCTCATCATAGATAAGATAGAATGATCTATCTTGCTCAAATAATCGACCACTATGATTTCCTTCTAAGGGTGGTAATGTACTCCAACAATATTTTTTGGAACATATTAAAATCTTTCTGAGTGAATATATGGTTTAATATTTTAGGATAGGTATATATGTAATACGTTATTTTGAAATGATAATCCCTCTATTAATTTAATGTAAAATTATAGTATCTAACTATAAATGAAGAGTTCAGTATGTTTTCTCTTGAAGCATCAAATTTCTTGTGGTAAAAACTGTCACCATATAATACGCCATTAGAATACATCTTATTTATTTATTTAATGATTCACTATAGATCAGAAAACATTTTCTATTATAGGTTAGTGTAAGAATAATATAATAACTATAAATATCTATAGAAAATTGATATTTTCTACACATTTTCAAAGGAATGTGACTCCCTTTGGAGTTTATATAGTGATTGGATTAGACACCTGTCAGAAATAATTCACTAATCATTCTTAATATATTACCAATCTAAGAAAATTATAGATCTCAGTCACTGTTTATTGTCTATTCCATTATTTAATGACATATATCTTTGGTGGATCCAATGATATACCCTTACATGAGACCGAATGGACAAATTCTATATTTTTATTTATTTTTTACAACCCTCCTTTCAAGGGATGGGGGGAACACTTACAAGAAATGTAGTCTTAGAGATTACATGACCCATAGGCGTATGATACTTACATGACTCGATGGACTTAGGGAATTCAACTATACTATAACTACAATGAACTGCCCCTCCCCAATATCTGCACCATGATTATAGCTATCCACCTTTGCATGATCATCAGGCTAAGCTTCCCATGAAACCACATGTTGGTCTCAATGGCATTTACTTACCCTCTCATTATTCCAAATTTGTTGGTTCTTCTCTGGTTGGTGCGCCTACTCTGAATCTTCCTCTGGGGATGCTCCTTTTTAGTAGTGTATGATTGGGGAAACCACATTGATCATGTGGTCTAAAGTACATCATGTGTCCTGAAGTCCTTGAGGTGGCATGAAGGCCTTATGTTGGCCCAAAGGCCTAGAGGAGACCCGAAGGCGTAGTGGTTTCCTGAAATCCTTACTGTACTGAAGGCATTGGGTGGACCTAAGGCCTTGAAGGGCTCGAAGACTAAACTGGTTGCCTAATGGCCCAAACAGGTGAATAGTTCTGATAGCTATATTACTGAATAGTGACTACTATAGTAGCTACTCCGATAACCTAGAAACTTTACCCTTCTGTGTTTTATTGATATCGGGTCTCTTTGATGTACTTGCTGAGTCCTCACCAACTGGGCCGAGGGACTTGTTCCTCACATGAGATTATAGGATAAAAAACTGAAACATTATATAGACTAAATTCATACGTGCTAAATTATTCAAATAAATTCTACTTTCATAGGGTCATCTATAAAATTCTCGTGTGATCTTAATGCTCCTCCTTAAACAAGAAATATATAATAATATCATATATAAATACAACAAAAAACTAGCCAAGATAATATCTAAATAAATTATTCAATAAATCCATGAATATATTAGGGGAATTAGAAATACCGAATTTAATCTCTATAAATTCATAGTGTTTATAACTTGTATGGATTTTTGGATTATGTGTATCCTACTTCATGACCCTTAATTTATGATAACTATTATGAAGACTATTCATACAAAAGTTTTGACCTCCATGTAGTTGATCTAACAAATCCTCATTATGTGGTAGAATACAATTATTATTAATAGTGATCATGTTTCGTTCTTGATAAACAGTTAATATAGTGATTTATCCCTATTTTATCATAGAAAATAGAACTTGTGAACCCAATGGTGAAACATATGGGTAAATGAATCCATTATCAGGATGTTCATGGATCCAATTCGTTAATTCATGTAACCAAAATAGAGGCCATTTTATATAGTGTCACTTAAATAGTTTAGTGCAATTTAGGAGTTGTCCTGAAAACTCAACATCACAATTAATATGGAGAATTGTAAACTATTCTGAAAAATCATTACCAAAATCACATACAATAGAAATATCATTAGATTTGAGTTTCTCCTCCGTAATATGATATAAAACCCCATTTTCTATAAAACCAAGATCTGATTCTTGGATGTCATTTCCATTTAAATTTCTTATTTATCACAAAATGATAGTAGATCATATAGTTTTTTAGAATATCATAGGTGAAATATCTTCCACAATAATTGACATAAGAATTATAAATAAAAATTATATCCCTGAAGATGATAATGTCAAATTATACAAGAGGTAGAATAAATAGATTTATAGGAAACACATTCCCAAAAACTTTAATTGGGGAATAATCATAGACTTAAGGCATGATCATCATACCATAATTGTTTTTTCA
This sequence comes from Viscum album, assembly GCA_963277665.1. NCBI lineage: Eukaryota > Viridiplantae > Streptophyta > Magnoliopsida > Santalales > Viscaceae > Viscum > Viscum album. The sequence goes on from OY728130.1 coordinate 408,539,343, forward strand.
TTGGTAATTCAATATTATATCACTAAATATTGGAATTATCATACTAATTTACTTTTAATTATTTAAGGTAATTCATATAACAATGATCAAATAAGATACATTAATATTATAGTGTACTTTTCCCCACTTCAACATCATTATTTTATCTGTAATCTCTTGATAAAATAAAAATGGTTTGTATTACCATTAATAATAATTACTCAAAATGATCAATTATATACTCATGAAGATTCATTTATAGGATGTCAAAATCAAAACACCTTATTCTCAATTGATGATAGCACTTGTTTTTTCAAGTCTATTCATGGTCTTTATAAATTCATATAATTTTTAAGGATTCGCAAGTAAATGGTGAATTAACCAAATAATATCCACCAGTAGTTCAATACATAGTTCTCATTAAGGGTACACTCACCAAGAACTAGAATTATGGCATATATGTACTTGACCAACTATTTGTGTGGTTATTACCCATATATATATATATATATATCAATTCAAAACTAAATCCAATTGTTTTATCACGAAAATTATGTTTTACTAGATAAATCACAGTCATATATTTAATAGATCATATGATGTTCTACTATATGTAGCATTATACAAAGGGTTATAACTAATTTTTTGCCATCCGTGTTTTCAAATGAAACAAAACCACTCTATGATACAAACTAAAGAGGCACATATATATTTTATGTATAAATTATATCCTATTCGATACAAATATAATATATAACATAATGATCCCTAGAAGAACAATAAAATGGTTTAGTATCATTAATATATTGATATATAAAAAATGTTGTTCATAAGAAATCTATATCATCTCCCACATTGTTCTTCACAAATAAAACTCTTCTTATAAATATCATATGAAACATATTTCAACAAAACCAAAGGAGAGTAAACATTATAAAGGATTAGGGTAAATGATCAATATTCTTAAAATGGGGATATATCATTGATATGTTATGTTTAAAAATATGGTATACATATGAGGAACTGATTTAAACATTTTAAAGCCATACCATCCAAATCATAGATTAAAATCATGAATCATCGTATAATTCTTGATTGTTCATAATAAATAAATCTCAAAGGAATCAAATAACACATGTAGAGACCCATTGTTCCTTGTATGACAATGAAATATTAATAAATACATTTCCATAGTTAGGCGTTGAGAGGGAATGCAATTATGAGGCCTTGTATGACCAAGATTTATTTTATAAAAATATTAAATATATTTTATATTATTCATGCATGGTTAATTAGAGAATATGGGAATTATTAAAAACATTTTAATAGATCACATATCAAAGACCAAATTTTTTTTTCAAGGACACAAGTTTTACCCTATGTGTGACATAAAAAGAGTTGACACTTGATGTTTGGACCCCTCACTCGTTGGCCGTGCATTTATGCAATTTAATTGATTAATTTCTTAATTGATCAAATTACCATTTTAAAAAATTAAAATTTTATAAACAATTCATTAGTGGGAATTTTATAAGTTTCTCTTAATAATTTATACAATTTATTGAAGAGATTATCTTCCTTCTATAGAGAGCTTTATCGACCAATGAAAATCCTTTATGTTAAGGCGGATCAAACACATCGGCTCAACCTAAATTCGTTGGAGAGCACGTTGTTCAGAAAAGAATTATCTGAACAAGATTTAGGACTCATAAATGGGGTTTTTCTCTCATTTGATTAAATTTTTTATTAGTTTTATTCATTTTATTGAATCTGTACTTTTTAAAAAACCATTTATACACCTGATAATGAAGAATTATATTGTTTTATTTGGTTTATATAACCCTATGAGAATGTTCTCTATTTTTTTGACAATAATGATTGGGTGATGATTGAAAAAACCTTTTATTTGTGACCTTATTCTACCATTATTCACATTATCCATCATTAGAACCCCAAGATTCTTGGATTGATAGATGTTTGGTGACCTGAGCTCCATCGGGTGCCCAGATTTGTGGTGGATCGATGAGATGTCAATGATTCTTCAAGAAAATCATAGATCATGAATCTTCAGAATGAATGGATGGTAAATCTAATGGTGTTTTTCCTGAACATCAAGGATTAGAGGTTCAGAATTCTGCATTACATTCACAAAATCCCTCATTGATGATCATATCTATTTTTTGGTGAACGACAACCATCAAGAAATATTGAAGGATAGATCCGATGATATTGGGAGGAAACATGATTGAATCTAAAGTGGTTGGACAAGATGTAAAGCACCGATGACTTTTGGGGGAAATTTAGGGGTTTTGGAAAAATCCCAACTATATGACATATAGGATAAACAACACAAAACATGTTTCCCCCTTAGCAAATATTTTACGGTTTTGAAGAATTTAAGGGTAACACGGCGTGTAGTACTCCCTTACGTACTATGTATCCTTTCCTTGGTTGGAAAATTTGTGTGATGGTCCCATCGATGGGGAGTCTATATATTGGTAAAAAAACATGGTTTATCCACATAGATAGTGTTCTGTGTGGGCCTACATGTTGTATTCCAAATTATATTGACATGGGGTCCGAGTACATGGATACAGCCGGTAGACACAAATTGGTCACCAAATAGGTGGGATACACCATGTATTCCAACTACATGATAAGAACCCATACATGGATGGGACTTGTCAGCCAACCCGATACACTTCCATGTAGTGAAGAGGGACCATACACTATATGAGTCCCCTCACATGTCATGTACTACTAGATTTATTCAAAGCGATCTTCAACTTTCTTTGTCTCCTTCTTTTTAACTCATAAATTGACCCGTGATATGCCTATCCAGAGTGGTTTTCTATATAGAACACGATGGTACCCTCAAATGTGGATTTTGATATTAAATGTTATATCTTATGGATCTGGAATGTGATAAGGTGAAACACAATGTTGAAAAAAATCATATAGAATCACCCAAGTAGTACCGTGCTTACCCTCTATGTAGGATGGGTAGTGGTGTTCCATGAATATATTTATAAGTTAACCTATAGTAGGGATAGGCATTAGAATTCCTTGAAATGCTTTGATTACCCTCAAGTAGGAATAATAAGTGGCATTTCCTGATGATATCTTTTAGGCATAACCTTCTATATTGGATGATGATTGGCATTTCCTTGATTACTCACTTGGATTACCCACTAGTAGGACTGGGTTATGGCGTTCCTCGGTGAATACCAATGCTTTACCCTCCTATCATACAAGGGAACTATATTCATTCCTAAAACTGGTAACACATCAATAGTGTAGAACAATGAAAATATATGGATTGTTGAACCTTTGGGATCACGAGAAAGAGGGAAAACTTCCCCACAGATAAGAATTATTTTTAGGCAACATAAAACCGTGTGTGTGAGTCAGTACCACCAAAAGCAGATAGTATCAAGGTGTGGTGATTGAGTTAATTAAGCTTGTGTGCCCAAGGAAGACACATGAGCTATTGGGAATCATATATGGACATTCCATTGAAATGTTGGCTACTCATCCTATTTGACATAGCTATGGGATAAAAAACCCCTTACTCTCTCGTTTGGATTTTTTTAACTGAGCATATATTTATATCCTATTTTAGTACCTAATCCTTGGGTATAGTTACTCTCATTTCAGGATAGGAGAATATGTGTGGGGTATGCCACATGATTTCTGTGTTTATCTTATCATGGTTGGATGAGTCTACACTCCTACTATAGGTACTGAAGACTCGACTAGAAGTTTATCTTCTCACTGTATGGAGCTCCTTCTATTTGGGTGAGTACACATTCAATCTTTTGTTTGGTTGAGTTGTACTCTCTTATCGTAGTTTGTTCTATCTACTGCTTCCCTCTTTTTCTTTATCTCTTACTTCTCCCCTTCACATATTGGGGGAATTCTACTAGTTAGGTATATAATTCCCCTGGTTGGGATTTTTCCATCTCCTGCCGTGTCCTTTTTAGACAACAGATAGGTCGATTTTGACTTCAGAGGAACTTAGGGATACATGGTTCTTGGACAACATCTAGGGGTTTTAGCTTGGGATACCGGAGCTCGAATATCTCGATTGTTTCCTATTTTCTAGTTTTTTTAGGTTTGGACGTGTTTCTGGTATGTGCACATATTATTTCCCAGTTACCATTTAGTATACCCTACCATACTTCCTTTTTTAGTGGTCCATGCATATATGGTATATTTAAAAAATTGTTTCATATTTAATTTATTTCCCTATGAGATTTTACATTGAGTTGGATGTGTGCTTGGGTATAGGGATTTAGGACAATTCCACTCCATGTTATGTGTGCCTTGATCACTTTTCACCACCCCTTACCTATGGATAGTAGCTTGGGGTAGCTATGGATCGATCCCCAACATGGGTAAGATTGTTACAACATGTTCTATGAGATCATAAAATTTTCATATAACTTATGTAAGTGTTATACACCAAAAGATTGAAAATAATTTATATATTTAATTTGTTACTTCCAAGAATATAATTGTGGATTGGGTTCACTCAATATTACATCATTACATTATTAAAGGTTTACTTGAATGAAAATTTCATTAGAAACATCCCCTTAATGAACGAGGTTCACTCCCAAGCTTAGTCTTAATTAACTCATTATACATCCATAATTAACCATTTTATTTTAAGGATATATAATTGTGTTCCCACCAATAATATAATTAAAATAATACATATATGTTCCATGACAACATAAATTTTTTTTCATAACATTACCAGCTTATAGGAACTAGGTTTCATATACATTTCATCATTACATTATAGCGTAAACTATTCACATGAAAATCATTTTATAAAGTTTATATCATATCTTAAATAACCTATGGGAGAGAAATACAATTCTTAGAATAATACCTAAATCTTCATTATTGTAGTACATACAATGAATAATATTGATTGGAATTATTTTATGATAGCCATAGAAAAATACAATTATGATCATATAATTTTATCACAGATGAGAAAGGCCTTTATAATTCTATGGGGGAATTTCTTGAGGAAAATGAACTTTTCACTTTGATATTAATAATATAAAATCAAAATAAATAGCAAATATTAAGGAAAATATTTTCTTTTAAGAAAACCATTCGATCATTTAATTTATGATCGAAATAATTTAGTGGTCATGGTGATAGGAAAGTATGTTAAATTCATGTACATTTAAAATTATTCCTTTTATTTTTTGGGGAAAATTCAACTTTACATCATTCAAAAAATGATAAAAAGATTCATTATATACCATATAGTAAAAACAAAAAGCGCAAAAAATATAAATAATCAAATAAAATATTAAATGAATTATTGAAAATGTTTTTAGATAACATAGACAAGAAATAAAAATGTTTTTTCAACCCAAGAGATAAATAATGTATGATTTCATTAAAACTATTACTATGACTCATTGAATACATAAGGATAGTAAAATGAAAGAAAAAATTGTAATCTCTAGAAATAAAATAATAAGAAGAAAATTGATGATTTTCTTGAGAGGTAAATTAGAACATTTCTTGATAAAAAACTAATTCATTATCAATCATGATAATGAATAATATATTTATATAAGTGCATTACACATGTTGAAATTTTATTAAAACTGATATAACATAATTTATAGTAAATATTAATTTATTGTAATTTTATTTTATAGTCACATACATACTTAAATTACCCTATAATATATTGCTATATTATTTCATCACCGATTTAATACTAATTAAATATTAAAATAATCATTTTTGAGTGTTGACATTTTAATTTTTTATGTGAATTTCTATTTTATGGGTCTCGTCCGTATTCATTGATCATGGTTAAAGCATCTCCAAACTATTATCCATGATATAAATATAATATATATTAATTATATAAATCTATATATCTATATTCATCCATAAATGATAGATATACAAAAATGATTTACACTATTCATAGAGATGGTAAGTCATGTATAGACATGAAAATTCTTTAAAATATTCGATGAATAGAATAAATAAAATATAGATAATAATTCACCATTATAGACAAATTACTAATATATATATATATATATAATTTCCTTCAATATCTCCTCATTAACATCCATGTAATGAAAAAATGAAAAAAATTACATTACTAGGTTAATGTGGTAGTCCACATATATGCTTGCTAAATATTACAATATTTATATGAATTGAAACATAATAATTAAGAAATGATATTAATGTTATAGAAGAATAAATTTATTTTAAATAACATATATAAACATTAATCTGATCATAAAAACCATCCATGAAATCTTGAGGTAGAAAATTAATTATATCGCCACAAGGAGACGGTAGTCCATAGGTATGCACGAGTGATACTATAACATATAATTCAATGGGATTGTGGATGAATAATAGTTATTAAATAATAATAATAGTATTTTAGTAAATTAATGATTTTGAATATATTATTTTAGGAATAACAGCATATATTTACTTGATGTAGTTGAAGGAATAAATCAAAAGTTCTTGAGTAAGATAATTACATATTCATCATTAGACCTCCACTAGATATGTTCTTAAGAACCAATAATACAGTATTTTCAGAATCCCCTAAACTATATATAATATAAAGGGAATTTTGATAGATAATATTTCATGTTTTGAATCAGATATATGTTTCAATGTAGTACAATGAAAAGAAATAAGGGGGCGCTTTCATATGAGAGGGAAATGAAACCAATTGTATTACATAAAATATAAATATATAAATAATTTATTTCTCTTGTAGAATGATTTTTTATAGAAATTAATTTGAAGAAAAAAATTCTATGGTATTTTTATCATTTGGAAAAAGAAAATTTTATAGGGTTTTCTTGCATTGTAAAATATATCTTTTGGTCTAACCACTTTAATATCCGAATATATCATTAATTTTTTTAATGATGTTTTCAATATTAATGGGTTGAAATGTTACTTATAAGGTATAAAATTGTTCACAATAGGATAAGATACTAAATTTTAATCCAAAAAACCTCATACATGACTTTTTTAAATTTTTTAGTAAATTTCTAATAATTTAATAAAATTGTATTTTTTATAAAATATAATTAATCCAATTTTGGACACTATTCACTTAATTATTATTTGGAATCAACATGGAAACAATGGAATTCAAAAATAAAAGTTTCAAATATTCACGATTTTTTATATTCTATATAATTCATATAACTCTATAACATACTAAAATAGTGTTACCATTAGAGTTTTTAATAAAATTTCCTCAATTCTTCTACTAGTTGCACAAGAACTGTGACAATGTTGCACATGAATTTAATGTAATTATTCCATAAATAAATATTATAAACAAATTATGATGATAAAAAATCATTAGTAATTATGAATATGATTTATAAAAAAATAATTTGTTTTTAAAATGTTACTAAATATTATAGATATTAAAATCTATACGTGACATTTTTTACATTATCTTTTACCAAAATGTTATAAATGTAGAAATACAAGTTAAAAGAAAAATGGTAATATTTTAGAATTTTTTATCATTATGGTTGAAATGGATTCATAAAATTAAATAAATATAAGTGTTTTAGTGAATTGCAAGACTTATCACATTAGTTATAACCACAATTAACACATTTTACATTTACTATGGTATCAAAAACATACAACATTTACTATTTTTATTGATAAAAAATATAGGGGACCTATTTAAAACAATTTAACAGAATATCCCAATTATCTAATTAATTTTTTCACAATTAAATATAAATTAATAGTATAAATTAATTTTAAAATTAACCTATAAAATTTGACAAATTTATTTTTTCCAAAAAAAATAATTTTTTAAACATACAATGTATTTATATCAAAATTAGACAAAAAATTAATTTTCATATAATTTATTGGATTATTTATTATATAACTGATATTTATTTACCATTAAAATAAATTAAAAATACAATGGACCCCTTTAAAATAAATAAATGAAATTAAAAATGCTATCAAAAAATAATTATTTTTCATTATTCATCGAAAAATCAATCATTTTAAAAAATTAAATAAAAACTAACTGTATCATAATTTGGACATTATAACATCAAAAAATAATATTCATTTTTTAAAATACACTTTATAAAATTGGAGAATAGTAATTATATTACTTTTCACAAAAATGAAAAAAATGTTTTTTGACAATGAAATGTAATCTTGAATCATATAATGACATTACTAAAAAAATTAAATATTCATTTACTAATATGATTTATTTATATATAAATGTTTAAAATTATTTTCAGAATATATTAATTCATATCTACTCTTCTAATTTAATATCTAGGATTTAACGGTGTTATATAATAGTTTATTTTGGATTTTGTTTTTGAGTATCACAAGTTATTGATGGTATTGCATTTATTTAAAGGGAATTATATCAAAAAATCACGGGGTGTTACATGAATTTTTTTTGTCAATAAAAAATATTCACTTTTAATATTTATTTACTTCCTAGCATTTGAAATCTTCAATTAGCCCCACCATGATGCTTTATAAAAATGGGAATATTTTTTATCATAAAAAGCCTTTATATTTTTCATTTACTAGTATATAAATAAAGAGATGTTATTGTTTTAAGTAAATAATATACTAGTAACTATTAAAATACAATATATAAATCATCCAATAATCATTAATGGGGTAGATGATTACTTTTCTCTAGATATAACAAATACATACATTATCAACAATGGAATTGACTATTATAAAATGATGGTTATATACTAAATGATTCTAAACTAAGAAACTATTTATTTTATTGTTGTTATGAGGAAGGTTAATTCCAATACTAAAATAATTTTTTTTACTCACTATTGAATTATTTTACAAGTAATAACAATATTTAAATTTCATCATATAAAATATAAAATTTTATTTATTGGATATTTAAATTTCAAATTTTAAAGAAATTAGTGTTTTGATAAAAATAAAAACCATGGTGAGAGTTAATGGTAAGTGTAACACCCTAGGTAAATAAAGAATATGACATATTAATATTTATCCATATTTGTGAATAAAATATTAATATGACTTTAAAGGGGACGCTATGCTCGATGGCATACCCAACACGCAACAACGAGTTTCTTGGGAATCTTACGTTGCACTCTAATAATAAAATAATATTATTTTAAATGGTAGTTAACATGTAGCCGTTGTATTGGCGGGAATGGATAGAAATAACTAAAATATTATTATATATGTTTTTTAATGTTTTTACACTTATCCAATAAAGGATAAAGGCATAAAATATGGAAATAATTCGATTTTAGGCGTATATGCTCTAGTTTTCACTAAAGGTTCACTTATCACCTTTTGATGGAGAACTGTCATTAAATATAGTTTTGTTCACTCTTATACATCCTTTTGGACTAAATAAAACTCTTCTTAAGAATTGGGACATCAAAATTTACTTTGTGTAAATTTTTGGTATCTTTCCGATAAAGTCCTTTTTTTAATGAATGTGTAAAATGTTGTATTTTAATTCAAAACCTTTTTTTAATCTGATTTATTTATATGATTAGATTATATTTTGAATTGATTTTAAAGTGAAATTAGAATATATTTTTACCATTAAATCTAATAGAGGTCATTGGAATTAATTTCACTTTGAAATCAGACTTAAACTAGTGTCAATCTTTTGATACTTACTATTTCATAAAAACACGCTATTTGATCTGACATCGGGAATTAATTACTAAATTAATTAATGTGACTTATATGTTTTGAATTTTATAATATAGACTTCATTTTTGAATTCGGAATATCAAATATATCTTAGGGTGAATTTTTGGTAATTTTCTGAAAAACTTCAATTTTTGATAAATAGTGAAACCACTAAGTGGTACTTATAAAAACTGATTTTCCCTTTAAATGAAATTTTGCCACCTTTGTGTTTTGAATTTCAAAAATCCGACATACATGGTTGTAATTAATAAGTAAAATTTGGTTCAATGGGATTAAAATAATATTTTGGTGAATAGTAACTTATTAAGTTTTTAATCGCGATTAAAGGTAATTAGTGTTGTTTAAGGCAAAAATAATGTTTTAATAATATGAAATGAACTTGACACATGTACGAACCTCATTTGATGTGTCATGGCCGACCAAGAAAATCCATGGGTCATCTTGGGGACCCCATGGAGCCACTTTGGTTGGGAAATGACATAAATAACTTTTTATTTAATGTTAAAGTAAAAATAACACACACATGAGATGCTTTACAAAAACAATTTTTACATGGGGTTATACAAGTCCGATTTTTGACTATAAATATTCATTGGAAATATAAAACGATTTCCTAAATTATAGTATTTTTTTATAATTTTAGACGTTAATAAATTAAATTATTAATGACATCATGATGATGTAGCGATGACCTCATTATTTAACGATTTAAATAAAATGGAATGATAATGTAATATATAATATCTACACATGTCCAAAACTTATTTGATGAGTTTATTTCGAACTCTTATCACCTTATCCTAGAAATACATCAATGTGGGACCTCTTAAATCCGAATACCATTTTGAAATAAAGTGACTTTGCTTCACTTTCCAAGAGTGCCCCTCCTATCCTCTTATAAAAGGCCCCCACCTCTACCACTTTTCCAACACTCCCAAAGCTTTTGGCTCAGCCAAACCCTGCCCATTTTGTCTCTCGACTTCCCTCCCTTACTCCTTGAAGCCTCACTTTGGGCAGAAGTCTTCCCAAGGAAGCCTTTGAGCTCAAACCAAAGGGAGTTACCCGATTTTAAGGTAATGTCTTCTTTTGAGTCCTTTTGTTTTATTTTTCTTCTCCAACCCCCTAAAATCTTTTTATTATTTTCATTTGTAACAACTACAGTATCCTCAATATACTAGGATGTTGTTATATGAAGGATTCGAGCTACACGTACGCACACATACATCTAATGGTTAAAGAACATACTGTTTCTATGGATGGCGAATTTCTGCCTCATGAAACGATGATTGTTCAACACTCATATAAAACCTTCAAAGGTGGCCATTAAGATGTCACTATATTTATATATGATGTATAATATGTTTATGTTTTACTTAAGCTTCTGTATTTTTCATTTGTGGCTTCCATTATGGGTATACGCGATATCATCATTTTAGGAAGTGCGGACTACCGCCCCCTCAAAGTGATGTGATTCTTTAATGCCATACGTGGGACGTATAAAGGGTGGATTTAATGTTATTATATATGATGTTATACTGGAATTATTATATACCTCTATATCATTATTATTTCTTTCCATTAAAGTATGAGATAGAAATGAAGGTAGCGTTCATGCGTACGTACGGCTTACCGTCTCCATGAACGGTGCATTTCATTTCTTATCCCCAAATGTAATGTACTATTATAAGTACATGTATATAATGGATATATATGATTAATGATACATCTAAATGATGAATATAATTCTGGAATTAAAATATACATACCTCTCATTTAGTTTTAATTCCATTAATATGACAAAGAAATGAAAGTAGCGTTCATGCGTACGTACGGCTTACCGTCTCCATAAACGGTGCATTTCATTTTTACCTCTAAATGATTATGTGATATTATAAATACATGTATATTCTAGATATATATGATATATATGATATCCAAATCAGGAATGTCATTATGGATATAAAGAACCTTTGACCACACGAACAACATGTAATTGTAAGAAGTCCACTTTCGACTTAAGAACCATATATCGGCAAAACAAACATTATTAACTTAAATGATTACATAATGTTTATAACATGGAAATAAGTGATATAAAAGGACTAATTAACATGAATAAGGTTCTTAAGAAAATATAAATTAACTCAAGTTTATTATTCAGGACGTTAAAGAAAGATCGAGTCAAGTCGGACCCGAGGTAAGGGATCCTACTCCTCTCTTTCTTATTAAGTACACTCTTTTATGTCATTCCTTTTAAAGCTAATATTTATTGTTATTGGGAAGTTATTTTATATTAATCATATAGTAATTTTTATGTTCATGTGATGAGAGACCCTATTCTCTCTCATCAATCCATTTTGGGAGTTTTGAGTGGTGCCGATAGGCTGCCGAATTTTCGTAAGAGATCTAACATCTCTCTTTCTTTTAAAGTACTCTCCTTTATGTCACTTCTTTTAAGCTCCTATTTGTTATGTTGGGGGATGTTATTTTATATTCCTCTTTCTTTAAACATTATGTTGATGTGATGAGAGACCCTATTTCCTCTCATCAATCCATTTTGGAAGTGTTAAGTGGCGCCGTTAGGCTGCCGAGTTTTCGTAAGAGATTTTTCATCTCACTTTTATTCCTGTGAGATTTATGCTACATTTGCCACAATTTCCATTGAGTGGTTTATGTACTTCCCACTATTACACTCCTTTTGTAATATAATTCCATTTATGGGTATTTACATATTCATTGTATGACACTTCTTCACGGGGCGTATGATTTGAAAGATACCCAAGTCCGTAAGGGAACCTTTCACCCACCTCTTTTTAAAAGACTTCTTTTGTTGGGTCATTTAATTTACATATTGTTATGTTGGGATATGTTCTCATATATCCTTATTGATGTATCTTTTATGTCCAAGTGATGATATACCCTTTTTATCTCTCATCAACTCATTTTGATGTGATGCCGTTAGGCTATCAAGAGAACTTCTTAACCCAATTTCGATTTCCTTGGGTTCAACATGTAGTAATTGAATATGTAATCCTTTGAATATGTGTGAATGGGGTATGATTATTTTACACTTAATATCCACTTATATTTGGTGTATTCATTTGTCACACATAATTATGTAATTGAATTATCCTTAAACCAAGGATACCGTCTTTGTAAGGGACTTCGTCTCAATATCCTTTCATTGAGGAATATTTCGTTTTATACACAACTTTCTTTTATACAGTGTATAACCCCCTTTGAATTTTACTTTTATACAAAAGGAATGTTTTTCTACGAAGAGTTTTACAAAACGACAAAAAGGAATTTTTCTTTTAACGTACGCGGCGACAACGACCTTTTCCGCCACCGCGAGTATTACTTGGTCTTTGGCTTCCTCAACAAGCCATAATATTTTTAGAATAAAATAAATACCATATACTCTTTTATGTATTTTGGTATTGAAAATGGTTTTGATAAAGTATTCTATTATTTCAATATATTTATGATATATTGTGATTGAAATTTGGAAATTTTATCATTCCTTTATATTGGTTTTATGTTTTATGTTTTTATATTGGTACTTGGACATTTTAACGGGTGGTTACGTTACAAACCATATGAAGGGTGGTGCCGTAAATACCAGGACGGGTGGTTACATTATATCCTCCAATGCATTGGTTATGGTAGTCGGCCGTATGGATATTCCATTAAGTATGTATGGAAATTGGTCATATGGCTATTCCATTAAGTGATATGTGTGGGAGTCGACCGTATGGTTATTCCACTTAAGTATGTTTATGTCCCAAGTTACCTTTATATATGTTATGTGTTCTTTATATGGGTTTTATGGTAATCCTTTGGTTACCAAAAGGTAATTAATGATATTTTATTCAGTGAAGAGTTTTTAATACATCATAAAGGTGAAAAGTATTACATTGATAAAGTATACATGGTTTATTTTTTTGTTTTGATAAACTAACAGTTTTTATTCTTTGTGAATCCCTTACTGAGCTTTTTATGCTCATCCCAAGTTTTTGAAATGTTTTTCACAGGACATAGCGTGGAATAGGGTCAAGAATGGGATCAAAGTAAAGTCATGCTACCTAAAACATGGAACTATAAATGTTTCTTTTTAAGAGTTTTATTTTATGGAAATTTAGTAGAGGCGACTACTTTGTAATCTTTTGAGATGTAATAGTTATGTCCTAATTCTCTAAAACTCTAAACCTGAAAAGATCCTCAATGTGAATTATTCATTTCATTCAATTTTAAGTAAGATTTAAGGCTGGGGCCTTATAGTTGGTATCAAAGGTCAGTTTAGATAACATTAGAGGTTAGGGTATTCTCTAAGCATAAGTGACATTACCATAATGGTTAGGATTTCAGAAAGAGTCCTAGTTTTAGATAAAGTGAATGAGTAAGTATATCTTAGTGTTTATCTTCCTCATTAGTACATGATGGTTTTGTTGATGTACTGACACTGACATTTCTGTTTTTAGTGAATGGATGGATCTAGCAGGCACCAAAGAGACAACAGGTTTGAAGGAAAACTGTGGTGGTTCTCTGATTAAGATACAAGATAAAATGGGGGATTCAATGAGGAAACTCATGGTTGTTCTAAACCAACTATCAAGGAGTCATGATCAACAACTTCAACCTTGGTTAGTTCTCTAATGCATCATGTACGAGATGGCCAACTCGATGTGGAAATTCAGGTAATAAATATTAAGGTAACCATTAGAGTTTATATGATCCTTACTTTTGAGGTAATTATGGGTTATTATATGATATGATGGAAAATGAAAGGCATGAGATAAACTTGAGGTTAAAATATGTTGTGTTTATTTTTGAAGATTTTATCTCTTTTTGGGGAATGTTTTATGAATTATATAGTATTGGGAAAAGGACAGCACGCAGACCGTGTGACAACCCGTCGCGTCGGACAATGCTGCGGGAATCGAACCCACAACCAAAGTGCGACTGGTATTTATCGCCTACCACTGGACTACGTGAAGTCCCGGGTTAGTTTGACTGATTCCTTTTAGTTGGATGATTTTAGGAATCAATAGTATGTTTATTTTGGGTTCTTTATGAAAATGATTAACCTATCATAGATGATATGTGATTAGGTTAATTACTTTTCAATACTAGACTTTAGGAGCAACTGATGTTGTTTGGAGATAAATGTTACGATTTAACTTGGAAGACTATGTGACTAAATCCTTCAAATATTTGGGTTACACCCTTAGTTTGGTTTACTTTGAAGAATTTTATGGGCAAATTGTTTATCGAATGGTCCTCTTTGAAATTTGGGTTTTGTTGGAAAAATTTTGGATATTAAGAATAGATTTTCTTTTTATAAAGTGTTATCCTTTTCTGGATTATCTGATCTTGTACTAACCTTTTGGGTTTTGGTTTTGGTTCATGTCTAAAGACATGGGAAGTATATAGTTCTTTTTTTTGGGTTAGGTGATTCTCTAGAAGTTTATTATAGTACTCTTAATGTGAACATGTCTTCCTAAATACTCGTCTTTTGGGGAAAATATGAGTTTGTGTAAGGAATCTAATAAAAGTTGAAAGTCAACATGATAAGTGATTATGTTTCCTTATGAATAAATTCCTCTATAAAAATTAACTTAAAACAAAAATGTTGTCTATTAACTTTTCCTACTGGGGAATCAAATACCGTTTAACCCATCACAAGTTTGTGATTTTCTTGTGATTAACTTTCTCCTAAACATGTTTTCTATCACTCTCCATCAGAACATGACCCTATGTTTTCTCCTCCATGTCCATGATTTCATACATGTAATCCTACTATGGGTTAACTCGGGTGACCTTTGTACTTATCTTTCTTTATTTTAATGTGATTGATTTACCGACTCTTGTTCTGATGTGGGACTTTCAAGGATGTTCCCAAGCCCAATTTTAAAATTGCGAGGACGCAATTCCCAAAAGGGGGGAAGGATGTAACACCGCAGGTAAATAAAGAATATGACATCTTTATATTTATCCATATTTGTGAATAAAATATTAATATGACTTTAAAGGGGACGCTATGCTCGATGGCGTACCCAACACGCAACAACGAGTTTCTTGGGAATCTTACGTTGCACTCTAATAATAAAATAATATTATTTTATATGGTAGTTAACATGTAGCCGTTGTATTGGCGGGAATGGATAGAAATAACCAAAATATGATTATATCTGTTTTTTAATGTTTTTACACTTATCAAATAAAAAATAAAGGCATAAAATACGGAAATAATTCGATTTTAGGCGTATATGCCCTAGTTTTCACTAAAGGTTCACTTATCGCCTTTTGATGGAGAACCATCATTAAATAAAATTTTGTTCATTCTTATACATCCTTTTGGACTAAATAAAACTATTCTTAAGAATTGGGACATCAAAATTTACTTTCTGTAAATTTTTGGTATCTTTCTGATAAAGTCCTTTTTTTAATGAATAGTGTAAAATGTTGTATTTTAATTCAAAACCTCTTTTTAATCTGATTTATTTATATGATTATATTATATTTTGAATTGGTTTTAAAGTGAAATTAGAATATATTTTTACCATTAAATCCAATAGTGGTCATTGGAATTAATTTCACTTTGAAATCAGACTTAAACTAGTGTCAATCTTTTGATACTTATTGTTTCATAAAAACACGCTATTTGATCTGACAGCGGGAATTAATTATTAAATTAATTAATGTGACTTATATGTTTTGAATTTTGTAAAATAGACTTAATTTTTGAATTCGGAATATCAAATATTACTTAGGGTGAATTTTTTGTAATTTTCTGAAAAACATCAATTTTTGATGAATACTGAAACCACTAAGTGGTACTTATAAAAACTGATTTTCCGTTTAAATGAAATTTTTCCACCTTTGTGTTTTGAATTTCAAAAATCCAACATACATGGTTGTCATTAAGAAGTAAAATGTGGTTCAATGGGATTAAAATAATTTTTTGGTGAATAATAACTTATTAAGTTTTTAATCGCGATTAGAGGTAATTAGTGTAGTTTAAGGTAAAAATAATGTTTTAATTATATTAAATGAACTTTACACATGTCCTAACCTCATTTTATGTGTCATGTCTGACCAAGACAAGCCATGGGTCAACTTGGGGACCCCATAGAGCCACTTTGGTTAGGAAATGACATAAATAACTTTTTATTTAATGTTAAAGTAAAAATGACACACACATGAGATGTTTTACTAAAACAATTTTTACATGGGGTTATACAAGTCAGATTTTTTACTATAAATATTAATTGGAAAGCTAAAAATATTTTCTAAATCATAGTAGTTTTTTTATAATTTTTATACGTTAATAAATTAAATTATTAATGACATCATGATGATGCGCTGATGACCTCATTATTTAACGATTTAAATAAAATGGAAAGATAATGTAATATATAATATCTACACATGTCCAAAACCTATTGGATGAGTGGATTTCGAACCCATATAACCTTATCCCCGAAATAACTCAATGTGGGACCTCTTAAATCCGAATACCATTTTGAAATAAAGTGACTTTCCTTCACTTTCCAAGAGTGCCCCCCCTCTCCTCTTATAAAAGGCCCCCACCTCTACCTCTTTTCCCACACTCCCAAAGCTTTTGGCTCGGCCAACCCCTGCCCATTTTGTCTCTCCATTTCCCTCCCTTACTCCTTGAAGCCTCACTTTGGGCAGAAGTCTTCCCAAGGAAGCCATTGAGCTCAAACCAAATGGAGTTACCCGATTTTAAGGTAATGTCTTCTTTTGAGTCCTTTTGTTTTATTTTGCTTCTACAACCCCCTAAACTCTTTTTATTATTTTATTTTGTAACAACTACAGTATCCTCAATAGACTAGGATGTTTTTATAAGATTTATTCGAGCTACACTTACACACACATACATATAATGGTTAAATAACATAATGTTTGTGTGGATGGCGAATTTCTTCCTCACGAAACGATGATTGTTCAATACTCATATAAAACCATCAAAGGTGGCCATTAAGATGCCACTATATTTATATATGATGTATAATATGTTTATGTTTTACTTAAGCTTCTGTATTTTTCACTTTTGGCTTACCTTTATGGCTTCCATTATGGGTATACGCGATATCATCATTTTAGGAAGTGCGGACTACCGCCCCCTCAAAGTGATGTGATTCGTTAATGCCATACGTGGGACGTATAAAGGATGGATTTAATGTTATTATATATGATGTTATACTGGAATTATTATATACCTCTATATCATTATTATTTCTTTCCATTAAAGTATGAGATATAAATGAAAGTAGCGTTCATGCGTACGTACAACTTACCGTCTCCATGAACGATGCATTTCATTTCTTATCCCCAAATGTAATTTACTATTATAAGTACATGTATATAATGGATATATATGATTAATGATACATATATATGATTAATATAATTCTAGAATTAAAATATACATACCTCTCATTTAGTTTTAATTCCATTAATATGACAAAGAAATGAAAGTAGCGTCCATGCGTACGTACGGCTTACCGTCTCCATAAACGGTGCATTTCATTTTTTACCTCTAAATGATTATGTGATATTATAAATACATGTATATTCTAGATATATATGATATATATGATATCCAAATCAGGAATTTCATTCTGGATATAAATAACCTTTGACCACACGAACAACATGTAATTGTAAGAAGTCCACTTTCGACTTAAGAACCAAATATCGGCAAAACAAACATTATTAACTTAAGTGATTACATAATGTTTATAACATGGATATAAGTGATATAAAAGGAATAATGAACTTGAATAAGGTTCTTAAGCAAATATAAATTAACTCAAGTTTATTATTCAGGACGTTAAAGAATGATCGAGTCAAGTCGGACCCGAGGTAAGGGATCCTACTCCTCTATTTCTTTTTAAGTACACTCTTTTATGTCATTCCTTTTAAAGCTCATATTTATTATTATTGGGAAGTTATTTTATATTAATCTTACTGTAATTTTTATGTTCATGTGATGAGAGACCCTATTTTTTCTCATCAATCCATTTTGAGAGTTTTGAGTGGCGCCGATAGGCTACTGAATTTTCGTAAGATATCAAACCTCTCTCTTTCTTTTAAAGTACTCTCCTTTATATCACTTCTTTTAAGCTCTTATTTGTTAGGTTGGGGGATGTTCTTTTATATTACTCTTTATGTAAACATTATGTTTATGTGATGAGAGACCCTATTTCCTCTCATCAATCCATTTTGGAAGTTTTAAGTGGCGCCGTTAGGCTGCCGAGTTTTCGTAAGTGATTTTTCATCTCACTTTTATTCCCGTGAGATTTATGCTAAATTTGCCACAATTTCCATTGAGTGGTTTATGTACATCCCACTATTACACTCCTTTTGTTATATAATTCCATTTATGGGTATTTACATATTCATTGTATGACACTTCTTCACAGGGCGTATGTTTTGAAAGATACCCAAGTCGGTAAGGGAACCTTTCACCCTCCTCTTTTTAAAAGACTTCTTTTGTTGGGTCTTTTAATTTACATATTTTTATGTAGGGATATGTTCTCATATATACTTATTGATGTTACTTTTATGTCCAAGTGATGAGATACACTTTTTATCTCTCATCAACTCATTTTGATGTGACGCCGTTAGGCTGTCAAGAGAACTTCTTAACACAATTTCGATTTCTTTGGGTTCAACATGTAGTAATTGAATATGTAATACTTTGAATATGTGTGAATGACCTTTGATTATTTTACACTTAATATCCACTTATATTTGGTGTATTCATTTGTCACACATAATTATGTAATTGAATTATCCTTAAACCAAGGATATCGTCTTTTTAAGGGACTTCATCTCAATCTCCTTTCATTGAGGCATATTTCGTTTTATACACAACTTTCTTTTATACGGTGTATAAAACCCTTTGGTTTTTACTTTTATACAAAAGGAATATTTTTTTATGAAGAGTTTTACAAAACTACAAAAAGGAATGTTTCTTTTAACGTACGTGGTGACAACGACCTTTTCCGCCACCGTGAGTATTTCCTGGTCTTTGGCTTCCTCAACAAGCCGTAATGTTTTTAGAATAAAATAAATACCATATACACTTTTATGTATTTTGGTATTGAAAATGGTTTTGATAAAGGATTATATTATGTCAATATATTTATGATATATTGTGATTGAAATGTGGAAATGTTATCATTCCTTTATATTGGTTGTATGTTTTATGTTCTTATATTGGTACGTGGAAATTTTAATGGCTGGTTACGTTATAAACCATATGACGGGTGGTGCTGTGAATACCAGGACGGGTGGTTACGTTATAACCTCCAATGCATTGGGTTTGGAAGTCGGCCGTATGGCTATTCCATTAAGTATGTATGGAAATTGGCCATATGGCTATTCCATTAAGTGATATGTGTGGGAGTCGACCGTATGGTTATTCCACTTAAGTGTGTTTATGTCCCAAGATACCTTTATATATGTTATGTGTTCTTTATATGGGTTTTATGGTAATCCTTTGGTTACAAAAAGGTAAGTAATGATATTTTATTCAGTGAATAGTTTTTACTACTTCATAAAGGTGAAAAGTATTACTTTGATAAAGTATACATGGTTTATTTTTTTGTTTTGATAATCTAATAGTTTTTATTCTTTGTGTATCCCTTACTGAGCTTTTTATTCTCATCCCAAGTTTTTCAAATGTTTTTCACAGGACTTAGCGTGGAATAGAGTCAAGGATGGGATCAAGGGAAATTCATGCTACCTAACACATGGAATTATACATGTTTCTTTTTAAGAGTTTTATTTTATGGAAATTTAGTAGAGGCGACTACTTTGTAATCTTTTGAGATGTAATAGGTATGTCCTAATTCTCTAAAACTCTAAACCTGAAAATATCCTCAATGTGAATTATTCATTTAATTCAATTTTAAGTAAGGTTTAAGGCTGGGTCCTTATAGTAATTCATTTAGTTTTATACCTAGATAAATGATGTCTAAATGTATCATAGATTCATAATGACAATTAATGGTTTATAATCACAAGGAGAATATGAAATTATAAATGCTGAAATATTTGAAAATATTATTGATATTAATTATAAAAAATGTGAATCAAATAGAACAATATTTATGTATTCTAATCATTCTTCAAATATTATATATATTGATACTGTTAGAACACTAATATATTATAAAAATAATCATATAAGACAAAAGGAAAATGTGAAAAAGAAGAAAGGATATTAACTTTATTATAATAACATAAATAGTCCATAATAATAAAGATGAAATAGTTCTTCTAATTAATGAAGATAAGTTTTCTCATTTTGAAGAAACGGGTATGTTTATTATTTTAAAGAAAGGACATATGAAAAATTATAACTAAAGAGTGAAAAAAATAGTTATTAATGATCTAGTATATGAGAAGAATGAAATGATTCGAATAATATGATTGAATATGATCACATGAACCCAATAGAAATCCAATTGCATTTTCAATGACTGAATACAAATTGTAATGATTAACGAAATTTAACTATATATAAATGAAATAAGATTTTAATGGGAAAAAATACATAATGTTTAAGTGAATACACTTCTTCAAAAAATAATTAAGATAGTTGTGGTTGTATGATGATTTTGTGATTCATTTATTCAACTATTATTATAGATGAATTATGATTCATGTATAAGGTTAGTGAATCATTAAAAATTGATTCTATATATTTTTTGTACTCTTCTGATGATGAATAATAATTTTTCTATAAAATCAATAAATTAATGAAGATCTTATGGATGCAGAAAAACCTACTAATTGTTTTATAGAAAATATAATCACGATAAAGAAAATATTGTAAAAAAATGAATGTTTAAACCTAAAGGTTAGTAGTCTAGATCTAGTGGTTACATTACTATTTGGGTATAAGATACAAGTGATTTTTTCTGAATGTAATGAATAGTCTTTTAGTCTTGATAAGCTAGATACATAATTTATTCGTCCATTAAATTTTAAAAAAAACATTAAAACATATTTTTTTTAGGATAATATCATTATCACCTCAAGAATATCATCCCGTATCATTCATATGAAACTTCATGGACTAGAGGGAAAGGATAAAAAATACGGGTGTTCCGAGATGGTCAGTAAGAGTAACATGAATTGAAATATGTCATGAATCCATAAGGGAAATAAAAATGTATTGGTAATTAACATAACAAAAATTCCATTTAAATAATTTGATTATAATTATTAGATAATAAATAATTTACATTGAATTTTAAATTATTAAACACACATTCCTTTTAAATATCTTGATTCTCTTGATGATATTAATCTTAATAAATATGGAAATGTATACAACTGGATAAACACACCATTTAATTAATAAAATGAGAATGAAATGAATACATAGATAATTCCATTTTAAAAATATAAAGAATAGTAAAACTGAATTCATAATGAATTATATGCCTTATTATATTAAATCATTATATCAGACATCATGATACCTCCAACATCAAGAATATTCTCAGACAGTTTACAAATGATGTGTATGTATACAATAGAAACCCATTTAACTATGTCTATGCAACTGATTTATTTCACAATACTATCAATGCATTGTGGGGCTTTATATGATTGGGCATCACTTTTATCTTCATGTCAATCACAATCCCCATATATTGAATAATTGATTTAATTCCAAAAAATGTATCTCTTTATCGAATATTCACATTGATTACAGAATACATATGTTTTAATATTTCCACAAATAGTGAAATAATATTCAATAGAGAATGAAATATATATAAATTATATAAATTTTAATAATTAAATATATACATGATATATAATATAAATATTTATCGTAAATTTAATATCAAATGATCAAAGGAAAATGTATATTTCATGAGAAAGTTAATGACTACAAAATAGAATCAAGAAAGTGCATATTAACAATTAAATTGGTAAAAATGATCATAAGACCTCAATACGATGAATATTTGTGTTATCCAAAAAATATATCCCTAGTGAATTATAAGTAATATATTGGGTTATTTTCATTTATGAATATAAATACACTAAAAATTTCCATAAATACATTATTGAAGAAAATTTAATATTTTATTTAATTTCTCTATGTGGAGGGTTCGAAAAGGCCATGCTGGGAAATTACCTTTTGAAAGAGAGAAAAATGAGAATGGATTTACGACCAAAGATATAAATAGAGACATATATTTTAAAATATTCTCTCAATAAATTAATGTATCAAATATTGGAATGACTATTCAATTACTTAGAGGAATTGAACGATTTGAGGAAAATAAAAATACTGAATTTCATTAGCCAATTATTAAATAATTTTCTTCAATAAAAATTCTATCATAAGCAATCATGATTAAAATGAAATTCAGAAATCAACTATTACAATGATGACAATGTTGACGTGAAAATTATCCAACGAATCGATTATGTGTATCACATGAAAATTTTCATAACAAATTTCGAAATAAAACATATTTTTGTAAAAATTGATTATGAACATAATCTTATAATATTAAAGACAATGATATAACCCAATTAAAGAAAATTGAGTTATGAAATTATTTCATACTTGGAAACTTTTAAGTCAAATCCCCTAGGATAAAATAATTAAAATTGAAACATAAGTTACAATGAATTATTAATGAATCATTAAGATACATAAAAATGGTCACTATATCACCATATAAATAAAATTTGGTGAAAATTAGTTCAATATTCCTGAATGAAGGGAAATTGATATGAAGTGTAATTAATCACCGATTATCATTGTCTTGACAGCTCAATGAGTCATTACTAGGCCTTAAGTGACATCCCAAAGATGCCAAAGGCTAGCAATAATTGCTGAAGGGTTTCAAATATAAGTTGGTGGACGATTTACCCTTTATGAAATAACCCATAAACAAACCATTCAATACCAAACATTCACTATATGATGCATGAACAAAAGAAATACCAATAAACACTTCATTTATACCAAACTACATCAATGTACACAACAGTGGAAGACTAAACTAAGCATCAAATTACCCCACGGAGGAACAGATCAAGACTCTCATAAAAAACCAAAACTACATGCTCCACCAGCTCCAAGCTCCAAAACATTTCCTAGGCATCACCACAAGCCTCTAGTAGTAAGATTCCTCACCTTTACCTGGGTCCTGGAATACGACATCTGCAAAATCACCAACGTTCCAAATCAGGGGTGAGTATAAAACATAGTAGGTTTTCCCCAATGACATCCCTACTCAAGACACTAGGATAGAAGAGTTATCAACATTTATATATAAATATTTTATATAAAACATTTTCTCAAAAGAGGTTTATAACTAAATATATACAAGTTTCAAAAACCATTCACCACCAAAGACATTACAAGAGAAATTGAAACCAATTTTCCAACAAGTAATTTTTCTAGAAAAATAACCAAACAAGCTATAGAACCATTTCACAATATCCCTTTTTGGCATTCCCAACCATTTCACAACCCATGCAACCAACCATTCATGCTACGTTATAACAGTTCCATACTCATGAGTGGTTTCTCGTCGATCTACCATGTCGTCACAAGGTAATTGTATCTCATGGGCCATTACACCTTTGGAACCGTGCAGAAGGTCATATTTCTACCAAGCCTCATACATATAGTTACAATGTGCCATTAAACATTTGGCACCAAGCAGAAGGTCCTATTTCAACCAAGCCCCCGTACATGAAATATAAACAGACACCACATATTCCCATCAATCGTGCCAAAACACCCTTTCAATTAAAAACACCTTTTTATTGAAAACCATTTCCACCAAAACCATTTTAATGCCAAACCATTTCAATTCCAACCATTTCAATAAAACTCCCTCTTTATTGAAAACCAATTCCATCAAAGTCACTTCAATATCAATCCATTTCAACAAATCACCATTTTTATTGAAGACACACTTTTCATAAAACCATCATACAATTTCATCAAGTCCATAATTGAAAATCAAATTTTTAAATTCAAAAGGCCAGGTCACATTGCACAACAATTCACCAAGATTTGAAAATTTCATCAAAACAATAAATAATCACTAAAAAAAGATTTATTCTATGATTTTTCCCAATATAATACATTCAAATAAAAAATAATCTAATCCAATCAATTCAAGAAAGAGGAGTCAAGAGTGAAGCCTCCTACCTCAATGTTTTTGATGAAAACCACAATGGTCAAAAAACGCTCAAGAAAACTAGGCCGATTTACCAAGGATCCTTCTAAGATATCTTCTCCTAACACAAAGAAGACAAAATCTCATCATATTTGGAATCCAGAAACATAGATCTACCCATAGAGGGTGTTGATATAAGAAACTGATATAATAAGAGAAATAGATCAAAGTAGATCTATGAAACCAAACATGAATGATCACATACCTCAAGAATACGGCTTCAATTCATCAATAAAAGCATTCAGATTGCCTCCAGAATGATGGGAGAACCTTTATTGACCTCAAGAGAACCCAAAATACCAATTTAGGGCAACTTAATAGGAAAAAAGATCCACTTAGAGGAAAAAACATGTGAGATCCACCTTTATAGGATCCTGTTTATGTGGCACCACGGTGTGTTCGCACGGTTTGAAAAAACGTGCACTAACCGTGCGTTAGCAACTGCCTCGGCCACCCTTCTCGTATGGTTTGATCACACGGTTAGACAATCCATGAAACAACTGTGTGGAATTTACTGCCTCCATGACCAACTACACATGGTTTGGCCACACAGTTTAGACAAACCATGCACCGCTCGAGCGACTTCCCCTTTTTCCTCAAAACTCCGTTTCAAGTTCTCCCGACTCTCCCATTTGTCACCCTTAACATTATAACCATTAAAAACATCATGAAAGGGTTATATAATAGAAATCGAGGGTACAAAATTGTCCCCACAATTGGTCTTTTTGTCCTTGGAAAGTATAAAACCTCCATCCAACTAAAAGAGTTTCAGCCATTGCTCTTTCATTTCATTTTCACGTTCCCCAGTATCTTCTTGCATCTGACCATGCAGCCATAAAACCCTCACTAGACCGATGCTTTTTCCATGAAATTATTTATCTTGCCTATCCATAATCCATACCAGGATATGTATCAATGAACAATCCATCTCTGGGTCAACGTGATACCATCTGATCACATGCTTAGGATCAGGCTGATACTTTTTCAACTGAGATACATGGAACACATTATGCACCGAACTAAACCGTGGTTATAATGACAACATATATTCCACCTCTCCAACCCGTTTTAGTATCTCAAAAGGGCCAATGTATCTAGGAGATAACTTACCCTAATTCCTGAAATGATGATTTCCAAGCCATGGAGAGCTCCTCCAGAAGACATGATCACCCACAAAAAATGACAATTGTCTTCGACGGTGATCTGCATAAGATTTCTAACGACTCTGAGTTGTCTCCATCCACTTTCTAATCAACTGAATCTTATTCATTGTTTCTGGGACAAGAATTTTCCCAAGTAGTGAGGTTTCACCAGTTTCTACCCAGCATAGTGGAGACGACAAGTATGCCCATTCAGTGCTTCAAATGGAGCCATGCGTATCGAGGATTGATAACTATTGTTGTATGAGAACTCCAATACGATTATATGATCCTCCCATGAGCCATAAAAATGCATTACACAAGCCCACAACATGTCTTCCAATGTTTGTATCATCCGCTCGGATTTCCCATCCATCCGAGGATGATACATCATGCTCATAGTCAACTGAGTTCCAAGGGATGTCTGTAATGATTTATAGAAACTTGATTTGAACCTCCGATCTCTATTTGAGACTATAGAAACTAGTACCCCATTTTCTTTACCAATTATCAGATATAGATTTTTGAAAGATCTTCCACCGTATGGGTTTCATTAATAGGGATGAAATGGGCACACATGGTTAGACGATCCACTACCACACAAATGGAATCGTGTTTTCGGACTGTTCTTAGAAGAACTATAACAAAATCCATTGCTATCTGATCTCATTTCCACACTAGGATAGGTACAGATTATAACATAACTTCTGGTCTCTAATGCTATACTTTATCCTGCTGACATGTAAAGAACCGTGAGACGAACTCGACCACCTTTCTTATCATGCTGCTCCACCAAAACCGCATCTTCGACGCCCTATACATCTTATGTGTAATTGGGTGTATAACCCATTTTGAATGGTGGTAAGTATGAAGGAGTTGTTCTAACAAACCATTGGTATAACCATCTGATCTATGAAACAGAAAACTGAACCCCCATCGAGTTTCCATCCATCAATGTTCTCCCCACCATTGAGTTTTGAACTTACAACTAGACATTCTACATTAGATGTTTGTGTGTCTTTGATCATATTTTCCAAATCAGGAACAAGTGTAGCTAAAAAGAAAACAACAACATCACATTGGTCTTCACATTCCACATGCATGTCGGCTAAGACTGACATCAACTGCCATTCATATGAAGCTACTTTTTATAACTGAGCATATGAATTTCTACTCAATCCATCCGCCACCGAATTCCATTTTCCTGGTGTGTACATCAAGTCAAAGTCAAACATCTGGAGATACTCCATCCATATCCTTTGTCTCAGAATCAAATATCACTGTGAGAAAATGTGTTTCAAGATTTTGTTATCTGTAAACACAGTGAATTTCTCACCCAAGAGATAATGTCTCCTTGTTTTCAAAGCATAGAAGACTGCAGCTAACTCCAAATCATGTGTTGGGTAATTCTTCTCATGAACCCTCAACTACCTTGTACCATAATCAAACACATGATCTCTTTTCATGAGAACACAAACCAAACATCATCCCAAAGAATCACAATATACCACATACCCCTTTCTTGATTCTGGGAAGATCAAGATAAATGTCTATATAAGCCGAACATTCAGTTACTGAAAGTATTTCTGACATTATTACATCCATTGGAAGAGAACATTATTCTTAGTCAGAGTTGTCATTGGTGAAGATTTTCGTGAGAAATCACGCATAAAGAGTCTGTAGTAACCAGCTAGACCTAGAAAAAAACATATATCAAACACATTCTTCGGTGGTTTCCAAGAGATAACAACTTCTATCTTTTTATGATCAACAGAAACACCTTTCTAACAAATGACATGGACATGGAAACATACATCCCATATCCAAATATCACACTTTGATAATTTTTCATACAAATGATGATCTCTCAATATTTGTAACATTGTTTCCAGGTGCACCTCATGATCAGACCTTGTTTTTGAATAGACCAAGATATCATCCACAAACACCTCAACAAAAGGATCCAGATATCGCTGAAATATCTGATTTATCAATGCCATAAAGACCGATGGTTCATTCGTTAGACAGAAAGGCATGACTACATATTCATAGTGGCCATATCAACTTCTGAAAGCTGTCATTGGAATATTCTTCTTTGAAACTCACAATTGGTGATATCCTGATTGAAGTTCAATCTTGGAGAACAATTGAGCTCCCCTTAAATGATCGAATAGATCATCAACGAGTGGAAGTGGATATCTATTCTCTATCTTAGCTTGGTTAAGCTAATGATAATCATCACACAACCGAAGAGTTCCATCTGCCTTATTCACAAACAACACCGGTGTTTCCCATGGAGAAGTAATTGGATGAATGAAACCCTTGGTTTCTAGCTCCTCTAACTGCACTTTAAATTCCTGTAACTCCGTTGGTGCCATCCTATAAGACATAAGGGAAATTGGACTAGTCCCCGAAAGGAGATCAATCGTAAACTCCACTTCCCTTAGAGGTGGTAACCCTGAGACATTATTGGCAATGATATTTGGAAATTCATCCAAAACTGTTGGAAAACAATTTTCCTCAATCTCTTCTATTGATGCCAAAGTCAACGCTGCCAGTTGGTAAGAGACTGTTCCCACCATTGGTGCCAACAATCTCTTTGCACTGTTCTTTAACATCCTCTCTCCTCTGAAGAGATGGTTGATGCTGTCCTTAGTCGTGAAACTAACCGTTCTCCTATAACATTCTATGTGAGACTTAAACATTGTCAACCAATCTATACCCATGATTATGTCATAGACATCCAGGAAAAACATCGAGAAGTCCCATTTTACCTCATCTCCATCAATAGTTATAGCACATGCTCTACACACAAAGGATTGACATTCTCTTTCACCAAGAATAGTTTCCAGTTTCAAAACAGAAGGCATCATATCATTTTTTAAACATAGAAAGTCAACAGCATGAGAAGCAATGAAGGAATGCGATGAACTAGTATCGAATAGCACTTGCACAAGTGTAGAATTCAAAATAATCGTACCTATCACCATAGATGGTCCATCCTGATCATTGACCATCATCTGCTCAGCTACATACAATTGCTTCATTGTTGTACATCTCTCGTTGTTGCCCTGTTGAAATTTCCCTTGTTGAAGAGTCATGGTATTTTGAGAATCACCATGGCTAGCTCTGTTATGCTGATGATATTGACTTTTTTGTCCTCTTCCTATCAAAGCATATGATGCTTTCGATGCCTGAGAAGTGTCCCAAGCACCTGACCTAGGAGCACTACAATAATATCGTTTAAGATGTCCCATCTTGTTGCAATTATAACATGCTCTATGTTGCACTTTACACTCTTTCTTTATGTGGTCATTCGAACCACATTGAAAGCAACCTGCTTTACTCTAGGGTCATGGAGGAAGGTTCACTGAACCCACCATCTGGTTCTGATTTCCACTTGAACTGTGGAAATAGGTGTCCCTTTTCCTCTTGTTCCCAATGGTTGAGTTCCCACCGTTTCCCGTAGGTATAAACATTCCTCCTCCCATCGATCCCGATATATCACGTTCTGCAACAGTCGCTCTATTCACCATCTCTATATAATCCGTAATATAGATCATAGTAATCTTCGATCGAATCTCCTGCATTAGCCTCGATTCGAAGATGTGTACCATCAACGATGCACTTTCCACAACCTCTGGTGCAAAACAGACTAAATTCATGAACTTAGCTGCATACTCTATGACAGAGAGACTCACTTGTTTCAGGATTAAGATGTCCATCATTTTCTGGATCATGAACAAGTGTGGATAGAATTTTTTTTTGAAAAATTCTTCAAAATCATCCCATGTAAGGCATTCACCCAATTTATCATGAACCACTAAATCTCACCACTAACGTGCAAGATCCTCAAGCATAAACGTCGCAATCATAACCTTGAGCTCTGATGGTGTACCGATGAAATTGAAGATATGATTCATCCTACTTTGCCACACCTCTGCCTTTTGGGTTCAGCATCACCCTGAAAGTATGGTGGATTTTTCTTCATGAACTAGAAGGTATGATCCACGTGCCTTGGTTTATTCCACCGGTTCCCCGTATCCACAGATTGAAAATCCTGGATGATACTCAGAACCAGCTATTGGTTCACACGTGGTTCAGGTGAAACCACATTCTATACAGCCTCTTCAGATTGGTTCTGACGATACCTACCAAGTTCCATTTTATAAGCCAACAACAAACTCTATCAATTTCACTCTCTAACAACTAATGGCTTAGAATTTCAAAATCTATCACATCATTTATCACAACATTATTTTTAAAAATACCTTTTTCCCATGTTAAAACATTTTTGAAAACATTCCTCATGACTTTTTAAAATCATCCTATTTTCAAAATACGCCAAATACACTGTTTTGAAAATGCATTACTTGAAAACAATTTCTGAATTTTTCAAAATTTCACACCTTGCACAAAATTCTTACTCATTCCTCACAATGGGATATGTAGTCCAAGTGGGAAGTCATTCCACTACAATGCATGTCATGCTCGTTTAATTGTCTAAACCCATGACAATGAGATTTCCAAAACTCTAAAAGTGTATCCAAAACAGTTATGTAACCAACACCCTGGTAACTTGAAGTTCAACATAAACAGGTTAGCTACGTCCTTTTATGCTATACATTTCATGTTCGGACAATCATAATCCTGTCTAAGATTTTGAACTGAGGAATAGAAAAGAATGAATTTCAACTCCAAGACCAAGAACATCGATGACCACTTCTTATGCGAGGACCGATCATGCTGATACAATGTGCAACGACCCACCAATTCTCACGGGCTTGAGAGCTCAACGAGTCATTACTAGGCCTTAAGAAACATCCCCAAGATGCCAAAGGATGTCAATGAATTCCCAAGGGTTTAAAATATATGTTGGGGGACAATTAAAACTTTAGGAAAATAACCCATAAACCAACCAAGCATAACAAAAA
Source organism: Viscum album (assembly GCA_963277665.1). NCBI lineage: Eukaryota > Viridiplantae > Streptophyta > Magnoliopsida > Santalales > Viscaceae > Viscum > Viscum album. Next base: position 408,570,423 of record OY728130.1, read on the forward strand.
ATTCACTATATGATTCATGAACAAATGAAAGAACAATAAACACTTTATTTATACCAAACTACATCAAATTAAACAACAACTGAAGACCAAACTAAGCATCAAAGTACACAGTGGGTGAACAACTCAAGACTCTCAAAAGGCACTAAACCTCCATGCTCCACCAACTACAAGATCCAAAAAATCTCCCAAGAATCACCACAAGCCTCTATCAGTAAGATGCCTTACCTTTACCTGTGTCTTAGAATATGACATCTTCAAAAGAACCAACGTGCCAAAGCAGGGGTGAGTATAAAACTCAATAGATTTCTTCCAATGACTTCCCCACTCACGCCACTAGGATAGAAGAGTTAGACACATTTATATAAAATAATTTTATATAAAACATTTTTTCAAAAGTAGTTTATAAATAAATATAAACACGTTTCCAAAACCATTCACAACGAAAGTCATTCCAAGAGAAATTGACACCAATTTTCCAGCAAGTTATTTTCCCTCAAATTAACCAAACATGCTTTAGAACCATTTCACAATATCTCTTTTTGGCATACCCTACCATTCCACATCACATGAAACCAACCATGCATGCTACGTTATGACAGTTCCATACTCATGAGCGGTTTCTCGTCGATCTACCAAGTCGTCACAAGGTAATTGTTTCCAATGTTCTATTATACCTTTGGCATTGAACACAAGGTCATATTTCAACCAAGCCTCATACATATAGTTACCATGTTCCCTTAAACGTTTGGCGCCAATCACAAGGTCCTATTTCAACCAAGCCCCGTACATACTGTATGATCACACACCACATATTCCCATCAATAATTCCAAAACACCCTTTCAATAAAAACTCATTTTTATTGAAAACCATTTCTACCAAAACCATTTCAATGCCAAACCATTTCAATTCCAACCATTTCAATAAAACACCATTTTTATTGAAAACCAATTCCAACAAAGTAATTTCAATCTCAAACCATTTCATTAAAACACCATTTTTATTGAAAACCCACTTTTCATCAAAATATATAAAATTTTAAAAAATCTATAACTTAAAATCAACATTTTAAATTCAACAAGCCAAATCACTTTGCACAACAATTCACTAAGATTTCAAAATTTCATCAAAACCATAAATCATCACTAAAGAAGATTTATTATATGTTTTTTCACAATAAAATCCATTCCAATAAACCAATTTGAATATAAGAAAATAAATTCTAGCAAGAGGAGTCGAGAGTGAAGCCTCCTACCTCAATTGTTTTGAAGAAAACCACAACGGTCAAAAAACACTCAAGAAAACCTGGCTAATTCACCAAGTATCTTCCTTATATATCTTCTCCTAACACAACCAAGACAAAATATTGTCATATGTGGCATCCACACACTTAGATCTACCCATAACGGGCATTTATCTAAGAAAATGAGAGAAGAGAAGAAGTAGATCTAAGTAGATCTAAGAAACCAAACAAGAACGATAACGTACCTCAAGAATTCAGGTTCGATTCGTCAAGATAAGCCTTTGGTCACCTCTGGAATTATGGGAGAATCCTCCTTCACCTTAGGAGAACCAAAATCCCGAGTTATGGATGCTTAGGAGGAAAACAAGACACTTAGAGGCAAAAACATGTGAGATCCACCTTTATAAGATCTCGTTTAAGTGGCCGCACAGTTACTTTGCACGGTTTGACAAACCGTGGTCAAACAATTCATTAGCTACTACCCCGACCAACCTTCTTGCATGGTTTGGCCGCATGGTTAGAAAAATCGTACGCTGACCGTGTAGAAGCTACTTCTTCCAAGACCAATTACGCTCGGTTTGGCCACAAGGTTTAGAAAAATCATGTGTCGCCCGCACGACTTCCCCTTTTTCATCATAAATTCATTCCAATTTCTCCCGACTCTCTCATTCGTCACCCATAACTTTATCACCATTAAAAAGATCATGAAAGGGTTACATACAAGAAACCGAGGGTACTAAATGAAGTATCCCACATCATGATTAATTTTGAAGGATCGTGTATTATAATAATATATAATGTTATAAATCATGTTATTAACTTGCAATAGAATCGTATTCATATTTATAATATCATATATAATCCTATTATAACTTCTTATCACCCATTTTTTATTAATATTTCCTTATCTTCATTGTTTTGGGTGCTAATTGTCTTATTTCCCATGTGGGGTTTGTCATTAATGTTATAGTTCATGTTCATAGAATATGGATCCATCCTATACAGAAATATATTAATTTATGTATATAATATTTACACATAATATACATTTTTATAACTATTATTAAAAGTTTTTTATGTGGAAAATGAAATGCATCTCTATGTGGAGAAGATATGTCATACGTACGAACTACTGATGATTCCATTCCCCTAATGGGTGAAAGGGTACGAAAGTAAATTGAAAATTAATTTCAAAGAATAAATATGAAGTTATAAAAATCTATAAATATTGATTACATTTATCTATTTCCTAATCCAGGTAAAATTTATGTTAAAGAAGAATCACATTGCTTCGAGCGGCGGTAGACCACCGCCCACACGTGTGATGTTATAATATTTTAAACATAATGAATGTTAAGAAGACATGTGTGATTTTACAATTAAATAAGTGTAATTATATTAGAAATATTTCATATATACATTAAAATATTTATTGTTTCTGATTGTGAGAGGTGTTTAGGGAAAATTACTAACATCAATTCGTAGGGCGGTAGTCCACCGTACACACAATTGAAGATTAATTTTTCCATTTTATGGAAGAGGAGATGAATATTGGTTATGAAATTAACATAATAAGATCTAAATATATGAATGATAGTGTAGTAATTATACTATAATGAATGAATAATATTTGATGGAGGTGGAAGAGGAATTGTAATCAAAATAATCATAAAAGAACATTACTTCTTCTTAAGGTGACCTCTATAGGATTACAAAAAAATAATCCCTAAGTGGATTTATGATCAAAAAATGGTTAAATGATGTTAATATGATAACAAATTAGGTGATTTGGGATGTTCATGGAAAAAATAAATAGACTTGGAAGTGTTAAGAGAGGAGGAGAGTGGGAGCATTTTTTAAGTGAGGTGAAGACACACATAGAATTTTTGAAAAGTATCCATTAGACCCACATGTTTTCCCAACCACAAGCCTATAAAATTGGAAATTATAGAACCCTAAATGTTATATTGTCTAAATATTTCAATATAATGGGATTCAAATATGTTTTTATTTCATTTTACCCCTTTTTTTTCTTTTAACCCCTAGAAAGTCATCCCTTACATTAAATATAATAATTAAATTTTACTGCATTTAATATTCCTAATGGTAAAAAATTATGTTGAACATTATAGATAATATAAATCTATCCAATTTTAAATATTTATTACATATTTAAAAATTAAATTAATGTAATTTTAAGAATTAAATTTAAAATTGTACCGGCAGACACGACAAACAATGGGTTTCCAAAAAGAAAAATCTCATAAGTATAGAATGTTTTAATAAAAAACATAAATAATAAATTGATTCAAATTACCTAAATAAGTTATTGTTTTATATATAATAAATAATTTAAATTTTAAAACATTAATATATAATTAATCTTTTTGAATATTTTAATAAAAAACAATGTATTTATTAAAAAATCATATTTTCAATTTTCACCAAAACGTTAATATTTTAAAAAAAATTCTCAACACATCCTAAAAATATATTTTTGGAAATTAAACCAAAAAAATAAATTATATTTTATCAAATAAATGTTCTAAATGTGCTACAAATTATTTTTACATTATGTGCACAAAGGATTACTACACCACCTTTTAGAAAAAAAAAGTTTTCTCAGAAATCATTTTGTTATGAAATCATTTTGTTAAGAAATGATTTAAATAGATAACTAATAAATTATTTATAAATGTTTAAACCATATAGTTATTATAGCTAATTATTTTTATTTTATTTCTAATATATTATTATTTTAATAGAGTGTTGTCTTCTTTTAAAACCAATGTTGTGTGCATCAAAATCTATATAAGAGACTGAATTTATTAAACATATATCATAAAATATTAGTGTGTTATAATCTTATTCAATTCTTATTTATCATGTCATATAATCACTTAAACCAAATTTTATTAATTTAAAATATTAGGGTGTTCAAATATACCTCCTTAAACTAATTTTATCGGTGTAATTCAATGTCCATCTTGGTAATCAAGGGCTTGACATTTCAAAATACAATTATTGTAAACCCTGATCATAAAAGGGTTTAATGAAACATAATTTTAATATAATACAAATACACTTACTATAGTAATATGTAATAATACATACTATGTTTTCAAATAAGATAACATTGGTTGAATGGGAATATATAGGAAATGAAGAAAAGAATAAATAATTATAGTGACTGTTATAGATCATTGTCCACAAGCGCGTGAATGATCCATAAAAAGTTATGGACCTAAAAACCATAATTATATGATTATTTAAAAGACCATTTTAATCATCAGATATGAAGCTAATCAGATAAATTTTTTTCTTCAAGATCCTTTTTATAAAGTTAAGGAATTACATTATCTTCATCACTATGATAAAAACCCAATATACTTACATGATATCATTCTATTTCATTAACATAATTATATCCTTTAGATGTGATTTGATAAACTTCTATGTTATCTCTTTATACAAGTAATAAATATCCAAAAAATAATTTTTAATGCCTAAATCTCTACAATTAACTACTAATATATCATAAAATCCATAAAAGAGTGGAATTTACTTCCATACGTCTCTGTATATTTTCTAAGAAAATATGGTTACCACAAATTATGAAATATAATACATTAATCTCTAAACCTAAATATCTACACCATTTGTTCAACACTAAAATTTTATTTGTAATATTGATTTAGTGAACACAAATATATATTAATGATACCATCATTTAGTCTGGGGGTAGGTACTGAATACTTGTCTTCCACCAGTTATGTGTTCAAGCACTGCAACATTTTCTAGATGCAATGGGTTTTCCCTAGGTATGTGTTTTTTTCATATTTCTAAAACTATAATAATTTAGTTCCTATAAATATCTGAAATATCGATGACCCATAACTACTATAACATAAAAAACAAGTTAATAATTAATGGTAAACCAATAATTTTAAACATAAGACCATTAAATTAGGGGAACTATTTCTCAAATTCATTTTTAAAAAATATATAAAAAAAACAATTGGTTTTATTTCCATATATGTATCCTAATATTTATATAATCGTAGTATAATCCAATTATATAAAACCTAAAAAGGTATTTATAACTTTTAAATTATGATCAATATTAGTATCCTAATCCCATGATGGTATACATAAATATTAATTTATTGAAGAAATATATTCTTCTTAAATTTATCACAATCCTTATATGTTTAGTGATTCTTTGGACCAACATATCATTGTTAAAAAAACATCTACAATGTAATTATATAATCCAAATACATAATTTTTGTAACTATTTTATATTAACATAGGTCCTCCTTTTATCTGGTGTTTAACCTATACAATATGGAATTGACACAGATAATTCCTAGGATCCCCACATTTATGATAATAAAATATAAATTTATCCTTCTCAAGAAATTTATTTCCTCCCATAGTACGCTTTACATTACCTGTAGAATTCGTTTCATAATGTAGTTAATTTCATATCATAAGACATTTTCACGTTCCTTTGAGACATTTTCCAATATGTCTATTTCCATATTTTTAACATGAAGTAAATCAATCATTATTTTCCTCTACTACCTCCACCAAAAATGATCTTAGTGAACACTATCATTCTATTATTTGGTGATTCCAAAAGATGGTAATGTTATATGTTGTTAATAATTTTTTGGAATAACATATTAATCATTATCATGATATCAATCACACTTGTCATTATCCCATATGGTTATTTTTTTCCCCAAAATGTACTTTATGTTCAATGTTAACATGATTCTTTTGTGTTCCAGAAATTGACAACAATATAAAATCATTGTTTGAAAAATAATAACCCTAGTACCAAAATTCATATTTATAAAGATTCAATTATTTAATTTATAAATGGGGACACCTTACTTTAATTATATGTTAAATTTGTCTCGCCTATTTCATTTATTTTAAAAGTTTATTCAAAACCATTATAATGGTTACTAAGTAAAATTTGAATTATCCAATGCATATAACCTAGGAATTTTGAAACATTTGTGCAGTAAGGCCCATTGATGTGTACCAAGTAATGCATGAGTTATGTTGGACATGCATTTTTCTGAGTAATTACTCCACGGTACATTAGTTCTAGAACAAAATCTAGTTATGGTATGAATATTTTTATTTATTTACAAGAAAACCATGTAATGTCTTTTTTACCAAAAAATTAATATTTTATCCATACTTATCTTCAAGGTTTATCAGAGTGTTATGATACCATATACATGTTTTTATTAATATACTTCCAAATTTTTGTAATAAATATTCACTAATTTCAACTATAATGACCCCAAACCCATTATCCAAGAGCTGATGGATACTATACTACATTGGCATAAGAAACAATTGATCACATCCCAAATGACCGAATTGTTTAGTAGTCTAGGTATACTACATACACACTCTGGTATTTTATTACATTATATAACAATAATTAAAACATAATTTTATTCAGGAATATCATTATTCTCTCACGAATATCCTCACATATCATTTATAGTACATTTACTGGATTATTGGGTAGGTAATAAAAATAAATGTGAGCTCAGGTGCTCAGTAAGAGATACCTAAATAGAATGCCATCCTGAATTAATAACCAAAATCAAAATAGAAAGTTAAATAACCTAACAAACATTTAATTTATATAATTTTAATATCCTGATTATAAGGCATAGTAATTATGGAAAGGTAACTAAATGAACACACATTCCATTTAAATAACTTTAATTTCACAAATAGATATGCAATATTCATTATGGAAATGTTAATAACATAATAAAAATTATATTTAGTCAATAATTTGAGAATAAAATGAATTTTAGGGTGATATCATTATTAAAATATCATGGATATTAATAATAAAATTTCTAATGAATCAAAGGCGAAATTATTGGACATCATGATCCCTCTTATGTAAAGATCATTCACAAGACACTACTGGAAAAAAGGCCTATACCCACGGTTCAAAACCGTGGGTATAGAACCCAAAATCGTGGGTATAGGCTATACCCACGGTTTTGGGAACCGTGGGCTGGAACGCCGTCGGTATAGGTCCCCAGCCTATACCCACGGTTTTCCAAAACCGTGGGTATAGGTGTTATGCCACTGTGTCAAAAAAACATTCCCAATTACCACGGTGTCAATGGCTTTTACCCACGGTTTCAAAACCGTGGGTATAGATCCTAAAATAAAGCTGCAGGCGGGTTTCGATCCCACGACCTCTTCGCTGCAAAGTACCGCGTCTAACCACTACCATACTATCAATTATGTGTATATATATTTATATTTAGTTAAATATAGTTATATAAACCGTGGGTATAGAGGGAAGAACCGTAGGTATAGGACTCCCGCCAAAAAAAAAATCTTTCCCGCGGAAATTCTTTTTTTCCCGCGCACACATGAGAAACCTATACCCACGGTTTTTCAAAACCGTGGGTATAGGTTTTTTATCCTATACCTATCCCCACGGTTTTCCTCAAAACCGTGGGGATAGGTACCCCTATACCCACGGTTCTTGAAAACCGTGGGGATAAGTCAATTTTCAAGACCTATCTCCACTGTTTTGAGGAAAACCATGGGGATAGGTCCATTTTCCAGTAGTGAGATAGTTTAAAATCGATTAATAGTTATACGCAAAAAAATTTAATTAAGGATAACCAATTGATTGAACTCATGAGACTAGTGATTCTTCAAGGGGATATCTATAAATATTCCATACCCATATCTTTCTTTGCAACACATTACTCATATATCAAGTAATCAATTTAATTCATGAATAATGTGATTTGACACCAAATATCTACATTGAGTTATGAATACCGATTTATCAATATAACCCTAGGAAATAAAATATATTTGATAATTGAACACTATATTTATAAATTATATAGAGTATATGAAATTAACATATTCATTTTATCTAATATGGATATTTTTGGGCAATTTAATATCCAATGATCACATGAAAGTCAAAATTTCAAGGGAATGTTTTGGGATAAAGAAATGAATCAAGAAAGTGAATTTCAATAAAATAATTTTTAAATATAATAATATTACGTCCATATAATTAATAAGTATTGTATAAATAAAATATATCCCCATTTAGAAATAATTAAAATAACTCATTCTTTCCACTGACGAATATAAATACCGTAAAACATCATTAAAAATACTATTGAGGATAACATGGTTTTTCCTATGTAAATATTCTTAAAAATAAATTTTCATAAAATATTTTTGAAACTATATTATTTAAAAATTACTTATTTATAATATAATGAAACCATTATAACATTTATTGGTAATGAGAAATAGAAATTTTGTACATGGAATTCACTTTAAATTAATGAATCATTATACATTTTGGTTAAAAGTAAAATGGGTCTTATTTAGAAAATGACATGAGGATTATTCTAAAAAATCATAAATGTTAAAAATTGTAAAAAATTCATTACAAAATAATTTGGATAATTTTAAAAACATTTAGAATATTCTTTAAAACATTGATTTGGAAAAGAAATGATTTTCGATTAGAGAGAGAAATAATGATTTATTTTTCTTAAATTTTATGTCTTTCATATTAATAAATAAACAGTGGGAAAATTTTACTATTACATGGAAAACCTATGAATAAATATAGGACAATTATATGAAATAAGATTATTAGATAATTATCAAATAATTTCATTCTTTAGAAATCACTCATAAACAATCCCTATTAAAAGGATATTGTGAAATAAATTGTCACGACCCACCTTCTTCATGTAGAGGGAAGGGAACAAAACCCACCACACCTTTCCTTTTTCCAGATGAAGGAGAGATAATAACTCCCAATGTCCCAACTTCAATAGGCCCCAGAGTGGTGACTAGAACCAAGGGTATAGAGTATCATGTAATATGGAAGCCATTACCCTTTTAATAGAACATGATTGGGAGATAAGATAGTAAATCCCAAGCAACTCCAACGACTAGTAGTAATAGAAAATAAAAAATCAATTCCTAGTTGAATGTTCAAAAGTAAAGATAATACAAATTCCATGAAACATCCAAAGGTAAATTAGAAAAAGAAAAGATACTACGCATCGAAAATAATAAATACCAACACCCGAGCTAGTATAGTTTATTACGACACTCAAATTACTCTTAGGAACTTGAAAACAATTTTACATGCATATGGTGAGTATACAAGTATACCCAATTGGAAATATAAATTCTCTCATGCACATTTCGGGGAAAAATTCTTATGAAACTATGAGAAAAACATAGAACCTCAATGCACCTAACAAGGATTACTAACCATCCTAGCCTCGCCAAGGCACACTTAACTATTAATGCTAGTCAAGTAAAGTAATGGTATAAGCACATTGGCAATTGGGTACCCCTACACCAATTTACAACTGGTTTACTTCTCATTCCTAATAGATAACTTCTTCATGCTACCAGTATTCCCATACACAATCTATAACACCCCAAGCTTCCATGGTACTCTTCCTTTTGAATAATGCAATAGCTTGTGTTGTGCGCAACTTCAAGTCCGAGCACACCACAACCAATCAAACTAGCCATTATGAATAGTAATACCCACTTTTTTAAATGTTTTATATTATATTTTTTAAAATGGAATTCATTTTTGAATTTTTAATATCAAAATTATCTTAGGTTTCATTTTTGGTATTTTTCTGAATACTTTCAATTTTTGATAAATAGTGGAAAACACTACATTATTGTTTAAAACCAACTTTTTATTTAAATAATAATTTATTTTATTTAAATTTCTATTATGTCAAAATAGATACATAATACCGATATAAGTTCAATGTAATTCATTAGAGTAATTTTAAAAAAAATAGATGTATAAAATTTTATTTAACATTTTATCGTCTTTTACCCACCATCTAGGCACATCAAGAAATTTGCATAAAACATAATTTTACCAAATCTGTGAATTGAATTTCAAAAATATGTGTCACACAGTTGACATCATTATGTAAAATTTGGTTCAATGGGATTCAAATAATTTTTGGTGAATAATAACTTTGAAATTTTATTTACCACAGTTAAAAGTAAATAGGGTAATTAAAGGTAAAATTGTTATTATTGTTGGAATCACCTGTTTTGATAATCCCAAATCATGCTTAAACATTAATTATGATGTATTAAAACCTTTCATTAATCTTATTATTCTATTCTTAAACGTATTTTATTCTAAACAATTCATATTCTTACTCTCATCACTTTACTGTAACAGCTTACAGTAGTATTTACATAAGTTTGGTATTGTTAGCTAACAGTCAGAGCTTTCTTTTCAAAGTCACAGTTACAGTTAACTGTCACCTTAAGTTACTGTTGCAATAAGTTCACAGTTACAAGGTTACAGTCGAAGACTAATACAAGCTTACAGTTACGAGTCCACTGCTATCTATTGTCAAAGTTTACAGACGAACAAGTCTACAGTTGGAACACGTTCACAGTCGAACAAGCCTACAATCATAAGCCTACAACCAAGGTTACAGTTAGACAGCTTCTGTCGACTAAGTCTACTGATGATCGAAGTCTACAGTTGACAAAGGTTACAGTTCTACAAATTTGATGTTACAAGTCTACAGTTAGAAAGGCTACAGTTACATGGAGTAAAAGCTACCATTGCAAGCCTACAGACAGCAAGCCCTTTGTTGAAGTCAGCAGTCAGAAGGAAGTCCACAGTTGGAAGTCCACAGTTGGAAGACCACAGTTGAAGTCAACAGTGACATACATTCTCGACTCACTGTTTTAATTTCTTTATTTAATTTATCTAACGGTCATATCATACATTTTGATGATTTGTCAAATATCTGATAAAGGTTGTCGGATGTCAGGAACCCGTACCTCGTACCTACTGAAAAGAAATCTTTTCTGTCCCCTGTCGGGAGTTAAATACGAGAAGACTATGCTGCCCAAAAAGAATGCGAACCAGAGAAGTGTGTGGTGGACGAAATATACCAGAAACACAAGAAGATAAAAACGAGTTCCATCAAGAGCACAGAGAAGCATATAGACAATCAAGTATACTCGAGAACTGTTCTGTGCATACAAGAAGAACCCTAAAGAACTTCATCGACTACATTCTCACTACCTGTGAACCTGGAGCATACGACACTCTGTTTCTCAAACAGAAACGAGAAGAGGACTTAAACTCTCTTCTGATCGAATACAAGAGCTACAATGAGATCACCAGAACCACTTCTAAACTCTACATCTCTTGTTCTGTGTTTTATTCTACATTTTGAGCAGTGTGTGTTATCTGCTGTATTAAACACACACACTGACTCCTGTACTTTCACTGGAGGATCTGTAAATCCTCAGCAAATCTTTTTGCACCCCATTTCCCACTCTGGATAGTGGTAGAGGTCTTGTGACCTGGACAGCTTGCTGCTGTTGTTTGTTTTCCCACGAAGAACTGTGGTAGAGGTCTTGTGACCTGGACAGTGTGTTCACTGTTGTTAACCCCGATCCAGGGTGTGGATCATTTTATATAAAATTTTGAGAGGACTAAGTCTCGGCTTGAGACTGAACCTCTTGGTTAATTCACTGTGTTCATAGTTATACTCTATATCCATACTATACATATTTAATTTCATATTCCGCTGCTATTACTTTGAAATATAATCTATCATCAAAGCTACTTTGATAATTAAATTCGCAAGTGTTTATATTTGTTATAAATCAGTAAGTTAGTTTCAAAAGTTAATTTAATCATAAGATTACGTTAACTGAGAATTAATCATCTTTGAGAAACTAATTGAACCTTTATAATCTATATAAATTCACTACAGTTTAATTTGTTTTTGAAATTGGGGGATTTTAATAGAAATTGTTTTTAACAGAAATTTTAATTGGAACTCAATTCACCCCCCTCTTGAGTGTCCACTCCGACCAACATTTGGTATCAGAGGTTGTGTTTATCTCTGTTATACTTGCTCAAAGTTTTATTTTAACTCTCTGTTTTTAAACTGTGATTGTAGTTTTATCTAAAAGATCTTAAATTTCTGTTAGTTCTAAATTTTATCTCTTTAAAACATTTTCTAAAATTTCCTTATGGATAATAGACTAGAAGGTGCTGCTACTAACAGGCCACCCTTCTTTAATGGTGTGAATTATTCCCAATGGAAGCTCAAAATGAAAATTCATTTGGAAAGTATGGGTTTTGATATTTGGAATGCTATAGAGTCTCAATACAAGATTCCAGAAACTGAAAGAATAACTTGGGATGAACCTACTAAAGTAGCTTACAATAATAATTGTAAGGCTATGAATGCTCTCTACTGTGCTCTAGGAGATGAGGAATTCAATAGAATTTCTGCATGTAAAACTGCTTTTGAAATCTGGGACACCTTAGCTGTTTCTCATGAAGGAACAACTAATGTCAAGGAAATGCGGTTAAACACTTATACTATCAAATATGATAACTTTAAGATGAAATCTGATGAACCTATTTCTGATATGTATCTCAGGTTTAATGTGATAGTCAACACAATGAGCTCACTCGGGAAGATTGTTCCAGCAAAGGAGCAAATCATGAGATTATTGAGATGTCTGCCTGACAGATGGAGAGGCACATCCGTTTCAATTAGAGAATCCTGTGATATTGGAACTTTGCCTGTCAAGGAGTTAATTGCTAAGCTGATGATGTACGAAGAAGAGCTAAAGGTGAATAAAGAGGAAGATGAGGAACCAAAACGAAAATCTGTAGCTTTTAAGTCTACTGCATCAAAGAGCAAAAACAAGGAGAAAGTGCATATACCAACTGAAAGCTCATCTAGTGAAGACATAGATTCTGACAGTGATGCCGAGATGGCACAAATAGCAAGGAGATTCAAGAAGTTCTATAGGAAGAAGAAATTCTTCAGAAAACCAAACTACAAGGGTAAGTATGATAGACAAGGTAAGTTGAAGAAAGATTGGAAGAAAACTGATAAAGAAGAAGACATAGTTTTCTATGAATGTAAAAGGAAAGGACACATCAAAGATGACTGTCCTAGGTTAAAATTCAAGAAGAAATATGAGTACAAGGACAAGAATTATAGGAAAGCTATGAAGGCCACCTGGAGTGCTTCAGAAGACAGCACAAGTGAATCAGAGTCCAGTGATTCTGAAAGAAATCGTGCTAATATGTGTTTCATGACAAACACATCTGAGGTAATCTTAGACACTCCCACTTTAAACTCTTATTATTCTGAAGGGGAAGCAGAATCTGGTTCTGATTCTGAAAATATGTCTAAACATGAATTGACTGAATACTGTAATATGCTGGAAGAAACGTGTAATGAACTAAAGGATAAATATAAGTCTTTAAAGAAACAGCATGCTCTTACTGCAAGTGTCAAGTCTGCACTTGATGTAGAAAAAGAGAAAAATGTTCAACTATTAAAGGAGAATACAGAACTGAAACTATCTAATGAACAACTTAGAAAGGACTTAGAAACATTCACAAATGGAAAAGATACTCTAACCCAACTGCTAGGAAAGCAAGTTGCACCTAAGTATGCTACTGGATTGGGATACCAACCTGGACAAAGACAGTTTACTAAAACCCGATTTATTTCCAAGTTTGGAAAAAATCCTGCTAGTTCCAGTTTTGGAAATTCGTATGCCTCAACTGGTTATTTAAATAGTTGTAGATCAAATAAAGTATATCTCTCTAAATCTGTTTCATCTATTAATTGTATGGGACCTATAAGACAAATCTGGGTACCTAAATCCTTGATTGCTAACATATCTGGACCCAAGAAAATCTGGGTACCAAAGTCATTTCTTGTCTAATCTGTTTTGTAGGAAATCTGTTTGAAAAGCAATTACAAGAAGGTATGGTACTTAGATAGTGGATGTTCAAGACACATGTCTGGGGACTATTCGTGCTTCAAAAGCTTAATAAAGGTTGATGGAGGATATGTCACTTTTGGTGATAACTCAAAAGGAAAAATCATCGGCTTAGGCCAGATTGGTAACACTGACTCAGTATTAATTTCCAAAGTTTTATTTGTTGATGGACTTATGTACAACCTGCTTAGCATTTCTCAATTGTGTGATGATGGCTTTAATGTCAAGTTTGAAAACAATTCTTGTGATGTTTATAATTCCAAAAATGCTTTAATATTTTCTGCCTTAAGAAATGAAAATGTTTATGCTGTTGACTTAAACACTTTAGCTAAACATAACATTACTTTCTTAAATGATTTTCATAAAGAATCTTGGCTGTGGCATAGGAGATTAGGACACTGCAACATTCACTCACTTAGAAAACTCTCTAAGAAACACCTAGTTAGAGACCTACCTAAGCTTGAATTCCCAAATGACAAAGTGTGTAATCCCTGTCAAAAGGGAAAACAACACAAAGTTTATTTTAAACCAAAGAAAGAAGTTTCAACTTCTCAACCACTTGAACTGGTTCACATGGATTTGTTTGGACCATCAAGAATTTCAAGTCTAAATGGGAAGCACTATGTTTATGTTCTTGTAGATGACTTTTCTAGATATACTTGGGTATACTTTCTAGCTCACAAAAGTGAAGCCTGCTCTTCCTTTGTTAAAAACTCTAAGTTTGTAGAAAATCTTAGTGGACTTAAGATTAAGACCTTGAGGAGTGATCATGGCCGTGAGTTTGAGAATCGAGAATTTGAATCTTACTGCTCACACAATGGCTATTCTCATAACTTTTCTTCCCCTAGGACACCCCAACAGAATGGTGTAGTGGAAAGAAGAAACCGAACCCTGCAAGAAATTGCAAGGACTATGCTCAATGAATATGATCTGCCTGTTTACTTTTGGGCTGAAGCTGTAAATACAGCCTGCTATGTTATTAATAGAGTCTTGATTAGACCGATTCTTAAGAAAACCCCTTATGAGTTGTGGAATAATAGGAAGCCTAAGGTTAATTACTTTAGAGTTTTTGGTTGCAAAGTCTTTATTCTGAATACTAAAGATAATCTTGATAAATTTGCTCCAAAAAGTGATGAAGGAATTTTCCTAGGTTACTCTATGTCTAGTAAAGCCTATAGAGTGTTCAATAAGAAAACCAAATGTGTGGAAGAATCTGTTCACATCAAGTTTGATGACACTGATCCACATGAGTCTAAAACTTCTCTTGAAGATGTTGAAGAAGACTTATCTGTTCTGGACCTAAATGACAAATCTAAAGAACCTGCAATAAAAACATCCAGTTCTGGACTTTTTCCAGAATCTTCCTCTGTGGAACCCGAACCTATAGATGAACCTGAAATCTCTAGTCCAACCTTTACCAAATCAACTAGGATTCTAAAGAATCATCCTTTAGATGCTGTTGTTGGTAATCTTGATAGAGGAACACAAACTAGAGCATCTCTAAGAAATCAGGTTGAACATCAAGCTTTTCTTTCACAGCTTGAACCCAAAAATGTCAATGATGCTATTAGTGATGAATTCTGGGTAATGGCTATGCAAGAAGAACTAAATCAGTTTGAAAGAAACAAAGTTTGGGAATTAGTGGAAAGACCTAAAGATAGTCTTACCATAGGCACTAAATGGGTGTTTAGAAACAAAGTTGATGAGTTTGGTAACATAATCAGAAACAAAGCTAGGCTAGTTGCACAAGGGTATAGTCAGGAAGAATGAATAGACTATGAGGAAACCTTTTCACCCGTGGCTAGACTAGAGGCCATTAGGATATTACTTGCTTATGTTGCTCATCTGAATTTCAAACTATATCAAATGGATGTTAAAAGTGCTTTTCTAAATGGATATATAATTGAGGATGTATTTGTGGAACAACCTCCTGGTTTTAAAAATCCCCATTTTTCTAATCATGTTTTTAAACTATCTAAAGCTTTATATGGTTTAAAGCAAGCTCCAAGAGCTTGGTATGATAGGCTCAGCTCTTTTCTTATTTCAAAAGGATTTACTAAAGGGATAGCTGATCCTACTCTTTTTATTAAATGGATTTCTAAAGATGTCTTAATTGTACAAATCTATGTGGATGATATTATTTTTGGATCTTCTAAAAATTCTTTATGTGTTGATTTTTCAAAAATAATGCAAAATGAGTTTGAAATGAGTTTAATGGGAGAACTCAAATTTTTCCTTGGATTTCAGATCTTTCAAAATAAAAATGGTATTATTTTGAACCAAAGTAAATATATTAAAGATCTTCTAAAACGTTTTTCTTTGGATGGCACCAAAGGCAGTGACACACCTATGAGCACCACTTGCAAGTTGGACAGTGATGAAACTGGTGAACCAGTGGATCAAACCAATTACAGAGGTATGATAGGTAATCTACTGTACCTTACTGCCAGTAGACCTGACATCATGTTCAGTGTATGCATGTGTGCTCGGTTTCAAGCCAATCCAAAAGAGTCTCATTTGACTGCTGTTAAAAGGATTTTCAAATATCTAAAACATACTCCCAATTTGGGATTATTTTATCCAAAAGGACAATCATTTGATTTATTAAGTTATTCTGATGCTGATTTTGCTGGCTGCAAGTTAGATAGAAAGAGCACCTCTGGAACGTGTCACTTTTTAGGCAAGTCACTAGTATCTTGGTGTAGTAAGAAGAAGAATTCTGTTGCATTGTCTACTGCCGAAGCTGAGTATATAGCTGCTGGTAGCTGTTGTGCACAAATCGTGTGGATGAAACACACTTTACTAGACTATGGATATCAATTCAAACATGTCTCTATAAGGTGTGACAATACAAGTGCTATTAACATTTCAAAAAATCCAGTATCTCATGCTAGGAAAAAACATATTGATGTGAGACATCACTTTCTGAGGGATCATTATCAAAAAGGTGATATCACTCTTGAGTTCATTGGCACTGAACATCAGTTAGCTGATATTTTTACAAAGCCTTTGAATTCTGAGAGATTATGTTACATCAAACATGAGTTAGGTATGATTAACTATAGCACAGTTGAAACCTCACAGTTGAAACCTCACAGTTAAAACCTCACAGTTGAAACCTCACAGTTGAAACCTCACAGTTGAAACCTCACAGTTGAAACCTCACAGTTGAATCCTCACAGTTGAAACCTCACAGTTGAAACCTCACAGTTGAAACCTCACAGTTGAAACCTCACAGTTGAAACCTCACAGTTGAAACCTCACAGTTGAAACCTCACAGTTGAAACCTCACAGTTAGACCTCACCGGTGTACCTCACTGTTACATCTCTCTGTAGGCTGTTTCGCTGTTTAATCTTATTTTATTTTTGCGGGAATTCGAACTGTTTCTTTCTTTATACTTTTATTTCTAAATCCCTAAATGATAAAATTGAGAACATCGAACATATCTCAATCCACTCATCTCGACCCTTTCTCTCTCAAGTCCTAAACCCTAAACCTTCAACCGAACCTCGAAACCTCATTCAGTTCCAATGGCCAGAACAAAACAACCCCCGACTGTCAATGAAGATGCACCAATGCCAAAGAGGACTCAAGTCGAATCTAGTGGCACCGGGAACGCCTCGATAAGACCTGTTAATCCACATCTGACTAAGAGATAAATAGTTGCTGAGAAGGAGCTAAATGAAGAGTGGATTTTATCGAGCAGATCATTAGTGCTGGCAGTGCTTAATGATCAAGGATGGACCGAATGCTTCGCAAACAATAATGGACCGTACTACCCGAAGCTGGTGAAGGAATTCTATGAATATCTACAGTTCGAGGAAGAGGATGATCAGCATAGACTGGTATCCAGAGTAAACGGTAATGAAGTCAGTTTTTCATCAGTTGATTGGGCTGCATGTTTAAGAGTTCCTCATGAGGGTATTTACAACTACTATTCTGGAGCGGCTCCTCCAAATAGTAGAATCTTTGATCATGAGACGGCTCTGTAAGAATTGACAGGCAATGGCACAGTAAGGAAGATTATTGCTACTGAAATGTGTGGAGAGGACAGGCTTCTGTTTAAGTTTATTCAGCATGTACTGAGTCCTAGAAGAGGAGATTTTTCAACTCTGAAGCATCAGGATATTTACTTGATGTACTTATTAAAACATGGAAGGAAGGTCAACCTTTGTAGGTTGCTGATGGCTCAGATAGAGGACATGATAAAGGCAAGCTCAAAATCAAGTGCCTTGTTTCATGCTAAACTCATTTCGGTTATGTTGAAAGTGAAAGGTGCAGCTGGAAGTCAGGAAGATTTGATAGTAGCAAAGAACAGTGTATGTATCTCGAAAGTAATCTGCAAATTCATGAAGATCAGTTGGAATCCCTGGAAGAAATCATGGGTGAATGATGAGGAGAGAATCTATGAGAATTTTAGCCCTTCTACTCATCCCTCTAGACCGAGAGATAGGAGAGATCCAGGCTTAAAGCCTGATGAGCCTGAACCTGTATACTCAGATGATGAACAGACTGCAGTAGTTAGTAACTCTGCAAGAGAGAACACCCCAATTGATGAAGGGAGTGATCCTGATACTACTCACAGTCCTGTCAGGACAGTGACGTTTGGAGCTGCAAGCCCTCCAAAAGAACTACCTAGTAGAGAACCTGTTCTAAGAGACAGTGAGACTGAGACTACAGAAGAAGAAGAAGAAGAATCTCAATATTTTGTCAAAGACACCTCTGATGAGGGTGATACAGTCGAAGCAGAAGAGGCTGGAGCTTTAAATGAAAAACAAGAAACTGTTGCAGAAGAACTTAGTATGAGCCCTCTGATAGGGTATACAGACAAGTCAGTGTCTGACCAGGAAGCAGGAGTGGTCTCTACTACTGTTGTCATGGAAGTGGTTGATGACCCAACAGAGAAGGAGGCTAACCTCACTGCTGAACCTACAGAGGAAGCAAGTATGGAACCTGCTAGAGCTACAGAAGAGAACTTAGAGTTACCCAGAGTTGAGCAGATAGTAGAAAGTGTTCAGGAAGGACCTCCAAGTGAGGGGGAGCGTGTTGGTTCAGTCTCTGTACTGTTTGATATAGAAGGATGGACCTCAGATCCAGGATACATGGTGTTAGGACTCAATTATGAGGATTCAGATGAGGAAAACCAACCACCAAGAAATCCAGTCATCCTACCTAACAGCTCTCCAGTGTTAGAAACTGAAAGATTGGCCACCAAGGAAGACCTTGAATCCTTAAAGAATGAAATAAAGGAGACCACCAGACAGTCTGTTGCTGAATTGAAAACCAGTCTTTTTGATGAGCTGAAAAATGTGGAACAATCCTTAGAACTATCTCTAGGATGTGTTGTGGGAAGTCCAATCAAAGAAGTGATGGATGAAATGAAAGTGTGCCACACTCAAATTGAAATCTGGACTGGAGCAGTAGTGGCCCTCAGACAATCAGTTGCTTCTTTAACTGCCCTGAGCAGTTCTCAGACACAAGTGGCTAGTGAGATTCGATACATCAAAGAAGTGGTCAAGCATTTTGTGGAAGTGTTTGAGGCCTTCAAGAAATCAGTAAAAGAACACTTTAGCAATCAGGATGCTGTCATTCAGAAAGTGATTGGATATCTGACTCAGTCTTTCAAGGAGACAGTGGCATTCTCAGTCAAGTCCCTTCCTTCATCTAGCTCTCCTGTAGACCTTGAGCAGTTTAGAAGCCTGCTCAGAGAAGAGCTTACTCAGGCCCGTGCAAATGACACATCAGACCTACAGATCCTTGCTACTACAAGAGAAGTCAGTGGCTTTGTTCGTGAGCACCTGCAGGCTGCTACTGCTTCTCAGGAGGCCATCAAAAGTAAAGTGGATTATTACTATGATCGGATTTTCACCAAGCATCAGTTGAACAATCACTTCAAGCTCATGCTAGAAACTATGAAGCTGCCGCCTGTAACTCAAGATTTCAAAGAACAAGTTAGCAAGCTACGAGAGTTGACCCCAGCTTTGGATAAATTCTTGGAAAACAAAGATGACTTCTTATCTGCCATGGACAGAGGAGGAAACATCATAATGGATTTCAGGAATCTGGTCCTACCTTTTCTTCATGTGGACTGCACACCTGTTATAGTTCCTCCTGCCCTACCTGTCTCTAACCCCAGTTGTTCTTCCATAATGTCTCCTGCTGATGCCCTCAGAAGCCTTAGACCACTGATCCCTCGGCAAGATACTCACTACAGGCCTTCAGGAGCCTCTGTTGCTGCCCCTCCAGACATTCCTGCTGCCATTCCTCAGCCTTTTGATCCTTCAACTCCTGCTCCATCTTCTTCCTCCAAAGGAAAAGATCCCTTACCTCCAGATGAACAGGATTGAGTCTGTTTATGTTTTTTTTTGATAGGGATCATGTATTCACATTTTGGGTCATAAATTGTAATCCTTATTAATACAATGTTTATTTTCTCTCTCTCTGTCTTTCTTTTTGTTAATCACAAAGGGGGAGAAATAAAGAGAAAAAGATAGGGGGAGAAATGGGGAGAAATAGGAAAACTCAAGGGAGAAATGAACCTATACAAAGAGGAGAAATCCTTGCGGATTATACCTAATTTTTGTATTGCTAATACTGTGTTTTGCACACTTCTCTCTGATACTTCTATATTTCATACAGACATAATTTGTGATTATCAAAAAGGGGGAGATTGTTGGAATCACCTGTTTTGATAATCCCAAATCATGCTTAAACATTAATTATGATGTATTAAAACCTTGCATTAATCTTATTATTCTATGCTTAAACGTATTTTATTCTAAACAATTCATATTCTTACTCTCATAACTTTACTGTAACAGCTTACAGTAGTATTTACATAAGTTTGGTATTGTTAGCTAACAGTCAGAGCATTCTTTTCAAAGTCACAGTTACAGTTAACTGTCACCTTAAGTTACTGTTGCAATAAGTTCACAGTTACAAGGTTACAGTCGAAGACTAATACAAGCTTACAGTTACGAGTCCACTGCTATCTATTGTCAAAGTTCACAGACGAACAAGTCTACAGTTGGAACACGTTCACAGTCGAACAAGACTACAGTCATAAGCCTACAGTCAAGGTTACAGTTAGACAGCTTCTGTCGACTAAGTCTACTGATGATCGAAGTCTACAGTTGACAAAGGTTACAGTTCTACAAATTTGATGTTACAAGTCTACAGTTAGAAAGGCTACAGTTACATGGAGTAAAAGCTACCATTGCAAGCCTACAGACAGCAAGCCCTTTGTTGAAGTCAACAGTCAGAAGGAAGTCCACAGTTGGAAGTCCACAGTTGGAAGACCACAGTTGAAGTCAACAGTGACATACATTCTCGACTCACTGTTTTAATTTCTTTATTTAATTTATCTAACGGTCATATCATACATTTTGATGATTTGTCAAATATCTGATAAAGGTTGTCGGATGTCAGGAACCCGTACCTCGTACCTGCTGAAAAGAAATCTTTTCTGTCCCCTGTCGGGAGTTAAATACGAGAAGACTACGCTGCCCAAAAAGAATGCGAACCAGAGAAGTGCGTGGTGGACAAAATATACCAGAAACACAAGAAGATAAAAACGAGTTCCATCAAGAGCACAGAAAAGCATATAGACAATCAAGTATACTCGAGAAGTGTTCTGTGCATACAAGAAGAACCCTGAAGAACTTCATCGACTACATTCTCACTACCTGTGAACCTGGAGCATACGACACTCTGTTTCTCAAACAGAAACGAGAAGAGGACTTAAACTCTCTTCTGATCGAATACAAGAGCTACACTGAGATCACCAGAACCACTTCTAAACTCTACATCTCTTGTTCTGTGTTTTATTCTACATTTTGAGCAGTGTGTGTTATCTGCTGTATTAAACACACACACTGACTCCTGTACTTTCACTGGAGGATCTGTAAATCCTCAGCAAATCTTTTTGCACCCCATTTCCCACTCTGGATAGTGGTAGAGGTCTTGTGACCTGGACAGTTTGCTGCTGTTGTTTGTTTTCCCACGAAGAACTGTGGTAGAGGTCTTGTGACCTGGACAGTGTGTTCACTGTTGTTAACCCCGATCCAGGGTGTGGATCATTTTATATAAAATTTTGAGAGGACTAAGTCTCGGCTTGAGACTGAACCTCTTGGTTAATTCACTGTGTTCATAGTTATACTCTATATCCATACTATACATATTTAATTTCATATTCCGCTGCTATTACTTTGAAATATAGTCTATCTTCAAAGCTACTTTGATAATTAAATTCGCAAGTGTTTATATTTGTTATAAATCAGTAAGTTAGTTTCAAAAGTTAATTTAATCATAAGATTACGTTAACTGAGAATTAATCATCTTTGAGAAACTAATTTAACCTTTATAATCTATATAAATTCACTACAGTTTAATTTGTTTTTGAAATTGGGGGATTTTAATAGAAATTGTTTTTAACAGAAATTTTACTTGGAACTCAATTCACCCCCCTCTTGAGTGTCCACTCCGACCAACAATTATATTTACCCTAACACGTGTCCTAATTATAACTTTTAGACATTAAATAATTACATTTATTTATAACACAATGATAATGAAGTAATTACCTTATTATTGAACGATTAAAATAATTGATATTATAAAAATTAATATAATTGTAAATTGAGACTTTTGAGGTAATCTATGAATTTTTGGGTTAATATGACATGTTATGTTGGATTAAATAAATTTTGTTCGATGTGATAAAGTTGTTATGACTTTTAAAAAACAAAATACCAAATAGTGTTAAAATTGACATAAATGAGTTTTTAAAACAAATACTATATTATTAATTGATATAATATTCTAAAAATATAATTCTTGGACAAAGGACTTAGATAAGTTTAGATATGTCAATAATGAACCACTTGGGGTTTTGTTGGATTTTTATAGTAAGTTGATTAACCATTTATTATAACAATACAAGAAGACATGGTTAAAGCTAAATTGTTTAACTAAGAGTTAAATCTTAAAGATAAGGTTAATATGGTGACCTAAACCTTTCTACAACCTATTGTTTGAGAGTTTTTAGACCCATATACACCTTATCTTTGAAATGAATCATTTTTTAGCCAATATAAACTGAATATAATTGTACAATAAAATAATATTTCAATCTTTTCTTAAAGTGACCCTCACCTCTCTTACAAAAGGGTACTTCCCCTTCTCTCAAAATAACACCTCCAAAGACATTTTGCTCGGCCAAAATCTACCCAAATATCCTCCCAACATACCTCAATTTAACCTATAGTCCTTACCTTGATCATAAAGCCATCGTAAAGTGATCTTTTGATCAAATCAAAACGAAGAATCTGAAAAGGAGGTAATTACTTCATCACCTCTTTCAAAGTTCTTTTCTTAATCCACTTCCACTTTATTTGTTGTTTCCATACAAAAATATTAAATCCATTACCTTATACCTACTATTATACTATTATAAATATGGTACAACCATATTCATTATTTTATACATCCTAGGAATGCCGAAGTCACCATACGTGCGTACATACAACTTACCATCTCCACGTCGTGGTATAGTTTTTTATTCAACACTTTATTAGTTGGATGGGTATAATAATGAGTATAATTGATGTAAATATATAATATAACATGTTAATAATTCTGTATATATGATATACCGTCCAATTATATATGATTACACCATCTATAGAATGGTATTGTCACTCATGCGTACGTACGGATTTCCATCTCCACGAACGTGATGAGATTCATTCCCCATCACAATCATTCAAGAATAATTTTCATTTTATGATGAAAAATAATTTTTAAAAACTCATTATCATTCTGGATATAAATCAACTACATCCTATACATTAAAAACCTGACTTACATAAGAAAAAATATAAAGGGAAATGAATTATTTAACACAAAAAATAGTGATACTACTGAAATATTATTAACGAAGTAGTATTAAAAGTTCATATATGATAACATATTTATGTATGTGGTTCTATTATAATTTAATAACAATGATTTAACTATTATACACGAGGTTAAAATTTCCTTGATCAAGAAAAATTACAAGGTAAGGGTTAACTTTACTATCTCTTCATTATCTGAGGTTGTTTATACATAAGTATCTACTGGGACCTCTTTATCATCCACATCCGTGTTTCATAAAAATGCATTTCAAAACACTTTTAATATTTCATAGACTATAGATAAATGTCATTTATACCCCTGTTTTACTTTTTATAAATTTTTTTGAATGGAATATTTCGGTCATTTTCGGAACAAGGTACTTTATATCCTTTTTAACAAAATTAAGGTAAGAATGTTTTTTTAACTTATATGGTGGGTGAAGCTATTTTCCAACATTATAACACCTTAAAATATTCCCTTACAAGCTTATAAGAATATTTTCAAAGTAATTGTCTTCTTTTATAAGTATATTACTTTTAAATGATTTGAAAATACAAGAAAATATATCAGTCAAATGGTTTTAATTTTAGCTATGTCAACATCTTTTATTGTATTTTAAGTTTGATTAAAGTTAATTTATTGTGATACAATATTCCATATGGTATTGAAGGTTTTGTGATTTCTTTGATTGTTAATGTATTGTTTTTATTCCATTCATGGTTTTTGGTTAATGTATTAACATTTACTATGTTAGTTTTATTACGAATGTTTATGTTATTATTCAACCTTTCCATTTGTGAAATGCATTGGACTTAGTAAGTGACAGGTGGAGCCCGTTATAGCTCCTCGATGCATCTGTAGGTATCATGAGACAAAGTACTGTCTTAGAACAAGGCCTTGAAAAAATCTTATTTGTTGTCTTGGCACGAGGCTGTGACTATGTAGTTATGATGTATGGAATTATGCATTCCGTCATTATAAAATTGACTATTGATATTACATGTGATTATTTGACTATTTGAATATCCATGTGAATAAGTAAATGGAATTATTTGATTTATATTTTCCATATTATGATGAAGCTTATGTTTAAACGAATTGTGTTTTTGTCTTATAGATTTCTTTAAATGTTTATTCTTAATTATGATAGTTTCTACTATATTGTTATCCGTACAGAGCATCTGAGCTCACCCCTTTCTATATTTTATTTATCCAATGATTGGAAATTTATATTACTATTATCCTGTAGGAATTGGCTATGGGATATGAATGTGTTCAAAAGGGACACAATGTTGTTGTTTTTATATTTTAGGATATAATGTAAAACTTATGTATGTATCTAGTATGTCTAAGGCTATTAAACTAATCGGTCTTCTGAGACTTGATCTCATGGGATCATTCCAATGTTATGTAATAATGCACTCAATCTGGGTAACTTGTGATGGGGACATATAGTTGGTATCAGCAGAATTTTAGTACAGATCTTGGAAACGAGATTTATAAAAATACTGATTAGAGAACATTACCCTAAGATAGACTTTGAGAATTTGTATAGAAGAAATTCCTAGAATTTTGGTAAGGTAGAGATTTTTTGATTTTTCCAAGAAATAAATCTCTGTATGGATACGAGTAGGTATATGTGGCTCTAGAATAGATGTACCTTGGAGTGAAAACATTGAAAAGGAGATTCGGGCATGACTTGAGGTATCCTGGTACTGACCAATGGGCCTTCCTACACTCTTGGTTACGAAACAACCAGGGGATATGGTTAGGATAATTCAATTTTTATTTACAATCCATTTTGAAGTATTTAGAAGTATATAATTCCTTAAAGATAACATTTTTTATTGTTAGGGATTATATGCATAAATATTTCAATATATGTTAGATATCTTACTAGTTTGAAATTTTGTATTGTGTTTCATAAGAAAATCTAGTGTATTACATTATTTATAAATGGAACCAAATGGATATAATGGAAACCATTTCAAAGCATGTAATTCATGTAGGGATTTCCTTCCTACTAAAGATAATTATAGTGGGATGGGTGATGGAATTGGTGTTGATCAACTTATCACCATACTAGGAAAACACACTCAGGTTATGAATAATAACGTTACCCATATAGCGCACCCTGATCCACAACGTGGAGGATCATTGTTATACGACTTCATGAGGAAACATCCAACAACATTAAATGGTATGAAAAAACCATTTTTAGTTGAATAATGGATATGTTCCTTATAGAAAATATTTCAATTCTTTGGGAAGTAGCGAAATGGAAAATGTTTTTATAGAAGCTTATCACGTCACATGAGATGCAGATCAATGGTGGTGATTAATTCAAAACACAATGGAGGATAAAGAAGTATCAAATATGTAATGGAGCTCATTTGATGAGCTTTTCTTATAAAACTACTTTCTTTGTGATCATCGAGTAGATATCGAAGGAAAATTTCTATGTCTGAGGAAAAAGGAGGATGAAAATGTTGCAAAGTATGAGGCTAAATTTTCAAGGTTAGCATGGCATGCAGAAGATTATATACGTAACCCAAGGAGTAAGATTGATTGATTATTTTATGGGTTAAATCCATTTCATCATCGATCATTACTATAAAAGTCCTTCTCATTGTACGAAGATATTATCTCATGTGCTATCGAGACAGAAAATGAATTTTCTATGTCATATGACTTTAACGAAAAGCAAGGGAAGAAGATATCTACTGACCACATTGGAAATGGAAATATGGGAAGAAGGGAAAAGTTGAATTTCCAGCCTTTAGTAAATGATGGAAGAAACACCCCAGTACATGTCTGAATTGAAAGTGAGTATGTTAAAAATGTGGTGAAGAAGACCACCAAGATCCTGATTTCATGGGAAAGAATGAGACTATCAATGTTGAATTCTATAATTGTAGAGAAATGGGGAATTATTCAAATGAAGGTCCTAGGAGCCAAAGAAACCTACCTTAGAAAAGGACAAGGGAGCAAGGCCATGCTTCTGCGATCACTACTGCTGAGGCTGAAGCTCCGAATGACATGATGGTAGATAATTTAATGGTTTCCTCAAATTTCCAATGCTTTATTTGATTTTGGATCATATCATTGTTTCATATCTTCCCAGATCTATATGAAAAGTAGATGTTTCCAATTTTATTTAAAAATGGAGTTGTCAGTGAAAACTCATAAGGGAAGTATCATTTCAAAAAGGTTTTGTGAATCAGTTCCCATTAGGTAATATAAATGTTCTTTATCTACTGATCTCATCATCATGCCCATGATTTAATTTGATATAATACTTTGTATGGATTGGATTTCAGACCATAATGCGAAAATTTATTGTAAGAATAAAGAGGTTAATTTTTTTGATGATGATAAGGAGTTCCTTATCTTTAGAGAAGAAACGTCACCATCTTATTCTTATCTAGATCCACCCCTAGTATCTCTACTAAATTCAATTATTGGGTAGGAAGATAGTGAAATAACTATGGGTGAGGAATGAAATGTTACAATAGAGTATGTAACTATTAAGAAAGAATATGTTGATTTGTTTCTAGAGGATTTACCTAGAAAACCTCCAGAACATTAAATTGAGTTTTCCATCGATTTAATTCCCAGTTCAAGGAGCATATAAGAGACCCCTATTTGAATGGACACTATGGAATTAGTGGAACTAAATAAACAACTATAGTAATTGATTAATAAAGGATTTATTCTCCCTAGTGTTTCTCCTGGGGAGCCTGTGTTCTTTTTATTATGAAGAAATATGGATCTACGAGGTTTTTCAATGACTACAGGGAGGTCAATGATCCAACACTAAAGAACAAGTATCCATTACCTCACATTGATAATTTATTTAATCAACTTAATGGAGCTCAATATTTTTCAAAGATTTAACTTTGATCTAGATATCATCAGTAGTGTGTAAATATGGAAGACATTTTGAAGATAACATTTTTTACCAGGTATGGGCATTATGACATTACAGTAATGCCTTTTGGACTGACTAATGCACCCTCTATTTTCATGGATATAATTAACAGAGTTTTCAAGTTATATCTTGATTACATCTTGGTATACTCCAAAACATTTTAAGGTCATGAAAATCACTTGCACAATATTTTAAATACTCTTAGAAGAAATGAATTATATGTGATGTTTAGGAAGTGTCAATTCCAGATTTAGGAGATTTCTTTTCTTGGCCATATTGTCTCTAAGGATGAAATCTCTGTTAATCATTCCAAGACAAGAGCAATACAAGAAAGGCCAGCACCGATGAGTATATCTGAGATACATAGTTTTATTGGTTTAGCTGGTTATGATTGGCATTTTATCTAAGATTTTTCCCTATTGGATAAACCGTTAACCAAGATCACACGTAAAGGGGTAAAATTTGTTTAGACAAAAGAGTGTGAATAATTTTTTGAATAACTAAAGAGAATATTATTCAATAATATTATATTGAAACTTCCACTAGGGAATGATGGGTTTATATTTTATAATAATTCATCAAATAAAGGACTTGTTTGTGTCCTTATGAAAAATGATAGAGTTATTACCTATGCGTCAAGATAACTAAAAATTCATGAACAAAAATATTCCACTCATGATCTTCAGTTAGCGATTGTAATCATTGATTTGAAGATATGTAGACACTATCTCTATGGTGAAAATGTGATATATATACTGATCACAAGAGTTTGAGGAAATGTTTCTCACAAAGATGACTCATTCGAAGGCAAAGATGATAACTTGAACTACTAAAGGATTATGATTTCACTATACATTACCACCAGAGGAAGGAAAAATGGTGGAAAATGTTTTGAGACAAAAGGATCATGGAGTTTTGAACAATATGAGCGTTTAAATGGATCCTATGTACATGGATCTAATAAAAATAGGTATGGGAATAACCTTGGAAGGTGAAACATTAATACTTTTTCAAATGGTTACCAATCCATCATTAATAGAAAGGATAAATGGTTCTCAGACTAATGATGAGGAGTATCAAAAGAAAATTAATGTTTTGAATGATGGGAGAATCATCAACTTCATATATGAAGCTGGAATTTTAAAATATGGGTAGAGACATTGTATTCCTGATATACCTAATCTAAAAATGGAATTGTTGGATGATGCTCATAGATCCAATTTCTTTATAAACCATGGTCGTTGTAAGATGTATAGAGATTTGAAGGAACATTTTTGGTGGGACAACATTAAGAGGGAGATTGCTGATTATTTGTCAAGATGTACGGTTTTTCAACAGGTGAAGGCTCGAAGACAACATCCTAGAGGGTTTATGAAACCAATTCCCATACCTGAGTGGAAATGAGATGATATTACGATGGACTTTGTCCTTGGGATACAAAAGTCTCCTTAAAGGAATGATGAAACATGGGTTATTGTTGATCATCTTACCAAGCCATCATATTTTCTTGCCATAATATAAGATTTACCAATTGAACGTTTAGTAGGACTATATATTAATGAAGTTTTAATACTTCATGGAGTACCACTATCGATTGTTTCTGATCATGATCCCCGTTATACATCAAGATTGTAGAAAAGTCATCTGAAGGCACTAGATACTAAACTTGGTTTAAGCACTGCCTACCACCCTCAAACTAATGGAAATTTATAATGGACTATTTAGACCTTAGAAGATATGTTGAGATATTGATCAATTGGATTTCAAGGTATGCGGGATCAGAATTTACACCTGGTAGAATTTTCCTATAACAATTGATACCATTCAAGTATTCCGATGGTACCATATGAAACATTATATGGAAATAGATGTCTCAAACAAACTTTTTGGGATGATGTTGGTGAAATAAAACTTGTAGGCCCATAACTTATTGAGGAAAAAATGGAAACGGTGAAGATTATCCCCACCCACATCAAATAAGCTCAAAGCAGGAAAAAGTGCTATGCTGATAACTAAAAGAAGGATTTGGAATTTCATGTTGGAAATAATTTTTTCTTGAAGGTATATTCATGTAAGGGTGTCATACGATTCATTAAGAAGGGTAAATTATATCCTAGGTACATTGGACCTTTCGAAATTTTAGAATGAATTGGAGTTGTAGCTTACCATTTGGCAATGCCTCCAAGAATCTCCAAAGTTCATGATGTGTTCCACATATCACTATAGAGAAAATACATGCTTAATCTAACTCATGTAATCACCTGTGAAGAAATAGAACAAGAACCGGATCTGTCTTATTGTGAAGATCCGGTCAAGATTCTTGATACTAGAGAACAAGTGTTGAGAGACCAGACGACTCATCTGGTAAAAGTTCTATGGAGAAACCAAAAGATGGAAGAGGCATAATGGGGACCTGAGGAACCTATGATGAAGAACCACCCAAATCTTTTTATTTAGAAGTATTCTAGTAAAATTTAGGATGAAATTATTTTATGGAGGGAAGAATGTAATGCCCCAATCTTCCACGATATGCTTCTCTTTGAATAATGCTAAAGCTTGCACTGCTTGCAACTTCGAGTTCTAGCACACGACGACCAATAAAATTAGTGGTTATGAATAATAATACCCACTTTTTAAAATTTTATAAATTTCATTTTTAAAAATTCAATTCATTTTTGGATTCTGAATATCAAAATTAGCTAAGGCTGAATTTTTGGTATGTTTCTAAAAACATTCAAATTTTGATGAATAGTAAAAAACACTACGTTATTGTTTAAAACCTACTTTTTATTAAAATAATTACTTATTTTATTTAAATTTATTTTATCTTCCAATAGATAACTAATCCTAATATAATTTCAATGTAATTAATTAGAGTTATTTTATAATTAAACTAGATGTATAAAATTTTATTGATCATTTTAATATCTTTTACCCACCTTCTAGGAATCATAGAAAATAAGAATAAAATGTAATTTTACCGCTTCTGTGAATTGACCATCAAAACTCCCAAAGACACGGTTGAGATTTGTAAGAAAAATTTGGTTCAATGGGATGGAAAGTATTTTTGGTGCATAGTATTTTTTGAATTTTTTTAACCACGGTTAAACGTAAATAGGGTAATTAAAGGTAAAAAAGATATTATAATTACCCTAAAACATATCCTAATTATATTGTATAAGTTTATTTCCTCAATTATCAACCTTGGGAATAAAATACTATCCTTTTTTCACTTGTATTTGATTAGGACATTTGTTATTATTTTATTTAAAGAAGAGATAAAAGTGCTAAATTCAAATTATCATAACTAAAACATTTTTAATATAGTGTTATACATATGATAAATGTTACTATAAATATTAATTAGAAATATAACATGATTTAAAACATAATGGTATTTTATTTATATTTTTTTTAACGTTATATAATTTTATTTATTTATGACACAATGATGATTTAGTAATTCCCTTGCTATTGAAAGATTATAATAATTGATATTTTAATAATTAATATAACTATAAATTGAGAATTTTTATTTATTTAATGAATTTTTTAGGTTAATATGTAATTTTATGGTCTATTAAAGAATAGTTTTGAATTGATAAAGTTTTTATGACTATCACAAAAACAAAATACCAAATAGTGTCAAAATTTACATAAATAAGTTTTTAAAACAAATACTAAATTATTAATTGATAAAATATTCATAAAAATGTAAGGATTAAGAAAAGGACTTAGATAAGGTTATATATGTCAATAATGAACCACATGGGTTTTTTGGGATTTTTATAAGATGTTTATTGACCATTTATTATAATAATACATGAATACATGGTAAAAGGGAAATTATATAACTAATAGTTAAATCTAAAAGATAATGTTAATATGGTTACTTAAACCATTCTAAAACAAATTGGTTGAGTTTTTTTATACCCATAACCACCTTATCTTCAAAATAAATTATTTTATAGCCATTATAAACAAAATATGTTTGTATAATAGAATAATATTACAAGCTTTTACTAAAGTGACCCTCATCTCTCTTAAAAAGAGTACTTCTACTTCCCTCAAAATCACACTACAAAAGCCATTTGGCTCAGCCAAACTCTACCCAAATATCCTCTCAAATACCCTCACTTAAAACTAGAGGACATAGGTTGACCATAAATCTACTCTAAGGATCCCTTTAGTTCAAATCAAAAGGAAGAACCCGAAGAAGATGTTATTACATCATCACCTCTTTCAATGTTCTTTTCTTCTTCCACTTCCATTTCATTGTTGTTCCCATAAAAAAATAATAAATATATTACCTTCTACATAAAATGATATTATTATAAATATGGTACAACCATATTCATTATTCTATCCATCCTATGAATGACAATGTCCCCATACATGTGTACGTATAGCTTACTGTCTCTACATCGTGGTGTAGTTTGTTATTCACCACTTAATTATTTGGATAGGTATCATAATGATTATAATTGATGTAAATAAATAATATAACCTGTTAATGATTATGTATATACGATATACCATCCAATTACATATGAATCCACAATCCATAGAATGGTATTGTCCCTCGTGCGTATGTACGAATTACCATCTCCATGAACTTAATGAGATTAATTCTCCATCGTAATCATTCACGAGTAATTTTCATTTTATGATTATAAATAATGTTTAATAACTTAATATAATTCTGGATATTAATAAAATAAATCCAATAAATTACCAAAATGTCTTACGTAACAAAACTTATAATGGAAAACGAATCAGTTAACACCTAAAACAATGATACTACTAAAATATTATTAGCAAAGAACTATTAAAAGATAATATATGATATCATATTTATGTATGTGGTTCTTTTATTTTTTAATAACAATGATTTACCTATAATATAAAATTTAAATGTACCCTCGATCAAAGAAATGTACAATGTAAGGGTTAATTTTACAATCTCTTCAATATCCAAGGTTTTTTATACATAAGTATCTATTGGGACCTCTTTATCATCCAAATCCGTGTTTCTTAAAAATATATTTCAATTTTTTTTTAATATTACATCGACTATGGATTAAAGTAATTCATACCCTTTTTTGACTATTTATTTATTTTTTTTTGAAAGGAATATTATCGTCGTTTTCTAAATAAGGAAATTTATAACCTTTTGAAAAAATTACAATAAGAATGTATTTTTGGTGAGGCTATATTCCACCGTTATAACACCTTCGAAGCTTCCCTTACATTATTATAATAATATTTTCAAAAAAATGTTTTATTTTATATTTACGTGAAATTTAAATTATTTCAAACAGTTGTTATTTACACTATGTCAATATCTTTCATTGGATTTTACATTTGTTTAATGTTGATTCATTATGATACAATCTTCCATATGATATTGAAGGTTTTGTGATATGTTTGAATATGGATGTGTGATTTTTATACCATTCATGGTTTATGGTTAATGTAATAACATTTCTTATACTAGTTTTAATACGAATTCTTATGGTATGTTTCATCCATTTCATATGAGGAAGGCATTGGACTTAGTAAGTGATGGGTAGAGCCCGCTATAGCTCCTCGATGCATCAAGAGTTCTCATGAGAAAAATAATATCATGGCAGAAGGACTTGACAAAATATTTTTTTTAGTAATGGAATGAGGCATTGACTCTGTGATTATGATGTCTGACATAATGCATTCCATCATTATGAAATTGGATATTGATATTACATGTGATTATTCGACATGTAGAATATTAATGTGAATAATTAAACGGAATTATTTGATTTATCTTTGACATATTATGATAATTTTATGTTTAAAAGGCCTATATTTTAGTCTTATTAATTGACTTAAATGTTTATGCTTATTTATGATAGTTTCGCTATATTGTTATCCTTACTGAGCATCTGAGCTCACCCCTTTCATTTTTTTCCCAGGGATCGAAGACGTATATTACGATTATGCTACAAGAATATGTTAAGGGATATGAGTGTGTTAAAAAGGGATATAGTGTTTTTGTTTTTTCATTTTCATGATGTAATGTAAAACTCATGTATGTATCTAGTACTTCTAAGGAAACTAAATTAATCAGTCTTTTGAGACTTGATATCTTGTGATCATGCCAATGTTATGTAATAATACACCGACTCTAGGTTACTAGGGTTGTGGAATTACATATTCCCACTACCAAAACCTTCTCATATACACTTAGGCCTCAAAATACACACAACCCTACCTATAGATACCTATGCCACAATAACCACACACCACACTAAAGACTCATGAGCTTCATCCTGATGACTCTTTAAAAAACAATCTTAGCCCGTAGACACCTATGGCTCTAATCCATTGAAAACAATTCCGCAATGATCTTGGACTATGGTAATCCTCAAGCCATTATATCTTTCATAGATATACTCAACTTGTAAGAACACAGAAGAGGGTGTGAGGAAGAAAGTCAGTAACCTACCATATGTCCTCCAACCAGAATGTTCCGAAAGACACCCTTTCCCCTGAAATGGGGGTGTTAGACACATGGTGCTCAACAAGGGTGGTTTGCGTATAGAAATCACAAGTAACTACAATTTATACAGATTGTTAATCAAATAATCATCCCACGATATGAGTTCCAAAAAAAATCCCACCAGTACCCCTTTTGCTACTAACCCTATATGCATAACCACACAAAAACCACTTTCAATCATAACCCAACTCCTTTTACGTTTAGTCCCTTTCCATTTATTTATTTAATGGATTCACTTTAATTTATTCCCACATTACCATGCAACTAAAAATCTCAACCATACCAAAAAAACAACCAAAACAAGATTTGCAATCTCACTACATGCCCCCATTCAACCATTGCAAACTATCATTATTCAATGTTATGCATGAAAATCTATATCTCACAACCTAGTCCCGTATCCCCACTACCCAAAAAAATCCCAAATGTATTCCCACTGCATACAAGTCCATAACCACCCTTCAATCCCACTTCCCAAGGTCGCTTCATAGCCAAATCATAACCAACAATAGTCCCACTGCTTACAAGTCCATCCATTCCCCAATCAATCAGTCTATCAAACTGGGATTCCAAAACCCCCCATGTACTACCCAATACACTAACCCCAAAACTACCGCCATTAACCCACAACCTCACTGTACACATTCCCTACATCCTTATCACAGAATACACTACTCCGTCCATCCCTGTACCCACAATCATGCTCCCAATAGTAGCACCACACAACTCAAAGAAGGGCTCAAAACCCAATAGAACACATCATTCACCCACACTTATGAAAACAGAACATATTTTGAATTGGTAAAAATCATTATTTAAGTTTTCTAGATAAATAGGGGTGATCACACAAGGGTTTTTATCTTGGGGAATCCATTTCAATTAACTAAGTGTACATGATTAAGCGGATTTCATGTCACAGCAATTTATGAAGCATCTCAACAAAATAGAACATCGCCAGTGTGCCAAAAAATACCACCAATGACCATGATTTTTATAAGGAAAATAGACAAAACATCTATAAAAGAAACCAGGATAACAAATTAAAATATGTGATCAAACATTGACCCACTCCCTACCCGTTATTTTATTTAACCCTGTTATATATTGATCATATTCACTTATTATTTAATACTCATTTTAAGAAAATTATTCAGCAAATACTCACAAGGAATCATTAGTACACTCACCCCACATGATGCATAATTAAATAGAGGAAGAAGAAATACATACATGTATGATCAAAGGATCGAAGTTCATCCTTTCAAAAAAACATGGGATCACACGAGTTGTACGAAACTATAAGGAAACTGAGGAGGAGGGTCTCTATCATATGAGATAGACTCATCAATGGTGGAATGTTGTTAACACATAAAGTGGAAATAAAAAACACAGTAAGAAGGGAATATCCTAGCTTTGAAGATCCAAATCCCATATTAAAGGAAGAATAGTTTTCAAAAGTCGTTAATGTGGGATCATGGATAATATCACATTGCTTGAGTATATCAAATCCTATGGGGAATTAGGATAATAAATATATAATTAATATCCTTTAAAATTCACTTAAAAACTCCAAAGGATGTCTTGAAACATGGTTTACATTGAATAAGATGCTAGAGGGGTGAAACAGGGAAAACTCAAGAATCTGGAAAAATCGGAAAAGGGTGAGACACCATTGGATGTACCACCGTTTCTGTGTGGCAATATCTTGGTGCCACCATTATGGTGCCATAGTTATGTTTCCACCATTTTAGTTTTCCACCGTTATAGTGCTACCACCATGGTGCCACCATTTTTCTGAAACCATTTGGTGAAATGGTATTTTTGGCTAACCCCTGATCCAAAACCACTACGGCCCCCATGAACACCAGAAGCACCAGATTTTCGCAAAGGAAAGCCTTGGGGAAATCTGTTTCATTATGTCAACCCTTACAAAGATCATCAAGTATAATTGATAATTGAACATTGATATAATTATGAATATCTAATATATATAAACATAAAACGAGATTAAATAAAACATAATATATTCAAAAATAATTAAAAACATAATCTTATAATATCAATGAAAAAAAAAGTAATATAACCTAATGTACTTAAATTGAGTTATGAAATTTTTTAAATCATGCTTACTTTTATGTAAAACAAATAGGGTTGAAATAATCAAAATTATAAAAGAAAATATCTTTAATTATTAATGAAAAATTATATTACATGTCCAATAAGAATTATATTCACTATATACAATAAATTTTGTGAATAACATTTGTATATGTCTCAATGAATTAGAATTCAGATGAAGGATCTTACCTCACACTTCATTTTTTTTGAATTAATTATAACATATTATATAATAAATTAAAAAAATTAATAAATTTTAACAAAATATAATAATATTTAAAATATCATATATTATCCTCTTATAACATCATATCACCCAATCATTAACAATGTCTCATTCTTTTCATTGTTTCAGGTGTTCTTTTCCATATTCTCTCAGGCATATTCTATTAAGAATGTTTTGGTTCATATATATAGGATATATATTAGTCATCTATCTATTTAAAATAATTTTATAAATATTATATTTACATGGTAGATATGTTGTTATAACCATACCTGAATTTGGTCTTGGGAAATGAATCACATCCCATCGAGGAGACAGTAGGCCTAATGTACGCATGAGAAATGATATCGTGCCCTTAACGAGTGAAAGGTTAAGATATTATATGGGATTTTAATTTGATAAAAGAATTAACATTATAAATATCACATATATTAATCAAATTTATCCTTATTACCTTCCATGTACAGAATAAGTGAAAAAAATTTCATCGCCTCATAAGGCGGCAGTCTTTCATAAAAACTAATGACGTTATCATATTTTAAATAGTATGGAAACTAAATATTTATTTGTGATAATAATATTTTATATTTATAATAATATCATATATATAATATATATATGATAAAAAATTATATCTTACCATGATAGGTGTTGATGGTAAATATGTAACATCAGTTCACAAAGTTGTAGTCCGCCACAAACATAATCGATAATGTTGTTTCTCATTTGATGATAGAGAAGATTGATAATTCTAGTTAAATTAAAATAATAAAATCTCAGTAAATGGGATATAATGGTATTATTATACTATAATAACTTAATAATATGTTAATGAGGTGAAGAATAAATAAATTAAAAATGATCATTTAATAATGTCACCTTTTATTTAGATGTCCTATTTAGGTTTGCACCAAAAACCTTCCAATATTGGATTTATGATCAATAAAATCATTTTTGGAGGTTCTTATCAGAGTGTGTGTGTATTTTGGGTAGGTATTGTATGCGCCAAATAGATTTTTTTGTGTGAATA
The DNA here is from genome assembly GCA_963277665.1 of Viscum album. NCBI lineage: Eukaryota > Viridiplantae > Streptophyta > Magnoliopsida > Santalales > Viscaceae > Viscum > Viscum album. The sequence continues at coordinate 408,608,293 of OY728130.1, forward strand.
AGGGAAGATATGGTGTTTCCATTTATAACTGGGGGAGATGACATAAATTTCATTTTTTATAAGAATCAATTAAAAAAAAGTTTTATCACTCCAAAATCCCTAAAAAATGGATGTGTATTAGCCCTTAGATTTTAAAATGAAAAAATATGTCCATATAATGTATTTTTGAGAAGTTTAATGGTTATTTTTACTCTTTTCTTTTTACTTACCACCTCATGTAAATCATTTTTTACCTGCACAATGATAATTTATTTGTACTAAAATTAATATACATAATGTTAATAAATTATGATCACCAAATTAAATAATAAAATATATAATGATCTGAATATTATATTCATTTTTCAAATTCAATCCCTGGAATTGGAAGAATTCAATTTGAAATTATACCAAAAAAGATGATGAAAAACAAGGTTTCCAATGCGAAAATATGTGTAAATATAAAATTTCTTAATACAGGAATTTAATATAAAATTATTTCCTAGGACATTAATTGTATAAATTTTAATAATTTTAATTTAATTTCACACTAAATCCAATTTAAAATAAAATTTGAATTTTTAAATAATTTAAGTGAGATGATAGATTTAATTTAAAATCAGTATTTTACACAATTCATCAAAAAATGAATATTTTTAGAAACTTATCCAAAACTAACTCACGTATAATAATGAAAATTGTATTTTAAAATTAATATTATTGTATCAATTAAATTTTATAATATCTTTAAAAATTAATTATAATTTTTTTGGAGAATGTGTGACTAAACTGTATTCCAGAAAAAGAAATTAAAAAAAACATTTTTTCTTATTTCAAAAGATTATAATGTTATTTCTAGTAAATAGATAACAAATTTATTTTTCGATACATGTGTAAGATAGAAATTTTAAATAATTTATTTACTGATATTCATATTCTACAAAATAATTAATATTTATTAATTGTCAGGTTATAAATAATAATATTTCAATAGAGTATTGTATTTTGTTTAAACCTAGTGTAACATAAATCATAATATATAGAAGTGATTTAATTTATTATGAAAATACTTATCATAATGCCTTAAGGTGTTATATTCTTGCCTAATATTGGTTTTTCATGTTATATACCCCGTTAAATATAATTATCATTATTTAAAATATCCTTGTCTTATAATGAAAATATTTATCAGATTTATTTTTTTATTTAGATGGAAAATATATCTTAGTTTCATTGAAATCATATTATTGGAATGAAATTTTAAAGAATAAATTAAAATTTACAATTTTAAATAATTATTTACCCCACATTACGTTAGGATGGAAAATATTTGAAAAAATACATGACTTATGGAAACCTTCTAATGGTATTTATTGTATAGGATATTCTTCTTATAGAAAAAAATATTTTTTCCAAATAACATAAATTTGAAATGTTATTTATTTACTACTCTATTTCATAATCTTAGATACTGAAAAATTTAATCATTTATAAATCCAAATTATATCAAAATAGTTATGGCCTTCATTTATTATGGCCTTGATTATCGTCAATATAAATGTTTATTTACATATATATTTTAAAAGTTATTTTCACTAAAATCTCCAAACCCAATAATTATTGGGTAATTAAAATTTCAATTCTTGAAATTATTATTAATACATCAGGAACTAGATGAATTTTTTGGTATATGGATAGTCATTACTCTAGATATATGAAAGGAAATAATTTCATCTGTCTAACTTTTAGAAAACCAATGGGGTATATATAAATTTTCTAGATAATGAATTATGTGGAGTCATGGGTATTAGTAATGTATCCATCCATTGTGAGACCTTAATTTAGAATGTTCCTAATGTTTTAGGATATACAATTATCTTTTTTGTATAATTAAACTATGTGTTGATGTTTTCTCCTTGAAAATTTAGGATAATAACTTTATCATAACTAGTGAAAAAGGAGTTTCCATAGTTTCAACCAACTAACATTATAATATTAATACAATAGATCTATAATACTTATCCTACCAAAAACATTATATGTCTCGGTTCAATTAAGGATATGTCTTTTCATTGGTATATAAGATTAATATAGTCAAATTTATGGACCCTAACTATACATTCAACAATTTAATTTGTAATTGAACATTTACAACCAATGTTTATAAAATTTAAACTATATAGACCATATCAATATAAAATGATATACATTTTTTATTTATAACTATTGGGGAAGTCTAGACATTTAGACCATTAATGTTTGTAAAAATAAACATTTCCAAAATCACAAAACTACTAATATCATAAAAAATTTCTGTCTTTGTCTTAGTTTATTGTTAAACTATATATACCATGATATCTTTCCACACAACAATTAGTATAACTCACGTTATTTAAAAATAATTGAAATCTAGATCCATTATAGAATAAAATTCCGATAATCACTACCATGAGTGATCATACATTATAATTTAATATTCTTATGATTGAAACATTCTATAATGGTAAAATAATTAAAAACAATATTTCACCACTGATTAGGCCATTAAAATTGAGTAATTAAAAAAGAGACAAAAATCTTTTAGAAATAGATTGATCTTGGTTGATTAAATGTCATGAAGATAAATAATACTAAGATGATTTTATTAACCTTTCACCAAAAAACTACAAATCATATATTACTAATTCTATATTTAATTAAACCTACTAAAAAATGGAATACAAGGAAACATAATTTTATTTTCTTAGGAGTTTTAAAATTAAACCTTATAATTTTGAATAATAAAGATAATCAGACTAAATTTGATATAAATATGATGATAGGATTTTAATTGGTTACTCTACAACATTTAAAAATTATCATCCTTTCAATAAATAATCAAATTAAATTGAATAAATTCTATATATAATTATTAATGGAATCAATCAATTGATGAATTCATTATCTAAATTTTCATATTATGAAAGTGAATCCAATTCTCTTTTTAAAACCCCAAGTGTATTAGATCTAACAGTTGAATAATGGAAATCATAAATTACTAAACTATAAGTAATAATTTTTGAAGGATATAATCCAATTGATGAGAAAAAACCTACATCATTTCATAGGATCTTAAAATTATTAAAGTATAATACAATTAAAAATGGTTTTTTTAATATTGATCAATTTATTAAAAATTCATTTTCTTTAAAGATTGAATGTGAAAATATTACATTATAATATATCTTTGATCATAAAATAGAATATAATCCAATAGATGTTGAAAGAATGATAATGGTAATTTTAGAAGTACTCAATAAATCCAAAGTAAATAATGCATCAAATTTAGTAAAACAACCGGACAACATCTTGACTATTGGAAATAAGCACACCATCAATAAAAAATGTGATTAGAATAGAAGTATATTTAAGAATAAGGAATGATTTTTTGGTAATTTTTATAATCATGAAGGGGTACCACACCATGAAAATAATTTTTTAATTATATTAATAATTGAGTCATTATAACTTGATTTTTTAAAGTGAATTTATTTCATGGGAAACCGCTAAATATTGAAAATCATTTTTTCTAAATGATGTACTTAATCTTACTATGGATATTTATGGAATAAAACATGTTTTCAGAGTTTAGAATGATTTTTTATATAGAATTAATATTAAAAACAATATTATAAATGATTTGGTTGATTTACATTAATTATATTTCATTTATATAAGGATAATATTATCATATATATATATATGTAGATTTCTATTTAAGAGAATTTATATTATCTTATATTTTTTGATAACAAATGATGAAAATAAATAGTAAGTATTAAGGTGATGTTAATGTGTTATGGTGGAGAATTTGGAAATAGAAATTTATTACTGACATATCACTGAAGGTTAATGAATTGGACTGAATAAATAACAATGAGTATTAGGAAGATTAGAAAATATGTTTGATGAGGTAAACATCTTGTAACACCCCTCTATTCAGGGAAATATTTTATCACATAAATTTAATATTTCTTATATTTTGTGTTTCATGATTCATCATGAATATCTTATGTTACTTTAAACCTTGAAATTATTTGTCCTTACACAGATCCTTGAGTTTATCTTGTGTTATATGGATAACTTTTTTTAGTTTTCAATACATGCATCATTGAGTATAAAAGAAATATAACATAATATTAAGATATTATTATTTAATACAATAGTTTTAACTTATCCATTGGCTTTGAAGGTATAAATAATATTGACTAAATTATGATAATATTAGATTATGCATGTATATAAAAATAACTCTTCGGTGAAAACTTAATTTCAAATGACAAAAAAACTATTTCAAAAAATTATGGAAATATGTTTCGAAAAAAATATTACACACACAAAAATGTTTTAAATTAATAAATTGAACAAATCACATTTAGTGAATTATTAGAAAAAATGTATATATATATATATATAATAATATTTTTGATTTTTATCATAGGTGTGTTCTAGGCACGTGATAAAAATAAATCTAATTTTAGGCTTAAAACATTATTTTTATAGAAAGTAACTTTGTCTAATTTTTCAAAATTAAATTAAAATTATTTTTTCCCACTTTAAAAAATTTATTTTACAAATATTTATTTTATTTTTTATATTATTATATGAAATTTATCTTGGAGTGATTATTTAATAATTATCTGAACATATTAATTTTTTTGATGAATTGGGATCATATATTAATTTTATTAAGAATTGTAATTTATTTTAAGGAATTTAAAAACCTAAAAATTAGTTAAATATGGTATAAAAGTGAAATTATATCCATTATATATCAATTAATACAATTTATTTCATTTGATAAAATTTAAATTTTAGCTTTATATAAAATCTTTTTAATATTTTGAACATTCTCTCTTTAGAAAATTATTTTCTCATAATAAAAGTAGGATTAATTTTAAAATAACATTGTCCAAATATATGAATATAATTTGGGGAAAATGAACCCATTTAGGAATAATAATATTTTATATTATATCATATGTTAAAAAAATTCTAACCATAATTTATAGAAAACATAGTAAAAATTATTTAATGTGGTCAAAGTAAAAATGGGTTTAGATGGTGGTTTAACTAAAAAGATCAGAATAAAAACATATAAAACACATGTCAAAACCCAATTTTCTAGTAATATTTCTTCCTTATCCCATATATTATATATAACGGGAAATTATTTATCCTTTTTTAAACTGTAAATCTTTCGTCCCTTTTTCTTTTCTAAAGATACAAGTGTTCCACTCACCTCATATAAGAGGAAACCCTCTCTCATCTATTCTTCACAAAATAAAATCCCTTTTTACCAGATAATATCTTATAAAATCACTTCCATACTTCATTAATATCATCATAGAAGCCTTTTTTTTCATAAATCAATCCTAAGAAGTATCTCCATGAAAACCAAAAGATGTTTTTCAGAAGACGAGGTTACTTCCCAAACTGTGCATTTAATTTTATTTATTCCCCCACCTCCATTATTTATTGTCAAACCAAGATGATGTAATAAAATGAGTATATAAAATATATTTTTATTTTATTATTTCAATGGAATAAAATAAACACTTCTCATCTTTCATCTAATGTGTTACAAAAACATCATTAATGTGTACAGTACACAACCACCGCATGAACCGATGTAATTCATCTTCCTTCACCACCTCTTAGAACTACATATAATGGAATTTTTATTACTTATATAAAATATTTAAGATAATATTATGCTTCTATATTCATGATATTACTTTATCATTCTTAAGTTTTTTCCAACAGATTATGATAATGTGGATCGTGTGTATGGTGGAATATCGCATTATGAAGCGCTGTGATTCTTTCATGATTTACAAGGATATTAATAAAGAAGAGTTTAACGAAATATGTGATATATATGTAAAAAATTATTATTTAATTTTATTATTTAATTTAATTTTGTTCCTTTGTTTCAGTCAGTAAAATGGAAACAATGTTCAATCGCATATACGACCTACTTTCTCCATGAATGGTGTATTCCATTTTCCATCAATAAATTTTCTGAATATTTATAAAAAAATAATAAATAATAAATATGATATTTATATCCTGTTTAAAATTATGGATTTAAAAGAACCATGATCAATGTAAGAGGATTGAAAATAAAAAATCAAAAACTATACAAAAAACAAAGCACTTATTTCTCGAAATGTGACCTAACATGGAATTGTTAATAAAAAGGTAATAAAATTTCATAAGTAGAGAATATATTGTAATAATTAAATATGTAAATCTCTATAATTAATTTATAATAACAATAAATTAATTACATAGATGGTTTGAACTTCTATAGAGGAATTTGAGACATAAGGTTAGGAATTTTTGTCTCACTTTTACTTTCTTTAAGAGACATGTCATATTCCTAACATAGTTCTTTTATACGGTTTATATACCTTCCATGAATTAATTTTATGATTCTTATCTAGAAAATTATTTGGATTTAAATATATATTTTAGTATATATATTTCAGGAGGTTTAATTATAAATCGTTACCAAATCATTGAGTGATTTTTTGGTCTCAAAAAGCCATCTTTGGGACATAAGTTATATTATACACCTATATTATTCTATGATATGTATGGACTGACCATTTTACATGTAATATAATTAATTTACTTATTTTAATGACATTAAAATGTTACTTTTATTTTATTCATTAATGGGTCCTAAAATTCAAATGATACCGTAGTGGTAAGGGTTTTACATCATAATCTCATTCTTTATCAAGATTGTTTATGGTTATATTTCTAGATATAAACTATTCTGATAAATAACTAAAGAATATAATTATTTTAATTTACCTATTTTTATATCATGATATAAATTATTCCCCTTTATTTTCCTCTTGTTATCTACTAAGGTGTTCATGAAAATGTTTTTATGAAATTTCAACTTTATTTCTCAATTCTTCCAAAAAAACTTTTTTCATATAGAAAAATATTTTCTAAAATTATTTAAAAAAATTTTCTAACATATTTAAAATGATTTATTAAATTCATTTATACCCATTATTGATTTTTTTCAATTTTCTTTGAATGTATCCTTCATTTTTTTCAAACAATGCTCATTTCTTTTCAGTTTAAAATATGAAAGGAATATTTTTTAACAAGCACAAATTGAATAGAATTACTTTCCATCCTGGAAATTATTTTATTTCAATATTAATTTTTATATTTTAATGTTTATTTTCCAAGAAAATCATTTTAAATATTTTTTAATTTTTTAATTTTTTTAAAAATAAAAATTTATGTTCTCCTGAAGAAATGTTTTAAATGAATATTAAAGCCTCTATTATAGTATTTATTGGTTATTGTAAAAGAAATAAATTTCTAAAATATTTTATTAATTTTTATTTTTAAAATTTTATTTTTATAGTAAATTTATTATACTCCTAAAATGTTCTGTGTGATTTACAAAATCAGTTTCCATATATGATGAAATTTCTTAATCAGAAATATTCATTACTATTGATATGATCCAAGGATAGCATTATCCTTATTTCATTGGGTTGTTTATGTTAATGTTTCCAAAATCATTATGAAACATATTTACAGTGGACTTTTTATATAATGATAAAATTATTGTGAAACCCTCATCTTTTTCCATGTGATATTTTTTGATGAAATGATCAATTGATTGTGAAACAATTTTATTTTTTATAGGAAATGTTATGATGATATGTTTATGAAATCCATTTATTTTCATGGGGTATGATATCATGAATTTTTTATGATATTTTGGAACTCATATGAATTTTTTCACTATGTGATGGGGTTAATGATTAACTAAATATGGGTGGAACCTATATTACCAGCCAATAAATTAGCTGAATATTGATATATCATGTGATAAACCGTATGGGAATGAGGACTGAACCTATTTTATTAAGGGAATTTATCCACTATGATATAATTCAGAGTGAACCATACTAATATATATATTATGTAGTGAACCCATTACATTATGATAATCTTTTAACTGACTCTTGAACTATTAAGGGAAAAAACTTTTATGCTTATTTGTATGCCACAAATCTACAACTTGTTCGAATTGTTTTCAATCATGCCTCATGATTTATATTATTTATTGATTCAAATTTGATGGAATGGAATGATTTATTCAATGAATCATGTTTATAAACTAATATACATAGGATGTGGCTTCCAAATTTTATTCTCATGTTCCCATACCCTTATGCTCGTTATATGTTGATATCTCTTTGTTCACACTTACTGAGCATTTGAGTTCACCCTTTCATATGTTTTCTTTCACAGGAAATACAGAAATGATTCATGTATGGTATGTTAAAGAATATTACTTTTCTGGATGCTATTTATTTAAAATTATAATGAAATTTCAGTAAATAAAATTATTGTTAATATAGTCATCAAAAATGCAAAACCATTATGGTCATTGGCTGTATTTTTGTTACGGGTATTGATCATTCATCTAAAAATATATAATATCAATATATGTGATTAATGGGTAACTATAATTAGTATCATATGATGTGATTAATTAAACATTTCTAACTCATAGGATAAATATTTTTATGTCTAGCATACATATAAGGATAAGTCTAAGGATGAGTCAAAGTAAAAGAATTATTTATAAAATTTTGTAAAGTATAGAGAGTGTGGTTTAAAAGAAATTGCATCCCTACATATATAATACATGTAGAGTTTTATCTTGAATAGAGGTTCATAAGGTTAATGAATCCAAAAAAGGATGCACTGCGATGGACATGATCATTACCTGGTGCTTGAAAACGGGCCATATTGCACACCTATTTTGAAAATCCCAAGATTTATTCTTTGTATATTTAAAAAATCATTATAAACCATCATTATGGATTTTAATAGATTAAAAAAATGTACAACATATGTTAATCCATTGGTATTATAGATTTAAAAGGATATGTAATTTTTAGACATCATATAATTTATTTTTAATGATTATGTGGTTTCCCTCTATGGTAATTATTTCCCACAAAAGGTTTTTTTAGTGAATGGAGAGAACAAGAGGAAACTAGATTATCATCAAATTTGAAATGTAATGTTTTAATGGGAAACCAAATTGGATGATGAGTAGAGTGAATAATATTGTTATTATTCCAAATTAGATTTCACGATATATGATTAAAAACATTATCCATTACTAGCTATTTGAATCACCAATTAAGAGAAGGATAATGTTCATATGTATTTATGGTGGTGGAGACCATGGGGGAAAGAATATTATAATTCATATATGTTGAGAATGTGGGATAATGTACCTAAGTTAATATCACATTGGAACACGAATAGTTTTTTTAGTGCAGAAAAGAACAATATGAAAGTAATTGATGAGGAAAAATAAATTTTTTTTTTAATTAAATGGAAAATAATAATGGTCTCCCTATGATAACATGAACGGTTTATTTTTTTTCAATGTTGAAATTATAGGAATTACAGAAACACATGTACTATGTGGAATGATCATTAAGAGAATCATCATAGTGGAAACAGTAATGGTTATACTGATGATGGTAAATAGACTATAAAAGACATATGAAATGGAATATATATTAGGGAATAAGATGAGGAAGTAGAGTTGCTGGTTTAATAGGAAAGAATAGTTAGAGGCAAGCCTCTGACTATTTATTAATATTGAAAACAAATCAAGCAGGTACAACAATGAAAAATAGACAGCTACAGATTGTAAAAATCATACATATCACAACATCCATTATATTTCCCTTCCTCTGTAGTAGACGATTCCCACTCTGAACATTCATAATGTTTAATGACCGTGGAATATTTCCTTATAAGATTCAAATTTTCCAAAGATATAAACTCCTTTGAGGACTTCATATCCCAAATTTCATTTTCAATAGATTACCTGCTAGGCACCAACATCAATAAATAAGATTATTCTTTCCTCAATCTTTGTCATGGTGGGGAATTCAAAGCATCCTCAATCCCATGCACCTTCAACGTCCCACCCTGAACCACATCGTTGTTGGAAGGTCGGACCATGCCACTCTCATTTTCCTTGTCACTATCAGAGATGTCGCCCCATATTCCAAGGATTTTCACCTCTGGATAACCCCATTCAATCCTTATTCCTATTATGCTTACCTGTTAAAGTCAATAATGGCAAGATAGTGTGGATGATCCGCAATATTCGGCATAACACATTCATAGGTTGCAGCATCCTTAGATGACATAGGCTGAAAATTGCCACCTTCCTGCCTTGTCTCATCCTCCTCTACATGAGAATTCTCCACATTATCCAGTTCAAGAAAAATGTTACCAGTGGAGACCGTGATTTTCTTTCCTCCAGCATCATCCTCTTTCCCTGGTAGCTCTTCAGCACAGGCATCCACTGCCCTTAATTCCCAAACAACTGATTACAAATTTTTCTCAGTAATAGGCTTCAACTGGAAGGAATAATATTCCAAAGAATTATCCCTTTTAATTTCATTAGAAATACCATTCTCACTCTTTATGTTCTCAAAAATATTCTTAACAGTCAGATCGTGTGGCCTCTTTTGCCTATCCTTCTGAAAATTCCCTTGAACTTTCATCTCAGGACTGATATGATCTGTAGCCAAGACCATAGCTACCTAAGATTACTCCTTATCCACTGCCTTTCCAGTGGATGTCACCAACTTTTGAGTGCCTTCAGCAGGAACACACCATGGAGGAGTACTCTTAACTGAATCCTTCAATAACAATGATGGTGAACCAGATGAAGCAAATCCACCAATACCTAGTCTCAAAACCCTAATCGGAGCCCCATGCACAACTTTTTTTCGACAAACCAATTTCAGAAGCCCGTTTCAGCCACATAAAACACAATATACCATATGTGACTCAAATTTGACATTAGTCTTCCACAGAAACTCATTCCCATCCATGATCCAATCCCAATTTATAGGTTGCCTCAGAACATCAACTTCCACACAAATCTGTGGACAAATGGGATGACAAACCTCCATCTTCTGATGAACAGAACACAGATATCAACCAATCGTGTTCCCAATTACTTAAAAAATGGATTGATTTTCAAAGGGGAGTGGGAGACTAGGGAGACTCACCCATGCCTCCATCATCAATGGATTTCATCTCATGTGAAAGTAAAGACTCCATTGAAGAAGATAAAAAGGTTATCCATTTCATCTTTGAGGGGATATGTACCAAGCATTAAGTAGGTCATATTCTGCCTCAAACCGGATCATCTGATGCCTCCTATCAATTAAAATGACTGCTGCACATTTTTGAAGATCCCAAGAATAGAAAACAAAACGGTTAAATGCATCAACTAAAGGATTCTGATGATGAAACCAAGCCACCAACATGAGGTTGCATTGATTCGTTTCACCATTATGCCCTGTCAAGGAAATATGGAATTGATGAAATCCTTGGAATAGTTCAGGGGCTTTTGGATAGAGATGAATCAATGGAAATGAAGGAAGATAGTTGGGACTGGTGAACAGTAGGACGAAATTACAGCTTCTAAGAGATTGAGATCGCTGACCTCCCCCCTCTTATAGAGAGAGGGGAGCCTAGATCCGAGACATTTGGTTTCTGGCATTATCGAAGGATAAGGCATAATCGTGATAGCAAAGACATCTTCTCATTCTTAGTCTTAATATTTTAATAAATAAGTAGAATGAATGAAGTGTTTATGTAGTGGAATTAATTAATTATGAACTTTGTAATGATTTTTAAATACGTTTTTTTCATGGATTTTCAATTATATATTGATTAGTTATACTAACCTTGAAGAGTGATTTACTATAAAGGAATTATTATATGGAAAACACGTGATTAAGGTAAGATAAAACTCATTACCTTTCAAAGGATGAGATAATGATGTTTTGTAATGAGATGAAGGATACAAACAATAAAAATTGGATAGTATATATGACAGTGGAATTGATTAATTATTTTTTAAAAAATTGGGTTATATTATCATTTATAGAGTTTATAATATTATTTGATATATGTAATATATTAAATAAACTATGGTTTTATTCCCAGAAAGATGAAGAAAATATGGTTTCATTGAGTTTTTATAAAAATTATTGTTATTTCTAATATTCAATAGAATATATGGACAATATATTCAAATATTTGGAAAACTAAAATTAAGATCTACTTAATGATATTTGGAGGAATAATTTAATGATTATTTTGAGAATTTAGTGACATTTTTTATAAATGATGAAAATTTAATGGGTCATAAGGTGGACCATTTATTGAAAGGGGTATATTGAACATTGGAAGGTGTTTTAGAGATTAATTTATTACTTAACCATATGATTATTTGTTTATGTTTTATAACTTATGTTAACCATTTTGTTATGATGATAACTAGAGATTGAAGGAATTAATTATCATTATATTATAGATTATGTGATCCGTTAGATGATTATTAATAAATATTAATATTCATTTTTTAATGTAAAATATTATATAGAAATTGATCAATTTACTAAAAATGGATTAGATTGTGATTATGAAGTATATTTAAATCATGTAAGTACTTCTTCTCAAAAAAATTTACCAACATTATAAAAATTATATTGAAATAAAATTGTTTCCTTTTAGATTTATTTTGGTAATATTAGTGACATGTTTCACACATATTTTTTTATGATTTTTGGTTACTTATCTTCCAATGATCATTTATTTTCTTTAGATTAATAATCTTGGTCACTCTCTATCGATATTTGGATAGTATGATTTTCATTTATGTTCATGTATTCACTCCCCTCATATGTTATCTTATTTAGAAACCATGTATGTATAATTCTAGATGACCTTCTCACATCACAATATCTATTTTCAATATGATGTTCTATTAACCCTTTTAATGGTTTCAGTTTCCCACAATGGTATTCTCAGTTGTTATACTCATCTTTACAGAGAACATGTTCAAATTGTAAGGGTACAATTTATTATAGTGGTTAGAATGTAATAGCATGATATTTTAGGGAATATTTTTTTTCAAAACAATTTACAATATTTGATATTTATCATCATAAAAAACACTATGTTTAGCTATCATTACCTATAAGACTGAGTTTGGAATTTTTTCAGATGCAACACCATGTATAAATGAAATGTAAAATACTATTAAAATAATATTATTTAATATGACAGTTATGACCTTTCTATTTTAATAGTTTATAAGAATTGTATTAATTAAATTATAAAAATATATTTTCTATACATGTATAAAAAAATTCTTTTTTGACTAATTAAATAGAAATGAAAATAAAAACTATTTCAAAATAAAGAAAATCTTTTTTGAAAAAACAATTTTATCCATAAAAATATATATTATAAAAAAATCACTATCTTTGTTGATATTAATTAAATTTAGATATATTATATTAAATTAAATATAATATTCATCTATTCTATTTTCTATATGAGGGATAAAAAGTTATTCAATCATAAATATAAAACTGCATTTTTCCAAAATGTATTTTTGTCACCTTTCCCAAAAATATTTTAAAATTAATTAATACAACTATTACGAAAATTATCTTCAAATATAAAATTATTATTTTTTAAATAATATAGTAAAAATAACCTTTGTGTGATGGTTTGAGAATCTTATAAAAAGATAATTTTTTTGATGTATTATAAAAATATATGATATTATTAAGAATTTCTATTTAATTTATAACATTTAAAAACATAAAAATTATAATAATATTGTTTCACAAGTAATATTTGTTCATTTATATTCTTATTAATATCATTTAGTTAATTTTAATCAATTTCATATTGAATTATGACATAAAAACGTTTTAAACCTTCAAATATTATATCTTTGGACAACCACTTTATTATCGTGTCTATGAGATTAATTTTAAATTAAATGAATCCACTTATCTGAGTGGAAATTGAAAAATGGATTTCATATTTGTAATTATAATAATTTATATTATCTAAAATGTTAAACATAAATTTCTACCATAATGAATTGTAAAACAGTACAAATTATTTATTAGGGTTATGGTAACAATAGGTATACTGGGGGATTAAACTTCAAAAAATTGAAACAAATTGTATAAAACTTGTCCATCATGAATTTTATTAAAATATATAATCAATATATCTTATATTTTTTATAATTTCCCCTTTATAGACTTATGGTATATTAAAAACATGGGTACACCCTTTATCATTTTGCAAATTAAAAGTCTTCCACTCACCTTACATATAAATGGTCACCCACTCTCCTTTAATATTCTATAGAGTACCTCCCGAGATGATGTATGTAACCCTTTATAAGAATCGTTATGTAAATAAATGTTTTGAGTAAGGCATGGGAGAGTTTGAGAATGTTTTGGGATGGTTTTGGGATTTTTCTATGGGCGCACAGTTTGAGCACGATTAATTGAAACCTCACAGAACTGCATATATAATCATGAAACATGATATAGTGGGATTCACATTGTTTTCCCATGCTTTGTATAACCACGTGAGGAGTCCATGTGAAGTGAAATTTGAGGTATTATGAGTCACTCGATTAGAGCACCGTTTGTCTATCCGTTGGAGCTAACAGTGTGTGGAAATAAAAATTGGGTTTTAAATTACAGATTCACTAGATATTTTCCCAAAAATACATCTCTCTTGTCCCATATGGTCCCTTATGAGGATTTTCAGTTCTCAAGGGTTGGAGGGGCTCTCCCACGCAATTTTAAAACAAATCGAAGGGTTTTCAAGGTGTTATGAATGTTATTCTTTTCTAGTAAGCCTTCTATCATGGTTATTTATTGGTTTTACATAGATCTACATATCTCCATCTATTTTTTTTCTATATCTACACCATTTCCTTGTGGATCTAGGGTTTTTCCCCTAAAATGTTGATATTTGGTAATTTTTATGATATGCAAAGGGATCTAAGGTAGTTTTGGTAGAGATTTCACCCATATTTGTGGTTTGGTAGGGAGTTGGTCGATTCCACTGAAACCCTAAGGTAGGTGGCTTATCCCACTACTCCATTTTTCCGAGTACTAGATTCCTGGTTTCCAATTTATTGGGGTTTTCCTAGTTTGGGTTTTTATTATGATGTGAAAATCTTGATAGAAATTCATTTTGTGAGGATTTTTGGATTTGGGGGAAAATAGGGTGTTGTGGTGAAATGTTCTATGATGTCAGATTTTAAAATATTGATTTTAAACTCGGTTACTTGGGTAAATTTATGAAAATTTATTGGGAAATGGTTTTCAATAAAATTGGTTTGTTTTATTGAGATTTAATGTTTCATGGATGATGCCCTGAGAGATTATTTGATTGTAAAATAATTGGTTGCATATTATGGTGGCTTTAGTGGGTTTATATGCTTGTTTATTGGCTTAAACATTTTATGCATGTGTTGGAATGGTGAGATGTGGGTGGGAAGAACAACTATAAAAGGGGACAGACATTGGATGGAAGGGACACCATCAAGGATTAGTGGGCATGATGTACCACTAGATTGAGAAAGGAGTAAACGAGCATGGATGGGATATTCCTCCATCATTATTATCGGTTTGGGTATGTAGAACAATAATGTAATTATTTAGTTGTTTGTGGTTATGAATGGTGGAAATTGCGGTGCTAACATGTGATTGTAAACAAATTATGGCATTTTTGTTTGGATTTCCCCTGTATTGTGTGAATCTTGGTAAAAGTGTCTTAGTAAGGGTATGATTGTCTTGCAGAAAATTGTTGAACTATTTTATGATTTATATATATTACTTATATAAATGTGCTAATGGTTCTATCCTAGTGGATTGTTTAGTGAATTCTTTTGGGAGAACCTAATGAGTATTTTTACTCACCCCCTTCTTTGGCACTTTGATGCTTTTACGGATGTTGTTTTCTGGGACACAAGTAAGGGTAAAGCATCTCATTTTACATGGACTTAATCCTGATGCTTGGATTTTTATGGTTCTTTGATCATGGATATTTATTGGAGCTATAGAGTTGTGTCATAACATACTGGGTTTTTTTCTAGTCTTCCAGTTGGTACTCTGATTATGGAATATTTTGGTTGAGTTGCATTGGTCTATGGGATTTTTTTGGAATAGATTGGTTTTCTCTTGGTACAATGTTATCATAGTTTACTTGGGTACATGAATCATGTAGATATGTATGGTTATTATTTTTTTGGTTTTTTGGATTTATTATAAGGTAAAATCATTACCTATTGTTCATGAAGTTCTCAAATTTTATTTCCATCCTTTAGAACCTTGGGAATGTCACCTATGTGTATGCAGAATCTCACAACCTTCCCTAGAAAATGGGAAGGTGTGGAATGTTAAAAGTGGCATCACTTTTTTCAATCCTTGGATTTCATGAGAAAGAAATTTCTCAGTCTTTTAACATCACATTTTGATGATGGTGTTAGCATTAATTATCATACTATTCCTTTTGTTGGGATGGTAGTTAAGAGTAGGATTTTTGAAACATGAAATGTATAGCATAAAAGGATGTAGCTAAGCCTTTTATATTGAACATGAGGATATGAGGTAGTTGTGTAAAAAAGTGTTTTGGGGACACTTATAGGAATTTGAAATATCATTGTTGTGGGTGTAGCAAATGATATGGGCATGAAATGCATAATAAAAATGACATTCCAATAGGATGCATATTTCGTTGGCGTAATGATTTATGTCAAGGTACAAATATATGGAATTGTGAAAAATATGGAAATTATATTCAAATTTGCAGATTTGGAATGTGGATCACTGTGTTATTTTGAAAATGGGTCTATTTTCAAAACATTGTGGATTTTTCAAAACATTGTGCAACATGGGAAATGTAAAATTATGGAATGTCATGTTGTGTTTATTGGTATGTAATTAAATGTAAAATTATAGACCCTTTCTTTTTAAGGGACAAAGACTTATGGTGGGGTTTTATTTATATTAATGGCATCGGGTAGGAATCATAGAGTCCAACCTGAGGAGGCTACTAAAATGTTGTTTCTCTTGAGCCCCAGGTGAACTGGAAATTAGTGCAGATTATAGTGAAAGCCTTCCCAGCTGAGGAAAGTGGGAATAAACGATAATAACAAAAGAATGTTGACCATGTGGTTCAATTTTTAGAACAATAATCCACCCATTTTATGGGTGATTCCAAATTGGAAAAGGAGGAGGCATGGTTCAACATAATGAATAGGATATTTGAATTCTTGGTAACACTGCCGGAACTGAAACTGCAGCTAGAAATAAAAAAATTGGATGATCTTTCCCTTTAGTGGTAGGAGTTGGTGGCCCAAGATAGAAAGGACTAAGTGATGAAATGGGAGAGTTTTGAGGAATTGTTTAACAGAAAATTATAACCCCGTGCATTTAGTATTTTGTGTAATACAAATTTCTTTGATTTAATGCATGAGAACCTCTAGGTAATCAAATATGAGGCTAACTTGTGAACTTAGTTCTATTTTCACCTGATGTGGTTGGTAGTATATCATTAAAGGCAAATATTTTTTAAGATTGGTGGTGGAAGGAAATTCTTTCTAAAATAGATATGTTTTGTATAAGTGATTACACTAAAATAATGAATAGAAAATATTAGCTGACATGACATCTTTAGAGAAATAGGTGGGTGAAGTATGTTGGTACCCATGGGGAATAGTTTGAAATCTAATTCTATTATCAAGTATAAGAGGGACACTTATTTCCATGGTGGAAGTATGGCTTAGAACCTGATGATGGGATCTGTGTATCTTCCTATAAAGCCTCAAGGTTAGAAAGGATGTTTTTAGTGTGGCACTACCGGCCACATCAAGAAGGATTATATGTCACACCCTCGAGCTTGTCATAACTATATGTAGTTGGGGAATGTTCATCTTTATTTTCATAATACCATGAGGTTGGGTGTTCGTGACACTCCTCAAGGTTCATAGGTGTCATATACTTTTACTGGGTAGGGGAAACAACATGCTCATCATTTGTAGAGTAATGTTTTTCATGAGGATTCAATGAATACCACAACTCCGTAATAGGGAAATAAAGAGAAGAGTGTGGAAATAAAGGAGTTGTTTTGGGATGAGTAGGTTATGAAGGATGATCAATTGGGACCATCCATGATGTGATGTATGTTTTATAAAAATTCTACCTTGACGCAAGCGTTGATTGATATGGGTGATTTACATTATTCTATTTCTTCCCATGTTATTAGTTTCTTGGCTTTAACTATGGAAATTATTCCATCGGTTTTAAAACATCAGACTCCTCTGGGTCAAAGGGAGTATCAATCCTTTTTAGGTAGAACAGGTTTTATAGTTTTGTATGGGATTGAGTATATGTGGGATTTCTCAATTTTTGAGGTAGAGGATTATGATATAATCCTTGGAATGGATTGGTTGGATATGTTTATGGACCGCATATAAAGTTATGTGTGAACAATTACATTGACGACAGATGATGATATCAAACATCTCTAAAGTGGGGAGAAAGATGATAACTTTAATGAAATTGTCTTGATGACATCAGTAATTGGAACAATATTGTATTAGTTGGTGGTGTTTTCAATTACATCAATGGAAGGATTTGAGAAGAGCAGTTTTACAGTAGTGTTCAATCTTTCTATAGATGTCTTTCCCAAGGAATTATCATGCTTTCCACTGATGAGATAAGTGGTGTTTATGATTGATCTCTTTTTTAGGACCATCCCTATCACACTTCCATCTTACCTGGTGGAACAGACAAAATAAAGGGAATTTAAAGTGTTTTTTGAGGAGTTGAAAAAAATGGTTTCATCTAGTATATCACGTCTCTCTGGGAAGCCCTGGTCATGTATGTTTAAAATGTGGATGGAAATATTTGGTGGCGTGGTTAGTATCATAGTATAAACCAAGTTATGATCAATAATAGATATCAACTTCCATGCATTGTTGATTTGTTAGATAAGTTGAGGGGAGCTTAGTGGTTCTCCAAGATTGACATTTAGTCTGAATATCATCAATTACAAGTGCGGAAGAAATATATTTTGAAAGCATCCTTCAGGAGCAGATATGGCCATTATAAGTATATGGTTATTCCCTTTGGTTTTAGAAAATCACCGGTACTTATTATGACATTGATGAATATGATATTTCATAAATACATGGATACTTTTGTAGTCGTATTTTCTAACGATATATTGGTTTATTTCCAGAGAAGGGAGAAAGATGAGCAGTACATAGTGATAGTGATGGGGATCTTGAGAGATCATCAGTTATATTCCAAATTGATGAAGTGTGATTTTTGGATATTGGAGGTTTGTTTTTTTCTTTTTATTTCTGAGAAGGTAGTTTCAACTTATACAGAAAATATAGAGGCTATTATTTTGTATCAATCGCTAATGAATGTCTTTGAAATATGGAGTTCCCCAGTCTAACTTTCTATTATCGGCATTTTGTTCAGGACTCTTCATGATTTTCCTTAGCGATGATATATATTAGAAGGAATAATTTTCCATTTCAAATGATTGAGAAGTGTCAGAAATCTTTTTAAGAACTACGGGTCACCTTACATCCACACCAATCTGGGTTCTATGAGAACCAGGGAAAAGGTAAGTGGTTTATTATGACGCATCAGGATTCAGGTTGGGTAGTATTCTTATGAAAATGGGGTTATGTGGTTGTATTTGGCTCATTGAAGTTGTGGTTTCATGAGAATAACTACCCAATGCATGATTTGGAGTGGGCATTGGGGTTCATGCTTTGAAAATGTTGCAGCATTATCTCTTCAGTGAGAAATTCACTTTCATTACCGATCGTAAGATCTTGAAGCATATTTTCTCACAAAAATATTTGAACTAGTGGCAAAGGATATGGATGTAGTATGTCAATATATTCGATCCTGAATTGAGGTAAACAACATGTAAGTTATATTCGGTGGTGGATGAATTAGGTATGAAGTCTTATGCTCAAGCGGTGAAACAAAAATACGATCAGTGGAAGCTGATGTTGGTCATAGCCAATATCGGCTTGAAAGTAAGGATCATGATGATAGTGTGGTTTTCTTTATGGTCTCTTTTCTTCTTGATTTGTCTGGGTTTGTTAAAGAGGTAAATGCATCTGATTCCGAGTGTATGGAGATGAGGTCGAAACTCAAAGGTGGGGAGACCATTGAGGGATGGGAACTGAACGGGCATTCTATTTTGTGATTTCTAAATCTGATTGTTGTATTGTTGTCTTTTCAAGATAAAATTATCATGAATTATCATCATTGTATATTGGCGATCCATGTAAAACCCTGAGATTTTATGATAAGTATTATTTTTAATTTATTTGATGTCATATTTTTTATGCTACACCATGATTATCTTGTGTTATACATAACATCGTATTAGCTTGTAATATACGCAACACCATTCTTAGATTATGTTATACACAATTTCAAGTTCGTTTGATAATAGTCATTCTACACAAAATTGAGTGTATATATATATATATATATTCAATGTATAAATTAAAATTGGTTGGATTATGTTATAAATAAACAACAAAGGAGTCTTTCACAACACGTAACCCTAACTTGGCTTGTATTACACGCAATCGTGACCTTCCTCGATAGCGTGTGTAGTACGCAATACCGGGTTTCACTAAACAACGATAAATTATGATAATATTATAAACTATCTGTTATGAATAATATTAACTTAATTTTTAATTTTATAACATTATAATTCATCTTACACATTTTCTAGAATAAGGTATGAAAAAAAATCGGTTTTTCGGATAAACGAAGTATTTTTCAAAAAATACAGTTTTACCGCCTTTTGATGGCGCACCCATTTTAAATATAGTTTTTAAAATTTTATAAGTTAAATTTGAAAAAATAAAATTCTTCTTTGGAATCAGGATATAAAAATTTACTTTGGATAATTTTTTCATATTATTTCGGCAACTTTCATATTTTGATGAATAGTAAAAAACACAATATATTTTAATTAAAAACAACTTTTCTCATCGCAATAATTTATATGGTTAAATTATAATATTTAATGGTTTTAAACTATAAATATACTAAATTTTTACCATTTAATATAATGTATATAATTACCATTCATTTTACATTGATTTCATAGGTAAAAACATTTCAATCTTTGGCAGTGTTTTAACTTTTTAAACCTGTTTGCTTAACAACGAGATTAATTTTTAATTAATTACTACAACTTATGTGTTTTGAATTTTGAAAAATGGATTCCATATTTGGAATCATTGTGTCCAAATTATGTTAATAGGTTACTTTTAATTTTTTTTTGATATTATTAATAGTAACTACGATAATGTTTATTTTCTGCGGTTAAAGGTAAATATGGTAATTCAAGGTTACAAGAATATTATAATAATTAAAAATTACCTTTAAACTTTTCCTAAACATATTGGATGAGTAATTACCAACCATGGGCATCCTTGGGTCGATTTTGGGACCCCATGGAGCCACTTATGAAAGACAATGACACATTAGATTAATTAATTTAATGTAACGACAAAATTGGCATTAACAAAAATCTTTTAGAAATTACTCTTTATATGGAGATATATATATTAAATTTTTGACTATAAATATTCATTGGAAGGATAAAGAGATTTACTACATGTTGGTATTTTTTTATAATTTTTAGACATTAAATAAATTAAATTATTTATGACACAATAATGATGCAGTATTTACCTCATTAGTAAATGATTTAAATAAATGAGATTAAAATGATTAAAATATTATCCATAACCTGTCCAATTTCAATTAGATGATTTTATTTCGAATATGAGTCATCTTATCTTCGACATTAATTTGTTTTGGACCTTTTTAAACTGAAGATATGTTTATAATAAAATAATATTTTCACACCTTCCTAAAGAGCCCCTCTTCTCCATTATAAAAGGATACCACTTCTATGCAATTCCACACACCTTTCAAGCCATTTGGATCATCTAAACTCTGCCCAGTTAAGCTCTCTATATCCCTCTACTCCACCATTAAGCCTTACATTAGGCATAAGAAACTCCAAAAAGTATTTTTGGTTCAATCCAAAGGAAGTTACCCAAAATAAAGGTAACGATTTCTCTTAAGTTGTTTTCTTTTATTCTACTTCTCCAACCCCTAAACTATTTTTAATACTTTCATTTATAACAAAACCAGTATCTGAAATCTAATATTATGTTTTTATGTGAAGGATTCGAACTACACTTGCACACACCTCCATCTAATCGATGAAGAACATTATGTTTCTATGGATGGAAAACTAACGCCTCACGAAACGATGATTGTTCAATTTTCTCCTACCACCTCTCATGGTGGCCATTATGATGACACTGTATTTATATATGATATATATTATGTTTATGATTTCCTTATGATTCTTTAATTCCCAAATATATCAAGCCTTTATGGTTTCCATAGTGGGTAAATATGATGATCTCATTTGAGGAAGTGTGGACTACCGCCCCCTCAAAGTGATGTGATTCGTTAATGCCTTATGTGGGATGTATAAAGGATGGAGATAATGATATTATATATGATATTATAATGGAATTAAAATATTTCTATTGAATTAAAATAATAAATAAAAATGAAAGTAGCGTTCATGCGTACGTACGACTTACCATCTCCATTAACGGTGCATTTCATTTCTAACCTCCATATGTTATGTACTATTATAAATACATGTATATGCTGGATATATAATGAATATATATGATATATAAATCATGATTTACAATCTGGAAGTAATTAAATCATGATATAAGTAATAATAACATAGGGAACTACAAGTCCAAACACGTACGATAAATAAGATGATTTTACCCAAAACATTGCTTTAACATGGGATTTACAAAAGAACGGGCTATATAAAGCCATAAGTAAACCATATATGAAATCATAACAATGAATATTATTCTTTAATAAGTCAATGAACT
This sequence comes from Viscum album, assembly GCA_963277665.1. Classification (NCBI taxonomy): domain Eukaryota; kingdom Viridiplantae; phylum Streptophyta; class Magnoliopsida; order Santalales; family Viscaceae; genus Viscum; species Viscum album. The sequence continues at coordinate 408,631,244 of OY728130.1, forward strand.
TATTTAAATCATTATACCGGAGGTTCGGATACGCACAAAGCATATCGAACCTAATGTAAGGGATAACTTCTCCAATCTCGTTTTTATCCGAGATTGTTTATTCGTAAGTATTTACTGGGGTTATATTTATCATCCACGTCCCTATTTACTAAAAATGATTTCATGTATTTTTAAATTCCTTTTTACCCATTTTGACTTTTACTACATGGTATGTAAAGAATCTTCTTTTTACAAGGTACTTTTTGACTTTTTCAGCAAAAGTATGAGAAGAATGTTTTTTTAACTTATACGGCATGAAAGGATTTTTACAGTTTTATAAAGCCTTATTTTCATGAAGCTTCCTCCAAATGATTTCATGAATATTTTCAAAAAATCCCTTTCTTTTAAAAATGCATGACATTTTGTGAAATGAAAATGATTTTAAAGAAGAAAGGATATTTTCCTCAATAATTCATTTCAAGTGTTTTATCAAAACCATTTTCAATCTAAAATGACATTATTTCATATGTGTATGTTTCAAGTATAATGTCTCTATGATTTACATGGTTTCACTTTTCTTATTAAGAAATGATATCCATTTCATTTTATATGGATTATGTGATGATGGGATGATGTTTATGAAACCCATTTTATTCATTGAGTCTTTATGAATGATGTATGTTTATTTTGTGGCACAAGTAAGAATGATTTCATTATGAGATGGGTGGGACCTATATCTCCCTCCAATGCATTGGGTAAAGATTTATATCTCATGAGATAGAAATGGCATGAATGTAAAGTAAATTTGGTTCAGCAATACAGGGCTGGAACGACAAGTAAACTCGGTTCAGTAAGTGACATTGTCCACTAAGATGGTCTTGGCAGTAATGCCTTGGCTATTATGGAAATCAGATCATGTGTTAATGTTTCGCCACAATTACATGTTTTATTCCCATGCTATTTTATCATGATTAATGTTTATTTATGATCTATTCCTTATATACTTCCATGTTTTATGTCATTTCTGAAGATTTTGATGTTTAAACATTATGTTCATGTTTTTAAGTTCAAATGTATATGATCTGTTTTATTTTATCCATGCTTACACTTACTGAGCATTTGAGCTCACACTTTATATGTTTTCTTTTCCCCAGGATATAAGGAAAGATTTTAGGTAAGAAAACAAAAGGGGAAGATCTGTATGGGAGATGTTGAAGATCTTTCACCACGATTAGAAGATTATTTTTCCAAGTTTCCAAAGACACTAAACTATTACAGTTGTTGTGTTTCTGTTTTTGTAATGTATTAAGTATTCCACAAATGTAATGTAATGTCCATGTATGTCAAGATTCGGGTCTCTACAGTTGGTATCAGAGGAACGGTTTAGTTAGCCTTTGGAAACTAGGATGTGAAAACTTTAGTGAGATCCCTTGAGATATTTCTAAGTTATGTCTAGGGATGACCATAAGGTTAAGTATAAGTATAGGTTATAGTCCTAGAATTACGGTAATGATATTAGAATTAAACCTAAGATGTTAGATATTGAATTTACTCCCCCTTTATTATATTGTTTTACCTATCATGATTTTTGCCTCTCATAGTATTCTTTTTGGGTTTTAGAAGATGGCTGGAACCTGAAGGAACTGTGTTGATCAATGTCATGGACAATGAAATGATTTTCCTTCTGAACCAACCAATTTTATGGGATATGGAGTGATAAATCTTATTACTATACTTACTCATGCTATGAATCATTCTGGACTTCCAAATGAGCATTGAAGGGAACAATATTCTATTGAGTCCTTCATGAGGCAACGTCCGCCTTCTTTCAGTGGGTCTTCTAAATCACTTGTTGCTGAACAATGGATCAGTACCATTGAAAAGATATTTTCCATACTTTGCTGTCCAGAACATAAAAAATTTATTCTGGCTATTTACAGATTAGTAGGCGAAGTAGATCAATGTTGGACTTTAATTAAGAATACAAGTCCCCAAGGTGAAATTGACTCCATGGAATGGGATGAGTTCAAGAACATATTTTTCAATAAGTACTTCCCTTATATTCTTTGAACAAATATAGAAAAGGAGTTCCTTGATCTTATGAAAAAGTATGATGAATCTGTTAATATATACGAAGAAAAGTTTACAAGGCCTGCAAGGTATGCATCTGGCTTTATCATCCAACCTGAAAGAAAAGATAATCAATTATTCAGTGGCTTAAAACCAAGTCTTCGAAGGGAATTAGCTATAAGAGACTTCAATATCTATAAAGAAATTGTGTGTTGTGATATCAAGGTAGAAATGGAAGTTTGTGTTACATATACATCTAATCGTTTTGACAAGAAACGAAAGATGGAGTTCAAGGAGAAATCTCAGAACAATGGTGAAAAGAAGATGAATGTTTCTTTATGCTCAATGTGTGGAAATAAGCATGGTGGAGATTTCCTAAAAGGTACTATAAAATTTTTTAAGTGTGGAAAATAAGGTCATGGAGCAAATGATTGTCGAAGTAATGGGAAAAAGATTGCAAATGATGTGAATAGAGAAAAGACTAAAGAGAACTCTCCACCAACACTTCAATTCTTCATGTGCAAGGAAATAAGACATTATGATAATAAATGCCCAAATCCACGGGTTAATGATGATCAATGTGAGCAACCTTTTAAGGAAAAGGATAAAGGGAAGTCTCCTTCGATCACTATTTTTGATGTTGAGTATGAAAGTGATTCTTTTTAATGATTAAGTGTTTATGTAATGGGATTTCACTATAGTATCATGGAATCTAATTTATGGTATTGTGGAATTTTGGAATATCTATGTATTGGTCTATTGTGGTTTTCATTAATTTTATGGTACCGGTAACCATGAAAAGTGATTCAAATATTTTGGAAAGCAGATGATATGCCCAAAATGAAGGGATAAGGGGAAAAAAAATTTCTGATAGTATTCATGAGCTCATGATTGATATAACGACTAAGTGATATCATCATTTGAGTATATAGAATTTTTGGGATTTTGGTAAGCGGAAAGAGTTAACTTTTGATAGCATTCATGTTTTCACTATGGTTCAATGGGTATTAATTTTTCAAGATAATACATGATTAAGGTATTCACATGATTGGAATGTGACCAAAAAGAAATATGAGGGATAAATGATGGTATTCACATGCCTGTTATATGAACTTTTTAGTAATCATTCTCTTTATACTATGAGTTTGGAAAGAAGTATTTTGGATAAGCCTAAAGATTGGAATGGATTATCTTGAACAGAACTTAGTATTATTTAAGGCTAGAATTTTTTTAGATATTATTGATAAAATATTATTGTAATGAAGTTTTAGAAAAAGGAAAATCTGCAAGATGGGCGAGAAACCATCACGTCAGACAAGGTTGCGGGAATTGAACCCACAACCGAAGTGCAACAGGCCTTCATCGCCTGCCACTGGCCTACAGGAAGTCCCTGGTTAGGAGAAACTAGTTTTATTATATTATGTGGTATGATAGATGAAGTATAAGTCCATTTTTGGAACCATATATGATTAATCTCACCATAGATGGACTTATATATATATATATATATATATATATATATATCTTTTTCTAACCTTATGTTTGAGATAGATGGAATGACCTATCATTCTATCACATGATCTACTAACAATTCTAGGAAGAAAAATTAACCTTTATTTCTTTAATAGATGAAGTGGAAATTTTTTAAGGCACAAACAATGGTGATATTTTACCGAAATAAAGTAAATATTCTTATAATTAAAATACTTCAACATTAGAGAAATTATCATGAAATCCAAAAAAAATTCTTAGTACTCTCATATCCAATGAATCAGATGGAACCTTAGATCATCACAAATTTATGGCTTTGTGATTGTTGGATTTTTCATAGCCATGTTCACTACCACTCTCCATCAGAATTTAATTGTTAGATGTCACTTCCATAACCATATTTTCAACTATGTTTTTTTATTTGGAAACCCAATGATTAGGTAATTTGGGTAACTGTTACGTTTCATAAATTAGTTTTTAATGTTCAATTTTGGTATTATTTTTTACTATGTGGGTTTCTATGAAATAAACTTTCAAGTAGTAAATCATTTATAACCCCTAAGAATTTTGAGGGTGAAATTCATTTTAAGGGGGGTAGAATATAACACCCAAAGATTTTATGATAAGTGTTATTTTTAATTTATTTGATGTCATGTGTTTTATGCTACACCAATATTATCTTTTTCTATACGCAACACCGTATTAGTTTGCAATATACGCAACACTATTCCTAGATTGTGTTACACACAATTTCAAGTTCGTTTGATAATATTCATTCTACGCAAAATTGAGTGTGTATATATATATATATTCAATGTATAAATGAAAAATGGTTGGATTCTTTTATAACGAAACAACAAAGTAGTCTTGCACAACACGCAACCCTGACTTAGCTTCCATTACACGTAATCACGGCCTTCCTCGATAGCGTGTGTAGTACGAAATACCGGGTTTCAATAAACAATGATATATTATTAAAATATTATAAACTATCCTTTATGAATATTATTAACTGAATTTTTAATTTTATAACATTATAATTCATCTTACACATTTTCTAGAATGAGGTATGAAAACAAAATCAGTTTTTCGGATAAAACAAGTATTTTAAAAAAAATGCAGTTTGACCGCCATTTGATGGCGCACCCATTTTAAATCCAGTTTTTGAAATTTTTATAAGTTCAATTTGGAAAAATAAAATTCTTCTTTCGAATCAGGATATAAAAATTTACTGTGGATAAAAATTTCATTTTATTCTGGTAACATTAATATTTTGATGAATAGTAAAAACACGCTATATTTTAATTAAAAACAACTTTTTTCGTCAAAATAATTTATATTATTATATTATAATATTTAATGGTTTATTATAAATAGAATATATTTTTACCATTTAATATAATTTATGTCATTAGCATTAATTTTACATTGAATTCATAGGTAAAAACATTTCAATCTTTGGCAATGTTTTAACTTTTAAAACCAGTTTGCTTAATAACGGGATTAAATTTAAATTAATTACTAAAACTTCTGTGTTTTGAATTTTGAAAAATGGATTCCATATTTGGAATCAGTGTTTCCATATTATGTTAATATTTTACTTTTATTTGTTTCGATATTATGAATAGTAACTACGATAATTTTTATTTACTGCGGTTAAAGGTAAATAGGGTAATTCAAGGTTAAAAGAATATTATAATTATTCAAAATTACCTTGAAACTTTTCCTAACCTTATTGGATGAGTACTGACTGAACATGGGAATCCTTGGGTCGATTTTGGGACCCCATAGAGCCACTTATGAAAGACAATGATAGATTAGAATAAGTAATTTTATGTAATGACAAAATTGGCATTAACAAAAAGCTAATAGTAATTAATTTTTATAAGGGGCTATATAAATTATATTTTCGACTAAAAATATTCATTGTAAATATAAATAATAATTCCAACATGTTGATATTTTTTTTATAATTTTTATACCTAAAATAAATTAAATTATTTATGACACAATAATGATGCAGTATGTACCTCATTAATAAATGATATAAATAAATAAGATTATAATTATTAAAATAGTATCCAAAACCTGTCCAATTCCTATTAGATTATTTTATTTCGAATATTAGTCATCTTATCTTTGACATTAATGTGTTTTGGACTTCTTAAAAACGAAGATAAGTTTATAATAAAATAATGTTTTCACACGTTTTTAAAGAGACCCTCCTCTCCATTATAAAAGGAGACCACTTCTCTGCAATTCCACACACCTCTGAAGCCATTTGTCTTGTTCAAACTCTACACAATTAATCTATATACATCCCTATACTCCCCCTTGATGCCTTACATTAGGCATAAGGCACTCCAAGATGTCGTTTTGGTTCAATCCAAATGAAGTTACCCAAATTAAAGGTAACAGTTTCTCATAAGTTGATTTCTTTTATTCTACTTCTCCAACCCCTAAAATCTTTTTAATCCTTTATTTTGTAACACAAAAAGTATTAAAAATATACTAGGATATTTTCATGAGAAGTATTTGAACTACACTTACACACACCTCCATCTAATGGTTGAAGAACATAATGTTTCTATGTTTGGAAAACTGACGCCTCACGAAACAATGATTGTTCGATTTTATCCTACCGCATCTCATGGTGGCCATTATGATGGCACTGTATTAATATATGATATATATTGTGTTTATTATTTCTTTATTCTTCTTTAATTCCCAATTATATCAAGCCTTTATGGTTTCCATAGTGTGTAAATACGATGATCTCATTTGAGGAAGTGCGGACTACCGCCCCCTCAAAGTGATGTGATTCGTTAATGACTTATCTGGGATGTATAATGGATGGATTTAATGATATTATATATGATATCATACTGTAATTATAATATACCTATTAAATTAATAAAATAAATTTAAATGAAAGTAGCGTTCATGCGTACGTACGGCTTAACATCTCCATGAACGGTGCATTTCATTTCTTACCTCCATATATTATATACTATTATAAATACAAATATATGCTGGATATATAATAAATATATATGATATATAAATCATTATTTACATTCTGGAAGTATGTAAATCATGATATAAGTAATAATAACATCAAAAAGAACAAGTCCAAACACGTACGATAAATAAGATGATTTTACCCAAAACGTTGCTTTAACATGCGATTTACAAAAGAACAGGTAACATAAAGTTATTAGTAAACCATATATGATATCATAACAATTAATATGATTATTTAATAGGTCAATGACATTATTTAAATCATTACATTGGAGGTTTACATACGTATGAAGAATATCAGACCTAAGGTAAGGGATAACTTTTCCAAACTCGTTTTTATATGAGATTGTTTATTCGTAAGTATTTACTGGGGTTATATTTATCATCCCTATCCCTATTTTATTAAAATGATTTCATGTATGTTTAAATTCCTTTTTACCCATTTTTAATTTTACTACATGGTATGTAAAGAATCTTTTTTATAAGGTATTTTTTGACTTTTCCGGCAAAAGTACGAGAAGAATGTTTTTTTAACTTATACATCATGAAAGGATTTTTACGGTTTTATAAATCCTTATTTTCATAAAGATTCCTCCAAAATATTTCCTGAATATTTTAAAAAAATCCTTTTCTTTAAAAAATTCATGAAACTTTGTGAAAAGAAAATGATTTTAAAGAAGAAAAGATATTTTCCTCAAGAATTAATTTCAAGTGTTTTATCGAAACCATTTTCCATCTAAAATGACATTATTTCATATGTGTATGTTTCAAGTATAATATATCTATAATTTAAATTGTTTCAGTTTTCTTATTATGAAATTATGTCCATTTCTTTTATATGGATTATTTGATTATGGGATGATGTTTATGAAACCAATTTTATTCGTTGGGTTATTAGGAATTATGTATGTTTATTTTGTGGCACAAGTAAGAATGATTTCATTATGATATTGGTGGGACCTATATCTCCCTCCAATGCATTTGGTAAAGATTTATATCTCATGAGATAGACATGGCTGGAAGGACAAGTAAATCTGGTTAAGTAATATAGGGCTGGAACGACAAGTAAACCCGGCTCAATAAGGTACTTTGTTCACTATGATGGTCTTAGAAGCAATGCCTTGGAAAATATTGAAATAATATCATGTGATTAATGTTTTTCCACAATTAAATGTTTTATTCCCATGATATTTTATCATGAGTAACGTTTCTTTATGATCTATGCCTTATGTACTACCATATTTTATGTCATTGCTCAAGATTTTGATGTTTAAAAATTATGTTCATGTTTTTAAGTTCAAATGTATATGATTTGTTTTATTTTATCCATGATTACCATTACTGATCATTTGAGCTCTCAATTTATATGTTTTCTTTTCCCCAGGATATAATGAAATATTTTAGGTAAGAAAATAAAAGGGGAAGATCTTTATGGGATATGTTGAAGATCTTTCACCATGATTAGAAGATTATTTTTCCGAGTTTCCAAAGACACTAAACTATTACTCTTGCTTGTGTTTCTATTTTTTGTTATGCATTAAGTATTCCACAAAAGTAATGTAACATCCATGTACATCAAGATTCTGGTCTTTATAATCAATCGTAGAATTCAGAAATGTATAAGGAGTTAAAAGCACCATTTTGGTGGGCCGATATGAAAAATAGAGTGGTGGAGTTTTTTTTCGAGATGCTTGACGTGTCATCAAGTCATGGAAGAGAATTAGAGACCATCATTAATGAATTTTTTTTTACCAATACCAATTTGAAAATTCAAGTAAATGTAATAGATTTTTTTATAGGTATCTTAAGAATGGTTTGGAACCATGATGCCATATGGGTGATAGTGGATCGACTCACTAAGTCATCCCATTTCGTCCATATTCCTGAATCTCATATGGTGGAGGATCTTTCCAAAAAATATATATATGAATTGGAAAAGAGGAATAGTGTTCCAGTTTCAATTGTATCTGATAGAGATCCGAGGTTCACATCTTAGTTTTTGGAAATCCTTGCAGCAAGCCCTTAGGACACAATTGAGAATGAGTATGGCGCACCATCCACAAAAGGATGGGAAATAAGATATGATGATACAAACTTTAAAATATATTTTATAGGATTGTGTGATAGATTTTCATTTCCATTGGGAGGGTCACTTTTTTGTGTATTTATCATATAATAACAGTTATCCTGCCTTCATACATATGGATCCATTTGAATAATTGTTGGGGAGTCCGTGTCATTCTTCACTTTGTTGGGGGGAAATGAGTAAGACTTCAATGGTTGAACCGAACCTTGTCCAATAGACTACAGAGAAGATCATGTTCATCAAGAAGATAATGGAGATGGATTAGAGTATTCAGAAATCTATTTTAGACCATCATCAATGACCATTGTTTTTCGAGGTGAGTTATCATGTGTTTTTAGAACCTCTTATAGTCTATGACTTTGTTTGTTTGGGAAGCATGGAATGTTATCTACAAGGAATGTTGGGATTTTTTAGATACTTCATCAGACTGGAGAGATGTTTTAAAGGTTATCTTTTCTATAATAGTTCTTCGTGGTGCATAATGTGTTCCATTTTTCTTAGTTAAAGAAGTTGCAACAAGATCCTTACTCTGTGATTCGATGGGATCATGTTGAGCTAGAGGGGATTGTGGATTCTATGGTTCATGTGCCAGTGTGGATTTTAAATAGGTAAGATAAAGAAATTTTTTGGGTAAAAGACTCAAACTATTTTAGGTTTTTTGGTTGCATTTTCAGATTGAGGAGGAGACTTGGGAGTGGGAGAAAGAATTGGTCAGGCAACAGCTCGAGCTCTTTAGGCAAAACGATGGTTCTATTATTTATGATTATGAAAAGTCCAATGGTGGGGAGAATTTTTTACTATAATTTTGAGGTATGTAACCATTTTTATGTACTTTTATATATATATAAAGGGTTTGGTTAAGTTGTTGGAGAGTTTGAGAAGGTTTTGGAATGGTTTTCGGGTTTTTCTATGAAAATTCAGTTAGAGAACAGTTTGGTGAAACCGTGAAGAACTTCCTAGGTAAACATGCGACATGAGACAATGGGATTCACACTATTTTCATATAGTATGCCTAACCATGAGAGAAGGCCGTGTGAAGTACCCTTTTAGCCAATAGCAGTCGAATGGTTAGGGAATATTTTTTCTAGCTATGCACAACAAAAAAAGGTTTTTAATTATGGGTTTCCTCAGGATTTTCCATAAACTTCCCCTATCTTCTACCGTACAATACATACATATTATTTTTGGTTATAAAGGGTTATAGAGGATCTCCATTAATTTTGGAAGCTAATGAAAGTGTTTTGATGGTGGGTTAAAGGTTATTCCCTTCTCATAATCCTTCTCTCTTGGTTATTTCTTGATTTTCTTTACATCAATATCTCTCTATCTCTCAAATTTATAGATCTACACTCGTTTCATGAGGGTATTGGGGTTTTGTTGCCTAAAATGTTGATATTGGGGCTTTTTGATGATTGGAAAAGGGATCTAAGGTAGGTTTGGGGGATATTTCTCCCGGATTTGTGGTGTGGTTGGGCATTAGGCGATTTCACTGAACCCCTAAGGTAGATGGCTTCTCTCACGACTCCATTTTTCTTGAACCAAAATCCTTGTTTCCAATTAATTAGTTTTTTCTTGGTTTTAGTTTTTATTATGATGTGCGAAGATTGATTTAAATTCATTTTGGGATGATTTCTAGATTATTGTGGAAATGAGGTATTGTGGTGAAATGTTCTTTGATGTCCATTTTTAAAATATTGATTTTAAAATCAGTAGCTTTATTGAGGTTATGAAATTGGTTTGGAAAAATAGTTTTCAATAAAAGGGTTGGGTGTATTGAAATTTATTGGGGCATCAATGATGTAATAATGGATTTTTTTATTTTTAAACAGCTGGTTGCATATTTTAGTGGCTTTAGTGGGTGTATATTCATCATTATTGGCTTATGAATTTTATGCATGTTTTGTAATGATGAGTATCGGCTGAGAATTACCACTAAAAAATGGTGTGTATAGTGGATGGAAGTTAAATAAATAAGGATAGGTGGCATGAAGTACCACTAGATTAGTAAAAGAGTAAATGGGGTTGGACGAGAGGTGCCACTATCATTGTTACTAGTTTGGGTATGTGAAAATATATAGTTATGATTTCGTTATTTGTGGTTATTGAAGGAAGAAATGTTTTTCTAACACGTGACGATAGACAAATTTTGGAATAGTATTTTTTGGTTGTCCCTAGTATTTTTTGGATTTGGGTAAAAGTGGCTTGGTAAGGGTGTGTTTGGATTACTGATAATTGCTTCACTATTTTATGTTTTTTATAATTTTATTATATAAATGAGTTAATGGTCATATCATAGTGTTATGTATAGGGAATTAATTTGGTGAAAACATCCTATTCATTTTTACTACCCTCATTCTTTGGCACTTTGTTCCTTTTTCAGATATTGTTTTTAGGGACACAAGTAAGGGTAAAGAAGATCATTTCTCTACCGATTCATCCCGATGCATGTATGGTTTTGTGGTTCATGGAGCATGGAGCTTGGCTTGGAGATGTGGAGTTGTGTAATAGCTTCTGGGGTTTTGTTTTCTAGTCATCCACTTGGTACTCTAATTTTGGAACATTGAGGTCGAGTTTCATTGGTCTATGGGAATTGTTATAGAATATTTTGGTTATTTCATGGTATTGTTTTATCATAGTTTACATGTAGACATGAATCGTGTAGTTATGGTTGGTTATTCTTTTTTGGTTAATTGATTTATTCTAAGGGAAAATTACTCCCCATTTTCCATAGGACCTCGCCATTTATTTCCTGCCTTTAGTGCCTTTAGAACATCTGTTAAGGACAAGTAGCATATCACCACCTTCCCAAGACAATGGGATGTGGCGTGACATTACATCTTCAGACATTCAAAATCAATTTTTTTAAAAGACATACAAAATACATTAATTAATACCTTACTCTCATCTTATAATCTTTATTGTTATCATAATTCCTACCTAATAATATTTTTGTGCAAACAAAAATATGTTTTCAAAAGAAGAGGCAATGTACCGAACTGGGCATTTTATTTTATTTCATCCTCGACATACAAAAAATATTATTAAAAAATTATGATATAATAAAATAATTATCAAAAATATATTTATTTTTGAATGTTAATTACATTACCTAAAGTATTCTCTTTAATCAAATGGGATAAAAATTCATAATTCATATGTACATCAGACTACCACCTCACGAACCAGTGTTATTCATTTTTGTTCACCCCCTCTCAGTGATGAATATAATGATGGAATTATTGTTTATAAAATATATTGATGATATTATTATAATTTTTTAATCATGATATCATCATTTCATTTTTTACATTACATTTCATGGGAATATGATTACATTGTTTGTGTGTACGACAATCTAACACCTCACAAAGAGATGTGATTCATTCATGATTTTCATGGAATGTAATAAGGATAATCTTAATGAACATAAGTTATACACATGACATAAAATTATTTTGTAATGGTCGTATATTATTTAATTATTTTTTCTTTCTATCTCTCAATAAAATAGAAATAATGTTCATGCAAATGTACAACCTACACTCTCCATTAATGGTGTATTTAAATTTATATCTCAATATTTTATGAATCACTATAAATACATTAATAATGAATATTTAGGTTATTTATAACAATTTTAACATTATTTTGATAATTTTACCATGATCAATGTTAGATTAAAAAAATGGAAAATAAAAACATTCAAGAATAACAAATAAGTAATTTCTCAAAATTTGAATTTGACATGGAATTATTAATAACTACGTAATAAAAATGATAATTAAATAAAAAATGGAACGATATATATATATATGGTTATGTAAGATATATATAATAAAAAAATTATTTATTATATATGATATTCTAAGGAGTACGATAGAAGTCGAGACTTATGGTAAGGGTTCTTCTTCACACATTTACATTCTATGAGACACATTACATATCACAACATGTTACATTTATTTGGTGTATATACCTCCAATTATTAATTTTAGTATATTTCATATGTAATTTATTAGGATTTACATATCCATGTTGGCATCTCTCTGTCAGGACGTATATGGTTCTAAAGTTACCAAATCACTATGACATTGTTTCTGCTCAAATTTAATTAATTTTTATATAAATTATAATATTAAATTATTTTATTATATGAGGTGTCTATATTAACCCTTTGACATGTTATATCTTGAATCTCGCTATTTTAATAATATTAAAATTTTCATTTTATTTTAATCCTTAAGGGGGCCTATGATTAAAAGGATTCAAAAGTTGAATGGGTTTTCTGATAGAGTCTCCTAATTTATTAAGATTTTTTATGGTTTTGTTTCCAATGATAATGTTTTATGATATATATATTCAGAAAATCGTGAATTTTTATCTCATATGGTTATTTATTTATAATACATTTCCCCTTATTTTCTTTCTATTTATATACTCAATATTCCAAATAAAATTTTTTATGAAAAATCTTATTTATCCCTCACTTTGGTTGAGAAGTAATTTTTCATCCACAAGCTTGTTTTATAAAAAAACATTTCAAAAATACTTGTGAAATATTTAAAATACATTATTAATGATATTTTTACCAATGTTTTAATTTTTATAATTTTTTTAAAAGTAATGTTCAGATCAATTTCTAAAATTTAAAAGTTTTTACTAAAAATGTGAAAGGAATATTTGTTTTAATATGTATGAAATTAATGAAATTCCTCATCTTCATAAAAATTATTTTAAATAAATATTTATTGGTTTTTCTTCATGTTTATTTTAAAATAAAAGGATTTTTAAAATTTTACTGGTTTTAAAAAAGTTATTTTCAAGGAGGAAAAATTATTTTCTGCATGAAAGTTTTAATATTAATTTTAAATATTACAATTTATGTTTTAATGGTAATTTTAAATGAAATAAATTTCAAAATTATTTTATGAATTTTTAGTTTTAAAAATAAATTTTCATGTAAAATTTATTTTCTTTAGGAAATGTTCCATGTGATCTTTCAAAATCATTTCTTATTTAAGATAACATCCTTTAAAGTAAATTCTACTTAACCTGGAATATAATACAATGATACCGTTCTTATTATGCCTCCATATGTTTTATGTTTATGATGAGAAGTTCTTTATAAAACCAATTTCTATTCCAGGGGTTATACCAAAAAAAATTCTTATGAAACCCACTTCATTTACCAATGGTAATTATTTGGTGATAGAATAAAATTATTATGAAACCTATTTATTTTTTATAGTTTATGTTATAATAAAACAGTTATTAAACCAATTTCTTTTCAAGTGTTCTGATCTAGTTTAGGTTTCATGATGTATTGAAACACATATTGTATATGGTCACCATGTGATAGTGGTTATGTTATAACGAAATATGGTTTGGAACCCAATCCACCGCCAATACATCGGGTAAATACTGATATCTCATGAGATAAAAATGACATAAATTGTAAGTTAACCTAGTTTATTAAGGGAATAAATTCACTACGATAGTCTTGGGAGTGAAACATGATAAAAATTATGGTTTTGGTAAATAAACAAATCCATTACTATCAATGTTATTAGACCTTATTAAGAAATGAAATTATTTTCTTGTGTATATGCTACATATATATGTCTTATTTTATTATTATCTTTTCTTGGATTATGTTTTTTATTCCATTATAATTCATGTCATATAAACTAACTCAATTTATTCCATGATTCATGGTTATGATAAATGACATGTAGGGTTTAGTTTTAAAATGTTATTCTAATGTTCTCAAACCCATATGCTCATGATATATTCATATGTTTATTTTTTACCCTTATTTAGTATCTATGCTCACCCTATCTTATACTTCCTTTACCTAAGTTATAATCAAGGATTAAAACTATTTTATGTATAAGATGATTATTATGAGGTAAGATCATTATAAAGGATCTTAAAGTTCATTTAAGAAACAATAGAATTTTTTATGTAGATTCTAAAAGAACTAAACCTTTATAGTACTCAAATGATTTTTTGTGACATGTATTGAATATTCATCTAAAAATATGTGATATCTTTATATGAGAATCTGGGGTATCTAAACATATAATATATATGAATATGTTTTTTAAATATGTATGATCAATTATACAATATTTTATAGTATTCAAGATGTTATTTTCTGAAGAAAGTATACCCAAAATCATAATGTGGAGTTCGCTATGATGTATACATGTCAAAAGATGGAAGTGTAGTATAATTGAACCAGTTTTAGTGATAATTTTGGGAACCTAATTTTGAGTAAGTCCCCATAGACCATGGGATATGTTGTTAAATTATGATGTTAGTTACTATTATAAATAACTCATTGAAGAGATCATGGTGGACATGATTTTTAGTCAGAAATGGATCATCTGATAAAAAAATAGTTATAAAAAATTACAATGCAATGAAGTTAGAAGTGGCCCTCATAATCTGTGGGTGGTTTTTGAAATATAGTGTTATCAATTTCTTTGATTATTAGAGATTATGGGTCAATAAACTAAATAAAAACATGGAACTAGTGAATCAAAATTCTATAGTATTTTCCACATTGAAATTATAAACCTCTAGTGCATGAGAGATGTTATTTTGATCATCTCAGTATCTATAACATATAACATAATAGATTAAAACGTGCATGTATATCACTAGAAGTATAAGAATAGATTAAAATGAATCTATAGTGGTATTTATATATTTTTATATGAAATGTGGATCTAAAACATGATATTCCATATCGGATTTTATAGTGAGTAATAGGTTTTCTATATGAAACTAGAAATAAGAAATGGGTCAAAGTGTAAGTTAGATAAAAACGTTTTTTAATGATGATGAATACTATATCATGGTTAGGACTTTACTAAAAATTTGGGGTTCATGATAAATAATTTATTAAATTTCAATATTTTCAATGATTTTAGGACATGGAGGATAGGATTTCATTATTGTGACACTCACTTTTCAAACATTAACAGTACATAAAATATGCGGGAAACATAAACATTATACAAACAGATTCCCAAAGAACATAGTTTCTATAGTGAATTTGGAAACATTGAAACATAAACACTATTACATCAGCGAGATACAGTATCTCCCACTATGTTCTTCTTGACAAGAATCCTTTTTATAAATTTTAAACTTAATATATATCATCACAACATGATTAAGGAAACAGAAAAAGGTGTGAGGTCAAATGCATAGTAAAGGTAGAAAAGGGTTACATGTTGGTGTAAACAAGAGAATATTTGTATGATAATGTTATTATGAAAATAGAATATCACAACCTGCATATCAAATATCGAATTCATGAATCCTATCATAAAGCATGGAAGTTCATATGAAATGAATAAAAATGATGTAAAAAACATAATCCATGAAACAATAACATAAAAGTAAGTCATGGAATTGTGGAAAACACATAAACATAAAATGATATCTATAGAAGCCATGTAATTTCTTCCAAAACCATCTTAGTAGTATAGGTTCACTCCCCATACCATCACGGTAGTCATGGTTCACTCCCATGGCCATAATTGTAACATGAGTTCACTCGTCACACCATATTAGTAGTCGCAGTTCACTCCCAGGGTCATCATAGTAGTCAAGTTTTACTCCCAATACCATATTAGTTTAATTTATGAAAATATAATACATTATCCAATTCATTGTAGGGATATATAGGTCCCACATATCACATAATGAAATCAAACATAAATGTTCAACAAGGTCATAAATAAACATATCAAAAGCCATGAAATGAAATAGGTATCGTAAAAAGGTAAACATATCATAGTCTAGGGAAAGAGATACGTTTCCTAATAATTTTATCATAAGTATAACCCATGAAAACAAACATGTTTCAAAATCATACAATGACAGTATCCAGTCGTAGTAATGTATCATTGAAGGGGGAGGGGGTGAATCCGGGATACTTCTTTTCTATTATGTTTCTTTTCAAACAAAACAACCTTCATCTCCTTTTAGAGATATCAATTACCAACTAAAAAAAACTCATCACACATCTCCATGAACAAAATGATTTACAAGGTTCACTATTCAATAAGAATAGTTATGTCCTTATTATGATTTGTAAATTATCTAATACCATACAATCCACTAAGAAAACAATCCTTAGATTGAAATGATTATGAATCACCCTTACAGTCATGTAGCACTATGAGACAATCCCAATAACGAGTGTGCCCCATCTTAGTGAAATAGTATAATACAATTATCTATTAACATCTCATGTAACCTGTGCTTCTTTTCAATTCAAAAAAATATATTCAATTGAAATAAAATTCATCAATTCCATACTCGAATGAAAGGTAAGAACCTCAATGGACTTTGATAAATAAATCAGCCAGAATGCCAAGTCCAATATTCCTACACTATTTCATTAATTACAATTCATTCAATACATTTATAAATGTCCGATTTTCCTGATAAAATGAAATACAAATGAATGGGAACTGCATCAATTTAGAATAAAATACGTCCTCAGTCCAAGAAACGTCATTCGAAGATACCCTGTATTGAAATATTGAAGCCGATTAATTCAGCCCAAGACCAAAATTAATGGAATACAATTGACAACATGAATATGATGATTCACTTTATATTATAAATCTTGACAAAAAATGATCAGCCGAATATAATCATTGCAATATTGCCTCTTCTCATTCACTTCTTCCCTGTCGAATAGTCCTCAGTACAAAACAAAATGGCACCACTTTTTCACACTAATACAATGAGTAGTACTTCATCGATACACAAGTACAATGTACTTAACACATTTTATAAGTGACACAAAACATATTTTGATGGGATTCCCAAAAAACATTCCACTAAATTATACTCACTCATGTTTTAATTTCTCCTAAAATCTCAGAGAAATTATGACTTCATCAATGCTTCTCGATTCTTCTCAAGACTTACACAATATGCACCTCTTCTTCTTCATACTCCCATTTTAATTTCCAATATGATTAAAATTTATGAGAACTACATTAGTCCAATCAATTGAGTCTGATTCTCTCATGCTGATTTTCAAAAAACAACTGTCTGTACCATTTGAAAACAAATAAATAATTGCATTCTTCTACAAAACAAATTTTCAAATGAATGAATCCCCCTTTGACAATTCATTCATCAGTATCCTTTTATTTTCTTTTCTCTTTACGCACATGATAAAACACGTCATATCCATCAAATAACTTCATTCACAAACATGTGCTTTTATCATGACTTCATTTTTGACTTTGAATTCATTGAGGATAAAATTTTGCATTACCCGATTTCAATTGGAAAGTATTGTTACTTTCCATTCATGTCAGCTTTAATTCTTTTTATCACAACCAAAGCATGATCTTTTCAAAATACAAATTGTCTGGAATAAATCATCTTGAGTATGATCCTTATAGATACGATCATTTTGGATATAATCATATCTGGTTACGATCATTTTGGATATGATCATTCTGGTTACGATCATTATAGATACAATCGCTAGCTAGGATTATTCTGGATACTTTCATTCTGGATACATTCAATTCTGGTTATGATCATTATGGATATGATCGTTGGCTACAATTATTCTGGATACAATAATTCTAGTTACAATTGCAGTGTACGATCAAACACAACATGAAAAAAATGATCTTCTTCGATATGATATAATACATTCTGATAACAATGGTCTTCTCAGATATGATTCCAAAAAATCTGATAACATAGATCTTCACGGATATGATACAATACAATCTGAATATGATTCATTCTCAATCGACACCATCTATTTCCTTTTCTTATACCCAAATACAATTGTTTTGAAAAACCATCAGTGTCTCATCTTCTATCATCATGACAACTTCCATCGGCACCACGTCGATCAGAAACACTTTCCATTGACATCAACATTCATAAGGGCATCACCCATTCCATCAGAACATCATTTTCTATTGGAACCACCATCATCAACACCACCTTTCATTGGTACCACCGTTCACTTTCACCCAGAAACCAAACAACTAAGCACTATTTATTTTCAAATTTAGCATACCAGTCTTTCTTGACTTCCAAAACATACAACTTTTGAGAATTTTTAAGAATCTTTTGTTGTTCCATTAACAAAACAAGACACCCTTTTGCAAGGATTCCATGTTTCTCACACCTTTCACAAATAGTTTACAATAGTTGGAACCTATTTTCAATCTTTACAAAATTATTCTCAGATTTCATCAACACAACCTTCTCAAACTTCTTATTTTGAGAGAATATAATCCCCCTCTAACCATGATTTCCATAACTTGTGGAATAATATTAGGGTCATTGGATAAACCAACACATAATGTCTATATGTCCATATACACCACAATACCAATAATATCCATAAAAGGAGTATTTAACTCTAAAAATTATATATTTTCTTAAATTGGGAATGTGTTTCTCAACTATGTTTTTCCCTTTCTTTTCCAATCCATGAACATTTCTGTTATCAACTAGATTCTTACATTTCATTTCTAAAATATTAGAACCAGAAGCATTGGAAACATTTCCACATTCATAATGTTTCAAAATATTTTCGGAATCAGGGTTCATTGAGACTTCTGAATTCCAAACCGTGTTGGTCATGGCCACATACACAAGATTCCAAGATTTCTTCTTTCCCAAAAAAATCCATTCTTTTTATCACCCTTTTAAGGTAATTTTTTTAGACCTTCTCAAGTTTCTGATTATGATTAAATGCACCCACTTTAGTGATTGATATATGGAATCTTGTATTTCTCAATTTAGATTCAGCTAACTTTTGTTAGAAAAGTCCCAAATCTTCCCCCATTTATTCTTCATGATATTTCTTGAAATCATTAATATATTTCTCCATATTCTCTTTCTATTAGACAAAATATCCTTGATTTCTAGTTGAGGAAGATTCATCTTCCAAACTTTTGTTTTTCTTTTCAAGACAGTATATCTATCTCAATAATTCTTCCAATTCTTCTTTCAAATGCATCTCAAGTTCAGTATCTTTTTCATCAGAATAGTTTCTTCTGAATTCATCATCATTTATTATTGCAAAAAATGTATTTTCCCTAGCATGATCAATGAAATTTTTAGATTCATCATCACTTTATTCTTCTTCTTCATACACAATGACATTCATTACTAAAATAACATTCTTCATTAACAATTGCAATGAAAATTTTGTCTTCACCATCATTTATAACATCATCACTATCATATTCCTTAGAAAAAAATCTTCTCCATTTGGATTTTCAAAACATCTTATCTTCTGTCTTGGAATATAAATTTTCATTATCACCCTTTTTCTTCTATGATTTTCTTGGTCTTCTCTCTTCTTCTTCACTTTCTTCATCATTAAATTCTTATTTATTTCATATTTAAGGAAAATTGGAAACAAAATGCCTAATAGATCAACATACAAAACACTTTAAGGGATATTTAACTTCATACCTTCCTGTACCACTTTACACATTCTTAGAAAACAAGGATAAAATTGAATCATATTTTTTACATACCTCATTTTCAGAGTTAGAATCTCCAAAATCCCCTTCCTCAATAATATTCTTTTCCTTGGTGGAAGAATTGAATGAAATTTATGTATAAAATTTCGTTATTTATTTCATATAATAAACCGTTATAATTTCATATATAATGAGAGTACAATGAAAATCATCAATAGATAATGTTTCAATATCTATGTCTTCCAGTGAAGAATCTTTTGTATTGAATTTTTCGGGTAGGATTATAAAGATATTTTCAACCACATTAGAATCATCCATCTTTTCACCAAGACATATGATAGTACTTACTATGTCATTTACCCTAATAAATTAGTTCCCAATAGATTCATTATCATCTATGTTGACATCTTCAGACTTCAATCAACATATCTGTAACTTTTATTTTTTGAATTTTGTATTTCCTACATATATGTTTTTCAATTTATCCCATATACCATTGGTTGTGGATACAACTTTTACACTCAAGAGTTGTCTATTAGAAAGTGATGGCAATATATATTTCTTCACAATTCCATCATTCTGTAGATGTCTTTTATCAACAGGTGTATGTGGAGTTTTATCATCAATTGATGGAAACCCATCTTTTGTAGCTTCAAGAACATCATAACTGATAGAAAACTTTTATGGAAGCATTATATATTTTTAAATATGATTGTTCCTTCCAACCAAGACATGAATACCTTCCCATCTCATACAGTTCACATTCTCCATCAGTAAAGAATAGAGAAGGGAACCTTGCTCCGATACCAATTGAATGTCCCCATTCATAGTAATGTATCACTGAGAGGGGGAGGGGTGAATCAATGATATTCTTTTTCATTTATGTTTTTTTTCAAATAAAACAACCTTCGCATCCTATTAGAGATTTAAATTCCCTTCTGAAAAAAACTCAATACAAATCTATAGGAACAAAAATATTTCAAAGTTCAATAATGAATAAGAATATCTACGTTCTTAGTATGGTTTGGAAATGATCCAATATAATACAAGTCACTAAGAAAACAATCCTTGTATTACAATGATTAGGATTCACCCTTACACCCGTGTAGCATAACGAAACAATGCCACTAGGGTGTGTGAACCCTCTTATCAAAATAGGGTAATAGAATTGTTTCATAAAAACTCATGTTACATAAGCATATTTTCAATTCAACAAATATATTCAATTGAAATATAATTCCTTGATTATTTACCTAGAAGAAGAGAAAAAAAACTCAATGGACATTGATAAAGAAATGAGCCAAAATGCCAAGTCATATTTTCCCAGTCTGAATCTCTGAGTATGATTCTTTAATACAAATTTTCAAGTATGATTATCCTAATAGACTAAAACAAAAATGAATTGGAACTACTTCAATTCAGAATACAATACTCCCTCAGTCTGAGAAACAAAATATGGTGATACCCACTATTTGAATCCTGAATCCAATTAATTAATCCCAATACCAAAATCATCTGAATACAATTGACAAGATGATTACGATTATTCATTGAATATGATAAAACCTGAATTCAATGATCAACTGAATACAATCGTTGCAATCTTGCCTATTGTCTTTCACTTCTTCCCTATCAAGTTAACTTTAATACAAAACAAAATGGTACAACTTTGTCTCTCTGAAAACTCAGGGATTATCTCTCTAATACAATGAACAATACTTCGTCATCACACAATTACAATGTACTTCATTCATTTTATAGGTGACCCAAAACATATTTAGATGGTAATCCCAAAACACTTTCCAAATCACTTAAAGTCACCCAAATCTCAATTTAACCTAAAATATCAATGCAATTATGACTTCGTCAATGCTTCTCGATTCTTCTCAAAACATTCAATATCAGCCCATCCTCTTCTTCATACTACCATTTTAATTTTCAATACCATTACAATTGATGAGAAATACATGGGTTCGACCATCTGAGTTTGATTCTATCATGCTGATTTCTTCAAACCAATGATTTTTACAATTTGAAAAAAAATGAGGAAATACATTTTTCCATAAAACACTCTTTCGAATGAAAGAGTTCCCCTTTGAAAATTCATTCATCAACCCCCTTATCTTTTCTGTTCTCGTTACCTACATGTTGAAGCACAAAATTTCTAGAAACTACCTTCATTCACCAACATGGGATTGTATCATGGCATCATTCATGACTTTGAATTCATTGAGGATCAGTTTTAGCATTGCATGATTTTAATTGGAATGTATTGTAACTTCTAATTCATTCATGCTTCTTTATTTTTATCTCAACCCAAGCATGATATTTTCTGAATAAAAATGGAATGGATACGATCACCTTGAATACAATAATTCTAGATATGATCATTCTGTATACTATCATTTCTGGTTACCATCATTTTGGTTACGATCATTCTGGTTATAATCATTCTAGATACAATCACTAGCTATGATTATTCTGGATACAATCCTTCTTGATAAGATCATTTATGGTGAAAATCATTATGGATACGATCACTAGCTATGATTATTCTGGATATGATCATTTTAGATAGGATCATTTATGGTTGTGATCATTCTTGTAATGATTGGTGGGTACTACCAAATACAATATGAACACAATGATCTTCCCCGATACAATACAATACAATTTAATAATGAAGATCTTTATGAATATTATATGAAACAACTTGATAACAAAGGTCTTCCCATATAGGATATGATACAATCGGAATATTATTAATTCTCAATTGACACCATCTATTTCCTTGTCTTCTACAAGAATACAATTGTTTCGAAAAAGAATCGGTGTCTCATCTTCTATCATCATGACCTCTTCCATCGTCACCACTTTGATAGGAAGAACTTTTCATCGACATCACCATTCACATCGGTACCACCATTTCCATCGTAACATCCTTATCTATTGGAAAAACCATCATCAGCACCACCTTTCATCGGTACCACCTTTCACTTTCACCAAGAATCTAATTGTTTTGAAAAATAATTGACACCACCTCATCAATCTGGATATGATTGTTTTAAAAAACAATGGGAACAACTTCTTCACTCTAGATATGTGTGTTTTGAAAAAAAAAATCGGCACAACCCCTTTAATATATATACGATTATTTTAAAAAAAACATTCATCCCCACCTCTTAAATATGGATACAATTGTTTTGAAAAACAATTAACATCACTTCTTCAATATGAATATGATTATTTTGAAAAACAATTGGTACCACATCTTTCTCGCTGCCATCTAGATACAATAAATCTGAATACAATTCTTTTTTGGTTGTTTTTAAAGGTAATTGGTTCCAATTCATTCTCTCTTCCATTTAGATACAATAAATTTGAATACAATTATTTTTTTGAAAAACAATCTAAGTATGATTATTTTTTGATTTCTAATATCTATTTAAACTCCCATTTCCTTATATCAAGCTTGCATTACATGTTTTCAACACAACTCATGATTTATGTGAATTACAAATCATCAATTCATCATCAAAATTGATTCAATCATATTCATAGTGACTCTGATCCTCCTGCCAAAAAGACACCTCTTTCTCATTGTATTTAAAGTAAATATGATGCCCATCTACTTCCAGAAATTTTTTTTCACTTTCAAATTCCCTTCTTCTCATTAAAAAAAATACTTTCATAGTGATTTATATTTCCATCAATACATCCAGTAGAAATATTTTTCCAGAAACAAAGTGAATCGAATCCGAATATGTTTTTTCTTTCCAAGAACAACCTATCACCCACAAAACCAACACTTCGTTCAATCCCTTTAATTCTGAATTCTCTTTCACCAACATCTTTTATTTCATCAGAATACCTATCGATTGAAAACAAATACAAGAAAACACAACTTAGGTCGAACAATATCAATCTTTATAATTAATTTTGAGTTTTGTTCTATGAGTCAAACACTACCTTAAAAAAATACTCACTTCAAACATTACAATAAAAATAATGAGTGGTATTGTTTTCTTTCTTGCACCCCTTATTTATTTTATCATTGTCTCCATCCCTTTATCATATCTCTCCCCCTTATTGACAACCAAATTCAAAGGGGTCGTCATGATAAAGTTATCCCTTATTCATAAATGATCTTTATTTCCATAGGATGAGACTTTTATTTAGTAAGGTTATCACATGATTTTATAAACAATAAACCTTTAACTAAATAACTCTATGTTTACGTGGGCGGACCTAGTGTATAAATCAAGAGTTTATAATCAAGGTGATCAATGTTGTCCTTAACACAAATTTCATGTAATACCTTTTCCATGCTTATTTCAGAATTCTCATGATCAGTGCAATTCATGAAGGAATTTGCCAAAGACAATAGCAACCTACCCTTATCTCAAAACACACATCCAAAAGTTCATCTATATAAAATCCCAACTTATTAAAACAAAATTTTCTCATTTTCAATACTTTCTTTTTAAAGAAATGTAAGAACTAATCAATTCCATCTTCTTTATTCACACTTCTTCAATTCCTTAATTGTTAGAACATGTATATAAAGTTATTAAGAATAAAGAGGAACCTATATTGTGTATTAGAAACAAAAATCAGACTAATAATCCTCTCTCAGTCATAACATCTTCTTATTATTCTTTTACTTTTCATTGGATATGATTTCTTCCTTATGTTCATCCTTATCATGTTTTGTAACTGCTTTCTACATATCTATTGAATCTTCTGATGAGGATGACTACTTTTCTTCATCTTTAGGAACATCCTTGTAATAATAATATTGTTATATGTTTTTCATTCTGATATTTTTTTCTGGAAATAATGTTGAACATGTTTTTATATCAGTCCCTTCTTGCTCATCGAAAGCATCCATCGATACATTTTTGTCATAATTTCTCATATCTTTAGAATTCTGCTTCTTCCTCCCTTCTTTAAATTTCTTTTTTGATTCCTCTTATTTCCTAGATAGGTCAATGTGTTCTGCCCAATCAACTAAGCACTATTTTTTTTGGAATTTAGTAGATCTGTCTTTCTCGACTTCCAAAACATCCATCTTCTGAGAATTGTTAAGAATCTTTTTTGTTCCAGTAACAAAACAATACACCCTTTCACTTGGTTTCCATGTTTCTCACACCTTACAAAAATAGTTTCCAACAATTAGAACCTATTTTCAATCGTTACATAATGCATCTCATATTTCATCAAAAAATCCTACTAAAACTTATTCTTTTGAGAGAATTGAATCCACCACAAACTATTCTTTCCATAACCTTTGGAATAATATTAGTGTGGTTGGTTAAACCAAAACATATTCTCTGTATGTCCAAATCCACCACAATACCAGCAATATCCATAAAAAGAGTATTCAGACACATGGTTCTTTGAGTCTTTTGAAATCCCAACCATGTTGGTCTTGGCCACATACATAGAATTCCATGGTTTATTATTTTCAAAAAAAATTCCATTCCTATTATCAACCATTGAAGGTATCATATTTTTTGAACCTTCTAAAGTTTCTCATTATGAGAACATTCACCAACTTCAGTGATAGATTTTTGGAAACTTGTATTTCTCAATTTAGATTCAGATAACTTTTATTGGAAAAGTCCCAACTCTTCCCCCTTTTCCTTTCACTTTACTTCTAGATGCTCATTATGATTAATTTCTTCTTCATTATATTTATTCTAATAAAAAGAAATATTTTTCCATCTTATCTTTATCTTCGAAAAAATCTCATTGATTGTTAGTTGAGGAAGATCCATCTTCCAACTTTTTGTTTTTCTTTTCAATACTTTGTATCTATCTCAAGAATTATTTCAATTCTTCTTTCAAATTAATCTCTAGATGAGTATCTTATTCCTCATAACTATTTCTTCTGAATTCATCATCATTTATTTTTGAAAAACATGTATTTTCCCCAGTATGATCAATGGAATTTTCAGATTCAACTTCACTTTCTTCTTCTTCTTCAAACACAATGACTTTCATTACTGAAATAACTTTCTTCATTAACTATTGCAATGAATGTTTTTTTGCCACCATCATTTGTAACATCCTCACTATTATATTCCCTAGAAATAAATCTTCTCCTTTGGGATTTGTAGAACCTCTTATCTTCCCTCTTGGAATATAAATTCTCTTTAGAAACCTTTTTCTTCTAATATTCTCTTGGTCTTCTTTCTTCTTCTTCACTTTCTTCTTTATCAATTTCTTCATCATTTCGTCTTTGGGGAAAATTGGAAACAAAATTCCCAATAGATCAACATAAAAAACACTTTAAGGGTTATTTAACTTTATACCTTCCTATAAAACTTTTCACATTCTTAGAAAACAAGGATAAAATTTAATCTAGTTTTTTTACATACCTCATTTTCAGAGATAGAATATACAATTTCTACTTCCTCAAGAATCTTCTTTTTCTTTGGTGGAAGAATTGATCGAAATTGATCTATAATTTTTTTTTTTCATTTATAAAATTCTCCCTTATCATTTCGTATGTAATAAGAGTACAATAAAAATAATCCGGAGATAATGTTTCAGGATCTATGTCTTCCAATGAACAATCTTATGCATCAAATATTTCGTGTAAAGTTGTAAAGATATATTCAACCATAGGAGAATCATCAAATTATCACCATGACATATGATAGTAATTATAATGTCATTTACCCTGGTAAATATGTCCCTCACTGATTCATGATCATCCATCTTGATATCCTCATACTTCAATCAAGATTTCTGTAACATTTCCTTTTTCACTTTTTTATTTCCTGCATATATGTTTTTCAATTTATTCCATATACCTTTGGCTATGGAATTTTTTTTTACACCCATGAATTGAATTTTAGAATGTGATGACAAAATAGAGTTATTCACACATCAATCATTCTTTAGATGTATCTTATCAACAAGTGTAAGTGGAGTTTTATCCTCCATTGGTGGAAACCCAACTGTTGTAGATTCACGAACATAATAACTAATTGAAAAAAGATGTGGAAGCATTATATCTTTCTAGATATGATTGTTCTATCCATCCAAGTCATGAATACCATTACTGATCACACTGTTCATGTTCTCCATTAGAAAAGAATAGCAAATGGATCCTTTCTTTGATACAAATTGAAAGTGCCCAATCATAGTAATTGATCACTGAGAGGGGGAGGGGTGAATCAATGATACTCTTTTTCTATTATGTTTTTTTCAATTGAAACAACCTTCCCCTCTTATTATTGATTTAAATTCCCTTCTGAAAAAAACTCAACACACATCCATAGGAACATAAATATTTTAAAGTTCAATATTCAAGAAGAATATATATGTCCTTGGTATGGTTTAGAAATGACCCAATACAAAACAATTCACTAAGAAAACAATCCTTGGATTATAATGATTTGGATATACCCTTACACCAGTGTAGCATAATGAAACAATACCACTAGTGCATGTGAACCCTTTTATCCCAATAGGGTAATACAATTGTTTCGAAAAAACTCATGTAACCTATGATTCTTTTAAATTCAACAAATATTTTCAATTGAAATACAATTCCTTAATTTTTTACCTAGAAGAAAGGTAAGAACATCAAAGTACTTTGATAAATAAATGATCCAAAATGCCAAGTCTGATTTTCCTAGTATGATTCTATGAGTACGATTCTTTTAATACAATTCATCAAGTCTGATTTTTTGATAGAATGAAATAGAAATGAATCAACACTACTACAATTCAGAATACAATACTCCCTTAGTATGAGAAACTGAATACAGTGATACCCACTATCGAAATCCCAAATCCAATTAATTCATCCCAATACCCAAATTAGTTGAATAAAATTGACAAGCAGAAAACAATTATTCATTGAATATGAAAAATCCTCAATACAATGTTCATCCAAATAAAAAGGTTGTAATCTTGCTTATTATCTTTCACATATTCCCTGTTGAATTGCATTCAATACAAAACAAAATGATACAACTTTTTCTATCGGAAAACTCAGAGATTCTATCTCTAATATAATGAACAGCACTTAATCATCACATAAGTACAATGTAGTTCACACCTTTTACAGGTGACTGAAAACATATTTAATCAGAATCCCAAAACACTTTCCCACTCACTTAAAGTCACCCAAATCTAAATTTCCCCTAAAATATCAAAGAAATTATGTCTTCGTCAACACTTCTCAATTATTCTCAAAAATTCCACAATCTCCACTTCCGCTTCTTCATACTCCAATTTCAATTGTCAATAGCATTTCAATTGATGTGAAATACATGGGTTCGGCCATCTGATTCTGATTATCCCTTACTGATTTCTTCAAAAAAAAAGTTTGTACCATATGAAAACAAATGAAGAAATACATTCTTCCACAATACACTCTTTGAAATGAAAGACTCCCCCTTTGAAAATTCATTCATCAGCCTCCTTCTCTTTTTTGTTCAATTTACAGACTTGAGAAAACCCATAATCTCTAGGAACTACCTTCATTCACCAACATGTGCTGGAATCATGACATCATTCCTGACATTGAATTCATTGAGGATCAATTTTAGCATCACATGATTTTAATTGGAATTTATAGTAAATTTCTATTCATTCAAGCTTCTTTCTTTTCATCTCAACCCAAGAATGATATTTTCTGAATAAGAATGGTATGGATACAATCACCTTGAATACAATAATTATAGATATGATCATTCTAGATACTATCAATTCTGGTTACCATCATTCTGGTTATGATCATTCTGGTTATGATCATTCTAGATACAATCACTGACTATGATTATTTGTGATAAAATCATTCTCGAAAAGGAAATTTCTGGTGACTATTATTCCTGATACGATTAGTATCTTTGATTATTCTGGATATGATCATTCTAGATATGATCATTTCGGGTAACGATCATTCTGGTTATGATTGCTGGGTATGATCGAATATAATATGAAAACAATGATCTTACCAGATATGATACAACACAACCTGATAATGATGATCTTCCAGGATATTATATTAAACAATCTGATAAAAAAGATCTACCCATATACGATACAATAAAATCTGAATATTATCCATTCTAAATTTACAGTATCATTTTCCTTATCTTTTACCCAAAAATGATTCATTTCAAAAACAAAATTGGTGTCTCATCTTCCATCAACAAAATGTCTTCCATCAACACCACTCGATCGGTACCACATTCCATTGGCATCACCTTTCCCAGAGGCATCACCATATTCATCAGTACCTTCTTTTCTATATCCACCACTTTCATCGATACCACCTTCATTGGCACCACCTTTCATTGGTACCGCCTTTCACTTTCACCTAGAATCCAATTGTTTTGAAAAAAATCAGCACCGCCTCTTCAATCTGGATATGAATGTTTTGAAAAATAATTGGCACGACTTATTCAATTTTGATATTATTGTTTTTAAAATAAATTGGAACCACCTCTTAAATCTAGTTACAATTATTTCAAATAAATATCAACACCTCTACATCAATCTAGATATGATTGTTTTTACAAAAAATCAGTAGCATATCTTAAATCTGGATACAATTGTTTTGAAAAAAAATCGGTACCACTTCTTTCTATCTGCCATCTGGATACAATAAATCTGAATGCAGTTATTTTCATATTTTTTTGAAATACAATAAGTTCCACTTATTTTTCTTTTCCATCCAGAAATGATAAATTTGAATACGATTCATTAATGATTGTTTTGAAAAAAAATCTTAATACAATTCATTTTACAAACGGCAGTATCTCTTTACACTAAAATTTATTTCTACTAATCTTACATCACAAGTCGTCAATAGAAATTTTGATTTATATGAGATACAAATCAGAAAATCATCATCCCAATTGATATAATCATTGTCATAGTGACTTCAATTCTACAGAAAAACAAACACCTCATACTCTTTGTATTCAGGGAGAATCCGATGACCATATACTTACAGAAAGATGTTTTCACATTCAAATATGCTTTCACTCATTAGAAAATACATTAACTGTGATTCATATTTCAATAAACACCTCCAGTATCATAATTATTTCCAAAAAAAATTGAATCGAATCGAAATATATTTCTTCAATACAAGAAAAACCTATCAACCAGAAAACAAAAACTTATTTAAATCCATTTCATTATGAATTTTCTTCTTGAACATCCTTTCTTTCTTCATCCTTATAATTGATTGAAAAAAAATTCATCCAAAACACAACGTTGGCCTAACATACAACCCGTGAAAGAGAAATGAGTTTCAAAAACATCATTCCATTAAAACATAATCCCTTCAAAGAAATAATATGAATTTAAACATTGAATAATTCCCCCAAAAAGGAATGAGTAACACCATTAGAGGTTATCTTATATGGTGAAATTTTTTAAAGGTACTTTTAAAAAAAATAAGGAAAATATCATTTCTTCTTTAAATAATGAATAAATTTTTTTGAAATTTTTTTTATTTAAAAATAGATTTGAAAAATTATTTAGGAATATTTGAATACAATAAAACAATTTTAAAATCCTTTTTTCCTTGAAAATTATTTTCAATGATATTTTAAAATCATTTCTGAAAATATTTTTGAAAACAGGGTATTTGAATACAATAGATTTATGACCATAGAGAGAGATGGTAATATTTAACAAAAAATCATTATCTTATGTTCGAAAG
This sequence comes from Viscum album, assembly GCA_963277665.1. NCBI lineage: Eukaryota > Viridiplantae > Streptophyta > Magnoliopsida > Santalales > Viscaceae > Viscum > Viscum album. Next base: position 408,662,097 of record OY728130.1, read on the forward strand.
AGTGTAAAAATGGTACTAACACATGTGGATATCTTGAATAAATATAGTATTAGTAAAATAATTACAATTATTAATATATGGATCATAACATTTCATAAAAGGAAGAATAAAAATAAACAATTTCGAAAAGCCATGAGATTTTCTAAATAAACTCTTATAACTTGGTAACATTGGATAATACACTATGAGTAAGAAACGAAAATTACATAAATCATAAAATATCACGATAGATGGAAATTAATTTTATAAAATGTAAAATTGGAGTATATAAACCACGAAAAATTGTTTAGGTTCATGACAAAACATCAGTCTCTACGAAGGAAAATTGAGACAAAACTGCTTTACCGATTTGAGAACTTTTTAATGGTAAACCACATGAATGAAGGATCTTTATATGGAAAATAGAATAAACATATTTTTATTTATAACATACATATAATTAATTCATGTTAGATACTTACACCACACAAAAGGAAATATTGGTGATCATAACATGAATCTCATGGAAATTAGAAATGAGATGAAATCCCATTACCTTTTGTCTTGACTCTCTCCATACTCGTAGAAGAATCTGATATAATAAATATATGTTTATTATAAATCATTTATATAATAAAATATTTATATTAATTACCATTTGAGGTTTTATTATGACTTTTTATTACCATCATGTTAACAATCCTATGTTAATTTTTCACTTCAGGTAATATTTTATTTGTTCTTCTAATGTGTCTCAATTTGTTATATCATTGGTTATTATACTTATATCAATATTAAAAAATGTAGAACATTATATAAATTTCAACTATTTTAATTATTTGTATACTATTATAATACATAGCATAATGAATCATGAAATGCAATTCACAGTTCACGGGGATGATCAACCGTACGTACGCATTAATGAAGTTTCCGTTTTTATTGTCGCATTGAATAAAAGTATGTAAAAGACATATATATATATATATGTGTGTGTGTGTGTGTGTGTGTGCCATTATTATATTAGCATTACTATATCATATATATTATATAATTTCATTAAACTCATCATTAATACATTCCATGTGTCCAGTCAACGAAACACATCGCTTTGAGAGGACGGTAGTCCACACTTCCTCAAATGAGATTATCCTATCAACATCAAATGGAATGTAAAGATATGTGTGTTTTTAAGGGAATGAAGAAGAATTAATACATATTAAATATAATATATTACTTATATAAATATAGTTTACATCTTAATGTCCAAAATGATTGGTGGTAAAGGAGAAATGAGCAATCATTGTTTTGGGATGTAATAGTTCACCATACAAAGAAATAGTATGGTCAACATCCATTAGATGAAGGTGCGTGTAATTATAGGACTATATATTTTCATAGAAATATCATATAATATCAATGATATTAGTGTTGTCACACAAGAATAGAATAATTGGAGTGTAGGGGGTGATGAAAGAAAATAATGGAAAGTTGATTGGGAGAATACATTTCCTCTTAATTGGGAATCACCTTTTGGTTTAGGCCAAAAGGTTTCATTGAGAATATTTATGATCAAAGGGAGGATTCAAGGTCAAAGGGATGATTTTTGGGAGGAGACATGGGTATATCTTCGCCAAAATTAAAAGGATTGAGAGGAGGGAGGAATGGGTAGCGGTGGTGGAATTTTATTGGGTAGAAAACAGACTCACATTGTATTTTTTAAAACAAGTTAGGTGTGCACATGTTATGAAAACAAAACTCATAAAAAACAAAAAAACTCAATACTGGTGGTTTATTAACTATATAAAGTTATAAAATGGGTGTTGTACTTGTTTCTATGTCATTTTGGGACATATATTTAATGATTAGAACTTTATTTACCTCACTTTTCTCTTTACTAATGTAATTAATTTTAATAACCTTCACTAATTGTTCTTGTCAAAAACAAATTTTACTTTATAAGAAATTATAAATTTTTCTCATTCCAAATATGTAATCCATTTCACCAAATTATAATCACATAAGTGGAAGACATTAATTTAATATTTATCCCCCTATCTGGATGACACTACAAGTTTTTATTGTAAAAAAGACCGAATGTTAGATAAGTCATTATGTCCAATTTAAATGTGCAAATGGATCCAATGAAAAAAATTGGATTAGATGATTAATATTTTATCTAATTAAATTGTTAAATAAAATTAATATATATTTTAATTTTATAAATAAATTTAATTAAAAATTGTTTTGAATTAAAACGAGTATTTTTTACTATTTACACAAAAATGAAATTTCTCATAAAAATCTCAAAATATCACGCTATGCTAATTTTGACATTAAAAATTAAAAATTATTTCCATTTTATGAAATATATTTTCTAAATGTGTCTAAAATTAATATTATTAGAGGGACATTAAAACTGAATTTTTATATATACATAGACTTTACCAAAAATCAAATCTTTTATTATCAATAAGTTTCATTTATAAAAAAATTACAAACAAAAATTGAATAGTTAATACTATTCATATATCAATTTTTAACTTCTAGGTTATTATTATCTTATTTCAACAATAAAATGATGTTTCATAGAATCTCATTGGTGTGTGTATCGTATGCCAACTCAATGGTGCATGTATCTTACAACAAGTCAGTCTTGCGTGTAATGTATGACAAGTTGGTTTAGTGTGAAAGTACTATTTGAAATAGTTAATTGAAATATATAAATGAAAATTTTAATCCTTTGAAAAAACAAATGGTCCATAAATACTCAGGGTGTTACATTCTACCCCCGATAAAATGAATTTCTCTCTCGAAATTCATCACTCGAGTAAGAAAAACGAGGATACATCTAATTAATTATATCCCAAAGTTCTACATATATTATTTAAAATAATTATTTCTCAAAAAAAATATTAACCATCTGGGTGGTCTTATTTTTTAGAACGTTCTCTGATCAGTCCTAAATTTCAATATGTTTTAAGTCGTAATAAAAATATTGCTCTAGCGGTATAACATCTGAGATTATTACATGTGAGAGGTCATGTATGTACTTCCTCAGGAGTATTACAGAGAACACATCATGGACTAGATTTAGATTTGTAATAAGTAGCGAGTGAGATGATACCATCATGATATGATCAATAATATCAAAGGGACCGACATACATAGGGATTACTTTCCATTGCTTCCTAAATCTCACGACATTCTTCCAGGGTGATATTCTTAATCAAACCTTTTCAAAAACCTCAAATTATAGATCACGCCGATGGTTATCAGCATATCTTTTTTTGCCATATTTGAGCTACATTGATATGATGCTTAATGTTTATAAGCTTCTCAACCATTTCTTCACTGATCTCAGGTCTTAATATCTTTCTTTCTCCATCCTAACCCCAACACATTGAAGATCTTCATTTCTTCCTATAGAGGGATTAATAAGGTTTCATATGAATTCTTGAGTGAAAGAAATTATTGGAAGAAAACTCAAATAGAAGAACTTGTTAATCCCAACCACCTTTGATATCCAGGGAAAAAGATCACAACATATCCTTTAGGATTTGAATTGTTCTTTTAGACTGACCATCTATTTGAGGATGATAATATGTTTCAAAACTCAATTCTATATCGTGTTCTTTTGGAAGACTTCACTAGAAATTTGTGTAAAACCTCAGATCTTAAACTGATATAATATAATGTTGTACTCTATGTACCCTTACCACATTTTTAATGTATATTATTTCATGCTGATCAAGAGAAAAAATTATCTGATAACAATGATGTTTGTTGACATAGTAATTCGATCAACTATCACCCATATAGAATTAAAACCTTTAGTGGTTTTTGGTTAGTCCAACTACAAAATCCATAGTGTTTTTCTCTCATTTCCACTATGGTATGGGTAATGGATGAAATATACCTTTTTTCTTTTTGCTTTCATCCTTAACATTCTGGAATCCTAAACACCGATATACAAACTCTGTGATATCTCTCTTCATGCACTCCCACCGGAAGCATTATTTTATATCCCAATATATCTTCATACTTCCAGGATGAATAGAGATTTATGAACTATGAGGTTCCTCTAACAACTCCTTCTTCTGATCTAGCCTGTAAGGAACACATACATGGTTCCTACACCATATAATTCCATCTAAACCAAGGTTAAACTCAGGAACATTTCTATCCATCATTTTAGTCCTTCATCTTCATTCAATTTCTCCATAATCATCAATTTCATACAGGGATGAACAATAATTTGGGAGGGATAATATGTTCCCCTTCCTTAATGATTTCTAGATTCATCAGTTTTAAATCAATAAATATTTTATATTCATTTATCCTCATCATAGAAAAGATGACATGATATTTTTGACTCAACTCATTGGCCACCTTGTCTTCTTTCCTAGGGTGGTAATATATTGACCATTTATAATCCTTTAAGAACTCCTACCATATTCTCTAGAATATGTTCAACTCCTTCAGTTTAATATATATTATAGACTTTTATGATTATTATATATATCACACATTTCCCCATAAAGATAACTCCACAATATTATTAATTAAAAAAATTACCACTACTAATTCCAAAACACGAGTAGGGTAATTTTCCCATGAGTCTTAATATATTATGAGTCTTATGCGATAACCATGTTATTTATCATAATAACACATCCCAATCCCTTCTTGAATGAATCGGTATATATTACAAACCCTCTTCCACTACAAGGTAATGTAAGAATAGCTGCACTGACTAACCTTCTTTTCAATTCCTCAAAATTTTACTCACATTCATATATCCATAAGAACATAACACCATTCTGAGTTTACATGGTTAGATGATTAGATAGTCATGAGATATTATCCACAAGAAATTGATAATATCCACCTACACCAAGAAATCTACGAATATCAGTCATTGTGTTTTTTAGGACAACTTTCAATAGCCTCTGTATTTGATGGATCTACTAGTATACAATCTTTTGAGATTTTGTGGCCCAAAAATGAAACCTTTTTCAACCAAAATTTAAACTTATTAATTTTTTCATATAGATTCACCTTCCTCATGTGATCTTCATGCTCTTACTTTCCTTTCTAAAATATAATAATATCATCTATAAAGACAACCATATACTGGGTGAGGTAATCTTTAAAGTCTATATTCATTAAATCCATGATGATAAAAGGGGAATTAGTATGACCAAATGGCATCACTATATATTAATAGTGACTATACCTTGTTCTAAATCATGTCTGGGTATATCCTCCTTCTTGACCCTCAATTGATGATATCCAAAATGAAGTACAATCTAGGAAAACTATTGAACGATGAACAGTTGATCAAACAAATCCTCAATACAGGGAAGATGATACTTCTTATTGATTGTGATATTGTTCAACTCCTGATAATAAATACATAGTCACATTGACCCATCATTCTTTTGCATGAAAATAATTGGTGCACCCAAAGGTGACATAGTGGGATAAATCAGTCCCTTATAATTGATTAGTTTAGTTTCTACTTAATTCATGCAACTCAATCGGGGCCATTCTATAAGGAGACATTGAAATTAGTGTGGAACAAATTATCTATTCTCTTGAGAAATCAACATCAAATTTTGATAGAATACTAGGAAAATATTCTATACAGACATCTAAAAACTTTTATACAATATGCACACCATAGATTTCAATCTTATCCCCAACCATTTGTGACAATAACCCTTTTGAATGGTAATTAAGACCCATACAATAAAGACCCAATCTTGAAGTACATGGATATTACATTACTTTTTTAGAATACATAATACGTAACAAAAATATGCGCCCAAAGACCATATTAGTATAGTGTCTTTGGAAAGTCAGAAAATAATATTCTAATCATGGTGAAAGATCTTCAACATCTCCCATAAATATCTTCCCCTTTTTCATTCTTACCAAAAACCATTCTTTATATCTGGGGGAAATGAAATCATAGAAAGGGTGAGCTCAAATTCTCCATAAGGTTAAACCTAGATAACATAAAACAAACCATAAACATTTGAACATAAAAACATGTACATAAAGTTTAAAAATCAAAATATTGAGTAATGACATAAATGTTAGCAGTACGTAAGGCATAGATCATTAAAGAACAATAGTAATGATAAAATTTCATGGGAATAAAACACAGATTTTATGAAAACCATAAAGCCAAAAATATAATTTGCATAGTGGACAAGGAACTTCATCCAAGGCCATCATTCCAGATGATGTCCATTACTAAACCAGGTTTACATGTTGTTCCAACCATATATTACTAAACCTAATTTACTCAACGTTATATCCATATCTATCTCATGAGATATAAATCTTTACCCAATGCATTGGAGATATAGGTCCCTCCAATCTCATAATGAAATCATTATTATGTGTGACACAAGAAAAACATAAATCATTCATCATAGCCCATCGAATAAAATGGGTTTCATAAACATCTTCCTATCATAACATAATGCACATAAAACAAATAGGTATCATTCCATCATAAAAAAAATCACACCATGTAAATAATAGAGACATTATATTTGAAAAATAACCATATTAAAGAATGTCATCTCATATGGAAAATAGTTTTGATAAAACACTTGAAATGAATTATTTAGAAAAATATACTTTCTTCTTATAAATCATTTTCTTTTTTAAAAATGCCGGGAAATTATAAAAGAAAATATTTTTTTTAAAATAATCATGAAATCTTGTAGAGGAAGAATCAGGGAAATAAGGCATTGTGAAACCATAAAAATCCGTTCATGCTGTATAAGTTAAAAAAACATTCCACTCATTATTTTATCCGAAAAGTCAAAAAGTACATTGTATGGTAAACCAAAGAATGATTCCTTCCATTCCATGTAATAAATTTCAAAAATGGGAAAAATGGACTTTAAACACACATGGAAGAAGAGTTAACATTTTATGAAGTCATTTTTAGAAAACATGGGCATGGATGATAAATATACCCAAGTAAATACTTATGTGTAAACTATCTCAGATAAAAATGAGATTGTGAAATCTCCCCTTACCTTAGGTCTGATCTATATTGTACGTATCCGAACATCCCCTTATACGACGTGCCACATATAAACCTCCACTTAGGGCAATAAATTTGGTCTTTGAAAAAGACCAGGACCTCTAGTATGTTAGTAGGGAAGTGTAGAAGGGAAATGGATAGGGTTTTTACAAGTTTGGAGGCTCAAAAATGGAGTGAAGTGAATAGGGAGGAGGTTCCCTTTTATAAGAGAAGAGATGGGAACTTTTGTAAACCTCAAAAATAATAATTTATAATAAAAAAACCCACTTAAAGACCACCAAAATGGATCAACATCGAAGATTGGATGGGATTGAGTTTTAATTTAATCAACCAATATTATTTAGACATGTTTTGATTTTATTTTACACCTTATCAATTTTCTTTATCCTTATTTAGTCAATTTAATTTCATTTGTGGTAATAATATTCAAAATTTTAAATGGATATAAATTATTATTTAAGTGTTGTGAATTGTCCATAATTGGAAACGTTATGATATTTCTAACCATATAAATTTCAATTTGTAATTTTTCAATATTTTGGTGATTTTTAAATAATATAATAATATGTTTTTTTTATAAAATACCAATAATGACAATTTTGATACTATTCATTTATTTGAATTTAAATAAAATCCATACAAGTGATATATTCAAAATAAATATTTAATAGATTCCTAAAATGTCATAATCATCTATAAAATTCATTAATCACATTAATTAGTTCATATAACATTTATTTTAATATTTGTAAAACCATTTAAATGATATTTTTCTTAATAAAATATTTACTACAACATTTTTGTATTTTTATTTAATATACATATTGGTTGAATTAAAATTAAAAATAAAATACTATGTGGAAGATAAATATAATAGATTGTATATGAATACTTTTAGTCGAGTTTATCTTTTAAAAATCCCAACTTGTAAAATGTTATATTTATTACATTATGAAAGTGACAACATAGACATCATTTAAAATTAAATAATATAAGCATCATAATATCTTTTATAAAGATCCAAATGATCATGAAGTCTACCCTTGGATGATTATGGTTTAGATATACACTATTATTAAGTTTTGGTCAAGTTTTTGGGATTTTTTATGGGTATTAGTATTTTAATAAAATCTATATTATTGGGTTTTCACTAAATAAATAATTTCTGCATCATTAATGTATATGTTATTAAAGTAAATATAAATTTCTTAAAAATTTCAAATAAATTACCATGATAAATAGAAAAATTTTATCTTTCAAATTTTTCTTTATAATATAATTTATATTTTTTTATAACCTTATATTAAAAATAATTTAATTATTAATGGTTGAGTGAGACATATTTCACTTTTCTTTATATAAAATAAATTAAATGTCTTATTCATGTCCTAGTAGGTTCCAATAGATTCCATTTCGACCCAAGTATGTTTTATAGAGAAATATAATCATCCAATTATATTAGAAAATTTTTTAGTGTAATTTTATGTTATTATTTTCACCTTAATTATGTTATTTACCTTTAACCGTGTTAAATAAAATTTACCGTAGTAACTATTCATAGTTCCCGAAAATACAAGTAGCCTATTAACATGATTTTGACCTACTAATTCTAAATATGGAGTCCATTTTTCCAAATTAATGTCACAGAAATTGTAATAATTAATTTAGAATTAATCCCGTTGTTGAGAAAATGTGTTTTAAAAGCTAAAACATTGCAAAAGATTGAAATGTTTTTTCCTATGAATTAAAATTAAAATTAATTCTGATGAAATACAAAGTATTTAATGGTAAAAATATATTCTATTACTCTTTAAAACCATTAACTATTATTATTTATCCATATAAATTATCTCGATGAAAAAAGTTGTTTTTATTTAAAATTTAGCATATTTTTACTATTCATCTAAATATGAAATTTATCAGAAAAATATAAAAAATTTATCCAAAGAAAATTTTTAAAACCGGATTCTAAATAATATGTTTAATTTGTAAAATTGAACTTACAAACATGTGAAAAACTAGATTTAAAATCAGTGATTTGTCAAAAGACAGAAAGACTACATTTTTTAAAAAATACTTCTTTTATTGGAGAATTTGATTTTGTCCTCATATCACGTGTAAGATGAATGATAATGTTATAAAATATTAAATTCGGTTAATAATATTCATAAAATCTAGTTTATATCCAATTTATATAACAATAATATAGGACTGTTTAGTGAAACATAGTATTGCGTACAATGCAAGCTATCAAGGAAGGTCGCTCTTACATGTAACACAATCCTAGTCAGTGTTGTGTGTACTGAAAGAATCCTTTGGTTTTACGTATAACATAATCATAAATTAGTTAATATATATTGAAGATAATATATATATAATGTTACATGAAATTAATTCAGTCAAATAAACTTGGAATTGTGTGCAACACAAGCCAAGAATAGTGTTGCATATATTGTAATCTTATACGGTATTTCTTACAGAGAAAGATAATATTGGTGTGGTCTAAAAAAAATAAATCAATGAATTTAAAAATAATCTATCTCATAAAATATCAGGTTGTTACATGCTACCCCCCTTAAAATGAATTTCACCATCTAGATTCGTTGAGGTTATAAATGGGTTACTACATGAATGTTTCTTTCATAGAAACCCACAACGTAAAAAGGAATAATAATACTTAATTTAAAAAAATTTAAGTAGGAAACATAAAGGTTACCCAAATTAACTCATCACTGGGTTTTCAAATAGGAGAACATAGGTGAAAACATGAATATGGAAGAGATATCTAACAATCAAGTTCTGATGAAGAGTTGTTGAGAACCTGGCTATCAAAAAGAAAACAATCACAAAGACATAAATTTGTGATGATCTAAGGTACCACTAGATTCATCATATATGAGGGTACTAGGACAACCGTTTTTGTTTTCAAGATCAATTTCCTAAGTTGATGAATTTTTTTATAAGGAGAAATACTTACATGATTTCATTTTAATGCCATCGTTGGTCATTCCATGAACAATTTCCACTTCATATCTTATACAATGAAATGAAATTGAATTTGTAATTTGTGAAGTGTTAAAATATCATGCGATATAATGATAGGACATTTCATCTGTCTCTATCAAAAAAAGGTTAACACAATATATTAAATATACAAAAGTCCATCTATGGTGAGGTTAATCATATATGGTTCCAAAAATGGACTTATACATCATCTATCATAATGCTTAATAAAATAAAAATAATTTCTACTTACTATAGACTTCCTGCAGGCCAGTGGTTGACATTAATGTCATGTCACACTTTGGCTGTGGGTTCGATTCTCATATCCTTGTCCGACGTTATGGGTTGTCGCCCATCCTACAGGTTGCCCTTTTTCTAAAACTATTCTGTTATAACATTCAATAAATAATATATATATATATATATAATTTATATCCTTAGAAAATACTATCTGATGTCTAACTTAATCCATTCCATCCTTTTGGCTTATCCAAAATACTTCTGTATAATCTCAAAATACGAAAAACAAACACTAGAAAGGTCATCTAACAAGCATGTCAATACCGGTATTTATCCCTCATATATCTTATGATATATCTTGTTGGTCACATTCCAAACATGTGAATACCTTAATCATTTATTCACTTGAAACTTTAATTACAATAGAATCTTAATGAAAACATGAATTCTGTCAAATAATAACTCTTTACACACACCAAAAATACCAAAAAAAAATCTATATACAAAAAACTAGGATATCACTTTGTCCTTTTATTAGTCATGAGCTCATTAATACTATCAAACATATTATTTTATCCTTATCCCTTCTATAAGAGCATATCATCTTCATTACAAAAATATTTCAATTACTTTTCATGGTTACCGATACCATATAATTATTGAAAATCACAATAAATCAATACATAGATATTCCAATATTTCATGACACTATAAATGAGATTCCAAAACACTATTTTAGAGTCCTGTTACATAAACACTTAATCATTCCACCACATCATTGTCATACTCAACATCACCAATAGTTATCACATGTGACTTCCTTTTGTATTTTTTTCTTAATTGGATGATGATTTCGATCATCATTAACCCTTGTATTAGGAAATATTTTAACATAATTCCCCAATTCTTTGCACTTATAGAATTGATGTGTTGGTGTTGTGTTCTCTATAGTCTCTTCTCTATTCACATCATCAGCTACCTTTTTTCCCACTACTTCGACACTCAGCTACTCGATGACCATCATTTCCACACTTAAAACATTTTCTGTTCCCTTTAAGATAATATCCACTATGCTTCATTCCACACATTGAGCATAACGAAACATTCAACTTCTTTTTACCACTATTTTGGGATTTTTCCTTGAACACTATCTTTAATTTCTTGTCAAAACCATGATATGGATATATAACACCAAATTCCAGTTCTACCTTGATAGTACAACACACAATCTCGTCCAAGCTACTGAATTCTATTATAGATAATTCCCTTCTAAGACTTGGTTTTAAGACACTGTAGAGTCGATCAACTTTACTTTTCGGTTGGATGATGAAGCCAGATGCATACCTTGCTTGTCTAGTAAATTTTTTCTCGTATGTTCCAATAGATTCGTTATCCTTTTTCTTAAGCTCCAGGAACTGATTTTCCATATTCTTTCAAATAATACATGAAAAGTACTTATAGAAAGATAAGTTATTAAACTCATCCCATTCCATTGATTCAATTTTATCTTGGGGCCTTGTATTACTTAATTAGAGTCCACCACTGGTATGCTTCACCATCAATGTGGAAAACAATCATAGTGATTTTTTCATGTTCTAAACAGAAAATTATGAAAAATATCTTTTCTATGGTACTGATCTATAATTCAACAAAAATTGGATCAAGAGGCCCACTAAAAGAAGTTAGGCATTACCTCATAAATGATTCAATAGAATATTTTTCCATCCTCTGCTCATTTGGAATTATAGAATGATTCATAGCTTGTTTAAGTATCGAAATACGTTTTTCACTCCACACTTCATATCATTTGGTTATTCATGAGGAAAATCATTTCATTTACCAGGGATTTGATCATTAACACGATTCCTTTGGGTTACAACCATTGCCTAAAACCCAAAAAGAATAGTGTGAGTGGAAAAAATCTTACTAGGAAAACCACATAATCAAGGGAGTGTACTTTAAATATCTAACAAATTAGGTTTAATCCTAGGTTATTCAGGATCGTTATCATAATTATAGGATTTAAAACTTATACTTTTACTTATATTTGGTGAAATCCATAGAAATTTCTTAGAAATAACTCTAGGGGTCACAATAATGTTTTCGCATCCTAGTTTGCAAAGGTTAACCAAACCTTCTAACTGATACAAACTGTAGGGACCTAGGTTTGACGTACTTGGACATTACATTCCTTTTTCGGAATACGTAATAAAAAAACAGACTCCCAAACACTTTATTGGTTTAGTGTCTTTGGAAAATCGGTAAATAATCTTCTAATCATGGTGAAAGACCTTCAACATCTCCCATAAAGATCTTCCCATTTTGTTTTCTTACCTAAAACATTTCATTATATCTTGGGGAAAAGAAAACATAGAAAGGGGGAGATCAAATTCTCAATAAGGGTAAACATGGATAATGTAAAACAATACATAAACATTTGAATGTAAAAACATAAACAAAAAGTGTAAACATCAAAATCATGAGCAATGACATAAATAATGGCAATACATATAGCACAGATCATAAAAGAACATTAGTCATGAAAAAATAGCATTGGAATAAAACATGGATTTTTGGAAAACCATAAATCAAAAAAAGATGATTTCCATAGTAGCCAAGGCATTACTTCCAAGACCATCATTGCTGTCGATGTCCATTACTGAACCAGATTTACATGCCATTCCAGCCGTATATTACAGGTCCTGATTTACTTGTCATTCCAACCATGTCTATCTCATGAGATATAAATATTTATCCAATGCATTGGAAAGAGATATAAGTCCCACCCTTCTCATAATTAAATCATTCTTATGTGTGCCACAAAATAAACATAAATCATTCATCATAACCCATCGAATAAAACGGGTTTCATAAAAATCATACCATCTTAACAGAATCCATATAAAACCAATGGATATCATTTAATAGAATTAAGATGTTATGAAACCGTAAAAGTCACTTCGTACAGTATATGATTAAAAAAACATTCCCCATGTACGTTTACTAGAAATGTCCTAAAGTATCTTGTATGGAAAACGAAAGAACGATTCCTTTTATACCATGTAGTAAAAGCCATAAAATCGATAAAATGGACATTAAACATAAATTGATGAATAGTAAACATTTTATGAAAACATTTTTAGAAAACATTGGCATGGATGATAAATATACACCAATAAATACTTATGTTTAAACCACCTGTGATAAAAATGATATTGTAATATTTTCCCTTTCTTTAGGCCCGATATGTTTTTTACGTATCCTAACTTCCTCTTCTTCCATGGGCCTCTTCTAATCCTCCTATTAGGGTACTATAGTTGGTCTTTAAAGAAGACCATGACCTCTAGTATGTTGTTAGGGAAGTAGAAAAGGGAATTGGAAATGGTTTGGCTGAGTTTGAGGGCTCAAAAATGGAGTGAAGAGAATAGGGAGGAGCTTCCCTTTTATAAGAGAGGAGAGGGGCACTTTTGGAAACCTCAAAAATATTAATTTATAATAAAAACAAAACCAACATAAAAATATCCAAAATGACTCAAATTAAAATATGAGATGAGATAGGGTTGTAATTTCATCAACCAATAAAATTTATACATGGCTTGATTTTATTATAAACCTTATCATTTGGATTTATCCTTATTTAATCTATTTAATTTTATTTTTGGTTTATATATTGTAAATTTTAAATGGTTATAAATACTTACATATATGTTATTAATTGTCCATAATTAGAAATTTTATGACATTTTCAACTAAATAATTTTCATTTTTTAATTTTTAAATATCTATGTGATTTTAAATAATTTAATAATATGTAATTTTTATAAAATTTTAATAGTGTCAATTTTTACATTATTCATTTCTTTAAATTTAAATAAATTACACACAGATGATATATTTGAATCAATAATATTTAATATATTCCTAACATTTCATAATCATCTATAAAATTCTTTAATAACATTAATTAGTTTATATAAAATTTATTTTAATATTTGTAAAACCATTTTTTGATATTTCTCTTAATAAAATAATCACTAAGACATTTTTTTATAATTATTTAATATACCTATTAGTGGCATAAAAATTAAAAATTAAATATGATGATGAATATAAATCTAATATCATACATAATAATACTTTTTGTAGAATATATATTCTAAACAAATCAACTTTTAAAATGCTATATTTATGAAATTAGGAAGGTGGAAACTTTGACATCATTTAAAATAATACAATATAAGTATAATAATCAATTTTTTAATTCTCGAAATGATCAACAAGTCGACCCTTGGACTCATATGGTTTATATATACTCGACCAATAAGTTTTGGTCAAGGGTTTTGGACTTTTGATGGGTATTAGTTTTTTAATAAAAACTACATTATTGATTTTACACTAAATAAATAATTTATGCATCATTAATGTATAAGTTCCTAAGGTAATTATATATTTATTAAAAATTACAAATAAATTACAATGAAAAGAAAAACATTTTAGCTTTCAAATGAGTATTTATAATCGAATTTATATTTTTTATAACCATATATTGAAAATAATTTAATTATTAATGCTTGGGTGAGATATATTTCACTTTCCTTTAAATAAATTAAATTAAATGTCTTAATCTAATCCAATTGGGTCCCAAAAGATTTCATTTCCACCCGAGTATTTTTTATGGAGAAATATAATCATCCAATTATATCAAAAAAAGTGTTAGTGTAATTTTATGATATTATTTTTACCATTAATTACCTGATTTACCTTTAACTATGGTAAATAAAGTTTACCGTAATTACTATTCAAAATGATAAAAAATAAATTTAGCCTATTAAAATATTTTGGACCTTCTGATTCCAAATATGGAATCAATTTTTTCAAATTCAAGACACAGAAGTTGCAGTAATTAATTTAAAATTATTTCCTTTGTGGAAAAAACGGGTTTTAAAAGCTAAAACATTGCAAAATATTGAAATATTTGTACCAATAAATTCAGTGTAAAATTAATGAAAATGACATAAATTATATTAAATGGTAAAAAATATATTATATTTATTCTTTAAAACTATTCAATATTATATATTAACCATATAAATTATCTTGATAAAAAAATTTGTTTTTATGTGAAATTCAGTGTATGTTACTATTCATCAAAATATGACAGTTAACATAAAAATATATAAAATTTATCCAAAGTAAATATGTATATCCTAATTCCAAATAAGATGTTTAATTTTTCAAATTGAACTTATAAACATGTCAAAACTGGATTTAAAATTGGTGCACCGTCAAAAGGCGGAAAAACTGTATTTTTTTAAAAATACTTCTTTTATATGAAAAATTGATTTTTCTCTCATATCATGTGTAAGATGAATGATAATGTTATAAAATTAAAAATGTTAATAATTCTATTCATAATAGCTAGTTTACATTCTATTTAAATAATAATAATATATCATTTTTTAGTGAAACTTAGTATCGCGTACAACGCAAGCTGTCCAGGAAGGTCGCTCTTGCGTGTAATGCAAGCGAAGTCATTGTTGCGTATACTGAAAGATTATTTTGGTGTTTAATATAATGTAATAAAAACATTGTTTATATATATTGAAAAGAATCTATACTTTCTATTATGTGAAATGAAATCAATCAAAAGAACATGGAATTGTGTCCAACAAAAGCTAAAAATAGTGTTCAACATATTAAAATCTAATATGGTATAGCCTATAGCGCAAGATAATATTGGTGAAGTGCACAACACAATAAATCAATGAAATTAAAAAGAATATATCTCATAAAATATTGGGGTGTTATACATACACTAGATTTAATCACCACAGGATGTTCATAAATATCGTCATATTGATGAATGATTATAGGAGGGGTTGAAATATTGAAATTAACTTCCATTGAAAATTGATGTGGGATTTATTTAGATAAAGATATTCAATACCTAAGATAAAATCAAATTAGACAAAAGGAAGAATAAAAATATTTGGAGGAAGCACATTCCCACAACCTTTAGTTAGATAGGAATCATAGACTTGAGATGCAATCATTGTACCATTAGGTGTTTGAACTGCTAATTCCACACCTAATTGTTTTGGAGGAATCTTAAAACCCTTATCAAGTTATTCATAGTCGATAGAGTGGGTATATATATAATCAAATATTTCATTAGAAGTTATAGGGTGGATATTAAGTGTTCCTTTCATCACCTAGTTATCACACCCCTCATTAGATATAGAAATTACAAGAGATTTAGACTTTTCCCTCAGATTAAGAGGATTCTAACGTCTATCTTAATCACCAACCCTTGGGTTTGGGTAGTTGTTATTATAATTCCCATTCTCCTTGAACTTGTAACACTGAATCATGAGATTTGAAATAAGTTTTCCATGTTCATGTTTGGAGCTGAATTCTACCCATCACCTCAGCAATCAATTAGCCAGATGACATTCCTTTTTTCACATAAAACATTTATTAAAACCCTTAAGGAAATATCCTCCAATAATTATTCCCACAAATAGAGCATAATGAAATGTTTATATTATTTTCTCAATGGTATTTAGAGTTCCCTTTAAACCCTGACTTCCTCTTATTGTCAAATCCATGAGATTGATACATGAATCCTTCCTCCATTCCATCCATCATTTCAAAATGCACAATCTATTCATAACTACTAATGTCTCTTATGACCAATTCCTTCGGGAGACATGGATTTAAGCCACCGAATAAACTATCAATTGTATATTTGGGTTGGATCATAATTCATGACGTGTACCTCACAAGTCTCATGAAATTATACACATAGGTACGAAAAATCACATCATCCCATTGCTTCAACTCACTGAACTATATAAACTTGTTTGTATGAATAATTTGAGGATAGTAATTATGGAAAATAAATTCTTGAAATCTTCCCAAACTAAGGATTAAATCTCATCATGCTACCTTGTATTTTGGATTAGAGTTTACCAATGATCTGTTTCACCTTCTAAACAATAAATAACCAAATTGTATTTCTCATGCTCCGAACATTGAAGAACAAAGAATATATTTTTAGTGGTAGTAATCCATTGTTCAACAATAAGTGGATCAGGAGACCCTTATAAATATGGTGGATTTTTCCTCACAAATGAATCAATAGAATGTCATTCCCTCCATTTATCATTTTGAATGAAACCCTGATTCATAGCTTGAGAAATATCTGTGAGCATAACAATGATGTTTTTTCATTCTAACTCCAATAGCATTCAGTTGTTCTAGAGGAAAATTGTGGCATTTTCATTATAATATCCATTAACAAAATTCCTTTAGGATCTGTCAATTGACTAAAACCAAAATCATTGATAAAAAAATAGTTATCATAATGAGGAACTATTTAAACATGAAAAATCCCTTTTAGGATGTCAACGTTATGACACATTCCATAATCTATGATATCCTAGTAGCATACTAGTTTTTTCATAGTAAAATAATATTTAAATCCTTTATAATTGTTCAGGATGTTTTTGTGAATTCCCAATGTATATCCCTCCGGAGAGTTAAACCATGTTTTCTACAAGGTCTGCTGTCATGTACCAGATTACCCAGAGTCAAGCCCAAAACATATTTCCGAGTTGTTAACCCCAGATAAGTTTGTGCCAAAGCTACATCCACATATTGTAAAAATACATGGATGTATTTTTATGAAATCCCATACACTATCCTTCAACAAACATCTAGGAAATTATATTATACTTTTCATTGTAGAAAGGATTTTCCTTGATACATATCCTTAGGGTTCTCTATCGAGACCCATCCCCCGGGGCACGTCCCTTGACTACGCCAAGCCTGCCTACCATATGCCAGGGGCTGGAGACTAGCACGGAAAGATGTATCCCCTAAAACCAAGAATGAATTGTCTTTATCTGTTGTTTACACACTCAACCAAGCACACAAAAAGATACAAACACAAGTAAACTATATAGAAAAAAGAGTGCTAAAAGTAATAGGGGACGAAATACAAGACCAAAAGCGAAGGTATAAGTACAAATTGAAATAAAATACAACTGAAGAAAGAGAAAGAAAACTACTGGGTCATCCTTCGAGGTTCCTACCTAAAGGGTAGGTACAAATCGCCTCCTCAGCACTCCACATCCGCTCGCCTCCTCTACATACCGACAGGTTGTATGGTCCACCTCTAGGCACCGTCTAGTCCTGGTACCCTCATCCCTGACCAGCGCTGTCTATCATCTACACCAAACACAATAATAAGAGGGAAAATACCTTTGTAGGGGTGATTATAATAATACTTAGTAGGGACAATGAGACCCTCAAGGTCTCACAAAATCTACAAAGGATAAATCATGAATCATGTAAACCAGTGACAACCCTACTTAGGTATATGCCCATTAATATACATATGTTATAAAATATTTTCCATCTCATTCATGAGGAAACACAAGACCCAACCGCTTAGCCAAATTACAACTGTTCCATGAAGGAAATATTACTACGATGGTAAGTATCACCTAGGTACACCATACTGAAGAATACCACAAAGGTAACACCGCGAAGGTAAGTACCACACAGGTACGCCACACAAAAGAATACTTCAAAGGTAATGACTCATCTCACACTAGGAATAACATAGTTACAATAGTAGAAATGAATATATGTAACTACTGAATCATATTACTCATTTAATAGGCAGATCCACGTAGGATCCTAAATCATCAGACCCACATAGGATCCTAGTAAATCATCAGACCAACACATGATCCTTGTGAAGTAGATCAACACAGGATCCTATTACATCATCAGACACACATAGTATCCTAATAAAAAAGACCCAAAGAGGATCCTAGAGTAGTCCCACATGGATTCCTATAGTAGATCCTTGTTGGATCCTCGAGCACAGACCCAAGAAGGATCCCTTTCTCATGTTACTGCAAGATACATGGTCCCGTATTAAGATTTGTTTTTTCCAAGATGATCCGCTCCTCAATCCATAGTTCGATACTCCAACTTCCAAAAAGTCCCATGAATAAGTATCCCAATGGACCTCCATGTAAGAGGGGTCTCAGTGAAACTGAGGGTGCGTCAATCGGACGGCGGGTCTATATGTTGTTGGCCTTTTAGTATCAAGGTCCTAGTTAGATTCATGTTCGATCCAACCTGTATGTACCCCAAATTTAACCAAAACTCAAGTTGGGTATACCAAATGATCAATCTCACTCCAAGGTTTTTGGATCCACTGACTGTTTGTCAAACGGATTCCCGTAGCTCAAGATATAGTCGAAGGAGCGAAAAAGGTCAATGTTGGTCCGGGATCGGCCCGACCCAGGTCTGGCCCAAGGTCGAACCCGACCCCTGGGATCTGACCCGGCCGGCTGGGTCAGGCTTATCCCACCAACATGACCCGCGGTGTGGCCTCCCATGGTTCCGTCCACTAGGGAAGACCACTTGGTCACCCCCGGCTGGCCAGATGGCCAGCCACTCCTCCACATGGCGTGGTAGTAGGTCATGCCTTCGCCGGGGGCCGGCAGCAAGCAGGCCACCCATTCGTCGCCCTCGTGGAATAAGGCCACAGTTCTTGTCCGTAAGGTGGCACAGATGTGTGGTTGGTAGCTTCCCTTCCTCCTCCGAGGCCTACGGGCCGCGACTATACTCCGACGACGCGGTTGTGCTGTCGCTTTGTTTGTGGTCGGCCGGAGTTCCGACCACCATTCCTGAGACCCCCAGGTGTCGGTCGCCACCACCGATCAACATCTTCCTCCATCACATATAACGATTCAAAAATCAGAAGGATTATGGAGTGGTCGGGCCATGTCCATTTGGCCTGCACCCTCCATGTTAGAGCGGTAGCAAGCAGCTCATGGGGAGAGATTGAACGTAAAAGAAAAAATCAAAAAAGATTAATAAAAAACACACCTCTACCATGACGGTTCCGAAGGAGGAGGCGCAAGGAAGAAGTCAAAGTTGTTGGAGAATGTCGGCATTCTTCGTCTCCGAAAGGTTCTTCGGATCTAGGCTCACGGTTGGTTCCTTGTTCTTCATTTCGTGGTTCTGGGTCAATCGTCACCCCCTGCAAGAATCGGCTTCACCCTCCATGCATCGGGCATCGCGACACATTACTAGAGCTTCACCGCATGGTGATGCCGTCCCAAATCCTCCCCCCAAGATCCATATAAATAGGAGAGGGGAGGGTATGTAAAGATCATGAAATTTGTGAAGGTTAATTTTATAGGAACATTCGAAAATTCCTATGATGTTGTTACTTAGTATTTGATTGGTTTAAACAATTAATTTACATTGTAACAATTAAATGTTGAAACATTTAATAAATTTTCATTATCTCAACTAATTAAATGGGGAGTTGAAAGGTTTTCTCCCATTTAATAGGGTTCAGGTGGTCTCCACCACCACAACCCATGTAGAGAGGTTTCAATAAAAATAAAACAAAAACCGTAATTTTTTTTATTTCCAAGCAAAACATGAAAAATGACTTTTACCCTCGACCTACTTCTGTCGATGTGATGGTCTCCAAAAGAAAATACCAGTGCTGCGAGTTCAACAGTCTCCTCAGATTTCAATTCTGAGCACTGGTTCATAAGTTACAAAAACCCACCCGCATGTTTACTACACATACCCAAAAAAAGTTCAGAAATTCACTCTGGGAACACCAGGCCTCAGAATCCCGCACCCTCAATTTTCACAGACTCGTAAAATTCCCATAAATTAAAAACATTAAATTGAATTAACGGGTCTTTAAATTATCCCCACCTCATGGCTTTGCATCCCCAAAATCCATATAAAAAAAACTAAGAAACAAATTGGAGGTAATGAGAAAAAATCTGAGCCTCCTGCTCCCATGTGCTCTCTTGGAGGCTCCCATGCTGCCAACGTACACGCAAAAAAGTTATCAGTCACCCACAAAGGACTCGCTTCTGTCGATCCTCAATCACCACTAGGACCTTCGTAAACATCTCCCCATCATCGATGTCCAACTCTCCATGGTCGATGGTGCGCGATGGGTCATGAACGTATCTCCTCACCTAGTATATATGGAAAACATCGTGCACCTAGTGAAACTGAGGGGGAAGTGCTAGGCGGTAAGCTACCTCTCCAACTCTGTTGAGGAACTGAAAGGGTCCGATGAACCTCAGAGATAACTTGCTACCCCAACCAAATCTCCAAAAACTTCATCGGGGTGAGACACATAGAAAGACATGGTCAGCATCCTCGAACTCTAGAGGTCTCCGTCTCCTGTCGGCATAAGACTTCTGTGTGCTCTGTACAGTCTTCATCTACTCCTAGATGATCTGCACCTTCTCTGTGGTAGGCTATACCATCTGTAGTCCCATGAGTGCTGACTCCCCAAGGTCTGTCCAATAAAAAGGTGATCTGCAAGGTCGGCCATATAGAGCCTTTAATGGTTCCATCCTAACGGTGGAGTGATAGCTATTATTGTAGAAAATCTCCACTCTGGGAAAGTTTTCCTCTAAACTACGACTGAAGTCGAGGCCGCATGCACGCAAGATGTCCTCGAGGGTCTAAATGGCCTGCTTAGTCTGGCCATCTATCTGAGGATGGAAGGTGGTGCTCAAAAGAAGATGCATCCAGAAAGACTCCTACAACCCCTTCTATAACTGGGAAGTGAAACATGAAGTAGGATCAGAAAAAATCGTCGAGGTTACTCCATGTAGCTGTATAATATCCTACACATAGAGGCATCCCATGATCTCTAGTAAACCCTACTCTCTGATCGGTAGGAAGTGGGACAAATTTGTGAGTAGGTCGATGATCACCCAGACAGAATCATGACTTTTATATGTATGTGGACGTCCTATCATAGAGTCCATGGATATCCCGTCCCACTTCCACTTTTGAACCTCTAAAGGTTGTACTAAGAATACTAGTACCTGACACTCCAACATCACTTACTGACAACTGAGGCACCGAGAGAGAAAATCTGCTACTGCTTTCTCCATTCCCGGCCACCAATGTTGTCATTGGAGATCCTGATACATCTTTTACACTACTGGATGTACCTCTAGAGGGGATGTGTGGAACTCCCTAGACACTTTTTCCTGAAGTGACACTGGTACCATAGTACATCCTCTGAAAAGGATGACATGCTCCCCACCTTCAAAAAATCTATCAAGTGCCTTTCCAGTTGATATCTGAGCATGTCGAGCCTTGCAGTAAGTTTCCGCACACTACGCCTCCCGGACTCGATGAAGAAGTGGGGGAGTGACTATAAGAGACTGATGAAAATCTCCTCCATCTCTATCCACAAAGGATATCTGCAAAGCGGCTAGCTGCTCTATGACCTCACCAAGCAGCTATATACCAGATCTCGTGCTGATTGAATCTACTACAACACTCCCCTTCCCAGAAGTATAGACTATCTCGAAGTCATAGTCTTGGTCTAACTCGAGTCAACGTCGATTTCTCAGGTTCAGGTCTTTCTGAGAGACGATATACCTGAGACTATTATGATCAGAGTAAACCATAAAACTCTTTCCTATCAAGTAATGTCACCACATCTTCAAGGTGAAGACCACTTCTGCTAACTCCAGATTAAGAGTAGCGTAGTTCTTATCATGTTGTCTCAGCTGTTGAGAACTATATGCAATAACAGCTTGCTCCTACATTAGGGCACATCCGAGTCTGGTCCCGGATGCGTCCCAGTAGACTACGTACCCAACACCCTCCTCTATAATCTTCAAAATGGGGAACTAGTCAGCCTGTGTCTCAGCTCCTGAAAACTCCACTGGCATCTCTCTGACCACATGAAGGGTTGCTCCTTCATTTTCAATGTTGATAATGGTGCTGCAACTCTGGTGAAATCTGGCACAAACCTCTGGTAGTATCTAGAAAAACCTAGGAAATTCTGTCCCTCCATCACACTCCTAGGTGGTTCCCAAAAAAGTACATCATCAATCTTTGTTGGATCCACTACAACTCCAGCCTCTGAGATGACGTTCCCCAGAAATTGAACCTCTTGGATAAAAAATTCCACTTTGAGAGCTTACCATAAATCTAGTTCTCTCTGAGTGTGTCCAAAACTACCTACAAGTGATAGGAATGCTCCTCCTTAGTAGCCGAGTAGATCAGAATGTTGTCGATGAAGACTACTACAATGTGATCAAGGTATGTCTGAAAGATCCTGTTTATGAGTCCCATGAACACTTCTGGAGTTTTGGTCACACCAAATGGCATAACCAAGAACTCATAATGGTCGTACTGACATCTGAAAGACATATTCTGCACATCCTCATCTCATACTCTTAACTGTTGATATCATGATCTGAGGTCTATCTTCTAGAACCACTGTGCTCCCTTCAGCTGAACAAAGAGGTCGTCAATCCTCCTAAGTGGGTAATTTTGCTTCACAATCACCTGATTCAGGAATCGATAGTCAACAAAAACTCTCATGCTACCATCCGCCTTTTTGGAAATCAAAATTGTGGTTGCCCAAGGAGAAACAATAGGCCGGATGAACCCCTTACCCTATAAGTCCTCCAGGTAAACCCACAGCACATGAAGCTCCACGAAAGCTATTAGATACATTGTTTTAGATATTTATGTCATCCTGGGGTATAACTCAATGCAATAGTCCACCTCTCTGCGTGTAGGTAGACCCTAAACATCATCGGGGAAGACATCCACATACTGATCCACCACTAGAGAATAACTCGGACTCTTCACATCAACCGCTCTAAGGGTAAGGCTACCCAACTGTTGAGTGGTAGACTACACTCTCATCTTGGTAATTCCATCATCGGCTGAAAAGGGTCCCTTCTCGCCAGTGAAGTTAATCCTAGTCCCATCAGTGTGGATGCAAAACAATTTGTGCCAAATATAGTCGATTTGTGCATGGACTGTAGAAAACCAGTCCAAAGCCAACAAGACGTCGTTAGGCTTCGCTGCCACTGCTAGGAGATCCCAGATGAAGCTCTCACCTCCTAGAGTAAGCTCACACTATTGGAACTAGTGTTTAATCGTCGAATCCACTCTTGTAGGAGTCTCTAGTCGTAAGGATCGAGCCAACGGCTCCACCGGAATCTCCGAGCTCTGAACGAGGGCAGTGAAAATAAAAAAAATGACCGGCACCAATTTCTATAAGTAATACAGGTAAGATAGAGTAGATATAGATCGTACCTCATATCATCTCTGGAGTTCCATTGTCGTAGGCCTCAACTTCCTAGAGATGTTCTCCCCCCAGTCCTCCTACTACCTATGGTCAAGGTGGACCACTCAGTGGTGGCGGTGATAACATCTCGAATCGTCACCCACGAACAGCTGCACGACCTGCTCCTCTGCCACATTTTCTTGATCCCTATGGACCTCCTCGGTCGAACCTCTGTATCTGTATCGGTAGTCCTTTGACCATCTACTGATCATCCGTATGGAAGGTCGGGCAGTCACGAGCCATGCGACCCTGCCCGCTGCATTTGAAACACTGCCTACTTCTTGCATGACTAACTCTATCTCCAGTGCCCCGCATGACTAAACCTATATCCTATTGCCAACCACATATATGCCTGGTCCTCTTGGACCTCTGTGAAATATGTCTGCTACTAGCTGCCGAAGACTCTGCTACGTGATGCCCGATGGTGGGTCTCGCTGATGGACACTGTTAAACAAGAAAATTCTCAACTAAGAGGGCTTGTTATAACACCCCCGCCTATGTCGGCATGCTGAGAGAAATCATTAAATCCCTTATTTCCCACCCGAGAACCTACTAAAAGGTCCATGCCCTGAATAATGGGTCTCGCACCATATCACTGGTGTAGTGTGAGAGGTCGGTGAACCTCGCTGAGTAATGAGACATAGTCATACTGCCCTGCTATAGATGAAGAATCTTCTGTATGTACACTGCGCGAAGGGTCGATGGCACAAACTCTGCCCGAAACAGGCTCTCAAAGAATTCCCTAGAGAAGTGTCATCTCGTCATGAACCTGAAGCATCAAGCTCCACCATCTGCCTACTACTGCTTGTAGAAGACTGGAGGCAAGGATCACCTTGAGATCAGCTGGTGTCCCTACTAGTCGGAAGTCTCTCACCACGACATCTAGATAATCCTAAGCCACCTATAGGTCCGTCTCTCCCATGATAATGGGTGGTCTCTAGGGATGGAACTCGTGCAATCTTCTCAAGAGGCATGCATGCTTTGTGTTTGGGGCTGCTAGCATCTGCTACCCAATGGGTAAAGGTACTGCTGGTGCCTATACTGAAAAAGGGCTCTGCACAGAGGCCTCATCGCTCTATGGGATATCATCATGTACTATACCTGGAACCCTAATTGGATATCTATGTGGAGGAATCCTGAAAAGAAATAGGTGCGCCATGGTCAATAATTTATACCTAGTGAGATGACACAAATAGATCACAACGAAAACTTTTCTAAGTACACACACACACAACCATTGTTTTCATGCACTATGTTAGAAATTAGAAGTCAAGGTCCTGATGTATGGATACGTAGGCCGTTTCACTAACAATGGATTCCCTAAACTAATAACCACACTCACTACACTTAAAACTTTTCCATTAAAAAGATCAGAGTCTACTACATTATGGTAAAACCGATTCATTTGATACCATTTTTTCATGACTCATCCCCCGGGGCCCGTGCCATGACTACCCCAAGCCCGCCTTCCGTAGGCTTGGGGATGGAAACTAGCACCTAAAGGCGTATCCCCTAAAACTGGGAAGACATTGCCTTTATCTCCTATAATGACACTCAACCAAGAACACAACAAGTTATGAACACATGTAAACTATATAGTAAAAAGAGTGTTGAATGTAAGAGGGGCCGGAATACAAGACCAACGGTAAAGGTACAAGTACAAATGGAAATACAGTACAAATGAAGAAAGAGAAATATAGTTACTAGGTTGTCCTCCAAGGTTCCTACCTGATGGGTATGTACAGATTGCCTCCTCATCACACCACGTCTGCCCGTCAAATCTGTGTACCGACACGCCATATAGTCCACTTCCGGGCACTATCTTGTCCTGGTACCCTCAGCTCCGATCAAAGATGCTTGTCATCAACACCAAACACAACATGATGTGGGTGTATCCCGTGTATGGTGAGTATAACGATACTTAGTAGGGACCCTGATAACCTCAAGGTCTCACAAAATCCACAAAGGATAAACCATAAAGCATGTAAACCAGTGACAATCCTACTTAGTAATATTACCATACATATACCTAAGTTACAAAATATTACCCATATCAGTCATGAGGAAACACAAGGCCCAAATCCTTAGTCAAAGTACAACTGTTCAACGAAGGAGGTATTACCATGAAGGTAAGTACCACACAAGTACACCACATAGAAGAATACCACAAAGGAAACACCACGAAGGTAACTGCCACATAGGTATGCCACACAGAAGAATACCATAAAGGTAAAGACTCATCTCACACCAGGTAAATCATAGGTACAGTAGTAGAGATGATTAGATGTAACTACAGAATCATCTTACACTGTTAAGAGGCAGACCCACGTAGAAACCTAAATCATCAGACCCACACATGATCCTAGTACAGTAGACCCACACAAGATCATAGAGTAGTCCCACATGGATTCCTTGATCGGATCCATGTGAGATCCTCGAGCACATACCCACGAAGGATCCCTTTCTCATATTACAACCAGCTACAGGGTTCCCACACTAAGCTCTCTTGACTCTAGGAGGATCCACACCTCAAGCCATAAGTCTGTAATCCAACTTCCAATAAGACCCATGAAGAAGTGTACTAAAGGAATGCCATATAAAAGGGGCCTCATCGCAATAGACTGTGCGTAATTCATACGCTCGGTCTGTAAGTTATTGGATTTTTATTCCCGAGGGCCCGGTTGGTTTCGTTTTCAATCCCACCCAGTCGTACGCTAAAATTAACCAAAACTCAAGTGGAATATACCAAAAGGGCCATCTCAGACCATGGTGTATGGTTATACTAAAGGTTCATCAAACGAATGCCCATAGCTCAAGATATGGCCGAAAGTGTGAAAAGGGTCGAAGTTGGTCAGGGTCCGGTTTGACCCGGCCTAGGCCGACTCGACCCGGGTATGGCCTTGAATCAGACCTATCCCTAGAGATCTGACCCGTACTGCTCAGTTCGGCTCGGCCTGCCAGTATGGCCCAGCCCACGATGTGGCCCGCGGTGCAGAAGGCCGCGTGGTTGCTCCCAGCTCGGCGGATGGCCAACCGCTTCTCCGCGCAGCACTGTCGCGCACTGCTCTATCACCGGCGATGGGCAGCTATCCAACCACCCTTTCCTCACCATTGAGGCACAAGACCAAGGTTATTCTATGTCGAGCATTGAGAACTCCCACCACCACCCCTTCCTGGGGCTAGCCTCCGCCCTTTCTCCGCCACTAGTCACCTCCCTTGCTCCGTTACTGGCCGCCGCCCTTGCTCCGCTACAGCCGATGGGCCGTGACTCTTTTCTGGTGACGCGGTTGGCCGCTGCCTTCATCGCGAATGGCTTGAGGGTCAACCACTATTCCCGAGACCCACCAGTGTTAGTCTCCAGCCCCGGTCATTGTCCTCCTCCATCGCTTAGAACACACCGAAAAACACAAGGATTGCGGAGTGGTTGGGCCATGTTCATTTGGCCCGCACCCTCTGCTTTTGAGCGGTAGCAAGCGGATCATGGGGATAGATTCAACATAAAATAAAAATCAAAAAATATTAATAAAAAACACACCCCTACATTGATGGTTCCGAAGGAAGAGGCACGAGGAAGAAGATGTAGTCATTCAAGAACGCCAGTGTTCATCGTCTCCACAATGCGCTTCCGATCTGGGCTCGGGGTTGGTTCCTAGTTCTTCATTTTGCGGTTCAGGGTTGCTCGTCACCGCCTTCCAGAACTGGCTCTGTCCTCTAAGTGTCAGGCATCACGGCACATTACCAGAGCATTGTCACTAAGTGAATCCCTGACAAATCCTCCCCCAAGCTCTATATAAATAAGAGAGGGGGAGGGTAAGTAACAACCATGGAATTTATGAAGGATCATTAAATATGAACCTTCATAAATTCCAATGATGCTGTAATTTAGTATTTGGTAGTTTTAAACAATTAAATTTCATTGGAAAAATTAAATGTCGACACATTTAATAAATTTTTGTGGGCTCAACTAATTAAATGGGGAGATGAAAGGTTTTATCCCATTAAAGAGGGTTTGGGTGGTCCCCACCACCATAACCCATGTAGAGAGGTTTCAATAAAAATAAAATAAAACATGTTCTTTATTTTATTTTTATTTCCATGTAAATCACGAAAACTATCATTCACCCTCGACCAACTGCGGTCGAGGTGAAGGTCTTCTTAAGTGAATACCGGTGCTGTGAGTTCAACGGTGTCCTCATATTTCAATTCTGAGCACCAGTTTATAAGTTACAAAAACTCACATGCATGTTTACTGAACATACCTAAAGAAAAGTCCAAAAATTATGTCCGGTCACACCGGGCCTCGGAATCACGCACCTTCATTTTGTACAGACTCTTAAAATTCCATATAACTAAAAACAATGACATGAAATTTCCAGGACTTTACATTCTTGGTAAGGTTTTATCATCATATATTTCAAATGATATTTATAGGTTTTATCTATTACCAACTATAGAGATTCTCACTTATAAAAAATTATCATTATATAACTTTGAAAAAACATAAAAATTATAAAAAAAGACACCCAAGGGCCATAGTTGGTATAGTGCCTTTGGAAAATGGAAACACAAACACTAATAAATATGTGAGATATATTATATCACACTAAGTTTGTCATGAATATCATCCTTCAGAGACACATCAAACATAATAAATAACTTCACATCCTGGGGAAGAAAAAAAAAAGGGGTGAGTTCAAATGCTTAGTAAGGGTAAACAAGGGATACATGAAATCATAAACATGATCATAAAGGTATGATATTGTGATAATTAAAAGACATTACCATACCCTTCATATAAAAGATCATATATATGAATCGTGGAGTAAATATTTGTAGTTTAAAAGACATGAATAAAAATGAAGTAAAGGACATGATCCGTGAAGGAATAACATCTGAGTAATAAATGGAATTTTGGAAAACATATAATAATATATTGATTTCCATAGTAGCTGAGGCATTTCATACAAGCCCATATTTGTCATATGGTTTCATTCCCCATAAAATCATAGTAGTCACGATTTACTCCCATGGCCATCATAGTAGCATGAGTTCACTCCTTCTACCATCTTAGAAGTCATGGTTCACTCCCTTGGCCATCATAGTAACCAAGGTTCTCTCCTAGGACTATCCTAGTTTATCTCATTATATATAAAACATTACCCAATGCATTGGAGGGAGATATAGGCCCCCCATCAGTTAATGAAATCATATATAAATATTCCACAAGATCATAAATAACCCTATCATAACCAATGAAATGAAATGGGAATCCTAAACCTGTAAACATATCATAACTTATAGAAATATACATATTTAATAATCATTTCAATATAAATATAACCCATGAAAATAACAGGGTTTCAAAAGAATATAACTGGTGAAAGAGAAACATGTTCCACAAACATCATTCCATCAAAAAATAATCCATTCAGAGAAATTATATGAATGTAAAAAATTAATAATTTCCCCATAAAAGCATGAGTAACATTGAAGTATGTCATCTTAGATGGGAAATGTTTTCACTCATCCTTTAAAAAAATTTCTTGAGGAAAATATCCTTCCTTATTTTAAAAATACATCATAAAATTTGACACCATTTTACTCTGAAGATAGATTTTAAAAAATATAAATGAATCTTTAAAAACAATTAAACATTTTGAAGTCATTTTTTCCTTGAAAAATGTCTTCAAGAATCTTTAGAAATCATTTTTGAAATTGTAATGCCCGGCCCTAATTACCCAGTGTCGGCGCATTATTACATTACATTGGTTTGATACAAAGAATCATGTCCCGAAATACTGATAAGTAAAATAGCGTTGGAAGTACAAGATACATTCATATGTTTTACATTACATTATATAATGAAAAAATAGTTCAACATAGTCTCCATAGGCCACACTCATATCCCTTAGACTCTCCCCACAGGTCAGTCATAATATACTTCTTAGCATCCTGGAAAAAACAAAACATAGAAAGGGGTGAGCTCAGATGCTCAATAAGGATAACAGTATTGAAAAAAATTTCATAAATAAGAATAAACATTTAAGGCAATGTATAAGACAAAAACAAAATCCTTTTAAAATTAAACGTCAACATAATATGGGAAATATAAAATCAAATAATTGCATTTACTTATTCACATGGATATTCTACTATTCGAATAATCACATGCAATATCAATAGCCACTTTCATAATGATGGAATTCATAATGCCAAACCTAATAACCACATAGTCAAGGCCTTGTGCCCAGACTACAAATAAGATTTTTTCAAGGCCTAATTCCAAGAATCTAGTTTGTCTAATGAGTCCTACCAATTTATCGAGGAGCTATAGAGGGCTCCCCTGGCACTTACTATGTCCAATGAATTCCTCATATGAAAAGTATTAAATTAAACATAAACATTTATAATAAAACAATCATATGAAATGTAAATACTTTATCTATAAACCATGAGTGGTAATAAAATAACAAATCCACAGTCAAACGTATAACAAATCCTTCAGTACATTATGGATGTTTTGTATCATAATAAATCAACTTCAAATAATCCTAAAATCCATCAAATGATGTTGACATAGAAGAAATCCAAACGTTTTTTGGAGAAATATTTCTTTTTATTTTGAAATCATTTAAAAGTCATATAATTATAATAGAAAACATTTATTTTGAAAATATTTTTATAAGCTTGTATGGGAAGATTTGGTGATGTTATAACAGTGTAAAATAGCCGCACCGACCTTATAAGTTAAAAAAACATTCTTACCTTAATTTTGTCGAAAAGGTCAGAAGGTATATTGTTTGTAAAATGATGGAAAGATTGCTTTAAAACCATTTAATAAAAAGTAAAACAAGGGTAAAATTACTTTAACCCATAGTCTAGTAAATAGTAAAAATGTTTTGAAATACATTTTTAAGAAACATGGATGTGGATGATAAAGAGGTCCCAGTAGATATTTACGTAAAAACGACCTCAGATATTAAAGAGATTGTGAAATTAACCATTTACTTATACTTTTTCTTGGTCGAGGGTAAATTAAGCTAGATTATAATAGTTAAATCATTGTTGTTAAATTATTCATGAACCACATAAGTAAATATGATATCATATAAGATCTTATAATATTACTTTGTTAATAATATTTTAATATTATCATCGTTTTCGGTGTTAACTGATTCATTTTCTTTTATATTCTTTGTTACATAAGAAATGTTTGTTAGGGATAGGATGTGTCTTATTCATATTAATAATGATGTTTTGTCTTTAAACATTATTTTTTATAATCATCAAATTAAAATTAGTCTTGAATGGATATGATGGGGAATGAATCTCATCATGTTCGTGGAGACGGTAATCTGTACGTACACACGAGCGATAATATCACTCTTTTGATATTAAAATCACATATAATTGGATTTTATATCATATATACACAATAATGATCATGTTATATTAATTATTTACATAATTTATACTCATTATTATACCCATTCAAATGATGAAGTGTTTGAATAACGAACTACACCACGATGTGGAGATGGTAATATGCATGTATGCAGGTATGGTAACTTTCTCATTTATAGGATAGATTGAATAATGAATATGGTTGTAAATTTTTATAACAACATCACGTTATATATAATACTCTATATTTATTATTTTATAATGGAAACAAGAAAGAAATAGGAAGTGTAAGAAGAAATGAACCAGAAAGAGGTGATGAAATATTTACATCTTCTTCTGGTTCTTCCTTTTTATTTGATCAAAAAGGATCTTTATGTTAGATTTATGACTAAATTAAGGCCTCTAGGATGAAGTTAGGACGGTTGAGAGGATATTTGGGTAGGTTTTGGCTGAGGAAAATTGCTTTGAAGGTGTTAATTTGAGAGAAGGGTAGGTTCCCTTTTATAAGAGAGGTGAGGGTATGTTTAGGAAAAGCTGGAAATATTATTTTATAATAAAATAAATTTTGGTTTCTAATGGATCAAAAATTAATTATTTAAAGGATAAGGTGGGGATGGGGCAAAAAACTCACATCTAATATGTTTTAGGCAGGTTGAGGTCATCATATTATCCTTATCTTTTAGATTTAACTCTTAGTTAAGTAGTTTGACATTTACCATGTCTCTTTGTATTTTTATATTATATGGTCAATAAACCTACTATAAATATACATGAAAACCTCAAGTGGTTTATTAATGATATATATAATATAATTTAAGACCTTTTTCCGAACCATATATTTTTAGGAATAGAATACCCATTAATAATATAATATATGTTTTAAAAACCCTTTTAGGTCAATTTTGACACTATTTGGTATTTTGATTTTTTAATTCATAACAAAATTATTACTTCACAAAAAATTCATTTAATAAACCCTAACATGTCATATTAATATATAAAATTAATATAAATCCTTAAAGGTCTCAAATTAGATTTTATGGATATTTGTAATATCAATTATTTTAATAATTCATTAATAAGATAATTACTGCATCATCATTGTGTCATAAATAAATTTATATATTTAATGTCTATAAATTATAAATAAAATAACATTATGTAGGAAATCATTTGATATTTATAATGAATACTTATTGTCGAATTTATATTATGTATTACCATATATTACAAATGATTTTGTTATTAAACTTGGCTTTTAACTCTTTTAACTCTTCTTTAAATAAAATAATAATAATTTTCCTAATCTAATCCAAGTGGACCTAAAGGATAATATTTTATTCCTAATTTATTTTTCTGTCTAATTAAACTTATCCAATAGAATTAGTACATGTGTTAGGGTAATTATGATATCATGTTTACACTTAATTAACCAATTTACTTTTTACTGTGGTAAATAAAAGTCAAAAGTTACTATTTTCCGAAAATTATTTTCATCTTATTAAACCAAATTTTACATATTTATATTAACCTTGTCTCTTATAATTTATACATTTAACTCACAGAAGCAATAAAATTATGTTTTATGAAAATTAGCAAATGCTTCTAGGAGGTGGGTAAAAGACGGTAAATAGTTTGATAAAATTTTATATATATAAACTTATTATAAAATGACTCCAATGAATTAAGATGAACATATATATGTATAATGTATCTATTTGGACCTAAATTAAATTAAAATAAAATAACAAATTATTTAAATAAAAAGTCGGTTTTAACCAATAACATAGTGTTTATTCTCTATTCATCAAAAAATTAAAGTTTACAGGAAAATAACAAAAATTCACTCTATGCTAATTTTGATATTCCGAATCCCAAGATGAAGTCCATTTTAAAAGATAAAATATATAAAATTTTAAAAAGTGGGTATTACTATACAAAACAGCTAGTTTTATTGGTCACGGTGTGTTAAAATCTTGATGTTGCGTACAATAAAAGGTATTGCATTATTCAAAGGGAAACGTATTGTGGAAGCTTGGGGTCTTACATTGATCCATCATTCAAATAATTTCGTCCTAAAAATTTCTATAATACTACCGCACAAAAATATTCGGGTTGTTCTTCATCATAAGTTCCTCTGGTTCCCATGTTGCCTCTTCCATCTTATCTTTTCTCCATAGAACTTTTACTAGATGAGTCCTCCGGTTTCTCAACACTTGTTCTCTTGAATAAAGAATTTTAACCGGCTCTTCACAATAATACAGAATAGGTTCCAGTTCAATTTCCTCATAGGTGAGTAAATGAATTTGGATTTGCATGTATTTTCTCAACAGTGATATGTGGAACACATCATGAACATTGGAGAGACATAGACGCATTTCCAAACGATAAGCTACAAATACAATTCGTTCTATAATTTTAAAAGGTCAGATGTACCTGGGACTCAATTTACCCTTCTTATAGAAACTTATAACACCCTTCCATGGAGATACATTTAAAAATGGTCTCCTACTTAAAATTTCATATCCTTCCTTCAGTTATTGGAATAATTCTTTTTCTTACTTTGTGCAGATTTGATGTGGGTTTGGATAACCTTCACCTTTTCCATTGTTTCTTCAACAAGTTCGCGGCCTATGAGTTTTCATTCACCAACATCATTCCAAAAAGTTAGTGTGCGACATCGCTTCCCATATAACGCTTCATATGGTGCCATATGATTACATGAATGGAAGCTATTGTTATAGGAAAATTACTCCAGAGGTAAATATTGAACCCACGTACCATGAAAGTCATGTGAGTAGGATCTGAACATGTCTTCTAAGGTTTGAGTAGTCCTTTCTGGTAGTCCATTAGTTTGAGGGTGGTAGGCAGTGCTCAAATGAAGTTTAGTATCCATGGATTTTTAAGGACTTTTCCATAATCTTGATGTAAAACAGGGATCACGTTCATAAAAAATCAATAACATTACTCCGTGAAGTCTTACAACTTCAGTAATATATAGTCTTGATAGAAGTTCAAGTGGTAAATATTCTCTTATAGTAAGAAAATGTGTTGACTTGGTATGATGATCTACAATGACCCATATTGCATCATTATTTCTAAGAGTCTTGGATAGCACCATGAAAAATTATATCATAATATTATCCCATTTTTACATAGGTTTGGGAAGAGGTTGCATGACTCCTCCAGGTTGTTTCCTTCAGTCTTTAACTTGTTGAAAAATGATACATCTTGACACAAAATCATTAATATCCCTCTTCATTTTGTCCCACAAAAAATGTTCCATCAAATCTTTATACATTTTAGTTATAACATGGTGTATAGAGAAATTGGAGCTACGAGCATCATCCAATAATTCTTTTTTTAGATTAGGTAAATAGGGAACATGAAGTATCTTCCCAAATTTTAAAATTCAATCATCATATACGAAGTCAGTCAATCTCCCATCATTCACTATATCAATCTTATTTTGAAACTCTTTATCATAAGTCTGAGATCTTTTTATCATTCCTAGTAAAGATGGTTTGGAAACCGTTTGATAAATCATGGATGTTTCACCTTCCATTGTTATTCCCATAACCATCTTTACTATATCCATAAAAATAGGATCATTTTAAACTCTCATATTGTTCAAAACTCCATGGTTCTTTCTGCTCAAAGAATATTCACCTTATTTTCCATCCCCAGGTGGTAGTATATTTTTTAATCATAATTCATGAGTAGTTCAATCCACATCCTTTGCATCATGTTGAGTTCTTTTAGTGAGAGACAAAATTCAAAATCCTGTGGTCGGTATTTATCCCAAATTTATCACCATTGAGATAATGTCTCCATATCTTCAAAGAAAAGATTATATCTGCTAACTCAAGGTCATGGGTATAATAGTTTTGCTCATAAAGTTTTAGCTGTCGTGATGCATAGACAATAACTCTACCATTCTTCATAAGGACACAACAAAGTCCATTATTTAAAGCATCACTATAAATAAAAAACCCATCATTACCTGATGGTAGATTCATGATAGGATCATTGACTAATATTCTCTACAGTTCTTTAAAATATTCTTCACAATATTTTTCCCAACCAAATTGAACCCCTTTACATGTGAGATTGGTTAATGGGTTGGCCAATTGGAAACAATTTGGTACAAAACGTTGATAATAATCTGCTAAACCAATAGAACTACATACCTTAGTTATACATGTCGGTTATTTCCATTCTTGGATTTTCTTGGTCTTTGAAGGATCAACTGATATTCTATCCGTAGAGGCAATATGGCCAAGAAAAGAATTCTCTTGAATCCAGAATTCACACATGCTAAACATCCCATGTAACACATTTCTTCTGGGGGTTTTCAGAATGGTGGGCAAGTGATTTTCATGATTTTCATATATTTTGGAGTATAAAAGGATATCATCAATAAGAACAACTAATAAGCCATCAAGGGATTCCTTGAAAACTCTATTCATTAGATCAATGAAAATAGAGGGTGCATTAGTCTACCAAAAATGCATTACTTTAAACTCATAATTCCCGTAAGTAGTTCAAAATTCTATTTTTAGAATGTCTTCCTTCATCACACACAAATGATGATATCGAGATCTGTGATAAATCTTTGAAATTTATTGGGCTCCATAAAGTTGGTCAAATAATTCATCAATGCATGGTAGGGGATACTTATTATTTATTATTATAGCATTGATCTCCCTGTAGTCAATGCACACCCTAATAGATATATTTTTCTTCTTAATAAAAAAGATAGGGGATACCCATGGAGAAACACTAGGGAGAATAAATCCCTGGTTACTCAATTCCTCTAATTGTTTCTTTAGTTCCAATAATTCCACATTGGACATTCTATAAGGGATCTTCGATATGGGCCATGAACGAGGAATTAAATCAATGGAAAACTTAATTTCTCGTTCTCAAGGATGTCCTGGTAAATATTTTGGAAAAACATCAATATATTATTTCACAATAGGTATGTCCTGTATTCGAACATTCTATTCCTACCCTATAGTTATTTCATTCTCTTCCTCCCCAATAATTTAATTTAGTAGAGCTACTGGGGGTGGATCTGGATAAGAATCAGGTGGTGACATTTCTGCTCTAAAGATAAGGTACTCCTTATCATCGTCGAAAATTGTAACATCCTTCTTCTTACAAGAATATTTCACTTCACGGTCCGAAAGCCAATCCATACCGAGAATAATATCATATTCAATCATGAGTATGATGATTAGATCTGTAGATAAAGAACATTTATATGCCCTAACAGGAAACGAATCATAGAACATTGTTGTGAGGATACATCCCTTAGGTTTTTTGACTGATAACATCCTTGTTAAGTCAAGTTGAAAATATCAATTTTTTCTAGTAAACTAGGAAGATATGAAACACTGTTATGATCCAAAATCAAAAAATGAATTGGCTAAACTTGAGGGAACCTTTAAATTACCTTACACCACGTCTTTTGGTGATTTGACCTCAGCAGTAGTGATCACATAAGATTTTACTTGATCCCTTGGACTTTTTGGATGTAAGTTACCTGGGTTCTTAGGAAATTCATTTGCATAATGCCCCTATTCTATAGAATTGTAGCATTCAACATTGACCACCTATTTCTTTCACTTGCAATCACGAGACTGGTGGCCTTTTTCACCACACATGTAACAGACTTCCATTCCCTACAAGAAAGTACATGGGTGTTTCTTCCCACATTTACTATAACATGGATATTCAAAATTTTCCTTCTTCCCCTTATTTCCATTTCCAGAGTTTTCAGTAGATCTCTTCTTCTCATGCTTTGGTTTAAAGTTGTAAGACTTAGAAAATTATTTTTCTGTCTTGATAGCACATGAGAAAATATCTTCGTATAATCAGAAGTATTTTAATACTAATTATTGATGAAGAAATGGTTTTAAAAAATCAAAAAATAAATAAATATTACTTTTTTGGTTACTCATATAATTTGTTTCATGCCTTGATATCCTTGTAAACTTAGCCTCATATTTTGAGACATTCTTATCCACTTTTTGCCTCAGACTCAGAAATTGTATTTCCATATCCGCTTGATGATCCCAAGGAAAGTATTTCTCTAAAAAAAGAACTTTAAACTCCCTCCATTACATATTTGATACTTTATAATTTTCCTTTCTGATTTGAATCAATGACCACCATTGATCTGCATATCCCGTGAGGTGATAAATTTCCAGGACAACATTTTCCCTTTCACTACTCCCCAAATCATGAAATATTTTCTCTATGAAATTTATACACATCTTATCTACTAATGGGTTTGAAATCCCATTTATTTTTGGTGGTTGTTTCATCATGAAGCGGTATAACATTGATACTCTACGTTGTGGATAAGGGTTCTCTACACGGGTAAGGTTATTAGTCGTAACTTGAGTGAGTTGTCCTAGTATGGTGATAAGTTGATCAGCACCAGTTGCATCACCAGATCCACTATAATTATCTTGAGTAGGATGGAAATCCCTACATGTATTACGTGCATTAAAATGGTTTCCATTCCTTACATTGTGATCCATTTCTAAAAAATGGCATACACTTGATTAGTTTATGAATCTCAATACATAATTTCAAACTTGAAAAACAATTAACATAAATTGAACAGTTTATGGATATATTCCATAATCATAAAAATGTTTTCTTTGAGGAAGTATATACTCATAAACCATTAATAATGGTTTGTAATGAAAATTAGAATTATTATAAGCATATCTCTTAGGAGTGTCATAACCAAGAGTGCAGAAAGGCCCCTTGTATTGCACCAGTTCCTGTTCGAGTCTAGATCAAAGTGGTGTTTTATGGTTTTACCACATGGTAAATCTGTGCCAGATCTGCCTCTACCTTCTCGTATACAGAAAAGTATTTATTTCTTATAAAACTAACAAAATCTATACAGTACCAAAATTCTAGGAAGTTCTTCTATACTAATCCACAAAGTATATCTTAGGGTAATGATCTTTAATCAGAGTTCTTCTAAATCTAGATTCCAAGGATTGTACTAAACTTTATCTGACACCAACTATAATTCCCCGACCCAGTTACCCAGAGTAGGTGCATTATTACACAACATTGGAATGATACAAAGAATAATGTCCCGAAAGACTGACCAGGTTAGTAGCCTTCGAAGTACTAGATACAGTCATAAGTTTGATATTACATTTCAAAAATGAAAAACTATAACAACATAGTCTCCACAAGACATGATCATATCTATTAGACCATCCCTACAGGTCAGTCATAATATACTTCATTGCATCCTGGGAAAAATAAAACATAGAAAGGGGTGAGCTCTGATGCTCAGCAAGGATAACAATATAGAGAAAACTTTCATTAATAAGAATAAACATTTAAGGCAATGTATAAGACTAAACAGAATCTTTTTAAACTTGAACTTCCGAATAATATGTCAAAGATAAAAAGAATAATTCCATTTACTTACTCACATGGATATTCTACTAGTCGAATAATCACATGCAATATCAATAGCCACTTTCATAATTATGGAATGAATAATGCCAGACTTTATAACCACATAGTCATGGCATTGTGCCAAGACTAGAAATAAGGTTTGGTCAAGGAATTGTTCCGAGACCCTAGGTTGTCTCATTAGACCTACTGATGTATCGAGAAGATAGAGCGGGCTCCACCCGTAACTTACTAAGTCTAATGCATTCCTCGTATGAAAAGGTTTATACATAACATAAACATTCATATTAAAACTAGCATACGAAATTTTAATACTTTATCCATAAACCATGAATGGTATAAAAATAACACATCCACATTAAAAAATATCACAATACCTTCAATACAATATGGATGCTTTGTATCATAAAAAATCAACTTCAAATAAGCTTATAATCCCTCAATTGGTGTTGACATAGATGAAATAAAAACTTTTTTTAGTGAAATATCTCTTTTTATTTTGAAAACATTTAAAAGTATTATCATTATAAAAGAAAACATTTATTTTGAAAATTTTCTTATAAGCTTGTATGAGAATATTCGACGATGTTATAATGGTTGAAAATACCCACACCCACCGTATAAGTCAAAAAAACATTCTTAACTTATTTTTTTTCAAAAAGGTCAAAATGTACATTGTATGGAAAATGATGGAAAGATTCCTTTAAAACCATTTTATAAAAATTAAAACAAGGGTATAAATGAAATTAACCCATCTTCTAGTAAATATTAAATAAAATTTTAGATATATTTTTAGGAAACATGGATGTGGATGATAAAGAGGTCCTAGTAGATACTTACTTAAAAAAACCCCGGATAATAAAGAGATTGTGAAATTAACCATTACCTTTTACTTTTCCTTGGCCGAGGGTATGTTAAACTCATGTATAATAGTTAAATAATTGTTATTATATTATTAATAAACTATATAAGTAAATATTATATCCTATATGATCTTCTAATATTAATTTGTTAATTATATTTCAGTATTATCATCTTTTGAGGTGTTAACTGATTCATTTTCTTTTATATGATTTGTTACGTAAGTAATGATTGTTATGGATAGGAT
Source organism: Viscum album (assembly GCA_963277665.1). Classification (NCBI taxonomy): domain Eukaryota; kingdom Viridiplantae; phylum Streptophyta; class Magnoliopsida; order Santalales; family Viscaceae; genus Viscum; species Viscum album. The sequence goes on from OY728130.1 coordinate 408,702,540, forward strand.
ATGTCGTATTCAAATTAAGAATGATATTAAGTCTTAAAATATTATTTTTTAATCATAAAATGAAAATTAGTTTTGAATGGATGCGATGGTGAATGAATCTCATCGTGTACATGGAGACGGTAATCCGTACGTACGCATAGCGACAATACCATTCTTTTGATATTAAAATCGTATATAATTGGATGGTATTTCATATATAAAGAATAAATTACATGTTATATTTATTATTTAAATAATTTATACTCATTATTATACCAATCCAAATGATGAAGTGTTTGAATAACAGACTACACCACGACCTGGAGACGGTAGTCCATACGTACGCAAGTAAGGGGAATTTGTCATTTATTGGATGGATCTAATAATGAATATGGTTGTAACATTTTTATAATAAAATCAGTGTATATAGAAGATACTATATTTAATATTTTAGAATGGAAACAACAAAGAAAGAGGAAGTGGAAGAAGAAAAGAACATGAAAGAGGTGATGAAATAATTACCTCTTCTTCGAGTTCTTCCTTATGATTTGATCAAAAGGGATCCTTAGGTTGGCTTTCTGACCAAACTAAGGCCTCTAGGATGAATGTTGTACAATTGAAATGGATATTTGGGAAGGGTATAGCCGAGCCAAATTTCTTTGAAGGTATGAATTTGAGATAAGGGGACGTGCCCTTTTATAAGAGAGGTGAGGGTCACTTTAAGAAAAGCTTGAAATATTATTTTATAATAAAATCATCTTTAGTTTCTAATGGATCCAAAATCAATTTTATAAAAGCTACGGTGGGTATGGATCAAAGAACACTCAATGAACAGGTTTTATATTGGTTTAGGTCATCATATTAACCTTATCTTTTAGATTTAGCTCTTAGTTAAATAGTTTGACATTTACCATGTCTCTTTATAATTTTATATTAGATGGTCAATAAACATACTATAAACTTCCAAAAGAACCCCAAGTGGTTTCTTAATGACATATATAATATTATTTAAGCCCTTTGGCCGAACCTTAGATTTTTAAAAATATAATACAAATTAATAATATAATATTTTTTTTAAAAACACATTTATGTCAATTTGGACACTATTTTTGATTTTGTTTTTATTAAATTAATAACATCATTATTACTTCGAACATAATTCATTTATTCAACCATAAATGTCATATTAATGTAGATATGTAATTTAATTCATTAAAACTCTCAAATTAGATTTATTAGGATATTTATAATATCAATTATTTTAATCATTCATTAATAAAGGAAATTACTGCATCATCATTGTGTCCTAAAAAATTAATTATTTAATATCTATAAATTATTAATAAAATAGAATTATTTAGTAAATATTTTTATAATACTAATGAATATTTATAGTAGAATTTATCTTATGTATAACTCTATATTAAAAATGGTTAATTATTAAACATTGATTTTAACTCTTTTAACTTTTATTTAAATAAAATAGTTTTAAATGCCTTGGTCAATTCCATGTGGACTTGAAGGATCATATTTCATTATTAATGTTGTTTTGGGTCTAATTAAACTTATAAAATAGAGTTATTTCATGTGTTAGAGCAATTATGATATAATTTTTACACTTAATAACACTATTTACTTTTAACTGTGGTAAATAATAGTCAAAAGTTTCTATTCACCAAAACATATTTTAATCTTATTGAAACACATTTTATATTATGATATTAGTAGTGTCTCTTTTATTTTTGAAATTCAACTCACATAAGTGAGAAAATTATGTTTTATTCAAATTTTCAAACTCTCTTAAGAGGTGGGTAAAAGACTGTAAATAGTTTGATAAAATTTTATATATCTAAACTTATTATAAAATGACTCCAATTAATCATTTTGAACATATATATTTATTATATATCTATTTTGACCTAAAATAAATTAAAATAAAATAACTTGTTATTTAAATAAAAAGTCGGTTTTAACCAATAATGTAGGGTTTTTTCACTATTCATCAAAAATTGGATGTTTTCAGAAAAATAAAAACAATTCACCCTAAAATAATTTTGATATTCCGAATCCAAAAATGATTTCCTTTTTTAATGATAAAATTTATAAAATTTCCAAAAGTAGGTATTAATATTTATAACAGCTAGTTTGATTGGTCATACTGTGTTAGAAACTCGATGTTGCGTACATTTCAACCTATTGCATTATTCGAAGGGAAATGTACCATGTATGCTTCGGGAGTTAAATATATCATTTTTAAAAACATTGTGTTTGAACAGAATATAATTTTTACCAAAGAGTGAGACTGTCAGATTTTACAAAAAACATTATATTAAGTTCCAAATATTGTAGAAATGTTACTAAAACACGGGGATATCTTGAACAAACAAATTATAAAGAAAATTGAAAATATTCTAGAGAAATTTATCATAACATTTCATCAAAGGAAACATAAACAAAAAAAATCTAAAAAAGTGATGAGATTGTCATAATAAACTCTTATAACTTTGTAAATTTGGACCATACACTCCATCTAAGAAAATGAAATGACATGAAGCTAAAAATTTCTGGAAAGATGTAAATTTTTTTATAACATGTAAAATGGAAGTATAAACATATCAAAAACAATTTAGGATCATAATAAAACATGAGTCTAAATAAAGATAAATTGTGACAAAACTATTTTACCAATTTGGTAACTTTTGAAAGTTAAACCCCTTAAAAAAATGATCATAAAATGGACCTGTAAATATATAGTCTTTTATGTATAATGTAAATATAGTTAAATAATGTGAAGTAAGTACGCCAAATTAAATGTAATAGTAGTGATAATAACATGAATCTCACATAAATTAAAAATGAGATGAAACACCGTTACCATGTGTACTGACTCTCTACATACTCATACAAGAATACTGTATAATAAATATGAGTTTATTATAAATTTTAAAAGAATAATATACTTATATCTATTACCATATATGGTTTTATTATGACCTTATATCACCCTATTTTTAATGATCCATTATTAAGGTTTCACTTTGGGTAATATTCCCTTTGTTCTTCACATGTGTCATAATTTATTATATTGTTGGTTCCTATAGGTAAATAATGATTCTAGAATGTGGATAATGATATAAATATAATATAAATAAATAATATTTGTATTATAATAATCTATAGCATAATGAATTATTAATGAGAATACATTGTTCATGGTGATGGTTAGTTATACATACACATGAACATTATTTCCTTTTTCATTTTCATATTGAAGGAAAGTATATAAATCATATATATATATATATATATCATTATTCATATAGAATGAATATATAATATATATATAATATATGTTTATTAAACCCATCCTTAATACATTTCAAGTGGTTTATGAAATAATCACATCGCATTGAGGGGGCGGAAGTCCACAATCTCTCAAACGAGATTATTGTATTAACACCAAATGGAATGTAAAGAGACGTGTGTTGTAAAAGGAATAAAATAAATAAATAAAAAGTAAATATAATATTTGAAATATATAAATATATTTTCTATCATAATGGAAACCATGATTGGTGGTAAATGAGAAATGAAAAATCATCATTTCAGGATGTAGTATTTCATCGTACACAGAAATAGTATGTTCAACATCCATTAGATGAAGGTGTGTGTATGTTTAGTTCGAATAATTATCATAAAAAATCCAAGTATATATATTATACTGTTTATTTCATAAAATAATTAAATAAATATATTGTAGGGGAGAATAACGAAAATAAAGGAAATTATCTTGAGATGATACATTACCTCTTAATGGGTTAACTCCTTTTAGGTTATACAAAAAGGATTCCTTGAGATGATTTATGACCAAAGGGGGGATTCAAGGTATAAGTTCGTATTTTTTCAATACTAATTTTTCAGAGCTTCGAATAAATGTAAATGGTTTTAGAGATATGAGGAATAGGTAGAGGTTCTTTCCTTTTATAGGTAAGGAAAATGACTGACAAGAAATATTTAGAAACAAGGTAGGTGTGCACATGTTCTTACCTAACAAGTCATAAAAACAAAAAAACTAAATAATGGAATTTTAAGGGAATAAATAGTGACATCCAATGTGTGTCATAATTGTGTCTAGGTATTTTTTGGCCCTATATTTATTATTTATTACTTTTTAACCTATTATTTCTCTTAACTGATGTAATTAATTTTAATCACCTTCACTAATATTTTTTTCAAAAATTGAACTGATTAATAATTATATAAAATTCTGATTCCAAATATAAAATCCATTTTCCAAATTATAACAACATAATTGGTAGATATTAATTTTAAATTTTTCCTGTTGTCGGGTTGACACTACGAGTTTTTATAGTAAAAATGGTCAAAAGTTTGATAAGTCTGTATATCTAATTTAAATGTGGAAATGTTTCCAATGAAAAAAATTGGATTAATTGTTAAAAATATTATCTAATTTAACTTTTAAATGAAATTAAAATATATATTATCTTTATAAATAAATTTAATTAAAAATCTATTTTGAATAAAAAACCCGTAGTTTTCCACTATTCATCAAAAAATATTGTTTCTCAGAAAAATCCCAAACTTTCATCCTATGATATTATTGAAATTATAAATCAAAATTGATTTTAATTTTAAACAATTAAATTTATAAATGTGTCTAAAAATAATAATATTATAATGACATTAAATATGTGATTTTTAAACATAAAAAAACTTTACCAAAAATCAAATCTTTAATGAACAATATTTTTCATTTATATAAAAACATTTAAAAAATTATTTGAAAATTATTTAATACTATTCATATGACTATGTTTGATGGATATGTTATGATTATATTATTTCAAAATTAAAATTATGTTTCTTAGAAACTCAGTGTTGCGTTTATCATACACCAAGTCAGTGTTGGGTGTATCGTATGCCAACAATGTGTTTCATGTATCATACTCAAAATCAGTGTTTTTGTATCATATGAAATGTTGGTTTATTGTTAAAGTAATATTTGACATTTTTTATTTCAATATAAAAATAAAAATTTTAATTTATTTGAAAAAAATGGTCTATAAAAACACGAGGTGTTACATTCATGGTTCATAATGTCAAAGTATTAACAAGTGGGGGAAAAATTTCATGGTCATCATAAATTATTTATATATAATATATTTTTTCAAATATAAAATCATATAAACATCTGATGATTTTTGCGGGAGTTTGACATAAGGATTTTAGAGACCCAATTAATAGTGACATATTTTTCATGACTTGGAGAACGTCAACATTATATTTTAAAGGAAGATTATCTAATATTTTTAAAGAGAACGTTAACTGATGAATGGTTATATAGGTTGAAAATTTAAGCATTTTGTATTATTAATATGGTATATTAGGAATGATAAAATATAAATTCTTATTCAAGGGATATATCATTGGAGAATATTTATTTTTTCAATTATGGGAATTTATTGAGATTAATTATAATAGAATAAATGTTCTTTAAGGAAATATATTTATTTCATATTTCATATTGAAAAGTATAATTTAGACCTAGTAATTATAAAATATTTGACTAAATATATATTGATACCATAATTGAGAGTCCATAGAAGGAAAAAGGTGTAATTGAATGGCATCAGTCTGTCTACTAAAGGTGGTGATATTATTGAAATATCTATATCATTATATAGACAACATAAGGAAATATTACCTATAGTAAATATATCCATATATATTAGGTCTAAAATGTGACTATATATATATGTGTGTTATGGCGAAAATGAAAAAATTAAATGTGGTAAATCTTGTCACATTCATTAAATTCATGTTTTTAGAGAGAGTCGCATTAATGGAAGACAATTGGCATATTTATTAAAGTTAAAATGGTTAAAATAATGAAAAACATAGAAAATTAAATTATTTAAGGAATAATTGGTCAAATATTGATTTCATAACGTGAACTTAGCTGAATAAATATATTTATTTCATTATTTTTCCGGAATAATATTTCTATATCATAAATAGTAACAAAATATGGTAGTGGGATTATATTCTTAGTAAGGGAAACATAATAGAGAACCAATGATGATAAAAGGTGAGAAAAATATAGTTATAAGTGAAAGAGATAAATATATAGATCCATGATCAGAATAATAGGAAAACATTTATATATAAAAAATGGAGCATAATATATGTAAATCAATATATATATATATATATATACATTTTAAAAATATATGTAAAAAACGAGTATAGAAATCATAACATAGTAGATCAGTCATCACCTCATGCTTTACTTTGTTGACCAAACATCTATCTCCAATTTCCCTATGTGGATCAAGATTAATTATCTTGTTTTTCATTGTTGCCAGGAATCACTCACATTTTTTCCTGTGTGGATCATTCTTCACTGACATATGTCAGTAGTTTTATGAATATTCATACCTCATTTTAATTATCTCATGAAATATAAATCTTAACCTAATGAATTGGATGGATATATAGATCCCAAAAATAAAATATTCAAAAAATATATATTGTCTATAAGATGTCATGTAATCTACATATCTTGTAATCCTAAGGGGAAACAATGGTTTCATTCATAACATTATAATGATCCTATTGACTGAAAAGTTACTTAGATAACACTTCTAATTGGTATAAAAAAATTGACCTAAAAAATATATAGATTTGGTACTCAAAGAATATTAACCCAAAAAGAGTATTTAATACTAACATTTAGATGGAAATTTAAGAAAAGTAAATTCCAATTATATAAATAAATTAGAGATAAAGGGAAAAATTAAATCTAAATAGAAAAATAGGATTTTGAAATTGTTTATATATTCAGGATAAATGATGATGTTATAGTCATATGGAAAATTCATTATAGAAAATGTTATGTGAAAACATTTGGAGGAGACTATCTTTTCAAAAATTATAATCAATAGCGTTTCCTTGAAAAATAATTAATGATTTAAAAAAGTTGAGTAAAAACATATTTTAAACCTTTACTTTTGAATAATAATATTCAATAAATAATCCTTGAAATAGCTATAAAGGTTTCAACTTGTAAAGTTAAATCATTATAAAAAAAATATTTTTTAAGATAATCTACAATATAAGATCCTTGAATTGTCATAAATATAATCAAAGGAAATGTGGTATGGAAGATAATTTATATGATCATTAAATTATAAAAACTCATTTTTAAATATTTTAAATTACCTCTATTGAATTTCAAAATTGTAAAAATTATTTCAGAAGTACCTTTTGAATATTTTTAATGGAAATATTAAGATCACATGTGATAAAATATAAATGGATTTAAAAATATAATAGTAAACATTATAGAAAATGGAAGATGAGGAAATAGAAGAAAAATAATTTTTAACAAGAATGAGAATTATTCTTAACAATGTGACAGTTTTATGACGAATAAAGTAATAAAGGTTTAATATTTGATTGAAATGATTCATTTTACCTATATAGAAGTAAAATTTAGTCTAAAATAAAATCTTACAGTGGATGTAACAAAACATGAACTAAAAATGATGAAGAAAAATCATTATAACTCCAACATGGGAGTAGAGTTAACAAATACCCTTACAAAAATGGTATTTAATGAATCAAGATCCAATTAAAGAGAGGAAATGGTATGGAACATTAAACCCCAATAGTTAAATGGATATTGTAAAATAAATTTATTAGGTTGTAATAAATCCTTTTTAATATATTATGGTTCCCAATATTAAATTTGTCTCAAAAAATTAAATTTGAGATAAAGAACCCATGCCTTAATTATTTACTTCCACTAAAGTATGTCAATAACTTATATAAAGAGTAACTATATTAATGAAATATTACTGAGAAAATTTAAATGTATAACATTTTAAAAAAATCATTTATAATTATTCTATACATGTATAATAGTTATTTTTTATCTATTTTCAATAACATGTGTGACTAATCTTGATCATTTTGAACTAGTTTCATATTAGTGGTGATTTTATTAATTCTCGAACAAATTTTCATAATTCATAGATCATAGAATATACATTAATTGATCTTCAATAATAATTTATATGGTTATAAACTAATTCTATTAGTGTTTTATTTATAGTTCATGTAGAAGAAATTTGTGAATTGCCTATTTTGATAATTTTTAGTAAATCAATGGTTATATCTTAATTAATGTGATTTAAACTAATGTCACTATTTAAAAAATGAAATTATTATTTAATAATTTATATCATATATATATATATTAATTATATTCTCATAGTAATATATGATATTATTTCATAACACTGTTTAAGTAGGTGGTTAGACATATCAGAACATGAACATTCCATAATTAATAAATGAACTTTCTTATGAATGCAGTTTCTTTTAGAATAATTTCATTATTATATAAATATAATGTTTTTATTTTTATAGTTTTATCATTTTCATCCCTATATGAAATTATTTTAAAAAATATAACAGTTACTAAAATAAAAATGGGATGTGTTACTTCCTAGAGGTTGTAGTCCACATTACAGAAAATTAATTTTTTCATTTCTCAGAAAATGTAATGTAAATTACATGGATAATAATAATAATATTTATAATCTTAATAATATTTCATATTTAATATTTATTATTCAATTTCAACATTATAGTCATCATATTTAGGTGGTGGTGAAAAAACACAATTTACCGCATCGTGGAGGTGATAGTTCTCACAACAGTTTAGTGATAGTTACATATTTGTTAGCAAAAAAGGGGAATGTTAGTTAATATTTATTCCATTAGAATAATAAAATTAATTATACTAGAAATATTTATCTCTTATTATAATAATATGAAAATTATTTTTGATAAATGAGGAAAGAACCTGTTAGGGAAATTTGTTCTCTCTTTGAGGACTAAGGATTTCCCTTAGAATCCTCTTTACAAATGGAGGTCATATGATAAATTATTGTAAATAAAGGTTAAATTAAAATGTATATGATTATATTTGATTGAAAATGGAAATATTTTTATGAGTTAAATTAATTTTAGTTCATTTTTAGCATGCTTTTAGTTCCTTTACTCTTAGAATCATCACATCTGCCATTTTTTGGTTTAACTGTGGGAATAAATATTAACATTATTAATTTAATATTAATCACTAAAAATTAATATTTCCATGTTAAATAATATAGATATAATGATTAAAAATATTAAATATATATCATCAAAAAAAACTCAATGTGGGAGTAATTTTTTTTAAAATTAGGAAATGATTCGTGTAAAAACTTGTGTTTTGAAAGTGTGTTTTAAGCATAAAATTCATCTGTATGATAAAATTATAGATGTATTTGACTTTAATGAAATAATTATTTTAACTATATGAAAAATAATTATTTTTTTCTATCTATAAAATTCCAAAACTTATTTTTACATTAATTATATTTGATTAAAAAAATGTGGAAACAGTTTCTTTTTATGGAAAATATTACTTAATTTAATTATATATTAATCATAGATTTTAATATTTAATATTGTATCTAAAAATTTATATTATAACCTTACAAATATATATTCTATTATGGAGAATATTTCATTGTTATGTATTTTATTATTTAAACTTTATATTGAAAAAAATTCTATAATTTTAGTGAAAATTGTCCTTTTCACTATTCAACTAAAAATTAAATATTTTAAAAAGATCTAAAAAAATAGATTTAAATTTGAATTTATAAATAATTAATATAATATATTTTTTATGGAAATAATATTCTAAAATTTATATATTAAACATTAAAATAAAAAATATATAATGAAATATTGTTTTTATAATAAAATTTCATTTTTAAACATCTATCTTATTTAACATTGTATCATAAATATTTTTATATAATTTTTGTTGAAATATTAGTTTATAAATTTAATTAATGACCATTTTTATAAAATTTTAACATTATTAAATTTTATTTATTCATGAAAAAATAAGTAACTTATTAAAAAATAGATATTCCAAACATATTTTTTAGAAATATTAATATGAAATCATATTAAATTAATATTATATATTTATTTTCAAATTATTATATTTATAATTTAATTTAAATATATCATGTGTTGTTTCATTAGGGTTCTATGTATGTTTGGTGTTTCTTGTGACATAATCTCTCAAAGATAGTGTCAATTGTAAGGATCCAAATCTCAGGATGGTATAATCTACTCCACTAAAATAAATTATCTCATCATAATTCTAATTATTAATCACTAATGAAGTTGTGTGATGATGTTCTTACGAAATGTATCATTCATGATATAAATTCAAATATAACATCTTCCTTACACACATTGGATATATCGTGTAACATATATTCCCACAACAAATAATAATATTTTATGCAATCATTACTAAGGTATGTATATACCCTAACCATGCATTCTCCAAAATATACCTTTTACAAAACTAGATAAATTTTTAAGAAATTAATCCACTGTGAATCCATATATTATTCCAAAAATTAGATTTATCTTTAACCATAAAATGTTATTCTACATTACTTAATAAATTCACACAATAGTGAAAATATATTATAATCCAGAAATGATATAATATAACAACTATTCTCTTTATTACACACATAAAAATGATTTATTACATAAAATATCACTAAATAAAAATCATAGGATCACGAGGTATAGAGTATTTGGAAATAAGAAACATTACATAATAACTTAGAACGTAAAACACAACATCCTTATTGAAAGCATATTTTACATGAACAAAACATTCCCTCGTACATAGAATTACATGGATAACCTGAGGACATGCATAATAAAATGGTGAGATATAAAGCCTAATAAGGGAGAGAAATATGAATAATATATTAAATTTTATGAAATAGTCATATCAATAGAGCACAAGAGAAACATGAACATAAAATCATGATATAGCATGAGTATCATAACATGGAAATGTGGAAACAACATAAAATATAATATTAGCATGAGCCAAGGATCATTTCACATAGAGCATAAGTAAAAACTAATTGAACTTGAATTAGAATTAGTAAACCCTAATTTCACTAGAGGTATCATAATACTAATATTTACCCAATGCATTGGAGCACTATCAAGGCCCACCATTCATAATCATTTCATTTCATGCATAAGTGTGCTACATGGATCATACACCATGGATTCATTAAACATTATAATTTATTCCACGAATAAGAGATATGTAATACATAAATGTAAGTCCTCAATCAAAAAGTATAATTGAATAAAGGTGAATACCATTGATAGAGAAATGGGTATAGTATTCAGTTACATGATGATTTTGGCATACGGAATTTTGGTGTAACTTCGACAGTATAACGACGTCAAAAAGAAATCGTAAAATGGGTTAACGAAAGAGAAATGAGTTTGTAAAAATTTATACATAATATTGAAAGTACGGAGGTCATATAACATAATATTCTAACATATGTAATTGAATTTAGATGCATAATATAAAATAATTTCTTCAATGTAGATGAGGAGAGAGAAATCTCTTACGAAATTTCGGCATGTTAATTGTTGTACAGGGAAGGCATTAATGAGAGATGAAGGAGTAAAAAATAATTCAAACAAAAGGATGGAATTATAGGGGAGTTTTGAAATCATACCCCAAAATTTTTAATTGAAAATAAAATGGAATAACAATATAAGGAAACTTGGACATAAATATGGGAGGAAGGAAAGTGAGGATCCCTTATTTGAATGTGTGATCCCAAAGTCTTGGCAGAGGCTTGAGAGGGGATTATTGGGAGCTTGGTGCACCTTGGGAGGATTTTATAGAAATTAGAGAAGGTGTGGTTCTAGATCTAAATGTTTTGAGTGAATAGGAATGGGAGATTGAGTGGGGTTTTATTGAATGGGAGAGGGAATTATTTATTATTTATGTTTGGGACACCACACATTAAACTAATCAAAAACACAAACCATACCAAAGTTTTTTCCAATGGTTTTTACAAAATGGTGGGGAAAAACTAATTTTAAAAGTCCAATGTCTGAACATATTAAAATATTTGTCTTTCCTATATAGAGGTGAGTAACACATTCAAGGAAATCATTTTAAAATGATTAAATATTTTATAAGTCCTAGAGGGTCCACTAAGGCTTTTTAAAATAAATAAGACAAACCTAAATTAAAATTATTTGAATGGTAAAAAATATATTGTTCAAAAGTACCATTTATTGTATTTTATTTCATCACTATTTTGTAATTACGATGTCATATAACACACTATATATTTAAATGGTATTTAATTTTTACCCAAAAATTCGATTGTCTTAGAAAATTATGAAACACTCACTATTGGATAATTCTGATTTCATGATTTCAAAAATAATATTAATTTTATCTAAATGATTATCTAAATATGTGAATTTTTATGTTTAAAGTAAAAACTGTCATTTATCGAAAATTCATGGGTTTTGACAGAAACAACTTTTAATCCATAATAAAAATTGAAATTGTATTCATAAAAATTATACAATCATTTATATTTAAAAAATATTTATTATGTAATAATATTTATTAAAATATTATTTAATTTTAAAATAAATCAATTCCTCAAAATATATTTCCTAATTGAATAATAACTACAAATACTATTTTTCCTTTAAAACTATTTACAAAGTTACAATAATAAAATGAATGTATATTCATTATTCTATAAAAAAATAATTCACATAATCACAGTGCTAGGGTCTTGTTACATAACCCCTTATAACTGCCGCATATGACATAAGGTTATAATGAGAAATAGTGATAGACTCTTGGGGAGGCTCAGGTGACATTGCTCGGTTTCGAAATCTCTATCAACTTCCACTTCTCTGATAGGCTGTTTTGTTCAAGGTTAACATGTTGATGCTTATATTGGTCTTCGTTAAAAGAAAAGCCCAGTAATTCCACCTCCTTTCTGACCTCCGAAAAATGGGATTCGTACGGAGCAATTCTATAGGATTAGGCCGTATCTTCCTTTTTCTGAGTAAATTGTATTTATTAAAGCCCTATATTTATACAAATCATTTGATAAATGTTCAACGACTATACTAGAAAGTCTAACAATTAATAATATTATTTTAAAATACAAAAACATAAAACCAAATAAGTGCATATATTTTATATGACCATTTGACATAATAATACATTTAATCAGATCAAGTGGAAGTTTCATTAGTAAATGTTTGGGTCATTATATATAAAAAAGACCAAAATATCATAGAAATACGTTCTTTGATATATAATAAATTCCAAGTTTATCAATACTATCTAATTCAATTTTATAAAAAAAACATTCCTTTTAAACTAAAGGGTTATACATCCACTAATTGATGGTTCTTTAAAAATTATCCCATAAATATGAAATTGGTATAAAATATCTTTTCAAAATTTCTGAAAATATTTAATATATTTTTTTTATACCTTTATAGAAAAACTATTCATAAAAAAACTCTTTTTGTTTCGAATAAAAGTTATAAATTTTGAAATATAATATAATAGCATTAATAAATATCATATATTATTAAAAAAATCTCAGAGTGTCTTTTTTATTTCCATTAATATACCTACCACAGTAACTTTGGAAGGACTATGAAACTCACATTTTCCATTAGAACAAGCAATTGATGAACTTCAGTTCCATTTCATTAAGCTTCACTATTAAATTATATGAAATAGAGGATTTAAGGTACAAAATATTCTCATATTAATTTTTTGACCATGTTTAAAACAAAAACTAAAACTATCATTTTTCACATAATATCCAAAATATGAATAGGAAAACATAAATCTGAATACACATATTCTTATTAAATATTCATTTTTAAAATATGCTACTATTGGTTTGTCCTATTACTCTATATTTCAATCCTAGGTTATCAATGGAAATTTTCATATTATTTTCTCTATCCTATTTTTATGACATCGTAGTCAAATAATTTATAACAATTCATTACAGAGAATATGAATTAACAATATAATATCCATAATGAGTGTCAAACAACGTATGCAAGTATTATTTTTTATTTTCCACTAGTTAATGGTTGAGTTAACTCACAATAGTCCATTTTTAAGGATATTACCTCTAAATACATATTCAATTAATCCCACATCCACAAGTAGTATATATATACAGATATAATTTCAAGGAGAGCGATAAAAAATCAATTATATCATAACATTATGATGGTATCCAATAATATGACTTATCTCTCAGACTTGTATCCAGGGTTTTAACAAAAGATCTATGAAAAACTCTACAAAATAATCAACCCCCCATTTATATTTTTTCTAGTATCAAAATAAAAAAAGAACATTTATTTCAATATTTTACAAGAATAGTAATTCCACCTCACAAATAGTAACAAAAATGATAAAATTGAAGTTTTAGAGTATTGTAAGACTAGCTACTCAAAGAATATATTTTACAACACTCATCAACATTTCTTCATAATATCTTAACTCTAAACCCCCATAAAGAATATAACTGGAATACCCTTATTAATATCTTTTGGAATGAAAAAAATTAATGGGTGATATTAGATTCTTAATAAGGGAAATATAAGTAATTAATATTTTAATCATATGTGAGAAAAATATATTTATAGGGTCAATGAAAAAAATCAGGTCCCTTGAACTTAATATTAGAAAAACATACCCCAAATAAAACATGTATCCTAATATATGATCTTTCCTATAATAAGTACATTTCAAAACCACAGAATATGTTACAATCAATAGTATATGAATAATTACTAATCCAATCATTCATCAAAACCAGTTTTCATTAGTGTATCAGACATAAATCGTATGTTTTACTTCGTGGATCAAGCATCAATCAAATTTTCTTCCATTTTTGACAAAGATTCAATCTCATATTTCCCTTGTTGCAAATATCCACACTCATACGATTCCCTTGGTGTATCTTGAATCACAATTCTTTTCCAATGATTAAATGAGATACAATGCATTAACCAATTCACCATTGGACTACATAGGGTTGAAGTGACACTAAGAAAATATAAATATGTTTCCCATAAAATTTATATAATTCTTCTTATCAGAAGATACAATGGGGGAAAATGGGTTTCAATCATGACACCATAAAGAAGTCCTCCAATGGAAAATGGTTTTCTCAACAATTTATGATAATATCAAAAAAGGACATCAAGAATAAAAATGGTTCATTATTACAAATCAGTCACCTAAATTAATTTATCATTAGATCATTAACTAGAATTTTCATGAAAAAATACATCCGATCATAGAAAATAAGTAAATTGAAAAATGAAAATTGATATGAAATCATAAAAATGTTTTCTAGAAAATTATTTTCGAATAGGCATAAGAGATGTTGTCACAATCCTTTTGAAAATACATTTTTAAAAAATTATAGTGAATTTTTTGAAATGATTTTACTTCAAAAATATAATTTTATAATGGATCCATGAAAATATAAAAATTATTTAAAAATTGAAGGAAAACAATCATGATAACATTTACTTTTGAAAAATAATCCTTGATACATAATTCATGAAAATGTAATAATTATTACAAAATAAAATTTTAATGATTTAGAAAAAAATATTTCTAAAAATAAAATATATTAATATATCCCTAAGGTGATGTAAAGGTCTTATATTGTTGAATATAAAACATTATATTTTTAGAAGATAGAAAGAGATTTTAAAATATTTTGAAATTAATTTACTGATTAACCACGTAAAAAGATACTAAAAACAACCTTTGGAAAAGTGGTGAGAGAAATATGAAGAACACATGAGAAAATAGAAATTATGTTTCCAAATATATTGGATAAAATTTCAAGAAAATGAAAATGTAAACTAGGAATAAAGAACATTGACTAAGATAATGTGAATTATCCTTAACAATGTCATAATATTTTGAGGAATATATTCATCATGATTAATGATTTGAATCAAAAGTTTCATTTTCCTCAGAGGGGATAAAATGTACCATAAAATTAAATTTTAGGTTTGAAGCATCTAAATATTCAAGGAATAAGTTCTAGAAGAATAATTATTACTCAATGAATGGAGTTAAGTTAACAAAGAGTCTTAAACTATTGGTATCTATTAAATTGAAATCTATTTAAATATATACCATGATATAGATCTAAAAACCACATGAATCACATTAGTTTGTTAAACTAAATTCATTAGGTTGTAATCAAATTATAAAAATATATGATGGTAAAAATTGTAAAATGTGTCTCATAAAAGTAAATATGACTAAAAAAACATTATACCTTAGTTCATAACATCCATTGAAGTGCATGAATCTTATTTATAAGAAAAAATTACAATATTAATAAAAATATTATAAACCATCTTCATATATATATATTACCTTTTATAAACATTATTTATTTTTATTCACTACATGTATATTAGTAGGTTTTTATCTACATTCACTCTCAGATGTGAGTAATCAAGATCATTTCAAACTAGTTCTGTAATAGTGGTATGGTTCATTGTTATAATAAAAAATTTCTTCATTAATAGATCAATAAAAGAAAATGAATTTATTTTTTATATTTTTTATAAAGTTATACTTTCATTATAAGTGAGTTTAGTTATGGCTCCTATAGAAAAAATTGGTGACAAGAACATTTCATTATTTTTGGGAAAATGAATAATAGTGTCACAATTAATTAGTTTAATAGTAATGATACCAATAAGAAACAAAAACCAAACCATTATTTACATATTCATATCATAAATAATCTATAATAAATATCATTTATTCACAAATGAAATTATATTATATAATTGTTCATGTAGGTGTTTATTAAGATATAAATATGTACATACTATAATTAATGGATGATGATTATTATGAATGTGGTTTTTTGGAATTATATATTTTTTATAGAAATGTAATGAAATTATTTAGAAATTTTTGTGTTTTTATGATATTTAATTCTATTTTAATAGATAATAATAAATCTAAATAGAAATTGGAATATGTTACTTTGTAAAGTTTGTAGTCTTCACAATTCACAGTTAATGTTTTCTTTTCGAAGATAATAAAATAAAAAAAATTGGTAATAATTTTCCTATAAAATAAATCATTATATTATATGTTTCATATTTATTCAAAAATTCTTCTCTTATAATCATAAATTTTTGTCTGTGGTGAAAAACATAAGTTATTGCTTCGTGGGGTGGTTGTCCATACAATATTAGAGGGGAAATTTCAATATTACAAATAAAAAAGTGAAATATTATCTATAGTAATTCGAAATTCATACAAAAGTTATTATAATAAATTTTATAATTTCATTGTATAGGATTTAAAAAAATTATTACAAAATGTAGGAAGAAAATAATAGGTTAGGAAAATGTGTACTTACATTGATGTCTTTGGCTGTCCCTTGGAAGCCTCCTTTGAAATGGAAATATTATGATAATTTGTTTTGACCAGATACTCAGTAAAAATTATTTGGGTGATACAAGAAGAAACATGGACTGATATTTTGTTGGTAAAAATTTTTTATGAGTGTACTTGAAGTGGTGGGGAGCATGGACTTTTATAATTGGTAAGAAACAAGTTTCTAAAAAAATTTTGAATTAATGAAATGATAGAAAAAATATCACATGTCGTAAAGAATAAAATGGGAAATAACAGAATTAGGGATGGGATAAAGATGATAATTCCCTAAAACATTCACTTTTAGAGATGTTTATGTCATTTTATGATCATTAAATACATTTTTCTCTTTTTCATTTTTTATTCTTATAATGAAAACTTATTTTTACCTATGTAATTTAATTTCAAATAATATAATTCCCACGATCCTTATTAGATAATTTTTACCCACTAATTTTCAATAGATAATTAATTTTAAGGAATAATATTTCTACGTGTAATAAAAAATAATTGTAATATTAGCGCATATAAAGCATAAATCCTAATATTTAAAAGAAGTGTATTTTTAAGAAAATAATATGTGTAGGATTATATTATTGATGAATTATATCATAATGATATAACTTGGTTAACTAAAAAATAAATACAATTTATTTTTATTTAATGTCCAAAAAATTCTAATTTTACCATATTAATATTTATTTTGTAGAGAAGTCCAAAAATAGTTACCTTTATGGGACAACATCAGGTATGTTCATAAAATATCAAACAAATGACTGATAAACTATAAATATTATCCATAAATATATATATTTTCTTCACAAATAATTTTTTTGTAATTGATAATTTTTTCTAAGTCTTATGTTTTGAATAATTCCCTATATATACATAAACTCCGTCATTTTTGTAAAACTATATTTTTCACTATTCCCATAATAATCAATTATTTAAAAAACTAAATTCTTCACTTTAGTATAATATATTTATAAAGGACACAAAAATGAGATTAATTTTTTTATATTAAAATTCTAAAATTTATAAATTTATCTTTTTACTGAAAATAATATATATATATATATATAATGAACGAATTTTTTATTTAAAAATTTATTTTAAAAAATCATGTGACATTAATATTAATTTTGATAAATTTATCTGTAATTTAATTTTCAAATGTTTTAATATGAATATAAATATTAATTATTATAGTAAACTTTTAAATATAATCAATTTAATTAAAAAAGGAAAAATAAATTCCACATTATTTAAAATAGTTCTTTAAAAGGAATACTTTGAAAAAATGTTAATCCCATAAAAATAATAATATAAAATACAATTAACTATTTATAATTGTTTAATTTAAAAATATTATATTATTTATGTATTTTTAATATATATTGGTTTTTTTATGGGGGGGATAAATTAGTTCAATGTTTTGTGTAACACAATATATCAAAGATATTATTAATTTAAGTGATTAAAAATATGAGGCTGTTAATATCTTAGTAATGGAAGATGATGTTTATGTGTATATCAATTTAGGTCATAGATTTACCTATCCTGAAAATAATTGGATGACATCCATCTAAGGTAGTGAGGAAATATTATGTTGGACATCAATAGAGAATTAAATTTGTTCATTTACTATTTAATTATATATGTTTCCTCATTTTTTAGTTAGAGAGACAAATTAATTTATAGATTGATAACAAATTCAACGCTAATGTGTGTAGATATTGAAGAAAATAATGTTATCATTTGTTCAAGAGTGATATTTTCTTAAATATACTATAAATTTTGTGTATCATGTCCTCAAGTGATCATAATTTATACCATGTATCAATTAAATAGTGCATTATAGTGGTTTATTTTACACCAACAAATTAAAATGCATATGATATTTGGACATAGCCCTTTGGAGTTCTGTGTAAAAATATATTTTTCCCTTTGAGTTTTAAAATTAATCATTTTTGTTTATTTATTTAGGATAATTAAATTTATGTAATAATATATTAAACAAGATCCCTCCAATGAGTAAATATGATATGTGTAGGGTGAGTGTTATTAGAGAGAGTATTTTTTAACTAGTTAGCACTATAATCCACTACCCCCAATTATGATGCCTTAGGTATCACATCAAAACGAGATGGTCCAAAAAAGTTGGTGTTAGATAATGTGTCTCCAAGTGGAAAATAATAAAAGGTTAGGATTATATAAGTTTTTAATATCTTAAAACTATTTATATTAAAATGCAAACAAGGAAAGAAATTGAACCAGAGACTCGACACCGTGACCATAGTCCCAACCCCCAAACCCCCTGAAACCACAACCACCAACTTGGGTAAAGTTATTAATAACTTAAATAAAAAATAATTATATATCTTTAACTCATAATACTATCCTTATATTAAGGTTTAACAATTGTTAATACTTTTTCACCCATAACTGTAGTAATAATGTTTTTATGTTTTAACTATTATTTATAATAAATAACAATACTGAAGTTGGTACATTATATTATTCATGGTGATTACAAATATAAAATCCATTTTACTATTTTTAATTCTTATAAGTGGAATAATATAATTTTAGTAATTAGTTTATAATGAAATGAGAACCCTTTTTAGGAAAACTATATTTTATCCATTATACTGAAATTATGTCCATTAAAATCCTCATAAAAATGATAAAATGAATGTTAAAATATTTTTTTGGAATATATAATCTATAAAGGAAAATAAAAAATTAATTAATAGACGCCATTTTTAATTTTTATCATAAAAATTAGTTGATTATATGAAATGTGTTTTCAGGAAAACATGTTTTTATGCACCAAAATGAACATATAACAAAATAAAGTATAATAATTATTTAAATGAAAAATATATAATAATAACAAATTAAAGGATGAATTTTTTTACTTTAGGAATAAATTCAAATAATAACCATTATTTTTAATTATATTATTTAATAAAAATAAATAATAGTTTTACAAAATTCTGTACTTTTCAATATTGACGAAAAAGTAATACTGTTTTTAGAAAAATAAAAAAAAATCTCCATATAGTAATAATGTAATTATGATTAAAAATTTCATTCAATCCTTAAAATTCAATTTATAAAATTATTATAAATTAATTATATTGTTCAAATGAAAGTTGAGGTAAGAATTATGTTTGAATAAGACATATTTTTAATCATTTAATGGATTTACTTTAAATTGACTAATCATTTAATATGAATTTATAGACAAATATTCATTAGTTTCTACAATTATACATATTTCTTGTAATTTGGTTATTATAATTCATATATTTTTGTCAAGAATCTTACTTATAAAATCTTAACTATATCATGGTTCATTTACACACAGTGATACAGGTAACGTGATCTATGAAATACATAAACATTTTCAATGAAATTTCATATAATATCTTGTAGTTTGACATTCTTCCCCCACCCCAAATTTGAATTTATCTATCAGTATTCCATATCTATTATATGAAAAATGATAATGTATCTTATTCAACACATCCTCGGGTTCTTATTTAGCTTACTAAATTTTTGATTCCATTAAAGACCATTTACTAGATTAGTATTCATGTTTTATATAAAATTATTTCTATGATACAATATTTATACCATTTTTTTAATTTTTTGAAAGAACATACTCCAATAGTAAAACTTTTATGATTAGTACATGTGACTTATTATGTCTATACATCCTCAAAAGAGGTTCAAGGAAAACATAGTGAACTTGATAGAGATTTATTAGAAGTGTAATGTGATAAGATATAGTTCCTAATCAACCTTGAATCTCAAAAGGTATGACATGTCTATAGTTTATCCTTACCTTCTTCTTGAATATCATAACCTCCTTCTGTAGAGAAATTCACTGGAATAATTTCATACCCATATCAAATGCAACATCACATTGGTGATTTTCTGCATAATAGTTTGGTCAACTATTAGATGACTTAATATTGTACTAAACGACTCCAAACTTCCAAGTCATTTTTATAGCTATCCCAGGTACTAATATATTTATTTTTCCAAATTCCTCCCATCAATCATGATTTTACCTCTTCTTTCAATATTAGGATTAATATAGAGTAATTTCAATGCTCAAGTGAATGGTTTGGTTATGAGAGTGTTCAATTATAGATAGTTTTTGATCCCAAAAACATACGAAATGAAGACAATAAGATCTTAATATTTTTTCAAGGGTTTTAAATATTCTCTATATCTCCCCAACTACATTAGAATTTATTAATTTTCTAAAACAAAAATAATTATGCAAATCAGTTTGAATCGTTCATAAGAACATCATGGTAAACCCTAGATCTAATTTGGATTCAATAGAATTTGTTACTCCTTGTAAAATTAAAACTTCATTAATATATTTCATGTAATCTTGTTCAAGAGATAAATATTTTTTAATAGAAATGATGTTTTTATATTTCATTATTCAAATAAAAATAACTGATAAAGGTTTATTCCTTTTATAAATTTTAGGGATCTTATGTTGAAATCCATAGTGATTTTCCCACTTCTATTCAGGTTTGGGTAATGGTTATTAAAACCCCTTATATTTTATCTCCCAGACATAACTTGTTGGCATACCCTAGAATTAGATACATTCAAAAAAATATATCTCATTTTTTACACTATAAATTTTCTTTCACATCGCTATACGTCTTCATACTTCAAATATTAATTGACAATGGTGACCTATGAGATTATTTCAATATCTCTTTATTAAATTCTAGTATTTATATGACAGATAATAATTCACAAACCCTTATAATTCCATAATAATAATGTTTTAACTGATGAAAACAATTTCGCTTATTTTTCAGAACAACATTTACCTTTTTAACTTCTGAATATTCTCATTGAAAAATGGTTGAACACTCATTTGAAAAATACATGATTTCACATATTTTTTAATGATTTCAAAGTCAAAAAATTGAAAATATATATAGATTGGATCCTTTTACATCTTCATCATAGCTGTACTGAATTACCTTCTATTATTTTTATTTGGTATTTTCATCACATTATAATATATGAAGATTATTGAAACCATTCAATGTAATTTTAGTGAGTTGAGTACACATCCATGAGAAATTATTCACATAGTGTCGTTAATATACATCCAATCCAAGAAATCCTTATAACCCTATCATAGTTTTTATAGAAAAATATTCAATAACTGCAATTTTTAATGGATCTAACAATATAAAATCACTTCAGATTATATATCCCATGAATTATGTATTATAGAGAAAATATATAAACATGATAAATTTTTATAAAAAATTACCTTCACTGCGGTCTTTAATAAAATCATCAATTGATATATATGTTCTTATCATATATATAAATATATATGAATATCATCATAAAATGGACAATAGAAATACATAAAGTTTATCTTCGATGAGATTATTCATTAAATAGATGAAAATATAAGGTGTATTAGTATTATCAAATTAAATCCCTATAAAATCATAGTGGTCATATGTTGAATGGAAGGCTATTTTCTAGTATGTGTTCCCTTTTGACCAACAAACATTATTATCCATATTAAAGTTAAATCATGTAAAGTATTTATCACCACATTATTGATGTAATAAATAATTAATACAAGGTATAAGATTATTTTATTTATTGGGATCTTGTTAAGATCAGAATTATAAATTAAATATAACATCAATCCATCTTACTTTTTATTAAAAAAATAGTGAATCCCATGATGATGTAATTTATTCAATTTATAAATTATCAACATTATTTTTTATTTTTTATTTTATTCTTTCAACTCAACTAGGGTTATGATATATAGAGTCTTTATAATACCTATAGCACCATATATGTGTATTATTAAAAACCTAATTACAATATTCAAAATCACAGTTGGGAACTCTTTAGAAAACAAATAAAAACTCCCATAAATTGAGCATATATTTGATGATATTTTATTGAATTATGTTTTGAAAAAATTAAATAGTTAACATAAAAAAAATAATAAACCAAAATCCCTAAAACCAAGAAATAAAAACCAAGTCTTCAAGAAGTATAAATGAAATGACGACTCTTTTGTTCAATAAAGGAAATATTATTGAGGACAAAGGAAAACATATAGTAATCATGAAATAGCGGGACAAATATATTAATAGAAGTCAATATCATGTTTCCATCTCCCAATATATGACAAATATGAATATCTCCTTAAAATATTAAATGATATACTTGAATAAGATACCTAAACGACATGTGTGATGAGTCTTGATTATTCATAGATTTAATAATAGTTGCAGAATTAGTTTTGACACTCTGAATGGAAATAGTTTATTCTGTAGATATATTTAATCTGAGGTGAAGGTCATAGATTCCACTATAATAGAGATACCCTCCGTAAAGTGAGCTGAATAAGGATAATATTAGTAGGGTGCAATAATCCTGCACTGCCCCTCCCATATGCATAAAGATTATACATGGTAAACAATCTATATTGGGATTATAAAAAGTAAATAGAAACTAAATGGAATGCCAATTAACTCTACAAATTATTAGAGGTCCATAATCAATCCATACGATAACCACTTCAAGGTGATGGAGATTGTTTTATAGAGGAACATATGAAATGTCATACACATATTGTTGGTCAAAATTAAGATAATGATGAAGCATACATGATTTTAACAAGTAGGAAGAACCATGTTTTACAATATTGTGTTTTGATTAAATCAATTATCATATTGATGTGATGATTTTGATTCCATGATGATCCACTTGCTAGATCGTCCCACCTGTGATCCCAGATGTCAGCTGTGATTTGATGGATTCCTCACTTTCTGGGATATTAATGGAATTTCTAAGATAAATCCAGATTCCATCTACCCAGATTACTTTGTTATAAATATGATCTAATTTTCATAAATCAATATAAATAAAATATTAATATTTTAAGGCTTTATGGATTCAATTATTTTTTACAGTGGCATCACATGGCTATGATTTCTTTCAAATATACCATGTGAGGATGATCAATATTTTGTGAATTATCTTAAGAAATATTATTTATCTCCAGAACATAATGGGACTTAGGTTGTTTTCATACACTAGAAATTTAGATGATGATAAATTACCATTGGATTAATTAATATAATTCAGGTGATGATGAAAAAAGTCAAAAATTGTAAATTTTCCAGCATTACATATTCATTGTATAGAATGGTATTTAGGAGTTTTATGTAGATCATATCCTATTTAACCATGATATTAGTCACCACAAAGACATGAAATGATAGGTACATACTATCCCATCAATAAATATAGAATAAAATATCCCCAATACCAAATATCCATCATTATTTCTCCAAGACACCTGAAACGATATATGAAGATGTGTTCTACATTTTAGATGTTGTGCTAATTTTCATCCCTATAACATCCTACCATGAGATTAACTTATAAGATTATGTGTATATAACCAATAATAAATAATACCAAAAATAGTACCACATCATTTAATCATGAATATATCTCATGTTATCAATTAAACAAGGAATATCAAGATCTACCTCCTCAATAGGGAGTTCAGGAATTCTCCCTCTATCCCAATGAAACTATTTGTTACACGACTATCTCAATCAATGTAAAACATCAATTTCACCAGATGGAGGAGGAATTATTTAACAAATTCCATTAAATAAAATTCATGTTTAGTCATGGAATATGGAATTTTTTTATTTAGAGTGATTCTTCCACGAAAAGAGTAATTTTTTAAATTTGGTATCGTAAGCGTCACATTAGATAGAAAACCATTGAAATAATTAATCCCCACACATACATGAATCAACTAGGATACAAGGTAATCAGAATGAAAGTATATTCTTGAAACGTATCCATATCTCCAAATGTGGTTTCCTCCCCAAGGTCATTATATTTGAAAAAAAACCACTGTTATCAACATTGATAGATGGGACACTCCACCTTTCATAAGTCCTTAAAAATAAAATTAAAGGAAAATATTTAACATTTACATTGATGAAAACCAAAACATTATCAACAATTATAAGGTGAAATATATCTTAAAATCCATATTTTTTATATATATAATCATTTTATCTTCTCCTATAAAGGAAATCATATTTCTTCATAGAGTATCTGGTGAATTTATATAGAGATTAATCAGAGTGGATCTTCATGATGAATCCTAGGAACAAGTTGTAACATACCAAAAATTATAAAAAAATGGGAAATATAAATAAATAGGTAGGAGAAACATTACAAGATCTGAGACAATGTTAGAGAATCGCATATTTCTAAAATACATTAAAATGATACCCCATTCCATTTTATCAAAATATTTTCATTGAAAATTTTAATCATTACATATCCCCATAATATTTTCCAGTGTAACGAAAACATTATTTCTTGAGATAATCAAATAAAACCTAGTCATTAATCCCAATGAAAATGAAATGTTATTTGGTAGAAATAATAAATTGGAACATAGGAAGTACCTTGTTCTATATTATAGATGTAATTATATTATAGGAAAATATTAAAAGACTAATCAGACAAATGTACTGAAAGAGGTTCATATATTGGATCATTAGAATTTTTACAAAATTGGTTTAATCCATATATTTAGGTATTAATATTTCAGATAAAAAATCCCTATTAGAGTTAAAAATATTCCCCATAATGGTATCCCAATATAAAAGGTATAAAGAACCATGATATCCATCACTTCCCAGTGCAATTTCCAACCCCATACCCTTAAAAAATCATAAAATTAATTTTTATCAAAAGAACATAGATGGTGATAATTTGGTCATTTTAATCCTAATTAAAATATCGTTAATTAATACATAGCCATTTCATATTTACCATACTTAAATGAAACATAGATATGACTAGTGAGAGAATTTGAAACTTGTCTAACATCCATGTCTATGAGAGAATCAATAAGGGATTCACCTATTTCATCCACATTAAAAAGATAAATCCAAACCATGAACCATTTATTCTTAATTAATTTTGGGAAAAGGTTATATTTTAGCAACCTTACCGAACGAATATGTTTTTAGAACACTCTTTGGAGACAACCTCTATCTTTTGAATCTGTGAATTCATCTAATCTTCTTTCTAGATAATTTTATCACCCACATGCAACTTCCCTTCTAATAGAAAACTTTTATTGGAAAAATAAATATACTATGATAGTATTTACACCTTATTAGTCTCATAAATATTATGTTCACACTACCTGATTATATATTTCTTAAGGATTTTCAATTCCCATTGATGATAACACATAGGTGGGACCCTAGGGTTTCATCCCAATGAATATATAATAACTTTATGAAATCAAGGATCTATATAACATTTCATAGAATATATCAAACATAAATTCTATCAGGTCACATTTACAAATTGCATTATTATTGTAGAGTGACCTGATAATCCTTGTGTAGGATGAGAAAACTAAATTTTTCTAAAGGTATCCATATCATGAATGTTCTAAAGAAATCTATCTCACTAAATCAAATAATGTCTTTGACCATTATTATTATTGCACTAGGTAAAATATTCTTTTTCAAATCCTAACAAAATTAGGTTGTATTCATTCATGAATCAATTCAAATAATCTATCTAAATTTTAGAATACCCACACACTCATTCTTTATGAATTATTGGATAATGTGTTGAAGTCGTCTCCCACCAACCAGGAGAGATCCATGTGATCAAAGTAGGATACCTCAATATATAAATGAGACATTTTCAACACATGATAATTATCATACACATTAATGGATAAGATATCCTTATCATTACAAATACCATTGAGTGTGATATATTATTTGAGATATAATTGATCAAAATTTTAACAATCTTTCTCTGATCGATCTAAATGTGATAATTTAATGGGTAATACAAAGTGTTTTGTAAATCAATATTGAATGAAATAAATAGTAGAAAATATCAATATTTTTAGGCACAAGAATCAAATGATTATTTTAGGAAAATATTATTAATTTCCATCTAATGTTTTATTTTTTTATGGGTCCCCTGATCTATTTAATTTTATAGAGATAGATGGTCATTAAAACAATATTTTGGTGAAAGTATGCATAGTTCCTTCACCACTTTCACCATTTGACGAAAAAAATGATCCATTTTAAATTACATATCATAAAATTAAGAGATTTTTGGGATCCTATCTAAGAATTTATCAAGATATAGATCCCTCTTTCTAGATTTTATCTCCCTCTTTATTTTAATTACTAATAAATAATTGAAACCTAAGTCTTCATGTAACATGTAATGATAATTGTATAAAAAAACCACCACTAGATCAAAATGTAAAAGGGAACATATCTTACTATGGAAATGGGAATGAACATCCTTCTGATATGAAATAGTATATTCTTTTATGGGAAATTTGGGTTCTAATAGATTAGATCCATGAGAATTGGGTGTATTGTGAGAACTATTATCCACCTGATTAATAATGTTAATAGAATATTTAAATGCTAGTTCTAATACTCTTAAGGGTTAGAAAACACTGAATAGTGGGTAGTTTTTTACAATTTATGAGGTATTATATGTATTATGGAAGTTGACGTCTTCAGAAGGGGAAGGATAGGATGAATTATCACATGATGAATAACCCAAATGTCATAACACATGAACCATGATAGAGGGATTTATAATGTACAACCAAGAAGAGAAATGGTTATTGATAAATGATGGATATAAATACTTACCAGGAGTCTAAAAATGATTCCTTAATATTCACCACAATTCCCCTAGATATGAAAATGAAAAAAAAAATCAACACAAGATTTATATAAAAAATTTTAAATCATAAAATCCCCTCAAATCATATCTTGAAAAGGGTTTAGTAGAGGATGGAAAATATCCATATTCAAAAAAATATTAGGTTAAATGGGAATCCTAAGACCAATATATGGTTTTAAATTTTGGTAAAATATCACATATGCGAATAAATACTCTTAAAAGCCTATTGATTTTGGAATGATAGAGGAAGGATAGAGAGGTTAAGAAACACATTCACAGGTGTGGGATATTTTTTCTTTTGATTATCTAGAGTCTATTTTAAATGTTCAAACTAGGATCCATTGAGAACCTATATAATGAAAAACCTAGCCTAAAAAAATATTCTTCTAATTAGAGAAAGATTCACATGTTCATTGAATCAAAAATACTAATCACGAATGAAAAACTATAAATCCCATGTCATGTAAATTCAGTGGATAAAAACTAAAATATAATGATGTTCTCTTATAGGGGTTAAAATAAGGGTTCCATAGCTAAGAACACATTAGTTTAATGACTATAAAATGGAGACGATAAACAATGGAAAAACATTAATAAAAAGAAATGGTTTTTGAGAAACCATAATTGAAGGATTCATATAAGGATTGGAATACATAGCATCAAAGTTGTGATCCTAATAATCCTAAGTGGGATCTAGTGAGGGATATACCTAGAGATCCCCCTGGAATTTTTTATGGGGAGTATAGGTATTTGATGTCATCACCGAAGATGGGTTGGTGATAAACTCTATGTAAAAGGGTGATAGATATAGAACATTTATTACAAGGTAAGTGGATAAAGAACTAGAGATATCTGAATTTCCATGGAATGGAGTGTTATATTTGTAATGAGATAAATAAGTATAAGTCCATCATTTTCAATACATGAATCTCTTTTAGGTTGAGTTTATCCTTAACCATATGAGATAAACACACAATTTTAATATGAATAAAAACCTGTAAAATTGATTTTATTTCCATTAGAATTTTATATTTATCCACACATCCAAAGGCGATAGTTTTTTTGTTAGGAATATGAAACGTGACATCCCTTCCTTGGAAATTGGAATTCAATATATTGAAAAAATGTCCAATATATTCCTAAAATAAAATCAAATTCAACAAAAATAGGAATAAGGATATTTATAGGAACCACACACCTAGAAACAACAATTGGGGAAGAATCATATATTTTAGATGGGTTAATCATATAGGTAAATGTTTTAATATCTATTTAGACATCTAATCAATGGGTCGTTAATGTGATACTCTTTGAAATTTATTTGTATGTAAAATATTGGGTATATATTGAATCTAATAAGACATAATTAGTTATAGTGTGGATGGTATGTGTATCATTAACTAAATCATTATCATATGACACCTTATAAATAGTGATCACATGATATTTCCCAATCTCTCTAGTAATTATAGGTTACTGACCTTAGTCATCATTATTAAAACATGGGTTTTCACACTGCTTATAAATAATCCCACACACAATGCCTTTGTATAATTAGATTGTTGGTGGGGGAATTCTGTATATATTTTTCCCCAATTGTATCATTTGATAACTTCTTCAAACTACATCAGTATTATATTTCTCCATTACCATCATTTTAACACCTAAGAAATTTACTTTTCACCTTAGTCCATTTTCTTTCATGTTTATTTCCACCATTCAATAATAAATTATGGGTCAACTTATTACCTATATGGTTTTTATTATATTAATTTACTTTGAATTCAATCAATATTTTCATTTAAAAAACAAGATATTAATATGTGAATATAATCTTAATTTTGACCTTGAAATCACATAAATGGATTTATTCATGTCTCCTAAATTAATTTTTGAATAATTCCCTTTGAATTAATGGTTTTCTATTAGTAATGAAATGATCAATATTACTTTATTATTTAATGATAATAACCAAAGCATTCCTGATAAGTGATGTAAAAATTTCCCCAAAATTACCAATGTATTCATCATAGTTGTTCATTATATTTTGTAATATATACACTAATATCTTATGAAGAAAAATGGTGATATAATTATTGAATTTTGTTTTTCAAAAACTTATCATACACTAGGGAGTCAATTTGTTCCCGTTGAATTTTATTATTTATCGGATTCCACCATCGATATACATTTCCTTTCAAACAATAAATATATAAAATAATATTTATATTCTCTAAGAAATGGATAATGGAAAATATCATTTTATTGGTACAAATATATTCGTAAATAATTAATGGATCTGTGGACCCATAAAAAATGGTGTATGTTCCTCACAAATCAATCTTTAGTAAAATCTTCCCACCATTTTTCAATTGGATTCTCAGTATGATTTATTGATTCATGATGTTGGGTAAAATAATTAAAAATTTATTTACTTCCATCTCATGTAATGTTTAATTTATCATGGTGAAAATCAATTAATTTTTCATCAAATTTTTAATTAACAGAGTTCTTACCTATAATATCCATTGAATAAAATCAAATATAAATGGTTTGGAAATAATAATCACATTGGTAAATTTTATAATCCTGAAAATAGTTTTTAAGGTTCATAAATGAAGAAACATTTGTTTAGATAATGCCTTAGGATTATCCTAGGTCATTAATGGTATTTATCTATGTAAATAGATCATAAGATATCATAAAGAAAACGATAATTAATATAAGAATATACCAAGAAGATCCTAGTCAAGAGTGAAGTCTTAAGACCACTCATCTAGTACTAATGATGATAATTATAATACTTAATCTACTCCATTTAGAATTGTTACCCCTAGGTGAATCTATTTAATAATACCATCCACTTATTAGTATCTAGATAGGGATTTATTTTAAATGAAAACACACACTTTAATTTATAGTAAAATAGGATGTTCTCATATATATAGCCTTATCCTATGGGTTTAAACTAATTATTTATCAATATAGATTTTAAACTAATTAAATTATTCTCTGATACCAAATATTGTGACCCAAAAATTACATTCATAAATATAATATTTTATTATATGGATATTCATTCCATATCATTATAATCTATCCTAGAACCATATAGATTTAGTGTATTTAGAATGTGTTACATATAAAAAACCAATACATAAATTATAATGACCCATAATTTACATACATTGTTAATACTTCAAAATTGAAGCATACTTATTACAACATATAACAAAACCATGAAAGGACCGTATAGGTATAGTGTCTTTAGAAACTGGGAAACATAAACAACTGGTTCATAAAGCGTCTACACTGTCTCCCATTTATTTCATCATATCTATAGTCACTTTTGGCATATCTTACATAATAACCTACTTCCTGACCTGGGGAAAGAGGTCATACAAAAGGGTGAGCTCAAATGCTCAGTAAGGGAAAATAAAAGAAATATCAATCACATCGTATACATAAGCACATAACTTTTGGAAATCTTAACCTACCAAAGAGATCATAATTTTATAACATGGGATAAATAATGGCAGTGAAATTTAATCACAATAATCATAACATAAAAAATGAAACTTTGTGGTATACACACATGATCATAGAGAATCATATCTTATTAGTCAAGACTCATTGCCAACACTATCTTAGTGGAAAAAGTCCGTTTCTGAACCAAGTCACCCTCGTTTCAGTCCTGCTTCACTGAACTAGTATAACCTACCATTCCATCCATGTCTATCTCATGAGATATAAAATCTTTACCCAATGCATTGGAGGGAGATATAGGTCCCAACCATCTCATAATGATACAATTCTTATGTGTTCCACAAAATCATAAATCATACTTCATTAGATAACCCATGTAATAAAAATGGGATTCTTAAAAATCATGACATCATAAAACAATTCATATACGATAAAGGAATTCATAAAAATAATTCCATCACAACATAATCAAATCAATGTAATAATAGGGATAAAAATATAACCCTTTATTATCTTATTTGAAAAATAATTTTGATAAAACACTTGAACTTCATTCTTGAGGAAAATATCCTTTCTACTTCAAAAACACTTTTCCTTTATTAACATGTCATACAATTTTAATCTAAAAGAAGTTGATTAAAAATAAACTTGAAAACTTGTAATGGAATCTTTTTGGAAATAATGTTTTAAAAATCCATTCATGCCGTATAAGTTAAAAAAACATTCTTCTTGTACTTTTTTTTGGAAAAGTCAAAAAGTACCTCGTACGAAAAACGACAAAAGATTCCTTTCATATCTTTTACTAAAAACTCACCGAAGGGTAAAATTGGATTTAAACAATTGTAGGTGGATAGAAATAATATTACATATTGTTGAAACATGGATGTGGATGATAAAATACACCTGAGTAAATACCAAAGTATAAACAATCTCGGACAAACAATGAGATTGTGATATTTCCCTTACATTAGGTCTGTTTTGCTTTGTAAGTGTCCAAACCACCTGTATAATGATTTAAATAATGTTATTGACTTATTCCAGAATCATACTTATTTTTATGATATCATATATGGTCATTTTCTTAGCTTCTTAGTAGTAATATTTCATTGCTACTTGTTATTCGGGTGTTTATAACTTTTTGTTCTTATGCGTGTTTTGTCAAATAAATTCTTATTCTTATATTTAGGTTATAGATACCTCATTTCCAGAATGGTATTAGTGTAATATATATCATATTCATTAATTCAATTCATTTATATCATCATTATGAAATTATGATCATGTAGAACGAGTCACATCACATCGGGGAGATGGTATTCCGTACGTACACACGAGTGATGATATTGTTCCTATGATCTTGGAATTGTATTGGAGTGTATTTATACTATTTCAGAATCAGTATCACTTTATAATAGTCATATAAAGTCATTATTTACACCATTATACACATCCAAGTAAGGTGGTGGTGGAAAATAGATTACACCACGGCGTGGAGACGGTATTCCGTACGTACGCACGTGCGGTGATTTCTTTTTCCGTAGGATGGATAGATGGTGAAATACGGTTGTTTCATACTTATAATAAAATATCAGCATATGAGTGATACTGATGTTATTAATTCATAATGAAACAACTAAATAAGAACAATAAGTGGAAGAAGAAATAAAAATGAAAGAATCGGTAACAGTCATTACCTCTTCTTTGATGTGCTTCTTTGAGACCTTCATTTAGGGCACTAAAATTGGTCTTTGAAGAAGACCATGACCTCTAGGATGTCTCTAGGGAAGTGGAGAGGAGGAATTGGCAGGGGTTGGTCGAGCCTGAAGGCTTAAAGTGGTGTGAGGAAGAGGGGGAGGAGGTGCCCTTTTATAAGGGAGCAGAGGGGCACCTTTGGGAAAACTAAAATATTATTTTATTATAAAGTCATGTTCGGTTTTAAATAGCTCCAAATTGATATATTTCTAAGCTAAGGTGGGGATGAGGCGAAATCCTATCATCAAATAGAATTTAGACATGTTTAGGTTCCTATTTTAACCTTATCATTTAGATTTAACATTAAGTTAAATAAGTTTACTTTTACAGTGTCTTCTTGTGTTCTTATATTATAAGGTTAATAAACTAACTATAAACAGGAAAACGAACCCCAAGTTGTTTATTATTAATATATATAACCTTATCTAAGTCATTTGTCCGAACCTTAGATTTTTAGGAATAAAATAACAATTACTAATATAATATTTTTTTTAAAAACTATTTTATGTCAATTTTGACACTATTAAGTAATTGATTTTTGTGAAAATCATAACAGAATTATTAGTTCGAACCAAGTTAATTAAATCAATACTAACAAGTCATATTAACCTAGAAAATTATTGGAATTCATTAAAAGTTTCAAATTACCATTATTTTGGTGTTTATAACATTAATTATGTCAATATTTCACTAATAAGATAATTACTGCATCATCTTTGTGTCATAAATAAATAAAATTATTTAATGTCTAAAAATTACAAATAAAATACCATTAGGTATGAAATAATTTTATATTTCTAATGAATATTTATAGTCGAATTAACTTTTGTATAACCCCATATTAAAAATTATTTACTTATTCAACATTGATTTTAACTATTTTAACCCTTCTTTAAATAAATTAATAATAAATGTCCTAATCTAATCCAAGTGGGCCTAAATGGTCATATTTTATTCCTAAGATTGTTTTTGGTCGAAATACACTTATCCAATGGAATTAGGACATGTGTTAGTGTAAAAATAATATCATCTTTACCCTTAATTACCCTATTTACTTTTAACCGTGGTAAAAAAAAGAAAAAAGTTACTATTCACCAAAAATTATTTTCATCTCATTGAACCGAATTTTAGTCCTTGATATTAACCGTGTCTCTCGGATATTCGAAATTCCACTCACAGAAGCGGTAAAATTAAGTTTTATGAAAAATTCAGTTTTTTTAACTACCACTTATTGGTTTCACTATTCATCAAAAATTGAAAGTTTTCAGAAAAATACCAAAATTTCACCCTAGGATAATTTCGATATTCCAAATCCAAAAATGAAGTCCATTTTGAAATATAAAATTTATAAAATTTAAAAAAGTGGTTATTTTTATTCATAAAGGCTTGTTTTAATAATATTTTAATAGCATATCGTTGTTTAGTGAAACTCGGTATTGAGTACGATGCAAGCTATCGAGGAAGGTCGAGATTTCGTGTAAAGCAAGCCAAGAAAGTGTTGTGTAGAAAAAGATTCCTTTGATGATTTATATAACATAAATGTCTCAGGTGTTACATTCTACCCCCCTTAAAATGAATTTCGCGCTCGAAATTCGTCACTTTGTAACAAACAGATGAGGATACCTCTCCCTCATCATATCCTCAAGCTCCCATGTAGCTTCTTCTAATTGGTGTTTCCTCTATTAAACTTTCACCATTCAAGTGGTCTTGTTTCGTAGGACTTTTTCACTACGATCCAGAATCTCTATTGGTTGTTCTTCATAAGAAAGATCTTGCTCCAGCGGTACAACTTCTGAACTGAGTACATGTGAAGGATCAGGTATGTACTTTCTCAGGAGAGATACATGGAAGACATCGTGAACTTGAGAGAGATTCGGTGGAAGCGCCAATCGGTAAGCTACCTTCCCTACACGATCCAGTATTTTGAAAGGACCGATATATCTAGGGCTCAACTTCCCCTTCCTTCCAAATCTCATAACCCTCTTCCAGAGAGATATTCGTAAGAACACTTTATCACCCACTTCAAATTCTAGGTATTTTTTTCGGTTGTCGGCATAACTTTTCTGTCGAATCTGAGATGCTCTTATGTGTTTTTGAATAGATCTGACCTTTCCTTCCATTTCATCTACGAGATCAGGTCCTAATAGATTTATTTCCCCAACTTCATCCCAGCATGTTGGAGTCCTGCATTTCTTTCCATAGAGAGATTCATAAGGATCCATCTAAATACTGGAGTGAAAGCTATTATTATAATAAAATTCCACCAAAGGTAGGTGTTGATCCCAACCACCTTTGAAATCTATACAGCAAGATCTCAACATAACTTCTAGGGTTTGAATTGTTCTCTCAGACTGACCGTCTGTCTGAGGATGTTAAGTAGTGCTGAAACTCAACTCTGTATCCAGAGTATGCTGAAGACTTCGCCTGAACTTCGAGGTAAATCTCGGATCCCGATCGGATATAATAGAAAGTGGACCTCCATGCAATCTTACCACTTCCTTTAAATATATCCTAGAAAGCTGATCCAGAGAGAAATCATCTCTAATAGCAATGAAGTGTGCAGACTTTGTAAGACGATCAACTATGACCCAGATAGCATTATTGCCTTTGGATGTTTTAGGAAGTCCTGTGACAAAGTCCATAGTGATGTTTTACCATTTCCATTCGGGTATCGGTAATGGTTGTAACATCCCTTTAGACTTCTGTCTCTTGGCTTTAACTTGTTGACAAACCAAGCATCGAGAGACAAATTCAGCAACATCTCTTTTCATGACATCCCACCAGAAGTACTCTTTCAGGTCCCAATATATCTTCTTGCTTCAAGGATGAATAGGGAATGAAGAACTATGAGCCTCATCCAGCAGGTCCTTCTTTAATTCGGGGATGGGAGGAACACAAACCCAATTCCTAAACATTATTATCCCATCACAATCAAGGTTGAATTCATGAACGTTTCTCACCTTCTTGTGTAACTCGACATCTTCTTTTTGTGCCTCTTTAATCTTCACATGTATAGATGGTTGAACATTCATTTGAGAAAGATATGATTTTTCCCCTTCCATTATAATTCCAAGATCCATCCTTTATAAATCCATAAATATTGGATCTTTGGTGATCCTCATCATGGATAAACTAGCATGGTTTTGTTGACTTAATGCATCTGCCACCTTGTTTTCTTTCCTAGGGTGGTAATGGATTGAGCAGTCGTAATCCTTAATCAGCTCCAACCATCTTCGTTGACGCATATTCAGCTCCTTTTGTGTGAAAATATACTTTAAACTTTTATGATAAGTATAAATATCACACCTTTCACCATAAAGGTAATGCCTCCAAATATTTAATGCAAAGATTACCGCAGCTAACTCCAAATCATGTGTTGGGTAATTTTGCTCATGGATTTTCAACTGTCGTGAGGCATAAGCTATCACAATATCATTTTTCATAAGAACACACCCCAATCCCTTCTTAGATGCATCACTATAGATTACAAACCTTCTTCCACTACAAGGCAGTGTGAGCACAGGTGCACTGGATAACCTTCTTTTCAACTCCTTGAAATTCTCTTCACATTCTTCCGTCCAGAAATACATAACTCCTTTCCGAGTCAACTTGGTGAGTGGATTAGATAATCATGAAAAATCTTTCACAAAACGTCGATAATATCCAGCCAAACCAAGAAAACTTCGGATCTTAATTACTATTGTTGGTCTCGACCATCTTTTGATAACCTCTGTTTTTGCTGGGTCCACAGATATCCCCTCTTTTGAGATTATGTGACCCAAAAATGCAACATTTTGAAGCCAAATTTCACACTTTGTAAATTTGGCATAAAGCTTCTCCTTTCCCAGTGTCTTCAATATAATTCTCAAGTGATCTTCATGTTCTTCCTTGCTCTTTGAATAGAAAAGAATATCGTCTATAAAGACTACCACAAATTGATCAAAATAGTCTCTAAAGACTCTATTCATCAGATCCATGAAGATATCAGAGGCATTAGTAAGACCAAATGGCATCACTATAAATTCATAGTGTCCATACCTTGTACGGAAAGCCGTCTTTGGTATATCATCTCTTTTGACCCTTAATTGATGATACCCTGAATGAATATCAATCTTGGAAAAGTATAAACTCCTCGTAATTGGTCAAATAAGTTATCAATGCATGGGAGAGGATATTTGTTCTTGATAGTGATCTTGTTAAGTTCTTGAAAATCAATGCAGAGTCTCATTGATCCATCTTTCTTCTTAACAAATAGAACAGGTGCTCCCCAAGGTGATGCACTAGGGCATATAAATCCCTTATCAAGATTCTCTTGGAGTTGCTTCTTCAATTCCTGCAACTCAATTGGGGCCATTCTATAAGGTGTCTTTGAAATAGTCAAAGCAGCCGGTACGAGTTCTATTGAGAACTCAACTTCACGATTTAGTGGAAGTCCCGATAATTCCTCTAGAAAGACATCATCAAACTCCCGTACAATGGGTATATTCTTAATCGTGAGTTTCTCACCAACCATTTGAGATTAATAAACTTCCATTAGTGGAATCAAGACCCATAATATGGATGAAAATTCCACTGGAAGGTTATGTTCATCCTTGCATTGATAGACGATCATAGATTGATATGGAATATGAAATATGACTTCCATTATTTGGAAATTGATATGAGCTCCATATAAAGAAATCCAATCCATGCCAAGAATCACATCAAATTCCACTATAGGAAGGATCACAAGATTGGCAGGAAGCACTTTCCCACAAACTTTGATCGGAGAAGAATTATAAACTTTTGATGAGAAATTTGTGCCATTAGGTGTTGTCACAGCTAACTCAACATCTAATTGTTGAGGTAATACGGTGATACCCTTATAAAATTATTCAGAAATAAAAGAGTGGGTGGATCCAGAATCAAATAAAACATTTTCTACTTTAGAGTGGATGGTAAGTGTACCATTCACCACATCGTTATCGTACTCCACATCACTGATAGAAATTTCATGTGACTTTCCTTTGTCTTTAGCCTTAAGATTTGGTTGATGTCGACCATCATCATAAACCCTTGGATTAGGGCATTTATTGGCATAATGTCCCATCTCCTTGAACTTGAAACATTGAAGTGTAGTAGGTTCATTCTGTGTATCCCTTCCTTTTTTTGCATCATTAGACATCTTTTTCCCATCATGGCGGCATTCAAATGCCCGATGACCTTCCTTTCCACATTTGAAACATTTACTTGTCCCTTTAAGACAACTCACTCCATGTTTCGTTCCCCACTTTGAGCATAAGGGAAATCTCATCTTCTTTTCAGTGTGCACTTTAGATTTTCCTTTGAATTCCATTTTCCTCTTCTTATCAAACCCATATGACTGATGGGTTACTCCAATCTCCATCTCGACTTTGAGTGCACATCGAACAATTTCCTCGTAGCTATTGAAGTTCCTTATGACTAACTCCCTTCGAAGACTTGATTTTGAGCCACTAAAGAATCGATCGATCTTACTCTCAGGTTGGATAATAATACCAGAAGCGTACCTTGAAAGTCTTGTAAAATTTGCTTCATAGGTACCAACAAATTCATCATCCTTTTTCTTCAGTTCAATAAACTATTTCTCCATCTTTGTTTGGAGAATATGAGGGATGTACTTATTGAAAAATAAGTTCTTGAACTCGTCTCATTCCATGGACTCAATTTCATCCCTTTGCCTCATATTCTTAATAAGATTCCACCATTGATCAGCATATCCTTCCAAACGATACACTGCTAGGATGACTTTATCATGTTCAAAACATTGAAGAACTAAAAATATCTTTTCAGTAGTACTAATCCATTGTTCAGCGACTAATGGATCAGTAGACCCGCTGAAAGAAGGTGGACGCTGCATCATGAAGGATTCAACAGAATGTTGCTCCTTCCTTTGCTCGTTTGGAAGTCATGCATGATTCATAGCTTAAGAAAGTTGTGTGAGAATGGCTACAAGATTTTTCATTCCAGCTCCCATAACGTTTGGTTGCTCAGGGGGACAATCATTGCATTTCCCGTCACATTCCGCATTAACACGGTTCCATCGCGTTCCATACATTGACTAAAACCAAGAAGAATAGTGTGAGGAACACTAATTATAATAGAAAAACACATAATCAAGAATAAAATTTCACACTTAAGGTCTTATCCTAGGTTATTCATGTCCATTTCTAAAACACAAAGATTGTGTTCTATGCTTAGACTTATCCTTAGGGTTCTTACTAAGGCTTTCACATCCTAGTTTCCAAAGGTTGACTATAACTTTC
Organism: Viscum album; assembly: GCA_963277665.1. NCBI lineage: Eukaryota > Viridiplantae > Streptophyta > Magnoliopsida > Santalales > Viscaceae > Viscum > Viscum album. Next base: position 408,742,299 of record OY728130.1, read on the forward strand.
CTCTGATACCAACTATAACGACCCATACTTTACATAAATTGTTAATACTTCAAAATTGAAGCATACTTATTACAACATATAACAAAACCACGAAAGGACCTTATAGGTATAATGTCTTTAGAAACTGGGAAACATAAACAACTGGTTCACAAAGCGTCTACACTGTCTCCCATTTATTTCATCATATCTACAGTCCCTTTTGGCATATCTTACTTAATAACCTTCTTCCTGACCTGGGGAAAGAAGAAATACAAAAGGGTGAGCTCAAATGCTCAGTAAGGGTAAACAAAATAAATATGAATCACATCATATACATAAGAACATAACTTTTTAGAATCTTAACTTGCAAAAGAGATCATAATTACATAACATGGGATAAATCATGTCAGTGAAATGTAATCACAATAATCATAACAGAAAACATGAAACTTTGTGGCATTCACACATAATCATAGAGAATCATATATTATTAGTCAAGACTCATTGCCAAGACTATCTTAGTGGACAAAGTCCATTTCTGAACCGAGTCACCCCCGTTTCAGTCCTGTTTCACTGAACCGGTATAACCTACTATTCCAGCCATGTCTATCTCATGAGATATAAAATCTTTACCCAATGCATTGGAGGGAGATATAGGTCCCACCCATCTCATAATGATACCATTATTATGTGTTCCACAAAATCATAAATCATACATCATTACATAACCCATGTAATAAAAATGGGAATCTTAAACATCATGACATCATAAAACAATTCATATACGATAAAGGAATTCATAAAAATAATTCCATCACAACATAATCAAATCAATGTAATAATAGGGATAAAAACAGAACCCTTTATTATCTTAGATGGAAAATAGTTTTGATAAAACACTTGAACTTCATTCTTGAGGAAAATATCCTTTCTACTTCAAAAACACTTTTCGTTTCTTAACATGTCATACAATTTTAAACTAAAAGAAGTTGATTAAAAATAAACTTGAAAACTTGTAAAGGAATCTCTTTGGAAATAATGTTTTAAAAACCCATTCATGCCATATAAGTTAAAAAACATTCTTCTCGTACTTTTGTCGGAAAAGTCAAAAAGTACCTCGTACGAAAAATGAAAAATCATTCCTTTCATATCTTTTACTAAAAACTCACCGAAGGGTAAAATTGGATTTAAACAATTGTAGGTGGATGGAAATAATATTACATATTGGGGAAACATGAATGCGGATGATATAATACACCCCAGTAAATACCAATGTATAAACAATCTCGAAAAAAAAATGAAATTGTGATATTTCCCTTACCTTAGGTCCGTTTTGCTTCGTAAGTGTCCAAACCTCCTGTATAATGATTTAAATAATGTTATTGACTTATTCCAGAATCATACTTATTTTTATGATTTCATATATAGTCATTTTATTAGCTTCTTATTAGTAATATTTCATTGCTACTTGTTATTCGGGTGTTTATAACTTTTTGTTCTTATGCGTATTTTGTCGAATAAATTCTTATTCTTATATTTAGGTTATAGATACCTCATTTCCAGAATGGTATTAGTGTAATATATATCATATTCATTCATTCAATTCATTTATATAATCATTATGAAATGAAGATCATGTAGAATGAGTCTCCTCATATCGTGGAGACGGTATTCCATACGTACGCACGAGTGATGATATCGTTTCTATAATCGTGGAATTGTATTGGACTGTATGTATACTATTTCAGAATCAGTATCACTTTATTATAGTCATATAAATTCATTATTTACACCATTATACCCATCCAAGTAAGGTGGTGGTGGAAAATAGATTACACCACGGCGTGGAGACGGTATTCCCTACGTACGCACGCGTGGTGATTTCTTTTTCCGTAGGATGGATAGATGGTGAAATAGGGTTGTTTCATACTTATAATAACATATCAGTATATTAGTGATACTGATGTTATTACTTCATAATGAAATAACTAAAGAATAAGAAGAAGTGGAAGAATAAATAAAGATGAAAGAATCGGTAACAGACATTACCTCTTCTTTGAAGTGCTTCTTTGAGACCTTCTTTTAGGGCACTAAAATTGGTCTTTGAAGAATACCAGGACCTCTAGGATGTCTATAGGGAAGTGGAGAGGAGGAATTGGCAGGTGTTGTCCGAGCTTGAAGGCTCAATGTGGTGTGAGGAAGAGGGGGAGGAGGTGCCCTTTTATAAGGGAGGAGAGGGGCACCTTTGGGAAAACTAAAATTTTATTTTATTATAAAGTAAAGTTCGGTTTTAAATAGATAAAAATTGATATATTTCGAATATAGGGTTGGGATGAGTCTAACTCCTCTCATCCAATAGAATTTAGACATGTTTAGGTTCCTATTTTAACCTTATCATTTAGATTTAACATTAAGTTAAATAAGTTTCCTTTTACCGTGTCTTCTTGTGTTCTTATACTATAAGGTTAATAAACTTACTATAAGAAGACAAACTAACCCCAAGTTTTTTATTATTAATATACATAACCTTATATAAGTCATTTGGAAGAACCCTAGATTTTTAGCAATAAAATATCAATTACTAATATAATATTTGTTTTAAAAACTATTTTATGTCAATTTTGACACTATTTAGTAATTGATTTTTGTGAAAATCATACCAGAATTATTAGTTCTAACAAAGTTAATTAAATCCGTACTAACCTGTCATCGTAACCTAGAAAATTTGTGGAATTCATAAAAAGTCTCAAATTACATTTATTTTCGTGTTTATAACATTAATTATGTCAATATTTCATTAATAAGATAATTACTGCATCATCTTTGTGTCATACATAAATTAAATTATATAATGTCTAAAAATTACAAATAAAATACCATTATGTAGGAAATATTCTTGGCTTTATAATGAATATTTATAGTCGAATTTATCTTATGTATAACCCCATATTAAAAATTATTTACCTATTCAACTTTGATTTTAACTATTTTAACCCTTCTTTAAATAAATTAATAATAAATTTCCTAATCTAATCCAAGTGGGCCTAAATGGTCATATTTTATTCCTAAGTTTGTTTTTGGTCTAAATACACTTATCCAATAGAATTAGGACATGTGTTAGGGTAATAATAATATCATCTTTACCCTTAATTACCCTATTTACTTTTAACCGTGGTAAATAAAGTAAAAAGTTACTATTCACCAAAAATTATTTTCATCTCATTGAACCACATTTTAGTCCTTGATATTAACCGTGCCTCTCGGATTTTCGAAATCCACTCACAGAAGTGGTAAAATTATGTTTTATGAAAAATTCAGTTTTTTAACTACCACTTAGTGGTTTCACTATTCATCAAAAATTGAAAGTTTTCAGAAAAATACCAAAATCTTACCCTAGGCTAATTTCGATATTCCGAATCCAAAAATGAAGTCCATTTTGAAAAATAAAATTTATTAAATTTCAAAAAGTGGTTATTACTATTCATAATGGCTAGTTTTAATAATATTTTAATAGCATATCGTTGTTTAGTGAAACTCGGTATTGCGTACAACGCAAGTTATCGAGGAAGGTCGCAATTTCATGTAAACCAAGCCAAGAAAGTGTTGTGTAGAAAAATATTCCATTGATGATTTATATAACATAAAAGGATCGGGTGTTAAATAAATGATATACCTAATCAATAACTTAGTTCATCACACCTAGTACTCTTCGTTTTCATATCTTATAGAAAACTTTATTTCACATCCTGGGGAAAAGGAACCATAAGAAACAGTGAGCTCAAAAGTACAATAAGGGTAATCAAGGGATATATCAATCATTGATCATATATAATTATATCACAAGAAAGTGGTTATATGAATAAGAGAATAAATATTATAATACATACTCATAAATTTATTCATCATATAATGAGTCACTAAATAAATATTTCTAGTTGATAACTCAAGTTTCACAAAGAAAAATAATTATATGATCCAAAGAGTATAAAATTATCAAAATATCATGTCATAAAAGGAGTGGTAATTTTTGTATAATCCTAATCATATAAATATTATATTGTAAAAATACATCATTATGGTTATCCCATGTTATGATTATACTAATAATCCATGTACCTACTTTTGGATTTGGATAACCTCATGTTTAACATATTTTTGTCTTGGGATAACATCTATTGTACCCTCTTATTGGAATAGAATAAATAATCATATACCCTTTCAGATAATAAAACATTAATAATTATCCAATTAATTGTAATTCTATAACAATCTCACCCATCCCATAATCAAAATCTATTCATATATATTCCACATTATGATGAAAACATTTATCATTACATCAACGATTAATCCATAGAAAAAAATGTGTTCCATCAGTCTTACACCATCATTAACATAAACCATCTGTATAATGAAAAAATATGTTAAATTTTCTTAATATCCTTATTGTTTCAAAATAAACGAACAATTTTTATCTATAGATGAAAATGCCTTCCAAAGTTCACTAGAACATTTCTTGAGTAATGAAACATTGAATTTTGAAATATATTATTTAAAATCAAAAAAGTAAACAAATAATAATAGAATTATTTTATTTAAAACTAACCATGTAAAATGGTAGATTAATGTTAATATAAAGTATACTCTATGATTTTGGGAAAACACATTCATGTGTTGAATGTTAAATCAAATATTTCATTCACATTTTTGATAAAAATTTATAAGTACCTCATTAGAAAAAAACTATTAAGATATTTTATACAAAAAATGATTAATGTTGACATTATAAACTAATTTTGTAATGTTATAATAATTCAAAAATGTATTTTAAATATAATTTTGATATGGACAAAATTTAATCTCGTTCATAGAGATAAATAATGTTGGGTTTCCTTAGAAACATTAATTTTGTACCATGAGTAATTAAAGAGTGTAAAATGAAATGAAAATATGATATATCTTGAAGAATAAATATTATAAGATAATTAATTGTATTTGTGCGATATATATCATATAATTTTATAATCATAAATTTAAGGAAAAACAATCTCGATAACAAGTGAGACTATCATGGAAAACACTTACCTCAATTCAGAATATCGTTGTAACCAGTCTAACATCCAGTATAATAAATGATATTTTCAAATATGTCCATAAAATATCCATATTCCATCCTATAATACCATTTATATATACCCCATTATAAAATTTCAAAATAAATTATTCATAATTATTTATAAAAATCATATTTTAGAGATTTTAAGTGTTTTATTTTTCATGAATGTTTTGGTTCAATTGTTTTAGTCCATTAAAATTGATCAATGATCCATGTTCTAGAAAATAATAATAAGTAAATAATTATATTATATAGAAAATATATAAACATATATAATAATTCATATATATAAGTTCTGAAAAATTAATTTGATCACTTTATAGAGTTGGTAGATCGTATGTACACATGTGTGATGTTTTCCAATTTTCAATTGATGGAATGAAAGAAAAGTTTAATAATAATTCAACATTAAATAATAATAATTATATCATATATATATATATATATAATATACACTTAATCCATCATTATAACTACTAATGAATGTTGGTGAGGAAAAATGAATCATTTTTTTGTGTGTAGACTGTAATACACACGTACACACAAGCAATAGTTTCAGATCCCATTGTAGGAAGAATATGTGGTAAATGGTTCTAAAATCATCATTATAATATATTTTTAAAATTATTATAAAACATTGATCATATTTCTTGTAAAAATAGTGTTATTGATGGTTTAAGAATAAATAAAATCTAATGGTATTGGTTAAGATGTTAACTCTTTATTTGAAAGACTACATTTGGATTTCACCTTAAGCCCTGAAGATCAAACTAGAAAGAATATTAAAATTGTGACGATGAAGGGAAAAAATCAATGAAGGCTTTATTATAGTAATTGGTTGATTTAAATGGATCTAATTTTGTGAAATAATGAGGATAATATGCTCCCTTTTATCGGTGAGGGGAGGGACACAAATGCAATTATATAAACTAATTTGATAATATATGGTCACATACATTTAAAAATTTATAAAAATGGATTTAAACAATATGATAAGAAAAAATAATTTCCAATATTCATGAAAATATAATAATTATAAAAAAGTAGGTGTCATTAATACATTTCAATCTATGTTTAACCCTTGGTAAAACTATTAAACCTTAATAATAATAACAGAATTTTTTGGTTTTACTATTCTTTAGAGAATAAAATTAAATTACTATGAATAATTTTTATTAATTATGTTGACTAAAACAATGGAATCCATTTTACTAGGTCTAATTTCTATAAGTGGTAGAAATGTGTTTTAAATATTGAACAAAATTATCTAGAAATTCATTTTTTGGAAAACTGATCTTTAAGACCAAAAAATGAATTTACCTCCATTAATTTCATTATATCATCCATAAAATTAATGCTGAATGTTTATATTTAATATATAATATAACTATTTTATTAATATCACTATTAAATGGAGGAGAATTTAATTTTTGAGGATAGAAAGAAAATGGACACGTAATTATATTTTTGATTGAAAAAACATGTTTTGAGACTAAAAATGATCTTATTTCCAATTAATGTATAATTCTTAGTCTAATGAATTTTATTATATTATATATAATTAATGTATAATTTTTTACACTAATATCAAATTTATATCATAATTTGAATATTAAATTACTATAATTTAATAAATAAATGACACTTTTACTAAAATTTTGATTTTCACTATTCACTAAAAGTAAATCTGCATAAACAATATAAAACATATAACTTAAGAAAAATATTCACCTACATATTTATAAATATATATTAATTACCTTAATAATATTCTACAATTATTATAAAATAATAACATCTTTCACAAAAAAATTCAATTAGAATCATTTTTGAATAAAATTATTTTTGAAGAATGAAATGAAATTTCTAAAAATTGAGTTCAAATATACTATGATTTAATAAATTTACAATTTTTAAATTATTTATAAATATTTTCATAATATGATTATTACTATCCATTACATCCTATTTAATATAATGGTTTTGAAGGATTATCATATCAATTTTTATTTTGACCCATAGTTCTGTTTAAATAATGCTATCAAATACTCCATGTTTATTTCTATGGAGATGAGAACAAAATATTTTTCTATTTTCAATTATTGTTTCAAGATATGCGGTCCATGTTGAATGTTGGGAGAAAGGGGACCCACCGAAAACTCTGGAGGAAAATAAAAAAGTCAAAAAATATCTAAGGAATAATAACACAATTTTTCACATGTGAATAAAAAATCACAAAATATACAATAGAATCAGTAATGTCAAAGAATCCTACCCCATTAGATGATAAAGTAATTGATCCCAACATTATAACAACCTTATATTAGTGCTTGAGAATCAATATCATAAATTCTATCAAAATAATAAACAATACATTTAAAAATCTCAAATTATAATAACTAATTTTACCCTCCATGTGTGACATCACTTCATGAAACCCATATTTAATGGGGTTATCTCAAGTATGGACGTGCACTCTGACATATTCCACATAGAATCAATATTTAAATTACCAATATTGGGGGATACGGGAACCCAAATCCATAAAAAATATATCTATTTGAAAATAGTACTTAATTAAAATGGTTAATGACAACATGAATATCTCCTCATAGGGGATCTTTTACATTTTTAAAATGAAATGAACTTGAAGTGAAATCGTTTGACCATTCCCTTTGGTAATAATATCTACAAAACCATAAATATTGAACCAAAATAAATTTAAAACATTGGAGACAAACATGAAAGCTATGGAAAGAATGTTTGCATCAAATACAATTGAAAATATTCACCTAAATGTTTGGGGTTATAATAAGGAAATGAGGGAGAGTGGGAAAAAAGATATTTCACTATATTTAATTCATTCCACGATAAGGGAGATGAAGGGGGTTTGAAATAGCGCCCTATTTAATTTAACCAACGTCCTTTCAAAAAAAATTCATATGAGTTCATTCATTACCCAACCATGAGGGTCAAACCATGATACTATCTCACACGAGTATGTCACAATGCCTCCCCTATGGGTAATGGAATGAAAAACCCAAGTTAGAGAGGATAACACCCAACTATACAATGATAGAACATGATCAACATAGGTTTGAGTGTGAATAACCCCAAGAGTCACTATTATAGCATAGCCCCAATGGATCATGGCATAACCACCCCCTAATATGGAGTAATTCCTGGAGTAATAACTACTACAGTTAAAACCTTTTGGTCATAATGCGACCATCTGACCACCCCAAAATTTTATCCACCAATTCCATAGATATATCTCTATGGGTTATCCAAAAGAACACCACTCTGAAAAAATCCACCAAAACGTATAAAACATATTAAAAACTCTTGTCCCATACTTTGGTTTCAAAAAAATCAAATTTTCGTTTTTTATGGAAATGGAAATTAACATTTTATTAGAATGAAAATGAAAAGACAGAGAAGATGAATGTGGGAATACAAGAAATTATACCCTCATTCCATTAAAACGTCAGATATCATAATGAATTTGGTAGGAATAATAAAAAACTTCAAACCATTCTGATTGAGAGTGTATTGGTCCCTAAGACTAGGTAAATATGGTCTGATTCAGATATGAGTGGTATTTCATAATTTTTTATTCCTAGGTGGGATGACTTCAAAACCATAATAATACACATAAAAAATTTATCCTTTAGAAAATTCTCGAATGAGGGAATTATTTTTGGAGGAGTTATCCTCACGAATGAGGGAATTATTTTTGGAGGAGTTATCCTCAATATTATCGCATTTTCCACGTATTCCCCTCATTTCTTCTAATTTATTTATTTCCTCTTGGATAATGGAGTGATTTTCACTACGACGTGGATTTGAATTCTCATCACTTATAATATATATATATCATATGAACAATAAAGGATAATGCTCACCCTCCATAGTCTGGAATGTAACCTGAGTCTGTGACTTTTGGAAAATTTCATGACAGTCCTTAGTCACTTGTTCCAACTTCAGAGAAGGTTAATCAACTATTTGTGAAGAACCAGTACTGACATTCTCATTACACATGTCAAGAGTGGATTGTCTATTTCCAAAAGAAACCAAATTATTATTTATTTAGTTTATATTCAATTTCATCCTACAAGGAGCCTCATGATTCCATTTAAAGGAAAATAATAGAAAAATAAATTCATGTGATAGTTATCCTTAACTTTACCAATATTCTGAAAATGTGGGAAGAAATGAGAAGTCCTTCATATTCAACTATTATATAGACACCATCATCCTATGTTGACAAAACAATGTAAAAAAATAAAAAAATAAATTAAGACTACCTATTCCAAGACCCTATCGTAGTTACCAAAGTTTAAAACCTTGGTGTTCCTATCCATTTTGATTTGAGTTCCAACAAAAATAGTTATATATTATAAAATATTAAGATTCCAAAGGATCCAATTATGTCTAATAAATTTCATTCAAAATTTATCACTTTTTTTTATCAAAAATGGATTGGATCATAAAACTTAATCATGAAATCTAAATAAACCTCGATATCAATGGAATGAAGTATCCCATATTACATGTGATACAGATCCAATGATGGGAAAATGATATTAAAAAAACTTAGAACCATGGGAATATATATTCAATCAGAAACCAAACCATATTGTGGTTAGTTTTTGAACTAAATCATTAATTTTCAAAATCATTCCTCTAGTAGGTAGAATGAAACTGGAAATGTTGGAATAATCAATAATTTGGAATATATCTAGAATAACAACCCTATTAGAAAAAACAAGGGCAGTTTCTCCCTTTTTCAAAATTCACTCTCGAATATCATTATTTATTAAGTAAAATGCCTTGTGTAGGAATTGAAATTATTTTTTGCGGGACCATAACCTGAGAATTTGATCATGTCACTTGAGTATCGTATATCTTGAATCCCAAAATGATTCAACCACATAACATTACTTCATTCCACCACCAATACCGTAGTATAAGGTTCTTGAAGTCGATTTTATTCTACCAAACAAATAGATTTCAAATTCAGTACATACTCCTGATTCACCACATATTATAAATCTCCAAATACATTGAATGACACCCTCATAGTCCTATTTTATTTGTCCACCTATGACACACTTTCTGCAGTAACCACTGAGGATTAAGTTGTGTTTTCTGTATCAACCACCATCCCTTTAAAATGATGCACTCTGTTCACATAATCCATTGTAGATATTTTTATATGATAACCATTTACCTCACTTAGCATCATTTCATCCAAATAATTTTCATTATTGGATGATCTATTCATCTATGCCACCCTATCTACAAAACCAGATATGTAGGATCTAACCCTAATCTATGTAGTCGATCAAGGATCAATTTTTGTGTCATCACATTCTTCAAGAAAGAAAGATCCAAGAAAATGTGGTTTTCCCATGATGAGTAACCCTACGTCACCATTACAACTAAGTCACAATCTCTTGGGTGCTCCTCAACCCGTGAACCCATCCTCTATCACATAAGTTAAATTTCCTATGATTTTCAGTAACTAATATCATTTTACGCATTTCTAAAAACCATAAAATAATTCTCGTCCTAATTTTCAATCCATAGTTATTCTTAAAAAATAAAAATCTTTTATTTCATGGTTTTATATTCATGGAAAACACACAGTTTTTCGTCACCAAACTCAAAACACACCACAACTATGAAACTTCAATATCAACGCTTATTATCCAACAAATCCCAAGTTAATTTTCACTGAGATTCCCAGAAAACTATACATAACCACATTCACATCTTTGGAATCACATCAAATTTGTGTGCCTATATACCCTTATTTTGGGGTATCCTCCCACATTGAATTTTCATCCCTACAACATTACATTTCAGTCCTTCTATGGGTGATTTACCAAAAAAAATACTCAACCATTCCTAAAACTGCTGTATCACTTCTACTGGTCCTGATTCCTTACCACAAAATGGTATAAAAAATTAATCAAACTGTAAAAAAATGTTTTATTTCATCACTAAAGTTAAATCCATTTTTGGAAACTCGATCAATCAAATCGTCTATTGTATTCCACCCACGAGCACTAACACATCCCTAGCCTATCTATCTCTCGGATTCTACCACATGCAAAAATCTATCTAAAATGATGTTAAAACATATAGGTCAACCTTGATACCCCCGAAAGCAACCCTATTAATCGTAGAAGAAATAATTTTCATGTTTTTTAATATTTATGAATCAGATAGTAATATTCATTATAAAAATTTTTAACAATTTTTAAATTAAAAAGGAACTAGTTTTAATTGAACACTATTCAAATAAGTCATAATTTTCGAGTTTGATATAAAAAAGAATGAATTTTAATTTTACAAAATAAATTTAATTTATGGAACTAGTAAATTAATATATCACATTGAATTTTATTTATTTATTTAGAATTTAGTTATTATTTGATGTACGATGCTAAATATTGATTTTTGAAAAAAAATCATATAATTTAAATTAATTATGTATTTTAAAAATACCATTATGATTTCAATTTAATTTCATGTATCATTTGTATTAATTTATTTATTTTATATGATTAGTTGAATTTTAAATGTCATTATACTTAATTCTAGTATATATTTTTCTTTTATGGTTGAAACAATCTTTTTTTTCTTGAAAAAAAATCAAAGGCACAATTTTTCCCCATCTCAATTTGTTAGAACAAGAAATAATGAGGTATGAGTTATGTATTATTTATATATTATAAATCACTTAATATTTATTTAAATTAAAATCATTATTATTACTAGTCATATTGTTAATATAGAAACATCGTTTATAGGAAAAAAAAAATTCTTGAAAAATAACTTTTATGTCATGTCATTGGGTATAATAATTGACATAAATTATAAAATTTAATTCAATTTAATTTGTTAAAATGGATTAAATATTTTTAATAATAATAATTTATATTATAAAATATATTCAACTTACTTTCTTGGCAACAATTAATAGGTAAAATAGAAAAATAATTTACCACGGTTAAAGTGATAACGTGTTTATTGGGGTATCAAAAAAAAGATAAGCATTAAAAAAACCAGAATTATTTTCTAAATTACATTATATTTAAATATATAGAACATATATCATCTAATATTTTATAATAATTAAATTTTAATATTTTTCATTTGAAAATGCAGGTATAACATTTTTTTCTCAAAAATTCCAAGTGTTCCCCATACCCCACATATAAAAGTACACCCATTATCCTCTCCTGTTCATAGCTAAAAATCCTATTTGATAATTAGATACCTACATAAATACTTTTATTAATCCCCAAACCACATCATAGAGTCATTTTTGATCATAAATTCTATATAGGAAGGCTATGTCAATAATCTTAAATAGGTGTTCAGTATAAGAGGAATCATTTTCAACAGAGAATTTTTATATTATTTCATATCCCACCACCATAAAATAAGATTCCAAAATTATTTTATAACAAAAATAGTATCTAACACATAATTTTATTTTATTATGTTAATGTAAAAGCCTAAATACATCTCCCCTTCTATCAAAATGGATGTGCTACCGTCAATCGTGTATACGGTGGACTACAGTCTCATGAAAACATTTAATTAAATATCCATAATCACATATCATAGATGTTTTTGAAGTTTATATATGATATTAATATCATATATTTCAATTCATAATGATAAAATATAATTTATGTTTTACCTTTCCATTCACATGAAAATGATAACATCGTTCGTTAGTATGTCTGGAATATGACCATTATGAAGTGATGCAATTTTTTTATAAAAACATTACATGGATGGTATATATAATCATATTTAATGAAATAATTTGGTATTTTTTATATTATTATAAATATTTAAAGACGAAACAATACTTTTTTTCTGTAGTGATCATTGAAAATGGAAATATTACATAAGCGTATGTAGAACCTAATATCTCCATGATTGTAATGTTGTTCAGTTTTCATAATCATCATTCAAAATTGGTTTTAGAATTTTACATAACGTATAAATGTGATAAAAAAATTATGGTTATTATTCTTGAAAAGTTTTATTAGTTTCATCACTTTCCACTGTCAGCCCATAAAAGTTTTTTTGACTGATAAGCTGTATATCATCAAAACATTGGAGGAGAACATAGATGTTTAAATAATTGTATATAACATGATAAGAGATAAAATAAAATGTTTAATTATTATAAACAATTATATTAATAAATTAAATAATTAATATATTTTTATTATTTACGAAGATAGAGAACATATGTGATGAGTCATACTCATGGTAATGGACATGATTTTAAAAAAATATATTTTTTGAATATTAATTTCGTAACACTTTTTCCACCATTTCAATATATTGGGGAGCACATATTTTACTCTAATTCAATGGGTAATAAGTTTTTATCAACATAATTATATTGTAATTCATTCATATTGGTATTCTTTTTTGAAAGGGTTCTATAAGGGTTCTATAAGAGGATGAGTCAAGGAACCTTCATGAATTTTCTATGATTATTGGTGTTTTTTCATGGAAATAATTTATCCTCAAAATGCATGATAAATGCAGTTTTTAAATTAAAAATGAATATATTTGAGGGTAAATATTATATTTTGAAGACATGGTTTTTCATGGTTATCTTTTATATCAATGGATTAATTAATGTCTTCATTTTATGTCCCATACAAAACATTTTTGCACATACCACATTTTTATGATGTTTAATAGGTATTAAGAATAGGTATGGGAATTAAATATGAAAAGGTGCATGTTATGAAAACTTTTCATGTAAATAAAATGTGTTTTATTTTAAAATATAATATTATTGGAAAATTGATTCTAATCAGAAGTGTTCACTTTGTAAAATAATGGATTGTTATGTAATAGTTATAACCTAATTCTTGAAAGCTTTAAAAATAAGAATATCACCAAATTTAAAAGAATGAATTCTTGGATTAAAATATAATATTCTATAATTATTGAGGTTGGGTTCTTATAGATTGTATCGATGTAATGTTTTAGATAAATTTGTAGTTTCATATGATATTAATTGAATACTTTGGAAATTTTCTACTTTATGGTTATGTTAGAAACAAGTTTAATTTGATGTTTAGCATGTTTCTTTATAAAAAATATTTTTTTTAGAATGTATATACACATACATTAAATAGTGTGTATGTAATAAGAAGGAAAATGTTGGAAAAAATCCTTTCAAATTATCATCCATTGATGTCTAGAATGTGAATCGAGCATGTTGTTATAGTGACAGGTCTACAGACATAGGCAAAAAATGGTGGTATTTTCCATACTAGAGAGCTTCCTGATCATCCACTGAGGAACATGAAAATATTAAATCATTTTATAAGTCTAGAAATTCCATTATTCCATCCATATTATACCTAGTGGTAAATAAAGGATGAATCAACGCTATAAAGAATATATTTGAAGTCATGGGTGGTTCATAATATCAAAAGACAACCAATATTTTTTTTGAATGGTAAGTAAATGCCTCTATATTAAATAAAATGATGAAGTATTAAAGATGGGGGGTGGGAGAAAATAAGACCTAATTCCCTTATTGAAAAGAAATTATTCCAGTAATCAAAACTAATTGGAATATAGTCATCATAATAACAGTTACACTCATCCTATGATGTACTAAAAATATTACCATGAACCATTCTCTTTCTTGAGATGGATCTAGTCCTCATAATGGGTTCCAAGTGCGAGTAGTCCTTCCTTGGTCTTTCATTCTTCTATGGTGTGGAATAAGAACCTTTAACAACCACCTTTTGTTTATCACCAACATCTTGATAAGATATTTTATTTGGTGATTATTAATTATTCATGCCATTCTAGCTTCCCCGAATTTTGTTCAAGATCCACTGCACGTTGATTTCATCAGTAAACATAGAGGATGCAATATAGAGCCACAAGAAACCAAATCAGTAGAATGAGGAACCATCTCCATCGACATTAACTCTTCTTGTCTAGTAGACTTATAAGGGACAATCTCAAGACCTTCATGTTCAATAGGCATGTCCTTAGATATCTATATCACCATACCCTAACTATGAGGCTCTTCCTATTGATTTTTTATGCTTCCTGGTTGTTGATCAGCCCACTCTTGCACCGCATTAGCACCTATAATATTAATTTCCATCATAACTACTTGTTCTCCAATTACATCCAAATATCCAGCATCAGTTTCCTTGCTTTCATGCAGTTCTCTAGAGGATCCTTCCTTTCATTACCTTTTTTTGTAGATTCTTTCATACCTTCTAGTTGTGACCCTTAACAAAATAGATATTACAATTATCATTCATAAAGTAGTGTTACTTTTTTTGTGTCCAATAGACTGATAGTCTAAGAAAAAACATGGTGTGTACTAATATTTATTATACAATTTGATGTCATACATTGAAGTGGAAATAAAAACATGATCATCTAGATCATAATTGAGATTGATTTCAACTAAAACCCTGTAATAATAGCTAGATCTAGCCATCTCTATAGTTATATAAATTTTGATAGGATTACCCACACCCGAATAACTATCAAAGAAGATGTAAGGGTGCCAATTAATCTAATTCAGACCCAAAATTCAAATCTATACCTGAACTCAGAGGTTCTTAATAGAGAAAAGATTGAAAAGAGAATTCCCATTATTGAATGGTAACCAATACTGGCTTTAGGGAAATGGAGAAGAACCCCCAGACATGGTGTTTTAATTTCTCATTCAGAATGAGGATACAGAAAAATCACTATCCTATCGGGATATGTTTGAAATTGGGGAAATCCAAAACCTCATTGAGTCTTACTAAAAAATCAGATACCGTTGAAGGCATAGACCCTACCAAAAAAATAAATTGAGAAAAATCGAAAAGTTGAAAGAATATACCGGTCAGTGATAGCATCCTCATTATCTTTAAAATGAACAGTCTTACCTTTACTGATAATTCTATCAGGAGAAAAGTATTTAAGAGATGAACAATTCCTCCTAATTGTATCATCATATCATATGGTACCTTCACAAACATAACTCTTAGAAGAGGGTTCCATTGAACGAAACAGAGGATGAGAAGTCCCCCCCTAGAAAGAAGATCAAGCTCCACGTCACAAGAAAATTCCATCCATGAGAAACCTTAGCTCATAACATCATCACAGTAGAGAATCCTGAACACACCATCCATCTTGATATACAAAACACATTAACGATAATCCATATTATTTATCACTTAAATGGTAAAGATAATCAATGGCGATCTTTTGTTAATAATAAAATATATATATATAATCATGATTTAATTTTATGAGATGCATATAGTAATATATGCCTTTTAAAATTTCTCCATAAGGTTTTTTGGGTCAGGATAGAGGAAAAACTAGTGGAATTGAGTAAAAAAGATAAATATTTTATACCTATGTATGATGCTAACATAGAAATACTATCCAAGTATAAACCAATTTTTTTTACATTGACAGTAAACATAATATATTTTAATTATGATTCAATCCAATTTTATTAAGATATTTTTCCACATATTATTTAAAATATAAGAGAATATTTTTATAGTGATAAGAATGTTAAGAAGGAATTTTCCTATACTTATGTGCCTGAGGATGACAAGAGTAAAAAAATGGTCGAGAAGGAAAGAAATTAGGAAACATCAATGAAATAAATATATAGGGTATAATATTGAGTTCCCATCATGTGAAAATTTTGGCAATCAAAATCATGGAGAACATTTTATGAATCCTATTAATTGTTACTAATGTGGAATTTTTTAACATATGGATCATGACTGTAAGAAATATAAGTAGATGAATAATAAAAAGATGATAATAATATGATTAAATTACTATAATTTGGGTAAATTTTATAGCTCATGTTATATTTTAGTATCAAATTATTGAAATAAATATGTTTTAAAATATAATTGTTCATTAAATTCTTTTTCTATTACTACAGTTTATTTTAGTCTTCAAAGGAAGTAGTGATAGGTACGTTACCCATTTATCTAAATTAGTACAATGCCTTATTTGACTATGGGAATTTAATTAATTCATTTATAATATATTTGAATGTGAATTGGGGATATTAATACCTGAAAAGAATATACACCTTCATGTGGAAACACTGGGTAGTAGTATTAAAGAATCAAAAAATACATCTGAATGTAACACCCCGAAATTATAGACTATGGATATTTTATTTGATAGTGTGTATGAAACATGACACCAAGAGGGTTAGGGGATATTATATAATTAAAAATTAAAATATATTTACTATTTTAAGAATTTTTTTTATATTTTATATTTTCAATTCCTAGAACACCGAGTTAGCGTGCGTTACACTCACGGGAGACCTTCTTCGATGGATTGTGTTACATGAAATACTGAGTTTTAACAAAAAAATAATATATTATTAAAATATTATTTTTTAATATAATAAGATATAAAAAATAAATTTTAAATTTTATTAGATAACTTATAAAAATTTGTGGTTAATATAAATAAAAAATTATTTTATGTGTTACTTATTATTGAGAAGCAAAATTAAGATCCAATTGTATATAAAAAGAAATATTATTTTTTTCCAAAGGAGTATATATTATTAAATATAATTTATTACAATTAATAAATAATTTTAATGAAATATATATGTTATATATTAAATAAAATATTATTAATATTCATCTGTTAGGTTTTATATGCAAAAGATAAGATCAAACCCTATATTACACATTAAATACATTTATTTTATAAATTCAATTTTAGCGCCCTTTAATGGAGGAACCATTTTAAATATAAATTTTGAAACATTAATTGGTTTAATATGTCCAAATACAATTCATATTATATATATATTCAGAAAAATTTGCTGAGGGTATGTTTTTCATATTTTTCATAAATATATAAATATTTAATGAAAAGTTAAAAAGACTGACTTTTTGTTCAAACCATCTTTTTGTCATAATTTACTCATAAGGATAAATGATGTTTTATGTCTGTTTTAATGTTTAATTAAATAATATTTTTATCAATTAATACAATTTTTGTCAGTGGTTTTAATTTCACATCGAAATTTAATGTAAAAAAGATATCAATGTTTTTGACCTTTCTACTTTAAAACCATGCATTATCGTCCCGCATACGGGATGACTTTTAAAATAATTTCGACCATATATATTATGGGAATTTGTAAAATTGGATTCCATATTTTTAATAATAATAATTTATAGTATTTAAAAATTTCAACTTGGTTTTTGACTAAAATGATTAGTGAAAATGATTAAAATTAATTACAACTAATAGGGCACAATTAAAAATTCATAAAGCACTAAACTTTAACTTAAGGTCCCAATTGACCTAGAAACTAATCCAACAACAATTTTATGTCCATATAAATGCCATTAACCATCTATTATTGAGTGTTTTTTATTACTTTTATTAGGTAATAACTTCTGTACACGTAACATGTTTCAAAAAATTCATACCAAATCCTTTCCTTCCCTATAAAAGGCCACCACCTCTCCCCATTACTCAAAACTCTCAAACCACATAGTATCCATCAAGATCGGCACAAATAGTTTCCCAAAAAAATCCCCAATACATTTATGACTCCATTTTTTATGAAATACTTCTATGTAAGCCTTTTGGTATAAACTAAAAGAAGTTACCCAATTAATTGGTAACATCTAATCTCATGAATTTTAGTTTCATTTACATTATCAAGTTACTATGCTATTCAAATTATATATGATTACGTAACAAAACCATTATAGTAAGTATATTATGACGTTTTTATGTCATAATTTGTACCTAAAATTACACACACCTCCATCTAATTGGTAACAAATATATTGGTTCATTGTACGGAGAACTACTACCTCATGAAACAATGATTGTTCATTTTTCCATTACCACCTATCATGGTTAAAATTATAATTGAAACTAAATTTATTTATGTAATATATGATATTTATTATTTATTTATACTTATATAATCCTTTTATAACACATATTTTTAATAGATTACATTGTTAATTAACACGATAACTTCATTTGAGGAAGTGTGGACTACTTCCCCCTCAAAGTGATGTGATTCGTTCACATGATACATGGAATGGATAAACAATTGTTATAATGAAACATATAATACAAAAAGAATATATATATTATATTAATAATGTAATTAAATTTATATATATATATGTAACATTTTCTTTATTACCCTTTCACACACTTAAAAAGTAATAACGTCGAGCATGGACGTGTGGACTACTGCCTCCTCGACATGATGTGATTCCTTTCACATCACAAGAATCTTATATATTAGTATACATGAAAAAATAAAATTTTATTAATGATATTATTATCATTCTAGAAATATGTAATTGTATTTACGATCTTTGAATAATGATCATTGAAAAATGAAAATGTTACTCATGCGTTCATATGGCCAAACGTCTGAATGATTCTAATGTTGGTCCATTTTTCATAACAATATTTAATGATTGATTTTAAAATTATAATTTATATAAAAATATAATAATTAGATCATGATTAATAATCATGCTATTTTTTTTGTAATTACCCATTAGACCATATTTGACCTACCAAAGCTATTCTGGACAAATAATCCCAACTTCTTCAAAAGAACCATCATAAACATAATTTTTTATGTAGTTTTATACAAAGTATTATTAATTGAAATAAAATTGATGATTAACATGAATAATATTATGGATAATGTATAAATTTAACATTATTTTTTTATAAATTCAATTAAAATACTTTCACCCAAAAATAATCTCAAGGTAAGGGATTCTTATTTCACTTTTTCGTTCATGAGATAAATGCCATGTCCACCACTTACATATTTTGTGTGGTGTATCTACTTCCCATTTTTTATATTACATAATTAATAATTTTACCTTAATGGTATCTTAATCATTCATTAAATATTATTCCATCATAAGGTTTATGGTTTAAAATGTTTCAACGTGGTATGTGACACTTTGGAATGTTAAAAGAATGTTTTCATCAAGACCAATCCTAAGGATCTTTCAAAAGAATTTTCATTTGAGGAAATTAAATATTTTTTTTTCAGTAAACAATTTCATTATTCTCTTGTTATTCATGACCATTTTAATGTATTAGTACCATTTTTACCCTCTTTGGTACTCAAATGGTTTTTAAAAACGGTTTTAAGAAAACCTGAATTTATTTTATTCTTTAATGGGGGAACCAATTTTCTTCTAAAAGTCATGTTTTATTAAAATTCTTTCAAAATGATTTTTTGAAGAAATGTTTACTATGTTTTCCTTTACCAATGTTTTCATAGTAATATTCATGTAACTTTCCTAATGAATAATCTTTTAAACCATTAACCACTAAAAGTGAATGTACTTTTTACCATGTATGCCTTTTACTGTTTTATCTACCATCATTCTCGTGAAGACACCTTTTCATGTTTAAAATGTTTTTTATGGAAAATGTTTTCAAAAGGGATTTTCAATGAAAAATACATTAATAAGGGTTTACAATAGTAAGGGATATTTTAATAAAAAATATTTTTAATAGTTATTCTTTTATATCATTAATGCCAACGACCGTTTATTTTACACCACCTCGAGTATATTATATTGACAGCATCCTTAAAATTCATTTATATTGTTTATGATTTATTTGGGCAAGGATAGTATTCTCATTAACTTTCTTAATTTCTTTTAGTCATAATGAAATATTAAATTTCCTATAATCATTTTAAATTGAAATTCCCAAACATATACTTAAATTTTTTTACGGATATGGTTATTTCCTGAACCGTATACCATTTTCCGTATGGTGCTTAATTTGAATATTATTATATTATTGGGGAAATATTGATAAAACCATGTAATTTATTCAATAATGATATTTAATAAGGATATTAATTTATTAAAATGCTTTGTACATTCACTATACAGGTTGGGGATCGGTTAATGCAGTCCCTACAGGTTAGAGACTGATAAATGAAAATCTACGAGTTGGAGACTGATGAATGAAAGCCCCTGGATGAATCTGTAATATTTGGAATGTAAATAGTTGGTTAGCCTCCATAGATGGATTTTTACATGATATTTTAACAAACTTGTGAAATGTCTTGATGGTAAAAGGTTTTTATGTGCCTTAGATATGACATCCAATAAGAAAAAATTTCGTTCAAGTTAGTTTCATTTATTATTCATCCATGAGATTTTTCATCATCATTTATATGGATACTTTAATTTTAGTTTATTTATTAAAAGGCATGTGTGTTTAGTTATTTAACTTTCCATATTTAATTTTTTTTCTAGTTATTTGAATGGAATGCGTTTACAGTTAGTATATTTCCATTTTGTTTATAAACATCCTTTGTAATTTATTGTTTATATGGCATGTGAGTTCAGTTATTACAATGTCATAATTTTTGTTCTAATTGATTCGTTATTTCTTCTGCATTAGTATTCAATTACTTAGCATTTGAGAAAACCCTTATTGTGTTTGTTTCAAAAAAAAATCTAATAAGCATACTATAAATGATATGTTGGGATTTACTAGATAGATTAGAGTTATACTAGATGTTATTTGATTACGAAGATGAAAAAATATATTTTTTAATTAGTTCATTAAATTTTTATACAAAACTCTTTTATGTATCTTGTTTACCGAGACTAATAAACTAATCATACCTTCATAGATTCATTCCTTGTAATTATAACAATGTAATTGATAGAAGAATATATCTCCAAGGATTCTGGGGTCAGACAAAAATCTTTGGTATTAGATGATGTTTTGAATCAACCATGTGAACTATAATTAGTAAAATTTATGTTAAAAACCATAATTATAAGGTAGAATTTGTAGATAAGTATAGAATAACATCATATATTATAGATAAAATATATATTAGAGGTTTCTTCCTAGAAATACACCTCTTCCTTGATACAACAATGTAAGTGGTTCTATAAATGATGTACCTAGGTGCAACAAATTTGACATGGTATTCCGGGCCTGACTCGGGGTTACCCGGTACATGACTACGAGCCTTACTGCGCACATGAATTGACACTCCTTGGAGGGTTCCTTAGGATAATTCAAATTTCATTTGAAAACTATTTTGAAGTATTTGAAGAGATAAAGAAAATAAACATCTTAGGTTACTATTATGTTATTTTATATTAAAGATAAACAACCGTGATTTAGAAATCATACAAATGATATTATGGATAAACCGTAAACCAAGGAAGGACCAAAGTGGAAATAAATTGATGAAGTATTTATGTATTTGGGTTGTATTGAAAATAATAGTGAAAGGTCTATTTCGTGATTAAATTTATTTCAATATTGTACATAATATTTATCTTGGAAATTATATTAACAAGGTTTTAGAAAAGAACAAATTATATGTCATGTGACAACCAATAAAATCCAGAAATTTTGTGGGTCTTGAACCCATGACGAATGGACAATAAGGGGTTCATTCCAAAAACTAACCTACACAACATCCAAGTTAATTTTTCATTGGGTTTAGTAAAATAATTTGAAAATTAAATTTTAATGATGACCGAGTAATATCAATTTTGAGGATTGTATATTAATTTATTAATGATATTGGTTTGGGAAGAGAGTTATAGAAAACATATAGCATTTTTACTCTTTCATTAGCCTTATGAACCTTTAAAAGTTTCTTCTAGTTCATCAGGTATACAAAACTCATTGTTGGAAATTAATTTTTGGGAGTAAAGAGTTGAATTATACATTTATAAAAGAACAAAAAAAATTCAGGATTGTTCATATGTAATTTAATCCTATTATGTAATAATATTTCGTTATATTCATGGTTAGTAAAAGAATTAACTGACTATAGGAAAATGTCTATGAAATAATATGTGGTCCTAATACCATTATATATATTGAACTGGTGGCCTTATAGATCATAAAATATTTATGGATTTGACACCCTTATCAATCAATTTATCATTCTATAGTTTTTAATTAATGAAACCATTCTATCCCTAAAAATATTTACGCTTTTCCTCTAAGTATATATCTCTACTTTCCACTAATATTTTCCTACTTCGTTAACTTTTTACATGGTAGTACATGTGACCTTTGTAAATCACATTATCTCTTTTACATAACATGTTTTTTGAACCCTTATCATGATGCGAGACTTCAATGTAGGAAACTTAAAACAATCTATCACCATGATCAAGTATAAATTTTGAGTATACAATTTAATTAATGTGGGAAAATTGCAACACCTTGAAATTTTGGACTATTAATATTGTATTCAATAGCATGTATGACATGTGAAACCATGAATGTAAGGGGATATAATACCATGATATATTAATAAAAAAATATATTTTTTGAATATATATTTTATATTTTATATCTTTCAATTCACGCACCACCATGTTAGCATGTGTTATACTCATGAGTGACCTTCTTCGGTGGATTGCATTATAAGCAAGAAAGAATTCATTATTCAAAAAATATTATTTAATATAATAAGATATAAAATAAAATTTATGAATATTATTAACTAAAATATAAAAATATATGTTTTTTATAAATATAAAATGAATTTATGGGTTAACTATAAATGAGAATAAAAAATAAGAAACAATTTGACAGAACAATTATTATTATGTACCATAGGATTCTATCTTAACAAACATAATTATTTCCAATTAATAAATCATTTTATTAAAATTTATATCTTATATATATACAGTAAAATATTAATAATATTTATTTTTTGGTTTGAAATGCATAAGATATGAACAAACCCTATTTACACATTAAAAACCTATATTTTTATAAAGTGTATTTTATAGCCTTTTATTGGATAACCCATTTTAAATATGAATTTTGAAACATTAATTTATTTAATATGTGAAAATAAAAATCCTATTTGTATTAAAAACAAAAAAATGGTTGTGGTAAATTGTTGATATTTTTCAGAAAACTATCATTTTTAATGAATAGATAAAGTATCTGAATTTTAATTCAAAACTACATATTTATTTATTTTATTCATAAGGTTAAATTATATTTTATATTGATTGTTATGTTAAATTAGATAATATTTTTATCAATTAATATAATTTACTTTTTTGGGGTTAATTTGACGTTGAAATTAAATGTAAAAAACTTATCAAACCTTTTAAAAATTTACATTAAAAAACAACATTGCCTTCCAGACTACAGGATGAATTTGAAATTAATTTATACCCTTTATCTGATTTTAATTTTGAAAAAGGGTTTATATATTTGAACTTATAATAATTTATAATGTCTAATAAGGTAATATTATTTTTTACCCAAAATATTATTGAGAGGGGTTAAAATTAATTACAATTATTACGACAAAACTACGATTAATAATGGAACAAACTGTTATCCTAATACCCTAATTGTCCTAGAAACTTTTCCAAAATCCCATTATCTATCCATATATTGGCAATAAAAAATACCAGGGAAGTCCAGCCATAAGAAAATCTTCTTACCATTTATTTAGAAGAAAGGAAAAAAAGTACAACAGAGCAGCGGATGAGGAAAAACAATAGAAAAACCCTCAACCACCAATAATAGGTCTAAAGATCATCATCCGACATATCATTTCCATAAGCAGAGTCACTAATAGTCTCCCACTCATATTGAGGCTTTTCCAGATTGAATATTTTCAAGATATCTGTATCCACTTTCCTTGACACCTTAGATGACGATCTAGTAGATACAATCAAGGAACTTTACAATAATTCTTACATGGTCTCCTCTTAGATGGGAGACCCTCAATGTTAGTAACCTTTGGATTTCCACTTAATATTTCATCCTTGTAAGAGGCGTGACCACTACTACCCGATATCCAAATCAGGGTACCAACATTCTCGTATTGATCTCGATAAATTTTTCCCCGTTTCTACGAATTTTCTATGTAATAACATGTTTATAGTTAAGTTATTTCCAAAATTTCAAAGTGAGTGGATTTTATTCCCTATAAAAGGACCCCAAATCTCTCTATTCCTCACACCTATCAAACCACTTAAGATCTTCGAATATATACCCAAATATCTTTCCATAATATCTACTATAAACAAGGAGTACACCCTTTGGGAAAAAATAATTCCAATATTTCCTTTTGGTACAACCAAAAATAAGTTACCCAATTAAGAGGTACCATCTTCTCTCATGGTTTTTAGTTTCATTTCCATTATACACTCCCTATATACTTATTCTGATATTCTTACATAACAAAACAAATATCCTGAATATACATGGGTATTTTTATGTAAATATTTTAACCTACACTTACACACACCACCATCTAATGGGTAACGAATAGAATGTTTCAGTATAGGGAAAACCACTGCCTCAAGAAATGACGATTGTTCATTTTTTCCTTAACACCAATAATGGTATCCATTATGATGGAAAATTTGTTTATATATGTTATATATGATATTTATTTCTTATCATTACTTTTTAAATCTCTTACTTACATATGAGTTGAATGCCCTCCATTTTACGTTAATATGATAACATCGTTTGCGGAAGTTTGGACTACAGCCCCCTCGAAGTGATGTGATTCATTCACATGATACATGCAATGTATAAAATTATGGTTATAATTAAAAATATGAGACCTAAAAAAATATTATATTAATGAAATAATTAACTTTATGAAATATATATATATATATATATATAACATTTTATTTATTACCCTTTCACAAACATAAGAAGTGATAACATCGGTCGTGTACATGTGGACTACCACATCCTCGACACGATGTGATTCCTTTTACATTAGAAGAATTTTATATACCATTATAGATAACCAAATAATTTTATATTCATGACATTATTATTGTTTTTTAAATATATAATTCAACTTACCTTGTTTACATAACGAACATTTAAAAATGAGAATGTTACTCATGCGTACATACGGCATACCATCACCATGATAGTAACATTGGCTTATTTTCCATAACAATATTTAATGAATGATTTTCAAAGTAAAAAACGATGTATACATATAATAATTATTTCATTATTAGTAATATTTATATGTTTATTTAATGACCCAGAAGACCATATTTTACCTACCGAATAATTTTTGGACACATAAATCGAATTAGGTCCAAACAACCTAGGTGAACATAACATTTTAAGTAGTTTTATAAAAAATAGTAATAAATGAAATAAAAGTAATGATTATCATGGAAATGTGTCTAAAGAAACTATAATATTAACATGATTTTAGTATATCCGTTGTTAATAGATGTTCACCTGAAAGGAAACTCAAGGTAACAGATTCCCATCTCACATTTTACAACCATGAGATAAATGTAACGTCCACAACTTATATATTTTGTGTGGTGTATCCACTTGCTTATTTTTTATATTATATCATAATACTTTTAGCTTCATGGTATCTTAAAAATTAATTTAATATTATTTCTTCATGAGCGTTATGATTTAATATGTTTCAAAGTGGTATTGGTCTCTTTGGAATGTTTAATGATTATTTTCCCCAAGACCAAACCTAATGTTAATTCTATTGAGTTTAAATTTGATTAAATTATATAAAAATTACATAACAAACCCTTTCATTCTACTATGGTTATTCATGAAAATTTTTAATTATTAGTTCATTTTTTTAATCTTTGGTAAAAAAATGTTTTTTGAAAATGTTTTAAATAAACCCAAATTTGTTAATCTATATAGTCGGAGAATCTGTTTTATTCTAAAAGAAATGATTTATTAAAATGATTTAAAAAATGTTTTCAGAACGATTTTGTAAATACATTTTTACCCTTTTTATAATACTAATGTTTTAAAAGGAATATTCTTGTCGCTTTTGGAACAAGGAATCATTTTAACCTTTAACCATAAAAAAGAATGTTATTTTTACATTGTACATCTGGAATGGATTTACCAGTCATCATTTATTTGGTAAATCCTTTTCAATATTAAATGCTTAATTTTTTAATAATATTTTTTCAAAAGGTGTTTTCAAAGAAAAATACTATCAAAATGACTTTAATGAGAAAATGATATTTTCCTCTGGAATATTTTTTAAAGTAATTATTTTATTTCATCAAATTCAAATACCTTTTGTTTTACTACAAATGGGGAATGTTATATTGATAATATCCTTAATATTCCTCTAGATAGTTTATGATTGATTTGGAGAAGTATAATATTCTCACTCACTAACTTCATTCCTTTTATTCTCCTTGAAATATTCAATTTACTATAATCATTTGACATTGAAATTTTCCTAAATATCCATATGATTTTTCGTGGATATTATTATTTCATAAACCATATACCATTTTCTTACGGTGATTAATTTAAAATTAATTTTATTATTGGAGAAATAATGATAAACCTGTATCGTTTATTCAATACAGATATTTTATAAGGAACATTATTTATTTAAATTCTTTTGACATGCACTATATGGGTCCAAGACTAGTTAATGAAAGCCATACGAGTTATAGAACAGTTAATTAATGATTTATGGGTTTGGTACTAGTGAATGAATTCTTCTCAATGCATTAGTACTCTCATGAGATGAAATAATTGGCTCGCCACCGTAGATGGGTTTTCACCCGATAGCTAAACTATCTTTTGAAAGGCCTTGCTGGTAATAGGTTGTTATGTTATTTACACATGACATCCAATAAGAAATCATTTCCTTCATATTAGATTTATTTATTATTCGTCCATGAGATATTTTATCGACATATCCATGGATAAACATATTTTCAGTTTCTTGATTACATGGAATGTGTGTTTTGTTAGTTACATTGACATATTTATTTTTCCTCATCTAGTTATTTTAATTAAATGTGTTTCCTATTATTACCTTCCAATTTTTCTTATGCACTTCTTTAATGATTTATTCTTTATATTCCATGTGAGTTTATTTATTACCATAGAATAAGTATTATTCGCAATGATTCATTATTTATTATGTTATATTCTTTCCTTATTGAGAATTTGACCTCACGATTATTCTGATTCATTCCCCAATATTCCTAGAATCATAATATTAGAGATATGTAGGTATTTACATGATATATTAGAGTTATCCAAGAATATATTTATTCAGATAGAAAACATATTTTTTAATTAGTCTATTCATTTTGAATACAATACTCATTTATGTATCCGCATTAAAAGGACTACTAAACTAATCATCCCTTTAGGGCTTGATTCATTATAACCATGAAAAATTAATTGACATCCGACACTAGCTTCAGGTCTTCTATGTTTGGGTCACAACAAGGATAATTTGTATTGTATTTGTGGGAGGGTATATCCTATAAATATTAATGATCTATCCATAATGGAGTTTGATATTAATTTCTGTATGGATTTTTATTTTTTTTATTTATGATAATATTGATTTAATAGATAAGGATGTTTTATTGAATGATTTCATACCTTTGATAACATACCAATAAGTTCTGAAATGTATTATATATAATATTAAATTTACATAGGTCATTTAAAAAAATAATGTATCACTTAAAATTCGTCATGTTCCAGTATTTAATGAATACATTGTTTTTAATGAATATTTACCATGATTTATTCTTGATTTGGAGATTTAGATTATTTTTGATTTAGTGTTTGATGTTATGCCTATTTTAAACCCCAAGTTTTGAAGGACTCATATAGAAATTTTTTAATTGAAAACGTCTTTACAGGAGTTGCAAGATTAGAGTTTCATTCACTCTTAATTTTCCCCTTGGGGTTCTCATTTGTTATTTATTAAATAGAAATATGGTTCCATATGGATTTTAATATATTATTGGGCATTGAATAATATCACTTGTAAGGACCCATAATTCCCCTGATTTGTTTTTAAATACATGGGAATTTTACGAGTCTGCAGTTTCTAACGGCGTTTGATTCCGAGGCTCGGTGTGTTCAGAATAAATTTTTCATGTTTTGTTCGGGAACGTTTAGTAAACGTATGAGAAGGTTTTTATAGATTTTTAAATGGTGCTGAAAATTGAAATCTGAGGGCACCATTAAACTTGTAGCATCGTTAATTGCTTTGTGAGACCTTCACCGTATTTGTATTCAGACGATATTGGAAGTTAGTTTTTGGGGGTTTTAATTAAATTAAATAAAATAAAGTTTTAACTAATTTTTATGTGGGTGGTTAAAACCTCCAAGGGGAGGTTGGAAGTGGGGGCCACCAAACCCTAACCTCCCATGAGAGGTTATGGTTATGGGGCCCACTCGCACATAACCTCCTGTGAGAGGTTACGACATGGGGACCACCCGAGACCCATAACATCTCTATTAAATGATAGGGGTGGGGACCACCCGACCCCTTTTAATGGAGAAGGATACAACCTCCCACCTCTCCCTCTATAATGAGAGAGAGCCTCTTTCCAAACCACCTATGTAAATGTGACACCTCTCACGAATTTAATTAGGTGGGTCCCACTCTTTTAATTCACCAAATTTGAATTACGTGCCAACATAATTTTAGACAAACCCTCCCTCTCCTATATAAAGTAATCTTGGGGGACGGTTTTGGGATGACTTCATCAAGCTGTGAAACGTTGGAAAAGAGATGCGACACCCAACCCTTGGAGAATAATTCCTCCAACGAATAACTGTCACCCACGAAGAACAGTGAATGAAGAACGATGTCTTCATCCTTCTTCAACCAGGGCAATAAAGGAAAGTACTCCATCCCACGAAGAACGTCGACGACATCCTCTCAACTCGTATTCTCTGGGGTCCTTGTCCTCTGACTTTGACGGAACGAAAACTACCTTTCGCAACTCCGTAGTCGATCATAAAATTTGATGTCAAGAGTTTTGTTTTATTTTATATTTGAATATAATCCTCGTTCTTCGTCGAACAATGATATGGTATGAATCACCAATTTATATCACCATAATGAGGACGGCTCTGGCCGCACGAACACGGTCCGACCCACCCCTTGTTTGTTCTTTCTCGATGAAGACGGACTGAAAAAGAGGTGAAGGCGATGAAGACGTAGAAAAAAGGTCGCGCTACCCACAGCCTCCGCGAACCGCACCGCCCCATAGGCGCCCCAACGCGCTACCCGTGCCCTGCCGGTGGCCTGCCCAGTGCCCCCCTCACCCTGTCGGCAGCCTGCCCAGTGCCCCCGCGCCATACCGGCGGCCTACCCGGACCATGACGACGACCTACCCGGCACCCACGCGGTGCCATGCCACGCTGCTCGGCACCCTGGTGCCCTGCTCGGCACCCCGCGGCCCCCTGCCATGACATTCCCAGTTCCCTGGTGCACTGCCCGCACCCAAACGCACTGCTCAGCGCACTGGTGCCTTGACCGGTGCACCTGCGGCCTGTGCATGCCCCGCACGGCATGCCTGCTGGCCTCCTGACCACTATCCTCCAGAGCCGTCCCACAACGTCCCCTGCGGTGTCGCTGGACGAACTGGCCCAGTCTCCTGGGCCGAGTCACCGAGCTGCCTATGTGGTGAATATCGGGTCGAACCTCCCTCACAGTCCGTTGGGCCAGGCCCAGTGGACCGGGTCAAAACATAGCGGGCTGACCCACCCAATGAGCTGGGTCAGACCCAGTGAGTCTGACCAGGTCTACCCAGACCTGGTCGGATCGGACACATGCCCATTTATAACCCTTTACCTTCATGGGAAATATTTTTGGAACTGGAAATCTCTTTGGCGAACCATTAGTGGTGTCGGTATTCTTTGAGCATAGTCATCCCTTGAGTATACCCCACTAGAGTTTAGGGTATAGTTGAGTCATGGTCAGGTTGGTTTGTACACAAATCCAACCAGGCCCCCGAGACTAAAATGCTAATAAATCACAGAACGATCATCTGATTGATGCGCCTTCTATAGCGTTGAGACCCCTATGACGTGGTGGTCCATTAAGATACTACTTCATGAGACTTAGTGACACTTGGAGTATCGACCAGTAGCTTGTGGAGAAGATCCTTTGAGTGGTGAGCAGGAAGAGTGGAGAGACCTAGTAGCTTTAGACCTGACGACTGCTTGACCGATTCGACTTAGAGTGACTCGACTAGCCCAGTGGGGAGTGCCTGGTATTTGGCGGCAGACCCATGGCGGATGAATTTCCTGGTAGTTGGCAGCAGACCCATGGTACTCGACAGGAGTAGTACCTCTGTAGGGTATTAGAGGGAGCGACCAGTATTTGGCGGCAGACCCACAACGAATGACGTTCCTGGTAGTTGGCAGCAGACTCATGGTACTCGATAGGAGGATTACCTCAGCAGTCCAAGGATAGTGAGATGCACCTCGGTTTTGTGACTGGCCCACTGTACTCGATAGAGGAAGAGTTCTCCAGCTGTTGTGGGTTCGATAATGAAAATCTCGGTTTGAGCTGAGTCAATGACCTTTGTGTTTTCTTCGTGATTGAGATGGGTTACATGATAACTTAGGTATATGTATGGTCATATACTTATGTAATGGTTATCCATTGAAATCCTACCTTGTGGTTTATCCTTGTTGGATTTTATGAGACGTTGAGGGTCTCGGGGTCATTACTGAGTATCTTTATACTCACCCAGGAACGGGCTATGCCCAAAACATGTTGTGTTGGATGAATACAACGGATAGCGCAGACTGAGGCAGAGTGTACGAGGACTGGACGGTACCCACAGGCGGACCTCATGACGAGTCATTACCCAGAGGATATGGACAGACGTGGAGAAACAATGAGGCAATATTTACCTACCCTTCATGTGGGATCCGTGGTGGATGATACAGGAGCTGCTAGATACCTTCCAACTATTTTTGTTTTTAGTTGTACCTATTTCTCCATTCCTTATACTTTAGTATTGGGATTGTATTTTCGGCCCCTTTACTTTCAGTACACTTGTTATTCATATTTTACTTAGTGTATTCTTCCGCTTCTACTCTCATTGTGTGAGTTTAGGTTTTATAAAGGCAATGCCTTCCTAGTTTTAGGGATATACTCCTTTGGTGATAGTCTCCAGCCCCTGGCTTATGGAAGGCGGGCTTGGGGTAGTCACGATACGGGCCCCAGGGGATGGGTCGTGACAAATTGGTATTATAAGATGTTGGTTCAACCGCAGAACTTTGGACTCTAATATTTCATTCCATGATGAAATGGTGTTAAGGGTACTAAATGTTGTTTTTAGTTCCGGGAGTCCAGTGTTGGTCCGGGCGGCCGACGTATCCATACATTAGGACCATGACTTCTGGTTTTCGACTAAGCGCATGAAAACTCTGATTCTGTGTGTGTTTTCATTTGTGTTTTCTTTATGTCATCTCAAACCATGTCAGCTCACCATGTATATAAGTTTTGACCATGTTGCATCTGTTTCATTCAGGATTCCTCCCCGCAGACAACCAATTAGAACCCTGAGAGTTGTACGCATTGAAAATCCATAGAGCGGCGAGGCTTCGGTACATGGCCCTCTTCTAGTTGAGGCACCAGTAGAGGCACCCATGGTACTACTTACCGCTGGGCCACTGATGCCACCAACCCCAGAAGCAGATGATGCATGCCGCTTGAACGTGTTTTATGAGTTCTAGTTCCAGAGGCAACCCAGGTACCGGGGAGAGATGGACCCACATGCAGATAAGGATTGGCTGGAGGCTGTGGTGAGAGTCTTCAGACTAGTAGGGACACCAGCCAACTTCATGGTGATCCTTGCTGCAAGCCTCCTTCAGGCTACATCAGGCAAATGGTGGAGTCTGATGCTCTAGATGAATGAACAGGAAAAACTTCTATTGGAAGAATTCGAGAGTCTGTTCCGGGAGGATTTTGTACAAGAAACCCTTCGAGAGGTACAGATACAAGAGCTACGACATCTACATCAGGGTTTCATGATGCTGGCGCAGTACTCAGCGAGGTTCACCGACCTCTCACACTAATCCATTGATATGGTATAACACCTATTCTTCATGGCCCGGACATTTGAGGAGGGACTCAGACGAGAGATTAGAGGTTCAGTTGTCTCCCAAAACATCCTTACGCAGGTGGGAGTGTTAGAGCGAGCCCTCATAGTGGAGAGTTTTCTTACTGAGCAGTCTCCAGCAGTGAGACCCAGTACTAGCTGACTTACAGCGGAGTATTCTGCTGCTGGCAGTAGACGGATGATGCATAGGTCTAAGAGAACCAGACCCACAGTTTATAGCCTACACAACTCAGGATCGGTTGTACGGGGCACCCAGAGTGGAGACAGAGCCCGTCATACCCGGAACAAATAGTGTTGCTCCTATAGAGGGCTCAGTCACATGGCTCGTGACTATGAGACCCTCTACACTGATGATCAATAGATAGTTGAGGGACTTTCCAGGCAGAGGCAGAGGTACGATCGAGGCGGTCCGTAGGGCGCAGGCGGATGTGGCAGACGATCTTGCCATGCAGCTATCGGTGAATGACGTTATGAGGTGAAACTACCCCCACCACCAGGAGGTCCACCCCAACAGTAGGGAGTGGGTAGACAGGGGAGAGCTCAGATTCAGGCAGTTGAGGCCTATGACCATGGTGCTCCGGAGATTAATCGAGGTACTATCTCTGTCTATTCCACCTTAGCAACAGTACTTATAAACATGGGTGTCAGTCACTCTTTCATTTCCACTACCCTTATTCAGATCTTGGAGATTCCGATAGAAACGTTGTCTTGATCCTTACGGTTAGAGACAACTACGGGAGTAGACATGGTGATTATGCACTAGTTTCAGAAGTGTGAGCTTACTCTTGGAGGCAAAATCTTCATCTAGGATCTCCTCGTAGTGGCTTCGAGGCCTTACGACGTCATCTGGGGTATGGACTGGTTATCTACAGTCCATGATTAGATTTACTGTATTAGGCTAAAAGTGATGTGTGTCCGCACAGATGGGACTAGGTTCACCTTCACCGGCAATAAGGGAACCTTTTTAGCACATGACGAACTTACTTGAAGGAGGTTGAAACCGATCAATCACCAGTTGGCTTGCCTTACCCTCTGAGGAGTTGATGTGGAGAGTCTGACATATCCTGTAATGGTGGACCAGTACACTAATGTTTTCCCTGAAGATGATCCAGGACTAGATCCCTGTAGAGAGGTGGACTTATTCCATGACTTGTACCCTGGGATGGAACTGATATCAACTCCAGCATATCGGATGGATCCCATTGAGCTTCACGATCTGCGGGTAAAACAAGAGGACTTGTAGGTAAAAGGATTCATCCGGCCTAGTGTTTCTCCCTGGGTAGCCCCGATTCTGTTCTCCAAGAAGGAAGATGGGAGCTTGAGGATCTGTGTTTACTATCTTCTCCTAAACCAGGTGACCGTGAAGAACAAGTACCCACTCCTAAGGATTGACGATCTCTTTTATCAGCTCAAGGAAGAATGATGGTTCTCGAAGATAGACCTCAAATCAGGCTATCACCAACTCAGAGTTCGAGACAAGGAAGTGCAAAAGATGGATTTCAAGTGTCGGTAGGGCCACTAAGAGTTCTTGGTTATGCCGTTCAGTGTAACAAATGCTCTAGCAGTGTTCATGAGTCTCATGAATAGGATCTTCCAGCCATACCTCGATTTGTTTGTCGTAGTATTCATCAATGACATACTAATCTACTCGACTACTGAGGAGGAGCATGCCTACCCTATTCAAGTAGTACTGGACACACTCTGAGTGGACCAACTTTATGGAAATCTCTCGAAGTTCCAATTTTGGATTCAATAGGTTCAATTTTTGGGACATGTCATATTGAAGGAAATAGTTGATGTGGATCCAGTGAAGATCGAGGCGGTACTTGCTTGGGAGACACCCAGGAGTGTGATGGAGGTACATAGTTTCCTGGGATTGGCTGGATACTGCCGGAGATTCGTTCCTGATTTATCCAGAGTTGAAGCACTACTATTAGTCTTGACGAAGAAGGGGAAACCATATGTGTTGTCGGAGAGATGCTAGAAGAGCATTCCAGAGCTGAAGCAGAGGCTGACTAGTGCCCCAATCTTGTGGCTTCCAGAGGAAGGCATAGGGTACGTAGTCTGCTGAGATGCATCAGAGAACGGACTCGGGTGTGTCCTGATGTAGGAGAGAGAAGTGATCACATATGGTTCTTGGTAGCTGAGACAACATGATCAGGACTATGATACACATGACCTAGAGTTAGCAGCAGTGGTCTTTGCCCTGATGATGTGGTGGCACTATCAGATGGGAAAATGTTTTACTATGTACTATGATCACAAGAGTCTGAGGTATATATTCTTTCAGAAGAACCTAAACCTGAGACAACGGTGATGGCTTGAGTTCCTCCAGGACTATGAATTTGAGATAGTCTATACTCCTAGTAAGGGGAATGTTGTTGCGGGTGCGCTCAGTAGGAGGAATGGAATACAGTAGTTAGGAGAGGCGACCGAGATACTAGCTACCTTGCAGATATCATTTTTGGACAGGGATTGAGCAGCCAATCTACAGTCTCTTACATTTACTCCTCCCCTTCTTCAGTGACACTACTACAAAAATGGGCAAGGGATGCGCTTCACTTTTATCAGCGCTAGAAAAAAGCACTGATATAGGGGGCCTTTATCAGCGCTAAAAAAGCACTGATAAAGGGTGGCATTTATCAGGGCTAAAATAATGCTAATAAAGGCCCCCTTTATCAGTGATTTTTTTACTACTGATAAAGGCCCCCCTATATCAGCGCTTTTTTTAGCGCTGATTAAGGCGACCCCTTTATCAGTGCTTCTTTATGTAGCGCTGATAAAGGGGGTATTTATCAGCGCTTTTCCCAAGCACTGATAAATGTTGATTTTTAAAAAAATATATTTTGTCATGAAAAATAATATTTTGTTATATAAGTATATTTATATTGATATAAATACAATATATATTTTTTAAATATGTTATAGATACTTATAAATAGACTATTACATTTAATATATAAGAAATTTAGTGAAACTGACTTCAAAATATATTAAATAATATTATTAATTAATAATTTTCTAATTATTATCGATTAAAAATCATTTAATAACAATTTGAGGACATCAAAAATCAAAACAATTAATAAAATATATACAATATGTTGAAAATGTAACTCGAACTTAAATCAACCATAACTTTTGATCCGAGTGTCCGTTCGAGCTCATCACTATATCAAATCGAAGCCTGCGACGATCTCTACACGCTAGTGTCCCAGGAGAAGCCTCAGTCACATTTATAAAGCCCAAAAAAGTTCCATAAGGCCTCCAAAACTATGTTTTTAGTCGGGATACCCCGATGTTTTAACATTCAAACTTGTATAACTTCTAATCCGGATGTCTGTTAGGCCTGTACCACATATCATATCGAATAATGTTTCATTTTCTTCGATTTTACTGGTTGTGGAATTGAAACGAAATTCTAGATTATATGTTATGGTCTTTTTAACATTTTATGGTTTTTTCAAATACACATATATATGTATTTATTCGTAAATATATATGTGTTTGTGTGTGTTTGGGTGTCTATGTGTGGGTATGTGTGTTGTATATATGTATATATGTATGTATTTGTTTATTTACATACTTATAAACACACATCAAAAACATATTTTTTCATAAATGTGTTTAAAACTAATCTTTATAAGTACATTATATGGCTTTTCAAATACAAATATATATGTATTTATTCGTAAATTTATATGTTCGTGTGTGTGTGTGTGTATAACGACCCATACTTTACATACATTGTTAATACTTCAAAATTGAAGCATACTTATTACAACATATAACATAACCACGAAAGGACCATATAGGTATAATGTCTTTTGAAACTGGGAAACATAAACAACTGGTTCATAAAGAGTCTACACTGTCTCCCATTTATTTTATCATATCTATAGTCCCTTTTGGCATATCTTACTTAATAACCTTCTTCCTGACCTGGGGAAAGAAAACATACAAAAGGGTGAGCTCAAATGCTCAGTAAGGGTAAACAAAAGAAATATCAATCACATCATATACATAAGCACATAACTTTTGGAAATCTTAACCTGCAAAAGAGATCATAATTTAATAACATGGGATAAATCATGGCAGTGAAATGTAATCACAATAATCATAACTTAAAACATGAAACTTTTTGGCATACACACATAATCATAGAGAATCATATCATATTAGTTAAGACTCACTGCCAAGACTATCTTAGAGGACAAAGTCCATTTCTGAACCGAGTCACCCTCGTTTCAGTCCAGTTTCACTGAACCAGTATAACCTACCGTTCCATCCATGTCTATCTCATGAGATATAAAATCATTACCCAATGCATTGGAGGGAGATATAGGTCCCACCCATCACATAATGATACCATTCTTATGGGTGCCATAAAATCATAAACCATATATCATAGCATAACCCGTGTAATAAAAATGGGCATCTTAAACATCGTGACATCATAAAAAAATTCATATAAGATAAAGGAATTCATAAAAATAATTCCATCACAACATAGTCAAATAAATGTAATAATAGGGATAAAAACAGAACCCTTTATTATCTTAGATGGAAAATAATTTTGATAAAACACTTGAACTCCATTCTTGAGGAAAATATCCTTTCTACTTCAAAAACACTTTTCCTTTCTTAACATGTCATACAATTTTAAAATAAAAGAAGTTGATTAAAAAGAAAATTGAAAACTTATAAAGGAATATTTTTGGAAATAATGTTTTAAAAATCCATTCATGTTGTATAAGTTAAAAAAATAGTCTTCTCGTACTTCTGTCGGAAAAGTCAAAAAGTACCTCATACAAAAAACAACAAAAGATTCCTTTCATATATTTTACTAAAAACTAACCAAAGGGTAAAATTGTATATAAACAATTGTAGGTGGATGTAAATAATATTACATATTGGGGAAACATGGATGTGGATGATAAAATACACCCCAGTAAATTTCAAAGTATAAACAATCTCGGATAAAAATGAGATTGTGATATTTCTCTTACCTTAGGTCTGTTTTGCTTTGTAAGTGTCCAATCCTCCTGTATAATGATTTAAATAATGTTATTGACTTATTCCATAATCATACTTATTTTTATGATATCATATATGGTCATTTTCTTAGCTTCTTAGTAGTAATATTTCATTGCTACTTGTTATTCGGGTGCTTATAACTTTTTGTTCTTATGGGTGTTTTGTCGAATAAATTCTTATTCTTATATTTAGGTTATAAATACATCATCTCCAGAATGTTATTAGTGTAATATATATCATATTCATTCATTCAATTCATTTATATAATCATTATGAAATGAATATCATGTAGAACGAGTCGCATCACACCGTGGAGACGGTATTCCGTACGTACGCACGAGTGATGATATCGTTCCTATGATTGTGGACCTGTAATGGAGTGTATTTATAAAATTTCAGAATCTATATCACTTTATAATAGTCATATAAAGTCATTATTTACACCATTATACCCATCCAAGTAAGGTGGTGGTGGAAAATAGATTACACCACGGCATGGAGACGGTATTCCGTACGTACGCACGCGTGGTGATTTCTTTTTCCGTAGGATGGATAGATGGTGAAATAGGGTTGTTTCATACTTATAATAACATATCATTATATGAGTGATACTTATGTTATTACTTCATAATGAAACAACTAAAGAAGAAGAAGTGGAAGAAGAAATAAAGATGAAAGAATCGGTAACGGACATTACCTCTTCTTTGAAGTGCTTCTTGAGACCTTCTTTTAGGGCACTAAAATTGGGCTTTGAAGAAGAACAGGACCTATAGGATGTCTCTAGGGAAGTGGAGAGGAGTAATTGGCAGGGGTTGGCCGAGCTTGAATGCTCAAAGTGGTGTGAGGAAGAGGGGGAGGAGGTGCCCTTTTATAAGGGAGCAGAGGGGCACCTTTGGGAAAACTAAAATATTATTTTATTGTAAAGTAAAGTTCAGTTTAAAATAGCTCCAATTTGATATATTTCGAAGCTAAGGTGGGGATGAGTCTAAATCCTCTAATCCAATAGAATTTAGACAAGTTTAGGTTCCTATTGTAACCTTATCATTTATATTTAACATTAAGTTAAATAAAAGTACTTTTACCGTGTCTTCTTGTGTTCTTATACTATAAGGTTAATAAACTTACTATAAGCAACAAAAAAACCCCAAGTTGTTTATTATTAATATATATAACCTTATATAAGTAATTTTGCCTAACCTTAGATTTTTAGGAAAAATATACAATTACTAATATAATATTTGTTTTAAAAACTCTTTTATGTCAATTTTGACACTATTTAGTAATAGATTTTTGTGAAAATCATAACATAATTATTAGTTCGAAAGAAGTTAATTAAATCCATAATAACATGTCATATTAACCTATAAAATTATTTTAATTCATAAAAAGTCTCAAATTACATTTATTTTGGTGTTTATAACATTAATTATGTCAATATTTCATTAATAAGATAATTACTACATCATCTTTGTGTCATAAATAAATTAAATTATTTAATGTCTAAAAATTACAAATAAATTACCATTATGTAGGAAATTGTTTTAGCTTTATAATTAATATTTATAGTCGAATTTATCTTATGTATAACCCCTTATTAAAAATTATTTACTTATTCAACTTTGATTTTAACTATTTTAACCCTTCTTTAAATAAATTAATAATAAATGTCCTAATCTAATCCAAGTGGGCCTAAATGGTCATATTTTATTCCTATGTTTGTTTTGAGTCTAAATAAACTTATCCAATAGAATTAGGACATGTGTTAGGGTAATAATAATATCATCTTTACCCTTAATTACCCTATTTAATTTTAACATTGGTAAAAAAAAGTAAAAAGTTACTATTCACCAAAAATTATTTTCATCTCATTGAACCACATTTTAGTCCTTGATATTAACCGTGTCTCTCAAATTTTCGAAATTCCACTCACAGAAGCGGTAAAATTAAGATTTATGAAAAATTCAGTTTTTTTAACTACCACTTAGTGGTTTCACTATTCATCAAAAATTGAAAGTTTTCAGAAAAATACCAAAATTTCACCCTAGGCTAATTTCGATATTCCGAATCCAAAAATGAAGTCCATTTTGAAAAATAAAATTTATAAAATTTCAAAAAGTGGTTATTACTATTCATAACGGCTAGTTTTAATAATATTTTAATAGCATATCGTTGTTTAGTGAAACTCGGTATTGCGTACGACGCAAGCTATCGAGGAAGGTCGCGATTTCGTGTAAATCATGCCAAGAAAGTGTTGTGTAGAAAAAGATTCCATTGATGATTTATATAACATAAAAGCCTCGGTTGTTACATTCTACCCCCCTTAAAATGAATTTCGCCCTCAAAATTCGTCACTTTGTAACAAACAGATGAGGATACCTCTCCCTCATCATATCCTCAAGCTCCCATGTAGCTTCTTCTAATTGGTTGTTCCTCCATAAAACTTTCACCAATTGAGTGGTCTTGTTTCGTAGGACTTTTTCGCTACGATCCAGAATCTCTATCGGTTGTTCTTCATAAGAAAGATCTTGCTCCAGCTGTACCACTTCTGAGTTGAGTACATGTGAAGGATCAGGTATGTACTTTCTCAGGAGAGATACATGGAACACATCGTGAACTTGAGAGAGATTAGGTGGAAGCGCCAATCGGTAAGCTACCTTCCCTACACGATCCAGTATTTCGAAAGGACCGATATATCTAGGGCTCAACTTCCCCTTCTTTCCAAATCTCATAACCCTCTTCTAGGGAGATATTCGTAAGAACACTTTATCACCCACTTCAAACTCTAGGTCTTTTCTTCGGTTGTCGGCATAACTTTTCTGTCGACTCTGAGCAGCTCTTATGTGTTGTTGAATAGATCTGACCTTTTCTACCATTTCATCAACGAGATCAGGTCCTAATAGATTTCATTCCACAACTTCATCCCAACAAGTTGAAGTCCTACATTTCATTCCATAGAGAGCTTCATAAGGAGCCATCTGAATACTGGAGTGAAAGCTATTATTATAAGAAAATTCCACCAATGGTAGGTGTTGATCCCAACCAACTTTGAAATCCATAGATCAAGCTCTCAACATATCTTCTAGGGTTTGAATTGTTCTCTCAGACTGACAGTCTTTCTGAGGATGATAAGCAGTGCTGAAACTCAACTCTGTATCCAGAGTATGCTGAAGACTTCACCAGAACATCGAGGTAAATCTCGGATCCTGATCGGATATAATAGAATGTGGTAGTCCATTCAATCTTACCACTTCCTTTACATATATCATGTCAAGATGATCTAGATAGAAATCCTCTCTAATAGCAATGAAGTGTGCAGACTTTGTAAGACAATCAACTATGACCCAGATAGCATTATTGCCTTTGGATGTTTTAGGATGTCCTGTGACAAAGTCCATAGTGATGTTTTCCCATTTCCATTCGGGTATGGTTAATGGTTGTAACATCCCCTTAGACTTCTGTCTCTCGGCTTTAACTTGTTGACAAACCAAGCATCTAGAGACAAATTCATCAACATCTCTTCTCATGCCATCCCACCAGAAGTACTCTTTCAGGTCCCTATACATCTTCGTGCTTCCAGGATGAATAGAGAGTGAAGAACTATGAGCCTCATCCAGCAGCTCCTTCTTTAATTCGGGGATGGGAGGAACACAAACCCGATTCCTGAACTTTATTATCCCATCACAATCAAGGTTGAATTCAGGAACGTTTCTCACATTCTTTTGCAACTCGACATCTTCTTTCTGTGCCTCTTTAATCTTCACATGTATAGATGGTTGAACATTCATTTGAGAAAGATAAGATTTTTCCCCTTCCATTATAATTCCAAGATCCATCCTTTGTAAATCCATAAATATTGGATCTTTTGTGATCCTTATCATGGATAAACTAGCATGGTCTTGTCGACTTAATGCATCTGCCACCTTGTTTTCGTTCCCAGGGTGGTAATGGTTTGAGCAGTCGTAATCCTTAATCAGCTCCAACCATATTCTTCGACGCATATTCAGCTCCTTTTCTGTGAAAATATACATTAAAATTTTATGATCTGTATAAATATCACACCTTTCACCATAAAGGTAATGCCTCCAAATCTTTAATGCAAAGATTACCACAGCTAACTCCAAATCATGTGTTGGGTAATTTTGCTCATGGATTTTCAACTGTCGTGAGGCATAAGATATCACCATATCATTTTGCATAAGAACACACCCCAATACCTTCTTGGATTCACCACTATAGATCAAAAACCTTTCTCCACTACAAGGCAGTGTGAGCACAGGTGCACTGGATAACATTCTTTTCAACTCCTTGAAATTCTCTTCACATTCTTCCGTCCATACAAACTTAACTCCTTTCTGAGTCAACTTGGTGAGTGGATTAGATAATCGTGAAAAATATTTCACAAAACGTCGATAATATCCAGCCAAACCTAGAAAACTTCGGATCTCAGTTACTGTTGTTGGACTCGACCATTTTTAGATAACCTCTATTTTTGTTTGGTCCACAGATATCCCCTCTTTTGAGATTATGTGACCCAAAAATGCAACTTTTTGAAGCCAAAATTCACAATTGGTAAATTTGGCATAAAGATTCTCCTTTCTCAGGGTCTTCAATATATTTCTCAAGTGATCTTCATGTTCTTCCTTCCTCTTTGAATAGAAAAGAATATCGTCTATAAAGACTACCACAAATTGGTCAAGATAGTCTCTAAAGACTCTATTCATCAGATCCATGAAGATAGCAGAGGCATTAGTAAGACCAAATGGCATCACTATAAATTCATAT
This sequence comes from Viscum album, assembly GCA_963277665.1. NCBI lineage: Eukaryota > Viridiplantae > Streptophyta > Magnoliopsida > Santalales > Viscaceae > Viscum > Viscum album. The sequence continues at coordinate 408,785,229 of OY728130.1, forward strand.
TGTCCATACCTTGTACGGAAAGCCATCTTTGGTATATCCTCCCTTTTGACCCTTAATTGATGATACCCTGAACGAAGATCAATCTTGGAAAAGTATTGAGCTCCTCGTAATTGGTCAAATAAGTCATCAATGCATGGGAGAGGATATTTGTTCTGGATAGTGATCTTGTTATGTTCTCGATAATCAATGCAGAGTCTCATTGATCCATCTTTCTTCTTAACAAATAGAACAGGTGCTCCCCAAGGTGACGCACTAGGGCGTATGAATCCCTTATCAAGATTATCTTGGAGTTGCTTCTTCAATTCATGCAACTCAATTGGGGCCATTCTATATGGTGTCTTTGAAAAATGCAAAGCACCCGGTACGAGTTCTATTGAGAACTCAACTTCACGATTTGGTGGAAGTCCCGGTAATTCCTCCGTAAAGACATCATCAAACTCCCATACAATGGGAATATTCTTAATCATGTGTTTCTCACCAACCATTTGAGATAAATAACCTTCATTTAGTGGAATCAAGACCCATAAGATGGAAGAAATTTCCACTAGAAGGTTATGTTTATCCTTGCATTGATATACGATCATAGATTGATCTGGAATATGAAATGTGACTTCCCTTCTTTGGCAATAGATATGAGCTCCATATAAAGAAATCCAATCCATGCTAAGAATCACATCAAATTCCACTATAGGAAGGATCAGAAGATTTGCAGGAATCACTTTCCCAAAAACTTCGATCGGAGAAGAATTATTAACTTTTGATGCTACTGTTCTGCCATTAGGTGTTGTCACAGCTAACTCAAAATCTAATTATTGAGGTAATATGGTGATACCCTTAGAAAATTCTTCAGAAATAAAAGAGTGGGTGGATCCAGAATCAAATAAAACATTTTCTACTTTAGAGTGGATGGTAAGTGTACCTTTCACCACATCGTTATCGTACTCCACATCGCTGATAGAAATTGCATGTGACTTTCCTTTGTCTTTAGCCTTAAGAGTTTGTTGATGTCGACCATCATCATCAGCCCTTGGATTAGGGAATTTATTGGCATAATGTCCCATCTCCTTGCACTTGAAACATTGAAGTGTACTAGGTTCATTCTGTGTATCCCATCCTTTGTTTGCATCATTAGACATCTTCTTCCCATCATCACGGCATTCAAATGCCCGATGACCTTCCTTTCCACATTTGAAACATTTACTTGTCCCTTTCAGACAACTCCCTCCATGTTTCTTTCCACACTTTGAGCATAAGAGAAAGCTCATCTTCTTTTCAGTGTGCTCTTTAGATTTTCCTTTGAATTCCATATTCCTCTTCTTATCAAACCCGTATGACTGATGGGTTACTCCAATCTTCATCTTGACTTTGAGAGCACATCGAATGATTTCCACGTAGCTATTGAAGTCCCTTATGGATAACTCCCTTCGAAGACATGATTTTAAGCCACTAAATAATCAATCGATCTTACTATCAGGTTGGATAATAATACCATAAGCGTACCTAGAAAGTCTTGTAAAATTTGATTCATATGTACCAATAGATTCACCATCCTTTTTCTTCAGTTGAAGAAAATATTTCTCCATATTTTTTCGGAGAATACGCGGGATGTACTTATTGAAAAATAAGTTATTGAACTCGTCTCATTCCATGGACTCAATTTCATCCCTTTGCCTCGTATTCTAAATAAGATTACACCATTGATCAGCATCTCCTTCCAAACGATACACTGCTGGGATGAATTTATCATGTTCAGAACATTGAAGAACTGAAAATATCTTTTTAGTAGTACTAATCCATTGTTCAGAAACTAATGGATCAGTAGACCTGCTGAAAGAAGGTGGACGCTTCCTCATGAAGGATTCAACAGAATGTTTCTCCTTCCTTTGCTTGTTTGGATGTCCTGCATGATTCATAGCTTGAGAAAGTTGTGTGAGCATGGCTACAAGATTTAGCATTCCATCTCCCATAACGTTTGGTTGCTCAGGGGGACAATCATTGCATTGCCCGTCGCATTCCGCATTAAAACAGTTCCTTCGGGTTCCAGCCATTGACTAAAACCAAGAAGAATAGTGTGAGAAACACTAATTATAATAGGAAAACCACATAATCAAGAATACAATTTCACACTTAAGGTCTTATCCTAGGTTATTCAGGGCCATTTATAAAACACAAAGATTGTGTTCTATGCTTAGACTTATCCTTAGGGTTCTTACTAAGGCTTTCACATCCTAGTTTCCAAAGGTTGACTATACCTTTCCTCTGATACCAACTATAACGACCCATACATTACATACATTGTTAATACTTCAAAATTGAAGCATACTTATTAAAACATATAACAAAACCACGAAAGGACCGTATAGGTATAGTGTCTTTAGAAACTGGGAAACATAAACAACTGGTTCATAAAGCGTCTACACAGTCTCCCATTTATTTCATCATATCTATAGTCCCTTTTAGAATATCTTACTTAATAACCTTCTTCCTAACCTGGGGAAAGAAAACAGACAAAAGCGTGAGCTCAAATGCTCAGTAAGGGTAAGAAAAAGAAATATCAATCACATCATATACATAAGCACATAACTTTTGGAAATCTTAACCTACAAAAGAGATCATAATTTCATAACATGGGATAAATCATGGAAGTGAAATGTAATCACAATAATCATAACTTAAAACATGAAACTTTGTGGCATACACACATAATCATAGAGAATCATATCTTATTAGTCAAGACTCATTGCCAAGACTATCTTAGTGGACAAATTCTATTTCTGAACCGAGTCACCCTTGTTTCAGTCCTGTTTCACTGAACCGGTATAACCTACCGTTCCAGCCATGTCTATCTCATGAGATATAAAATCTTTACCCAATGCATTGGAGGGAGATATAGGTCCCACCCATCTCATAATGATACCATTCTTATGTGTCCCATAAAATCATAAACCATATATCATAGCATAACCCGTGTAATAAAAATGGGAATCTTAAACATCGTGACATCATAAAACAATTCATATAAGATATAGAAATTCATGAAAATAATTACATCACAACATAGTCAAATAAATGTAATAATAGGGATAAAAACATAACCCTTTATTATCATAGATGGAAAATAATTTTGATAAAACACTTGAACTCCATTCTTGAGGAAAATATCCTTTCTACTTCAAAAACACTTTTCATTTCTTAACATGTCATACAATTTTAAACTAAAAGAAGTTGATTACAAATATACTTGAAAACTTGTAAAGGAATATTTTTGGAAATAATGTTTTAAAATCCATTCATGCCGTATAAGTTAAAAAAAATATTCTTCTCGTACTTTTTTCGGAAAAATCATAAAGTACCTCATACAAAAAACGACAAAATATTCCTTTCATATCTTTTACTAAAAACTCACCAAAGAGTAAAATTGGATTTAAACAATTGTAGGTGGATGGAAATAATATTACATATTGGGGAAACATGGATGTGGATGATAAAATACACCCCCGTAAATTTCAAAGTATAAACAATCTCGGATAAAAATGATATTGTGATATTTCCCTTACCTTAGGTCCATTTTTCTTCGTAAGTGTCTGAACCTCCTGTATAATGATTTAAATAATGTTATTGACTTATTCCAGAATCATACTTATTTTTATGATATCATATATGGTCATTTTCTTAGCTTCTTAGTAGTAATATTTCATTGCTACTTGTTATTTGGGTGTTTATAACTTTTTGTTCTTATGTGTGTTTTGTCGAATAAATTCTTATTCTTATATTTTGGTTATAGATACCTCATTTACAGGATTTTATTAGTGTAATATATATCATATTCATTCATTCAATTCATTTATATAATCATTATGAAATGAAGATCATGTAGAACGAGTCGCATCACATCGTGGAGACGGTATTCCGTACGTACGCTCGAGTGATGATATCGTTCCTATGATCGTGGAATTGTATTGGAGTGTAATTATAATATTTAAGAATCAGTATCACTTTATAATAGTCATATAAATTCATTATTTACACCATTATAACCATCCAAGTAAGGTGGTGGTGGAAAATAGATTACACCACGGCGTGGAGACGGTATTCCGTACGTACGCATGCGCGGTGATTTCTTTTTCCGTAGAATGGATAGATGGTGAAATAGGGTTTTTTCATACTTATAATAACATATCAGTATAGGAGTGATACTGATGTTATTACTTCATAATGAAACAAATAAATAAGAAGAAGTGGAAGAAGAAATAAAGATGAAAGAATCGGAAACGGACATTTCCTCTTCTTTGAAGTTCTTCTTTAAGACCTTCTTTTAGGGCACTAAAATTTGTCTTTGAAAAATACCAGGACCTCTAGGATGTCTCTAGGGCAGTGGAGAGGAGGAATTGGAAGGGTTTGGACAAGCTTGAAGGCTCAAAGTGGTGTGAGGAAGAGGGGGATGAGGTGCCCTTTTATAAGGGAGGAGAAGGGAATCTTTGGGAAAACTAAAATATTATTTTATAATAAAGTCAAGTTTGGTTTTAAATAGCTCCAAATTGATATATTTCGAATCTAAGGTGGGGATGAGTCGACATCCTCTCATGAAATCGAATTTAGACAAGTTTAGGTTCCTATTTTAACCTTATCTTTTAGATTTGACATTAAGTTAAATAAGTTTACTTTTACCATGTCTTCCTGTGTTCTTATAATATAAGGTTAATAAACGTACTATAAGCAGACAAAAGAACCCCAAGTTGTTTATTATTAATATATAAAACCTTATCTAAGTCATTTTTCCGAACCTTAGATTTTTAGGAAAAAAATAACAATTACTAATATAATATTTGTTTTAAAAATTATTTTATGTCAATTTTGACACTATTTAGTAATTGATTTTTGTGAAAATCATAACAGAATTATTAGTTCGAACCAAGTTAATTAAATCAATAATAAAATGTCATATTATAATCTAAAATTATTGTAATTCATAAAAAGTCTCAAATGACATTTATTTTGGTGTTTATAACATTAATTATGTCAATATTTCATTAATAAAATAATTACTTCATCATCTTTGTGTCATAAATAAATTAACTTATTTAATGACTAAAAATTACAAATAAAATACCATTATGTAGGAAATCGTTTTAGCTTTTTAATTAATATTTATAGTCTAATTTATCTTATGTATAACCCTATATTAAAAATTATTTACTTATTCAACATTGATTTTAACTATTTTAACCCTTCTTTAAATAAATTAATAATAAATGTCCTAATCTAATCCAAGTGGGCCTAAATGGTCATATTTTATTCCTAAGTTTGATTTTAGTCGAAATAAACTTATCCAATAGAATTAGGACATGTGTTAGGGTAATAATAATATCATCTTTACCCTTAATTACCCTATTTACTTTAAACCGTGGTAAAAAAAAGTAAAAAGTTACTATTCACCAAAAATTATTTTCATCTCATTGAACCACATTTTAGTCCTTGATATTAACTGCGTCTCTCGAATTTTCGAAATTACACTCACAGAAGCGGTAAAATTATGTTTTATGAAAAATTCAGTTTTTTAACTACCACTTAGTGGTTTCACTATTCATCAAAAATTGAATGTTTTCAGAAAAATATCAAAATTTCACCCTAGGCTAATTTCGATATTCCGAATCCAAAAATGAAGTCCATTTTGAAAAATAAAATTTATAAAATTTCAAAAAGTGGTTATAACTATTTATAACGGCTAATTTTAATAATATTTTAATAGCATATCGTTGTTTAGTGAAACTCGGTATTGCGTACGACGCAAGCTATCGAGGAAGGTCGCGATTTCGTGTAAAGAAAGCCAAGAAAGTGTTGTGTAGAAAAAGATTCCTTTGATGATTTATATAACATAAAAGTCTCGGGTGTTACAGTGTGTGTCTGTGTGTGTGTGTTGTCTATATCTATGTATGTATTTATTTATTTATAAACACACATAAAAAACATATTTTTTCATAAATGTATTTAAAATTAATCTTATAAGTATATATTAATATACAAAAAAATATAGGTATAAAAAATATAACTAAAAAAATATATATATAAATATATTAATATATGAATTAATATATATATATACTAATATATGAATAAATATATTTATATTAATATGAATCTATATCAATATATGAATAAATATAACTATATATATATATAGATATATCATTAAATAGAGAAAAAACGAAATAGCATAGTGGTAAAGGTGTAGCCGCGAAAGGGGGGAGGTCCCATGTTTGAGTTCGGGTGGAAGCGAAGGGGGTGCGCGCGTATGAGGCTGCACGGGAAGGGAAGCGTGCGGGAGACCTCCTAGCGCTGATAAAGGTGGTGTGAAGCACTAAAAAAAGCACTCCCCCATATTATTTTAATTTATCTTAATTGTTTTAATTATTCTTGACCTTCATGAGCGCTTTTTAAAAGTGCTGATAAAGGCCTCTTTTATCAACGCTAAAAAAGGATTGATAAAGGGGTCTTTTATCATTACTTTTTTTAGCGCTGATAAAAGCGGCCTTTATCAGCGCTTTTCGGAGTACTGATAAAAGGGACCCCCCCTATATTAGCAATGATCTTTATAGCACTTTTTAGCTCTTTTAAATCCCTTTTAGCGCTGATATATGTATTTTTTGTAGTAGTGTGATTTAGGGAGGCACATCATGGGGGCATTGACTACGAGACACGACCTACTCAGTTATGTACATGGCATGCACCTGATGGATTTTTTGTGGGTGGAGAGCACGTCATCCTCTACAGAGGATGTACCATGGTTCCGGTTGCACTTCAGGAGGAAGTGTTGAGAGAGTTCCACACCTCCCCTCGAGCGGTATATCCAAGAGTGGCGATGATATACCAGGACCTGTGACGATAGCACTGGTGGCTAGTTATGAAGAAGGTAGCAGTAGAGTTTGTCTAACGATGCCTCACTTTTCAGCAATTGAAGGCAGATCATTAGGTATCAACAGGCTTGGTTCATCCATTTGAGGTCCTGGAGTGGAAGTGGGATGAGATATCCATGGACTTCGTGACAAGTCTTCCATGTACATCTAGGAGTCATGATTCGTTACGGGTGATCGTCGACCGACTCACCAAGTCAGCCCACTTCTTACCGATTAGAGAGATGCGATCAGTAGAGATCTTGGGACGCCTCTACGTGCATGAGATTGTGAATTAACATGGAGTACCTTCTTCTGTTGTCTCTGACCATGAAACACGGTTTAATTATCGGCTATGGAAGGGGTTGCAAGAGGATTTTGGGACACAGCTTTGCTTGAGCACCACCTTCTATCATCAGAAAAATGGTCAGATCGAGGGAACAATCCAGACCCTCGAGGAAATGCTTCGTGCTTGTGTCCTCGACTTCAGTCGTAGCTGGGAGGACCAATTTCCTATGGTGGAGTTTTCCTACAAAAACAGCTATCACTCTACCATAGGGATGACAACTTTTGAGGCCTTGTATGACCGACCATGTAGAATTCCACTATGCTAGACAGACCTAGGGGAGTCAACACAGGTGGGACCTAAGATGGTACGAGCTACCATGGAGAAGGTGCAGATCATCTAGGAGTGCTTGAAGACTACACAGAGTAGACATAAGTCATATGCTAAAAGGATACAGAGGCCTATGGAGTTCAAGGATGGTGACCATGTCTTCCTTTGGGTCTCACCTCGTTGAGGTCTATGGATATTTGTCCATGGTGGAAAGATATCACTGAGGTTCATCAGATAATTCTAGGTCCTTAGCATAGTAGGAGAGGTGGCTTCCCGCTTGGATCTTCCAACTCAGCTGCATCGCGTTCATGACGTCTTCCACGTATCTCAGCTGAGGAGATACGTGCACGACCCATCCCACATCATCGACCATGTGGATATAGACATCAATGACTGGGCGACTTTCACAGAGGTTCCACTGGAGATTGAGGATCGACAGAAGAAGGACCTACGTGGACGATCCATACCTTTGGTGCGTGTTCGCTGGTAGCACAAGAACCTCCAGGAGAGAACATTGGAGTGGGAGGCTCAGATGCCTTCTCAATAGCATCATTTGTTCCCATAGTTCGAGTTGTAGCTTACGGGGAGGAAAATCTCTGAGGTGGGGAGAATTTAAAGACCCTGAATTCCCATGAATTTCTTTTAAATAAATTTGAATTTTACGAGTCCACAGTTTCTGACAACACTTGATTTCAAGGCCCGGTGTGTCCGGAATCAATTTCTGAAGTTTGGTTCTAGTACATTTAGTAAACGTACGTTCAGGTTTTTATAAATTTTGAACCGGTGCTCAGAATTGAAAATCTAGGGCACCGTTTAACTCACAGAATTTGTAATTTTTTAGTGAGACCTTCACCGTAGTATCGTTCTAACAAGTTTGGAAGTTATTTTTTGGGGGGTTTTAATTAAAGTGATTAAAATAAAGTTTTAAATTTATTTTATTTGGGTGGTTAAAACCTCCAAGGGGATGTTGGAAGTGGGGGCCACCATACCCTAACCTCCCCTGAGAGGTTATGGTAGTGGGGCCCACCCGCACATAACCTTCCGCAAGAGGTTACGACTTGGGGACCACCTGAGACCCATAAATTTTCTATTAAATGATAGGGATGCGGACCACCCGACCCCTCTTAATGGTGGAGGATAAAACCTCCCACCTCTCCCTCTTTAATAAGGGAGATCCTCTTGCCAAAATACCTAATTAAATGTGACCCCTCTCATGAATTTAATGAGGTAGGGTCCACTCTTTTAATTCACCAAATTTGAATTACGTGCCCACATAATTTTAGACAAACCCTCCATATCCTATATAAAGGATGCCTGGGGGAAGGTTTTGGGATGACTTCTTCAAGCGACAAAACATTGACAAAGAGAAGTGACGCCCAAACCTTAGAGAATTATTTCTCCAACGAAGAACCGTCACCCACAAAGAAGGAAGAACGATGAATTTCATCTTCATCCTTATTCAACTGGGGCAAGAAAGGGAAGTATTGCTGCCCATGAAGAACACTGATGACATCATCTTGACTTTCCTTCTTCGATCTCTTCTTCCTCCATATTTGACGGAACGAAGACCACCTTCTAGGACTTCATTATTGATCACCAAATTTGAGGTAGGGAGTTTTTTGTTATTTTATATTTGAATATAAACCTCGTCATCGAACAAGGATATGTTATGAATCACCAATTTCTATCACCGTAATGAGGACGGCTCGGGCCGCATGAACATGGTCTAACCATACCCTTTTTTATTCTTGCTCGATGAAAATGGCCTAGAAAATAGGTGACGATGACGAAGATGGAGAACAAAGGACGCACTACTCACGTTCTCCGCGAACCGTGCCGCCCCCACGGCGCCCTGGCCCGCTACCCAAACCCTGCCGGCGGCCTACCCAGTGCACTCGCACCCTACCGGCGGCCTTCCCGGCACCCTCGAGGTGCCCTAATGCACCACCCAGCTCCCCAGCACGCTGCCCATCACCCCCTGCTGCGCTACCCAGTGCCCCCGCAGGCCCATTCGACATTGCTCGGTGCCCCGCGGCCCCCAACCGTGGCCTGCCTGATGACCCGGCACGCCGCCCGTGCCCAAGAGCGCTGCCCGACACCCTGGCGCGCTGCTTGGTGCACCCGCGGCCTACCGGTGACAAGACGACCTGCCCGAGCTAACCCACTACGTCCCCCACGGTGTCGCTGGCCGAAGCGGCCCGGTCTCCTAGGCCGAGTCACCGAGCTGCATACGTGGCGACTATCAGGCCGAATCACCCTCGAGGTCCGCTGGGTCGTGCCCAGCAGATCGGGTCAAAACATATCGGGCTGACCCACCCAATGGACCGGGTCAGACCCATCGAGTCTGACCAGGTCGACCCAGACTGGGTCGGCCCAGAATGGGTTTGGCTGAGTTGGTCCGACGAGGTCGAACCCGACTCAGACCCATTACTGACCCATTACCTTCATGAGACATATCTTTGGAACCAAGAATCTGATTGATGAACCGTCAGCAGTGCAGGTATTCTTGGAGCATAGCTGTCCTTTGAGTATACCGCACTGGAGTTCGGGGTAATCTTGAGTCACGTTCAGGTTGGTTCATACACGAATTCAACTGGGCCCCCGGGACTAAAATGCTAATAACTCACAGACCGGGCATCTGATTTACGCGTCGTCTATTGTGTTGATACCCCTATGATGTGGCGGTCCATTGAGATAATTTTTCGTGAGAATTCATGACACTTGGAGAATCGAATAGTAGCTCGTGAAGCGGATCCTTCCATTGACAAGCATACAGAGTGCGGAGACCTAATAGCTATAGACCTGATGGCTGCTTGACCGATTCGACTCGGAGTGACTCGACTAGCCCATTGGGGAGAGCCCGGTATTTGGTAGCAGACCCATGGCGGACAGAGCGCCTGGTAATTGGAAGCAGACCCGCGGTACTTGATAGGAGGAGTACCTGTGTAGGATATTAGGGGGACCACCTGGTATTTGGTGGCAGACCCGCAGCAGATGGAGCGCCTAATAGTTGGAAGATGACCCGAGTTACTCGATAGGAGTAATACCTTAGTAGTCCAAGGTTAGTGAGATGTTCCTTGGTGTCATGACAGGCCCACTGTACTCGATAGAGGAGGACTTGTCTAGAAAACATGGTTTCGATAATTAAAATCATGGTTTGAGATGAGTCAATCACATCTGTGTTGTCCTCATGATTGAGATGGGTTACTTGATAACTTAGGTATATTTATAGTCACATACCTATGTAATGGTTATCCATTGAAATATTAACTTTTGGATTATCATTGTTGGATTTTGTGAGACCTTGAGGGTCTCGGGGTCCCTCTTGAGTATTGTTATACTCACCCCTGCATAGGCTATGTCCGCACCTCGTTGTATTGGTTGTAGACGACGGACAGCACTGACTGAGACGGAGTGTACGAGGAATGGATGGTACCCAGAGGTGGACCTAACGGCGACTCAGTACCAAGAGGAGACGGGCGGACGTGGAGCACTAAGGAGCCAATCTGTACCTACCTTTCAGGTAGGATCCATGGTTGATGATCCAGGAGCTGCTAGACACCTTCCAGCTATTTGTATTTTTAGTTTTACCTGTTTTTCCTTTCCTTTACTTTATTGGTGGGCTTGCATTTCTAGCCCATTTACTTTAATTAGACTTTTTATACAGCTTTTACTTAGTGTATGTTTACGCTTGTACTCTGGTAGTGTGAGTATACGTTTTATAAAGACAATTCATTAACAATTTTAGGGATTTACGCCTTTGGTGCTAGTCGCCAACCACTGGCCATTGGAAGGTGGGCTTGTGGTAGTCAAGATACGGGCCCCGGGGGATAGTTCGTGACATCACTATTAAGAAAATTTATTTTGTCCTTCATATCAATGTTTTTTTTTCATATATGTGGGGAGAAATATTTTTTTTGATTGAGCACAACTAGGGGTTCTAATTGATAAATATGATGGAGGTATATAATCTTAAGAGTTTGTTTTGGACAACATAAGGTTATTATGCATTTTTAGTACTTCCTTTTGGTTTTTAAATTCACTTTATGTAATTACAGAGATTACTAATAGAGTTTTCAATGATTTCATTGATAATGTTGTGGTTGTGATTATTTCTGATATTTTATTTAATTATAAATTTTTGGAGGAATGTTAAATAAAAAAACGTTCGCTTTCTAACCCTAAATGATTAGAATGAATGAACAATTTTGTAAGATTGAATTTGGGTTGAAATCAATATTATTACATTGAAAAATAATTTCTATAGATTGTATAATTGTTTACCCTACTAAAACTAATGTTTTTGATAAATGGAAAACCCCAAAAATATCAGAGGGACTCATTGATTTCATGAATTAATGGGTTAGTATAGATTTTTTTTAAAACATTCCTTGGTTTTTTATCCCGCTGACCATGTTAATTAAAAAAGAAATAAATTATATTGAGAAAAATTATGTGATTAATGTTTTCAATAACCCAAATGAATAATGGTGAATTATCATGTTTTTTCCGTTCCCTCTTGATATGATGAATTCATAACCAGCAATGATACTTATTCATAGGGACATGGTTGTGTCCTGAGGCATAATGATTAGGTAATTTTGTTGGCCTCATGTTAAATAAAACCACATGAGTAAACATATCTTACACACGATTTGGAAATACGTATTGTGAATTTTGTTTTAGTAATTTAAAGGAATCATTTATATATAGTATGTTCTAAAAGATATGTTGATCAAAAAAAGTTTATGTATATATTAACCAAAAAGTAGTTATTCAAGAGGTAGAGAAGATATCTTAAACTATTAAAAGATTATGTTTTAATTATTCATTATCTTCTAAAAAAGGAAAAAATTACTTGATTCCTTATTCTAGAAAAATAATTTAATATTAACCATGTTACATTTGAAACATGGCCCTTGGGTGAATTCTTTGGAGAGTTTTTTCCAAGATGATGTAGATGTAAGAACGTCCTATATTATATTTCAGGTGACAGTCAAATCATCTCTATCCATGTGGGGGTGAATTTTTTAGTCACTATAGTAGTATTATTGCAGGTACTGTAGCTGGTTCAGTGTAGTACTATTGAATCTAGAACTATTCATTCGATTTTTTCCTTCAGACATTTGGTTGGGGCCTACGGGTCTTAGGGACTTCGGGCCCCTGGACCTTTGAGCCTAAAAGAAGAAGACAAATCCCAATATATATCACACTGGATAGATTCCCAAGATGATGATTCATAAAATATTAGCATCTATTATTTCAGATCTAACCAGATTAGAAGGATGAGAGGTTATGACAATTGTCGTCAGTACCATTCATTATGCATCTCTACATGTAGAAATGATAGCAGATCATACATGAGTGGTGGGGAGTTGGTTGCTGACAATGATGTAGATATGATGGGGAAATGTTCTAGTGTTTTACGGCCTTGGACCTTATGTTCATACATTAGGCATCATAGATTAGGCCTTCAGGGCATATTATTGGGCTTCTTCTACATATCTGACATTCAATGTAAGGTTTATCCCTCAACCGATAAAAATGGTATTATCAAAAATATTTAAAACTATCATGAATACATTAAAGTAAGATAAGAACACACTAATAAGGTTAATATTCCTGAATTAAATTATGATAGAGACCTTGTTTTATGATTTGGAAAAAGATTATATATTCCTTTGACTTCCCATTTGAAAACAGAATTGTTCTGTAAAGCTCATATTTCTCAATTTTCTATTCATTATGGATGCAATAAGATATAAAGAGTCCTTCGACAGTATTAATGGTGTTATTAAATAATTAGAGATATTATATACCATAGTTTTAAATGTTTGATATATCAATATTTTATGGAAGAAACACAATTATGAAATGGAATTCTTAATATTTTCCCAGTGTTTGATTAAAAATGGGAAAATATATCAATTTATTTCATGGTGGGACTACCAACGAAATCATGAGGTAATAATCTAATTTTGGTTATTGATTATACATTAACTAAATATGCACATTTCCTTCATTTTCAAGATACAATGTCTTGGGATAAAAATGAATCAAACTATATCAAGAAGATAGTCATGTTACATAGAAAACCTTTATCCATTATATCTGGCCATAATTCATATTTGAAATTAGAATTTTGGAATGGGCCTCAGAAGTTATTTGGAACTAAATTAAATTATATTATAGAATTTCATACCAATTTTAAATGGATTTGAATTTTTTTGGAGTAAACATCTATCTTTAGTTGATTTTTCTTAAAATAACATTTTTCATTATAGTATAGAGATAGATATTTTTGAGGAATTATTTTTAATCATTGTGTTTAACACCTTTATTTTGGTATGATGTGGGAGAAACAAATATAATGCTAGAAACGGTGGTATCTGAATGGTGGAGATGGTGCAGTTGATTCAAAAAAATGTGGATGGTTCAGAATGAGAAGATAAGTAGTGCAGATTACTAGAGGAATGATCGTTCTTTCAAGGTAGGTGATCATGTATTTCTCAATATAGCCAATGTAATAGTGTAATTTTTTTAAAAGGAATTTATGTTAATTTTTCATTAAAAAATTAAATCCTTGGGAAAGAATTATCATTTTCCTACATTGTATCCCTACCTCTATGTTTATCCTTGTTAGAAAACATATTTCATGTTTTAATGTTAATGAAATTTTTTCCATATTCTTTTTAGGATGTAAATGTCAAGTATTTTAGTTGGAAAATAATACTTCTTATAATTTATTCATGTTTCTCTTCATAAAAATGGACTAAAAGTTATGTTGAATAAAGTGATTAACTAGGTTATGTTCTTATGTAAAAACTAAATGGTTGAAGAAGCATCCTGTGAATCAGAAAATTTTATGTGGGAATCATATCCCCGATTTTTAAATAGGTTATTAAAATGGTGACTACATAATATCCCATAAGGGTGATTAATGTAAAAAACAATATAGTAATAGAATACATTATTATCATGTAGATTAATATTTATAAATCATATAGTCATACTAATTGTAATTTTTTTTAACTTTTGAAAAAATAAAATTGATTTAATTGAAATCATTTTCATAAGATTTTATTTAAATGATTATGTTAAAAATTAATAAATATTGATTTTATAAAATTAATTTAATTTATAAAATAACCAAATAAAAAATTAAAATAAATTTACATATTTTTATTTCTTGAAAAATAATGATTTTTAGTGAATTGTTAAAATTTTAAAATTTTGTAAAACTGTCATTTTATTTCAATAAATAAAATAATTTGAATTAAAAATTATTCATTAAATATTATTTCATTATAAATATGTATTATTTATTAATATTTAACCTAATTAATTGCATGAAAACAATATTTACACAATATTATAGAATAAGTTTATTGATGAGTGTAAATTTATTGTTTTCTAAAAATTGTTTTAATGTGAATATTCATAATCCACTTTTATTAAATGAAATTACATTAATTTAAATTATATAAGTGAAATTTATTTTATATTTTTCTATAAATAATAATTTCAATTATTATAATTATTATTACTAGTTATAGAGTTGATAAAAAATCATTATATTCTTGGAAAACATATTTCACGAAAACCATGTTTTTTAGCATTTCAGAAGATATAATTTTAAATTAAATTATAAATAGTATATGAATAGAATTTTCACAAATATAATCAATATTTTCAATATTTATAATTTATATTATAAAATGAGGTCAATTTAATTTTTTTTCTTAATGAATATTGAAAATTGTAAAAATATGTTTATATCGTTAAGGTGAAGAAAGATTCACCCGGGGTTAAAATAAAGGGATAAGGGTTAAAATAAAATATTTTTTCTTGTTAATTATCCATATTGGATCCTTTTTTCATGTGAAATACATGAGTATAACTGTATTTAAAAAATATCACGTATGTCATCTCACTCACTTCTAGAAGATGGCACCCTCTACCCTCTACTAAATACCTAAAAAGACTTTATTATTTTCCAATACCTACCCAGATACATTATTTAATTCTATACCCATATACTAGAGACATTTTTTATAGGATAACTAATCTAGGTAATATTTTGGTATAATCTTAAAGGTTGTCAGAAGATGAGGTGTCGTTCTTAACAGATGTTTTTTATTTTTTCTTTAACTCTGACATCCTTATAATTATATTAAACCATGTTGATATAATAAAATAAAAAATATCCAACATTACAAGTTGTTATTATATAATGGAATAACTAAAACAAAATTTTCATCCATCAGATGGGAAATAAAATCATCATTAGTGTGTAAAACTACCTACCTCCTCTTAACCCTATGAAAGTCATTTTCTATCATCACAACTCATAAATAATTATAATGATGAATTAAATTATATATATTATCAGGATATATTTATCACTATCAGAAGATAATATTTCATTTAATTTTTCTGTTTCTATTCTCTAAAAAATTTTAACATCATTTGTGCATACATGTGGACTACCATCTCCATGAAGTGACATGATTGTTTTTACAACAAAACACAAAATGGATATTATATATAAAAATATTTATAATAATAAAATTTTATTTATGTAATTATTATCATTATTCAAAGATAAAATAATCCATACCTTCTTTAAAAAATGAAAATTATGAAATGGAAATGTTACATATACGTAAGTACAACAAACAAAATCTATGATTGTAAATTTTTTTAGTAATAATATTTAATGATTGGATTAAATGTATAATTTATAGAATTTTAATCATTTTAAATTATTGGATTTAAATGTATAATTTATGTGTAATGTGATAAATATTCCATGATTATTATTCTATACATGTTAAAAAGATGACCTATTTGATCATCTTTAACCTATCAAAGTGATTTTTGACATATAAGTTAAATACCATCAAAACATATGTAGTGAATATAAATGATTAACTATTTGCACGTAGCATAGTAAAATATAAAATAATAAGGATAGTCAATTAAAAAATTTTTCCTAACAAAGTAAAAAAAACATATATTTATTATTCATGAAGATAAAGAATGTACTTGATGAGCTGGACTCGAGGTAACAGACATTATAAAAAACTATTAATGTTATATTCTTCAACTCATTTTTTATCCATGTTCATATTTTTTAAAATATTTTAAATTTTTTGCTTGAAAATAAATGATTTATAAAATATATTTTATCTATCTTTTTTCTTTGTTTCAATTATTTACAACATCATTCTTTTTACATGTTTTTTACAAAATGTTTTGAAAAAATGACCAAATGAATGTTCTATTTTAAGATATATGGTCATGAAATTTATAACAAAATAACAATTATTTTATGTTTTTTGTCCTTTAAGTAATTTATTTTTTATAATAATAAAACCCATATTTCCCTATTTATACGTATTTAGGTATTTGATATCATTTTCTACAAAAACTGGAACTTAAATATCTAAAAGGGTTTTGTATATGGGTGTAAATAATTTTTAGAAAGGGATTTATGATTCCAATATTCATGTTTAGTTTTATTTATTCATGTTATACTCCTTGGATGTTGTTTATACGATTTGTTGAGCTCCATTATATATCAAGGTTGATATTGATATAAATTATATTATGGGTATGCATATATAACACTCAAATCCATTAGGTAATTATTATCTTCACTTGATAATTATACATGAAGTCAGTTGTATAGTTATTAAAATTTATAAGGGTTTCATAAGGGTACTATAAGTTGATTTCCCAGAAAACCTATATGAAATTTATATATATGTTAATTAGATTTCATGAAAATTGTGTGTTTTCAAAAGGTAATACAAATGGTCTTTTTAAATGAAATAAAAAGCCTCTTTTGAGTAAAATTGTACATTTTTAAGAAGAATAATCTCTTGGATTTCCATGTTTTTCACTAAACTAATATATTTGTTCTTTTTATGTACCTTACTGAGAATTTTTTCTCATCCCATACTTTAAAAAATCACAAGGTTTTTTGATGGAAAATGAAATGTAACAAGTCGTCCTGAATGGTGTGATTATTTTTCATGCATAGAAAAAACATTTTAAAATTCCCATATTATGTTGAAAATTGTTATTGATAATAATTAGAGACATTGTAATATATGGGATTGTTATGATTGTTTTCTAAAATATTTCTCTAGAACTCTAAAAATAATAATATCCTAAAATGTAAGAGAATTAATTCTTAATGTAAAACTCAGAATTATGTAATTTTTAGGAAGGGTTCATATACTCACCACCATTTGATTATCTGTGTCATTTCATCATTATATCATAAATCAGATCCTTAGTACCCACATCTTCTCCATTATAAATCATAATGACTAGAAATGACTGACACACTTAATTTCAAAAGAGGTCATTAGAAGTGAACACCTAACACCAAGGAAATTATTCCCAAACTCTTCAATCCAATGATTTAATAATTCCCTAAATAATTTTATCTCTAGGATTATAATTATATTTGACATAATACTCTACCCACCACAAATGGATCTCACAAGAAAATCATACAGTGGATGTGAGAGCCATTTTATTGTGATGAAAAAACATTTTAAAATATGTACTCAAACAGACTAGGTTTTCTCATTTTATTGTGATGAATTAGGAAGGACCCATGTATTTGTATTATTTATTTGGTAGGTATTTTATGATTTTCTTGTGAGAGCCATTTTTGAATATTTTGGGATTGATACTCATGCAATGTACATACAGTGGATGTGAGTATAATAATCTAGTGGGAATCCCTAATTCCACAACAATATTGAGTGATATTTTGATCTATTGGGTGGGAATAAAATACTTATGAGGATTGAAGTTATACTCATTCAATAAAACCAAACTAAAGAAGAAAACATAATACAAATAATGGTTTATTAATTATGTTCTAATTTTCAAAAAAGGCCAATACAACACCTGAACCTACCTATATCAAAAAATACTATAATGAAGAGAGTGTTACAACTTGATAAAATTTTTGACCCACACATGAAGAAATTGGGAAGCATTCTATACCAATACTGACCCATAAATTATGTTTCTAGTTATGTATCATACTAAATCCCTAACACTACCCTAATATACAGGGTTTGGTGTCATCATGTCAATAATAATAACATATCACTCTTGCTATATCACAAATAAACTACCAAAATTTAAGCTTCTCCCTTATTAAATGCCACACAATAATACCCATATCACTCCTTCTAACAAAAGAGTGTTTTCATATGCTATTTAATACCACACATTCTCACTCGGGGTTATTTGAGTGATGACATCTGTGATTATCCATCTCACTAATGATGGGTAACATATAATGTCTCAAGTAAATCCATATCAATCAATGATGTCCCAAAAATCATAACACATACCAGTCCTTCTAACTCAGTTTTGTTCACACATTCTATTTTAATAAAAACATTATAATATAAGGTTTTCCTTAAAACAACATAACATATAGTATGTATAAATAAGAAAGTAACCCAACAAGCCATTTGTCAGTTAAGAAATATTCCAAAAAAAATCCATGATATCCCTTAGTTTATAACTCTGTACCTATTCATGGTTTCCCACCTAACCACATTCATTCACACTATAATATCTTTGTTGAGTTGAATCATTACTCAAGCACAAACCCATGGCATTCTTGCCAGCCAATAATTGTCCAAACCTAGCTGGATCACCCTATACTGATAGTAACCACGTTGATATACTTTAAATAATTCATGGAACCATGAAAGGATAAATTAAATCCAATTTATTCTAACTATATGTCATAAATTTTCAATAACACAATCTATCAATGGCTATAAAAGAGGTTCACATCATAGAATGGTCCTAAATAAAATAGGAAATTTTATAACAATCTATCTCGTTATTTCGTATTAATAAATGATATATTACAAAAGAATACACATAATACAATACAAGAGATCAATTATTGTGTATTTTTTAATTAGTTACATTACATAAAAATTTATAATAGGAAATAAATTATCTTTATATAAATATGCCTTAACATTCTAGCACTGAAATATGCATGGGATATCATTGGGCCAAACATAAGAAACAGGTGAGATATAAATCCAAGTAAGCGAATTATCATGAAATAGATAAAAATGAATAATATTTTTTATAAAATAAGAATATAATTGGGGAATAAAATGAGTTTTAATCATAAACATGAATAATGAGATATGATATAGTATGATAATCATAAAAGAACCATGTGATAAGTGGAAATAACTTAAAGCACTGATCATAAACATAGGTCCAATCTAACTACCAAGACATAATTATAGAAACATTATCATAAAGGAATTAGGATTACTCTTTATCCGAACATGATATATAATGAGACTAAACATCCCCCAATTCTTTGGAGCACTATATAATTCTAGGTGAACCCATCACATTCATTTTATTCTCATGCATAAGTGTTCCATATCGATCATAAAACATGGATTCATTCTTCATAATTTTTTATTCTTTAATTAAGGAGTGTGAAACTAAAAAATACATGACTTAATTGAAATATGTATACTTTTATAAAGTTGTAAACACTTGATATTAAATGAGTATGGTATTCATTAAACAATAATTTGGGATGAAAATTAGTGGTAAAATTTAAGCAGTATAAGAGAGTCACAAAAAAATTCATAAAAAGGGTTGATGAGATAGAAATGATTATATCATAATTTGGACATTCAATTTGATGTAATTGTGACTAGTAAGGAGATTTAAATTCATTAGGAATTTGAATTATAAATCATAAAATAATAAATAAACATGAATAAAAAATAGATGTTGAGGACCCCTTAATTGATTGTGTTACTCCAAATGCTTGGGATGAGATTCTAATGAGTTTGGGACTCCTTAGTAGGATTATATAGAGGGTAGGGTTGTGAGAGGAAGTGATGACATGATTTTGTGTGAAGATAAATAGGAAATTGGTTGGTTTATATTGGAAATGATTGGGGAAATCATTATTGTTTCTCAAACTTAGGTTTTGGACACAATATATTAAAGTAAACCAACACATAAATCTATCCATAGTGTAAGACAATAGTTTCTAACCAATGGTAGTGTTTTTATTATTTTATAAGGTAAAGGTATAGATCTAATATATTAATACACTTTCCAATGTGGATGTGTGGAAAACTCTTAAAGAAGTTAATTTAAAATAATATAATATATTAATGGTATTGAAGGAATCAATATAGATTTAAAAAATTTAACCAAATATAAGTAATATCAAATTATTTTAAATTTAAAACCTATATTTTGATTTTTATTATTTTTAAAGCATTTATTAAATCTTTTTTTTAATTATGGTGCCATAATACTCACTGTATATTTATACATGTTTTATTTTTTTCTCGAAAATACGATTACCTCAAGAAATTATTAAAAACTCAACATTGGATAATTTTGACTTTAAAATTCCAAAAATAATATTTATTTTATCAATACAATTTTCAAAGTATTGTTATTTTCAATTTTAATATATTAATCTATATTTATTGAGAAATACTCGGTTAATTAATAATAATAGTTTTCAAATCTATATAAAAATTACATATGACATCATAAAAATTATACAATATATTTTATTAAAAACAATTATTGAATAATTCTATTTTATTAAAATAATTTTTATATCAAAAAACCACTAATTCATCAATATAAATGTATTAATTTAAATATAATACTAATTAAAATAAATTAAATTTGTGTTTTATTGTTTCAAAATAAAATTAATTTTAAAAAAAAAATAATAAGATGAAAATATATTAAATATCTTATAAAAAATAATATAAAAAACTTATATTTCTAGGTTATTGATACTTGTACCTTTAATAAACCTTTAAACACTCTAAGATTAAGGTGTTTGACAGTGAGACTTTTGTGGGATGGTTTAGAAAACATGGTTTGGTATGTGATCTCAATAAGGTATAAATTATCTTATAAACAGTTTCTCACATGATCAAGTTATTGGATCTCAGCCTGGTTTAGTCAAGGGAAAATTCTAAATATGGTATCTCACTCATAATATTTGATAATTTGGATTTATGTGGTATGATCCTACTTATTTAGGTCATCACTTTTTTAATGTCAATTGGATTCGTTAAAAACTATATTAATACTAATCTTTTGATTACTATTCAAGAGGAATTTTATCAATAGTGATGATTATTAATGGCCATTTAAATCTAATAGTAATTAATAAACCCAAATATTTTCATGTGTTTTCCATTATAATATTACATAATAAAACATATAATTTGATCAAAAAATTTGAATTTTACTTATAACATTTTGGGTTGTAACTATCTTCCCCCTTAAGAAAATATTCCCACTAAATTTTCATTTTCCACGTTAAAAAATATGAGTGTAATTATATTTCAACACTTCCTCATATTACCACTTCAGTTATACATGCTTCTAGTTTATACTCAAATAATTAATAAGGTGAATGGTTTTATTTCATAGAACTCTATATCTACAGTCTAAAATCATAACTAGATACTCTTATATGAGAGATTATTAACCAATGGTACCACATCTGGATTGAGTACATGTGAGGTGTGTGGTATGTACTTTCTCAAGAGGGCTTCATGAAATATATCATGTACATGAGATAGGTTACGTGAGAGTAAAAGTCGGTATGCCACCACTCTGATGTTATAAATGATCTCAAATTAAAAGATGTATCATGGACTAAGATTTCCTTTCTTCCCGTTTCTCTTCACTTTCTTATTTGGATACATGTGAAGTTATACGATTTCTATAACATCAATCTCTTGGTTTCATAGTTAATTTTCAGCATATCTCTTTGGTTGACTCTTAGGAACCATGATGTGAATACTGAATGGTCTTAACCATTTCCACCATTTCATAAACCATTTTAGGGCATATTAGTTTTCATTAACCAACTTCATCCCATCTGGTAGGTGTTATCCACATCATCCCATATAGGGGTTCATATGAGTCATTTGGAGGCTCGAGTGAAAAATTTGTTATAAGAGAACTTGACCAGAGGAAGATGTGGGTCACATCCTCCCATGATATAAAATGATAATTCTCTCAACATGTCTTTAGGTGTCTAAATATTCTGCCCAAACTTACCATTATTTTAAATATGGAATGCCATATCGATGATTATATCTATGTTCAGATCATGAGAAAAAATTTTGAGAACTTGTTGGTAAATCTTGGATCTCAGTTAGATTAAATCGATAATGGTACTCCAGGTTGCATCACCACTTCTCTGATGTATATCAGTGAATATTGATCCAGTGTTAAATCCTCTTGAATATCAATGAAGTTTGCGGTCTTTGTAAGATGATCTCCCATAATCTATATAGAATTATTCACTCTTTATGTATTTATTAGACCAATGACAATGTCCATGGTTGCATTTTTTTCATTTCCATGTAGTTATGGGTAATTTTAGCACCATCCCATTAGATTTTTTCCTTTTATCATTCACTTGTTGAAATAAATGATTTATTGATGTATATTTCATGATCTCGATATTCATATTGTCCAAAAAATAGATTTCATAGATATCCAAATACACAATTGTGCATCCATAATGGATAAAGAAGGATGAGCTAAGCACAACATTTGACTTCTACTTCTTTAACTCAGGATTTTATAGAACACATAGTCTTTAACAAAATTGACAACACCTTCTTTTATAGCATTCAACTATAAGGATTTAAATTGTATTATTGTTTTCACTTTCTTCTAAATTACCACATCAACTATTTTTGTACCCATTATCTTTTCCAAAAGAGATAGTTAGGAAATTATCTGTGAGAGGATTGTTGATTTTTCTTCCCTTATTATCCCCATGTCCTTCCTTTTCATGTATATAAATATTGGATTCATTCCAATTATCCTCAATAAAGTATATTTTGGATCTTGTCAACTCATAATGTTTAACACATTATTCTCTTTCCCTATAAGGTTTCAAGTTAAGTATTCATGGTATTTCATCAGCTATATCCATATTCATTATTGCATATTCAGCTCATTTGTTCTAAATATTTACTTGAGCATTTCGTTATCCATATATATTTCACACTTATCCATAAATAGACAATTCAACCATATTTTCTCCACGATGATCAATATAGCTTACTCTAGATCATGTTTTGGGTAGTTTTATTCATGAGATTTTAACTACTTTAAATCATAGATTATTAATTTTTATTCAACATTAACACATAGCCCAATCCCTCCTTTAAAGCATCACTGAATGCCACCCAAGTTTCTCCACGTGTGGGTAGTGCGAGTATATGTGTAGTGACATGCCTCTTTTTTATATCCTTTAGTATCTCTTCTCATTCATCATTCTAAGATAACTTGACTCCCTTCGAGTTATCTTAGATGGTTTTGAAAATCAAAAGAAGTTTCTCACAAAATCGACTATAATACCCAGCTAACCCAACAAAACTAAAGATATCTATAAAATATGATGACAACTTCCATAAAATGATTGCTTATATTTTTGATTGGTCCATAAATATCCCATTGATTGAGATGATATGTCCTATGAATGAGGCTTCCTTCAACCAGAACTCTCATTTCATTTTATTTTCATAATGCTTCTCCTTTCACAATGTCTCTAGCATAGTGGTCAGATGCTCTTCATTCTGCTCCTTGGTTTTCATGTATATTAGAATATCATCTATAAATAATTCCAAATATCTGTTTAGGAAATCTCTAAAGACTCTATTCATCATGACCATGATTATTTCGGGATAATTAGTTTGTCTAAATGACATTCCTATGAACTCATAGTGCATGTACCTTGTACAAAAAGTAGTATTGGGGATATATGCCATCTTCACCCTAACTTAGTAATATCCCTACCGCAGATTCACCTTAGAGAAGTATTGTTCTCTACATAGAAGATTGAACAATTCCTCAATCCATGTAAGAGGATAGTTTGTTATTATATTTATCTTTTTGGGATCATACTAATCAATGAAAAGGCTCATTGACCCATCCATCTTTATGATGAACATTACTGGTGTACCCCATGATGAAGCATTTAGGAATATGAACCTATTATCTAAAATAACTTATTAATGTTTATTTAGATCCAAAAATCACACAAAATCCATTATATATTATGTCTTGGATAATGGTAATACCCCAGGAATGAGCTCGATTAAAAATTCAACCTCTCACCTAGAAATAAATCTATGAAATTCCTCGAGAAACAAATCAGTGTATTCCTTCATAGTAGGCATGTATGAAAGGATGATTTTTATTTAGATTCAATAATTTGAGATACAAACCCTTTCTTTTTGGGAAATGATATCCATTCTTCTGATGTTGGTGATAAAGAAGATGTATCCTCCTCCTTTTACTTGTATAGAATCAGAAGATGATTTATGATACAGTGAGTGACATCATTCCCCAGGTAATTTATGTTGTCTCTATATATGAAAATCAAATCATGGCTTAGAATTTTCTCAAAATCCACAAAGTGGGGTATTTTGAGGTTTTCTAAAAATTTATAACATAATGTATTGTAGGGGAGAAGTTATATATTTTCAATGTAATAATATTTCAATTTTTTGTTCTCAGTGACATGTCTACATCTGATGCTTTTTGGTTGTATTTTAATTCTTATACCAAAACTTAATGATATGAATGAATGAATTGAACTATAAACCAAAATTATATTGGATATTCATGTATTAATAACAATTATACCTATCACAACTTCATTGTTGAGATCCACCTCAATGGATTTTTTAGAAAAATATTACCCTTGCTTCATTGGAAGTTGTTCGTTGTATCTAAAAAACAAGTCTTAGTCCACTGTTTTTCAATTTTCATTGGTTCCTTGTATTTCAAGCAATGAACAATGTGCTATGAGTTAAATGGAGATTTAATATCCTCTAATGAATTTGTTGGATTCTCATATGAAAATCATTGGCTATGGGAACTTCCCTCACCAAAATCATTTCCTTGTCCCTAATAGCCCGTTTTGGGGTTCTTCATTCCACACCATTGGAAACTAGGGTGTTGAAATTTCATGGCACCGTTAGATTTCTCCATCAGACCACCAAAATTCAACTCCTATTTCAACTTAATATCACTATTATACACTTTATATTCACCAATAATCATTTTTAATTTTAGGATACATTAGAATATTTCTTAAAAAATAATAAATGTTTCATTTCTCTTGGGATTTTCATAGACTTGGTTTTATCCCACTAAAGATGTGGTCATACTTGAGATCAAGGTTAAAGACAAAGGCACATAATGCATGTCTTGTGATTTTTTCCATGTAATACCCAAAACAATCATCATCTTTTTTCTAGAGGGAACTAAAATCACATTCCATTATTAGTCAGAGAGTTTGAGGAAAATATTTATTGAAAATAGTTTCCCGAAATTCTTTCCACCCAATCATTTCGATCACTTAATTAGAATTTATATATTTTTTATCAATGTCTAACACTTATCAAATTCTCCCTACATATTAAAAGTATCCAATATAACCTTCCCTTGTTCATAACATTGAAGGATAGAGATGAATTTCTCAATGGATTTGATCCATTATTCTGTGATTAAGGGATCAATTGATCCATTGAATTTTAGAGGACTTTATTTTTTAAATATCTCAATTATATCTTGTTCATTAATATGGTGACTTTGACACTCCACCTAATACATGTTTCTAATCAGAACCTATTTCATCTGGTAGAGTATTTCCACAATGTTTTTAATTCCTTATTCTATTGGTTTTGACATCTTTTTGGTGAAGTCATAGCCTTTTCTATCACATTGACTATTTACCTGATTACTCATATTTCCAATCATTGGAAAGAATAAAGATAAAATTAGGGTTGAATATCTTAAAAAATGTAAATGGTAATTTAAGGAAACTAAAGGGATAAATTATATCCTAAATTTATTTTGTTTCCTTATGAATTTATAACATCAATTTTTATTATCCATGTCCTATTTCTGACATATATTGTTATAGTAATTTTTTTTATTCCCTTAATAATGGATTATAATAATCTTATGAGTTTACTAAAGAATATCCCACAAGAGTGTCAAACCAAATGCATAGAAAGTCCTATTGTCATGTACCAGGTTATTTTGAGCTGGTCTTGATGAACATTGTTGGAGTTGTTACACCTAGGTACATATGTGTCACAACCATGTCCACTTGTATATCCAGACATGTATATATTTTCATGATAAATCAATTACTCAATAATTACCAAAATTTAAATATGTTTTCATATACATAGACATATCTCTAAGGAATTAGTTGGAGTTTTATATTCTTTATCCAAAATATAACTAAAATTTTCTTTTGATACCAACTATAACAAAGCATATATTTATTTAACGTTGACATGTGATTTATTACATAAAGTTATTGTAAATACAACTCAGAAGATTGATAAGACTAGTGTATTTGAGAATTAGGTATATTACATAACAATTAAAAATAAGAAAAATTCATCTTTATTAAAAACATCCATGACATTCTCAAACCTAAAACTACATGGGATAAAATGGGAAAATAAAAATGAGAAGGGTGAGCTATAAAGTCTTCTAATGGAACAAACATGGAGTAACATGAAGGTAATAATAAATAATACAAAATTGGCATATCAAAGGGGAATAATTGGAGTAATATTTATAAACATAAATATTGAGACATGGTATAACTTTATAAACATAAATGAAACTTGGGATTCGTTCCAACAACATAAAACACTACATTATAAATATCGGTCAAGGTTAAATTCCATGATATTATGATGGAAAAATTACCATAATGTAATTAGGTTCACTAACTATCCCAACATGGCATCTCAAGAGGCGAAATAGTACCTATTGCATTCAAGTGCTATATAGGGTTTGGGTGCACCCATTACTTTTCATCCAATATCATGTGTAAGTATTACAAATAGATCAAAAAATGGATTAATTCATCATAATATTTTTTAAATGATTTTTTAGTGTGTAATACATAAATATATGTACCATATCAACAAATTATATGTGTATAAAGGTGAACACCTTTGATAGAAAATCAATATAGTATTCACTATACTATTGTTTTGGAATATAAAATCATAGTGAAATTTCAACATTATTACAGTGTCAGTTAATAATTTATAAAATTGGTTGATGAGATCAAAAGGGGTATTTTATAATTTATACATAAAATGGTATGTAAAAGGTACATTTAAAAAAATTTCACAACATTAGTAATTGGAAATAGAAAGAATAATATAATAAAAAAAACATAAATAGTGAAGAGAAGGTGAGGATCAATTACTTGAGTTTGTGACTCCAAATGCTTGGGAGGAACTTCAAGAGAGATTTAGGGAACCATGAGAGGACTCTAGAGAGTGGAAGAAATATTAAGGGTGTGATCTAAGGATTATTATTAAAGATAATTGAGATCATTGGTGGGTTTATATAGGAAATGACTTTTGAATTCATTAACATTTATGAATCATAGATTTTGGAAACTATATAAAAAAATAAAAAAATAAAAAATATTATGAAGGTTTTTCCCATTGTTTCTGTCAGATGCAGGTGGTGTTAATTATTTTATAAGTTCAAGGTTCAAAATTAAAATAATAATTCCATTTTCTACGTGTGAGTGAGTCATACTCTTAAAAAAGAATTTAAATAATTAAAAAAATAAACATAAAATCACATTATTTTAAAGGGAATACATATATTTGGTCTTGTGGGAATTTTATACTATTAATTTAATTAGTTTTGGGTCATTATGATTTCATAATTCACACTATATATTTTTATGGTATTTCTGTTTTACCTAAAAATTGTATTGTATCATAAAAATATTAAAAATTCATTATTCGATAAATTTTCAATTATTCTCCAGAAAACATATTCAGAAAAAAAAATTATATTCACTTTTAATATAATAATCAAATATTTTTCCAGAAATGATTGGGTTTTTTTAACAATAATAATCTTTGAGCCTTTATAAAAATTTAATTTTAATCTATAAAATTATTTGAAAATTTATATTTAATATA
The DNA here is from genome assembly GCA_963277665.1 of Viscum album. Lineage (NCBI taxonomy): Eukaryota > Viridiplantae > Streptophyta > Magnoliopsida > Santalales > Viscaceae > Viscum > Viscum album. The sequence continues at coordinate 408,813,824 of OY728130.1, forward strand.
GAATATTTAATAAATATGTTTTACTAAAGTGTTTTTTATTTCAACATTCAATTACATCATGTAAAGAAATGCATTAACGTATATTAGATATTAATCAAAAATGAAAATTTTGAATTATTTTTTTCAAATAAAAAAGATTTATAAAATAACAATAATATGAGAAAATTATATTCATTATTTTTTACCAAATAATGTAAATACTCATATTTATATCTTATAACTAGGTATCCATTTAATACACCATGATATTGTCGAAGAGTAAGGTCCACGATGGTGAGACATTCCTGGGTTGGTTCCAAGTACATGGTCTGGGTCAGGATCATAATGAGCTTTAACATCTATCCAAAATGGTTTCACTCATGATTAGGTTTTTGGATCAAATCTTTTGATAGGTAAATGTAGAAGCCCAAATATTTTATCTCTCTTAAAATCATTGATAAGTGGTCTTCATTGGGTAAAATCATATTGATGGAGTCCATAATGCCTTTTTATGTGTCAATTGGATTCGTTAAAACCCTATATTTATACTAATCATACGATCATATTTCAATGAATATTTCATCAACAATAATGATGACTAATGGTCATTTAAATATAATAGTCTATAATAAAACCAAAGAGGCTGATGTGTTTTTTATAACCACATGACATAATAAGACAATTAAATAAATCAAAAAGGGGAATTTTATTAATAATAGTTTGGGTCATTATGAATTAATTATATAAGGAAAACCAAAAAAAAATAATTTACAGGTAATTATAACATCCCAATAAAAATAAATCAAACCCACTTTTAAATCCATTTTAGAATGGTAACACAAGTCTTTAAACCCACACTTGTAGCCCAAAGAAATACTAGAGTATTTTTTGTATTAGGCCCAATTAATGTTTTGAAATACCATTTCCAAACACATTCATGATATCCACCCATTTACTTTTAATTAAATTTAAATAAAACTTCTTTTTTAAATAAAATTATAAAAAAAATACATATTTCCTTGATAATTCAAAGTCACACCAAAAAAGTAAACTTTAAATAGGGCTTATATTAAATGTTTAACAAAGGAAAAAACATTGATCCATTTAGTGAGACCTATGTTCCTGATTGACTATTAGGTAGACATGATCTCATCCCAATATAGGTGAAGGTCACTCAAGTCATGTAACATGTTAATAAGAATAATACCATTTATCAAACATTAAAATAAAATCCCAATAAATATTGATAACCTTTATAATGTTGACCCCATGAAACTCAGTTGATAATGAATAAATATAATCTAAATATTCACAACCTTTTTAAAGGCCAAGATTACTTATCTCATAAAAAAATTAGCAACTTAATAAAGTGGTCATTTAAATCTAAGACACTAAATCCAAATAAATAACACCATACTCATGGGGAGATACAATGAAACTGTAACCAAAATCAATAAGGGGAATTGCTGTCCTAAAATTCACCAATAACAAAACGACACAAAATAACCAATTAAATTAAAATATTTAATGGAAAATTTAACTAAATTTCTCAAATATCCCTAAAAAATCATTAAGTTAATATAATGAAATTAAATAGTGAATGGTTTCATCATGAACTCCCCATATGACCTCCTCTACATACCACACATTAAATCCCCAAGATGTGATGTGACTTTACACTATTCTAGATATGGAACCTATCTAAAACCCTATCTGTTTAAAAAAAGGGATAAAAAAGTGAGGATACTACACCACAAATCCACTTAGAAGAATCATCTTGAATTATCATAGAAAATTAGAGAAAATGAGGGGGATAATAGAGGTCTCCCTATCATTGATTACATAATTAATGTTAGTGGAACCAAAGGGTGTTTCCAAATAGGGCCTCACATCATTTTACGAGAATATATAAAAAAATAACCATTAGTCTTATTATTAAATGACTATGATTATTTATTTATGAATCTCCCTTGGCCATCCATTTCATTTTGAAACCCCTAAGGGTAATGACATAACTACCCCCAAGTGTAGGGGCAAACACATATTTAGAAAATTTCAGGGAATAATTCACCACAATTATAGTGTGAGTACCCCATTGAGGTACTATAATGGGGTACCACCTATGGGTCTTGGAAAGACCCCTCAAACTGGGCATGGTCTCTCAATTGAGAAGTATACTGGTGTTACAACTTTTAAATATGGCGAGACCTTCCCCATATAGCATAATTATATAACCCAACATTAGATAACCCACATATATAATTTTTCTATCAAACCACCACTTTTTAAATATTTTTTAAATCATTTCACACATTATCAAAAAATTTGTCCCTTACTATGGGAATAATAATGAAAGTTCCTCAAAATGTCACTATTTTTTAATGAACATGGCCCTCTCACGATGTATTCATTATAATTATTAAAGAAGAGAAGAATGAAACATCTCTATGTGGTATCACCAAAACAGTTTAATGGTTATTGCGTACCCCTAAAATAATTACCTCACATATAGTAGAAATCAATAAAAGGTGAGTAATATTAATGCATAAATGGAAAAAACATGAACTAGTTGGATTGGTGTCAAAATGGAGATGGATTGACATCCAAACAATATTGGGGATTCTAAATCAAACATGTAGAATAAATTTATTGAAACTATTATTACTTAAATGAGGAGTACTAATAAATATTCCATGTGTGTTAGAAACAAATGTTTGGTTTTCCACAACCAACCATAATCCTTGACTGGAGTGTATTTTCGATGTGACCATCTCCCATACATTGAATTAATATTATAATTGATGGAATGATGCATGTTTAGTGGGTAGATATTGTCCCCATATTGAATGATGTGATAGGAGATGGATACATTAACCGAGGTTATTAAAGAGGTTTCAATTGATATTGAATCCAAATATATGGAAGCATAATGTATAAGTCCATATGAAGTGGTTTCAGGGCATAAATAATGAAAACTTGTATCAATATTCAAATAATTAATTGGAAATTAATTTTTAATTTCAATATGCGATATTATATGATTTTTTCTAGGATATCAAGAGCTATCAAAAACTATGAATATTATTCACAGGGTGATTCAAATCCATTTTTCTAGCCGGGGAATGTTCCGTGCGCTCTGGGAATGGTGGGTACCACCCAATGGGAGGGGAGCGTTACCCTTACACATATTTGTTTGTTAGGGGTTTGGATTAGTTTTAAGCCACCCATATTACTACATGAAAATGGGAGTTCAAAACACACTGGGTGTGTGACTGTAGTAGTATTGTTACATACTAGAGCAGCGGTTGCACGGTAGAAAAAACGGGCACTATAGTGGCAGTAGGGCACTATAGTGGTGGCATGGCACTTTAGTAGGGGGGTTACTGTGTAGAACTGTAGCAGTGCAATTACTGTAGCTAAAATATTCATAGAATGGGACTTGGGGAAAAATGTTGGGTCTACGTGCCATATAATGGGATACATGCCCACTGGACCTTTGAGTTATGTAATGGTTCTCCCTCTACGCTATTAAAAGATGTATTTTCTTTGCTTTAATAACAAGTGAGGCTTCAGAAAAATCCTTTAAATAATGGATTTTCAAGAATAATTTATATATAATGATTCATGCATTTATGTAATTAATTTAGTGTAAGGGATAACATTGTGGTTATTAAAATATACTCAAGTTTCATATACCATGTTTTTTCATTGTATTACTAGAGGATTTTCTATGACTATTTTAATGTTCTATGTTCACTCAATGATTCTTTTGAGATTCAAAAACTATGTGAAAGGGCATTTAGTATTGGAATATGAATATATAATTTCCATAAAAAATTGGTTTTAGTTGCATTGATTTAGGAGACCTACTAAATGGTAATCAAAACTTATTATGATTTATAAATGGTTGTGTAAGTCTAATGGTTTTGTTGAGAAGGACATGTGGGGTTAAAGACGTATTTTAAGATAGACATTAATGAATAAATAAAGTACTGAGTAGATACTAATATATGAGGGATATAACATTTTATTTTATTGATATATAGTTTAAAAATATATTATAACTCCATAATATTGTCGGTTAATATATTGAAAGAAAATAGGGAATTTAATTCCAAGATTATGAAGGTGTATGAATATATCTAGTCACAATAAAAAATAAAAAAAATGGGAGAATGATATGACTAATAGGTAGTTTATTTTATTTGATTAAAATAAATGTTTATAAGAAATATGATAAATTCCTCAGACATTTCTATGATTACAAGGACAATTTTAAAAAATCAAGTTTTTGGAGACATATAATTTAATGATAAAATAACATGAATGAATAAGTGAATTGGATAATATTGAATACATATATGGATATTTGATCAATTAAACATTATATCAGCGATAATTTATAGTTATATAATGTGGATGTTCATTCATGGAATCATTTTAAATATTAGTGATGATATTTGATGAGGTTATAACACCCCATGTAATAATTAGAAGTTATCAATGTTTTAGTGGTGTCATAATAAAGAAATGAATTTTTATTGAAGTTAATTTGGTGATCAATGTGATAATATAATTCAAGATAAATCTTCATTATCTAATAAACGATGTATTAAATCATGATTATGGTTATTAAAATTCATAAAACATGGTGAGAAACACAAGGTCAATAATATTTGTTCTTATAGTTTAGATCTTTTAAGCAAAAATGTAATTTATGAATGCACTATAGAAAAAATTCTACGTTATTTTTTAATCAACTTGAAGTAATCAAATTTTATATTTAGAATTTTTTTGGTGGATCTATAATCATGGTCCACATAAATAAGGGAAAATAGGGAATATTTCTCATAGAACAGAATAGTTCAATCCTTGGTGAAATTATAAAGAGATGGAGAAAGTGAAATGATATATTGATCATAGAGATGGTCAGATAAAATTACATAGTGCTAAAAAATCCATGAATGCAACATGATATCTATAAAATGGAATAATATAAGTCAATTTTTTTAAATATGATTAAAATATATAGTGATATTGAATAGAAGCAATAAACCAACTTATGTCAAATTTCAACATCACCAGATTCAGCTCACTATAAGATTCATTACATATTCCCAATTTTAGTCATATGGAAAAAACTACAAAGGTATCCCAAATGTGATCTTGGGAATGATTTCACACTCTTGATATGCATAAAAATATACCAAATTCCATTTAATAATCCATAATTAAGTGACAACATATAAGATGTTCAGGATAAGTAAATAAAGTGACCACATGTAAGATGTAAATGCTAAGTAGTTGACAGGATGGGGTGTCAATTTCATATCCTCTATTTTGGATGTGGTATTATTGCATACATTGGGAGACTTTTATTGTTTTATTTCATATTTAAAATTCATTCAAATATCATAGTTTTAGTTCTATTAACTCCATGATAGTGATTGATCATTGATGCATGTTAACGTCGAAATCAATATATATTAGAGAATCTCTTTTTATATGACTATTTTAATATTTTAGATGTTTTATATCAATGTTACCATTATATATATATATGTATATATATATATATATCATATTTTCCCGTCATTCTTTCACTTGGTGATTTTATTATAGTTTTAATCTGAAAAGTTGGGAACTCTTGAATTTATCATCATCAAGGAATTTGGTATGTATTTCAGGGTTTGAACTAGGCTTCTATGATTGGATTCAAATATATCCCCATAAAGAAAATAAAATCCTATAATATTTGGTTTCAAAAAATGGGACACATTTTTCATTTCAGTATCATCTGACCAGGATTAATGTGGAACCTTTTAAGGTGGAAAAACCACGACCAGGTGAAGTTACATTTAATATTATACGTTATATACCATTAGGGTAATGTTATTGGTCCTCAAATAGGTGTCCTATATATCCTAGTTTTCATGAATCAATTCCCATAAATAAAATCATTCATAGATTAAGGACACATGGTATGACCAGTACAAGAAAGATAATGTCTAGTGGTAAGGATATTGTGAAATTAAATTTAAATTTATGAAACTGGGAATTAAAGGTGAAAATTTCCCATAAAATATTTATATATTACCTACACATTAATGAACCATTTATTTAATATTATTTTCTAGTAGCTACTCACGAGAAGTAATCATTAGACATTTAGTGTATATGACCCATTGGGAAGGGTTTTGTTTCAACGAATTATGACCCCATCGAGGATGGTTTTATCAGAGGGAATATATACCACTAATGATGGAATGATCATATGTAATATAACTACTTGAGGAAATATTTAATTATATATAATATACCCCATTGAGTTATTTATGGATTATAATGAATATATCCCTTACAATACTGCTTGACAAGGGATATATCCACATCATGATGAGTTTAGGCTTATACAGGGGGAGGCGAAGGAAGAAAATATCACATAAATGGATCATCATGAAGAAATAATTAATGAGATAATTATTGGGGATTAAAACAAATTAGGTCACCCATAATTTTATTAGGATTAGAAATGAAACCAATAGGTATTACATAGGTTATTTTGGTGTATTCGAGGGAGTAAAATGAATTAATGTTGCACAGTGATGTATTATCTTATAGGAGAGTTAGAGAGATGTGGGTTTTGGATGCATCAATAAAGAATGATTCTTTTTTCATATCCCTTGATATTTTAGTGTACGGACGAATTTCCAATTAGAAACATGGTTTTTAGGGTTGAACATTTTTATCTTGAAAAGGTTTCACTAATTTCGTCATAATATGAACCTTCATTATAAGGGGGTGTACTTGATCATAACAGCCTCGGAGATCCATTCAATATATAATGAGACCCCAATAGATACCCTTTAGTAATATAAAACCATATTGAAGGGTTGAAAAAAAAATTATATAGATAAATTTTTAAATTTATGCTGTTTTGTATTAGTTGTTAATGGTATGGAATTTTGTGGTTTCAACCTTATAGAGACAATCTTGTGAGACCATTGAGATCAATTCACCTGGTTGGTGACCTTGGTGAAAAAATAGAATGAAGGATACCAGAAACCCTATAATTTGAATTCATGGAAAAAAATATAAGCGTTCCAGTTTATTTGTAGATCAAGATTATTATGAAGTGTTTCAGAATTACATTAGAGACACCTCAATCTCAGACATCATAAAGGTAGTAAAAAAATTTGGGGACCCCTTGTAGGGATTGGTTTTTAAAATGATATCCCTAATGGCATATATGATTCTCCCTATAATCATTTTATCCCTTATATAATCCACCAATTAACATACTCTTTGAAAATTATGAGTAGTAATATCCAGAAGAATATAACATACTTAAACGTTATACTGAGAAAGAGTATGTTAACATTAATATCATCTAGTTGAGTAAGTGATGAAACATGTGATATAATTAGTTATATTCAAGAAATGTACACTCATATGGATATAGGTGGGAAACATATGGTACCTCATGTACCGTTACAATATGTTAGGGTGATACCATGAGTAAGGCATCATTGAACTCAGTTTCAACCTGAGTGTGTGTAATTAGATGAATATTAAGTAGGTTGATATAACCACTTATTAACTATCACGATAAGTCATGGTTAGATAAATTTGATATGAAATGTTATTCCCTCAGGAATGTGATCCCATAAATTTTAATGGGTAGGAAATATATATAGGAATATGTGCCATCAATTTAAGCTATGTTTAAAATATTTAGACATGAGGGATGAGTGATATCGCATGATGTAAATTATAATTGGATATTTTGAGATGGAGATATAAATTCCCAAGATGGCTTCAGTACCTAAAAACTAATCTAAAAAATTATATTGAAATAACCTTAACCAATATATTTATAAGGACCCAACTATAAAAATTATATAATCGTGATTTTTTTCAATAAATTAATTTATTTCACAATTGGGATCTTTTCAAGTTTAGAGTTTTAGATAATTAGGCCACAAATATTACATTACATCGAAAATATTACAATGTATCCACTTTTACTCTATACAACAAGTTTCACAATAACAAAACTCGTTAAATAAAATAATAATTATTTTGTTGGAAAAAATATTCTTGAATTATTCCTTTCTCTTCAAGTTTCTTACACCCAGTGAAATCATTTCAAAAAATTAGGATGTGAATAAAAAACAAAGGAATATAAAATAATTAAATAAAATATTAGTCCATGAGTACATTCAAATCAGTGAAATAATACTTTTTACTCATAAAACAGAAGCTCATTAACATTCCTCATGAAATAATAAGATTTATGAATAACTCATATGAATAATAAATCATAAAGGAAACTTATGGCATCCATAACATACATACATTTTTTCATTTACAACTACATAGGGAGTTACCTTCAATATTACATTTCGAGTACCCATCACAATATATTCCAAAAATTTACGAGTAGAAACCTTAATGTTTACCTCTGTCTAATTTCACAATGCATTGGGGAGATAGCATGGGCTCACTTATCCTATGATTATCACAGAACCACCTGTATTTGGTTTATCACATAACCACATGTCAAAAAACAAGTAATTTTATAGAATCATAATACATAAAAGATTTAAATTACCAACAGTTCCCTCATAAATCACAGGAAATCAATTCCGGATATTGAAATATTCATTCCATTTCCAAAACCATTTAAATATTTAAAAAAGAGTTTTTTGAATAAAAGTTCCCCATATGACTTTGAAACTTTTAAAATAAATTACAAAATTTAGATTTTAAAACATTTATTTGTATATAAATAAATCATTATGACCATTTTGAAAACATGGACATTAATAGAAAATATTTAGAAGAATATGTCTTTAGAAAATTTAAAATGATATTTCAGTTAAACATTCCCTTACCACATGAGAAAATACATGAATAAAAATAATTAAAAAATAACATTAAAAAAATAAATAATATCATGAGAATAAGGATATTCATGATATAATATGTCAAAGGGATGTATATAAAAGATATTAATGTGAATTGGTGGATAACAACAAATAAGTTTCAAAGGAATGTAAATTGAGACATAATCCCTTAAAAATATAGAATCTTTATATTCAGGATAAATCAATGATTTAATTATGTGTAAAAAATATAAATACACCCAATATAAGTGTATATTTAGTTTAAAATAATTAGAGTTCATTTACGCATATTATTGGAAAAACATATCCAATTAAATGGATATTTAACTCAATGAATGGAGATTTAGTTAAGATTTCCCTTACAAAGTTCATCTAAATGACATAATAATTTATAAATGGGGTGATTATGTGTAGCAATAGTATATTCACACAAACATAAGAGTAAATTACAAAATAAATAAATAAATTGTTATTCCACACATAATCTTGGCATAATATAATCAACGATGTATGTGTAAAACATAATGAGTGGAAAATGAGATTAAAATTTCCTTTACAAAGATAATTTTGTCAATAAAATAGATCTACTATGTCTATTGAATATAAATCCCCATAAAGAATGTATAAATACAAGATAAGATATCAAAATTCATTTCTCATATAATCATAGTATGACATAGTCAACAAGTAAAAGATCAGCCAAAAGAATGGAAATTGGGTTAAGAATTTCTTTTACCATGAGTCTGACTTGTCTCATTAATTATTTATATTCCTAAATTATAATATTAGGTTTATTTATAAATTCATTAGAATATTTTACATGTTTATTATTCATTTTATATTATTTATCATCATGGTATTAAAATTGCATAATTATTTAATTTTATGTCTGGTGTTTTGTCGATATTCGGTTCTTGAGTAAAAAATGAACTCCTTTTGATGTAATTTTTTCACGTGATTAGAGTCCATAATCAACTGTATATTATTCATGATTTAACTATAATATATATATAAATTATATATTTATTCATAATTTCCACAATATTTTGATATAATAAATGAAATGCACCATTTATGGAGACAGTAGGTCGTACGTAGGCCTGAATGCTACTTCCATTTCTTTTTCATATTAAAAGAATAAAAGTAAAATGAAAAAAGTTTATATTATAATACTAGTATTAATTTTTTTTTTGAATTTCATATAGGTTTAATACAACCATCTTTTATATGTTCCATGTATTGATTGAACGAGTCATATCACATTGAGGGGGCAGTAGTCCACACTTCCTCAAATGAAATTATCGTATTTACACATCATGGAAAGCATAAAGGTGTGTTGTAAATAAATATTATAGAATAATATAGAAAATATAAATATAATATATTAAATATATAAATATATTTTAATCATAATTTCTACCATGAGAGGTGGTAAGAGAAAATTGAACAATCATCATTTCGTGAGGCAGTTGTTATCTGTAAATCGAAATAGTATGTTCGTATCCATTTGATAAAGGTATCTGTAAGTGTAGTCCCAACAAATTTCATAAAAAAATTCTATTATATTTTTGATACTGGTGTTGTAATTTAATCAAAGAAAAATATGATTGTATGGAGTGGAGAAGAAAGATAAATGAAAGGAACTCGAGAGAAGACGTTACTTCAAAATCGAATAACTTATATAGATTTGAGCTAAAAGGATTTCTAGAATTTCCTTCTTCCCCAGGTAAGGATTCTAAGAGGAAGGTAGGTATTCTAGGATGATTATTGGATAGATTTTCTTCAATCTAAATGTATTTGTAAGTGCAAGATAAAGATAAGAAGAAGTTTACTTTTATAGAAGTGCTGAGGGGTACTTTAGGAATGTCTTGAAATATTAATTTATTTTAAATTATATTTCGATTAAAAATAATAAAAAACTAATTTAATTACAATATATGATGATTTATGTTATAATAATCATAATACAATAATTTTAAAAACGTTTTGAATATTTTTTATCCTTATCTTTTTGGTTTTACCCTTATTTTATGCTTTTTAATCTTATAGTTATATCATGTTATTTACACATTGTGGGTTAATGTGATTACTATATCATATCAAAAGACCCATAAAATACCATTTATGTCATATTTGGACTTATCTTAACCAGTTTGACTAATCTTATATTTATTATAATTTAATACCATTTAATAGAATATTTTATATTTTAAGTTATGAACTATGAAAATTTTGGTCACTATTCATACATGACTCTTTTAAAATTCATAAAAACATTCTTCATTCTAAAAATACATTGAAAAAATCCTAAAATTATATATTCACCTATAAAATTCATGGATGACATAAATCATTTCATATTTTCTTTTAAATATTTATAATATCATTTTTTGGAAACCATTATTAATGAAGTAAATACTACATCATCATTGTGTCATAATTAAATTTATTAATTTAATGTCTAAAAATTATAAATATACTATCATGATGTAGGAAATATATTAATATTTATAATTAATTTTTATAGTCATATATGTCACTTATATATCCCATATAAAAAGTGTTTTATTTTAAAGATACATGTTTATGTTATTTTTTCCTTTAATTTAAATTAACAAATATAACATGCCATTATGACTCCAAAGTGGATCCAGAGCTTCCCTAAATAGATACAAGGATAACCATGGTTATAACTATCTCATTAAATAGTATTACACCATATTTTAGAGTAGTTTAACATTATTATATTATTATTTTTGACACTTATTTACCAGGTTTTCCCTTTAGCTATGGTAAATAACAATAATTACGGAAGTTAATATTCCTAATGTCCCAAAATAAAGTGTACCCACTTACAAACTTTATAAATCATGGTTCAAAAAATTGAATTCATTTTTTCAAATTCAAAACACATAATTGGATATAATTAATTTAAAATTAATTCCTATTGTCAAAACCAAAAAGAAGATTTTGAAGAAGTAAACACTATCCCCAGATTTAAGTGTATTTATATCAAATTTAAATTTAAAATTATATACGATGACCAAAAATGGATTGAATGGTAAAAATATATTCCATTAAAACTTTAAAACCTTCAAAAAATGTGATTTATCCATATAAATTATATCGATGGGAAAACATTATTTTAATTAAAATTTACTGTGTTGTAACTATTCATCAAAACATGATAGTTATCAGAAAAATATAAAAAATTATTCCAAAGTAAATTTTATTTCCCTATTCTAAATAATATGTTTATTTTTTCAAATAGATCATATAAATTTGTCAAAACAGAATTTAAATATGGTTAGCTATCAAACGGTGATAAAACTGTATTTTTAGAAAAAAATCTTTTTTATCTGAAAAATTGAATTTTTTATTATTTGATATATATAAAAAATATGAGTTAAAATTAAAACATTAAATTTAATATATAAAATATATTTTTCATTAAATAAAAATCCATAAAAATTGATATGAATTTATAAACACAATTATTTTCATTTCGAATAGGTTTTCATAAAAACACATCTTTTATATCCAATTGGTTTTTATTTTCATTTATATTAAATTAGGTAACCAATGAATTAGTTTTTTAAACATTTTTAATCCATATTTTCATAATTCAGTTGATACTATTCTTTCCCGTCATTCAAATGGCTAGGTTATAAGAGTAACATTTAAATAATAATATTTATTTTTTCATTTAAGATCGATGTAACATATCGTGTATGCTATTGAACAAAGAGTTTAATTTTTTTAAACATGGGATGTTACATAATTTCCACCTTTTAGAAATTACATCCCCATAATTTTTAAAATTTGGCTCGATAAGTTCATAGAAAGTCCCACATCAGAAAAATAGTCAACAAAACTATCACATTAAAAGAGAGAAAGAGAAGTACAAAGGTCTCCCAAGATAACACATAGCAGGATTCCATGTAGGAAAACATGGATATAGAAGATAAAAATAACTATCAAGTTATCATGGAGAGTGATTGAAAACTTTATCAGGAGAAATTTGACAACGAAAAAACCAAAAAATTGTGATGGGTTAAACGGTCATTGACATCCCAGTTGGAAAAGTAAATAGAAAAAGTTTTGGTTTTAATATCCTTTTCATAAAGTTGATGAATTTATTTATAAGCATGACTAAATACGTAATGAAACATACTTACTTGTAAATTGTAGTTTCATCCATTAATAATAATCTACGAAAAATTCATATTTTCTCCAAATGATGAGTATTAATGATTACTTTGTCACACTCAAAGCACCAGAATCAAATTTTAGAGAATCACATAATCCAAAAAGGTTGAACTATATATTTCCCCTATCTTTGTACATTAAACAAAACCAAAATTGTTAGTACAAGATAAAATAATCACAAAAAATAATAATCCTTTATAGAAATAAATATTATTCTTAATCACAAAAATTAAAAAAACAATGCAAAAAGTTCAACAAAAGTCATTCAATAAGCCATTGTACTAATGATGGAAAACTAAATTTCTAAATGATTTGATCACATTGTATTCCTTGAAAAATGTTAATATTTTTCTCCAAATAACATCAACTACCTTTAAAGTCTCATACTTAATAGTAACTAACCTTATCCCATGTTCTCCATGATATGATAATTTTTTTTCACAATTAACCAAAATAAAAATATTTCTAAAATAAAAACATAGATCCCTCAAAAATAAAAATCAACCATTACTACTCAAATTGAGTCCAATTTTATTCTATTTTCCATAGGCATATTCGGTTCCCAAAAGAGTGAACATATTTCAAAATAATCTTTATCACTTAATCACTAAATTATCTTATCATTCTAAGGATATCCATTTGATATAACATAAGTTACGAAAATCATTTTATCATTGATACATTAAATCATTTAAATAAAAATATTAAGTTATACTAACTAGGGACTTCTGGTAGGCTGGTGCTGGGTGATAAATCTCAATCTCACTTCAGTTGTGGGTTCGATTCTGGAAAAATTGTCTGACACGATGGGTTGTCACATGGTCTGAGTGTTTTCCTTTTTCCAAAATTGTATAATTCTAATAAAAAATGAGTTAAAATCATCCAAAATAACCATGAACTGTTTTAACCTCAAAGGATATTTCATACCACATATTTTTCAACCCCAAAACTAAGAACCCGTAATTTTCTCAAAGGTGAATGTCTCAAAAAACATCCGTTAATCACCATGAAATTTCTTACCATGAGCCTAAAAAGAGTTTAATAATTTATTGAACTTATAATATACCTTAAAATTATAAACCCATGATGATATTCATAACCCATAAGAAAACATCCTATTCTCCAATGTTTTTTAAATCATCCTATGAAACCAACTATAAGGACCCAACTATAAGCATTACATAATCTTGAGTTTTGATTAAAAATTTACTTTCATTCACATTGAGGATCTTTTCAGGTTTAGAGTTTTAGGGAATTAGGCCATAACCATGATAGTTTATCACATAACCAACCATCAAATGTCCAAGTACCATTACACTATCATAATAGATAAAATATTTAAATTATCATTAATTCACTCATTATTCACAAGAAATCAATTCGAGTTATTAAAATATTCAATCCATTTCAAAATCCATTTAAAACATCAAATAATGATATTTTTTAAATCAAATTTTCTTATACCACTTTGAAACTTTTAAATCAAACAATAGAATTATAATTTTAAAACATACACATACATATAAATAAATCCGTAAAACCATTTTTAATACATGGAAATTAATGAGAATGATTAAGAATAATAAATCTTTAGAACATTTTAAATGATATTTTTGTTAAATAATCCCTTACCACTTGAGAAAATAATTGAATAAAAAAATTAAATAATTATATTAAAAAAATCTTATCATATAATTAAAATAATGAAATTCATTATATAATATGTCAAAGAGAAGTATATAAACCATATAAAAGATAATTGGTGTATAATAACTAATAAATATCAATGGAATGTAAATTGAGATGAAATACCTTAAAAATATCATATCCATAGATTAGGGATAAATCAATGAAATAATTATTTCAGAAAAATATAAATACACCCAATATAAGTGGATGTTCTATGTAAAACAATCATAGTTTATTAACACATATTTTATGAGAAAAAAAACCAATGTCATGGATATTTAACTCAATAAATAGATATTGAGTTAATATTTCCCTTAAAAAGTTTTTATAAATTATGTAAGAATTTATAAATAGGGTGATTATGTGTAGAAATAGTATATCCACTAAAAAATAATTGGGAATTAAAAAATAAATAAATAATAATTTATTCCACACATAATCTTTGCATAATATAATCAACGAATTATGCGTAAAACCCAGTGAGTGAAAATTTAGTTTGAATTTCGCTTACAAAGATCATTTAGTAAATTAATTTGATAGTTTATGTGTATTGAGTATAAATACCTATAAGGAAAGTATAAATCCAATATAATCAAAATTCATTTCTCACAATATCATATCATGACATAGTCATGAAGTAGAAGATCAACCAAAAAATGGAAATTCGATTAAGAAGTTCCCTTACCTTGAGTCCAACTTGTCTCATTCACTCTTTATATTCCTAAATAATAAACATGGATTAATTTAAACTT
Source organism: Viscum album (assembly GCA_963277665.1). Taxonomy (NCBI): domain Eukaryota; kingdom Viridiplantae; phylum Streptophyta; class Magnoliopsida; order Santalales; family Viscaceae; genus Viscum; species Viscum album. The sequence continues at coordinate 408,829,362 of OY728130.1, forward strand.
TATTAAGAACCATTTAAATTTTCTTATAAATTTTATATGATTTATTACCATGTTATGGAAATTACATAATTATTTATGTTTATATCGGTCGTTTGGTCGATATTTGGCACTTGAGTCGAAAATGAAGTCGTTTTGATGTAAATTTTCCATGCGGTAAGAGTCCATCATATCCAAGATATTATTTATTAATTAAATATCATATATATATAGTATATATTTATTTGTAATTTCTGTAAAATTTGGATATAGGAAATGAAAAGCACCGTTCATGGAAACGACAGGTCATACGTACGGATGAACGCTACCTTCTTTCCTTTATTATGTTAAAAGAATAATAATCAAATGATTTAAATGTATATTATAATAACAGTATTATAATTATGTCATGTATGGCTCATAGTTTTAACAAATCCTTCCTTTATATGTTCAATGAACAGCATGAACACGTCATATGACTTTGAGGGGGCGGTAGTCCAAATTTTCTCCAATGACATTACCGTATTTACACAGCATAGAAAGTATAAAGGTATGTTGTAAATAAATAATACAGAAGCATATGAATAATATAATTATAATATATATCATATATAAATATAGTTTCATCATTATTTCGACCCTGATAGGTGGTGGAATAAAATTGAACAATCATCATTTCGCGAGGAAGTAGTTTTTCATACACAAAAAAATATGTTCATATCCATTTAATGGAGGTATGTGTAAGTGTAGTTTGAATACTTATAATAAATAAATATGAGTATATTGAGGATACTATTTTGTTATGTAATCAAACAATAATAAGACCACAGGGAATGGAGTAGTAAAATAAAGGAAAGAGACTTGAGAGAAGACATTACCTCAATATCAGGTAACTTATTTTTATTTGATCCAAAAGGCCTTCTTGGATTTCCATCTGCCAAAGGTATGGATTATAGGGGGAAGGTTGGGATTGTAGGAAGATTATTGGACATAATATTTTTGAACTAAAATGATTTGGATGTGTTAGATAAAGAGAATAATAAGTTCTATTTTATACAAGTGGTGAGGGGCACTTTAGGAAATTCTTGCAATAATAATTTATTATAAGTTAAATTTCGATTAAAAATACTCCAAAAATATTTTATTAAAAATTTGTATTTTTGGTTTGAATAAAAATCATACAATAAATTTTAGAGATGTTTTTATATTTTTTATCCGTATCTATTTTGTTTAACCCTTATTTTACCCATTTTATTCTTGTAGTGATATGATGTTATTTACCCATTGTGGGTTAATGTAATTACCATATCTTATCAAACGACCCAAAAATAGAATTTATGATATATTGGGTCTTATATTAACCATTTGGCCGAACCTGATATTTTTATGAATTTAATTACATTTAACAAACTATTTCATATTTTAAGTTATGAACTGTGTCAATTTTTATCATGATTCTTACTTGATTTTTTACAAATTCATATCTACCTGTTTCTTCTAAAAAACATTGAATCAATCATAAAATGTAATATTAACCTATAAAATTCATGGATGACATAAATTATTTCAAATAATATTTATATTAATATTTATAATATGATTGATTTGAATTATATATTAATGAAGCAATCACCGCCACATAAATTATATCGCAATTAAAAATTTTAATTTAATTTCTAAAAATAATAAATAAAAATCATTATGTATAAAATATTTTTATATTTCTAATTAATATTTATTGTCTATGAAATCACTTATATAACGCCATATAAATATTTTTTTAGTAGGAAGATACTTGTTTATGTTATTTATCTCTTTACAATAAATTAATTATTATAACATGTCATTATCACTTCGCAATGGATCCAAGGTTTCCTAAAATAGAACCATGGATGCCCATGGTCAGAAATATCTCATCCAATAGGTTTAAGACACTTTTTTGGGTTGTTTTATATTATTATAATATTATTCTTACCCTTATTAAATAGACATACCCTTTAGCTGAGGTAAATTAAAATAATTACTGAAGTTACTATTCATAATGTTCAAAAATAAAAGGAGATTATTTAAATATTTTGAACCTCATTATTCCAAATTTGTAATAAAATTTTATTAACTCAAAATAAATAATTGGAATAAATTAATTTCATATTAATTCCCACTATCCAAACCAAAAAATGGGGTTTCAAGAAGTAAATACTATCAAAATATTGACATGTGTTTTTGTCCAATTTAAATGTGAAATTACATCCAATCACCAAAATTGGACTAAATGATAAATATATATTCCATTTATACTTTATAATAATTAAATAATATTATTTAACCATATAAATAATCTTAATAAAAAAATTTGTTTTCAATTAAAATTTAGCGTATTTTTACTATTCGTCAAAACATGATAGTTATCAGAAAAATATCAAAAATTAATCCAATGTAAATTTTGAAGTCTTAATTCTAAAAAATAAGTTTAGGTTTTCAAATGGAAATATAAATTTGTCAAAAAAATTAATATTTAATAAGGGTTAGCCATTAAAAGGCCGTAAAAGTGCATTTAAAAAAACTACATCTTTTATTTGAATAATTGAATTTGTCATTATATCATATCAATAAAACATATAAGATGAATTTAAAAAATTACATTAAGAATATAACATATAATTTTAATTAAATAAATATCCATAAAGTCTGATATGATTTTATAAACCCATTTATTCTCATTTCAAATAAGTTTTCATAAAAACACATCCTTTATATTCATTTGGTTTTTATTCCATTTCTAATATATTTGGTAAACAATGAATCAATATTTAAATATGATTAAACCATATTTTCAGAGTTTAGTTTATACTATTCATTATAGAAATTCAAACATCTTGGTTGTAATGGTAACATTTAAATAATAATATTTAGTTGTTTGTTTAAGATCGATGTTGCGTATCATGTATTCTGTTGAACATAGTGTTTCATTTTTTAAATATCGAGATGTTATAATATTAGAAATAGAGGTATTAGATAATATTTTTCATATGCCAAGGGACCTAGTGATCAGGAAATGAATTTTTCTATAGCCATATGGTGGACCCCATATTTATTATGTCTTCTTTTTTAATTTATATTAACAATGAAAAGCATCAAATTTTAGAGGAATATAAAGAAAAGAAACGAATTCTTCCAAAGTTTCTCTTTAATGTTTTTCAGTATAGAATATACAATGTTTCTATCATTTGGTAGTATAAGGTCATGATATTTGACCCATTAAGGGATGGTGTTTGAGGTCATGAAAATTTAACAAAACAATGGAACATCCAAACCAAAAAAAGGGATGGATAGACACATCATGAATAAAGATACCAACATCAAAAATAGAGTTAGCCTCATGGGTGTATATAGATTATGATATCAATTCTTATTTCAAAATTTGATAATGCTTATATTGAAAAATCATGGAACAAAAAGATGTTATAATTTATCTAGTAGGGGAGAAATAGAAAGTAATGTAAATGTGGGTACTAATTCAACTTTAAAACTTTTAATGGGTAAAAACACGTTCTTTAAGGTTATAAATTACCTAACATTTTGTTTTGTAGTTTTGGGTTATGAAATGAGGTCCAGTCAATGATCAAGAGTAATATTTCATATTCTTTCACTGAGAAATGTGTATACTGGGGGAATTTGTGACATAAATGATATGTGAATCCACATGAACTCATGGTAATGTGATGATTATATCATAATATGATACATTTAAATCAGGAATTTATGTCCCAGGAGCATTACATGTGGTTGACCACTAACTACATCCATATATAGTGTCCCACTGTGATATTGTCAATGTGTATTAAGTTGTGATAACCTTCTCCTCCCGATTAAAAATACCCCTTGGTCATAAATAATATATACGGAGGCAAGAATATAATAAACATATATAGGCATCCTTTGGAGATAAATCAAATTGTTATCTATAGTTTTAAACTATTCTAAAGGATTCCAATAGGAAAGGATTGAAGTCACTATTGAGAGAAAAAGATAATAAAAATGGGTAAAGATTCATAAATTTCACGCAACTATGTATTGAAAAGTTTTGTTTGGGAGAAAGGATATGACATTAAATTGATCAATTCTGAGAAATGGAGAATGTGAAATAAATTATATAACTTTTTCATCAGTATATGTATAGTGTTCATATTATGGATTTTTTGTGGTATATACGTTAGAATTCGGGAATAAGTTAAAGGATCCGTATTTTATAACTTTAAAATTTGGGAAAACAATTTCTATCATTTAAGATCATATAGAATTATTTGAATGGTGTTGGGTTTTATGGTTATATATATATATATATTAATGAATAGTGTTGGTGTATAAGTTCAAACTACATTAATCAAATAGTACAAAGGTTTAGGGTTGTAGAACATTGATTAAATGGTTCTGGGGTATAAGTTCTTATATATTTCCCTGAATAGTTTTGGAGATTAAGTCATTGGATTAATGGTTTTAGGTTTAATGGTCATAGAACTCAAACTGAATTGTGAGACAGTCTTTGATGAACATAAAATTTAAATAATTAGTCATGAATGATATCCCATTGTCAATATATAAAGAACCAGGTATATTTTCATGTAATTTAACATCATGGTTTCCAAACTATTGATGACTTATGATATGATAACCCCAAATGAGATTAATTTTCTTATAGAATCCCACTCCTTTTTAATAGTGACAAAATGATGATACATATCAAAACCTAATTTATTTGAATGAAGATAATGAGATGTAAAACACACTCATTACTGATAAAAATTATATGTGTATCTTGATGAAAAACACACTCATTACTAATATCAATTAAATTTTTTTTGATATTAAAAATAGTTGGTTCATGAAGTGTGGTTTATATTGAGGGATATTTATGAGGTAATTGGATTTTTCAAATCCTAATATGATAATAGTGAGGTTGTTATGGTATGATTAAGGAGAATATAAAAAGATGATGATGATAAGTGTATGGGATTAAAATATATTTTCTGACCATCATTAGGTATCCCGATATAAAAGGAATCCTACCACACATAGTCCATTCTTAATAATTTCCCATATAGTTATAGAATATTTGTATCTAATGGGAATCTTTATTATTTGATATTATTATTTTGGAACCCTAATAACCTAAAATTATTATTCATTGATTAGATATATAGGTTTCCTTTTGAATATGGGAAAATTACCGTATGTTTTGTTTTTGGATAGGGACTATATTCCAACACAAATACATGGATCATTTAATCACCTAAATTAGATGAGTCATATAATATGAACCACACTATGATATTTATTTTCATATAGTTTGCACAATTTTCCATCATTTTATAGTAATGAGACATGGATTTAGATTCCATGTTTGTTTAGTCTAATATAATGAGGATATTTAAGTAAGGGACTCCTAAAAATATAGATTATATGAAAAATGAAATTTATTTATCTCAATGTGAAGCCATAAAAGAAAACCATACTTGAATTTGGGGGGACAAACATAAATATGTAAGGAGGTTTTTTTGAAATTGCAATCTAGAAATAGGATAGGAGATCTGGGCATTGTTATATATCACTAAATGATAATAATTCAAGAACATGTAGTGATTGAATTTGAAATATCTATATACAAAAATGGTACAAATATAAGTTTGGAATGGTACAGATATGATTTCCCTTGTGATTGGATATGGGAAATCCCATTGTGATATAGGAAAGGTCTCATCACCAGAGCCTGATCTGAAATGGAAATGGAATATTTTATTAGTCCTAAGATAGAATACCATTACATCACTTCATATAATATGTAAGTAGGAATCGTTCCACCGATTATTGTGACCTATTTAATTGAATTTTTATTATCATGGGATAGGTGAACTATTACACCACTATTCTAAAATGAAATAACAGAATAAAACATCTCAAAGGAATTAGATCTTTAAAAGGGGTTGATATTTTTCACATGGAGGAATTTATAATTATCTAGATAAAGATTACATGTAAGAGGGGATTAAAAATTTTAGGGTCAGATAGGGTTGAATGATCTATTTAGTTTATGGTCTTATAGGATTGGGTACATGTCATGTAGTTTAGCATCATGAAAAATTGACATTGATTCCATCTAGTTTAGGATCTTGTGATGATTTCATTTATATGGAGAAATATTCGTGGATATATCCAATGTGAAAAATAACATATACTTGTATAAATAATGAATACAATAATGTAGGATTATTAACCATTAAAAGTTTAATGTTTTGATTATAATTAATAGCTAGTCCTTGCATATAAATCATTGGAATAACTACGTAATAGGTGATAACAAGAACTATGATATGTATAATTCGAATAAGATCCTAATGGATGGAGAGTACCAAAAAAACAGGATGCAGTGGGTTGTTTTTGGTCATATGTTAGGTGAAAAATGACACTAGGGTTGGACAGAGTGACAAAATCAATTTAATATTTGGTGTCACTAAGAATGGTATATTCATTGATATGTGGGTGAATTAGTGAACACTATCTGTTTTATTTTCATTTTTTATGAAATAAACATTAACGAGTTTTTAATTTGATTGATCCCACTAAAAACTCTAATATAGCATGGAAATAATTCAATTGGGACCCTTGATATATATGATTCACCTCTCAAAATGAGAAGGTTAGTCCTTGGAATGATCTAGACTCACCTAAGACCATACAAGCTACTAGAATAACTATCATGGATATAATAAGAAATGTATATCCATAACATGTGATGCCTGAAAATTAAAATAATATTATCTCCCGATAAAGTGAATACTTTTAATTTAATGTAAACTTTTTTACAATCATTTACCTATAATTTTTTTCTTTAAAAATATAATTTCCTTCTACACATCTTATTCATAGTTAAAGCAATTGTGATTTGATTATCTTTTTCTTCACCAAAATTCTACATTGTAATGATGACTTGAAAAAAATAGTTCCTTTGTGTTTTATTTATCTACTTTCACTTCTTTCATGTAATTTATTCATCTTCTCCTTTTGTTTTTTTCATTTGTATTTCAATTTTTTACTACAGTAAATTGTTCAATATCTTCCACATTACACTATTTTTTATTTTTTATATTTGTAGAGGGACATCAATTTTATATATATAGAATAATATTTTTTGATAGAATTTTTTTTCATACATCATGATTTATGTTTGATAATCCAAAAAATAATCTACTTCATGTATATTTTTCCTGAAAGACAATGTTCCACTTTTTATCACACTCATAGAAACAAAGCAACATGTTTCAATTTTAAATTTAAAATATAATTAAAACTATTACATTACATCATATATTCTTACCATTTATTATTTATATTATCATTAATTCTTATTATTGTTAAAATATATTCATGGGTATATTAGTGTTATGAAATTTGTTACACTGTGACACAATAGTTACAATATTAAATGGTTCTATTTCTTTTACAGAAAAAACTTTATATATTATGGGAACCTTTTCTTCCTTTACCAAAATCACAAATAAAATTTTTCTTTGTTTAAATAATATTAGAACAAATTATACATCATTATTCTTATTTTATTTAATATAATTAATTTTTGAGTATAACGTTTTCAATATAATGTACTCATTGATCATTACAGAAACCAGAAATGATACATACACAGAGAATCATCATTTCACATATTCCGTTATTGATTACAATGAATAATACATATAATTATATTGGTGGGATCATACAAATGAAGAATTATATGATGATTATGCATAGAAAAATGATGTTTAAAAAAGCAAAATGATTCTTTCATAAATACAATTAATCCCTACACACATCCGATATAGTTAAATTTCATCTTACATTCATATTTTTTAACACTCCAAATTACAAAATTGTTTATTCAAAACTCCACAAAAATGATTCCAATTGACTTAATACACTCTTTAAAAATTTGAATATAATTCTTCTCAAACTTATAATTATATAATAATTGAGTTTAAACCTATCATATGAGTTTATAAAGACAAAAAGCAAGAATTACATCCACCAAAGACCTCTCATATCAATCTTCTCAATATAAATACCACAATCTAGAAAAAATATTCATTTTATATATTTATTAATGTGGCCAAAAATTCACCCAAGAATATAACATCTTTCAAAAATCAAATAAGATGAACAATCTCCACCATTGACTTTGTAACGCCCCAACCCCAGTTACCTAGATTAGGTGCATTATTTTAATACATTGGCATGATTACAAGGAATAATGTCCCAAAGGACCGATCAATTTAGCAGTATTGGAAAATAGATTACATACATGATTGTTACATTACATTATAAAATAAAAAACACAAAAATAAAATTGTAACTATTGGTCCCATTCATATCTCTTATACTATCACTACAGGCCAGTCATAATATACTTCTTCTCATCCTGGAAAAAACATAGAAAGGGGTGACCACAGATGCGCAGTAAGGATACAAATATATCGGAAACATTCATAAATACGCATAAACATTTATGACTGTGTATTAGACTAAAAAAATATTTTTAAACCTAAAATTCCACATAATATGAAAAACAAATAATCAAATAATTCCATTTACTTATTCACATGGATATTATACTAGTCGAATAGTCACATGTAATATCAATATACAATTTCATAATGATGGAATGCATAATTCTAGAATTCATTACCACATAGTCAAGGCCTTGTGCCAAGATTAAAAATATGATTATGTCATGGCCATGTGACACGACACTAGTTTGTATAATGAGACCTACCGATGCATCATGTTGTTATAGCAGGCTCTACCCATTACTTACTAAGTCCAATTCATTCCTTATATGAAAAGGTTTAAACATAACATAAGCATTCATATTAAAACTAGCATACGAAATGTCAATACTGAACCCATAAACCATGAATGTTATAAACAAAACACACCCACAGTCAAACATATCCCAAAACATTCAATACAATATAAAATATTTATATCATAATAAATAAACCTCGATCAAAAATAATATCCTATAAAGGATGTTGACATAGTTGAAAATGATCAGTAAAAATCTTTGAGGGAAATATCCCTTTTCATGAAATAATTTAAAAATAATATAAAGGAAGTCATTTAAAATACAATTTTGAATCAATGTATCCCATACCACTATGAAACTTTTGAATGGAATTATCATTTTAAAACATTGTGGTCTATATAAATAAATTCTTTAAAACCATTTTATGAACATGGCCATTAATCAGAAATGTTTAGAAGAATAAATCATTGAATAATTTAAAATAAAGTTTTAGTAAAAAGTACCTTAAAAATAATACCTATGAAAAACAAATTATGAAACATGGACATTGATAATAAATATGTCCCAGTATATAGTTGCATAAAAACATCCTCAGATAATAATGTGACTATGAAATTAACCCTTACCTTGCACTTTCCTTTGGTTAAGGGTACGTTTAGACTCTTGTACAATAAACATAGTATTTTATTAAATTATACCATAACCATATGCCTATTTTTTTTGTCATACATGATTCATTTATGTCTTTATACTACCCATTTAATAATGATTCCAATCATAAATTAACATTTTGGGTAATAATCACTTTCTTTATCGTACATGTTTTAACTTGTTATTCTTGATAGTATCACTTAGATAATGATTTAAATATATCAAATACAAAAACCTTGATTTATATATCATATATATTTAGAATATAATTATTTATAATATATAGTTATATGAAATGGAAGGAACCATTTATGGAGATGGTTGGTCATATGTACACATAAACGTTGTTTCCGTTTTTATATCGCATTGAACGGAAATAAATGAATAATTTATAGGTATGTACACACACACACAGACACAAAAACATATATATATATATATATATATATCTAATAGAATTATTATTTCATATATTATGAACATATTAAATTTATATATATTTATAATAATCGTTGAATGGTGAACGTGGGAATGAATCTAATCGCGTTGTGGAGACTGTAATCCGTACGTATACATGAGCAATAATATCATTATATTGGTGGTGAAATAGTTTGTAATTGGATGTAATATCATATATAAAGAATAAATAACATGTTATATTGAATATTTACATCATTTATACTCATTATTATACCCATTCAAAGAATTAAGTGTTTGAATAACAAACTAGACCACGACGTGGAGACGGTAAGTCGTACGTACGCATATATGGTGGATTTTTCATTTATAGGATTGATTGACTAATGAATATGGTTGTACCATATTTATAATAACATCATAGTATGTAGTAGGTACATGAGTTATTATTTTTGTATGGAAACAACAATGAAATAGGAAGTGGAAGAAGAAAATAACTTTAAAGAGGTTGGGGAAATTATTACCTCTTTTTTGGGTGTTTACTTTTGAGATGATCAAAATGGCTCCATAGGATTGCTTTCTAACCAATTTAAGGACTCTATATTTATGTGACGGAATTTGGGAGGATATTTGAGTAGTGGTTGGATGATCCAAATGGATTTAGATGTGTGATTTAGAGAGAATGGGATGTGCCCTTTTATAAGAGAGGTGAGTGTCACTTTAGGAAAATATTAAAATATTAAGTTATTATACAATCATATTCTGTTTCTAATGGCTAAAAATGAATATATTTTGATCCTTACATGGTTATGGGTCGAATTTCATTCAACTAATATGTTTTATACAAGTTGAGGATACCATCTTAACCTTATCATTTATATTTAACTCTTAGTTAAATAGTTTATCTTTTACAGTGTCTTCTTGTATTCTAACACTTTATGGTTAATAAAATTATTATATACATCCAAGATAACATCAAGTGGTTCATTAATTACACATAAAATATCATTTAAGACCTTTTTCTGAATGTTGAATTTTTTGTAATATTATATCAACCAGTAATATAGTATTTGTTTTAAATATTAATTTATGTCAATTTTGACACTATTTGATATTTTGTTTTTTTTGGAATGTCATAAAAACCTTATCACTTCGAACCAAATTTATCTAACAAACCCTATCATGTCATATTAACATAAAAAATTATTGGAATTAATTAGAAGTTTCAATTTACATTTATTTGGATATTTATAATATCAATTATTTTAACATTTCATTAATAAAGTAATTACTTCATCATTATTGTGTTATAAATAAATTAAATTATTGAATATATTAAAATTAGAAATGAAATAAAATTATGTAGGAAATATTTTTATCTTCCTATTTATCATTTATAATTGAATTTATTTTATGTGTAACCATATATTAAAAATGGTTTATTTATTAAACATCGAATTTAACAATTTTGACTCTTCTTTAAATAAAATAATAATAAATGTCCTAATCTAATCCAAGTTGACCAAAGAGGATAATATTTTATTTCCCACGGTTTTTGTTGGTCTAATTACACTTATCCAATAGAATTAGAACATGTGTTAGGGTATTTATAATATCATTTTTAACCATAATTAACTTATTTCTTTTAACCGTGGTAAACAAAAGTAAAAAGTTACTATTCAAAAAAATTATTTTCATCTTATTGAACCAGATTTTACTTAATTATATCAACTGTGTCTCTTAGATTTTATAAATTCAACTTAGGAAAGTGGTAAAATTACATTTTATGCAACTTTTCAAATACTCCGACAAGGTGGGTAAAGGACGGTAAAAATTTCAATAAAAATATATATATATATATATATATATAAAATTATTATAAAATGAATCAAATGAATTAAATTGAACATATATAGGTATTATATATCTATTTTGTCTAAAAATAAATTTAAATAATCAAAATAATTATTTACATAAAAATTCTGTTTTAAATTATAACGCATTGTTTTTAACTATTCATCAAAAATTAAAGATTTTAAGAAAAATACCAAAACGTCACCCTATGTTATTTTTGATATTATTAATTAAAAATGAATTTTATATTACCAAATTCCTAAAATAGTAGTTTCATTTATTAATATTAAATTAATTCTCGTTGTCAAAACCTAAAAGTGGGTTTTAAAAAAAGTAAAAACTATTAAAAGATTGACATGTGTTTCTGTCAAATTTAAATGTAAAATTACATTAAATGACCTAAATTGTATTAAATAATAAAAATATAGACTAATTATAGTTTCATACCATTAAAATTTATAATTGAACACTATAAATTATTTTGATTAAAAAAGTTATTTTCCATTAAAATTTAGTATTTTTTACTATTCACCCAAATATGAAAGTTATCAGAAAAACCCCAAAAATTTATCAAAATAAACTTTTTTTGTCTCAATTCTAAATAAATGTTTATTTTTCATATTGAATATATTAAAGTGTCAAATATTGGATTTAAGAAGGGTTCTCCATTAAAGGCGCCAAAATAGCATTTTCTGAAAAGTACTTCCTTTATCTGAAAAATTGAATTTGTTCTAATATTATATATAAGAAACAAAAAATATGGATGTTATAATTTATATGGAATATATAAAATTAAAAATGTAGATAATACTATTCATAACTGCTTTTGAATATCTTGTTTGGTATGTCATGGTGCGGTCGAACTCAGTGTTGCGTGTAGCGCAAGTTATTGAAATACGTTGAAGAAATCACGTACTATGAAATCATGGAGTGTTAAATTATCCCCTCCATCAATAAATTGTGTCCTCGTAATTTAAAATTGTTCTTCCAAAATAAATGGTTCAAAATCGGAAAATACCATGGTGGAAAACCCACATCGAAAATTGGGTTAATAAAATTTAGTCCTAGTAAGAGGTAAACTGAATGAAAATGTCCCCACCAATTTATTATCTAGATTAAGAGAACATTGGTGAAATTTAGAGACACATAATTGGAGGAATAAAGTAAATATTTATAGGGAGTTATTGAGGTCATCAATCACAAACAAGTGTAAAATTTAGGTCCTCAAAGCCATCAATCTATGATGATTTAAAATAGCATTTGTTCAACAAAACATAAGGTATTATGATAACACATTTTTTTAACATCCCTTACCTAAAGTTTAATAATTAATTTGACCATAGAATAAGTGGAAAAAATATACTTGACAAATAGAGTTTCATTCTTCAACTAATTTCTACCAAAAACTCTACTTTTACTCCAAATGAAAATAGAATTCAAAAATATTCTATTTATATTAATAGTAATGGGTTCTAAAAATAATTAATTTATAATTCATTTTTCATATTATGTAAAAATACATTATACAAACCAAGACATCATTTATTCCCATTTTAGGTGATCCACCATTGTCTCCCTTCAGTTGTGGGTTCATGTCTCGCGGCCTTGCCAAATGAAACTGGTTGTCGCCCAACCTTTGGGTTTTCCTTTTCATAACAATCCCAAAATAATATTAAGAAATTATTTGACCTTAACAATTACATGCAATTTAAAAATTAATCCAATCCAACCTTTAGTCTTATTTTAAATACTTCTATCCGAACTCACTGTCCAAAATTCATAAGGAAGGTAAACACAATGATGATGTTTTCTCCACATAATAACATGTGTATAACTTAATCATTTGTTCTTTTAGAACAGAGTAACACCCTGAATTATTGTAAAACCATATTGATTACATTTATGCTCTCTTATTCCTTATAAAGTACTATATGTACTCATTATATCCCAAAATGATGTAAACTCCATCAATTATTGAATAAAAAAACCATTAATCAGTTTCAAGGATGTCATAATATACAATATAATTTATCCAAATCAATTATATGTTATTCCAAAATCACTACCTCGGTATCCGAACCATATTAAGGTTTATCTTTCTTTCAACCATGTATTTTCCAAAATTATTAACTTGTTATTGAGTCACATTTCCTAGAACAATATAATCATAAATACTTAATGAAATAGTACTACAATACAATCCTTATATAATATATAATTCTTATAACATGTTCATCATTAATAAAATACTCGAATGAAACAATACATTAATAACAACATAAATAACTCTAATCACTCCTCTTCATCTTTGGTAGTATCATTACTTCATTATTGTAAGAACCCGGTTCTTATTTTTGAGGTACGAGCTTCTTATTTTTCCTTTTCCTGAAGTGTTTTTGAGAAAATATGGAAAATGGGAAAATCCTAAATTTTGGAACTACACGCCGTGTACTTTTCCACACACAGTTTACTTTTGGCCGTGTGGAATGGGTACACGGGGCGTGTAGCCTTGTCGGCAATGGGGGGTGTATGAACCGACTACACGCCCTGTAGTGGTACATTACACGCCGTGTAGTCAGTCAGCAGGATTAAACAGTAACGAGGTGGAGTCGCCGCCAGCTGGGCAACAGTACACACCGTGTACTCGGGAGTATATGCCGTGTAATCATTTCGACGGATGAACAGTGCGGCGGTGCCACTAGAGGAACAGTTAAATGAAAGAAGTACACTTCGTGTACTAAGAAGTACACTTCGTGTACTAAGAAGTACATGCCGTGTACATTGTTTTTTCCACTTAAAACATGCAGTAGCCTCCTCATTTGGCAGAGGAGACGTTTGAGCTATTTTGGAGCCAATGAGGATGGTCGAACCTTTGAAGATCAATCGGGTGTTCTTCTAGAATCTGATTACGCTTCATACGATCTCGTTGGAACCGAATGCGTAATCCCTCTCCTCTCTAGGTACAGTTCTTATCAATTCTTTCCCGAGTGTATGTTATTTACGTTTGAAAGGGTTTTCTTCTTTGTCAGATATGTTCCGTTCTTGGACGTTTCTGGAGTCAGCGTTTGGGTAAAACGTTCGTTGGTGTATAAGGTAGGTGGCTTGGTGAAAATTTCCAACTGTCGTGCGTTTTTGTGCATGATTGTTCCACGAACCCATGTTGGGGTGTCATTTGGTTGAGGCCATTGCTATGTTTAATGCCTAGAATTTCATAGGTGATTAAATTGTGATAATAAAATGCTGGTTGAGATCGTTGCTTGGATCCAGAACCACGCTGGGGGTGTGTTTCACTGTTTAGCCGTTTGGCCAGGATACCTGAGGGTATGCCTTTAATGTAGTAATTATAGAATTTTCTTGAGTGTAATTTCTTATTTACTATATTTGACATGTTGGGCATGGCCTGGTTACCTGTTTAGCCTGTGGGTGTTGTTGTGATTAGCCTGTGGGCGCTGCAATATTTAGCCTGTGGGCTGTAGTTATTTCACCCTGAGGGAAACTTCTTCCATGCCTATGGGCAGCTGACTCTGTGCCTGTGCGCGACACAACCTACGCCTGAGGGAAAAATATATTATGCCTGAGGGAAGATTATTGTTTTGGATACTTGTTACCCGAGGGTAGGATTTTACGTGTCTGAGGACACTAGTTGTTTACATAGAAATGCACTGTGGTGATTTCTTATATAAAATGGATTAAATGAATAATTAAATGGAAATTTCACTTTTGTGTTAGTTAATTTGTAGTACTGCCTACTTTACTGCATTTTACCACTGCACACTATTGTTGCATGTTAGCACGGAGTTGGGAACAAGCCTTTAGTGATTGCCTACTGAGATATATTTCTCACACCCTGTTTAGGTCACTCTTTTCGGCCCAAACAGATTATGTTGTTGCAGGTGTAGATAGGGACAAGATTCCCTATACAGGTACTTAAATGTTGCAGAGGAGTAGGAGGGCATGGGACCGAGCCTAGGCTTGTGATGCCACTTCCAGCTGTTTTTCTTTGTTTTTATGTACTCTGTAATTGTTGTACTATATTGATGTATAACATGTTCTGGATGTTTTCATAGAACTTGAAACATGTAGCATCATCATTTATTTACTGTTGGTTATATCCACTGCTGTAGTTTATTTTAGTCGTGTATGGTTTACTCCTTCCATTGTTTTTGTATGTTTGATTTCAATTCTACTGCACTACACTTTGATAAATGAGGGCATAGTTTCCCAACAATCATACCTGGGCCCTCGTTGCTAGTCGGCAGCCTCTGGCGTTTTGGGAAATGCGCTTGAGGTCACGTGGAGAACCGGTCTCGGGGCACTCGTTGTGTGGAACTCAGGTCCGGGACATTACAAAGTTGTATCAGAGGGGTTTCTTTTCGTTGACTTACTATTTAGAGCCGTACTCAGGGATAGGGCAAACAGTAGTTGGTAATAAGTTGTGCCCGGGCGTAGCTAACCCGTGTACAGGGAAAAGCCAGTCTACCTCATATTTTTCAATTCTTTCGATTTTTCAATTTTACGGTTGATATGTTTTCACCGTTGGGTGACGCAATTTGAGATTGTATAGTTTATATTGTATCTCTGGGTTCTATTTAGTTGCAACCTGATGAGAGTAGGGTATTTCGTCTCATGCATCTTATAGGAATATGCTAGAAGTCACATGTCATGCATAGTTTCCATGCCATGTAGGTGCATTAGAAATTCTCATGTTGTTGTGATAGTTGTTTTTCTAGTAAAGCATGATGTTGTGATAGCTTCTTGATAAATACCTACTTTATGATAGGGTATCCTCTTGTGTGAACTTGTTTAGGGAATTGATGCCAAATATTGGTTTTTGGGGAGTATGGGCCCACATTGAACGGAATTTGGTGGATCATTGACTATTTAATGGTTATAACACAGATAAGATGTCAAACTTTTATTCCTGGGGAGTATGGTCCCCCACGGGTCGGAATTTGACACTTAGGTGTTGTTTTATCGTATTTTCTGGGACCCGGGGAAGTTTCTGAAGCATACTGTCCAAAAACCCAGTATACATGCCATGTAGTGTTTTTATACACATCAAGTATGATCAATTTTTTCGGAAGAAAAATGATATTTTTGAGTACACTCCGTGTACCCTAAGTACACACTGTGTAGTCTCTTCCGTGTCACAAACCATGTGGGTAGCGACACAGGGTAGGGAAATGCTTGGGTAAAACACGCCGTGTACCTAGTGAACACGCCGTGTAGTGTAGACCCGGAGTCCGACCATGTAACTAACATCATAGGTTAGAGATCTCCTTGATAGAACACGTTGTGTCAATGATGAACACGCTGTGTAGTGTGACCTGGGGACTCGGCCGTGTAACTAACAACACGGACTAGTGTCACCTCTCTCTGAACACGTCGTGTACCTGTGGGACACACCATGTAGTCTTGTTCGAGGACAGACCTTGTGGAGTTAGCCGTGTGGCTGGGAAATGAGATGGTGTTCACGCCGTGTGCGGGTGTAACACGCCGTGTAGTGTCAAGCCGAGTAGTTGCCTGTTTCACAGATGACACAGGCAGTTGGGAAATAACACCATACACGCCGTGTAGATTATTTACACACCGTGTAGTTTTTGTTGAATAGAAGTCGTGTGTCTTAGCCGTGTAGAATGACATGGAAGGGGAACGGAAGTCAAGTACACGCCGTGTAGTTAGTGTACACGCTGTGGAGTCTTTTTTTGAAAATTTTGAATGCCTTCTTCCTCTTGTTTCCTTTGTGGTTCCCTCTCTTTTCGGTCATAATAATCTTGATCCTGAGGCGTGCTTTTGACCCTGTAGTGTCATGCCACCGAGACGATCATGAGTTGTTCACCAGGAGAGTGGTGATGATTATACACCGGAGATGGTGGGCCATGGGCTACCATTTGATCCTCTAGTAGATCTAGATGCGGCGCCAGCTACTATACCTAACACAGGCGTAGAGGCGCAGTTTCGTGAGGGCTTTATGCGGTTCATGGAGACCTTTCAGGGAGCACCGCAGGCTGCCACATCTATGGCTGAGTGACTCGTATCTTCCAGCAGCAACATCCGCCTAAATTTTTAGGGGATTGCAAACCACAGGCTGCAGAGTCTTGGCTAGGATCGATGCAGACTATTTTCGAGCAACTAGAGACGCCTCTAGGGTGGAGGGTCAAGCTCGCTACATATATGCTCCATGATTCCGCCAAGAGGTGGTGGGATGTTACCAACCAGACAGAGCATCACAGGGACATGGCGTGGGAAGAATTTCAGGCACCCTTTTATGAATTCTTATTTCCCTAGACGCTGAGGGAAGATAGAGCTCGAGATTTCATGAATCTGCAGTAGGGCGCCATGTCATTGACGGACTATTCTGCTCGTATTACGAAGCTTCAGCGCTTTGCACCCGTGTTGGTGGGTGATGAGATTTTGAGAGACAGACGTTTTGAGGATGGTCTTCAGTATGACATCTGAGCATTGGTGAATGTTTTAGGTTTCCTACTATACACGCAATTGTGAACCAGGCGTTGATTACAGAGAGGAACTTGTGGGAATCGAGTGGTGTGGGCCAGGGCGGTTCAGCACTAGTTACTGGTGTTATTTATGCTGGCAAGAGGAAGAGACATATGGATTTATCTTAGGGCAGTAGTACTAGTCAGAAGAATGCTTCAGGTGGCCAGGTTATGTGCTACCAGTGTGGTAGAGTGGGGCATAAGAGACCGTAGTGTCCACGAGACCCATTGGACTGCCAAGATTGCGGCAATATGGGTCATATGCAGCGCTTTTGCAGGGTGTTTCCACTAGTGGCTAGTGAGAGGGGTTCTGTGCAGACTCCGCGTGCGGGAGCAGGACCTGTGGCTTCTTACCAATCAGGGAACTAGAATGTGTCAGTGCGTGGAGGCAGATATGGTGGTCATGGCCGTGGTAGCCAGACACCAGGATCACAGAGGCAGCAGGGCGGGACAGCTCAGGGTAGCAAGGCTGTGTCGTAGGGCCGTGGCACTGGGCAGGCATATATAGTGCAACAGACCTAGCAGGAGCAGGATCCCAGACCTTCTACAGTCAGAGGTACTATTATAGTAGCTTCTGTCTTATCTTTAGTGCTTTTCGATATGGGTGCTACACATAGTTTCAAATCTGTACCCATTATGGAGAGCCTTGAGCTCTGGGTTTCTACTTCTTCAGATATCATGATTCTAGACACTCCGTTGGGGAATAGGATTATAGGTGTGCGTCAGTGTAAGGAGTTCCCCTTGAGGTTGGAGGGTGTCACTTCCTTTGGTACCTCTATGTCTTATAGATGACGAGCTATGACATCATTCTCGGGATGGACTGGTTGATTCCCTATCGAGCCTTTGTAGACTGCTATCGTCACAGGGTGTGTTTCACGTCACTAGAGGGAAAAGAGTTTCTATACAAGGGTGAGTGGGATGTTCAGGCGAGTCGAGCTAGACCAGAGCATCATGGGCGAGGTGGAGTCACAACCCAGATTGCGAGTTTATATCTAGATGATCAGGGGACTTGTCAGACGGATTTCCCTCTAGTTTTTGATCATTTCATGGATGTCTTCCCAGACAACTTTTCAGGTCTACCTCTAGTGCGTGAGATGGATTTCTCTATCGAACCTATGCCAGGAGAAGCACCGATGTCCATTCCTCCTTATAGGATGTCCATGACTGAGTTGCAGGAGCTCAAGAGGCAGTTAAAGGAGTTACAGGAAAAGTTATTTATCCGACCCAGTACTTCTCATTGGGGTTCTCCGGTCCTTTTTGAGAAGAAGGAGGATGGTACCCTTATACGTTGCGTGGATTATCGGAAGCTGAACCAGTTGACGGTTAAGAACCGATATCCCTTGCTGAGAATTGATGATCTATTTGACCAGGTTTGTGGAGGATGAGTGTTCTCGAAGATTGACTTGAGATCCAGATATCATCAGCATCGCATGAGACCATCGGATATACCGCTTACAACTTTTCAGAGCAGATATGGTCTATACGAGTATTAGGTTATGCCATTCAAACTCACGAACGTGCCAGCAGTTTTCACGGCTCTGATGAACCGTGTGTTCCAACCGTATCTTGATTCTTTTGTGGTAGTATTTGTGGACGACATCTTGGTGTACTCTCACACTCGGCCCGACCATTCCACCCATCTTGAAATCTTATTGAGTACACTGAGAGAGCATTGACTATATTCTAAGCTCTCGAAGTGCCACTTTTGGATAGACCAAATTCACATCCTGGGTCTTATCATCTCAGAGGTAGGAGTTTCAGTAGACTCAGAGAAGGTGAGAGCAGTACTTTCCTGGGAGCAGCCTAAGAACTTGTTTGAGATACGAAGTTTCTTAGGGATGGATGGTTACTACAGACGCTTCATACAAGACTTCTCCTACTTAGCAGCACCGTTGACGGGACTGACTAAGAAGGGTGTGAAGTTAGTTTGGTGAGAAACATGCAACACAACTTTTCAGGACCTGAAGGGAAGGTTGACTTAAGCACCGATCCTAACACTCCTAGAGCAGGAAAAGAGCTCTACAGTTTACTGTGATGCATCAGGAATTGGTCTGGGAGCTGTTTTGATGCAGGGTGACCGAGTTGTTGCATAGGGGTCTTGGCAGTTGAGGCCACATGAGAGGAATTACCCGACACATGATCTCGAGTTGGCTGCAGTTGTTCATGCGTTGCGCTGTTGGATACATTATCTATTGGGGGAGAATGTTGTGGTTTTCACCGACCACAAAAGCCTCAAGTATATCTTTACTCAGTGTGACATGAATCTGTGGCAAAGAATGTGGGTTGAGTACCTACAGTCCTTTGATTTTGAGCTTTCCTACACACCTGGTAAAGGTAATGCAGTAGATGATTCCCTAAGCAAGATGACTCAGATACAGGCAGTGTAGGAGTCCAGTGGTGAGTGGGGACTTATGGCTTTGTTCTCTAAGATGCATGTGGAGGTGCATGATAGTCAAGGGAAGACTTATCTTTCCTCGTTTTCTATGACTTCAACCCTCCTGGATAGAGTTAGGATGACACAACTATCTGATTCGGAAGGCCTAGTTGTATGGGAGTCGGTGGCAAGTGAGGACCCTCCTCCCAGTTGGATGATAGGCGATGATGAGGTTTTTTTGTTTCCATGGACGTGTATGGGTTCCATGGGATATACGTGAGGGGATGATTCGGGAGTTTCATGCTTCGGCTTGGGAAGTTCATCCCGGGGTTACCAAGATGTACCGTGACTTGAGGCGTCAGTACTGGTGGCCGGCTATGAAGAGAGAGAGACCTGGTTTTGTTACGAGGTGTTCCACATGTCAACAGGTGAAGGCATAACATCATAGACCAGGTGGGTTGTTACAACAGTTACCCATTCCAGAGTGGAAATGAGATGATGTCGCGATGGATTTCATAACAGGGTTGCCGAGGTCATCTCATGTCAATGATTCCTTTTGGGTTGTTGTGGATAGACTCATGATGGTAGCTCACTTCTTTGCATTCACGTAGACCTTTTGTGTGGACGAGCTCAGAAGAATGTATATCCGAGAGATCGTACGTCTTCGTGGGGTCCCTCATTTTGTCTTTTCTGATAGGGACACCCGCTTTACGTCTTGTTTTTGGCAGATTTTTTAGAGGGCACTGGGTACACAGGTGCTTCTGAGCACAACATACCACCCTCAGAGAGATGGTCAGTCAGAGCATACACTATAGGTGCTAGAGGACGTGTTGCGCGCATGCGTCCTATACTTCGGGGGATATTGGGAGAAACATATACCCTTAGTCAAGTATGCATATAATTATAGTTTTCAGGTGACTATTGATATGGCACCTTACGAGGATTTATATGGTAGGCCATGCCGATCACCTTTATGCTGGTTAGAGGTAGGTGAGGCAGCTTTACTGGGGCCACACCTCATGTAGAAGACATCTGAGCAGGTCCATTTGATTCGGAAGCGGATGACTACCGCACAGTCTCATCAGAAGTAATATTTGGATCGCCCCAGACAACCTTTGGAGTTCGTTGTTGGGGATCAGGTTTTTCTCTCGTGTTTTTCCAAGGCTGGTACACAAGCGGATCATGAGACAGGGATAGCTTTCACCGAGGTATGTGGGGCCATTCGAGATTCTGGAGAGAGTCAGGCTGGTTGCCTATCAGTTGCAGTTACCACAGTGGTACCGAGCCATGCACGACGTCTTCCACGTGTCTCAGTTGCATCACTACCATACAGACCCATCTCACACCTTTCACCCAGATGAGGTTGAGCTTTATTATGATGTGTCCTTTGAGGAGCATCTGATTCGTATCAGTGACAGGAGCACAAAGGTTCTCCGAGGCTGGTTAGTTCCTCTCGTACGGGTGATGTGGCAGCATGGCCGAGTGCAGGACGAGACCTTGGAGCGGGAGGCTAACGTACGTGCTCAGTGGCCAGAGCTTTTCTTAGCATATTCATCACCACCCTTGGAAGTGCAATTCAGGGATGAATTTCTATAAGGGGGGATGTTTTTAAGAACCCGGTTTCTATTTTTGAGGTACGAGCTTCTTCTTTTTTCCTTTTCCTTAAGTGTTTTTTAGAAAATATGGAAAATGGGAAAAATCCTAAATTTTGGAACTACATGGAATGTACTTTTCCACACGCCATGTACTTTTGGACGTGTGGAATGGTTACACGGTGCGTGTAGCCTTGTCGGCGATGGGGGGTGTAGGAACTGACTATATGCCGCGTAGTGGTACCTTACACGCCGTGTAGTCAGTCGGAAGGCTTAAACAGTAAGGCAGTGGAGTCTCCACTAGCTGGGCGACAATACATGCCTTGTACTCGAAAGTACATGCCGTGTAATCATGTCGACGGATGAACAATGTGGCGGTGCTGCCATAGGAACAGTTAAATGAAAGAAGATCACACTGTGTACTCAGAAGTACACGCAGTGTACTTTGTTTTTTTGGCTTAAAATAGGTAGTAGCATCCTCATTTTGTAGAGGAGACGTTTGAGCCGTTTTGGAGCCAAAGAGGACAGCCTAACCTTTGATGATCCGCCAGGTGTTCGTCTGGAATCTGATTCGTCTTCGGATGATCTCGTTGGAACCGCACGGGTAAGCCATATCCTCTCATGGTACCATTCTTACCAATTATTTCCATAGGGGAAGTTATTTACATTTTAATGGGTTTTGTTCTTCGTCAAATCTATGCCATTCGTGGGCGTTTTTGGAGTCAGCATTCAGGTATAACGTTCGTTGGTATATAAGTTAGGTTTCTTGGTGTAAATTTCCAACTGTCGTGCACTTTTGTGCGTTTTTGTGCATTTTTATGCCACGAACCCATGTTGGGTTGTCCTGTGGCTGAGGCCGTTGCTATATTTAATTACTAGAATTTCATAGGTGATTAAATAGTGATAATAAAATGCTGGTTGGGACCATTTCTTGGATCCCGAACCACCCCGGGGGTGTGTTTCACTGTTTAGCCATTTGGCCAGGATACCCGAGGGTATGCCTTCAATGTAGTAATTGTAGAATTTCCTTGAGAGGAATTTCTTATTTACTTCATTTGACATGTAGGGAATGGCCCGGTTACCTATTTATCCTGAGGGCATTGTTGTGATTAGCATGTGGGAACTGCACTACTTAGCCTGTGTGGTGTAGTTATTTTGTCCTGAGGGAAACTTCTTCTGTGCTTGTGTGCAGCTGACTCTGTGCCTATGGGCAACACTACCTACACCTGGGGGAAAACTCTGTTATGCCTGAGGGAAGATTCTTGTGTTGGATACTCGTTACCTGAGGGTAGGAGTTTATGTTTCTGAGGACAGTAGTTGTTTATTTAGAAATGCACTATGATGATTTCTTATATAAAATGGATTAAATGAATAATTAAATGGAAATTTAAATTTTTCGTTAGTTACTTTGTAGTACTGCCTAATTTATTTCATTTTACCACTACACACTATTGTTGCATGTTAGCACGCAGTTGGGAACAAGCCTTTGGTGGGTGCCTACTGAGATATATTTCTCAGACCCTGTTTGGGTCAAGCTTTTCGGCCCGAACAGATTACGTTGCTGCAGGTGTAGATAGGGGGAAGAGTCCCTATACAGGTACTTGAATGTTGTAGAGGAGTATGAGGGAATGGGACCGAGCCTAGGCTCATCATGCTACTGCCATCTGTTTATCTTTATTTTGCTGTAGTCTGTAATTGTTGTACTATATTGATGTATAACAAGATCTGGCTATTTTCTCAGAACTTGAAACATGTAGAATCATTATTTATATACTGTTAGTTATATCCATGCCCTAGTTTATTTTAGTTGTGTATGGTTTACTGCTTCCACTATTTTTGTATGTTTGATTTTAATTCCACTGCGCTACACCTTGATAAATGAGGGCATAGTTTCCCCACTATCAGACATGGGCCCTCGCTACTAATCGGCAGCCTCTGGAGTTTGGGGAAATGCGCTTGAGGTCACGTGGCGAACCGGGATCGGGGCAACCGTTGCATGGAACCCAGGTCCGGGATGTTACAATTATTATCGAATAACAACATTTGGGGTATACACTGATGATTTGGATAGTGATCCTTGTAGTGTCCCAACTCATTGCAGATGAAGCATTGTACATTTTAAAACATTTTCTTACCCTTGAAATATCGTAATTGGTGTCTTTTTTCTCCACACTTATAACAAAATCCCATTCCCTTTAATTATTTACCAAGGCGATTCTTTCAATAATTATCACATATGGGAAAATCCTACTTTCCCCTCTTCCCATTATCTATCTTTCTCTCATCCATCCTTTTCTTCTCTTACTTCCCTTCAAAATCATATGACATAATAAATTATTTAATTATCTTATTAACACATGATACTATTTCATCATATGATTTGAATACATGAGAGACTATTTCCCTTTTAAATGTTGGCTGAATACCATGAAATATATGATCCATCATAATCTTTTGATCATGTGTACTCCTAGAATTCTCATTCATTATACTAGGAACCATTTCTATACAATGGAATACACTAGCTTAGTTTATGAATAACAATTCATAATTCCAAACATGTAAAATTACTAACATAAACTGAAAAGATTATACATATAATATATAATCATAAAAAAATTCCTTAAGGAAGTATTTACTCCTAAATCATTCGTAATGGCTTGTAATGAAAATGTGAATTATCCTAATCATTTCACCCAGGAGTGTCCGTAACCAAGAGTGCAGCAAGGCCTGTTGTTGTGTACCAGTATACCCGAGGTCAGGCTTGAAACTCTTTTTCACCTTAACCTACTCATATCCATAAATGGATGTATTACTTAACAAATACACAAAATATCTACTTTACCATAATTCTAGGAAGTTATTCTATACTAATATTCAAAGCCTATCTTAGATAAATTTCTCTAATAAGAGTTTATGTTAATTTATGTCCAAGGTTGTTGCTAAACATCCATTAATACCAATTGTAATGCCCCGCCCTAGATACCTAGAGTGGATGCATTTTTTTAATACATTGGTATTATTACAAGGAATCATGTCCTGAAAGACCGATTAGTTTAGCAGTATTGGAAAATAGATCACATGCTTGAACGTTAAATTACATTAAAAAATGAAAACAACAACAACATTGTCTCCATTTACCACATTCATATCCCTTAGACTATCCCTATAGGCCAGTCATAATATACTATTTCTCATCCTAGAAAAAATAAAACATAGAAATAGGTGAGATCAGATGATCAGTAAGGATTACAATATAGTGGAAACTTTCATAAATAAGCATAAACATTTATGACAGTGTATAAGACTAAAAAATGCCTTTTAAACCTAAACATCAGAATAATATGGAAAATATAAATCCAATATTTCCATTTACTTATTCACATGGATATTCTACTAGTCAAATAATCACATGTAATATCAATATACAATTTCATAATGATGGAATGTATAATGCTAGACTTCCTAACCACATAGTAAAAACCTCGTTCCGAGATTACAAATAATATTTTGTCAAGGCCTTCTACCAAAACACTAGTTTGTCTCATGAGACCTACCGGTGCATTGAGGAGCTATAGTTGGCACCACCCATCACTTACTAAGTCAAATTCATTCATTATATGAAAAGGTTTAAACATAACATAAACATTCTTTTTAAAACTAGCATGAGAAATGCCAATACTTAATCCATAAACCATGAATGGTATAAAAATAAAACACATCCATAGTCAAACATATCACAAAACCATCAATGCAATATGAAAGTTTTTTATCATAATAAATCAACCTCGATCAAGACTAATATCCCGTAAAGGATGTTGACAGATTTGAAAATGACCAGTAAAAATATTTGAGAGAAATGTCAATTTTCATTAAATCCTTTAAAATTCATATAAAGGAAGTAATTTAAAAGATATTTGTGAATCAAATTGTTCCATACCACTTTGAATATTTTTTATGAATTAACATTTTAAAATGTTCTTGCCCATATAAATAAATCCTTAAAACCATTTTTTAAATGTGGAAATTAATGAGAAAGGTTTAGAAGAATAAATTTTAAAAATATTTAAAATGATGTTTCAGTAAAAATGCCTTTAACAATAATCCATTTCAAAACTATATTTTGGAACATGGAAATGGATTATAAATCTATCCCAATAGATACTTACATAAAAACAACCTCGGATAATAAAGAGATTGTAAAATTAACCCTTACCATTAACATTCCTTTGGTTGAGGGTACGTTAAAACTCCTATATAATGACCCTATTATGTTATTAAATTATACCAAAATCATATTCACATATATTATGTCATTTATGATTCATTTATGACTTTATACTACCCATTTAATAGTGAATTCAATGTTAAATTATCATTTTTGGTAATAATCACTTTCTTTATCATACGTGTTTTAATTTGTTATTATTGATCGTATCATTTAGATCACGATTTAAATACTTGGAAAAACAATCCCTTATTTATATATCATATATAGTTCTAATATAAATATTTATAATAGATAGATATATTAAATGGAAGTCACCGTTTATGGAGACGTTAGGTCGTACGTACGCATAAATGTTGCTTCTGTTTTCATATCGTATTGAACATAAGTAAGTGAATAAGATATATATAAGTACATAAATATATATAAATATATATATATATATATATCTTCAGTAGATTTATTATTTCATATATTAAATACTTATTAAATATATATATATATATATATTTATAATCATCGTTGAATAGTGAACATGGGAATGAATATCATCACATCGTGGAGACTGTATTCCTTATATACGCACGAGAGGAAATATCATTTTATTGATAGAGAAATCGTATTTAATTGGATGGTATATCATATATATCGAATCATTAACATGTTATATTCATTATTCAAATCAGTTATACTCATTATTATAACCATCCAAAAAATGAAGTGTTTGAATAACTAACTACACCACAACGTGGAGACGGTAAACCGTATGTACAAACGTATGGTGACTTTTTAATTTATTGAATGGATACAATAACAAATATGGTTTTACCATATTTAGAGTAACATCACAGTATGTAGGAGTTATTGGAGTAATTATTTTGGTATGGAATCTATAGATAAAGGTGAAGTGGAAGAATAAAAGAACTTGAAAGACGGTGGTGAAATGATTACCTCTTTTTCCGGTGTTTCCTTTTGAGCTAATAAAAAGGGATCCATAGGTTTGCATTCTTATCAAAGTAAGGACTCTAGGTAGATTTTATGGAATTTGGGAGAATATTTGGTCAGGGGTTGGCCATGCCAAATGGATTTGGAGGTGTGATTCTTAGAGAAGGGGAAGTGCTCTTTTATAAGAGAGGTGAGGGTCACTTTTGGAATCGATAAAAATATTAATTTATTATACAATAATATTCTGTCTGTAATGGATCAAAATGAATTTATATCTAGAAATTGGTGGTTATGGGTCGAAATCCTCTCATCCAATAGGTTTTAGACAAGTTTAGGTAACCATTTTAACCTTATCTTTTAGATTGAACTCTTAGTTAAATAGTTTAACTTTTACCGTGTCTTCTTGTATTCTTAAACTATATGGTTAGTAAACATAACCTATTATTCCATGATAACCTCAAGTGGTTCATTAATGAAATATATAATATTATATAAGCCATTTGGATGAACCATATATTTTTAGGAATATTATATCAACCAATAATATAGTATTGGTTTTATAAATTAATTTATGACAATTTTGACACTATTTGGTATTTTGTTTTCGTGAAAGACATAACTACCATATAACATCAATTTTTTTATAATCAACCCTAAAATGTCATATTAACCTATAAAATTGGTGTAATTTATCATAATTTTCAATTTTCAATTATTTGGATATTTTTAATATCAATTATTTTAATATTTCATTAGTAGGGTAGTTACTGTATTCTTATTGTGTCATAAATAAAATAAATTATATAAGATCTAAAAATTATAAATAAAATAGCATCATGTAGGAATTATATTTATCTCTCTAATGAATTTTTCTTTTTAATTTATCTAATGTGTAACCCTATATTAACAATGGTACAGTTATTAAACTTTGAATTCAATACCTTTAACTCTTATTTAAATAAAATAATAATAAATGTCCTAATCTAATCAAATTGGATCAAATAGGATCAAATGTTATTCCTAAGTTTTTTTGGACGAATTACAGTTTTCCAATATAATTAGGACATAATTTAGGGTAATTATAATATCATTTTTACCCTTAATTACTCTATTTACTTATAACCGTGGTAAATAAAAGTCAAAAGTTTCAATTCACCAAAAATTATTTTTGTCTTACTGAACCACATTTTACATAATGATGTCAACTATGTCTCTTTTATTTTTTAAATTCTACTCACAGAAGCGGTAAAATTTAATTTTATGCAAATTTACAAATGCCCTGAGATGGTGGGTAAATGACGGTAAAAAGTTCATTAAAATTTTATATATCTAAACTTATTATAAAATGATTACAATGAATTAAATTGAACATATATAGATATTATATATATTTTTTTCTGAAAATAAATTTACATAAAATTAATAATTATATAAATTAATATTTGGTTTTAAATAATAACACAATGTTTTTAACTATTCATCAAAAATTGAATGTTTTCAAAAAAATACAAAAAATTCACCCTAAGATAATTTTAAAATAATGAATTCAAAAATTAGGTCAATTTTAAAAAATTAAAAACATTAAAGTTGCATTGATTAATTTAAAATTAATTGTCATAGTTAGACTCAAAAGTGAGTTTTTAAAAAGAAATACTCTCAAAAGATTGATATGTGTTTATGTCAAATTTAAATGTAAAATTATTTAAAATGACCTAAATTATATTAAATGATAAAAATATAATCTAATTATACTTCCACACCATTAAAATGTATAATTTAAAACAATAAATTATTTTCATTAGAAAAGTTGTTTTCAATTAAAATTTATTATTTTTCACTATTCACCCAAATATGAAAGTTATCAGAAAAAACAAAAAATTTATCAAAACTAAAATTTTAAGTCCCAATTATAAATAAATTTTTTATTTAGTCAAATTTAAAATATTAAAGTGTCAAATATTGGATTTAAAAAGGGTTCACCATTAAAGGCCATAAAATATCATTTTATGATATATACTTCCTTTATCTGAAAAAATGAATTTGTTCTTATATTATGTCTTAGAAACCCATCATATGGATTTTAAAATTTATATAAAATATATAATATTAAAAATGTAGATAATACTATTCATAACCGATTTTGAACAGCTAGTTTGGTTAGTCGTGGTGCGCTCGAACTCGTGGTTGCGTGTAGCGCAAGTTATTGAAATAATTTGAAGAAATAACGTACTATGAAATCATGGGGTATTAAAGTATCTTTTTAGAAAATGAGGATATTAAATCAATTTTTCAATGAGATATATAAAAATGAGTCATAACTTAATTATTATTAAACAACATGAGAGAACATAATGTAGGAAAAAATAATGTTGATAAATTATGTCATGTTTCCCATAAGAATAGTGATTTATAAAAGATTTTAACAAATGGGATCCTATTAATAATACATGGTGAATTTATGGGACCAAAAAATTGATTGAAGAGTGCAATACTTAATCATTGATCTATTTATTAGGAACAACTTCATCAATAAATATTTCATTATGATATTATATATATATCATAAAAAATTCATTCAATATTTAATACAAAAATTCTTGTATGTACTTCAACAAATTGTTATAAAAGTTCACAGATGACCATTTATTAATTAATGGATTTGAACATTTAAAAATACTCTCTAAATAAAATATCATTATAAAGAATATATCTCTCCATAAATTTGGAATCACATGTCAATGAGATTGAATTCCCAAATCAGATTTATCTCCATTTATAAACTCGTAAAGTAAAACAAATATTGAGATTTATGGTTTTTCACCCATTTTTAAAGTAATATCCATTGATAAGATGAGAGAGAGGACTGGTTATTCCAAATATAGACCATAATTAATTATAGGTAATAATTTTGTATCAAACTCTACATCTTGTTTCTAAAAATCACCTTTGACTAACAACCATCTCATTTATCAATATTCAATTTCAATTCACATTAAACATTTAAAATACACATCTTTTTGTTGATTCATAAGTATTAATTATTTATTTTCATGTCACATGGTTATATAAATCAAAAATAGTTTCTCAGAAAATTTCTACTGACTTTTTGTGTTGAAGTCTTTTAGTATGTTTTTTTGAAAAGATTACATATTACCAAACATAGAAAATTTTAAAATAAATTATCAATATAATCATAAAATTATTTAATACGATCATCTAACTAAGCATGTGTCTAATTACTAAGACATACCTCTAATCAAAATATGAGTTATGATTTATATACTTATCTATTTTACAAAAAAAAATTCATGATTATGAGACCGATTCTAGTATCGATACATCAGAATGATCATAATAAGGATTATCATATCAACAAATGTTAATTAATTCTATCATACTAATAAATGGTTTCAATCATAATACATATAATTGTTTTTATCATAAGGAATATCTTAACCATATTAATTATGATAATCGAAAATAAAGACATCCATTCATTTAAAATGGGGCTTCCATGTGACAACATTTTTTGGCCATTTTAACGAATTCAAAAATATTACTATTGGAGAATAATTTACCAATAGATAGTTATTTGAAGAGTTTGGAGCTACAAATTTCATTCGCAACTGAAGTTGTCTGAATACTACTAAAGAATGAATATATTTTTCATAGTCTTTTTAATTATTTGTAGAGTTAGAAGTTCTAAGGAATCCTTTTCAAAGTTGTTTCCATATGAACATTTTTTTAGTAATCGCATAAGGTCATTGTTACGATCATGGGCATCTGGTTATAGAAAGCGGGAGATTCTGATCAACCAGATCAATGGATTACTAGTATATGAATATATAAACCAATCATCATATTGAGGGCTTCATGGATAGGAAGACATAACTATTTTTATCATCGTCTTGAAGGATTTCCTAGTTTTGAAAGACAGACATGACAGTAAGAACAGAACTATGGATACCTTTAGTCATGGTTATTTACTACCTTACACATAAGGATAAAAGAGATAAAAAATTTAATATATCTTGTAATTCATTGTTAATATTACTATATATTTCTTGTTTCTATATGTTTCTATTGCGATTTTCATGTATTAGAATCGTGTTCATCATACAAAACATTGTATACTGTATGATTTATCATCATAACACAGATTATGATAAATGTACATTGAAATTAAATGGATACATTTTGATCTTGATAATTAATATGATGTAACCATACATATTATGATTCAGATATTATGACTCTGATAATTGGACTGAGTATGAATTAGATAAAATTACATTAATTTATCTTTGTGTTATTTTGTTTAAAGGTATTTTAAACTACATTTCAACCCCCCTCACCCCCTCATTCATGTATATCCATAATAAACTACTCTTCTGATCCTAAATCAGTTATTAGAGAATGTTCTACTATTCATAGTTGTAATGAGTTATTATTTTCATTAATTAATGTAAGTTGTTAATGCTTTTATATAGTCATCTTCTTTATAAACATATTTACACTAACATGTACTTATTGAAAAGAGTATTTGTTTTTGTTTTATGATAACAGTTAATAATGTTAGATATCTTGATAATTTCAATCCTATTAACATACAAATATTTTATGTGAATGACTATGAATATTGGATAAAATTAATGAATAATTTTGTGATCAACGTTGTAGTTGAAAAATTATTGGTGATTACTTGTAAATATTATATTCTTAACCATGAAGTTTTCCTATTTTAGAAAATTTGAGAAGTTATAATATCAACGGAATTACAATGTCATAAATAATTTACTGTGTTTTATGACATGGAATATTTATAGTGATTTATAATCTTCTGAATATTCTAATAGTGTTTAGAGTAAATTTAAATTTACACATTTTGGAACATCAAAAGATATTGAAACAAGAAAAGTTACGTTGAGTTATGATTTTCATTTTTTTGATCTTCTTAATTTTTATTTTTTTACAATGATGCACCAAATGTTTAAATATATAATACATATTTTATACATTCTTGGATAAAAATTTATTAAGGATGAAATTACTTTTGATAAAATTATAGATATTATGTTCAATGGGTGGGGAACAAAAATACTATTTTTTATGATATAAGTAAGTTAAATAATCTAACTCATAATGATTTTATTGGAACAATTATGTATTATTTGGGAACAAATAAATGAGATGATGAGAAGGTGAAAAAAATGTGTTGTTTATTTTTCTACAACATCTAATACATCTGCAAAAGTTAATTCATCTATGAAGGTTGTGAAATCATTATGGATGAAGAATGATTTTGTTCCAACAGATTATATGAAATCAGAATATTCAGATAAATAATTATCTAATCAATGTAGAAAGATGAATATGATATTTGGAATGAAATTTTTTAACTAAATATATAAAAAATTTATAATAATTAATGTTGTATGAAGCATTTGAGGCCACATTATGTGAATGTAAGAATGGTAGGCACAACTGACGTGATTTTTCAAATCTGAAATGGATTGAATGTAATGAATGAAATTAAAAATGAAATAACTTGAAATTTTATAAAACTAAAGGAATTACATTTCATAAAACTTATGACACATGGAGTTCCATTGGTGGATATTATTATAAAAGGGCATTTGATAATTAATGAATCATACTATGGGACATTGTACTTTTTCTAATGTTTCGATAGAAATTGTTGTCTAATGTCTACGTTATATACAAACAAATACCTTAATATTTTCACTTTGAAATAAAATTATTTTGATGTAATAATTTATACATATTTTGATGAATAATCTTCATCAACATTAGATAATTCTTTTCCTAGTTTCTATGAGGTTTCTATATTTTAAAAATGACATGAAAAATAATATTATATTATTTATAAAAAACATGATAATTCCAAGGCTTAAAATTTTAAGGAATATTTGAGAATAAATATTTTAAAAAATGAAATATCAAATCATTCTAAATATTTTAATAAAACTATATTTTAAAACATACTGTTTTGAATGATTTTGAAAATATAGTGTCAAATAAAAATGTTTTACAAACTATACATAGTGCGAAAATTAATATTGATCATGATGAAATTTTTTTGTCAAACTAAAATATAAAATTTCTAGTTTTAGAGAACATAATGAAATTAAAAAAAATATAAGGAAAATTTTGATAAAAGGAATAAAAATTTTTTACCTCATGGTAGATGTTCCGTAATGGAGTTTCAAATAAAAACCATTTCCTTAGAAACAAGTATTTTATTCATAAATGTTAAACTTTTTTCAATAAGTTCCATAGTGTTGGGAACTAGAATAAAAATTATTCCTTAAATAGAGTAAAATAATTAGGTTTTCATAAGGTGCATTTTTCTAAAACAAATGTGGTTACCTAATGTTATTTCTGACATAACTATGCCCATAATGGTTTGGGGTCCAAAAGACCAATATTTTTATTTTCATGATAAAAGTTTTTATACCAGGAAGAAATAAATTTTTACATGTATTGGTGAATGTTGTAGGAACATAAATATAAATAATTATTTATTAAATACTATAATCAATATGAATGGTGGTAATGTATCATCCAGAGATAATTCTCATGGAAAAATTATTTTAATATAAAACAATCTTCCTATTCTAAAGGTCCTTATTTCTAATTTTTTATTATCTATATGTTTTAAGAATAACCTTATAATCATAATTAAATTTTGTGATGAAGGTTACCTCTTTATCATTAGGAATGATAAATGTTTTGTACATAGTAATCAGGGTGAATTTATTCTTTCATCCAAACGACATGAGAATGTTTACGTACAAAACATAGAAGACCTTTGGAGACAAGAATTACATTGTTTCAATGAAATGGAATATAAATCATTATTATGGAATAGTTAGTTAGGACACTGTAACCATAAAAACATATCTAAATTGATTATGAATGGACTTGTTACAGAACTATTGGAATTTAGTTTTGATACATAGAAATTATGTGACCCATTTCAATATGGAAATCAAAATAAGTCATTTTTTAAATCGATTAGTGAATCCTCAAATTAGGATGTGTTATAGTTATAGGAAATGGAATTATTTATTCCCCCCAAAACAAGAAGTATTGGTGGAAAAAACTGTTTATATTTCTGAGTTGATGATTACACTAGGTGTACTTGGTTATATTTTCCAATAAATAAATCCCAAGTATTTATTTATTTTAAAACATTTTTGGCCAGATTTAAATTTGAGAAAAATATATCCATGATAATAATTCATAGATCGTAAGGTGGAGAATTTGATAATTTTATTTCCCAAAAAAATAGTATGATATGTATATAACAAATATTTTAATCTACTAGAATATCTTGGTTCTGGGAGGAGCGGAAGTGCGTTGGTGGCTGTACCCAACTTGAATTTACCTATTAACAACCATCAATATGAGATATATCACAATAATAAAACACCAGATCATTAAAATAAAACTATTAAATTGAGAAAGGAAAAGAGTTCTGGAACCATAAAAAGGATCATCATATTTTGGTTATAATTATTTAAATTAAAAAATAAGAATTTACTTGATGGAATTCTCTCTCTGCTGATGTTTTCGATCATGATTTTATTTTATTTTTCATTGTGTCATACAAGCTAAGTGTAGTCCTTCTCTAGCGGGGATCCACATGTGATCTACAAATCTCTAAAAATTGTTGGAGATATCTCTAAGTGCTAGCACGAAACAACCTTCACTTGTGTTGTCTACCATCGATCGTCCTGAGAGCCGCTTCCAAAGCGCTCTCCTTGATCCAGGGTAGGAGGATCTCTCTTGTAACATGAGATCATTCTTGATGGAAACATAATTCTATCAAGGCTTAAGATCTTCTTAGAACCGTTGGGCACAACCACCAAAATTGGAAAGGCTAATGTGAATTATAGAATTGGGATTTTTATTACATAGAATAATAAAATGTATTAATTACCTGAAAGAATTTATTCATTTCATTTAATTTTTAGTAAGACCCCATGTCGTATAATCATAGTTGACTAATATTATTGCATGATATGTTCTTAGTTAATTATAACAAATCTTATTTAATTAAATAAATAATATTATTTCTTGAAAATCCCTAGAAAAAAATACACAGCATGTATATTAATATACATGGTTTGTACATTTTTTTTAAATTTTCTTTATTTCCTCCACCACATTTATTAAACCATTAATAATGGGTATTTATTTATCAAATAAATATCACTACATTATTCTCTAATAAATATGTTATTTTTCACACAATATATTATCTTGAAAAACTAGTGTCAAAATAAATTCAAGAATGAATCCTTGAATAATTATTAAACCTCATTCCGGAATGATCATTATTCAACTTGTTAAATTAATATTTAACAGAGATACTTAGACACACTGGGTGTGTGTCTCTCTAGGCCTCTTTCTCAGTAGAATTAGGAGGAGCCTGCCTAATGTCCAATGTTTGCGACTAGCCACACACCAAGGCACCATTATAGAAGAAAGTTAATGATGAAATGACATGGAACCTACTATGAAAGCTTAATATTTAATGTAATCCCTTTTCCATGATATATTGACTCAATCGGGTTGTATGCTGGGGCCGTCAACCCATGTTCTTGATTATTCTTTCTTGGAATTTTCAAAATTGAACTCACATATTCCTTACCATGGACATGGATTTATTTAAGCTATATCAATTCCAACAATGAGACTGATATATCTACTTCCATTATGGAATAGAGGGGATAAATCCTTTCTCACATTATCTATTAATATTGTATTACTAATGATGCACCCAAAATATCTTACATCACTACAAATAGTGTCATCATTGTTTTCGTCAATACATATATGGGCAAGAGTTTTAATACCCATTAATAATAATCTAAATGTTATGGACCAATACACAAGTCCACAGATATGAACATCCAATGACACAATGAAATGAGGATTTCTTACTCATGGGTATTGTTCTCATAATATCCTCTCAGATATTACCGGGGGTGCACACCATGAGAAGGTGACTCAAGGTTTTATGGGTCCTCACCCCAAATGGACTGTATTATTTGTGTCCTTAAAATAACATCATTCAGCTATATAACATATATTCAAGAATAATGTTATGGAACTTATGGGTTCTCGTCATACTTGGGATCCAGTATGAACGTTTAATGAAATAGCTGTCCTTAGGACATTATGACATGCATTGTCATGAAGAAGAACAATCAAGATTTTGTAAGGTATTTATTAATGAATAAAGTACAAAGTATTTTGTTCTAGGACACCAATTCCAGCAGTCTCCCACTTGGACTAGATCCAACTAGTAATAACCTTTAACAGGTAGCTCTCAAATAATATTCATACTTCTAATGAAATAGTCCTATAGTCATGGGGTCCTCCATGTTCTCTTTTGGGGACAATCTTCTCACTTCAACTTCACATGTTTGATAGAAATACCTCAAGAGGTGATACTTTTGGAGAATTTTCTTTGTCTATTGGTTCAACCTTGGTTCTTTTTAAAGAGCCACTGCTGTAATATTATCACAAAAATATGTGATAGGATCATTACATCTAGGGACCACATCAACCTTCTGGACAATGTTTTGACTCCAGAAAGCTTCCGTGGATGCATCAAAAGCCTATATATATTCAGACTCTGATGTATAATCGACAACAACCGACTGCTCTAAACTCTTTCAGCTCACTACTCCTCCATTTAGATAGACAAAATTTCCTGATTGCGACTTCATATCTTTCTAATATGCCTGAAAACTATCATTAGTATACCCTCTAATGACAAGCTTCTCATATCCTACAAACACCAGTAACATATATTTAGTTCATCTCAGAAACGTAAGGATTTTCTTAACCATTGTCCAATGCTGATGTCATATATCTTCTTGATATCTTCCTACTATTCTTATTGCATAAGCAACCTGAATGATTTTACATAACATTACATACATGATAGATCTTATAACTGAAGCATATAGGATCTTACTCATCCTATCATTATCCTATTGTGTTTAAGGACACATTATCATTGAAATATGTAGGGCATGTGACACTAGATCCAATCCCCTCTTGGATTGTTGCATAATAAATCTCTTTAGTATCTGGTCAATGTATATACCCTGAATTAGTCCAAGTAAACAATTAGTTCTATCATGAATGATCTTGATCCCTAAAATGTAGGCCACTTCACCTATGTCCTTCTTGGAGAAACACTTATTAAACCAATCCTCAACTGAATGTAAGACTGGTACATCGTTTCCAATAAGTAAGATGTTGTCAACATACCCTACTAAGATAATTACTGTAATCCCATTAAACCACTAATAAACACATGGTTCAAATTTGTTCTTAATAAAACAAAATTTCTTTTTGTCTACATCAAATTTAATGTTCCATGACCTGGATGATTGCTTTAATCCATAAATGTATTTATGAAACTAGCAATCCCATATGGATTGACTTGATGTCACAAACCCTTTTGGTTGTGTCATATAGAAATCTTTGTGAAGGTTCCCACTAAGGAATGCTATTTTTTACATCCATATTTCTAATATCATAGTCATGGTAATATTATATGTCATTTATGATTCTAATGGATTTAAACATGGCAACTAGAGAAAAGGTTTCATCATAGTCAATTCTATGATGCTGTATAAATCATTTAGAGATTATCATTGCTTTATAGGAGTAAAATGACCTTACATGTCCAACATTCTATTGAATACCCATTTTCATCCTATAGGATTTACATCAAATAGATCATCGACCAAAACCCTTACAATGTTCTGATACATGGAATCCATCTAAAATTTCATAGCATCTAGCCATCTTCCATATTCTGAACTCTATACTGCTTCCTTGTAGTAGAAAGGTTCATCATTTTCCAACAGTAATGATTCAGTATCCTCAATGACTAAAAATCAAATCTCTATGGTTCTCTTACCTCTCTTGAGCTCCTATGCAATACTTGTGTTTTTAGATCCCTTCCACGCCGACCTGTGGAACTTTTTCCAATACCAACTCTTGTTTATCTTGAGCATTAACTTCGTTGAATTGAATCTATCGCCCACTATCCTTTTTGAGGATGTTCTCCCTCTCAAGAAGGATGGATTATATAGTGACATTGACTTTATTTTCTGAAGGGTTATATAGGTATTATCATTTTGATTCCTTTTTATATCCAATAAAGAAACACTTCATGACCTGGGGTTCTAGTTTTTTCCATAGAATACCTTAAGAAACGCCTCACATCCCCATACACATGTGTGCAACATAATTGGGTTCTTTCTGTTACATCTCTTAGTAGGAAATCCATTTTCCTCCTTATTTGGAAATTGTTTTTATGTGTATGCTGTAGTTTGTAATGAATATTCCCAAATGGATAATGGAAGATCTGTATGACTCGTCATCGACCAAACCATGTCCAACAAGGTATAGTTTTTTCCTTCACAAACACCATTACACTGTGGTGTATAAAGATATGTTAGTTGAGATAGAATACCGTACTCCTGTAAAAGGTCGATGAACTCTTGGTTCAGATATTCTCCACCTAAATATGATCGATGTTTCTATATCTTTCTACCTAGATGATTCTATAATTCATTCATGAATCCCTTAAATTTCTCTAAGGACTCTGAAATAAACCTCATTATGTAGACAAAGCCATATCTACTCAAATAATTAGTAAAAGTAATTAAGTAAGAAGAACCACCTCTAGCTTCCACTGGAAATGGTCCACACACATCCATGTTCACCAATCCTCGAATCTTAATGGTCCTTTCACTCTATCCACCGAAAGGAATATTGGTCATTTTACCATGTAAAGAGGCATAAGATCTATCATGTGGTTTAAGCTCAGTAGAGTCTAAATAACCATCTGGGAAGAGATTTGTCAAGTGATACTTGTTTGCATTACCGAGACGGTGATGCCACACCATAAAATATGAGTCATGTGATGTATGAGTCATATGAGTTTCTTTCATTACATATTTCTAACACTTTCATTCAATAATTTAATACATAAAAACCATTATCTAAATGTACCATACCATAAAATATATTGTTCTTATAAATGAAACAACCCTTATTTACAAACATGAAAATAAATGCATACATATCCAAATATGATATAGAAATTATCTTCTTGGTAAAACAAGACAAATAATAAAAGTTATGTAAAACCAAAATAATTCTAGTTGGTAATGAGAGATGATAATTTCCAATGGCCAATCCAGCCAGCCTCGTGCCATTTGCAGTTCGAAGATCCACCTATCCTTTGGAAATTATTCGAAATCTACATGTTTCCTGCATTTGAATACATATGTGAGCACCATAATATTTATCTAATTCCCAATGTGCAGAAATGGAAAGATTACACTTGATAACGAACACAACATTACCATCCCCATGCGTCTCGGTGTAGTTCCTCATCCAGTG
This sequence comes from Viscum album, assembly GCA_963277665.1. Lineage (NCBI taxonomy): Eukaryota > Viridiplantae > Streptophyta > Magnoliopsida > Santalales > Viscaceae > Viscum > Viscum album. The sequence goes on from OY728130.1 coordinate 408,869,215, forward strand.
GTCTAGCTTGCTATAAGTAAAATAAGCTTCCACTCATTCCTTTCCCTACCTCTAGATCTTCCCCTTCATGAAGGGATGGTGCTCATGGGCTTTAGACTGTTTGTGAATTCTTGGTCCCCTTTCATTGTCCTTAATTTTCTTATTCACCATTAGGACTACGGGTTGGTCATGCCCATGTCCTTATCTACCTGGAAAATTAAGTACTGAAGTTCCGATAGACTCTTCTCATTTTTTCTCATGTTGAGTTGAAAATGAAGCTAGATAAGGTCTTGGGAATGACGATAGAATGAGATCTATATGAAAATCATCAAGGAACATAATACCTAAGATGTCCAAGCATTCAATGTATCCAATAAGTTTTACTATATGAGGCCCAGCTCGCGCCGAATCTCCAAGTTTAGTTGTAAACAAATCGTTGGAGATCTGATATCTCTCATGTCTCACCTTCACAGGATAGAGATACTTAAGGTGAGACATCATGATACATAAGTCCCTGTTTTCATGTTGCTTCAAGAGATCATTAGACTTGGACTATATTATGAGACATTAGAGATATATGGAATCATAATTATTTTTCATAGAGAAATATATTTCCTAATGACTAGCCTCTTTACTAGGAGCAATTGGAATAGGCTCCACCAACACATACAATTTATTCTCGTGGCAAAGGATGATGTGTAAATGCCTCTTACATTCCTAGGAATTGGTGATTTTGAGAATGTTTTACTTCTCGAGTATGGTTCATAATTATATGGTTGAAGTAAATTTTCTTTTCATTTCTACAAATTAAGATGAGAAATGATTTTTGTACTTTATAATGATAAAACTAAGAGAAATAAATAAATTAATACTTATTAGTCTCCCATTGTTTTATTGAAATCGAATAACCCTCACCATTGACTTTGGAATATACTGTTTCCTAAATATTCTCATAGAATGTATCCATATTACCCTTCAGATTACCCCAAATAGGGTTGGTCATGCATTGCTAAGGGTTTTAGGTAGCCATTCCAAAATTCCAACTACATTAACTTGCAGTTCCTTGATCCAGTGAGTGGTTTCCATATTCCTAAAACCCCTTTATTTTGGATTTCCTCACCATTTGCCTCTTGGTCACACCAAGTCCTCATGTAGCAGTCAACCCTTGTAGTGAACCAAGTCAAGCCAACCCAAAAACATGAATTTGATTTCATTGATAATTGAAAGCCTCTCAACTAGGGTTGGTTAAGCACTTTTAACTATAGTAATATTCTAACAATGATTATGGAAGACTATACTGATTAAATATTTCATTGATGTATTTTATCCTTATACGTAAATTTCATATTTAATATCTTTGATTACATGCTTTTAAATATTATGTGGGATATACATAAGTGATTAACCTTGTCTAAGATAATATTTACGCATAAGATTGTAGGATCGAAATAATGATGTAGATGCTCAAAATACAAGAGGGGGGGGGGTGAATTGTACACTTTAAAAATTCCTTTGGAACCTTTAATGTTGGTTAAGGATTGCTATTTTTTCCTTAGACAGGGAATGTTCTATGTTTAACAATGTTAAACTAAGCAGATTCACAACACCTCTAACACCAATTGGAGAATTGGAACTAAGGTTTACAATATGATATTATACCTTAAAGCTTATAGAATCTAAACTTATCAGAGTACAAGTGTAAGGAACTATAAGAAGGTTATAAATTCCTTACAGTACAATATGAAGTAGAAACAAACAAGTAGTAAAACTACAAGTAACAAGATATAAGTCTTTTAACCCAAAGAGAAGGGTATCCAACAACCTTGGATAAAGGTCCCTTGATTTATACTTTCAAGGAAGTCTGTATTACCCACACCAGGGTAAGCCCTCGATACGAAGATCGGAATCTCTGTCTTTCTATCCCCACAAGCCCTCAACTTCAAGGTAGTTGGAACCTCTGTCTTCCTCAGCAAGGAAGCCCTCGAACTTCAAGGTAGTCGGCAACTCTATCTTACTATCCTCGAAAGTCCTCGAATGAAATCACCAATATTAGGAGTCGCACGAAGAAATCTAAGTGAGGAGTTCAGTATCCACAAGGCATGGAAAGCTTCTCTCTCTAGAAATCACCTTAACAGCATGTGGTCTCTAGATCGATCAACATTATTTTTGAGCTCTTTCAAATGATCTATTATTTATAGGCAAATTTCCAACTGTCTTCTCCCTCCATCAACGGTTATATTTTCCATGAAATTCAGAGGGAACTGTACACGTGTAATTCAACCAACGGTTAATTAGAAACAGAATAGATGACATCGTTTAATAATAAATCATGTATAACTGAATGCACGACATCTTTTTGAAATGGAGAAATAGTAAGTAAGAGCCATATAAAATTTTAGAGTGTAAGCAAATTAAAAGTTCGGAGTCTAACCAAAGTGAAATTTAGGGTCTATGTTAAGAAAAGTTCAGATTCTGTTTTATAGGAATTAAGAGTCTGGTTTCACCAGAGATCAGAATCTAAACTTGCAGAGTTCGAAGTAGACCTAGTAAAAGTTCGGAGTCGAACTACTTAAGAGTTCAGAGTTGAACTACTTAAGAGTTTGGAGTCTAACATCATAAGAGTTCAGAGTCGAACTACTTAAGCGTTCGGAGTTGAACTTCATAAGAGTTCAGAGTCGAACTACATAAGAGTTCAGAGTCGAACTACTTATGAGTTCCGAGTCGAACTACTTAAGAGTTCGGAGTTGAACTACTTAAGAGTTCGGAGTCGAACTACTTAAGAGTTCGGAGTCCAGAATTCGGATTGGAACTTCATAATAGTTCACATCCATAATTCGAATCCTAAAAACAGAATGCTCCAATTCTTTAAATTATCTAATTCCAGAATTTTGGTTAAGAATCTGGTTTTTTTACTTAATAAAAATATTTCTATGTATAAGAAAATCTAGGTTAGGGTAAATTTCCTTAAAGAAGTAAATTTTACTTATGGAGGTAAAATTTATATTTGCTTTAGTATAAGGTGTTTGTGATTTTCAAAACAGTTAGGAATAGAAAAGTCGTAAGAAAACCCTTATTGACTCAACAAATATGGTCTTATTTTAGTTCCATCTTTCATTCTTTTTTAATTAATTATTTTTGTGGTCGTGACAACACACACACAATAAAGAAACCATGAAAAAGATAGAAATAAAATTACTGGGGTGATCATGATATTGTTCTACTAATTAGTGTATTTGGAGGATGATAAACTAAACTAAGACCTAATGGAGAAACACCTAGAACCTTTTGGGTTTGTGTTTACAGCTTTCCACCTATCCGCCTGTGTATCTCCATGGGCTAGTTTCAAGTTGGCTTCTAACTGGACCCGCCTCCATTAGCTTGGGAGGTCCATCCATTACATATTCCTTTATCTCACTCATAGGTGAGGAGTAAAATGGGGTTTTAAATAAAAGAAACCTTGGGCACGCAGGCCCTACATATAAATGAGGAGAAGGCTTGCAGGATAATAAATTTAATTTAAATAAATACATTAAAAGAAACTATTAACATAAAAGGTCATGGTCTCTCTCATGATCATATACACATGAAACTATATTTATGTATAAATAAAACTAGCATTCAATTCTTTAATCATTCTTCTTTAAGATAAATCACACTCCAACCAATTAATTATCATTAATTAATCAATCCTTTTATATTCAACCCTTTTTGGAATTTCCTTGGGATTATCATCCTCCATAATTTAAAAAAAATTCATTTAAAATTATATTTTTACATTACTTATACCTTGGAGGAAACATGGTGAATTCACATTCATAACTACACAATGAATAGAAATGATGATTACACAGATGTTAAATTAAACCTATTTATATAAAGCACCTCTCACATGTTGTGCCTCAGCTTTACACCTGCACTATGGTACATGTCTCATGGGTTTCTATAATATAATAAAAAAATTTAATAAATATGTGTAATTTGGATAAGTACGTGATGTGTAGTTCTGACTACATGACATGTACTTTCACTCACTGTAAATCATATGTACATTCCCAGGGACATGGCATGTTGATGTACATCAAAAATAATTAGTGTACATAGTATGTTCAGTGGGCCACACACTGTGTAGTATCCGCGTTACATGGTTTCAAGTCAATAAAGACATGTACATGGTTTGTGGTCCAATCCTAACCTGAAGAGACTACACACCTTGTATAGTGGACTACAGGGTGTGTAATCTAGTCACCACATGCCACCTGTTCTTGGTCAACTCATGGAGTCCTAAAGACTTAGAAAAGATCCAACACATATCTTGGTTTGGTGGACCAGTATGATGCATTGAATCATGACTACACAATGTGTACTTTTGAATACACACCGTGTGTTCTTCTGTTGTATGGCCAGGAAGCTTTGGAATCTCCAGACGAGATCCTATGTTTTATTTTAATCAAAATTAAAAGAAAATATTGTTTCTATAAGGTGAACTAGAAACAAAAGAGGAGGTACAGATCTATTGATTCATATTTGCAGAATTATTTACATGAATTGAAACAACTAAATTATTAAATATGTAAATCATCTATAAAAAAATATATAATTATAATCAACAATATGACCACTCTAATACCACTTGTTGGTTCCGAGTGCAGTGGAAGTGCAATGGTGGGTGTACCCAACTTGAAATTTTTTATTAACAATTATCATTACGAGATCTGTGAAGATAATAAAACACCAGATCATCATAATATAATGAACAATGAAGGAAATAAAGGGAGTCCTGGAATAATAGAGATGATCATCATATGCTGGTTATAATTAATTTACTTAAAAGATGAGAATTACATTGATGGAATTCTATCTCCATTGATGTTTCTGGTCATGAACTAATGTTATCCATCATTGCGCCGTAGAATCCAATTGTAGGATTCCTCTAGTGGTTATCCACACATGCTCCACATATCTCTTGACATCTCATAAGGTATCTCTAGATTCTATCATAGAAGATCCTTCGCTTGCTGTGTCCACCTTCGATCGCCCTGAGAGCTACATCCAAATCACTCTCTCTGATCTGGTGGAGGAGGATTTCTCTTGTTACTTGAGAGCGTTCTTGGTGGAAAAATAATTCTCTCTTGGCCTGAGATATTTTTATATCTCTTGTGAACAACCACCAAAAATTTCTAGTCTAATGAGATTTTATATAATTGAGATTTTAATTATGTAGAATAATAAAATGAATTAATTTCCCAAAAGCATTTATTAATTTCATTTAATTCTTATTAAGACCCCATGTCAAATAATAATAGTTGACTATTATTATTACTTAAGATACACCCAATGAATTAAACCAAATATTATATAATTAAATATTTATTATTATTTCTCACAAATCCCTAAATATTTTACACATCATGTGTATTAATATACCTAGCATGTAATTTTTTTTCAACTCACTTTATTTCCTCTACCACATTTATCAGAGCATGAATAATGGGTATTTATATCTCAAATAAATATCATTACATTACTTGTAATACCCCTAGTTTGAGGTATGTGGACTTTTTTATGCATTTTTACATGTTTAAATTGCATGGGTTGAGTTGGGAAGAGGTTGGGAGAGTTTGGAATGGTTTTGAAAGAGTTTGGAGTCTTTTCTTAGGGAACACGGTTTGCCCACGATTAGTGGAAACCATGCAGATTCTCCAAGAAACTATGAAGGGGGAGACATCAGGCTTCTCTCGGCCTACACATGGTTTTCCAAACCATGGGAGGCAACCGTTCGGACACTTTCACTCGAGGCAGTAGCGTGCGCATGGTAAGCACACGGTTTTCCAAACCACGCAGACTAACCAGGAAGCCACTTAAAAATAGTGTTTTAAAACCCAGGTTCACTCGGGCTTACATCATTCCTCTCCAAATTCCCTCCCAATCGATCCCCACCCGGGATTCTCATTTCTCAAGGGTGGGAGGGGCTATCCCACACATTTTGGAAGTGATTCAAATGGGTTTCAAGGAAGTTTGAAGGTGGTTTCTTCGGGTAAGTTTTTCCTCTTAGTTTCGTTGTGTTTTCCTCTAGATATGCATCTCTCTATCTCACTAATTTCTAGATCTAAACCCTTTTTGTGTAGATATAGGGTTTTGGTTGCCTTGGATGTTGATTTTAAGGCTTGTGAATGCTAGGGAAAGGGATCTAGAGTGGTTTCGGTGGTGCGTTCGCCAGATTTGAGTTGTGGTTGCTTGTGGTCGTATTTCTCGGGAACCCTAAAGGTAGGAGGCTTCTCTCTCGAGTTCACTTGGTCAGAGCTAGTATTTTATGGTTACAATTAAAATTTTGTGCTTAAATTAATTGTGATTTGATATACGAAGTTGGTTGGAAATCCGTTTGGGGATTTTTGGGGAAAAGGGGGTTTTGGGGTGAAATATTCTTGTTGTGGATTATAAAATGGAGATTCCAAAATGGGATGCAATGGTTGATTTGTGATAATTATTGATGGAAATGTTTTTCAATAAGGAGGTTGTTTTATTGAAATTTTGTTTGGCAGGGAAAATGGTTTTCAATAAATGGGTGATTTGTTGAAGTGGATTGATATGAAACAGAATTGGTTGATTGGATGTTGTTGTGACCTTGGTTTTTTATATAATTGGTTATGGATTTATTGGAATGTTTTGTGGAAGTGGCGAGAAGTACTACTATAAAAAAAGGTATGGATATTGGATGGAAGGGCCACCATCAATGAATAGGTGGACGGGAAGTGCCACTAGGCGTGAATGGGTGAACGGGTTGGATGGAAGCTCCACTGTTTGGTTGTTTTGGTAGTTTGTTGTGCATTTCTTTGCAAGTTGGAAATTGATGTGCTAGTGTGTGAATCATGAAATGGATTGTAGCATGATTGGTCAGCTTTCCCTTGGTGGTTTGGTTTGGGTGAGATGGCTTGGTAATGGCGTGTTTGCCTTATGGTAATAGTTGCACTTGTGATTTATTTTATATAAATTATTTTATATAAATTTGCTAACGGTTTTGTCCTAGTGGTGAGTGCAGGGAATTAATTTGGGGAAAACCTACCGAGTTTTAGTACTCACCCCCTTCTTTGGCACTTTGGTGTCCTTGCAGATGTCATGTACCGGGATACTAGTAAAGGTAAGGCATCTCGTTGAATGTGGTTCATGGTGATTCTTGTTGTGTGTTGGTGGAGCATGGAGCTTGGATCATGGTGTGGGGTTGTGGCGGGGTCATGGATCATGGTGTTTTTGTGTTTAGTCTTCCACATAGTACTATGATATCATGTTGGATTGTATTGGTTTTTGGGTTGTATTTTTGAACAACATGGTTGTCTTTTAGGAACACATGTTTAAATGGTTTGTTGACATGAATCATATAATGGTTGTTAGTGGATTATTGGTTAGTTTTTTCATGAGGGAAAATCGTTTTCCAATTTCCTAGAATCCCTCGGCATTTATTTCCAGCCTTTGGCGCCTTAGGAACGTCTCTTAAGGCGAAGTAGCCCTCACCGTCTCATCAAGCCAATGAAGTAGGGGAGGGGTGTTACAAGTGGCATCATCTTGTTTGATCCTTTGGTGTTGATCAATGGTTTTGGTGTTGACATTCGTTATGGTATATTCCTTGAGTCAGGATGGTAGAAAGGCATTGGAATGTTGCAACATGGAATGTATAACATAAAAGGAAATTGCTAACCCTATTTTGCTGAACATCAAGTTACCAGGGTTTTGGGTACATAAGTGTTTTGGAGACACTTATTGGGATTGTATATCTCATTGTTGTGGGTGTATCCAATGAGAGGATCATGGAATTCATGGTAAAAATGACTTCCCACTAGGATTCATATTTAATTGGGCATAATGATTTATGGGATTAATTGATAAATGGTTTTTCAAATCTGTGAAATTGTAATGTGAATAAATTTTGTATTTGGAAAATGGTTTGGTTTTAAAAATGGTGAAACATGGAAAATGTGGAAAGGTGGAAAGCCTCGTTGTGATAGTATTGTGTAATGTGATTTGAAATGGGATTTCCTGATGTCTACGTAAGTGATACTCATGGTTATTTGTTTTATATTTATAGAAATGGCACCGGGTAGGCGTCGTAGAGACCAACCAGCAGTGGCTGATGAAAACATGGTTGCACCTGAGCCTCAGGTGAACCTGCAGCTACTGCATTGTATAGTGAAAGCTTTCCAAATGTGTAAAGTGGAAACAAAGTGGATGAACCAAGGCTTTTAGATCATGCGGTTAAGTTTCAAAATCCAAATCCACCCATATTCATTGGTGATTCGGAGCCAGAGAGGGCAGAATCAGGGTTGAATATAATGAACAAGATCTTCGAGTTGTTGGGAACACCGGTGTAGTTGAATGTGAAGTTGGCCACATGTATGTTCGAAGAACTTACCCTTAAGTGATGGGAGGTAGTAGTCCATGTGAGGACAGACCAGGGCATGACGTGGGAAGGCTTTGAAGAATTTTTTAATAAAATATTCTACCCACATACATTTATAATGTAGTAGATGACAGATTTCTTCAGTTTGAAGAAAGAGCATATGTCTGTGACGGAGTATGCAGCTAAGTTTATGAACTTAGTCTGGTTTGCACCCAAGGTGGCGAGATTCACGTCGTTGATTTCAAATATCTTTGAAGTGGGGTTAAGTTAATAAACCCATTCAAAGATAGCATTACTGTGTAATCATGATTACACAGAGATGGTGAATAGATCCTCGGTAGCTAAGTGGGATATTTTGGGTTCTCTGGGTGGAGGAAGCATGGTGGTACCCATGGGGAATAGAGTGAACAATAATGATGGTTTCAAGTGAAGGATGTACACATATTCCCAGGGAGGGAATATGTCCTATAATCTGAACGCAGGATCAGTAAATCTTCCTCAAAATCTCCAGAACAGGATGAGGTGTTTTCAGTGTTGTTCTATGGGCCACATCATGCAAGATTGTACGGAACAACCTCGAGCATGTCAAATTTGTAAGTATATGGGAATATGCAGCATTATAGTCAGAATTCTCCATGGTCTGGTGCGTGTGACACTCCTCAGGGATCAAAGATGTCATATGCATCGATGGGACAGAGACAACAGCACACCCCTCATCAACAGAGTAAAGTGGGTCATGGTGATTCTCGGAATGCCACGACACCTTATTAAAGAAATAAAGATCAGAGTGTGGAAACAAAAGAGTTGTTCGGAGCCTAGAAGGTGGTCGTGGATGATCAGTTGGGACCATCCACGATACGATGTATGATTCATTTAAATTATACATTGATTCTAGTGTTGATTGATACGGGTGCCTCACACACTTTTATTTCTACACATATGGTTGAGTTGTGGGGTTTAAGGATATAAATGATTCCCTCATTTTTAAAAATTCAAACTCCTCTAGGTCGAAGAGTGTGTTGAGCCTTCTTGTGTAGAGCATGTTGTATCGTTTTAGGCGTGGTTTAGATAACCTAGAATCTCTCAGTGCTTGAGATGGATGGGTATGATGTAATCAAGGGAATGTATTGGTTGGTGGTGTTTAAGGCCCACATCAACTGTAATGTGCGGACAATGGCTTTTATGACCCACGATGGCGTTAGACATCTCTTTAGAGGAGAGAGGCACAAAAGGAAGGGATTAACGGGTTTGTTGGCACCAGCAATGGGCATGTTATCATATCGGTTAGCAGTATTGTCGTTGGAATCAATAATGGGTGTTGAGCAGAGTGTTCTTCTGGTAGTGGTGGATCAGTTCATGGATATTTTTCCTGAAAAATTCTCTGGGTTACCTCCCATAAGAGAATTGGAGTTTACGATTGATCTCCTTTTATGGACCAATCCTATATCACTTCCATCTTATTAGATGGCCCCTAATGAATTGTGGGAATTGAATGTCTAGTTGGAAGAGTTAGAAAACGAAGGGTTTATATGGCCTAACACGTCTCCATGGGCTGTGCCAGTGTTGTTTGTGAAAAAGGTGGATGGAAGTTTGAGGCATGAGTTGATTATCGTAGACATAACCAAGATATGATAAATAATAGATATCCACTTCCACAAATTGATGACTTGTTCGACTAGTTGAGGGGATCCCAGTGGTTCTCCATGATTTACCTCGTGTGAGGATACCTTCAATTGCGGGTGAGGAAGGACGATAGTCCTAAAATAGCTTTTAGAAGTAGATATGGCAATTATGAATATGTGGTTATGACCTTTGGTCCAATGAATGCACCATTGTTGTTCATGGAATTGATGAATCAGATATTTCAGAGATATTTGGATTCATTTTTGGTAGTGTTTATAGACGATATCTTGGCATATTCAAAGACAAGGGTGGAGCATGAGGAGCACATGGAGACAATGCTTGGGATCTTGAGGGATCAGCGGTTGTATGCCAAATTTTCAAAGTATAACTTTTGGATACAGGAAGTTCATATTCTTGGCCATGTGGTTTCTGAAAAAGGTGTTTCAATGGATGTAAAAAAGGTAGAGTCTATTATCTCATAGAAGCCGACAAATAATGTGTTTTAGATACGAAGTTTCCTTGTTCTAGCTGGGTATTATCAGCGTTTTTGTTTCTGATTTTTCTCATTTGTCTTCACCGATGACAGCTTTGACAAGAAATAATGTTCCATTCCAGTTGAATGAACAGTATCAGCTGTGTTTTTATGAGCTAAAGGGTCACCTTACATCAGCACCAATCATGGTTTTTCTATAACCAGGAAAAGGGTATGTGGTGTATTGCTATGCATCGAGGTCAGGGTTGGGTCGTGTTCTCATGGAAGGGAATCATGTTGTTGGGTATGGATCACGACAGTTGAGGGTGCATGAGAAGAACTACCCAACTCATGATTTTGAATTGGAAGCAGTGGTCCATGCCTTGAAAGTGTGGCATCATTATCTCTTCGGTGAGAAATTCATGATATATACAGATCATAAGAGCTTGAATCACATATTCTCAAAAATGGATTTAAATTTGAGGGAAAGGATATTGTTGGAATATCTCCAGATGTTTGATTTTGAATTAATGTACACACTCGGTAAGGGAATTTATGTGGCAGATTTATTAAGTAGAAAATTATATTCTCAAGTGGTAAAACATGCAACAGGACAGTGGCAGTTGATGTCGGTTATAGATGATATGTGGTTGTAATGTAAAGAGCAGGGTGATAGAGGGGTATTTTTTCTAGTTTTGTTTATTCTTGACTTGAATGGCCAGGTTAAAGAGGCACAGATATCTTATTTTGAGTGTGTGACCATGAAGTCGAAACTAAATGGTGGGGATATGATTGAGGGTTGGAAAATGAATGGATATTCAGTTTTGTGTTTTTGGATTCAAATGGTTATACAAGTTTCTTTTCAAGAGGATATTCTCAGGGAGTGTCATCATTCCAGTTGGGCTGCTCATCTTGGAATTCAGAAAATCTATAAAGCATTAAAAGCACAGTTCTGGTGGGCTGGTATGAAAAGAAGTATGGCTAAGTTTGTTTCATGATGCTTGACTTGTCAGCAGGTCAAGGTGGAGAATCAGAGGCCAGTAAGAATGTTGAAGTATTTACCAATCCCTATTTGGATGTGGGAGAAAATAGCGATGGATTTTGTCACAGGTCTCCCAAGATAGGTAATAAAGCATGATGCCATTTGGGTGATAGTGTATTGGCTAACGAAGTCATCCCATTTCTTCCCAATTCGTGAATCTCATACGTTGGAGGACCTTTCGAAAATATATATCTGGGAGGTGGTAAAGAGTCATGGTGTTATAGTTTTGATCGTATCCGATATAGATCCAATAATTACATCTTATTTTTGGAAATCCTTGCAGCAAGCCCTTGGGACACAATTGAATATGAGCACGACGTATCACCCTCAGACAAATGTTCAATCCGAGAGGATGATTCAAACATTGGATTATATGTTGCGGGCTTGTGTCATGGATTTTGGTGGCTCATGGGTGGAGGAATTTTCATTGGTTGAATTTTAGTAAAATAACAATTATCAAGCATCCATACATATGGCTCTGTTTGAAGTGTTGTATGGGTGGCCATGTCGTTCTCCACTATGTTGGGTGGAAATGGGTGAGTCCTTGATGGTTGGATCGAGCCTTGTCTAGGAGACTATGGAGAAGATCAAGTTGATCAGGAAGAGAATGGAGACTACTAAGAGGCTTCAGAAATCGTATGTGGATCATCGTCAACAGCCGTTGTTGTTCGAGTTGAGTGATCATGTTTTCTTGAGGATCTCCCCTAGGATGGGACATTGTCATTTTGGGAAGCAAGGAATGTTATCTCTGATGTATATTGGACCTTTTGAGATTATTTAGTGGGTTGGTGAGGTGTCTTATAGTGTGGATTTTCCACCAAGGTTCAGTGTGGTGGAGAATGTGTTTCATGTGTCATAATTGAAAAAGAATCAGTCGGATCGTGACCATGTGATCCGATGGGATCATGTTTAACTAGAACCGGATGATTCATTGGTGCATGTGCCAGTGCAGGTTCTTCATATGCAAGACAATGTCTTGTGTGGTAAAAGCATCTGTTTAGTTCGGGTTTTGTGGAAGCATGGCCAGATTCCAGAGGATACTTGGGAGCGGGAGAAAGATATGGTCATGCAATAGCCCAAGCTCTTTTGGCAACGGATGGGTTCACTGCAATCCGAGGACGAGAAGAACAATGGTGGGGAGAATTTAGTACCCTCAGTTTTATGTATGAGGCCTTTGTTTATGCATTTTTATGTTTTTAAAGTGCATTGGATGTGTTGGGAAGATTTTGTGTGAGTTTGTAATGGTTTTTGAATGAGTTTGGAGGATTTTCATAGGGAGCACGGTTTGAGCACAGTTAGTTGAAACCATTCCAATTCTCCATGAAACTGTGGTGGGGGGGATAGTAGGCTTCACACAGACTGTGCAGGGTTTTCCAAACTGTGCGAGGCAACCGTACAGACCCTTTATCTCTAGGTAGTAGCATGTGCATTGTTAGAGCACAATTTTCCAAACCGTGCAGACTAACCGTGTGACCACATAAAAATAGGGTTTTAAAACTCGAGTTCACTCGAGCTTGCCTCATTCCTATCCAAATTATCTCCCCCTCGAGCCTCAATTGGGATTATCGGTTCTCAAGGGTTGGAGGGGCTCTCCCACTCATTTTGGAAGTGATTCAAAGGGGTTTCAAGGTGGTTTGAAGGTGGTTTCTCCTAGGTAAGTCTCTCCTCTGTGTTTCGTTGTGTTTTCCTCTAGGTATAAATCTCCCTATCACATGGTTTTCTAGATCTACACCTGTTGGGTGTAGATCTATGGTTTTAGTTTCCTTGGATGTTGATTTTTAGGCTTGTTAATGCGAGGGAAAGGGAACTAGAGAGGTTTCGGTGGTGCATTCACCGGATTTGACATGTGGTTGCTTGTGGGTCGATTTCTCGGGAACCCTAAATATAGGTGTCTTCTCTCTCGACTCCACTTGGATAGAGATTGTAGTTTATGGTTACAATTAATTTTTTATGCTCAAATTAATTATGGTATGATGTGCGAAGTTGGTTGGAAATACATTTGGAGATTTTCGGGAAACAAAAGGGGGTTTTTGGGTGAAATTTCTTTGCGGTGGATTTTAAAATGGAGATTTTAAATTCGGATGCTATGGTTGATTTGTGAAAATGATTGATTGAAATGGTTTTCAATAAGTTGGTTGTAGTATTTAAATGTTGTTGGGTAGGGAAAATGGTTTTCAATAAATGGGTGATTTATTTAATTGGATTGATATGCAATGGAATTGGTTGATGGCATGTTGTTGTGAACTTTGTGGGTTATATTATTGGTTATGGATTGATTGGAATGTTGTGTGGAAGTGGCGAGAAGTACCACTATAAAAAAGGAGGGATAGTGAACGGAAGGGCCACCATCAAAGAATAAGTGGACCGGAAGTGCCACTAGTTGTGGATGGGTGAACGGGTTGGATAGAAGCTCCACAGTTTGGTTGTTTTGGTTGTTTTTTGTACATTGCTTTGAAAGTTGGAAATTGTTGTTCTAGTGTGTGAATGATGAAATGGATTCTATCATGTTTGGTCAGCTTTCCCATGGTGGTTTGGTTTGGGTGAGATGGTTTTGTAAGGTCGTGTTTGGCTTATGTTAATAGTTTTACTTGTGATTTATTTTATATAAATTGTTTTACAAAATTGTGCTAATGGCTTTATCCTAGTGGAATGTGTAGGGAAGTCATTTGGGTAAAACCTTATGAGTTTTAGTACTCACCCCCTGCTTTGGAACTTTGGTGTCTTTGCAGATGTCGTGTACCGGGATACAGTTAATGGTAAGGCATCTCGTTGCTTATGGTTCGTGGTGATGCTTGTGGTGTGTTGGTGGATCTTGGATCTTGGATCTTGGTGTGGAGCTATGGTGGGGTCATGGATCATGTTGTTTTTCTGTTTAGTCTTCCGCATAGTACTCTGATATAGTTTTGGATTGTATTGGTTTTTGGGTTGTGCTGTGGAACAACTAGGTTGTCTTTTGGGTACACATGTTTAAATGGTTTATTGACATGAATCATTTAGTGGTTGTTAGTGGATTGTTGGATGGTTTTATCTTAAGGGAAAATTGTTCCCCAATGTTCTAGAATCCCTCGACATTTATTTCTAGCCTTTGGCACCTTGGGAACATCGCTTAAGGCCAAGTATCCCTCACTGCCTCCTCAATCCAATGAGGTAGGGGCGGGGTGTTGCATTACTCGCTAATAAATATATTATTTTGGGCACAATATATTTTATCAAATAAAAAGTGTGGAAATAAATGTGATATGTTATCCATGAATAATTATTAAACTACAATCTGGAATGATCTTTATTCAAATTGTTAAATTAATATTTAACTAAGATACTTGGACACACTTACTGTGTAACCCTCTAGGCATCTTTCTCAGTGGAATTAGGAGGAGCCTACCTAAAGTCCATGGATAGTGTCCTCCAACATGCCAGGGCACCAACAGAGAATGAAGTTAATTCCGTAATAAAGTGTAACCTCCTACAAACGCTTACAGTGTAATTTAATACCTTTTTCTCGATATCTCCAATCATGCAGGTTGCACGATATTTCCATCAACCCATGTACTTAAATATTTTTTCATTTACATTCTGGAATTGAACTCGCCAATTCCTTACCATGGACATGGATTTATTTTGGGTATATCAATTCCATCAATGGGCTTGAGATATATACTTACATTATGGAACAGAAGGGAAAAATAATTTCATTCATTATCTATTAATATTTTATTACTCATGATGCACCCAACACATCCTACCTCATTGGGAACAATGTGTCATCATATTTTTCAAGAATACATCTATGTGCGCATGTTGTAATACCCATTAATAATAATATTAATTTCTAAGGACCAATACACATGTCCGCAGATAGGAAAATCCATTAACACTATGAAATGTGGATTTCCTACTTCCGGGTCTCATTCTCATAATATCCTACAAGATATTACCAAGAGATCACACAAGGATAAGGTGGCTCAATGTTTTATGAGTCCTCATCCCTAATGGACTGTATTATTTTAGTCCCTCAAATAACATCATCTGTCCAAAGAACCTATATTCAAGAATAGTGTTATAGCACTTCTAGGTTCTCATCATAGTAAGGATCCGCTATAACCCTTTAATGCAACAACTACCCGTAGGAAATTATCACATGAATTGTCACATAGATGAACAATCACGATGTGATAAGGTATTTATTAATGAATAAAGTACCATGTAGATGGATCTAGGCCACCAACTCCTATTGAATCCCCCTAGTAAAATGGTTTAGTTGAAAGAAGTAATATAATTCTTCATGAAATAACCAAAACTATAATGAGTGAAAAGTTTTTTGTTAAAATAATTGTGATAAAGTGTTTAATACATCATAAAATGTATTAAATTGTGTTTTAGGTAGTAATTTTCTGAATAAAAATACTTATGTTTTTTGTATGGGAAGACAACTAAAAGTTTACTACTTTATAGTTTTTGGTTTCAAAGTATTAATCTGGAAAAATATGGATAATATATATTCATTTGAACCCAAATATGAAAAAGAAATATTTTTAGTTTATTCATCTACTACTATAGATTATATATATATTTTTAAAACAATTATACACCTGCGGAAATAGTAAATGTTATTTTTGAGGAACCATGTCCTTTTTATCAAAATACGTCAACATGCATCCTCAGATGTTATTTATAAAACATATTTTTAATCTTTGTTAGAAAGAAATTATCTTAAGGATATAAATCAGGAATTAGTTTCTAAAATAAATCATTGGGATTATTTTATAAATATTATTGAAGAAAAGACATTTTAAAACCAAATATGATAGTTGTGTCTCCATAATCATTCATGTGAAAGTATCATTTGTGATGTAGGTCAACCAGTTTGGGATAGATGCTCCTTAAGAAATGAAATTGAAAATATATTATTTTTATCCAAATTTGTACAAAAAATTATTGATTGGGATTTAGATGATGAGTATTTTATTATTTAAATCTAAGGTAAACTCAATGTGATTGGAAGGAATAAAAATTGTACATTAGTTTAACGACATACCAAAACATCTTTATTTGGTGAAAACTTGGATTTTTAGGATAAATGCGACGAAAATGGAATAATAGTTATAAATTAATCTAGAATCCTGTTTAATAGTAATAATTAAAAAGATAAAATATATTGTTTAGATACATAAGTATTGATAGCAAGACATGATGTTATTTGAATTCTTTTCACCTATGAAGCATTATTTAATTTAATTCATTTTGAAATGGATGTGAAGTGTGATTATATTAATTTATATGTCAAGTTAAGATGCTTATATTGTTAAAAATCATAGTTTTCAAAACACAAATATTTTAGAATACTTTCAAACACTCTGAAAAGCTTTAAATGGAATTATACAATCCCTTAGAGCTCAGTATGGTAAATTATCGGAGTTTTTTTCAAAATAATTTTTAAAGGTATTTTTGGATCAAAATATTATCATAAAATAATCTAATTTAAATATTATGATATAGTAATTTTATTTTGGTGACATTATATTAGGTTTAACTCAAATAAAAATTAATATATACCTTGGGAGAACTTATGATGTCCGAGTTTGAAATGAGTATGATGGAGTTGTTACCATATTTTCAGAGTTTTCAAATTTCAAAAAAACTAAATGGAAAATTTATGTATTAATAAAATAATATAATATATCTTCAAATGGAATTTTTTATTTGAAAATACTAAATATATTTTTATTCTTATTTGTACCTCTAATACATAGGATCATGATGATGCTAGGTATCTAGTAGAACTTAAAAAATTTAGAGGTATTCTAGGATGTTTAGTTTACTTTTAGAAATACTGATTTAATTTTTTTAGTATGCCTATGTGAATGATATCATGAAATTAAAAAATAATATCATCTTAAAGATGTAAAATAATTTTTTCATTATCTTGAAAGCATAATTGATTTAGGCCTCTTCTAGTCTTCTGGAAATGTTTTTGAAGTAATTTTTCTGAACAATGAATTTGGTGTATGATTAACGGATTTGAAAAGTATATTAGAAACTTTTCACTTATTAGGAAATTATTGAGTTTATTTTACTAGTATGAAGCCACACCTAGTATTACCATCTACAAATGAAGGTGAATATGTGCTAGTTAGAAGTATTTCTTCCCATGTGTTGTGGATGAAACACTGAGTTTCTAAGTAGGTCATGAGTTTTACTAAAACAATTTTTTTTAAATACGCGGGACATTTAAATAAGTAAAAACCATGTTCATCACTCACGTTTTCATAACATATATTTAAGACACCATTTAAATCAGGATAACACATTTATAGGAGATAAAATTTTATAATTCGTAATAATGCAGGAACAAATTAATGAATTTTTTACAAACCTGATTTTTTATGATAGATTTTAATACATAAAATATAATATAGGAATCATAAATGTAATGTAATAATTTATATCTACATAATTGTTACCCATACCTTGATATTAAGACACACCATTTCATTGGAGATGTATAAATATTTTTTTCAATAACTTTTAGTTTTCATAAATAGTTAGTTTAACTAAAAAATTAATCATAATGAGTTTTCTAGACTCAATTTGTTTCATAAACTTCATGGACATAGAACCATCAAAATAAATCTCTAACTCATAAATTTTCATAAAATTTCTTGACTAATAACTTCATAAACACTCTTTTAGATTCAAAAAAAGTTTCGAACTTTAATATTTAGAAATTAACATAATAAGTTTTTATATAAAAACTATTATATATAGATTTCAAATAAAAACTAAAATAATAAAACATTATTATAAAATTATCATAATCTATCTATTTTACAAAAACCAAGAAGAATAGGTTAATCATAATGATGCATTTCTAATTATGAATGGTATCCTACTTTTATTTTAGGGTTTTTCACAATTTCTTGGCATAATATTATATTTTTTGTTGTTATTATAATTTTAGTTTTATAAAAATTTGGTTTTGTTCTAAAAATGTTAACATTATCTAATTGAAATATTCCTCACTCTTATAAAATTATTGAAAACAATAAGAGTTAAAAAATTATTTTAAAACATTTTTTGGATCAATCTTATCTATCAGATTAGAATGGTTTTGAATATCTACCATTTATTACCATATGGAATATGAATCATCACTGTAGATCCTAGGTTAGGGTGATTCATTAATTTAACTACATCTTCTCTTTAGATATTTTATTCTCAAACTATTTAATCCCTTAAAGGCCCCAGTCTGATAATTGTTATTTATTTCACATCACTGCTTACAGAAACATTATCTGATATAAACCAAGGAATACTATGTTATGTGGTTTCTATTTAACCTGATTTTCGGTGAAAGGAAATGGTTTGAGAAATATGATTCAAATCTTATTAATATCATTTCATTCCAAGGATGGGAATCAATATGTGTTGAAGAACATGATATAGATTCTAACCTTTATTATCAAGAATTTCATTTGGAGTTTTATTCATCTATCCAATTCGTGTAAAAGGATGAAAAGGATAAGATATCCTTCACTAGGTTTGGAAAGATGTATATGATGTCCTAAAATAGGGTTGTTGACTTATTCAGAGTTATTTCAGAAGGGGAAGTGTATTTTCATTTTCATATGATAAAAACAATCTCGGTTTATTTAAGAAGAAGATGGCTCATAATTCATGGATTTTGGAATATGGAATTATTAGAAAAGTATCACACATAACTCAAGATTACATAGTCATATACCTATAGATGCAAGGATAATTGATTCTGAGGAATAAAGAGAATGATATCTTAAAGGTATCAAGTGATATTTTTTTGGATGCTTTTGGTAAATATGAGGAAG
Organism: Viscum album; assembly: GCA_963277665.1. Lineage (NCBI taxonomy): Eukaryota > Viridiplantae > Streptophyta > Magnoliopsida > Santalales > Viscaceae > Viscum > Viscum album. The sequence continues at coordinate 408,888,561 of OY728130.1, forward strand.
ATTGATATATTCTTGTTTGTCTTTATCACTAAAAAATAAATATTTATTCATCAAATGTGGTAAACTAGAGGGTTTGGGTGTTTTGAGTGATTTATTTCAATATTATCATCACTTAATAGGATATTATAATTAAGGGGAAGGGTAGTTGTGTGATAATAAATAATAAAAATATTATGGGGTTATTTCATTGCTATCATGGGTTTTCACAGCTAATTTTACCTCCCTTAGAGTGTGAGAGATCTCCATATATTTAGTCAATATAGATATTAAAATTATGTTGGAATTTATCCTATATCATGGAATGTTATCATTGTCTCTAATAAATCTTATAATAAGTTTGGAATCAGACTCAATAATTGTAATAAATATGTCATAAATCATGTATAGTGAAATCCCATTGAGAATGGCTCTAGTTATCACCACAATATAATATCGTGTTCTATAAAAGGCACTGATCTTAATAATCGTAAACCCCATAACATCACAACCCAGGAATCCTCTTATTATATCTCCCTAAATGCATGACCCGCCCACATAATGTTTGAATTCATAAAGAAGAGGGATCCACTTGATACACCTCCCACGAAGGGTAGTGCTAATAGTGTTTAATCATTTGGAAATGATGTTAATGTTACCATTTCCAACCTAACCTCCATGGATATAATGTCCATGATCATAAACTAGAGGGATAAATTAAACCTTATGTAGACAATGTGGGAAATTATTTCCTTCTCAACTTTTGTTTCTTATCTCATTGATATCCTAAAAAACTAAGGCATTCACCATGACAAAAAACATTAAAAAACTGACTGATAATCTCCCCCATAGAACCTATTGGAGAAAAAATAATGTAAATTACCTTCTTGCATCGCAAAATCAAACCTTTATATGGCCTTCTTCCAAGAAAAATGGTCACACACACCCTCAAGGAAAAATGTCCATATGAAATCGGAACAAGATTTGTCACAACATGTGCACTTTGATGATATATTGATTACATTATATTGAATTATTTCCACTATAAGAACAAAATTGTGGCATAAATGAAAAATAATGAAGTTTTTACTTCCGGGAATAACTTTTCACCAATGTTTGGCAGCCCATATATCCATATTTTGAGACAGTATCATGGATTTGTGTATGTCCTCATATCTACTGACATCTGATGCTGACTCCATAAAAATAACATCTATATGGATTGTTCTAAATAAATAATACCATCATGCATTGATTTTCCCACTCGTTAAAGAGTTTGATACAAATCTCAATTGAATACACACATTAATCCACACGATCTCTAGTATTAGAAATCCCAAAAAGAAATCGATAATATTAATCCAGTTGTATTTCCAGAACCTCATGTCAATGCACCCTAAAACCCAATGTGAATTATTATCAATCCAACCATTATTATTTCTCGTGTTCCTTGTAAGACATTACAGTATGATGATGTGATCATCCAATACTGTCCAATATTCTTCACATATTATCCGCATAAAAATACACCATAATGATTCTCCTTCAATGATATCCTAGTCCAATCTCACATGGATAGATTCAATGGTTTTAGTAATGTTCATTTCATTAATCCCCCTCTGCAAGAGGATTCACATGAAGATTCCCCATAGGAGAAAATCCTTAAATATTACATTCTTAGAAAAATTAGAGGGCGAAAAAAATCCATGCATAAGAAAAATTTTCAAGAATAATGAAATTGTAATTTTTTAAAAGGAATATAATATTCTTTTGAAAATATAGTTATTTTGACATCCCAAATTGATCATCTCAATTTGAAATTAGGTATAGTTTTAAAAGAAACAATTATAGTTCCATCTAAAATCAATTCTATGTAAGATAAGTGAAATAAGAAGGTTGATGAGGATTCATCATACTTGAATCATCCAAAAAAATATTCGCATCTAGAATCACTAGGAAATGGAGCTCACGGAACCACAAAAAACACAAAATAATATCCAGAAAAAGTGGTTGATAATAAACATTAAGAAGGGAAAGAAAAAGATGAAAAAGAAAATGAACATGTACCTGAATAATAATATGTTTAATTAGAAGAATAATTCTTGGAGGAACAGGAATAAAAATAAGTGGATGATAGTGAATGAACATTATTAGGAAAGGAATCATTGGTTTCATCATTTTTATCATATTGTTTACCCTCCAAAAACCAATAATGGTGAAAAATATTGAAGTTATAAAGAAGATAAATAATATATGATAAATGAAAGGGAATCATTATAAATGAATTAAGATGAAATCAAAAATAAAATAAAAAATTTGATCGGAATGATGAATTAGATAAGGAATAATAAATTATTAATGTATGATATCTTCTAAAATTGTATCAAAGTAAGATGATAGAAAGGGAAATGAAGGTTATTTTGGAACTATTTGAACAAAACATACCCAACCTAACACTTAATAATCAGACACTATAAGAAAAATGGTAAAAAAATGCTTTGATTATTTTTTTTGGTTTTGATAATATTTAATGAAACAATTAATTACTTTCCAAACCTTGAAGCATTATGAAATCTTATTCAGAATAATCAATGGGAGAAATAGAATTAAATTAATGTTCTAGTAGAACTAGTGATACAGATAGAATATGAATTTAAATTTTATTAAAAGAATTCCCTTAATAACAAAATATCATGCAATCAGATTGTGATGTTGCCTAACCGCATTGATTTTGATATATTTATCTATGATATGTAGTTTGATTATGTGAAGAAACTTATGTTAGAGTAAATTTATTCTTACATCATGTTATCATTTTTACATGGATAATAAAGTTGTGTGTCTATAAGAGTTCAGATATTACAATAATTAATGGATTTAGGAAGTAAATATTTTGAATGAATGTATTTGAACTATAAATCTAGAGATGAGAAGACTCTTTTATTGTGAGGAAGAGTTGATCATAATGAAGGATCAAAATAATGAACTCTATATGGAATTACAAAGTTTGAAGTATCTTGATAATCCATAATTAGAAGTAATTGTGAATATGGAGAATGATCATCCTGATTTCAAGAAAATTAAGGCTTTAATAATGACTTTGATGAAGAAGAATTGATTATTTTTATTCTCAACTCTTGATTTATTTCATTATCAATATTTTTTAATACATTTGAATATTTGTAATTAATTACTGTTAATTTTTTTCTATTCTATTTGAGTGTTATAAAATTCGTATGGGTCGAATATTCTTTCATACTTATATGGAAAATTAGTTAATTGAATTGTTTTTATAAGTTTTATTTTATATTATTTCAAGAAACATTAACTCCTTCTGTTATTTTTTGAAAGTCACAAAGGGGGAGAATAATATATTAAGGGGGTACATCTTTCAAAAGGGGTAATGTTTTATCAAATGGGGAAATACTGTAGTAATGGGGAGAATAATTAGAAAGGATAGAGGTTTTTTATGGTCCAACTATTATGACACTCCACATCATATTCAATATTTTATTAAAAATATTTACAAACATGGTAGAAGTTATATTTCAAATAATATCTTTTAAAATGATGTTATTAAATAAACAAAGGGTTGAATATTTTTCATGTTATTTTACTATTTATGTTTTTATGTTTGTACTTTCCAATAAGGGGGTGTTTTTATGTCAAAAATATTACTTCTTTGCATTCTATTCATTTCGTTTTGAAAATACCAAACCCTTTTTTAATACATGTTTTATGAAATTTTATTTCCCAATTATTTTAGTATGATTTTGTAGAAAAAGTTAAATTTTACCAAACATAGAAAATATTCTCATGAATTGTGTATATAAACATACTATTCCTGAATAATAACAACTAATTGAGTATGAACTCAATTAATCATACATACCTTTATCTTGACCAATATTTTGACATTTTACTTGTATATTGTATTTACAATAGTCATTAATATCTTATTGATCTTGGTATAGATACATAGGAATAGTAAAAATATGGATTATCATGTTGTGAATTTTTAAGGATTTCCAGCAGACTGAGTGATGTTTATAATTAGAATACATATAATTTTTTATTTTGTATGGAATATTTTAAAAACTGTAATAGTGGTAAGAAAAAATGATGGTGGTCATTCAGTTACAAAAGAGATGTCAAGTGACAGCTATTTAAGGAAATTACAATAAACATGGAAATATTCATGTTAGACCATCAATTATAAATAAGGAATCATTTAAAGAGTTTATAAATAAATAATTCATTCACAACTCATGTTGTCAGAAGATTTCTTGTGCAATAATTGATCATTAGTATATGTTGTAATTGTTTGAGAGTCAATAGTTCTATGGAATCGTTGTAAGTTTTTTTCCACATGAACATTTTCTTTTGTAATCATGTATGATCTTTGTTAAAATTTAGTGCTTCAGGGGATAGGAAGACGGTGAATATGATCCATTATATTAAAGTATTATAGTGATAATGAGACTAATATTGATCGTCACATCAATGGATTCTGAGGATAAGAAGATGGAGCTGTTTTGATAATCTAATCAAGGGATTTCCTGCTTCGGAATGGGAAACATGATAGTAAGTAAGAAACTGTGGATATATTTAGTCAAGTTAATTAACTAATTTACTATTATGGTTAAAAGAGTTAAATCATTTAATATTGTAGGTATTTCATTTTTTCTATTACTAGCTATTTCTTTTATTTACAAGTTTATATTCCTCTATGCAAGTAATATAAAGTTTTTTATCATACTAGATATTAAATATTTTTTTATCGGTATATCTATAATTACGATAAACAGTATTTGATATTAATTGGATCTATTGTGATTCTGATATTTATACTAATCTAATCAAACGTATTCTGATTCCACTCTTTTGACTCTGATAATTGGGAAAATTCTGAGTTTGATAAATTTACTTTATGTGGTTCATGTGTAAATTAGTTAATGTTTTTTAAACAACAATTCACCCCTCTTGTATATATATCCTTTAAAATAATGTATTACCATACTAAACTATTTCTCAACATTACCCATATCGCCTGTTGAAATGGATGGAATTGTGTTCTAGAAAAAAAAATTACATTAGAATCCCTGTATATGTAAATCAGAAAATATTAAAAAATTTATATTCAACTATATAATTTTCATTATTCTATATTACATTAAAAAAATGTCCTAGAATATCCTTTACATTGAAATACAAAATAAATTTCGTCGCTATGATGAGAACTATGAAATGATAAGAAAATATTTTTAAATATTTTTATAGAAATGAATATAATAATATGATGGAACACATTGGATGTTGAATTCTACATGGGATTACACATAAGAAGATGATATTTCTTCTCATGAACTTTTTACTTCATAATTTCATATATAAAAGATTATGAGATAAAACACACTAATTGAAAATCCGCAAGTTTATTGGACCTTGGATATTCCTATCGATGAGAATGTCTCATGATACTTTTGCATTAAGATTATTCATAATTCATTTCATGACCCATGTACACAAATGTATTGATGTTGGAGGTAATATCATATAATCACAAAATATTTGGAATGTTGGGTTCATCATAAATGACATGTAATAAATGAATAAACTATAGATAATTTTCCCCACCATCTTAATTAATGTCGATATCTCGGCCATTTCATTCAAATAGAAAAATCAAATTTTATTTAATGTTTAGGGGCGTATATATGATATTATTCTAGATAATTAAATAAATACAGATCAATAAATTATGTCAATTACATGGGTTTGAAACCTAATCAATGTTATATCATGGAAAACTTATTATATTACTCTATAAGAGTATGTTTATGGTACATTTTATATGGACATATCTTATTCATCTATGGGTTCATTTAAAATTTTTATGATATAATCATGGAAATTAGGAATGATCTCATAATAACCCTGAGGAAGAGGCATAAGGGTGACAAAAAATATGTTTTCATTAATATTTGTTAAATACTATGGATATTTATTTGTTGGAATAGATAATTCTCTCTATACTGAGAAGTAATGTTTTTTTTAGGATTTCATAAAGGATTCAAAATATTATATTTATATTTATTTGAATGTAGTTGTTTATTTACAGGAATATATATTACTTTTTTATCTATATAATTAGTCAAAAAGCAAAAATTAGTTCTATATTTTTTAATATAAAATTTTATCAGGATGAAAATTTTAAATAAATATATATTCACCAAAAAATGAAAAAATGTTTATTAATTAAATTAAGAAATTTTATTTAAATAGATATTGAATAATTGAAAATAAAAGAGTGGGATAAATGGACTAGTTTTAGGATTTGATGATAAATATATATATTTACCTGATTTAAAAAATGTTGTCACTATATGGGATTGTTCATGTGATAAGTATAATAAAAATATTACAATTTATATGAAATATGGTATATTGGGAATTAATTAATTGTTATGGTAAAATAGAGAATAATATAGAATTAAACCACAACACTATGTCTATTTTTATAGTACTATGTAAATTATAGAAATTTTAGTTTATTTTTCAACAATTCCCAATATGATCTACCTCCACCACCTTTACTCTCATGACCATTAATAATAACAGAGATACATTCAATATAAGATGAATTCTAATCGATTAATGTAGAGAATGTAATATTATTAATAGGTCATGATAGACACTAGAGTTTCATTCATATTTCTCAAAGATTGAGGTACCAAATGTGGATAACCATAATTTTGTATCTTCTTTGGGTCCTTGTGATGAAACAATGATGCACCAATCACATTTGAATGATTAATATCATCAATGAAAAAAGATCTCAAGATTTTATGTAAAGTGATGATAATTTAAAAGAATAAAATAATTTTTCATCGTGTTTAATACATGGAACACTATTATAATATTAGATTGTTACATCCTATGACTTTACAATATATTTAATTTTATTTAAATTCAAACTCATTGATAGTCTATGGATGAGGCAATCCCATGTCTAAATGAACTGTAATATAGTACCTCATTATAAAAAACCATTAAATTGGAATGAATGAATATAAAAAAATAATTATTAAAAATTTATGTTTTAAACATATATAAAATAAACACACTTGTTACCAATTTATTAAATATAAAAATGAAAATAATTTAATTGAAACAATTATTCTCTAAAAAATTTATTTTTCTAAAAGGAGGTTTCATCATATATTTCAAACATGTATTAAAATTATTGTATAGTAATTTTAGTGAAAACTTTTGAAAATAAACATAATTTTTTAACATATAAATCATAATTATATTTGGGCGTATTTTTGAAAAAAATTTAATGTATTAATTCCTTTGATCAAAAGTGGAAAATATAGTATCTTTGTGAAAATTTTATTTTCATTTTTTGAAAATTTAAATAATGAGTAAATAGGTTTTAATGTAAAATTAGTTTACTAATATTTTAATCTATATTATTAAGGTAAAATTAATCAACTTTTTTTTTGAATTTTTATATAATAAATTTTTACTCTATTAATATTTTTTCACTAAAAAACTGTATTTTCAACTCCTTTGTAGATTTTATATTAAATAAAATTATGCCACATCAATGAGAATAATTAGATAAAAATGATTATATATTTGAAATACAAATAATTAAAATTATCTAATAATAACTCCTTATTTCTTAGCCTTTTATGAATTGTAAAATTAGTAAACAAATCATTGTAGTTATGGTAAAAATGTGTTTACCAGGGTGTTAAACTAAAATAATAAGGGTTAAAAAAAGAAAAAACACTTTAATAACTCATCTCATATATAACTTTTTGACATCATATAATCCACGATTCTATTATGATCCATTTTCATGACTTTTAAAATGAGAAAAATATGGGTATCACATTTTATTTTCAAAGCATTCAAAGTGTGTCCTCTCCCCCTCTTATAAATGGCCATCCACTCTCCTCCAATTTTTACACTTCCAAATCCCTTTATACCTTCCAATACCCACCCAAATAACTTATTTAATCCATCACCATCATCCTAGTGTCCTTATAATGATCTTAAAGTGAACATAAAATATATTTTGGATTAAACAGAAAGAATTTACCCAAAGAAGATGCCTCATTATTAAATGAGAGATTAAATTTATTTCATATTATATATCCTTAATATCTAATTAAATATTGATAATTTAATAAAAAAACATAATATACATATAATTTATGTTTGAAATATAATAACATATATCCATCTCTACTTCCTTCAATTTGAAAAAAATCATTTATCATGTTTATGACAAACAACCACCTAACAAACCAATGTAATAAATTTACCATAACTACCCTTCAATGATGGATATAAATATTGATTTAAAAAATTATAAGATATATATTATTTTATCATACTTTTGTACTATTTATATCACATCTACATCCTTAACTTCTAGTATGATGGAAAATTATTACGTTTCACATGTGTACGATAGACTACCCCCACATGAACCTATGTGACATGATTTTCCCCTTTCAATTTCACTTGTATATAAAGAGGTATAGATTAAATGAATATATATGTATATATTCTAAACCATTAAAACAATATATGTTTGATATCACATATAACATCATACTTTCCCATTGCGGGGGATAAGATAACGTTGCTAGTGTGTACGTCCGACTACCACCTCAAGAAATGATGTGACTCATTTTCAATAATTAATTATGTAGAAGGTAAGATGGTTAAAATTAAATAACATATTTGATATATAATAAATAAAACTCTCTCTATAATGGTGATATATTATTTAACATCCTTTCATTCCATTAGGGGAGAAAGAAATCAGCATTCACGTGTACATGGACCTACCATCTATATGAACATTGTAATCCATTTTCTATATTTGTCGGGTATATATTACACAATATACTATATATATTAAAAATATAATATATTTAAATCCTAGATGAAATTATGGATATAATTATATCATGGTCAATGGAAATTGACCTAAATTACAGAACCAAAAAATATATGAAAAATGAAGTAATTTTCACTCGAAACATCGATTTTAACTAAGAATTATTTATAAATAATTGACAAATGACTTCGAATAAATCATATATGGTTTGAGATATATGTTTATGGATGTTAATTAGATTTATTATAACTATATATTTATTATAAATGACGTTGAGGAATATTTTTAGGATGTTGAACCTAATGTTATGGAATTATTTCCCAATTTTTCTTCTTAAAGACATAAGCAATGTTATAGACCTATATTATTTTATGAGGTGTATATACATCCTCAATCAAATTTAATATCTTGAATTTAGTTATTATAATGATATTTTAGGTTCTATTTAATGTTATTCCTTCATTAGGGAAGCCATTCAGTGTTACCAAAGTGGTAACGGTTTTATAATAAAATCTCATTATTTTTCATTATTATTTGTTTTTATTATTACAATGATTAAATATTATGATAAATATCATAATGAAATCATGAATTATATTATATTATTGTTATTTAATGATAATTATTGATTTTTAGTTTTCTCAACTTATGTACTCAATAGTTCAAAAGAAAGTTTTTATGAAAAGATTTCATTATTTTTCCCTTCAGTTGAAAACCTTCTTTCAACTATATCCATGTTTTATAAAAATGTTTTTGAAAATTTTTAAAAATTAAAAAAGGGTTTTGAATGTAACTTTTAATCATTCTTTATTCTTAACTATGCTTTTAAAATGACTATTCTTATCATTTTCCAAATAATGTAGTTTTTTACTATTTACCCAACCGTGAAAGGAGTTTTTATTATTTTATGTGTATGATATAAATTGATTTTTATGACATTATGACCATTATTTTCTTTGAATTATTTATCATATTAATCCATTTTATTTTTCAACTAATTTTTTAAAATTATAATTTATGATTTTTCTAATTTTGAGATATGATATTTTCAATGAAATGTTATGAGATAATGGAAGTGCCTTTTCAAAATAAATTTCTATATAATATTGTGTAATTGGATGTTACCTAAGAATTAATATAGATATAATAAAATGATAATGTTCTTATTATTTCTTTGACTGGTTTGTGAAATGTTTACTATGATGTATTGTTTGATACCATTCACCATTTTATTTAGAAGGGTTTATTTTTTTTATTTGTGACATTAATAACATTTCATAAGATAGTTTATATAATAATAATTTATATATTCATTATTTCTCACCACTATAATATGGGGAATGAATTTTAGTTAGTTATATTTGTGTAGGTACCGCGATAGGCCCTTAATTCATCAATATGTCTCATGAGACAAACTAGCTTTATTATTTAGATAAGGACTTATGAATTTATTTAAAATTTTATTGGATGGGGACTTGATGTACTTGTCATAAATTATTGAATTATAAATGCCCACATTTTTAGATTTTAAATTTAAAATCCTTGTTATTATTATATTAGTATGATTATCCATGGTTTAGTTTCTAGATCACGTGATTATTTATGTGGAAATATATGACCTTGATATATTCCTACCATTTTATTAAAAAAATTAATTTATTTTATGGAATGTTTTTAGTTAATTATAGTTACATATTGATTATTATTATTATTTATTCATCATATATACAACTTTAAACATTCCATTCATGAGAATTTGATGTCACCCCATAATTATGATTATTTCTCTTAGATGCTACGATGTTTATTATGATTTATATGTAGTGTTTTCATAGAGGGAAAAATAATTCACTCAGATAAAATAATTTGTCTTATATAATGCTACCAATTTAAATTTTATATTTAATTATGTAACTAATTTACCAAAATTACTAAAATCTCTATTCCCTTTAGATATTATTAAGAATATCTACTAATAATGAAATAATGTAACCATCAAATCTCTGCAACTAGGGTTGGGGACATTATGGTTGGTATAAAAGGAAGATTAATAGAAAAAAGGGGAACTAGAATTCGGAAATCATTTATTATGGAACATAAACATATGATATACATTCAGGATAAGTATATAAGAACATCATAATGTTTTCATAAGGTAGAGAATGTGGAGATTTCTTCAAAATATATCCTTGTTGGGATACTATAGTGGATGAGGCTCTTGAATAGATTTACCTAGCGGTAATAGTAACAACCTAGGACCATATAGAATATTTATTTAATTATTAGTATTTTTCAATTATATAGTTAAATTCATTCTAAATATGTTATGTAATAAATTGTTTTATTAGTTTTATTTATTATAAAGATATATTTAAATGATTAATTTTAAAATTATTGAATTTTTATTTATCAAAATTAGTATTATTGTTGGATTCATCATGAATAAATTATATTAGGATGAATATTTTGTGAGTTTTTTTAAAAGAATAATTTTTCTAGTGAAAAGTGAAATGTACATAATTTTTCTAAAAATTCAATATATTTTCAATAAATTTTGAAATTTAAAATTCCCATTATGTTTTGAATTTTATTTCAAGTAACATGGGTATTATTTATACTAATTTCATCAAATTAATTTTTTTAATCGACTTTATATTTTATTTTTGAATAAGATTATTTTTTTATTTACAAACATGAATATTATTGAAGCTATTTTAAAGTACACTAATTTACTTCATTAAATTTAACTTAAGTAATCATCTTGTGGAATTTTTCAAATTAAATTTACAGATTATATAATATTAAATAATAATTTATTTCCATTAGAATATTTTTAGTAGTAATACATATAATATAAAACCTAATTTCTCTTGAAAAATACTATTATTTAAAACCTGCTTTTTCATTACGTTTGTTGGTTTTGTTTTAAAGTAAATTTATCCAGTAATGTAAATTTAATTTGGAAAAATAGATTCTTTATTTTGAATCATTAGGTTATCATTATTTTTTAATTTCAATTTCATTTTTAGGAATAGAAAATTTTACATGGTAAATAATTATTTATCATAGTATGGGTAAAATTCTAAAACTAGTTAAAGTTAAATGATAAAAGAATAAAATACATAAAAAAATAATAATAAATTATTGTATGATGTGTTTATAGATCATATCAATAATTAAAAACATTATTAATCAATATATTTCATTGTAATTAATACCACCCCCATGTGGTTGTCCTTAAATATAAAATAATATTTATTTATTCCCTTAAAATCACCCCACCTCAAGTATGAATATCACTCCTCACCACACCCATTAAATTGAAAATCCTTTATGATCTTAAATAATAATCCAAATACATTCCTACCCACTATAACCCCACCACAAGTATTAATTTCAACACTATTGATAAATTAATTTTATGATTATTTGTGAACTGAATTTTTATTATCCTATATTGTATTTCAACAATATATTTAGATTGAAATTCGATACAATTAATTGATTCATTTTATTTCCACTAACTCGAATAATATGATATTTTTAAGGGACTTTCATTTAAAAAACGTACATTTATGTTTCTTTTTTCTAAAGTCAAAAGATTTTTTTTACATTTATGACATGAATGGAATATACTAATTTCTTGTCGCCTTAATGTTTTGATTATTAATTTAAAATAATAAATGGTTACCTTCAAATAAAATTATTTCCTTTGAATGTTTCTATTTTCCCAAAATGAAATAAATTTTTATTTTCTTATAATATTATCTTATGATGAAATATTTCATGATTTATATTATAGTTATGGTTCATTGTAATTTTATATGATGAATAGCGATTCTAATATAAAAATATTATGTGTGGTTCTATTATAAAAAAGGATGGGTGGTTATATTATTAATCAATGACAAGTGGTTTGGTGATTAATAGTGGATGAGTGGTTACATTGTAACCTCTAATGCATTGAGTACTCCATAAGTGGAGGTTGTCCATATTGGTTACTCCATTATTAATAGTGATTAGGAAAATGATTTCCCATGTTACCAACTTATCCCTTTTATTCTTTATTTCTATTTTTCATAGAAATCATATGATTTTCAAAATGAAAGATATTGATATTTTTTTATATGATGATTCATTTTTTGGGTAAACATGTATTTTTTAAGAAACTTATTTATGGTATTTCACCAGACTAATGGTTTTAATTATTTCAAATCCTTTATAGAGCCTTTCTTCCCATCCCATGCATGAAAAAAATTCAATGAGTTTAGGGAATATTACATACAAGGATGAGCTAAAGGGAAAAATTATTGTAACGTCCCAGGTAAATACAGAATATAACATTTTCATATTTATTAAAATTTGTGAATTAAATATTAATTTTAACTTAAAGGGGATTCTATGTTCTATGGCGTACCTGATATGCAACAATGAGATTTTTTTGAAATCTTATGTTGCACTCAATGCTGAGTGATACTGAAAAATAAAAATATAATATTATTATAAATGGTAGTAAAATCCTAGCCATTGTATTGGAAGGAATTAATAAAACTAACTATATTAATGTTAAATATTTTTCTTAATTTTTTTACATTTATCCAATAAATTTTAGAGGCTTAAAATTTTAAATAATTTGATTTTTAGCATAAATACTCAAATATTCATTTAAAGGTAGATTTACCAACTTTTGATGGTGAAACCTCGTTAAATATAGTTTTGGTCACCTTTATATATTCTATTTGACAAAATAATATTTTTTTTAGAATCAGGATATGAACATTTAAATTGGATAAAATTTTGGTATTTTTCTAATAAAGTTCATTTTTTATAAATAGGAAAAATAATGCATTGTAATTCAAAACTAAATTTTCATCTAATTTATTAATATGGATAGATTATCTTTATAAATGCAATTAAAGTGTAATTAGATTATAATATTACCATTTAATATTATGTTAGAAATTGGATGTAATTTCACTTTGAAATGGGATCTTAACAAGTGTCAATATTTTGATAGTTATTATTTCCTAAAAACACACTTTTTTTACAGCCTAAATTAATTTTAAATAAATTTCTGCCACTTCTGTGTTATGAATTTGGAAAAATGGATTCCATATTTGGAATCTAGAGGTCCATATTGAGTAAATAAGTAAATTTTATTTTTAAACATTATGAATATTTACATCAATTTTTTTATTTACCATCATTAAATAGAAAATCAGGTAAATAAAGGTAAATAAATATTATTATAATAATATTAAATTACACTAACATGTGTCCAAATCCAATTGGTCGATATCTTTCTGACCATGGACATCCTTTTGTTCATTTTGGGACCCCAGAAAGTCACATGGAAGTGATAATGACACTTTATATTAATTAATTTATACTAAATAACAAAATCACTTAAACATATATCTTTTAGTGAATAAATTATTAAATGGAGTTATATAAGTTAAAATTTTAACTATAAATATTAAATTGAAAGAAAAAATGATTTCATATATCATGATATTTTTTTTATAATTTTTAGACATCAAATAATGAAATTTATTTATGACACAATAATGATGCAGTGTTTACCTCATTAATGAATGATTTAAATAAATAAGATTATAAAGATTAAAAAAATATCCAAAACCTATCCATTTTTTATTGGATGGTTTTATTTCGAACATGAGTCATCTTATCTTTGATTTTAATATGTTTTTGACCTTTATAAATAGAAAATTAGTATATAATAAAATAATATTTTTAAACATTCTTAAAGAGCCTCTCCTCCCCCTTATAAAAATCCATAACTTCTATCCCATTACTCACACCTCCCAAGCCCAATGTATTGTCCAAACACTAAAAAACTAACCTCCTGACATCTCTCTCTTACTATTAGAAGAATTCCTCTAGGTAGAAGGAAATTAATGTGAACCTTTTGGTTCAAACCAAATGGATATACCCAATTTAAACGTAACGTATTCTCTTAACTTATTTAAATTTATTTTACTTCTTCTACCCATTACCTCTTTTTATTCCTTTATTTTATAACAAAAAATATATCCTCAATATACTAGGTTATTTGTATTAGAATTATTCGAACTAAACTTACACACACCTATATCTGATGTGTAATGAACATACTGTTTCTGTGGACGGCCAACTACTGTCTCACGAAACAATGATTATTCAAATATCCCTAACTTCCTGTCATTGGGCCATTATGACGAAACTATATATATATATATATGATATATATTATGTTTTTGTTTTCTCTATGATTATGTCTTTTTTATTAAAAAATATATCTTTATGCTTTCCAATATGTGTAATACATGATAATTTCATTTAAAGAAGTGCGGACTACCGCCCCCTCAAGGTGATATGATTCGTTCATGACATACAAGGAACAAGTAAAAAAGGGAGTTATGAAATTATGTAAAATATATATCATATGATACTATAATTATAATATACTTATGTATTATTAAGTTTTCATTCCATTAAATATGAAATAGAAATTAAAGTAGCATTCAGGTGTACGTACGACTTACCGTATCCATTAATGGTGCATTTCATTTCTTATCTCCAAATGTCATGTAATATTATATAAATATATATATATATATATACTAGATATATATGATATATATGATATTAAAATCATTAATATCATTCTTTCGATAATGTAATTTTTACAACATGGACAACTTATAATTAAAAAAGATCATTTTCAACTCAAGTTCCAAACATCGACAAAAAGTACGATATAAACTCAAATAATAAACTAATTGTTATAGAATGTTAATAATTGATATAAAAGTAATAATGAACATTAAAGAGTTTCAAAATAATTTATAAATTAACTTATTTTTATTATTCTTGAATAACAAGGAACAAGCGAGTCAAGTCGGACATGAGGTAAAGGGTGTCTTATATCACTTTTAATTCCATGAGATTTCCATTATTCCCCAATTATTTATTGCATGTGTTGTATTGTGTACTAATATCTGATATATATTATCATGATTCTCTTTATATTCATGGTATTATATGATTCCTTTGGTGGTTATTAACTATGGGTAATATGAATCAATTGATTACAACGTGGTAAGGGGTTTTCATCTCATTTTTTATTCCCATGAGATTCATGCTATATTTGCCACTATTTCATATTTTGTGGTGGATACACTACCCATGATTGTAATATTTGTGTAATATAATTTTAGTAATGGGTATTTAAATCTTTATTTAATTATCCTTCTTTTATGGGGTGTATGTTTCGTATGTTACCAAATCAATAAGGGAACCTTTCAACCTCCTCTTTTTCAAAGAATTATTTTAGTTATGTCTTTTATTTTACATATTATTATGTTGGGATATGTTCTTATATATCTTTATTGATATAAGTTATGTTTCCATGTGATAATATACCATTTTTTATATCATCAAATCATTTTTTTATTTTTAATGTGATGCCGTTAGGCTATCAAATTTCTGTAAGGAAACTTCTTCACCCAATTTCAATTCTTTGGGTTATTCATCTACTTCTTGATTGTGTCTTAATATGAATATGTCTAAATATCCTATTATTTTTTACACTTAATATCTACTTATATTGGGATTATTTATATTTGTCACACATAATTATGTCATTAATTTATCCTTAATCTAAAGATACCATCTTTATAAGATATTTCATCTTAGTTTAAATTCCATTTAGACTTCATTATTGTTATGCACCAATTCACATTTATATGGTTTATATACTGTCCTTTGGCATATTATATCATGAATACATTTATTCTCATCATATAATAATGTTTTTATAAAATTTTATTCCTCTATTACTATTATTCATGCATCTCTATTTTGGTTATGAACTCCTTAACTAAAATATTGTTCTAAATATTTATTCTTCTAAATCATTGTCATTAATATCCACATTTTAAAAATGGTTTTAACGATTTGTTTATATAGAAATTAATATTTTATAATGTAATATCATTTTAAAGTTTCAATGTTGTATGGGACACTTTGATTCAAAAATTTCTTTACTAAATGATTAAAATGTTTTTGAAAATGGTTCGGTAAAGCATTGACTATGTTTATATCTGGAAATGAAATATTGTGACTAAAATGTTGAAATGTTATCTTTCCTTTATACATGATTGAAGTGTTATGAATATGTTATGCTTCATGGGCATTTTTTACGTTTATGTGTGGTTCTGTGATAAACCTAGGGCTGGTGAGCCCGAGATAGCTCTCTAATGCATTGGGTAACATGATAGTGGTAAGAGTTAATGTTTCTCCTAAGAGATTTAGGTAATATACTATGATGAGTATTCCAATGAAACCCCCTATATAGTTGTGATAACTATAATGTAAGTATGTTATGTATGCGAAAATTTATCTTTATTATTTATGATTTCTATGAGTTAATCATAAATCTTATGATTTTATAAGGTATGTTATGTTTAAAAACTATTGTTTAATTAATTTGTATTTATTGATGGAATAATGTTTTAATTTCTTATTTTATAACCCTTAATGAGCTTTTTATGGTCATGCCATGTTTTGAAATGTTTTTCAGAGTAATAAAAGAAGAATAGGGTCAAGGATGGGATCAAGGAAAAGTCATGTTGTCTAAAACATGGAAGTAGACATGTTTTTTATGAGTTTTTATTTTATAAAAAAATTGAAACTGGGTAGAAGTGTCTACTCTTTAATTTTTGAAATGTAATGTAATATCTATGGCCTAATTATTTAAAACTCTAAACCTTAAAATATCCTCAATGTGAATTATTGATTTAACTGAATATTAAGTAATGTTTATGGCTGGGTCCTTATAGTTGGAATCAGAGGTCAGATTAGACAACATTAGGGATTATGAGTTTTCGTTAAACACATGGTTAGTCCCTATGTCTATTAATTCAGATAATCATTGTTTAATGAATTTTTCAGATTAAGGGATGTCAGTTACAAATTGGAGAAGGAGGATCTCAAACAACATTCTTATATCTTCCTGATGACATTCTTGCAATAATTATTGAAAATTATTGTTCAGATGATTGTGAAATTTTTTCTAGCATACTACTCACTAGAAAGCAGTTTTTGAGATATCAAACACCTACACCATACCTCGATATAATTTTGGATCATGGGTTGTATTTAATTAAATCATATTTTCTAAATATTCTAATATTTTTAATAAAAGTAATCATTATGAAGGAATTTTCAAATATTTTACCTTATCACATGATTTCACAGCATATTATGATTTTTAAAATGGTGTTGAAGAAGGATACCCTTGAAGAACCTAGTTATATTTTCTTATATAATATAGTCTCTCAACACATATGTATGGTATTTTAAAAGGACTTTTTATTGAATGTTTCAACTCAAATTCAGTCCGAATGTTTTATAAAAATCATGTTTTATCAGATGTTTTGAAATTATATGTCATACATGATTATTTTTCGAAACTATTTTTCTACAAACACCCATAAGACCCAAGTTGTATACGGTGTATTTGGATGAAGGAAGCAAATGATTTTGAAGGATCTCTCAATCATAGTTTCAATGAATGGACCTTCTACCTATTTGAACAAGATGATGATGAAACCATGTGGACACCATGATCAAGGTATGATGTTCTTTCTATTGGGAATAAATTTATTTCCTCATATAGAGGTGAAAAATTAAAATATATTAGATATTGAGGACTTAATGAATTGGGATGAAAATGAAATTTATAAGAAAACCTTTGAGGTTAAAACATGTTTGGGTAATTTTTGAGTATTTTAAAAAGAAAATCCTATAAGATTAGTGACAACCTGTCACATCCAGAATGGCTGCATGAATCAATCCCACAACTGAATGGTGATAAGGGCACATATCCTACCACTGTTCTATGTGAAGTCCCTGGTCAGTATGACATATTCTATTAAGTTAAATGATTTTATGGATCAACAATAAGTTGATTATTGGAACATATGTTTTATCCAATGGATATCCTTAATATAAGTAAATGATTCGGTGATTAAGTGATAATAGTTATTTGAGAAGATGTATGCTCTTTTGGAAACATTATATGCTTAAGATAAATAGAATACTATGGGATCTCATTTGTGGAGTGATGGTTCAAATTTTATTTGGAAGGAATCTATGTTTGTATTCTGGACATATAGAAATTTGGTTTATTTATGGAAATAATTAACTAGTGATGGAGAATATGTGATTACGTTTATTACACTTCATTATGATATTTTAAGAGTTGTCAATGTTATTTGGAGATAAATGTTAAGATTTAATGTGGAAGAATATATGATTAAATTACACTATGTTTTGGGTTTCAAACTTAATTTGGAGTATTTTGAATAATTTTATGGACAATTGTGTATTGAATAGTCTTTGATGAACCATGGGTATTGTGTCCGGAATTTTAGAGATTAAGAGTAATTTTTATTTTTATAAAGGATTATCCTTTTGGGGATTATCTGATATTGTACTAACCATTATGGTTTTGGTTAATGTCAAAAAACATGGTAAAAATATAGTTCACTTTTTTGGATTATGGGATTCAATAGAAGTTGATTATAGTGATTTCAATGTGGACCAGTCATCTTTAATACTCATTATTTGGAGAAAATTTGAGTTTGTGTTAGAAATATAGTAAATGATGAAATTATACATGAAACTTAAGTATGTTTCCTTATGTTTTTAGTTATGCTCATAAATAAATTCATCAACATTATGAAAATTAACTTAAAAAACATTGTCTGTTAACTTTTCCTACTAGGGAATCAAATACCGTTTAACCCATCACTAGTTTGTGATTTTCTAGTTTTTAACTATATCCTAATCATGTTTTCTATCACTATCCATCAATCCTTAATGGTTTTTTTTCTCTTCCATTTCCATGTTTTTCTCGAGTGTATTTTTTATTTCTCATTAATTCTTCTAAAGTGAAATTATTATTGACTCATTTTCCAATGTGTGAATTTCAATGAGTTTTCCAAGCCCTATTTTAAAATTGTGAGGACGCAATTTCCAAAAGGGGGGAAGGATGTAACATCCCAGGTAAATAAAGAACCTAACATTTTCAGAATTATTAAAATTGGTGAATTAAATATTTATTTAACTTTAAAGGGGATGCTATGTTGGATGACATACCTGAAACGCAACAATAGGGTTCTTTGAAATCTTTTGTTTCACAGAATTCTGAGTCATACAGAAAAATAATAATACTATATTATTATAAATGGTAGTTAAATCCATTCCATTGTACTTGTAGTAATGAAAAAAACAAATCATATTATGATTAAATATGTTTATTAATATTTTTACATCTATCCAATAAATTTTAGAGGATTAAAATGAGAAAGAATATGATTTTAAGCATAAATACTCTAATATTCATTAAAAAGTCCATTTACATCTTTTGATGGAGAACCCTAATTAATTATTGATTTTCTCAATTTTATATGTTTTTTTTGGAAAATAATATTTTTCTTTAGAATAGGGATATCAAAATTTACTTGGGATAAAATTTTGGTATTTTTCTAATAAAGTTCATTTTTTATGAATAGTGAAAAATAATGCATTTTAATTCAAAACTACCTTTTAATCTAATTTATTTGTATCGTTAGTTAATATTTATAAATTATTTCAAACTATAATTAGATTATATTTTAACCATTTAATCCTATGTTGTATATTGAATGTAATTTCACTTTGAAATTCGACATAAAGAAGTGTCAATCTTTTGATAGTTATTATTTCTTAAAAACAAGCTTTTTTGTTTTGACTACGAAAATTAATTTTAAATTAATTTCTGCCACATCTTTGTTAATAATTTCTAAATATGTATTCCATATTTGGAATCATGGGGTCCAAATTGTGTAAATAGGTTTCTTTTATTTTTAGGCATTTTGAATATTATCTTCAGTAAATGGTTTATTTACTATGGTTAAAGGGTAAATCTGGTAAATAATAGTAAAAAAATATTATTAAAATAATATTAAATTAACCAAACATGTGTCCTAATCCTATTGGTTGATACATTTCCGACCATGGACATCCTTGGGTTGATTTGGGGACCCCGTGGAGCCACATGGGAGGGATAATGACACTTTATATTAATTAATATAAAGTAAATACAAAAATGACTTAAACATATATCTTTTAGTAAATAAATTCTCAAATGTGGTTATACAAGTTATATATTCTAATATAAATATTAATTTGAAATATAGAAAAACTTCATACATGATTATACTTTTTTATATAATTTTTAGACAACAAATAAATAATATTACTTATGACATAATAATGATGCCATGTTTAACTCATTATTGAATGAGTTAAATAAATAATATTATAATGATTAAAAATATATCCGAAACCATTACAATTCTTATTTGATGAATTTATTTCAAACATGAGATATATTATCTTCTACTTTAATATGTTCTGGAACTTTAGAAACAAAAAATAATTATATAATAAAATATCATTTTTAAAAATTTCTAAAGAGACCCACCTCCCCCTTATAAAAATCCCTCACTTATAACCCATTACTAACACATCTAAAGCCCCTTGTATCATCCAACCTATTACTAGTTAATCTCCCTACATCCCTATATTCATCCTTTAATCCTTTACCTGGGTATAAAGAAATTCAAGTGAACCCTTTGGATCCATCTAAAGGGAGATACCAAATTTAAAGATAACGTATTCTCTTAAGTTATTTTCATTTATTTTACTTCTAAAACCCCCTAAAATATTTGTGTTCCTTTATTTTATAAAAACACCAGTATAATAAATATAATAGGTTTTTTATATGATAATTATTTGAAATAAACTTACACACTCCTCCGTCTAATGTGTAAAAACATAATGTTTTTGTGGAAGTCGAACTACTGCCTCACGAAACGATGATTGTTCATATATTTCCAACTGCCTCTCATGGTGGATGTTATAATGGAACTGTATTTATATATGATATATATTATATTGTTTCCCATATGATTATATGTTTTTTATTTCAAATATACCATTATTCTTTCCAACATGTGTAAAACATAATAATTTCATTTGAGAAAGTGTGGACTACCGCCCCCTCAAGGTGATATCATTCGTTCATGACATAAATGGAATATATAAATAATGGAGTTATGAAATTATGAAACATATATAACATATGATAAAAGATTTATAATACACCTATGTATCATTAAGTTTTCCTTCCATTAAATATGAAATATAAATGAAAGTAGCATTCATGTGTACGTATGACAAACCGTCTCCATGAACGGTGAATTTCATTTATTTTCTCCAAATTTCATGTACTATTATATATATATATATACTAGAAATATTTGATATATATGATATCTAATTCATGAATATCATTCTATGGATAATGAATGTTTTACCACAGGGACAACTAGTAATAAAAAGAAGTTCATTTTTTACTCAAGTTCCAAACATCGACAAAATGTTTGATATGAATTCAAATAATTAAATATTTGTTATATCAAAGTGATAAGTGATATAAAAGAAATAATAAACTTTAAATAGGTTCTTATGAAATTTTAAATAAACATAATTTTATTATTTAAGAAGAACAAGGAACAAACGAGTCAAGTCGAACATGAGGTAAGGAGTTTCTTATCTATCTTTTTATTCCTTGAGATTTCCATTGTTGAAAACTTATTTATTGAATGCGGTGTATAGCATACAATAATTTAATTTATATTATAATGATTATATTTATATTCATGGTATTTGGTGATTAATTTTTTGTTTATTATCTTTTGGTCATATGTCTCAATTGATTACAATGTGGTAAGGGGTTTTCTTCTCATTTTTCCCATGAGATTCTTACTATATTTTCCACTATTTCATTTTCTGTCATGGATTTACTTTCCATGATGATAATATTTGGGTAAAATAATTTAATTTATGGGTATTTACGTATTCATTGAATTATAATTCTTTCATGTGGTGTATGTTTCTTATGTTACCAAATCGGTATGGGAACCTTTCACCCTACTGTTTTTCAAAAGACTTATTTTTGTTATGTCTTTTAATTTTCGTCTTATTATATTGGGATATGTTATTATATATATTTATTTCTGTAAATTATATATCAACGAGGTGATATACCCTTTTATCTATCATTAACTCATTTTCATAATTTTAAATTGACGTCGTTAGGATGTCGAATTTCAGTAAGGTAAATTCTTCACCCAATTTCAATTATTTGGGTCAAACTTCTACTTATTGATTATGTCTTGCTATGATTTTTTTTGAATAAAAAATTATTGTTTTACTATTAATATTCACTTATATTGGTAGTATTTATATTTTTAACACATAATTATGTCATTCATTTATCCTTAATCTAAGGATACCGTCTTTATTAGGGAATTCATCTCAATTTACATTCCATTGTGAATTCATTGTTGTTATGCACCAATTCACTTTTATAAGGGGTATATACTGTCCTATAGAATATTATATCAAGAACACTTTTATTCTCATGATATTAAACGGTTTTGATTGAATTTTATTCTTCAATTATTTGTATTCAATAATCTCTCATTTGGTTAAGAACTCCTTAAATAAAATATTGTTTTAATGATTTATTCTTCTAAATCATT
This sequence comes from Viscum album, assembly GCA_963277665.1. Taxonomy (NCBI): domain Eukaryota; kingdom Viridiplantae; phylum Streptophyta; class Magnoliopsida; order Santalales; family Viscaceae; genus Viscum; species Viscum album. The sequence continues at coordinate 408,912,120 of OY728130.1, forward strand.
CTCATTAATGTCCTTGATTATAAAATGGTTTTAAGGATTTATTTATATAAAAATTAATGTTATAAAATGTTAATTATTTTAAAATTTTTAACGTTGTATTAGACACTTTGATTCAATAATATCTTTATTAAATGTTTTAAATGGTTTTGAAAATGGTTTGATAAAGCATTGATTAAGTATATATATTGAAATGATATGTTGTGATTGTAATGAGGAAGTGTTATCATTCCTTTATGCTTGTTTTCCGTGTTATGAATTTTTTATGTTTCTTGGGAATTGTTTACATATACTGGTGGTTCTCCGATAACCCTAGGGTTTGTGAGCCGGAGATAACTATCCAATGCATTGGGTAACGTGACCGAGGTAAATGTAAATGTTTCTCCAAAGTGAATTTGGGAATATATTGTTATAGGTATTCCAACATAACTCCCTATGTAGTTATGATAGATATAATCTATGTTATTTATGTTATAAGTTAATTTTATGATTTATGATTTCTGTGCGTTATTCATAAATATTCAGATTTCATAAGGGATGTTATGATTAAAAACTATGGCTTCATTGATTTCTATTTATTGATGGGATAATGATTTCATTTTATATTTTATAACCTTTACTATGATTTTTATTCTCATCCCAAGTTGTGATTTTTTTTCATAGGACTCAATGATGAATATGGTTAAGGAGGGGATCATGGAAAAGTCGTGATGTCTAAAACATGGTACTAGACATGTTTTGTTAAGTTTTTATTATATAAAAAATGAGTAGAAGTGTCTAAATTGTAATTTTTTAAATTTAATGTAATAGTTATGGCCTATTTCTCTAAAAATCGAAACCTAACAAGATCCTTAATGTGAATTAATGATTTAACTCATGATTATGTAATGTTTAAAGCCGAGTCTTTATAAATATGATGATTTTAATGAAGAATGGCCATGTTTTTTAAGAATATTTTTTAATGGAATAAATGGATAATAATTATATGTTTACACATATAATATATTTTGTTTACCATATGTTATGTGATAATAATTATATTAATTTCTAGACCGAAAATATTTTTGGTTTACCAGTAAAATAAATTCTTGTTTAAAATGAATAGAATATGTAATGTTTGATGCTGAGTCCTTAAAGTTGGAATAAAAACATTGTTTATAACATTTGGGGTAAGGATAATGTTAATAAAATATCCATAATTTATTTATTTCAATTATGGATATGTTGAAATAATATATAATTTTATGATTACCATTTTTCATTATATATGATAAAACTATTTGGAATGGATTTTGAAGGAGGAAAAATGGATGCTTTGGAGGGATGGAATTAAGAGGAATACAACCTTCAAACTCAATATCCTCAGATGTTTGTAATTGAAATAGAACTATTTTTCACAGTGATGGCTCATTTCAAATAAGTTATAAATGGTGGTTTTATCCATACAATTGAGTAGCCAGATAAACAATCATAGTATATGTTAGTTGTGGATAATTTTATGTTGTACCATCCTCCCTTAGTTAGTGGAACCACATATCCAGTGGTAGACTAAGGATGGATCGGCCCTCAAGAAAAGATATTCAATGTATTCTGATGTTTGGAATCCCAAAAGTTAACTATAACACCCCGAGATTTTATGAGATATATTCTTTTTAATTTTTTTGATGTCTTCTATTGTAAAATAAACCAAGATTATATTACACTATAAAAAACACCGTATTATCTTTTATTATACGCAACACTATTCTTGGATTGTGTTACACACAATTTCACGTTCGTTTGAAAGAAGTTATTATACACAACATTGAGTATAAAAATATATATATAAATATTCAACGAATAAATGAATTATGGTTGAATTATATTATATGCAACAAAAAAAGAATCATTCACTACATGCAGCCCTAACTTGGTTTGCATTACACGTAATCGCGACCTTCCACGATAGCGTGTGTTGTACACAATACCGAGTTTTACTAAAACACGATATGTTATTAAAATATTATATAAACTAGCCGTTATGAATAGTAATATCCAGTTTTTGAAATGATATATATTTTAAATTTCAAAATGGACTTATTTTTTGGATTTAGAACATCAAAATTATCCTAGGGTGAATTTTTAGAATTTTTATGAAAACTTTCATTTTTTGATGAATAGTGAAAATACTAAGTTATTAGTTAAAACCAACTTTTTATTTATATAATAATTAATTTTATTTAAATTTATTCTAGGTCAAAATTGATATATAATACCCATATAAGTTCAATGTAATTCATTGGAGTCATTTTATAATAATTTTAGATATTTAAAAATATTATTGAACTTTTTACCGTCTTTTACCCACCTCCAAGGAGCAATTGCAAATGTACATAAAACATAATTTTACCGCCTCTATGAGTTGAATTTATAAAATATGAGAGACATGGTTAATATTAAGGAGTATAATGTGGTTCAATAAGATAAAAATAAATTTTTGTGGATAGTAACTTTTTACTTTTTTTAACCACGGTTACAAGTAAATAGGGTAATTAAGGGTACAAATGATATTAGTTTTACCCTAAAACATGTCCTAATTCTATTGGATAAGTATAATTAGACCAAAAACATCCTTAGGAATGAAATATTACTCTTTAGGTCAACTTGGATTAGATTAGGACATTTATTATTATTTTATTTAAATAAGAGTTGAAATAGTTAAAATCAAAGATTTATAACTAAAACATTTTTAATATAGGGTTATACATAATATATATTCGACTATAAATATTCATTATAAAGATAAAGATATTTCCTAAATAATAGTATTTTATTTATATTTTTTAGACATTAAATAATATAATTTATTTATGACACAATGATGATGCAGTAATTACCTTATTAATGAAATATTAACATAATTGATATTATAAATACCCAAATAAATGTAATATGTAAATTTTTATGAATTAAACTAATTTTATTGGTTAAGATAACATATCAGATTTGGTTTGATGAATTGTTTTTGAAGTCATAATGTTGTTATGAATTTAGAGAAAAACAAATACCAAATATTGTCAAAATTGACAAAATAGAGTTTTTAAAACAAATATTAAATTATTTATTTTATAATGGTCATATAAATCTATGGATAGGTAAAAATCCTTATATAATAATATATATGAAATTAATGAACCAATTGGGGTTTGATTGGCAGTTTATAGTAAGTTTATTAACCGTAAAATGTAAGAATACAAGAATACACGGTAACAGTTAAATTATTTAACTTAGAGTTAAATCTAAATGATAAGGTTAAAATGGTAACCTGAACTTGTCTAAAACTTATTCGATGAGAGTATTTAGACCCATACCAACCCTATCTTAAATATTAGTCACTTTGGAGCATTTATAAACCTAATATGAATTTATTATAAAATAATATTTTATGTTTTTTCTAAGGTGCCCCTCTCCTCTCTTCTAAAAGGGCACCTCCTCCCTATCCTCTTTACACAATTTTGAGCCTTCAAGCTCAAAAACCCCCCTGAAAATTTCTACTCTAAACCACTCTAGTTATATCATAGAGGTGCTGGAATTCTCAAAAGACCAACCCTAGTTCCCCAAGAGGAAGTTTAAAAGAGGCACGTCAAAGAAGAGGTAATCTCTTCTACCAATTATTTCATGTTGCTTTCTTATTCTCCATCATCTTCTTTATTTTTTTCAATAAAAAGTAATAACAACCATATTAATTATAAACGGATATGTTATTATAAATATTAAACAAACCTATTTCACTTTCTATCAATCCTACGAAAAACAAATTCACCGCGCGTGCGTATGTACGGAATACCGTCTCCACGCCGTGGTGTAATATGTTTTTCTACCACCACCATACTTAGATTGGTATAATGGTGCAATGAATATATATATATATATATATTATTATTATAACATGATACTAATTCTGAGATATTATATCATCCAATCTAATTCCATTAAATAATTTTGGGAATGATATCATCGCTCGTGCGTACGCACGGATCACATCTCCACGACGCGATGAGATTCATTCTCCATGTTCACCATTCAAGAATGATTATAAAGTATATATGATGAATAATAATGAAATATATGACATAATAAAGATACTGTATTTAGGTGTATATATATATATGTCATCTACTTACTTCCATTCATGTCAATAAGGAAAGGAAAACATCGTTCTTGCATACATACAACCTACCATCTCCATGAACGATGTATTTCATTCCATTTATCGATATATCATATATATTTATATGCTGAATATATATTATATATAAATCATGTGTTTATATTATTTAATTAAGAAAATCAGGATATATGTAATAGTTTCATGAAGAACAAGTCGAAACACGTACGATAAATGAAACGATTTTACCCAAAATGCTACTTTAACATGTAATTTACAAAAGAACGGGTAATATAAAGTCATAAGTGAACCATATATGATATCATAAAAATGAGTATTATTTAGTAATAAGTCAATGACATTATTTTAATAATTATAAAGGAGGTTCAGATAAGTATGAAGCATATCAGACCTAAGGTAAGGGATAATTTTGAAAATCTCATTTGTTTTCGAGATTTCTTATACGTAAGAATTTACATGGATAATATTTTTCATCCAGGTCCCAAAAAATGTTTTTCATAAATTTTTTAAAATTTGTTAGATGCATTTTTAAAGTCATGTTTACCCGTATTTTACTTTTACATTGTGTTATGGAAGTAATCTTTATTTTATTTACCAAAAGAGGAAGTTTTTGACTTTTCTGGCAAAAGTACAAGGAGATTGTTTTTTAACTTATACGGCATGAACAGAATATTATGGTTTCATAATGCCTAATTTTCATGAAGGTTCCTCTACAAAACTTCATGGTTATTTTTAATAAAAAAAATTTCTTTTAAAATTTAGTGGCATTTTGTGAAAAGAAAATGATTTTTAAGAAGAAAATATATTTTCCTCAATAATTCATTTCAAGTGTTTTGTCAAAACTATTTTCCATCTAATATGACATTATTTATCATGTTTATGTTTCAAGTATAATGTTTCTATTATTTACATGGTTTTATTTTTATGATTAAATTATATCCATTTGTTTTATATGGATTATGTCATGATGGGAGGATGTTTATGAAACCCATTTTATTTTTTGAGTTATGATAAATGATAAATGATTGTTTTGTGGCACACGTAAGAATGATTTAAATATGAGATTGGGGGGACCTATATCTCCCTAAAATTCATTGGGAAATGATTTATATCTCATGAGATAGACAAGGCTGGTACAACAGGTTAATCCGGTTCTGTGATACATGACTGGAACGAGGAGTGAACTCGATTCAGTAAGGGATTTTGTCCACTATGTTGGTCTTGGAAACAATTCCTTGGATACTATAGAAATCATATCACATGATTAATGGTTTTACAAAATTTCATGTTTTATTCCCATGCTATTGTATCATGATTGATTTTCCTTTATTATATATTCCTTATATACTTCTAAGATTTATATCATTTCTCAAGATTTTAATGTTTAGATTTTATGTTCATATTTTTCCAATAAAATGTTTATGGATTGTTTTATGTTCCATATGTTTACCATTACTAAGCATTTGAGCTCACCATTTTTATGTATTCTTTTCCACAGGATATAAATAATAGTTTTAGGTATAAAAAAGGGGGATGATCTTTATGGGAGATGTTGAAGATCTTTCACCATGATTAGAAGATTATGTTTCGTGTTTCCAAAGACAATAAACTATTATGGTCCTTGGGTGTCTGTTTTTGTTATGTATTAGTAATTTAATGTCCAACTATGTCAAGCTTTGGGTCTCTATAGTTTGTATCAGAGGAAATGTTTATTTAAACTTTGGAATCTATGACCCGAAAAACGTTAGTGAGATCGATATAGATATTTCGAAGGTATGTCTAGGGATGTCCCTATGGTTAAGTATAAGTATAGGTTATATTAATAGAATTAAGGTAACGATATTAGAATTAAATATAAGATGTTAGATATTGAAGGTACTCCACCTTTATTATGGTGTTTTCCCTAGAATGATTTTTGCCTCTCACACTATTTTTTTGGGTTTTAGATGATGGCTGAAACCTGAAGGAACTGTGTTGATTAATGTATTGGACAATCTAATGATTTTCCTTATGAACAAACCAATTTTATGGGAGAGGGAGTGAAAAAACATATATCTATTCTTACACAAGATATGAATCATTCTAGACATCCAAATGGTAAGAGAGGGGAACAATATTCTGTAGAGTCCTTCATGAGGCAACGTCCACCTTCTTTCAGTGGTTATTCTGATCCACTTGTTGCTGAACAATGGATCAGTACCAATGAGAAGATATTTTCCATACTTTTCTGTTTGGAACATGAAAAATTCATTCTGGCTATTTACCATTTAGAAGGTCAAGTAGACCAATGGTGGACTCTAATTAAGAATACGGGGCCCCAAGATGAAATTGAATCCATGGAATGGGATGATCTCAAGAACTTATTTTTCAATAAGTAATACCCTCGTATTATTCGAACACAGATGTAAAAAGAGTTCCTCTATTTCAAGTAGAATGATGATTAATTTGTTGGTATATACGAGGTGAATTTTACAAGGCGTAAAAGGTATGCATCTGGCTTTATCATCCAACCTGAAAGTAAAGTTTATCTAATCTTTAGTGGCTTAAAACCAAGTCTTTGATGGGAATTAGCAATAAGAGACTTTAGTAGCAATGATGAAATTGTGCGCTGTGCTATCAAGGTAGAAATGGGAGTTGGTGTTACATATCCATCACATGGTTTTGACAGGAAATGAATGATGGAGTTCAAGGAAAAATCTTAGAACAATGGTGAAAAAAAGATGAATGTTTCTTTATGCTCAAAGTGTGGAAAGAAACTTGGTGGAGATTGTGTAAAAGGTACTAGAAAATGTTTTAAGTTTGGAAAAGAAGGTCATCGAGCTATTGAGTGTCAAAGTGATGGGAAAAAGGTAGCTAATGACGTCAATAGAGAAAAGACTACTGAGAACGCTCCACCAGCACTTCAACACTTTAAGTGCATGGAAATGGGGTATTATACTAATCAATGCCCTAATCCACGGGTTAATGATGATCTACGTGAGAAATCCTTTAAAGAAAAGGATAAATGGAAGTCCCATGAGATCACTATTTGGGATGTTGAGTATTACAATGATGTTGTTGAATGACTAAGTTTTTATGTAATGGGGTTTCCAAATAGTACCATGGAATCTCATTTATGGTATCGTAGAATTTTGGAATATCTATGTATTGGTTTTCAATAATTATACGGGACCGGTAACCATGAAAAGTGATTGAAATATTAATGGAAAAAGGATGATATGAACATAATTAAGGGATTAAGAGAAAATGAAATGAGACCATGACTGATATAAGGACAATGTTATATCATGGTTTGAGTATATAGAAATTTTTGGATTTTAGAATGTGGAAAGTGTTAACTTTTTACATCATTCATGCTTTCACTATGGTTAAATGGGTATTCATTTTTCAGTAAAATACATGATTAAGGTATTCACATGTTTGTAATTGGACCAAGAAGATATATCTTATGATATATTGGGGATAAATTATGGTATTCACTTGCTTGGTTGATGACATTTCTAGTAATCGTTGTATTTATACTATGAGCATGGACAGATGTATTTTGGATAAGAATAAAGATTTAAAATGGAGTGAATTGGACATAAGATAATATAGTTTATGGATAAAACCTTTTTTCAATATTAATTTTGGCATGTTATAATAGTGTAGTTTTAGAAAATAGACAACCTGCAGGATGTTCGACAACCCATCACGTCAGACAAGGTTGCGGGAATCGAACCCACAAATGAAGTGTGACAGGCCTTTATCGCCTACCACAAGCCTATAGGAAGTCCCCAGTTAGTAAAAACTAGTTTTATTTTATTAAGCGGTATGATAGATTAAGTGTAAGTACATTTTTGGAACCATATACTATTAATCTCACCATAATATGGACTTATGTATATAACGTTTTCCAAATTTATGTTTGAGACAGATGGAATGACCTATTATTCTATCACATGATCAACTAACACTTCACAGAAGTCCAATTCAACATCATTTCTTTAAGAGATGAAGTGAAAAATTTCAAGGTACAAACAACAGTGAGATTGTACCAAAATCATGTAATTATTTCTTTTAATTCAATGATTCTTCAACATTCGGGAAATGATCGTGAAAACCAAAAAAGTTGTCTTAGTGCCCTCATATCAGATGAATCAGATGGTACCTTATATCATCACTAAATTACGGCTTTGTGATTGTTGGATTTTTCATATCCATGTTCTGTACCACTCTCTATCAGAACATGATGGTTATATTTCTCTTCCATATCCATATTTTCTCCTATATTATCCTATGTGGAATCCTAGTGATGAGTTAATTTGGGTATCCGTTATGTTTCTAACATTCGTTTTTAAAATGATTTTTTAGTATTCCTTTTTACGATGTGAGTTTCTATTAGAGAAACTTTCAAGTAGAAAACCATTTATAACCTCGACGAATTTCGGGGTGAAACTCATTTTAAGGGGGTAGAATGTAACACCCTGAGATTTTATGAGATATATTCTTTTTAATTTCATTGATTCCTTCTATTGTACACTACACCATGATTATATTGTACTATATGCAGCACTTTATTGGCTTGCAGTATACACAACACTATTCTTGGATTGTGTTAAACACAATTTCAAGTTCATTTGATAGAAGTTATTCTACACAACATTGAGTATATATATATATATTCAATGTATAAAGAAAATATTGTTGGATTCTAAGATATGAAAAAAAAAGAATCTCCGACTACATGTAACCCTGACTTGGCTTGTAATACATGTAATCATGACCTTCCTCAATAGTGTGTGTTGTACGCAATACTGAGTTTCACTAAACAAAGATATGTTTTTAAAATATTATATAAACTAGTTGTTATGAATAGTAATATCCACTTTTTGAAATTTTATAAATTTTATCTTTCAAAATGGACTTCATTTTTGGATTTGGAATTTTGAAATTAGCCCTGGGTGAATTTTTGGTATTTTTCTAAAAACATTCAATTTTTTATGAATAGTGAAAACACTAAGTTATTAGTTAAAACCGAAATTTTAATTAATTAATCATTTATTTTATTTAAATTTATTTTAGGTCAAAATAGATACATAATACCTATATAAGTTCATTGTAATTCATTGGAGTCATTTTATAATAATTTTAGATATTAAAAAATTTTATTGAACTTTTTACCATCTTTTACCCACCTCCTAGGAGCATTAGCAAATTTACAAAGAAACATAATTTTACAGCTTCTATTAGTTGAATTTCTAAAATACGAGAGACACGGTTAATATCAAAGAGTAAAATGTGGTTCAAGAAGATAATAATAATTTTGGGGGAATAATAACATTTTTTCTTTTTAAACAATGTTTAAAAGTAAATAGGGTAATTAATGGCTAAAAATGATATTATTATTACCCTAACACATGTCCTAATTCTATTGGATAATTTTAATTCGACCAAAAAAATCTTAGGAATAATCTATTACACTTTAGGTTCACTTGGATTAGATTAGGACATTTATTATTATTTTATTTAAAGAATAGTTAAAATAGATAAAATCAATGTTTAATAACTAAAACATTTTTAATTGAGAGTTATACATAAGATAAATTCGACTATAAATATTCCTTAGAAAGATAAAACTATTTCCTACATAATGGTAATTTATTTATATTTTTTAGATAGTATATAATTAAATTTATTTTTGACACAATGATGATGCAGTAATTACCATATTAATGAAATATTAAAATAATTGATATTATAATTACCCAAATTAATGTAATTTGAGACTTTTTATGAATTAAACTAATTATATAGATTAATTTAACATATTAGGGTTGGTTAGATGAATTTTCTTTGAAGTAATAATGCTGTTATGAATTTAGATAAAACTAAATACCAAATAGTGTCGAAATTTCCATAAAAGAGTTTTCAAAACAAATATTATATTATTAATTGATATCATGGTCTTAAAAATAAAATTATTGGCCAAAAGACGTATATAATAATATAGATGACCTTATGAAAGCAATTTGGGTTCTATTAGTAGTTTATAGTAAGTTTATTAACCATATAATGTAAGAATAAAAGAAGACACGATAAAAGATAAAATATTTAACTTAGACTTAAATCTAAATGATAAGGTTTAAATGGAAACATAAACATGCATAAAACCTATTGGTTGAGAATATTTTGACCCATAACCATCCTATCCTCTAAATAAGTCACTTTTGAGCCATTATAAACCAAATAAGAATTTATTATAAAAGAATGTTTTTTGTTTTTCCTAAGGTTCCCCTCTTCTCCCTTATTAAAGGGCACCTACTCCCTCTCCTCTTTTAAAAATTATGAGCCTTAAAGATCAGGAAAAACCTTCCAATTTCTCTTCCCAACCACTCTAGTTATATCATAGAGGTTCTGGTCTTCTCAAAAGACCAACCCTAGTTCCCTAAGAGGATGTTTAAAATAGGAACGTCGAAGAGGAGGTAATCTCTTCTACCGATTCTTTCAAGTTTCTTTCTTCTTCTACTTTCTCTTATTTAGTTTTTTCATTATAAATTAATAACATAAGTATTAATTATATAATGAGATGTTATTATAAATATTAAACAACCCTATTTCACCTTCTATCCATCCTATGAAAAAAGAAATCACCACGCGTGTGTACGTACATAATACTGTCTCCACACCGTGGTGTAATATGTTTTTCTACCACCACCTTACTTGGATGGGTATAATGGTGTAAAGAATAACTATATATGATTATTATAACATTATACTAATTCTTATATATTATATCATCCTATCCAATTCCATTAAATAATTATGGGAACGATATCATTAGTCGTGCATACGCACAGATTACCATCTCCACGACGGGATGAGATTCATTCTCCTTGTTAAACATTCAAGATTTATTATAAAGTATATATTGTCACGAACCGTCCTCGGGGCCCGTTCTGTGACTACCCAAATCCCGCCTTCCATAGGACAGGGGTTGGCGACTAGCACCAAAGGCATAAATCCCGATAACTGGGAAGGCATTGCCTTTATAGAATTAACAAACACTAGAGAGAACAAGCGGAAGTAATACTCTAAGTACAAAAAGGAAGTGTTGAAAAGTAAATGGGCCAGAATACAAACCCAAACAAAATTATAGCTACAACTGAACAAAATTACAACAGAAAAAGACAACAGCTTATAGAAAGGAAGAATCTCCTAGGTCGTCCCCTCAGATCCTACATGAAGGGTAGGTACAAATAGCGCAGCTCCTGGATCGTCCACCACAGATCCTACCTGAAGGGTAGGTACAGATGGCCTCCACAACACACTTTCCCATCAACCTCCTCTGAGTATCATCTTTCCGTGAATTCCACCTCCTGATACTAACTCGTCGCGAGGTCCACCTTCGGGTACCTTCCAGTCCTCGAACACTCGGCCTCCGTCAGTACTGCCCATCGTATACAACCAACACAACGAGGTGCGGCCATAGCCCGTGCAGGGGTGAGTATAACGATACTCAGTAGGGACCCCGAGACCCTCAAGGTCTCACTAAATCCAACAAGGATAACAACAAAATAAGATCTCAACAGATAACCTCTACTTAGGTATATGCCCATACATATACCTAAGTTATCATGTAACCCATCTCAATCATGAGGTAACACAAAGGTCATAGACTCATCTCAAACCAAGATTTTCATTATCGAAACCATAACTGCGGAAGAGTCCCATCTCTGGAGTGTATAGTGATCCTATCATGACTTCGAGGTACTGCTGACTAACCTAAGACTGCAAAGGTACTCCTCCTGTCGAGTTCCGCGGGTTAGCCACCCAAACACAGTAGTGCTTCCCGTCGGGTTATGCCACCCAAACACAGTAGTGCACACCCCCTAATAGCCTGCAGAGGTACTCTCTGGATGAGTATCGTGGGTCTACAACCAAACTGAGTAGTGCTTCATCTACCATGGGTCTTCACCCAAACAAAGTAGTGCTCCGTCCACTGGGCTAGTCGACTCACTCCATGTCGAGTCGGTCAAGAAGTCGCTAGGTCTAAGTCGGCTACACAGTCTCTGTACGCCACACGCTCATCTCCAGGAGGTTCCACTCTATGAGCTACTGGTTGATAATCCAAGTATCACAATGTCCCACGAAGAAGTATCTCAAATGACCACCTCATCATATGGGTCTCAACCCAACAGACGTCACGTCAATCAGACGCCTAGTCTATGAGTTACTAGCTTTTTCGTCCTAGGGGCCCAGTTGGTTTCGTTTGCGAACTAACCTGGCCATATCTCAAATGTACCCCAAACTCTCATAGGGTATTTTCCTAGGGACCGTTTCTCAACATGATCACCAACGCCGCTGACGGTTCTTCAAATGGACATTTGGTCTGAAAGTTACTTGCTTTTCTGTTCCAGGACCTCGGTTGGGTTTCGGGTACAATCCAACCCGACCACTCTCCAACTGCAATAAAAAACATAGGAGAAGCATGCCAACATATTCGTCTCATCAAGAGGAATCCAAAAAAGTCAACGACACGTCAATCAGACGTCCGGAGCTCATGATATAAGTGTTTCCACTCCGAGGGCCCGATTGGTTTCGTATCCGAACCAACCTGGCCATACTAAAAGTTATCCGAAACCTTGATTGTAATATAAAAAAATGACCTCCTCGATCCAGGGATCGCATCGCAGCTGACGGTGCGTCGATCGGAGGTCTGTAGCCCAAGATATGGACAAAAGACCGTAAGAGGTCCAAAAGTGGGGGTTTTGGGCCCGGGCCGACCCGTCCTGAGACCCCCAGGGTCAGCCCGAACCGGGTCGACCCGAACCGGGTCCAGGTCCGGCCCGCTTGGGCATGGCCTGTCTCGGCCTGGGCAGCCGGCCTGGCGCGCTTGTGCTGGACAGGTGGCTCAGCCAAAACGGCCGAGCGTTTGGTGTGGGGGGGGGGGGGCGTGCTGCCCCCCGCCTGTTTTGTAACCACGGCCCCCATGTGGGGGGCCACTGCTTGTCCAGCCAGTCGGGGGTCGTAACCCCAAGCTACTCCTCTAACTGGCCGGCCCGCTCCGGCTGGCCGGCTGCTACCGCCACGGGACCAGCACGGCCGGTCACCCTGCTCCACCGCCGGCGGCCCGGAACCGGCCACCTGTCCCTTCACCGTAGTGGCCTTGGTCCAACCGGCACAGCATGACGGTGCTACATCCCTCCGTCGCAGCCCCGCTCTGGCCGTAGTGTTTCCGTGATTCTCCGGCGCGGCGCGACGGCGCTGCGACCGTGTTCGACTTCATCGGTGCGGTGCAATGGTGTCGTGCATCCTTACCGCACGATCCGACGTGGTACGACGACACCGCATCACTTTCCTTCGAACCGTAAAAACACAGGAATATGGGAGTAGGGTCGGCCGTGTTTGTGCGGTCTGACCCCCTTCCGTTAATCGATAGTAAGCAGAAAAGATTCACTAAGAACAACAATGGAAGTATTCATGAACAAAAACAAAATCCCCTACGGGTTTTCCCCAATCAAAAGGAAATTCCAAACCCGTAAACAAAAACTCGTGCGGATCAACTTAATAATGAGTTGATCCAAATTCTTGTTTTAAAAGGAAAACAAGCATGTGATTATTCATATTCTCAAAATAAACCCCTACCTCGAGCATAGTCGTCGAACGAGGTTTTTCGCGGAAAGGGACGTCGCGGAATTGATCGTCGCGGAAAGAGAGGTTGCAGAAGGAGGATCGTACCGTCGTGGAGAAAAGATTCGTCGGCATCGCGTTGTCGATCTCTGAGGATCCGGCGTTCTTGTAGACCTTCTTCGAAGGTCGTCGTTCTTTGCATTTTTCGCATTCTTCGCGTTCTTCGATGATGAACGAAGGACTTCAAGACAATCCTTTTTCTCCCAAAAATCCAACACAACAAGCTCCAACAATAAAAAAATAAGACACCTTCTTATTTTATTACTCAAGCCTTATGTTGAAATTCAAAATTAAATCAAACAATTAATTGAATTAATTACAACATTTAAACTGCCCAATTAATAGAGGCATTAAATATTTAATTAAACACACGAGTTGACCTTATTTAAACCGGGGGGGTGAGTTACCTTAATTAATAAGGGGTTGAGGAAGTTGAAAGGGTGGGGCTCATGTGGGACCCACCCCACTAATATCCTACCAAGAGGATTAGTTAAGATATGGGTCCCACTCAACCACTTATCTTAGGTTAACACTTCCTTGAATAAAAATAAAACCTGTTGCATAGAATTTTATTTTATTCTTTAGTTAACCAAATTAAGTAAAACTCCACCCGAGCAAACACAACTCTGGGAAAGGTGTTCTTAAGAAATTATCGGCGTTGCGATTCCATCGGTGCCCTCAAATTTCAATTCTGAGCACCGTTTCAAAAGATAGAAAAACCCACTCGTTCGTTCACTGAACTTACCCAAGCTAAACTTCTGAAACTGATTCCGAGCACACCGGGCCTCGAAATCAGGTGCCGTCACAAACTGCGCTCTTGAAAAATTCCAAACATAATTATGAAAAATATTTCCTTGAAGTTTCCAAGTCTTTACATATATAATGAATAACAATGGCATATATGAAATAATAAAGCTACTGGATTTATGTATATATATATATATATATTTCATCTACATAATTCCATTCAAGTCAATAAGGAAAGAAAAATAGCATTCATGCGTACGTATGGCCTACCGTCTCCTTGAACTATTTATTTCATTCAATCTATCGATCTATCATATATATTTATATGATGAATATATATTATATATAAATCATGTTTTACATTTTTTAATTAAGTAAATTATTATATAAATAATAATGTCAACAACGACAAGTTGAAACACACACGATAAATGAAACGATTTTACTCAAAATGCTGCTTTAACATGGAATTTACAAAATATCGTGTAATATAAAGTCATGAGTGAACCATATATGATATAATAACAATGAATATGACTCTGTAATAAGTGAATGACATTATTTAAATCATTATATATATGGTTCGGATACGTACAAAGCAAATCAGAACTAAGGTAAGGGATAATTTTGAAAATCTCATTTGTATTCGATATTATTTATACGTCAGTATTTAAAGGGGTTATATTTTTCATCCATGTATATAAAAATGTTTTTCATAAAGTGTTTAATATTATTCCATGTAATTTTAAAGTCATGTTTACCTATCTTTTACTTTTACATTGTTTTATGGAAGAAATCATTCTTTTGTTTACCATACGACGAACTTTTTGAATTTTCCGGAAAAAGTACGAGGAGAATGTTTTTTAACTTATACGGAATGAACGAATGTTTATAGTTTCATAACACCTAATTTTCATGAAGCATACTCCAAATTATTTCACGATTATTTTCAATAAAATCATTTTCTTTTAATATTTTGTCATTTTTTGCAATGAAAATGCTTTCAAAGAAGATAGGATATTCTCCTCAAGAATTCATTTCAAGTTATTGGTAAAAATTATTTTCCATCTAAGATGAAATTATTTAGCATGTTTATGTTTCAAGTATAACTTCTCTATTATTTACATTGTTTTATTTTTATGAAGAAATGATATCCATTTGTTTTATATGGATAATGTCACAATGGGATGATGTTTATGAAACCCGTTTTATTCTTGGGGTTATGATGAAGGATTTTTTATTATTTTGTGGCATATGTAAAAATGATTTAAATTTGAGATGGGTGGGACCTATATCTCCCTCTAAAGCATTGGGTGAAGATTTATATCTCATGAGAGAGATAAGGTTGGAATGACAGGTAAATCTGGTTCAGTGATAGAGGACTGGAACGAGAAGTGAACTCGATTCAGTAAGGGACATTGTCCACAATGATGGTCTTGGCAGCAATGCCTGGGAGACTATGGAAATCATATCATGTGCTTAAAGATTTTCCACAATTTTATGTTTTATTACCATGATATTTTATCATGATTGATGTTCTTTTATAATATATGCCTTAAGTACATCCAAGATTTATGTCATTGATCAAGATTTTGATGATTAGATTTTATGTTCATGTTTTTGAAATCAAATGTGTATGGATTGTTTTATGTTCCCTATGTTTACCCTTACTGATAATTTGAGGTCACCCTTTTTATTTTTTCTTTTCCCTAGGATATAAAGAATGTTTTAAGTAAGAAAACAAAAGGGGATGATATTTATGGGAGATGATGAAGATATTTCACCACGATTAGAATATTATGTTCCGAGTTTCCAAAGACACTAAACTATTACGGTCCTTGTGTGTCTGTTTTGGTTATGTATTAAGTATTCTGTGAAAGTAATGTAATGTCCATTTACGTCATATTTGGGGTCTCTACAATAAATCTATCTATTTATTATTTGAATGTATATCTGATTGATGGTGGTCTATAGTTTGGAATATAATAGAGAAAGATGATTTTTGTGCTATTGGTTGGGATTATTTTATGTGTCTTTTTTAGGAATAGTATTTTCCTAAATCATTTTGAATAATAATAGTGAAAATATTTCTTGATTTGTGTAATAATTAGTAAGATTCTATAGAAACTTATGAATCAAATTTTACTAGACTATAAAAATATGAGCTAAATTTTATTTGGGATAGTGAATGCAATATTTCAAGTTATTACTCTGGTTTGAAACCAATTCGACCAATATATTTTTCTTCATGTGATTTTAAAATATAATAGAAACTGCTTTTTGGGATGAAATAGATGATTTGGATTTTGTAGACTTATAAGTTCCTCTTGATGATAAGAATAAGAAGAAAATGGTTTGATACACACTGGGGAATAATCCATCCATGATATTTAGAGGTAAGAAAATAAAATTCCATTCCTCTAAAAACTGTGTTATGAATCACCCTGGGGAATGCCTCTCAAGATATGGGGAATTTTTTCAATGTTGAAATATTGGTCAAATTTAGTGTTACTATAATGGAAATGAGAAGATAAATAATGAAAAGATTATGGTATGATGTATTTATAATAATGAGTTCCAACATTATGCCAAAATAGGTCCAAAGATGGCCACATAGGGGGTAAGTTAGTAAGATCAGAAATATAAGTGTGGCTAAAAATCATTTAGTATTACTATGGATTATGTTGGGATTTAAAATTAAATTATTATATGATTTTTGTGTATTTTGTTTACTCCAAAACTATGTTTGATTTTAGATCATCGCATTCATTCATTTATGAAAAATTTGTAAGAATAACTTGAAAATCACATCAAGAAATTATGACATGACTATTGAAGAAAACTCAAAGTGGAAGTATTTAAGGAAAAATATTTATAGTAATATTCCAATAGTTATTATGAAATGGTTATTCCAAGTAATCCTTTTGAACATACCATTGTTGAGTTTGATATTATTCTTGGTATGGTTTGGTTTTTAGTTTTTCAAAAAATGATCGATTAAATATATAATAAATTTTTACTGATTGATATAATATTTACACTTTTTTATTGTCTATTTCAATGATTAAATCCTAAAAAAATACTTTTAATGTCAAATTGCATTAATTTTTGGATTTATGATGTGTTTTGGGTCAAAATGTTATAATTCTCTAAATATGGATTTTTAAAAATTATTCAACAGCTTGTTATTTTTGGAATTATATTTTATACACAAAGAAAATATTTGAAATACATTATTCTTAACCTTAATATGATTGTGTGATACAAATATTTAAACTGGGAAAATTTTTTATTCATCCTTATAGAGGAAAAAATAAATCATTCGTTGTTGAAATCTTTTCCTACTATCAAAATTGGATTCACATAACCCAATGGGACATAATTCCTAATACATGCCACCAAATGAGATGATTCCACCTAGATATGAAATAAAGTAAAATAAATATATTCTTGATAAAACTCGAGGTAAAATTGGATCATTAAGGTGGTTTATAAATTAGTAAATAAGTAGGAAGTTGAGGTTTTATGCCAAGTAGAAGACATTATCTTCTATAATTAGTTTATATCTTTGTAACCACAAGTTCAAATTTACTATAACATGGTGGGTAGAAATATAATTTAATTTTGAACAAATATATTGAAAAAAATGGAGAGAAATATAGTAGGGGAGGTGGTGAAATAGGATCCAAAATTTGATGGATAGAAATTGGATAACTATTTTTCTATCCCACCTCATTATATATCCATCTCCTCATCATTCTAATAGTGGTTTTCTTGAGAGAGAAAGTGTAATGTTTATTATGATATATTCATGAAGAATCTATTCATTCATTATTGAATAAAAAATATGGAGGCTACTCAAGTGATGTTAGGATAAGAACCAATTAGCTGTGGACGACGACAACCGACAAACACCCTCTTTCGATTTGTTATCTTCTTGTGTAATCTATTTTGAATTTATATTTATCTTTTATAATGGAATGAATGTAGTTGTTATTTTCATGAATATATTTTCAATTAATTTTTTCTGCGTGGTTGTTCAATCTATGAAGTAAAATAATTGACTTCACTATTTAAATTTCTTTTGTGAGGTCTTGATAATGAGGATATTTATTCCAATTAGGTTTGATTTATTATTGGTCTTCAAGTAATTGAATGAATTATATAGGATAGAAACCAATCATATTGATATATTTATGTGATATCTATGAAAAAAGGGTGTTATATTGAAGGTATATGTTTAGAAATTGAGAAATTTAATTGTAAGATATTTTTAAATAAGCAATTTATGATATTTTGAGAGGTTTGAACTTGTACGCATCTATTGTTTTGATTTTTATTTCAAAACAATTTTATTCCTTAAAAATATTCTCTCTTGATTTTAAATTTTTATGAACATTATTTTTTATTTAGATTTTGTTTTATAAATTATTCTCCAATGACCAAATGTTTCTTCTTTTAATAAAAAAAATTGAAGAGACAGTTTTGCAACACAAATTACAATCTCCTCAATAGGAAATCTTGGGACTTATATTTTTAATTTCTCCAAGGGATAAATTTATTGATTTAGGTTTTCATGAATAAAATACATAACAGAAACTTTCCACTATTTATGGGGAGTATTCCATATTTGTTTCTTTATTTTTTTTGACTATATTAGATTTTGACCAAAAATATAGAGCTTTAGAAACAAAAAAATGGATCTTCAATGTAACTGATCCAATGTTGGGCATAATTATCAACCATATAATGACTCATTTAGTGAATAATTTTTAAAATATAAATTAAATAAAAATTATTTAATTATCTAACACAAATTTTACTTGATCCAAGAATAGAATTTAGTTCTTTAACAAAATATTGTTATGATTCAATAAGAAAGAAAAAATAGGGATTCATTCCAATTCATTAATAGTATAGAAAGAACTAAAAGTTAAAAAGATTCTCATGAAATGGAATATATTATCCCATTAATATTTTATATTGAGAATTATTTTGTGGGTATGTTAATAATTAATTTAAAATATACTTTTCCAAATTTAATGGAACAAATTTTTACTCATTCACCAATTGATATATCCTTTGGAAAAAATGCCTTTGGAAGATTTGTGTACTGACTTGGTTGAGAATTAAATTTATTTTGATTTCCTTCATTTTTCATATGAAAAATTCAATACCATTGTTTGAAAATTTACCTAAAGAGGAAGAATAACTTGATCCATTAATTTTTAAAGAGGATATGGTAGAACCTGAGTTCGATAATGCTTTCAATAAAATTATTTTTGATATCCAAATAGTGATGGATCCTGAGAACCCTCAGGGATTTGTATTTTATTTTGATCCATTTTGTCTAGATTATTTTGATAATAAATTATTATCTGCACTCCCTATACAGATTTAGTTCCAATTTTTTTATTGGACTACTTTTTTCAGATGAATATGATGTCAATGTCGAAATTGAAGAAGTAATGGTGTGCCCGTCTGAGTACATTGGTACACCTTGGGATGGGGATTCTAAAATTATTTTCAAATAATAAATCGATTTTTATGATTAAATTGACTATTAAACACATCTTGGAATTATATTACATTAATCAATTGATGTTTTATATGGGGATAAAGTGTTTATAAATTGTTTCTACATTTCTTCTCTCTTCCACTTCATCATTGGAAGACCAATTTCATGGAGGGGATCTTGAAGAAATCTATTTTAAAGACCTTCTACATGTTATGATAAATTAAAAAAACTGGTGTAATCACATTTTAGAGGTTCGTCCAGAAAAAACTACACCTGCCTTAAAATTGAGGATGATCAGCTAGAAATTATTAACTAAGTGTAGTGGAATTTATACACTCATTTGGGTCTTCATACCAATTCTATTATCCCTTATATATATATTTTTTTTAATTTTATTAATTTCAAAAAAAATGTGATGCTTTTTTTATTTCATTCATGTCTTATTACGAGTTTTTGCTTTTCGGATCCTAACTGAAGGATATTCTTCTCAGTGAAAACCAATTTCTGTATTTCCTTTCCACTTAAAATGTCACGTTTTATCTTATTTAATTCCAATTCTTATATAAACTAAGCACAATATGTTCATTTAAAAAATAATTGTGGTAGGAGGAACATTATGGGTATATTATGATTTTTTATTTTTTTTCTTTTCAAATTTTGTGTAAAAGTGCTTCTAAGCTCAAATGATTATCATTATCATTTTTATGCCCTTTCATTGAATAAACAATTAATCTCTTCAAACTGAATATAAATGAATAAAGAAAATTACTTTGTTTCATGTTCAAAATATTGTAAATTTTATGAAAATACCTCTAATATTTGATTCTCATTCCTCATATCACTATGTTTATCTTTGAAATTACATTCCTGTGAGGATTATAGACAATTTTTCATATCTTTATCGCATTAAATTTTTTTAATGAGATAACCAATCCATGCATGATTTAATATGAACATTATTTATTTCTAAAAAAACATTAGGATAGAAATATATTTGATTTAAATTATTAGGGCATTTTTTTGAATTTTGAATCCTCCTTTTATTGTGAATCCATTTAATTTTTTCCTTCCATAAAAAATTGATCATTTATGCCTTATTATCAATGTACATCCTGATTGGTTACCCACAATACAACCCAATTTTACCTAACCTTCTCTAAAAGTAAAAATATATGATCTAGTTGATATTAAGTGTGGAGGAAAGATAACATATGGTTTTCCACTTAATTTTGTGTTCCATTGGGTGTAGATTCATATTTTGAGAGAATTATTTTGCTGTTGGAAATGATTTTCCTAATATTTGATCTATTATAGGGAATTCAATGAAATGTTAGTTGTACCTATCAAAATCTCTCAAAGGAAAAATGTTGCGCCTATTTAGAGATTTCTAAATAAAAGAGAGATTTTTTTTAAAATTTTCGTATTAATGAAATATTAATTAAATGGGATGGAAAATAGAATTTGAATATTTTAGAGTTGATTTTCTTCTATGGATTGTGAGGAGTAGACCATATGTTATTGAAAATAAGAATCATATATTTTTTTCCCAAAAGAGTGAAACCCCTCTTATTCATCCACATAATTTTTAACATTTAAAACCAAAAAACCATAAGCCATATAACCAACATAAAATAGCTTTGGATAATCACATTTTAATCGAACACATCTGGTGTAGATGTATAAATATATCAATATTATGGTGATTAATGCATTATTTTGGATGGGAAAAGGATTATTTCATGTTCATATTTGTATGTTTAGTGAGATATTTATGTGAGGTAATTGTGTTGTGTGCATGGGAGGAGAATAAGAATTGATATTGATTGAATGATTTCCATTTAGAACATGAAATATTTGTTTATAATGATTCGTGATATAATTTATTTTTTTGTGATAAATTTGTTAACGTCATTAGAATGCGTTTTTAATTTTCCTTGATTTGATATTTATGTCCAATGGGATAGGATTCCACGATCTAAGTATGGTATAATTTATAGAGATACTATTTTCAATAATATTCATTCTTGTTTAAAAGATATAAACCCCAAATATTTTTCAATTTAATTGAAATTACATCAATGTTTTAATTTTGATGTCTTTTGGGAGAATTTGTTAAAATTAACTAATTCTATAATTTTAAATGTTTTTATCAAATTATTATATTGTATATTAATATTTTTATACAAATACAATATTCAAATTTCATTTTTCTATGATTTTAAATTTATATAGGATAAATGTTTCGAAATTGATAATAGTGTTGATTCATCCTTCTTAAGGCCCAAAAAAATCATTTATTGTGGAGAATGTTACTGGAAAGCATAATGGACCCCAACTTATTCAATGGTCCATAACTCAAGATAATTGATTCTAAATGAGATTAATACACAAAAATATGAAATCAAAATAAAAATCTAGCATGAATAATAAATATCAAGGGAAATTATGTTTATTAACTATGTTTATGAATGACTTATAAAGAAAGAAGATGAAGGGTTTCACCAAGAAGAAAATGATTTCTTCATTAATTAAATTATATCCAGTCCATCCAATGTGCAATTAATATGATATTTTGAGGGATGAAATATAATATAATTTAGAAATATATATAGAATAAAGTAGATACAGATTCATCTAGAAGTTTGGAGAAAATAGAGACAACATTAGACAGAAAGAAACTGGAATGAAGATTTTCTTATCTGCCTTATCTTCATATTTCAACCTCCTCATAATTTTAAAGGAGGTTGAATTAATAAATAAATGTAATATTTGAAAAATATATAGTGATTAAGATTTTTTTATTCATTCTATATTGGATAATATGTGGGACACTCAAGTGATGCAAGGCTAAGCACCAAGTAGTTGTTGACGACATCAACTGGAAAACAATCTCTTCTGGGATGCAGTCTTCTTATATATTCCCTTTTGAATTCGCAATAAAATTATATTTTTGAAATAATGGGGTTATTTATTTATTTAATATTTTTTTACTAATGTTTTTATATGATTTAATTTATAAAATAAAATTATAAACTTCAAAAATTAAATTTCTTCGGTGAGGTATTTATATTGAGGACAGTGTTTATAATTCAGTTTCATTTCTTGGAGGTCCTCTAATAATTTAATCACCACAACAAGGGGGAAAGTATTATTAAGTTATTTATATTATATGAAATAATGTTTGTTCACTTATATTTGTTTTTGTCATTGTGAAATTAAATTGGATACCATTTTTAAACAAGCAAGAGGGGAGTGTTTGAGATGCTTGAGCTTGTCAAAAACTACTTTTTTTTATTTAAATTTCAAAACCAATTTCATTTAAATCAATTTTATATATATCTATTTAATTTTATTTATCAATTTGGTATATTTATATTATAAATTAAGAAATTTAACAAA
Source organism: Viscum album (assembly GCA_963277665.1). Taxonomy (NCBI): domain Eukaryota; kingdom Viridiplantae; phylum Streptophyta; class Magnoliopsida; order Santalales; family Viscaceae; genus Viscum; species Viscum album. The sequence goes on from OY728130.1 coordinate 408,935,621, forward strand.
TTCCCAATTTATACTTATTTTAATAGAAGAATAAAGAAAACTTATAGTTTTGCCACTTAAATTGAATCCTCCTAAAGAGAAAATATAGAGACTTATATGTTGAATTTATCCAGGGGATAAGTTTATTGATTGAGGTTTTCATGAATAAAATACATCAAATAAAATTTTCAATTATTTATGTATTTAATAACCTTCCATTAAGTAGATAAATTGACTAGAAATTTCAGTGAATGCTACCTAGCATATGTCGTTGATACAAAATTGAAGTATTCATATTATTGATTAAAAATAGTGAAAGAATACATAGATGTGTTTTCAGATTAATTGGATTGTTTTATTGTGGATCGAGAGGTTTAGTTTTCTATTGATTTATTCTCTAAATCTAATCTACTTTCAAACCACAATAACCGAATGGAAAATTTGAACTATTGGAACTGAAAAATAATATAGAAGAATTTCTAGATAATGTCATATTTGAATTAACACTTCACCATGGCGTTGCCTTTATTTTTATTTTAAAAAATAAATATGTTTTGATTATAATTTATACTAATTATACTATTTTAATAACATCACTATTATGATTAGGTATACATAGCCTGATATCGATGAGTTTTTTTATCATCTATAAGGAGTGTAATACTTTTCATTGATTGACCTCAGGCCGGGGTACCATCAATTGAATTTTTAGAATGAATATATTACAAAGACTACTATTTATGTGGGAGATGTTTATTATGAGTTTTTATTTAATCCCTGTGTGTCGAAAAAATACCCTTCTTTATTTACAGATGATACGAATAGTGTCTTCTAGGAATATATGGATATGTTTGTTGTTGTTTTTATTCATTAATTTTTTTTATTCAAAAATTAATGAGGATCACAAAAATTCTAATTGTTTTACTAAAAACCCTTAATAAAATAATGTTATAAGGTAAATTTATAAAAAAAAATTTTATCATACAACAGATTTTTGTTCAGGATCTCACTATATGTAAATATAGAATTGTAGTTGATCCTTACAAAAATTAGTGGTTGATTATTCACTAAGACCCTAATATTTTACAGATATTTGAAGTTTTCTTAGATTATCATTATATTACTAGTGGTTTTCGGAACACACTAAATTGTTATCTAGACCACCAATTATGGTAACAAAATAAGTATTAATATTAATTTGGATAAAATATTTTGATGATTATTTAATGAACTAAATATAACAATGGTAAATGATATAGTTTTTTACCTAACCACATAAAATAGAGATATTATTATCTATATATATGCTTCATTGAAGGTACAAGGTTTCATTATATGTTATAATGATCAGTTAATTTATTTTTTCCTTATGGAAATTAAAATATCATGAGAAAATTTATTATACAAATGATTTGGAATTTGAAGATGTGGTTTTCCTTAAAATTGTGGAAGAATCATATATATCGATCCAACTATAAAATATATACTTATAAAAATATTTTAATGATTATATTAACATTTAATTAATTGATGATGAGGAAGAGAAAATGGTTGGAAGTGAAAAAATATTATGATTTCATGATCAATTACTATCATGGAAAAGAAAACAAAGTGACTGATGCCATGAGTCAAAAAAATTATGCATCAGTAAAAATTTAATGTTTGGAACCTGAACATTTTGTTAATGACAGGATAAATATTTTCATTGATGTTTTGATTTCAAGAACTTTTTGTTCTTTGTTTGAGTGGTTAGTAAAATTGTCACCATGAGATAAAATTAAGAAATCTCAGAAGGAATACATTTTGTTATAAAAAAGACAGACTTGGATAAATGGTTATGTTTTATGTGTTGAATTTTGATTAATAATGCGCTTTTCGATTTTTGAAGATATAATGTCCTAATTGGGATTCATAGTTGTAGAGGGAGTTGTTATAAGAATTATAATATTCCCCATTTTCCATTCATCATGGAAGAACTACGATATATTTAGATCATTAGGAGAATTACTAGAGGTACAAAATGAAAATATATATTATTGAATTTACATTGAAATTATTGAGATTTCAATATGTAATGTATCAATTCTAGTTACCATAGGGTGTTATTTAGTCATTCTCAGTTCTAGAGTGTAAATGATAAAATGTATCCATCGATTTAATAAGGGGACTAAGAAATAATTCTTGAGGTAAAAACATGATTTGGTTTATTGTTGATCGACTAACTACATTTGAACATTTCCATCCCATTTCAGATAATATCTATTTATATAAACGTTTTCAAATATATGATAAATATATACATAGGTTACTTGTAGTTTTTCTCTCTATTTTATATGGTTGCTCAATTTTTTTCATGTTTTGATGTTAATAAAGTATGTTTCGGATTAATATCATGTTTTGAGACCTGAAATAATTCTGTAGGAAGAGAAAATTTATTATTAGGAACAATGTATTTAGATAAATTAATAGAGAGATAAAGTATTTCTGATCAAGTTAATATTACAGCTTACAATTTTTTTTCGATAACAAATATCGTTGAAGAAAAGACATCGAAATCTTATGATACTACGAAGGAACATTTTCGTCAAATAATTTGTATTTAAATAAATTTTTGAAGAAAAAATTTATATAACGGTTGAATAATTTAACAAAATTGGTATTTATAGAATAATTTGGTTTAATATTTATAGCTATTCTTTAATTAAATAGTAGCATTTGTTACAAATATGGTAGGTAAGAAATAGTTTTACTCAACTCATTTCAAATAAGTCTATATTTAAATTCATATATATTAAATTGTATAATTTTAATGTAAAAAAACTAATTTAAATTTTGGATTCAGAATTAAAAAAATTTATAATGATTAATTTTTGATTTTTGATTTTTTATTTAAAATATTAATGATTTTGTAAATAGTGTAATATACTGATTTTTGTAAATAATCATTTCATTTAAATAAATTGAGCAATTTAAAAGTAAAATTATGTTTCGAATTTTATTTCAAGTAAATTGTGTTTTATGGAGTTATATTTCATCAAATTAAATAATTTTTAAATAAATTTAGATTTTATTTTAGAATAGGTTTTTTTGGTTTCAAAAAACAATATTTTCGAAGAACTATTTTAAAGTACATAATGTTTCTATTTTTTGATTAATTACAATAATACTAATAAGTAAAGTTTTAACTAAAATTAATATATTATATATCATTAAAAACTAATTTAGTTCTACACAACGGTCATAACTAATCATATAGTAAATATAAAATCATCTTTTTATTGAGAATTACACTTTTTAAAACCCCTATTTTTCATCACATCTACATGTTTGGTTTTGAATTTAATTTTTATAATTATATTAATTTTATTTTGTTAAATATATTACTTACTTATAATAATAATGTTAAAATTATTTTTTAAGTTTCTTTTATAAAACATTTATCATGGAAAAAACATATTCACCACATTAATGGTAAAATAATGAAGGAGGTTAATGTTAAATGGTAAAATAATGAAATGACTAAAAATTAAAAAAATAAATTGGTGGAGGATGTGTTTGATAAAATTTAACAGAATTTAAATAATTAATTATTAATATTATTCATTTGAAATAAGTTCAACCTAATTTTTTGGATTAAAATATATTAAAATAGTTCTTCAATCACATAAAAACTCCCTTCCTCATGTATAAATACCACACTACACAAACCCCTTTCTTCTCAACAGTTTTGAATCTCTTCCAATATTTACCGAATACACTCCTCCCCACACTACCCACATCCATGTTCTATATTCCACCCCAAAATCACATTTCCAATTACTTTAGTGAACCGATGAAGGATGTGACCTTCAATACGTAACTATCTCAAACCTCCTCTTTTAAATTACTTTTACCTAGTAACTTTTCTTTAACTAATTAATCCATAAGGAAATGTTAAATAAAATATATATATATATATATATATACATATATGAGAATTATATTTTCCTAATGGAATATCTTATTTCCAAACCTTTTATCATCTATTATTATTCAATGATAAGACACCATCGTACAAATTATTGTGGATATCTGTCTTTATGGATAGTGAGTTTTCATTTTAATTTAAAACCATCAATACTAGTAATAAAACTATTATTCTGGTTAAATAAAATTTGAAAAGGTAATTTAGAAAATTTTAATGTTTTGTAAATAACATTTAGACATAATATTAAATAAAATGAAACTAGTTCATGATGTTAAAAAAACGCACATGTTTTTTATTATCATTTGTTAAAATTAATCATTCGCATATAAGAAATAAAATTGATATATGGGACCATTTATACTTCTATAAGTTCATTAATACCATTTAACACCACATATAATCTATAATTTTTATTTTACAATAAAATCCACAATTATATACAAATGAACTAGCCATTAAAACATGAAATGATCACACCCAAAATATTGAAAATAATGAAATATTATAAAAAAAATAGTGGTAACATGTAATTAATGGACCATATAAGGTATTATTATTATAGATATAGATATTTAATTAATTTTTTATATTCTTTAAACCATTGTTCATATGTTTTAAACACATTTTAAGGAATTTGAACGTGAAGTATGGGAATTCGTCATCCAATTTCCAATATCTTGGTAAATATTCTACATCATTTATAATGTATTTCTATTATTATGTGTGAAATAAATTTTGATTTTGATAAAAACAATTTTCCAACTTTTCATTTGTATTTATAGATGATACAAATAATTGAAAAATTTGATTAATACTCACTTCAGTGATGTTATATTTTTACTGGGATATCCTTTTAAAAAACATAAATATAAGTGTTTTTACAAAATATAAAAAGGAATGTTTTATTCATTTATAGAATTAAAATAATTCAAATATTTCATGTCTCCATAATATTTTTAATCAAACATTACATTTTTATAGGGCTACATTTAAATTATTTTTTACCATTATACATACATAGTGTTTCCAATTGATTGGTTGTAAAATAGAATGTTTATTTTCATGAATTAGTATTTTATGATGGAAGATATCATAGATTATGTTGGTGTTATGGTTGTTTAGAATTTTTTATGATCATGGGTTGTTTGGTTATAAAATAATTATAGGTGTTTCTGTTATAAAGGATGTATTAGTGGTAATTTTATATTCTTTTGACGGGTGGTTCAATGCTAATACAATAATGGGTGGTTACATTATGACAACCAATTCAATGGGTACTCTGGAGTTATTGTTTGGCCATATTCATGACTCCTTTTGTTATAGTTATATAGAAAACAATTTCATATATTACGTACATAACCCTTATGTGATTTATTATGAGTTTTCATAAGAAATCATAGATTTTCAAAACACACAAAATGATATTTTTGAAATAATGACCTCTTTTCAGTGTAAAAAGTTGTATTTCAAATAATATTTCATTATATGTATTCACTAGAGTGTTGGATTTTTTTTTATTTTATCACACTTGTTGTGATTTTTCTGCAATCTCATGTTTAAATAAAATTTCCCAATGATTATGGAAGAGTAAGGGAAATGATGACATAATGATGAACATTGTGATGATTTTTCAAAACGGAGAAACATTTTTAAAAAAATATATTTTATGGAAACTTGGATTTTGAAGATAAGTGTCCACTAATAAATTATGGGTTTCTCAATTTTTTGTAAGTCCTAATTTTATAAAGCTCTATCACAAAAAGAACATTGGGATTATTATAATGTATATTAAAATTTAAAATCAATAGATTATGTAATGTTTAATGTCAAGTCATTATAGTAGTACCTCTGAATAATTTATTTCATTTTTAATAGACAATTACCCGATAACTGAAAATATGATAAATAAATACTTTAATGTGGTTGAATAATTAAGAAAACAAAAACGCTCTGTTGATATTGATACCTCTTTTTTGGGATATGTCTTTATGATTATTCAAACAGTGTTAAAATATTTATTTTATAGAATAGAGGGCCTATAGAATATAGGGAGGGATGTATAAATTTATTTTTCTAGTTTTTATATGAATCTAAAGGCATATGAGACTTCAATTGGTGAGGATAGAGGGCATCCCTTTATAAGTGGAGGAAAGAAAATAGTTGGAATTGTTTGAATGAAAAATTTATAACTTCATTTTTCACCATAAAAGGTACAAAAAATGGACTACTGTTTCCAAAAATTAGGATCTAAATTACTAAATTAAATTCAATGAATTTTTATAAATTAATTTAAAATTACGTTCAAATATGCATTGAAAAAGATGTTCTCTATGAAATGTATTTTTCAACTATAAAATGATATTACATTAACATTATGAAATTTAATCACCATTATATGAATAAAAATTTATATTTATATATATAAAAATATTTAAACAAATGTTTAAATTATTCCTCGTTTATCAGTATTTTAATTAATTAAAATGTTGAAAATTATGCACCTTAAAACAGAATTCAGAAAAAAGTGTATTCTAGCCTAAAAATTAACATTTACAAAAATATTATATAATGATGACTAATATGTAATAATGGAATTAAATATACCTATGTAATAAATATATTTCATGAAATAAAATTGAAATCAAAATTTTATATTTAATTTAACTAATTTTATGAAAAAATGATAGTTAAAAAAACATTATTAACCATTATTCCTTGAAAAATCAATATTTTACAGATAATCATAATATTTCAACATAAGAAAAATTTGATATGATAATATAAAAATTAGGATTATTTAATTAAATAAATATTATAAAATATCTTGAAATTGGTTACAATATGTTTTCAACAAAATCATTAAAAATATTTAAAAAAAAATTGTTTTTCATAAATAAAATGAAATCACAAAAAATAAGGTTAATATTTAAAAAGAATTTATAAGGACATTTATATTCATAAGAATATATATATATATATCATAAAGTAGTTAATATTATTAGTTATCAGTAATTGTACATTTATATTACAAGGTTCATATATTCGAAGGTGTATTTATTATCAGTGTTGTGTGTCGTATACATTTTCGGGAATAATGTTCATATTTTAAAATCTTGGGGTGAACAATTATCCCCCCATTTAATAAATTTCAACCTAATAAATTTAATTTGATATTAATAAATAATGGCTTTACATTAAAATATTACTTTTCTGAAATCTTACATTCTAAAATGGATTATTAAAACAACCACTTGAAAATGGATTAAGGGAGGAGATTATGATGAAATCTTGAATAACACATAATTAGTATTACAAGTAGGATAATATTACGGGGAAGTGAATATATATACATTGAAGAAAAAAATAATTCCTAAATAATTCTAGACAGGGGGAAAATCATTTATCACAACAATTTGAATGACCATGAGAATAAAAAAAACAACAAAAAACTAAAACCAATGTTATCTGAAAAGAACATTGTCTCATCAGAAATTAATGGAATATGACAACATTTTCATTTTGAAGATCATTTTCCTCAGGTTGATGAATTTATTACCATATAGAATAAGTACATAATTAAAATATTTATAATTGAAAATTATAATTTTATCCAATAACAAATTTCCCAAATTGTCTTAGTATTTTTTTTCAAACAATGAGTATTCATGATAGTTTTTAATACTTTTATCACTAATGTCCACTACTAACAAACCACAAAATTTTAAACAAATCATAAAAATATATTCCTCATATTTTTATAAAACAAAAAAAACAAAAGAATTTATCATAAAATAATGTAATTCTAAAAATAGATTAACCCTCATATCGTGAAACAAAACATTAATCTAAAATATTCATGAGTAATAACAAATGTTCAAAAGAATTAATTATATAAATAAATACTTTTATATCACAAATAACCTCAATAACCTTAAAATTAATTATTTTTAATCTCATATGATATATAATACGTATTATCTGATATTACCAAAAATATATCAATTGTATTCCAAAATTAGTCAACTAATCACCCAATCACTTTTCTATTCCATGTTCATTAATACTTTAATTATTATTCTCCCTTAATTAACTCATTATCCACGATCATAATCTAATGACCTAAGATTTTCAATGAGGAAAATATTCATCTATAGAATATATAAAAAATATATATTATAAGATAATGTAACACATTGAGACTTTGTGAAATATTAATTTTTAAATAAATGAAATATCTTTAATATATTATTATTTAATCAATGTCGGGTTTATATAAAACAAGACACTCAATTATAATTTTATGATATAAACATGGTCTCTATAAATTATCTTTTAACATAGAAGGTATGAATGGGAACAACTAAATTAAGTAACTTATATGCTTAAAAATGTATGAAATACATTCAATGGTTATCTATTAAGTACAAAAATATAACGATCATTTGAGGAAAAAAGAAATGTTTTCTAAGAAACACTATTTTTCTATAAGGCGGTTTAGTTATACATTGTAAATATAATTAAAATTAATTTTTATCAATTATATAAAATTTATTTGACAAATAATTTCCATTTTATAAATATACATGTCAAACCTATCCTTTTGTGATTTTTTGGGATTTTTCTAAAAATATTATGTATTTGATGAATAGTGAACAATAATAAATTTGTAAAAAAGAATTTTAATTTATATTATTTATATGGTTAAATTATATTTTAAATTGGATTAATGTTAATATTAGATAAACTATATTTCAATTTAATTAATTTATTTCATTTTAATCGGTTTTTTATTTAATTATGATAGAATAAATGTTTTACACCTTTTAACGATTTTCTTTGGGAAAAAATTATTTTTCAATGTGTATACGGGTTTAATTATAAATTTAATTCAGGAAATTATGTGAATAATGTATAAAAAATGGGAAAAAATAGTTTTAATAATCATATTATATATTTTCTAATATGTTCAACAAATTATTTGACAATAATTCATTTTTAAAATAGTCAAAATTAATTTCATTGATTACTGTGACAATGAGTTTACATTGGGGTTAAAATATGAAGATAAAATTTAAAAATTAAATAAATATTTTCCTATACATGTTTAACTTCCATATATATACCTTATAAAATATAACGTTCTATAATGAACTAATTTTTTCATTCATATGGAGACAAATGTTGGTTTCATCCAATCTTTTCAAAAATTCCATGTCTATCTTTCCCCCATAAATAATTGTCCACCAACTCTGCTAAACTATTAACAAATTGAAAATATTTTAGATAATAAAATCCAAAAAAAAATTCCTTACTTCCTTTAACACATCTTATAGAACTTGATTTTATTAGAAATATCTCTTAATAAGGTTTTAGGTATAAACATGTAGAGGCTCTCCAAAGAAAAAGTAAAATCCTTAAACATGCTTATTTGATTTGGTTATTCACCGATATCATTATAATAATATTTATCTATGATTATATAATAATATCAGTATTACTTATACAATAATATTTTATTATATTAATTTTATAGAACATATCTGTTTCCACTTCTATCAAATGGGAAATGAAACCCTCAATTATGTGTGTGGTGAACAACAAACTCACAAACTGATGTAATTGGATTTCCATCACCAATATTAAAGGATGGAAATAATGATGGATTTTAATTTTTTATATTTTATCGATGACATTATTATTATTCTATAATTATTGAATAACATATAACTTCCCACATTCTTTTCCATGGGGGATACAATAACGTCACTCATGTTTATAGCAGACTATCACCTCATGGAGTGATGTGATTCATTTCTCACTCACTATTTACATGGAAGGTATTAAGGATAATGTTAGTGAATGTATGTAATATTTCAGGGATACAAATACATATGTAAATATAACTATCAGATATAAATTCTAGCCTCCAAACCTTTGGATAACAATAACATTGCTCATGCCTATGTATGGACTACCACCTCCATGTAGAGATGTGCAATGTTTTTCATATTATATTTATATAGATTGTAATATAGATGTATTTTATTAACATAAATTATATAAATAAAATAATAAATATTATAAAATGGTTATTTAATATTTATTACTTTTCATTCCATATTTCATGAAAAATGGATTGAGTGTTCATGCATACATAATACATATTCTCTCCATGAATGATGTTATCGATTTTCTATATATGACATTTATAGATTACAATAAATAAATAAATAATGAATTTATATTATTGATATATAATTTGTGAAATTATTTATATAATTTAACAATTATAAATATAAATGTAACGAAATTACTGATCCAGAACAAACATGAAAAACAAAGCCATCATCAACCAGAGAAATGATTTAATCATTGAATTGTCAATAATATGGTCATAAAAGAAAATATGTAAATAATTTATAATATTAAATATATTATTATGGTTCATTAATGGATTTATAACAAAGATATATATATTTATTATATAAGTTTTTTGAACATGGGTGAAGGAAATTAGGCCTAATATATGTGTTTAACACCTCATATTTACTTCCATGAACGTATGATGTATCCACCACATTGTTCATTTTTGTGATTAATATTATGAAAATTTGTTTTGTTATATCATTAATCAAATCAACTTTATGTTATTTAATGTTAATTTTGATTTTATTTCTTTCATGGGGATTATAATTCAAAAGTTGCCAAAGTGAGAGTATTTTATTATATAATCTCATTATTTATCGAGATTTTTAATGATTAAATTTTTTATTTTGTAATTTAGTGATATATCCCTCTTGAAACTAATTAATTTTAATATATTATAGTTATTAATGAAAAATTAGTTTAATAATATCATTTCCATCACATTTTTACAGAAAAGTCTTATTAAAATAGTTTTATGAAAGTCTTACTTTATTTATCTATTCTGTCAATTATAATATTTATTCTTAAACATTGATTTGTAAAAATGTGTTCTAAAATGATTTTATTACTACAAAAAATGAATCATTAAATGTTTTTTTACACATTTGTTAGTTTTTACCAATATGTTTTCTAGAGTATGATTATATAGTTATCCAAGAAATTCCAATATTAATTTTATCAAAAAGTTTATAGGAATAATTGTCTTAAAATGTATGGAGTAAAAATAATTCTCCACCTTCCTGACTACTCAATAATTTAAATAATAAATTAAAATATTCAACATTTATTTTTTTAAAAAAATTATTTTCACTATTATGTGATATATATTTGTTTTAAAAGGTTATCTTCAATCTAAAATAGTTATTTTCATCAAAAAAATTATTTATTTTTTTGGTATTTCAATTCCTTAACAATATAAAATATTTATGATAACTATGATTCAATGAGAATATGTTATATGGATACCATTAATGTAATTTCTATGGATAGTTGAAATCATTTTGATTGGGGATGTACAATTTTGTTACAATTAACTATATTACTATGGATGGTTTATGATTATATTTATTGATTGGGGTACATATTTATATTTCTTATTTTTTTATTTTGATAAGAATTCTTCTCTAGACTATTTTTCCTCCCTTTAATATAGGGAATGATTTGTAATTATTATGTGATGGTTGGGGTCAGAGTAAAATATCCCTTCAATTAATCAGTAGGTCTCATGAGACAAACTAGATGACTAAATTAAATGGGGTTTACCTATTGATTTAAAATTTCTTGTGAAAGGTATTGATAGTATGTTTTAGACGCATTACATTAATAATACCTAATTGTGAGATTATTTTTTTATGTTTCAAGCTATGATTATATTTTTAGAAAATTCAATGTTAATTTTCAAGATCATGTGTTTATTTATATAACAGTATTTTATAATCATTTGTTCAATTAATATATTCTCTTTTCAATTTATTGATTAAATGGAATATATTAAAATTATTTAACTTTAAATATTTATTATGTCCAATTTATTAATGATAAATTCACATCTACTCATACAATTAATCATCATTATTTCTCACCACTTCCTTTTATTCTATTTACCTTGGATTCCATGTTATAATTTTATAATTGGTATATTGGGATATTTTAGAGAAAATTAAAATGATCTCATTAAAAATACATTGATATTGGTTTACAAGATTAATTGTAAGTTAAATTAAAATATGTATCTTTCATAAAAACACTACAAAATAATTTTTTCATTTGGTATGTGATTTCAGGTATCTTATGCATGTGTAATAATGTGATCAACAACTCTGGGATACATGGGTTGGGGTCAATATAGTTTCTTTTAGAAGATGTTTATTAGACACCATCAGAACTATATTTTAGAATAAAAAATAGATTAGGGAACATAAATTTATCATATACATGGAGGATATGTAAAAAAGTATATCCTAATGTTTTTTTAAGAAAAATATTATGTTGTTTTCTATAGAAATAAATTCATGTACGGATAATACAATTGAATGTGGATTTGGAAGCGATTTACCTAAGGGAATTAACTATAAAAAAATAATTTTGGTCTTGACTTGAGTTTTACCTGATATAAGATAATTAGCCTTATTACACAGCTGTTTTGAAACACCTTGGGTATGTTCTTAGGATAGTTAATATTTTCATTAGAATCCATTAAGAAGGATTTCAAATTAATTTTATGATCTGAATGAATTAACTGAAAAACCATGTTTATAAATATGATTTAAGGTTTGGAACGGGTATAGTGTATGCCATTGTTTTATAAGTTTCCTATAGTGAGAGGAATGAGAACCATAAATGTGTGTGTGATCCAAAGAGTAAACATTACTGATTCTTTTATAGGCTTAATCCAATCATTAGAAAGGAAATACTCTAAAATACATTCTTATCATATGAGGAAATAATATCACGTGATATCAGAACATATATATAATTCCAAAAATATAATTCCTTCAAAGGGTAGAAAGTGAAGAATATGATGATTGAAAAAAAGATAAGTTGAATAAAGGGAAGAATAATTTTACAAAATTTAATAAATGTTGAAAGATTAAAATTGGTACATACAAGTTGGGATAGTGGGTTTTATTTATTTGTATAGATAAATGATATAATTATCTTGATTTTATAGTTAAGATAAAATATTATAATGTGAAATTATTTAAATATAATGTGATTGGGAACTATATAAATGAATTTTCTAACTTTTAGAGAATATTCCCTTAAATAGGTTAGGGAGTCATGGTCAAGAATAATTATATTACTACTGATGAAGTGGAATAAAGTGCAAGTCCCTTTGGAGTCAACATTGTTGTTGATGATTTTTTTATAAATTATTTTCTATTTTTATAAATAATATAATGTAATAGGATTATATTACAGTAATTTTTCATTACAGATTTTAGAATGTATATTGAATTTTACCAATGACCAAGATAAGTGATTTTTTAGCATGTTAATATTTTTTGATAAAGCATTACTAAGGGATGGTAACCCTTAACATGTGCTTGATGATGAGATAATAAGAATAAATATATATCTATTAGATTGTATCTAGGGACTTGAAATGTTTTAGTGGTATGATCGATTGTGTTATCTTTTATGGAGATTCTCAATTTTTGGATTAGTGGACTGTATTTGACAATATGAGATATTATTTTTGTAGTAATTCTTATTTTCATTAATTTTTTATACTAACCAAGGTATTAAATTATTTATATTGTTACATTATGGAAATTATTATATTTTTTATGGGATATAATGATGATTTTGTTGTAATCCTTATAATGTTATTGAATTTAAATTTGGTATGAAATATTTTAGATTAATCTTATGGTTAAGTATTAATGAAAATGATAATGTTGAATTTTTGGAGTTAATACTGAGGAATTATAGATTAATGTAATGTATAAAATAAATTTAGATAACCATTTTTGGGTTTCGTAAAAATATGAGTAATATCATATAATTTTTTTATGGCTCATATGATTAATAAAAAGTAACTTTATGTTCCTTAAGAATAAAAATTCAATTTTTTATTTTATTTCTTAGAGTAAGTGATGTATTGGGAAATTTTCGAAGCATATCTAAAGGATGAAATTGTGCATATGAAATATAAATCTATGAAGTATGTATATTTACAAAAATTAATAGAAATTAGTAAAATTCATTAACATTATAAAAATAACCTTCAAAGAAAAATGATATCATATTATATTCATATCTAATGAATAAAATGGTATTTAAAATCATCATAGATTTATGGTTTTGATGTAAATAAAATTACATTGATCATTCACATCCTTTTGATCAATGATCTCTTTGAATATATATAATTATTTATGCTTTTCATTCATGTCAATATCATCACTCACAAAAATTTTCTTTCATACATGGAATCCCATAAATTTGTTATTCTGAATAAATATTGTAATTCACATTATTTCTCATCAAGAAGAATTATTATCCACCATTTTGTCGATGTGGGTTTCCAAAAAAATTATTTTCAATGATAAACCCATTGATTAGTGTGATCATGATTAAATTGAGATGACATAATTTATTTAAGGTGGTACAATGTAACACCCTCATATTTAAAAATAGAATAATCACGGTTGATACCATATATAAATAAAAAAAAAATATTATTATAGAATTTGGCACCACAATAATTTAAAATATATTTAATTTTAAGTAAATTAATTCTATTTGATATCTTATTCAACACACATCCTCAAGTCTAAATGAACTGTAATATAGTATACCATTATAACCAAGCTATTAAATTAGCGGTTTTGAAAAATATAATATAAATTATGATAATTATATGGTTTAAACATATATAAAGTATATATATTAATTATCAAATTAATTGAAATAAAAATAAAAATATTATGAAGGAAAAAATAAATTTTAGCTAAATGTTTTTTTTAATAGGCGGGTTCAACTCTCTTTTCAAACTTATTTAAGAAATAAATTTTTTCAATTTCAAAAAAATTATTTTTCAATATATAATAAATATTTTAAAAAATTTTATCAATATTTTCTTAGGGTTAATGATTTTTGTAAAGAAGAAATTATTCTTATTTGTAAATTATACAATTGTGTTTTAAAAACTGCAATTTCATTTAAATTATATATCAAGGTGAATAGTATTTATAATAAATTTAAAATTAAATATACTTCAATAAAAATAAAATTTAACTAATTTTTGTCATTGGAATCAATTATATTTCTATTTATGAAATAAAAAATATTTAATAATTTTAATTTTTTTTGTCAAACTACTATTTCGATGCCTTTGTAGGTTTAATTTGAATAATTATCTAATAATGTTTATGTTGGATATGATAAAAATTTATTCCATATATATAATAAGTATAATTAATAAAATATAATAATGTAAAATTAATTTTTAATCCTTATAAATAATAAAAAAATGTTTGTTACCATTGGTTGGGTAAAATTGGTTCATCTGGGGGTTAAAATAAAAATAAATTAGTTTAAAATTACCCGAAACATTATAAATTTTATTTTATGGGCATATATAATCCAATATTTTCCAGGGAATTTTAATTATAATTTTTTATCCTTGTTTAATGAGAAAAATATTTGTTTCACTTATTTATTTCAAAAAATATAAATGTTTCGTCTCACGAACATACAAAAGGACGCAACCTCTCCTCCACTCTTCACACTTCCCAATCCATTTGGATTGGTCAATCCCTGAAAAAAAAATTTCTTAATAATCTCAAAAAATCCTAATGTACATGTATTTATCATATATTTATCCTAGGAATTAATTTTCTTTAATCATAAATAAGTTCCCAAAAGCATCGGTAACATTCTTAAACATGCGTTTTTTATTTCTTCTTCAACCTCAATAAAATGGTGTTCCATCACTATAATATAATGAAGCTGTATCTTCGAATATAATAATATGTTGTTATGTTGTTTAAATAACGTATTTACATCTCCACTTCCATCAAATGGAATACGAAACCATCGATCTTGTGTACAGATGATACCCCTCACGAAAATATGTAATTGGTTTTCCATCACCAGTATTAAAGGATATATATAATAATTGATTAAAAATATTAAATTACATTTTTTAAAATAATAAACTTCTTTAATTATAATATAACCAAAAAATCCATACCTTACAACCAGTTGGAAAAAAATGGTGTCACTCGTTTGTATGGCAGAATACCACCTCATGAATCGATTTGGTATGTTTCGTGCATTTCTTAATTAAATGCATGGTAATAAGGATAGATAAAATTAATTTATATGATATTTATTAAATAATAATACATATGGGATTATTATATCTCATATAACTTATTACTTTATTTTTTTGGGGGGATATGATAATATCACTTGTGTATACGACAGACTACCACCTCATTAAGCGATGTGGTTCTTTTTTCACTATTGAATTACTTGAAAGGTAATATGGAAAATGTAATTAGTATATGAAAAATATATTACATCATAAATAATTTGTAATTATTATATATTATTCTACATTCTTTTTCCATCAATCAAGAAAAATTAAAACAGTGTTCATGAAAACGTACCTCCTACCATCTCCATGAGCGGTGCAATCAATTTTTTGTTTTTAACTTTTATATTGTACTATAAACAAATATATAATTGAAATATATGATATTTATATCATATAAATTTTATATATGATTTAAAAATGTCCAAATATATTGTAATGATATTACTTAACAAAAACATAGAAGAAAAATTAAGTAATTCTCACTTGAAGCGTTGATTTTATCAAATAACTGTTAATCAAATAGTGGTAAAAGCATTTAATTAAGTTATATGTGGTATAATATATATGTTGAGGGTAATTTAATAGAGTTATAACAATCCTATATTTATTATAAATGATGTTACAACACATTTGAAGGATGTTGAACTAGAGGTAAGGGATTTTTGTCTAAATTTTGCTTTATTGAGAGATATTTCATGTTTTACACCTATTTCCATTTTTGAGGTGTATATGAAACCAATTTTGAAATTTAATATCATAGATATTTTTATTCTAAAAATATTTTAATTTTCATATAATGTTATTATATCTCGAGGATTATGATTCAATGTTTCTGAAGAGGTAATGTTTTATTAGACATTCTCATAATTTATCAGGAATGTTTTTATTTATACCTTAGATAATGAAATATTATTATCCATATCTCAGGAATAAGAGTAAAATTATTCCCCAAATATTTTTTAATTGTAAAACAATTTCCCCTCATTTTCATTTATATATGTACCCATAAGTTCAAACAAATTTTGTTAAGGAAACCCAATGTTATTTTTCTCATCATTCAAAAAACTATAACTTATATTTAAATGATTTATAAAAATGTTTTATAAAATTATTAAATAGCCTCAAAAAGATTTATTAAATTATGGATTACCAATTTTTCAACTTTTTAAATTGGGTTTATAGTGAATCTTCATATAATTTTATGAATAAGGTAATTCATGACTCTTACCAAAGTGTGGATGAAATGAAATATTTTCACATATATGACATGAATGTAATTTTAAACCACAGTGAAAATCATTTTATTGAAACATTGATGATATTTTCCTATGTTTATTGCCAAATAAATTTATTTTAAAAAAAAAATTCTGAATTTTCTAGTTTCCATAATTTTTTATCAACAAAATGATACTTTCCTCATGAAATGTACAATGTGATCTTCCAAAAATTATTTTCTATGTTAGATGAAATTATTTTATGTTACATAAGAGGTGTTGGATACATATTCCAATGATACAAAACTTATTATTTATTTAGATGGTTTTTTCTTACATGGATGGCATGTACTATTTTAATATTCATCACTATATAATGTTGAATAGTTTATTAGTATGTTTATTGGTTGGGAAAGTACTCACATTATTATGATATTTTTTCAAATATGAATTTTTATATTGATTATTTTTCTCTTCATTCATATTAGGAATGAATTTTCCTTAATAAATAATGGGTATGGCCCTCTATATGCCTAGAATGCATCAGTATGGCTCATGAAACAAACTAGTTTTGGTATTTTGATGTGGCCTTACATATTTATTTTACATTTATTTGAATGTGGAAATAATGTTATGATTATGATGTTTGAAATTATGCATTCTATAATTTTTATATTATTTATTGATGTTCCATGTGACTATATGATTAATTATAATATCCAATGTCAAATTTCATGCTCATGAAACTATTTATATAAAATTATTTGATTTTTATTTATTCCTACCATATTATACTCATGTAATTGATTGAATGGAACATGTTTTAGTAATTTACCTCTCCATATTCATTTCATATATTAATCTACAATATCTTCTAACATACACATTTTCTTATCGATTAATTAATCTCACCCATTTTTTCGTTCATTCCCTAGATTCCAATATGATTATTTTGATTGATATGTTGGTTTATTATAGAGGAAATAACGATGGGATCGATGAAATTACTATGTTATATTTTATTTTTTTAATTATATAGGGGTATTTAAATGTAAATCTATTTTACAAAGAATACTAAACTATTCAATCTTTTTATGATATCATGGATTTTATCTAGTGATAATGTTATAAAGTAAGCACTAACAGTGGAAGCTAGTTACAGGATATTTAAAACTAAGATAATATTTATTGTTATTTATATATTTATTTCAAAATAAATGTGATATGTTAAAAATTCTCGGTTTTGGTGAAATATTTTTCTCAACATAGATGTGGTTTTTTTTTCATTGGTCATAGTGTTCAAAACATATAAATTGAGAATTATATGTTAAATATGGGAAAATATTAGTTATCCATAGGCCCTATATGTGTTCCCACTGTTTTCAGAACTAACAATGGGCGTCAAAGTGATATTTTTCAAATTATATTTATTTATTTATTTTTTATTGACTATGTAAATAAAAGATAGCTTTTATTTCATAAAATTCATTATTTTGATCCAATTATGCAGATAGTTTTTTACAATCTTTATTTATAACTCATATAAGTCATATCAGCTTAATAATTATCAAATAAGTTCCAATGAATTCATTAGGATAAGCTAAGGGTCCTTGAAAGAGAACCAAAGAGTATATGGTCTGTAGTAGGTAGGCACATATCTTGTAAAATGGTTTAATGGACCAGGATGACTCTCGAATAAATTTAATGAATAATTAATTAATTATAATCATAATTCGTTATATTCACACTACATATTGAAAAGACTAAAAGAGAATAGGGTCAGATGGATGATATGCTTTGTAACTCACTTAAATGCCCTATAGACCACATGTTTTTCTGGTTTAAAACAAGGGGTCTAGTCATGTTGGGTATTAATTACATGACATAGGGAATGATAAATTTTAGATCATTGAGGGAAAAGGGTTTTTATTCAAGGAATATGTTGTGTACTCTATAAATTTTCATCAATAAATACACTCTAGATTCTTAGGCATTTATCATTGACACATAGTTACATACATTACATGTACCTCAATGTTCACAACATGTACCAAATCTACTTATATTGGAAATTTAAATACCAATTTATTACTTAATAACATACATTATTATTTTTTAGTTTGGGTCATTTACTCACTTATACATTATATGTTATAGGTTTTATATGATATTAAATTTTTAATTACTTTCAGTATAAATTTTGAACTTCATTCTATATATGGTCATAATACATCGACTACTCAGAGTACATTAAATGTAATATAAGATATTTTCATTGAAATGTGTTCTATGCGTCCTTTAGTAACATATATATGACATTTAATAACATGAATAAACATGTCTGTTATATGTTTCAAGAGTATAAGATCCCATTACATGATGAGCTATTTAAAAACAAACCTACTGTGTTGCTTCCAAGTACAATATGCGTAATTATATTATAATATTTTAATAAAATTAATTTATCTAGTTTATCTAAAAACCAAGATTATCGGTATATCTATAATAAATCGAATTGATAATTATAAAAAATTGATTTAGTGAGTAAGTAGATGATTAATCAGATTATTTCATGCATGATTTATCTTAATAATAGAACTACCTCCAATGCATTCTTGCACGTTATATTAAATATTAATTCCTTAAACCAATAGATTATTTAGAGAGTAGCCTAATCTGTATATGTGTTTGGATACATTTAATTTAATTATTATATGATTTCTTACAATTATTTTGGTTAATTTATGTGTTATCTAAAGAGTCATCCCTACCTTCTTATTATGTATGGTCACATATTACCATGATTTTTTTATACACCACATAACTATTATGTGAAGTAAATCCATTTCCATGGAAGAGGTACCAAGGTAATGGACATTAATTATGATATTTAAGAGGAATAACAAAAATAAGTAGATATAAAAGGCAAATGTGCAATGCTTCAACTTGATCCTGGAGTAGATGAAGTTGTTTTCCCCTATGGTCAATGGGTTTCATTTTCACTCATGGTAAAAAAACATCTAGTTAATGCTCAGGATAAATCCACGTTTTATTTATTTTGTTTCATTCCAGTACAATTTTTTTAATATAAGAATAGGATCACATAAATAAATGGATTAATATGGAATGATATAATTAAAAAAGAAACAAATATTTTGTATAAATATTTTATCATATCAATTTTAAAAACATAATTAAAATAAAAATAATATTAATTAGATTTTTAAAATAACAAATATGAAAAATTTATGCATAATAAAAAAATCACATAAGTTAATATTAATCCATTACAGTATTCACTATCTAAATTAATATGTTCCACTTATTAAAGTATAGATTTAAGACTTTTCATGCGCACGTTGAATAACGTGTAAATCAAAATAAAATTATTTTATTGAAATAACATAAACAATATATCATTTAATTACCTTTTTCTATTATAAAAACAATTAGGGTGAAATATTCAGGAAATTTGACTCTTGTTTTTTGGATTGGGGATTCTACTCAGTAGAACAAGGATTTACAATCTAAAATTTGGTAAGAAAACCTTCTATAAAATGATATTATATTTTTCATTAAATTTTTGTTGATTATATAAAAGAAAATGTAAATCCATTCCCACTAAATTTTCATGAGTGATGGGATAATCTAAGATCGATGTTGAGATACTTTTTGACATAATAAAATATCATGACACTAAATTAAATTATATTATTATGTCTCACATAATTTTAAATCATGTAATGTACTACAATATAATTTAATAACGTTTTAAAATCATTAAATTTTCGCAATCAATTTCATACATAAGATTAGTTTTAGAGAAATATGGTCTCCTAAATGATAGTAAATTATATAAATAGGTCGGACACTTCTCGGTAATGTTTCACCATTAAATAATGTCTTACATGATTGAATCCTCAAACTATTATCCCTCACAAAATGTGGTGAGTGATTAAGAGTTTTATGTATTTGAAATAAAAATATCAATGATACACTATATATTCAGTTTTTAATGATTTTATCCATGAATAGTAAATTGATGATTTCCTAGGAGAATATAAAATAATATAGAATACTCTGACATATAAATGATATTTCTCAAGAGAGAGTTAAATTTTAATTTTATGAGATCCATAATGGGATCTTCATTATAAAACTAAGAGAAGTAGAGCTTGTTTGGGCTCATGTAGTAAATTATTTACACTATATTGAGATCCTACATGTTCTATGGTATATGATACAAAATTAATTATGCACCAAAATAATGTTTTTATCCCTACATCAGAGCTTCTCTAATTGTCTTGTAATTTTAATATGATCCACATTGATTATTATATCTTGGAACTCCTCAGTATGCATCACCTTGTTGATAAGGATACAAAAACTAAAATACTTTAGTCACTATGATAGATAACATGAAAGGAAAGGAAAAGAATTTAATGTATAACTATATGTTTAAGGTTTTATTGAATTTCCCTTAAAGAACAGTTGGATCAAGGAGTATGAAATGGACCATGTCTCCTTCTGTTTCATATATGTAATTAAGATACACTAGATGAAAAACATCTCCCAGTCAATGAACTATTGGGAAGCTTCAGTTACATTTATTATCTAGTGAATTATATTTGTTTATTAAAATTTAGTAACAAATATATTGTTTTGGGCTCACATATGTAATAAAATATTTGAAACACATAGATTAAGATAGATTCTATATCATTAAGTAGATCTATAAGAATCCTAAAAATCTAGAATTATTATTGTCACCATTGGGAACTACCAACTGAAATTGCTGACATGAAGGTTATTACTTTTAAAATATTTATATTATGTTACTAAATTAACTAAGAAATTTATTCATGTGCGAATAATTTATATATAACTATTTATTTTCAAATTTTCATATATGTGTCGATTGTTTAAAAAGAAATAATTTTTTGTGGTATAAAATATTAAAATAATATTCTCTACATGTCCTATTTAATAAATGAACTAAAAAAATAAAAATAAAAATTAGTTCCCATGATTTACCACACATAAAACTATAGAGTCACAAGTTTAGTCATGTAAAATAATTTTTTGAAAATATTATAGTAATATGGTTAGTTTAATTATTTAGGACAAAAAAATATTTTCTATTCCATGCATTTTTCCAATTTAAAATGTCCAAATCCACCTTTACTGTAAAAGTTGAAAGGGCCATAGAGATTGTGGAGTTTGTTTATAGTGATGTGTGTCTACCATCAATAGGAAAATATAGTAGTGGTTAAATATCCTTCATATCTTCAATTAATACTTCAGATGGTATGGAAATGTCTACCCTATGTGGTATAAGTAGGATTTCTTTAACAGAATCATGGAATATCAGAAGGATGTTCAGAACCAAATTGTTAATAATATTGAAAAATTACTTATATTATGCTGGGTAATCTATTTATTAATGATCAATTGTTATTTTTGTGATTTTAGTATTTTTCCATAGCTCACACCCCATTATACAAAACAGGGGATTGGTTCATGTGAAATGAAGAATGTAACCCTATTATACATGATGAGGTTATTCATGTTTCATGTGAGTCTTTCATTATCCTTTTCAGCACATGCATTCAATAAATTGTAATGCATACTAAACCATGATCCAACTAATGAAAAAATAGTATTCCAAGGAATGATTATTGTAGAAACATACCCTAATCATAAAATTTATGATCATGGAGTAGTGAATCACTTTTAATTGAAATTTATATTAATAAACATGCACTTTGAGGCACTATATTTATCTTTATTGGTTAACATATGTAAAACAGAGAATATTTACTATATAATTCATTATATAAGATAGTTTTCTTTAATATACATCTCATATTTTCTCAAATGGATAAAATATAAAAATTAAATAATAGGAGAATTATTGGATTTGAAGAAGTCCAAGACCAATATAAAAAGAGTTATCATAGGAATAGATTCCATAAATACCTATGGGAGAGAAAATTATGGACAAAAAATTACACTATTTAAGTGTGATAGAGGATATAGAATAAAAATCATATGGATATCTTATCACC
Organism: Viscum album; assembly: GCA_963277665.1. NCBI lineage: Eukaryota > Viridiplantae > Streptophyta > Magnoliopsida > Santalales > Viscaceae > Viscum > Viscum album. The sequence continues at coordinate 408,959,105 of OY728130.1, forward strand.
AAGGATGATAACTCACTATTATTTGATAAAATTGTTCATGACTCCTACATGTAGTAGGTATGATAGAATCCATAAAATGGAATCTATATAATATTTCAATAAATAAATCCATATACTAAAAGTGTGTATGGATTTTTCTAGATCCTATAGTATATGTAAATCATATTGGTTATAAATGGGTATTTTAGAAAAAATAGGCTTTTATGCTCAAGTAAAAACATATATTGATGGATTTGTTTCAAAGGGGTTTAAATAGAATCGAGTAAATGAATACAGACAATTTTTTCTTTAAATGAAATTCATCAATATATATGAATTCTTATTTCCATTTAATATTTCCATGAATAGGTTATTTTTTCCATGGATTTCCAAATATATTTACTTAAGATGTATACTATGAAATATGTCTAGATGAATTTCAATAAGGGTTTTATGAATCCAAAGTATGATAACATGGTTTGATAGTTACAAATATTATGGATTAATTAAAAATCCAGGTTTTGGAACATTAAATTTGATAAATATGTAATAGAATTTTTTGTATTATAAATAATGAATACGATTCATGTGTCTATATGAAATATTTTGGGCTTGAAGTAGTTTTCCTAATAGTTTTTTGATGACATGCTACCTATTGGTTATAAAATATTAGTCTTATGTTACATTAAGAGCTTGTTAAAAAATTTCATCTCCATGAAGGACTTAGGAGAAGTAAAATATATTCATGGGATCGAGGTCCATAATGATATATATATAGATTCATTGATCAAGTAAATATACGTTTATAAACAATATACTAAATAAAATCAGTATCAAACAATCTAAGAGGGTATTATTTCTAATGTCAAATGGAATTAATATTTTAATAAAATGTTTCCTTAGAAAAATTTGGAGTTCCAATGGATAGTTCATACTCCATGAAAATCCATGATTGGGTGAGTTATATATATATATGATAAATTATACACTATAAAATATGTAACATGTTCCTTAAACATGGTAGGAATATTTCATGCACTCTGAAGTGACCATTATTGGATATCATGAAATATTATTTGGAAGTATCTGAGGTGTACTAAGGGTATGTTCCTAGTCTGTGAAGGATAATATTTTCTAATAATTAGGGAATATATAGAATAATATTTTGAAGCCGATAAATGTTATCTAAAATAAAATTTTTGAAATATATTCACCCAAATTGAAGGTTCTACGATATTGAAGTGGAAAATTAATGTCATGTTAGTATATTCGATAATATAGTTTGAGTACATTGTGGCTTATGAGGCTGTAAATAAATAACTCTTGATATGAAACTTCATCCAAGATCCAGATGTGTTTTTGAACAGTGAAGACCTTGTGAAACTAAATTGTTATAATATTTTATCAGTAGCTCTTACAAAGTATCCAAACTCATATCAGTTGATGAATCATTTTATCCTAAAACTGACCCAATCAATCAAAACTATTATAATACTATATCAGTATCTCTTACAAATGATACAAAATCATATCAGTGTATGAATAATTTTCACCCCAAATATGATATCTTATGGAATTTTTGTGTTAGAGATTATCACACATGGATAATAATTTATATTGACAACAACAAGGTGGATAACTCATTTAAAGACATAACTCTAAATAAACATTACATGTTTTTTAGATCTAATAAACAAATAGTAATTGGTTGTTATATAAATTTCTAATGATGATGTTGGTAATGTAAATGAATTATTTTTATATTATATTTTATATATATAAATATATGTTTTCAAATGAGAGAATGTTAAAAAAAATCACTTGTATATATACTTTACAATTCTACATGGCATTGAGTAAATAATTTACAAGAGTTTCTATCATATTGAAGATATCAAATAAGATCTATTATATGATGGGAATGTTGAAATTATTTGATTATATTCTAAAATAGTGTACTACGATTAGATAATATTTTATAATGGGAGGAATAGTTTCTTGGATATTAGGTATGAATACCCATAAGAAGATGATACTTCTTATTATAAAGATATCTCTTGGTAATCTTTATGATAGGATGGATGAAAACTTACCCCATGGTAGGAAATGAACATTTTTATGGGTCATTGGACCCTCCTATAAGTGATATTGTATAAATAATATTGGACTATAAAACTATTATTAACACATATCATGATTCGTGTTGAATGATGTATTTCAATAAAATGAAAAAATATTTACAATAGAGAACTTGTGTACATTGGGTGCGTCAAAAATGACTTGTAATTAATGATTTTATTGGGGAATAATTTATCCATTATGTCTTAATGGTAGTCGATATCACACTACATTAATAAAAATTAAACTATCACATTAAATTATGAGGTTATTGTGTATAGATGAGTTCATTTCAAATATTATAATAAACACATTTCATGAATATAGTTTGATCACAGAGGTGTGAAACCTTATTGATTAGATATTAGGAAAAAAGAAATGTATTACCCATTTAGTGTTTTTATTTTTTTTTCCTATCATTGTAATATATATTCTTACGTTGTGGGTACCTCAACCCATTAATATGAAATTATTATAGGCATTATGTAAGGCCATATAATTTTAGTGTGGAAGATTCCATGAGGGTCACCTAAATAGTTTTTATATTGATATCTATTAAATATTATTTGAATTTTACAATTAGAATAAATATAATTCTCTAGGATTAGAATTAAAATTTATTTAGGATTAATTAAATAACGAAATCTAATGACTACATATATATTAATAAGGTAATTTTTTAATTATGAAAATATATTACAATTATTTACCACTTGGATTATTCACAACATAATTTTTTTTTATTCATAAATAATTTATTTCAGTAAGAAAATATTAAAAAGAATATCCAACCAACTATGAAATTATAATTTTTATTAAAATATATATTAATGAATTTAGTAAATAATGAGGGGGATGATCATACAAATTTTATGTCTAATTAAATATAATTATTTAAAAGATAATAAAATCTAATTTTTCAATTCATTGGTTTGTGGACATAAAAATTTAAATAATAATTATCTTATTAGTTTTCTGAAATGGTGTTTAATAAGGATTAATTCATAGGCAATACTCATGGGTAAATTAATTATAATAAATCCATAACAATAGTTTAAATTTTATGTTCCTATTTAAATTATATATTGGTTAATCATTGAGAATAATTCATATCAACATCTTACCCTCCACCATTACTCTCAATAGTAATAAAAATGAAAGAGAATCATTTATGAATTAAAGAACATGAAGTGGTCAAATTTAATAGTATATAAAGATAAATCTACTATTCTAGCACCTGACATTTCATCTACATTGTTTTGAGATTGATGGTTCATGTGTGGATCACCATAATAGGATATCTCAATTTGTTCCTTATCATGAAATTATGATCCACTAATAGTGTTTTAATGATAAACAACATTAATAAATAAATATCTCAAGACTGACGTAATATTTATTATTTTGTTATAAATTAATTATAATATAACATGAAAATATCCACTCTCTTTGTTCAATAAAAATAATTTCTCAATATGTTTTAGAAAAAAAAATCATTTTTCATGGTATTCAAATAATGTATATTGCATTTATTCAATTGACCCAGACAAGAAGATAGATTTTCATAGGATTAATAGGCTCTAATTCTATGTTCAAAAACAATATAAAGTAAATTCTTTTTTTTCTCTTGAAATATTATTTTTCATAAAATTTATACTACTTTCCTGAAACAAAAATACCCACTTATACGTTACTTTTCTGATCCATTCTCATTGAGATCAGTTAACCATAATTATTTTTTTGTTGAAAAGACTTTTCAGAAATATTGTATTCAAAAATCTCAAAATACATATCATAAAATATTATTTCATTCTTATAGGAAATCTTCTTCTTCATAGATTCACCAACAAGATACAAGTTTCCTCATGTAAGAAGTCTTCACAACATAGAACATCTATAATTCATATTATTAACAACACATTAATTATTATAAAATACCACTTCATAATATTAATAAAAGTGTACGAACACACATATTATATTTTCTTTCTACCAATCAACATATAATTTGTTCTTCATTTAAATATATCTTTATTATATGATTACTGAACCAATTCCTATGATTTTTAGTGACTCACAATAAAAAAAATCAATGGTTTATTTCACATATCAACATTCACAACTTCATTAGATCTAAATTTATTTGGGAGGATCTTTTACTATCCACAATATACATACATTTTTTCGATATTTTTTTTTGAAACTCTAACTATTAATTATTTTTTCTTTCCATTAATATTCTTATTATAGTACTCATGATTATTATAAAAACACCTAGTTTGGCTAGTATGATTTTGAGGCATTTATCTTCATGTGGGGGGGGAGGGGAGCTTGGCATATCATCTATATAATTCTTCAAAAGATTTATATATAATACATGATTTCTATTTAAAATTTATAATATGTTTCCTAAGATTATTACATTGAGTAGGAAACATACACCTAAAATATGTCTCTCGTTCCTTTTATGATCATTATTAAAATCTAAATTAAACTAGAACATGTTTTTTTATTCCAAATGAATATATAGTTCCATTGTTATCCATAAAAGACATACATTATTCTAAAAATATATTGTAGTATAGATACAAGAACAATATTGTTTTCTAACATATTAGCACTAATCATTAATTCTTTTTGTAAACTAAAATATCATTAAACTCATTACATTATCCTATTAATTATTTGTATTTCTATATCCTTTTTATTTTCAATAAATATATTTTTCCTCTAATCCCAAATTAGAGTTTCCAAAAAATTTATATTTTTTTCTTTGCTATATTATTCATGAATCTAATATATTCTTAACTTTTTCATTCATCTTAGAGTCATTACTAATATTTTTTATTTTAAATATTTTCTACGTGATCATTGTTGGTCAACACCAACTCCTTTCTCTAGATTTATGATTGATCTTTCTCCGAATTCATGCATTAAATTCATTAAAAATATGATTTTAATATATCAAATTTTATGTTTACCAAGATAATATTTTACTATACAATTTCAAGATCCTCATCCTTTTCATTAATATTTATTTCAAAGTAAAATAGCATCTTCTTCTATCCATTTAGAATTTTTTTATCTATTAATCTCATTGGTCAATTGTATCACATTTTTATGATGAGAACATATGTTGTTAGTAGATGATTAATTACCATTCGTTGTGGTTCTATTCTCCTTAAACAAGAGAGATCATAAAAATGACTATAAAAGTTCACTCATTTTCATGAAATCCATCTTGGTATCTTCTCCGCATTAATCACTATTTTTCATCACTTGTGACCAACTCTTTATTAATCTTTTGAACAAACAGTTTTCACCTAGTACACTATATGTTTAATCTTTTTTTTAATCACAATATTCACTTCCTTAAATATTTGATAAGAAATATCTCCTCATAAATTTAGGGAAATTATTTTCCCCCTTTTTAAGGAATATTTTGATTTTTTCTATTTCATGAAAAGTAATGGATGTACATTCCTGTCAGAACATTCTTCGATCCATGGAAAATAATCAAAGAAAAGACCGATTACCCAATATATAAATCCCATCAATGGTAATTTACCATGAAATTTAAATGTTCCAATTTAATAAACAAATTGAGAAAATTGACATATATTTTCAAACATTAAATCAAAATATCATGAAAATATGAATTTTCTTTATCAGGAAAACATCATTATTTTTATTTTCATTATTTATAGATTTTAATGATATTTCCATACTAACAATTTCTATCATTGTTATAAAATTTAAATTCCACATTTTATTTGAAATAATTATACTATAGAAATAATTAAATGGATGTGTACCTAGATATCAATCATGAAGTATTGAAACATAACTTATATAACAAACGACATCTCACTATATCTCTTGAATATCAAATAAATATCATTCACCATTATAAATAATTCATTTATTTTCTTATATTCTTGTATTTATTGCTTTCCTACATTTACCTCTAAATATTTAAATTTTCTTTTTTCAATTTGTTATTATATTCATAAATCTTTAATCAAATATCTTAGATGAACATTTCTATTTTGACTCATTTGAATTTTCAGAAATTCACTCTCTAAAAGATATATCAATATCAAAATTTTAGAACATCCATAATTCTATGAAATTTTTTATATGATGGTTTCAAGGAGGTACGTTCATCATGAAGTTTTTTTCTATTATTTGTAGCATTCATGGAGTCAAAAATAATATATAAGAGGTATGTAGTAATTTTTTTATTTCCAAATATGATATCATTTCCCATAAAATATGGTAATGCCCTTATTGTTCAATAAAATTAATGTATCTGTTTTACATGATAAAAATAAATGAACAATTATTTTACAAAATATATTTTCAATAGAAATCAAATAATAATCAATTTATAAAATTATTCAAATTAATGATCACCAACCATAATGGTCCTCAAGGGGGAAACCTAGGAGCTCTCTTAATAATTAATGTTTTCATGGGAATGGTAGGTTAACTTATAGGGGTGGTGGATTATAAAACCATATTTACTTTTTATATATTCATGATTTATAATTAAATAAGCCTCTATATCTTTTTATAGTAACAGATAAAATTTTATAAGTTATAAATTATAAAGAATTGACAATATGGGAGACTTTATCAACAAGTTTCGCCTATAAAAAAAGGGTGGTCCTTTACATTATCCAAACTCACTGGACACCATATGGTACACTAGAGTCACCATGATGGTAAGAATGATTATGGTTTATCATCAATAAATGATGGAAAAATAAACAACAATCAAATTTCGTGAAAAATATAATAAAAGAAATTAATGTTTCCTTGTATGATTCTGGTATGGGTTATATTTCATTTATGAGGATTTCCAGCTAACAATATATGTTCTCCCACACCTCATTTTCACTATCAGAACATGTTTGAGATTATTATCTTCTTATTCAGATCACCTCACTATTTCAATGATCTGGTATACAAAATTATGTGCTCTTTATTTTATTTTTTTCAACTACCACTACATTAATGCATTTATTCCTTTTCTCACATTCTCTTTTTTTTCATCATCTATTTCTCTATTAAAATATCATTGAAAAATACATTATCTTATACACTACATTATTTTTTAAGATTTTATAGAAACATTGGAATCAATCTTATCTAATTATTGAATATTGTTTTTTCTATTATTTTCTTTATTTACAAATTATTTTTTCAAATAAAGAAAATAACAATTCACTTAAGACATTATTTCTAATAAAAACATTTGTTCACATTCTTCTACATGTACAACTACTATAAAACATGATTCCATTTTTTGTTTTTAATGAAAATTCAAACAATTGACTCCATTTAATTATTCAAAAAAAAATCTATACATCTCTAAATACCCATTCAACATCATTTTAATGAAATTTCCATGTTACGTTAAGGGTGAGACACTTTTTGTAGTACGGGAAGATAATTAGTACAACAACCATTTATGCATCTTTCAAAAAAAAATCATCATAGTCTTAACCTAAATTTATTTTAATTTAATAAAAAATTTCATTTTTTATCTTTTAATCCATGATCAAATAAATTTATAATCATATAAAATAATTTTATTTTTTATAATTATTTCACCAAGATTGAATATCAAATCTTCCAAATATGTAAATTTCCACATGAGGGTGATCATTACACAGGCCTATGCATCATCCATGCTAGCTTCAATTCAATTTTATATAGAATAAAAAATATATTAATATGGATGTGATTCATCAATAAATATATTTAGATAATTGATACATATAAATAATTTATATTTATTCATAAGAAAATGATTCTTTACAAATAAAATTTTTTCTGGTTTATATATAACATAGAAACTTTTCATCTAAAATCTAAATTAAAAAAACATCTGAATACATCAAAAAATACAAACTCTTGAAAATTTATTTTAATAAACAACATAAACTAAATAATAATTTTAATTTAATTAATATCAAATAAATTGTAAAACATAAATTGGTTTTGATCATTAATTTTGTATTTATATGAAAATGATAACACAAGAATCACATCCACTTCATCCATATATATTATTTTTATCCTTGAATACCACATTATATAGGAAATTCACTATTTAATTTACTTCTTCATCCGACCAAAAATTTTCATAAGTATACCTCATCTTCCAAAAAATTATTCGGCTTTATAAAATCCACCAAACAATGAAAAGGGGTGACTATATAGACCAGGTTCTTATATTAGAGAGAAGACATTTCTCTTTTCATAGGTATATGGACAGAGGACTATATATTTAGGATGTTATATAAATGTAACTGTTGAATATAATAATCATGACTAACTGAATGGACTTCTATAATTTTCTTAATTTCATACATTATATACAATATGTTTATTGTTTATCATCAAGATACAAAAACATGGATTTCATGCAGTTTTAGGTCATATGATAAGGCCCTCATTTTATTTCATATAGCATCATTCTACAAGTAAATTGATGGAATTATGCTTAATTTTATAAGATGGAGACCTCATTTCATGAATTTTACCATCATTGGATAATGATAAGCGAACCAAACAAGAAATTTTAAAAATTTCACTTTGAGAAACCTTTTATTGCTGGATAGAATTATTTAATTTCCATATATTTTAATTCTTTAAAATGATCCATTAGAGAATACCTTATTTTTGGAGTAAGGTACATCCCATTTTTTATCTAACATGACTTGTATCTTTATAGTTATCAAGTGATTTCTAATAACTAACCCCAATTGTCCCTGAAAGAATAAACATAGGAGAAAATTATTTTTTAACACTCAAATAATTCAGTTATGATTGATTTCATTATTATGTAGTGTGAATAACCTTATTTTATTTAATTAACATAACCCATCATGTTTTATCTAGAAATATTCATCTTCATATAGCAAATAATAGATATTGTTGTCATTTGAGGGAAACTAATCCTTAATTAGAGAGACTTGTTATATAATATAAACAAATAAATATAGGGTTTCTGGTACTGTATTATGAGTTATTATGAGATTATAGATTGATGTTATCTATCCGATAATTTATATCATTGTAAATATTCCACAAAAAAATAAATCATGTTTTATGTAGATCCTTTGTTATCCCAATCACCATAGCATGGTAAAAAATTAGTTATTGGATGGGATATTCCATTACTAATGTATCATAATCAAAACTAAATACCAATAGTCGGTATCACATTATATCAATATTCGAGTATGGGAACCAAAATATTTGATGATATTTTTTTAAAAAAAATATGATTATGGACAAAGTTTCATATTACATGAGTAATATAGCCTTTACCCAAATAATAAATAAATTTTTAGAAGATGTATTTACATGAACTGTTGGGCCGTATCATGGGGTTATATCCCCCTAATAATTGTTCCCTAGATGGAAATTGATAGGATTATTTTGTATTATGAAACATCTATAGGGGTTGATAGATTAAATTAAATTGTATATGAGAAAATGAAATTTATTTGTGATTACATATATTCTTGTATCATCAATAAAGAATAGTATCTACGTATCTTAATTTAATAGGTGTTTTTTCTCCCAACTGACAATAATTTTTGAAACCCACATGGAATTCCTATAAAACAGTGACGATTAAAGATATTTTATGTAGAATCCCAGGTAATAATAGAATTCTAAATTTTCATATATATTAAAATTTAAGAATTAGATATTAATTTTACATTATTGGGGACACTATGTACAATATAATATCTGACATACAATAATGGTTTTCTCCGGAATCTTATGTTGCACACAAGACTGGACTATTGTGAAAATTAATACATTATATATGTTATTATTTTAAATAATATTTATCACAAAGTTGTATCATTATATGGAGTGAATATAACTAGATATATTATGTTTACAAATGTTTGTTAAATGTTTTTATATTCATCCATTACATTTCATTGGCTTAAAATGAGAATAAATCCAATTTTAGGTATAAAAGATCATATATTTATAAAAGTATATTTTACCACCTTTTGATGGGGAACCAATTTATAATATAGTCATTGAAAAATTTATATGTTTTAATTTAAAAAAACTTCTTATTTTCAAAATGGACATCGAAATTTAGTTTTGGATAAATTTTCGATATTTTTCTGAAAACATTAACATTTTAATGAATGTTTAAAATTACTGCATTTTAATGCAAATCTACCTTTTCATTTAAATTATTATTATTATTATATAGTAATTTTAATCATTAATATAATATAATTAATCTAGTTTTCTCTTTTAATTCAACGTAGGACCTTTTAATCAATTTCAAGTTGAAAATATAAATAAAAACATTTCTAACTTCTAAACATTTCACTTTAAAATCTCTTTTAGTTATGATTGGGGAATTAATTTAAAATTAAAATTTCTAAATTATCTAAATTTAATTAGATAAGATGGATTATATATATTGAATAATAATTTCATAACTATTTTTTTGGTGTATTTAATTTTTAGGTATAAACAATTTACCATTGTCAAAAAAATTATATACCATAGAAAATGTGAAATTTTGACAAGGGATAAAGATAAAAGTTAAAAGCTTAAAATATATAAATACTAATACATGTAATTATTTTTTGAGGTGTGGCTCAAAAATAACCTGACTATATAAAATTAACAATAATCCAAAGTCATGGAATTTAATTCCACTTCTATATGTTTGGCTTTTAATATAAAACAATCAATAAATTAATCACTTTAACCCACCTCTCCTTAATTATATATATGAACTCTCCACCACCCTATTTCAACCAAAAATCCTTGTAGATACTAAAATATATAATAATACCTCTATTAATCACTATACCAATGTCCAAGTGATTCTTTTCCTACCAAATTACCAAATACAAGCTCTTCAAGGGTCTTTGAAGTTGGGGATATTCCATAGGTAATTCTGTTCATGTACCTCTCTTAATTTATTTCTTTTTCAACATTATCATCACCTATTTAATCCTAAAATGCATAATATGTAATAAATCATTTATATACTACCATAAAATCTTTCTAATTTAATATCTCATACCAATTTCATTTCTCACCTCTTCATTTTCAAATAAATGATTTTTTGTCTATGTTATCCCGACTAACAGCCTCTGTGGTTACTAAAGTTGTTATTTGTTTCCTTTACCGCCTTCATGTCTAGCCTTAAAATAATTACTTTGGTCAAATAATAATTTAATATATATATATTATAAATTATTTCATATTCATTATATGTTATGCTAAACATAACTTTATGCTTTCTATATTTTTGTAATATGATAACTTCGTTTGGGGACGTGTGGACTACCAACTCCTCAAAATGATGTGATTGATTCAAATATTACATAGAATTTATTAAGAATTATTTTATAAGAAATATAAGATATAAATGAAATATTTATTATACTATAATGATAATATATATGTTTACCTATTTATATACATTTCATTTAATTTTACTCTTTCAATACGACATGAAAAATGAAAATAGTTATCATATGTACGTACGACCTATCGTCTACATGAATAGTGTATTATGTTTGTCTTAAAATAATATTTTAAATTATTATATAATAAATATATAAGATATTTATGTCATGTTTTATATTCTAGATATAATATACTTATGACCACATGATCTATTGACATCATACCAAGTTCAATTTCGACTCAAGTACCAAATATCAAAAAAACATCTGATATGAACATAAATAATAATTTAATTCTCATAACAGGGTAATAAGTGATTTTAAAAAATAATAAACATGAAAAAAGGTTTTAAATAATCTATAAATTTTTCTATGTATATTATTAGGGGATATAAATATTGTACGTGATGATTCATACTCATGATAAGGGAATTTCTTACCCTAATTTCCATTATTTGTGCTAAACGTCTACTACTTGATTATATCATTCAACTATTATATGGGAAATTAATTTTTAATATCTTATATTTTATTTCTATATTTAATTTTATTTAATTTTTTTAAATAAGTATTATTAAACAGAGTGTTTAAATTTCTAGTACAAAATGAAAAAATGAATGTTTTTTAACGTATACGACAACAATGTCTTCTTTACCGCTGTAACTGTTATTTCATATTTGTATTCCTATATACGAATTATTTTTTGAAGTTAAAATAAATATCATATTCAATTTTCATGTATTTTAGTATTGAAAATTGTTTTTAGAAGGCAATTATTAAGTCCACATCTTGAAATGAAATATTATGATAATAATGTGGATATGCTATTTTTCAATTACGAATAGTTTATTTGTTTTGATTATTATTTGGTTATTAGGAATTTCTTGTGTATATGGATGGTAACATGATTAACCAAGGTCTTTTTATCCCGTTATATATCTCTATGGAATTGGGTAATGAGACATATTTATACAATATGGTTTCTCCTAATATTTTTAGGGAATATACTATGATGGGTATTACAAACATAACCATGAAGGTTACTCACTATTTATCTGAAAAATATATAATGTGTTTATGATATGGATTCGACATGTTACCATTATTATTTTTTATTTCTATGATTTTTTAAAGAAACTTATGATTCCATGAGGTATGTTAAAGAGATTATTTTTTATGGGTGAAACATATGATTTAATGGATTTATTTTAATCATGGACTAAAATTTTTCATTTAGGATTTAATATCCCTTAATGAGATTTTTATTCTCATTTAATTTTTTTTAAATGTTTTCTTATGATATAATGATGAGTAAGTGAAATGAATAATTCATGAATATTTTTATCATGAAAACAAATCATGTTTTATTATTAAAAGTGTTTATATTGGTGGAAAAAATGAAAACTCTTTTTGTATTATTCTCTTGTACGATTATTGGATGCTATGTGTTAATAATGGCCTAAATATCTGAAACTATGAACATGAAAGGATCCTCAAAATGAATTCTTGAATTAAATAAATATTATAAAATGTTTAAAGCTGGATCTTTCTAGTGGTATCCGTGGTTTGTTTTAATAACTTTTGCGGTTAGGATATTATAAATAGAATAATAAAAACGATTTGTACATTATTATAAAATTGAAATGATATAGGATTTGAAGATTACCATGTATCATCATCTAATATATATCAATTGAGAATGGTTTTTTATGGAGGAAACATGGAATCTATGCCAGGAAAACATCTAAAAAACAACCTTAAAAATATCATTAACCATAGATGATTGGAATCATAATAGAGAAATTTGTTGCAATGATCAACCAGTTGCCTTAGGATATAAATAGTGATGGTATCAATGAATGAGATCATCCAGATCATCTATGGTGTAATATGTCAGCTGTGGATCATATCATAAGGTAACATCACCCATCATTTAGTATATCATCTAACCCTATACTAGCCGAAGTATAGATTTTATCACTATAAAATATTTTTTTATATCAGAGGGTGTTTAGAAAATAACAATTTTAGTCCTTCTATTTACTAATATGGAGGTGAAGACAATTAGTGGTGGTATATGGTTAATAATATCAAAGAAATTGAGGATATTTATTCTCTTGATTGGGACGGATTTGAAAATATCTTCTAAAAATATTTTAAAATGTGATTCTTCTTAGGATGGAAAGAAATTCTTGTAATTAGTTAAGGTTGATGGACCTGTGGATACTTATGAAGAAAAATTTACTTTCATGGAAAGGTATGCACAAATTTAATCCAGGATATTGAATGTAAAATAAAAGAATTTTATTCAGGATTAAAGACAAAGTACTAAAGGGAGTTGGCTTCTTTTGAGTTCTGATGTTACAAAAAACTTTTTCGATGTGCAAAGAAATTTGAAAAATAGTTTGCGAATTATCATTTGTTCCTTGAAAAATAGCTAAATAAGAGGCCTATGTGGTAGGAGAAAGGGAATAATTCTTCAAAATGATGTCTAAAGTTATGAAAATTATTTTTACCGTTTGTGATGATTGTGGTTAAAAACACACTGGAGAATGCCTTTTGAATTATGGTATGTGTTTTCGATGTTGTAAAATGGGACATAAGACATGTAATTCCCCAGATATTATAATGACAGTGGTAAAACAATATATTATTTATTTTCAATAATATTTTTATGGGTAATGAGATGGATCATTATGAAAATGAGTGTCTAATGATAAACCAGAATGAAGGGAAACATCCATACTATAAGAAGAATGGTGTGGTGAAATACTATGTAAATATTATAATATGTTGATCCATAAAATGATGTGGTATCATGAACATTGTTTGTTTTCTAAGATTATTCAAATTTTTTTTCTGAATCTTAGTCTACACATTCATTCATTTTTGAGAAATTTTCTAGCAAATTTGTAATTCCACCATAACAAATAAATTCAGAATATATAGTAAAAAAGAACAGGGGAAATGTTGAAGTAAACAATAAATTATAAAGAGCTTCCTGTATTTGTCTATGGAAATAATTTACCCAAAAACCTTGTTGTTTAATCTCTATTAGAGATTGATGATATTTTGGTTATTGACTAACAATATGTGTATCATGATAAGATTTAATGTATATTGATAGATGTTTCCTTCCATAAATACTTTTAGATGGTGTAAAATAATGAACCCTAACGACTGATAACATATCATGAAATTGAGAAACTGTTAAAAGATGTAAATGAATGATAACATTCAAATATTGTTTAAAACAAAAGAACTATTATGATTAAAAATGTACCAGTGGTAAATGTGTTTCATGTTGTTTTCATAATGAGTTTCTTATTATTCCGGATTGATAAGTTTAATTAACTATAGGCACATGGGCCTCAGCCCAGTTGGTGAAGACTCACTAGGTGCATCCAGGAGACCCGAGATCAAATTCAGGTTGAGGAATATTCCTGGGTACTATAGCATTACTATAGCAGGCACTGTAGCAGTGCTATAGTAGGCATTGTAGCATGCACTATTCGGTACTATATCAGTGATAACTATTCATCCATCTCGGCCTTCGGGCCACTATTTTGGTCCTTGGGTCCTGCAAGGCTTTCGGTCCACCCAAGGCCTTTGGGCCATTTCATTATCAAGACATTCGTGCCACCATAAGGCCTTAGGGAAATCCCAAGTCCTTCGGGCCACATGAATGCAGCCCCCAGACACACCAAAAACAAGGAGCACCTCCAGAAGAGGATTCAGAGCAGGTGCACTAATCAGAGAAGAGCCAAATGGTTTATCAGAATGAGAGGGTATGGCTATGAAATCATTACCAGCCTGTGATTGCATGGGAAACCCAGCCAGACGGTCATGAAAAGTTGAAAAGGTACAATCAGGATGCAGATGATGGGGATGGGTAGTTCCTTGTAGATAGTCTTGTTGAATTCCCTAATACCTTCGGGTCATGTAATCTCCTAATCCTACGGGCTATGTAATCTCTGATACTATAGGCCTTTTAAGGGTTCCCCCTCACCCTTGAAAGTGGGGTTATAAAAATCAATAAAAATGATGGCCTTTAGGCCATTCTGGAAATTTACTATAGAATTAGTTCCAGATTCTAAGATAAGTAAAAAAACCCCTTATTAAATGGCTCAAATTTAATATTCATAGTTGAATAAGAAATTGAGAGAGTTATTAGATAGTGATTTCATTCGACCTAGCACATAACCATGGGGTTCTACATTAATTTTTTATTAAAAATATATATGGTTCAACAAGATTAATCATTTATTATATATCCTTGAATAACATCACTGTTAAGAGTAATTTTCCATGGTTCATATCGATAATTTATTTGATCAGCTCTAGGGAGAAAAATAGTTTTTGAAGGTTGAATTGAGATTGGAGTACCATTAAATGAAAATAAAGGAAAAAAACATTTAATAGAAAAAATTTCATAATAGATATGGCCATTATGAATTTTTAGTAATGCTATTTGGGATAACTAATGCACCTAATGTATTCATGGATCTTATGAAGAGAATATTCTATGAGTTCTTGGATAAGTTGGTGGTTGTGTTTATTGCTGAAATTTTGGTATATTCTAAAATTAAATTGAATAAATAATGTCATCTAAGGATTACTTTTAAATCTTTAAAATAAAATAATCTACATGGTAAATTTAGAAAGTGTAATGTTTAGATAAAAAAATTCATTCCTTGGCCACATTTTTTCTTAATATGGAATAACTGTTCGTCCTGATAAAATGAATGTTGATGAGGAAAGGACAAGACCCAAAAATGTAATCAATATTTGTTTTTTACTTGGTTTGATATGCTGTTGTTTGAGGGGTTTTAAAAAAATCATGGTTATCAAGCCCACTGACAAAGTTAACTCAAAAGGGGGTTCAGTTAAACTGGACAAAAGAATGTGATGATTGCTTTTCGGAATTGCCAAGAAAATTGGTGAATGATCAAATTTGGAACTGCCTTCTAAAAATTGTGATTTTATTTATATACAATTATTCTTCAATGAAAGAACACGAATATATCCCAATGCGAAATTATTAGGTACTTTCTCATGATTCATGTTAGTTGTACACTCAAGAGTAAAATTACTGTACACACAATTTAGATCTAGCTGATTTTTGCATTAAAAATTTGTAGTCAACATTTGTATGGAGTAAAATTTAAAATATATAGTGAAGTCAAAAGTTTTAAGTATATATTCACTCATAAAGAATTGATCATGAGATAGAGAAGATAGTTGGAACTAATCAATGATTATGATTGCACGATTGATTTCCATATTGGAAAATAAAATAAAGTGGTTGATGATTTGAGTCATAAAAGTAATGCTACATTAAAAATGATACATTTAAGATGTGTCCTTTTCATTAATGGTTTAATAAACTTCATCATGGAATTTTTGTTGTATGAAATTATTTTTCTTTGTTTTAGGAATCAGTGACATTATATCCATCAGAGAGAATTAAGATAGAATATAAATAATATAGTAGGTTTCCAGAATAATTAGAATAGGTTCATAATGGTAGGCAACACAAATTTAATATTGATAAACATTTTGTTTTGTGATTTGGGAAGAGGTTTTGTGTGCCTTGTGATTTACATCTGAAGAAATATTTTTTATGTGAAGCTCATAGTTCTCTATTTTCTGATCATCATAGTAGTACTAAGATGTACAATGACCTTTGAGAGTGCTATTGTTGGGATGAAATTAAAAAAGATATTTTCGACTATACTGTGAAGTGGTTTACATATCAATAATTCAAAGAATAATGATAGTATCCAAAGGGGGTGTTTCAACCTTTTCCAGATCCAGAGTAGAAATGGGAGCATATATCCATGGATTTAAAAGTGGGTTTACAAAAGACTTCTTGAGGTAACAATGCAATCTTGTTTATTTTTGGTCGATTGAAACAATCTTCTCATTTTATTCCTTTTCAAGATACATTATCTCTAGATCAACTTTCTCAGTTGTATCATAAAGAGATAGTTGGGTTACATGGGGATCCTCTCTCTATTATATCTGAGCACAATCCTAGGATCACTTATAACTTTTGGAAAGGCCTTTAAAATTCATTGGGTACTGAATTAAATTTCAATATAGTTTTTCATCCTAAATTATATGGAAAATCAAAACAAGAAATTTCGATGTTGGAAGATATGCTGAGATATTTTTCCAATGATTTACTAGGGATGTTTGAATCAAAATAATTCTTTGGATGTGTTCTCTTATAATAATAGTTTTGATTATGGTATACATATGGAACCATTATTGTCATTATATGGACACCAGTGTCGAAATCTATATTTTTTGGAGGAATTAGGTGAAAAGAAGTTGATAGAACCAAAATTAGAAGATGATATGATAGAAAAAGTTTAGTTGATTCAGAAGTATATGTGGACAGCTTATAGTAGGAAGAAAATTTAAGCAGATAACAGTAAGAAGGATCTTCTTTTAGAGGTAGGTGATCATGTCTTTCTCCAAATTTATCTATGGAATAGTGTGATGTTTTTTTGGTAAAAGGGGAAACTGAGTCCATAGTATATTGAAACTTATGAAATCTTGATTAATGTTGGATCAGTTACATACAAAGTGTATTTACCCATATTTTATCCTAGGTAAACAATGTTTTTCCTATTTCAATGTTATGAAATATTATATCATTTCTTCTCATGTTTTGAGTATGTTGGTAGTTCAGTTGGAAGACAATCTTTCTTATGAGGAACTATATGTCTAGATTCTTGATTATATAGAGAAAGTGTTGTGGAATATGGTGATCCTTTGGGTAAAGATTTTTGGAAAACCCATATGGTTGAAGTGTAAACATGGAAATATAAAAATTCTATAAATAATAAACTCCTCCACCTATTTAATATGTGAATAAAAATTGTAAGGATAAAATTTCCAATAGGGGGTAGGATGTCGCATCCCAGATAATTATAGAATAATACATTTTCATATCTATTAACATCTAATAATTAGATATTATTTTTAAATTAAATGGGATTTTTTTTTCAGATAGCATACCCAAGACACAACAATGGGTTTCTCTGAAATATTTTTTTGCCAACAGCACTAAGTTAAACCGAAAAATCTGACATTATTATTATTATTATTTTAAATGGTAGTTATCGCTTGACTGTAATATTAGAGGGAATGAATATAAATATCTATATTTGGTTTAATGATGTTTATTATATGTTTTTACATTCATCCATTAAATTTCATTGGGTTAAAATTAGAATAAATCCAATTTTAGGTATAAAAGATCTACTATTTTTAAAAGGTAGTTTTATATCTTTTTAACAGTGAAAAAATTTTAAATCTAGATTTTGAAATCATTATAAGTTATTTTTTTGAAAATAAACTTCTTATTAGAAATTGGTATGTCAAAATTTAGTTTGGATAATTTTTTTGTATTTTTTTGATAATATTCATATTTTAAAGAATAGTGAAAATAGTATATTTTTATTAGAAACATCATCTTCATATAATTTATTGGTATAGTTAAATTTTATTTAAAAGATTTTTTAGAGTTTAATCAAATTATGTTTTTATAATTTAATTAAATGTAGGTCATTATAATTAATTTCAAGTTTTAAATAGATATAAATACATTTCAAACATTGGAATGTTTCACCTTAAAAACCAGTTTTTTAGTTTTGTTTTTGGAATAAATTTAAAATAAAAATTTCCCAATTATGTGAATTGAAATCGATAAAATGGATCCCATATTTGGATTCATATGGTCCAAAGTAGGTTTTAATGTTAATTTCGTTTTTATGAATAAAAAGTTATCATGCTAAAAAAATTATTTACCGTAGTAAAAGAAATTTCTTTCAAGTGTTAATGTTTAAAGTGAAAAACATAACATACCTAAAAATAAAATATTTAATCAATTTTTTTATTTTGGTCTGACCCTAACTATCTTATTAAACATAAATTAAAATAAAAATTATTTTAATATAATTCTACCTCTATATGGTTGGATTTTAATTTAAAATAATACCTAAATTATTCACTTGAATCCACCTCTCCTCAAGTATTAAAACCACTCCTCAAACACCCTTTTTCTTCCCCAAAATCCATGAAGCTCATAAAATATATTATCAATAATCTCTTCCAAACTCTCCACATATCCAATTTATTCTAGTCTCACCAAAATACGAAATCCATGGTTCTTAAAGTTCTTTCATTCAGAGGATATTCAAGTTGTAATTTTTTCAAAATAAATCTTCTATATTTTTCTACTTTCACAGCATCTCCTTCATCAATAAAAGCAATATTACTCAAGAGTCATATATATACTATATTTTTATTTTTATAATGGAATATCTCATATCCATTTCACTTATCATCTCTTTTTATTCAAATAATCAAAAATGTTGTCTATGTTTTGTCGGTTAATCACCTCCGTGAATAATTTTTATATTATTTTTCACTTATCACCCTCACTGCTGAACTGAAAACAATTATTATGGCAAAAAAATATTTTAATATGTTTATTGTAACCTATTATATAATATTTATATGTTATATTAACCATACCTTTATTATTTTTCTTTTGTTTCCATACGATATCTTTATTTAGAGACGTCTCGACTACCGTCTCCTCCAAATGATGTGATTCGTTCACACATCAAATGGAATGTATTAAAAAAATTTGTAAACTTATATGATATAAATTATATATTAATTCAACTATAATAATATAATATATCTATACATATTTATAAACATTTCTTTAAATTTCATTCTTTCAATACGATAGGAAAAACAAAAATAGTGTGCATGCCTACGTACGACCTACCGTCTCCATGAAAGGTGTTTTTAGATTTCCATGAAATTCTATTATAAATTCATATATAATTACTATATAACATATTTATATCTTGTTTTATATTATGTTTATAATGGACTTATGACCACAGGGAATATTTAGACCATACCATGTCCATTTTTGACTCATGTATCGAATATCATCAAAATAACTAATGTTAACCTAAATAATTATTTAATTTTTTTAACATGGTAAGAAATTATTTAAAATAAATAATAAACATGAAAAAATATTTTTAGGATTGTATAAATTAATATAATTTTATTATTCAGTAATTTAATGATTGTACATGATGAGTTGGACTCGCGGTAAGGGAATTTCATAACCCAATTTCCATGCTTTGGGTTAAACATATAATTATTAAATATATAATTCAACACTTATGTGTGAAGTGGAATTTGAATATCATAAAATTTATTTATATCATTAATTTCATTATTGTTTTTTAAAAATTTATATTTTTATATTAAGTGTTTCACTTTTCGTACAAAATGATAAAATAAATGTTTCTAACGTTTTCCGCGACAACGACTTCATTTCAACTGTAACCATTATTTTATATTTTGATTCTTATATAAGAAATAATGTTTTTAAAATTAATATAAATACCATATTACCTTTTCATGTATTTTGGTATTGAAATATGTTTTGAAAATAGATTGATTATATCAATATCTTTAAATAATATCTTGTGATTGCAATATGGAAATATTATTTTTTCTTTATGTTGGATTTATGTGTTGTGCTTATGTTTTGGTTCCATGAAATTGATTATGTATAAAGCTTGTTCTATGATAAACATAGGTTGGTTTATCCTGTGATATCTCTCCAAAGCATTGGGTGATGAGACAGAGTTAAACGATAAGTTTTCTCCTAAGAGATTTAGGGAATATACACAGATAGATTCTCCAAACATAACCATAAAGGTTAATCCCCATGTAGCTGTGAAAGCCAAAATGTATTTATGATATAAATGACACAATTTAACTTTAGGATTTATGATTTCTATGGGTTTCTCAAGAATCTTATGATTTCATGAGGTATGTGAATGGTATTTTGTTTTACGGGTGTAAAGTATGATTCAATGGGTTTATAGTATTCATGGAGTAATGTTTTTTTTCTGAATTTCATATCCATTATAGATATTTTATTTCCCTACCAATTTTTTTAAAAAAATTCACTGTGTATAAGGGTGAGTAAGATAAAAGAAGAGTGTATGTATATTTTTATCAATAAATGAAATCACCATTTATTTTAAAATGGGGTTCCTTATCTGAAAAAATGGATACTATTTTGGTAGTATCCCATTGTATGATTATGGGATGATATTTATTAATGATGGAATAATTAACTTAAAATCAAAAACTAAAAATACCCTAAATTTTAATTCATGACATAAATAAAGATTATTAAATGTTTACAGATTGGGCCTTATAGTTGGTATCATTGGTCATTTTAGATAACATTAGGGGTTGTGATATTGATAATAGAATATCCAAAAATGATTTTTTTACATTATTAACAAATTAAAATTATATAGCATTAAAATATTACAATGTCGCTTTGTCTAAGATATTTTGGTTCCTAATGTTTTTCTACAGATGAAATTGGATAGAAATGATGGGATGACATCCATTGGAAAACTACCTTCCAAATCAGCAACTTGAGATAGTCATGATCAGAACTGAATAGTTTGTTGTAGTGAGGGTGCAATTTACTGAGGCTATAAATGGTGGTGGTATCCATGAATAAGATCATCTAGTTCAACAATGGAGGAACATGTCAGTAGTGGAGCATTTCATGGGGTAACATCCCCCATCATTCAAAGGATCATTTGACACTATGATAGTTGTAGGGTGGATTAGATCACTATAAAAGATTTTTGATTTCATCATCCGTTCAGAAAATTAAAAGGCTAATCTTTCTGGTTACCATTTTGAAGGTGAAGTAGATTAGTAGTGGTCTGTGGAAAAACAATATCAGGGATAATTAAGGTATTGATACTCCTTATTAGGAAAAGTTCAAATATATGTTTCTTGAGAAATATATTATTAAGGAAGTTTTAAATAGGATGGAAAAAACAATTCATGGAATTAAGGTAGGAGGATGACTCAATGTCTTATTATAAAGAAAAATTCACTTGAATGGGAAGGTATTCTCCAAAATACTTCTGGAAAATTGATAGTAAATTAACTCATTTTCAATTAGGATTAAATCCAATGTATCGAAGGGTGTTGTCTTATATTGAGTTAAAATTCATGAAAAACTTATTCAATATGTGGAGAAGGTGGAAATGGAGTTTTTAAATGGTCATGTGTTCTGTGAAAAACATTATAATAAGAGGTTTAGCTGGTAAGAAAAAAGAAACAATTCTTCTAAAAAGACTGGTGTTAATAAAATTCGGTTTACAGTTTGCAAATATAGTGGTAAAAAAATTGTATAATGCATTTTGATTTCAGTTATGTGCTTTTTATTTCTAAAAATAAGACATAAGGATAATAATTTCAATGAAAAATATTATGATAGTATTAAACCAAAATTTCATTTACAGTTAGTAATATGTTTTAAGTGCAATGTGAAGGGTCATTATAAAAATGAGTGTCTGGTGAAGAACATGAATGAAGTGAAGGAGATAAACTATATGAATAAAGGTGTGGTAAAATAATTTCAACTACATCAGTAGTTGTTGGGACATCAAATTAATTGGAATCAGGTACATTGTTTTTTTACTGACATTATTAAAATGTGTGGTTTGATTTAGGGTCTAAAAATTAATTTATTTCTGATAAATTTGTTGGTATATTAAAAATTCTACATCATGAAATTAAATTAGAAATTATGATAAAAACACTTGGGGGAAATGTTGAGGGAAAATTATATTTTATGAATATTCATATTTTTATCTATGGTAATTATTTAACTTCAAACCATGTAGTTTCGTCTTAGAATAATATGATGTTATTTTCTTTGTGGATTGGATTGTGGTGTACCATTCGATGATTAACTATAGAGTTAAAGAAGTTTCTTTTATGAAATAATTTCAGTTTGTGTAAAATAATGAAGCCTTACTATTTATAACATAAAAAGAAGTTGAGAAACTATAAAAATATGGAAATGAATTCTACCTTATAAATATTATTGAAAAAAGGAACTGTTCGGATTAATGATTTGCTGGTGGTAAATGTGCTTTTTGATGTTTTTATTTAATACATTTATGGTATTATAAATGACCGAGAATTTGAATTTACTATTTAATTAGTTCTTGATTCTAAGACAACTTCAAAAGCCCCTTATCTAATAGATCAAATTGAACCTTTAGAGGAGAAGTACAAATTGTAGGAGTTATTAGATAAAAGATTCATTCAACCTAGCACATCACCATGGGGTTTTCCTGTCCTGTGTGTTAAAATGAAATATTGTTCAATGAGAATTCTCATTGATTGTATATACTTGAATATCATCACTATTAATAACATGTATCCATTTTCTCATATTGATGATCTGATTGATCAGCTCTTGGGAGAACATGATTTTTTAAGGTTGACTTATGGTAGGGGTTCCATCAATTGATATTAAATGAAGAAAACATTCTGAAGATTGTGTTTCATACTAGATATTGACATTAAGAATGTGTAGTTATGCCCATTGGTTTAACTAATAAACCTCTTAAATTCATGGATATTATTAATATAATATTCTGTGAGTTATTGGATATGTTTGTGGTTATCTTTAATGATGACATATTTGTATATTATAATAGTCAATAGGGTAAAAAGACATCTATAGGTTATTTTAAAACCACTAAAAGAAAAGATAATATATGGTAAATTTGTAATGTGTGAGTTTTGGTTATAAAAAAAGTTCATTCCTTGGTCATAATTTTTTTAATATGGCATAACTATTGATCCTGTTAAAACAAAAGTTGTTGAAGAATGTCCAAGACTGAAAAATATAGCTCAGATTCTTGGTTTTCATTGTTTAACCGGCTATTACTAGAGGTTTTCTAAAAAAATCATGGTGATCTATGCCACTGAGTAAGTTAACTCGAAAGGTTGTTAACATCATATAGACAAAATAGTGTGATGATTGTTTTTAAGAATTGGGAAAAAGATTAGTGAATGCTCCCGTTTTGGAACTCCTTTCATGAAATAGTGAATTTATTATCTATAGTGATGATTCATTTATAGTACTTGGTTGCGTCCTAATCCATAATGACCAAGTAATTACATATGCTTCATGTTATTTGAAAAATCTAAAGATAAATTACCCTATACATGATTTAGAAGTAACTGCTATTTTTTCATTAAAAATTTGGCCGCACCATCTGTATAATGTAAAATGTGAAATATATACTGACCATATATTTTTGAAGTATATATTCACTCAAACGTAATTGAACTTGTGACTAAAATGCTGGTTATTACTAATCAAATATTATGATTTCAGGATTTATTACCATCATAGAAAAGAAAATAATGTGGTTGATTTTTTGAGTCAAAAATGTAATTCTATATTAACCATGTTACATTTTGAATGTGACCATGTGAATAATTATTTGATAAAGGTTTCCATGGATGCTGTTAGTGCAATAAATTCTTTTTTTTTGTTTTAAGTGTTAGTGAAATCAAATCTATTGTATAGAATTAAGAATGTGCAGATGGAGAATGGTGAGTTGTGGAAAAAGGTAGAAATGGTTTAGAGGGGTAGGTTACCTGAATTTGACATTGATAAAGATCGTGTTTTGAGATTTTGGAAGAGGTTATGTGTTCCATGTGATTCATTTTTAAAGAAATAGTTGTTATGTGAAGCTCATAGTTCCTCATTTTAAGTTTATCCTTGCAATACCAAGATGTACAACCACCGTTGATAGTATTACAGTTGGGATGGAATGAAATGATATTTATCTAACATTACTATGATGTGTTTGACATTTCCTGAGGTGATAGTAGAATGATAGTTTCTAAAGGGGATGCTTCAGCCTCTGCTAATTCCAGAGAGGAAATGGGAGAATATATCCATGGATTTGGAAGTGGGATTAATGAATATTTCTTATGGTAACAATGTGATCTAGGATATTGTTGTTTGATTGACTAAATCTAATCATTTTATAAAAATTTGAGATAATTTTCCCTAGATAAACATTATTGGTTTTATATTAATGAAATAGCCAGGTTAGATATAGTTTCTATGTATACTATATCTGATCATGATCCCATGTTCACATATAACATTCAGATGGCATTTAAAAGTCATTGGGTACAGAAGTAATTTTCTGTACAACTTTTCAACCTCAATCATTTTGGAAATTATAATGAACAATTTAGATGTTGGAATATATTATAGGAGCATGTTAAATGAATTTCAAGGGATGTTAGGATCAAAATATTTATTTAGTTGAGTTTTATTATAATATATGTTTTCATTCTAGTATACAGAATATACCATTTGGGGCATTCTATGGAAAGCAGCGGTGAACTATGGATTTTCGGGATAATGTAGGTGAAATGAATTTGATGGTACCGGATTGGTAGAAGTTATGGAAGAGAAATTTCAGTTGATTAAGAATAATATGAGGATATCCCAATGTAGGTAGAAACGTTATGTGGATAACCAGAGGAAGGTCCATTATTTTGAGTTAGGAAATCATGTATTTCTCAATATTTCTCTATGGAAAGGTGTGTTTCATTTTTGTAAGAATGGGAAACTAATTCCATGGTCCATTGGAACCTTTTAAATCCAAGAGAATCTAGATCCATTTCTTACTGAGTGAATTTACACATAGTTTGTCCTAGGTATACAATTTTTTTCTTGATTTTATGTTATGAAAGTATATGTCAGATGTATCTCATATTTTGATTCTAGTGGTCGTTTAGTTGGAAGAGAATATTTCATATGAGGAAAAAAATCCATATTCCTAAAAATTAAGAGAAAGGGTTGCAGAATAACAAGTTTCATCAGTTTACGGATTTTTTGAAAAAAACATATGGTTGAATACGTAGCATTGGAATCTGAAAATTCTAAGAAGGGGAAATACCCCCATGTATTTGACAAGTGAAAAAATTAAAAGGATGGAATTTCTAAAAGGGGGAAGGATGTAACATCCTAGGTAATTATAACATAAGGCATTTTCATATTTATTAAAATTAAGGTGTTAGATTTTAATTTCACCTGAAAGTGGACACTATGTATGATAGCATACCTGAAACCCAATGATGGGTTTCTCTAAAATCTTAATTTTCATACAAGACTTAGTTATATTGAAAACTAATACCTTATTAATATTATTATTTGAAATAGTTTTTATTTCATAGCCATAGAATTAGAGAGAATGAATAGAACTAAATATATTATTCTTACACGTGTTTTCTAAATGTTTTTACAGTCATCCAATAAATTTCATTGGCTTAAAATGAGAATAAATCCAATTTTAGTAATAAAATCTCTAATGTTTTTAAAAGGTGTTATTACCGCCTATTAATGGAGAACCAATTTTAAATCTAGTTTTCTACTGAATTATTTTTTATATTTTAACAAATAATATTATTTATTTGGAAGTGTGAAATAAAAATTTATTTTCAATAAATAGTTTGTATTTTTTGATAAGATTCATATATTAATTAAGAGAAAAAAATACTGAATTTTAATTCAGATGTGAATTTTATTATAATTCATTTATATAGATATATTTTTATTTAAAATATTTTTTATCATTTAATTCAATTTAGGTAATTTTAATCAATTTCAAGTTGAATATGTATATATATATATATATATATTTCAATCTTTTGAACGTTTTCACTTTAAAAAACAGGTTTTTAGTTTTTTTTAGAAATAATTTTAAATCAAAATTTCCATATTATGTAAATTTAATTAGATAAAATTGATTCCATATATGGAATCAAAATATCCAAAAAAATTTGTATGTTCAATTTTAATTTTTAGGTGTCGAAATGTTAATATGGTAAGACAATATTTATCGTAATAAAAGTGAATCTTTGATAAGGGGTAACGATAAATGTTAGAAGATTAACATACATGAAAACTAAAACATTTAAGGGTGGTTTGAGGTATTTCCCAACCATAACCAGCCTATAAAAAATTAATTAAATTCAAAAGTAATTGTAGTTAATTCCACCTCTATAAAGATTGATTTTAATAAAAAATAATTAAAAAATTAATCCCTCGAACCCACCTCTCCTCATGTATAAATAACACCTCCCCACCACCTTATATAAAATAAACAATCCTTCTATCTGCTCAAATATCATAAAAAACATATCCACCTCACTATACCCATTTCCATGTGATTCTAGTCTCCCCAAAACACCTAATAAAATGCCCTAAAGTGTCTTTTAATGAGGGGATATTCAAGAGGTAATTTCCTCAAAGTACCTCTCTTAATTTTTTACTTTTATACATTATCCTCACCTCCTTCTTCAAGCATTAAAAAATTATGAAATAATAATTTATTTAATTTATTTTTTTATTTATAAAATAATATCAAATATCCATTTCATTTCTCACCACAAGTTATTTAAATAAAAGAAATTGTTGTCTAAGTTATACAGGTAATTGACTCCGTGAATAATGTTTTTATATTTTTTCTTTTACTGCCTTCATGGATGGTCTTAAAACCATTATTCTAGTTAGATAATATTTTAAAATGTATATTATAAACTATTTCACATTTTATATATGTTATATTAGACATACCACCATGCTTTCCATAGTGTTGTTAAATGATAACTTTGTTTGGGGATGTGTGGACTAACACCTCTTCAAAATGAGGTGATTTGTTCATAAATTCCCAGGAATGTAATATGGATTGTTTTAGTAAAAATATATTATATAAATGTAATATTGTATCTACTATAATTATATTATATACGTATACATAATTATATACATTTTAATTAATTTCACTCTTTCTATATGATGGTAAATATTAAAATAGTTTTCATGCGTACATATGGCCTACCGTCTTCATAAATGGTGTCTTTAGTTTCTTGAATATTATTATCAATACATATTTAATTAATATATAACATATTTATATCATTTTTCATCTTCTATATATAATTGGATTATAACAACTTGAACTATTGAAATCATACCAAGTTCCATTCCAACTCATGTACATAATATCAACAAAACATCTGATATGAACTTAAATAAATAAATAATTTTTATTTGCATAGTAATAAGTGATATGATATAAATAGAAAATTTAATTTTTTTCTCAATAATGTAAAAATTATTATATGTTTTTTATTTAGGAAAATAAAGGCTGTACGTGACGAGTTAGAATAACGGTAAGATAATTTCTTAACCCATTTTCAATTCTTTGGGTTACACTTCTACTACTAAATTATGTCATTAAAATCTTATGTGCGAAATGAATTTTTAATATCTTGTATTTTACATATATGATTAATTTCATTAAATAGTTTTTCAAAAGAAATATTTTTTTATGTAATGCTTGAAATTCTATAAAAATAAAAAAATGAATGTTTTCTTAACATATACTGCGAAAACAACTACACTGTCATTGTAACCATTATTTTATATTTGGTTTCATCTATAGGACTTATTGTTTTTAAAATTGAAAATAAATACCATATTCCATTTTTTAGTATTTTTTTATATAAAATGGATTTTTTGAAGGTATTGATTAAGTCAATATCATGAAATGATATCTTGTGATTCCAATGTGGAAATGTTATTTTCCCTTCATTAATGATTTATGTGTTCTTGTTATATTTTGGTTCTTGGGAATTGATTATGAATATAGGTGGTTCCATGATAAACTAGTGTGGGTGAGCCTGTGATATCTCTCTAATTAATTGGGTAATTAAATTTTGTTAAACGATATTGTTTCTACTAAGAGATTTTGGGAATATATAGTGTTGGGTATTCCAATCATAACCATGAAAAATACTCTCTATGTAGTTGTGAAAGCTACAATGTAAGTATGATATTTATTCCACAAGTTAACCTTATGATTTATAATTTATATTTGTTTATCAAGAATCTTATAATTCTAGAGGTATGCTAAATCAATTATGATTTATGTTGAAAATTATGATTTAATGGGTTTATCATATTAGTGGACTGACATTTTTTGTTCCTTATTTTATATCCCTTGATGAAATTTTTTTCTCATCCCAAGTTTATAAAATGTTTTCACAGGATATAAGGATGGGTAATAGAAATTAATAAATCAAGAATATATTTATCAACAAACAAACATGGTTTATTTTTAAAAGGGATTCCATTGGTGAAAAAATGGATACTATTTTAGAAGTATCCTCACATATCATTATCAGATTATATGTATTAATGATGGACTAATTTTCTAAAACACTATTCCTAAAAAAGTTCCTCAATGTGAATTCTTGACTTAAATCATGATTATGATATTTTCATATTTGGGGCCTTATATTTCACTATATATTTGGATAGATCCATCGAATCCAATGTTATAGAAGATTTTATTGGAATTCATACAATCATATATGAAAATTATTATTTCCCGATAGTCGAACCATTCCATATAGACTCAATCTTGTTGTATATAATAATTTTAGAGGATGTTAATTATGTAATACATCAATCCAATTATGTTATCATTTGACAAGGATAATAACTACGCTTGGTATAGGTTCGTGTGGATTTCATTAAACTTATCCATTCTAATATAGATGAATATTGATACCACCACGAAGAAAATTATGAAAATGTCTATTTCATCCTATTATAGATGATATTGGCTTGTTGTTATCTAATATAATACATCCACATGGTAACTCTTCAAATAGGGGATATAAGAAAATGATGGTTTATAAATTAGTTAATCCATAAAACATAGTACATAGATGAGTAAGGGGATCAATTCATCATTTGTGTTAGAATATTGTCATTTTATCTTCTGGATCATCAACCCTTAGTCACTCTTAATGTTCATGTGGGATACTGTTATCTAAAAGAGATAGATCCAAAAAAAATAAAGGCTTAGTATTTTTTATCATTATTATTGAAACCTTCTGATAGTAGGAATAAATTTAGAAGAACCAACTTCAGGTGGAAGATGATAATAATCCATTATCCCACACTATTAAGCCATTTTTTTAATGCTCTATATTTTATGGCTTCAAGATGATACATCAAGCTACACCTTCATTATATGGGGAGTTCCATAGAAGGATAAAACCACTTTATTGGGTTGATGCATATTCACTGATGAACTCTTATGGGAAGGGTAAACTTGAATGAAACCTTGAAAACCCAACATTTTATAGCCCTCTATGACATGAACTTGATGTCAAACTGTTGCTAAATGATTGGCCATTATTCCAAAATATTTATTAATATTTGAAAAATAAGGTTGCACTAGGTCAGATAAAGAATATAAATGTGATGAACCTTATGATGTTATAGATAATGTATGATTTATTATAATAACAATAAATGTTAATAAGTGCCTATGGATATTATGATGTTAAGTATTAGTACCCACAAATTTTCTACAAATATAATAGATAATATTTTTCATTCATGAAGCATTCATCTAGAAAAGGAAGGTTCAAATTAATCACTTCATGGTCTCTATATTCTTGAAAAGAGGATTTATTTTGTTAGTAGAATTTAATCCTATGTATAGTAATGATACTTCTGAAGATCAATGAAATATCATTGAAAATATTTTTCCCAAGGATAGGTGACTCCATTATTCATCAATTTTGCGAAGCTTAAACATTTAACAATGACTTTAGCTATGAATAGTCTGATATAAATGATATTACCATAGATTCCTCATATCGATATGATGTTCCAAATAGGTTTCATTTTATGGATTTCCTTATCCATCATAGGTTTGAATTCAATACTGTGATGGTTTACCAAAAATATAAGAAATTTCCCAAATGTTACCCATGAATCACATTTCAAGGGGTGAAACTTAATGTTATTTTGAATTATATTATTGAAAATTGATTTGATATTAGAAACAGGAAGAAAATATCATTAAAACATAACTAGAAAATCATCCATGTAGATTTATATAATATTCTTCCAAAGGAGATTGAATAAATTCGTCATGGTATCTTGATTTGTGGTGCCCTAATTCATAAAAAAAGGTCATCACGTGATAGAAATATACCCCTTAGATTCCATGAAGGGATTTTATTCATCCTAATAATGGTAAATTTGTATTTTTATATATCTATAAATTCTTTCAATTATGGATATCTCTTAGAAAAAAATCTATCATTTAACACCTCTATGATCGAGGCAGGAAAATCATCCTTTTAGAAGTACATGTTGAGTTTCGTGGAGTAAATATAAATAATAATCTAAATTTTATTCAATATAAATGGGAAAATATTTGAGATAAAGTTCTAGTATTTAAATTTCTAAATTAATTTTCTTTGATGAAATTTTTACCTTCAACTTCTACGAAAGCATCATGGGTTATAGGCATTTTCTTGGACACCTGGTTATAAGCCTGATTATTTTTGTAACACCGTGAGATTTTGTGAAATATTTAAATCAAAAAATTTTAATTTTTAGATATTTATAATTAAACATAACACTATTTTTATATCTCTTTACATTCACATATAATTATGTTTTTAATTACACACAATAATGAGTTCATCTTGAGTTACACACAACACTATTTTTAAACAAATATTATTATGTTATTAATATATTATTGATTAATATTGAAGTTATCAAATAGACATTATAATTATGGGTATGAGTATTATTAATCATATTATGAAAATTTATGTGTTAATAATTTATATAAAATTAATTGTTTGGTGACTAATTAATAATAAATAATAATAAAAACCATTTCAAAAAAATGGATTTTTTATTTGAAAAATAATTCATATGCTGGAAAACTTATTTTAATTAATTAAATTAAAACAAACCTATTTTGGTGAATTATATTTATTAATGTTACTTATTATTTAATGAATTAAAATTTAAAATTCATCTTATGTGTTTTCAAGGTTACATATATGCATAAATCCAATTTTACATTTAAAATATTATTTTATAAAAATGGTTTTTGGAAATTGGAATAGTGATTTTAATATTAATTTTTACAACATAAAAAATTTATTTTAATTTTTTTAAATCATAATATTAAAATTATCTTAATGTAAAAGTTTCAAATTATTCTGAAAAGTTTCTTTTTTTGACGAATAGTGGAACATATTGAATTTTAATTGAAATTATAATTTTATTTTAAATTATTAATAACGTAAAATTATATTTTATGTTTATTTAAATTTTAATATATATAAAAATATATATATTAATAAAATATAGGTCATTATATTCAATTTCATAATGAAATTGGATAGAAAATAATATAATGTTTCAAACCTTTTCTGATTGATAATCCTTGGTCACTTTTTGTTTGTGGGATTAATTTTAAATTAAATTTTTATAATTATATCGATGTAATTTTTAAAAATTAATTCAATATTTTTTAATCAATGTAATTTATATTATCTAATAAATTTAACATTATTTTTTACCAAATTGAATCGTAAAAAAAGTAAAAAATATTTACCATGATTAAGGTAAAAACTGATTTACCTATTGAAAAACTATGAATATAAGGGTTACAAATTACTTATAAACATTAGATGTTCCAATTTAATATCCATATTTATAAATTATCTCTAATATGATTCATAATGGCCAATTTGTATCCCTTTAACTATGAAAAACATGGGTACAAGTGTTTCCTTTTTAAAAATTAAAAGTATCCCACTAACTTCACGTATAAAAGCCAATGACCATCCTTCCTTCATTATAATCACAGACCCTTTTAGATCATCTAATTCATTCCCAAATATAATTCAAAATTCAGTTATCTCATCTGAGAAGACATATTTTTTGAATAATTTCATCCTATGAAGGATTATGATGTAATCATAGAGAGGATAACCAAAGAAAAATTAACATTCTTCAATGAGCATTTTTATATTATTTATTCTTCCACCTCCTATAAATGTTAATTAACCTGGATTATAAAATAAAATAATTATCTAAAATATAAATATTTTTTAATTTTAATTATAATGACCTAAAACCATCTCAAATTTCATCAATTGGGTTCCCAAATCACCATTCTTGTGTACTATTGTCTACCACAACGTATATCGATGTCATTCATTTTTCCATGCCCACCTCTCACCGTTGGGTATGAAGATAGATGAAATGTATATATAATATATTTATTACAAATTTATTAATTTTTATTTTATATATCATATATTACTTTTCTACTTTACAATCCATATGGGTAATGGTGTCGTCGCTCGTGTGTACAGTGGACTACCACCTCGCGAAGCGGTATGATTCATTTTTCACTATCATTTTACCTGAAAGATTCTAAGGATAAATATATGTGATATAAATGACATAATTTTTAGAATAATTACATTTTTATCAATATTAAAATAAAATATATCATTTTATATCTTACCTTATAACTAACTAAAAGATGATAATTGCATTCATATACGTGTTAAATACTGCCTTCACGAAGTGATGTGACTCTCTTTTAATCAAAAGTCTTCATGGATGATATGGGTAAGTATATTTAATTAAATATTATGGTATTTTAGATATTATTATCATTTGGTCATTATAATATATTACTTACCTCCTTTTCAAAATGATCATGAAAAAATGGGAAGGTTTCTTCTGCATACGTATGGCATAATGTATCCATGGTGGTAACAAACTTCATTTCGAGAAATCATAATTCATGATTGATCATAAAAGTACAATTGATATATTAATATGATAATTGTGTCAATAATATTTTTTGGGATGTGATATAACATTGATCAAGGTAATAATAATGAAAATAGAAAATCAACACATATACGAAAAACGAAGTGGTTATTACCCAAAATATGACATTAAAATGGAATTGTTATATAATGGTAAGAAAATGGAATATGTGCATAATAAATGTTATTATATATATAAATTAACGGTTATTTAATATATTTATAAAAAAATTATATTTATTATACATGATATTTTAATGAGTTTGATGGAAATTGAGACTTATAGTGATATATTTCTAGTCTCTCCTTTCATTCTGGGAGCCGTATTCAAATTCCTCACTCATTTATTTTTAGTGATGTATAGAATTCCACTTTTAAATTTTATATCCCAAATACTAATATTTTCATTATATTATTAGCCTCGTTTTATTTTATTCTTTAGTATGGATTTGGACTAAAATTAGTAATTAAGAGGTAAGGGATTCTTGTCTAAATTTATCTTCATTGAGTCATATGTTAGGTTATGAATCAATAATCCTTTATTTGGTGTATACACATCCCACATAACAAGTAATATCATTAATTTATTTATCCAAATTATAATTTAACATTATTTTCATTATTTTCATTCATTTTTTTTCATGTTTCAATGTTTCCAAATTGGTAATGATTTTCTATTACAATCTCATTATTTATTAAGATTGTTTATAATCATATTCCTAATGATGTAATTTTATGATAAAAGCCTCATGATAATCTTTAATTTTATTCTTTACAATTTAGGTCGTGATAATAAATTTTTAAGCTTCAATTTCCTCTTTTTATGCACTGAATTGTTATAAAATAATGTTTCATAGAACAAATGTCTTTTCATTCAAATTCATATTTCATCCCAAACTATATTTTCTAAAATTGTTTTAAAAAATTCTTGTAACATTATTAATATTATTTAATAATGAAAATTTTACCAATTTTTTACTTTTTATGAATTTTTTAAAAAGAATCGTCATTTCATTTACAAAAACAAATTTATTTTGGGATTTTATCATAAATATTAAAGGGTTATTTGGTTTAATATGTTTAGTATAAAATTATTTTCCCACCATCTTGACCATTATTTTTTAAGAACTATAAATTATAAGTTTCAATGATTGTTTCAAAATAATTGTGTTTCCATGAAATATTATAATGTATTATTTTAACAAATAAGTATTTTAAATAAAAGTTAATTTCAATAAGAAAATATCCAATTTATTTATCTTTAATACCTATTTTATAGAGAAGATATGGAGTCTAAAAAGGCGTAGATAAACATGAATGACTTAGTTTCCAAGTACAATTAGTACCAGAATATTACAGTTGATGAGGAGGGGTACGATTATGAAGATGTGGTGGAAGAGTCTCAAAAGACATAGAATATTTTTTGTACAACCCATGACCTTACTCCATACTTCCATGGTGATGATTAGAATGGTTCAAACCCCTCTATTAGTCAGATATGTTTCTTTTAAATTTTATTTTCATAGCGTGGTTTGCCTTGTGTTTTTCTATTTCATGCTACACTTGTTTCTTTGTATTGAAATTACAACGTTGGTAAACATATTTTTCTATATAAATGAAATCATTTGATGTTATTTATGAGTTACTAGGGATATTATCCAAGGACATCATTCTTATTATTTCTATAAATAGTTTATTATGTTATTGAAAATAGGTTTATGATACTAATTACTCTTCACTGGGTTATACCATGAAAAACTTCTTTTAAACCCCGCTTATTTTTTCATGGGGTATGCTTGGATGAAATGATGAAATACTTATGAAAAATGTTTCATTTCAACAGGTTCACTTATGATTAAATGTTTCTGAAACCAAATTAATTTCATGGGTTCTAATACGATGAATTTCTTATGATCTTTTGGTGTGAATAAGTATAATGTTTTTTATTTAATGGTGGTTACGTTATAACCAAGGACAATGGAAAAATTATTTCCATGGATAGTCTGAACATTTTAACCATTGATGGGTGGTACTTATATCTCTCTTCAATGTATTAGGAAAGAATTTATATCATATGAGGTAGAAAGGATGTGAATGGGGAGTAAACTCAATTTATTATGAAACTTTTTTTACTATATTGGTCTTTGTATTGAATAATGAGTACAATGATGGTCTACTGAGTGATCTCATTCAACCATGTGGAAAGGGATACCACTCTGTGTGGTGTTATTTCATTCCCTGGAGGTATAGTTTCCAATTTAGTACCCTAATATGTTTTGTAAATGAGCCTTAAGAACTAACTAAATGATTTTATATGCATATGTTT
Organism: Viscum album; assembly: GCA_963277665.1. Classification (NCBI taxonomy): domain Eukaryota; kingdom Viridiplantae; phylum Streptophyta; class Magnoliopsida; order Santalales; family Viscaceae; genus Viscum; species Viscum album. The sequence continues at coordinate 408,995,669 of OY728130.1, forward strand.
ATACCAAAACAATTATGTCTTATACCAGTTTTATAATATCATGGATCGAGTTGTTTGAATTTTTTATGATTCATGTCTTGTGACTATTAATCTCAATTCCATAAATCATTATTATAATCTTTATTTTGTATTGTATCTATTTTCAAATATTATGATCATTTTTTAATATCGATATTCTTATGTGTTGGTTATGTATCTCCCATGTATAAACTTATTGAGAATCTAAGCTCACACATTTTTTTATTCCTTTAAAAAATATATGAGGAATGTTTTCTATGTTGGATTAATACTGGGCATTGATATTTAAGAGATACATTGATGATATTTCATGGATTAAAATAATTCTGTTTCAAGATTCCAAAGACACTACAATATTCTTATCCTTATATAGGTCATTGTTTAATTTATTGAATATTCATCTTAAAAAATTTAAAATCCATATATGAAAATACTTGGTCACTATTGTTGTTAATATATTAATGATCAAGTAAACCATTTTAAACAATTATGGGTAGTCTTTAGTGATATCCCTAGGGATATTTCCAAGGATATGTCGATGTATGTGTCTAAGGATGAGTATAAGGATCATCCAAAATATAGAATAATTTACTAGAACATTTGAAATTTATAGTGAGATATTTTTCAAAAAAAAATACATCCCTATTTGAATATTAATGGTTGATATAGCATTTGAAGAGTGGTACATATTGGTTGGTTAATAATTCTTTGATAGGTTCATTGATTTGGGCTTGATCATCATGTGGTGCACAAAAATGGTATTTTCTTCACACTTGGTTTGACACTATTGGGGAATTTTATTTCAAAAATCACAAACTCTTTATAAACCCTATGTTTATTTAAATAGGTGATAACTAGGAATGAACTAGGATAATATTAAGGTTTCAATGATTTAAAATAGGGTATGATGATTTAGACATATTTTTTATGATTATCGTGATTATGTTGTTCACTAATTTCATTTTTGTTTCTCACACTATGTTGTTAGTTTTAGTCGATGGATGAAACCTATGAGACCAATGTTAATGATGAGTTCAAAAAAGAATGAAATGATTTTCCTATTGAGTATCTAAATGTTAGGAGAGATTTAATGAAAAATATCATTACTATTCTCACATTGCTGCAATATGAATTTAATTATACTATAATTTTTTTGAGACAAGGATGGAACAACATTCTATTGAGTTTGTTATAGGGAAATTCTCACCTTATTTTAGTGGGTTTTATGATCTAATTATTGATGAATGATGGGCCAACACCATTGAAAATAATTTTCCATCCTCGAGCATTTATATCTTGAGAAATTATTTTTGACTATATACGATTTGTATAGTGAAGTAGATCAATTATAGAATATTATCAAGAATATGAGTCAATGTGAAGGAATTGAATCCATGGATTGGAATGAATTGAAGAAAAGATTCTTCAATACTTAAATTCCATTCATTCCTAATACGAATATAAATAAGGAGTCACTTGAGCAAAAGAAAAAATTGTGGTGAATTTTTTGGTACCTATGAGGAAATAATTACAATACATGTGAGGTATACATCAGGTATTATCACCCAACCTAAATGTTAGTTTTATTGATTATTTAGAGGGATAAAAACATTTTTATTTATGGATTTATCCCTAAGATACTATAGTGAATATGAAGAAAGTGTTCAATTTTCATTCATGGTGGAAATAGAGGTTTGAGTTACGTATCTATCTCTTGGTTTGGATAAGAATAGAAAAATAGAATTCAAAGGATAGTCTAAAAACAATGGAGTGAAGAAGATGGTCTTTCCCTTATGATCAAATTATTGTATGAAATATGGGGGATATTTTCATATGGTAAATGGTAAAGGATTTATATAGAAAATGGAAGGTGATCTAAGAATAGATATCTAAATTGATGGAAAGAAGATAACTAATGAATATAATTAACAGAATGCTTCACATAATAAACCCCAAGTAATCCATTTTTTTAAATGAAATACGTATGAGATTTATGAAATTAAATTCCCTAATCCAAGAACTAATTGGTATGATAATCCAAATAAACCTTTGAAGATAAATGAAAAAAGGACAGATAATGAAATCATAACAGTTTATGTGAATCAAGATGTTCAGGGAACACTCATCCTATACTACATAATTGGGAATATTATGTTGTATTTTTTATGAATAATCCTTATGAAAACCATATTGTTTTTCCTTTAGTGATATTTCATCTGATTTTGACCACTGGTTATATCCCTATGCATGTACTAAGGAATAATAAAATAAAAGTTTATATTCTATAGAATTATGGTTAAACAAAAAATTTCCAATTAAAATGTTTTTATATAATATTACAACTTATTTAAGAAAAAAAATTAATTAAATTTTTGAAGTATATATGGTTTTAGATAATATTACCTCAGGAGTTGTATATATCATCATGGGTTTATGAGTTTGAGTTTGATCAACAAATATAATTAATTTTCCCATATTTGGAGTTCTACAGGTTATGATTTTATCCAGATTAAGGATATTTTAAGAGACATTAATTGTAATATTCCCCTTTGGTTTTATATATGTTTTTGTGAGAGAGTAATTTAAGGATGAATATATTTATACTTTTTAGATAGATTTTTAATAGTATTTTAAACCCTTAGGGTTTATCTTATAATTTTTTTGATTTCATTGTGGTTTTTATTCGATTATCTTAAAATGTCATCACACATTATCATTACAAGATAATAATTCTCTCATGATAATATTTCTATAATATAAATTGAGGAAGATGGAAGGATATATATAACACCAAAATAAATAGTTTATTATCAGAATATAGGGTTTACCACAATGTTTTGTTGAATTCTTCGGCATGATCATGATATGGAGATAGGTGTAATCATTATGTATCATCCTCATATAGATAGTAATTTTAAGAGAATAATTAAACTGTAAATGATATTATAAGACATTATATAATGGATATCAATGGTTTCTGGAAGAAATATATTCCTAGGGTTTATTTTTTTCAATGTTAACTTTAGCTGAAGCATTAATATGGATCATTATGAATCCATTAATGGAAATAATTTTATAACTCCATCATTCTATAATGAGGTTATAGAAAGAAATGTATTGGGACCTAACTAATATTATGAATGGTAGATCCATTTAGAGATATTTTGAAACATGAGAGTAATATATTGTTTTGATATAAAATTTTGGATAGAAATAGTATACTTGATCAATAATTTGTGGTTGATGAGAAGGTCCTTCTATGAATTTATATTTAGACAAAGGAAGGGAAAACTAATCCCGAGGTATATCTATTCCATTAAAACAATTGATCATTTATATAAAATATCTTATTGTTTGTAAAATCCATTGACCCTATTTCACATTCATATTGTGATACATTTATCTATCTATAGGATATACATACTTAATCTCAAACATTTACTAATCTTAGAGGTTTTTTTCTAGATCATAGTATTCCTTATAAGGAACAGAAAATAGAGATTTAAAATTGAATATATAAGCATATAATAAATATATAACACTAACATGGTCAATGTTATATATTGAAACCACCATTTTGATTAATCTATATTAGGAACTTAGGATTTAATGAGTCATAAGTATCATCGGGTTTTGTAACCAAAGTGACTAATTTCTAGGGTGAAATTCATTTTAAGGTATTAGAATTTAACAACATGACATTTTTCAATATATTTTTATTGTCAAAAAATTTAATCTTTTACATATTTTCCTTTAAATAAAACAGTTATTTTATCGATCATTACGAGAAACATTGAGTTTGTATTGTATTATATGAATAATAGGTTTTAGTTTTCTTCAACCATGAACCAGAGTTTAAACAATACATAAATTGTTATTAAAATACTATTATTTAATATGATAGTTATCACCTAGCCGATGGAATGGATGGTATGAATAGGATTAAATAATTTATGAAAATTTATGGTCTTTTAAAATATAAGAAATTAATTATTTGGTAAAAAATTATTAATAATTGAGAATAAATCCATTTCAAAATAATAGAAATCATTTGTTTTGAGAACATAATTTTATGCACAAAAACCATTTTACCTCAAGATATTAGACAACACACTTTTGCGTATTTATTTACATTTAAAATATATATTATATATTAAAATAATGGTTTAAAATTTACTATATTTTCTCAATAAAAGATGAGAATAAGTCAACTTTTATACATAAAATCTATATTTTCTAAAAAGGAGGTTTTTTATTTTGGAACACATATTATTAAATAAGATATTACCACATTCATAAAATTAATATTGAAAAATAAACAACATTTTTCCAATAACAGTATCAAAATTATCATACAATAAGTTTTTTAGATTTTTAGAAAATGTTTTCTTTTTGAAAAATACTGAAAAATACTGAATTTTAATTGCAAAATGCCTTTTCAGTTAATTTATTTTGAATAAAAATTTCTATTTAATTTTTTTAAATAATAATTATATCAATTATAAAATATATTAATCTAATTCAGTTAACTAGAATAAATTTCATATTGATATTGAAAAAATAAATCATTCAATGTGTTTGAGTGTTTCTCATTGAAAATATGCTTTCCCATCACATCTCTGAGAAAAAAGTTAAATTAATATTTGATACTTATGATCATGGAATTTAAATTTTTTTAATATTTGGAATTAGCGTAATTTATATTATCTAAAAATTTTACTTTAAATTTTTATCAAACATAATAGTAAACATAGTAAAAACATTACCGTTGTTAAGGGAAAAACTAAATTCCAAGTGAGTTGAACTAAGAAAATAAGGGTAATAAATGGACAGAAAAAATATCCAACACCCTATTTAAGGACACATTTCAATATTCTATTTTATATTTTATATAGTTTCCCATTTGGGATCAATTTTTCTTATTAAAATTTGGATGCACCTTTTTTTAAATTACATGTCTTCCACTCACCTCGATTATAAAAGGCCACCCAAGATTCCTCTCTTCTTCAAACCTTAAATTTTTTTGGATCTACCAATTAAAATCCAAATAAATTCTCAACCACCTTCCTCTCACACTATAAGCCTTAGTTTTTGATGAAATAAAACCTATGATGGATTTTTGTGTAAACATAAGAAGCATACCCATATATAATGTAACGTTCTTCAATAACGTTTTTTATTTTATTTCTGTATCCACCTCATTTTATTTGTATTAAACCAAAATTATATAATAAGATACATATATTCCATATAATATTTTGTAATTAGATAAAGGTAATGAAATTCAACCATCTCTACTTTCTTCTAATGTATTATGATATATCCATTAGGGTGTACGGTGGACTACCACCTCATAAACTGATGTCGTACACATTCCATTACCACATATCACGATTGGTAATAATGATTTATATTAAGTATAATTTGATATTAAGAACATAATTATACCTTTTGAGTCATTATGTCATCTCTACCTTTTTTACATTCCATTATATAGGGGATATGATAATGTTCCTCGTGTGTATGGAAAATAAGTGCCTTGTGAAGAGATGTGATTTGTTTTTCACTAATGATTTACATAGAAGATAATAAGGATAAATATTATTGATTTGAAATTTGTACATTATAATTTTAAATTACTTAATTTTTAAATCCATAGAAACATTATTAATGCACCATTTTACCAACAATATATATCACAGTCATTTTAAAATGTTTTTAAAGAAGGCATACTTTTTTAGGCTTGTAAAATTTGTTCTAATATATAATGAATATAAAATATTTATTATTTAGACTAATAAATAAGATTGACAATGTGTATAGTCAATAATTCATACTAGTTTGCTTCCTATTCTATAGACTATTTTTTGTCTTTCTGACTAACAAAAGTCAAATCCATCGGATTGAAAATAGTTCTGTTCAATTTGATTGAACATAGTCCAGTTCATCAGATTGATAAACTATAGTGTATTCTATAAAATTATAAAAATTTCATAATATGATTAATTGGAATTATTTATATTGGATGGAATATGTGGAATCATTTTAATGGTGCTGATAAAAAAAATCAAATTGAAACATTTTTTTGATATATCAATTATATATCATCTGAGTCCATTATAACTAAATCTGATATTTTGGAAATTTATCTATTGTATGGGATCTAATAAATATGTGTACATTAAAAGAGATTTTATATGATCCATTTTTCAACATAACATCTTTGATATCATTCTCTTCCTAAAAACGATTTCTCTAACTTTTTTATATTTCATAGACCACTATTTCAATGGATTTCGAGTGAGAAATTGTAAAATCCATATTCCTTTTTGTTTTTATATTCATCTATCTGGTCGAGGGTATATCGATGGATTCAATGTTTAGGAATAAAATTTCATCTGCTCTTTGAGATCAAGGTCTTATGAAGATAGAATGTTAGCTAAAACTAGTCTTTTTGATTGATGGATTCAAATGATCTTGAAGATATTGTCATTCAAATCAACATTTTGATAGATTTTTTGGTATGGAAAGAATGAAATTTTCAATATGGTTTAAAACTATTAATATCTTATGTCAGGATTTGTAAATTCTTTAAACACTTTGGTTAAAGATTTAAATTAATTTGATATATCTTTTAAATAATTCTTACATTATTATAAGATTTTTTAATACTTATGTATATAAGTTTATATTACACCCTGAATTTACTCTTGAACTTTTAGTTTACTAATATTTATGAATATTGTTTTATCATATTGTATATAAGGCTAATTTAAAAAAACAATTTTATCTTATGATTTCTGGACCATTAAAAAAACATTGCTCATCAGATGACTTTAGAATCTGATCTTTTTGACTAAATATGTTTTTTGATTTGTGTTTGTATAACTTTTTAGTCTTCATCTCACATCCCCATGTTATTTTTGACATCCAAAACTATTAGAATCCAAAAATTGGTATCCGAGAAAGTTTTACTGCTATACTTGTAGAGTTTCTACTTTTATTATATACTGTATGTTTATACACTTTCAATAAAAGTTTTGGTCATTAATTGGTTTTACACCATCATGTTTTGTTGGAAATTGCTTATTTTGTTAAAATATTATAGGGATAAATTTGGGTAGCATTGAGAATATGAATTCTATTATACAACATATTTTTATGGGAATGATTAGGAATAATGGAGATTTATAATGAATAATTTTTTGATAAACAACATTTATGAATTTTTTTGATACTGACTAGTAGATATAAAATCACTGATAAAGAAGTCATAACTTTTACTAATCTTGAAAAGTTGTAATATCAATGGAAATATAAAATAAGGAACACTCTATTATTTTCTAAAAAATAAATTTCTATATTTAAATTGCATCCTTTGAAGATGAAAAATAATATTTAGATGAAGTAATAGGTAACACATTTTTGAACTTCTAAATTAATATAAACCATATTATCAATTCTTAGATATGATTATTGAGATTTTGATTTTATACATTGATAATTTGTTTATAGGATGCACAACTGATTTATGATGAGTTTAAATAGTTTATGATATCATGGAGAGAAAGATATTGATGACAATATTTTAGTTGAGGAAATTATAAAGATCCTTCCAGTTGAATTGGAAAGAAAAATTACTTATTTGGATAAAACAAGAAGGATTAATAATCAAACTCTTGATGACGATAATAGAACCCTAATGTAGTATAAAGGTAGACTTAATAGATATTTATATAAAATGAAATTGAATAATAAAGTAGTTTATTTTTTAACTAAAAAAAATATTCCTATTAAATTTCAATATAATGATAATTTTCTGAAGAAATAGAAGAAGGATAATGTGTTTATTAAGTAAGATACCAGTTCTTCGGAACAATATAAAAATTAGTTGTAAAATCTTGCAAGAATAATGAATATAATCTTGGATATAAACATTTCTAGTAAAAATATAAGAGAGAACACAAGGATTAAAGTGATACAAATGAATAATTTTAAGTTATGTATTATATGTGGAATACAGAAGGATATACCAGGTCTCATTTTACTAAGCTGAAAATGAAGGACAAGAAAGAATGGAATTCAGATAGTAGTTGTAAAAAGATTAATAAACCAAAAAAAGATTATTCTAAAATATTCAAACACATGGAGTGTTTGTGGATGAGATTTTTCTTCTAAGGATTCATCAATTCATGGATGTGTAGGGTTGAATAATGTCATATTCTATGCAGAAATACCAAATATTATAAAATTATTAATGGGTAACATAATATATGAATCTATTAAAAATATTACCTTGAATATAAAGAACCATGATGATATTTAAAATATTAGTTCTAAATATTCTGATGAAGCATATTCATCATGTATATATAGAAAAACCATTATATCATGTTTTAATGAAAATTCTACATTTTAGTGATTACATGAAAATTAAAACTATAAGATTTATAAAAAACATTATAATTTCCAAGAAAAAATTATAATTGTGAATTCAAGGATTCCCACATTAACTACTAAGATATCATATCATTCTAAAGAACATGATAAATATAATTTTCAAAAATATATTATTTTAAAATATCTTAAAAAATATATTTTTGATAAAATGTGTTTAGAAACTAATATTGTAAAACATAGATCAAATACAAGGTCAGGTGAGGATTAAAATAATTGTGGAAAAGTAAAATTCGAAATTTCTTGTATGAAGAAAATTCGTCCAAATTTTATAACTCGGAAGTAAAACATTGATAAATTTTATAATCATATTAAAACTCATAAATATATCTTTATAGTGGTTTTTAAAAATAAAATGCCTAGTTTGACTAATAATTAATTTTTTCGGAATAGATATCTATTTTGAACTACATTATAATGTGGTGGGCACTAAAAGAAGAAATATTATTTAAATAAATTTCAGTATTTTGAATTTCATAAATACTATTTTTCAAAATTAAATACATTTTATCATTTTATTAATATTTCAAAAATTTGGATTAATAAAATTTATAATATGGATAATTCCATAACGAAAATGGTTTAGGTTATGAAATGGTATTATTGTTTGTTTAGAAAAATAATCAACGAAATAATAAAAATATATTCGGTACATGGATAATGGTTTTCTCAGACAAACGAATAGAAATAAATACCTATTTAATAATATTATAATGAAAAAGGGTGGTAATTACACTTTTCTATATACTGATGAAGTAGAAATATTCAGATTATATAATGATGTTTTTTTAAAAATCATTAATTTAAAATGGTTAATTGGTTGTTAGAATTAGGAAAAACCATATTATCAACATTCAATTATATGTTAAGGGTTATCACGTGAAATTAAGGAATGATAAATTTAATGTTCATAGTTCTAAATACGAGTTTATTATTTCTCTCAATCAGCATGATAATGTCTACACACTAAAAATTGAAGTATATAAAATCCAATATCAACTTCATCTTAGTGAAATTGAAGACAATTATTTGTTGTGTAATATAAGATTACGGCACTATAATCATACCAGATTTTCTAAATTATCTTATAAATTACTTTTTAAGGATATACTTGAATATATGTCTGATACTTCATTATTCTTCTATCCTTGTTAATTTATAAATAAGCAGAAGTCATGTTTTTAATATTTTAAAGAAGTCTCCAATTGTGATGCTTTACAGTTAGTGTACATGGACTTAGTTTTTCCGACACAAAAATTGAAGGATTGGTGGAAAATACTATTTATATTTTTTAGTTTCTGATTACCCTAGATATACTTGTTGGTATTTTATAGTAAACATGTTTGATACCATTTTTAAAAAATATTTATCCAGAGTATAAAATGAGAAAAACCACTCCTTGATAAATATTCATAGTTATCATGTTGGGAAATCTATAAGTTGGAATTTTGAATTTTTTCAAAAAGGAATTATTAATAAAATTTTATGTCCTATAACTCTATATAAAAATGATGTATAAAAATATGAAATAGAAATATTCAAGAGATTTCAATAATCATTCTGACTGAATACTCAGTTGGTAATAAAATTGCTACTGAAGTAGTTTATTCTTTCTGTAATATTATAAAATAATTTTTAATAATATATTTTATTAATCAAACTCTGTATGAGTTTTTACTAGAAGGAAACTAGAATGTTTTTAAATAAAGAGTTTGGTGTAAAAAAGTGTTATTTTGAATTCTAAATTTAAAATAAATAAACTTTCTCAAAAATTGAATGAAGTAATATTTTTTGGTTATTCTACAACTAATAAAGAATATATAGTTTCCAATAAAATCTAATTTACTATTGATAATGTTATTTTTGATGAAACTAATAACATTGTTTTAATAAAACCTCAACCTATGCCTTCTGATGTTATCACAACAATTTATTTTAATCATGTGATTAAATTTTATTCTCCTGAGCAAATAAATAAAGAATATATTTTTGAATTTATACATGAAGAAGAAATCTGAGAAGTTATTGAAGAAAAGAGCCGTGTAAATCTATGAAGTCAATTATTTATAAGGAATCATCCAATTTATATTATCAATAGTTGTATAGATCAACCAATTAGAACTTTAATTCCTTTTTAAAATGAAAATGAACATTCTTCATTTTTAATTTATGTTCAAAACTAAGTCTCCTGATTTGGCTTTACATGATGAGGATTAGGGAAAAAACAGAAAGATGAATTAAATTAATTTTAAAGGAATCATGTATTAAACATGGATGAATTACATTAATATACATATGTTGTAAGTTTAAAATGGATTTTCAAAACAACGTGATTAAAATAAAATAATAGTTATAAATTAATGTATAATTTATTCAAAAATATATAATGAAAAAAATACATATATTATGTGGAAACATAATCTCGGGTAGCTAGAATTTAAGCAATTCAGATATATGTAGCTTGTGAGAATTTATTATATTTCAAACTATTCCAAATTGTTGTGATGTTTTCATTTTTTTAATGGATATGTACAAGTGGATGTTTATTTAGAACAACCCCCATAATCTTAAAATAGAAAACATATAGAACTTTGTTTTAAATTTATAAGGATATTTATATTATTAAACAAGCCCTAAGATCCTTGTTTTATATGTTAACTAGTTTTTTGATATCAAATAACTTTTTCAGAGAGAAATGGATCCACCTTTTTTGTAGAATAATTTTATAAAAATATTATTATTACAAAATTCTATGTTTATGATATTATATTTGGTTCAACTAAAAATTATTTTTACATATTTCATTATAAATATGTTTTTCTTTGAAAATGAAATGATTATGCTGTGTGGTTTAACATTTTTTCTAGATTTTCAAATTTCTCATAATCTAGAAGGATATTTTTTATCCAATATATAAGAATAAAAAATATTCTATTTTTAAATGTGGTATCAAAAATTCAAAAAATATTATTACACCTATCATAACATCAAATACATTAGTTAATTAGGAATCTTTGAAACCAATGGATCAAAATATCATTAGATGAGTTATTAAATGTTTACATTACATAACAACAAGTTGTTTGGATATAAATTATTTCATATGATTATGTAAAAGATATCAATAAAACCCAAAATAGTCCCGTTAAAATGTTGTAAGATTCATTTTTAATTATCTTAATGAAATTTTGAATTTAGGATTATATTTGTGTTTTGGAAATGATTTTGAGTTGAATTGCTTTTTTAGATACCAACATTAATGAATGTAAAATTTATAGTAAATGTACTTTTGAAACTTGTAACTTATTATGAGAAGTATTAGCTTCATAATATTGTAAAAAAAAACACATTGTATCACTTTTCGTTGTTGAAGTTAAAAATATTGTAGCTAGATGTTATTTTCCTCAAGAGATATGGATGCAACACAAACTCACATACAATGGAATAAGATTCACTAAAACTATATTATCATTGATAACACAAGTTCTATTGATTTATTTATAAACCCAACACATAAATCATGGGAAAATAGATATAATAAATCATTAAATTAGGGATCACACATAAAGGGAGATATCATTTCACAATTCATTAAAAAGAAAGAATAACTTGCTCGTATTTTTACTAAACACCTTAGTTCTAATATATTTGAATATATTAAATAGAATTTTTTAATGATCAATATTATTCTTAATATCTAATTAATTTCTAATTATCTCATAAAATTTGTGAAATAATTTTCAATGGGGCAGTATATATGTTTTAATTTTTTTTAAAATAGTTTTCAAAAACACTTCTTTCTATAAATTTTAGTTTTGTATGTTTAAAATTTTCAGTGTTAAAATTTTTTATAGTCATTCTGTAATATATTTTTTAAAACAATATGATTCAATTAAATGTTTTTAGTATTCCAAAATTAATATTTTCCCAAAATAAATGATTCAATAATTATTTTATAATGCTTATTATATTAAATTTTCATTATAAAAACCAAGATGAAAATATTACTAATAAAAAAAGTATTGTCTACTCTTCAAGGATTTTTTATATTATTTTCGTTTTTCTCAATAATCCATTAGTTTATATTATCCATGTTGTTGTGCATATATATTAGGTTTTTAAAATCAATAATTTTTTTAAAAAAAATTAATATATATGTAGTCATATAATAAATTATTTTGATATGTTGTTTTTCATTAAAACATTAAAAATTCAGAATATATTTAGAAAAACATTATCAAATTAATTTCAACCATCATATCAAAATTTGGATTTTATTTCATTTCAATGGATTTTGTGAATTCAAGCTACCACCTCGTAACTATATATAAGGGGTGAGTAACACTTGTCCAATATTAGTTTTTAGCATTTCTTCTAGACCCTTGGCACCCCTCATATTGATTTGTCTATAAGTTATTCCTTCGGTCACGAAATGTATTCACCTTAAGATCTGTTATCACTTTCAATCATATAGAAACAGTAAAACACTTTTCAAATAATGAATATTTTGGAGAAATATTGATTGAAAAGGGATTGTATGAAAATTATGATTATCTTATGAATAAGTTTATTACTTTTCATGTTTAGGGGAAAATATGTGATGAAAAAGTGTATTTTTTTCAAACATTATCTGGTAATTGTAATATAGTTGTATTTTTTAGAAGAAAACAATATAGATATGCCTAAGGATGTAATTACTTTACTCTTTTTGGGTAATTTTTCAAGTTAATGTATCATAAAAATGCTGATTTTTTTAAATTCCCCTTAGAAATAGATGTGTATCATCTATCCCATAAGCTTCTAGAGAATCTTGATAGTTTTATGAAATAAAAATAAAAAAAATCAATTGTTTACTTCTTTAGAGAGTTACAAAATATTTTTTAGCTGACATGGAATGTTTGTGTGGTAACCCTTTTGATGAAAGCTTATATGATAATAGTAAAGGGATAGAAGGATACATTGTATGTCCTAGAAATATTTAGTTCGGACTATCGAGTCAATATGAGGAAACAAATGTTTGGATTTTTTCTTCCATTTGATAAAATATATTAGGAAAGAATATATGATGTCTATAATAAACATGTTTAATTTTCTTATAAAAAAAATGTAAGTCAGTTTCAGTATGGTTTTCTAGATAAAAAAACAAACTTATGTTCGTAAAAAAAGGATTCCAATAATTGGGGAACAGAAAACGGTGAGGATAGAACTGATTTTTAATAAAAAGATGAAGAAATTTGTGGTCAATTCAGAAAAGTTGCATATAATAATGAACATGTTAAGGATAAATAAAAATATTACCAAAAGAGGAAAGAATAATAATCTCTAAAAAAGAACAAAATAAACGAAAAGAGATGTATTATTTTGATTTTTAGAAGATCAAGGCTTCTAAATCTCAGAAGAAGCCATAAGATCCTATTTTCGTCCAAGAAGAAGATAAGTATTTGTATTAAAAATATTAAGGAAGTAAAATGTTAAATAAGACAAGAAGTATATGTAGAATAAGAATAAGAAGAAAAAATGGAAGATAAAAGGATTATGGAAAATATTTTTCCAAGTATAGAATAGGCATCACAAAATCAATCAATTACAGTTTCTCCATTATCAGTATTAAAACTAATTATAGGGTCTGGAAATATTTATACTACCCATCAAGAAAAATAAGATCCTATAGCACTAGAATTTTAGAATTTTTTGAATATTATACGATTCCTATTGTTTTTTTATGATAAGGCAAAATTAAAATAATTTTTGGAATAAGTCCTATTTCACATGTGTGATCATGTATTGGCACTAAAATTCATTGAGAATTAAATTGATACAAACAAATAAACATGAGTACATAATGTTGGGAAGTGATTTATAAAACCTTTAGAAAGCTAGAAATAGGACTTGAAGATGAATAATAATAATAATAATAATAAGAATAAATAAAAAATGAATAAATAGTATAAAAGAATAACGTTTTGGAGTCATATTCTACATCTACAGAGATTTTATCATTGTAAGATGAGATGACTATGTTAGATATTCCATTTGTAGCCAAATAATAATCAAAATAAGAAGTTATAGGTCTTCATTCTTATACTAAAATATTAGACATGGATTAAATTGATAAATATGTTAATATAGTACAATTTTCGGTGAAATAACATGTTTAAGGAGGAAATTTATCATACGTGGGAACTAGATCACATGTGAGAATTTAGTTATTATTTATATTTCACCAACCCAAAATACATATATCATATATTTTTTCCATAATATTAACTTGGTCTATTAAGTAAAATTTCAAATCAATGTGAAATATTCATTAAATGTAAAAATCAACAAGGATATTTTGGTGTAACAAATGTGTTTGAAACTAATCCTTCAAATTTACATTATGTATATATTTATATCAAAAATAACATAATAAGAGAGGTCCATGTTCATAGAGTATGTAATCCATATCCATGTTTTTATGAAATTGATAACCCCCTCATTTTAGTGGTACATTAGAATCTATAGGTCAAGGATCATCATAATTTTATCATAGAGAAAAATTTATTTTGTAATTGTAGACGATGTCATACACAGTTTTTAATAGACCCAACATGTATGTTTCTATACTAGATGAATTGTAATCCTCATATAGTCTTCATTATGCATTTAATATTTTAGGTTTTTATAGTATGAGAATTCATTTTATGCGACCACATTAGAAAAAATGTTTTTTAAAATCTATCACGTATCATTAATTTAATTGACGATTATGAATATATCATTTATCAATATACGTGGATGAGGAGTTTTACCCACCCACGCAAGATTTGAATTCCTACCCAGATTCTCCATCATATATCTCCCATCTATGTATTCATTTTTATTAGTAAGGAAGTGGTTGGTATTAAGAATTTGTAATGGCACTTCTCCTATGTTAATTCTTTAATAAAGTAATTTTGTAAAAGATGATATGATCATCTTTTATGTATCAGTTAAAAATATCTACCCTAGTTTTTTCATGGGTATATTAATGAAATTGTTCATCGTAGAATCCCCAATGGTCATAATTACTAATAATCAATGGTGTTGAAAATTAGGTAAACAATATTTCTAAACCTAAAGTAGGGTGTATGGTTGAAATGATCACTTATAAGTTAAGTATCTCATTCTCAACAAAGGGTATTTTATAGAGGAGATATTTTAGCGTCTATTTCAGAGCTATAATCTATATAAATATTTCATATGAGTAATTCCAAATTGATTCAATTTAATTTCTCTAGCTCATTATCAAATTGAAAGATCTTGTCTTAGGAAGATATATTTTCAACCACCTTTTATACAGGATAAGATATTGCCGCATTTTTTAAATTCCTTTTTTTGAATAATTCTTAGTGGGGTGTACTAGGATATTTAAGGTGATATCAGATCTAGAGTACTCATATCTTGTTGGGTATACAGACATTAATCAAGGGCTTCTGTGCTAAAAACATTTCAAGATTATTTTTGCTCACTATTATCTTTTTTTAGTGTTTTGTTTTTTATTATCATTGTAGTCAAATATATTAATGTTCCCTAATGAAATGGAATTTCATAAATCATATCCCCATATATCTAAAACATTTGAATATATTTTTTACACTCATTATAAAAATAATTAAATAATGTATAATTAACCTCAGTATTTTTTATTAGTAGACCATTTTGACTTAAGCTGCCTATAAGGGTTTATCATTCCCCCACGATGTTCCCACAGAAATGATTTGTAAAGGGGGATCTAGAGTGATTTCAATACATCTTTCATTTAACTAATTTCTAATAATGATGATTAACCATTTAATTTGTGAGACTATAATGAATTTTCATATAATTGTGGTCCCTCTCTTGAGAACATTGCCTCCCATAGTAGAATCAGGGTTAATAATTATCTAGCCCTATGGAATGGGGTGGGCATGGATTTACTTCCCTCATGAAATATCTTTACTGTTGACATGATGATACATGGGGTTGTTGTTGAAAAAATTACCTCAACCCTTTGGAATGGGGTTACACATTTATATCAACTAAATATATTTTAGATATAGTGATTTTGGATTTTCTATATTATACTCTAATGTTATCTTCCTATATTTTTTCATTTTATTATTACATATGTGACACTATGTGTTTCACTATTTTTTAGCATCACATTCCACCTCAAGTAGGACTATTTGTTCATCTTAATAGCTTGAGGGATGGTGCTATTGATGGTATTCTTTTATTGAGTAAAATATTTCTAGGTAAAGGAGAATTAATTATATAATTTGAAAAATTTAGTATGATTTGAAAATACATGGCCTGGTACATAGATAGAGCCAATGAAATTTCATATTTATTTTAATTTTTTAACTCCACTGACAAATTTTCCATGTAAATTATAGTTCCTTATATTCACGTCACCCTTTGATCTTCATATATGAATTGGAATCAAATATAATCTGGTTAAAATATATAATTATATAGAAGAAATCCTACTAGAGTGAATCATATTTCATCTTCACCTTAGGGTTTTAAGACACTAACAATGCTATTGGATCAACATGATAGTAGACCTCCGTCATTGTCTTGGTGTAATTATTTTACTCTCTATAATGTAAATGGATTTACTAGTGATGGAGCAGGGTTTCCTAAACCATGTAGCATAGGCAATGTATTAATTTCGATTTTAGTATTTTTGGAATAAAAAAAGATAAGATCGATAGTCTAGACCAAGACCAGTATATTTCCATAATAATGACCATTATGTATAATCATGGTATTACCCTTATCCTCAGAGAGGTATGTATCAAACTAATCGGACCAAAAAGGTTGTTTACTAACTAATTTTTCATGCTGTGAGGAGTCATTAAGAAAATATTCTATTGTATAAGAATCTATATGATCCATGGTAGGTGTAGATAATTACCACTTATTTAAAATATATATTGAATAGGATGAGATATCCCAAATGAGTGAACAAGGACCTGGTGTAGTTGGACTCAAAGTATTGAGTAACTCTCTATATGAGGTAAATCATTAATAAATTTTGAAATGGTGAGGGACATCAAGATTAGAAGACTTGTCATTGTGTAGAGGAACATCATAATGAAAACCATGTTGTGGGAGTACATGGTTATTTTCATGGACTATATGAGAAGGACCTCCTACATTATGAGCTCTTAATGGGTAGGAAAGGGGATGAACTCTTTGTATTTAACCATAGAGAGGACCTCTATGGTCAAAATTAATTCTACCTTAGAAAGTACATTAATGATGGCTACATTATGGAGGGCCTTTTGAGCTATTAATAAGGATTCTTTGGGATGTCCTCTGTGGTTGTAAATAAAAACTCAAACTAATGATGATATGAAATATTATTGTGCTAATATAGAAAAAAAATTATGTGCATTGAGAATATTAATTTATATATGGGAATAAAATGATCTTGATACCATTTTATATTATTCCATTTATGAGATCATTTGACTCATGTTGGTTTTATATGTGGTGTAGGAACCACGATTGTGATAAAATTCGCGCAGTGCAGGCAAACAAATTTGTCCATAGAAACCATCCAAGGTGGCCTGCCACTTGTCATTGGAATACAAAATGGCTCTATTATATAACAATCAAAATTTATCATCATGGATCGTTTGTATTAGAAGAAAAATTTGTTTTTCCCACTTATGGTTTTAAATCACTATCATGATATGTTTATAGGATTATAGGTTTAGAAAAACAATATGAATATGATAATAAATATGTTCCACTTATGTATATTTATGGGACCTATAATCTTGATTAGGAATATATAGTTGTCCCTATGTTATCTTAAATTTTTTCATTATATACTCTCTCATATGGGAATAGATATGAGAAAGTCACTGGGTGACTATTAGAATATCATGTCAACCATTTATACTAGTGTCAAGGATGTGTTCTTACCCATGAGTGACCATTAGAATATATTAGCAAAATCCAGTGTAAATGGGGATACATTCCAGCACCCATTAATTAATCCTCTCCATGATATGCCAATGATCCTCTAAAATATGAGTGGTAATGTGGTCCCTCCATTGAGTAGCATTCAAGGTATGGGGATGAGTTGATATATTGTTTCATGAATAGAAATATGGGTTCAACCCCTTGTGGCTTCCACAATATAATGAAGGGTTTCTTTTATTTATTTTTTGAAATACTGGTTGGATTGGAATGTGTAAGAAATGATATAATCCTTCTCTTAAGATATCTCTATAACATACAAACATTATTATTTAATGAGGAGTTGAATATGGGTATGTTCTTTGTTTGTATACTATTTTTTATGCACCCTTCAACTAGATTACTTGGTCTAGTTGATCATTCCTAGGACCTCATGGGATGTCTCCTTAGTATATCATATATGAGATAAGTTCAATTTGAATTGATACCGGTAGTTGAAGCTATCAAAACACCTTTTTGAGTGTCCTGGGTGGAATTTGGGATTCATGTCACATCCTCCTCTATATAACTATATCATGGGATGCAGGTGCGGACATCCTCCAAATATAGTACCCAAAAAAGGTTTGTTGTGTTCTCAAGATCTAAAAGCCTCATCACTATCCTCCATTAGTGGGATGGTATGTGGAGATCTATATCTTAGAGCCTCTACCATGTTCATCCAAGGAAAGAATAATGTTTATAAGGAGTCACTAGTTTCACAAGGGCGTAAAACTCTTACAATGAATGATGTTATATTTGCGAGAGTGTCCCCTTATTTTATGAGGTCTGGGCCATTACTACAGATACAACACATATTAGGATCCTTAGATGAAAATAATTATTAGAATGGATAACTAAATGATGGTTACCAGTTTTACCTCTTTTCATTACTTGATATGGAAAACTAGATGATGTCATCTATGGATTGATGTGATTTACAAAATTATTCTTTAATGTCCAATATGAATCAAAAACAACAAATAAGAATCATTTCAATTAAACATCGTATGTAAGATCATTCTTAGTCAACCTATTTTATAGGTAATATATTCATGATTAGTTCACCATTTATATCTAACGTGCACTACATCCACATTTGTATATGTCAATATTATACCTGTTTCCATGAAATATGGTTCTAGTGAATTTACCAATGACTTTTTAATTTTAAATCATTCAATTATATTAGAGGTTACTCTAAACTCACCCTTTTGGGTGGAATTATTGTATATATAAAAATATATATAAATTTATTTCATGTTCATTAATCCTTCCAAAATCTCAATAAGAGATTATATACCTTTAATATTATGATAGATCATTGAAATATAACAGTATTAACATCTATATGTATTATATGTTTTCTATTGATTGGAATATTTTTATATAATTTTATTTCATCATCAATTTTATCATTAATATATGTATAAATATAATATTTTCTCAATAATTCATTCAAATGGTGGGTATATATTAGTTTAAAGCCACATTATTTGATGATCTATTATATTTCTCAATCCATGAAGGTGATTAGTATTGTAGATTATGGATTGGTCACCTGAGTGGGCCTTCCTATGTTTCCCCATGATAAGGAAAACCATAGCACATTTTAAGGTTATGGTACCATGAAAACAAAAATATCCTTTTAAAGTCATGATTATAGGGCCTATTATGTATTTTATCAAACCTCATAGACATTTCCTATATACAATGGGTAAATATTATAAAATCAAATCTAGTTCATGTAGGTTCTGGGAGTATTGGAAGCACTGGATGGATGTGTACCCAAGATTTCAAATTTCCATGATCGATGATTAATCCAGGATAAATACGATGATAAACACCATTATCCACAAAAATGAATCAAGGATAAAAAATAGAGAACCCAGAACCAAGAAGAGAGGATAGACATGTTTTGTTTGTAATAAATTTAATTAAATTAAATAATTTCCTCCAAGGAGATTCTTTCTCTATTGAAGTGTTAAACCACAGGTCTGAGGTGTGGATTTGTTGAGATATATAATCCAAGTATAGGAATCGTCTAGAGGAGTTCCACATGTGCTCAATGTATCTCAAGATGTCTCTGAAAGAGTATCCAAGTACTGGCATTGATGATCCTTGCGCTTGTGATTTCCTCCTTTGATCACCTTGAGAATCACTTCCAAAGAATTATCCTAGATCTAGTTGAGGAGGATCCCTCTCATTGTTGAGAGATTTATTGGAGAGGGAAGAGATATCTAGGCTTGAGAGAGTTTCTTCGAATATGTTGTGCACAAAACCATTGGTTAGTTGGGGGAATGACCCCTTGGATAATTAGTGAATAATAACATAATATGGAATTTAAAAAACTAGGTAATAATAAATAATTAGCACAAGTGTTGTTAAGTATTTTTTTATTCCATGTGAAACCTCATGTCAAATAATAATAGCAATGTTATTATTACAATAATATGTTCTTAAATTTCATTTTAAATTAAGATATTATTTAGCCAAATAATATTTAATATAATTTTTCACTAGACCCATAAATTTGTCAATCAATACTTCTGAATTTATACAGGGCCATGAATAATGACTATATATTTATTAATAAATATAACTGCATTTTTAGTCGATAGATAAATATTATATACACAATATATTCTCTAGAATGACTACCGATGAAATAAATGTGATCAGGCATATTTGAATAATTATGAAACCATATCCTGGAATAAAATTTATATATATTGTTAGACAATAAATTATTTAAATGAGATAACTGTTACACATAGTGTGGGACCGTCTAGGCCTCTTTCTTGTTGGAATTAGGAAAGCTTGTATAAAATCCGAGATTATTGTCTAGCAACGGGCCAAGTCACCCGAGAGAAAGAAGTTGATGTCTCAATGACAAGTCACCTCATATGAGAGGATACCATGTAATATAATCCGTTTTTTCTAATATCTCCAATCAAGCTGGTTTCATATAAGTTCCATCAACCCATGATCTCAATTTCTCATTCATTGAATTCTTGGAATTGATCATTCTTAGAGAACACCATAGCCATTGGATTAGTTAGGATATATCATTTCAATTAGTGGTCCTGAGATATCTACTTATATAGAAGTTAAGAAATTTTTTCTTGCATTATTCATTAATGTAGTATTACTCGTGATGGACAAAACATATCATACCTCTCCGTGAACATTTTTCATCATGGTTTACATTAATAAATCTAAGTGAACAAGTCATAATACCCATTAATAATAATATAATTTCTAAGAAACAATACAAACATCCATAGATAGGAACATAAAATGAAACATATGAATGTGGATTTCCTTTTGGCGGGACTTTTTCTCATAATATCCTCATGGATATTACCATGGGAACACACCATGATAACGTTCCTCAAATTTTCATGAGTTCCCCCTGATGGCCAGTATCATTTGTGTGCCTTAAAATGATATTATCTTTCCATATAATATATATTCAATAATACTATCATTGCACTTTTGGGTTTTCATTGTAGTAGGGATCTTCTCATACCTTTTTGTGTGATAGTTATTCTTATGAAATAATCACATACAATGTCACACAGATGAACAATCTGGATGTAATAAAAAATTTATTAATATCCATCCAATGAATAATGGATTATCATATTGTACAACATGATTGTTTCATGGGAACCAACTCTAACTGAGTCCCAGTTTCACTATACCCAACTTATAACAACCTTTTGTCTGATAGATGTCACATGATATTCATTCTTTTGCAGAGATAGAACATTAGTCGAGGGGTCTTCCTTGTTCTTTTCCATAGACACTCTACTCACTTAAACATCACCCCTTTGTTATAAATCCCTTAAGAGGTGATATATTTAGAGTATGTTCTTTTTCCATTGATGTTACCTTTCATCCTTTGCAAGATCCACCACTAAAGTATTATCACAATACAATGTAATAGGGTCCTTAGTTCTAGGTACAACATCATGCTCTTGGAAAATTTTATGAATCCATATGGATTACATGGATGCATCATCAACCAATATATATTCTAACTCCACTGTAGAATCAGCGAAAAATTGTTTCTTTGATCTTCCCCACCACATAGCTCCATCATTTAGACCAAAAACATATCGTGATTGCGACTTCAAAAAATTGACATCTATCTAAAAACCAGCCTTAGCATACCCTCTAATGAAAATATCCTCAACTCCTCCATACACCAGGAACATGTCCTTTGTTCTTCTTAGATACTTAAGGATAGTCCTGACATCATTCCAATGTCGTTCTCCGGGATATACTTGATATCTTCCTACCATGATCATTCCATAGGCCACAATAATTCTGGTACATAACATGGCATACATGATAGATCATATCATTGAATCGTATGTAATCTTACTCATCCTATCTTTCTCAAGTGGTGTTTGGTGACACGTTTTCATGGAATGATGTATACCATGTGACACTAGAACTAACCGCCTTTAGGATTGTTCCATGATAAATCTCTTTAGTATCTAGTCAATGTATGTACTTGGACTTAGTCTAATATGTCTCTTGTATCTATCAGGAATTATATTGATCCCTATAATGTAGGCTTCGTTTCCTAAGTCATTCATAGAGAAGAACATGTTCATCCTGTCCTTGACTAACTTCAAGACTGGTATGTCATTTCCAATAAGCAATATTTCATCAACATATGCAAGTAGGATCAATACCACATTCCAATTAAACCTCATGTAAACACATGTCTCGCATTCATTCCTAATGAAACCAAATTCTCTTTTGGATTCATTAAAACGACTATCACATGTCCTAGATTCTTGCTTCAATCCATAAATGAATATTTGCAACATGCATACCCATTTAGCAGCACTTGGTGTCACAATCCCTTATGGTTGTTTCATATAGACATTTTCCAAAATGATCCCATTATGGAATATAGTTATGGAATCCATCTTCCAAGTCTCAAAGTAATGGAAAGATGATATGGAAAGTATGATTCTTATGGATTTAAAAATATAAATTGGTGAAATGGTTTCATCATAGTCAATTCCATGATTATTTTTGAAATTTTATCCACTATCCTTACTTTATATGTACTAACATGACCTTCCTTGTCTAGTTTCTTCATGAATACACTTGTACAACCAAAAATCATTACATCAACTTGTTTATTGACCAGAACCAGAACTTTTTTTGATACATGCAATCCATCTTGATTCTTTTGAGCTCTCCACTTCTTCCTATTAGGATATATATTCATTATTGTCCAACAATATTGAGTCTCCATCCTCAGTGACAAGAAAACCATATCTCTATTGTAACCTTACCTATCATGTACTCTTACATAGTACATGTGTTTTAGAAACTACCACTTCCCCAAGGACCTATGGAACTTGTACTTATACCAACTATTTTATATCTTAATCATCAACTTCATCGAAATCAATCGGTCTCCCACTATCCTCTCTGAAGATGTGATCCCTCTAAGGAATGTTATAATTTCTAGAAATATTCACTTTCTTTTCTAGGGGTTTTATAGGTACTATCACTTTGTTTCTTTGAGATACTCTATATAGATGCCCTTTTTGGGTTGGGGTGCTAGTTTTTTTCCTATGAAATCTTTAACAAACGCCTCACATCCCAATAAATGTGTATTTCACAAAGCCTGTATCTTTTGACTCCATAGATATAAGGGAATCCCATTTCTATCCTTATTTGGTACTTGGTTTAATGTGTATGCCATAGTTTGCAATGAATATACCCAAAAACAGAATAGATGGTCCGCATTAATCATCATTGACAATACCATGTCCAATAAGGTATTGTTTCTCCTTTCACTAACACCTTTCCCATGTGGTTTTTATTGTGGCTGAGTTTTGATAGAATCTCAAAATCATATAAAAGGCCGATAAACTATTGGATAAGAGTATCTCCACCTTGATATAATCAAAGTTTCTTTATCATCTTACAAAGATAATTCTCTAGTT
The DNA here is from genome assembly GCA_963277665.1 of Viscum album. Lineage (NCBI taxonomy): Eukaryota > Viridiplantae > Streptophyta > Magnoliopsida > Santalales > Viscaceae > Viscum > Viscum album. The sequence continues at coordinate 409,020,103 of OY728130.1, forward strand.
AATTATTTAATTCCTTGAATCTCTCAAAGGACTAGGACTTATACCTCATTATGTAAATATATTCACATATACTCAAGTCATCAGTAAAAGTTATAAAGTAATAATATCCACCTCTTGCTTCTACTATAAATGGTTTACATATATTAGTGTGTACCTATCCTAGAAGCTCTGTGTCCATTTCACCATGTCCACCAAATAGTGGTTTGGTAATTTTCATTTGTAAACAATCATCACATCTATCTATTTGTTTTATTTCTGAATAGCCTAAATAACTATCTTGATAGAGCTATGTCAGATGCTTCTTGTTTAAAAGACTGAGATACTGATTCCACAATTGGGTGTTGTACGAGTCATGTGAACTTCGTTCCTTATCAATTTTCATTCATGGTTCTCATAATTTAATACTTGAAGGCCATTATTTAAATGTTCTATACCAGAAAAAAAAATTTCCATATAAATGTAATAATATTTATTTCGGAACATGAAAATAAATTTTTCTAAATCTAAACTCTATATAACAATTTTGTTGTTGGTAACACTAGGTACATAATAACAACCATGTAAAACCAAAATAATCATTTTTAGAAATTTGAGGTGGTAGTAACCAATGGAATGATCATCCAACCTCACACCATTGGAAGCTCGCAGATCAACCACTCCTCTGGATTTTTTTTGAATATTTTTGGTTCATCCATTTGAATACATATGTGATCCTCAAAAGCAGTATCATATACTCAATGTGTAAAAATGGAATTATTTCACATGATAACTAACGCACCTTTGGATTCCCCTTACCTCTGGGTGCAGTTCTACTTACAGTGGCCTAACATGCCACATGCAAAGCATACTTCCTCATTTTCATTGCCCAACATCTATAAATTCTTCTTCTTGGTTGGAAGTGCACAAAGGAATTATATTGTTTATAAATGTTAGTATGATTTTCCTTGTCCTTCCTCTTCTAATTAACCATAAGGATTGTTGGGTTTTCTCACCCCATGTCCTTATCAACATGGAAAATTTGGGTAAGAAGCTCTGATAGACTCTTATAATTATTCCACATGTTATAATTCACTATAAAACTAGAGCAGCTATTAGGCAGTGATAATAATATGTGATCTATTAGCAACATATCTGGGAATATAGTACCCAACATGTCTGGACACTCAATGTAGCCAATAATATTGAACACATGTGGTCCAGCTGGAATAGAATCTAAAAGATTAGTACTGAAAAAAGAATTGGAGATCTCATACCTCTCCTGTATCACCTTCTCTTGATAGATATACCATAGGTTAGACATCGTTCCATAAGCATCCATTTCCTCATGTTTTTTCAAGAGCACAATTTTCATGTATTGTAGGATAAGGCACCAAATATCCATAGATTCATTCAGATGATTCTTGTACATTGATAGTTCATTATTACTCACCTCATTTCTAGGTACAACTGGTAAAAGATATTATAGCACATAATGTTTCCTATCATAGTAGAGGATAACCCAAAGGTGTCTTTTCCACTCTTGGAAATTAGTTCTGGTGAGAAGGTTTTCATTCTCGATTATGGATCGTAATCATATTTTTGATCTATTTTTTCATTTTTTTTCTAAAAATAATATGAACATGGTTTTTATTACATTATCATGACAAATAAGATAAATAAAAAAATTTATATATATTAGTCTCCCACTTTTTTTTTGAATAAAAATAGACCTCACCGTAGGGTTTAGAATATCCAGTTTTTTGGATATTCTTATGGAAAGGATCCATATTTTCCTTCTCATTATCCTAAGTAGGGTTCATCAAGAAACTTGAAAGGTTTTAGTTATGCACTTCAAATTAAAACTGCCTTGACTCACAACTTCTTGATATATTGAGTGGACTCCCCAATCCTAAAATTTATAATTTCATATTTAGCCAACCTTTTCCTCTCAGTTTCACAATGTCCTAATAGGACATTTAAACCTTGATGTAATATAAATAAATTCAACCCAAAAACCCAAATTATAAATCCCTGATAATTGAATGCACCCCAACTATGTTTGGTCAAGCACTTTGAACTATGGTTTGATTCAAACCGAAGTAATGGAAGGTTATACCGATATAATATTTTATTGAGGGATTTTATAATTTAAGCATAAATTTACACTTATTATATTTCCACATAATTTTTAATATTATGTGGGATATACTAATGGGATTTCCCATGTATAGATAATGTTTACTTATAATCCAATTTATTTTAGTTTCATCTCGTATGTTTGTTAGTTAATTAATAATGTGATCACTTGAAATGTCCACAATGAATAACCATAAAATTGATATAAACAAATAAATATTATGATCATGAGCATTACTATTGGTTATTTTATCTAACAGTTGATAAAATTACCCTAATATAGGGGAGAAATACCTTGAACCATTTAAGGTTCTTGTTTACATCTTTTCACCTATCCACCTGTGTACCTCCTTGGATTGGTTTCTACTAGGCTCATAACTTGAACCACCTACACTAGCTTGGGTGCTCAATCCATTAAATATGATTTTAACTCCCACATTGGTGAGGTGTAAAGGGGGTTTACATAAACAAATCCATGGGAATGAAGGAACTATACATTAAGAAGGATAAAGAACACATGCCAACAATTTTAATTTAATAAATTAATTAAAAGGAAAGAAATAACATAAAATGTTCTGTTCTACCACATGATCATCCATATACATGAGAAAAACATACACATTTCATAAAACTATTATTCAATTAATTAATCGTTCTTATTAAGATAAATTACACTCTAATTGATTAATCATTATCTTTAATTATTCAATCCTTTTTATCTAAATCATTTTTTGATTTTCTATGAGATTCTCATCCACAACCTTATACATAACATGTACCATGGTAGACACTCGGCGAATACCCATCTAAAAATACACATCATGTATTTATATAAGTATAAATATTATTATTTGTGACATATATTATTCCCATAGAAATATAATAATAATACAAATCATACATGACGTGAATATCATTGAATATTACGCAGATGTTAATTATGCATATATATATATATATATATCAAACACCTATTACATGTTGTCTCATGGCTTTACACCCACACTAAGGTACCTATCTCAAGGGTTACATAATATGATAATTAATTTTTAAATATTCATATTCTGGGAACATTTCTGTAAAGACCCATAAAATTCAAGGGAAATTTTTTCATAATTTTCATTGTGATTTTTCATGAACGCGGTTTCTGACGGCGCCTGATTCCAAGGGCCGGTGTTCCCGAAATCAATTTTCGAAGTTTAGCTCTGGTACGTTCAGTGAATGTGTGAGCGGGTTTTTCTAACTTTTGAATCGGTACTCGGAATATAAATCTGAGAACATCAATGAACTCGCAGCGCCAGTATTTTCTTAAGAGGACTTTTACCGTAGGTGCGTTTCCTTGGGAGAAGAAGTTAAATTTTGGGGTTTAAGGAAGAAATAAATAAAATTGTGAACAATTTTATTTTTGTTAACCAAGGGAGTTAGATTCTACCATGGGAAGTTGTTGGTGGGACCCACAACCACCCAACTTCCCATGTCTGGATTTATGGAAGGTGGGGCCCACATGAGACCCTAACCCCCCATGATCTTCCCATAACCCCCTTGACCTCCCATAACTCACTTCCCTCTTTATTTTTGTAACTCCACTTTAACTTATGTGTCTCTTCCTCTTCCCTCCTCCTATTTCACTTTTAACTTTTTCCAAACTCATTTTTTTAATTAATGAAACCTACCCAATAATTGAATTAAGTTATTCAAATTTTGAATGGCTTGGAAGATTAATTAAAATAAGGTGAATTCTTATTTTAATAAGGTTGGCATTTGTTTAGTGGGGAGAACCCTCTTGAGAGAGAGCTTTGTGAAGGAAGAGGGGTTTTCCTCCATCGTTGATGAATAGAGAAACCTTCGGTGATAAACGACACAACCTTCTACGAAGAACAACGATGTGCCCTCTATCCTTTTCTTCATGCGACAAGAGAGGAGACGTCGAATCTTCTTCGGGTTCACTTCTACAATGACAGAAGTGACGAACACCAACGACTGTCGTCACTCTCTTCCTTCATTGCAACGCCGTTCTACCGCGACGTTCGTCTTCCGCGACTCGACGATGTGGGATGTGAAATTCTGCGACGAACCTTCATTCAAATTTTTCTTCGAGGTAGGGGAATTTATTTGGTGTTCTCTTATATTTTGAGAAAAGAATGACGAGCGCAGAACAACCATTTCCGGGTTGATCCGCGGATCGTTAGTTCATGCGGGTTGATGTTGAGGTTTATTGATTTTTCCCGTGAACTTTTTCATTGCCATACGTCGACGTCTATTTGATGGCCGCTTTCTATCATTATAACGGGAGGAGGTCGGACCGCACAAAAATGACCGAACCTCATCCCCCTTGTTGTTGATTATGTTGCGGCTCGAACAATGGCAGTGCGGTGCAACGACATCGTACAGAATTGTGGAGAAATACGGCATGGATGCGCAGTGCCGTCGCGCTAAGCCGTTGAGGCCGAACGAAACCGCGACCGGAGTCGGGGCCTTGGAGGCGATTCAATGACTCTGATGGTTGAACGTTGATCGCGGATTGACGGGCAACAACAATCGGGGGTGCAAGGTAATTTTGAAGCCTCCACAGTGAAGGTTAGTTCCCGGGAGGACTGTTGGCGAAGGCGGCGAGCAAAACGGACCAGTAGAGCGCGTCCGGTGGTCCGCGGAAAACACCACCGACGAAACATGCCGGCACGGTGGCACCGGCGGTCGGAGGCCACCGCGGATGAAGCCGTGGCGGCAAGTCATTGGTCCCACAACCGAACGGGACCGAGGGAGGAAGGATGCGGAGTTCAGCCATGTCTGATGACAAGGGGTGTCCCCCACACGGGGACACAGTTCATTCAAGGGGGGAGGTGCCCCCCCCCCCTTAGCACATCCGCTCGGCCGTTTTGGCCGAGCCACCTGACCAAGCCGACGCGCTGGGCTGCACCGCCAGGCCGGGCCGCGCCCAAGCGGGCCGGGCCCGGACCCGGGTGGGGTCGACCCGGTTCGGGCCGACCCAGGGGGTCTCTGGCCGGATCGGTCCGGGCCCGAAACCCCCACTTCTAGACCTTTTTCGGTCTTTCGCCCATATAATGCTCCACGAACCTCTGATCGACGCGCCGTTAGCTGCGATGTGATCCTTGGATTGAGACAGTCGTTTTGGTATATTAGACTCAAGGTTTCGGAGTACTTTGGTTATGACCGGGTTGGTTCGAACACGAAACCAACCGGGCCCTCGGAGCGGAAACGCTTATATCATGAGTTCTGGACGTCTGATTGACGTGCCGTAGACTTTGTTTGATTCTTCTTGATGATACGGAACGTTTGGCATGCTTCGCCTGAGTTTTGGTTGCATTTGGATAGTGGTCGGGTTGGATTGTACCTGAAATCCAACCGGGCCCCTGGAAGAGAAAAGCTGATAACTTTCAGACCGGACGTCCGTTTGACAAACTGTCAGCGGCGTTGGTGATCTCCTTGAGAAACGGTCCCTATGAGTATACCCTATGAGAGATCGGGGTACAGTTGAGATACGGCCGGGCTGGTTCGCACACGAATCCAACCGGGCCCCTGGGACGAAAATGCTAGTAACTCACAGATCGGGCGTCCGATTGACGCGCCGTCTGTTGTGTTGAGACCCATATGAAGAGGTGGTTATTTGAGATATTTATTCATGGGAATTTGGGATAATTGGAGTATCAACTTGTAGATCGTGGAGCAGACCCTCCTAGAGACGAGCGTACGGAGTATGGAGACGGTGTAGCCGGCTGAGACCTGACGACTGCTTGACCGACTCGACTTGGAGTGAGTCGACTAGCCCAGTGGACATAGCACTACTTTGTTTGGGTGCAGACCCATGGCGGACGAAGCACTACTATGTGACAGCGCAGACCCGCGGTACTCGTCCGGAGAGTATCTCTGCAGGCTATTAGTGGAATTTGAGGTTATCTGTTGAGATATTCTTTGTAGTTATCATTGTTGGTTTTAGAGAAACCTTCAGGGTCTTGGGATCCCTACTAAGTATCGTTATACTCACAGCTGCACGGGTTATGACCGCACATCGTTGTGTTGGTTGCAGATGACGGGCAGTGCTAACGGAGGCCGAGTGTTCGAGGACTGGACGGTATCTGGAGGTGGAAATCACGGTGAGACGACACTCAGAGGAAGTTGACGGGCGATAGCATTGTGGAGGCTATCTGTACCTACCCTTCAGGTAGGATCCGTAGTGGATGATCCAGGAGAAACGCTATTTGTACCTACCCTTCTGGTAGGATCCGAGGCGGACGACCCAGGAGCTGCTTCCTTTCTTCCAGCTGTTTGTATTTTTCTATTTTACTTTCATTCAGTTGTAGCTGTACTTTTAGTTGGGTTTGTATTCTGGCCCATTTACTTTTCACCACTTTCTATTTTACTTATTGTTTTACTTCCTCTTGTACTATGTGGTGTTTTGTTTTCTTTTATAACGGGAATTTCTTCCCAGTTATCGGTATTTATGCCTTTGGTGCTAGTCGCCACCCCCTAGCCTATGGATGGCATGCTTGGTGTAGTCACGGCACGGGCCCTGAGGACGGGTCGTTACAAATTGGTATCAGAGGAGTCAGTTATACCGCAGAACTTATAACTACGACATTTTCTTTATGTGAAGCAATTGTGTTAACAGTACAGAGTGTGGTTTTCAGTTCAGGGAGTCCAGTGTTGGTGCGGGCGGCCGACGTATCCATACACCAAGACCCTGACAACTGATTTCTAACTTTTAGCACAGAAACACTGATTGCGTGTGTGTTTTCAGAAGTTTTTAAAAGTCAGCTCAAACCAGCTCAGCTCACGAGGTATAAATCGTTTCACCATGTCACGTTGTTTCATTCAGGATGCCTTTTCATGGATGACCAGCTAGAGCCCAGAGGGATGTGCGTACTGACAGCCTGCTTAGTGACAAGGCTTCGGTACAGGGCCATCTTGTAGTTCAGGCACTAGTGGGGGCACTAGCAGTACTACCATACGTTGGGCCACCGATGCCACCAGCCCCAACAGTAGGTGATGCACACCACTTGAGCGCACTACATGATTTCCAGCGCCAGAGGCCACCCAGGTTCCAGGGATAGAAAGACCCGAATGAGGCTGAGGATTGGCTGGAGGCTATGGTGAGAGTCTTCAGGCTAGTGGGGACGCTAGAAGACTTCATGGTGCTCTTTGCTGCCAGCCTTCTTCAGGCAGCAGCAGGCAGGTGGTGGAGCCACAGGTTCCAGTTTTGTGACGGGATGTCCCCCACATGGGAAGACTTCGAGACCTTCTTCAGGGTGGAGTTTGAGCCAGTAGCTCTACACCCCGAGCATGTACAGGAGCTGCTGCCTTTGCTGCAGGATTTTCGATCAGTAGCCGAGTCATTTGTGGGCAGTAGACAGATGATGCAGAGGTCCAAGAGGACCAGAGCCAGCCGTACGAGGATCAGGAAGTGTTATGAATGCGGCAGGAAGGGTCACATGGCACGTGACTGTCCGACCCCCCGCACAGTCGATCTGCAGGTGTTGGAGGAGCCACCGAGGAAGAAGCAGCGGCGGGTGATTGAGAAAAATCCGAGCAGTGGACACGGAAGTTGAGCTCTGAGAGCAGGTGGACAGGAGAGGAACTAGTGGATACATCCCTTGTAATTCTATTTCCATGTTGATGTTGTATTTGTGTCTTTTTACTATGAGCTGCAATAATAAAAAGACAATTATCTTTGTGATGTTTGCTTTTTTGTCCTTTTGTTTGGTTGATACTGAGTGGTCCCAGTTAAAACTGATGACTTGACCCTCACTTTCAAAATATCTACTGGAGAAGACCTAATGTCCTCACACTGATGCCGACAGCATGACTCGACCCTTGGAGACGAGAGTGACAGTTGGATCTGTTTGTAGAAACTTCAAGGCCTTACGACGTCATCCATGGCATGAATACATCATTCATGTCAGGATTGAATGTATTAGTCAATGGGTATGGTTCATCCAGGGGATGAGACCGAATTTCTCTTTTCGACAGAGGATAAATTTTAGCAGCTCTTCATATCATAGGCAAAGAAGGTGCAGATCATCCAGGAGCGGATGAAGACTGCACGGTACTGTAAGAAATAGGAAACCGGCGCCAGTCTTGGAGACTCGGGAGTGTTAAATGTTTCAATAAGAGGAAGCTTATTGGAGAGATGAGTCTGCGAAGCAGCATAAGTGGAGGTAGATCTAGGAGAGCAGCATGAGGTGGTGTATGTTTTAACATGCTACAACCACCCGCCTTAGTTGTCCCGGCCATGCTCAGGGAGCTGGAGGGCAGGGGAAGAGAGTATCTACATGTAGTCAGGGAGAGTGACCCAATGGCTCTAAGAATGATTCGAGGGACAGTCTATGTCCAATACTAGCTTCTGTAGTAACAGATGTTGATACAAATCATTCCTTCCTTCCACGAATCTTGTCCCAGACCTAGAGTTTCAGGTAAGCCGTAGACTTGACCCTCACATATGGAGATACCTTGGGAGAAGACTTGATAATCGCACTTTCACTGACGGTGTGGTCAGACCCTCGAGACGAGGGTTTTGGTTGGAATCTCTTGGTGGCAGCGTCGAGGCCTGACAACGTTGGTTTGAGTATGGACTGGGAAATCACAGTTCATACACAGATTGACGATATTAGGAAAAAGGTTGTGGTTTAACTGCGATGTTGGGATGGGTTTTCCTTGGTCGGTGAAAAGGAAACACCAGGCAGCACATGATAAACTCATGCATAGGAGGGTGCAACCGATCACTCTTCATTCGGTCAACCATACCCTCGTGGTAGTAGTCATTTTGAGTTTCATTTCTAACATGAATTGGAGACCTCTAGAGTTCAAGGATGACAATCACGTCCTTATATGGGTCTCACCTCGATGAGATTTACAGAGAAGTGGCCGAGGAGACAAGTTATCTCTGAGGTTCAACGAACCTTTCTAGGTCGTCGGTAGGGTAGGCGAGGTGGTTTACCTCTTGACCCATCCACCTCAGTTGCACCAGGTGCACTACGACTTCCATATATCTCAACTGAGGAGATACGAGCACAACCCTTCTCATATCATCGACCATGAGGAGATGGACGTTGGCGATGAGGTGACTTTTGCGGAGGATCCAATGGGGATCGAGGATCGACAGGAGCAGATCCTACAAGGACGGTCGATTCCTCGGGTGCGCTTTCACTGGCAGTACGGGAACCTCTAGGTGAGCACATGAGAGAGGGAGGCTCAGATGCGTGCTCAGTACCGTTTTTTGTATCCCTAGTTTGTGTTAAAGCTTTACGAGGATGTAAAGCCTTGAGTTAGAAGTAATGTAAAGACCAGTAAAATTCAAGGGAAATTTTTTCTTAATTTTATTTGGGATTTTACAAGAACATAGATTCTAACGGCGCCTAATTCTGAGGCCCGGTGTTCCCAGAATCAATTTCCGAAGTTTAGCTCAGGTACGTTCAGTGAACGTATGAGCGGGTTTTTCTATCTTTTGAACCGGTACTCAGAATTGAAACCCGAGGAAACCAATGAACTCGCAACACCGGTATTTTTATAAGAGGAATTTTACCGTAGGTTCTTTTGCTTGGGAGAAGAAGTTAAATTTTGGGGTTTAAGGAAGAAATAAATAAAATTGTGAAAAAATTTATTTTTGTTAACCAAGGGAGTTAAATTCTAGCATGGGAAGTTGTTTGTGGGACCCATAACCACCCAACATCCCATGTGTGGATATGTGGGAGGTGGGGACCACATGAGACCCTAACCCCCCTTGATCTTCCCATAACCCCGTTTGACCTCCCATAACTCACTTCCCTCTTTATTTTTGTAACTCCACTTTAACTTATGTGACTCCTCCTCTTCACTCCTCATCTTTCACTTTTATGCTTTTCCAAACTCTTTTTTTTAATTAATGAAAACTACACAATTAATGAATTATGTTATTAAAATTTTGAATGGCTTGGATGATTAATTAAAATAAGGTGGATTCTTATTTTAATAAGGTTGGAATTCGTTTAGTGGGGAGAACCCTCTTGAGAGAGAGCTTTGTGAAGGAAGAGGGGTTTTCCTCCACCGTTGAAGAAAACCGAAACCTCCGGTGATAAACGACACACCCTTCCACGAAGAACGACGACACACCCTCTATCATTTTCTTCATGCGACAAGAGAGGAGACATCGAATCTTCTTCGGGTGCACTTCTACAATGACGGAAGTGATGAACACCAAAGATCGTCATCACTCTCTTCCTTCTTTGAAACGCCATTCTACCGCAACGTTCCACTTCCGCGACTCGACGACGTACGGTGTGCAATTCCGCGACGAACCCTCGTTCAAATTTTTCTTCGAGGTAGGGGAATTTATTTGGTGTTCTCTTATCTTTTGAGAAAAGAACAATGGGAGCGGACCAACCATTTCCAGGTTGATCCGCGGATCACTCATTCATGCAGGTTGATGTTGAGTTTTATTGATTTTTCCCATGAACTTTTTCTTTTCCATACGTTGACTTCTATTTGATGGCCGCTTTCTATCATTATAATAGGTGGAGTTCAGACCGCACAAACAAGGCCGACCCTCCTCCCCCTTGTTGTTGATTATGTTGCATGTCGAACGAAGGTGGCGCGGTGAAATGACACCGTGCAGAATCATGGAGAAATATGGAAGGGATGCGCGGCGCTGTCGTGCTGTGCCGTTGAGGCTAAACAAAACCGCGGCTGGAGTCGGGGCCGCGGAGGCAATTCGAAGACTCCGTTGGTTGAACGTTGAGCGCGGATTGTCGGGCGACGAGAATCAGGGCCGCAAGGTAATTTGGAAGCCTCCGTAGTGATGGTCAGGTCCCGGGAGGACCGTTGGCGAAGACGGTGAGCAAAACAAACCACCAGAGCGCGTCCAGTGGTCCGCAAAGAACACCACAGGCGCACCTCGTCGGCACAGCGGCGCCGGCACCGGCCGGCTGCCAGGAGGCGGCGGCGCCCGGCGCGCCACCGGGGAGGGCCGCAGCGACTGAAGCCATGGTGGCAGGTCGTTGGTCTCGCGACTGCACGGGACCGAGGGAGGCGGGACTCGGCGTTCAGCCGCGCCCATTGACAAGGGGCGGCCCCCACACGGGGTTGCGGTTCATTCAAGGGGGGTGGCGCTCCCCTTAGCGCATCCGCTCAACCGTTTTGGCCGAGCCACCTGACATGTCTAGCGCGCCAGCGTGCCGGCCCGGACCACCCGGCCGGGCCACGCCCAGGCGGGCCAGACCCGGACCCGGTTCTAGACAACCCGGTTTGGGCCGACCCAGGGGGTCTCGGGCCGGATCGGTCCGGCCCCGAAACCCCCACTTCTGGACCTTTTTTGTTCTTTTTCCCATATCATGGGGCACGATCATCCGATTAACGCACTTTCAGCTGCGATGCGATCCTCGGATCGAGATGGTCATTTCGGTATATTACACTCAAGGTTTCATAGAACTTTGGGAAAGAACGGGTAGGTTCGAACACGAAACCAACCGGTCCCTCAGACCGAAAACACTTATATCTTGAGTTCCGGACATCCGATTGACGTGTCGTCGACATTGTTGGATTCCTCTTGATGAGACAGAATGTTTGGTATGCTACACCTGAGTTTTGGTTGCAGTTGGATAGTGGTCGGGTAGGACTGTACCCGAAATCCAACTGGGCACCTGGAATGGAAAAGCTGATAACTTTCAGACCGGACGTCTGTTTGACGAACCGTCAGCGGCGTTGGTGATCTCATTAAGAAACGGTCCCTACGAGTATACCCTATCAGAGTTCTAGGTACAGTTGAGATACAGCCGGGTTGGGTTGCACATGAAACCAATCGGGCCCTTGAGACGAAATGGCTAGTAACTCATAGACCGGGCGTCCGGTTGACGCGCCGTCTCTTGCGTTGAGACCCCTATGATGAGGCGGTACTTTGAGATACATCTTCGTGGGAATTTGAGATACTTGGAGTATCGACCTGTAGCTCTAGGATCGGACCCTTCCGGAGACGAGCGTACAGAGTACGGAGACCGTTTAGCTGGCCGAGACATGACTACTTCTTGATCGACTCTACTTGGAGTGAGTCGACTAGCCCAGTGGATGGGGCACTACTTTCGTTGGGTGCAGACCCATGGAGAACGGAGAACTACTGTGTGATAGTGCAGACCCGCGGTACTCGTCTGGAGATTACCTCTGCAGGATATTAGGGGGTGATCACTACTGTGTTTCGGTGGCATACCCCAGCGGGAAGCACTACTGTGATTGGGTGGCTGACCCACGGTACTCGACAAGAGGAGTACCTCAGCAGTCTTAGGTTAGTGAGAAGTACCTCGGAGTCATGATAGGACCATTGTACACTCTAGAGACGGGGCTCTTCATCAGTTACAGTTTCGATAATGAAAATCCTGGTTCGAGCTGAGACTATGACCTTTGTGTTTACCTCATGATTGAGATGGGTCACTTGGTAACTTAGGTATATGTATGGGCATATACCTAGGTGGTTGTTATCCGTTGATTTCATAAGCTTTATATTTCCTCATGATTGAGATGGGTTAATTGATAAATTAGGTGTATGTATGAGCATATACCTAAGTAGAGGTTATCTGTTGAGATCTTCTTTGAGGTTATCATTGTTGGTTTTGGAGAGACCTTGAGGGTCTCAGGGTCCCTACTGAGTATCGTTATACTCACCCCTTCATGGGCTATGCCCGCACCTCGTTGTGTTGGTTGTAGATGATGGGCAGTGCTGACGGAAACCGATTGTTCAAGGACTGGACGATATCCGAAGGTGGAAATCATGGTGAGACGACACTCGGAGGAAGTTGACGGGCGAGAGCGTTGTGGAGGCTATCTGTACCTACCCTTAATGTATGATCCGTAGTGGATGATCCATGAGCTGCGCTATCTATACCCACCCTTCTGGTAGGATCCGAGGATGATGAACCAGGAGCTGCTTCCTTTCTTCCAGGTGTTTCCCTTTTTCTGTTGTACTTTCGTTTAGTTGTAGCTGTACTTTTTGTTGGGTTTGTATTCTGGCCCATTTACTTTTCAGCACTTTCTTTTGTATTTACTGTTTTACTTCGGCTTGTACTCTGTGGTGTTTTGTTTACTTTTATAAAGGTAATTCCTTCCCAGTTATCAGGATTTACGCCTTTAGTTCTAGTCGCCATCCCCTGGCCTATGGAAGGCTGGCTTGGGGTAGTCACGACACGGGCCCCAAGGACGGATCGTGACAATAGCACGACGTGTAGATCCGACTACATGGTGTGTACCATACTCACCATCTATCCGAAGTACATGCCTCAGGAAATGGAGTGTAAGGTATACTTCGTAAATCATTTGAGGACATGGTGTGTCTAGTGGGCCACACTCTATGTAGACTTTGTGTTACATGGTCACAAACCGAGAAAGCTGTGTATGGGATACACGACTTTACCCTGACCCAAAGGGACTATAGGTTGTGTCCAGTGGGCCACACATCATGTAGTCTCGTTGACCGTGCTTCAGTCTGTCCTGGACAACATGTTGTGTATGAATTTACTACACAGAATTTCCTTAATTCACATGGCTTGAGTGATTTCTTAATTACTCCAGGGTCATTGAACACTACTACAATGTGTGTAATCCGGATTATAAAACATGTACCGTTGATTACACATCGTGTAATTATGAATACACAACATGTAATGTTGTGTTTCTTAAATGAATTGTCAGCACCTAAAAATGAGATACTTGATGTAATTTCAATACCAACATTATTTGTTTCTATTATATTTGTGAAAAATGAAAGGGGAAGAATAGATCTCGAAATTCATATTACAAGAAAAATTAATCCTAAATTGAAAATGTAAATTATTAAAGCATAAATCATCAACGAATTATATAAATTATTATAAAATAAAATATAACATGTCTCTGATACCCATTATATATTTTGGGAACAGAGGAAGCTCATGATGGATGTGTACACAGCTTCGAAAATTTCCCTGATCGATGATTAATTCGGGATCAATATGATGATAAACACCAGTATCCTTGGAATTGAATCAATGATAAAAGTTAAAGTAGAGAACTGAGAACTGAGAATAGAGGATTGAAATAATTTTTTTATATTTAATTAAATTAAATTAAAGAATTACCTCCAAGGTGATTCTTACTTCATTGATGTATTATATCATGGGTCTTAGGTGTGGATTTGTTGTGACATATAATCTAAGGACATGAATCCTATATCGTTGAGCCACACTTGTTCCACGTATCTGTGGATGTCGCTGAAGGAGTCTATGGGTGTTAGCATGGAAGATCATTGCAATTACGATGTCCACATATGATTTCCATGAAGATGTCTTCCAAATAGTTATCTTAGATCTTGTGGAGGAGGATCTATCTTGTTCTTATGAGCATTCTTGGATAGGTAAGAGTTCTCTTGGATCGAGAGAGTTTATCCAATGATGTTGTGCACACAACTATCAATTAGCCGGTGGAATGATCCCTTGGACAATAAAAGAATAATAACCTAATTGGGAATTTAATTCACTAGGCAATAATAAATAATTTCCTCAAGTGCCATTACTTATTTTATTATTCCATTTGAACCCCCATATCAAATAATACTAGAAACTCTATTATTTCCATGACATGTGCTTATCTTTCATTTTGTATTTAAATATTATATCTCACTAGACCCATATCTTGGTCTTGAAATCCTCCTCAATATTTACCAGGCCTTGCATAATGAAAATTTTATATTAAATAAATATAAATTCATTATTCCCCGATAAATAAACATTTCATCTTCAACATATTCAATTGAATAAATAGCGATGAAATAAAATTGACCAGGCATACTTGAATAATTAGTAAACCATAAATCAGGAATAATACTTATTCAACTTGTTAAACAATAAATAATTTAACTGAGATACATGCTAAAATTAGTGTGTGACAATCTATTCCTCTTCCTCATAGTCATTTGGTGGGCTTTCTTAATGTAAAGATTACTATATAGAAATGGTTCAAGGAACCTAATAGAAAGAAGTTGATGTTGAAGTAACATGTCACCAAATATGGATGCTTACCGTGTAATAGAATCTCATTATCCTGATGACTCCATTCAAGTGGGTTGCATGAATGTGCCATGAACCCATGTAATAGATCTGTCATTCTTTAACATATAGAAAATTTAACATTCCTAGAGAACACCATGGTCATGAATTTAGTTTGGCTATATCATTTCCATAAAAGGGACTGAGATATCTAATTCCATATAAGTGACAAATCCTTTCCCAAATTATTCATTAATGTAGTAATACCCATGACACACACAACATATCATACCTCACCGCGAACATTTTTCATTACAGTTTTCATCAATAAATTTAATTTCATGAGTCATAATACCCATTAATAATTAGCTTAAATTATAGAGACGGATACAAATTTCCATAAATAAGTACAAAAAATGACACAAATGAATGTGGATTTCCTATTGGAGTGTCTTGTTCTCATAATATAATCCAGAATATTACCAAGGAAACACCCCATGAGAGGGTTCATCAATGTTTTATGAGTCCCCACCACTAATAGCATGTATAATTTGTGTCCCTTAAAATGATGTAATCCATCCATAAAACATATATTTAAGAACATTTTCAGGGCTCTTCTAGGTTCTCATCGTAGCAGGTATCCGCTGTGACCTTTTAGTGAGATAACTATTCATCAGACATTCTCAGATACTATGTCATGCAGAAGAACAACCGTGATATGACAAGGAGTTTATTAATATTCATCCAATGAATAGTGGTTTATCATAACGTATATTGAAGTTGGATTCTAGGGCATAGACTCCAACTTTTTATGTTGTATGTTTTATGTTTTTATGAATATACTGGTCTATTCTATCAAACATCATGTATTTAAGACATTGTACTGTGCATATTAAAGTAATTCAGTTAAAACTACATAGAAAAAGGTTCTTATCAACGGTCAGGGTGGCATTACTAAATGATAAAACATTTTGTTTCATCGTATATGTTTGTAACTGAATATGATATTAAATTATTAGAATCATATGGTATATGTCCCACTGAAGAAAGTTGGATCGTAGGTAAAATTTCTCTTCAAGAACAGTTTCCTAGTAGTAATACAGACCACTAAGGATTGTATGGTCACTAGGTATATAAACCATTATGGAATTTTTGGTTCATGGGGAATATAAACCATTGAGGAAAGATGGTTTCAAAGGTAATATATCTCTATATGGAATATTTTATAAGAGATGTGGCCTGATGTTGATGAGTTGGATCTTAAGCATAGGTTGTATGAGGAGTAATATTGTTATGTGATGGATTATTATTATGAAATCCCTAGTGAGATATTTGTTGAGGATTACACCTAAAGAGTATGCCCATTATTTATTATGAGTTGTAAGGATACTTGTGGGACTTAGATCTGTTTCTTTTAGTTTATGCTTGGGGGAAATTGGATTGGATGCTACCTAGAGATGCCTTACCTTAAAGGTGAGTCCAGTCAAGGGAATCACCAAAGGCCCAAATTCCTAAGTCATATGCTAATATATTTTTTATTTGATGCTAACTAGGTTCTACCAATCATTAGAAACCTGTATATTCCTTAATTTCACGGGAATATCATGTGTACTTTATAGTTTAGTCACCCTAGTTGGAATCAAAAAGTCGTTATCTTAACAAGAGAACCAGAATCATGCTTTTGGTGTGCTTTAATTAGTGTTAGTTTGGGGTTTAGTTATTCTTATGGATTAGGTGAAAATTTATAAAATAAGAAAACATAAATAAATTAAAGTTTTATTGAAATTATAATATCATAAAATGAAGGTTTCACCGAGTGAGACATCATAGGGGTTATTGTTCATATCATGTGATTATTTAATCTAATTTTCATAATATATTATGGTATATTACTATTATAAGCCTTTTGGTTTCATGTAAATTCTTTGATAATGGATGAATTAAGTTGAAAATTACAATGATGGATAATTTGTTGCTTTTCCAATTGAGAAATAAATGTGATGATACATTAAGTGAATACCATTATAGAAATACAATCATAGATTATGAGAAAAAACGTTAACCATGTTGATCTTCTGAATGTATCAATGTAGAATAATCACAATATTTATTCTTACATGTGTCAAAATCTTCCCTTAATTCGTGTATATTCCAATCCATTAATTTTCATTCAGTGTTCAACACAACATAATATATAATTTTCATTCA
Organism: Viscum album; assembly: GCA_963277665.1. Taxonomy (NCBI): domain Eukaryota; kingdom Viridiplantae; phylum Streptophyta; class Magnoliopsida; order Santalales; family Viscaceae; genus Viscum; species Viscum album. Next base: position 409,037,421 of record OY728130.1, read on the forward strand.
TTAGTGATCAGATCATAAAATGGGTTTTTTATCCATTTATTATATTCAAGATGATAGAAATACTCATTAAAAATAACTAGCCAATGGAAGAAGTTAATTAAAAGTAATGGGGGAACATTTTGAAAATACCCCTCAGAATTTTTTTTGATGAAATCTTCAATTTAATATGGGTTGAGAATTATATTAGAAAATGAAATATGTGGATGAATCCATTGATATCTATCATGAATCATTATCAAAAATTTCAAGTAATTCTTCTATTTGTATCATTTATCCAGAAACTAAAATTCATATTTTCAATAATGGCATAGGACCGTCTCGTTAAAATAATTTTCCATAAGAGACCCTTTTAGATATAAGGAATCTATATGTTGTTATCTCAAGGTATAAATAGAAATTTTGGAATAATATTTTCCATATATTTTTCAGAGAAAATAATGGAGTAAAAGAGTTTTATGGAAACTAAAATTATTCTACACATAATGGAATGAAAATTTATCATCATATATATAAATTATGTGGGGAGAATCATGGGAGAATTTGATAACTTTAATAGGAAAATGATTCAAGTGTGAGTGGTTTATAATTTTAAAATTATAACTAATATGGAGGGTCAAGGTTTATACACAATGGTCTAAATTTAAGGATTAAACATACTATAAGGACTTTGGAATACCATATGCTCCTTATGGTGACTAAAGGGTGACTGACTCAGCACATGTTAAGTAATGAAAATTATTTTTATATGTGCGGGGTTACACCAATGTCCTCATGTTGGAGACATTCACAAGTATGGGAGTATATATTTGTAACTACCATGAGGATCCTACTAATTCCTGAAGAAAGATTTGGAGGGGCCTTTTATCATGTAGATACATGGTCAAAGCGGTTCACAATACTGTTAATAACATTACCATTTATGTCTTCTGTTTTTAGAGATATCATTGATGGAATGTTATTTTGGGGTTTAAAATTTTGTGATGGAATAAAGTGTGGTTGTTGGAATAAATTCAACCAGTGTATTTCCCAACTACATAAAATGCAATTTTTTTTGAAATTCCCATCAATTTTCTTGATTCTTGCTAGCCAAGTATGATTACGATGGGGGTTATATGTACCTTAGAGATCCCCACCCACTGTTTATATAATTAAGGCGCTATATAGAAAAGAGGTATTACACACATTGGGAATTTTAATGCATATTCTGACAGTCTTACAAGAGTGACATTGATGAAGGTTATCTGTGTGTGTATTTTCTGGAAGGGGATCCCTATGAATCCATAATAATGAAGAATATATTGATAGACCTTCACAAAGGGATATTAATTAGTTCAACCTTCATGATTCCCATTATTTAAAAATATTAGACCATTAAATGTGTTTATTTTGGACCTTTTTGTCTAGAAAATTATATAGGAATGATTAAGGGATCCCGTTCCCAAAAACCAATACTGGATAAATTTTTAAACACGTTATTTTTGGAGATCATGTCGATATTGTTTTGCTGTGTTTTTCTAAAAATAAACACCTGTGTGGAATCCTGAATCCCATAACAATACATGATAATGAAGGATCAAATACATGGGGTTGTAAATTATTTTCATGCATAAATCGACGACACAACGATGAGTCCCTCCCATGGGTACCTCTTAAATGACTAATAGTTATGAATGTAAATCATATTAGTGAGGGAAATACATTTTCATAAAGGTGGTCATTGGACTCAAATGAAGTATATGTCTACGAATGAATTACACGGTCATGAAGGAAATAAATGATTCTAAAAAATTCTCTCCTTATTGATGAAAATTAATTTTCCAAAATTTATCAATTCCCTAATAATCTTCAATTTATTGATAATCAATAGTTCAATGGAATTCATAATTATGATATAAATAATGATAAAATTATCTTATTAACTCAACCAATGGATGTTTCTTCCTTTCCATTATATATATCAAACATATTCGTACACAGAAATAAGTGACTTTATATATGATGTTAGATAATTCCTAGTATTATTACACAAAAACTCAATGTAGTCCCTTTCATAATAAATACCTAAAATAATAGTTTTATATAAAATAATAATAATTCATCTTTAGATTAATATGTATAAATGAAAAAATGGTACATTTCCATTTATAAAACCATTATATTAAAACTTTCATTAAAATATAAGGAAGTTAAAAAGTACTAAAATAATCAAATATCACATGGTAAAATAGAATTCATGGCATAAAGAATGAAATAAATCGAATGAAATATTATATGGTATGAAAACCCCAACCACTTTGAGATTATGTAGTAACTCATGAATGGATTACATGTCATTCTATAATATGACGCTAAAATACCAAGACACTAACATACCATAGTGGCCTCACTAGGTTGCATCTTGTTGTTAAAAAAAATTATTAGTTGGGGACCCATTATTATAGTGAAAACATAACTAGCGTATCACTGCTTATATATTATGCATTTTGATCACCTTTCTACATTGTTAACCAAAAAATTCAAATATTGCAATCAATAAATCATTTCCAAAAAAATTAATAATCCATAACCCAAGAACCCTCTATCCTTTATCCCCATTCAATAATTCCATAAGAAATAACCAGCATAAAAAATTCAAAATTTAAAGCCAAATCTATTAAGGATCATGCATGAAATTGAAACTCAATAAACAATAAAAATAATAATATGTGAAATATAATTTAAAATTTTATAAGAAAATAAAAAGGAACATGATTAAAGATTTATATAAAATCAAACATAAATCAACATTCCTTTTAAAAATTCATTAAAAATAAAAACTTTATATGAAAATAATTTAAAAACAACTTTTGGGAAATAAAATATTAATTTAACCTACGGTAATTAAAGATCATTGAGAAATATTTTATACAAATCTTCCATTTTTTTCATAAACATCTATTATGGTCTCATGTTACAAATGTGAGAATATTTTAATGGTGTGCGAACAATGCTTCAAATATTATCTATTGAAACAAAGAGGAAGGTAGATCGACTCATCTCATAGTAGTGATTATTTTCTAATTTGGGAATCTTTTATATATTTAATTATTTTTTTAAATCTAACATGATAACAATAATATTTTTTATATCAAAATCCACCATAAATGGGTGGATATAATTAAAAATAGATTTATCGATTTATAAATTATCCACATGTTGTAAAAAATAAAATTTTCTATGACAATATTGTGAGGACATATGTTTTTTATAAATCCATAGTATAAATCCATATCATAGTGAAAATATAGAGTTTAATTCAATCTAGGGATGTTATTTATGTGTTCTCTCATCATAAATATAATTATTTTGGATTATCCGGATTATAAATAGAGAAAAATTGATATTATCATCCTATTAATAAATAATGATAAAATTAATTATCATATCACAAAAATATTGGTTTAGGTTACCATCCAATCTCTTTCGGGGGATTGATGTGTTTATTATTTCACTAGTATAAGTGTTCAGTTCATATAAAATCACTAATAAACTTTTTACAGTTATTAGGAAATCACTAATAGGTTTTTCAAGTAGATCTTCACTTATGTGAGATGCATTTCATCGGCCAATCACTAGTAGATGGGTTGAGGTCATCATCCTATCTAAAGTGGAAGATAGAATTCATTATCCTATAATCAATGGATATTATTACTACCTAATCATCAATGTGATATGGTTATTTCCTTCTTTCACCCAAAAAATGTTATTATGGACACATTCCTATCACCATTGGATAATTGAGATCTTAATTATATTGTAGTAAAATATGTATGTTAGAAACCTATCCGGAATGTATTAGGTTGTTATATTACCATAAATATGAGAAAAATTTATTTTTCTTATCACCTGTGAATGGGTTATGTTCTTCAGATAATTATAAGAGTATTTGTGTATAGGAACATCACTATTGTATGGATTAACATGCATTGAGATGAGATTAATCCTATCAAATGGGATTAATCCCAAAATATGGGATTAAACCCATAAGATATAATTCATAATTATCTTTGTAAAGGGGGAAAAGCTAAATTATATTGGTGTTATTTAATCATTCAGGATATACCTATCATATTTTATTAAAAAAAGACTAGTTTATATCATTTTAAAGTAATGAAAATATGATGATTTTAAAAAATATTAAACACATATAGCATGGACAATTAGGTGACTGATATCTAGAAAATTTATTCTATGGTACTTATGCATGAACAGAACATTTGGATTTGGGATTACACTATGGAGAATTTATATTTATGTTCAAATTTAATTTGTTCCTAGCTAAAAAAATAAGGGAATCATGATAAGATATAATGATGATGAGGACCAATGAAAGAAATTTTGGGACATTCACCAAATTGGTAGTCTGTTTGGATTCATCTCCTATATATTGGCCAATTGAGAGGAGGGAATATGGACTATACACATAAGTATGTGTAGTAGTATTAAGAATTTATTAGTGATTACATTGGACCAATTTTACATTTGGATCGTTATCACATTTTGTATGAACCTGTAGTCTGAATCGATGCTTGAGGTAATTGGATGTCGGCTTAGTTTGGTAAGGGTGAGTGTATTGAGAGAGGAGTAATTCCAATGGTCACCTAAATATAGGGATCCAAAATATCAATGGAATTATTAAATTTTTTATTCATTTGTAACATATCTGTTATTTAGGAGAACCCATGTGATATCTTCTATAAAAGGAAAAATCTTAATTATTGGGGGAATACATTATTAAGAGGTATATCAGTAAGGATTGATTGAGTAAAATAGAAGGAAACGAAAAATGCCATGTGTTTCATTGGAATTTATATGTTTGGAATTCTGAGTGAGGTTCTAAAAAGATCTTTTGATCCACTGTGGAAATGTTATTTAACTCAAAACAAATAGGTTAAATTTTGAAAATAGGTTCACATAGTGACTAAAAAATTCATCATGGAGATAGGACCAAGGAAATGTCGTAACTATATCATTATTTAACAATAATGATTCATCATCTATGACGTATGGATGAGGATATTGTAGTTACATATGATAAATAATGGGGATTACATGTATTTGTGCATATTCGACCTCTCCCTATGAATGATTGGGATTTTCCTTGAAGGAATATGTAAATATTAAATATTAGTGAATATATTTTATATGGAAGGTTGATTCAATGTGCATGATATTGATATATCAAGTGTTTAGATTTTGGTGTTTGGTTTCTGAAACATTCTCATATATAACAGTTTATGGGGCATTCACTTGTCTGTTTGTAGATGGGGCTCACTCAGGATCTGTAAGTGTTTTGATTCTTCACAATAAAAGTTCTATTTTCATATTTATTGTAGATGATACACTGATTTTTTCTTATTTATTTCATTTAAATAATTTTTTCACAGCCCGTCTGCTAGGGCTCGTGCCGTGACTACCCCAAACCCACCTTCCATAGGCTAGGGGCTGACGACTATCATCGGAATGATGTATCCCTATAATGAGATGGAATTTACTTTAATCATGTATAAACAGACAATTAAAGAACACAATATGAAGAAACCATGATGTAAAATGCTATAGTAAAAAGTGTGTTGATGTAAATGGGATGGAATACCATCCCAACTTATATGTACAAGTACAACATAAAATAAAAAAAGACAGCTCCTAGATCGTCCACCGAGGATCCAACCAGAAGGGTAGGTAGAGTAAACGATCAGTAGTCCTGCATCACATCACGTTAAATGCTCCACCTCTGAGAACCATCTAGTCCTGGCTCCCTCAGCCTAAATCAACATTATTCATCATATGCACAAGACACAATAAGGTGTGGGTGAATCTCCTTCATGGGTGAGTATAGAAATACTCAGTAGGGACCCTGAGACCCCCGAAGATCTCCTAAAGTTCCACAAAGTAAAAACCAAAAGGCAAGACCGAAACCAGAAAGAACGAAGCAGTCAACAACTCTTCTTAGGTTTATTCCAACACATATACCTAATTTATCAATATATAATTGTCTCATACATGAGTGAAGAATACCAAAAAGGTAACACCACGAAGGTAACACCACAAAGGTAAAATTACCATACAGGTAACACCATAAAGGTAACACCACAAAATATGACAACCCTGCATTTTATTTCAACTTAAACATGCTTTATTACATAAAACATCACTTGATACAACAAAGAAGATCGAGAGGTTTAGTGTCTTTGGGGCTTAGGATCATTACATAAAATCTTTAAACTTGAAAATACAACATCTTTATTGAAAACTTCCTCTACATGACCACTACATTCCTTCATACTTAGCATTGCATGGGATAACATGAGGACATGCATAAGAAAAGGGTGAGCTATAAAGCCCAGTAAGGGAGTACACAATGAATAACATGAGGAGTACAATACATGTTAGGAAATAGGCATATCAATAGAGCATAAGAGAAACATGAACATAAAGTCATGATAAAGCATGGTAATCATAACATGGAAATGTGGGAACAACACTTAACATTGAATTAGCATGATCCAAGGCTCATTGCACATGGAGCATGAGTAAACCCTCATTGCACTTGAAGCACGAGTAAACCCTTGTTGCACTTGAATTAGCATGAGTAAAAAAAACTCATTTCACATGACGTATCCTGATACTATACTTTACCCAATGTATTGGAGCGCTATAAAGGGCACACCCTTCTTAAACATTTCATTTCATGCATAAGTGTGCCACATGGATCATAAAACTAGGATTCATAAAACATAATCATTTATTCCATGATAAAGGAAAGTGGAATTCATACATGAAACGTTATTATCAATTAGTAAATGTGCATAAAGGTGAATACCCTTGATGGAGACATGGGCATGGTATTCACTACACAATGATATTGGCTTAGAAAATCGGTATGATTTCGGCTGCGTAACAGCGTGACATAAGAATTCATAAAAATAGGTTGATGAGAGAGAAAGGGGTTTGTCATCATATTTACATGTAATGGACAGTAAGGAGGTCATATAGATACATGTCCCAACAATTTAAAAGGAATTTAGATTCATGATACAAATGTATTGCTTGAATATAGAAGGGGAAAAAGGTTCCTTTCAGAATTTCGGCATAGTAACGGGTGTACATGGGAGGCATTTAATGAGAGAGAAAGGGGTCTCCCATCATTCAAAAAATAAGAGGGAAGTATGGGAGAGGTGAGAAACCATACCCCAACATTCATAATTGAAATTAAAAGGGAAATACAACTTAAAGATAATTGACAAAAATGAGAAAGGAAGAAAAAACCATTACTTGGAAGTGTGCTTCCAAAGGCTAGAGAGAGGCTTGTGAGAGGCTTATTGGGAGCTTGGGGAACCTTGGTAGGATTCTAGAGAGAGTAGGGAAGAGTTTGGACGAACTCAAAGGGCTTTGAGTGAGGAGGAAGTGGGAGCTTGGGTGGGTTTATATAGGAAAGGTGAGGGAATTCTTTATTATTTAGGTTTGGGACACCTTATATTAAAATAATCCAAACCACAAACCATCCCATGGTATTTGCTCATGGTTTCTGGAAAAGGAAAGAGGAAAACAATATTTTACAAGTCCAAGGCCGAAATTATTAAAAAATAAGGGTTTCTTATGTGGAGGTGAGTCACCCTCCCATGGAAATTAATTTAAAAAGGTAAAGTGTTGAATAAGTCTTGAGGGCTCCATTAATGCTTAGAAAAGTAAGTCAAAAAAACCCAAAACCTCATTATTTTAATGATAAAACATATATTGTCCGAACATAAGGATTATTGTATTTTATTACATCACCATTGGGTCATTATGATGTCATAAAACACATTATATATTTAAATGGTATTTAATTTTTACCCAAAAATTTGACTGTCTCAGAAAATTATGAAAAATTCACCGTTGGATAATTTCGACATCCTGATTCCAAAAATAATATTTATTTTATCTAAATAATTTTCAAAATATGTGAATTTTCACTTTTAAAATAAAAACCGACATTTATAAAAAAAATCACGGGTTTTGACAGAAATGTATTTCAAACCTTAATAAAAAATTTAATTGCATTCATAAAATTATAAGATCATTTATAATTAATAAAAAATTAATTTAATATTAATAATAATATTTTATTAAAATATTATTTAATTCGAAAATCCTTTAATATAATAAAATATCATTCTTAATTAAATAATAACTAAAACACCATTTGTACTTTAAAAACTAATTACAATGTATCAAAAATGACTAGAAATTATATTCATTATTATATACAAAAATAATGTACATGAACATGGTGCTACTTATTTGTTACATAACCCCTTAAAATAGCCACATTAGACCTAAGGGTAAGGTGCGCGATGGTGACCGACTCTTGGGGCGACTCGGATAACATCGCTCGAGTGGTAATTTCAATCAACTTCCACTTTTCCCGTAGACGATCACGTTCGAGCTTGACTTGATGAAGCTCAGCTTGGGCTTGGTCAAGGGCAAAGCCCAAATACGCCACCTCTTTTCCGATCTCTGACAAATGGGCTTCGTAAGGGTCAATTCTAATGAATGAGGCCATCGCTTCCTTTGTCTGAGTAGAAATGGGTTCGTTAAAGCCTTATATTTATACTACTCAGATGATCACTGCTCAATGGCGAAAAAGTAACGGTCACAAATCTTAACGTAAAACTACAGAAGTTGACATCTTATAAAAACATTTTTCATAAAGAAACATTTAACTGGATCAAGAGGGATTTTCCATTAATGAAACTTTGGGTCGTTACAATATTCCCCCCTTCAGAAATTTCGCCCTCGAAATTTTCCTTTTCCCACACTAAAACAAATGTGGGTAACTTAGCTTCATCATATCCTCTGACTCCTAGGTTGCTTCATCAAACTTTTGGTTTCTCCACAACACCTTGACGAGGGGCATTGTCTTATTTCGTAGAACTTTTTTCTCTACGATCTAAGTTCTTCACTAGTTGCTCCTCATAAGAAAGATCGTCTTCTAATTGTACCACCTCGGAAGAGAGTACATGTGAAGGGTCTGGTATGTACTTCCATAAGAGGGATATATGGAAGACATCATGCTCCTTGGACATAGTAGGTGGAAGTGCTAGTCGATAGGCCACATCCCCCACATGATCAAGAATCTCGAAGGGGCCGATGTACCTTGGACTTAACTTCCATTTCTTTCCAAACCTCATGACCTTCTTCCACGGAGATATGTGTAAAAACACCATGTATCCGACTTTAAACTCAAGGTCTCGTTGACGATTATCTACATAACTCTTCTGTCGACTTTGGGCTGCCTTGATATGCTACTGAATGGTTTTCACCTTCTCCACCATTTCTTCGACCTTTTCTGGTCCAAGCACCTTACGTTCATCGACCTCATCCCAACAAGCTGGTGTTCTACACTTTTCCCATACAGGGCTTCATATGGTGCCATTTGGATGCTCGAGTGGAAACTATTATTATAAGAGAACTCAACTAGAGGAAGATGTTGATCCCATCCTCCTTTAAAGTCCATTGAGCACGCTCTAAACATATCCTCAAGTGTTTGGATAGTCCGTTCGGATTGGCCATCAGTTTGAGGATGATAGGCCGTACTGAAGTTCAGCTCAGTATTCAGATCATGTTGAAGACTCTTCCAAAACATAGAGGTAAATCTTGGATCTCGGTCAGACATAATAGATAGTGGTACTCCATTCAACCTTACCACTTACCTGATATATATCTGTGCCAGTTGATCCTAAGAGAAATCCTCTCGAATAGCAATGAAGTGTGCAGTCATTGTAAGACGATCCACTACAATGCAGATTGCATTGTTGCCTTTGGATGTCCTTGGAAGTCCAGTGACGAAGTCCATGGTGATGTTCTCCCATTTCCATTCTGGTATGGGAAATGGTTGCATCATCCCCTTAGACTTCTGCCTCTCTGCCTTCACTTGCTAACACACCAGGCACTTTGATGTATATTCAGCGATCTCCTTCTTCATATTATCCCACCAAAAGTTTTCTCGGAGATCTCGATACATCTTTGTGCTCCCTGGGTGAATAGAGAAATTTGAACTATGTGCATCATCCAAAAGTTCCTTCTTCAACTCCGAACTTGATGGAACACATAGTCTTTTCCCAAACCACACAATTCCTTCTTCATTAACATTAAACTCTGAGGATTTTCCCTTTTTTATAGCTTCCACTTTTTCTTGGATTCCTACATCATCCTTTTGAGAATCATTTATACTTTCCAAAAGAGATGGTTGAGCAATCATTTGTGAAAGGATTGATGATGTTCCCTTCTTTATGATTCCCACATCCATCATCATCAAGTCTAAGAAAATTGGATCCTTCTCAATTCTCATCATTGATAGAATAGCTGGATCCTTTCTACTTAGGGAATCCGCCACCTTGTTCGCTTTCCCAGGGTGGTAATGTATTGAACAGTCATAATCCTTGATGAGCTCTATCCGTCTTCTCTGGCGCATATTAAGCTCTTTCTGTGTGAATATATATTTAAGACTCTTGTGGTCAGTATATATCTCGCATTTCTCTCCATAGAGATAATGCCGCCAAATTTTCAAGGCAAAGATCACCATCGCCAACTCCAGATCATGCGTTGGATAGTTTCACTTATGGATTTTCAACTGCCTTGAGGCATAGGATATCACTTTATCATTCTGCATCAGCACACATCCTAAGCCCTTCTTCGAAGCATCACTGAATAGCACAAAAATCTCCCCACTTGTGGGTAAAGTGAGCACGGGTGCAGTGATAAGCCTCCTTTTCAACTCCTTGAAGCTTTATTCGCATTCATCACTCCAAGCAAACTTTACTCCATTTTGAGTTAGCTTGGTAAGAGGGTTGGACAATCGTGAGAAATTTCTCACAAATCGTCGATAATATCCAGCTAACCCCAAGAAGCTACGGATATCAGTTACCGATGTTGGCCTCGGCCATCCCTCAATTGCATCTGTTTTGGAGGGGTCCACAGATATCCCATTGCTTGTGATGATATGGCCCATGAATGAGACCTCCTTCAACCAAAACTCACACTTTTTGTACTTGGCATAGAGCTTCTCGTTGCGCAAAGTCTCCAGTACAGTTCTTAAATGCTCCTCATGGTCCTCCATGGTTTTGGAGTATATTAGAATATCATCTATAAAGACTGCCACAAATTTGTCTAGGTAATCTCTAAAGACTATATTCATCAAGTCCATGAATATTGCTGGAGCATTGGTGACTCCAAATTGCATTACTATGAATTCATAGTGCCCGTACCTTGTACGAAAAGCAGTCTTGGGGATATCTTCCTTCTTCACCCTTACTTGATAATATCCTGACCGCAAGTCCACCTTGGAGAAGTATTGTGCTCCACGCAGCTGATCAAACAAGTCATCGATTCTTGGGAGAGGATACTTGTTCTTTATCGTGATTTTGTTAAGTTCACGATAATCGATGCAAAGCTGCATTGACCCATCCTTATTCTTGAAGAAGAGGACTGGTGCACCCCATGGTGATGCACTTGGGCGTATAAACCCTTTATCCAGATTCTCCTGTAGTTGTTTCTTGAGTTCTTAAAGCTCAACAACATCCATTCTATATGGATTCTTGGATATTGGTAGCGCCCCATGTATAAGTTCAATTAAGAACTCAACATCTCTTCTTGGAGGAAGACCAGGAAGTTCCTCGGGAAATACTTCAGCGAATTCCCTCACAATAGGCATTTCTTCAAGGGTGGTTTCTTCCTTGGACTCAATCATCTGAGCCAGATATGCGTGCTCATAAGGCAGTAATATCCATGCTTGAGATGATGGAGCTAAAGAAGATTCATCTTCCTCCTGACACTTGTAAAGAATCGGGGGTCGATTCTCCATATGGAGTGTGATTCCCCTCTCCCGACAATTTATGTTGGCTATATATAAGGAAAGACAATCCATGCCAAGAATTGCATCAAATTCCACCAGAGGGAGTATGATGAGGTTCTCCAGGAAATTAAATCCACAGATTATAACATGGGAGGACTTATACTCAAGGGATGCAATGGTTTCCCCATTTTCCGTACTCACCGACATCTTTACTTCCATGATTTGTGGTGGTACAGGGATTGTTCTACTAAACTTTTGAGATATAAAAGAATGCGTAGAACCTGAATCAAAAAGTACGTTCGCTATTCGTGAATGAATAACTAGTGTACCTGTCACCACTTCGTTGTCGGGGTTCACTTCGGCAGAAGTGATGGCAAAAGCTCTTCCTTGATGTCTTGGAGGTTGTTGATTGCCTCTGATAACCCTTGGATTAGGGCATTGATTCGCAAAATGACCCGGTTCTTTGCATTGGTAGCATTGAACAATGCGTTGAGGTTCGAACGGAGCGTTCCTCTCCTCTGTCGCAGCCGCGGGTCCTTCTTGCTGACAGTTAACAGCTAGGTGCCTTTGTCTTCCACACTTGAAGCATTTTCTTGTCCCCCTAGGGCAATTTCCCTGGTGCTTCTTTCCACACTATTGGCAAGTGGGGTGCTGGAATTTCTTAGCGCCGTTGGACTTATCCATCGGACCACCAACATTGAAGTCCACCTTACGATTCTTGTCCCCATGATACCCCTGTGATTCTCCGATCTCCATTTCAACCTTGAGGGCACATCGGACAATTTCCTCATAGCTATCGAAGTCACGGATCGCTAATGCTTTCCACATAATAGGCTTCAGCCCACCAAAGAAGCGGTCAACCTTGCATTCAGGGGTAACGACAAAGCCGTAAGCATATCGTGCAAGCCTTGTGAAGTTTGCCACGTACGCTCCCACAAATTCTTTATCTTTTTGTTTGAGGGAAAGGAAGTCCCTTTCCATCTGAAGACGGAGGGTGCGTGGAAAATATTTATCGAACAACATCTTCTGGAATTCCTTCCATTCCAAAGCCTCGATCTCCTCCTCAGGCTTCGTATTTTTGATCAACGTCCACCATTGATCAGCTTCACCCTCCTTACGATAAGCTTCCAGGAGAACCTTCTCTTTTTCAGAGCATTGGAGGATGGAGAATATCTTTTCAATGGAGTTGATCCATTGTTCAACGATCGTGGGATCGGATGATCCACTAAAAGTAGGAGGCATTTGTCTCATGAAGCTTTCAATAGCGACTTGTTCTTTCTTAGGGGGGGTTGAACATTCCTCTTGACCAGTGTTTCTATTCAAAACTTGAGTTAGCTGAGAGTGAAGCATGACAAAGTTCTCGATTCCCGCTCCCATTGGATTGGGCATCTCATAAGTACAATCATCACACTGATCTTCACAATGATTGTTAGCCTGAGTTCTCCTATTACCGGCCATTGGCTAGAATAAAAGGAAAGTTAGGGGTAACACATAAAGGTTAATCCAAAGAAAAAAGTTGATGACTTATAAATAAAATTTAATCTCTTTAACTCATGAGTCTATAGGATTCAATCAAGGATTTTCATGATCTTCCTTCCACATATATTCATAGGGGCATTTTTTCCCTTAATAAGGGTTCATACTAAGATTGTGAATTTATCAAAACATATCCCACGGGAGTGTCGTAACCAAGAGTGCAGCAAGGCCCGTTGTCGTGCACCAGTTCCCGTTCGAGTCTAGCTCAAAGCGGTGTTTTCGGGTTTTACCCCTAGGATACATCTGTGCCAGAGCCGCCTCTACCTGCTCGTATCCAGACAGGGATGTATTTGTTTGATAAACCACTTACTTAGTATTTACCAAATCCTAGGGATGTTTTTATAATGCTTAGTCTTGTATCTAAGGCTTTACTAGGGTTTCCTAATCCCAAAAATAACTAAACCTATCCTCTGATACCAACTATGACAACCCTGCTTTTTATTACAACTTAAACATGCTTTATTACATAAAACTTCACTTGATACAACAAAGAAGATCGAGAGGTTTAGTGTCTTTGGGGATTAGGATCATTACATAAAAACTTTAAACTTGGAAATACAACAACTTTATTGAAAACTTCCTTTACATGACCACTACATTCCTTCATACTTAGCATTGCATGGGATAACCTGAGGACATGCATAAGAAAAGGGTGAGCTATAATGCCCAGTAAGGGAGTACACAATGAATAACATGAGGAGTACAATACATGTTAGGAAATAGGAATATCAATATAGAATAAGAGAAACATGAACATAAAGTCATGATAAAGCATGATAATCATAACATGGAAATGTTGCAACAACACTTAACTTTGAATTAGCATGAGCCAAGGCTCATTGAACATGGAGCATGAGTAAACCCTTTTTTCACTTGAAGCATGAGTAAACCTTCGTTGCACTTGAATTATAATGAGTAAAAAAAAACTCATTGCACATGACGTATCATGATACTATACTTTACCCAATGCATTGGAGCGCTATAAAGGGCGCACCCTTCTTAAACATTTCATTTCATGCATAAGTGTTCCACATGGATCATAAAACATGGATTCATAAAAAATAATAATTTATACCGCGATAAAGGAATGTGGAATTCACACATGAAACTTTATAATCAATTAGTAAATGTGTATAAAGGTGAATACCCTTGATGGAGACATGGGCATGGTATTCACTACACAATGATATTGGCTTAGAAAATCAGTGTGATTTCGGCAGCGTAACGGCGTGACATAAGAATTCATAAAAAAGGTTGATGAGAGAGAAAAGGGTTACTCATCATATTTACATGTAATGGACATTAAGGAGGTCATATATATACATTTCCCAACAATTGAAAAGGAATTTAGATTCATGATACAAATGTATTGCTTGAATATAGAAGGGGGAAAAAAGGTTCCCTTCGGAATTTCGGCATAGTAACAGGTGTACATGGGAGGCATTTAATGAGAGATAAAGGGGTCTCACATCATTAAAACAATAAGAGGGCAGTATGGGAGAGGTGCGAAACCATACCCCAACATTCATAATTGAAATTAAAAGGGCAATACAACTTAAAAAAAATTAACAAAATTCAGAAAGGAAGAAAAAACCCTTACTTGGAAGTGTGCTTCCAAAGGCTAGAGAGAGGCTTGTGAGAGGCTTCTTGGGAGCTTGGGGAATCTTGGGAGGATTCTAGAGAGAGTAGGGAAGAGGTTGGACGAACTATAAGGGCTTTGAGTGAGGAGGAAGTGGGAGCTTGGGTGGGTTTATATAGGAAAGGTGAGGGAATTCTTTATTATTTCGGTTTGGGACCCCTTATATTAAAATAATCCAAACCACAAACCATCCCATGGTATTTTCCAATTGGTTCTGGAAAAGGAAAGATGAAAACAATATTTTACAAGGCCAACGTCCTAAATTATTAAAAAATTAGGGTTGCTTATGTGGAGGTGATTCACCCTCCCATGGAAATTAATTTAAAAAGGCAAAGTGTTGAACAAGTCTTGAGGGCTCCATTAATGCTTTGAAAAGTAAGTCAAACAATCCCAAAACCTCATTATTTTATTGATAAAACACATATTGTCCGAACATAATGATTATGGTATTTTATTACATCACCATTGGGTCATTATGATGTCATAAAACACATTATATATTTAAATGGTATTTAATTTTCACCCAAAAATTTGACTGTCTCAGAAAATTATGAAAAATTCACCATTGGATAATTTCGACGTCCTGATTCCAAAAATAATATTTATTTTATCTAAATAATTTTCTAAATATGTGAATTTTCACTTTTAAAATAAAAACCAACATTTATAAAAAAAATTCACGGGTTTTGACAGAAATGGCTTTCAAACCTTAATAAAAATTTTAATTGCATTCATAAAATTATAAGATCATTTATACTTAATAAAAAATTATTTTAATATTAATAATAATATTTTATTAAAATATTATTTAATTCAAAAATCCTTTAATTTAATAAAATATAATTCTTAATTAAATAATAACTAAAAACACCATTTGTACTTTAAAAACTAATTACAATGTATCAAAAATGACTAGAAATTATATTCATTATTATACACAAAAATAATGTACATGAACATGGTGCTACTTATTTGTTACATAACCCCTTAAAATAGCCTCATAAAACCTAAGGGTAAGGTGCACGATGGTGACAGACTCTTGGGGCGGTTTGGATAACATCGCTCGAGTGGTAATTTCAATCAACTTCCACTTTTCCCGTAGACGCTCACGTTCTAGCTTGACTTGATGATGCTCAGCTTGGGCTTGGTCAAGGGCAAAGCCCAAAGATGCCACCTCTTTTCCGAGATCTGACAAATGGGCTTCATAAGGGGAAATTCTACTGGATGAGGCCATCGCTTCCTTTGTCTGAGTAGAAATGGGTTCGTTAAAGCATTATATTTACACTACTCAAATGATCACTGCTCAACGGCTAAAAAGTAATGGTCACAAATCTTAACGTAAAACTAAAGAAGTTGATATCTTATAAAAACATTTTTCATAAAGAAACATTTAACTGGATCAAGAGGGATTTTCCATTAATGAAACTTTGGGTCGTTACAACAAAGGTAAAAGTACCACACAGGTATCACAACGAAGATAGTACCAAGAAGGAAAATGTACCACATATGTAACACCATTAAGGTAACACCACGCAGGTAACACAATAAAGGTAACACCATGAATGTAAAAGCACCACACAGAAATCACAACAAAGATAGTAACATGAAGGTAAACGTACCACACATGTATTGCCACCAAGATAGTACCACTAAGGAAAATTACCACACATGTATCACCATGATGATAGTACCAAAAAAGTCAAAGTACCATACATGTATCAACAAGAAGATATTACCATGAAGGTAAAATTACGACACATGTATCACCATGAAGATAGTACCATGAAGGTATAGGACTCAGCTCACACCGGGTATATTAGTAATGAAAAGAAGTACATATTATTAGTCAGGAATCTAGATCATCTTATTCTATCCAGAGACATTACTGTTGACCATAAAGAGTCTGATCCACACTTGATCGATAAGTACTAACCCCCGAAATGACCCACACAGGATCTGGCCTGCCCGAAGTCGATAGGTACTAACCCTCACTGACCCACAAAGGATTTGAACCTCACATGATTGGTATTTTCTAACCCCTAGAGAATCGCTGAACATTGAACCAAACTTGATCTGACCCACATAGAATTAGTGATGACCCACAAAAGATCACTCAGTACTATCCTCCGTATGATCTATCTCCAACCTCTACCTCACAGCCAACCACTGAATTCCTACTCATTTTATGCATGATTCTTGGAGAAAAAATCCTCATGTATTTTGTTATAATTCAACTAGAAGGATGTCTTGATAAGAAGTAACCTAATGATCTGTCATTTCATAAGAGTTCCAACACAACAGAAGGCGCATCAATTAGACGTCAGGTCTGTATGTTATTAGCATTTTAGTTTCGTGGCCCCGATATGATTCAGATTCAATCCAACCCATCTATATTATAACATTACCCAAACCTATCTTGGAGTATCTAAAAAATCCCTTATCACTAGGGTCCTTACGCCATTGACAAAATTTCAATCAGACACATGATCTATTAGTTAAATCCCTTTTCGTGGAATGTGGGTGATCACATCTCGACCTGGCCTGGCTCGGTCAGGCCTACCAGAATATGCCAATGGAATTGCATCACAAAATGGGATCCCAATGCCAATGATAGTGTTTCAATTTGACATCTGGTTTGTCAGTTATGGTCATTTATTTATTCGTGTACCGGTTGGGTTTGGGCTCGGTCCAACTCAGTTAGACCAGACCGACGCAACAGGTCCTAGGGTCTACCTGACCCCGATCAGGTCCGACCATTTAAGGGTCAGCCTGATTCACTGGGTCTAGCCGGTCAAGGTTAGACCGGTTTGGTTTTTTTCCCTCCTATGTTAGCCCACTGGGCCGTAGGTTTGTCCCTGTTCGCTGGCTGGTCTAACCCACTTGGTCGGGGGTCCGGGCCAGCCTGTTGGGCGGATCCGGTCTGTGGGGTGGGTCCGGGATGTTCGGTTGGCACATGGGGTCTGCCATTTAGACCGACTGGGGGTCTTCCAATCTGACGCAGCACGGGGCCGTGCAACTCGCAACTTAAAGTAGCTTCGAGCCACGGCCTCCGCCATTGGCGCCCGTTAGAGTGACACTCTTCCTTCCTCCACATATGGCCGTAGCGGACCACTGCTGCCCGTCGTGGAAACATGTCACGACCCCCTTTTTCAACGGTGCTCACCGGCACCATGCCTCCTCCTTCAGGGCTGACCAAGCTATCTTCCTTATCAACATGCAATAGCTACATCCACGACCTTCTTCACCAGTGTCATGTGACGACATGATTCTATCTCTATCGTGTCCAGTTCTTGAAGCTTCTTCCATCACCTGTCATCCCGGGTTTCGTCCAACCCAAACATTACTTGTGAAGGAACATCAACATTAAACTAAATAGGCGGAGGGTCTTGGCCTTGTTCTATTTGGCCACACCCTAAATGTTAGTTTGATAGCAAGAGGGTGGTAAAAAAAGTTATCAACTATTGAAATTAAACAAGATAATAAACCCTACATCAAGATCGATGGAGAACACCTGTGATTGTGGAAGATTCGGAGTTCATCATCCCTGAAACAAACTGCCAACATTTCTGCTCAAACGTTTTCCTTCAGTTCATGATTTAGTGTCTATCATCACCGTTCTCTAGAACCGGCTTCGTCCTCCATGTTTTGGGCATCACAAAACTTTACCAGAGCTTCGTCTCTTGGTGATGTCGTACCAATACCTCCCCCCAATCTCCATATAAATAAGAGAGGGGGAGGACAAGTTACGTAGGTGGAATTAATGGTGGTTCATTTAATAAGAAATTTCCTAATACCAACAATGTTGTTATAATGGTTTTTAGGAGTCAATACATTGGTCCTGCCAATATCACTTGTCCCTTTGGTGGAAAAGAAAAGAAACAAATAAAATAACAAAGTTATTTTATTATTCTTTTAAAAAGTCCAGAATCTATCTTTTTCTCCAAACATTCTGAGGTCCATGTGATGCCACCATTAAGTGACTACCAGCGCTATAGATTCAATGGTTCCTTCGTACTTTTAACATGATCACCCGTTCAAAAGATACAAAACTCCACCCTCACGTTAATTGAACATGCCCGATGAAAAGATCAGAAAAATTATTAACATTCACCCTCAACTTGGATCATTAGTGGTTAGGATCTTACAAATGATAAAAATCCTTCAATTGAAAGATGGTAAAATCATCTTTTCAATATGAGATATAGTTTAGATGTTATGGATATTTCAATAAAAAAAATTCCACTTAATTATTTTATTTATGACAAAAAAGTATCATTCACTGGTGGCCTGCGTCAGTCAATGTTCGTATCAGCATAAGGAAAGCATACACTCACTAGTTCATCGGTGATCTCAGATTTTAAATCCGAGTTACCATTCGTGAGTTATAATCATTTGAAAAATAAAATAAGTTTATTTAATTATTTTATTTATAGTTATGCCTTTTTGGGTTTTCTCACTGGAGGGACGTGCCAACTAAACATATGTCACTCCTAGGGTAAACCTGCCATCAGGAACACAGCGGTTCCTTCATATTTCTGATCTGGGAAACTATTTAATATTTATTTCACTATTTTAGGAAAAATGCTTAGGCACACTAATTAAATCTTAACAAAAATTCTATGGATAATTCCAGGAACTCTGGGCCTTAGAATCACGTGCCATCAGATTTTGTAGTCTCTAACTAATTTCATAGATTAAAAAAATTATAATGAAATTTTGGGACATTACATTCTCCTCAGAATAGGGATTTACATCTCCAAAAGCAAAAAAAAGTCGAATCAAACGAATGAGTGTACTGAGCATGAATCGGAGCACCCCGCACCCATGTGCTCTCCCTGAGGACCACATCCTGCCACCGAACTCGAACTAGAGGGATCAGATGTCCATAAAGGACTCGCTCCATTAAAGTCAACCCATCGTCAATGTCTAACTCACCAAAGTCGATAACGTACGATGGATCATTCACTCATCTCCTCAACTGTGACAAATGAAAAAAATTATACACCCATTTCATCTGTAGGGGAAGAGATTTACAGTATTCCACCTCACCCACTCTTCTAATAATCTAGAAAATGTTTGATGAACCTCAAATATAGCTTTCCACACCGACTAAACCTTCGCAATACTCATTGGGGTGAGACATGTAGGAAGACATGGTCTCCCTCCTCAGACCTTAAGGGTATCATCTCCTTTTGGCATAAGTATTCTACCTGCTCTCTGCAGTCTTCCCTTGCTGACAATTAATGCATCTTGATACAAACTATGCCAATGCTTCCTTTATCCTTGACCACCAGTACTGATGCCGGAGTTCCTACTACACCTTTGCCACTCCAAGATGTAGCATTAAAGGGGATGTATGGAAGTCCCCAAAAAATGTATCCCAAAGCATCATTGGTACCATGATGCATCCTATAAAGAGAACAATGTGTTCTCCGCATTCAGAAAACCTTCAAGAGACCATCTTGAGGATATATGAGCACGTCGGGCCTCACATTCTATGTCCCAAGCAGCGCCTCCTAAAATCGCTGAAGAATTGGGGGTGTGACAGTCATATACTGGAGGTAACCTGCTCCATCTTTATCGATGAATAATATCTGTAGTGCGACTAGCTGCTCTGACGGATCACTGAGTAGTTGTAGACCCTACATCCTATTGAGTTCATTTTCTACCACCTTCCCCAACCCTGGAGTATAGACTATCACAATGTCATAGTACTGGAGGCACTCTTGCAATCTTCACTGTCTCAGTTTTAGGTCCTTCTGTGGAAATATATACCTGAGACTCTTGTGATCAGAGTAAATAGTAAATTTTTCACCCATCAAGTAGTGCTGCCACATCTTCAGTGCAATGACAACTGCTACAAACTCCAAGACTTGGGTAGCATAGTTCTGCTCGTGCTCTAATAACTACCTTGAGCCGTAGGTGATCACTACCCTCTCTAGAACCAGAAAACAACCTAGTCTAGTCCATGATGCATTATAGTATAGTACACACCCAATTACCTCTTCTAGTTTCCTTTATATGGGGGCACTCATCAGTCTCTGTCCAAGTTCATGAAAGCTCTGCTGACACTTCCCCATCCAATGGAATGGCTCCCCTTCGTTCTTCAAAGATGACATGGGTGTCACTACCCTGGAGATTTCAGGTACAAATCTCTGATAGTGCACAGCCAAAGCATAAGTCCCTCACCATTCGGGGATGTAATATTGGAAGCATCTTTAGAAAAGATGTCCCCACACTCAACCACTACTTTTGGGAACTGAAAAATTAAAACTCCTACATCTATGAGGGTAAGTTTGGTCGACTCAAGAGTGATAAAATGCACCCTCCTACACATGAGTTTATTCTTTTCTTCCTGGGATTCATTTTTTGTCGACGCAAGAAAACCAATTTCAACACGGCAGATATACTGCATTATTTTTTTCATATACATTCAATTCGAGTATGAAAAATGGATGACCGGTCCATACCCAAACTAATGTCGCAAGGCCACTACATTGCCACCAACAGGTTCCAACCGAAACTCTTTCCTCAAGGGTCATATCACACAATTAGTATAAGTGTGATTATCGAGTCTCTGTCCAAAGGTATCTCCTGACGCGCAGGGGTCAAGTAATCAGTTTAACCTGAAACGATAGGTCTTGAGCTATATTAATGGAACGAAGGATTTATTAGTACCTATGTTTATTAATAAAATAGCTAGTAGTAGACACAGACTATACCTAAAATAATTCATGGAGCCCTTGCGTCACTCCCCTTGACCGCATCCAGCAACTCCCTTCCCCTGTCCTCCAGCTCCCTGAGCCAAGTGGGGACCACATTGGGGTGGTGGTGGTAACATATCGAAATGTATGCCACCTCATGCTTCTATCCTATATCCACTTCCACCTTTGCTACCCTGTAGATTTAAATGTATATATCATATCCATTTGCCAAAGCATTTTACACACCTAAGCCTCTGAAATTAGCATCAATTTTCTACTTACCCACTGTTAACATTCACTAGCTATGTCTGCTCATCCCAAAAACATTCCACCGAAAAGGTTCCCACTAGCACCCTAACATAAGTAGGAATGCATATATGAAATGTTCTGGAATGGATAACCCTACACACACCTCGCTTAGAGGTCCGAGACATGAATCATTGACCGTACTATATTCATTGAGTACCTAGGATGGCCGATACGCCCCAATGAATACTCATCTAATGACATCTATTCCTCCTAAAGATGATGAAGATCTAGAGAACTCTCATCCCATATCTCTTTATGGAAATAAAACCCCTTCTATGAGGAATTTTCTCAAGCTTGTCCACATAAAAGTCACCTATTCATAGGATCAAGTTAATCTAAACCATGTCATCATCCTACTATGCCACGTAGAAGGCTATCTACCAGGACCGCCATCTGATCGAATGTTTCCCTGGATAGATAGAAACATGGTCACCTCCTCAAGATAGCCCTTAGCCGCCTATAAGTCAGGATCGCCTCAGAACCAGAGGGGTATCTGATGCTGAAACATGTTTAAGGAACTAAGACTACATTTTTCCTCTATCGGTACCACCAGTTGTAACTGTTGACCAATGGGAAATGATATGGCTGGTACACCACCCGAAGGTGATAATGCCATTATAGGGCCCTGCACCATGTCTGCATCACTCGAAGGGCCATCATCGTGTACTCTCTCAGGAATCCTAGATGGTTGTCTGTGCAGCACTGTCCGGATAAGGAATTGGTGCGCCAAAGTAATTATGTTATACTTGGTGAGATGACTCCAAAGAAACCAATGAAAAAAACTTCCAAAACACACGCAATCAGTGTTTTAGTACACTGAGTCAAAAATCAGAATTCAGGGTCCTGTTGTATGGATACGTCACACGCTACACTAACACTGAACTCCCTGAAATGAAAAATCACACTCAAATCACTTAACAACATTGCTCCATTAAAAAGATTAGAGTCCTAGTTCTTCGATAGAACTGATGCCTCTAATACAACATTGTCACGACCTGCCCCCTAGGGCCAGTACCGTGACTACACCAAGCCCTCCTTCTATATGCCAGGTGCTGGTGACTTGCACCGAAAAATAATATCCCTATAACTGGAAGGCACTTCCTTTAATCCTGTACAAACACACAATCCAAGAACACATCAAGAAGCAACCACGAAGTGAACCACTGTATTAAAAGGTGTGCTGAAGTAAAGGGGATGAGATAAAATCCCAACTGAAAAGTTAAAGTACAACTAAAAAGAGGAAAAGTCATCTCCAAGATCTTCCTCCGAGGATCCTTCCTAAAGGGTAGGTACAACTCATGATCAGTAATCCCACTTCATGTCACGTCAAGTGGTCCACCTCTGAGCACCGTCTATTCTGGGCTCCATCATACTCTATAAACATTGTCCATCTTCTGCACAAAACACAACATGGTATGGTTGAAGCCTGTGCAGGGTTGAGTATAACAATACTCATTAGGGACCTAGAGACCCCCAAAGGTCTCACAGAGTTCCACAAAGGAAAAACCACAAAGAAAGACCTCAACTAAAAAGCACAAATTAGTAAAAAAACTCTACTTATGTATATTCCCATAAAAATACCTAAGTTATCAAGATGTATTCATCTAATACATGAGGAATGAATACCACAAAGGTAACACCACGAAGGTAACACCACATAGGTAAAAGTACCACACAGGTAGACACATGAAGGTAACACCACGAAGGTAAAAGTACGACATAGGTATCACCACAAAGATAGTACCACAAAGGTACAAGTACCACACAGGTAACACCATGAAGGTAACCCCACGAAGGTAAAAGTACCACATAGGTATCACAACGAAGATAGTATGACAAAGGTAAAAGTCTCACACAGGTATCACCACGAAGATAGCACCATGAAGGAAAAAGTACCACATAGGTATCACCATGATGATGTACCATGAAGGTAAAAGTACCACATAGTTATCAACACCAATATAGTACCACAAAGGTAAAAGTACCACACATGTATCACCATAATGATAATACCATGAAGTTAAAGGACTCGGCTCACACCATGTATATTACTAATGCATGGAAGTAAAAATGATTAGTCGTGAAGCTTGATCATCTTATACTATCAAGATGCAATACTGCTGACCATATGAAGTATGAACCACATAGGATTGATAGGTACTAACCCCCAAAAAAACCCACATAGGATCCGACCCTCCCAAATTTGATATGTACTAAGTCCTGATGACCCACACAAGATCTGACCCACACATAATTGGTAAGCGCTGACCCACATAGGATCATTGAGCGTTGAACCACACAGGATTTGAACCATAGAGTATTGGTGCTGACCCAAAAAGTATCGCACTATACTAACCTCCATATGATCCATCTCCAACATCCGCCTCACTGCAAGCTACTGGATTCCTGCTCATAACATGATTTATTATGGGATAACCACTCCTCAGGTATTTGGTAATACTTCATCAGGCCTAATGTCCCATGAATAAGTAACTCGATGATCTATCATGTCACAAGGGTTCCAATGCAATAGACATCACATCAATCAGACATCCGGTCTGTCATTTATGGTAATTTTAGTGTCGGGGGCCCAGTTGGGTTTGGAGTCAATCCATCCCGGCCATATTCTAAATTTCTCCAAAACTGTCTTAGAGTATCTCAAAATGACCTCCTTTTTACTATAATCTTTATTCCATAGAAGAAGTGTCAATCGGACACCCAGTTTATTAGTCACCCCACATTATGTTGAACGAGGGTGATCACACATCCATCTGGCCCTGCTCGGTCTGGCCTGCCTTAATATGCCAAAGGGACCACTTCCAAAAATGGGTCCCAACACCACTAATGGCATGTCAATTGAACAACTGGTTTGTTAGTTATGAGAATTTAATTATTTGGGAACTGGTTGGGTCTGGGCCCAGTTCGACTCGGTCAGATCACCCCAACACAATGGGTCCAGGGGTTTACGTGACCCTGCTCTGGTCCAACACAAGAAGGGTTAACCCAGTTCACTGTTCCAGCCAATCAGGGTCATCCCGGTTCAGTTTGAGGGCCCAAAACACAGTCAGCCCAGCCCACTAGGTGGGGCTTGGCCCACCCGCATTGTCCCACTAGGCCACAGGTTCAGCACAGTTCACTGGTGGGTCTAGCCTTGCCTGCTGCGTAGGTCTGATCCACTAGTCAGGTCCGGCCCGCTCTAGCACGTGGCTGACACGATTCGCCAGAAGGTAGATTGGTCTTCTCGGTGGGCCACGCGGGTGCCAGACCATTTCGTCCAGCCAGTGGGGTGCTTCCCATCATGTAAAAATTGGTTGTTTCGAACAAACAGGGGGGGTCCACCAACTTGGAACGTCATGGGGCCACGCCACTTGCCTCCTGCCGTAGTGTCGAGGCTCGGCCTCCTCCAGCGGTGCGTGACGGTGTGCTGCTCTGACTTCCTCTACGGGCGGTAGGGGCCGACCACCGCTACCAGCCATGCCTCGACAACAATCCCCCCTAGTCTGGTGGTGCACGATGGCACACCACCTCCTCTTTCATGGAAGGCTGATCCATCCACTGTCTCCACCCCCTGCGGTTACAGTCATGACCTTCTTCGTCGGTGGCCCACTACGGCGTGCCACTATCATTATCGTTTCTGGTTGTTGCCAGCCCCTACTTTCGCCCCATCATCCCGGGTTTCGTCCAACCCAATCATTGGTCATGAAGGATATGTCAACTTTCAACTAAAATGGCAGAGGGTCCGGGCCTTGTTCATTTTTTTCGCACCCTCCCGGTTAGCTTTATAGAATGTGGGTGGAAAATGATTTTTCATCTCCTGAAAATAAATAAGAAAATAAACTCTACCATGAGATTGATGGAGAATTACTGCGATAGAGGATGAGTCAGAATTCATCGTCCCCACAACAATATTCCAATGTTGCTGCTCAAACGTCATCCTTTAGTTCGTGATTTGGTGTCCATCATCCCCGCCCACTGGAACCAGCTCCGTCCTCCGGGAGTTGGGTGTCGCGGAAAATTACCCTAGCTTCGTCGCTTGGTGAATCCATGCCAATAGCTCTTCCCAAGGTATATATAAATAGGAGAGGGGGAGGACGAGTAACGCCTATAGAATTAATAGGAGTTTATTAATTAGGAAACTTCCTAATTCCAATGGTGTTCTTGCAATAGTTTTGAGGATTCATGCCATTTAATGGCATGACACGTCATAGGACCCGCCACTACCGCTTATCCATTGGGGGAAAAGAAAAGAAACAAATAATACAACAAAGTTATTTTATTATTCTTTTAAAAGTGCAAAATCCAAATTTTTCTCCAGACTTTCTGAGGTCGATGTGAAGACTCCTTTAAGAAAATACCAGCACTACAGATTCAACGGTGCCCTATGATTATTAATCCGAGCACCGGTTCAAAAGTTAGAAAACGTCGTCTGCCGATTTATTAAACGTACCCAAATAAATTTTTTGAAAAATTATTTACAGTCACCCTCAACTGGCGCCGGTCGCGGTTTGGCTCCACTTAAGGAGAACACACACTCACGAGCTCAATTGTTCTCTCAGATTTTCAATCCTAGTTACCATTTAGTGGTTATGGATTTTACAATAAATTAGTTGTCACTTAATTATTTTATTTACAACCAAAAGCAATCTTACACTGGTGGCCCGCACTCTCCAATGTTAGTATCACCCTATGGAAAGCATACCCTCACAAGTTCAGCGGTGGTCTAAGATTTTAAATCTGAGATACCGATCGTGAGTTATATTAATTTCAAAAATAAAATAACTTTATTTAATAACTTTATTTATGATTATTCCATTTCCAGGTTTTCTCACAGGAGGCCCACACTGACTAAAATTAAATCGCACCTTGGGTAAACCCACCATCCTGAACGCAACGGTGCCCTAAAATTTCTTTATTTGGGCAACAGTTTAAGGGTAATTCTATTTTTTCTAGAAAACTACTTACGTGCGTTAATTAAAGATCAACCAAACTTTGAGGAATCATTTCATGCAATCCAGGCTTCAGAATCATGCGCCGTCAGATTTCACGGTCTCGAAATAATTCTTTATAATTAAACAAATTATATGGAAATTCATAGACATTTTGAATTTCAATATAATGTTTTTAATATCATTAATATAAATATTTATTCTACATCATGAATTGTTTACATGATCAATATTTCTTTATCCATACATCGATTATCCACATTATGTTAGGAATCAGGAGAAGGTGTGGCAGGAACTAAATAAATTCATAAATCAAAAGATGGATATTCTATTAGGAAAGGATTTAGGTTTAAAATCAATTTCAATTTAATTCTCTTGAATGATCCAAACAAGAATATTGTAAAGGATGGAACCTGAACAACGTGGAATGTTCCAAACTAGGAGCAATAGTTCGATCTGTTTCCCTTTTTTAGATTCACATAATTAAAGACAAATCAACCACATTGATAATAAAGAGTGGATTCCAATTTTGGTAGATCCAATTTACCAAACTAATGATAAATTTGGTCCACATAAATAATTATGTAGTCTAATTCAATAGAAGTATCCATAAAAGATGATGGAATATCCTATGTGCTGCCACCCTAAAATTGTCCATGATCTCTTATCTTTATTTATATGTAAGACAATTTTTATTGAATTAGATACCAAACCAATAATATAAACATAATAAAACCACATTCCAGGTTCCAATTTCTAGTTCACCATCCAACTCCAACTCTTCCAAGTGTATCCCATGCCAGACATTCACTATCATATATTTCTACATATTATTCTGAGTCTGGTTTTAAAAATTTGAAATCTAATGATCACCATGCCAAATCGACCATGTTTCGTAGACATATAAAAAAAATACATGAATATAATGATAAACATATTTTATATTATTAGAATTGAAAGATAATAAATATAGGAAAAAACATAGTACTGCAATTGTTAATAATGATAAAAATATAATAGCTATAAAGGAAATTCTTTATCATTCCATCACCCGAAATAAGAACCGAAAACGTCTTCAACTATCAAGAACCATAATATATTTTATCTAAAAAATCTATTCCCACTACGATCACCTATAAAAATCTTATCACCAATGAAAGAAACAATATGTGTGGGTGAAACACCCATACTAGGGTGGCTATAAATATATAGAGTAATATTATTTGAAAAGAATAGGGATGAATGAGATACTATAAACTAAAAACCAATCTCTAAGTTAAAATTAAAAGAACCATTGCTATTTTTATGGAATAAGAACAAAAATTTAGCAAAAGACAAAAATTTATCATCCTGACTACACAATGTTCAAATGACATATGATACCCAAATACTAAAAAATTATTATATGAAAACCTATATCTCCTCTCAAACCTCAATGGGGGACCAGAACTATTCCAATGTATCTATTTTAATTGAGTTTATTTCATCCTTGATGGTTGGCCCATCCATACACAATAAACGAGTTTTTTTTCAAGGGAGCACTAAATCTATTGATGGAGAACAAGTTCCCCATCTATGGGAACGTTTCTAACTCCATTAATCATATGGGGAACTATAAATATTGAGTCCATGAGATTTCTAGACCCATGTCTAAATTAGATTAATATAACCCAAAATCAATAATGGTGTATCAAACTCTATTATGTGTTCTAGATATAAGAACCATATCCTTAGGTTGTAGTAATGGGAGTAATGATCCCTATGTCAACTATAATAATTTAACATGAACCTACACATTGGATCAATAGATCTATAAAACTAAGACAACAAAAAATTACTCATAAATGGTCAATAATTGAAAAAATGGATTATCCCCTGAATATTATATAGAAAAGTAACTTGAATTAACCAGTAACTTATGTAATTCTAACGCACATTGAGAATGGATTGAAAAATTCTTCAAGGATTGTATATTTTTCATTTTTGCATCTCGACGGGTGTTCTAAGTGGAATTGTGAAATGGGGAACTATGAAGCATTAGGCTATCTCTCCAACCAATCCATGGGAAAGATACATTAAAATGTATAGTATGATGAACAACCACCCATGGTTTGGTTATGTCTTTGCAGACTAAACACTAGGCCATACTGCCCTGCCTAGATAAAGGATCAAGACACATATAAGGAGATATCAATCTTTAGATTCATGGCTCATGCACCCATTGGGCTACCCAAGGAGTGACTAACTGGTCAATTAGACTGTATAAAAATGGGTTGGGTCATGATAACACCTATCCTAGCTCATTCCACTTATCCTCTAGCCATTATGGGGTTAACACTAATAGATGTCCTTGTTGGATGGGCCACATTACCGGGATTGATTTAGTATATGTAAATTAGGCCTATAATACCCATCCATCACATAGAGATAAATCATTACACTCAAATTATTACTGATCTAGAAACTAGAAGAAAACACAACATTTGTATCTACGAGTCCTTATTGCACTTCATCTTCATGTTTTCCAATCACCCACCCATGATGAATTCCACTTAGTCAATACCCATCTCCACCATATCCCCTAGAATGTTTCACTATAATTTAATGTCAGAAATGTAATCCACCATATTGTTATTTACCATGGTACCCTTTTATAAAACATCATAACCCATGGTAATGCATAAGGCTCACCCACTATTTATTTTTCCCCTTTCAACATCTCTATATTTATCACCTTCACACATGTTGGCCACCATGAGTTTCATTAGGATTCACTATCTTGATAAAATTCAAGAACAAAATAGGGGTGATATGATTGGAGATATAATGGTTGGGGATCTAACTAAATCAAAAATATTCACTAGGAATGAATGGAATTAGTGATCCATTCTTTGATACTTGTGGAGTGAGGTGGGAGTTTGAATTGAACAATAGTGTCTAGTTGGCCACATATTCCAAATATAAAACACCATTATTTTATAAAAAGTCCCAAAATATTATTTTTAATAAATTAATTTCAATGTAATAAAAATATAGATATTTATAACATCCAAAATGACTAAAGAATAATAATTGAAACTTTAATTCCATAAATATAGAATTAATGAAAATAGTAACATCTTGCCACCTCATGAATTAATTATTTATTCCTTGTAATAAATTCATTCTATATAATCTATAGTTAATTAGTCAAATAATGGTCTCTAGAACCTTCAATATTCCATCTCTTAGTGATTATATCGATTTTGGTGGTTAATCTAATAGGAGATGATTGAGGATGAATTTATTGATGTTATTTATTCCATTTTGTATTTAAAATAAAAATAATTACATGGTATTAGTCTATGGATAAAACCCCAAATATTATTTACACATCAATAATTTTAAATACCACATCTTAAGTCAATCTATAGTGATATATATTCCATAAAATAATCTATTTATAAATTTTTAAATATTTATATAATTGGTATACATGCCTGATAAAAAATATATTTAAATTAATATATATTTTCATAAATTATTATGACACTATAATAGAAAATATAAATCATTATAACTACCTAAGAAAACATTTCACCTTCTCTCATTATAGTAAATTTGTCGATCAAAATTTTAAAAACATTTTTACCCAATTTTAGAAACTATGTAATCGTTATTTCCTTCAAAATGTTTAAGATTTTTTTATAGAGTGTGAATTTTTTCTCTAATCATTAAATTAATATAATACACGAAGAATATAAACATATTGACCATAAAATCAGCTTCATGACATCGATCTCCAATGACTTTCAACATCAATATTCTCTAATGTCTTTGAGTGGTATCACAAAAATATTCTAATTTCAATATGTAATATGATCCTCATAGATTCACTAAGATGGACGAATCAATTAGTCAAATTATTTTACAAATTTCATTAAAACAAACCACCTCACCAGTTATGTTGAATGAAACACATACTATTTTAAATTATCCCTTCTTAGATGATGGATTTTAATGAAATTAGTTAATTTAATTCAATATCCCAAATATCTAATCAGTTAAACCACATTGAATATAGATATTTACATGGTTTTCCTTTCAAAATGGATGGTTACATCTATTAAATTATCTCGAAAACCCATAATCATACTATCTACAATAATCATCTTGTTGGATATAATTAGTGGGATTTATCATTGAAAATAAGTTACAATCAAATGCCTCTTAAAAAATTTAATGGTACATCAAAAAAAGAAATTATAGTCTATAAAATTAATGCAATAACAATATTCAGTATTTAAGAATAAAATTAAATGTATTTCAGATATATACCCTATCCAGATCACTTATTCAGAAACTAAACTCCTTCCAAATCACTGAAAAAACATGACCAAGAAAATACAACATCCACTTAAATACTTTTATATAATATCTTGAGGATATAAAAATCCTTCCTCATCAAAAAATATGTTTTAATCTCAAAATAACACTAGATAGAACATCATGGATTTGACCAACATCAAAAAAAATTTGTCAATTACAAAATAAAATTGTTTAAACATACAAATAATAAATGGTGAATATTCTCAAAAAAAATCACTCTATTTGATGTTTTAATATTCCTCACTAATATTTTACACAATATAATTTGTTTAATTCACAAAATGGCCAACTCATAGATTTTCCACTGTTAATGTTTAAATTTAAATTCAAAATACAACTACTGTTACTAACCACCATCAACACTTACACATACTTATTCTATCAAATCACTTAAAAAAATCAAATATTTTTAGATGGGATTTAAAGTCATTAAATGTTTCATTTGATTATTTCTATGTGGAATCCATCAAGGAACATTATCAAATAGAGTAAAAATATTTTTTTTCTAAGGAAACCAACATGAAGTGTAGCATCTTTACTTTGGTTTCACATACCAGTTCCCTAATTTAGTTGGTTACATGACCTCAAGCGTTCCACTTCGTACACAATAGGATAATCACTAGTATCATGGGTATAATATAAATCAGGGGGAGACTATTACCTATTTATTAGAGTAATACAATCAAAAAAATAGAACAATAATAACAAAATGACAAGATACAATATATATAATCAGACAATATTCAATAACAGACCCACGTATCATGATAAGACAAAATTTGAAACAATATACACAATAATGAGGTAAATCTGTCATGCCATATTATGTTTCATGTGTCAAATGAAATACTCATAAAATTAAGACACTGGAAACTGCTATTAGTCACACCACCATGTATGATTCCTTAATCCATGATATCTCCCAAATCATCCATATGGTATAGGGTTGTTTGCATTATCCTTTACTGAAAACATGATATCTATTCTGGTACTGATCTTCTAGGCTGAGTAGTGTGTGAGTACAACTCATTATGACCCCACCAATGTTATATAAAACAATATATATTAAAAAGATGTTCATTAAGTGGTATAAATAATAAATTACACTCCATGATATAAAAACATATCACATTTCATTATCCATTAACTAACCATATAAATCACAGGGTTCATAGCTACACACATACCATAAATATATAAATCATCATGTGTCAGATTTTAAAATATCCAAAATTGATATCGCACATCACAATACCATGGTTATATTTTATCATTTAATTTAAATTTTTTTCATATCCAATTGGAACCATAGTAAAATTCCAATCACTTGGGTAGAAAACCTCATATATAGCACACCATGGGTATTTGAACATCATTATGGGTCCCGCGCCCTATGTGTATTTAGAGAATCAGTCCATGTCCACTAATATATTAGTTAAATTCATGAATTTAGGTGTAGAACATCATGGATAACCCCATTTAGATATTTCTATCATCAGTCCATGTATCATATCCCTTTTCTTAATTACTCAAATTTTCACATATATCAAATTTCATACTGTTAATCATCATTAACTCTCTCATTATCATTTCACATCATGGTATACCATTTATACTATCAAAATAATAAATTCCCATCACATTAATTCACATGGAATAATATGAAGAAACAAAATTTAAATTGTTCATCAATGATTAATAATATAATTTATTTACCCTTCATGGTTAAGCCAAACAGACCTTACTTCGGGTAAATAAATCAACTCCTCATTCAATTAATCAATCAATCCCAAAATAAAAACTTTTGAACAATTAAAAATACCATTAAATGAACACATACATGAAATCATTAATCAATCAATAAAATGTTCCATTATTCACCAATGTCATAAATAAAATTACCAAATTCAATTTTCCATTCTTCAACTCATTTCATATTCATATGGAAACTTAATTAATGAATTTCATGATTTCAATAATTAATTAATAATGTAATTAATAAATTTAACACTCAATTTCCTAGAATTAAAATTGAAATTAAAAAAAATATACATGAAATTTGAATTCACGACTATATGAATCCAAATTAATACCACCTAATTCAATATCGTTGTTGGAAACTCATCAACAAAAATCACAAAATTGCAGCAGAACATTCAATTTCACAACAATGAATGAGATCACGATCCAAATCCTAAATATTAAATTGAATTGATTAAGAAAATTCAAAAATTATATCTAGATCTATCATCAATTTAGTATTAAATCCCTCATAAATGACATAAATATTGGAGAGTGGGAGGAAACCATTATGGATGAGAATCTCTTACCAGAAGATGTGTTGATTCCCTATTCTGGGCTTCTATTCGTCATGAATAAAGTTCTAAATCCCCTGGAATACTTCCAAAATCCTCTAAAAATGACGTAAAACAATTATGGTCATGTAAGATATAATTAAGGAGAAGAATGGGAGTTGAATAATTTTTGAAATGTTTTTGGGGAAATAAATCTCACACTGATGTTTTCTAATGTAGGGGCACACTATTTTGAAAACTGTATTCCCTAACCATAAACCTCTCATATGGGGGTGCACAGTTACTCGTAATGGTGTGAACAGTTTGAAAACCCATGAACTAAACCATATATTCCCCTCAATCTGAGGTTACATGGCTTTCTGGGGAATAATGGACGATTTGGGTAAACTATGCACCAACCATGCACTTCCAAAACCCCTCCAAATACATCCAAATTTCACCCAAATGTACCCAAGAAAAAACCCATAAAAGATACACTAAATACATTGGAAACATTACCTATAAAATAGATTCATAAATAAGTAGGAAATTTTTAGGATCTTAAAATATCCCCACCTTATAAAAACTCATCCTAAAGGAGTACTAACAAGAATCTCTACAATTATGAGGTAAACAAATAATGTAACAACCTCGACTCTGGTTGCTCATAATTGATGGTGATTTTATTATAATGGAAATGATTCGAGAGACAAAATAATCAAGGATTGAACATTTTATTAATATTCAATAACAAGATACATACATGGTTCCATAACTATATTGGTAATTAAATATAGTACATAAAAATAGAAAATAAACTACTTTATTGACCCTTATACAAATATTTAATCAGTATAACCAGGGGAAGGAAAAAAAGAAAAGGGGGAGCTAAAATGATCTGTATGAATTACATATATACAAAAATGAATCAATAAAAAGTGAAGAATATTAAGTAAGTAAATATCAATAGGGAATGGTAAATAGCTAAGAAAGGCATTCCATTTAATCAATAAGATTAAAATGAAAATGAATCCATTGATTTTTTCAAAGTGAAAATATCATGGATAGTAATAAAAAAATACTAAATGAATGAAATTGTTAATTATTGCACATAATATTGTAGGAACATGAACTAGTACCATCAAGATAATTTATAAGATGGTTTATGTCTATTGGAAGAAACCCTTCTGGGTCATCTTTGAAGAAAATGTGAAAAGTTTGTCTCCAATTGTTTTTTCTCATGAGAATTGTAGATGTATCAAGGGGATATAAAATTTCATACCACACCCATTAATATAATTCAAAATAATTATTTATAATTATATTTTATTCATAAACAATATTACTTATCATACTATCTTAACTGAGTAT
This sequence comes from Viscum album, assembly GCA_963277665.1. Classification (NCBI taxonomy): domain Eukaryota; kingdom Viridiplantae; phylum Streptophyta; class Magnoliopsida; order Santalales; family Viscaceae; genus Viscum; species Viscum album. The sequence continues at coordinate 409,072,463 of OY728130.1, forward strand.
AGGATATAGATTTATCAATATTTCCCCAGTCAAAATAACATAGAATGTATGAAACATATGTAAAAATTGAAAACATATTTCAAAATAATTATATCAAAGATAAAATAAATACATATATTTAATGAAATATTCAATTATTTTTTATCATAAATAAAAGGGAAATTACATAAAAAAATAATTGATGAATATGGCATATGTCCCACCAAAATTTATATGAGATGAAAAACCCATACAACTTGTAATCAATCAAATATTATGCCTTATAAAATTAGTGATCGTCAAAATGAAACATTGAATAGCATGAAGACAAACATATTTAGGACATGATATATCAAAATTAAGTATGTTCACCAGACACAATAAATAAGTGGTGAATAAATCATATATCATTGAAATAAAAGTGAGATGAGAAACCCCTTACCACATTTAAATCAATCGAGTTTTATTCCCCATATGATTAACAATAATAAAATGAAAAAAAAACTATATATGTTTAATTATTTATTATTAATGATATTCTATAATTTTTAATGGTCTAAACGATCATTTTTTTTCATAGTAATTATGATTATTAATTAGGAAAAGCCGTTATGAAAATGTATTAATTTATTTTTGAGGTTTTTATAACTATCATGAACTGAAGTCATTTTATTTAATATTATTTTTATATAATGGTTATGAAACACGATATAACTTATAATATGTATAATAAAATATTATTTCACCATAATAATTGTTTTATGACCACACTTTATAGTAGTAAAGAAAAATGAAAACTTGTCGCCCACAATGGTAGTGAATCGACATGTCAAAAACGATGTTTTCATTTTTAGAATAATAGTATTAGAGGAAATATTTGATGATCGATATTACATTAGCATAATAAAATATTAGTACACATATGATATTATAGTTACCATGCCACAATTATTGTGGGTAGGTGAGAAGAGGATAAGAAAATAAGAGAAATTTAAAGACAAAGAAGGAGTATTTTACCTATCAAATTACATCTCCTTGAGAACCATTTGTTAGGAAGTTGGGTTTCATCTTTTGATGAGTTAAGTAGGTATTGTACATGGGGATGATAAGTAGGAAGGAAATAAAGAAGCAACTAGACAATATAAATGTATTATAAGGTGTGAGGAAATGTTGTGGAGAGGTGTGGTATTTATATGGAGAATAGAAGGGTGTTTTTGAAAATTTTATCGAATTATTACTTATTTTGGATCATGATTATCAATAGTTTTTATTACCCTACAGAAATAAAATTTCAAGAGTGGGTGAGTTGAAACTAATGAGTTATAACCTTGTCCATACATCATCTGTGACTCAATAATTCATATATTTTCTTATAATGATAAATACCTTATAAATGTGTATTTCCCAATTCAAAAATTTCAACTATTTCAAAAAAAATTACAAAAATTCACCAAAGCCACTTTGTAGATGTATATTTAAAAAAAGGTCTCCATTTTAAGGAACTGGTTTTTCTAAATTTGAAACATCTAAATTAAAATTATCATTTACTCACAAAATAATGATTTTAATATTATAACAAATTTTATGTTACTTGTAAAAATTAATTACTATATCATAAAATTATCTTCTATTAATAATAATAATATTATTAGTTTATGAATCTATTTTATGAATATAAATTTTCTCTTAAATAATTATACTAATTATAAAATTTAAAATAATCTTTTACATTTCACAAAAATATCTATACTTATGTAGTCAGTTTTAAAACATTTATTTACATATTCCATGAAATAAATATATCATATTTTTATTTATTAGAAACCTATTTTTTTACATTCAATGTTGAGTTTATTATTTTAATGTTCAAATTACTATTCCTAATAAAAACATTACTATTCAAATATGGATCTACATTAGACACAATCGTTAGAGGTGCACGATGAAGTCTTAAAATATCATTTATATAGAGTCATTATATTATCTCAAGGGGTAAATATTCTCTTCGGTTATCAAAATATGATGATTTTGTAAGATGGTCAATAATAATTGATATCACATAATTCCTTCAGGGTATCCTTAGAAGTCATGTAAAAAAGTCCATAATAATTTTATCCCATATCCACATAGAAATATGTATAGGTTTCATGAAACCAATAGTATGTTGTCTCTTAGCCTATATTTTTTTTAAAAACGAATCACATTTAAAAATATTTAGTAATTTCCTACTTCATATTATCCTACTAATATTTTTCTCTCAAATCTCGTTACATCTTGGTACTACCATGGTGTATAGAGAAATATGAGATATGATAATAATAAAATATTTCCCCTTTTAGATGAGGTATTTATGGAAAACACAATCTCTTTATAAATTTTGTAATTCCATCCTAATACTTGATGTCTTCCAATTTTTCATCTATAACAACATTATTTTTATTCAAAAAATACTTATCATCAAATTGATAAATTTGTATCTTCTTTAGTGAATATGGTTTAAAAATCATTTGAAAAAGGAGTTATGTTTCACCTTCCATAACATTTTCCATATCAATATTTACTAAATCCATGAAAATTGGATCTCTATCAATCATCTTCTGAGTCAGAACTACTTGATTTTTCCTAATAAAAGTATCAACTACCTTATTTTCATTTCGTGGGTGGTTTTGTATTGAGAAATAATAATTTTTAAGTAACTCAAGCCATATTCTTTTCCTTATATTGAGTTATTTCGATATAAATATGTATTTAACGCTCTTATGGTTCATATATATCTCACATCATTATCCATATAGATTGTGTATCTATATCTTCATAAAAAATTATATTGTCTAACTCAAGATCATGATTTGGATAGATGTTTTGATGTTTCTTCAAATACCTTGATTCATATGAAATAATTGAATAATTTTTCATCTGGAAACAACCTATTATTTTCGCTGATGTATCACTACAAATCACAAAACCATCATCTTATGATGGTAGTGTCCAAATCGGAGCATTGAAAAATCTTCTCTAAAATTTTCCATAACATTAATAACATTTTTTTCAATACAAACTTAACCCCTTTTTGTGCAATATTGGTTATTGGGTAATCCACTTAGAAATTTTTTTAAATACAACACTAATAATAACCTTCTAATAAAATTAGACTACCAACCTTAGTTATATTCATTGGAACAGTCTATTCTTAGATTTCCTTTCTCTTTTTAGAGTCAATTGAAATTCTATACATAAAGAAAATATGTCCAGGAAAAGAAATTTCCTATATAAAAATGAACACTATCTAAATTTACCATAAAACTATTTCCTTCTGAGAGTCTCAATAATGTTACAAAAAAATTTCTCATAGACTTTTTTGATTATTTAATATATAAAAATTTCATCAATGAATACACCAAAAAAATCATCAAGATACTACTTAAATATTAGATCAATTAAAACAAAGGGTGCATTAGTAAATCAAAAGGGATTTACTAAAAACATTTAATCTATACACCTCTTCCAAAAACATCTATTTATAATTTCATCCTTCATTACACATAATTGATAATTTTCAAATGAAGGTAGATCTTTAAAAAAATATCTAACTCTATGAAGTTGATCAAATCATCCATCAATGTGATCTAGTATATACTTGTTCATTATTATAATAGGAATGATTTCTATATAGTCGATTCACAGCCTCATGGATCCATAAATCTTCATAATAAAGAGAAAAGTAGCTCCCCTTGAGAAACATTGTGGTGAACAATCCCCTTATTACTAAAATCATCTAGATGTTTCTTCAGCTCCAATAATTTCACACTATCAATTCTATAAGGAGTATTTGATATTGGTCTTTCTTCCGGGAATAATCAATGGAGAACACACTTTACACTCTGGGGGTGTCTAGGTAATTGTATAGGAAATACATCACTTTATTTAGGTACAATTAGTATATCATAAATTTAAATATAAATTTCCTCTTCCCCATATGTTTTTTTCTCTTCCTCGAAAATATATTTATTTATTTGAGATACAGGGGGTTTTTATTGATTGAATCATATGATTAATTTTATTCTCTAAGGATATGGAATTCAATGTCTTCCTTACAATTTGTATTTTTTTCTTCATATAATAAATATTCATATAATATTTTTAAATCTATTCATAGCAAGAATTATATTCCATTCAACCACAAATATGATGATAAGGTCAATAAATAAAGCATGTGTATATGAAAAAATCAAGACTACCAAACACATTTGTTTTTCAAAGAGACTTACCTTAACTGTTTTGAATAAAAACTACCATATCAAATCAAAAGATAAATTGATATTTTTCTTAGAAATTTTGGTAGATATAGTAGAGTTCAATAATCAAAATCAAATAATGGACCTCGTAAATTAGAATACATTAAAAATTCACATGACACCACATCATTATGTACTTATAAATTATTTATAGTGATCGCATAATCTTGTCCATATCCCATTGGTCTCCTTTCGCATAGATTCAGAGGACACTTGGAAAAATTCTTTGAATAATTACACATTTTAGTAACACCCTGAGTTTTTTAATATAAAAAATTATATTCGACATCATATGTGATAGAAAACTCATAGCCCAAAAAACAATGATTATTTAAATATGGTCGTTTTAACATTTATGTTAAATTTTTGGATATATGTAGGATAAAAAACATTATGATATACATATATGACATAAATTTATTGATAAATGTTTAGTAAATAATAAATTAGTTTTCTGTAATTTCTTTTCATTTTTTAAAATATTCATTTTTGAAAAATGATTATTTTCTTATATTATAAATATGATAATTATTTTATAAAACATTGTGAAAATTTATTTCATTAAAAAAATCAATTTTTTATATTGGAATATCCAAATTAACTATGGTTGAAATATTTAGATCTTCTAGAAAATAGTGAGTTTTCAATGAATACTGAAAAATATCATTTTATGTAAAATTATATTTTCTTTCAAAAAATGAATAAAATATAATGGTAAATTATTCTTTTAATTAAATATCAATGTATCATAAATATAATTTAGTTATATATAATTAAATTACAAGAATCTTAATTATCTTTATACAAGATTTGAGTATAGTTTTGTTTTTAGGACTAAAAACATTTTTATTAAAACTATTTTAAAATGCATCATATATCTCAATATTAATAAATTATAATAACCCATAATGATAAATTATCTAAATAAAATTTATAATATATAAGTCTATATTTATGAATTCAAATTCATATTATTATTATTACTAGTTATAGAAATTTAAATCATATTTTCCTAAAAAATGTTTTTTTGAAAATCCTTCATTCATCATGCTTGTCATATTTACATTAAATTAAATTCAGAAACCTATTTAAATTTACTTCAATAATAGTTTTTCTATATTTTTAATTTTTACAGTTAATATCCGGTAATAAGTTCACCTTATGTATTTTAAAATATGAAAAGTTACTTTAGTAAATATAAATTACCACTATAAAAGGAAAAGAGGTTAATTAAGGGTAAACATTATTTTAAATTAATAATAAAAACAAATGAAAAATAATATTTATATTTTATTTTCATTTAAAAAATTATAATATTTATTTTTTATTTTTTATAATTTATGAAGAATTATGTAATTACATGAATAAATATTTTTATACGATAAAAATATTATTTTTATTACTATTAAGATTCAATTAATGAATAAATTTTTTTAATAATGGAATTTTAATATAAATAATTATCTATTGAAATATTATTATTAAATAATATTTATAAAACATAAATGATAATATAATTTTTTTTAAAGTCAAATGTAATTTTTATAAGGTTTCAAAAATTATTATTTTTAAAAACCCATCATTTCACAATAAATGCCAATCCATATTTTATATGTAAAAATAAACATATTAAAAATATATTTTAATTAAATGAATATTAATTTTGGATTCAAAATATAAAAATTATTCAATGGTGAATTTTTTATAATATTCTTCTATAGTTGAATTTTTGGGTAAAAATAAAATATCATATAAACATATTATTTCTATTATGACATTATACTAGCCCTAATGGGTTGTAATAAATTATATAATGTGTACCCAAGAACCAAATTATTTTATACATTTAAAATAATGTGAATTTATTTTTATTTTTGTAATTTTATAAATCCTTTATGAATCCTCCAAAACCATTAATATATTATCAGGTTTTAAAATAATTTCCTTAAAGGTATGACTCACTTCCACCTAAGTAGGTGTATTATTTTATTAATTTCGTCCCTTGGACTTATAAAATAATAAAACCACACTCATTTTATAGGAACCATGGGTAAACCCAGTGTTAAGGTTTGTGGTTTTATGTATTTTATTCTATAGATTCCAAAATTGATATTTGAGAAATAATAAAGAATTTCCCACTAATTTCCTATATAAACCCAGCCAAAATAAAATTTATCAACACTAAAAAACCTTTAATTACATCCTTATTCCACTACCCCTTATCAATAGCACTCCCAAGGTTCCCCCATTCTCTTAAGAATCTCTTTCCAACCATTTGGAGTCACACTATCATATTAAAGGATCATCAACTCATTTCTTTTTATCAAGCACCTATTTTATATTATGTTTCATAAATTCAATATGTAGGTGTTGTTATATGTTCATAAATATCATCCATTCTATATATTATATGTGTAAATTATGATATAACCCATTCAATCTCAATATTCACTCCCATCAACCTAATGAACACCTTGTACCATTTTGAATTTTTTTAGGGATCCTCATATTTTCTTCTTTATTCATGATTCCTTATTATCTTATACCATATATTTCAAATTCTATATGTTGTGATATTCCATTCCATGAACCTATTACAAACTATTTTATTTATAAATTATGATAGACCCCTTTCACTATTTCTAACCAATTTTATGAATTTTAATGTGGTGATGTTACACTATGTGAATTTTACCAAACTTTTCTATGTTAAACAATTGTTTAATGAAAACCATAACCATTTCCTATCAAGGGTGTTAACCATTATAAACATAAAAAATTTTACATGGTATGCAAATTTACTTATCCCACACTCCATGTTCATAGAATACAATTTTATGACAAATTATTCCTTGTTTAGGATTGAGGATGCAAATATATGCATGAGAATAAAATGAATGTGATGGGTGCACTCAAAATTATATTGCTCTAAAATGAATAGGGTAATGTTTGGTCTCTTGATATGTCATGTTGGGATTGGTAGTGAACAAAATTCCGTTATGGTAAAGTTTCCATCATGATTTTATGGCTGTTATCCTTGACCTAGGGTTAGGAAGCAATATTTTATGTTGTTTCCACATTTCCAATGTTATGATTATCATATTATATCATGCCTTGTTATTAATATTCTGTTTATTCCCCATTTATATTACTATTGTATAGAAATTATTAATTTATTCATGTCATTTCATGTATATTCCCTTAATGACCTTTATATCACGCCCTTTCTTACGTATGTCCCTAGGTTATCCCGTGTAGTTTTATGTATGAGAAAATTAAGGAAGATATCAATAAAGATGATGTATATATAATTTTTTATTTTTATGTAATGTACCTAATTCTCCAATATAGTGGACTTATCGATAATATTGGTTATATTAAGTGCAATTATTTATGTAATAAATGATTAGTTTATTTTTAATAAAGATCAGGGTTGTTATAATTGGTTATATATTATGAGTTTAGTTAATTTTTATATTAGTATTAAAAAACTCTAGATAAAGCCTTTGAGAAAATACCTCGTATAAGAAAAAATCCTTAAATATTGGTAAGTATAGAGCATGTGGTTTATCAATTATATAAATCCTCGTATGGATAATAAAAGTGGGCATGGTTTTGGAATAGATGTACCTCAGGGTAACAACTCCAACAAGGGGCTTTAGTACAGACTCATCAAAAACTGGTACACGAAAATTGTCCTTACTGTGCACCTGGTTTGACACTCTTGTGGGGGTATTCCATGGTAAATTTTAGAATCTCATTATTGAAAATTATTAAGGGAACAAAAAATTACCACTAAGAGTTTATTTTAGTTAATATATTATGTATAACATAGATTTAATACTCGAAATTAATATGTTATGGAACTAAATGTAATTTATATGTTATCCCAAAAATTTCATTGAATTCTCATTTATGTGTTTAATAGTTTAAAAATACTCATCCCTAATTTTTACATTATTCTAGTCAATTCGAGGAAGTGGTAAAGACCAAGTTCAATTTTAAATTTCAAGGACACAATTTATTATAAGGGGGAAAATTTTAACACCCTAGGTTTTTTTTAAATAGAAAATTTTGTTCGATGGAGTCTGTGATACACAACACAAAAGCCAAAAAATAATGATCATTTAATTATTAATAATAAAAATGTTCTATTAATTTTTTTTATTTCATAGGATGGAAATATTTATTATATATATATATATCATTGTGTGTTTCATACATATATTGATAAATGTTTAGTAAATAGTAATTCATGTTTTGGTAATGTCTTTCATTCTAGAAATTATGTTTTCAGGAAAAAAATTATTATTTATTTTTATAAATGGGATGAAAATTTGAAATAAAATTTTATATATTTATTTTATTAAAAAACCCTAATTTTGATATCATCATATTAAAAATGAAATTGGGTAAAATTTAGTGACTTTTTAAAAATATAAAATTTTCTATGAATTTTAAAAACACTATTTTATGTCAAATCGTAATCTCTTTTAATAAAAAAATAAAAAGTAATATTTTTTTGTATTTATTTCATGGTAGAATAAATATTTTTTATTTATATTTAATTAAATTAAATACATCTTAATCATCTTTATATGGGATTTTATAATAACTTAACTTTCAGGATTAAAAACATATTTTTTTCTTCAAAGTACAATTTTAAAATGAAACATGTATCTCCATTTTCATTTCATAAAATAAAACAGAATGATAAATGATATAAATGATATTTTTTATTATATATCTATATTTATGATTATAAATTCATATAATTAAGATTAACAGTTATAGAGTTAAAGTGAAAGAATCTTTTCTTTAAAAAAAATCATTTTTAAAAACATCGTGTCATCATGATTGTGGGTTTCATAATAAATTTAATTCATCCACCTATCTAAATTTATTTTTATAAAATATATCCCAAATTTTTAATCATCATACTTAATATAAGTTGATAAGGTTAAATTAATTTTTTTATAATATGAAAAATGTAATGTAGTAAATATAAATTACCACTGTAGAAGAAAAATAAATTAACTAATGGTAAAAATTTTAAAAATGGAATAAAATCAAAATAAACATATAATTTATATTTAATTTTTATTAAAATTATTATTATATTTATACCTTATTTAATATACTTTATAAATGACTAAGTAATTACATTGCTAAAAATTATATATTTATATAATAAAACACAAATTGATTCACGTAATATTCAAAATCAATTAAGGAAATTATTTTGATGAATTAATATATTTTTAAAATAAATAAAATTTTATTGAAATAGTATTATTAAATAATATTTATCAAATATTAATTACCATGTAATTTTTCTTAAGTCAAATATAATTTTTAGAAGAGTTCAAAATATGATTTTATAAAAGACCTATCATTTCCCAAAAAATGTCGATTCATATTTTAAATGTGAAAGTAAAAAAATATTTATAAATCTATTTAGATAAAATGAATATTATTTTTGGAATCATAATATCATTATTATCTAATAGTGAGTATTTCATAATTTGTTTGATTGTTGAATTTGTAGGTAAAAATGAAATACTATTTAATTATATAGTGTGTATTATGACATCATAATGACCCAAAGGTGACGTAAAATATAAGATGAAGGGTATCCAAGACCTAATATTTTTTTCATTTTATATACTTTGATTTTATGTCTATTTGGGTAATTTTATAAATCCTTTATGAATACTCGAAAACTGTTAATATATTTTAAGATTTTAAAATATTCTCCTTAACAGTGCAAGTAATTTCCACAAAAGAAAGGTTATTGTTTTAAAATTTTCAACAGATGTATTTAAAAATAAAAAAACTCCCATTTTTCTTAAAATAAAGAAAAAAACATGGGATGTTTTGTGGTTTGGTAATTTTATTATGTAGAGTCCAAAACTTATAACTGAGAAATAAAAAAAATAACCCACTAATTTCCTATATAAACCCAACCATGTTCTCATTTCCCTTCACTAAAAAATATTGTAGCATGTCATTACTCAGGCCTCCCATCTCTATATTCCTCCCAAGGTTCCCCATTTTCTCAAGAATCCCATTCCTAGAATTTGGAGTCACAATCTCGACGTAAGGGATCTTCTAGTCTCCTCTTTCTATCAATAACCTATATTATACTATGTCTCTTAAATTAAATTTTTCACATTGGGATATGCTATAATATATCCAAATTATTGTCCATTTTATGTGTAAATGAATGGATAACCCTTTCAATCTCATTATTCCCTCCCATGAACAATTATTTACACTCATTACCATGTTAAACATTAGAAAGGGATCATGAACATCTCTTCTTAATTCAAAATTCTTTATTATCTTAGGTATTATATTTACAATTCCTTATGATTTTATGCCACACATTAACCTTTTAAATTATTTTATTTTATTCATTTATATTATTTTGGGTCCCTTGGATTCCGTTCGGGTGGATACCCGGTTTAATTTTTTTAATTTTTCGTTGAATGTGATGTTTTTGGGCTTGAGAGCAAGGGGCACACAAGCAGCGCATGATTAATAGAAACATTTAAGATGATCCTAGGTAAACATTCATCTTTGTTTGGAGTTAAGGGAAAGTATCGTGGATTTTGCACGGTTTGGGAAAACTTGTGGCAATTATTCAAGTTTATCTTTCCATTTGGATGGTGGCTACCATGCTTTTTCACATAGTTTGGAATACCGTGTGGTGTGCCCATATTTGTAAAACCATAAAATCTCTAATATACCCTCCCCACATTTTACCCAAAATAAATCCCCCTTGTTGGACATTTTTGACCCATGAAAGGGTCCCAATACCCTTCTTTATTTGGTTCTCCTCGCACTATGGAGGCTCCGACAAGGCTATGAGTTGAGTTCATAGGTTTCAGCGCCTATTATATCTACATCATCTTTATTCCTCTTTTTTTCTAGGGTTTTATTCATGGGTGTTATATATTTGTTGAACCCTCAGGGTATGGGTTTTTGTATGATTTTATTTCTTGGATGTGAGGGTGTGTGGATAATGTATCAGGATTGGACCTCCCCTATCTCGATGTTTAGAAACATTTGCTAATTATTGAAGTGGATGTTTTCATTATTTTACTTCCTTACACAGTACATTAATGCTTATATGTTTTTAAATTATTTATAAATAGGTTTTTCATCACTGTGAAGTGTTGGAATAGATTATAGTGATGATTTGGTGTTTTTATTTTGGTGAAAAAGTGATTTTCAATGAGTTCATATTATTATTCCTATAAGCATATGTAAACAAAGTGTTTGAAAAAATGTAAATTATTTTAATGAAATGAAATTAAAATATTCTTTTGGTATTTTAACATTTTATATATTTTGTTTACATGGTTTAGATGATATATTGGTGGTGATGTGTTATTTTGATTCCTTTTTGTGGCATGATGGGTTGGGGTGAAACGTTTGGAAATGCTCTCTCAGTTTTTTACAAGGAAAAAATGTATATTCCACAAACATTAGAACTCAAAACCTATCATGGTATGCACAACACCCAAAACTAACATAGCTATCCATTTGTTGTCTCCCTTGGTTTTTAAATTCCTTTTTTTCACTTTTCTAATTATGAGAACTATTGGTTTTAGTTTGAAAGTAAGTGGTGATTCTGAAAACATTATGCATTTTCATGGATACTTAATGGGTTTCATTAGTTGTTATCATGTACATGGGTGCACATGGTGCACACAGGGATGGAAAATCAAATGAATATGACACATAAAAACCAATTTCCATTTTCTTTGGGTTTTCAAAATGTTTCTCTCTTCTTACAACTTTTCATTCTTACAAAAATACATCTCTGATATCTAAATCGGAAGGTGTTTCTTCATGTTCTTCAATCATTTTACTTCAAATTAGTTCTTTGAAAATGTCTCATTTGGCATCTTTTGCTATGCTTTGAATATGGATTTGGTATAAATTAAAACTTTTCATTTTTTGAGTTTATGGTATATTTTCTCTTGGATATTGTAAATGGGTTAGAAATGGTCTTTAAAATATATTGACTTTTTAATGGTAATGTCCAAGATTGAATTTTCATGGTGTTTGTTAAATGGTTATGGGGTTTTAAATACAAATCCATTATTTGAACATTAATTCATTTTGAGAAATAGTTTTAAAGATCACGTGATGTGACAGCCGAGTTAGAACTTGTGAATGGTTTATTATATGATACTCCCCCTAAGGAGGATATACCCATGTGGGATATCACATTTTGTGGTGTCATTGTTTGGGGTAGGAATGTATGGTTATGGTAGTTAAGGTGAGTCACATGTATGAGGGATTTCTTCTTACCTCGTATACAATTCCCATGGGTTTCATGGGAATATTTTAGATGGTTCATTGACGGTTTCTTCTTGACAATAATTAAACAAGTGATACCCCTATGACTATGTTAGACATGGTGGGATGCACCACTATATTGGTCAGTGTAGTATGGAATTTGTTTTATAGACTCTAGATATTCACCATATTCTAGAAGGTGATTCTAACATGATTATGTCCAGGGATAGCTCTAGGGATGATTAGGAAATGACCATGGTTTCTACCTATATGTTCTTGTTTATTTTCTTTTTCATTTAGTTTCCAACATTTACTGCTTATTTATTTTCATCATTTCCTAGTATATATTTTCATTGGTTTTTTGTTTTGGATTTGTTTTATAAAGTGGAAACATATTTTGAAAATTATTGGTTGGTCTGTATTATTTTGAATAGACAATTGAAATTTTATTTAGAAAAAATGAGAAAAAACTATTTTTATATGTATTTTAAACTAGAAATTGTAGACTATTTTTGGGAAAGAAAATGTATAGATTCTGTGGTTATTTTCTACTCATTTGTAATGATGGTAACCAACTTGCACCATTCAATTTTTGTAGATTTTATTTGTGTTATATGGTTTCTGGTTTGAGTGATCATGTGGAGTAGTTTATTCCTATGGTCAATGGTGATTAAGAGGTCACGTGGAGATCGTGTTGGTGTGCTCGATCTTAGTTTGTATTTATTTTTTGTTTTGTTTTAAGGTTTGTTTATTTGGATCAGTTTATATATATTTATTGAATCTCAATTATAGTTATTTATTCAATTTATTATTTTTATTCATCTTATCATTGTTTATTTGGTAAAAAGTCACTTCTAGGGTGATTTCTTTGAGGTCTGACACTAGTTTCTAGCTTTTGGTGATCAGGAACACCGTTCAAGACATGTATTAGACAAGGTTATAGGTTGGGATGGATGGAACCCTATTCTAGTTCATGAAAAAATAATATCAGATCCATGTTCATTGTTATTTGCGGAGTCAGCTAGTTGTATATAAGGACGGTCGAGAATTGAGAGGTATGTGCGACAAGAGCATGGTAAACTCTTTCTCATTCATATCCATGAGTATATAGGTGTAGTTTAGGTTTTGATTTTTTTTTGGGTTTTTTGGGTTTTTTGGGTGAGGAATGATAATGGAAGGGATTCAGTATTATTTCGTGATCTCGCATGGACAAGTAACCCATGTGGAATCAGATTACCCGACGAAAGCTCCACATAGTTCATGATGCCTACATGGGGCATGGCCCACTAGCCATGTCTCTAGGTTTGGCATGGATACTTGTTTTGTACTCTAGTGGTTTGGAATTTATTCTATCTTTTTACCGTCTCGATTGATGTTATCATGCCTTTAAAATGAAAACAGTTGTTGAAATATAAATAACTTCTTTTAAAAATTATTGGATTTAAAAAATGGGTTTTAAAGAGAAATATTTTGGATTGAAAATTAGGTGAAGTCTTGGGTTTTGATAATGAAATGGTCAGTGTGACCCTTTCTATTCATTATGTAAGTTCACATATATGAGAGTTTGTATGGGAAGTGCATACAGGAAATTTCACATGGATGATGTATATGGAATTGGATGGACACATATATGATAGATCATTTGATTTCATGGGTGTTAATGGGAATAAAAGGATTATATGGTTTTTAAAATATTGGACTTGAATGATAAAATGATTTTGGGAATTTAATTTTGATTAAAAAGTGGGTTTCTATATTTAGAAAGTGGCCTTCTAATAAGGCAGTCTTGATAATTTAAATGATGTTGATATTTTTGAAAAAAAATACTTTTGAATATGATTGTATGTGTTTTCTTTGTGAGAGTTTTGTTTTTATTGGGATATTCATTGGATTGTGTTTCAGGTTAATGTTGATTTTGGTTTTTTTCATGTTGGTCTTAATATGACACCTAGAAATATTCCCCAATGATTATTAGGATTCATACCCTATTTCTGGTTATTCTCAAATTATTCCTATTAATCATGATAATGAATGTCCATTATAGATAAAGAGATGGCTTGAGGAAGTTGAGTGAGTCTTCAGATCAATGGGAACTCCCTAAAATGTAATTGTGTGTGTTGTCATGTTTTTGTTGGAGGGTCTAACATTGGATGGATGTAATATGATTTTCCTATAATCATTTAACGTTTAGATGTCTTGGGAAATAATTAAGACCAAAATTTTCCAAAGGTTCTTATCTGAGGTGGTGAAGGATAAGACTGTATAAGTGATGTGGAATGTTCGGTATTGGAGAAATTAATAAAATATTATGTCGACCACATCAAAGAGTTGTTTTTCTTCTCTCAATAAGAAGTGAAAAATGATCAGATGAAGGATCCATTTTTCGTTTGGGGTATCTAGTGAAACATTCTTTTAAAATTTGGTATATTAGGCACTCTTAGAATTCATATACATCTTGTAACAATTCTATAAAAACATTCCATTATTATGGCTATTTTGGTCATCTGAGAATGTTTTGTTTGTAGAATTTTTGAAGAAGAATATTTGATGAGAGGGTGTGAGTAACAAAATATGAGGTATAGGATTCTTTAGTGATCATGGATCCAGCAATAGGCCTTAGATTGAATTTAATTCACAGTTAGAAGTTGTTGAGGATGTGGAAAACCATTGGCTAGGTCTTGACATCCATGTTGGGATTGAGACGTTTAAGGATTCCTTGTTAGTGTTTTTCAATTTGTAAGTACATCATTTCATTATAAAAGATTTATTGACTTAATTTATCATAATATGTGTATTTGATTTTATCTGAATTTTGGTATTTGAATTGTTTGATCATATTTTAATGTGTTTAGCCTTTCTATCAGAATGTCTCAATTTTAGTTTTTAGTTATTTTCAATTTGGCTATGATTGAGTTTTGTGGAATTTATAGATGGTGGTTCCGGGTTCATTGTCTGGGTTCAAGTTCTTTTTGTGGATTTTCCAATGAGTTAGGATTTTTTTCTTGGGAATTTCCTATCACAATGAGGGTGTTCCTTTGTTAGTGTATAGAATTTTGGATTAGATTCTTTATTTTGTTCCGAGTTTTCTTGGAGGATATAGTTGATTTATTATGGTGGGGAGTTCCCCCTTATATTATTCCCTCATTCGTATTCTATGGGTTGTATATAATCAATCATGTATGAATTGTGATATGAAAGGACACCGTGAGGTTTATTATTTCTTTTGATTTTGTTCAGGCCTGGAATTGAGTTTTGTTTATCTTTCGTCCGGGTTACTTTCTCAGGGTAGAAATTATCCATGGTTGGGAGAATAGTCACACCCCTGACCATTGAATTTATTTTATTTAAATCATTTTTTGTTTTTGGGTACCATGTATGAGATTTGGGTAGATGCCCAGTTTATTTTGTTTATGCTTTTTGTTTGATATGTGATGTTTTAGGACTTAGTAGCAAGGGGTTCATGAGAATTCAGGGTTAAGGTACACTGTGAAACTTCACCCTGGGAACCATATAGCTTAGTTGGTAGTATATGGGTAAGACCCATGGGTTTTCAGGGTTTTGGAAATTGTGAGGTAGAATTTCAATTGTTTTTTTCCATTTGGAGAGTTTCTACTGAATTTTTTTTGCATGGTTTGGCAAACTATGCGGCCAAACCATGGTGTGACCAAGTTTTTCAAATATCAAAATCCCTAATCTACCCTCCCCACTATTTACCCTAACTCATCCTTCCTCCCTCTTAGTATTTTGTGGAACACAATGTGGTCTCATTTCCCCTATTGATTTGGTTTTCCTCTATCAATGGATGCTCCTCTAAGGATCTATGCGTAGTTCTTAGGGTTCTGGCCCCTTTTCTCTTCTTTATATCCTCTCCTTTTAGTTTCTAGGGTATTCTTGGTGGGGTTATCTCTTTGATGATCCCTAGGGGTTAGTGTTTTTTATGATTCAATTTCATGGTAGTAATGGTGTGCAGATCATGTCTCGGGCATGGATCTCCCTTCTACTGAAGTTCAATATCATTCAAACATCATTTAGGTAGGTGTTTATATTATTTGCATTTCTGGTGCAATCCACTAATTCTTGTGGTTTTTTAAATTATTTAAAAATATTATGTTCATGGCTATGATTTTTGGGTTTTGATTTTAATTATTGTTTGGTGTTGGATGTTTAGTGGAAAAATGTGATTTCAAATGATTCCTTTGTTTATTACAAAATGCTTATTAACGCGATGTGTTTGGTAAAATGTATATTGTTTTCCTAAAATGAAACTAATCTCTTGCTGTGATAGTGGGACTTTTATATATTTTGATATCTTGGTCGAGATGATATATTGGCCATTATGTGTGTTTTAGAGTCCTCTTTAAGTCATGATGGGTTGTGCTGAACTGTTTGGAAAGGCTATCATGGTTTTTAAATTCTTGTTTTCACGTTTTAAATTATATGAAATTATTGGGGTTGGATTGAAAGCACATGGTTATTTTGAAAAATTGTTTCATAGGTGTTTTCATTGATACATAATGTGTGTCCTTCGATGTTATCCCATCCATGGGTGCACAGGGTACACGCATGGATGGAAACTCAAATGAAGATAACACATAAAAATGATGTCTTCCTTGAACTTTGAGTTATAAAAAGGTTTTCTGATTCTTCCATCTCCCCCTTATTCCTAAAATAACTCCTCAACCACTAAATGGTATTGTGTTTCTTCATGTAATTTAAAAATGTGTCTACAAAGTTATTTTTTTAGTCAAGATATATTATAATGTATCTTTTTGCAAATTTTATGTTTAAGGAATGTTTTATCTTGGATTTTAGAAATGGATTGGAAATGATATTGTAAAGTGATAGAGTCTGAAACATTAATAGACCAATAGGAATTTTCATGATTTTTGTAAAATGATTAGGATTTTGGAAATACTAACACATTTTTATCACTTTAACGCATTTTGAGAAACGGTTTGAATTATCGTGTGATGTGAAGGACCGGTTGGAACTTTTGAATAGTTTATTATTTAATGGGAACCCATATGGAGGATTTTCTCATATGGGTTATCATGAGGGTGGTTTTAGTGTTTGAGGTAGGCAAGTGCAGTGAATGTAGGTAAGGTGTTTCACAGAAGATAGGGCCTCCTACTTACACTTTATAAAATTACCATGTGTTTCTTGGGTGTCTTTTTGAGGTTCGAGTGACTGTTTCTTATTGAACCTTCTTTTATGGGTTCATACACCCCTTGACATGATAGGTCATGGTGGGATGTGCCACTAGATTGGTCAGTTTAGGGTGGCCAGTTTGTTTTAGAATATGGATCCTCACCATATTCTAGTAGGTGAGTCTCACCCGAGTACATCAATGGATCAATCATGGTATATTTATGATATTCTCATGTTTTCTAGAAATATGTGATTGTTTATTATTTGTTTCATTTGTTTTATATCTTATACTACTTATTCATTTTCAACATAGACAGGTATTTATTTTCATGGGATTTTGGTTTGTGATTTGGTTTCTAAATTGGTAGTATGTTTTCAAAATAAAAGGGTGTTGTGTATTCTTTTGAAAAAATAAAACCAGTGTTGTGTATCAAAAATGTGAAAAATATATTTTTTATATATTTATTTCAAACTAAAGTATATAGACTATTTTATGGAAATGAAATATATGAATCATATTGTATTTACACATTGATATATTAATATAAAACTCCGCATGAACTATTCGGTGTCGATAGGCCTAATATTGTTTTAGGTTTTGGTGTCTGGTTTGAGTGCTTGCATTGTAGAAATTTTGTATTATGGTTAGAGGTGACCAAGAGGTCACTTAGGGATCATGTTGGTGTGTTATGCCCTAGTTTGTATTAAGTTTCTATTTTTTATTTTTTTTATTTGGATTAGTTTATATATATTTATTAAATCTAATTTATGGATGGTTATTCTATTTGTTCTATTTATTCATTTGATCCTATTTTATTTGGAAAAAAATAATTTCCACTGGGCATACATTGATTGATGGATCTAATTAGTAGTTTTTGGGGATCGAGAATGTCATTCGGTCCATGTCTCAGAGAAGGAAATATTTCAGGTTTTATGGCACTCTAATTTGGTTCATGGAAATGGATATGACATTACACTTCCCTATTACTACATATTTAATGTCCAAATTATGAGAAACCCCTCTTACTCTCATAAACTAGTTTTACAAATTTTAAATTGATGTCATTATGTTGTTGAAATTTCACCATGATTATTCATGAAAACTAAATTTTGTATTGAATATCATACTAATTACCAATCATGTGTATTAAAATTTGTATAGATATACCACTTTTACATGGGACATACATGTATATATTTGACTCTCCATGTTCCTTGAAAAAAATATTATGATAAACGATTCCATATTTCATGATCTATCTGGAACACTTAAGAATGAGAATGAAATGAATGTGATGGGTACACTTGGAATTATATAGTTCTCCAATGCAATGAGTAATTTTTAGTCTCATGAGAAGTCAAGTTGGGTTAGGGAGTGAACCATACACCTTATGGGAATTTTGCCCCATGATTTCATGCTAGTTATCCTTGACCTATATTTATGATATGTTGTTTTATGTTGTTGCCACATTTTTCATGTTATTATTATCATTTTATATAATGCATTAGTATCCATGTTCCTTTTATTCCCCGTTGATATTCCTATTTTCAAACATGTATTACTTTCTTCAAATTATTCCATTTTTATTCCCTTATTGGGTTTTATAGAACACCCATATTTTATGAATGTCCCTAGGTTATCCCATGTTGTTTTAAGTATAAGTATTTTAAATACATTTTCAATAAAGATTATATACTTCTTGTTTTATATTGGTATGTTAGGTACCTAAATCCAAAAAACATTATACTTTTGGAGCATTTGGGTTGTATAAAGTGTGACACATAATGTAAAAACCAATATTTAATGTGTAATAATGAGTAGTTTTGTTACAATTTCATTACTGTTGAAACATCAATCATGATTTATTGTTTTATTCCACTTACTTTAATTAGTATGATGACCCATTTCTCCAAACATATAACTAACTTCCATGACATTAAATTATTTCCTAGGTTGATTATTTCCAAAAAACCCTCTCATGATAGGAATTTCATTGTTCCCCAACAGCTTTTTGATGCTTTAGAAATTTTAATGGTTATCAAAAGGCCATTTCTTCTCTTTATTTCCATTGAAAATATAGGATTTATAAAATTTCTTCTCTATCTTCATAGCGCATAACACTATTTAATCATATGATGAAAATGATTGAGAATATAGTGAAATTTTGAGATTCGGAATAAGACCTTCAATGAAATGATAAATATTATTTTATGATCCATGTATGAAATGTGTAGCACGCCTAGATAGTCTTGTGAAAGAATCCTCACACTCTACAATGCTATATTCCTTCTTTTTCATTATATTAAGGAATTTTATCTTCATTTCTGTTCGTTTATCATGAGGGATGTATTTGTTGAAGAACTTTCCATTAAAATTTTTATACACTGTGTCATATATTTCATCTTCCTATTTAGCATTTCAGATCAACGACCACCCTTGATCAACACAACCCTTATGAAAATATAACACTAGTACCACCTTTCCCCTTCCATTACATCCTTATTGCATAAATTTCTTTTCAAGGAGCACCATCCATTTCACTGTGACAACTGTATTAATAGTAAGACTAAAATATGGGGTCTTCTACTAAATTGAATTATCCTACATTTATATGGTATGATCATTCATCAAAACCTGATTAAGCTATCCTAATATGGTCATGATCTTCTTAGTTCCAACACTAACAATGTTGACTTACTCTATGAGGAAATCTCTGAACTATTCACATGAATGGATTATATTTCTTTCATTGGGCACCATCACTAAAAAATGGAACACATTGAATTATCTCACAATCATCATGCGTATTGAGCTAAAAATCCACTATAGTGAATTACGATAATTATTATGTTTATTTAACATCTAGTTCCCTATTTTTCTTCAAAAAAATCTATAAAACCAACTATAATAACCCTAACCCATGTAGCTTAGAGTTTACAGTTATTTTATTACAATAGCATAGATATAAGAGATCACATCACCATGGAAAAATTAGTTTAGTGTCAATAAAGAACTATATAAGTATATGGTTCTCTTATTTTGTTGGTAATTAATCATTGAACATAAAATTAAAAGTAAACATCTTCCTTAACACTTATTCAATTATTTATTCTTAATAACACGGGGATGGATAACAACTAAAATGGTGTGATAATATTCTCAGAAATAGTTTTATATAAAAAAGACATGGGAAAAAATAAGTGAAGAAGAAACAATAAGGTTCTATCAATACTTCATGGTAAACAACTAAAAAACACATGTCATTTAACAAATAAACTGAAAATTAAAATTATTCCATGGATTTGTATTCATAGTAAAAATATCAAGGATTAGAATAAATTATGTCTGGATGAATGAAATTTTTAATTATTGGATTTCTTGTATTTGTAACATGAACCACTACCTTCAAGACCTTTTAGAAGATGGTTTATATCTATTGGTAGAGTTATATATGATGCTTCTTAGAAACACAAAAAATGGGTTTTTTGCCAACTGTATTCTCTTATGTGACCTATCAGTGCAGTAATGGGATATATAACATAGATCTACACCTATCACAACCTTCACAAAGAATTATTAATACATATATTTAATTCATTAATGATATGACTTATCATAAAATAAATATTGATTAAAGGATACATATTATTAAATATTTTCCTTGTTAAAATAAAATTCAATGTAAACACTGTTTGTTAAAATGGTATACAAATTAAAAAACAATAATATACATGATACAATAATTATGTATATTTAATGAAACAATCAATGATTTATGATCCTAAAAATGGTTATTAGAAAAAGTAAATAAGTGGTGAATATGGAATATGTCCATAGAAATTAAAGTGATTTAGAAAACCCTTACCACTTGTAATCAATCGAATAATATGACTTAGAAAATTAATGATCATCATATGGAATATGTAATAAAATTAAGATAAATATATTAATGATATGATATAAAGAATTGATGTATATAGAAATCATAATAAATAATTGTTTAATAACACATTTCTCATAGATATCAATGTGATATCAGGAAACACTTACCACTTTGTAATCAATCTAGTCAAATTCCCCAAAACATTAATAATCATCAAATGAATAAAGAAACCACTTGTTGAATTATTTGGTATTAATGAAGATACAAAATTTTAAATTTTCTTATATATAATTTTGTTTTCGGATATCAAGGTGATTTATTAGGTAAAATGTTGATGAACGTGTTTTAATTTATTTTGGTGGTTTTTACGACCATCATGATCTATTAGACATTTTTTAATATTATGTTTATATATTGGTTCCATAACATTATATAACATATATAATGTACAATAAAAACTGATTTTACCATAATAATGGTTTGATGGCCATTCTTGAAGGTGGTAATGGAAAATAAAAAACTCATGGTCGACAATGTCGGTGAATCGACATGTCATGGACAATGTTTTCATTTTTAGAATAAAAGGATTGGAGGAGAGATTTGATGGTGTATATTACATTAGAATAAAAACATTATAGTATATATATGATACTGGAGTTACCATTCCACTTTGGATAGAGAAGTTTATTAGAGGATAATAAATGAAAATAAATTAAAAGAGAAAGAAGCAGGATTTTACCTCAAGAAAATCATCTCCTTGATATCCTCCTTAAGGCACATGGGTTTGGTTTTTTGGTGAGAACAGTTGGTCCTAGACATGGGTAAGAGGATTGAGAATATAATTGGGTATAATTTAGTCTAGATTAAATTCATAGATGGTGTGAAGAGAATGAGTTGTGGGAGGTGGTTTTTATATGAAGTTGAGAGGGGTGTTATTGATTATTTTATTCCTTTGTTTAATATTTTGGTTCAAGACTAACAACATTCTTGATTTCTGTGACTAAATGTAGTATCTAGAGAATGTGAGAATAAACTAATTATTTATACCTCATCCACACATCACCCATGACTCAATAATTAATTTATTTAATTATAATGTAAAATATTGTAAATCTATGTATTTCCCTTGTCACCAAATATTCAACTATTTCACATAAATCATAAAATATCACCCCACCCAATTTTCAATGTGTAGATTTATAAAATGGACTCTATTTTATGAAAATAAATTTATAAATAAAATAATTTTTATTTTTAATTAAAATTATATTTAATTCCTAAAATACGTATTCTAATATTATAACAGATTTTACTATATATTTACTAATTAATTATAGTATCATAAAATTATAAAATTTTTATATTAAAACAAAATATTAATTTTGGAATATATTTTAGGAAAATAAGTTTTATTTTAAATTTTAATATTAATTAAAAATTGAAAATAAACATTTATGTTCCACAAAATACAAACAATTAATTTATAATTTTTAGAACATTTAAATACTTATTCTATGATATAATTATAACATATTTTTATTTATGATACATGTAAATATTATTTATAATTTCATTGGTGGTTTTATTAATCTAACATGAATATTAATATTCCAAATGGTCTCGTTAATATATTCTAATGGTCGTGTTAATATTTACTATAATATCACGGTTTTTATAATTGATGATGCGTATAATTTAAGATATTATATAAATTGATTTTTTTAAGAATATACATACCATAAAATCTTTGGGAGTTATAGATATGGCCACTAAGCCTGCATATCAGCTTCTCACTCCCATTTTTCCTCCTGAAAGAGCCCACATTTCCACAATATATGATCTATAATCATGTTCATTACCCAGAACACTTTCTCATTACAATCCAACAAATGTATTGGATGCTCCTCAAAGGATGCATTGGTCTCAAGGACAATATCAACAACTTTGATCACATGATAAGGTTTGCGGTGATATCGTCGATGTTGCGACTTGTTAATAATGTAATGTATATCACTATACCATTGTAGTAGAGCCAATTAATACACCGACATCCTAATTCTCTCCACAGAATCAAATAGTCCAACAAATGCGGGCTCTAATATTCCGTAACATTGAATCATATAGTGACCCAATATAGGAAACAACTAAAGGAACACATGATCAACAACTATAAACTCAAGGGGTCATCTATTTCTATGATCATATGACTTCTATATAATCTAATACATATCAAAATTCTTCTAAATCAACTGAACCTTCTACAACGACTCCTACATGAGACTCGGTCCCAACAACTATGACTCACATGCCTATATACATGATATATTAGATCTGCATCGCCTTCCAAAAAGTTCCTTATATGTATCCATATTAATAGTTTCTTGATAACTTCTATTATAAGAAAACCGAAAAAGCTCTTAGTCTTATCCCAAGACCTACCAAAATAAATAACTCATGCTCATAACATATCATCATGTTCTTTTATAGTATGTTCTAACTTCCAATCTATCTATGGAAGTAATGACATACTAAGTAATACTTTTATACCAGCCCCTTCTACTAGAATTTATATAACTCTGATGTAAAATAAGATTCACAGAATGAAATTATAATACATAGAATCCCAAGAAGAATGAAAATTTCAAGAACATTAATATCTCCCAACTGATCAACTGATAATGTTTCTCATATGGGTGAGAAATGTGTTACCATTTTCAAACATTCGATTATCACCCAAATTGAATCATTCTAAAGCTGATTTCTCATGAGACCCAATTTGAAATCCATGGTAACGTTATCCCACAATAATTTTTTAACGGCAAATAGCTGCAGTAAACCAACAAGTCATTGGTACATGACCTTCACTTGTTTATAGATGTTACATCATGTCACGAACCCTAAAATATCATTTTTAATGATTTAAAACTAATAATGACATCATCGGTGATGGTATATGTTGGTCAAACTCGGATGCACCACCCACTTCAAAGAATGAAATTCACATATCATCTCCTCCGGCATACTCATAGGCATAAAAACCTTATTCCTAACATATATGATCTTATTCTAATCTATAGTCCAATATGAAGGTGACTGCTCACCTTTAAGTCCATCCCCCAGGGCCAAAAAATTCATATCACCATACTACCTCTCCCTAATCCATCTCAAATATATAGGATTTACTTAAAATAATATAAGATTCATCTACTCATAATTATCCTAAACCACAACATCCATCTCTACTAGTAAATTCACCATCTTCCACTGATCAAGAATCGTGAATTAATCGATTCGATGTTTACTAAGAGCATCAACAAAACTATTTTAATTTTCGTGATTACATAGTAGATAAAAATCAAATGTACTCATATAATCAAACCAACTCCACTGCGCAAAGTCAAGATTTACACTCTTATGAACGATATACGTGGTAAAATTTTCTCCCAAATGACAATGATTCCAAAATCATACCATAAAACGCTGAATCTAATTTGAGGTCATGTGTAGGGTAGTGTTTTTCATGTGTCCTCAACTGTCAGGACCCGAATGCCAAAACTCAATCTCCCTACATAAATATTTCACCAAGATCTACTCTCGAAAAATAAAAAACACTCCATACAATCCCCTTATCTTGGGTAGTATCAGTATTTGAGTGGTTTTAAGATGACTCTTAAACTCCTTTAAATCATTATTAAATTCTACAAAACATTCAAACTGTGTTCCCTTATTGGTGAAGCCTGAATGAGGTCCTGCAAAATGGTGAAATTCTAGGATAAACCTTCAATAATAGACTACTATTCCCATAAAACTACGCCTAAAAAATCATTATTAGGTTTCTCCCAATAAAAAAAATCCATTTACCATATCATGGTCCACTAACACAAATTCCTTCGAGATGATGTGAACCTATAAATGTAAACGGTCAAACCAGAATTGAAATTTAGATAGATTAACATATATATGATTCTATCCTAGTGTACTCAATATGATGTTGATATGGTGTGCATGATCTTCATGAGGATTAGAATATCCTATGATGTCATCCAAAAATACAACCACATACTTCTCCATGACTGGGTTGACGATTTGGTTCATCAAGACTACAATCACATCTTGAGTGTCCGTTGACCCGATTGATGTCACCTGAAACTCATAATGGAAATACCCTCTTCAGAGAGCTGTTTTTTGTATATCAGAAGGTCTAATTCTCAACATATGATAACCTAATCTAAATATAATCATGTAGAAATCAAAATATCCCCTCAACATTTCAAATAGAACATTGGTATATGGAAGAAGAAATAGATTCTTTATATTCAACTGGTTTAACTTCTGATAATAAGTACACAAGTGCAAGGGCACATCATCTTCATTCTAAAACATGATAGGAGAACCTCAAGGGAAAATAATTTGGTAGATAAACCCCCTATCCACAAACTCATTCAGTTCAGTCTTAAACTCTTGAGGATCTATATTCATCATTATATATGGTGGAATTGAAAATGGATCAGCCCTTAGTATGAGCTCAATTCTATATTCCACATATCTCTTTGGATGATTCCCTGAGAATTCATCAGGAAACATTTTCTAGAACATATCAACTATGAGTGTAAGGACATTATAGTTTTCACTCCCATCATCGAGAACCATTCAATAAATGTGGGTGGTGAAGTCCACTAGTTTCAGACGAGTTGGACCTGTATGGCCCGCCCTGATTTGCCACTCTCTGCAGTGAACATAATTATAAACCATAAGAGACATAAAGGTCACCCATTGGAGATAAAAATCTATCTGGGCTTAGTATTATACTAACCATTTCATACCAAAAATACAGTTAGTACATTAAATAATCAGTATGTAGAGATACTATAGAGAATGATACTCCCCAACACCATGAGAACACCCCTTGGACAAATAATATTCACTAGAATATTCATCCAATTGTTTATTCATCATCATGACCCCACTCAGAAAATCCACTTCTAGACTCAAACCATTTAGAAGTTCTATAGATATAATAGAATGATAGGCTCTATAATCAAACAAGTAACTTACTATCATAAAAGCTATAAGAATATTACCTATAACTATTTATGGTACATCCTCGCTATGTACCAGTGTAGGATGAATGAAATGAAACTATGTTTCCCCTCTTCCCTACAATGTAGTTTGATTCAGTATGATTCCCCACTCTTCTGAAACATTTGATCTTACAAAAAGTACCACGTCCACTGCCTCTACCACCATGGCCAATATAAATCCAACTGCCTAACTGATATGGTTTAGGGGACCCCCTTTCTGTAATCTTGTCCAACCTAACTACTTAATCACTACCCGTATGACATGAGTTCCTAAAGAACCATGGTCGATATCCCATCATGTCGTAAGATCAGCACAATATCAGTGGTCATAGAACATGTCTATGAATGGGACCTAGAATAATACACTAGTGACTGAGCGCTCGAATAAGGGCATGTGTGACTGACCCATCTCATAGCCACTCTTCTTTCTATTAGTCTATGAAAGCACGTTTCACCATATAAAATCCACTCCTCAAAGAGAAACCAATTTTCCAAAACCTTTAAATTTCAAAAAATCACCCATGTCATCCTATGAACCATAACATGTGTGTCCATTTATTTACTTCCACACATTCCAATACGCACATTCCAAAAACATACATCCACATGTGCCAATGTTCATAATGAACACCATGGGTCACACAATGACATTTATATACCATTACCTAACACGAACCAAATATTCCAATAAAATCACTTTCAATTTAAAAACCCACTTTTCTGATTGAAATCCATTATGAGAAGAATTTCAATTTCAATCCCATTTTAATTTTCAAAAGCGCACTTACAGAAATAGAAACCAAGACAAAAAACAAGTTACACAAAACTATTAGAAGGATAGTGTAGTAGTTATGCCTAACTTAGTGACATGGTAGTGGGATATGAACCATGTAGTTCATAACTCTATGTTGGACTTGAAACATGCACTTGGACTCCACATGGGTCTCTACTCAATGTGAGATCACAACATGACCACGTCTCCCCTCCATTGTCATCCCTCAATCCAAAACAAAGACAAGAGACTCAAATCCCAGACTACCCCTGGTAACATGATGTTTGGAATAGGAAAGGGTTCATGATGCGCTTCCAGTACCTACCTCTTGAGTCCTAATTGTCATACTCTCCATCTAATGAACACCCAAAATAACAAGATCATTCTATGATACCATTTTTTCATGAAACATCCAAGTATGTCAGCCGACCTCACACTCATGCCAGTCTGGGTCATGGTCCGAAGGGTGTTTCTTATCCCCACAAGTTGGAAACTAGTGTCAAGAATCAAGATTAAACTATTGGGAATGATTTTTTCCCATGAATAACATATAAAAAACAAATAAATAATGAAAATAATTATCAAAACATAGATTGGGGAGAAAATAAAACTGCACATACCTCCATGTGACCTATGGGTCACTTCTAACTCAAAACCATGTTTTCTTCGAGATCAATCCAACAATAGAGGAACCTAAAACTGTTGATATAAAGTATGAGTGAGCAAAAAAATGATCATAAAGACTTCAAAATATAAACAACATAATCCCTAGATGTTCCTTTCCTGAAAAAATTCCTTTAAATTCTATATTGAAAATACAATTACAAAAAAACGCTTTTCACATTTTTAATAAATGAAAAATTTTTATTTCCTTTTTAAAACATTTTAAAATAAATTTCCATTTTCAATACAAAAATACAATTTTAAATCTAAAACACCAAAGAGATAGTACTGGGTTATGAAGAAAACTAAATCATCTAACATAGTACTGAGCAAAAATATGTGTATAAAAATTCAAAAAATGAATAAGATATAATAAGTAACCATGGGTGATCCGAAAAAACCCTAGAATACCCCAAGTTTTACTTAGTTAAGAACCACCAACCATTTTATGGTGAAGCCCCATTTTCTATAACCAACTGGACTCCCTCAACTATATAATCTAGTGGTACATCCAACCAGATCTATTTGCAATCTAGGGGGTAACAAACTATCTAATCGGGGTTGATCATCATTCATCACCCAATCCTCTAAAAGTTTCTGAGGAACCCATGGTAATAGTAAACTGTATAAGTTGGAGCCCCTGAATGCATGACTCACCTTTCCTACCACCACCACACTTGCCTACCCTAATCATAGACGCCACCTATATGATAACACATAAAAGGTAAATCCTATATAGGTGTACCCACTATATACATATACATATATACATCACCTCATTTAAATTTCCAACCAGTTGGTCATATCACTTGATCATCTAACCATTTCTTTAAAAACAAGACAAAAATCTATACATGGCATCAACTTTATGCAAACAAATCCCCTGTTTCCAAAAACACATAAAAATAAATTTCCAAAAAACTTGAAACCCCATTTTCATTACGCATTGACCAAAAGGATTTTAGGTCCCATGTTCTAAAATATTTTTATGAAATCCATTCAAAACATTTGAGAAATAAACATTTTTTTTAAAACATGCCAGATGGCCCCTTAATACAAACATTCACTAATATGGACCCCAAGTTCCACACAGGCATACATTTTAGGATTACATTTAATACCACCGTTTAGAAATCACACAAGGGAAGAAAAATCATTTAGAAACCAACATATTGTTAAATAATCCATGGTCTAAGGAAAACCCAATTTAAAGAGATTAGTGTCCAACGGTCCATTAAGTTCCAAATCAATCTTTATTTAAAAACATAGATGAAAAAAGCACCTAATTATGTCTAAAATGAAAAAAGGGTTTCTATACCATTTCGAATCTGATTATTGTTTTTAAACCACCAATATAAATTCTGAGGAAAAACGAGCCAAACCACTAGGAAACACTTTTGAAGTCACATTTCTAAATTTATTTAAGTATCAAGTCATAATATTAAAATCATAGGGCCATTTGGGGAAAAGGCATAAGAAGGGAAGATGAGAAAACAATTTAAAAGAAATGTTTCTTAGATTGTTATTCTCATTTTAATGCACATCCTTGTGTGCACTATCCACACCCATAGATATTCCATGATCCAATGGTGCTACCCCTTGTTCTCATAAACCCTCTTTAAAAATCATTTTCAAAACACCACTTTACTTTACCAATTAATACTAAAAATACCACATAATAACAAAACTTATCCATCCCTTTCATAAACCAAAAAAAAACCATCCAAAAACATTTCACGGAGATTCTTAAGTCATTAATAGATAACCAAATAACACACTAATACACTTTATAAATTAGGTTTAATTTACTAATTCCCACCTAGGAAAAATACAACAACATGGTTTCGTTGTCCTATGAAATCACAAATTACATTCTACAAGAAACACTAAGGGTGTAATCATGTAGGTACAAATGATGGATTCCTTTAAAAACTTGTTTTTTAAATTTATATCAATTCAAAATCACCAAAATTAATTAAATATAGGTTACATAATTTCACAAAATATGTTTATAAATTTATTTAGTCAATCCAAACAACAATATGATGCAACATAAAGGAAAAAGCATGGACAAACCTAACTCAAACACGCTGCTTTTTGATGACGACTAGCTGAACCAACACTTCTCACTTACACGCACATGCACATATATATATATATATATATATGAACCCATATTTTCAATACACATATTCCATGTGCCATCGGGGAATATGTATAATGAGGATATATATATATATATATGTGTGTGATTTACCCTATTCATGTACATGTAGGAACTCTGGACACCCACAGTCCAAAACCACCGTATTGAGGTCCAACCCACACTATAAATATTACCGACAACTCAGAACCCACAAAAATCTTAAATTAAAATTAAACTAAAGAGAAATAATTGAGAAAACTTTACGAATGTAGTGGATGAGGCTAAAATGGTATGAAATGCATCGCCTTCAGCAGCGGTTGTCGTAACACTGACCAATGTCCCACTATAATTTAGAGGACATAATGTTACACACAAACTATAACCATTTGGGTTCAATTAATCCACACAAACCCAATAAAATCATGTTAAACTACAAAATACATGAAATGGGTACTCACCGTAGGGGGGTTTGTGTGCTGGGGAGGATGTTAGTAGGAGGAGGGCCACAAACCAGGAAGGTGGTCGGCTAGAGAATGGTCGTGTTTCATAGAGGTGGTTAGCCTATAGTGTCGTGCGAGTATGGAATGGAGAAGGGGTGATGATGCCAAATTGGTAGATGAAGGAAATGTGGTCACCAGATTGGTAGGGTATACCGGGAAGGGAAGTCAATGGGGGTCGTGTCACGCATGAATCAGGGTTAGAGTGTGGTGCATTCTGTAGGGAGAAGCGGAGAGGGAGGGGGAGGTCATGACTCCTCTAGGGTTCCTCTCAAAAAATAAATAAATAAAAATTATATCAATAATAATTATAATAACAACAACAACATAATAATAATAACGTAATAGTAATATTAATAACAATTTAATAATAATAATAATAATAATAATTTTAATAAGAACATTATAATTATCTTCAACAATAATATTATTATAACTATGGTTTAAAAACTTATAAAATATATTTATTTTAGTTATTTGGTAGCCACATGGTCACCTGGTCCGACCGAACGATTTCCGAAAATTGTGTGGTTCCCGTGCACCAGCCTTAAACCCACTAAAATTGACAAATATAAAAAAAATTAAACTATTACCCAACCCGAACCATGGCGATAGTAATTAACACCATAAAATAATAAAATTATTTATTTTTAATGGTTAGGGTGTGACAATAACAAATCACATATCCTCACGTCAAATATCGATTGGTGTGGGGGACATCCTTTAAGAACTATAAATGGATTGATTCTCATTTTAACTAGAATAGTAGTGATGCTAGAATCTCCTATCTCGAGTGCATCCATGAAAAAAATATACCCTTTTCTTTATGATTGAATCAGATCTTCGTGGGTAACCTTTCCATGAACTATGAAAGGGTTGATTATTACTATATTAAGATATATTATGACAATCAGGTCTTATTCCCTAGTCGAGTAGCAATACTTCTTTCAAATCAAGTGATGAACGCCCTTGTCATATGACGCTAAAATTCCCGATTCTTCAATAATGATATATGGCCTGATTCTTACACTAGCACGATATGTAGTGACACCCAGATTTCAAGTCTAATGCCTATTAAGATTCCAACCATAAATCCATTTTGCTCCCTGTATAAGAACAATATTTTCACAGGTATCCTTTTCAGAACAATGTATTCCATTATTCATATCATATGGGATACATAGGGACGCACAACCTTACCATCCCTGGGTCCATCCTCATTACCCCATTTCATGTTGAAAAGCCTACATTTGTGATGCATGATGTTAAACTTCATAGTTCCTCAAGAAATATGTATGTATTGATTCTTATCTTAAGGAGATACATAGTGATGCCTAGATCATATCTCATGTACCACCCACTAGTGAATCAACATGCCCCTATCCTTCACCTTTTCCCCTTATGATATAAATGAATCCTTTACCAGACCTTGTTTTTCCCACCGATCATGTATCATATGGGATTATGTGTTTTCTAAAGTATTTCTTTGTATATGTATGGTATATCAGTTCACATTGGGCTTGTCATGGTCCTAGCTACAAGATGTTAAAAGGCACACTGGGTGTCCTCATCGCATGAAAATAATCATTATAATCTATTCAAGAACTACATGTGGTGTGATTGTGACCCCTATGAGATGCATAATGACATTTAGATATTCAATATTTGTCCTAGAAACATTATAAAATGGAGAAAAAACTACTCTCAAATGTATGAATCAAATCTAAATATGGATATACAATTAAAGTCCTTGCCTTATGCGTAAACCCATATCTGACCCCCATGTCCTCCACACATGAATTCAATTTTTATGAGGGACCATTATTATTCAAACTATTTAGGGATTCATTATCATCCTTCTGAGATATGTAGGATTGAGATGACTTGATCCTAATCCTAGCCATGAGGCAAAGTAAAATTTTATCTCCTTCTAATAATAAAAAATTTGTGAAGGATCCTTTATTTGTGGTCCCCACATTAGTGGGCCCAAAAAAGAAACATATATGTCCCACATATATGTATAATTCATACCTATATGAGGGGCATCAGGCTCACATCCAATAATGGTCCTTAACCATCCTTTATGCTTGTACATATCCCTTCCACACACCAAGCTCCAAATCAAAAAAAACATTTAGATCTTCAGAATCATTCCTCAGCTGCTAGTAGCATAATGTATGCTACTTGAGAGCTCTATTTCAAGGCTATGATTTATCAAACCCTAGTCGACCATTATCAAAATAACCCTTATAATGGTCATATCATCCAAAGGATTCCACTTTTTTCTATTCAATAAGTTCTATATTTTTCCATTCATTAATTCACCCTCAAAACAGTCTTTTCAAACATTGTCAACATTGTCCATAGGAGAAGCCTCTTCAATCCCTTTACACTTTGATGATGGTATGTTGGAACATTAAATTCAAATTCAGTGGGAATCTATTGCATATTTGTCTAGTTTCCTCTCTCATAATATAAAAGGCTCCAAGACTTTGGTTTACTTGTTTCCCCATCAAGTGTTCAAATCATACAGGTGTAATCTTGGTCCATTGAACCACATATCATCCATCATTTAAATAATAATATTGTCTTGGATGAA
Organism: Viscum album; assembly: GCA_963277665.1. Taxonomy (NCBI): domain Eukaryota; kingdom Viridiplantae; phylum Streptophyta; class Magnoliopsida; order Santalales; family Viscaceae; genus Viscum; species Viscum album. The sequence goes on from OY728130.1 coordinate 409,105,840, forward strand.
TGACCTAAAACGTCATGCACTATATATAACTTTCTTGGATCAGAAATTAATTGCGATATTATTCTCCTTGATTCATTGGAAATCATGACTAGATATAACCCTCCTGTATTTAGATACATTTCTCAACAGACCAAACTCCATTATTGGGGAGATCCAAAACATCATAAACATTCATTGTCTCATAGTGAAATAATTTTTTGAATTCCTAAAGACTACTATTCCTTACTATGATGTAATATGTTATAGTCATATTAGCATAAAATGCCCCTTATACATACCTTAGTTGTCCCTTCATAAAACAACCCACAAAATGTGGTTTTCAGGTAGCAATAACTTATTCCTCAAGGGATACCTCCTCTAAAACCATAATAACATTTCCCCATACAACACTTTTGATATCGGAATCCTCATTTCACAGCATATAACTTCCTCCTTTTATTACTGAATATGGAATTATATTTCTAGAAACAAAATGAGAGAGTCATGAATCATCCAATTAAAGGAAATAACTGACAGAGATTATAGTTTAATAATTAATTATATGTTTTTAAATGATTTAATCCCTTACCATTAATAAATTTGAGCTTATTTGCATCATTTCATGATTTTTGGTGAGTTTTGATCTTATGTTTGAAAATTGGTTATTTCTGGCCATTTAACAGTTTTACGTGTCCTTTCTATTTCTAGCATAACTCCCAAAATATTCATCCAATTCACCTGATTCTTTTTTTTAAGATGACATGGTTCCCTGGATACATATTATTATTCAGGATCAATTTCTAATTCAAATTTCTACAGGCCAAAACAACTCAGTCAATGTGAAAAGTTATTCTGGACGGCAGAATGGACCATGACTCATTAAAAGATTAATATCTCGGCCGACCAAACTACAAATGCAGTGGTTCATGGTGGGTTCGAAAGATTACTAGAAGGTTCAGATGGCCAAAAAATATCAGAAATAAATTAATTCATTAATTCCGCCAATTAAATGGTCAAAGAAGGGTTGGTGGAATAGTGTTTGGCGGCCAGGAAAAGTATCTTCCATTTAGGCGGCCATAACGCCTTCCACACGGCTCCAAATGCATTCAAACATTTTAGGTGGATGAAAATCTCCATTACTCACCTCCTATAAGAAGGTACCTCAGCCTCATTCGGCCAGGAGAGGGCAGAACCGAAGCGAACTTCTGGAAGATAGATTCTAGAGGATTTATTTTTGAGTTCTTCATTTCTCTCTTTTGGTCTTCAAGTTCCAAAATGCTTTCATCCTCCCCTTTAAAATCAATTACCTTTATCATGGTGGGGTAAACATATGAGATTATTTGGGGAGGGGTGTTTTTATATTTTTAATGCTTTGAGTTCTTACAATTGATTGAATAAAATCTCTCTCTCTTCTGCGAAGTTGTTTCAAATGCTAAAAACAGAATTTATTATCTTATGCGATCGTATTCGATTTTCTATTATGTTGTTATTATTGATTTGATAAATGATCATTATTATCCCTCCATTATTTTCTGGTCTATATTTGATATAATAAATACCTGGGCTTAGTGGTGAAGTACCTAGCGATTGCTAGTATGTGTGGAATGAGTGGTGAATATTCATGATTATTTAGGATAAACAATACCTGATTGTGAATTACCTTATATAATCAGGGCTGTTCACTAAAACTATATCACACAACAGAAGAAGTGTATAACAAAATAAATTTTGTTAAACCATTTAACCAATGAAATGAGTTGAAGTAATTATGGAATCTCACTTAAATCAACTTAGCAGAAGAGGTTTGAATTAAATGGAAGAAGGATAGTATTGTAATTATAAAACCAACCCCGACTTGATCACCCATCTCATAAAATAGTTTTTAAATAACTTGAATTAAATATTTATCTTAAATCACTCCCTCAATTTATTCTTTTTTTCTTTTCTCCCTTTGATTTTAAAACCAAGCAATTTCAAAAACACCCAAAGTTTTCTCTAAATAAAAAGTGACAAATTATTTTGTGTGCACTCCTCATTGGGAGAAAACCTAAGTTAACCACTATATTATATTTTACATTAGTAAATAGAAGTTTTTCCACACCCCACGATAGGTGTGTGTCAAAATTGGAGCCGTTTCCCAGAAGTAAGTGCCTGAAAACATAAAAAACAAAAAAAAAACATTCTTCAATGACCCATAGTTCAAATAGTCCTTTAATTGAATTTGATCCCGAAATTGATCGTACAATAACCCAATGGAGAAAAAAAATTCAAAGATATTTTGAAGAAATAAACCTAACGGATTCAAGTGATACTTCAAGTGATCACTCTAAACCTACAATAATGGCTGATAATCCCAATAAAACTCTGTGTGATCTTTGCACACCTCAATTTGCTAATCAAAATAACCAACTCACTATCCCTGACATAGAAAATTATTTTGAACTATGCATTAATATGATTCAAGTGCTACCAAAATTTCATGGTCTTGAAGGTGAAGACCCAAATCGACACATACAAGAGTTCACATATGTCTACTCCTGATTCAAACCCCGAGGAGTCATAGAAGAGAAAGTAAAGAGGAGGGAATTCCCTTTCTCACTTGAGGGAGCAGTAAAAGAATGGATGTACAATCTACAACCAGGGGAGAAAAATTATTGGGAAGATCTCAAAAGAAGATTCTTGCAGAGATTCATCCCAACATCCAGGAGTACAACAATAAAAAAAGAAATTTATGTCATACATCAATCGACTAGAGAGACTCTCTACGAATAGTGGGAATGTTTCAAGAAACAATTTTCAAGTTGTCCTCACCAAGAAATAGAAGAGAACCAACTTCTTGTGTTCTTTTACTATGTATTGCTTGACAATGATCGTAATTTACTAGATGCCTCATCTGGAGTAGCCTTGATCGAAAATTCACCATCAGTTGTCAGAGGCTTGATTGAGAAGATTGTGCAAAACTCACAGCAATTCGGAACTAGAGGTACGAGCACCAGAGGCATCCATGAGGTAAGAACTTCTGATTCATCCTCACTATTACATGATGAAACACTTAAGGAAATTACTAGTGTTATGAGACAACTTGCTATGAAAAATGTGAAGGAACAACATGGCCCGAATCAGGTATGTGGTTTATGCTCTTCTAGTTATCATTATACTGATCAATGTCCAGAATTGCAGGGGACTGATCATTGTGTAGCTGCCTATCAAGAAAGGAAAATCCAGTCAAATCAACCACGTCAACCCCAACAAGGGTATGGATTCCAATACAACCAAGATATGCCTCCATTTCAAAATCAATACCAAAATCAACCTCCAATCCTGTAGCAGCAATACCAGAATCCTCCACCATTTTAACAACACTATAAAGAGTATTACCAGAAAAAACAACATGAACAACCATCAATAAGTTCTCATAAGTACAACCACGAAATTGATATTGAAGATCTAAAGAAGACATTGAAAAATTTAGATAATAAAGTGAAAACCTTATGGATATTCTAACCAAAAATCAAGGAAAACTACCAGCAGAAATAGTTCCAAATCTCAAAGAAAGTGTGAGCGTCATTACAACACGAAGGGGAAAAGAGATATTATCACATGAACAAATTGAGGATGATGATTCTAAGAAACCTAATAAAGAACAACACATCCATCCAAAATAAGTAGACAAAAACAACAAAGGATAAAGAATCAGGTTTAGAATGGAAAGGCCAGAAACAGCATTGAAAAAACAACAAATGGAGAGAAAGGATATCCATGCACCATTCCCATCTGCATTAGTTGAGTCAAAGAAGGTTGAATAAGGGATAATTCAAAAAAAATCCAAGAATCCTTTCAAAAAGTTGAGATCAATATCCCACTACTAGATGTAATCAAACAAATCCCTATGTATTCTAAATTTTTGAAGGAGTTATCCACAAAAAGAAGGTGGTTGGATGGAAATGAGATAATCAGCCAAGGAAGAAGTGTCTCAGCACAGATCACACCAATGATACCACAAAAATGTCAATATCTAGGGACATTATATATTCCCTACACTATGGGTTATCTAAATTTTACTGATTCATTATGTGATCTTGGAGCATCAATAACTGTTATTCCTCACTCAATATTTTTATCCTTGCATATCAGTGAACTAAAGCCAACTCGAGTGGTGGTCCAATTAGCAAACAGATCCACCGTTTTCCCAGCTGGAGTTATATAAGATGTACTCGTTGGAGTAATTGGATTGATTTTTCCATCATACTTTTATGTCCTTAGCATAGAAGAAGACAGAGCTTCAGGCCCCTCTCCCATCATACTAGGGTGACCCTTCCTTAAAACAACAAGGACTATCATCAATTTCCATGTAGGAACACTCACAATGGAACTTAGAGATAGTACAGTACACTTCAACATTCTTGATGTAATGAAGCATCCTTCTAGTAATAACTCTCTTTATGCGATCTCCCATGAAGAAGGTATAGAACCAATTGAAGAATTAGGTGTGCTCATTGAATTCTTATCATTAGGAGGACATTATTCATTTTAAAATTCCAATTCCCAAGAACGTAAAAATCATAATCTCATGTTAGAGGATGAGGTAAAATTGGATTTTTTTGATTATTTGTTAAATGAAAATGAGATGATACTAGTGATTCCAGTCTTAGGAACAGGAAACCTTAATTCAACGTCATCCCTTGAACAACTGCCATGTCTTGAACTTAAGCCATTCCCTAGTGATTTGAAGTATTCTTACCTAATGGAAGGAGAAAAATTTCTAGTAATAATTGCCAATAACCTATCTCATTCACAAAAGGAAACTATAATTGACCTACTCAAAAGAAATGTCCAAGCTATAGGATGGAGTTTAGGTGATATACCTGGAATCAATCCCAAGGTCTGTTCTCATAAAATATTTTTAGAAAGTGATTCTTAACAAGTTAGCCAACCTCATAGAAGACTAAATCCCACAACCATGGAGTTTGTCAAGAAAGAGATAGAGAAATTTCTAACAGCTGACAACATTTACCCAATCTCTGATTCATAGTGGGTTAGCCCCATTCACGTAGTCCCAAAAAAACCGGCCTAACAACTGTCAAAAATGAAAGAAATGAATTGATCCCTATGATAGTAAAAAATAGATGGAGAGTGTGTATAGATTTTAGGAAGCATAATCAAGTTACCCGAAAAGACCACTTCCCTATTCCATTCATCGATCAAATGCTAGAAAGGTTAGCTGGAAAAACCCATTATTGTTTTTTAGATGTATTCTCAGGATACTTTCAGGTACCGATCGCACCAGAAGACCAGGAGAAGACAACCTTCACCTGTCAATTTGGTACATTCTCCTACAAAAGGATGCCTTTTGGGTTGTGAGATGCCCCAGGTACATTTTAACGGTGTATGGTGAGTATTTTCTCAGATCATATTGAGAACTTCTTGGAGGTATTTCTTGATGATTTCATAGTTTTTGGTAATTCATTTGATCATTTCTTATGAAATTTGGAAGAAGTTTTGAAAACATGCATTCAAAATAATCTTTTCATAAATTTTAAAAAATGTCATTTCATGGTAGAAAATCGAATAGTTTTGGGACACATAATTTCAAAAAAAAAGATATAGGTTGATAAATAGAAAGTTGAAGTAATAAATTCCATGCCATATCTAACCTATTTAAAAAATGTTAGATCATTTTTAGGACATGCAGGATTTTACAGAAGATTCATCAATGATTTTAGGAAGATTTATCTCCCTCTCTCAAGATTACTACTTAAGGAATATGACTTTAATATTTATTATCCATGCAACAAGTCATTTAATGAACTAAAGTAAAGGTTTATCACACCTCCAATAATGCAACCACACTATGGGGATTATCCTTTTCATTTTCTTTGTGATGCATCCAACCAAGCAGTGGGAGCCGCTCTATCACAAATCATTGAAAAAAATCCTCAAGTAATATCATATGCATCAAAGACCTTGGATGCTACACAAATAAATTACACAACCACTGAGAAGGAGTTCCTTACAGTTGTCTTTGCATTAGATAAATTTTGATCGTATCATCTTGGTACTAAAGTTGTTGTTTTTTCTGATCATGCAGCTCTCAGGTATTTAATGAAGAAGGAGGATGCAATGCCAGGGCTAGTAAGATGAATGATACTCTTATAAGAGTTTAATTTGGAAATTAAACATAAAAAGGGAAGTGAAAATCAGGTGTTTGATCATCTAAGTCGACTACCCCACACCGCTGAAGGCGAAATCCCAAACCAAAACCCACTTAATGATGAGATTCCTGGAGAACAAATCTACACCATCAACAATTAAGTTCCATGGTATGCCAATATGGTCAATTATTGGATAACATCTAAAGTCCCATCTAATTTAAATTCCCACCAAATTTTAAAGATGCAATCTAAATCTCGATATTATATCTGGGATGATCCATTTCATTCGAAGATTTGAAATGACCAAGTAATAAGAAGATTTATGCCTGAAAGTGAAATTAATTATGTCTGTGATTTTTTCCACACATTAGATTGTGGAGGCCACTTTGGATCTCAAAGGATAGTAATGAAGGTTTTAGAATCTATACTTTATTGGCCCACCCTTTTTAAAGATGCACATGAATTTTGTAAAAGGTTTAAAAAATGTTAGTTTTCTGGAAAATTTTCAAAGAGAAAAGAAATGCCCCAGCAACCACTTAATTTTTGTGAAATATTCAATGTTTGGGGAATAGATTTTATGGGGAATTTCCTGATGTCATTTGTAAATTATTATATCTTGCTCGCTATTGATAATGTTTCCAAATGGGTGGAAGAAAAATCCACCAGGACTAATGATGCTAATGTAGTTTGTGATTTTGTCAGGACTAACATAATTTGTAGGATTGGAATGCCCAGAGAAATAATTAGTGATCAAGGGACTCACTTTTTCAAAAGGATAATGGAGGCTTTGCTGAAGAAATATGGGTTGCATCATAAAACATCAACCCCTATCATCCATAGACGAATGGACTAGCTGATGTGTCCAATAAGGAAATCAATGGAATTTTGGAAAATACTGTTATTCCAAATAGGAAGGATTGGAGCCAAAGGTTGGAAGACACATTATCGGCTTACATTACAACCTACAAAACCCCAATAGAAATGATTCCATATAGGTTGATTTATGGGAAATGATGCCACCTACCTGTGGAATTATAACATAAGGCATACTGGGCTGCGATGAAGATAAATTTGGATCTTGAAAATGCTGGGAAGTAAAGAATATTACAGTTGCATGAGATCGAAGATATTCGAAGAGAAGATTTTGAAAACTCAGGGATTTACAAATAGAGAACAAGAGTGGCTCATGAAAAACTGATCCAATCAAAAAACTTCTATCCTGGAGACACAGTGCGGTTATTCAACTCAAGACTCAAGATGATGCCAGGTAAAATTCTTTCTAGATGGGATGGTCCATTTATAGATACTAATATATCCTTTTGGTGCTGTGTAGATTATGAAGGATCAAGAGAAGAATCCATTCACTATTAATGGTCATCTGTTGAATAAATTCCTTGGGACCATGCCATCTGATCCAGTGGAAGAGATAACACTCCTCCAACCCGTTTATCAATAAATCCATCAGGTTGTACCTCTCCTTCAAACATTATTTCTTACTGTGAATAAATTTAAAATCATATTACATGTTTAATCTAATTTAATGCATTGAGGACATTGCATCATTTATGTGTGGGGGAAGGAACCATTGTAGTAAGGATTTTTATTTGTTGTCTATTTTCTTATTTAAATTTTTTTAGTAAATATATGTGTTTATTTTTCAAATATTTGTGTTTTTCTAAAACTATTGAGCTAAAATGAATCTCATTTCTATTTTTAAAACCCATTTCCTTGATTGAGATAATTTATTCCATGAAACTAAGATTAAATGAATGCTGAAAATGAATTTTTTTCAAGTTCAATTCTTTATGAATTTCATGAAAAGTACTCAGAATTTTGAATCTCATGCAACATCTCACTGTCCTTATATTTGGAATCACTTTCCTGTAAGGATTATAAAACTATTTTTCATAAAGTTTTCTTTTTCCTCACTTCTTGAGAGAACCATACCATTCTTGATTTAACCAGAATTTGATTTATTCCTATCAAAACTTGAGGGTTTGAGGTACATGTGTTTTAAATGATTAAGGAATTTCATTGATTTTAAAGACACCTTTTCAAGATAATCCTTTTTATAATGTCCCACATTATACATTTAATCCTGGTATCCCATAGAATATATGAACAACCTATTAGGTTAGCCACATTATAAGCCAATTTTCCCTATCCAACCTGCTCTTGAAGTGAAATTGCGTAATCTAGTTGAACATAAGTGTGGGGGGAGGTTGACTTGTGTTGTGCTGCCTCATTTTGAGATACTTTGGGTGGAAACTAAAATGTTTAAGAGATGTTCTTATATTTGATAAAAATCATTTAGTAGAAAGTTGAGCCATTCTGCAGATTTCAATAGAGAAAAAGTTGTGCCTATCTGGAGCTTTCAAGAAAAATCATGTTTGAGATGATTGAAAATATTGCTGCTGAAATGATGAATGGTGTGAAATTTAACATATTGTTCATGCTAGTGGATATTATTTACTTCTAATGGGAGTGAGGAGGATACCATATTTCATTGAAAATTAGAATAATGCAATTTTTCTTCAAAAAGAGAAAAACCCTCCTTATTCAACCTAAGAATTTTTCACATATTAACCCTACCAACCGGAATCCAAATAACAACCCTATTAAGTCCTCATGATAAAATTATGTCCTCTACTCACATCAAGTGGAGATGTAGGAATTTACCAAACCTATAGTGACCCTTGCATGATTATTGGCTGAGAATGACATTGCTAAAAAACTGATATTTGTGCGATGAGAGAAAATGAAAGTGACGTAAGTGTTTTGTGTGCATGGGAGAAGAAATTTGAATCAAATATATTTAATGAAATGAATTTAGAACTTGAAATAATGATTTTTTATGAGGGATGATCTATTTAGTTTTATGGTATTAAATTGTTGGATCTCAAGTATACGTCTTTTAAAATTTGCTTTGATTTAATATTGATGTTTACATGTCAAGGAGTCCAAGTTCGATGTGTGGGGGAATTGAAAGAGATTATATTTTCATAATTAATTATATGTTTTTAAATGATTTAATCCCTTCCCATTAATAAATTTGAGCTTATTTTCATCATTTCATGATTTTTGGTGAGTTTGGAGCTTAAGTTTGAAAATTGGTTAATTCTGGACATTTAATAGTTTTATGAGTCCTCTGTATTTAGAACATAACTCCAAAAATATCCATCCAATTAACCTGATTTATTTTTTATGATTAAATGGTTCATTGGATACATATTCCTCTTCTGAACCAAGTTCCAATACGAATTTCTACAGGCCAAAACAAATCGGTCAATGTGAAAAGTTATTCTGGCTAGCAGAATGGACCATGACTCATTAAAAGATTCATATCTCGGCCACACGAACTCCAAATGCAGTGGTTCCAGCTGGGTTCGAAAGCTTACTAGAAAGTTCAGATGACCACAAAATATTAGAAATATATGCATTCATTAATTCCTCCAATTCAATGGTCAAAAAAGGGTTGGTAGAATAGTGTTTGGCGGCCAGGAAAAGTCTCTACCATTTAGGTGGCCATAACACCTTCCACATGGCTCCAAATGAATTCACAATTCGTGGCTGGATGTACAAATCCATTCCTCACCTCCTAAAATAAGGGACCTCGGCCTCATTCAGCCTGGAGAGGGCAGAACCGAAGCGATATTCTAGCAGATAGATTCTGGAGAATTTATTTTTGAGTTCTTCATTTATCTCTTTTGTTCTTCAAGTTCCATAATGCTTTCTTCTTCACCATTCATATCAATTACCTTTACCATGGTGGGGTAAACATATGAGGTTATTTGGGGAGTTAAGGTTTTATATTTTTAATTCTTTGATTTCATACAATTTATTGAATAAAATCTATATCTCTTCTGCGAAGTTGTTTTCAAATTCTAAAAACAGAATTTATTATCTTATGCGATCGTTTTCTATTTTCTATTTTGTTGTTATTATTACTTTCATAAATGATCATTTTTCTACCTCCATTAGGTACTGGTATATATTATATAGAATAAATATCAGAGCATAGTTGTGAAGTACTTAGAGATCTCTAATACGTGTGGGAGGGGTGGTAAATATTCAGGATTATTTAGGATAAACAATACCCGATTGGGAAATGCCTTATATAATTGGGGTTGTCCACTATAACTCTATCACACAATGTAAGAAGTGTATAAAAAAATATAATTTTTTTAAACCATTTAACAAAATAATTGAGTTGATGTAATTATGGAATCTCACTTAAATCAACTTAGCAGAAGAGGATAGAATTAAATGGAACAAGGATAGTATTGCAATTATAAAACCAACCCTGACTTGATCACCCATCTCATAAAATAGTTTTTAAATCACATGAATTCAATATTTGTCTTAAATCAATTCCTAGATTTCTTCCTTTTTTTTCGTTTCCCTCTTTTATTTTAAAACCAAATAATTTCAAAAACACCCAACGATTTATATAAATAAAAAGGGACAAATTATTTTGTGTGCACTCCTCATCCGGAGAAAATGTAGGTTAACCACTATATAATATTTTAAATTAGTAAATAGATGTTTTTTCCACACCCCAAGATAGGTGTGCTTCAATGACCATAAATTATATCCCAATCATTTACTTACTCTATTAATTTAAACTATATTTCATAATTTCCTTACTGCATGAAGTTAAACTACACATCATTTTTTCCTTGCTATATGAATTCAAACTGCGTAGCATAGTTTCCTCACGCTGTGACTTTAAAATAATGGCATACTATCCTTACTGTAATACCATAAATTTTATAGAATAACATACTTGCAGTATGTCTTTAAAATAAATAGTATAATATCCTCGACATATCACAACTAACAAAATGTACCCTCCTTCACTAGATATAAATTCATGTAAGAGTGGTTTCCTATTCATGTCCAGTACCATTACATATATTCTCTTCATTCTCAAGAACCATCCATTATAAAAACCACCCATCATTGTCTCGATAAATCTGAATAATAATCTTTGACCATCAGTAATAGAATTTCATAATTCTTGAAAGCTCTATAGTTTCATTATGTAGTATATGCCCCAATTGGTCATGCATAAGTCTCACACATAATAGGTCTGTTAGGCTAAGAATTCCACTATTTGAATATGTAGTATGTTCCCAAGTCCACCTTGATTATGATAGACCTCATAATGGCATTGTCGACTTTTGGTAACTTTATCCTCATGATAGTCCCTCTTTATTTCCTAATACTGGGTTTTAGATTCAGAAACAAAAAAAATCTTATCTTAAGATTCCACACTAGATATCTGAAGACTGATGGAACATTCTCATACCACATGAATCATTTGGGTCATGGTTTCAATACTTACAGTCAATGTTGTTTGATCGAAAACAACATCCTTTCTATTCCCACATTGATGACATTAAAATTCCCAAAAAAAGAGTCATCTTGCTTTCCATATTGAAAACCCACAAAGGGAAATCTGGATAAAAGTTCATTTTTATCTATCTAGGACTTCAATCATTATTGTTTAGGAAATATAGAGAAATAAAAAGGTAAAAGGAACCAAAATTTTTAGTATGTAATCCTAAATTTATATGTCTAAGAAAAATCCATGTTCAGCTGGAAATTCTCTTTTTTATCAAGATGATCAAAAAATTAAGGTGATAACACAAATGACCCAAGGATTTTAGGGTTGTCCATATGAACCTAGAAATATTCAAACTACTCTCAATAGGTCCCATATAATAGGTAATAATTATATAACCCCATCTCAATCATTGTGACTAAGATTAGTTTGTTTGAAGTTGTCATACTAAGAAAATCAGCTTTGACATTATGATTACAGAAAGAAGGTAGGGATAAATACAGAGAGGATTGGAAGAAAAATTCGCTTAATTTTTGAATGAATGTGTAAAATCCCCCCCTCTCCAAGGAACATTCACATGATGGAGTCTCTCTACCAAATATTACAAGATACCTTCATTATAAATCTTAATTTATTGAATGTATTCCCTAGCCCCATTATCTAATCATTAAATCTCATTCAATAGACCGACTTCGGTCTCATCATCCTCGCAAGGTTCTTCCGTTTCAACCATAATGAATGTTGACTTTTCAATTTGGGATTTCCCTATTGATCAATGGATTTAGTCGAGTTCTACCTAAGAAGTATCCAATACTTTCTAAAGTATAGACAATTGATTAGTTTTCTTCTTAACCAGGAATTTAAATTTAACCATTTTTGTGTTATGGATAGACTCCTCTTGGGATAGTATAGCTCAGAAGTCATTGAAATTGGAAGGATGTTTGGACTTTATGAGATATTATCAATGTTTATTCTCTTTCTCCCACCTATAAAAATTCTCATCCACATGAGTGTCGATAGGGTTGTAATTGAATAAACCAAATCCCAACATACCATATAGAGTTGGAAGTCAGCTGAATTGTGGATGTAGGACTTCTGGAAGTGTCTCAACAATTAACATCTAGATAATATGAAATCCATATCATGTGTGACATTGAGAACACCTTGAACTTCTAAGAATGAATAAGAACTATTTTTAGTGGTAGAATGTACTCTGGAACAATAGAACACAATGAAGTTCCCTACTAAACTCCCTCCAAAATAGTGGCACCTCGCTTCTCAATGCAGGCTGAATTGTTATAGAAGATCTACCCTAAAACCGGGTTTTGGAAACTAATAATACTAAACAATGATTTATAATCATTATTTTCCTAAAAAAAGTAATAATGATTAATAATCACAAAATTTGGTGACCCTTACTGAATAACAGGCCAATAGCATGTGTGGATTCATCCTGAGCATCCCAGATTTCTGAAGTCCGAGTTTGCACCTCATGATGAGGGGTACTCTATTAGGGTTACTCAAGGTTCACCAAATAAGGATAAAAAAAATTCCTATCCCATGGTTTAACTAAACTGTACCCCCTAAATAATGGGACTTTTATTCAATTCGAGGCCTTGCAGTAACCCCTCTACTATAACATCCTCCATGGATGGATCTGCATGATTCAATGAGTTATGGTTAGATCAATAGGCAAAATAATTAGTTTCACAAGTGATAAAGATTCATGTCCATTCAATTCACAATTAAGTGATTCAATAACATTTATATTATTTGGTGTTTTAATATGTTTCAATAATTTTTCAAATGTCATGCCAATATTTTGTGTGGAATCTATTGACATCCCAAGACCCATGGTAATCTCTCCCATTGGATCACATGCAGCATCTAGTTCATGTCCTAGAATTTGACCCTCCTTGGATGAATTAAGACCCCAAAAATCCTCCATGGTGATAGCCACATGGTCAATGTCAGTCATCATAGGATTTTCTTGTGCATGGGACATATTTGAAATATTGCCGAAGTGGAAATCAGACATTAGAATGTTGCATCTTCTTAAATTCCATGGAAATTATCAAAACCAGAATTTCCCACCACATTGTCAAGGAAAATTATAGGTTTATATGATGCATCATTGGTCCTCGCTAATAATTCAGTTGATGGACAAAATTCACTCTAAGGGATTCGTACTTGGTCTAAACTTCTCTCCTCAGTTCTGGGAGGCTCATTTGTAATTCCTTTGAAAGAGTAAATAAAAGGAGTGCCTATAATACAATGATGTTTAGACACTTTTTCTGGGTAGTGATTAATGATTCCAAGATGACATACCACTACATCAAGTTGTTTTTCAAATAATTTCACGCTCCAACATTCCTTCTTCATCATCTTATTCAAAATAGGTCTAACATCAACTTTCTGGAAAATTGGTATTATAGGAGGAAATGGGTATTCTCCATCCATATCATCCACAAATTCATGAGGCCCTGGGTATATATCTTGTTTGTGGGGTGATTTATCTGATCCAATTGAGAATACAGTCAGGTCATATTGTGGTGAGGGAACCTCATTTGTTTCCCCTTTGTCTATTGTAAATCAAGATGATGTTCCACCTTAACAACCATATATTGTTTAAAGTGAGAGGACATTAAATAAGAAGAAGGGAAAAGAACTTACATCGTTATGATAAACATGCTCAATCCATTATTCAGAATAGTGGGGGTCAAACTCTTCATACATTCCCTCTTTCACCATGTCCTCCACGCACCTCGTGGTAGGAATCCGGTCTTTAGTTGTGTAAATGAGAATTTCCAACTTCTAAATGTAAATCCTATCTTAAAAAGGATTATTGTCAAAATGAATATCAGGTGGGGCTCAAATATTTCATTTTCCCCAAATCTATGTTCCCGCTTAAAGGAGGGTCCATGTGATTTCCAAAACAGAAGAAAAGTCCTTCCAGATATGGATTTCCTTGGGTAATATTAATTATTAATACATCTCAGCATATCATGATTATTATTGATAAACCTTGGACTTCATGGTCTTCTCAATAATTTCCATCACAAACAACAATTGAGAAAATGGAACATCAACCTATTATTGGAAGATATTACTGGACTTCCATTGTTTTATATTAGTTCTTGTATATCTATTCATTCTAATCAGTTGATTAATTCTCACATGAGGTCGTTTAGGAGAAATTGGAAACTTGTCATTCTCATCATCCTCTGACATGGAATAATCAGCCTCTAAATGATACAAGGAACCTTCCAAAAGAAGGTAATATTTACTTCCCCACATATTCTTCCCAAAATGAGGAATATATTTTTCAAACACCCCTTTGGGGTATGAATTAATCCATGCATCAGTATGTTAGAAGGTTAACCCACTAATTGTATTCACTGAGGGAGGGTTAACCACCATCCTCATTAACTCCACAAACATTAGCATCCATATCACTAGATATCTCATCTAATTATTTTCTAATATGATGTTCAGTTGAGGGTATACAATTATTTATTGTTGGAAAATGAACTAGTGGGAAAAATGTTAAGGAGAATAAGCCTCCCATATAATCTCACCATCGATCCTGGTCACCAACACACCATCCCTAAAGGCTATCATGTATGGAATGAACTAAATGTTGGTCTTCCCATAAATATTATATCTCGAAATGGGTGGATTTAGAAGGGGAAAAAATCTGAACTCTAAAAATAAGCTCATCCTTATTTTTATTTATTGGGGTTTCAAATACTGGTGTAGAATATCGGAAACAGCTTGTACATATGGTTGGAACTCACTCATGAGGCATTGATACCTCCATTCACAGTGTTGGTTCTGAAATGGGTTGTGATCTATCACCACAAAACCTGGAATGATCTCTAAATTTTAAATGGTGCATTATTTGTATGAACATGCAACAGAAACCTGTAGATTCTTTCCAAAATAGGGGTGTAAAACCCAAAAAATGTTTTCGTCTCTATCCTGGACTCCACAACAATTGTTCTTGGAATTATGTCTCTATTGGAATCCTAGGCTGGCAGTAAATAGATGTTAATCCACCTGGCCAGAAATCCAGCAAGATGTATCTTAGTTGGAACGTTAGACTTTATTTTTTATCCCCACTTATCCAATTATTCTTTTTCCAATGTCGGCCATATGGTTATATGTATGCCTCTCTTCGTCACATTGTGTAACACCCCAGGTAAATAAAGAATATGAAATTTTAATATTTATCCATATTTGTGAATAAAATATTAATATGTCTTTAAAGGGGGTGCTATGATCGATGGCGTACCCAACACGCAACAACGAGTTTCTTGGGAATCTTACGTTGCACTCTAATAATAAAATAATATTATTTTAAATGGTAGTTAACATGTAGCCATTGTATTGGCGGGAATGGATAGAAATAACAAAAATATGATTATATATGTTTTTAAATGTTTTTACATTTATCCAATAAAAGATAAATGCTTAAAATACAGAAAGAATTGAATTTTAGGCGTATATGCCCTAGTTCTCACTAAAGGTTCACTTATCGCCTTTTGATGGTGAACCATCATTAAATATAGTTTTGTTCACTCTTATACATTATATTGGACCAAATACAACTCTTCTTAAGAATTGGGACATCAAAATTTAGTTTGTGTAAATTTTTGGTATCTTTCTGATAAAGTTCATTTTTTAATGAATAGTGTGAAATGTTGTATTTTAAATTCAAAACCTCTTTTAATATAATTTATTTATATGATTAGATTATATTTTTAATTGGTATTAATGTGTAATAAGAATATATTTTTACCATTTAATCCAATTGTGGTCATTGGAATCAATTTCACTTTGAAATTAGACTTAAACTGGTGCCAATCTTTTGATACTTATTGTTTTATAAAAACATGCTATTTTCTCTGAGATCGGGAATTAATTATTAAATTAATTAATGTGACTTATATGTTTTTAATTTTGTAAAATAGACTTTATTTTTGAATTCGGAATATCAAATATAGCTTAGGGTAAATTTTTGGTAATTTTCTAAAAAACTCCAATTTTTGATGAATAGTGAAACCACTAAGTGGTAATCAAGCAAACTGATTTTTCTGTTAAATGAAAGTTTACCACTAATGTGTATTGAATATTTAAAATCCGACATACATTTTTGTCATTAGTATGTAAAATGTGGTTCAATGGGATGAAAATAACGTTTTGGTGAATAATAACTTTTTTTCATTAATCGCGATTAGAGGTAATTAGTGTAATTTAAGGTAAAAATGATATTATAAAAATATGAAAACATCATGTCACTTGTCCTATCTCTATTGGGTGAGTCATTTCCGACCAAGACAACCCATGGGTCGATTTAGGGGACCCTATGGAGCCTCTTGGGTGAGATAATGACTTTAATGCCTTTTTTCTTAAATAAAGGTGAAAATGACACTAACATAAATTGTTTTACTAAAACAAATTTTAGAAGGGGTTATAATTATCATATTTTGGTATATAAATACTATTTTGAAAGATAAAAATATTTCCTACATCAGGATATTTTTTTATAATTTTTAGACATTAAATAAATTAATTTAATTATGACATCATGATGATGCAACGATGACCTCATTAATGAACAGTTTAAATAAAATGAAACGATAATATAAAATCTAAGAACTACACTTGTCAAAAAACTATTGGATGGGAATATTTATAAGCCTTATCATATTATCTTCGAAATATATCAATGTGGGACCTTAGAAAGTTGAAACACGTTTGAAAATAAAATAATAGTTTCATGATTTCCAAAAGTGCCCCTCCTCTCCTCTTATAAAAGGCCCCCACCTCTACCTCATTTCACACACTCCTCAAGCCTTTGGCTCGGCCATACCCTGCCAATTTATTCTCTCCACATCCCTATCCTCATCCTAGAGGATTCCCTTTGGGCAGAATCCTTTCAAAGGACGCCTTTAGGCTCAAATGAAAAGGATTTACACTTTTAAAGGTAATTCATTCTCTCATGTTCATTTGTTTTATTTTGCTTCTCCAACCCCCTAAACTCTTTTTATTTACTTATTTTGTAACAACACCAGTATCTTAAATATACTAGTATGTTTTTATAAGATTTATTATAGCTACACTCTCACACAACTACATCAAATGGTTAAAGAACATACGGTTTCCATGGATGGAGAAATTCTACCTCCCAAAACGATGATTGTTCAATACTCATTTAACACCTTCAAAGGTGGCCATTATTATGTCACTATTTTTATATATGATATATAATATGTTCATTATTTCCTTAAGCTTCTGTATTTTTCATTTATGGCATACCATTATTGTTTCTATTATGGGTAAACACAATATCTTCATTTTAGGAAGTGCGGACTACCGCCCCCTGAAAGTGATTTAATTCGTTAATACCATATGTGGGATGTGTAAAGGATAATGTTAATGATATTATATATGTTATTATACTGTAATTATAATATACTCTTTTATCATTATGATTCCATTCCAGAAAATACAAAATCGAAATGGAAGTAGCGTTCATGCGTACGTACGGCTTACCGTCTCCATGAACGGTGCATTTCATTTCTTACCTCTAAATGTGATGTAATATTATAAATACATGTATATGATGAGTATATATGATATATATGTTATCAAAATCATTCATATCATTCTGGATATAACGAACCTTTGACCAAATTAACAACATGTAAGTGTAAGAAGTCTATTTTTGACTTAAGAACCAAATACCGACAAAATGAACATTATTAACTTAAATGATTACATGATGTTCATAACATGGAATAATAGGAATAATGTACTTGAAAAAGGTTATTAAGAAAGTAGAGATTAACTCATGTTTATTATTCAGGATGTTAAAGAACGATCGAGTCAAGTCGGACCCGAGGTAAGGGATCCTACTCCTCTCTTTCTTTTTAAGTACGCTCTTTTATGTCTTTCCTTTTAAAGCTCAACTTTATTGTTATTGGGATGTTATTTTATATTAATCTTACTGAAATTTTTATATGATGATAGACCCTATTCTCTCTCATCAATCCGTTTTGGAAGTTTTAAGTGGCTCCGTTAGGCTGCCGAGTTTTCTTAAGAGATTTTTCATCTCACTTTTATTCCAGTGATATTTATGCTACATTTGCCACAATTTCCTTTGAGTGGTTTATGTACTTCCCATTATTAAACTACTTTTGTAATATAATTCCATTTATGGGTATTTACATATTCATTGTATGAAACTTCTTCAATGGGGTGTACTTTTGGAAAGTTACCCAAGTCGGTAAGGGAACCTTTCACCCTCCTATTTTTAAAAGACTTCGTTTGTTATGTCTTTTAATTCACATACTGTTATGTTGGGATATGTTATTCTATATCCTGATTGATGTAAATTTTATGTCCAAGTTATGAGATTAGCTTTTTATCTCTCATCAACTCATTTTTGGAATTT
Source organism: Viscum album (assembly GCA_963277665.1). Lineage (NCBI taxonomy): Eukaryota > Viridiplantae > Streptophyta > Magnoliopsida > Santalales > Viscaceae > Viscum > Viscum album. Next base: position 409,124,777 of record OY728130.1, read on the forward strand.
TTTGATGTGACACCGTTAGGCTGTCGAATTTTACCAAGGGAACTTTTTAACCCAATTTCGATTTCTTTGGGATCAACATGTTGTTATTGAATATGTCATCCTTTGAATATGTGTGAATGAAATTTTATTGTTTTACAATTAATATCCAATTATAATGGGTGTATTTATATTTTTCACACATAATTTTGAGATTGATTTATCCTCAATTTATGGATACCTTCTTTATAAGGGATTTCATCACATTTTACATCTCTATTGAGACTTCATTGTTGATATGCACCAATTCACTCTTATATGGTGTATATAATGTCCTTTGGAATATTATATCATTATTCCATTTATTCTCATGATATTATAAATTTCTGATTAAATGTTATTCCTCAATTGTTGTATTCAAGTGTCTCTAATTTTGGTAAAAACCCTTTAACCAAAATATCTCTTTAAATGTTTTAATGATTTGTTCTTTTTAATATCCATGTTTTCTAAATGCATTCAAGGATTTATTTATATGGATATTAATGGTTTAAAATGTTAAAATCGTCAAGGCGGTATGGGACACTTTGATTCAAAAATCTCTTTATTAAATGTTTTAAATGGTTTTGAAAATGGTTTTTTTATGGATTCATTATTTCAATATCCTAAAATGTTATATTGTGATTGAAATGTGGAAATGTTATATTTCCTTTATGCATGTTTTATGTGATACATTTATGTTATGTTTCTTGGGCATTGTTATGAAAATGGGTGTTTCCGTGATAAAGTAAGGGCGGTTGAGCCCGATATAGCTCTCCAATGCATTGGGTAACGCGAAGGAGTGAAACGTTAAGGTTTCTCCTAAGAGATTTAGGGAATATACTGTGATGGGTATTCCAAACGTAACCAAGAGGGTTACTCCCTACGTAAGAATGTTATGAATGCCTCAAGTTACCTTTTATGTCTTATGATTTCTATGATTTATTCATGATTTGATGAGGTATGTTAAAGTGTCTATGTTTTATGGGTAAAGTATGATTTCATTCTTATGTATATATGAACTCATGTTTCCTTTCAAATTTTTTATAACCCTTACTGAGCTTTTTATGCTCATCCCATGTTTTTTGAAATGTTTTTCACAGGTCAAGGGGAAGTTACATGATGTGATGATAGTGTCAAGGATGTGTCAAGAAAGAATCCGAGTTTTATTTTAAATATGTTTCCGTTGATGGGAAGAATGAATATTGTATTTTATGTAACCACTTTTTAAATGTGGAATGTAATGCAAGTTTCATGATCTAATTCTCTAAAACTCTAAACCTGAAAAGATCCTCAATGTGTAATCTTGTAATAACTCAAGATTAAGTAAGGTTTAAGGCTGGGGCCTTATAGTTGGTATCAAAGGTCGGTTTAGATAACTTTAGAGGTTAGGGTATTCTATAATCATAAGTGACATTACCATAATGGTTAGGATTTCAGAAAGAGTCCTAGTTTTAGATAAAGTGAATGAGTAAGTATATCTTAGTGTTTACCTTCGTCATTAGTACATGATGGTTTTGTTGATATACTCACACTGATATTTCTGTTTTTAGTGAATGGTTGGATCTCACAGGCACCAAAGTGACAATTGGTTTGAAGGAAAATGTGGTGGTTATCTGATTAAGAGACTCAATGAAATGGGGTATTCAATGAGGAAACTCATGGTTGTTCTAAACCAACTATCAAGGAGTCATGATCAGCCATGCGAACCTTGGTATGTTCTATAATGCATCATGTACGAGATGACCAATTTATGTGGAAGTTCAGGTAATAATTAAAAAGGTAACCATTAGGTTTTATATGATCCTTACTTTTGAGGTAATTATGGGTATTATATGTTATGATGGAAAATGAAAGGAATGATAAAAACTTGAGGTTAAAATATGTTATGTTTATTTTTGAAGATTTTATCTCATTTTGGGAAATATTTTTAGAATTATATAGTTTTGGAAAAAGGAAAACACGCAGACCGTGTGACAACCCATCGCGTCGGACAAAGCTGCGGGAATCGAACCCACAACCAAAGTGCGACTGGTATTTATTACCTACCACTGGACTACGTGAAGTCCCAGGTTAGTTTGACTGATTCTTTTTAGTTATATGATATTATGAATTAAGAGTAAGTTGATTTTGGGTTATTTATGAAAATGATTAACCTATCATAGAGGATATGTGATTAGGTTAATTACTTTTCAATACGAGACTTTAGAAGCAACTGATGTTGTTTGGAGATAAATGTTACGATTTAAATTGGAAGACTATGTGACTAAAACCTTCAAATATTTGGGTTTCAATATTAGTTTGGTTTAAGTTGAAGGATTTTATGGGCAAATTGTTTATAGGATGGTCCTCGTTGAACTTTGGGTTTTGTTGGACAAATTTTGGAGATTAAGCATAGATTTTCTTTTTAAAGGGTTATCCTTTTCTGGATTATCTGACCTTGTACTAACCTTTTTGGTTTTGGTTTTGGTTAAAGCCTAATGACATGGGAAGTATATAGTTCTCTTTGGTGGATTAGTTGATTCTCTATAAGTTGATTATAGTACTCTTAATGTGAACAAGTCTCCCTAAAAACTCGTCTTTTGAAAAAAAAATATATGAGTTTGATTAAGGAATCTAGTAAAAGTTGAAAGTCAACATGATAAGTGATTATGTTTCCTTATAAACAAATTCCTCAATAAAAAGTAACTTAAAACAAAAATTTTGACAATTATCTTTTCCTACTGGGGAATCGAATACCGTTTAACCCATCACAAGTTTGTGATTTTCTCATGGTTAACTTACTCCTAGACATGTTTACTATCACTCTCCCTCGAGAACATGACCCTTTGCTTTTTCTTCCATGTACATGTTTTTATACATATGGGTTAACTAGGGTGACATTTGCACTTCTCTCCCATTCTTTCAAAGTGATTGTTTTACCGACTCTTGTTCTGATGTGGGACTTTCAAGGATGTTTCCAAGCTCAATTTTAAAAATTGCAAGGATGCAATTCCCAAAAGGGGGGAAGGATGTAACACCCCAGGTAAATAAAGAATATGAAATTTTCATATTTATCCATATTTGTGAATAAAATATTAATATGTCTTTAAAGGGGACGCTATGCTCGATGGCGTACCCAACACGCAACAACGAGTTTATTGGGAATCTTACGTTGCACTCTAATAATAAAATAATATTATTTTAAATGGTAGTTAACATGTAGCTGTTGTATTGGTGGGAATGGATATAAATAACTAAAATATGATTATATATGTTTTTAAATGTTTTTACATTTATCCAATAAAAGATAAAGGCTTAAAATACAGAAAGAATTCAATTTTAGGCGTATATGCCCTAGTTCTCACTAAAGGTTTACTTATCGCCTTTTGATGGCGAACCGTCATTAAATATAGTTTTGTTCACTCTTATACATTCTATTGGACCAAATAAAACTCTTCTTACGAATTGGGACATCAAAATTTACTTTGTGTAAATTTTTGGTATCTTTCTGATAAAGTTCATTTTTTTAATGAATAGTGTAAAATGTTGTATTTTAAATTCATAACCTCTTTTTAATATAATTTATTTTTATGATTCGATTATATTTTGAAATGGTCTTAATGTGTAATCTAAATATATTTTTACCAATTAATCCAATGGTGGTCATTGGAATCAATTTCACTTTGAAATTAGACTTAAACTGGTGCCAATCTTTTGATACTTATTGTTTTATAAAAACACGCTATTTGCTCTGACAGCGGGAATTAATTATTAAATTAATTAATGTGACTTATATGTTTTGAATTTTTTTAAAATAGACTTCATTTTTGAATTCGGAATATCAAATATAGCTTAGGGTTAATTTTTGGTAATTTTCTGAAAAACTCCAATTTTTGATGAATAGTGAAACCACTAAGTGGTAATCAAGAAAACTGATTTTTCAGTTAAATGAAAGTTTACCCCTAATGTGTATTGAATTTTGAAAATCCGACATACATGGTTGTCATTAGTATGTAAAATGTGGTTCAATGGGATGAAAATAATTTTTTGGTGAATAGTAACTTTTTTTCATTAATCGCGATTAGAGGTAATTAGTGTAATTTAAGGTAAAAATGATATTATAAAAATATGAAAACACCATGAAACTTCTCCTACCTCTATTGGATGAGTCATGGCCGACCACTATAACCCATGGGTCGATTTAGGGGACCCTATGGAGCCTCTTGGGTGAGATAATGACTTTAATGCCTTTTTTTTAAATAAAGGTGAAAATGACACTAACATAAATTGTTTTACTAAAATATTTTTTAGAAGGGGTTATACTAATAATATTTTTGTCTATAAATACTCTTTGGAAAGATAAAAAGATTTCATACATCAGGATATGATTTGTATAATTTTTAGACATTAAATAAATTAATTTAATTATGACATCATGATGATGCAACGATGACCTCATTAATGAACAGTTTAAATAAAATGAAACGATAATATAAAATATAAGACCTAAACTTGTCCAAAAACTATTGGATAGTAATATTTCGAAGCCTTATCATATAATCTTAGAAATATATCAATGTGGGACCTTCGAAATTCGAAACACTTTTGAAAATAAAATAATAGTTTCATGATTTCCAACAGTTCCCCTCCTCTCCTCTTATAAAAGGCCCCCACCTCTACCTCATTTCACACACTCCTCAAGCCATTGGTTCGGCCATCCCCTGACCATTTACTCTCTACACATACCTCTCCTCATCCTAGATGATTCCCTTTGAGCAGAAACCTTTCAAAGGAAGCCTTTAGGCTCAAATCAATAGGAGTTACACTTTTAAAGGTAATTCATTCTATCATGTTCATTTGTTTTATTTTGCTTCTCCAACCCCCTAAACTCTTTTTATTTACTTCTTTTGTAACAAAACCAGTATCTTAAATATTCTAGGATGTTTTTATAAGATTAATTCGAGCTACACTCTCACCCAACTACATCAAATGGTTAAAGAACATACGGTTTCCATGGATGGCGAAATTCTGCCTCCCGAAATGATGATTGTTCAATACTCATTTAACACCTTCAAAGGTGGCCATTATGATGTCACTATTTTTATATATGATATATAATATGTTTATTAATTCCTTAAGCTTCTGTTTTTTTCATTTGTGGCATACCATTATTGTTTCCATTATGGGTAAACACGATATCTTCATTTTAGGAAGTGTGGACTACCGCCCCCTGAAAGTTATTTGATTCGTTAATACAATATGTGGGATGTTTAAAGGATAAAGTTAATGATATTATATATGTTATTATACTGGAATTATAAAATACTCTTATATCATTATGATTCCATTACAGAAAATATGAAATAGAAATGGAAGTAGCGTTCATGCGTACGTACGGCTTACCGTCTCCATGAACAGTGCATTTCATTTCGTACCTCTAAATGTTATGTAATATTATAAATACATGTATATGATGAATATATATGATATATATGTTATCCAAATCATTAATATAATTCTGGATATAATGAACCTTTGACCAAATTAACAACATGTAAGTGTAAGGAGTCTATTTTTGACTTAAGAACCAAATACCGACAAAATGAACATTATTAACTTAAATGATTACATGATGTTCATAACATGGTATAAAAGGAATAATGAATTTGAAAAATGTTCTTAAGCAAGTAGATATTAACTCAAGTTTATTATTCAGGACGTTAAAGAACGATCGAGTCAAGTCGGACCTGAGATAAGGGATCCTACTCCTCTCTTTCTTTTTAAGTACGCTCTTTTATGTCTTTCCTTTTAAAGCTCAACTTTATTGTTATTGGGATGTTCTTTTATATTACTATTACTGAAATTTTTATATGATGAGAGACTCTATTCTCTCTCATCAATCCATTTTGGAAGTTTTAAGTGGTGTCGTTAGGCTGTCGTGTTTTCGTAAGAGATTTTTCATCTCACTTTTATTCCCGTGAGATTTATGCTACATTTGCCACAATTTCCTTTGAGTGGTTTATGTACTTCCCATTATTACACTCCTTTTTAAATATAATTCCATTTATGGGTTTTTACATATTCATTGTATGACACTTCTTCAATGGGGTGTACTTTTCAAAAGTTACCCAAGTCGGTAAGGGAACCTTTCACCCTCCTCTTTTTAATAGACTTCGTTTGTTATGTCTTTTAATTCACATACTATTATGTTGGGATATGTTCTTATATATCCTGATTGATGTAAATTTTATGTCCAAGTTATGAGATACCCTTTTTATCTCTCATCAACTCATTTTCTGTATTTTTGATGTGACACCATTAGGCTGTCGAATTTTACCAAGGGAACTTTTTAACCCAATTTCGATTTCTTTGGGTTCAACATCTTGTTATTGAATATGTCATCCTTTGAATATGTGTGAATGAACTTTTATTGTTTTACACTTAATATCCAATTATATTGGGTGTATTTATATTTGTCACACATAATTTTTAGATTGATTTATCCTTAATTTAAGCATACCTTCTTTATAAGGGATTTCGTCACATTTTACATCTCTTTTGAGACTTCATTGTTGATATGCACCAATTCACTCTTATATGGTGTATATACTGTCCTTTGGAATATTATATCCTGAATCCATTTACTCTCATGATATTATAAAGTTCGGATTAAATGTTATTCCTCAATTGTTGTATTCAAGTGTCTCTAATTTTGGTAAAAACCCTTTAACCAAAATATCGCTTTAAATGTTTTAATGATTTGTTCTTATTAATATACATGTTTTCAAAATTATTTTAAGGATTTATTTATATGTATATTATTGGTTTAAAATGTTAAAATATTCAAGGTGGTATGGGACACTTTGATTCAAAAATCTCTTTATTAAATGTTTTAAATGGTTTTGAAAATGGTTTTTTTTATTGATTCATTATTTCAATATCCTAAAATGTTATATTGTCATTGAAATGTGGAAATGTTATATTTCCTTTATGCATGTTTTATGTGATACATTTATGTTATGGTTATTGGGAATTGTTATGAAAACGGGTGGTTCTGTGATAAACTAAGGGTGGGTGAGCCCGATATAGCTCTCCAATGCATTGGGTAACGCGAAGGAGTGAAACGTTAAGGTTTCTCCAAAGAGATTTAGGGAATATACCGTGATGGGTATTCCAAACGTAACCAAGAGGGTTACTCCCTACGTAAGAATGTTATGAATGCCTCAAGTTACCTTTTATGACTTATGATTTCTACGATTTATTCATGATTTGATGAGGTATGTTAAAGTTCCTATGTTTTATGGGTAAATTATGATTTCATTCTTATGTATATATGAACTCATGTTTCATTTCCATTTTTTTTATAACCCTTACTGAGGTTTTTATGCTCATCCCAAGTTTTTTGAAATGTTTTTCACAGGTCAAGGGGAAGGTACATGATGTGATGATAGTGTCAAGGATGTGTCAAGAAAGAATCTGTGTTTTATTTTAAATATGTTTCCGTTGATGGGAAGAATGAATATTGTCTTTTATGTAACCACTTTGTATAAATGTGGAATGTAATGCAAGTTTCATGATCTAATTCTCTAAAACTCTAAACTTGAAAAGATCCTCAATGTGTAATCTTGTAATAACTCAAGACTAAGTAAGGTTTATGGCTGGGTCCTTATACATTGGTACATATTTTCCTACACTTAAAATTGTGGCCTTCCCCCTTCTTCCTAACAAGGTTTCTATCCACGCTTCTGGATGAATATCTCCGTTTAAGAAAGGGTCTGCCTTCTTAATATTGTGTGCTATTTTTAGTTTCTCGGGAACTGAATCTAGAGTCTTGGTGGTATTATCCCACATTTCCATTATAGGGGTGAATTTGGCATACATATATTTGAGGATATGATCCCTAGATATCATATTAACATCCCTCAAACTGATGTTGACTTCTCCATGCATCATATGGAATGAATTTGTCTATGGACTCCACCAGCTGAATATATCTAGAATTAATTATTCATTACTATAAACAAAAGTCCGACCAACCAACATATCTTTATAAGTTATAAAATATTCCAAATCCTTTCTGAATTTTTCACATGCATGGTGCACCCAGAACACCCATATCCATGCAGGATTAACACACCCTCCTATGTGGAAATCCCAACCATTCCCCCAGCCCTTCGACTAATAATTATTTTAATCTAGAAAGATGGATGGATAGATATGTGGCTTTAATTCATGTGTTTTTGGTTTTAAATCTAGAGTTCATGAGCTGTGATGCATAAAACATGACACAAATGAAGTACTTCCATTGATATACACACCCATACCATTAACATTCACAGTTGTGAAATTCATATGATCTTAGAACTAGGAGAGAATGTGGTAGTTATTTGGAGCTGGTGTGAGGACCTCATGTTGATTTCATTGAAAATAATTTGGAAGATAGGCACTCTGTGGAAAATATCAGAGATATTTGTTAAAATAACCCAACAGATTAGGAAGATTTTTATCACATACATCGTAATATTCATCCCCTACAAATTTCATCATGTCCTCAAGGCATTTAGTAGATTTTTCATCAGAAACTGAGATCTTATTAGCAGACATTGAATTATCAAATAAGTCTCAAAGTAATTATAGAGAAGTTTCACATAATTGAAAACCTTGAAAATAAAAAATTTGGAAAATGAAGGTGTTCTCACAAGTGTATCTCTCAAGTGCATCGAGAAAGTGCCATGACAAAGTACCTCATTCTAGATCCCTGTGTAAGTCACTCACCCAAGCCTATCCTTTGGCTATCCAGATACATATTATCAATGTGAATAAAGCCCTCAGTAAAAATGATTTAGCAGAATACTGGTGTAGATGACTAGCACAGGGGATCCAAAATTTCTGTGTCAGGAGAGTTGTTCACCAAAGTGAGGACCCTATTTATATGCAAGGAAGACCCCCTATGTGACCAACATGTGTGAACTACCTCCAAGACAGACTAAATAATACCACCATTGTGGTATCCCTACACAAATACCTTTCAAGATCCATTTATCTTTTTCATCCCCTTAGCTCAACATCATACCCTCCTATTTTAGATCAAATCATATCCTGAAGGAGGGATTTTGTTGACACTATATTTTGTCACATGGATGAAAAGGTGAAAAGGGGAATACTTTACAGAAATGATAAGGACATAAGTGAAAATGGTAAACGTTTGTTGAGTCCCCCAATTCCATTTTCCCATGACCCACAAGCGCTGTTGGAACACATCTATATTGTGTTTAACCTTGCATGGATAACATATACACAACACTTCTGTGAAATTACACATTTTCACAAGGCCCTATATTTTCCTATAAATTGGACTCTCAGGTCTTCATTTGTATAGAAATAATTCCCTGAAGGCCAACCCATGCTCTGATCACCCTTATGCTTCACTCCAGAAATATGTGACTTGTTATGTAGTTATTCAACACCTGAAGAAGTGGTAATTAAATGGGAATCATGAAACTACATACCTCCCATTGTTTGAAATAAACAAAACCGACATGAGGCATTCTCCTAACAATTAATTCACGAATACTAGAGTGGGGATCACTTCATATATCCGGTACCTATGTTATGTTAATTTGGGAACATATGTGGAGACCCTATAATTCTCATATAAGGTCTACCTCAATTGTAATAACCTAGGTCATTTGTTGCCCAAGGTGAATCCAATTCCCAAGTCCTACGATAGCAGAGCACCACCTATGTGAGCCTCTTGGGTTTTTCCTAACCTCCAGCCTTCATGATCTATTCATGAGCCCTTCTTCAAATCCATCCATGTTAGGGAATCTAATTATTTGGATCCAATTTTTGAAAGGGATAATGTTGAAACATCATCTAAGACCACTATACATGCACAACCATGAAGAGTGGAACAAAAATATTACCTCCATTTGGGTTTATATTTCAATGGTCAATGGTTTCCCAAAATTGTCTGATTGGCCATTCATGGTCCACATAGTGCATGTGGGTTTGTATATGACTATTCATAAGAACCCTTACCCTAGGTATAGTGTTAGAGAGATCCCAATCATAGAGATTAGGTTTTTACCATGTACTTACCATCTCGTCTCTAGGATTATGATCTTCTATTTCATTGTGGGGAGGGTTAGGATTACTTGTTCTTTTCCATTCAACATTGAATTAGTCCTTCATCCTGATGTGGAACAGATTGTAGGGAATCCCTCCTAACGTAATCCCTTGGAATTTTTGGTAGGAAGTTATAGTACTTCTCATCTCTAGAACTGCATCATTCAGTTTCATTCATATCCAGAGTAATGCGAATAGAGGGATGTCTCATAACCCTAGCCTCTTCTAACATTATCCTCATCCTCTTCCACTAGCAGAGAAGGAAAAGTGTTTAGATTGTTAGACCTTTCACTTCCTATTATTTATCACACCAGGAAAGACTTACATGGGGTTAGTATTCATTGGTGATCATTAAATCAACATTATCAATGCAACATATTAAACGACGAGAACTCTAATTCTTGTTAACCATGATATGTAGGAAGCATAACTATATCATGAGATCAATGGGATCTTATTTAGGAGTAAACACCAATCATAATCCATTATTCTATGCATTATCCTTGTGATTAAGCTTCATGTTATTCCCCCAAACCACCTTGAGTTATGAAATTACGTAATGGTCCATTTTCTTAAAGGGAATCCTCATTTGGAATAAGCCACAACATAATCCGCTCAAAGGTCCAAACTCTCATGTGAGACATAACATTAAGGGTATCCATAGGTGTGGGTCCTCAGAATATACAAACACATGGTTTTATTCCAAACTAGATATGATGTATAGGGATCCTCCTAAAGGTTCAAACCAAACAATTTAATAAATCTTATTCTATCTAGGCCATATTCATGGTAGGGTATAATTTAACATGGAAATTCAAATCCCATCAAGGTCCCTTGGATAGATTCTGAATTTATCCTACATAAAACCTTGAATAGGAATATTCCACCTATACATCCTCATTAAATGAAATTAAATTTTACGTTTTGGTCCTTATCACATGACAGGAAAAGGAAGGATGTTCCCATTTTAGCAGCACATAACAACATGGGTTCTGATTCATTTCACCAGGATACATAGGAAACCATATATGAGTTTGATTCTAACATATAAACATCTCCCTTCTTCCTAGATGACGATAAAATCAAGAGTATCCTCAACCTATCTATATTACACTATACACTATAGTTCCCCAATGTGTGGCTAAGAAACCATCATAACCATAATAATGACCAATTAATCACTACTATTTATATAAGAGGATACCATTGATGGAGAACTTCAGATACAAACATATGTCTCCATTGATGGAGAACAACAAAAAAGTACAGATTATTCATTAACCATAAATCCTATTAATTTATTGTTTCTTATAGGGTAATCAATATAATATATGGGATTAAAAAATATGTCTTAAATCTATATGTGTGTTTCGGAGTAGGCATTAATTTTACCCAATAGGGTGTGATGATATCAAACTCACATCCCCTCAACCAATGTGAATTTTTAAGAATCATTGTCCAAACATACCAATGACAACCTACCTTTTGGAATTAAGATCCCTTTGGATACAAAATTGTTGGGTGTTTCCAGTTCCATGAAAAATCCTATTGGAAACCTTTTGGAAATAGTAACTCATAGCCTGAAGCCCCATTTACATTAGAAATAATATCTTACCATATATAATTTATTTATAAATTTTTTTCACTATATTATGATCAATTTCGGGTTAAAATCAGTATTTTGGGAGGTAACTGCTTCGTTTTTCATATATGTTTTCACTCAGTAATTTCAATTATTATACATTTTCTATGTTCCATCATATTGATAATTATTAAAAGATATAGATATTATATATATTCATTATATACTTATATATATTAATAATTAAATGTTATGGACATAAAATGAATTACACCATTCAAGGCGATGGTTTGTTGTGCGTACGCATAAACATTGTTTTCAGTTTTTAATGGTTGGAATGAATGAAAGTTAAATAATATTTCATATTTAAATAATGATTATTAAATCATATTTATGATATATATTTATGAAATTTATCCTTATTACCATACAAATTAAATTTAGAGGAAAAAACCACATTACTCTTCGGTGGTGGTAGTCCACACGTACATAAGAGAGACATAATTGTTTCCCAATGGATTGTAAGGTAAGAAGGTATATATGATATTATAATTAAAAATATATAATTATGTATTATATATAATATAAAACCTTTTTCTCATCATTATAACCATCCAAGAGATGTGGTTATGAAAAACAAATGACACCGCTATGTGTATATAGTAATTAATATGTACACACGAACTACGTTTTCTCTTTTGATAGGATAGAATAAAGATGAATATGGTTTTATAATAATCATAATATAATATCCATATATTTATGAAACTATATTTATTAATTTAGAATATATATTACCCAGTAAGATTATGTATAGGATGAAATAAACATCAAAGAGTCAGTAATGATGTTTACATCTTCTTCGATGAACTCCCTTTAGATCTCTTCATAAGGGTCCAAGGGTTGCTATTTCTAAAGAATTAGATCCTCAATATTAACGAAAAAAAATTAGAAGAATAATGATAATGTTAATGTCAATATTGAAACATCAAATTTCTATAAATATGTGATGTAAGGGGGTCACTATTATAATTTAGGGGGGGACAATCTTAGAATTTCATAATATACTATATTAATGTAAATTATTTCTCATGTTAAAATGGATAGAAATTGTTATTATTTGACTATAAGTTGAATATAAGTCTATATATAATAATTAATTAAAATTAAGTCAGGGTTTGGATATAATTTCACGCTTATAACATATTTTTATCCCATAGTTAACCCTTCTAACAATTAGCATACTATTTGAATTTTATACTCTTTAAGGGTCAATAATGATACTATAAAAATATAAAATGGAAATAAATGAAAATGATAGATGTAATTAGCCATATCCAATTCATTTTTCAAATCTATGTTTTTTAGTAATTTTATATCATTTAATAAAATTTTATTTATAATAAAATATGAATAATGACATCTTTTCAAACTATCTAGTTCATTGACATTAATAATATCAAGAAGACTCATAGAATTCAATTTTTTTTATTAAATCCCTTACATGTAATTGTCATCTATAAGTTTCTTTGATAAAATTATTTATCTCAAATTATATGACTTTTAATATTTTTAATATTATTTACTTTTTCAATATTAATTTATTAATTAATGCATTAGTATTGTGTAAGCATATAATATTTTTATTTATTCACTAAAAATTTAAAATAAATTACAATTATGAATATAAATATCATAAATATAACAAAAAAATTATTGTTGAACATATCCTATCAAAAAACCTATGTTTAATATTATATAGTTATTCAAAACAAGAGTGGACATGTTTTACTTTTCATGAAATAAAATATTTAAATGGTAAAAAACTAATTAAATTGGACATAAAATTATATATAAAAATATAATGGATAATTATGAATTATATTATAATTATATAATAATATTAATTCCAGTATTCTGGTCATTTAGTTTTCGTTTTCATTATATTTTCAACTAAAAAAATGATTTCCCCTTTAGTATTGTAACAAAAATTACTATAGTTACTATTCATAATGAAAAAAATAAAAACAAATATAAGGAAAACATTGACCAACAGAATCCAAATATAGATAATAAATTTCAACATTATAGTACATATGTTGAGTAACATAAATTATAATTAATGTGGAAAACACAATAAATTTTTTTTTTCTGAAAAATCCCCATCTTAACTATAAAAATTTTCTTATTCCAAATTCATAAATAAAATTGATTAAAATTAATTTAAGTGGATTATTAATAAAATATTAGAACTAGTTTTTTTTTAATTATTTCTAAAAATTTGTTACTATTAAAATTATTCAAATAAAACATAGTTTTCAATAAAAAGTAGTATTTTAACTATTCAAATATAATAAATCCTCTTAAGAAAAATAAAAAATATTCACGTGAATATATATTTTTTATTATAGTTTTAAAAATGATATTATTTTTATAATATATAGTTTATTTATGTTCCCAAAATTAATTATATTATTTTCCCACAAAAACTAATAAATATTTTTGATGAAAAAGTATTTTTGAAGTTTAAATTAACTTTACAAAGAGTTGAGTACATATTTCTTTATAATTAATTATTTCCTTTTAATTGAGTAGTTAATCTTAATATATTTCGAAATTTAGTTATTAATATTAATTCATACCAATTTAACGTCTATGTTATAATGGTCATACATAAATCACAATTTTTGGGGTTTGTTTAAGCTCACTGTTTCATGTTGTATATGATATCTGAAATATTGTTATTTTAAAATATCAATGGGTTAAAATAAGGAACATATCCCCAAAATAGATTTTATTTTCACGTATATGTATTTATAAACTCATAAATAATGCATTGATCTTGATTCCTTATACTCCCCAAATTATAAAATGAAGTCATCTTTGACATAAAATCTATCAATTTGGTTTTTGTTATCGATAGAGGCCTTTTATTAATTTATTTAATCTATTAAATATTAAATGTCTTGTATAATTGAGATTATTAAATATTAAGTAATGTACCATATTTAAATCATTAGAAATATATAAAATTATTTATAAATATTATTATAATAGAATCCAACTTTTAATATTTTGTTGATTAGTCGATATTATACAAATAAGGGAATAAAATACATATCCTACATTGACTCCACATAGGTTGGTATGTCATAACCTATGTGAAATGTGTGATAGTTGGGTGGTCATTATCATCATAATTTTATCCACCAGCAAGTTAATGTTTTGGTAAACATGTAATCCAATACCCACCATCATTAGGTATTTTCTTCACAATATTATATGAAGATCTGCACATAATTTTTTGAAATATAAGTTTAATTTAAATAATTCAATTACTATATAAATATATATAACATACACACCATGGTTCCACTACCTCTATTTATTTCATTCAGAAAGATGTATTCCACATTAATTAAAGTTTGTGTGCATGAATTTGATTTAAATTAAACAACTAAAATAAATAAATAAATTATTGTACATAATAAGAATCAAAAAATTAAATGTTATGTTTTTCAAAAAAAAATACGTGTAACTAAAAATTGTGATATCAAAAAAATAACAATAAGTAAATTACAAAAATGATTATCATTTAAAATGATTAATTTTCTGTGCCTATTTTTTAATAGATAAATATAATGATATAAGTAAAAATGTGATTATTGAAAATATGAATAAAAGTATAAATATTTTATTGAAAAAAATAATATACCCAAAAGTGATGAATATAATGAAAATATTCACCAAAAAATGGGGGTTGAAATATTTTTCAACCAAAAATATCTATATTAATGTAATTAATATAGAAAATTATACAAATAATTGATGAAATGATGAACATATATATATATATATATATAATTTGAACAATAATTTTATTAACTATATTAATTTCACAAGAAAAAATGATATTTACCAGATTAAATAGCATTTTAATGTAATTGTTTTACATATGCACTACACTAGATCATTTTTAGGGAAGATTTTAACATCAAAATCATTTTTATACACAATTAATCATGTAATAGATTAATATATTTTATATAATTCTTCAACATCATCAATATTCTCATAATCCAAATATTTTTCCCCCTAAAATACAATTGACCTAGATCATTTGATGTGTCCAAAAATTAAATAATTATTTTACATCGGTCTAAAAGAGAAATGATTCATCCTTGAAACTAAATCATTTAAGTAAATATGTTTAAATCCATAATCATCAGGGTTCTGAACAATATTTCTATCAAACCAATTACACATAAATACAGGTAAAAGAAATTTAGTATAATCAATCTCACATATATCATCATTGAATCAAAAATAATATGTCAATGTAGAAAATGGATTTTTACCATTGAACCATGAAAAAAGTAGTACTTCTAACAATTATTACTCATATAATTTTTATGTTACCCACATCATATTGGTTTTTGTGAAAAATGTGTAATAATTAATTGAAAAACCAATCCACATGATCATAGTAAAACCTAGTCCCCCTACTAACTATTTTATGGTTTATAATTTGGATAATTTATTTTTTAGTTTTTCCTTAAACAATGAAACAAATATGTGTTCATATTCATTAATCAACCAAATTACATTTCACCTTGTATAATGAACGTTTAATATAGTAATATGTGATGATAAATAAGGTTTACCCCACCCATTTTGTTCAAAAAGATTAAATTTTCATACATCTATTCATCATGTGGAATTAACATTCTGATCAATCCTCATATGTTTTCCCTTCACTATCAACTATCAAATATCTAGATACATGGATAGAAATATCCTCCCATTCAGAAAAATAATCTTTATATAACCCAATTATCTCCTTTAATGTATAGTTTTAATCATCAGAAGAAATTAGATGATATAAACTTGTAACATCTTGACCAAGGTTACCAATAAACTAGAAGCCAGACCGGTGTGTCACATAGACTCAAGTGCATGTCCATGTACGCTAATGGATACTGAATATCAGTGAGGGTCTTTGGAGGTTATAGTAGGGAGACTATACCCTCTTATCTGAGTATCACAGTGGTACAATCAGAATAAATATAGGAAACATTGGAAGAAAAAATAAATGAATTCCAGATAGTAGTGGAGGAATTATAATAATAAATTTAATATAAAAGTGTTCAATGTCAAATTAAAACATTTTGTGTATGAAAAATGACTCTATAAGTACAAAAAAAATTACAATATTCAATACAATGTATGAATGTAAAAAAATCATATTGACTATCTCTATGAGCATCTCAAGCACTAGACGGGTCCTCTACTAATAGCTATCACGTACAAGCAAGAAAAAACAAGAAATCAATGATGGTCCTGCAAATATAATGTTCACTATGGTACCCCAGTGTACTAGAAGCCTGATCGGGGAATGAGATAATAATATTAATTTTTCAGCACCCATATTATTTTGAAAAATTTATTTTTGCAAATAAAAGTCAAGAAGTGTTCATGAATAATGAAATAATAAATAGTATTGATGAAATAAAAAAATCACAGATTCCTTAGGGAAACCATGAGGCTATAACTTTCTCATCTCATAGCCCTAATTAGTGGTTTGTTTGGAATTTTATATATGGTATTAATTATATAAATATATATATATAGTTTAGGTAACTATTTTATCCACCTATACAAACTAGTGGTGTGTCGACACATAATGGCCATATACTTAGAATACTAGTGATGGATGGACCGAGGTGTAACTCACATTGTCCATGACCTGTCTGTGAGCCTATAATCTCATGCAATAGGGTACATTACCTGCATCGTGATAGAGTGGGGGATGTCATGCCTATCACTCGGGATAGAGAGTGATCACACCATGGAAACACTCCAATCATGGAATGTTGTGCATAAATACCATAACCTGTATCTTATCACTTATGCGAGTAACTATTCCCAACACCCGATGTAGGGGAGTGTAAGTCGCCATGCTCATCAGAATCCTTACCATCAAATCACGATTATCACTGCTCCGATTTGCTATGCGCAACACCCGATGTACGAGAGAGTGAGTTTTCATGGTCATCTGAAACCCTTACCATCTTTCATAACCTATATATAAGGAATAATAATATTTATAATGGAATCCATGAGGTAATTTAAATGATAATTATAATTTATATAATCCCAATATAACAAGGGAATTTTATTTAACAATTTAAACTCCATTTAAGGAAATGAAATTCAACGTTTATATTTAAGGAATCATAATCATTAATCATATTATAATTATCCTATATGTTTTATTCCTATTAAACAAATTACATCATTTAAATGAAGGATATCCAGCATGATAAATATCCTTAATTTATTTCTATCCATTCAACATATTATCACAATAATAAATAATTTATAAGGCTCAATGAGTACTTAAAAGGTGTCATTCGAAAAGGGAATTTAACAACATGTGTAAATCTAACCATAAGCTGTCAAATACCAAAAATGTGAATTGGGTTTCATTTAATTCTATAATATCATGAGAAATTACAATTATGATTAACAATAGAGGCCAAGTATAAAAAGCCACTTATTAATATGTAGAATGAATTTATCAGAAAAACACTATGAAATAAACAAAGCATTACCTAAGTAACAAATGATTTAATCTTTGTTTAAAAGAGAACAAACCACATTATAGGGGTTTAATTAAAATAAACAAGAAAATTTTCATAAAGTAATTCATTTGACCAATTATAAATTTATTCTAAAACTCATATTGTACTAATTAATAACCATGAAATGTGTGAAAATGAATAAATCAATTGCATTCTTAAATTTTACGGAGACATGAAAAGGGATCCTAACTCAACAGAAGACCATTTCGAAAACTCTTTCACGTTATATTTTTATAGGTGGCCAATAAAATCTTCTTCAACCCAACTCGGAGCATATCCACCTTGGTATGTTTATATGGAAACTGATCCCCTCTATAAATATTCACATGTCAATGAATATGTACAAGGGGATCCTTACATATATGCTCATATATGCATATACCCGTTATAACTTACACAAGTATGAATTTTCTATATATATATTTATGTGTGTCTGTGTGTGTGTAAGCACACCTAGACCTATATATATATATCCACTTTCATGGGTGAATATATATATATATACATTTGGGGAACATAAATATATACCAACATATGCATACGCAGGTAAGTCTCCATTGACACTAGAAACATGAAATCGCCTCAAGGACAATCAGACACACTACAGATCAATACTAGAACCTCAAAACCCCTAAAAGACCCTAAAATAAATTTTTATAGATAATAAAAAGGACAAAAAAACCCAACCTCAATAGATGTCTACAATATGAATAAACCAAACTATGTTTACATCAGTAGTGGATGTTGGGATACGAAAAAGGCTGATCCAAGAGAGCCTTTGCATTCCCCATCGTGATAGAAGAAAACAAAAACTAGGTTAATCCCAAACCCTAGGTTTTGTAATAAATTAATGGGAAACTAGGAGATGGTAAATGATGGATAATAGAATGATATGGAATCAGGGGACTTAACATGATGGATTGAGTAAAAAACTCAATGAAAATTGGTTCAAACCGCATGAGGAGAATTGGATGGTGGAGGGAGGGGTGTACACCAAGGGGGGTTTGGTCGAGGGGGCTCTCACAGATGAGGGTAGGAGAAGGGGATGATGTAGAATTATATTTTTAAAATTTTTTATTTTTATTTTTATTATTTAATTAATATTTTTAAATATTAATACAACACACAGTTTGGGATGAATGGTTATCCAAACCTTGTGCCAACCATGTGGAATCCCTTTCTATAGAAATCAACTCATGTGATTTTTCCCACATGATTATCCTAACCATGCACAGAAATTGTTGTGAATAGTTTCTATGTACTAGTTAACTTTCACTAATATGGTGGGATTAGTTCATAATTTGGATAAACCATGGGAATCCCATGTGGTTTTGTTCTTCCCCTCTCTTTAAGTCACACAGTTTGGTTCTAGGGGTCGAATGGTTTAAGATAAATCATGCACCCTATACAGATTCATCACATCTAGAAACTCTGACCTCGACACTCATGAAACTCAACGAGACCAAAAAATGACCTATTGAGCCTACACTCATTTCAAAAAAATACAACACATTGATGTTTTATGACTCTTGGAATTATGATCCAAAATATTGTCTTTAAAAACGACCGGTCTAGTAAATGAAAATGTTCAAAATACATTGTATTTTCATCTAGTTCAAAAACATGAGTCAGTAAAACCTCCCCACCTTAGAACATCATTTCCCTAAGGAGACTTTGTGATAAATAAAACTACACCCATCATACAAGGTATTTGAGGGATAGTTTTAAATAATAATCTTTAATTTCTAAATGCCCAATGAATCATTTTGAATTTCATATGCATAAGATGTAAAAATCATCAAAACCGGAGACAACACTTGGTTCTTATTGAAACAATGGTATGCTGACTACCCATACCCGTCGCGATAGATACATGATCGTGTCATCATATCATTCATAATTTAGCAACTTGTGAACCCCACCATTGGACTTAACATTAAGAAGGGTCGAATTTCGGACAACATATCAACCACCATCAGAATTCCATTCAAAGAACACCCTTCTGCATTCTCGCGATACACCCAGCATGATTATGAAATGATCAACAAGAGATTTCTATATGACCTCAATTAGCCATTTTTAATTATCTTAATTTGTTAATCCTTGACCGACACATACATTAATCACCTTATCTTTATAACATGCCCAAAAATAGCCTTCACCAATCATAATCATTAAAAAACATGGATAATGATTCATGCCACTATGGCCACCTATTCCCAAATGCATAGATTAGAACAAAAGAATATTCTTATAGAACTATAATACCTTCATCCATGTTATCATGAATTTAGCACATGAAATCTCATAGAATCTCATACCCAACATCTGGTGATGTTCCTTAGTCAAGATATCATGAGACCATTTTTAAACTATCACACAACAACATGAACATTGGTGTAATATAGATCCAACCCACTATAGTTTCCACCCCTTTTAAGCTTCTCCTTCAGTACCAAAAACATGTCTGGGGAAACCATAGATTCAAATGACAGGAGTCTAAGGAACTAACCCAAGTATTTGATACTCCATGCTTATAAGTGACACATTGGAATAAGGAAAAATATTCACATCTAATATTTTCAGGAGCCCATAACGAAATCCTCTTTATGGTAAAGTTATGTGAAATTGGTGGCATCCAAAGTCAATTCATGGAATTACTACATGGGATCCAAGGATCAAACAAGAGTAACCATTCCTTGATAAGAACCATTCATCCATCAGGAAATACACATAAATCTGTCCAGAAAATCCCGGGTGATTTTAAAGCTTTAGCACAGTGTAAGATTGATGCACTCTTAGTGAATCAAGGATGATGTCAATATAGGGCACATGATCATCAAAAAGATGAATACACTAAGAGTATTTTCACTGTTCTTAAGTAAATTTTACCCAATTACTAGATAGAATAATATTTAGACCACAATTGGGAAACTACTTATAAGAATCTAATCTTTACATACCAATTCATTTCCATTAACCGATCATATGCCTTTATATCTCAACATATCACATGAGCATTCAAGATTTACTATAGAATTCAATCAAAGACCATCATCATTTCTCAATGTTTTCATTAACAACAACCCAGACCAATGTCATGATGTCGAGCAAGTACTGGCATGACTCATTACTCACTAACCCCATGATAATTTAATCATGTTTGACGGTTTTGAAATGGTCCTTCTTGGTGTGATACTTCTACATACAGGGAACGTAGCCACCAAATCTGACATGACTCTCCCCATCATAGGAGTGTCCTTGTCATCAACAGTATAGATAATCTATCCAATCAAAAGTTCACAATATCAAATTTACATTAAACTCATGCATGAAACTCCTTTAAGTCACAACCACAAAATTATATCATTTTACATAAAAACAAAAACCAAATTGATCGGCATATCAAATCAGCAGCTTCTTTTACAATTCATCTGAAGAATTTGGATGAATTTTTATTTTTTTAATGATCAGGTCACTATACTTTAGACATGACCTGAGAACGTACTCAATGGCACAAGGCATGAAGATTTCCCTAAAAACATCCAGTTCATTACACAATTTTTCACTTTACGACACCACATACATGGAATCCTACGACCCTAAGTTATTAGTAACAACAAGTTACATGATAAGTCATATCCCTAGGTTTTCATACCTATGAATTCAAGTATCAAACGAACCATACAAGTTATTTAACCTAGAGTTTTATTTCCCTATATGAACATTAACCCTGGATGATGATGCACAGATTAATCCACCAAATATTAAAATAAGGTTTTATGTTACCTATGATGTAGATAACCATACCTGAGGCATCTCTTAAAAACTTATATAAATAATTTCACGATGAACACACACATAAAAAATCCAAGGAAATAATTATGACCCTTTCGAACTAGGGTGTCATTTGAAACTAAAAATACTACTAGGTACGAAAACACGAGAATGACACCGAACACGAGATAGCACATGATAGTAGCAAGCAATTCAAGATCTTAGGGTGATAACTACCATAAGATAACCCCTTACGAGGAAAAAACATCACCCCTATTATTGGGTCATGCAAAATAGATTGTCACTCTACTCAAAATACTATCATCTAATCTATCACTAAAAAATAGAAGGCCTACTGAAAAGGCATATGGTTATATTCTTAAAATATTTAATGAAAATTCAATTATTCCCTTACATAAGGGTTTAATGGAAAGACACCAAATATGGTTCTATTTAAAAGTAATTAAATTTATTCGCATATTAATATTTAACTTTTTAAAAGATCTAATTCAAATCATGAAGTTCCATTTTAAAACAAAAACAATAGACACTTGATTTGTAACAATCAACTTAAAGAAAAAAAGAGAAATGTCATGAATCACCATTTTTAAAAATTAAACATTTATTGAAATTTTATCAGCATATGGTAATTTATCTCATAAAGTTTTTAATGGATAAGGAGGCCTACAAGGGTTCCATTAAGTTATCTTGGGTTCATTTGAATGAAACCCAATTTATGTTTATTATTTATTATATTAAAAACTCATGTATAAAGTTATCTCATAAGATAGATACCCAACTAATCTACTTGGGTCCAATTTAAAATTTTATAATGTAACCAAATTGATGTCAAATTAAAACTAAATAACTCTTACATTTCATGACCATATAAAATTAAAACATGGTAATATAAAACTATTCAATTATATTGGTTTCCATACCCTAGCAGATAAATCACCCATACACATTATAATCCAATCTTTAGCTCCCACTTAAATGAAAACAATTCCATATAAAATTATAAACATTAATATATATTACATTATACAATAGTAATAAACATGTGTTGAACTAAAATTATGGTTCAAATATATTGGTCACCATTTCCCAATAATAAGGTGCACAAACAACTTATGACAAAAAATGATTTCTTATATAATCACAACCCATAAGTTTATCCCATCTAGCCATTTATTAATCCAAACAAAACTGTCATTTTATACAAATAAGTAAACATAGTGAGCATGATAAAACCCGGAAAATCACATAACATAAGAAAGGATGATAAATAAATCTCTAAAGATTATTATCTAAAGAGGAATCTTAATAAATACAGTGAATGTAATACAGTCAAAGAATAGTGTACAAAATAGTAGGAAAGATACAGATAAAACTACATTGATTGAAATATTCATGACATGTGAATTTACTATGTGCCTATTTAAATGTTATCCATGTAAGGCCTTATCCTAACCATACCAGGCTAAAGAAAAAATTACATAAAATCCAAAAATCAATAAGTAGTGGAGATCAGACCATTCAATAAAGGTGAAATAAAAATCAAATGTAATAGAAAACAATATGAATATGAATCCCATCATATGAAACTTATTCACTTCCCCCTGTGTGGGGTGATCATTCCCAAGCATGGAAATTTATCAAGAACCAACACATTCTTAATCTCTTGACTACCATCACCAAATAGTAAGACAAAAGAAATCAAACTCCTCTGATACCACATTGTAATGTCCCGGCCAGACATACCACTAATCCAGTGGCCAGACTTGTGGGTTACACGAACTAATGTGCATCTCCTATTATTCCTGAGTATATTTATATCTAGTGAGAGACTAAGGAGGTGATATTGTAGTGACAATAACCTCTAATTAGATTATCACAGTTGTAAAATCAATGTATGTAGTTGGGAATACCATAAGAAATAATAAATTACTAATAGATAAGACTAGAATAATTATAATAATCAACTAAATATAAAAGTTTCCAATGAAAAATTACAAGATTTCATGTAATAATGATGATGTAATAAGAAAATGAAATATTAATTACATTAATAAAAAAAATTACAAATAAAACTGCACAAGGAAAAGATCCACTGGGATATTGAGCAGCGGATCGGTACTCTGCTATGACCCCCATGTATAAGTATAACATCACAAGAAATCAATCAATATCCTATAAATATAATGTATACTCGGGTACCCTAGTGCAATGGTTGCTCAAGAAGGGTGTGAGATAATAAATATAGTAGGTTGGCACTCAAGGTCTTTGGCCAAATTTATTTTGTGTAATATAAATTATGTATTGTGTAGGAATTCTGAAATAATAAAAACTATTGAACAAATAAAAAATAACCCACATAGGTTCCGAAGGTACTACTGGAAGCTATACCTACTTTAATTTATAGCCTAAATAAGTGTATGATTAGGAAATATATATATAATTTTATTTATATATTGTATCCACCTATATGAACACAGATTGTGTTGATTCCTAATGGCCATATACCTAGAATAGTATTGTTTTCCAGACATTAGAGTAACTCACGATGTACATGACTAGTCTATGAGCCTATAATCCCATGAAATAGGATATATTCCCTATATCCTAATAGTGTGGGGGATGTAATGCCCGTCAATCAATATGTAAACTGATCACACCATGGAAACACTGAAATCATAAAACATGTCACATTAATATTATCATCTGTTGCGTATCATTAGTGTGAGTAACCAATCTCAATACCTGATCTATAGGAGCATGAGTATTCACGATCATCATAACCCTTACCATCGTATCATAATTATCACTAGTTTGAGTCTCCATGATCAATACTCTATGTAATGGAGTGTGATTCACCATTCTGAGATGAACCCCTTACCATCCTTCACCGCCAATATATAAGGCGTAACAACTTTATAATGCAATCCATGAGAAAATTTCTCTCATTATTTTCATTAATAAAATTCCTATAAAACAAGTCCATTTCATTTAACAATTTGAATTCTAGTCAAGGAATTTCAATTCATTTTTTGTATTTAATAAGACATAACCAAAAGATAGGTTATCGTCATCATTTATGTGTCATTACAATAAAAACATTTGATTCATTTAAATGAGGGAAACCAATCATGAGTATTCTCTTTAATTCAGTTCAATGAATTCATCTTACTATCTCATGAGAAAATAATTTATAAGGATCAATGGTCACTTATAATGTTTTATTGGAAAAAGTCATTTACCTATATGGGTAAATATTAACTTAATTGGTCAATCACCTAATAGGTGGATAAAGTTCCATTTAATACTCATTTATCAGGGAAAATTACATTTTAGATTAACAAGACTGTCCATGTACAACATTACACTTTTTATGATATAACATGAAGGTATCTGAAAAACTCTAAGAAATAAACCAAGAATGAAATAAATAAATAATAACATTTTTTTGTTTATAAGACATTTCACCTCATTGGAGGGGTTTTATTATAAAATCATGAAATTTTTAATAAGGGAATTAATTTAATCAATTAATAATTTATTCAAAAACTCATACAAAATTAATTAATAACCATGTAAATTGAAAATGGAAAAAAATAAATTAATGAATTTTAAAATTTATGGAGACACGAATAGGGATCCTACCTTAGAAGAGGACCATTCCGAACACTTTAGAACATTAAATTTTTATCAGTGACTATTCAAAGCTACTTCTACCTTCCTTGAAGAATATTCACAATTTCATATATATAAGGAAACCAATACTATAGGTACATATTCACATGGAATTAAATATGTACAAGGGGATAATTAAATATATTCTCATATATGCATATATGTGTTATCACTTTCACCTATATGAATTTTTCATATATATATGTAAGCATGCTGATAGCGATATATATATATTCAATATAATGGGTGAATATAAATATAACAGGGGAACATACATATATATATATATACATACCAATATTTATATATATATCTATGTGGGTAAGTCTCCTCTGATTATGGCGATAAGAACCCACTTCAAGGATGTCCAAAATCACTATACCTCAATATATGAACCTCAAAACTACTGAAAGACCCAAAAGAAAACTAGGACTGATAAGAAGTAGGATAAAAAACTACTTGAAGCAAAAACAACATACATAAATGAAAAAAAACATCTTTTCCTTTGGTAGTGGATGCTGGAATATGAAAAGGATGACCCGAGAGAGCCTTCGCATGCCCTAACATCGCAGAAATAAACAAAACCATGTTAATCACTAACCTGATTGTATAACCTAAATGGATGGGAATTTAAGAAGTATTAAACCACTAGATAAGAAATGGAGAGGGAACCATGGGCCTTTCCTTGAAGGAATAAGGGGGAATCATGATGGAAATTGGTGGAAATGACGTGAAGAGAGGAGGCGAACCGTGGGAGGGGTGTGAACAACAGGGGGATTAGGTGAGGGGAATCGTGTGACCCATGGTTGGGGAATGGTATAGGGTAGAGTTATATTTTTAACTTATTTTTATTTTTATTATAATTAATTTATTTACTTTAATTAAAATTAATATAGTGCATGGTTTGGGAGGGACTATTAGAATAACTATGCGCCAACCATACAACACCCCCTTCCTTAGAAATTACCTTGCTCGGATTTTCCTGTATTGTTATCCTAACCATGTGTGAAACATGTAGAAAAAAGTGTCTATTTACATTTTAACTTGCACTAATTGTGCGGGCTAGGTTCACAGTTTGTACAAACTGTGCGTAGCCCATGTTCTTTACTTCTGCTCCTCCTCTAAATTCGTGTTGTTTACTACTAGGGGGCCCACAATTTAAGATAAAATAACCACCCTATATAAATAAATGTAATATGGAAATTTTATCCTCGACCCACCAAAAAATCAGAGAAACCTCCAATGGATATATTGGGCCTTCACCGAAGTCTAAATCAATATATTCCTATGTCCCAACTCTCAGAGTTATTTTCCAAATCCCAGTTTTAAAAACAGTTCATCCAGTAAATGAACATGTTGAAGTTCCTTTGGATTTTCGTTTGGTTAAAAAAGGGTTATTAATGATTCATGAAAACTCCATTAAAATGTTTCATAAATAATTTAAAAGGAAACATCTAATTTAAATTGAAAGGGTCACATATTCTTATCTCTCTAATCAAATAATTATATAAATGAACCATTATATCAAAATATTATGGTGGAAAACACATTTATAGTCGCAATACTATGTTGATATCTTCATTCTCTAACACATTTAAAAGATTTGGATATTTTTCATTAATTAATATTGAATTTAAAATTTAACACACCCCAAATATTATATTTCTAAAATGTATTGAAATTACTTTATGCAATGGAGTCGACATAAACAAATTCATCATCAAATGATATCCATTATGTTCCACACATATCAACTGTAAACCCTTAAATAGAACCCAATATTTCACATATCAATGAAATCTCACTACATTCATTAATACCATGTAGTCAATGATAATATTGTATCTTCTAACAATTTATTAATATGTTAAAATATAGAGGCTAATATGTTCTTTTTATAATCTTTGTGGGAGCTAAAACAAACATATTCCCATGGTTATTAACTCTAGACATAAATGGAATATATTTTTTTCTTATAGTTTATATTTAATAATATACAAATTATACTACCCCAAATTTTTTTATAGACATGAAGAAGGAAAATGGTTTTTTACATCCAAAAATATCCAATAAGGTATCTTGAATAAAGTTGATCATTTCATCAATGAAATAATTTAAAAATAATAACATACCTTATTTATAAATGTGGGATCTATATTTTTCACCACGATGAAATATTCTATAGGTGCAAATTATTGTGGGGAAAATCGTTCTCTTGTAAACTGGAAAACTCCTTTTTGAAACCATTAAAAATGAAGATACATTAAAAAAAACTCATTGATAAACCATATATAATTTTTTCTTCTATTCATTAATATATTATATAAAACCCCCTCTTAAAAAACTAAAAATGGCTTACTTCCTTTACCACAATATCTATATAAGTTTCCCTTTTTAGGAAGTATTTTTATTGTGAATGTTACCATAGAATACTAATATAAATAATCTTTGTTCTATGGATTAATTACTATAAATCATGTCTCCCATATAAATTTAAAATCATCAATTAGTGGTGATACATAAAAAATAATATCATTTTGATGTTTATATATTCCTTAAATCATTTACATAATCATCATATATTTTTACTTAATTTATATAGGTGTGTAAACATTTCAAAACTTGTCATAAAAGTTGAGAGATTATGATGTTTTTAAGGATCTAATGTGGTCTCATTCAATCTGTTCACAGACCAATTTTAAGATTTCATATTTCATTTCAAAAATCATATAATTGTTTTTCAAATCATATCCATTATGGTGAATTAGAATTGTAATGTAGGATTTCATCAGAAATAATCACATATGAATTCAATATTAGACTCTTTCCATCATTTTATTTTTTCATAGAGCTGTATCAAATAAAGAATTATTAGATGATAAAAAATTACATTATTCATACATTTGTTTCATGTACTTGAGAATGAATTATGGTTGGATTTTTAATCCTTTTATATCATCATGTCTCATATTTTGAATATTATGATAAAAAATTATATTCATTTCTATATAGCACATAGACTTTGGGGAAATAATGTATCATTTTATACTTCAATCCCATTTGATTTTTTTTTCTGATTATAATTTGAATCCAGAAGAAACTTTCCTTATCAATTTATCCATTTTTTTGTACAAGTAATTCAAAGAACATTTTTTCATTCCATATATCTTATAATTTTTAGTAAAATAATATAAGAATTATTAATAAAACTATTAATTTAGTTCTAAATGAGTGTATTGGTTTACCGGTATCTTCATACATTCAATCAACATATGTTATTTTTGCAATGGTTTAAACACATACATAAGGAGTTAATTATTCAAGATGATCCCATTTCTCATGATGAAAATCTTAATTATCATTAGATCATGATATGTTTTTTATTTCAACATTTCATACCCAAAATGTATAATTATAAAAAAATCAATTAAAAATCATATAGTGTTTAATTTCATTCTACCATAATTTACTCATTTTCAAACATTTCACGTTTTGACATAAAATTACATATATTCTTTCATGATTTCATATATAAATTTCTAATAACCTTTCAACCCGTATATCATATTCATCTCCAGTTTATCATCCATTAATCCAATTATTATCCATCAAATACGTAAAAAGACACAATATAGTAGGTGAATAAATTAATATATATATAAATTTTATCTGATACACATATATATATATATTAAAAAATATTAATATAAATATATATGCTTGCATAAATGTTTAAATAATAGTTTACATATTAAAAACAACTTAAAACGAAAAAATTATATCCCCAACAAAAACATTAATTCAATATTTTTACAAGGAAATAATATATAAATGAAAACTGTTATTAAGAAATATTTCAAACATATAAAAATTATAATGATAAAATATTTATAAATATAAAAAAATAAAAATACAAAAAATATCAACCAAAACTAAAATACAATCACAAAAATTTAAAATCCCAAAAAATTAATATAATTAATCATGATTTAGAATAAAACATTTATTATTTTCATTAATTTGAAAACCCAAAAAATAATTTCTATAAGAAATTTATAACTGAAATATAAATAATTAAAAGTCCAAAAAATATTTTAAGAAATATCGAGGCCGATAATGGAAAAATAGTTACTAAATTATGATGAAATCACTCATGGGAGGTGTAAAATACGGAAAAAAATATAATATTGATGACAATAGTTTAAAATATTATATATAAAAATAAATAAAAAATCACTCGAATGTGGTTGTGAGTCAAAATGATAAGGAATTTTTTGACCCAATAATGTTGATGACCTTGGATGAAGGATAGGGTATGGATGATTGAGTGAAAATAATGAAGAAAATAAGTTAAAAATAAAATAATAGACGATAGATCATGGTTTGGATGTAAATGTGAGTCTCAGGATGAGGGTCTTCAAATAATCTCAAAAAATAAAAGTGGGATTGTCTATCGAAATTAGATTTTTTTTCAATTCATTAACATAATTTTTGTAAAAAACTATAGTTAAATTCTTCTTATGTAACTTTTATAGAGGGTTATGAAAACCCCGATGTAAAAAACATTATTCAAAAGCATTATTTCAAATAGTGACATAAAAGTTTATTATACTTATTGATTAAGGATCACTTCCATATCAAGTATCACTCCCACCTTCTTCATATTCATGAATACCTTAAAATTGATACTCAAAAATTAGTCAATATATATTTTTATCACACATAATATCCAAGAAATTCCAAAAATAGCATTAAAATGAGTTTATGTCAAATTATAACTTGTTTTCTATGAATTATTCCAAGTATTTAATGAATATTTTAGTAAAATATCTCTCTATATATTGGTATTCTAAAAGTTATCATTTTAATTTGTGTTATTTTTATTCATAATCTATACAAAAATATATTTATTTAATTGCATCACCATTTTTCTTCTAATGTTGTTTACCTTTAGATTCCACATGTCACAACTCTATTGGATTATAAAATTTTAATCGTGGGTGTAGTAAGAAAGTCCACAAGTGATGAAATAATTTTATAAAATTGAATATTTAAAAACCATGAACCACATAAAAAAGAAAACATAACCTAGGAATCATTTTATCCAATACATCATTATTTTGTTAATCAAAGTGTTTAATCCCTAAAGATAAGTAGTTTGAATTTATATCATAATTTAAATCGATACATTTATAATTTATGATATTTATATCAAAACATTACCAAATTATAATTCCCTCTAAAATTTACATGATCTTATCCATTAAAATTTTAGTACCTTCAAGAAACAATTCCATGAAAAATATTTACTAGAAAGATTTTTACCATACCAAACACCCTGTTTTGTACAAATAGTCATATGATAATTCCCCTTACATCCCCATTTTAAATTTACATTAATGATGCAGAATATTCATATTCTCAAAATTCTATTCACTGTGGATTTATTTCCCATAGCTTATTGTTTTTTCAACCATACATGGGAACTAGGATTAATTCCTCAAATTGAAAAAATAGAAAGATCATGTTTTCCACTAAACCATGAACTATGACATATCACAGTTTATTATCCCATGACATGTAGAGTTTTCCAAAATAGTATCCCAAAAAAAACATCTACCATTGTGATTATTTCCAAGACTTATCATTGTTTATAAAACCATGACATTGTATAATATATTATAACATGGTTTTTCATTCTTCAAGTAGAACATAGTCAATATGTTTCATGAAAAATACTCACCAATTTAAGATTCTATTGAGTATTTATATAATCCTCTATCTCAATTTCTAGACCTTTTAAATAATAAATTACTTTTTAAAATTAATAATTAATAATCTTATTACAATCCAACATTCTTCTCTTTAATATACTATATTACATTGTTCTCCCCCTTTTAATTGTTTTTTAAATTCTCAATGAAAAAATAATCCACACTATCTAGTAATTCCAAATAGTAATGAATTATCTCAATTATGACTTAAACATTATGTGAGAAAATATAAAATTTTAAAAAATGATATGAAGAGATAATTAAATGAATCAATAAATACCTTAATGCATTATCTCTCTTAGTCCCAATCAAATATCATAAATTGACATGAATCCCCATTTATTCGAAAATCATTGATGTTATTCCCCATGGATCGTATCACACCTTGTTACTAATACCAGTAACTGCCTCTTTATATAAGTGTGGTGCACCAAATCCACTAGTAATGATTAAGTCTATTCCCAAACACTACATTGATTGATATAATACCGCTTATTAATTTCCAATAATTTTTAAAAAAATCATATCACTAGTTTCTTGCTTCTAATGTTATCTCCACCTTTGATAATAAATTAACATGTAAAATTGAAAAATATTAACTACTATGTTAATCATTACATGAATACAGGTAGATTGGATATTCCAAACCTCTTTAAGATTGGGGTGGTGTTTGATCTCTAAGACACAAATGATACTTCTCAAATAAACCTGTATCCTTTAAATTTGTTAAAATATCAACCATATATTTTTTTATACCAATATTATATAAAGTGACCACTCCTTGTGGAAACTTTTCTTTGATAAAGTATAATTCAATATCAATTTTCTTTTCACATGAATGTTATAATGTATTCTTCATTAACTCAGTAGCACTCTTGTTGTTATACAGAATATACCATGGAACATTTAGTTCCTTACCAATATTCACCAGTGATTTTTCCATTCAAACCGACTATATATATTCCTTTTCACCATGGCGTATTTTGATTCCATTTTTATGAGTTTAACTATCATGATTATTTGTAATTAACCCGACATTTTCTTTTTTAAAATGTATACCTCTGATAATATTGACTTTTTATGTACAATATCCCACACATATTATGAATACAATTATACCATCATTTTTCAATATTTTACTTCAACAATCCTACAATTTTAATTTTGGGAACCTTTAATATATTTAGGAATTTTTTTATTGCAGTGAAATGTTTTTCCTAAACATTTCATTAAAATTCCATTTCAAAATAGCTTCGTAGTAAATTTTTAGACAATTCAAAACAAACAACAGTATACATCCAATTATTCTATAATATAAATTAAAACTAGAAACTTTTCTATCAGTATACATACAATGTTTAGTTAAAATCATGATCTAAGATAAAATTTGAATCTAATTGTTAATATCAAACATTTTCAAAAAATCCTTCACATATATTTCATGAAATCTATAATTATATTCACTGTATTAATTAAGTTATATCCTTAGAATTTATGTAATTCCACCTATCATTAATAACATAAACATCGACTAAATTAATTTTGAAAACCCTTATTTAGATATAACATAGTATCATTGAATATTATACCACATATTAATATTTTTAACATTAAAAATTATTCAATATATTATTTCACATCGTTTTAGGGATTAACACCTTCTAAGAGTCTAAGAAAGAATACCAAGACTATTTCTCGATTTAACCCTAATAAATTTTTCGTTAATTGACATACTTTTCCATCATTAACACCAATTCAAAATCCAACTATTTGTTTTAATTAGAGTTCTTCTATTATTATTAAATTAAATAAATAAATATTCATATATATATTTAAAATATCATGATGTATCATTTAATTGTAAAAATGAAAATAACAAAAAAAATTATCTATATAAATAGAAGATTAATGAAATATAATATATAAGTTGGTAAAATGAGTAATTCCAAATGAAATTATGTTTTATTTGTCATAGTTCTAATTAAAAAAATATATATTCAAATAGTCATTTCTATTGATATAAATCATTTATTACAAAAATATAACTTTGTAATAATTAAAAATATTGCTTTATTATACTGTTACTCACCTTTTTTACTAAAAAATTTATATATTTTTAATAATAACTATTAGCAAGGAATTTTTAATAATATTAAATTATCATTAGTAATATCTATTTTAACCCAAAATTTTTTCTTTTCATTTATTATACTTTTCATGATAAAAATAATTTTCTATTAATGGAATGAATGGTAATTACTATTGATTATGTTTTGATCCAAAAATTTGATTAATTTCATTGTGATTTTGATGATCACAAACACCCACATCTATGTGGCCAATGAAGGTTATTTAACTGTATTTTAGGATAATAATGATGTGAAGAATTATATTTTTTCTAGAAGCATTTTCAGATCATAAAACATGGGGTAGGGTATTTCATTTCTCATAAAATAGGTATGCCCCAATTGTTTATAAGAGGTATAGAAACACTATTAATACACTATATTTTCATCATAGTATATGGTTTGTGTACCCCATTTTTGGAATGAAAATGGGGATAAGGAACAATACTTGGGATGAAATACTAATATTAAGAACCATTGTATGATTTATAAACCTTACTTTTTAATGTACCATATGTTTTTACCGTACTTTTGAAGATTATCATTACATATAAAACCCAATGTTTATCTTCTTCGATTAAAAATTCTTCGATTATGTAGTATTTAAACATTATCTTCAATGGTCTCTTTGAAATTAGATAAATATTTATATCCATATATTGACTATTTCAAAGGATAATATTCAATATATTAAAATTTTCCTATTTCTAAGTGATGTTTCAACTTTCATTGTTCCTTTTAAATGAAAGTATTCAAGATATATCATGTGCGATTTCTAGATCTATTTGAACTAAATGAATTATACAGTCATGTTAAGAATATATGTTCTTATTTTGATTTTATAGATGTTCTTATTATAAATATTGTGATGTTATTCTTCAAAATAAATACATTAATTTCATAAATAATAATGTATCATCACCTCTAGAGATAAACATTGGATATAATCATGTTCTAATTATTATATGTTAGATTAAATCAACTATTACATCTATAGTGTTTATTATTGATTACTTTTCTATAGTTTGATGAAGCACTTATCAAATCTACACTTTGGAGACAAGTATATTTTATCATCTTCGTGTTGTTTTTTACTATCACTTTTTAATAATATTCCATGGGTTTTCTAAACTACTATTTGATATTGAAAAGTATTCCATTATTTTGATTTACTAAAGTTAAATTAATTTCTCATTTTATACATAAACAATGATATGAACTTGTATTCAACATTTTCATTATAATCTATTTACTATTGAAGTGTCGACTACTCGTACTCAGTCATGGTGGAGTTTCAACATCACAAACTAAGGTGTGTTTATTGGAGATGCATGTAACATAACCATATGGAAATATAAAATCATTGTTGTATGGTATCAACTACCCGCACTCAGTTGGAAAGGTCTTCTGAAAGAGAACCTACTAGTAAAAATCACTATGATCGAAGAGTGAGGAATGATGTAGTGGAATAAGTTATCATTGTGTCCTAAAACAATATACATCATTGGGTTATTTGTTTTCTAAGGTATCAAAATATATCATTTAGAAGAACAGAAAAATAATTCATTTGGTTCGAATTAATTATAAATAGAAATATGGAACAATTGAATATAAAGGGATGGTTTTTATAAGAACATTGTTTCTGCTTACAATATTGTTTTATCCTAATAAAATAAATTATCCACAATTATAGGGTGATATTAATCTAATATATATATATAAATATATTATATTCAATAAAATATTTTTTTATATTCATCGAATAGATTTTGTAATCATATTATAAGAATAAACCCAATATTACACATAAAAATCCTTTATTTTTATTGAGGAAGTTTTACTGCCTCTAAATTAATTACCTATTTTAAATACACTTTTTAGAAATTTTTTAAATATTATATGTCAAAATATTCATCTTTTTTATAAAATAAACATAAACATTATGTTATTGTGAATTTTTTTATTTTTCTAGGAAGTTTATTTTTAATGAATAGTGAAAACTATTGAATTATAATTCAAAACTATTGTTTCATGCATTTTATTTATATTCATAAATGGTACTTTTAAATTTATTTAAAATCTAATTATATAATATATTTTTCAACTAATCCAATTTAGGTGATTAGAATCAATTTCACTCTGATATTGGGAATATAAACTTATCAATCTTTAGGAAATTTTTACATTAAAGACATGCGTTGTCATCCCATTTATATGATTAAATTTATATTTATTTCTACCACATTGGAGTTTGGAATTTAGAAAATGGATTACATTATTGCGATACTGAATTTTTATTATCTAGTTTTATTAATGGAATGGGTTATCAATTATTTAACTTGTTTAATTAATTTTTTCATATTTATTCTTTCTTTCTTCCACTTTAAATCCCTTAATTATTAGTTTAGCTCACCCTTATTTTGTTTCTTTTACTAAGGTTTTATGAATAAATCATTGAAATAGAATTCAAGGATACTATTTGTTTCTTTTTATTAAGTATACTATTTTTATTTCATATTCCCCAATGTATTATGGGTATCATGTATAAAACATGGCTTTCCAAAACTACTAAACTTATTAGTCCTTCCTCATATAAGGTCAGGTCATTACAGTTGGTATCAAAATAAATTTAGATTCAACCATTGAAAATATATTTATAGAACAAAGATTAAAAACATAACCATATTATATACATTTAGGATAATTATAGAGTAACATCATATTATTTTGGTGATGTACAAATTATATAGGTATTTCTATAAATAAAACTCTATACGGGTACGACATGTGGACTTGATTCTGGAACAAATGTACCTTGGAGTAATAGTTATCACATGGTGTGTGGGGCCTAACTCGATGTAGTTTGGTACATAAAAATGGGTATTACTATGCCCTGGGTTTGAACCTCCCTTGGGATACTCTTTGGATAATTCATGTTTTGTTGAAAAACGCTTATGAAGGATTTATAGATAACCCTTAATGAAATTATGCTTATGATTATTAGAATAGATATGCATAAGTTTCTCAATTTATGTTAAGTGTTTCTTTATATTTATAATTCTGGAAATTTTTATATTTTATGATCTAATATATTATATAATATTTTCTAGAACTGAAAACTTGAAAAACAAGTGTGTAACACAAATGGTCAATATAGAGGATTCCCTATAGAGGAACTCAATATAGCTCATATTGGAACTGAGAACATTATGGATATATTAGGGAATCTTAATCAGGTTATGAAACATAACCTTTCCTGGAAAGAAAAACCTATTCTACAGAGATAATCATTTATGTTGGATCACATTATGCTATCAAATCCCAAATAATTCAGTGGGACTACTAAACTAATTGTTGTTTTGAAATGAATTAAGACACTTCAAAAGATATTTATAGCCTTGGAATGTAGTGAAATGGAAAAGGTTACACTTGTGTTGTATATCCTCCAAGGTGATGTCGATCAATGGTGTCCCTTAATTGTGAATTCTATACAAAATAATAAATAGAACTCATGAAATGGAAACTTTTTATGGATACAATCTTTGATACATTCTTCCATTGTGATCAGAAAATTGAGTAGAAGAGAATGTTTATTATCTTAAAGAAAATAAGATAATATAGTATTTTGGGTTATGATGCTACCTTTATAGGGGTATCTAGGTATTCTATGGATTATATACACGAAAATGAGTGCTAGATTGACCATTTTATTGAATCCCTTATTCCAAATTTTTAAATGGCATTGTTTTCTCATACATTATCATCGCGTGAAGAGATAGTGTTATGTTCCATCAAACCTGAGAAGGAATTATCATGATAATAATTATTCAAGGGAAATAAAGGCATAAAGAGGAAATTTATGCACCATAAGAATTTTAATGAGTCAAATAATATGACGGGAAATATCGAATTTTAAAAATGTGAAAACTGTGGAAAGAGTAATCACGGTAAATACTTGAATGGATTAGGATTGTGTTATAAGTGTAGAGGGAATGTTCTAAAGGAAAATGAATTAAAAGGGAAGAAGAAAAACACTAATATTATGTGTTACAATTTCATGGAGTTAGGGTAATATACAAAATAATTCCCCAAGCCTCAAGGGAATATACCTCCAAATAATATAAGGGATCAAGGTTAAGAAACTATTATATACACAACCAATGTAGAATGATTAATGTTATTATATATTTGAATATAATAAATCTTTTTTACAATTATTTTAATTCTTTTCCTCATCATATGATTTATGAAAAAATAAGGATTTTAATACAAATTTTTTTATTATTGATTTTAGATAATATGATGAATGTTTGCAAGAAGATTTATTTATTAGAAAGGAAAACATTTTGTAAAATATATCATTGATGGTGGGATAATCCCTAATATATTCATAATTTTGATAAAATTATGATTGGATAAAGAAATTATACATTTGGATATATACTAACTTCCAAGTGACTAATTATTTATTTTTTGAAAAATTGGTTATGTTATCATTGATGGAATATACAAAAATATGGATTTTAAAATATATCACATGAAATGTGTTTTACATGAAAAATATAGAAGAATTCATGTTCCAAATAATTTATTATGTTAATTCATGTTATTACCATATTTTAATAGAAAACATGATGAAGGTGATCACTTATTTGGCATATAAGGATTGAAGAACTACTTCATGTTGATAGAAGGATAATGACATGTTCATTTTGTAAATTCAGTGAATTTCCTTCTAATGTTTTGGATAATAATAATTGGGGAAATTTAACCATTTATAAAATAGATTATGTTGGTCCTTGGATGAGATTTTAGTGGTTAATTTACTATTTCTACAAATAATGCATCATGTGTTAATAGATAAAGTAGAAATATATAAATGTATAATCAAAGGAAAATATTTTGTTAATAGAATTTTATATTTAAGTATATACTTATAGAGCTAATTAATTCCACCCTTCCAGGAAAAGGGGTTTGAAACAAAAATTATGTCATAATACCTTAATTTTGATGAACCGATAGTCTTATAAATCATTGAAATTTTTTGTATATGAGGCACTCAACCTTCCATTAGTCATTCACTTTTTTAGTAATGACCACCTACACCTGTATAAATATTTTCCCTTTTCCAACAACTACTTATCCCTACTTTCAACTACTGTTCTCATAAATAGAGACCTAGTTATATGTTATTCCATCTGAACTTTTCATGTTCCGTTATCTATTTTCTAGAGGACGCATTATGAACACTCCACATGATGTGGGATTTTAACATTATAAATATCAAGCAATATATTACCAAGGTAAATATTTAATTGTGAAGAAAAAATTGAATTAAGCTGTAAATAATGTAACACCCTAAAATTTTAGACTATCAATATTGTATTTGATAGCATGTATGACATGAAACAACAGGCATGTAAGGGAATATATTATCCTGAAAATTTATAATATATTTACAATTTTAAATAAATTAAATATATTTTTTTATAATTAAATGTATAAAACAATGAGTTAGCATATTTCATATACACTAAAATGATTCATCAGTGCCCTTCATTACACGTAAGACCAAGTTTCAATGAACAATAATATATTTTAAAATAATATTATAATAACATATTACATATATATTAAATTAAAGGATATGAAAAGGATTAAATAATAATAAAGATATATGGTTTATTAAAATATAAAATTATTTAATTGGTTTAAAATTAATTATAAAAAGATATAATAACCAATTGTCTTTAAAGAGAATGTTTTCATAGGAAACTATTTTTAGACCAATAAAGCTATTTTATCCAAATAAATTTAAGTAAGCACAATTAGTGAGTGATATTATTGTAATATATATATATATATATATATATTAAATAATAATAATTTTTTTCTATTCATCCAATATATTTTATAGTCATAAGATAATAAAAGAACAACTATTACACATAAAAACCTTATATTTTTAATAAGGAACTTTTAGCTCATTTTAATGGGGAACCTGCTTTAAATCCAATTTTTAAAAATATTATAAATCTTATATATAATAATAATATTGTTAATTGAATAGGATACTTAAAAATTATATTTTTGTGATTTTTTTATTTTTATGTGAATTATAATTTTTAAATGAATATTGAAAAATACTGCCTTTCAATTCAAAACAACTTTTTTGTCCAATTTATTTATAGTGTTAAACAATATTTTCAATTAGATTTAAATTATATTTTATTTATCAATTAAAAAAAATTATATTATTTTAATCAAATAATCTTTTTAATTGGTTATAAAAACATATAAAACAATTGGACGTTTTTACTTTAAAATCCCGCATTATCTTCATATCTATGTGGTTAAATTTGATTTATTT
Source organism: Viscum album (assembly GCA_963277665.1). Lineage (NCBI taxonomy): Eukaryota > Viridiplantae > Streptophyta > Magnoliopsida > Santalales > Viscaceae > Viscum > Viscum album. Next base: position 409,164,865 of record OY728130.1, read on the forward strand.
TTTTTAAATATTTTTTTTAAATTTGTAGAAATGGATTTAAAATTTAGAGTAATCATAATTTATATTTTCTAATAATATGAATATATTTTTGGACCAAATATATTATTGAATGTAATTAATATTATTTACAATTATTAAAGAAAAATTAAACATAACAATGGACTAAACCTGTAACTTAATGTCCCAAATAATATATACCCTTGTATAAAACACTTTAATTGTACCCAAATAATCCATTATCCTTTTATTATTGTTTTTTTTTGTTCTTGATACCTTTTTTAGGTAAAAACATATGTAAACCAACAGTTTTTTAGAATATTCCAACTGAGTCCTTTTCCTCATCTAATATTAACGGCCCCCTTTCAATTACTCGCACCTATAAAGAAAAATTGAATAATTTGAGATATTTAAAAATATATCATAAACATACCTCCCCTAAAAATACAATCCTAAACATGGGAATAAATCCACCCAAGAAGCCTTTAGTTACGAACCCAAAGACGTTACCTTATTAAGTGGTAACATCTTTCCTCAAGTTATTTAATTTCAATTAAATTTTCCACTCCCTAAAAATTAATTAGTACATGATTATATGAAAAACCAGTTTACTTAATATAAAATTATTTTTTTATTCTATGTTTTCTACCGACACTTACAAAGACTTCTATTAAATGGGTAAGAAACATACTATTTACGTGTACGGTGAACTACTACCTCATAAAAGGATGATTGTTCAATTTTGTATTTTACCACATCTCATAGTGGTAATTATGATGTAAAATCTACTTATATAATATATATATATGTTTGTTATTTATTATGTATTCATTCTTCTTTAATTATTTTATAACACATACCCTTATATTTTCATTATTTTTAAATACAATAACATTATTTGTGGAAGTGTGGACTATCTCCTCCTCAATGCGATGTGACTCTTTCACACAATAAATGGAATTTATAATGGATAATTTTAATGAACCAATTTCACATATATGAAATATATATTATAATTTAATTTTAATATACATATTTTTATATTAGTTTTCATTCTTTTAATATTATAAAAAATGAAAGTAGTGTTAATGCAGGCGTACGACCTACCGTCTTCATGAACGGTGCATTTCATTTCTTATCTCCAAATATTATGTATTATTATAAATAAATATATAATGAATATATGTGAAAATTAAATCATGGTTTACATTATGCAGATGATGAATTCATGATCTATTAAATAGTAACAACATATATCAAGTCAAAACAAGATTTAGAAAACTAGGCAACTAACAACCGAAATAGTGAAACTAAGGAAAGATTGTTAACAAATGGTTAGTAAGATATTATAGAAAGATAATATAGGTTATTATAAACATGATAATTTTTATGGTATAAGTTAGTGAAATATTTTAAAAAACTATAAAACAAGATGAATACTGCATAACAAAATTATCATTAAGGTATTGTATTTCATCTAAATTTACATTCCATTGATACTTATTTTTTATTATGCACCAATTTACATTTTATTATGTATATACTACACTTTGACATGTTATATCATGAATATACTTAATCTCATGATATTATATGTTTCACCTAAAAATTTTTCCTTGTTGGGATTATGATTTAAATGTTCCAATGTTGTATTTGACACTTTGGAATGATTAATGATTATTATCTAAAAGATTGTTATTAAGGATTATCATTAAAATATCACACACTTATGTGATTTTTAACATTATATTAAATAAATTACTTTCTATTATCTAGTTTTCATTATAAATTTACTTTCATATCCATATTATCATACAATAGTTATTAATATTTCGTAAACTGTATACCATTTCTACAGATGGTGTTCACTTTCACAGTAATTTGATTAACTGTGAAATTATTGATAAATCTATATTCTTGTTTCAATAAGGATATCTGATATGGAATTTTATTTATTTTGACTAATTTATATGATGAATTATATTTATTGTTAATGGAATCCATGTTATAAACAATATATACCTGTTAGATGCGTCGATAGGTTCTCATGAGTCGAATAAGTTGGAAAAATTAAATGGATTTATATAAATAGTTTTAAACCATCCTATGAATGATCCTGATTTAATAGGTTTTTATATCCCATATTCATGATTTACAGTAATTAATCATTTACATTATAGATATTTCAATTATCATTATTATTTATCCAGGATATTTTGCATTGACATATGTATGGATGCATTCTATTTTACGTTTATTGATTAGATGGATTGTATTCCTTTTTCTTACCTTTCCATGTTGATTTTGAATTATATAGAAATTTGATGCATGTGTTATCAATTATTCACCACTCCATGTTAGTTTATTCTTATTTATTATTTATTTCTTGCTCTTTACTTAGCCTTACTAAGAGTTTGATCTCAACATTACAATGTTTCATTTCCTCAGGTTATGAATAATAAATCATTAAAAAACATTCCAAGATTTTGTCAATTTATTTTTATTATGTATTGTGTTTTTTTTCATGTTCCCCAATGTATTATGGTTATCATGTATATAATATATCTTTCTAAGACTGCTAAACTTATCAGTACTTTGGGACATTAATCCATGTAATAATTATAATGTAAAAAAATAAATCATTGTCTCCATGATTCTTTGTTCATGGTGTTACATATTTACATAAAATAATATATTAATAATTCCTAAATAATAAATTCATGTAATTTAAAAAATTGTGTATCTTTGATGATAATAGTTGAACCCCGAAAATAAAATAGAGTATAACAAAGTGTTATTATTATTATTTAGTGCTTATCAAAATATTTTTAACCATAATTACCTCATTACCCCTTAATGAGGTCGAAAATATTTACTATGATTATTATTCATGTTGAAAAAAATAATATGGTCATATTTGTAGAATTTATATATCCTGCTTTAAAATATGGAATCAATTTTTCATGAATAATATTATAGAAGTGCTAGAAATTTTTTATTGAATTAAATAACAATATGAAATAAATGATATGTTTTAAAAAATGTACTTAAGACAAAAAAATCACTTATTTAATGATTTGGTATAAAGATGATTCAAATATAATTAATTGGATAATAAATAAATGAATATTTCATATATTTTGTTCATATTTAATGAAAAATATGGTATAAATATGCTTCATCCTTTTGCCCAATTTTTTACATAACATTTATTTTTTTCTTTGAGTTATCCTTATATATTGTTGAATCATCATTACATTTAAATCCATTTCTTCTTCCAAATATGTTTTCAACTACTTCATATCTCCTACTTCATCCCAAATAATTAGAGTCTAATACCACTTTCAATATAATTCATCAAAATGGGTCACTTGTACACTATAATTAAAAACCATTAATATAAGAAAACTTGACTAATAAAAATATTAATCTTTTTGTAACACCCCAAACCTAGACGCCCAGATTTGGTGAATTACATTTTACATTGGAATGATTAAAAGAAAATAAATCTAGAAGGAATGAATATTTTAGTAGTCTTGAAGAAACTATATACATACATGTAACTCATATTATATTAGGAAAGGTAATAAAATATAATACATAACAAAAACTAATAAACTGCATCTGTCAGAACCGAATAAGTGGTCTCCAACTCATAATCTGTTGAAGGTAAAAAAATGAAACCGGTGACCTCAAATTCTTAGTAACGGTTAAAAATAGTATTACCATGAACTTACAATAACTGAATAAAAAAAAATTGTCATAGTCAATATGGCATGGTGAATAAATGAAAAACAAAGGGCATTAATATACTGAGAATAAAAATACATCCATAGATTTTTTGATAGGAAAAAAATCATGGATAGTAATAAATAAAAATGAAAAAATATATATGATTATTAATTTTAAATCATTTATCTATAACAAGATACCACTATACCGTCGAAATGGTTTATGTGTGTGGGTAGAAATCCATTTAATTTTTGGAAACAAACTCGAAGGGTTTGTCACCAACTGATTAATCCCATGAGACCTGTTGATGAATCAATGGGCTATAGTGGGCCCCTCCAATCACTAAATGTCCAATGAATTATTTATTGATATATTTAATAAAAGTATAATATTCCTCCTCAATATCCGTATAGAGTATTGGATACATATTCATCAAAATTTCCATAGTAAAAAGAACATCCCAAATAAACAACATATGTAAAAGAGAATAAATCTTAAGAAAATAATAATATCAATGAAAACATATTATATAGAATATATTTACATGTTCATATGAAAAATTATCTTAAAGGGGCAGTAGGTACACCACATAATAATGGTTAGGTGCACTATACCATGTAGATCATAATGAAATGGAAACCGAATCAAAGTCCATTACAATATTGTAATCAATCGAGGTAATAATCATCAAGTTAATTATTGAAAAATTTGAATATAAATAGATTGAAGTTATTATATATCAAATGGATGTAAACATACACGTCATATAAGAAATAATTGGAGAATAATGGAAATGTCATGAAAATAAAAGTGAAACGAGAAACCCCATACCTTATATCATAAAATGTTCATTGATTGATCTTACATAACCGAAAAATAAAAGTTATATTCATTAGTTAATATTTTCAATACAAACTATACATGTAATTTATTTATTATAACCTTATTAGGTTCATTCATTTCTATTTTTAGGGGTCAAAGAGGTTCAATTTTATTATTTTGGAAGCATTTTATTCCTTGATTTTCATGATTGATTTACTTATATTAATGGAGGGAAGTTCATTTGAAATTTGTTTAAACATCAATAATTGTTAATATATATTATTAGTGAAATTTTAGAGATATAAATGAACTTATAATGAATTTGGGTTATATACCATGAGGATTACTCATTACTTTAAAGTTAATGACAAACGCCTGGATTAACTTGGCGGTTTTGTTGGTAATGAACTTGTTTGGTATTATTATTTTTATATTATGAGGGTGTAAGGATTCCATAACATAAATTAACATAATTTAATAATATTCTAATCTGGTTCAACCATTTTAATGTTTTCATGATCATTTTTTAATATAGTAATTCAAATTGAAAACATGTCTTCCTTGAACGTGATAAATTCACACATCTCTAATGGTGTTTTCAATTATAGTATAAAAGGAAGGAAAGAAGAGATGATTATGAAATATTCCATTACCATAAAAAAAATTTAATACATATAATGTAATCTGTTTTTCATAAAATTTGGATGGGAATATTTGAGAATAGAAAATATAACAAAAGAATATGAAAAGCGAACAAAAGAATTGAAAAGAGGAATTTACCTCTAGAATCTATCATCCTTTTAGAACCTATTTAGGGAGGAAGACTTTGTATTTTGAGGAGACCAAATTCTTTTAGACATGTGGGAGGATTCTAGGGAGATATTTGAGTAGAATTTTGGAATGTCTTGATTCTTTAGATGTGTTAAGAAATTAGGGTGTTTTTGGTGGTTTACATAGTGGAGGGGAGGAGTGTTTTCTTAATATTTTAATCATTAGTTTATTATCGAACCTGAATAAATGAAATATAAAATATTCCATGAACTAGAATAGTCATAAGTGTATTTGAGTTCGATATTTGGGTTCTTACATCACACATGATGTTAGGAATAGTGGATTTAAATTATAATGTATTTATATAATAAATTAATGTATTTTACTATTCAAAAAAATTCATGTATTTCAGAAAAAACACAAAAAATCACCCCTACTATTAATTTATGAGTAGAATCTAAAAATGAAATCCATTTTTTAAAAATATCTTTCAAAATATTATTAGTTTAATTTAAAAATAAAATGATAATTTATTCAAAAAAAAATTATTTCTATAACACATTTTTTAACACCTTGAAAAATTAATCAAAATATCATTACCTTATAACCTTAAAAAAATACAATTTACTATTAATAAGGTACATATTACTATTAAAATTTCGATTGATAAGGGTATGTTACTATTCATCAGAAAAAGTTGGTTCTATCAGACTCCAAATAACATACCGATGACAACCGTAGATGACTGTCTTTTGAAATTAAAAACAGATATATAGAAAATTTAAATTTAATTCCAATGAAATGAATTTATCCTATAAATAATCAAGTGTTGTTTCATAGAGACTCTATGATTTATGAAATATAGGATATCTGATGAATAAATGTTTTTTAAGAGAAGCATACCATAAAATGTTTGGGGTGTTATATTCTTTCCTCCTCCATAAATTTTATCAACAAATATTTTCGTGTCGATTTCTCCCTAAAACGATTTGGCTGATTCTTCTTCATAAAATCCTCAGGTTCCCACATTTCTTCCTCTATTTTATGGTTTCTACAAAAAATAATTACTACTCAATTTTTTTGATTTGTCAATACTTTCTGCCTTGTGTCAACAATCTCGATAGGCTCTTCACATTATGAAGATTCAAGATCCAACTCTATTTCTTTATAGGAGATTACAAGAGTTGGGTTTGGCATGTACTTATTTAAAAATGACACATGGAATACATTATGAATTTTTGATATACTTGGTTGCTTGACTAAAGGGTACACAACAGTTCAGATCCTTTATAGAATTTCAAATGGTCTGATGTATATGGGGCTTAGTTTCCCTTTCTTACCAAACCATATGACACCCTTCCTTAGAGATACTTTTAGATAGACATGATCTCCCACTTGAAATTCAAAATCCTTTATTTGGATAACATCATAACTCTTTTTCCTACTTTGGGATACTTTAATATGGGTTGGAATTTTCTTTACCTTTGATGATGTCTCTTCAATCAGTTATTGGCCTACAAGTATCATCTCACCAACTTCATCCCAACAAGTAGGATATTGAAACCTCTCACCATATAATACTTTATATATCTCCATTCGAATGATTAAAGGGAACTATTTTTTTTTGGAAAATTGAACCAAATGAAATTATTTATCCTACATACCGAGAGAGTCAATAGAGTGTGATATCAAAAAGTCTTCCAATGATTGAATAGTTTTTTAGGCTATATATTGGTTTGAGGGTGATAAAAAGTACTCATATGAAGCTCAGTATCCAAATCCATCTTGTGAATTTTCCATAATTTTCATGTAAATCGGGGTTCTCGATCGGACCCATTCGATTGAGGTTCACTATTAAGTCTTACAAAAAAATTAATATAATGTATTTTTATGCGCTCAAATTGTAAATCTTCTTTTATTGGAAGGGAATGTGATTATTTGGTGAGACAATCAACAATTACTCATATTAAATTAATCCTTCTTGTCCTTGGTAGTTCGATGACAAAATCCATCATAATTTCATTGAATTCCATTTAAGAATTGGCATTGGTTGAATTACCCCTCTAGGTTGTTGTCTCTCAGCCTTCACTTGTTGACAAACTAGACACCTTGACACATATTCAGCAATTTCTCGCTTCATGTTATCCCACCAAAAATGTTACTTCATTGATCTATACATATTAGTGATACCAGGGTGTATAGATTAATTTGACCTATGAGCATCTTTTAATAGTTCTCTTTTTATCTTAGGTACTGGTAGAACACATAACATATTTGTAATTTTCGGAACTTCATCCACACACACAAAGTCTTCCTATTTTACATCCATAACAACATTAATTTTCTTTTGTAGATTATCATCATTAGATTGTGATATTATCATCTCATCTAGTAAAGTTGTTTTATCAATCATTTCAATGAGGAAATATGTTCCAATTTCCATAACAATTCATATATCCATCTTTGTTAGATCCATGAATATAGGATCTCTCTAAATCCTCATTTGGGTCAGAAGTCCATGATCTTTCATGCATAATTAATCTTCAACCTTATTTACCTTTTCTGGGGTTGTATTTTTTTAAATAATCATAGTATTTGAGTAACTCGAGCCATCTCCTTTGCCTCATGTTGAGTTCATTCTATGATGAAATGTATTTATAATTCTTTTGATCCATATATTTCTAACATCATTCACTGTAGTGAAAATTTCTACATATTTTCATAGGAAATATTACAACTAATAACTCAAGAACATGAGTAGTATAATATTTCTCATGAGCCTTAAACTGCCTTGATGCATAAGTAGTAACTTTATCATTTTTCATAAAGATTAAACCAAATCCATTCATTGATGTATAACTATATATCAAAAATTTATCATTTCTAGATGGAAGAGTCAAAATTAGAGCATTGAACAATATTATTTTCAATTACTAAAATAATTATGTACATTCATTCCTCCATACAAACATAACCCCTTTATGTGTGATCATCATTATCAGGTTAGCCAGTTGGGAGAAATTTTGAACAAAACAACGATTGTAACATACAAAGACAATAAAACTATGTACATCAGTTATGTTCATTGGAATGGGCCATTCAAGTATTTACTTTTACATCATAGGATCAAATAATATTCCATTCTGAGAGAAAATATAGACAAGAATAGAAACTTATTGATTCCAAAATTCCCACTTACTAAACATCCAATATAATTAATATCTTTTAAGTGATTTCAAAATAATCTGCAAGTTATTCTCATAGTTCTCATACCTTTTGGAGTATTCCAGGATATCATAGAAAAATACTACAACAATTTGATGAAGATATTCCTTGAAAAATATTTTCATTATATCCTAAAAAACAAATGGTGAAGTAATAAGTCCAAAATGCATTACTATAAACTTGTAATGCCCATACCTGGATTGAAATACTGTCTTTGGAATATCTTACTTCCTCACACACAGTTGATAATATCTAGATAGAAAGTCAATCTCCAAAAAATATTGGTCTCTATGGAGTTGATCAAATAAATCCTCAATTCACGAGAGAGGATACTTGTTCGATATTTTACTAGCATTGATTTCATGTAAACAATGCATAGCCTCATAGATATATCATTCATCTGAAAAAATATCATAGGGGCTCCCCATGGAGAAACACTAGGTTGAATAAAAAAACTCACTCAATTCCTCCTGTTGTCTCTTTAGCTCCACTAATTACATAGTGACCATTATATAGGGAGTATTTAATATAGGTCTTTCAATTGAAATTAAATCAACAGAGAACACAAATTATCGCTGTGGAGGATTTCCAGGTAAATCCCATGAAAATACATCCATTTATTCTTTCACAATAGGTACGTCTTCAAATTGTAAATTTCTTACGTTTCCCAAAGATATTATGTTCTTTTCTTCTCAAATAATTTTAATTTGTAGACCTACTAGGTGTGGATCTAGATAACAATTAGAGGGAGAGGATTTTTCTCTAACGATAAGGGATTCTACACCATTCTCCAAAATTGCAGCTTCCTTATTTTTTCAATAGATCTTTACATCATTGTTTGATAGCTAATTCTTACCGAGAATTATGTCAAGGTCAATAATGGGTATAATGATAAGGTAAGAAACTAAATAAAATCTATTTGTCATTATATGGATTGATCAACACATATTTTTTTCAATGATACAACTAATATGAGTTTTGACTGACAACTACTTTATTAAATACAATTGGACATGTAATTTTTTCTTCGAAAACTAGGTCGATATAAATGAATGTGATGATCTAGAATAAAATAAATCATAGGATATGATTTAGGAAATATTTAAATTACCTTCCACCTCATCATTAATAACTTCAACCTCTATGGTTGTAATCACATATGTTTTCTCATGCTCTATTGGCCTTTTCTGAAGCAATTTTCATTCATGCATAGGAAACTAATTAGAATAGTGTATCATATCTATACAATTATATCATTGAAAATCATTGAATTTTCTCTTCCCCTTACATTCAGTAAATTGATGACCATTTTCTCCTCAGTTATATGAAACTTCCACGCCTTTCTAGAATTGTTGGGTTGATTATTTCCACAACTCTCACATAATGGAGATTGCTTCATTCCCATATTCTTTATTGGTGATTCAGTGTTCCCATGGTTATTTGAATGCCTCTTCTTATCTTGATTTCCCATGAAAAATTTTGATCTAGAAAATTCCTTCTTTATTTTTATGGTACTTAATACAATTTCATGATATGATGAAATTGATTGAGAATCCAGTTCCCTCAGAAGACATGTCTTATGGCCTTCAAATAAATGATCAATATTTGTTTCCAAATCATTTACGTAATCTATATCATACCTGACGAATATTTTGAAGGTAGACTCAATCTACCCAACACTCTCTTCTTCAATTTTCATTTGGCTAAGGAATTTCCTCTTCATTTCATTTCATTGTTCACAAGAGAAATATTTAACGAAGAATATTTACTTCAATGTTCTTAATTCCATATATTATATTTCTTCTTCCTCTATGGTATTCTAGATAAAGGGCCATCATTGATCCGAATCACACTTGAGGCAATATACTACCAGTACTACCTTTTAATTTTCATTGCATCTTAATGCCAGAAATAAATTTTCAAGGGACTTGATCAACCACTCAGCTACCACCATATTTTTTGTCCAACTAAATTATGGGGGATTATCCCATATGAAACAAACCAGTAGAGGTGTAGCATGGATATTCTTCACAACCTAAGTATGTTGTCCTAATATGTTCATGATTTGAACTTCTCCAACGTAGATTATGTTGACTTTGTCAGTGGGGAAATCTATAAATTGTCTGCAGGAATTGATTTACCTTCATCCTTTAGGCACCATCACTAAAAAATGGAATGCACTAATTTAGGTCATAGTTCATAATTTATAACTAGAAAACACATAAGATAATCTGAACATTTATTCACAACTAATATCATACTCATAAACATTATTTACACTTTCCTTAAAATCCTTCATAAATCCTTCATAATGGTTTGTAAAGAAATTGTGTATTATCCTATGAATATCCCCCATGAGTGTCAAAATAGGTGCACAGTAAGGAACATTTTCATGTAGCAAGATACCCCAGGTCATTCCGAAAACTCTTTGTCAGAGTTCTCACTCCTTGGAACATATATTCCAGAGCCACATCAACATGTAGTATCCAGAAAGGTATTTATTTTCTAGAAATATCTACATAATCTATTCCTTACTAAAATAACATTATGTTCTTTTATGTTTATCCTCAAAGACTATCTTTTGTATTTGTTCCCTGATCAATTTTTTCTAAATCTATTTTCTATGTTTTCCACTAAACTTCCTCTAATACCAACTGAAACACCCCAACCCAAAAGGCTAGATCCAATGCAGTACATATTACATTGGAATGAGTAAAATAAATAAAATACTCAAGGAACGATCATTTTATTAGTATTTAAGAAACTATATACTTTCATGTAACTCGTTTTACAATATTAAATTATACAAAATACAATACATAACAAAAACTAATAAATTTCATCCATGAGAACTCAAAAAATGGTCTCCTCCTCACAAGTTGTTGAAGGTAAACAAATCAAAAGGGGTGTCCTAAAATGAGTATTAAAGTTTATAAATAGTGGAATCATGAACCAATACTAATTGAATCATTAAGAAATTTTCATAGTCAATATGTCATGGTGAATAAATGAAAAACAAACACCATTAATAAAATGAGAACGAAACTACATCCATGGACTTTGTCAAAGTGAAAACCTCATTAATAGTAATAACTAAAATTGAATAAAGATATGTTCTTATTAATTGGTCATAATGTATCTTGAATAGGATAACACTATAATGTTGAAATGGTTTAAGTATCTGGGTATAAACTCGTCTTATTTTTGGAAAGAAAATTGAAGGGTTTGTCACCAACTAATTTGTCTCATGAGACCTGTCGATACATAGAGGGGATATAGCGGGCAGATCCTATCACTGAATGTCCAAATAATTCTTTATACATAGATTTAATACATTACAATATTCCTTCTCAACATTTTTATAGAGTAGAGGATAATGATTCATCAATATTTATATAGTTAAAACGACATCCCAAATAAACACCATATGTAAAAGGGTATAATTCTTAAGAAAATAATAGTATCCATGAAACCATAATATGGATATATAATATATTTAAAATTTAAAATGAAAAATTATCTCATAGCGGAATTAGGTACACCATATACGTATGATTAGGTTCACTATACAAAGTAAATCACAATGAAATGGAAACTGAAACAAATTCACTTACAATATTGTAATTAGTAGAGTTAATAATCATTAAGTTAATCATTTAATACCATGAATATAAAGAGAATAATTATATTATATACCAGATGGATATAAACATACACCACATAAAATAAATAAGTTCTGAACAATGGAAATCTCAAAAAAAATAAAAGTGAGATGAGAATCCTCATACCTTTTGTCTAACTGTTTCTTTGATTGATATTAATGACCTGAATAATCAATTTTATCTCATTAATTAATAATTATAGAACCTCCTCTACATATAATTTATTTATTAGAACCTTATTAGGTTAATCAATTTCCTTTTTTATGGGTTTAAGAGGTTCAATTTTATTGTTTTGGAAGCATGTTATTCCTTCATTTTCATGATCAGTTTACCTGTATCCATAAATGGAAGATCATTTGAAATGTGGTTAAACATCCTATTTAAGATGCTTTCACCAGGGATTCTATCCATCCATCAAGGGAATGTTGGTATTTTCCCTACATTCCCACTTTCCCAAGGTTGGTGGCATATATCGCTTATTCAGGTATGTTTTATCTTTGATCTAAACTAGATGATGGGATGTCGATTCCCCCTTCAAGGGATTACTCATTGGAATACATCACCTAGTTCGGGTCTCCATCATATATTTGAGAAATTTTTCATGAATCTCATTCCTGATGCCATATCTTTTTGGGCACTACTTAATTACGCTACATCTGTTTCGACATTCCAAGGGGTCTTGATAGGGGAGAACCCTTGGGTCAGATTAGATGACAAAATCAGGAATGTCAAGGAATCTTTGAATGCATGGACATTGGAAAACCCATATTATTCAGCATAAGATGCCATCTCTAGGGTGTATAACCTAAGGAACCCCACTTCGGTCAAGGGGAATCTTATTTTGGAGGCATGTCTCTAAGGTTTTCCCCATCTTCCCATGTTTAACACAGGGTATGTCGCGAGATTAATTTCATGTGGAGACGATTACACCAAAGGTGTGTCTTCTGAGGTTTTCCTCTAGAATATCATGTTTAAAGAAATTTAGGTCGTGATTTTAACATCATAAAGAGATGGAATTAAATTAATCAGATCATACAATAGAGATAGCTCAGACTGCTACATCCCTAGGAGGGATCACTAGGAAGGTTTAACAGAGTGGTGGATCAGAACGCCCAATGAGGACAGATCTGAGCTGGTGTATCTCATTGAGGGAAGATATCGCACCATGAAGGATGATCTAGAAACCAATGGTGGTATATCAGAAATAGTGCACCCCAGAATGGGTAACATAAAGTGGATAGGTCAGAATGCACAATGACAGTGGGCCCATGGAGGTGTGTCCCTAAAAGGGAATATTTTACACTGTTATGACTGATCTAGACACCACTGGGGACTGATCAAGGAGAGTGCACCTCAGAAAGGGTTAAACCATGGATTACAATTATCTATGATTGAACATAGAGATGGTTTCCTACGAACCCTATCTTGGAGATAGGGATCGAAATCCACATAGTTCAAATGGGCGAGGTCTGAAATTGGAGTGTACACAAAGGAAAACAACCCAGATACATTATAAGGCTTACACATGGATAGTATCCCGTCACAAGATGGACACTATTGGTTGTATGGTTATCTGTTTTGTGGGGCTAATGCAAGGTTAGCTTCCCAAATGGAAATGGTGTGATCCCAATGGGATGTGGTGGACTAGGTAGGAATTAGAATGGATGATGTAGTGTTGAGTGATGTAGATGAGGAATGAGATGGAACCATCAAGAATGTGATAATGGCCTTGGTCTTGAACATCAGAGAGTATTCATACATATCCCCATTGTAGGGAATCAATGTCCATGTAGTTCAGGAGGAGGGGAAATGGGACACTTGTGGAGGAGACCCATTAGAATGGATGCATGGATGGGACCTAAAAGAAGTGGAACCTATGGGTTGTAGAATGACCTTCCCGTAATGCAATGGATTAAGTGAGATTCTTGGAACTAACATGAGTGATGGTCTTGAACCTTAGGGAAGCTTCCTAAATTTCCTCGTGGCATGGAATCACAGTCCACATAGTTCGGGATGGGGAATGGAATTGGTGTGTGTAACACCCCAAGATTTCATAGTGTGTTATTTCTTCAAAATAATTCAATAACTTGTACTACACGCAACACCGAGTTCAATCACACCTTGAATTACAAAAAAAAGCCATTAAAATAGTTCATGAATAGTATTAACTAAATTTTAAACTTTATATAATCCTTATAATTTTAGAGTCCATATTATGAGTTTCTTAGTCATAATGCAAGAACATATTCATTTTCAGTATTGCACTTTTATCAACTTTTAATAGTGAAACCTTTTTAAATACAATATTTTAAACTTTTTGACTAAATGGGGACATCAAAAAATTTAAAATGAAACATCCCAAGCTTCCACGGTACGCTTTCCTTTGAATAAAACAGTAGCGTGTGTTGTACGCAACTTCGTGTTTTAACACACACCACAACCGATCAAACTAGCCGTTATGAATAGTAATACCTAATTTTTGAAATTATATATATATTATTTTTAAAAATGGACTTCATTTTTGGATTCGGAATATCAAATTTAGCCTAAGGTGAAATTTTGGTACTTTTCGGATAACTTTAATATTTTGATGAATAGTGAAAATTACTAAATTTTAATTAAAAACAACTTTTTTAATCAAAACAATTAATAGTGATAAATTATGAATTTGAGTGGTTTTAAAGTATATTTAGAATATATTTTTACCACTTAATATAATGTTGGTCATTGGAAATAATTATAAAATTAAACCGAACATAAACAAGTGTCAATCTTTTGATAGTTATTATCTCTTAAAAACACGCTTTTTGTTTTGACAACGGGAATTAATTTTAAATTAATTTCTTCCACTTCTGTGTTTTGAATTTAGGAAAATGGATTCCATATTTGGAATCAGGATGTTCAAATTGTGTAAATAGGTAACTTTTATTTTTAGACATTTTGAATAATTACTGCGGTAAATATTTTATTTACCATGGTTAAGGGTAAATCCGGTAAATAAGGGTTAAAAAATAATATTATAATAATACTAAATTACCCTAAAACGGGTCTTAACCCTATTGGTTGATACATGGTCGACCATGGGCATCTTTGGGTCTATTTTGGGACCCCATGGATCCACTTGTAAGTGATAATGACACATTATATTAATAAAGCTAAAATAAAAATAAAAATGGCATAAGCTTACATCTTTTAGAAGAAAAATTTTTACATAGTGTTATACATGTTGGATTTTCGATTATCAATATTAATTAGAAAGCTAAAACGATTTCCTACATAATGATATTTTATTTATAATTTGTAGACATTAAATAATTTATTTTATTTATGACACAATGATGATGCAGTAATTACTATAATAGTGAAAAATTAAAATAAGTGATATTATAAATACCCAAATAAATATAATATGAAACTTTTAATGAATTAAACTAATTTTCTAGGATAATAGGATATATTAGGATTGATTTAATTGACTTTGTTCTAAGTAATCAATCTGTTATGAGTTTCACAAAAATCAACTATTGAATAGTGTCAAAATTGACATAAAAGAGTTCTTAAAACAAATATTATATTATTAGTTGATATTAAATTACTAAACATCTAATGTTCGGACAAGAGACTTATATTATGATAGGTTAATCATTAATGGACCACTTGGGGGTCTCTTGGATGTATATAGTAAGTTTATTAACCATATTATATAAAAATACAAAGAGACATTGTAAAAGTGAAACTAATTAACTTAGAGTTAATACTTAAAGATAAGGTTAATATAAGTACCCAAACCTGTCTAAATTCTATTGGATGAGTTGTTTTCGACCTATCCCCACCTCATCCTTTGAATAGTAAACTTTGGAGCCTTTTCAAACCGAATATGAATTTATTATAAATTAATATTTCCAGCTTTTCCAAAGGTGCCCCTCGCCCCTCTTATAAAAGGGCACTCCTCCTCATTTACTCACACCTCTCAAGCCACTTGGCTCGTCCAAACTCTGCCCAAATAAGCTCCCCACATCCCTCTCCTCATCCTTGAAGCTTCCCCTTAGGCAGAAATCATTTCAAGAAGACCTTTGGTTCCAACCAAATTGAGTTACCTAAATTAAAGGTAACGATTTCTCTTAAATTATTTTCATTTATTTTGCTTCTTCAACCCCCAAACTCTTTTTATTTCCCTTCTTTTGTAACAACACCAGTATCCTCAATATACTAGGATGTTGTTATAAGAAGTATTCAAACTACACATACACACAACTCCATCTAATGGATGATGAACATAATGTTTCTGTGGATGACAAACTAACGCCTCACGAAATGATGATTGTTCAAAAACATCTTACCGCCTCTCATGGTGGCCATTATGATGGCACTATAATTAAATATGATATTAATGATATATATTTTATATATAAGCTTCTGTAATTCCATTTTATTTCATATCATTATTCGTTTCATGTTGTATATACATACGATAATTTCATTTGAGGAAGTGCGGACTACCGCCCCCTTAAAATGATATGACTCGTTCATACCACACATGGAACGTATAAAGGATGGTGTTAATGAACATAAGTAACATATATAAAATATTATATTATACTGGAATAGTAATATACCTATGTATCGTTTGGATTTGATTCTATTAAAATAAAAATTAAATGGAAGTAGCGTTCGTGCGTACGTACGGACTACCGTCTCCACGAACGCGATAAGATTCATTCTCCATCATATCCATTCAAGTATTATTCTCATTTTGGGGTTAAAAATAATGTTAATATCATTCTGATTATGAATAAGATATAATCCATCCATTACAAACATGTCTTACGTAACCAAACATTTAAGAAGAACGAATCGATTATCACCCGAAACGATGATAATACTAAGATATTATTAATAAAGCAATGTTAAAAGATCATATATGATATCATATTAATGTATATGATTCTTTTATAATTTAATAACAATTATTTCACCATTATACAGGAGGTTAACCTACCCCAACCAAGGAAAAGTACAAGGTAAGGGGTTTTCATCTCACTCCTTATTCCCGTGAGATTCATGCCATATTGCCACCATTACCTTTTGTGTGGTGTATGTACTGACCATAATTATATTCTTTGTGTAATACACTTTAATTTATGTGTATTTACATATTAATTGTATGATACATCTTTCATGGGTTTTATGTTTCATAAGTTACCAAAATGGTAAGGGTTATTTCACAATCTCTTCATTATCCGAGGTTGTTTATACGTAATAATCTACCGGGATCTCGTTATCATCCACATCCATGTTTCTTCAAAATGTATTTCAAAACATTTTTAATATTTAAAATAATATGGTTTAAAGTCATTTATACCCTTGTTTGACTTTTTATAAGAGGTTTATAAGGGAATCTTTCCGTTGTTTTCCAAACAAGGTGCTTTTTAACCTTTTCGACAGAATTAAGATAAGAATGTTTTTTTTAACTTATACGGAGGCTGCGGCTATTTTCCGCCGTTATAAAATCTTCAAAGCGTCCCTTACAAGCTTATAAGAATATTTTCAAAGAAAATGTTTTATATTATAAATATATGACTTTTAAATGATTTCAAAAAAAGAGATATTTCTCTCACATATATGAAAATCCAGTGCAAATGTATACGTATTTAACGCAAGCTTAAAAATGTTTTTAGAAAATCTGACTCTCGAGTATGGTAGACAGGAAGGGATTGGGCGTGGACCCATCATGGCCTGTAATTAGTCGAGCAGTCTCAGAATTAGTTATTTTGTTTTCAGAAGCTTGCATAATGTTTTCAGAAAAAAAAACTGGAGTATATTTGAGCAATTTTAAATGTAAGTATCTTCTAAAAAATTGCATCGGTAGGTCTCATGAGACAAACTAGTGTCTTGGCACAAGGCCTTGACAAAATCTTATTTGTAGTCTTGGCACGAGGCCTTGACTATGTGGTTATGATAGTCTGGCATTATGCATTCCATAATTATGAAAGTGGTTATTGGTTTTGCATGTGATTATCCGATTAGTAGAATATCCATGTGAATAAGTAAATGGCATTATCTCATTTTACTTTTGCCATACTATGTTGAAGTTCAAGTTTAAAAGGATTTTGTTTTAGTAATGCATTGCCTTAAATGTTTATGCTTACTTTGAATGTTCCGCTATATTGTTATCCTTACTGGGCATTTGAGCTCACCCCTTTTCTATGTTTTACATTTCCCAGGATGTGAAGAAGTAAGTTATGAATGGCCTGTAGGGATATTATGAGGGTATTATAGTGTGGACTGTGGAAACTTTATGTTGTTTTAGAAGTTTTTCATTTTACGATGTAATGTAAAACTTATGAATATATCTAGTGTTTCCAAGGCTACTAAACCAATCGGTCTTTAGAGATTTGATCTTTCTTGTGATCATGCCAATGTTACGAAGTAATGCACCGACTCTGGGTAGCTGGGGTCGGGGCGTTACAGTTGGTATCAGAGGAAGTTTAGTACAAACCTTGGAAGCTAGATTTAGATAAACTTTGATTAGAGCACGTAGACCTAAGATGAACTTTGAGGATTAGTATAGAAGAACTTCCTAGAATTTTGGTATTGTAGAGATTTTCTGAGTTTTCCGAGCAATACATCCCTGTTTGGATACGAGCAGGTAGAGGCGGCTCTGGCACAGATGTACCTAGGGGTAAAACCCGAAAACACCGCTTTGAGCTAGACTCGAACGAGAACTGGTGCACGACAACGGGCCTTGCTGCACTCTTGGTTACGACACTCCCGGGGGATATGCTTAGGATAATTCTCATTTTCTTTACAAACCATTATGAAGGGTTTATGAGTATATACTTCCTCAAAGAAAACATTTTTATGATTATGGATTATATCCATAAATAGTTCAATTTATGTTAAGTGTTTTATAAGTATGGGATTATGTATTTTGATTCATAAACTGATCTAGTGTATTCCATTGTTTAGAAATGGCGCCCAGTAGAAGGAATGAGAACTCCAGAAATGCACATGATCCAAAGAGAAGGAAAGATCATATCTTTCATGGTCTTAAGCTAGAATTTATAAGAGAAATAGTCTCCTATGTATTATCATCATATGAAGATATAATATCATGTGTTGATAAGATAAGTAAAGAGTTTACTGAGTCCTATGGATTTTAAGGGATGCAAGAGAAGAAAAGGATGGAAGAGAGAATGATGGATAAAGGGAAGAGGGAAAAGAGGAATTTTCCCATATGTGGTAACTGTGGAAAGAAACACCCTGGAACTTGCCTGAAAGGAATTGGAGTTTGTTATAAGTGTGGAGGAAAAGGGCACAAAGTACGTGACTACAAGGGTAAGAAAATGGTTTCAAATGTACAATGCTTCATTTGCAAGGAGTTTGGACACTATGCGAACCTATGTCCCAGTCATCAGACTATGCCGCAAATGATGTTATTGGATAATAATAAAGTTATGATACTACCACAGATGAAGAGGAATGATTAGAGTTCTTATGTTGATTATGTCAATTGAGTGTTGTATCATCAATGTATTTGTTATAATAATTATGGAGTATATAAGGATTGTACTGCAGTACTGTTTCATTAAGGACTTGAGATTGTGTGGAACAAAGAAAAGTGACTCAATAGAAGGTTAAATTTTTGGAAAATATATGGTTGAGAGAAAGATAAACCATAATATGGTTCTGATACCGAGGTAGTGATTTTAGAATAATACATGACTGATTTGGATAAATTATATTGGATATTCTTGACTACCTTGAAGCTGATTAATGATTTGAATATTCCATCATTGTTGGGGTTTAAAACATTTTTGGATTGATGAAGTATATCCAACATTCTATATGGAATAAGGGAGCATGAATGTAATCAATAAGGAATATGGTAATTCAGGATGTTTCGGTGTATTAAAAGAACACAATATGAAGGTATTCATATGCTATTACGGGGTAAAAAGGATCAATATTATGTTTACCTTCTTTATAAATGTTGGACTGTGAGTTTGAACAGAAGTATTTTGGATAGTTCTAGATTGGATTATTTTTTATTACCATAAAAGGACAACCCAGAGGTCGGGCGGCAACCCGTCGCGACCGGCAAGGCCGCAAGGCTTGAACCCGCAACCGAAGGGCGACAAGGGTGTATCACCTACCACTGGCCCACGAGATGTCCTGGATTAAATAATGTAGTTTTTATTAAAAGATCTTGTAGATGAATTATAAATTAGTTTATTTTGGAACCCTATATGAATAGTGTAAATAGAATTTTTTTTACATTCTATTATCTTTTAGAGTGAAAGATGAGTTTGTGGTAGAAATTTATTAATTGATAAAACTATAATTATAAAGTAGGTATATCTCATTATGATCTTAGCCAATCTCATAAATAAATTCCACAACATTAAGAAAAGGAACTTAGAACAAAAATGTCGTCCTAGATGGTACCTTAAATCATCACTAATTTATGGCTTTGGGATTGTTGGCCTTTTCATAGCCATGTTCTCTACCACTCTCCATCAGATAATTGATGGTTAGATTTCTCCTCCATATCCATATTTTCTTACATGAAACCCTAGTATGTGTTATTTTCGGTAATCGTCATACTTTCGACTCTTTATTTTAAATAGAGGCCTCATTAATTCATTTTTCGATGTGGGATTTCAACTTAGATATTTTGAAACGTCAAAAATGTGTTATCTTAATACCCTATGTTTTGTTGAACCGATGGTATTTCAAATCATCATAGATTGATGAATTTAAGGACCTCAATTATACACTTGTTTTTGATTGATGACCTCAATCACTACCTATAAATATTTACGTTTTTCCTCCAATTATATGTCTCTAATTTCCACCAATGTTCTCCTAATCGATATTATAATTTGGTGGTGACCCTTTGATTTCTCTTTTCCTCAAATTAAGACTAAATTTTAGTAACCCAATTTCCGATGTGGGTTTTCCCACAAATATATTTTCTATTTTCAACCTTTTATTTTCGAAGAACAATTTCAAATTGCGAGGACGCAATTTATTGAAGGAGAGGAGAATGTAACACCCCAAGATTTCATAGTGTGTTATTTCTTCAAAATAATTCAATAACTTGTACTACACGCAACACCGAGTTCAATCACACCTTGAATTACAAAAAAAAATCCATTAAAAGAGGTCATGAATAGTATTAACTAAATTTTAAACTTTATATAATCCTTATAATTTTAGAGTCCATATTATGAGTTTCTTAGTCATAATGCAAGAACAGATTCATTTTCAGTATTGCACTTTTATCAACTTTTAATAGTGAAACCTTTTTAAATACAATATTTTAAACTTTTTGACTAAATGGGGACATCAAAAAATTTAAAATGAAACTTCCCAAGCTTCCACGGTACACTTTCCTTTGAATAAAACAGTAGCGTGTGTTGTACGCAACTTCGTGTTTTAACACACACCACAACCGATCAAACTAGCCGTTATGAATAGTAATACCTAATTTTTGAAATTATATATATATTATCTTTAAAAATGGACTTCATTTTTGGATTCGGAATATCAAATTTAGCCTAAGGTGAAATTTTGGTACTTTTCGGATAACTTTAATATTTTGATGAATAGTGAAAATTACTAAATTTTAATTAAAAACAACTTTTTTAATCAAAACAATTAATAGTGATAAATTATGAATTTGAGTGGTTTTAAAGTATATTTAGAATATATTTTTACCACTTAATATAATGTTGGTCATTGGACATAATTATACAATTAAACCGAACATAAACAAGTGTTAATCTTTTGATAGTTATTATCTCTTAAAAACACGCTTTTTTGTTTTGACAGCGGGAATTAATTTTAAATTAATTTCTGCCACTTCTGTGTTTTGAATTTAGGAAAATGGATTCCATATTTGGAATCAGGATGTTCAAATGGTGTAAATAGGTAACTTTTATTTTTAGACATTTTGAATAATTACTGCGGTAAATATTTTATTTACCTTGGTTAAGGGTAAATCCGGTAAATAAGGGTTAAACAATAATATTATAATAATACTAAATTACCCTAAAACGTGTCTTAACCCTATTGGTTGATACCTGGTCGACCATGGGCATCTTTGGGTCTATTTTGGGACCCCATGGATCCACTTGTAAGTGATAATGACACATTATATTAATAAAGCTAAAATAAAAATAAAAATGGCATAAGCTTACATCTTTTAGAAGAACAATTTTTACATAGGGTTATACATGTTGGATTTTCATTTATAAATATTCATTAGAAATCTAAAACGATTTCCTACATAATGATATTTTATTTATAATTTGTAGACATTAAATAATTTATTTTATTTATGACACAATGATGATGCAGTAATTACTATAATAGTGAAAAATTAAAATAAGTGATATTATAAATACCAAAATAAATATAATATGAAACTTTTAATGAATTAAACTAATTTTATAGGATAATAGGATATATCAGGATTGATTTAATTGACTTTGTTCGAAGTAATCAATCTGTTATGAGTTTCACAAAAATCAACTATTGAATAGTGTCAAAATTGACATAAAAGAGTTCTTAAAACAAATATTATATTATTAATTGATATTAAATTCCTAAACATCTAAGTTTCGGACAAGAGACTTATATTATGATATTTTAATCATTAATGGACCACTTGGGGGTCGCTTGGATGTATATAGTAAGTTTATTAACCATATTATATAAAAATACAAAGAGACATTGTAAAAGTGAAACTAATTAACTTAGAGTTAATACTTAAAGATAAGGTTAATATAAGTACCCAAACCTGTCTAAATTCTATTGGATGAGTTGTTTTCGACCTATCCCCACCTCATCCTTTGAATAGTCAACTTTTGAGCCTTTGGAAACCGAATATGAATTTATTATAAATTAATATTTCCAGCTTTTCCAAAGGTGCTCCTCACCCCTCTTATAAAAGGGCACTCCTCCTTCTCATTTACTCACACCTCTCAAGCCACTTGGCTCGTCCAAACTCTACCCAAATAAGCTCCCCACATCCCTCTACTCCTCCTTGAAGCTTACCCTTAGGCAGAAATCATTTCAAGAAGTCCTTTGGTTCCAACCAAAGTGAGTTACCTAAATTAAAGGTAACGATTTCTCTTAAATTATTTTCATTTATTTTGCTTCTTCAACCCCCAAACTCTTTTTATTTCCCTTCTTTTGTAACAACACCAGTATCCTCAATATACTAGGATGTTGTTATAAGAAGTATTCAAACTACACATACACACAACTCCATCTAATGGATGATGAACATAATGTTTCTGTGGATGACAAACTAACGCCTCACGAAACGATGATTGTTCAAAAACATCTTACCGCCTCTCATGGTGGCCATTATGATGGCACTATAATTAAATATGATATTAATGATATATATTTTATATATAAGCTTCTGTAATTCCATTTTATTTCATATCATTATTCGTTTCATGTTGTATATACATACGATAATTTCATTTGAGGAAGTGCGGACTACCGCCCCCTTAAAATGATATGACTCGTTCATACCACACATGGAACGTATAAAGGATGGTGTTAATGAACATAAGTAACATATATAAAATATTATATTATACTGGAATAGTAATATACCTATGTATCATTTGGATTTGCTTCTTTTAAAATAAAAATTAAATGGAAGTAGCGTTCGTGCGTACGTACGGACTACCGTCTCCACGAATGCGATAAGATTCATTCTCCATCATATCCATTCAAGTCTTATTCTAATTTTGGGGTTAAAAATAATGTTAATATCATTCTGATTATGAATAATATATAATCCATCCATTACAAACATGTCTTACGTAACCAAACATTTAAGAAGAACGAATCGATTATCACCCGAAACGACGATAATACTAAGATATTATTAATAAAGAAATGTTAAAAGATCATATATGATATCATATTAATGTATATGATTCTTGTATAATTTAATAACAATTATTTCACCATTATACAGGAGGTTAACCTACCCCAACCAAGGAAAAGTACAAGGTAAGGGGTTTTCATCTCACTCCTTATTCCCGTGAGATTCATGCCATATTGCCACCATTACCTTTTGTGTGGTGTATGTACTGACCATAATTATATTCTTTCTGTAATACACTTTAATTTATGTGTATTTACATATTAATTGTATGATACATCTTTCATGGGTTTTATGTTTCATATGTTACCAAAATGGTAAGGGTTATTTCACAATCTCTTCATTATCCGAGGTTGTTTATACGTAATAATCTACTGGGATCTCGTTATCATCCACATCCATGTTTCTTCAAAATGTATTTCAAAACATTTTTAATATTTAAAAGAATATGGGTTAAAGTCATTTATACCCTTGTTTGACTTTTTATAAGAGGTTTATAAGGGAATCTTTCTGTTGTTTTCCAAACAAGGTGCTTTTTAACCTTTTCGACAGAATTAAGATAAGAATGTTTTTTTAACTTATACGGAGGCTGCGGCTATTTTCCGCTGTTATAAAATCTTCAAAGCATCCCTTACAAGCTTATAAGAATATTTTCAAAGAAAATGTTTTATTTTATAAATATATGACTTTTAAATGATTTCAAAAAAAGAGATATTTCTCTCACATATATGAAAATCCAGTGCAAATGTATACGTATTTAACGCAAGCTTAAAATTTTTTTTAGAAAATCTGACTCTCGAGTATGGTAGACAGGAAGGGATTGGGCGTGGAACCATCATGGCCTGTAATTAGTCGAGCAGTCTCAGAATTAGTTATTTTGTTTTCAGAAGCTTGCATAATGTTTTTAGAAAAAAACTGGAGTATATTTGAGCAATTTTAAATGTAAGTATCTTCTAAAAAATTGCATCGGTAGGTCTCATGAGACAAACTAGTGTCTTGGCACAAGGCCTTGACAAAATCTTATTTGTAGTCTTGGCACGAGGCCTTGACTATGTGGTTATGATAGTCTGGCATTATGCATTCCATAATTATGAAAGTGGTTATTGGTTTTGCATGTGATTATTCGATTAGTAGAATATCCATGTGAATAAGTAAATGGCATTATCTCATTTTACTTTTGCCATACTATGTTGAAGTTCAAGTTTAAAAGGATTTTGTTTTAGTAATGCATTACCTTAAATGTTTATGCTTACTTTGAATGTTCCGCTATATTGTTATCCTTACTGGGCATTTGAGCTCACCCCTTTTCTATGTTTTACTTTTCCCAGGATGTGAAGAAGAAAGTTATGAATGACCTGCAGGGATATTATGAGGGTATTATAGTGTGGACTGTGGAAACTTTATGTTGTTTTAGAAGTTTTTCATTTTACGATGTAATGTAAAACTTATGAATATATCTAGTGTTTCCAAGGCTACTAAACCAATCAGTCTTTCGAGATTTGATCTTTCTTGTGATCATGCCAATGTTACGAAGTAATGCACCGACTCTGGGTAGCTGGGGTCGGGGCGTTACAGTGTGTGTGCATATGACAACGACCCAATGACATAATGGGGGAATAAACATGGTTAGTGGCCCATGAGTAGGTCTGACACCACTCAGACAGACCAAGTATGTGGGTCCCAACAAAAGGTACATCACAGTTTACTAGTACTTGAGATTGAACATTAGGGAGGCTTCCAATGTACCTAGTTTAAAAGACAGTGATCAAAACCCATGTAGTTCAAATGAGATTTCTATTATTTGGGGTAGAACCTAATGGAGGCTTCCTAAATACCCAGTCTATAAAACATGGATAAAAACACACAAAGTTCATTGTGAGGAATATGATTAGGGTGTGCATGGAGGATAGAAACTCGAAGAAGTTGTTGGGGAATATGCGTGGTTAGCATCCCATGATTTGGTCTAACGCATAGGGGGCAGACCAGAGAATTGGATCCCAATAAAGGGGAATACAATGGATTACCATGGATTGGGGTTTAAAATGTCTTACCATTTGTTGGGGTTTACAATGGATTACCTGTGATTGGGGTTAAACCTCCTGAAGGATTCATATGTACCTTGTCTAGGATACAAGGATCAAAACCCACATAGTTCGTTCACATACAGTTTGGCCTCAGTATGGATGAAAAGGGGCATATATTTTAACATCATCTGGGATGTGGGTAAACCCACATGAAGTGGATGGGACCATTGGGTGTTGGGATTGAACCGCATGGAGGCTTCCTACATACTTCACTTGAAGAGTGCATGGATCATAGTACACAAAGTTCAGAATGGGGGGATACCCTTTAACGTCATGCAGGATGAATGATGGAAGATGGGCTTGAAACAAAAGGAGGATTCCAAAATTCCTTTCTCAGAAAGGGAAAGGATCAAAGTCCACGTGGTTCAAAATGGTTGTTTGGGGCATACGCACTAAGACATACTAGAGAGGATTCCATGGTTGATGCTTAATCTATGCTCACATGATTCATGATCAGTGTGAGAAATAAAAGGCAATAACACCCCTGACAATCATGGTGCAATGGCGCGTCCATGAAGGATGGTGAATTTGGATTACACATAGAATTTACACCCGATGGAGTGCCAATGGTGATAGGGTCTTATGCATGGAAGCTTCTTGAGTGCCACTAAGGAGTGGAAATGGTGAATGGGGATTATGCATGGAAGTTTCTTGAGTGCCAGTAAGGAGTGAAAATGGTGACAGGGTTTTACAAATGGAAGATACTTGAGTGCCACTAAGAAGTGACAATGGTGAATGGGGCATACGCAAGGAAGATGCCTGTAATGCCTTCCACATGTCACACCACGAGGGCATCCCAAATCACAGGTGATTTGAGGCATATAATTGAGGCCTACACATATTCTCTATTACATAAGAAAGATAACACCAAGGGAATATGAATTTGTCCGAACAAAGGGAGATTAAAAGTACAAATCACATTCCCAACATTCAGAACGCAGTGAGGGTGGTATTGAGATGGAGAATAACTGTTGATCGTGTTTGAAACATAGCATCCATATCGTGTTAGCCTAAAATATGGAAAAACAAATGAGGGTCGACTGTTGACCATGTTTGAATCATAGTACATGACTCAACGTGTAATCCAATTTTTTCCTGGGTGTTGGGCCAGAATAGTAGGTGAGCTGATGTGGCATGAGACCAGGCTGTTAGGGGGTCCCATAAGACATGAAAGTGGATGAATAACCAATTTAAAGACACACAATGCATGATTTGGAGTGATGGAATGCTCGAACAGATTCAAACATTTTTGAAATTATTCCACTATAATCATGGCATGAGGTGTCTTATGTTTTTCACATAAGGCATCTCATATTTTGAATAAGAGGCATCTTATTATCGAATGATAGGGAATTCCACAATATATAGTCTTATATAGATTATTGTAGTTATATTATTCATGGTGCATAAGGCATATCTTTTTTGGACCAAGATGCGTCTTATATTTGTGACATAGGGTGTAGTACAGTTTATAGTTATGTAGAGTAGATTATTTTCATCTTATTCTTGGTGCATAAGGCACCTCTTGTTTGGAGTATGTTTGTCACATAGGGTATACTATACTTTAATTTCACATAGATAGGACTTTTTTCATCTTATTCTCGGCTCATAAGGAGTATCTTGTTTGGAGAAAGAGGCATACTATGTTTTTAACATAGGGTGCACTATACATTAAATTCATATAGATAGGATTGTTGGAATCTTATGCTTGGCGCTTATGGAACTTATTGTTTGGAGAAAAATGCATCCTATGTTTATCAAATAGGGTGTACTATTGTTTAAAGACATATAGATAAGACAATTAGGCATGAGGCACCTAGTAACTGATGGCATTGGGACTTATACAAGAGCGGCCCTTTCAGGTTCAACTTGGAATTTTGGTCATGTGAATGGATTTGGAGGATTTGGTTGAGGAATTGTTTGACTCATGGTACTCAAGAAATTGATGATGTGAATCTCAACTCATCACAAGTGAAAGGGACCATGATATATGTGTCTACTTAAGGAATTTCATAGAATGTTGAGGAGTATCTCGAATCATGGTATTCCATTGGTGTATGGTGGATGTGCATAAGGGCACAATAGAAAATATCGAAATGCAGGACCGAAAAGTTTACAGTTCAAGTCTCTATTTTTATGGGGCTCAGTGATGGTGGTGAAGGGACCAGCCCAGAGGCCCAAGACGATAACCCGACATTGATCCGATGTGGGTGTGCAGGGGTGTAGTCCCTATGGGATAGACTGTTGGGCACAAAGGTATAAGCATCATGATGGATTGGGCTACAAGAAGTAGCTTTTCGTAGGAAAGGTACTCACAAAGAAAGGGGTCTCAGGAAGCATCTTCATGAAATAAAGGCATTCGAAAAGCATGGCCTCGCAGATCATTGGTTCTCGCAGAGAATAGAGGCTTCATAGAGCTCCAGGTCTCACCGAGTAAATTGATTCCTAGATCATAGGGTCTCGTAGATCAAATGGGCTTCGTGGAGCGTCCTTTGTGAAGGGAATCACTTCATAGTGCTCAGGAGCACCATGAAATAGGAGATCATCCACTGATGGGGAAACATAACCATCCATATGAAGGGGGTGAGCCAGCTATTTATAGGTGATGGAGGTCGGTGGATATCACCGTGGAAAAAAATGTCTGTCGTCAAGGCCTTCACGGTGCTCTCAATGGCTCTGGTCATGATCCCTAAAGTATCTCGTAGTCAGAGAGGTTTCTGTCACGACTTCCGTGGTGCTCGTGAAGGCTCCAGTCAAGTTCCTCTACTTTGCGATTAAGGAGGGAGATTCAAAAATGTGATCTACGAACAAGTTATCTAGCCTAACTTCAAATGTCCATAATTACTAATCTGTAACTCCATTCGGGCTCTATAACCTATCAAATCGAAGCTAATGAAACTGGATATGCTCTTGGATCATGTATGGCAGCATTTGGAATATTTTTTAGATGCGTGTTATGGTTCCAAAACAAAAAAAAATTAATATATATTATTAGTGAATTTATAGCGATATAAATGATCATATAATGATTTTAGGTCATATACCATGAGGATGACTCATTAGATAAAATTTTATGATAAACTTTTGGATGAAACTTGTGTTTTTTTACATAATTAACTTGTTTTGTATTATTATTTTTATATTATGAGTCTGTAAGGGTTCCAAAACATTTGTTAAGATAAAGTACATATATTATGATATGTTTCATCCATTAGAATGTTTTAATTCCCATTATGTATGATAGTAATGCAAATTGAAAACCCTTATTCCTTGAACGTGACAAATTCACACATCTTGGACGATGTTTTTATTTATAGTGTAAAAGGAGGGAAAAGAATAGTTGATGAAAACATATTACATTATCATGAAAAAATTCAAGTACATATATAGTACTGGATTTTTCATAACATTTGGATGAGAAGATGAGATAATATTAAATATAACAAAAGAACATGAAAATAAAAAAAATTAATTGAAAAGTGGAATTTACCACTTGAATGTATGTTTCATTGAGACCCTATTTATGGAGGAGGATTTGGTTTTCTGAGGAGACCAAAGGCTATTGGACATGGGGGAGGAGCTTAGGGAGATATTTTAGTATAATTTAGCCAATTATTGACGCTTGAGTGGTGAGAAGATATGAGGGTGTGAGGGTGGTTTATATAGTCATGGGGAGGAGGTTTTTCTTTATATTTTAATCATCATTTTATTATTTTACCCTAATACAAGAAATAATGAGGCTTCCATGACCGATAATAGTGATAATTGAATGTGACTTCCACATTTGGGTTCTTACATTACTCATGATGTTAGTAATTGTGGAATTAAAATATAATGTAATTATACATTAAATTAATGTATTTTACTATTCACCAAAACTTCAAGTAATTCAGAAAAATATCAAAAATTCACCATAATAATTTTTCGATGTTTAGAATCCAAAAATGAAATCCATTTTTTGAAAATATTTTTCAAAATACTATTTATTTAATTTTTAAATTTAATTATAATTTATTCCAAAATAAAAATTTTATATCTTCACCTCATTTTTTAACACCTTGAAAAATTATTCCACATCTCACTACCTTATATCCTTATGAAAATAAAATAATTATATAATTTAATATTTATAAGGTTCATATTACTATTCATATTACTATACATAACTGTATGTTACTATACGTAAAACCAAGTTGGTTCTATCATACTCCAAATAACTTATGGATCACAACCGTAGATAACTATTTTTGAAAATCAAAAAACAAATGTTGAAATTTTATATTTAATGGATAGGCTATGACTTTCTCCTATAAATAATAAAGTTTTATTTAATAGAGACTCGGTTAATCTAGAAATATAGCCTATATAATGAATAAAATTTATTTAATAGAAATATGCCATAAAATATTTGGGGTGTTATACATTTATTCCTTGGTAATCCATTGAACAAGAACGAAGCATCTATTCCAATGTATGAAACATTCTCTCGGCGTTTTCATCATATTGTATATGAAAAGATGTTATAAAATTTTATTCAGTACAAAATAACATCTTAAGGCCTTTAAAAAATATATAAGTATTCCTAAACACAATTGATGAATTAATCCATTTAACAGGAATATATCATGGAGATAAAGTCATTAAATATTATTTAAATGAATTGTATCTAAAATGGGAATGAAATGAATAGATTTATTTAGTAGATTAATAATAACTGAAATAACATTATTACAACAAGATGTTTCTAGGGATCATATCATGAAATATGGGTATATTTTTTTTTTCCACATCATCACTAGAAAAGGATGAAGCTTCCCCTAAACTAAGTAGAATTATTCTTTAAACTATTGATAATTCAAACATTTCATGATATGGTTAGATATATCACTTCTCATTCCATACCAATAGTAATAATTAGGATAGTCTCTTTAAATCATAGTGCTTCCATGATGATCAGAAAATGGGGAATTATGACCTTCACTAAATAATTATCTATTCAACTAGGAATCTCAAGGCACATATATTATCATTACAAATATTATAAAACATTCTATATAAACATTTAACTATAATAAATAACACTTCTTACAAGATTATAAACACAAACCACCTTACTATCTAGCTTAATTATGTATTAGAATGACTATTTTTTTGATACCTACAATAAAATCTACAATGTTACGACATGCATAATATCTAATCCAAATTTCATAAATTCTCTAATGGTTTATGCTACAAATGTAAAATGGTTAATATATAATTATATTTTTATCAAAAATCATTGACTATATTGTTCACTTTTCTAGGTTTCTCATATCTCATACATTTTTCAATTTCCTAGGTTATTCATGCATCATAAAATTATAATCCTCAATACGGTCCAGATATCTTCTCTACATCATTTTAATCACTTTCTGAGTGTATATATACATCAAACATTTAAAATTATTATATATTTTACACTATACACTATATAAATGATTCCTCTAAATATTTATGTAAATAACCACAATATCTAATTTGATATAATGTGAAAGATAATTTAATATTTGTTGTGTTTGTTGAGGTGAAGAATGAGAAATTTATTGATCATTATTCATCCGAACACAACCATGTACCTTTAATGAATCATCGGTTTATAAAAAATAACCTTTTCTCAAGTGTAGGGTAAAAACTAGATTATTTATGAATCTCTATTTCAGTTCCCATAAAAAATCATCACACTTCTTCATCCTTATAAATATTAATCTTTTGGAGGTAACATACATTACGGGCTAGATAACCATGAAATGTTTTAAAAAAATTTAGTAAAGTAACCTATTAATCTAAGAAAATAATTAATATATGTGATATTAATATGTATTAACCGTTCTTTAGAAACATCGGTTATTTGAAGTTTAAAATTTATTCCATATTTAGTAAATATGTTCTGAAGTAAAACAACCTGTTATAACAGAAATTCAAATTTACAAAGTTTTTTGTAAAACATATTTTGATTCACATTTATGAAAAAATCTAGTATTTTCTTTAATGATCCTCATGATTTTCAAAATCGGCCAAAATATCATCGCTAAAAATTAAAAAGATAAACCAAAATAGTCGTGGAAAACACTATTCATGTGATCAATGAATACAACCAATGTATTAAAAAATCTAAAGGGAGTGATTATAAACTAATAATACCCATATATGGTCTATAATAATTCCTTTATAATGCCTTACTCTATCACTATCAACTGATGGTACCTTAATTTATGATCAATATTTGCAAAATACCACCCTTTCTAGAGCTAATCTTACAAATAATCGATATGTGGAAAATAAAAATTATTCTTAATAGTGATGTTATTTACGGCTCTATGATCAATATATACTCTCAATGAACAATTTTTCATTTTATCAAATAAAATAGGAGAAACCCAGGATGATGTGAAAGAATGAATGAAAAATATATCGGTCAACTCTTGTTAATACATTTTTAATTCCAACAGTTCTACTTGCACTACTCGAGAAAAGGGTTTTTAAATTAACATAGAATCTAGCACAAATTCTATACTAAAATCCACCTATTTATCAGTATAATCACCAAAAATCATTAGGAAATATATCCATATATTCATTTAGTCTTTAAACATCAAAAATTTTAATAGTTTATTTCTTTTAAATTATGTGATCTATGAGACATTCCCTACTACCTTTACTAAATATCATATCCTATTGATATGTTAACAAAGTTATAAAATCATTGAATATAATGTTCATATATCTAAAATCTATCGGGAAAGGATAATATTAAATATAATACATAGCAAGAATAATATCAAAATCCACTATGGGATGATCAATGTGATTATTTTGGAAAACCATCCCAATAATAATAAGTGAATGAATTTTATAAATCATTATTACTTAATTATTTCCATTAAGAGATTTAAAAAAAATTATATATATCCTATTGTGATGTGGTGATATTTCTATATCATTGAAAATTACATACAAATGCTGGAATGTGACAATTCTGAGTTAATCATGGTATCTACCTAATTTGATGAAACATGTGACATACATGTCACCTGATCACTTGATTTTCCAACGTCAACTATAATAGTATAAAATGATTTTCGGCCCCATTTTCCTTTTTATAATGATTATTTAAAAATTGGGTAACTATCATTAGATAAAAAATATCATCATTCCCAAACACATTGTAATTTAAAAATCTCACATTTCACTGGCTATCGGTTACCCCATTCATTGATTTTTTAGGACTCCATTCTTTCTAATCATGATCCTTATGGAGAAACTAACCATGCCATTAACACTTTCTAGATATATTTACAAAATTACATCAAATTCATTTTACCTCACATGGATCATTTCAGGGGCCTATCTCCAAATTTCATAAATGACTACTTCTCCACTGCTTGCCACCCCGAATTCTTCTTACTCTTGTCATCACAATGCACATATGTTTTGGAAAACTCCATATCAACTATATTATTACAATGAAAAAATTATTCATTAATTTTAAAATATCATGTGGCTAATAATTATTGTAAATTTTATTCAATCCTCATTAAAACTATTAATTTTACTGTCAAGGCCTCGACTAAAATCTTATTATGTGCATAGACAATATTATAAATTTTTCTTTATATGTGGATAGTAAATATTATCATTTTTTCTTGAATTATATGAATTTTACTTCTATCCTAATTCAACTAATGTTAAAGAAATTTTTATCCAGGAAAATATTCTTAAATGTTTCTCATTATATAGAATAAATATCTTATCTCTCCCACTTTTATTCTTAATAAAAGACAATCATCAATCAGAAAGACCTTCATAACTATAAATCGAAATATTTACCTTGATATGTTCTAAACAACCCCTCACATCAAATATATTTCCCGAAGCATGATCCCTCCTTTGTAGACCATTAGAATGAGGTTCCACTGATTGAGGGAGGTTGTTGTTTCATGATATAAAAAAATATCATCATGTTCATTTGAGGTCAAAATAGTTCAATTTTAATATGGAAACCACCTCCTTTTATAGCCACTATCAACAGGTCCTCCAATATGACAAATTGTTTAGTTCCAATTCCAACCATTCCATGATACTGACTTAGAAAGTCATTTATCTCTTCATAAATTTCTATATCAACATCCATATTTCCCATATGGGATACCTTTCTAAGAAGAAATATATAATACTAAATAAAATAGTAATATTAAAAATCAATTAATGTTGAAGTTAAGCATAATTTATGAACCCACTATTTTATTCTATTTCTATTATCTAAATAACTATTGTTATAAAAATAATTAACATAAAAACAACTATATGTTACATACCTTAAACGTTTTGTAATTCAGTTCCGTTAAACTAGAATTAAAATTATACCAATTATCATTTAGTTTTATAGTTTAGTGACTAATATCACAACATGTAAATAATATGTCTATATATTAGAATGTGGGATATTATAAACAACATCCATTTTACTCTAATATAAAGCATCAAAATAACTCTAATTTTATTTTAATGACAAATCTTCATTACATTCAACTGGTATTACTCACCCAAAAACTCTATGAGCTCTAAAAATGATGGATGAGAATAAAAATATTAGTAAGATACATAAAAGAAATAAATCTATTATTCTAGTCAAAAAATTAAAACACGTATTATTTTTACCTCTATCATAATATTATTTTAGATTATGAAATAAATCATAACCACATGAAATAGATTCACTTTTTTCTCGATGAATATTTTAAAACACATGGATAGAAAATAAAATCCCATTTAGATAACAAATAGAATTATATTAATATCTCTTATTAAAACCATTAAAAATTTAATTTTATCTTAATTAAATCAATAGGAAAAAAATTATTGGCTAACTCCCAGTGTCATTCATATTAAGACATGAAACATTTCCCATTGCATTGGATATTTATATTAGGCTCCCCTTCATTTAGGGTATTTTTGGATCACGCATCACAATCTCTATATAATGATCACTTCCCATAAATTACAATTATCTTGTGGAATATCATTGATAAAACATTTTATTCTAAAGTATTTTCACCATAAATAACATGAAAAAATATTTTGAACCCATATGAAAAACGTTTTTGGTAATCGAAATACCATTTCCTTTTAGAAACCAAATTTCAAAAATACCCATAATAAAAGGGTAAAGGTTATTTTATTATTGAATGAAATAATATAATAAAGTAATTTATATATTAAATAAATATTTTCATATTTGTAAAAGTTATTGACATCATATATGTTAAAATAGAACAGTTAGTTTTTTTATTTGTACATAATTTCACAACATTCTGTATAACATATGGTGAAAGATACCCTTTGTAAAACATTGAAATAAATTAAAATGACACATTAAATTTTTCCTATAATTAATTTATATCTATATAAATACATTCATAAAATAAATTATTAATATTCACAGAGAATAAATAAAATTTTAAAATGAATTATTAAAACATTTAGAAAGATGTTTTAAGATAAAGTGTCTCTTACCTTGAATCTGAACTGTGAACTGTGTTCTTTATATTAGAGAATATTAAATTTATATTACTTATTTAATTAACATAGATACTTTTCCATGTATATGATTTGTTTTTCTATTTATCATTGTTCTATAATTAATTAATTAATTAATTAATTAAGATCTCATTAACCATTTTGATGATATTCATTTTATTTGTCCAAAATGACTTTTCTTGGTTGAAAATGGTCAATGACGTAATAATTATATCATACAAAGAACAATAATCATGGAATAATTATCATATTTACAAAAATTATGATTTTAAAACCAATAATGAAATATGGTTATGATAAATGAACTATATTAAAACCATTGATACAGAAGGTTGTACGTACCCAGAAATATTGTTTCCATTTTTCAACGGTCATGATGGACAATTGGTAAGTATTATTTTAGATGTATAAATTTATTATTATTTAATATATAAAAAATTAGATATTTAAATATATATATATATATATATATATCCTCCTTGTTTTTTGGTCATTAAAATTTATTCACATCACTTCAAAGAGGTTGAAATCCACACATGCACATGAACAACATTATCATTTTTCAAAGAATAGAATGGTATGAAAGTAGATGATATATTATCTCTATATAATATTAAATATTTCATAAATATCATATGTATTGATTATATTGATTATTAACTGTAACAACATAGACTCTAATAACCCAGATACATTGCTTACTTTATTTTAATGGCTTGGATACATGGGGTAATAACACAATGGACGGATCGGTTTAAAAGTTTCAAGAGACACATACATTCATGATATTCATTTTATATTTTTATTAGAAATTGAAAAATATTCATGGAAATAATTCATTGTCCTTGAACTCATTTAAATTTTTCTTCTTCGCATCCTATGTAATGTAAACAAAACAAGTCTGAGCTCAAACGCCGGGAAAGGGTTACTTATAACTGAAAATATTTTTATTATTATCCTTAAAATCATAATTCAAAATTTCATAATAAAAAATTTATTATAAAAAACTAAAAACACGTTTCATTTGATCAATAACTGGATCACAAAATATTCCGTGGAAAATATCATTTAAATAATCACATGGATAATAAGGAATAATTTCACAGTGAAGGAAATTATTAATATGATGTTCCATGATCTTAGAACCCATGGTATCTATACCATTCTGATCATCCACAAAAAAATTCAAAACAATGTGTAAAATCGCATTATAGTTTTCCAACTATTTTTTCTCATGAGGCCAACCAATGCATCGAGGGGCTATATAATTTTGGGCCCTACCCATCACTTCATGTCCACAAAATTCATCATATATGAAATTATATATTTAATTCATTAATAATATAACTATTAATGTAATATACATATAGGGTAAATAATACATATTTGTCATTATTTTTTCAGTTATTCAAATAACATCAAATGTAGACACTATATATATAACCGGTATTCGATTTTAGAAGATATCTAATTCATGATAGAAAAATAATTATATATAAGATAAATTTAATATCTAATTAAAAATGATAAAAATAAAGTTATCTTCTCAATATAAAGTTAACAATCAAAAAATTAATCAAGAAGTGAGAGGTGTCCGATAATTCATAGAGAATATCGGTTTTTGACAAAAAAAATATTCTTTGAAGAAATAAATGGAATGGAAGTGACATATTAAAATGAAATTTTATGAAATATTTATATTTTTAAACAAAATTAAATATTTATTATAATATCTATTTTTTAAAATTATTACGTTATGGGGAAGTCTATTATCGCTATATAGATTAAAAAAATATCGTTTGGATTTTTTTTGAAAGCATACATTTTAAAACAGTTTTTTGAAATATTCCATTATTGACATATTTAAAATATATTTATAACATAAAATTTACTTGAAAATAATTTGAGAAATAAAAATTACTATTTTAAAATAATTTTTAAGACATGTGCATGGAATAAACAAATATCTGATTTAAAGGGAAATAAAACAGATTTTTTAGTTAAATGTTTATTTTATTGAATAAATTACCAATGAAATTAATTTTTTAATAAAATAAATAAATATAGTAAACAACATATGATAATAAAATAATTTTATATTATGAAGGATAAATAATAATATTCCTATTTGAAAATAATATTAATTCCAAATGAAAGTGAGACTGTAAAATATATTATTTTCACATTAGTAAATTTTAAAATATACCCCTTGAAATAATAAAATAATTTAAATGTGAAACATAATTACTAAATATGATTTTTTGTTAAATATAACATTGCGGTAATATATACACCACAAAAAAATGTATTGGTGCATATTAACAATTAGATATCAATGAAATGGAAATTGAAATGAAACCCCTTACCGCAAGATTTCCATAATTTGAACATTATTTATCTTCATATATAGTTATTTTAATAATGTAATTAATTTACACTAGAACCATATTATTAATCTAAATTTCATATATAATTATATAATGACATTTTACCACCAAATTGTCAATAATATTTCATTATTTAAATTAATTTGTGTCTCAACTTCCATATTTTATCAGTCATAATTTGAAATGGATGTTCTACTCATGTTAATATTATATATTTACACAATATAAATAATTATACTAATTTTATAAATTCCTTTTGTACCTAATAGATACATTTTATTCCCATTATTTAATGTTAGACATGTGAAATAAATCAATTCATAGATATGGTAGGTCTTTAATATGAATAAGTAACGACATCATTCCCCTAACATATGAAATGCTATTAAGAATGATGGTATATTAATTTCACATAGATAATATAATTTTATATGTATCATATAAATTCACTATTTCCATCATTATGGATATCTAGGATTGTTGGGGATGTAAAACATACTACGTCGTTTTTTGATGTCCAAGTCCGTTATACACACGAGTAATGTATTTTGTTCTTATTTGATAGGGAAATAGATGGATAAATATTATGAAATAAACATAATAAAATCTATGTATATGGTTGATATTGTTTATATTATATTCTATGTTTTAATACATAATTTAAGGTTGAAAAATAAGGAAGAAAAAGAAAGATCTTTGTTAAGATGATTACCTTTTCTTAGGGAAACGTCATTTGGATCTCTTCTTAATGACCCTACAGTTAGTATATATGGCAATAAAAAATAAATATAATGTTTATATGGATGTTGGGGAGAGATTTTGGTAGGTTTTTTCTAAGAAAAATGGATGTATATGTGTGGACAACATAGTAGATTGAGTTTTCCTTTATAACTGAGGAGGAGTTTCATTTTTGTAAATACCCAAAACGATTCAATAATAGGAAGTCACTCTCTCCCCAACTACATGAGTAATTTATAAATAATTAACCAATAGAAGTTAACTACAACCGAAACATCTAAAACATAAATTGAAACATTATTTAAATATGTTCTTCCATTATCCTCTAGGATGAATTACTATTACCATCTTAGTTTCCACCATAATAACTAGTTTTTTTATCCTAGGTAATTTAACAATTATGACTAAAATAAAATAACAACTATTATATAAGTTTTACCCAGTGATTATACATATGAAATATAATTAATCAAAAAAACATCTATTTGTGTGGGATTTTAATTTTAACACTAGTTAATGTAACACACAAAACCTTCATTCAATATTAACTGTATTAATTAATTTATTAATTTTTATTCTAATTATTATAACCGAAAATCATGAATAACATATTACATAACATAAATTATAATAATTCAAAATATTTAATCTATTTAATAAAATTATACTCACATAATTTTAAAATTTTAATTTAAAATATAGCCACAAAACATGTCGAAAAATGTTTTTTAAAGAAATTCATTTTCTATATATAAAATTATCTTATACTAAATATATGACTAGTATTTGACATTAGATATTTTAAAAATTCATATAGTTAATCATATAATATTAAAATTTCATTTAAATCATAAATAATTTCATAGTATAATATTTATTAAAATCGACAGATATTATTCTTTTTAAAAAACAACATTTTTATAAATGAACCCATTTTTTGGAAGAATATAACTCTCGCCTCTAGCTATATTTTCATTATTTCAGTGAAATTTATTGCCAATAATTTCTTTTAATACTATTATAATAAAATAATAAAAATTATTAATAGTTAAATTATGAAATTTTTATTTATTTTAATAGGTTATTTCTACTAGAAAATATCAATAAGTAATTCCATGATTATTTTGGCCTAATAAAATCAAAATTGATATTCATCCAAGAAATTTATAATTTTTGTTCCCTAAATTATTAAAATTATAAACGCATTATAGTTTTATTAAAATATAATGTTCCCTTACTATAATTGAAGCTCTAGGGTATGTCTATCTAAATCCATCAAATATATTAAATGTTCTTAGAAGGAAATATATCATAAAGATCAGGGGTTTACATTCTTCCATCCTACAAAATTTCAATCCTCCTATTTTTTAGATATTTCCATCTAAATAAAGTATTTTAGATCTTATTTATAACATCCTCTAGTTCATATGTTACCTCCTCCATTTATTGATTTCTTGAAACTACTATTACCACTTTAGTCACCTGATTCGTTAATAATTTCCCTCTAGTATCAGGAATTTGTATGGGATTATCATGCTTAGATAGATAATGTTCCAATTTTATTTTTTAAAATATTAGCACATGAACTTGCTATGGATTTTAATTTCTTAACAATACTATATGTAATACATTATGTACTTAATAGAGTCTTGGTGGAACTTCAAAATTATAAAAAAACAAAAAAAATCACTATGGAATTTTATAGGGTCCGACGTTCCTCAAAATCATTTTTCCATTCATACAAAATCTCATGACACCCTTCCATGGTAATACTTTGGAATTATAAATCATTACTCTGAATCATAGAAATTTTTTTGTCTACTTTTAGCTTCTCTGATATGGGTTTGAAATTCATTTTGTTTATTATTTCTCCCTCCACATGTTTTCACCCAAAAAGATAGATTTTGATAACATTATCCCAAAATGGTACAGTACGAAATATTATTCCATATAATACTACATACGAAACCATTTTATTATTTATGATTCCACTAAAATATTTCCGAACCTATTTTCAACTTTTATTATAAATGATTTTATAAATCATTTATCCCTAGAAAACAGAAAATTAACTCACAATCTCATATACCAAATATGTGAATACATTAATTATGTATTCATATAAAGAAATGTAACCTCATAAATTACCATAAACCCTTAATGGAAAAATGAGTTCCATGGAAAAATATATCGTTCTTCATTCCTTAAATAAAATAATAATTATTTAATATATTCTATTAATCTAAACAATTTGTAAACTTAATTATGTATAACGTAAAAACATTTTTTTCATCAAACCTATAATTAGTTCCAATGAGATTAATAATATAAAATTTAGTCCATAAATTTCAATAATCTGTTTATGCAAAAAAAAAATTAACTAACTATTTGGAACATTTTATAGGTTATATTTTAATGAATAATTTATTCAAAAAAAATATCACCATTACAGTAAATCAATTTTCATGGTTATTAGTACCATTCAAAAAATTATTTCAAATCAATAAAGAAACAAATTAGTAGTTAAATCCTTATAAATTTAATGGTTGTTATAAATATAATATCATTGATAAAAAAACTTATAAATCTTAATTTGTTAATTCAAATACAGAATCAATTTCATTATTCTACTTCAATTATATTAATAACATATTCTTGATCTTGATCCTCTAATGTCTTCTAAGATTTATTATGTTAAAAATATGAAATTTTGATTGTGTATTGACCCGTATCCTTATATTTAAAACATTTAATATTACGTGTTTCCCTACTACCATTTTATTCATGATCTTGAGGGTTATCTCTCTTCACATGAAGAAAAATCATATTTCCAAAAAGTTGGTACTGGGTTGTTTTTTAAACAGTTATCACATGTGGGAAAATATTTCCTCTCTCATCCACTTTATCTATTTTGTTCTCATATTTTCTGTTCTAATCATAATTCCATTTGATTATATAGGTTATGGAAAATTCCTTCTCTATTTTGATTGTGCATTAAACAATTTCATCACATGGGGATCATTTTTAAGAGAGGAGATCCCTTCAAATACTTATTTTAAAACATTAAAATAAATGATCAAAACATGATTTTTTTATTTCAAATATAGTATATAGAATATATGTATAGTATTGTAATGTTACCCTCATAATCAAAAAAAAACTATTCATTATTATGATTTAAGATAACTTGAATATAATTTATTTCATTGCATTTCTAATATGGGTAATATTTTTCAAAGAATATTTCCTTAAAAAATTTCATTCCATGTATTATATTTCCTCTTAATCCATAGTATTATTAACTATTTAATAGCAATAAATACAATTTCCTTTGATTAAGTACACTAAAATATTATCCAAATATATTTCATCATATCGTACGACCAGAAATATATTTTCATGCCTCTAAATTATTTTCTCAGTTATAACATGATTAGCAGTCTCACTTAATGATGGGGTATTCTATCACCTGAACTGATCCAACATATAATAATGGAATTTTTGAACAATGGATTGCTCTATTTCATAAATTTCCTATTTCATAACCTAAATAATCTTCCCTAATACACCCATGATCTAAAAAGTTATAATACTAGTAATATCATCTTTCTTAGCAAGGAAATATTTACATTGTCCATTAGTATTGATTCCCTTCATTATTCCAAGATTGAATTTTAAAAAATTACATCAACTAGAATAACTCAAATAATTATGAATTTTAATGCATAATTCATATTTCTACATATTTTTTTAATACTTAACATAAGATGAAAAGTTATGTATTATTAATATCAGAATCTAATTCATGGTTTATTTTGGGATATCATTAATTTCAAAAAACTAATAATGGTTTGTAACGAAAATATGAATTATCTTAAGTGCACCCCGTAGGAGTATCAAACAAGGCGCAAGGTAAGTAGAGACTTAATTTGAACCCTAATTATGGAAAATATATACTTAAACCTCATTTTTGGGGTTATTACGAATAAATTCATATGTGGTAAAACAAAACCCACTTGTAGTATTCAGATAGGGAAGTATTTATAGGAAATAAAAAATTATATGTTCTTTACCAATATGTTAGCATGTTCTTATCTAATTATCCAGAAATTCTACCAGAGGGTTATTTTATATAATCTATGATTTCATAATCTAGTTCCCAAGTTCTATGCTAAATATTTATTGATTAAAAATGTGACAACCTTGACATTTGTAACCAAGACCCTGGTCTAATTTATTAGAATAGATTGGATACAAGCAGTCAAATCCAAAAGGAAATGTCTTTTACTAGTTTTGGATAACCGGATACATACATGATAAAAATTTTATATTGTGTATAGAAAAAAAGAAAACAGTGTAATAGAAAATATTCTAAAACCTTGATCACATTCAAATAATCATTCTTCACATTATAGAAAATGGAAACAAAATATGGGTGAAATCAAATACTCCATAAGGGTTACATTTAGTAAAATATATAATAAATCTAGAAGTAATAAAAAATATGAAATGGTAAAAAACTAAAAAAATTCTCTATTTATTAAATATCTTTTCTATCATAATTATATAAAGCATAATTAATATTCCATGGTAAATAAATGAAAACAAATTCCATTTAATCAATAAATTCATCACAAAATGAATACTGGGATAATATAAATGAAAAAATCACATGTATAATAATATATTAATTTATAAATAAGGAAATTATTAATATTATAGACCTATTTTTTAAGAACCATTGAATCTATAATGTCAAAACCATTCAGAATAATGTTAAAAACTACATGTAAACCCCATTTAATTTGTCCAATTTATTTGTCTCATGACATCTAATAATACATTAGTGGGCTATATAATTTCAGAACCATCCCTTATCTCCATATAAAAATAATTAATATATATATATAATGATAAATTTCATTCATAAACAATTTTTATTATTAAAAATACCGATTTGGATTAAATAATAAGGATTTATCTATATTTCCTTAATAATCAAAATAACATTCAATGTTGACATCATATATAAAAATGGTATAAATTTTAGAAAAAATACATATCAATGATATAATGACTATGTATATTTAAGATAAATATTATATATAATTAAGAATAATCACAAGTAAATGATTGTCTTAGGATAATTTTAACAACCAAACATTTGGTAAAAATTGAGAGGTGA
The DNA here is from genome assembly GCA_963277665.1 of Viscum album. Lineage (NCBI taxonomy): Eukaryota > Viridiplantae > Streptophyta > Magnoliopsida > Santalales > Viscaceae > Viscum > Viscum album. Next base: position 409,208,961 of record OY728130.1, read on the forward strand.
TGATCAGTTTGTCTAGAATATAGTTTTATTAAATAAAATCAATTATATTGGATGAATAAATGTATTGAATTGAGTTATAGAAATATTATTTCACAGAATATTTTTCCTTTTAAAACCATTCAAAATGTTCTTATGAAGTTACATTTTTTAAAATGGTTATGATGATTGGGAGTTTGTCTATTTTGTTCATGTTGAAAAAAATTCCTTATCCTATTTTTCAAAAAATATCCATTTTTAAAAATGGTGATTGATTTATTTCAAACCATTTTTAAAATTTAATTATAAGATATATAGTCCTTAGTATGTCATTTGGGTCATTAAAAGTAATTTTTTATAAGAGTTTTTGGAAAACATGGACCCCAAAGAAAGATATATTTGATTTTAATAGAAATAAACTTGATTTTTATTTTAAGTTTTTTATTGCATGAATCATGTTCCAAGTAGTGTAAAAGTTAATAGATAATATATAATAACCTTAAAAATATAGAGTATAATAAAATTAAGGGATCTTATAAATGATTAATGATAATAATCTTTCATGAAAGTAAAAGGCATTTAAAAAGAATAAGATAATATAAAATAGATTCTTTTCACTTTCATAACCTTTAAATTATCCCACATGAAGAAAAGAAATGAAAAATTCAAAAAACATAATGAATAGTTATTCATTTTAAATAACTCAATTGGATATTATATACAACACATAAAATTTAAAAGGTTCATATGAATAAATATGTCTCCATGAAATGAAAATTATTATGAAATCCTTTCCCTCACGATTTCTCATAGCCTAAAACACCTTTAACTATATTGTAATTGTAATAATAATATTATTGATGTATTGAAGAATCATAATCATATTTATAATTTCATATATTATCCTCCTACAAAAATTTATGTTGATATCATTTCATTATGTTTATTATTTTGAGTGTTAATTTCAATGATTTATCATGGATGTTTTCTCATGGAAGTTCTTGTTAATGTGAATAGGATATTAATCCATAATCTCCATAATGATAATAGTGTAATAAATATCCTATTTACTTAGTATATACATTTTTAGAACTATTCCTGATAGTTTTATATGGAAAATAAAACACATCAATTTTACGACACGGTAGATCGTATGTACCTATGAGAGTTCATATAATTTATTTTAAAAGTGAATGGGGTAGATAATGGATTTTATATTAATTAACATAATTAATATCACATCATATGTATAATATAAATTCATTATTTCTATCATTGTGATTATCCATTTAAGATGGTGATGGAAAACAACATATATTGGTTCGTGAGGCAATAGTTTGTTGTACACATGAGTGATTTCATTATTAGTTTCATCAACATATTAACATCTATGTATATGGTATATAATTATTATATTATAATGTATGTCTAAGTATATATTTGAGGTTGAAAAAGAAGAAATAAAACGAAGAAGATTTATTATGATTGTTAATTTCTCTTAGAGAAACCGTCATTAGATCTCTTCTTAAGGACCCTAGGGTTAGATCTTGTAGAATAAAAGCTAACTATAATATGTAAGGATGTTTTAGAGATACAAAATAGGCGTTTTATCATTCCAAAAGGGTTTATAGTAGTGAATATGTTTGGGTAGGGAGTTCTCTTTTACATGTGATATGGACTGGCATTTTTTTTAAATACCCAAAAGTATTCAATAATGGGTAGACACTCTCACACCAAATTCCACAAAAATTGAGACATGATGTAGTGGAGTGATGTAAATATCTAAAAATACCTCCATAACATTATAAAAAATCTTTTTTAAACATTTTCTTCACATATCCTCTATTTTTACATTTTTAATATTATTTTCCACCATAGTAACTAGGATTTGAACATAACTAATTTATCTGTTAAGAATAAAATTAAATCACCACTGTTAGATAATTTTAAAAAATAATTCTAAATTCTAAATAAAATATATCAAAAAATTATATACATGTGGAAAATTAATTTTGACCTAGGAACATATGCACAAAACACCTTTTTAACCTTAACTAAATTAATTGATTTATTACTATTTTTAATTATCATTTGGTCAAAAACAATTTGGCCTATTTACATAATAGTAATTATTATGATTCCAAATATGAAATTAATTTTATAAAATTCACATCAGATAATTGAAAAAAATATAATCTAAAATATTGCATAAAATGTATCGATAATTTATTTTTCATGAAATGTACTTTTTAGGCCTAAGATGGTCATATATTAACTATTTTACAAGAAAACATCATTATACAGTTTTATTTTCTTATATTTTCTCACGACCCCCTCCCCACAAAGATTACCCTCTAAGATAACACATGTGGAAGAGAGATATATGATAGAAACCAACCAACTCCAACTCAACTACTAAGATAAAAAATACCAAGTACCAATGTGAAATGCCTTGAAAAACTACTAAAACTAAAAGCATAAAAACGGCAAATACCCAAAAAAAAGTAAAATAGTAGAAACCATAACCCCGAACAGCTCCTCCAACCACAAACTTGTAGTAACCAGCATAATCTCCAACCTTCTCCAAGTGACTTGAAAATAATTTTATATATACATATGGTGAGTGTAACTATATACTCAGTAAGATCCTTCCTGAAAACTCTTTTTCAAAAGTAAAGAAAGCATTATAAAGCACAATGAATAATAATTGAGACTAACTCTTCATCTAAATAGGTATAATAAGTACCCATCCTCACCATGGATACACACAAAAATTAATGCATACAAGAGTATATTATATTGTAAAGAATATTAATAGTACTCTGTTACTACTTTCCCACTAGTTTTCTTCTCTTCCCCAATGTCGCACGTTCTAAGGATCTCTCTCTGAAAATTTTTTCCCATAGACACCTAGGCGAAGCACTACAAGATGCACCTCATGCAACAAAACCACCATCTCCACGTAAGCAGAATAACCAGGTAGTTTTTGGGAGCCACCACAGCTCGCATAACATGTATCATAAATTGTGTATTATACCTCAAGCCATTACATCCGATAAACCGAGTAAGGATCCTCAAGCCATCACATTATATACATGTTACATATATATTACTCTATAGAAAAATATATCCCGAATATTTGTGTCTGAATAACCACAAGCCATTATATCCCTCTAAACAAATATACGGGGAAAACTAACCATTATGCCTACAAGAAGAAGTAACTACCAAGAGAAGAGAGCGGGGCCAAATGGGGCAGTTTTCCATTAATCCTTTCATCGAAATATAGGGGAAAACACCCCCCCCCCCAGGGCTCCGAATCCCCAGGGTGTTATTTTCTCTTACTGACAGGGTGTACAACTATATAGAAACACAAAAAGTGCAGAATATACCATCCCTCACAACCACACTATGGGAATAACCTAATCTTAGAATCAACTGCAGCTAACGTCTCTCGGACTCCGGACTCCAACTTCTAAGACTAGGTATCCTATAATAACATAACCATTTAAAGGTCTTTAATACATTATTTCATTTCCTTTTTATCATTTTCACTTTACATTAATTAATTATTTAAAAAATAATTAACCAATAAAAATTCCACATTAAATTTCATTCGAATCACACTAAAAGTACACTGTCCCTTTAAAATTACAACCTCATCATTATGATCCAGCAAACTCCATCCCCATGGGTTAAAATCTTTTATTCAATTATTCATTATAGAATTACTTTCCCATATTTCCAGGCATTCTAGAAAAACAGACTATACTACTAATCATAAGGGGGATCAATAGGCTGAGTAGATGTAATACATGTCGAGTCTTTTCCACTGATATCAAGAGCATAGAGCCACACTCCCTTGAGAAGCTATGCACGAAAAGAACGTGGAAAACCCCACGTGTATTTGACACTTTCAGAATAAGGGTAAGTAAGATCAAATTACTTGAGAAGTGGGGAAAGGTAAAGTATAAAATAAGCCAATAAGAATCAGCAGGCATCTAATAGTCACATCCATCCCATTCCATTATCCCAGGTGTCCTCCCCGACACCCACACGGGTAAACAGATGCATTTCTCCACTCTAAGGGTCATCGACCACCACAACCAAAGGTATCAATGACCCCACATATCACAAAAATCATCCATGCTCACATCACAACACAAGAAGCATGAAAACAAACATCTTAACAATTGGGCCCTTTGCATTTTAACAATCAAGAGGTTAACTTCCAACCCTTCATAGAATTATCGAACAATCAGTTTTTAATCCATCTTGAATTAACCGATTTATTATTCATAGGTTCTGGATAGAGAAAATATTTTCAATTAAATTTAAATTTCATTTCATTGTTTGAAACCCACAAAAGTGTTTCTCTATGATGAATTTCTTTATTTTTATGATATTGGTGTTATTTTTAGATGAACATTAAAAATGGACCATTTCGGATTTTTAAATGTTTTAAATTATTTTGGTAGTTTGGACATAACATATTCGACATTAATTCAAATTGAAAATTTAATTATTTTCCAGATTCTACATATCTTGGGATTTATTTACTATATTTAGACCAAAATTAGAATTGTCTATATGGAAGCTCAAAAGAAGCTCAAAATTTTTCTCAATAAATTGTTTACAGTTCTGCCGATTTTTTGGTGTGGGGTCCATAAATCATTCTTGGTGTGCCAATTGTTGTGAAATTTGTTTGATGAACGCTCAAAGAGTTCAATAATATCTTTAACTAATGCAAATACGCATGAATTGTCCATTTAAGGGGCCAGTAATGCTTCCTAATCTGGGGGTTGGAGTTTTCGAGAGTCTGACTAGACAAAATAAATGGTCAGAGTAAAACGAGAATTAGTCTCTGAATACTTGTCCAAATCCGCTGATATTTTGAGGTAAACCTCCCAAGAGCATTACAAACAAAATTAAAGAAGGGTGAAACACTTAAAGATGTCATTTATTGGGGATAAAATGCATCAACATTCAGGTGATAAATTCTAGCTATAAAAGGAGGAGAGATCCACCCTCTCAAAGCAACCCATTCTCCATCCCATTTGTTCCACGACATCAACAAGGAGAACTTTTCAGTTATCTATTTTATTTTATTTTTCTCATAGTTTTCAAATGCCTTCTTCTTCCCCATTCATCCCAATTACCCATACCATGTAGGGGTAAACATTTGGAGTGATTAGGGAAGGGTTGGTTTTCTATGTTGTAATGATTGAGTTCTTGAACGTAATTGAATGAAATTTCATTCTTCTTAAAAGTTTTTTTCCATTTCATATAGCAGATTATATTATCAAGTGCGATAATTCTTGAATTTTAATTCTGTTATTTATTTTTTCCTTGGTAAAATAATCATTATCTCCCTCCACTAATTTTTGGTTTATATACGATGGAATAAATTGGGGATTGGTGGTGAAGTACTCGATGATCGTCAGTACATTTAAAAGATTTAGTGAATGTCCTCGAATTTTTGGGATAAACAAGACCTGATCGGGTATTGCCCATATCAATTGAGGATATTCAATACAACTATTTTCACATGGAAGAAGATTTGACCAAACCAAGATCTTGGTATGGTTTTCTCTCACCATCATAATTTCACCAAGGAAGTGAGATGAAATTATTGCGGAAACTCATTAGAGCCAACTAATAAGAAGAGATTTAAATTAAATTGAACAAGGATAGCATTACAATTATGAATCTGACCCTGACCTAATGACCCTTTTAATATCATAGTTTTTCAATCATTTGAATTTTAATATCCATTCGATCATTTTCTTATCAAACACACCAATTTTACCCTCATTTAAAAGTGACAAACTATTTTGTGTGCACTCCTCTTTGGGAGAAATCCTAGGTCAACCACATTACTACAATTTATCATAAAAAATAAATGTTTTCCCTACCCTGTGACAGGATTTCCTCAAACATGGCGCCGTTTCTAGGGAGGTTGTTCCACAATTTATTTGTAAATATTTGAATTTTTCAAATTAAAAAAACATCAAAAATATTTTTCAATGTTGGTTTCAAATGATTATTTTTTTAAATTCACGGAACAATTATCCACATGTTCAATAACTAATTATCGAATCCTCATAGTCTATAGAGTATATAATTTCTTTCTTGGCTAAACAAATTCAGGGAGCTCAAATCCAAATCCTCACAGAGGATGAATTCAAGGATCTCATTAAAAAGCTTGAAGAGAACCTCGAATACCCAGTGTTAAAGGGTTTGGCAAGAGATTTAATTGAACATTAAGAGTATTTTCCAGAATTTTATCAAGAAATGATCAAAGTGGAACACCAAGAAGAATATGTTCACAAGGATCTTGAAGCCCAATTTGAATGAATTAGTCAAAACATTCATAACCTGGAGACCTCAATAGAGTGGATAGCTGAACATGTACATTCATCCCAGGATCAAAAACATGGAGCCATAACAAGAACCAGAACTAGAAAATATGATGGAAGAAGTAGCCCAAAAAATCCTTCATGTTGATGATCCCATAGAAGCCTTGATGAAATTAAAAGAAGATCCATTGAGCCTAGCTCAATCAATGTTGATGAGATCTATGAAGAAGATTTAGAAATAGAAATACATATGGGTGATCAAAAAGATCTAGACAACTTCTGGACTAAGTGTGAGTAATTTCTTGATCAAACTATTCCTCATAATGTAGAAGATTCAAAAATCTTGAAGGATAAAACCACCCTAGAAGGGGAATTTGAAGAGAAAATAGAGGAGTCTGACTACCTACATATTTTTAGGGAAATTCAACTACATGTGGAACCTACCATTGAAGAAGAAATTGAAGGAAAAAACTCAGGGAGATAATCTTTTCAAAAACTCATTATATTTTAATTTTGTTGTAATTGAATTTAGTATTACCTCCCCTTGTTTTAATTTTTCAGATTCATCCAACACTTGTATTTCCTTGGAGGGAGAATATACCTCTGAAGGGGAACATCTGGAGCTCCCCAAACCTGTTGAACATTTATTAGAGGGTGTACCTAAGAAGATTGAAGTGGATTTTCTGGAGGAAAATGAGACACAAGATACTTACTTTGAAAGTGAAGAGTTTGATATTGATTCTTCATGATTATTCTTTTTCATATAGAATTAAACTCTGACATTACCTTTGATTTTTCCACTAATGTATCATACCTTCAACAACCACTAGAGAATAAAGAAGATGCTATTCAAGAAGAACCCAAGAAAGAGGAGGACTCATTTATTGTTCTAACCCCACCATTCATGTTGTATCCCATTTCAATGGGGGTGGAATTGGTGTATTTTATCGATGGAGTCCTCAATAATAAGGAAGAAGTTCATCCTAGAAAGAAGAATTTTTTTTTGTTCATGAACAAGAATCCTCACCCACAATCAGATTTGGTATAACCAATTAGAACTTCCCATCTGGAGGCAGTCAAAACCCAGGGCCACTTGGGGGATTAAACTAAGATCTATCCTTATATTCTCATCCTATTTCTAATTTTTTTGTTTCAATAAAACTCTTAGGTTTCTTTTGAAGTTTTTCAGAGTGAAACACTTAGGAGCTTAACTCATTGTTGCACTGCGAATAAGCCAGGTTGTACCTCTCCTTTATTTTTACTTGTTTGTTGTGAATCAATCAAAAATATTCTCTATTGTTAAATAAATTTTAATTTACATAAGACACAACATCATTTCATTGTGGGGGATTGAACCTTTGTAGTTTAATATTTTTATTTTGTGTTTGTTTTTCAAAAAAAAATTATGAGTTTTCATATTTTGCTGTATTTTATTCAATTTTTGGTTTTTTTTTTGAAACCTTTGAGCAGAAATTATTAACATTACCATATTTGAAACCCATTTTAATGAGTTAACCAATCTATTCCATGAAACTAAGCATAAATTAATACTGAAATTAATTTGTTTCAAGTTTAAATCTGTTGGAATTTCATGAGAAGTACACTTATTTTTGAATCGCATGAATTATTTCACTGTCTATAACTTTGAAATCACTTTCTTGTGAGGATTCTAAACCATTTTTGTCATATTATTTTCAGTCACCTCACTTCCTGAGAGAAACAAACCATGCTTTCTTTAACCATAATTTGATTTATTCCTTTAAAAAATTGAGGGTTTTATGTACATGTGTTTTAAATGATTGAGGTATTTATTTGGTTTTAAGCCCCCTTTTCAAAATAATACAATAAATTATGTCCCACCTTTACATTTATCATACATAAGCCCTTAGATTTCATGAATTTCATTATAGGTTTATGCCACATTACAATCCAATTTTCCATATCCAACCTGCTCTGGAAGTGAAATTGCATGATCTTGTTGAACTGAAGTGTGGGGGAAGACATCTTATGGTGTACTACCTCATTCAGTGATACTTTGAGTGGAAAAAAATTTAAAAAGCTGTTGTTTATATTGAGAATTTAATTTTTTTTATAAAGCTTTTCCTTTCTGAAGATTTCATGATAAGATAAGTTGTGCCTTTCTAGAGCTTCCGATGTAAAAAAAGAACGTTGTGCCTATCTGGAGCTTCCAAGAAAAATAATATTTGAAAAGATTGAAATTTTTTCTACTGAAATCTTGAGCTGATTAAATTATAATAGAGCCTATTTTCTACAAAGGGGAAGTGAAGGAGACCATGTTTGGGTGATAATTAGAATCTTGCAATTTTGCTTCAAAAGAGCTGAGCCCTCCTTTTTCGGCCTCAGATTTTTTAAATTCTAAATCCTACCAACCGAAATCCATAGAACAACCCTCAAAAGTCCTCATGAGAGACACATGTTCTTTACTCAATTCTGGTGGAGAAGTAGGAATTTATAAATACTTTGGTGACTCTTGTGTGATTTTGGATGCGAAAATCCCTATTGAGCATTTACATTTGTGAGATGAGAAAAAATTCATGTGAGGTAGGTGTTTTGTGTGTATGGGATCTGAAATGAAGTGGAAATATTTTATATAATCTAAAATGTATAACTTGAAATAATTTGTTTTGATGAGGCATGATATCTTTTTGTTTCTTAGTATAGATTTGGTAGACCTCCTTAGTATTTGTTTTGGTTATGATTTGATTTGATTTTGATATTTACTTGTCCAGGAGTCCAAGTCCTATGTGTGGGGGAATGGATAGAGAAATTTTTTTCAATTAAAATTAAATTGAATTTCATTTTTTAAAACAAAAAAAGTGTTTCTCTATTACGAATTTCTTCATTTTTATGATATTGGTGTTATTTTGATCCGAACAAAAAAATGGCACATTTTAGATTTTTAACTATTTTAAATTATTTCTGTAGTTTGGCCCTAACATATTATACATTAATACAAATTGAAAAATTCTTTTTTTCTAGATACAAAACATCCAGGGCATCATTTACTATTTTTGGACCAAAAGCTGAATTGACCATATGGAAGCTCAAAAGAAGCTCTCCAATTGTCTCATGAAAACTGTTTACAGTTCCGCTGATTTTTGGTGTGGGGTCCATAAATCATTCTTGGTGCACCCAATTGTGGTGCAATTCATTTGATGGAAACAAATGGAGTTGGGAAATATCTTTAATGAAGGAATGGACACGTGAATTGGCCGTTTAAGGGGCCATTAAATCTTCTTAATCCGGGGGTTGGTGTTTTGGAGAGTATGACTGGAGAGAATAAATGGTTAGAGTAAAAGGAGTATAACACTCGGAATACTTGTCCAAATCCACTAATATTTTGAGGGGAAACCTTCAAGAGAATTATTAACAACATTAAAGAAGGGTTAAATGCCTGAAGATGTCATTTATTAGGGCTACAACACGTCAACATCCGGGGGTCAAATTCAGGCTATAAAAGGAGGAGAGATCCTCTCTCTCAAAACATCCCATTCTACACCCCATTCCTTCCAAGACATCAAGAAAGAGAAATATTTGACTTTCTATTTTATTTATTTTATTTTTCATAGTTTTGTAATTCCTTTTTCTTCGCCATTCATCATTATTACCCTTACCAAGGTGGGGTAAAAATTTGGAGTGATTGTGGAAGGGATTGTTTTCAATGTTGTAATTCTTTAGTTCTTGAATGAAATTGAATGAAATTTCTTTGTTCTTCAAAGTTGTTTTTAATTTCATATAAAAGATTTTTTTTATCAAGTGCGATCGTTCATGAATTTTAATTCAATTATTTATTTTATCCATGGTAAAATAATCATTATCTCCCTCCACTAATTTTTGGATTATATATGATGGAATAAACTGGGGATTATTGGTTAAGTACTCGATGATCTTCAGTACGTGTAAAAGGTGTAGTGAATTTTCGTGATTTTTTGGGATAAACATGACCCGATCAGGTATTACCCTTGTCAATTGAGGATATTCAATACAACTATTTTTCACATGGAAGGATATTTGACCAAACCAAGATCCTGGTAAGGATTTCTCTCACCGTCATAATTTCACCAAGGAAGTGAGTGGAAATGATTGTGGAAACTCACTTTAATCAACTAAGAAGAAGATATTTGAATTAAATTGAAGAAGGATAGAAATACAATTAAGAATCAAACCCCGACATAAACTCCCTTTTAATATCATAGTTTATCAATAATTTGAATTTGGATTTCCATTCAATCATTTTCTTATCAAACACACCATTTTTATCCTTGTTTAAAGGTGACAAACTGTTTTGTGTGCACTCCTCTTCGGTAGACATCCAAGTTCATACAAATTACTACATTTTAACATAGGAAATAATTGTTTTTTCAGAGTTGACCAAACCAAATCTTGGTAAGGATTTTTCTCACCATCATAATTTCACCAAGGAAGTGAGAGGAAACGATTATGGAAACTCACTTTAATCAACTAAGAAGAAGAGATTTGAATTAAATTGAACAAGGATAGCATTACAATTAGGAATCTAACCCTGGCCTAATAACATATTTAATATCATAGTTTTTCTATCATTTGAATTGGAATTTCCATTCAATAATTTTCTTATCAAACACACCATTTTTACTCTCGTTTAAAAATGACAATCCGTTTTGTGTGAACTCCTCTTTGGGAGACATCCTAGGTCAACCAAATTACAACATTTTAACTTTGGAAATAATTGTTTTGCCACACCGTAAAATAGGATTGCATCAGTTCCAAATTTAGGAAACCTAATTAGAAAGCTATCAAAAATAATTAAACATGTTCACTACACCAATTTGATTAACATAAAATTACAACAATGAGAACTAGATTCATTTATATGCATCTTTATATTCTAACTAAAAAATTATCAATTAATTTCTATTTATATTCCTTACCAATTTCCATCAAGAACGAACAACTAAACAAAGAAAACATAGATATCACAATATCTATAAAAACAAGACGCAATAACATACAATCAATAAAAATTTATTTATACAGTTCAAATGTTTATTATGTAAATTTCATCGTCATCCAGTGGGATAAAACATGCTAATGATATAGCTGCACATAAAAGAAAATATAAGCAATGAATCCCCTACCTCAAATATTTCTTTATGTTCTTTATCCACACAACGGGTCATGATCCTCCTCTCGCGACAACTACATCCACCCGAAGATGCCACAGTACGACCGCAACAACTGAACCCCAAGAAAACTCCATCAGACGCATGGAGATTACATGATATAAAATGGAAAGGAGATACAAGAGAAGATGAAACATAAAATAACGATGATAAAACATACCTTATATTGAATATTGATTGCTACTGATTGGTTGCACAAAAACTGGGGGTGCATTTGTAGTAAGAAGGATGTCAAGGAATCCAATCCATGGGGAATGGTTTGATATAATGATTCCAATGGGAAGGAAGGAAAGGTTCGAGTGTCTAACATTAGTGAACAGCGAGGAAGAACAAGGGATGTATAAATTCTTTCAATTTTGATGATTTAACCAAGAGACGGTTTAAGATACGCTTATTTTCCCATTAAAAGAGTATTGCATTAAACCATTCGGTTTTACCAAGTAAAAACATACCGAGCCATAGGAATAATTAATATAAGAGTTATGGACTTTGAACCAGCTTTAGATTCATTAAAATAATGCTTTAAATTCAGTTTACGTCAAAGGAAACATCAAATGGGAGAAACTGTAGGACGCTGGAAACACTGTTCATGAACTCAAAATTTGGAAAAGGAAAAACATTGTTCATGAACCTCGCCATTAGAACCTCACCGATGAAACCCTGTTCATAAACCTCAATGATAGAAAACTGTACTCCTACCATTCTAGAAAGAATGTTCACTGATGGAACTGTTCATTGAATTAGAAATTTGGCAAAGGAAGGAGGGGTTACCATTAGAGTATATAGATAGAACTGTTCACCAATAGAACTGTTCATAGAATTGAAAATATAGAAAAGGAAAGAGAGGTTACTGTTAGAGGTTACCATTAGAGGTTACTAATAGAACTGTTCACTGATGGAAGTGTTCATTGAATTGGAAATTTGGCAATGGAAAGAGAAGTTACCATTAGAGGTTACTGATATATCTGTTCACAGATGGAATTGTTCATAGATTTGAAAATTTAACAAAGGAAAGAGAGGTTACTATTTGAGGTTACCGATAGAATTGTTCACTGATGGAATTATTCATAGAATTAAAAATTTGGCAAGGATAGAGAGGTCACCATTAGAGGTTACTGATAGAACTATTCACCGATGGAACTGTTCATAGAATTGGAAATTTGGAAAAGGAAAGAGAGGTTACCGATGCACTATTTACAACTGACTACTATTGGAACTGTTCACCGAGGGTCACTGACGCTGCTATTCACACAAGGTTACCGATGCACTATTCACAATTGTCTACCATTTGAACTATTCACCGAGGGTTACTGATGTTATTGTTTATAGAAGGATACCGATGCACTGTTAATAAAAAGGTAAAATTTGGCAAAGTGTTGGGGATAAGTCATTTTAACCTACCTGAACACCTCAAACACCATATTTTCATAAAGGAATATACCAGAGAGGTCCGGCCCATTACATCAGATACCTTTCAAAAAATTGTTTTCCTCAGGAATTCAAAGCCCACCTTAAGGGAAACCAAATGGGATCCGAACAACCACCTATCGAGATACGTCTCCAAAAGAGAGAAACCCACAAGAAGCAACAAAAGAAATTCATAATATAAACACGAAATGTATAACCACAAAGTGGACATCATTACATGAATTGTGGTAAACCACAAATAACTCTGGGTACTGAGCACGTATCTATGACTCACGTTCCCATGTGCTCTCTTCCATGTCGTTGTGTCACCACAAGACACAAACCAAGGTGGTAGAATGCCCGAACAACACCTTCTCCAGGTGGTCTTGGATCTCCACAGGTTTCTCTTCAAAGGTCGCATTATCATCAACATCGATCTCTCCCTAATTGATGATGTGAGATTCATCATGAAGATAACGATGGATCTGTGATACATGGAAAATATCTTGTATCTGAATCATCTGCGGGGGAAGTGCTACTCGATACGCCACAAATCCAACACAATATAACACCTCGAAAGGCCCAAAAAACCAGGGAGAAAGCTTACTCACACGTCCAAACCTTCTCTTTCCATGATGGGGAGTCACCTTTAGAAACACATGTTCCCCAACATTAAACTCTAAGGGTCTCCTTCTTTGGTAAACATTTCATTTATGACGATCTTTCAATGTATTCATCCCCTAATGAATCTCATGAACCATCTCTGTTGTATTCTGCACTAGTTTGGGTCCGAGAATTGCTGACTCTCTGACCCCAGACCAACACAGCCGAGAACGGAATGGTCGTCCATATAAGGATTCAAATGGTTCCATACCGATGTTGGTGGAGTGAAAAATGTAATTTTAAGCCAACTCCACCAAGGGTAAGTTCCTCATCCGTGAATATCCAAAATCAAGAGCACAAAAGCGTAATATTTCTTTATGAGTCTTGATGGTTTGCTCTGTCTGACCATCCTTTTGAGGATGAAAAACAGTGCTAAGGCATAGTTGAGAACCGAAATCATATTGTTGACCTATCCAAACACTAGATGTAAAATGTAGTACCCCCCAATTTCTGGTATGTAACCCTTAATTGAAACGTTTCTTGATTTTAAATGTTTTAGGTGACGTTTGGGAGAATCAGGAGATCCTGGATTGAAGTTCAAAGCAAAGGTGAAGGCACACGGGTGGCGCATGGTTTGTCAAACCGTTCGGCCAAACCGTGTGTGTCTGACTGAGGAGGTAGTGGCTTCCGCAAAGTCGGTGAATGGTTAAGAGAAACCGTGCGATGAGACCATGCGTGAAGGATGGATGAGGTAGAAGCTAACGCACGGTTAGCGCACAGTTTGTCAAACTGTGCAGACTAACCGTGCGATCACATAATGTTAGATCCTAAAATTGTGGATCTAACTCATTTTTCCTTTAATTTCCTTGTTTAAACCTCCTAAGTGTCCCTAACTCAAGATTACTCTCCCTTGAAGGTTGGAAGACTTCTCCCAAGTGTTCTGGAGGCGATCTGAAAGCTTCTCTTGGCGAATCGAATCCGGATTCTTAAGGTATGTGATCATTATTGATCAGTTTCTTAGATCTACTTAGATCTACTTCTCCTCTTCTCTCATTTTCTTGGATCTATGCCTGTTATGTGTGGATCTATGGGTTTTAATTCCAAATATGAAAATATTTGGGATTTTTTTAGGAGAAGAGATCTATGGAGGGTTTTTGGAGTTTGAACTAGTGTCCTTGAGCATTCTTCGTCTATGGCTTGGTTTTTCCCAATTTGTTGATGTAAGTGGCTTCACTCTCAATTCCACTTTCTTAGAACGTGATGCCTTATATTTTTAAGTGGTTACATATTTTGTTGCATTAAAGAAATGGTTTTAACTAAAAGGTTTGATGTTTTATTGAAAGGTGTTGAACAGACTTGGTTTCGGTATGGATTGGCATGTGTTGTGGTGTTTGTTCATATTCATTGGGATAGAAAAGGGCGAGAAGTACCCCCATCAAATGTTTTTATGGATAAGGGCAAGATGTACCCCCATCAAAAGGGACAGATAAGGACGTGAAGTACCCCCGTCAAGGTAGTCCACTAAGTGACGACTTAGTGGAAGGATAACTCACCACACACAAGTATAGGGAGGTCCAGGTTGCATGCATGGTAGTTGTGTGGATTTGTGAAATGGAATGAATGTGAAAAAATGGAAATGTGAATATGATTGTAAACCTTGATTGGTTGCTTTTCTTGAGAAAGATGGTTTTGTTGGAAAATGGTTTTGACATGGAACTTGTGATATTGTGAATTGTTTTAGAATTGTTTTATATAAATTGTTTTATATAAATGTGCAAACATGTTTTTTACTAGAGGCATGGGTTGGAAAGTCATTGGGGAAAATCTAATGAGTTTTATTACTCACCCTCTGCTTTGGCACGTTGGTGCTTTTGTAGATGTCTTATACCGGGATGTTGGAAAAGGTAAAGTGTCGCATGTTTATAGAACTACTTCGTGACACTTGGGCTGGTTCGTGATGTTGGATCTTGGAGCTGTGGAGCATGGTGTTTGGTTGTTGACTTGTGGTCTTCTAGTTTTCTTTCTTCTGTTAATCTGATTTGGTTTTTACTCCATTGTTGCACATAGTTGGGGTTTTATGTAAATAATGGTTGAGTTACTTTGGTTTTAAATCATGCATCATATAGTGGTTTCATGGAGATGATTATCTAGTTTTCTCTATTTGTTGGTTGTTTTTAGTTAAAGGGTAAATCATCCCCCAGGTATTTTGAAACCCTTCAGCATTTATTGCCAGACATTGGCACCTTGTGGATGTCGCTTAAGGCCATGTAATTACTAGTTGAGCTCTCAAGCCAATGAGATTTGGCGGGTCATTACAAATGGTATCAGCTTGTTTGGTCCTTGCCTAATAAGTAGTCATCGATGTTCTTGGTCTTGGAGTTGAAATTCATTCTTGTCTATTCCTAGGGTGGTCATTTTAGACAGGAGTAGGATTTTCAGAACCTGAAATGTATAGCATAAAAGGACGTAGCTAATCCATTTATGCGGAACTTCAAGTTAATAGGGTGTTGGGTACATATGTGTTTTGGATACAATTCTATAATGCTGGAAATATCATTTTCATGAGTTTATCCAATGAGATGAGAATGACATGAATTATATAGGAATGAATTCGCACTAGGATTGCATAAATCATTTTGAGAAATGGATTATGGTTTTATGCAAAGGCATGATTTCGTAAAATATTAAGCACATTTTCAAATGAACTATTTTGAAAAGATAATGGTTGATGTATTTTGAAAATAGATGGATTTGAAAAATAAAGAAAAGATCTATTTTAGAAATAGTTAGAAATCTATGTTGTGATAGTGATGTGATAGAAATTTAAATGCTAAACATTCAGTTTCTAGGAAGTGAGACTAACAACGTGTGTTGTTTGTATAAAAAATGGCACCTGTTAGACGTCGTAGAAACCAAATGGAAGAGGCTGCAGAGAATGTGGTCACACCTTAACCACACGTGAACCATCAGCTAGTCCAAAGTATAGTTCAAGCATTTCAGGCTGTGGACATGGGAAATCGGAGGGATGAGTCAAGGAATGTAGACCATTCTGTCAAGTTGTAGAAGAAGAACCCACCCATTTTTCGGGGAGATTCTGAACCAGAAAAGGTGGATGTGTGGCTAAGAAGGATGAATCGTATCTTCGATTTCATCGGCACACCAGTAGATATGAATGTAATGTCGGTGAAGAATATGTTGGATGATATTACAGGACAATGGTGGGATCTAGTGTTGAAGGCTAAGGTGGATCAAGGCTTGGGCTAGGAAGAATTTGAGGAAATTTTTAATAAACAATTATATCCTCACACATTCAAGATCCAGAGGACTACTTACTTTTTCAGCCTGAAGCAGGAAAATCTCTCTGTCACAGAGTATGCGGCTAAATTCATGAATTTAGTGTGCTTTGCACCGGATATTGTTGCAAGTGGGTCACTGAAGGCACTCATTTTTTAATCAGTGTGGTGATAGGAGATTCGCTTGAAGATAGAGGTTCTATGTATTACGGATTATACGGAAATGGTAAACAAAGCAACAGTAGTAGAAAGAGACATCTCAGGAGTTATGGGAGGAGGAAGTATGATGAAACCCATGGAAAAGGGTGGGAACTCTAATGCTGGGAATAAGGGGAAGAGGGAAACCTACTTCCAAGGTGGGAGTGAAAATCCGAATCAGACGACTGGATCGATGAATCTTCCTCCACGTCCCATGGTGATGGCCAGGTTCTTTCAATGTGGCTTAGTTGATCACGTGAAACGGGAATATACAGCACCACCAAAATCATGTCACAATTAACACAAGATAGGACATCTTCTGCGATATTGTCGCAGTGCTTCGTGGTCGGGTGCGCGTGACACTACCCAAGCATCGCAAGCATCCTATGCTTCGATAGGGTGAGGGAAGAAAAATCAATTTCGCCAATAGACTAGAGCTAGTTATAGTGATTCAAGGAATACCATGACTCCTCAGGTAGGTAAATCTCAACAAGGAAATAAGGAGCAATGTGCAGCAACAACGTAATTGTATGGAGTGGAACAAGTGATTGTGGATGACCAGTCTGAACTGTCTACGGTGATAGGTACGATTCTTTTGAATTCTACCCTCATTCAAGTGTTGTTCGATACTGGTGCATAAAATTATTTTATTTCTTCTCGTATTGCTGATTTTCTAAACCTAAAAGTTGAAATTATTCCTTCTATGATAAAACTTCAAACACCTCTCGGTGAAAGAGAATGTAGAGCGTTCGTTTGTAGAGCATGTTCTATAACTGTTGACAGACTTGAGCTGAAATGGGATTTTGTTGTGCTGGATATCGATGTCTATGATATAATCCTTGGTATGGATTGGTTGACAATGTTTAGGAATCACAATGACTATTATAGGAGAACAGTCAGTTTTGAGACTAAGGATGGAGTCGAGCATCTCTTTAGAGAAGAAAGAGTGGTGATGGACGGTGCAACAGGATTGATGGCACCAGTTGTGACAACAGTCTCTTACCAGCTAGCTATGTTAAACTTGGAATCGATGTATGAGATCGCGAATAATAGTTTTCCAGTATTCATGGATCAATTTCCTGATGCTTTTCCTGAAAAATTCTAGGGGTTACCACATGTATGAGAAGTGGAGTGTACGATTGATCTCCTTCTAGGGACCAGTCCAATCTCACATCCATCTTATAGGATGGCACCAATGGAGTTAATGGAATTGAAAGTGCAGTTAGAGGATCTAGAAAGCAATGTCTTTATTTGGCCAAGTGTGTCTCTGTGGGCAGGACCAGTTTTGTTTGTAATGAAAGCAGAAGGAACTTTGAGGCTATGTGTGGATTATCGTAAACTTAACCAAGTTATGATAAAGAATATATATCCACTTCCATGCATTGATGACATATTTGATCAATTGAGGGGAGCTCAATGGTTCCCCAAGATTGACTTGCAGTCAGGATATCACCAATTGCGAGTTCGGAAGGATGATATTTCAAAGACAGCCTTCAAAAGCAGATATGGCCACTACATATATGTAGTCATGCCTTTCCGACTAATGAATGGACCAGCTGTCTTCATGGCTTTGAGAAATTGGATATTTCAGAAATATTTGGATTCTTTTTTTGTGGTGTTTGTCGACGACATATTGGTGTATTCGAGAACAAGGGATGAGCATGAGCAACACATGGAGATGGTGTTGGAAATCTCGAGAGACCGTCAGTTGTATGCCAAATTATCAAAGTTTGATTTTTGGATACAAGAGGTATGCTTTCTAGGCCATGTTGTTTCTGAGAAAGGTGTTTCAGTGGATCCAGAAAAGATAGAAGCTGTTCTTTCTTGGCAACCACTGAAGAATGTCTTTGAAATACAAAGTTTTAATGGTCTATCTTGTTATTACAAACGCTTTGTGCATTACTTCTCATGACTATCATCACCAATGAAAAATTTAATAATGACAAACTGTGCATTTCAATGGACTGAGGAATGTCTGAAATCTTTTCATGAGTTGAAACTTTGCCTTACATCAGCATCCATCTTGATCATGCCTGAATCCGGACAGGGGTATGTGGTGTATTGTGATGCTTCAGGAATAGGGTTGGGATGTGTTCTCATGCAAGGAGACCATATTGTTGCTTATGGTTCAAGGATGTTGGGGGTTCATTAGAAGAATTATCCAACACATTACTTGGAATTGGCTACAGTCATCCATGCTATGAAAACACGGAGACATTATCTCTTTGGTGAGAAATTTACTGTGTTTACGGATCACAAAAGCCTGAAACACAGTTTCTCACAATGAGATTTGAATCAGAGGCAGAGGAGATGGATAGAGTATCTTCAAATGTTTGATTTTGACTTAATGTATACACCGGTTATGTGAAATTTGGGGGCCGGTTCATTAAGAATGAAGGCGTATGCTCAGTTGGCAAAAGAAGCTTCAGATGAATGGCA
Source organism: Viscum album (assembly GCA_963277665.1). Lineage (NCBI taxonomy): Eukaryota > Viridiplantae > Streptophyta > Magnoliopsida > Santalales > Viscaceae > Viscum > Viscum album. The sequence goes on from OY728130.1 coordinate 409,228,419, forward strand.
GTTGATGTCGGTCTTAGCCGGCATGCAAGTAGAATGTGAAGACCAAGGTGATGTTGCTGTATTCTTTTTAGCTACACTTGTTCCTGAAATGGTGAATATGGTAATGTATGCATAGACATCCGATGTGGAATGTGTAGCGAGGAGTTAAAAACTCAATCATAGGGAGACCATTGAGGGATGGAAGCTAGATGGGAATTTAGTTTGGCAGTTTCGAGATCGGATCGTTGTCAATTTATATTGTTAGGAACAACTCGCTCATTATTACCACCATTCAAGATGGGCTATACATCTAGGTACACAAAAGAAGTATAAGGCATTGAAGGTGCAATTTTGGTGGAGCAGCATGAAAAGAAAGGTCGCTGAATTTGTTTCAAGGTGTTTAACTTGTCAGCAAGTTAAAGCAGAGCATCAGAGTCCAGCGGGTATGTTGTAGTCTCTACCAATTCCAGTGTTGAAATGGGATCATATAGCAATGGATTTTTTTATAGGTCTTCCAAGAACAGTCCAGAAACACGATGCCATTTGGGTGATAGTGGATCATCTGACAAAGTCGGCCCATTTCATCTCTATTTGTGAAACCCATACGGTGGAAGATATTTCAAAAATATATATCCGATATGTGTTTAAGAGACATGGAATACCAGTTTCAATCGTGTTTGACAGATATCTAAGGTTCACATCTCGTTTCTGGTGATTCTTACAAAAATCCATGGGAACTCAGTTTAATATGAGTAGGGCGTATCATCCTCAGACAGATGGAAAATCCGAAAGGACGATACAGACATTAGAATACATGTTTCGGGATTATTTAATAGATTTTGGTGGCTTGTGGGAAGATAATGTGTCATTAGTGGAGTTCTCATATAACAACAGTTATCAGGCCTCGATATATCTGGCTCCCTTTGAAGCATTGTATGGGCGTCCTTATCGTATTCCACTTTGTTGGTTGGAAATAGGTGAGACTTCACTAGTTTGGCTGAGCCTTGTCCACGAAACAACGGAGAAGATTCAATTGATTAAAAACATGATGGAGATGGCAGAGAGTCATCAAAAATCTTATGTGGATCATCACCGAAGACCGTTGTCGTTTGAAGTGAGTGATCATGCCTTTCTGAGAATCTCTCCAAGGCTTGGACATCGTCGTTTTGGGAAGCATGGAAAATTATCTCCTCGATATATTGGCCCTTTTGAGATACTAGAATGGGTTGGTGAGGTGGCACATCGATTTTCATTACCACCACGGTTCAGTGCAGTACATAATGTGTTCCATGTATCTCCGTTGAAGAAGTATGGACCTGATCCTGACCATGTGATCAGATGGGATCACGTTGACCTAGAGATGGATTCTTCGTTGGTACATATCCCGATGCGGATTGTAGATAGGCAGGATAAATTCTTGCACAGAAAAAGCATCTTTCTAGTGCGAGATTTATGGCAGCATGGTTGGATTCATGAAGAATGTTGGGAACGAGAGAAAGAAATGAAAGTGCGGTGCCCAGAACTCTTTCTGGAAAGTGTTGGTTTTGTACTTTTTGAGGACGGATAGGCCAATGTTTGGGAGAATATTGTACCCCAAATTTCTGTATTGTAACCCGTACTTGATACTTTTCTTGGTTTTAAATGTTGTGGGTGATGTATGGGAGAATCGGGAGATCCTGATGTGAAGTTTGAAGCAAAGGGGAAGGCGCACAGGTGGTGCACAGTTTTTCAAACCGTGCGGCCAAACCATGCGTGTTTGACTGAGGAGGTAGTGTCTTTCGCACGATCGGCGCACGGTTAAGTGAAACAATGCGATGAGGTCATGCAAGAAGGATGGCTGAGGCAGAATCTAACGCATAGTTGACACACGGTTTGTCAAACTGTGCGGACTAACCGTGCGGTCAGTTAAAGTTAGATCCTAAAATTGTGGATCTAACTCGTTTTGCCTTTAATTTCTTTGTTTAAACCTCCTATGCATCCCGAAATCAGTATTACTCTCCCTTGAAGGTTGGAAGACTTCTCCTAAGCATTTCAGAGGCGATCTAAAGACTTCTCTTGGCGAATCGAAGCCGGATTCTTAAGGTATTTTATCGTTCTAGTATGGTTTCTTTGATATACATAGATCCACTTCTCCTCATCTATCGTTTTCTTATATCTACGCCTGTTATGGTTGGATATAAGGGTGTGGATGCCAAATATGACAACATTTGGCCTTGTTTGTGTTAGGAAAAGAGATCTAAGGAGGGTTTTGGAGTTTGACCCGGTGTTCTTGAGAGTTCTTCATCCTAGGCTTGGTTACGCCCAATTTGTTAAGGTAGGTGGCTTCACTGCCGATTCCTCTTTCTTAGACTTGAAGTTTTAGATTTTAAATTGGTTATAGTTTTTGTTGTATTAATGAAATGGTTTCCAATAAAATGTTTTATGTTTTATTGAAAGGTGTTGAACACACTTGGTTTTGGTATGGATTGGCATGGGTTGTGGTGTGTGTTCATATGCATTGGGATGGATAAGGGTGAGAAGTACCCCCATCAAATGGTTGGATGGATAAGGGTGAGAAGTACCCCCATCGAAAGGGACAAATAAGGATGTGATGTACCCCCATCAAGGTAGTCCACTAAGTGATGACATAGTGGAAGGATAACTCTCCACTCGCAAGTATAGGGAGGTCCAGGTTGCATGCATGCTAGTTGTGTGGATCTGTGAAATTGAATGAATGTGCCAAAATGGAAATGTGAATTTGATTTTAAACCTAGATTGGTTGCTTTTATTTAAAAATATGGTTTTGTTGAAAAATGGTTTTGACATGGAACTTGTGATATAGTGAATTGTTTTATATAAATTGTTTTATATAAATGTTCTAACATGTTTTATTTTATAGGTATGGTCTGGTAATTAATTGGGGAAAACCTACGGAGTTTCATTACTCACCCCTGCTTTGGCATGTTGGTGCTTTGGCAGATGTCATATACCGGGATGTTGGAAAAGGTAATGTGTCGGATGTTTATAGCACTACTTCATGAAACTTTGGCAGGTTCGTGATGTTGGAGCTTAGAGTTGTGAAGCATGGAGTTGTGTTGTTGTCTTGTTGTCTTCTAGTTGTCTTTCTGTTGTTTACTCTGATTTGGTTTTGTACTATGTTGTTTCACTTAGTTGGGTTTTTATGAAAATAATGGTTCAGTTGTTTAGGTTTTAAATCTTGCATCATATAGAGGTTTCTTGGAGATGTCTATCTAGTTTTCTCTATTTTTTGGTTTTTTCAGTTAGAGGGTAAATCGTCCCCCAAGTATTTTGAAACCCTTCAACATTTATTTCCATCCTTTGACACCTTGGGGATGTATCATAAGGTCATGTGGTGAATCGTTGAGCACTCAAGCCAATGAGAATTGGTGGGTCATTACATAAAATGAGGATCTTGATCAGAAATTATTGTCCTGGGGACTCCAAGTGGTCTCACCACCTCCTATAGATACTCCATCAACAAAACATCCACTGAGCTTGACACCTTGATCACTATGAAGTGGGCCGATTTTGTTAAGCGATACAATATAATCCAAATAGCGTCATGTCCTCATGGAGATCGAGAGAAACTAGTAAAAATTTCCATTGAGATGTCCTCCCACATCCACTAGGGAATATATAATGGCAGGAGAATACCACCAGGAACATAGTGTTCGTCCAGAACCTTCTGCCAGACCAAACACCGGGACACAAACTCCACAACTGAATGCTTCAGCCTAGGCCACAAAAACTGCCTCTTCACAGCTCAATACATATTTTTCATGCCAGGATGCACTTCTAATGGAAAACTATGGAACTCTCTGAGAACCATCATGTTCATTTTCAAAGGAACAACAAGCCTTCCGTGATACAACACTTTGTATTGTTCATCCTCATACAATCCATCAGGGGCCTCGCCGCAAACAACTCGGTCTCTCCAGACCTCCACCTCTAAATCCCCCAACTAAAACTCTTCCAACTTCTGCACTAGGGATGACTATATCGTCATCTAAAAAATACATCCTCTTCCCAAAAATTCTCCCCTATCAAGATGCAATGCTGACAGTTCTTACATTACTCTCCAGGAATCACTGGATTCATGCACAACATCACTACACGACTTTAGACTAATCACATCAGCTACAACATTTCCCTTTCCAGGTGTATATGATATATCAATGTCATATTTCTATAAGAACTGCATCCATTGATGTTGTCGGAAGTTGAAGTCATGCTGGGAGAAATCATACCTCAAACTCTTATGATCATTGAAAACCAAAAAGTTCTTGCTAATGAGGTATTGTCTCCACACCATCAGAGAAAACACTAAAGATTAAAACTAAAGATCATGGGTGGCATAATTATGCTAATGGGGATTCAAATTCCAAGACCCATAAGAAAAAAATGATCTCTGATACATCATAACACTTCCTAAACCCATATGCGATGCATCTCAGAAAACATCAAACTAAACTCCCTCAGCTAGAAGACAAATAACTGGAGAACTTACTAAGTTCTCCATTAGATACTCGAAAGCTATCTGACACAGAACAGTCCATATGAATGCCTGATCCTTCCTGTTCAAAGCTATTAGAGGTGTCACAACTCATGAGAAATCATCTATGAACATCTTGTAGTATCCACCGAGACAATGGAAACTTCGCACCTCTGACACTATCTTGGGGGCTTCCCAAGACACAACCACTTCTATCTTCAATGTTTCCATGGCTACGCCCTATTGGGACACAAAATTCCCCAATAAACGAACTTCTTGATCCCAAAACTCATACTTCAAAATTCCCAAACAGCTAATGTTGACGAAGAGCTCTCAAAACGGCGTGTAGATGCTCTTCATGATCCTCCTAGGATGTGGAGTACACAATGATGTCATCGTTAAAAACCACCAAAATCATGTCGAGGAACTACAAAAACACAGAATTCATCAATCCAATGAACACAGCTAGAGCATTCGTCACACGGAACTACATTACAACAAACTCATAATTCCCATGAAGACAACAGAAAGCAGTATTCGGGATATCCTCATCTTTTACTCGCATATAATGATACCATGACCGCAAGTCAATCTTTGAGAACCAACTTGAACCATTCAGTTGAGAAAATAAATCATCAATATATGGAATAGGATAGCGATTATTTATTGTCACATTGTTTAATTGACAATAATTGACACACAGCTACAAACTACCGTCATCCTTCTTCATTAAAAAAACTGGTGCACCCCATGGTGACACAGTTGGCCATACAAAACTGCACTGTAATAGACCTTCGTGCTATATACGTAGCTACCATAACACATAAGGTTCCATCCAATATGGAGAAATAGAGATAGGGGACACTCATGTTTGTATCTTGATCCCAAATTTGATCTCTCGTCAAGGGGGTAATGCTACAACCTCTTCTGGAAAGACATCAGGGTACTCTTCTACCACCCTAGGAAATGAAAACTGATGAAACTCTGAAGAACTCAAAATCAACTCAGCCATCATGAATGATAAGGATGGAACGCGCCTATTACCCATCTGAGGATCTCGCTCGCCAACAAACACCACCGGCTCTCCATCCGCACCAAAGAAAATGACCTTTTTTCTGAAGAAATCCATGATAGCCTGCTCTAAATACAACCAAACCATGCTGATTATGACATCATATGGCTGTATTTGTAAACATTGGAAATCTCCACAAGGGCAGGGCTTCCCCAACACTAGCTCAGAGCCTCTACATACATCAAACAAATAAGCTCGACCTCCAACCGGTGTAGTCAACGCCAAGGGCACTCGAAGCCTCTCTACCTCAAGTCCCAGAGCATGGACATGGGGTTGGTGATATGAAGGAGTGTTTCGCTAATTAATCAAACAAATAATTAACCAAGGTATAGAACAAGCAAAGGGTACCTCGAGCGATGTCTGGCTCGCCTAAAGCTGGCAACGCTAGAGCATGAAGGTGACCACGACCTCCTCCATGGCGTCTCTGACCTTGATGACAACCACCACCACGATGATTATATTCATAATTGGGGGATGATCATAGATAGACTTCTCACCCTATTTTTGTAATTAGTCCCATGAGAAGTCCATTCATGGTGAATCTGTATGAGATTGGATGTTAGGAACCCCATACTAGGTTGAGGTTATTCATGTGGTGTTCCATTTGGTCAATGATGGAAATTATTTTCTCCTTGAGTTGTTAGATTGGTAACCCTCCACGTTAGTGGCGTATAATGAGGATTTCCTTAATGGTTTTGTTTTGAATCACTGTAGAGGGTGATATATTGTACGAACATTGTTAGAGTCATGATCATTCTGTAAGACATGGAACAGGGTATTCAAAGGGGTTTCATTGGGATTATTTATAAGATTCATATAATATAGGATCAAGTGGTGTCTTAGGTTATTTATAACAATGGGTTCTAGTTTGAAATTCATTAGGGTGGCCCTTGGACATTTTATATAATTTCTCAGGTCTGAGTAGTTGAGTTTTAAACACTATTTTCACGGGTTCTAAATCTTATGAAGCCTTTTGGATTGGTTTTAACCTTTCCATTACATGTAAATTTTATTTTCCATAATGATAAGGTTGATATGGGAAAAATAAACCATTAATAATTCCCTTATAGACGTAGTTCTACTCATAGATACCATTCAAGTGTAGTTTGTAATTGATGATGAGTTAGGTATTTTTAATGACCAAATGAGAATGAAATTGTTGGTATGGTGTTACATGTATATTCTCATGTTTCATAGGTGATTTTTATGGGTGCGTAATGAGTCTGTGTCTTCATAAGTCATTCTTGCTTTTTCATAGATCATGGTTTGACGGACATAACCAGAGGAACAACGCATACCACAAGTTTTTTATCATAATAATATGTATGTGCTATTTTTTTCATTGGGATAATTTATTATCATCATAGAACCTAGATATTTTCATTTTGAGACTTTAATGGAGGTTTTATTTATCAAAATCAACGATTTGGTGAAATCATTTTTTATATCTATTTCTAGGGATATATGAGTTTGTTATTTCTCAGGAATTTTATTTGAAATTTTAATTTTAAAATATTATTATTTTTTGGAATTTGACCAGAGTTTGATCAAATTTTCTCTTATATTATATGCTGATATGATATCCTACTGAGATAATGGATGATCTAGATGAGTGTATCCATCTAGTTTATGATTTAGGCAATATAGTGGTGGTTTTGATAGTTTTGAATAGAACCGATGTTACAATTAAAAAACCTAATATTTATAGATAATGATGAATTATGTAGGAATATAGGGACTTTTACATGTTTTATCAGTATATTCAAATATCATGTTACCATTTATGATCATTTTATTTGAGTAATAGAACCTTATAGTGGTGGGTTATTATTTTAGAATCCTCGAGTGAGCTATCAGGGCCTTTATTTTGTTCATATTGGTATTTTAAATTTATTTATTAATTATCAATATTTTGAATATGTTCTTGAGGTATTTTATTGTGTGGAATAGTGGTCCAAATTCTTAATGTCTTTTAGCATAGGAATAAGTTGGATTGAACAATATTGGGAGGCTCGATATAACTACAGGATTGATGTTATTTATTTTCCGTTTCCTATTTAATTTAATTCTGGTTTCTTATTTTAATTGTATAAATATATCACATTTACATAAAAATATTATGATTAAGGATTATTTCTTCACTATTATAGTTAATTTACTAATTCGTATTCCTCACCCCATGCATGTGGACTTTTGTGTTCATTAATACCATTATATCTGCTTTCATGATGAGGAAAAGTTACATAGTCGATGTGGAGGAGTACAAGTATTTCCTGATCAAGAGTTAATTATCATTAATAGTTTGATGATCGGGCTGGAGAAGTTATCACACCATGATTCATTATACTATTACACCCCCTAAACAATGTTTTAAACTGTGGTTATATTCAAAAATAAGATTTTCATAATGAGTGAAACATTCAATTTTATTAAATTATATAATGAAAAAAATTACTTATTTTCTTGATTACATTGTAGTTGAAAATTTTTCAGAGAGTCCATGATGAAATTCAAGAAAAAAAATAGCCAAACATTATGAGTTCCCTAGCACACAGGTGAACTAAAATCCACATTGTTCCTAATTTGTACATCCAACTATGATGAAACATGATGAGTGAATATAAAACCCTTTGATATGAAAATATAATGAACAGTTGGGCCCCAAATTCATATATTCACTTGTAATGACCTCTACTAAAGTAATAAATCATAGCATGGAACAACAGGGGAAAAATAAGAAACACACACAACAACCCGTTCAAGGGAATTGGTGGAATTTCACAAAATATTCAAAGTCTTCCTACAAAAAGGTAAAATACACCAACCTCGATGCAAGGACATCGATATACATGGACCATGATGATTGATTCTACTTTGAGTGTTAAATATCGAAGAAAACGTCCAAAAAGATCAACCCGTGATATCTTGAGGAAGAGGAGGAATTGGAAAACAAGGTTCTAGGAGAAGGAATAACTCACCGCTGCGGTTCCAACGTAAGCGATGAAGGCTGAAATGGATAATAGATAGAATCTCGGAGGCTCGTTGAAGATCCATGGCCGTACAAAATTCTTTCGGTCGAATGAGACATTAAAGAAGTGTGTTTTTTCCTTCAGGTAAAATTTTCAATACCATCATAATTTTTAAATTCATCAGAATTTAGTTTTTATCGCATGATTATTTATTGTACAAACTTTTTATGAGCTACTTAGTGACCCGTGTATGATTGAATTGTTTTGTAATCTTTTGGGTTCTATGATTGTAATAATTAGTTAGTTAAATGGAATTATGCACATCATCTTAAGTTCCTTCCAATATGTATAAGAGCATGCATGTACACAACACCTATTGTAAATTCCTCCCCCAAACCCGATAGAATCTGCACAAATATATTTGTACATATAGAATGTGGGTTTATGACATATACCCCATCAAGTCGAGGAAGTACTAAAGATGAAAGGAAAATACAGTCGACTGGGGGAATGTTGCAACATGAGTTAGGAGGAGATTGATGTATGACACCATCTAGGTCAATATTGATCTATTATGGATCTATACCAAACAGATACTCATGTCTAGTCGAGTTATTTTATTAAATTTAGGAATCATTATTAAGAAAATTCATGATTATTTGTTATAAAATAATAATAAACAAGATGAAATTCATAATGTTTCCATGTATTTTTTCTATTTCATGTATTTTTGTGAGAAAAAATATATATACTTAATATATTTCAAATAAATATATAACATTTATCAATAAATAATAAAATTCCTCAAATAAATATTAACTCCTAATGATATCCATTTCTTACATTTGAATAAAATGGGTGTTTGTGGTGATCATCAACCCTAGATGGGAGTGACTCTTACTACTAGGGATTTCTAATGAGGGTATTGAGTTTACATAACTAAATAGGGCAGTATAAGATTAATCATGTATAATGTTATATCAATTTAAAGCCAAAATCAGAGGAAAACAAGTTATGATTCCTATAGGTTGGTACTTTACTTACTAGATCATGGAATCGCCAGTTAAAGTTGTTGGCCAGCCGAGAGCCTACCTTGAAACTCTTAGTGGTGGTGTTTCCATTTCTTGTATACACGAGTGGAGGTTTCAAGGATAAATTCCACTAAATTACTCATGTGATAGTGTATTTCGAATCTAGTAGTGAGGGATATTTTGGTTCTTCAAAATAGCGGGATACGTTAAATGATTTAATAATTAATCAAAATTATAACACCTTGAGTTTTTATGGACCTTTTTTCAAATAAAGTGAATATTTAATTGTTTTTGAAATGAATTTTGTCAAACATTCCATTAAAACATCCCCAAATTGGTATTTTTTACATGCATCACTGACTTGGTGTATGATATACACAACATCAACTAAGTATTCATCACACACATCATAGATTTACTAAAAAACATCATTTGAATGAAATAAATATTTAAATGAGGTAATTATAACTTAGTCATTAAACATAGTAATATAAACAGTAATAAATACTCTTTAGATATTGATTATAATTTTTTTATATAAATAAAATAAAATGATAATGAAAGATATGATTGTTGGTACTGTCCTTTTATGTTTTAAAAAACAGTTTTCTTGAATAAACTTCTTTTAATAATAAAATAAATTTGATTAAAATAGATAAATTTGATTTTACAAAATAAACAATGTTTTCGAATTTAGAATGTCAAAATTATATTAGGGTGAATTTTTGGTATTTTCGAAGAAAATATTTTTTTGATGAATAGTGAATAATATTGATTTTTTTGTTAAACCCCGCCTTTTAGTTTAATTAATTATTATTGTTAAATTATATTATAAATTTTTTTAAAGGTACATTTATTTAAATATTACATCTATTAATACAGTTTAAATCACTAAAATAAATTTCACTTTAAAATTGAATAAAAAATCTCAACAAACTTTTGAACATATTTCTACTTAAAAACCCGGTATTTTTGTCACGTCTAGGGATTAACATTAATCATAATTTTTCTTCTTATATGTTTTTTATTTTCAACAAAAAATCATAAACCATTGTAATAATTATAATATTTACGGTATAATAAGACCAAATTAATGTTTTTACTAAATATATTAGTAAAAGTGATTAACATTTATGAAAGCGATCACTACCACAAAATAGGGTAAGGGAAACACTGCCTTTTTCAGTGCTGTTATCAGTGCTGATAGAGTTTTTTAAATAAAATTATTATTAATTTATATAAAGTAATTCTATTTATAATTAAAAATATTTTTATTTGTATATATTATTAAAAATGTAGGTTTATAATTAATAGAAATTTTTTAATAATTAAAAAATATATATAAAATTTTTTAATTGAAAAAAGTATTTCTCAGATTATAATTATATATATATATAATTAAATAATTATAATCTTATAATAAATTACAGTAAATAATAAATATATTTATTATATTTATTATGTTTATTATATTATTATATTTGTTATATTTATTATATTTATTGTACTTATAAGATTTATTAGAGATTTATTATATTTATGTTTATTAGATTTAATAGATTTATTTGTTATAATTATTATATTTATTGCATTAATTTATTATATTTTTTATATTTAATATAATTATTTTATTTATTTTATTTATAAATATGTAATAATTTTAAACAAATATTTATAAATAAAAATACTGAATATATATGTTTTTTCCAATGAATTTTGTCAATGAATATATTGATCATGCGTATATGTTATGCATTATGCATGAATGTTCATTTATACATTAAATCACTTTGTCTATTGATGTGGAATATTGATTAATTACCGATGTTACACACATGAACTATATATGTTCTAAAAAATGTACATTTAAAATTACATAAAATATATTTAAATAATAAATATATTTTATTATATTTTTAATGATATATATAAATACTTTTCAAATACCTTTGTACTTATATATATGTATATATGTAAATAATTATAAAATTAAACATATAATATTATAATTTTGTTAATATATATATTAAGAGTTATATGAAAATATTTATAAATATATACTATTTATATTTATAATTATAACTATATATATATGAGAATAATTATAAAATTATAATATATATATTTATTATACTAATTATAAATTTTTAAATATATAATTATATATATTTATTTATTTATTTAAAAATATATACAAATATTTATAAATATATAATAATAAATCTATATTTATTTAAATAATTATAATTTGATAAAAATTATATGTATTATTTCACATATAATATGTTATATATAATAAAATAAATAATTATTTATAAATATATTTATAACTATTTATAAAAATAATGATAAATAAATACAAATGTTATATATAGTTATAAATAAATATATATGTATATATATTTAAATAATATTTAAATTATAATAAAAATATTAATTGCATATTTAAAAAAATTATAAATATTAGATATATAATTTTTTTATAATTTTATAAATATTTAAATAAATTAATAAGTACAAATTTATTTTTATTTTTTAAAATAAATAAATATTTCATATAAATATTTATAAAATTAGAAGAAATATAATTATATATATCTATAATCTATTAAATATATATATTTAATATATATATTTAATATATTTATATGATTATAAATTTAATAAGTATATTGATTATAATTTTATAATTACTTAAATTATAATTTTATCAGTATAAATAAATAAATATTAATTTATAGTAAGAATTATTAATAAATAAATATATATATCCTATAAATCATATTACATAAATATATAAAATATAAATAAATTTTTAAAATTATACCTTTATCACCGCTTTTTATATTAGCACAGATAAAATATACCTTTATCAATGCTTTTACGTAGCGTTGATTGAGGTTCCAGCAGGTTTTATAAAAGAACCCTTACAGGCACCTCCCCCCTCACACCCATTCCATCCTTTGTGGAAGATAACCCCTACATTGTCACCCCCTCCACCACTACGACCCCTCCTCCTCCTCCACCTTTTTCGCCACTTCCTCCCTCTCCCCCTCTGTGACCACCAACACATCCTCCTCCACGGTCACTACTTCCTCCTCCTTTGACTCCTCCTCCTTGCGTGGTCCCCAAATCCACCTGACCTGCTCCGGTGCGCCCTCCTCATCCAATGACGGTCCTGATAACCTCCTATACAGTGCATCGATTCCCCCGGTGAGTCTCCATTACGGTTTCCTTGGTTTCCATAGGGTTCGTAGAGTTTGGATGAACTATTATGGGTACAGTTTAGGTGTGATGTGTTTCATTTGGTTTTTAGGGTGTGTGGAGTGTCCACGATGTCTTCTTCTCCCTTCTATTGAAGCGCCGTCAGTTCCATACCCGTGAAATCATGCATGAGACTACTTGTCATGAATTGATGAGTAGGAGGAAACTGAAATATTTTTATGATAATGGGTGGATCAATTATTTGTTTAAGTGAAGGAGTTTCTTTCTCCTAAATTTTGTATTGTGGTTCTTTGAATGTTTTATGTCATGGAAGTCATGTATGGTTTCTCACATTTTCTTCAAAACTGAAAGAAAAATAAAAAATTAATTTTCAGTCTGTTGAAGAATTGCAAACATCTGAGGTAGGTGAATATGAATTTTACAATCCGATTATATCAATTTGATTCTTGAATGATTTTAGCTAAATCTTTGACTTGATTTTCAACTTCACAATACACTTGGTTATTCTGCTATAGTGTTTTCATGTTAGTTGGTTTTGGTAAATATATTTTTGAAGTATTTTTCCCTAGTTATGTTTATGTGATCTTATAGAAATTGTCTACAGTGGATGTAAAATTTTGTTTTGATATCCTTTTCAAAATGAGAATCACCTTCATATTACTCTTCAATAGTTTATTATGGTGTTTTATATTTTGTGTAATTAGTTTAATATGTTTCTAAAATTTTTAATTAACTATTTGGTATGTTTATAAAACATTATTTATAAATTGTTTGGCCAATTTATAAAATGGTTTATAAATTTAGTGATTTGTTTATTGAATTTTTAGAGAAACGTTTGGTTTTATTATTAAATTATTTATACTTTTTTGGAGAGAAATTTATTTTTCAAAAACTAGTTAGCAAGTAGTAAAATTGTTTATAAACTGCTTGGGTTGTTTATATAATTGTTTATAAATTTTTTTGTTTGTTGGTACAATTGTTGATAAATTGTTTTGTTTTTTAAAGTTGTCATCATTTTAGAGTTTAGATTGATTTATTATGGAAATTATTTAGTGAGTGTTTGGAAAGGATAAGGGCCCTTTAGAAAATTTTGAAAAGTTTGGGTGTGTGTGTGTTAGAAACACAAGGGTCTGTTTGGCACTGTTAGGTTCTTTGTGTGTTTTAACATGGATTAAAAAGGAACATGGACAGTTTTTGGTAAATCCTTGGAGTAATGTCTTGTTTTGAGATGTTTATGTAAATGTGTTATTTGATGTTTTGGAAATGGTTTTGATGAGTGTTTTGTTTTTCAGGAGGGATTTGGGGGGGGGGGGCATGCCACTGCCAAGTTTAAATTTTTTTTCATGGTTATGTATGCATCCTAGTTGTGTGTTTTCTTACATTGTGTCTCAATGCATTCATATCATTGTGGCTATTCATTGTGCCTCACAATAACCTTATTATGAAATGTCTATCTCTAAAATTTTAATCCAATTAATATGAGTATACTATTTTTTTTTCAAATTGGCTCATCAATCATGTGTTCCCCTTAGATGTATCCCTTTATAGTAAACCATGTAAAATAAGTGTTTTTATTATATTTATTAATTTTTGTTTATTTTGGTGAGTGAACCCTTAATATTGACTGATTTAGTGAGTTCCTTTAAATGAGGTAAAAATATCCTATAAAAGGGGTTAAAATCATCAACATAGTAGTTCTAAATATGAAACACATTAATTCACCTATCAACATAGGGTGATAATTTTTAACATGGTATGAACTTACATAAATTCTATATGTATGAGTAAAATATTCCACTTTTTTATTACCATCATTAAAATATCATATTCTTCATACAATGATTCACATTAACTCGATAGAACAATTTTACATTGAAACATCACTCAACCCCATAGAGCATCCAACTCATCCATGAGTATTTTAATAGAAATAATACATAAAAACATAACCAATACCCATGATTTAATTTTATTAAGAAACTATTCATATGATGTGTCAATTATTAATGTAATCTATATACCACACAATATGATAAAATGTTATTTTTATAGAACTCTAATTATCGATGTGAAAACAATTTCATACTAATCATATCACTACTGAGATCAACATGAAAATATCCTTTAATAAGTCATATAATTAGATACTTATAAAAACATAAACTACCCACCAATCAACAATATATATTCAATACCTCTATAAATTATAATGTCCTTCATACACACCCCAGAAATGCATCTATAACAATCATTTTGAGCCTCAAAACAAACTCACCCCGAAAAGAACATGAAGTTGATATCTTGTTTAGAATATATGAAATACAATATCAAATTTATATAACCACCACTATGCCACATTAATTACAACAAAACCATCATTCATTAATAATTTCAATATATATAACCCCCTTAAGGATAGCTTCGTTACATTCCCAGCATGTAGTTTTAGTCTATGATGCACATCTGTGGATTCTTGATGCACCTCTTCTTATTAAACCTCATGATGGAATAACAAAAAACAACCTAAATATAATTACTTAAACAAACCTCATTCTATTAATAAATATACAATTATTATTTAAACACACCGCCACATCATAATTTCTATCAACATCACCCCCTCATTCAGCCCCAAGCTTATCATTTACACATTACACATCACATGTAAATATATTATGAAAGAAACCAAACCTACTATGATTCAATGAGGTTTATAGGATATTTCCTATATATGTTTCGATTGGTTATGAAGCCATCACATATGTTTTAATCACCTATTAGTTTAAGTTGTCTACTTCACACACTAGGATCAAAAAATATTACTACCATACAAATGAGGAAATATTTACCAATGGAAACTCTAATGACCAATCTATAGAATATTTATTTGATATTATAATATCAGGACCCAAAACCATATGAACTCAAGTGGATTTGAGAATATATTAGTGTTTCAACCCCCCCCCCCCCACCCCATCCCCATAATCTTATATTTAAATTGACTTGGGACAGTTACAATTGGGAATGTAATGATACGGTCTAGGATGGTATCATAACCAACAATCGACCTAACATTCCACAAACCTAAGAGGCGTACATGATCTTTACAAGATATAAAAATACCCTAGAAAAATTATACAATTAAGGTAGAATATTTTACCACTAAGTTATTGTAAATTAAAAATGATCTTTCCCCTAAAAACCATACATGTCCCTTTCATAAGTTGAACATTTATGAAAATAGTAGATACAGAAAAAATAAATAAACAGGAAGCAGATATTATAAATGGAAAATAAAATACCACTATTGAACAATAAAACTGATTAACCAGACATTCCACATTCCTAAATTTCTTTGAACCTATTTTGGATAGGTATGACACATGATTTCTCATTTTATGTTTTCTTTTCTCTTAGATATCTCCTCGGCTGCGCGCCTCTCCTCTACTGTGAACGCACCTTCGCCGCACGCTGAATGTCACCTTCACGGTTAGTTTTCTCCTCTTACTCATTGTTTTACTATTTTTCACATGTTATTACTATTTGATATTTATGGATATGTTGTGAATTGTATGTTCTAAACTCCCTAGTAAAAACAATGGTTGTTTTTGTTCTTGTGTGTACACTAAATGAATTGCATGTTAGTTGGTTTATGTTGGACATTTGAATATTGAAATTGGTAATTTATGTATACATGGATAATTAATGAATGCCCATGATGATAAAACATTTGTGATAACCCCTGAATTAACAAGCATAACTGAATAAAGGATGCATTGTAAAATCTGAAATTTTATTTGTTTGGATTGTATGGAGTTGCGATTGTGAGCACGATTGTGTGTTTGTATGTTGTTGCATTAATTGGAATGATTGGTATGCCATTTTTTTCATGTTGAAGTTCCTCCACCATTGAATATCAATCCAAAATATACCCATTTCAAAGGATCCACCACTTTGTTACTATTGCAACTCCACAGAATCATAGAAAACAACTTCACTAGAGGACTCAGCCAGACACTTTATGGACACCCTAGTAAAATAACCATAACAACACAAGTAATGAATCCTTCCACTCGCATGCACTATATGGAATATCATACCATCAATTAGTTTGGTACCACATTTTATGACTCAAGACATTATGTTTCTAGATAGACACTAAAATATATGTTTACAACAATGCATATAGATCACATGTGGGATACTAAAACATTCTAGAGAAAGAGATTATCATTGAAAGTTCCATTGATTAGGAGGGTGGGAATATGGATGTGATCTAGTATGGTCTTAATTAATGCATGGATAGGTAAGGTTATTGTTTACCATAGCTAGTTCAATTGATTATAGTTGGATGATGACCCTAGTTGAACATATTTTTTGTAAATTTTTTGATAAATATTAATAATATTGAATCAAATAGGATGAATTGGAATAATTAATGGATGAATGGAAATTGGTTAACAAACGAGTATTAATATGGCATGAAATAGTTTATCAAATTTTCAATAGATCATGCATATGACACTTGTCAAATAGTTTTTTTGTGTTTACGCTGTTGTTATTCAAGACAAATTAGTTTATAGGAGTTGGAAGGACACTTGATATGTCATAGAGTAGATCGATGTTATAAATCTTTGGAATAAACATGGTAAAAAAATGTAGGTAGTGGTTCGAATATCCCTGAATTTTATGGATCATATGATATGATTATACACGTGAATAATGAAGATAAATGTATGGAGGACGTGATTACAGATGATAATGATGATGAAGATTGTTTTGAGGAAAAGATGATGGAAGTTGAAGATTAAATTTTTGATTACCTAAAATTGTTTGAGAAGTTAAACAGTTGTGAATACATTCCATTTAATACAGGTTACACTAAATATAATACGTTGTTAGCCATACTGAAGCTGTATAATTTGAATGCAGGGAATAGGTGGAGTGATGTCAGTTTTACGGAACTACATGCTCTCTTGAAAGACACGCTCCCAGAATATAATGATCTCTCAAACTAAACATACGACTCCAAAAAAAATCTACACTATAAGGGTATGATCTCTGAATGAATACACGCATCCTCGAATGACATTATACTGTTTCGTAGGGACCAAAAACCACTTAAAGAATGCCCAAAGTGTGGTGCTTCATGAATCAAGAAAGATGAATCAATTCCTATGAATTTTGTATGGTGCAATCCAATCATTCCATGTTTTAGACACCTATATTAAAGGAGGAGACTAGAGAACAATTGACATGGAAAGTAGATACAAGAATTAAAATGGGAAACAAGATCACACGATATATTCTCCTTAGTGGAAGAGAATTGATCATGAGTATCCTAAATTTGAAAATGTGATTAGAAACCATTTTTTTGCATTATCTACAAATGGAGTAAATCGTTTTGGTTTTTGAAGTAGCTGTCAAAGTACATGGCCATTTATTTAGGTAAATTATAACATACCAGCGCGGTTATACATGAGATGAAAAAACATCATGTTAACTATGCTTATATTAGGACCAAAACAAATGGGTAATGATATTGATGTTTATTTGGCTCCATTGATCAAGGATTTGAAATTACTGTGGGATTCAAGTATTACGTTGTATAATTCATAAAAAATGAAGATTTCAATTTGAGAGCCATGTTGTACCGGATGATAAATTACATTCCTGTTTATGGAAATTTTTGTGGATAAAACATTAAATGAACTCAAGGTTGTCCCGTTTTCGAACAAGGTAAAAAATCAATTAGTTTAAGACATTCATCGAAAACCCTGATTCTAGTACATCACAGATTTCTACCCCGATGGATTAAGCACATTTCTAGGATGACAAAATTTGATTGAATTTTAAAAGAACATACAATAATATATCAACTTACTAATGATCAATTGTTTTAGAATGTAAAAGATGTGGAAACTAATTTTGGTAAAATATTTTTGAAAAACCTAAAAAAACATGTTGGAAAAAGATATTTGTTCTTTCTTAAATTACAATAGTTGAATTGTCTATATGACAGAAATTTTATGGATGTTATGCATGTTGAAAAAATGTAAGTGATAGTGGCATCAGAACAATGGTAAATGCACCCAGTATAGAAAAGGAATAAATTATGGAATGGTTATACATGGTTGAGATAGGAATACAAGAAGAGTTGGCACTAGTTAAGGGTGAAAATGAACATTTATTCCCCATACAACTTACAATCTATCTAAGAAAGAGATATATTAGTTTTGAAACTTCTTGAATTTCGTAAAGGTTCCTAAAGGGTATTCATCAAATATCCAGAACATCATATCAATGAGAGATTTAAAGTTAAAGGGTTTGAAATCACATGACTACCATGTTTTTATGCAAGAGCTAGTTCCTATACCTTTACGTTTCATTTTTACCAATAATGACTACTATTCATTAATGAAGCTTTGTTTCTTCTTCAACTCTATAGGAAACAAAGTTATTGACCTATCAAAATTTCCAACTATGGAAAGAGAAATTTCCATCATATTATGTGAATTGAAAATGTTCTTCCCACCAACATTCTTTGATTTAAGGGTTCATTTGATGGTTCACATGGTCATAGAGATTTGACTATGTGGTCGTATAAATTATAGATGAATGTACCCCATTGAACGGTATATACATATTTTGAATGGGTTTGACAAAAATCAATGTCAGACTAAGGGTTGTATTGAGGAGTGATATATTTTTGAGGAAGCCATTGAATTATGTACCAAATACATGTCTGGTGTGGAAATAATTGGCCTACAAAAATCTCATCAAACTAGGCATCTTGAGGGTGAAGGATGTTTGGTAAGATAGGTTCTCACAATCAATATTACAGATCGGGAGGAGGTTCATCTTTATGTTTTTCATTTCAGTTTTGATGTTGACCCATATGTTCAAACCCACAATGATATTTTTAGGCATTTGAATCCATATAGGGATGAAAAATGGATATCATATACAAATAATTGATTGTGTATAGGATTCTTTCAGGAATATATTTTTAATAATATAGATGAAAATATGGACTCATTTTTTGAAAAGATTTGATGGCTAGCCGGAGGACCAAGTGTGTATATATTATCATACAATTCTTATGTAGTTAATGGCTATAGAATATATACTAATGAACATGATGTGTATAGTACAGTGAAAAATATTGGGGTTACAGTTGTGGATGAAGCAATTCATGTTTTCGGTGCTGAGGACATAAATCCAATTTATGTGAATATGTCATACTTTGGCATCATCAAACAAATATGGGAGTCAGATTATATGAAATTCCTTTTGTCGATTTTTCAATGCAAGTGGGTTCATAATAGGAGTGTTTTTAAAATAGATGAATTGGGATTCGTGAATATTGATTTCAGTAAGGAAGGGGATAAAGACAAACCATTGATAATGGAATCACAGGTAGTACATTATTTTATGTTTCAGATCTTACAAACCGATAATGGGAAATTATTCTATTATAGACCAAAATAACTGAAGGGTTTGATGAAAATTCAACGTAGGATGACAATTTAATTTGGACTTTACAATCATTTCATTGTGGTCCCAATGTAGACAGCATTTTTTATGTCATAGGAGACAATAAATAATGGATTTTCATAGTTGATAGAGGGCTCAAATCTTTTTAGCCTAAAAAAGAGTTCAATAATCGGGTTATTTTTTATTGTGATATACAATGTGTTACATTATGTTATTTTTTATTCAATGATAATATTATGTAATATAAATTAAATTTATAACCACTTATGCAGATAATGACTTCTACACCAACTGTTGCGCCCAATCCAGAAGCACAATGGGCCTCTCAACCTACTGTTGATGGTCCTAGTGCAGAGGAACAAAAGGTATGTCATCCTATTGCTATTGGTCCACGTACTGATGTACACTAGGTTTCTCAACCTGTTGTTGTTAGTCCTAGTGCCAATGATAGTGATTTGGAGGAACATAATGATGAAGTTGAAATTGAGGAAATGTATGCAATGAAAACCTAACAGTTCATAAAAATAAAAACAGTGCTTTAGTTTGATAGTTTTATCCAAAATACTTAAGGAAAATTAAAAAGACATAAAATTTGAGGTGGTATGGAATAAGTGAGGACAACATGTCAGCCCCAACAAATCCTTTTTTAGTAGAAACATTGAAATTGTCACTCAGTAACACATGTTGATTGATGTACAGTCATGGAACCATGTTGTCTCCAGGATTAAGAATCTAATGTCGAAAGAGATTACGATAAAATTATGATATCATTTCATTAATTTATCAAAATAAAATAAAATACTAACACATTGACATACTCTTCATCATCCCTTATAGAGTGAATTTATAGTAGATGCCTCACACAAGGAATGTGTATTAAGAGTTTCATGAAGGATTCATAGAGGATTCTGGACAATTTTAATGAAATATCATCTTATTGATGCTGAAGGGGAAATTCATCCTCACCCACCTCTCTTTATGAACACTTGATATACCATGGAGCGTGAGATTAATTTATCCGCCTTCATGAGGAGTAGAATTTTCATATACATTATGTCTAGTAATACATTTTTTTGACGTTGCATGTATTCGTCACTTTGATTGAAAATTTCATATTTATGAAATTGAAACTAAGTATTGAAAATAAGGAATGCAAAGAAAAACTAACATACCCCTACTCTAAAGCAAGGATGGGGCACGCTTCACTTGAGAAAAAATTGGTATATATTTTAAATCTATCATAATACTTTTATGTGACATAAAACAATACCATAACCATGTGCCTCTATTTATATGAAACTTCTTGAATCGAGATCGAAAGCCACTTCCATCCCACACCATGTACTATGAAAGGAGGATCTAGTAAATAAATAGGGGATACTGATAGATGGAAACAAACAAAAAGTGTGGGAAACATGTATAAATATGACATAATATAATATGTTTTGATTTAAATCGCAATTACATAATAATGATGACATATTTTACTATATTTTCTATATAAAATAGTTATAGGAATCAATATCACCCACACCAGATGAAGACATTCTTTCAGCTACCATGAAGCAGCCAGAATAGTATGGTCCTGCCAGAGGTGTCGGTTTTGGGATGACACACTGAAAATATTTTCAGAAAAATAATAATTGAGGATAAAATAGATTAAATGAAAAAGATGAGGGAAACATTATCTATGTTTCATGAATAATTAAAATACCAGAGAGATATTATATCACATTTGATGGGGTAAAATGATAAGAAACAAATCAAGAAAAACTCATGTGTGAAGATCCCACCCCACCACTACTACTTTGGAGGTGGGAAATTCCCCTAAAAAACCTAACATAGATAAGGTAATCACTATTTTAATAATTGTTTCTTGTGAAATGTGAATCACATCGACATTAAAACCATTACTATACTGATATTATATAGGGTGAAAATGATTGTGATTTATATCTATCAACTCCCACCCATCACCTTGTAGCGAGGGCTACAATGTTCAATATGCAGAACAACGAGCTACACAATATACCACTTCCAGCAGGTCATGTGATAGTGTTAATTAACATATCTTATGAGCTGATCACCAAGATACATGTTCCAAATGACAATGAAGACATTCATACAATCAAACAAGCTATTGGAACATTCATCGCTATTCTTTTAAAAAACATGTCGACAAGGATGTATTAAGTTACAATTTATTATTCAAGATAAACCTTTAAAATTTAATGAATATAGGTCTGAACCAATGAATGTTATTACATAATGACAAAGGGATGTATGTTAAATGAATGATCGGCTCAAAACTATCTTAAAGATCAACCAACTGATCGAAAAGTTCAACTGAGAGCACCATCGACACACTCATTCTATATCCATATTTAATATCATTGTAGGGTCATGTGGATATAAATTTGATAAATGAAAATACTAACATAGTTGATTTTGAAAAAAATATGTATGGAGGAGAAGAATCAAATTATATTATTACTGACAATGTAAATTAAATCCTCACACATGAATGGCTAAGTGCCTCTGTTGTAAATGTGTACATGAAGTATGTTTTCATGATTTGATTTTACAATAGATGATATACTATGATAATTATGACTAAATATATTTCATATTTTATGTAGGCATATATATGAAAAAAGAACTGAAGGGATCTCCCCATAAAAAAATTGGACACGTTAGTCCTCACATCACCTCTTCAAAAGAAGAAATAACTTCTAATAAAAAGGGTGAAATAATGTCATCCCTGCTCAAATGATATGAAAAAAATTATGTATGAAGGACTCCTTTTAATACCAATGATGTAGGGGTAAACCTCTACAATTTAATCATATCAACTGCATATTTATTTCATTAATTGATTATTCCTTTTTTTTTGTTTTTTAGCAACATTAGATTCTCATTGTGGTCTACTTGGATACTATAAAGATTTATTTATTGGATTATATGCATAGATATCCAAATAACCAACCTCAGATGATATCATTTTTCAATTATTAATACACTATATCTAATATTTTATAACTAAACATCTAATTTTATAAATTATATTATCTTTTATTGAGGATTTTGTTTTGATAGGGTGGTGCATCAATATCATCTACTTCATGGAATGAATCCAGGGACTAAGGATAAGAATGTCGACCAGATCTACAACTAGACAAGTATTAGGGTATATATAATAATATTTCACTAACCAAAAACATATAAAAATTTACTTATTTTTATCAATGTTTCTAGTGTCCAAAACAAACAAATGGAAAGGAATGTGGTCATTAAGTTTGTAAATTTATGAAGTAGATCATATTCTATAAATAAACTATAATCCCTGAAGATGTATCTTCTAAAATAATTACTATTTCATTTAACATATTTATTGATCCTTTGTGTATTTATATGTTTTCAATATTACCATGAATGTTGGAAAAAAAATCACAAGATAATGTGGATGTTTTTAGAAATGAATGGGTTTCATACCTGATGGACGATTTTACAAATATAGGATAAAGGTTAATTCAAAAAACTTAAGATATCTTTATATAATCATTGATATCTCCCCTGTTTACACTTATTGAACATCAATGACCACCCTTTATTATGTTTCATATCATTTGGTTATGAAGGCTGGTTTTAGAAATGATTTGACTTTCTACTAATGAATAAACTAATGAGAGACTCTTATGATATAATTCTTTATGTTTCCATGTTTCCAAATGCACTAAACCTTAACAATTATGGCACATATCATTTATATTCTTTATTTTGGTCATTCATGCTGATTTTTCTACTAATGTAGTGTGTCGGAAGAATATTGGTTGTGCATCACTCAAAATTTTTTTAACAAAACTAAGGATTATTCACTATTGATGGTTAAGTACTGCTTAGCATAACATCTGATCTGAACTCCCAATCTAGGGTCCTCATGATTATCACATCCCACACCATCCCTATGATATCACCATTCACTGTTCACTTTTCCTTATCTTCCTGCAACCACTTACTAGGTAAATGTTTACGGAAAGAGAAGGAAAACTAAATGTTGAATTGTGATATCATAGAGATGGTGTCAGAAGAGATCATCATAGGGACACCAGAACAAAAGTTCATATTAGAGGCTATGTTAAGCATTAGTTAACCAACATTAGTGAAGTGTACAACGTATCATTAGTTTTTTTTATTAGTTTATATCCAGAACAAATAAAATATTTGGAAAGATTTAATGGTAATTTTACGATATAATATCTCTATTTTAATAAAATATTATATAGTGAAATGTTGATTTGATTTTCATTATTCCTTGTTGGGTTCGTTTATTTTATATGTTTTCTGTCAATGGGACATGCATTTAAAGGAAGATAAATGATGACGTGTCTGCTCAATCATAGAGGTAATCTTGATGTTTGCACAGTAAAATAATTTTCTATATAATTAATGCCTTGTTTTATATTTATATTTATTTTATTCTGTTTATGTAAATAATATTAATCTACAAATATGTGATATCAATGTATGAAATGTCTAGGTCATTATAGTTAGTATCAGAGTAACTAGCATATTCAAAATTGAGAAAACACATTAGGTTGTTTTGATACATTATGGAGATGATCCATAAGTCCTTTGAAATGGGTAGAAATCAACCCCACTTCAATACGACACACAATGTGACCCGTATGACTTAAGTCTCTCTTTTCATTTAAAATTGACATTATTTTTATTAAAAAGAACAAGTGACATACTAAAAACAGAGAAAATGAATTCTGATTGTTTTGATAGTTTAGGAAAATGATAAATAAGTCATTTTTTGAACTATTTTAATCAACCAAACTTCAATTCAATGCACAATGTGACTGGTATGATTCAAAGTGTCTATTTTTTATTCAAAATTAACATTAATTTGAGAAAAAAACAAAAGTGAAATACTAAAAATAGAGAAAATGTATTCTGATTGTTTTGATACATTTGAATAATGATCTCTGAGTCGTTTTTGATTTGAACGAATAACCATACCAAAATCCAATGCACGGTGTGGCCAATATGGCTAAAAGTGTATATTATCAGTTTAAAATTGATATTTTAGCTCAAAATGTGTCAGTCACTGAAAATAAAGAAACCTTTCTCCAATTGTATTCATAATTTATGATAATAATTCATAATTTCTTTGTGATGTGTATGAAGTATTATTATATCAAACCATTTTATGATGTGACTGGTATAACCCAAAATGCATGTTTCCAGTTGGAAATGATATTTTAGTAAAAAAACACAACTGACATACTACAAACAGGGAAACACATTCGTATTATTTTTATAATTTTGGAAAATAATTCATAAGTCATTTTTTACTTGTAGGAATTTACCACACCTAAATTCAACACACAATATGGCTGGTATGACTCAAAGTGGCTCTTTTTATTTAAAATTGACAATAATTTCAGAAAAAAACACAAATTACTAACTGAACCCCAAGAAAACATATTTGGATTATTTTGAAAATTTAAGGAAATGATCCATCTGTAATTTGTGACGTGGAGGAATTAAATTCCCCATAATCTGATGCACGGTGTGACTGGTATGGCTAAAAGTGTCTGTTAACAGTTTTGAATTAACATTTTAGCTCAAAACCTGTCACTCACTGAAAACCATGAAAACATGCTCGAATTTTCTTCATAAATTAGGATAATGATTCATAAGTTCATTGTGTCATGTATGATGTAGTATCATATCAAACCAACCCCTGATGAAACCGATATGACTCAAAATTCGTCTTTCCAACATGAAAAGACATTTTAGTAAAAAAAACACAGCAGACATACTAAAAACGGAGAAAACACATTAGTATTGTTTTGATACATTATGAAAATGATCCATAAGTCAATTGTGACATGTAAGAATCCACCGCACCTCAATTCAATGTACAATACAACTAGTATGACTCAAAGCGTCTCTTTTTATTTAAAATTGACATTAATTTTATAAAAAAACTCAACTGACATACTAAAAACCATGAAAATACATTTTTATTGTTTTTATACATTAGGAAAATGATCCATGAGTCAAATTTGACATGTAAGAATCAACCAAACCTCAATCTATTGAACGATGTGACCGATATAAATCCAAATGTGTCATTTAACATTGATATTAATTTCAGTAAAAGAACATGTGAAATACTCAAAACCAAGAAAACCCATTCAGATTGTTATAATTTTTTAAAACCATGATGTATGACTCATTTGTGATGTGTAGGAATCAACTCGACCTCAATATGACGTACGATGTGACCTGTATAACTTTAAATGTGTCTTTTTTAAAAAAAAATTCAACATTTTATAAATGTATTCTTTTATATTAATGACTAATTTATTTCATTATTGTATTACTAACATAATATTTGTTTTTATATATAGGTGTAATTTTTTTCTTGAGTTTTGTTGTTTTTTTCAACAACAAATACAATGAACAATAATTTTTTAGAGGGGATCACATATCCCAAAGGAAAAAACATTAATGTTTTAAACTAATTGTTGGATAATTGTAATTTTAACCATAAATAACATTATTTGAAATGTATATAGTAGTATTGTTTTGTATTCATGACGTAAAGTAAAGGTATATAAACTTTTTTAGGAAACTCGTTTGCGCGTTGATTCATTCTTCTGTGCATTGTTTGTCTGCAGGTGCTGGTTTATGTAGGTGTGCAGATGATGGGTTTTCCGTTAAATAAACATAACATCGCATGAAAATAGTCCTTTATTAGATCTATTTTAAGCATCAATAATGGACCATTTTATCATTACTAATTAAGTGTTGATAAATTGGTCCATTATCAGTGCTCAAAATAGCATTGATAAAGGTGGCCCTATATCCGCAATAAAAAATCACTGATAAAGGGGGGACCTTTATCAGTTCTTTTTCTGCATCGATAAAGGTAACCCTTTATCTGTTTCTTTAGAACTATTAAACGGGACCCCCTTATCATCCTCATGATTAACAACACAATTCTAGCACAGTTAAGAGAGGGTTCTAGAGCTTTTAAAAGCCTTATTTGTAGAAGTGGATTGAGTAAAAATTAAGAATAATTAGTGACAACCCATAAAATTAAGGGCTCAACTGATCTAAAAACTTTTCTAACACCGATTTTATGTCCATATTTCTTCTATAAACCTTACATTATATAATGTTTTTTTTATTTTTTATGAAATATGTTAGGTAATATCATTTTTATATCTAACTAGTTTCTAAAATTTCCAAGTGATTACTTTTCATTCCCTATAAAAATACATTAACAATCCCACTTCCACACACCATTAAAACCTATTATTTTTACCCAATAAATGTATAATACACTTCCCAAAATCTCTATATTCATATTACAAGGCTTACCTTGGGCATTTGGAAATCCAATGAATCTTTTTGGCAGAGACTAAAAGGTTTTACCTGATCAATATTAAAGGTCATCTCTCAAGTCACTTATTTTATTTTCTTCTCCACCCTCCACCTTATTTTATCCCTGATTAAAAGATAAAACAATTTCCTAAATATACAAGGTTTTTTTAATAATAAGTATTCTACCTACACTTACACACACCTACATCGAATGGATGATGAAAAAATTGTTCATATACGGCAGACAACCACCTCCCTAAGCGATGACTGATCAATTTTCCTTGCTGTCTCACATGCTGACCATTATGATGAACACTCAATTTTTATGTGATATATATTATATTTTTTATGAATTTATTCTATTTTAATTTTTATTTATAATATACCTTTTTTCTTTCCATTTTATATTAATATGATAATTTAATTTTAGGAATTTGGACTACCGCCCTCAAAGGTATGTGATTCGTTCATGCACTACATTGATTGTATTAATGATGGTTTTAGTGAATATATATGATATATATGATATCATAAAGACAATGTAATAATTATAGATATATATACATATTTATTTCTTTTTCTTTGTTTATATCAACATGAAAATTAAACAAAATTAGTGTTCATGCATACGTACGACCTACCGTCTCCATGAATAGTGATTTCCATTTCATATTTATATATTATATAGATTATAATAATACAAATATATTTTATATATATGATATTTATATCATGGATCACATTTTGGAATCATGATATAAGTATAAGGACTAAATATATGACAAATTAAGACACATGCAAAGAACAGAGTGAATATTACCTGAAGTAAAACCTTATCATTGGATCGTTAACAAGTGGGAAATATATGTTAAGAATAAAAAAATATAAAGTATTATATATAATTATATGGTTTTTTCAAATATTTATAATAAATTAATATTTATTATAAATGTGGGTTTAACAAGTATGATGCGAGTCAAGACATAAGGTGACAATATTTCTTCTCTCTTTTTATTTTCATGAGAAACTCACTATGTTTCCCACAATTTCCTTTTGTGTGGTGTATGTACTAACCAGGATTATATTATATTTATTGTGCATTTAAATTTATGGTTATTACATTATCAAATTTTTTAACTTTCTTTTATGGGGTTTTTGTTTCAAAAGTTACGAAATCGATAATAATGTTTTATCTCAAATTTCCTTCTTCGAGACGCATTAATTATTATACACCTAAACTCTTTTCGGAGGTGTATATACTTCCATATTATATCATGAATCTCCTTAATTTTACTATATTTTATGATTCATTTAATTTAACTCTACTAAATTAATATCATGTCCTATGTATCCAAGTGGTAAGTGTTTATTGAAACAATACCATCGCTTTTACAGATTTTTAATGACTATGCATCTTTGTTGAAATTTTATTATCCATATCTCAATAAAAGTCCTGAGTATCCTTTTCCTATATTAACTCTCGATTTCCTCATGTGTTATTACCATTTTCCCCACTCTTTGGTACTTAATATATTATTTTTACATAAAATATCTCTATCACTCTCGTTTTCCAGAAATCTAATGTATTCAAAAACCATGTTTTCAAAAATGTTTTCGAAAATGTATTCAAAAGTTCATTGAAGATAATTTTCAGAAAAGAAGTATTTTAAATCTTTTTATTGTTTTTAAATACTTATTTATAATTTGAAAAATATATTTTCAATGAAAAATGTTGTCATAATGTTCCTTGTTATAAATAAAATTCTTTCAAAGAATAAAGGATATACTCCTCAATAATTTTTTTCAAATGATATTTCAAAATTAGTTTCCATATATGATGATATCCATTTGTTTTACTCATGAAATTATGGAGAATTTATTATATGTTTCCATTAATACTCTTTCTTTAAATGGATTACGTTATGATTACATGATGTTAATGGAACCCCTTTCCTATTCATGTGTTATATGAATTTGAAACCTGCTTATATTCACAGGTTATGTTTATAAAAAAATTATTATGAAACCTATATCTTCACATAGGTTATGATATGAAAAGATATTTATAAAAACCATTTCATTTCATGAGTTATGATATTATTAATTATGATTTTTTGGCACATGTATGTTTGATTTCATTATGAGATGATTGTGACCTAAATCTCCTTCCAATGCATTGTGAAAATATTTATATCTCAAAAATAAAATTAGATGGTCTTGGGAACGAAAATAAATTAATATGATGTCCATGGGAGTGAACCATGACTACCAAGATGGTATGTGGAGGGATCTCATGAAACTAATATGGCTGTGAGAGTGAACTCATACTACCAATATGGCCTTGGTAGTAATTACATGGGTACTATAGAAATCATATTATATTCTTATGTGTCTTCCAAAATTTCTTGTTTCATCCCCAAGTTATGATTTAATTGTTTATATTAATTATTTCATTATTATTAATGTATTATGAACTTCCACACTTTATTCCAAAAATCTTGTATTTGATCTTTGATATACAAGGTATAATCATCTCTTTTCATGATCATGTTCTCATACATTAATGATCACGATTATTCTTACATTTCTCCCTTATTTACCTTTATTGAGCATTTTATCTCACCTATTTTTATTTTTCCTTCCCTATGTTATAAAGAAATGTATTATTTTTTATGTGTCTAAAAATTCTTCTAGTGGAGAAGAACCTAGTGGGAGATAATATAGCTCATTTATGTACCATTTTTTGTTTACATGTTTCCAATGGCTCTAGATGAGTAAGATCTTCATACGTCTATTCGTGTAATGTAATATGTATTCCAAAAAAGATATGTAATTTTAATGTATGACAATAATGGGTTGAAATAGTTGGTATCATAAGAAATGTATAGATGTCATATGGAAACTTGGATGCGAAAACCTTAGTGACAACCCATATGAACATGCGTAAGGATAAGTATACAGGTTTTTCAATGTTTAGGAACATGTCCTTGTATTTTTGTAAAGGATAGAGTGTATTACAAGAAATAAATCCTTTCATGGATACTACATGTTGGTGTGGCACTGGAACAGATGTATCTAGGAGTAATAACTATAACCTGACGTTTTGAGCTTAACCCAGGGTAATCTGGTACATGATAATGGGCCTTGTTACACACCTATTTTGACACTCTTGGGTGGTATTCCTTGGAGGTTCAAAAACTCATCATGAACTATTTTGATGTATTTAAATAGAAGTTTTATGTGAATAAGCTTGGATAACTCAAAGGTGTCATAAATTAAGGAAGGTGTCTTGATTTTGACATTATATAAGTGACATTCCAAATTATGCGGTACCAAACTATGATAAATATCAACAACTCTATTCTCTTGGTTTTATTCAATGGATGGGACTCAAAGGAATCACATTAAGGTTGATTACGAGGGAAAATGAAATGACTGTCCTCCTAAGAAATCTAATTCTATGGGATATGGAATAAAAAACCTCATTACATTGTACACATATCTTTCTCAAGCTATAAACCATGGTAATCTTACAAATGAGAAAAGGTGGGGACAAAATTCTATTGAGTCTTTCATGAGGAAACATCCACCTTATTTCTTAGGGTATTATGATCCACTTGTTTCTTAAAAATTGATTAGTATTACTGAAATCATATTCTTTATTCTCCAGCATTCAAAGTGTGAGAAAGTTATTATGTATATCTATCGGTTTGAAGGAGAAGCACATCAATATTGGACTCTAATAATGAATATGGGGAAACTAGATGATATTGAATCCTAGGAATGGGATGAGTTCATGAACATATTATTCAATAATAAATTTCCTCATCTTCCTCATACCCTGATGGAGAAATAGTTCCTTGAGTTAAGGAAATGTGTTAATAAATCTGTTGGTACATACACGGATAATTTAATGAGACTTGTGAGTCACACTTCATGAATAATCATCCAACCCTAAATTAATTACGATGGTTTCGTCAATGAATTAAATCCAATTATCAAATTGGAGTTGAAAACAAGAGAATTTAGTAGCTTTGAAGAGATATGGAATTGTAAAATCAAGGTGGAAATAGAGGTTGGAGCCACATATTAATCTCATGTTTTTGAAAAGAAGATGAATATAGAGTTTAAAGGAAAATATAAAAACCATGATGAAAAGAAGATGATCATTCCATTATTCTATAAGTGTGGGAATAATCATGGAGGAAATTTCCATAAGTAGTCCAATAAATGTTTTATGTTTTGAAGAGAAGGCCATCAGGAATTTGAATTCCATATTGATTGGGGGAAGTTATAAAATTTTGTGAATGGGGAAAAAGTGGCACAGAATTCACCACCCATGACTCAGTTCTACAACTGTAAAGAGAATAAGAATCATGATAATCACTACCCAAACCCTAGGGTTAGTGATGATGATTGATGTCAGTAATCTCTTAAGTCGAGGGACAAGGTGAAGTCTCAAGAAATCATTATTTCTAATGAGGGGTTAGATAATGGCATGATGTTAGGTATACTTTCCATCCACTCTAGAATTTCTAATGTCATATTTAATTCCTAAGATACCCACTTGTTCATATAAAAATAATTTTCTAAGGGTTTTAAGATTCCACTAAAACAATAAGACATGGAACTAACTATTCAAACCCTAAATGGTATGATGATTTCTTCTTAAGACTATGATTCATCTCCAGTTGAAGTTTGTAGGAATACATGTCCGCTAAATCTTTTAATTCTTCTTTTTAATGAATTTGATGTCATCCTAGGCATGGATTGACTTTCTATACAAAAATCCCACATTAATTATTGATGATGGTATGTTACATTTGATATTTAAAACCCTCCTATTATCATCCATCCATGTGACGGTAAGTATGTGCTTCTTGTGGACATTATGTTTAGTATATGGGTATTAATTCCCATTCAAAAGGGTTGTATATCTCAAATGGTTGGTGATAGAATAGACATTGATGATAAGCCTATTGTTAGATATTTTTGGATCTCTTTTAGAAAGAGTACCCTAGTCTTCCACCACAATAAAAGTTTGATTTCTCTATTGAAATCATACCTTGTTCCACACCAATTTTGAAGACTCCTTACAGAATGTCCTCAATTGAGTTGAAATAATTGAAGAAGAAACTCCAAGAAAACCTTGATAAGGTATTCATTCAGCCAACTATGTCACATTAGGGTGCAAAAGTTATTTTTATAAAAATGAAATATGGATAAATAAGATTCTGCATTTATTATCAAGATTTGAATAAGATCACAATCAAGAACATGTGTCATCTTTCTCGTATTAATGAATTTTTTGATAAAATTCAAAAGGATCAGTACTTTTCCAAGATTAAAATTCATTCGGGATATCATCAATTGAGGGTCAAGAAAGTGGATATACCCAAGACAGAATTCCGTACATGGTATGAACACTATGTTTATATAGTGATGCCTTCTGGTCTTATTAATCCTCCCGATGTCTTCATCGATTTCCTCAATATATTTAAGGTAGTCTTTATAGATGATATTTGTATCTATTCAAAGAGAATGTAAGATCATATAGATCACTTGATAATTGTACTAAAGACCCTAAAGATGGAGAATCTAGAGGAAAAATTTACGAATATTTAATTTTGGCTACAAAAGGATTCGTTTTTTGGGTCACCTAATATCAAGAGATTTTATATCATTAGATCCATCATAGAAAGAGACTATTAAATGTTTCCCTAGACCACCCATGGTTATAGAGATCCATAAAATTCTTTGGTTAATTGGATATTATCCACTATTTATGGAGAATTTATCATGACTATATAATCCTATGACCAAGTTATACAAAAATAAATTCATGTTCTTCTAGATAGATGAATGTGAGTAAAATTCAAAGGAGCTGAAGATAAGGTTGGTCAGTGCACCTATTCTTACATTTCCCTATAGTTAAAAAGGGTTTTTATCAATAATGATGCATATATTAAGGGACAGAGATGTGTTCCAATTCAGAATAATAAGGTTCTGGCCTATGACCCATGACAGTTGAAGATTTATGTTTAGAACTACCCAAATTTTGATTAGGGGTTAGAATTAGTAATTTTTGAAATAAATATATGGAGGCCTGATATTTATTGAGAAAAGTGTGAAATATATAATGATCATTAATGTATAAAATATTTATTCACTCAAAAAGTACTGAAAATGTTCTAGATAATATGGTTTGAGTTGATAAAGGAATTTGACTAATTATTATACTAACACCCTTGGAAATTGAACAAGTTGGTTGATGCTTTGAGTTGGAAGGATCATGCTAGCATATCTATGATGGTGTTCACAAAAGATCCAATATTTCGGGATTTACAAAGGATGGATCTAAAAATCCTCTAGGGATGGAATACATTCAATATTTATCAAATGAATGCTCAACCATGTATACTAGTGAAGAGTAAGGAGTCACATACTTAAGATGAGGAGCTACAAAATAATGTCAAAAATGTTCATAACTTTAACCTTGATATGGATGGAATGATAAGGTTTTGGAACTGTGTATGTGTTCCTTCCATTCAAGATTTGAAGAAGCTGATTGAGGTTGTTCGTAGTTCTTCATAATCTATTAATATTGGAAGTATGAAGATATATAGGGACATGAAAATAATACTAATGTTGGGATGACATGGAGAGATATATTTTAGAGTTTGTATGTCAGTTCTTGGTATGAAAACATGTTAAGGTTGAAAGAAAAAACTCAAAAGGATGGTCCATACGTTACCCATACTATATGAAAATGGGAGAACATAACTATGGATATTTTTGTTGGACTACCCAAATCCTTGAAAGGTTTTAATTCTATATGTGTGGTAGTCGATTACCTTATTAAGAAAAAACACTTCATCGCTATCAGGGAAGACTTTTCTCTAGGTCATATTACCAGGATATATATTAAAGAAGTTGTAAGGTTGCATGGAGTTCCATCTTTCATTATATCAAATCAGGATCTGAGGTTTACATCAATGTTAAAGTGAAGTACTCAGTAAGAACTAGACAAAAAAATTTAGTTTCAGTACTTCTTATCATCCTTAGATAGATGGTCAGTCTTAAATAACAATTCAAACCCAAGAGGATGTGTTGTGATCTTTTTCTCTGTATTTCAAGGGTGGTTGGGATCAACACATTATTCTAGTTGAGTATTCATACAAAAATATATATAACATAAGATTTTGGATGGTACATTATGAATATCATTCTAGGAATAAGATTAGATTGCCAACATGCAGGGATGAAGTAAGTGAGAGAAAAGTATTGGGACGAGAGATCACTAAAGAAGTGGTCAAGAAGGATAGAACCATTCATAAGCATATCAAGGTAGCTAAAAGTCAGTAAAAACATTATACTGATAACCATCTGTGTGATATAGAATTTGAATATGGTTAAAGGAGTTTCTATTAATCTAAACCTGGAAGAATTTTGTGAGATATGAAAGGAAAGCGAAACTAATCCCCATGTATATCGGTCCCATTACGATTCTTGAACGTATCAGGACAAAAGATTATAGCTTGTAACATCCTCCAAATATCTCTCAAGTCCATGATGTATTCCATTTATCTCTCTTAAGTAAGTAAATACATGACCATTCACATGTACTAAAATCGTAGGCCATACAACTAGTGCATGATCTATCTTACGAAGATCAACCTGTTAAAATTATAGTCAGATCAGAGAAAGTTATACAAAATAGGACCACTCAAATGTTCGATGTTTTGTGTAAAAATAACCAGTCAGAGGAATCTATGTAGGAAATTGTGGATATTATTATTCCAATGTATACTCATTTTTTAATTGGTTGATTAATTTCTAGGGAGAAATTCATTTTGAGGGGGGCAGAATACAACACCCTATGTTTTTATGGACCTTTTATTGAATAAATTAAATATTCATTTGTGTATTGGAATGAATTAAGTCAAACATTCCTTTTAGACAGCAAAAAATTGGCATATGTTACACACAATGTGTACTTGGAGTACATTACACACAACACCAACTTGGTGTATGATACACACAACACTGACCTAGCGTACATCACATTAAACACATATTTTCTACAAAAAATTGTATTAATGATATAATTATTTTAATGAGATAATTATAACATATCCACTAAACATAGTAATATTAAAAATAATAACTTATTTTCAATTTTTTTATAATTTTAATATATAAATAACACAAATTGATAATGAAAGATATGATTTTTGGTGAAGTCCATTTATGTTTTAAAATACTATTTTCGTTAATGAACAGACATTAATTATAAAATTAATTATAGATAAATTAATAAATTTATATTTATATAATAAGCTTAATATTTTAATTCATAATGTATAAATTATTATAGGGGTGATTTTTGGGATTTGTCTCAGAAGCATCGTTTATTGATGCATAGTGAAAAATTATGATTTTTAGTTAAAAAGATATTTTTTAAATTAAATATTAATTATGAATGTTGTCATAAATTTTAATTAAGATAAAATTATATAAATATTAAACCTATTAATTAAATTTAACTCACTATAATCAATTTCACTATGAAATTGAAGATAAAATCTTTTCAGGCTTTTGAACATTTTTCTACATTAAAACCCCATTATTTTGTCCCATCTACAGGATTAACAATAATCATAATTTTTCTGCTTCTGTGTTTCAAATTTAAAAAAAAATAACTGAATTTTTTTTCTCTATAATATTTATATTCTAAATAGACCATGTTTTTTTTACAAAATTATTAGTAGAGGTGATTAAAAG
This sequence comes from Viscum album, assembly GCA_963277665.1. Lineage (NCBI taxonomy): Eukaryota > Viridiplantae > Streptophyta > Magnoliopsida > Santalales > Viscaceae > Viscum > Viscum album. Next base: position 409,264,869 of record OY728130.1, read on the forward strand.
TAATCGCAGTGATTAAGGCCAAATTAATCTTCATTATGGAATAAACCTTAAAATTAAGGGCCCAAATGACCTATCCAGATGTTAAACACGAATTGGTTGTCCATATTTCATCAATAATTCTTCAATTATTTATGTTTTTGGTGTTTTATGAAATTTTTTAGGTTATAACATGTTTACACATAACTTGTTTCTAAAAATACCAAGCGAGACCTTTTACTTCTGTATAGAAAGACACCACATCTCTCACTTCCTCACACCTATATAACCTTTTTATTTCATCCAATCCCTATCCAATACACATAAAAACATCCCCCACATACTCCTATAGGACTTAACTTGGAGGTACTCAATCTATATAAGGCTTTTGGAAGAAACCAAAATGAGTTAACATTTCAATAGTAACATATTCTTTCAAGTCCTTTCATTTATTTTATTTCTCCACCCCTCCACTTCATTTTTTCCATTTATGTATAAAAAAATTATATTCAATATAATTGTATTTGGTATTCTATGGATTCAATATACACTATCAATGACATCCATTAGATGGATAACAAACATATTGTTTATGTGTACAATGAATTAACGCCTCCCTAAATTATGATCATTCAGTATTCTTTACAGCCTCTCATAGAGTCCATTATGATGGAAAATATGTCTATTAATGATATATATTATATTTATAATTCCATTAAACTTATAAAATTCTTATTTAAAAAATTCATTTATTATTTCAATCTTATGTAAGTATGATAATTTCATTTGAGGAAGCATGGACTACCTCTCCCTCAAAGCGATATGATTTGTTCATACACTACATGGATTGTATTAGGGATCGATTCTATGAATATATATGACATTTATGATATCCTAAATATAATATAATTATATTACACACACACACAGACATATTACATTTTCTTTCTTCCTCTCAACATGACAATTAAACGGAAATATCATTCATGTGTATGTACAACATACCATCTAATTGAACAGTGTTTTATGTTTCATATTTATATATTATATAGATTATTATAATACAAATATAATTAATAAAAATGATATTTATAACATGGTTCACATTCTATAATCATTAAATGAGTATAAGGACTAATGATATAACAAATTAAGACACATGCGAAGAACAAAGCAGACAGTACCCGAAGTGAAACCATGACATTGCATTGTTAATGAGAGTAATATAAGGTCCTAATAAAAACATATATGGTATTAGATATAATTATATTTTTCTGAAATATATGTATAATTAATTTATTTTTATTATACAGGTGGTTTTAGCGAGTAGGATGAGATTCAAGATAGAAGGTAAGGGGATTTCTTCTCTTATTTTATTTTTATGAGATACATGCTATGTTATCCACTATTTCCTTTTTTGTGGTGTACATAATAACAATGATTATATTCTATGTATTTTCTAAATGCATTTATGGGTATTAACATAACCATATTATGAACATTATTTCTTGATGATTTGGTTTCAAAAGATAAAAAATCCATAAAAAATATTTTTTCTCAAATTGCCTTCTTTGAGACTCATGTATTTTAATGAACCTAACCTATTTTTCTAGGTTTGTATACTTCCATGTTATATAATGAATATATTTATTTTCATGATATTTTAGGATTCATGTAATTTATTTTTACTAGATGAATATTATGTCCCATGTATCCAAGTGGTATGATTTTGTTGAAACAATCTCATCGATATTCGAGATTATTAATGCCTATAAAGTTTTGATAAAATTTTATGATCCATATCTCAAGAACACTCATGATTTTCATTATACAACATATATTATAGATATCCATATGTTTTAGTACAAATGTTTCAACTTATTGGTAAGGAATATAATATATTTAAGTAAAATCTAACTATATCTCTCTTCGGTCAGAAATCTATTGTAATCAAAAACCTTGTTTTTGAAAATGTTTTCAAATTATAATTGAAGATAATTTTAACAGAAAATTGATTTTGAAAATAATTTATTATTATAAAATATTTCATTATAATTTTACAAATCCAATTTAAAATAAAATCGATTTCAAAAGGATTTATGATATAAAAAACATTATTTCATAGAAGATGGGTATTTTCCTCAAGATACATTTTTAAATGATATTTAAAAATTATCACCCATATAAGAGAGCATACATTGGTGTATCTTATTACTTTAAGGAAAATTTATTAAATTTTTCTGTTCATATTATAAAGAGACACTAAATTACTTGAGTTAATTCATACTGACTTATGTGGTTTATTTCCATTAGAATAAAGGGGTGGGTTTTTGTACTTCAATACATTTACCGATGAATATAGTAGGTTTGGATATATCTATATAAGGAGGTATAATTTATATTCTTATTAGATGTTTAAAGAATACCAACATGTCATAGAAAACCATCATGGTAAGAAGATTGACGAAATCCTCTCAATGTGTGTATAATAGTATCTTAACCATGATTTCGTTGATCACATGAATGAGTGTGTTACAGTATCCCATATCACACCTCTAGATACAACACACCGTAATGGTGTTGGTGAAAGGAGTAATAAGGCCTTTCTGTACATGTTCATATCCATGATGAACCATACGACTCTACCATTATGCATTTTGGGATACTCCTTGTTGATATAAGAATATACCTTTAATTGAGTACCAACTAAGTCTATGGATAGGATTTTTTATGAGTTTATATATTGAAAAAAATATAGTCTATCACACATATGTTTATGAGGATACAATGATTTGTACATGACCATTCTTAGTGAAAAATTGGATTCCCAAAGAACATAGTGTATGTTTTTAGGTTATCTAAATAAAAACAAAGGTTATAACCTATATTTCACTTAAGATATAAAATAAATTATGTCAATACAAGATAGATTTATAGAAAGGGAACACATTTCCAATGAAAATAATGGGAGTAAGAATTACTTAGATGGTGTTAATGATATAGATGCACAATAGTTGGTACATGAACAATCTATGCCAGAGATAGTGGGGGATGGAAATATTCTCAAGAAAAAAGTAATGTGCAGGCCAACTACACTGGTTAGAGAACCATAGTGTTATGGTTTTCTAATCATTGATTTATGTGACAAATTATTCCTTGAGGATGATGAACCTCTAACCTACAATGAATATGTAGAAGGAAAATATGATACGAAATGGAGATATTGAAAGAATTATGAGATGGATTCCATATATCAAAATCAGTCTTGGAATTCAGTAGACCCTCCACCTAATATAAAACACATTGGATGAAAATGGTTATTCAAGATAAATATGGACATAGATGGTATAGTTAATGAATATAAGGAAAAACTGGTAGCGAAGGGTTTCAAAAAATGTCAACGAGTAGACTGTGATGAAACCTTATTATGAGAAGCAAGGCTGAAATCCATTAGAATATTTCATTTAATAACATTCATAAATGATTAAGAAATTTTTACAACGGATTTTTGATCTACTATTTATAAAGGGGATGTTGGTTGAAGATTTCTATATGACACAACTTTAAGGGTTCTATAGGTCTAATAATTCCAATAAGGCATGAAAGCTACAAAGAACCATTTATGGGTCGAATCATGCATCAAAATCAACGATTTTTTTTCTAGATGAGTCAATAAAAGTATTTGGTTTTGTTAAAAAAATTGATAGGGGGTCTATAATAAGGTAAATGGGAAGTACATAGTTTTCCTAGTATTATAGGTTGATGACATATTAATTATAGTAAATGAAGTAAACTTTCAATAGTCAGTCATGAAATGATCAAATGAATGCTTCTCTATGAAATAATTTGGTTAAGAAGACTATATTATAAGGATCATGATCTATCATGATAGTTCTCATAGGCTTCTTGGGCTATGTAAATGTACATGCATTAACACAGTGATCTAAAGGTACAATATGAATCAATATAACAGATGGTTGTTTCCTTTGTCACTTGTTATCAATCACTCTAGAATATGTCCTCAAAACACATGAAGAGATTGAAATATTGAGAATAATCATTTATGCCTCCGTAGTGGGTGATATCATATATTCCATTCTATATAATAGGTTTTATGTTGCATTTACTTTATGTATGGTGGGAAGATATCAATCTAATATAGAAGAGTTGTACTTTGAAGCTATGATGCATGAAAATTATATGTTCATGGTGTATTGTGTAGATGAGGAACTAGTTATTATAGAATACATTGAAGTTAGTTTCCAAATAGTTTATAATGATCGGAATGTTTATTCATGCTACATTTTTTTCCTAAATGGTTCTACAGTGAGATGGATAAGCTAAATAAAATCTATGGTCTCATATTGTATAGCATAATTTGAGTATATTGTGGTTTCTGATGTAGTAAAGGAAATAGTATGGATATAAAACTTTGTCTTAGACATTGGTGTTGTTCATAGTAGTTCATACCCTATTCCAGTTTATTATGATAACACTATAGCATTGGTGATTTCGAAGGAGCCCCGACCACACCATGGGAAAAAGAATATTATTCATAAGTTTCATATATAAAGCGATTTTACATAGGGTTTTGAATTCATGTTTATCTGATCTGTCAAAAATGAAAACATGGAATATCCCCTGACTGTATCTATATATCAGTAAAAGGAAGATTCTCATATGAGAGATATTAGATTGAGAATTGTCGTCAGCTGCATCTATTGGATGTTAAAGTATAGAATGTGGGTTCCCTATATCCAACTTCAGATATACTGTGACTACCCCTACATGTATATAGTATTTTATAAGTACATGTTTGTATATTACCATAATAGTTTTGATACTTTTGGGTACACTATATTCACAATAATTTCCTTAGATTACATTTTGTATCAAAGGGTTATATTAGATCCTATACTATAATCAGAACCTAGAGATACTATGATAGTAACATTATTGTAATTTCCTATGGTAAATATTCATCATAGTGACCCTAAATAGATGATGTGTGACTATTAGGTACTAGGGGATCCCAAGAATTGATAATTATTCTCAAGATGTTTTCAATTAGTGAAAACTAGTAGATGACAACAAGAGGATAGACCCATCACTAAGAACACTTCATGTTACAACTGTCACTGGGTTTTCCTATCTATAGAATGTTTATTTTTCTCCTGAATTGAGATCATTATCATTGTGTGATATTTTAATGCACACTTTGATATAAGGAAAAAACTAAGGAAATGAAATCATGGCATGGTATTTTGTGTTCGCGGTGCCATTGGTGGAATGAAATTGGTTGAAACATCAAGGTAAGAATTTTTTCTACCATGTTGAGGGAGTGATGTGTCTATCTATGATCATCATAATGTACGTAATATTGTAAATCGATGTCCATGGTAGTGAAAATTAAATCAACCTAGAGAGATCATCAAATAAACAAGAAAAAAAAGGGAGATGGCACAAGTTATCATCCTTCTTTATGATATATTATATGAAAAAGATTTTATATTATATAGTGTGTGTTCCTAGGTAGGTATTCATTTCTATGACTTTTAATTATCTCTTTTGGGGCCTTTATGTGTTTCTATATACCACTCTTATTATGTGAATATTATTCACTACTTTTGAGATAAATTACTATAGGGTCACACATAATAGATCATTTGAAAATCGTACCTATTCTATTGAATAATATTTTTGGACATGGTGGTCCCCACCATAGGAACTAGGTTTTTCCATGTTCTATCAATCACTAATAAATATAAAAATTCTTTATAATTATATTAAAGAATTTTTTTCAAATTTATTTCTTACATGTATTTATTATTTTTAAGTAAGTCCAACGATTAATATTATATGAACAAATATTTTTATTTTTGGTCGGAGGGGAATACTCAAGGAGGGTGAATTGAGTGTCAAAAAAATCTGTTACAAAGGGAATAATTTTATGTTCCCTAATATTAAAAATTCAATTACCCATTTATCCAGTAGTGAATTTATATGAGCTTGACTGTTCAATTAATTTCTAAAAAGAGTGATTAGTTCTCAGTTATATCAATTTGATAATTAAAACAACTTTTAAAATTAACCTAATAAGTCAATACTTTTATAACCACTTTCTAAGACTAACTATCAGAGTTCAATTTAGTTTTATAAAATATGTGATAAAAAAGAGTAAAAATAAAATGTTAATAACACAACATAAATAAAGAAGTAGGTTCAGTCTCAAGAAGCGACTTAATCCTATCCACTTGGTGATCACCTGCCACCAAGCTGTTCAAATTATTAAATAGTTTGAACCACACCCTGGATCGGGGTTCACAATAGCACACAGGATATCTGGGTCACATGATCTCTACCATAGTTCTTCGTGGGTACAAACTATGAGGTCACAAAAATACCTCTTCCAAAAATATTCATGGGAGTAACAGGTGTAAGAAGGCATTATTTGAATGATATATTCTATCCTTATGTTTGATATAGGAGATAATGTGTTCATAAAAAATAGACACATAGACTTATTAAAAGTATGTAAAAATTCACACAACAGAGAAAAAAAATATGAGAAAGGATTTAGATGTAACTATGTGTCTTGAGATGGAACTATTCACACTTCAGATGTAGCTGAGATGATGTTTGAGTCATCATCTAGAAGTTCACACAAAAACAGAGTGTCATATTCTGGCTTCCAGGTACAAGTATGGTTCTGAAGTTATATTCTTCTCCATCTTTGATATGCTAATGTATTTTGTAGATTCTATGTTCAGATCCTTTGAGATTGTCTTGTGTTTTCTTCTTTTGTTCTTTAATGTTTAGTGGTTACAAGAGAGTTTAAGATTTTCTTCAGTATGTCTATGTCTCACGCACAAGCATGCACACCTAAACTCTTATGTATATGTCATCTTATTTTTAAGACAAACAAAGAGCATGTTCTTTCCACGTTAATAGGTTCATCATACCTTGTAATGTCAACTAAAATTCCTACAAAATTTTATAAAATATGTCAATATTATTAAATGAAACAAATATTTCCATTATAAATAACATTAACAAATGTAGATTTAGAAAGTCTATCGGTGACTCATCTTTCGGTGTCTCATTCGGTCAGTGTATCTTTCTTTCAGTGACTCAACACATCATTATGTCATTCTGTCAGTCTTTACAAACATCGGTGACTCATTAATTCAGTGACTTTATTCAATGGTGAGTCCTTCCTTCTGTCGGTGGGACAATTGATCTATCAGTGACTCATTCCAAGTGTTGGTGAGTACTTGAGTCGGTAGCACCATACAATAGTAGGTCACATGGACTGACGGTAGGTCATCTGCATCGGTAAGTTATATGAAAAGGTGAGTCATCTACATTGGTGAGTAATATGCAATAGTGATTCCTTCCAACAATGAGTCCTTCCAACAATTTGAGCTTCACATTATTTGAACATATGCATGTTGGAACTATTTGTTAGTGTGTTATATGTCTATTGGTGATTCATCTGTCTATTAGTTTCAGTCAATCATTCTTAGATAATTTTAGATGTTTTGTCTTCCTTAAATCTCATCAAATCCAGAGAGTGTTAATACTAATAATTACACATAGATAATCAGTTATAATCATGTTTATACTTAAACATACATAAATAGTTAAATGATTGAAATTATCTGATATACAAGATAATTCATTGAAATAATTTATGATCTTTGACCTAATTTTGGATCTGACATGAGGTAAGATATATGTTAATATATGACTCGATTTGTGATTATTAAATCTATTATAGTCATAGATAGTGGCCATCATTATCTATGGGCTAACAATCTCCCCCTTTTTGATGATCACAAATTATGGAATTATTAAGTACCATTAGAGAATGATTATTTAGGTCATTCATAATTCCATAGTACAGTTTTACTAATTTTCTCCCCTTAAGGGATTAGCAAAAATTGGAAGAGGAAAAAATTAAAAGCAGAAATGTAAGAATATTGAAATATCAATCATAAGAAAATTTTACTGAAATACCAAAAATAAAAGCACCCAAACCTATCAAATAGAATCACTCCATGCTACATGGTAGGATCAAGGGGTTCCTTCCCCTTATCATAATGATACAACTTTTTGATTTCCCAGACCCGGGTTTCACAAAAAGGATTCTCAATATCAGTTAGCCACAAGGCCTCAAGAACACCTCCCCATATTCTAGAGGTTACCGACTAGCATAGAGTGTCTTGGGTCTGTCCACAGGTAGAATATTCCCTCATTTAAAAAGTGGACTAAAGATGATGATTATAATTACTAATGAAATAATAGAATCATATACATAAAAATATGGTACATCAGAAACTAAGACTAGTAACTAGACCAGTAACCCGCCATAGAGGAATCATGATTTGAACATCGAAGAAATAGATAATAATAATATTTTGAACCTAAATAAAATGATAAAATAGATGATATTGTATATCATGTCTATAAAAAACTTGAATACTAGTATATATAGATGCATTAAGAACATTCTATACAAAATATAAAAAATGATGCGAAAAACTATGCCAACATACCGATCTCTAGATTGGTCATATTCATCCAAGATCTATAAAAGAGAAATCATGATATGGTGCACCAAGTGGGATGATTACCCTTATCAACACATGCACACATAGTGTTTTCATAGGTACCATTAGTGGCCTAGATAGGTGATGAATAAATCTCATTAGGCCACTACTAATGGTGTATATACAATATAGTACAAGAATATAAACAAAAATATTGCACAATTATATATCATCATCGTGCATGTATATTTATTTAAAGAAGAAAAAAAAGTACAAAGAAAAGTAAAAAGAAACAGAGTTCAGGGGGATCTAAAATAGTGGAGACCAAGGGCATCCCCACGAAATAAGTTTACCCATTCTGGCTTGCAGGAGGAGACATTGAGGAGGCAGGTGACATTGGATCCAGGTTCTGCGAGGGAGGCGGGATGATCAGCGATTTTGTTCCCCTATCTCCATGTGTGGGTGACCTGAATATTTCTATTGAGAAGCAGTTTACATTTTCTGATGATGTAGGTGACTGACCATGGAATGGATACTCTATCCGTCAGAGAGTCACAAATGATCTTCGAGTCTGTTTCCACTTGGGAAAGAATGAAGTTCTTATGACTGCAAAGGGTGAGACCCGTGAGTACTACATTGGAATTTTCACAATTATATATAAAATTAAATACAATACACTAATTAAAATACCCTTACACTTTCTTTAGCCTCATATAGTGTATGAAAATGTAAAAATTTAATCAATTATGTTCTAGTTTATAATAATTAAAGTAATAGGATCCACGGTCTGACCAAGTTACCATTCATTGATAATGACAATGAAGATAGTCCCAATTAATAAATAAGGAATCGTTGACCTTAGGGGATAATCCAACATAGTTTTAATCTATAGAATGAATACAGGTGTCAGAGTGTAATCCATGTGGGTGTTACTCATGGAATTCCACTATAATATGATTCCAAATGAGTCCAATGATCTCTTCAAATGAAAGAATAATCTAAAAAATGACTGGGCCCCATGGGTGTATACATGGAGACTCATGTTAGAAGACATCATGTTGGATCCATGGATTGTATCCAATACATCATAGTAATGATAATAATAAATGGATCTGATGACATCTTGTTGGGAATCTTTAGTACACAAGGACCAGGTTCCAAAGTGGTTATATCCCATAGAAACTGACATCCTTGAACGAGAATGCTATCCTATGAGTGCTCAAAAAATTACATTTGGAGTATAAGGATAGATCAAATATGACCACTATTATAAAGGTTAATGAGTCTGTATTTATTAGGCACCCTATATTGAATTCATTATTTGATTTAGGCCATGTAATATGAATTCATTTTAATATTTCATTTGGTTCATTCCATTCTCTTCATTAGTGTTACAAGGTATAATAAGGACATGTAACCATTTAGTAATTAAATTACACAGTCATTTATTAGGTTCACTCCACCATCTTCCATTATGAATGGAAAGGTGTGATAAATACATTAAACCGTGTCATTCAATTATATTTGAATAGGAAACGTTATTTATACATCTAATATACTTACCATTTACATTCAATGGGTCATTAATTTATTTGATAAACATACCATAAAGGGTTCAATGGGAAACTACACATGATAGACATGTAAAAATCATAATTCATTTAAGTAAAATGGTATTACCATTAGTAGGGTCAAGATGCACACACAGATAGTGTAGAAAAACAACCCATAAGGGTTATCAAGGAATAATTAAGGAAAAACAACTTGGTTTAGGAAGCATTGAGGACTCATCCTCTATAAGTGTGATGATCATATAAATAAGGGGATCTAAAATATGATTAACATGAATCTAAGAAAAAAATAATTAAAAAGGAAAATCCCAATGAAATAATCATGTGAACAACATAGCTAGTTTATAACAAGGAAATACATGATGGAAGAATCATAGACCACCTATCTCGAGATCAAGAACTATCCTCATCTAGTATCAAGATTTAGTATGGCCTAGATTAGAAAAAAACATGGGATGGATCCAAACCATAAAAATAATGAATATTATCCTATATCAAAATAGTGTCATTGAGAGGAATAAAAATGACAATTTTTTTAACATTAATAGAGTACTTACTGATGTGCATCCAATGAGACGAACGAGGATACAATCAGTCTTTGTAAAATAAGTTGTCAAAATAACTATTTAAGAAGGAACATGGGACCTCTAAGGTTATAATCAGGATCACCCTTCACTAGAAATAAGAGTAATTAGGAGAAAATTAATTTTTAATTAGATTTAATGGAAAATGAAAAGCTTACACAAAATATACAGGTCATATAATTTATCCAAATGTTTGGAAAAACATCCAAGAAAACTCATGTTATTAAAAACATTATGAGACTATGTTTTGGATTTCAATGCTTCATGGGATAAAAATTTAGAACTCTTGGAGTTATCTTACAAAAAAAAATTCAATGAATTGATCCAAATGGAACCTTTTGAGTATTTGTATACAAAATAATTATATTTTCCTCATTGTTGGTTTGAGGCAACTGATTCGGCTCTTGTTAAACCATTTTTGGAGTAGGAAATGTCAAAGAAGGTTTATTTTGCTCGGAAGTTGTTGGTTCCCACATGTAGAATATATAAATATTATTTTGACCTTAAATAATATCTAATGATTGTATTCGGCCATAGTGTTTTCCTTCCTTTGACACCAATGATGGGTAAATCCCATATCAGGAAACTAGGTAATGTACCTCCTAGGATTGTTGGACTATATGATATAATGTAAAGGGTCAGTCGAGTAACATACTGATTAGACCTTCCAAATTTCTATCCTTCCATTCATGATGTGTTTCATGTGTCATTGCTTCAGATATATCATTGTGGCCCTTTTCATGTAGTAGAAAATTGATGTTAATGATCTTGGTGTATATTAATCCATTAAGAATAATCTAAAATGGAATATGTATTACAATGAGAATAATATCTTGTTAAAGTCTATACATATATTTTCAGTATAGCGGGAACATGGTGTTATTCAAGTGGAGATGAAGGAGAGAGAATATGATATTCTATAATAGTGGCCTGACTTATATTCCCTGAAACCAAAGTGATTGATAGAGAAGATTTGGAATGAGACATTATATGATGGGGATGATGTAAGATCTAATCCTTTTTTAGATGTGTCCCTCATTTGTTTTTTATTGAACCTCTTTGGTCAAAATTTCCTTCTTCATTTAGCATTGTTGGTCAGGTCCCTTCTTTAGAAAGTAATGGATTTCTAGGGGAAATAACCTAATGATTAGTGAAGTGTTTTTGCATCAATTAATGGAGTCTATAATGAAATGATTCAATGTTTTATGTGTGTTATCCATTTAATTTTAAGGCATCAAATGTGGTTTGATCATTTCTAGTAGAAACTAGTGTTAGAGATATATGATGGAAATTTTCAAATTGGTAACCTATTAAATGATGTGTGAATATCACCAAGAAGATTCCCTTAAATAGTTTAGGGTTTGAAATGAATACTTGGAATGAGATGGGTTCACAAAATTTATTGTTCTATTAGGGTCATTTAAACCTAAGGTGGTTTTTTTTCTTCTAAACTCAAAAATTGAGAAATGCACACAGGGAAAGGGATTCATGTCGTGATTTTTTTTGGATCTGTGATTTCAAAGACATGTTGTGAATTTTATTTATTTTTCATCCCTATTGAAGTCTAATATATTGAACCATAGGGAATCTCCTGGAAATGTTTCAAAGATTTATTCCTCTTTTGGAAATCTCAATATAGAGTTTTATCATTAGTGAGTTGTTCTTCTTTGGTTTTCCTATTCCCCTATTATTGTCCATTGTAGCAGTTGAGTATTATAATTGTGGTTGTTTTTGGTTTTTATTTGCGTCTTCTTTGATCTTTTTTACATCTTTTATTATTTTTCTTCATTATTTTTATTAGTGATACCTATTTTAAATTTTTTATTGATCTCCAAATAATGGTCGGAGTTCTAAAAAAAATACCTATAGCTAGACTATTTCTATTATTTCAAGTACACAAATATTATGCAATTACGTTGAAATAATGTGCACATTAAAAAAATGGAAAATGGGTTATGATAATAAATTTTGTAGATTTTTATTTAGATCCATTTCTATCTATTAGTGTTGTTACCTGGTTTCTAGACAACCATAAGGTGTTCCGACCCTTGAACATTAGTGGACTGGCTAATAGATTAAATTCATTATTTCATGACATGAGACCTCAGGTAATTTCTTGTAATAAATTAATCATGGTAATGGGTTACTTGATTATTGGAATGACTAGAAATTTAATATATTATAAGGTTCAGTTTACAGGGAGGATAATGGTTTCATAACAACTTGAAAAATTAAATGGGATATTGAAAAATAAATTGAAATTGGATGAATTATCCCTTGTAGATTATGATTTTATATATGTATTTCCTACTCATATATCTTGCGTTTTTATTAAATATAATATTATTATATGATAGTTTTGTCTTGGTATACTAAAATGTTTATAAATTGGTATTGGCCCGATATGATGAAATACTTATATAATGGGATTGGCATGGTATGCTAAAATGCTTAAACAAAGGGCTTGGTGCGGTATGTTGAAATTCCTATATAAAGGATATGGCCTCATGATCCTATAATTATTTTAGGGATTGAACCATTTACTTGATTATTCCATGGAGTTTTGGTTATATTTGGATTAGTTGTGATACATGTTCATAGATAATCTATTATGGTGCTGAAGTAAGTTGTTTGATGTATTATGTTAATTGATTGATTAATACACTAGTTTTTACTTTTTTTAGGATTATATATATCAGAAGGGTTTCATTTATACATGGTGTTTAAAAATTTGAGTTTCACTCACACCCTATCCGGTCCACCATTTTTTCCCCTAGTATATTGCATGGATGCAGGTTTAGACAAGAGAAAGTGACCTTGTTTTTGATTACTCGCTTCAAGTTGACTTATATATTGGAGATTGATCAACTTTAGGTTTAGGACTGTAGTATTGATTTTTATAGCATTGTATTTTATCTAAATTACATTTAGTTTGATATTTATGTAAATTCCATCCTATCCTTACATAATCTTTTAATTATTATTATACTATTCAGTAAACATTTATTATTTGTTTTACTTGGATTATCCATTATCTTCTAGTAATATAATGTATTATTTCATTTATTGTTTTACATTCATATTTTTTTGGTGAACTATATTAAAACACTACTCAAGGGGTAATATCTACCCACTGTACTCTTTAGGCCCCCACTACTAGTTAGAATCCTCATACATATGAGGAGGCATGTATGTGATATAGTAAAGAACATTATTTTTCAACATAATAGTGTGTTGGATTGGGGGGGATTATATCACTAGATAGTTATGTTTTTATAATTTATATAGAAATATTTCAAGAAATGTTTTCAAAATTTGATTTTATTTAATTTTAGAAACCCTCTATATGTGGTTTCATAATTTTTGTAGTGTATTTTGGAAATTATTTTCTGAGTTTCTAAAATATTAATGTTCTTTCATCAGTAATATGTTTTCTTAATTAAATTATATGTATATATTTTATATAGGTTTTTTGATTTTAAATGTTCACTTTTGAAATTTTTTTGTGTTGTTTTGTTTAGTTATTTTGATACCATGACTTTAAATAGGGTTAAAAGTCATTAATTTAAATATGGTTTTGGGGAAAATTTATTTTTAAAGGAGGGCTTGTGGTTGTTTTCAACATTTTAAACATTTTGATTTCAAGGAAATTGTTTATTTTTTTAAAACAATGTATTGTTTTAAGATACTATAAATCATTCTTCAATCGATTATATTTTTAAAAAATAATTTTTGTTTCCTTTGTGGGTATTATCTAGGTCCTTTATTTAACTCGGATTATTGTGATGATTTTATTATAAACATTATTTTTCAGGATAAGAAGGGGATAGTTTGATTACTCAATGGATTGATGGGTGGTGATATGGGAGAGATCGTGTTGTTGTGTGGTTAAAAATATATTTTTTTGGTTTTGAAAGGTCATAAATATTTTCAATAAAGGGTGAATTTGTTTAGAGGTTCTAGGATATAGTAATAAATACAATTAATATATTAATTCTATATTATATATTTTTTCGGTTCGTAATTTTATTTATTGAAATGAATTTCTTGATTTTGATGTCTTTGTTGAGTTCAGGTTTTTAGTGCATCAATGGTGTGTTACACTCGGGAAGTAGAATAAGGAGTCATAGGATGAGGTGTTTTCTACATCTTAGTAGAAAAAGTATTGATGTTACTTGGTGGAGTTCCAGGACTAATGGTTGGTGATTAATTCAAAGAGTTTTAGGTTTAATTTGAATTTATAATACTCTAACTCAATTTCAAGAAACCTTAGTAGTGTGTTTTCTTTTAATGGTGGTAATTTTTCTATTATAATTTGGGATTGAAGTGAGGGCTCATGTTGAGATGATCGAGAGTGGTTTAATCTGGGATATTGGGATAGTTGAATATAGACCCTATATTTTTATGGTATGTCTTATATAATGTAATGAGATGAACAATATTCTCAAGTTCTAGTATTGGTATCTATCCTTGTGATGAGTAGATCTCAAAATCTTGTATTGGGTATCCTAGAATGTTTTTCTAATGTTGTGTTGGAGCACAGATGATTTTAGTACCCTATGATTCATAGTGTTATTGGGTTCAAGTTTGGTGGTTTATTAATTTAGTAGGGTGTTATGTAATGTCCTGGCCCGACTCACCACTAAACTAGTGGTCGGAACGGTTGCCACATTAACTCTAGAGTGTGTCCCCATATGCCAGAGGTTGCCGACTAGCAGTGAGGGTCTAAGGATTGTCAGCGGGGAGACTATACCCACTTATCAGAGTTGAACAGTGGTATATCAAAGTAAATAAAAAAAATGGAAATAAATAGTGGAATAATTCTAATAAATGATAATGTAGCGGATGGTAGATTTTTTAAATCTCATACAAAAAAATGGCCAACATCAATTTTATACCATATGCATGCATGACATTCTAATGATACAAAAAGGAAAACTTTGAAAAAAAGAGCATTTTGAACATTACATTACAAATATAAATAAACAATGGCCCCAAGCCCCATGAGAAGTCTCCTCTATCATCCTGAGCATTTGGTCGATCCTTTTCTCTTATCTTCGAAGTAAATGAAAACAGTACAATCCTGCAACAAAATAGAATCTACTCGGGTACCCCAATGCAATGGTAGCCCATGAAGGGTGTGAGATATAAATCTCACTTGGCAGAGACCACCAGTTTCTACCCAAAATCTTGACATTCAATAAATAATTTAAATATTGCAAGCATGTTTAAATTACATAATTAGTAAAATTTAACTATATACCCAAGTACTGGCTTCAGCACTCAACTGGTATCTGAACCTTTATTATACATTTCTCATGCATACACAGTAGTCATTACACATTAATTTTCATTTATCAACTATTCAAACCTCATTAAACTAAAAAATTCTTGTCATATGGACTCAACCCGACATTCTCTGTATATGTCACAAACCACATATGTCTCTAATGTCCATCTATGTAATCAAAGCTAAGATCAAATCAAATGTTATGCTTTGGCTTGGATAATGCGTCATAAGATATTCAACTTAATCTTTCATATAGTATATCCATGCCCTTCCACTAAAAAAATAGTGAGTCGCTCCTGGGTCCGTCCAATAATAGTGATTCACCCAATTAATTAATAATTATGAACCATTTCTCATATTCAATTCACAAATCATAATGTTACAATAGTTTTCATTAACCAATTATTTCATTTCATGTACGACCAATTGGTCCCACAATCCAATTCCAATTAATGGGTGTAGAACATAATTTATAGCACCCTCGTGAATATTTGGAGCGTCAGTAATTGTCTCACAACCCATGGGTATTTGGAGCACTAGTCCCTGACCCATAAAAGAATATTTTCTTGCAATATTGGTGTAGAGCGCCATGTCTAGCACCCCCGTGAGTATTTGGAGCATATGTCCCTATCTCACAACCCATTTATCAAAAAAATATATTTATCATTGGTGTAAAACACCATGTCTAACACCCCACAAGCATACACTAACTAATTCATAAATTAATTACTCCAATTCGTTAATTAATTCAACCACTAATTAAAAAAATAAATTTCCCATCAAAAGTCAAAAATTATTTAACCATTAAACATCTCAATAGTAAATAAATAATTAAAAATTAATTATTTATAGAAGTCCAACTAAATAATTTACTCATAATTTATTTATCCAAATTTATTAACAAGTCTGAACCCAGCCACTCAAACAACGATTAATCCAGGACATTAACAAGTTACATGGACGACATAATCATCAAAAAATATGCTGAAAAAAGCCCATATATTTAGAAAACATCTCATGCATCATCTCATAATACAAAAGAACTCCATACAAGACAACTTAATGCGTGTAAATCTAACATGAATCAAAATGTACCCATGGACAACAGTAGTAACAAACAATTAATTCACAATATTAATTTAATGCATTTAAATTAGTTAATTCAACAATTAATTAATTAAATCCTATCTTATTGACCAATAATAAATTAATTAACAATTTTCTATTTATCATGTAATAATTTATCTACCCATTTATTATTACTAATTTCCAATTTATATTCCGAACATTTCAAATATTCAATATTTTCAATAATCAGTAATAAACACAATTTTTATTCCAACTCAAGACATGATAATTAATTCTACAATTAATTACCCTGTTACCCATTCTTCCCATTTAGATCATTTAACTGTTTAATCATATCACTTTAACCAAATTAGCAAAACATGCTTAAATTCAACACTTGTTCAAGTCCTTGTTTATCTCACATGGGAGGCATCATTTAATAATATAAAAAATTTCATGCATAGACATATCATAATCAATGAAACACACATTCTCAATTTAATTAAGGAAGCTATAATTCTTAAATAATGTGACTGGGATTTGGGACCCTACCTCAGGGTGGTATGATTTTAAATCTGAAGTGCTTTAATATACATGGCGGAAACCATTCCACAACTTGTCCACAATCTCACATGCGCACACCTTATATATATATATATATATATATATATATATATATATTCTAGTACGTTCCCTGCAACGATATAAATAAAATTCAAAATATTAAAATAGGTACTCAGAATCAAAGTAGTAAGGACTAACAAACTTCTAACTAGGTACCGGGGACTCATAAAAATTATCACACCCTTAATTGAATGATGTAAAAATATACCATGGTTAAATAACCATAAAAAAAACAGGACAGACAAGAGAAAATGAACTCATCTACCTTCCCTTTACCAGAAGATTCCAGAATACGGTCCAAAGGGTCTAGAGGAGCACCTTGCACATCCCTAGAACCGAAGAAACAAGGAAGCCCAATAAAACCAGAACCATATAATTTTGGCTGTGGAAACAGAACGATGGAGGAGCCAAACGACCGATGCGAATCAAAAAACCAATGCAGATGGACTCACCTCATAGAGATAGAAAAGTTTCGAGAAGACACTAGGAGGATTCGATGTGCAAAGAGGAGTCGACGAGGGGGGTGTAGTGCGTCTAAAAGGAGGTGCATGATGCCTTTTTGATGTTTCTCTAATATGGTGGTGCACAACCCTCATGTTCTCTCCCCCAATTATCAATTACACCCATGATAAATGAACAGTCTTAATATAATAATAATAACATTCATTATTCTCATTTAATATAATGTTACTTCATTAACTAACATTTAAATTAATGTTTCAAAATTAATTCTGAAAACCCCAATTAATCATCCAATCAAAATAATTCAATAATAATAATATCATTATTATTATTATTAAATATTTATTTATTTGAAATAAAATAAAAATAAATCATCTTGAAAACCAGATAACCGCATAGATAAACCACACCATTTGACTACCCATACACAACCCGTTATCTAAATTTAATTTTTTTTATTAAATTAAGCCCAACTCCACATTTATT
This sequence comes from Viscum album, assembly GCA_963277665.1. Classification (NCBI taxonomy): domain Eukaryota; kingdom Viridiplantae; phylum Streptophyta; class Magnoliopsida; order Santalales; family Viscaceae; genus Viscum; species Viscum album. The sequence continues at coordinate 409,283,482 of OY728130.1, forward strand.
CATTACATAATATTTCCATTTAAAATTTTCCTTTTTCGATAACGATCAACTCATAGTTGTTTAATTAATTATCTCAAAACAAATTTATTAAATAAAAACCACCGCTTCGTAGAGATTAATTAAATTCTTATTGACCATTAATTTAATTAAATAAAACCCCAAAAAATCCATTATTATTATTATTCATAATAATAATAACAACCACTAATAAAATCGTAATAATAAAAATTTCATTATTATTTTTATTATTATTCAACCTTAGATAAAACTCAACACCTATTATTAAATAAAACCACTTTTTTATTAATTACAAGACTACTTATTTAATTAGAGATTTCTTTGAGATACCCAAAAGCCTCATTAATTTCACATCAATATTATACCTCATTAAATATCCAATTAAAATATTTTAACATAAATGCTACACCCCATTTAATTAAAACAGCTTATTCATTCATTATTATCGTAACAAAAATTTTATAATTAATTATTAAACCCAAAATTTATTACAATATTATTAATATGATAAAAACTCCAACACATAACCCCTAATTTAATTTCCATAATAATAATAATTATTTCATTCATAAAACTAAAATAAGAATAATCTCATTATTTTTATTTTTCAAACATTTGATAAACAAAACACCAATATTTCATAACAACGCTTCTTTAAATCTGAAACTCCCCATTTTATGAATGTTTTCTTTGAGAAGCTCGAAAGTGTCATTAAATTATCCTAAATAATATACTCCTTTAACATCGAATTAAAATATCAATGCATGAAAATAATTTATGACACCATAATAAAAATAATAACATTATAATTATTAGCACATTTGACCATTTAATAATAAATTATCCTCTAATAATTCTGAAACTCTACGTTTAAATAAAATGGTTATTCGATAAACCCAGAATCCACATTAATTTCTTAAATAGAAATTTAATTAATTCTATAACATTCATTTAATTAATGAACCGCAATAATAATAATAATGACATCATTATTATTATTAAAATCTTATATTAATTAATTACAAACTCCCATAAAATATTATTTAATTAAATTGTGTAATTTATTAAATAGTGTAAACTGAACGTGTGGGAACGCAACCATATGCTTCCCGGGAAGATCCATTAAAGTGGAATTTTTAGAAATTGTAGTTCCCAAGACTCATATAGACACCTGTGAAAATTATTGGGTAAATTTTCAAGTCTAAAAATGACACCTTTTTGTGTTCCAACACTCAGAATAAAATTCCAAATCTCAGTTTAATAAATCAACCCATTGATAAAGTGAAAAAAATTCAAAATCATTCGTATTTTAATCTGGTTCAATAACACGAGACATTACATTATATCCACCTTAAAAAATTCTCGTCTCCGAGAAACTATCAGAAACCACTACTAAAACAACTGACCTACCAAGGTAATTTAACCTTGTTAAAAATGACGTGTTTTGTTCCCAATTCTAAACACACATTTGACCCTTCACAAGGCTAATGGCTAAGCCATTAAAACCAAATCCAATAGGCAGTTAATAGCTTAAAAATTGAAACAGTTCTTATATTTTAGGTCATTAGAAGGACCTCATCAAAGGAAACGGTTGAATCTCAACCAATCAATAAAAAAAGTTTCACATGATTTCCTTGAAAGACATCGCAGACCCAAAAACCACATTTTCCCTTTATCTGATTATATTCCTTTACAACAATTCGAAACCATCTACATGTAATATGAAGTCCTTAACCGACCTCTGATGAAATTTCAAAGTCAAGTCATCACAAAGATATTTTAAAACATCCATTCCCCAACACAAAAAGAAAAGTAGCCTAATGAATCAACACATCTCTGGTACTACCCAAATAACAACAACTCATCAAGCCCAAAAAAATTTAAACTGTAGCACATCATATGACCAATGGTATCTTAGTGTCTACATGATGAAGTAAACATAGGGGACATGCTTTTCATATTCATAATATATTACTAAGAGAAAAACCAAGGTCATTAAAAATATTATTCAAACTAATACCCAACAACTATGTTCTAAAAGCTCGACATATATTGATTACACGTTTATCAAAAACGATGCAACAAAACCCACCTTAGTATTTTCCATGACGTCGCAATAAAAGATCAACCACTCTCCAGCGTGTGTTTTCAGAACCCATTAATGCATGCATGTGAAATACATCGAACAATGATCACCACATCAAACATTGATCATAAAATCAGTAACATAAACCTATCGGCGTGACAAAACATCTGAGTCCCCAAGAAGTCTTTCCGAGCTGTGGAATAAACATACATTAATAGAGTAGAACATTCTATGTGTACTAACTACCACAGGTTGACCCCTTATGATCATTAATTTCATCCCTCTCTTGTGGTCACAAAAAGGCAAAAACACAAGATTCAGAAGCTCCTTTTTTAATTTTAGACATTTTAATTAATACATTTCAAACTTTCATCATTTGAAAAATTTTCAACAACCACACAACTACATTTTCAAAAAAATCCACTTGGTTTTCAAAACAACCCCCAATGGAAAAATAACCATGATACCACAAACATCCTATTTAAGAATTTTTCATTCAGTGTTATTCAAATATAAACAGGCAATTCAGCATCTAAATTCCTTTTACTGAAAAGGAGACCTCTAAAAGTCCCATTTATTTAATATGAGTTCTTTAAAAGGAACCCCTCAATGGTTCAATAAAATCAAAACTCAGTAGTATTACATTCATAACCATTTTCAAAACATACTATGTTTATATGGTTTAGTCATGTGGGTGGCCATCTACCAATCGATAAGGTGCCCACACACCTTATCGCTAGCAGTTGGCTCCCATTTATCACAAAAAAATTTCATTTAACATTTTAACTTTATAATCCCTTTAATATATCAAAACCTCAAAAGAATATTAGCATAATAAGTAACACAAAAACATTCTATAACACAGAAGCATGGCACAACGACAAAACATGCTAATAACTAAGGTAGTATGGAATACAATCACTCATGCATGTTAAATCTCTCACTGAAACATGCTATCTAAAGAGGCATGCTAAAGAAGATCCAAACATGGCATTGTACCCAAGGAACACAATACATATTTTCAGGCATCCTACTAATGAAACTACATGGCATGTTATATGCATTACATGTGAATCTCTATGTGACTAAGATGATGCATGAATGGAACTTCCTTTCCATACCTGGCCAAGAAAATTACTTTTTCAAAATTCAAAAAATCAATATACTGCAGAAAATAACCCAGTCACTCTCCGTTAAATCATGTCAAATGTAACCTGTAATATTATAAACATCAATTCACATCCCGGACCACATGGTCATTTCTCATAAAATGAGTGATCAATACCAAGAAAAACTATTAACCAAAGCATCGACACATTCCTTGTTTCCTATATACCAACCCCAAAACAGTTATACAAAGGAAAAAACCCCCCTAATACAACATTGTAACATCACAACCCAAATCACCACTAAAACAGTGGCCAAAACAGTCACCACAAGACATCATGCATTTCCCCCCATACGCTAGAGGCTGCCAACTAGTAATTTGGGTCTAAGGATAGTCAGTGGGGAGACTATACCCTGTTTTGAGAGTTGCAAAATATTATATCATTGTTAGAAACAAAAAATGACAATAAATAGCGGAAGCAGTCTAATAAATGATAAAGCAGAAGAATGTAGATTTTATAATTATTGTACAATAAAATGGACAACATCAATTGTATAACATAAGCATGCATGACATGATAATGATACAAAATGGAAAACAGTGAACAAAAATTAATTCTGAACATTCCATTAAAAAAACAATGACTCCAAACCCCGAGGGCAGTATCCTCGAGCATCCCGAGCTATTGCTTGGTCCTTTTCTCCTATCATTCAAGTAAATGCAAAAAACACAATCTTGCAACCTAATAGTATCTAATCAGTAATACCAGTGCAATGGCATCCCATGTATTATGTGAGATATAAATCTTAGTAGGTCGGGACCACCAGTGTCTACCCAAAACCCTAACATTAAATAAATAATTTAAACAGTGAAAGCATTCATAATTAAGGTAAAAAGAACAATGTAATTATATAACCAAGTACCCGATTGAGCTCTCAGCTTGTGTCTGAACCGGTTTTATAAATTTTTCATGCATACAAAGTAGTCATTACACCATCATTTTCATTTATCAATTATTTAAAACACATTAAACTATATAATTCTCCTTATCTGAACTGAGCCCGACAATCCCTGTATAAGTCACTCACCATAGATGTCTCTAAAGACCATCTTAGTAATCAATGTTAATATTAAATCCAAGATTATGCTTTGGCTTGGAAAATCCATCATAAGATATTCAATTTAATCTTTCATATACTATATCTGAGCTCATCCACTAAAAAAAGTGATTCACTCTTGAGTCCGTCCACTAATAGTGATTCACACAATTCATTTTCATTAACCAATTAATTCATTTCATGTATGACCAATTGTACCCACAGTATAATGCCAATTAATGGGTGTAGAACATCATTTCTAGCACTCTTGTGAGTATTTGGAGCGTTAGTACTTCTCCCACAACCCATGGGTATTTGGAGCATCAGTCCATGACCCATAAAATAATATTTTCTGGCAAGTTGGGTGTAGAATGCCAGGTCTAACAAACAACAAATATCCATTAATGAATTAATAAATTAATTAATATAATCCATTAATTAAATCAACAACTAATTAACAACATAAAATAACCATCAAAATTCAACCATTAATTAACCATTCATAATATCAGTAGTAAATAATTAATTAAAAATCAATTATTCTTAGCAAGCCAAATAAATAATTAACCAAACATTTAATTATTCAAATTATTTAAAAAGTCTAAACCTTTCCACTCAAACAGTGATTCATCAAGGGCATTAACAATTTACATGCACGTTATAATAATCACATAACATGTTGAACAAATCCCATATATTTAGCAACCATCTCACACAACATCTCATAACATAAAACAACTCTATCCAAGACAACATAATTCATGAACACTAGCATGCATCAAAAGGTACCCATGACCAACAGCTGTAACAATAAATTAATTAAAAATCATAATTTAATGAATTCAAATTAATTAATTCAACAATTAATTAATTAAATATTATCTATTTAAAAATCATCAATTAATTAACCACTTTCCATTTGTCAGTTAATAATTATTCCATCGATTAATTATTACCCGTTTCTAATTTATATTCGGAACATTTCAAATATTCAATATTATCAATAATCAGTAATAGCAACAATTTTTATTACAACTCAGGACATGATAATTAATTCTACAATTAATTTCCTTATTACCAATTATTCACATTAAAATAATTTAACTGTTTAATCATATCATTTTAACCGAACTAGCAAAACATGCTTAAAATCAACACATGTTCAAGTCCTCATTTATCTCAAGTGGACGACATCATTTAATAACATCAAAAGTGTAATGCATAGATATATCATAATCAATGAAACTCATATTCTTGATTTATCTAGAGAATTTTTAATTTTGAAATAATGTTATATGGATTTTGGACCCTACCTCGAGGTGGTACCATTTTAAATCTTAAGAGCTTTAATATAATTGGTGGAAACCAGTCCACAACTGTTTCTCAATCACACACGCAACACTATATATATATATATATATTCACGCGTGTGTCTAGAAAAAATATAAATAAAATTCAATATATTAAAACAGGTACTCAAAATCAAAGAAGTAAGGACCAACGCACCTAAAACTAGGTACCGAGACTCATTAAAATTATCACGCCCTCAATTGAATGACGTGAAACCATACCAAGGTTAAATATCTTTACCTGAAACATGACAAAAAATAAAAAACGAACTCATCTGCCTCACCTTTGTCAGCAGATGCTGGAATACGGTCCAAAGGTCTAGAGGAGCCTCCTGCACATCCCTAGAACCGAAGAAACAAAGAAACCCAATAAACACCGAACTATAGGATTTTGGACAAGGAAATAATGTGAGGGAGGATCCAAATGGCCAATGTGAATCACAAAAAAATGCAGATGTAATCACATCACTGAGACAGACAAGATTCGAGAATACACCTAGAGGATTCAATCGTGCGAAGAGGAGGTGACGATCGGGGTGTTGTGTGACTCAAAGAAGGGCCCTGGTGCATTTTTGTTGTTCATCCGATAAGGTGGTGCACCACCCTCATCTTCTCTCCCGAAAATTGTTAATTACAACCTTGATAATCTAATATTATTAATATAATAATTATAAGATTTATTATTCTAATTTAATATAATGTTACTTCATTAACTAACATTTAAATAAAATCTTCACAATTAATTATGAAAACCCCCATTAATCATACAATAAAATTAATAAAGTAATAATAATAATATACTTATTATTATTATAAAAAATTTCATTTATTCAAAATAAAATAAAAATAAATCATTTTAAAAAATGAATAACCGCACAGCTTACCCGAACCATTTGACTACCTGTGCACAACCAAATATCTAAATTTAAAATGGTTTAATTAAATTAAACCCAACTCCACATTTATTATTTATTTATTATTACAATTTATAATTACCCTTCTTCAATAATTCCCAATCCATTATTAGTTTATTAATTATCTCAACACAAATAAATTAAATACAAACCTCTTCTTCGTATCAATTAATTGAATTCTTATTGAACATTAATTTAATTAAATGAAACCCCAAAATATAAATTACTATTATTATTCATAATAATAGTAAAAACCAATCATAAAACCATAATAATAATAATTGAATTATTATTTTTATTATTATTCAATCTTAGATATAACCTAACACCACATATTGAATTAAAACACTTCTTTATTTATTACGAGACTCTTTATTTAATTAGACGTTTCTTTGAGATATCCAAAAGCCTCATTAATTTCACATCAATATTATACCTCATTAAACATCCAATTAAAATCATTTAACATAAATGTAACACCGCATTTAATTAAAATCACTTCTTCATTCATTATTATCTTAATAAACATTTCCTAATTAATTATAAAACTCTCAATTTATTACAATATATTTAATATGAGAAAAACTCCAACCAATAACCCCTAAGCTAATTTCTATAATAATAATAATAATTAAATTCATAAAACTAAAATAATAATAATTTCATCATTGTTATTTTTTCAAACTATTGATAAACCCAACACCACTATTTAATAATAACACATCATTAAATCTGAAACTCATCATTTTATTAAATGTATCATTGAGAAGCTCAAAAGCGTCATTAAATTCTAATAAATAATATCATCCTTAACATTAAATTAAAATATCAATGAATCCAAAAAATATATGGCACCATAATAATAGTAATAACATTTTTATTATTAGCATATAGAACTATTTAAAAATAAATTATCCTTTAATAATTCTGAAAGTCATCATTTAAATAAAATGGTTCTTCGATAATCCCATAATCAACATTATTTTCTTCATTCATCATTTAATTTATTATTTAACATTCATTTAATTAAACAACCACAACAATAATAACTTCATTATTATTATTATTAAAACCCTCATTTAACTGATTACAAACACTCATATAAAATTATTTTATTAAATTATGTAATTTACTAAATATGGTAAACTGAACTGGTTGGAATGAAACATTTCACAACACGTGGAGATCCATTGATGTGGACTTTTCTGAAACCATTGTTCCCAAGACTCATCGGGACACCTGTGAAAATTATCGGGTAATTATTCAAGTCAAAAAATGACACCTTTAGGTGTTCCAAGACACAAAATAAAATTTCAGATCTCAGATAAAAAAAAAGTCCTAGTGATAAACTGAAAAAAAAAACATTCGTATTTTAACCCAGTTCAATAACAGGGGACATTATAATATACCCACCTTAAAAACACCTCTAGATCGAGAAGCATCGAGAAACACTAATAAAACAACAGACCTACCAAGGTCATTTTATCTTGTTAGAAGTGACGTGTGGTGTTGCCAATGCCAAACACACCTTTAACCCTTCAAAAGCCTAATGGATAAGCCTTTAAAACCAGATCCAATTCTCAGTTAATAGCATAATCATCAAAACCGTTTTTATATCATAGGTCCTTAAAAGGACCTCGTCAACGAAAATGGATTAGTCTCGATCAATCAACAAAATGGGTTTTACATGCTTCCCTCAAATGATATCATGAACCCAAAACCCAAATTTTCCTTTTATCTGACTATGTTCCTTTAAAACTATCCAAAACCATCCACAAGTAAAACGAAGTCCCTACCCAACATATGGTGAAATTTCCAAGTCATGTCGTCAAAAGGATATTTTAAAACAGCCATTTTCGAACACATAAAATAAATGTAGCCCAAAGAATCAACACATTCCAAGTACAACCCAGAAAACAACCACTCATCAATCACAAAAACATTTAAACTGTAGCGTGGCATAAGAACAAATGCTATCTTACCCTGTCCATGATGTAGTCAATATAGAGGACATGCTCATCGTATTTAAAAGAGAGTAATAAGAGAAAAATCAAGGTTATTAAAAATATTAGTCAAAATATTACCGAACAACTTTTTTCTAAAATCCTAACATCACCTTCTGACACGTTTATCGAAAATGATGCAACAATACCCACCTTTGGATTTTCCATGACGTCACAAGAAAATATCAACCGCTCACCAGTGCATGTTTTTAGACCACATTAATAGATGTGTGTGAAAATCCTCAATCCACTATCACGACATCAAACATTGATTATAAAATCTGTTACATAAACATATCAGCGTGGATAAATAGCATAGCCCCACGAAGTCCTCCCGAGCTGTGGGAAAAACATACATTAATAGCCTAGAACATTAAATGGGTACTACCTAACAAGGGTTATCCCCTTTAGATAATTAACATCGACCCTATCTCTTGGTCACACAAAACCAAAAACCCAAGATACAAAAGCTCCATCTTTCATTTTAGCCAATTTAATTAATTCATTTCAGCCCTTCACCATTTGAATGAATTTCAGAAAATACAAAGTACTTTTTCACAAAAAGACACTGGGTTTTCAAAACAATTACCTATTGAAAATAAGCATGATATCACAAATATCCTCTTTAAACATTTTAAATTTAGTGTTATTCAAATATGAACATGAAATTCCACATCTAAATTTCTTTTACTGAAAAGGAGACCTCTAAAAGTCCCATTTATTTAAATCAAGTTCTTCAAAAGAAACCCAACATTGGTTCATTACAATCAAAACTCAATAGTATTACATTCATAACCATTTTCAAAACATAATATTGTTATATGGTATAGTCATGAGATTGGACATATACCAATCGATAATATGCCCATACACCTTATCACTAGAAGTTGGATCCCATTTAACATAATCAGTATTCATTTAACATTTAAACTTTATGAGCCCTTAAATATATCAAATCATCAATAGCATGTTAGCGTAATAAGTAACACAAAAACATGCTATATCACAGAATCATGGAACAACAACAAAACCTGCTAAGGCAGTATGTCATATAATCACTCAAGCATGTTAAATCTATCACTGAATCTAGTTATCTAGAGAGGAATGCTAAAGCATATCAAAACATGGAATTACGCCCAAAGAACACAATCCATATTTGTAAGTATCCTACTATTCCAACTACATGGCATGTTATATGCATGCCATGTGAATCTCTAAATGACTAAGATGATGCATGTATGAAACATCCTTTCCATATCAGGATAAGAAAATTATTTTTTCAAAATTCACAAAATCAATAAACTGTGGAAAATATGCCAATCACTCAAGGTGAAATCAAATCAACTGTAACATCTAATAATACAAACATCAATTCCCATCCCTGACAACATGGTCATTTCTCGTACATGGGGTGATCAATCCCAAGTACAACTATTATACGAAGCACTGACACATTCCTTGTCTCTTTCCTACCAACCCCTAAATAGTAATACAAAGGTAACGAAACCCCCTTATACGAATTTGGCGTGTCCCGACCCGACTCACCACTAAACCAGTGGCCGGACCAGTCACCACAAGAACTCAATCACGTCTCTCCAAATGCAATAGGCTTCTGAATAGTAGTGAGGGTTTACGGATAGTAAACATGAATACTATACCCTCTTCTCAGAGTTGTACAGTGGTATATCAAAGTAAATAACAAACAATTGAAATAAATAGTGGAAGCAGTATAATAAATGATAAAGCATCATAAGGTAGATTTTATAAATCTTGTTCAAACAAATGGCCAGCATCAATTATATATCATATTCATTCATGAAATTCTAATAATACAAAATGGAAAAAATTGAAAAAAATAACATTCTAAACATTCCAGTACCAAAATAAATAAACAGTGACTCCAATCCCCAATGTATGTCTCCTCGATTATCCCAAGATTCAGCTCTGTCCTTTGCACCAATATTCCATGTCAATGAAAACAACAGAATCCTACAACCAAATAGAATATACTTGGGTACCCATATACAATGGGAGAACGAGTAGGGTGTGAGATATAAATATGAGTAGGCTGGTAACCCTGGTGTCTACCCTGAATCCTGACATTCAATAAATAATTTAAATAGTGCAAGAAAGTATAATTAATTTAAGTAGTATAATATAACTATATACCCATATACCTGCTTCAACTCTCAGCGGGTGTTTGAACCTGTATAATACATTTCTAATTAATACACAATAGTCATTACACAATCATTTTCATTTATCAATTATTCAAACTTCATTAAACTACATAATTATCATGATCCGGACTGAGCCCGATATTCCCTGTATAAGACACTCACCATAGATGTCTCTAAAGACCATATATGTAATCAATGTTAAGACCAAATCCAAGCATGTGCTTTGGATTGGATAATAAATCATAAGATATTCAATATAATCTTTCATATAAATTATCTGAACCTGTCCACTATAAAAATAGTGATTCGCTCCTTGGTCAGTCCATTAATAGTGACTCACCCAATTCATTGATAAGTATGATCCCATTCTCAAATTCTATTCACAAATCATTATGTCACAATAGTTTTCATTAACCAATTAATTCATTCCAGGTATGACCAATTCTCCCCACAGTCCAATATCAGTTAATGGGTATAAAACATCATGTATAACACCCTCGTGAGTATATGGAGAGTTATTCCTTGTCTCACAATCCATGGGTTTTTGGAGCATCATTACCTAACCCATAAAAGAATATTTTTTTTGCAATCTGGGTATAGATTTCCATTTCAAGAATCCCATGATTATTTGGAGCATCATTACCTATTTCACAACCCATTTATCAATAATACCTATATATTTATCATTGGTGTAGAACTCCATGTCTAACACCCCACAAGAATCCATTAATTAATTCATAAATTAATTAATCCAATCCGTTAATTAATTCAACAAATAATTAACAACATAAATCGGAAATCAAAAATCAACCATTATTTAACAATTCAACATATTTATTGTAAATAATTAATTAACAATTAATTATTATTATAAATACAAATAAATAATTAGCTCAACATTTAATTCTCCAAATTCTTTAACAAGTCTGAACCCATTCTCTCAAATAGAGATTCGTCCCAGACTTTATGTATGTCATAATCATTACAAAACGTGCTGAACAAAGCCCATATATTTTAAAACCATCTCATGCAGCATCTCATAATTTAAAACAAATCTATCCAAGACAACATAATGCATGTAAATCTAACATGCATCAAAAGGAACCCACAGCCCACATTTGTAAAAATAATTAATTCACAATCATAATTTTGTGCATTCCGATTAATTAATTCGAAAACTAATTTATTAAATCTATCTCTTTAAAAAATCATCAATTAATTATCTATATTCCATTTATTATGTAATAATTAATCCATTCATTAATTATTACCAGTTTCTAATTTATATTCTGAACATTTCCAATATTTAATATTCTCAATTATCAGTAATAGCCACAATTTTTATTCCTACTCATGACATGATAATTAATTCTACAATTAATTATCCTATTACCCATTCTGGCCATTCAAATTATTTAACTGTATAGTCATATCACTTTAACTGAATTAGAAAAACATGATTAAAATCAACACATGATCATGTCCTCATTTATCTCACATGGGCAGCATCATTTAATAACATAAAAAGTGTCATGAATAGATATATCATAATCAATGAAACTCACATTATCAATTTATTTAAATAAATTATCATTCTTAAAAAAATTGATAGGGATTTGGGACCCTACCTCTGGGTGGTACCATTTTTAATACGAAGCGCTTTAATATACTTAGTGGAAACCGGCCCACAACTAGTCCGAAATTTCATGTGCGCACACATTATATATATATATATATGTATGTATTCATGCGTCTGCCCTGAAAAAATATAATGAAAATTCAAAATATTAAAATAGGTATTCAGAATCAAAGCAGTAAGGACCAAGGCACCTCTAACTAGGTACCGGGGACTCATAAAAATTATCACACCGTTAATTGAATGATGTGAATCAATACCACAGTTTAATAAACTTACTTGAAACATGAAAAAAAAATTAGAAACGAAATAATCTTCCTCACCTTTTCCAGCAAATGCAGAAATACGGTCCAAAGGGTCTAGAGGAGCCTTTTGACATCCCTTGAACTGAATAAACTAGGAAACCCAATAAAACCCAAACTATAGAATTTTGGCCGTGGAAATGAGGTGAGGGAGGATGCAAATGACTGATTGAAATCACAAAACAAATCCAGATGGAATCACCTCACCGAGACAAGAAAGATTCGAGAAGACACCGGGAGGATTCGATCGCGCATAGGGGAGCCGGTGAGGGGGGTGTATCACACCTCAAAGGAGGGGCCTGGTGCATTTTTTTGGTTCCTCCAATATGGTGGTGCACCACCCTCATGCTATCTCCCCGAATTATCAATTACCCCATGATAAAATAATAGTATTAATATAATAATAATAATATTTATTATTCTCATTTAATATAATGTTACTTTATAAACTAACATTTAAATAAAAGATACATAAATAATTCTGAAAACCCCCATTAATCATCCAATCAAATTAATAAAATAATAATAATAATATCTTTATTATTATTATTATTAAATATTTCATTTATTTAAAATAAAATAAAAATAAATCATTTTAAAAATTTGATAACCGCACAGCTTACCCGATCCATTTGACTACCTGTGCACAACCCAATATCTAAATTTGAAATGGTTTAATTAAACTAAACCCAACTCCACATTTATTCTTTATTTAATTTTAAAATTTAAGATTACCCTTATTCAACAATACCCAACTCGTCATTATTTAATTAATTATCTGAACACAGATTAATTAAATACAAACCTCGGATTCGTAGCAATTAATTGAATTCTTATTGAACATTAATTTAATTAAATGATACCACAAAAAAATCCAATACTATTATTATTCATAATAATAATAAAAACCACTCATAAAACCATAATAATAATAATTGCATTATTATTTTTATTATTATTAAATATAAGATATAACCTAACACCTCTTATTAAATTAAAACTCTTATTTATTAATTACGAGACTCCTTATTTAATTAGGCATTTCTTTGAGATTCTCAAAATCCTCATTAATTTCACATCAATATTATACCTTATTAAACATCCTATTAAAATATTTTAACATAAATGTAACACTAAATTTAATTAAAATAACTTCTTCATTCATTAGTATCTTAATAAACATTTCCTAATTATTTATAAAACTCCCAATTTATTACAATATCATTAATATGAGAAAAAATCTAACCCATAACCCCTAATTTTATTTCTAAAATAATAATAATTATTATATTCATAAAACTAAAATAATAATAATCTCATCATTTTTATTTTTCAAACTGTTGATAAACCAAACACCACTATTTAATAAGAACACTTCATTAAATTTAAAACTCCTCATTTTAATAAATGATTCTTTAGGATGCTCAAAAAGTGTCATTAAATTCTAATAAATAATATAATCCTTTAACATGAAATTAAAATATCAACGAATAAAAATAATTTATTGAACCATAATAATAGTAATAACATTTTTATTATTAGCATATTCCACTATTTAAAAGTAAATGATCCTTTAATAATTCTGAAACTCCTCATTTAAAAAAATGGTTCTTCGATAAACCCACAATCAACATTATTTTCATCAACCGTCATTTAATTAATTCTTTAACATTCATTTAATTAAACAACCACAATAATAATAATACATTAATTATTATTATTATTAAAACCCACATTTAGCTAATTATAAACACTTATATAATATTATTTGATTAAATTATGTAATTTACTAAATAGGGTAAATTGAACATGTTGGAATGCAACTGTGCGCTGCTCGTGGAGATCCATTAAAGTGGAATTTTCCAAAACCATAGTTCCCAAGACTCATCCAGAAGCTTGTAAAAATTCTCGGGTAATTATGAAAGTCCAAAAATGAAACCTTTAGGTGTCCCAACACATATAATAAAATTTCATATCTGGGATTAAAAAAAACGACCTAGTGATAAACAAAAAAAAATTAAAAACATTCTTATTTTAAGTCGGTTCAATAACAGGGGACATTACAGTATACCAACCTTAAAAACATCTCTTGATCGAGAAGCCATCGAGAACCACTACTAAAACAACAGACCTACCAAGGTCATTTTATTTTGTTAGATGTGACGTGTTGTGTTCCCAATGCCAAACACACCTTTAACCCTTCACAAGCGTAATAGTTAAGCCTTTAAAATCAGATACAATGCTCAGTTAATAGCATAAACATCGAAACAGTTCTTATATCATATGTCATTAGAAGGACCTCATCAACAAAAATGGATGAGTCTCAATCAATCAACAAAATAGGTTTCACATGTTTCCCTCAAACGATATCATGAACCCAAAACCCAATTTTTCCCTTTATCTAACTATATTCCTTTAAAAATATCCAATACCATCAACATGTAAAACGAAGTCCCTACCCAACCTATGGTGAAATTTCTAAGTCATGACATCAAAAGGTTATTTTCAAACAACCATTACCCAACACATAAAGAAATATAGCCCAAATAATCAACACATTCCACGTACTTCCCAGATAACAACCACTCATCAAGCCCAACAACATTTAAACTATAGCATGGCATAAGACCAATGATATCTTAGTGTCTCCATGACGAAGTCAATATAGGGGACATGCTCAACTTATTTATAATAAAGTAATAAGTGGAAAACCAAGGTCATTAAAAATATTAGTCAAACTATTACGGGACAACTCTGTTCTAAAATCCAAAGATCAACTGCTGACACGTTTATCAAAACCGATGCAACAATACCCACCTTAGGATTTTCCATGATGTCACAAGAAATGATCAACTGCTCACTAGCGCATGTTTTTAGAACACATTAACGCATGAATTTAACATTACTCAAACCACTATCACCACATCAAACATTGATCATAATATCTGTAATATAAACCTATCAACATGCCAAAACAACAGAGTCCCATGAAGTCCTCCCGAGCAGTGGGACAAACTTACTTTAATAGACCAGAACATTCAATGGGTACTACCTACCATGGGTTAGACCCTTTAGATAATTAACATCGACCCTCTCTCTCAGTCACACAAAACCAAAAAACCCAAGATTCAAAAGATCTATTTTTCGTTTTAGCAATTTTAATTAATTCATTTCAACCTTTCATCATTTGAATGAATTTCAACAAATACACAAGTACTTTTTCACAAAAAGACACTTGCTTTTCAAAACAATTACCAATATAAAAATAAGCATGATATCAAAAATATCCTCTTTAAACATTTTAAATTTAGTGTTATTCAAATATGAACAAGAAATCCCGCATCTAAATTCTTTTTACTGAAAAGGAGACCTCCAAAAGTCCCATTTATTTACATCAAGTTCTTCAAAAGCAACCCAAAAATGGTTCATTACAATCAAAACTCAACAGTATTAAATTAATAACCATTTTAAAAACATAATTTTGTTATATGGTTTAATCATGTGGTTGGCCATCTACCAATCGATAAGATGCCCATACACCATATCACTGGCAGTTGGCTCCCATTTATCACAATCAACATTCATTTAACATTTTATCTTTAGCAGCCCATTAATATATCAATTAATAAATAACATGTTAGAATAAGAAGTAACACAACAACATGATATAACACATAAGCATGGCACAACAAAAAAACATGCTAGTAACTAAGGATATATGACATATAATCACTCAAGCCTATTAAATCTATCACTGAAACAAGTTATCTAGAGAGGAATGCTAAAGCAGATCAAAACATGGAATTACACCCAAAGAACACAATCCATATTTGTAGGCATCCTACTATTGCAACTACATGGCATGTTATATGCATGACATGTGAATCTATAAGTGACTAGGATGATTCATGTATGAAACTTCCTTTTCATATCAGGATAAGAAAATTATTTTTTCAAAATTCAAAAAATCAATAAACTGTGGAAAATATGCCTATCACTCAAGGTGAAATCATATCAACTGTAATATCTAATAATACAAACATCAATTCGCATCCCTGAAAACATGGTCATTTCCCATACATGGGGTGATCAATCCCAAGCACAACTATTATCCGAAGCATCGACACATTCTTTGTCTCTTTCCTACCAACCCCAAAACAGTAAGACAAAGGTAATGAAACCCCCTGATAAGACATTGCAACATCCCTACCATACTCACCACTAAACAAGTGGTCGGACCGGTCACCACATGAACCCAAGAACGTCTCCCCATATGCAATAGGCTGCTAACTAGAATTGGCGATCTAAGGGTAGTAAATAAGAAGACTATGCCCTCTTATCAGAGTTGTACAGTTGTATATCAATGTAAATAACAAAAAATGGAAATAAATAGCAGAAGTATTATAATAAATGATAAAGAAGCATAAGGTATATTTTATAAATCTTTTCCAAACAAATGGACATCATCAATTATATAGCATATACATGCATTAAATGCTAATGATAAAAAAATGGAAAACAGTGAACAAAATAACAATCTGAACATTCCAGTACCAAAATAAATAAACAATGACTCCAATACCCAAGGGAAGTCTCCTCGAGCATCCCAAGCTTCTGCTCGGTCCTTTTCTTCTATATTCCAAGTAAATGCAAACTACACAATCCTACAACCAAATTGAATCTAGTCGGGTACCCAAGTGCAATGGGATCACGAGTAGGGTGGGAGATATAAATCTCAGTAGCCTGGAACCCCTGGTGTCTACCCCGAATCCTGAAATTCAATAAATAATTTAAACAGTGCAAGCAATCCTAATTAATGTAAGCAGTACAATGTAACTATATACCCAAGTACCTGCTTCATCTCTCAGCTAGTGTTTGAACCTGTATTATACATTTGTCATGCATACACAATAGTCATTACACAATCATTTTCATCATTAAACTACATAATTATCATGATCCAGACTGAGCCTGACATTCCCTGTATAAGACACTAACCACAGAAGTCTATAAAGACCATATATGTAATCAATGTTTAGACCAAATCCAAGAGTGTTCTTTGGATTGGATAATGCATCATTAGATATTCAATATAATCATTCATATACTATATCTGAGCCTGTCCGCTATAAAAATAGTGATTTACTCCTGGGTCTGTCCATTAATAGTGATTCACCAAATTCATTGATAAGTATGAACCCTTTCTCATATTCTATTCACAAATCAGTATGTCACAATTGTTTTCGTCAACCAATTAAGTCATTTCATGTATGACCAATTGGCCTCACAGTCCAATGTAAATTAATGGGTATAGAACATCATGTCTAGCACCCTCGTGAGTATTTGGAGCGTCATTCCTTGTCTTACAAGCCATGGGTATTTGGAGCATCAGTACCTGACCCATAAAAAATATTTTTCTCAATCTGGGTATAGATTTCCATGTCTAGCACAACATGAGTATTCGGAGCATCAATCCCTATCTCACAACCCATTTATCAATAATACATATATATTTATCATTGGTGTAGAACTCCATGTATAACACTCCACAAGCATCCATTAATTAATTAATAAATTTATTAATCCAATACCTTAATTAATTCAACAACTAATTAACAACATAAATCAGCAATAAAAAATCAACCATTATTAACAATTCGACATATCTATTGTAAATAATTAATTAAAAATTAATTATTATTATAAATCCATATAAATAATTAACTCAACATTAAATTATCCAAATTCTTTTATAAGTCTGAACCCATTCACTGAAATAGTGATTCGTCCAGGATATTATGAATTAACATGCATGTCATAATCATCACAAAACGTGCTGAAAAAAGCCCATATATTTAACAACCATCTCACGCAGCATCTCATGATTTAAAACAACTCCATCCAAGACTACTTAATGCATGGAAATCTAACATGCATCAAAAGGAACCCATGGCCCACAGTCGTAAAAAACAATTAATTCACAATCATAATTTTATGCATTCAAGTTAATTAATTCGAAATTTAATTTATTAAATATTATCTCTTTAACCAGTCATCAATTAATTAACAATTTTCCATTTATTATGTAATAATTAATCCATTCATTAATTATTGCTAGTTTCCAATTTATATTCTGAACATTTCAAATATTTTATATTCTCAATTATCAGTAATAGCCACAATTTTTATTCCAACTCATGACATGATAATTAATTCTATAATTAATTACCTTATTACACATTCTGGCCATTCCAATCATTTAACAGTATAATCCTATCTCTTTAACAAAATTAACAAAACATCCTAAAAATCAACACATGGTCAAGTCCTCATTTATCTTAGGTGGGAAGTATCATTTAATAACATCAAAAGTGTCATGAATAGACATATCATAATCAATGAAACTCACATTATAAATTTATTTAAATAAGTTATAATTCTTAAATAAAGTTATAGGGATTTGGGACCCTACCTCTAGGTGGTACCATTTTAAATATGAAGCACTTTAATATTCTTGGTGGCAACAATTCCACAACTAGTCTGCAATGGCATGTGTGAGCACGTTATATATATATATATATATATATATATATATATATATTCACGCGTTTGCCCTTCAAAAATATAAATAAAATTAAAAATATTAAAATATGTATTCAGAATAAAAGCAGTAAGGACCAAGGCACCTCTAACTATGTATCGGGGACTCATAAAAATTATCACACCTTTAATTGAATTATGTGAAACAATACCACAGTTCAATAACCTTACCCGAAACATGACGAAAAAGCAAAAACGAAATCATCTTCCTCACCTTTGTCAGAAAATGCAGGAATATGGTTCAAAGTGTCTAGAGAAGCCCCTTAACATCCCTAGAACCGAAGAAACTAGGAATCCCAATAAAACCCAAAACATAGGATTTTGGCCGAGGAAATGGGGTGAGGGAAGAGCCAAACTGTAACGACCCGAAATTTTAAATAAATCTTGTTTCCTAATTTTGTGTGTTATTTTTATACTCAACAAAACTGTTTCATTGGATAACATGAGTATAATTAAAATGAGACTGTTGGGTTTTGACTGTTATATGCCCATTGGTCAATATGACCGCTGGGAACTAAACGTTTCATTTTCTTTTGTCTCTAAATACAAGTGATCTTGGTTAATTAATATAGAAAGAAGATTTGATGGCCTCACCATGTAGTCTTGGACCGATCGAAGCCCATCTAACAGAACTTGGTAAGGAGGTAGCCCCACTGGGCTTTGCTCTGGACCAAACCCATGTCGAACTTCATCATGGGAAGCTAGAATGGAATCGCCTTCGTGAGAAGTTCAAACTGATAGAAATTACTACACGTGCGATGTTGGCTGAGCCTCCCTCAGATTCTCTCACCTTAGCACACCTTACACTTAATTTCTATACTGGTGTGATAAGAGGCTATGTAAGGAGACCGTCACTGCCTTTTGTAACCCTTTGTTTTAAAATTTTTTTGATTTCTTCTTATGATTAATGTTATGAATTTTAAAATGTTTGGATAAATTTAGTATGCATATTTTTGGTGAATTTTAGAGAAAGTATATTTTAAAAATGTTTATGTAAACCTTAAATAATTAAAAATGTGTAATGATTATCAAAAATTGGTCTTCTACAAATATGTTCAGTACGAAATTTAGAGTCTAATAAGATCAACTTGATTTTTGACAAATAGTAAATTATGAATAGTGATTTTATGCTTAGGATTTGTAATGTGACTAAATGGATTAGTAATCTCACTTAAATAAAGCATTAAAATAATCTAGGCACCTTGATTAAGTAATTTGATTTAACAAAATGGTTAAATAACGATTTCATAAATTATTATTCAAGTATTAGTTTTTTCGGATGAATAGTGTTTTTAATGAAAAATTAAATTAAAAATATTTAGAAAATTATTTCTATAAAATGGATTTCATTTTTTAACTCATAGCATCGATATTATGTTGTGGTAATTTTTGGGGATTTTTCTAAAAAATGAATTTTCGGTGAATAGTGTATTTATTTAAAAAAAATTAAAATTATTCAAAAAATTATTTTTTTAAAATTGAGTTCATTTTTTAAATCATTGAATTGATATTTGGTTAAGGTGAAATTTTGGGATTGTTCTATGAAAGTTGAATTTTCAGTGAATAGTAAAAATACAGTTTTAGGGTTTCGGTATGTTTAATGACATCATAACTGTGTCATGATGATGTCATGTGATATTTTATGGGTTGGCCAAACAAAGGTGATGAATTATTGTATTGGGGGCCCCATGTGGCCTAACTCAATGGTAAATGCCATGGAGAGCACATGGTTTTGAGAAAAGCACTTGTGAGGTGTCCCTTGACCATTAATGCCTTGTCCCCTAACTTTCCCTATAAATACCCACCCTTTACTCGTTTAGTTTTCACTCCTAACTCTCCCCCATCAATGTTCTCATCTCCTTACCTCCCAAGGAGTCCTCCCATGGTGCCCCCAAGCCCTCTAGTTCCAAACCTTTGAGTTTTAAGAGTTACGTTTTAAGGTATTGGATCCGACCTCTCTCTTTCTTTTCAAGTAATCTCTTTTATGTCATTTCTTTTATAATCCATGTTCATATGTTAGAGGGTATTCTTCTATATTCATATTACTTCCCTTTTTATGTTCATATGATTAGAGAACCCATCTTGATCTCATCAATTCGTTTTACGAATTTTTATGTTACGTCGTTAGGCTGCCGAATTTTTAAGGGGATTCTTTCACTCTTCTCATTCTTTTCAAAATTCTACTTTCATGTCAAGTCTTTCAAGTTCTTTTTTTTATTATTTTGGGGTATGATATCTATATCTATCATACTGAACTCTTATTTTCACATGATGAGAGACCCTGTTTTTATCTTTTCAAATCATTTTGTTGAAGGTTAATTGACGTCGTTAGGCTACAACATTTTCATAAGAGAAATGTAATTTACGTCTTCCTTCCATGTTTTTAATTTCAAATGGTATGTCCTTAAAATTTCATTACCATTTTCATAAATACTTATTATTCTGTCCCTATACTGTTTTATGGGTCATTTTTGAATGTTTGACCCATGTCCCTTCTCTTTTCAATGTGTTCTAAAACCTCGTAACATAGCCGTTATGCTGCAGAATTTCTGTCTCAAAATGTCTCTCTCTTTTTCTAAAGTACTTTTATTTTATTAAGTGAATACTCAAAGCTATTTCTTTTAAAGGGGTATTCACATATATACCAAAATGATCTATTTTAAATTCTGGGATTTACATACATGAGACCCACCTTCCTTTTCTGTGGGTTTTAAAGTGACTTAAAGATCATGTATTTAAAGCAGTTTTAAAATGTTACGATTATGAAATGACACCCATTTATTTTATTCAATATGGGTTTTTTATGAAATGATTGATTATGATATATGTGGCTCACATGATAATAATGGAATATTTAAGGGTGTGCCCTGATAGCGCTCCAATGCATTGGGTAATGATGTAACCACTAGAGATTACAATTTTCACGATATCTTGGTGAATAACCTTGGTAATTTTGAAATGACACCTTGGGGATGGACCTTGGTGATATGTTCATGATTTTCGATGTTAAATGATGTAGCCAAATCATCAAGTTATAAAAAATGTTATTTTTATTATGAAATGCCTCAAGATTTCTTTCTCATTCCTTAAAGTTCTTTTCATGACCTTATTGAAGTATCTCAAGTTCACATGTAAAATGATTCTCTTGTTTCCCTTACTGGGCCTTCTGCTCACCCTTTCTTTTGATGTATGTCCCCGGGTTATGAGATGCAGTAATGATCCAAGGATTAACATAATGAGAATCCTTTCAAGTGTTTAAGAAGAATTTTTTTTTGTTTCATGTATTATGTTCCTGGTTTCCAAGACACTAGACCTTAAAGATCCTCAGTTTTGTGTATTGTAATGAATGTTTATGTTATAAAAAGGCGGGATTCTATAGTTGGTATCAAAGGTTGGTTTAGTTATTTGTGTAAATTAGGATATGAAAACTTTAGGAAGAACCCTATAGAAAAGTTTAAATATAGGAAATATTCCTGGTATTTTGGTGAGTATTGAGTAAGGGTTTGCCAAGAAAATACATCCCCGTCTGGATACGAGCAGGTAGAGGCGGCTCTGGCACAGATGTACATAGGGGTAAAACCCGAAAACACCGCTTTGAGCTAGACTCGAACGGGAACTAGTACATGATTACGGGCCTTGGTGCACTCTTGGTTACGACACTCCCAGGGGATATGCTTTGGTAAATTTATAAGCTTAGTATGAACCATTGTTAAAGGAACAAAGATAAAATAAAATAAAGATTCACATAAGAATATATGATCATGGATAACCTAGATGGGAACCTAGGTGATCACAAGTTAGGGTATTCTTTTCTTCTACAAGTTATCCTTATATGCTTTCAGTTCATTTTCATGATTATTAGCTAAGTATTTAAGCCCCTAATTATACTTCCTATTCTTAGTTAATGGTGGGAAATGGAAGAACATGTCCCAAAAATCAATGTGATAGGAAATGAGATGATTGTCATATTAATATGATAGAGATGATTGGGGTATTAAAAGATGATTATTATTTTGGAAAATGTTCACTATTTTGGGGACCCTATATGATCAAGGTAAATAGATTACTATGGTATTTTCATTGAGGAGTAAGATTGACTTATATTTTGAAGAATTGATGAATTTAAGGTGGAATTATAGTAATTTAGGTTACTTACGGGAATGATTAACCTATCTTGGGTAAAATATGTTTAGGTTAGCTACTTTTGTTATAAGATGTTAGGAGTGGTTGATGTTGTTTGGAGATGAACAATGAAGTTTATTTTGGAAGACTATGTTATCAAGTCCTTGTATTTGGGTTTCAATCTTAGTTTGGTTTACTTTGAGGAATTTTAAGGACAGTTATTTACAGAATGGTGTTTGATGAACTCTGGGTAGTACCATGGAACTATGAAGATTTAAAATTAGTTTCCCTTCCTATGGGATTCTTTCTTTTTTAAGAGTATTTTTATCTAACCCTTTTTGTTTTTGGGAACAATGTTTAAAGATAGAAGAAATTGATAGTTAATCTTTTGTGGATTACGTGGCTCTCAAGAATATGATTCTTGTGTTTTCATGAGACCAAGTGTTTTTGAATGCTCATCATTTAGAGAAAAGATTTGTTTTGGTAGAAACATATTAAAGGATGAAACTCTACTTGAAGGTTGGTATATTTCCTTATGTTTTGTTCTATGTTGTAAATGAATTCCTCAATATTATGAAAAGGAACGTAAAACAAAAATGTTGTTGGTTTACGTTTCCTACTAGGTAATCAAAGTCCATTTACACACATCATATGTTTTGGATTTTCTCGTGGTTAACTTTCTACTAATCATTTTTTCTATCACTCTCCCTTAGAACGTGACCCTTGGTTTTTTCCTCCATGTCCATGTTTTCTTACATGGGATCCTAGTATGGGTTAACTCGGGTGACCTTTTTACTTCCCTTTCTTTCTTTTAAAGTAATAGTTTTAATGACTCTTTTTCCGGTGTAGGACTTCCAATGAAATTTCAAAACCCAGTTTTAAAAATTGCGAGGACGCAATTTCATAGGGGGGGAAGATTGTAACGGTCTGAAATTTTGAATGAATCTTGGTTCCTAATTTTGTGTGTTATTTTTATACTCAACAAAACTGTTTCATTGGATAACATGAGTATATTTAAAATGAGACTGTTGGGTTTTGACTGTTATATGCCCATTGGTCAATATGACCGCTAGGAACTAAACATTTCATTTTCTTTTGTCTCTAAATACATGTGATCTTGGTTAATTTATATAAAAAGAAGATTTGATGGCCTCACCCAGTACTCTTGGACCGATCGAAGCCCATCTAACAGAACTTGGGAAGGAGGTAGCCCAATTGGGCTTTGTTCTGGACCAAACCCAAGCTGAACTTCATCGCATGAAGCTAGAAAGGAATCACCTTCGCGAGAAGTTCAAACTGATAGAAATTACTACACGTGCGATGTTGGTCGAGCCTCCCTCAGATTCTCTCACCTTAGCACACCTTACACTTAGGTCCTATGCTGGTGTGATAAGGGGCTATGTAAGGAGACCGTAACTGCCTTTTGTAGCCCTTTGTTTTAAATAAAAATTTTGATTTCTTCTTATGATGAAGTTTATGAATTTTCAAATGTTTGGATAAATATAGTATGCATATTTTTGGTGAATTTTAGAGAAAGGATATTTTAAAAATGTTTATATGAACCTTAAATAATTAAAAATGTGTAATGATTTTCGAAAATTGGTCTTCTACACATATGTTCAGTATGAAATTTAGAGTCTAATAAAATCAACTTTATTTTTGATGAATAGTAAATTATGAATAGTGATTTTTTTATTAGGATTAGTAATGTGACTAAATGGATTAGTAATCTCATTTTAATAAAGAATTAAAATAATCTAGGCACCTTGATTAAGTAATGTGATTCAATAAAATGGTTAAATAACGGTTTCATAAATTATTATTCAAGTATTAGTTTTTTCAGATGAATAGTGTTTTTTAATTAAAAATTAAATTAAAATTATTTAGAAAATTATTTTTATAAAATGGATTTCATTTTTGAACTCGGAGCATCGATATTATGTTATGGTATTTTTTGGGGATTTTTCTGAAAAAAATGATTTTTCAGTGAATAGTGTATTTATTAAAAAAATTAAATTAAAAATATTAAGAAAATTATTTTTATAAAATGGATTTAATTTTTGAAATAATTTCATTGATATTTGGTTAAGGTGAAATTTTGGGATTTTTCTGAGAAAGTTGAATTTTCAGTGAATAGTAAAAATACAGTTTTAGGGATTCGGTATTTTTAATGACAGCATAACTGTGTCATGATGATGTCATGATATATTTTATGGGTTTTCTGACCAAAGTTGATGAATTATTGTATTGGGGGCCCTATTTGTCCTAACTCCATGGTAAATTCCATGGGAGAGCACATGGTTTTGAGAAAAACACTTGTGATGTGTCCCTTGGCCATTAATGCCTTGTCCCCTCACATTCCCTATAAATACCCACCATTTCCTCCTTTAGTTTTCACTCCCAACTCTCCCCCAAGGATGTTCGGGTCTCCTTACCTTCAAAGGAGTCCTTCCAAGGTTCCCCCAATCCCTCAAGGTCCAAACCATTGAGTATTATGAGTTACATTTTAAGGTAAGGGATCCGACCTCTCTCTTTCTTTTCAAGTAATCTCTTTTATGTCATTTATTTTATACTCCATGTTCTTATGTTTGAGGATGTTATTCTATATTCATATTACTTCACTTTTTAAGTTCATATGATGAGATACCCTATCTTTCTCTCATCAATTTGTTTTAAGAATGTTTAAGTGACGCCGTTAGGCTGCCGAATTTTTAAGGGGATTCTTTCACTCTTCTCATTCTTTTCAAAATTTTACTTTCATGTCAAGTATTTCAAGTTATTTTTTTTTTGTTGGGGTATGATCTCTATATCTATCATACTAAACTTTTATGTTCACATGATGAGAGACCCTATTTTTAACTTTTCAAATCATTTTTTGAAGTTTAAGTGATGTCGTTAGGCTGCCGAATTTTCATAAGAGAAATCAAATTTTTGTCTTCCATCCATGTTTTTCATTTCAAATGGTATGTCCATCAAATTTCATTAAAATTTTCATATATCCTTATTATTTTTTACCTCTTCTATTTTATGGTTCATTTATGAATTTTTGACCCATGTCCCCTCTCTTTTCAATGTTTCCTAAAACCTCGTAACACAGTCGTTATGCTGCAGAATTTCCGTCTCAAAATGTCTCTCTCTTTTTATAATGTTCTTTTATTTTATTAAGTGAATACTAAAATCACTTTATTCTAAAGGGTTATTCACATATATACCAAAATGTTCTATTTTAAATTCTAGGATATACAAACATGAGACACACCTTCCTTTTCTGTGGGTTTTAAAATGACATAAAGATTGTGTATTTAATGCAGTTTTAAAACGTTATGATTATGAAATGAAACCCATTTATTTTATTCTGTATGGATTGTTTATTAAATGATTGATGATGATATATTTGTTTAACATGACAACAAATTCAAATTTAAGGGTGCACCCTGATAGCGCTCCAATGCATTGGGTAATGATGTAACCACTAGAGATTACAATTTTCACGATATCTTGGTGAATAACCTTGGTAATTTTCAAATGACACCTTGGGGATGGACCATGGTGATATGTTCATGATTATCTATGTTAAATGATGTATCCACATCTTCATGTTATGAAAATTGTTATATTTATTATGAAATGCCTCATGATTTCTTTCTCATGCCTTAAAGTTCTTTTCATGACCTTATTGAAGTATCTCAAGCTCACATGTAAAATGATTATCTTTTTTCTCTTACTAGGCCTTTTTCTCACCCTTTCTTTTGATGTATGTCCCCAGGTTATGAGATGTAGTAATGAACCAAGGATTAACATAAGGAGAATCCTTTCAATTGTTTAAGAAGAATGTTTTTTTGTTTCATGTATTAAGATCCTGGTTTCCAAGACACTAAACCTTAAAAATCCTCAGTTTTGTGTATTGTAATGAATGTTTGTGTTATAAAAAGGTGGGATGCTATACAAACGACCGATGTGAATCCCAAAAAAAATTCAAATGGAATCATGTCACCGATACAGACAAGATTCGAGAAGACACTGGGAGGATCCATCGCGCAAAGAGGAGCCGATGAGGGGGGTGTAGCACGCCTCAAATGAGGGGCCTGGTGCATTTTGTTTCCTCCAATATGGTGGTGCACCACCCTCATATTATCTCCCCCAATTATAAATTCCCCCATGATAAAATAATAGTCTTAATATAATAATAATAACATTTATTATTATCATTTAATAAAATGTTACTTTATAAGATAACATTTAAATAAAAGATTCATAATTAATTTTGTAAACCTCCATTAATCATCCAATCAAAGTAATAAAATAACAATAATAATATCCTTATTTTTGTTATTTTTATTCAATATTTCAATAGGTAAAAAAAAATAAATCATTTTAAAAATTGGATAACTACACAGTTAACCCACATTATTTCATTAAACGTGCACAACCCAATATCTTCATTTAAAACGGTTTAATTAAATTAAACCCAACTCCACATTTATTCCGTATTTAATATTCACATGTAAAATTACCCTTCTTCGATAATGCCTAACTTATCATTATTTAATTAATTATCTCAACAAAAATTATTGACAATTAATTTAATTAAATGAAACCCCAAAAAATCCGTTAATAATAATAATAATAATAATAACTCATAAAATCATAATAATAATAATTGCACTATTAATTTTATTATAATGCAACCTTAGATATAACCCAACACCTGTTATTAAATTAAAACACTTCTTTATTAATTACGAGACTCCTTATTAAATTAGGCGTTTCTTTGAGATACCCAAAACCTTCATTAATTTCACATCAATATTATACCTCATTAAACATCCAATTAAAATATTTTAACATAAATGTTACACCACATTTAATTAAAACCACTTCTTTATTCATTATTAACTTAATAAACATTTCATAATTAGTTATAAAACTCCCAATTTATTACAATATCATTAATATGAAAAAAACTCAAACCAATAACCCCTATTTTAATATCCATAATAATTATTATTATTACATTCATAAAACTAAAATAATAATAATCTCATTAATATTAATTTTCAATCTTTTCATAAACCTAACACCACTATTAAATAATAACACTTTATTAAATCTGAAACTCTTCATTTTATAAAATGTTAATTTGATAAGCTCAAAAGAGTCATTAAATTCTCATAAATAATATACTCTTTTAAAATGAAATTAAAATTTCAAGGCATCAAAATAATTTAGGACACTATAGTAATAATAATAACATTATTATTATTATCACATTCCTACATTTAATAATAAATGATCCTTTATTAATTCCAAAACTCTTCATTTATATAAAATAATTCTTTGATAAACCCATAATCTACATTAATTTCATCTATCGTCATTTAATTTATTATTTAACATTCAGTTCAATAAAAAAACACAATAATAATAATAATAACTTCATTATTATTATTAATAGTACCTTATTTTATTTAATTACAAACTCTCATATAATATTATTAAATTAAATTAAGTATTTTATTAAATAGGGTAAACGTAACAGGTTGAAACGCAACCGTACACTGCCCATACAGATCAATTAAAGTTGAATTTTCAAAAATCGGTGTTTCCATGACTCATCGGTACACCTACGAAAATTATCGATTAATTACGCAAGTCCAAAAATGAAACCTTTACATGTTCCAACACTCGGAATAAAATTCCAGAGCTCGGTTTACAAAATGGCCCATTGATAAACTAAAAAAAATTCAAGAAAACATTCATAATTAAACCCGGTTCAATAACCCAAGACATTACATTGTATGATTTCATTAGATAGTTATTTAGGATATATTAAGTATATATTGATAACATATGGGTAATTGTGATTGAGTAATTTACTGTATTCCTTTCATAATCAACTATTTTCATATGAATATTTATAAAAGTAGTTTATTGTAATTTATTTGGAATGTTTGGAATATAATTTATTGAAAACGGTTTTAGGAAGTGAATCTTTGATAGTTTCACAAGTTAGGATGGATTAAATTTATATTTTTTACCTAAATACATGAATTTTTATAGATACTAAAATTTATTTTTTCTATAATTAATTAATTATGAAGCCTAATTCATTAATGTAGCCCCATTATTTTAAAAAGATTATTTTTTGGTAAGAGGGAGGTTGAGTTCTTAGCTAGAGTGGTTGATTATGTCCTTACCCCATTCACTTTTTGGCTAATCCCCTTTTTATAACATAATATATATTTTAGATTTATCTCAAATGGTTCTCATTTTTTAGAAATTCCATCTCTAATGTAGGTCTGGTGTTTGGGTAAGATTTTTAAGTCAAGGATGGTGAGTGTATGTTATGTGTTTCACCCCCAATTTATTAATCCATATGAATTAAATTTTGTCTCCATGAGAATTCTAGTTCTCATGGGATTTGGGAGTATTTTCTATTAATTGAATTGGAATTTTTGGAGATGAATCTCTCTTATTGGTCAGGTTTTTTGAGATTAGTCTCCCCATATCGAGTTATAATAAAATCAATGATTCATCATTCTTATTATTCTTGGTTTTCACCACTAATATCACATTATTTTCAGTAGTTATGGAATCATCATTTGATAGATATCTTCTTTGTATGTTAAGGTTGATTTAAATTTATTTTCATATATATTTTGGTTTTTATTATTAAAGAATAAAATAATTTTATAGGTACCAAATGTAAGGGTCCAATCCATTCTAGATCAATACTTTATAATTTTTTCATCTTAGATGTGTTAAGAGAAGGTTGGAAGAAAGGAGATATAGTTATATTTTAAATTTAATAATGAAGAGGTATATCAATACATGGATATGTATTTGAATCTATAAATCATGGCTCTAAGAAATGAAAACTCAATACTATAATGTGTCACATCATAAATGCATGAGTTGGGTCATTTTTCTAGTTTCACGATATGTGTTGTACACCATGGGAGAGAATTATTGATCATTTTCAAGGAAAAATTCAAGATACAATAAAATTTTCTTAATTATTGTCTTAATGTATTCTAATTTTTTTTTGGTAAATTTAAAGACCTATTCATATCAAATAAAGTCCCCTGTGAATATATTGATACTCTAATATATTTCCTTTAATGGATTTTTTATGATGTTAAGGGTGAAAGTGGTAGTGTAAATTCGTTTGTGGGTGTATATTTATTCATATATGAGTGGACATCATGGAATGGTAACACCTATTTTTGCATTATTTGAATGGTGGTTAAATCTTCATCATACATTTTGGGGAATAATTTCATCATGGTGCTCTTATTTAATTGTGCCTGGGTTCAGATATGGGTTTTGTTTTTAGTCAATCTTATTAATAGAATGTCCTCAAAGGTTATGTTGGATCCTTTATTGAAATTTGGGTGCTAATTTAAATTTTATTTTAAGATTTTTTGGAGGTATTGGGTAGATAATAGTTTGATTTTTGATGATTCATTAAATCTAGCACTTTCATCTCAAGATCAAGACTTGTTACACTATGATTATCTGAATTTCCATATCTGGTAAAAAATTATGAATTTACATGAATCTTTTTTGTATTTTCAATACTTTTCTTAAACCTTAAGAAATTATTGTATCATTCCTTTGGATCCTTCGATTACTCTTTGGTAGATTCTGATTGTTTTATTTGTGGGATCAATAATATTTCTTCGGATGTGATATTTTCGCCTCTTCTTCTTCATCCCCTTTTCCTATTCCTTATTGTGGGTTTATGGTAGTGTTGTTGGTTTGTTTTTTGGTGATATTTGGTGGACTTATTGATGGATCATAATGTTTTATTGGTTTCTAAGTGGTTTAAATGGGTTTTTTCAGTGGGAAAATACACTAATACTTCCTATTATTGTGAAGTGATTATTGAATCTCAATATGGTGGTAGGTAAATTCTGAATTCTCATTTATATTTATGTTTAATTATCATTATTTTATTTATTTGGGTGAATGAATGAATTAAAGTAATAAATTTTATGAATTTTAAGAAAGTAAATTTAAGGGGATGGGTGATTATTTTGTGTTTTATATGATTCAATGAATTATCATATGAAATATGAATGTTTAAAATTTTGTTGAGTTTTTTTTGATGATGTTAAATGCACTTTTTATTATAATTAAATTAATAAAATCAACTTGTTAAATGAATTATTATTTAAAAATCATAATAAAATGATTTTTTTGAAATATTTAATTCTGGTAATGATGTTTTCGTTGGCCAAAATTAATTCAAATAATGAAATATGGTTAAAGGTTAATTTCTTTTTTCTATTTTTTCCAGTTTTATTCGGTTCACAACTATATATTTTTCATGAAAATTTCGTAATAAATTATTTATATGGAAATTTGGAATTTTTAATATATATTTTCAGATATGGAATTTTGATTTTTGATGAAATAATATAGGGGTGGATAGTTTAATGTGATTGTTGTGGGAAGGGGTGTTGTGGTTGTTAATTTGGAAATATCAGGTGGTTGTAGGCATTTGATAATGTTGTGGTTGATGTGATGGATTTATGGTTGTTGTGGGGTGTTACTGTTTTCCAATGAGGTCATAGATATGATTTTTGATAATTAATTTGGTAATTAAAATTGAGATGGAATAATATAAATAGTGGGCTATTGATGAATTTTTAAAATTTTAAATGAACGGTTACTGGATGAGATAAATATTGGTGATGGTTAATGAATTATTAAAATTAAATAGGGATGAATAAATGGCATAATAAACATAATATTTCATGTGAAATGGTAAATATGTAAATGGAAAATGATCTGTCTAAATTGGATGTGGTTAATAACTATATAAATACTTGATGTGAATAGCTTGGTTTGGGTGTTTTTGTAGATATGTAAATGGATGTTAGGTTTTGATAGAGGTAGTGTGGTAATTGAGAATAGTATTAGTAGTGTTGTTTGGTATGATCCTCTATATAGGTATTTGATCACATTCCTATGATATATATATATATATATGATTCTTTATCATAGGATTTCTTACACATCCCCATATGAGTCAAATAAGCATAATAGCACCGAAGTGTTTTGGGTTTCAAGTTCTTTCACTACGTTCCATGTTGTTAAGTGACGTAACGTCAAAAACATCATGGTGTATTATTTTTAAATATTTTATAGATTATTTTTGAGACTAGGTATTGAGATGATGTGTGATTATGAGGCCCTATGTTCATGAATTAAATGTTTAAAGAATATTAAAATATTTAGTAGCACACATTCATGATATTCTTGAAAAACCGGAATATTTCATAAATAGGTGCCCAGTAGACCTAGATGCAGTTTGAGGATAATATTCTTGGAGGATGACAATAGATCATGTTCAGATCATGGATTGTCACACCAGTAGAGTTGGAGGATCTCTTCAATGATAGTGACACAACTATTCTTCATCAATTATCAATTTAATATCCATGTATGGAGTTTTGTTTTGTGAATTTCATCATTTTCTCAATCTTGAATGAATATAGATGGATACAATGAAAAAGTATTGACCCATGAATCATCAATAGATTTCAATTTGGAAGAATGGTTTATTTTGGTTCATTTATTTTCCCTCTTTGGTTATCCTTCTATGATAATTAATCACGGATAAACGTTCAAGATCTAAGGATTTTTCATCACTATTATGATTTGTGAATTTATCCCTCCATGCATTGCATGTTCTTCATGTTTTTCTTCCATTTGGTGCATGATTCGATGAATACCTGGTCAACAACCATTGTGCGACCAATATTCGGCACAATAGATCAACACCATAGGTGTGGTTCGTGATTAGTGATGCAATAGAGACGTGACAATAGAGGAGGAAGATAAAGTGCAGATCCCAATGGATTTGCAGCATCCGTTCAAACTAGATTTTGATGCATGGAATTTTTTGCTTAGAAATGGAGATTTATGAGCAAATTCAAACCAGAAAACCCACAGATCTGGAGAATAGAGGCATCGATGAACCTCAATATGTAGATTTTGGCCATATCGGCGGTTCCGATGGTGCACAGATCGATACATAAGATATCCCTAATATATATGGAAATTCCAAATCAACCGGGCATGCATTTAAGAAATACACACTTGTTGGGGACCCATAGATGTGGTGCTAGGGTTACAGTTGATGTAATGGATCAAATTGCATGTGACCCCTATCAAACAGTGTGTGACCCTCCCTTAATGAATTGGCATATACATAAAAAGTATGTGGCCATGGGTTAGAGTAAATGGGAATGGACACACTACATACTCCCACACAGACATGAATTGGCATACATGAACTAGTAAATAGACACAGATTTGGTACATTTGCATGAGAAATAAGCAATGGAAGGGAATCATGAGCCATTACATTCTATATACTTATACGACACATCTTTTATATAGAGAATATATACTGTGTGAGGATCTTCTGCATGGGAATGAATTGGGATAGTTGGAAAAACCATGTACCCTCTTAGGACACACCGTGAACCACCACCAAGAGTGTTTGAGGCTCTTCCTTTTCCAAGTTTGGACCATAATAGGTTGAATGTGTTCAATTAGTCGTTCCCTCATGGGTACAATTCAATATTAAATCCACATCAAGGGATTGTGATCCCTTATGGAGGCTGAGTCTCATATAGAGTTGTGGTGTCCCTCCACAAGACTGGAGTGAGATCCTATACAACAATAATTAGGAGTTTTTGGAATTAGCATAACCTCCTTGAGAAGGGACTTTTTTCCTCCAACTAGTAGGTTTCATCAGCAGGGTTTGTGGAATCATTGGCATGTGACCCTCTACATTTTAGGTTAATGCATACAAGGTTCATGGTGTCCAACACCGGTTCTCGATGTGATCCCCTCTCTATGTATCACAATTTTCGTTGACCAATGTGTTCTCTTTGGGTGGGGCCCAAATGAGCTTTACCTCTTCATTGAGTGTCTCTGATGGTAGCATGGATCATGGAATGGGTTCTCCCGGAACGAGCATTGATTTTAATAGAATCATATTGATGAATGTTGGTTATGACTGCCTGGTGTTTTGGTGTCTTTCTTGATTATATCCTGGTTCATTTTTCATGTTACAAATTTATTTTGAAATCATGTATTGAACTAACTATACATGGTTCTTCATGTTTATTTTTTTTGGTGTCCTACTAAGTATTGTTATACTCTCCCATGCATGGTCTTTTCCCACACATGTCATGTTGTGTGAAGATAGAGGACCTTTTGATGGTGTCCTCAGAGGTTGGAGAGTGGGTGGAGTGTAGCTGGTGCTTGATAGACTGATGATTTTACAAAGATCGTACATTTTACTCAGTCCTCCCCCATAGAGTAGGTTGGAATCATTACATTTTGGGTGGGATTTTATTTTTCCCCATTTCTATTTACTATCATTTCACTGTTGTACTTTGTTGTTGGATCTTAGATGCATTCATGTATTCTTTCAGTTGTTTTATATTTAGTAATTTTATTGTCTTGGATATGTGTGTGTGTACAAGATCTTTAGATTAATGCCTCCCATTTCTTGGATATTCCAACTCGTTGTTACTGTACATCCCTTTGGCATATTAGAAGTCAGCTTGCGATAGTCATAGGTCAGACCCTAGTGGATCAAGTCATAACATAGTGGTATTATAGGGGGTCAGTTCTACTTCAGGACTTAGATCCTATGAGGTTGGTTTAGGGTAATACTGTTATGTGTTTCAAGTTCATCATTTAGGCCAGGGACTCCAGTGTTTGTATGAAGGCTGATGTATCCATACACTAAGACTCTAATCTCTATATTTTTGACTCGGTACACAAGGTCACTAATATTAGGGGAAAAAATTGTACATTAATCATATAGGAATGGTTGTTTTTTCCATGTCATTCTTGAGACAGTTCCCAATATATACTCTATTGATAATGGTACATCTTGTTTTATTACAAGATACCTCTGCATAGATAGGCATATGGGTTTACACTATGTGATCATGAGTATGATCCACCCAGTGATGAGGCATGGAGATAGGGTAATGTACCCGAAAAAGAACATTCTAGTGATTTACTAGATATACATCCACCCTTCGCCCCGATGATACTAGTAGCACTACTAGTTTAAGATGCATGCATGTTAAGTGAATTAAACAAGTTTCAAAGGTAGTGAAATCCTTGATTTTGGGGTGATACAAACTCCCATATGGTCGAGCATTGGCTAGAGAAAGTCACCCATGTTTTCTTCCTTTTTAGGGTTTCATCCGATCAAATGGAAGTGCTTGGGACACGTTTTTTTAGGGATCTATGGGGTGATGGTGGATCTTGGTGACACAGTCACATGTTTAGATATATATCTCCTAGATATACTTTTACTGTCTCTTTAGATAAATGTTCTTCCTGGAGACGTTGTGATTGGTATGCGTATTGGAGATTCTGCATCTGTTATATGGTAGTATGATTGTGATGGAGAGTCCATCGATGCTTACTGAACTCTTATGCTACTCATAGGATATGGGATGGTCCTAGTTCTTCAGGTCTCAGACCATCTATTATGATATATGTTAAGATATCAGGGCATCATTGTTATCCCTTATCATTTCTATATATGTTGGTGTACTTGATCAAGCCTTAATTGTGGAATGATTTTTGGAGAGAAGACACCAATTGTGGGAGCTATTAGTTGGAACCAGATAGATGAGACCCCATTATACAGTTTATGATGGTAGTCATAGGGATATAATTGGGTCAGCTGCTTCAATAGGTAATCCAATGACTTAGGGCCTGCGGTGGAGGGCTCTTAGGGTTGTTCGAATCATCCCAGGGATAAGAGATTTTTCTCTTATGATAGACAGGGTCATCTGGCATGAGATTGATAGACCTTCCACACAGCTGATCGATATAAAGTTTAGGGGACGCCAAGATAGATACAAATATAGGATTAGTGTGGTATAAAGGGTGAAGGATGTGGTAGAGGGTTCAGAAGGGCAACATGATTTGGTCAGTTGTTTGACCAATTATCGCCTCCACCCCTAGGTGGTCCATGGTAGGATTAGGGAGGTGGTGTGCAGTGATGATGCCAACTATAGGATATAGAGTCCTATAAACCCAAGGGGTAAGTTATGATAAAATGTATGATCTGTATATTATACAACTTATCTTCAGTATTGATAGACACTTGTTTTATCCTTTCCTTTGTTGCCACGAATCATTCTCGTGACTTAGAGATTATGGATGACCAGTTGACTTGACACCTAGGCTAAGAGTCTCCTGCTATATGAGACTCAATGATCACACACAGGTGCCAAAAATGTGACCTGACTCTTGGAGGTGAGAATTTTGGTTGGGATCTTTTACTATATGCGTTGAGGCCTTACAACATCATTCTTGGTATGGACTTGTTCTCCACAATTCATGCTCAGGTTGACTATTTTAAGCTAAGAATGTGGTGTGTCCATAGTTATGGGATTTAGTTTTTCATATTAGGTGAAATGGGAATCCATACAATATAAAACATGCTTACAAATAAGAGGGTCATGCACATTTCTCAACAGTTGGCTTGACAATCCCCCAGTGTAGTGGATGCTATGAGTCCTCAATTTCCTATAGTGGTGGTGTAGTAAGAGGATGGATTTCTGGACGCTTTTCAAGGTTTAACTACCCATAGGGATATAATTTTTTTTATTGATCTACATTCTAGGATGACACAAATATCTACAAATGCATATTGGGTCCATCCCACAAAACTACATGAATTGAGGGAACAATTCAAGGACTTGTAGAGGAAGGGCTTAATGATACATAGTGTTTCACCCTAGGTAGACTCAATTTTGTATTCCAATATGGTAGATGGGATATTGAGGTAATTTGTGGACTATCGATATTTAAATCAAGAGACAATGAAGAAAAGTATCCACTACTAAGGATTGATGACCTCTTTGATCAGATAAATGGGGCATAATGGTTCTCAAATATTGACCTCAGATCATGCTATCACTAGCTATGAGTAAGAGATGAGGATATTCCAAAGGAATACTTCAGATTTTGTTATACTAATTGTGAGTACATAGTGATATAGTCAAGTGTGAAAAAGTCGCATGAAAAGTTCATGGGACTCATGAACCAGATCATTAAACATTTCTTAGATATGTTCTTGTTAGTCTTCATTGAGGACATAATAGTGTATTCAACATTTGAGGATGAGAATCTGAGACAATTTATGATGGACTTGGACACACTCTGAGAGAACTAAATTTACTATAATCTCTCAACGTGAATGTTCTATATTCGAGAGATCCATTTTATAGGACATGTCATCTCAGATGCTAGAGCCGTAGTAGATCCAGAGAAGGTTGAGGCAGTGATTTATTGGGATCCACACAAGCATGTTAATAAGGTTTATTGTTTCATTGGATTGGAAGGTTACTATTAGATTTTTCTACCTGACTTCTCAAGAGATGAAAAATAATTTATAGCTTTGACATGGAAGGGAAGACTTTTGTGGGCAGAAAAGTTCCATTAGTACTTCTAGAATTGGTGGTAGAGGTTGATGACCACTCCTATATTGAGGTCACTAGAGGAAGGTGTTGAGTATATGGTATTATGTGATGCATCATAAATCAATATTTGTTTTGTACTTATGTAGAGGTAAGTGGTTATTGACCATGGTTCACATGAAAGATTCCAAATGAGAAGAACTATGTGAACCATGATATTGGCTTAGTATAGATAGTATTTTCATTGTATATGTTGTGAAAATACCTTATGGGAGATAATTGTTTAATCTACTCAAATCACAAGAGTCTCAATTATATTTTCCTCTCAGAAAGATCTAAACTTAAGATAATGGTGATAGATGTAGTTACTCCAAGACTATGACTATAGTGACCCATTATTTACATATATTTATATCACTTCATTATTGAAGTATATTTATTACAACTTGTTATAAAACCATTATAGGTCTTTAAAGGTATAGTGTCTTTAGAAACAGTGAATAAAAAAAACTGGTACATAAAACATCTATATTGTCTCTAGTTTATTTCATCATAACTAGGCTCATTTTGGGAATGTAATATGTAATACACCTCTTCATGTCCTGGGGAAAAGAAACATATAAAATAGTGATCTCAAATTCTTCTTAAGGGTAAACAAAGGAAATAACATTCATATCATATTCTTAAGAACATATCGTTTGAATATCTTATCCTGCATACCAAAGATCACAATATCATGTCATGGGAAAAATAATAAAAGTGAAATGTATTCCCAATAGTCATAAAATAATACATGAAATTTTGTGTCATTCACAAATAATCATAGAAACTCGTTTCATATTATTCATTGCTCATTTCAAAGACCATCAAAGCGGTCAATGTCCATTAATAAACTGAGTTCTCTCCTCCTTCCATCCCTGTATCACTGAACTAGATTAACTTGTCGTTATAGTATTTTCTATATCATTAGATATAAATCATTACCAAATTTATTTTAAGGAGATATAGGTCCCACCCATCTCATAATAAAGTCATTATCACATGTCCCATAGAACAAACACCATTCCTCATAGCATAACCCAGGAAATAAAATGGGATTCATAAACATCATTTAAACATAACATAATACATAAAATATTAATGGACATCATAAAAATATTTCCATCATAAAACTATCCAAATAAAAGTAATAATAGGGATAGGAATATAATCTTCTGTCATATTAGAGGTAAAATAATTTTGATAAAACACTTGAACTTGATTATGGAGGAAAATATCCTTCCTTATTCAAAAATATTTTATTTCATCAAAATGTTGAGGAATTTTAAAGGAAATAAATTTAGAAGAAAATAAATGTGAAATAGTGTAGAGGAATCATCCTTGAAATAAAGAATCATCGTATTGTAATCGGAAGAAAAATTCCTTCCAAACTGTGTTGTAAAAGTAAAAATGGGTAACAATTTAATTAAAAAAACATAGAATAATAGTAAAACATTTATGAAAATATTCCTATAAAACATGGAAATGGATGATAAATATACCCCTAGTAAATGTTTACATATAAACAATCTCAGATAAAAACCTGATTTGCAAAGGTATCCCTTATCTTAGGTACGGTATCCTTTATATGTATCCAAAACATCTATATGATGATTTAAATAATGTTACTTATTTATTCTGGAATCATAATCATTTTAGTGATAATATTTATGATCATATTTTCATCCATTTTTTGTAACATTTCATTGTTACTCATTATTCGGTTGTTAACTGCTTTGAGTTCTTATGTATGTTTTGTGGATAAGTTATTATTACTATTTTTATGTTATAGTTATTTCATTTACATAATATTATTTGTATAATATATATCATATTTATTTATTCAATTCATTTATATTAACATTGTTTACTGAGGAGTATGAAGAACTAATCACATCAGACCATGGAGATAGTAAGATGTACGTACACACGAGCGATGATATCATTACCATAATTGTTGAATGGTATTGAATTGAATAGTGTATAGTAACTCATAATTAGTATCATATTATAATAATCATATATATTTTTTATTTCCACAATTACACCCATCCATTTAATGTGGTGGTGAAAAACATATTACACCACGACATGTAGACGATAAGTTGTACGTACGCACGCAGAGTGATTTCGTTTCTCATAAGATGGATAGATGATGAAATATGATTGATTCATATTTTTAATAACATATCATACAATTATTGATACTTATTTAATTACATTATAATGAAACTACTGAATTATATGAAGTATAAAAAGAGATATATTTTGAAAGAATTGGTAGAAGAGATTACCACTTCCTCTACGTGACTTCTTTAAATTTCCTTTTAGGGTAATAGATTTGGTATTTTGAGAATAAAATCACCTCTATAATGTAACTTGGGAAGTTGATAAGATAAATGAAAAAGGTTTTGTCTGGGATTTATGGCTAAAAATGGAGTTAAGACGAGAGAGAGGAGGTTCCCTTTTATAAGATATGAGAGGGGTACTTTTGGAAACTCAAAACATATTAATTCATTTTAAATTCAATTTTGAATAATAATGGTTCCAAAATTATTTAAATCAAAGATAAGATGATTTTGGTTCGAATTCCCATTATCCAATAATTTTTAGACAAGTATAGAATTTTTTTTATCCTTATCGTTTTGGTTTAACCCTTATTTTACCTTTTTTAATATTACCGTGATATCATATTATTTACATATTTGGGTTAATGTAATTATGATATCATGTAAAATAACACAAAAAAAGTTATTTATGACATTTTTAGACTTATATGAACAATTTTTTAAAATATTTTATTTTTTGGAATTTAATATCATTTAATAAACTATTTTATGTTTTTAGTTATAAATTGTGTCAATTTTGGTTACTATTCATACTTGACTTTTTTTTTAAATTCATAAAAACCTGATTAAATCCAAAACAATGCATTAAATCAATGATAAAATGTCAATATAATCCGTAAAATTATGACATTACATCAAAATAACCATATTACATTTTTTTAATATTTCTAAATTCATTTATTTGAATATTTCATTAATGAGGTAATTACTACATCATGATTGTGTCATAAATAAATTTATTTATCAAGTGTCTAAAAATAATAAATAAAATACCGTTATGGAGGAAATATTTTTTTCATTATAATGACTATTTATATACATGGGGATAAGTTATATAACCCTATATTAAAACCTATTTTGTACAGGATAAGGGTTTAGGTTATAATTATCATTATTTTAAATTAATTCTTATAAAATGTCATTTCACATCCATGTGAATCCATGGGGTCCCAAAATCGACCCAAGGATACCCATGGTCAGAAATATCTTATACAATAGGATTAGGACACGTTTTAGTGTATTTTTATATTATTAAGATATTATTTGTTTACTCTTATATACCAGATTTACCCTATAACCATGGAAAATAAAATAATTACTGATGTAACTATTCATAATATCCAAAAATAAAAGGTAACTATTCACAAACTTTCAACCCTATGATTACAAATAAGGAATATATTTTTAAAAATTCAAAACATATAATTTGAATTAAATAATTTAAAATTAATCCCATT
The DNA here is from genome assembly GCA_963277665.1 of Viscum album. Lineage (NCBI taxonomy): Eukaryota > Viridiplantae > Streptophyta > Magnoliopsida > Santalales > Viscaceae > Viscum > Viscum album. Next base: position 409,325,002 of record OY728130.1, read on the forward strand.
GTAGAAATGGGAAAAGAGGTTTTAAAAGTCAAAACATAGAAAATGATTGAAATGTATTTACCTATGAATTAAATGTAAAATTAATTAAAATGGCCTAAATTATATTAAATGGTAAAAATATATTCTATTTATACTTTATAACCATTCAATATTATAATTTACCCATAAAAAAGTTCTCAATAAAAAATATGTTTTTTATTATAATTTAGCATATTTTTACTATTCATCAAAATATAAAAGTTATCAGAAAAATATCAGAAATTTATCCAAAGAAAATTATTATATCCCACTTCAAAATAATTTTTTTATGTTTTCAAATATAAATTATTAATGTTTCAAAATATTAATTTAAAATGGGTTCACCATGCATAACATTTTCAAAAAATTAGGTTCTAATACATAAAATTGGGTTTTATTCATACCTTATGAAAAAAATATCCATTAGATGAGTATAGAAATATTTTATTAAGTATATGACAAATATATTTCACTAATTTAAATACCAAATATAGTTCACTCAAAAATAAAAATATTTATTTGATTTAAATTTTTAATAAATAACATATAGTTAATGAATTCATAATGCATTTTCATAAGTTAGTTATAATTTTTCCCGCTAACCTAACGAGTAGGATATAATGGTAATTTTATACTAAGGGAATATTTTAGTTCGTTTAAACTTGTGATTTCATGCAAATAATGCTACTTAATAATAATAATTATTTAAAAAAAATATTTCATAAAAACATCTGGGTATTACATTCTATCCCCGTTAAACTGAATGTCACCCCCAAAATTAGTCACGTGGAAATAAAATGATGAGGATAACACTACCTCATCATATCCTCAAGTTCCCATGTAGCTTCTTAAAATTGGTGGTTTCTCTATAAAACATTAACCGAGTGAGTGGTCTTGTTCTGTAGAATGTTTTCACTATGATCCAGAATCACTGTCAGTTGTTCTTCATAAGAAAGATCCTGCTCCTACAATACGACTTCTAAACATAGTAAGTGTGAAGGATCGGGTATGTACTTTCTCAGGAGAGATACAAATATCAAATCAAGAACATGAGAGGGATTTTTGGAAGTTCCAATCAGTAATCTACCTTCTTAACAAAATACAATATTTCAAAAGGACTGAAATACCTTGGTCACATCTTTCCCTTCTTTCCAAATATCATTAATCTCTTCTAGGGAGATATTCATAAGAACACCATATCACTCACTTAATACTCTAGGTCTTTTCATGGGTTGTCAGTGTAACTCTTTTATCGACCCTGAGCTTCTCTTATGTTTTGTTGAATAGATATGACCTTTTCCGCCATTTTATTAACAAGATCTGGTCCTAATAGCCTTCTTTAACCAACTTTATCCCAATAAGGTGGAGTACTACACTTACTTCTATATTGTGCTTCATAAGGAGCCATATGAATAATGGAGTGAAATATATTATTATAATAAAATTAAACCAATGGACGGTGTTGATCCTAACCACCTTTGAGATCCCTAGATCAATCCATCAACATGTCTTCCAGAGATTGAATTTTTCTCTCAGACTGATCGTCTCTCTGAGGATGATAGGTAGTGCTGAAACATAACCTTGTATCCGGAGAATGATAAATACTTCACCAAAACATCAAGGAAAACTTCAGATCCTAATCAGATATAATGGAATCTGGTACTCAATGAAATATTACCACTTCCTTTACATATATCTGGGTAAGCTAAACACGAGATAAATCCTCTCTAATAGAAATTAAGTGTGCCAAAATCATTAGGTGATCAACTATAACCCCGATAGCATTATTTTATTTAAATTTTTTTTGATGTCTAATAACAAATTCCATAGTGATTTTTTCCCATTTCCATTCTGGTGTGGGTAATGGTTATAACATCCCCTTATACTTCTGTCTCTCAACCTTAATTTTCTGGCAAAGTAATCATTAGTATACATATTCTGCGACATCTCTTTTCATGACACCCCACTAGATGTACTCATTGAGATCCACGTACATATTTTTGCTTCTAGGGTGAATAGATAATGAAGAACTATGAGGCTCATCCACTAGATCTTTCTTTAATTATGGTATAGGAGGAACACAAACCAAGTTAATGAACCATATTATTTCATCACAACGAAGGTTGAATTCAGGAAAGTTTCTCACCTTTTATGTAACTCTAAATCTTACTTATGTGCCTATTTTATATTCACTTTTATAGATTGTTAAACATTTATTTTAGAAAGATAAGATTTATCCCATTCCATTAAAATTTCATGATCCATTTTTTACAAATCCATAAATATTAGATCTTTCGTGATCCTCATCATGGATAATCTAGCACGATCATTTCGAGTCAAAGCATCCACCACCTTGTTCGCATTCCCAGGGGGGAAATATATTGAGCAGTCGTAATATTTAAAAAAATAAAACCACCTTCTTTTGTGCATATTCAACTCCTTTTGGGTGAAAACATATTTCATAATTTTATAATAAGTATAAATATCACACCTTTCGCCATAATGATAACACCGTTATATTTTTAAGGAAAATATTCTCATAGCTAAATCAAAATCATAAGGTGGATAATTTTGCTGAAGGATTTTCAACTGTCACAAGGAATAATCTATCACAATATAATTTTTCACGAGAAAAACCACATACCCTTTTCTGTATGCATCACTATAGGTCACAAATCTTTCTCCACTAAAAGTCAGTGTGAGTATAGGTGCACTAGATAACCTTCTTTTTATATCTTTGATATTCTCTTCACATTCCTCCATCAATACGAACTTAAATCCATTTAGAGTCAACATGGTGAGTGCATTAGATAATCGTGAAAAATCATTCACAAAACATAGATAATATCTAACTAGAAAAATAAAACTTCGAATCTCAGTTATTTTTGTTGATGCCAACAATCTTACAAATAACCTCTATTTTTACTGGATTCAAAGATATCCCATCACTTGAGATTTTGTGACAGAAAATGAATCTTTTTGAAGCCAAAATTCATACATGGTATTATAAATCTTTTCCTTTCTCAGGGTCTTTGGTATAATTATAAGGTGATCATAATGTTCTTCATTTATCTTTGAAGAGAAAAGAATATCATTTATAAAGACAACCAAAAACGTATCAGGATAGTCTCTAAAGACCCTATTCATTATATCCATGAAGATATAAGGGAAATTAGTAAGACCAAAATTCATAACTATAAATTCATATTGTACGTACATTGTACGGAATGTTGTCTTTGGTATATCCTCCTTTTTGACCCTTATTTGATGATACCCTGAATGAAGATTAGTCTTGGAAAAGTATTAAGCTCCATGTAGATGGTCAAATAATTCATCCATGTGTGGGATATGATATTGGGTCTTGATAGTGATCTTGGTTAGTTATAGATAATCGATATAGAGTCTCCTTGATCAATCGCTCTTCTTAATATATAGCACAAGTGCTCCCCATGGTGAAGCACTAGGGTGTAGGAATATTTTGTCAAGATTATCTTGAAGTTTCTTCTTCAATTCATGAAACTCAATTGGGGCCATTCTATATGGTGTCTTTGAAATAGGAATAGCACATACTATGAGTTCTATTGAAAACTCAACATCACAATTTGGTGGAAGACCTAAAAATTCCTCTGGAAAGACATCATCAAACTCTCGTACAATGGGATTATTCTTAATCATGAGTTTCTCCCCAACCATTTGAGATAAATAACCTTCATTTATTAGAAACAAGTCCCATAATATAGAATAAATTTCTAGTGGAAGGTTATATAGATCATTGCATCGATAGATGCTCATAGATTGATCTGGAATATGATATTTGACATCCCTTGTTTGGAAATTGACATGAGATCCAAATAAAGAACTCAAATCCATGATAATAATAACATAAAATTATACAATAGGAAGTATCACATGATTTAATGTATGAATTTTCTCACAATCATAAATTGGAGTATAATTGTAAACTTTTGCTAGGACCATTGTTCCATTAAAAGTTGTCACAGCTAACTCAACATCTAATTGTTTTGGTAATACGACAGTACCCTTAGAAAATTATTTAAAAATGAAATATTGGATGGATCAGGAAACAAATAAAACATTTTCTACATTATAGTGGATGGTATGGGTACCTTTCACCACATCCTAATCATACTCCACAAAGACGATAGTGATTTCATTTGAATTTCCTTAGTCTATAGACTTAAGAGTTTGTTGATGTCGATCATCATCAATAACCTACAGATTAGGGAATTGATTGGAATAATTCTCCATTTCCATGCACTTGTAACATTGATGTGTAGGTGGTGAATTCTATGTAGCCTTTTCTTAGTTTTCATCATTGGACATCTTTTTTACATCACTTCGACATTCAATTGTCGATGGCCTTATTTTCCACACTTAAAACATTACTAGTCCCTTTCTGACATCTCAGTCATTATTTCTTTCCACACTTTGAGAATAAGGGAAAATCATCTTCCTTTTAATATGGCCATTATATTTACCTTTTAATTCATTTTTTCAATTCTTATCGAACCTATATGACTGAAGGGTTACTCCAATCCCCGTCTCAACCATGAGAGCATATCGAACAATTTCCACATAGCTATTGATGTACTTTATGGCTAATAACCTTTGGAGACTTGGTATTAAGACACTTATGAATAGATGAATCTTACTCTCAGGTTGGATAATAAATCCAGAAGCGTACCATTAATGTATTGTAAAATTTTCTTCATAGGTACCAACAGATTTTTCATCCTTTTGCTTAAGTTCAGGGAACTCATTCTCCATATTAGTTCAATGAATATTGTAAAGTACTTATTAAAGTATAAGTTCTTGAACTTGTCCCATTACATGGATTAAATTTCATCTCTTAGACTAATATTTTTGATAAGATTCCCCCAATGACCAGCTTGGCCTTCCAAAAAATATACTGCTAAGATGACTTTATCGTGTTCAGAACATTGGAGAACTGAAAATATCTTTTCTGTGGTAATGATCCATTGTTCAACCACTAATTGAACATAAGCCCCACTAAATGAAGGTGGATGTTGGCTCATGAATGATTCAATAGAATGTGTCTCCCTCCTTTTCTCGTTTTGATGTCGGGCATGATTCATAGCTTGAGAAAGTTGTGGGATCATGACAACATGATTATGCATTCCAGTCCCCATAACATTTGTTTTCTCAGGGGGAAAATCACTGCATTTCATGTTGCATTCAGCATTAATATGGTTCCTTAGGGTTATATCTATTGACTAAAACCAAGAAAAATATTATGTGAAACACTAATCATAATAAAAAAAACACATAATCATGAATAAAATTTCAATTTAGGACAATGTAGGTTTTATCCAAGGTCATTCATGGACATTTCTAAAACAATAGTATTGTATCCTATACTTATATATATCCTTATGACATTCTCATCATAGTTTCCAAAGGTTAACTATACTGTTTCCCTTATACCAACTATACTGAAAAATTCTTTCCATACATTGATCTCACATCAGAATTGATTTATCTTTATTAAAACATATAACAAAACCATTATAGGACCATATAGGATCCGTTTCTTAGAAACAGGGAAACATAAACAATTTATTCATAAAACATCTACAATGTCTCTTGTTTATTTCATCATAAAAAAAAGTTTTTTAGAATATCATACTAAATACCCTTCTTCATGTCCCGGATAAATGAAAAATATAAAAGGGTGAGATCAAATTATCAGTAAAGGGGTAAAATGTAAATAACAATCATATCATATTCATAAGAACCTAACATTTGAAAATCTTATCCTGCATACAAAAGATCACAATATCATGTCATGGGATAAATCATAATGGTCAAAGGTAATACCAATATTCATAAATTAAGAAATGAAGTTTTGTGGAATACAAACATAGGCATATAAATTGATTTCACATTAGTCAAGGCTCATTTTCAAGAGAATCATAGTGGAAAAAGTCCATTACTGAATCGAGTTCTCTCCTTATTCCAGCCCTGTATCACTGATCCATATTAGCATTTCATTCCAGCCATGTCTATATAATGAGATATAAATATTTACCCAATGCACTAAAGTGAGATATAGTTCCCACCCATCTCATAATGAAATCATTATCACATGTTCTACAAAATATAAATCATTCACCATAGCATAACCCATGAAATAAAATGGGATTTCAAAAATCATTTCATTAATCATAATCCATATAATATAAATAGAATTCAAAAAACAATTATATCATAAAAACAATATATTAAAATTATTCATATCGATAGAATAATTACCCTATGTCATGTTATATTTAAAATAATTTTAATAAAAGACTTGAACAATGTTCTTGAGGAAAATATCCTTTCATCTTCAAAAACATTTTATTTTATAAAATTATGTGAAATTTTAAAATTAAAAAAAAAATTGAATATAAATGTGAAACATTGTTTAGGAAGCTTCATGGAGATATGTTTTCATGAAACTGTAAAAATACATTCATGATGTATAAGTTAAAAAAACATTATCCCTGAACCTTTTTCAGAAATGTAAAAAAGTACCTCGTATGGTAAACATAAGACAGATTACTTCCAAACCATGTAGTAAAAGAAAAAATGGTTAAAAATGAATTTAAACATACATAGAATAATAGTAAACATTTTATGAGAATATTAATAAAAAAACATGGAATTGGATGATAAATATACCTCGAGTAAATACTTACGTATAAAAAATCTCAAATAGAAAGGAGATTTGAAATGTTATCCCATACCTAAGGTCTGATATAATTTTTATGTATCCATAACTACTTTATAATGATATAAATACTATTACATATTTCTTCCAGAATCATAATAAATTTTTAGATAACATTTATGATCATATTTTCATCTATTTATTAGTAACATTTCATTGTTACTCATTATTCGGGAACTAACTACTTTATGTTCTTATGTATGTTTTGTCAGATAAGTTTTCATTCCTATTTTTAGGTTATAGTTATATCATTTACATAATGGTATTAGTATAATGTATATCGTATTTATTCATTAAAGTTATTTAAATAATCAATTTTTAATGATGATTATGTAGAATGAATCACATCGCACCATAAAGATAGTAAGTCGTACGTATGCACGAGCAATGATATTGTTCACATAATTGTTGAATGATATTGAATTGGATGGTTTATAGTATCTCAGAATTAGTATGATATTATATTAATCATACTTATTTATTATTTCATCCATTATAAACATCCATATAAGGTGGTGGTGAAAAACAGATTACACCACGATGTGGAGACGGTAAGCCATACGTATACACGCACAGTGATTTCATTTTTCATAGGATGGATAGAAGGTTAAATAACATTGTTTCATATTTATAATAACATATCAGTATATTATTGATACTAATGTTACATCTTTATAATGAAACAACTAATGAAGAGAAACTAGAATAAGAAATAAATTTGAAAGAATCAGTAGAATAGATTACCTCTTCCCCAACGAGCCTCCTTTAAATTTCCTCATAGGGCACTAGAGATGTTAATTTGAGAAGACCAACACCTCTAGAATGTAAATAGAGTAATATATAAGATAAATGGGATGGTTTTGGACGAGCTTAAAGGCTAAAAATGGGTGTAAGAGGAGAGGTAGGAGGTTCCCTATTATAAGATAGGAGAAGGGAACTTATGAAAACTCTCAAAATATTAATTTTTTATAAATTAAATTTTGACTAAAAATGGTCCAAACCTTGTTTAATTCAAATATAAGATGATTTTGGATCAAATAATCATCATCAAATAATTTTTAGACAAGTTTTGAATATTTTTTTATCCTTATCTTTTTTGTATAACCCTTATTTTACAATTTTTAATCTTTCTATGATATCATGTTATTTACACATTATGGGTTAATGTAATTAGAATATCATATCAAACGACCCACACAATGTTATTTATGAAATATTTTGACTTATAGTAATCATTTGGAAAAACTTAATTTTTTTGGAATTTAATATCATTTAATAAACTATTTTATGTATTACGTTATGAATTGTGTCAAATATAGACACTATTCAAACTTGATTTTTTTTTAAAAATTCATAACCACCTGATTCCTTCAAAAATAAGGAATTAAATCAAATCTAATATGTCAATATCATCCAGAAAATTTTTATATGACATGAAAATAACCAAATTACAATTGTTTTAATATTTATAAATTAATTTATTTGAATCTTTCATTAATAAGGTAATCATAACATTTTAATTGTGTCCAAAATATATATATTTATCTAATGTCTAAAAATTATAAATAAATTAAAATAATGTAGAAATATTTTTCAATTTCTAATTACTATTTATAGGCATGGATATTCATTATATAACCCTATTTTTAAAATCGATTTCGTAAAAGATATGTGTTTAGGTTATAATTATCTTTACTTTAAATTAATACTTTTAAAATGTCATTTTCACATCCATGTGAATCCATGGTGTCCCAAAATAGATCCAACGATGGCCATCAATAGAAATATCTCATCCAATAATATTAGGACATGATTTAGGGTTGTTTTATATTATTAAAGTATTATTTTTTACCCATATTTACCAGATTTATCCTTTAACCATGGTAAAAAAATAATTAATGACGTTACTATTCATAATGTCCAAAAATAATAGGTGCCTATTCACACAATTTATAACTTCTTATTACAAATATGAAATAAATTTTTCTATTTTCAAAACATAGAATTTTCCATAATTAATTTAAAATTAATCTTATTTTTGAAATGAGAAAACGAGTTTTAAAAGTTAAAACATTGCAAATGATTGAAATGTTTTACCTATTAATTCAATGTAATGATAATTACAATGGAATTAATTATATTAAATAGTATAAATATATTTTATTTATACCTTAAAATCATTCAAAATTATAATTTAACAATATAAATTATCTTGAATAATTAATTAAAATTTAGCGTATTTTTACTATTAATCAAAACATGAAAGTTATCAGAAAATTATCAGAAAATTATCAGAAGTAAATTATTATGTGTAGATTCAAAATTAAATATTTATGTTTTCATATATAAATTATTAATGTGTCAAAATAAAAATTTAAAATGTGTTCTCCATTGAAATCCTTTTAAAATAACATGTACTTATACATAAAATAGTGTTTTATTCATACCCTATGACTAAAATATCCATTGGACTAATATAAATTTTTATATTAAGTATATAACACATATATTTCATTAATTTTATTACCGAATGATAATCGATCAAAAATAAAAATATCTAATTTATTTATATTTTTCATTAATAATTAACCGCCAATGAATTCAAAATTCATTTTCATAAGTTAGTTATAATTAATCCTGCTAACCTAATGGCTAGGTTATAGAAAAAAATTATATATTAAGGGAATATCATGGTTCATTTAAACTCATGATTGCATGAAAATCAAGCTACAGAAGAATAAAAATTATTTAAAGAAAATATTTCATAAAAAAATCAATGTGTTACAATGACATTGAGATTTTCTATACTATTGGGAAGGGAAACATGGTGAAAAATACTCTTAGCATGCAATATACTTTATAGTATTCTAAACAAGGCGTTGGAGTGGTTGGAATCATTTATGTTATCATTTGTGGATAGATATGGAGTAGTTTACCTCATGTCAATTGTTTTCACCCTTATACTCTTATAGTGAGTCAGGGTGGCACATATTAGGGATACCAACTATGAAACCCTACTTGCTTAGATTTCCACAAGGAATGCTTCTGATGTATATTCAAATTATGGGGACCATACCCTTATTTTTAGAGGACAAATAGTAGTACCAGTGGTATTGCGGTAGGAGGTTCTGAGGGCGTTTCATATGTCCTCTTTGGTGGAACTTACAGGTTTGGAAAAGATGTACTAGGACCTCAGAAATTATATTATGTCAGCAGGAATGAAGAGTGGAGTTAGATATTTTGTTTCTAGATATCTTACATGATAGTAAGTGAAGGTTGAACACCAGGTTCCAGCGAGGTTAGCCCAACCCCTTTAAGTACTGTAATGTATGTGGGATGGGATATCATTAGAATTCGGGATGGGCTTACCAAATACCACAACAGACATGATTTATTTTGGGTGACTGTTGTCCAACTCACTGTGTTATCCCACTTACTGGCTATCCAAGAGTAGAGTTCAGTGGAGAGGATGGGACACGTAATTATTCAGGAGATAGTTCGACTCCATGGAGTTCCATCAATGATTGATTCTGATCATTATTCTCACTTTACATCACAATTATAGAAGGGATTACATGAGGTGTTTGAGACCTATTTATAGTGTTTCATCCTAAAATGGATGTCCATACTAGGTGGACCATTTAGGTTCTAAATTAAATGGTTTAATATTCATGTTATACATTGATCATAGTTTAGAGAATCATTTCCCAATAGTGGATTTTGTGTACAAAAAAATCAACTGCTACACCATCGGTATGGAATAGTTTGAAGCTTTTATGGGTGACCACGCAGTTTATTACATTGTTGGGAAGACCCATGAGAGTCAATACTAATTTTTCCAGAGATGATTCAACCTACTATAGAAAAGGTGCATATTATCGAGAAGATGATAATGACTACACAGAGTTGTCAGAAGACTTATTGTGATGAGATATGGATGTCTTTAGAGTTCTAGGAGGGATACCATGTGTTCATTTGGGTTTCATCTCAATGGGGATTATGGATATTTTTCTAGGGAGAAAATCTATCTACGAGGATTATTGTCTCTTTCCAGAAACAATTTAGAATTGGTGTGGTGGTATACAACTTATCTCTACCTCCATTGTTAGATTGAGTGCATGACATATTCCACATGTCGTAGCATAGGTGGCATGTACAACACCCATCACAGGTCATCGACCTAAGATAGATGGACATTGAGGATATAGTTACTTTTGTTGAGTGCCTAGTGGAGATTGAGGATCAGTTGGAGAGGCCCCTTTATGAGTGATTAATTCTATTGGTGTGTGTTCGGTGGCAACTCAGGGATATCCAGGAGACCACATGAGGGAGGGAGGCTCATATTTATGCTCTTACCCTCATCTTTTGAGTAGAACGTATTTTGGATTTTTATGGATTTAAATTCACAAGGTGTAGAGAATTTAATGTCATGGATGTTTATAATTTTATATGTATTTTTTTGAGACATCACATTGAGATGGTAGGTAGTTCTGGGGCCCACTTCAGCCAGATTAATTGTTCGAAAATTATTACAATTTTTAATAGCTATAATTTGTGGTTTTATTAAAAAAGTGGAATAACTCCTAAATAGGTGCCCATATCCCAAATCAAATGGACACTTTGAGTTCAGAATAGAGGCTTTACCCTAGGTGTGACCTAACATTGGTCAGCATGGGTCATTTGTGAAAAAAATTTCAGGGTGCATGAAAGAGCGCTGTCGTGGGCGCCCTCAAATGATTAGTGTGATTTTGGGGTACTTAGGTGCAGCAGAGTGGCTGACCAAGGTCGTCTCTTAAAGGAGGAAGTGAATTAAAACAACTTTTCAGAGGTATTCTAGAAACAAAATAAAAGGGAATAAAAACACTACTTGAAAGTATGGTGTGGTTGTATATAGTTTATAAATCTAGAAGAAGTTTGCTGGAAGAATATTTCATTTTTTTGTTTTTAATTTTGAAATGAAGTTTCGATTAGAATGACACAACAAGAAGATGTTTTTTTAAAAATCTATTTAAAAGATGTAATCTATCTAACTCAACCACTTCAATTTATTATTAATCATTATCATTTAAATTAACATTCACTTAATTATGATCCCTTAATTTGTTAAATCCTGAACCCTACGAGAATTAACTTTACCACGAAGATGATGTGAATTTAACCCTAGGCTAACTTCGGAACATGCAATCGCAGCACCCTGCTTTGATTGATGTTCTAAGATTAGCTTATGGTCAGTGGTAAATTAAGGCACATATCCATTCTGTAAATGATGATGAATTGTGTTTAGGGATTATATTTTAAATCTACAAATTTATCCCATGTGGTCTTGTATTACCGATTAAGACCGTGCTCTCACAATTTACACAAAATCCCGACCTCGTGTGTTTTTGTGTTAATTGTTCAATTGCTTTCTTAGTTTCTTACAATTTAAAAACACAATTCATGGATCATATTAATTGAATTACAGTATCTCATTGATTCAAAATAATTAAATGAATAGGGTATAAGATAGATCGATTACTCAAAGACTACTCTTCCATGGGTGGCGTAATCATCGTAGAAGCGTTTTGCATGTGAAAAGGTTTAAAATGGGTATAACCCAATAACGCTTCTACTCAAGAATTCCAGCCCAATTAGGAATATTAAGAGAAGAATAAATTTAAACAAAACAGAAGAAAAGAGAAAAAAAGAAGAATAAAGATTTTTATTACAGAAACAAAATCATTACAACATGAAGGAGAAGAAGAAGGCTTCGTCGAAGGGATCCTTGCTTCAAGAGATACCCTTATTGAAATGGTTGAATAATTGGAGTGGATCCACTTCTCCTCTGCCCTAAACTTCCCAATGCACGTTCCAACCCCTCAAAATGAGAAAAACACCAATTTATAGAGGGGAGGGGAGGAGTGGGTACAAGTGGTTTCAAGTGTGAATGTGGAAATTCGTCCAAATATTTTATTCCAACTTGCACCGCCCATTTGAAAACCAAAACGCGTGAATTGGTCAGTCTTCCAGAAGTATAAAATGTGCGGATATGTGACTTATATCTCCTCTCCAACTGTGGGCTCCATACAGGCCCATATGAAGGAGTTATGGCCGAAATACAGAAGCTTCTCTATTCTGGCGAGCCCAGCCCAACTTTGACTTCATGGCCCAATTTCAACAACCAAATGGACTCTTTAGCTCTAGTGTCCTGAATAACAGATGTATATCATTAAGTTAGGAAAACTTTTACAAAATTTCAAATTAAAATAATAAATATAAAAATATTTTTATTCGAAATACTACAGTGAACTATAAAGGGTAAAACTGGAATTTTCATCAAATATTCAAATGAATGATCTAATCTCAAATATTTTCTAAATAAAAATATTTAACACAATTTGAGGAAATTATATCATTTATTATCAATAAAATATTCAATAAAATAGTGTTTTATCAACTCCCCCACACTTACCTTTTTGCACACCTGGGCAAAACCTCATATCAAGTAAACATCAATATCAAATCAAAACCAATTTTAAAACACATATCCTTAAGATCAATCAATTTCACACCAAGAATAAAAAGATATCATGCCTCATAAAAAAACTTATTTAAAGTTCTCCATTTATATCATTCAATATATTTCCACTTCTTTTATCCGCCCATGTACAAAACACTTACCTCGCTTGAATTTTCTCTCATCACTCAAATATCAATTTTTTTGCAATGTCTTTCTCATCCAAACTCATACAAGGGTCACCATAGGCTTGATAGATTCCTACATCACTACCCGATGTGAGTCAAGGACATGTGTTTATCATGAGGACTTTTCAGGGTTGTTCTGTGGCTTTTGGTTGGTAGGATTAAGATGTGAAAAACTCTGAGGCTGAATGAGGAGGGCTTGACTCTTTTGAAGCAAAATTGCATTAATCTAATTTTCACTTAAATATGGTCTTTTCATTAATCCCCATAGTATCAATTCAGCTCCATCATCATGAAAAGTCATGAAAGGTTTACACCATTCATCATTTCATCATAAAAATTTTCAATCTTCTCAAACATGATTTTCTTGAAAGCTCTAGATGGGCACAGCTTTCCACCTCAATTAGAAGCTCCAGAAAAGGCACAGCTTCACTTGTCATGAAAGCTCTAGAAAAGGCACATCTTTAAATATAATGAATTTCTTCAGCAGCAAACACATCTCTTCAGAATTTAATTTTCCACCCAAATTATCACATAATGTGGTGGCACAACACAAGACAGCTTCCCCCACACTTAAGCTCAAGTAGATTATGCAATTTCACTTCAAGAGTTGGTTGGATAGGGAAAATTGGCTTGTAATGTGGCTTAACCTAACAGGCTGTGCATGGCTTCTAAGGGCTACAAGGATTAAATATTCAAGGTAGGCCATTATAAAAAAGGATTCTTTGAAATAGGGGCTTTAATACCAAACAAATGCCTCAATCATTTAAACATATGTACCTCAAACCCTCAAGTTTTGACAGGAATATATCAAATTCTGGTTAAATCAAGGATGGTTTGGTTCTCTCGTGAAGTGAGGTGAATGTAAAGAATATGAAAATAATGGTTTAGAAGCCTCACAGGAAAGTGATTTCAAATATAAAGACAGTGAGATTGGCATGGGATTCAAAATTCAGCGTACTTTTCATGAAATTACTAAATATTTGAACATGAAACAAAGTCATTTCAGCATTCATTTAAGCTTAGTTTCAAGGGGTAAATTGTTTCACTTATTGATATGGATTTAAAAATGGTGATGATAATCATTTCAGCCCAATATTTTCAAAAAACACAGAAAATTGTAAAATAAACACAAAAAATATGAAAAACACACAATTTTGTATTGGTTTTTTTTTAACAGGAAAGAAATTTAAATTACAAAACTAAAAGGATCCCTCCCCCACACTTAAAATATTTCATTGTCCTCAATGTGAACCTATGAGATGATATATGCACATGAAATGAAGAATTTTTAAATAGGACAAATAATATAAAAGTGAAAGGGTTAGGAACAGCCTGATGTGATCAAGTGATGATGGGGTCATGCAGTGTGATAAAATCCACTAAATCAGTAGGATGTCCCGCAATGCATCTCTACAAACGTTTCCCATTGACTATAAAGCTTCTTCCAGTGTCCTCTTGTGTGATCTCCACTGCACCATAAGGAAAAACATTAGACACAATATAAGGACCTAACCATCTGGAACACAACTTACCAGGCATCAAATTCAGTCGTGAACTATAGAGAAGGACTTTCTCTCCAACATGAAACTCCCTTTGTTGGATCATTTTGTCATGAACTGCTTTTGATCATTCCTTGTAGAGTCTTGAGTTCTCATATGATGACAGTCGAATCTCCTCAAGCTCTTGAATTTGCAACTTCCTTTGAATTCCAGCTTGGGCCAAATCCATGTTAAATTTCTTTATAGCCCAATATGCCCGATGCTCGACTTCCACAGGGAGATGACACGCTTTCCCAAAAACAATCCGAAATGGGGACATACTAATGGGGGTCTTGTATGCTGTCCTATAAGCTCACAATGCATCATCCATGTGCCTGCTCCAATCCTTCCTATTTGGCTGCACGGTTTTCTCCATGATTTGTTTCAACTCACGATTTGAAACCTCAGCCTGGCCATCTGTTTGGGGGTGGTATGGTGTTGATGTTTTGTTTGTCACCCCATACTTTCGAAGGAGGGAAGAAAAATTCCAATTGAAAAAGTGTGTCCCTTGGTCACTGATGATGGCCTTTGGTACTCCAAACCTGCAGAAAATTTGAGCCTTGACAAAATCCACTACAACATGAGAATCGTCAATCTTGGTGGCCTTGGCCTCCACCCATTTACTCACATAATCAACAGCAACCAAAATATACAAAAATCCAAATGAACTAGGAAAAGGACCCATAAAAGAAATGCCCCATACATCAAAAATCTCACAGAATAGTATGGGTTGTTGGGGAATCTCATGTCTCTTAGAAATGTTCCCAGTGTGTTGGCAATTCGAGAATGACTTAAAAAACACATGGGCATCATGGAATAATCTAGGCCAATATAATCCATAGTCCAAAACCTTCCTAGTTGTCCGTTGGTGTCCAAAGAGTCCACCGCAAGCAAGTGTATGATAGAAATGCAAAACAGACTCAAACTCATGATCGGGAACACACCTCCTAATGACTTGGTCACTACACATGCGCCATAAGTATGGATCATCCCAAACATAAAATCTTGACTCACTCTTTAATTTTTGGACTTGATGTTTCTTCAAATTTACTGGTATTTGAGAGCCAACAATGTAATTAACTAAATCAGCATACCATGGATGCTTACCTGAGATGGTATAGAGATGCTCATCGTGGAAAGAGTCCCAAAGTGGTACCTGGTCCAAGGTGTCACCCTCTAGTGTGTGAGTAAGCCTACTCATGTGGTCCGCCACCAAGTTTTCTGACCCCTTTTTGTCCTTTATCTCGATGTCAAACTCTTGAAGAAGGAGCATCCAACGGATAAGTCTCAGCTTTGCATCTGGCTTCTTCAGGAGGTACCTCAAAGCTGCATGGTCAGATAAAACAACTACTTTAGAGCCCAATAAATATGAATGGAATTTATCTAAAGCAAATATGACAGCAAGAAACTCCTTTTCCGTGGTTGTGTAGTTTGATTGGGCTGAATCCAATGTCCTTGATGCATAGGCAATCATATGTGAACGTCCTTCCACCCTCTGAGATAAGACAGCTCCAACCGCGAAGTTGGAGGCATCACACATAAGCTCAAATGAAAGGTCCCACCGTGGGGGCTGTATGATAGGTGGAGTGGTCAGACACTTCTTTAGCTCATCAAAGGAAGTCCTACAAGAATCATCAAACACAAAATCAGAATCTTTTTGAAGTAATCGTGACATAGGAAGCGCGATCTTACTAAAATCTTTGATGAAACGCCGATAAAATCCTGCATGCCCTAGGAAATATCTAACATCACGCACACATGAAGGATAGGGTAAGGATGAAATAATGTCTACCTTAGATCTATCAACCTCTATCCCATGTTTTGACACCACATGCCCTAAGACAATTCCATTCTCTACCATAAAATGACACTTTTCAAAGTTCAGGACCAGATTCTTCTCAATACAACGATTCAACACCTTTCCCAAACTCTTTAGACATTCCTCAAATGAGGATCCATACACTGTAAAATCATGCATAAATACCTCCATGCAGGTCTCAATAAAATCAGAAAAAATACTCACCATACATCTCTGGAAGGTACCTGGGGCGTTGTAAAGTCCAAATGGAATCCTCCGGTAGGCAAATGTGCCAAAGGGACAGGTGAATGTAGTCTTCTCCTGATCCTCTGGAGCTATAGGAACCTGAAAATATCCAGAAAATCCATCCAAGAAACAATAGTGTGTTTTCCCAGCTAGTCTCTCAAGCATTTGATCAATAAATGGGAGGGGGAAATGGTCCTTGAGAGTGGACTGATTTAGTTTCCTATAATCAATACACACACGCCAACTGTTTTGCACCCTCATTGGAACTAAATCATCTTTCTCATTTTTAACATCAGTAAAACCAGTTTTCTTAGGCACAACCTGAATTGGACTTACCCAACGTGAATCTGAAATGGGAAAGATTATACCTACCTAGAGCAATTTCTCAACTTCCTTTTTAACAACTTCTAGGAGGGTGGGATTGAGTCTCCTTTGTGGTTGTCTCACCGGTTTAACCCCATCCTCCAAGAGAATCCTATGCATGCAAATGGAGGGGCTAATACCTGATATGTCAGCCAAGGTCCACCCAATCGCCTTGATGTTCTCCCTCAAAATATTCAAAAGCTTTTCTTCATGTTCAAAAGGGAGATTGTTAGAAATGATAATAGGTAATCTCTCACCATTTAACAAGTATGAGTATTTCAGATTTGGTGTCAATGGTTTGAGTTCTAATGAAGGAGGGTGTAGTATGGATGGATAAATTGATGCAACAAACATATCTGCACAATGAACATCAGTATCAGAATAAAAATCATCACAATCAGAGAATAAAGCACCAAATCCATCAGCATACTCAATAGCCATGTCATAATCAGAGTTCACATGATCAAAATCAGAATATGATTCCATTTCAAAATCAAATCTTAGAGAGATTTGTTCCTTAAAAACGGGTGTAGAAGTACTCTTAGACATCAAACTAGAACCAATACTCATAATCTCTCTAAGAATAGGACAATCCAATTCCATGATGTTTTTACTTGTTGGTTCAAAATGGGAGATAACAAAAGCAGAATGGTCCTCTGAGGGGTACTTCATGGAATCCATAACATTAAATTCACAACTTCATCTCCAAACTCCATGGAAAGTGTACCCTCACTGAAATTTATGATAGTTTTTGCAGTTTTGAGGAAGGTTCTACCTAAGATAATGGGGGCATGAGAATTTACCTGATCATCCTCCATGTTAAGCACATAGAAGTCTGCTGGAAGATCATGTCTCTTACCCGAACATGTACATCCTCAAGAACTCCCACTGGATATACCGTAGCTCTATTCGCCAACTGCACCACTACTCTTGTCGGCTTCAACTCACCAACCTTCAAGGAAGAGAATACAGAGTGAGGCATCACATTTATTGAAGCTCCTAAATCACAAAGAGCATCAGAGAAGTGAAACTCCCCTATGGTACATGGGATGGTGAATGTCCCGAGATCCTTGCACTTTGTTGGCATTGCTAGAGTTGGTGTAATGAGTGCCGAGACATTCCTTCCAAGGTTTATCCTCTCATTCCCCTTGAGCCCTCTTCGATTGGTGCAGAGTTCTTTTAAGAATTTGGCATACCTTGGGATTTTCTTAATGGCTTCAAGTAGAGGAATGTTGATCTCCACACGCTTGAATGTGTCAAAAACCTCCTTTTGTATTACGTCTTCAGGCATATTCTTGGTTTGAACAACCCTGTTTGGAAAAGGAAGGGGTTTAGGAGGTAGATCATCAATATTTTTCTTACCTTTATCTTTCTCCTTGGATTGCTCATCAGTTGGTATGGAATGAGGCTTCTCTAGAGTAGAGGTGAATCCCGGTGGAATGGTAGGTCTAGATGTATCATTCATTTGCTTCCCACTTCTCAATGTGATGGCACTAACATTCCCCTTTGGATTTGGAGTGGGTTGGGATGGTAGATTTCCAGAATTCTTACTCACAAGTTCATGGAGGGCGGTGGCAATCTGACTCATTTGAGTCTTCAACTCTCTCAGCTCCAAACCTTGACTCTTCAACTCATTCTGTTGATTAAGAACAATTTGCTTCAAAAGATCATCAGTATTAGAATCTACCTTTGGTGGATGATTACCTTGTTGCTGACTTGTTGATGTTTGAGCTTCAAATCTCCTTTGGGGTTGTTGGAAACCCTGCTGGTAAGGCGGAGGCTGCGGGAAGTTTTGTTGAAATGGTGGCCTTCGTTGTTGTCCAGAGCCGTACCTCATGTCCGACTAATCTGTCCACCCTTGGTTGTATACTGTATCAAACTTCTTTTGGGGATATGGTTGTTGTTGTTGCTGCTGAAATGGTCTCCCAGGGAACACTGCTGAACAATCTTCTGTCTCTTGTAGTTGTGGGTAAAAGTCAGTTGGGTGGCTTGTCTCAGTGAAAATGTCACATGGCCTTGAAGGAGTGGGTTGGGATGTCTTTTGAGCCAATGCAATCTGCCTCACCATACTTGTCAATTCTTATAACTTAGTATCAATCAAATTACTTTCAAGAGAAGAAGGACTTACTTGATGTAATCCTCAAATATGTGGTGTACCTCTATCACTGAATTGTTGAGAGTTTTTGGCCATTTTTTTAATCAATGCTCGTGCAGCTACTGGTGTCTTGTCCACCAATTCTCCTTTAGCTACAACATCCACCATGCTCCTCTCCATGGGTGTGAGTACTTCATAGAAGTACTGGATGAGTAGTTTCTCACTGATTTGGTGATGTGGACAGCTTGCACACAACTTCTTCAATCACTCCCAGTACTCATACATTGACTCCCCTTGGGCTTTCTTGATCCCCAATATATCCTTTCGAATGGATATTGTCCTTGATGCTGGAAAAAATATTTTCAAGAAATGACGTTTCAAATCATTCCAACATGTTACATCTTCAGGTTGCAAATAATACATCCAATCTTTTGCAGCTCCATCAAGTGAGAATGGGAATGCTCTTAATTTGATTTGATCTTCAGAAACATTTCTTGGTTTTAACATTGAGAAAACCACATTAAATTCTTTAAGGTGTTTGTTGGGATCCTCACCAGAGAGGCCATGAAACATTGTATGTAAGTGAATTAACCCTGATTTTAGTTCAATGACCGATTCGAGATTTGGGTATGCAATAAAATTTGGTTGATAGTTAATATCAGGTGCAGCCAATTCTCGAATGGTTCTATTAAGTTCATTTCCATTGTTTTCAGCCATTGGTTCCTCTTTTATGTTTGAATTTGAATAGCTTCCAATTTCAATGTTTCCAGAATAGAGGAATTCACCAACTAGTTGAATATTGAAACTTCCCGTAGACTGAGAATTTCTTGATCCGAGCCCTAAGGCTGCGTTCAATATCAGGGTCAAGATCTAAGAGATCTTTGGTATTAGTTCGTGTCATAGATCAAATAAAAATGAAAAGAAAGAAAGTGGACCATAGTAAAATAAAAATGAGAAGTTAGAGTTGATGGTCCAAAAAGAAGTAGAAGAAAATAAAAGAAGAGGAAGAAAAATCAGATTGGGTAAAGAAGGAAGAAAGAAGAGAGGAAGAGAATAAAATGTAAAATAAAATAAATACCTCTAATTAGTTGAAATAATTACTTGCCTCCCCAGAAATGGTGCCAATTTGAAAGAGCGCTGTCGTGGGTTCCCTCAAATGATTAGTGTGATTTTGGGGTACTTAGGTGCAGCAGAGTGGCTGACCAAGGTCGTCTCTCAAAGGAGGAAGTGAATTAAAACAACTTTTCAGAGGTATTCTAGAAACAAAATAAAAGGGAATAAAATCACTACATGAAATTATGGGGTGGTTGTTTATAGTTTATAAATCTAGAAGAAGTTTTCTGGAAGAAGATTGCATTTTTTTTGTTTTTAAATTTGAAATGAAGTTTCGATTAGAATGACACAACAAGAAGATTTTTTTTGAAATCTATTTAAAAGATGTAATCGATCTAACTCTACCTCTTCAATTTATTATTAATCATTATCATTTAAATTAACATTCACTTAATTATGATCCCTGAATTTGTAAAATCCTAAACCCTACGAGAATTAACATTACCACGAAGATGATGTGAATTTAACCCTAGGCTAACTTCGGAACATGCAATCGCAGCACCTTGCTTTGATTGATGTTCTAAGATTAGATTATGGTCAGTGGTAAATTAAGGCACATATTAATTCTGTAAATGAGGATGAATTGTGTTTAGGGATTATATTTGAACTCTACAAATTTATATCGTGTGGTCTTGTATTACCGATTAAGATTGCTCTCTCACAATTTACACAAAATCCCGATCTCGCGTGTTTTTGTGTTAATTGTTCAATTGCTTGCTTAGTTTCTTACAATTTAAAAAAAATTCATGGATCATATTAAGTGAATTACAGTATCTCATTGATTCAAAATAATTAAATTAAGAGGGTAGAAGATAGATCGATTACTAAAAGACTACTCTTCCATGGGTGGCGTAATCATCATAGAAGCGTTTTGCATGTGCAACGGTTTAAAATGGGTATAACCCAATAACGCTTCTACTCACGAATTCCAGCCAAATTAGGAAGATTAATAGAAAAAGAAATTTATACAAAATAGAAGAAAATAGTAGAAATAAAATAAGAACAAAGAAGTTTATTACATAAACAAAATCATTACAACATGAAGGAGAAGAAGAAGGCTTCGTCGAAGGGATCCTTGCTTCAAGAGCAACCCTTATTGAAATGGTTGGATAATTGGAGTGGATCCACTTCTCCTCTTCCCTGAACTTCCAAATGCACGTTCCAACCCCTCCAAATGAGAAAAACTCCAATTTATAGATGGGAGGGGAGGAGAGGTAACAAGTGGTTTCAAGTGTGAATGTGGAAATTCGGCCAAATATTTTATTCCAACTTGCACCGCCCATTTGACCACCAAAACGAGTGCATTGGCCGGCCTTCCAGAAGGGTCAAATGTGAGGATATGTTTCTGCTATCTTCTCTACAAATTGGGGCTCAATACAGGCACATATGAAGGAGTTAGGTCCGAAATACAGAAGCTTCTCCATTCTGGCGATCCCAGACCAATGTTGACTTCATGGCCCAATTTCAACAACCAAATGGACTCTTTAGCTCTAGTGTCCTGAATAAAAGATGTAGATAATTAAGTTAAGAACACTTTTACAAAAGTTAAAATTACAATAATAAATATAAAAATATTTATATTCGAAATACTACAGTGAACTATAATGGGTAAAACTGGAATTTTCATCAAATATTCAAATGAATGATCTAATCCAAAATATTTTATAAATAAACATATTTAACACAATGTGAGGAAATTATATCATTTATTATCACTAAAATATTCAATAAAATAGTTTTTTATCAGTGCATAATTAATAAAATTAAATAAATTTATAAATTATTTTATTATTTTTAATCATGACCACCGGATCACTCTATAAATTCACGGATAAGGAACTTTTAACAGGGTTTTCCACTAAACCCAAGAGATCTAGATGTCATTTGAGGATATAAATCTTAGGGGATGACAACAGATTAGGATTATATCATGGATTCTCATGCTAGAGAAGTTAGAGGATCGCGGCAATGACGATAATGTAACCATTATTCATAAAAAAATTGATCCAAAAACAAGGTAGATAGTTTTTATGTGTGAATTTCATCCCTTTATCAAAACCATATGAGAACATATTAATCCCATGAATAAGGATTAACCCACACATCATCAGTATATTTCAATTGTATAGAATTGTTTAATATGGTTCATTGATTCTCCCACATAGATTATTTTTCTATGATAAAAAATCAAATGAAATGAACAATGTCCAAGGATCATCCTTAAATTTTATGAATTTTGGATTTGTCCCACTATTATTTATACATTGATCATGTGTGTTTCCTTTTATCCCGCAATTAGAAGAAAACCTGGTGATCGACCACTACACAACTGTTCTTCAGCACAACAAATCTAAACCACAGATGCAATTCAATATTGGTGAAGTGATCAAGATGTGGTGATGATGGTGGATGACCATATGTAGATTTAAATGGATTTACATAATCTTTTCATATTTGTTTTTTGATGAAAATCATGTTTCTCTTGACACTGGAAATTTCTTAGAGGATTCGAACCCAAAACCCATAGATTGGGAAACTACATGCATTGATGAAACATGATTTTTATATTCCTTCCATATCATAGGTTTTGTTAGTGTGCAGATCAATATTGATAATATCCTTGATGGATCTGGAAATTCTCGAATGAAACAGCGTGTATTTGATAATTACACACTTTGTAGGCCCCCATAGATTCATCACTAGATTTCCAAAAAAACATAAGGATCACATGGCGTAGGATCCCTGTCACATTTCATGTGAACCTCTTTGGATGACATAGTGTGTACATCATAAGTACAAGGACACAAGTTGGAGTACACAGGCATAAACACTCCATGTACTCCCCCACCGACATGACTTGGCATACAAAGACTCGTACACAGACGAAAACTTCAGTACAGATACATGAAAATACGACACAGGTATGGAACCATGTGTCTCTACATGCCATGTACATATCCTATTTTCCATGTATATGGATACTACATTCTGTTTAAGAGTTATCCACATGAGAAAGACTTGGGATATATGGATACACCATGTACCCCCTAGGACATGTCGTGTTGTCCCACCAGGAGTAATTGAGGCTCTTATTTTTCCTAGTTTAGACTAGTATAGGTTTTTTGCGTTCCCTTGGAACATCCCTCGAGGGTAAAATGCTACATTACATCAACATAACTTAATTATAATCATCTCTAGAGGTAGAATTTTAGATAGATTTTTGGTGTCCCTCCATGAGACTAGAGTGCGATCATCTATAAACACTTGTTGGAGTTTTTGGAATCATCATGACTTCCCTGAGTAGGTAATTTATCCTCTATCTAGAAGGATGGTTCATTAGGGTTCTTGTAATCATTTGAATGTGATCCCCTATATAGTGGGTTGATCCAAATTGGGATTTGGGTGTCCCCAACTGGTTCTGGGAAAGGCCGCCACATTGTGTGTCATAATATTAATTGAAAAATTCATTCTCATTGGGTGAGTCCCAAATGAGATATGCCTCTTCATAGAGTGTCTTTGTTGGTATATTTTCTCATGATGTGTGTTATCTAGGAATGAGTGCTTATTTTAATAGAATCATTTGGATGATTTTTGGTTATTACCACCTGGTGGGATGGTTTCATTCATGAGAATATATTGTTTATTTTTTCATATTACACATTGATTATTTAATATTTTATTGAGATACCTATACATGTTGATTCATGTTTAGTCTTTTTGAGGTGACTTACTAAGTATTGTTTAACTCACCCTTGCACTGGCTTTTCCCGCACATGTTGTGTCTTGTGTAGATGGTAGCCCTTTTGACAATGTCATGAAGGGGGGAAAAAATTGGGATGAGTTTACCTGGAGATTGAAAGATTGAGTTGTTTACCAAGATTGTACATTTAACTTAGTCCTCTCTATTTCCATAGGTTGGCCTCTTTACAGTTTTGTATGGGATTATTTTCCCCAGTTCTGTTTACGATAATTTAATTTTCATACTCTATTATGGGATGTTAGATGTATGAATGCATTATTTTAGTCTATTTATATTTCAGCATTGTGTGGTCTTGGAGATGTGTATGTGTGTACCTGTTATTTAATCTGATGCCTCCAATTTGTTGTAGATTCCTAATTGATTCTTGTTTCCAGCCCCTTGCCTATTGTAGGTAGTCTTGGGGTTGTCATGGGTCGGACCCTCATGGGTTGGGTCATGATAAGGGAATATATGGTTTACTACTCCCCCTTCCCACTCTCACATCGTATTTATTATTTTATTTTAAGGCTAAAATTAGGTATATTCATATGAGATTTTATGGCATAAATTTATAGTATTAAATATTCTATTAAAATGTTACAGTTTTGGGGTCATGTATAGTAGGATGAGGAAATGAGTTTTATATACTTTAAGTTCATGATACCTTAATATTATGTGGATATATGTTTATGATCTAATGATACATGTTGGGGATGATTCAGGGTATGAGGCAATGTGGTTATTTTCCTTCATGTTCATGATCAAATACAGTTATTGGATTGTGATAACCATTTGAGATGTAGAAGTGGTTTTGGTTATGGTCTGGTATGTGGTTTTATTGATAAGTGGATATAGAAGGGATGATAGATCCATGGTATTTTTTGTTGGGGTGTGATAAATAAAAAAATATGTGGAAGTGGTTTATGGTACCTTATTTTTCCATTTGATACTATGTTATTATACATGGATTTGAAACTATTCAAGTGGTACTTGGTGAGTTTGGATGATAGTTTACATGGCCTAGGTGTGTGTTGGTCAATTTATTTTAAAACCATGGAATTAGTTTTCTTCTCCCATATTTTCACAAGATATTTTGAGGAGGATCCTACTATGTGTACATGTATTCTCACCATTATGTATAAAAACAATAATTACCTGATTCTAGAAGGGATTCAATGATTGCGATGGACATTAATAGCTGAAAAATTAGAGTTGTTTTTTGGGTCACAACAGTATGAGTTTTATTTAGGTGTTTTATTATGATGACCATTATTCTACAATAAATTATTTTTATTATGAGATATTTGATTTTATTTTATATTATGGAGTTTATTGGTTGTTTCCATTATATGATCCATAGATTTTGTCGGCAATGCCTTCCATTTGTATGTTTCACAAACTATGTGTTAGTTACCAACATATGGCCGATTATAGGTTGGATTTGTGTGTCACTGGTATCTTCAATGTGGGCCCAAGATGGGTTACTTATAACTGAAGGTTGTGAAACATATTCCCTAGGGTTTTTAATACTATCTAATGGAAATATCATCAGAACATGAATGTTGAACTCTGACTATCATAAGAAAAAATCTAAAGGTTCATGGTGCAATTAAAGCACCTGATAGGGTTTGCATAAGTCACCTTTTATTCCGTAATTTATGATTAATTAAATATTTATACGATGATAAGTATTTGGATCATTGGAAATGAATCAAAGTAAAATTAATGATATAATTCCATAACAAGGATGCAATATCATCAAATATTAATTATAATTAATATTAAAAATTAAATAATTACATTGTAATAAATTATTTAGTGATGTTGGATTTCACAATATCTCTACATTGTACCATTTTTTATTGGTATTAAGAGAATATTCCATCGTTTTTTGATCCACATATGCTGCAAAAATCCTTGAATATCATCATATGATTATTTGGTTTCCTTTACATTAGACATTAAAGCTTGCATCTTTCACATTTGATCGTCCCAAGAATCTATTGAAGATGGATTCTATTAGGTCTCACTAAACACAAGAGTGGTGTTGTAGGAGGATCACTCTATATTAGTGAGAGTGTTTTATGAGAGGTATATCTCTATGGATTTGAGATAATTCCCTTCAGATGTCATCGTGAACAATAAATGTTAATTCGAAACTCCTAAAGAGAATAATATAATTTCATTTTTATACCACTAGTCTTAGAAAATGATAATTGTGTGTTCACCAATATTATGTTTCATACTTAATTATTAACTACTTGGAAATAATAATAATATAAAACTAATTTATTAATATTATCTAAACACAATAATTATATTAAATATTATTTTATCAAATAATATTCGATATGTAGTATTTCTCAATAGACCATAAATTTTTCCCTGCCATATTTCCCCACATTTTTTCAACCCTTGAACAAAGAATAATGATTTAATAGATAAATATCACTAAATTATTCACCATAAAATGCATATATTATATTCTGTATATAGAAAATAAATATTTATTACATATTCTTCCCAAAAATATTCTCCCACATTAGTGGTGACAGAATATATGAGATCAAGATAACATGAATAATAATTAAACTATGTGTGAGAAAAATATTTATTCAAATTATTAAATAATAATAATTATTATTATTATTTAATTGAGTTTCTGGATGTGTGACCCTATAGGCCTCTTTTACTTTGGAATTAATGGAACCATCCCAATATAGATGAATAGAATCTAGAAACATAATAAGTCACGCATAGAGAACGAAGATAATGTTTCAATGAAATAAACACACATACCCATACTTACAATAAAATTTAATCCCTTTATCTCAGTATCGCTAAACAGTAAGGAGTATTTAGGTTCCATCAACCTATGTGCTTGATGTCTATTTCATAATCTTTTTAGAAATTGAACATGAGTGAAGAACCTTATAGCCATGAATTTATTTAAGCTATAAAATTTACATAATATGGAATGAGATATAATCTTTCATTAGATAACAGATGATATAAATCCTTTTTTATCATTATTCATTAATGAAATATTACTCTTGATGCAAAAAATGTATCTTACATCACCACAAACATTTTCCATCACAATATCTGGTTAGTACATCAATGTATGTGAATCATAACATACATTAATAATAATATTAATATCTAAGTAACAATACACACCTATAACTATTGTAATTTATTATGAAACATAAAAATCGAGATTTCATACTAGAAGTTTCATTCTCATAATTTCCTACATTGGAAATTACCAGGGTCGTACAATATGTGATAACGTCTCAAAACACTTTGAGTCTCCATCCTTGATAGAATATATCATTGGTTTCCACAAAATGGTCTCATCCTATTATATAACATATATATAGTAATACTGTAGTGGCACTTTTTTTATCTCCTCATAGTGGGGAACAAATATGACCTTTAAGTGCGACAACTTCTCTTAGTACATTATCACATACCATGTCACATGGAAGAACAATCATGATTTTATGAAAAATTTATTATTACTCAAAAAAATTGAATAATGATTTTCATTATGTTAAAAACACATGTAGGGAAAAAACTCCAATTGACTCCCATATGAACTAGAACCAACTTCTAACAACCTTCAGTCCACTATCTCACATGTGATATTCATGAGTATATTTATATAGGTCTTTATTCAAGTGTTCCAACATGATTTATTTTGTGGAAACTATTCTTACTGTTACTTCAACCCTCTATGAAAATTCATCAATAGGTCATACTTCCATGGAATATGTTCTTTTTATTGGCATGACCTTTGATCATTTACAAGATCCAATAAAATTGTATTATCACAATACAACATGACATAGTCTTTACTTATTAGTGTCACATCACGATCTTATAAAAATTTTCATATCCGAATGGATTCTTTAGCTACATCAGAATCATCTATTCATCTATAATCAACATAAGAATCGATGATTACTGGTAACTTCAACCTTTTGTACATTACAGATCATTTTTTGTTAAATAAAACATATACTTAAAAATTAAATCATTCTAGTCTGTTTGAATACTAGTATCATTATAATTCATTATTACTAGATCCTTCTCCCCTCCAAACACTGCCACTACTAGAATTCTAGGTATTTGAGAAAGATTATTTGCGATGGGATCCCGTCAAAAATATAATTTAGCGACATGGTCCCGTTGTAAATAGCCCGTTGCAGAAAACATCATTGCAAAAAATATTATTTGTGACGGGCCCGTCATAAATATTATTTTTGGCAATGAGGAACTTCTTCATCGCAAATAAATCTACGATTATGTACTTAATATATATAAACTTTTTTGAAAAGGGCCCATCACAAATACTAATTGAGACGGGCCCGTAATCCCATCACAAAAACTTTTTCGAAAATATTGATTTAGACTATTTGCGACCGGCCCGTCGCAAAATGTATTTGTGATGAGCCCATAATCCCGTCGCAAATACTTTTAAAAAACTATTTAGGTAATTTACGACCGGAATCCTTCACAATAGATCCCGTCACAAATAATAAATAAATTTTTTAAAAATTAATTTAATAAATTTATGATTATTGAAAAATTATTTTTAATATTATTAAAATAATAAAACAATAAAAAAATAAAAATTCTCAATATTCACAAAAAATATAAAAAATCATAAAATATTACTAGTATTATTATTACTAGTAGTAAAATTAACAAACATTAAAAAACATAAAACTTAAAAAAATATTTAATAAAATTATGATTAATGAAACAATAATATTAATATTATTAAAATATTAAAAAAATAAAAATTATTAAATTTCACAATATTCAAAGAAAAATTTAAAATAATCATGAAATAATACTATTATTATTATTATTAGTAAAATAAACAAACAACCAAAAAAATAATACTGAAAAAATATATTTAATAAAATTATGTTTAATGAAACAATAATATTAATATTATTAAAATGATAAAAAAGTAAAAATTATTAAAATTCTAAATATTGAAAAATAATAATAAAATATTAAAAATGAAATTATGTAATATTCGCACAGATATAATATACAGAAACTGTAAATTGTTAATATTACAACGAATGTTAAATTCAAATGTTTTTAACATAAAAAATTATTTGGGGTCGTCTTCTAGAGGTGGTGGAAGAGCAGAAGAAGATGGTGGAGGAAACTCCATCCCTAAACTACGAGTGAGATGGTGCATGTAAATTATCTGTTCGTGATGCTACTACTGCCATCGATGCATCTCCACCTCATGCTACTGCTTCTGGTACTGCTACTGCTGACACATCTCTTCTTGTTACTTCTGCAAACTCACTATAAGGTCATTCTGAGCTCTAAAATGAACCTCATACTGTCAGGAAGAAGATGATGCCCCTCCAAATTCTCCTCTCAAGCTAGACGCCGACATTGCAGTACTTTCATAAAAAGTACCATGAGTCACATGATAGTCGATACCAACTACACTTCCCTTCTCAAAGCCATACTGAGTCGCCTGCAATCATGCAGCCTCGTCGAAATGGTGGGCACTGGTCAGATCAGTCACCTCGTCCAGACCCTCATCCTGTGTCTGAGAGGTTTCAGCCTCATATGACACCGTCAATTCTAATTTGAAATTAAAATTGTAAAAATATTATATGGAGTTAATTGTCAAACTAAAAAATAATATTACTAACAACAATCTGACGCTGGCGATCACCTCTAATCTCTCAGGTGGCTGGATCACTGTACATCCTCCGAAAAACATCGTACACTATAATATCGGGATGGTCGACTGCCTATATGTATATAAAATAAATTATTTATATTTGACGTTATATAAAATATTTAAAAAAAAATACTTACCAGATGTTCTCTATGCGTACTGAATGTGCGACTACCAGCTCGATGTGTCACCTCCTGTCTCCCTCGGTTCTTCCAACCCAATGAAGACCTCCAATGAAATCCACCACCCAAACAGTGTGCACATAATCCATCCCAAACCTGAGATGAAATGTACTCTAGTCGGTGGGATCTACACGACTCATCAAATATTGTCTCTCCTGGTTTCTAAATGGTCGTCTTTCTCAAATTGTGCAAAAACTAACACAAACGCTCACACATAAAGACCTCCAATGCTCTATGGATATCATCACACATGCTATCATGAATGAGATACAATAAACCCTATGAGTAATTGAAAATATCTAGTTATTAATAAAATAAATTTCAATATAAATATTATTTATTTATGTACCAGCCACTGATTGTACATGCTACGATGCGCATTAACGGGAATTTGTTCCCATCTGATCCATGGCTGAGAAAAATAATTACGCAAGATAGTGATCCCCTATTCAATAGATACATGCACAAAACTATGAAAAAAGAATAAATAATCAAACAATTAGTATATATATGTGTAAATAAATGAAAGCTAACTAAAATATACAGGTTACCATACCTCCGTGTGCATGGATCATAGCTGAGACGTGGACGTAGCTTGGGGATAGGGTTAGTAATAATTAGTATCGCAAGACCGTGCACGGTCCACGTACCTCCTGAACCACCAGTAGGCTGAGTGTCAGATGATCCCACATCCCCTCATCCAATGGTATCTCAGCCTCCCATAACTAACGAAATAGATCAGAGTCCATCTAAAACAGAAAAACATTATTGTTAGCATATAGTTGAAAATAAATATTATATATAGATATATATTAGTTATGATCATAACTAGTATTTAACTATATCAATGTTCACCTTCATCATCATCTTCATATATGACGATGTCAATGTATTCATATTCCTCTGCAGCATCATCAATATCCATATGAGTTTCACTTTCATCATCCCTTGTCATTTAAAATTCATTTGTAACATCATTAACATATTCATCACCATCGACCCTTAAATTTGGGGTGTCATCATCGATATTCACGTTTCATTGTGAAAAATATGTATTTTTAGTAGTCTCTTGAAAAATTTCAGTTCCTTCCACTTCAGCAGAACCACATTTAGTTTGAGTAAATAGATTTTCATGAGATTTCATTTTTATTATGCTCCACCAATCAATCAGGACTCTTGAAGTATCATAGAACATTGCATAATAAATTTGATGTTCCTATTGAGATAGTAAAAATGGTATATTTCCTATAAGAATACTGTTATATTTAATATCGATGATTCCATGAGTCAGATGAACACGCAAGCCTCTCTCAGTATCTGACCACCAACATTTAAACGTCATTATGTAATTCTGTCCAAGATAACAAATATCAATAATTTCATCTAGAATGTTGTAAAAGTCAAATTCTATTTCTCTATGATGTGATCCTCTCAAACAAAGTCCACTGTTCATTATTTTTTTGATTCCTCTTATGCACGTGTATGAAATCGAAAACCATTCACCACATATGCATTATAATATTTAACCATTTTGGATTGTGGGTTACTCAATATACATAGTCGCTTATCAATGTTATCAACATTTTGAGACACCTGAAAATGTGTAAAACAATATCAATATAATAAATAGTAAACTGAATTGATATTAAACCATCAATAATTTATGTTACCATTTTTTGGAACCATTGAAAAAAAAATTTGTCTGCGTTCTTCAAGAGAAGCTTCAGTAATTTGTGGAAGTTGTTTCATGATATGATTATCCTATAACCTACAAATAAAATATGATTACAAAATGTAATAGAAATTATAGAATAATTGATATAAGAACTCACAGTACAAATGTTGTCATTTCTTCACAGTTGAGCAGAACATATGTATGAGCTCTGTGATGTTCATTGTCTGAAAGAAATGGTTCTTGAACGCCACCGAAGTCATGATTTCGCTGATTAAAAACTGATAATTTATTTTCCATTTCATCATTAACATTTCCATAATTCTGTCCCATATGGTTTTGTTTTTAGGTATATTCATATTCAAAATAGTGAGATCAGAAAAAAGTAATTCCCCCTTAAAAATAAGTTTTAGCAATTGAGCCTTCAACTGATGCTTTGTTACATAATTTTTTATTCAATTTCAGCTGGCATCTCTTGAATGGTTACATCAATAAAAATTGTATTATATCTCCACATTTAGCTTCATATATAAAATGAAATATCAGATGTTCCCTTGAGTCAAAGAAAGCAGATGAAATGATTTTTTCTACTTTATATATAATTACAGCAACAACTTCTTCTAGTTTTCTTACTGCATCATAGTCCATTGTCGTTGTAAAAATGTCTCAAAAAAATATGATATGTCTTTTATCGAATCTCAAATCATTGAATTCAACAAACCTCTGAATCCAATCGACATATGTCTTTCCATTATAAAATAAAAATCATGACTTTTTAATCCGAAAATATGACCATTCTTAAAACATCTTCCCAAATTGGATGCATATCCATATGGATGTCTCAAATCTGCAATCCCCTGAAAAAAATAATAAGAGACTATCTTTGGAAAGTGTATAAGCGGCTTTTGGCTTCATTAACCTCTATGATCTAACATTTTCAAATAGTTCAAGTTCTGGTCGCCTGCAAATTTGGGCAAGATCTAATCGGGCTTTTACAATATCTTTGTTCTTACCTGGTGTATCCAAAACTGTATGACATAAATTATCAAAACAGTTCTTCTCAATATTAATGACATCCAACATGTGGAAGACCAACAAATCAGACCAATATAGGAGATCCCAAAAAAAGATTTGTTTTATCCAATTATGTTCTTTTCCAAAGCCATGAATATTTTTTTTCTTTACTATTGGACCAAATGTGATGGGAGTTAATGAAAATACCACGGATTTTAACTCTGTACCAGAGATCATTTTTGGTGGTTCATCCATTTCAATTGTTCCTTTTCTGAAGAGAGATTTGTTCCTTCAAAAAGGAAGATAAGTTGGAAGAAATATGCGATGACAATCAAAATAGAAAGGTTTTTTCCATTGTTGAGCGCAAAAGCATTGTTGTCTTTCATTCAGTAATGACATGATTTCAGAGCATGTGTACTCCAGCCAGATAACATTCCATATGCTGGAAAGTACTAATAGTACACATCAATGTAGATTTTAATGTGAAATTTTGTTTCGTAGCAACATCATATGTACTAGCACCATTAATCCACAATTAATTTAACTCATCAATAAATGGTTTCAAATTAACATATGTATTGTTTTTCAGATGTCTTAGGATTAATAAGGTCAAAAAAAAGGGTTCCTTCATCATCATCTATGGAGGTAGATTGTATGGAGTTATAAAGACAGGACAATATGAATACTGACAACCATAAGAACCAAACAGAGAGAAACTGTCAGTAAAAATACCCAATCATATTTTTCGAGATTCTAAAGAAAAAGAATGATGCAGACGATCAAAATGATTCCATGAATCACCATCAGATGGATGATTCAAGCTTTTAACAGTTGAAATATTAGTTTTGTGGCATGACATCATTGACGATGTATTATGATATATAAATAAACATTGAATCCTAGGTGTAATGGGGAAATATCTCAACTATTTTATAGGAATCGATCCAGACATCCCTGGTTGAGCTTCTTTATACCTCGATTGTCCATATGTGTGACAACTATCCAACGATCCATTTTCACCCGAATATAAGATGCAATCATTTTCACATGCATCAATATTTCAATAACTAAGGCCTTGATTACGAACCAACCTCTTTATCTTATATTAATTTATAGGAAACACATTTTCTTTCAGGTAACAGTGTTTTATCCAAAGAAAATATCTGATCAAAACAGTTGATGGACATTTCATTATCTGATTTAATAGCCATAAATTTAGCAACCACTTCTAATTATCTTATTTTGTGACCAGGATATAATGCATCATCGACAGACCTCAACAACGCATAAACTTTTGACGGTGCCAACTTAGGAGTTAAATCAATATCTTAATGAGTTTGAGTTTGTTGAATATATGGACCTGTAACATCGTGTAAAAAATTTTGGAACCATGATGGATCTATAATCAAGTTATTAGTATCTTATTTGGAACTACGTTCACCATGTTGATGCCAAAAAACATAGTCTGTTTGAAAACCAAAACTCAAGAGATGACACCCAACCTTGTCAAATGTGTCAAACGTTCTCAGAGAACATTTTTTACAAGGACACTTAATTTTTCCTTCTGAAACATATTCTGGTTTTGATGATGAAAATACAAAGAAAGATTCAACAACCTCAATATATACAGGATTCAAACTAGAACCATTTGGATTTATGTGCTGATTTATCCAAGTGTGATCATCTAATAATGACTTATGTCAGCATCCTTGTTCAATATTTTTCTACAAAATATAAAATCATCACAATTTTGGAATAACTTGAAATTATAAAAACCCTATATGAAAAAATAAGATAAATAATTACTACTACTTCATAATAATTACCATTAATTAAGGGTGACATAATTTCAAATGGATTGATGACTACTGTTTTGTCTGGTGGCTCATTTACATGCACGAGAATGAATATGCGTAGCTTTGACCAGATTCTTAATTGTGATTTCAGTGTGAGAAAGATGAAAGTAAATGAGCTTTCGGACAATAGAGCCCCCTATTCATCGATGAATCGTCTTTTTCCAACGGTCACCACCTGAAAACATTATAAAAAATATTATCTTGCAAAGGCATATCCAATCTCGTGCATACGAGATTGAATATGCATATGTATTAGAACATTTTTCATAATGTTTTGAGTCAGTGGGAGTTGAAAGGAGAAATGTCATCGAACAAAAGGAGGGACTTCAATCCACTAGAAATTGTTCCATGTTCTTAAAATTTATTAAAATTTATTAAAATTTATTTCTAACTATTCCTAACTAATTATTAATATTTATTACTAATTATTACTATTTATAACTAATTATTCTTATTTATTACTAATTATTCCTATTTATTACTAATTATTCATATTTATTAATAACTATTACTAATTATTACTGTTTCGGAATAATTATTACTATTTATTAATAATTATTACTATTTATTACTAATTATTTCTATTTATTACTATGTATTATTATTTATTACTATGTATCCCTATTTATTACTAATTATTCATATTTATTACAAACTATTCATATTTAATACAAACTATTACTATTTATTCCTAATTATTCCTAATTATTCCTATTTCTATCTATTAATTCCTATTTATTCATATTTATTACTAATTACTACTAATTATTGATAATTATTAATAATTATTTCAATTATTACTAATTATTACCAATTATTCCTAATTATTCCTAATTATTTATAATTATTCCTAATTATTACTAATTATTCATATTTATTACTATTTATTCATATTATTGTAATTTATTTCTATTCAGTACTACTTATTGCTATTTATTGCTAATTATTGTTAATTATAGCTAATTGTTGCTAATTATTGCTAATTTTTCCTAATTATTGCTAATTAATTGTATTTATTAGTAATTATTAGTAATTATTAGTAATTATTAGTAATTATTAGTAATTATTACTAATTATTACAACTTATTAATAATTATTCTTAATTATTCCTATTAATTACTAATTATTAGTATTTATTACCAATTTTCACATTTTATTACTAATTATTACAATTTATTAGTAATTATTTCAATTTTTTAATAAATATTACAATTTATTAGTAATTATTAGAATTTATTACTAATTATTACAATTTATTAGTAATTATTACAATTTATTACTAATGATTACAATTTATTAATAATTATTACAATTTATTACTAATTATTACAATTTATTACTAATTATTACAATTTATTACTAACTATTACTAATTTTTACTAATTATTACTATGTATTAATAATTATTACAAATTATTACAAATTATTTCTAATTATTACTAATTTTTACTAATTTTTACTAATTTTTACTAATTTTTACTAATTATCACTAATTATTTGTAATTATTAGTATTTATTATTAATTATTACATTTTATTACTAATTATTATTAATTATTCCTATTTATTCCTAATTATTCTTAATTATTCCTAATTATTGCTAATTACTTCCAATTTTCATGTATACGAAGAATCATAATGATATAAGGAATTTATTAATATTCTAAATAATGAATAAAGGTTATCATATAGTAAATAGAAGTGGGTTCTTTAGAACCAAATCTAGTATAATCTTCCATGAAACCCCATGGGACAGGATCGATATGATAATATTTTGTAATTAACCATCCCAGATTGACCAAACATGTAACCAGATCCATTCTACCATAAGACCTAATGTATGTTACCTATCACCCTGAGCTGGATAAAAGACAAAAGTACAATACGTAAACACATGGGAGTACTCTCACAATCAATTTTTTTTTGATAAATAACATTTACAATAAAAAATTGTTATGATGTATCTTTAAATTAGATGATAAAAAATTGATATGTAGGCAAAAGAATAAATGTCAGCCAAACATGTGGTAATAAAAATAATCCAATCCCAAAATTCATGTTTATTTTCCAAAAATGAAACCATTTTTTTGAAACATCATTACAATCCATAAATAATGAAATAAAATTAAAATTATGTGGTTGGGCAGTCCATAGAACTAGATGAACCAAATCAGTAAAAACTACATAGATTAAACACCTTTCATATATATATATATAAGTATTTCCCATAAGGTCAACCACCCCTTCCATAGATCACGTGGTAGAGTTATAAATAGATCTTATTGCTTGATCCAAACCTACATACAAATACCCCAATATGATTACCTCGATTGAACTGAATTAGTTAACGAAGTAGCTACAAAATAATTTAGAAAAAAGGATTAGTACACCCTAGTTCATAACCTTGGGCTACATCTATTCCTTTTTTAAAAACATGGATCAATCAATGGAGAAAAGAAACATTTTCTCAGATCTCAATAAGATCACTATTGAGAACAAGTATACCTTCCAAGGATTGATGACTAGTTCAATCAATATAAATCATATCAATACATCCCAAAGGTGTATCATTTTTCAAGATATCACCATATGGAGGTGAATAATGAAGATATCCTGATGTTGCCCTTTCAGAAAATATATATAAACTATGAGTTCATTGTCATTCCCTTTGGTCTTACAAATTCCCTAGAAATCATTTTCTACTTGATTAATAGAGTTCATAGAGACTATGTTCATAATTATTTTGTAGTCTTAATGGAAGAAATTATTATATACTCCAAGAATAACGAATAACATGAAGAGAATATAAGGAATGTATTAGTGATATTAATAAAGGATAGGTTGTATTCTACATTTAGAAAGTGTCACTTATGGATACAGGAAGTCACACTCTTGGGGAATGTGATCACACGTAAGGAAATTTATCTGGAAAGATAAAATATAACAGTTATTAAGGAATGGACCAAACCCTCACATGTTAAAGAAATTCTTAGTTTTATTTGATTATTTGGGTACTATAAAAGATTATTAATTTTTTATCCATATATTAAATCTGGATAAATATGTTAACATGGAATTGGTTAAAGTATATATGTATAAGATAATTCGAGGAAATAGTAAAGGATCTCAATAATATGATAATTATTTCAATTATTCTCACACTTACATTATGTGGGGAAAGTATTGTGACATACAACGATACTTCAATTAAATTATAGAGTTTTATACTCTCACAAAATGATATATTGATAGCTACTATCTCATGATAGTTGAATATCCATGAGAAAAAAAATCCCTGACATGTGATCTAGAGATAGAAATTGTGAAGATCACATTGAAGATTGGGTAATATAACCTCTATGATGAGAATTGTAACATATATATAGTTTATATGATTTTAAATTATATATTCATGCATATTGAGAGCTACATGCATCAATAATGAATGTTATAGATGATCATGGACTCTTATTACTCTATTCACTACCATTTTAGAAAAGTGAATAATGAAGTTGATTATCTTAGAATAAAAGAAACTCATGAACTATCAATGATGAAAAATTAGAAAGAAAATATATTTATGGATATACAAATGATAAT
The DNA here is from genome assembly GCA_963277665.1 of Viscum album. Taxonomy (NCBI): domain Eukaryota; kingdom Viridiplantae; phylum Streptophyta; class Magnoliopsida; order Santalales; family Viscaceae; genus Viscum; species Viscum album. The sequence goes on from OY728130.1 coordinate 409,363,398, forward strand.
TATATTAATCATAATGGTAGAGAATACATCTTACCTTTACCAAATTATTTCCAAACCATATATCCAAGAGAATATCAAGGAGGCAAAAAATGGTGGTTTAGATCTTTTAAATAATGTTATAACATCAAAGGAATGGATCCTTCCGAAATTCAACATCAAAAAAGATATTTTTTGGATTTAAAACTATAGATTGTGTGATATCATCAATTGAGATAAAGAAATATCAACTGGATTATCCACATTTAGAATCCTTCTCAACAAATATTGGAAGTACCAAGATGTACATTGATATTCAAGGGCTCTTTTGTGGGATAACATAAAAAAGTATATTACTGAGTACACATCAAAGTTTTTAGGATGTTATAAACTTAATTTAATGTGACCATGTTCTATGTAGATGATGAAACCATTTCCCATACCTATATAGAAACAAGAGAACCTCATCATTGAATATGTCACTATTTTCATGAAGACGTCCAACATATGGAATGAGATATGGGTCACGGTGGATCGACTCACCAAGGGTGCCCAATTCATCATTATTTGGGAATATTTGCCTCTTTACCAATATACTATGATATATGAATAGGAGGTTTACAATTTTCAGGGGGGAATTTTTTTTCATCTCCAATAATAATCCATGGTTTGCCTCTAAATTAATTAATAGTCTTCAATGTTATCTGAATACTAAATTAATTTTCCTTATGGCATATCACCACCAAATTGATGACCAATCAAAAAACCCTTAAAAACCCAAGTAAATATTGGGATACTATTTAATGGAAATAAAAGATGATGGGATTAAAATCTCAAATTGGTTTAGTTATTATACAACCATAAATTTCACTCGATTATTCAAATGTCCCCATATGAATCTCTATATGGGAAGTGATGCAAAAGTCCCCCACATTGGGGTAAAAGGTTGAGAGTGAAAGTTTCGTGGACCTAAGTTTTTACACGAGATGAAAAATAATTTCTAATAGATTTAGAAAAAAATAAAATCGCCCCAGTGTCATCAAAATATCTATATTCATAACCATCAAAGTTCTATAGTGTTTGATGTTGGAGAAAAATGTTCAATCAAATATAACTATTGTAGAGAGTCATGAAGTTTGAAAATAATGGAAATACTAGTCCTATGTATATTGTCCTTTTTGAAATCATTAATCACATAGGATCAGTGACCTATTGAATAAAACTTCAACTAAACTTGGCCCATTTTCATGATTTTTTTAAATATCACCTATGGATGTCGATACTGAGTACCTCACATGTACTTAATCCTTAGGTGGTAAAACTGGAACATGACCTCTCTTATGAGGAGTGTTTAGTGAATATCTTAAACCATAGAAACAATTTCATACACCAAAATTTATCTCAAATTATAAAAGTGTTGTGGCATAACAATGAATATAGAGTAGTTAATATCTTAAACCATAGAAACAATTTCATACACCAAAATTTATCTCAAATTATAAAAGTGTTGTGGCATAACAATGAATATAGAGAGGTGACTTGGGAACCTGAAGAAAAAAGGAAACAAAACTACCAACATCTATTTTCAACCAAGAATATGTGTTCAAATTTCTAGGATAAAATTTCTGAATAGGGGAATAATGTAATGGACAAGTATTTATAAATGATATACGCTTCCTTAATAAATATGTGTCATATTTTACACTATAATATTATACACATAAATCACAAAGAAAAACTATAAACACTTTATTTTATTAATGGATATGATTACATTATCCAATAATTAACCACATTAAAAATCCAAATTATACAATGGGATAAAAAATGAAAATTTGAAAATTATAATGAGACAATTTAGATCATCCATATTAGTTGGAATTATCGCTCCCATGATAATTGCTATGGAAAAAACAAAGAAATAGTATACCATTCTTTATTTTAGAAACTATAGACATAAAACCAAAGGAGCAATTATGTTGAATTTATGAATTATGGGGTATTTATGGAATGTAAATTAACTATTTTAATTGTAATGTGAAAATTGGAAACATAACATGACTGTTAATAATATTAACCTAACTATTATGAATAAAATACCGACTATAGGAATATTAATTTGACCTTAAAATAATAAACTTTATTGTAAATAATATCATCATGAGAAATTTTTGAGAATATAGTTATTTTAATTCTATAAAATAAATACTAAAACTAAAAACAATATTAAATTACAGTAATTTTTAATAATTTTTATGTTAATTTATTTTATAAAAATAATAATTTTTATAACAAAAATAAAACATAACTATGATATAGATATTTATAATAAATTGAGATTTAATTTTAGAATCAATACATTGAATTCCCAAATTATGATATTTTTTTAATTTTCCTAGAGACTACTTTTTTAGGATAATAATAAAAATATTGTTGTCTATAAAAAATGTGTTTTATGAATTAATAACGATGTAATAATTTATTTATAGATACTAAAATTTTTATCTCATTAAAAAATCTATTTTATATGATAAATATTTCACTTTAAAATTACAAGAATAATTTCAAAAACTAATTTTTTTCCAATGTCTAAAACACTAGTATATCCCTTTATAAAAAAACATTTCTTCAATTTTTCTCTTTTTATTATGATTGAATTAATAAATTATAATTATAATGTTTTTTAATAATATAAAATAATTTTAGTTTATTATATTATATTTCATAATTTAATAAATAATACTATTTATTTATTTATTTTGTTGAAAATAATAATTTAATCATTATTATAACTAAAAAATACCTCTCAACTCAACAATAAAAACAAAAAATCCCTCCACTATAAAAACAATACACTCTCATTTACTAAAGAAAAAACTCATCCAAAAAACCCTTTATTAATCTACATAAAATTCTTATAGAAATTTTTGAGTCAATAAAATCAATTCCTTGAAGTTCATTAGTGTAGTAGAAAAGAAGTAGTGTTGAGAAGTGGGTATGTTTTCATCAAATCTCTCTCTCAGTTTTCTCTTCTTCGTCATTTTCTCATTATACTATAACCCACAACTTATTAAAGAAAATTTATATTATTTTAACATTATATTAATGACATTAATATTCTTTTATGATTATATCTGTGAGGTATTTATATTTATTACTAATCGTTTCTCCTCTTTGGATAATGACTTGTCAATGATTGGTTAACCACCCATGAGGACAATAACAACTCTCTAATTATCCAAACTACTTTGGATGATTATAATAAATAATTTATAATATATAGGTGTATAAATACATATATTTATGTGATTCTATGGTTAATATTCATAGTTTAAAAATAATAATAATTAAAAAACATTAAATAGATGAAAGATGGAATAATTTAAGAAACTAATGAAATAAAAACATTTCACCTTTAATAATGGGAATTATGAAATATAATCCATATATAATAATTGATTAATAATAAATAAAATGAACACAATTAATTTATGGTTCTATGATTTTCTAATCATATTCTTATTATATTGGTGGTTCAAAAGCAATGAAATAAATTTGGATTTATGGGAAGGGGACTCCAAAACCCAAGTCCTTCTTTTTTGGGTTATTTCCTCTTTCATATTATTCTGAGTATATATGTTATTATATTATCATAAAACAATCCTTCATCTATTAGAAGCCTAATATCACTAGTGATATAAATGATTCTACCTTTTCAAAATGATTTCTAAGCAACATACATTGATTATTTAAAGAGACTTCATTTTCCAAAAAAAGATTTCATTGACTCCCCTTGACTTACTTCTTTTCCACTAAAGTATATTGATCCATAATGACAAAATATCACTTCCCTTGTTCATATGGTAACCCCAAATATTATTCATAGAATTATTCATTAAAAAAATTTAAAACCCCTTTATTTCCATGGGGCTATTTCATTACAATGATTGTTATGTGTTATCGGTCCATGTGGAATGAATGATTATAAGAATTTTATACTATGAACAACTATATAACCATCAAATTAATTGTATTGTGTGATATATCTCCTAAGATTATATGTATTATGAATGACTATATAGAAATAATTTTTCACTATTAAGATATTATGATTTATACACATATGTTATGTGTGAACAAGATGATATATTTTTTCAAAACCATGTGTGGTATTTGACCTGTATTTTAAGATGTTCCATTATTCTGAGTATTCCAAATTCCATGCTTTTTTCAAATTATTCCCTTGTTATTTTTTTGAAGATCTCATGCCTTTGATAAAATAATGATTATTATAACCCATGTACTATTGAATCTTGTATCTTATTTTTTCTATGTTATACCTTCCCCAGCAGGGAATATAGGTTGTCCCTTTTATTAAATAATTTGTTCAAGTGAATACTTGTACTAAGGAGTAAATCATATATTTTAGATGGATATTAGAAAGGAATAAAAACTGTATATGATTGGTTAATTCAAATTGATATATGGACCAGATTTTCCAATGATAATAAACATTTTTATCTTATAATGTATTAGTATTATATTATTTAGAATAAAAATGATTTCATATTAAAACAATAAAAAAGTTAGGCTTCTATAAATCATCAACTTTCCTTTTTTCATTCTCATATGGAACAACCTTCACAATAGGATTTCATTATTCATTTATGTCAAATTTTAATATATATTAGTAAGAGTATTCCTTTGTTTAGATGTTGTCTTCAACTCACATATGTTAAAATACACATTCTAGGATAGTGATATCTGAATCATTATAGGGTCTTTATTATTTAGACTTTCCCATTCTTACTTCATCTATTAAATCGTGGTAAAATTTAATGAAAGATTGTGATATTTCTACTGTGTAAAATATTCTATTTTCTTATTCTAATATCCCAAATATTTCTCATTATATGTATCCAAAGAAACCATACCATAATACACTACGATTTATTCAATAATGGTTGAACTCCCACTAAATTATAAAATATGTAATATGTATTAGGAACTGCATACTAGAATTTCACTACATAGCTAGGCGAAGAATGATTCTACTAAACCATTATCTAAAACACATTATCTTGTGTCTTGTCATCTAAATCTCTCAAAATGAATCATTGATAACTATTGTTGGTACTATTTATTTTTTGATCACCTTGATGCCATCGTATAAAATATACAAGTATAAAAAAAGAACTAGATTAAACATGAATTGTTGATGCACTTGAACATAATAGACACACCACACCTAAGTCACTACAACACAATATAAAATTCAAAAAAAATATTGAAATGAAATTATTCATTAAAATTACTAAATTAAACAAAGGATAAAGAACAACACAAGTATTTACAATGAATATAACTTAGTTCTAATCTATCTGGAGTGTTATGAAAAATCATTTATAAAAAATGGAAGATGATAAAAATCGAACAATCAAGTCATACAGAACAAATTTTCCTACCATAAAAATTATATTATAAATAATTAAATTCAATTATTTCTACTATCTGCAAATATCCATTATGATAATTTTGGAATAGATTTTATATTCATGGGAACACCTTTGTTTGGCTAAACAATCCTACCACTATCACTTCACCTATTGTGAATAGTGCAATCATCTGAAAAATACATGAGTTTAATCATTCATATCCATCTAATGATCTTTATATATCACATTATAAAACATTAAAAATTTCCTTTTTGTATCCACACATTCACATTTATTCCAATAATGCTATCTTTATATTTTCTACATTTAAATACCTATATCTAGTTTTCCTACTGCGAAACTATCAAACATTGATATTTACCAATCCACCATATCTCTTTAGATATTATAATTAGACATCTAAGACTTCTACTTACTATAGTTCTAATTACTTGGTTGGAATATATTTATCACATAGTTTACCCTATTTTATAGTGCACTATAAAATTCTAATATAATATTTCCTATGTTGCACTAATTCATAAGCTTCACATTTTGTATATTGAGAGACTAGGAGATATGGATCTGGATATTCAAATCTGTATATTCATTAATCATTTGAACAAGTAAAATAAAATATCTCTATGAATCTCTCTCATGATTTCATAACATGTTTCAAATTTTCTAACTTGAGAATAATTATATAAATCTTTTTTGAATGAATGTAAGTGGTATACATTACATATATAATTCAACCAAATTTTTTAGAAAATATTTTATAATATATTTATTAAAATTTAATTTAAAAAAGAATCATTTAGTAAATAAACTGTAATTAAATTTTATTAACACAATGTGAAATAGTTAATCCAATGTTTAAATATATCAATTAAAAGGTATTCAATCGAATCACATAGTAAATCACATATTAATTTCAATTTTTCTATTTCTTTAATACTTTTTGGATATTAGATATAACAAATAAATTATAAAAATGAGAATTGGTTTCTAAGAACACATAGTTAATATTTAATCCACAAATATTTTTGTTTGATTTAATCAACCATTATGTATTTAATGATAATACATTCACATATTCTCAAAATTTAGAATGATATTAATATACGTGATAGTCAATCCTATAAATTGTGAATAATGATATACTAATTACTCTTTATAGATTAATAAAACATTGATTTTAACATTTCATGTGAGTCTTTAGGTATAGTCATACACTTCATTAGTATTGCTCTATGATTTCCAATTTTTTATAGGTAAAAAATAACATCTTCATTTAGATAGAATCAAATAAATGATTAGTATTATAATAAATGATTATTTTTTTAATTAAACTCAATAATTACATTATATGGTTAACAATGTACATTACCATTCATGTTAGAGATACATATAACTGTAGGTATGAAAAAAATTATCATTGTACACTTTAATGAAATTAAATGACTTGAATACAACATCACATGTAATGTCATTATGAAGGTTCCCTAGAAACAATTTCATAAATTATATTCTCTAGAGTTAACTCAAAATTTCACAATATGATTGATAAATTCTATTAGTCTTATTAGTACATCACAACTCACAATAATTTGCGATGCACATTGAATGAGAATTAACATAGTGAACATTTTATGTGGGGTTATTATAATAACTTATGTATAATGATTCCTTGATAAATATAATACATTAGTCAAAAATCCCAGATCCATAATTTTTTTTTATATAGATAATATATATATAATATCTACAATAAAATTAAAATACATTATATTATTTTATATTGTGAAATAAATTAACTCAATATATAAATTTTGAACGTAATTTTAATTAAAATATATTATAAAACTAAAATGTGGTCATTATATCCAAATTTAACCTTTGTATGAAATGGTCACATTAAATTAATTTATATAATGGTTGATGTATTATTTTTAAGGATGGTGGATATTAATATAAAATGTGCTACAAGTTGATGAGGGATGCTATTTGAAATTAAAACTAATGAAATAATGAAATTGATCCATTTAATTCCTTAATAGTTAAGATATGGTAGGAATAATTTTAATTTATTTAGTTTTTACAGTATATCGTATAAGGTATTGGAAAATACAAATTTATCTTTTTTTTATAGTGGAAATTCACAACATATAGTTTACTCATTAGTGTTTCATTTATAACATGGTACCCAAATGATAAATAACATCTTATAAGTAATCTTATAAGATATTTATAAAGGATAGTTATAAGGTAATGTAATTAATTTTTATGATATGTTATGATTATTGTGTGTTAGGGGTTATATAGATAAATAGATTTCACTCATGAGTCATAATTTTAACTTATTTTCAAGATTGACTATCTTGAGTATAACACATTGAATTCCATACATAATGTTTTAATATAATTACAAAATATTTTACATAACAATACTAAATAAAAAATATTAATAAGGTAACATACATGTAATCCTCAATAACTTGATATAAGTCTTATATAAACCATAAATATTATTCTAATTAAGGGGTTTTTGAGTATGTTGATGACAATGTAGTGGTTTTTTCTTAAATAATATTATGTTTTTATAATCCTATAATGGGTGTGATATCTATGTCCATGATTAAGTAAGACTGAGGTAGTGTATCACCAAAACTATTTAAGTCACATATACAATTCTATAATACATAGATTAATGAAATGTCATATATTCATCTATCGTGGTTAGTCTAAATCTCATAATTGAGAATGTATATGTTATCCTTAAAAGGATTTTCATACTATATATGTGGAGACTATACCTATGGTCATGGACTTAGGGATTGTAAGAATATCCATGATATATGGATATATATATCATGAATTATTTTTTAACTACTATAAAATAGAATTTTTACCATGATTTAAAACTATTGTGACATATCTAAAAAACTATGGTAGTAGCCTACTACAATGGTTTGGACAACTATAATAGTATTACCATAATGATGGATCTATTTACATTTTTTTACTAATTTTCATGTTTCTATAACCTATTTTCACTATATTAGAACCAATATAATATAGGTACCCTACCACTATGTTATATCCAAATTATGTCAATTAGGGTACCTATTGTAATGGTTTTAATGATATGGACATCAGTATCTTGTAATAAAGAAAATAACTCTGGTGAGGTTTCAACCCATTATCACCAATTTATCATAAAATAACTTCAATCACAGACCAATGGAAAACTGTGAGGGTGTGCATGCGTGTTAATTATATATAAATTCAAATGATTAAAATTTGAATTTTATAATATTACTCAATATAAAAATAATTATTTTAATATTTTAATTTAAATGTATATATATAAATTAATTTATAATATTTTTTTTAAATGATGTATATTTATATATAATATTTATATACATGTAAGTTTATAAGTTTGTGTGTGAGTGAATAAAAATTAATAAACAATCTTTGATTTAATTTTTTATTTTCAAAAAATAAACACTCAAAACCATATATGTATATTATATTCATATAAAATATTTACTCTTTTATATATTTATTAAACATATATATTTATATATTTACATATTTATATAATGAGTGACCTATTTTACATTGAATTATAATATCAAATTCAAATTCGAATTTTAAATATATATATTCCTATTTTGATAATTGTATACTCACATGCACTCATGTGCTTATATGCATTTAATGTGCCTATGTCTACCCATTTCTGTGTTTCTTAATTACATGAGGGTATGGTGTTTGGATTGGGCTATTAATTTTTCATTATTGTTATTAGTGACCTATTGAAAATATTTAAATAAAATTTGGAAAATGTCTATGTTATTTCAATGGTTTGGTCAAATAGTTGTAATAGGATAATCTATTGCCACCATTTCTGTAATGTCCCGCACTGGTATGACGACACTACTAAGGTAAAATGTAACATGTCCTCAAGTATAATTTCCAATAACTAGAGACTATATACTAGTAATTATGGTTAAGAATACCTCTTGGGGGAATAATTTCAATCTAATTCACCACCACATCAATTAAACAGATAACATGAATCACAATGTCACTAAACAATAAAAATACAATAACATAAACTCAAAAATACCAATAAAAAATTTCAACATTTCCCCAAATTTCATACAGTAAAATATAATTCAAAGGTAAGTCAAATATTTTATAAATAAAATAAAATAACTGAAAATGTTAAAAAAATGTGTGGACCACTCACACCTCAATACTTTTCTAGCACAGGAAACAAGCTCTAAAGTGTCTCTATACAACAACTCCCAGCAATTAAGGCCCCTTTCCATTAGTTGAAACATCATATATGTAATATGTATGAACAATTAGAGTGTATATATAGTAAGTGAGAATAATATCATTAGTATAATACACTGTTATAAAATCCATGAACCCACACATCTTGATATAGTGATAAATAGATAATGTTTTTTTTCTGGCTTTGAAACTGATAAATTTGACACAATTTTTAGCATAGAACATATAACATAAAAATGTAATATTGGATCACTTACATAAAAATGGACCCTTTTAGGTGTATAGATTTATATAATTAGTAAAACACTTTCATATGGAACATTTCCACATATTATTCGTCTTTCATAAAAAATAAGATTTATATAAATACAATCACACTTCACTGAAGTTAACATCCATATCTAGAACTCTGAATTTATTAACATTACTACTCCTATTTGAAACCAATGAAAAATATCTAAATATATGGGATAAGTAAAACAACAATAGTAATGTACATATAAAGAATAATTTAACCAATTATTCTATTTATAAACCATGTAAACATAACAATATATTTCTATTAACATTATAGACATTGAACTCAAAAATAATAATTTACTGATACATTCAATTAATATTTCTCCCCAATGGTTTTTGTAAATAAATTTATAATAAATAATGATGGATAAAATCATAATCATTGGGTTTTATTATAATACGTGAGAATGAAGTAATTTTTTTAAATACATACATTTCACTTAAAATGAGAATAAAAATATTTTTAAAACAATAGATATTAATTTTATTATTAAAATAAAATGATTTATTAGATTAATAAAATGAAAATATATAAAATTATTTAATGTTCATTAATAAATATTCTTTATAGACCCTTAAAAGATCCCATACAATTTCAATAACTATACCATTGACTTCCAATATTCTCTTCTATAAAATATAATCATTACCAAATGCATTAGAGGGATATATCAGAACAACCAGTCGTCAGTTTATAATATAACAACCCATACATTTTTTATAATAGAACCACCTATATTGGTTTTATACCATAATAACCAGTCACTATACACAATTTTCAAGGATCGTATCGGGAATAAAACATTATAATATTTCATATTTTCATCATTAATCCATTGAAAATATCATTTACACTTGAATGAAAAATACTTTTGGATAACAAAATTCCAATTCCATTAAAAACCTTATTCAAAATATAAATACCTAGAATAAGGGAATAAGGGGTTTACATTGAAGAAAATAATGCAGCCAATAAAAGAATCAAAAAAATCAATTAAAGGATGTTATTTTGAGAAAATCTATTACTGCGATATATATTAAAATATTACATTCTTTTATTCTTTTCTAATGAATGATAAATAATTAAATATAAAATATGAAAAAATATTAACTTTGAAAAACATTTGAATTAAATTCAGAAGAGACATAAAATTTCCTTTATATTTCATTTAGGTTAATATACAGTCAACCATAAAATAATTTTACGAATACAGAAAAAGAATATAAATATTTAGAAAATTAATCATTAAAACATATAAAATGATGTTTTAATGTAATGTGTCACTTACCTCGATTCCAAATCATTACGTACATTTTTAATCATACCAATTTATAAATTTATGTTAATTATTATCATTTTTAAGAACTTTTTTATGTTTATTATTCTTTTTATTTTATATACTAAAAGTTCATATTCAATAAATTAATAATTTTAGATCATGTCATATGTGTTGATGATATTCTACTTATATGACCAAAATTACTTCATTAGGTTGACTATGGTCAATGGTTTCATTTTCCCCACATCCCTATACTAATAATAATAATAATAACAAAACAATTATATTTTTTTATAACACTTTTAATTTTGAAACCATCCATGAATGATGGTTATAATAAACTAATTATGTTAAAAACATGGAGATGGTACATCACACTTAAACAAGTGTAACGTTTCCGTTTTTCAATGATCATGATGTAAAGAAGATGTAACATCTTTTCACTCACCCATTGTCTTTGGATGATTCAGGTTGTTGTTTTGAGGCCTTAGGTGACCTCACCAAGACACCAAAGCCTCGAAATAAATTATAAGGGAATCATAAAAAATTTGGGGATACATTTCCCTTTTATGTTAATGCAACATGAACAAGAGAACCAAAATAAATTGATCCACAAGACCAGAACCGAAATATCAATATATGATATATGAGTAGAAAGAAATAAATCTCAATGTATAACCAAAACAATAACCATGCCATAGTAAAAATATGAAACCAAAATCAACAAAACACAAAGATGTTGGAGGCATATAGTAGAAACTCCCAACAAGATCAAATATCCAACTAAACAATCCATTAATATGGTAACATGATGCATCACTAAATAACAGGGATACCTTACCCATTTTATTGATATATAACATCTACAAATTCACCAATGTTCCTAATCTAGTCGTGGGTATAAAACTCATTTTGATTTTACCAATGACTTCCCAACTCACTCCAATAGGATATAACATGTTATAAAATTTATTGAAAACATTTTCGAGAAAATTTAATGCATTTTAAATCAAGGCCCAAAAAAATTTCTAAACGAAAAAAAGATTCTATGGAAAGAAATCATGATGGCTTCTAAAAAAATTATCAACTCATTTGGCATACCAATTCCAATTCTGCACATCCACACATACACAAATACACACATTCATGATAACAATGGTCCTCTTTATACTTGTGGGTGGTGAGTCATCCTTTGACCAAGATATCAATTGGAGAACCATTTTTATGGTCAAAACATCACACAAATATCCATCCCATTTTTATAGGGGAACATCATGCCCAAATCTGTCCTAAATAAACATGAACACACACCCCCCAAAGTATGTAAAAACCAATTCTAAACCATTTCTATTTATTGAAAGAATTTCTATAATATTTTCCATGAATCAATAAAAAAGAATTATTTTAAAATCAACATTTTAAAATCTTAATCCAAAATCACATTCAAAAAAACTATCCAATTTCACAAAATTCCATGGAAACCTCATGAAATAGATTTCCAAACGAAATCACACTATGTTGTCACAAATATTTAATGGAATTCATTCAATTTTCAACCAATCCATTATGTTGTAATTAATTTGATTCAAGGGCGAAGCTAGCTACCTCTAAAACATAAGAGAAAATGAATAATGGTCCATCAACATCAAAAACTCGTCCTGGTACTAGAAAAATCATCTTCATATATTGTTATCGTCAATAAAAAAATCATAACTCTATCCTAGAAGGACTGGATAAATTATCTAAGAAAGGTATGAATGATAAGTTTTTGGAAAACATCCTTGAATGTGAACTTACATAGTAATCAGGGCCTCCAATGCACTTTAAAACAAAAACAAATCACTCCCAAATATACACTAATGGTATCCACTTCCATGGGAGGAAAAGGAAATTAGGTTTTCACCTTTTAATGGGTGGGGGTGAGTGGTTTATTGTAAAAACCGACTGAGATTCAATATTTTTTAATCTCTATTTTAATGGTGAACTGTTAGGGTAAACAGGTAGACATATTGTGTGCTAACCATCCCTAATCCCTCAACTTGAAACGTACCTCATATGGTTGGATTGCATGGTTATAAAAACCATGATTCAACCCCTATATTCTCATATATCCATTATTTCATGGTTTCTAAAAGGCATACACATAGGTTTTCCAAACCGTGCACCCAACCATGCACCTACCTAGTGCCCACTATTTTAGTTACATAGTTTATGGGACGGTCTTTCATGGTTTACACTAACTCTAATCAAATTTTTCACTTCCATAAGTGACTAAAAAATATAAAAATTCTTCTTCAAACATCACAAAACCTGATCTAAATATTTTATAAATTTAAAATTATTAAATAATTTCCAAGGTACCTGAAATAAGGGGTTCTACATTCTCCCTACAATTGGCCACCCCATCCCTAGAAAGTAGAAAAATGCAATTTTCTTAATAGATTTTGATCCATTTCACCACCATTTTCATCTCATTATACCACATTTCTATAATCATTTTTTCATGTTTCTATAAAATCTTTCCTAGAAATATAATTATTCCAAACAAGACTTTCTATTTCCAATCCAAAATCTATATTGGTCGATGAATCAATGAAGAATTTTGCTCTACATAAATGTGATCCCATTGAATCACGTGGATAGAATAAGGTTGGTAATTCTTCAATTGAGATACATGAAATACATTATGTAACGAAGAGAACCTTATAGGAAAATCCAACCAATATGCGATGTCACCAACCCATTCAAGTATCTCAAAACAGACTATATATCGAGGAGATAACATTCCTTCCATAAAAAAATAATGTAGTCCTATAATTGGATATATTCGTATGAACATGTGATCACTCATTATAAAAGAAAAAGGTCATTAATAATGATCCATATATGATTTCTGATGATTTTATCTCATATCCATTAACTTTATTTTCAAATAATTATTCCTTATTGTTTATTTTTAAAGGCATGATCCAACTAGTGAACTCTCACCTATTTCCACCCAAAAAAGTGGAGGTCAATAAGGATACTTATACAAAGATTCAAACCGAACCATATGTGTCATGGAATAATGAATATTATTATATAATAACTAAACTAATGGGTTTTTCTCCTCCCATGAGACACCAAAATCAATCAGACAATCCATAAGTATTTCATCCAATTATTGTATCATCTTTTTTGGTTGTACATCCATTTTAGGATGTTACACCATGCTACGAATCATCTATGTCCCTAGGGCTTGGTGTACGTATTTCCAAATATATGACATAAACCTCAGATCTTGTTCTGATACTTTTAAGACTTATATGCAATTCCTTTTTAAAACATTATGTATATATATTTTCACAACATTACCACTGTATTGGATTCATGTATATGAATGAAATGGGCCAAATTTGTGACATGACCCACTATCAATGATATTGCATAGTGTTTTTGAACAAACCTTGGAAGACCTCTTACAAAATCCATAACAATATAATTCCATTTCCATAAGGGAATTAGTAAAGACTACAACATAATTTCTAGGTGATTGTACTCTTCCTTAACCATATTTCTGGTGATGCATCTCAAAATAAACTAAAACATTATTCTTTTCATTCCATATCACCAAAAATTTTATTTTAGTCCCTTATATATATTTTTTATTCTAGGATGAACATACCATCTTGAATGGTGGAAATCATGAATGAGTTGTCCCTGATGAGCTAAAGGTACCACCATCCAATCTCAAAACCATGACACTGAGATTCTATTTGGATCCATTCGCTCAATTGTATCTGCACTACTACATTTTTACCTCATAGAAACACATTTGAAAATAGATTTATAATCCTCTATAACCTTATCAAAAAATTTAGATAAAAAAGAAACTAGATGTAAAATAGAAACATTACCGAAGTCCTCAAAATCCAAGTGCATGCCAGTTATGACCAACATCAGTTACCACTGATCTGATGCTTCACTATAAATATGAATATATGTATTCCTACTTAATTAATCAACCAGAAAATTTCCATTACATGGTATATACATCAAGAAAAATTCAAAAAATTTAAGATACCCCATCAATAATTTTTTTCTCAAATTTAGATATCTATATTAGAAGAATTGTTTCTAACTCTTATGATTCATAAGCATCATAAACATCCCACTAAATATGTAATGAATCAATGTTTTAAACGAATTCACTATATAAGTTAATTCAAAATCGTGTGTCGGTCAATTCTTCAAATTAAACCAAAACTAATATTAACCATAATGAACAATATGATATCACCACATGTGAACCCACCCCAAAACCGATCCTGAAGCATTGAAATACACCACACTCCCATGTTGTAATTCTGGAAATATCAAGATCGGTGATTATGTATGGTTGACTATAGTATATTATAACAACATATTCCATTCATCATTGTATTGAAATGTAGAATATTTATTTGTAAAATCTATTATTAGTCAATATTTTTGTGAAAAAACATAAAAAACCCATTGGTTATAACTAACCAGACCACAAAAGATGTGTATTTTATAGATATTCTCATCATGTTTAAAATATATCTTCAATTATATATTTTGGTTCCCCAGAATCTATTTTTTAATATATATCATTTCTAATGAATAAAACCTCCTGTATTCAAAAAACACACTTTGAATATATTTCATATAGATGATGATCCCACAACATACCCAACACAGTAGCCAAGTATTATTCATGGTCTGACATTGTCCGTCAATACACTAGTTAGTCATCTACAAACACCACTGCAAAGAAATCTATATACCATTATAATATCTAATTAATTAATTATATAAAGATGGATGGTACATTGATAAGACCAAAAGTCATAACAATGTACTCATAATAACCATATCTACTTCTAAAACTATCTTCGAAATATCCTCCTCTTGAACCCACAGTTGGTGTTATCCCAATCATATGCCAATTTTATAAAGATAATTGGATCCACTCAATTGATCAAACATATCATCAATGTACTAAATAAGATACTGGATCATTATTATAACGTTGTTAATATTATGATAATATACAAATAAAAAATATTTCAATTCTCAATCTTAACAAAATTAACAGGTTTTTCCCATAATGATGTGCCCAGCCAAATGAATATTTTACTATCTAACTCTTCTAACTGATCCTACAATTCCATCAATTATATTATTTCTATTTTCATTGATAGAAAGTAAATAGTACTATTTATTGTTAAGTGATCAATTTTAAACTCCACTTCTATTTTGGGTGGAAACCCCAAGAACGTCTATGGAAAAGACATTAAGAAATGGGTCCACTATAGTTGGAAAATCTATACTTCAGATCTCATCCAAAGATTCTGAGGTAGAGGCTTCCAACTTATAGGAGATTAAAAAAACCTTATTCATTATTACACATTAAGTCACGACTTATAACATATGTTTACACATAATAAAACATTATAGATCAATAATTCTTGTGTATTTGATAATTAAGTACATAGAATAACATATTGAACATGGGATACAACAAAATTATTGAAAACATCCTTAACATGATTCTAAAATAATAAGGCTTTTAAAACTCCACGGGATAACTTGGGGGCATACATTAGAAAATAGGTGATCTATATATCCCAGAGGGTGAATAAACATGAAATAAGGTAATACGTGATAGGCAATAAGCATATAAGTGGGGCATAAATGGTGTGAGAATCATAAACATGAATAATAAGGAATGATATAACATGATAATCGTAGAATGTGAAATATGGAAACAACGAAAAACACTACGTCACAAACATAGGTCAAGGATAACTTCCAAGAAGTCATTAAGGGAAAAGTACCATAATGTAATCGAGTTCACACCATGTTCCAACATGACGTCTCATGTGACTAAAAACTACAGAATTGATTTGTGTGCTATATACTTTTTGGGGTACCCATCACATTCATTTCATTCTCTTGCTTATGTGGGTCATAATGGTCACATATAATGGATTCATTCATTATAATATCTTATTACACCACCAAGGAGTGTGGAATACATACAAGTAAGTTCCAATTAGAAGATTTATATCTATATAAATGTGAAAACCATTGATAAGAAATGTGTATGGTATTCACTACAAAAACATTTTGGTGTGGAAAAATTTTGGTAAAATTTAGACAGCATAAAGAAATCAAATAAAAATTCATTAAAAGGGTTTATTAGAGAGAAAGGGGTCTCTCATCATTTTCAAATGAAATGGGAAGTAATGGGGACATGGAAAGTCATATCCCAATAATAGTAATTTTAAATAAAACTTCTGGAATAATAATGAAACATGAATAATAAAGATATAGTTATGATCCCTAACATGAGTGGGTTACTCGAAAGGATAGGGAGGAGTTTCTTAAAGGATTTGGGTCACCTTAGGAGAACTCTAGAAAGGGGAGGTTAGAGAAAGGATGTGATAAAAAGATTATTAGTGAAGAAAAATTGGATATTAGGTGGGTTGATATAGGAAATGAGTGGTACTAATTCATTATTAGCCTTCAGTAGCAGTTTTTTAGCGGAGGTGTATTAAACCACTGCTAAATGTTTTTTAAAAATAAATTCGGGGAATTTTTCCATAAACTGCCGCAAAACGTGTTTTTCTTAGCCATGAAACATCTTCCACAAACTCCCCAACTCCCCTGACACCCCTGACCACCCCACTCAACCCCCCCAAAACCCTAGGACCACGGCAACCCACACGACCATAACAACCCACTAAAGTCATCACTACGCCTTGCCACCCATCACAACCCCCGCTACCCCCACCCCCCCCGAAGTGCCAATACCCCGTGACCATGGACAACTCGGTGACCTCAAGGACCCCCCTAAATCCCTTGATGCTTCTCGTTTCCCCTCACCTCCCATCGCCACCCCTCACCACACCTCTCCCCCCATCACCAACAATATTTTTTGAATTATATCAAATATTTTTACATGTGATGTAACATAATTTCATATGTTTTAAATTTTGGATAGATTTCTAATGGGATGTGAAATGATATTGATTATGAACTTACAACATTGTTGATATATATACAATTTATGGTATACTTATATATTGTATTCAAAATCATATTATATGATATGATAAAGTTGTGATTCACAACATAAGGAAAAATATTTTCATATTGTTAATCATGATAACTCTGTTACATTACATATTAATTATTTTATATGGATTGATCCTTAGTTAAATCATTAATCCATTTAGTTAAATACAGTTCTTCTCAAAATGTCTAGTGTTAGTTTTACACATGTTTGGAAACTTTTGTAGAACAACCATGCGAGGAGGGGTGTTTAGTACAGTTCTTATCACATGGTTGATGCATGATTTATTTAACCATGAATCCAACCCATAAAACCCTTAAAAGGTGGAATATTAATATTTTTCCGTATGATATTATAATCCAATACCCCTCATCCCCCCCCCATTCCACTCCAGTACCCCTCATGATTAACCCTCCCATCCTCCCTCTCTTCCATGGTGATATCTTACTCATACCTTGCCTCAATCAAATTTCATCTTAGGTGTTGGAAATTCTAAGGTAAATCCAAAACTCTACCTCCGTCCCTTATTCGCTTATCTCACTATTATTTGAGTTATTTCTATTTATGTCTAATATTCCCTATTTCATACACTTTTTACCATTTTTTACAATTCAATATTGAACCAAAGGCCGATATTAGATGAGTGGACACCTATGAGGATATGGTTGGTGGTCCACAATAATAACAAATAGTTTGAAAATTTTATATTGATTCATTTTCAGTCATTTAGACCTATCCATGTATCGACCTTGTTTTCATTTAATGTTTTAATTTCCATTTTACTTAGTTAGACACACCCTTTCACATACCTTGAAACATTAAAAAAGTAAATTCCCAATGGAATGCCATAATGATAAATTGAACCTATAATTGACCAATAAAATAGTAAGCCATGTTTCATAAAATAGAAGTGGATAATATTAAAGGGATAAATCTAGTTGAAACCCTGACCTTGTGTTTGATTGGAATCATTATATTACTCACACTGTTTACGAGGTCTACAAATTTTTTTTATATAAATAAATGGTTATGAAATGGAATTTCAAAATCATTGATGTTGACAATTTAATTGAAAGCATCATAAATCATTATGAAAATAAGGGTGAATCTAATGAATAACATAAGATTGGGATACAACCCTTGTGTTGGTCTTAACAAATTGATAAGTGTTAAACTATAAAATTATGAATTATGATTAAAATTGTATTATGAAATTAAATAGTGAGATTATGATTTTATGATGAAATAGAAAATTGGTAAACCTTGGGTTATGAAGTTGGAGATAGATGTTATGATGTGAATGGATGTATTGTGAATTTTAATGAAATTTTAAAGTGAATTAGTGAATGTTAAAAATGTGAAATGGGATCAATATTTTAAAAGTATGTTAAAGGGGTAGATTTGAATTTCTCTTATGAAATGATATTATTATATCTATTTTTTTTGAAAATTCCTACCAGGTAGTCTTGATTATAAAAATGAAAACACCCAGATAAGAAGTGTTGAGTTATTACAAGAGAATTATCTCATAGATGGTATTGAGTCACTATAGGAAGACACCATCATAGGTGGGGTTGAGTTACTAAAAAAATTAACTTTTAGGCAGTTTTTAGTTACTACATCAAAATTACCTCATAAGCGGTCATAAGATACATAATAAAATACCCTTAAGGGTGGATAAATAACATGGTTGGAATAATCCATGATATATTGTTGAAAAACACAACAATATTGGTAGAATCATTTATGGTCGATTAGGGTCACAGGCCTACGGATCGATAGTGGTAGATATGAGACTGAGGATCCATTGTAGAGCCTGAGCATTAGTTTTTATTCACTTCCTTTTTATTAAATTAATAATTTTTTGTACCACTTATACATGTACATTATTATAGCCTTGTTATATTTAGTGATATCATTGGTGGTGGCCTATTTAATTATAGTCACTACATTCTCAGGATACCATGAGACTTTTTACCCAAGTTGATACTACCTGATTATAGGCTTAGGATTGGGCAAGGATCAATGCTTGATGATTTTATTAATAGGAAGAATCTTGGGAGTTTGGTACTAGGATTGGAATGGGGACAATCTTCAAGGTTTTCTCTAGTTTTGCCTTTTGGAATTTGGGTTTTTGATGTATGTGATCTACTACTGATGTATTAATATCTCGAAAAGTAGTATATAGTTCATTTGTTATAGCATGGTTTGTTTCTTATTATCTCTCTATTATTATATGGAACCTTTAAATTTCCATGATTGCGTTTTCTAGTGGGTTGGTTCATTATTTACCATATATATTTATATAAGAAAACCTTATTTAACATATTTATATATTTTTTAGACATGTATATATGAATCTATTTCCCTATTTAGTAATAGTTATGTTTTTTATTAGTTTTATATAGTGTAGGAAGATTGTGATATACAAGGATAAAAGCTGGATCACATTATAGTGTAACACACCATAGTATGCTAAGGGTTTGTAAGAGTTTTTAGATTTTTTAATTTTAAATCGATTCGTAGAAGTTTGAATAATATGTTTATGTCCTAAATGTAAATTTAGAAGATTATTGAAGGGAGATGATGTTTATGAACATTTAATATTGAAACAATTTCCTACTCAATATTTGTGTTGGATTTTTAATGGAGAATCTAATGTTACAGAAAGGTTGAGCACGGATGTCAATCCATAGAATGATCTACCAACTTCATCAACAATGGAAAATGAAATTAAAACCCTTATAAATGATGCATCCATCATTTCAAGACCCCATCATCAAAATAAAAACATATCAGAACAACTAGATGAGGGTGATACAAATAGAAACATGACAAGTAATGTTTTTGATACTACAAGACAACCTGATAATGATTTCAACATATCATTGGATCGTTCTCTGGACTCTATGTAGAATAATGTAAGAGAAAACTTCCCTGGGGAAAATACGTTTCATGGTTTAGTTAAAAATGGAAATGAAGAGTTTTATAGTGGATTTTTAAAATATTTCAAACATTATTTTCTATTATAGTTGTATCATATCAAATTTCTATGTGGAATTACAAATAATGCAATTTCCATTATATTGTAATTGTTGCATGATGCATTTCCTGAAGAAAAAAATCTCATATACTTTTTATGATATTAAAAATGATGTTAATATTCTTACTTTGAATTATACAAAAATACATTCATGACCCAATGATTGTATTCTTTATTGGAAAGAGGATTCAAGTAGACAGGATTGAAAAAAAATATTCTTCTATATGGAAGTCATCGGGTGATGTTTGAAGTCTGAATCCACATAATACCATGAATAAAAATTAAAGGAATAAACCCAAATAGTTTTTTCATTAATTTCATTTAAAGCCTCAATTGCAATGATTATTCATGTCATTGAAACCCACCAATCACATGAATTGGAATTCTATAGATAATAATAATGATGGGTTAATGCGATATCCACAGGATTCAAAATCATGAATGAAATTTGATTCATTTCATCTATATTTATTAGTTGATCCTAGGAAAGTTCAATTGTTATTGGCTGCCGATGGATTCCACCCATTTGGGACATTGAGTACCTATTATAGCATTTTTCCAGTTGTTTTTATCCCTTACAATCTTCCTCTACGGATGTGTATGCAACAAAAATCTTTTATTATTTTGATGATTATTCATTGAAAAAATGCATGTAAATTATATTGATGTATACAATCAATATTTAATTGAAGAATTACATGAGTAATGGAGAGATTATGTCGATACATATGATGATTCTTGTAATACAATGTTGAAAATGTGTGATGATTTAATGCGGACCATTAGTGACATACCTGGACTTGAGAATTTATCTGGTTGAAACACTTACATGGGATTGGATTGTCTTGTTTGTAACATTGATTTTGATCCCAACAACTACCTCAATGTAGAAAATGGTTCTTCTTATGCCATCAAATATTTCTCGATACATCTCATATATTTTAGATGAACGGATCAAAAATTAGTGGTTTCATTGATCATAGAACACATCCAAAGTTGTTAACTAGTTCTAAATTATTGGTACAACTAGGAAATGTTGAAATAAAATTTTGGAAGGGTAAATATTTTAATGATAGTGTGAAATGAGTTCAAAATGCATTGTCAAATGAAATCGAAATGCAATAATGGAATAAAACAATTATATTCTTAAAACTTTCTTATTGGGAATTTAATTTGTTGAGGAATAATCTTGATGTGATGAATATTGAGAATAATTTCTTTGAAAATCTGAACTATACATTTTGTAATGAGAATGGAAAGTATAAATATCATCTCAATACTCTGAAATACTTATAATTAATGAAGATAAAATGTGATCCTTGGAAATATGAGAATGAAAAGATTGCTCTGGAAATTTTTGCAATGAAAAATTTTGAGATAGATAGATTTATTCAAATTTTAAAGCATGTGAATGTATATGATGGGTATTAAAGTAATATATTTAATTGTGTTAACTTAAATAATTATAGGCTACATGGATTGAAAAGTCACAATTCACATATTTTGTTATAGTAGTTAAAACCATTGGCATTACTTACATTATTAAATGAAAAGGTTATAACATTTGTACTCAAATTCCGCAAATTTTTCATAGAACGATGTGGGAAATATCAACATCCATTTGAGATTGAAAGCCATTATGAGTGGTTTTTGATGACACATTGTGCAATGGAGATGATGTTTCCTCTGTTGTTTTTTACTACTGTGATGCATTTAACTTTGGATTTGGTTGAGGAAACTAAATTTTGAGGCCCTACACATTATCAATAGATGTATCCAATATAGAGGTACTTAATTTATCTGTTTTTTAGTTATGTAAAAAATTATTCAAACATAATTAAATTTTTAATTATGTCTTTTAATTTAATTCCACAGATATCTTAGGCATTTGAAATCATACATTCGAAATAAATCTCAACCAGAAGGCTCTATTGTAGAAGGTTATTTGGAAGAAGAGTGTCTTAACAATTTTTCTAGATACTTGGATGATGTGAAGAAATGTTTTATTCTATTTGGATGTGATGATGATGCATTTAATCAATATCAAATACTTGGTAAATAAAAAATATTTCTTGCTATTGGCTGACCATTTTTGAGGACATCAAATGTTAAATTGAATGAAATGGAATTATTATAGGCACAAAGATATGTGATGCTGAATAGTAAAATTGTAGATCTATTTATTAAAGAGTTGAGGATACAAACAAAGATAAGAATGAGATTTCGATCACAAAATGTGAAATATATAATGAAATATGTTAATAAAGAGCTTGTAGAATTGTTTTCATGATGTGTATGTTCATAAATAGTGAAATAAATATAGATATTAGATTGAGATGTATATTTTGTAAATCTAATAATTTATATTTTTTTAGAACATGAATATTGATAATCAATTAGAATTTGTAGAAGAGTTGAAGTTTATTTCTCAAGTTCCTCTAAAACAATTTAGAATGTTCGATACATACAACGTGAATGGCTACATATTTCATACAGTCGATCGAGAAGAGAGTTTGAAGACACATAATAATGGTATATTTAAATTTTCTGAAGTGGGAAACTATAGAATGATGACTGATATTACTGAATTAAACTACCATGGTCATTTTTCAATTGTTTTAGTCAAATGAAATTGGGTGGATATTATCAGAGGTGTTAAAAAAGACTCCTTATAATTTACATCTATGAAATTCTCTCACTTGATAGATGTTGGTGATTGTGAACTTCATGATCTTTATATATTATCATCACAAGAAAAAATGGTATATTATGTTAATGATGTTGTAGATGAAGGGTGGAGTGTATTTTCTCTTGTAAAACAATGATATTTGTATGATATGGGTGATGAAGTGGAAAATTTGACCTTCGACATTGAATCTCATCAACATCAATAAAAAGACATATTTTTCCATCATCAAAATGGATATATTAGTCTACAAAGCATAGATGAAGTGGATGATGTAATGGAGTAGGAAAATGACATTATTAAAGGGGGAAATGATTGTATGTACTATTATGAACTCATTTAGAAACCACCTATTTCTTTTTCGCAGTCAATCATTATCAATTTTATCTATATTTTTTTTAATATTGTGCATCTGTTATCATTTTTAATTTTTTATGCATATGTTTCTTGAAATATATGGTTTGAACTTAATTTTATTTTATTAAATGATAGGAATATTTAGGAGTAAGTGATATATTGTTTCATCGACCACTATGATAGATGGTGATCCATCTATCTCCCTCCCTATAGCATCTGAGCCACCATCCTCTTTCCCCCTACACCATCTCCACCGACACTATCTCTTACACCCTCTATAAGCATCTCATCAGTAGCACAGTTATCAACCCCCCTTCAAGAGCCTCAATAGTGATGGATCGGTTCACCACTTCTAGTTTTTCGTAGGGACACTAGAGGGTTACTATTATAGGTAAAAAGTTATTTAGGAAAAAATATATTCCACTTATTTATACTGACTATTTATTCATTAAATATGGAAATAATGCAAGTATAGAGAAAAATATAAAAAGTTCTGATGTACGTAATATGAATGGGGAGAAGATAGTTTTACCATTTGTTCATATGGGCTCCCTACAGATGACAGTGTAGGATTACGTGGCCATATTACATGCTAGATAGTCACGGAGCTTGTTTCCCTTTCTATTTCGTATGATGATTGGAGGCATATTCCATCAACTTGGAAAAATGAAGTTTTTGATTCCAAATTAAGTCAGTTTTCAAACATTATGTTGTAATTGAATGTCATGTCATGTTATTAAATTAAATTATTTTAAAAATAATATTTCAATGTAAATATATTTTTTCACTTTATGGTTGCTCATATGCTAGCACGAAAGTGGACATCAAAAAATCTGGGCAAGAAATGGAATGAATTTAAATAGATATTATGGAGCAATGTCAACAATACTTAGTTGAACTCCCAACAGATGTATGAAAATCTACCTGATGAGGTACCCAAAGAGTAATGGAATGGTTTTTGTAGAAAAACATCATGATGAGAAGAATATGGTATTTAAATATATATTATTATATTAATATAATTTTATATTTATACATGTATATGAAGAGGATATTGAATTGAATACATTACATTTGAATTAAATTTTATTTCTTTTAGTGTCTTCCAATGTTTAATGAATCAAGCTGGGCTATTCGAATCATCCCTCATACTACGAGGTCAAAGAGATTGTCTAGAAGCTGATCAGATCTGGTAATCTTTTCATTAGTTTAAATATTTATAAGATGATATTATCTATATAATATATTAAATTGTTGATTGATCTTTGTTTAATGCAATCATAGATTTTAGGGCACCAATCATCCCAAATGGAAGTGTGGATGAGTGTTCATAAACAATATGATGGCAGTTTTATTAATGATCATAGAAAAGAAGTTGGGGTATGAACTCATTTTTCATTATAATAACTTATTATCATTTTTTACTATATTCTTATATATTTATTATAATATGAATGATATTTTATTTATTAGTAAAAACATATGAACTATGGGATGCCAATCATTCGCAGCCCTACTACGTCTCTCAGGATGACCCAATTGCTTAAGTCCTTGTGAAGGAGCAACCTAATAGAATGTGTGGGATGGGTTTGGGACCCGTACCATCTGAGTTCATTGGCATGCCACCAGGGATTTCACCAACATATACACCTAGTTTTAGTCAGTCTATACCCTGATACACTCAGAGAGATATTGTTTCTCTATGAAACCAAGTTCATGAACAGGGGATCAGATATCTTCTTTGTAGAATGAATTGATTGATTTTTATCATAAGATGATAGAATCTTCCCCTAGTGGTATTTCATCGACTAGTGGTGAGAAGGTAAATCACAAAATTTAAAAATCATTTAGTTTAAAAACATTTATTGGTTTTAATTTTAAATATAAATATACAACATTATATTAATTTTCAATATAATTTTATTACAGGTGGTAGCAGGAAGTAGATATAGTTGTGGAGGGGTTATGAGTTTTGTTAATTATCGGATAGTGATTAGTTGTATTGTTGATATGTTGGAAAAATATGGTAATATTCTGTTTGTATTTGTATCTTGTGGGGCACAAATTTTCCACAAAATAATTTCACGACCAAATATTTTCTTAATTTCTCATATTTCATTTTATGTATTATGAACCCGGCCTCCCAAGGACTCTAGGAATTTTTGATCCTTATGTTGTAATAATGTATATTAATTTTTATGAATCGTATAATAATGTGTAATAATTTCTAGGTTTTTATATTTATAGTGTAGAGGATTATTAAGAGGTTTTTGGTTCTATTTCTCAAATCATCAAAATGTCGTTAAGTATATTTATAGCCTTCTTGGACTTCCCACATGGATTCTTCTAAGTTTCTTTATTTTAATTAATCCTTTTTTATGATTCATTTTTCATAAATTTATTTGTTTTGTTACCCAAGGATGAATGAATGACCTTCTTGTATATTTTCTTTGGAATATCCAGTTCTGTAACTCCAATCATCATTTTTTTAGTGGATAGACATTATTTCTTCAAATTTTATATTATTGTCTTCTCATGTTTTATAGTTGTCATGTGATCACTCCCACTTATGCTTTCATATTATTCAAAATAGGTTTGAAATGAATTTACAAATATCTATTGAACACTTCAGTGTATTGATCCTATTAAGGTAGAGGGATTTCCACTTCATTATTAGTAGAGTAAACCACCGTCAATTCTCATTATAAAATAAATATATCATATTTATCATTATATTATTGATAAAAAAATTTCTTATAAAATTGGGATAAATTTATAATTTTTTTATTCACATTAAATTTCATATTTATAAATTTTATAGATGAAACTAAATTCTGATAAAAGTAAAATCATTATTATATAAAACTAAAATTCATCATAAATCATTAACGAAACTTCAATTATTAAAAAGAGAATAAAATTCAAAAATATAACATAATTAGATATGAAACAACACTATAATACCAATTTATAGGATCCATGGAGGGATATAATCAATACTGAGAGGGGGATTGAATAAGTGTTGGAGTCCAATTAAAAATTGTTATTCCCTAATAACTTTTATTTTTTCATGTTTGGATGAGTGATTCTATTTTTTTCTCACTAAATGTATCTTTTTTAATTAGATCAACACAACCACACACACACAGAAGACACTAATATTTAAACGATCCACCTTTCAAAACAAAAGCCCAGTCCTTGGCCTTATATTGAATTTCACCAAGATTATATGATCCACAAGTGTCATAATATGAATAAATTAAAGAAAATATTATACATACAGCCCTATATAGTTCATTACAAACTCGACGTCATCCCACAAGATCATTATACTATCATCTTAATATTTTCATATTTTTAGAGAAAACAATCAAATATTCCTTCACCAATATAACATGATGAAGGTATTGAAAAGTGGTATAATGACCAGTTTGTGCATGATTTCCCAATTTTTTCTCATGAATTGTGCGAACACTCTAAATAACCAGTGACATGAGAATGGGTGGAACACAATATGGATAACTATGTAGAACAATTTTGCACCTAATTAAATGGGATAGAAATTACAAAAATTCCCCTCTGTCCTTATTTCTTTTCACTATGTCTTTATTTCTCCTTTGTGTTCTGAATGTGGATCCCTCCCATGCTCCTCCTATCCTCTCCACTCAAAGGGTTGGATAGATAAACATTATCTAGTGTTGAATTCAACCTCTTTCATGTTAGTTTTATATCACTCAGTGTGTCTAATAATCTTTATTCCCTCTTTCTACATTTTTCTCCTCTTTAGATGCATTATTTTGGTGCAACTAAATTCACCACATTATCAGGGAATTCATCTATTTCTATAATTTTTCTTGATATGGATAGAAACATGCATTTATATTGGCCATTTTGGTCATCCATGGTATTTGGTAGGTGTTCTATATAATTTCCCTTAGTGTCTTGATGTTTTATAAATCATGTCACTATGATTTCTGGAAGGACATACATACAGAGACTTGTGAATTTGTTGATCAATTTTTTGAAAATATTTCATTAGGATTATTATCCCTTGTTTATTAAATAGGCTATGTTAAGTAACATGAACCTCTAATTTAATCCACGCATAACCATGTAATCCATGAATGAATTAATATAATTATTATTTTTTCTAATCAAACCCCTTTAATGTTTATTGTTTTCTAAACTATAAACATTATGTTCAAATGAATTTTGGGACGACATGACAACCCCTTATATAGGCCTTAGTGACCAAACCCTCTATAAGGTGGTTAGGGCCTAAGTCTAATTGAGAGAACTAGATGTTCTCATATATAATTCATGCTAGCATGGCCTACCATAATCCTTTTCATGTATGGTGTTAACTACCATGGGTAGTCCACATGGACCTATTACTTTTATTAAATTCTTATAATCCTTTAATGATGGAATATGCTACCTAACTAATTTATTGAAATAGTATGAGTTATGGCTTGATTACTACATGTACCTTATGAATTTATAATTAAAATGGCTTATGGGTGTGAACCTCATTAAATCCACTTGATTTAAAAGATGACATTTCTCTACACATGTAATCATTAGTATTTAAAACATAATGAAAATCAATGTATTAGTTACATCTTGAAGGAAACATGTTTTCCTCATTATTGAATACTAAGGATGGGATCATAGGTTGTTGATACTTTTTACGTTAGGGGTGATACATGTTATATCATGGATGATCAAACATTTTGGGTTACATAGATTCATATGAGTAACACTACATCCCAATAGAGAACACATGGAAGGGCTCAGAGGAAATATTATTACACCATGAAATGAGTGATACCCATACAAGGGTTCTTGTATTTGAAAGTGATTTTTCTTATGAAAATTTTTGTTTCCTTGTATTCATTTGGAATTAGGATGCATGTTCACGTGAAATTGGAATGGTTTTTTTCAGGGTACAGGTACTGGGGTTACAGAATCAGTTATGGTTTTTTTTGTAATTTTATCTTTAGCGATGGTTTAAACCACTGCTAAATAAATGGACTGTATTTAGCATCGGTTGAAATTGCTATTATAATTTGGTATTTTACTATCTGAAGTAGTTAAAACTGCTGCTACATAGATTTCATCTACCATTATCATTTCGCGATGGTTAGCTTGATTTTAGCAACGGTTTTCCTGAAGAAAATGAAATTATTTTTTAGCAGTAGTGTAAATCTCCAGGAAATAATCACTTTCTACTAGAGAAACTGCTGCTAAAACCACAAAAAACCACCGTGAAACGTGTTCACTCTACCAGTTTCCATAAACTGCCGCTAAATTGATGAAATTTATGCGTATTGAATGTCGACACATAATTAGCTGTGGATTTTTGAAACCACCATAGAAGCATATTTCAGTGGTTTAAAGAACCACCATATACAAAAAAAAAATATGGTAATTTTACTATAGTGAGGGGATTTCATTATTATTTCATAAAATTATGTTTTGGACTCAAGATAATAAAATAACCACAACCACAAAATATCCAATGTTTTTCCCACAAATTATGTCAAATGGGATTTTTTCATTATTTTTTGAGGAGAAGGTCTGAAACAAATTACATAATATCCTTATGTGGAAGTGAGTCATATTTTAAAGGAATGATTTTAATACATTAAAATATATTAATGGTTTTGGAGGACTGACAAAGGCTTTGTAAAATTAAGAAAATAAACCTAAAATCCCTTTTTTTAAAGGGACAACATAGATTTTCTCATGATTACCATTTATAGTATTTGTTACATCACACACAAATATATTTATATGGTATTTAATTTTTTCCTGAAAACTTGGATATCTCATAAAATTACAAAAAATTAACCATTCAATAATTTTGATATTTTGATTTAAAAAACAATATAGATTTATTTAAATAATTATATTTATATTCTCATTTTCACTTTTTAATTAAAAATCAACATTTAATGAGAAATGATGTGTTTTTTTGTAAAATATCTATTTTTGAACCCTTTTAAAAACAATATTTGAATTCATAAAAATTATATCAACATTTATTTTTAGTAGATATTGTTTTAATAATATTATTCCCATAAAATATTATTTACTTCAAAATTTCATTAGTTTATTTGAATACTACCCAAAAATAAAATTTGTGTATTATATTATCAAAATAATAATCATTTATAATGTAAAAAAAATAGGATGAATATATATTCATTATACTATAAAAAATAATCTACATATTCATATTTATAGGTTATTCATATTTATCCCTTTAAAAAACCATCAAACTCCTTAAGATTAAGTTCCACGGTGGAATGACTTTCATGGGGTCGTTCAACATACACGGTTTCAGTAGTGATCTTGATGAACATGAACTTCTCCCCAAAAATATTGTGATCATACTGAAGTTGTTGGATCTAAACTTGGGATTGGACATGGGAAATAATTGTGATGATTTATCCCTCATAATCTATAATAAATGGACTTATTTGGGTATGATCCTACTAGTTGATGCTATTACATCCTTTTTATATGTCAATTGTATTTGTTAAAACCTATATTTATACTAATAATTTGAAAAATATTAAATTACTATTTTATCAATGGTAAAGTTTAACAATGAGAAAGTAAATATTCCTGGATATACTAAAACCAAATAAGTTCATTATATTTCTATAACCATGTTACACAATAAGAAATTTAATTAAATAATAAGGTAAATTTTATTTATAACTATTCGAGACGTTATAATATTCCCCCCAAAAGAAATTTTCCCTTCCAAATTCCCATTTCCCACACTAAAGAAGAAAATGATAACTCTATTTCAACACTTCCTTTTTTCCCACTTTTCTTCTACAAACTTGTGGTTTCTACCCAACAATTAAACAAGGTGCATTGTTTTATTTCGTAGAACATTGTCTCTACGATCTAAGATCTTCAATGACTGCTCTTCATATGAGAAATAATTCTCTAACAGTACCACTTCTGGATTGAGTACATGTGATGGTCTGGTATATTCTTTCTTAAATGGGATATATAGAATACATCATGTATATGAGATAGGTTTGGTGGTAGTGATTGTCGGGAGGCCACCACTCCGATGTGATCAAGGATCTTAAAGGGGAAAATTTATCTTGGACTAATATTTCCTTTCTTCAAAAATATCATCACTTTCTCAAATAGATATATGTAGAGGAATAAAATATCTTCAATATCATAGGATAGGTCTCATCGATGATTTTTATCTTATCTCTTCTTTTGACACGATGTATCCTTGATGTGCTCCAGAAAGGTTATAACCTTTTTGCACCATTTCCATGACCATTTCAAGACCTAGAATTTTTTGTTCCCTAAATTCATCCAAATATGAAAGTGTTCTGCACCTCTTCGCATAAAGGGATAAACGTGGAGCCATTTGGATGCTCATGTGGAAATATTTTTCATAAGATTACTTGGCTAGAGGAAGTGGTTGGTCTCATTCTCCTTCTAAGTCAACAGAGAAAGATCTCAACATGTCCTTATATTTATGGATAGTATTCTCAGATTGGATATCATTTTGAGGGTGATAAGTCATGCTGATATCCATGTCGGTATTCAGAGCATGTTGGAGACTCTTATAAAACATATAGGTGAATCTAGGACCTCAATTTTATATAGTCAATGCTTGTGTTCCATGCATCCACACCACTTATCTAATGTATATACTTTCATGTTGATCTAGTGAGAAATCCTCTCAAATCACAATGAAGTGTATAAACTTTGTAATATGATCCACAAAAAAACCTATATAATTATTCCCTCTTGAGTTTTTTGGATGACCAATGATGATGTCTATTGTGAAATTTTTCCATTTCCATGTAGGTATGGGTAATGGTTCTATTATCCCCTTGTATGGTTTCCTTTAAGTTTTCACTTTCTAACATACAAGACACCATGATCTATATTTTGTGATCTCCTAATTCATTTTTTCCAACCAATATTGTTCTTGGAGATCTCAATACATCTTTTTTCTTCTCTGGTGGATGGAGAAGGTTCAGTTAGATTCATCTTCTAATAGCTTCGTCTTATACTTATGATTTTATGGTAACAAAGTATTGACCAAAATCAAAAAAAAAATATTTCTACATTAAAATTGAACTCCAAGGGTTTCTATTTTCTAATAGTTTCCTCTTTCTTTGAAATTTTAACATCATTTCTCTAAGTATTATTTATATTTTCCTAAAGGGATTGTTAATAAATAATTTGAGAAAAGACTGATGATGGTCCTTCTTTTATTATTCCCATTCCGGTCCTTTTCAAATCTATGAAGATCATATCCCTCTAAATTCTCATCATGTATTTAATGTTTTGTTTCATACTACATAGAGAATCCACCAATTTATTCAATTTAATAGGATGTTAGTGGATTGAGTATCATAGTCATTGATCAGGTCTAACCATCACCAATTGAACATATTCAGCTCTTTTTATCAGAATTTATATTTGATACTATTTTGATCTATACATATTTCACACATATCCACAAATAGTTAAGGATACCATATTATCAAAGTGAATATTACTACATAAAAATGTAGATAAGGAGTTGGGTAGTTTTTTTCATGAAAATTCAACAACATTGAAGAACATGCTATGATTTGTTTCATTTTCATTAAAACGTAGCCCATTCCCATCATTGAATCATCATTGAATACCACGAAACATGTTTCACTGGTGAGTAGTGTGAGTATGTTGGAAATGATAAGACAAATTTTCTTCTATTTTATGATCTCTTAAAATTCATCATTTTTATAAAAATTTACTCCCTTCCATGTTAGCTTTTTTAGTGTGTTTTACTATCAAGTGAATGTTCTCAAAAATCATCAATTGTACCATATTATTCTAAGTAAATTGCAAATATTTGTCACATATATTGTCCCTATTAATCTTCCAATTGATTCAGTTTTTGAGGGGTCCACATATATCCCATTTCTTGTGATTATCTTTCCTCTCAATGATATTTACTAGAACCTTATCTCACATTTTATGTACTTTTCATAAAGCGTCACCTTTAGTTAGGTCTTTAAAAGTGTACTCATATGCTCTTACTACTCCTTCATGGTTTTGGAGTGTATTAGAATATGATCAATAAATACAACAAGAAATGTATGAATGTAATCTCTAAATAAACTATTCATCAAGTCAATGGAGATTTCAGGATCATTAGTGAGCCGAAAATAAGTCACTATAGACTCATAGTGCCCATACCTCATATAATAAGTTGTCTTGGGAATATCCTTCTTCATCACACTGGCATCTTAATGTAAAGACCACAGGTCTACCGAAGATAAGTATTATGCTCCACATAACTGATCAAAAAAGGTATAAATAGTAGGTAGATTACACTTTTTGATTATCGTGATCTTTTTTTTCTACAGATAATCTATTCAAATGCCCATTAACCCATCCTTCTTAATTACAAGGAGGACTAGTTCACCTCATAGTAAAGAAAATGGGAGTACTAACCCATTATATAGATTTTCCAATAGTTGATTCACCATCTCTTAACAGACCACAATATCAATTCTATATTGATTATTGGATAATGGTAATTTCCCTGGTTGGAGATCGATTGAAAATTGAACCTCTCAGGTAAGGGGAATAGTAGACAATAACTTGAGAAACAAACCAGCGTATTCCCTCACAATTTTAATGTTTTGGAGGATGACTATTTCCCTATAATTAGTCATTTGATCTAGATACTATTTCACATAGGGAAATAATATCCATGCATGTGATTTTTTGGTGATAAATAAGATTAATCTTCCTCCTTGAAGTGGTACATAACTGGGGTTTTATTCGCGATAAAGAGATAGATTTCCTTCAGGAGGAAATTTATGTTCTCTCTATATATGGAATGTCAATCCATACCCACAATTTCATCAAATTCCACTAATGAAATTATGTAAAGGTTCACAAGGATTTTCATCATCAAATTTTGACATCGGAGGAGTGACATTTTTGGGTTATAATAATTTCCCCATTTTCAGTTTTCACTAATAACACCACTTCTATGATTTTTTGTGGTGTTTTAATAGTTATAAATAACATTCATGATTTTAAAGAATTCATAAAACCATATTCATAAAGTATGTTTACAATCCTTGAATGAATAACTAGCATACATTTCAACACTTTGTTGTCAAGAACCCCTTGCTGGTTGTGATGGAAAAATGTCGTCCTTATTGCCATAGAGGTAGTTTGTTTTCTTCGAAAATCCTATTCTTAGTGCATTGATTTTAAAATTTCCATAGTTTCTTATAGTTGAATAAATGAACAATGTAGTAAGGGTTTACTGGAGATTTACTTTACTCCATCACATTATGGGGTTTCTACTATCATTATATTCAAACATTGTTCCCTTCCTGCCCGAGCCTAAATCATTTACTCATCCGTCTTATGAAATTTTTTGGGTGATTCTGTCTGCACTTTTGACAAGTGGGATGTTGAAATTTTGTGGCACTATTAGATTTCTCTATCATACCCCCAAAATTAAACTCCACTTTCCACTTATAATACTAAAATACCCTATAGATTATCAAATATCCATTTCAACAATGAGTAAACATCATAAAATTTCCTCTAATCCTTGAAAGTCACGAATTGCCAGGGCTTTTTGTAGAATCATTTTTAGAGCACCAAAGAAGTAGTCAAACATGAATTTGAGGGAAACTATAAAGATGAATGTGTATCAAGCATGTTTTGTGATGTTTTCCTTATAAAACCTGATAGATTCATCACTTTTTATGGTAAATTAAATCCCATTCCATTTTATATCAGAGAGTGTGGGAAAAATACCTATTAAAAACATTTCTATGAATTTCTTCCATTTAATCACAATGATCTCTACCTCATGATTCATATTCTCGATAAATGTCCACCACTAATCAGATTCTCCCTCCTTGAGATAAAAATCTAGTTGAACCTTATCTTCCTCATAGAATTATTGGATAGAGAATATAAATTAAATGGATTTGATCCATTGTTCCATAATTAACGGATCATATAGTCTATTAAAATTCAGAATCCTTTATTACAAAATGAAATTAATTGGATCTTTTTCTTTTTTATGGTTATTTGGTCACTCCGTATAATAAAGGTTTCTATTAAATACTATATTATGTTGGGAAAGAATCATAAAAAAAATTTGTGGTTCCCACTCCCACAGGGTTGGGAATCTTGTTTGGATAGTCATCACATTGAATGTCACATTAATTTTTTAATTTATTTCCCATATTTCTAGACATTGGAAATAATAGGAGGAATATTAGGGATGATTATTTTTAAAATGTTAAACACATAAAATTAAATCCAATAGAATTAAAGAGGTAACTTATAAATTACATGTAATTTATTAACATATGAATTCTTAGTCTGTATTCTATGTTATCCATGATTTATTTACTAACATGTATTATTATGTGTATTTTTCTCCGATTATAATTGTTCATAATGAGGTTATAAATTTACCAATTAATATACACATGGATTTTCAAACTAGTTGTGATACATGGCCCATTTTTGTTCCCTAGTTCTTGGTTGAGTCTAGCTCAACATGGTGTTTTCTATTTTTACCCCTATGTACATATGTTCCAGAGCCCCATCTACTTGTAGTATCCCGTCAATGAATTATTTTCTTGATAAAATAGTTAATCTATACTTGCCAATATCTATGGATGTTTTCATATATATATACTTTTTCCTAAGTATTTCACAATATTTATCAAATCCTAATCCAAAAAATAACTAAAATTTTCTGTTGATACCAACTATAACAAAAAAAATTAAATAGAAATTATTTATTTATTATATAATAGTACAAAAAATAAAACCCAAAAGTTTAAGATATATTGTGTATTTGGGACTTATGTACACAATATAACATCTTGAACAAGGATAGAAACAATATTATTTAAAACTTAATTAACATGTTTACAAAATTCCAAGGCTTTTAAAACTACATAGGATAACCTCAGGATATACATAAGAAATAGGTGATCTATAAAGCCTGGTAATGGAATAAACATAGTATAAGGTGATATATCATAGAAAATATGATATAAATTGGGAATAAATGGTGTGAAAATAATAAACATGAATAAAAGGCATCATAAATCTATATAATCATAACATGGAAAATGTGGTAACTACTTGAATAACAACATCATAAGTATAGGTCAAGGATAACTAACAAGAAATCATGATTTAAAAATTCCAATAAAGGAATCATGCTTAATAATTTTCCCAAAATGAAATCTCATGGGACTATACATTACCCAATGTATTGTAGTTCTACATCATTCTTGGTGAACTTTTCACTTTCATTTCATTCTCATCCTTTAGCGGGTCACATAGATCATAAAATATGAATTAATTAATCTTCATGTATTATTCCACACACAAGGAATGTGAAATGCCTATATGTAATCAAATATTAAATTAATTATAACTCTATAAAATTGATCACCCTTGATAAGAAATGTGTATGTTATTTACAACAAAATTGTTTTTTCATGGAATATCATGGTGTAATTTTGGCATCATTATGGCCACACATGAAAATTCATAAAATGGATTGATCAGAGAGAATGAGGTATCAAATAATTTTAAATGAAATGAATTGGGATAGGGACATGTAAAAATATATACTAACATTATGAATTGGAAATAGAAGACATAAGTTAATAGTAAAACATGTATAATGAAGAGAAAGTGAGGATCCCTTACTTGACTGTGTGAATCCAAATGCTTAGGAGAAGCTTCATGAGAGATTAGAGAACCACGAGATGACACTACATAAGGTAGGTCAGAGTAAGGACGTTTTAAATGTATTTTTAGTGAATATAAAATTGATCTTTGGTGGGTTTAGATAGGAAATGAGTGTGGAATTCTTTAATATTTCTCAAAATTAGCTTTTGGATTCTCTATAATAATATAACCATAATCGCAAAACATCCATTGGTTTTTGACCATGGTTTCTAAAAAATGGGATTTGTTTTCATTATTTTATAAGGCTAAGGTAAAAACATTATAAAATAACACCCTTCGTTTGGTGGAATTTTGTGAAACTCTTAATCAAAATTATTTTAAAACAATAAATTATATAATTAGTGTTGGAGGATTCAAAAATTCTTTACAAAATTAAAAAATAGACAGAAAATTTCATTTTTTTAAAGCTAAATAATATATTTTGTCAGGGATACCATTTAATATATTTATTACATTAAATTTGGGTCACTATGAAGTCAAAATACAAAAGGAATATTTATGAAGTATTTAATTTTTACTAAAAAAATTGACTTTCTTAAAAAATTATGAAAAAAAATTGTTAGATAATTTAAATGTATTGATTCTTAAAACTATAATTCTTTTTTATGAAAATAATTTTCTAAATATTACAATTTTCAATTCTAAAATAATATTTTTCAATTATTGACAAATTTGGGGTTTTTGACAATAACTATTTTAGAACACTAATAAAAATTACATTTGACATCACAAAAATTATACATTCATTTATATGTAATAAAAATTATTTAATAATAATATTTTCGAAAAATATTATTTATTTAATAAATCCATTAATTCATGAAAATAAATTCTTTAATTGAATTTGAATATTATCTAAAAATAGAATTTGTGTTTTATTGTATCAAAATAAAAAACATATATAAAGTAACAATAATAGAAATAATATGTATTCATTATTCTATAAAAAATAATTTATATACTCATATTTCAAGGGTCATTATAAATATACCTTTAATACACCAAAAATGTTCCAAAGATTAAGGTGCTTGGTGGTGAGACTTTTATGGGGTGGTTCCGCGTATATGGTTTGGGACATTATCTCAATGAGCAAGGACATCTCCTCTAAATCGTTTTGATCATGCTTAAGTTGTTGGATTTAGCTGGGACATTTTTAAGTGAAAGACTAATGATTATATCTCCTTTGGATGCAATAATAAATGGTAATCATAGTGTATGATCCTACTTGATAAGGATATCACTTCCATTGAATGTGTTAATTAGATTTGTTACAACCTTATATTTATACTAATCATGTGATCACTATTTGATGACTATTTTATAAATTTTAAGTATTATTAAATTTCCATTAAATACAATAGTATATATTAAAACTAAATAATTTCATGTGTCATGAACATATTCCATAATAATACTTTTTATTAAATCATAAGGGAAATTTTATTTAAAACTATTTAGATTGTTAGAGAGATAGTTCCAACTAATGGTGCATGGAATCTAACTCCACATTGTTTCACATTTCATTCTCATCAAAAGATATTATCAACAACATTTATAGTTGTATAAAAAATACTTCAAGTATAATCTTTGTTGTGATCTTTGATTATTTTATACAAATCCATACCGATGACATAACCATAGACATCCATAACAAGCATATAGAATTTAAAAATCAATTCAACCCCATCGATAGTTATAGAAAAATATTTTTGTAAAAATGTTTTATATTCTCTTTATCTAATAAGAGTTTGATGTTTCAAAATAAAATGAATTATCTTAACATGAAAACCAAGAAGATCAACAACATTAGAATCAATAA
Source organism: Viscum album (assembly GCA_963277665.1). Taxonomy (NCBI): domain Eukaryota; kingdom Viridiplantae; phylum Streptophyta; class Magnoliopsida; order Santalales; family Viscaceae; genus Viscum; species Viscum album. The sequence goes on from OY728130.1 coordinate 409,402,490, forward strand.
ACAAATGGTACTCAATTTTATAAAAAATAATGCATAATGTTATAATAAAAAACAACTCTACCCCCAATTTTGACGGTCAAGATTTATCATACATGATCATTTATATATCTAAACACAAAATCTACTCAATTAACTTTTCTCTTTATTACAATTTTGAGGTTTCACTAGTTGAGGATTCATTATATTCCTCAAATATCCATGGATTTCTCACCTCTACTAATGAGATCTATTATGCTGCACTCATCCTTTCTAAATTTATGATTCTTGAGAATAAATTTTTTTTCCACTATATCCTATCCATGGAGCACTATGATAGTAGTGATGAAGATATAACTTCTTGTTTTATTTTTCACATGATCAAGGTGTGTTACAAAAACACTGATGTTATATTATTCAGAACCAAATTATAAACATCCAAAATTAGTTTTGGTTCTTAAAAAAACATAATTGGATATGTGCTCTAATTCCAATATTATATACCTCATTAAAAATTGGTTTCCCTTATCTTATTTCTCGTAATGTTATAGTTCCGAAATTTTCTCATTAACACAACCATACATCCTCCACTTAGATTTCTTGCAGTGCATTTTTCACCATTATTTCACTATTCAGATTCTCAATAAAATGCATAATATAAAGAAAAAATATCACATAAATGGTATGTTATTGGAGTACCAACTAAACTATTTGAAAATATTTAATGAAGATTTAGGCCAACTATTGGTTCACCTGTGGCTCATATCCAACAACATTATCAACAGCCTCTTCTAGTTAGTTCCTACAATGCTTAACGGGATACATTTTCTATAACCAAATAAAAACCCCATTTAATCTCACTTACTATAAATTGATGTCATATTAATTAACAATTAATGATATCAAAAAGATCATAACAATGACTTTCAAAATTAAAAAAATTCAACTTTTAACCCATTTTTGAAACTTCTACCATGATTTTTAAAAACCCATCCATCTTCAACTATTTATAAAAATCAACACTTTTTAGAAAATCATAAACCAATACTAAAAATTAATTATACAATCCTATTTCAAATTCATTTCTATCAATTCATTCCATGTAACTCTCATTGGCTAAACCCATAATGATGAGGTGAATGGTCCTAGAATTATCTCAAACACTCATGTACCCAAATTCCCTTGAAAATAGATGTTCATAATATATCTGATAGATAATCATTTTAATTTTCAATAATTAATGTTTTTATGATACATATACTTAAAACTATCCCAACATAGGTGTAGAACAACTAATTTAACAAGTAATGGACTGCACAAACTTATACCATTTGTAACATCCCTCCCCTGGCCCACTAGCTTGTGAAGAGGAGGGTGCATGTTACTGGGAATTAGGTGAAATCCCCAAGACACAAATTGCTGGTAATAAATTTTCAGGGATTCATAAACATTTGTGGGATAATATTCTCTTTCAAAATAAATAATCTAAAATAAGACAACTAAAATGAACCAATTGACAAGACTATAACCAAATAGACATTTTGTGAAGCATGAGTAAAAAAACTAAAACTCAAAGTATAATAAAAATATTTTCCATATCAGACTAAAATAAGAAAACAAGAAGAATAAAACCTTAAAAAGTTTGTATACATCAAACATTAGCCACCAGTAATGTTATAAGAACAACTCAATAAGACAAGCCCAAGGTCTCATGGTGTGTCAATAACGAAATAGGATATCTTGAATTTAATTTTTTCATGAAATATAATATATTCAAATGAACCTATTTTCTTAATTAGGGGTTGGGTAAAACATATAGTCAGATTTTCCCAATGACTTCCAAAATAACACCAATATATATATATATAAATTTCTAGCACTTTTATATAAACTCGTTAGAAACCAATATAATGCAGTTTATCTAAATTCCAAAAAAACTATTCCAAAACCTATGAAATTTCCATGGAATGTTATCAAAATAGATTTTGAAACATTTCCCATCTCAATTTCCAGACCTAATCCATATCTACATTTCCACACAACTATACATCAACACATTCAAGTCAACCATGGACCTCCCTATAATCACAAGTGGTTATTCACCTTTTCACCAAGACATCACATGGTGAACCATTTTAATGGGGTAAAATTCACACCCATATCCACCCCATTTAAATGGGGGAAAACTCATTCCCTAATACATCCGTAATTTACATGAACACCCACCCACCATGTATTCCAAAAATCAGCCCAAAACATTTTTATAAAACATTAATTTTATTGAAAAAAAAACTAAAATCATTTTTACATGAATCAAAATGAAACCATTATTTTAGCATCATAATTTTAAATTAATAAACCAATAACACTTTCAATAGAACCAAATAATATAAACAATTTATATGAAAACATATCAAAAGAGGTTTTCATAAAATCATAGAAGTGTTTCACACAAATATTAAAAAAAATATATAAATTATAATCTAAACAATCTGGATTTAATCAAGATTTTTCAAGAGTGAAGCCACATATCACTTGCACATAAAAGAAAACAATGAATGATCCAATGACATAAAAAACCTAGATTTAAACACCAAAAACCATCCTTATATCAAGATCCCTTAAACAAACAATATCATATCTCATCACGATCGATGTTAAAATTTTTGGATGTAACCCCAATGGATTATATCCATCATTCAAGGGAGGGAATAAGGAGAAATATATGTAAAACATCCACGAATGGGATCTTACCAATGAATATGGGCCTCTAACAGACCTAGATTCACTTAAGGATCACTCTCAACTCAAATGTAATGTTCTTCAAAGCCTTGATATGAATATTAATTCAGGTTATGAACTATTTAGAGAGACAATGAGTGGTTTTGATGGAAAACATAGGGAGAACCTTAAAATTTGATGTGCATTTAAACGGTATGTGGTTCAGGAACACATTTTGTAAAACTGTACACTAACCATTCCTGAGAAACATCCCCCAAACACACATCAATTAAATTTCATGCAATGTTATACCAATAATGAACATATCATGTTATTCCACTCTATCCATCCATGAATAGATTCTCCTAGGAAACTATATGGTTTGTATAAACTATGTGCCTAATCATGCACTAACCTAGTGGCAACTTTTTTAGTTTCACAGTTTCTTGAAGGGGGTTTCATAGTTTTTACTAACCGTTGTCAAACGATGAACATAAAAAAGCCACAAAACCAGAAAAGTCTCCTTCAATCATACCAAAACATAATCTAAACTTTATATTTACTCCAATTAAATAAATTCAGGGTGAGGTACCGGAAACTGGGGGTGCTACAGAAGATTAATAATATTTTATCATTAAAACATATATTTATTAAATTAAAAAAATATTATTTCTCTAAATACACTTATGTTTAGTAGACATAAAATGTGGAATGTAAAAAAACAAATAATATCGCTCCATAGAGGTGGTAATCTAAATGTACACATGAACAAAATTGTCATTTTTCAATGAATTGAATGTTAATTAAATATACAATTTATTAGTTTTGTAGAATTATAAATATTTGAAAAATATCATATATATATATATTCAATACATATTATAAAATTTTTATGAGAGTTTGTGATGAAAACAAAATTACATCAGTTCCAAGGTAGTAGTCCACCGTAGACATGAAAAATGGGGTCTTTACCAATTTTTTAGAATAGAAGATGGATATATGTTATAAAATTAAAATATTAAAATTTTAGAATATAGAAGATAATGGTTTTATTATTTAATTATTTTTGATGTATATTTCAAGGTGGTAGAAGAATAAATAAATCAAAGGTGCTTGGTTAAGAGCTATACCTCTACTCCAAACTACTTGTTTTGGATTTCACCAAAACATTCCAAGGTTTATTTTCTGATTAGACCCAGGATTCATGGATGTGGAGAGGTATATAAGTAAGGGTCTTGGGTATGTATTTGATGAAAAAATTATTTTTATGTGTTCACTAAGGAAAATAGGAGGTTTCCTTTTATATGATAGGGTAGGGCCCCTCTTGGAATTTCATAATTTATAAAATTAATATAAATTAGTTTTGATGTAAAAATTCTATTAAATTGTAATTATTGAAATATAAGATGTGGGTGAGTCTATATCACCAAATACATTAATTTTTTTTTAAAATTTTAGATTATATTTTTTTCTTTATCAAAATTATTTACACATTTTAACTCTTTTCGATGATTATCGGGATAGAAAACATGTTTACTCTTTAGGGTTCAACATAAAGAATATTATAATAAAATTGGACCATAAATAGAAAATTGAGGATATGTTTAACCGTATACCAATCACTAGGATTAATATAGTATTTTTAGGAAAATTAAATCCTTTTATATAAAATAATATTTTTTATAAAATATCATTATTGTTATTTTGACATCCATTCTTTTACTTTTACTTTTAAAATATCATGAATGAAAAGGATTTAAAATTTAATAAATTGAAACATCCCAATAATTTTATATTTATTTCATAAAATATTGGTATAAAATCATTAATTCATATTATATGAAGATTAATATTTCTAAAAGAAATAGTTTTATTTTTCTATTAGTTGAATAAAAAATGTGTTGGCATTCCGTAAGAATTTGAGGTAATTATTTCATTATAAAAAATAATAAATAAACTACTATGAAGTAAACTTATATATTTAAAATGAACAGTTATGACCAAGATTATATTGTTTTATCCATGTTGCAAAATATTTTATATATTATTATCAAGAAAATGACATTTTTGAATTATGTTTTACATAAATATTATAATGGTCAAAATCAATTAAATTTGGAACCATGTTTCCATATGTCTGCAACATGGATGTTCAAGGATGAATTCAAGTGTTAGTGTCACTTTTTAGCCATTATCATTTTATTTTGAAACTTAATTACCCGATATACCCTTACTATGGTGATAATTATTTACAATGATTATTACTCATAATGATAAAAATAAAAGGGTAATACTTAATAAATTTAGACCTCATGATTCCAAATATAGGATCCATTTTTTAGGATTCATTTTCCATAAGTGGTTGAAATTAATTTAAGATTAAAACTAAAAATTCAATGAAAAATTGTTTTTTAGAAATAATGTGTTTTTATATATTAAATTTTTTCTATAAAAAAATAAACAATATATTATATTCCAATAAAATTAATTATATTATTTATAATAGGATAAATCTAATTTTAAATTCAACCCATTTTAGAACCTAATTAATCTTTTTAAATTCTTGAAATAATAATAATATTTTCAATGAAAATCCTTATCTATCACTATTAATTAGAAAATCAATCCTTCTACAAAAATAAAAATATTACACTATAAGATAATATTTATATGATGATTCCATAAATGATATGATTTAATAAAATATAATTTTCAACTGTTCCTATAATTAATTATATTATTTTATTACAAAAATAATAAAAAACAATTTTTGAGAAAACACATTTCGGAACCATTAAATTACTATACAAAAACATACAGTGTTAATTTCATAAGAATTAATCAATACATTTTTATTGAGTAGAACCTATTATATATATATATATTTCATAATATATTTATTCAAACATAGTCCATATAATTTAAAATATATTTTATTTCTATTAAATTTAAATATTAATATATAATGATTTATTTACGAACCGAGTTTCATGTTGTATATTCTATCATATAAAATGTTCAAAAAAACACATGGTGAAAAATTCAACCTCCCCCTCCCCATCATTAAAAAAAATTAAATTTTATTATATGAGAAAGGACATGGTAATTAAGGCTTTGTCATTTGAAAAAAAAATTTTAACCACACATCCTAAAAATAGTTAATAATACATCCAGCTGAATTAGTGGAAAAAATAATTATGAAGATCATTTAGAATAAAACACAACTAGATTTTTAATAGGAATATGTTATTGTGTTGTGAAAATATAGACATGGAAGAAAAAAATAATGTCCAAATAAAAATAGATATCAATATATAACATTGATCATATGAAATTTAATGATAATGAAGAAAGTAAGTGACCATAAAACCGTAAGCAAATAAATTGGTAAAATTTTCATCAATTCATTGAATACTAATATTATAGGACAAAATATTTGTTTAAATTCCCTTTTATATGATTTGGGGAATTCCTTCACCATCTAGAATAAAAACATAATGAAATATAATTACATTAAAATTATAATTTCATCCTTTAGTCAATTTCCATAACATTGTTATATTTTTCCCTAAACAAGATATTTCAAGATGCTTTTATCATGCATGAAACAATAAAATCAATCTCTAACGTTCTATATAATCTAGAAAATTCTAGCCGGTTATTCATCATATCTCTAAATAGTAACCAAAAAATAAATAGAGAGCATGTGATAAGATAATCCCCAAAATCAACAATCCTTCGAATGAAGATATACAACATTAATCTACAAATTCTCAATAATAACACCCAAAGATAACCATATAAAACTTAATAGAAACTAATCTTGAAATATTCAAAATATCCATGACTTGGATTTAAAACCAGATATTTGAATAGATTAATCACATTTTCACCCATGAAAGAGTTGACATTTATCTCAAAATTAAATCAATCACTCTTAAATTATGATACCAAAATTTTTACACTCTAATATAATATTCTCCAATATTTGATTATCATTTATATCAAAAACTTAACGACAACTAATCTATTTTAAAATAATTTATATTTCCACATGATTAATAAAATCTTACACCTAAAATATCATTTCATATTCCCCAATATAATAAACATATTTAGAAATAAAATTACTCACCCAATGGAAAAATCACTTTTAAAACTCATGGTTAACTATATAATATATTTGACATTTGTAATAACCCATAATTACCTCAAAATTAATGATTATATAAACCCTTAATAGTATAAATCACTTTAAACATATGTTCGAAAAACTTAAATACATTCTTCATAAAATAATACTTCATGTTAAACCTAATAGTAAAATATACATCAACCCAAAAAAAACCCCCAAAATATCATTATTCAATTTAAAATCTAATTACATAAACAAAAAATGGTTGGCTTAATGTTTTGAACTTATTATCAAACATAAACTTATAAACCCAAGATATTATCCTTAACTCTTAATATAACCTTTAATTAATGCATACTAATCTCTAAATTTGTATAAACCAATATCTGTATCTGACTACAAAATCCAAAAACACACAATATTAGATCTAGTGCTAAAAACTTGATATATTTATATATGGATTAGATATTGTAAATTATGACCCAATATATTTCATCCGAACTAAAAGCATAAAATGTAAATATGAGATAAGTTTTATACCTGAATAAATTTTTATGGATGGAGTTTAAAAGAATTAGTATAAATAAATTCATTGTGGATATTTCCATACAATATCCATTTTACAAATAAAATAATTTCTTTATAAATACATCCATTCTTCAATATAGGAAATATTCATATCTAGAAATATGACTTTATTAATCTTTATACTCATCCTTAAAACCTATGAAAAAATATAAAAATTGACTGATAAAAAAATATTAGTATGGGGGGAATATAATCATAGAAACCAATTATTCTAAATTTAGAACATGAAATCACAAAAAAGAGTTTTCTTTTAAGATACAAATATATGATTTCAAAATAAATCTTTATATAAAAATTAAATCCCCATTTTTGACTGAATATTACAATAAATCCATTTATAATAAATTATAATGGAAAAATCCTAAATTTTTTTCTTTAATAAACAAAAATACGGACCATTGATATATCTTCATAAATAATACATTTTTAAACAAGAGGGAATAATAATTTCTATAAAAGAAAATATCTTTGGATTGAATTTTGAAATAAAATGATTTACCTTGAAAATATTAAAAAACATATATATGTCTTGAAGGTGCCTTGTAAAATCATCTTTATAGAACCCCTACCATTGGAATGACTGTACGGTCGACTTCGAATATAATTTTATAGAACCAATAATTAGCACCCAATGAATTTTTGGGCTATAGGTGACCCACTTGTCCATTATATATAATGTTATGACATGTCCTTGGTTCATAACAGAACCACCCATCCATGGGTTTTAATGGAACCCGTATAAAATATTAATAATTTAAAAGGATGATATCATGAATAAAATTGTTTAATGTTGATTATTTTAGACTTAATACCCATGAAATACTCATTTAAATAAAAATCACTTTCGAATATTAAAATATAATTTCCTTTAAAACCCATTTTTTAAAATAAATACCCATAAAAATGGAAGGGGGATTTTTCCTTGAATAAAAAAAGGAGAATTATATTGTAATCATAACATCAAATAATGAATACAAGAGTATGAGAAACCATTTACTCTATATAAGTTGAATTAGAAAATTGATATTCTTATTTTGTTATGAATCTAAACACATTCTTTGTAAAATTCATAAAAATATTCCATTTGAAAGAAAACTGAAAGAATGCCAAAAGAGACATAAAATTTCATATAAAACCCCCTTATTTATATATATAAATATCCATAAAATAATTTCAGTAATATTTACATGGACTAAAAATATTAATAAAATCAATCTATAAAACTGAAAAATGTGGTTTTTATAGAATTCTAGAAAATAGAGCTATTGTAACGACCTGAAATTTTGAATAAATTTTTTTTCCTAACTTTTTTTGTTATTTTATTTTATACTCAACAAAACTATTTCATCTAATAAAATGATTATAATCAAAATAGGACCGTTGGGTTTCAACTATTATATGACCGTTGGTCAATATGATCGTTGAAAACTAAATGTTGTGATTATAGTCTATAAATACAGGTGATCTTGATTTATTAATACAAAATGAAGATTCTATGGCCCCATCCAGATGTCTCATGCCGATCGAAGCCCATCTGGCGGAACTCAGGAAGGAGGTTGCACCTTTGGGCTTTTCCCTAGACCAAACCCAAGCCGAACTTCATCGTCTAAAGCTGGAACGAAATCGCCTTTGCGAAAAGTTCAAGCTGATAGAAATCAGTACTCGGGCAATGTTGGTCGAGCCACCCCAAGATTCTATCAGCCTAGCACACCTTACTCTTAGGTCCTATGCTGGTGTTATAAGAGGCTATGTTAGGAGACCATAACTGCATTTTGTAATCCTTTGATTTAAAAAAATTGTGATATCCTTTTATGGTGATGTTTGTGAATTTTCAAATGTCTGGATAAATATAGTATGCATATTATTGATGAATTTTAGAAAAAGTATATTTTAAAAATATTTATGTAAACCTCAAATAATTAATAATGTGTAATGATTTTCAAAAGATGGTCTTCTATAGTTATGTTGAGTAAGAAATTTAGAGTCTAATAATATCAAATTAATTTTTGACGAATAGTAAATTATGAATAGTGATTTTACACTTATTATTATTAATGTGATCAAATAGATTAAGTAACGTCACTTTAGAATGTATTAATATAATCTAGGCACCTTGATGAAGAAATGTGACTCAATAAAATAAGTAAATAATTGTTTCAGAAATTATTAGTCAAGAAATAGTTTTTTCGATTGAATAGTGTTTTTTAATTAAATATTCAATTAAAATTATTTAGAAAATTATTTTCATAAAATGGAGAACATTTTTGAATTTAGAGCATCGATATTATGTTAAGGTAATTTTTGGGGATTTTTTTGAAAAAAATGAATTTTTATTGAACAGTGTTTCATTTAAAAATCAAATTAAAAATATTTAGAAAATGATTTTTATAAAATGGAGTTAATTTTTGAATTCATAAAATCTATATTATGTAAATTTAATTTTTTGGGTTTGTTCTGAAAAAGTTAAATTTTCGGTGAATAGTGAATTTTCATTTTAGAGTTTCTGGTGTTTAATGACATAATTAAGGATGTAATAATTTTGTAATAATTATGGGCCACTTATGAATAATAAGATAAGGTATGAGGTGTCCCAAGTGGCCAATATCATGGGAAAGCCTATGGTTTTTCCAATACCCCCAATGAGGTGTCCCTTGGCCAATAATGCCTTGTCCCCTCACTTCCCCTATAAATACCAAGCCATTCTCACATCCTTTCTATTCAAAAATCCTCCTAAATGATGTTCTGGTATCCTTACTTCCCAAAGAGTCCTCTCAAGGTTCCCTAAAGCCTTACATGGTCCCAAATATCATGATTTCAAAGTTATCCTTCAAGGTAAGGGATCATACCTCTCTCTTTCTTTTCAAGTACTCTTTTGTATGTCATTTCATTTAAGCCCCATGTTCTTTTGTTGGGGGATTTTCTATTAAATTCCTATTACTGCCCTTTTTATGATCATATGATGAGATATCCTCTCTTACTCTGATCATTTTGATTTAAGATTTTTAATGTGGCACCGTTAGGCTGCCGAATTTTTGTACGAGATTCTTCCACCCATCTAATTTATCATGTTCTATTTTCATGTCATTTTTTCATGTTCATTTTCTTATGTCAGGGTATGATCTTCAATATCTATCATAATTTCTTATTTATGTTCATATGATGAGAGACCCTATTTGATCTCATCAATTCATTTTTTGAAGTTTTAAGTAATGTCTTTCGACTGCCGAATTTTCATAAGAGAAATCTTTTTGTCTTCTTTTCAAGTTCTTCATTTCATATGGTATATCATTCAAATTTCATTACCATGTTCTTAAATATTTTATATTCTGTCCCCTACTATTTTATGGATCCTTTTTTAGTGGGTGACCCAGGTCCCCTCTATTTTCAATGTTTTCTAAAACCCTGTAACATAGTCGTTAAGCTGCAGAATTTTCATCTCAAAATTTCTTTCTCTTTTTTATCAAATTAACTTATTTTATTAATTGAATACTCAAATATCATTCTTCTGAAGGGGTATTCACATATATATCAAAATGTTCTATTTTATTTCTTGGATTTACATACATGAAACCCACTTTTCATTTTTCGTGGTTTTAAAGTGACATAAAGATCATGTCTTTAAAAAAGTTTTTATAAAGTTATGATTATGAAATGAAACCAATTTCGTTTATGCTATATGGGTTATTTATGAAATGTTGATGATGATATATGTGTCTCAAATGATAATAACGAAAAATTAAGGGTGTTACGTGATAGCACTCTAATGCATTGGGTAAAGACTTAATCCGTAGAGATGGCCATTTTAACGATACCTTAGTGAATAACCGTGGTAATGTTTTTATGACACATTGGGGATGGACCTTGTTGATACGAAAATGATTGTCTATGTTAAATTTTGTAGCCTTATCTTCAAGTTATGAAGTAAGTTATTTTTATTATGATATCTCTCATGATATTTTTCTCATGCCTAATAGTTATTTATCATGACTTTATTGATGTATCTCATGGTCACATGTAAAATTCTTCTCTTTTTTCCCTTACTAGGCCTTCTGTTCCCCCTTTCCTTTGATGTAAGCTCCCAGGTAATGAGATGTTTTAATGAACATAGGATGAATAATGAGGAATCCTTTCATGTTTTTAATAATAATGTTTTATGTCATCATGTATTAAGTTCTTGGTTTCCAAGACACTAAACCTTAAAGATCCTCAGTTTTGTAAAATGTAATGAAAAGTTATGTTATAAAAAGGAGGGATGATATAGCTATTGAGACAGGTTTAAACCATGTCTATAGTCCCAAAAACCGTGGCTAGAGTTTATTGCTATAGTTTACTAAACCGTGGTTTTTTTAGCATAGATACAGGCCTATACCCACAGTTTGAAAACTGTGGCATAGCCTAAAATCACTAATCATCTTTAGCCACAGTTCCCAACAGTTCCTATTTGTCTATTGCCCCAATTTTGGACCCTGGCTATAATTTTATATCCATGATTTTGAACCATGGCTATAGGGATTCAAATTTTATAAAACAACAGCGTTGTTAAGCCGATGAAGGCCCCTTGCAGCCCCTGAACACCCATGCCCCCTTGAACCCCTCGCATAACCCCCTTATATCACCTGACTCACCCATTTCACCCCCCTCCACACCCCATATCCCCTTTCACACACCCCCTTGCACACCTACACACCCCTTTCACCACCCCTACTGGACACCCCCACTCCACCCCCCTCTTAGACACCCCCCTCCTCGACACACTCCGGGATAGACCACCCTTTCTCCACCCCACGAACATACACCCCCCTAGGAAGACACCACCTCCTGGATAACACCCCTCCTAGACACATCTTGGATAGACCCCCACCCCATGTACTAACACCATCTAGACAATATCCCCCCTAGACATACACCCCACTATACAAACCCCCTCGCACCCCCATACATATCCCTTTAATAACCTTGCACCCCTGGTCCCCTCACACACGCCCCATTGCACACCTACACACCCCATTCCCCCTACTGGATCACCTTGCACCACCCCTGCTGGACACCCCCTACACCACACCCCCTAGACAGAATCCCCCCAAGGACACCCCTCACACGACCCCCTCGACATACACCCCACCCTGGCCAGACCCCCCGTATATATCACCCCCACCCCCTACACAACAGCCCCCCCCCCCTTGAGCAGACACCCCTATAAAACACCCCACTAAATATGACCCCACTCCCACCCCCAATAACGACACCCCTCCTTTCACCCCCTGCACACCCATGCCCCTTGCACCCCCCCCCCCCACACACACACAGCCCCTTACACCCCCCTACATAGCCCCCTTGCACACCATGTCCCCTTGCACACACCCCCTGTACACCTGCACACCCCCTACACATCCCTGATGGACACCCCATGAACCACCCATTCTAGACACCCCCTCTACACCCCCATACCCCCTTACACAGCCCCCATTTTACCCCCTTAAACAATTATTTAACCCTATGTAAACCCATGTCTCGTTGTACAAACCCCCTTGCACACCCCCTTCCACTAACACTACTGGAGCCCCCTTGCACCACCCCTGATGAACACCCCCCACAACACACTCCCCCGCATCATGGATATACCCTCTCTCAATTACACCCCCTCACCCCTAGATATCCCCCTAGACAGACCCCCCACTGGACAGACCCCCCCCCCCCCACTTAGGGATTAGCCATAACCTCTTGGAGTAGCATCGCTTGGTGGTGTCTTTATCTTCCTTCTTCATATACTTTATCCTCCATTATTTTGTCATATTATTTAATTAATGTACATATTAATTCATGTATATAAATATATCCATTGATTATCAGTTTATATCTTTTGGATACCTATAATTTTATTCTTTCATTAAGAGGTTTTAAATAGAGTGGGAGAATCTAGATTGAATAATGATAACTGAAGAAATTTCCCAAACTATGGATAACTTAGTAGATTAATGATCTCATCCATATTGTTTTGGATGATAATTAATATTGGAGTAATGGACACAATTGTTTTAGTAGTTATCTACTCACACAACTGAAGAAATCTACAGAAATACAATCCATTCAAAAAAGGTGTCTGGTGTGTGGTTACACTTGATAGGAAGAAATAATTAAAATATCTCAAACCAAAAAACATAGGAAATGATGAATTTATTTATGGAAGAATTAATTATTCATGGAATATCTTCGGTTTTTATTTATTTTTTGAATTGAAAAATAATGGGCCTATCTGGCTTCAATTCAAAGTTGTTTTGATTAAGAGATTTAGAGGTGTGGTTGTGGAATAATTATAGGCCATGAATACTCAATAAAAATAAGAACATAAAACTCCCAATGAAACTTAAAATGTGGGTGGTATAGGGAATTTGGAGCCTATATAGATGTAGTGAAAGGATTAGAAATAGGTGTTTTACCAAGAACATGATCCTACTGAAATGACTAGTCACCAAGATCTATCTTTTTCTTCAACACCGGAGTACAAGATTCAAATTGGGGAGCAAGATTATATGAATATAGATACATCAATTTAGGTTAATACTAATTTTAATTGTAATCATGCACATATTGGACTATTTCTATGTTTTGTATGGTGCAAAAGGCCTTTATTTCAAGTATGACACTGCAACAGTATCCTTTGGTGTTTCCATTCCAATGAACTACATCTAAATTTATGAAACCTATTTGGTTGAAGAGAAAACATATGGAAAATATATATGTATATAAACATCTCAGCGAGGTGGAAGGATGCAGGGGGGATTTGAATCTAAAAAGGATACAGTAACATTATTTAAATGATTGTGTGTTGAGAACCAAAAGGATTAGGACTGAAGGGAATGTATCGAGGATCAAGACCAATGCACTGAAAAGAGATTCATCATATTTATAAACTATTTAATATTTAATAAAGGTTTTTTAATTGTACTATAGATTTTTAGTGGGTTAAAAAATCATTAAAATATCAATGTAAATATGTATAAATTTTTTATCTATTGGTTCGAGTAGCATTTAGTGCCAAATTGCAGATTTCTTTGGCTAATATGATTACTTTGGAGGTTTTGTGGTGCGGTAGTAACTACTCTAAGAATCCAAATATTTTTTTAATTTTAGTGGTAATTTAAAAAATAAATTTAATAAATTTAATCTCCTTTCTAAATATATGGTTCTTAAGGGAAGGGATTCAAAACAGGCCAGTCTAGTTTTTTAGCATTGGGAAACCACTATTCAAAACCACAGAGCTTGTAAGAAATCTAGGCAATTCAAAATATAATATGCCTCATTGGTTAATATATTTTTTAAAGTAACATGGTGAATACATATTTTTAAATATATAATAGTTTATGAGATAACTCACTCTGAGAATAAAATAAGATAAATATTTTAGAAAGATCACTTCAGATTCTTATACGTTTAAAAATTTTGGAATGAATATACATTTCATTAAGAGGAGAATTTAAAATTTAAACATGAAAGATATAGTTTCTATAGGAATTATAGATATCATACCTCATAATAATTATAATCTTTTTCAATATGTCAAATACAGAATTTTATTTTATTATCTGTTCGCTTTATTTTTTCCCGTAAATACACTAATAGAGGTGCATGTTTGGTTTCGGGACTATTTCAGATGTCGAGGGGAAATTTGAAATGAAATCCAAACGGGGAATTATTGGGGAACTGATTAATGTATTAGAAGCTAGTTGAGTAAGAACATAATTATAAAAAGATAAGAGATCCTCTAAAATTATTGATTAAGAAAAAAACATTCAATGTTAGGCTTCAATAGGTATCACAAATAATACATTTGATAAAATTCATATCCTCATTGAGTATTTTTTTCCCTCTATCTTGGAATTAAATGTGAAGAGTAATACCATAATTTCTAAATATCATTAAAAAATGGAGGAGGTCAGGTTTTGAGATGTTCTAAAGATGAATATGGAAATGTATCACGAAATTTATAATCTATGACAAGGTAGTAGTTCTATTTTAATTATTTACTCATTCCCCCATTGAGTAAATATTTAATTTTAATATAGTTGTGAAGATGGTAACATGGTATTGGGTTGTAGATTTAGAGAATTTTTTTGGGTGGGGTTGCTTTGGGGGTAGGTGAGTTTCTAATAACTGATAATAAATTATTATAAATTGTATTTTAATATTGTTTTAATACTAGATGAGAGTAGGTTGGGGATAATTATGTGTCTCTATTAGAACTTTTGACTACCATATTCTTCAACATTCACTAATTGAATTGTTCTTATCCTACCTTTATTTGACACATCTTATCTCTCAATGAACATACCTATGTTAATAGAACTATATGTCAATAAATAGTTTCCATGAAGCTTTTAATTTCAATTTTAACAATAATGTATTTGATTTCATGATTTATGCATGTGAAATCTATTTAAAAATACGAAAAAATTATTTTCTCAAGAAAAATATTTGGAGAGTAGAAAAGAAGAAGATAACTCTCATAGTCATATCTCCAGAGACTTTTCAACTACAACTAGCACTGGGTGGTGAATTAGGAACATAATGCTGGTACAAATTGGTTCTGTGATGGAGAAATAAGAACCTAGTGGGAGGTGGAACCAAGCAGTATTCATGAAATAGTAGTTTTGGTGTAGGTTAGTTCCAAAAGACTTCAAAGGTGGTGTATGTATCATATAGAGTTATTTAATAGCTGATGTATTAACTAATTTCTATTGGTGACATAGAAATATGGTGTCAACAAAGAGAGTAAGACCACTCCATGGAAGGTATATAAAATTCTCATTGTTTATAGAAAATGGATAGTATTTTCTCACCATGTCATTTTAAAACTCATGAACGTAATGTTTCATTTAAATGAATTATAAAATATTGTAATCATGATGATTTTGGAGTCCATAGTTGAAGTAATAACAATTAATAGAATATTCCTAAATCTCATTGATGGCCTAAAGATTCCAAAATGATTTCATGTAGGGGACCCTTATATAGTGAACACCATAATACATTTCTGAAGTACTTATGAAAGATAGGGAGGCTAATTATAGGAATGTTGTTCACCATGGTAGACCATTGTAAGGTGTGTTAAATAGATATGGTAGAGGACCCATGCATCGTGGTATTTGGTGTGTTGGGTGTTAGATGTTTTTGATTTACAACTGAAACCACCTAATAAGAGTGGTGATGAGAATTTCAATTGGATGTTTTCTGGAAAGTGTGGTATGCTATGATAAGAGAAGCACCGTTCCATGTTCAGATATTAGAGTAACAATGTTGAATTTTTTTTTGAGAATTAAATATGATAATTATCCAAATTTTATAGATCTTGTTATTAAAAAAAATACCTTCCATGGATAATTTATATATGTCCGAAATTCTAGATATGGTTATGTATTGAAATAAATATAAAAGGTCATGGTCACGGTTTTGAGGTAAAAGTTTTTTTGGAAGACCACACTATAAATACCATCACAATGTATAGGTAAAAAGTATCTCTTTGTGGAGAAATATTTAGATAATTTATGTGAATTAAAGAAATATGTTTAACGATACTAAAACCATGTGGAATGCCTACAATTATCGTGAAAAATATAGAGAAGGTGAATTTATGTCATCTCTAAGATAAAAGGGGTTGGTTTCTAAGATATATATAACATGATAGAGTAGTTATAGATATTGTATATGAGACAAATCAAGTTATATATCCTAATCAGAAGGAGTAAAGAGATCAAATAATTTCATTAATAGATATGGTTCAATTCTATATGTGGTGGTTTGATATAAAAAGTCATGCACTACTTCATCATAACAATAAAGGAAAAACACTACAATGTAATTCCATCTTGGAATTATCTACATCAAGAGAAGTGGAGTTATATGTCTACGATTTTTAGGATTCATAAATTCAATCCTCACACTATATAGTTGTTCTCATATAGAATAGAAAATGAAAGTATATTAATGTGAATGGAAAATGAGAAGCAAATATAACCAAGATGAATGTGAAGTATAATGCTGATTAGAGAGAGATATGAATGTCACTAAACAATTAAAGAAGAAACAGAAGCCTATAAAAATTCTTTCATAATATTAAAGTAGTGGGTCGATAGAGTAAAAGGGGGTGTGAACCAGGATTGGAAATGCACCATTCCAATCATAGTTATAACTAATAATGTGATTAGTTTTATAATATGTTATAATGACACAATATCATTTATATGCCTAAAATTTGGGAATATCCTTTTCACACTTGTTAAGAACACCCCCTCCACCTACCCCCTCCCCTACACCCCCCTTCCCCTTGGCACCACACTGCACACCCCCATCCCACCCCCTACATACACCCAACCCACCTATTTCACCCATTTAACACCCCCCATGCACACGTCCAGCACACCCCCTCCCCCTACCCACAACACACCTACAACCCCCATCCCCATACCCACCCCCTGACCACCCCATCCACCCCCTGCACACCCCCTTACACACCCCCAGCACACCGCTCCCCTAACCCCAGCACACCCACTGCCCCTTCCCCTACCCCCTCCTCTGCACACCCCCCTTCCCACTCCACACACACTACCCATCCCATGAACCCTCATGTCAGCCTCTACATTTCATTCCTCTTCAACCACTTAATGAATGTTAAATCATAGAAAACACTCAATGAAATTTTACTTAATGCAAGCATAATAATTAATTTTATTCTAATAATTTCCTCTTAATTTAAACACTCTTGGAAATTATTAACTCCATTACTTGTAATTCCATTCAAGTAATTCTATTCACTGAGTGGTAACATTATCATTACAAAACTTTCCTACTTGGGAAATTCCATATTAGAAGTCTAACAACACTTAAAGGGTATTTTGGTTCAAACAACTATTTTAATAAAAAGAAGGAAACACCCTATAGGGATATAAATAGGGTCAAGTACGATGTGTACTTTATAACTAACAATGACATAAAGTTTAAGGAAAAAATCAACAAAATAATGTAATGAAAGGTATACCACTATGTGTTTTTGCAGACAACGTACCTTTGTTACAGGGGATTTATTAAAAAACTATGATGTGTTTATCAAATGAAACAATTATCTTAACTAACACCTATTCAAAATTTACAATTTAATATACTCATGTATAATTAAGAATAAAAATAAATGATATTTAAAACATTCTTGAATTAATGTGGCTAGGAGAGGGACCCTACCTCAACCTCAAGGTGAATTTTATTTTGAGGATGACAACTCGAATCATAATTTTTTTATGCTTGCACGCATATGAAACTTCACATATATATTAGGACACCTACCCCTATGTACATATTTTCATGGCCAAATTTGCATAAGAGGGTCCTTAGATATATGTTTATAATTTCATATACCCCTTTAAACATACACATGTATGCATATTTCATATATATATATATATATATATATAATCACACATATCCCCAGTATATATATTAATACTGCTGTGAGTGAAAATATATAAAGGGGAACTTATATATGTATATGCCTACCTATTCATACACATGAAATCCTTTGTCACTGGTTACTCGAATCCACCTCAGTTAAATCCACTAAATGCAACATCAATCAATTTCCCCTTTTATCATACATTCAATTAATTATTAATTCAATGAATATGAAATTACATAATCATTCCATATTTCCATCAAACAGTTTTATTTAAAATTTTATGTGATTCTTGAAATATGGTAGGTGAATCAAATACTTCCACAACAATAAAAAATTTCTCTATATCATAAATTTCAATCAAGAATCATCAAAATATATAAATAACATGAATTCATGTTCTTCTCATATGATTCACCTATTTTAAATTAAATTACGTTGGTTTAATAAGTTATTTTGATTATGTTAATCCATACGATCCTCTTAATATAGACAAAGTATTACCAATTACACAATTTAAAATAATAATATGGGATATGTTTTGAATCCCTTACCTCAAATGAGGCTTCAAATAATCACAACATGAAATCAAGGGATGAAAGAATGTCATAATACAAAGAAAATAATGATCCTTATAATATGTACAAAAAACTCTTGATTAATACAAAACATAAACAAACCAAATGATTATGAATCCAAATACCATATACTCCCTAAAAAGATAAAATGAGAAGGAACGGAGAATAAAAGTGGAGGGAATAAACATTGATCTCAATGAGATCGATCACTTGAAGATGATAAATAAAGAGGAGGGTCATAGATTAGTGGAGGATGAAGTGGGATGGATCCTCTATCATAGAAGGGTCATAGATCGGGGGGATGGGGGAGGAGGGCATTGTCATTAGGGGAGGGTCGTAGATTGAGAGAAGTGATGCCGTGAGAGGAGGGTTCACCATGAGATATCAATGGAAGAGGGTTGATAATGGGAGGATGGAGGAGTAGGGTGATGCCATGGGAGGAGGGTAGCAGATTGAGTGGAGGGACACCATGAGAGCAGGGTCACCGTGAGAGGTCAAGGTCAGAGGGTCGATTTGGGGATGATGGATGAGGGGCCTGATGCAGGCATAAGGTCGATCATGGGAGGATGGGGGGAGATTGACAGGTTTGGTAAAAAAACTAAGGAAAAATTTTAGCCACAACTTTTTAATTAAACTTTGGATAAAAACAGGCTATAGCCACGAACCTATAATACTGTGGTTATAGGTAAGTGACTACAACCTATATATCTAGTAATTAAAGTTAATTGTCACTTACCTCGAGTTGGATTCATCATATACTATATTTCTATTCCATAATAATAAAAATATGTTAGTTATTCAGCTTCATAATAAATTTTTTATTTTTATAATTCCTTAACAATATACATATTTAATTTTTATCTTGTGTAAACCCGTTTGATGATTATCATGATAACTAAGAATTTTTCACATTAGGTGTCATGATATTTACAGTAAAAAAAATTGGACCTTTAATAGATCATATGTCATCTTTAAAACAATATCTTAATCAATTTTCTTAATTTATTTTTTTTGTAATTTTAAATAGTTTATTGAAATTGTATTTATTATTAAATATAAAAAAATGTCATTTTAATACTATTTTTTTCCTTTTAATTTAATAACATCATGATTGAAAAGTATTAAATATATAATAAATTCACAGTTACCTAATAACTTATATTTATCTAAATATTTATTTCAAAATATTATATAATTCATATTTATTTATTTTAAATATTTTTAAGATTATTTATTTCATTTTTTATTAATTGAAAAAATATTGTATCGATTTTGCGTGAGAATTTAATGTAATTATTTCGATGTTAAAAATATAAGATCAAATACAATGATAAAAATGAATTATACTTATTATTAATATTTATAACCAAACATAAATTTTTCTTATCCCTATAACAAAATATTATACATATATATAAAGAAAACATTGTCATTTCTTATTATTTATTTTACCTAAATATTATTATGGTAAATATTAAGGAAGTGTGGAATAGAGTTTCTTGCTTTATAAAATTGGTTGGAAATGGTATAAATGAACCCATAAAATAGGTTAAAATAAAGTGTTATGGTCAATTATTATTCAATATCATAAAATTTTTAACCATATTTACCATATTTACCCTTACCATGGTAAAAATTATTCACTATGGTTACTACTCATTTAGAGAAGAAGGAACCTCTTTTCTAAATTGGGACATCTTGGTTCCAAATATGAAAACTATTTTTATATATTCAATTTCTATAATTAGAATAGATTAATTTAATATTAAAATAAAAAATTTAACCAAAAACAGTTTTCCAGAAAAATACATTTTCAAGTATAAATAAAATATACAAAATTAAGCAATAAAATTTCATAAAATGAGCATACTAGGATTACAAATAAAATAAAAGATTTGATTTTAATTTTAATCCATTTCAAAACATAATGTTACTTTTTAAATTATTGAACTAAAAATGTAGTTTTCAATAAAATTTTATATTTTTAACTATTCACACGGAAATCATTATTTTCCTAAAATTGCCAAAATTTCTCCCAACGATAATTTTCGTATAATTATTTAATAATTGAAATAAAAATTTATAAAATGAAATTTATAGAATTTTAAAAAATTAATTAAATTAATTTCACCCTAAGATTAATAAAAATATTGTTTTAGGAAAACACATTTTTGAGCCATTATATTACTTCACTAAAAAATAGTGTACTTTTATCCTAATACATAATAAATAAATTTGTGTTAACTATGAAAATTATATATATTTCATAATATTTTTATTTTTATTCACACAAAAAATTGACTTATAAGTTATAACAATTATATTTCAATATTAATATATTATTGTTGGTTTATCCTCAGGGTTGCGTGTGGTATACGCTATCAAATATAGTGTTCTTTTAAAATCTCAAGTGTTTCAATTATTACCCCTTCCACACCAAGGATTTAGTACATGTATATATAAAAATATATAATAACATTTAATTCGATACTGATTCAACAACCACCAATTAACAATGCAATAAAGGTATTGGAAATACCATGATACTCAAACAACTAATACCATCTATAGAAATTATCAATACCTAAAAAATGAGAGAAAATTATTATATCCTATTATAGGGTCTAAGCATATCCAAATGACAACCATGTACATGATATAATCCAATTCTTCTACCCACGACCCATAGTATTTTTTTATATACTAACCATTATGGACAACCATTCCATATCATAAAATATAAAATATAAATCCTCTAAATGTAACATCCTAGAAATTTATGTAAGAAATAAATGAAATATAATTATATAAATAAATTAAAGGAATATATTTCATAAAAATATATGATTTTATTTAATCAAAATTTAGAATGTTTAAAATAATTTGTATTATTTTTTAAATTTTCACTAGTTTAGTATATGATGAAATATTAAAAACTAAATTTTCTATTTTTAAAATATAGTTTTCATTAAATTTAATTTTCTACTATGTTGTTTTAATAAATAAAAATAATTAAATGTGATATAAAAACTAGAATATTATTATTTTGTTTTATAATTTTCTAAATTAAATTACTCTAAATTATATATAATAAATAAAACTTCAAAGTAATGATAAAAAATAACAAGATTAATAATAATAATATTATTATTTTATTTATTATTATATATAGTTGTTTTTATAAATTTTTTATTTTCAAAATATAGTAATGATTAAATTAGTTTTATAATATTATAGTTAAAATAATTTCCAAAAGTAAAATTTATTTTAAATCGTCTTTAGGGTTATTAGGGGTCAGAGGGGTCCATGCATTAGGGTTTCACAGGATTTTGGGGCTCAAGCAATGGAGTCCGAGTGGCTTCGAGTTGAGGCCAAACACAACCATGGGTATCCTTGGTGAGTTTGTCAAGACCAAAATTAGGACAGTTAGGGGAGTCGATCCGTCAAGGTAGATAGAATGCTGGGGTGACCGATTTCATGAGTAAAATCAAAGGCCGTCTCTATGAAAGGAAGAAGGCTGAGCATGGAGTTCAGATCTACATCTATGTTCAAGGAAAGATTTGGATTGTCGTTTGAGGTTAGTGTTCAACTAATATCTAATTGGTTGAGGATTTGTTATTTTCTTCAACAAAGATATGTATATGTTTTCTTTGTAGATCTAAATATGTCCACGTTTTATGCAACTTTTGGTTTCAGATGACTACCTTTTTATTTATCTGATTATCAATTTTTCTACTCCTTCTTTTTCAATCTACTATTTAGCTATTACTTTTTATGGTCAGTTTTTTTTCTACTACATCACTTTTGATTTTTTAAATAATTATTTAATGAATTTGACTCATTGTTTTCATTATTGCAGATTTTAAGGTCCTATTTTGAATCATTTTACATATTTTGTTTCCCCCTTTTCATTGACATTGCATCTCAAGTTTGGAATCTATCAATGATGTTTCAGTTTGGATGAATCTAGTTAAGCGATTGTTCAAATAAAAAAATTATACTCCTTTTTGTTGTCTGATTATCATCCATCTATTCAAGTTTGAACTGTATATGTGTCAGAATATGATTAATGTCTTTAAAAACTTCTTATCAGTGTGAAAAAAAAAATTATAGACCAACCTATTAGTACCGAGAGCGGCCTGGAGTGTGATTGAAGCCGCAGGTCCGTAAAACATTGTGCAAATTATTTTTCAACACAGTCTCTCAGTCTTGATGGAGGTTGAGTGAACAGCTAAAGTGAAGGTGATCTTCAACATTTTTTCTACTAAAAAATGGTAAGGGATATTATCAATTTTTATTTTCAGATTTTATTAGTAAGGGATTTATAATTTTATAATATATTTTTCAAGGATTTTTTTTCATTATTAAATGTTAACATTTTAGAATGAAATGGAGTTTATTTTAAATTAAATTTTTTTAATAATTGTTTTATGTTGAAAATTATATTTCTTATCTATGTTAAATTTGTAAAAGATTTTCATTCATCAAAATTTGGTTTTACTTTAAAAATCATGTTCGTGATGTAAGGGTTATTTTTATTGATGTTGTGTTTAAATATGATTTCATTATAATATTATGTGTATTTTGAATTTAATTGTTTATATATGTATAGGATTATTTGGGTAAAATCAATTTTTTAGAATTTTAGTTCATGATTATATATATAAGCAATTTTATGATTATGATTGTTAAATATTTAAGATTTAATCCATAATCATTTATTTCGAAAAATATGAAGGTATTATATTTTAGTACATGTTATATATATATATAATTTTATAATTTTCATGTTTATAACTATTTTAAATAAATTATGATTAAACATGTTTTATTAGAAGATACGAATATAATAATTTTATCATGAAAAATACATGTCATACAAAAATCATGATTATGGACATTCATCAAGGATTTTTCATGACACTTCATACATTCATACATACATACATATATATACATATAGAAATATGCATATGCATTGAATAAAATTATCAATTATTGAAACAACCTTCTGAAGTGAATTCTTATGAGATTATGAATGAAATTTTAAATACATGTATGATAATTAATCTTCCACATAAAAAATGTAAAAACAAGTATCGTGAGATTTTGATATGTGATGTCTAATAAATGATTTTAAATTAAGGTTTGTATTTAAATATTTATATAAAAATAGAAGAATATGTGCATTTAATGACTTTTATGTTTTAAATTAAAAACTGTAGGGGAACGGTATATTTGTGTAAGGCTAGATGAATTTTTTTTAATTATCACTTGATCATTATAAACATGATTGGGAGATGAGAGTAAACTCATCCCTCGAGAATGTGGTAGGCCATGATAGCCTTAGAGGTTTCAAATGTCCTGATGTGTATGGTTTTCAAGATCTTCCTTTATGGTTTCCAATAATTACTATATTATTATATTTAATTTTTAATGTATAATTAATTTTAATGTAATATAATATTTTATGAAAATATTTTTACAAGGGTATTTTCAAATAGTATTTATAAAACCCCTTACTGGGAAATTTTATGATCTCCCATTATTGGAAAACTATTTTTATAAGTAAACTAAAGGTGTTAAGTCATGCAGATTTGATCAGAGTTAGCACACATGACGTAGAATATTTTTATTTTTCCTTAATTTTGTACTACTTTTATAAAAATTTAGGATTTACTAATCATCAAAAACCTATATTGGTAAAATGTGCTCATATATAATAAATATTGTGTCTTTATTTAGTTTATTTATACAAAAATACACTACAATTACATGATTTGAGTTTGAATGCACTAGTTTGAGGATTTATAGTTGGTATCAGAGCAATGGTCTACACAACATTAGAGATTAGAAATTGTCATTTAACTGATAGAGTAAATAATTTTATCAGTCTATATTTTATTACATATTTGGATAGAAATTCTCAAATTTCTAGAGTCCAACGAAAGAATTGTCAGGGCACAATTCTTTTTAAGGGGAGACGAATGTATCTACACTAAAAGATTTATATAAGTTATAGATGAATGATAATTTAAATAAATAACGTTATGAAAAATATTTTATAAAACTATATGATTTCATTTCATCATAATTAATTTTTATTACAATAATTTCAATTCTTTTTATAATTTCCACTTTTTTAATATATGATGTAATACTAATAATTAATTATTCTTGTATGAAAATATATATTTCTTGAAATAACATATTCTATTACATTTTTAATAAATAAAAATAATTAATGGTAATATTTAAAGTAATATGTTATTATTTTTTTATAATTTTTTCAATTAAATTAATCATAACTATATATAATAAATACAATTTTGATGTAAAGGGAAAAATAATAATAAAATGTTTAAAAATAATATTACATTTCTATTTATTATTATTTGAATTTGTTTTATAAAATTTTTATTATCAAAATATGATAGTGATTAAATTAATTTTACAAAGATATAATAATGAAAATAAATAAAATCAAAAAGGGAGTTAAATTCATTTTTAGGGGTATTAGGGGTTTAATGGTTCTATGCAGTTGGGTTTCACGAGAGTTAGTAACTTGAGCAGTGGAGTCCAAGTGCCTTATAGATGAGTCTAATCATGGTTATGGGAATCCCAGGAAAGCCCGTCAAGGATGAAATCAAGACAGACAGGGGAGCCGATCTGGAAAGGGATATAGGTCCCTAGTGAGATTGATATGGAAGTAGAGTTTAAGGCCCCCACCGTGTGTAGAGGATGTCCGAGCTTGGAATCAAGATCTAGATCATTTTATAAGGAAGGAGTTGGAAAAACATTTAAGGTTAGGGTTGGACAAATATCAAATTGGTTTAGGCTTTGTTTTTTCATTAACCTAGAATATTAGGTGTTTTATTCGTAGATCTGAATCCTTCATCATTTTTATCCTTTTTTGTTTCATATGATAGTGTATAATTTTTCTAATTATAATATTTCTTACACCACCTTTTTCTATCAATTGTTTAAAATTTATTTTTGTGTTCAGTGGTCTCCTACTTCTTCACTTTTGATTTTTTGAATCAGGGTTGAATTAAATTGATCTGTTGTTAGCATGATGAAGGATTTGGATTTCATGTTTGGTGTTAGTTTCCATCTTGTTGTTTCACCTGTATATTGACCATTCCCCACAAGTGTGAAATATGTCAATGATTTTTCTGTTCGGAAGAATCTTCTAATGTGAGTTTTCGAATACAAAAGTTATATATATATATATATCTCTGATTCAAGGAATTTTTTGCAATATTGAACTGTATATGTATCACAATGTGAATTACAGATATAAAATCCTCTATCTTGGTGATAATTAAAATTTGAAAACAACCATAATAGAAATGATAGGTGCTGGGAGTGTTTCCGAAGAAGAAAGTCTCTAACATTGGTGAAAATTAATTTGCAACACTTTCAGTCAGTCCAGAGGGATGTTGAGTGCATGTATGAATACAAAGATATATTCTACATATTATATAATTCATAATTGGTAAGGTTTATTATCCATTTTATTTTTTCATTTCATTAGTAAAGGATTTATAGTTTTTAAATTTATTTTATAGGGGTTTTTATTTATGATTAAAGGATAAAATTTTCTATTGAAGGGGAGTTTATTTTTTCAAAATTTTGTTCTAATAAATTTATTTTAATATACTTATTCATCATATTTGTTAATTTGGAAATATATTTTCATTAATCAAAATTAGGTTTTTTATAAATCATGTTTATGTTGTAAGGGCTCTTTTTATCAAATTTTTGTTTAAATATGATTTCAATCTACAATTAAATGTATTAAAATGTTTTTTGTATCTATATATGTATAGGATTATTATGGAAAAATCATATTCCTTTTATAATTTTAATTTATGATTATATATATGTAATTTTATTTTTATGATTGTTACATATTTAGTCATTATTCCATAATAATTTATTTCACAAACTATAAAGGTGTTATATTTAAGTACAAGTTATATATATATATATATATATATATACATGTATAATTTTAATATTTATAACTATTTCAAATAAATTTTGATTAACCATGATTTATTAAGAAGTTAGAATGTCTTTATTTTATCATGACATATACATGTCATACACAAATTATGATAATGGCCATACATCAGGGATTTGTCATGAAACATCATACTTTCATACATATATATATATATATACATATAAAAATATACATAAGAATTAAATAGAATTTTCATTTATCGGATCCACCTTTGAAATGGATTCTAATGAGATTATAAATGAAATTTTATGTACAAGGATGATAATTAGTCTTCCGTGTAAATATGTAAATTCAAATATCGAGAGATTTGGGTGTTCCAAGCCAAATAAATTATTTTCAGTGAATTTTTGTATTTATTAATTTAAATTAAAATACATTTTTCTATGTATATAATGCTTGTTTATGTTTTAAAATAAAAACTCCAATGACAAACATATATCATTTTATGCAAATGTGAAATGGTTTTTTTATAAAAAGAGTCACTTGAACATGATAAATATGATAAGTATTAGGGAGTGAAACCATCCATTTGAAAAGAGTGTAGGCCTAGAAAGCCTTCCATGTTACATTTTTCATCATGTGTTTTATTTTCAAGATTTTATATAAGGTTTTCCAAAAAATAAAGTTTTATTTTATACCATTTTTTAATTATAATTAATTTCAATGTGTTAAAATATTTTATAAAAATATTTTACAAAGTTATTATTAAATGGAATTTTTTAAAACCCCTTACTGGGAAATTTAATTCCCACTCCATGTTTTAAAACTATTTTTAAAGGCCTTCTAGAAGTTTTAAATTGGGAGACTTTGATAAGAGTTAGCGTATGTGACATAGATTATATATTTTTTTATTTACTTTTGTAAAACATTGATAAAAATATTAGGTTTCTATTATCCCTCTAAAACATAGACTGGTAAAAGTTCCTGATAGGTGATTAAGGTTCTGTATTTATTCATTTTCTTTTCAAAAAATACACAAAATTTGTATGAGCTGAGTATGGAATCAAGTGCCTGAAGTTTTATACTGAATGATATTTGCGCAACTTAATATCATAATGTATATCCACCTCTAAAAGGATCACAATTCTGTATCATTTACACACATTCATTTCATGAGGTGAACATTGTGTCATATGGGCTTTCCAAAAAAAGAGTTGGTATATATCTCACTTGGTCTAATATTCTTCTAGATAATTTGGTTATAAATATTGAAGTATATTGTAATAAAATCTGTCTTTTCTATCTGTTGTAAAATTAATTTTTCATTAATCATTTCCTCATCCACTTATGTTGAGGAACCCTACCTAGAAATAAATCCCAATCCTCTATAGGATACATTAACCTGATTGTTATAATACCTCCCACATAACACAACATGGTCAGTGATAATCATAGCATTCTATATACAACTAAAATCATAACATATTAATTTCATTCCCTAAAAACTCATGTTTTCGTTATATTCCCCATTTATATTTTATAAAATCTAATTGAATAATGAAATCCAGTTCTGGCATCACTGATCATAATTTTCCCCCTGAAAACGCTCATTAAAACCCCCCAAAAAGGTATCATTGTCTCTTGTTTTAAGAAAAAAGATATATTACTAAACTTTACCCAGTCAATTAATAATATTTAACCATTTTATTATTCAATTATAGGTTTCTCTTAATATTAATCATCTTGAGAAACACAATCCTTAACCCTCAATGAATAGGCTATATTTCAAAGTCAATCAATACACATAGTTACCATTAACTACCCTCCATTCACACATTAATATTAATATTATAATAGTAAATATGCTATTAATATACACTAAATAGTTTCAAATCATCCCAAATAACATACCAACTTCCATTCCAATATTTCATGAACATATAAATTGATGTTTAACATTTAACTCTATAATTATCTCAACCATCCGTAATTTATATCCTTGTTTGACAAAAACAATTACCAAATTAATGCCCATTTAATTTCAATAATCCATATTTTTCCTTCCTATAAAAATTCAATATTTAATAAATTGTTAATTCCAATTCCATCCCTAATCAAGAAATTTTGGTTCATGTTTATCAATCATTAATTCATAATAAATTCCTATATCAACAACTAATCCAATTTCTAAACCAAGAAACCAAAAAAATGATTTATTCACAAAGAAAACCCAAGATTCATAATTATACCCAACCTGCATCCATGATAATTAAATAGGTTACCTACCATAATGAATAAATAAATCCTACCAAGTAGTAGGCCTCTATAAACACCAATGACTCACAAATTCCATATCCAAATGAAATATAATAAATATAAATATAATTATAATCACACATTTATCTTAACATTATCACCTTCACCCAAAAATGAATGATTCATAATGAAGATACTTATAAAAGTCCAATGCCCTACTCTAATAAAGAATATGTATATAAATAAATATAAAATTTATGATTGGAGATTGAGAATTAAGATATATATTTTGGTCTCCAAAAGTATATCACGATTCATCCAAATTATCACTAAATATAAGGGATATTGTATTGTGAAGTAAACTTCTGACCAATAAAATATAAAAAATGGACCCTATTAAGAAACACCTCTAGATATAATCTAGTTACATGTATACAAATTCATAGTTTCCATGTATCCTTCCAGGTACTCGATGAAACCTACTAGGCATCTGATGGTTGGTCGAGTGAACCGGTTACCTTGGAATGATCAACAAGCACACAACAACCCCTATCCATGAACTTAATGTCCTATACAATCTAACTTATTGAAATTATCATTCTCTTTATTTCCATAACAATAATATCCACCTCAATCCCATAAAAAAATTCAAGAAATACATAAAAGAAAACCAATAAAATAAAATTAAATATAGAATACACATTAATGGAATGGTACAGTAAAATATCTCAACCTTAAGAATTATTTAACTTTATTTGAATTATCGAGCATATAAAATAAAGAATATTATCCATTGAGACCTCATATATACTTATCATTACCATGGATCTTATTATACTTATAAATTATTCCATAAGACTCATAAAATATGAATAAGCATTCCCTGGAACTATTTCTCACTATGATCAATAATCCAAACCCAAACCTATTTTAAATTATGATCAATATCTAGTTCAACATCGTTACATTAAATAGTATGAGAAGGGTTTAAGGATACCTTTAAGAATATTTGGTATTAAATAAGCCTCACATAGTGCAATTATAAATGGGGTGTTGGGTTAGTCTCAGTTGATGCATGGATAATCTGGAATTAATTATACAATATGGGATGGATTTCCCTCAGTGTAACCATTATATTCTATACTGATGTATTTATATAGAATCTATATTAAATTACTTGTGTGACTTGTTAATTGAGACAATTCACTTGGGAGTTCTGGATGATCATGTTTCATTCATTGTAAACATGATCATAGATGGGTAGGATGCAGTTTAGAGTTTGATAGAAAGGTATAAGAATCAATGGGGTGAGGTTCTATTTCAAATTAAAAAATCACGGTCTGAATAATGGTTATTAATCCATGGAATAACCATGTCTGTCTAATATTAAAGACTTTATATATTTCAATAAAGAGTTATCCTAGTGTTATTCCTATATTTAAATGAATTAATCTATGCAAATATATATATCACATTTTGGATATGTCATTTGTAACTTTATGGTGAAAATTTGTGAATGTGTTAATAGGATTGAGATATTAGTGTTGTAGAATTAATCTAATATTGGATGGAGATAATCTAATTTGATATTAACCACATAATAAAAAGACTGATTATATAAAAATGATTTTACTAAGGAGTTATAGATAATTTGACTAAATCATGGTGCATCCCTGATAGAGTTAAGTGTCACACTGGTTTGAGAAGTTTTGTTGTCTTTTTTAATAAGGTAATGGTTCATGCTGTAATATAATCGAATTTTTTTTGGGAGATATGATAGTTCTATATGGTATAGGTAAGATAATAGGACCATAATAGATTAGGGGAAACCATTCCAGTAAAATATTGATGATAATTTTTTAAGGACATTGTGGCTCATGATATTTAAGGTTCCCAACAAAACAATACATGTTCCATTCCATAATGAGTCTGAATACATGAGTCTAATGGATTGACGATTCTAAAAATGTGAATTGTTTCATTCCATGGTTTACTGGTAATTTTGAAAATAAAATCAAACTACTATGAGGTTCTTTAACATTGTTAGAATTTATTCATCAATATCTTTAAGATTTTATGATCATAATGAAGCTGGAGAATTATGACACAGTTCAAGATATGTTTTTAAATATGGGTGGAGTTGATTAGATAATGTGTGTGTGGTGAGAATATGTTACTCTGAGAGGCACAACCAATATTCTAGGACCTATTTTATAGGCTTTTTTGGAAAATGTCAAGGTGTCACACCATGTTCAAATTCTAGGGGAACTTGATGTACATGAAATAATGATCATTAAACTTATTGATTGTAGTTATTCATCATTTGTCTGGGGATTTAGGAAAATCCTATTTCTCCTTTCATTATTCTATCATTAATAAATTGGAACATGGTTAGTGATTCTACAAAAACTACCCACCAAGGATTATCTGCCTAATAATACGAGTGAGTGAACGTTTTAAAAAACCCTTTTGTATGTCATTGTTCTCTCTCACTAAATCTCTTGTTACCACATCATCACCATAAATATATATTCACAATCATCAGAGGTGGGATTCATGTATTATATTAGAGATGGTGTTTTTGGAATCCACTACCCCCATGATAGTTTACTCTGTCTTAGGCCTCAAATTTGGTATGAGAGCATAATGGATAGGGCACCAGTTATGATTTCATTATATATATGTTTATTTTAATTTGTACAATATTTGAAACAAGATAAATATAGTTGATGAATATTTCAATGAAAAGGGCGTACATAGTATGATGGAGAGGGATGTCATCTATAAATGTAGAGGATGATTAATTATATTATATATCATTTCCAAGATGTTCTATATATCACCATATTAAACATGAAATGTTACCATATTACATTTCGATTTGATTCAAACCTACTTTCAAAATGTAGTCGTTCATTGGAACTTTTCCAGTGATACATGGGTTATACATTGGTCAAGAGCATGCGATTTTTGGATGACATCACCTTTTTAGGGGAATGATAATGTCTTATAGAAAACTCTTTCAAATTTATGTATTGTCCAATAATCCTTAAAATTTTAGAATGCAGTATTGATTACCTCCATTTTAGTGATCTATTGTCATCATTCATTAATTTAAACATTATTATATATTAGTGGTTCTCCATAAATAGAACCATATATATATCATAGGTTCTCATTTGATTAGACCATTTGTATGTATTATATTCTCTTTATATTTCATTAACTTGGTAATTATACTATGGTTAAAAGCTAAAAAACATGGATCTTTTTATTTTATCATCCTCAAGATTGGTCGTAGGTGTTTTAGAGTTGGGGTTGGGCCCATGAGAGGGGCTTCCTACATATCCCTAAGAAGGAAATACAAACTCTTGTAGATTGTTGTTTAATAATTCAATATGGAATACCTTAAATTTAATTTTTCACAGACTAATTTGGGTAATTATAAAAAACATGAAACAATTACCAAGTGATGTGGATTTTAATGCTATTCATTCATGACCAAGTGAAGTGATTTTTAACGCCATGCATTGGGGGTAGAGTGAATTTTCTTTTATGTTCATCAATCCATGACCTATTGTATTTTGATTTGAGTCTCATATAAAAATAAAATGTATCCATTACCTCCAAAAATATAATCACATACATTTTAGGTTCTACAATTTGAGTTTGTCTGGATGAACTAGTCCATGATTTTTAATATCATGCTTTAAAAACTTCATGCTGTCTATTTTAATGGAATATATTTTAGACTTATATTCAGTGATTTCATGGAAATGGTGGGTTTGGGACTTAAATATAGACATCCTATTCCATTAAATTCTATATATTATTAACTAAAATGGTGTAGTGGTGATAAGAATCATAGATAATGTGGCCCATTGAGGGTGGTTTCACAGCAGATAAGGAGTCAGAAGAAAGTGGTCCAATAACGGATATAACCCATTAGGGATGATATATCCCATCGAATATGGCCCATTAAGAGTGGTTTATGAGAGGGAATATGAACCAATGGGGATATGTTGACTCTTAAGCCATATATCCCATCGAGGAATGGTGTCTTATAGGGAATATGAACCAATGAGTTAGGTTTGGTGGGGACATTTATTAAAGTTTTCCCCTAATAAAAAACAAATTTATATGTTTGATTTAAAGTACAATCATGGATTTAAAAATTAATAAATAAATTATCACATATTTATTTCTCTTCTACATAACATAAATTTGATAATGTTATATAGTATATATCACACAAAAAGATTATAATAGTTCCCTGAAATAATGGGAACCTTGAAATGTTATGGTGAAATTAATCAACTTTAGTCTTATGAATGTATGATGTTTTCATATGGTATATAGATTTTATAGGCCATATTTTTTTGGATATTCATAATAGGATGAGGCTTAATCTCATGATGTCTTCACATAGTAATCTTAAGATGAGTGATTATGATAATAGTCCTGATTTTAAGAATTCCACATTTTTTCTTTTCATTAGATATTACTATCTATGAGAATGTCAAGTGATCCTTATACATTACACTAATTATTTATATATTTCATAACATGCATGCTTTGATATATTGATGAAAACAATGACACCATATGTTTATGGTGAAGTTGGATAAGTTGGGTGTGTCCAAAAAGATATTTTGTTAATGAATAAATATAGTTAGGATTTATATGTTTAATCATTATGGAAGATGATATATTTTCCCTCTATTGTAATTTAATTTTGAAAACTATATTCCATTGCTATAGTGTATTGAAAAGTTCATTTCATGTAGTCAAAGAAACAAATACTGATAATATAGGTTGATAAAATTAGTATGTGACCTACATGATGAGATATCATGCCAAATTGATTATATTACATAATTAGAATTATTTTTTATTTGGTGTTATTGAGGCAGTAATGTTTTACTCAATGGGTACTTTTAGTGTTACTATATGCTGCTATTTGAATTCAGTAAATCCCTCCCAATGATACTAAGTAATATACCTATGGGGCCACACACATAGTATTTCCAATGATCATTGTAAAATAAAAATTTTATTTAATAATTAGAATACTAATCATATTTAGGTGTGAAATATAAGTTAGGATACTAGTAATAGTAATGATATACCAAGACTCATTTAAAAATATTATTTTATTTATTGATTTTTTTATTATCCATGAGGCCTTTGTGATTTATATAAATAAATAAATAAATAATCAACACTTTGTTTTCTAGGGATTAGGTGATTGGCTAAGGCCCTTTATAAGATTAATAATTCTCTACAGATCCTATTTATATAAATAGTTATGTTATTTCTATTGTAGCCCTGTAACTAAGTGAGAATCATTAAGTTGGGCACACCATTTCTTATCCCTTGATAATTCACTGTATGAAGAACATCAATAGAGTTTCCTCTAAAGCCTAAGAGATTATCTCAAACCCCTTACTTCATTTAAATATTTATGTAAGTAGAATAAATCCATACAACATGAAGGATTGTGTTACGATCAAAGATGAGTAGCCAAAGATTATCAATACCACTAAGCTAGCACTATAAGTAACATCAGTGACACTTTGAGATCAAGGATCTCATTTGGATAACCAAAAGAAGTGTTTTATCCCTGAATTCTCGTAGCATAATTATAGTAATACCAAAATAGTTTTCAAATGATAAATATCTTATTACAAGAAACAACTCAATGCCAAGGTAAATATTCCTTTTGAATTTATTATGTGATTGATATTAATGATCATTTATCCTTGTTATAGGATTAATTATCTTGTTTCATTAGTTTTAATCATGATACATGTCATTATTTATCATGTAATTATGATTTATTAAATTAACTAAATGAAAAAACCATAATTAGTTATTCCCTCAACTAGATTATTATATTCTTGAAACAATCAAGTGGTATCAGAGTTGTCGTGTTAAAATTTATAATTATTTAATTTGATGATCATTGTTTGAAATTTTTAAGAGTATATCATTTATTTTATAATCATTTTATTTATTTTAAATCCAATATATATTATTATTTTACCTTTATATGTCCAATTAATTGTTAATAATAGATTAAAAACATTCCAAGAACCCTTAGGGGGGTTTCGAGGTTTTATTCTTGATAACCTAGAAATAAACATTGTGTATCCCATTAGAAGACATTGTAAATCCTAGTTCTTTACAAAAATGGGAGGT
The DNA here is from genome assembly GCA_963277665.1 of Viscum album. NCBI lineage: Eukaryota > Viridiplantae > Streptophyta > Magnoliopsida > Santalales > Viscaceae > Viscum > Viscum album. The sequence continues at coordinate 409,438,357 of OY728130.1, forward strand.
TAAAATTAGTTTGGATGTGTATTATGAAGAAAAAAATGGAACCATTATCCACTTTATGTTGATCGATCCATAATGGAAAATATCATTCTGGACATGAAGGAACGGAGCTGGCATAAATCTTGTGTAGTCTACATGCATTAAAAGAGATATTCACAAAAAAAGACATGGTAAAATACAATAATGTATTTATTAGATGAGGAAAAAGGACTAAAATATTTGAAACAAAGAGTTTACATGATTTTTAGTTGGTGTACATGTTTTGTAATTTATAAATATCCATGGAAAAATACATTATGAGTCCCTATGTTTGTATCCTTCCTAGAAAATAATCTGAACATACAATGTGTGGTAGGTTTGTACCCAACAAGTATCTAGAACTATTTACATCAAAGGGAAAAAATAATTGTACCATTAAAATTATTCCACATGTTTTTTATGTTTCATTAATTGGTATTAAAATTAGTATAGTATGTCTAAAAAATTAAATTCAAAAATAATTTTCACGAAAAAATTACAATATTATGTCAGGAATGAACATAAATTACCCTATACTCCCTGTAGATTAAAATAATTACATGTATTCTAAACTGAAACATGTCAATATTTAATTTATTAAATGTATAGGATGTTCAATTATGTGATATTTGATATATGGTACATGTCATCTAAATGCACAATACGTGACTACAAAACACACTCAGTTGTTCAGTTGGTTAAATTATGTGTTTCCTCTAAGTACTCATATAAAATATAATATATATTAAAAAAATTAAATTATTTAAATTTTCGAAAATTATATTGGATGAGTATCTCTAGGGATATTTCAATGAATATCATGAGAAATTATTTAATTATTAAATAATATAATGAATTTATTAATGCAATTTATATTGATTAAGAATGATTGAAAGGAATGCTAGTTTTTTTAATAACCATTCATTTTATGTTGGTGACTGATAATGAGATTTGACCAACCAATGTGTTGATTGGGTTTGTATTTTAATTTAATAGTATTACATAAGTGTTAAATGTAATATTTTTTAATTAAATTTAATATGATGACCATAGTTTCATCCCTTAACCATTATTATATAAGACTTATGTAACTATGGATTATTTTATATATCAAATACCCAAGGTTCCACTCTCCATCATGTGAGTAAAATTTGTAAAGGATAGATCTTCAGGTGGATGAGTTAGTTAAGAACCCATTCTAAGGTGAAAAAAATCAAGAAGGTACCATAGTTAATTTGTGGAATGATATAATTCTAAAGATAAGATCATATAATTAATTGTTTTCAATAGGATCATACATTTATTTATTGCTAGCTCAATAAATATATCATTAAGGAGATCAAAATATTGTTGTGTTATTTATTTTATGTTATTCTATTTAATGGTCAATTTTTATCGATAATTTATCATGATGACATAGATGAATGAATTATTAAGACTAAAAGATGGAAATAACATAAATAGATTATATTTAATTTTTTATCAATAAAATCACAATTGATTATAAAAAATCCAAATAATAACAACAAGGGCATGAAAAGGAAAATATAATAATTTTTATCTATACTAAATAAAGTCACTTAATAAAATATATATTCATAATAATCTTTTTGTTACTTAATTAATGAATGGAGACATAGTTCGAAGTAATTCATTAATCATATACATGGTTCTTTCAATTATCATGGTAATCTAACTAATTTTTGGGTTGACTTAACTGAGTAGGAATAAGAGAAGAATTTTAATGTAGTTATTGTTGTTACTAAATGGAAAGTGTTGATAAAATTCATGTAAGGAGTTAAGGATTTGGGAGTCCACTCATTGGATCAAAGAGATTCAATTTGGAAGTTGGAAATATCACCTAAATACATACATTCATAAGATATCTTAGTGAAAAATATGGATCATGAGAATTGAATTAGGGATCCTTATAAATATAATGTTCATAGGATATGATATTTCATTTATGATGGTGAGGTCTATTAAGAATTGATACAATATCGGTTGATTCCGAATATAATTAAAATGATTTCTTTTTACATATTTTGCTAATCAAGTAAGGTATGAATAATTTTTTTATTTTCATATAAAGTTGAATGTTCATAAACCATATTATCCTTGTAATATATACTGAATAATTAAAATAAACTAACTAGTATTAATTTGTATGAATTGTACATGTTCTCCCTTGATATAGTATTCTATGAATAGAATCATTATATACTAGTGTCCCCAATTCATGATCAACCTATAGGGGAGGAAAGTGATAAATATCTCCCAATCCATGAGAAACATAATTATGATTAACTAAAGGCCATTTGTTGGATGTTTTCATCCATTTCGAAAAACTTATGAAGTTACATGAGGATATGGATGCCTATAGAATACTTCGGAATCTCCATGATCTTAATAGTAGAGAGATAGACATGAAATGTTTGAGATCTCCAAGGAACTACCCATGATAAAATGTAGAATATATAGACTATATCAGTCTCATTTAGTCAATATTGTTAGCTAAATAGATAATATATATATTATAGGTTTTATGATACTAAATAAATTGTGCATCGATCTCACTCTTTCATTCTTACCTCATAGAATATCCCACATTATTATGACTTTTATCATCAACAACATTTTGAATTATCTATCACATATCCTTATATTAATTGTCACTGTTTATAAAGACATTAATAAATAAATTACTTTTCTAGTTATTGTAAACAAGAGAATATACAAGGAAAAAAATCCCCAAGGCAAGCACTATGTGTAAGGCCTCATCATATTTTTATTCCAAGAGAAGGAAGATCATGGGGAACTAAAAGGGACAAGACACTATTTTTTGGATGTGGCCTAAAGGGCCATTGGAAGAGGAATTTCACCACAAAAAATAAGTATGATGAATCTTTATGTGAATTAATTATCATATTGAATCTATTGTTTTCTACAAATAAGAATCATTTTGAAGAGATAAAAAACATACCAACTGTTGTGTGATTTTATATTATGTTATTATTTGATTAAACATGTTGTTAAATTACAATTGTTTTATAAATATGTTATATAATGTTTGGAGAAGTGATAATAAGAAGAATATGACAAATATTTATCATTTATTTTCATGTATTTCTCATATATTAAATGTCATAAAATAATTTGGGGTGTGTTTTAATTGGAATTTTGAGATAAGAAACAACATGAAAAAATAATACATATCCCAAGAAGGGTTCTTTCACTTTCACCTAAGGGATCACATGAGTTGTAAATTCATAGTCAATGTACTAAAAGTAAGATGAACTTGAAATTATCACATGAATTATGTTCTCATGGTCACTCATGTGATGACATGAAGTGGAAAGTTACATACAATATAATAATCATAAGAAGAACCAATATTGGATATATATTATGAAAAGTAATAATCAATGTAATAACTACATAAAAGTGATGACTTATCGAGAGCTTCATATGGTATGTGAAGTTACAATGATGCTGTGACAACATGAAATAATGTTTATTTATTACATGAATAAATATGGACCAACCAAATAAAGAAATAATTGTCAAGATAAAACAGCCCAAGACCTTCACTCTTAGATATGATGCTGAATTTATAAAATCTATATTTTTTTTCTTTAACAACAACGAATGTGAACCATTTTTCTCCAATAAAAACATAAAACAAAAGTAATAAATGTAGGATAACATACATATCCATGGACCTTTTAGGTTTACACTTTTATATTATTAAGACCAACTCATTTAATCTTGGATTCGGAAACATCTTGTTCATAAACATGACCAACATCTCTTATTTGGCCATGATTTTCTTATTTCACATTCGATCATTAACATCATCTATATAAAATCCCTTCTAGAAGAAATTTAATCAACCACATTTTTTAATACGAAGGGAAAAGAAATAATACAATGGTTGAGGTCAAATGATCAGTAAGGGTAGACATAAAATTTAGTCACTAAAAGGCATCAATGATTACAACAAGTTCATATGGGCATGATAAAATAATCAGAGCACATGACTGAATTATAAGTTAAATCATACCCATTATTACATGGATCATAAAATATGAAAACAAGGAAAATTAATGAATCATCATAATCAGTAATCATGAGCCATGAGATATCAATCTTGATCATAAAAAACATTATAAAACCATAATATACAATTAAACCCCTTTTTGGTTACTTGTAGCATAATATTCATACCCCATTTGGAAAAACAATTAATTAGAACAACCATACATCTAACATATAATATAATAATTACCCAATTCATTGGATATAAATAATAGGGATCACACTTTTTTAATCTAAATTGGTCTCACCTGTAATCCATAATGGGGCCCCACAGTTCATATAAGCTATATCAAGATCACTAAATTCTAATGAGCTATAATGGGGATCAACCCTTTGTATAAAATATATTGGTCTCACCCATGAGTTATACTAGGTCTCAACCCTTATTATAATCTTTATTGGGCTCACTCGTTTTATATAATTCTCATGTATTATATCATGAGTAGAAATCATTCATCCTAAAACTCATAAAACAATAATTATTCCTATTATAACTTCATTAACCCAATAAAATAAATGGGTTACATAATAATCACAATGAATCATGATTAACCCATGGAAAATTAAATTTCTCCCTAAATAACACTTTGAATCATGACAATGGAAAATAAATAGGGTTTATAACAACTTCATTGAAACAATCTTAATCCATCCAAAGAAAAATGATAATGGTATCAATAGAAAATATCCACTTTGGGGGGAAGTATCAAATATTTTTTTTATAGTTTATGAATTTAAATACCATTAACATAATTAGAAAAAATCTTGAGGAAAATTTCTTTTCAATTTTAAAATAACTTTTAAAACATTAAAATATTTATAAAATACATATCTTTGAAATCAAACTCAGAAATATATGATGGGAGTTTTAAAAAAAATTAAAACATTTCCTGATTTAAATTTCCATTCATATTTAAAAAAAATTAAAAAAATTAAATCATTTTTAGAAAAGGTGGTTTTGGAAAAAATATATTTATAACTGAAGGGATAAATAAGGTCTCATTTTCTTAAAAGTAATTTTCTCATCAATTTTATGTACTAATGAGTTTAAAATGGTAATATTTCATATAAATAAAATTAATAAAAAATTTATAGATAATTAATGATTTTATTGAGTAATTGATCATAGGATCTCATCATTGTAATCATAATAATAAAAAATCATGATAAACGATGACATCTTAGAAAATGACTCTTAATATTTTAGTAACATTGATTCCTAGTCCACATGAAACAGTAACATTAAATAAAACATATAAAATCGTGATAATATTTATTTTCATGATATTACATGTCAACGGGGAAGTATATATACCACACAAAGAAGGTAATTATAAAATATAATAAATGTCTCAAAGAAGGAAAATTGAGACAAAATGTTCTTACCGCTTTCGTAACTTCAAAACTATAAACCCCATGAAAGATGGATCCTATAATTAAAATTTAAATCCCAATTAATTTAAGTATAATAATCATAAATATACATTAACATCTATTTTATTGAACACAAAATAAAAATAATAGATGAATATGGAATATATCTCATAGAAATAAAAGCAAGATATGAAAAACATTTACCTAGAGCCCGACTTGTCACGTATGTCTTTGTTTTCATGAATAATAAATTATTGTTAAATATTTAATTAGAAGGTAATTTTTTAATATTTATTAATTATTTTATTTACATTAGTTAAATGTATATACAAATATTTAATCAAATAATATCATGACAGATGTTTTACTATATTCATCTTATGTGTCAAAAATGACTTCGGTTGGTCGATTTGGGTCATTGAGGTAATTATTTAAACATATCTTCAATAATGATCAAGAAATAATTATCATAATTTTACATCAATTATATCGTTAAATTAATTCATGAAATATGTTAATTATAAATGAACCAACACTATGATCCTGAAGATAGTATGTCATATGTAAGCATGAGTAATGTTCCCATTTTTCAATGATCATTACTGAAAGGATTTAAGTAACATTTATCTTTCAATAATTTTATTTTTTCAAAAATAACATATTATTTAATTATATATACATATATATCATTCTTTTTATGGGTGATGAAAAAATAATTATCACATCACTTTGACGAGGCGGTAGTTCACACATCAACGAATGATGTTATTACTCTTTTAGTGTGTGTAATGGTTAGAATAAAAATGTGTATTATTTTTGCAAAAAAATAATTATTTCATTCATATCATAATGATTTAATAGTTATCATAATAATTAATCATAGTTACCCTTATTACATTCCATATATAATGTTAGTGAAAAACGCTTCACATCACTTCTCAAGGTGGTAGTCATCCATATATACACATGATTGATACTATCATATCACTTATGGTACAAGATTTAAAAATGATTTGCTTGATATAATGCCTAAAGAGGTATAATTATGTAATAAATATTTTAAATATCATCTATAAACTATATTTACATCATCATTCCAAACCATGAATGGTGTTACTGTAAAAATGAACGACATTATTTCATGAGTCAGCTATCTATAATACACATAAATGATAATTTTATAAACCATTTGATGTAATTGTGTGTGTTTTTATTTCATAACCTTAACATAATAATATATTAGTATATTTATGATACTTATTTTATTATATAAATATTTAACAAGATGAATTTAAGGGTTGGATAAAGGAATAAAACAAAGAACCCTTGTTGATGAATGTTACCTCTAATTTGAGTAGCCCCTATTGGTTAGAATCAAAGTAACTACTTGATTAAAATTATTCAAAATTTAATCCATATTGTATGATGGTGGGAAGTGCAGAATTAATTTGTGATGTTCCTGGCCAAAAATGTTGTTTTTAAGGTGTGAAGGGAGGAGGACAGTGGGTGTCCTTTTATAGGTGGGGGAGAGGACACACTCGGTATTTTTCAAAATAATGTAATGTGATCCAATTTTTATACATGACAAAAGGATCCAATAATTCATGAAACTAAATACTAGAAATATGAAGGTAAAAATTTAGGCATAAAATGTGTTCATAAAAATATTATAGTCCATTTGGCCACTTAAGAATAATGTTTAGCCACTTGTTAAACTCGTTTCTTTCCTTAATCACTATGTTTAATATTAGTTATTTTAAGTAATAAAATTAGTAAAAAATAATTTAAAATTAATAGAGAATAAAAAAATTATGATTCCAAATCTAGAATAGATTTTTTACATTTCAATTATTAGAAGTCAAAAAAAATTATTTAATATTAATTCTGTAGCAGCGGCGGGACAACGAGTTTTTAAGAACAATTTTATTTAGAAAAAGTTCATTCGATATTAACTATATAAATAATAATAATAATTGAATAATACTAAAATCATATTTGATTATATATATTCTATAAATTTTATTGAAAACATTTTTCATGAAATAATATTTTAATTAATTAAAAATGATTGACATTATGAATTTTAATACGTTTCTCGAAAACTCATCTTTAATCCTAGAAAAATCATATATTAAAAACCAATATAAAGTTGAATAAAAAAATAAAATGAAATAAATATAACGAAAGAGTAAAAATTTTAAATTAAATAAAATTTTAATCATATTTTTACTCTTATATTAATTAATTTTTTACTATAAATTCATTTTCTCTAAAAATCGGTATTTTCACTATTCAATAAATAATCAATATTTTCAAAAAAATCCCAAAATTTTACAGAAACTAACATTGGAATTAAAATAAAATGTGTAATTTTTATTTTTTGAAAAAAATATTGTATTTTTAAATACTAGTTTTGAAATAACTTTTCCATACATTGTTAAGAGAACTGCATTTTTGTAAAATAAATAGTTTTCAGAGTAAAAAAAGAATTATTTTGATATCATGTATAGAAAAAAGGAAGAGTTTTAAGTAATATATTGAATATAAAATATATAATTTTTTTAATATAATCCAAAACTGTTATCTTTTTAATTTATGGGTATAATGGATAGTTGTGTGCATACAAATAGTTGTTTCTAGATTTTCCATTATTTTCAAAATGGTTTTATTTTTTATTTATAATTAATTTTTCCCCAAATAACTCATTCTATATGACTGTGTAAATAATATTTGTAACACTCCATGATTTCATAGTATGTTATATCATTAATTTAATTTATTAGCTTGCGCTACACACAATACCAAGTTCGAGCGCACTACATCTTACCACACTAACCGTTCAAAGAGCGGTTATGAATAGTATTAACTGCATTTTGAATCTTATATACACTATATAAATTTAACATTCATATTTTTTTCCTAGACTAAATTTATGAAAAAATTCATTTTTACATAAATCCAACCTATGGAGACCTTTTGATTAAGTCAAAAGGATGAACCCGAAAAATAGTTAAATATTTCATCACCTCTTTGAGGTTCTTTTCGTGTTCTAGTTCTTTTTTCTTTGTTGTTTCCTATCTAAAATAATAAATCCAGTATCTTCTATATACATTGATGTTATTATAAAAATGTTACACCCATATTCATTATTCTATCCATCCTATAAGTGACAAAGTCACCACACATGCGTACGTACGGATTACCGTCTCCATGTTGCAGTGTAGTTTGTTATTAAAACACTTCATTATTTGGACTTTTATAATAATGAGTATAAATGATGTAAATAATAAATATAACATGTTAATTATTATGTATATATGATATACCATCCAATTACATATGATTTCACCATCAATATAATGATATTGTCACTCATCCGTATGTACGGATTGCCATCTCCACGATGCCATGAGATTTATTTCCACATTCACCATTCAACGATGATTATAAAATAAATATCATTAATAAGTATATAATATATAACATAATAATGCTACGGGATATATATATATATATATCTTTACTTACATATATCTTATTCACTTAGTTCTGTTCAATACGATATGAAAACAGAAACTGTGTTTATGCATAGGTACAACCTACCGTCTCCATAAACGGTGTTTTCCATTTCATATATACATCTAATAAAAATATATATATTCTAAATATTTATGATATATAAATCATGTTTCAAAACTTGGAAGCATTTAAATCATGATCTATGTGATAGAATCAGCAGTAAAAATCTAAAACACATACCATAAAGGGAGCGATTATTACCCGAAATGTTAATTTAACATGGAAATTATTATTAAATGCATAGTATAAAGTCATATATTTATCATGTATGATATAATAAATATTAATATTTTTCTATTATAATTTAATAACGTACAACGGTCTTTATACAGTAGGTTAAACGTACCCTCGACTCATGAAAATTGCAATGTAGGGGTTAATTTCACAATATCTTTATTATCCGAGGTTGTTTTTAGGTAGGAATCTATTGAGAAATATTTATTATACATTTCCATATTTCCTGAAAGTGTTTTCAAAGTGATTATTTTATGGGACTTTTTTACCAACACATCATTATAAATGTTTTAATTATTTATTCTTCTAAATAAATATCATTAATGTCTATGTTTTAAAAAATGGTTTTTAAGGATTTAACTATATGGACATAATTTTTTTAAAACTTTTAATTCCTTTCACAATATTGAAAGTGGTATGGGAAAAATTGATTCAAAAATGTTTTTAAATGTGTTCCTTTCTAAATTCCATTACTTTTAAATGTTTTCATGAGAAAGGGTTATTTCTCCCAAAGAGTTTTACAAATTATTTTCATCTATGTCAACAACATTTGATGGATTTTAAACTTGTTGAAGTTAATTTGTTATGAAAAAAATATTCCATATTGTATTGAAGGTTTTGTGATATTTTTTACTATTGATGTGTTATTTTTATACCATTCATGTTTTATGGATAAAGTATTTACATTTCATATGCTAGTTTTAATACGGATGTTTATGTTATGTTTAATCCTTCTCATATGAGTAATTCATTGGACTTATTAAGTGACAGGTGAAGCCCGCTATATCTCCTCGATGCATCTATATGTCTCATGAAACAAACTAGGGTCTTGGAACATGACCTTGACTATGATGTTATGATGTCTTTTATTATGCATTCCATCATTTTTAATATGGATATTGATATTTCATGTGATTATTTTACTAGTAAAATATTTATGAGAATAAGTAAATGGAATTATTTGATTTTATCGTTTTCATATTATAATGAAGATTATGTTTAGAAGGATTTTGTTTTAGTCTAATTCATTGGCTTAAATTTATATTCTTAATTATGAATGTTTCTATTATACTATTATCCTTTTTGTGCATCTGAGCTCACCCCTTTATATGTTTTATTTTTCCAAAGATATGAAAAAAATATTTTTTGAATGATAAGCAGGGTTAAGCTAAGGGATTGATGGAATTCTCAAAGGATCATTTATGTAGTATTTTATTTTCTAATGTGTAATGTAATGTTCATGTATGTAATCTATATTCCAAGACTACTAAACTGATAGGCCTTTCAGGACTTGATTCCTTGTAATGATGCCAATGTATTTAAATAATGAACTGAATCCCATAACTAGGGTCAGGGTGTTACAGTTGGTATCAGAGAAAGTTTAGCAATAACCGTGGAAACTAGATTTAGATAAACACTGATTAGAGAACACTACCCCATGATAGACTTTTCAGATTAGTATAGAATAACGTTCTAGAATTTTGGTACTGTAGGGATTTTTTGAGTTTACTAAGAAATACATTCTTTTCTAGATACGAGAAGGTAGAGGTGGCTCTAACACAGATGTACCTAAGGGTAAAACCCAAAAACACAACTTTGAGCAAGACCTGAACAGAAACTGGTGCACAAAAATGGGCTTTGCTGCACTCATGGTTACGACACTCTCGAGGGATATGCTTAGAATTATTCTCATTTTCTTTACAAACAACTATGAAGGGTTAATGAGTATATACCTCCTCAAAGAAAACTTTTTGATGACTATGGATTATATCCGTTAACTGTTCAATTTATGTTAATAGATTTACATGTTCTGAATTATGAATTTTCATTCATAAACTAACCTAGTGTATGTAATTGTTTAGAAATGGCACCCAGTAGATGGAATGAGACCTCTAGCAGTACGCATGATCCAAAGAGTAAGAAGGACCATATTATTCCTGGTTTTTAAGCCAACATTGGGAAAGGAAATATTCTCCCATGTATTATCATCATACAAAGAAATAATATCATGTGTTAATAAGATAAGTAAAAAAATTGCTAAGTCCTATGGCCTTGAAGGGAAGCCAGAGAAGAAAACGATGGTAGAGAGGAAGACAGATAAAGGGAATAAGGTAAAGAAGGATTTTCCCATATTTCTAACTATGGAAAGAATCATCTCGGTAAATGCGTGAAAGGAATGGGAGTTTTTTATTAGTGTAGAGAAAAAGGACACCAAGTATATGATTTCAAGGGTGAGAAAAATGTTTCAAACGTACAATGCATCATGTGCATCGAGATGGAACACTATGCCAAATCAATGTCCAAATAATCAGAGTATATCCTAAATGCTGCTATTGGATAAGAATCAAGATATGATACTACCGAAAATAAAGAGGAATGATTAAAATTTATTATGTCGTAATTAAATAATTGTGTCATTTGAGTATTGTATTAATGATGTACATGTTATAGTAATTATAGAGTATATAAGTATTGTACTACAATACTATTTCATTAAGGACTTGAGATTAGTGGAACCAAGAAAAGTGACTCAATAGAAAGTTAAACTTCTTGGAAAATATATGGTTAAAGGAAAGAAAAAAAAATATATTCTTGATACTGAGGTATTTATTTTATAATAATATATCATTGATGTGGATAAATTATATTGGATATTATTTACATCCTTGGAACTGGTTAATGGTTTGTTTATTCAATTATTTTTGGAGTTTACAAAATTTTTGGATATAAGGAGTATATCTAGTATTCTATAAGGAATAAGTGAGTAGGAATGTAATAAATATGGTTATATAATAATTGACGGTGTTGCCATGTTTTAAAAGAATACATGATGAAGGTATTCACATATTTTTATGTGGAAAAAAGGATCTTCATTGTGTTTATCTTTTTTATAAATTTTGGAATGTATGTTTGGACAGAAGTATTGTTGGATAATTCTAAAGGATGGAATCGAATAATTTTGACATTGGATACTATTGTTAAGGTTAAATAATTTGTTGAGATTATTTTTGGATTGTCCGAAGAATGACAACCCGAAGGTCGGACGATAAACCATCGCGTCGGGCAATGCTGCAAGACTTGATCCCGCAATCGAAGGGTGACAGGGTGCATCACCTTCCACTAGCCTACATGATCTCCTAGTTTGTATAATGTAGTTTTTTTAAATAGTATGACAAATGAATTATAAATTCATTATTTTTGTAACCCTATACATATGGATAAAGAGAATATTTTTGAATTCTGTTATCTTTTGGAGTGAAAGATGAGTTTGTGGTAGGAATTAGAAAAAAGATGAAACTCTACTTGTGAAGTATATATATATATATATATATATTCTCTTATTATATGAATAAATTAATTCCTAAACATCAGGGGAGGGATCATATAACCCAAATCGTGTTACCCTAATACCATATGTTTTGTAGAACATATAATATTTTAAATCATCTTAGATTGATGGCTTTGAGGCCCTCAATTTTACACTTGTTTGTGATTGATGACCTCAATCACTCCCTAGATATATTTAATTTTTCCATCCAATTATGTGTCTCTAATTTCCACCAATTTTCTCCTAATAGAGATCATAATTTGTTGGTGACATTTTCATTTCCATTTCCCTCTTATTAAGAATAAATTTTATTAACCAAATTTCAGATGTGGGTTTTCCACAAAAGTAATTTTCTATTTTTAACGATTTATTTTCCAAGAACAATTTAAAATTGAAAGGGAAAAATTTATTGAAGGAGGGGATAATGTAACACACAGATATTTCATAGTATGTTATATCAATACAGTAATTAAATGGCTTGCTCGACAAGCAACACTGAGTTCGAGCACACCAAAACTTACCACACTAAATATTCAAAAAGCGTTTATAAATAGTATTAACTTAATTTTGAATCTTATATACTCTATATAAGATTTAAATTCATATTATGTGTTTCTTAGACAAAATATAAGAACAAATTCATTTTTTAAATAGAATAATTATTTTTCAAAAAAATGCAATTTTACCGCCTTTTAATGGTGAACCCTTTTTAAAACACATATTTGACACATTTATATATTCAATTTAATGAAATTAAATTTTTCTTTTTAATTGGTACATAAAAATTTAGTTTAGATAATTTGTTGGTACTTTTCTGATAACATTCATATTTAGATGAATAGTGATAAATACTATGTTTTAATTGAAAAAAACTTTTTAATGAAAATATTTTATAGTGATAAATTATGAATTTTAATGGTTTAGAAGTATAATTAGATTATATTTTTATAATTTAATACAATTTTGGTCATTATATGTAAACTACCATTTAAATTTAACATAAACACATGTCAATCTTTTGATAATTGTTTTTCTTAAAAACCAGCTTTTTGGTTCTGACTATGAGAAGTAATTTCAAATTAATAAAGGAAACTTCTTTGTTTTTAATTTTGTAAAATATACATACTTTTTTAATTCGGAATATCAAAATTATCTTATTGTAAATTTATGGAATTTTTCTGAAGACATTAAATTTTTGATGAATAGTGAAAAACAATATGTTATTATATAAAACTAACTTTTTATTAAAATAATTAGTTATTTTATTTTAATTTATTTTAGGTAAATATTGATAAATAATACCTGTATATGTTCAAAGTAATTCATTGGAGTCGTTTTATTATAAGATCATATATATATATATATATATAGCATCCCGCCTTTTTATCACATAAACTTTCATTACATTTTACAAAACCGAGGATCTTTAAGGTTTAGTGTCTTGGAAACCAGGAACATAAAACATGAAAAAAAAAATATTCTTCTTAAACACTTGAAAGGCTTCTCCTTATGTTCATCCTAGGTTCATTATTGCATCTCAGAACCTGGGGACATACATCAATGGAAAGGGTGATCAAAAGGCCCAGTAAGGAAAACAAGAGAAACATTTTACATGTGAACTAGAGATACTTCAATAAGGTCATGAAAAGAACATTAAGGCATGAGAAAGAAATCATGGGATATATCATAATAAAAGTAACATTTTTCATAACTTGTAAATGTGGCTACATCATTTAACATAGACAATCATGAACATATCACCAAGGTCCATCCCCAAGGTGTCATTTGAAAATTACCATGGTTATTCACCAAGGTATCGTGAAAATTGTAATCTCTAGTAGTTACATCATTACCCAATGCATTGGAGCGCTATCAGGGCGTAACCTTAAATTTGCCTTTATTATCATGTGAGACACATATATCATCATCAAACATTTCATAAATAACCCATATAGAATAAAATAAATGGGTTTCATTTCATAATCATAACGTTTTAAAAACTGCTTTAAAGACATGATCTTTACGTCACTTTAAACCCACAGAAAGGGAAAGAGGGTTTCACGTATGTAATTCCAAGATTTTTAAAATAGAACATTTTGATATATATGTGAATACACCTGTAGAAATAAGAGCTTTGAGTATTCACTTTATAACATAAAATAATTTTTAGAAAAGAGAGAGAGGCATTTTGAGACGAAAATTCTGCAGCATAACGGCTATGTTACAAGGTTTTAGAAAACATTGAGAAGAGAGGGGACATGGGACAAACATTAATAAATGACCCATAAAACAGTAGAGGGACAAAATATAAGAGATTTATGAACATGGTAAATAAATTTGAAAATATACCATATGAAATGAAGAACATGAAAGGATGAAAAAAAAAAGATTTCTCTTGTTAGAATTCGGAAGCCTAACGACGTCACTTAAACTTCAACAAAATTGAATTGACAAGGTCAAATAGGGTCTCTCATCATATGAACATAAGAGTCCATTATGATAGATATAGAGATCATACCCCAACATAATAGAAAGTAACTTGAAAGAATTGACATTAAAGTAGAACTTCAAAATGAGAATGGTGAAGAACCACTTAAAAAATTCGGCAGCCTAACGGCGCCACTTAAAACATCAAAATACTGAATTGAAGATATCAAATGGGGTCTCTCATCATATGATCATAAAAGATCAGTATGATAAATTTAGATATCATACCCCAACATAATAGAAAGGAACATGAACGAATTGACATGAAAGTAGAACTTCAAAATGAGAATGGTGAAGAACCACTTAAAAAATCCGGCAGCCTAACGGCGCCACTTAAAACTTCAAAATACTGAATTGAAGAGATCAAATGGGGTATCTCATCATATGATCATAAAATATCAGTATGATAAATTTAGAGATCATACCCCAACATAATAAAAAGGATCTTGAAAGACTTGACATGAAAGTAGAACTTTGAAAAAGAAAAGGGTGAAAGAATCCCTTAAAAATTCGCCAGCCTAACGGCGCCACTTAAAACTTCATAAAACGAAATAATGAGAGTAAGAGGGGATCTCTCATTATATGAACATAAAAAGGGCAGTAAGAGGAGTATAAAAGAACATCCTCCAACATAAGAACATGGATCATAAAAGGAATGACATAAAAGAGATCACTTGAAAAGAAAGAGAGGGGTCAGATCCCTTACCTTAAATTGTAACTCTTAAACCTCAAAGGATGGGACCTTGAGGGCTTCGGGGAACCTTGGGAGGACTCCTTGGGAGGTAATGAGACCAGAACTTCGTTGGGGATGAGTGGGGAGTCGAATGGATGAGAGGAGGGCTTGGTATTTATAGGGAAAGTGAGGGGACAAGGCATTAATGGCCAAGGGACACCTCAAAAGTGGTTTTCTCAAAAGCATGGGACCTCCCATGGTACTTCCCATAAAGTTAGGCCACATGGGGACCCCCACACAATAATTCATCGCCCTTGGTCGGCCAACCCTTAAAAAAATCTCATGACATCATCATGACACAGTTATGATGTCATTAAACATACTGAAACCCTAAAACTGTATTTTCACTATTCACTGAAAATTCAACTTTCTCAGAAAGATCCCAAACTTTCACCTTAATCAAATATCAATGCTCTGATTTCAAAAATGAACTCCATTTTATACAAATAATTTTCTAAATATTTTTAAATTATTTTTTAAATAAATACACTATTCACTGAAAATTCATTTTTTCAGAAAAAACCACAAAATTTACCATAACATAATATCGGTGCTCTGAGTTCAAAAATGAAATCCATTTTATAAAAATAATTTTCTAAATATTTTTATTTTAATTTTTAATTAAAAAACACTATTCACCTGAAAAAACTAATATTTGAATAATAATTTATGAAACCGTTATTTATCCATTTTATTGAATCACATTACTTAATCAAGGTGCCTACATTATTTTAAAACTTTTTTTAAGTGAGATTAATAATCCATTTGGTCATATTACTAATCCTAATCATAAAATCACTATTCGTAATTTACTATTCATCAAAAATCAAGTTGATCTTATTAGACTCCAAATTTTGTAATGAACATAATTGTGGAAGACCATTTTTTGAAAATCATTACACATTTTTAATTATTTAAGGTTTACATAAACATTTTTAAAATATCCTTTTTCTAAAATTCATCAAAAATATTCATACTATATTTATCCGGTCATTTGAAAATTCATAAACTTCATCATAAGAAGAAATCCCAATTTTTATTTAAAACAAAGGATTACACAAGGCAGTTACGGTCTCCTTACATAGCCCCTTATCACACCAGCATAGGACCTATGTGTAAGTTGTGCTAAGGTGAGAGAGTCCGAGGGAGGCTCAGCCAACATTGCCCGAGTAGTAATTTCTATCAGTTTGAACTTCTAGCGAAGGCGATTCCGTTCTAGCTTCACATGATGAAGTTCGGCTTGGGTTTGGTCCAGAGAAAAGCCCAATGGTGCTACCTCCTTCCCAAGTTCTGTTAGATGGGCTTTGATCGGTCCAAGACTACTAGGTGAGGCCATCGAATCTTATTTCTATAATAATTAACCAAGATTACTTGTATTTAGAGACAATAATCAAAACATTTTGTTCACAGTAGTCATATTGACCGATGGTCATATAACAGTCAGAACCCAATGGTCTCATTTTAATTATAATAATGTTTATCAAATAAAACATTTTTGTTGAGTATAAAAATAAAATAAAATAACACATGAAATTAGGAAACAAGATTTATTCAAAATTTCGGGTCGTTACAATCTTTCCCCCTTAAGAAATTGCGTCCTCGTAATTTTAAAAATTGGGTTTTGAAATTTCATTGAAAGTCCCACATCGGAAAAAGAGTCTGTGACACCATTACTTTAAAAGAAAGAAAAGGAATTACAAAGGCCACCCGAGTTTACTCATACTAGGATTCCATGTAGGAAACATGGACATGGAGGAGAAATCAAAGGGTCACGTCCTAAAGGAGAGTGATAGAAAACATGATTAGGAGGAAGTTAACCACAAGAAAATCCCAAAATTATGATGTGTGCAAGGGGTCTTTGATTACCTAGTATGAAATGTAAACCAACAATGTTTTTGTTTTACGTTCCTTTTCATAACTTTGAGGAATTCATTTACAACATAGAACAAAAGCATAAGGAAATATATCTACCTTCATGTAGAGTTTCATCCTTTAATAAGTTTCTACCCAAAAATAATCTTTTTCTCTAAACTATGATCATTCAAAACTACTTGGTCTCATCAAAACACAAGAATCATCTTCTAGAGAATCACATAATCCACAAAAGATTAACTATATATTTCTTTCATCTTTAAACATTATCCCAAAAACTGAAAGGGTAAGGTAAAACAACTCTTCAAAAAGAAAGAATCCCATAGGAATGGAAACTACTTTTAAATCTTCCAAGATCCATGGTACTACCCAAAGTTCATCATAGTCCATTCCATAAATAACGGTCCTTAAAATTCCTAAAAATAAACATAAATAAGATTGAAACCCAAATACAAGAAGGATTTGATAACATAGTCTTCCAAAATAAACTTCATTGTTCATCTCCAAACAACATCAACCACTCCTAAAATCTTATAACAAAAGTATCTAACCTAAACATATTTAACCCAAGATAGGTTAATCATTTCCATAAATAACCTAAATTACTATAAGTCCACCTTAAATTCATCGATTCTTCAAATATAAGTCAACCTTACTCCTCAATGAAAATACCATTGTAATCTATTTACCTCAATTGTATAGGGTCCCCAAAATAGTTAACGTCTTCCATAATAAAAATCATATTTTAATCCCCTAATCATCTCTGTCATATTAATACGGAAATCGTAGAATTTCCTATCACATTGGTTGTTGAGACATGTTCTTCCATTTCCCGCCATTAACTAAGAAAAGAAACTATAATTAGGGGCTTAAATACTTAGCCAATAGTCATGAAAAGAAACTTAAAGCATATAAGGATAACTTGTAGTTGAAAAGTATACCGTAACTTGTGATCCCCTAGGTTCCCATCTAGGTTATCCATGATCATATATTCTTATGTGAATCTTTATTTTATTTTATCTTTGTTCCTTTAACAATGGTTCATACTAAGCTTATGAATTTACCAAAGCATATCCCCCGGGAGTGTCGTAACCAAGAGTGCAGCAAGGCCCGTTGTCATGTACCAGATCCCGTTCGAGTCTAGCTCAAAGCGGTGTTTTTGGGTTTTACCCCTATATACATCTGTTCCAGAGCCACCTCTACCTACTCGTATCCAGACAAGGATGTATTTGCTTGGCAACCCCTTACTCAATACTCACCAAAATACCAGGAAGATTTCCTATATTTTAACTTTTCTATAGGCTTCTTCCTAAAGTTTTCATATCCTAATTTCCACAAATAACTAAACCATCCTTTGATACCAACTATAGTATCCCTCCTTTTTATCACATAAACTTTCATTACATTTTACAAAACCGAGGATCTTTAAGGTTTAGTGTCTTGGAAACCAGGAACTTAAAACATGAAACAACAAAAAAAACATTCTTCTTAAACACTTTAAAGGCTTCTCCTTATGTTCATCCTAGGTTCATTACTGCATCTCAGAACCTGGGGACATACATCAAAGGAAAGGGTGAGCAAAAGGCCCAGTAAGTAAAACAAGAGAAACATTTTACATGTGAACTGGAGATACTTCAATAAGGTCATTAAAAGAACATTAAGGCATGAGAAAGAAATCATTAGATATATCATAATAAAAGTAACATTTTTCATAACATGAAAATGTGGCTACATAATTTAACATATACAATAATGAACATATCACCAAGGTCCATCCCCAAGGTGTCATTTGAAAATTACCAAGGTTATTCACCAAGTTATCGTGAAAATTGTAATCTCTAGTGGTTACATCATTTCCCAATGCATTGGAGCGCTATCAGGGCGCACCCTTAAATTTGCCTTTATTATCATGTGATCCACATATATCATCATCAAACATTTCATAAATAACCCATATAGCATAAAATAAATGGGTTTCATTTCATAATCATAACGTTTTAAAAACTGCTTTAAAGACATGATCTTTACGTCACTTTAAACCCACAGAAAGGTAAAGAGGGTTTCATGTATGTAATTCCCAGAATTTAAAATAGAACATTTTGATATATATGTGAATAACCCTGTAGAAATAAGAGCTTTGAGTATTCACTTTATAACATAAAATAATTTTTAGAATAGAGAGAGAGGGATTTTGAGACGAAAATTCTGCAGCATAATGGCTATGTTACAAGGTTTTAGAAAACATTGAGAAGAGAGGGGACATGGGTCAAAAATTCTTAAATGACCCATCAAACAGTAGAGGGAAAAAATATAAGGGATTTAAGAACATGGTAATGAAATTTGAAAATATACCATATGAAATGAAGAACATGAAAGGATGAAAAAAAAGATTTCTCTTGTGAGAATTCGGCATCCTAACGGCGTCACTTAAACTTCAACAAAATTGAATTGACAAGGTCAAATAGGGTCTCTCATCATATGAACATAAGAGTCCAGTATGATAGATATAGAGATCATACCCCAACATAATATAAAGGAACTTGAAAGAATTTACATGAAAGTAGAACTTCAAAATGAGAATGGTGAAGAACCACTTAAAAAATTCGGCAGCCTAACGATGCCACTTAAAACATAAAAATACTGAATTGAAGATATCAAATAGGGTCTCTCATCATATGATCATAAAAGACCAGTATGATAAATTTAGAGATCATACCCCAACATAATAGAAAGGAACATGAAAGAATTGACATGAAAGTAGAACTTCAAAATGAGAATGGTGAAGAACCACTTAAAAAATTCGGCAGCCTAACGACGCCACTTAAAACTTCAAAATACTGAATTGAAGAGATCAAATGGGTTATCTCATCATATGATCATAAAATATCAGTATGATAAATTTATATATCATACCCCCAACATAATAAAAAGGAACTTGAAAGACTTGACATGAATGTAGAACTTTGAAAAAGAGAAGGGTGAAAGAATCCCTTAAAAATTCGGCAGCATAACGGCGCCACTTAAAACTTCATAAAACGAAATAATGAGAGTAAGAGGGGATCTCTCATTATATGAACATAAAAAGTTCAGTAAGAGGAGTATAAAAGAACATCCTCCAACATAAGAACATGGAGCATAAAAGGAATGACATAAAAGAGATCACTTGAAAAGAAAGAGAGGGGTTGGATCCCTTACCTTAAAATGTAACTCTTAAACCTCAAAGGATGGGAACTTGAGGGCTTGGGGGAACCTTGGGAGGACTCCTTGGGAGGTAATGAGACCAGAACTTCGTTGGGGATGAGTGGGGAGTCGAATGGACGATAGGAGGGCTTGGTATTTATTGGTAAAGTGAGGGGACAACGCATTAATTGCCAAGGGACACCTCAAAAGTGGTTTTCTCAAAAGCATGGGCCCTCCCATGGTACTTTCCATAAAGTTAGGCCACATGGGGACCCCCACACAATAATGAATCACCCTTGTCCGGCAAACCCTTAAAAAAATCTCATGACATCATCATGACACAGTTATGATGTCATTAAACATACCGAAACCCTAAAACTGTATTTTCACTATTCACTGAAAATTCAACTTTCTCAGAAAGTTCCCAAAATTTCAACTTAATCAATTATCAATGCTCGGATTTCAAAAATGAAATCCATTTTATACAAATAATTTTCTAAATATATTTAATTTATTTTTTAAATAAATACACTATTCACCGAAAATTTATTTTTTCAGAAAAAACCACAAAATTTACCATAACATAATATTGGTGCTCTGAGTTCAAAAATGAAATCCATTTTATAAAAATAATTTTCTAAATATTTTTAATTTAGTTTTTAATTAAAAAACACTATTCACCCGAAAAAAACTAATACTTGAATAATAATTTATGAAACCGTTATTTAACCATTTTATTGAATCACATTACTTAATCAAGGTGCCTAGATTATTTTAAAACATTCTTTAAGTGAGATTACTAATCCATTTGGTCATATTACTAATCCTAATCATAAAATCACTATTCATAATTTACTATTCATCAAAAATCAAGTTGATCTTATTAGACTCCAAATTTTGTACTGAACATAATTGTAGAAGACCATTTTTTGAAAATCATTACACATTTTTAATTATTTAAGGTTTACATAAACATTTTTAAAATATCCTTTTTCTAAAATTCATCAAAAATATGCATATTATATTTATCCGGTCATTTGAAAATTCATAAACTTCATCATAAGAAGAAATCCAAATTTTTATTTAAAACAAAGGATTACACAAGCCAGTTATGGTCTCCTTACATAGCCCCTTATCACACCAGCATAGGACCTAAGTGTAAGGTGTGCTAAGGTGAGAGAGTCCGAGGGAGGCTCAGCCAACATTGCCCGAGTAGTAATTTCTATCAGTTTGAACTTCTCGCGAAGGCGATTCTGTTCTAGCTTCACATGATGAAGTTTAACATGGGTTTGGTCCAGAGGAAAGCCCAATGGTGCTACCTCCTTACCAAGTTCTGTTAGATGGGCTTCGATCGGTCCAAGACTACTAGGTGAGGCCATCGAATCTTATTTCTATAATAATTAACCAAGATTACTTGTATTTAGAGACAATAATCAAAAAATTTTGTTCACAGCAGTCATATTGACCGAGGGTCATATAATAGTCAGAACCCAATGGTCTCATTTTAATTATAATCATGTTTATCAAATAAAACATTTTTGTTGAGTATAAAAATAAAATAAAATAGCACATGAAATTAGGAAACAATATTTATTCAAAATTTCAGGCCGTTACAATATATAATTTCATCGAACATTTTACCCTCCTTTACCCACCTTTTAGGTGCATTTGCATATTTGTATAAAACATAATTTTACCTCTTCTATTAGTTGAATTTCAAAAATCAGATAGACATGGTTAATATCAGTATGTAATATTTGGTTCAATAAGACGAAAATAATTTTAGGTGAATAATAACTGTTGACATTTATTTACCACGATTAAAAGTAAATAGGGTAATTAAGGATAAAATATTTATCATAATTACAATAACACATGTTCGAAAACTATTGGATAAGAATAATTAGACCCAAAAAACCTTATAAATAAAATATGATATTCTTTGGTACACTTGGATTAGATTAGGTTATTTATTATTATTTTATTTAAAAAAGAGTTAATACATTTAAATTCATGGTTTAATAACTAAACCATTTTTATTATTGGGTTATACAAAATTTAAATTCAGATATAAATATTCAATATAATTATAAAGATATTTACTATATAATTATATTTTATTTATACTTTTTAGACATTATATAATTTAATTTCATTATGACAGAATGATGATCCAGTAATTACCTTAATAATAAAATATTAATGTAATTGATATTATAAATATCCAAATAAATGTAATTAGAGAACATTTAGGAATTAAACTAATTTATAGGTTAATATGACTTGTTAGGATTGAACATATAAATTTATTTCTAAGTAATAAAGTTTTTAGGACTTTAACAAAAATCCTTTATTAAATAATCTCAAAATTGAAATTAAGGTGTTTTTAAAACGATTACTATATTATTGGTTGATATAATATTCCGAAAAAACTTATGGTTCCGAAAAAAGTCCTTAATAATGTTATATATGTCATTAATTAATCTATTGGGGTTCTTTTATAAGATTATAGTATGTTTATTAACCATATAATATAAAACTACAAAGAGACATGGTAGATGTCAAACTATTTAACTAAGAGTTAAATTTCAAAGATAATGTTAATATGATGACTTAAACCTATATAAAACCTATTGGTATAGAGGCTCTCAACCCATCCCCACTATAGACTTTAAATAATTCATTTTGGATCCATTGTAAACCGAAAATGAGGTTATAATAAAATAATATTTCAAGCTTTTCCTAAAATGACCCTCACCTCTCTTATAAAAGGGTACTTCCACTTCTATTAATGTTTCACCTAAAAATACTTTTTTCACAGCCAAAACCTACTGAAATATCCTACCAACATTCCTCCATTCATCCTAGAGGCCTCAATTGGTCAGAAAGCCATCTTAATGAGCCCTTTTGATCAAATCAAAAGGAAGAACCAGAAGAAGTGGTAAATATTTCATCACCTCTTTCAAGTTCTTTTCTTATTCCACTTCCTCTTTCATTGTTGTTTCTATTATAAATTAATAAATCCAGTATCTTCTATATAATTTGATGGTATCATAAAAATTTTACAACCATATTCATTATTCTGTCAATCTTATAAATGAAAAATGCACTATACGTGTGTACGTTCAGATTACGGTCTCCTCGTCGTGGTATAGTTTGTTATTCAAACACATAATTATTTGGATGTGTATAATGATGAGTATAACTAATGTAAATAATAAATATAACATGTTAAATATTATTTATATATGATATACCATCCCATTACATACTATTCCACCATTAATATATTGATATTTTCGCTCGGGCGTACGTACAGATTACCATCTCCATGACACGATGAGATTCATTTCCACGTTCACCATTCCAAGATGATTATAAAAAATATATCATAAATAACTATGTAATATATGACATAATAATTCTACTGGATATCTATATATATGTACTTACACATATCTTATTCACTTACTTTTGTTCAATATGATATGAAAATAGAAACAACATTTATGCGTACGTACGACCTAAGTCTCCAAGAACGGTGTTTTCCATTTCATATATACATCTATTATAAATAATTAAATTATAAATATATAAGATATATAAATCATGTTTTATATTCTGGAAGTATTGAAATCATGATCTACGTGATACAATCAAGAGTAACAAGTTAAAACACGTATGATAAAGAAAGGGATTATTAGACGAAATGTTAATTTAACATGGAAATTTTTATTAAATAGGTAGTATAATGTCATAAGTGAATCATGTACGATATAATAAAAATTAATATGGTTCTGGTATAATTTAATAACATACTACGGTATTTATACTGGAGGATAAACGTACCCTCGACTAAAGAAAAGTGCTAGTTAAGGGTCAATTTCACTATCTCTTTATTATCTGAAGCTATTTTTACATAAGTATCTTGTAAGACATATTTATTATACATGTCCATGTTTCATGAAAGAGTTTTCAAAGGTATTATTTTAAGGGAATTTTTTACTAAACCATCATTTTAATTGTTTTAAATATTTATTCTTCTAAATCATTCACATTAATGTCGATGTTTTGAAACTGGGTTTTAAGGATTTATCTAAATGGACATGAATGTTTTTTTAAAATGTTAATTCCATTAAAATGTTTCAATGTGTTATGGGACACATTGATTCAAATATGTTTTTAAATATCTTCATTTTTAAATTGTGTGACTTTTAAATGTTTTCTATAAAAAGGGATATTTCTCTCATAGTTTTACAAACCATTTTAATCTATGTCAACATCCTTTGATTGATTTTAAACAAGTTTGAAGTTGATTTATTATGATACAAATCGTCCATATTGTATTAAAGGTTTTGTGATATGTTCGACAATGGATGTGTTATTTTTGTACCATTCATTGTTTATGGATAATGTTTTTACATTTCGTATGATAGTTTTAATATGAATGTTTATTTATGTTTAAACCTTTTCATATGAGTAATGCATTGGACATAGTAAGTGATAGGAGGAGCCCTCTATAGCTCTTCAATACATCGGTATTTCACATGAGACAAACTAGTTTCTTGACACAAGGCCTTAACATAATATTATTTGTATTCTTGGCACAAGGCCATGACTATGTGGTTATAAAGTCTGGCATTATGAATTCCATCATTATTAAAGTGGCTATTGATATTGCATATGATTATTCGACTAATAGAATATCCATGCGAATACGTAAATGGAATTATTTGATTTTATCTTTTCCATATTATGCTGAAGTTTATGTTTAAATGGTTTTTTTAGTCTAATAAATTTACATAAATGTTTATGCTTATTTATGAATGTTTTTTCTCTATTGTTATCCTTACCGAGCATCTGTGCTCACCCTTTTCATTGTTTTATTTTTCCCAGGATATGAAGAAGAATTTTAGGATTAATAAGAGGGGGAAAGCTATGGGATTAATGGAATTATCAAAGGATCATCAATGTTGTGTTTTATTTTCTAATGTGTAATGTAATGTTCATTTATGTAATTTATTTTCCATGACTACCAAACTGATTGGTTCTCGGGACGTGATTCCTTGAAATCATGCCAATGTATTAAAATAATGCATTGACTCCCATAACTAGGGTCAGGGCGGTACAGTAGGTATTTGAGGATGTTTAGAAATAACCTTGGAAACTAGATTTATAAAAACAATAATTAGAGAACAGTACCCTAAGATTGACTTTGAGGATTAGAATAGAAAAACATACTAGAATTTTGGTACTATAGAGATTTTGTGAGTTTTCCAAAAAATACTCCCATGTCTGGATACAAGTAGGTAGAGGCGGATCTAGCACAGATGTATCTTGGGGTAAAACTAGATAACACCGCTTTGAGCTATACTCGAATGAGAACTGGTGCACGACAACGGGCCTTGATGCACTCTTGGTTACGACACTCCGGTGGATATGCTTAGTATGATTCTCATTTTCATTATAGACCACTATGAAGGGTTTATGAGTATATACCTACTCAAAGAAAACATTTCTATTATTATGGATTATATCCTTGAACACTTCAATATATTTTAATTGTTTTACAAGTTTGGAATTAAGCATTGTGATCCCTAAACTAACGTAGCCACTATTTAGAAATGGATTGATAGTGAAAAACACTACATTATTAATATAAAACTGACATTATATTTAAATAATTAGTTATTTAAATTTAATTTATTTTATATCTAAATAGATACTTAATATCTATATATGTTAAATGTTATTTATTGGAGTCATTTTTTAATATGTTCATATATATATAATTTTATAGAACAATTTACCATTTTTTAATGACCTTCTACGAGGATTTGAAATGTTGCATAAAACATAATTTTACTACTTCTGTGAGTTGAATTTCACAACTCCTAGAGACACAATTAATATTAGTATGTAAAATGTTGTTCAATAAGATGCAAATGATTTTTGATGAATAGTTACTTTTGACATTTATTTACCACGGTTAAATGTAAATAGGGTAATTAAGGGTAAAAATGATATCATAATTACCCTAAAACATGTCCTAATTATATTGGATAAGTATAATTAGAACAAAAACAACATTAGGAATAAACTATGATCCTCTTTGGACCATTTGGATTAGAATAGGACATTTATTATTATTTTATTTAAAGAAGAGTTAAGAGTTAAATTCAAAGTCAAATGACTAAACAATTTTTAATATAGGGTTATACATAATATAAATTTGATGATAAATATTTATTAGAAAGTTATAAATATTTCATACATAATAATGTTTTATTTAAAAAATTTATACATTAAATAATTTAATTTACTTATGACACAATGATAACATATTAATTACCTTAATACCGAAATATTAAAATAATTGATATTATAAATATTCAAATAATTGTAAATTGAAACTTTTGATGAATTCCACTAATATATAGGTTAATATAACTTGTTAGGATTGAACATATAAATTTATTTCGAATTAATAATGTTTTTTTAACTTTAACAAAAACAATTTATTAAATAATGTCAAAATTGACATAACTGAGTTTTTAAAACAAATACTATATTATTGGTTGATATAATATTCCTAAAAATCTATGTATTAGAAAAAGAGCCTTAATAATAATATATATTTCATTAATGAACCTAATGGGGTTATCTCGGAAGTTTATAGTATGTATATTAACCATATTATATAAAAAACAAAGAGACATGATAAATGTCAAACTATTTAACTAAGAGTTAAATCTAAAATATTAGATTAATATGAGGATCTAAACCTATATAAAACCATTATTTTGAAATTTTTTCAACCAATACCCACCTTAGACTTGAAATTATTCTTTTTGGATCCATTATAAACTGAAATATTTTTTAAAAATAATATAACAAGTATTTCTTAATATGACCCTCACCCCTCTTATAATAGGGAATGTCCCCTTCTCTTAATTTCACAACTCCAAAGCCTTTTTACTCTGCCAAACCCTTCCCGAATAACCTCAAAATATTCCTAACTTCATCCTAGAGCCCTTACTTTGGTCATAAAGCCATCCTAGAGAGCCCTTTTGATCAAATAAAAAGGAAGAACCCGAGGAAGAGGTAAATATTTCATCACCACATTCAAGTTCTTTTCTTCTCCCACTACCTCTTTCATTTTTGTTACCATTCTATAATAATAAATCCAATATCATCTATATACTCTGATGTTATTATAAAATTGGTACAACCATATTCATTATTCTATCCATCCTATAAACGAAAAATTCATCATACGTGCATAAGTAAGGATTACTGTCCCCACGTCGTGGTGTAGTTTTTTATTCAAACACTTCATTATTTGGATGTGTATAATAGTGAGTATAACTGATGTAAATAACAAATATAAAATATTATTTATTCTATATATATGATATAAAATCAAATTAAATATTATTTCTCCATCAATATAATGATATTGTCGCTCGTGCGTACGTATGGATTACTGTCTCCACGACACGATGAGATTCATTTCCACATTCACCATTCAATGGTGATTATAAAATATATGTTATTAATAAGTATGTAATATATGAAATAATAATTCTACTGGAAAAATATATAAATATATTTATTTACTTTCAAATATGTTATTCACATTGTTCCGTTCAATACGATATGAAAATGGAAACATCATTTATGCGTAAGTACGGCCTACCGTCTCCATAAACAGTGTTTTATATTTCATATATATGTCAATTATACATATTTATATTCTAAATATATATGATATATAAATCATTTTTTATATTCTGAAAGTATTTAAATCAATATATAAGTGATATAATTAAGAGTAACATGTTTAAACACGTACGATAAAGAAAAGAATTATTACCCGAAATGTTTGTTTACTGTATAACATACAATTAAAAGGGTAGTATAAAGTCATAAATGAATAATGTATGATATTATAAATTTCAATATGTTTCTGGTATAATTTAATAACATACTGCCATCTTTATACATGAAGATAAATGTACCCTCAACTAATGTAAAGTGCAAGGTAAGGGTTAATTTCACAATCAATTTATTATCTGAGGTTATTTTTATGTCAGTATATACTAGGAAATATTTATTATATATGTCCATGTTCCATGAAATAGTTTTAAAATGTATTATTTTAAGGTAATTTTTTACTAAAACATCATTTTAAAACTTTTAAATTTTTATTCTTCTAAATCATTCTAATTATTGTCCATGTTTTCAACATGTTTTTTAAGGATTGATCTATATGGACATGAATGTTATTTTAAATGTTAATTCCTTTCAAAAGATTCAAATTGGTATGGGAAAAATTGATTCAATTTTTTTTTAAATGTCTTCCTTTCTAAACTGTGTGACTTTTAAATGTTTTCCTAGAAAAGGGATATTTCTCTCAATGAGTTTTATAAATAATTTTCATCTATGTCAACATGCTTTGATGGATTTTAAACTCGTTTGAAGTTGATTTTTTATTATTATAGTCAACCATATTGTATTTATGGTTTTGTGATATGTTTGACTATGGATGTGTGATTTTTATACCATTCATGGTTTATGGGTAAAGTATTAACATTCCATATCATAGTTTTAATATGAATAATTATGTTATGTTTAAACCTTTTCATTTGAGGAATGCATCGGACTTAGTAAGTGACGGGTGGAGCCAACTATAGCTCCTTGATGCATCGGTACGTCTCATGAAACAAAATAGTGTCTTAGAACAATTCTTTGAGAAAATATTATTTGGAGTCTTGTCACAATTCCTTGACTATGTGGTTATGATGTCTGGAATTTTTTATTCCATCATTATGAAAGTGTCTATTGATATTGCAAGTGATTATTTGACTAGTAGAATATCCATTTGAATAAGTAAATGAAATTATTTTATTTTACCTTTGTCATATTATACTGAAGTTCAAGTTTAAAAGGATTTTGTTTTAGTCTAATACATTTCCTTAAAAGTTTATACTTTTTAATGAAAGTTTCCGCTATATTGTTATCCTAACTGAGATTCTGAGATCACCCCATTCTATGTTATATTTTTCCCGGGATATAAAGAAGTATTTTTTGATTGATAATCACATCTATGCAAAGGTATTAACGAGATTATCAAAGGATAATTTATGTTGTGTTTTATTTACTAATGTGTAATGTAATGTTCATGTATGTAATCTAATTTCCAAGATTGCTAAACTGATCAGTCTTTCGGGACATGATTCCTTGTAATGAAGATAATGTACTAAAATAATGCACCGACTACTATAACTAGGGTTAGGTTGTTACAATATTATTTTAATTCATTTAATAATTTTCATACCATCCAATACAAAGGACACATTATGATGGTAATATATTTCATGGGACATTTAGGTTCAGTGTTTCAGGTTGAATACTCCATCAAAAAAATCGCATGGTTACGTGTAACACCCACAAAAATTAGTGTCATGGGTAATGAAAGATAAACTCATTGTTTTGTTTTCATTATGAGATCAAATATAATTTAATTCTTTTAAATTATTGTGGTGTTATATCCTATGACTTTAATTAAATGTATCTTCAAAATTTGATCTTTATCTCAGAAATCAAATGATGGACAACTAAAAAATAATTGTAGTTAACACACATAAATAGGTTCATTAAAACATCTACTAAATAAAATATAATGGGAATTAAAATGGTCATATTTAATAACATATTATTAGGTTTTCCAAAAGGATAACATAGGTGAGAGTATTGGAAACGTATAAATAATTATAGAGAATGATTAAGTTCATTGATCATATGAAATTTAATTATCAATAAATATTTAAGGGGCCCCAAACAATAAATCTATGATAATCTAAAATACAATTGATTTATAATAAATTAAAGTACTATGATTCCATTTTTTCATAATCCTTTTCCTAGATTTGATAATTTCTTTTAAAGTTTTACTAAAATAATACTGAATAAAACTTACATGGTGAGTGACAATTCCTCATTTAATAAATTCACACTCCAAACTCATCATTTCCTCCAATGATATGTATTCCGGAATAAAGATTACTGTATGAAGAAAAAAAATCAAATTCCAAAATTCTTATAACTATAAAATGGATTATAAGTTATTCCTCGTATATTTAAACATTATACAAAACCAAAAGCGTTATTACATGGTAAGATAATTACCAAAATAAATAAACCTTTATAATTTAATCTCCAAATTTCCTTTCTAATACACAATGTTCAGTCTAATTATTTCCATAAATTACTATACTTAATATTCTTCAATAAATTTCTGAAATATTTAGAAACCCCAATATCATAAGGATGCGATAATATATTATTCCAAGATCAATCAATTTTTATTCCTAAAATAAAACTTCATATATCTCATAAATAAATTTTAATAATTACCTATAATAATGAAATTTCATACTAACCAAGACATCATGTAGGATGATGGTAGGCAGGACAACCTTATCGTTCTTTAGTCATGGGTTCATTCCCCAAAACCTACCATATACGAAGGGTTGTCATCCAATATCTGGGTAGTTCTTATTTTTATTCATCATGAAAATATAATTAATCCCTAAATAAATGTTCATGATGTTACATGGGGTTACAAATACACCAACCCAACAAAAATTCTTCAAAAATGTTTCATTAATCACTTTATGATCACATCACATAAAAAATCAACGAGGTATCAAATACATTGAACTTATGATCTTTCTAAATCATATAAACTTGTATATGTATCCATAACTCTTAAGAAAATATCACATGAGAACATTATAATCTACTAATTTATCTAAACCGTGGTTTAATACCAACTTTAATATCTCAAGACCCATATACCTAGATCTAGTGCAAAATTCACAAACATTTAAATATTTTATTTTATTATCTATAAGGTGAATCAATTTTCATCAATTAAAATATACCACATAAATAATGAAACATCGGATAACTTAAATATTCATTTACCATTTAGGATTATAGTTTTTGATAATTTATTCGAACTCGTATCAACATGGATTAAAAAATATTTAGTTCATAAATATGAACATCAATTCCCATTATACCCATATTTTCTTATTTTTCATTAGCTCATTAACATTATTCATATTAAATTCCTTATAGACATAAATTATTCAACATCATTATTTATACCATGGTAAAAAGGAAACCAAAAGTTGGGTGAGATGAAATTATCATTAAGGGTAGACATAAAAATTGATAATTTAATTTCATCAATGAGAATAAGAAGTGTATAAGGGTTTTATGACATAATAAGAGTTCATGGGAGAATCATAAGTGAACTCCTACCCCTGGATTACTCGGTCATGAAATAGGAAAACATGAAAACTGAATGATTAATAAAAAACAATAATCACGAGTAATATGATATCAATCATGCTCATAAGAAACATTAGAAACCCATATTAAGTAATTATATGCCTTTTGGTAGCATGGAGAATGATACTCAAAAAAATTTCAAAACCATTTTAATTTGGATAACCATACTGTTGACTTCCAATATTGTAATTACTCAATGAATTAAATATTTATAATGGGTATCATCTTTTGTATAAGAAATATCAATCTCACTAATGAGCTATAATGTGCATCAACCCTTTGTATAAGATATATCTGCCATACCCATTTCTATTAAACTATAGCAGGGATTAACCATTCGTATAAGATCTATCAGCCTCACCTGATTATATTAATTCTAAAGTACCCTATCATGAATAAAAATTTGTCATCATAAAACTCATAAAAAATCATTATTCATTTTATAATTTCATTAACACACAGAAAATAAATGGGTTCCCTAACAATATCTTTGATATATATTAACCCATAGAAAAGAAATATGTTTCATAATAGACACTTGAATCAATCTTAATCATTCTAGAGAAATAATTATAATTATATAAATACCAAATATCAGTAGTGGTGAATAAGTTACATTTAGGTTTTTTTGGGTCTATAAATGGAAATACTATCAAAACATCATTACAATATTTCATGATAAAATAACATTTTCATTTTGAAAATCACTTTTTAAAACATAATTCATTTTGAATATCCTTCTCATTGTAAACAACCATGGAAACATATAAATGAATTTTTAAAATTAATTTAAGACCTTTCATGGGGAAAATTGCTATCATATTGGAAAAAAATATTAAAACATTTTTCAACCATTATTAGGAAACATGGTATTGGAAGAAAATGGGTTTCCGACCAAACATATAAATAAAGCAATATTTTCTTAATAAACTTTTGTCAACAATTTTATGTATCAAAAGAGGTAAAAATGGTATTATTATATTTAAATATCATAAATAAACATTTTTTAAGAATATTATTGATATCATTGATAGATATGTCATATTATTTCATCAATGGATGCACAATCATAAAAAATCCCAACAATTGATGAAATTTTAACAATGGAATCTTACAATTTCGATAACATTGATTCGTCATCTAAAAGAGAGTATAAAATTAAATTAAACATAAAATATCATGAATATAAGTATATTTATAATATAATAATTAAATTCTAATATATACACATTTCATAAATATGATACATGTATAGCATAACAATTATCTCAATGAAGGAAAATTAAGACAAAAATCCATTACTCCTTTGGTAACATTTAAACTATAAACACCATTAAGGATAGATCCACAAATATATATATATATATATATCCATTAATTTATGTATAATAATAATAAAATACATTCATAGAAATTATATATACCACACAACATAATGAAGCTATGGATAGGGAATATATCTAATATAAATAAATGTGACATGAAAAAACCCTTATCTTGAGTCTGACTTGTCGCATGTGTATTTATATTCCTGCGCACAAAAATTGTGTTAATTATTTAATTTATTGATATTTTTTTCATTTATATAAATAATTTTATTTAAATTATTTACATGTTATATAAAACAATTAATCAATTAGGTTTACGTTGGATTCTCTGACCATATTTGACTTTTGTGACAAAAATTACATTGGTAGGTCAACCAAGGTTAGTGAGGTCAATATAAAAACATATAATTAATAATAATCATGAAATAATAATCATATATATTAATGTATTATACTATGAAAATTCATCCTGAAATATAGTTCAGAAAAATAAAATTATGTTATGATAATGGAGTTAGTAGGTTGTTTGTACGCAAGAGTTACATTCTCATTTTTCAATGATCATTGTTTAAAGAAGGTATGTAACATTAATATTCATAGAATGATAATTATATCATTAATATCATATTAAATTTTTATATATAACTATATATATCATTCTAGTGACGGGGTGATGAAAAAAGTAGAATCATATCGCAACGGGGAGGTGGTAGTCCATAGGTCCATGAATGACATTATCACTTTTTCTAGTGTGTGATCTAAAGAAAATACTTATATATTATATTTATAGAAATATAATTGTTTCATTAATAATATAATTATTTTAATATTTTCAAATATAATCATTATATGTACCATTATTACCTTCCATGTAACATGCTAGTGAAAACAACTTCAAATTACTTCAGGAGGCTATAGTTTGTCATACGGATAAGTGAGGTTATCGTATCCTCTAAGATATGAATTGTAAAAAGGGAGTGAATTATATAATGACTTAATATATACAATTAGTTTTATAAATATCATAAAATTCATATTTAAATGGTATTTTCCTCATTATTCCAAACCATGAGAGGTGGTAATGGAAAAATGAACGACTACATTTCACAAGGCGGTAGTCCAGTGTACACATAAATGCTGATTTTTTAACCACTTTGAAAGAAGTGTCTGCTTTTTTGTTCATAACAAAAATATAAAAATTTACCATTTTATTTAAGATAATTATATAATTATACAATAATTTAATAGTAATAATGTAATGGGATGGAAAAAATAAAACAAAAAAGCAAGTTGATTAACATTACCACTTCTTTGGGAACCCTTGTTCTTTCCGCAAAATGACTTCCATGGTTAGATTTCTGAAAAACATAAGGATACTATGATTATTTTTGGTGTTTATAGATGTTATCTTTGAATTTATGGTCTATAAATTTTTTTTTTGAAGGCATGAAGGGATAAAAAGATTGGGTGGATTTTTATATATGGGGGAGGGGACACATTTGGTTTTTTTTTAAACATTTGGTGGAACAACATATATACCTTCAAAAGGCTCTCATACTTCAAAAAAGTACATAATATAAGGTATATGGTCACACTATATCCATAAAATGATGTATTGATAAGTTTCTAGGTCATTTTTCCAATTATGATTATAGTTTAGTCACTTGGTAAACTCATTTTTCCCTTAATCACTATGATCAATTTTAATTGTTTTCACTAATCACTTCAGTTTATAATTAATTTGATATTATTAGAAATTATATATATGTATTATTCAAAATATGGATTTAGTATTCCAAATTAAATTCATAAATGTGGAAAATTTTAATTTAAAATTAATCTCGTAGTTATAGTGGGGAAAAACTATTTAATAAAAGTATTGTTTTAGAAAAGCATGATTCTATATTAACTCTCTGACTAATAATATTAATTTTATGAAACAATAATAATGTTTAAATTTTTATAGTCCAAAAATTTAACTTAGAAAATATCCCATTAGGCATTATTTTAATTAATTTAAAAGGGTAAACATTATGAATTTTAAAAAGATTTTATAAAAACCCGTCTTTAATCCCAAAACAAACATATTTCAAAAAAAAATATGTTGATTAAAAATTGATTATGTCAAATTAATACGACTAAATAATATTTAGTTTACTTGAAATAATATTCAAAACATATCGGGTCTTTGAAATTACATAATTTATTTAAAAAATGACTTTTTAAAAAATATGTAGTTTTCACTGTTCATTGGAAAATCGATAATTACCAATAACATCCCGAAATTTTACCCAAATTAAAAAATTATATTACTCATAAAAATAATGATTATTTTTTCAATGTAATTTATAAAAGTTTTAAAAGAATGTTTTAAATTTAATTTCACAATAAATATTTGAAAACCAATATTTTAGAAAAAACAATACAATTTTAGGCGTAAATTTTGATTTATTTTTATAACATATTTAGAAACCCAAAATGTTCAATTATAAATATTTGTTTGAATATATTATATATAAATTTCATTAATATAATCCTACAAGAGTTATTTGTTTTATTTTTTGTTATAGAACTCATTCTTGCGCGTTACAACAGTTTTTAATAGATTTCCTTTAATTTTCAAAAGGGTTTTATTTTATTTTCTAGTTACTTAGTCACTAATGAATTCATTATATATACATTTTTAAACAATATTTTTATAATTCAATTAATCATGTTCATAACCACCATTGAAACATATTTTTTATAATAGTAACATTTATCATGGGTCGTTTAATTTCATTTTTAGAAGTGGAATACTCCATCAGAAATAAATATATCTGGGTTGAATGTAACACAATGTAATTTTTTTTTTCTTATGATGGAATATACTATTTAGGATTAATTTTTGTCATTATATTAAATAGTATTTTCTTATTTTAATATCATGGGGTGTTACACTTCCACATGAATACTCTTGAGCTTCCATGAAATAATATTCAATAACATAAAGCTTTTATATAAAAAAACTGCATACCAACCAAGTAGTATAACTTTATACAAGCACATGATGACTATAGATGTTCTTTTAGAAACCTTCATGGGGTATCAATTCATGTAAACATGAAATATCATAATTGACCGTCTATGAGTACATGCCTTTTGTGACTTTACTATACATGATTGCAGTATCACCTGATCTCATGAAAATTGGGTGAAATAAAATGATGTGAGATTTAATGAGAATCAAATAATAAAAAATCATATTATTTTTCATCAATATTATTCTATAAAAATATGAATATTAATTTTTAAATAAGGTAAAAAGGATGAACATAAAATTTGATGATGCTGAAGAAGTTTTTTTGAAATAGTAATGAACTGCAAATATGAATATATATACGTACTTGGCATAAGGAAATATCCATTTATGGTTTTTTCAACATATTTAATCTACATTTTTGAATGTTCTACTTAATAGGTAGGTATTAACAACATTGAACTTTCATAAAAGATTGATCATGTTATAAAATAAGCTGGAAATATTTATAAAGTATGTAAATGTAATAT
The DNA here is from genome assembly GCA_963277665.1 of Viscum album. Classification (NCBI taxonomy): domain Eukaryota; kingdom Viridiplantae; phylum Streptophyta; class Magnoliopsida; order Santalales; family Viscaceae; genus Viscum; species Viscum album. Next base: position 409,475,498 of record OY728130.1, read on the forward strand.
ACATTCTTTATAAGGGTGGAGAAGAAGAAGATGTAGAAGAGATTTTGAATTAAGGGGATTCTAGTAATAGGGGTATTAAATGAAAATATATATAATTACAATACTCAAAATGTTATAGTTTTTTTTTATTACAATTATTAAAGAGGTATTTATAGAGAAATATCACTATAATTGTAGGGGACATGATTTAGGTTTTTTAATGATGGAAGAGGAATAAATAAATGTGACCTATGTACCATGGATAAAGGGATCCACAACCACAACTAATGCATATCTAATATGAAGACCAAGATTCTTTTTGAATATATAAATTTTTTGGAGTTATGAGTTCTTATTATTTCCATAAATCATGGAATGAATAAAATAATAAATTATTGTGTCAATTTATATGGCTTCATGAAATGTTTGAATAAAATTAATGACTAGAAAAATAAAAAAAAAGATCAATGTGGATCTTGTTGATAGTGGTCACCAAATATCTAGGATATTTTAATGAAATTAAAACATGGTAACAAAAATCATGTGTTCGCGTTGTATTATTAATATTAATGAAACAAAATATTATAAAGTTAATAGGTGCTGTCAGAAATTATATTATATATATTAATAGTATGTAAATGAATAACTTGAGTAGAAAAACAAAGATAAGCTCAACACAAAGAATAACAATTTAATATTTTTGTTTCACGAAGAAGAGACCTGAATATTTTATAACAATCATCGGACACATGGTGTGAGTCAAATCCAATAAAAAGAGAACCAGTGTAGATTATTTTTATCAAAGAAGATGAATAGAATAAAAGGGAGATGAAAACAATAAGATAATAATATTTCTTGTTTAGTTTTGTTTAAAAAGAATACAAATAAGATGATTTAATCATGTTCAACATGACTCTCGTGGGAACAAATAAAAACGTTTTATAGTTTGGTTTTCATAGAAATAATAAATAGTTGGATTATAACTCAAACATAAAACTATGAGCATTGTCAGTGCTATTTCTCCAAAAAAAAATAGGTGATTATTTTATTTTTATATGCATGTATGATTGTAAGTAGAAGACATATGAATCACAAAAATAATCATCATTAGGTTTATGAAGAACTTGTGGAAATGAAACACTAAATAAATTCCATGGAGACTGGTGAAAAACATGATTTGTGGATATACCATGCCAATTTGTAACTCATTGATTAATTCTAGTGGGTAATTTTGTTGTTGATTATTTTTTTATTTCAGTAATAACTAATATTTTATAATTAATGGTTAACATTTTAGATATATTTTCCACTTTTTTTGGTATTGATGTTTGAAAGAGATGTAAAAAATGAGTGAACTGAGATCGTTACTTATTTAAGAGTAAAATGAATTAAAAGGTTTAAATTGATATAAAATAACATCAACACTAATTCACCCACCATTTTAGAGTTTAATATATCCCAAAGTGGTCATAATAATTTTTTTATCCTAGGTTTAACTCAATTGGATTCTATAATTTGAGTTTTTTTTAAATACTTGATTATTTCTTATATATTAATTATGACATTAAATTTTGGTTATGATTATTTTTATATCAAATAAAAATTAAATCTCTTTTAAGAACATGATGAATAGAAGAAAGAAATAAAATATGATGTTAAATAATTTTCCTCTATTGAGTGAAAAGGAAGGAAATTTAATTTCTCCACACCCTAATAATATGGAATAATTATTAGGCTCGGAATGTGAAAAATAGGTTGTTCTGGTTCCACCACGGTACTCGATTAACCCTTTACCAGAGAAGTATTGATGATTTTAATTGATAATGGGGTGTGTAAAAATTCCTTGTTAAACATCCTGCAAGAGGAACCATGAATTAATCATTATAATAATATATCTTAGTGTTCTCAAGATATATTGGATTTTCATTTCAATGATTATATATATATTTATTTAACAAAGAATTAGTTTCTTTGGTTGGTTTATTTTTTTGAAATATAACATGAATATATCCCCCAACAAAAAGGTGAGGTAGAAAATATAGAGAATCATTTTTAAGGTAGCGTTTAAAATTTTATATATCACACCAAACAAGTTGAATAAAATTAGTAAAAGAATTTTATATTTTATGAAAGGTGATATGTATTTGATGAGGATTGTATCAATAAAATTTGAGAGTAGGGTGAGCCTACTATAGAACTTGAGAAAAAGATACATAATGTGGGAAAACATATTACTATCAATAATTCCCAAACAAATTTCAAGGATAATACAATATTAGATCTTGATGAACATTTTTAATAAAAAAAATCATGTTGAAGATGTTGAAATAATTAATATTCCAATTGAAGGAAGATTACATTTGTTTGAAAATTGAAAAATATTGTCGACAATGAGATTCCTTGAGGTAGAGATTAAATCATTAGATTTAATGAAAAATCTATCTACGTCTTTGTGAGATGTATATATATGGAAAATAGCTAGCACTAAATATTAATTGGATGATTATGTGACAAAATACCTCCATAAAATGGGAATAAGAGCATTACATCACATGATGATCATTATTATGCAGCCCTGATGGAATATATACCATTCCTGCATTTTTAAAATAAATATTGAATTTTTTTCATAGGTAGAGCATATCTAAAAAGATATATTCATTTATCGATGAAAAGAAGTTAGTAAAATACTATCACCATGTCCACGGTTTCTAAAATTATAGTCGAAGTTGGTTTCATAAGAACAAACCAACCAAAGATGGAGAAATCTCAAAAATAAGATCCTAAGAAATATAGAAATTCCGTATAACTTGAAATGGAGAATATAAGAGAATTTATATTAAGAAATTGATTCCACTACAATTGGTTTTGGGATAGTGTAAAATGTTATTGGTTTAATATTAATAATGTTGAATTATAAGGAAAACCTATTTTGAGGGGGGAAATTTATAAAAGAATAAATAGTCTCATATAAATAAGAATCTATCTACTTGAAACAAATTCAATGTAATTGAATGTTCTTATGATGTTGAAAACGATTATTGGCAAAAAAAATTGTGCATGCTCATCCAACCATATATAAATATAAAATTCCAAAAAATAAAATATAAGTTGGTAAAGGAAGATGAAGCATCCAGGGTAAACGAGTGTAATAAATCATATTTTGAAATCAGAACACTCACAAGAAGATGTTAATGAAGAAATTTGAGAGAACCTTGGACCCCAAACAAAAGGAAGATCATTTTCAAGAAAAAAACATATTGAAAAAAATAAATAAAAAGTTCCACCTAAAGTACTAAAATTTTATGAGATGGTTTCATAAAAAAAATATACATATAGAAATAGTTCTATATAAGAGTTACAATAAAGCTTGAAATTCTACAAGAATTTATTAAACAAAATAAATAGGAAAAGAAGTCATCAAAAGGACGAATCATAAACATGGTGGTGCATATGATTTAACGAAAATATAAATAAGGAACATCCCACACAATGAAATGGAGCATTTGAATTGTATCACACTCTATAAAAAAAATTAGATCTGAATAAAATTTGTCGAATCCTAAATAATGGGATGTATTGTTTGGTTCAATTCTAATGACCTTACTATTTTTATTATGTTATAGAATGATCAACCGTGTACCATTAAGTCATTTATATTCTTTTTCTACATACAATTAATGTAGTTATAGGTGACGTAAGGCCTCAAGATAATATGTTGATTATGAATAGTTACTATAATTTCTAGGTATCCAATAAAGAAAATTCACCATTTATGAATGAACTCTCAATTGATATTTATGAAAATATGTTAAATGGATCTTCTTTGACGAATTTTTTTCATGTGTAGTAAATACTAGACTGTAAATCCAAGATGATACATACCTCATTTTATCACATAATTTTTAATTATAAATAATATGTGTCAAAGATGGTCCTTTTTATAGAAGAGGTGGTTGTGGTAATATATATACATTTATCTATGTAAGATCCATTTTTTGCGTAGTATCAACATGGAAAATCATGTGATTAATCTTTAAAATATGTCAGAATTTATGAAGATTATAAGGAGTGAATCCTTGAAGTAGGTGGTAGTGAAAAATGATAATGAATCTTCAATAATTATTCATCTCATATGCATCTGACTCTACGGCAAAATAGGCATTTAGCGGCGGTTTTTTTTCGTTTCACGGCGGTTTAAACCGCCGCTAAATTGTGCGTCGGGAAACTATTCGCGGTGGTTTTCAAAACCGTTGCAGAACGTTTCGCGGTGGTTTTTTAGCCGCGATTTTTTTATTTTATTATTTTTTTTATTTCGGTTTTTTTTAATTTTTTAATTTTTAATTATATATATATATTTATATATTTATTTATATATTTATTTTCTATATTTATTTTTTATATTTATTTTATAAATTTATATATATATATCTTTTTATATATTTATTTTATATATTTATTTTATATATTTATTTTATTTATTTATTTATTTATTTATTTATTTATTTTATTTATTTATTTATTTATTTATTTTATTTCGTATTTATTTTATTTATTTATTTCTTCTATTTATTTGTTTTATTTATTTGTTTTATTTATTTATTTTATTTATTTTTTATTTATTTATTTTATTTATTTTTTATTTATTTTTTATTTTTTTATTCCGTATTTATTTTATGTATTTATTTTATTTTGTATTTATTTTATTTATTAATTTATTTTGTATTATTTTATTTACTTTATTTATCCATGCATGCACATCCCATGCACATGCACATGCACATGCACATGCACATGCATACCCATGCAATATAAAGAAATTATGCGTTTGGTGAAATTTGAACCCCTAACCTCTTGCATATTTTCCAAAGACTTTACCACTCCAGCAAGCTCGTCATGTGGTTAATAAACAGAATTTAATATACTTATATATATTAATTGAAAAAACAAATAATACATAAATAATAGATATAAACTCAATAATAATAAATAATAAATAAAGAATAATAATTAATAAATAATAATTAATAAATAATAAATAAATATAAATAACAAATAATAATTAAATATAAATAATATATAAATAATATATAATAAATAATAAATAATAAATAAATATAAATAATAAATAATAAATAAATATAAAAAATGAATAATAAATAATAAATAATATATAATATATAATAAATAATAAATAATAAATATTAAATATTAAATATTAAATAATAAATAATAAATAATAAATACATAATAGATATAAATAATAAATAATAAATAATAAATAATACATATAAATAATAAATAATCAATAATCAATAATCAATAATCAATAATCAATAATAAACAATAAATAATGAATAATAAATAATAAATAATAAATAAAAAATAATAAATAATAAATAACAAATAATAAATAATAAATAATAAATAATAAATAATAAATAATAAATATAAAGAATAAAGAATAAAGAATAAAGAATAAAGAATAAATAATAAATAATAAATAATAAATAATAAAGAAATAATAAATAATAAATAATAAATAAATATAAATAATAAATAAATATAAATAATAAATAATAAATAATAAATAATAAATAATAAATAATAACTAATAACTAATAAATAATAACTATTAAATAATAACTAATAAATAAATATAAATAATAAATAATAAATAATAAATAAATATAAATAATAAATAATAAATAATAAATAAATATAAAAAATAAATAATAAATAAATATAAATAATAAATAATAAATAATAAATAAATATAAAAAATAAATAATAAATAAATATAAATAATAAATAATAAACACATAATAGATATAAATAATAAATAATAAATAATAAATAATAGATATAAATAATAAATAATAAATAATAAATAATAAATAATAAATAATAAATAATAAATCAATATAAATAATAAATAATAAATAATAAATGAAAATAATAAATAATAAATAAATATAAATAATAAATAAATATAAATAATAAATAATAAATAATAAATAATAAATAATAACTAATAAATAATAAATAATAAATAAATATGAATAATAAATATTAAATATTAAATATTAAATATTAAATAAATATAAATAATAAATAGTAAATAAATATAAATAAATAATAACTAATAAATAATAACTAATAAATAATAAATAATAACTAGTAACTAATAAATAAAAATTAATAAATAAATATAAATAATATATAATTAATAATAAATAAACATAAATAACTAATAAATATAAATAATAAATAATAAATAATAAATAATAAATAATAAATTACAAGTTACAAATAATAGGTAATTAATAAATTAAAGTATATTATAAATAATATATAATAAAGGGAACACATGAAAATGTTTGAAAAGACGTGATAAGGGATAAAAAATCATGAAAACACATGAAAAAGGATGGAGAAGCATATGAAAATGAGGCATTAGAAAGAATGAGAACGCATGAAAACTCGTGACAACTCTGGAAAACTCCTTAATAATTCAACATAATCATCATAATAACCCATAAAAAACCATTGATAAAGATAACATGTCATGGAAACCCAAATAAACAGTAATAAATGGAGCTACCGTTAAAACCCGTCAAAACGGTCATAAAGAGACAAAAACATTGGACTCACATTAACGGAGATAACATATGATCTGAGAGTTCGTTTTAGATCCGCGACCTGTCAAATCAAAGATCATGAAATGATCTTCGACCTGAAAGGTGAAATAGTCCCAATGGACAGGCGGCTCAGAAGTTATGACCATTTAAAAAAAAAGCTAACGGGGAACAGGTGCTAGAAACGAGGCATCGAAAAACATAACACACCTGATACCCACTAAAAAGGACATAACATATTATCTATGAGTGCATGTGGGCGCTGTGACTAGTCAAACTGAAGCTCATGGAACGAGCTATGATCTGGCAGGTGGAGGAGGCCGAACTGACACGCAGATCGAAAGTTAGGTCCATTTGAAGACATGTTCGACGGGACACCACTGACAGAAACGAGGTTTTGGAGGCCTTCAGAGGGGGTTTTGGGCTCAAAAAACACGACAAAAGCTTTCTTGTGTGAAAAAATGTGCATTACTCTCTTCGCTGCCTTCGATTTGATATGTGGTAGAGTACAAACGGACACCTGTAGCGAAAGTTATGGCCGTTTGAAGTTGGAGAACTTTTTAAACTTTCTTATAACTCTAATATCTTCCACACCGTAGACCGTCTCATGGTTTTGATTACATGTGCCTCTATATCTCTTCATGAGCTTCGATTTGACTAGTCGTGGCACTTCAACGGATGCCCGGATGAAAAGTTATGGTGGTTTTTGTGATTTTTGGGTTTCTCTTGTTTTTTTATTTTTTCATTTCATTTTGCGGCGGTTCTACCGAAATCACCGCTATTTCATAGCGGTTTTTTAAAAAACTGCCGCTAATCCTCGAATAAAATAAAAATAAAATTAAAAAAGTAATTTTTTTACCATTTAGCAGCGGTTGTTTCACGACGGTTTTCTTGTACTGTGATTAATCAAAAATATGCTTAAAGAACATGTAGTAGAATACTGAGTGTCAGAGTTTCAAGTAGACTTATTCTATAATAGATTTCTCTCATCATTAAAATAATCCATGAAAAATAGTTGGAAATATTTTAAGAAAGTTAAAGATATCACATTTAAATATGTACAATGTTTAATTGATAATAGAAAACCACATTGTCTAGATCAAAACCTATTATTTCTACATTAATCATGAATCACATACACATAGTGTGGCCTAGGTTGATGAAATTTTTATGTGTAGAAATTTATTCCACTATCCAAATTTAATTATATTTACTTTCAATAAAGGAAATTAATTTGAAATGAATGTTTGATGTAAAATGTGGGTAATATGAATTAATAAAACAGTTGTGGAAATTTTATTTAGGATATATTTCTATGAAATAAAAAACATGACATTTTTTATCCACAATTTTATGAGTTTTATATTTTTGTAAAAATATGTCCACGGGATGTGATGAAAAAGATTGTTGAATAGAATATAAATTTGTCAGGTGTTTAATTATTTGGTATTAAATAAATATTTAATAACACATCTTCAAACATTTTAGGAGTTCCATTATGGTGTTGAACACTGGTTGAAGAAAATTTGAGGAGAAGAATATGTGCGATTTATAGTAATTTTGTTTTTCTGAATTATTCCACATTCATTAAATATTTTCATGCCTTTAGGGGGTGATCCAAGTTAAATATTGAGATAAGTAATCACATGAAAGGCATGTTCCTACAACATGAAGGGTGTTCCCATGATTACTAAAGTGACACAGGAAGATTGAAGTCATGATCATTATATTGAAGACATGAATAATGGACTACTATCATAAGAATTTTTACATGTTAATTTTTTATGAATTAATTATTTAAAAAAATAAATTGCATCGATAACTTCCATTAGATGCAACATTGTGTTTTAACAAACTATGACAAATTATTATTATTATTATTCAATAACAACCATTGTTACCTAGATGTTAAAATTTCAAAGATGACTAGGAATAACCAAATTACAAATCTTATGTATAATGGTTCTATATAAATAAAACATATTTATATAAAGTACTTAATATTTGATAATGTTGTTATATATTTTAAATGAAATATTTTCTCGAAAAATGATTTTGGTTTATTTCAATAAATTAATTTTTATAACTTTTATAAAATTAATTTTTGAAAATAAAATTCATTTTTTTAATTATTCATATTAGAATTTGTGGATGGTTAATATTTTGGAATTTTCTAAAAAGTATACTTTTCAATTAGTTATGAAAAAAACTTGTTTTTAATTAGAACTTATTTTTAGTTTAAGGAATTATTAAAGTTATTTTAAAAAAAAATGGATTAAAAAGTAAAATTAGTTCAATAATATACAAATTAAAAAAAATTGGCCATTTCAAATATTTTAATATTTAATATAAATATATTTTATTTTGAACAATACAAACAATTTCTTTTTCAAAAATCCCATTCTCGTTGAAACTATGGGTTTCATTTTAAATCTAAATATATCACTTTTTTTGAATGGAAAATGAAAAAAATACATTGAATATTTTTTATCAAAATAATTTATATTACCTAATATGTTCAACATAATTTGTGACCATAATAAATAGAAAAAATAGTAAAACATATTTACCGCGGTTGTGGTCAAAATGGGTTTACAATGGGTTAAACTAAAAAGATAAGGATTAGAAATGACACAAGTATTCTCCAAAAAACATTTGGGGACATATTTAAACCTTATATATTTATTGTTTTAGAATGTTAAATTTTTAATCCTTTTGGTAGGAGAAAATAGTGGGTACACCTTTTCCATTAAAAAAATTACATGTGCGCCACTCACCACAACTAAAAAATTCCACCCCCTCTCCTCTCCTCTTCAATCATAAAATACCATTTGGATCATAAAATACCCTTCTATGTACCCTAAATAATTCCTTACACTCATCCTATAATCTTTAATTTGACCATAAATGCAATTTAGGAGTGTTTTTGGGGAAAACCCAATAGGTTACCTAAAGAATAGACGATGCTCTTCAACGAGTGTTTTTATTTTATTTCATTATCCACATACTTAAATTACTATAAAAATATAAAAATTAGATACCATAAATACCTTACATATAAAAATATTTTTTTTAAATGTAATTAATTTCATAAATATTTTATTCCCTCAAATTCGAAACAATAATGTCGCATGTCTATACACCAGATTACTGCCTTGCGAAATAATGTGGCATGTTTTCAATCAAAACCTCTCATGGTTTTATAATATAATATATATAATATGTGTATATATATATATATTATTTTAAACATTTCTATATTTCCATAAATATATTAACATATATATCTTTTTCACTTCCATTCCATATAGAATACGATAACATTGATTTTGTGTATGGTAGAATATCGCCTCAAGAAGTGATGTGAACCGTTTTTCACATTAGTTTTATATAGAAGATAGAAAGGTAAATTTAATGAATTTATATTATATAGATGAAATATATAGAACTCTATAATGCTGATATATTATTTACCTTCTTTTCTTGATCTGTTGAGGAAATGGAAACAACATTTATCCATACTTATGACATACAATCTCTATGGACATTGTATTTCATTTTCTATATCTAAATTTTATCTATTACTATAAATTAATATATAATTATTATATATTTTATTACGATACCATGATAAATTTAATAGGACCAAGAATAAAAAATAAAAACACACATGAAAAAAGAAATTAATTATTGCATGAAACTTGAGTTTGACATTCAATTGATAAGAAATATGTAACAAAACGTCATAACTAAATCATATCAGGTTTTATATATATAATTATAGTTCTGAAGTATATTTTTAATAAAATTAGAATAATTATATAGGAGGATTAATTGTGAAATAAGAAAGGTGAGACATAAGATAATGGATTTTTTTAATTTTCTTTCTTTGAGAAATTTTTTATGTTATTCACCTATCCTCTTTTATGAGGGGTATATAAAATCACATTGACATGTTATATAATGAATATCCTTATTATAATTAAATTTAATGTATCATTGTATTTTAAACATTAATTTTAATTTTGTTTCAAAAGATACCAATGTGGTAAATATTGTATATTACAATCTTGTCGATTATCATCATTTTTTATGAATACAATTCCATTGATGAAATCATATGATCCATATCTCAATAAAAAAATTAAATTTATTTTCCTATTTTTGGTTCTAATAATATATGTTTTACCATTAATTTACTCATTTTATCTACTCAATACATCTAAATAATGTTGTTATGAAAAATCATCTTTATTTCTCTCTTCGGCCAAGAACACTTTTACATCCAAAAAACATGTTTTATAAAAATATTTTAAATTTTTTTAGATTATAAAAATGATTTATTAAATATATTTAACCTATTTTTTATTTTAAAAAATAAAATTGAGTAGAATCTTCTTGTTATTTCCCAAATCATGGCCCATTTTTCTTTTCTGGAAAATATGAAAGGAATCTTGTTTTTGACATGTATATAATGAACATATTTTTCCAATGTCTTACCCATTAATTTATTTAAATTATACATTATATTCTTTCATTGTAATTTTAAAATAAAGGGATTTACATAATTTTTTTATGAATTTTTAATTTTAAAATATAGTTTTTTTCACAAAAAGGTTATTTTCCTCAAGTAACATTTAGATTGACTTTTAATTCAAAATCATTTTCCATTTAAGATGACATCCTTTGATGTTATTTAATAATTTATAGGGATATAATACAATGATACCATCATTATTCATTCTCTATATGGCTTCTTATTATAATGAAATTGTGTTCATCAAAAATATTTTTATCTTCCATAGGTAATACCATGATAAGATTCTTATGAAATCAAATTCATTTACCATGGGTATTGCTTTGATAAAATGATGAAATGTCTATGAAAAACAATTCTATTTTTCACATGTCATGTAATGATTAAGGTTAATGAATCCCAATTATTTTCAAGTGTTATAATATGATGAATATTTTTAATCATTCATCACACATATGTATGATTTTCATTATATCATATGTGGGGCCTATATATCCCTCCAATGATTTGGGTAAATATCGATATCCCTTGAGATAAAGAGGCGTAGAATAGGTAGTGAGCACAGTTTAGAAAGGGACTCTATCCACTATGATATTCTTGGGAGTAAACCATGACTACTATGGGGGTTTGGGGAGTGATCTCATTCTATCATGATAGTCTCATAAATTAGCCTTGAACTATTAAGTAAATTATTTTTTATACTTTTGTCTATACCACAATCCCATATCTTATGCCATTATCATGATGTCAATGATCATTTTATTTGATTCCATTATGATTCATGTCTTAAGAACTATAACCCTTTATAAACTAACCCAATATTAGGATATCTGTTATGTAGGATATGGTATTCAAATGTTATACTCATGTTATTTTATCACATGTATCATGTTATGTTTAAATATCTCCATTATTTACCCATAATGATGATTTGAGCTCACACACTCTTATTTTAATTTTATATAGGTCTTGATTAAATGTATTGTGCATAATATTTCTATGAATTATGATAGTTATGAAAAACATAGTGGGAGATGATTTAGTTCACTAATGATCCCTTTTTGTGTACATGTTCTTATGAAGGAATGACAACATTATGATCTTTAGTTGCATTTTTATAATGTAATGAATGATCATAAAAAAATGGAGTAATATAGATTTATGAAAATAAAGGGTCATTATAGTTGGTTGCATATGATAGGTTTAATTAACTACTGGAAACACTATTGAGAAAATTTTTGTGAGAACCCTTAGGATAAGACAAAGTATACGGTAGCATCCTAATGATTTGTAATTGAATATAATATATGGTTTACCATGAAATACATCCACATATGGATACTGCAAATGGACGTGGTTATAATATGGATTTACTTAGGGGTAAAAAATCTAAATAAGGCATGTCATGCATGACTTATACATTACCAAGTACAAGATAATGGGACTTATATCACTCCTAGTTTGACACTATTTGGGAATCTGATTTGGTTAAATAACATTTTGATTATGTACCATAATGAAGGATTTAATCATATGATAATCATCGATGGACATTATTAATCCTTTTATGTCATAGATTTAAAAATAAATTTTTTTGATTTAGATATACTAAATTAATTTTAATGGTTTTGTTATTTTCAAAAATGATATGTGTTTCTCATAACATGTTTATTCTTATGGATTGAACTGGAAGAAACCATGTAAATTTGGAATGGAATATAAAATGAAATGATCCTCCTCTTTATCAACCAAATGTTATGGGTACTTGAATGAAAAATATTTTTGTTATGACGAAATAACTATCTAAAGCTATGAATCAATCTAGATTTCCAAATGAGCAATGGATTAACAATATTCCATTAAGTCCTTATGAGGAAATATATATATATTCTTTTAGTGGGAATTCTAATACCCAAATGGTTGGGAAATGGAACAACATGATTTATGAGATATTTTCTATCCTCTAGTGTTAATATCATGAGAATTTCACTATGGATGTCTACTATTTGGAAGGTAAAGAGGATTAATGACGTCCACTTATCAATAATATGATGCAATTGGATGAAATTGACCCCATGTATTAGGTTGAGTTCATGTAATTATTTTTCAATAAGTACTTCACTCATATTATTCATATAAGTGTAGAGAATGAGTTCGTTGAGATAAAGTAGAAGGATGATGAATCCATTGGTACCTATAAGAAACATTTTAAAATAATTTTGAGGTATTATTTTGTTATTATCAGCCAGCAATAATTTATAGTCAGTTAATTAATATATTAATTTAAACCATGTCTTTAATGGGTGTTAGCCGTAATGATCATCAGTATCTATGAATAGATTGTCTTATGTTCTATAAAAAAGGAAATATAGTATATATTTACGTATTAATCTCATGATTTTGAAAATGATAAAAATATGGATTCCAATGGAAAATATAAAAACCAAGTAATTAATATGATGAGATTTATTTTATGTTAAAAAATTTTAATAAAAAATGGAGGAAATTATTTTAAGGGATAAGGTAAATTTTTTAACTATAGTAAGGAAGGCCATCAGGCATTAGACTGTCATAGTGATGGTAAAAAGTAATATATTTTTGTGAATATAGGGAAATATCCATATAATGATCCACCCAAGCTCTAGTGTTTCAAATGCAAGGAGTATTGGAATTATGATAGCTAGTTCCCAAATATGAATGTTAATGGAGATGATTGGAATTGAAAACATACTAAGCTAAGTGACAAGGATAAAAGTGATGTGATTATTGTTTCTAATGAGGGGTGTGAGAAAGAAATGTTGAAATGTACACTTAAATTTCAGTTTATAAATTCAAATGTCTTATTTTATTATGGATCTACCCATTCAATTGTATTTGAAAAATTCTCTAAGGGTATCGTTATTCCACTAATGATTAGTTTTTTAAATAGCAATCAAAATCCATAATGGTATAATGATCACATCTCAAGTATATCATTACTCTAAGGTATATTTTTTGGGATATTTCATCATATAAATCTTTTTATCCTTACCCTAATAGTATCTACATCGAAGAGTGTAATTATATTCAATAAGAAATGGAAACTAATCCCTAGGTATATATATCACTTTTAAATTCTCGATCATATCGAGATGGTAGTATATAAGGTTTCACTTCTACTAAAACTCTCTCAAGTTTATGAGGTATTCCATATATATATCTTGAGGAATTACATACATGACCCTTAAAATATACTGAAAATATAGTCCATACAATTGGAGGATGACCATTTTTTATGAGGAACAACTGATGGAGATTCAAGATCATAAAAATACTTTTTTACAAAACAATACTACTCAATTGGTTTAGTTTTTTTGCAAAACCACTAGTTTGAAGAAGCTATGTTATAACATTGGGATATAATGTGGTATATGTATCCTTAGTTGTTTATTAATATGTGAAAAACATTCAATGGATAAAAACATTTTATGTGTGATATAATGTAACACAATGAGTTTTTATGACTTTTTGAATAAAATAAAATTGTTTGATATCTTCTGTAAGAGAAACACTGTGTTTTTTTGAACCATGAAAAATTATTAATATTATTATTTAAAAATTATAGTTATTAAATCTATTTCAAACATTTATCAATGAATATTGATAAACACATTTTAAATATTAGGTATAAATTTATATATATATATATATGATATTTAGAAAACTATTTAATTTACATTAATGCATTTATATGATTTGAATATATAATTTTCACAAAATATAATTAGTTTTTTAACAATAATAAATTTATATTTTAAACTTTCAAAAATATTTTTTGAAATTAAATATTTCATTTTTAAATTCATCATATCAAAATTAGTCTGGGATAATTGTTTGTGATATTTCCAAAAAGATTAATTTTTTGATGAGTAGTGAAAAATAAAAGTTTTTATTATAAACATACCGTTGGGATAAATAATTTATAAGTTTTATTTTTTTTAAAACTATGGACAAATTAGATAATATATATATTGATTAACCCATTTTAGGTTATGGTAATATTTTTTTTGAGTAATGATATATTTTTTAATGTTTTGGATCTTTTCTCTAGGGAATATTGTTTTCTCATTACTACTGAGATGTTAATATTATAATAAATTTTCCACTTATGTGAATGGAATTTGGGTAATAATTTATATTTTAAATCATAATAATTTCTATTATATAATAATTTCATCTTCTGGTTTTACCATAATGAATTTTAATACAATAAAAATCACTTACTGTTTTTAAGGAAAAATTGGTTTACCACGAGGTTAATATAAAAAGGTAAGTGTTAAAAATGACTCAAAACATATCCAAAAACATTTTATAGACACATTTATATGTTATATATTATATAACTATTAATGGTCCATATTTTAGAGTTTTTTATTAAGAAAAACATTATTACACTTTTTCATTTATGAAGTTACAAGTGTATCACTCTAAAAAATCATCCCTTATCCTCCCCTAATAAAACATATAGAACCAATTTTGTTAATAAATATCTACCAAAATACCTTAAAAAATTTCATACTCTCATTTTAAAAGACTTATATTGTCCGAAAAGCTATCCGAAAATGGTTTTGGGGGAAACCCTAAGGAGGCCACTTAGAGAATAGATAATTTTATTCAACAAGTTTATATTATTTCTTCCTCCAAAACCTTCAAATATTATAAAACAAATATGGATATGATAAACTATATATTAGAAATAATATATGTGTTTATGTTATTTTCCAACATCCATCTCATTTTACCTGAAATGGGGAACAATTACATCGCTCGTATGTACGGCGGACTACAGCCTTGCTAACTGATGTGACTTACTTTCCATCAACACCTATCATGGTTTGGTATTATGTTGGATATACAATTAATATATATATATATATATGTGTGTGTGTGTTTGTTTGTTTTTTATATATGTCACATAACTATACTTATGTAAATTTATATTCATGTATACCATTTTAACATTCCGTTTCATATAGAATAAGATAATATCTTTCATGTGTATGATGAAATACCTTCTCGCTAAGCGATGTGATCTATTTTTCAGTTATTTTTTACCAGAAATATAATAAGGGATAAATTTTATGAATATATGTGATATATATTACATATATATGATTCCATAAAGGTTATATGTTATTTACAATTATTTTTCTTGAAATGTAATGGAAACTGAAATAGTGTTCGAGTGTATATATGGCCTACTGTCTCCATTAACGATATATTGAATTTTTAATATATATTTTTTATTCTATTAAGAAATATATACTAAATATATATTATATTATGGATCAATGATAAATTTAAGGGGATAGAAAATAAGAAAAAAATAAAAATCCTTATGGATAAATGAAATTATATCTTGAAACGTAATATTATCATTGAATTGTTAATAAATAAGTAATTAATGTTCTTAAGAAAATAATATATGGTTTGATATATATAAAAAGGGTTATGGAATAATTTTTTAATAAAATTTCATTAATTATACAAGAGGTTCTGATGTGTTTAAAGGTATTCGAAAGTTAAGGTATGGTATTTTTCTTCAATTTTACTTCTTTGAGATATATGGTATGTTATGAACATATAATCCTTTATGAGTTGTATATATATCACATTTTTCATGTTATATAATTAATATCCATAATTTAATGATAATAAATCATTCATTTTATATTAGTATTTGATAGTAATTTTGATTCAGAAGATACCAATGTTGAAAATTATTAATGTTATGAACAAGTAGATTATTGCTATTGTTTATGATTATGATTCAAATGACGGAATATTATTATGAATCTCTCAATATTCTAAGGTATTTTATTATCACTCTTTTATTTACTAAGAATAAATGTTTTACCATTATTTTTGACTCTTTATGTACTCAAGAGACCAAAATTATGTCTTTATGAACAATCGTATTTATTTCTATCTTCAATAGAAATCCCTTATTCTTACAAATCCATGTTTTCTAGAAAAATTTCAATTACTTTTAACATTATACAGATGAACTATTATAGACATTTTTACCCATTTTAACTATGAATTTTTTTAAAGGAATATATATGATTCTTTCCAAAATAATTAATATCTTTATTGAAAATGTAAAAGAAATCATTGTTTTAACATGTACGACATGAACAATGTTTCCCGACCTCCTGAACATTATTTTAATTAAAATTTCAATTACATGTTTTCATGTTTATTTCTAAATATAAATATTTCTAAAACATTATATGATATTTTTTTAAAAAAAAATCAAGGAAAATATAATTTCCTCAAGAAATGATCTAAGTGATATTTTGTTCAAAATAATTTTTCATCTAAGATTGAATCCTTTGATGTTATATAATATTTATTAGGTTTGGTATTAAATGATTCATTCTTTATTATTTCTCTATCTGATTTTTTTTATGATGATATTTTTATTAAACCCTTTTATCTTCTATGGGTTATACAATGATAAAATGCTTATGAAACCCACTTCTTTTTCCATATATTATTATTTAACAAAATAATGAAATAATTATAAAACATATTTTATTTCTATGAGTTATTATATGATTAAGCATTATGAACCCCATTTGTTTTATTTGGTCCTGATATGTAAAATTATTTATGATCTTGTGACACACATATGTCTGATTTTCATTATGTGATAGGTGGGATCTATATCTCCCTTTAATACACTGGGTAAATATTGATAGCTCATGAAATAAACAATATATGAATGGGGGTAAAACTAGTTCAATTGAAGACTATGTAAACTATGATAGTTTTTTGAGATAAACATGACTACTATGATGGGTTAGGGAGTGAACCCATTCCACTATAAAATCTCAAAAATGAGATTTAAACTACTTAAAAATGATTTTACAAGATTATGTTTTTGAAAACATTCCCTGTATTATGACCTTTTTATTCTTCATTAGATCATATTATTTGATTACCTTATGGTTAATTAATATGAACTACTACTATATTTGAAATGGACCAAGATTAGGTTCATTGATTAATAGGGTATGATTTTTAAATGTTGTGCCCATTTTCTCATACCCTTATAATCATTTTATGATTATATATCTCATATGTAGAACCTTTCTATGCATTTGATCTCACACTTACTTATGTTTCCTTTCCATAGTTTTTGAATAAATATATTATCTATTATTTGTATAAGAATGGTGATAGTTACTAAGAACTTAATGGGATATGATGTGGTTTATCATTGAACTAGTTGTTTATGATTCTATGTATCCAAATGAATTATACCATTATGATTGTCAAGTTTTTTTGTGTAATGGAATTAATGTTAATTAATAAAATGACTTGATATATATATATTAAAAGTAGATGTTGTTTTATAAAGGGTTTTCTCACAGTCACTTAGGTGACCAGAAGAAGTGAAACTTCATTATTGTTGTATTGAACCCACGAAGACCTACTATCAACCTCATGATGCGAGATATAACATTCGATGTACTGAAAATATGGGGTATATTAATTAATGATATCTCCACACAATATGTGAATATAGAATGAGAAATTTTCAACATAAAGAAATATTGAATGAAAATATGTCGAAATTCATAACTACTTCATGTAGAAAATATGATCAACCACATTATGACTTTTTTTCTTCCAAGAAATAAAAATATCAAACATAAATCCAATAGATGAACACATCACATACCTACCAGACATGATTAATTCACATGATCATATTATGAGAATAGATCTTATATGATAAAGAAACTTAGACCTTATTTTCATATGATCACAAACTGTCTGTAAGAACCTTCCATGTGTACTAACCTACATAAACTTCATCATTTCAGATTACAATATAACTTGTATTCATTTTTTTTAAATATGGTGAAGCAAAGCAAATTGACCATCAAAGAATCATATATCATGATATTTTACATCGTGATCCTTAAAATGATATGAGGATTATTTTTGAATGATATAAGAAGAAATAACAGAGAAGCCGATGATGTTTTGGAATTTGTTTGAAGAAGTGAAAAACTATACAAAATAAATTTCATATGTGCTCTGCGTAAGTAAATATACATGTATTTTCCCCCATTTTTGAGTATATATTTTCCTAAATATTCCATAATATATGAAAACATTCACATAGGAAAAACTTCATCTGTGATTTTTCATATAATAAAATGGACCAAAAAGTATGATAAACTATGTATTATTAACATACCATTTAATTAAAGGAGAAGAAATAAAATATGAAGAACTAGTCCTAAATTCTAAAGATTATAGGTATACATGTATTAAACAAAAATAAAATCACTATATTAATTGGCATGTTGTATTATTTTTTATGAAAATAAAGGATTCGATATTTTCTAGGAAATATCACATGAAAAGAAGGAGAGTTGATTTGGGTTGTTTAATGAAAGAAGAATGAATGAATAACCACAAGTTATGTGACATAAATAAAGGGATATACAACCACAAATAAAATTTATATTATTTTCATATGTTAATACTATTTTTAAAATATTAATTTTATAGAGTGATGAGTATTTGATATTTACATATATAATGGAAACAAATGAAGAATAAAGAATCATAGATTTTTTCATATATTCAAGGAAAAATAATTATTATTTTGGTGAATGGTTTTATTATTATTAATGATAGTCAATCTGTTTACTTCCACAATGTGATGTTTGATTTGAGTTTCTCGATTTCATTTGATAATGTTTTTCTAGGTGGAGGCCATCAGGTTTCTCCCAACTGTACAATGTTGTTTTCATTTTTTTGAGGTTCTAATTCTATATACTGGTGTTTTTTTTTCATTCTAGTTTACTATGGGAAGATGAGGTCTCGGTGTGGTGTGATCTTCTATGGTGGGTTTTATGAATTCTCTTAGTTATGCCTAGTTTTGGTGATTGTATTTTTGTTGTCTTGATAGTTAATGAAAACTACTTGATACAATGATTATGGTGGATCCAGTTGTCTCTAATGGCCTCTTCTTTTTAGTTTGGGGGTTGGATGATGATAATGACATAATGACATATGTATATGATAATAGTGGTAACTCATTATAGAGATGATCAGAAACTAATCATTGGGTGATGTTGGTGATTCTCTGATCTTAATCTCCTCGGGTGTTTTGAAACTTTTTGAATTTTGAAATTGAAGTGCCCAGATCAGTGTGAATCACTGAGAGGGGGAGGGGGTGAATCAGTGATCCTTTAAAACTTTTTACTAATTGATTCTTAATCAATTAAACCTCTATAGCTGGTTAAAGCCTCGATCCACTCTTCTTGTATCTCTCAACCTATCCTCGAATGATGCAGTAAATGTAAAGGCACTGGACACAAGGATTTACAAGGTTCGGCACCAAAGGCCTACGACCTTGCCATGTTGGTTATACACCCCAACATGGTTTCTCCATTATAACCTGTTAAAATTACAATGGTCGATACAGAGTCCCACTGTATCTCTCCTGAGTCCCACAGGAGGGTCATTATACTGCGTCCCACAGTGTTACCAAAGTCCCACTGGCCTGCTCCAGAATCCCACTGAAGACTTCTTCTCCCTGAGTCCCACAGGGTCTTCTCCTAGCTCCTCGAGTCGCACGAGTAGCTCTTCTTCACTTTAACTTCTTCATGTAACTTCAGCAGCCTGGGATAAAGGCTGCTGGCCTTGCTCTGTACCTCTGATCACTTGTGATGATCAGGTCTTCTCGTCTTGCTCAGGCTTTATCACCTTCTTCTAAGGATGACCTAGCTTCTCTCTTCAAGAATCTTCAACAGCCTCTGACAAGGTCTGCTGGTCTTGCTCAAAGCTTCTGATCACTTCTGTTGATCAGGATCTTCTCAATCACTGAAAACTCAGACAACTGATATCTCTAACTTCAGTCTGGCTTCAGTCTGACTTCACATCAACTTCATGCACTGAGTGCATGGCATCTCTGCTTCCTCATGCACTGACTGCATGGCCTTCTCAAATTCTTCAAGAACCACTGGTCTTGGACTCCTCAAATGCACACAACCAGATTTGGCTTTGTTCACGTGTGCACGTGCATGCATATATTCATGCACTCTCCTCTTTCTCCTCTTGGTGCAATAAAACCTCAAAGGGTATATTCTCTTTTGAGCACACACCTTCTCACTCCTTCACACGTTTAATTCCTTTTGATTACACACGCATAAATGTGTGTTATACTTTGTGTGAGTTTCCTTCCTTCTCTTCTTCTAAATGCATACACACTTCTTAGTGCACACACATAGGTTCGGCCAACTTGTCTTGCAAGCACAACTTGTTTCTTCTCTCCTTGCACACACACGGTCAAGTGTGCTCTTCCTCTTCACTTAGCACACACACAAATACCCACGGCCTTTTCCTCCTTTTGGCACACACACACTGAGTGTATATTTGGCCTTCACTCTTTTTCTTGCACACACTTAACCCGTAGGTCCTCTTTTTTTTTTGCATACACAAAAGGTGTGGCCTTCACTTGGTGCACACACAAGGCTATGCCTCGGCCTCCTCTTGCACACACACTCGAATACCAACACAAATGAAGGCGTGCAAGGTCCTCGGTGTAAGCGGCGTGCAATGGGTAAGCGGCGTGCAATCACTCGGGTCTGCAGGATGCAACACCGTGAGGCGCACAAGCCACAAGGGTGCAGGGACACCTTGGGCGCGCAAGTGCCTACCGCGTAGGGGGCGCGGTGCACAGAGGGAGCGCGCAAGGTCGCGCAAGCTCCTCTCCTTCCTGTCGCGCAAAGGATTAGCGTGCAGGGGACACCTTCGGGCCAAGGATGGCACCGAGATCTTCAGCCGCGCAAGTAATTTTCGCGGGGCTTCTTTCTTCGTGAGGCAGAGAGGACTCACGGGACTTCAAAACTTCAGCGCATCAGCAAGCCCTCCAAGGCCTCAGGCTCTCCTTTTATAGGCAGAGGAATGCCTCAGCCCATCCGCGTGATACAACTTTGAACTCCCGAATATTTCGGGTATTAAAGATTCTCTAAATCTTGATTTTCTCTACTTCCAAACGCGGGTTCCTTCTTCTTTATTTTTCTTCTCCACATGTATGCTTAGAACGTGTGCATGGCCTTCATTTAAGCCCAACCCATGCATAGCACGAACACACGTGGCCTCGGCATCTTTGGTTTGCCTCGACCGAACTTCGAATTCTTTCTCGATGCATGCATGCAACATTTTTAATGCATGCATGAGTTCGTTATGGCCTAACGATCACAATGGAGGTCTCGGTTTGCTCGGAGGTGGCCGGGAACTCAAAAACCATGCTCGGGTGGCGCCTGGTTCGTCAGCAGCTCGCGGGAGACTTCGGACGAGCTCGGGGTTGAAGACGGTCTCGCAGCCGTTGGATCGGCAATTCAATTGATCTCGGACGGCCTGGATCAGATCATCTCGCCGCGGATCAGATGTGCGGCTTAGATCGTCCGCGCGATCAATCGTGCGGGTGGGATTCGCTCCGTGGAAAAATTCCGCATCCCACATCGAAACCGCGCGCGGGTTTCTCGCGCTTTATCAATCATCCGCTCCCCCAGCCGGCTCAATTGAATCTCCTCCCTCCACGGTGCCGCCCCGCACCGTGTTCTCTGCGGGCGCGCTCTTGCGCCCACCTTGCTCCATGCGGGCGCGCCACAGGCGCCCACTATGCATCCTCGAGCGCGCTCCTCGCGCTCACGCTGCGCGGGCTTCATCACCGCGTGGCTTCGGGGCTTATACACGGCCCCGGCCTCTCTCGGGCTGGCCCCATGGGACCCACTTGGGCGTGGTGACCTAGTCCCACATGTTCCTTGGGTTGAACCCTTAAGGCTGGCCCTTGGTGGCTATTTTTTTGCCTAAGTAGAGACTTAGGGACTTTGTATAAAAACAAAGTAACCCAAGTTCAAATGCCAAATGCCACTTCTTCCAAGCGATTCTTCCTCTTCATTTCTTCTCATCTTCTTATTCATTTTAATTCTTCAATGCTTCTTCTTCATTATAATTCCTCCAATTCTCTTCAACATTTATTCATTACTTAGGAATGGAATTCTTGAAGGTTCTTCTTCATCAACCGAACTCCTGAATCACTTAAATTCTTCAAAGTGCTTCATTGATCTAATCAGAGATCAATTGGATCTTCTTCTAATTCACATGCACTAGGTGATAGTGCATGGACTTCTTTAGCTCACTTCATCCACTTATAAGTAGTGGATGGATCATCTTCATCTCCTCATGCATTGTCAATAAAATGCATGGTCTTAAAACATTGTTGTGACATTGTATCCAATTGATACAAGTTCTTGGAACTTTATGAACAGCTCAACAATCGTCTGATTTTCATGGAGAATGTTTCAACCACAATTTCCAATACCACATAGTGAATCTCCTAAGTGACATGCATCTTAGTACCATGGCCATTCTCCTTCACCACCAACACCATCACAACCTTTGTCATTCACATCTTGACATTCCTTGACATCCATTCATTCCATGACAACTTCATGCCTCATTGACAACAAATGCAACACAATGCACTTCAATCTCCCCCTTTGTATTTGTTGTCAATACACTCCTTCAGCACATATGAATGGGTCAATATGTGTGCCAATATTTTCTCCCCCTTATTGGCAATCAAATGCAAAGGTGTGGTGTGGTTCTCTTTCAAAAAAAAAATCTCTTCCTCCCTTCGAATAGCATCTTCTTTAAAAATCACTAAGAGAGGGATGATGCCACATGTTCTCTTTAGCAAAGAACCTTTAGTAAATCAGCTCTAAGTCTACTTGGGCTAACCCGGTGTAGAAAACAAGAGTGATATAACCAAGGAACTCAATGCTGTCCAACATTCACAATACATGTGAGATCATGCTTAGGGGTTGAATTTTTTTTTCCAGATATTCAATGAATTGATGAATCCTGCACAACTTCACAAAACTCATTAGAAAGTTCAGGTACAAAGATAAAGCTCCCCCTTTCATCTACTTTCTCAAGATGATATTAATTTCAGAACATCATCTTCTCCAGATTGGCTCCCCCTCAAGGGGTGCACTCCATTCTGTCCAAACCATCCTCCAGTTGAGAATGATCATCATCTTCAATTCCCTGCAATGTCAGCACATGTAAATACCAGAGGTATAAGGGAATAAGATGGAACCTCCTTGGTTCATCAATGTGAACAACAAGGTTGAGAAGATTCTCTCAACCGAGATGTCCCATTTTCACCATTCTTCACACTTGCACATTTGATCTTCAATGATGATTGTGCTGGTGTGGTTCTCAAAACATCTTCATGTGAAATCTTCTTCTTCCCTTTTGCCTTAGTAATTGCCAGAACTTTATCTTCAGCTTTTTGCAGATCTTTGGCAAGTTGCAACTGATTTGGACATATGACTAGTAAGTCACTTGGAAGTGTGGCCTCAGTTCTGGATATTCCACATGGTTCCTTTGATGCTTTCAAGCTACCTTTCTTAGGCAACTTGTTTTTAATCAATCCCTTCTGCTTCTTCTGGATTGATTGTCTTTTTGAGTCCAGTCTGCTTCTATTCAGTTCCATGTCTTGTTCACAAAGATCCATGGTATGACCTTTCTTTCCACAGTAGAAGCATGTTTTCGTGGTGGTCCTTCTGGATGCATCACCCTTCTTGGATTTAGACTCCAAGGACTTCTCTTCCTTTTTCAACATCTTCTTGGGAGCATTGTCACCTCTCTTCTTGCTTCCCAAGGAATATCTCTTAGCCAGGTTCTGTGATCTTCTATTCTTTCCAGCTTTGGATACATTCGGAGATTGACATGTATCAAATTGTTGACCACTTTTGCAACCATCCCAGATGTTGTCACGTAATCCAAATCTGTTAGCAGTAAGCAGATGTTTCTGGACCTGTGGATGCTGCTTCTTTTCCTCTGGCTTGCTCCCCCTAGGCATGGGCTTCCTTTGTGCTTTGACATTCAGGGGATTGTACCAACAATCCTTTGCACAGTGCCCATACTTATTGCAACACCAACATTGACCAACAAATCTTGACTTTTTGATTCCTTCTGATTGTAGGGTACTTGTCTTGAATTGTTGTGCTGCTTCAGGAGAGCTCTGCTTCTTTACTGTCTTCATCCATATTTGTTTGGAATTATTCTTCATCCTGTAATTTTTGTGAAAACACAATTAGAAGCATCAGTACAAGATGGTATGGATGGTACCTTCTTTCTAGAAGATGTTGCACTTTTATTAGAGGATGTCTTTCTCTTAGAATCATCCTGCTCAAAGCATACTTGAGTAGCAACATGTCTTCTTCCAGCTGACTAGGAGGATTCAGCTTTAGGTGATTGCAGATGTTTCAATATCACCTCCAGTTCTAAGTATTTCATGTTGAGGGAGTTCTTCTCATCCTCAACAGTTCTTAGATTTCCTTCCCAATTATCTTTCAGCTGTTCTAGTTGGTCTTCATGCACCTTCTTCATTTCTTGTAATGAATTGTCAAGCTCCTTTACCCTGTTTACTTTGTCTTCAAGTTGAGCATCTCTGACATTCATTGAAACTTTGTGCCTCTTTTCCAGTGCATGGAAAACATCTTTGACTAATATCATAAAGAATTATTTCTCAGAAAGGCTTCTTTTCAATTCTTCAGCAGTGTCTTCATATCTTTCATTGCAAAGAGAAACTGTTTCATCTTTAGCCTTCACCAGCTTTCTGAGAGTGTTGGTTATGCCAACCCTTTTTGCCAATTGATCTTCCATTGCATTGGATTCTTCTTCTAGCTGTAATTTTTCTTCTTGAAGATCAAGGATGCCTATAGCTATACACATTTCCACTTCCTTGGGGACTGTCTTCTGAAGATATTCGATTGCATTTTGAAGATCTTTCATTGTTCCAACTTCATCACAGCTAGGACAGGCTTTCTTCATCTTCTTGGCCTGTTTCTTCTTTCTATTTTTCTGAGTCTTGGCAGATATCTCCATTTGAGGCTGGTTACTCATTTCCTCAAATCTGCACTTCATAAAGACTCCCTTGGATATTTTAGAGGTAACCTTCCCTCTGATACCAATTGAAGTTCCCAGATCAGTGTGAATAACTGAGAGGGGGAGGGGGTGAATCAGTGATCCTTTAAAACTTTTTACTAATTGATTCTTAATCAATTAAACCTCTATAGCTGGTTAAAGCCTCGATCCACTCTTCTTGTATCTCTCAACCTATCCTCGAATGATGCAGTAAATGTAAAGGCACTAGACACAAGGATTTACAAGGTTCGGCACCAAAGGCCTACGTCCTTGCCATGTTGGTTATACACCCCAACATGGTTTCTCCATTATAACCTGTTAAAATTACAATGGTCGATACAGAGTCCCACTGTATCTCTCCTGAGTCCCACAGGAGGGTCTTTATACTACGTCCCACAGTGTTACCAGAGTCCCACTGGCCTACTCCAGAATCCCACTGAAGACTTCTTCTCCCTAAGTCCCACAAGGTCTTCTCCTGGCTCCTCGAGTCGCACGAGTAGCTCTTCTTCACTTTAACTTCTTCAAGTAACTTCAGCAGCCTGGGATAAAGGCTGCTGGCCTTTCTCTGTACCTCGGATCACTTGTGATGATCTGGTCTTCTCGTCTTGCTCAGGCTTTATCACCTTCTTATAAGGATGACCTGGCTTCTCTCTTCAAGAATCTTCAACAGCCTCTGACAAGGTCTGCTGGTCTTGCTCAAAGCTTCTGATCACTTCTGTTGATCAGGATCTTCTCAATCACTGAAAACTCAGACAACTGATATCTCTAACTTCAGTCTGGCTTCAGTCTGACTTCACATCAACTTCATGCACTGAGTGCATGGCATCTCTGCTTCCTCATGCACTGAATGCATGGCCTTATCAAATTCTTCAAGAACCACTGGTCTTGGACTCCTCAAATGCACACAACCAGATTTGGCTTTGTTCACGTGTGCACGTGCATGCATATATGCATGCACTCTCCTCTTTCTCCTCTTGGTGCAATAAACCCTCAAAGGGTATATTCTCTTTTGAGCACACACCTTCTCACTCCTTCACACGTTTAATTCCTTTTGATTACACACTCATAAATGTGTGTTATACTTTGTGTGAGTGTCCTTCCTTTTATTCTTCTAAATGCATACACACTTCTTAGTGCACACACATAGGTTCGGCCAACTTGTCTTGCAAGCACAACTTGTTTCTTCTCTCCTTGCACACACACGACCAAGTGTGCTCTTCCTCTTCACTTAGCACACACACAAATACCCACGGCCTTTTCGTCCTTTTGGCACACACACACTGAGTGTATATTTGGCCTTCACTCTTTTTCTTGCACACACTTAACCCGTAGGTCCTCTTTTTGTTTTTCACACACAAAAGGTGTGGCCTTCACTTGGTGCACACACAAGGCTATGCCTCGGCCTCCTCTTGCACACACACTCGAATACCAACACAAATGAAGGCGCGCAAGGTCCTCGGTGTAAGCGGCGTGCAATGGGTAAGCGGCGCGGAATCACTCGGGTGTGCAGGATGCAACACCGTGAGGCGCACAAGCCACAAGGGTGCAAGGACACCTTGGGCGTGCAAGTGCCTACCGCGCGGGGGGCGCGGTGCACAGAGGTAGCGCGCAAGGTCGCGCAAGCTCCTCTCCTTCTTGTCGCGCAAAGGATTAGCGCGCAGGGGACACCTTCGGGCCATGGATGGCACCGAGATCTTCAGCCGTGCAAGTAATTTGTGCGGGGCTTCTTTCTTCGTGAGGCAGAGAGCACTCACGGGACTTCAAAACTTCAGCATATCAGCAAGCCCTCCAAGGCCTCGGGCTCTCCTTTTATAGGCAGAGGAATGCCTCAGCCCATCCGCGTGATACAACTTTGAACTCCCGAAGATTTCGGGTATTAAAGATTCTCTAAATCTTGATTTTCTCTACTTCCAAATGTGGGTTCCTTCTTATTTATTTTTCTCCTCCACATGTGTGCTTCGAACGTGTGCATGGCTTTCATTTAAGCCCAACCCATGCATAGCACGAACACACGTGGCCTCGGCACCTTTGGTTTGCCTCGACCGAACTTCGAATTCTTTCTTGATGCATGCATGCAACATTTTCAACGCATGCATGAGTTCGTTATGGCCTAACGATCACAATGGAGGTCTCGGTTTGCTCGGAGGTGGCCGGGAACTCAAAAACCATGCTCGGGTGGTGCCTGGTTCGTCGGCAGCTCGCGGGAGACATCGGACGAGCTCGGGGTTGAAGACGGTCTCGCACCCATTGGATCGGCGATTCAATTGATCTCGGGCGGCCTGGATCAGATCATCTCGCCGCGGATCAGATGTGCGGCTTAGATCGTCCGCGCGATCGATCGTGCGGCTGGGATTCGCTCCGCGGAAAAATTCCGCATCCCACATCGAAACCGCGCGCGGGTTTCTCGCGCTTTATCAATCATCCGCTCCCCCAGCCGGCTCAATTGAATCTCCTCCCTCCACGGTACCGCCCCGCACCGTGTTCTCTGCGGGCGCGCTCTTGCGCCCTCCTTGCTCCCTGCGGGCGCGCCACAGGCGCCCACTATGCATCCTCGAGCACGCTCCTCGCGCTCACGCTGCGCGGGCTTCATCACTGCGTGGCTTCAGGGCTTATACACGGCCCCGGCCTCTCTCGGGCTGGCCCCATGGGATCCCCTTGGGCGTGGTGACCTAGTCCCACATGTACCTTGGGTTGAACCCTTAAGGCTGGCCCTTGGTGGCTATTTTTTTTCCTAAGTAGAGACTTAGGGACTTTGTATAAAAACAAAGTAACCCAAGTTCAAATGCCAAATGCCACTTCTTCCAAGACATTCTTCCTCTTCATTTCTTCTCATCTTCTTCTTCATTTGAATTCTTCAATGCTTCTTCTTCATTAGAATTCCTCCAATTCTCTTCAACATTTATTCATTACTTAGGAATGGAATTCTTGAAGGTTCTTCTTCATCAACCGAACTCCTGAATCACTTAAATTCTTCAAAGTGATTCATTGATCTAATCAGAGATCAATTGGATCTTCTTCTAATTCACATGCACTAGGTGATAGTGCATGGACTTCTTTAGCTCACTTCATCCACTTAGAAGAAGTGGATGGATCATCTTCATCTCCTCATGCATTGTCAATACAATGCATGGTCTTCAAACATTGTTGTGACATTGTATCCAATTGATACAAGTTCTTGGAACTTTAAGAACAGCTCAACAATCGTCTGATTTTCATGGAGAATGTTTCAACCACAATTTCCAATACCACTTAGTGAATCTCCTAAGTGACATGCATCTTAGTACCATGGCCATTCTCCTTCACCACCAACACCATCACAACCTTTTTCATTCACATCTTGACATTCCTTGACATCCATTCATTCCATGACAACTTCATGCCTCATTGACAACAAATGCAACACAATGCACTTCAGAAATGTGAAATGGGGTAACTTTTTTCAGTTCCTACAGAGTTTGTAGGTTACCAATAAATAAAAAACTAGTATTTTAAAATCAAATAAAAAATAATTTCTAGTCAACCTTCTAGAAATTATGGAATTATATCCAGGATTGTAAAAATATAGAAAGGATGATTAATGTGGATCTAGATGAAAGTTGTTGTTGAATATCTTAGAGGATTTAAATTACTATAAAATAGGTATATTTAAATTATGAGTTCATGTGGTAATGTTAATATCAAATAAATATAATACTATAATGTTAATGGATAATCCATGTTTAATTATTATACATATACATTCTAGGTTAACAAAGAACATATATAGAACAAGATAGAGAAGTTTGACTCTTTCATTCAAGAGAGAATATTTTGGTTTCCATAATATAGACACACAAGTATGTGATAATCATCTACATAAAAATGTAGTGAGTCAATGAAAAGAAGAAGAAAACATATGCAGACCATATTCTTTGAAGAATAAGAATAGAAGGAGGGAGAATAAGCAGAGAAGTGGGGAAGAGAACTATTATAGTTCTATTGAACAGAAATTAGAAGTAGTATAATTTTTTTAGTTTTCCATGAAGATAATAAGAATGAAAAGGTCTTATATTTAGGTTTTTATTGTAATAATAGAATGAAAATGAAATAGTCAAACATTCTACTAGTATTAATGTGTATATAAATAGCTATAGAAAATAAGAAGAAGATGTGTGGTTATGGATTGTTTCTTAATTCCCAAAGAGGATTATCCTTTATTATTAAAATAATTATGATGTAAATATCCTTTAAACTTTTTGTGTGTATTGATTAATGTAATAGAGGTAAAATAATTAATGATCTTGGTTTTGAAGAACTATTATTATGACCACCTATTACAAAAAACATTATTTCAATATCACATCTTAAAATGGATGATTTAATTTTTAAATTTAGAATTACAAATTTATTATTTTACATTGAATGAATTATTTATGGAAATTTACAATTAAATATCGAAAAACATGTGTTATATTACACAAACTGTATAATGGAAATCAATAATGAATCTAGTTTTCTTGACTCATGTCACACCCAACTACAGAATCACGAGATTGGTCATGTAAATGAAAATTTCCTTACTAAATTTTACCTAGGTTTATATTTAGATTATTTTGAACTAAAACCACATAGTATATTTCATGGTTCAATTAATGGACATTTTCTGAGATCTATATTTAGAGGATAGAGTTAAATGGCCATATATATTTTGGATTTGGATCCTAAAAATGAATGTGTAATATTTCCTATTAAAGAGAGGGGTGGATACACATTCTTTACAAACTTCTCTGGGCATTTTTTTAGGTATTGAAATGGCTACTTAATGATTTATAGGTACGAATAATTTCTTAAATAAAAGTAATCAAAGATTAAATATAACAATTAACTTGGTAACAATATAAAAAAACATCACTCAAACCATATTAGGGAGTATCTAAACCAAGAGTTCATGACTAACTTCTAGAGTTTGGGATTATTTCTCAAATTACTCATCCCTAAACACTATAATGGAATGGTGAATGTAAAATGAGAACCCATACCTTTTTAGATATGTTGAAATCAATTATGATTCATTAAAGTATTACACAACCCTTTTGTGGACACACATTACAAATAGTAGAACATAATCTAAACTGAGTGCCAACTAATTTGGTAGATGATGCCCCATTCATTACATGGAGTGGAAATAAACACAATTTTTCGCATTTACACTCTTTGTGATGGGTAGAATTTCTTAAGTCTGCATCAGTTAATAAACTACCACTATGAGGCATTAACTCTATCTTAATAAGATATCATATATAAATGATAGTGTATTACATTTATGAATCATGAGAAAATAAAGTATTTGAGGAAATAAAATACTTTTTCCTTTAGAGGGAACACATCTATAAATGTTATAATGTAAGAGAGATAAACAATAATGCTATTTTATCTTAAGATACATTTGGTTTTTCATTAGAATATATTTTACATGACTCTGTGGAAGTGGAAATTCTAAAGACACACAAACTATGTCGTGTTATAATTAATGTTACAGAACCTGAATGACACAATTTTCTAGTCAAAGAGGACGGTTACTCATTATTAGTACATAATAAAGATCTTGTAACCTATAAAGATTTAGTAAGTGTCATGAAAGATTCCTCTAAGACAGTTGTTTTCTATAAGTAACCATTTCATTATTTTTTTCAGTATATAAAGTATATGGGTGAATTTTGGTAGAGTTAAGAGAACTTTTAAAAGTGTTTTGGGGGATTTTCTATAAGTTCAAGGTTAGTGCACGATTTTTAAAAACCATGAAACACCACCATGAACTATACATAGTGAGATAGGGGCCAAAGTGAAGGCACCCATGTAGAAAATAGTTTCACTAAACTATACATTCACTTTAGGAAAATTGTGCACATTGAAAAATATATTTTTTTTCTTTTTGAGGTAGTGTCTTCTATATGGTTTGTTCACAATTTGGGGATAGTGTGGGATGACTATATGAAATTCATCCTTAAGGCATTATCTAGATAATAGTTAGTGTACAGTTTACATAACTATGAGACTAAACCATGTGTGGAAAAGAAACTAGATCATGAGAAAGTGGATCTGGTTCTGTTTAATGTTTTTATCACTTTTTCCCTAAAACGGCCTTGACATGGTATTTTTCCCTCTCAAAGGTCATGGAAATTTCTCCTAGCCATCTAGAGGTGATCTGAATGTTTCCCTTGGTGATTAGAAGTTTATTTCACATGGCATGTGATCATTCATGGTAGTTCTTGATGTTTTATTAGATATACATCATTATATCCATTAGTTTAATAGATCTATACCCATTTGGGTAGATCATAGGTTTTGGGTGTGAAATATGTTTTTATTAAGTTTTTTTTATTTTAGTGGATTAGATCTAAGGCAGTTTTATGATGATTTAACGCTATTTTGTGGACATTCATCATGCTGTTCTTCATTTTTATCTTAGAAACTGAGGTAGGTGACTTCACTCTCGACTACTCTATTTAGAAAATGAACGGTCAGTTTCAAAATGATTTTATTGATTGAAATTGATTTTGAAATTTTTGTGGATTTTTTGATAGGACACCCTCTTTGGGGATAGTATAAACAATTGTGGAAATTGGGTATTTTGTGGAAATTTCTTGGGTTTATTTATTTTAAAGTGTTGATATTAGAATAAGGATTTTATGGAATAATGGTAAATGGTTTGACAAAGAAAATCAATAAAATGATGGTTTTTTGGAAAGGTATTTAATTGGTTTTTTTAAAAGGATTTCAATTAAAAAAATATTTTATTGAAATGGTTGAAATCGTTTTATTGGCATGGTTTTGGGCATCCATGGCTTTGTGTGTGTGTGTAGGATCAAAACAACGATGTAGATTCTCAATATACAATAGAGGGGTGAATTGTATACTTTAAAATTTTCCTTAAACCAGGAAAGATCTAAGTTTAAAAATGTTAAACTAAGAAAATTCACTACAACACTAACACCAATTAGATAATTGGAACAAGGTATGAAGTTATAAACTTCTAGTTATACACACTTTCTTAAAACTGGAAGGTGATTCCGAAAAACTGATTCTGGAAATATGGATCCAGAAAGTTGGTTCCAGAAATATGGATCCGGAAATTGAAACATAACAAAAGTTTACATTATGTGATTCTACCATAAAGCTTATATAATCTAAATGAATCATATTACAAGTTTAAGAAAATATAAGAACATTATACTTTCCTTACAATACAAAATGCAGCTGAAAAACTTGTAACAAAATATAGATCTTTTAACGCAAAGAGAAGGGTATCCAACAACCTTGGATAAAGGTCCATTGATTTATACTTTCAAGAATGTCTGTCTTACCCGCACCCAAGTAAGCCCTTGATAAGAAGATCATAGTCTCTGTCTTTCTATCCCCGCAAGACCTCAACTTCAAGGTTGTTGGAACCTCTATCTTCCTCAGCAAGGAAGCCCTCAAACTTCAAGGTAGTCGGTACCTCTGTATTCATATCCCCGGAAGCCCTCGAATGTAATCAACAACATTCGTAGTCGCACAAAGAAATCAGTACAAGGAAAAGTTTGAACAAGTTGTTCAAACATTCTGCATGAAGGTTTGAGAGTTAATAAGAGCCTCTCTCTCTAGGAATCACTTCAACAGAACTTAGTCCAAGATCAGTGTCAAAGTTATAGCTTCTTCTCAAATGAGCTTCTATTTATAGGCTACGCTCTAATGGTCGGCTCCCTCCTCTAACAGTCATATTTTCCTTAAATTTCAGAGGGAACTACACTCGTGTCACTAAACCTATGATTAGTTAGAAACAGAATGGACAACATCGTTTTATAACAAAACATGTGTAACTGAAATCACGACATCGTTTTATAAAAAAAATAAAAAATCAGAGTGTATGTAAAAATTTTGTAATGTAAGCAAAATAAATGTTCAGAGTCTACCACAAAATGGAATTCATAGTCTATAATAAAGAGATATTCAGATTCTGTTTTATAGGAATTCGGAACCTGAATTTTGTAGAAATATGGAGTCTAAATTTCTAAGCAAATTCGGAGTCTGCTTTCACTAGAATTAAGAATCTGAATTTACAGAGTTGAGATTTGAACTAGTAAAAGTTCGGAGTCGAACTTATTGGAGTTCGTAGTGGAACTTATTGGAGTTCGGAGTCGAACTCATAGCAGTTCGGAGTCGAACTCAAAGAAGTTCGGAGTCAAACTAGTAAAAGTTTAGAGTCCAGATTTCAGAGTTGAACATTGTTAGAGTTTGTATCTAGAATTCAGAATGGAACTTTATCAGAGTTCGTATCCTGAATTCGGAGTGGAACTTTATTACATTTCATATCCAGAATTCGGTATGGAACATCAATACAGTTCATATCTAG
The DNA here is from genome assembly GCA_963277665.1 of Viscum album. Lineage (NCBI taxonomy): Eukaryota > Viridiplantae > Streptophyta > Magnoliopsida > Santalales > Viscaceae > Viscum > Viscum album. The sequence continues at coordinate 409,510,035 of OY728130.1, forward strand.
AATTCAGGGTGAAACTTCATTACAGTTCATATCTAGATTTCGGATTGTAACTTCATTACAATTCAAATATAGAATTTGGAGTGGAACTTCATTAATGTTCATATCCAGAATTCAGATACTAAAACATAATTCTTCATATCTATAAATTATATGATTCTGAGGTTTTTGATATGAATCCAATTTTTATACTCAAGAAAAATATTGATATGAACAATGAAAACATGGTAGGGGTAAATTTCATTGAGAAGTAAATTTTCCTTAGATGGCTATGAGAAGAGGAAGTGAAGGTAGTAAGGGTGTTTGTGATTTTCAAAACAAGAAGGAATGGAAAAAGTCATAAGGATAACCTTATTGACTTAAAAATCTCCCAATTTTTGGAAAGTACAAACAACCGTACAAAAAATAATATAAAGACTTAGAATAAATTTCTAGAATTTGAAATAAAATTTTATCTCCCTTTGTTTATGGACGATGGTGAATACGACTAACTCCTACTTTGGCTTTGAAACTCTAAGGATCGTAATCTAGATTTCCAATATAAAATTTTCCTTATAAATGTGGAAATCTTCGTTAATGAACACTCCCCCTTAGATAAACTCCCCCTTACTTAGGGATAGTTCTTGACATAGAAATTTTTCCATCTCCCTCTTTTGAGTAATTATTTTTTCTTTCTCCCCCTTTGTGATTTTCAAAAAGAATTTAAGGGAATGGAAATGAAATAAAGTACCTGAAATATTAGTATATAGTAACACAAGATAGAAAAAACAAAAATTTCATTAGAGTTGGAAAAAAATTACAAGGAGAGAAAAATGAAACAAAAGATCGGATTGAATCTATTTGTCTTCCTTTTCCTTCGGGATTAACTTCTTCAACACAGTTTTCAGCTTCTTCAAATATTTTTGATATACCTCAGCTTGCCTCTCCGAAGCTTTTATCCTTTCATTTTGATCTTTCAAGACATCTGCCTGAGCTTTCATGGCTTCTTCTTTCATCTTCATTAACTCATCTTGCTTTACAAACATTTCTCCGAGCTCAATTCGGAGATCTCTATCCCTTTTGAGATTTTGAGCAAGAGAATTAACCTTCCCATTCAAGTCATTTACTTGTTGATTCTGATAACTTTTCTCAACGATTAGCTCATCCTGAAGATTCTTAATCATGTAATCCTTGGTGTGAAAGGCATCTTTAACATCATTCTGAAAATGATCAAACTTATCCATGTCTTCTTAAAAATTATTAGACCACAAAGTGATTTTGCTGCATGATTTCCTGTTAGCATCATAATTGATAATGAAATTTCTATGATCATCCTCAATCTTCACACACATATCCATTACCATGGATAAGGATTCTGACTTCTGGTTAAGACTGTGTTGCAGCATCTGCAATCAGGAATCTATAGTGGGAAATATCGGAATGGTGTCCACCAATTTTTTTTAAAGATTCAACAACAATGTCATGACCTTATGCTGATGACTCCGAATCTGATAGCTTTCGTGGTAATTGTTTTTCTTGAGTTTCAACCATCTTCCTTCTTGAAGAACCACCTACCTCCCTCTTTCTTATAACATCATTTTTTGGTGTATCCATGAGCACTTTCATACCTTTATCAGTTTTCGAAATGGGTTGATCATATGGAGATTCTTCCTCACTCTCTGATAGTTGAACAAACCTGTGTTCATCTATTTTCCCCTTTTCTTCTCATTCCTAAAGAAAACTCTTCTCATAGGCTTCTTCTAAAACATTTTCCTTCACTTCCTCTTCTTTATCATCATCCTTACTACCTTCTTTCTCAACTCTCTTTCTCGGAGTGACATGTTTTGTGGATTCATCCTTTTCTTGATAATATTCTACTTGTTTGATTAAGTCATCCAGATCATCACTTCCTTATTTTACTTCTTATTCTTCTTCAACAACTTCTTCTTCTACCTCTTCACCAGCTGTTTTCTTTACATCTTCAACATCCTCTTTCCCTTTGGACGTTTCCGGAGTGAAGTACATTTTTTATGAGTCTGTGGTAATGGTTAGACATCAATGGTTTCCGGAATGGGAATCTTCTTAGAAGCTATCTGTGTTTCTTTCAAAATAGATTGAACAATATCTTCTTCTGACATCTTCTTCATCATCTTTTTCTCTTTTTCTTGTTTTTCTAACTCATCCGCATCTTTTTATCTTAAGTCCTTTGCCTCAGCAGGGTCCAATCCAAATTTAGGGTCCCCTTATTTTATCTTCTCCTTATCTTCCCTCCACTTAGCAGCCAGTTCATCTGGGTAGGCTTTTTGTTTCTTTGGCTTCGGGGGTGAAGATTGAGTTTCCTTAGATTTCTGTTTTTTTCCTTCAGCCACCACTTCATTTAACTTTCTCTTCTTCACTGCCTTTTTAGATGGTTCCATATTTTGTTGATCTTTTTGAGCTACCTTAGCCTCTTCCTCTGGTAAAGGATAGAATTCTCCAGATTTATCAGAAAAACCCATCATGATCCTCTTTAATGTATCATCACTTACTAGAATTAACTTGCAATTTCTTTGCATGGAGGTGCAAGAAACATTAAACGAATCAAGATATATGATGATAAACTTAGAAAGCAAGTCAAGATACAATTTGATCTGAGCTTCCAGATTCCCTTCTTTAAAATTTATAACTGTAATCAAAACATTCCTCATCAAATTCACCATCCTTGGACTTACCAAAAAATCTATGATGTATATATCACTCTTTTTGAGATTATCTTTATCACCCCTTCTCGGTACTAAAAAGCATTGTACCCAAAGTTGTAGAATCTGATTATTCGGAGTGAGATGAGAAATCTTAGCAGTCTGGGCATCTTTAAGGCCAATGCATTTCAATGCCTTCACTTTGTTAAAACATCCTTTCTCATCCGGAAGCTTATGTGAAAAAACTCAGCTTCACCTTCATAAGATAAACCCACCAAGCTTGCAGCCTTGGTGTAAGATAATTTGTAAGTCTCCCTATAAGACCTGAAAGAGAATAACTCTCTTCCATCATCCATAAAGAAGGAAAGAGACTCTTAGAACTGAACAAGCAAATCTATATAAACTGGATCCTGTTTCTCTGACATTAATCAGAATACATCCTACCATCCATTCAATCTGATATTCTTAGATATAAGAGAATAATACTTGTAAAAACATGGATCCACTAACCACTCCATGTAAACTAACCATTTTGAGATTGGCTTCATAGTTGACATATCCTAAGAAGTAGCTTCAGCAGACATTTGGAATGAAAAACTCTGGACGATTTGGAACGCACTTTAAGAAAGGAGGCAGAACATCAACACACAAGAGGTTGAAGATCGATTTGGGACAACCATCGGGGGTTCCCTTTATATAGGTGATTGATGTGACCTTTGAGCTTCCAAAAACCATCTAACGTTTGAAAAACTCTCTAATCTGATCTAACGGTTGAAAACGTACATGCAATGAAATCATGAATCTGATCTTTTGAGGTTTTAAGAAAAACAATCGGATTTAAGAAATCTAGAATCTGAGAAATTTTAAAACACATTGGAAAATACCCGCAAGAAAAATTTGACTACGAGAACTTAAGTATGGAAATCATACCTTTTCGATTGGCCAGGAAGTTTATTCATAATAGGTGATATTCATCTTTAAGAAAAATTTGACTACGGAAAACTAACTATGATAAAACATAGAGTGAAAAGACTTTGAGTACCAAAACTCAAGTACAAAAAGTATGAGTTTGAAAATCATAGTATGAAAATTATGAGTACGGAAATCTCAGTACGAAAAGTATGAGTACGAACATCTTAGAATGAATAGTTCGAGTATGAAAATTCTCATTCTGTATGTTTGGTTACGAAAATTTTCATTACGAAAATTCTCAGTACAAAAATTTCATTACGAAAATTTTAGTACGAAAATTCTCATTACGAAAAATTTTATTACGAAAAATTTCAGTAAAAAAAATTCATTACAAAACTTCCAGTATGAAAATTTCCTTACGAAAGTTCAAGTACGAAAATTTCATTACGAAAATTTCAGTACGAAAATTTCATTACAAAAATTTCAGTAAAAAATTTTCATTACAAAAATTCTAGTACTAAAATTTCATTAATAAATTTTCAGTACGATAATTTCATTATGAAAATTTCAGTACTAAAATTTTGAAAAACTCATTACGAAAAAATTAGATACAAAAGTTTGGAAAACTGACTACGAAATTTTTTGATTATGCTAAAAAGAAAATGTACTCCCCCTATGAAAATGAGTTTATTACTGTAAGAAGAATTGTAAAAGAAGAAGTTAATGAAGAAGGAATATGTCACGATTATCATTCCTAACTTCTATTTAATGTATTCAAATCTATCGAAAGGTAAAAATTTTGTAAAAATGTAAGCAAGTTGACCTTGCATTCCGATAAACTGAAGAATAATATCACCTTTAAGTGTGTGATCTCTAAGAAAGTTATTCCTAATATCTTTGTGCTTTGCACGAGAGTGATGTGTAGGGTTTTTACTAATGGAAATGGTAATTGTGTTATCACAAAAAATTTGAGACTTAGTAAAACTCATGCCATAGTCTGTGAGTGTGTGTTGCATCCACAATACTTGAGCACAACAACTTCCAACTGCTACATATTCATTTTCAGCAGTGGATAGTGCTACTGAGGGTTCTTTCTTACAGGACCAAGAAACCAATGAATCTCTTAAGAAATGACATGTTCCGGATGTACTCTTTCTACCCATTTTACACCCACCAAAGTCAGCATCTAAATTTTTTTAAAAAAAATAATTTCCAGAAGTATTGAATAATCCTAGATCTATGGTTCCCTTTAGGTAGAAAAACATTCTTCTCACTACCTTTAATTAAGATTCAATATGATTGGATTGATATTTGTCACATAAGCATACTGAAATCATTAAGTCTGGACAACTATCTTTCAATTATATTAGGCTTCAAATTATACCTCAAAAATATGTTTGATATACTGGTTTCCCAGCTTCATCAAGATCAAGTGTGTTTGAGGTACCAATTGGAGTACTAATACTTTTAGTGTTGTCAAAACAATACTTTTTAATAAGATCTTTAATATACTTATGTTGAGATATATAAGTTTATTCTGGTTTTTGAGAAATTTGAAAACCAAGGACAAATGTTAACTCACCCATCATACTCATCTCAAACTCACATTTCATTATACTTGTAAAGGAATCAGTTAGAGATTTCTGAGTTGATCAAAATATAATTTCATCAACATAAATTTGAACAATCATAACATTTTTCTTATCTTTATTTATAAAAATATTTGGATCTGAATTTCCCTTAACATAGTTATTTTGATGAAAAAATCATGTAAGTCTATCATACCAATCTCGTGGGGTTTGTTTAAGACCATACAACGATTTGGTAAGTCTAAAAACAAGATTAGGTTGTTTTGTGTCTTCAAAACCAGGAATTTTTTCAACAAAAACATCCTCTTGAAAATAACCATTAAGAAAATCACATTTCACATCAATTTGAAAAATATTAATATTGAAGAATGCTGCAAAGGAATGTAGAATACGAATAGATTCAAGTCTAGCTACTAGAGCATAGGTTTCATCATAGTCTATTCCCTCTTTCTAATTATAGCCTTTAGCAACTAGTCTAGCTTTATTTCTAACTATGAGTCCAATTTCATCACACTTATTTCTGAAGACCGATTTTACTCCAATAACAAAATTTTCCTTAGGTCTTTCAACTAAGGTCCAGACTTTATTCCTTTCGATTTCATTTAGTTCATCTTGCATGGATTGTATCCAATCATCATCGCCTAAAGCATCATCTGTGCTTTTTTGTTCTAATTGGGAATGGAATGCTAGATGTTATATTTCATTTATTAAGGAACTTATAGTCCTTACAGGTTGATTGACATCACCAATGATGCTATCACTAAGATGATTCTTAAGAAACGACTGGTTTGGGTTTTGAAAAAGTTGTTCGTCAACATAGGGTAGAAAATCATCTGGAGGAAATGTTTCAGAAGTATCTTCATGAACATTTTCCTTGTCAGAATGATTTTCCATCAAAGGTTGATAATCAGGTTTTGAAAACACATCCGAAGATGTCGGTTGAGGTTGTTGGAAAACAAAGGGATCTATTTCATCAAATTTGACATGCACTATTTCTTCAACAGTAAAAGTTTTTTTGTTGAAAACTCTATAAGTATTAGAAGTTATGGAGTAGCCAAAGAAAATTCCTTCATCATATTTTGGACGAATTTTTGAAGATTATCTTTAGTATTCTGAATGAATACATTGTAACCAAAATCCTTCAAGTTGGAAAGTCTAGGTTTTGTACCATTCCATAACTCATAAGGAGTTTTATTAAGAAAAGGTCTAATCAAAACTCGATTTAGAGTATAACGAGTAGTACATACAGCTTCCGTCGAAAAATGTTTGGGTATAGAATACTCGCTCAACATGGTTCTGGTTTTCTCTTGAAGAATTCTATTTCTTCTTTTAACAACTCCATTTTGTTGAGGTTTTCTGGGTGCTAACAAGTTGTGAGTAATACCTTTTTACTACAAAAAGATTCAAAATTAGAATTTTGAAATTTTCTTCCATGATCACTATGAATATTTTTTAATGGAAGGTTTTTCTCATTTTCAGCATGGGCTCTAAAACTATTGAAATAAGAAAAAGCTTCATAATTCTTTGCGAGAAAGTAGACCCATGTAAATCTAATGTAGTCATCAACTAATTAAAATACATAATACATGCCCCCAATGATTCTAGTTTGTGTTGGTCCAAAATTATCCATTTTAACCAACTATAATTCATATGTTGTTGAGACTTCACCGATTAATTTAAAACGATATTTATGTTTCTTTCCATATTAACAAGGATCACAAAATTTAGAATAATCCTATCTATGCTTCGGTAAATCCTTAAATAGACCTTTCTTAGAGAGTATACATAAGTTCCTAAGGTTACAGTGTCCTAACCTTCTATGCCATAACCAAGAATGATCTTCTATTCCACTAAGGCAAGGTACGTCTTGGCTCCTATGGTCTTCTATGTTTAAAGTGTATATATTCTTTTGCCTATGGGTAGAGAGAATAAACTCTTCCATGGAATTGGGAACTAAGCTTTTATCAATACTAAAATTTACAAGGTGTCCTTCATCACATAATTGACTTATGCTAATGAGGTTGTGTTTAAGACCCTTAACAAATAAATCATTTGAAATCAAAGTTTTTCCATGAATAACTGTGTTACCTATACCAATAATTTCTCCCTGAGCATTATCTCTAGAAGTTACTTTTCCTCCTTTCATCTTGATAATCTTTTCAAAAATGTTTTTGTTACCAGTCATTTTCCGGGAACATCCAATATCCATGTAACATGTATTTTTGTTGCTACATACTTTATCTTCTTGAGAATAAGAAAATAAATATACATTCGGAATCTAAACTTCTTTGGATCCGAGATTTTCATATAACAAAATTTGGGGTACCCACATCTTCTTAGAAAAATATGACTTATGAAAGCCTAAAGATTGGGTTTTGTTTAAAGAACAATTCTTTTCCTAGTGACCACCACATTGACGCTTGTTACAAAATGGGGCACTTTGAGGAACAAAATAATTGTTACTAAAATTTGGTTTAGCATGGGTATAACCAAATCCGGATTTGTTTCCTAAATGTCATATTTGTGAATACATTTTAGCAAAATTTTCTCTAATTAAGGTAAAGTTAGACAAACACTTCTTTAAGGAAAATATTTCAAACTTGAGTTTTATAACCAAGTTTTTATCTTAAAAATCATCAGATTTGGAAGTAGAGCTCGACTCGAAAACATTTTTCATTAAAATTACTTTTTCTAGATATTTAGAATATTTGTTCTTCTCAGAACATACTTCCTCAAGATTTTTTGAAATACTTATAAATTTTTCATTTTTCTTATCAAGATCTTTAGAAAGATCTGATATTTTCTTAGTAATAATAGTATTCCTATAGTTTTCCTTATCAAGGTTTTTATTGTGTTTTGAATTCTCAATCTCAAGAAGTTCAGCAATCCTAGAATCTTCTTCATAGGTAGGTAAAGTATTTTCTTCATCAGAAGAAGATTCTTTATCAAAAGAGTTATAGTATTTACTATCATTAGCATTCTAAGAAACATTGGTCAATAATTCAGCATTGTGTACCTTAGCCATAAATCAATGGTTATCAATAGGTAATCTGGCTATAAGACCTAGACTCTTCTATCCAGAATGTTCATAATCCGAAGATTCATCTGAAGAGTCACCACCACTAGCACTCCATGTATCATTAGCATTCAGGACTTTCTTAGCTTTATATTTATAATACTTTTTCCTGTTCCTTTCATAATTCCTCTTTTTCCTTTCTTTCTTTTTAAGCATAGGGCAATCAGATTGTATGTGTCCACTTCTCTTTCATTCATAGCATGTTAGCTCTGAATCATTCTTACATTTCATTTCCTTCTTCTTATACATGGATTGGAAATTTCTCTGACCAGCTATCTTGTTCATCCTTCGAGAAAGATTGGCTAACTCATTCTCCGAGACTTCACTCTCACTAGATTCGGATTATATAACAACCTTATTAGACTTGGATGTAGTTAATCCCTTAGGATTTTTAGCTTTCATGTGATTTTATGTTGTAGTTAAAGAGAACAGTACCATTCCCATTCTTCTTTTTGATGTTTTCAGCATCTCTCTTCATCCTTTTTTCATGTTGAAGAAGAGTTCCCAATATCTCATCTATGGAAATTTGAGTAACCTTCCTGTTCTCATCAATAGAAGTTCTATTTGATTCCCACTCATTGGGCATAATATCAATGATCATGTAAATAAGAGCTTCATCATCAAACCTTTATCTCCCATAGATTGTATTCTATTCACGATAGTCATAAATCTTTGTTGTGCCATACAAATGGGTTCTCCATAAGGAAAGTTAAAACCATGATACTCAGCTCTATGCATAGATCTTCTCGTCTCAATCACCTTAGATGTACCAAAATGTGTAACTTCAAGTTTCTTCCATATAAAGTTAGTTTCTTCAAAAGAATATATATTTCTATATAGATTCCTAGTCATTGAACATAGTAAAGTAATGCATACCTTATATTTTAATTCATAATCATGCTTCTCTTGGTTTGTGAAAGTACTAACTTCCTTATCAGAAATTTGATAACCTCCAGTAAGCATAATAAAATTTTCTACTCCGGTATTGATAACGAAAGTCTTCTTTCGATATCTCCAATACTCATAATCATTACCATCAAAAATTGGTGGTCTTGTAGGATTTAGGTTTTCGATGGAACCAACATTGATTCCTGCCATCTTAAAATATTTCTACACAAAAACTTGTTAATTAAAAAACATCAGATTCAAAGAGAAAAGTACTAAGCAAGGAAAAATATAGAACAACGAAAAAATGAGTAAGAAAGACTTATATGTGAATATAAGTATTTCAGAGACCTCCTTTGATACCAATTGTAGGATCGAAATAACAATATAGATACTCAATATACAAGAGGGGGGTGAATTGTACACTTTAAAAAATTTCTTAAAAAAGTAAAGATATAAATTTAATAAAGTTAAATTAAGAAAATTCAAAACACCTCTAACACCAATTGGAGAATTGGAATAAGGTAAGAAGTTATAAACTTCTAGTTCTACACACTTTCTTAAAACTGGAAAGTGATTCTGAAAAACTGGTTCCCGAAATATGGATCTAGAAATTAAAATTTAACCAAAGTTTACAATATGAGATTCTACTTTAAAGCGTACAGAATATAAATGAATCAAAGTAAAAATGTAAGAAAATATAATAAGGTTATACTTTCCTTACAATACAAAATGCAGCGGAAAAACATGTAACAAAATATAGATCTTTTAACCCAAAGAGAAGGGTATCCAACAACCTTGGATAAAGGTACCTTGAATTATACATTCAAGAAAGTCTTTCTTACCCACACCCGGGTAAGCCCTGGATATGAATATTGGAGTCTCTGTCTTGCTATCCCCGCAATCCCTCAACTTAATGGTAGTTGAAACATCTGTCTTCCTTAGAAAGAAAGCCCTCGAACTTCAAAGTAGTCGGCACCTCTGTCTTCCTATCCTCAGAAGCCCTCGAATGTAATCACCAACATTCGAAGTCGGACGAAGAAATCTGCACAAGGAAAAGTTTGAACAAGTTGTTTAAACTTTCTGCATGAATCATTGAGAGTTAATAAGATCCTCTCTCTCAAGAAATCACTTCAACAGAACATATTCCAAAATCTGTGTCAAATTTGCAGCTTCTTTTCCAATGAGCTTCTATTTATAGGCGAAGCTCCAACGGTCGGCTCCCTACTCCAAAGGTCATATTTTCCTTAAACATCTAAGGGACCTGCCCACATGTCACTAAACCAATGTTTAGTTAGAAATAGAATGGACGACATCTTTTTATAACAAAACAAGTGTAACTGAAAGCACGACATCATTTTATAACAAACATAACCAATCAGAGTGTAAGTGAAAAGTTCGTTTTTTAAGAACAAGATATGTTTGGAGTCTAACAAAAAATGGAATTCAGAGTCTATAATAAAGAGATATTCAGATTCTATTTTATAGGAATTCGGAACCTGAATTCTTTAGAAATCCGGAGTCTGAATTTCTAAGGAAATTCAGAGTCTTCTTTCACTAGAATTCAGATTCTGAATTTGTAGAGTTCAGATTCAAACTAGTAAATGTTCGGAGTTGAACTCATAGGAGTTCGGAGTCGAACTCATAGATGTTTGGAGTCGAACTCATAGAAGTTCAGAGTCGAACTAGTAAATGTTCGGAGTCCAGATTTCTGAGTTGAACTTTGTTAGAGTTTGTATCTAGAATTCGGAATGGAACTTTATTAGAGTTCATATCCTGAATTCGGATTGGAACTTTATTACAGTTCATATCCAGAATTCAGAGTAGAACTTCATTACTATTCATATCCAGAATTCGGAGTGGAACTTCATTATAGTTCATATCTATAATTCAGAGTGGAACTTCATTATAGTTCATATCCAGAATTCGGAGTGGATCTTCATTACAGTTCATATCCAAAATTCAAATCCTAAAACAGAATGCATTATATCTATGTATTATATGATTATGAGGATTTTGATGGGAATCCAATTTTTATACTTAGGAAAAATATTATTATGAATAGTGAAAACATGGTAGGTATAAATTCCTTTGAGAAGGAAATTTTCCTTATATATGTAAGATATATATTTTCTTAAGTATAGGGTGTTTGTGATTTTCAAAACAAGAAGGAATGGAAAAAGTCATAAGGAAAACCATATTGACATAACAATGTGTTCATGTTCATTTAGTATGGATAAGGCTACAGAGTCTCCCCCATAATTACTAGGGTGTATAAGGTCATAGTTACACCTCATCAAAAATTCATGTTCATTTTGGCTAGATAAGGGTATAAATTCTCCCTCATCATTAGTGTGATGGATAAGGGTTAATTTTTACCCCCTCATCTCGGTTTCTTGCATGGTCGGTTGTGTGGATATGGGTAATGGAATGGTTACACAAAAATATAATGTAAAATTATTTAATGAATTGTTGTTTTCTTTCCCTGGAAAACTATATTAATGTGAACTTTGTATCATTGATATAAACAATTTTAGATATTTTTTATAATTTTTTTTATAAAAATGTCGTTTACATGATTCTATCCGACTAGAGTGTGTAGGGAAGTCATCGTGGAAAAAATAATGGGTTTTAGTGATCTCCCCTTCTTTGGAACTTTTGTGATTTTGTAGATATCATCTATCGAGAATCAGTAAAAGGCAAAGTATAACTCATCTTTTGTACGCATTTTTCATAAATGGGATGTATGATAGAGTGGGTTCTTGGAGAATATGGATATCTAGAGTCATGTGGGTGTCTGTTAGTTATAATAGTTTATCTTACACTCTTTACATTGATGTATGTTTTATTACGTTGTGGTATTCTTTGGTTTTTTTATATAAATAAAAGGTTTGATTTGTCTTTCATATCATCATTCATCATGTAGTATTTTATTTTGTTATGGTTTTTTGGATGGTTGTTTATATTCATAGGGAAAATCATCTCCTACGTATATTGAACCCCTTTATAATTTATTGCTACCCATGGGAATTTTGGGGATGTTGCTTAATGCCTAGTGATATTCGCCTGCCTTCTCCAACCAATGTGGAGAAGGAGGGATGTTGGAGGTAATATCAACGTGGTCCTTCATTTTATGGAACAAGTAGTAATCAGTTTTATTGGTCTTTGAGTTGAATAAATTTTGTTCTTTTCCTTATGTCAGATAGGTAGAATAGAGTAGGCTCATCGAGACATGAAATGTAGTACATAAAAAGACATAGATTGCATTTTTATTCTGAACTTCGTGTTTCTTTGGAGTTTGGTACATAAGGGTTTTGGATACACTTACAGGAATTTGAAATCTCAATTTCATGGGTTTATCGATTGAGATGAGCATGGAATGAATTATAGGAATTATTTCCCACTAGGATTTGATATTTCATGTTATGTAATGATGTATGATTTTTTGAATTGGGTGGAGATTCATAAAATGGTGATTTTCTTTTCAAATGATTGATTTTGAAAAAGGTCATGATTGAGATATTTTGAAAATAGTCTGATTTTCAAAAGCAATAGATTTTTCAAAAATGGTTAAATGTTAAAAGGCTTGATTTTGGGAAGGTAATGTTGTGATAGTTAATGGCATAGAATTTGAAATGTCAATTCATTATTTAATAGAAAGTGTGACATATTATGGTTTTTCTCTTTTTGAAAAATTTCACCCAATATGATTTATAAAAATCAACCTCACGAAGTTGTGGAGAATGAGGTTGCACCTCAGCCACTAGTGAACCAACTGATGGTTGAGTGAAGCAACCGTGAATTTCAGGCGATGGGCATAAGAAACTATAAGGAAGTACATAAAAAATTAGATCATTCGGTCCAATTTTAGAAGTAGAATCCACCTTTCTTTTAGGGTGATTCAGAACTAGAAAAGGTCAAGGTGTGGCTATAAAAAATGAATCATATCATTGATTTCATCTACACACCAAGAGAGATGAAGGTCAAACTGAAGATGTATAAGTTGATGTATCATGAATCCTAGTGTTGCGATCTAGCTGTATAGTATAAATTAGATCAATTATTTGGTAGGAAGGATTTTGAATAATTGTTCCATAAACAATTATACCCTCACACATTCTAAATTCAACGAACAATGGATTTCTTCAGATTAAAACAAATGAATATTTCAGTAATAGAATATGCGGAAATGTTCATGATCTTAGTCATGTTTACATTCATCCTTGTGGCTTATGAAACCTTAAAGAAACACATTTTTAAAGCAGGATTTAGGAAGAAAATCCATTCAAAAATCACAGTTCACTATATCACAGAATATACAAAAATGGAAAATTGAGATACTATAGCTGAAATGGATATATCAGTAACAATGGGAGTAGAAAGAATTTTAATACCCATAATAAATTCTAGAATCACTAATCCAAGAGGAATGTATGAGCGGAGCATCTATTTCCATGGTTGGAGAGTGAATTAGAACCAAATTGCTAGATCGGTAAATATTCCTCCAAAACCATATAGCCTATACATATTTTTCCACTGTGTTTTTTCGATTACATGATGTGAGAGTGTATGGAACCACATATATCATTAAATAAATACAAAAATATGGGTAATATTCATCATTATTGTCTTATTTATATGTGTTCTTGTTCTCAATACACTTCATAGGTATCACAAGTGTCATTTGCTTTGACAAAATGATGGAAAAAGACTTAATCTCCCAAGAGTAGAATATATATATCCATGGTGATTCATGGAATACAATGAATATGTAGCATGGGAAAACATAGAAGGGAAACAATGAACAATGTGTAGCGATGATGAAATTTTATAAAGCTGAATATGTGATTGTGGATTATCCGGATGGATGATCTATGGTGAGAGGTACACTATTTTTGAATTCAACTATTATAAAAGTTCTATTTGATAATGGTGCATCAAATTCCTTTATTTATTCTCATACTATTTATTTTTGTGTTTATAATTGAGATGATGCCCTCTTTGATAAAAATTAAAACCCCTCTTAGTCAAGGAGAATGTAATGTTTCGTGTGTGGAGCATGTTCTATTACAACAAATAGAGGTAATCTGAAATGGGATATCTCTATTCTTGAAATGTATGTGTATGAAGATTTCCTATGTATTTAATTGGAAAAAAATATTCATGAATCACATAAAATATTATAGAATAACCCTTAGTTTTGTAACTGAGGATGGCATCAATCATATATTTAAAGGAGACGAGGTGTAATGACCGGTGCAACATGCTTGTGGGCACCCACATTTAGAAAAATATCATATTAGTTGGCCACATTGTATTTAAAATTGTGGAAAAGATCATGAATAATAGCTTCAAAATGGTGGTGGATTAGTTTCTAGATTGTTTTCCTGAAACAATTTTAGGGTTTCCAACTATGAGGGTAGTTTATTTTTTGATTGATCTTCTATAACATTCAGATGTTTTTATGAAATATTTTCTTTAAATATTTTTTATTTTTTGTAAATTTCATTTCATGAAATCGTTAGTTTAAATAAACTATTAGATTCCCTAAATATGAAATTATCATTATTTCCTGACCATTAGGTTTTCATGAATAATTATAAATAACTAATGAAAATGAATTATGAATTCATTGGATATTAATTATTTGGAAAAAATATAAATCAATTAGATATTTTTATTTTTGAGTGAATTACATTTGGTAATTAAATTAATGAAATATATGTGTAATATAATTAATAATTTTTTTTTGATATTCATCCATTGGATATTTTACTCATAGGGTACGAATAAAACCATTTTTATGTACAAGAATCTATTTTTTTAAAAGCTATTGAACGAAAAAACACATTTTAAATTTAGATTTTGACACATTAATAATTTCCATAAAAAACCTAAAGATTTTATTTTGAATTGGGATATAGGAATTTACATTAGATAAATTTATGATATTTTTCTAATAACATTCATATTTGGATGAATAGTTAAAACACGCTAAATTTTAATTAAAAACAACTTTTTCCTTGAGAAAATGTATATGGTTAAATTATAATATTGAATCATTTTAAAGTATACATAAAATATATTTTTAGAATTTAATACAATTTATTACATTATAATTAATTTTACATTGAACTCGTAGGTAAAAAGGATTTCAATCTAATGCAATATTTTAACTTTTAAAACTCGTTTTCCCATTTCAACGATGGGATTAATATTAAATTAATTACCAAAAATTATGTGTTTTGAATTTATAAAAATGGATTTTATATTTGTAATCATAAGGTCTAAATTTTATAAGTAGGTACATTTTATTTTATGACATTATCAACAGTAACTTCATTAATTATTATTTTTACCATGGTTAACGGGTAAATGTGATAAATATGGGTAAAAATTTAAAATTTAAAAATATTAAACTACAATAAATCATGTCCAAATCCTTTTGGATGAGACATTTCTGAGCATGGTCATCCTAGGGTTGATTTTGCGACCCCATGGATTCACATGGATGTGAAAATAACATTTAAAAATGATTAATTTAAAGTACAGATAATTATAACCTAAACAAATATCTTTTACTAAATTGATTTTAATGTAGGGTTATGTAACTAATTTTCATCTATCTAAATAGTAGATATAAATATAAACATGTTTCCTACATAATGGTATTTTATTTATTATTTTTATGTATTAGATAAATATATTAATTTATAACACAATTATGATGTAGTGATTACCTCATTAATGAATGATTCAAATAAATGAATTTATAAATATTAAGACAAATGTAATTTGGTTATTTTGATGTCATCCTCAACTTTTATGTATTTTATTGACATATTATATTGGAATTAATGCCTTATTTTCGAAGTAATCAGGTTGTAATGGTTTTTTTTAAACATTCATGTATGAATAGTGTCCAAAATTGACACATTTCATAACTAAAATCATAAAATAGTTTCTTAAATGACAATAAATTTAATAAAATATAATATTCATAAAAATGATTAATATAAGTTCAAAAATGTTATAAATAATTTTTTTTGTCTAGTTTGACATTATGTGGTAATTACATTAACCCATAATGTGTAAATAAACATGATATCACATTAAGATTTAAAAGGGTAAAATAAGTGTTAAACAAAGAACATAAGGATACAAAAATATTATAAATATGTAAAACAATAATGGGATTATTGGTATTAGAACCTATATCATCATATATTTTAATTAAATATTTTTTTCACCATTTTTAGTTGAAATTTAATTTATAATAAATTAATATTTTGAGAGTTTCTTAGAGTCCCCCTCTCACCTCTTATAAAGTGGAACCTCCTCCCTCTACTCTTCACTACATTTTGATCCTTAAATATCTTCCAACCCCTTCCCATTTCTCTTATCAACTTCTCTAGTTACATTATATATGTTATGGCCTTCTCAAAATACAAACTCTAGTGCCATTAGAGGAAATTTAAAGGAGGCACGTCGAGGAAGAGGCAATCTCTTCTACCGATTCATTCAAATTTATTTCTTATCATACATTATCTTATTCTGTATTTTAATTATAAATCAATTCCATAATTACCACTAATATACCAATATGTTATTATCAATATGGAACACCCCTATTTCACATTCTATACATCCTATGAAAAACGCAATCATCGTGCGAGCGTACGTACGACTTACCATCTCCACACTGTGGTGTAATCTGTTTTTCACCACCACCTTAAATGGATGGGTATAATGGTATATATAATTACTATATATGTTTATTATAAAATTATACTATTTCATAGATACTATAAACCATATACTTCAATACCATTCAACTATTATAGAAATGATATCATCACCAGTGCGTGCGTACGGCTTACAGTCTCCACAGTGCGATGCGATTCGTTCTACATAATATTCATTAAACAGTGATTATATAAAATAATTGAATGAATAAATATGATATATATTGTAATAATACCATTATTTAATTATATAACTATAACATAAAAATATGAATAAGTACTTATCCAAAAAAACAAACAGAATAGTATAAAACAGCTAATACCCGAATAATGAGTAACAATGAATTGTTACTAACAAACAGATGCAAATATGATAATAAATATTATAATAAATGATTATGATTCTATAATAAATAATTAAAATTATTTAAATTATCATACATGATGTATAGATACGTACAAATGATATCATACCTAAGGTGAAAGATAACATTGGGAATCTCATTTTTATCAGAGATTGTTTTTACGTATGTATTTACTCGGGGTATAATTATCATCCATTTATATGTTTTATAAGAATATTATCATAAATTTTTTACTATTATTTTATTTATTTTTAAATTTATTTTTACTCATTTTTACTTTTACAACATGGTTAAAAAGTAATGTTTCTTACATTTACCATATGAGGTACTTTTTTTCTTTTCTGAAAATTGTACAAGGAGAATATTTTTTAAAATTTTACCTCTCGAATGGATTTTTACAGTTTCATGATGCATTCTTTCTATGAATAATCCTCCACACTGTTTCACATTTTTTTCAACTAAATTATTTTCTTTTAAAATTGATCATCATTTTGAGAAAATAATTCTTTTTTGAAGAAGAAAGGATATTTCCCTCAATAATATAGTTCAACTATTTTATGAAAATTATTTTACATATAAGATGACATAAGGTTATGTTTATACCCCTATTATTACTTTTATTTGATTCATTTTATAATGTAATTATTTTTATGAAGATCATTTATCTTATATAGATTATGTTATGATGAAATGTTGATTAAGAATCTCATTTTATTTCATTGGATATGCGATGATGAATGTTTTTTGTTTTCTGGAACATCTGAGAATTATTTCATTATGAGATGGGTTGGGACTATGTCTACTCAAAATTCATTGTGTAATGATTTATATCTAATGAGACAGACATGGATGGAATGGAAAGTTAATCAAGTTTTGTGATACATGGCTGGAACAAAGAGAGAACCCAGTTCATTAATGGACATTGTCCGCTATGATGGTCTTGGAAATGAGAATTTACTTATATGAAATGATTTTCATTGATTATGTGTGTATGAAACAAAATATCTTGTATTATTTTATGACTCTTAGGATTACATTGCACTTTTCTGGTTTATCTCATGACATGGTATTGGGATCTTTTGTATGTAGGATGAGATTTTCAAATGTTATGTTCTTATTAATACGATATGATTATTATTTTTATTATTTACCCTTACTGAGCATTTGAGCTCTACCTTTTATATGTTTATTTTCCCCTGGAAATAATGGATTTTATTATGTATGATATTCCAAAAAGGAGTCAAGTTATGATGAATAAACAGGAGACAATGTAGATGTTTTTGAACAAATTGTTTATATTATCTATTTTCTAAACACTCTATACCTATATAGTTCTATCATGGTTTTTTTATATGTTGTAATAAATATACTTCAATTATGAATTAATATCAATGTATCTAAGGAATAGGTTGCTACAGTTGGTATTATAGGAAAGGTATTGTTATCCTTTGGAAACTAGGATGAGAAAGACTTAAGGATATGTCTAATTATAGGATAAAATTATAGTGTTTTAGAAATTACCATGAATAACCTAGGATAAAAAGTTATGTGTCAAAAATTGAAATTTCATTTATGATTATGTGTTTTTTCTATTATGATTCGTGTTGCTCACACTATGCTTCTTGGTTTTAGACAATGGCTAGGACCTGAAGGAACCTTGATAATGATGAATGTGACAAGATATGCAATGAATTTTTCCCAGAGCAACCAAATGTTATGGGATTTTGAATGAGAAATTTTTTATCCAAGATCATACAACTTTCTCAAACTATGAATCAATCCAAACATCTGAACGAGTGAAGGAGGGAGAAATATTCTGTTTAATTTTCCACGAGGTAGCGTCCACCTTTAATCAGCGGGTCTTTGGATCCATTAGTGGATGAACAGTGGATTAGTACCAATGAAAATTTATTTTCAGGTCTATAATGTTCTGAACATTATAATTTCATCCTAAAAGTATATTGTTTGGATGGTGAAGTAGATCAATGGTGGAATCTTATCAAGAATAGGAGGTAAAGAGTATAAATTTATCCCATGGAATGGGACGAGTTCAATAACTTATTTTTCAATAAGTACTTTCCTTGTATTATTCAAACAAAGATGGGTAACAGGTTCCTTAAACTTAAGAAAAGGAATGATGAATTTGTTGGTACCTACGAAGAAAATTTATCCAGACATTCAAGGTATGCTTCTCGAATTATTATCCAACCTGAGAGTAATATTGATCGATTTTTAGTGGCTTAAAACCATGCTTTAGAAGGGAATTATCCATAAGGTACTTCAATATATTTGAGGAAATTGTATGATGTGATCTCAAGGTAGATATGTATATTGGAGTAACCCATCAGTCATATGTGTATGATAAGAAGAGAAAAATGGAATTCAAAGGAAAACCTAAATACCACACTAAAAAGAAAATGAGTTGTCCCTTATGCTCAATGTGTAGAATGAAACATGGCTGAACTAGTCTTAAAGGGACTAGTAAATTTTTTATATGTGGAAAAGATGGTCATTTGGAAATTGAATGCCGGAGTGATGGAAAAAAATGTCTAATGATACGAACCAAGAAAATGTTACACATAATGAACCTTCTATACTTCAATGTTTCAAGTATAAGGAAATGGGGAATTATGCCAATAAATGCCCTAATACAAGGTTTATTGATGATGATTGATGTGAGAAAACTCTTAAATCTGAAGACAAAGGAAAGTCACAATAAATTACCGTCGGTGACATGGAGTACAATAATGATGTGGTGAAAGATACACATACCATCCACTCTATGTAGAAAATGTTTTATTTTATTTTGGATCCACCCACTCTCTTATTTCTAAATAATTCTCTAAGGTTATCTTCGTATTACCACAATAATTAGATGTTGTGTTATCTGTGAAAACTTTTAATGTCAGAACAGTCATATCCAAAGTTTACAATTCTTCTGCAATTGAAGTTTGTGGGAATGTACATCCTGTAAATCATGTGACCCTTATTTTAGAGGAATCTAATGTGATTATTGACATGGATTTGATTTATTTACATGGTGCTTGTATCAATTTCCAAATAAGGGAAGTTATATTTTTTATTCCAGATCAATATATGATCATCGGTCGATGAAAAGTTGAATACAACATTCCATTAGAAATTTATTCCATCTTATGGGTCTTGATTCCAATAAATGAAGATAATTTCTCTCAATCATTTTAGGAGATACTCATGAATAAGAACAATCCCATTATACCAGAATTTGAAGATGGATTTCTATAGGGATTTCCAGGTCATCCATCAAATCATGAAGCTGTGTTTTTAATAGAACTCGTACAGAGTGCTATTCAAATTTTCAAGACACCTTATAGAATGGACCCAATTGAATGGTAGTAATTGATGAAGAAACATCAAGAGAATCTTGATAAGGGATTTTTATTCCCTAGTGGATCACCTAGGGGAGAACCTGTGCTATTTTTTAAGAATAAAGATGGACAATTGATACTGGACATTGAATATTGATAACATTAAAATATCACTATAATTAAAATATATCCTATCTCTTGCATTGATGAATTATTTGACAAAATACGCTAAGCTCAATACTTTTACAAGATTGATCTTCTTTTAAGATATCATTAATTAAGGGTCAAAATGTAGGATACTCCAAAGACATCATTTTTTACAAGGTATGGACACTATGAATTTATTGTGATGCCTTTTGGTCTTACTAATTGTTCTACTATATTTATGGATCAAATGAATAGAGTCATTATAGACTATCTTGATCAGTTTGTGGTAGTCTTTATAGATGATATTCTTTTCTATTCAGAGGGAAAGGAAAAAAAAGATCACTTATGAATTGTACTGAAGTACTTGATAAAAGAGAATCTTTATTCCAAATTTACCATATGTGAATTTAAAATGTTTTCTTTTTTAGTTACATAATATCAATATAGGGGATATCTGTGGATCCAGAAAAAATAGAGGTTATTGAAAGAAGGTCAATACCAACAACAGTAACTGAGATTCGATGTTTTCATGGTTTTGATGGATATTTTTTGACCTATTGTGAACGATTTTTAGGATTATCTAATCCACTCACCATGTTGAATTGGAAGGGATTTAAGTTCTTTTTGATGGAGTTTTGTGAAGAAAATTTCAATAAGAAAAAAAGAAGGTTAGCCAGTGCACCTGTGCTCACACTACCTTTTAGTGGAGAAATGTTTGTGATCTATAGTGATGCATCCAAAAAGGTTCCGAGGTGTTTTCTTAGGCAAAATTATATGGTGATATCTTATACCCCACGATAGTTGAAAATCAATGTGCAAAATTACCCTACTCATGATTTGGAGTTAGCTATGGTAATATTTGCATTAAAAATTTGGAGGCATTATCATTATGGTGAATGGTGTGATATTTATAATGATCATAAGTTTTTAAAGTATACTTTCATATTAAAAGAGATTAATATAATCCAATGAATATGGTTGGATTTGATTTTAGATTACAACAACTTAATACATTACCTATTTGGAAAGGGGAACAAGGAGGCAGATGCTTTGAGTCGAAAAGACCATGCCAACTTATTTATGATGAGGATCACAAAAGATCCAATATTTATGGATTTAGAAAGGATAGATCATGAAATTTTTCTAGAAGGGGTGAAATCTTATCTTTATCAAATAGATGATTCAGCTTCCATACAAGTGAATATTAAATAGGCACATAAAGAAGATTTTGAGTTAAAAAATAAGGTGAGAAAAGTTCATGAATTGAACCTTGATTGTGATGAAATAATAAGGTTTAGGAGTTGGTTTTCTGTTCCTCCCATACTAGAATTAAAGAAGGAGCTATTGGATGATGCTCACAGTTCTTCATTACTTATTCACCCTGGAAGCACAAATAAGTACATGTACATGAAAGAGTACTTCTGGTGGGAAGGTATGAAAATAGATTTCGCTGAATATGTATCTCCATGATTGGTTTTTCAGTAAGTTATGGTTGAGTGAAATAATTCTAAGGGAATTTTACAACCATTAACCATACAAGAATGGAAATGGAAAAACATCACTATGTACTTTTTCATCTTACATCTAAAAACATCCAAAGGAAATATTGCTATCGGGGTTATAGTTGATCTACTTATGAAGTCAGCACACTTCATTACTATTAGACAGGATTTCTCTGTTGATCATATTTCCCAGATATATGTAAAAGAAGTAGTAAGATTGCATAGTGTACCACTTTCCATTATATCTGATCAGGATCCAAGGTTTAACTAGATGTTCTAGTGAAGTCTTCAATATTCCCTAGAAACAAATTTATGTTTCAACACTACATATCATCCTTAGACAGACTGTCAGTCTGAGCGGACTATTCAAACTATGGAAGACATGTTGATGACTTTCCGAATGGATTACAAAGGTGATTGGGATCAACACCTACCATTGGTGTAATTTTCTTACAATAATATATTTCATTGTAGTATTCAGGTGGCTCTTTGTGAATCCCTATATAGAAAGAAGATTATAACACTAACTTACTATGATGAAGTTTGGGAAAGAAAGCTATTAGGACCTGATCCTATTGATGAAATAGTAGAAATGGTCAGATCTATTCAACAACACATAAGAGAAACTAGGAGTCGACAAAAATGTTATGTTGAAAACCAAAGAAAAGGCCTTGTGTATTAAGTGGGTGATAAGGTTTTTTTACAAATATCTCCCTGGAAGTGTGTAATGAAATTCAGAAAGAAGGGAAAGTTGAGAACTATGTATATCGATCCTTTTGAAATACTAGATCGTGTTGGGAGGTAGCTTACCAATTGGAGAGTCAACTGAATCTCTCTCAAGTTCATAATGTGTTCCATACATCTCTCCGGAGAAATTATATACTTGATCCTTCACATGTACTAAGAAAAGAAGTCTTATCACAGGAGCATGATCTTTCTTATAAAGAACAACAGATAGAGATTCTATATCACAATTAAAAAAATTCTAGGAAACAAGACCACTCGCTTGGTTAATGTTTTTTTGGGGAACTACCAATTTTATGAAACTAAATTGGAACATGAGGATATGATGAGGGATAGGTATCCCCAACTATTTATTTCCATGTGATGAATTTCGTGGGAGTTATTTTTTTAAAGGGGGTAGAATTTAACAACCAGATGTTTTTATGAATAAATTCTTTAAATAATTTTTATTCTTTAGTATCATTCCTTTCATGAAATCATGAGTTTAAGAAAATTGAAAGATTCCATTAATATATAATTACCTTTATATCCTATCTATTAGGTTAGCTGGATTAATTATAATTGTCTTATGAAAATGCATTAAGAATTTATTGGCTATTAATTATTTATGAAAAATATAAATCAATTAGATATTTTTATTAATGAGAAAATTAAATTTGGTAATGAAATTAATGAAATATATGTGTTATATACATAATAAAATATTTATTATTTTCATCTAATGGATATTTTACTCATTGGGTGTGAATAAAACCATATTTTATTTATAAGAACCTATTTTTAATGGATTTCAATGGAAAACCATTTTAAATTATTATTTTGAAACATTAATAATTTAGATATGAAAAATAACCATATTATTTTGAAACGGGATATAATAATTTACTTTGGATAAATTTCAAATATTTTTCTAATAACTTTTATATTTTTATGAATAGTTAAAATATGCTAAATTATAATTTAAAACAACTTTTTTCATCGAGATACTTTTTATGGTTCAATTATAATATTTAATGGTTTTCATGTATAAATATAATATATTTTTACCATTTAATATAATTTATTCCATTATCATTAATTTTACAATGAAGTCACAATTAAAAACATTTCAATATTTTGAAGTGTTTTAACTTTTAAAACCCCTTTTATCATTTCAACAATGAGATTAATTTTAAATTAATTACTACAAATTCTGTGTTTTGAATTTGGAAGACTTAAATCCATATTTGGAATCTGGAGGTCCCAATTCTGTTCATAGGTACATCTTTTTTTGGACATTATGAATAGTAACATCAGTAATTATTTTATTTACCATGGATAAAGGGTAAATCTGGTAAATAAGGGTAAAAAATTATTAATGTAATATTATAAAACTACCCTAAAACATGTTTTAATAATATTCTATGAGATATTTCTTAACATGGGCATCCCTGGGTCGATTTTGGGATCCCATGGATTCACTTGGAAGTGAAAATGGCATTTTATAAGAATTAATTTAATGTAAAGATAATTATAACCTAAATACACATATTTTACAAAATCGATTTTCATATTGGGATATATAACTAATATACAAGTCTATTAATAGAAATTAGTAATTTAAAAAAAATTATACATCATGTTATATTTTTTTTCATTTTTAGACATTAGATAAATATATTTATTTATGACACAATTATGAGGTAGCGATTACCTGAGTAATGAAAGATTCTAAAAATGAATTTATAAATATTAAAAAAATGTAATTAGGGTATTTTGATGTCATCCAAAAAAAATTTGGTAGATTTTGACATATTATATTTGAGTTAATTCTTTATTTTTGAAGGAATTGGGTTGTTTTGATTTTTTTAAAAAGCCAAGTATGAATTGTGTCCAAAATTGACACAATTCATAACAGAAAACATAAAATAGTTTAATAAATGAGATTAAATTCCAAAAAATATAATATTCATCCAAATGGTTAATATAAGTCCATATATGTCATAAAAAACTTTTTGTTTGTCGTTTTACATGATAAGGTAATTACATTAACCCACAATCTTTAAAAAACATGTTATCACAGTATGATTAAGAAGGGTGAAATAAGGGTTAAACAAAAATGATAATGATAAGAAATATTCTAAACATGTATCAAAATTATATTATAATGGTTATTTGAACCAAAGTAATATTAAATTTTAATTAAATAAGTTGTGAACAATTTCTTGATGAAATTAAATTTATAATAAATTAATATTTTGAATATTTCCTAAAGTGACCATGTCCTCTATTATAAAATGGAACCTCCTCTCTCTCCTCTTCACTCCATTTTGATCCTTTAATCTCATCCATACCCAGACCATTTATCTTAGAAACATCCTTAGTTATATTCTAGTGGTTCTGGTCTAATCAAAATACCAACTCTATTTCCCTACGAGGATGTTTAAAGGAGGCACGTCGAGGAAGAGGTAATCTTTTCTATCAATTCTTTCAAATTTATTTCTTCTTCTACATCCACTTACATAGTTGTTTTATTATAATGTAATAAAATAATTATCAATAAAATTGTGATATATTATTATAAATATGAATCAACCGTATTCCACATTCTATCTATCCTACGAAAAACAAAATCATTGCGCGTGCGTACGTACGGCTTACCATCCTAATGTTGTGGTGTAATCTGTTTTTCACCACCACCTTACATGGAAGGTTATAATGGTGTAAATAATAACTATATATTATTATTATAACATGAAACTAATTATGATATATTATACACTATCCAATTCAATATCATTCAACATTAATGGGAACAATATCATCAGTCATGGATACGTACGGCTTACCATCTCAACGGTGCAATGTGATTCATTCTACATAATATTCATTAAATAATGATTATGTAAATTAATTTAATGAATAAATATGATATATATTATACTAATACCATGCTTCAAATTATATTAATATAACATAAAAATAAGAATAAGAACTTATCCATCAAAACATACATAAGAACACAAAGAAGTTAATTCCCGATTAACGAGTAAAAATGAAATGTCACTAACAAAAGGATGAAAATTGGATAATAAATGTTATCACCAATATGATTATTATTATGGAACAAATAAGTAACATTATTTAAATCATTATATAGTATTTTTCGATAGATATGAAGGATATCATACCTAAGGTAAGGGGTAACTTTGCAAATATTGTTTTTATATGAGGTTCTTTATACGTAAGTATTTACTGGGGGTATATTTTTCAACCATTTACATGTTTTAATAGAATATTATCATAAAATGTATACAATTATTATTTGTATTTTTAAAGTCATTTTTACCCATTTTTACTTTTACAACATGGTTTTGAAGGAATCTTTCTTAAGTTTACCATACGAGGTAATTTTTTAATTTTCTCACAAAAGTACGAGGATAATTTTTTAATATATATTACTTGAATGGATTTTTATGATTTCATGAAACCATATTTCCATGAATCTTCCTCTATGATATTTAAATTTTTCTTTCAAATGAATATTTTTTTTTAAAATTGTGCGACATTTTGAGAAAATAAAATGTTTTTGAATAAGAAAGGATATTTTTCTCAAGAACTAAGTTCAAGTATTTTATCAAAATTATTTTCCATCTAAGATGACATATGGTTTTGTTTCTATCCCTATAATTACATTTATTTTATTGATTTTATGATATAATTATTTTTATTATGTCCATTTATCTTATATGGATTATGTTATGATGAACTGATGTTTAAGAATCCCATTTTTTTCATGGGTTATGCTATGATAAATGATTTATGTTTTTTTGAACACATGAGAATGATTTCATTATACGATGGGTGGGACCTATATCTCCCCCCAATTCATTGGGTAAAGATTTATATCTCATGAGATATACATGGATGGAACAACAAGTTAATCTATTTCGGTGATACATGGCTAGAAGGGGGAGATAACATGGTTTAGTAATGGACTTCATCTTCTATGATGGTCTTGGCAATAAACCTTGACTAATACGAAATGATTTTCTATTATTATTTGAGTATGACACAAAATTTCATTTCTTATGTTATGACTATTGGAATTGAATTAACTTTTATGATTTATCCCTTGACATGATATTTTGATCATTGGTATGAAGGATTTGATTTTCATATGTTCTATTCTTATAAATATTATATGATTGTTGTTTCCTTTGTTTACCCTTACTAAGAATTTGAGCTCAACCTTTTATATGTTTCTTTTCCCCAAGTCGTGAAGAAGTTTATTAAGTATGATATTCCAAAAAGGATTCCAGTTATGTGTAATTAAATGGGAGACAATGTAGATGTTTTATGAACCAATCATTTATATTTCCCAGTTTCTAAAGACACTATACCCATACGGTCTTGTCATGGATTTGTTATATGTTGTAATAAATATACTTCAATTATAAAGTGGTATCAATGTATGCAAATAATGGTTCTCTATATCTTCTCTGATGGACCTGAACCATTTCCGTTCTATTTTGTAAAATGTTACCTACTGAATTAATGGAGTTGAAAGCACAGTTTGAAGATCTTGAAAGCAAGCGATTCATTTGTCTAAACATGTCTCCATGGGAAGAAATAGTTTTGTTCAGGAAGAAACAATATAGATCTATATGGTTGTGTGTATAATATAATAAACATAAAAAATTTATGATGATCAACATGTATCCACATACATGAATTGATGACTTGTTTAACCAATTAAGGGGACACCATTGGTTCTCTAAGATTCATGTACGGTCAGGGTATCACCAATTGCGAGTTTGGAAGGAGGGAATTATGAAGTCATCTTTCAGAAGTAGATACAGTTTTTAATAATATGTGGTAATTCCATTTGGTCTTATGAATTAACCAAAAACATTAATGAATTGATGAATTCGACATTTTAGGGATAGCTGGACTCTTTTGTGGTTGTGTTTTTTGATGATGTATTCGTGTATTCACAGACATGGGTTGAGCATGAGAAACACTTGGCGATAGTGTTGGAAATCCTGAGATATCATCATTTGTAATCCAAATTAACAATGTGTGATTTTTAGACACATGATGTATTCTCTCTTGGCTGTGTAATTTTTTAACATGTTTTTTAAATAGATTCGGAGAAGATTGATGATCTGTTCTATTGGAAACCACCAAAACATTTATTTGAGATAAAATGTTTACTTGGTGTATCTACTTATTAACGATGCATTATTCATGGATTTTCATGAGTATATTCACCGATGAAATCATCAAAAAATAATTATATTCCATTATAATGGGATGAATAATTATTGAATTATTTTTAAGATCTAACGGTTCTCCTTACATCAGAAATGTTCTTGATATTTCTCTAAATAGGGCAAGGGTATGTGGTGTATCATGATGCTTCAGCATAAGGGTTTGGGTGTTTTCTCATGAATGTAGTTCATTTTGTTTCTTATAGATTAAGTTAGTTTCAATTTCTTGAGAAGAACTACAAAACACATGATTTGGTGTTATTTTCTATAGTTCCTACATTGATGACTTGGTGTCATTACCTCTTTGGATAGAAATTTAGTATGTATATAGATCATAAGATCTTGAAACATATTCTATCACAGATATATTTAAATCTGAGATAAATAATATGGATGGAGTCTCTCAAAATATTCATCTTCAATATGATTTACACAATAGAGAATGGAAATAAAATGGTAGATCCATTAAGCATAAAGGTGTATACTCATTTGGAAATAGTGGCCATAGATGAGTGGTTGTTGATGTCAATCCTAGATGAAATTCGTTTTGGAATGAAAATTTTTAAGTGATATTGTGTTTTATGTTCCTATCGCTTTGATTATTGCTCAGGTGAATATGGTTAATGAGGCACAGATTTCTGATTCAGAATGTGTGGCGACGAGGTAAAAACATTTTGGTGGTGAGACAATTGAGGGATAGAAACTAGATGATAGCTCAGTTTTGTGGTTAAGTAATCAGATTGTCATACCTATGGCTTGTTAAGAATAGATTCTTCATGATTACCATAATTCATGATGGTTTTTTTACCCTATAACACAAAATATTTATAAGGCATTGAAAGCCTAGTTCTAATGGTGCGACTAGGAGGGGAAATTTGTAGATTTTGTTTTGAGATTCTTGAATTTTCAACATTTCAGAGAAGAGCATCAGTGGCTAGAAAGTATGTTACATTATTTACCTATACCTTTTGGAAATTTGAGAAAATAACTGTATATATTTTAACAGAACTTCCAATGAAAATTTTAAAATATTATTCCATATGGGTTATTATAGATCAGCTCAAATGTCGGTCCAATTATTCCATATTTTTGCAACTCATATGGTGGAGGATATATTCAAAATACATATCTTGGAAGTGGTAAAAATTCATGGCATACTAGTTTGGATCATATCAAATAGATATTTGATATTTACATCTTATTTATAGATATCCTAACTAAAATCCAATGGGCCTTAGTTGAAAATTAGTATAGTGTGTCATCCTTAGATAGACGGCCAATAAAAATTGATGATACAAAAACATTGGAGGACATGTTGTGGGATTATGTAATAGATGTTTGTGGCCCATGGGTAGAGAAAATTCCACTAGTGGAGTTCTCGTATAACAATAGCTACAAGGACATGATATATATGGATCCTTTTGTATCATTTAATGGGATTCCTTGTCATTTTTTAATTTGTTGGGTGTAAAACATGTTATATATTACTCTTTGGGTTTATCCTTGTCCCATAAATAATGAGTAACATTTAGTTGACCATAATACAGATATAGATGGATCAAATTCATCATAAATCATTTGTGGATCATCTTCGATGGTTGTTACCATTTATGTTTACCGATCATGTGGTTCTCATGATCCCTCCAAGGCTTAGTTATTAGAGAGGTGGATTATTCATTTGAATTACCACCATGGTTCAGTACAGTGTATAATGTGTTCCATGCATCTCAGTTGATAAAGTATCATTCTAATCCTAACCATTTGATCCGATGGGATCGACTTAATGTAGATATGAATTTTTTTTGGTACACAAGGAAGTGCAGATCAGTGATAGAAAAGGTAATGACTTGCATGATAAAATCATCAGTCTAGTGCATGTATTGGGGAAACATGGTTAGATTCATGAAGAGACATGGGAGTTTTAGAAGGAATTAAAAGTTAAATGGCCAGAACTCTTTTAGAGAATTGATGGTTTTCAACTTTCTGAGGATGTTAAGAAAATTGGTGAGTAGAATTTATCACCCACTGGTTTTAGTAATTTAATCAATTCATTATTTATTTTAACTATATGAAGTACATTGGTAATGTTTGGGAGAGTTTTGAGAACTTTTTTGAAGCATTTTTTGGGATTTTCTATAGGTGCACAGGTGGAGCATGGCTTTCCCAAACTGTGCATCCACTAAGGTATCAATATGTGATTTGAAAATTCGATTTTGAATTTTTTATGCAGTTTCTTTGGAACAGTTGGGGCATGGTTTGGAGACAATGTTAGACGACCATGTGAGGTTTATCCTTAAGGTAGTGACTGGAGCATAGTTAGCATGTGGTTGGCATAACCATGTGTCTAAACCATGCATGGCAAAGAAAATATATCCTAAAAAAGTAAATCTAGGTTGGTTTAATGTTTTAATGCCTTGGTTTTTCCCAAAATATCCCTAACATTATATTTTTATCTCTCAATGGTCAAGGAAGGTTATACATTGAACTTGAGGTTTTCTAAAGGATTCCCTTTGTTATTATAATCTGATTTATCACAATATCTGATCCTTCATTGTTGTTCTTAATGTTTTCTTAAATATACTTTTCCCTCTCTCTCGGTATTATATATCAACATCTTATGTGTGTATATCTATGATTTTAGAACCCAAATACGTTTACATTTGTTTTTCTATGATATGTGAAGAGATCTAAGGAGGGTTCTTGGAGATTTAACTCAATTTTTTGGATGTTCTTTTTATTGGAAATCATTTTGGTCTTAAAACCTGAGGTAGGTGGGTTCATCCTCAAATACATTATTTAAGAAAAATATGGATCAATATCAAAATGATTAATTTAATTTAATTTATTTTGAATTTTTTTTGTGGATTTATTATTGAAAAAACATCCTTGGTGACGGTTTTTAAAATTGTGGAAATTAGAGATTTTGTGAATAGTGATTAGGTTTATGATTTAAATGTGTTGACTTTAAAATGTTGATTTATGAGAATTTTGGTAAATGGTTTTAAAAGGATTCAATAAAAGGATTGTTTAACTAATATGTATTAAATTGGTTTGTATGAATGGTTTTCAATAAGAGAACAGTTTTATTAAAATAGTGGAGATAGTTATATTGGCATGGGTTTTGGGCATCTATGGTTTTGTGTGATTATGTGTATTTGGGATAGATTAGGTTCAAGGGTCCCCCCATCATTACTGGCATAAATAATTATCTTGGATATCCCTCATCAAAAATTCAAGTGAATTGTGTCATATTAAGGTAAGAATTATCCCCCATCATTAGTGGGATGGATAAGGGAATGGGATTTCCCCCACTTATATATATCATGCATGGTCAGTTGCGTAGATATATAGAATGGAATGATTACACTAAAATATATTGTAAAATTATTTAAAGACTTTTATATGGGATTTCCTTGGAAAAATTTTTAATGTGAACTTCTTATCTTTGATATAAATTGTTTTAGATAGTTTTTATATAAATTTTTTTATAAAATATTCTAACATGATTTATTCCATATAGAGTGAGTTGGTAAGTCTTCAAGGAAAACCTATTGAGATTTAGTAGTCACCCCTACTTTTTTTTACTCTGGTATTTTTTAGATAACATCTTTCGAGATACAGTAAAAGGAAAAGTATCAAACATCTTTAGAACATCTTCAAGGTACTTTGGGATATTTGGACGAGTTAGATATTCGATCATGTGAAGCATTGGATTCATGTGATTTTTTGAGTTGTAATTGATTATCTTCCACTATTTACCTTATGTTAGTTTTTATTCCACTGTGGTACTCTTTGGTTGGTTTTGATATGAATAAGATTTCATAATTATGTTTCATTTTATCATGCATCAAGTAGTGTTTTATTTGGTTAGGGTTTTTTGGTTGGTTGTTTATCTTCAAAGGTAAAATAATCCCCCATGTATATTACATCACTTAATATTTTATTTTTGTCATTTTTAATCTTGTAGATGTCTTTTAAGGCCTAGTAACATTGATTAATCTTTTCAATCCAATGAGGAGATGGAAGGACATTAAAGTACCAAGTAGAAGGAAGCAATGAATTGCGAGATAGATTCTAAGTACCAAAATGATATATGGATTTTGTTAGATACTCTGATGGATGTAAATACTATTTAGTTCACTTGGGTATTCTTAATGAACTTTAAATGGATGGATAATTCAGTACCTAAAAAGAAATACTTATTACAAAATATTTTATGAAACCTTAAGGAATAGGCTTAGAAAAAAATTCAACAATTTAGAAGTTAAAATCAATTAGAATTATAATTTCCATAGTAATTTACCATGACTATAAGGTTTCTTTAGTCAATTAAAATTGTAATTCCCTGAATTTAGAAGTCTAGATTTAGTGCATTATTTTAATACATTGGCATCATTAAAGGGAATAATGTCCCAAAGGACTGACCAGTTTAGTAGTTTTGGAAAATAGATTACCTACATGAATGTTACATTACAATTTATAACATACAACACAAAATAAATAATCCTTTGATAATTCCATTGTTCCATTACCTTATTACTGCGTATAAATCATAA
Source organism: Viscum album (assembly GCA_963277665.1). NCBI lineage: Eukaryota > Viridiplantae > Streptophyta > Magnoliopsida > Santalales > Viscaceae > Viscum > Viscum album. The sequence goes on from OY728130.1 coordinate 409,542,809, forward strand.
AACACTTCTTTAGGATCCTGGGAAAATAAAAAATAAGAAATGGGTGATCGCAGATGCTTAGTAGGGGTAAATAATTTAGCGGAAGTTATAAATGATTACAGAAAGATGTGTAATAAAAACAAAAACCTTTTTAAACATAATCATCAACATAATATGGTGAAAATAAATCAAATATTACCATATAAACATGAACCTATATATTCTACTAGTTGAATAATCACATGTAATAACTAGTTTCATCATTAGGGAATGCCTAATGTCGGAAATCATTACCACATAGTGAAGGCCTCGGGTCAAGACTACAAATAAAAGTTTGTCAAAGCATTGTACCAAGAAAATATTTTGTCAAAAGAGAACTACCGATGAATCGAGGAGCTATATTGGGCTCCACCCACCACATACTATGTCCAGTGCATTCCTCATATGAAAAGCTAGTAACATAACATAAACCTTTATATTAAAACCAGCAGAAGAAATGTCAATACCTCAACCATAAACCATGAAGGGTATAAAAATATCCCATCCATAGTCAAACATATCATAACTCATTCAATAAAATATAGAATATTTTATTATAATAAATAAACCGTAATCAAGAATAATATTCAGTAAAGGATGTTGACATAGTTGAAAATTATCATTAAAACTTTTTGAGAGAAACAACCCTTTTGTTAAATAATTTAAAAGTCACACTTTTATAATGGAAGTAATTTAAAATATATTTTTTAATCAAATTATCCCATATCAGTTTGATACTTTTTAAAGGAATTAAGTTTTTAAAACAATAATGTCCATATAAATAAATCCTTAAAACCATTTTGAAAAAATGGATATTAATAAGAATTATTTAGAAGAATAAATATTTAAAATGAGTTAAATGATGTTTTAGATAAATACTACCTTATAAGAATCATTTTAAAATGTATTTTACAAAACATGGACATGGATAATAAATATGTACCAGAAAATAATCACCCATAAACAATCTCATATAATAATAAGATTTATAAATTAACTCTTACCTTGAACGTTCCTTTGGTCGAGGGTATGTTTAACCTCCTGTATAATGATCATAGAATGTTATTAAATTATAACAGAACCATATTCATAATTATTATATCATACATGATTCATTAATGAATTTATATAACCCATTTCATACTGATTTCCATCTTAAATTAACATTTTGGGCAATAATCGCTTTCTTTATCATACATGTTTTAACATGTTATTCTTGATTGTGTCATTTAGATCGTTACATAAATATATACATAATATAATACATGATTTATATATAATATATATTTAGATTATATATATGTATAATAGCTAGATATATTAAATAGAAAACATTGTTTATGGAGAGGGTAGGTTGTACGTACGCATAAACATTGTTTCCGTTTTCATATCATATTGAACGGAAGTAAGTAAATATGATATATCAAATTAAACATATATATATATATAGGAATTATTATTTCATATATTAAATACTTATTAATAGTATATATTTTTATAATCATCGTTGAATGGTGAACGTGGAAATGAATATCATCAGGTCATGGAGAGGGTAAGCCGTACATACACACGAGCGATGATATCATTTCCTTAATGGTTTAAAAGTGTGGAATTGTATGGTATATTAATTTTAAAGAGAAAATATCATTTTATTTTCATTTTTTATATACTTATCACTAATAATTATATCAATCCAAATAATATAGTGTTCAATAACAAATTAAACAATGGCGTGCAGACGGTAAGTCGTACGTACGCACACAATGTGATATTATCATTCTTAGGATGGATAGAATAATGAATATGGTTCTACCATATTTATAATAACATCAATGTATGTATAAGGTACTGTATTTATTGATTTGTTATGGAAATAACAATGAAAAAGAAAGTAGAAGAAGATAAGATCATTGAAAGAGGTGATAAAATAATTACCTCTTCTCTGGGTGTTGCCTTTTGATTTGAACAAAAGTGCTCCTTAGATAAGCATTCTGCTCAAGGGAAGGCCTCTAGGATGAATTGAGGGAAGGTTTTAGGGTATTTGGGTCAGGATTGGCCAAGCTAAATGTATTTGGAGTTGTTATTTGGAGAGAAGGAGAAGTACCCATTTTTAAGAGGGGTGAGGGTCACTTTTGGAAAAGTTTGATATAGTATTTTATAATAAGATAATTTAAGGTTTCCAATGGCTCCAAATTAATTTATTTCTATGATAAGGTGGGGATTAGTCGAAATACACTCATCCATTAGGTTTTAGACAATTTTATGTCACCAAATTAACATTATCGTTTAGATTTAACTCATATTTTAATAGTTTAACCTTTACCATGTCCTCTTGTATTATTATAATAAATGGTTAATAAACTTAATATAAAATGGAAAATGAACCCCAAGTGGTTCATTAATGACATATTTATCATTATATATTCCTTTTGAATAACATTATATTTTTATGAATATTATATCATTTAATAATATAGTGTTTATTTGTTTAAAAAAATAATTTCAATTTTTACACTATTTGGTATTTTGTTCTTTTTAAAGTCATAAAAACATGATTACATCGAAACAAATTCATTGAAGAAACCATAAAATGTCATAGTAATATATAAAATTTTTGTATGGCATCAAAACTTTCAAATTTCATATATTTTAATTTTTATAATATCATTTATTTTAATAATTCATTAATAAGGTAATTACTGCATCATCATTGTGTCATAAATAAATGTTATTATTTAATGCCTAACTATTATAAATAAAATACCATTATGTTTGAAAAAAATTTATCTTCCTAATTAATATTTTTAGTCTAATTAATCTTATGTATAACCTTATATTAAAAGTGGTTTAGTTATTAAACATTGAATTTAACAATTTTAACTCAACTTTAAATAAAAGAATAATAATTATCCTAATCTAATCCATGTGAAAAAAAAGAATCCTATTTTCTTCCTAAGGTTGTTTTTGGATGAAATACAACAATCCAATATAATTAGGATATGTGTTAGGGTAATTATAATATCGTTTTGAACTTTAATTACCCAATTTTCTCTTAACCATTGTAAATGAAGGTCAAAAGCTACTATTCACCAAAAATTATTTTCATCTTATTGAACCATATTTTACTTACTGATATCAAATGTGTCTCTTGTATTTTTTAAATTCAATTCACATAGGTGGTAAAATTTTGTTTTATGCAAATTTGAAAACGTGCCTAGAAGGCGGGTAAAAGGATTTATAATAATTCAATAAAATTTTATACATACTATTTTATTATAAAATGGCTCAAATGAATTAAATTGAACTAATATAGGTATTTTGTATCTATTTTGACTGATGATAAATTTAAATTAAATAAATAATTATTTAAAAAAAAGTCGGTTTTAAAGAACAAATGCAGGGGTTTTCACTATTCATCAAAAAATGAAAGTTTTCAAAAAAAGATACAAAAAATTCACCCAAATCTAATTTTCATATTCCAAATCGAAAAATGAAGTGTATTTTACAATGTTAAAAACTTATAATTTTCATTAATTAATTTAAAATTAATTCCCATTGTTAAAACCAAAAAGTGGGTTTTTAAAAAATAAAAACCCTCAAAAGATTAACATGTGTTTATGTCCAATTAAAATGTGAAATTACTTATATTGACCTACTTTATATTAAATGATAAAAAAGATAATTTAATTATACATTTAAATCACTCAAATGAATAATTTAACATTAAAAATTATTTCGATTAAAAAAGTTTTTTTCTATTAAAATTAAGTATTTTTCCCTATTCATCAAAATACGAATGTTATTAGAAAAATTCCAAAAATTTATCTAAACTAAATTTTTATGTCATTATTGTAAATTAGAAGTATATTTTATCAAATTTAATATATAAATGTGTCAAATATTGGATTTAGGAAGCATTCACCATTGAAAGGTCGTAAAATTTCATTTTTTGAAAAACACTTCCTTTATATGAAAAATTGAAATTTTTCTTATATTATGTCTATGAAACACATAATATGGATGATAAAATAATATGGAGTATATAAAATTTAAAATTCAGTTAATTCTATTTATAACCACTTTTTGAACGGCTAGTATGGTAGGTTGTGGTGCACTCAAACTCAGTGTTGTGAGTACCACAAGCTATTGAGTTACTTTAAATAGATAACATAATATGAAATCCTAGGGTGTTAAATTCTCTCCTCCTTCAATTAATTGCGTCCTTGCAATTTGAAATAGTTCTTCAAAAATAAAATTTTGAAAATAGAAATAACGTTTTTCGAAAACCAACATCAGAAATAGGGTTAATAAAATGTAGTCTTAAAAAAAGGATAAGTGAAATGAAAAATACACCACCAAGGAGTTCGAATAGGAGAACATTAGAGGAAATTATAGACACATAATTGGATGAAAAAGGTAAATATTTATAGGGAGTGATTATGGTCATCAATCAGAAACAAGTGTAAATTTATGGGCCCCAAAGTTATCAATCTATGATGATTTAAAATATCATTGGTTCAATAAAACATAAGGTATAATGATAAAACATTTTTGGTTTATAGATCCCTTATCTAAAATTTAAGAATTAATGTATTCATTGAATAAGAAGAAAATATATACATGACAAGTAGAGTTTCATCCATCAATTAATTCCTACACCAAACTCATATTTCATTATAAAAGATAATAAAATTCAAAAATATTCTATTTATCCTATTGGTATAAGGTTCCAAATATAAACATATAACATTTAAATGTAGAAAACTATTTTTAAGAACCAGGGACTTCGTAGAGGATAGTGGTAGGTGATAAAGCATTGTCACACTTTGGCTGTGGGTTCGATTCATGCTACTTTGTCTGACGTGGCGGGTTATCACCCAACCTGTAAGTTGTCCTTTTTATAAAACAATAGTATTATAGTATTCTAAAAATAATCTTATGAACTATTTTAACCTTAAGAAATATTTTATACAGATAAACATAATCCACTCCAACATTTATCGTTATCCAAAATTCTTCTGTCAAAACTCTCTTTATAGGGTCTCTAAATTCCAAAATCAATTGTAGCATCAGATTCCCCAAACAACATAATGTTTATCTTATTGTCACATACAGAAAATATGATTACCTTCATCATATTAAATATATAATGAAAAAAACGTTTTTCAGAACAATCATTATATATATCACATTATTCTTATAACTAGAATATATTTCTTGAATCCCAAAACACAAATACATTAATTATTCAACTTCAACGGTAGTAACAGCATAAGCTTTCCCTCTCTCCCTTTTCCATTTCTGAGGAATGTTTCCATGGCTGAAAGGACATTCATTTTCATAATTCCCTATTAGTATACAATTGTAGCATTCCACATTGACATCCTCGTTCTTTCCCTTGCAATCACGATCCTGGAGACTATTTTCTCAATAGTTGTACCAAAATTCCATTCCATTTAAGAAAATAATGGGGTGCTTCTTCCAACAGTTATCACATTAGAGAAAATATTTCTTTCCCTTTTCCCTATATCTGAATCTTGCTCCACGGTCTTCTTCTTCTCTTTCTTTACATTATTTTCATAAGGCTTAGAAAATTTATTTTCTGCCTTGAAAGCACAAGAAATTATATCATCATACGATGAGAACGATTGTGAGACTAATTATTGACAGAGAAATAGTTTTAACCCATAAAAGGATAAATCAATTTTACTCATTGGGTTATATATATAATATGTTTAATGCCTTTTAAACTTTGTAAATTTAGCCTCATACTTTGAGACATTCTCACCATCCTTTTTCCCCAAGCTCAAAATATTTAATTCCATTTCTGCTAGATGTTCACGAGATAAGTATTTTTATAAGAAAATGTCTTTAATCTCCCTTTATTCCATATTTAATACTTCTTCATCCTTTTTTTTGTTTTGAATCGATGACAACATTTGATCTACATCTCCTTTGAGGAGATAAATTGTCATGAAATTTTTTTCCCTTTCGCTAATCCCCAAAGAATGAAATTTTTTCTCTAAGTAACTTATCTATTTCTCAAGTACAGGTGGATTTGTAGTCCCATTGAATGATGGTGGTTGTTTCCTCATGAATACGTCTATAATTAATCCTCCACTTTGTGGATCACAGTGCTTTATATGTGTAAGGTTTTTATTCATAACCTGAGTAAGTTGTCCCATTATAGTGATCAGCTATTCCGCACCAGTTGCATCACCAACCCCACTATAATTATCTTGAGTTTGAGGGAAATCCCAACATTGATTAGGTGCATTGATAGAGATTACATTCCTTCCACTAGGTTCCATTTCTAAAAAATGGAATACCCTATATTAGTTTATGAATCACAATACATAATTCCAAACATGTAAAACACTAATAATAAATTGAACAGTTTATGGATATAATCCATACTCATAAACAAGTTTTCTTTGAGTAATTATATACTACTAAATCCTTCATAATGGTTTGTAAAGAAAATTATAATTATCCTATGCATGTCCCTCGGGAGTGTCGTAACAAAGAGTGTAGCAAGGCCCATCATCGGTTACCAAGATACCTCAGGTCAAGGTCGAAACTCCTTTTCGGAGATTCCACTCCTAGGTACATCTATGCTAGATCCGCCTCTAACTGTTCATATCCATACAAGATTTTATTTCCTGGAAAATACTAAAATATCTACATAAGACAAATTCTAGGAAGTTCTTCTATAATAATCATCAAAGTCTATCTTAGGGTAATGTTCCCTAAATGGGTTTTTCTAAATCTAGTTTCCATGGTTTGTACTAAAATTCCTTTGATACCAACTGTAATTCCCTAGCCCCAGAATCCCAGAGTCATTGCATTATTTTTATACATTGGCATGAATATATGTAATTAAGTCCCAAATGACCGATCAGTTTAGAAATCTTGGAAAATAAATTACTTACATGAACGTCACATTACAATTTATAAAATACAACACAACATAAATAATATTTTGAGAATTCCATTGTACCCTTATATTAACCTTTCATATCAATCATAAAACAATTCTTAGGATCCTGGGAAAATAAAACATAAGAAAGGGGTGAGCTTAGATGCTTAGTAAGGGTAAATAATTTATTGGAATTTATAAACGTTTTTGTCAATATTTGTAATAAAAAATAGCCTTTTTAATCAGGAATATAAACGTAATATGGAAAAAATAAATCAATTATTTCCATATAAACATGAACATGGATATTCTACTAGTCTAATAATCACATGTAATAACTAATTTTATAATGAGTGAATGCCTAACATTGGGCATCATTGCCACATAGTCAAGGACTCCTGGAATGACTACAAATAAAAGATTGTCAATTCCTTATGGCAGGACACTAGTTTGTCTAATGAGACCTAATAATGCATCTATGAGCTATGGCAGGCTCCACATATCACTTACTAAGTCCACTACACTCCCCATATGAAAATGTTAAAACATAACATAAACATTCATATTAAAAATAGTATACGAAATGTGATTACTTCAACCATAAACCATGAAGGGTATAAAAATAGAAAATCCACAATCAAACATATCATAACTCATTAAATACAATATGGAGTATTTTATTATAATAAATCAACCATAATAAAGAATAATATCTAGTAAAAGATGTTGACATAGTTGAAAATGATCAGTAAAACTTTTTGGGAGAATATCTTTTTTTGTGAAATCCTTTAAAAGTCACACATTTATATAGGAATTAATTTAAAATTGATTTTCTAATCAAAGTGTCTCATACCACTATGAATCTTTTTAAAGGAATTAATAATATAAAACTATCACGTCCATGTAAATAAACACTTAAAACCATTTTCAAAAAATGGACATTAATAAGAATTACTTAAAAGAATAAATATTTAAAATATTTTAAATGATTTTCTACTTAAAGATTACATTAAAAAATCATTTTGAATTTTATAATATGATACATGGACATGGATAATAAATATTTCCCAGTAAATAATCACACATAAAAAATCTTCGATAATAATTAGATTGAGGAATTAACCCTTACATTGCACTTTTCTTTGGTCGAGGGTATGTTTAACCTCCTGTATAATGACCATAGTATGTCATTAAATTATATAAGAACCATATTAATATTTATTATATCAGACATGATTCATTTATGAATTTATATAACACATTATTTACTGATTTCCATGTTAAAGTATCATTTTGGGTAATAATCACTTTCTTTATCCTACAGGTTTTAACTTGTTATTCTTGATTGTATCATTTAGATCATGATTTAAATAATTGAAGAATATAAAACATGATTTATATATCATATAAATTTACAATATAAATATATATAATAGATAGATATATGAAATATAAAACACTGTTTATGGGGATGGTAGGTCGTACGAACGCATAAACGTTGTTTCCGTTTTCATATCGTATTGAACAGAAGTATGTGAAGTAGATGTATATAATTACATAGACACACACACACACACAAATAAATATACACACACACACACATCTAGTAGAATTATTATTTCATATATTATATACTTATTTATAAAATATATTTTTATAATCATCGTTGAATGGTGAACAAGGAAATGAATCCCATCGCGTCATGGAGATGATAAGTCTTACGTAGACACGAGCGACAATATAATTTCATTAATGATTTAAAATGTGCAGAATTGGATGGTATATTAATAGTACAGAGAAATTATCATGTTATTTTCATTATTTATATACATATCACTCATCATTATATCCATCCAAAAAACATAGTGTTGAATAACAAATTACACCATGGCATAGAGGTGGTAAGACGTACGTATGCACACATGGTGACATTATTATTAATTTGATGGATAGAATAATGTATATTGTTGTACCATATTTATAATAACATAATAGTATTTAGAAGGTACTGGAGTTATTACTTTGGTATAGAAATAACAAAGAAAGACATAGTGGAAGAGAAAAAGAACTTTGAAAGAGGTGATAAAATAATAACTTCTTCTTTGGGTGTTTCCATTTTATTTGAAAGAAAGTGCTCCATAGGTATGCTTTATTCTCAAGGGAAGGACACTAGGATGAAATTATGGAAGTTTGGAGGAGATTTGGGTTGGGGTTGGCCGAGCCAAATGGAATTGGGGAAGTGATTTTGAGAGAATGTGAAGTACCCTTTTATAAGAGAGGTGAGGGTCACTTATGGAAAAGTGTGAAATATTATTTTATTATAAAATCATTTTTGGTTTCTAATGGCTCCATGTTAATTATTTCGAATAAATGGTTAGTATGGGTTGAAATATTCTCAACCAATATATCTTAGACATGTTTAGGTCACCATATTATTCCTATCTTTTATATTTAACTCTTAGTTAAATAGTTTAACTTTTACCATGTCCTCTGGTATTATTATAATAAATGGTGGATAAACTTACAATAAAATTCCAAGAGAAACCCATGTGGTTCATTAATGACATATTTATCATTATATAAGTCCTTTCCTTGATCCTTATATTTTTAGTAATATTATATCATTTAATAATATAGTATTTGTTTTAAAAACACATCAATGTCAATTTTGATACTATTTAGTATTTTATTGATAAAGACATAAAAAAATTATTTTGAAAATAATTCATTTAATAAACCCTAAAATGTCATATTAATCTTGAAAATTCGTGGATCGCATCAAAACATTCAAATTATATTTATCTTATTGTTTATAATATCATTTATTTTAATCTTTCATTAATAATGTAATTGCTTCATCATAATCGTGTTATAAATAAATTTAGTTATTTAAATTATAAAAATTATAAATAAAATACCATTTTGTAGGAAATCGTTTTATATTCCTAATGAATATTTATAGTCATATTTATCTTACGTATAACCCTATATTAAAAATGGTTAAGTTATTGAACATTGCATTTAACACTTTTGACTCTTATTTAAATAAAATAATAATAATTGTCCTAATATAATCCAAGTGGACCAAAAGGATAATATTAAATTATTATGGTTGGGTTTTCTAGAAATATACTTATCCAATAGAATTAGGACTTGTGTTAGTGTAATTATAATATCATTTTTACCATTAATTACCCTATTTACTTTTACCTGTGTTAAATAAAATTCAAAAGTTATTATTCAACAAAAGTTATTTTGATATAATTGAACCACATTTTACTTATGGATGACAATAGTGTCTCTTGGATTTCTGAAATGAAATTAACATAAGCTCTAAAATTATGTTTTACACAAATTCGCTAATGTGTCTAGAAGGTGGGTAAAAGTTGTTAAAAGTTCAATAAACTTTTATACATGTAATTTTATAAATTAATGAATCCAATAAATAAAATTGAACTAATATAGGTATTATGAAACTATTTTTACTTAAAATAAAATTAAATAAATCAAATAATTATTTAAATAAAAATTCATTTTTAAACAATAACATAGTGTTTTTCCTTATTCATTAAAAAATGAATGTTTTCAGAAAAATACCAAATATTCACATTAGGATAATTTTGATATTACAAATCTAAAAAATAATTTTATTTTACTAAATTCATAACATATAAGTTTTATTAATTAATTTAAAATTAATTCCCGTTGTCAAAACCAAAAAGCTGGTTTTTAAAAAGTAAAAACCATCAAAAGATTAACTTCTGTTTGTGTCCAATTTAAATTTCAAATTACTTATAATGAACTATTTTTAATTAAATGATAAAAATATAATGCAATTATACTTTAATACTACTAAAATGAATAATTTAACAATAAAAATTATTTCGATTAAAGAAGTTGATTTTAATTAAAATTTAGTATTTTTACAATTCATCAAAATGTAAAAGTTATCAAAAAAATAACCAAATTTTATCCAAATATGGGTAATTATTATAATGAAGATGTTTATTTATTCAAATTAAATATATAATGGGGTCAAATATTGGATTTAAAAATCATTCACCATTAAAAGGTGGTAAAATTGCATTTTTTTTTTAAAAATACTTCCTTTAACATGAAAAATTGAATTATTCTTATATTATGTCTAAGAAACACATAATATGGATGTTAAAATTTTATGGAGTCTATAAAATTCAAAATGCAGTTAATACTATTCATAAATTATTTTTGAATGGCTAGTTTGGAATGTTGTGGTGAGCTCGAACTCGGTGTTGTATGTAGCGAAAGCTATTGAATTATTTTAAATAGTTAACATAATATGAAATCCTAGGGTGTTACATCAACAATACTTCTATAATATGCACATTAATAATGGTTCAATATATCCCATCTATAAGGATTTATAACACCAACTCAACCAAATAGGTAAGAAAATTATAGTGATCCATTTATGGATTAAATAGAAAAACTAGTTCATTTAACATTGAATTTTGAAAATCCATAATGATATTTGGTTTCACACTAAATAAATGTGAGACTTGGTATTCAAGTGGTTTCAATGTGAGAGAAATAATTTTCCTAATGTATTATGTTGATGACATACTACTTATTAGAAACAGGTTTCAAGTCTTACATTAAGATAAGATCTTGTTGAAAACATGATTCTCCCATAAGGACATAGTTGAAGCAATTTATAGTCTTCGAAAAACGATCAATAGTGATAAGTACAAGAGGATTATTGTACTAAGTCGCGGTACATATAATGTAAATATATTAATGATATTCTATGTGTAATAATTCAGTAGGGGATTGTGGCTGATGTATCATGGTATGCATCTCGTTATGAAAATATGACCTCAATTACATGAGGAGAGATATATGAGGACTTGGATCCAATAACAATTCATGATTGGGTCAATAATTTCCTCCATATTGTATAATAATAATGATGTCACATACCTTTAGGGTAAAATTAATATATAAGTTAATCTAGGAGGCCATAATTCAATGGATGTTAGGACAATCCCAAGTTACCTTCGTTAAAATATGGATATATTCCTTGTTTATAGTGAAGATGGAAAGATAGTCATCAAGGGATATATATATATATATATATATTAGATTTCAAAAAAAAACCATGATTATCTAAATTGACATTCTAGATATATATCCACCCTCAGTGGAGGTTTTTGGAGCCAGATAAGTAGAAAAATGGTAGTGGTCATCGATTTTACAGTAATGTTATAGTATATTAAGACTTTTGATATAGACAATGAATAAGGTGGGTTACACAAATTTTTCCAAGATCTTGATGCGGTTCCTAATAGTAAATATTTTCTTTCACCATACTATAATAATACTACTGTGGTGGGTATTTACAAGGATCCAAGATATCATTACAGGACAAACCACATACGTTGGAATTATCATCACTTGGTAGATTTTTCTTAGAGAGGTATGATTATATTGGAATGATTTTCCAGGGAAGACAATGTGGTGGGTACATTAACTAAATCCCTTTCATAGATTAAGTATGAATATCTTGTTGGAGCTGGAGGACTAAATGTCAATAATTTATTTTCTAACGTCTAATAACATGTTTCTTGAATTTGGTTCTCTAGAACAAACAACATTGTACTTTAGATTTTATGTGTATTTTATTATTTGAATATTAATAAATATATTTTCACATATTGTATTTTATTCTATATAACACTAATGTGATAATTATTAGGTGTATCTATTACATTCTATGATCATAGTATTTCCTTATTATGATGATAACCTTAAAATTCTATAATAAAATTCATAATCGCTATTTATGTGGTCATATATGGTCATCTAATATGACATATATGGTGCAGAATATTAGATATTGGACGCTCATAAGTGGATGGTTCTTTATATAATGACATTCAAATATGGTTATTTCTTTTGTTATAGAATGTAGGGATAGAAATACAAGTAGTAATTCTACATGATTGCATGTCATTGACTATTCATTCTTGTGATCATGTGTAATAATCCATTCATATTAAAATTATTATACATTTATTTCATGACCCACATACTTTGATGTATTGATGAAAACTCAGATTACATATGGTCATAGGGAAGTAGGATATATTGGGTACCTCTATAATGATATGTTATTATTTTATATGATTTGGGAAGTTATTTTCCTTTCATATTTTTGGAAAATAATATTTTATACCCTTGATTGGAGTGGAACTAATGAACTAAATTCCATGGCCATGTTGCAAGGACATTTTTATTTCAGGTATTCAACAAAAGAAGTGTCTAACATATAGATTTTTTCCCCAGTGTACAAAATTATTGATCATATATCATGAAAAATTGAATATATTACATACTGACTATCTGAATGTGGGTTTCGCTTTGGTAACATTATGAAAATCCTCTATGGTTGTCTTTACGTGTTTATAGATGTTGATTTTGGGTTTTTAGAAAGTCCACCAAATAATATAGAGGAAGAGGCCAATAGGGACACACAATTAGTGTTTCCTATTATCTCAATTAAATAATATTTGTATATAATATTTGGATCACTGATCAACATTATTTCCTCATTATTTACATGTGAGTTGAAAATTTCAATACATCTTTATTCACAGGACACTGAATATATTAAATTTTTTATTGAATTAATAATATATTTATTGATCAAGAATTGGTAAATTTTTAGGAATATAGGTGTGATGAGTTAGTCACTTGGTAAAAAATATATATACAAAGCATCAATTAAATAAATAATTTTTTTATTTATTAATTTTTATGTTACCATTCACATATTCATGTATCAAATAAATATTATTAATAATAATAGATGTGAGGTTCAAAAGGGATTATGAAAATATCTAATTTCCTTTTTAAAATTACAAATTCTTAATCTAGATATATGTATACCCATTTATATAATTTTTTATAACCCTATAGGTGTTTTAGATTCATTATATTGTGAACAATATATAACCTCCCTAGAGAAATCTATCTACAATGAAAATATCAAGAGTTTCATATAAAACAGGAGATAATTACTCTACCTCCTTTCATCATCTCATGAATGAGAGAATGTGAATTAATCCTTCATGTCTAAATGATTTTGTTCTGATCATATACGAGCACTAATAGTTTATTGGTTCCACCAAACTATTATAAGGAGTACCATCAGTGACAATTTATGATTAAGGAAAATGTTTGGATCACTACTTGAGGGATTCTGTCCTTCAATCCTTATATCAAAATGATAATGAAACAATAATAGATTTCATATGTTCAATATATTCTTCAACGTATGTATATATAGAATAGGTGAATCATGATTTTAAATTAATTATAAATATAACAGCAATGATTATCTATCACGGATTCTAGATCACATGGTTTTTTAGAGGGAATCACGAGACATTTAATTATTTATTAGGTTGTTATGATTTATTTTTTTGATCCAATAAAAATACATAATTTTATATAGGCTCAATCAACATTTATTGTGGTTGTAATGTTCATTATGTCACTTCGAGTTTGATTTTGGGTATACACATAGATTTCCTATATGGGTGTGGATCATGAATGGATAACTAATTTAAGATCATTAATGAGGTAGACTATGGGGGATTAACCCTAAGGAGGAGGTCCAGACATGAATCTATTTTCTATTAATCAATTTTTTGTTAAGTAAGGATGAATCATTTCATGGGGAATATGACCCTATGGGAAAATGGATGGAGTTAACAACAAATTGAATGCTCAGGTCCTAATGGGGAGTAGGGATGATACTCATGGGTCTTACAAATATGCTTCTTGTATATTATAGACCATGTAGGAAAGTAATATGAAGGTGGGTTTTTCAGGTTTACAACTCACAGGAGGCCCTTTCTATTTCCCTAGCAATTTGAGTTGACATAAACGGTCAACCATGTTCTCAAGCTAACTAAATAGTTAATATTTCCCAGGAAAGATGAGAAACATGATCTCACGGTTGTTTTGCTGATATCATCATGATAGTAACCCTCATTATCATGGTTGTACATAATTTTGACTATCCCAATTGTCATATTGATATTGGATTTAACCCCACAAAAGACATTTACCGTGGGCATATATGATAGATATGGTGAAAAAATAATTCTCATAATGGGTTGAACTTTTAATTTTAATATTTTGGGTGAATAATCGATGGAATATAATTTTGAGGGTTTTGATGTTGTTAAAGAGAATCAAATAAGGTCATTTCTATTGATTGGAGACATGATAGATTAATTCAGTTATGGAACAAGTGAAAAATATGAATGATACACTATAATTATGTTACATTAAAAAATGGAAATCCTTGGGATAGATACATTATAGATATATAACATTGTAGAGAGTTGTAAATGTTGTTTAATGGCCTTATTATTTATGTATCATCACTGTGTTATGTGAATATTCATTTCTTGCTAATGTATGATGTTTGAAACATGTTGTTCATGAAGGATCATCACAATATTCCCTTTATTAATAATGTTGGAGAGAAATTCCTTATGAAGGAACCCCAAGGAGGGATATTCTTTAAGGAACATTATAGTCGGTCATATCAAATGGAACTCACAAGGGGGTTTCTTGAAGAAACTTTTCAGAGGATTTTTCACGATGGAGCCCTGTTAAGGGGGGCTCAGAAAGGAAATTTGCATAGGGGTTATCATTACAGGACCTCATAAAGGAGCCCCACTAATGGGAGCATCCTAAAGAAACCCTACTATGGGTACATTCATTATGTTACCACATATTATTTCATTTTTTCTTCCTTTATATTTTTCATATGGATCTGGATTGACCTACAACATTTTTTCTGGACAAAGTTAGCACATTTAAATGTTCAAGGATCTTCTATCAATGTGGGTACTCAAAGATAATAAATAATGGATTCTAAATTATTTATTATTCATAAATAATTATGGATATTAATAGTGTAACAATATTATGTTTTATAATATATATCTCATTAAAAAATAAATTTATTCGGTACCTTTCATTATACGCCACATAGATTTTAAACGAACGACTATATACTATTAAAATATTATTATATGCATGTTATCATGTAGCCAATAGATTTGAGGGTATGAATAGAACTAAATATATTTTAAAAAACTTATGATCACATATTTGTAAAATTAATTCAGTGGTTATCAATTATTTAGAAATAAAAAATCAAAATCATTAAATTTTTTTAAAAAAAGTTTCTCTATAAATTCGTGTTTATGCATGAAATGTATTATTATCATAAAAAATTAAATTACTTATTATATGTGAATAAATATAATTAAATGAATTTATTATATATTGAATTTACTTTGTGAATTCATCTTATATTTATACTATGCATTGGATAGAATAAATCTGGTTCTATAAATTGAAAACTATATTTTACAAAAAATGCTTTTCAACACATTTTGTGAAATGGTTTAAAAATAATTTCCGAGTATTTAATTATGATTCCATAATACTTAATGGTCAATCATGTTAATGAGGCCATAATACCTACATGTTAAATGGTCAATCTGGTTAATCGGGGTTAAAACGGTGTGATAAGGCCATAATATATTTTACTTTTTCTTAATGGATGAATATAATTAAAACATTATCACATTATTCTATAAATATATTTTTTAAATTTATAAATTTAGATGAAAATTATCTATATACTATTTAAACCAAAGAAATCTAAAAAATTTTACTCTCTTAGTTTTAAATATATCTTACCTATCCACATAGGTACGAAAGAAAATTCTAAATGATTATAATTGATTATTTTTATATAAGTGAAACAAATTTTCAGATTGAAATTTATTTATAATATTTATAAATTATATAATTACCATAAATACTTATGCAATGTCGAGATAATATTTATTTAATGGTTATAAAAAAGATAAGAGATATTAAAAATATTAAAAGTAAAATAATTTTTGTGAGATATAGTCATAAAATAATTTTATATGTTAATATAACATAATTTTTTTTGTGATTAAGTATTCCACTATAGTTGAATTTGTTTATTTATGTTTTCAAGTCAAATTAAATTAAATGTTTCAAAAATGACAATATTGAAATTTTATCAAAACATTATTTTATTAATTTATTTAAAATTAAAATATTTAATTGAAAAGAAAATTATGATAATATATCATAACAAATATCAACATATGTCCTATTATGAAGTGATAAGTTACCTTGTAAGTAAAATTTGAACCCTTTAATTGTGATAAATTTGTTACCATGGTTAATGTTAAAGTAGGTTAACTATGTTATTAAACAAAAATATTTGTGTCAAAACACAACATAAACCAATCATAATATTATTTTATAATGTGATTTTTACCCCATACTATATTATCTTAAAATTCATGGCCTTTTGGATATATTTTTTCTAGATAAATACCTTATTATATTCAAATCTTTTATGAAATTCTAAGAGTGCCCCTACCCTCACTAATAAAATGGAACTGCCCCTTCTCTTCTTTAAAACACTTGGACCCTTTTATCTCATCCAAAGAATACTCGATTTTCATCCAAAATTTCAAATACACATAATATAATATCTATTATTACAAAATTATAAACCCAAGGGACCTTAAAAGAATATATAATTGAGTTTTTTTCAAAAAAAGAGGTAATCATGTTAACTGATCATTTTCTTCTTAATTCTTATTTTAACTCCAAAAAAATATATTATTATTCATAAAATAATAAATTAATCCTAATAAATATGAAAACAAATGATTATTAAACCAACCTAACTCAACCTCATTCCATAAAATGGGAAATGAATGTATTTCTTGTGTGTATGGTCTTACCATCTCCAAATAGCGATTAAATTTATTTTCCACCTCCATATTTATTGGATTGTTATTATTATGTGTTTAATGTTTATTTATAGTAATGAAAACATAATTAGTCTTATTGAATAATATCACATTTTACTTCTTACCTTCCAATACATTGGAAAATGATTGCATCGCTCATGCATATGTGTGTACTATCCCATTTATAAAGCAATGTGATTCTTTTTTCATTTACAATTTAATTGGATGGTAATAAAAAGAGATTTAATGAATATATAATATATAAAAATGGATTTATAAAGAATAATTATTTTGTAACATTATTTTATTTTATCATCAATAATTGGAAATTGGTTTTTTAACATCATGGGTTTTTAAATGTAAAGCCTTTGTTCAATAGCATGCAAGATATGCCACATCGAACATAAAAGAATAACTAAATATTATTATGTAAATGATACCATTGTAACCTAGAAATTAGGATAGAAAGTATTAAAAAGGTGAAATAAATCATGAATATATGGTTTACATATTTATATATAATTAATTCATTATTTACCAAATAATTCTAAATTAATGTAAAACCCTTTTGCAAATAAAATGAAATCTTTTTTATGAATTACATTTAAATGCACACAAGTGTCTTTTATACAAATAAAATAAAAAAATAAATATTTTATTATTATATTAATGATATATATTTAATATATAATATTATGTTTAACATTCATCCTATGTGTTTTCTAGACATGATATAAAAATAAATCCACTTTTATGCTTTAAAACTGCATTTTTCTAACGAGTAGTCTTAACTTCTTTTGATGGAACATTAATTTTATAACCAAATTTATGAACTTTTATAAATTATATTTTGAGAAACAAACTTCAATTTATATTTCATATTATCAAAAATTACTTTTCTTGAGTTGTTTTTATTTTTCTTATAAGTTTCATTTTTTGATGAACATTGAAGAAATACTTTATTTTAATTGAGAACTATTTTTTCATCTAATTTATTTATATTGATAGATAATATTTTACATTTTTTAAAGTATAAATATTTCATTTATAAATCATTATGTCAAATTTGGGTCATTGGAATCAATTTCATGTTGAAAATGGATATATAATCTTTGTACAAATGTAATCATTTATACCTTAAAAACACATTATTTTGTATCATCCGTGTGATAAATTTTTAATTGCTTTATGAAACATGTGTGAATTTAATGTTGAAAAATGATTAGTTAATTGGAATGAGAATTTTGACATTTTTTTAATAGGTACATTTCAATTTTTGTCTATATAAATAGTATCTTTATTTATTTTTCTGAGACGATTAATGGTAAATTTGGTAATTGAGTGTAAAGATAATAATATAAATATTATTATATTAACATAAAAAAGTACCTAATATAATTTGATGAGTTATATTCAACCAAAATTATCCTTGGTACTATTTTTAACTTATTGGATCAACTTTTATGACATTAAACCCTTTATAATATTTCATTTTAATGAAAATTCCATGATGTCATAATTAAGTTTTAAAACATATAACATTTTTAATTTAGGGTTATTTATATGATATCTTAAACTATAAATAGTAATTAAGGAGATAATATATTCATCTAATTCATTGAAATTTATTATTAATTTAAATGTGATAAAATAATTACCTTAAGTGTTGACATAATAATAATGCAATAATTGTTCAATTAAAGGAAATATGAAATAAATAATATAAAAGTATTAAAATAAACATAATTTGAGATAATTAATTTTATAAAAGAATTTTATAGATTACATGTATATATTAGTGGTGTTTTAGAATAATTTTTTGTAATTTTCCTTGTTGATAATAAATTTTTAAGAATTCTTGAAATAGAAATATCATGATTTACATTAATGATATTTTAAAATAAATTATATTTTATTAAGTGATATAAAATTTATAAAAATAATTATAAAAAGTTATCTAGATGAGGTTTCGAATTTCATAAATTATAAATTTATAGTTCTTTTTCTTTTAATAGTAACTATATTTACCCTTAATGAGTAAAAATCAAAGTCCCCAGGGTAAGAGTTTCAGTGTTAAGAAAGTGATAATGTCCAATGATAAGATTGAAAAATTATAAAAACATATCTATGTATCATTTCATGAATGTATTTAAACCCATCATAATCCTATATTTTATTAAAATCCTTTTGGTGCCATTTTTAATATAAAATTAATTTATATTAATGTAATATTTTTGATAAATTCCAAGAGTGTTACACCCCGCTCTTATAAAAGGGACCTTCTTATTTGCTTTAATTCAGACATATAAAACTATTTTTTATATCCAATATCTAGAAAAATAACTTCTTATAATCTCTACCCACACTCTATATCTATTATTTTAGGCACAACACTATCCTTATTGGTCTTACAGTTTTACGAAAATAAGATTGTCCAAATAAAAGGTATCGTTTTTAATTAAGTATTTCTTATTTTTTTTCATCCAAACCCTTCAAATATTCTTCAATAATGTTGAAATAAAAAATAATATGTCATAAATATAGGTACATTTTATTATTTTAATATCATCAAATAAATCAATCTATAATTCGATCAAATTGAAGAAAATTCATCGTCCGTGTTAACGGAGGACTATCGCCTCCAGAACTAATGTAATTTTGTTTCGAACACAACATCTCAATAATAATTATAATGATGGGATTTATTTTTATATATTATATTCATGAAATATTTATCATTTTTAAACATTAATACATCATTTTTTTTCTATCATTTCCATTCACAATGAAATTTCAATGTCTTTTCTGCGTACGTGTGAACTATCACTTCCACAAAGCGATGTGATTCGTTTTTCATCAACACATAACATGGATGATATATATAAGTTAATAATATTATATTAATTTAATAGTTATCATTATTCAATGATTAAACGATGCATACCTTCTTTGAATAATTATCATTGGAAAATTAAAATGTTATTTAGCCGTACATATGGCCTTCCCTCTCCATGATTGTAATTTAGTTAGTTTTTTATAACCATAATTAATAGTCTTATTTAAAATTATAATTTATGAATAAAAATGATAAATATTTAATTAATAATATTCTATAGATGAATTAATAATAACCAATTTGACAACAGGTATTATACTAAGGTCATTTAGGACGCATGTACCAAATATCGTCAAAACATAGTACAAGAACATAAAAAATTAAGTAACTTGTTTAAAATGTTAATAAGTGATATACATGGAAAAATAAATTTGAAAATGGTTATAAATCATGTAAATAATTCACCTATGTTTTTTATTATGTATGACAAATAACCTTTGTGATGATTCGGCCGCAATGTAAGAGACTTCATCTCAATCTCCTTTCATTGATGCATATCATGATTTTATACAATCATCTAGTTTATTAGGTTTATATTAAACCTCATTTAAATATATTATCATGAATTTTTTTATCAACATTTTATTTAAGGTTTTGTAAACTTTTATTCCTTCATGGGGCTTCTGACTCAAATATTTCCAACTGGAGTGAGACATATTGATTTAAAAAATATATTTTTAAATGTTTAAATATTTAAGTTCAAAATAATTTTCTCTAAGTCAATATTATTGATATTATTTTATATTTTCATTTAAATGGATATAAAAGGACTATAAATTGAATTGAATTTATTTTTTTTAATTTTATTCAATGGTTTTGAAAATTAAACTTTTTATGTACTTTATATGGATCGTTTTGACAAAAGAATGAAGTAATGTTCTATTCTTAATGTACACAGTGATAATGACTTGTAAACTATAGTGAATATAATTTGAATTATTGATTTCTTTAAAATAGTATATGTTTTTTTAAATTAAAATAATTATTCTATGTTTGTAATGTCATGAACCTTGATTCCACTCAACCGTTCCTCAAACGTA
The DNA here is from genome assembly GCA_963277665.1 of Viscum album. Lineage (NCBI taxonomy): Eukaryota > Viridiplantae > Streptophyta > Magnoliopsida > Santalales > Viscaceae > Viscum > Viscum album. The sequence continues at coordinate 409,564,553 of OY728130.1, forward strand.
GCTGGCTACATAGACTCAAGCGCATCTCCCCAAATTCTAGAGACTACCGACTAACAGTTAGTGCCTGGGTGAGTCTGTGGGGAGACTATGCCCTCAATACCCGTGGGTATCACAATAGATTCACATATAAACAACTATCATAATTAGAAATATAAATAAAATAATTGAACGACTATAGGAATATATGACAATACCAAAAAGGAATCACATATAATGTTCTGATGTTATATGTTATATGTCTCAAATAAATTAGCCAGAACATGTATCCACATCAGATTTATAATTAATAGAATAAAATTATAGAAGACAAAGTAGGTATACCAGATATCATCATAAGCCTCCACTCTATCCCATGCTCCTCTTCTCCAAAACAATAGTCAAGTACCCATGGAAGGGTGATTTCCCTTATCAACACCTATAATCATAGTCTGTTTGGGTACCCAAAGGTGTCCCAAATATGGTGTGACATACAATCCCAATAGAAAACCACCCAAGGTTAGGTTCCAATCAGTCATTTAATATATATATATATATATATATATGTATATATATAACAAAGTCTACAGGAAATAATAATAATAATGAAAGAATGTATTAAAAGGTAAATATATGTTAAATATAGGTTCTCATTTACAGTCCAATTGAATTATTAAATGTCATGTAAAATATTATTATATGATTTATCAGTATTTCTTATGTCATTTAATCATGTTCATATAAAAATTCAATCATATTCAATAATTGTGTTTTGAGACCATGCACAAGCTCCACATTCCCTAAATAATCACAAGCATAATAGATGCCTATGTAGTCCATCAAAATTGTATTAATCATAACCAAATACAAGATTTTTATTTGTCTTGGTAGACACATCATTTATATTTTATTTCATTCTTATTCAATTTTTAACTGGATTACATCCTTGGAATCCAAAACTGGAAACCAAGACTCACTCCATTTATAAAAGAACCAATACCCTATGACCTTATCTATGGTGAACCTCTCAAGAACTTCGGTCTCACTCTAGGTGTCGTATAATGTATCATCCACTGGATTCTATCTTTTATGGTCCACTCTGAGAGGATATGTTCCACCCATGGAATATATGAACAAATTCCCTGGATTCTATCCATGGAAATCCACTAGCATTCCATGTGTTGCTTTGAATTTAATAGTCACATCTCCCATGATTCCATCCTTGGAAAACAAAATATCACATGAGAAGAAATTTCAATATCTAGATGACTATATCCATGGAATTATCATATGAATCCATGTTTTACCCATATTTAATAGGCATTTATCCAATTCAATTATCATTTAATCAAACCTGTTTAATCATTTTAAATTCATCTCAAAAAGACATCTAAATATAATCTCACCTAGAATGGTGACTCAAAGTCTAATATTATAAGGCATTCCAGTCATTTAATCACATGGAAAAAAGTAATTATAATAATAATTTCATGAATAAAAATTATTACATGACATAAACATCATTTATCTCACATAGGAATAACAATAAAAAATAAAAAATATTGCATACAAAAGAATTTACAAGACATGGGCCAAGGTCCAGGTAATTAAACCCTTCAATTTAAACAATTTAGTTTCGAAAGTAGTATTTCAATTCAAATAACATATCAATTCATCAATTAACAAGTAAACCACCATTATAAAGTCAATTACAACATCCTATGATCATGGAAAGAGGGAACACTATAAGGTAACCAAGTAAAAAATACACCCATGGGGTCTATCAATATAACCAAAACACCTAAAGGGGAGGTTCAACATAATTAATGATTATAAACCTATAATAAACACAAATGGGCCCCAATAATTTCATGGTCCATGCGAATTGATTCTAGGAATTAGATTTTATTTCAAGAGACACTCAAAAATTTGTTATATATCACAAATTCATATATAAATAACTAAACATTAAACGAAAGGCATGAGAACTCATTATTTAGATTCTTGCCCGATAGATCATCTAGTATCAACTTTTTATTTGGCTCATATCAGGAGGATACTGAAGAACAAATGAAGAACCTAATAATTGGGAATACTGTCTTACACCTAAATATCTCAAATGACAGTCATAAGAAAATTGAACGACAAAAAATGAATCTAGATCTTATCACTGTGGAACATATGAGACGAATGTCCTTTTATTTTTAGATTAGATGGATTAATTTGATCAAATACATTAATAGACACCAAGTATGGCTTAATACAAATTGAGTTGCTATGTAGGAGGAATAAGATGAATATCGGTTTAATAAAAGTATTTCAATTTAATTTAAAATTATTAAAATTTAAAATTTATATGTCGTTCAATGATTAGGAACATGGTTTGACAAACAATACACCAATAGTGCATGGTTATCTATTTAACAGGAGGATCCTGCATGGTTTACCACCACGGTTTGACTGTATGTGAGAAAGTTGTGCAAAAATACACAGTTAAAATTACAATGCTGGTTGTACTGCCCTATGACCCAAAGAACACGGTTTAGTATAACAATGTGGCCTCATCCTCTTGCTCTCTAACCATGCCTCACAATGTTTTTTAAACCATGCACCATGCCTCTAATGGTTTTCACTAACATTGAAACGAATATTTTTCAGCCCAAAATATTGGTTTTGAGCTCCGAACCTGCCCCGGAAACCCTCAATACCACCATAACCTTAAAAGGAATTCACGTAAGGACAAATTTTAAAATATAAAATTTTAATTGGATTAAATAAATGGATAAATACCTCAAAGAAGAAATTATATCTTACCAAATCCACCGTAATGTAATTCATCCCAGGAATTACCTCCCAGTGGTATTGATGCATGATATGAGAAACATATCAACAGTAGATAACCTTCATGATACTATCCACAATACAAATATTATTCTCATTCAACGACACATCATCATAAAACTCAACCTCCTTAGGCTGAAAGGAATGAGATACATATGAGAGGCATGGTTATGGCAGAGAAACATGGCTGAAATTTCATAGCATTATACCTCTAAGGTAACAACAACAAGTTAGCTATTGTCCTGAATCTATACAGAATATAGATATGCTCTTCATAACTTCGTGAAAGAATAACATGTCTCCATATTGTCTTATGTTTCCGACTCAGTGAAAAACATAAGAAAACCAAATCATCGTCCTCAAACTATAGAGGTATTCTATATCAATTGATGTCAATTTCTGATGGGACTATGCAGTTCTGATATGTTGCGGAATCAACATCACATTCTATGTGTCCTCCTAAACTAGACGAATTTTCAAGATGGTTGACTCTCCTACCTCTAACCAACATATGGGTGATTGGCCGGGCTTTTCGTACAGATTTTCATAATGCACCATTTAAATAGTATCCTAAAAGTGATTTTTGTGGGAAAATTCAAATAGGGGTATATGCCTCTCCCAAGAGACCTCTAAATATTTCATGCAATCCCATGTGATGTCCTCAAGAACATAAATCCTGTTCTATAACTAGATATCTGTTTGAGGGTGGTAGGTTGTTCTTAGTAGTACCCTTGTACCCAACACCCTATATAGTCCTTTCTAGAAATGAGAAGTAAACCGGGTGTCCTTATTAGAAACTGTAGTATTTGGGGCCTCGTTAAGTTGTACAATCTCTTGGATATAAAGTTTCTAAATATCATCCACACTGAATGTTTTCTTGATTGGGAGGAAATGTGAAAGCTTTGTGAGATTGTCAATAACTACACATACAACATAATTACCCTTCTGTGACCTAAGTAAACATATCAGGAAACTTATCTCAGCGTCATTCCATTTACACTAACGAACGGGTAACTACTATAAAATTCTAGGTGGTCACTAGTGTTTTACCTTCACATGCTATAATTTGGAATACCGCATGAAAAAAATCTAAATCTCTTTTCATACCTAGACACTAGTACTAACGATGTAAATACCGATATGTCTTTTCAACTCGACGATGCACTACCCAAGCTAAGTCATGTAAATCATGCATGTCTAGTGAAACTCACAAATGACCATGTACTCATATGATCTCATCCTCACCATTGGTCTACATAGTTGGAGGGTCCTCACCTTCTCCACACACTCTTAATACTAGGTCTTTTATGTTTGATAACATCCTCATCCATAGTTTATCTAGTAGGGAAGAGGTAATAGCTAAGGAAGAAAGTAATGTCTACCACTTCATATTGTGCACCTCCATGTGTATCTCAGAGAAGAAATCCATAATCTTCTACTCACCACTAGCTAGCTGAACTAGCAATATCTATGTCCTCATACATAGTACATCCACGACTACATTACCTTTACCATGATTGTATGCCAGATCGATGAGGAAATATAGATGGTATTTAACCAACCTTCATTTTTTCAAATTTAGATCATGCTATGTAATAATGTACTTGATACTTTTGTGGTCCTTGTACAACACAGAATGATCACCTAGTAACTATTGTCTGCAACAACGTAGTGCATGAACAAATATAGCCAATACGAGATCATTCATCGAGTAATTCCTATTATGTGGCCTTAACTATCATGACTCGTACACCAGGACTCTACCATCCTGCATATGAACTCCTCCAAACTCGATACCCAATGCATCAAAGTACACATTGTAACTCCTACCTTTCTCTGGAAAAATTAGTATCATTATTGAATCTAATCACCCTTTCATCTCTAGAAAGGCCATCTCATAGGAATATTTCCAAACATAATTTATGTCATTCATTTTCATGCTGATAAACAATGCTACCAAATGTGATATGTCCTGAATGAAATGTATGTAGTAACTATCTATCCCTATTGAACTTTGACCCTCAAATATGTTTTTGGGAGGATACTAGGAATATAAACATCTCACCTTATGTGGGTCTACTGATACACCTATCTCTAAGATAATTTTCCCTAGGTATTGAATCAGATCCATCCAAAAGTTGTGATTTTTGAGATTACATATAACCAATGTTATCTCAGTCTATTAAAAATGAACTCTATTTTTTTCATGGTCATGTCGATTTTGATAATACACCAATATTTCATTCATGATAAATGCAACAAAATAATCAAGATAAGGATGGAATGCTCAATTCATCATTGCTGTGAAGACTGTATGAGAATTCATGAGACCAAACAATATAAAAAATACTCATACTGACCATATTTTAAATGGTTTTAAGAGGTATATATGATAGTCTAACATGCACATGAAGATAATAAAATCTCAAATAAATATTTTAGAACACTCGTGGTCCTCAAATATAGTATATAAGATCACTTATTTGTGGTAGAGGATATCAATTCTTAATCATCAGCTGGTTAAATTTATGCTAATCAAAATCTATCCAAAGGGTTTCTTCTCTGTTTTTACCGAAAATAATCGATAACCTCATAGGAAAATATTGGGTCAGATGAAAACTATTTCTTATAGATCTTTTAGTGGACTCTTGAGCTCTTAAAACTCTATCATATTGATCCTATAATGAGGAATGGATATTAGTTCAGCACTTGGAAATATCTCTACAGACAACTCCACCTATGTCAATGGAGGTAATCCTGAAATTACATTTGGGAATACCTAATTGAAATGATCAACCACTGGAGGGAAATAAATAAGATGTTTTCCTTGATCATCTATATATAAACTCACAATAAAGGTTGTCATTCCACCCAGACCATGATGCTTGGATCTAACTCGACTCTCCTAGATATCCCATTCACCCTTGTGAATAAACCATCCACCCTCGGGTGATGTAAAACACACCATACGGTGATAGAAATAAATGAAATCGTGAATGGTAACCAAAGAATCCATTACAATAATGATATCAAATTCAATCCTTTTTAGGATAAAGTGGACCTAAACGATGTGACCCCGACCAATCTCAAGGGTCACTTCTATCACTGATGTACGCCCTCCGTTATAATCCCCAACAAAGTGTCCATCATCATAACTCCCTCATAAATATCAACACAGATTCTATGGATCTCTAATCTAAGAACGTATATTAAACTATGAGACGCCCCTGTATCAAAATGTGATGAAGATAAAGTGGATGCCACAAGAAAAGTACCTATGATAGTATATGGTCTGGGATCCATCTCGGCATGGTTCTAATGGACTATGTATTCTTGGCCTAAACCATGAATTTGTGACACTACCTACCTATCTTGAGCTAATCCACCCTATTGTCGCTGTATATCTAGGGTCTGAATTCCATGGCCATGACCACTACCTCATCCTGATTGGTAAGATGTACTCAATATCCCTAACTAATGAGAAGATTTTCACCCTGGTCTTAAACATGGAATATGTGAAAACCCTATCTCACTAGTTGATGGTTGAAATGTTTTACAAATGCATTGTAGATGGCTCATCTTTCTTCATGATTGACATTCAACCAGGTCCCTCATACACTATGGCCTCATATAACCCAACCTACCGAACATATAAATTATCTTCTTTCTACATGAAGATGCGTTTTGACTTGTAATATCAAAACGTGGAAGCTTCAGATGATGCTTGCTATTAACGATCGATATAGTTCCAAATCGAGATGTGGAACCACACTATCTTGCACCTCCAGTATTTCCCAAGTTATGCTCTGTGATCAATGCCTGATTCACTATTCTATAAATGCTAGTAAGCTTAAATACATTCAACTATGAGCAGATATCAAATCTAATACCATCCCTAAATTGATTGGCTCTAGGTAGCTCATCACCAATTAGAATAATTGTGAAGCTCTAGAGCTCAGTTAAATAGGATGAGTAATCCGTCACTAATAATGTTATTTACTTCAGGTGGAAGATCACCCAGGAACTATAGGCAATCATCGTCTTGGGGTAGAGACAATCAAAGAAGGATTTATGAAAATCCATATAGTCCATCTCCCAATGACAATCTGTCTGAGTGATAACATCCCAATATCTCTTGACAGAATCACATTGCATTTATGTTGGGAACCTCACCCTCCCCTCAGGAATAATATATTTGTTATAAAAGATAGATATCATGTCCTCTAGCCAATAATCCATATCATGTGGTCCACCATCCTCCAAAAACGTGGATTGATGTGGAAACTTGAATTCATGTGTCCAATCTTCAGTAGTTACAGAATGTTGTAGTTCTCCCAGAATGGTCTTCAATGGTTGAAACAACAAATCACAGAAATGTTCCTTATCACCTATGTCTAGTAAAACAACATGTTTCATAGTTGGAATGAATGGATAATATTTTTTATCCCATGGCCTACCACCTTCGTACTATGATCATCGCCACCCTCCTTCATACAAGTAGATGTCATCATGATTGCATTCCTCTGTAATGCCAAACACACTGGTTAGTTGAAGCTCATTTTCAGGGTTCACACCATTAGAGTGCATATATTTAATCCAGATATGTAAAATCCTTCCAGTATAAGAACACACCATTTTTATGCTCCATGAGTTAGGTATGGGTGATGTATAGATCAGGTATGATCAAGAGACACTACCAAAATCCCTCTACATTGGTTAGGAATATTTATGTTAATATTCTATAAGAAACTCACGTTTCCTTTTCATTTCCATTTGAATTCAAATTTTCACTTTCACATACATTTTAATTCATGTTCATTTCAACTTTAAATCACAATAAAATTCAAAATAATGAACCAATGGTTCACAAAATTCTGATCAATGAGGGCATATACTCCGCGTGGTCCAAAGTGTGTTGTTCATATAATCTATACCATAACACATTCATCTATACCTATCAAAAAGGTAAGAATATCTATCATGACACCAATGAAAACTAAATGAAATAAGTAATTCATCCTAAATGGCATTGGAAAATTCATGGAATGTGATTTATGTCATGTGCTTGATAGGATTCATGAGATGGAACCCCATGATATGAATTGGTTGAAACATAATAGAATCACTATCACAATAATAATAATATCAAAAATCAATTGAGTCACCAAACTATGGAATCAAATCAACTATAATATTCATAATCCATAAAACAACAATTTGATTCAATGAAATTTTTATTTTTCAGGTATGCAGGTTCACTACACTTGGGAAAATCTCAATACCAAATTCCAGTCCATTATTATCTCAATCTATTAATAATAAATAGGATTGAAAACCTGAAATGAATACTATGAGAACACATTGTAACTTCCTAGACCCATATTCCACTAACCAGTGCCTTAATCCTTGTGGGACACATGTCTTCAAAGGCATCTCCTCAAATTATAATATTTACCGACTAGTACTGAGGGTCTAGGTGAGTCTATGGAGATACTATTCCCTCAATAAAACACAACAACACAATGGAATCACATATAAACATGTAGTAGAATTAGTAATAACAATTAGACATTAAAATAAATATAGAAATATATGTAAATACCAAAAAAGAATCACAAATATAATGATGATGTTACATTTCATATGTCTCTAATAAATAGTCCAGAACATGTATCCATTGTTGGTTTAAAACACATAGTAGAAACATTAAAGAGACTAAAAAGGTATATAAGCTAGCATCAAAATCATCGGCTCTGTCCCATGCTCCCCTGCCCACAGGCAGTTGTCATGTTCCGGTAATAGGTCACTTTCCCTTATCAATAAATACAAACATATAGTCTATTAGGCTATACATCGGTGGTCGAAAGAGGGTGTGAGAGTTAATCCCAATAGGAAACCACCCAAGGTCATGTTCAATTCAATTAGTGAATATACACACACACACACACAAACAAAATAGAGTTTTCATGAAATAATAATAATAATGAATGGAAGCACTCAAAGGTATACATCCAATAAATCCATGTTCTCATTTAAAGCCCAGTTGAATTAATTAATTTCATTTAAAATATAAATATATAATTGAGAATTCATGTATATGTCATTCAGTCATCTTCATTTGACAATTCAAAAATTTTCAATTTATATTTCTTTATAACTACAACAAGCCTTCGTCCCCCATATAATCACAAACCCAAAAGTTTCCTAAGCTGGCCTCCTAAAAGGTTTGAGCCAAAAATGAATCCAATCACGTGTCTTGTCTTAGAATACATGTCATATATATGTCATCTCTTTATTATTCAATTTCTAATGTGAGTCTATCCTTACACTCCTAAGATGGAATCCATGTCTTAATTCAGCTATAAAATAACCAACACTCTTTGAGCCCATCCATGGAGAACCTCCCAAGAACCGAGGTATAATTCTATGTGTGGTATAATGTCTTAGCCATTCGATTTCATCCTTGGAAGTTTACCACGGGAGACCAAGTATCGCCTATTTCATTTATGATCACATTACCTTGAGTCCATCCTTGGAAATCTAATTGGATTCCAAGTGTCACATAGCATATAACTGTTGATGACCCCATGAGTCCTTCCTTGGAAAACCAAGTATCACTCAAGCATAAAGTTCTATATCCAAATGAGTTTTTCCATGTAATTATCATATGAATCCATGGATAATCAATAGATAATAATCATTTAAGAAATTAAATTATAATTTAATCAAACCCATTTAAGCATGTAAAGGTAATCACCAAATATATCTCAATCCAATCTCACACAAAAAAGGTGACTCAAGACAAAGGGAAAATATTAGAAGGCTTTCAAATAATTTACTAACATAGAAAAAAATCATTATAATAATAATTAAATTCTTGAAAACTATTACATGACATATACATCATTTATCTCAAATGGAAATATCAATAAAAAGAGAAAATTGTGCTTGCACAAGCATTTACAAAACAGGGGCCAAGGTCTGTGTCCTTCATCCATTCATACTGAACCATTTCAATTACAAATTGATATTTCAATTCAAATAAAATATCAGTTGATAAATTGAAAAATCAACAACCACTATCAATTGAATTACAACATCCCATGCTTAAGGGAATTGGGAATACCCTAAGGCATCCATGTAAAAATCCACCCATTGTGGTCTGTCAATATAGCCAACCCCCTAAAATTATTTGTTCCACATAATTCATGGTTTTTAGACTATAAAAAATATAGAGAAGCCTTTTTAATTTCATGGGTTATTCCTACATATTCTATGTATTATAATTCATTTTAAGGGTGCCCAAAAATTTGGAATGTGGAATAAAAGCATATATAAATATATTGACATTAAACTAAAGGCACAAAAATAAAATCCATAGGTCCTCGGTTGATAGATCCTCCAGTATCATCTCATAATTTATCTCATATTAGGAGAAAATTGAAGAATTTAGGAATAAGCTACTAAAATGTAAAATTGTCTTGCACCAAAATAGTGAAAATGATATCCAAAATAAAAGATAATAGCTTAAAAAGGAACTGATATCTAACATTTGTGGATCCAAGAAGATGAAAGACCATTTATTTTTGTATTGGATATATAAGTTAGCTCAAATCCGATAATAGACACCAATGAGATATTCAAAACATTTAAATTGTTGTGCAAGAGAACGAAGAGGCATTTATTTACAATAAATGTATTTTAATTTATTTCAAAATTATTAAAATTTCTAAAACTAATGGGGTGGAACTTTCTAGGTTCATGGTTTGAAAAACCATGTTCCAACCATGCATGGTTTCTCTACACAGGGGGAACTCGAATAGTTTACCTAAATGATTTGACTAACCATATGGAAGTCGTGAAAAAATACACTATCAAAACTAAAGAGGTTTTCACATTTTAATGACCCACCAATTCTCATTCGATTGAGAGTACAACATTTCATTACTATTCTTTAAGCGATATTCCCAAGATGCCAAAGGCTGGCAATAAAATCAGAAGGGTTTGAAATATAAGTTGGGGGATGATTTACCCATTAATAAATAAATCCATGAACCAACCATAACCAAACATTCACTATATGATGCATGAACAAAAGAAACAACCAACTCATGCATTACCAAAAGATAACTACACTATTGCACAAATCAATACATAACCAACACAAAATCAGAGTACTAAGCAGAAGAAAAAACAAAAGCCCTAAAACAAGCCAAGGCACACTCCACGACTCCACACCGAGCTCCATGCACAATGAACCACCAAATCTCCCAAGCATCACCACGGACCACTAGTAATGAGATGCTTTACCTTTACCTATGACTTGAAATATGACATCTGCAAAAGCACCAAAGTGCCAAATCAGGGTTGAGAATAAAACTCAGTAGGTTTCCCCAATGACATTCCTACTCATGCCACTAGGATTTAAGAGTAAGCAAAATTTCTATAAAATAGTTTATATAAAACACTTTCTCAAAATAGTTTATACGAATATAGAAAAAAGCTTCCAAAACCATTAATACATGAAAACATCCAAATGAAATTGAAAATTACTTTTCTAACAAGTCATTTTTTCAGAAAAATAACCAAACTATCTTTAAAACCATTTAACAATCTCTATTTTCTTGCATACCCAACCACATCACAAACCCGTGAAATCTACCATGCATGATACGTTATGACAGTTCCATACTCATTAGAGGTTTCTCATCGATCTACCAAGTTTCCACAAGGAAATTGCTTCCCATGTTCCATTACACCTTTGGCACTGAGCATAAGGTTGTATTTCAACCATGCCTCGTACATATAGATAATGTGTTCCATTAAACATTTTGCAGCATGCACAAGGTCCTATTTCAACCAAGACTCATATATGAAACATGAACACACACCACACATTCCCAAACGTCATTCCAAAACCATCCTTTCAATAAAACACCTTTTATTGAAAACCATTTCCATCAAAACCAAGGGTGTTCAACCAATTAAAACCATTTCAATAAAACTATACTTTTATTGAAAACCAAAGAATAAACCAATTCTAACAAATCCATTTCAATACCAAACCATTTCAATAAAACACCCTTTTTATTGAAAACCCATCTTTCATCAAACCATTTACAATTCAAGAAATTCTATAATTTAAAATCATCATTTCAAATTCAAGAATCCACATCACTTTGCACAACAAATCTCCAAGATTTCACAATTTCACTAAAACCATAAATCACCACTAAAGAAGATTAAGTACACACTTTTAACAATAAATTCTATTCAAATAAACCATATTGAAACTAGATGAATCATTTATAATAAGAGGAGTTGAGAGAGAAGCCTCCTACCTCAAAGGTTTTGACAAAAAACCTATCAAACAGAGAGCGTACAAGAAAACCATGTCGATTCACAAAGGATCCTCCTTAGATCTCTTCTCCTATCCCAACCAAGACCAAATCTAGATTTATTAGGCATCCACACACATAGATCTACCGATAAAGTGAATATATCTAAGGAACTGAGAGATGAGGAGAAGTAGATCTATGTAGATCTAAGAAACCAAACAATAACGATAACATACATCAAGAATATGGATTCGATTCATCAAGAGAAGCCTTCAGATCGTCTATGGAATGATGGGAGAACCCTCCTTAACCATATGAGAAGCAAAATCCCACGTTATGGCCGCTTAGAATCTTAAAAGATTAATTTAGATGAAAAAATGTGTGAGATCCACCTTTATAAGATCTTTTTTAAGTGGTCGCATGGTTAGTTCGCACAGTTTGATAAATCATGCACTAACCGTGCGTTAGCTACTACCTTGGTCACCCTTATCGCATGGTTTGGCCACATGGTTAGACAAATCTTGTGCCACCTGTGCGGAAGCCACTGCATCCAAGACCAACTATGCACGGTTTGGCCGCACGGTTAAGACAAACCGTGCGCCGCCCGTGTGGCTTCCGTTTTTCCCCAAAACTCATTCCAAGTTCTCATAACTCTCCCATTCGTCACCATTAACTTTATAACCATTAAAATCATCAAAAAAGGGTTACATACTAGAAAATGGGGGTACTAAATTCTCCCCACCATTGGTCTTTTTGTCCTTGGAAAGAAGAAAACCTTCATCCAACTGTATGAGTTCTGGCCACTGCTCCTACATTTCCTTTTCAAGTTCCCAAGTCTCTTCCTGAATCTGACCATGTTGCCATAAAAACCGTACTAGACCGTTGATTTTTCCATGGAAAACATTCTCTTGCCTATCCACAATCCGTACTAGGATATGTATCAACAAATCATACGGCTCTAGTTCAACGTGATCCCATCTGATCACATGTTCAGGATCAGGCTGATAGTTTTTCAATAGAGATACATGGAATACATTATGCACAAAAATGAACTGTTGTGGTAATTCCAACAAATATTCCACCTCTCCAACCCATTCTGGTATCTCTAAAGGGACAATGTATCTAGGAGATAACTTTCCCTGCATCCTGCAACGAAGATGTCCATGTCTTGGAGAGATCCTCAAGAAGACATGATCACCAACAACGCACAATAACGGTCTTCGATGGTGATCTGAATAAAAATTCTGATGACTCTGAGCCATCTCCATCCTCTTTCTAATCAAATGGATATTCTATATTGTCTAATGGACAAGGCTTGGCCCGACTAGTGAGGTTTCACCTATTTCCACCCAGCATAGTGGAGAACAACAAGGACGCCCATACAATGCTTCAAACAGAGTCATGCATATCGAGGCTTGATAGCTGTTATTGTATGAGAACATCACTAAGGGTATATGCTCCTCCAATGAGACACCAAAATCCATTACACAAGAATGAAACATGTCTTCCAACGTTTTTATCATCCGCATGGATTTACCATCTGTTTGAGGATGATATTACGTGCTCATAGTCAACTGAATCCCAAGGGCTTGCTATAATGATTTCCAGAAATGAGATGTGAACCTCAGATATCTATCTGAGACTATAGACACTGGTAAACCATGCCCATTTACCACTTCTTTGATATATATTTTTTCAAGATCTTCCACTGTATGAGTTTCACGAATAGGGATGAAATAGGCCAACTTAGTTAGATGATCCACTGTCACCCAAATGACATTGTGTTTCTAGGCCGTTCTTGGAAGACCTGTAAGAAAATCCATTGCAATCTGATCCCATTTCCACACTAGGATAGTTAAAGATTGTAACATACCATCTGGTGTCTGATGCTCTACTTTAACCTGCTAACACGTTATGCACCGCGAGACAAACTCAACCACTTTCCTTTTCATGCCGCTCCACCGAAACTACTCCTTCAACACCTTATACATCTTATGTGTACATAGTTGTACAACCCATCTTGAATGGTGCTATGCATGAAGGAGTTGTTCCTAAAAAACCATAGGTACCACCATCCGTTCTCTAAAACACAAAACAGAACCCCCATAAATTTTCCATCCCTCAATGGTCTCCCCACCTTTATGTTATGAACATACAACGAGACATTCTGCATGAGATTTTTGTGCTTATTTGATCATCTGTACTAAATCAAGAACAAGTGTACCTAAAAAGAAAACAGCAACATCACCTCGGTATTCACAGTCCACATGCATATCGGCTAAGACTGATATAAACTAACATTCATTTGAATTTTCTTTTCCCAACTGAGCATATGAATTTCTACTCAATGCATCTGCCACTGAATTCCCTTTTCCTGGTATGTACATTATGCCAAAGTCAGACATCTAGAGATACTTTATCCATCTCCTTTGCCTCAGATTCAAATCTCGCTATGAGAAAATGTGTTTCAAGATTTTTTTATCCTTAAACATAGTGAATTTCTAACTAAATAGATAATGTATCAATGTTTTCAAAGTATGGAAAACTGTAGCTAACTCCATATCATGTGTTGGGTAATGTTTCTCTTACACCATCAACTTACTTGGTCCATAAGCTACCACATGGTCTCCTTGAATGAGAACACAACCCAACCCTGTTCCCGAAGCATCACAATACACCACATAACCCTATACTGATTCAGGAAAAATTTTGATGGGTGCCGATGTAAGACGAGCCATCAGTTCCTAGAAAGACATCGGACATTCTTCTGTCCATTTTAATGGAGAATTCTTCTTTTTTAGAGCTATCATTGGTGATGCTAGTCGTGAAAAATCAGACACAAATTGTTGGTAGTAACCAGCTAGACCAAGAAAACATCCTATCTCGAACACATTCTTCAGTTTGTGCCAAGAGATAACGGCTTATATCTTTTCAAGATCAATAGAAACACCTTTCTCAGAAATTACATATCCAAGGAAACGTACTTCTTGTATCCAAAAATCACACTTTGATAATTTGGAATACATACGATAATCTCTCAAGATTTGTAACACTGTGTCCTGGTGCTCCTAATGATCAGAACATGTCTTTGAATACACCATGATATCATCCACAAACACCACAACAAAAGAATCCAGATATCATTGAAATATATGATTCATCAAATCCATAAAGACCTCTGGTGCATTCGTTAGACTGAAAGGCATGACTACATATTCGTAGTGTCCATATCTACTTCTGAAAGAATTGTTTGGAATATCCTCCCTCCGAAATCGCAATTGGTGATATCCTGACCGCAAGTCAATCATGGAGAACCTTAGAGCTCCCCTTAATTGATCGAACAGATCATCAATGTGTGGTAGGGGATATCTATTATTTATCGTAACTTGGATAAGCTTACGATAATCAACCCACACCCGAAGAGTTCCATCTTCCTTTTTCACGAACAAAACCGGTGACCCCCATAGAGATGTACTTGGTCGAATGAAACCCTTTCTTTCCAGCTCCTCTAACTACATTTTCTATTCCCGTAACACCATGGGTGCCCTCCTATTATATGGAAGGGAAATATGAATGCTCCTCGGAAGAGATCAATCGTAAAATCCACTTCCAATAGAGGTGGTAACCCTGAAAATTTATTGGGAAAGACATCTGGAAATTAATCCACAACCACTGGAAAAATATTTTCTTCAATCTCTTCCATTGATTCCAAAGTCAACGCTACCAGTGGGTAAGAGATTGTTCCCAAAATTTGTGCCAACAAGCTCTTTGCACCGTGAATTGCCATCCTCTCTTCTTTGAAGAGATGGTTGATGCCGTCCTTAGTGGTGAAACTAACCATTCTCATATAACAGTCGATGTGAGCCTTAAACATTTCCACCCAACCCATACCCAGGATTACATCATATAAATCCATGTCCAACATCAAGAAGTCCAATTTTAACTCATCTCCATCAACTGTTATAGCACATGGTATACACATAAAGGCTTGATGTTCTCTTTCACCATGAAGAGATTTCAGTTTCAAAATAGAAGTCATCATTTCCAATTTTAAACACAGCAATTCAATAGCATCAGATGAAATGAAATAATGTGATGCCCTAGTATCAAAGAGCACATGCTGAAGGGTCGAATTCAAATGAATAGTATCTCTCACCATAGATGTGTCGGCCTGATCATCGATAATCATCTTCGCAGCTCTATACAATTGCTTCGTCATTTCACTCCTCTCCTTGTTGCCTTGCTATGATTTACCTAGTTTAGGAGTCATGGTATTTCAAGAGTCACCATGGCTAGCTATGTTATGCTGACGAGACTAACTATGCTCTCCTCTTCCTGTCAAAGCATATGATGATTGCGATGCTTGAAAAGTATCTCGAGCACCCGACCTAGGAGCACTGGGACCACAACGCTGAAGATGTCCCATCTTGTTGCAATTATGAAATGCTCTAGGTTGTCCCATACTCTCTCTCTTTATGTGGTCATTCAAACCACATTGAAAGCAATCTGCTTTTCTATGGGGTCATGGATGAAGGTTCACTGATCCCGCCGTCTGGTTATGATTTCCCCTTGCACTGTGGAAATAGGTGTCCCTTTTCCTCTTATTCCCAATGGTTGTGTTCCCACCGTTTCTCGTAGGTATCAAAATTCCTCCTCCCATTGATCCCGAGATATCGCGTTCAACAATAGTCACTCTATTTACCATCTCTGTATAATCCGTAATACAGAGCACTGCAATCATCGATCGAATCTCTTGCCTTAACCGCGATTTGAAGATGTGTTCCTTCAACGACGCACTTTCCACAACCTCTGGTGAAAAAAGGTCTAAGTTCATGAATTTAGCCGCATACTCTCTGACAGAGAGACTATATTGCTTCAAGATGAATAAGTCCATTTTTTTCTGGATCTTGAACTTGTGATGATTGAATTTTTTGTTAAACAATTCTTCAAAACCCTCCAATGTAAGGTCTTCATCCAATTTAGCCTTCACCGCTAAATCCCACCACTGATGTGCATGATCCTCAAGCATATACGTCGCCAAATTGAACTTGATCTCTGACAGTGTGCTGATGAAATTGAAGATACGATTCATCCTACATAGCCACACCTCCACCTTTTTGGGTTCAGCATCACCCCGATAGTTCGATGGATTCTGCTTCATGAACTGGATGGAATGATCCACATGCCCCGGTTCATTCCTCCGGTTCGCCGTATCCACAGCATGAAAAGCATATACGATTCTCTGAACCAGATCTTGGTTCACACGTGGTTCAGGTACAACCACATTCTCCGTAGCTTCTTCGGGTTTGTTCCGATGATGCCTACTGGGTGCCATTTTCTAAACCAACAACAAACTCCGTTAATCTCACACTATAGAAACTGATGGCATAGCATTCAAATTCTATCACATCATCTATCACAACATTGTTCTCAAAGAAATTTTTTTACCCATTTTCAAAAAAATTTGAAAAAATTCAACATGCTTTTTTGAAATCAACACTTTTTCAAAACACACATAATACCCTGTTTTCAAAATAATTCACTTGAAATCAATTTCTACATTTTTCAAAAATTCGCACATGGCACAAAATCCTTAATCATTTATCACAATGATATATGAAATCCTATTGGGATTTCATTCCTCTACAATTCATGTCATGCTCATCTCATTGGCTGAACCCATGCCAATGATATTTCCAACATTCTAGAAGTGTATCCAAAACACTTATGTAACCAACACCCTGATAACTTGAATTTCGTCATAAACGGGTTAGCTACATCCTTTATGCTATACATTTCATGTTCTGAAAATCCTACTCCTGTCTAAGCTTTCGACCCAAGGAATATAGAAGAAGGAATTTCAACTCCAAGAATAAGAACATCGATGACCACTTGTTAGGAAAAGACCGAACATGCTAATACCATTTGTAATGACCCACTAATTATCATTGGCGTTAGAGTACAACATATCATTACTAGGACTTAAGAGACATCCCCAAGACGAAAAAGGCTGCAATAAATGCCGAAGGGTTTAAAATATATGTAGGGGGATGAATTACCATTTAATAAATAAACCCATAAACCAAACATAACCAAACATTTACTATCTGATGCATGAAAAAAAGAAACAACCAACGCATGCATTACCAAAAGAGGACTACACTGTTTTAGAAATCAATACATAACCAACAAAAAATCAGATTACCAAGTAGATGAACAAACAAAATCCCCAAAACAAGCCAAGACACACTCCAAGACACCAAACCAAGCTCCATGCACCAAGCACCACCACATCTCCCTGGCATCACCAAAAACCACTAGTAATGAGATGCTTTACCTTTACCTGTGTCTCGGAATACGATATCTGCAAAAGCACCGAAGTACCAAAGTAGGGGTGAGTATAAAACTCAGTAGGTATCCTCAATTACTTCCCAACTCACGCCACTAGAATAGAAGAGTTATAAACATTTATAAAAAACAGTTTATATAAAACACTTTCTCAAAATAGTTTACAAAAAGATACTAACAAGACGCCAAAACCATTCCTACCCAAAAACATCCAAGTGCAATTGAAACCAATTTTTTCAACAAGTCATATTTCCAGAAAAATAACCAAACAATCATTAAAATTATTTCACAATTTCTCTTTTTTGGCATACCCAACCATTTCACAAACTCATGAAATCTACCATGCATGCTACTTTATGATAGTTCCATACTCATGAGCGGTTTCTCATCGATCTACCAAGTCATCAGAAGGAAATTGTTTCCCATGTGACATTACACCTTTGGCACCGATCATAATGTCATATTTTAACCAAGACCTATACATATAGTTACCATGTGCCATTAAACCTTTGGCACCGAGGACAAGGTCCTATTTCAACCATGCCTCGTATATGCAACATGAACACACACCACAAATTCCCAACAATCATGCCAAAACCATCCATTCAATTAAACACATTTTATTTAAAACCATTTCCATCAAAACCATGTGTGTTCAACCAATTAAAACCATTTCAATAAAACTATACATTTATTGAAAACCGAATAATAAACCAATTCCAACAAAGAGATTTCTATACCAAATGATTTCAATAAAACACCTTTTTATTGAAAACGCATATTTCGTCAAACCATTTATAATTCCAGTAATTATTTAATTTAAAATCATCATTTTTAATTCAAGAATCCAAGTCACTTTGCACAAAAAAATCTCCAAGATTTCACAATTTCAGTAAAATCATAAATCATCACTAAAGAAGATTTATTCCTAGCTTTTCACAATCAATTCCATTAAAATAGCCCACTTTAAAACCAAGAAAATAAATGCTAATTAGAGGAGTCGAGAGAGAAACCTCTTACCTCAATGTTTTTTATGAAAACCCTAACAAACCGAGAACACATAAGAAATGCGGGTCGATTCACCAAGGATCCTCCTTAGATATCTTCTCCTAACACAACATAGACCAAATCTCATCATATTAGGCATCCACACAATGAGATATACCCATAAAGGGCGTAGATATAAGAAACCAAGAGAAGAGGAGAAGTAGATCTATGTAGATCAAAGAAACCAAACAAGAACAATCACATACCTCAAGAATTCGGCTTCGATTCATCAAGAGAAGCCTTTGGATCACCTCCAGATTGATGGGAGAATCCTCCTTGACCTTAGGAGATGAAAAATACTGCATTAGGACCGCTTAGGATCTTAAACGAGGCATTTAGAGGAAAAAACACATGATATCCACCTTTATAGGATCTCGTTTAAGTGGACGCATGGTTGGTTCACCCAGTTTGACAAACCATGTGCTAATCGTGATTCAGCTACTGACTTGGTCACCCCTCTCGCACGGTTTGGCCACACTGTTAGACAAAACATGCACCGCCTGTGTGGAAGCCACTGCCTCCAAGACCAACTATGCATGATTTTTCAGCACTGTTTAGACAAATTGTGCGTCGCCCGTGCGACTTACCTTTTTCCCCCAAAACTCATTCCAAGATCTCCAGACCCTCCCGTTCATCACCCTTATCATTATAATCCATTAAAATCATCATGAAAGGGTAACCTAACAGAAACCATGGGTACTACACACATGGCCATGTGTCCCAAATTTCATAGTTTTTTCTAACAATAGAGTCTCATACTGCTCTCTTCACATACCTTGCATGATTTTGTTAAACCATGTGGATTTTACCACATGGTTTCACTAACCATTTTCTTGGAATATTTCATCCCAAAAGATGGGATCAGGGCTCTGAATCAACCTTGGACACCCCCAACACCACCATGATGTTAATGGAAATTCACATTAGGCATTATATAAATATTTAATCTACTAGTTGATGGAAATAAAAGGATATAGACCTCAAATAAAAACTGTTTTTTACATATTTTTTATTAATTTAGAAGTTAAAATGGGGTTTTAAAATAAAATGGTGTTTTTATATGTTTGTTTTTTATTCATAAGTAATTAAAAGTGTTTTTCAATGGGGTTTGTGATAAATATTTTTGATTCACGTAATGTTTATTTGATAATTATATGAAATGGGTGAACCTGACAAAGCTTATACAAATGCTTGAGCCCTAGTATAGCTCACGATTATACCCGATACAACTTAGAAAAAGGGTGGATCCATGTTATATATCAGGAGAAATGGGTGAGTATGATATATCTTATAAAAAGGGTTGAGCAACAATGTAGCTCACAGGTGAGGCCAATAAAGCTTATACTAAGGGTGATCACCATTATAGATCTCCAATTCATTGGGAAATAATAAAATGTATATGTCGTTCATATGGTTTTTCTAGTTGAAAGGGTTTTATGTGTATGATGCTCTAAGTCAACAAAAGGAATTTTAATTTTTTGTTACTGGATTTAATGATTTTCTTTATGAAAACTGTAGGTGGGTTTTACATGTGAAATTTTTGATTTTCATTCAATTAATGTAAATTAATTTTTTTTTCATGTTTTTAACTAGACTAATGGTTTTCATTTATCCTATGTTCCTTAATAGTATTTTTTCCCATCCTAGGTTTTAAAATGTATTTCACAGCGTTAAAGGATGAGCAGGGACAAGGATGAGAAAAATATGTAAATTATGATTTTATATAATGGAAATATTCCATATTTTAATTTATAATGTTGTTTTGGGTGGGAATAATCGATACAGAGTAAAATTATCCACTTTTAATGTATTCATTTACTTTTTATTAGTTTATCCTAATTCTCTAATACTCTATACTAAAACAAATCCTTGAATGTGAATTCTACTTTAGAAAGAGTAGAATATGTAGTGTATATGTACGTGGCGTTACATTTTTTATCAAACAATAGTTTAGACAAACTTTGAGATTATGATGTTTTGTTAAGAGTTAGGGAAAACTTCATGGGTTTATAATTTTATGTTTCATCGGAAGATCAATTTATTTGATACACCCTTTTGGGATTTATGTAACTTAATTTTAAGGTGAATAAATTTTTTTTACACATTAACTTTTTGAGTTAATTATGGGTAATTTTATTTTTTGGATTCAAAATGAATGTTATGATTTAACATTTTTTGGTTAAAACAATTTACAATTATTTTTTAGTAATTTTAAGGATCATATTTTTTAGAATGATAAAATATGAACTTTGGCTATAATTATAGAAATTTATAGATTGAATTAGTTTTTCATCATATAATGGTTTATTATTTTATTTTGATAGTTAACTAATATTATACTAACTATTATAGTTTTGGTTAATTCATAATGATATGAGGAATTTAGGGATATTTTTTTAATTTGTGATATGTATAAGTCAATTATGATGATTCAAGGTTAAAAAAACATGTTGTATACTCATCATTTGGAGAAAAGGATGAGTTGTGGTGGAAATTTATTAGATAATGATATTATACTTTTTAGGTAAGTATATTTCATTATTGTTTTAGTTTGGGTAGTAAAATACCACTACAAATCCATGAAACAAATCTAGAAACTAAAAAATTATCCCATTAATTTTATCAATGTCCTTTTAACCCATCTCATATTTATGGTTTGGTGGGGGATAAAATTCCTATGAACATGTTCTCTATCACCCTCTATTAGTCCATGATAGTTAGTTTTTTCATAAATGTCCAGTTTTTCCTCTATGGAACCCTAGTATGTGTTATCTCTATAGATCATTATTCATTCCATTCTCCCCTTTCAAGTGGAATTTTTAATAAACATGGTTCTTAAGTGGGATTTTAACTATGCTTTTTTGAAATGTAAAACATCTAGTTTTCAATTCTTTGTATTAATTGAGGAGGAGAAATTTATTAAATGGGGTAGAATGAAACATCTCCTGTTTTTAAAAAGGTTTGACAATGTTCGATGACATACATGATAAGCTACATTGAGCTTAAATGAGTAACTCAATAATATTATTTAAATGTTACCATTATAACATAGTCATTAGAATATTGGGTATTATCATGATTAACATAATTATGATAATATTTTTTACAGATGTATATATAATTTATTCTTTGATGAAAAATTAATTATGTATTAAAAACCCTTTTGAAATAAAAGGAATTGTTTTTCTCAAATACTATTTAAATGCACACAACTGTGATTTATACAAGTAAAATAAAATAATCACCATTTTTTGAATATATTAATTAAATATATTTGTATATATATAATATATTCAATATAATGTTTAATAATCCTTCTATGTGTTTTATATACAAGACATAAATATAAATCCCCTTTTTTCTTAAAAAATATATTTTTCTAAAATCCAGCTTTACCACCTTTTAATGTCACAAATGATTTAAACCAACTTTTAGAAACTTTCATAAATTCTATTCTTAATGATTAAATACATTTTTGGAAATGAAATATCATAATTTACTTTGGATGTATTTATTTTGTTTTTCTGACCAGTTCCATTTTCAGATTAATAGTGAAAACAATAATTTGATACGAATATGGTAACTTATCCAGTATAGAAATTATCCTTTTTAGAAAATACATTCTATCATACGAAAGTATAAATATAGTAAATTTAGACTTATCCCTTTGAGAAAGAGGAACAATATAATCCAGAATCTCATTAGACCTTACCAGCTCATTGCCATGAGCACCCTTATTGGTCAGACCATATTCAAGTGATTTGGACTCTCTATAAACACGAGTAATAATATAATCAATTGATGAGAGATAATCTAGATAGATAGTACATCAAAAATTTATCTTCCACAAGAGATACATCGATCCATCACTGATGTCTTCAACAAGGATTAAAGAGACATATTCAAGGAAAAAATTATTCCTTCCAAGACATCTGGAATGGTAATATCGAAAAGATGACCCCAAACATTTCATCCATAACAGAAGAAGGGAATTCGGAATAACTATAAATATAGCCAAGAACATCACCATGATGATTTATAAAGACATCACCATATCCTGAATGATCCATATTAACTCTTGAAGATCCATCAATGTTAATTTTAATTCATCCACCAAGAGGATATTTCCAAAAAAATAAAAAATACCACAAGGAGGATAGATGTTAGCTGAAATTTCAAGCAACTTAAGGACTGAAATATCATGAACTAAATTATGGAAACATCGATTTGGTTGGGGTTCACTTATCTAATCAAAAATAACAGTTTTTAAAGATGTTTTTGAGAAAAAATCTTAGCACGATCATGAATCCATTTATTGTGATCATTCTAGATGATAAAAATAATTTCCAATGAAACAAAATAAAAGAGATTTATAAGTAGAGGGGAGGGGGAAAAAACCTACCAACCATTGATAAAGTCTCAGATGGAATCAATCCATGAAATATAAATTTCAAAAAAAAAATAGAATAGTGCTCACCACAATGCTAAAGCTATAGTACAACTCAAAGATATATGTCTGATATCATCACTATACAGATGACATAAATCACACAATGAGAAGAAATAAATCCCAAAAAGCTACAGAATCTGATTATTTGGAAAATTTACTATGCTTGATATGCCAAATAAGGATAAAACATGAAGGTTGGATGATTTTTCTATTCAGTTTTTCAAGACACTACATATCATCATTCGAACCCACAAGATGGGAATAAAATAGCTTGGAAGTGATAAAACCACTTTTTGGAGGTTCCCATACCCAAATATCTTCTTTATGAGAGAAATAATATTTATCCACAATATCCATTATATTCCTATGTATGATACCATGATTACTCAATTCCTTATAAATTAAGAGAAAAATATCATGATTAAAATCATCACCCAATAGGGAATCCTCCAAAGGAGTGCCGGTTCAATTGGCAGTTTAGAAGTAAAGGGAAGATTACTTAGAATCTAACCATCTAACATTAAAATCAATCGAGTAGTAGATGAAATTATAGGTAGGAAAAACTGAGTAAATCATATGAAGAATATTACCATTTATGTGCATGAGTAGGAATCTTGCATGGAGAAAATGAACGGACTATGATTTTCCAATAACAAGCCTCCACATAAAATGTTCTTTAATGGATTGGTTGAATAACTAAAGATTTTTAATGGGAAAACCTCTAGAGTTATAAGTCATGATACTAGTACCCTATGAAACATAGGAAATATTCCTTTCTAGAATATTTACACTCTATATAATATTCTTAATGGTGTTACTAAAATTGATAATAAGTGAAATGAGCCATTCAAAAACCATAAATTAATAGACAATAATTGAATTGATTATATATTTCAACAAAAAAATACGACCATCACTACAAAGTGATTTACCCTTCCAAGATGAAAGTTTTCTTGCTATCTCCTTGATAATACCAGAAAAATGACAAGCCTTTGGAATTCCCCAAAACATAGGGATACCAAATTAAAAACATGAAATCACCCCTCCTTGATTCCCAATTCATTTATAATTTCAATTTTATTATCATCTAGAATATCCCATCCATTGTAAATAAAGGATATGTTCCATAAATCCTCATATACTGAGATCTCTTCACAATGAAAAAGTTATTTCTTAATATTACCAATGTTGTTATGATCCCAATGAGTAAATAGGGTTTTGTAATCTATACTAGGGATATGAGATGAAGCATAAATACCCCTTACATCACTGATAGTTTTCAAATTACCATTCCAATCCATAGTAGATAAACTTTTACCCAGGTAATCCTCAAAAATGGAAAAAAAGAGTAGTAGAGTGTGGATCACCGTTCCTAATAGCTCTAGAAGAAACAATTAACATCTAAGAGAAAAATTAACAAGAAAAAAAATTTGATCTGGGCCAAAAATATTTCTTACCTAGTTGATGAAAACACCATAAATTCATAATTAATAACGGATATTTCAAATAAAATACCAATCCATAGTATCTAAGGATTTTTTAATAAACCTTTTAGAGGATTGTTACCCACTTTTATGGGATTCATAAGATGTTTGATATATTTTGAGGAATAGATAATGAATTAATGAATGGTTATTCCTTTAATGAAGCCAAAATAATTTAGGAGAAAAAAAATTCTTGTGAGAGAGGCCAACCTGTTTCCATCAACCTTTGTGATAATTTTATAAATTGTATCGACAAGACAAACTAGCCTGAAAGGATGAACTTCATTGGAATTCTATACTTTGGGGATAAAGGAAAGGAATTGAGCATTTATTCCCGGAGGACGGGAACCCCCTTTTAATAAATGAAGGAAAAACCATCAAACATCCACATGAATTATATCTAAATATGTTGGAATGAAAAATTTACCCAATCTATCTGGATGGGGAACATTTAGAATAAAGGATAAAAATATCATCTTTAATTTCTAAGTCCATGGGGATATAAGTGAGCCAAAAATTATCATCCTTGTTAACAATATATGTAATGACACCATCCAAAGGCACATAGATAATAGGGGAACCATTAAAGTGATCCATATTATAAGAAACCACATGATCAGATAGTTCTTTCATGTTTTCTAGAATATGATTATCATTTCGAAGAAGAGATAGAGTCCTATGAATCCTTATAGATATTTTAATGGAATTGAGTAACATTATGTTTCTGACTCCATCCATGAGCCAATTATCATTAAAATCATCCCTCAACATAGCATCTTTACTATTTTGAAGATTACTGAGATTTCTTGGGATTTTTATTTCATTACTAACTCCGTCAAAGATGTCATCATAATCTCTATTCTGTTGAATTAACTAAAGGGAGGCCTCAAGAGAGTATATTTCAATATCATGAGAACTAAATTGATCTAATATCTAAGATTTAATCTTTTCCTTGACCAATTACATTTTAGGAAGAAAGAAAGAGAATCATTATAACAATTGATGGAATTCTAGACATCTTGAAAAATTTTACCACATTTCAAATGAGTAACCCATGAATTGTTGAACCTTAAAAGAAATGATTGTTTAAATTAATTTTTTAAAAAATCTACTAGAAATGGGTGGTGATAATAGTTATCCATTAAAATGTAGTACAAGAGATGGAGACCCAGAAATACAGAACTGCCTCATTAACAAATCCCTATAAATCTTATTATCAACCATATCATTAAAACATTTTATACACTATGTGTACATAGCACAAACCTAGTTGATCTCAATCAATACATTTAATTTAATGTAGTTTCTCAACACCCTATATAAAATAGATTTTGTGATAGCACCAAATTTCTCATCCGGATTCAAAATTGAATTATGTCTCCAATAATAAACCAATGATCAAAGATGATTTTTTAAGAGATTCAATCTCTAACCATAGTCATTTGGGATCACGATCCCTATTATTAGAATAAATAATGGAGAAAGAATATTGAATTACATTAAAAGTGAAATTGAATGTGACATGTTGATCACTGGACAAAACTACTGGGAGATTATCCAATGTTGAATGATCTACCACCCAAATATTTCTGACCTCAAACAGACATCTATTAGGGTCCAATACATAAAATCCCATGTTTTCAAGACATGAAAATCTAGAGTAGAAGACTCTTTTATGTTCATCCAACCCAATAAGGTTAGGTTTATTCATTTTAATGTAAAGCCTAAGGGGTCTATATTTCTCATTATTTTCCATCCCATTGAAATCCCAAAAAAGTTTCATCATTTGGATTTAAATCTGGGGTTAATACCCTTTTTTATTTCTCAAATATAATTCACTTTAATGGTTCTTCATACCTTCCATTTGAGGATAAGAGTTGATGGATGTAAAGAGGTAATATCACATACATTATTCAAACTTCCCTTGGGTACCTTTTCCAGTGAAGAATTAAGAATATTAGTTATTGGAGGAAATTTTTTTTTCTAAATCTAAAGGAGCATACAACATAGACTACTCTATCTACACATATTCAGTAGAATTAGGTAAATCACCCTAAATATAAATTCCCACAGGAATAAAAGACTTAGTCGAATCCAAATGTGCTTCCAAAATAGAGTGTTCTATCTATAGTGCTTCATTTCCATTATCTAAAGCTCCCTCAACACCCTAAACACAAGAATATGGAACCCAAAATCCAGATCCTTCAATAAGATAGACTTTTGAAATTTTATAGAAATAGTAGAGAATTCAAAATTTAACTCTATTGAATCCTCATTATTTATAATTAGAAAATCCAATTCCCTATGTAAATAATTGACCAAATCATTAATTTCTAGTAAAATTTCATTTTACAAATAATTCTTCTCAAGTTCAAATTGTAAATTTTATATAAGTTAAAAAATATAATAATAAATGTTGAAGGAAAATGGGTGATCATTCAAATAGGTAACCTTACAAGGAGAAAATCTAGGTTATACCAACTTAGGTAAAAATAAGAAATTTGGATGATCATAGGCCTAAAAACATCCTATTTCACATTGGAAACACCTTTATGCTTGCAGTTTTTATTGGATTCTTTCAAATCATTAGCTTTAGGATCCAATTTGACTTTCCTCATAACAAATATATAATTTTCAATAGAATTCTCCACCACATGGAAGAACTCGTAGGATGGAAGAATGCGTTTATATTCAACTTTGACATCTATTTTTCTGTTTTTGGAATGATGGAAGAAACATTCAGGATGCTATGATGCAAAATTCACATTCACTAAAATTCACGAAATCAAACAAAGATCCCCATGAATTATATTCTAATATAGCACGATCTGGGTATAAGTACAAGATGTAAAATCAATATGAATTTTTTGATTCCAATAGACCCAATTCAAACCATGAAATCTTGTCCATATTTGGATATTGGACTATTATTGGGCAAGATGAATAAAATTATAGTCCCGGTCAAATGTTTAAAATTTTCCTGGCCTGATTTTCAAGTTTCCAAGGTTTTTAGAAGCATTCATATCATAACCATTCTGAAATATAATGTGAAAAAACCATTCTATAATCTGAATGAGTTTCCATGAACAATTAATAAAAATTGAGAAATATTGTTCTTTCGATCTGAATAAAACTAGGTCCGATATACCATTGAATAAATAACACGACCGAGAAGATAAGATTTTTAAATATTAAACCATTACGGGAGACCCTTAGGATTTTCCACAATGAAGAAACCAATATCATCTATTCTATGGATTATGTAGGAATGATGAATATCCACCTTTTTCAGATCAGAAAGCTTTGTAAAGTTTTTTTTAATATAGAATACATCCTTTCTCAGAAGAGAGACATGAAATTTATCCATGATTTAGGAATAAAAATGAGAATTGTCCTTGAATGTGAATTCTCATTCTGGATGAGATACACAGGATGTATCCTTAATTGAAAATCTCATTTTTGTATATTTTTTTATATTGTTTTATTTTATGTTAGAGTCATTTTAATGTTTAAATATTTCATGTATACATCAATAAATCCAATTTATGTCATTATAATCAATTTAATATTAAAATTTTATATAAATAGTTTCTGAATTGTTATATATTTTAACTTTAAAAACCTGCTATTTTATTCCTTCTATGAGATTAATTTTTATTAATTTCTATAACTTTATTAAATTTTATTTTGAAGAATAGATTCCATATTTGGAATCATAAGGTTTAAATTAATTAAATAGGATCTTTAATTTTTGGACAACATGAATAGTAATTTTAGTAATTTTGTTATTAACATGATTTAGGGTAAATTTGGTAATTAATGTTAAGAATAATATTATAAGTATTATAAAATTACTCTACCACTTGTCATAATTTTATTTGAAGAGTGATTTCTAACCAAATTAATTTTTCATTCAATTTTATTACCTCTTGTAGCCACATTGATGCCATTATTCCATTTGTAGTATTTTATTTTAAAATAAATTCAATATTGTTATGCTTGTGATTTAATAACCATAGAATTTTTAATATATAGTTTTTGAAGATATATTTGGCTATAAAAATTAATTATAAATATAAAATATTTAACTTCAATTGGGAAATTTATTTTTTATTTTTATACGAAAAAATAGTTACATTAAATGTAACACAATGATAATGCAATAATTGTTTAATTATAAATTATATTAAAAATACAAATATTAATACAATTTCAGATAATTAATGTCTTAGATGAATTATAATGATGAATTCAATATGTTACTTATGTGTTCGTAGAATTTGTTTTATTTGTATTGTTATTATGATTTTTTTAAAAGCTAAGTATTGAAATGTGTCACTATTGACATTAATGATATTTTAAAATAAATAATATTTGATTAAATGATATAAAATTCATATAAATATAAGTTTATTTCAAAATGATTTTTAAAAGTATAATAATATCACAAATATTCCATTTACAGTTTTTTTTAATTTTATAACCATATTTACCCGAAAAGAATAAAAATCAAAGTCGTTATGGTAATAGGTATATGGGTTTAGTAAGGGTTAAATCCAAAATATATCAATTAAAAAATAGTCAAAACATGTATAGTTTTCAACGTATTATAGTCTATGAACCCATAGTCATCTTATATTAGAAATAAAATAGTTTTGATCCATTTTTGAATTTAAAATAAATTTATATTAATTTAATATTTCAACAATACCAAGAGGGTCCCTCACCTCTCTTCAAAAAGGAAACCTACTATCCTCTTCTTGTAACACATAAATACCTATTTGGTTCAGTCAATATTTGAACAAATAAATTCTTATAATCCATCCCCACATTCTATAACTCTTATTTTATGAATAAACCCATCATTAGTGTTCTAAAGGAGTTGAGAAAATGATATTGTATGATGAAAATATATCATTATTAATGAAGTGTTTCTTTATTTTTTTCTTCTAACTACACGATATCATCTTTAACCATTATGAAATAATTAATTCAATATCAAAAATATAATTATAAGTTATTATTTTAATATCATCATCTAAATCTATATCCAATTTCATCAAATGGAAAATTAATTCAATACCCACATGACTGGAAGACTATTGCCTCGTGAACCAATGTATTTCTCTTTCAATCACCATCTCTCAAGACTGGTTATAGTCCAGGAGATAATGTATATATACTATATTCAAAACATAATCATCATTATGTAATGTTAATATATCATTTTATTTCATAACATTCATGCAAAAAATGGCAATGACATTCTTGCATACGTGTGAACTATCACCTCCACGAAGCGATGTGATTAGTTTTTCATCATCACATAACATGGATGATATATATATATATATAAGTGATTAATATGATATTAATGATATTATTATAATTATTTAATGAAAAAACTATACTTTCCTTTTTTCCATAAGGATCATTGAGAAATAAAAGTGTTACTCATACGTACGTATGACCTACCGTCTATATGATTATAATGTAGTTCATTTTTAATATACATACATAATGGTTTGATTTAAATGTATAATTGAAGAATAAAAATTATAATATTATAATTAATAATATTATATAAATTAATAAAAAATGACCACTTTAATAATTGACATCACACCAAATTCATTTTAGACTGATGTACCAAGTATCATCAAAAAATTATATAAGAACATAAATATTTATGTAATAGTTATAACATGTTAATAAGTGACATACAAGGAATAATAAAAAATAAAAAGGTTCTAATGTTAGTAAATAATCAACCAAATTGTATTATTTTGGATAATAAAGAATTTATGTGATGATTCAGGCTCCAGGTAAGGGACATAGTCTCAATCTTCTTTCATTGATGTATATATTGATTTTATACACCCATTTCTTTTATAAGGTGTATATAAATCCATGTTGACATATCATATCATGAATTTGTTTATTATAAGGTTATTAAATGTTTTTTTAAATTTTATTCCTTTATGGGTGACATATTCCTATCATGGGGTGTGGGATAAACAATATTTTACTAAGTTAAAATATATTATAGTAATTAACCTATGTTGCCTCTAGAGAGGATCAAACAACAATCAATTTGTTACTTAAAATAAGATAACAATGTGGTGCATTTTCTTTGATAATATTTGATTTTGAAAAGACAAGAATGAAACAAAAAAAAAAGAAAAATATTAATATCAAATTGATGAAACAAGTTATCGAAAACTATAATATGATATGGTGATTCGGTCCGTTTTAGTTCTCCAACTGTAATTTTATCATAGTTCAACTTATCCAATTATCTTCTGCTATATCGATAAAAGTGAGAATCCATAATTGTCTCTTCTTAATCTATTTGTAAAATAATAATGGTGACAATAAACCTTACTAAAGTCTCATATTTTTCTATTATCCTTCCATTTTTATATGTATTTTTATAAAATACTCAAAATTGACTTAGCAAATTCCCAATATGGTCTTGTTGATCCCAAACAATCAATAATTTTCACTACTCTCACACACGTACTGATGATCATTGTGTACTTCACCACTAAGAACTAATAAATGCCATAGTATATAGACTAGATCCTAGTGGAGGGATAAATTTATCATTTACCAAATCAATAAACATAATAGAATCTAAAATCAAATGCAATCGTATATGATAATAAAAAATGTTCTAATAAATTGAAACTGATTTCATAGAAGAGATAAATGGATCTTAAAATATTATGTGAAAGAACTCAATAACTACAAATGAAAAAACCTTTCTTTCCACAATCACATAGAAGTTTACGTTGTTGAGTCAATTAAGTTTATTTATGACTTTTCCATTCCTCTATGTTTTGAAAATCACAAACACTCAATCTTAAGGAAAATTTTATTGCCCTAATGTTTTTCCTTAATATGGAAAATTTTCATTCCCTAAGGAAATTTATCCTTACCTATTTTTTCATTAATCATATTATTGTTTCTCTAAATCTAAATCATTTTATTCTTAAGTGATAAATTTTGTTCCACATTTAAAACTTTGGAATTCTATAAATACAGAGATATAGAGTATTCTATTTTCAGAATCTGAATTAATATTCCATATTCTTTGAAATTTAGAATATGAATTATTTGAAATTCAGACTCTGAATTTTCTTAGATTTCAGACTCTGAATTCCTTAGAATTGAGACTTTGAATTACGTAGAATTAGGTTCCGAATTACATAGAGTTATGACCCTAATTTCTTTGAAATTCAGGTTCCGAGTTCCATACAATTCATACTTCGAATTCATTAGAATCCAGACTCAAATTCCTGGGAATTAAGACTCTGAAATCCTCAGAATTCAGACTCCAAAGTCTATTAAATTCTGATTCTGAATTCCATGGAAAACGGAATCTGAATATCCGCGTCATATAGACTCTGAATATTTTTCCATAGAATCTGAAATTCTTTTCCCTTAGACTCTAAAAAATATATTTGATAGAGTAACAATATTTTACATACCCTTGTTGTAGTTATAAAATGATTTCGTGCATTGTGTTTGTATCTAACCATTGTTTGAGTGAAATGTGTATAGGTCCCCCAAAAATTCAAGGAGTCCTAGATTCTTAAAAATATGACCATTGAGTATCAACATCATATTTCTATCCTACAATTGGTATCAGAGTAGGTCTTTAAAATAGTTATGTCCATATATATGTTTTCTTTCTCAAGATTCCATTGTTCTATTTTTCCTTGCTTAGGATTTTAATCATTGTTTACATAATTTTATTAATAATAAGATTTTGTGGAAAGATGTTTTATTTGATATAGAATGAATTAATGTTGGTTCAAATGAAAATATTAATCCTACTAGACCACCTATATTTGATGGGAATGATTATGAATATTTGAGAGATCGTATGAAGACTTTTTTCATTAACACTTTATTGGATAACTTTGTAATTCGTACTGGAGATTATGAGATTCATGATAAGAAGTCAGAACATTTACTAATCAAGAAAAGTTAGAATATCATCTAAATTACAAGGTATGAAATACTTTGTTGTGTTCTATTACAAGGAATATATATAGCCATATTTCTTCTTTCGAAGTTTCAAATTGTATTTGGAAGAAATTTGATGTTACTCATTTTGGAACATCCAATGTTATCAAAACTAGAAGAGGTATGCTCAGAGATTAAAATCATGGCTTCTAATTTCCTTATGGATAACTAGTTTTCAAGGTACAAGAAAGGTTTATGTCTATTGTATACATCTTACGTTCTATGGGTGAAAAAGGTTTATATGATGAGGAACTTATTTAAAGTATTATAGATATAAAACCTAATGAGTGGGAATCAAAGAGAACAACTATTGATGAGAATAGGAAATTATCACAGATTACTTTCGACGAGATTTTTAGAACTCTTCTTCAACATGAGAGAGGGATGAAAAGATATGCTGATCTAAATAATATGAAGAATGGAAATGGAACGGTTGCTTTTACAACTAAGTTATATAATATGAAAGCTAGGACTCCTAGGAGAGTTACAATATCTAAATCTAATAAGGTCAATGTTTTATCTCAATCAAGTTAAAGTGAATATTCTGAGAATGAACTATCTAATAATGCTTGAAGGATGAAGAAGATTGTTGGATAGAAGAACTTTCAATCTAGATATAAGAAGAAAGAAATAAAGGACAAGAAATAATCTGATGTCACTTGTTATTAATACAAAATAGCAGGGCATATAAGGCCAGATTTTCATATGCTTAAGAGAAAAGACAGAAAGGAAAAGCATTCAGAGAGGAATAGAATGAAATAATACAAGGATAAATCTAAGAATGTTTTGAAAGCCAATTACAACTGGATTTCTAGTGGTGGTGACTCTTTTTATGAATCCTTATAGTACGAATCTTCTGTTCATAAGAATATTGGATTACTAGGAAACATACCTATTGAATATCATTGTTTAATGGCTAAGGTACACAATGCTGAATCCATAAACAAATATATCCTTCAATTATAATTATAGTGATAGTAAATATTATGAATCTTCGGATGAGGAATCTTCTTATGATGAAGATAATACTTTACCTACTTATGAAGATATGTCTAGGTTTGCTAAGCTCCTTGAGAATGAAAATTCTAAAGTCAATAAAAAGAATGATAAGAAAAATTCGGGGATTTTTATTATAACTAAGGAAGTATCTGCTCCTTCTGAAGATCTTGATAATAAAATTTATGATTTTGAAAGTATTTGCAAAACCCTTGAGGAAGTTAAGTCTGAGAAGCGTAAAATTTCAAAGGATATAGAAAAAGTAATATTTAAGAAAATGTTTTGGAGACTATCACTAGTGCTAAAACAAATGTTTTTGGGCATAAAAACATAATTATTAAGCTAAAGTCAGAAATATTTTCCTTGATGATGTGTTTTTCAAACTTTACCTTAGGTAAGGAAAATTTTGATAACATGTATTCCCGAATTCAGCCTCTAAGGAATAATTCTGGTTTTGGTTATACCAGTTCCAAATGGATTTTCATTAACAATTATTTAGTACCTAAAAGTGCTACATTCTGCACTATGTGTCAGTGTGGTGGGAATTGGGGCAGAAATTTGTTCCTTTAACAATACTCAGTCTTTAGGTTTTCATAATTCTTATTTTTCTAAGAAAATGTGGATTCCTAAAATATTCCTTTCTGAAGTTTCTGGATCCAATAATGTTTGGGTTCTGAAACTATAACAATATTATTTTCAAAAAATAAAAATACCACCAATTGAAATAAATGTTACAGGGATAGTGGAAGTTCCCGACGTATGACTCGTAACAAAAACTTATTTCAAAAGATTATCCAGATGAAAGGAGTAAAATTAACTTTTAGAGATAATACTTAGGGACAATTTATTGGTATAGGTAAAATTTTTCTTCTTGGGAAAACATTGATTTCAAATGATTTATTTGTTAAGGAACATAACCATAAATTTATTAGTATAAGTCAATTATGTGATAAAGGTTACCTTGTGAATTTTAGGAATGACATGTTTTTAGTACACAATTCCAAGGAAGACTTTATTCATTCTACCGATAGAAAATAGAATGTTTAGACACTAATCATAGAAGACCTTAGGAGCCAAGATCAACCTTTTCATAGTGTAATGTATGATCATTCTTGGTTATGGAATAGAAGTTTAGGACATTGTAACCTCATGAATCTATGAAAACTCTCTAATAAAATACTATTTATTGAACTACCGATTCTTAGATTTGATTCTTAAAATGATTGTGATTATTATCAACATGGAAAGGAATATAAATCAAGTGTTTAATTATTCAGTGAAGTCTCAACAACTGATGCATTATACTTTGTGGAAATGGGTGTTCTCGGTCCCACACAAACTGGAAGCATTGAAGGAAAATTTTTAAGTATTTGTCATAGTTGATGATAACACTAGATTTTCATGGGTGTATTTTCTAGCAAAGAAATTTGAAGATTTTTCTTATTTAAAAAGTTTTAGAGACCAAGTAAAAAATGAGAAGAACCTTCCATTTATAACTATCTATATGGATCATAGAGGAGAATTTCAAAATTCTGATTTTGAAACTTGTTGTAGAAGAAAAGGCATTACTCATTACTTATCAGTACGAAGAACTCATCAACAAAATGGTGTTGTTGAATGAAGAAATTTAATTCTTCAAGAGATAACAAGAACCTTGTTGAGTGAATATTCTATAACAAAAATTTTTGGTTTGAAGCTGTATGTACTACTAGGAACACTATAAATCATGTTTTGATTAAACCTTTTCTTAATAAAAACTTTTTTTAATTATGGAATGGTAGAAAACCTAGACTTTCATACTTCAAGGTTTTTGGTCGCAATGTATTCATACTGAATAATTAAGATAATCTACACAAATTCTCTCTAAAATATAAATAAGGAATTTTTTTACGCTACTCTACAACTTTTATGGCTTATAGAGTTTTCAATAAAAATACATGTACTATTGAAGAAACAGTACTTGTTAAATTCTATGAAACTGATCCTTTTGTTTTCAAACATCCTCAACCTACATCTTCAGATGTGTTACCAAAAACATATTATAAACCCTTTATAGAATATCCTTACGATAATGAAAATGTCCAAGAAAATGTTTATGATGCATTTACCCTAGAAGACATCCTACAATACATTGATGAACCGGTTTTACAAAATCCAAATCAGTTTTTTCTAAAGAATCATCCCAATGATAGTATCATTGGTGTTTTAAATCAACCTATAAGGACTAGTATTTCCTTAAGAAATTTAATAGAACACCTAACATTCCTTTCCCAATTTGAACCAAACATCACTGATGAAGCTTTCAGCGATGATGATTGGATAAAAGCTATGCGAGATGAGCTAAATGAAATCAAAAGGAAAAAAGTCAGGAATTTTGTTGAAAGACCTAAGGAAACATCTATTTTTTGAGTAAAATGGGCCTTCAAAATTATGTTTGATGAAAATGGAATCATAGAAAGAAATAAAGCTAGATTGGTTTCTAAATGCCATAATCAACAAGAAGAGATATACTACGAAGAAACCTATGCTCCAGTAGCAAGACTTGAATCCATATGTATTCTACATGCCTTTTTAAAATTCATTAATTTCAAACTTTTTCAAATAAATGTTATGTAACACCCCAAGATTCCACGGTACGCTTCTCTTTGAATAATATAATAGCATTGTTGTACACAACTACGAGTTCTAACAGACCACAACTAATCAAACTAGCCGTTATGAATAGTAATAACCACTTTTGTAAATTTTATAAATTTTATCATTCAAAATGGACTTCAGTTATGGATTCAGAATATCGAAATTATCTTAGGGTGAATTTTTGGTACTTTTCTAATAACATTCATATTTTTGATGAATAGTGAAAATTATTAAATTTTAATTAAAAACAACTTTTTTAATCGAAATAATAAATAGTGATAAATTATATGGATGAGTGATTTTAAAGTAAAATTAGATTATATTTTTACAATTTAATCCAATGTATGTCATTGGACATAATTTCACATTTAAACTGGGCATAATCAAATGCCAATCTTTTGATAGTTATTATTTCTTAAAAACACGCTTTTTGTTTTGACGGTGGGAATAAATTTTAAATTAATTTCTACCACTTATGTGTTTTGAATTTATAAAAATGGATTCCATATTCGGATTCATGCAGTTCAAATTTTGTAAATAGGTAACTTTTATTTATAGACATTTTGAATAATTATTTTGGTAAATATTTTATTTACCATGGTTAATGGGTAAATCCTGTAAATAAGGGTAACAAATAATATTATAATATTATTAAATTACCCTAAAACGTGTCCTAACACTATTGGTTGATACATGTCCAACCACGGGCATATTTGGGTCTATTTCGGGACCCCATGGAGCCAATTGTATGTGATAATGACACTTTATATTAATTAAGTTAAAGTAAATACAAAAATGACCTAAGCATATATCTTTTTTTGCAAAACAATTTTTACATACAGTAATATATGTTATATTTTCAACTATAAATATTCATTATAAATATTAAAGGATTTAATATATAATGGTATTTTATTTATAATTTTTAGACATTGAATAATTAAATTTATTTATGACACAATAATGATGCAGTATTTTCATTATTAATGAATGAATGAAATAATTTGTATTACAAATGTTTAAATAAATATAATTTTAAAGTTTTGATGACATAAACGAATTTTATTGGTTAATATGAAATGTTAGAATTGTTTAAATGATTTTTTTTTGAATTAAAAAAGTTTTTAATACTTTAACAAAAATCAATTATTAAATAGTGTCAAAATTGACATAAAGGAGTTATTAAAACAAATATTATATTATAAATTGATATAAATTTCCTAAAAATCTACGGTTAGGCCAAATGACTTATATAATGATAGGTTTGTCATTAATTAACCACTTGTGGCTATCTTGGAAGTTTATAGTATGTCTATTAACCATATTATATGAAAATAAAAAGATACATGGTAAATGTCAAACTAATTAACTAATAGTTAAATCTAAAAGATAAGGTTCATAAAGTGACCCAAACCTATCTAAAATCTATTGGATGAATTTTTTTCTACCCATACACAACTTATCCTATAAATAAATCAGTTTGGATCCATTAGAAACCGAATGTTAATTTATTATAAAATTATATTTCTATCTTTTACAAAGGTGCCCCTCACCCCTCTTATAAAAGGGAATTCCGCCTTATCTCTAATTCACACCTTAAAATCCATTTGGCTCGGCCAACCCCTGACCAAATATCCTCTCGAATTACCTCACTTCATACTAAAGATACGCTTTTTGTCATAAAGCCATCTTAAGGATCCCTTTTGATCAAATCAAAAGGAAGAACCTGAATAATAGGTAATGATTTCACCACCCTCTTTCAAGTTCCTTTCTTCTTCCACTTCTTCATTCTTTTTTATTCCCATTCTAAAATAATAAATCCATTATCTTTTATATACTGTGATGTTATATAAATGTGGTACAACCATATTCATTATTATATCCATCCTTTGAATGACATGTCACCATAGGTGGGTACGTACGGCCTACCATCTCCACATCGTGGTGTAATTGTTTTTCAATGTATTATTATTTGGATGGGTATACTAATGATGTGTAATTCATGTAAATAATAAATATAACATTATATTTATTCTGTATATATGATATATCATATAATTATATATTATTTTAATATCAAAAGATGATATTTCTGCTCGTGCGTACGTATGGATTACCGTCTCCACAAACGCGATGAGATTCATTCCCCATCATATCCATTCAAGAATAAATTTCATTTGATGATAACAAATAATGTTTAGGGACATGAAATAATTCTGGATATGAAGAATATACATCCCATCCATAACAAATATGGCTCACATAACAAATAATATAAAGGAAAACGAATCCTTTAACACTCGAAACGACGATAATACTAAGATATTATCAACTAATCAATGTTAAAAGATCATTTATGATATCATAATAATGTATATGATTATTTTATAATTAAATAAAAATTATTTCACCATTATACAGGAGGTTAACCTACCCTTGACTAAGGAAAAATTACAATGTAAGGTTTTATCTCACAATGTCTTCATTATCCGAGGTTGTTTATACATAATTATCAACTTCGACCTCTTTATCATCCACATCCATGTTTCTAAAAAATTTATTTCAAAACATTCTTACTATTTTATTCAATATTGTTTAATGTCATTTATACCCTTTTTTTACTTTTTATAATATTTTTATAAAGGAATCTTTCAGTCGTTTTCCAAACTAGGTCCTTTTTTACCTTTTCGACAAAATTAAGGTAAGAATGACTTTTTTTTACTTATACGGAGGGTGTGGTTATTTTCCACAATTATAAAATCTTTGAAGCTTCTATTAAAAGATTATTTGAATATTTTCAAATTATATATTTTATTTTTTAATTATGGGACTTTTAAATGATTTAACAAAAGAGATATTTCTCTCAAATAGTTTTGATTTCATCTATGTCAACATCCTTTGATGGATTTTAAGCTTATTTGAAGTTGATTTATTATGATACAACACTTCCATATTGTATTGAAGATTTTGTGATATTTTTGACTGTGGATTTGTTTTTTTATACCATTCATGGTATATGAAAAAGTATTGACATTTTGTATGATAGTTTTAATACGAATGTTTATGTTATGTTTCAAAATTTTCATATCAGGAATTCATTGGACATAGTAATTGACTAGTGGAGCCCTCTATAGCTCCTAAATGCATCATTAGGTCTCATGGGACAAACTAGTGTCTTGAAATAAGGCCTTGAAAAAATCATACTTGTAGTCTTGGCACAAGGCCTTAACAATGTGGTTATGATAGTCTAGAATTATGCATTCCATCATTATGAAAGTGAATATTGGTATTGTATGTGATTATTATTATAGTAGAATATCCATGTGAATAAGTAAATGGAATTATTTCATTTTATATTTTCCATATTATGCTGACGTTCAAGTTTAAGAGGTGTTTGTTTTATTTAAACATTTCCTTAAATGTTTATGCTTATTTATGAATGTTTCCGCTATATTGTTATCCTTACTGAAAATCGGAGATCACCCCTTTATATGTTTTATTTTTCCCATGATGTGAAGAAGTATTTTATGAATTACCTACAAGGATAGTATGAGGATATTAGTGTGATCTATGGAGGCAAGATATTGTTTTATTTTTTCACTTTATGATGTAATGTAAAAATTATGAATGTATATAGTGATTCCAAGGTTACAAAACTAATCGGTCTTTCGAGACTTGATCTTTTGTGATCATGCCAATGATATTTAATAATACACCGAATCTGGGTAACTAGGGTTGGGGCATTACAGTTGGTATCAGAGGCAGTTTAGTACAAACCTTGGAAACTAGATTTAAATAAACTCAGATTACACCGAATATCCCTAAGATAGACTATGAGGATTAGTATAGAATAAATTCCAAGAATTTTGGTATTGTATAGATTTTTTGTGTTTTCCAAGAAATACATCCCTGTCTAGATACGATCAGTTAGAGGCGGCTCTAGCACAGATGTACGTAGGGGTAAAACCCGAAAACACTACTTTGAGAAAGACTCGAATGGGAACTGGTGCACGGCAACTGGCCTTGCTGCACTGTTGGTTACGAAACTCCTAGGGGATATGCTTTAGATAATTTACATTTTCATTACAAACCGATTTGAAGGATTTTAATATAATATGAGAATAAATGACCTTGGTTAATCCTAAGGCATTTCAAATTAATAAAATGGTGTCATGGTATTCTCTAAATGATTTTATGAATAATGTTTCTCACGTAATGCTTTCTGGTTTTAGTCAATGGATGGATTCCAAGGAAGTAATAGTAACTTTTAGAAGGATGTACATGGTGGGACCAGTGGTGGAAATGATAAAAAAATGGAATTTTGATAGGCTTAAAAGATATCGTGTTCATGCCAAATCAGTTTTCAAAAACTATAATAAAAAACATATATATTAACCAACTCCCAGACTCAACAAAGAAGAGAAAGGTGATGAATGATAAGATCTCCAGCAGTGGAGACCATGGAGAAAAGAATACTCAATTTCTATCATGCAGGAAATGTGGAAGGAGACACCCAGGAAAGTGTCTCAGTGGAAAAAAGAAATTCTTTACGTGCGGGAATGAAGGACATAAAGTGAAGAATTGCTGAAGAAAAATGATGATTACTATGGAAGAAGATAAAAATAGTCCCAAGAATCCATTTACAATCATTTTCCATAAATTTAGGGGACCTGAACATTACCTGAGTGAATTCCCTATTCTTCAGGATATTTTCTTAGTCAATGAATAAGCTATGAGGAAATAAATGGTCGGAGAAATGTTTAAAAATATTAGTGCTCCTTTTTGATGGGATTACATTGGAATAATTTTCTCTTGTATTTTTAACCCTGAAGTTTTCCATGTAAGAATAATATTTGAGTAATAATTATCTTTTCTCTTGTGGATATACTTATAAGTAACCATTTGGTTTTATATGATCTTTGGGTTTGAGGCAATTACAAGTTATTATATTTTGGGATGAAAATGCAAGGTATGAGATAAAATTTATGCATAAATTATGTTATAGTTATTTTGAAGAATTTATCACATTTTGGTAATGTTTTAAAATATAGTTTTTGAAAAAGTACAACAGGAAGACCGTGTGACAACCTGTCGCATTGGACAAAGCTGTGGGAATGGAACACACAACCAAAGTGCGATTGGGATTTATCGCCTACCACTGGACTACGTGAAGTCCCTGGTTAGTGTGACTAATTTTTTTAGTTAAATGATTTTATTGATAAATAATAAGTTGATTTGGGATCTTATGTCTTATCAAATGAATACCCTTAGTATAGTAAAATGATTTAGTGATTAAGTGATAAATGTAATTTTGGAAGATGGTGGCTTTGTTGGGATCACTATATGGCCATGGAAAATAGAATACTATGGGATTTCATTTGAGGAGTAAATGTGGATTTTTATCTATGTTTTTATTTTGGATTTATAGTTATTTGGGTTATATATGGAAATGATTAACCTATAATAGAGAATATCCGATTAGGTTAATTACTTTTAAGTATTTTATTTTAAGAGTAGTTGATTTCATTTGGAGATAAAATTTAACGTGGAAGACTACATAACCAAATTATTATATGTTTTTGGTTTCAATATTATTTAGAGTTATATTGAAGTATTTTAAGGACAATTTTTTATTGAATGCTATTTATTTAACTTTGGGGTATTGTTTGTTTAATTTTAGAAATTAAGATTAGTGTTTCTTTGTCTAATGGAATATCATTTTGGGGGATCATTATATCTTATAATAAACATTTTGTTTTTGATTAATCTCTAATGGAAAGGTAAATATATAGTTTATCCTTCATGGATCATCTGATTCAATAAGAATTTTATTCTATCTCTTCCAGTGTGACCAAGTCTTCTTGAATACCCATCGTTTAAAAATGAGTTAGTAGGAGAAATTTATTAAAAAATGCAAAATTACTTAAAAATTAAGTATATATATTTATGTTCTTAGTCAATATCAGAAATGAATTCCTCGTATTTATGTAGTGTAACTTAAAATAAAAAAAATGTTGTCTGTTTACTTTTCCTAATGGAAAACTAATGACCGTTTGTCCAATCACAAGTTTTTGGTTTTCTTGTTGTTAACTTTATCCTGATTGTGTTTTCTATCCCTCTCCATCAGAACTTTACACTTAGTTTATCATCTATATCCTGGTGTTCTATATGGAATCCTAGTATAGGTTATCTCGGGTGACCTTTGTACTTATCTTTGTTTTTTTAAAATTGATAGTTTTATTGACTCTTTTTATGATGTGGAAATTACCATTATATTCCCAAGAATAATTTAGAACTTGAGAGGATGCAATTTATTGAAGGAGGGGACAATGTAACACCCACGATTCCATGGTATGGTTCCCTTTGAATAATACAGTACCATGTGTTGCACGCAACTTCGAGTTCTAACACACCACAACCAATCAAACTAGTCGTTATGAATAGTAACTACCACTTTTTGAAATTTTATAAAATTTATCTTTCAAAATAGACTTCATTTTAGGATTTTGAATATCGATATTAGATTAGGATGAATTTTTGGTAATTTTCTGATAACTTTCATATTTTGATGAATAGGGAAGATTTCAAAATTTTAATTAAAAACAACGTTTTTAATCGATATAATTAATAGTGATAAATTATTAAGTAGAGTGATTTTAAAGTATAATTAGATTATATTTTTAAC
Source organism: Viscum album (assembly GCA_963277665.1). NCBI lineage: Eukaryota > Viridiplantae > Streptophyta > Magnoliopsida > Santalales > Viscaceae > Viscum > Viscum album. The sequence goes on from OY728130.1 coordinate 409,608,389, forward strand.
ATTTAATCCAATGTTGTTCATTGGACATAATTTCACATTAAAACTGGACATATTCAAGAGTCAATCATTTGATAGTAATTATATCTTAAAAACACGCTTTTTGTATTGACAACGAGAATTAATTTTCAATTAATTTCTTCCACTTATGTGTTTTGAATTTAGAAAATTGTATTCTATATTTATAATTAGGAGGTACAAAATGTGCAAATTGGTAACTTTTATTTTTAGACATTTTGAATAATTACTTCGGTAAATATTTTATTTAACATGGTTAAAGAGTAAATCTGGTAAATAAGGGTATCAAATAATATTATAATAATATTAAATTACCCTAAAACGTATTATAACTCTATTGGTTGATTCAAGTCCGACAATGGGCATATTTGGGTCTATTTTTGAGACCCCATGGAGCCATTTGTTAGTGATAATGACACTTTATATTAATTAAGTTAAGATATATACAAAAATGACAAAAGCATATATCTTTTAGAAAAACAATTTATACATAGGGTTATATATGTTATATTTTCAACAATAAATATTCATCAGAAATATAAAATGATTTATTATATAATTGTATTTTAATTATAATTTTTATACATTTAATAATTAAATTTATTTATGACACAATAATGATGCAGTATTTTCCTTATTAATGAAATAATCAAATAATTTATATTATAAATGTTAAAATAAATATAATATAAAACATTTGATGAAATAAAAGAATTTTATTTTTTAATATGACATTTTATTATTTCTTAATGGAATTTGGTTTAAATTAATAAAGTTTTTATGCCTTTTAAAAAAATCAATTATTAAATAGTGTCAAAATTGATAAAAAATGAGTTTTTTAAACAAATATTACATTATCAATTGATATAATATTTATAAAAATCTTAGGATCAGCCAAATGACTTATATAATGATATTTGTATCATTAATGAACCACTTGGGGGTTTCTTGTAAGATTATGTTATGTCTATTAACCATATAATATAAAAATATAGAGGCATGGTAAATGTCAAACTAATTAACTAAGAGATAAAACTAAAAGATAAGGTTAATAAATTGACACAAACCTATCTAAAACCAATTGGTTGAGTTTTTTTCGAACTATCCCCTCCATATCCACAAAATAAATCATTTTGGATCTAATAGAAACAGGATATGTATTTATTATAAAATAATATTTCTATCTTTTCCTAAGGTGCCCCTCACCCCTCTTATAAAAGGGCACGCCGCCTTATCTCTAATTCAAACATTCAAAGCCATTCAGATAAGCCAAACCCTAACCAGATATCCTCTAAACGTCCCTCAATTCATCCTAGAGGCCCTCCTTTGGTCAGAAAACCAACTTAAGGTGCACTTTTGATCAAGTGAAATGGAAGAACCCGAAGTAGAGGTAATGATTTCACCACCCTCTTTCAAGTTCCTTTCTTATTTCACTTCCTCTTTATTGGTTATTTCTATTATAAAATAATAACTCCAGTATCTTCTATATACTGTGATGTTATTATAAATATCTTATAACGATATTCATTGTTCTACCAATCATTTTAATGATATGTCACTATATGTGTGTACGTATGACCTATCTTCTCCACATTGTGGTGTAATTGTTATTCAATATATTATTATTTGGATGGGTATACTAATTATGTGTAATTCATGTAAATAATAAATATAACATGATAATTATTCTATATAAATATATATATGATATACCATCCTATAATATCAAAAAAATGATTTTTTCGCTCGTGCGTATGTACGGATTACCGTCTCCATGAACGCGATGATATTCATTCCCCATCATATCCATTCAAGACTAAATTTCATTTTATGATTAAAATTAATGTTTAGAGACATGATATCATTCTGGTTATGAATAATATACATCCCATCCATAACAATATGGCTCACATAACATTGAATTTAAAGGAAAACGAATCCATTAACACCTGAAAAGAAGATAATACTAAGATATTATCAACAAATAAATGTTAAAAGATCATATATGATATCATAATAATTTATATGATTCTTGTATAATTCTATAACAATTATTTCACCATTATACAGATGATTAACAAACCCTAGACCAAATAAAAATTACAAAGTAAGGGTTTATTTCACAATCTCTTCATTATCTGAGGTTGTTTATACGTAATTATCTACTGGGACCTCTTTATCATCCACATCTATTTTTCTTAAAAATTTATTTCAAAACATTATTACTATTTTATATACTATGTGTTATAGTCATTTATACCCTTGTTTTACTTTTTATAATATTTTTATAAAGGAATACTTCCGTCTTTTTCCAAACAAGGTCTTTTTTATACTTTTTGATAAAATTAAGATAAGAATGTCTTTTTTTAACTTATACAGAGAGTATTGCTATTTTCTGCCATTATAAAATCGTCGAAGCTTACCTTAAAATTTTATAAGAATATTTTCAAAGTAATTGTTTTGTTTTTTAATTATGTGACCTTTAAATGATTTAAAAAAAGAGATATTTCTCTCAAATAGTTTTGATTTCATCTATGTCAACATCCTTTGATGGATTTTAAGCTTATTTGAAGTTGATCTATTACGATACTGCACTTCTATATTGTATTGAATATTTTGTGATATGTTTGATTGTGGATGTGTTATTTTTATACCATTCATGGTTTATGGAGAAAGTATTGACATTTCATATGCTAGTTTTAATAGGAATGTTTGTGTTATGTTTCAAACTTTTCAAATGAGGAATGCATTGGACATAGTAAGTGATGGGTGGAGCCCGCTATAGCTCCTTGATGAATCAGTAGGTCTCTTGTGAAAAACTAGTGTATTTGCACAAGGCCTTGAAAACATCTTATTTTTAGTCTTAGAACAAGTCCTTGACTATGTGGATATGATAGTCTAGCACTATGCATTCCATCCTTATGAAAGTGGATATTGATATTCCATATGATTTTTTGACTAGTAGAATATCAATGTGATTAAGTAAATGGAATTATTTCATTTTATCTTTTCCATATTATGATGATGTTCAAGTTTAAAATGTTTTGTTTTAGTTATACATTCCCTTAAATGTTTATTCTTATTTATGAATGTTTACTCTATATTGTTATCCTTACGAGAAATGGAGATCACTCTTTTCTATGTATCATTTTTCCCAATATTTGAAGAAGAATTTTATGAATGACCTACAGGGATAATAAGAGGATATGAGTGTGGTCTATCGAGACAATATGTTTTTGTAGTTTTTCACATTATGATGTAATGTAATATTTGTGAATGTATCTAGTTATTCCCTGGCTACTAAATTAATCGGTATTTCGAGACTTGATCTTTTGTGATCATACCAATGATACGTAATAATGCCCCAAATCTAGGTAATTAGGGTCAGGGCATTACATGTTAAATGTGCTTTCCTTCATGGTTTTGTCTAAGAGGAGGTTTTTGTTGAACAACCTCCTGTTTTTGAAGATTCAAAACATCCTGAATATGTTTTTAAACATACAAAATCTTTATATAGACTTAAATATTCCCCAAGAGCCTGGTATGAATGACTTATATGATTTTTACATCAAAACAATTAGGTTATGGGAAATTCAGATCCAACCCTTTTTATAAATAAAGATAAGAAAAATGTTTTATTGTTCAAATTTATGTTGATGACATTATATCTGGTTCAAATGAGGAAAACTTTAACTAATTCCTTTTCGGGTCTAATGAAATATGAGTTCAAAATGAGTATGATGGGTGCGTTAACATTTTTCCTTGGTTTTCAAATTTCACAAAAACCTAAAGGAATATATATCCCTATATAAGTATATAAAAGATCATCTTAAAAAATATGTATATAACAAAACTAAGTGTATAAGTACTCCCATTGCTACCTCAAATTCACTTGATCTTGATGAAGCTGAGAAATAAGTAGATCAATCATCTTTCAGAGATATGATAGGAATTCTACTTTACATTACACCTAGTTATACAGATATAATGTTTTTTGTGTGCGTGTGTGAAAGATATTAATCCAATCCTATGAAATATCATTTAAAAGGAGTGAAAATGATTTTTTTTTGCTACATAAAGGGAACCATGGATCAATGACTCTTTTATACATATAGACATGATTTAATGTTAAAAAAAATTTCAGATGCTGAATTTGGGGGATGTAGAATGGATAGGAAAAGTACATCGAGAACTTTTCATTTCTTAGGAGATTAATTAGTTTCATGGTCATGGAAAAGGAAACACTTAGTATCACTTTCCACTATTGAAGCTGGATATATAGCAGTGGGAAGTTTTTGTGCTCAAGTGTTGTGGATGAAACACACACTCACAGACTATGGTATGAGTTTTACCAAAACACAAATATTGTGTGATAATACTAGTGCCATTTCTTTAAGTATAAACCCTGCACATCACACCCGTGAAAAAACATAGATAGTAGGAATCAATTTCTTAGGGATCACACACAAAAGTAGATATCATTCTTCAATTTATCATAATTCAAGATAAGCATGATGATATTTTCCAAAAATCTTTACCCTCCGATAGATTTGAATACATAAAACAGATGTGAGAAATGATAACCATTAGGTAATTTTCTATATTAACATCATGTTGAAACCTATCTCCTTATAGTAAGAAACTTATTTTAATAGGGGAATATATTTTCTTAGAAGTCATTTTTTTAGTAAAAACATTACATAGTCAAATATTTTAGTAGTTAAAAATTTTAGTAATCAAAATATTCATAGTCAAATATTGTTTAGTCAAAATGTTTTGTAATCTAAATTGTTTGTTGTCAAAATTTTCATAGTCTAAAAGTTTTCATAATCCGTTTTTCACAATCTAAAGTTATTCAAAAAGAATTTTCCTTATTATGAATAATCTTCCTAGAATTCCTAAAGGTATATTTTCTTTTATAAACTCTCTTAATATTCTTTTACTTGTTGGATTTCTTTTTGTTCTAAATTTTACGGATTCACATTACCTTAAATCCAAATGTTTTTCTTAAAAACCTCAAAAGATTAGAATATATCAAAATCCTTCTTTTTCTATCATATCAATTGTCAGATCTTCTAAAGAAGCTTTCAACTGTTGGATCAATCAGGGAACCTAAACCGTCACTTCAATTGGATATATAAAGGACCCCCAATGGTTGTCCAACATCGAACACCAAGATCTTGCGTGCTAATTCTATACCCTTCCTACATAAAATCATCCTTAATTTCATAGGTCTTCCATAGTTCTAAATGTCTAAAGAAGCCTCTACTCAGAATGATATGTCAACCATAAAGTAAATCTTTGAATGGCAGATTTATCGTGAAAAGCTGGTAGACCAAGAAATTTTTAGTAAGTATGATTCAATCATCTCAAAGAACATAAATCTAAATGGATATGAGAGTATAGCTATATCTAATCCCAAGGCAGAGGATCCATTGATTTTTGAATTTCTAGTGGAGTTTTATGAATTTATATCATTTTTCAGTCAAGAAGGCAAAGATAATTTTTCTTTCAAGAGTTATGGTAAGAATTATTCTCTTTCTAATTCTAAGGCAACTAGTTTTATAGGAATACCTTACAAAGGAGAAGCTGAATTTTGTTCTTATAAGTTACTAAATGATATAGAAATCATTTATAAGGGAAATGATCTATCTTTTCATAGTATTTTAGAGGTAAAGAATACAAATATTCTTTATCCTTATATGAATTTTTGGATTCTAGAACATTGTGTTCAAGGCATTATCATTCCTAGGAAAGAAGATAAAGATACTCTGATGAAAACCGATATGTATGTTTTGGATTTTTTAGTGAACCTCCGGAAGTAGAATATGGTTAAGTATATTTTTGTTATGATTGAGAATATCAAACATGAGAATCTAAAGTCCCAAATTATCATGTATCTAGAAATCCTATCAAAGATCATTTTTTCTTGTATAGAGTCAATGAAAATTTCCTGCAAATCGATGTAAAGAAATTTCATGGTTATGTTGCTAAGAGATGACACTATAAGGGGAATGAAAATTTGATTTTCTGGTGAATCTGAAGATTTTTATGATTTTTCAAATGAATAATTTGGAGCCTTATCAAATAAAAATATTGTAGATGAAACCTCTAATTAAGGTGGAAGGATGAGAAAAGTGAAGGACATTCAAGAGGTAGAAAAAAATTTTGTTTCCATGGATATTCAGTCTACACCTCCAAAGCCGAAGAAGAAAAAATCATATCCTGATGAAGTAGTGGCTAAGTTGATAGAAGAAAAGAAAAACTACACAGAAGGGGACCCTATGTTCAGCTTGGATCTTGCTAAGGAAAAATCCATGAGGCTGAATTTTAATAAGATCTTGAGAAACAATAGAAAGTGAGGAAGCGGAGAATGAAATTTTATGAAGCTGCAATCATTCAATCTCTTCTTAAGGCTGCTGAGAAAGCCGCTGAGAATATTCCTATACCGGAATCATTTTTCAAAGAATTACTTCTAGGAATGAATTTGGTGATTCCAGAACCACATCAGGAAGATGAAGAAGAAGTAGTAGAAATAGAAGTGTAAGAGGAAGTTGAGTAATAATTAGAACAAAAAGTGGACAATGTCAAACAAGAAGGAAGTGGTGACACTGATTACATGATATGACAAGAGAAAATTTATCATTATAAGGAAAGTCCTTCTGAGAAGTTGTCTATCCAAACTTCTGAAGTCGAATCATCTATGATTTATACACATAGAATGGATGGAAAGGATCATCAAGAAGTCAATAAGAAATTTGTGGAAGTGAGTAGAAATCATGATATTATGAATCAAGGAGAACCTCCGGCAGAAGTTGATAAATTGATTTTTGGGGAAGATAAAATTTTTGAGCTATCAGACAGCAAGTATGAATCACCAATATATGATGAGATCATTTCAAAAAAGGATAAGGGTAAGAAGGCAATGGCAGATAATTCTACTAAGTCTTTGGTTAGTAAGAAAGATGTTGGGGCTTTATCTAAGAGGAAAGCTAAGGTGCCTGAGAAAGAATCTACATCATCAAAGCATTCAAATTCAGAATCATCTTCTCTTGGACATGACTTTGTTGTTACGTCTTTGTAGAAGCCTGTTGGTACTATTCCAATACTTCCAACCATAGATTCAAGATTTCAAACTCTTCAGAAATCCTTAAATTATAAAACTGATTCAGAATCCATGGTGATGGATAAGTGGGTCAAAATTTAGGCTAATTTCAAAACATTTTTCATTAATTATGAATCCAAAAAAATACCTTCCAAGAAGATGACTAGTTGGTCAAGGAAAACTATTGAAGATATGAGAATTCTCGATGAGTTTCAAGATAATGTCAAATATTCTTTTGAAACCAATGATGATATGTTCAAATATCTCACCATGTAATTTGAAGAAAAGCTATCCATTGAAGAATCTACTTGTTAGAAAAAAGTGAAAGATCTGAATGGGAAATTGTATTCAGTTTTTAAGAGTTGGAAGATGGAAATAGATCTTAGAATCGAGCTTGAGGAAACATTTCTAAACAAGAAGATGCATAGAAGGATCAGGCTGATATTCTTAAGGATCGGGAACAAAATATTAAATCCTTATAAAAGAAAAGTGAAGATCAAGAAAAGATACTCATGTGCATAGAAGATGATCACAAGGAACTCAAGAAGTTAAAACTATTGTGAAGAAGATGATGTCGAATGAAAATAAGGGATAATTTTCATCCAAGTCCGATCTTTTTTTGTTTTTTCTTATCGTACAATTTCTTTCAATCTTAATGAAATTCTTGTTGCATTTTATATTTTTTGTTGTTTAGTACTAATATTTCAGGTACCATTTTTTCTTTTCCATTCCCTTTATTCCTTTTTTAAAATCACAAATGGGAACAAAGTAATTTAAAAATAGAATACTAAGTAAATAAAAAAATTCCCTATGTATGGGGGAGTTCATCAAAGGGGGGGTATTTATCATGAATATTTTCATATGCAAGAAAATGTTAAATCACATTCATGAAATCATGAATATGATCCTTAGGGTTTCCAAAGTATAAGGGGTAGTTAGTCATATTCAATATGATCCATAAGTAAAGGGAGATAAGTTTTTTTCATGATCATAAATATTTCAAAGACCCTATATTTTTTTAGTAAGTAGGTTTGTGCTTTCTAAAAAGGGGGGAATTGTTGAGTCAATAAGGTTTCTTTATGACTTTTCCATTCCTATATGTTTGGAAAATCACAAACACTCTATCTTAAGGCATATTGTATTTCCATTATTATTTTCCTTAATAAGGAAAATTTTTCTTCCCCAATGAAATTTATCCTCATCTATTTTTTCTTTGTTCATATTTTAGTTTCTCTAAATCTAACTATTTTTTTTCTTAAGTGAAAATTTTGGTTTCACCTCTAAAACTACAGAATTATATAAGTACATAGATATAGAATATTTTGTAAAATGGATCCAAATTCAGATTTCGAATTCTATGAAATTCAGACTCAGAATTATCTGAAATTCAGACACTGAATTTCCCTAGAATTCAGACACCGAATTCGTTATAATTTAGACTCCGAATTCTCAGAAATTCGGACTCTAAATTCTATAAAAAATAATACTTTGATTTCTCTTATAATTTAGACTCCAAATTACTTATAAATCAGGATACGAATTTCTTATTATTTAGGTTCTGATTTCCTTAAAATATAGAATCTTAATTCTCTGATATTTTGGTTCCAAATTCCATAGAATTTAGACAACGAATTCGTTAGAATTCAGGTTCCAAATCCTCAGAATTCGGACTCCGAAGAATACAGAATTATGATTCCAAATTCTGTGGAAAACAGAATCCGAATATCCCGGTAATATAAACTCTAAATATTTTTCCTTAGTATCCTAACTTAATTTTTTCCTTAGAATCTGAAAAATTGATTTGATAGAGCAACCATATTTTACTTACCCTTGTTATAGTTATAAAAGGATGTCATGCATTCTATTTATAACTAACCATTGTTTGAGTAACATGTATACAGGTCCCTCCAAAATTCAAGGAAAATATAACCATTTGAGGTGGGAGATGACCATTAGAAATGTGCCTGTGAATAGAAGCTCATTTGAATGATATCAATACTATTCTACGACTCTATTGACTACATGATTATAAAGTGATTTCTATATAGATAGAATCTAATGCTTTGTGCATACTAAACAACTTCTTCAGATTACTTCATGTGACATCGATTGTTGATGTGTACAATCGAAGGCTTCTGGGGAATGGGAGACAGAGATTCTGACTACCATAAATTTTGAGGAATTCCTTGATAAAGAATACAGAGGTGCCTACTACCTTGATGTTCGATGGCTTGTGGGGAAATAAAGACAGACTCCAATATTTCTATCGAGTGCTTAACCTGTTGTGGGTAGGACAAAATTTCTTGAAAATATAAATCAAGGGACCTTTTTCCAAGGTTGTTGGATTCCCTAATCATTGGGTTAAAATATTATATACTTGTAACTTTTATTGTTACACGTTTTTTTTACTGCATTTTGATTATTAAGAAAATTATAACTATTTTAAACATTCTTATACTAGTATACTCTGATTTGTAAGATTCTATATTCTTTATGGTAGAATCTTTGTCCCTGTAAACTTTTCTCAAGTTTCATTTCCGGAACCGTATTTCCAGTATCTAGAAATTTTTATAACAAAGTGGTCTTTTTAATTTACCTTGTTTAACCTTGAAAAACAATAAATTGTTTTATACCGTCTTTAAAAGATCGAAAATAATTTTTGAATGTATAAAATGCACCCACTCTTGTATATTGAGAATCTACATACTATTTGGATCCTACATACCTCACCATGTTAAAGGTAATTTGGAATAAGGGGGAAGAATAACTCATTACATAACTAATAATAATAAAAGATAGAAATCAAAGAACAGAAAATTTATCCTCTAAAATCTATCCTCCAGAAGACTTCTTCTGTTATGACCACACATATTTGACTCATTTAATAGTCTCTTATTATAAGATGTGTGTAATGGAGGATTCCATATACCGTAGAAATTTCAGACCATTTGGAGCCGTGTTGAATGTGTAATGGAGGAATTACTAGACATGACATTTTCTGGCCACCCATCACTATTCCACCAACCTCACATTGATAGGTTTAATGGTGGATTTAATTAAGATATTTCATCATGAAATATTTTGTCGATATTCTCATATGTGTCATATTTAGAAGCGAGGTGCAATAATCCAATTTTATGCTATGTATCCCAAGATATGCCTCCTTTAATGAGGTATGGTCCATTATGCCGACTTGAGATAATTCTTCAACGTAGTAGAATTATTTGGGCAGGTGAGTGTTCAAATTGGATCTTGTTCTAGAAGAATAATTTGTATCCCATGAAAATAAAAATCTGATAAAAAATGAATCACATGAATTGGATGACAATTGTTGTAGTAATTATTTGAGGACATAGGCTATAGAAAACTAATAAACGTCCAGAAGTAACCAGCTTTCACACTTAGGCTCAAAACCCAGCAAAAATAATAAAATGATGAAAATAAGCACAAACTGGTAAATGGGAAGGGATTAAATAATTTCAAAATATATAAATAATTATCAAAATTTTAACTCTATTAATTCCCCCACACTTAGAATCCTAACATGATGACAACAAATTCAAAGCTAAGCTTATTTCAAAATATATATCTTTGATATCAAAAATTTTAATACTAAGAAATATAATATATAATGTCTCATGAAAAACCATTATTTTAAGTTTTAAATTCATATTTTTCAATATATTTTCTCTTTTTTCTCCTCCCATTCACACAAAAAATTTCCCTCACTTTTCATTTTATCTTATTTACAAATGATAATTTCTTAGCAGTTTCTTTCTAATCCAAACTCATACATGGGTCACCATTTACTTGAAAATTCCTACATCTCTACCCAATGTGAGTTAAGTACATGGGATTATCATAAGGACATTTGAGGGTAGTTATGTGGCTTTTAGTTTCTAGGATTTTTTATTTGAAAATATTTGAGGAAGAATAATGAGGGGTTGGATATTTTAAAAATTCCTTAGATTTCCCTCTTGGACACCTTATCTTGCCCATTGGCCTGTAGATGATATGGAGTTGATGTTTTATGATACAACCAATTATTCTTATGTAAATAAACCATTATCATATTACTAAGGTGAGTCCATTGATCAAATATGATGGTTCTGGGTACTCCAAACCTACAAAATATTTAGCCCTAACAAAATCACAAACAACTTTAGTGTTATTAGTCCTGGTGGCTTTTACTTCCACAAATTTGGAAACATAACCAATGGCAAGAAATATATAATATTTTACAAATTAAATTGGGAAAGGTACTGTAAAATCTATCCCCGAAACATCAAATATTTTACAAACATTTAGTGGCTTTTGGGTTATTTCATTTCTCTATAAAATATATTAAAAAAACTGACATTTGTAAACCTTTTTTCAATATTCAAGAGCATCTTTAAAAAGGGTGGTCCAATGAAGTCCGGATTCTAAAACCTTCAATGCAATCCTCTGAGGTCCAATGTGGAATCACAATCTAATTTGTGACAAAACATAAATATAGATTCAACTTCACTTTTTGGAAAACATATTCTTATCAATTGGTCATCGCAAATATTCCATAGAAATAGATCATCCTAGATGTAATATCTTGATTTAGATTTCATCTTTTGAATTTGGTGGGAATTTAAATGATATGGTACTTGATATGTTACCAGATAATTTACCATATCATTATATCAAGTCACTTCTCCATCAATAAAGTACATCTGATCTCATTGAAGGTGGTCCTTCTGTGGTTCTCTATCTAGAATTTCATCTTAAGGGGTTCCCAGTAGTCTGCATAAGGGATCAGCCACATGGTTATAAGATCCCTTCATGTATTTTATTTCTATTTTGGACTCTAAGAGTAATATCATTTTTATCACTAACCTAGTTTTGGCATTTAATTTCTTCACCATGAACCTAAGAGCTTCATGATCAGAAAACACCATGACTTTACTTCCAAGTAGATATTATCTAACTATTTATAAAGAAAATAATACTTCTAAAAACTATTTATCTATTATGGTGTGGTTTAATTGGGCCACATATAAGTTTCTTGATTCATAGTAGATGAATTTTTTTCTTCCCTCAATTTGTTGAGAATGGAATACTCCAAATTCTTGGTTTGAAGCATCACAATGTAGCTCAAATGGTTCATCCCAATTTGATGTCTGCATTAATGGTGGTGTATTCAATATTCTCTTCAACTAATCAAATAATTCCTTACATACACAATTGACAACTAAATAAGTATCTTTAAAATGTAACCTACATAGAGGGTGTGAAATATTACTAAAATATTTGATAAACCTCCTGTAGAATGCTACATGTCCTAAAAATTATCTAATATGATTCATATATGTTAGATAAAGAAAATAATTTATACTTCAATTTTTTATTTATCAACATCTATGACACTTTTTGAAATGACATTACCAAATAAAATTCCTATATCAACCATAAAATTATAATTTTCAAAATTTAAAATAATACAATTTCCAATAAATGTTTTCAAAATCTCTACAGATTCGTGAAAAAATGGTCTAAAGAATTTCCAAAAACTATGAATTCATCCATGAAAACCACCAAGAAACCATCAATATGATTAGAAAAAAAATACTTACCATAAACCAATGAAATGTATATAGATATCTAGGCAATCTAAATGGAATCCTTTTCTATACAAACGTTCAAAAGGGACAACTAAAGGTAGTCTTATATTGATCCTTGGGAGAAATTGGTATAAGGAAATACCCTGAAAATCCGTCCAAAATAAAATAATGAGTTCTCTCTACCAATCTCTGAAACATTTGGTCAGTGAATGGGATTGAAAATGATCTTTTCTAGTGACCTGATACAACTTTATTATATATAGGTGCACTCTCCCTCTAATAAGAATTCATTCAGTGATTAATTCATTCTTATCATTCCTAAAAATGGTTATGGTAGACTGTTTTAGAATTATATGGATAGGGCTAACCCATTGTGAATCTGAGATGGGATAGATGATATCATCTTCTAAAAAATTCTTAATCTTCTTCTTTACATCCTCCATCAGGGTGGGGTTCAGCCTCCTTTGGGTTGTTTGACATTTTTTTAATATCCCTTATGAATAATTCTATTTGATAATGTTTTTTGGGTTGATTCCTATGATATCACCTATACACCACCCTTTTTCATGGAAATTATCCATTGAAATCTCAACAAATATTTTACTTTGGTTTCAAAAAAATTATTAAAAATTATCACTAGTAATTTCTGTCCTTCCTTTAGGTAAGAAAAATTTATATTATTGGAGAGTGGTTTTAATTACAAATTATGGGGCTGGTCGATCCATGAAATGAATTATAGGTTCCACACTTCCACAAGGTGGGCATCCCACACACAAGAAATAATATCATCATATTAATAATTTATCAAATCATCAAATAATTTATATTTTACCTCTTCCTACCAAATGGAATCATAATCTCCAAGAGTTTTGGAATCCTCATATTTAATGATATTTTCAATGGATAATGTCTCTCCTAAGGATAATAATTCATGTAATATACCATATTCTTCAATGGGTTTAGTACTAACTTCACGAGAGAGTGCAAAGAAGGAGTGATAATTAGATGGGTGCCTCTTGGATTCAAAAGTTTTGAAGTGTAAAAGGATATCTCCAAACAACATGGTGAGGGTCCCTTCATGGACATTGATATTGGGTTATAATGTTTTTATGCATGGCGTCCACAAAATAACGGGTGAGTTTGATGGGATTCTTTCATCTTCTATATTTAGTACATAGAAATCATCTAGGAATAAGAGATCTTTTACATTTACAATGACATCCTTTAGAACTCATACAGAGAAAACTGTGGATCGGTTTACAAGAAGGACCACAACTCTTGTGGGATTCAGGTCTCCCATATGCAAATAAGTATATACTGAGTGAGGTAATATATTAGTGGAATAACATATATCACACAAATCATTAGATAAATTTAAAGATCCAATTGTGCATGGACTGGAAAGCATCCAAAGATCTGGACATTTGGTTGTAAACAATGAGGTGATAAGGGCTGATTCACTCATTCCAAATTTTATCCACTCTTTCCATTGAGGTCTACTCTTATTGGTGAACATATATTTCAAAAATCATACATACATGGGATTTTTTTGAGGGATTCATGTACGGTGATATTGATTTACACATTCTAGAAGGTGTCTTTATTTTTTTAAGTGCTTCATCCTACAACATCTTTGATTCAATCATCCTTGGTGGAAATGGTGGGGGAAAGCCGTTATTCTCATTTTGTTTCAATTGAAATGTAGTTTCCTATCTCTTTTTTCATGGAATATCATTTTCCTCTTCTTTCTTCTCATTATCCCAGGGCATTTTCATAGAATTTTCAGAGTTGAAAACTTCATTCTCCCTTAGACTAGATGGTCTTGTTTCAATATTAATGGTGGCTAGTGGTGGGAGTTCTTTTCCAATTCTTTTTGTTATTATCTTGAAATTATCTTTGGGGTTTGGGATTTTTGGGATGAATGTTTCCTTGTTTTTATGGTTAGTAATTCTATGAGACTTTCAAATTTTTTAGTAAAATATTATACATTGTCTTTCATACCATAAATCGTCGATTGTTTCTATTAGTTTTGAATTAGATGTTGTGCACTGGGGGATGGATGCTCATAGGGTCTCTGGAAAGTGGGTGGTTGTTTCTAAGAAGACTGGTTATAATATTTTTTTCTGAAATGGTTAGGGGTTCTGTAATTGATTCTAGAATAGTGTTCCAATTTGATTCTTATGATTTAAAAATACATATTAGACTGGGTTAGGCTCTCGCCATCATTGATTTTGCTAAAATTTATTTATCTGAAAGGATTCTATGCAACATTCCATTCCACTAATTTTAGCACACTGGTCAGTGAAGTGATCAGGTAATGAGCATAAACCACATACATTAGTTAGTTCTTGTTGGTCACCCACTTGTTTCATGGCCATATATATAACCAAAATAGTTAGATTTTCAATGGTAGTTTATAATAATGGTGATGGATGAGAAGTTCTTAACACATGAATACCTATTGTGCTGGTACCCCTTGTACAAATTTGTTATGAGGTTTGTGAAATTTTCTCAATCAATAAATTGGCTTCTTCAGGTGACTTTTCAATCAATGTGCCTCCAGATGATGTATCTTGAAGTTTTCTATCATTTCCCACTAATCCTCGATAAAATAAAATGTGAAATTGATGTGCATCAAATTCTTGAGGGGGAAAACTGGTACATAGCTTCTTAAATCATTCTTAGTACTCGTAAATAGTTTCACCAAATGATTATATAATGGAATATATTTCCTTTATGATGGTTATTCCCCTGGAGGTGGGGAAGAATATTTTCATGAATAATCATACCATGTCATTCCAATGATTCACATATCCAGGTTGTAAGCCATAGAACCATTTTTTGGCAGCTCTTTTTAATGAAGATTGGAAGACCATCCACTTTACCTTCTCCTTACCAACTCCTTGGTGTGTGAAAGTAGAGCATACATGCATGGACTATTTAATATGTTTTTTGGGTATTCACCTACCAATACATGGAATTTTGGGAGAAATGGAATCATTTTAGGTTTCATCCCAAAATAATTTTATAATGCTGGAATGACATTTTGATTGTTTTGATTAAAGAATTATGGTTAACCAGGGACTCTACGTATTTGGTTTTTATATTCATCCATTATTACTTTCTCAGAGAGAACATTTGATATTTCACTAGATTATAAAAAGAAATTTCCTCCAAATCAAATTTCAAATTATGGTTTCAAACTCTATTCAACAAGATTCTTTCAATTGATTTATCTATGGGGGAAGGGTTAGGGTACGTACTTTTAGTCATACAATATATGAAAAAAATTATTGGGACTACCCCCCCCCCCAAATCAGCAACAAGTTTTGACTCGTTACATTCACGGGGTGTGCCAAAAAACGTATTTTACTATGTTAAAATGTTTTCTAGTAATTAACCTAGGTTTTCTCCAGATAGGAGAGCACAACAATCAAGTTGTCACTTCAAATAATATAATGAAGTGGTGGATTTTTTTAAGATTGTTTTATTTTCAAAAGAAAATAATGAAACTAAAAAAAATATTAGGAACAAATTGATAATATAAAGTTATTGAAACTATTATATGATATGTTAATTATTTCAGGTTTAGTTATCCTATTATAATTCTACCATAGTTTACCTTATCCAATTGTCTTCTGCTATGTCGATAAAAGTGAGAATCCCTAATAATTTCTTTTCACTCCATTGGTCAAATAATAATAGTGATAATAAACCTTACTAAAATTTCATATTGGTATACTCTGCTTCCATTATGTGACATAGTTATAGTGAATACCCTCAACTGACATACGCAATTCTAAATTGGGTCTTGTTTTTCCCTAACAATCAAGAAAGTTCACTTCTCATAACCCACTTATAGGTGATCATTGAGTACTTCATCACTATGAACCGATAAATTTCCTCATATATAGACCATATCCTTGTGGAGGGAGAAATTGATAATTTACCAACAAAATAAACATAATATAATTGAAAATCAAATAATATCGTATGTGATAATAAAAAAATACAAGAAACTAAAACTAAATTTGAAGAAGAGATAAAAGAACCGTAAAACAACATGTAATTCCCCGACCCCAGTTACCCATAGTCGATGCATTATTACATAACATTTGCATGATCACAAGGTATCAAATTCAGAATGACCGATCAATTTAGTGGCTTTATAACTACATGATACATTCATATGTTTTACAGTACATTGTATAATGAAAAAAAAACAATAACATTGTCTCTATTGACCACATTCATATCGCTTAGAATATCCATCCAGGTCAATCATAATATACTTCTTCTCATCCTGGAAAAAATAAAACATAGAAAGGGGTGAGCTCAAATGCTCTTTAAGGATAACAATATAGCGTAAACATTCATAAATAAGCATAAACATTTAAGGAAATGTATAAGACACAAACATAATCCTTTTAAAACATAATCATCATCATAATATTGCCAATATAAATCAAATAATTCTATTTACTTATTCACATGTATATTCTACTATTCGGATAATCACTTGTAATATCAATAGACAATTTCATAATTATGGAATGTATAATGCCAAACTTCATAACCACATAGTCAAGGCATTATGCCAAGACAACAAATAAGATATTGTCAAGGCCTTGTTCCAAGACACTAGTTTGTCTAATGAGACCTAACAATGCATCTAGGAGCTATAGCAGGCTTCACCCTTCACTTACTAAGTCCAATGCATTTCTCCTATGAAAATGTTTAAACATAACATAAACATACCTATTAAAACTATAATACGTAATGTCAATACGAAATCCAGAAACCATAAATGGTGTAAAAATAACACATCCACAGTCTAACATATCACCAAAAATCAATACAATATGGATGTTTTTTATCATAATAAATAATCTTCAAACAATCATAAAATCCATCAAAGGATGTTGACATAGATGAAATCAAATCTTTTTTATAGAAATATATCTTTCGATTTTGAAATAATTTTAATGTCATATAATTATAAAAGAAAATATTTATTTTGAAAATATTATTATAAGCTTGTATGGGAAGCTTTGAAGATGTTATAATGTCGTAAAATTGAAGCACCCATCGTATAAGTTAAAAAAATATATTCTTACCTTAATTTTGTCGAAAAAGCCGTAAAGTACCTTGTTTGGAAAAAACGAAAATGTTCCTTTCAAAATAAATATTGTCAAATAAGTGTATAAATTAATTTAACCTAGATTCTAGTAAATAGTAAAAAATTTTGAATTACATTTTTTAGAAAACAGGGATGTGGATGATAAAGAGGACCCAGTAGATACTTACGTATTAACTACCTCCGATAAGTAAAAAGAATGTAGAATTAACCCTTACCATGTACTTTTCCTTAGAAAATAGTATGTTAAACACAATTATAATAGTTAAAAAATTGTTATTAAATTACACACGAACTATATACATAAATATGATATCATATATGATCCTCAAATATTGCATTGTTAATAATATTTTAGTAGTATCATCGTTTTAGGTGTTAACTGATTCGTTTTCCAATATATGATTGGTTATGTAAGCCTTTTTTGTTATGGATAGGATGTATTTTATTAATATACCGAATGATATTATGTTCATAAACATTATTTTTAGTCATAAAATGAAAATTATTCTTGAATGTTTATGATGCGGAATGAATCTTATCGCGTTCGTGGATATGGTAATCTGTACGTACGCACGAGCAACAATATAATTTTATTAATGGTAAAATCATATGTAATTCGAAGTTATATCATATAAAATAATAATTAAATTGTAATATTTATTATTTACATCATTTATACTCATTATTATAATCATCCAAATGAAGAAGTGTTTGAATAACAATCTACACCACGACGTGGAAATAGTAAGCCGTACGTACACACATATAGTGACTTTGTCATTTATAAGATGGATAGAATATCTAATATGCTTATACCATATTTATAATAACATAACAATATGTATAAGTTACTAGAGTAATTATTTATGTATGGAAACAACAAATAAAGTAGATGTGGAAGAAGAAAAGAACTTGAAAGATGGAGGTGAAATTATTACCTCTTCTTCGGGTGTTTCCTTTTGAGTTGATCAAAAGGGATCCTTTCGTTGGCATTATGATCAAAGTAAGGAGACTAGGTTGATATGAGGGAAGTTGGGAGGATATATTTGTCCGATTTGGAATAGCCAAATGGCTTTGGATGTGTGAAATTAAGAGAAGTGGATGTACCCTTCTATAATAGAGGTGAGGCTCACTTTATGAACATCTTGAAATATTATTTTATAATAAAAACATTTTCGGTTTATAATGGCTCAAAAATGGTTTATTTCGAGACTACAGTAAGGATGGGTCAAAAACCGCTCATCCAATAGGTTTTGGACATGTTTAGGTCACCATATTAACCTTATCATTTAGATTTAACTCTTAGTTAAATAGATTGACATTTACAGTGTCTCTTTGTATTTCTATATTATATGGTTAATAAACTTACTATAAACTACCTAGAGAACCCCAAGTGGTTTATTATTAAAATATATATCCTTATCAATGTCCTTTGGTTGAACCATAGATTTTTTTGAATATTATATAAATTAATAATATAGGATTTTTTTAAAACTCGGTTATGTCAATTTTGACAGTATTTAGTATTTGCTACTTTTGATAGCCATAAAAACATTATCACTTCGAATAAAATTTATTCAATCATCCTTAACATGTCATATTAATCTATAAAATTCTTTTAATTAATTATAATTCTTGATTTCTAATAATTTGGGTATTTATAATATCAATTATTTCAAAATTTCATTAATAAGGTAATTATTGCATCATCATTGTGTTATAAATAAATTAAATTATTTATTGTATAAAAATTATAAATAAAATGAAATTATATAGGAAATTCTCTTATATTTCTATTTTGTATTTATAGTCGAATTTATATTGTGTGTAACACTATATTAAAAATTGTTTAGTTATTAAAAATTAAATTTAACACTTTTAACTATTCTTTAAATAAGAGTTATAAAATTTCAAAAACTGGGCATTACTATTCATAATAGCTAGTTTGATTGGTCATGGTGTGTTGAAACTTCATGATGCCTATAATTTAAGACACTTCATTATTCAAAGATAAATGTACCATGTAATATTGGGGTGTTACATTTTTCCCTCCATAAAATAATTTCTCCCTCAAAATTTCTAGAACATTATTGCGTAAAAAGATTCATGTGGTTATTCATCATAAGTTCCTCAGGATCCAATGTTGCCTCTTCCAAATTATAGTTTCTCCATATATATTTTTAAAGATAATTCATCCAGTTTCTCAGCACTTGTTCTCTAGTATCAAAAATTTTGAAAGACACTTCACAATAAGATTGTTCATGATCCAGTTCAATTTTCTCATAGTTGAGTACATGAGTTGGGTCAGGCATTTATTTTCTCAATAATGATACGTGGAACACATCATTATATTTAAAGATACATGGGGGAATTTCCAAATGGTAAGCTATAACTCTAATTCGTTCTATAATTTCAAAATGTCGGATGTACTTGGGACTCAATTTACCCTTCTTACCAAAATATATAATAGCCTTCCATAGAGATACATTCAAGAAAACAATGTCTTCCACTTGAAATTCCAAATCCTTCTTTCAGTTATCAGTAAAGATTTTTTTTCTACTTTTGGATTCTATGATGTGGGTTTGGATAATCTTCACTTTTTTTATTGTTTCCTCAAGAAGTTCAAGGCCTACAATTTTTCTTCCACTAACAGCATCCCAACAAGCTGGTGTGCAACATCTCTTTCCATATGACACTTCATATGATGCCATCTTAATACTTGAATAGAAGATATTGTTATAGTAAAATTCTACCGTAAGTAAATATTGATCCCACATACCTTGAATGTCAAGTGAGAAAGATCTCAACATGTTTTCTAAGGTTTTAATAGTTTATTTTGATTGTCTATCGGTTTTAGGGTGGTAGGAAGTGCTCCAATGATGTTTAATATGCAGTGCCTTCTAATGAATTTTTCATAATCATGATGTAAAATGGGGATCATGATCAGAAACAATCGATAATGTCATACAATGGAGTCTTACAACTTCATTAATATATAGTCTTTCCAGATGTTCAAGTGGTAAATCTCTTCTTATAGAAAGAAAATGTGTTGACTTAGTAAGACAATCAACAATGACTCATATTGCATCATTCCTTCTATGAGTCTTTGGTATCCCTATGAAAAATTCCATTGTAATATTATCCCATTTCCACTCAGGTATGGGAAGGGGTTGTGTGACTCCCCTAGGCTATTTCCTTCCAACTTTCACTTGTTGACAAACCATACATCTTAACACAAAATCATCAATCTCCCTCTTCATGTTTTCCCACCAAAAAAATTCCTTCAAATATCTATACATCTTGGTACTCCTAGGATGTTTAGATAAATTGGATCTATGTGCATCATCCAACAATTACATTTTTAGATTAGGTATGTTAGTAACACAAAGAGTCTTCCCAAATTTCAAAATTCTATCTTCATATATGAAGTCACTCAATCTCATTTCATTCGCTGCTTTAATATTCTTTTGAAACTTATCATCATTAGTCTGAGAAATTTTTATCTTTTATAGTGATTATGGTTTGGAAACCATTTTAAAATGTATTTATGTTTCACCTTCCATGGTTATTCCCATATCCATCTTAACTTAATCAATGAAAATCAGATCCCTATAAACTCTCATATTATTCGAAACACCATGATACTTTCTAATAAAAGCATCTGCAAACTTATTTTCCTTCAATGGGTGGTAGTGTATAGTGAAGTCATAATCCTTCTGTAGTTAATTCTATTGTATTTGCCTCATGTTGAGTTCTTTATATGAGAAAAACTACATCAAACTCTTGTGATCAGTATAAATCTCAAAATTTTCACCATAGAGATAGTGACTCCTTATTTATGGGGAAAATATTACCACTGCTAACTCAAGATAATGAGTATGATAGTTTTTCTCATGAATTTTTAGCTGTTGTGATGCATATGAAATAACTCTATCATTGGGGAAAATATTACCGCTGCTAACTCAATATAATGAGTATGATAGTTTTTCTCATGAATTTTTAGCTGTTGTGATGCATATGAAATAACTCTATCATTCTGCATAGGGACACAACCAAGTCCTTACATTGAAGCATCACAATAAATAACAAACCCATCATTCCCTGAAGGTAGAGTAATGATTGGAGCATTGACTAATCCTCTCTTTTGTTTTCAAAACATTCTTCACACTCTTTTTCCCAAACTAATTTAACCCCTTTACAGGTGATCATGGTTAATGGGTTAGCCAACTGGGAACAATTCTGGACGAAACATCGATAATTACCAGCTAACCCAATAAAACTACATACATCAACTATAATCATCAGTGTTGGCCATTATTGGATTGAATTTATCTCTGAATAATAAATATAGATTACATCCTTAGAGACAATATTACCAATCAAATAAATCTCTTGAATAAATAATTCAGACTTGCGAAACTTCTCGTAAAATTTATTTCTTCAGAGGGTTTTCAAAATATTGTGGAAGTGATTTTCATGATCTTCATAGCTTTTTTAGTGTACCAAAATATCAAAAATAAATACCAATATAAATTCAACAAGATATACCTTGAAAACTCCATTCATTATAAACATGAAGACAAAGGGTGAATTAGTCAATCCAAAAGGCATTATTGTAAACTCGTAATTCCTGTACCTAGTTTGAAATGTTGTTTTTGGAATGTCTTCCTTCATCACAAACAACTGATCCTATCCAGGTCGAAGGTCAATCTTATAAAAGTAATATGCTCCCTGAAGTTGGTTGAATAAATCATTAATGCGAGGTATGGGATACTTATTCATTATTGTTATATCATTGATCTCTTTGTTGTCAATGAACAACATCATAGATCCATCTTTCTTCTTAAAAAAAGGATATAGACTCCCCATGGAGAAACACTAGGGTGAAGAAATCGCTTCTTACTAAATTCCTCTAGTTATTTCTTTATTTCAACATATTCAAAAGTTTCCCTTCAATAAGGGTTCATCGATATGGGCCTTGAGCAAGGAATTAATTCAATGGAAAACTCAATTTCTCATTATGAAGGATGTCTTGGTAAATCTTATTGAGAGACATCAACATATTCTTTCACAATAAGTACATCCTATATTTGAACATTATTTTCATCCCCCATAGTTATATCATTATATTCTTCCCCAATAATTGAATTTAGTAGAGATATTAGTGGTGGATCTAGATAATAATCTGGTGGTGACGTTTCTGCTCTAATGATAAGGTACTTCTTAACATCATCGAAAATTATAAGCTTTTTTTTCTTACAATAAATTTTCACATCATTGTTCTAAAGCCAATCTATTCAAATGATTATAGAAAATTAAATCATGGGTATGACGATGAGATCAGCAGAGAAAGACCATTTATTGGCCATAATGGGAACTGATTCACAAAACATTATTATGATGATAATTCCCTTAGGAGTTTTATCTGACGACTCCCTTGTTATGTAAAATTGAAAATATCTAATTTACATAGAAAACTGGGAAGATATGAAATAATGGGATGATACATAATAAAATAAAGCAATGGCTAAACTTGGGGAATCCATTAAATTACCTACCACTGTGTCTTTCAGAGCATCAACCTCATCAGTAGTGATCTCCTAAGCTTGGACTTTTCTCCATTGGAATTTTCTGAGGTATGTTTCCCTGGCGCTTAAAAAATTCATTTGTATAATGCCCCATTTCTTTACAATTATAACATTCAACATTAACAACCTCTTTCTTTCCCTAATAGTCACGATTATGGTGGCCTTTTTCACCACACTTGTAACAAACATTCATTCCCTTCAAGAAAGTACCAGGGAGTTTCTTCCAACATTTACCACAGGATATATCTTCAACTTTTACCATATTCCCCTTTTTTGAATTTCCATAGTGTTCAATATATCACTTTTTCCCTTGATTTTTTTAAAGTCCTAAGACATAGAGAATTCTTTTTCTATAATGTTAGGGCATGAGACAATATATTCGTACGATGATAAGGATTGAGAGACTAATTCTCGCTGTAGAAATGGTTTTAACCCTTTGAATAATTGATCTGTCTAAATCCTTGGGTTGTGTATATAATATTGAGGCAATCCTTTCTATCCTTATAATTTTAGCCACATACTTCGCAAAATTCTCATCCTCTTTTTTCCTCAGACTCTAGAAATTGTTTCTCCATATCCGCTCGATGGTCGTGAGGAAATTATTTATCTAAGAAAATATCTTTAAACTCCCTCCATTCCATGATTGATATTTCCTCATCTTCCTTTGTGTTTTGGATTAATGACCACCATTTATCTGGATCTCCCTTAAGGCGATAAACTATTATGAAAACCTTTTCCCTTTCGCTACTCCCCAAAGCATGAAATATTTTCTCTAAGGAATTTATCCTTTTCTCAGCTACTAATGGATTTATACTCCCATTGAATTTTGGTGGTTTTTCCCTAATGATGCGATTTCACATTGATCCTCCGCATTGTGGACCAAGTTGCCCTATACAGGTAAGGTTATTATTCATAACCAAAGTGAGTTGTCCCAGTATGGTGATAAGCTGATTCGCATTAGTTGCATTACTAGATCCACTATAATTATCTAGAGTAGGAGAGAAATCCATGCATGGATTACATGTGTTGATATGGTTTCCATTCCTTTCACTAGGCACCATTTCTAAACAATTGCATAGAGTAGATTAGTTTATGAATTTCAATACATAATCCGGAACATGTAAAACACTAAACATAAATTGAACAGTTTATGGATATAATCCATAATAATAAAAATGTTTTATTTGGGGAGGTATATAATCAAAAATCCATCATAATGGGTTGTAAATAAAATGTGAATTTTCCTAAGCATACCTCATAGCAGTGTCATAACGAAGTGTGCAATAAGCCCTGTTGTCATGTACCAGTATACCCCATGTGAAGCCTAAAACTCATTTTCAGAGTTTTCACTCCTTGGTACATCTGTGCCATAGCTTCCTCTACCTGAACATATATTGATAGGGATGTATTTCTGGGAAAATACACAAAATCTCTACATTTCCAAAATTCTAGGATGTTCTTCTATACCAATCCTCAAAGTCTATTTTAGGGAAATTTCCTCTAATCAGATTTTATCTTGATCTAGTTTCCCAGGTTTGTACTAAACTTTTCTAATACCAACTATAACACCCCGACCCCAGTTACCCAGAGTCGGCAAATTATTACATAACATTGTCTTGATCACAAGGGATCAAATACCGAAAGATCGATCAGTTTAGTATCCTTGGAAGTAGTAGAAACATTCATATGATTTATATTACATTTTAAAATGAAAAAACAACATTACCTCCATTGACCACATTCATATCCGGTTGACTATCCCTAATGGTCAGTAATAATATAATTCTTCACATCTAGGAAAAATAAAACATAGAATGCTATTATCTCAGATGCTTAGTAAAGATAACAATATAGTGGAAACATTCATAAATAAGCATAATCATTTAATGGAATGTACAAGACTAAAACATAAGACATTTAAACATAAAATTATGCGAAATATGGAAATATAAATCAAATAAATCCATTTACCTATTCACAAGAATATTCTAGTAGTTGAATAATCACATGAAATATAAATAGAAAATTTCATAATGATTGAATGCATAATGCTAGACTTCATAACAACATCGTCAAGACCTTATACCAAGACTACAAATTAGATTTTGTCAAGGTCTGGTACCAAGACACTTTTTTGTCTCATGAGACCTACCGATGCATTGACGAGATATAGCGAGCTCTACCTGTCACTTACTAAGTCCAATTCATTCCTCATATGAAAAGGTTTACACATAACATAAACATATGTATGAAAACTAGCATATGAAATGTCAATACATTTATCCATAAACCTTGAATGGTGTAAAAATAACACATCCAGTGTCAAAAAAATCACAAAACATTCAATACAATATGAATGTTTTGTATCATAATAAATCAACTTCAAACAAGCTTTAAATCGATCAAAGGAAGTTGACATAGATGAAATCAAAACATTTTTAGTGAAATATCTCTTTCTATTTTTAAATAATTTAAAAGTCCTATAATAACAAAATAAAATAATTATTTTGAAAATATTCTTATAAAATTGAATGGGAAGGTTAGACTATATTATAATGGATGAAAATAGCCACACCCACCGTATAAGTTAAAAAAGTACATTATTACATTCATTTTGTCGAAAAGGTCATAGAGTACCTTGTTAGGAAAACGACAAAAAGATTCCTTTCAAAATAAATATGGTCAAATAAGGTTATAAATTACTTTAACCCATAGTCTATTAAATAGTAAAAAAAATTAGAATTACTTTTTTAAGAGAACAGATATGTGGATGATAAAGAGGTCCCAATAGATACTTACGTATTAACAACCTCGGATATGTAAAGGGATTGTAGAATTAACCCTTACCTTGTAAATTTCCTTACTCAATGGTATGTTAACCTCATCTATAATAGTTAAAACATTTTTATTAAATTATACAAGAACTATATACAGAAATATGATGTCATATATGATCCTATAATATTGTGTTGTTTATAATATTTCATTAGTATCATCGTTTAGGGTGCTAACTGATTCATTTTCTTTTAATGCTTGGTTTCGTAAGCCATGATTGATGTGGATTATATGTATTTGATTCATTTATAGAATGAAATAATTTTCATAAAAATTATATTTAATCACAAAATGAAAATTATTCTTTAATGATTACGATGGGGAATGAATCTTATCATGTTCGTGGAAATGGTAATCCGTATGTACGCACGAGCGACAATATCATTATATTGTTGGTAAAATCGCATGTAATTTAATGGTATATAATATATACCGAATCATTAACATGTTATATTTATTATTACATCAGTTATACTCATTATTATCCCCATCCAAATAATGAAGTGTTTTAAAAACAAACTACATCACGACGTGAAGACAGTAAGTCGTATGTACGCACTTATGGTGACATTGTCATTTATATGATGGATAGAATAACAAAAATGGTTATAACACATTTATAATAACATCACATTATGTAGAATGTATTGGAGTTATTATTTTGGTATGGAAACAACAATGAAAGAAGAAGTCATGGAAGAAAAGAACTTGAAAGAGGGTGGTTAAATTATTACCTCTTCTTCGGGTGTTTCCTTTTGAGTTGATTGAACGGGATCCTTAGGATGGATTTATGAACAAATTAATGACTCTATGTTGGTATGAAGAATGTTGGGAGGATATTTGGGTAGGGTTTGTCTGATCCAAATGCATTTGGAGGTGTGAAATTAAGAGAAGGGTAAGTTCCCTTTTATAAGAGATGTGAGGTCACTTTAGGAACAGCTTGAAATATTATTTTATTATAAAATATTTTTTGGTATATAAAGGCTCAAAAATAATTTATTTCAAGGGTTAGATGGGGATGGGTCACAAACCATTCAAAAATTATATTTTTAAACTGGTTTATGGAACTATATTAACATTATATTTTTTATTTAACTCTTAGTTAAATAGTTTGACATTTACCATTTCTCTTTGTATTTTTATATTATATGGTTAATAAACTTAATATAAAATGCCCAGAGAACTCCATGTGGTTCATTATTAATATTTATAACCTTATCTAAGTTCTTTGGCTGATAAATTTATTTTTAGGAGTATTATATCAATTAATATTATTTTATTTTTTTTAAACACTATTATGTCAATTTTGACACTATTTAGTATTTTATTTTTAGTAAATCCCTAAAAACTTCATCACTTCGAATAAAATTTATTTAATAAACCCTAACATGTCATTTTGACAATGAAAATTAGGGGAATTCATCATAAGTCTCAATTTACATTTATTTGGATATTTATAATATCAATTATGTCCATATTTCAAAAATAAGGAAATTATTGCATCATCATTTTGTCATAAATGAATTCAATTATTTAATGTATAAAAATTATAATGAAAATAAAATTATGCAGAAAATAATTTTTTATTTCTAATTCATATTTATAGTCGAATTTATATAGTGTGTAACATTATATTAAAAATGGTTTAGTTATTAACCTTTGAATTTATAACTTTTAACTATTCTGTAAATAAAGTTTATAAAATTTCAAAATGTGAGTATTTCAATTAATATCGACTAGTTTGATTGTTCGTGGTGTGTTAAAAATTTATATCGTATACAAGGAAAGATGCTAAATTATTCAAAGAGAAATATATCGTGGATGCTTGGGGGGTTGAACATTATGTTAACGAACTCAAGAATTACAAAAGGAAAAATGTGTCCTTCCCCAAACACATAAAAGTTTACCCCACCATGGTATGAGTAATTTTTAATAAGATGGAAGAATAAATCAATAAAAACTAAGAATAATAAAATATAGAAAACAAAAAACAAAAAATATACTCTTCTTAAATCTTTTATTATTAGGATTGCTTATGTTCTACCCACAAATCATTGAATCATGATGAGGTCCCTTCCTCTAAGATGTTAATAATGGAGTTTTTTATCTACCCACGAAATTTCTGGGCATTTTTATTAGTTTTTAATGAATTATAGAAAATTTACTAGACCTGAAATTTTCTACCCACCAATAAATATTACACCAACTCAACTTTGAATGGTTAAAGGGAGGCCATAATTAAAGAATATCTTTATGAAATTTAATTTAGAGATTCCCCTTTGAGTTATCTGTATAAAAAACCTAGAATCATCCCATTTGATTGTAGGTATCCCGATATATAACTCTTGGAATGAGGTATGGTCCATTCTATCGGCCCGAATAAGTCTTCAACTAAGTCAAATTATTTAGGAATTTGGGAGTTCAAAGTGGATCTTGTTCTAGAAGTATAATTTATATCCAACGAAAATAGAATTCCAAAAAAAAGAAATTACTTGAATTAAATCACAATTGTAGGAGTTATTATTGAAATATATTGGCAATAGAAAACTGTAAAATTTCCAGAATTAACCAATTTTCACCCTTAAGATCGACACTCACCAAATATCAGAAATTGATGAAAAAATCTCAAAATGGTTAATGGGATGAAATTAAATCATTTAAAAACAAATGAATAATTTTGAAAATATTAACTCTGGTAAATCCCCATACACTTATCAATTGGACTCTTGGACAACTAATCATCAAAATCAAATCAAATCAAATTATAAAACACATATCCTTTATATCCAATACTTTAATACCAAGAAAGAAAAGATATCATGCCTCATCAAAAAACATTATTTCAAATTCACCATTCATATTATCCTATATATTTCCACATTTATTCTTCTCTAATGCACACAAAACACTTACCTCACTTTTCATTTTCTCTTGTCACACAAATGACAATTTGTGAGAAATGTCTTTATCAAACAAACTCATACAACGGTCACCATGGGATTGATAAGTTCATACATCACCACCTAATCTTTGTCAAAGAAATGTTATTATAATGAGGACTTTTATGGTTATTCTATGGCTTTTGGTTGGTAGGATTTTTATGTGAAAACTTTTGAGGTAGAATATGCAGGCATTGTCACTTTTTCAAAATTCTTTTTATTTTATTATTAGAAACTTCAACATTCCCATTGCTTTGTAGATGATATGGATTTGATTTGTTGTGATTCACCCCAAATAAATTAATAATGAATCCATTATCTTGTTAAAAAAGTGATTCCCTTGTACATTGATAATGCCTCTATGAACTCCAAACCTGGAAAATATGTTAGACATGAAAAATCATGATCAAATTTAGCATTTTCAGTACTAGTGGATTTTTCCACCAAATATTTGGAAACATAATCAACTGCAAGCAACATATAATAATATACAAATGACATTGTGAAATTTTACAAAATATTTCTCCCCCAAACATCAAAATTTTCACAAAAATTCAGTGGATTTTGGGGCATCTCTTGTCTCATTAAAATATTTCAAAAAAATAAACATTTTTTAAACCTTTATCAATATTCATTTGCATATTTAAAAAGTGTGGGCCAATAAAGTCCAATTTATAAAACCTTCTTTGCTATAATCTGAGGTTGAAAGTGGCCCCAACAAACTAAGTTTGGATAAAACATAAAGTAATAATCAATCTCACATTCTAGAGAAAATCTTATTATCAATTGGTCATTGTGAATCTTCAAAAGAAATGGATCATCCCAAATGTAATATCTTGAATCAGATAACATCTTTTGAATTTAGTGGGAATTAATATGAGAAGGGACCTGATATGTTACAAAATAATTTATCATATCATCAAACCAAGTAACTTATCCATCAATCATGTACTACTACTCTCCGGGATGATGGTCATTTAGTGGTTCTCTATCTTTAATTTCATCTTTAGTGGTGTTGGGTTGTATACTTGTGTGATCATCCACTTAGTTCTTAGATACCTTCTTATATGTGATTTCTATGTTGAACTCATTCAGTAATAACATTTTTCTCACCAACCTCAATTTAGCTTCTTATTTCTTCATCAAGTACTAAATATTTTCATGATTAGAAAACACTATGACTTTATTTAGAAATATATATAATTAAAATAATTCTAATGAAAACACAACGACTGAAAACACTTTTTCTATTATTGTGTTGTTGAATTTTTCCACATCTAATATTATTGACATATATGAAATGACATTTTCCCAACCCTAAATTCCCTAAGAAATGACTGATCCAACTTCTTGGTTTGATGAATTATAAAGTATCTCAAATGGTTCTTCCCATTTTTGTGGCTGCATTACTCTTGCAGTAATTAGACTCCCCTATTTAACTCAACAAATTCTTCCCTAAATACACTATTAAAATCAAAATTATGATATTTCAAATTTAATATAGATATTTGGAGATAAATCATTCTGAAATCATTGATAAAATTATCTTATAATTATACAAGTCCTAAATATTATCTAACATGATTCACGCAAGTTTGGTCTGGTAAAGAATTTATGAATTTAATATTTCATTTACCAACTTCTATGAGATTTTTGGAAATGAAGTTCCCATGTACAATTCCTCTCTAAACCATGAAATGACACTTTTAAAAATTCAAAACAAGATTCTTTTCTATGCATGTTTTCAGTACATTTTCATGATTTTTCAAACAATGGTCCAAATAATTTCCAAAAATCATGAAATATCCCATGAAAACCTCTAATGATTCATCAATTTGATCATAAAAATCATATACAATGAACCTATAAATTGAACTTTTATCATTACACAATCCAAATAGTATTCTTTTTATCCAAAAGTGCTGAATGTACAAGTAATGGTAGTCTTATCTAGATCCTCTGGAGCAACAGGTACTAGGAAATAACATAAAAATCCATCCAAAATGAAATAATGAGTTCTACCTGCCAATCTATCTAACATATGATCAATGAAGGGGATGACAAAATATTCTTTTCTAGTGAACTAATTCATCTTCTTAAAGTCTAAGCACACTCTCCAACCATTCAAAAATTTTAGAAGGATTAATTCATTCTTCTCATTCCTCAAATGTATAGGCCAGTTTGTTTTTAAATTACATGGATTGGGCTAACTCATTGTGAATATAAAATGGGATAGATGATCCCATATTCCAATATCTTACCAATATCTTTCTTTACAACCTCCATCATGGAGGGGTTCAGCCTCATTTGGGGTTGTCAGACAGAGTTGCAATCTCAATCAAGAAAGATTCTATTTGAACATATTTTTGGTTGATTCCTAGAATATCACCTAAAATCAACCATATTTCATGGAAATTATTTCTCAAAAGATCAATCAATGATTTTTCATAGGCTTAATAAATATTAATAGCAATTATCACTTGTAATTTCTCTCCCCCCAAAAGGTAAAAATATTTTAAAACAGTGGGGAGTGGATTGAATTCCAAATCAGTGGCTTGGACAATGGATAAAATTTATTTGAGGTTCCCCACACCCAGAGGGTGGACATCCTACACACAATAAATCATATCAGCATATTCTTCATTCAAAAAATATATCAAAGAAATTATATTTTAACTCTTCCTCTCACATGAATTCAGAATCTCCAGAAGTTTGGGAATCCTAATATTCCATGATATTTTCAATAAAAAAAGTCTCTCCAAAGGATTAGAATTCATGGAACATACCTGATTCTTAAATGCATTCAGTACAAACTTAATGAGATATTTCTAATATTTAGAGATTATCATATGGGTGCCTCATGGTTTTAAAAATATTTTAGTGGAATGTGATATCTCCAAACTCCATGTTTAGGGTCCTTTGTGGATATTGAAGATAGTTTTGGCAATTTTTAAGAATGTTCTCCCAAAATGATTGGTGAGTGTGATGGTATCATCTCCAAAATTCAGCACATAGAAATATGCTGGGAATAAGAGATTGGTGGCTTTCAAAAAGACATCCTTCAGAACCCATTCTAGGAAAACTATGGATCTATTTACTAGACAAACCACCACTCTTATGGGATTCAATTCTACCATATGAAAAGAATTGTATATTGAGTGAGTCAATACATTAATGGATGAACCTAGGTCACACAATACATTAGATAAATGTATTGAACAAATTTTGCACATACAGTAAAATGTCACTAGATCTTCCCATTGGTTGGAAACTGTGGGCTGATAAAGGTTAAGACACTCCTTCATATGTTGATCCTCTCATTACCATGGTGTCTCTTATTATTGGAGCAATTTTCCTTGAAATTTTTAGAAAAATGTGTAATTTTTTAAGGGATTCAAGTTGGAGGTATTGATATCCACATTCTGGTAGGTTTCTTGAATTTCTTTCTGAATTGCTTCTTGTTGAAACATCTTTGAATCAATCATCCTTGATAAAAATGGTGTGGGTATGTATTTGTTATCCATTTTATTAATTTCAAATGGTGTTTATTGTATCATCTACTTTGGAATATTCTTTTCATCCTCCTAATTATTCTCTTATTCTCAGTGAATTTTCATATAATTCTCAGAATTTACAACTTCATCCTCCCTCAGCCTAGGTGGTCTTATTTCAGGCTCAATGGCGTCTAGTGGGGGAGTTATTTTCCAAATATTGTTTTATTATGTTAGAATTTTCTGTTGGGATTTGGATTTTTTGGGATGGGATTTTACCTGGGTTTTGGTTAGTAAGTCCATGAGACTTTCAAATTTTTTGGAAAAAATCTTTTATGGTGTCTTTCACCCCCTCAATATCATATGTATACTATATGTTTATAATTTGAGGTAGTGAATTGGTGGATGAATTATTATAGGGTTTATGGAATGTGTGAGTTCTTTGGTATGAAGTCTGGTTATAAGATGGATTTTTTTAAAATGGTGGTGTGTTCCAGAATGGGTGCCTAGCATGATTCTTCTGATAACCAAATCCATATGGGACTTGGTTAGGCTCACACCATCAATGTTTTTATAGAAATTTCATTGTCTTAATGGATTCTAAGGAACTTTTTATTCCCATTATTTCATCACACTAGTCAATGAAATGATCAGGTGATTAGTATAATCCACACGCCTTAGTCAATGCTTGTTGGTCACCCAATTGTTTCAAGGCCATATGTCTCACAAAATTAGAAATATATTCAATCATAGTTTATAATAATGGTGATTTATGAGACGTTTTTACCTCATGGAAACCTATTTTTCAAGTTCCACTTGTACCAAATTATTGTGAGTTTTGAGCTAGTTTTTCAATCAAGCACTTGAATTATGCTAGTGAATTTTCAATAAATTCACATCCCGATGATGAATCCAGAATGTTTAAATAATTTTCAAGAATTCCTTCATAAACTAATACCATAATATAATTCTATTCAATTACAAGATGGGGAAATTGTAAAATATCTACTTAAATCTCTCCCAGTACTCGTAAAGAGTTTCTCAAGATTACTTTCTGATGGCATATATTTCCTTTCTGATGGTTGTGCTCCTGTAGGTGGGGAAGAATCTGGGCATGAATCATTTTACTAATTCCTTAAAATCATTCAAATATCCTGGTGGTAAGCTATAAAACTTTCTTTGGAAGCTCCTTCTAATGAAAATGGGAATTCCTTCCTCCTTACATACTCCCCAGCTACTCCTCAGGGTCTGAAAGTAGAGTAAACATCCATAAACTCTTTAATATGATTGATTGGTCTTCACTTGACATGCCAGAAAATTCTAGGAGCAATGGAATTATTTTAGGTTTCATGTTAATATCATTTTATAATGCTTCCAAGAAATGTTGATTGTTTTGATTAAGTAACTGTGGTTCACAATGGTCTCTAAGTGTTCAGTTTTGATTTTCATCCATGATTGCAGGCTAGGAGTGAACACTTGAAGTTCACTCAAGTCTGCAAGTTTAATTTCCTCAAATACTTATTTCAAATTCAGGTTTCTAAGTCTACTCAACACAGTTCATTCAATTTTAGGATCTATGGTAGAAGGGTCATGGTTTATATTTCTTGTTAGGAAATATAAGAAAAAAAATGCCACTACCTTCCTAGAAATTACACAAACTTCTTGATAGGTGTCCATAATGGGGTGTGGAAAAAATAATATTTGTCTAAGTTAAAATATAGTATATTAATTAACCTAGGATTTATCCAAATATTAGCACACTATAATCAAACTGTCACTTAAAATAATAGAATGAATTCGTGGATTTTTTTTGAGATTGTTTGATTTTGGAAAAACAAGAATGAAACTGAAAAAATAAAAATATTAATGTCAATTTGATAAAAATAAGTGATTGAAACTTTTATATGATTTGGTGATTATGTCAGGGTTCATTTTACAATTGTAATTTTATCATAGTTCATCTTTTCTAATTCTCTTCTACTAAGTCAATAAAATTGAGAATACACAATCATCTCTTCTAACTCCCCTAGTCAAACAATAATGGTGAGAATAAAAATTAATAATATATCACATTGGACTAATATTCTTTGATTTCATGATAGTGTTTTAGAGAATACCCATGAATTAGGAAATTTACAATTGGGTCTTTTTTATCCCAAACAATCAATAACATTCACTACTCCTCACACATGTACTGGCGATCATTAAGTACTTCACCACTAAGAACTGATATATTTCCTCTTATATAGGCTAGATCCTAATATAGGGAGAAATTAATAATTGAACCAAGATATAAACATAACCGAAAATAAAGTCAAACATACTAGTATATGATAATGAAACTCGTTATAAGAAATTGAAAATGATTTCGAAGAAGGGATAAAAGGATCTTATGACATTTAGTGAAGGAAATCAGAATTGAAAAAGGAAAAACCTATAATTCCTAAATAACATCTAATTTCACCCCACCATGGTAAGGGTAATTTTGAATTAGTTTGAAGAATAAATCATTAATAAAATAATTAGATTAAAAGATAGAAAACAATGAACAAAAAATATGCACTTCAATAATATGTCCCCTAGAACATTGCTTCTATTCTACCCACACATCTTTGAATCATTCCAAGGTACTTTTTAACTATATGTGATTAATGGATTTTTCCATCTACCCTAAAAATTTTAATGAATTTGGGGACGTTTTGAATGATTTATTTCTAAATTACAAGACTTTACATTTTATATCTTCTGATCCCTATTCCACAAACTACACTTTTTCATGTTCGAGTGAGGCCTTATTTAAAGCCCATCATCATGAAAAATAATGCAGATATTCCCCTTTGAGTTAGATATAAAAATGATCTATAATCATTCAATTTTATGCTCGGTAGCTTGAGATAAGCCTCTTTAAATGAGGTTTGGTTCATTCTGCCGACCAGAAAAAGTATTCAACTTAGTCGAATTATTTGGGTATTCGGGAGTTCGAATTGGATCTTGTTCTAGTAGAATAATTTTTATCCCCCATACCTAGAAATACTAAAATAAAGGAATCACTTGAGTTAGAAAACAATGTTAAGATTTATTCTTGAAATACGGAGGCAATATAAAACTGTTGAATTTCCAGAAATAACCAATTTTCACACTTAATCTCAAAACCCACCAAAAATCATAAAATGATGAAAATAAGATAAAATTGGTTAATGGGTATGGATTAAATAATTTAAAAACATATGAATAATAATTAAAATATGAAATATATCAATTGGTCATATGATTTAAGTATTTCAATGTGGTCTGAGACACTTCGATTTAAAAATCCCTTTTTAAATGTTTATAGATTTAATTTATAAATAATGTTATCCATGTAAATATTGCAGATATTATTTTATATTTTCATTTAAATTGATAAAAAATGATTTTAAATTATATTTTATTTATATATTTAATTTCTTTAAAAGTATTTTAAAAATTAATACATTTAAATTTTTTATAAGAAATATTTTGAGAAATGATTAAAGGAATGTTTTATTCATAATAAACATGGAGACAAAGTATTTTCCATTTATGTGTATATTTTTTAATTTTTAGATTCATTTAAATTATTTTATTTTTTTCTTAAATGAAAATACATGTTTTAATTTTTGGTTATTTTTGAATACAGAAAGATTTTTTAAATAAAAGTGGATTTTTATACGAATTATTTTCCTCCAAATGGGATTAAAAGTGTTTTTTAATGGGTATTATGTTGAATGAGTTTTATTCCTGAAATTTTACATAATAATTATTTGAAACATTTTATCTCAATACATTTTATAATATGTCTTGAGAACCATTATATCTCATTATATACAGGTGATCCCGATATAGCTTATACAAAGGTTTGATCCCCATTTTAGGTCATGGGTGAGCCTGATATTATTTATATGAAGGTTCATACCCAATGTAAATATAAAATTAATTATATAAAAATAATATTGTAAATAGAACATATAATTATTCCAATTGAAAGGGTTTTATGTATATGAATCTTTAATTCACATAAAATAGTTTTAATTTTTTTCTATAGGTTTTAATGATTTTATTTCGGAAAAATGTTTGTCTCTTTTTCTGGTGAAAATATTTTGTTTCATAAGACTAATGGTTTTCATTCATTCTATGTACCTTACTGATATATTTATGCTCATCCCAATTTTTAAAAAACTTTCACCAGTTTCAAGGATGAGTAGCTAGAAATATGTGGACAAGATTAAAATTGTGATGTTATATAATGGGAATAAACTTTGTGTTGTTATAGAATGTTTTTTTTGTAAAAAATGCATACTAAATAAATGTGTCCACTTGCAATGTATGGGTTTAATTAGTTGAGTTTTTAAAAATCCTATGAAATAATAAACATAAAATTTTATAAAATTTTATTTCAAATACAAAAATACTATAAAATGATATGTTTATGTTCAATGTTTTATATCTATCATGCATATATTTGGCCAACTATCCCGAAAAAATGTGTAATTCATTTTTTATATCAATACTTTTAGGGATGAAGCTATATATATAATTAATATATAAAATATTTATATCATTATTCGTGTTTTATAGATTATATAACCATGATAAATGTACATGGACTAAAACCACCCAATGAAGACATACCTTTAAAATGAATCATATATCACCTGAAATAGTTATTTGAAGGATAAATTGTTTTTAAGTGGTTGATAAATAGTAATAAGTAAATAATATATGTTATAATAAAAATTATTAAGGATATATGATATATTTATAATAAATATATATTTATTATACATGAGGTTTGAACACCTATAAAGAATGTCGGACATGAGGTAAGGGATTTCTGTCCCACTTATATTTAAAATAATCAAATGTCATATTCACCTCATGTTTATATTTTTAGGTTTATATAGAACCCATGGATTTATATTATTATTATTTTTATGAAAATAATATGATATAAATTTCCATATTTTTTTATTTCTTTCATTGGGCTAATGATTAAAATTCTTCCAATGGGGTAAGGGTTTTATGTTAAATATTCATAGTTTTTCCTAATTATTTATGATAATGTCAAGACGATGAAATTATTTGATATACCTATCACAAAACTCATTAATTTTATTATCCTATATTTATTTATTTAGAATTAAAGTTTTAATTTAATTTTAATCACCTTAATTAGTCAAGATATTGAATTTATTTTTCTAAGTAAAATCAACTTTATTTCACTTTATGGTTGAAGAAAACAATTTTTTCATATTTGTGATTTCTAGAAATATATTAAATAAGTTTTTTGATCTTATACAATTATTTATTAAACTCATTTTTATCCTTAAAATATTTCTTTGAAAATGATAAATGGAATCTTATATTAATTTTTCTGAATGGGTTTCTTATATACTTTTTAATAAACATTTTATGGTTTTTTTAATTAACATCTAAAGTATGAACTGATTTTCCAACCCACCTGTCCTCTAAAAAAATAAAATAATCCTTTATAATTAACTAATACTACATTAAATGAAAAGTATTTTAACTATATTTTGTTAGATATTAGTTTATATAAAGCAATTTTCAAAGCTGAACAAGTATTTTCCTAATGAATGTTTTACTGATATTAAAGTGGTATTCTTATTAATAAAAGAAAACAACCCTTGATTTAACATATTATTTAATTAGTATATTATCTAATTGTAACATCATTTTTCTCTATATAGATTTTATATGTTTAAGATCACAACATTTTTATGAAATATATTTCTACTTCATGGGTGGAAATATGATAAAATGATGAAATTTATATGAAACTCATTCTTTTTAATGGTTTCTAATATAATAAATGTTTTATAATCTTAAGTAAGATGTATATATGATTTAATTTTTGTTATTATTGTGACCATGATCATATATCCCTCTAATTCATTAGGTAATTATTTATATCTCATGTGTGAAACAATATTGGAATGGGGAGTATACCTAGTTCAATAAATGAAATCATTCACTATGATTGTATTGGGTGTAAAACTTCACTACTATGATTGTTTGGGGAGGGAAACCAATAAAACATGATAGTATTGGAAGTGATCCTTTACTATTAATTAAATTTTTTATTTTCTTATGTGTATTCCATAAATCTTTATCTTATAAAATTGTTATGCTCTCATGGGAAAAGTTAATTTATTTGATTATGATTCATGTCAAATGAACTTCAATTATTTATTCCATTACTTAATATTATTGACTATGTAATATAGTGTATGTTTTAAAATGTTAATCTCATGTTCTCAACCCCTTATGATCACTTTAGTAATAATTTATCATTTATATCTTCCATATTTACAATTATAGTTCCAATGATCTCATACATTCTTATGTTTCTTTTCCATGAGTTATATAGAAATATTTTAGATATGAAATATCTAATAAGGTTACCATTTTTTAATAAATATGTGTGATATGATTTAGTTCATTTATTAACTAATTGTTAAGGTGTCCATGTTTCCAAACATACTATTCCTATACCATTATGGAATAGGTCATTTTTTTATCTGTTGAATATCCATCAAATAATATGTAATATATATATATATATATGAAATTTATGGGATGTTATATATGGTATCTGAGAAATATTTAGTTATCCTTTAGAGACCAGGTTGAGAAAACATTAGTTATAACCCTGGGGATAAGACTATGTATGAGATAAAATACTAATGTTTTGATAATGATCATGGATTACCAAGGTTAAACCTAAAGATTCTTTTATTAATAAGTATGTGTCTTGATTTTTACGTAAAATAAATTATTATTCATGATTAGTATGTTTTAACCTATGAATAATGTTTATCACACTATTAATTTTTGTTTTAGTTGACAGATAGAATAGGAATGAATCTTGTTAATGATGAAAATGATGGTAAATACTGTCATTTTACTCATGATAAAACAAATGCTATGAGAGATGGGATGGGAAATATCGTTGTTATGCTCATAAAAATTTCTTAGGAAATGAATCATGATGAACATATAAATTAGTTAATGAGGGGAAAACATTCTGTTGATTCCCCTTTGAGGAAATGTCCACCATATATTAACTGTTCCATTAATCCACTCATAACTAAGAATTGGTTAAGTACTAATAAAAAGATACTTCCTATCCTCCTATGATCGGATCATAAAATGTAATTTTGGTTTTCTATTAATTGAAAGGTGATGTGGAACAATGATAAAATATCATCAAGAATACAAGGAAACAAGATGAAATTGAATCCATATAGGGGGATGAGTTTAGGATATATTTTTTCAATAATTAATTTCGTATTATTATTTATATGAAAATAGAAAAGTAATTCTTAGAGCTGAACTAGACAGATTATGAATCTGGTAGAACATGTGAGGATGCTTTTAGAAGATTTTAGAATAAGTTTGAGGTACACCTCTAGTATTATCATCCAATTAAAAAGTTAGGTTGACTGATTCTTCAATGGCATAAAACCAAGTCTCCTAAGGAAAATAGCATTAAGATAATTCTATAGCAATGAATAAATCATATGATGTGTAATCATTGTGGAAATAGATATTAGAGATAATCATAAATCAAATGGTTTATATATTAAAGTAAAGATTAAATTCAGAGAAAATATTAAAAATCCTGGATAGAAGAATATGATATTTCATTTATGCTTGACGTGTGGAAAGAAACATGTTAGAAATTTTCTTAAGCGTACTTGTAAATTTTTGAAGTGTGGAAAGGAAGGTAATCAGGATATAAAATACCAAAAATATATGAACAGACAATTTTGTAAATGTAACAATTGAAAAAAACATATAATTCAGTATAAACATTTTATTATATCAAATGAAATGTCTATGGGATTTATTTTAAACACTTCTCAAATCTAAATCCTAATGAAAATGATAAATGTCATTAATCTCTTAAGCCGAGAGACCAATGCATATATCATGTGATCATTATTGGGGATGTGGAGTGTCATTAATAAGTATTACAATATATACTTACCATCAATTATAAAACTGGAAAGGTATTATATGATTTTGTATATAACCACTCTTTTATATATGACTAATTTCTTAATGGTATAAAAAATATCTTCCCAATGATTAGATGTTGAATTATAAATAAAAACCCCTAATGGTACGATGATCACATCTCAGGTCTAGGATTTTTCTCTATTTGAGGTTTGTGGGAATGAAATTCCTTAAAGTATTCTTGTCCACCCCCTTGTTGAATTTGATGTTATTTTATGAATTAATTAAATTTAATTACACATATCACTCATCAATCCTAGAGGAAGGAAAATCACATTTGATATTTTGAACTAACTGATGATTCTATGTTGATGTGATGATAAATTCAATCTTACAATGGAATTAAAATCCATTATATGTGTCATTAATCCCATCTGTGACGGTTTTTTTCTCAAATGTTTGGGGATAAACTCAACAACATAATTTTTCCTATTATATGATTGTTTTTGATATATTTTCATAATAATTTCATAGTATTCCACTAAATCATGAATTTGTGTTCTCAATATAACTCATAACTAGTGATATACATATTTTAAATTCTTAATATATGATTTTCCAATTGAGCTATAGTAAATGAATAAAAAACTATGGGAGAATCTTAATAAGGGATTTATTCGGCCAAGTGAGTCACCTTGTGGTGTAATAGTTCATTTTATTAAGAATAAACATGGATTAATGTGACTATGAATTGATTATAGAGAATTTATCAAGATAATAGTCATGAAAAAGTATCATCTACCCCATATGGATGGCTTATTATCTCAACTAAACAATGATAAATACTTTTCAATGATTTAATTTCATTCTCGATACCATCAATTGAGGGTAAAAATGAAGATATTCCCAAGATATCACACTCTATATGGTATGGAAACTATGAATTGATAGTGATGTCATTTGGTTTTCTGAATTCCTTTAATATATTAATGGATTCAATGAATAGTGTCTTTAGAAATATCATGGATTGGATTAAGGTACACTTTAAAAATGATATTCTTATATATTCAAAGAGTATATAAGGGTATGGAGATCATTCGAGAATTTTTTTGAAAAACATGAGGAAGAAGAAAATTTAGGAAAAAATGAATTGTGAATTTTTGACTTGGATATATTCATTTTTTGTTCATATAATCTCAAGTGAGGGTATATTAGTTGATCCTTCAACAATAGAAGTTATTGACGGTTGGACCAAGTCAACCACTTTGACTAATTACAATATTTCTCTTCTATTGACATGATATTATCCGTATATTGTAGAAACATTCATTCATATGTACAATCTAATCACCAAGTTAACTCGGTAAGAAGCTACATACATTGGATGGATGTATGGGAATAAAATGTCAAGAACTGAAGAGAATTTTTTTTAGTGCACCTATGGTTATGGTACCATATAATGGAGAAGGTTTTATAATCTATAGTTATTCATTAAAGAAGGAACTGGTATGTGTTCGCTTGTCAACATATATGGTAATCAATTATGCCCCACCCAAATTTCTGTTTCTTAATTTATATGACCAAAATCATGATTTTTAGTTGGCTACAATAATTTATCATTAATGATATAGTGTAATTATTTTTATGAGGAATGGTGTGATATATATACTGATTTTTAATGTTAAATTATATTTTCACAAAAAACGTTGAATTTGGGTTAGAGAATATGGATGGAACTGATAAAATGTTATTATTACTCAATACATTAACACCTAGGGAAAGCGAAAGAGTGGGGGATGTTATTAAAAGAAAGGATATAAAATATTAAATATGACAAGGATCACAAAGGAACTAATATTTCAATATTTAAAAAACATGGATCCTAAAATCATAATGGAAGTGGAGAAATGTTTTCATTCTCAAATGAGTATTCAATAATCTGTCCATGTGAAGATTAAATAGGCTTAGCAAGAAAATTAAGAGCTACAGAAGAATATTAGAAATTATCTAGAGAGTAACCTTGATTATAACGGAATGATAACTATTTATAACCATTTATGTGTTTCATCCACACTATATTTGAAGAACGATATATTGGATGAGGAATATAGTTTACCATTCTCTATTCATCCTAGAAGTTTAAAAATATTTATAAATATAAATTAGAAAATTTTGGTGGGATACGAAGAATAGATATATTTCTAATTATTTATCTTGATTCATAGTATATGATAAAATTAAGGGTT
Source organism: Viscum album (assembly GCA_963277665.1). Lineage (NCBI taxonomy): Eukaryota > Viridiplantae > Streptophyta > Magnoliopsida > Santalales > Viscaceae > Viscum > Viscum album. Next base: position 409,651,340 of record OY728130.1, read on the forward strand.
CCAAATAAAAGAATAATGGTATGTTATATCCATTACCTATGATATAATTTAAATGGGAAAATGTTATCATGGACCTTGTTTTCAGACTCCCCAATACATCTATGGTCTATAATGAAATATGGGTTATATTCAATACCCTTATAAATTAAACACACATTATTTACATTAGAGGTGACTTATATCTTGATCATCTTAAAAGAATATAAATCAAGTAATTATTAAGGCTTCATGAATTGACATGTTTTATTGTATATTAACTAAATCCTAGGTTAACATTGATGTTATTAAACTGTCTTCAGCAAGATATGGATATAAATTTCTGTTTCTAAAAGGTGTATCATCCTCATATAAATGATCAATTTTGTAACACCATTCAAACCATATAGGGTATGTTGATATCTTGTTCTAAGTATTTCAATGGTGGTTGGTTTTGACACATTCCCTGGGTGCAGATTTCATATAATAATATCATTCACTCAAGAATTTATAAGGATCCATATGAATATCCCAATGGAAATAATTGTCAAAATCCAATGTAATGGGATAAATATAGGTTATAATTTCTACTGGGACATGATATAGATAAATAAATGGTAGACAAATCTTGAGTCATTCAACTCCACATCAAGGCTACTCAGAGTCAATATAAAAGTTATGTTGACAGTCATCAGTGTGATCTATAATTTGAAGTTAGTTAGAATTTTTTTATATGAATTTATACATGGAAGATTATTTTTATAAAGCGAAACAACGTAAATTTATTCCTTATGTATATTTTTTTTAAGATTCTTGATTGAGTAGGGATGGAATCTTCTCACTTGGTTATCTTTTGAACCCTTCTCAATTTCATGTTATGTTCCATGTATCTATCATAATTAATTACATACATGATCCATAACATGATATAAACTCATATATCATACCACTTAGATATCAAAATTATTAATAATAACAACATATAGAAATATTATATCACGGATATAATACTCAATAGAGGATAACTGCACACTTTTTGAAAGCTCTCGCGAGATATTAAATATGTGATGAAGCATCATGGAAACCTTGGTATGTAATGAAAAATATATATCCTAATTTTATTATATCAAAGTAATAAATTTTAATATATAGATTCATTTTTTTGGTTAAAATGTACATTCATGATATTTTATAATATATCTCTCTTTAAATAATTTAATTTCTTCTATAACATTCATTACAAGAAATACCAGGTTTAAACAAACTATGATATACTATTAAAATAAAATTATATTATAGTTATAATTTTAATATTGGATTTGTGGGTATGAATTGGACTAAATAAATTATAAAAAACAAAATGTTACTGATACACAAATGTAATTTATTTTTTATCAATTAATTAGATAAAAAAATAAAAACAAATTAAGATAAAAAATATTTTTTCTTAACAATCTGTTTATGAGTGATTTGTATTTTTATATTAATAAATTAAATTAATCAATTTTTTTTGAATTATTTTAATGAAATATATATATTTTAAATTCAATAAAATATTTTAACAATCATTTAATATTATTACTCGGAATGGGATAATAATCTATCATGTTATATGATTAAAAAAGATATTTATCTAAAAGTGTTTTTCTTTGCATTTTTTCTCACTTATTTTAATATTATTTTATACATTTTAATGCTATTTAATTTGATAAAATGGTTTCAATATATTGAATCAGTAGTTCTTAATTTGTTAAATATTAACCTTTTATTTTTGGGTCAATTTTAATTGTAAGCATGGTAATAGTTATCACCTCGATAAACTGTAAATTTGTTTAATAATTTTTAAAACTAAGTGACAAGGTCCTAATTTTTCATAATTATTCTAATTATATGAATATAATTCTACCTTTATAACCTCTCACTCCAAACATAATTCTTCAATGGACACTTTTCCATGAAAATAACATATATACTATTAGATATAATGAAAGTTACATAATGTCACCATCTTAGATTTATATGTCTCTTCTGTTTTAAATAGTGGAAAAATAAAGTTAAAAATTAATATAATGACTCTAGAATAAAGAAATTTTTCTAATGGTAAAAATCTTTTTGTGTTGTTTATAAATTAATTAATTACCTTATCTAATAATGAAATTCTAGTGTAGAATATATTTAATTAAGAGAAAAAAATAAATGATTTTAAAAATATTAAAAGTTATACAATTTAAGTGGGTTATAGTGATCCATGATTTTTATAGATAGTCATGAAAGATTTTAATTTTTTAAAATTATTTCATTCAAAAAAAAAATTCAATAATGAATTTAATTCAAATGAAAAATAGTGTCAAAATGGGAATTGAAGATATTTTCTCAACCTAATAATTTATTAAACTAAATAAAAATAATGAAAATATTTCTAGAGAAAAATTAATACAATAAATGTTGAAAAGTTTCTCATTTTTTTCAATTTAGGATTCAATAGTTACCATATAATTTAAACTATATCCCTTATAGAGTGAAAAAATATATCCCTGTGGTTAATGAAAAAACGGGTTAACTAAGGTGTTAAACCAAAAGATTTGTTTTAAAATATATCTCAAAGCTATCCTAATTTTTTGGATGATTAAATTTAAACCCTTTCATATAATATAAATTAATACTTATCCTTTTAGAGTCATTTTAGCTTGTGAATGACATTATTATATTTTACTTCCTAATGAAATTATAAAAGGGCCCCTCCCCTCACTTATAAAACAGAACATCTTCTTTCTCTTATTTACCCTGATTTGGGACATATAAACCCTAAACCAGTGTCTTCCCAAATAAACCAGAAACAATATAGAGGTTATGGACTTCCCAAAAGGACATACCTAAGGACCATAAGAGTAGATCAAATAAACTTATTTCGAAGAAGGGGATATCAAATTAACTAATCAATTTATTATTAATTCTTATTTTACCTCCTCTAAATATACTATATTATTAATAAAATCAAATCTCCAATATCATAATTATATAGAATATTTTTATTTTTATTAAAACACCTTCAGTCAACATCTTTCAATCAAAATGGGAATTAAATGTACCACTTGTGTCTAAGTGCGACTAATTGTCTCCACATAGTAATAAAATTCATTTTTCACCACCATATTTCATGCATGGTTATTATGATGGATTTAATGTTTACATATGATAATTATAAAATAATAGTACCTCTATAATTATAATATTTGATCTCATTCTTACCTTAAAAGCCATTCAAAAATGATAACATCACACATGTGTATGTGAAAACTATCACCTCCGCAAAGCGATTTGTTTCATTTTTTATTTTCAAATTTAATTTAACGGTAATAATCATAAATTTAGTAAATAAATAAATAAATATATATATATATATATATTTTATATAATAATGACCATATATAGTTGAATTATTATTTACATTTGTTTTCATTCATCTATTAAAAATTGAAAGTATCATCCACGCATACGCATGATATATTATCTCCATGAACGGTCCCATTCATTTTTCATATATATTGTTTTATAGGTGAATATAAATATGAATATAATTAATATATAAAATATTATTAAAAATACTAAAAAACTTATTATGCATCCATAATCAAATTAAATGGACCAAAACTACTAAATCAAAACATAGGTGTAAAATGAAACAGATATCACCCGAAACGGGGAATTTAATGAATAATTGTTCATGAACAGCTCATAAAAGGATAAAAGTAAATAATATGTTGTATGATATATATATTTGATTACATTTAGGGAATATATATATAATAAATCTGTTATTATCATATAGGATTCTTGAATGTGTATCAAGGATGTCATACCTGATGTAATGGATTTTTTTCTCACATTAATTTTTGTGGCACACATACCATATTCAAAAATTAATTTAATCTCTATGTTTAATATATATATCATGAATGTATTTCATGATTATCGTCATTAAAATTATTGGATATAAATTTTCATCTATGGTTCTTTATCTCATGGGTCTTATGATTCAAATTTTACCACTGCAATAAGGGTCTTATGACGCAATCTCATTGTTTATATGGATTGTTTATGATAAAGATTACGATAAGGAAATATTATGATCTACCTCTCAAGAAACTAGTGAATTTTTGTATCATATTTCTATTTCCATATGATAAATTTTTTTCATTAATTTTTATCACCATCTGTACTCAATGGACTGAAAATATGTTTTCACGGAAAACTGGCTTTAATTCATTATTTGGTCGAAAACAATTCTTTATCCATGTTTATATTTTATAAAAAAAAATTCAAAAAAGGCATGTTAATATTCCCCCATTATTTTTTAAATTCATTTTTTCCTATGTTATGTATTTTATAAAATATATTAATATAAATGTTCTTATCTTTTATCGAATGAGATTATTTTAAATTTTTATAAAACTCTTGAAGCAATGTTTTCTTATAAATTATATAACATGAATATAATTTCATGCTATCATGAACACTCAACACTATGAACCATCATTTACATTATTCCAAGGATATTTTGAAAGAAAATTATTTCAAAAATATTGATTGAATTTTTAAGTTTGAAAATATATTTTCAATTCTAGAAGGGTATTTTCCTCAATAATGTTTTAATGATATTTTAATGGATTTTTTATTCATTTAATACGACAACCCTTGATTTCATTTGTACATTTCTGGGGATGTGATCCAAGGTTTCTATCTTTATTATTTCTTTGAATGGTTTATGTTTCTTATTACAAGTGTTCTATGAAGCCAGTTTATTTTTAAAGGGTTAGGGTATCATAAAATGATGAAAGGTTTATTAAACTTGTTTCTTTTAATGGGTTTTGATATTATTAATGTTCTATGACCTTGTGTCAAACATATTTTTTATGTTCATAATGTAATGGGTGAGACTAATATTGTATAACCCTCCTATGGATTTGGTAAATATTGATATCTCGTGATATAAATAGTATTCGATTGGGGAGTTAATCCAGTTTGTTATTGGATTCTTCTAACTAATATAGTTTTGTATTATGTCATGACTACTACGGTGGTTTGAGGAGTGAACCAAATACACAATGATAGTCTTGGAAGGGTTCCATGACTACTAAGAAAATGATTTTGTTTTCTTATGTGTAGAACATGAATCTCAGACTTATTCTAAGGCTATTACCTCAAGGATCATTTTCTTAGAATCCTTTATGATTAATGAATTATCATCTAACAATATTTAAGCAATTAAATTGGATTATTATCTATTTCATGCATGTTATTCTTTTAAAATGTTAAAATTGTATTATATTTTTCTAAATCTCTAGTTATTCTTATGTGATCATTGACATCTCCCTTGTTTACACTTACTGATCATCTAACATTTCCCTTTATTATGTTTCCTTTCACTGGGTCATGAGATAGATTTTATGTATTATTTTTATAAAAATGTTTCTAATTATTAAGAACACATTGGGAGATGATGTAGTTAATTTATGAACACATGGTTTTTGGTCCCCTTTTTACAAATATACTAAATATACATGATTCTATCATAGATCATTATCTTATGTAATGAATATTTATCTAATAAGATGTAATATCAATGTATTAAAAATATGTGTCTCTATATATTGGCACAATCATTTTAATTTCCTCCTATAGTATGTGGTCAAATAGTATTGATATAGTCACTAAAGCATACATAACACTGAATAAAGAATTTTTTCATGGAAAATGATGTTCATTTATGAAGGTATTATGAATGTATAATGTATCCTGTATATTAGAAACAAATGGTTGAATAATTGGAGTATTATATTATAATGAAGGAACTATTCATAAGTAATTGAAGGACATTCATGTGAATAAACTATGTGACAGAATGGATTTATTTTTGTAACACCCTACAAACACACTCCAAAATCTAGTGTCCGAAACACCTACATTACATACTAGCTTCGATACCAATTATATATTTTTAACATAAATTATTATACCGTAGTGTTTAATTTTTTTTCAATAAGTCAATTTGTGTTAGTATGTTCTTAGAGTGTTTTTATGATTCATTTAATTGAATTAGAAGTCATAATTGATCAAGCTCAGGGTAAATGAGATTATTTTTTCCTTGACACTTAAATAAATATATAAAAATTGTTTCTGGATAAAGGAAAATTGTCTACTTCATTTGATTGATGTTGTATGTCCATAGGAATTGAGCATTTGGTTCATGAAAAGTCCCTAAATATTTTTTGTGACAAAGTGGAAAAAATCATAAAGGTAATTAATTACTTACTTAAGGGTAACTCTTACCTATTAAAATCTAATGTAAGAAATATTTTACCTATGTAATAATAACCCATGTTCTATAATGGTTATTCATTACCTACATATGGATAAATCCAGCTTAGTAAGTCTGTATTGAGATTTACACTACTTGCATAAATGTGTGACATTATGTAAAGGTATAAAGGGTGTTTTGTAAAGGTACTTATGAATTACATAAGGTAATTTTTAACTTATAGTACCAATATAAGGGTGATTGGGTGCACTCTAAAGGTAACAAATTACTTGCATAATTGTATGATTAATCACTGTTTAAATGTATTTTGAATATACTAATACATTATTCCGGTATTTATAGTGTAAAGCAATGTGTCTCAGCATATATTAGACTACATAAGTTTATTCAGAAACCTATATAAATGTATGTGTATTATAATGAAATCAATATAAAGGTATATGGGAAACCATCATAAGGGTAACTAAACAAGTGAAAAAGGTAAATCTAGCATTATAAATCTAAAATAGGGGTTCATGTAATGGTAATACATGTAATGGTTTTAAGAAGAACCTTATAGCATCTTATATTACATGTCTATAGTATAAGATAATTAATGACTCTGAATATTTATGATGATATTAACATAGTTTATTTCTATATAGAAGTTTTGAGAAGAATGTAATTAATTTCTATATAAATGATTATGATAATGTAGTTGATTGCATGAAAACAAGAAAATATTGGTTGGTTTTAAAAGAGGTGAGTTGTGAGGAATCATATATCTCATATATATGTTAATATTGTGTGAAACCATATAAGAATATTAGAGCACGTCAAGTACATGAATAATGATTGTATTTGGAATTATTCTAGGTTCATTTAACATGAAATAATTTAAAGAATAATTGAGGAATAATTATGATATATTAGACATAAAATAATATCCAAAATTAATGTGATATTAATCCATGTTTCACAATAACCAAACATAAATAAATAATAAATTCACAAAGTCTCATGCAGTTTCTAAAACTAATTTATTTTATAAAATATAAACAATTGTGTGATGGAGAAATCGATGTTTTAGTTATTACTTTTGTTACCATGTTTAAATATGTTACAGTTTTTTGGAGATAGTGTGTATATTGATAAGTGAGAGACCTCGCATATATTATATACGGAAATTCAGAGAGAGATTAATATATCCACTGTTGAGGAAGATTATGAGATTATCAATCACACAATATCTATAAGATTTACAAATATTAGTATAGTTTCATACTAATACTAAATATCATGAAAAGGTACATGTGTAGACCTATTGATCTCCCTTTTCATGGAAAATGATTCAATATTTAAGTGGTTTCAATGAATCCAAGTAGTTCAAGAAGCTTTTATATGTTTTATATTCATTAAATAAGGGAATTGCATCTTCCAGTTGGTGCTGAATGTGGAGTATATTATCCAGTTAGTGATGAAGGTGGAGTAACATAAAGAGTCTTTATGTTAATTAGTTTTAGATATTTTTTCATTTTAGTGAATTTTTTTATAGAGAAGAATCTATAAATGGGGGGATAACTAGTTAAGGAAAGGATATGGGTTTTATACCAACCATTATAAATACTATATGAAAATGTATTGTTTTTAATTACTTCAGGTGATGTGAGTCTATTAAAACATTATTAAGTGGATCAAAAACATTTAACAGTTTACGAGGATGAATTTAAAATTATTAGTACTCGTAAAATATGACCATCGATGCACCCCATCCTCTTAGTGGTCCTTCCATCCTATGACATATCAAGTGTTTTTTGAACCGGGTTTCCTATAAATATCCAAGATGAATTATATGATATTAATAATATTAATTCATTTAATAGTGGAGGTTTTACCTTAGATGGAAATAATTTTTGAAGATTGGGGAATTGAATGCTAAAATATTTCACTTCACTCTTCTAGAACTGGGTAGATACTAATATTATAGTTTTCTCGCACATTAATTAATGTTATAAAATGAATCATTCGGAAAAGGGGAACTTATTGGTGTGTGGAAACAAAAATAATGGAATCCTGATGTCCTTATAAGATAATGCCTATATAAAGCTTATGGGTATCCATATTTCCAAGGAAATTTGGGATAAATTTAGAACAAACAATGAAATAAATTTCAATGAGATGTAATCCTAATATCATGTTTAAGGGATCCAATTTAATGACATAAGAATGGATAATAATGAGATTAATTATTTTTTCCTTTTATAGGTAAATGAGTTTTGGAAAAAAAATTCAGGGATTCATTAAAAATATATAGGATTCAATGATTATCAAAAAAATGATGATAAATGTTATAAATAAACTTGATTTAAACGTATTTGTTATAAAATAATGAGATGAATTGAAAATTTATAAGTTACACAACATACTCAATTCTTATGATATGATAAATGAAAATTTTTTCAAACCGAATGAAATAAGATGGAATATTGTTTTGAAAGAGTATAAAACCACTAAAATTATTCAACTACTGTGACTCTTGTAAATTTTTGAAAAACATTACAAAGATGAAGGCTGTTGAATCTAAATCAAAGTCAGAATCAGATGATGAGAAATATCATAATAAGAAGTTGGGTAAAAAGAATAAGAAACAATTCAGCATCAAAAAAGAGAAATCCTATGAGAAATAATATTTAAGACTCCCCATTAAAATTTTCTTTTCATAATTATGTTGGTTTATTATCTCATATAAAAAATGACCTAATTCATTAAGAAGTGCACATGATAAAATATAATAAAAATAGTGTATCTTGAATTGTATCATAAAGGTATGTTTGATTCCTTTTGTGAGAATATTTCCCTACTAAGGAATGAAAAGAATTAATAGATCAAGGAAAAAAAGTTTACAATTGAAAATAATGATAAATAAATAGTACTTGTTAATGAATAAAATGAGTAGATAATCTATAAGTAATTATCTTATGTCATTGAGATAAATCGTCACTAATTAAAAACTATTCTAAAATATATGATGGTATGTTATCTTGAAAATCATTTAACTACTGAAGAATAAGATATGTTTAATACAAAATCCATATTTGTTATAGTTCCATATGAGATTACCAAAGATACGGAATATTTTATTAAATCAATTTATTTCATGGGAAAATCATCTCAAGATGGAGAGAAGAAATCTAAAAGTGTACCTCATTATTTTGAAAATAAATTAGTAATTTCTAACAGTGTAGGTAAAAACAAGGAGATTCAGATTAAGAGGAAATATTTCACTCCCTTGGATGATAGGATTGTTCTGGGAAAACCATATCCTCCTAGAAAAAAAAGAATCTCTCTGTAGTAGGAAAACAATAATATAATTATAAATAGACTAGATATAATCTAGAAGATCACAGTTTAGAAGTTATTATTGGTACGTTGGTAATCATAGAAACATATATATTTTTTATTTAAAATGTATTTAATATGAAATAGGAATTAAGCAAGGGGTTTCTAGTAAATATATGATGGAAAACTATCAAATTAAACTACCCATGGAATTATCTGCACCACAACTATAAACATAAAAGTTTTCAGGATTTGGAAAAAACTGTGTAATATGTCGACTGGATGGTCTTAAAAAGTGGTATGAATGATAAGGTTGGAAGGAGTGGTTCCATATTCTATGAAAGGGAATAGTTTTCAAAATACAAATAGTGGAAAGTCATGTGAATAATCACAAAAGACCCTGAGTGTCAAGTAAGAGTAACTAGATGTTTCGAAAAAAACAATTGAAATATGTTAAACAATTAGATAAATATAGAAAACATTATAATGAGAAAGGGAAAAAGTATAGATTAAAAACAAAGAGGATAAAAATGATGAGAATATATCCATAATTAGGAACCTCAATATCCAGAAATCTTATATTGAAATAATCCATTCTATATAAAGAGTAAGTTCAATGGAAAAAACATGGGCATCAGATATATGAGACTGAAAATAGAAATATGTTCCTAAATAAATCTTCTATATGGTAATATTGGTTGAAATGATTGAACAAGATTGATAGGAAGTGATCAATATAAACTTTATCTCTTTAACACCAAGAGTTAACTCCTTATTTCCCAATACATTATATGTTTTTTAATCACATGTTGGGAATTGAAGGATTTTGTTGACACTACCACTGTTAAAAAACATAGAGCGACTGTCCATCAAGGATTCAACTTACAAAGATGAAAATAAATAACAGGAGTGCATCCCATAAGAGGGGTAAAATTTGATATGAATCATTCATTATACTAAATTACAGTTAATATAGATATTCTAGATCAATTTTAATCATGAATTTTATGTTAAAAAAATCAAACTTAATCCTTTTTTATGGTTTTATTAAATACACATAATAAGGTGAATTTTTCTTATAAAATCATGATATATATGGGATGTTACAATACTTTTTTGTGGATTGTTTTTATCTTTTGTTGATTTTTTAGTTACATATTTCATTTAAATGATTTAATTTTAACATATCCCCTTTTTGAAAATTAAGAGATTATGAAAATGATATCTCATACTTGGTAGCTTATGGATAACATAAAAATTATTTGTTTTATCTATCTTATTATTTATATATGGTTATCCAATGAGGAATTATAATAGACCAACTGAAGGATCTTTACTAAGAGATCTATGTGGTATGATTCTTCTTTATGAAATATATAGATCCTTTTGGGGAGTAATGAAATGCTGAGAACCCCCACCTGTCCTTTACATTTGATTATAAATAAGGGGAGAAAAGATGATTTAGAGCATATATTGACTATAAATATTTTAAGATGTATTGAAAACCTAATACAATATGAGAGATATTTGTGCCAAATGTTTTCATTTGTTTTCAATAAGTCATTATTTATTAGTAAGTGTCAATATGTTCTGAGATATTTATTTAATAGATTTATTTGATGGAATTGGATGTCATGCTTGAGAAATCCACCTTGTATATGCGACGATTTTTGTGTTGATCTTCAAAGAAAAAAAATTAAACATATTAGTGGATAAAGAAACCATGTCAACCAAATGCGATTAATGATAGAAGGACTTTAGAATTGAGACTAAGGTGTTTGAGAAGGCCATGAATGTTTTTAGACAATGTATATGGCTATTAATAGGTGTCTCCTTACCTATGCAAGGGTAACACATTCCTATGCTAAGTTGAACTGAAAATGAGATGATCTACATAAGTGTAAAACAAGTTGGGTAAGGGTATTTATTTTCCATTATAACTGCATCTCATGCTATATACAGGAACATTGAGATTTAAACTTCATTGGTAAAGGTTAGGTTTCGTATAATGGTATTCAAGGTTAAAAAATGAAGGTACTATGCCATTACGTAAGGTTAATGTGTAAATTCCACCACCAAGGGGAGGGTAACCAGGCATAGTGTAAAGGTAACTAATTCCTCGTGTAAAGGTAATCTTAATCACTCTGTGAAGGTTTTATGATATTTCAATGACATGTGTAGTGGAAAGTGCGAAATAAAACACCTTCAATAAGGGTAAAAAAGATACATAGGGGTATCTATAAATAAGTATAATGGTGGAACTATATAAAGTAACATGTGTAAGGATTCTTGGTAAACATGTGAAAGGGTAAATAGATATGCGTAAATAAAAAATCTAACTTTTTAAAGATCATGTAATACTATGGATAAGGGTTATCCCCATAAGGTTTTTTTATAAGTGCTACATATTTGATTCAATTACATTGTTGAAGTAGACACTAACTCTTGTAGAAGAATCTTTCTTAGGATTTTTATGTATCGAAATGATACAAAGGAATTTTGAGAACCTTGTTTTTGAGTAATGCATAATATACTATAATCATGTAGTTGATTTCATGTAGACATAAAAATTTTGGTTTTTTTTATGAAAGATTTATGGAATTATAAATCTCCTTAATATTTAAATATGGAATGAAAGATAATAAGAACAGCTTATAATATTGAGCTCTTGAATAAGCTTTATATCATGAAATATTCTATGGACATTTGACCTGAAATAATTCCTAGAATATTTGAGGAGAAATTATTAGGTATTAAACATAAAATAATAAACAAGATTAATGATAAAGTAATTCTATTTTCACTCTAACCTAATTTAAAGAAATAATAACTTCTTTCAGTTTCATGAAGTTATGATAAAATAATCATGGTGGAAAATATGGAAGATCCTGTGATGGATAAATAAATGATACATTTATTACTATTTTTATCATATTAATATATATTTATGTTTATCAAATATGGGATATGTTGTTGAGAAATTTGAGACCATAGATCAACTATAAAATGGAATTATAAGAGAGGCTAATACAGAAGGTTTTGTTGGAGAGGAGAAAAATCAATATTACACCAGATATTGAAGGAGTTTTAATAATAGAGTAGATTTATATAGTTATATTCAATATTAAAGTGTTTCACAGGCAGACATATTGATCTATACTTTTGTGGAGAATGTTTCGGCATTCATGTTTTTCTATGGAAACCATGGTGAGGAGTACGATCATTCTGGGTTATGTCCTCATTGAAGAAGAGATTTGTATCTTCTACTTGGGGATAGAAGTGGGGTGTATCTTCCATGTGGATCTAAAGGTTGAGGGATATAGTAGAACACTATGTGGATTAGTCTATGAAATTATATTGTTGCAATCATGTGTTCTATAGTAACTAATTTGAAAATGGATGGAATACCATGATGAATAAAGGAATATTTTTTTATTAAAAACCTTCTAAAAAATGTGTGTCGATTTCTTATTGTTTACCATTACACACGATTTAAAGTAGTTATAAATATTCTTAAGTGGATCCAGAATATTAACTTAAACAAGAGTATGAATTTAAAAGGAGAAATATTCATAAAATAAGGCCACTTATTCACACTCCCCACCCCACCCCCAATGGTCCAACCAACATGATACACTTCGTAACTATACAATAATTACATAACCTAGGGAAAATATTGCATTAAAGTTTTTCTAATGACTATTTAGGTATAGGGATTTACAAAATTAGGATAAAACATTAACTAATAAAAAACACGTATTTCTCAGTCCATAATATGAGGGTGGGTGGTTAAAAATGAGCATATCACGATTGAAATAAATTAAACCTAGAGGGTTATTTACATGTATTGAAATCATCCTTGAAAGAAGAAATATTTTTACAGTACCACACATAAGGGATCAATAATTAGATTTTTTGGTATCATGTTATCTATCCATTAAAAATATATATAAATAAAAATGAAATATAGGGCATATTATGAATCATATATCCCATTATATTAAATCCATTAAAACATTAAATGGAAAATACAGGTGAAAATGTAAGTGTTTTAGAAGATTTATTAATTTTTATCATAATGATTAATAAATGATTGTCATTCAAAAGTATTTCTATATAAGGTTATGTGTATCATTTGAAAGTATTTACATGTAAAAATATTATCCATAGATGGTTCTCTGAAAAAATATATTATGGTATCCAAGGAAATAAGAAACATAATATAAAACATTTGATCTTCAATGGAAAAACCAATTTATATTTTTAAGGTACATATGCTGAAAAACTACATCATAAAAAATCGTTAGTAAAACAATATTTTGTACAAAAACATTAGTTTCCTTGTATAGAAGATAATTTAACATATAATAAAATTATAGTATTGGATAACCCATGTAGGGAAAATAATAGATCAATTTTATATATTATAACTGAAATAATGAAATTTAAGTTAACATTTTTTGGTATTGAGAACATACTCTGTCAAATCATGAAATATTTAAAAAGGTGTTTCTTTATAAAAAATGTAAACAATAAGAGAATACTGCATAAAACAATAAAATGATAGAATTTACCCAACATAAGTGAAATAATTTCAAGATAATGGTCATAAATAAATGAATAAAAATTGAGTTACCAAAAACTATTTTGCTTGTGGTAAATCTTGAGTCAAAATATATTTTAATGGAAGAACATGAAGTGTCTTAGTATATCCCAATAATTGAAAATAAATAATTTATAAAATATTTATTATAACAACACCAACTCTCATAACTCAGATACAGTGTAACCGTTATTACATTGTAAAAGAAATAAGGGATCTAATACTAGTGGATCAGTCAGATTATAAGTATTGATAAACTAGATACATACATGACTTCTATGAAACATTACAGATTTAAAATACATGTCATAAGAAATATACTAGAAACCTATATATTAGTAATAATATAATTAATCATATAATGGGAAAAAGAATACAAGGGAGAGCTTATATATGTGGTAAAGATTACATACAGTAGAGTCTATCATCATTAAATAAGACCTAATCATTATGGAAAGGAAAATAATTGAAACCACAATAAATTTAATCAAAAACATGAGAAAAACATTCATCCACATATAATACCAATGTATTAGTATCGTGGATAATATCATAATAGTATTTTTTATCAATAGATACTCACATAGATTAATGAATATGAAATACAAATATTTCACAAGTTAATCAATTAACATTCAATGTAAAACATTATATGTTTAAATTGTATAAGGTTTAAAAATAATCATATCCATGATGAGACAAATATTTGAACCCAAGAGAAACCGTACACCATAATGATCAAAATAAATTAAATGATTCAAGAAGATGTTAATGACGAAAAAATTAATTATAGGCGAAATATGTTCTTCACTTCTTGAAAAATATTTGTTCTGAAAGAAATTCATGTATTTTGGAAAATAAAATAAAATAGTTGATAAATAATAAAATAATATTTATTAAAAGTTATGTAATTTTAAAATATTTAAAAAAATTTACAAGAGGCCAAATATCATAAAATTATTATGAATTGGGGAGAATCAGTTAATGTCGTATATGTTAAAAACACTCTTTTTAACTTTTTATTTAATAATATAAAAGAAATATTACATAGTAACATTTTTCTTCTAAACATTCATCTTGAATGAGTATCATTAATTGAATTAATAATTATCATGATTAAATTTAAATTGATGTTAAATTAATTAAAGGGGTATTACATACACTACATAAACTAAATGTGTTCATAATACCAAATTTGTATCAATAAATTGTAAATTAAGACATAATTTCATACCTCTAGCCTAAATTCCTTCATGTGTTTTTAAAATTACTATATTATAAAAAAATTATTTATTATACATATATTAAAGAACCATACGAAAATATTTCCTTCTATATATCGTTTACTGATAATCATTTATCACATATTAATTGAATATTCTTTATTAAAATGAATCTCTTGGGTGATAACTGCTTTGTTTTTCATTTATGTTTCGGTTTGGTAGTTTTTTTCTAAGTAATTGGATCTTCATTAAATCATCTTATTTTTTTAATAATTATATAATTTATATATATATTCATTAAATATATCTATAAATTAAAGGTAGATATTTAAAAATTAATTACACCGTTTATGGAGATGGTAGACTGTACATACGAATGAACATTGTCTTATCATTTTAATGAATACAAATAATGAAATGTAAATAATAATTCACATTTCTATAATAATTAGAATTAAATTTATATCATATGTATATATATTCATTAAATCATTCCATATCACCATCACGTGTAAATCGGAAATGAAAAATGAATCTCAATGCTTCGTGGAGGTGGTAGTCCACACATATATACGAGCGACATTATCATTTGGAAATTAAATGTAAGATAATAAGGTAGATTTTATATTATAAATAAATATGTATAATTATTTAATAAAATTAATATATAATAATTTTAATCTTCATAACATGATTTCATAGAACAATGTTTTGAAAAATAAATTGTATAACTATGTGGATACGATAAGCTCTATTTACGAACGAGCGATACTTTCACTTATTTTTAGATAGGTAACATGGTGGATAATTGTTGTTTACAGATGAAAATAAAGTTTAATAAAGTTTAATTTATTTATGTTATTATTATCTGGTAAATACCACATATTTATATATTCATTATGAAGAAATAAATTGAAAGAGGTAGGGTATGATTATTACCACTTCTTCAAGAGACCTAATTCATATACTTTTTTGTCAAAACTATGGTTGGGTTATTTGAAGGTAAAAAACCTCTTGAACATGCATATGTATTTTTAGAGGGTTAAATTTTATTTATTTCTCTTTCTGGGTTTCTCAATGTGGTTTAAATAAAATATTGAACGGGTGGGATTTTACAATTGGGGGAGGGGTATTTTTTGAATTTCTTATATTATTAAATTAATAAAATATTTTCTATGATGAAATGGAAACAATTATATAATTTGAGGATAATATGAGTATAAGTCAGAATAACCTCATCCAGTAACATCATGACACATTAGTGTTATATTTTTACCCTTATCATTTTGTTTGAACCCCTCAGTGACCCTTTTCATAATTATTAATATATTATAGATTTCTACATATTAATGGTTTTGAATGTTAGCATTAATGAAAAAATGATTTGTAAAGACCCGTAAATTTCAAGGAAATTTTTTTATTAATTTTTTTTTCGAATTTTAAAAGAACGCAATTTCAGACGGCACCGGATTCTGAGGCCCGGTGTGCCCGGAATCATTTTCCGACGTTTGGCTTGGGTAAGTTCAGTAAACGAACGAGCGGGTTTTTTATAACTTTTAAATCAGTTCTCTGAATCAAATTTCGAGGGAACTGATGGAATCGCAGTATCGGTATTTTCTTAGAAACTCTTCTTCCGGAGTTGCGTTTTCTGGGAGGTGGTTTTTAATTTTTGGATTTTATGTTAAGAAATAAAATAAAGTGGCGTGACAACTTTATTTTTATTTCACTTAAAGCAACTTAAAATCAACTTAAATCCACTTAAGCTGAGTTGAAGCGGATAGGGTGGAATTCAAATATCCTACCTTCTTGGTAGGATATTTGTGAGGTGGGCCTCGCATGAGCCCCACCGTTTCTTAATCTGTTAAACGCTCCTTTTAATTGGGCGGTTTTATTCGTTGAATTAATTCTATGAATTAATGGGTCATTACTTAACTTAAATTTTTTCTTTTGTTGGCATGTAATAAAATAAGACCAACATTCTTATTCTTGTGTGTCGTTCGTGGAGAGGATTTGACAGAACCTTAAGTCCTTCAACCTGCTTCGCGAAGAATGCGAACAACGCGAAGAATGACGGCCTTCAATGAAAGGCAACGAAGGATGCCGAACCCACGGAGATCGACGACGAGAATCCATGTACCGCGACACCGACGAATCTCCCTTCGCGGCGCTTCTTCCGTGACGATCCAACCCCGCGACAACCTTCGATCGACAACGACAAGGTAGGGGGTTGCGGACCTTTTTAATTCTTTGTGGATTATAACACCAAGATAGATTAAATTATTATTAATTAAATTTGTATGTTTTTGATCCTCAGAGTTTGTCGACGCGATGCCATGTACCGCGCGACAGCGACGCTCATCCGCGACGCGACGATTCTTTTCTTCCGTGATGATCATTTCCGCGAAGAACGCACGTGCGACGAGGTAGGGGTTTGATTATTTAAATCCTTGTGATTAAATCCCATGTCGTTTAAATATTTTTGGGTGAATATCTTTAAGACCGCTAACGCGGTGGGTGCGGACTAACGAAAAAGTCCGAACCCACCGCACCTTTTCGTTCTTGGTGCGCGAAATAGCGGACGACGACAAACAGGGACGCAAGGGCGATTCGAGGGCCTAGAAGTGAAGATCGAGTCCCGGGAGGACCACTGGCGAAGACCGTACGCAAAACGGACCACCGGAGCGAGTCCGGTGGCCAGCGGAAGCTTCCGCCGGCGGCGCCGGCGGCCGGAGGCGGCGGCGGCGCGGAACCGGGATGAGGGACGCGGCCCGGCCACCGTGTCCGCTGGCGAGGCGGCCCCACCCGGGGCCACGACGTTTCATCCCGCGGGGGCAGTGCCCCATGGCTTCCCCTCACTCGGCCGCTCGGCCGAGTCAAGCCGGGCCGACCCGCCGGCTGATTCGGGCCGATCCAGGGGGGTCAGTCCGTGCCCAGACCCCCCATTTCCGGACCTTTTCTGTCTTTTTCTCATAACATGAGCTACGGGCCTACGAACGACGCGCCATCAGTGGCTATGCGATCCTTGGATCGAGATGGTCGTTTCAGTATATCACACTCAAGGTTCTGGAATACTTTGGGTTTGGCCGGGTTGGTTCCTACACGAAACCAACCGGGCCCTCGGAGTAGAAACACTCATATCTTGAGCTTCGGACGTCCGATTGACGTGCCGTCGACTTTGTTGAATTCCTCTAAGTGAGACGCATCTGTTGGCTTACTCTGCCCGAGGTTTGGATGTAGCTGAAGTATGGTCGGGTTGGTTTTTCCTTAGAATCCTACCGAGCCCCTAGGACGAAAAAGCCAATAACTCTCAGACCGGGCTTCTGATTGACGCGTCGTCTGCAATGTTGAGTTCCTGTTGGCGATAGGGAGCTTTTGGATACATCAACTCTGGACTATGTGTCAGTTGATGTATCAGCAACTTGGCTCGTGGGCGGACCCTCCCGAACGAGCGTGCTGTGTGCGGGAACCCTAGAGCTAGCTGCAACTGCTGCTTTGACAACGACAACTGTACAGAGATCCTCAGTGGATTCGACTACGACGATGATGAAAACAGTACGGGAATCCTCCGTGTTTTCGGCAGTGACCACTAAGGTACATCTTGGGATACATCAACTCCGGACTACATGTCAGTTGATGCATCGACCTCTTAGCTCGTGGAGTGGACCCTCCCGGAACAATCATGCTGTGTGTGGAAACCCTAGAGCTGGTTGAGACATGACGACTGATGATCGAATGACACGGTGTGTTTCGGATAGCGCAGTGGGGAGCGCTTCGTTGTAGCGGAAGACCCACGGTGGAGGAGCCCTTGGTTGTAGCAGCAGACTCGAAGTACTCAATAGAAGGAGTACCTCTGGAGGCTATGAGGGGGAGCGCTAGGTTGTATCAGCAGACCCACGACAGCGGTGCGCTTTGTTTTAGCAGCATAGGGGAGCGCTTGGTTGTAGCGGCAGACCCACGACAGAGGTGCTCTTGGTTGTAGCGGTAGAGGGGAGCGCTTGGTTGTAGCGGCAGACCCACGACAGAGGTGCGCTTGGTTGTAGCGGCACATGGGAGCTCTTGGTTGCAGCGGAAGACCCACGACGAGGAGCGCTTGGTTGTAGCGGCACGAGGGAGCGCTTGGTTGTAGCAGCAGGCCAACAGTACTCAATAGGTGGAGTACTACAGCAGTCCAAGGTTAGAGGGAAGCACTTGGTTGTAGCAGCATAACCACTGTACTTGATGGAGAAGGAGTTTCCCAATAGCTTTGGGTTCAACTTCATGATCGATCATGTGTGGGTCATTGTGAGGGTTAGTACCTACAGATCCTTTGTGCGTCTGACGACTTAGATGAATCAGTGGCTACATCTGATCATCTCTAACATCATTCAAAAAAGTATATCCTGTGTGATCTGAATCCTGTTTGTTATCCTATATGGTTTTACGTTTTTCTTTCCTGTGTGGATTGGGTTGTACTTGAGCTCAGATGTTGGTGCTGAGCGAGAATTGATGACTTAGGTATATGTATGGGCATATACCTAAGTCGTGTCTGATGTTACTTTGTGATTGTATCTTTCCTTTGTGGTTTATCCTTTGTGGATTCTGGGAGACCATCAGTGGTCTCGGGGTCCCTAATGAGTAGCTTATACTCACCCCTGCACAGGCTATGCCGGCACTACGTTGTGTTGGTTGTAGACGACGGAAAACGCTGATCTTGGTGGAGGATTGCGGAGTAGGACGGTACCTGGAGGTGGACCACTGGGTGGGACATTCTCGGAGCAGTCGGCTGGACCTGAGGAGCAGTGGAGGCTTTCTTTACCCACCCTTCAGGTGGGAATTCTAGTGGACGGCTCGACATTGCGGCTTTACTTTTCAATTGTTGTTTTCCCCTTTCGAGTTGTACTTTACTTTCAGTTTGGGATTGTATTCTGTCCCACTTACCTTTTCTCACTTACTGTTGTACCAGTTTTTACTTAGTGTTTACCTTTTCCTCTTGCTTACTCTATGGTGCTTGTTTACTTTACAAAGGCAATGCCTTCCCTTTTTCCGGGATTTACGCCTTGGTGCTAGTCGCCACCCCCTAGCCTATGGATGGCGGGCTTGGGGTAGTCACAGCACGGGCCTCGAGGTCCGGTCGTGACATGATCCATAAATGAACTATATATTATATTTAAAAATATATCTAATTAATTTGCCCTAATATAATAATTTAATTAATATTCAATTATCTAATAAAATATTAGTTATTATAAATTATCTTTAATTTCATTTAAGACACTATTCATTTAATTTAATATTAAATACCTCAATACAATGATGGAATTGAAATATAATCCTTTAAAACATCCCTAAAATTTCATGTGTATCTATAAAATTTTGTAACACAATATTTTATCAAATTGTTTCCACATTTAATAATTTTAAATCATTTATTTTATTTTTTTATTAATTGAATAAATACTATGTCACTATTGCATAAGTATTTGTGTTAATTATTTAATGACTAAAAATTTAAAATAAACCACCATGATTATAATAATTCATTCATACTTTAAATAAACTTCTTTGTAAAAAACATAATTTGTATTAATCTATATCACAGAATATTATAGATATTAAAAGATAAAAAGTGAAATTACTGTATGTATGTCTCTATGAAATATTATAATTCCCTGAATAAAATACATATTAATTAAATATTCCATAATATAACTAATTTTATAGGAAGGTACAAACTTTAATCATAAAATAGTATAAATACAAGTGTTATGTTAATTTTTTAATCCTTATCATATTAATTTTTTACCTTACATGATTTTTCTTTATTATGATGACAATTATTTACTATATCTACTATTCATAATGAAATAATTAAAAATGAGATATTAAACATATTCTTCACTCGTAATCCCATATATGGAATACATTTTTTAAATGAATGGTAAATGAGTGATATAAATTTATTTTAGACTAAAAATCAAAATGAAATGGAAAATAGTTTTCATAAGCATTCCATTTATTTAGAAAGAATTTTCATACTAACTTCAACTATATATTTGATTTTAATGAAAAAAATTAATATAATAAAAATATAATATAATTAATTTAAAATTTAAACAGTTTTAAAACAAAATTGAATAATATAAATTCTAAAACAAATACAGTTTTTAATGAGAATCATTACTTCTCACTACTCACTAGAAAATCAACATTTTTAGAAAATTGCCAAAAGTTATTCCTTATTTAATATTGATTCAATAGTTTAAAAATTAGTTTATAATAAACAATTTCTAAAAGTGGTATAAATTAATTGTATCACATTGTAACCCTTGTAGCTAAGATCTGGTGTTGACTTTGTTACATTAGCACTGAGTACATGGAATCTCTTCCTAAAGGACTGAAGAGTTTGGTATTTTAAGAAAACTATATACATACATGAAAGTATTATTAAAATTTAAAAAAAAACAAAAAAATCATTTATAATAACATTATTCCCTTAATTGTATCCTTGCACAAAAATCACAAAACACTTCCATCATCCTAATGAAGATAAAACATAAGAGGGGATGGGCTTAAATGCTCAGTAGGTGTAATATTATAGTAGAATCTATGAATATATATGAAATAATATATATATCAAGGTAAATAACCCAATCATATTCCATTTAATAAATAACTATATCATAATATAGAAAGAATAAATGATAATCGAATAATGGAATATAAATATTAGTATATGATTGGAAACATAACCGTGGATATTGTGACAAATAAAATAATCACATTGAGTTATAATAATTGAATTCATAATTATGTAATGAATAATTTTGGACATCTAAAAATAATTTTGAGTTTTTTCTAATACATTTAAACCCATGGAGGCCTTATGCCAATATATTTATACAAATAGATAAGGTCTTGACGAAAACCAAAACTAGATTGTCTCATGAGACATAAAGATGCATCAAGGGGATATAGTTGGCCCCACCAATTACATACTAATTCCAATGAATTTATAATATTAATGGTATGAAACAGAATCAATATAAACATTCATTTTGAAAAACTTGAATATGAAATGATAACAATTACTTTAATCGATTAACTTAATCATAAACCTTCCAGTGTAATATGAATAGTAAAAAACATGTACATCCCTAGTGAAAATGATCATAAAACCTTAAAATATATAATAATTATGATATAAATATAACATATAATCAATGTATCAAAATTAAGATGTTGGGTTTTGGACAATTATGAATATAAATTCCATAAAATATACTTAAAATTTGATTGGGAAAAATAACATTTTTTTTAAAATCACCACTAAAAAATGTTTTTAAAAAAATAGGAAAATATTTCTCTTTTAAAATAACCTTTAAATAATGTAAAATATTTTTTATGACATTAAGTGGTCATGAAAGTAGAAAATTTTATTCAATTAATACTCTTTGAAACTTTTATTCCTTTCATATTATTGGTAAAAACTAAAAAGGAATTGTTTTTAAAATTACTTGAAGGTTCCTTTAAAAATATTTAAAAGTAAAAAATTGGTAAAAAATTAGTTAATAAATCATTGAAACAAATTTTTTAAAAAATTCAAATCATTTTAAAAAATCATGGGTTTTGATGAAAAATAATTTTCAATCAAAATGAGAAATAAAGTCATATTTTCATAAAAACATTTACTCACTCATTATATGTACCAACGAGTAGAAAATGGTCCTATTAATGGAAATATATAATTCATGACCATATTTCGATAATATGAAATTATTTTAAGATAAAAATATCATATAATCTTCATAAGGTATTCATAAACATAAGAAATCTTGAATAATGGTGAGATTGTGAAATAGACCCTCACCATTATGGTTACTTTTGAATCATAATCTGAATGAATTAAATGAAATTAAATGAAACTCTAAAAATAATAAAAATAAACTAAATAATTATATAACATAAAAGGGTTAGTATATGCATCGAAAAAAGGAAATAAGTTTTGAAAATGGAATATGTCTCACATAAGTAAAATAGAGATGAGAAACATTTAACTTGTGTCTAACACATCACATAAAATATTTAACATACTAAATAATAAAAATATGTTAATTATTTACTTAATTAATAAACATTTTCTTGTTTATTTTTTTGTTTTTCACTTAATATCATTTTATATAGGATTAATTAACAAATTAAATTTATGTTGGATGTTTCGATTATAATTGGATTATGTGAAAAAAATGAATTTCAAAGGTTAACTATGTTCAAGATGTTCGAATTTAAATGAAAAAATAAT
Source organism: Viscum album (assembly GCA_963277665.1). NCBI lineage: Eukaryota > Viridiplantae > Streptophyta > Magnoliopsida > Santalales > Viscaceae > Viscum > Viscum album. The sequence goes on from OY728130.1 coordinate 409,675,057, forward strand.
AATAATGAGATAATTATCATATTTACGTTATTGAATATAATTTTAAAACCAATCATGGAATATGGTTTTGGAAAATTAACTACATTACAATCATGGAGATGGTAGGATAGACATATGCATGAGTAACATTCTGTTTTTCAATGATCAATATGGAATGAAGTTCAATAATATTTTATCTTTCCATAATTATAATATCATAATATATACCATATTAGTTTTATAAATATACTTATATATCATCCATGTGATTTGTTGATGAAAATATATTCACATCACTTTGTGAATGCGATAGTCTACACATACACAAACATCATTATGATTTTTCAATTTTAGAAAGAAAATGATATATTATATTTTTAGAATGATGAATATATCATTAATATCATAATTATTCCATTTATTTCACACATATTCATTAAAATAATCTTTATTTCCTTCCATATAAATAGTATGTTAAAGATGTATCATATAACATCACGAGATAGTAGTCTGTTGTATGCATGAGCAATGTTATTGTATTTCCTAGATAATGGAATGTAATAAATGTTATACAAGATATAATTACTATATAGTTATATTTATGTTATAAATATCATATTTATACATTATATACATTGTTATATCGAATAATGAGATGTGGTATTGGAAAAATTAATGACATTATTTTTGAGGTGGTAGTCCGTCTTACACATGAATGATGATTTTGTAACCCAATTGTTGTATGTGGGGATGGTTTTCAGACTTGCCCATAACAAATAAAAATATAATTATATAGAATATATTGAGGATATTATTTAATCATGGTTATATAAAAATTTATGGAGTTTTAGGAATAAATAAAATAAATGTGGATAGTTAGTAAATTTATCTCTTCTCGGACAACCTTGTTAGGATTATAAGCAACATATTCCTAAATTGTATTTTTGAAAAAATAATGGATTACATAATGAGATTATAGGATATTTGAAGTTATTTTTAAGGTATTTTTTGATCCAGAAGTGTTTGAAGCTGTGAATAAGAGAGGAAAGTAGAGACCTTTATAAGTGAGGTCATGATAAAAAAAATATTTTTTTGTAAGAAAAAATTATACCCACATATTTCACACACCAAAATAGTAAAAATGGTTTATTTTGAAGAATTATATATTATAGGGTCTCAATATGTCTATATAAAATATTATAGATAATGTTTCACACCATTTCAATACTTATACTTTTAGTTTATCCATCTGTTAATTCATTTTTACCTTAACTACAACAAAATTTTTTTATTATTTTTACAATTCATTATCCTCAAAATCTATGTTTTAAATATTAAATAATATATATTTTTAAAATAATAAATTATTTAAATATTTTTATAAATTCCATTCGCATATGTGTAACTGTTTCATTTAAATTGAATATCACAAACAAGATATTATAGTGAGTTTATAAAGATAAAATGATTCAAAGTTGAAAATTTTTATTTCAAAATACGTAATAAAAATATTGAAAATGGTCTAAATTGGGTTTATTGAAATATAATTTAAATGATTTTACATTAAATAAAAAAAATTAATTGATCATTATAAATAATTTAAATGAAATTAATGTTTTTAATTAAAAATAAATACTTTTCACTATTCTTCAAATAAGGAAACATTTCATTAAAATCCCATAAATTCTCACTAAGCTAATTATATTATACTTTTATGATAAATGAAGTCTATTTTTCAAATAAATTTTCTAAATTTAGTAAAAAATAATTGCAAATTATGTGTGTTAAGCACGACTATACCTTTAAAATAAAAATCTTTTAAAAAACATTTCATTTTCTTTCAAATGGTCATAATTTTATCTCTAATCCATAGATATACAATTTATTTATTTTATACATGTGTAAAATAGATAATTTTCATAATTTATTTATTACTTTTCATACCCACCAATTTAATGGCTATGATATAATTGAAATTTTGTAATAATATTATTTTAATTGAGTATTTTATTTAATTTAAACTCGGTTTTTCATGCATTACACTCTATAGAAGAGATTTAATTTATTAGAAAATAAATATATCAGGTTGTCTTAGGATTTTATATTCCCTTATATTCTAATAGTTTTGTTTCATACATGATATTGAATATGATGTTTATATTTTAAAAACATTGCATGTTACGTACTACCGCGGTAAATAAATTTCATCCTCACAATTTAATCATGATCTAGGTATTACATGGTTACCCATTTGATAACACAATTATTGAAATCCCTCATCATGATAAGGGTTAATAAATAATCATATTGATAAGATAATATGATTACAAAATTTTCAATTGTAATAATAGATAACTAGGCTTCTAAGTAAGAGAACATTGATGAAAAGTGAAGATACAAACATAGAAGAAAAGTATAAATTATTATAGAGAGTGATAAATTTCATTAATCACAAGAAAATGAATGATCAATTATTTTCATGGACCATACAAAATTTGATAATTTAGAATTCTATCAGATCAAAATATATTAAGGTATAGGATAACATTTTTTTTGAATATTCTTTTCATATATATGTGGAATTATTTTTCAATCTAGTCTAAGAATATATAAAAATATAATTACATGATATATATCTATTTCATTTGAACAATAGTGTATTGTGGTAGTTAATAAATCATTTTCCACTTAATTTCTTACTATAAGAATGGAATTTCCAATATGATTTTTTTCCTCAAGAACAAAAATTAAATTTTAATGGATCAATAGATCCATAAATGTTTTCCAATTTTTTCTATTTGAATATAAATATTTTTCAAAACAAATTTGGATATCATAGTTTATCAAATATAATACATTAATCTATAAACCTCAATAATAATATCACTATTTTTGCATTAATATTTATCCATGTAATCATTTTTCTAAAAGAAATGAAATTTCAATTAAGTCGTCACATAGGTCAGTGATTGCTGATAAACCCTTGTAATCTTTCTATTTTGGGATAAAGCCCAGTGGCCACGTCAAATGCAATGGGATGACACCCAACATGTGGGTGGAATTTTTTCAAAATCCATATTAATATATTTACTACAATGTTACTAAATAGTAATATCCCAAAATTACCAAAAAAAATAAAAGACTAGAAAAAACATAAATGTAATTAATTTTATCAAAAAAACATCATTTTCATTATTGTCTAAACATCAGTTAAATATTAACTATTATCCTTCCTAAATAACTTTTTCCCAAGAGGTTCATCTTGACACTGAATCACATTTCGTAATCATTAGTTTCCTTCATCATATTATATCAAATCCTGTAATAAATGGTACTGTACTACAACCATTATTCATTCCATGATTCTTATAATGTGAATATCATTTATAAAATACCTTTACAAAATATTTCATGGATAAAAATACACAATCACAGTATTCGTTTCTCTTACATTGTATAAATATCATAATATTAACCATGATCATTTATATTATTCGGATGGTTGTTTCCTTGATTATTGGGACATTCATGTTTGTAGTGCCTCACCTCCTTACAGTGGAAGAATTGCACATTATTAGATTCTTTATTGACCTTGTAATCATGATCATGGAGGAATATTTAATTAGATTATATGAATTTTTTTTTTCATTTAAGCATGTACCAAGGTGGTTCCATCCATTAATATCACAAGTTTGAAAATCCTTCTTTCCCTTCTTCTATGTGTCCATCATTTTTTCTTATATTCTCTTCTTATCTTTATTCTCCTTGAAGTCAAAATATTTTTATAATTCTTACTATATATTAAAATTTCATGATATTATATCCTTTTATTAGGATAATTTTTTCTACAGTAGTTCCATTCGGAGTATTGGTTTAATGAAATCAAAGAAAACGTTAATCATTCTCTTTGGATTCTATATGTAGTATGCATTATTCCTTAATAACATTGTATTATTGGATTCATAATTACAATAATTTTCAACTTATTTATATATTTGACTCAAGAATTTTCATTCCATATATAATTTTTTCTCATAATTAAAACACATTTCCCAGAATAGTACCTTGAAATCTATTCATTCTATAACACCCCAATCTTCCACGGTACATTTCTCCTCCAATAATTCAATAGTTTGTGATGTACGCAACTTCATGTTCTACCTCACCACGACCAATCCAAATAGCCATTATGAATAGTAATACCCACATTTTGAAATTTTATAAATTTTATTTTTACCAATGTAATTTATTTTTGGATTTGGAATATGAAATTTAGCTTGGGGTGAATTTTTTGTATTTTTCAGAAAACAATCAATTTTTGATGAATAGTGAAAACCACTGAGTTATTATTTAAAACATAATTTTTATTTAAATATTTATATATATTATTTAAATTTATTTTATGTCAAAAAAGATACATAATACCTATATAAGGTGAATGTAATTCATTGGAGTCATTTTATAATAAAATTACAAGTATAAAATTTTATGGAACATTTTATCGTCTTTTACCCAACTTTTAGGCACATTAGAAAATTTTCATAAAACAAAATTTTAACACTTTTTTGAATTTAATTTTCAAAATATTAGGGACACGGATGAAATTAGTAAGTAAAATGTTTTTCAATGGGATGAAAAAAATTTGGTGAATAGTAACTTTTGAATTTTATTTACTATAGTAAAAAGTAAGTAGGGTAATTAAAGGTAAAAATGATATTATAATTACCCCAAAGATGTAATAATTCTATTAGATATGTGTATTTATACCAAAATCAACCTTATCAATGAAATATTATCCTTTTGTTCCACTTTGATTAGATTAGGACATCTATTATTATTTTATTTAATGAATATTTAGAAGTCATAAATTAAAATTATCTTACTAAAAAACTTTTAATACAACGTTATACATATGAAAAATTAAACTATAAATATTAATTAGAAATATAGAACGATTTACTAAATTATTTTATTTTATTTATAATTTTTATACATTAAATAATTATATTTTATTATGACACAATGATGATGTTGTAATTTCCGTATTAATGAATGATTAAAATAATTGATATTATAAATAATAATATAAGTGTAAATTGAGCCATTTGATGAATTACACTAATTTTATAGGTCAGTATGACATGTTAGGGTTGATTAAATAAATTTTTTTCGATGTGATAAAGTTTCTATTACTTTTCCAAAAACAAAATACAAAATAGTGTAAAAATTGACATAAATGAGTTTTTTAAAAAAATACTATATTATTAATTGATATAATATTCCTAAAAATATAAGGTTAGTCCAATGAAATTAGATAAGGTTATATATTTCAATAAGGAACCACTTGGGGTTCTCTTGTCTTTAATGAATGTCTATTAACCATTTACTATAACAATACAAGAATACATATTAAAAGTTAAACTATTTAACTAAGAGTTAAATATAAAAGATAAGGTTAATATGGTGACCTAAATATATCTAAAACCTATTGGTTATGAGTTTTTTGACCAAAACCACCTTATCTTCCAAATAAATTTTTTTGGATCCATTATAAACCGAATATTATTTTATAATAAATTAATATTTCAAACTTTTCTAAGAGTGACCCTCACCTCTCTTATAAAGGGGTACTTTCCCTTCTCTGAAACTATCACATTAAATGACATTTGCCTCTGCCAACCCATGCCCAAATATCCTCCCAAATACCCTCACTTCAACTTAGAGTCCTTACATTGATCCGAAATCCAACATAAGGATCCATTTTCATCAAATCAAAAGGAAGGACCCGAAGAAGATATAATAATTTCATCACCTATTTCAAAGTTATTTTCTTCTCCACTTCCTCTTTCTTTGTTGTTTCCTTACCAAAATATAAATATAGTACCTTATAAAAACTATGATGTTATTATAAATATGGTACAACCATATTCATTGTTCTATCTATTATATGAATTACAAAGTCACCATATGTGTGTACGTACAGCTTACCGTCTCCACGTTGTGGTGTAGTTTGTTATTCAACACTTAATTATTTTGGATGGGTATAATAATGATTATAATTTATTTAAATAATAAAAATAAAATGTTAATGATTATTTATATATGATATACCATCCAATTAAATACGATTCCCCCATCAATAGAATTGTATTGTCTCTTGTCCGTTTGTACAGATTATCATCTCCACAAACACAATTAGATTCATTCCCCATCGTAACCATTCAAGAATAAATTTTATTTTATGATTATAAAATAATGTTCATGAACATAATATAATTTTACAAATTAATTAGATACATCCTACCCATAATAAACCGGACTTATGTAACGAAACATGTGAAGGAAAGTGAATAAGTTAACATCCGAAACGATAATAATAATAAAATATCATTAACAAAGCAATATTAGAAGATAATATATGGTATCATATTTATGTATGTGGTTCTTATATAATCTAATAACAATTATTTTACCATTATACAAATGGTTAACCTAAACTCAACTAAGGAAATGTACAAGGTAAGTGTTAATTTAACAATCACTTCATTATCCGAGGTTTTTTATACGTAAGTATCTACTGGTACCTCTTTATCATCCACATCTTTATTACTTAAAAATGTATTTCAAAACATTTTTACTATTTACTAGACCATGGTTTAAATTCATTTATACAATTTATTGAATTTTTATAAATATTTTTGAAATAAATATTTCTGTCATTTTCCAAACAAGGTATATTATGTCCTTCTCGACAAATTATGGAAAGAATGTTTTTTAAGTTATAAGGTGGGTGCTACAATTTTCAGCCTTTATAAAACCTTCGAATCATACCGTAATATATTATAAGAATATTTTAAAAATAATTTTTTCTTTTATAATTATGTGACATTTATATGATTTCAATATAGTAGGAGATATTTCTCTCATATAGTTTTGATTTAATCTATGTCAACATTATTCATTTGATTTTATGTTTGTAAAAAGTTGATTCATTATGATAAAATCTTCCATATGGTACTGAAGACTTTTTTATATGTTTGACTATGGATGTGTTATTTTTATACCATTCATGGATTATGGTTAAAGTATAAACAATTCGCCTGCTGGTTTTAATACGAATGTTTAAGTCATGTTTCAACTGTTTTATATGAGGAATTCAATGGACTTAGTAATTGATGATTGGATCATACTGTATCTCCACGATGCATCGGTGGGTCTCATGAGACAAATCAGTGTTTTGTCACAAGGTCTTGACAAAATCTTATTTTTAATTCAGTTATGAGGTCTTAATTATGATGTTATAATGTTTGTCATTATGCATTCCATCATTATGAGATTGGCTATTAATATTACATGTTATTATTCAACTAGTAGAATATACATGTGAATAAGTAAATGGTGTATTTGATTTACCTTTCCCATATTATGTTGATGTTTTTGTTTAAAAGGTTTTTGTTTTAGTCTTATACATTTTTTTAAATGTTTATACTTATTTTTGATAGTTTTTTCTATATTGTTATCCTTACTGGGCATCTGAGCTCACACTTTCTATGTTTTATTTTTCCCAGGATGCAAATAAGTATATTAAGATTATCCTACAAGAATAGGATAAGGGATATTAGTGTGTTCAAAAGGGTCACAATGTTGTTGTTTTTTCAATTTGATGATATAATATAAAACTTATTTATGTATCTAGCACTTCCAAGCCTACTAAAATAATCGGTCTTTTGAGACTTGCTCTCTTGTGATCATGCTAATGTTATGTAATAATGAATCGACTCTGGGTAACTAGGGTCGGAGCGTTACACATTCGATGTTTTCTATTTTTATCCAAATTCGGTTTTAGAATCAATGGCCACCATTGATCTTCTTATCGTAATAAAATTTAATCATCCACAATAACATTATCCATTTCTCAAATTCCTAGAGTGGGAAAAATATTCTCTAATGAACATATCCATTTCTAATCTAAAAATGTATTTTTTGTCTCATTAAATGATTGTGGTTTATTATGCATGATGTGGTCTAAAATGTTTACATCACATGTTGTATCAGTAGACTACTCCAAATGGGAAAGGTTATTACTCATAACATAATTAAAATACTCTGATATGGTAACCATTTTATCAGTCCAAACTACAGCTCCAACTCCAACCTCATTATCATACATATGAGGGAAATACATACATGGATTAGGTGCACTTATACGGTTCTAATTTCTTCAATTACGTTCCATTTATAAAAAATGGAATATAATATATTAGATCAAAACATTATGAAACATAATTTATAATCCCTAATCTAGTGAATAACATAGCATATATTTAAAAATTTATAAATAGATAAAATAATAATTATAAAAAAATATTATTTTGGATATCATCAATCTTATCACCTTAGTAATTGTTTTAAAATAAAATTTAATCTATTCTAAGAATACCTCTCAAGAATTTCAAACCAAGTGAATAATAAGGACCATTTTCTTTTACCTTCTAATGATCGTGTCAAGACCAATGCATCCTTTCTGAGATATTCTTCCTAGTTAAATCTATGATTGAACCACATATGATTGTTGTAACCATAAATGGATGTATTTATAGGAAAAAATTTCTTAATATCATCATTAATAAAACATCATTATTTTCTTATATACTTATACTGAACTTTTTCCATGGGTTTATGTTCCCTAATCCATGTTTTCCAAAATTTGTTTCCCATGGTTTATACAAAAATTATTCTGATATCAACTATACCACCCCATGACCCCAGTATCCCATAGTTGATGTCTACTTTCTTAAATTTCTATAAGATACATGGAACCCCATCCCGAAAGACCACATAGTTTAGTAGTGTTGAAAAAATAGATAAATTCATGAAAATATTATTATAATTGAAAACATAAATCATAAAATCTATTTTTATTGATAACACCATTACTCCCCTTATAGTATCTTTTCATATCAATCACAAAAACAAATCCAAGTATGTTAGAGAAAATAAAACATAAGAAAGGGGTTAACTCTAATGCTCAATAAGTGTAATAATTTTTTGTAAGATCTGAATATATATGATATAGTCAACATGGAAAGGTAAATATCTAAAATTCCTTGCATTTAATCAATATATTTATAATAACATAGAAAGAATAAATTATGATTATATAATTCCATATAAATTATAACATGGGGTTTAAAACATGACCATAGATATTCTAACTATCTAACAATAACATGGAGTATAGATAATCGAATTCATAATAACGGAATGAATAATGTAATACATATAAAACTTACTATCAAGGATTTCTACCAAAACTCCAAATTCATTTGAGGCCTTATGCCAAGACATCTATATAAAAAGTTAACCCCTCTTCTAAAAACCTGATTTTGTTTTCCCTGTTATACATGTTGATGAATAAAGGGGATAAAAAAGAACCTACCAATCACATAATAATTTAAATTCATTCTACAAATGAGTAGGGTGAATCATAATAAATATAAACATTCACATTGAAAAACTAACATATGAAATTTTAAAGGTTACATTAATAAATAAACATAATCATAAACCATCCATGGTAATATGAATGGTTTAAAATAATACATCCCAAGTCAAACTGATCGTCAAAAACAAAATGAAATAACAATTATGACATCGATATAACATATACCTAGTGTATCATAAGTACAGTAAAGTTTTGATATTGTTGACTAATATAATGACCATAAAATTTCCTCAAAACCTTTTTGAAGAAAAAAACCATTTCTATTTGAAAATATGTTTTCAAAATTTAAGAATATAAATAAAAAATTAAGTAGTTTTCTTTTAATATTACATTGAAATATTGTAAAAATAGTTTTAAAACATTGAGTGTGATTTATACTAGAAAATTCCATTAATGTCATACACATTAAATCCATGACACCTTTCACATTTTCGGTAAAATACAAATTGGAAATGTTTTGAAACATCATGACGATTCATCTATTTTTTAAAAAATATAAAAATGAGTAGAAAATTATTTAATAAAATATTATTAAATTATTAAAATTTTGAAAATGTTTTTTTAAAACATGTGGTTTGATGAAAATGGATTTTCGACTAACGAGAGAAAAAAGGTCATATTTTCTCAAAAACATTTTCTCAATAATTTTAAGTGCCAAGGAGTAGAAAGTAGTACTATAACATTAAAAATTTCATTAATAAATGTATGTTAATAAAAATTATTTATTATAACATCCCAATATTTCATATACGTTATCATATTAATGTAATTCGATAGCTTGCACTATACGCAACACCAGGTTCAAGCACACCACAGTTTACCACACTAAAAGTTCAAAAAGAAGTTATGAATAGTATTTAGTGGATTTTAAATATTTTATACTAAATATAACTTTAAAATTCATATTATGTGTTTCATAGACATAATATATGAAAAAATTCATTTTTTAGATAAAAGATGTATTTTAAAAAAAATGCAATTTTACTGCCTTTTAATTGAGAACCCTTTTTAAAAACCAATATTTGAAACTTTTATATATTCAATTTAATGTAATTATATTATTATTTAGAAGCTGGACACAAAAATTTAGTTTAGAAATATATTTGGTACTTTTCTGATAACACTCGTATTTTGATGAAAAGTTAAAAATACAATGTTTTAAGTGAAAACATATTTTTTTAATCAAATTAATTTAGTGTTATAAATTATAAATTTGAATATTTTGGAAGTATAATTTGATTATATTTTTATCATTTAGTACAATTTTGGTCATTATATATAATTTCACATTTAAATTTGACATATACACTTGGCAATATTTGGATAGTTTTTTCTTTTTAAAAACCCACTTTCTGGTTTTGACATCAGGAATTAATTTTAAATTAAGAAATGAAACATTTATGTTTTGAATTTGGTAAAATAGACTTCATTTTTGAATTCGGAATATCAAAATTATCTTATGGTAAATTTTTGTATTTTTCTAAAAACTTTCATTTTTTATGAATAGTGAAAAACACTGTATTATTATATAAAACCAAATTTTTATTTAAATAATGAGTTATTTTAATTTTATTTATTTTAGGTCAAAATAGACACATAATAATTATATATTTTCAATGTAATTCATTGGAGTCGTTTTATAATATGTTTATATATATATATATATAATTTTATTGAATGTTTTACCGTCTTTTACCCACCTTCTTTGACCATTTTCAAATTTGTATAAAACATAATTTCACCACTTCTGTGAGTTTAATTTCAAAAAAAAAACAAGAGACACGGTTAATATCAATATGAAAAATGTGGTTCAATAAGGTAAAAATAATTTTGGAAAATAGTAACTTTTGACTTTTATTTACCACAATTAAATGTAAATACGGTAATTAAGGGTAAAAATGATATCATAATTATTCTAACACATGTAATATTTCTATTGGATAATTATAATTCGACCAAAGAACAACCTTAGTAAAAAACAATCCTATTTGGTCCACATGGATTAGATAAAGACATTTATTATTATTTTATTTAAAGAAAAGTTAAAATAGTTAAATTCAAAGATGAATAACTAAACTATTTTTAATATAGGGATATACATAATATAAATTTGCCTATAAATATTTATTAGAAATATAAAAATATTTCATAAATAATTATATTATATTTATAATTTTTAGACATTATATAATTTAATTTACATATGACACAATAATGACGTAGTAATTACCTTTATAATAAAATATTAAAATAATTGATATTATAAATATCCAAATAATGGTTATTTGAGTATTTTGATGAATTACACTAATTTATAGGTTAATATGACATGTTATTATTGAAAATATGAATTTATATCTAAGTAATAATGTTGTTACGACTTTAACAAAAATCATTTATTAAATAATATCAAAATTGACATAATTGATTTTTTAAAACAAATACTATATTATTGGTTGATATAATATTCCTAAAGATATATGGTCCAGACAAAGGGAAATAATAATATTATATATGTCATTAAGTAACCTATTTTGGTTCTCTGGGAAGTTTATAGTATGTTTATTAATCATATAATATAATAATACAAAGAGACATGGTAAATGTCAAACTATTTAACTAAGAGTTAAATCTAAAATATAAGGGTAATATGATGAACTAGACCTATCTAAAACCACTTTTTTGAGAGGTTTTCTACCCAAAAACACCATATAATTTAAATAATTATCTTTTTATCCATTAGAAACCGAAAATTATTTTATTATATAATAATATTTCAAGCTTGTCCTAAAGTGACCCTCACCTCTCTTATAAAAGGGCACTTCCCCATCTCATAATTTCACACCTATGAAGCCTCTTGGATCTACCAAAACCTACCCATATATCCTCCCAAAATTCCTCCCTTCATCCTAGATTCCTTACATTGGTCATAAATCCAACCTATGGAGCCATTTTGTCAAATCAAAAGGAAGAACCCGAAGAATAGGTAAATATTTCATCACCTCTTTCAAGTTCTTTTCGTTTTCCACTTCCTCTTTATTAGTTGTTTCCATTCTAAAATAATAAATCCAGTATCTTCTATATATTGTGATTTTATTATAAAAATGGTACAACCATATTCATTATTTTATCCATCCAATAAATGACAATGTCACCATAGGTGCGTACGTACAGATTACAGTCTCCATATCATGGGGTAGTTTGTTATTCAAACACTTCATTATTTGGATGTGTATAATAATGAGTATAAATGATGTAAATAATAAATATAACATGTTAATTATTGTTTATATATGATATAAAATCCAATTACATATGAATTATTTATCAATATAATGATATTATCCCTCGTGCATACGTATGGATTACCGTCTCCACGACGCGATGATATTCATTTCCACATCCACCATTCAACAATGATTATAAAATATATATTATGAATAAGTATGTAAAATATGACATAGTAATTCTAATGGATATATATATATATATATATATATATATATATATATTTGTACGTACATATATCTTATTCACTTAGTTACGTTCAATATGATATAAAAATGAAAACATCATTTATGCGTACGTACGACCTACCATCTCCATAAACCGTGTTTTCCATTTCATATATACCATTATAATACATATTTATATTCTAAATATATATGATATATAAATAATTTTTTATATTCTGGAAATATTTAAATCATGATCTAAGTGATACCATCATGAGTAACAAGTTAAAACACGTATCATAAAGAATGAGGTTATTACCTAAAATGTTAAAATAACATGGAAATTATTATTAAATATGTAGTATAAAGTCATAAATGATTCATGTATGATATTATAAATGTTAATATGGTTCTGGTATAATTTAATAACATGGTACAGTCTTAATATATGAGGTTAAATGTACCATCAACTAAAGGAAAGTGCAAGGTAATGGTTAATTTAACAATCTCATTATTATCTGAGGTTGTTTTTACGCAAGTATCTACTAGGAAATATTTATTATGAATGTACATGTTTCATGAAAAAGTTATCAAATAGATTCTTTTAAGGGACTTTTTTACTAAAACATCAATTTAAAATTTTTAAATATTTATTCTTCTAAATCATTCTCATAAACGTCAAATTTTTTCAAAATGGTTTTTAAGGATTTTTCTATATGGACCTGAATGTTTTATTAAATGTAAATTCCATTTAAAAGCTTCAAAGTGTTATGGGAGACCATGTTTCAAAAAACTTTCTAAATGTCTACCTTTCTAAATTGTGGGACTTTTAAATGTTTTCATGAAAAATGGATATTTTTCTACAAGAGCTTAACAAATCATTTTCATTTATGCCGAAATCGTTTTATGGATTTTATACTAGATGGAAGTTGATTCATTGTGATACAAATATTTCATATTTTATTGAAGTTTTTGTGATATGTTTGACTGTGGACTTGTTATTTTTATACCATTCATGGTTTATAGATAAATTATTGAAATTTACTTTGCTAGTTTTAATATGAATGTTTATGTTATGTTTAAACCTTTTCATATGAGGAATGCATTAGACATAGTAAGTGATAGGTGGAGCCTGAAATAGATCCTCGATGAATTAGTAGGTCTCATGAGACAAACTAGTGTCTTGGTATAAGGCCTTGACAAAATCTTATTTGTATTGATGGTAAAAGGCCTTGACTATGTGGTTATGAAGTCTGAATTATGAATTCCATCATTATGAAAGTGGCTATTGATATTGAATGTGATTATTCGACTAGTAGAATATCCATGAGAATAAGTAAATGGAATTATTTGATTTTATCATTTCAATATTGAGCTGATGTTTATGTTTAAAATTACTTTTTTAGTCTAATACATTTCCTTAACTGTTTATGCCTATTTATTAAAGTTACTGCTATATTATTATACTTACTTAGCATTAGAGCTCACCCCTTTCTATGTTTTATTTTTTCCAATATCTGAAGAAGTATTTTATGATTGATTAGAAGGGTTAAGATAAGGTATTAATGGTGTTATCAAAAGATAATTTATGATTCACATGAGCCTCATCCTGGTTGGTGAGGACTCTCTAGGTGCATCCAAGAGACCAGAGATCAAATCCAGGTGGAGGAAATTTTATGAGAGTATTGTAGTAGGATTGTAGAAGATGTTTTTAGGTACTGTAGCATTCGGAAATATTCATCCATCTCAGACTTTGGGCCACCGGTTTGGTCCTCATGTACTTCATGGATTTCGGGCCACCCAAGGTCTTTAGAGTAGTTGATTCTAAAGGCCTTCATTCCACCTTAAGGCCTTTGGGACACCCCAAGGCCTTCGGAAGACATGAAATGAAGATGTACGAGTCAAACTTCAAGGGAACAGGCTTCGGAGGAGGATTCAAGGCAGGCACATTCATAGGAGCACAACTGATTGGAATTGGAAGAAGGAGAGGGTATGGCTTTTCAATCGGTACCTGGACTGTGCAGCTTTTCATAGGACATCTAGCATACCAACCTTGTGATGGTGGAGTGCTAATAGAAGGAAATATATTTGCAAGGAGAATTTCTATGTTGTCTTATATCGGTGATTCCATTAAGACCTATGGGTCTTGTAACTGTCTCTAAGACTTCGTGCCTTGTAAGGGTTCAACCTCACCCCTTGAATGGAGGATTATGAAAAATAATAAAAAAATGAAGGCCTTTGGGTCATTCCAACCAAAGGATCATTTATTTCATGTATTATTTTCTAATGTGTAATGTAATGTTGATGTATGTAATCTATTTTCCATGAACGGTAAACTGATCGGTCTTTTGGGACTTCATTCCTTGTAATCATGCCAATGTATTAAAATAATGCACCAACACCCATAATTGGGGTCGGGGCGTTACAGCTGGTATCAAAGGAAGTTTAGAAATATCCTTGGAATCTATATTTAGAAAAACACTGATTAGAGAACACTACCCTGAGATGGACTTTGATGATTAGTATAGAAGATCCTCATAGAATTTTGGTAATGTAGAGATTTTATGACTATTCCAAGCAATACATCCTTGTCTAGATACGAGCAAGTAGAGGCCACTTTGGGATAGATATACCTATGGGTAAAACCCGAAAACACCACTTTGAGTTAGACTCAAATGGGAACTGGTGCACAACAACAGGCCTTGCTTTACTCTTGGTTACGACACTCTTAAGGGATATTCACAGGACAATTCTTATTTTCTGTACAAACCACTATGAATTGTTTATGAGAATATTCCTCCACAAAGGAAACATTTGTATGATTATGGATTATATCCACAAACTGTTCTATTTATGTTATCTATTTTACAAGATTGTAATTATGCACTGTGATTCATAAACTAACCTAGTGTATTCCTCTATTTACAAATGGCGCCCAGTAGATGGAATGAGACCTTCAGAAATACACATGATCGAAATCATAAGAAGTATCAAATCTTTCATGGTTTTAATCCAACATTTAGAAATGAAATAGTCCCCCATGTATTATCATCATAGGAAGAAATAGTATCATGTGTGAATAAGATAAGTACACAATTTTTTGAGTCATATGGCTTTAAGGGAAGCTATAGAAGAAAACTATTGTAGATAGAAAGATGTATAAAAGTAATAAGGGAAAGAAGGATTTTCCCATATGTGATAATTTTAGAAATAATCACCTTGGTAATTGCTTGAAAGGAATGACAGTTTTCTATAAGTGTGGAGAAAAAGGACACCATGTACGGGACTGCAAGGGTGAGAAAAAGGTTTCAAAAGTACAGTGCTTTATCTGCAAGGAGTAAGGAGACTATGCGAATCAATGTCCAAATCATTATAGTATACCCCAAATACTAATGATGGATAATAATCAAGTTTTCATACAACCAAAGATGAAGAGGACTGATTAAGAGTTCTTATGTTGTTATTAAATTATTGTGTCATTTGAGTATTTTTTTAATGATTTACATGTTATAACAATTATAGAGTATATAATGATTGTACTACAGTACTATTTCATTAAGGAATGAGATTAATGGAACCATGAAAAGTGACTCAATAGAAAGTTAAACTGCATGGAAAATACATGGTTGAAGGAAATACAAAAATTTAATATGGTCCTGATATAGAGGTATTGATTGTCGAATAAGAGATGATTGATTTGGATAAATTATATTGGATATTATTGATATCCTTGGAACTGTTTAATGGTTTGTTTATTCCATCATTGATAGTTTACAAAATTTTTGGATATAAGGTGTATATCCTGTATTATATAAGTAATAAGGGATTATGATGTAATCAATACGGTTATATGATAATTCATGGTTTTATCGTGTTTTAAAATAATACATGAGGAAGGTATTCACATGTTATTACGTGGAAAAAATGATCCTCATTGTGATTACCTTCCTTATTAATTTTGGACTACAAGTTTGGACAGAATAATTTTTGATAATTATAAAGGTTTTAATTGATAAATTTTGAAATTGGAAACTATTTTTAAGTTTAAATCATTTCTTGAGATTATTTTTAGATTGTCATAAAAATGACAACCTGGAGGTCAGATGACAACCCGTCACATCTGGCAAGGCCGCGAGACATGAACCCATAATCTAAGGGTGAAAAGGGTGCATCACCTTCCACTAGCCTACGTGATTTCCTAGTTTTTATAATGTAGTTTTTTTAAAATAGTCTATCAAATGACATAAAATTCATTATTTTTTAAACCCTATACAATTAATATAAATACAATATTTTTTAATTCTATTATCTTTTGGAGTGAAAGATGAGTTTGCGGTAGTAATTAGTTGAAGGATGAAACTTTAATTGTCAAGTGTGTGTGTATATATATATATCCTCTTTTTCTATGAGTAAATTAATTCTAAAACATTAGGGAAGGGATATTAAAACTGTTGGGAAAAAACCCCTCAAGGTAATATTGTAAAATTTCTGGGTTGATTGTGTTTATTGATAAAGCATGTTTCCATGAATAATTTTCGAGTTCCAGATAACTTTTTGACAATCCATGTTGACAAAGAACGATGACAAAGGAAAGGACGATCTGGAGTCGGTACAAAAGATTAGTATAAGGTGGCACCATTTCCCAATGGTTTCCAAATTTTTGGGGTCCAATATTTGGACGTCGGTGAGCATCACGAAAATATGATTTCAATGAAGATCATATTTTAATGTGGAAAAGGCATGATTTTCACGAAGAGAGGCTTCATGGTTTGAAATTCATGAAGACCAGAAGAATGATGGCGGTGATTCTTCGTGATTACGACAAGCTTCGCGAACAGAAAAGGTTGAAGTGAATCACGATGATAAAGGGATTTGTGAGGGAGCTTCATGGCACAAGCACGAAGGGAATGACAGGATGCTCCACGATTACGATGAGATCCACCACCAAAAAATTTTTGTGGTGTTTCGCGATTTTGACAGAATTCCGGTGGAATCTTCGAAGCTTCACGATTGATGATGATGTGGTGCTGACTTTGCGCCGAAGGGTCGAGGGTCAGTGTAATTTCCTATAAATAGAGTTCGAACCCCTCGAAAGAAGTAGAGAGAATTTTCAGAGAAAATACTTTGCTCTCAGTTCACGAAGGAAGTTCGCAAAGGCATTGTGCTTCGCAAAAGAAGAGCTTCACGGCGGCTATTCTAGCTCCGCAAAAGTCGTGTGCTCCATGTTGGCTTAGTGAGATTCATGAGGAAAGTCTCTTTGCGACGACATGAGCTCCGTGACAGCCTAATAATTGTGAAGGCTTGAGCTTTGTGACGTTCTGAGCTCCGCGAAATTGTAAGCTTCACGAAAAGGAAGGAGCTTCGTGAAGGCTTATTTGAGCATCATGATATTGGGAGCCTCGTGAAGTAGGGTGCTTTGAGAAGGTACTTTCCAAAGGTAGTATGCCCAGTTTTTGAGAGGAAAAGAGGTATTCATTAGTGGATAACTTTGAAATTCAACAGAGCATCTATCAACCGTTGAAGATGCAGTTATTCTTGAAAATGAAGAGACCTACAAGTCTGTAAACTGTTAGTGGATCCTTTCCGGAGTAGTGAGCAAAGGAATAGGAAGAAGGTGATCCTCTCCACTCGCAGTGAGCCAGCGAGAGATAAATAGGGAGTGACCCTTGGAAAAGTAGTGAGCTGACCCTAAACTTTGTAAAGACAGTAATCTTGGGACAGAGTGATTGTGCCTGAACCTTGTGATCCACAACAAGTGAAGTTTAGTGTAATTTGGTACGACGGACAACCTGTCGGCGTATGTTCCTTGAATGTATCCCTTACCGGTAAACCAATTAAATTATGATGTGTCCTGTGCATGCTTTACTTTCTATTTACATTGTGCAACAGGAAAGAGAGAGAAGAGTTTTTTGCTTAATAGTGAATCCAGATCAGAACGAGCTTTAATATTAAATTATTTATACCTTGATTCACCCCCACTCTTAGGGTACTGAGCCTTGTGGAACTAATAATTGGTATCAGAGGGAAATTTTGATATTTTTTATTCTCTCAATGGAGTTCACTAATCATAAACGAATTCCAATCTTTGACGGGAACAATTTTCAGATATAGAAGAATCGGATTCAACACTACATCAGATCATTGGGAATAGATGTATTCACAGCAAAAATGTATGGTATAACATCAGACCTCAACAGTGGTGCATTATCAGAAGTTGAGCATAGAGAGTTGGATGTTGATGCTAAAGCAATCAATGCCTTATGGGGTGCCCTATCCAATCTAATATATACAACGGTGATTTCTTGAAAAACATCACATGCCATGTGAGAAAAGTTATTGAATATATATGAAGGGGATAAAATGTTCAGAGAGGAAAAGCTGCAAGTGTTGTGGAACAAGTATGGAGATTTGAGAATGAACTTGAATGAGTCTGTTGATGCATTATTCGACAGGGTAAATGTTGTCGTGGAAAGCATGAAAGGTCTTGGAGAAGTTATTGAAGACATAAAAATTGTGAAGAACATCTTGAGGAAACATCCACCTCGGTTCAATCCGAATGTTTCAGTTCTAGAAGATAATGATCAAAAAGAGCTGAAATTGGATAACCTACACTGCACTCTTACTGTATATGAAATTAGAAATGATGATAATGATGCTGTGGAAAAGTGGAAATCCAAAGAGGTGGCTTTCAAGGCCATGAAAAATCTCACCATTGAAGATCTCAGGAAGAAGAAGAGACAGATGAGGTAATGTCATTCCTCTCCTCAAATATTCAAAGAGGAAAAGGAAAGTTCAAAGGTAAACTACCTCTTGCATGCTTTAAATGTGGAAAGGTTGGACATCTCGTAGAAAGATTCCCCAAAAAGTTTCAATAAGAAAATGATGAAGGTGATGATGATATTACGAAGAAGAAATATTCAGCCTTTGTGAAAGGGAAGAAGAAGTTCAAGAGAAATTTCTTCAAGAAGAAGAATCTTCTTTCACAAGAAATAGATAGTTCCGGTCAGTCTGAGGTTGAAGAGGATGAGGAAACAGAGAACTGCAAAGATTGAGGAGAAAATGTTATGGTGGCAGTCATTGATATTCCTCAGGAAAAGGAATAAATTGACGCTGGAGAATAAGAAGAATAAGTTGAAGGTAGAGTTGACATGGAAGCCTAATTTGAAGAATCTATTGAGGAGATTGATGTTTGGAGAGCCAAAACGAAGAAATCAAATAATGTTGTTCGTGATGCCAAACTCTATAGGCAGCAGCAGAAAGAAGAGAAGTCTAAGTTCTGGAAGAAATTAAAAAACTCAACTCATCGACACCAGAGAACTCAGAATCAATTAGTGAGTGTAACTCAAGACTGAATAAAAGAAAAGGGAGGTCGAAGACTTGAATGGAAAAGTGAAAGATCATGTCAAGTGTATCAAAGATATTAAAGAAGAAGTTGTTGGTCTGTGGACGATAGTTAAAGAACAGGATAAACCATTGATTCCAAATACATTCTTGGGAAAGCAGGTCATTTCAAAGATTGAAAAGTTGAGAGAGGAGCCCAATAGTTCAGGTGGAAATAAGCAGCAATTGATCTCAAACATTAAGGTAGATTCAGGGATTGATCAGAAGCTAAAATCTGTGGCAATTGAAGTCAGGCCGCAAGCACCCATCCTGAGATTGATGGTTGATTTGGGCACAAAGTATAATAAGAATATCCATAGATCCCAAGGGGAAACTCATAGTGCTGATGTAACACGGAGGAATGCACCTTATATCAGGTGTTATTATTTTGGGAAGATGGGACATTCATAGTATGTGTGTTCCATAGCCAAGAGATATAGAAGGGAATAATAACAGAGGTTACATCCAAATAGATAATGGTTTTCTAGAACATATTTCGATGGACACTGTTTATGGTGCGGAGGATTTGTGAACATGCCTTGGTACTACACTTTGATCATTCAGAGAAATGTGCCAAAGAAGAATCAAAACGTTCTCAAGCAGAAGATCAATCAATCGACAGGTGATTTAAAAATGAAGAATAGATTTTGGATTTGTAAGATGAATCTGGTCAATCATACTCTGAGAAAGAACATAATCCTCAATCCATGCCGAGTGTGAAAGATTATGTATGGACCAAGAAGAAGAAAAATGAGAAGGTCATGGTGGCAGTGATTTACCTTAAAGCATTAGATTGCTCTGGTGTGTGTATCCTTGATAGTGGTTGCACATATCACATGACGGGTAATAAGGTTCTTGTTACGGGCATAAAATATGACATAGAAGGTGTTTTCAAATTGGAAATGATGAAGGACAGAAGATTTTTGGCTCAGGGAAATCCATTTTTGGGGGAATATAAATGAGTCGTGTTGATGTCTTGGTAATAGAGAGTCTTAGTCATAACTTGCTCAGTGCCAGTCAACTATGTGACTCTGGTCATTCTATCTGATTTACCAAGAATATGTGTGTTGTGAAAGGAAAATATGGAGCAGTTGTTCTTCAAGGGAAAAGGACAAAGGGAAATCTTTACCTTATATGAAGGGAAGAAGATACGAGCCCTTTATCCAGAGAGGAAGAAAACTAGTTGTGGCATAAGCAACTCGATCATCTATGCCAACGATCTATGGAAGATCTGGTAAAGTGTGATGCTACTAGAGACCATCCCAAAATCTCATATGATCACACTCATCCGTGTGATGCTTGCCAAAAAGGGAGGATCATCCTAAAGACATACATTCCAAAGGAATATAAATAAACTAGAGTTCTCAAATTGATGCATGCTGATTTATGTGGACTTATCTCACCACGAGCTATAAATGGGAAAAGGTACTATGTTCTTTTCATTTATGATCATAGAAAAATAGCCAGGGTATTTTTCATTAACCATAAGACAGAGGTGTTCAGTTTTATAAAGCAGTATAGTATGGAATCAGAAAGGATGCTTGGGTAGAAAATTCTGAAGTTTCATACTGATAATGGCACAAAATTCACAAACAGTCAAGTCGAAAACTATCTCGAGAAACATGGGATAAAGCATCATGTTTCATCAGTGATAACTCCCCAATAGAATGGAGTGGTCGATAGGAGAAATCGGATCATCAACAACATGGCCAGAACGATGCTTATTGTAAAGGACCTACCAGAGAAATTTTGGAAGGAATCAGTTTTGACATCGGTCTATATTTCGAATAGGTCTCTGTTGTGTCCGAAGGATAGGAAAACTCCGTATGAAATGTGGTACAGAAAGAATCCCATGCTGAAATACTTTTTCATCTTTTGGAGTAAGTGCTTCATTCTCAAAAAAGAAAATCAGAAGTAGTTTGAGTCACGAGGAGATGAGGGGATATTCCTTGGCTACTCAGGGAAAAGAAAAGCATATAAATGTTTTAACAAAAGGTTGGGAAAAATTGTTGAGAGCAATGATGTCACTATAGTAGATAACGAACCGAATACTCAACGACCCAGTGAACAGTTTCTAGATGAAAGTGATGATGAGTTAAGAAACATAGGGGGAGCTACAGTGGAGGAGGATGACTCAGAAGAAGATACTAATGATGAAGAAGAAAGTGTCAAGTCTATATCTGCAAGGATGCCAAAGATTCAAGATGAAATTGATAGGCAGAATATCATTGGTGATCAGACAGATCCATTTCAGACTCGAAGAATGAAATCATTATAGAAATCATCGTTTTTATCTCAGGTGGAGCTGAAATGTTTTTCCGATGCATCTGAAGATGAAAACTGGGTTCAGGCAATGAATGAAGAGCTTGATCAGATTAAGAAGTACTAGACATGGGAGATTGTTTCGAGGCCAGGAGACAAGAATGTCATCAGGACTAAATGGGTTTATCATAACAAGATGATTGAAGATGGAACAGTGATTTGAAACAAAGCATGACTAGTGTTCAAGGGATACTCCCAGATAGTGGGAATAGATGTTGATGAGACATTTGCACAGGTTTCAAGGCTGGAGACAATCAGATTATTTTTTTTTCATAGTAGTGAAAAGAATGTTCAATGTGTTCCATATGGATGTCAAATCCGCATTCTTGAATGGTGTTCTGGAAGAGGAGGTGTATGTTGAGCAGCCATATGGTTTTCTCATTCATGAGGATGAGAACAAAGTTTGCAGGCTAAAGAAGGCATTGTATTGGCTGAAACAAGCACCAAGAGCATGGTACTCAAGGCTTGATCAGTACTTGAAGAAGCTTGGTTTCCAGCGTGGGGGAGTTGATTACAATCTCTATTTCAGCACCAGTAGTAAGAAAGGATGATGGTGTTGGTTTATGTCGAAGATATAATATTCGGCAGATTAGATGAAGATTAGTGAAGACAGTTTTCCGAATTCATGAAAAATGAGATTGAAATGTCAATGATTGGAGAGCTAACATTTTTCCTTGGTTTACAGGTGACCCAAGGAAGTAATGGCACTTTCATTTATCAATACAAATATGTCAATGAGGTTCTAATAAGGTTTGAAAAATAAAATTCCATGGAGATGAAGACTCCAGTTGCTACTTGGATGAAATTATGAAAAGATGAGGACAGCAAGGCAGTTAATATCACTAAATAGAGGAAAATTATTGGATGTTTGCTGCACTTGACCGCAACAAGTCCTGATATTGTTTTTTCCACATTACAAGCAGCGAGATATCAGAGTGATCCCAAAAAAAGACAAATGCTTGCTGTGAAAGGAATATTTCGGTATATCAAAGGCACCATGGATTTCGGTCTTGTGTATAATGAAAAATCTCAATCAGTGTTATTGGGTTACAGTGATGTAGATTGGTCCGGATCAGTAGATGACAGAAAATCAACATCAAGAGGTGCATTCTATCTTGGTGTATTGTGTATTTCTTGGCTAAGAAAGAATAAATATTGCATTTCATTGGGCACCACATAAGCTGAGTATATTGCGGCCACTCAAGCGTGCACACAGTTATTATGGATGAAGCAGCAGCTTGAAGATATGGGAGTTGAAGTGAATTCTCTGATCAAAATCCAGTGTGATAACTCAAGTGCTATAAATCTCAGAAAAACTCCCATACATCAGTCAAGGACAAAGAAAATTGAGATAAAGTATGATTTTATCAAGGATAAGGTTGAGCAGGGGATCGTGAAGTGGGCGTATGTGCCTACAGAACTACAGGTTGCAGACATCCTGACAAAGGCCTTACCCAAGGAAGATTTTGAGAGGCATTGACTGGCTCGGGGAGTTTTGTCGACTCCCCACACTTCAAAGAGTGTGGATGTGGATCCCCCCCTCTCCTTGAGGTATGATTTGTTTTTCCCTGATGTGCTAATTTGTGTTCTCTACTCTGTTACAAACTGCAAATGAGTGACCTTTGGGTTCGTTGACAAAGGGGGAGAAAATAGTGATTGATCAAGGGGGAGACAGTGTTTCTATTTGAGATGGCTATTTGAGAAATCATGGATGATATGGGGAGAATCTGTTAGGTGGAACAATGAGATAGGGGAGAGCTTTGAGATAGGGGGAGAGTTTTAAATCTAACGATGCAAGAAGTGATTGATCAAAGCATAGATATAACGACAGATAAGGATCGAAATAAAAGTAGAATAGTGATGTTGGAAAGGTGTGAGAAGGTTTCTAGTTATCACCAATTGGTATCAATGTGGTTCAACAATTGGTATCAATTTATAAATTGGTATCAATTTGGAATCAACAATTGGGGTCTAACATGAAGTGATTCATTGATGATATTTTCATACTACTCTTGTTTCTCACGTCAAGCATTGCTCATGTGGGCTTAGTGTACGTGTTATGTGAATCCTTGAATGCTAGCAGAATTTCATGAGGAAAATGGGGGTAGCAGCTGAAAGAAGACTCTGTGAGGTATCAATGTGCAAAAAATAATTCTGAGAAGAGATACGAAGAGTTTTCAACAAACCCACAGGGGTAGATTGTTGGGAAAAATTCCTTCAAGGTAACATTGCATAATTTTTGGGTTGATTGTGTTTGTTGACAAAGCATGTTTCCAGGAATAATTATCGAGTTCCAGAGAAGTTGTTGCCAATCCATGTTGACAAAGAACTATGACGAAGGAAAGGACGATCTGGAGTCGGTACGAAAGAGTAGTATAAGGTGGCACCGTTTCTGAGTGTTTTCCATGTTTTTGGGGTCCAAAACATTGACGTTGGTGACCATCACGAAAATAGGATTTCCTTGAAGATCATATTTTAATATGGAAAAGGCATGATTTTCGTGAAGAGAGGCTTCATGGTTTTAAATTATCGAATACCAGAAGAATGATGGCGGTAATTCTTCTTGATTACGAGAAGCTTTGCGAATGGAAAAGGTTGAAGCTCATCGCGGCGATGAAGGGATTTGCGAGGGAGCTTCGTGGCGCAGGTGCGAAGGGAATGAGGGGATGCTCTGTGATTACGACGAGCTCTGCGATCAAAAAATTGCTGTGCTGCTTTGCGATTTTGACAGAATTCCAGAGGAAACTTCGGAGCTTCGTGATTGACGATGACATGGAGCTGACTTCGCGAGGAAGGGTCGAGGGTCGGTGGAATTGCCAATAAATAGTGGTCGACCCCCTCGAGAGAAGTAGAGAGAATTTTTAGGGAAAATACTTTGCTCTCGGTTCACGAAGGACGTTCATGAAGGCAGTGTGCTTTGCGAAATAAGAGCTTCGCGGCGGCTATTCTAGCTCCACGAAAGTCGTGTACTCCATGTTGGCTCAGTGAGCTTCACGGGGGAATTCTCTTGGAAACAACTTGAGCTCCACAATGGCCTAAGCACTGCGAAGGCTTGAGCTTTGGGACAGTCTGAGCTCTGCGAAATTGTGAGCTTCGTGAAATGGATGGAGCTTCATGATGGCTTGTTTGAGCCTCGTAAAATTGGGAGCCTCGTGAAGTAGGGTGCTTTTCGAAGGTAATTTCCAAAGGTAGTTTGCCCGGTGTTTAAGAGGCAAAGGGGTATTCATTAGTGGATGAACTTTGAAATTCAACAGAGCATCTATAAATAGTTGAGGAAGTAGTTATTCATGCAAATGAAGAGACCTACAAGTTTATAAATTGTGAGTGGATCCTTTCTGGAGCAGTGAGAAAAAGAAGAGGAAGAAGGTGATCCTCTCCACCGACAGTGAGCCAGAGAGAGATAAATAGGGAGTGACTCTTCGGAAAGCAGTGAGCTGACCCTAAACTTTGAAAAGGTAGTGAGCCTAGGATAGAGTGATTGTGCCCGATCCATGTGATCCAAAACTAGTGAAGTTTAGTGGAATTTGGTACTACCGAAAACCTGTCGGCGTATTATCATTAGACGCAGCCCTTAGTGGTGAACCAAGTAAAACTTGATGTGCACTCTGCATTCTTTACTTTCTGTTTACATTTTGCAACAGGAAAGAGAGAGAAGAGTGTTTTTCATAACAGCGAAACAAGATCTGAACGGGTTTTAATTTTAAATTAGTCATACCCTGATTCACCCCCCTCTAAGGGTACTCTACCTTGTGTACCTAACAAAAAAAACATTGTTACCCTAATACCATATTTTTTGTTGAACCAATGATTTTTTACATCATTTTGAATTGATGGCTTTGAGGCCCTTAATTTTACAGTTGTTTGTGATTGAGGTCCTCAATCATTCCCTATAAATATTTATTTTTTTATCCAATTATATGTCTCTAATTTCCACTAATGTTCTCCTAATCGAGATCATAATTTTTTGGTGACTTTTTCATTTCCCTTCCCCTCTTTTTAAGATGAAATTTTATTAACCCAATTTCCGATGTGGGTTTTCCAGAAAACTAATTTTCTATTTTTAACCATTTATTTTCAAAGAACAATTTCAAATTGTGAGGACTCGATTTATTGAATGAGGGAAGAATGTAATGCCCCAATATTTCATAGTATGTTATCTCATTAAAGTAATTCAATAGCTTGCCCTACACAAAACACCGAGTTCGAGCGCACCACTACAAACCACACTAACCGTTCAAAAAGCGGTTATGAATAGTATTAACAACCTTTTGAATCTTATATAATCTATATAATTTTTACATTAATATTATGTTTTTCTTAGATACAATATAAGAACAAATTTATTTTTTAGATAAATTATGTATTTTCCAAAAAAAATGCTATTTTACCGCCTTTTAATGGAGAACACTTTTTAGAACCCATATTTGAATCTTTTATATATTAAATATCATGAAATTAATTTTTTTAGAAGCATGACATAAAAATATATTTTAGATCATTTTTGGTACTTTTCTGATAACTTTCATATTTTGATGAATAGTGAAGAATACTATGTTTTAATTGAAAATAACATTTTTAAATCAAAATAATTTATAGTGATAAATTATACATTTTAATGGTTTGGAAGCATAATTATATTATATTTTTATCATTTAATACAATGTAGGTCCTTATAAGTAATTTTACATTTAAATTTGACATAAACACATGTCAATGTTTTAATAGTTTTTACTTCTTTAAAACATGCCTTTTGGTTTTGACCACAGAAATTATTTTTAAATTAATAATTGCAACTTATATGTTTTGAATTTGGTAAAATAGACTTCATTTTGGAATTTGGAATATCTAAATTATTTTAGGGTAAATTTTTGATATTTTTCTGAACACTTTCAATATTTGATGAATAGTGAAAAATACTGCGTTATTATATAAAAAACATATTATTTAAATAATTATTTGTTTTATATTAATTTATTTTAGGTAAAAATAGTTACCTAATACCTATATATGTTCAACGTAATTTATTGGATTAATTTTATAATAGGTTTATATATATATAATTTTATCGAACATTTTACCGTCTTTTACCCACCTTCTAGGAGAATTTGAAAATTTGTATAAAACATAATTTTATGACTTATATGAGTTGAATTTAAAAAATTCGAGAGACAAGGTGAATATCAGTATGGAAAAAGTGGTTCAATAAGATGAAAATAATATTTGGTAAATAGTAACTTTTGACTTTTATTTACCACGGGTAAATGTAAATTGGGAAATTAAGGGTACAAATGATATCATAATTAACCTAACACATGTCCTAATTCTGTTGGACAAATATAATTCTACAAAAAACAACCTTAGGAATAACATATCATCATATTTGGCCAACTTGGATTAGATTATGACATTTAATATTATATTATTTAAAGAAAAGTTAAAAGAGGTAAAAACAATGTTTAATAAGTAAACCATTTTTAATATAGGGTTATACATAATATATATTCGACTATAAATATTCATTAGAAAGATAAAAATATTTAATAAATAATTATACTTTATTTTTAATTTTTAGACATTATATAATTTAATTTATTTATGACACAATGATGATGCATCAATTACCTTAACAATGAAATATTAAAATAATTGATATAATAAATATTGAAATAAATATTTTTTTAAGAATATTGTTGAATTAAAATAATTTTATAGGTTAATAATACAAGTTATTATTGAAAATATGAAGTTAGTTCTAAGTAATAATGTTTTTAAGACATTAAAAAATTCATTTTATAAATAGTTATATTGACATAAATGAGTTTTTATAAAAAAATAATATATTATTGGTTGATATATTTTTCCTAAAAATCAAAGGTTCGGCCAAGGGTCTTAATAATATTATATATGTAATTAATTAACATATTTGGGTTCCCTTGGATGTGTATATTTTTTTATTAACCATATAATATAAAAATACCAAGAAACATGTTAAATGTAAAACTAAATAACTAAGAGTTAAATCTAAAAGATAAGGTTAATAAGATGAACTAAACCTGTGTAAAACCTATTTTTTGAGATGTTTTCAACCCATACCCTCATTATTATTTAAATAAGTAATTTTGAGCCATTAGAAACCGAAAACAATTATTATAGAATAATATTTCAATCTTTTCCTAAAGTGACCCTCAACTCTCTTATAAAAGGGAACTTCACATTCTATTAATTTTACTCCTCCAAAGACTTTTGGTTTGGCCAAACCCTACACAAATATCCTCCTAACTTTCCCCCATATGTCATAGAGTACTTAAATTGGTAAGAAAGCCAACCTAAGAATCATTTTTGATCAAATCAAAGGGAAGATCCCGAAGAAGAGGTAAATATTTCATCACCTCATTCAAGTTCTTTTCTTCTTCCACTTCCTCATTCTTTGTTGTTTCAATTATAAAATAATAACTCTAGTATATTCAATATGATTTCATTTTATCAATAAAATGGTACAACCATATTGATTATTCTATCAATCCTATAAATGACAAAGTCAACAAATGTGCGTACGTACGGATTACCGTCTCCACGTCATGGTGTAGTTTTTTATTCAAACACTTCATAATTTGGATATGTATAATAATTAGTATTACTGATGTAAATAATAAATATAACATGTTCATGATTCTTTTTATATGATATAACATCCAATTACATATGATTTCTCTATCAATTTAATGATATTGCCGCACGTTCATACGTACGGATTTTCGTCTCCACGATGAGACGAGATTCATTTCCACGTTCACCATTCAACCATGATTATAAAATATATATCATGAATCAGTATGTAATATATGAAATAATAATGATACTGGAGATATATATATATATATATATATATATGTACTTACATATATCTTTTTCACTTTGTTCTATTCAATACGATATGAAAACGGAAACTGTGTTTATTCATATGTATGACCTAACATCTCCATAAATAGTGTTTTCCATTTAATATATAAGTCTATTATACATATATCTATTCTAAATATATTTGATATATAAATAATTTTTCATATTCTAGAAGTATTTAAATTATGATCTATGTGATACATTCAAGAGTAACAAGTTAAAACATGTATGATAAAGAAAGGGATTATTACCCAAAATGTTAATTTAACATGGAAATTATTATTAAATGGGTAGTATAAAGTCATAAATGAATCGTGTATGATATCATAAATATTAATATGGTTTGGTTAGAATTTAATAACATAATATGGTCTATATGCTGGTGGTTAATGGTACCATCGACTAAAGGAAAGTTCAATGTAAGTGTTAATTTCACAATCTCATTGTTTTCTGAGGTTGTTTCTAGATAAGTATCTACTAGGAAATATTTATTATCCATTTCCATGTTTCAGGAAAGAGTTTTAAAATGGATTATTTTAATGGACTTTTTTACTAAAACATCATTTTAAAAGTTTTAAATAATTATTCTTCTAAATCATTCTCATTAATGTCCATGTTTTTAAAATGTTTTTTAAGGATTTATCTATATGTAGATGAATGTTTTTTAAAATATTTATTTCTTTCAAAAGTTTCGAAGTGGTATGGGACCCTTTGATTAAAAAATATTTTTAAATATCTTACTTTCTAAATTGTGTGACTTTTAAATGTTTTCAGGAAAAAGAGATATTTCTCTCAAAGAGTATTAAAAATATTTTTCATCTAAGTCAACATCCTTTGATGGATTTATAAAATATTTTATGTTGATTTATTATGATACAAATATTCCACATGTATTGAAGGTTTTGTGATATTTTTGACTGTGGATGTGTTATTTTAAACTATTCATGTATTTTGAATAATTTATTGACATTTCGTATGCTAATTTTAATTCTAATTTTTAGGTTTTGTTTAAACCTTTTCATATGAGGAATGCATTATACTTAGTAAGTGATGGTTGGAGCCCACTATAGCCTATCGATTCATCGGTAGGTTTCATGAGACAAACTAGTGTCTTGGCACAAGGCCTTGACAAAATCTGATTTCTAGTCTTGGAACAAGGCCTTGACTATATGCTTATGAAGTCTGGAATTATGCATTCCATCATTATAAAACTGGCTATTGATATTGAATGTTATTATTCAACTAGTAGAATATCCATGTGAATAAGTAAATGACATTATTTGATTTTATCTTTTCCATATTATGATGATGTTTATGTTTAAAATGCTTTTGTTTTAGTATAACACATTGCCATAAATTTTTATGCTTATTTATGAATGTTTACACTATATTGTTATCTTAACTGAGCATCTGAGCACACCCTTTCTATGTTTTATTTTTCCTGGGATGTGAACAAGTATTTTATGATTGATAAGCTGGGTTATGTTAAGGGATTAATGGTGTTATGAAAGGATAATTTATGTTGTGTTTTATTTTCTAATGTGTAATTTAATATTCATGTATGTAATATAATTTCCAAGATAGCTAAGTTGATCGGTATTTCAGGACTTGATTCCTTGTAATCATGAAAATGTATTAAAATAATGCACATACTCCGACAACTTGGGTCAGGGTGTTAAAGTTGGTATCAAAGGAAATTCAGCAATAACCCTGGAAACTAGATTTAGAAAAACCCCAATTAGAGAACACTACCCTAATATATTCTTTGAGGATTAGTATAGAAGAAATTCCTATAATTTCGGTACTGTAGATATTTTGTGAGTTTTCCATTCGATACATCCTTATCTGGATATAAGCAAGTTGAGGCGGCTTTGACACAGATGTACATAGGAGTAAAACCCGAAAACACCTCTTTGAGCTAGACTCGAACAAGAATTGGTGCACCACAATGGCCCTTGAAACCCTCTTTGTTACTACACTCCTTGGGGACATGTTTAGGATAATTATCATTTTCATTACAAAACACTATGAAAGGGTTTATAAGTATATATCTCATCAATGAAATCATTTTTATGACTATGGATTATATCCATGAACTGTTAAATTTCTATTATCTATTTTACATGTTTGTAATTATTCATTCCATTCATAAACAATCCTAGTGTATTCCATTGTTTAGATATAGCGCCCAATAGATGGAATGTGACCTCTCGCAATATGCATGATCCAAATAGTAAGAAGTATTATTTCTTTCATGGGGTTATGCCAACATTTAGAAAGGAAATATTCTCCCATGTATTATCATCAGATGAATAAACAATATCATGTGTTAATATTATTTGTAAAGAATTTTCTGAGTCCTATGGCTTTTAAGAGATTCAGAGAAGAAAATATGGTAGAGAGAAAGTTGGATAAAGGGAATAAGGGAAAGAAAGAATTTCCCATATATGATAACTATGGGAATAATCACCAGGGTAAAGGATTGAAGGGAAAGGGAGTTTGTTATAAGTGTGGAGAAGAAGGAAACCAAGTACGTGATTGCGAGGGTGAGGAAAAGGTTTCAAATGTACAATGATTCATCTACAAAGAGATTGTACACTACGCGAATCAATGTTCAAATCATCAGAGTATAGCTCAAAGGCTGCTATAGGATAATAATCAGCTTATGATACTATCGAAGATAAAGTGGGCTGATGAAGAGTTATTATGTTGATTTAATTTATTGTGTCATTTGAGTATTTTATTAATGATGTACATGTTATAATAATTATAGAGTATTTAAGGATTGTACTGTAGTAATATTTCATTAAAGGATTAAAATTAGTAGAACCAAGAAAAGTGACACAATGGCAAGTTAAAATTCTTGGAAAATACATGGTTCAAGGAAAGACAAAACATTAATATGGTCCAAATACTAAGGTATTGATTTTGGAATAAGATATGATTGATTTGGATAAATTATATTGGATATTGTTGGCATCCTTGGAACTGGTTAATGGTTTGTTTATTCCATCATTGTTGGAGTTTACATCATTTTTGGAAATAAGGAGTATATCTAGTATTCTATAAGTAATAAGGGATAATGAATGTAATAAATACGGATATATGATAATTCAGGGTCCTACCATGTTTTAAAAGAATACATGATGAAGGTATTCACATGTTACGTGGCAAAAAGGATCTTCATTGTGTTTACCTTCCTTATAAATTTTAGACTGTGATTTTGGAAAGAAATGTTTTGGATAAGTCTAAAGGGTGGAATTGATTATTTTTTATATTGTATACTATTGTTATGGTTAAATCATTTCATCAGATTATTTTTGGATTGTCATGAAAAGGACAACCCAGAGGTTGGATGACAACCTGTCGCGTCTGGGAAGGCTGTGAGACTTGAACCGGCAACTGAAGGGTGACAAGGGTGCATCATCTACCTCTAGCCTAAGTGATGTCCTAGTTTGTATAATTTTTTTTTTAAATAGTCGGACAAATGAATTATAAATTCATTATTTTTGAAACCCTATACGATTAGTATAAATAGAATATTTTTTAATTCTATTATCTTTTGGATTGAACGATGATTTTGTGGTAGGAATTAGTTCAAAGATGAATATCTACTTGTCAAGTATATATATAAATATATATATTTATTCTTATTCTATTAATAATTAATTATTAATCTTTAGGGAAGGGATCATAAATCCAAAACTATCTTACCCTAATGCCATATGTTTTGTTTAACCGATGAAATTTTACATCATCGTAGATTGATGGCTTTGAGGCCCTCAATTTTTCACTTGTTTGTGATTGATGAACTCTATCACTCTCTATAAATATTTACATTTTTCCTCCAATTATGTGTCTCTAATATCCGCCATTGTTCTACTAATCGAGATCATAATCTGGTTGTGACTTTTTCATTTCACATTCCCTCTTATTAAAAATAAATATTATTAACCCAATTTTCGATGTGGGTTTTCCCCAAAAGTAATTTTCTATTTTGAACCATTTATTTTCAATGAACAATTTAAAATTTTTAGGAATCAATTTATGGAATTAGGAGATAATGTAACACACCAATATTTCATAGTACGCAATCTCATTAAATTAATTCAATAGTGTGTGTTACACGCAACACTGAGTTCGAGTGCACAACAACTTACCACACTAACCGTTCAAAAAGAGGTTATTTATAGTATTAACTTCATTTTGAATCTTATATACTATAAATAATTTTAAAATTCATATTATATGTTTCTTAGATATAATATAAGAACAAACTCATTTTTTAGATAAAAGAATTATTTTTAAAAAAATGCAATTTTACCACCTTTTAATTGAAAACCATTTTTAAAACCAATATATGACACTTTTATATATTCAATTTAATGAAATTAAATTTTTATTTAGAAGATAGACATAATTATTTAGATTAGAAAAATTATTGGTACATTTTGGATAACTTTCAAAATTTGATGAATTGTAAAAAATACTAGGTTTTATTTGAAAACAACTTTTTTAATTGGAATAATTTATAGTGATAAATTATGCATTTGAATGGTTTGGAAGTATAATTATGTTATTATTTTTATCATTTAATAAAATTTAGTTTACTATAAGTAAGTTCACATTTAAATTTGACATAAACACATGTGAATCTTTTGATAGTTTTTACTTTTGAAAAACACGCTTTTTGGTTTTGAAAAAGGGAATTAATTTTAAATTAATAAATTATACTTCTATGTTTTGAATTTAGTAATGTAGACTTCATTTTTGAATTCGTAATATCAAAATTATCTTTGGGTAATGTTTTGGTATATTTCTGAAAACATTCAATTTTTGATGATTAGTGAAAAATAATGCATTATTATATAAAACCGACTTTTTATTTATAAAATTAGTTATTTTATTTGAATTTATTTTAGGTCAAAATATATACAAAATATGTATATATGTTCAACTTAATTCATTGGAGTCATTTTATAATAAGTTTTTATATATATATATATAATTTTATCAAACATTTAGCTGTCGTTTATCCACCTTCTAGGAGCATTTGAAAATTTGTATAGAACTTAATTTTACCGCTTCCGTGAGTTGAATTAAAAAAATCGGATAGGAAGATTTTATATCAGTAAGCAAAATTTGGTTCAATAAGTTTAAAATAGTATTTTTTGAATAGTGACTTTTGACTTTTATTAACCACTGTTAAAAGTAAATAGGGTAATTAAGGGTTAAAATGATATCATTATTACCCTAACACATTTCCTAATTCTATTGGATATGTATTATTCGACCAAAAACAACCTTAGAAATATAATATTTTCTTCTTTGGTCCACTTCGATTAGATTAGACCATTTATTATTATTTTATTAAAAGATGAGTTAATTGAGTTAAATTCAATGTTTAATAACTAAACCATTATTTAATATAGGGTTATACATTATATAAATTGGAGTACAAATATAAATTAGAAATCTAAATATATTTACTAGAAAATGAAATTTTATTTATAATTTTTAGACATTAATTAATTTTATTTATTTATGACACAATGATGACGTAGTAATTAACTAAATAATGAAATATTAAAATAATTGATATTATAAATATCCAAATAAATTTATCTTTATACTTTTGATAAATTAAACTAATTTTATTTGTTAATATGACATGTTAGGATTGAAAATATAAATTTATTTAGAAGTAATAATGTTTTTAGGACATTAAAAAACCTTTTATTAAATATTTTCAAAATTGACATAATTTAGATTTTAAAACAAATATTATATTACTAGTTGATATAAAATTCCTAAAAATCTAAGGTTTGTCCAAAGGGAATTAATAATATTATATATATTATTAAATAACCTATTGAGGTTCTCTTGGAATTTTATAGTATGTTTATTATCCATATAATATAAAAATATAAAAAACCATGGTAAATGTCAAACTATTTAACTTAGAGTTAAATCTAAATGATAAAGTTAATATGATGACCTAAACCATTGTAAAACCTATTTCATGAAATTTTATCGACACATACCCACCTTATCCTTGAAATAATTCATTTTTGAGCCATTATAAACTGAAAATGATTTTATTATAAAATAATATTTCAAACATTTACTAAAGTGACCCTCACCTCTCTTATAAAAGGGAACTTCTCATTTTCTTAATTTCACACATCAAAAGCCTTTTGGATCAGAAAACCCCTTCCCAAATATCCTCCCAACAATCCTCCCTTAATCATTGATTCCTTTGTTCTGAAATCCAACCAATGGAGCCCTTTTGATAAAATCAAAAGATATAACCAGAATAAGAGGTAAATTTTTCATCACCACTTTCAAGTTCTTTTCTTCTTCCACTTCATCTTTCTCTATTGATTCCATTATAAAATAATAACTCTAGTATCTTCGATATACTATGAAGTTATTATAAAAAAGTTATATACATATTTATTATTCTATCCATCCTATAAATGACAAAGTCACTATACGTGCGTACGTACGGATTACCATCTACATGCCCTGGTGTAGTTTGTTATTCAAATACTTCATTATTTGGATGTGTATAATAATTAGTATAACTGAGATAAATAATAAATATAAATTTTTCTTTATTCTGTATATATGATATATCATCCAATTATATACGATTTCCCCATCAATATAATGATATTGTCGCTCGTGCGTACGTACGGATTACCATCTCCACGACACGATGAGATTCACTTCCATGTTCACCATTCAACGATGATTATAAAATATATATCATTAATATGTATATAATATATTACATAATAATGGTACTAGATATATATATATATATATTTATTTATTTATGTAATTCCATATATCTTATTCACTTACTTCTATTCAATACGATATGAAAACGGAAACAATGATTATGTGTATGTATGGCCTACCGTATCCATACATGGTGTTTTCCATTTCATATATACGTCTATTATAAATATTTATATTCTAAATATATATTATATATAAATCATTTTTTGTATTCGGGAAGTATTTAAATCATGATCTATGTGACACAGTCAAGAGTATCTAGTTAAAACACGTACGGTAAAGAAAGCGATTATTACCAGAACTGATAATTTAACATGGAAATTATTATTAAATGGGGTGTATAAATCATAAATTAATCATGTATGATATCATAAATATTAATATGGTTATGTTATATTTTAATAACATACTACGGTCTTTATATAGTTGGTTAAACGTACCATCGACTAAAGGAAAGTGCAAGGTAAGGGTTAATTTCAAAATCTATTTATAATCTGAGGTTGTTTTTATATAAGTATCTACTGGGATGTATTTATTATCCATGTACAGGTTACATGAAATTGTTTTCATAGGTATTCTTTAAATGGATTTTTTTACTAAAACATCATTTTAAATGTTTTAAATATTTATTATTCTAAATCATTCTCAATAATATCCATGTTTTCAAAATGGGGTTTAAGGATTTATCTATATGGACATGAATGTTTTTTATAATGTAAATTACTTTAAAATGTTTCAAAGTGGAATGGGACACTTTGATTCCAAAATTATTTTAAATATCTTTCTTTCTAGATTGTGTGACTTTCAAATGTGTTCATGAAAAAGGGATATTTCTCTCAAAGAGTTTTACAAATCATTTTTCATTTATGTCCACATCCTTTGGTGGATTTTAAAATTTTTTGAAGTGTATTATTATAATACAAATTATCCATATTGTATTGAAGGTTTTATTATATGTTTTACTGTGGATGTGTTCTTTTTGTACAATTCATGGTTTATGTATAACGTATTGACATTTAGTATGCTATTTTAATACGAATGTTTATGTAATGTTGAAATCGTTTTAAATGAGGAATGTGTTGGACATAGTAAGGGACGGGCAGAGCCCAATATTGCTCCTTGATGCATAAGTATGCTTCATGAGACAAACTGGTGTCTTGTCACAAGGCATTGACAAAATGTTATTTGTAGTATTGGCACAAGGCTTTGACTACGTGGTTATGAAGTCCGGCATTATGAATTCTATCATTATAAAAGTGGAAATTGATATTGCATGTGATTATCTGACTTGTAGAATATCAATGAAAATAAGTAAATGGCATTATTTGATATTATCTTTGCCATATTAAACCGATTCTTATGTTTAAAAGGATTTCCTTGTAGTCTAATACAATGCCTTAATTTTTTATGCTTATTTATGAATGTTTCCGCTATGTTGTTATCCATACTTAGCATCTGAGGTCACCCCTTTCTATGTTTTATGTTTCCCAAGACGTGAAAAAATATTTTATGACTGATAATCAGGATTAAGCTAAGGTATTAATGGAATTATCAAAGGATCATTTATGTTTTGTTTTATTTTCTGATGTGTAATTTAATGTTCATGTATGTAATCTATTTTCCAAGACTACAAAATTGATCAGCCTATCAGGACTTGATTCCTTGTAATCATGCCAATGTATTAAAATAAATCATTGACTCCCATAATTGGGGTCGTGGAATTACATTTATTTTAATATATACATATGAAATAATTTGTCAATGGTAGACATAAGCACACATAATAATGAATAATAATGAGATTGTGAAATAATCATCTAAAGCATTGATATCTTTTGAATAAAAAGACCCAGGAATGAAATAACATTAAATGAAACTTTAAAACCCATGTTGATCAATCAATTTCCCATATAACATATAAAACTGGTTGTATATATATCAAAAAAATTAAATAAGTGGTGAATATGGAATATATCTAACAGAAGTAAAAGTGAGGTTAGAAATGCTTACCTCGAGTATGGATCATCATGTGCATTATTTATCTTAATGATTAATAATATTAAGTAAATTATTTACATTATTAAGAACAATTTTTATATTTATTATTACTTTTAGTTTCTTTATTACCATGTTATATATTATTACTTAATCAATTATGTTTATATTTTATGTTTCGATGATATAAGGATTATGGGTTAAAAATGAATTTGGTAGGTTTAATATATTCATGAGATCCTTATGTAAACATATCCAAAATAATAATCATGAAATAATAATCATATTTTCCCAAAATTTATACTTTTAAAAGAAATCACAAATGATTGTTAGGAAAATTAAGTATATTTCAATCATGGAAATGGTAATGCAATTGTACGCATGAGTAACATCTCCATTTTCAATGCACATTATGCAAATAATTTATGTAATATTTTATATTAAAATAATGATAATAATATCATATATACCATATTTTTTTGATTAAAAAAATTAAATATCATCTATGTGGTGTGGTGATTAATATAGATTCACATTTTTTCTTGAAGTCAGTTGTCCATAAATACAAAAATGATGTTATTATTTTTCATTATAATAAATAAAATGATATATTATAATCTTAAAATGATAAATATATCATTAATATCCAGAATATTTCATTTATGTCTTGTTTATTTATTAATATTACCCTTATTTCCTTGCATGTAATGTTTAGTGAATGACAAATCACATTGCTTCGTGAGGTGGTAGTCAACTATTCCAACCTGCAACGTTATTATATCTCCTACATAATATGAATTTTATAAGAAATATACTATATAAGGACTCAAAATCTATATCTATGTGCTAAATTTCATATTGTCACGACCCGTCCTCAGGGCCCGTGCCGTGACTACCCCAAGCCCGCCTTCCATAGGCCAGGGGCTGGTGACTAGCACCAAGGTGTAAATCCCAACAAAAAGAGAAGGCATTGCCTTTGAATAGTAAACAAGCACCACGGAGTAAGAAAGCGGAAAAGTAAACACTAAGTAAAAATTGTACAAGCTGTGCTGAAAGTAAAAGGGGCCGGAAATACAAGCCCAACTGTAAAGTACAACTGAAAGGAAAAACAGCAACGAAAGGAAAATCTGCAGGGTCAAGCCGTCCTCTGGAAGTCCCACCTGAAGGGTGGGTACAGATTGCCTCCACTGCTCCTCGGGTCCGCCTGACTGCTCCGAGTACGTCCTGCCCAATGGTCCACCTCCAGGTACCGTCCTGCTCCACACGCCTCCACCACGATCAGTGTTGTCCATCGTCTGCAACCAACACCACGAAGTGTGGGCATAGCCCGTGCACGGGTGAGTATAAGCTACTCAGTAGGGACCCCGAGACCCCCGAAGGTCTCCAGAAATCCACAAAGGATAATCCACAAAGGAAGGATACAATCATGAAGTAACATCTGATACGACTTAGGTATATGCCCATACATATACCTAAGTCATCAATTCTCGTTCAGCTCCAACGTCCGAGCCCAAGCACAACCCTGTCCACACAGGAAATCAAAACGTATACCCACACCGGATAGCTCAACACAATCCACAAAGAAGAGTAAATAGTAAATCCACACAGGATAGCTCAACACAATCCACAAAGGAGAGTAAACAGTAAATCCACATAGGATAGCTCAACACAATCCACAAAGGACAGTAAACAGTAAATCCACACAGGATAGCACAACACAATCCACAAAGGAGAGTAACACAAGATTCAGCTCACACAGGTATACTTTTTCGGATGACGATAAAGATGATCACTGATCCATCTAAGTCGTCAGACCCACGAAGGATCGATAGGTATCTAACCCCCAAAATGACCCACACAGGATCGGGCCCACACAGGACCTGTAGGCGCTGGCTCACACAGAACCGCTGAGCGCTGACCCACACAGGATCGGACCCACACAGGATCGGGCCCACACAGGACCTGTAGCACTGATCCACGTAGGATCGCTAAGTGCAGTAGTCGTCGCAGTCCACTGAGGATCTCTGCATAGTCGTCTTCGCAGTCCACTGAGGATCTCTGCACGGTCGTCACTGTAGTCCACTAAGGATCTCTGCACGGTCGTCGCTGTCGAAGAAGCAGTCACAGCCAGCACTAGGGTTCCCGCACACAACAACCTCGTTCGGGAGGGTCCGCTCCACGAGCCAAGAGGCCGATACATCAACTGTCACAATGTCCGAAGTTGATGTACCCAAAAGTTCCGTATCGTCAACAGGAACTCAACATCGCAGACGGCGCGTCAATCGGACGCCCGGTCTGAGAGTTATTGGCTTTTTCTTCTGAGGGGCCCGGTTGGTTTTTAAGGGAAAACCAACCCGACCGTACTCCACCTGCGTCCAAACCACGGACAGAGTATGCCAAAAGATCCGTCTCACTTAGTGGAATTCAACGAAGCTGACAGCACGTCAATCGGACGTCCGTAGCTCAAGATATGAGCGTTTCCGCTCCGAGGGCCCGGTTAGTTTTGTGTACGAACCAACCCGGCCAAACTCAAAGTATTCTGAAACCTTGAGTTCGATATACCGAAACGACCGCCTCGATACAAGGATCGCGTTGCCGCATATGGCGGGTCATTTGGAGGCCCGTAGCTCAAGATACGGCCATTTGAACGAAAACCGTCCGAAGATGGGGGGTCCGGGCCCGGGCCGACCCGGCCCGACCCCCCTGGGTCGGCCGAACCCGGTCCGACCCGGTCCGACCCGGTCGGACCTGTCATGCTCAGCCAGCCCGGCCCGGCTCGGCCGAGCGGCCGAGCAGCCGACGCGGGGGGAGCCACCGCCCCGCCTGACACCCCCGCGGCACCCGCGGAGTGTCGGCCAGAAAGCCGGACGCGGCTGAAGCCGCGTCCCGAGTGACGCGGGGGGGGGGGGGGGGGGGGGGGGTGGGGCGCCGCCCTCGCGTGACACCCCCGCGACAACCACGGGGTGTCTCCCTGGTGGCCGGACGCGGCTTCAGCAGCATCCCGCGAGCACCGCCGCCGTGGCCGGTGCCGCGGCGGTGCGCCGGGCGCCGCCGCCGGAGTCGCTTCGGTGGCCCGTTTTTCTTCTCGTCTGCGCCGCTGCTCCTCTCGGGACCCGTTCTTCACTGCAGAATCATCAAACCTCCGTTGCGGCACATTCCGTCATCGCCCGCCAAATTCGCATAACAACGAAGAATGGCGGGGGGTCGTCGGGCCGTGTTCGTTTGGCCCGCACCCTCCGCGTTAGATATAAACAATGGGAGAATTTTTATTCCACACAGGAAACAACAATTTTAATAAATTTAAAATTGTTCACAAATCCGGTTCTATAACTTTTTAAAGAAACATTTACGAGAATAATAAAAAGGGGTAATTCTAAAATAATTCCCTACCTCTTAGTCGTCACTCGCGAGCGTTCTTTGCGGAATTGCTCGTCGCGGAAGGTGGAGATCGTCGCGTCATCGCGGAAGGGCGTCGCGTCGTCGCAGAATCCAGAGTAGCGTCGACGAACTCGACGGACCATGAAACAACAGATTTTAATTATAAAATCATTAAATCCGTGTTTCGTTTTAATCCACAAAGAACTTTTAGAAGAAACCCGAAATCACTCACCCCAAACGGTTAGTGATCGGAGATCGGGGTGGGGAAGAACGTCTCAGATTGGAGCATCATCGATTTCCGCGGATGATGGCGTTCTTCGCGTTCTTCGCGTTCTTCGAGTTATTCGCGAAGGAGAAAGAAGTTACAAGGATTCTGTCAAATCCTCTCAACGCGCAAACTTTCAAAAGACTAGTTGGTCTTATTTTATTATTATGCCAACACACAAAAAAGGGGTAAGTAACGACCCATCAATTCATTGAATTAATTCAACGAAAGAAACAGCTCATTTAATTTACGAAATAAACTGCCCAATTAAATGGTCTATTAAGAAATTAAGAAAACGCGTCAGTTGACTTTCATAATGATGGGTTTTCGCGGGTGCGTTACTTAGCGGAAAGAAACGGTGGGGCTCGTGCGGGCCCCACCTCAAAAATATCCTACCAAGAGGGTAGGATATTTCTGGATAGCATCCTATCTAGATCAACTCAGTTTATGCCGCCTTTAAGTGGCTTCAAGTGGCTTCCAAGTGGCTTAAGTGAAATAAAATAAAGTTGTCGTAAAATTATTTTATTTCTTAACTTTAAGCCCAAAAATTAAAAACCACACCCGAGCAAACGCAACTCCGGAAGAGGCGTTTCTAAGCGAATACTAGCGCTGTGATTTCATCGGTGCCATCAGAATTCGATTCCGGGCACCGGTTCAAAAGTTAGAAAAACCCGCTCGTCTGTTCACTGAACGTACCCGAGCCAGACTTCGGAAAATGATTTCGGGAACACCGGATCTCGGAATCAGGTGCCGTCAGAAACTGCGTTCATGTAAAATTCCAAGGAAAATTAAGAAAAAAAATTTCCTTGAAATTTACGGGTCTTTACATTACTCCCACCTCAGGTCTTTACATCCCCGTAAAGATACATCAAAAACTAGGGAAACAAATGTGGGTACTGAGCACGCATCTGAGCCTCCCGCTCCCAAGTGCTCTCCTAGAGGTTCC
This sequence comes from Viscum album, assembly GCA_963277665.1. Classification (NCBI taxonomy): domain Eukaryota; kingdom Viridiplantae; phylum Streptophyta; class Magnoliopsida; order Santalales; family Viscaceae; genus Viscum; species Viscum album. The sequence continues at coordinate 409,717,989 of OY728130.1, forward strand.
TGTGCTGCCATCTGATGCGTACAAGAGGAATCGATCACACACTTAGGACCCGCTCCTGTCGATCCTCTATCTCCACCGGGACCTCCGCAAAAGTTGCCCCATCATCCACGTCTAGCTCCCCATAGTCAATGATGTGCGTCGGGTCGTGCACGAATCTCCTCAGCTGAGATACGTGGAAGACGTCGTGCACTCGGTGCAACTGAGGTGGTAGAGCCATGCGATAATCCACCTCGCCAATCCTGCTGAGGACCTGGAAAGGCCCGATGAAGCGTGGAGACAACTTGCCGCCTCAGCCAAATCTCTGCAAACCACGTCGAGGTGAGACCCGCAAGAAGACGTGGTCGCCATCCTCGAACTCTAGTGGCCTCCGCCTCCTGTCAGCATATGACTTCTACCGGCTCTGAGATGTCCTCATCTGCTCCTGGATGATCTGGACCTTCTCTGTCGTGGCCTGGACCAACTCTGGTCCCACAAGTGCTGACTCCCCAGTGTCTTTCCAGCACAAAGGAGATCTGCAGGGCCTGCTGTACAACGCCTCGTATGGTGCCATCCTGATGGTGGAGTGGTATCTTTTGTTGTACGCGAACTCCACCAAGGGTAGGTGGTCCTCCCAGCTTCGACCAAAGTCGAGGACACATGCGCGGAGCATGTCCTTGAGAGTCTGAATGGTCCTCTCCGTCTGACCATCCGTCTGAGGGTGAAAGGCGGTGCTCAGATGTAGTCGCGTCCCAAATGCCTCCTACAACCCCTTCCAAAGCTGGGAAGTAAAGCGAGCATCCCGATCGGAGACGATAGTCGATGGCACACTGTGAGGCCGTACAATCTCCTGAACGTAGGGACGCCCCAAGCTCTCCACTGAGCCCTTCTCTCGGATGGGTAAGAAGTGTGCCGACTTGGTGAGTCGGTCAACAATCACCCAAATGGAGTTGTGACCTCTGGAAGTGCGTGGAAGTACAGTCACGAAGTCCATAGATATCCCATCCCACTTCCACTCTGGGACCTCCAAGGGTTGTACCAAGCCTGCTGGTACCTAATGCTCTGCCTTCACCTACTGGCAGGTGAGGCACCGTGAAACGAACTCTGCCACAGCCTTCTTCATGCCCGGCCACCATTGCTATCGTCTGATATCCTGGTACATCTTCGCCACTCCAGGATGTACCGCCAAAGGAGAAGTGTGAAACTCTCTCAGCACATCCTCTCGTAAAGCGACTGGTACCAAAGTACGTCCTCTAAAAGGACGTCGTGCTCTCCTCCAAGGGAGAAACCATCAGGTGCCTGTCCCGAGGATATCTGTGCACGCCGTGTCTCACAGTCAGTGTCCCCACGCTGAGCCTCTCTAACCCACTGTATAAGTAGAGGAGATAATGTGAGAGACTGAAGGAAGGCTGCTCCGTCTCTATCCATGAAGAATATCTGCAAAGCGTCTAGCTGCTCTATTGCCTCCTCAAGTAACTCGATGCCCGTCCTCCTGCTGAGGGAATCAGCTACCTCATTCCCCTTACCAGGAGTATAGACTATCTCAAAGTCATATTCCTGGAGGACCTCGAGCCATCGCCACTGTCTCAGGTTCATGTCCTTCTGCGAGAAAATGTACCTGATACTCTGGTGGTCAGAAAAGACTGTAAAGCGCTCGCCCATCAGATAGTGTCGCCATGTCTTCAGAGCGAAGACCACTACTGCCAACTCCAATTCATGGGTAGCGTAGTTCTGCTCATGCGGCCTCAACTGATGTGATCCGTAGGCAATCACGGCCCGCTCCTGCATCAGGACACACCCATGTCCGGTCCCTGATGCATCGCAGTAGACTATGTATCCAACTCCCTCCTCAGGAAACCTCAAGATAGGTGCGCTGGTCAACCTCTGCCTCAGCTCCTGGAAGCTCTGCTGACATCTGTCTGACCACACGAAGGGTTTCCCCTTCTTCGTCAACACTGATAGTGGCGCTGCAACTCTAGAAAAGTCCGGCATGAACCTCCTATAGAATCCGGCTAGGCCCAAGACACTCTGCACCTCTGTCACGCTATTGGGTGGATCCCAAGCTAGCACTGCCTCGATCTTCGTAGGATCCACTGCAACTCCCGCCTCAAAAATGGCGTGCCCCAAGAAGTGGACCTCACGTAACCAGAACTGGCACTTCGAGAGCTTGCCATAAAGCTGGTGCTCTCAGAGTGTGTCTAGTACAACCTGCAAGTGGTAGGCGTGCTCCTCCTCCGTGGTCGAGTACACCAAAATGTCATCGATGAAGACCATGACAAATCGATCAAGGTATGGCTGGAAGATCCTGTTCATGAGGCTCATGAACACTGCTAGAGCATTGGTTACGCCGAAAGGCATAACCAAGAACTCATAGTGGCCATACCAACACCAGAAGGTCGTCTTCTGCACATCCTCATCTCGAGCTCTGAGCTGATGATAGCCTGACCTGAGGTCTATCTTCGAGAACCACCGTGATCCCTTGAGCCAATCGAAGAGGTCATCAATCCTCAGTAGCGGAAACTTGTTCCTCACTGTCACCTGGTTCAGGTGACGACAATCAACACACAGCCGCAAGCTCCCGTCCACCTTCTTGGAGAACAATATCGGGGAAACCCAGGGTGAAACACTAGGTCGGATGAACCCCTTGCCCTGCAAGTCCTCCAGCTGTACCTGTAGCTCTCGAAGCTCGGCGGGGGCCATCCGATACGCTGGAGTGGATATCGGGGCTGTCCCGGGGTACAGATCAATGTAAAAGTCTACCTCTCTGCGAGGAGGTAGCCCTGGAACGTCGTCGGGGAAGACGTCCGCATACTGATACACCATTGCAGGAAAACTAGGACTTCGCACGTCAACTGCTCCAAGGATGAGGCTAGCCAAATGATGAGTGATGGGCTGCCCTCTCCTCTGCGTGAGTCCATCCTGTGCTGTGAAGGCACCCTTCTCGCCGGTGAAGGTGAACCTGCTCCCGTCGGTGTGCACACATCGCACCTTGCGCCTAATGCATCCAATCTGTCCATGGACCGTAGATAACCAATCCATGCCCAAGATGATGTCGTAAGGCCTCGACGCCGCTATAAGAAGATCCCAGCCGAACTCTCGCCTCCTAGAGTAAGCTCACACTGTCGGCACCAGTGCGTAATCGTCGAGTCTGCTTCCGTAGGAGTCTCTAGCCGTAAGGATCGAGCCAACGGCTCTGTCGGAATCTCCGAGCTCCGAACAAGGGCAGTGGCTATGAAAGAGTTACTTGGTCCTGTGTCTATAAGAACTGCAGCAAGGGTGTAATAGACACAAATAGTACCTCGAATCATCTCTGGTGCGCCGTGGTCGTAGGCCTCCGCTGCCTGGAGTTGTGCCTGTCTCTGCCCGCCAGCTCCCTGTGGTCGGGGCGGACCTCTTGGTGGTGGTGGTGGTAGAGCCTCAAAGCATCGCCCACCACCTGCTGCTCGGCCAGCTCCTCTGCCTCGTCCGACTCCTCCCTGCGGACCGCCACAGTCGACCCTCTGCCTCTGCCTGGGTGGCCCCTCCACCGTCTGCTGCTCCTCGGTACGACGGGTCGGGCAGTCACGAGCCATGTGGCCCTGCCCACCGCAGGAGTAGCACTGCCTGCCTCTCGGAAGACTGGCTCCGCGCTATGTGCCCCACACTGCCGAGCTAGTGTCCCGAGGTCGTCTGCCGGAAGTTCTGGTCTGCCTGGAACCCTGAGTCATCCATCGACTACCAGCTGCCGAAGACTCTGCTACCTTCCGCCCTGCAGTAGGTCTCGCTGTAGACTCAGCCAGAAAGCTCTCGATCAGAAGGGCTCACTCCAGCACTCCTACCTGGGTCGAGATGCTGAGGGAGATCAGTGATGCCCTGATCTCGTGTCTCAATCCCTGCTCGATGTTCCGGGCCCAGAAGAAGGGGTCTTGTACCATGTCGTTCGAGTAGCGAGAAAGATCGGTGAACCTCACCGCGTACTGGGAGACCGTCAAGCTGCCCTGCCGCAGCTGAAGAAGCTCCTGAATGCGCACCACACGGAGGGTGGCTGGGACGAACTCTGAGCGGAAGAGGATCTCGAGGTCCTTACATATGAGGGAGGCCTCATCGTGTACCTGGAGCATCAAGCTCCACCATCGTCCTGCTACTGCGTGCAGTAGGCTCGCTGCGAGGATCACCATGAGGTCTGCTGGTGTCCTCACTAGCCTGAAAACTCCGACGACCGCCTCCAGCCAGTCCTCGGCTGCCTGGGGGTCCATCTCCCCACGGAACCTGGGTGGTTGATGGCGCTGGAACTCGTGCAGAGCTCTGAGACATCGTGCATCATCAGCTGCCAGTGCTGGAAGCATCGGGGGCTCGGCGGGTAAAGGTACCGCTGGTGCCTCTGCTGTCAACGGGCCCTGTACCGAGGCCTCTTCGCTCGGTGGGCTGTCGTCGTGCTCTACTCTCGGAACCCTAGTTGGCTGCCGTCGTGGGGCCATCCTGAAATGGAAACAAGTGTGCCACGGTCAGAACAGTATACCTGGTGAGCTGACACAAGTAATCACAAAGAAAACTTGAAACACACATGCAATCAATGTTTTCGTGCATTAAGTCGGAAATCAGAAGTTAGGGTCATGGTGTACGGATACCTCGGCCGCCGCACCAACACTAGACTCCCTGGACTGATAACCACACTCAATACGCTAAATACTATTGCTTCACATAGAAAAAAGATCAGAGTCTGCGGTAGAACCGACCACCTCTGATACCAATTTGTCACGACCCGTCCTCGGGGCCCGTGCCGTGACTACCCCAAGCCCGCCTTCCATAGACTAGGGGCTGGCGACTAGCACCAAGGCGTAAATGCCAATAAAAAGGGAAGGAATTGCCTTTGAATAGTAAACAAGCACCACAGAGTAAGCAAGAGGAAAAGTAAACACTAAGTAAAAACTGTACAAGCTGGGCTGAACGTAAAAGGGGCCGGAAATACAAGCCCAACTGTAAAGTACAACTGAAAGGAAAAACAGCAACTGAAAGGAAAAGACGCAGCGTCGAGGTGTCCTCTGGAATTCCCACCTGAAGGGTGGGTACAGATAGCCTAGACTGCTCCTCGGGTCCGCCTGACCGCTCCGAGTACGTCCCGCCCAGTGGTCCACCTCCGGGTACCGTCCTGCTCCGCACGCCTCCACCACGATCAGCGTTGTCCGTCGTCTGCAACCAACACCACGATGTGCGGGCATAGCCCGTGCAGGGGTGAGTATAAGCTACTATGTAGGGACCCCGAGACCCCCGAAGGTCTCCCGAAATCCACAAAGGATAATCCACAAAGGAAGGATACAATCATGAAGTAACATCTGACACGACTTAGGTATATGCCCATACATATACCTAAGTCATCAATTCCCGTTTGGCTCCAACGTCCGAGCCCAAGCACAACCCAATCCACACAGTAAAGAAAAACGTATACCCACACAGGATTGCTCAACACAATCCACAATGGATAGTAAACAGTAAATCCACATAGGATAGCTCAACACAATCCACAATGGAGAGTAAACAGTAAATCCACATAGGATAGCTCAACACAATCCACAAAGGAGAGTAAACACTAAATCCACAGAGGATAGCTCCACACAATCCACAAAGGAGAGTAACACAAGATTCAGCTCACACAGGTATACTTATTCAGATGACGATAAAGATAATCACTGATCCATCTAAGTCATCGGACCCACGAAGGATCGATAGGTAAATAACCCCCTCAATGACCCACACAGGGTCGGGCCCACACAAGACCTGTAGGCGCTGGCTCACACAGAACCGCTGACCGCTGACCCACACCGGATCGGACCCACACAGGATCGAGCCCACACAGGACCTGTAGCCCTGATCCACGTAGGATCGCTGAGTGCAGTAGTCATCGCAGTCCACTGAGGATCTCTGCACAGTCGTCGTCACAGTCCACTGAGGATCTCTGCACGGTCGTCGTTGTAGTCCACTAAGGATCTCTGCACGGTCGTCGCTGACGAAGAAGCAGTCGCAGCCAGCACTAGGGTTCCCGCACACAGCAAGCTCGTTCGGGAGGGTCCGCTCCACGAGCCGAGAGGCCGATACATCAACTGTCACAAAGTCTGAAGTTGATGTACCCAAAAGTTATGTATCGTCAACAGGAACTCAACGTCGCAGACGGCGCGTCAATCAGACGCACGGTCTGAGAGTTATTGGCTTTTTCGTCCTAGGGGCCCAGTTGGTTTTTAAGGAAAAACCAACCCGACCGTACTCCACCTACGTCCAAACCTCGGGTGTAGTATGCCAAAGGATCCGTCTCACTTAGAGGAATTCAACGAAGCAGACGGCATGTCAATCGGACGTCGGTAGCTCAAGATATGAGCGTTTCCGCTCCGAGGGCCCGGTTGGTTTCGTGTACGAACCAACCCGTCCGGACTCAAAGTATTCCGAAACCTTGAGTGCGATATACTAAAACGACCGACTCGATCCAAGGATCGCGTTTCCGCTGACGGCGGGTCCTTTGAAGGCCCGTAGCTCAAGATACGACTATTTGAACAAAAATCGTCCGAAGACGGGGGGTCCGGGCCCGGGACGACCCGGCCCGACCCCCCTGGGTCGGCCGAACCCGGTCCGACCCGGTCGGACCGGTCTGGCTCGGCCAGCCCAGCCCGGCTCGGCTGGTCGGGCGAGCGGCCGACGCGGGGGGAGCCGCCGCCACGCGTGACACCCTCGCGGCACCCGCGGGGTGTCGGCCTGACAGCCGGACACGGATGAAGCCGCGTCCCGAGTGACGCGGTGGGGGGGGGGGAGACGCCGCCCCCGCGTGACACCCCTGCGACACCCGCGGGGTGTCTCCCTGGTGGCCGGAGGCGGCTTCAGCCGCATCCCGCGAGCGCCGCCGCCACGGCCGGTGCAGCGGCGGTCTCATCCGGAGGCACGCCGGGCGCCGCCGGCGGCTTCCGCGGGCCGCGGGAGTCGCTCTGGTGGCCCATTTTTCTTCCCATCTGCGCCGCTGCTCCTCCCGAGACACGTTCTTCACTGCGGAATCATCAAACCTCCATTGTGGCGCGTTCCGTCGTCGCCCGCCAAATCCGCATAACAACGAAGAACAGCGAGGGGTCGTCGGGCCGTGTTCGTTTGGCCCGCACCCTCCGCGTTAGATATAAACAACGGGAGAATTTTTATTCCACACAGGAAACAACAATTTTAATAAATTTAAAATTTTTCACAAATCCGGTTCATTAAATTTTTAAAGAAACATCTACAGGAATAATAAAAAGGGGTAATTCCAAAATAATTCCCTACCTCGTAGTCGTCGCTCGCGCGCGTTCTTCGCGGAATTGCTCGTCGCGGAAGGTGGAGATCGTCGCGTCGTCGCGGATGGGCGTCGCGTTGTCGCAGAATCCGACGTAGCGTTGATGAACTCGACGGACCAAGAAAAAACAATTTTTAATTATAAAATAATTAAATCCGTGTTTCATTTTAAACCACAAAGAACTTTTAGAAGAAACCCGAAATAACTCACCTCAAACGGTTGGTGATCGGAGATCGGGGAGGGGAATAACGTCTCGGATTGGAGCATCGTCGATTTCTGCGGATGACGGCGTTCTTCGCGTTCTTTGCGTTCTTTGTGTTCTTCGCGAAGGAGAAAGAAGGTACAAGGATTCTGTCAAATCCTCTCAACGCGCAAACATTCAAAAGACTGGTTGGCCTTATTTTATTATTATGCCAACACACGAAAAAGGGGTAAGTAACGACCCATCAATTCGATGAATTAATTCAATGAAAGAAACAACTCATTTAATTTATGAAATAAACCGCCCAATTAAATGGTCTGTTAAGAAATTAAGAAAATGCGTCAGTTGACTTTCATAATGATGGGTTTTCATGGGTGCGTTACTTAGCGGAAAGAAACGGCGGGGCTCGTGGGGGCCCCACCTAACAAATATCCTACCAAGAGGGTAGGATATTTCTGGATAGCATCCTATCCAAATCAACTCAGTTTAAGCCGCCTTTAAGTGGTTTCAAGTGGTTTCCAAGTGGCTTAAGTGAAATAAAATAATGTTGTCGTAAAATTATTTTATTTCTTAACTTTATGCCCAAAAATTAAAAACCACACCTGAACAAACGCAACTCCGGAAGAGGAGTTTCTAATAGAATACCGGCGCTGCGATTTCATCGGTGCCCTCAGAATTCGATTCCGAGCACCGGTTCAAAAGTTAGAAAAACCCGCTCGTCCGTTCACTGAACGTACCCGAGCCAAACTTCGGAAAATGATTCCGGGCACACCGGGACTCGGAATCACGTGCCGTCAGAAACTGCGTTCATGTAAAATCCAAGGAAAATTAAGAAAAAAATTTCCTTGAAATTTATGGGTCTTTACACATATATATTCTTTTATATCAATCATTATATCCATCCTTGAGAGGTGGTAATGGAAAAACATGTGACATCTGTTCGCAAGGTGGTAGTCTCACATACGCATGAATAATGACTATATTGACCATTTCATTGAAGTGGGGATGGTTTTAGGTCATTCACCTAATATAACATCTCATTTTTATATTTTTTTAAATTTTTGAATATATCATCATGTTTTAATAATAATTGAATAAAGTGAAGGATGAATAAAAAAAAAATGCATAGTTGAGAATTTAACCTCTTCTCGGACCACCTATTTTTGACTATACATAAAGAATTCATAAAATAGATTTTTAGAAAAATTAATTCTTCTAGAAAAATGGTATTATATTTTTTAATTTATTTTTTGATTTTTTCTTTCAATAAATAGGGGGTGGTGGTTTTAAAAATTGTGGATGAGAGGTGGCCTTTTATAAGTGAGGTGGGTGGAAAAATTGTAATTTTGGAATGAAAATTGTGTACCCACATTTTTCACTTGTCTCAAGTTTAAAAAATAGATTTTTAAACAAAAATTCATCATAGGGTTTTAATATTTAAATTTAATATATTTTATATTGGGTTTATGGTAACTTTAACCCTTTCCTTTTTAACCCCTTCATAAATCTATTTTATCTTTAACTGTGCTACATATCTTTTTTGTTTTGACTATCAATTATATAAAAAAAAGTGAACATTTTAGATATTATATATTATAATTATTTCAAATATGGGATAATTTCTTCATAATTACATACACATAATTGAAAAATATTCATTTACAATTAATCTGGAAGTCATGGCGAGAGCGCTGGTTTTTAAAGTGAAAATATCCCAAATCATAGAATGTTTTTATATAAAAAATAAATATGAATATTTCTACAATGAACTAAATTATATTAATTATTATATAATGGAGTTTATTTTACATTTTAACCAAATAAATAAAATTATTTTACATTATAAATATTTTTAACGTAAATGTAGATTTCTATTAAAAATCAGTATTTATCAATATTCATAAAAAATGGAACTTTTCCAAAAATACCAAAAAGTAACCAAATTTTAATTTTGATATTATGATTTAAAAAATTGTGTTTATTTTCTTAATTTTTTCTATATGTGTTGATATATAATTATAATTTATGTTTGTAAATCAATATTAACCTACCTTTCAAAAAATATGATATTTTAGAAAACATTTTTTTAATTCAAATATTTCAAATTTTATCTATAATCAATAGATATAAATTTTATTTATTCTATACATGTGTAAAAAATATAAATTTCATAATTTATTTAGTACTATTCAAACTCTCAAATTTAATGGGTATGTTATAATGGTAATGTTTAAATAATAATATTCTAATAAGGTATATTGTGTCATTCAAACTTGTTGTTCCTTGCATTGAAATATATTTAAGTGATTTAATTTATTTAAAAATAAATATATCATGTAGTCTCTAGATTTTTGATTCCATTATACACTTTTTTCTTCATTTCATACATGATATAAAATATTATATTTATAATTTAAATTCTTGGGGAATTTAATTAATATTATTTCTCACACACAAAATAGAGAATATGTATTTTTTTATGAAAAAAGTATTTTTGAAGTATATAATGATTTCAATAAAATTTTGTACATACATATTTCTAGTAAATAAATTATATTAAACCTTTATATTTATTTTCAAAAAGTGTTTAACTCTATGAATTTTTTATAATTCGATAGTTTGGTTATAACAGTCATATTTTAGTAATAATATTTCATGGTTCATTTAAACATGTTTTTTAAAGTTTTATATGTTATAAAACATAATTTTATTTTAAAATATTAGTTTTTTACATTAATGAAATTGTATTTTAACATATAAAAATAAAATGAATCATGGTTCATAGCACGTATTATGTCTTAATGAATATGAATTGAGACCAAGAAACCCTTTATAAACATAGAAACATGTTATTAAACCCAATTTGAATGATATCATTTAAAATGAAATATTAAATAAAATTAATAACTATAGGTTCATTAAAAAATATCTTAATGTGGAATTAGATAAAATATTCTTAGAAAAAAAGGTTTATAATAACAAAATATGTATTTAAGTGTGAATATTTGAGATAAAAAACCCATACCTTAATTCCTTACATATAATTCATTTGAATATCCTTTGTAAATATATATATATTAATCAATTATTTAATAAAAAAATAATATCTATATTCTTTCATAAATTTCATTTATAATTTTTATCAACATGTATACAAGTAATTTATTATCTTTTTTTGATATTGTGTGCAATTAATAAAGATTATTTTGAGATATTATCATATTAATGATTTTGTTCATTTTTCCCAAGTTCTAAATTTACCAAAAATAATAATATGTACTTTATATAATTTTATATAATTATTCATAATGTTATAATTTCATTCTATGGCATTATTGGTTTTGATACCAAAACAAAAAGTTGATAATGATCATGATTAAGTGACTTTTAAATATTGAATGTTAGTATATAAATTAAAGAGTTTAAAATTAATGTTATCATGCCATAAAATAAATAAAATCTTCATTTTTTATGTATATGATATATTCTCAATAATTATGTATTCATTTCTAGTCATGATATTATTTTATTTCATTTTTCTTGTAAGCGGATAGACCGAAACAACCATGAATATACCATAATTAGTAGATCATCATGATTATGAAAGTGGTTTATATTGGAATAAAATGACTATTACATAAGAATAATAGTATTATTTAGATAATTTTAAAATTTTAATTATATTTTACCATATTATGATAAATGTTAATTAAACAATCTTAGAAATTAGAATTCTTACTTAGTAGAGGCAGTAGTCCAAACAACACATGGTTAACATTTTCCTTTCACTAAGAATGAGGGGAAAATAAGGTGGATTATAATTTATCTCTTAACAATACTAAATAATTTATATATATAACTTTTATTCTTAAATTTCTCCCTTATAACTATCTATGATATGTGGTGGTGAAAATGGAAGTCGGCACTCCATAGAGGCTGTAGTCAGCACAGCTCGTGATTGAGGATTTCATTTTTATTAATAGGAAAGGGGAAATGTACTTAATTTCTAATAAATTATAATAAAAAATCATTGTAAAAACAACACAAATTTAATAATATATGAATTATAAAATAATAATAAAAAAATTATTATACCAAATATATAAGTTAGTAAAAATTTGTACTCACATTGAAATCAATATGTTTTCTTAGTTGGATTTCATAGAAATGGTGGTCTTGAGATAATATATTGTGAAAATATTCTAAAGTAATAGGAATATGATTATAATTTATATAAAAATGGTAGATTATAAAGAGTAAAATAATTTTTAGGGTAGTCATTAATGGATGGAGTTATCTTAATTATATTAGAGTTATGAAATATATTTTTAGGGAAATTTCAATTTAATATAATTGTATCACATGTTTCAGATGTCAGGAAGACTAAAAAATAGAAACAAACGGATTTTAGGATTATATAAGGTCTATAATACATTAATAATTCTTTTTTACTGAATGTTAACCATTCTAATGTCCTTTAGTATTATCAGTTTCACATTTATCATTTTTTTTACTCTGGTAATAGTTTTTACGCATTAGAATAATTTATTTTTCCATAAAATAAGTTAGATAATATTAAATAATTTTTAACTTCATATTAAAAATATAAAATAAATTTTATCAGATAATATTTCTTATGTATAATAAAAATAATATTAACATTAACACAAGAAACGTACAAAATATATTTTTAGAACATGTGTATTTATAATATCAAAATTTACTTGTAGGGTAAAATTTTAAATCTATTCTACTTTCATGATATATATTAAATTATTATATAAGTAGAAAATTTATTTTGATTTAAAATAAAGGAAAAAAATATTATTTTACAAAAATAAATTTTAATTAAATTAAAATTCCCGAATGAATATTTACTGGAAAATATTACATAAGTCCTTAAAATTTTAATGTTAGGTTTTCTAAATTATACATAGTATTCTTAAATATAATTTATTTATATATTAAATTATTAGTTTACCTATGAAATGTTTTTATAAACTTCCAATACTTTACTCTGTAATGATAATGTCATAAAATTTCAATATTTGGTAAAAAATATATTTTCAAACTATTTATCTAAAAAATATTCAAAAAAATTCTATAGGTTAATAATAACATGTTTTTGTTATCATAAATAAAAAATTAATCCAATTTGATTAAATGAAAATAAAAAATTTGATAATTTAACATTTTAATAAAAACATAAATATATAATGAAAAAAAATTTCATTGTAAAATAACTTTTTAAAATATTAACTACTCTTATTAATATTTCATATAAATTAATATTAAATTTTAGTGTCAAAAAATTACTCATATTAACAATATATGTTATCCAAATCATATATAGTACCTTTAAATGTAGTTAATTAAAACAAAATTTTGAAGAATCAAATTTTAAAGCACAAAAATTATTGAAAACTTATACTATAGGCAGATCAATAAAGAATTCATATCCTAAATAGATCCATATTTTCTCATGATGAAAATCTCTAAATCCAATAACCCATTTCTTCAGTCAATCCATGCATCTTAAGAATATATTGGAACAATCCCATCATGGGATTGAGTCCTAATTTGGATTTGATCCCATGTCATATATTCTCTAGTGAATGGTCCTAGGTCATATGGGTTTTTCAATATTTTACTAGATTCACTGAAATATACAATCTATTCATCTATAATAAATACTATGGATATCTTAGTTCATGTTGTATTTCTATTTTTAGATTCTCCCATTTTTGGCCAGTCATTGGTGTTTGGGGACCAACTCATTTCACAAACCATGTGACAAGGTAGATATTCATTTCTGTGACATGAAATATTTTAGAAGGATGCAAATGACTTAGAGTAGTTATGATGAGTTAATTCCTATATATAATGTATAAGGTCATATAATATAGACCCATTACAAGAAAAGACTTTATCAACTGATGATTTGAGGATAAATGAAAAATCTCTCCATTAGATTATTATAATTCACTTTGAGGAATGAGTGGATATAGTTATTTGACCTAATGTGACAAGATTAGGATTCAGGAATCCTATTATTTTTTCATCTTAATGAGCCAGGAATGTTGAGGGTTTGTTCTTAGTTACTCTGGATGATGAAAAATACACTTCAAGGGAGTATATAGTTTATATAAACATCATCCCAACATTTTATTACTGTGTTCCCTTGGTAAATTCCTATGTTGGTGTCTATTCTTAACTGGGGATTCCTACTCATATATTGCGATTTTAACATTGGTAATAGTGGTGCTCTTAGAGTAAGATAAAACATTCAATTAAGTGGTAATATTTCTTACACAAATCTATCATATGTTGGTCCATATAAAAAATGGGAATACCCAATGTCCTATGAGTGGTTTTATCTAATTCTTTATAGTTTGGATTCCATTTATATATAGTGTTACTTGTTTTAAAACACCTAGAAACATCCTCTTTCATAATATCATCCCAGGATACACAACATTTCTTTCATTCAACCCATGTATTTTAGTATTAGTAAGGTCACCATTATTCTATGGAACTATTTTAATTCCACATTTATTGCTTATGATTCAGCTTATTAAATTCTTTTTTAAAATCTTGGAGGCGTCAAGGATTAGTGTTCCTTCATCATTTCATTTGAATATAGGATTTCTGAGGATCAATTGGTTGATATAATCATTTATGAGTCTTATACCCCTTGTAGATTCTCATTATAGTTTATATTTTGGTATTTTTGGTCTCTGTATCCATTTAATGTGGTGTGTAGAGAATTATTTGGTGTTTCCATTCACCATCTTTAATAGATGTTTTCATGTGAGGATGAAAATTTTATGATTGTATTTCCTCAAGTTGGTTCATTGAACAACCTTGCAAGGAATATTTCTCAAGCATGGGTAAATCATTACATAGATGAATTATTATGGTACTTGGTTCAAGAGGTGGGAATACCACCCACCTATCATAGTTCACTTCTGGAGATTATTTTTATAATATATCTTCAAACTATAGGATCATATGGATAAGCACCCTGGACAACATGATGAATTATCAACCAAATACCCAATTTATTTTGAATGTCTTGCAAACCCAGTGTAGAAAAAAACTTCACTTGTAAAACGTGAACCAATTTGGAGGGCCAAATCTATTGATTCAATCCCCTAAACCTATAATAATTTATATACTACTATTGAATGTAATAACCTCATTACAAAAAAAATTTATAATGCACACTCTAATAAGACTTTAATCCTGATTATATTCAAAATTTAAATCATTATATTCTAGAATATATGTTTTATAAAATGGAGTTCACCATTGGATGAATCATAAAAAAATAATCTTCAAGTAAATTTTTAGTTCCTATCAAAATAATTTATTTTTAGGTGAATTGTAATCAATAATGTTTTTACTAGTATCATTGAGTTTATTACTATATCATGTATTTATTTTTACATAAAAACATATAATATATTTTCATGAAACATTTATGTATTTATGGAGTACAATAATAATTTTAAGAATACCTTTCTAACCATAGTAATCTTATGTTTAATATTTTCAAAATTAACTAATATTTTTCAAATAAAAAGAACCTTTTCCCATCAAATTATGTTTTCACTAGGTGATACTTAGATTTTTATTATTTTTAAAGTCACATAATTCTCATCAGGTTAATAACAAACCAATAATAATCACTATAACCTGGAACATTGAAAATTTTATCATAAACATAATATTTATTCTTAAAATGCAATTTTTTAAGAATTGTTTTACGTGTTTTCTGTTGTACTGTTAAAATTAATTATTCTTCTACAAATATATTTTCCATTCTCATTTAAAATATATATTTTTAACAAGTATGTCTATATTATTTAAAGTGGAAAATTTTATTTTTATGTATAAAAATAAAAATAGATTGGATAAAGATTAATTATCAGGTTAAAAGTACAATGGTTGTTTTCAATGAATTAATTTTATAAGAGTTATAAAAAATTTCTAATAAAATATTATATTAATATATTTTAATTGATGATTTTAATACGATTTTTAAATATATATATAAATTTTTATAAATTATTATTAAAATAATAACTAATAGTAAAAAATAATTAATACCCACAATGTAAAAAAAGTCATTTTTCTATAAAAAGATTTTTCCCTATATCTTATGTTTAAATTTAGAAGTTAATTTTCTTACATTTAGAAAATTAATTAGATTAAATTGACATTGAATTAACATTCTTAATGTTGAAATTTTTTTAGATGAGTCCTTTTATATTTTTGGTGAAATTTATTATCATGGAAACTATTTAATCATGATTAATAATAATTTTAGTGGGTAACTTAATGATTTATGAATTTTATTAATTAAGTTATACTTTATAACATCAATAACCCCTTTGATATGTTTTAATTTCAATAACTTATATCCGATAAACATTTTTCCACCAAGCACACATAACCCCCTTATTATTCCATCGTTAAACCTTACCTAACATTATTTTCATGGGCATCACCCTTCTATTTCAGCAATAAATGCTTCTCACTTCCACATAATATCTCATCCCCTCCACTCACAAGGTAATTGAGCATATATTTATTATTATGTTTTCCCAAAAGGGTCTCTTAAAATAATTTTTATGGTTCTACATAATCCCACTCTAGATTTTAAAATCTACCTTGCAAGTTTGGGTTTCCAATCCTTCTCTTTCATTTTTAGTTGAAATTATTTTTTATATTCTCATTACATAATTCCTTTATTTTGATTTCAGGAAATTATTTATTATTTGGTATTTTTATAATTATATACTACTTACCCCTTTTCATTATATTCATTTTATATGTTG
Source organism: Viscum album (assembly GCA_963277665.1). NCBI lineage: Eukaryota > Viridiplantae > Streptophyta > Magnoliopsida > Santalales > Viscaceae > Viscum > Viscum album. The sequence continues at coordinate 409,734,292 of OY728130.1, forward strand.
TTATTATTCCAACATAAGGGTTCTCATTCCATCCTGTCTATTTTCAATTAAAAACCTATATTTTAATCGTGCTTTTATTTTCCTAGAATTATCATCAATTTGATATATTGATAATTAGAAATTACTTATTTTATAATTTTATAGTATTTTACTATATTAGTATAATTCCAAATAAATCATAAATTTTAAAAAGAAAATAGGGTCATGTTTTCCTAGTAATTTCATCCATGTGTGGATATAGACAAGTGGATGTAGGTGAGTAATAAATGAACCTATGGGTAATCACTTTTAAAAATCCTGGAATATTATCAACATGATTTTTACTTGGTGGATGATTAGTGGTACCAGGACATCACACTTATATTGACATTCATTGGAGATATGCTTTGGATAATTATATCACTCTTTACAAACAATAATAAAATATTTTCAAACTATTTCATTGGTCTCCAACAATTGAAATCTGTTGAACTCAATTATTATCCCATGTTGATAACCTGATACTTTGAATGTACCCTACACCACAACCTCCTATTTATTTCATTACTTGTTCTCCCTATTTCACTGAGATTTCCTTATAGTGTTTATGTTGATTATGATATATTATTATAGACTTAAACATTATTCCATTAATTGGGGAAATATTTCTTTTCTATATTAACATTATAAAGAAACCTATTATTTTATTTAATATTCATTAAATATGTGGTTTAATAGACAATGTTAAGAAATTTCTTGTTAACTCATATCATAAATGACTGACTGAAAGTTAATTTTTATTATGAAGAAAGGAAACTCTAAGGTTACAAATCACGGAGGGAAAAAGTAGTGAAGACCAAGTGAGTCCTTCCAGATCACATTGACACACTCGCAAGGGAGTAAATTCAGAATGTCATACACTATTATAGTCTCCTCTGGCCTGCCCCCGCGAGCCAATGCATCCGCCGCAAAGTTGGATTCTCTCACACTATGATGGATCAACCTGCCCTGATTGCTCTCAGCTTTGCACCTTCTAAAAACATACACCAGATTCCAAGCCGCGTCACATGTACCCTGAAGAGATCTAACCAGAACTTCTGAATCTGATTCGACCTCCGTCACCCGGAGACCTCTCCTTCTGCACAGAGTGAGACCCATAAGGAGGGCTCTAAAATCCGCACCTGTAGAAGTTCCTGGCCCATAATAGGCACTGAAAGCAATGTTCAATGAACCCCAGCAATCCTGGAGAACACCACCGCCCCTCATGATCCCCCCCGAACAAGAACCATCCACATTCAATTCTAACCCGCCAACTGGGGGTTGCCATCGAACCCATCTTCCTCGCTGTAGGGCCTGAGCACACTGTCTGCCCACAAAGGACCCCAGAATGCCCGCATGAAAACCATTCTTGAAAAGAGTAGACAACTCTTCAATGAGAAATGTCATAGGGACATGAAGTTCTAATAACCATCTCTTGCCACCTAGCCTTTCCTGATTGCAAGCTTCCCAAAGTGTCCAGCAAAAAGATACTAGAATGATCATACCTACTCAACGATCCTCTACTCTCATGCCGATGCCCAAAAACCATGCCAGGAGATACTCTCGAACAGAAAGACACTCCCCATCCAGGACCGTGTACTGGGAGAACTGAGTCCAAAGGAACACTTCCCACCGCCCCTGAAAGAACAGATGTAGCGTTGTTTCCGACCTTGGGCTCTCGCAACAAAAGCAGTGCGAAGCCATGTAGACCCCCCTCTTATGAATGTTCTCCTCTGAGGGTACCGCTCGATTTTGAACCCGCCACACCAGAAATTTCATTCGCGTCGGGATTGGATTAAACCACATGGGTCCCTGCTCTGATTCTCCGGTAGTAACCCTCTGACCAATTCTCCTGTAACCATTCAATATGAACCGCCCCGACTCAACCAGAGAAAAACAACACCTGTCTGGATCGTTGCTCATAACATCACTGTTAAAAGTAATCATATGAGATGAATTGAGGTTCTTATGCACAAACTCATACCTCTCACACGCCTCCCTGAAAGATATATCAGGGCAGGGGAATCCCTCGTAACCAAGCCTCTCTTCCAGCCATGCATCCTCCCAGAAGCTAATCTCCCCATGACCAATCACCCATCTGGCATAACCCTGCAGCACCTCCAGATTTGATACAATGCACCTACCGAGATTAGTTGCACCGCACATGCTGCATTCACCATGTCCTCCATACCTCATTCTGAAAAACTTGGCCCAGAGGGACTTACCTGCTATCACCTCCCAAGCCAGTCTTGCCTGCAGTCCCCGAATCGTTCCATGAATATCATGAAGGCCAACCCCACCCTCTTCCACTGGTCAGGACATCCTCTTCCACGATGCCCAGTGGCATCTGCCCTCCCTTATTGCATCCCAAAGAAACGACGAGAGAATGTTCTCGATCCTCTCAACCGTTCCCTTCGGGGGTTTGATGACTGCAAAAACATGCATGGGAATCGAAAGAAGTACACTGTTGATCAGCATGATCCGACCCCCGAAGGATAGCAACCTGTTCTTCCAGTTGAATATCCTTCCCTGGATTTGGTCCACAATATCATTGAAGTGAACCTTCAAGACCCTCCCACGCGATAGAGGAACTCCTATGTAAAGAATGGGGAGTTGTCTCTGACCACTGCCCAAAACCTCCTGAATACGTTTTCACCTCTGCCCCGAGCATTTGTTGGAGATGAACAAGTGGCTCTTCGACCGGTTGATCGTCTGGCCACTTAGTTCCCCATACACAGACATAATATTTTTAAGAGTATTCAACGATCTCCTCCCTCCATTCAGAAGTAACAAAATGTCATCAACAAACATCAAGTGAGAAACTCTGAGAGATTTCCTTCGACCAAGAAAAGGCCTCATCCTCCCCTCTGTTAAGCCCTTCTTCAAGTTTCTAGATAAGGCATCCGGAGCAAGAACAAAAAGAAAAGGAGATAGCGGGTCCCCTTGGCGGACTGCCCTCACCGTTTTGAAGAAACCGAAGCATTTCCCGAGCAGTGAAATAGAAATCCAGGGAGACACAAAGCACTGGAAACATAGATCGCAAAGGAACTCCTCGAAACCAAACCCTCTCATTACCCGCAAGATGAAATCCCATTCCCTATTGTTGTATGACTTGTTCATATCCACCTGCCAAATAATATTGGAACCCACAGACTGCTTATTCAGATCATGCACCAGCTCGCTCGCTTTGCCAACTGCCCCCTGTATACCCCTCCCTTGAATTAAGCCGTTTTTTTTCTTTAGAAACTACCTTGGGAATCACATTGGCCAATCTTCTGCTAATGATCGTTTCCAGAATCTTGTAAGAAACGTTTCATAGGCATATCGGCCGGAAATGGCTAACCAGAGTGGGATCTTTAATCTTCGGAACCAGCACCACCCTCGAAGAAGAAATCCCCCTACTTAGAGGAGCACCATGAAAGAAATCACCAATTGCCTCCGAAACACATGGCCCCACGACATCCCAAGTAGCACTGCAAAATGACACCGGGAAGCCTTCAGGACCAGGTGCGCTCTCCTTTGGCATGCTCCCTAGGGCCTCTTTAATCTCCCTCTCGTCTGGGATCCTAGACATGCATGCATTCTCAGACTGGGATATCAAGAAGGGTAAACCCTCCTAAAAACCAGAGTCCCTTAGAGACTCTCTACGGAATCCAGATGAGGCTTCTCCTGCCCACATACCCTCAAAGTGCTTTAACGCAATTTTCCCAGCCACCATTACATCCGAAGTAAACTCTTCATCTTCACCTTTGATGTTGATCTTACCGCTCCTCCTTTCTTTAATACAAGCCTGAATGAACACATTGTTGCGATCCCCCTCTCTCATCCAACGCACATGGGAACGTTGCAAATACACCCTCTCCATCTCCAAAAGTTTCTCCGCCAGCACCACATTTTTATCACAAAGAGTAGTAAAAGTGTTCACATCCCAGGATGCCTGAAGCCTTTTCTCTAGCCTTCCAACCTCCTCCTGTAAGCTGGTCACCCCATTTTTCCAGTCTGGTTGCTCCACAAGCCACCACTTAATGTTCTGTTTTAGCCTCCTGAGACGATTAACCAGTCCTCCCCATGACTCCTCCCTCTCCTCCAGAATCCAGGATGTTTTAACCATCTGCATGAAAGTCGAGTCCCTATGCCATTCACTCGAATAATAAAAACCATGTCCAACCACAGCTTCACGTCTTAAATCCAACAATAATGGTGCATGATCTGATAAAATGCGTGGGAGATGCGTGACCGAGGACTTTGAGAACATATCGATCCCATGCAAGTTGGTAAGCCACCGGTCCAGACGCCACCAAATCCTATTCTGGCCTCTCCTGTTATTACACCATGTGTACCTCAACCCTCCATAGCCTAATTCCGGCAGCCCCGCATGCAACAGGAACTCCTTGAATTCTATCATTCCATCCAGAGAAACATCCCTCCCTCCTCCCTTTTCAGACACATCCGTAACAGTGTTGAAGTCACCTCCCACGAACCACGGCAACGAACCAGCTTGAACCATCTTCAAATGAGACCAGACCTCCCTCTTTTCCTGCTCTTTTTTACTCGCATATACAAATGAAAAGAGGACAAAAAAACCGTTCAACTCGATCTTCAGGTCAATACACTTAGTGGTCACACTAACGACCTCCACCGAAAGGTTCTCCTTCCAACCCTCCCAGATCTGATAATTAACAAGCCCGCCGTGAAAGGAGTTCGGAAAACCTAGTTTCCTCACTATAAACGGCATCTTACATGCATCCTACTTCGGCTCCAGAATCACCAACAGGGAGGCTTTGGATTTCCTACCCTCTAATGAAATAAAGGCCCTCTTCGCCTGGGCACTTAGACCACAAGCGTTCGAAAAAATAGAGGTAAACATCACTGGACGACCTTGTGAACTTCCTGGACCACTGGAACGTCCTGACGGGAGTGAACCATCAAAGCCTTCCCCTTAGCTCTCGATCGAGTGATCGGCCCCGACACGCCATCCATATCCGTCCCTCGACCTCCTGCTAGAAGCCCTTCATTACTCAATGTATCCAACTCCTCCATCCTCGGTCTCCTTCCTGACTGACCACGAGGAAGATCACCATCTCGATCTCCCTGACACAAAGATATCCACACCCTTCTCTGTGGAGACCGGCGTTAAGCTTCCACTTCCTTCTCTACACCACAAACCACACCATCCATCTCCACACAGCTACTCGAGGAAACCAGAAGGTTGTTCACAAGACAACTCCGGATGGACCCTGGAGAAAGAAGCTTCGAGAAACCAGAGGAAGACGGAGGGGGAGAAAGCATCCCGACCGGACTTCCCAAGGAGAAAGGTATCTCCATATCAAACCCATTTGGTGAAACGACTAACCTTTCCCTGGCAGAGACCATCCTTTGAAGCACCGGACTCGAGGACCAAGAGATCAGGTCCCTACCCCCAGAAGAGGAAACCGGTCGTGACCCAGCGATGTTAGACGGCGTGTCCCAAGAGGACTTTCCTAGCTTGCCAACATCCCCAGGTAAATTCAAATTTGAATCCCCTCGATGAGAAACGGTCTGACCCAGAGACCCATCCTTACCCGAACCCAACGGGTCCTGACCTGAAACCTCCTCTAGAGCCCCATAGGAAGACTCCGCCACCCCCCTCCGCCACCGACAGTTCTTCTCCTCATGGCCATGCAGACAGCAGAGAACACAAAAACGATGAAACCTACGATAAAATAACTTATGGATCAAACTAAACCCATCCTCAGATTCAAGCTGCACCAAGGAGGGTCTCTTCAACGAAAGATCCATTTCCACGCAGATCCGGGGACACGCCGCCGCCTTGAGACTTCTCGTGTCCTCATCCGCACCTAAGAAGGACCCAAAAGAGTTCCCAATTTCTTCCAGAATCACCGGGTTGGGGACCGATTTAGATAGCCCCATAATTCATCGGTAGGTGTCATGAGACAAAATATATAGGGTATTGGTATATATCATACTTTTTTAGTTGTGATTTCATCAAATAAGGTCTAGATATTATTTTTTTAATATCTAATAATGTGTATTCCATAAATATTATATTATAAATTATTATCATTGTTTTATTTAATACCCCCAATATGTTATACCCAAATTATCATTTGATTGTTGGGATTAATTGGATCAATTATTTTTTCATATTATTTATGTCATGAATTTGTTATGATATCATTTATTTTACGATACTCCTTACTGATCATTTCAGCTAACAATTATTTTGGTTTCTTTTCCTTGCGAAAGCTAGAGTATAACTATGATATTTCTTTAAGGATGTGATCAAAGGGATAATAATGTTCATGTGGAGTTGTTATGTTGAATTTTTTGTTTTCAATTTTAATGGGAAATTTTTTATGTATATAGTATTTCACGACTACTATGATGTTGTATCCTATATGAACTCATGTATTTTATGCTAGTATTGTAGTATAACTACTGAATATGGGTTTTTGGAGACTAGGTTTTTGTAGTTTTTTAAATAAATATTTATTAAAATCATTGGGGACTATATTTTTAGAAAACTAGTTAGATATAAAAAATAATATAAAAACCCCTTCCAAATTTTAAGGAACATTTCTCTAAAATCTAATTGTAATTGAATCTTATAGTACAAAATCATGAGATAATTATGTGAATTATGTTATTTATAAATAGTGACTAGTAGAATGAATGGAAATTGAATCAATACACAAAGTAAATATAGGGATGTTCCTCATATGTATTTCAATTATGTGGGTGTTGGAGTTGATCATGTTATAAAATTACTAGGGAATTTGACCTAGGTTATGAAAAATAACCACTAATGCATAGTGAAATTAGCTAATCCGCAACATTGGGTAACTATGTTGGACCACATCATGTGAAAATAATATTCATCATTTATTGGAACTGCAAATACTTTGGTTGTTGATAAATGGATCATGTACCTATAAAATATGTTTCTATCTTAACAAAGTAATGAAAGGGAAAAGTTTATCTTGGGGTTTTATCGATTGTCGGGCGATTTGGATTAATGGTGGACACTAACTCATATAACTAAAGTGGAAGTATAAATAGTGTGCATATAATGGGTAAAGTTTAACGAGGTATTCAATAATAAATACTTTCCTCACATGAAAAGGGGTGAAATGGGAAGGAAATTCCTCAATTATATGATGATGGAGGTAAATTTTATTTTCTATAAGGATAAATTTATGAGGTTAGATATACATTTCATAGACTATGTGGGTCGAATGAACATTAAAATTTGTCATTTAATTGATGGGGTATATTGAATAATTTGAAGGGTGTTAGCTAGTAAGAGATTTTAATAACATGATGTGTGACGTCTCGGACCCAGATGCCATTGAATAGGTGTCTCGATCTCAATGGGACACATGGCCTCAAGAACATCTCCCCGTATTACTGAGGATATCAACTAGTAGTGTGGGACAATGGTGTGTTTGTGGTAATACTATGAATTCATTAATGGAGTGTAGAAAATCATATATATAACAAATAGAGGTAAATAGCATAAGCAGAAGAAGTAAATTGATGAAGAAATCTAAATTTAAAAATAAACAAGAAATAAAACAAATTTATTAACTTGAATAACTGATTAAGGTCTATCATTGAACTATAAAACTGGAAAACATTGGTATATTACGGTAGGCATAACATGTTCCACAAAAGCCTAAAAGAAAATTAAATGAGTATACCAAATATCCCGAGCTCCGAATCTATCCTATACTATCAATATTCATCCTAAACCATATGAAATATTGTTTTTGAAGCCACCTGTTTTCCTATTTCAACACTGAATTCAGGTAATCTACTTTGGGTACCAAATGGTGCTCGAATAGGGTGTGAGATAAATATTAGTGGGACACCACCAATGGTGTCTACAACATCCTTCACATGTAATTGAAATGTAATAGTTTTTAAGCTTGATATATAATGTAAAGAATTAAAATTTAATTAAATAACCATGTATTTACATTAACCCTCAGTCGGTGTCTGAACATGTAACCAATTCATTATTTCAATGTTACATGATTATAAATGATACACACATTAGTTATAGTGAAGGCTCTAATATGTAACATGGATAACAATAAGGATATTTAATAATGATGTTCCAAGGTAACAACCAAGGGAGTGGAGACCTAAATAGTCTACAACTCATTAATGACTATATCCTAGCTAAGGGTATGAGTGTAATCCAAGGAGTATAGTCAATGAAATTCTCTAATGAGACAACTATAGATTTAACCATGGATCCTACTTTTCAAGGCGGGATCTAAGGAGTGTATCCAAGGAATCCTGTAATAATATTTAAGGGGTCCTATGGTGTCATACCGGATATCCAATGATATAAAAGGATCGGGTTTTTGGAGGGTCTCAACATAATAAGGTTGTATCCTTGAATCAGAATGCACTTCTAGAGTGCTCAAGGCATTCCCTATAGAATCCAAGTCAAGATCGAGTCAGCCCACACCTATTTTGGTAAAGAGGTCACATATAATTCAAAAGGTTCAAGCCATTACCTTTCATTAGTGTGACAAGGCTAATTGAGCATCAAAAAATTTAATCAATTCATAAATAATCAATTTGTATATTTAGTTCTATATGTGCCTCTAATTAGTGTGACAAATCCATGTATCATGAAACCATTCATTTAATCCATTTAAATAATTTTAAATATTCAATTTTCACTCTGCCACCTTTCATTATCATGGAAATGATTTATATGGGAATGAAACCTATTAATCAATTACATTTAAAATAGACAAGTTATATACTTAGAATAATTTTAAATTTCCATTTCATATTAAATTATCTAATTGAAGCACTTACCTTAGGAGAGTGAAGTGGTGAGCATACATAGTACTTTATATTATGCAATTCAAAATTTAGGTCAATCCATTTAATACTGAAAATATTACACATAGAATATTCATGCCAATCCACACTCGAACAGTGGCTCAAATGTGTCAAAACACTAAAATAAAAATTATGGAAAAATACATCCTACATTGGATGGATGAAGTTATGTGTGTGACCACTAAAGAATTATCACATATTTGGAAATATCACAACCATGCGGTTCTAATGATTATAACCGTGGAATATAAATTCATAAAACGGAACCCAATGAAATCAGCGGGCCCCACATGTAATTTCAAAAATCAACAAACTTGAGGGATGAGTTATAGAAAACCAGCCATATTCTCATATGAATCTCCTCCTCTAGTATGAGGCGTTAATTTTTATTGAAATTTGTAAGTTATAAGAATAAGGGAAAACATTCACAACTTGATAACTAGGATGAGGGAAAGATAGAATAATAATGGCTCAAATGGACCCAATTATTTAGTGTTGCTCATCCAACATGATGAATAGAAGCGTTAACAGATCCTCGAAGAATTAGATATCATGAACCCTAAAATAGGACTTCAAATTCTAAAAAATGATGTAAAATGGAGTTCGCCTCACTGGAAAATATTATAGGAGGAAAGAAGATGATAAATTTTATTATCAAGGGTAAAATTGTAAAATTGCCCAAAAATTAGCTTGTGAATGATTTTCCTATATGATTTTCAAACCGTGCAAAAACAATGCCTGGGTACCTAGATAAATGGGAGTACTGCATGATTAGGATGCATACTTAGGGAACCATGTGCCAACCATAAAATATGGATCTTCACAGAAATGCAGACTATCCATACTGTTAAATCTAACCATGAACCCTACCCACACAGTTTACTCCAATTGTGTGATAGGGCCATTTGTTCCATAATATAGGGTTATTGGTTTAGAAAAAAAAATCCTTGGACACCTTCATGTCCTTCACTAACCCACTAGGCATCAATTTAACGTCTAAAATATGGAGTTAGATTGAAATTTTAAGGATCCATTCCTATGTTAAAATATATGTTCTTACATTCTTCAACCATTAAAAGAACTCATCCATCAGTTCAACTTCCAAGGGTAGAGAAATATTGTCTAAGAACATCCCAGGCCCCTCAGTATGAACGTCGACCTCCCTCACCCATTTCTTGTCCTCTACATGGTCATGATGCCATCACACATGTACTAGAGGGACATACCATCCTCAAAGAACATTCATTCTCCAGTCAATGATGCATACTAGATACATCACAAAGGTATCGGCCACATCTAACTCAACCTACTCTAGATCATCTGTATGAGATGTGTCAGCATGATATTGGTGATGCTGTAAAAAATAGAAGACATTTTTTATGGAATGGAACCTCTTAGGTAGTATTAAACGATAAGTTACCTTCACAAATCTCTCTAGAATCTCAAATGAACCTATGTAACAAGGTGAAATTTTACCTTTCTCATATTACCATTTATCCCCGACCAAGATGATACCCGATGGAAAACATGATCTCCAACCTCAAACACCAAAGGTTATCAAAGACATTCATCATGAGATTTCAATCTAGACTTAACAGTGGTCAATTACATTCGAATCAACTGATCATATTCTGAAGTCACCTGAATTAGATGATGACCTAGTAGTGTTCCCTCACCAACCTCTATCCATCACAAGGGATAAAAAATAGATAACCATACATGGCCTAACACGGTCCATATTAATCATTTTTTTGAAGATATTATTATATGATAACTTAATGAGAGGGATATTATTCTCTTAAGAACTAATAAAATCAGGGACACATGGTCAAAGTATATCCTATAGAACATGTATTGTCCATTTAGATTTTCAGTCAGTCTAAGGGTAAAGTGTTGTGCTTAGAATCACTAGTGCTCTCATAGATGTCTAAAATCCCTACTTGAACCGTGATGTGGAATGAGTTTCCCTTTCTAAAATAATAGTATAATGGTTTTCAAGTGGTGTTATGATCTCACAGACATACAGTCTTCCCAGAACAACAATAGAGAATGTATTCTGAATATGAATGAAGTGTGATAGTTTTGTTAATTGGTTAACAAATACCCATACAACTTTTCTACCACTTGGAGTCAAAAATTTCCCAACAACAAATTCCATGGACACGTCTTACCATTTCAATTTCGATAATGGAAGTGGATCTAACTATCCTGATGCTCTCTGTTACCCCACCTTCACCTATTGACAGGTTGAACACATAGTGATAAAGCCTTCTATTTGACTTTTCATCCCATGTGACCAATACTAGAATCATATATCCCGATACATCTTGGAGACTCTTGGATGAACTACCCACTAAGAAGTGTGGGACTCTTGTATAATCTCCTCTCTCATATCGGTAGAAACCCAGACACGTCTATGTATGAACAATATGTTGTCTATGTCTACCAACCGATCGAGACGTGGGTTATCTCTTAATATACCCTCAACAAGAACCAAAACATTGGGATCTAAAAATTATTTACCATTGACTTTCTCAATGAGGGAATAGGTAAATATCAGAGATGAGAGGTAAGACTACTCGTGAATGTCATTAAACACCAGATGCATCTCAGATAATAGGGCCATTAATTTCAATTCATCACTGGCTTCCCATATTGTATGTGCTGGAATTTTCTAACTCAACACATCAATAAATATGTTTCATTTTCCAAGCATATTAGAATGATCTAAATGAATGGATTGTAGATTTTTGAACCATCTCCATTTTATGATATTCAAGTCACATTTTTTAAGGATATATTTCAGTATCTTGTTATCTATGTACCCCACAAATCAGTCACACAACTCCAACTATATTTAATAATGTATGTCATGGAAGACTTATTATATCTTAATGTCGTGCATCGGGAGTATCCCTTATGAGGCTTCCACTGCCGAGATCAATACATAATGAATCTGTCCTCTTGTATTAGCACTACTCCATGGTCATTGCTTGATGTATCACAGAAGATGGAATAAACTATGTCTGCCTCTAGAAGGGTCAGAATAGGTGTCAATACAAGACTCCCTTTTAGCTCCTGAATGGATTTCTCACACTGTTCTAACCATAAAACTTGACACCCATCTTCATAAGACTAGGGATAAGTAATGGAATTAATTTTGATCACTATATGATTTTTATATAATATTTGTCCATCCACAATAAACTTTGTAATTCAAGCACATTATTGTGCTACTCCAATGAAATTATAGCACTAAAATTTTCAGGGTCAACTGATACACCTTATTCTGAGATAATATGACCCAAAAAGTGAGTGTTTTCAATCCTTAAGAGGATATTAGTGATCTTGGCTTAAAGATAATGGTATCTTAGTGTACTCAGAATGATCTCGAGATGATTGGAATTTTCATTCTGAGTGTGAGAATACACCATGATGTCATCCACAATAACCATGAAAAAGTAATCCAAATAAATATGAAACACACTATTCATTGAATCTATGAAAACAAAATGTGTGTCCGTAAGTCCGAACAGAATTATAAGGTACCCATACAGACCATACCTTCCATAGAAGGATGTATGAGGTATGTCTGATGGCCTTACTCACACATGGTGAAATCCCAACCTCAATTCGATATTAGAGAATACCCTACATCCTTTTAGTTAGTTGTATAGATCATCTATTCGATGGAGTGAACATCGGTTCTTGACCGTAAGATGGTTTAACTATCTCTAATCTATGCAAAGATGAAGGGGCCCATCTGTATTCTTGGTGAAAGGCATAGGTAAACCGAAGAGGAAGTTCTAATCTATATGGAAACATCATCATCTAAGTCCTATATATCTATATTTCTATTCTAGAGCTCGGTAGGTTCCACCCTATATGGATGAATAGACACAAGACATTCCCCCAAAACATGATTTATTTTAAACTCTACCTCTCTATAAAGAGGTGAGAGAGAAAATTCATCAAAAAAATATCCATGAAACAATCTACTACTATGAGTAATTAATTTTTACATAAAACCTAATATTCCATAAAGATATTTAAAATCTTTTGAGTCATGCCACCTAGACCATAATGCCATATTCCTTCTCTAAAATCCTACGCATACCATTCAGCCTTATGTAGATAACTTCTTCCCTCTGGTTATGTAAAATATTCCTTATAGAGATAGAAGTATAAAAAATCATGATACTGAACCAACCAATCCATCCAAAGAATGAAATTGAATCCTGCCATCCTGAGAATAGAGAGGTTCCATTAGAAAGGGTAACTTCATACTTCAAGGGGAAAATCCCTATATTTGTGTATTCCCTATGAAATCACTCTTAATGGTGTATTGAGGGTCACTACCCACAATAATATTGTATCTTCAGTATGAGTCATTCCACGATATACACAGAGATAAAGAGATTGAAGCACCTATATAAAATGACACAGATACTATAGTAGATTCCACTAGAATAGTACCTCACACAATAGAGGGGACCGCATCCTAATTCTCAGGTATCAACAAAAGTGCTTGCAACCGGCCTGATCCATGCCCATGCGCAATAGATGGACTTCCACGATCATAACTTCACTATTGGCGCTGGTGGTGATTAGGGGTATTTTAACCATGGCCACTACCTCCTCCTTGTACGTTCTTTCTCGTGTTATTCCTACTCATTTCCAGAAATGGTGAAACTGAACCTGTTCCTTAAGGTGTAGATGGGGCTGATCCTTTTCCAATTGAAGCTAGTTTAAATTTCTCTTAGAATATCTGAAGATGCGCCCAACGGCAACAAGCCTCGCACTCTAGTGGGTCTCTATAACACCATGGCATTAGATTCCCCCATTTTATACATTTATGACATACCACAGAGTTATAAAAACATGTAATCTAGTTGTCATTTACTGAACAATAAACCTTGGTGGTATGTTTTCTACCACCGGGATAACTAGTGGCATGAAATGGAGGTGATCCTCTATTCTTGGTACAATTTTTGTACGTTAGGTTGTGCAAAATTCTAATATGTGAATTTCAAATTTATTAAAAACTATATAAGAAAAATACATTCAGCAACGTAGGGATGGAGTAAATAATCCCATCCACGAAGTGTCTATCATTCGAAATCTCGTCACCATCTAGAAGTAGTGCAAAGTGTTGTTACTCAATGAAATGAAATGAATACTCTATAACTAACATAGAACCCTACTATAGATGCAAAAACACTCTATCTATGTCATCTCTAAGCATTTGAGGAATGAAATAATCATAGTAGCTAGTCTAAAAATCAAACCACAACATGCCTTGATGACGACCAGCCTGGGTAATCACATCCCGCCAGCACATGGTGGAATCACGCAACAAGTATGTGGAATTCATTATTCTCCACTCTAGAGGTGTTTCCAAATGCTCAATGATAGATGGGATTTCCTCTATCTAGGACATAGAATCATGTTGAGTGCCATCCCCTGAGAAAGTAGGATGAAGATACTGTTGAAACTCACTAATCAGTTCATCCATCATATCTGTAACTCATAGAGCACCATTCATGGACATCATTAAATATATAAAAATATCTCAAAATTTGAATTAGTTCCCATATTAGGTATTGAAGGTAGTTCCTCAAGTGTCTCTCTCAGAGGAAAGACTGGAAGCTCAGGGCCCACCATGTATATAGTATGGTCCTCACCACATTCTGTGTATAAGATACCAAGGCATCATGGAGGAATTAGTCTAAACCTGCCATGAAAATGCCTCATATCATTCATTAATGATATTAATAGAACCAATTATAGAAGCTAAACGAGGAAAGTATCTATACCAAAGGTATACTACCCCAAATACCCTCTTTGATGAATTTTTATTGGTATGTTCTAAAGTAAAAGTTTGATTACATTTTATATTTAATTACCAGGTTCAGTCACTTACCCTTAATAAATATGAATACGTAGGACAAGGTTGTGCAACCATTTCATTTTCGATTTCACTTTTCATTTTATAATCGATATCCATTCCAATTAAATCAGTTCCCATACACCTTGTCACTAAAAGAAAACCCATTTATTTATTGAAAAATGGATCGAATCATTAATTTACTCATCCCAACCCATGAGGGCCCACACACCTCATGAATTGAGATAAACAATTAATTAATCGAAAAAAAAGGAATATCTTTAGAATAAGTTAACTATCACAGCATCACTCAACAATCACAGCTATATCAAGCAATGAAAGTACCATACTACACCTATATAGAATGACAATATGCATGACATGCTAATTCTAGGATCCTACATGATGCGTGTAACATTTTTCATTTCCTTCATCTAATCAGCGAAAGAAAAAAATAAAATATCAATCAAAATAATAACCAACTACACCATAAAACATGTGCATCACCCAACAGTAAAATAATTTCTACTGTAATAGGGAAGACAGAACAAAAATTACATTTGGATGACATGGAATTCACCTCGACCCTGGTTTCACGACACCCAAGAACATTTTATGACCATGTCCCAAGAATTCATAATAATCTTACTATTATCTCCAAATAGTAATGAAATAAAGTAAACCACTTCCATAAAACATTATGACATCATGGACCCGGATGCCACTTAAATGGTATCCCGAGCACAATGGGCCACATGGCCTCAATCGTATCCCCGGAATGCCAAAGGATTCCTAAAAGCATAGAGGGTCTAGGTTTTGAATGTTGAATGACTATTCTCTCATATCCAGAGTTTAGCATTGTTAGTAAATAATAAATAAAGGTAAATAGTAGAAGTAATATACGTAAATAAAATAATAAGATAAAAGTAATAAATAAACAAGGGTACCAATAACTATATCAACTTGAATAACTAAGTATGATATTTCATTTCAATATAAAACTAGAAATTATTTGTAAATGAAATTAAAAAAACATTTTCCCCAACATTATAAAGGTAATCAATATAATATCCCATGAATCTATAGCTCTGGTTCAGTAATCTTCTATAAAGAGCCATCCTGAACTGCAAGAGTTGGGGTTTCTCTTCCCCCCCCCTTCTAAGAAGCCTCCTTCTTTTTTCCCTTTTTTCAATCATACTTCTTTTCCCCATTCACCAGAAATCTTGATTTTCCCTAAAGTTCCTGATCTCCATGATGGCTACCCTCAACTCCAGCTTTTGACCATGTAATTTATGGCTGCTTCAACTCTTCTCTCTTAGACCCCAGTTGCTCGGTTCTCCTCATAGTGTCCAATGATTAATTCCATTGATAGTTTTTTCTTCCAATCATGGAGGCTTCATGAATTAGTGATAGTTGTTCTCCTCGACAAGCGACACATCATGGTTTGATTCACTTAATTAGAAGATATGATCACTGCGTGGTCCGGGGGTCCCTAATCCTGCAACGTCTTCCACATCTATATGCTGAAATGGTTCTTTAACCTTAATATGAAATGGGATTCCCCGAAAATGGATTTTTTGGGTATGCTTCCCTGAGCTCCCTCTCCCATTTCAGAATCCTGCTATTCTTAGAATGCTTGGGAACATGGTGGGCCTCTTTCTCTGCTCATATTCGAGAACCAAATCGGTTTGTCAACCGATATCTCCATGCATCTACAACGAACTCGATTTGTCAAAACCCACAGTCGACTGGATTTGGATTTTGGTAGGTGAAGACTTTTTTTGGAAACAACTGGTGGTATTTGAATCTTGGATGCAGTTCTGTTCGGCACTCCATCATCTAGGGAACTTTTCTTCTTCATGTCGGCAAAGTGGAAGGGCACGTCAAGGGGGGTCGGCCGGTTACCCTCCCCCGGGATCGGCTGGGAATAAGAACTGGCCAGTCTCTAATGAAGGCAGTCTTCATTTTGGGGCAGTGCCTATCTCTTCCATTCTTGGGCCACAATGTGAAGAATTCATGGTTCCCTGGAAGGAATCTCCGGTTTCCCTTGTTAACCCAATAGTTACTGATATTTTTCACCATATGAAACATGATTTGGGGGCGGTATATTTTGATGAGGCTGCTGCTCTGCCCCCTTGTGATAGCGGGATTGGCAGTGTGGAGAGGGATGGGTTCATCAACCTTGTAGGACAGGAACAGGAAGGGGTTGGGCAGGAAGTGAGGTATGTTCACCTGGATGTTTCACTAGCAGTGGAGATGGATACACCAAATTCAAATAATAATGTATAGGAAACTGTAGTTGTATGTGAGGACTAAAATACTAGTGAGGAATCCCAATATCTCGCAATGGAGGACACCTCAATACATTTCCAATTTATGGGTTGTGGATTTGAAAAGCTAGGAGTCTCAAACAATTCCAAGAAAGGCATGCAGACTAGAATCTATTAAGCTGAGAATGTTTAATCTGAGGGATCAACTTTGAATTCTCAAAACCAGATGGAACTGTTAAGAGAGGAAGACGATGACTGCCAGGCCAGTGAAAAATTTGGAAGGGTCGAGGTCATCCATGGAGAGGACCCCTTTGTGGATGTGGAGTCTTCTCAAGAGGAAAAGGACGAAGAAATGGAATCTATTGTGTCCACGGACATGGCCATTGCAGAGGACTATCTAGGATCCTATCCGAGGAAGGGAAAGAACATTACCATGGACCCTTCTGACTTCATTATAATAAATCGGAGGGTGCGACATAAGAATGATTACTCTACATTTCCTTGTCATCTTGTTACTAGATACACATGCAAGGATTATATGCCCATTAAGGCTCCCACAAGTGTAGGTATCTCCCCCACAAGTAGGAACAAAGGTTTTGGAAGTCTTCATGAGGTTGGCTCCTCCAATGGTTTGGTTTCTTCAGTATGCGAGCTTGTTATACCTAGAATAAGAGACAGAAGGCAACAACACGAGTTAGGCTTGAAGGAAGACCCTTAGCGATAGATATCCTCAATGTTGGAACACATGTATCTCCTTTTACACTCGGATTAAGAAATGGTAGAGGAAACTATGGATATTGTGGCATAAATGAAATTGGGAAAATAGATTCGTGTGATCATCACAAAGGAGCAAGAAGAGTGGATTGATAAGCAGGGTCGTATTCTTCATCGAGGATTCAACAAGGGGATGATTAGTAAGGAGGAATTCAGAAAATCTTGGGACAACATGGAGAATCAGTATGAAGACTTCATGAAAAACTATTCATACACTCAATTAAATTTCAGCCACTAGATACTATTTAAGGAGATTGGTTCCGAACAACTCTAGTTTTTCATTAACAAATCTGTAGTTTCCTTTGGTGTTTAAACTTGTAATTTGTGAGGTTTCTCACTTTCCCCTTGAATGTTTTTGAAAAATAATAATAAAAATTACATTGGAGAGAGAGAAGGTTTATGTTTCCCTTTTTCAATACTTTCATTCACATAATCTGCCCCGGGTACCAAATAGTTCTTGGAGAGGGTGTCAGATAAATCCTAGTGGGCCACTACCGACAATGTCTATAACATCCAGCCTGTGTAACGAAAATGCAACAATGTGCAAGGATGAATATATAAATTAATGTAGTACAATGTAACAAAATACCCATGTACCTTCTTCATCCCTTGGATGGTGTCTAAAAACATAAACAATTCATAATTTGAGTGTCACTAGTTTTTAAATGATTTATATGTTCCCAATAGTGAAAGTTCCATGATGTTATAAGGAAACATTAATGATTTTTAATAATGAAGTTCCAAGGTAACAACCAAGGAAACATAGACCTCAAGGGTTTACAACATAATAATTATTATATCCTAGACAAGGGTAAGAGTTTATTTCAAGAAGCATAGTATAAGGAATTCAATAGTAATATGTCTACTAAGTCTAAGGAGTTCATCCAAAGTAAAATAGAGCTATGTAAATAATGGGCTTGATGGGATTTATCCATGGAACCTAATTTTCAATGTTGGATCCTAGGAGTGTATCCAAGGAATATAGTAACAATATTGAAGGGATCCTATGGTGTAATAACAACAATACAATTTCAAATAAGGATTGGGATCTAGGTAGGTCTCAATATAAGAAATTTGTATCCTTGAATCAGAATGTGGTTCCCAAGTACCCAAGGAATTCCCTATGGAATCCAACGAGAGCTCAAGTCAGGATATCCTATTTTGGTAATGAAGTTAAAAATAATTCCTAAGGTTCTATTAATTACTTTTCATTAGTGTGACAAGACTAATTGATCATGAAACTATTTAATATAGTGATAATTAATCAATAAGTCGATTGGGTTAAAGGCATATCTTTCGTTTGTGTGATAAGGGCATGTAGAATGAAACCATTCATTTAATCCATTTAATTAATTTTCAATAATCATGGTTAACTCTGCTACCTTCCATTATCATAGTAAGGGGTGCTAGAGGAATGAAACCTAATAATAAATTACATTTAAAATAGAAAAATCATATACTTAGTATACATTCCAATTTCTATTTCACATTTATTTATCAAATTGAAGTACTTACCTTAGCTAGGTCAAGTGGTGATCATGCATGGTACTTTCCATTATGAAATTAATAATTAAAGGTAAGCCATTTAATATATAAATGCTGAACCTTATAAATATAAATCCAAGGCACACCCGAACAGTGTCTCAAATGTTTCAAAACACTAAAATGAAAATTATGGAAAAACATCGCACATTTGAGGGAAGGATTTGGGGGAATAACCACATAACAATAATCACATATTTTTAATGAGTGAAACCAAATGTTTTTAATTATTATAAGAATGTAATATAAATTCAATAAATGTCAGCCGATGAAATCAGCAGGCCCCACACATAGTTTCCAAAATCAACTAACCTGAGGGATGAGTTATAGACCACCCACCTTAGGCCCATTAGACTCTCCTCCTTAAGTATCATCCCTTAATTTGGATTGGAATAAAGTAGATCTGAAAAAAATGAAAAAACACTCACAGCTAGATAACTAGGTAGAGGGAAATAGTGAAGAATAATAGCTCAATTGGACTGAAGTACATACTATTGTGCATCCAACGTGACAAACAGATAATCAAACAGATCTCAGTTGACAAAAAACTCAATATCTCAAGCTTAGACCTTCATAAAGCTCCAAAATGAGATAAATTTGAGATCAACCAGCTGGAAAATCCTATAGGAGGAAGGATGAGGTTAAATTAGATCATTAATGGTAAAAGGGTAAAAATGCCATAAATTTATCTTGTATATGGTTTTCCGGAACTATTTTCCAAACAATGTGAAAACATTGTATGGGTAAATATAGAAAGGGGTGTAACACATTGTTAGGCTTAAAGATTAGAGAAACCGTGCACAAACCATGTGATATAGCTCTACCTAAATATAAATAACACTTTCATAGTTAGATCTAATTGTGCTCCCTACCCACACAATTTATACTAACCGTGCCACAGATAATTTTTTTCAAAAAATTGGGATCTGGTATCAGAACAAGCCGCAGACTCACTTGGGACCTTCACTAAAACACTAGGAAACCATATTATTTCTAGAATAATGAATTAAAATAAATTTTAAAGGATTCATTCCAGAGTGGGAACCAATGATCTTATATGATGATATCGTTATTGGTTCCATTAAGATGGATAATATGTTATACAATGATTATATCTTAAATGTAAATTAGGAGAAGAATATGTTTGTATGAAACATGGAAATAAAATTATGGAAAACAGGAAGAAATGTATTTTGTAATTTTCAATGAATAATAAAAATTGAAAGAAACACCATGCGACATTGTTGAAGGTAATGGGTGTTTGTTTTACATATAGAGAGAAAGTCCATAATTCCTATGAATGAAAAGGAAAGGCGTAAGTTTCAAATGTTTAATACATTAACTATAAGGATAGACGGTAATATTCAAACTAATTCCCTAAACACAAATTTTTTTTTCCATAAAATTTTACACGGTATCAAGGATGAGCATATATTATTACTAAAAATAAGATTGTAGTCCTAAATGATGTGATACAAGGTACATTCAACTAAAACATGATGTTAGATAATGCATTATTTTGTTTTAAGTCCATGAACTCCCTTATATACTGAAATTTTACTGATAACATTAAATAATTCCCTAATAATATAATAATAGATTATTAAGTCAAGTCACCTAAAGGGAATTTTATTTCATTGATGATTTACTAAGTATTATATATTAAGTTTCATAGATTTTCCCTTATATAAAATTTAATTTTAATGAATGTGGTTGATTATAACATAATAATTATTATGAATTATCTCTCAATATATAACGTAAGAAATTATTTTCATGAAAATGAATCTAATTTTTTAAAGGGGTATAGATTACCTTTTTCAAATGAGAGACTTCATCTCCTAAGTCATCTCTAGATCTACCTACAGTAGCATACCCAAATGAGATTCTAGGAGAAGAGGAATAGAAGTCACATCCTAAAAATAAGAATGTGATTTATTTAATAGTGGATGTACCAATTTTATAAGTGTAACACCCCAAACATCCATGGTATGTTTCTCTTTGAATAATACAGTAGTGTGTGTTCTACGCAACTACGAGTTCTTACACAGACCACAACCAATCAACCTAGCCATTATGAATAGTAATACCCACTTTTTGAAATTTAATACATTTTATCTTTCAAAATGGGCTTCATTTTTGGTTTTTTAATATCTAAATTATCGTAGGGTGAATTATTGGTACATTTCTAATAACTTTCATATTTTGATGAATATTGAAAATTACTAAATTTTTATTAAAAACAAATTTTTAAATTGAAATATTTAATGGTGATATATTATTAATTTGAGTGGTTTTAAAGTATATTTATAATATATTTTTACCATTTAATACAATGTGGGTCATTGTACATAATTTTACATTTAAAATAAATATAAGGAAGATCCAATCTTTTGATAGTTATTATTTCTTAAAAACATGCTTTTTGTTTTGACAGTGGGAATTAATTATAAATTAATTTATGCCACTTTTGTGTTTTGAATTTAGAAAAAATGGATTCCATATTTAGAATCAGGAGGTCTAAATTGTGAAAATAGGTAACTTTTATTTTTAGACATTTTGAATAATTACTTCGGTAAATATTTTATTTACCATGGTTAAAGGGTAATTCCGATAAATGAGTGTAAAATAACAATATTAAATTTCCCTAAAACATGTCCAAACTCTATTTTTTGATACAATTCCGACCATGGCATCTTTGGGTCGATTTTGGGACCCCATGTATCAACTTCTAATTGATAATGACACTTAATATTAATTAAGTTAAAGTAAATACAAAAATGACATAAGCATATATCTTTTAGAAAAAAAAAATTTTACATAGGGTAATATATGTAATATTTTACACTATAAAAATTAATTAGAAAGATAAAAATATTTCCTACATAATGGTATTTTATTTATAATTTTGAAACATTGAATAATTAAATTTATTTATGACACAATAATGATACAGTATTTTCATTATTAATGAAAGAATCAAATAATTTGTATTATAAATGTAAAAGTAAATATAATTTGAAAGTTTCTATGACATCCAAAAATTTTATTGGTTAATATGACATGTTATTATTGCTTATATAATTTGTTTTTGAATTAATAAAGTTGTTAAGACTTTATAAAAATTCATGTATTAAATAGTGTCAAAATTGACATAAAATAGTTTTTAAAACAAATATTATATTCTTAATTGATATTATATTCATAAAAATATATGGATTGGCCAAATGACTTATATAATGATAGGTATATTATTAATGGACCACTTGGTGGTCTCTTGGAAGTTTATAGTAAGTTTATTGACTATATAATATAAACATACAAAGAGATATGGTAAATGTCAAACTATTTAACTAAGAGTTAAATCAAAATGATAAAGTAAATATAGTAACCCAAACCTATCTAAAACCTATTGGTTGAGTGGTTTTTGACCTATATCCCCTTTGAAATTTACATAATCCACTTTTTATCCATTAGAAACCGAATATTAATTTTTTATAAAATAATATTTATAGCTTTTCCTAAGGTACCCCTCACCCCTCTTATAAAAGGGAACTCATCCTTCTCACTAATTCACACCTTCAATGCCTTTTGGATCGGCCATCCCCAGCCCAAATATTCTATCAAATTCCCTCACTTCAATATAGATGACTTATTTTGATCATAAATACAACCTAAGGATCCCTTTCGATCAAATCAAAAGGAAGAACCCGAAGAAGAGGTAATGTTTTCACCACCCTCTTTCAAGATCCTTTCTTATTAAACTTATTCTTTCTTTGTTATTTCCATTATGAAATAATAACTCCACTATATTATATATACTATGATGTTATTATAAATATGTTCCAACCATATTCACCATTCTATCCATCCTTTATATGACATGTCACCATACGTGTGTACGTATGGCTTACCGTCTCCATGTCGTGGTGTAATTGTTATTCAAAACATTATTATTTGAATGGGTATGATAATTATGTGTAATTTATGTAAATAATTAATATAACATGATAATGATTATTTATATATTATATAACATCCAATTATATATTCTTTTAATATCAAAAAAATGATATTGTCGCTTGTGCATACATACAGACTATCATCTCCATGAACGCGATGAGATTCATTCCCCATTGTATCCATGCAAGTCAAATTCGCATGTGATGATTAAATATAATGTTTAAGGACTTGATATCATTCATTATATGAAAAATATATAACTTATCCACAACAAACATAACTTATGTAACCAAACATATAAAATAAAACGAGTAAGTTAACACCCGAAATGACGATAATATTATGATATTATTAACAAATCAATGATAAAAGTCCATATATGATATCATATTAATGTATATGATTCTTTTATAATTTAATAAAAATTATTTCACCATTATATAGGTGGATAAACTATCCTCATACAAGGAAAAGTACAAGGTAAGGGTTAATTCCTAAATCTCATTATTATATAATATTGTTTATGTGTAAGTAATTACTGGGACATTATTGTCATCCATGTCCATTTTTCATAAAAATGATTTCAAAATGAATATGTTAAGGAATTTTGAAAGGTAATCTTTATCAAGATAATAATTTTAAATGTTATAAGTATTTATCTTACTAAATCTTTTTAATTAATGTCCATTTTTTGAAAGATTATTTTAAGGATTTATTTATACGAACATGAATGTTTTGAAATGATAATTATTTTAAAAAGATTCAATGTGGTATGGGACACTTTGATTCCAAAATATCTTTTAAATTACATCCTTTATAAATGTGTTACTTTTAAATGATTTCAAAAAATGATATATTTCTCTCAAATAGTATTGATTTTATCTATGTCAACATCCTTTGATAGATTTTAATCTTATTTGAAGTTGATTTATTATGATACAAAACATTCATATTGAATTGAAGGTTTTGTGATATTTTTGAATGTGGATGTGTTATTTTTATACCATTCATGGTTTATGGAGAAATTATTGACATTTCATATGCTATTTTTAATAAGGATGAATATGTTATGTTTAAACCTGTTCATATGAGGAATGCATTGAACTGAGTAAGTGACGGGTGGAGCCCGCTGTATCTCCTCGATGCATCGGTAGGTCTCATGAGACAAACTGGTGTTTTGGAACAAATTCTTGAAAAAATATTATCTGTAGTCTTGAAACAAGGCCTTGAATATGTGGTTATAACAGTCTGGCATTATTCATTCAATCATTATGAAAGTGGTTGTTGATATTGCATCTGATTATTCGACTAGTAGAATATCCATGTGAATAAGTAAATGTCATTATTTCATTTTATCATTGCCATATTATTCTGAAGTTCATGTTTAAAAGGATTTTGTTTTAGTTATACATTGCCATAAATGTTTATGTTTATTTATGAAAGTTTCTGCTGTATTGTTATCCTTTTTGAGCATCTGAGCTCACCCCTTTAAATGTTTTAATTTTTCCCAAGATATGAAAAAGTATTTTAGGAGTGACCTATAGGGGATGTATGAGGGGATATGAAGAGAAGATATTGTTGTAGTTTTTTTTTCTTTATGATGTAATGTAAGACTTATCAATATTTATAGTGTTTCCAAGGCTACTAAACTAATCGGACTTTTGAGACTTGATCTTTTGTGATCATTCCAATATTATGTAATAATGCACCAAATTTGGGTAACTGGGGTCAGGGCGTTACAATAAGAATAAATTGATTTATTTCTAGAGGTATTACTTTCTAATCAACATGAACATAAATTTTAGTTTTCCATTGAACTAATACTTGATAAAAGATCCATATTTAGACCCCTTATTCAATGGAATAAAAAGAGTTAGTAGAGTGAAGAAAAACTACAGGATTTGTATTATATGTTATTTAGACACTCTATTATTTCATGATAGGGATCCCATTTTTTATTTGTGAAAAAATATGGTTGGGTATATAAGTTATTTATTGATTAAAAGGAGATCATTTTTATGATGGACAATAATAAGTATCATTTTCCATGCATTGGAGACTTAGTTGATGAATATAAAGCAGCGTAAAATTTAAAAATATGGTTTTGCACTCTAGTTATCATAAATTAAAGGGTGAATAAGGAGGATATTATGAAGATAATTTTTTATGATATATTAATTGTTTTAGTTTATAGAAATTCTCTTCAAATTGACTAATGCACCTTATGTATTTATAGATCTAATGAATATAATATTAAATTTTATCTTAATAAATTCACATTGGTATTCATTAATAATATTTTTATATAATAAAAAATTTATAAATAACATGATAACCATATATGATTAATGTTTTTGACACTCATATAAAATTATTTCTATGTGAAATTTTGTACCTACATTTTTTATCTCCATGAAATTTCATTTATTTTTCATATTTTCTCCAAGGATAGAATATCTACTAATCCTTCAAAGAAAAAGGTAGTATAATAGTATTATACAATGATGAATATAAATTATATACATAGTGTTAGTAACACACAAATATTTTATGATATATTTAACATTAAAAAATTATTTTTTTGATAAATTTCATTACACACAACATTGAGTTTAAACAAACCATGAAATATTGTTGAAATATTATCATATGATGGTTATCGTCTAACTCTTTGACTGGAGTGTATGAATGGGATTATCCATACTATGGAAAAATATATATAAATTTTTTATTTTACAAAAATATATTAATTAATTTTAGTAAATATTTTCTCAATTTTCAATTAAGTGATTTTATGCTCCCAGAATATTTTTTTTTCAAAACTATTTTTTTTAATTTCATGAAAATATATTATAATCAATTTCATATACTTCTAAAAATTAAATTTTATGAAAATTATATATTTTTTCAAATTATCATATCAAAATTATCATGTGGTAAACTTTTGGAAATTTTCTAGAAAAGATGATTTTTTTGGTCTATTGTGTAAATACCAATTTTTAATGGAATATTTCCTTTACTATAATGTATTTTCAAAGGGAAATTTTTATTTTGGTTCATTTTAAAATTTAACTAGTTTATTATTGTTATAATTAATTAAATTTATACCTTTGGTATCAATATTATACATGATCATGCTGTTTAAAAACTTATAGAGAAAAAAATCGAAGTTTTGCAAAAATGTTTTTTTGTTACATTTTATGAATTTATATTAAACTAATTTCTACAAATTATGAAAATTAAAATTTAAAAAATATATTTATTTTTAATTAGTATCATTAATACTACTTACTATTCATAAATTTATTTTCATAATTAATGTTAAAAAATGAAAACATTGTCACCACAGTGAAAGGTTAAATCACGATAACTAAAGTTAAAAATAATTTTAAAAGGATTGAAATTATTAAAAATACAATAATTTAACTAAGTTAATTTTTTTAATTAATAAATACTCTAATATGTTTTGAATTTATGTCCATTTGAATCCATTTTCTTACATACTGACTAATATAATATTTTATGTAATGAAAATACAAAATGTCACTCTCTTGATTTCAAATTAATCTCCTATGTTCACATAGGGAAAAAATAAGTTATGGATGAATGTTAAATTTTATTTTTAGCGTAATTCAATAATATTATTGAGGTTAATTTATTTTTAATTTTTTAATGATTATATAATTAAAATAAAAACTTATAAAATGCGGACATTGTTCTCATGCAAACACTAGAATAATCAAAGTAAATAAATTTAGAAACATTGGGTGTAATGTACAATGGTGGAATGGTATTTAAACATGAATTATATAGTTAATAAAAAAATATTATGAATTTTTAAATGGAATATTTTCCATTTCCATTACTATCATGATTTTCTAAAACTCAAATTGTTAGAATAGTACTTGAAAATGAATTAATAGTATTTTATGTTTAATAATATTACATTAAATTACTTAAAAATTGTAAAAATATAAAAATTAGGTAATTGTGATTATAAATGATCAAAATTTTAGTCCCTTGGCAATATATGAAGAAAATTTTAACTTATAGGTAAAATAAAAATACATTATTATTGAAAGAGTTGTTACCACAATTAAGTATAAAATTGGTTATCTGAGTGCATAAACCAAATAATAAGTCTTAAAATACCACCTAAAAAAATAAAAGAGTAATTTTTTGTGGGGAATTACAACATATCATATATTATCTTATAAATTTTAGCCAAATGGTTCCATGTTCACATGAAAATTAATTTATTATAATAAAAAAAATTCATTAGTTTCATATGTTTCAAATCCTAAACTTATAAAAGGAAACATCTCCCCTCTCTTATTTAAACTATCAGAAGCCATACATATCACCAAATAAAAACCAAACTATGTTCTATAATTTCCAAACCATTAATTATATGTTCTATTATTTTTAAATACCATTCTAGGAGTCCATTATAAGTGATCTAAAGGAAGCCTTCCGAAGAGCAGGTATTCATTTTTAAGACTCTTTATAATTTATTTCTTATTATACTTCTTAAAATTCTATTTATGACATAATAAAATAATTAATCTAGTATAAAAAATAATCTAATGTGATATTATAATAATGGATAAACTATTTTCCACCTCTTTTCTGTGCCAAGGAATTTGAAAACATCACTGGTGCATAAGTACAGCTTACCGTCTGGAAATAGAGGATTAATTATTTTTCAAGACAATTTTATGTGGATAGTTATAAAAAATATAAATAATGAATATATATATATATATATATGATATAAGTTAAATAATAATTATTCTAAAAATATAATATATTTTTTCTTTCTTACCCATCCACTCATTAAAAAATGATGGCATCACTTATGCATATGTGTTGACTATCACGTCCACAAAGTGATGTGATTCATTTTCATTATCGACATTAATGGATGATTCTACATATTTAATTAGATGATATATATTTTATTTTTGTAATTATGAAAATTATAAATAAATATGCATGTACCAAGACTACTAAAACCAAAACATTCATGAAAAACGAAACAGTTAAAAATGATAATTGATGATTTTAATAAATAATTATTAATAAAATTGTGTTATAATTATATTATTGGATAATATATGATATAAATATTATATATATAGTTATTTATTATAATTATAAAAAAATTAAAAATAATTACATAGATTTTAAAAATAACTTATGAGTAATTTCTAACTTTAGGTAAGAGATTTCTTTAACAAACAAAATTAATTTCTTTATTGTTTATTATTGACTTTACCTTGACAGATATTATATGTTCGTTATCTGATAAATCCCATTAATTTTATTCTCCTCTATATAATCATGAAATTTTAATTTAATAATACCATTTCACATCTTTTGGTACTTAAAATTAATAGGAAATTTGTTTAATGAAAACCCGAATTTATTTCCTCATTGGTCAACATTCTTTTTCTCCCATGCCCATATTTTGTTTAAAATGTTTCCAATAATGTTATAAATATTATCCAAATATTTATTAAAGTTATTTTTCTCCATGATTAAATTTCAATAAATTTTTTTATAACAATATTCTTTATATTTTTATAACAATGTACTATTTTCTAAAAGTATAAATTGAATCATTGCTTTAATGTACATTGCATGAACATGTTCATTCCTACATGAAGAATAATTGATTTTAAGGAACTTTTAAAATTGTCCATGGTTATTCCAAAGAATTGTTTTACCTACTATTTTTGAAATTTAAATATTTTAAATAATATTTTTCAAAATAAAAAATGTATTTTTATCAACAAAAAACATGATATAGTGACTTTTAAATGGTCTTCCATATAGGCTAACACCCATTGATATTACTAGGGACTTCTTCCAATGATAAAATATTTTTCATACCTACTTGTGTTTTATGATGATGACATATTCTTGTTTCATATTACAGATTCAATAATGATAATTTTTGATATAAAATACATTTTTAGAATGAATTGTATTGATCATTCAATATTTGAGAAATGAATATGATGTGAAAGTGAAGGGTGGATCCCAATTATAAATAGTACCATGATGCATTAACAGGTCTTGTGAGAAAAAGTAGAAATCATTCCACATTATATGGTTATTATATTAACACATACCAATCAATTGAGAATGATTCCTTTATTGAGAGTCCATGATTGTAGGATTCATTGCATCTTGGTTGATAGGAATTAATCATCAATGTCTAATATTTTATATTTTATTTATTAAGAATTAAATTATTTTTTTCATGTGTTTTGAATTTTGATATTATTTATGGATTTTTATTGAACTAATTTTGATTATTGAAAGGTATTTCATGCCATTTTTTGGTGAGTTTTCTAACGGGGTTTATTCGTGGAACTAGAAATACCCAATAGTTCTTGTATCAATGATATGGAACTAATTTCCAATGATAAGTAATCAATGTGAAATTTTTTCTAATGTATCTTAGAGACTCATATTGATTGAGAGGAATGGAGGGCAGACTCATGACTCATGTTGAGGAACTATGGGACACTCTTATAGATTTATGTCATATTGCTGAATCCTTTATAAATCTAAATAAAAAATTATCCACCCTTAACATTTACAATCTATCACATATAAATAAATAAGTAAACTTATACATGCATCAAGGGTTCACCATCAATGGAACCGTATATTTGTATCTGAGATTATCCATTTAGATATTCACATATATGTATCACAGTTCTCCATTCAATTTAATTATTTACTTATTTAGGGTTTATTTTAAATTTCTACTATTGAAGGAATCGTTTTTGGTTTCTCTAGAGTTTATTTCAATCTAGGGAAGTGTTTATAGTATTAATATAATGATTAGGTCCATGAGAAGGGATTTCTACATAACCTTGTGAAAGGAATCAGAACCCATATAGTTTTGTTCCACGTAACAGGTCATGTTGTACCATTTAGGGTTGTGTGATAGGGACCATGCCATGTAGTATAATGTCAAGCAACAAATATGTATAGGTGAAAGTTAAAAATAAAGGTTAATGAAGGTTATATGCATGAGCATCCCTTTATGGTTAAATCAGTTGGGAACATGTTTTGATGGTAATGGATTGATCTTATGAGGAATATGACCATGTAAAGTCAACTATCATCAAGAATATATATATATTAAAATGATATAGAAATTAAATAGAAGAGATATGGTCTCCTTAGTGGGGGAATTAACTGACTTGGTATATGGCCCGATAAGGATAGTTGATGGTTAAAATTGTTGAGTTTGAACCAACGGGGGGATTCTAACATATCCCATTAGGAATGGAGTAAAAACCAATATAGTTAGACAGTTACTGGGCCTACACCGTTGGGGGAGGTCCAATATTTCTTCTTATAGAATATATCCATTTTAAAGTTCATTTTTAGGTAATATGACCCTTTCAAGTGATGGTAACATAGTTTGGGTCTCAAACCTAGTGGGAGGCCCATGTTGATGTTTTGATGAAGCTAGGTTAAATATCACCATTGATATCTAAAGACACATCTGTCATGTTTAGTGGGAGAAGCAAGAGACATTATAAGATCATTTAATTTTGAAATCGTGTTTGAGATGGACTTATTCATAAATCGGAATCCTGAGTAAAAAATTACTCCTCTTCCACTGGTGGGAGATAGTGAGGATATGAAATGTTGTATGAATATGAAATATTTCATGAAAGGCTATAAGAATACTCAATGTGGGATTCCCATTTTTCTCTTCAACCGCCGTGGGATGAATAAAATGATACAGCAGGGTAGTAATGAAGAAAGATAGGATTTTCTTATTCCCATCTCATTGCATGATTCTAAATCTCACCATTGTATATAATGTATCCGTTGGATGAACTGATATCTCTCAAGTATTGTCACATGTTGGTATGAATATGTCAATTCTCCCATCAATAAATATCCTTCCACCATTTTTAATATCATGATCCTCATTGCTATATGAATGCATGATTGTATATAATGAGATGATATTACCTATTAAGTAGGTTAAATGTGGGATTTCCCTTACTAAGGTAATTGTTGATCATGAGAGGGAAATTATAATGTATCTCATCCCTATTCCAAATGAATTTGGTTGTCATTGGGGATGTCACACCGAAAAAATTCTCAAGCTTCAGTGTTGGTTAGAGACAACCATTTTGAACATTTGTGTCGGGGAATTATGATTCTAAACGCTATGTGGAACGAGTAACATAAGTCTAGAGGGGTAAAATATCCTAAGGGTTCCCCATTACACATATGTTTCATTCTATACGTGACTGGACACCACAATGGTGGAAATTCAGTAATGGTAATTAGATTTTCATTTATTTCATTTAGCTGTGATAGTGGACCCCCTTTATAAGATATTACAAGAGTCCCTTTTATCACGAGTTATATCCCTTTGTAGGTGGGGATATTCACAAAGGATATCCTTTTATAGGGTCTCCTTTCCATTTTTATAATTCTATAAATACATTTCCTACAAAAAATTATCTCACTCATTCATATTTGGTCTTCTACATTATCTTTATTTCTAAAGTCTATGTTAACCTTTATAATGAGAAAATTATATAATTATAGGGTTTGTGAAAAATAACTTTCCCAAGATGGTTGATTATCCACACAGTATGGATTCTATTGTGAATTGGACAACAAGAGTATCTACTTGACTATAAAAAAATTTAGTTTTCAGGGGAGGTAGGGGTTAACAACTCATAGGGGAAATTTTTTTCATTTATAGGGGTTGTGGTTTTTCCACCTAGGGCTGTAAAAAACTTATTTGTGGGGTGAACAAAATCCTCCATTCTGAGGAAATGAAAAGTAGTTTTGGGGGGGGGGGGGGTGAAAAAGATACCTTACAATGAAAATGAAAAGTAGTTTGGGGTACCTTGAATATCTACCACTCCATAAAAATTAAAATCATTTATGTGGACCCCATGTGAAGTTGTGTTCCCATATAGCATGTTATTACATGAAAGGAGCTGGTTACATTGTGTTTCCATTACTTTTTCAATTTTAAATCAATAAATTTTTTCCAGAATGATTATCTCTTTACAATAATTGTTTTCCAAATTCAAAATAGCATCTATAGATTCCATGTTATATTTTTTCAGGCATAAAAAATTCCCCCATTTGAATAGGGTCTTAATGGAATGAGGGGTAGTGGTCTTTGATGATTAAATCAGTTCATTTTAATGCTCATTGGGGTGCATGTGGATCCATATGGGGGACCTTGCTATAAAAAATTTGTTATTCCATAATCATTTTTCATGTTGAAATGATTTATTTGTGTTTGATCCCTAAGATCTCAGTATATATCCCTTAACACATTGATATATCCATTTGGGACCAACTTTCTCAACATACTGAAGATTTTTCATCCAAAAACTAGTATTTTTGGGAACTATATGTTGCACATCATTGTAAAACATTTTTTATAGAAGTGGGATAATATGAATTGTCACTAAATTTTATGTCGACCACATATTATGAAATGTGATTATGCATAGTGTTTTATACATTATGTGGAATCCCATAGAAATATTTAAATATATTGTTCATGATTTCACTAGACCTGAAACACTTTACTGCATTAGTTTGTAGATACAATGGGCCATTATCTGAGAAACATATATAGTTCACTGAGCTCCATTGAGATACAAACTATTTTTTCTAGAAATATTGAGGCTGAGTCTCGATGTTATATTACACCTTGAGAAATTATCTTGATAATTCTTCTCTCTATAGTGTTTTGAGATTATTTATTCTATGAAAAGATTCTTTTATATAAATTTGGGATATAAGATGACAGTCTGTTCCCACTAATATATTAAAACATTCAACTATCTTTATTTGATGGGTCATCAAATTGTATTCTAGAGAAAATCTCTCCTATTGGCCATGTTACCTATGAATCGATGGAAGGTAATGTTTTCATTTTAAGATGATCATTTTCACTCACAATAATGTAAATATTAATGAAATATCCCAATAATCCCCTATAAATGACTAAAAATCCATTATAAACCTTTCACAAGGTGATTCTAATAGATGATTGAGTTCAATGTATGGTTTTTTTCTCAAAAAAGTGTTTCTCCATGGAATGAGGCGATTCATTATGGGTATGTCGGAATTGTATAATTTTTTTAAAAGATTAGAGGCTGTTGATTTATACCAAGTAGTATGTATTTTCAAATTATCCATTTATCCCCTAGAAATGATCTTTCCCAGATTGATTAGTCATTTCTACTTGAGTACAAATTCCAATATCCTACCACAAGGTGATTTTGTGATTATTTTTTCTTATATCTATCAATTGGGGGGAAATTCTCATACATGGTGTGATGTGGGATGATTTTATTTCCATGGATAACATGTGTGTGGGTGATGGGAATAAATATCATTAGAAATATATTTATTGACTCAATAAGAGAGTTCATTTGGGTCATTTTCATCATATATTTTCACTTATTTAATTCAGTAATTATATAAAAATCTTCTTCCAACATATAAGGGAAAGGAAAATGTTTTTCATACAAAGAAACACCTAGGTCCCCAATATTGATATGTTCCATGTTTAAATTGGTCTACCCACAAGGTAGGATAACACATTGCATTGGGTTACAATATTTGGAAAGATATATCTTTAGATTTGGGATGCAA
Organism: Viscum album; assembly: GCA_963277665.1. Classification (NCBI taxonomy): domain Eukaryota; kingdom Viridiplantae; phylum Streptophyta; class Magnoliopsida; order Santalales; family Viscaceae; genus Viscum; species Viscum album. Next base: position 409,768,291 of record OY728130.1, read on the forward strand.
TAATTTTCAACAATGTTCTTAAATGGATATCCCTTCCCCTCCCATGATTCCTACTCTAGTGTTATGTTTTTCTCCTTGATGATGGTGGACTTGTTGGCGGGGTATGGGATCCCATTATCCAAGATATACACACACATCCTCAGATTTATTTTTTTTGGATTATATATAAGAGGGTAGGTCTCTAAATAATCTCTATACGCCATTCTAATTCTTTTAAGATTAGATAGTGTAATATTATCAATATTATTAGTATCAATAAACTATAATGACCCCTCATTAAATTTTTTCCCTAAACTAATCACCATTTCTATCCTCCTAATATCACGATACATTTTGATTTTTATAGAACAATTGAATGTTCCCCTCCATTTTGCATTTGTTCAGGACGTAAAACCATCTAGAGTATAGATGAACAATTTTGGGTGAGACTTATAAGAGAACACTAACATAGCTTCATTTTTATATGGGTTTTTAATACAAAATAGATTGATTGACCAATATAAAACCTTCTACCCCTAATAAGTTCAAACAGAAGCTTGGATGTCTACTATATGCTACACACTTTCCTCCCACTAATGTTAAGAGGTAATCAAAACTATCCATCCTCTTCCAAATTTTCTTGATTTTAATAAATGAGGATTTTGTCATGGATATTATTTTATATTTCACTATTGTTTCAAGAAACACTTCATGGGATTATGCAAAAATGTTTTCAGAATACTATACAGAGGGAATGTTTGGGAAACCAGTCTATCGGGTGAATAAACTAATGACTTATCAAATAACATAACCTATCATGACTTCATCACCAGTACATGAGACAAAAAATACCAATTCTAGACATTCCAAACATTTTTTGGGAACATTAATCTTCAATGTTTCCTCATATCGGGAGTGTTATAGACCTAACATTCTTTTACAACATTTTTGGTTGTGCCAAAAAAATTTGTACCAATGAAATTCATTTCAGAACATCATCAGTGGATATATGTATTTCTAGTTCAATCGCTAAAATTCAACAAGACACTATGATGGATGTTATTCTTATCACTATGTTACAAATTATATTGTGCCCATTTACATTGAACTTGTTTTATAATTATAAACACACAGAAACATGTGATATAATTTAGGATCCAGATTATGATCTTGAAAATTAGGATATGCCAAAATGGGCTTAGAACCATTATTTCAATATAATTTTGGAAACTATTTTAGATAATATAATTTATAAGGTTGACATTATTCATCATCTCTTCCTAAAATTTTTTATAGGTGATTTTTATTTTTGTCATCTGTATATCGTTATCCATTTAGTTCGGATCTACATGGTGTATTTTGGAACTCACGAATGTGAACTCATCCTATTTAATCTTTACAACTATCATGAAGATTCATTGAATTATGATACTGTGGAGCTACACCATTTTGTTGATGATGAAGTGAAAATCCATGATAGGATTTCTATAAAATATACAGAGCTGCAAGAATTTGAGGATTGGGTTTATAGAGTGAAGAAATAGAAGTCATCAAAAAACACAGGTCTAGAATTTTTTTGATAAAACACTGAGAGCAAGACACTTATATTATATAGACTCTCCCTTTTTGAAATAAGAGTCTTATTAGAGATCTAATATTTAGTATTCAATCCACATCTCTTTTCTCATATTGTTAGGTTTATTTATAAATACTAGCTAATTCTTACTATAAAAGTTTTTTGAACACTAGTACCATTCAGAGTATTGGATTAAATAAATCAAAGAAACAGATAATCATTATCTTTGGATTGTGTATGTAGTACAAATTATTCCTAAATAAAATTGTATTTTGGGATTAATAGTTAGAATCATTTTTCTCTTATTTATATTTATACTCATGAATTTTCATTCCTTATATACTTGTTTCTCATAAGGAAAATATTATTCCAAGAATATTACCTTGAAATCCATTCATTCCATGTTTTCTATTTCTTCTCAATCATAAGTTTTTGAATCAACAACCACCATTGATCTTCATCTCCGAAAAAAATTTAATCATCCATGAAGACATTATCAATTTCACAAATTCCAAGAGTTATAAATATCTTCTCTAATAAACATATCCATTTCTAAACTAAAAATGTATTTGTTGTCGCAAAAAATGTTTTCGGGTTATGATTCATGAAGTGGTCTTAAATATTTACTTCGCATGTTGGATCAGTAGTCTACTCCATATGGGAAAGTTTATTAATCATAACCTAATTCAAATACCCTAATATGGTAACAATTTGTTCTATCCCAGCTAAATCTCTAGCTCTAACCTCATTATCTTAAAAAGGACGAAAATACAAACATGATTTAGGAGCATTTATATGTTCTAATTTCATCAATTACGTTAGATTTATAAATATTGGAATACAATATATTAGATCATAACATTATGAAAAATAATTTATAATCCCTAAACTTGTGAAAAACATAGAATATGTTTAAAAATTTATGAAAAGATAATATCATAATCATAAACAAGGTTTTCTTGTGGATATCATTAGTTTTATCTACTTTGTAATAGTTTTTAAAGAACTTGTAATCTATCATAAGAATATGTCTTACAAAATTCAAACCCAGTTCATAAGAAGGGCCATTTTATTTCACAGTCTAATGATCATGTCAAGCCCAATTCATCCTTTTGGAGATATTACCTACAGGTACATATATGATAGAACCACATCCCATTATAGTATCTATACATGGAATTATTTCTAAGAAAAAAAATCACATAATATATTCATTAACAAAACATTAGAATATTTTTATATACTTATTCAAAAAAAATTCTATAGCGTTATGTTCTGTAATTTATTTTTTCCAAAAAAATATTCCCTAGGTTTCTACTAAAATTATTCAAATATCAACTATAACACCCCAAGACCCTAGTATCCGATAGTTAATGTATACGTTGTTAAATTTTCCTAAGATACATGGAACCACATCCCAAAATATCAAATAGTTTATTAATATTGGAAAAATAGATTAATTTATGAAATTATTATTATAATTGAAAACATAAAACATAAAATCTATTTTCTTTGAGAACACAATAATTCCTCTTATAGTCTCATTTCATATCAATCACAAAACACTTCCCAGTATCCTATAAAAAAGAAAACATAAGAAATGGGTTAGCTCATATGAATAGAAAGGGTTAGAGTATTTTGTAAGTAGTGGATATATACAATATAGCAAATATGGAATTTTAAATAACTAAAATTAATTCCATTTGATCAATAAATTTAGAATAACATGGAAATAATAAATTATGATCATATAAATCTACATAAATTGTCACAAGATCATGAAAATATGACCATATATATTCTAACTATCAAATAATAACATGGAGAGTAGATAATAGAATTCATAATGATGGAATGAATAATGTAATACATATAAAACATACTATCAAGGTCTTGTTCTAAAAATCCTAATACTATTGAGGCCTTATTCCTAGACATCTATATAAATGGGTAAGTCCTCCTCTGAAAACACAATTTTGTTTTCCCTATTATACAGGTTGATGCATCAAGGGGATAAAAACAGAACCTACCAATCACTTACTAATTTAAATTCATTCCAAATATGATAAGGGTGATGCATAATCAATATAAACATTCATATCTAAAAAAACATATTAAATGTTAATGGTTACACAAATAAATAAACATAATCATAAACCATCCACGGTAATATGAATGGTATAAAACTAATACATCCCAAGTCAAACAGATCATAAAACAGTAAATGAAATAATAATTCTGACATCAATATAACATAACCCCAGTGTATCATAAGTAAAATGAAGGGTTGATGTTGTTGATTACTATAAATATAATAAAATATCCTTAAAATAAATTTTTAAGAAAAATCCTTTTCCTTTTGAAAATTTCATTTAAAAATTAACAATTAACAAAAACAATTAAAAATATTTTTCTTTGAAAATTACAATTATATATTATAAAATTTTTTTGAAAACATTTAGTGGTAATTATACTACAAAATTCAATTCATGTCAGGCACATTAAAACCATTACACCTTTCACCATTTCGGTAAAATCCCAATTGGAAATGTTTTGAAACCTCATAAAGATTCATATATTTTTTTAAATATAAAATTGAGTAGAAAATTATTTAATAAATTATTTTTAAAATATTTAAAATTGAAAATATTTTTAACAGACATCTTTTTTGATGAAAAGGGATTTTGGATAGAAGAGAGAAAAAATATCATATTTTCTCAAAAACATTTTCTCAATAATTGTAATTTCAAAAGAGTATAAAATATTACTATAACATTAAATATATCATGAATAAACATAGGTGAATAAAATTTATTTATTTTAAAATAGACATAAGAAAAAATTTCTTCAAGTTATACATAGTAATAAACAATACCCAATATTTATGATGATGGGAAATAATCCCATACACCATTGGTGTATTTTGAATCATAAGACCCACAAATAACATAACATAAAATGTAACTTTAAAACCCATGTAGATTAATCAATTATACATATAAAATATAAAATGTGTTTTATAAACATCACAAAAATCAAATAAGTGGTGAATATGGAATATATCTCACTTAAGTAAAAGTGAGGAAAGAAATCATTTCCTCGAGTATGGATCATCATGTACATTTTTTATCTTAATGATGAACAAAATTATGTACTTTATTTACATTATCATGAATAATTTGGATATTTATTGTTACATTTATCTTTCTTATTACCATTTTATATATTATTACTTAATCAATTAAGTTTGTATTTTATGGTTTGATAATATTTGTATAATGTGTTAAAAATGACTTTTATAGGTTTAATATTTTCAAGATATCATCATTTAAACATCTCCAAAATAATAACCATGAAATAATAATCATATTTTTTTTATAATTTATACTTTTAAAATAAATAATTAATGATAGTTATAACAAATTAAGTATATTTTGATCATTGAAATGGAAATCCATTTGTACACAAGAGTAACATCTATATTTTTAAAGTACATTATGCTATGAATTTAAGAAATATGTTATATTTAAAGAAAGATAATAACGCCACATAAACCATATTTTCAACATTAAATTTTTTTATATATCATCCATGTGGTGTGGTGATTAACATAGATTCACATCACTTCATGAAGGCGGTAATCCATAATTATAGAAATCACATTATTATTTTTCATTGTATTTAATAAAATGATATATTATCATTTTAAAATGATATATTTGTCATTAATATCCAGATTATGTCATTTATATCAAATGTATTTATTACTATTATCATTTTCCCTTACATGTAATATTTTAGTGAATGACAAATCACATTACTTCGTGAGGTGGGTGTCAACTATTCTAACATGTGGCGTTAGTATATATCTTATAAAATGAAAATTTAAAATAAATATATGATATAAAGACTCCATATGTATATTTTATTTCTAAATATCATATATGTTTTTTATATCCATCATTATATCCATCCTTGGAAGGTGGTAATGGAAAACGTGTGACATCAGTTCGCAAGGCGGTAGTCTGACATACAAATGAATAATGATTTTGTTTCCCATTTTATTGAAGTGGGGATGGTTTTAGTTCATTAAACTAACATAATAACACCTTAGTGTATGTAATATAATTTGTTTAATATATCATAACTATTTAATAATAATTTAATGAGGTGGAGGTTGAAGTAAAGTAAAAATGCATAGTTGAGAATTTTACCTCTTCTCGGACCACCTCTTTATGACTATACCTAAAGTATTCATATAATGGATTTGAAGAAAAAACATTCTTCTATGACTAGGGTATAATATTTTTAAATTTATTCTGTATGTTATTCTTTGAATATATATGGAATTATTGTTTTAAAAATTGAGGATAGGAGGTGGCTTTTTATAAGTGAGGTGGGTGGAACAATTGTAATTTTTAGAATGAAAAAGGTGTACCCACGCTTTTCACATGACTTGATGGTCCAAAATTAATTATATTTGATAAAAATACATAATAGGGTTTTAATATTGATATTTAATATATTTTAGATATGTTTTTAGGTAATTTTAACCGTAACCATTTTTTAACCCCTTATAAATCCATTTCAGCTTTAACCGCCGTACATATTTCTTATTTTATTTACTATTAATTATGTGAAAAATTTGACCTTTTTAGATATTATATATTATTATTATAGCTCTAGAAAAAGGTGACACAGGTAATGGAGAAAATGCAATTGGCATGGGACTTTCTTCCGCTGACAACCAAGCAAGGCAGTAAAAAACGGCAGTTTGTCCTACTAACAAGACAGTTCAGGAGGTGTTTAGTAGACTGAAAAGAGACCTCAGGGGTGCGAGAAGACCTATCACATGACATAATGGAAATGCAGTGTCCATAAATGTTCAATATTAACATGCAGCTGACTCCCATCCTGGTAGAAACCTGGAGTGTCCTAGAATGCAGACCTCTTATGCTACATATAGTGCGGTTCTTGAGGACATCTCCACACAACCGCAGTTCATGGGCCCTGGATTCATACAACCTAGCCAGGAGGATAATTTTGGTATGACGCTGCTAGATGGGGAGGCTGATTTTAGTATGGAGAATATCCAGTTGGGGGGATGATGGTAATATTACTGAAAGGATTTTTCAAATGGTGCAGGAGGAAGTGGGAACCTTGGTTTCCTTGTGAAATACATTTGAAGGCCCCCTAGAGGCCAATGTGGATGCTGTCGTCATTTCCATAGCTAGAGGAGATAGGGCCAGGGAGAAGGTATCCAAGGGAATAGAGCATGGCCAAATTGAAGATGGGGAGTCACCTAAAAAAAGTAATAAGGGTTTCGGAAAGAGGTAGGGGAAGAAAGACTACTCCTCGTTACCTCCACCTCTATAGATCATATCAGCAATGAATATGAAAGAAAAAAATAATGAAAATGAGCTTTTAAATTCTCCAAGTTGAGTGGAAAGGGGAGAGTAAGACATGGTTCTTCTTTTATACTCTAAAGAAGAAGTGATGGAGTGGACCTTGATGTTTAATGCATCAGAGGAGGAGGCATCCAGGATGATGGGGAGGTCGCTGGAGGTATCTCTTAATGAGGATCAAAATACATGGATCAATAGACATGACACAATTCTGGTTGGGGGGTTCATCAGAGGGATAATCATCATTGAGGATTATATTCAGACATGGGATCAACTTGCTTCTACGCTAGAGAAAATGATTTCTGAGGTGGATGATTTTTATGTTCCATCCCTATACTGGAAGCTTTTCAGGGAGAAAGATTCAGGTAATTTAAAGTTCCTCTTTAATGGTCCTGGTTATGGGTGGATTTTTTCAGGTGTTGAGAGGGTTGGTTGAGGTGCATCCCTTTTTCTATGGTTTTTTTTCTTTGTATGGTTCTTTGGTGTTTTTTTCTGGATTTCTTCTTGGACCTACGCTAGAAGGGGACTTGAGCATGAAACCTTCATCGATGCAGGCCTTTTGGAGTGGGATACATAGAGGGTAGGGCTTTTCCATCGGTACTGTTCCCATGTACTTCTGCACGGGATTGATTTCTAAAGGGACTTCATCGTTAATACTTGTCTGCAGGATTATCTCCTGGAGGTTAGGTTCGGTGTTTTGCCTTGGTTTATCTTTTTTCCTGTGATTTCCTAATCTTTTTTCAGATTGTTCAGTTTCTCACTTTCTTCCCAAAAGTGCTTGGATAATAAAAAAGGTAATTTTGAGTCAGTCAGTCAGTATTGATCACTATTCATTAAAAATGGAACCATTCAGAAAAATACTAAAATGTAACCCAATGTTAATTTTGATATTATGATATAATTTTTTTTAATATTCATAATCTTTCCTATAATTATTAATAATTAATTATAAATTATGTTTCCAAATTGAGTTTAAACCACCTTTTATAAAAATATTGTTTTCTCAGAAAACATATCTTTTTCATTCAAATATTTTTAATTTTATCTATAATAAATAGATAAAAATTTTATTTATTTTATACATGTGTAAAACATATAATTTTTATAATTTAATTAATACTATACAAAACATAAAATTTAATAGGTATGTTATAATGGTAATGTTTAAATAATAATTTTCTAATAGAGTATCATGTTTCATTCAAACATGTTGTTGAATGGATTAAAAGCTATTGAATAGATTTAATTTATTTAAAAACTAATATTTCTTATAGTCTCATGATTTTTTATTCTCTTATACACTTTTTGTTTCATTTCAAACATGCTATAAAATATTATATTTATATTTTAATTTCTTGAGGAGATTTATTAATTATAGTTCTCACATACAAAATGGGAAAAAAATTTAAGAAAAATAATATTTGAGGTATATAATAATCTCAATAAAAATTATTTAATTATTTATTTATAATAAATAAATTATATTAAACCATTATATATATTTTCAAAATGTGGTTACAACTATGAATTTCTTCTAATTCTACTCATTGTTTATAACAGTAATATTTAAGTAATAATATTTCATGGTTCATTTAAACATGGTGTTTCTAGTTTTATATGCTATGAAACTTAATTTTATTTTAAAATATTAGTTTTTTACATTCATGGAATATTAATTTAACAAATTACAATAAAATGAATTGTGGTTCATAACACGTAATATGTCTCAAAGAAACTGAATTGAGACCATGAAACCCATTATAACCATAGAAAAATTTGATTAAAACCCATTTAAATGATACCATTTCAAATGAAACATTAAATAAATAATAGAATTATTTGTTCATTATACATGATATTAATCTGGAATTATGTAAAATATTCTAATAAAAAAATTATAATAAGAAATATGTGTTTAAGGGTGAAAATTTGAGATAGGAAACCCATGCCTTAATTCTAGAAATCTAAAGCACTAGAATATAATTTATAAAAAATATATAAATTAATCATATATTTAATAAATATGATAATATATATATTATATAATATATTTTATTTTTAATTTTTATCAACATATATACTAGTAAGTTATTATCTTTTTCAATATTGTGTGCGAGTAATCTGGATTATTTTGAACTAGTATCATAAAAATGGTTCTGTTCATTTTTTCCCAAGTTTTAAAACTACCAAAAAAATAAAATGTAATATATATAATGATTTATAATCATTTATAATGTTATAATTTCATTATATGGGATTATGGGTTATGATACCCAAAGACCAAGACGATAATGATCATGATTATGTGATTTTTAATGAAAAAACATTGGTATCTTAATTAATGAGTTTAAAATTAATGTTACCATTCCATAAAAAAATAGAGTCATTATTTTTTATGTATATTATATATTATCATTAATTAGTTATTCATTTTAATTCAATATATTATTTTATAGATTTTGTATTGTAGGTGAAAAGACCGGCACAACTAGGAACATACAATAAATAATAGACGATTATGATTATGTAAGTGGATTATTTTGGAATAATATGATTATTGTAGAAGAATAATGATATTATTTAGATAATTTTAAAATTTTTATTATATTTTACTATAGTTTGATAGATTTTAAATAAACAATATGAAAAATTAGAATTCTTACTTCGTGGTGGAAGTAGTCTACACAACACATGGTTAACATTATCATTTCTCGAAGAATGAGGGGGAATTAAGGTTTATTATATTAAATATATTAATATTACTAATTAAGTTCTATATGTATGATTTATAATTATATTTCTCCCTTATAACTATCTATGATATGTGGTGGTGAAAATGGAAGTCGATGCTCCTTGGAGGTGGTAGTCTGCATAACCCATGAATAATATTTTCATTTTTCTTAAAAGGAAATGAGAAATGTTATAAATATAAATTCTATTGGAATAAAAAAATTATTTATAAAAAAATTCATATTTAATAATATATTAATTAGAAAATTTTAATAATAAAATTAAGATATAAAAATTATAAGTTATTAAAAATGAGTACTCACGTTGAAATCATTATGTTTTCAAAGTTTTATTTCTTAGAAATGGAGGTCTTAAACTAATATATTGTGACCATATTATAAAGTAATAAGAATATGATTATAATTTATATAAACATGATAGATTTTGAATAGTAAAAATAATTTTTAGGGTAGTCATTAATGGATGGTGTTGGCTCAATTATATTAGTGTTATGAAAAACATTGTTTTGCAAATTTCAATTTAATATAATTAGATCACATGTTCCAGATGTCAAGAAGACTAATAAATGTAAAATAACGAATTTTATGATTATATAAGTTCTATAATGCATTAAAATTTTATTTTTACAAAAATTTTAATCATTTTTTATGCCCTTTATTATTTTTAGTTTCACTTTAATCATTTTTTGTTTTACTGTGGTAATTAGTTTTTATATATTAAAATAATTTTTTATGCCTGAAAAATAAATTAGATCACATTACATAATTTATAACTAAATATTAAAAATATTAAATAATATTTATCAGATAATATTTCTATATATACTAAAAATAATTTTAACATTAGCACAATAAATGTATAAAAAAATATTTTAAGAAAATGTGTATTTCTAATATCACAATTTAAGTGTAGGGTATAATTATAAATCTATTCTATTTTCATGATATATATTGGATTATAATTTAAATATAAAATTTATTTTTATTTAATAGAAAGGATGAAATTTTTTTTTACTAAAATAATTTTGAATTAAATTAAAAATACAGAAAGAGTATTTATTTGAAAATATTACATAAGTCCTTGAGATTTTAATCATAGGTTTTATAAATTCAACATAGTATTCTTAAATAGAATTTATTTATATGTTAAATTAATATTTTACCAATGAAATGTATTTATACACTTCTATTACTTTACTCTATAACGATAATGTCATAAAAATCCCAATTTTGGTAAAAACTATACTTTTAAAATATTTATCTAAAAAAACTATTTAAGAAAAAACCATATAGGTTCATAATAAAATAATTTTGATATTTTAAAATAAAAAATAACCCAATTTGGTAAAATTTAAATAATAAAATTAGATAATTTAACTTTTTAATAAAAACCTAAATATATAATGAAAATTGAATTCATTGGAAAATAATATTTTAAAATATTAACTTCTCTTATTCAAATTTCCAATAAATTAATAACAAAATTTCGGGATAAAAAATTACTTATATAAATAATATATTTTATCCAAAACATATACATTACCTTTTACTAAAGTTAATTAAAACAAATGTTCAAAGAATTAAATTTTAAATTACACAAATTGTTGATAAAATATATTTTAAAGCATAAATTTGTTTTATTAGTTATCTAGCTATACTAATTGATTTTTTATCATTAGCATAGTTTTAATAATTAACATTATATATATTTCAACACATATTTTATAATTATAGTAGTTCTATTTATCTATACCAATTCTATTGCTACATTATAATGTTTCATGGTTCGGTGTGGTTTGTTTTTGTGTATAGTGAAATATATTGAATACATTATGTTTTGAAAACATTTTACAAAATTTATATTCTTAGGGTGTTATAGTTCTGAATCAAAATAAATGAAACTAGGTCATGAACTTTCTACAAGATTGAAATGGTGTCTAAATTCCATAATTACTATTTTTAGTGATATTTCCCTTTTCATTATTTTGATCTCTATATTTTTTATCATTATTCCAAGTGATTGTCAAAATCATTTCCGCATCAACAAGTTCCTTACATTGGAATGGGTCTCGTTCAGGGAAAATAGGATCACAATATAATAAAATTAGATATAATGTTTCAATTCCTTGTGATTCTTTCATAAGGGTGGTCCTCCCCTTATAAATACATCATGGGGACCCCCTCATTCCAATATTTTCATATCTTCCTTTTTTTCTCATGAATGATCTACTTCATGAATGATCAAGCAATGTTTGTGAAAAAGACCCTTCACTAATGAATGACTCATATTTTATTAATGGTATCCCTTTAGTGAATTACATCTCAATTAATGAGAAATGTTTTTTGGATACTGATCATGTGAAATGATTCCTTTTTGGACACTGCATTATCGGTCATGTTGCTCATATATTACATATTTGGTATGTTGGTCACATGTTTACTACACAGGAAATTTGAATTTTATATTTTTTATTGATATATCCTGTAACACCCCGAGATTTTATATTATTTTAATTTCATTAATGTCTTGTGTTGTATGCTACACCAAGATTACCTTGCGCTATACGCAACACCGTATTAGCTTGCAGTATACGCAACACTATTCTTGGATCGTGTTACACACAATTTTGATAATAGTTATTCTACGCAACATTGAGTATATATATATATATATATATATATTCAATGTATAAATGAAATATGTTTGGATTTTGTTATATGAAACAACGAAGGATTCATGCACAACACACAACCCTAACTTGGCTTGCATTACACGCAATCATGACCTTCCTCGATAGCGTGTGTTGTACGCAATACCGAGATTTAGTAAACAACGATATATTATTATAATATTATTATGAACTATCCGTTATGAATAGTATTAACTAAATTTTGAATTTTATAACATTATTATTCATCTTACACATTTTCTAGAACATGGTATAAGAACAAAATAAATTTTTCGGGTAAAATAAGTATTTTAAAAAAATTGCATTTTTGCCACCTTTTGATGGCACACCAACTTTAAATATAGTTTTTGACATGTTTATAAGTTTAATTTGACAAAATAAAATTCTTCTTTGGAATCAAGAAATAAAAATTTACTTTGGATAAAATTTTCATATTATTCTGGTAACTTTCATATTTTGATGAATAGTAAAAACACCCTATATTTTAATTAAAAAAAACTTTTTCATCGCAATAATTTATATGGTTAAATTATAATATTTAATTATTTTAAAGTATAAATAGAATATATTTTAACCATTTAATATAATCTATGTTATTATCATTGATTTTACCTTGAATTCGTAGGTTAAATCAATTCAATCTTTTGAAATGTTTTAAACAAAAACCAGTTTTCTTTCGACAACGTGATTAATTTTAATTTAATTTCTGCAAGTTAAGTGTAAAAAATTTGGCAAAATGGATTCCATATTTGTAATCAGTGGGTCCAAATTATATTAATAGAAAACGTTTAATTTTTGGGTATTATGAATAGTAACTACGGTATATTTTATTTACCATAGTTAAAGGTAAATCATGTAATTAAGGGTAAATATAAGATTATAAAATTACTCTAACATCTTCCCAAATCCTATTGGATGACTAAAAGTCGACCCATATCACCTAAGGGTCTGATTAGAATCATTTAATGGACTTTTGTCCAAGAAAATAACTTAATTATTATTAAAACCAAAGAACGTGACAATATGTCACTCTCTTAAATCTTATAAGTATATTAATTTTAATATAGTGATAAACTTAATGAAACTTAGAACTTGAATAGTATCCAGAAATATAATAAAATTATCTACATCATGATAATTTATTTAGAATTTTTAGGGATTAAATAATTTCCCTTAATGGTGATACATTAATGATGCAGAAATTATTTATTAAGTGAAAAATCAGTAATATAGTTTTTATTGAAATAATAATACCCACTAAGAGTTCCACAAACCTGACCAAAACTTATTTTTAGTATATATATACACCATAATCATCCAATGACTTAATATATAACCGTTTTTAGTATTATAATAGTGATTATGACACTTATATTATTTTATTTTAAATGATGCCAAAGTTGTCACCTTCATAATTTAATAAATATAACAATTTAAATATTGTGATTTTAAGATAATAAATTCCATAAAAAGTATTATTGTGAACGTTAATAGATTTATCTTTATCATAGTAGTTTAGTTTTAATTTTTATGAAACAAATAAGTATATTAAATAATTATACAAAAACGTTGTTGTAATTATTTTATTACGAGATAAACCAAATAAATGGTTTTAAAAATATTAAAATAAATATTATATGAACTATTTAATGTTCTCCAATAATTTTATAGATACATATGGACTTTTATGAATCTATTAAAGCTTTTACTTTGAACAAAGCTTCTGTATGTATTTTATTTAAATTCAAATAAATGAATAGTATCAAAATTTACAATATTGTTATTTTATAAAAATAACCTATTTTAAAATTGTTTAAAAATCACAAAAATATATAAAAATTATAAATTTATATTTATATGGTATATAATGTTATAAAGTATACAAGTATGGACAATTCACAACAAATAAGTAATTATTTCTTATAATTTAAAATTTATAATGTTATTACCACAAATAAAATAAAATTGACTAAGTAAGGATAAATCAAGTTGATAATGTTTAAAATAATTTACTAACATGTCTAAATTTTATTTCATGATTCGATTACAATCCTATCTCGTCTTATATTCGAATATGAGTAATTTTTGGAGGATTTTAAGTGGGGTTAGATTTATTATAAATTAATATTTTTAATATTTCAAAAGGTGCCTCTCTCCTCCCTTATAAAAGGGCACCTCCTACCTATCCTCCTCACACAAATTTGAGCCTTCAATCTTGGCCAATACCTGCCCATTTACCTTATAAATTTTCATAGAAATATCTTATAGGTCCTGGTTTTCTTCAAAGACCAATTATAATACCCTAAGAGGAGGATTAAAAGAGGCGTGTCAAAGAAGAGGTAATATCTATTACCGATTCATTCAATTTTCTTTCCTCTTCAAATTATTCATATCTTGTTGTTTCATTATAAAGTAATAACATCAGTGTCACTCATATACTGATATGTTATTATAAGTATGAAACAACCATATTTCACCATCTATCCATCCTATGGAAAATGAAATCACCGCGCGTGCGTACGTACGAAATACTGTCTCCACGCCGTGGTGTAATCTATTTTCCACCACCACTTTACTTGGATGGGTATAATGGTGTAAATAATAAATATATATGATTATTGTAAAGTGATATTGATTCTGAAATAGTATACACACAGTCCAATAAAATTACACGATCATGAGAATGATATCATCGCTCGTGCGTACGTACGGACTACCGTCTCCACGACGCGATGAGATTCATTCTCCACGTTAACCATTAATGAATGATTATAAAGTATATATAATAAGTAATAATGAAATATATGATATAATAATAATACTGGATTTATGTGTATATATATCTATGTCATCTACTTAATTCCATTCAACTCAATAAGAAAACGAAAACAGCGTTCATGTGTACGTACAGCCTACCATCTCCATGAATGGTGTATTTCCTTCTATCTACTAATAAATTATATATATGTATATTCTGAATATATATTATATATAAATAATGTTTTATATTATGGAATTAAGTAATCATGATCTAAGTAATCATATGACTAATTACAAGTCAAAACACGGATGACAAATGAAACGAATTTACCCCAAACGCTCTTTAACATGGAATTTATAAAAGAAAGGGTAATATAAAGTCATAAGTGAACCATATATGATATCATAACAATGAGTATGATTCTTTAATAATCCAATTACATTATTTAAATCATTATACAGGAGGTTCGGACACTTACGAAGCAAATCGGACCTAAGGTAAGGGAAATATAACAATCTCATTTTTATCCGAGATTGTTTATACTTTGGTATTTACTAGGGTGTATTTTATCATCCACATCAATGTTTCCTCAATATTTAATATTATTTCCATCCACCTACAATTTTTTAAATCCATTTTTACCCTTTGGTGAGTTTATAGTAAAAGATATGAAAGGAATCTTTTGTCATTTTTCGTATGAGGTATTTTTTGACTTTTCCGACAAAAGTACGAGAAGAATGATTTTTTAAACTTATACGGCATGAATGGATTTTTAAAAAATTATTTCCAAGAATCTTCCTTTAAAAGTTTTTAAGTCTATTTTTAATCAACTTGTTTTAGTTTAAAATTGTATAACATGTTAAGAAAGGAAAGTGTTTTTGAAGTAGAAAGGATATTTTCCTCAAGAATGGAGTTCAAGTGTTTTATCAAAATTATTTTCCATCTAAGATAATATAGTGTTCTGTTTCAATACCTATTATTACATTGATTGATTATGTTGTGATGGAATTATTTTTATTAATTCCTTTATCTTATATGAATTGTTTTATGATGTCATGTTGTTTAAGAATCCCATTTTTATTACATGGGTTATGCAATGATGTATGATTTATGATTTTGTGGCACAAATATGAATGGTATAATTATGAGATGGGTGGTACCTATATCTCCCTCCAATGCATTGGGTAAGGATTTTATATCTCATGAGAAAGACATGGCTGGAACGGCAGGTTAAACCGGTTCAGTGAAATCAGACTTAAACGAGGAATGAACTCGGTTCAGAAATGGACTTTGTCCACTAAGATAGTCTTGGAAATGAGTCTTGACTAATAAGAAATGATTATCTATGATTATGTGTGTATGCCACAAAGTGTCATGTTTTATGTTATGATTATTGGGATTACATTTCACTACAATTATTTATCCCATGTTATGATATTATGTTCACTTTTGCGGGTTAAGATTTCCAAAATGTTATGTTCTTATGAATATGATGTGATTGATATTTCTTTTGTTTACCCTTACTAAGAATTTTAGATCACACTTTAATGTTTTATTTTCCCCAGGATAAAAGAAAGGTTTTAGGTAAAGAAAAAGGAAGATCTATATGGGAGATGTTGAGGATCTTTCACCACGATTAGAAGATTATATTCCGAGTTTCCAAAGACACTAAACTATTATGGTCCTTGTGTGTGTGTTTTTGTTATGTACTAAGTATTCCACAAAAGTCATGTAATGTCCATGTACGTTACGCTTCGGGTCTCTACAGTTGGTATCAGAGGAAAGGTTTAGTCAACCATTGGAAACTAGGATGTGAGATCTTTAGTGAGATCCCTAGAGATATTTCTAAGGTATGTCTAGGGATGTCCATATGGTTAAGTATACGTATAGGATATAGTCCTAGAACTACGGTAACGATCTTAGAATTTAACCTGAGATATTAGATATTGAGGGTGCTCCCCCTTTACTATGTTGTTTTCCCTAGCATGATTTTTTCCTCTCACGCTATTCTTTTTGGGTTTTAGAAAATGGCTGGAAACAAGAAGATTCATGATAATGGAGGATATGACAGGCAATGGAATGATATTCTTCATGAGAAACCAAATGAAATGGGATTTGGAAGTCCAAACATCGTTATTATGCCTAATCAGAAATCTCATAATATGATCAATAATCTCAACTTTGGTATGTTTCCCGACTCAGATAATAAAAGAAAGATGGAGTTTCATGATGATCATAGTGGAAAGAATGTTTAATTTCCCTCATGTAAATCATGTGGAAAGGGGAATCAGGGATATTTTTTTAAGGGAACTGGAAGATGCTTTAGGTGTGGAAAAGAAGGACACAAAGCCAGTGAGTGCAAAGGAAAAGGTTTAGTTAACACCATGGATGAGGATAGTGGTATTGCTACGACATCAATAATGGTTAAATGTTTTAAATGTGGAATGTATGGGCATTATGAAAACCAATGCCCTAAGGGAAAGTCTCATGAAGAGAATCAGTACGGTTGTATGGGTAGTATTTATGTTGATGATGATGAAGAGACTACAAATGATATGTGAGATGAAAGAATTGTTGAAGCTCGGTCAATGGTTTAAGAAGGTAGTGGAATGATTACATGTTTATCCAGTGTAATGTTGTTTAAGTTATATCTTGGTACTATGGAATAAAGAGACATCTAAGGATTGTTACAATATTGCCTTTCCTTGAGTTTTGAATGTGTATGATTAATGGTACCAGTATCCATGAAAGGTTATTCAGATATTTTTGAAATGTAGATGATATGTGCATAATGGAGGGATAAGGAGAAAATTAAATTTTTGATAGTATTCATGAGCTCATGACTGATATATGGAGAAGGTTATATAATGGTTTGAGTATGTAGAATTTTTGGATTTTGGTATGTGGAAGGAGTTAACTTTTGGAAGCATTCATGTTTTCACTAAGGTTTACTGGGTATTCATTTTTCAAGAGAATACATGATTAAGGTATTCACATGATTGGAATGTGACCAAAAAGATATATGGGGGATAAATGATGTTATTCACATGATTGGTTGATGACATTTCAAGTAATAATTTTCCTTATACTATGAGCTAGGACTGAAGTATTTTAGATAAGCCTAAATATTGGAATGGATTACGTTGCACATAAGTTAGTATTGTTTAAGGATAGAACATTTTTTTTGATATTATTGATGGTATGTTATAGTAATGTAGTTTTAGAAAAAGGACAACCTGCAGGATGGGCGACAGCCCATCGCGTCGGACAAGGCTATGGAAATCGAACCCACAACTGAAGTTCGACTGGCCTTTATCGCTTACCACTGGCCTACAGGAAGTCCCTATTTAGTAGAAACTAGTTTTATTATATTAAGCAGTATGGTATATGAAGTATAAGTCCGTTTTAGGAAGCATATATGATTAATCTCACTATAGATGGACTTATGTATTTTTTTGATAACTTTTCTAACCTTTTGTTTAAGACAGATGGAATGACCCATCATTCTATCACATGATCTGATAACACCTCACAAATGACAAATTAAACTTCATTTCTTTAAGAGATGAAGTGGAAATTGTCCAAAAAACGACTAATGGTGAGACTGTACCAAAATCACAAAAGTATTTCTTCTAATTCTAGTTTCATCATCTTTAGGGAAATGATCTTGAAAACCAAAAATGTTGTCCTAGTGCCCTTATATCTGATGAATCTGATGGTACCTTAGATCGTCACAAATCTATGGCTTTGTGATTGATGGATTTTTCATAGCCATGTTCTCTACCACTCTCCATCAGAACATGATGGTTAGATTTCTCTTCCATATCCATATTTTCACCTATTTGGAAACCCAGTAATTAGTTTATTTGGGTAATCGTTACGTTTCATACTTTTGTTTTTAAAGATTGGTTTTGGTATTCCTTTTTACGATGTGGGTTTCTATTAAAGAAACTTTCGAGTAGTAAACCATTTATAACCCAAATGAATTTTGAGGGTAAAATACATTTTAAGGGGGGTAGAATGTAACAATCCGAGATTTTATATTCTTTTAATTTCATTAATGTCTTGTGTTGTATGCTACACCAAGATTACCTTGAGCTATACGGAACACCGTATTAGTTTGCAGTATATGCAACACTATTCTTGGATCGTGTTACACACAATTTTGATAATAGCTATTCTACGCAACATTGAGTATATATATATATATATATTCAATGTATAAATGAAATGGGGTTGGATTCTGTTATAAAAAATAACTAAGGATTCTTGCACAACACGCAACCCTGACATGGATTTCATTACACGCAATCGCAACCTTCCTCGATAGCGTCTGTTGTACGCAATACCGGGTTTTACTAAACAAAGATATATTATTATAATATTATTATGAACTAGCCGTTATGAATAGTATTAACTAAAATTTTAATTTTATAACATTATTATTCATCTTACACATTTTCTAGAACATGGTATAAGAACAAAATAAATGTTTCGGGTAAAATAATTATTTTAAAAAAAATGCAGTTTTGCCACCTTTTGATGGTGCACCCACGTTAAATCTAGTTTTTGACATGTTTATATGTTCAATATGACAAAATAAAAATCTTTCTTTGGAATCAAGAAATAAAAATTTCCTTTGGATAAATTTTTCATATTATTCTGGTAACTTTCATATTTTGATGAATAGTAAAAACACTCTATATTTTAATTAAAAACAACTTTTTCATCGCAATAATTTATATGGTTAAATTATAATATTGAATGGTTTTAAAGTATAAATAGAATATATTTTTACCATTTAAAATAATTTATTTCATTAGCATTGATTTTACCTTGAATTCGTAGGTTAAATCAATTCAATCTTTTGAAATGTTTTAAACAAAAACCTGTTTTCTTTCGACAATGGGATTAATTTTAATTTAATTTCTGAAACTTCTGTGTATATAATTTGGAAAAATGGATTCCATATTTGGAATCATTGGGTCCAAATTATATTAATAGACAAATATTTATTTTTGGGCATTATGAATAGTAACTACGGTAAATTTTATTTACCATAGTTAAAGGTAAATCAGGTAATTAAGGGTATATATAAGATTATAAAATTACCCTAACATCTAAAAAAATCCTATTTTAAGACTAAAATTCTATAAATATCACCTAAGGGTCAGATTAGAATCATTTAATGGACTTTTTTCCATGAAAATAACTTTATTATTAAAACCAAAGAAAGTGACAACATGTCACACTCTTAAATATTATAAGTATATTAATTTTAATTTAGTGATAAACTTCATGAAACTTCGAACATGAATTTTCTAAAGAAAGGTAATAAATTTATCTACATCATGATAATTTATTCAGAATTTTTAGGTGTTAAATAATTGTAATTAATGGTGATACATTAATGATGCAGAAATTATTTATTAAGTGAAAAATCAGTAATATAGTTTTTATTAAAATAATAATACCCATTAAAAGATCCAAAAACCTGAACAAAACTTATTGGTAGTATATATATACACCATAATAATCCAATTACATAGTATATAACCGTTTGGAGTCTTATAATAGTGATTATGACACTTATATTATTTTATTTTAAATGATGCCAAAGTTGTCACGTTCATAATTTAATAAATATCACAATTTAATTATTGTGGTTTTAAGATTATAAATTCTAGTAAAAGAATTATTTTGAAAGGTAATAGATTTATCTTCATCATAGGATTTTATTTTTAATTTTTATGCAACAAATCAGTATATTAAATAATTATACAAAAATGTTGTTGTAATTATTTTATTAAGAGATAAACCAAATAAATGGTTTTAAAAATAATAAAATAAATATTATATGAACTATTTAATGTTCTACACAACTTTTATATAAACATAAGACCTTTTATGAATCTATTAAAGCTTTTAGTTCGAACATATCTTCTCTATGTATTTTATTAAAATTCAAATAAATGAATAGTGTCAAAATTGACAATATTGTTATTTTATAAAAATAACATATTTTAAAATTGTTTAAAAATCAAAAAAATATATAAAAATTATAAATTTATATTTATATGGTCTATAATATTATAAAGTATCCAATTATGGAAAATTCACAACAAATAAGTAATTATTTGTTATAATTTAAAATTTACAATGTTATTACCACAAATAAAATTAAATTGATAAAGTAAGGATAAATCAAGTTATTAATGTTTCAAATAATTTCCTAACATCTCTAAATTTTACTTTTTTATGAGATTAAAACCCTATCTCATCTTATATTCAAATATGAGTCATTTGTTGAGGTTTTTAAGTGGGGTTAGATTTATTATAAATTAATATTTTTAAGATTTCCAAAGGTGCCCCTCTCCTCCCTTATAAAAGGGCACCTACTCCCTCTCCTCCTCACACCAATTTGAGCCTTCATGCTCGGCTAATACCTGACCATTTCCCTTATCAATTTTACTATAAACATCCTAGAGTTCCTGGTTTTCTTCAAAGACCAATTTTAGTACCCTAAGCGGAGGATTCAAAGAGTCGTGTCAAAGAAGAGGTAATATCCGTTACCGATTCTTTCAATTTTCTTTCTTCTTCAAATTCTTCTTATTTAGTTGTTTCATTATGAAGTAATAACATCAGTATCACTCATATAATGATATGTTATTATAAGTATTAAACAACCATATTTCATTATCTATCCATCCTATGGAAAATGAAATCACCGCGTGTGCGTACGTACGGAATACCGTCTCCACGCCGTGGTGTAATCTATTTTCCACCACCACCTTACTTGGATGGGTATAATGGTGTAAATAATAACTATATATTATTATTGTAAAGTGATATTGATTCTGAAATAGTATACATACACTCCAATACAATTCCATGATCATGAGAACGATATCATCGCTCGTGCGTAAGTACGGACTACCGTCTCCATGACCCGATGAGATTCATTCTCCACGTTAACCATTCATGAATGATTATAAAGTATATATAATAAGTAATCATGAAATATATGACATAATAATTATACTATATTTATGTTTATATATATGTATGTCATCTACTTAACTCCATTCAACTCAATAAGAAAACGAAAACATCGTTCATGCGTACGTACGACCTACCGTCTCCATGAACAGTGTATTTCTTTACATCTACTAATCTATTATATATATGTATATTCTGAATATATATTATATATAAATCATGTATAATATTCTTGAATTAAGTAATCATGATCTAATTAATCATATGAATAATTACAAGTCAAAATACGGACGACAAATGAAACGATTTTACCCAAAACACTCTTTAACATGGAATTTACAAAAGAACAGGTAATATAAAGTCATAAGTGAACCATATATGATACCATAACAATGAGTATGATTCTGGAATAAGTAAATGACATTATTTAAAACATTATACAGGAGGTTCGAACACATACGAAGAAAATCAGACTTAAAGTAATGGAAATATCACAATCTCATTTTTATCTGAGATTGTTTATACATTGGTATTTACTGGGGTGTATTTTATCATCCACAACCATGTTTCCTCAATGTGTAATATTATTTCCATCCACCTAAAATTGTTTAAATCCATTTTTACCCTTTGGTGAGTTTATAGTAAAAGATATGAAATGAATCTTTTGTCGTTTTTCGTACGAGGTACTTTTTGACTTTTCCGACAAAAGTACGAGAAGAATGATTTTTTTAACTTATACGGCATGAATGGATTTTTAAAACATTATCTCCAAGAAGCTTCCTTTACAAGTTTTCAAGTTTATTTTTAATCAACTTCTTTTAGTTTAAAATTGTATTACATGTTAAGAAAGGAAAATGTTTTTGAAGTAGAAAGGATATTTTACTCAAGAATGGAGTTTAAGTGTTTTTATCAAAATTATTTTACATCTAAGATAATATAGGGTTCTATTTCTATCCCTATTATTACATTTATTTGATTATGTTGTGATGGAATTATTTTTATGAATTCCTTTATCTTATATGAATTGTTTTATGATGTCATGTTGTTTAAGAATCCCATTTTTATTACATGGGTTATGCAATGATGTATGATTTATGATTTTGTGGCACACGTATGAATGGTATCATTATGATATGGGTGGGACCTATATCTCCCTCGAATGCATTGGGTAAAGATTTTATATCTCATGAGATAGGCATGGCTGGAACAGTAGGTTAAACCGGTTCAGTGAAACAGGACTGAAACAAGGAATGAACTCGGTTCAGAAATTGAATCTGTCCTCTAAGATAGTCTTGGAAATGAGTCTTGACTAATAAGAAATGATTCTCTATGATTATGTGTGTATGAAACAAAGATTATTGTTTTAAGTTATGATTATTGGGATTACATTTCACTACTATTATTTATCCCATGTTATGATATTATGATCTCTTTTGCAGGTTAATAATTCCAAAATGTTATGTTCTTATGAATATTATTTGATTGATATTTCTTTTTTTAACCATACTGAGCATTTGAGCTCACCATTTTATGTTTTCTTTTCCCCAGGATATAAATAATGGTTTTAGGTAAAAAAATTATGTTCTTTATGGGAGATGTTGAAGATCTTTCACCACGATTAGAAGATTATATTCCGAGTTTCCAAAGACCCTAAACTATTACGGTCCTTGTGTGTGTGTTTTTTGTTATGTACTAAGTATTCCGCAAAAGTAATGTAATGTCCATATATGTTAAGCTTCAGGTATCTACATATCCCCTTTGTCTTTTAAGATCTGAATATTTGTAAAATATTTTATATCCATAGGTATAGTGTCTTATGATTTCATTCATTTGCAATTTATAAATGTAGTATAAATAATGGTCGCTATAAACAGAAATATCAAGGTTGAAAAATAATATCATATTTGGTCTTTAAATAAGGCCCATAACAATCTTCGAAATAAAGAGTTCTATAACATATCACTATCTAAAATTTTTCCCATATATGTATTTGGTCTTTAATATTATACTTTGATTAATGCACCTGATTACAACTTTCCATCAACATAGTTCACCTCTTCAAAAATTTATTTAATTTAAAACATAATTTTTGAATACCAACATTTCACATAGGTGCATCCATAAATAATTTATATCCTAATTAGATTTATATTTTCCCAATATGACCATCCCCAAATGAAAAAACCCATTCCTCCAGTCTATCTATGCATCTTAAGCATATCATGGAACAATCCCATCATGGCATTGAGTCCTATATTGGATCTGATCCCAAGTCATAACTTCTCTAGTGAATGGTCCTAGGTTATAAGGGTTTATAAATATTTTTCTGGATTCCCTGAGAAGATATAATCTATTAATATATAATAAATAGTATGGATATCTCAGTTCATTTTGTATTGATATTTTTAGCTTCCGTAATTATTGGCTAGTCATTGGTGTTTTGGGACCAACTCATTTCACTTAACATACGACAAGGTAGAGATTAGTTTTTGTGATATGCAATATTTGATAAGGATAAAAATTATAGGGAGTATTTGTGATGAGTTTATTCCTATATCTAATGTCTAAGAGTATATAATAAAGACCCCTCTATAATAAAAGATTTTTTCAACAGAGGAAGTGAGGATATTGGGAAAATATCTCCATTACTATATTATTATTCCCTATGAGGAATGAGTGGATATATTTATTCAACCTAAAGTGATAAGATTAAGATTTATGAATCCAACTATTTTTTCATCTTAATGAGCTAGGAATGTTGAGGGTTTTCTCTCGGTTACTCTAGAATATGATACATACACTTCATGGGAGTATATAGTTTAGATAAACATCACCCCCAAAATTTAGTTAGTGTGTTTACGTGCTACATTCCTAAGTGTTTGGATATTCATAGTTGGGGATTCATACTCAGATATTAGGATCGTAACATTAGTAACATTGGTTCTCCTAATGTAAGTAAAGACATTCAATTTAGTGGTACTGGTTCTTACCCAAATCTTTCATATGTTGGTCCATATATAAAATGGGAAGACCCAATGTCATATGAGTGGTTTTTTCTAATTATTTATAGTTTGGAGTCCATGTATATCTAGAGTTACAAGTTTTAGAACAGATAAAAATTTCTCTTTATTAATATCATCCTAGGATACTCCACATTTCTGTCATTCAACCAATGTCGTTGAGTATTAGTAAGGTCACAATGATTCTAAGGAACTATTTTCATTTCACATTTATTCCTAATGATTCAACTTATTGAATTATTTTTCAAAATCATAGAGGCATAAAGGATTAGTGTTCCTTCATCATTTCATTACGAGGTGAGATTTCAGGGGATGGAGTGGTTGAGATAATCATCTATGAGTCTTATACCCCTTATAGATTCTCATTTTAGTTATGATTTTGGTAGTTTGTTTTGTAGTTTCCATTTTATGGAGTATGTAGATAATTATATAGTGTTTTCATTCACTATATTTAAATATATTGGCACCTATGGATACAAATTTCAGGATTTTATTTCATCATGTCAGTTCATTGAACAACATCACAAGGAATTATGCATAAGTATGGATAAATCATTAAATAGATGGCATGTTATGGTAGTTTGTTTTATTGGTGAAAATACCACCCACTAATCGTAGTTCACTTCTGGAGTTTATTTTATAATATATCTTCAAACTATATGATTATATGGATAATAAACCTGGACAAAATGGTGAATTATCACAAACATACTCAATTTATATTGAATGGAATGAAAACCTGGTGTAGAAACAAAACATAACTGGTTATAATATTTTTATTTATTCTTCTAAACTGGTAATAAGTGAACCAATTTGAGGGCAAAATCTATTGAATCAATACACTAAACCTAAAATGAATTATATACTGCTATTGAATGTATGCACCACATTCCAAATAAGTCAAAATGGACACTCTAATAAGACTTTAATCTAGATTATATTCAAAAGTTAAATCATTATATTTGAGAATGTATATTTTATAAAATGGATTTAATCTATTGATGAATCATAAAAAAATATCTTCAAGTAAATTTTTAGTTCCTATCAAAATAATATATTTTTGGGTGAATTTTGATAAATAATGTTTTTAGTAATATCATAGATTTTATTTCTATATCGTGAATTTATTTTGACTTAAAAAATTATAAAAAATATTTTTATGAACATTTATGTGTTTTTGGAGTAAAATAATTAATTTAAAAATACCATTCTAACATATGTTTAACGTTTTCAAAATTAAGTAATATTTTCCAATATAAACTATTTTTATTTTCCCTTTAAATTAATATTTCACTAGGTGATACTATGATTTTTATTTATTTTATTGTCAAATAATTCTCATTTGGTTAAAAAAACGTTTTAAAATCATTATAATTAAGAGCATTGATAATTTTTTCCTAAACATAATATTTATTCTTAAAATGTACTTTTTAAACAATAATTTTTACATTTTTCTTGTTTTACAGTTGAAATTAATTTTTCTTATACATCGATATTTTTCATTGTCATTTGAAATTTATATTTGTAACTAGTAGGTCTAGACAATTTAACTAAGATAATTTTATTTTTTTGTATATGTAATAAAATACTTAGGCAAAAGATTAATTAATATGGTAAATGTATAATGATTTTTTTTCAATGAATTAATATTATAAGAGTTATATAAAATGTATATTAATATATTATATTAAAATATTTTAATTTATGACAATAATAAGATTTTTAAACATATAAAAATATATATAAATATTCTTAAATTAATAATTAATAGTAAAAAATAATTAAAACACATAATGCAAAACAAGTCATTTTTTTATAAAAAATAGTATTTCATATATCTTATGTTTAAATTTAGAAGTTAATATTATCATATTTTGAAAATTAATAAGATTAAGTAGAAATAAAATTAACATTATTAGTGTTAAATTTTTTTAAGTTGTGTCCTTTTGTATTTCAAGTTAAATTTATTATCATAGCAAAAATTTATTCAAGATTAATAATAATTAATATGGGTAACTTAATGATTCATTAATTTTATTAATTAAATTATCCATTAAAACATATATAATCCCATTGGTAAGTTTTAATCTCAATATCTTATATCTGATAAACATTTACTCGCCTAATGCAAATAACCCACTTATTATTTCATTCATTCCATTTACATAACATAAGTTTCTAGGGCGTAGTTCTTCTTTTTCACTAGTAAAAGTATCTCACTTCCACCAAATATTTCATCCCCTCCACTACTAAGGTAATTGAGCATAAATTTATTATTACTTTTTTGAAATGGGACTATCTAAATAGTTTTTATGGTTATATATAGTTTCACTCTATCTTTTAAAATCTACCTTTCAAGTATGGGTTTCCAATCCATCTCTTTCATTTTAATTTTACATTATTTTTTTATATTAACATTTTCACATATGTAATTTATTTATATTTCATGAAATTATCTATTATTTTATATTTTTAATTATATATTACTTATCCCCTCTCATTATATTCTTTTCATTTGCAATTATTATGCCAAAATATGTGTTCTCATTCCACCCCATCCATTTTAAATTACAAAGCATTATTGTAATCATGGTTTTATTTTCCTTTAATAATCATCGATTTCATATATTGATAATTAGAAATTACTTATTTCACAATATTATAGTATTTTACTATATCATCCTAATTCCCAAAACAACCTAATTTTTAGAAAGAAAAGAGGGTCTACTTTTGCTACTAATTTCATCCCTGTGTGGATATAGAAAAGCGAATGTAGTTGTGGAATAAATGAACCTAGGGGTAATCACCTTGAAATGGGTAGGTATATTATCAACTTGATTTTCACATGGTGCGTGATTAGTGGTCCTAGGACATCACACCTATCTAAAAACTCATGGGAGATATGAATTGGAAAATTATATCACTCTTTACAAAAAATAATAAATGATTGTCAAAATATTTCATTGGTATCCAACAATTGTAAACTATTAAAGTCAATTATTATCATCTATTGATAACCTGAAACTTTGAAGTTACCCTTCCTCACTTCCTTTTATTTTTTTGTTAGATGTTTTCCCTATTTCATTGAGATTTCCTCATAGTTTTTAAGTTGATTTTGATATATTCTTACAGGCTTAAACTTTATTCCATTAATTTGGGAAATATTTATTTTCAATATTCACATTATAGAGATACCTATTATTTTATATTCAACTGATTAAATAAGTGCTTCAATAGGTAATGTTAAGAAATTTATTATTATAGCATATGATGAATTCATTGTACATGGTTAGTAATGGTTGGGGACCGATATAGATATCCCCATGATGCATCAGTAGGTTTCATGAGACACACTATAAAGTGTATTGATATATATCATACTTTTTATTTATAATGTCTTGTAATATGGTCTTGATGGTGTTTTTTTGATATCCAATAATATTTATTCCATAAATAAGAAATCATAAATTATTATCCATGTTTTATTTAAATCATAGATATATTATACACTCAGTTTTATTTGATTATGGAATTAATTAAATCAGTTATTTTTCCATATTATTTATTCCATGCATATGTTATGATATCTTCTATTTTACATTACTCCTTATGGATCATTTCATCTAACCATTATTTTGGATTCTTTTCCTTGGGAAAACTAGAGTCGAACTATGATATGTATTTATTGATGTCCTAAATGGGATACAAATATTCATGAAATGTTTTTTTGTTGAATTTTTTGTTTTCAATTTTAATGAGAATTTAGTTTGTGTATCTAGTATTTCACGGCTAAAAAGATGTTGTATCCTATGTGAACACTTGTATTCTATGCAAATATTATCTAATAACTACTGAATCAGGGTTTTTGGAGAATAGATTATTGTATTTTTTATTAGAAATAAGTTTAGTGAAATCATTGGGAACTAGATTTATAGAAAACGAGATAGATATAAAAAATTAATATGAAAACCCGTTCCAAATTATAAGGAGAATTTCTCTAAAATTAAATAGTAATTGTACCTTATAGTTCCAAATCATGAGATAATTATGTGTATTCTATTATTTATAAATAGTGACTGATAGAATGAACGGAAATTGTATCAATACACAAAGTCAATATAGTTAGGTTTCTCATGATCATATCAACGATGTGGGGGTTAGATCTGACAACATTATCAAATCACTAGGGATGTTGACCCATGTTATGAAAGTTAACCTCTGATGAATAGTGAAATTTCCTAATCTGTAACATTGGGTAACTACGTTGGACCACTTAATATGACCATAATATACATCATTCAGTAGATCTACAAATCCATTTTTTGCTGAGAAATGGATCATGTCCCTATAAAATATATTTTGATCTTTACAAAGTAATGAAAGGGGGAAGTTCTTCATGGTGGTTAATCAATTGTAGGGAGATTTGGATCAATTGTGCTAAATAACTCAGAACACTAAAGTGTAAGTATAGATAGTGTGCATATAATAGAGGAATGTTAATCAGATATTCAATGAAAAATATATTTCTCAGGGGAAAAGGGAAGAAATGGGAATAAAATTCCCCAATTATATGAAAAATGAGGAGAATGTTATTTTGTATAAGGATAAATTTATGATGATAGATAAAACTGTCATAGACTATGTGGGTTTACTGAACATTAAAATTCATGATTTAATTGATGGGGTAAAGTGAATAATTTGAATGGTGTTATCTTGTTATATTTTTTTTAATATGATGTGTGACGTCACCGACCCAGATTCCATTTAACAGGTGCTTGATCTCGATGGGACACATGGCCTCAAAATCATCTCCCCAAATTGTAGAGGATTTCCACTAGAAGTGAGGGATAAGTGTGTATTTGGGGGAAGACAATTCCCTCATTAACAGAGTTTAGAACATCAGATAGATAATAAATAGTGGAAAATAGAGGAAGTATAATAAGTAAATAGATAAAGAAGACTAAATTAAAAGTAAACAAGGATAAACATAAATGTATAAACTAGAATAACTAAATATGGTATTTAATTGAACCATAATATTGGAAAACATTGGTATAATACAGCAGGAACAACATGTCCCATAAAAGTATAAAGGAAATAAAAATGAGTATCCCAAGCATCCCCAGATCTTGCTATATCCTCTACTATCAATCTCCATCCTAAACTGTAGGAAATGAAATGTATGAAGCTGTATGTTTCCCTTTTTCAACACTGCATTCATGTAATCTACCATGGGTACCAAATGGGTCCCGAAGAGGGTGCGAGATAAATCTCAATGGGACACCACCAATGGTGTCTATAACATCATGCATGTGTAACGGAAATGTAATAGTTTGGATGCATGATCTATAAAGTAAAGTAGTAAAATGTAACTAAATACCCAAGTACCTACTCCAACCCTCAGTTTGTGTCTGAATATGTAGCCAATTCATTATTTCATTATTACATGTATATAAATTATTCCTACATTAGTAATAGTGATGATTCAAGATGTAACAATGGAACCTGTAGTGATATTTAATAATGAAGTTCCAAGGTAACAACCAAGGCAACGTAGACATCCATAATCACCAACTCATTAATGAATGTATCCTTGCTAAGGTTAAGAGATTAATACAAGGAGAATAATTTATGAAATTATCTAATAAGACACATATTGAGTCCATGTAGTTCATACAATATAAAATGGGGCTCAGAAATTATTGGGCCTGATGGGATTAAACCATGGAACCTACTTTTCAAGGTAGGATCTAAGGAGTGTATCCAAGTAATCATGTAATAATATTGAAGGGATCCTATGGTGTCATACCAGACATCCAAATTAATACAAGGATCGGGTTTTTGGTGGCTCTCAACCTAAGAAAGTTGTATGCTTGAATCAGAATGCACTTCTGAAGTGGTCAAGGAATTCCCAAAAAAATTAAGTCGATCTTGTGTTAGTCCACTCTTACTTTGGTAGTGAAGTCACATATAATTCATATAGTCCAATCCATTACCATTAATTACAATGACAAGGCTAATTGAGCTAAAACCCATTTAATAAATTCATATTTAATAAACAATTCCATTTAGTTCAAGACTTGCCTCTAATTAGTGTGATAAGGCAAAGTGTCATGCAACCATTAATTTAATCCATTTAAGGAATCTTCAATAATCAATGTTCCCCCCACCACCTTTAATTATCTTGGAAGTAGCTGATATGGGAATGAATCCAATTAATCAATTACATTTAATATAGCCAAGTCATATAATTAGTATACTTACCAATTCCTTTTCATATTTAATTATCAAATTGAAGAACCTACCTTAGGTGGGTCATGTGGTGAGCATACATTTTACTTTGTATTATGAAATTCAGAATTTAGGTCAACCAATTTAATACATAAAGTCTTACATGAATAGACAAGAAAAGCCATACCTGAATAGTGGCTCAAATGTGTCAAAACACTAAAATCACAATTATAGAAAAAACATCCTACAATGGATGGATGGAATTTTGGGAGTGACCACCTATAATTAATCACATATTTGGAATGATTATAACCATGTGATTCTAATGATTATTAGCATGGAATATAAATTTATAAAATGAAACCTGGGGAAATAAGTGGGCCCACATGTAATTTTTAAAATCAACAAACATGAGGGATAAGGTATAGAAAACCCCCCATATTCTCTTATGACTCTCTTCCTATAGTATCAGCCACTAATTTTGATTGAAATGCACAAGATATAATAAAAAGGAAAAAACACTGACACCTTGGTTACTTAGATGAGGGAAATAGAAAATAATAATAGCTCTAATGGACTCGATTACTTACTGTTGCGCATCCGCCATGATGATCAGAAACTTGAATAGATCCCAAATGAAGAATATATCTTGATCCCTAACTTAGGCCTTCAAAATCTCCCATATTAGAGAAAATTGAGTTCATCTCGCTGGATAATCATGTAGGTGGAAGGAGGTGGATAAAATTGATCATCAAGAGTAAAATTGTAAAATTACCCAAAATTTAACATGTTAATGATTTGCCCATATGGATTTCCAAACTGTGCCCAAACAATGCATAAGTACCTTGCGAAAGTGGAGTACCACATTATTAGGATGCGTGATTAGGGACTCAGTGCCAACCGTGCAAGATGGATCTTCCCAAAAAAGCAGACCATCCATATAGTTAGATATAACCATGTGCCATATCCGCACAGTTTACTCCATTAGTGTGATGGGTCCATTTTTTCTAAAATGTTGGCTCACATGTTCAGAAAAATCTCCGGACACCCTTAAGACAATAACTAACCCACTAGGAAACAATTTACAGTCTATAATATGGAATTAGATCAAAATTTAAAGGATCCATTCCTTTTTAAAATTACAATGTTCTTATATTCTTCCACCATTAAAAGAACACGTCCCTGAGTTAAACTTCCAGGGGTGGAGAAATATTTACTGAGAACAACTCTGGCCACTATGCATGAACGTTTACCTCCCGCTCCTTTGTATTGTCTTCCACACTACCGTGATTCCATAACACAAGTACATGAAAGACATTCTATCCTCGGAGATCCTTCATGTTGCAGTCAATGATGAATAGTGGATATTTATCAAAGGTATCATCAGCATATAACTCACCCTCTTCTAGATAAAATGTATGAGATGGGTTATAATGACATTGGTGAAGCTATAAAACAAAGAATACATCATGCATGTAATGGAAATTCTTAGGTAGTAGCAACTGATACGATACCATCACGAATCTCTCTAGAATATCATATGACCCTAGGTAACAAGTTGAAAGATTTCCTTTATCATATAACCATATATTCCCTAACCAAGACAATACCTGGAAGAAAACATGTTCACTAACCTCAAACTCTATAAGTCATGGATGATGATCGGAATAATATTTATATCTAGAATGCGTAGAAGTAAAATGCATTCTGATCAACTAAACATACTCTGAAGTCTCCAGAATGAGATGATGACCTAGTAGTACTACCTCACATTCCTATATCCATCACAAGGGTTGAAAAAATGGATAACCAATCATCACCTTAGAAATATCCATATGATTCCTTTTGTGGATGCTATTATTATAGGATAAATCAATGAAAAGGATATCCTTCTCCCAAGAATTGTTGAAATCAAGGACACGTGGTCAAAGTATATCCTCTAGAACCTGTATTTTCCCTTCCAATTTTAAATCGATCTGAGTGAGAAATCTTTTGCATAGAATCACTAGTGCCCTAACATATTTTCACCAGGATAACTAGAACCATGATTTTGAATGAGTGTCCCTATCTGAAATGATAGTATGAGGGTTCCCATGTAGTTGTATGATCTCTCAGACTTACAGTTTTCCTAGAAAAACAATTGAGAAAGTATTCTCATTATGAATGAAGTGGGATACTTTTGTTAATTGGTAAATTACTACCCATACAATGTTGTTACCCCTTGATGAAAAAATTAGCCCAATAACAAATTCCATGGACACATCTTCCCATTTCCAGTTCGGGGCTAGAAGTGGATGTAACAAGCCTGAATCTCTCTGGTACCCCACATTTACCTATTCATAGGTGGAATGTCTAGTGATAAATCCTTATATTTGACTTTTCATCCCAAGGTAGTAATACTTACATCATATATCTCAATATATCATGGAGATTCCTAGATGAACTACCCACTGAAAAGTGCGGGACTCTTGTATAAACTCCTCTCTCATATCGGTATGATCCTAGACACATCCATTTTTGAATAGGATGTTGTCTATGTCCACTGACCAATCAGAAGGCAGGTTAACTCCCAATATGCACTAACGAAGAACCAAGCCCCCATTATCTAAAAATTGTCCACCATTCACCTTCTTAAGGAGGGAAGAGGTAATTGTCAGTGATTAGAGGTAATACTCCTCGTGACAATCATGAAACACCAAATGCATCTCATAGAATGAGGCGATTAACTTCTATTCATCATGGGCATCCCGTATTTCATGTGCTTGATTTTTTTGACTCAAGACATCAATAATATATTTTTCATTTTCTAAGCATATAGGAATGCTCAGAATGAAATTACATTAGATATTCGAACCCTTTCCGGTGTATGAGGTTCACGTCAGGTTTTCTGAAGATATATTTGAGTATATTTTAATCTATGTACACCACAAATCACTCACTCAACAGTTCATATCTCTAGTAATGTAAGGCATGGTAGAAAATTCTATCTCAATGTAATGTGACGGGAGTTTCAATCATGAGTCCTCAACTATTGAGATCCATGCATAATGAATCTATCCTCTTGTATTAAAACTTCTCCTTGGTCGATGTCTAATGCATCCTAGAAGACAGAATAACCTATTCTTTCCTCTAAAAGAGTCGGGATAGGTGTCAAGACAAGACTCCCTTTCCTCTCTTGAAAGGATTTCTCACACTCTTCTAACCATGAAAAAATGAAACACATCTTCATAAGATTAGGGATAGGTGAAATAAGGTCTGATAATCCCTATATGATGTGCATGTAATATTTAACCTTCCACAAGAAACTCTTTATATCAAACATATTATTGTGATTCTTTTAGGAAACTATAGCACTAAACTTTTCAGGGTCAACCAATACACCTGATTTTGAGATTATATGGCCCAACATGTGAACATTTTTTATCCATAAGTGGCACTTAGTGTTCTTGGAATAGATATGATAGCCTCTCAGTGTAATCAAGAATGATATCAAGATAATTGGAATGGTCATTACAAGTGTTAGAAATCACCTTGATTTCATCCATAATAACCATGAAAAAATAATCCAAATAAATATTAAAACACCTATTCATTGAAGCCATGAAAACGAAATGCATGTTTGTATGTTTGAACAACATAATAAGGTACTCATATAGACCATTCCATCTATAGAAGGGTTTAAGAGGTATTTATGATGGACTTACTCACACATGGTGAAATCCCAACCACAAGTCGATATTAGAGAAGACCCTAGGTCCCCCAGCTAGTTCTAGAGGTCATCTATTCGATGGAGTGAACAGTAGTTATGAACTGTAAGATAGTTCAACCATCAATAATCCTAGAAATGATGAGGGGTACCATCAGTATTCTTGGTGAAAATCATAGGAGAACCCAGAAATAATTATTAATCCATATGAAAACTTTAGAGTCTAAGTCCTTTAACTTTCTCATGATGTTCTGGAGCTTAGTAGGTTCCATCCTATATAGAGGAATGGACACAGGATCTGCTCCCAGAATAAGCTCTATTGTAAACAATACCTCTCTTTGAGGAGGTAAGACATAAAATTCATCATCAAAAATTTACCTGAATCATTCTACTACTGGTTGAAATTAATCTTGATGTAAACCCTAATCCTACATAAAGATAAATACAATGTGGTCAGCCACTACACCTAGAACAAAATACTATAGTCTCTATCTACTATCCTGAACATACCACTCACCCTTATTTAGATAAATTCTTCCCTCTAGTTATGGAAAAGATACCTTATGGAGATTGTAGTATAAAGAACCATGATACTAAACCAATCAATCCATCCCGATAATGAAATAGAATCATGTCCTCTCGAGAACAAAGAGGTTCCATTAGAATGGGTAACTTACTACTTCAAGGGGGAAATACCTATATACGAGTATTCCCTAAGACATCACTCTTAATGGTGTATCAAGGGTTATTACACTAAAATAATATTGTATCTCTAGTCAGAGGCTTTCCACAATAGACACGGAGTTAATGAGCTTGAAGAACTTGTATAAAATAGTGCAGATATTATAGTAGATGCCCCTAGAATAGTTCCTCGCACCATAGAGGGTCCCACAACCTGATGATTGGGTATTGACAATGGTGCTTGCAACTTCCACGATCCACATCCACGAGCAATAGTTGGACTTCCATGACCATAACTGTTGTATTGGTGCTGGTGGTGATTAGGGGACTTGTAACCATGGCCATAACCTCCTCATTTTCCATTCTAGCTGGTGTTATTCTATCTCCTTTCCAGTCGGGGTGAAAAATAGCATGCTCTTTAAGGTGGAAATGGGACTGATCTTTTTCCATATAAAACTTGTGCAAATGTCCTTTATAATCTCTGAAGATGCCCCAAACTGCCACAATCTTGGCACTCCAGTGAGTCTCTACAACACTAAGGAATCATATACCCCTATTTTTCACATTGATGACATACCATGGAGTTATCAAAACATGTAATCTATTTTTCATTTCCCTAAAAATAAACCTCAGGGGAATTTTTTCTTACACCAGGATAACTACTGGCATGACATGGAAGTGATCTTCTTTTCCAGGTACAATTTTCATCCCTCATTTTGTGCTCAGGGTTATGATCTAGATTTAATATTTCATAAAAATTATCAAGTAAAAATACATTCACCTACGTACATATGGAGTAAATAATCCCATAACTTAAGATTCTAGCATTAAAATTCTCATCACCATATAGAAATGGTGAAAAGCAGGGAAACTCTATGAAATTCACTGAATAATCTATATCTGACATAAAAACCCAATTGAGATGCATGAAATATCTATCTATGTACTCTCTTAATATATGATGAATGAAAAAATCATAGAAGTTAGTCTAGAAACCAAACCACAACATGCCCTGATGACGACCATCCTGGGTAATCACATCCCACCAGCACTTGGAAGAATCATGCAACAAGTACATGTAAAGATTTACCATCCACTCTAGTGGTGTTTCTAGATGCACAATGATTGACAGGGTTGCCTCTATCTAGGACTTATCATCCTATTTACCTCTATCCCCTAAGAATGTTGGAGGGTGATGTTGTTGAAACTCACTAATCAGTTCATCCATCGTATGTGTAACTCATAGAGCACCATGCATGGACTGCATTAGATGTAGGAAAGTATCACCAAATGGGAATTAGTGCCCATATTAGGTACAGAAGTAACTTCCTCAATTATCACTATTAGAGTTAATATTGGAGGTTTAGGGCCATCCCTTTATGAATTATGGTCCTCACCACCTTCCTGGCATAAGATACGAGGACATCGTGGACGCATTGGACAAACAATTCCATGAACAAGCCTAAAAAGAATCATTACAGAGATAAATTGAACCACTTAAATAATATAAATAAGGAATGTCTCAATAATAATTGTATACTACCCCAACTACCCACTTAGATGACTAGGTATTGGTATGTTCTCAAGTAAAAGTGTGATTCCATTTTAAATTTAATTACCAGGTTTACTCCATTATCTTTAATAAATATGAAAACATATGATAAGGATGTGAAACCATTTCATTTTAGATTTCATTATTCACTTTGTAATCTATATTCATTCCAATTGAATTAGTGCACATACACCTCATCACTAAAAACAACACCCACTTGTTTATTGCCTTATGGATTGACTCGGTAAATTACTCATCATAGCCCACGAGGGACCATACACCTCATGAATTGATATAGACAATACCTTAATCGAAACCAATGAATATCAAAAGAATAAGTTAACTATCAAAAAATCAATCAACAATCACAAGTATATCAATAAATTCGAGTAGTGAAATTCACCTGTATGGAATGAAAATATGCATGACAAGCTAATTCAAGGTTCATATATGATGCATGCAACATCAGTCCTTTTCTTTATATCATCAACTGAGGATAAAATAGAAAATCAATTAGAATAATAACCAACAACACCATATAACATGTTCATCAACCAAAAAGAAAATAATTTCAACTGTAATAGGGAATACATAACAAAAATTACATTTCGGGTCACATGGCATACACCTTGACCTTGGTTCCATGACACCCATGAACATCTTATAACCATGTTCCATGCATTCATAATCCCTTGACTATTATCTCCAAATAGTAAAGAAAGAAGTGAAACTAATTTGATACAACTTTGTGAGGTCCCAGACCCAGATGCCACTTAAATGGTGCCCCAAGCCCGATATTCCACATGACCTCAATCTCATCTCCCCGAATGTCAAAGGCTACCTAGTAGAATAAAGGGCCTAGGTTGTGTCTGTTGAAAGATTATTCCCTCATTTATAGACTTTAGTATTTAGGATAAATAATAAATAGAGGTAAATAATTAGTGAAATACAATAAAATAGAGGAATTATAAAAAATTAATAAATAAATAAGGATAAAAATAACTATATCAAATCGAATAACTGATGAGGATGTGTAATTTTATTAGAAAACTGGAAAACATGGGTAAAAGGAAGCAGTAAAAAAATGTTCCACAACAGTATAAATGAAACCAAAAGACCATCCCAAGAATCTCAATCTCCAGTTTAGTTATCTCCTATCGAGATCTATCCTAACCAATAAGCAATCAAGTGTTAGAAGGATTATGTTTCCCTATTCCAATACTTTCATTCACATAATATTCCCCAGGTACCAAAGGGTTCCCAAAGAGGGTGTGAGATAAATCTCAGTGAGCCACTATCAACAATGTCTATAACATCTGGCCTGTGTAATGAAAATGTAACAGTGTGCAGACATGAATATATAAATTAAAGTAGTAAAATGTAACAAAATACACAATTGCCTACTTCATTCATTGGATGGTGTCCCAAAATGTAACCAATCCATTATTTGAGTGTCACCAATTTGTAAATGATTCCCACGTTAGCAATAGTGATTGTTCCATGATGTAACAAGGAAACCTGTTAAGGTTTATAATAATGAATTTTTAAGGTAACATCCAAGGATGAATAGACATCAAGGGTTTTCGAACTCAATAATTATTATATCCTAAACATGGGAAAGTGTGTAATCCAAGGATCATAGTCAAGGAATTCCACAATAAAATGCCTACCAAGTCTAGAGAGTTCATCCAAGGTAAAACGATGATATTTGATGAATGGGATTGATGAGATTTAACCATGGAACCTATATTTCAATGATAGATCCAAGGAGTATATCCAAGGAATCCTGCAATAATATTGATGGGATCTTATGGGGTCATACAATGCACTCAATTTTAAATAAGGATAGGGTTCAAAGTGGGTCTCAATGCAAGAAAGTCATATCCTTGAATCAGAATGGGGTTCCCGAGTACTTAAGTCATTCCCTATGGAAACCAAGGAAATCTCAAGTTAGGACCCCACTATTTTGGTAATTAAGTCCCATAGAATTTATAATGTTCATGTAATTACCATTCATTCGAGTGATAAGAAAAATTGAGCAGGAAATCATTTAATCAATTGATAATAAATCAATAAGTCCATTTTGTTAAAGCCACGTCATTCCTAGTGTGATAAGGGCATGTAGAATAACACCATTCATTTAATCCATATAATGAATTTTCAATAATCTTGGTTCTCTCTACTACTTTCCATTATCATTGCATGGGGTGCTACGGGATTTCAACCTATTAATCAATTTCATTTAAAAATGATAATTTATATACTTACTATACTTTCCAGTTCCCATTTCCCATTTAATTATCAAATTGAAGAACTTACCTTAGCTGGGTCAAGTGGTGATCATGCATAGTACTTTCCATTATAAAGTTAATAATTTAAGTAATGCCATTTAATATTGAAAAGCATACACTTATCAATATTATGAAAAGGCACACCTGAATGGTGGCTCAAAGGTTTTAAAACAATAAAACAAAAAATATGGAAAAGTATCCAACATTTTATGGATGAAGTTGCGGGAATATCCAATAACAACTAATCACATATTTGGAAAGATCGTAACCAGATGGTTTTAATTATTATATAAATGTAATATAAATTAAATAAAACTTAGCTGATGAAATCGGCCAACCACACACATAATATCCAAAATCAACTAACTTAAGGGATGAGTAGTAGACCACCCACCTTAGGCCTGTACAACTCTCCTAATTTAGTATCATCCCCTTATTTGGCTTGTAATAGATTATATCTATGAAAAAACTCACACATTTATAACTTGTTCGAGTTAAAGAGAGAACAATAAAGTCTCAATCAAACTTTAGTACCTACTATTTTGCATCCAACATGACATATAGAAAATCGAACAGATCCCAGATGAAAGAGATCACAATATCCCTAGCTTAGGCCTTCAAAAAGCTCCAAAATGAGACAAAATTGAGATCATATTGCTAGAAAATAATATTAGAGAAAGGATGAGGTTAAATTAGATCATTAATTGTAACATGGTAAAATATCCCAAAATTTATCTTGTGCATGGTTTTCCGCTACTATTTTCGAAACTATGTGAAAACATTGTATGGATACCTATAGGAAAGGGTGTACCAAATGGTTAGGCTACATGTTTAGGGAAACTGTGCACCAACCATGTGATATCGCTCTACTTTAATGTGAATACCACCTCCATAGTTATCTCAAACTATGATCCTTACTAACACAATTTATTCTAATCATGTGACAGATCTATTTTTCTAAAAAATGGGCTTCGGGATCAAAACAAGCCGCAAAAAACCAAAGGACCTTCACTATCCCACTAAGAAACCATATGATGTGTATAATAATGAATTAGAACAAATTATAAAGGATCCATAATGAAGTAAAATCCAAGGTTCTTAAATAATGATATTTTCATTGGTTCTATTAATATGGATAAGATGTTCTCTGCTTCTTATATCTTCAATGTAAATAAGTAGAATAAGAGGTTGGTATGAATCATGGAAATAAAAGTTTGGAAAATGTTATGAAACTAATTTTTTAATTTTTAATGAATAATAATAATTAAAAGAAACATTGTGTGACTTAGTTGAAGTTAATGTGTGTTTGTTTCAAGTATGGAGAGAAATTCCCTCATTCCTATGAATGAAAAGTAATGTTGGAAGTTTCTAATGATTAATAAATTAACGATAAGGATATAGGGTACTATTCGAACTAATCCACTAAACATTAGATTTTTGTTCTTTATAAATTTTCATCATAACATGCATGAGCTTATATGATTACTAAAATTAAGATTTTAGTCGCAAATGATGTGATAGAAGGTACATTGATCTAATACATAATGTTAAATAGCGATTTATTTTATTTTATGTCTATGAACACCCTTGTATCCTAAAATATTACTAATAACATTGAATCATTCCCTTGTACTATAATTATAGATTTTTCAGTCAGGACACCTAATGAGAATTTTATTTCAATGAAGATTTACTGAGTAGTCTCTATTATGTTTCCTAGATTTTCCCTTATGTATAATTTATTTGTATTACATGTGGTCAATTTTGACATAATCCTCAGTATGAACTATCTCTAAATGTATAACACAAGAAATTATTTCTAAGAAAATGAAACTACTTTTGTAAAGGGGTATATATTAACTTCTTCAAATAATAGACTTCATCTTCTAATTCATTTATAGATCCATCTACAGTTGCATACCGAAATGAAATTATAGTAGAAGAGGAATAGAAATCACATCGTAAAAATGGGAAAATAATCTATGAAATACTGGACGTACCCATTTTATAAAAATAAATTGTTTTATTTCTTAGTGAATTACTTTGTAATCAACATGAATGTAATGATCAGTTTTAAATTAAATTGTTACCTGATGCATGACCCCTATCTAGCCACCTTATTGAATGGAACGAATAGAGTTAGTAGAGTGGAATAAAAAACTACATGATTTATGTAATAAGTTATTTATACACTCTTGTATTTCAGGATGGGGATCCCATCTTTTATTTATGAAAATAGATTTTTGGGTCTAAAAGGTCTTTTATTGATTGAAAGGAGATCATTGTTATGATGGAAAATAATAAGTATCCTTTTCCTAGCATTAGATACTTATTTAATAAAGATAAAGGAGTGTTAAATTTTCCAAATATGGGTATTCACTCTGGTTATCATAATTTAAAGGGTGAATATAGAGGATATTTTGATGTTAAATTTTATTATGAGATATTAATAGTTTGATTTTATATAATTTCCATTCAAATTTAGTAATGCACCTTATGTTTTTCTGGATCCAACGAATTGAGTATTAAAATATTACCTTAATAAATTCAAATTATAATTAATTGATGATATTTTGATATAATAACAAATTTATAAAGAACATGATAACAATCTATGATTAACATTTTTGACCCTTAGAGAAAATTATTTACTTGTAAAATTTTGTACGCGCAGTTTTTAACCCCATGATGTTTCATATATTTTTCTTATTGTATCTATGGATGGAATATCTACCGATCCTTCAAAGAAAAAGGTAATAAAATAGTTTTATATAATGAAGAATATAAATGAGATATATAGTGT
Organism: Viscum album; assembly: GCA_963277665.1. Lineage (NCBI taxonomy): Eukaryota > Viridiplantae > Streptophyta > Magnoliopsida > Santalales > Viscaceae > Viscum > Viscum album. The sequence continues at coordinate 409,810,735 of OY728130.1, forward strand.
TATTAACACCTTGAAATTTTATAATATATTTCACATTAAAAAAATAATTTTTTGTTAAAATTCATTACACATGAAAATGATTCTAAAAAAATAGTGAAATATTGTTGAAATATTATCAGATGGTGGTTATCATATAAATGTTTTATTGGAGGGTCTGAATAGGATTATACATACTATGTAAAAATATATAAAGTTTTTATTTAACAAAAATATATTCATTAATTATGAATAAATAATTACTCCATTTTTTATTAATTCATTTTATGCTCCCATGATATTTTTTTCAAAACGTTTTATTTTTTATTTCATGAATATATAATATAATAAATTTCATAGACTTCTAGAAGTTAAATTTTATGAAAATTATATAATTTCTTTAATTATCATATCAAAATTATCATGTGGTGAATTTATGGTTATTTTTTTGAAAAAAATTATTTTTTGGGGGATTCTGTAAAGAAAACTTTTTAATGGAATCTTTCCTTTATTCTAACGTATTTTCAAAGGGAAATTTTTATTTGGGGTCATTTTAAATTTTAACAGGTTAATTATTTCTATAAAAAATTCAATTTATATCTTTGGGATCTATATTAGACATGATTTTGGCATTAAAAGACTTTTAGACATAAAAATCAATTTTTCGAAGATAAAAATTGTTACATTTTATGAATTTATATTATATTGATTTCAAAAAATTATAGAAATTAAAATTTTAAAAAATATATATTTATAATCAGTATATTTAATACTACATAAAAATTATAATTTTTTTCATAATTAAAGTAAAAATTTAAAACTTTTTCACCATAGTGAAAGGGTAAATCATGATAAATACAGTTAAAAATAATGGGAAAAGGTTTTAAAATATTAATAAAACATTAATTTACCTTATTTAATACTTTTAATTAATACATCCCCTTATATGTTATTAATTTCTATCCATTTAGATCAATTTTCTTGATATTAACTAATATAATATTTTATGTAATGAAAAATACAAAATGCCACTCTCTTCCTTTAAAATTAATCTTCTATGTTCACATAGGGAAAAAACATGTTGTGGATAATTGCCAAATTTTATTTTTATCATAATGAAATTATTATGTTTTGGGTAATTTATCTAATTTTTTTATTAATTATATAATTTCCTTAAACACTTATAAAATGTTGGCAGGGTTCTTGGGAAAACACTAGAATAATCAAAGTATATGATTTTAGAAACATTACATGTAATGTAATATGGACGAATGGTGGTTAAACATGAATTTTATAGTTAATAGTAAATTATTTTTTATTTTTAAATGGTATATATTTTAATTCCACTACTATCATGATTTTCTTAAAGTCAAATTATTAGAATAGTTCTTGAAAATACATTAATAGTATTTTATGTTAAATAATATTCCATTAATTTATTTGAAAATTATAAAAATAAAAAAATAGGAGAAGCATGATTATAAATGGTCTAAATTTTAATGTCCGGGAAACTTGTGATAAATTTATAACATATAATTAAAATAACAACACATTATTAATGAAAGATATTTCACCAAGGTCAAGGCTAAAATTGGTCATCTATGAGCATAAACCAAATGATATATCTTAAAATGCATCCTAAAACAGTAAAAATTTATTTTTTTGTGATTATTTCAAACATATCCTAAATTATCTTATAAATTTTTTCCACATTGTTACGTGGTCACTAAAAAATGAATTTATTATATTAAAATATTTTCATTTGTTGTCATTGTGTCTAATCCTCAACTTATAAAATGAAACATCTACCCTCTCTTATTTACTCTATAATGAGTTATAAATCTCACCAATGAACTACCATGTTATGTTATAAAATTTTCCTACCATGAATCAGATGTTCTTTTATTTTTAAATACCATTCTAGGAGGCCATATGAAGAGATCCAAAGGAAGTATTCAAAAAAATAAGTAATCATTTTTTAGGCTCTTTATAGTTTATTTCCTCTTATACATCCTCTATTTATATGTAACCAATAATTAAATTATTAATATAGTATAAAAAATAAACTAATATGATATTATAATTATGGTGAAACCATTTCCACCTCTTTTCCTTCCCAGGTCATGTGAAAACATTTCTACTTCATAAGTACAACTTACCATCTCCACATATAGGTTTAATAATTATTTCATGACAATTTTAAAAGGATGGTTATAAAAATATAAATAATGAATATATATGAGATTAGTGAAATAATTTTTCTTCTAAAAATATAATATATTATTTACTTTCTTACCCATACACTCATTAAAAAACGATGAAGTTACTTCTGCATACGTGTGGACTATCACGTCCACAAAGTGATGTAATTAATTTTAATTATCTCCTTTCATGGATGATTCTAAATATTTAATTAAGGAATATATATTATATTTTTTGTAATTATGAAAATTATAAATATATTGGAAAAATGATAAATATGAATGTTTTAGGACTACTAAAACTGAAACATTCATGAAAAAAGAAACTGTTAAAACTCATAAATGACGATTTTAATAAATAATTATTAGTAAATAAGTGTTATAATGATATAATTGGATCATATATTATATTAATATTATATATATGGATATATTATATAATTATAAAAAAATTAATATTATTATATAGATTTTAAAAATCACTTATGAGTATAGTCGAACTTGAGGTAAGAGATTACATTAACAATCAAAATTAATTTCAGGATTGTTTATTTTTGACTTTACTATGAGAGATATTATATGTTCCTTATCTAATAAATACCATTCATTTTATTCTCCTCTGCTTGTTCATGAATTTTTTTTAATAATACCATTTATATCCCTTAGTTCTTAAAATGATTAAGAATATGTTTTAAAGAAAAACAGACATTATTTCCTCATTGGTTAGGATTCTTTTTCTACCATGACAATTTTTTGTTTAAAATATTTTCAAGAATGTTTTAAATATTATCCGAATATTTATTAAAAAAAATTCCCATGATTTAATTCCTATAATTTTATTAAAAATAATCATCTTTCCATTTTTTGAACAAGGCGCTATTTTCTAAAAGTGTAAATGAAGTCATTGTATTAATATACAATGCATACAAATGTTTCTACCAATATTAAGAATAATTTATTTTAATACTCTTTTAAAAGAGTCCATGGTTATTAAAAATAATGTTTTACCTAATATTCTTGAAATTTACAAATTTTAAATAATAGTTTTCAAAATAAAAAGGGTATTTATATCAACAAAAACATTTTATAGTAACTTTTAAAGGTTATTTCATCTATTCCAACACTGATTGATATTACTAAGGATTTTTTCCATTTATAAATTTTTTATGCCTACATATGGTTTATGAAGATGACATATTGTTGTTTCATATTACTAATTAAATAAAGATAATTTTTGACAAAAAAGGTATTTCGAGATTGAATTTTATTGATCATTTAAAATTTGACCAATGCATAGGACGTGAAAGTGAAGGGTGGGTCCCAAATATATATAGAACTATGATTCATTGACAAGTATTGTGAGAGAAAGTAGAAATCATTCCATATTAGATGGTAATTCAGTTTACACCTTCCCATCAATTAAGAATGATTCCTGGGTTGAGATGCCATGATGGTAAGAATCATTATATATTGGTTGAGAGGAATTGATTATCAATGCCTAATATTATACATCTTAGTTATTAAGAATTAAGTTAATATTTTACATGCCTTTTGAATTTTGATATTATTTCTGGATTTTCATTGAACTAACACTACTAGAAAAGGGGGCATTGAAGCCCCCCAGACTCGGGCGACCGCCATTGGCGGTCTCTATAGATAACCAATAGCGACCGCCAATGGCGGTCACTAACCTACATAAAAAAAACGGGGGGCTTCTGCCCCCTCCCCCCCCCCCCTCCCCCTCGACCCTGATCCCCCCCGATCGCCGCCCTAACCCCCTCCCTCCCTCGCTGCCCTCCCTCGCCGCCCTCCCCTCCCCAGCCGCCCGCCCTCCCCCACCGCCCACCCTCCCCCGCTACCCGCCCTCCCCCGCCGCCCGGCCTCGCCCGCCGCCCGCCCTCCCCCGCCGCCCGCCCTCCCCCGCCGCCCGCCCGCCCCCGCCGCCTACCCTCCTGCTGCCGCCCTCCGCCCTCGGGCCTCCGGCCGCCGCCCTCGGGCCTCCGGCCACCGCCCTCCGGCCCCCGTCCACCGCCCTCCGGCCTCTCGCCCCCCCCCCCCCACCCCGGACGTCACCCGCACCCCGGACAGCCCCCGCCGCGCACTCTGGACCGCCCCCCGCACCCCGGACGCCTCCCCACACCCCGGACAGCCCCCCCCCCCCCCCCGCGCACTCCGGACCGCCCCCCGCACCCCGGACGCCTCCCCGCACCCTAGACAGCCGCCACCCCCCCCCCCCCCCCCCGCGCACTCCGGACCACCCCCCCGCACCCCGGACGCCTCCCCGCACCCCGGACAGCCCCCCCTGCACTCGGACACCCCCCCTCCAAACCCGGACAGCCCCCCCGCACCCCGGACAGCACCCCCCCCCCCCCCCCCCGCACCCCGGACAGGCCCCCCGCACCCCGGACACCCCACCCCGCACCCCCGACAGCCGCCCTGCACCCCAGACAGGCCCCCCCTCCCCCGCACCCCGGACACCCCCGCACCCCAACACCCCTGCCCCGCACCCCTGACAGGCCCCCCAACACCCCGGACACCCCTCCCTGCACCTCAGACAGCCCCCCCCCCCCCCCCCCCCGACCCCGTACACCCCCCCCCCCTCGCTGCTTGTCCCCCCTCCCCTCACCGCCTCCTCTCCTCCAGCTCCCCGCCGCCGCCGCCGCCCGTCCCCTCCCTTGCCGCACCGCCTTTGGCTCCGGCTCCCCTTTGCTGCCTCCTCTCCCTCACAGCACCGCCTTCGGCTCCCCTCCCTTTCAGTTTTGTAGCTCAATCAGGTAACATGAGCTTTCAGTTACATTATTATTTTATCAATGGTTCATAAAAAAATGGTTAATATTTATTTTGAATATAGTTGATTTGAAAAATGTAAATGTAATAAGTATTGTGTAAATGTTTGTTATACAGATATTATTATGGATAAGAGTTGGATTGATCTTCCAAATCTAACGTCTAGAGAATATTTCAATGGCATTATGCAGTTTATTGACTTCACGAGAGGATTTGAAAGTGACTAAATTAGTTGTCCATGTAGAAAATGTGCTAACAGATATCAATTCACACGAGATACTGTGAGGGAGCACCTTTTCTTTAATGGATTTCTGAAAAATTATAAGAGTTGGACTCGTCATGGAGAAGAATATGTTTGTTGTCAAAATACAGATGCAGCTCAGATGGATGTTGATGCAAGGATGACTGATCCAATGCATGAAATGCTTACTGAAATGGTACGTGGGTTTGATCCTGAAGGCATTGACATCCAGAATCTTGAGACCGGTGAGATAAATCTTTGCTCTGGTGCAGATCGTGATTCGAGGTGGTTTTATGAAGTACTTGATGATGCGAAAACAGAATTATATCCTGGATGTACTTCTTACAATAAACTGTCATTTATCGTGGAGTTGTTGCATTTTAAGACTTTGAATAATTGGTCAGACACATCATTCGACATGCTTTTGGTTTTATTGAAAAAAGTTCTTCCTGTCGACGCTAAGATTCCTGAGTCGTATTACTATGCTCATAAGATGACAGAGAACTTAGGTTTTACATATGAGACTATAGATGCATGTGCAAACAACTGTATGTTGTTTAGAAATGAAACTGCTCATTTGGATATTTGTACGGTTTGTGGCGCTTCCAGGTGGAAAGAGAACAGGGGAAATAAGACTCATCAAAGTCAGATTGCGATACAGGGGAAACCGATTTCCGTAAAGCAAATGCGTTACTTTCCCCTTAAACCGAGGTTGAAAAGATTTTTTATGTCATCTAAAGTTTCTAATTTAATGAGATGGCATGCAGAAAGAGTTCATGAAAGTGACATGTTAACCCACCCGGCAGACTCTCATGCATGGAAGGATTTTGATAAGAGACATCTCGACTTTTCTAAAGATGTTCGTAATGTCCGATTGGGATTGGCAGCAGATGGTTTCAATCCATTCAAGTCTATGGTTGGTGCAACTCATAGCACATGGCCCGTGGTGTTGGTTCCATATAATCTTCCTTTGTGGCTTTGTATGAAGCAACAATTTATATTACATTCCACTCTTATTGATGGACCTAAAAGTCCGGGGGATAAGATTGATGTTTACCTTCAGCCATTGATTGATGAGTTGAGTGAATTTTGGGGCGATGGTGTGATGACTTATGACTGCGAAACGAATGAAATGTTCAAACTGCATGCTGCTTTATTGTGGACAATCAATGACTTCCCAGCTTATGAAAATTTATCAGGCTGGAGTACGAAAGGGGAATTTGCTTTCCCTTGTTGCAATAAAAGTAAAAAATCTGTATGGCTTAAACATTCCAAAAAATGGGCATACATGGGTCACATGCGTTTTCTCCCTCCCCAGCACAGGTTCAGAAAGGACAGAGTGGCATTTGATGGTTCTAGAGAGTTCATCTCAGCACCAAAGATCATGACAGGAGTCGAAATGTTATCCCAGATTGAGGAAGAAAATATCCGCACGGTATATGAAATTCAGGATTTGGTGGCTCCTCCAGTACGTAATATTCGTGCTGCGGGTAGGCATCGCAGTCACAATTGGAAAAAGAAAAGTATTTTTTATAGTATTCCGTATTGGAAAACTAACATGTTGAGGAATAATTTGGATTTCATGCACATTGAAAAAAATGTTTGTGATAACATATTGTGGACCATTTTAGGTGTCAGTGGAAAGTCAATGGATCATGTTAATGCACGCCGTGATTTGGAAGAAATGGGTTTAAGGAAACAGTTGCATTTACAGTTAGCTGAGGGAAACAAGGCATATATGCCTGCTGCACAGTATTCGATGACTACAGAGGAGAAAGAGACATTTCTTTCCATTTTGAAGATGGTCAAGGTGCCTGATGGTTACTCTTCTAATATTTCAAAGTATGTGAATCTGATGAGCAAGACATTGCAAGGGTTGAAAAGTCATGACAATCACATATTACTTCAGCAGTTGATTCCAATCGCAATTTGTGATTGTTTATCCCCCAATGTTGTTCAGCCCTTGATTGAGATGAGTAATTTTTTTAGACATCTTTGTTTAAGAAATCAACGAATGAGTGATTTAAAAAGTTTGCAGGACCGAATTGTACTTACACTTTGTCACATTGAGAAAATTTTCCCCCCCTCATTTTTCGATGTTATGGTCCACTTGACAGTGCACCTAACTGATGAAGTAATGGCTGCTGGTCCAGTGCAATTCAGGTGTATGTATCCTATTGAACGGTATTTGAGTACATTGAAAATATTTGTACGCAACAGAGCTCGTCTAGAGGCATCAATAGCCAATGGTTATTTGATGGATGAGTGTACTAACTTTTGTGTAGAATATCTTACGGATGTTGAAACAAAATTAGATAAGCCCTCTCGGATTCATGATAGTCCAGTTGGAGAAGGAACCACATTTGATATGGACAACATCGAGTGGATACAAACACATCGATATATCTTGTTCAATACTCCATCAGTTGCACCATTAATGCAGTAAGTATCTTATCAATGTGCTTGTATAACTTTTAAATGTTTTGTTTGCATAAGTTGATCTTTTAAACATCGCGTAATCATTTGCAGGAAACACATTAATGAGATAAAAAAAGAGATGCATCGTGCGACTGAGTTGCAAATTCAACAATCTCATTATGCGGCATTTCATGATTGGTTCAAGGATTATGTATGTATAAATTAATTTTCATTATGAGTGAAGTATTAAACTAATTCTTTCTGCATATATCAGTATTGATTTTTATAAATTATGTAGGTTCTTAAGCTGAGGGAGTTAGGGGACCCCACGCTACCTGAAGTATTTATCCAACTGGATGAGGGTCCATCTATAACGGCTCGTCGTTATAAAGCTATTGATGCTAATGGTTTTCGATTTCGCATTAAAGATGTTGATGACAAACGAGCAACACAAAACAGTGGCATCAGTTGTCCCTTTGTCGATTCTGGTTATTACTATGGTCAATTGATAAACATCATTGAAGTTGTATACACACACGGTTTGAAGTACATATTGTTAAAGTGTAATTGGGTTGATCCAGTGCGTGGATGTAAAGTCGATCAATATCAGTTTTCATTGGTGAATTTTAACTATATGTTATATAGAAATAATGAACGAGTTGAGAATGAACCTTTCATTTTGACATCACAAGCGCAACAAGTATTCTTCGTTACTTTGCCTTCGGATCCAAGTTGGCAAGTTGTTGTCAAAATTTCTCGGCGAGGAGTGTTTTTATTTGAAGAAGATGAACCCGAGACTGTTCCGTTTGTTTACCAACAACTTGATCAACATACCGTAGTTCAACATGAAGAAGATATTTATTGGGTCAGAGTGGCTGTTGAAGGAGAAACGGTCGATTTTCAGGCTTAATGAAAGGTATAATTGTTTTCCCGCTATTCAGTAGAATGTCCTAGGATATCATAAATTATCTAATCATTTTATAAATCCTTATAAGTTTTAATCCTCACTTTTGTAAGTTAATTTAGTCATAAATATTTAGGTTGATTAACTTTATGATTTTTTAAAATTCATTCACAACTAATTATTCAATCCATTTTTTGTTTGATTAACAGTTGTACAAGTTTGATTTATTAAGAACAATCCAATTTATCTTTTAAACACTTTGGACTCATTACTGATATTTTCTATGACTGCAGACATGTCAGGGGAAGAGGCAGAAGATCCACATCATCCATCTGAGGCATCTACGTCTTAGGGTCGAGGTATGTTTGAATGTCATTGTTTATATTTTTTATGTAATTGACATATATATATATAACATTTGTCAATTTATATATAAAATTGTTTTCAACAGGATCAGACTCGGCTGCTTCTTCCTCTCGCAGGAGAGGCCCTGGTCGTGGCATATTATCATGGAATTCCGACACGACGATAGATGTTTCATTTGATGAGGTATTTCATCCCATGGGACTGAATGCCCCGGCATTTATTCGTCAGCTGGGTCATATCATACGTTACCCACATCGATTTCCATTGACCACACGTGATTGGGCTTCTATCCCTCAGGACACATTAGATCGTCTATGGAGGGAGGTTCAGGTAAGAAAATAATTTTACTTTATTTTCTATTTTTAAAGAATACTAATATGTTTGATTATTTTCTTTATAGCAAAATTTGAAAGTATGCCCTGAAGAGTTTCGGCCCGTGTGTATGAGCAAATGCCGTAAGATGTGGAATGATTATAAAGGAAAAGTGAAGAGGGACCACTGGGTACCAAATGTGGGTGCCCTTGACATTTTGGAAAAGGTCCCGAGAGGTGTCCTCCCGGCTCAGTGGCGTGACTTGGTTGCATATTGGTCTACTGAGGGTGTTGCGGTTTGTATATTAATTATTTTGCTGTATATATATTTTCAAGAATATGTGATTTGTTTGAAATTTGAATGAATTGAATGTAGGAGGTGTCAACACGCCATTCGGAGAATCGAGCGTTGCAGGGACCAGCTCACAGGCTCGGGACTCGTCACGTGTCTCAGATCCGACATGAGGTATATATTATTCATTTTTTAATTTATTAATTAATATGGTTTTGTGTTTATATTCTTTTAATATACAGTTGCGAGGGCAAGGTACAGCAACTGATAAAATGTCGGTGTGGGTAAGGACTCGTGATCGCAATGATCCATAGGTTGCAGCATTGATAGTAAGTGTCTGTACTTACCAATAATTACATAAATCTATATATTAACATATATATATTTATATATATTTAAATATTTCATAGGCTCAATTTGAATCTGAGTTAGAGCATCTGCCAGAGGACCAGCGACAGCTTCCCATGCGACGGGATGAGATCTTTCATCGCATTATTGGTCGGGATGGGCATGGCTATAGTTTGACCTATGGAGCAGGGATTCCTCGTTCTGTAGTGTCACGCGTTGCGGTTGTCGGTCCTGCTGTTGCTCATATGACACAGCATATGTCAGATTTTGAGGCACGGCTGCGCGCTTCCGAGGAGACAAATGCGCAATTGACAGCTGAGGTTAGAGAACTGCAGGAATATGTGCGTCGAGCTGATGGTACAGGGGATCATACGACGCATGTATATACTGTATTTATTTATTTAATTTAAATTATTTTTGTTATTATAATATTTATAATGTTTATTTGTTGTAGGCACCTGGCCCACCAGAAGGAGGTAGCAGTGATGACAACGCGTGACGCACCATATATTCACGAGATATGTTTTTTGTTTTTACTGGTAGGGTTGACATTGATGTACTGTATTTATTCATTTATGTAATGCATTATTACCATCCATGGTGGTCTTTTAAATATTTTATACACATATTGAGTTTTTGATCAGATAATCTTGAATGATTCTACATTTGAAAAAGTCGAACTAATTCCAACAGCCCCCCCCCCCCCGCACCCCCGTACTGCCCCCCTCACCCCCGTACAGCCCCCCGCACCCACGTACACCCCCCCCCCCCCCCCCGCACCCCCGTACAGCCCCCCCCCCCCTCGCACCGCCGTACTGCCCCCCCCCCCCCCCCCGCACCCCCGTACAGCCCCCCGCACCACCGTACCCCCCCGCACCCCCGTACACCCCCCCGCACCCCCGTACAGCCCCCCGCACCTCCGTACTGCCCCCCCCCCCCCCCCGCACCCCCGTACAGCGCCCCCGCACCCCCGTACAACCCCCCGCACCCCCGTACGGCCCCCCGCACCCCCGTACAGCCCCTCGCACCCCCGTACAACCCCCCCCCCCCCCCCCCCCCCCCGCACCCCCGTACAGCACCCCCGCACCCCCGTACAACCCCCCACACCCCCGTACTGCCCCCCGCACCCCCGTACTGCCCCCCGCCACCCCTGTACTGCCCCCCGCACCCCCGTACAGCCCCCCCCCCCCCCTCACCCCCGTACATCCCCCCGCACCCCCGTACTGCCCTCCGCCACCCCCGTACAGCCCCCCGCACCCCCGTACTGCCCCCCGCACGTCCGATTGTGTCCTTTTCAGCAGCGCGGCGCGTGCTGAAATGGCGCGTTGGGGGGTCAAAACCACCCGAACGACCTACGAATGCCACGAAACCGTACGACAACATCCAGGGCGTAAATTGTGAAATGGTCGGCCAGACGGCACCTCATTCAGAGGTTCCGTGTGACCGCGGCGGCCAGAAACGTGTTTCCGGCGCCATTAAACACCAAAACGGCGTGCGGCGGTCCAATTCGGAGCAAACGTGCTCCGAACAACCTGAACCTGCACGGGAACGATAGAAAAATTATTCCTGAGATGCAGAAGGAGGCCGCACATCCATCGTACGTGCGGTGCACACTGCACGTCCGTTTGTGTCCTTTTCAGCAGCGCGGCGCACGCTGAAATGGCGCGTTGGGGGGTCAAAACCACACGAACGACCTCCGAATGCCACGAAACTGTAAGAAAACATCCGAGACGTGAATTGTGAAATGGGCGGCCAGACGGCACCTCATTCGGAGGTGCCGTGTGACCGCGGCGGCCGGAAACGCGTTTCCGGCGCCATAAAACACCAAAACGGCGTGCGGCGGTCCAATTCGGAGCAAACGTGCTCCGAACGACCTGAAACTGCATGGGAACGATAGAAATATTATTCCTGAGATACAGGAGGAGGCCGCATGTCCATCGGACATGCGGTGCGCGCGGCACGTCCGATTGTGTTCTTTTTAGCAGCGCGGCGCGCGCTGAAATGGCGCGTTGGGGGGTCAAAACCACCCGAACGACCTCCGAATGCCAAGAAACCGTACGACAACATCTGGGGCGTGAATTGTGAAATGGTCGGCCAGACGGAACCTCATTCAGAGGTGCCGTGTGACCGCGGCGGCCGGAAACAAGTTTCCGGCGCCATTAAACACCAAAACGGCGTGTGGCGGTCCCATTCAGAGCAAATGTGCTCCGAATGACCTGAAACCTCACGGGAACGATAGAAATATTATTCCTGAGATGCAGGAGGAGGCAGCACGTCCAGCAGACATGCGGTGCACGCGGCACGTCCGATTGTGTCTTTTTTAGCAGCGCGGCACGCGCTGAAATGGCGCGTTGGGGGGTCAAAACCACCCGAACGACCTCCGAATGCCACGAAACCGTACGACAAAATCCGGGACATGAATTGTGAAATGGTCGGCCAGACGGCACCTCATTCGGAGGTGCCGTGTGACCGCGGCGACCGGAAACGCGTTTCCGGCGCCATTAAACACCAAAACGGCGTGCGGCGGTCCAATTCGGAGAAAACGTGCTCCGAACGACCTGAAACCGCACGGGAACGATAGAAATATTATTCCTGAGATGCAGGAGGAGGCCGCACGTCCATCGGACGTGCGGTCCGCGCGGCACGTCCGATCGTGTCCTTTTTAGCAGCGCGACGCGCGCTGAAATGGCGCGTTGGGTGGTCAAAACCACCCGAACGACCTCCAAATGCCACAAAACCGTACGACAACATCCGGGGCGTGAATTGTGAAATGGTCGGCCAGACGGCACCTCATTCGGAGGTGCCGTGTGACCGCGGCGACCGGAAACGCATTTCTGGCGCCATTAAACACCAAAACGGCGTGCGGCGGTCCAATTCGGAGCAAACGTGCTCTGAACGACCTGAAACCGCACGGGAACGATAGAAATATTATTCCTGAGATGCAGGAGGATGTCGCACGTCCATCGGACGTGCGGTGCGCGCGGAACGTCCGATTGTGTCCTTTTCAGCAGCGCGGCGCGCGCTGAAATTGCGCGTTGGGGGGTCAAAACCACCCGAACGACCTCCGAATGACACGAAACCGTACGATAACATCCGGGGTGTGAATTGTGAAATGGACGGCCAGACGGCACCTCATTCGGAGATGCCGTTTGACCGCGGCGGCCGGAAACGCGTTTCCGGCGCCATTAAACACCAAAACGGCGTGCGACGGTCCAATTCGGAGCAAACGTGCTCCGAACGACCTGAAACCACACGAGAACGATAGAAATATTATTTCTGAGATGCAGGATGAGGCCGCACATCCATCGGACGTGCGGTGCGCGCGGCACGTCCGATTGTGTCCTTTTCAGCAGCGCGGCGCGCTCTGAAATGGCGCGTTGGGGGGTCAAAACCACTCGAACGACCTCCGAATGCCACGAAACCGTACGACAACATCCGGGGCGTGAATTGTGAAATGTTCTGCCAGACAGCACCTCATTCGGAGGTGCCGTGTGACCGCGGCGGCCGGAAACGCGTTTCCGGCGCCATAAAACACCAAAACGGCGTGCGGCGGTCCAATTCGGAGCAAAGGTGCTCCGAACGACCTGAAACCGCACGAGAACGATAGAAATATTATTCCTGAGATGCAGGAGGAGGCCGCACATCCATCGGATGTGCGGTGCGCGCGGCACGTCCGATTGTGTCCTTTTCAGCAGCGCGGCGCGCGCTGAAATCGCGCGTTGGGGGGTCAAAACCACCAGAACGACCTCCGAATGCCACGAAACCGTACGACAACATCCGGGGCGTGAATTGTGAAATGGTCGGCCAGACGGCACCTCATTCGGAGGTGCCGTGTGACCACGGCGGCCAGAAACGTGTTTCTGGCGCCATTAAACACCAAAACGGCGTGCGGCGGTCCCATTCGGAGCAAACTTGCTCCGAAAGACCTGAAACCGCACGGGAACGATAGAAATATTATTCTTGAGATGCAGGAGAAGTCAGCACGTCCAGCGGACGTGCGATGCGCGCGACACGTCCGATTGTGTTCTTTTCACCAGCGCGGCGAGCGCTGAAATGGCGCGTTGGGGGGTCAAAACCACCTGAATGACCTCCGAGTGCCACGAAACCGTACGTCAACATCCGGGGCGTGAATTGTGAAATGGTCGGCCAGACGGAACCTCATTCGAAGATGCTGTTTGACCGCGGCGGCCGGAAATGCGTTTCCGGTGCCATTAAACACCAAAACGGCGTGTGGTGGTCCAATTCGGAGAAAACGTGCTCCGAATGACCTGAAACCGCACGGGAACGATAGAAATATTATTGCTGAGATGTAGGAGGAGGCCGCACGTCCATCGGACATGCGGTGCACGCGGCACGTCCGATTGTGTTCTTTTCAGCAGCGCGGCGCGCGCTAAAATGACGCGTTGGGGGGTCAAAACCACCCGAACGACCTCTGAATGCCACGAAACCGTACGACAACATCCGGGGCGTGAATTGTGAAATGGTCGGCTAGAAGGAACCTCATTCGGAGGTGTCGTGTGACCGCGGCGGCCGGAAACGCGTTTCCGGCGCCATTAAACACCAAAACGACGTGCGACAGTCCAATTCGGAGCAAACGTGCTCCGAACGACCTGAAACCACACGGGAACGATAGAAATATTATTACTGAGAAGCAGGAGGAGGCCGCACGTCCATCGGACGTGCGGTGCACGCGGCACATCCGATTGTGTCCTTTTCAGCAGCGCGACGCGCGCTGAAATGGCGCGTTGGGGGGTCAAAACCACCCGAACGACCTCCGAATGCCACGAAACCATACGAAAACGTCCTAAGCGTGAATTGTGAAATGGTCGGCCAGACGGAACCACATTCGGAGGTGTCGTTTGACCGCGGCGGCCGGAAACGCGTTTCCGGTGCCACTAAACACCAAAACGGCGTGCGGCGGTCCAATTCGGAGCAAACGTGCTCCGAACGACCTGAAACCGCACGAGAACGATAGAAATATTATTCCTGAGATGCAGGAGGAGGCCGCACATCCATCGGACGTGCGGTGCGCGCGGCACGTCCGATTGTGTCCTTTTCAGCAGCGCGGCGCGCGCTGAAATGGCGCGTTGGGGGGTCAAAACCACCCGAACGACCTCTGAATGCCACGAAACCGTACAAAAATATCCGGGGAGTGAATTGTGAAATGGTCGGCCAGACGGCACCTCATTCGGAGGTGCCGTGTGACCGCGGCGGCCGGAAACGCGTTTCCGGCGCCATAAAACACCAAAACGGCGTGCGGCGGTCCAATTCGAAGAAAACGTGCTCCGAACGACCTGAAACCGCCCAGGAACGATAGAAATATTATTTCTGAGATGCAGGAGGAGGCCGCACATCCATCGGACGTGCGGTGCGCGCGACACGTCCGATTGTGTCCTTTTCAGCAGCGCGGCGCACGCTGAAATCGCGCGTTGGGGGGTCAAAACCACCCCAACGACCTCCGAATGCCACGAAACCGTACGACAACATCCGGGGCGTGAATTGTAAAATGGTCGGCCAGACGGAACTTCATTCGGTGGTGCCGTGTGACCGCGGCGGCCGGAAACGCGTTTCCGGCGCCATTAAACACCAAAACGGCGTGCGGCGGTCCCATTAGGAGGAAACGTGCTCCGAAAGACCTGAAACCGAACGGGAACGATAGATATATTATTCCTGAGATGCAGGAGGAGGCAGCATGTCCAGGGGACGTGCGGTGTGCGTGGCACGTCCGATTGTGTACTTTTCAGCAGCGCCGCGCGCGCTGAAATGGCGCGTTGGGGGGTCAAAACAACCCGAACGACCTCCGAATGCCACGAAACCGTACGACAACATCCGGGGTCTGCATTGTGAACTGGTCGGCCAGACGGAACCTCATTCAGAGGTGCCGTTTGACCCCGGCGGCCGGAAACGCGTTTCCGGCGCCATTAAACACCAAAACGGCGTGCGACGGTCCAATTCGGAGAAAACGTGCTCCGAACGACCTGAAACCGCACGGGAACGATATAAATATTATTCCTGAGATGCAGGAGGAGGCCGCATGTCCATCGAACGTGCGGTGCGTGCGGCACGTCCGATTGTGTCCTTTTCAGCAGCGCGACGCGCGCAGAAATGGCGCGTTGGGGGGGTCAAAACCACCAGAACGACCTCCGAATGCCACGAAACCGTACGACAACATCCGGGGCGTGAATTGTGAAATGGTCGGCCAGACGACACCTCATTCGGAGGTGCCGTTTGACCGTGGCGGCCGGAAACGCGTTTCCGGCGACATAAAACACCAAAACGGCGTGCGGCGGTACCATTCGGTTGGCAGAGTTAATTTTTAACAGGTTAATTATTTCTATAATAAATTCAATTTATATCTTTGGGATCTATATTAGACATGATTTTGGCATTAAAAGACTTTTAGACATAAAAATCAATTTTTCGAAGATAAAAATTGTTACATTTTATGAATTTATATTATATTGATTTCAAAAAATTATAGAAATTAAAATTTTAAAAAATATATATTTATAATCAGTATATTTAATACTACATAAAAATTATAATTTTTTTCATAATTAAAGTAAAAATTTAAAACTTTTTCACCACAGTGAAAGGGTAAATCATGATAACTACAGTTAAAAATAATGAGAAAAGGATTTAAAATATTAATAAAACATTAATTTACCTTATTTAATACTTTTAATTAATACATCCTCTTATATGTTATTAATTTCTATCCATTTAGATCAATTTTCTTAGATATTAACTAATATAATATTTTATGTAATGAAAAATACAAAATGCCACTCTCTTCCTTTAAAATTAATCTTATATGTTCACATAGGGAAAAAACATGTTGTGGATAATTGCCAAATTTTATTTTTATCATAATGAAATTATTATGTTTTGGTTAATTTATCTAATTTTTTTATTAATTATATAATTTCCTTAAACACTTATAAAATGTTGGCAGGGTTCTTGGGAAAACACTAGAATAATCAAAGTATATGATTTTAGAAACATTACATGTAATGTACTATGGACGAATGGTGGTTAAACATGAATTTTATAGTTAATAGTAAATTATTTTTTATTTTTAAATGGTATATATTTTAATTCCACTACTATCATGATTTTCTAAAAGTCAAATTATTATAATAGTTCTTGAAAAGACATTAATAGTATTTTATGTTAAATAATATTCCATTAATTTATTTGAAAATTATAAAAATACAAAAATTGGAGAAGCATGATTATAAATGGTCTAAATTTTAATGTCCGGGAAACTTGTGATAAATTTTTAACATATAATTAAAATAACAACACATTATTAATGAAAGATATTTCACCAAGGTTAAGGCTAAAATTGGTCATCTATGAGCATAAACCAAATGATAGGTCTTAAAATGCATCCTAAAACAATAAAAATTTATTTTTTTGTGATTATTTCAAACATATACTAAATTATCTTATAATGTTTTTCCACATTGTTCCTTGGTAACTAGAAAATGAATTTATTATATTAAAATATTTTCATTTGTTGTAATTGTGTCTAATCCTAAACTTATAAAATGAAACATCTACCCTCTCTTATTTACTCCATAATGAGTTATAAATCTCACCAATGAACTACCATGTTATGTTATAAAATTTTCATACCATGAATCATATGTTCTTTTATTTTTAGAGACCATTCTAGGAGGCCATATGAAGAGATCCAAAGGAAGTATTCAAAAGAATAAGTAATCATTTTTTAGGCTGTTTATAGTTTATTTCCTCTTATACTTCCTCTATTTATATGTAACCAATAATTAAATTATTAATATAGTATAAAAAATAAAATAATATGATATTATAATTATGGTGAAACCATTTCCACCTCTTTTCTTTCCCAGGTCATGTGAAAACATTTCTACTTCATAAGTCCAACTTACCATCTCCACATATAGGTTTAATAATTATTTCATGAAACTTTTACAAGGATGGTTATAAAAATATAAATAATGAATATATATGAGATTAGTGAAATAATTTTTCTTCTAAAAATATAATATATTATTTACTTTCTTACCCATACACTCATTAAAAAATGATGAAGTTACTTCTGCATACGTGTGGACTATCACGTCCACAAAGTGATGTAATTAATTTTAATTATCTCCTTTCATGGATGATTCTAAATATTTAATTAAGGAATATATATTATATTTTTGTAACTATGAAAATTATAAATATATTGGAAAAATGATAAATATGCATGTTTTAGGACTACTAAAACTGAAACATTCATGAAAAAAGAAACTGTTAAAACTCATAAATGACGATTTTAATAAATAATTATTAATAAATAAGTGTTATAATGATATAATTGGATCATATATTATATTAATATTATATATATGGAAATATTATATAATTATAAAAAAATTAATATTATTATATAGATTTTAAAAATCACTTATGAGTATAGTCGAACTTGAGGTACGAGATTACATTAACAATCAAAATTAATTTCAGGATTGTTTATTTTTGACTTTACTATGAGAGATATTATATGTTCCTTATCTAATAAATACCATTCATTTTATTCTCCTCTGGTTGTTCATGAAATTTTTGTTTAATAATACCATTTATGTCCTTTAGTACTTAAAATGATTAAGAATATGTTTTAAAGAAAAACAGACATTATTTCCTCATTGGTTAGGATTCTTTTTCTACCATGACCATTTTTTGTTTAAAATATTTTCAAGAATGTTTTAAATATTATCCGAATATTTATTAATAAAATTCCCATGATTTAATTCCTATAATTTTTTTAAAAATAACCATCTTTCCATTTTTTGAACAAGGCACTATTTTCTAAAAGTGTAAATGAAGTCATTGTATTAATATACAATGCATACAAATGTTTCTACCAATATTAAGAATAATTTATTTTAATACTCTTTTAAAAGAGTCCATGGTTATTACAAATAACGTTTTACCTAATATTCTTGAAATTTACAAATTTTAAATAATAGTTTTCAAAATAAAAAGGGTATTTATATCAACAAAAACATTTTATAGTAACTTTTAAAGGTTATTTCATCTATTCCAACACTGATTGATATTACTAAGGATTTTTTCCATTTATAAATTTTTTATCCCTACATATGGTTTATGAAGATGACATATTGTTGTTTCATATTACTAATTAAATAAAGATAATTTTTTACAGAAAAGGTATTTCGAGATTGAATTTTATTGATCATTTAAAATTTGACCAATGCATAGGACGTGAAAGTGAAGGGTGGGTCCCAAATATATATAGAACTATGATTCATTGACAAGTATTGTGAGAAAAAGTAGAAATCATTCCATATTAGATGGTAATTCAGTTTACACCTTCCCATCAATTAAGAATGATTCCTGGGTTGAGAGGCCATGATGGTAAGAATCATTATATATTGGTTGAGAGGAATTGATCATCAATGCCTAATATTATACATATTAGTTATTAAGAATTAAGTTAATATTTTACATGTCTTTTGAATTTTGATATTATTTCTAGATTTTCATTGAACTAATTCTGATGATTGAATAGTGTTTCACACCATTTTTCTAGTGAGTTTCCAATGGTCTTTATTCATGGAACCTGAAATGCCCAATAGTTCATGAATCAATGATATAGACATATATTCCAAAGATAGGTGATCACTATGAAATTGTTTTGAATTCCTATTAGGAAATCGTATTGATTGAGATGAAGGGTGGACAGACTCATGACTCATGTTGGGGAGGATTATTTCCAACTATGGGACTCTCTTATAGATTTATGTCATATTCATGAACCCTTTAAAAAATAAAAATAAAAATTTATCAAACACTTTACATTTAAAATATATCACATATACATATTATATTAACCACATACAAGTATTAAGGGTTCACCATCAATGGAACCATATATCTGTATCTGAGGTTATCCATTGAGATATCCACATATATGTATCAAGGTTCTCCATGCCATCTCATTATTTACTAATTAATGATTTATTTTAAAGGTATATAGTTTAAGAAATCATGGATGGGTTCTATTGAGTTTATAACCATATAGGGAAGTGGTTATAATACTGATATAATTATTAGGTCCATGAGATGGGATTCCTACATAACCTTGTGAAAGGAATCAGAACCCAAATAGTTTTGGTTCCACATAACAGGACTTGTTGTACAATTTAAGGTTGTGTGACAGAGACCATGACGTGTAGTTTAATTTCAAGCAACAAAGATGTATAGGTGAAAAGATACAAATCAAGGTTAATGCAAGATATATGCATGAGAAACCCTTTATGGTTAACACAGTTATGAACATGGTTTGAGGGGAATAAATTTATCTTACAAGAAATATGACCATGTGAAAACAACTCTCATCGGGAATATATATAGATTAAGATGATATATAAAGGACAAAGAATAGATGTAGTCTCCAAATGTGGGGTAATAAACTTACTTGGTATATAGACCAATAAGGATGTTTGAGGGTCAAAATTATTAGGTTTTAACCTCCGGGAGGCTTCCAATATATCCCATTGGGAACGGAATAAAATCCCACATAGTTTGATAGTTACTGGGCCAACACATTTGTGGGAGGCCAAATATTACATTTTATGAAATATATCCAGTGCAAAGTTCATTTTGTAGGTAATATGACCCTTTCAGAGGATGATAACAATGTTTGTGTCTCAAAAATAGTGGAAGGCCCATGATAATGTTTTGATGAAGCTAGATTCCAGATCACTATTGATAACTAAAATCACATCTGTCATGCTCAGTGTGAGAAACAAGGGACATTATAAGAACATTGAATTAAGAAATCATGTTTGAGATGGAGTTAAACATAAATCAGAATCACGAGTCAAAAATTACTCCTTATTCACCGATGATAAATAGTGAGGATATGGAATTCTGGAGGAATATAAAATATTTCAAGAAAGTCTAGAAGCTTACTCTAGGTGGGATGCCCATTTTTCTCTTCATCCACCGGTGGATAAAAAATGTCTACGATTAGGTAGTAATGTATAAATATGGGAGTTTTCTATTCCCATAACATTTCATGATTCTAAAACCCACCATTGTGGATAATGTGTTTTTTGAATGCATATATACCTCCTAAGTATTGTCACAATTTAGGAAGTATATGTAACTTCTCTCATCAGTAAATCTCCTACCACCACTGTTAATATCCGGATCCTCATTACCATATGAATGCATAATTTTATATAGTGTGATGATGTTACCTAATAAGTATGTTAAATGTGGGACATTCATTACTAAGGTAATTATTGATCATGAGAGGGAATTTATAATGTATCCCATCCCCATTCCGGATGAATTTGGGGGTCTTCGAGGATGTCTCCCCGAAATAATTCCCAAGTATCTGTATTGGTTAGAGAGATCCATTTTGAATATTTTTTTCCTACGCAATTATGAGCCAAATGCTATATGGAAGTTTTAAAATTAGTCTAGAGGGGTCAAATACCATAAGGGTTCGTCATTCCACATATTTTTCATTCTAAACATTACCAGACACCACAATGGTAGATCTTCATCAAAGGGGATTAGTTTTACATTGATTTCCTACATGGGTGATATAGGATCCCCTTTACATGAGATTACTAAAGTCCTTTTTCTGATGAATTATTTCCCTTTGTATGTGGGGATCTTCACCAAGGATCAACTTTTACATGGTCTCCTTTTCATTACTAGAATTCTTTAAATAAATTGCCTACAAAACATTATCTCACTCATTCATCTTCGGGATTCTCCATTAACTATATGTTTGCACTCTATGTTATCCTTTATAATGAGAAGATTATGTATTTATATGGAACGTGAAAAATTACTTTCCCATGATGGTTGGTTATCCACATAGTATACATTCTATTGTGAAGAGGACAACAAGATTATATCCTTGTATATAAAATATTTTAGATTTCAGGGGAGGTAGGGGTTACCAACTCATGGTGGAAATTGTTTTTGTTTATAGGGGTTTTGATTTTTCCACCTTATACTGTAAACAAAAAATTCATTTGGGGGGTGAAACAAATATGCCTTTCCCAAGAAATTAAAAATTGTTTCTGGGGTGAGTGAATAAGATTCCTCACAATGCAAATGAAAAATTGTTTGAGGGTGCCTAGAATATCCACATCTCCCTATAATATAAAATCATTTGTGTGGATCCCATGTGTAGGTTATTTCTTTTATAGTGTGTTGTTGCATGAAATGAGACAGTTACATTGGGTTTCCACTTACTTTTTTAGTTTTGAATAAATAAATTGTTTCCTTGCAGGATTCTCTCTTTAAAATAATTTTTTTCCAAATTCATAATAGATTAAGTAGATTTTATGTGATATTTTTCTAGGCATAACAAATTCCCCCCATTAGAATGGGGTCTTATTAGATTTGGGAGGAGTGAATTTTGAGGAATAAATTATCTCAGTTTAATGCTTTTTGGTGTGCATGTAGACTTATCGGAGGTCCCATGACAATAAAAACAATGTGTTATTCCAAAATCATTTTTCATGTAGAATTGATTTATTTGTGGTCGATCCCTAATATCTTAATATATAGCCCTTAACACATTCTGAAATCCCTTTGAGACCAACATCCTCCACATTCTGATGAGTTTTCATCAAAAAACTAGTATTTTTTGGAACAATATATTGCACATCATGGAAAATATTTTTTATAGAGGTGGGATAATGTGAATTGTCATTAAATGTTATGTAGACCGCATATTATGCCATGTGATTCTGCATGGTGTTTTATACATTATGTGGTATCCCATATAATGTTATACATATATTTTTCATTATTTCACTGGACCTGAAATCCTTTACTACTTTTGTTTCTAAAGACAACGGGTCTTTATCTAAGAAACATATCTAGTTCAATGACATCCATTGAGATACAAGATGTTATTTCTAGAAATATCAAGGCTGACTCCCGATGATATATTATTCCTTGAGAAAGTATCATGAAAATTATTATTTCTCTAGAGATTTGAGATAATTAATTCTCTGAAAATATTCCCCCTTATAAATTCGGGATATAAGAAGAAACATTGTTCCCATAAATATATTAAAACATTCCACTATCCCGGTTTTATGTGTCATAAAATTGTATTATAGAGAACATCTCTTCTACGGTCCATGTTACCACTGAATTGATTGAATAGAATGTTTTCATTTATGTGGATTGTTTTTCACTCACAATAATGAAAATAGTAATTAAATATCCCAATAATCCCCTATGAAATACTAAATGTCTGTTATGAACCTTTCACAAGGTGACTCTAATGGAGGATCGAGTTCAATGTATGATTTTCATCTAAAAAGAGTTTCTCTAAGGAATGGGCCAATTGATTCTTGGTATGTATGAATTTTAGAGAATTTTTTGAAATATTATAGGTTGTTGATTTATACCAAGAAGTATGGATTTATAAATTTTCTATGTGTCCACTAGAAAGGTTCTTTCCTAGATTTATTAGTCATTTCTACTCAAGTACCAATGACATTCACCTACCACAATGTGATTTTGTGATTAGTTTGTCTTATATCTATCTATTAGGGGGAACTCTCATTCTTGGTGTGATGTGGGATGAGTTTATTCCCATGGCTAACATGTAAGTGGACGATGGGAAAATTTATTATTAGAAATATATTTATGGATTCTACAAGAGAGTTTATTGGGTCATTTCCTTCAAATTTTTTCACTTATCAAATTTATTAATTATATAAAATTCTTCTTCCAACCTATAAGGGAAATGCCAATGTTTGGTATACTAGGAAACAACCAACTACAAAATATTGATATTTTATATGTTTAAATTGGCCTACCCACAAGGTATGACAACACATTAAATTGGGTTACATGATTTGGAAAGATATATCTTCAGAATTTGGGATGCTCAGATTTTCAACCATGTTCTTAAGTGGATGGCCCTACCCCTCCCAGGACTATTACTCTTGTGTTAATTTTGTCACATTGATCATGGTGGACAAATTGGAGGGGGATCACAATATCATATATATACACACCCTTACTCAAATATAATTTTATTATATTATATATAAGAGGGAAGGTCTCTACAAAATCTCTACACACCAATCTAATTTTAATAAGATCAAATAGCTTAAAATTTTCAATATTATCATTATCAATACAATATAATGATCCCTCATTAAATTTTTTTTCATAAACATATCACCATTTATAATTTCTTCAAAATATCCCGAGACATTGTGAGTTTTATTGAAAAATTAAAAGATCCCCCCATTATTCATTTGTTCCCGACATGGAACCATCTGGAGTAGTGATGAAAAATTATGGGTGAAACTTATAAGAGAACTCTAACATAGATTCATTTTGAGATGGGGTTTTGAAATCTCAAACAGATGGATTGCATATTAGAATACTTTATACCCATTATAGGTTCACACAGAATCTTGGATGTCTACTACAGGATATACACTTACCTCTCACTAATTTTAGGAGGTTATCCAATTTATCCATCATCTTCCATATTTGGTTGATGTTAATATATGAAGATTTTATAATGGATATTATTTTACATTTTACCAATGTTTCAAGAATATTTACATGGGATTATGCCAAAATGTTGGTGGAATACTATGAAAATGGAATGTTTGGGAAAGTAGTCTAATAGGTGAATAATCCAATGAATTTTCAAAGAACTTCACCTATCATGTCTTCATCACTGGTACCTGAGACAAAAAATCCAAATTCTACACATTCTATACATTTTTGGGGAAACTTTATCTTCAAATTTTCCTTATATCATATGTGGTTTAAACTTGTCGTTATTTTACAACATTTTTGGTTGTGTCATAAAAATTTTTACCAATTAAATTCAATTCAGCAATTCATCAGTGGATATAATTATTACCAGTTCAATTCATAAAATTCAATAAGACACTATGATGGATGGTTTTCTTATCACTATGTTACTGATTAGATTATTCATATCCACATTGAACTTGATTTAATATTATATACACCTAGAAACATGTGATATAATTTTCGATCTTGATGTTGATCTTGAAAATTTGTTTGTGCCAAAATGGGATTGGAACCATGATTTCACTGTAATTGTGGAAACTTATTTAGATAATATAAGTGATAAAGTTGACAATCTTCATCAGCTACACCTCAAATTTTTGATAGGTGGTTTTTACTATTGGAATCTGTATACTCTTATCCATTTAGTTTTAATCTACATGGTGGATTATGCAGCTCACTAAGGTGACCTCATCCTATGTAATATTTCCAACCATCATGAAGATGCACTGAATGATGATACTGTGGAGATACACCTTTTAGTTTCTGAAGAAGTCGAACTCCATGATAAGATTTCCATAAAAAATACATATCTGCAAGAATATGAATCTTTTGTTTCTAAAGTGAATAAATAGAAGTCATCAACAAAAATAGATCAAGATTTTTTTTGAAAAAAACATTGAGAGCTATAAACTTATGTAAAAAGGTCACTCCCATTGTTTGATGTAGAGGCTAATTGGAGTTCCAATGTTGAGTAGTCTATCCACACTCCTTTTTTAATATTATTATATTTTTTTATGAATACTAGATAATAATTATTGTAAACATTTCTATCTAAATTTTATCATTAGATTCACAGAGAGAATCCGGGATTTTTACATCCCTCATTTATCATCCTTTTCTGAATAGTTGAAAATTTATTACTTTTAGTTATTTTCTAGTCAACTCTTTTTACCGTCATCAGATAAAAGCATTTAATTATTTTAAATTTGACTTCTATATCTTACAGATCATCTAAATATCGAATATAATCATCAACCATAATCTTGAATACATAAGTCAAAATGTTTTTTCCACATCAATCATTGCTCGCGGATCGGTATAGATATATCTATCACCATAACACTAGAGTTTTAATGATTTAATGAATGGTTTGGTGTCGGGATTTGGTATGTATTGTTTTTTTAGGTGTTAGGATTGAAATTATAGGAATTTATCTACGAATTTCATGAACATTTTTCTAGAATGAGGGTTCTAAAAATCATATCTTCTCTTTTATGAGGGACTTTGGGTGGCCCCATATGCTTTTCAACATTTCATTTTCTTCATCAAAATTACCTAATCCCACTATAGGGGGTAATCATTAGATGAGGTTGATTTTACAATCTATTGATTCAAGAGAAAAAATATTATAAAACATTATCTTATGGTTCTAGAATTAAGGATAGTATCATGGGATAAGAATATAATGAATTAATACATACCATGTTTAAATGGAAGGTTCCATTATGATGTTATCAGGGTGTAAAGATATCAATGGAATTTCCAATAAGGATGAAATTGTCTCTTCCTGATAGAACAAATTGGGGGAAACATTATATGAATCCATTTTGGGTATAATATGAATATTAAAAACCTAGTTGTCCTTTAGAGTTAGGTAGTCTTATTTCTGATAACCAATGATGGCCTTTGAGTATCTGAGTTTCTCAAAATAATGAAGTCTGATTTATGAAAAATATTATTTTTCAATCATGATGTTATAATTTAATAACTATCTGACCATGATAGGGTGTCTCTGATCCCATTAGGATCGTGAAAACAAATTTATCACAGTTCATATAATGATGTCCTTACAAGGGTTTAGCATGAATGCAAGGTTGAATGGTAATTTTCATTAAATTGTGGCTAGGATAGGATATGATATTCGGGCATCACTACATATTATTTCAGAGATAAAATTTAGTTATATATAGTTATAAGGATGTTCCTTACACCAATCCAAGTTGTATTTAAATGAGGGAAGACCCTGTGATTAAGCTCACTCTAAAAAGTTTAAAGTCATGTTGGATGAACTGAAAACTACCTTAAGTCATTTAATGTTTTAATTATATAGATTATAATAATCACATGAAATCTATAAGGTCATGTGATTCATACATGATGTGACAAACTATAATTGATTGTACTATCATCTAGTTTCTACTACAAATTACAATCAAGGTTAGTCTTTGGCATACACCAATTGATTTCTAGTCCCATGGTGGGAATGTTTTTTTGATTTCGAACACTCCATCATCATATAGAAATGATAGGTTAGATAATGTTAATCCATGGTATCTAGGAACATTTTATATGAGTAAATGGTATGGGAAATGTATATATATAATGGTATTGGTTCATATTTTAATGGTAGTTCCTCCTACAATGTTATATAGTCATACAGAGGCTGGAGTAATTTCACCAGATGTTGAAGATGCTTCTAGTTGATAGGCCACATTGAGGGAACACACTATGAAAATATATATTGAAAGTTGTATTAATAGAAAAAAGAAAAGTTTCCTATTAATTCATTGTTATGACCAAAAGGGTCTTAGATACCCTGAGAGGGGGTGAATCAGGGTGTGGATATTCTTTTCAAAATTATCCATGCCCCACTGGATCTTGACCTATTTATTATAAGAGTCACTTTGTTGGCACTTATGTTAAATTGTTGATCGTATTCTTACCTTATTTATATGATGATAGTTCTTTTAATGCAATACATATAAGCAAGAATGAGACATAGAGATTTTCACTTAGTTTACTGTTACTGGGCTATGTCAAAGGAGCATACAACGACGATGTGCCGAGGTACCAAATCCACTAAAGCTCACTGCCAATTTACAATGTTCAGACTAGATCTCATCTATTCCCAGGACCATTACCTTTACAATATTTACGGTTATCTCATTGATTTCCCAAGGGTCACTACCAATTTCACTCTCTTTGGCTCACTGATAGTAGAAAGGATCACATTCTTGATCTTCCTTTTCTCACTACTATAGAAAGAATCCACTCACAGTTTGATGACTTGTAGGTGCCTTCATTATAACAAATTAATTCATCTGTCTCTATATGTAGATACTGTATTGATGTCCAACTTTCACTGATAAATGAATCTCACTTTACACTAGAGGTACTGGGAAATCTTTAAAATTTCACGCAACACTAGAATAACTGATGCGATTCTCAAAGCCCGGCGTGATTCTCTATGCTTTGGAACACTTATCCAATTCCTGGTGCTCAATTATAAACAAATCACTTTTTCAAGACACCCTTCTCCAAATCAGAACTTGGGAGACTCACACCTTTTTACCCCAAACCAACATTGGCGTGCAACTATCAACTGGCGCGCAAATTATGAATAACCTTATACTTGTGCCACCAAACCACCACTTATGTGCCCAAAACACATGCGTGACTGGAGATTGAAATTTCTCTATGTGTTGGGATTCTCTCTAAATTAGGAGGGTAACCCTCTATTTATAGTCATTTTGGGCACCCTGAGCACCGCGTGCAAGTCTCCTCCCAACGTGCAAGTCCAGCTTCATTAGCCTCTATCGCCCTAGTCACCTTGTGCACCCAAACCAAAACATGGGTGACCCTCTTTCCTTTTCCATATTTTGATGTTCTGATCTTGCAAAACATATAGCACACAACTTTACAAGGAATCTAGGAAACTGGCACGCACGTCCCTTTTCAAAACACTTTTCTCTATTTGTCTATTTTGAGGCCCAAAAATTTGGAAAACATTGGAAAACGACACCACCTTGTATCTACTCATTTTGTACCACCTCTAAAACATCCATTCCATTTTCGAGGTTCTTCTATCAATCATGGATTGTCAAAAAAATCTCTAGAACATGAAAACTCACCATGCAATTTACTTTTTTTATCAATTTGAACATTTTGGTCTTCTTTTTCAACAAACACGACATGGATGACCACTTTTTCAAAATACACAATCACCTCAAACATGCTACAATGATAAATGAGAAAAATATTCCCAACAGACATGTAATTTTATCACTATTTTCCAAATAAATATTATTGAGATATGAAATTCTCAAGGAAAAGAGTGTGATATCAGAAAGGAGGATATACATTTAGAAAAGATTAATTTAAACTAAGACGCTATAGGGATGGTATATTTTATAAATTTAACATCTCCATATATACGGAAGGGGTAATTTTATTCAATTCTGGGTTTGTAACTGAAGGAACAAATGGTGTAATATAATGTATTACTTGGAACCTTGTATCTTCTACCTTCCATGTTTATAAAGGTAATAGAAACTGATGAAACTTATGTAGGTGGATTTATAAATTTTACATTATGAAAATGAACCATATTTTTAATAATTATAATAATAAATACAAATCCTAAATGATATGAGACAACATTCAAGAAAAAAAAATAGCTCAAGTGGTTATCAAGGCTAACCTGGTCCAGCCTCTAAGGATCTAGAAGTTCCAAAAAATTTTTCCATGGACTAGATAAAGTAGTTGAGAACCCTTTCAAATCAAAAGAAAAAAAATATTTTTTCAATCCATAAATTTATTTTATCTTTAATCCCTCTTCTCATCTTCACAAGGATGTTTTTTCTTTTCATCCCTCATGCAGATGTGTCACCTAATAGGGTGTTGTTTTTTAGATTTTGTTTTGATGAAAAAAATCACATTAGAGTGATGGTCACCTTTTCCAATTTATGTATTCTCCTTCCTCGAGTTGTAGATATATTTTCAAACTTGGATTCGGTTCACACAATGGAGTCTTTTACTCTTTAATAAGTGGCATAATGGTCTAAAAACCCACCAATTTTTTTTAGGGATGAGTGGTGTCTAAAAATCCTTGAATAATTTATCTATAAAGAGGGCCAAAAAATTATCATGGGAATATTATAGTTTTAATGAGTACATAAAAACCTTTCACAAAGTTATGAAATTCTATACCATATAATTTTATCACTCTATTAAATTTTATATATCTAGTATCTTCATCTTCTGTATCCTTGAGCAACCTTGATGAAGAAAATTCCATAAGGGGTCTTCTCATTATTTGGTCAACTAGACTATAAATCTGGTATACTATACAAAGGTCTTTCCTTCAATGATTTTTATAAAGAATCAGTGTTTTGTTACTTCATGTTGTTCAATGTTCCCCATCATAGGACCACAATGAGAAAAAATGTCTGTCAAATTCTTCTCCATATCCCCTTAACCATAAAATATTGGGAATTTACTGTTTTGAAATTATATTTGAGGAAGAGTCACATATACACATTTGGAGTAATGTTTCCTTTCCAATTAAACTGATGCATGTCATCCATCCATGTAATTTAATCAGGATTAAAATGAATGAATGGTGTTATAAAACTACGGTGTGACGAAGGTATGAATGGGAGCATGAACAAGAATAGAGATGGGAGGGACCTAATGTTAGGGATATTATTTTACTTGATGTTGAAAACCTATACAGGCTGTTCTGTGATAACTGTCCATACATTGGACTCATTTATTCATTAAGAGCAGAAAATATAGATGTCATGCTATCACTGATTCAAAATTAATTGGATTACTGGTCCTTGGGTTGGGTGGATGTTCCTACCCTACATTAGATTTCATGAAGAGTTACTCTTGTGGATGGTTGTTAGTAAGGACAGTAAGATGAGGCTCTTCTCGAAGGATAAATTGAGTAAGGTTATTTACTTTGAGTAGTTTTCATTTGAGTCTCTTCAACTACTTCATCATTGCATCACACTAATAAAATAGAATCATTTTATGTGTGGACCATTTTTTGAATAGAAACACCCCCACCATTCTTCTATATTGGTTTCATGCTCTATAGCTTTTGTAGGGCCAGTATGAATGACATTTTTCTAAAAGTAATACATAGAGGGTGTGACAACACCAGTTGGATAATCGTAGGGTGTATCTCTTTTGGGGTAACCAAAGGATACTTCAAGATCCCTTGAAGAAACTATTCCATTAGAAATCCATTTTAACCTATGGCCTTTTTTGGGCCACATTTCTTATAGTGAGGTTTCTCCGGAGTATGTCTTAGGAATTGTGACCATGAGAGAATCCATAAAAAGCATCATTATATGAATTCCACCTGAGAGAGATGGTTCACTATTTGGGGCACACCATGAGGGATCTGTTTGTGAGACATATCTTATGATTGAAAACACTGACCTCTATGGGGGATATAATTGGGATAAATAATCCCCATTCGTATAGGATATGGTTTTTCTTGATTCATTATTAGATCACTTTATGCTGGATTTAGTGATTTTAAGGGAGATTTTCAATATAAAAATGCAACTAGCCCTCGTGTCTGGGGTAGCTCCTGCATCAACCCGGCTACTTATATCATGAATTATAACTTAATTGCTCAAACCATTATTTTATAATGATATGGGTTCAATGTATTGTAATTATTAGAGATACTTATTTCTAATGAAATAATAATGACTCAATCATTGGTTCCTCTATGAAATTGTATTGCTCGATCTTTTCAGACACCTCATAAAAGAGTCTATTAATTGCCATCTTCCGTTAATCCGGATGTCTTATTGATTTAGTCATAGAGGACTCTAGTTGAGGATTCACACTATTGTAGTTATAACCCACATTTGAGAGTCTAATTGAATCAGTAACATTACAGGAATCCACTTATGTTGGGATTTTCCAACCAGAGGGTGAAGTGAAATATACTTATCCATGCTATCCCAATCCGCTAAAACGTGTGGAGGGTGGGTTGTTAGATATCAATTGATGCAACTTGTGATAATAATTCAAACATGAAAATTGTAATATCTCATGATTATTTTCCAATTTCAGATCGAAAATAGTTATAAAGTTCAGTTATTCAATCAATAATCATGGTTCATCTATTGACATAACACGATCTCCATATCCTTTAATTGAAAATAATTTTTTTAAATGGTAAATACATGTCCATAAATTCAAATAGATGTCATATATGCATCCATTAGAAAAAAATTCATAATATCATAGTAAAACGTTTTCATTGGGAAAATATGACATGAAAATTATCATCGGAAATTTGTTTCCCCATGTGTGAGATATTATCTTTACCTTCTATATAAGATTCCCCCACATTATCTGACCAAAGTGGATGATTTACAACTAAATTGTTACAAGTGCGAAAATTAGTATGAATCTTCTCCACTGTACCGGAATCTCGGTGATCCATTGGGGGTCTAGATGAAGTCTATTTCCATGGTTTATATTCAAATTCGCAAATAATATCCTTTGATAATAATAAGACAATAAGATTAACTACTCTCATCTTCCTAAAAAGTTCATGATATGAGGTCTTTCTCATAATTGATTCAGGAAGGAGAGGAACTTCTTATCAGAGTGATGCTTAACTCTGGGGAGGACCTTTGTAGTGGAAACTATAATATGGAGGACTTCTATTAGGTATCAATCTAAAACCATATGGAGGGTCCTAAGGTTCTTACCTTGGGGAGGACCTTCAAAGAGAACATTGGAAAGGGGAGGACATTCTTTACATTTCATCTTCTATCTGTGAGCATGGAGTTCTTGATACTCATCAAGAGAGAATCTAAAAAATCATTATTAGTATGGGGATAGATAATATATTCATTGTGAATATTAAATTGAGTACCTATATAGATATTTTCATTGATATTGGGGGACGACCCTCATAGGTGCGTTTACTTATTCCTTCAATTGGTGACAAATCAATAGGATTTTTGGAATACAATGATAGTTGTTCAAGTGACTCAAGAACACCAGCACTAATAAGAGAAATATTTTAGACCTTCATATAGAATTTACATCTCCATAAGTGAAATTTACATTTGGATTCACCTTTTTGGGTGGTCGGAGTCGCATGTTGTGGATTAGGATATTTATATATGTGAGTTTTCCGGAGCTACAATCATGTTACTTTCAAGAAATATTAGTAGATTTATTTTTTTGTAAAGATATATGCCTACATTGAGTTATTATTGATATTGCCTTATAATATCCAATAAGAATGGGTATATTTTCATGTTCATGTTTTACCTTAATCATGGGAATATACTAAGGACCATCCTGGATTAGAGTGATATCATGAACCTTCTCTTGAGTAACCATCACATTTTCTTGATGGGATACCACAATTACAAGGAGAGGGTTGTAATACCACCAATTAATCATTGCCACTAATACCATTATATATTGGAAGGTTGATAGAATGTGGACAGAGATGTATGCATACACATCCATTACCACCTGGATATCCTGAGTGACAATGGAAAATATAATGATGATATATACCCATTAAATAGATGGAATAGGGATATATGGATAATATTTTCATAAATTTATTACAAAAATATGTCAGGATATGTTGTTTTTGGGGGTGGAAGCAAGGGATCCCCTTTTTTATCACTTGAATGTGTCGGCGACCACCTCCATATGTTTTTAGATTTTTATAGAAAATTTGGTTCAAGTGGGAATAGATATATGCATCATCATGGATTACCACTATATATTTGGGATATTTTTTGTTGGTAAAGGGTTATATCCATTCCCTTGGATGGGTTTTTATATCTTTGGTAGGTATCCCTAGGCACATGAGCCTATGTAACCTAATCTCGGACTGACAGGGAGTCACCTCATAATGCTGATATTTTTACACCACAAAGTGTTAGTTGCAGCAAATGTTAGTATAATCCCTTAAGATGGAAACTTTTATTCATGTGATGAGGTTACTATTGGACTATGTATGTTCCTACACTAGATAGGGGATAAAATATTTTTTTTCTTCTATGGAAAGGCTCTCGAAATGTTCTGAAATGGTTATGGAAACCACATATTTCTTCCCCACTTACCATCATTGGTTAGCTGATTGGTAGAGATTCATATCATTTTGGTATTCATGTCAAACCTCCATGTTTGTGACTATACCACATATGTGGTACTCCAGAATCAACTTTTTGGTCACCCGACATTGGAGATGATGGGTGGGTGCAACGTCCTCTTCTTGGATGAGTATCTAGTTTTTATGATGGACAGAGTTTATGCCTAATGTTGAAGGAATGATTTTATTTCTGACTAAATAGATTTATCATTAAATTTCATAAGGTTATTAAACAAAAACAAACATAAATCTCATAAAAGAATAGTCATTAGTAGATTAGTGCATGGTAATTGATTTCTTACAGAGATATATGTTGGATGCAATTAAATCCCATTAAAATAGGTGAGATAAAATGGTATAACAAGTTTGTCATGTAGTTATTTTTGTTAAATAAAGTAATCATTTCAGTTTCACCATTTTTTTGATTAATTTTATATTTTGGGACTATTTTCAATAGGTTTTATTCATGGAATTGTAAGCACCCAATAGTTCCAACATCCATGATACAGACCTTCATTCCAAAGGTAGGTAATAACACTTTAATTTAATCCCATGATGCATTAGGACTTACATTGGTTGGGACGATGTGTAGTCAGAATCATTACCCCATTTGGGGGTATAATTATTTCATAATCCATAACTTTCTTATAAATTTAATTCATATTTGTGATTCCATTACAAAACCTAACGTAAGACTGGATTCACTTATATTTTCCATTAATAGCATATACCTGAAGGAGTAACCATATATATGTATCAATAGCTCTATATAAATGGACCCATCTATGTGTATCTGAGGTTCTATATTGATATATCAACCTATATATGTTATCAGATATCCACATCATCTGATTATTTAATGGTTCAATCATTATTATAATAAATTATTTTTTAAAGCCTCATGGTTGGGGACTGTGGAGTTTATTTCTAAATAGGTAGGTATTTAGAGTTCATATATCTGGATGAGGTCTATGAGAATATATTCCTACATATCCTTGTGGAAGGAATCAAAACAAACATAGTTTAGTTCCCTGGGACACTTCATAAATTTTTGTTTCATGTGACAAGAAGCATACCGTGCATTTTAAAGTCATACAGTAAGGACATTTGTGTTAAAGGATCCCATTTAAGGAATTTTTGGAACATATTCATGAGCATCCCTTTATGGTCCATACTATAGAGAAAATTTCCAAATGATAATTCAATGATCATACAAGGAATTCGTCCCCATTAAGATAACTCTCACTGAGAATATAGACAAATGAGGATGAGATGGAAGGGACCTATAAAAGATATATCCTCCCAGTTTTGGGGATGATCTTACAATGAATATTTCCCATTAAGGATATGAGAGGATTGAAATTTTTGTCTTTAATACTTGGGGACACTTCCTACATATCCTGTTGGAATGGGAATCAAATCCCACATAGTTTGAAAAGATGGTGGAATAAACGTTTGGGGGAGTCCCAATATTACATCCAAGGTAATATGGCCCTCAAAATTTTTGTATCATTTGGGATATGAAAATTTGATAGGGTGGTAGCATCTTTATGTCTTACTCCTATTTGGAGTACCATTATGATGTTTGATCATGATAGTGTAATGATCACTACTGATCTCTAAGTGCATGTGAGTCATTTTTAGTTTGAGAAACTAAAGAAGGAAAAAATCATTCTGTCACACAATCATGTTTGGGAGGGACATATAAAAGAATCAAATAATTTTATAAACTATTATACACATCCATTAGAGGTTGAGGGTGAGAATATGAAAATAAATTGTAATATGACATCCTAAAGGTGTGTTCAAGGGATTACTACATGATAGATTCTCATTTTTCACCTCATCCACTAGTAGATGATGGTGAGGCTATAATGGGATAGTCAGAATGAAGGATTGGATTTTAGAATTCATTTAAAATTTCTTGCTTCTAAACCCCACCACCGTGGAATATGTACCCTCCGAATTCAGAAATACCATCCCGTTCTCTTCACATTTCTATAATCATATGTCATTTCCTAGACCAATAAATTTCCCACCTCCACTATTAATTTCGGGATCCTCTTGATCAAAGGACTGCATGATTCTATAAATTTTTAGTATCATTCAGGATAGTTAGGTTATATTTGGTACTTCACTAACAATATAAATCCATTATCATGATTGGGACACACTAATGCATCTTATCCCTATGTGGGATGACTTTTGTGGTCGTGGGGGAGGAATCACAATTTCCATTCCCACTACTAAGTATTGGTAAGAGGGGCCATTTTAATAATTCACAAAGGTTCAAATATGAGGATAAATGGTGCATAGAAGTTGGATATTAAGATAGGAGGTTCAAAATACCCTAAATGTGTACAATTATTTATATTGTTCCCACTATGTAATATGGAACACAATGAATGGTCCCATTTCATAAAGGGGAACACTTTACAATAGATTTACTTCATGAGTGATATATGATCCTCTTAATAGCTGAATAGGTGAGTATATTTTCACATGAAGGATATCCCTTTGCAGTTGGGGATCTTCAACAAGGATCCCTTTTTTAAATAGTCTCGTTTTATTTTTTGGAATATGATAAATGAATTACCTACTAAAATTATTTTTCTATGTCTTCTCTAGTCCTCTGTTTTATCCATATGTCTACTCTCTATTTTCTCCTTTCTAATGAGAATATTATTTATTTACATTTTATGGGAATAACCATTCCTAGAAGATGTTTGGTTAGACACATTCCATACTCATCACTGTGTGGATTAAAATAATACCACCACTGCATATATTAAGGTTTTGGATTTGAGGGGGTGGTTGGGTGAACACCTCATGATGTAAATAACATCCAATTATGGGGGGTGTAATTTCACTAACCTAAGCCACAAATGAGAAAATATTTGGTCATAAAGAAGATGCGTTGTTACTCAAATAAAAATGTCATTTGTAGGGGGTGGAAATGAGGCCTCATGCCACAAATGAAAAATAATTCTAGGGACCTGGAGTTGTCATTATACTGCAAAAACGTTTTATGTTTAAAGGGATTCATTTTGAAGAGACAGTCCAACATAGTGAGGTGGTATGTAGAATGAGATAAATGCTTCATGGTTTAGTGTACATTTCTATAATTAATGAATGCATTGTTTTCCCATATTTATTCTCAATTTTCATAAATTTTTTACAAATTAATAACATCTTATTGAGATTCCTTATAAACTGTTGGGTTTCCCAACAAATGAAATCAGTAATCATTAACCAATATACCATACTAATTATGAATTATTTAGTCTCTATTTCTTCCATGATACATAACCATTACTAATAATTTGAGATCACCCTTTATTTGTTTCCCCTTCCCCGGGACATGACTAAGGATATTATGAATTATATCACAGATGAAAGAATGTTTATTATGCTATTTTTTATAATTAAAATATAATATTTTAATCATGTATTTATATAGTTCTCCATGATTGGTAAGTTGATCATTATGTCATGGTGAGATCCATTATATATTATACCATTATTATGATGTATTTACAGAATATGGTTTAACAGAGTTATATAATTATAGTTGTTATTATAATATGTTTCATTGGAACATTGGGAACTAGATTTTAATAGAACATGTCTAAAATGACAGTTATGATAATACCATATAGTATTTGATAATTTTTATCATTATGGGGATTTTAAATTTATACCTTGATATTTTTTATGATTATTATTTAACTCAATGTTTTCTACTATTTAGTAATGGAGCATAACTAAATAAAGGCGATAAAAAATCATTGTCAATGTAGAGTTTCCCCAACTGAGAAAGAAAATACCACTAGTGTTTGAACTAAGAAGAACATGGCCATGTTAGGGAATTTTACTCATGTTATAATGAATAACCTTAATTTTATTGAATAACATATTCTTCCATAGCATGATTCACCTATATTGGACTACTTCATGTAAAATAATCATCAATATTTGAATAGAATAACTAAAACATTAGTAACTAAGAAATAGATTAAGTACCTCTAAAATATATTTCTCCCATTGTGATGTAATGAGTGTGAAAAATTTATTTTCTCATTTTATTGTTTGAATGTACATTCCGATCAATCGGGGTGATTGATCTAGAGCACTAAAAAGGTTTAAAATAGAATTCAAGAAATAGGGATATTTAAAATTCAAATTAAATTATAAGTACTTCCCTTAATAATATAGATCTTAAATGAATATGGAGTTATTCACGTCAAAGTAGATGAAATAAGTAGGTGTGAAAGAGTATGAGGCTAACTCTAAAAGATTATTCCTGAATGTTGTTGGAAATATATGAAAACTAAAAATTAATATAAATCGTTTATATTATTATATTAATCCAATTATTCAAAGGGAACTAGTTTCCAAAAAAAATCATCATATAATTACATACCATCAAGTGACATCAAGATTGTGAAATAATTTTTATGGTATTATGTCTTCATGGGAATTCATGAATTGAAAATTGTAGGTAAGCCCCATGAAAAAAGAAATTTGTCGAATAAAACAATAGAGGATGTGATTTTTGATATGTGATAGTTATGGAATGAAACACCAAGATACTTACTAAATGGGAACATCAATTTAACTCAAGTGTAGATAAAGGGGTTATAATGAACTTGGATGTATGGAAAATAATGAAACCACTACTATACAGTAAAATAATTAAAATGAGTTGAAACATTAATCAATTCCAAGCCTCAAGTGTTAATGAAAAATACCATAGGTTAATCAATGGCGATAAGTAAAATATTATGAAATTTCTATAGTCATAGTGTAATTTCCTAATGATGTGGGGAAAGGTACACTTTTCATTAACTTTGAAATTGAAATTGTTTTATTTGATTTAGGTTATAACCACTCGTTTATATATGAATAATTTTATAAGGTCCTCACATCATCACACCAAATATTATATATTAGGCTTCTAGTGATATATCTTAACGATAAGATGATCACATATTAGGTCTATAACTCCACTCTGATATAATTATGTGGGAATTTTCTAATTAAAATTCTTGTTAATATTCCTTTAGCTGAATTTAACATAATTTAGGGTATTTATTATCTCTCCTAGTATATAACCAAAATCAATTTTAGAGGAATAGATGTTGAATTTGATATTTCAAATCAACCTAAATTTGACTATCAGTGGGTGGATGAACCAAAACCTTTAATGGAAATTACTTTCATCATATGGGTTTTACTTCCCATTAATGAGGTATATTAATCACTAATATTCAGAGAGAAAATCAACATTATGGTTTTTTTCCTTTTATGGGATTTTATAGATGTATTTCTAGAAGAATTTCATAGACTTACCTTGAGTATAGATGTTGAGATTCTAAAAAAACCATACCTAGTGCTACACTTATTCCTAGATTCTATATTGAATGAACCCAATAGAGTTTTAGGAATAAATGAAGAAAT
Source organism: Viscum album (assembly GCA_963277665.1). NCBI lineage: Eukaryota > Viridiplantae > Streptophyta > Magnoliopsida > Santalales > Viscaceae > Viscum > Viscum album. The sequence continues at coordinate 409,849,803 of OY728130.1, forward strand.
TATATGATAATCATGATAAGGTATTCATTTAACATTGTGATTCATCATGGGGTGAAAAGTATCTACAATGGAGCCATAAGTGAACCTCACCTTGTTTCTAGCTTCCTCGCTAAGTGAGTTTTTTCTCTGCATAGGACCTCTGCATAGTGCCCCAACAAATAAAAATTTGTTTCTATGATAAGAAACCATATAATAACTCCCTGTAAATGAAAATTCTCTTTTTGAGACATGTAATTTTTTTTTCAGGATCCCCACAATTGAAAGTGAACTCTTTGGGGTTATTCATCATTTTTAGGTTCCCCGCAAAAGAAAGTTCACTTCTCTCTGAGATATATCTTTTTGAAGCCTCCAAAAATGAAAATTAATTTGTGGGGTGTGGTTTTCACCTTCCCCCTATAGATTAACATTTCATTTTGGGGTGAGATGGTATTTCTAGGCCACCTACAAATGAAAATCCATCTCGGGTGGCAGATTTTCTTCCAATCAACCTGGGAGAAAGGTCATATTTATTCATCTATATAAATCCCCAAACATATAAAATGTTGGTGTGTAGAAAATGATAGATATATAGATGGAGATAGTCCATGAAGGATATTTTATTATGTAATCATATACCACATATGTTGAAGTAATAGATAGACTAAGAATTAGTGTGCTTGGCATAAGAAGTAGCTTGCAAAGAAAAATTCCTTTTGTGGGTTGCTACCCAAATAAAAAACTCGTTTTCAAGAAGCTATCCACATAGAAAAAATTCCTTCGTAGTCCACCATTCTACAAACATCATGTGGATGAAATCTTTATAGACCACCAACTACCATAGAAAAAAGACTTTGGGATGGTGTACACCAATCTATACACCCCATCATCTAGTGTTCAGTATTACCACAAACACTTAGAGAAATCTCCCAACAACACACTCCATCAAACTGTCTCATAAATCTTTAACCTTATATGTGCCCCTTCATGAAGTACAATGCCACAGATTCCAGAAAAGCCACCATATATGTGTTATTGGAGTACATGGTACTCCAGCATCCCCTCTCGACCATGTATTCTTGTGGTAAATAAGGTCTCACAGGTAGCCTACCATACAATGGGGATCCATGTCATTTTCTAAATCATAAATTCACGTGTTAATAAATACTAAGACCTTGGATGTAGTTCTAGAGACCTCCCAATTTCATATAGGGTGGAGAACTACTTTATTTTCATTTTGATGTGGGATAGTACAGGATCATCCTCTCATCCTCTCTGAAACTGGGAGTATGGAATCCTTCATAGAGTATTCCCCTAGACATTCTTACATCCGGTATCCAATTGGGTGCATATGACCCAATCAAGGTTATGAAAATAATAGAGGATATTGAAACCAGATCCCTTTCCCTATCACATAACCTTGGTCTAGTTATGAAAATAATAGACGAAACAGACACATCAATGGCCTTTCTCTCTCACATAACCATCGTCATGTCCACCAGTGGATGAAGGAGATTGTGTGGTTTTCTAGATCTTCCTTCTATTTTTTCTCACACTAATCACGATTCGTGTGGGCCAAGAGGTTATTGGAAATCATGACATATGTATAATCACTATCATGGGCCTCTTATTCAGTAAAATCCCAAACCATAGCCACCATGGGCCTTGTATTTAGTATAATACTGAAACATATCAACAATGGGCCACCTCCTTTTGTGTAACCACCAACCATGTTACAATTTTATCAAAGGGCTATATTCTATGTGATATGATCCTCTAGAGTGAAATATTATGGATTAACTGACTCTTGGGCCTCCTCCATAGGTGTAATACCCCAAATTCCAAAATATGTGGGAATAGATTCCTAACAAAATGATATATATTGGAATAATCTTTATGGTTCTGATATAGCACCAAAAATTCACGCTAATGTTATCTTGTTTATATCCTCAGAGAGGTCACATTTGTCTCAATGGTCCATTTTCCTATCTGTTTCTTTTCATCATCTTCTTTATTGGGATACATTCCTGATTGCATCACACCCCAATCTAGGAGACCACATCTCTTCTAGGTCTATTAGAAAACATTTGAATATGTCCCACACCATCTATGACTAGGTATCTTTCACATAGATATCCTTGTTGCATGATTTCACACTACAAAGTTGGGTCCTTGTCACATGACCCTAAAAAGTATGATGTGTCTTGTGAAGTGGAAATGAACTATATGGGTTCTAATTTAGTTCCTAATGATAAGTATGAAGCTCATATCATTGAAAAAATCCCAACATCGAAACATATCATATCTATCTCGAAAATGATAAAATTCCAACTCGCCCCATTTTGTAGATTTAAACCAGCATCAACTACATAAAAAATATTTCACCCATTTAGAAAAGGGTACCATCAATTAAAACCCTCTGATATATAAATATGTATCCATAAATGAAGAACCAATTATATAAATATATTATTTTGATATTAACACGTTATAAATAATTTATTGATAACCTATAGGTGAAAGGTTCCATACATGAGATTTAATAAATGATTCATAAATACGTCTTATTTCAATGAGTGAGTCTAAAAGTATGAAATAATTCCCTCAAATGTTTTTATGAGACCACACTCCAATCCTCCAATCCCACATAATTTCTATGGTCTCTTTAGATATATCCATGTGACTTCCAACCTTTGGAAATTTGGATTCAATCAACTCAAAATGAGTTTAGGCATGAAACTATGGTGGGAATAAATATGGTGAACCCTATGCGAATCATTAACCAAGAGTACTATATTTTAACACATGTCAGATCTCTTTCGTAGTGAAATTAAAAGAGGAACAAATCATGGTCCTAAAATAATTCACAAGTAATGTGTTCATTTATTGAGATATTCCATTGAAGAGTAATCTAGTTTCTGATTTTCACATGTATTTCATGAAATCCCTTGAATATAATCCAAAACAAATTTCAAAAAACATGAGATTTTTCATTGGTTGTCGGGTCCTCATCAACTTAGAGGACACTATCACTGATCAAGTGTATTCAACATCTAATCTCTAACATGCTCATCTAGGAGTATCACCAAAAGGGTAACATCTCAACCTTGGATGAATCTCACAAATACCTCCATCTCATGAAACCCCACTAGTCATCCACTCAGTTATGAAAGGTGGCCCAACATCCAATTTCACTATTTGCAGATTGTACTGGCAGGTTCTTAATTAACCATAAACTATTTTTCATAAATCCAAAAAATGAATTTTCAGTCACTATTAGCGAATTCAAATCATTTCTGGTGCCTATCCCTAGAACGAATCAAAAAATTACTTCTTTAACTTAGGGAATCTGATCTACAAGTTATTAACATCCTCACCTAGAGTGCACAATATCCCCACTAAAAGGTTCCTACTAGCATCAACCGCATCCCACATCATGCGACATCAAAACCTATGCATGATGGGGGCTATCCTTGGGAGTCCAGTACAATCCCTATAGGCCCAAGCACACAGTAAATCCCAACATGGAATGAAACCATTTAATTGGGAATAAGAATCAACCTCATTTCCCACTATAGAAACCTGTACATTATATATGATGGAAAACATTGGGCATATGCACACACTAATCTACACCCATAAAGTATATCATCACAGTTTCAATGAACATGGAGAAACCAGCATGCATATCCCAGCTACCAATAGGATAAAACCCATATCCTATCCTCAACACCAGATTATTTTCATTATATCCCATAAATAATTATAGGATAGTGGTAGTCATACATTACTACCCTAGATACATAATGAGAGTACATTATTTTTCTATATGATGATGTCACTCATTATGTCATGAAAATGGGGGAGGGACATGCATCTATTCTTATTCACATTATACATGTTTTATAGGATACAATGATAGCATTGATAATGACTAGGATTCAGGCACCAAAACCAATCTCTACATTTGAAATGACTCTGAAAAATAATTTTAGCATCACCATGGTCTACAAGAATATTTGTGCTCCAATCCAGGATGGTTGTGGTCATCCCATGATAAATGAAGAATTTGATCAGGCCCAAATAACCATTCTAACTAGAGGTGATTGGTCACTCCCTATGTCAACTCCATCGAATGAATATTTACTTTCCAAAATTATAGACTCTTCATAGAAAATTATTATACTAACATGAGAGCTAATAAAATGGAATTGCATTTATGAAAACCAACATCCACAGTAGATATATCTAATTATCCAAAAAATATATCAAAAAATAAGCTACAGCATTAGCTATTTGGAAATTAAGAGCTAGTCCATGACCATGATTTGGTGAATGATAGTTATCATGAAGCCCTCATACATCTATCTATGTTGGCCCAATATTTTAATACCCTATCACAAAATTACGTTGATAGTAAGAATATAAGTGATAGTCCTCCCCACCCTCTTTCTACCAGTAATTCTAGAGGTCCTCCCTAGACATCTTACCATCAAGAGTTACTTCATGTTCAAAATTTGATTGATCTCAAGAGCCCATATCCATATGAGTATGACAGTATCCCTCCCCATGGCCAATGATCAAACATCAATTTGTTCATCCCCTTTCTATCGTTTGAAATAAAGATCCTCTCTAAGGTATAACCATCATAATTTCTCCCTACATTTTGAAATCATTCCATGATGGTAGTCCTCTCTATGACGGAATTCACTGCCAAGGTTCTCCTTTTAGTTACATTTTAGGCCATCATGAAGTTCCTCCACTTGATGAATCAAATATGAGAAATCCATCATATCATGAGGCTCTTGGGAAAATCAGGTCAGACATTCTTGATTACTATTCCTTGATAAGCAATATTTTCTCTCAACCAGAAGACAACCCAATACATCAGTCTTTCTATGACCCCTCCTTGTATTATCTACCTTCTAATATAATATAGGAAAACCATGTTTACCCTTATTTTGATAATAAAGCAACGGAAAAAATCTACCTGGGGATGATATGGACAAGGATCCTATTGTAAAATAAAAAGGAGTAGTATTTATCTAGAGGAGACAATTGTTAAAGGATAATACACCAGTAATGTTCTAGCCCTTATCAACACCTCAATTTTTCATTCCAAAGGAATTCTAACATGATTGTGTTTAAAAAATATTCCTAAAATTATGGACCAATCTTTATCATTTGGAATAAAAAGTTTTACCTTGTGATTAATATCCAAATGAGATTGAGATAATAGAATAAGTACACCACTAAATTCATTCGGCATCCCGCTTAGCTGAACGGTACATAGAATATGAAAAATTGATAGGAGATCTTCAAACTTCATGACTACATGCCTTTAATGAACTATTTTATCTGATCTATGATGCCCCAGTTGGTGTTCATGTAAAAGTATGGTCTGAACATGGGTATTTTCATTTTACATCACTCCCTAATCAACACTGATCTCCAAGAGTGGCATCATGTAATACCATTCCCTCAAGCTAGGTTCAATAAATAGTCTTTGTTCATAATAGATGGTCTGCTGAGCAATAACTATCAAAATATATCTCTCAAATATGTAGTTATAAAAGAATGAATTCCATCAATAGATTCTTGCATTATGAATTTAAAAAAAATCAATAAAGCCTCCCACTTAATGGAATTAAATTATATATATAACAAATTCCTAAATGACTTCGGATGAAGGTGGATAAGGTGTAGGTTGTATCATGTACCCAACCCATGTTCAAAAAAATGTCAATAAAATCATAAGAGTGGCTATAGAAATTGTATCCATGTATGTAAATGAGAAACTCCATCCCAGAGGTTTGGGGTTATTTTTAATAAAAAACATGAGGCCCACAATTCGGTCTAAAAATATTGTAGAAGTATAAAAAGAGCACCCCCATCCTAGAGGGACCAGGAATTTTTACAAAAAAATCAATGAAATTTAGTATTCTATAAATTTTTAGTAGATCTAAAAAAAAATTCATCATAGTTCTTCTATTCCCATTAATATTTTTCTTCTTCAAGGACATGAACAACCAAATTTCTTAAAGGATCCCTTCAGATCATGCTTCACCATATAGATTTTATGGGATCCTTGAATGGAAGGATGATCTCCAATGATGGTCTCTAAGGAAGATGAACTATTGGGAGAAAAACACTCCAATGAATCAAATTTCTTCTGGTATGCACTTATAATGTAAATATTTCTCCCACTCTTCAGAGACTGATGAAATTAACACTTTGGAGTTCAAGCAAGTAAACATCCTCGATTTCACCTTTAAAAAAATTGACTAAAATTAAGTTAATGTGGTATAAAAAATGGTTACATATCTATTAAAAATACTATCCACAACAAAACCGTTGAAGAGTGTGTGTGTGCCATAAATCATATGATTATCAAAAATTTAGGAAATCATATGAATGCTCCACTACCTCTTTTTAGGTAGGAATTAACTTATGAAAAGGTTACTTTCATGGTCTAATCACACATGTTACCTGAAAGTGTTGAACCCCTTACACTGAAGGAATTACTGGCTCAATATGAGTTTGAAATGAAATAACTGATAAGGATTACTTCTGAATTACATTGGGGTTATATTCTTACTAGGTAAGCTATCCCAACTAAACATCACTCACTCCTCTAGATGATGTCCCTATGCAAGAGGAGCCTACCATATCAGTGAATATATATTCACAATGCCTAGCAGCTTATTGAGAAATATATGTAATCTATTTGGAAATAGTGGCAGTTGAATACCATGATTTCCCTTCATTGGCCAAAAGACCATACCAATTTCAATCAGGTTACTACCAGCCATCTCAAGCACAAGTTCAGGTTGGACCAACACATCATGTTTGTCTGATTGGTCACCTGTTTCATCCAATGCTTTGGTGTTCATTCCAATAAGACATGTTGACACTATAGAGTCAATGAGATCATGGATAGAATATATGGAGGTAAAATGTGTTCTGGTGTGGCCAGAATGAAAACCTTACCCCACATGGGTAGATGAAACACTTCCCCATAAAATTTTAGAAATTCTTTATTTGTAATGTTTTGCCATTTAAGAGATCCATATCATCATCTGAAATATTCTATTTCTTTGGGTGTCCTCATGATGTGTACTCTTTTGAAACAATGAGCCTCCAAGATCCGGTGTTTTGTACCAACAGTATAAATACAATCCTTTCTCTAGTATACCAACATACTCATAGGGTCGATCAAGGGATTGGGATACCTCCTCCTGGAATTTTGTTACTAGTTCCACTCAATTCTATGAATGAATGTAGTTCACGACCACATAAACTACAAATAAATAGAAAATTATAGATTCTCATGCTTTATTTCTTGGTTGAATGGTCTAATTTATTCCCTAAATTTTTATTTTTCCTTAAAATATTTGTTGGATATTTGGATAGAAAAAATTCGTGATGAGTTTCAAACACTACTCATTCCCGTAAAATTCACTGGTGGGATTGGATATCTTGTTCCATTTGCACAAATATTGGAATTCACCATCTTGTGAAGCAGAGAATAATCATGATCTATGTTGGTATCCCATTGAAAGAGAAAAGGAAATGAAGAAACTGAGACTATCACTCTAAATAAAGCATTTATACCTTCACATCCTCCAATTCCTATAGCTTATCATGTGATACCCCTTCTAGGGTAGCAACAACAGTAATAAAAAACTCAACAAGATGAAAGGAGAGATCAAAAAATTAACCCATTTTGAAAATAGTAAAGGCAAGTTCAATTTATTCCAATATGAGCAGGTTCCTAGATATTTATTAGAAACCCTAGAAAATAACCTATTCACTTAATTAAGACCTAGAAAATACAATCATGTCGGTGTTGAAGATTGCCTAATTTATTTCCCCTTTCACCAAATATTCGGGTACACCATTCTGGAATTTTTTCATAAATTTGATAAAAATATGGTTGATTATAGTCGGATGAAGCAGGGAAACCACGAACACAAGAAGAAAGTGTTACCACCACCACTTCAGAAGAAGAAAACAAGTTGAAAGAGGTTAACCACAAGAATGCACAAAATTTTAGTGATTGGATGAGTCAAAATACCATATACTAAACTCAATATATTATTAGATCAAAGATTAATTAGCTAATTGTACCTCAAGTTTATTTTACTATAGCATATCCAGCTCCTTCAAATCCACAATCCTAGAAAGCATAGTTTTATAAGAAATTGCATGCAAAATAAGGTGGGAAACAAACATAGGAAAAAGAACCTACACCATTTCCAAATTCAATCTTTCCTCCCTCTGACGTTATAACTTCATTCCTAAGATAGTGTTCCATATCCCACAAAACGATATAGGGGCTCCACCCTACCAAATGGCACAATAAATAGTGACCCAACAATTGGAGTCCTCATTAGATGATGAGTTCATATCTGAATCCATGAATGTCATCATTTTATGGATATCTTATCTGATGATGATTTTTATTACCAACCTATTATTCTCATTTAAAATTGGGAATAATTGAATCGATGACCTAGGGGTAAAATAAATAGTCTTAGATGCATCCGCGGATGAACATAATATATCTTTTGCATCCCTTTTGGAGTTATCTATGCTACTAAAACTCTTAGAACAACCCTTAAACAATCCCAACTAAATCAGGAATATTCCTACAAACATTGTTCGAAACCAAACATCTTTTAGCAGTGGTAGATGAATAGTAAACAACATTATTCTCCCCTGAAAATATGTAGGCCAAGGCGGCCTAATTTAGTAGTAGACAGAATTCCCCTAAAATCTTCTCAACAACTTAACTCTTCTTCCCCTCACATATTAGCTCTAAAAATACCTTCAAGGGAATAATTCCCTATTGGAAAACGTAACCCTTGACCAAAAATTACAACAACATATCAAAATTGGTCATATATCAATTAAATCATTGAATTCTGAATGTTCTCAATTTGATAAAGGATCTACAGGAAGCACTTATACAGGTTCTATAATACCCTCTTGAATTTGAAGAAAAAGTTTCTATAGCTATGTAATATCATTAAATGATTGAACCTACACTGTAAAACTCCAAGCTTCCATGGTACGCTTCTCGTTGAATAATACAGTAGTGTGTGTTTTATGCAACTTCGAGTTCTAACACACACCACAAACAATCAAACTAGATGTTATGAATATTAATACCCACTTTTTGAAATTTTATAAATATTATCTTTCAAAATGGAGTTCATTTTTTTGGATTCGTAGTATCGGAATTATCTTATGGTGAATTTTTTATTTTTCTAAAAATATTCATTTTTTGATGAATTGTGAAAAAACACTTAGTTATAGTTTAAAACCGAATTTATATTTAAATACTTCTTTATATTATTTAAATTTAATTAATGTCAAAATAGATAATTAATACTTATATAAGTTCAATTTAATTCATTGGAGTTAGTTTAGAATAATTTTAGATATATAAAAATTTTCTTGATCTTTTCATTATCATTTATCCACCTCCTAGGAGAATTTGGAAATTCACATAAAACATAATTTTACCACTTTTGTGAGTGGAATTTCAAAAATACGAGAGACATGGTTAATATCAAGGAGTAAAATGTTGTTCAATAAGATAAAAATAAATTTTGGTGAATAGTAACTTTAAACTTTTATTTACTACGGTTAATAGTAAATAGGGTAATTAATGGTAAAAATGATATTATTGTTACCTTAAGAAATGTCCTAATACTATTGGCTAGGTATAATTCGACCAAAAACAACCTTAGAATAAAATATTAACTTCTTTGGTCCACCTGTACTAGATTAAGACATTTATTATTATTTAATTCAAAGAAGAGTTAAAAGAGTTAAAATCAATGTTTAATAACTAAAACATTTTTAATATAGGGTTTTTAAAAAATAAATTCTATTATAAATATTCATTATAATGTTAAGAACATTTCCTATATAATGGTATTTTATTTATAATTTTTAGGAATTATATAATTTAATTTATTTAAGACATAATGATGATGCAGTAATTACCTTATTAGTGAAATATTATAATAATTGATATTATAAATACCCAAATTAATATAATTTGACACTTTTTATGAATTACACTAATTTTATAGGTTACTATTAAATATTATGGTTGGTTAGATGAATTGAGTTCGAAGTAATATTTCTGTTATGAATTTTATAAAAAACAAACTTCCAAATAGTGTAAAAATTGACATAAAAGTGTTTTTAAAAAACAAATATTATATTATTAATTGATATTCTATTCCTAAAAAACTATGGATTGGCCAAAGGACTTATATAATGATAGTTGTATCATTAATGAACCACTTGGGGTTTTCTTGTTTGTATATAGTATGTTTATTAACTATATAATATAAAAATACAAAGAGATATGGTAAATGTGAAACTAATTAAATAAGAGTTAAAACTAAACGATAAGCATAATATAGTGACCCAAACCTATCTAAAACAGATTGGTTGAGTTTTTAAGACCTATCCCCTCCTTATCCTAGAAATAAGTCACTTTGGAGCAATTAGAAACCAAATATGAATTTATTATAAAATAATATTTCTAGCTTTTCCTAAGGTGCCCCTCACCCCTATTATAAAAGGGCACTCCCCCTTCTCTCTAATTCAAAAATTCAAAGCCTTTTGGATCAGCCATCCTTTGCCCAAATATACTCCCAACTTCCCTGACTTAATTCCAGAGGCCTTCCTTTAGTCAGAAATCCAACCTAATGAGCCCTTTAGATCAAATCAAAAGGAAGAACCTGAAGAAGAGGTAATGTTTTCACCACCCTCATTCAAGCTCCTTTCTTCTTCATCTTCTTCTTTCTTTGTTATTTCCATTATAAATAATAAATCAAGTATCTTTTATATACTATGATGTTATTATAAATATGGTATAACCATATTCATTATTCTATCCATCCTTTGAATGACATGTCACCATGCGTGCGTACGTACAGCTTACCGTCTCCACGCCGTGGAGTAATTGTTATTCAAAACATTATTATCTGGATGGGTATGATAATGATGTGTAATTGAAGTAAATAATAAATATAACCTTATAATGATTCTTTATATATTATATAATATACAATTATATACGATTTTAATATCAAAACAATGATATTGTCGCTCGGGCGTACATACGGACTACCGTCTCCACGAACGTGATGAGATTCCTTCCCCATCATATCCACTCAAGAATAATTCTAATTTGATGATTAAAAGTAATGTTTAATAACATTATATCATTTTTTATATGAATAAGATACAACCTATCCATAACAAACATGGCTTATGTAACAAAACATATAAAATAAAATGAGTAAGTTAACACCTAAAACGACGATAATACTAAGATATTATTAACAAAGCAACGTTAAAAGATTGTATATGATATCATATTAATATATATTATTCATGTATAATTTAATAACAATTATTTCACATTTATACAGTAGGTTAACCTAACCTCTACCAAGAAAAAGTACTAGGTAAGGGTTTATTTCACAATCGCTTCATTATCTGAGGTTGTTTATACATAATTATCTACTCGGACCTCTTTATCATCCACATCCATGTTTCTTAAAAATGTATTTCAAATCATTATTAATATTTTACAGACTATGGGTTAAATTAATTTATTCCCTTTTTTGAATTTTTATAAGAAGTTTATAAAGGAATATTTCTGTCATTTTCTAAACAAGGTCATTTTTAACCTTTCAGACAGAATTAAGGTAAGAATGTCTTTTTTTAACTTATACGGCAAGTGTGGCTATTTCCTGCCATTATAAAATTGTTGCAGATTTCCTTACAATCTTATAATAATATTTTTAAAGTAAATGTTTTATTTTATAATTATGTGACTTTTAAATGATTTAAAAAAAAGAGATATTTATCTAAAATAGTTTTGATTTCATCTATGTCAACATCCTTTAATAGATTTTAAGATTATTTGAAGTTTATTTATTATGATACAAAACATCCATATAGTATTGAAGGTTTTGTGATATGTTTTACTATGGATGTGTTATATTTATACCATTCATGTTTTATGGGGAAAATATTGACATTTCATATGAAAGTTTTAATATGAATGTTTATGTTGTGTTGAAACCTGTTCATATGAGGAAAGCATTGGACTTAATAAGTGATGGGTGGAGCCTGCTATAGCTCCTCGATGCATTGGTAGATCTCATGAGAAAAAATAGTTTCTTAGCACAAGGCCTTGACAAAAACTTATTTGTAGTTTGGGCACAAGTCCTTGACTATATGGTTATAATAGTATGGAATTATTCCTTCCTTCATTACGAAAGTGGTTATTGATATGGAATGTGATTATTCAACTTGTAGAATATCCATGTGAATAAGTAAATGTCGTTATTTCATTTTATCTATTCCATATTATGATGAAGATCATGTTTAAAAGGCTTTTGATTTAGTTATACATTGCCTTAAATTTTTATGTTTATTTATGAATGTTTTTGCTATATTGTTATCCTTACCGAGCATCTGAGCTCACCCCTTTCAATGTTTTATTTTTTCCAGGATGTGAAGAATTATTTTATGAATTACCTACAGGGATAGTATGAGGGAATATGAAGACAAGATGTTGTTGTAGTTTTTTCACTTTATAATGTAATGTAAGACTTATGAATATATCTAGTGTTTCCAAGGCTACTAAACTAATCGGAATTTTGAGGCTTGATCATTTGTGATTATGAAAATATTATATAATAATGAACCAAATCTGGGTAACTGTGGTCGGGGCATTACAGTTTGTATTAGGGGAATTTTAGTACAATCCTTGTAAACTAGATTTAGATAAACTTTGATTAGAGCACATAGACCTATGATGGACTTTGAGGATTAGTGTAGAAGAACAACCTAGAATTTTGGTATTGTAGTGATTTTGTGAGTTTTCCCATAAATACATACCTATCTGGAAACGAGCAGGTAGAGGCTACTTTGGCACAGATGTACCTAGGGGTAAAACCTGAAAACACCGCTTTGAGCTAGACTCGAATGGGAACTGTTGCACGACAACGGGCCTGGCTGCACTCTTGGTTACGACACTCTCGGGGGATATGCATAGGGTAATTCTCTTTTTCTAAAAAACCATTATGAGAGGTTAATGAGTATAATATTCCCCAAAGAAATTTTTTAAAATTATTTATTATATACATAAAGGGTTCAATTTATGTTAAGTGTTTTACAAGTTTTGATTTATGTATTGTGATTCATAAACTAATATAGTGTATGACATTGTTTAAAAATGGTGCCTAGTGGAATAAATGGAATCTGTATCAATTCATGCACTCTATGTAGGGATTTACCTCCTACTAATGATAATTATAGTGGAGCTAGTGATACAACTGGTGCTGATCAGCTAATCACCGTATTGGGATAACTCCCTCAGGTTATGAATACTAACCTTACCCGTATGATGCTCCTTAATCCAAAGCGTGGAGGATCAATGTTAGATCTATTCATGAGTAAATAACCAACAAAATTCAATGGGGGTACAAATCCACTAGTAACTGTGAAATTGAAAAATTCCTTAGAGAAAAAATATTTTTTGCCTTGGGGAGTAGTGAAAGGGAAAAAGTTATCACGGAAGTTTACCGACTCACTAGAGATGTTGATCAATGGTGGTCATTGATTCAAAATAGAAATTAAGATGATGAAGTATCAAATATGGAATGGAGGGAGTTCAAAGATCTATTCTTAGAAATATACTTTCCTAGTGACCATCGAGCAGACATGAAAAGGGAATTTTTGAGTCTGAGAAAAAAAGGGGATGAGAATGTCGTAAAATATGAGGATAACTTTTCCAGGTTAGCCAGGTATGTGGAAGATTATATATGTAACCCAAGAAGTAAGATTGATCGTTTATTTGATGGGTTAAAACCTTTTCTCCGTCGAGCATTAGTCTCACAGACATTCTCATTGTACGAAGATATTGTCTCATGCACTATCAATACAGAAAAAGAATTTTATACATCTTATGACATTAAATCAAAGAAATAGAGGAAGAGATCTTCTGATCACTCTGGAAATGAAAATAAGGGGATGAAGGGAAAATTTGAATATCCATCTAGTAGTAAATGTGGGAAGAAACACCCTGGTACTTTCATGAATAGAATGAGAGTCTGTTACAAGTGTGGTGAAAAATGCCACCAAACACGTGATTTCAAGGGGAAGAAAGAAGATATCGATGTTCAATGCTACAATTGCAGGGAGATGGTACATTATGCAAATGAATTCCCAAAGTATCAGGGGAACTTAGCTTAGAAAAGGCCAATGGATCCATGCCAAGCATATGCTACCACTACTACTGAGGTAGAAGCTCCGAAAGACGTGGTGCCGGGTAATTTAATTGTTTCCTCAAGTTTAGCAAATCCTTTATACGATTCTGGATCATCGAATTGTTTCATATAATCCCAGTTTTTTCATAATATTAGATATTTTCAATTTAATTTAACAAGGGAGTTGTCAATAAAAACTCCTAAGGGAAGTATCATCGCAACAATGTTTTGTGAATCTGTTCCCATTAGAGCATATAAATGTTCTTTATCTGTTGATCTCATCATCATACGTATGATTGAGTTTGATATAATCCTTATTATGTATTTTATTTCAAACCATGATGCGAAAATGTATAGTAAGAATAAGGAGGTTACATTTTTTTATGATGATGATAAAGAACTGCTTATCTTTAGTGCATAATTTTCACCACCTGATTCTTATCTGGATCCACCCCCAGTAGCTGAACTAAATTCAATTATCCAAGAGGAAGATAATCAATTAATTATGGGTGAGGAATGGAATGTTCAAATATAGGATATACTTATTGTGAAAGAATATGTTGATGTGTTTCTGGAAGATTTACCTGGACATCCTCCAGAATGAGAAATTGAGTTTTCCATTGATTTAATTCTTGGTTCGATGCCTATATCGAAGACCCCTTATAGAATGGCCACTATGGAGTTAGTGTAACTAAAAAACAACTAGAGTAATTGAGTAATAATGGATTTATTATCCCTAGTGTTTCTCCATGGGGAGCCCATGTCCTTTTTGTTAAGAATAATGATGGATCTATGAGGTTATGTATCGACTACAGGGAGATCAATGCTATAATAATAAAGAAGAAGTATCCCCTAACTCACATTGAGGTTTTATTTGACCAACTGCAAGGAGCTCAATACTTTTCAAAGATTGACCTTCGATCTGGATATCATCAGTTGTGTGTGAAGAAGGAATACTTTCCGAAGAGAGTATTTCGAACCGAGTACGGGAATTACGAGTTTACAGTAATGCCTTTTGGGATGACTAATCCACCCGCTATTTTCATGGATCTAATGAATAGAGTTTTCAAAGAATAATTTGATGACTTTTTAGTGGTATTTATTGATGATATCATTGTATAATACAAAAACTACGAAGATCATGAAAATCACTTACACATTATATTTAAGACTCTAAGAAGACATAAATTATATTGGAAGTCTAACAAGTGTGAATTCTGGCATCAGGTGATTTATTTTCATTGCCATACTGTCTCCAATGATGGAATCTCTATTGATCCTTCTAAGACCAAGGGAATCCAAGAATGGCCAGCACCGAAAAGTATAATTGAGGTATGCAGTTTTATTGGTTTAGCAGGTTATTATCGAGGTTTCGTCTAGAATTTTTCCCCATTGGATAAACCATTGGCGAAGCTCACACAAAAAGGGGTTAAATTTGTTTGGACAAAAGATTGTGAAGAATGCTTCGAATAATTGAAGAGAAGATTAGTCAATGCTTTTATATTGACTCTACCATCGGGGAATGATGGGTTTGTTATTTCTAGTGATGCTTCAAAGAAGGGACATGGTTGTGTCCTTATGCAGAATGATAGGGTTATTGCCTATGCATCATGATAGCTAAAAATTCATGAGAAAAACTATCCTACTCATGATCTTGAGTTATCAGCTGAAATTTTTTCTTTGAAGATTTGGAGACACTTGTTGAAATAGTGGGTTCCCTAGACCCAACTATGTAGTAATTTTGATTACTGTATCATGTGTACAGTTATATGTGCATGATGATATCATACAATTATAGTGCATACTTTTCTGCATCCACTATAATAATGGTACTGTCCAAGGGTTAATTGACGTGTCAAGAGGTTATAGAAGATCCCAGGCTATAATGGGAACCTCAAGATACAATGACATTTATCTAAAATATATGTTCTATAGTCTAGATATTTCTTACTGACTAGACACAGAATATTTCTATCTATAAGGTGCTAGGGGATAATAAGCATTGAGACTTATTCTCATGAATGTCACAATTGGTGATCTCTAGAAGTGAGATCATGAGGACAGACCCGCCAATAGGAACACCACATGTTTTGGGTGTCATTGGTTGTTCTTATCTACAGACATGTGTATTGGTCTCCTGACGTGAGATCGTTACCAATGTATATCATTTAATTACATACTTTAATGCAAGGTGAAAACCATGGTAGTAATGTCGCGGTGAGGTAGTTCGTATTGGGTGTGTCGTTGGTGGTATGACATTGGTTGAATGGTCAAGAAAAGATTTTTCGCTTCCAAGTTTAGGAAGATGTATATCTCAGGCCTAGTTGATCAGGATGGTGCTGCCTTCATAAGTCTTTGGCCAAAGGAGTGTAAAGGAAAATCCATCTGGATAGATCAACAAATAATAAAGAAAGATAAGGATGATGAAACAAGAGTGTGTCCTAATTTATGAGATATAAAATGACAAAGAGACTATAATACACAGTCAGTGTTCGTAGGATGGTAGTCATTTTTATGACTATCATTATCTCTTTAGGGGCCATGATGAGTTTCTAGACTCTTCTCTTGGTCTTTGGATTTTATTCACTGCTATCGAGATTAGGGCATAGAGGGTCACACACAATAGCGTATTCAAGAATCCACTCTATTCAGGTGAATAGGTATATAGACATAGTGGGCCCTTCCACGGGGGTCCAGGCATTGTCCAAATTGTTGGTCACCAAATGAATTAAATAAATTCATTAATATTCACTTTATGAATATTTGGGATTGAATTTATTTAATGTATTTACAAGTTTAGTAAATACAAGAAAAATATTAATCGAACAAATATTATTTTAATATTCCAGGTTCGTTTAATATTATGGGGGACATCGAGTCGAGTTAAATGGCTCAGATATTATCACGTAATATATTATATATATATATTACAAGTATAAGATAAAATAAATAAATAATATTGACGCAATTTTAAGTTTTCATAGCTATTTATTTAGTGGACGTGGAATTAACGGGGGCCAGGGAACCCAACCAGGTAATTTCTACAATCCACTATAAATAGAAGAGAGGGGCTAAATCGCAAGTACTATTCATGTCCTTTTGGCCAGATCTCCTATCTCCTCCCACTCTCTAGAGAAAGAAGCTGTCGATCTGAACTCGGATCGACTTTCTCCTCACGCATCGCAAGATCGATGATGTGGTGATCGTCGGGATGTCGAAGATATCGTTGAATCTCCGTGCTAGCCCCCGAAGTTTGACGATCGATGCTCCTGTGGATTTTTGAGGCACGTGTGGATGATCTAGAGGGATCTTGCTATGGATCCTTCGTGCAATAATCGATGTCGACAAGTAGTAGTCGACAACGACTTCGGATATGTAAAGAGTATGTTTTCTATTTATTTTTGTGCTTCATATAATTTACGCGATATCCACGGACCTCTCCGGGGCTCGGATCGTCGTCGAAGACAAGTTCCATTCTCCAGCCAATAAAACATTTTAAAATCCTCGGCCCACCGGCTTCCGCTACGGGCCCCGGAAACCTAACAGTGGTATCAGAGAGAGTCGCCAAAATTTTCTGAGACAAATAACATTAATTTCATAGAATTAAGTAGAGGGTTCAAAAATGGTCTCAGTGGTTCAAACTGCGCTTCGATCCGATCTCGATCGACCAGGATACAATCATTTTAAATTTTCAGATTGGATCGAATATGCGGTTTAATCTTGGGTACTATATGTTATTTCATCCAGCAAACCGATCAAGTTTATATTAGTTCAATGGATATAATTAAAATTTTTGTAATTATAATATCCACAATAATTCTATTATTTTAATAATAACCGTGTTATTATTAGAATAATGTAATAACAATAATTTATTATTTTTTTATAATAATATAATTATTATTTAATTTTAAAGGCGATTTAGCCTTTAGAATTTTGGAGATGGTGACTTGACTCAAAAAAATATGGTGGAAGAAGACTTCAAAATAAGTTTTGTTAAAAAAAATAAGGGACGAGGACTTAACTTCCTTTTAAAAGGAAGGATATAAAAAATTAATTAATTTAAAGGGGAGGTTGGGCGATGGTTTAACAAAAGCAAAAAAAATATTTTGAGGGGTTTTCCACGTGAGGTTAGAAGCAGAACAAAAAACAAAAAAAAGGATGGGGAGTGTAGAGCGAGCTATGAAAATCACAGCAAAAAAAACCAGGGGTCCGAGCGAACCCCTTTCCCGGCGCATCTCCTTCCTCGCGAAGGAGCTGCACCAGGGTCGTCGGTAGCCATCCCCTCTCCCGCGCGGCAATTCCTCAGCAGGCCACCTTGCTCGTCCGACCCTCCTACCTCATGCGTGGCATGCACACCCCAGCCGAGCTCCCTGCTGAAGGCTCCCTACAGCAGTGCTCCTCCCGCACGGCGCACGACTGCAGCACCTGGTGCACTGCCCAGGCTGCCACACCCCTCCTCCCTCCCCTACGTGCAGGCCTCGACTCCGGCCTTCCTGGAGTCTGCTGTCCAAGACCAACCCCCTGTGCAGTTCCACCCAGTAGCCGACCTGCCGACATCTATGGTCCCAGTGCCATCTCCTCTTGTTGCATCCTCTAGAAGGCTGCTGACCACCCTGT
This sequence comes from Viscum album, assembly GCA_963277665.1. Classification (NCBI taxonomy): domain Eukaryota; kingdom Viridiplantae; phylum Streptophyta; class Magnoliopsida; order Santalales; family Viscaceae; genus Viscum; species Viscum album. The sequence goes on from OY728130.1 coordinate 409,868,711, forward strand.
AGAAGCTGTAGTGGGCAAGGCCTCCCCCTTGCTGCAAACTGGTGGGTCCGACCTCTTTCCACACCGCAGCTCAAGCAGCCCGACAGTCGGATGCTGCCCTCTGTCTTATGCACCTCCAGCCCTCACGCTGGCCATGCTGCTACTCGCTCCTACCCCACCGGCCTCCACCACCTTGCACCCGCTTTGGACTTCCCACCCTCCTCATGGACCTCCTGCGCGCCTTCGGTACCGGCTCATCTGACTATCGTGTGATGCCGTAGATCAACCTAGGGTGCAGGTAACCCTGATTCTTATTTGCAGGGTTTGGTTTGTATCAAAACAGGACCAGATAGATCTGCCCGACCATGTCTGGGTCTGGGCGGACCTGCCTGACCCAGTTAAGCCTAGCATGGGCTCTGCCTGACCCGTTACGGGTCTATGAAGGTTTTGCGCGACCTGTGACGAGCAAGAGCAAGGTTTCGAGACCCTATGTTTTAATTTAATTAAATATAATTAATTAATTTAATTATAGAATTTAATTAAATTAATTTATATATTAATTGGGTTTTAAATAAATAAATTATAATACCCTAATAAAGTTAATTCATTTTATGTATTAAATTTAATTAAGTTGAATTAATTTAATTTTGGTATAAAAATTAAATTAATTAATGGACCGATAATTAATTAAATTATTTGAATTATTAAATTCATTTAATTTAATTTAGATAACCCTCGCACTAAATTTATGAATTTTAATTTTATCGCGCTTTATCTTTCCCATCATCTGGTCTTGAGAAACAACCCATGTATGTTGTGTTTTATTTAATTAATTATTTTAAACTTCATGCAATGTGTGTAATTAATTTAAAGTCGGTCTATGCATCGTCTATTTTTCGGTTAAAATGTATAAGGACCTATGTGTCCAATTTATTTGATGTACATTTATACCCCAGTTCCACTCGCCTGCGCACGAGTATTCTTCTACCACAGATGGAGATGAAGAAAAGTCGAATGACGAGGACCCCACCAAGACGAGGCAGTGCACGTTGATGCAGACGGTGCAAGACAACATGTGGATTCCACCAAGATGAGGCAGTACTCCAAGACGTGGTGTCAACCGTGCCTAGTTGATACGATGTTACAGATGCGAAGAAAGCTTACATGACAGGGCATGCTGTATCAATATTCAAGATTAAGAATCAGGTACGATGTGCTTAGGTCGTTTAGATGCTCAAGACCAGTCGGGTAGTAGTTTTACCTTTATGCATTTATTTATTATTTTATGCATTTTAGAACAGAAGTAAAATGCATAAAATAATAGATAATAAAATGCATAAAGAAGTGGCGTATGTTTTTCTATTATAGTTCAATTGTGAGAGCGACAACATAGACGAACAAGTTTAATAGAAATGGATCACATTCCTTGGGAGAAAACCAATAAAACCCTCAAAGAAAATATTAAGTCACAAACATCCTTCCATAATTCAAGTTTGACCAAAAACAGGTGTTCGAGGTGCCGGTTCATGCCTCAGCTGAGGGTTCCTCTTACTACCGGGGAGTTCTTATTTGTGTGGTAGGTCGACTAATCAAAAATTGCAGCAAAGATATAGCCTTAGCTAGTTTTTTGTAATTTTAGAGGCAAGCGTTGAGTAAATCATTAAATGATTTTTGAAGCTGGGACATCACTCAACATATCAAGGAACCGTGAGCTAATGCGGTTGGTCAGCCAAAATCCTACATTGTACCCTCCGAGTCGTGGCGTAGCCCTATCTTGTAGACTATGAGGAAGGTTCAAAGATCCTTTCCACTAGAATACTCAAGAGTATTCCGATTCTAGTATAGAAGGCTCTTAGAATTCGAAAAATTAGTGGGAGAAATTTATTGATTAAATAATCAGTAATGTCACATTAAGTAATCACCTAAAAAGTACAATATGCTAAAGTATATTTGTATATAATGGCGAGCAATACATTAATAAAACTGCGATAAACATTGGACAAATTTAAGGTATAAACAAGCACGAATTTTCTAAATGTAGTATAGGTGCTTTCACACATTACTACTATAATAGAAATTTATGATGCTTGTGTCCCAACCTGTTATGCCACCTTAAGAAGCGAGGGTGTAAAACTGCTTATAGGAGACTCATGAAACATTCATATGATGGTTCTTTTATAATGATATCATCAATGTTTGATGTTAGTTGCTATCACTACATCAAGATATGGATGATGTTACATGTAGTCTTATCTCCAAGATCCTTCTGAGGAGAAAGCGAAGCATGATTTGAATGTGATTATTGCACTCAGATCATGTAAAGTGAAAGATAGTTCAAAATATTTCATGTCATCCCATTCTTATACCTTTTACACCCAATTAATCTAGTTTAGAGTAAAGGTACAAACGAACGGTATAGAGTAAACGCTTCATTACCGCTAGGGTAAAATTTTCCAAGTAATAAGAATATTAGAAATAACACCATCTTTTATTATTATGGAAAATTAATTGAATGAGAAGGCGAAAATGCCAATGACAAGTTACGCCAAAGGCACCTTCTTCAGGACCTTCAATGAAACGTGGTTGATTATATAATAGGAGGTTGTTTGCATCACATAATGATATAAATTCATGGATGTTTAAAAACTGAAATATAAGAAGCAAGTACCTGCTCCTCATTCAGTTAATATTCATCAATTAAAAGTATTGTTTTCTCTCATACTTCATGGGTATTAAAATACAATATGCTTTTCAGATATATGTATTGAAATAAAATAACCATGTAAGTAGAGAAACATTAATAGAAGTAAAATGCATTTTCCAAGCAGCTGAGAAAAGGGGATTCCTAATTCAGCAGTGAGAAAGCCATAACTTCTAATTGACAAGTGATTGATTCAAATTGAACAAGTTAAAGAGTATTACCAAAAAAATTATCTCATATTCCCATTTGGACATGATGAGACATTATTCCATGTTTTGGAATGAATGTTTTTTCCTGTAACATACTCAAAAAATAGTTCACTCCTACTTGAATCAATGGAAATACAAGATATATGACCTACCCAGTTGTGGAAATGTGATTCATTATAAATTAAAACTATAAGTGGACGTCAACTATACACACAGTATGATATTTAGGATCAGCATAGCTAAACACCTTTGGTATTATTGACATCCTTAGTTAAGACAAATAAACCATTAGAAATAAAGGTATGCCACAAATCTTCTGAGGTTAGTTCAACACGAGAGTGTGAGCTATTTTAAAGAAAGATAGAGGTAAGGATGCTTCATAAGATTCTTTTATGTCATTAAGGAATGTTCTCATGAAGTATAAGTTTGGTCATAAGATATGAGTTGCTTCAGATCGGTAGGTCGAAGAATATCTTAACCAAACAATCATCGATCATGATAATATAGCATGGAGGAATTCATAAATGCATGTTACCATATCTACATTGCAATATTGATGTTCATAAAGAGGATCGATGACTAGTCTTACATATTAACATTGATCAATAAAATTTAGTGTGGAGAAATTCCTAAAGTTACATTTTATACATCAAAGTTATGATGTAAGTAGTATCAATGTTACAACCTGCAGAAACATACATTAAATTTCATGATGTGCTTTGCAAATAACGGCTTAAACCCATAACATATATTCCAACTAAAATGACCAGTGGATATCATATGAGTTATAGTATGATGGAAAACCCATTATTTCATAGGAGGTGTTTAGATGCAATGTGTTTGTTAGGATTTAAACAAACATGCATCATGTTAAACACATTGTGCCTTTGAGGTAATTATCCAAAAATTATCTTAAGATATTACCTAAATCCCTAAGATATAAAAGATGTAGTCAAGTATTAGACAACATTTCTATACAAGGGTGCACGTCTCTATTATAGATAGTGGGATATGAATTGACTTGGACTTAGTCCATGCTCGAGATTCACAAATGGGTGGCATAGGGAACAAATTCCAAAAGTACATGTGGAATAGGCATGTTACAGAGACACATACTGCGTAGGAAGAATGAAACCATGGTGATGGTTTTATATTCAATGCGGCCAGTGATAAATTATTCATTGAGAATAATAAATCCTACAAGTAAGCAGTATATGGAAACAAGCTAAGATTGACAAGATCAACTAAAATTCAATAATAGATTCCATGTATCAAATTGCAAAGGGTATTATAAATTGAATATTGCGGGGTGTATTCAAATGAAAAGATACATGGATGGTACAAGTATGGTACCAACAAGGCTCGATTCTTTATACCATGTTGGTACACCTAAATCTATTAGAATTTTACATTATATAGCTGAACTTCTAATATCCGTTTATCAGTCATTGGATGTCAAGATCATCTTTCATGGAAGGTGTCTATACGATGCAACCAGAAATAGATGATGACATCAAATGATGCCAATAAGGGTTGAAAATTACAGAAATCCAATTCCGGATTAATGTAAGAAACAAGATCATAGAGAATTACTTATAAATTAATCTTTTCCTTGTGTCTACCAAAGGTTAGTGGGAGCGCCAATGTTTTCCAAATGAAATATGTTCGGAAACATATGGAAAACAGATTTTAATCTTACAGTTAGATAAGATCAGGTTAAAAAAATTTATCCAATGATTGACATCAAGTAGCAACCGAAGTTCTAGGGAATAGGATCCACTCAGGTATATCTAAAGGTTTCTTGGTCCTAGTCAATCGTACATATAATGACATTATATTGGAAAATAAAAGATTGAACAATTCATGTTCAGAATTTTTACCTATGTCACATGGCTTAATCTCTCCAAGGTAACCTATTCAGAGCATGTGTAGAGGTTAAAATTGTGAACTGACACCATATGCTTTAGAAATGGATCAATAAAATATTCTATAATATGTAAAATAATTGATGCTACCAGGATAATTTATTAGAGGTAGATATCAATTATTTTCAGGAGCACTTCAAGTGATGCAGTCAGAACTATCATCTTGTACTTCGGCAAGTACAAATGATATGTACCTGGAATATGGATCGGAAGGTATACTAGTATTGATGGGACAAAAACTGGTAATCTTTAGATCAATTTGATCTAGTATCACAGTTAGGTAAAGTAGATGAGCGATTCTAGCTCATAAAAGCTTGTGGTATCCATACCTACAAATACTGAGTACGTTGCAGCTTCTAAGGCTACTGAGAAGCAGTTATAAATCGCAACGATTTGTCCCAGTTCATGGATTCTCACCTAGTGAGAAAAGTATTATCATAATTAGAATTATGATATTAATACTATCCAAGTTGACATGTTATGACAATGGAAAAATTTAATATACTCGGGGATATCCTATCTTGAAAAGTTTTACTCAAGAATATGAGGTCGCATATAACTGATATGCCACCAGGAGAAAATGTGGCAGGCCCTGCAGTTAAATCCATTACTCAGTAGAAGCATGGTATTTATCAAGTGAGTAGTTAATAAGTTTAGTTAGAAAGTTGTCTCTAGTGCAAGTGGGAGTGTTGAAATAGTGGGTGCGCTTGACCCAACTATGTAGTACTTTTGATTAATATATCATGTATACAGTTATATGTGCATGATGATATCTTACCATTATAGTTCATACTGTTCTACGTCCACTATAATAATGATAATTTCCAATCGTTAATTGTTGTTTCAAGAGGTTATAGAAGATCCCAGGCTATAATGAGAACCTTGAGATACAATGACATTTATCTTAAATATATGTTCTATAGTCAAGATACATCTTACTGACTGGACATAGTAGATGTATGACTATCAGGTGCTGGGGGAACATAAGAATTGAGACTTCCTCTCATGAAGTTCTTACATGGTGATCTCTAGTAGTGAGATCACGAGGACAGACCCCCTAATAGGAACACCAAATGTTTTGGGTGTCATTGGTTGTTCTTATCTATGGACATGTGTATTGTTCTCTTGACTTGAGATCATTACCAATGTATATCATTTAATTATGTACTTTAATTCAAGGTGAAAAAATGGAAGTAATGTCGTGGTGAGGTAGTTTGTATTGGGTGCGTCATTGGTGGTATGACGTTGTTTGAATGGTCAACAAAGGATTTGTCACTTCCATGTTTTGGAGGTTGTATATCTCAGGCCTGGTTGATCCGGATGGTGCCACCTTCATAGGTCTTTGGCCAAAGCAGTAGAAAGGAAAGTACATCTGGATATATCAACAAATTATAATGCATGATAAGGATGATGACACAAGGGTGTGTCCTACTTTATGAGATATCAAATGACAAAGAGACTATAATACACAGTCAGTGTTCGTAGGATGGTAGTCGTTGCTATGACTATCCTTATCTCTTTTGGGGACATGATGAGATGCCAGACTTCACTCTTGATCTATGGATTTTATTCAATACTATCAATATGAGGGCCTAGAGGGGCACACACAATAGCATATTCAAGAATCCGCCCTATTCAGTTGAATATGTATATGGACATAGTGGGCCCTGCCACGGGGTTCCGAGCGTTGTCCAAATTGTCGATCACGAAATGAATTAAATAAATTCATTAATATTCAAGTTATTAATATTTGGGATTGAATTTATTTAATTTTTTTATGTGTTTAGTAAATACAATAAAAATATTAATCGAACAAATATTATTTTAATATTCAAGGATCATTTAATATTAAGCTGGACAGTGAGTCGAGTTAAATGGCTCATATTTTATCACGTAATATATTATATATATAAATTACAAGTATGTGATAAAATAAATAAATTATATTGACGTAGTTTTATGTCGTCATAGCTATTTATTTAGTGGATGTTGAATTAATGGGTGTCGGGGAACCCAATAGGGTAATTTACACAATCCGCTATAAATAGAGGAGAGGGGATCAAGCGCAAGTACTATTCATTCCATTTTGGCCACATCTCCTCTCTCCTCCTGCTCTCTAGAGATAGATTCTCTCGATCTGAGAATAGATCAAGTTTCTCCTCATGCATCGCAAGATCGACGATGCAGTGATCGTCAGGACATCAAAAATATCATTGTATCACCACGCTAGCACCCAGAGTTCAACGATCGGCCCTACCGTTGATTTGTTAGGCACGTGTGGATGATATAGAGGGATCTTTTTATGGATACTTCATGCAACAACCACCATCAAAAAGTTTCGGTCGACAACGGATTCAGATATGAAATGGGTATGTTTTCTGTTTATGTTTGTGCTGCTTACAATTTACGTGAGATCCTCAGACCTTTCAGTGGCTCAGATCGTCAACAATGACAAGTTTCGTCATCCCATGGATGAAATTTTTTAAAATCCTAGGCCCACCTTCTTCTGCTACATGCCCCTGAAACCTAACAACACTATCTCTATGGTGAAAAGTGTGATATTTATACTTATCACTAGAGTTTGAAGTATATTTTCTAACAGAAAGAACACAACATGAGGCAACGAAGATGGATTGAACTACTCAAGGATTATTATTGCATGAAACACTACCACCCGGGGAAGGAAAATAAGGTGGATGATTCTTTGAGCACAAAGGATCATGTAGTTTTGAACAAGATGAGAGTTGAAAGGGATCCTATTTTCATCGATTTAGTAAAGATGGACAATGGAATCACCATAGAAGGCTGTAAATCAATACTTTTTCAAATGGTTTCCAAACCATCTTTACTAGAAAAGATAAAGAGTTCTTAGGCCGATGATGAATAATTTAAAAAGAATATTAAAGATATGATTGATGGGAGATTGAGTGACATTGTGTATGAAAATAGAATTTTGAAATTTTGGGAGGAAACCTTGTGTTCTCGATATACCTGATCTAAAAAGGGAATTGTTGGATGATTCTCATAGTTCAAATTTCTTTATACACCCTAGGAGCACCAAAATGTATAGATATTTAAAGGAACATTTTTGGTTGGAAAACATGAAGAGGGGGATTGCTGATTTTTTTTCAAGATGAGTGGTTTTCCACAAGTGAAAGCTGGAAGGGAATAACCTGGTGGAGTATTGCAACCACATCCGATACCTTAGTGGAAATGGGATAATATCACCATGGAAATTGTCATCGGACTACCAAAGAATCCTAGAAGGAATGATTCAATATGGGTCATAGTTGATCGTCTTAATAAATCAGCACATTTTATTGCTATAAGATAATATCTACCACTTGAACGTCTAGAAAGGATATATATTAATGAAGTTGTGAGACATAATTGAGTACCCTAATCAATTGTTTTTTATCGTGATCCATGTTTTACATCCAGATTCCGGAAGAGTCTTCAGAAGTCCTTGGATACTGTACTTCATTTGAGCACTCCTTACCACCCCCAAACTGATGGACAATCAGAACATACTATTCAAACCTTAAAAGACATGTTGAGATCTTGCTCACTTGACTTTTAGGGTATGTGGGATCAATATTTATCTCTGGTATAATTTTCTTATAACAAAAGCTTCCATTCGAGTATTCAGATGGCACCATATGAAGCATTATACGGAAAGAGATGTCACACAACAACCTATTGGGATGATGTTAGTGAAAGAAAACTGATATTCCTAGAACTGGTGTAGGAAACGATGGAAAAGGTGAAGGTAATCCCAAACCACATCAAACCAGCTCAAAGTAGGCAGAAGAGCTATGCTAACAACCGAAGGAATGATTTGGAATTTTAGGTAGGAGATCATGTTTTCTTGAAGGTATCTCCATGGAAGGGTGTTATACGTTTCGGTAAGAAGGGAAAATTGAGTCCCAGGTACATCGGACCATTTGAAATTCTAGAATAAATTGGGGCTGTAGCATACCGTATGGCAATGCTACCAAGTCTCTCTAAATTTCACGATGTGTTCAATGTTTCACTGTTGAGAAAATACATGTCTAACCCAACACATGTACTCACCTATGAGGAATTAGAAATGGAACCCGATCTATCTTACTACGAAGAGCCTATCAAGATTCTTGATACTACAGAACAAGTGCTGAGAAACCATACGACTCATCTGGTAAAATTTCTATAGAGAAACCATAATATGGAAGAGGAAATGTGGGAACCTGAGGAACTTATGATGAAGAACCACATGAGTCTTTTCATACGATAGTATTCTAGAAATTTCTAGAACGAAATTATTTTAAGTAGGGGAGAATGTAACACCCCAAGATTCCATGGTACATTTCTCTTTGAATAATACAATAGCGTGTGTTGTATGCAACTTCGAGTTCTAACACACACCACAACCAATCAAAGTAGCTGTTATAAATATTAATACCTTTTTTTAAATTTTACAAATTTTACCTTTAAAAATGGAGTTCATTTTTTCATTTGGAATGTCGAAATTATCTTAGGGGGATTTTTCGTTATTTTTTTTGAAAACATTCAATTTTGGATGAATAGAGAAAAACACAGAGTTATAGTTTAAAACTGAATTTTTATTTAAATAATTATTTATTTTATTTAAATTTAATTAAAGTAAAAATATATACATAATACCTATATAAGTTCAATGTAATGTCTTGGAGTTAGTTTAGAATAATTGAAGATATATAAAAGTTTTATTGAACTTTTCATCGTCTTTTACCCACCTCTTAGGAGAATTTGGAAATTCAAAAAAAACATAATTTTACCTCTTGTGTGAGTGGAATTTCTAAAATCAGAGAGACAGAGTTAATATCAAGGAGTAAAATGTGGTTCAATAAGATAAAAATTATTTTTTGGTGAATAGTAACTTTTAACTTTTATTTACCACGGTTAAAAGTAAATAGGGAAATTAAGTGTAAAAATGATATTATTATTACACTAAAAATGGTCCTAATTCTATTTTCTAAGTATAATTATACCCAAAATAACCTTAGGAATAAAATATTAACCTTTTTGGTACACTTGGATTAGATTAGGAAATTTATTATTATTTAATTCAAAGAAGTGTTAAAAGAGTTAAAATCAATGTTTCATAACTAAAACATTTTTAATACAGAGTTATACATAAGATAAAATAGATTATAAATATTAATTAGAAATATAAAACGATTTCCTACATAATGGTATTTTATTTATAATTTTTAGACATTAAATAATTTAATTTCTTTACGACACAATAATGATGCAGTAATTGCCTTATTAGTGAAATATTAAAAAAATTGATATTATAAATACCCAAATAAATATAATTTGAGAATTTTCATTTATTCCAATAATTTTATATGTTATTTTTACATATTAGGGATGGTTAGATGAATTGTTTTTGAAGTAATAATTTAGTTATGAATTTAGAAAAAACAAAATACCATATAGTGTAAAAATTGTCCTAAAAGAGTTTTAAAAAACGAATATTATATTATTAATTGATATTCTATTACTAAAAATATAAGGATAGACCAAAGGAATTATATAATTATAGGTATATCATTAATGAACCACTTTTGGTTTTCTTGGATTTATATAGTATGTTTATAAACTATATAATATTAAAATACAAAGAGACATGGTAAATGTCAAACTAATTAACTAAGAGTTAAAACTATAAGATAAGGTTAATATAGTGAACCAAACCTATCTAAAACCTATTGGTTGAGTTGTATTTGACCTATGCCCACCATAGACTCACAATAAGTCACATTTAAGCCATTATAAACTGAATATTAAATTATTATAAAATAATATATCTAGATTTTCCTAAGGTGCCCCTCTCCCCTCTTATAAAAGGGCACACCCCCTTCTCTCTAATTCCAACATTAAAAGCCATTTGGATAGGCCCAACTCTACCGAAATATCCTCCCAACTTCCCTCATATCATCCTAGAGGCCTTAAATTAGTCATAAAGCAAGCTTAAGGAGCCCATTTGGTCAAATCAAATGGAAGAACCCGAAGAAGTGGTAATGTTTTCACCACCCTCTTTCAAGTTCATTACTTCTTCCACTTCTTATTTCTTTTTTATTTACATTCTAAAATAATAACTCCAGTATCTTAAATATACTATGATGTTTTTATAAATATGGCACAACCATATTTAGTATTATATCCATCCTTTTTATGGAATGTCACCAAACGTGCGTACGTACGGCTTACCGTCTCCACGTCGTGGTGTAATTGTTATTCAAAACATTATTATTTTTATGGGTTTGATAATGATGTGTAATTTAAGTAAATAATAAATATAACATTATAATTATTCTGTATATATGTTATTACATCCAATTATATAGGATTTTAATATCAAAATAATTGATATTGTCGCTCGTGCATACGCACGGACTACCGTCTCCACGAACGTGATGAGATTCATTCCCCATCGTATCCATTAAAGAATAATTCTCATTTTATGATTAAAAGTAACATTTAAGAACTTTATATCATTCTTGAAATGATTAAGATAAAACCTATCTATAAAAAACATGGCTTATGTAACAAAACATATAAAATATAACGAGTAAGTTAACACCCAAAACGACGATAATACTAAGATATTATTAACAAAGAAATGTTAAAAGATCATATATGATATCATATTAATATATATGATTCTTTTATAATTTAATAACAATTATTTCAACATTATACAGGATGTTAACCTACCCTCGACTAAGGATAAGTACAAGGTAAGGGTTTATTTCAGAATCTCTTCAATTATCTGAGGTTGTTTATACATAATTATCTATTGGGACCTCTTTATCATCCAAATCCATGTTTCTTGAAAATATATTTCCAATAATTCTTACTATTTTGAAGAATATGGTTTAAAGTCATTTATAAGCTTTTTGACTTATTATAAGATGTTTATAAAGGAATATTTCTTTCGTTTTCCAAACAATTTCCTTTTTAACGTTTTTGACAGAATCAAGGTAAGAATGTCTTTTTTTAACTTATACGACAGGTGCGGATATTTTCTGCCTTTATAAAATCATCGAAGATTCCATTACAAGATTATAAAAATATTTTTAAAGTAAATGTTTTATTTTATAATTATGTGACTTTTAAAAGATTTCAAAAAATATATATATTTATCTCAAATAGTTTTGATTCCATCTATGTCAACATCCGTTGATGTATTTTATGCCTATTTGAAGTTGATTTATTATGATAAAAACTACCATATAGTATTGAATGTTTTGTGATATGTTTGACTGTGGATGTGTTATTTTTATACCAGTCATGGTTTATGGAGAAAGTATTGAAATTTCGTTTTCTAGTTTTTATACGAATGTTTATGTTATGTTTAAACCTGTTCATATGAGGAATGCATTGGACTTCATAATTGATGGGTAGAGCCCACTATAGCTCCTCGATTTATTGGTAGGTCTCATGAGGAAAACTAGTGTCCTGGAAAAGGGCATTGATCAAAAATTATTTGTATTCTTGGCCCACGGCCTTGACTACATGGTTATGATAGTCTTGCATTATGCATTTCATCATTATGAAAGTGGTTATTAATATTTCATGTGATTATTCAGCTAGTAGAATATCCATGTGAATATGTAAATGGAATTATTTCATTTTATCTTTTCTATATTATTCATAAGTTCATGTTTAAAAGAAATTTTTTTAGTTATACATTGCCTTATGTTTCTATTTATTTATGAATGTTTCCGCTATATTTTTATCCTTACTGAGCATCTGAGCTCACTCTTTTTAATGTTTTATTTTTCCCAGGATGTGAAGAAGTATTTTATGAATGACCTACTAGGATAGTATGAGGGGATATAAAGACAATATTTTGTTTTAGTTTTTTTTCAATTTATGATGTAATGTAAGACTTACGAATATATCTAGTGTTTCCAAGGCTACTAAAATAATTGAACTTTAGAGACTTATCTATTGTGATCATGCCAATATTATGTAATAATGCACCGACTCTGGGTAACTGGGTTCGAAGAATTACATACACAATGTAATGTGGTTATCTATTTCACTATGTTGGATATAAATGATGCTAAACATGGAAACATAAAACCCCAAAACACATCCAATGGATTAGATGACACTAAAATCTATCATGAATTCCCTGATAATGGTGTGGGAGTCAACCTAATTCTTATCATAATGCTTCACTAACTCACATAAACTGAAGAAGATATATCCTCTTCAACTTTTACTCTACAAGGGTATGATAAAATTTAATATATAACCGTTTTACACATTAATTTTAGAGATTAGTTAGGTTATTTAGTATTGGACTCTTTATTTTTGGTCTTCTCGAAGGATACAGCTTTCATTGTCTTTCTAGGAAGGACTTCATTGCACCAGCATGCAGTAATCCCATCATCATACCATCAGTTCTCTATATACAATAGATATATACCTATTGGGATATTATAACCTGAAAAATTTCCATTTGAGTTATTCAAATAACAATATATTGATGCACTATTCTACCAAGTAGAATGGACATAACCCATAGCTGATGATGTCGATCGGGTTAGAACACTAAGTATTGTGGAAATAAAATCATCTTACACATTCAATGACCTCCGTATTGAATATCTGCTACCCATTAGTATATTCTAAGACTTCATATTAGATTCAGAGACTTTCTTATGAGTCTTAATGATATCAATTATGCTAGATGAAAACAAATGTGTTAATGAAATATCTAGTTTCCCCCTTGGTAGAAATGACTCAAAAGTAAATCCTTCATCGTTATCTTAAGTACTTCAGCAGGCTATGAATTCATCTTTTGAACCTGTAGAAGTCATGGAATCACTATTGGAGTCCATTTTTTAGGACACTAACCTTTCTGGTGGCTTTAATGATCTCCATTCATCTCTCATCCATCCCGACCTAGATATAGAATAAAAAAATAAGAGAAATAATAAGAGTAATAAAATGATCTCAGGAATTCTATTCCATAATTCGAGGAAGGGGTCTAAACTACTGTTGATAAATGTATCTAGAAAAATATGGGTACAAAGGATGATCTTCAATAGATGAAAATCTGAACAACTATTCCCATGAATAAATAGAATATTTACACATATTTCCTAATGTTGCACCAGAATGTGTTTTCATGGAAATACAAATATATAGAAATCCTATATCCTAATGTGGATACCCATCACATCCTAGAAGACCTTAATGGTTACCAATAGGAATCCATATTGGCACAGCTAACTCATGCATCCGAGGATGAATCCAAAATTGAAAAACTCATCATTTCAAATTTCATTTGGGAATTCCAATACCTAAATGGGTTTCTAAAAGTGTACCTATCAAGAAAAATAATGGGAAGATTATGGTTTTCATCCACATTATAGATCGTAACTGGCATTGTTGAAAAGATGACTTATGAATTCCAATCATGGAACTTATGATCTATTAAATTACTATAAATCACTACCTCTTCCCCATAGATAGTTATTCAAGGTATGATCATATATTAAAAACCTTGTAAGATGAGGAATCTACTACATTCAGGGCCCCTTGTGGCATATAATTCTACTAGTTAATTCCCTTTTGTTTGAAGAAAATCATTTCTACATATCAATGTTCCGTGTATCACATATTCTATCCCTTCCTAAGAAAATCATTCAACTATTATGTCAAATAATTGGTGGTAAAATCATTAAAATGTTATGATCACATAATTGATTTTTCTGTTTCTTCAAAAAGCATTGAAAACATAATTTGATGTTGAATTTTCTGAAATATAATTTTGGGGTTACTTCAGGGAAATTTTTGGGATTCAACATATGTCATCACAAAATTCATGTCAAACCTAATAAGACTAAGGATGTTTTGGTAATGTCACCTCCTTGAAACATCAAAGAGTTTAGAGTAAATCATGGATACCTTTCATATATTCAATGCTTCATAGAATTCCATGAAATAAAGTTACATCCCTTCACCAAAATAATGAATAAAAGGGTAGTGTATTAGTGGAATAATAACTTTAAATAATCATTGAACAACATCAGATAATATAATGTTTCCCATTCGTATTGATGCCTCCAGAAGAAATGTTTCTCATCCTGTATGTGATTGTTCTTGAATGGTTGTTGGTTTCCCTAAAAGAATATAAAAATGGTGTAGGTAGGGAAAATAAACTTTATTATCTCAGTAACATAGTTATCCACACTGAGATATGGTATTAAAATATAAAAAATGGCCATTTGGAAGTGATTTTCACAATTAAAAAATTTAGGAATTACCTACAACAACATTAGGTCAATTTGATCTCTCGAATGGATTCACTCTGATATATCCTCAATCATCCAATGTTTACTAGTTTTTTTTCTTGATTTGTAGTTATTCACCAATATTAAGAAATATGTTTGATACTGAATATGGAAATAAAGGTCAATGAATTATCAAATTTCATGTAATAGGATGCATTTGTGGAAAATGTACTGAAAACTACTGAAGTAACATATGATGAAATCTTCTCTGCTCAAGAATCAGTTTGAATGGGGGAAATTTATTTCAATGTTGCATCCAAAAGACAAACCAAAAAAGGGAAGGGATGTTCACAAGCTCAATAATGTTGGTAGTTATTTTTTCTTGTTTCTCTAATAAATTTTATCTTTCCTTAATCCTTTCTAATATCATGTGGATACACTACTGGTGTGGCTGAATACAAAGCCTTCATTGAAATCATGGAAATATATTTTTAAATACTAGGGACCCACCTAAGAATAAAAAGTGATTTTTAGTTAGAAATTAATCATATAAATTGTTTTTATGTCATCAAAAAGGAAGATTTAATCCCACAGATTAATCATATCCAAGGCATTATGGAAATATTCCCCTATCATCCCATAACAATCGATGTCCCACATTCACAATATGCTTAGGTATATGCATTAGAAAATGATACTACAAACATAGAATATCATAATCGTGGTGAAACAATCATTAGTATTTCCCATCACATAAAATTTTCACTATTTGTTAAATGTTTCATAGTATAGATCAATGAGATCAATTATACCACTAATCTCGATGATGTTTCAAATGGGTGGTTAATTCCCTTCCTATAATACCTTCAAAAAGGGACCCTCCTACCATAAAAATATGGAAAAGAATAGATCCAATTATGGGTAGTCAATTTCAATCATTATGATTTCCCATGTCATTAGAAGGTTCTTTACAAATGATGCTTTAATGGAATCCTCATTAGATATGTTGATGGAGGTGAGATTATTTCCACCATGGAATAAGTTCATGCCAGTTCTTGAGGTTTCCATAAATTAGGAACCAATATTTTTTACAAAATCATATGTCTTGGATATTGATGACCATTAATGATGCAAGACTGCATGCAGTTCTTCGAAAAGTGTCCTTCAAAAAAGATGTGTTCTATCTTCATCTATCAACCCCCACTATTTTTACACATTTCTAAATAGTTCTGGACATTTTTCATTTAGGGGATGGATACTGTAGGTATGTAACCTCCACCTATGTCCTAGCATTTCAAGTACATACTTACTACTATCAACTTCTTCTATAAATGAGCCAAGGTGATACCCCTTAAGGAAATTATAGCCAAAAGTATCAAAAATTTCTTGAGGTCAAAAATAATCACTATATTTGGTTTCTCTCACGCAATACTGATAAAAAATGGAAACAAATTTCACTATTTTATATTGTAGAAGTTTTACAAGGAGTACAACCTCAAATCCAACCACTCATTCTGCTATCATGAAGTATAAAATGGGTAGATGGGGGCATTCAAAAAAATATATTGAACAATCTCTATAAAATGGTGGATACAGAAAATAAATCTTTGCCAAAAAAATATTCTGCACACTTTATGGGCCTACTAATATACAACCTACACTACTTCTCTTGAAACCTAATATTATTTGTCTAATAGTATAGAAGTAGTTCTAACCATTGAGTTCTAATATCACTTTCTCAGAATAGCTATATGTGAACAACTCTCAGATATTGAACAATTGAATAAGTGGTATGATTAGTTAATTTCACTTGATGAGAAAAGTCAAGATACCATAATACATTGGAAAATATACCAAAACTGGATAGCACATGATTTTAACAAGTGGGTACACCTATACTCATTCCTCTAAGGAGAGCTAAAACTAGACATAAAGACCCCAATGATACTAGGGAAGGTGCTTTCAAATATTCAACTATTGTGGGAGGGACCTTCTTCTATATATAAGATAGATTTTAATGGAGGTTAATCATTAATAAAATGTATGGGGAACATACTACTCCCCTAGAAATGTAAGATTTCTCAATAAATATTTTTTTGTGATTATAAACCATTGGTCCTAATCATACAACCTACAACAACCTGACACCATAGCCTGAGTAGTAAGAGTCTAAACTTCATAACACCAATTAGACTCCTCCATGTTTGTAAGACAAAAATCATTTTCCTTACTACCTGAAATTAAAATTTGTGGTTTTGATATAGCTATGTATGGATTAATTCCTATCTACAGAGTATATATAATGATTTCCATATTTCATGTCTTTGGCCTGACCTCTAATCAACTAATTTACAAGGCTATTTTTTCCAACCATTATCCATCGATACCTTTATTCCTGTTGGGTTTTTCCCTTTTTGGGTGGTGATGAAAAATTCTCACTCAAATATTAGTCAATGATTTATAACCTTAAAAAAATAAAAATAACCATTCTGAGTCTTATGGCCTAAAACTACAAGTGACACTACATCCTAGTCAAAAATATTTAATCAACACGACAACATCTCAAAAACATGATATTAAAAAGTGATACATATGTCCTAGTTTCAATATATTAAATTTTATGACAATGTCAATTATATATGATGAATAAACTCATGGATTATGTCCTTATTTCATGATGTAAAACTTCATTACATTTTGATCCATGCCTGAGCATATCAGAGCCCTTAGTTCTAGTCTCCTACCTCACCTCCTTTATTGAACTACTTGAAACTTGATTTTGAGCTGAATGATATACATAGTAATGTATGAACCCTTAGTCCTGATCCCATCCATGAAATAAAGAAAATACCCCTCTCATCAAAAGTCTATGCAGGGGATCCTAATTGAGATCCATCAGTCATAATCCCTATATAGGAATAACATACCCCCTTCCCTTCGTATGAGTCAGATTAGTAATGGGAAATCCACATCCAATGTCCAATGATGGTTTAAATTCTTCATTTTTCATCATATTCATTCCTTCCATATATCATACTTCTTATCTTGGTGAAAATAGTATCTCTATAATCTTTCCTAGGACATTGATAACAGAATGCTAGATTTTACAGGAAACCATTGTTTTGAATATGAATAACGTGCCCCGGTTTGGATATTCATAAGATGTCCTTAAAAGGCCTACCAATCATAAGAATTTTCATTCTCTTGTGACACTAATTTTATCTTCTTATTCCTTAATACCATCATGTTGGAAGCATCTTTTATATCATGATATGAGGTTAATCTATTCATATGTTTCCCATATCATCTCTACTGATCCGAGAACTACCAGGATCCTGGTTTATAATCTCCTCCCTCATGTATAAAGGATGATGTAACATCACTGGCTCATTATTACCTATATCACTCATTTTTCTATCACATTTGTTATCTCTTATCATTTTCATGTGATGTTAGACTGAATAGTTTTCAATAACTATGTGTGGATTGACTTCAACCTACAAAAAAAATATAGTGAAACCCAAATATACAATTATGGGTCAATCAACAACATTATACTACCCCCTCCCCTTTATGTTTATGTGTTATATTTTCACATGTAACTATTTTTAACAACTAAATGTGGCTTGATTGTTTTCCATTAAAGACACATAGTGAAGCCTAGACCTCATGTATTAGACCCAATCAAAAATTTAACTCCTTCGTAAGATGATTTTCACCATCCATTATCCCTCGAGGCCCTTCATCATATTGATACTATTTCTTACTGGTTAACAAATCCATCTCTACAAAAACATCAATAAATTATTCATAAACATAAACCATTACAACCAACAAAGAACTATGTACAACATGATTATTGAAACTATGATATATGTAGTGATGCCTATCTCTTTTATCTTAGCCCCACCACCACATGATACAAGAATCCCCTGTCATTACTTATAATCACCTCAGTGTGATAAAAAATATTTTACACTCCCTATTTATCACAATGAACATTGATCATGTGGGAATTGGAATTTTGGTGAAGGATTTCTGAGTTGATCATTGTACATCAGATCACCTGAGAGTTATAATGGTTATTGATGCTTTACTTTAGAAGCTACACTAGAAATATTTTCCACATAACATTAACCATAGTGGGTGATATCACTTACATGAAATATATGGACCATCCCTAAGAGGAAGATTATGTTGGGTGTTGGTATCTCACGGCCTCTCTTTCTACGAACTATGAGTGGATTGATTCCTATCATCACAGGATATTCAGTGACTCCCGGATCCTACATCATGGTTCAACCACAATATAAAAATATCCAACTCTCTTATGTATGATCCAGATCTACATATGAGGGTCCAATATGGATTCTCAATTAGCTCCTGGGCCTATAAATAAAGAAATAATGACCCCTAAACACATAATAATTCAATCAGTTTGGATAATTTATACCAAAATAATGCATGGATTGATTCTTGCTTTGATGGGAAACAGTATGGAACTCAAAACTTATGTCTCCTATCCCTATGAAAAATAAAACAAAAAAAGTATCTCCCCCTACATCTGATATAGACCAATATAGGAAATATTTTCCCCATTTGAGGGTTATTCTAAAATTAAATGATCCAAACATACTTAGGGACCTTCCATATAATAATTAAAATCACTATATAGGAAAATAAAACACTTCATTAGCATTACATATCCATCTATCATAGCAATTCAGATCCCTAAGGACTCCTTTGTTTTGACCGTGCAAAACATGCCCCAGTTTGGCTCATCATAAGTCACCATTGAAATTATTTTCGACTAGATTTATGTTCTTCCTCCAGAGAGACTTATACTATCTTTCTATGCCTATATAACTTTATATCAAAAACCACTTCTCGAACTTGGTTCATAGTCAGTCCTTACATACTTGTCCCATATCATTTTTAGATCCAGAAATCCCTATATTATATATTATAAATTCTCATCCTCATGACTTGAGGATGATAGATCATTCTTGTTCAAATCACCATAGAATGTAAAGTAATTAATCTTTTGATCAAATCCATGAATCCATTAGAGAAAACAATCATATGACCTCATAAAAGGATGTTAATCTATGTTGATATTTTCCTTGTTAAATTGATTTTAAATTGTATGAAACTCATCCTAGAAACATAACACGAAATTATATTTCCCTGGTCTTTAACACATGAACATAAACTATAGAACGTTTGAATATTTATAGAATGACATTATATTTCATGAAAAATGGAAAATTATGTTTGACCAATTACCTACATTAGAGTTAAATCCCTAAAAATGTACTTGGTACTGGCTTTGGACACTCACATTATTCTTATATCATACTAGTATAAAGTCGAAAAATTACCTTCCCTATATAATAATTCTCTTTATATAGGGTTCTGGTCCTTTATGAAGGATTCATTGGTCATGGATATTAGGGATAACCATTAGTATTCATTATCTTCAATCAGGTCCCTCCATGAAAATTGATTTTGGAGAAAATTCAACAAAATGGTCCTTAAGGATCACTCCAATGTGAAATTAAATTATCTCCCAATTTGCATCTTCTTTATCTTGCGAAGGATTACTCATGTCACCATAGAGGACTAATAGAATCATTTTGAATCACACAATTGATTTTTAAGTTTTCAATATTTAAGGGCACAAAATTTTTCCACATGGAATTTCATTGTTACCTATTTATTTCCTACAAAAGTACTTGATTTGTGTGTAAGTCTTTGTTACCCAAACTATTTGTGCATTAGAATATTAATATCTAATTTACTATTTATGATATTGTTTGATATTGAATATTATGGATCATGTCCTCAAATTTATGTATAAATGGATAGAATAAAATTCCCCTATCTTCATATGAGTTAGACATAATAAAAGAGTTTTTCATATTTAGTTCCATCAATCATAGATTGAGATTATTACTCTCACAGTTATTGGTCAAATATGTTCAACCTAAAACACCAGCTACATTGGTTGGTCTTGAAAGACCCTAAAACTAAAAATGGGAAGATAAATTACACTCACCAAGTTGAAAACCCTCATGGGGTGACCTAGGAAAAATTAGTCTCATACCTCCTAGTTATATGATCTATAAAATATTTATAGAATTCTTTTTATACCATTATAACTTATCACATAAAAAATTCAACATGGCTAGGGATACTTTTTATGGTAGGGGTGACATAGGGTTATGGGAAATCAAATTCCCTAAATTGCACCAAACTAATTATAGGTGAAAAAAAGTTTATCATGAGTATCTTAGTCCACCAAAGAATCAATATCAGAGGGAAGAATGTATTTAGGGATAAATTTAGTGAGGAAAATCCTATCATCATCATTTAACAAATGATAGGACTCTATGGAAAACAAATTCATGAAAAACATAGATTATTGACAATGTGAAATATCTATAATTTTAGGTAATTTTACCATTCTTCTTGAAATGTGTATCCAAAAAGTAGTACCTTGTAAAGATAAATATATGGTCGTAATAAAGTTGAGAGACACACCTTCAATTTCCAATGTTCCAATCTACACGGTCATCACCACCCCATTGGTATAAATTATGAGTCTGTGACCTTTAGTTTTCATAATATCCTTAGAATATATCTTTATCAAATATAAATGTGTAATGGGTATGTGATCTGTTAACTCTAAACCCTCCAAAAGGCCACTCACAGTTTCAGAGCTTGTAGGGATAACCATGGGTGAACTAGGAGAAATAGTTGAACTCAAATATTCTTGGACCCATGTCAATTCTTCCACCACCATTTCCCCACCAATGGGAATTTCAGTTCTCCCTAAACATAGTGAATTAACACCCTTAGCTTCCACTCTAGAGCATCATTTGGTCTTAAATAATTGTTCATCATAGTTTTCCTTAGAGATGTTTTTTCCACCGCATCTGAAACCACAATAAAATGGGTTATAGGATCTCAAATAATTGGCATCATTTTCTGAGAAACCTATGGAAATGCCTACACCAGTTGATTCAATAATACAATTGGTCATATGGAATAAATTTAAAAAATATGTATATAATGATTACTTGTCGTCTTAGATTGTATGTGAATATATAGTTTCCTTGCTTGCCTAAATAACAAGATTACCCATGGAGAAAATTACATAGGATACATAGTAGTTGTCTGAGGGGTGGAAAAAATCTTGTAAGTTCTAAAATAAAATATTTTATATGTTCAGCTACACCAAGGGTCCATCTTTAGTGTTCCTTTCTCTCTCCGGATCATCTGTTCAAACAAAAATTCCACCATCTATGTACTTTTTATAAGGAAGGGGTGATGGCTCACCCATCCCCTCCATAAAAATTAGGGAAAAAATTAAAGGGTTAAAAAATTTTAGTAAGACAATAAAGGAGTGTTGAGGTAAGAGATTATAATACCACTTCATTGAAATCTACCCCTTTCACCATTTATACCTCAATGTCTTACACATGGTTACATCAATGAATTCTACCTTTGAATGAATAGAATTATGCAACCATATTCTTAAGATACACACTGATATCATCATCATTTTCTTTGAAATAATATTTTTTGGGTGTATTGATTAGTCCTTATTGAACATGATCAATCTCCTCTACTAGAAGCACCCCCAGATTACATTAGAATAATTACTCTATCTCCAAGTCTCCCTTTATTCCCAATCTTCAACAAACGCTTCCATGATAGGGATTGATAATATGGAGGTGTCTGAACTTATAGTTTTGTTGTGATCAAGTCATGGAACCAATGCTCATATAATCTCTAGTGGTATCCCCCTTTGAGTGGGGAAATTCTGAGTCTCCCATTGCAATGTTAATGGAATATCACCAAGTTCAAGTGGGGATGAAAAATGTACATCATCAGTTCCTTGTGAACCACTACCTCTATCAATGATCCCTCATTCTTAATCCCCTATCATTTAAATTACTCTATTCAAAAATTAATATTTTCCTTAGAGTGAATTAAAGGAGTATTCATGGTCTTGGATGTAAGATTTCATGAAATCAGAATGCATCAAATAAGAAATGATTTTGTGAGAAAATATTCTTCCATACCCAGTAAAAATAATCACCTTATCTTGAATAAATAACCAAATCCCATCAATGAGAATATAATTAATCCATGTGTCCCAATCCCAAAAAACCATTGGATATGTAGCTTTTGTGGGGATATAGAATTTAGAAGATGTCTCAAAATCTTGATTTATGAAGGTGTAACAATTATTTTAATGGGTGATACATTAGATCTTCAACCATTTCCTTAGAATTTCAAAGATAAGATGTTTACTGAGGAAATATCCTTTCTTAACCTGTCCATATATGTTTCCTTCTCATCAACATCCTCATCCTATTACACAGGTTGACCTACAATTATAGCGACTCGTTTTTTCAAATTACCACTTGTATATGGTCAAAACCATGATTTGATGTATGATCTAAAAAGTGCATGATAAATATCTTTGGGAGAAATTTCAATCTGGGATCTGGTTTCTTCCCATGTGAAAATCATCCAAATTCAATTAGTATCTATCAGAGTCATTTATATCTAAGAATTTGTAATTGATATAGAGAACATATTCTAGGTCCAGTGGAACAAACATGAAAAACAAAAATGTGAATACCCTCCAAAGATCAGTTTTCCATCGATTCTAGAAACTATAACACCTTACCATAGGGAGATGATGTACAATTTCCTAGATTTATCATGATATGTATCATTTATTAAGTAACCAATGTGATAATAATAATGGGTGTTTACAAAATGGGTTTCATGATTGATCTAGTCCATTGATTTTTCTTATATCAATGTTAATTGGTTCACCCCACTTGTACATTGTAGGAGTGGATGAAATCAATCATCTGAGATCTATTTCTCATTAGTTAACTCATATCCTCATATGTGGGTCACAATCTGGCCCCAAAAACCTTAAAATGATTGTATGATCTGGTAGGGTTATTTTTTTCATGCTTATATTTCCCATAAAAAGAAAAATCATTACCAATACTAGGTCCACAAGATTATTGTTCCTCCCCATAGACAATTGGGATTCCATCACAAAGGATGTTACTCTAATTTTGGTTTTTGATTCATTAACTGATAGCAACAAACCACACTAAAACACCACCAAGAAGGTTGAAAGTTGAACCAATCAGTTGACATTAGGGGAAACTACCCAACCCCCTTGAATGAAGTGACATTATTCTTGTTTTATCTGGTAATCATCGATGGATCTTTGGGTGATAAGAGTACGAAATGTCATTGGTATCCATTTTTTAGTATCCTAACTATTTGGAATGGTGATGGTTTAAATCCAATTGTTAAAAAGGGACATGTAGCATGGGGTAGCATTGACCCCTCCTGAAGATTATCTTTTATGGTGAATAATTCTCATTAAAGTGGAGGGGTTATCCTAGGGTCATCACACACTAAAGAGGGAGGAAGAATCTTTTTATAAATATCCCTTAAAATTGGTGACCCTAAAATCATCTAGAAATCCCAATGGTTGATAGAAACTTACCGATGCACTATGTGTTGTGTCAGTATTTTGGATCCACCGACTTAGTAGTTGAGGGATGATGAATAAATTTCAGTCAGTAATCATTATTAACAACCATGTAACCTTATACATTAATACTTCCTTTAGTTCAGCCTTAAAAACAACACATCTCTATAGAACCATTAAATTAAATCCCTATTCTATTGCAAATGATCTCCAAGGGTGCATATCCCATTTTTACGACCACCATAAATAATTTCTAGTAATGGGTATCCTTGTAATAGAATGGTAGTAATGAATGTAAAACTTCAGTTCCCTAACCATTTCATTTAATGATAAAGGTATTTAATTTTGAAACCCCCCCAAGTAATGTCTCATGTATAAAATTCCCCCATGATGAGATATTTTTTCAGGATTTGTTTCCAAACATGATTATTAAATATTTAGGATGATTTGTTTAGTGTGGTGCTAAAATAGAGACATCTATTGGAATCTCCACCCCATAAAGAGGAAGCCTATCTAAAATAGGATACCCTCAGAGTCTAGCCCAAAAATGCCTCTTAAATCATGATGGTGTGTAAAAAAGTTGTGTTTCACATTATTTTCAATGATTTCAATCATAGAGTTTCAAATTTCATCAACATCAAATTAAATAACTTGTGGGAGATCAATTTTATTCAAAAGATGTAGCTTGTGAAGGATCCATCTTCTGAGAATTTATAAAATGGAATGTTGGATACTTTTTTCAAATAATAAAGAGATAGTATGGAAATATCTTGTTAACCATATATAATGTTATGTGGACCATGAAGTGTGTAAACCCTTATACAAACTATGATGCTTTTAAGCCTCTATAGATACCTTGAGGAATTTAAGAAAAAATGTGGAACACATTATTCTTATGTGGAAAAAATGTGAATGCACTGGAGATTCATTCATTTTTAGAAAATACCCACAAGGAAATGATATTTTTACTTATGTGGGGAACATGATCCATGAAGGGAGATATATGAAATTAAGAATGCTATGTGAGTGATATCTGACCAACCACAATGTTCTAGATTTCAGAAAGTGACAAATGAGTCGTGTCTGATGCCTTCTATAGGGGTGGAACCTTCTCTGTATCCACATGAACCTTGTAAGGAATCCAAAAAATAATTCAATTGGACTAATTAATTTATCTAAATATACTTATATTCATGCCAATTGGACCCCATTCTAATGGGGTGTAATTTTGGGTCTGATAAAGTTTACATTAATTATTAGAAGGGTGTTATGAATTTTGAATTGTAGGATTAAAATCTATTGATTTTTTTCAGATAAATTAAAATTGTAATGTACCATAATCAGTAAAGTAGCTACCAAGGATCCATAAAGGAACCCCACCTTCCGCATAGCATGCTCGTTATGCGGGTTGTTACTCTACATAGTTCCTCTTCATAGTGCCTCCACATAGAACCTCGATATAGTTCCCCAAAAAATGACATTTAATTTGTGGTTGATGGTGTTGTATTCCCCCCCACCCCACACACACACAAATTAAATTTCACTTTTTAAGGTGAGGAATGTTTTTTATGATCCCCAAAAATGAATATTATCTTTATGGGGGAAGGTGTACTTTTTCGGCCCCAACAAATCGAAATTCCATTTTCAGGGTGATAGATCTTTTTCAGCCACCTATAAACTAAAATTAATTTTTCGGTTGAGGAATTCCATTATTTTGTACAAAACAAGTCTCCTTTGCGGGGTGAGGTGGTATTTCCAAGCTGTCCGGAAACCAAAATCCTTCAATGGTGGTGGTTTTTCTTTTTATCCACCATGGAGAATAGTTACATCTCTACCCGTATTAAAACAATCACACATGTATGATGGGGGTGTGTATCAAATATAAGAGATACCTAAAGAGACAGTCTACATAATTAATTCAATTAGGTAATCATTTAAAAACATTATTGAAGTCGAAGCGGGAATAATAATTTATCTTCATAGCATATGAAGTAGTCCACATAGCTAAAATTGTTGGTAGATAGATACCCAGATTGAAAACCCATTTTCAAGAAGCCATATTTATAGTGCAATGTCCTTCATGGTTCACTATTATGTGAACCACAAAAGGATAAAATATTTATGAACCACTAACTTTTACCAAAAAATAGTATGCGGGATGGGGTCATTCAGTCTCAATACCCTTTCATGTAGTGTGTAGCCTTAACTTATCCCCTTCCCAAACTGGCCCAAAAACTCTCTCTATCCACCTCTCTCATGAATCACTAGGCTCTACATGTTCACATTCATGGAGAACTTTTCCAAGGCCTCATCCAACTCTATCATATACATTTGATTAGAGTACAGATCACACCGGCATACCCTATCGATCATACATTCCCATGGTAAAGGAGCTCTCACTAGTAACCTGCTGGACAATTTAGATCCACATAATGTTTTCAACCCTAAATTCCTTATGGTAATGAATATTATTCCCTTCTATATAGTGGCAGGGATCTCCCCATTTTAGTATGGGAGGAGAACCGCTTTATTTTCCCTTTATTGGTGCCTAGTTCTAAATTATCCTCTCCAAAATTATGAGTAGGGAATCACTATTAGAGTAACCCCTTTCCTTTATTATGTATAAAATTAACATGGATTCATAATTACTGATCATGGTTATGAAAAAATAGATGATAAGGGAACCATATCAATTTCTCTAAACTGTAACATTGGCCTGATTATGAAAATAAAAAAGTATATCAGCACATCAATTCTATTTCTCACTCTCATAACCCCAGCCTCATCCACTAACAGACAAAAGAGATTTGTCATTTTATAGATTCCCTTCCATTTATTTCTCACAATGGGAATGACACATGTGGTCTTAAAGGTTAATATAAACCATAAAATATACACAACAACAGACATGGGCCTCCTATTCAGTATAGGCACGAAACATAGCCACTATGGGCCTCTAATTCAGTAAAATACCAAAACATACCAACCATTGAGATCCTCATTTGGTGTAAGGCCCGAAGATGCTACTATTTTGGAAAAGGGACATATTTCATGTGAGATCAACCTTTATAGGGCCAAAATCTAGAAAAAGTAATCCATGGGACTCCTCCATATGTGTAATCCCCAACATTTTAAACTATGTGGGTTTGATTCCTAACCAAATAAGATACATAGAAATCTTTTAGAGGTTCAAACCCAACACCCCAAATTCCCCCTATTATTCTCAAGTCCATATACCTAGTAGGGTCACATTTGTCTCGAAGAGAGAAATTCATTTCTGTCATTTTTTATCATCGTCTTTATTGGGTTACATTCTAAATAATTTCATTCCCCCACTTAGGATTCCAAATCTTGTCTTGGTTCCTCTGGCCACTTTAGTGTATGTCTCACACCAACCAAGACTATGAACCTTTTGCAACGTTTTACTTGTCACCTGATGTTATAAAATGCCGTTTGGTACTTCTCACATGACCTTAATTGGTATGATGTGTCCCTTTAAGTGGAACCAAACTACATGGGTTCTAATTCTTTTCTCAAGGATACATATGAATATTTTCCCATGGGCCTCATCCTGAAATTGAAACAACTCCTGCATCCCAATAAAATTATAAACATCTGAATATCCACATTTCATGGACTAAAATTAGCACTGAGGCAATAAAAAAAGTAAGAATATTTAATTCCTTCTAAAAAGGTTACCATCAACAGATATCCTTGGAAATATATAGATATATTCATTGATGATAAACTTCATATACATATATATGATTCTAAAATCAATACGTGCTAAAAAATTGACTGTTAACATTGAGGTGACATGTTCCATTTTTTATTTTAATAAAGGATTCATGATTACCTCTTAAATACATATGATATTCTCAAAGTAGGAAATAATTCCAATAAAATGGGTATCATGAGCATGACCAACAATCCTATCATCCCAAATTCTTTCTAAGGTTTGATTGGATGAATCCACATGATTTCCTACCTTTGGATAGTAGGTCCTCATCAACTCAAAATGAGAGTGAGAATGAATACATAGTGGTAAAAACTCTACTGATGACTATGATTAAAGATAATCTATATTCCTAAATTAACAAATCTAAATTCTTGCTACAAAAATTCTCATTCCTGGGTCAGATAATTTCCTGTGGGGGTATACCGGTAGACCATTTAAAGAAATATGTTATCGATCAATGGCCTAAATCAACCATGGTAACTCAGATAAATAGTTTTCGTGGGGTGTAAAGAAACTACTAACACATTGTGAATTATTTATCATGACAATATAATACAGTAATAGAGTTGACTCTCAAGGGGGTTATTTTTTTGGACTATCAAAGAAGCGAAGGGAAGGTTGGTCAACACGATTGTACATACACTACCATATAGTGGAGAAGGGTTTTTTTATGTATTGTGATGCATCAAAGAAGGTAAATAGATGTATCCTCATCCAGAATGATATGTAGATCGATTAAGCCTCTCACCAAATGAAAATTCATGAGAGAAATGAGCCAAAATGTTATTTGGAGTTGGATGTGGTGATTTTTAATTAATGATATTAAGGTGTTATTTTTATGTTGAATGGTTTTATATATATACTGATAATAAAATCATGAAGTATTTATTTACACAAAATAGTATAATATATTCAAGAGAAGATGGTTAGACTTGGTCAATGATTGTGATTTCCGAATACATTACCACGATAGGAAAGTGGAAAATGAAGATGATGTTCTATGTTGTAAAAACCATGCTAAATTTTATATGAAGAAGATTTAAAGGGATAAAATTTTGATAAACTTCCACAACACAGATCACAAAATAATGAGGAAAGTGAAAACAAATCTTATCTTTCTTATATGGATATTCAACCATCCATCCTTGATAGGATTAAGAAGGTGTAGAAAGAATATGTTGAATTAAAAAATAAGGTGAAAATGTTCAAATAGGTAACCATGATCATGATGAAATTATAAGGTTTAGGAAATGAGTATGTATTTTTTAATACCATACATGAAGAAGAAGATGATGAATTAAGGACCTAATTCATAATTCAATATTCATCCTTGAATTATAAAGATTTATTGAAATAAGAAATAGAATTTCCCATGGGATAATATAAAAAGGGATATTACATAGTATGTATCATGATTATTGGTGTGTTAGTATCTTAAGTATGTGAGAAACAATTATTAGGTTATGTTGTAAATAATAATCATACCTTGATGGAAATTTGATAACATTACATGGGATTTCAATATCGAACTCCCCAAAACATCTAAAGGGATAATACTATTTGAGTTGTAGTTGATATCCTCATAAAATATTCTCATTTTATTTCTATTATAGAAGGTTTATAAATTTTATTTCTTACAAATATATATTAAATATATTTTACGATTAAATGGTGTACCACTCTCTGTATTATTTGATTAGGATACGAGAATTACCTTGATGTTTTGTAGAAGTATTCATCATGCTCTGGATACAATGTTGAGTTTTAGTACTACATGAAATATTTAAGTATAATGTTAGTATATGTGGATAATTAGAACACTATAAGATATATTTATATCTTAAAAAATGGATTTCAAAGGTGTTTTGAAGAACCGCATTCCTTTGGTGGAATTTTCTTGAAATAATATCTTTCACTTGATAATTGAGATGGACCCTTATGAAACCTTCTAGAGTAATAATTCCATAACTCCACATTATAGGATTAAGTTGGAGAAATGAATGAATTAGGAATATATATTTCTATGGAAATTTATGATTAGGTTAGAGCCATTCAATAACACATGATTCAAAATCAGAGTCGATAAATAAAGTTATGTTGAAAATCATCATTGATGGTTGGTGTGTGTAGTTGGTGGTAATATAATACTATAAATAACAACATAAAAGGAGGTTATGAGAATGGGATATAAGGGGATTTTTATTCAATGATACATCAATCTCTTTGAAATTGTTGATCATATAAATATGGTAACTTATCCCTAGGTGTTTTCACTAAATCTCTATAATGTTCATGATGTGTTAAATGTTTGTATCCCGAGGAACTACATAAAAGATTCCTAACATGTACTAACCACATTGGTCATACTAATAGAGAAATATATATCTTATAATGAATAAAAAGTATATATTATAGGATGTATAGGGAAATTTATTGGAATCAAGACCACTCACCTGGTCAAAGTTTTATTTTAAAACCACAAAAATTATGGAATCTGTGTTGGAACACAAGGAATTAATGGGATAGAATTTTACACATTTTTTGTATCAATGTGAAAAAATATTGAGGTGGAAAATATTAAAATGGGGTATAATGTAATACCTCAATATTTTAAGATATATTTATATTCAAATAAATTTAATTTCATGGATATCTTTTTATACATGCAGAATAATGTCTAAATAAACCTTGACATACTATTAAAATATTATTATATTTAATTTAGAACATTTCCATTTGATTGGAGAGTATGAATATTATTAACCAAACTATGAAAATTTTAATAATCTTTAATTTTATAAAAAATTATTCAATAATTGTTCCGAAATAATTGGTCAATTTTTATTAAAGTTATTTGATGTGTAATAATTTTGTTTTCTTCAGAAATGGTTTCTATTGCCTTCTAGGATTAGATATTTTACATTATTTATTAAAGAATTATAAATTTAACATTATGAAAATGATTTTTTTAAAATTATCATATAAAAATTAACCTATGGTAAGAAATTTGTAATTTTTTAAAAAGTTTGTTTTTTGGGTGAATGGTGTAAATACTACTTTTTAAAGAAAACAATATTTTAATTTGAAGTATTTTCATATATCCATTTTGATTTGGGATTGTTTTAAAATTTCATTAGTTTATGATTTTCTAAATATAATTAAATTTATAAATTTTTATCATTTTTATCCTTGATGTTCGTATAAGAACACTTTTAGTGTCAAAAATCCATTTTTATAAGATCATTTTTCATTTCATTATAGGAGATTATAATAAATTTATTTCTGTATCTTATAGAAATAGAATATTTATAAATGGATTTAGTAATTTAGATCAGAATGATTATTATTATTTGAGATGGTTAAAAAAATAATTTTTTATAACGAAATTTTAAAACAGTAAAATATCACCACTCTAAAAGAGATAATCGGGTTAATTTTAGACAAACATAACGTAAAAAAGTCATTAAAATAAACCAAAAACATTCCTGTAAATTTATTTTG
The DNA here is from genome assembly GCA_963277665.1 of Viscum album. Taxonomy (NCBI): domain Eukaryota; kingdom Viridiplantae; phylum Streptophyta; class Magnoliopsida; order Santalales; family Viscaceae; genus Viscum; species Viscum album. Next base: position 409,900,583 of record OY728130.1, read on the forward strand.
TGTGTTTTGTTTTTACATAACTATCTAATTTTTTAAATTTATTGCCATTTGGATCAATGTTTTTGACAATTACTTATATAATATTCTAATTAAAGAGAAATATAAAATATCACTATCTTTGTTTTAAATTTCCTCTAAATATTTGTATAGGAAAAACATTTTTTTTAAATAAAAATAAAATTTATTTTGAGATAAATTAGAAAATTTAATTGTTTTTATTTATTTATACTTTTTAGTGGTTATATTACTACCTAAAATGCTTATACAATGCTGATGTTGTGCCAATGCAAGCAGTGGAGAAAGTAGAGTAAATAATATTAAAAATGTCAAAAGTATTGGATTTTGGATGAATTATGGCACCAAATGAATATTTTTAGTTAATAATAATTTAATATTGATATTTAAATTTATTATATTCTAATTATTTCCCATATTGACGTTTTTAAAGTTAGATTATTGGAATAGTTATTAAAATAACTCTAATAATATTTTATGTTAAATAATATTTTATTAAAGAATTTAAAAATGATAAAAATAATTAAAGTGGAAAATTATTTTTTAAAATAAAATAAAACTTTATCTAATTTCTATTTATAAAAAAAATACATTATAACTAAAATTATATCCCTTTACGATTAAATAATTTGTTACTGCACCTATGGTTAAAATTTTCCATCAGAGGCGATAAACCAAATATATAGTTTAAAATACCAAATAAACTTATCTAAATTTTACTGGTTTAAGTTATTTAAACCATATACTATATTATATTTTAAATTATTGTAACACAGTTCCTATTTCATGTGAAAATTAATTTATTATTTTTAAATAATTTTATTATTTCTATGTCTCTCCATTCATCTACTTATAAAAGGACTCCCCTCTCCTATATTTTTTATACCACCTTGATCCACCTATCTCAACCTAAAAATGATAAATTATCTTATAAACCATAATATTAATTAAATATATTTGTTTATCTTCATAAAATATCATTCTAAGAGTCCATAATATGGGATATAATAAGGTCTACCAAACCTGGGGTAATCATTTTTACGACTCACTCAAACTTATTTATCATTAGAATTAATAAAAAAATATTTTCACAACAATAAAATAATTAATATGGTATAATAAATATAATTATATGTTATTATTATTATGTTACAACCATTTTCAACATCTTTTCCCCCATACAGAATTTGAAAACATCACTTCTGGGTATGCATGGCTTACCATCTTCATGCGGCGGTGTAATTTGTTTGTCATGAACATTTTACGTGGATATTAATAAATATAGAACTAATAAATATATATTATATTTATGGAATAATTATAATCCTTTATATAAAATATTCATATTCCCTTTTTACCCATCCCATCATTAGGAAATGATACTATCACTCATGTGTACATACAGACTACAATCTTCATGAAGCGATGTGATTTATTCTTCAGGTTCTACTTTCATGGATAATTCAAAATATTTATATAATTTATATTTATGATATTAATATCATTATAAAAATTATTTATATTATTGATCCATGAAAAAGATGCAAAGACTGAATCCAATGAACCGAAACTTACATGAAAAACTAAATAGTTAATACTACAAAATGATGATTTAAATAAATAATTTCTAAAAAATGGGTGTTGGAATGTTATAATTTTTTCATATATGATTTTATAGTTATGTATATTTTCATTGTAAAAATATGTAATGTATATATTTTTTATAAGGAATGTTATAATTACATACAATTCAAGTCGAAATGGATGTAATAATTTTCATTATCAATCTCATTTTAAGGATTATTTATACTGGATTAAAATTGAAAAAAAATATATTAAACTTATCAAACAAAAAAATTAAATTTTATTATCTTCTATTTATTATTTAAATTTTCATGTAATATTACCATTTATATTTCTTGGTACTTAAAATTATAGGGAATTTGTTTTATGAAAGATAGATTTTATTTCTTGTTTGTTCATGAATATTTTTAATCAATGTCTTTATTTTCATTACAATGTAATAAAGAATATATTTAATAATCTCGAAATATTTATTAAACTAATTTTTACCCGTGATTTACTTTATATAAACCATTTTAAATGAATTAACTTATCATTTTCTAAATGAAGTGTTTTTCCAAATGTGTGAACAAATTATTTATTTTAAGTGCACTACATGAAATGATTTTCTCATCATCATGACTAATCATTTATTAAATTATTACATTAAAAGTTTCTATGGTTACTAACAAAGAAATCATTTTCCTAAAATTATATAAATTTTGAGACTATAAATTATTATTTTCAAATGGAAAAGGGTTTTTTCTCAATAAATATTTCGATTATATTTTAATGTTATATTCATATTTGACAACACAGATTGATGTTACCAAGGATGTGATCTAATGAAACCATCATTATTCTTCCTCTCTGTAGTTTTGTGTGATGAAATATTGATGTTTTATAATCATGAATCAATATGGAGTTTGTTTACATATAATTTATTTTTATAATAGATTGTATTGATCATTTAATATATTAACAATTCATATGACATGCAACAGATAGGTGTAGAATGGTTATAGATATCTCCTTCATGCATCTATGGGTCACATGAGATAAAATTATAGGTATACCCTATTTTATGGGTATTTGTTTTATCCTCCCCTTTATTAATAATCATGTCTTATATGGGATTTCATGATGATAAGATTTCCAATATCTTGGTTAAGAGGCCTTGATCATGAATGGACAAAATTATGCACCTCCTTTATGAATAATTCAATTTTTGTGGTCCATGTGTCTTCAATGATGATTTTATCCTTGGATTCATAGTTATAGAAACCCAGTTTTTTCTTACATTCTTATAACATCATTTTAAAGAAAAACCATTTGAAATTAATTATGAAATGACGATCCAAAGGTTTAGTGTATTGGATAAATTAGGACAATAGATAAAATTTTAAAAAACAAAAACATTTATCTAATTCCTTCTACTTTAACTTCTTATTGTCCTGTGATTTCTCTTTAGTACATGTAATCATCTAACGATATACATCAAATAAAGGGATGAACTAAAATACTAGTAAAATGATAGATATGAAAATTAATCAACATAGTCTGGGGTGATAAAAATCATGACATCATCATCATAATCCTGAGAGGAAGCATCAAATAAAGGCATGGAATGTGGTGATGCGTAAAAATGAAACATCATGTCTTAGTGTCCAACTACCATACATAGTTGTATACAAAACTACCATCATGTTCATTCATACTTCAAATTTCCTCATGGGATACATCACATTTTCCATTTCATTGGATCTCTATATAATTCTAGGACCACTCCTCACATTATAAAATCTACATTATGAAATTTAATTTCGGGTGCACCTGTCGCTTTATAATATTTACATTATCATGCATGCCACATAGAACATATATCAATCTTGGACATAAAAATAACCCATGGAACGAAGTAATTTTCATTTTATAAATAATATATTCATAAAAATTTTGTTGCTAAATGAACAAGGGAATAACATAATCAATATAATAATCATCAACCTTGAGTAAAGATGAATCAATCTCGAGAAGTAAAAGGTGTGTTGTTAAAGAAGAGTTCCTTTGGGAAATGTTTTTCATAAAATAAAGTATAATAAATTTATATCCTAAAAATTTAATATAATGATGGATAAATTATATTTAAAGGATATCCATACAGAAAATGGTGTGAATGAGTGAAAACCAAAAGAAGTAGATTTGGGATTAAGAATTCCCCTTTCATTGTGTCTGAATGGTTTCATTACATTAATATCCTATATAATCAGAATAAAATCATTAATTCACAAATAAAAAACCAATAATACATTAATTTTATTCATTATTGTATTATTAAGTTTATTTATGGTATTTTCAAGGATTTATAGAGTTTAATTTCATCGTTTTAGAGCCATCGTTTTCATTGTTTTCATGACCAGTTCACTTGTATTCATGAATGGAAGTTCTGTAAAATGTGGATAAAAAACAAAAATTGTTATTATATGTTACTAATGATATTAAATAAGTTTAAATTTTCTTACGAATAAATGTTTCATATTTTATGGTGATGAATCATTAGATACAAGTTAATGATGTCATTTTTAGGTTAATTTGTTTGGGTTTTTTATCAAAATGAACTTGTTTTGTTTCATCATTTATTATTATTTGTGTAATTTAGTTACAAAAACAAAATAGGGTTTACAAATAAACGTTATAATCTGTTTCAACCGTTATAATTGATTTACTATCATCATTGAAGTCTTTAATTGAAAATGAATGTGCATCAGCGATGATGTTGGTAAATTGACACATCACGGGCGACGATTTAATTTTGAGAATAAGAGAGAGGGATGGAGGGATGTAATGATGGATATTTCATTAACATGATATAATTAAATTATGTAAAACATAATAGAGTTATCATTCCATTTGGATAGGACAAATTTATGATAATAGAAGAATAGAAATGAAATTGAAAATAAATTTAAATAAAAAGGTAGAGGGTTTTACCTCTTGGATGTATGCTCCTCGATAACATCCTTAGGGAACAATTTTGGTCTTTTTCTGAAACCAAGGGATCATAGAAGTGTGCGAGAGTATACGGAATAGTATTTGTTAGAATTTAGGAAATTATCAAATCTTAAGAGGTGTGAGGAGAAGAGGGTGTGACTGGTGGTATTTATAGTTGATGAGAGGGGTGTTTTCTAATTATTAAATTCATTTGTTTATTATTTTTCTCGTGATAATAAAAAGTGTTGATTTTTAAGACCAAATATAGTAAATAGATCATGTGAGTTTGAAAAAAATGGTTCTTATATCTTAAATGACTCAATTAATAGTGTAATATATTTATAATTTATATATATCGTAACTTAATGTATTTCACTATTCAACAAATATTCACGTATTTCAAAAAAATCCAAAAAATTCACCACAACCATTTTTTGATGTATATCATCTAAAAATAAAATATATTTTATGAAAATATTTTTCTATATATTATTAATTTAATTATTACTTAAACCCATCATTTACATGGAAAATACAGATTTTAAAGTTATAACTGATTTTATAAAATTAAAAAAATTACTTAAGGTCTTGTTAAATTATCTTCAATTCATAAGACATAGAAATATTAATTTATGAATAAATTTTATGAATAAAATTTTTCTTTTAACTTACAAAATTTAATATTATAAAATTGTAATTTAATAAAGATAACTCACAAAAATACCAACACATAATTTATAATTTTCGAAAAAATGTTTTTCATAGACTATGATATAACTATACCATTATTTCATTTATAAGATGCCTAAATTTTGTTTAAAAATTCATGGGTGAAGTTACTATTCATTTGTCCAGTTTATATTCATAAGGGTCATATTACTATTCATAAGTTCGAGTTAATATTTCATTAGTATTGATTCCTTAGCTTCTATAAATACTTATTATTTCATCAATTATTCATTTATAAATTTTTTTTACGGTCTATAAGTGATTTTATGAGATTATACTATATGATATTGCTATAAAAATGGAAAAAAATATATTGATAAATGTTAGGTTCTTTACATTCTTCACCCCTTTTAAAAATTTACCCTTGAAATTTCATTATTCATAAACAGGTGAGGTTACTTCTCTATCATCACCTCATATTGTTACCAAATTGATTCTTCATAATTATGGTTCATCCAAAACACTTTGGCATGGTGGTTTGTCTTGTTGTGTAGAACCTTTTCTCCCAAGTCCAAATTTTATGATGGATTCTCCTTATAATAGAGATCATCATCCAGGTGTACCACCTCTTTGTTGAGTACATTTTAGGGATCTTGTATGTACTTTTTTAGGAGTGATGCATGGAATACATCATGAACCTAATCCATATCTGGTGGAAGTGAAATTCAATAGTCCATAAATCCTTTTTGATCCCGGAACTTAGAGGGGCCAATGTACCTTGGGCTTAACTTCCCTTTCTTTCTAAACTATATGAATCTCTTCCATGGAGGTATTTGAAGGAAGTCTTTATCTCCAATTTCAAACTCCAAGTGCCTTCGATAGTGGTTAGCATAGCTCTTTTTCCAACTCTGGATAGCTACGATATGCTGCTGGATGGATTTAACCTTCTCTATCATATTTTTCACAAGATCACGTCGAAGTATCTTTTTCACAGACTTTATCCCAATAGGTTGGAGTTTTACATCAATTTTCATATAGAGATACATATGGAGCCATCTGAATACTTGAGTGGAAGCTATTTTTTAATGAGAACTGAGCCAATGGGTGATGTGGGTCCCATCCACCATTAAATTATAAATAGAAGTATCTTAGTATATCATTGATCATCTATATAGTCCTTTCATATTGACTGTCATATTGTGTATAATAGGTAATTCTGAAATTTAATTTTGTACACCAATCTTGTTGAAGGATCCTCCAGAATTCCGATGTGAACCTCGGATCACGATTAGAGATAATAGAGAGTGGAACTCCACACAGTCTGACCACATCCTTCATATATATCTTCTTAAATTGTTCAATAAATATATATTCCTATATAGCGATAAAATGTGCAGTCTTGGTGAGTCAATGCACCATGACCCATATCACATAATTTCTTTTAGAGGACTTCAAGAGACCCATGACATTGTTCATAGTAAAATAATCCCATTTCCACATGGGTATAGGTATTGTTTGCATCATTCATTTTTACTTCTAAAATTTTCCTATAACTTGTTGACATATCATGCATGTTGAGATATACGCAAAAATATCCTTCTTCATGTTGGTGCACCAGAAGTGATCGTAGAGAACACAGTACGTCTTGGTACTCCCACGATTGATATAGAAAGTTGGTCTATGTTTATTATCCAATAGATCATTCTTTATCCAATGTGATGAAGGCACACAAAACTCATTCCAAAAAAAATCACAACATAATCATCAATATAGATCTCTGGTAGCTTAACATCTTTTACTTCATTCACATTATTTTGTAACTAAAGATCATTCCCTTATGTCTCCTTAAGCCTATCTTGGATATATGGTTGGGAAACTATTCGTGAATGTTTTTATGTATTCCCTGATATCATGATTTCCACATCCATCTTTTTCATTTCAATGAAGATATGGTGTTTCTCAATCTGTAACATGGAATGTGTAGTAGGTTATTTTCTCCTCAGAGAACCATCTACGTTGTTTGACGTGCCAGGATGACCATGAATAGAGAAATAATATTCTTTGATTAGCTATAACCATGTACATTTAATCACATTGAGTTACTTTTTTTGAATTTATAATTTAGGCTCTTGTGATTGGTATATATGTCACACTTATCTACCTAGAGGTAGGCCCGCAATAATTTTTAGGAAAAAATCACAACTGTTAGATCCAGATCATATGTTGGGTTGTTCTTCTCATGGATCTTCATCTGTCATTAGCCATATTCTATAACATTGTCATTTTTCATGTGTACACATCCCTAAGAAGTTATTTGAAGCATCAATTTATATCACAAAACATTCACCACTTTATGGTTATGTTAGTATAGGTGTAGTGATCAACCATCTCTTTAACTCCTTAAATATTTCCTAACATTCATCCATCTAGACATATGTCACCCCTTTAATTGATACATAGTTATTAGGAATGAAAATCATGAGAAATTTTCATGATATTTCAATAGTACCCTGCTAATCCATGAAAACTACATATTTCTGTGACACTATAGGGTCTATTACATTCTTCAATCATCTTTTTAGGGGTCGATATAATTTCCCTCACTTGTGATCACCTATCACATGAATGTGACTTTCTTCATCCAAAAGTCAAAATTTCATAACACTGTGAAACATTTGTCCAACCTTAATGTTACAAACACAAGCCTTAGATGCTCTTCATGTTCCTCCATTCTCTGGGAGTGAGGAAAATATCATCGATAACCACTACCAAAAATTTATAGATGTAATTTATAAATATTCCATTCATCAAATCCACGAATATTACAGGGGAATTAGTATGTCTGAATGGATTCACAAAAAACTCATAGTGCACATACCATGTACATAAGTCTGTCTTATGAATAGGTACATTCCTTATCTTTAAATGATGATATCCAGAATGATGATACACCCTTGAGGAGTACTAATCTCTTTGAAACTGATTGAACAAGTCTTCAATCCTTGTAATTGGACACTTTTTCACTATAGTGATCTTGTTCAGACACTAATAATCGATACAAAACCACATTGATCCATCCATATTCATGAAAAAGAGAATTGGTGTACCCCAAGGTGTTTCACTTAGTCATATTACCCCTTTATCCAAATTCTCTAACAACTTTATCTTTAACTCCTCTATTTCGATTGGGGCCATCTTATTGAGAAATTTTGAGATAAGAGTAGGTCTAGGTCTTTATTATATTAAGAACACTACCTTACAATGTAGGGGACGTCTATGTAACTTTTCAGAAAATACCTCAGTATATCCCTCATAATGGTAATTTCCTCTAGGTTGGTACCTTTTTTTGACTCAAATATCTGAGCATGGTATGCCCCTTCATAGAGAATCAACACCCACACCATTTTAGTATTTTCCAAAATATAATCATTATCTTCCATTTATTTTTATAAGAGCATAGGATGGTTTGGAATGTAAAAATATATTTTCCATTAAAAACATTTGATGTGTTTTCTATTTAATGGGAGTTAATCCATCCTTAGTATAGCATTTAATTCCACCTTGAGAATTATTACAAGATTTTCAAGAAGAATATCCCCACATACACAAATAGTAGAAGTGTTCAACAAATGATTTGAAATGATTACACCATAATGTATTTTTATAGATATTTCTACTTCATGGTTCTATGACATTGATTTAACAGTTCAAGAATACTAGTATGATATAAAAGAATGAATAGAACCATAATAAAATAAGACATTTTCTAATCATCAGTGAATAGGATATGTACCCTTTATGACTTTGTTTTCTTCATCCACTATAGTAGCAGTGATGGAATAATCCTTTCATTGTAAATTGGATTTGGTGGATGCTTAGGCTAATTACCCTTGATGAATTAATGACTAGTAAACCGACAAGCAAAAGGCCCTTACTCGCTACAGTTGTAGCATTGGACCATGGGTGGTGAACTCCCTTTCTCAACCGCATTTTCCAAAATCCTCATATTTATTTGACATTCATGAACAAGGTGTCCTTATATCCCACACTTGATGAATTTACCCATCCCTTTGATATAGTTACCATGCTGATTCTTACCAGATTTTTGACATGTGAGTGGATGAGTTTTCATTCCACCTTTCTTAATAGATCCTCTGACTTGAAACTATATCTATCGTTTCTTATCACCATAGCCATGGGACAATTCTCTAATCTCTGTGTTCACTTTCAGACCACATTAAAGAACTTCTTTATTACTCACAATATCTCAAATTTCAAGATACCTTTGAAGGTGTGGTTTCCAACCAATAAAGAATATATTAATTTTTCTATCATTGTTGATAAAAAAACCTAATGTATACCTTGAAATCCTTCTGAAATTATCTTATTAGGCCATGACAGATTCTATTTCCTTTTTCTTCATCCCGATGAATTATCTGTACATATTTTTAAGAATATTTCCAGGGAAAAATATATTAAGAAACATTATCATAATTTATTCCCACAATATTTATTAAATTTCATCTGTTGTATTGGTGTTCTTAATCAAGTCCCACCATTGATTGTCCACTTAATCTAAACATTAAATTGCTAAAGTCACCTTCTCCCTCTCAGAACAATGAATAATATAAAAGATATTCTCCATCGAGTTGACCCAATATTTCACAACTAGTGTATCGTAATATCCACTAAACGTCAGTGGGGGTTGCTTCATAAAACACTTTATATCATGTTTCTCTCTCTAAGGTGAATGCGGACGATCCACATTATTTAGTTTATTGTTCATAACCTGAGACAGCTAGGTTATCATCGGTATGAAATTTTGAGCTTTTCCTCTAAAAGCATCGGGGATTTCATTCAGGTAATCACAACATTGTCCCTTGCACCGTTGGATGGATTAGTTTCTCCTGGTTCCTACCATTTTCTAAAATGGAAAGGGTTAGAAAAAAATAGAAGTCATCATTTCATGAATAAGTAAAATATTACTTTTTTAAATTAAATCTAATGGAATATATTATGGGATCCATATTTTTAGAATATTATAAAACAAATATTATTGGGTGATTACTTATTTTTAGTCTCATAATAGTGTTTCTACGTAGGTTTTATAGTCCTAGATCCCAAATTCACTAAACCATCCTCTGATACCAACAAAAGTGAACCATCATTTTCTTACATTCCAATTGAAACATTTTAAATAAGAATAACATTAAACCGATACACCGTGAGGATCCAAAAGTTTAATATATTTGGAAAACAAGACTTTACATATCATTTGAAAAATAAAACATAAACATTTATATAATTCCTTTATCTCAAGCTTCTTATGGGCCCTTTGATTATACTTAGTACATGTAATAACTTGATGATACACATCAAATAATTTGGTGAGATAAACACATAGTAATATGATAGATAAGAATGTGAGTCTATATGGCCTAGGGTGATCATAATCATAACATCATCATCCTAATCATGAGAAGAAACATTAGATAAAATCATGGATTGTGGCGATGCAAGAAAATGAAAAATTAAGTCTCAGTGGTCAACTACATCACATATTTATGAAAAAATATAGTATCATGTTCACATATATTTCTATTTTACTCATGATATACATCACACTACCAAATTAATCATAGTGATATATAATTCTAGGCACACAAATCACATCATAACATTTACATTATGCTATATAATTTCGGGCATGCCTGTCACATCATAACATTTACATTATCATGCATTCCACGTAGAACATACATAAATCTTGAAAAAATAAATAACCCATGGAAAGGAATGGGTTTCATTTAATAAATAATACAGTTTAAATAAATGGGTTCTCATGTTAGTTATGGAATAACATAAATGATATAAGAATCATCAAACATTAGTGAAGATGAATCAATATCGAGAAGTAAAACATGTGTTTTTTTAAATAAGAGTTCCTGTGAAAAGCATTGTGTTTATCATAAACTCAAGAAGAAAACATGTAAATCCTATGAAAGGTAAGATAATTTTTAATAAATGATATTTTTGTGATATCCATTGCTAAAATTGGGTGAATGGGGGAAAACCCAATGAAAGAGAGTTGGGTTCGAGAATTCCCCTTACCTTATGTCTGAATGCTTTCTTCAAGTTAATATTATTTATAATCTGATTAAATTAATTAATTAACAATTAATGTACCTTTATTACCTGAATTTTATTCATTATTGTTTTATTATGTTCATTTATTGAATTTTTAATGAGTTATAACGTTTAATTATTTATTTGGGAGCATTCATTTTTATGATTTTCAAAATCAGTTCACTTGTATACATGAATGGATGTTCATGTAAAATGAGGAAAAACATATATAATGGTTATTATTTTTTGGTAATTATTTTCTAAAATTTGAAATGATATTATAAAAAATTGGTTATTTGGTATGAGGATGAATCATTAGATACAAGTTAATGATGACTTATTTATGTTAATTTTGGTTGTTTTTAGAATACAATGAGATTGTTTTATTTTGTTATTAGTATTATGTGTATAATTTAGATAAAAAACATAAATTGGTATGTGAAGTAAATTTTAAAATATTTTTCAAATATTAAAATGGTTTTATTAAAATCATTGAAGGCGTTAAATGAAAATGAATGTGCATCCCCCATGATGTCGGTAATTTGACACATCGCGGGTGACAATATCGTTTTTAGAATAATAGAGAGAGAGGATAGGGTAAAATGATGTATAATTAAGTAAAATTATAAAATTATATTAAATCGAAAATACTAGAGTTATCATTAGATTTTGATAATATATGGTGAGGATAAGATATGTATAGAAATGAAATTGGATAGAAATTAAAAGAAAAACGTATGGGATTTTACCTCTTGGATTTGTCCTCCTTGAGAACCTCCTTAGGGAATGTTTTTGGTTTTTTTATGTGAAATAATTCTCTTGGATGAGGGGTAGGGGATATGTAAAATTATTTGGAATAATTTGGGTATGTATCAAATCTTGAGTGGTGTTAAGAGAAGAGGTTGTGAGGGGTGGTTTTTTATAGTGGAGGAGAGGGGTGTTTTATCATTATTTAACACATTAATTTATTATTTTTCTCAATAGAGGTAATAGTGTTGATTTTTTGGACTTATTAATGTAATTATATCATTTGAGTTCAAACCAATAGTTCTTAAATCAGTGAGGACCCAATGAATACTGTATTTAAATTATAATGTATATATACCCTAAATTAACATATTTATCAATTCACCAGAAATTCATTTATTTTAAAAAATCCAAAAAATTCACCCTAAATTTTTTTTTCATGTTTAAAATATAAAAATGAAATATATTTTATGAAAATAATTTTCCACAAATGAGTAATTTTATTTTTAATTAAAATCATCATTTACTTGAAAAAAATATTTTAAAATTATAACTGATTTTAGAACACTTTGAAAATTTACTTAATGTCACATAAAATTATCTTAAAATAAAAAGGCATAATAATATTAATTTATGAATACCTTTTATGAAAATAATATTTCTTTTAAATTTTTAAATAAATTATAAAATTGTAGTTATATTATTATTACTTATAGAAAACCAATAATTAATTACTAAATTTTTAAAAAACAATTCCATAAATTATGATATAATTATATAATTATATCATTTATATGATGAAAAAATTTTATTTATACTTTCATGGGTGAGTTTACTATTCTTTTTCATGGTTTACTATTCCTAAGGGTTAAATTACTCCTAAGGTCAAGTTACTATTTCCTCAGTATTCATTCCTTAGCTTCTAGAAATAATTATTAATTCATTAATTGTTTTTTTAATAAATTTTTTATAATGTTATATATGTGATTTTTGGAGATTTATAATGTAGGAAAATAATATAGGAAGCGCTAAATTATATTGGTAATTGTTTGGGTCGTTACATCATGGAACTCTATTTTTTGATTGAATGGAATGTTTTTTGATTGTCCATTATTCTGTATTGATTAGGCCTTATTTACTCGTTATTGATATTATTATGTGTAACCCTTAATGAGTATATTTTCACACACATTATTTGTTTTAGTTTCCCTAAAATATCATGAAGAATATTTTGAAATATATAATGGATGAATGAATTCATCTTATGATATTTTTTATATCTCCAATGTAATATGTGAATAATGTATGTGTCAAGTTTTCCATGCCTATTAAACAAATATATCAGATGTGACGAGATCCCTTATATCTTATACCAATGTAATGGTGTAAACAATGAATCTAGATTACTGGATTTGGGTTGTTATAATTAGTATTAGATATCCTTTGGGAAGAATCATGGCAATTATATTATAAATAAACATAGCTGACATGATAACTATGACAATCTCTTATAGTATATTATAACATTTTACATTTTATTGATTTTTAATTTATAAATAAATATCCTTGATTATTATGAGATAACATAGTGTGTGACACTATTTAGTGATGGAACCAAACAGAAAAATTGGAATCAACACCCATAGTCAATATTGGAATTTCCCAGCTGAGAAAGCCAATATATCTAGCGTCAGAACTATGTTGATCATGGTAATATTAGATTTTATAACCAATGTTATAATGAATAACCATTCCCATATGTGACAACCTATTATTACACAGCATGATTTACCAATGTTGGATTACATCATGTGATAAACACCTCTATATTTTAATGAAACTACTAATAAATTTGTAGCTATTCATTAGATTATTTCTCTAGAAAAGACATTCCAATAATTGGAATATAATGAAATTGAAATGGTTATTTTGTAAGTATATAAATCCAAAGGGGATATCGACCAATGGAGGTAATTGATTCAGAACAATAAATTGGTTAAAAAAATAGAAAACCTAGAATGGATAACTTTTAAAGTGATATTTATTTAAAAATACATCCATTGAGAATAGTGAGATGAAATGGAGAGGAATTTTTTAAATTTATTAATTAGAGGAAAAAAAGAAATGGAATTGTATTTATCTAAATTTATAATATTTTCTAAAAAAATTAAATACGACATAATTAATATGAAAATTAATATTTATCATTTCATTGATATGATTAAATGTATTCTTTGAAGTAGAATGTTTTCTAAAACAATTTTCTATTATGATGACTTAATATCAAGTTCCAACAATGTAGAAAAATAATATTATAGTTTTTATATCTTTAATGGATGTCAATAAAAAAATCAGTCTATTGAGCACCAAAAATATTAAATGTTTCAAATAATAAGAAAATGAGGATGTGATTTTCAACATGTGATAATTGTGGAAGGAAACAACTATCTGCTTGGTTCATGGGAATCTGAGTTTGTTTCATGTAAGGGTAAAGTGGTCATAAGGATCTTCAGTGCAATAAATAGAGTGAAACCATGTCTATCTAGTACATCATTTGTAAATAGATGGGGAATTATTCAAACCAATGTCTCATGAGTCAAGGGAATATCCCATTGAATAAGATAATATGAGAATGCTAAGATTATGGATTCAATAATGAATAAGTAGATGTTCTTGATAATGAAGGGTAATTTATACTTATCATCCACTATAAAAGTGAAAAAAAAATTATTTTTTCATTATTAAAAACCTTTTTATATATAAAAATTTATATTGGGGTATCCTATAACCAACTCAATGATTTTAGGTTTTGTTGTAATTGAAATATTCTAATGGTAAGATGATCAAACCTCAAGTCTATAGAACCTCTTTGATATTATTTTTGGAAATTTTCTTCCTAAAAAATGTTATTCTTCCTCTAGTTGATTTTGATATATTTTTGGGAATATGTTGGCTCTGTCAATATAGATTACACATAAAGTTTCATGTAAGGGATGTTAGATTTGATATTTTTAATCATATTGTGATTTTCTATCTATGAGAGCATGAACCTGAACACACAAAGGAAATTAATTCCATCATGGGGGTTTTATTACCTATTCATGAGGTAAATTAATATGATATCATTGAGGAGAAATGAAAATTTAGGATATAATTATTTCATGGTATATTTTTTTGATATCTTTGGAAAAGAGTTATCTATTATTCCCTCCAATAATTTAGTTGAGTTTTAAAATAACTCATGCATGGAGCTATAGTTTTCTCAAAATATCTATAAAGAATTATCCCAATTGAGTTGTATGAATGGGATAATAATATCCATGAGAAAATAAATAATGAATTCACTTCAACTAGTATTTACCATGGGTAGTCATATTCTTTTTTTAAAATAAACATGGGTCATAATGCCTTTTCATTGCTTAGAATAAACTTAAAAATATCACTATTAATAACAAGTATCATCTATCCCATAATGATGATCTGTTTTATAAAATACTATGAGCTCTATATTTTTCCACGATTGATATTAGATCTAGATATCCTCGAATAGGGTTAAATAAGGAGGATAAACAAAATAAATCCTTTCGTATGAGGAATGAAAATTATGAATTTATAGTTATTCATTTGAACTCACCCAAACTAATGTTATCTTTTGGGATTTAATTAATAGAGTCTTTAGAGATTATGATGATTAATTTTTGGTAATCTCTATAGATTATATTATTTTATATCTGATGAGAATTAATATCATTTGTTGATTGGGTTGATGACCCAGATAAAGGATAATTTATATACCCAATTTACAAATTGTTATTTTTTTCCTAAAAAATGTCTCATTATTGGGTTCTATAATTTAATGTGAGGGTATATCAGTGGGTCCTTCAACTATGGAAATTATTGAGAAATGTACAAGAACTGTAATGGAAACCAATATATATAGTTTTCATAGGTTTGATTTATACTTCCAATGGTTTTTGAGAGATTTATCATTACTATATAATACAATCACCATGTCGACTCATATGGGATTTAAGTTCTTGTGGATAGATGAATTTATGAATAATTTCAAATAACTGAAGAGAAGGTTGGACAATGCACCTATAATGTCAGTACCCTATAGTTGAAATGGTATTGTGATAAATAATGATTAATCAAAGAAGAGACTTAAATGTTTCCATATGAATAATGATATGGAATAGCTTATGCATCTTGCTAATTGAAAATTCATCAGAAGAATTAACTTACTCATGATTTGGAGTTGGAAGCTGTAATATTTCCATTAATAAAATTAAACAATTATATGTATTGTGAAATATGTGATACAAATATATACTTATCATAAATGGTTGAAGTATATATTTTCATATAAAGAGTGGAATATTCACTGGAGAAGATTATTTGAGTTGATCAAAGAATTAGATTTCTCAATACAATACCACCTTGAGAATGAAAACAAGGTGGGTGATGCTCTATGTTGGAATGAAATTAGAATTTTTCCATGATGATGATTGATATATAAAAAATATTTATGGATTTTGTGAATATGGATATTGAAATCATAATGAAATTGTATATATGTTATCTTTATCATGTGATTGTTTAACCATCCATCCATGAGTGAATTAAGAAGGCACAAAAGGAAGATGTGAAATTATAAAAAACATATGAAATGTGCCAGGATTAATCATGATCATGTTGGAATGATACTGTTCAAGAATTGATTATGTGTTTTTTCAATTCCATACTGGAGGAATGAGCTATTAGGAAATGCTCATAATTCATATTTCTCTATTCATCCTGAAAGTACGAAGCTGTATACACTGTTGGGATAATATAAAATTGGATATTAAATTGTATTTATCATAATGCACGGTGTATCAGAAAATTAAGTCTGAGAGACAAATTTCTAAATGGATTACATAACCATTACCCATACAATAATGAAAATGAGAAAATAATTCTATGTATTCTCTCATTAGACTCCATAAATTATTAAAATGGAATAATACTATTTGGGTTGTAAATAGTCACCTCAATAGATCAATAGAGTTTAATACTATTAAGGGAATATCTCTATCTCAATCAGATTACTTAGTTATATGATAAGTATGTTGTATGCTTACCTAGATTACCAATATCAATTGTATTAAATTAGTATTCTAATTTTACTACAATGATCTAGAGAAGTCTTCACTAGGCTCCAGATAGGGAGTTATATTTCTTTGTTTCTTATAATCCCTGAATAGATGGATGATAAGAGAGGACTATTAAAACTATTGTAAACATGTATAGATATTTTACTATAGATTTTAATGTTAGTTGTGATTAAGTAATTCCTTTCGTTTAATTTTCATACAATAAGAGGTTTCACCTGATAATTTAGAGGGATATTTAGGATGACCTCAATGATAAGATGTTCATAAATTCAACGTTATTGGAAAAATATTAGAGATAATGAAGATACATGGACCTAATCTGGATGAGAAAATGATATATAATATTATATCCAATAAACATCATATAAGGGAAGCTCATAATTGAAAGAAAATATGTCAAAAATAATTTGTATAATCTAGAGTTTAATGTTGGTTGCAATTTAATCCTCATAAAATCACCATGGAAAAAAGAATTACATATTTAAAAAGAAGGGGAAGCTAATCTCTAGAAACAACAGACCCTTGGAAATTAATGATCATATTAGTATGGTATCATATTGCATAACTTGTCCGTAGAATCTCTCCCATGTTCAAAATTTGTTCTAGGTATCTCTCTTGAAAAAGTACATACATGATCTTACACTTGTATTGAACTCAGAGGGAATACTTATGGACTATGATTTAACTAATTTGGAATAACTAGTGGATATTTTGTATAGTAGAAAGAATTTTTTATGAAACATTTCAATTGACCTGGTAAATGTTTTATTGAAAACCCATAAAATAAAGAAGCTATGTGGGAACCTGAGGATGATAAAAGACAAGTATATCTTCGAATGATTGCATTAGTGTATTGAAATTTCATGTGATGAATTAATAGAATCATATTAGAATGCGGCAACCTAATATTTTATTATATATTTCTCTTTTAATATATTTACTTTAATTACAACGTTCTTTACATGTAACATCAAGTCAAAATAAACCAATAAATACTATTGAAATATTATTATATGAAAGTTATCTTCTAGGATTTTGATTTTAATGTGAGGATATTACTATACAAATTAAAAAACATATTGATGAATACTTTATTTAATGAATATTTGTTGAGTAATTCTTAGGATATAATTTCACATTTTTTAATAAAGTTGTTTTATGCTTCCAAATTATGTTTTCTTAAAAAATGGGTTTAGTGGAATTTTATGAAAGTATATTATAATTAATATATTATTGTTTTATAAAATTAGTTTTATAAAAAAGGATAACATTTTATAGATTTTAATAAAAAAATTAGCATAGGGTGACGTTTTTGGAATTTTTAGAGAAAATATTATTTGTTGAATTCTGTAAGTACCAATTTTAAAAGCAAACTATAATTTTATATCAATTATTTTTTAATTCATGTTTTTATTCGGATTAGATTAAAAATATCAATTGTTTTAATTTTTTATAATTTAATCTATCTCCTTCAGATAAATCTTATTCTTTATCATGTAATAAAAAATCTTGGAGACTTAAAAATGCATTTCTGAAAAATTATTTTTCTTTTTATTTTACCAAATTAGATTAAATTCATTTCTTGAAAATTTTGAATTTGAATATTTTATAATATATTTCTTATTTTGGATTATAAAAACTAATATTATTGAACAATTTGAAATTAACTTTTGTTCATAATGCAATGTAAAAAAAATTAAAACAAAATCAGCACTGTAAAATGGTAAATATGTTTAATTAATGTAAAAACTAATGTGAAAATGATTTAAAGATACCTACAACATAATTTTATCCTTTGGTATGAGTATGTTTTATCCATCATCATTTAATATTCAAATTATTGTCCATTTGGATTCATTTTCTATGATAATGACCTATATAATAGTTTATGTATTGTCATATACAAAATTTCACTATATTGCATATAAATTTATCATATAAGATCACATATTGATAAAAATAATCATTTAATGAATATTAAATTTATTTAAATCATAATGAAATTAATTTATTGGATTAAAAATATTTCTATTTTTATTGATTATAAAATTACCTTAAACACCCATATAATGTTGACATAATACTTGTGCATGTGGAGGAAAATACAAGTAAATAAATTAAAAAAACAAAAAATTAATATATTCTAGATGAATTATGGTTCAAAATGAATTTTATAATTAATTATAATTTCTTAATAATGGATAAAATCTATTATTTTCTAATTCAATAAAATTTTATAGGTTTTAAAAGTCAAATTATGTGAATATTTCTTAAAATGACTAAATGAATTTTATGTAAAAAATATTTTATTAAATTATTTAAAATTAATAAAAAATATAAAATTAAAAGTATTGTGAAAAATGTTCTAAAATTTTATTCTTTTTCCATTTATGAGAAAATTTGTAACTTATGATGAAAATTATAACCATTTATGATCAAAACCATTATTACCATGGTTAGGCAGAAAATTTGTATTCAAAGTGGGTAAAAAAATATAAGGTCTTATATACTACATGAACCTGTCCAAATGTTATTGGTTGAAGATATTTCAACCATATACTATCTTATATTCAAAAATTTCAGCCCCATGTATCCACTCTCAAATGAAAGTGAATCATTTAAATATTTTTGAAAATTCTCTAATAATTTCGACCCCATGTATCCACTCTCAAACCCTACCAAATTCTCTAATAAATTTTATTATCCATTAGTTATAGGTTTTATTCTTATTAAGAGATCATTCCAAGAGTCCATAAAAAGAAATGTAAAAGAGGTCTACCAAAGAAGTGGGGAATATTTTGACAGCACTTTCAAATTTATTTACTCTTCTGTTTACTATAAATATATTTTAAACATCATAAATATTTAATATAGAATTATAAATATAATTAATGGTTATTATAATTTTTGGGAAACCATTTTCCATCATATGGAAGGAAAAACATCGCTTCTGCTTTTATACGACTTACCTTTTCCACGCTACAATGAAATTATTTTTCATTACCATTTTACATAGTATTTTATTGAGATAGAAATAAGGAGTATGTATGATGTTTATGATATTATTGTTATTTTTTAAATATTTTATATCATTTTTCGTCTTACACTTCCAATCGTTAAAAGGTGTTAATGTCTTTTTCTCAAACGTGTGGACAACCAAATCCATGAATCAGTCTGATTCATTCTCCATTTTATCATTTCAGGAATGATTATAAAAATATATATAATGAATATATATATATATATGATATTTATATCATTATTAATATTCTATATATGATATACCTATGAAAGGGATTCATTTTTCAAAATTATTGAACCAAAACATACATGAAAAATGCAACAGTTAACACTCCAAAACAAGGATTTTAATAATGAGTTAATAAGAAGGTATTAAAATATCATAATTTGATCATATGTGATATTATAATTATGTATATGGTTATATAATATAATTATAATAAATTTAAATTTAATATAAATTTGGATAAAATCATATACGAGGAATTTTGAACATGTGTTAAGATAATTCCTTTAAAATTTTGTTTTATATCGGGATTGTTTATGCTGGAATTTCCATTATGTGAAATTATGTTATCCTAATTAGATAAAACCCTTAAATTTCATTATCTTATTTTTATTCATGTAGTTTTAATGTAGTATAACCATTTCAAACTCTTTAGTAATTAAATTGATCAGGAAAGTTTTTATCAAAAAATGAATTTAATTAATCTTTAGTCAGAAATATTTTATACTATCTCAATAATTTCAATAAAATGGTTACAAGAATTTTGATACTATTCTAATAGTATTTATTAATGATATCATTTCCCTTTATTATATCTATAAAAAACTTATAGGAAACCTATTTATATTTAAAACAGAGATACCATTTAGTTGAAGTGTGAAGGGAATATTTATTTTAATGTTCACTAAAAAATGAATTCTACTATGATAAATACATATTTTTTATTTTAATATTCACTTAAATTTTTCTATGGTCATTTTAAATGATATTTTTTAAGCATTTTACAAATATTTAGTTTAGAAATAATTTTTCACAAAACTAAACATGTATTTTCCTAATGAAATGTTCTACATATCCTTTAAATTTATTTTCATCTATGGAAAAACTTATTAATGTTACTAGGGAAATTATCCAATGATATTTTAATTATTTTTCCTCTGGATTATTTATTATTATGTAATGTTTATGTTTCCCATTCTTGATTCATCACTGATTTTTATTTACTTATAACTCATTTTGTGAATTAATAATATTGATCATTCAAAACATGTTGAAAAAAAAAGAATGTTAAAGTGATAGTTGGGGGCTAGTTATATATTAATCATAGGTGCATCAATAATTATAATGTGTAAAAATAGAAGTAATTCCCTATTATATTGTTATTCAGTTTACACGTACCCATTTATAATGATTATTGTTTTAGTTTAGAGGCTATGATGACAATATATCTTAGATTATAGGCCATGATCATCAAAGTCCACAGTTGTAAATCTATTTTATTAATAATTTATTTTTCAGTATCCATGTGTTTTCTATGTTTATATTATCCATGGATTCTCATTGATCTCAAATTGTTGACTAATTAACATGTGTTTTGATTATCACCCCTTCTATGTTGATAAGGCCTTATATAATCATGATAAATCCATATATATGTAAGGATTACTAACAAGATAAACTAACCATTGATCTATTTTCTTTTCCCTAGAATATGAATATGGATATTATGAAATATATCAATGATGCAAGAATATTTCTTATGCATTGTTTTTTATATTACCAATTTAATATGAGAATAATGTATGTATCTTATGTTTTATGAATTCTCAGATGGTTGATCCTATATAGTGATATCCCTTGTATGTTGTAGTAATTTAATAATTTAAAAACTAGATTTGGATTATTGGAGAAAACTTTTAATGTTTTCCTTGTTTCAATAGGTAACAATTTTTTCTTTCTTTAAAATTTTACCAAATTTAGCAACCTGTTAACTAAGATGGCATGCCTTGGGGTAAAATTCTCATAGTTAAGGGAATTTGAATAAGGTTATGAAGATCTCAAAAAATATTTATTAAAGAATAAATATTGATTTTACCATTGATAAAGGATGTATTTGATATATATAGTGACCCATTAAACAATGGACTGGGTTGTATCCTATGCATAATGATGGAGTTGTTGTTTCCGAATCATGAAAATCGAAGAACCATGAATAGAATTATCTATCAAATATACATGAATTTGGATTCATGATATTTTACTTGAAGATATTGATGCACTATCTCTATTGATAAAGATGCAACATATATATATATATATATATGGAACCATAAAAATTAGTATATTTTCATTTAGAAAAAGGTAAACATGAGGAAAAAAAGATGGTTCGACAAACACAAGTAGTAAGCTTTCTAGATAGGCGAACAAGGTGGACGAGGCATTGAGTATAAGTGACTATGTATTTCTAACCATGATGAGGATTAATGGGTATCCTATATTAAGTGACCTATAAAATATGGATACAGTTATTTTTAGGCAATGGAAAACACCATTCCGTTCTAATAAAAAATAGAAACCATATTATCATTAAAAGGTGTAGAATTACTAGAATGGTGGGATGGATTTACAGAGGAATATTAATGGAGTTAATGATGATAAACTGAAGACATGATCACAATGATGGAGTGTTGATGTATGTAAAGAGGTTTTGTGTTCCATCTATTCCAAATATGAATATGTACCTACAAGGTGAATTATATTGACCTAATTTATATATACACCTTGGTAGAAAAAATATGTATATGGATATAAAATAAATATTCTAGTGGGATGGTAAGAAGTGGGAAATTGTGAACCTTGTGTCATGGTTCTTAGTGTTTCTTTAGGTAAAGGATGAAAGATACCATATTATGGGATTTATAAAACCTATTCTTATACCAATATATAAAAGTATGAAAAAATTATAATAGGAATTTTTTGTTGGACTTACAAAGACTCCATGGAAGAAAAATGTTATATTGTTCATTGGTGATCACCTTAAAAATTCTTAACATTACATAGTTGTAAGGGAAGATCTATACCTTGTGCTCTTAACATGGCTCTATATTATTGAGATCCTGAGACTTCATGGTGTACCGCTAAAAATTATATATTATTGTGACCTGTAATTCACAAACAAAAAATATAATATTAAATATTTTTATTATGAAACCAAAATATATTTGATCACCTCTTTTCATTCCCAAACTAAAGGGTAGTCTGAAATTACTATTCAGATATTGGAAGACATGTTGAGATCATGTTCTATTGACTTTCAATGAATGTGAGATTAATATCAACCTATGGTGGAACTTTAATGTAATAATAGATTCAATTGATGTAAATACAGGGAACCATATAAATAATTGAATGGAAATATATGGTGTACTCCAACAAGTTTGGAAGAAGTTGGAGAATGGAATCATGTTGGACTAGAACTTCTTAATGTGGCAACTATGAAAGTAAGGAATATTCAAAATCATATCAACATAGCCCAAAGAATAAAAAAGGTCTTTATTGATAATAAAAATAAATGATTTTAATTTTTTGTGGGGTTAATGTGTTCTAAAAGGTATCCCCATAGTACGGTTATAAGATCCGATAAAAGGGGTGAGTAAGAACAAGGTAGATTGGGTATTTTGAAATTCTATAGAACATTGGAATTATGGTTTATCAATTGGCTATGAAGACTAAACTCTTTAAGAGACATGAAATATTTCATTGTTAGAGACATAAATGCCATATCCAATGCATGTAATCACATATGATAGAATAAAGTATTATTCTTACTTAACTTGTAATGAAGAGCCTATCCTGATTTTTAACCCAAGAGAGTAAGTATTGCAGAACTCATCTAGTGAAATCCCTTTTGAGAAATATCAAACTATAGAAGTCAACATGGGATCCTAAAGAATCAATTTTGATGAAATAAATTTATTTTTTAATAATTTAAATATACTCTAATTATAAGGATGAAAATTTGGTGGGATGGTATTATAGTACCCAATACCATACTATAGAATATAAGCATTATATTCCTAATCTATTTCACAATTTCCACTTTGTTGAGCATTTATTTAGGATTATATTTAAATGTTAAATACTTATATTCATAATTTATATTTATAAAAAATTAGCTAATCTATGGATTAATCTTTTCAAAATTATTTTAGGTTGAATTTAATGGCATTTATCATAGATAATTACTTTCTAGGAGAATAGAGAGAAATACAATTTTTTCTAATACTATAGAGTTTATGAGTATATAATGATGAAATTATGACGTAGAATTATATAAAACCTTTATCATTACATTGAATATACTTATGAAAAAAATATATGCATTTATAATTATAATCCTAATTTAAAAAAACTCATGTTTAACATTTTTAAAATTAAGAACTATTTTTAAAATAAAATCTTTTTTTAATCATCCCCTCTTTATTTAGTTTTCACAAGGTGAATTTCGGTTTTGTAATTATTTTCACTTAAATAAAACCACATTTAGATAACAATAAACATATTAATGTCATAAATATTCTCAATATTGATAATTTATTATTAAACAATACATTTTGTCATAAAAATATACTTTTTCTGAAAATTTATTTTTTAAAATTACATCTGCTAATGTTAAAATTAATTTTTCTTATGGATAAATATTGTATATCATAATATGGGCATTATATTTAGAATAAAAATTTAAAAAATATGAAAAATGGTTCATTTTATTTTTATGAATTTAAAATAAATTAACTAGGTTAATGATAAATTTCAAAGGTAAATTTAAAATGGGTTTTTTCAAAAAAAAATTAATTTTATAAGAGTTATATAAAATTTATCTAAATAAATTGAATAAATATATTTTAAAATATTACTCTAATATTATTTTCAAAAATATGAACAAATACATAAACACTCATTTATTTATTTATTAATTGGAAATAATAACTAAAACTGCTAATATATAATATCATTTGTTTTATATAAAATGGGTTTCTTTCTATATCTTATGTTTTAATTGAAAATATAATTTCCTAAAATTTAGAAATATAATTAGATTAAATATATTAGGAATTGAGATTATTAACATTGAAATTATATAGCATGGGACATATTATATTTTTATTAAAAATATAATTAAATTGGTCAATATTTAATCATGATTAATAAGGAAATAATATGTAACTTAAAGATGAATTGATTTTCTTAATCAAAATTATTGGTGGATCTATTATAATGCCTTTTTAACTTAAAAATGAAATTCTGACCACTCTTTCCAATATGGCATCAGGTAAATATCTAAACATTCATGTGATTCCATTCTTACCACATACCTAACATTAGTTTATAAGGGAAATCCCCTATGTCCACCAATAATAGGATCTCACATCCACCCATTATCTCATATTTCCACACTACCATGTACATTAATGAGGAATTAAAATTCTTTTCCCCTATCAATAATCCCTCCAATAGATTTTTATCGTGCTAAGGCGGTCCCCTCCATCATTAAAAAGTAACATTCCATGTTTGGTTTTTTAATCCTTATATTTTCTTTTTAATTGAAATTATTTTATTATAATACCACTTTCACATATTTGCTTCATTGTAATTTCATGGTATTATCTCCCAATTTATATTTTGTTCCTAAAATACTACTTATCCTCCCTCATTTTATATCTTTCTTAATACATTATTATGCTGATATAAGGGTTCTCATTCCACCCCTTCCATTCTGAATTACAAACCTTTATTATAATCATGCTTTTAATTACATAGAAGTATCATCATTGAGATATATATATAAAGATAAATCAATTATTTAATCTAATTATATCTTTTTACTAAGTCATAATATTTCATAAAATTCTAAATTTTGGAAGGTTAAGAGTGTGTCTCTTCACTACCAATTACATCCATGTCTGAATATTAGAATATGAATACAGTTGTTTCACATATACACCAATGAATAATCACCCTAAAAATGATAGTGATTTATTAACTCCATATTCTCTTAGTGCATTATAAGTGACACTATAATTGATTACTTGGAGATGAAATCTCAGGGGAAAAGCTTTGAATAATTATCACTCTCTTTATAAAAAGTAATGAATACTTTTCCAATAACATATTAGTTCTACCAGTATTAAAACCTATATAAATAAATTATTTTCCATTATTAACAAACCAACACATCTAATTTACCATTCTCCACTACCTTACATTTATTTATTTAAGGATTCTAACTATCTCCTTGATAATACCCCATAGTTACTATGTTAAGTTCGGTATTTTCTTTTAGATAGACGCATTATTCTTTTAAATACGTAAACATTTATTTTAATTATTAGAATTATATTAATATAAATTGCCTTATACTATATTTAATAATTAATAGGTTTGTAAAGGAATTTTAGAACTTTTTTAACTCTTATGATGAATTAAATATGTTTAATTAGTGACTGGGAATACCTGATATAGATTTCCCCTCAACACAATGACATGACTAATGAGACAAACAAACTAGGGTATTGGTATATACAATAACTATTTTTAAATGATATATTTGAATAAGGATATGATTGTATGTTTATTATTTTTAAATTATGCATTCCATAAGTATGAAATAAGTCGTCATTATCCATGTATTTATTTATTTTAATGGATATATTATACCATTAATTTCATTTAATTATGATATTATTTTGATCAATTATTTTTTCCATATTATTTATACCATATTTATGTTGTGATGTATTCTATTGTACACTGCCCCTTACATCACATCCGATCTCACCCTTTTTTTCCTTCCCCAGAAAACCTATAAGATAACCCTATATAATTTTTGAGGATTTTCTTGAAGGGATAATAATGATCACATAGGGTTATTGTTATCTTCTTTTTGTTTTCAAGTATAATGTGAAAATATTTATTTATATAATCATTCAAAAATAATAAACTATTGGATCCTATGTGGAATATTTTATTCTACTCTAATAATATAATATTACTATCAACTCTGGATTTATGGACATTGGGATGTCACAAAAACAACCAGGGAGAAATTTTTGAAGATTCTTGATTACCCTACCAATGTTTAGTTTGAGTTCTTCTATGGCTAAACAGATTTCAAATTACATACATGTAGTAATAGTGGACCTGGTTTAGGATCCTAATGTTTCTACTGAATACCATCGAGTTTGGATATGGTCTTGCAACTGAGTCTAGGAAAACATCCTTGTAACCCATCTAGAAGAGATTGTTGATAATGGTGAGAGCCTTCACAAACTTTTCTTTGGATTGGGTGTATGTGGCTTTGATTAGCATAAATTCCATGATCTCGTTTTTCTATATTTGGGAATCCAAGGGTAATCAATAGTTCGAGAATGATTCATCCACTCATTTAATAGTGAGATCTATTTAGTGTAATTCATGTAGAGGGTTTCTAAATAAAAAAATTAGCTAACCACTAATGATTTATGACTTTATGATTGGGTAGCTACTCTAACTATGACGATTTATAAATATGGGTATCACATAATAAATTTTCATTACTATTTAAAATAACCACAAGTATTAAGACCATTGAGTGGAGAAACTATGAACATTCAACAAATATTAGGTAAATATGCTTGTTGAATGAGGCTGAGGTTGTAAAGTGAGTCAATCTCAAATTGAAAATTAGTACCTCCCATAAAACATTAGATGATTTATTATGTTTAGTGAACCGAATCATGACATATCTAATTTTCATCTTCCTTTAACAATTTTTTATAAATGTGATATGGACTCTAAAATGTGGATACATATCTCATATTCTCTTCAATGAAAAGTATTATTTTATCTCTAGTTTTTATCAATTTTATGTCTCATCTCGATCATCAATCTATGGAAATCACTAAATTTTTTGAATATTAACCTCATGAAAATTGAAACACATGAACATTTCATGAAATCGACTAAGTGATTCATAATCTCCATTGGAATGAGTTAAATATGATATACGACACAACCCCTTATCTTTTGAATCTGTATCCTTGACATATTATAATCCATCTAAATATAGTTTTGAATATTCCATGATCATTAGATGGTGTGAGTGCATGAGATTATGGATTGTGTTATTTTTTATTCCCTTGATCATGTGCACTTTGATTGATATAGGTAGACCATATATAGTGGCATATGAACCATCACCATAACACATATGTATCTCACTTAGATATGATGTATGGTTCCCACTCGGTCATGTGCTCCTAGATAGATATAGGAAGTCCAAATATTGTATCATGTGTTCCATCATAGAAAGTTAAAGTTATTCCAATCGAATATAGTACTATTTTGGGACAAAGTATGATGAAAATAATGAAGGATAATTTTTATGTGGGGAGTTTTAAAATCAAGGGGGATCGAGTGACCTGAAACTATTTTGTTCATTTTTTCACAAATCATTTAAACATATATATATATATATATGAAAAAAAGGGATGCTATAATTTTTTCCATAGATCATGAAACCTAGTAACCATTACTTAAATTTTTATGAGATCATATAGTGGACCCCAAGATATTTATGTCATCAATATTTTTCACAAAATGTTTTTCATGATAAATGGAATATGCGAATTTTTATTATTCTTAAGTCTACCTTCTCTAGGTTTCAAAAAGAAATATTTTGTACCTATTCCTCTTATAGATGGCCATTTATTTATATGTCATGTAAAATACATTCTTAATGACCCGAGAGTCAACCATTTAATAGGATTTCATTGAGAGTTTTAATCTTTATAAGTATTATATATCATTCCATGGAAACATTAATTGTCATAAAAGTAAGAACAAGGGATCATGGGTTTATGGTATTCATTATTTGAATAAAATATGATGAAAAAATCAGATCAATATGATTGAAGAAATCATGATGTTAATTAAAGGTGAATATCACTGATGTAAATAGCCTACAAGAAGGGTACAAATAGTAGAAGTTCTTAATATTTAGACTGAAGTTTTATTTATGTTTAAGGTGTGATGAATTTAAGAAAATGGTGAGTTGGTTTATCCATCAAGGGTTTATATAAATAAATGTGAATAAAATACCAACACTAGTTTAGATGATCCAATGGGTGTGTGCAAATTTTTTTAACGATGTAGTGCGCAGACCATAATGTTGTTTGGTTTAAGATCATGTAACAAATACTAAGTATAGGTTATGAAAAGCATTCCATTTTCATTCATTGAAAATTAGTATGATACAATATTATGTATCATAAATGGTATTTTAATCCACTATAATATATATATTATTCATTGGGTAGATTATAAATGGAAATACATTTCTAGATGATAAATTATATGGAGTAGGTATGTGGGGGTAGACATTAACCACATTCAAATGATGAGTTTCACCATGATTCTAAAAGGGGAATATAAAGATCAAGGGAAATTCTCCTAAATATTATAACATGAATCTAGTAAGAATTTTCAGATATGGTGGTACAAATATCATTACAAAATATATTTATCTCGTGGATTTAAATATGCTCATTATCGATATCCATGAATGTTTTATCAGGACTAAATAACATAAATAAGGAATTTTACTTATATGGAATGGGTAATATTCAAACAGGGTTGGATACTATAAAGATAATGCCAATTTGTATTCAACACACTCTTTGGATGAAGAGATACAACATGAAATTATTTAAACATGCATGAATGAAGATGGAAGGTCTTCTGTAACATTTCCCTTGGATAGTGGATATATTGAGTATATTTTTTATTCTAATAGGTCTATATTGTGGAAATAAAAATCTCATATAATAATTCAATTTATGATAAAATTTCTACTTAAGCTAATAAAATGGGATGAATTATTGAAAATAATGTCTACTTTTTTCCATTCCCCCATTTACAAGTTTTCAAACAAAAAAGTCTTGTGTCAATTTTTTTTATTTTTATGGTCTTTCAATTGGTACCATTTTGGGATGGAATTTAACATTGTACAACATTTAATAAATGGTTTCTAGTGTTTAACTTCATACAATATTGACCAAATAAGGGTGATACAGTCGATACGTTAAGGGAAAGATAAACATGATGTGAATGAAACCTCAATTCTAGAATAGACTATATAAAAATGGTTTGAAAAAATATTATTGTCATGGTGCTTGGACTATGGATGTAATATGTGACATGAAAACCAAGATGGAGCTCAAGATATGACAGTACATATCACATTTTTTTACAGGAAATGACAATGGTGTAATTTATGACTTAATATATTTGATCAATATAATGATATTGAACATATAGTGACCCATGTTTATCATACATAGATATTACATTGTTTTTTATGAATATACATTACATTTCAGAAATACACGCATGTTGATGATAATTATTTAGTGTATTTTGAAACATGGAAACACAAATAATGGTATATAGGTAAACTGAATCACCTCCCAATCTTATATTTATTACTAGAACCTTTATTAGGCATATCATACATAATTAATTTATTAATAACCTAGGAAAATGAAATATAATAATGGGATATATCAGATGCTCAATGAGGGTAAATAAGGGAGATACATAATCATAACATGAACATAAGAGTATAAGAACATAAGGATAACATTTGAAAACTATAACCTACATATAAAAGATAAAAATATTCAGTCATGAAATAAATATTTGAAATTCATAAGACGTTAATAATAAGGTAATAAAAGGAAATGATCCATGACATCATAACATTAGTATAAGACATAGGTTTTTGGCAGACAAATAAGAAATGAAAATAAATTCCATAGTAGTAAATGCTTAGTTCCAATGCTATCATAGTGGAATGAGTTCAATCCCTGATTATTGTCTTATCTATCATATGAGATATAAATATTTACTCAATACCTCAGATGAATATATAGGTCCCAATTTATCATAATGGTAAATATATTTATTTGTTTCAAGAGATCATAAAACATTCATCATATCAGAACCCATTAAATTAAATGGTTTTCATAAATATTTTATTATATAATAACTAGTAAAAAAGTGACAGGTTTCAAACTCATTTCATTATTTCATCAAAGAATAAAAAGTAGAAAAGAAGATGGTTCATAAGAAAATTATAATTTTATAACCCATTACAAGGAAATGGTTTTCATAAACTTCATATAATAATAATCATAATCCATAACTATAAAGAATAATAACACTATCTTTGGATCGTATCCCCTTATGGAATATGTAACATTAATGGATTTTATCTTAGATGGAAAATGAATTTGGTCAATAATTTGGATCATTTCTTGAGTAAAATATAATTTATAATTTTAAATACACATATAAAACATAGAAAATCCTTTTATTTGAAAATAAACATAACAAATAATATTTTAATATTTTAATCAATGACTTCTTATGACTACGGTAATCCTTGATGATGTTGTATATATTTAATCATAGTTTCCTTTCACATTTTTGGTAAAATACAAATATTTATTATTTGGAAAACAACAAAAATATTACTTTAAAAATGTCTTTAAAAAGGTAAAATGTGGGTGAATATTTCATTTTAAAATCATTGGATAATACTAAAACATTTTTAGATTATTATAAAGAAAACACGGTTTTGGAAGAAAATGGATTTGCAACCAAAGAGATAAATAAATATATATTTTTATAAAAACATTGTATCAATTTTTTAAGTACCAAAGAATGGAAAATGGTACCATCACTTGAAAATATCATGAATATATAGAGGAGAATAAAATTCAGGAGTTTCTTGATATATGGGTCATAAAATGTTATCATCGAAATCATAACAAAAAAAATCCAATAATTGAAGAGATTGTAACATAAATTACTACCAATTTAGAAATATTGAATCATAATCCCCAATAAGGAATAACATTAAATGGAACATAAAATATCAAAAGGATAAAAAAATCATGAAATTAAATGTAAAATGAGCTTTATATTCACCATGTGAAAGGATATAGGTGGATAAAAAAATGTATGTCTCAAATAATGAAAATTGAGGGAATAAACCTAACCACATTAGTAATCAATTGAATCATAATCCCCTATAAATAAGAAAATCAAATAAATATTTAAATTTCATTAAAATAATGGGATTCAAGATATAAAATTTCAAAGTGGAAGTACATACACCACAAAAATAAAACGAGTGTTGAATTTTTATGTCTCTTAGAAATAAAAGAGGGATTATAAATCTCATAAATTAAGTTTTCACTTCCCTCGTACACATTCAAATAACTTGTATATAAATAAAAGTATATTATAAATATATTCTATAAAAAATAAAGATATATATATATCATATTCTATATTATTTTCTTATGACCTTTTATTACCTACTTATTCACAATTTCTTATTAAAGTTACGTTCTGTGAAATAACCACTTTTTTTATGTATATTTTTTATTTTTCTTTTTTCCTCTTACAATAATAAGGATATATTTATATTAATAATGGTAAAAATTAATTAAATATAATATATATTCATTATATATATATTTAGAATAATCTATAAAATGTAGAGATATAAAATGAAATACATATTTCAGGGAGACGGTAGGTCGTACGAATGCAAGAACATTTTTTATCTTTTTTCAGATTGAAATAAATAATGTTAAATGATATATTACCAATAAAAAATAATATTTATTCCTTATATATCACAAATTTTCATTAAAATAATTTTTAAAACCATCTATGAAATGCACTGATGAATTACATTTTTTCGTAACACTGTAGCTCATCGTACACACAATCGTTGTTATCATATTCCCAAAAAATGGAAAGAATAAAGTTTTATGTGATATAATAACTATTGAAGCATAAAAATATCATAGTTATTATATATAAATAGTAAATAAATCAATATTTCAAATAGTGAGATGTCGTAATCAAAAAATGAATGACATCGATCACGAGGCAGTAGACCGCCATACACACAAATGATGATTTCGTAGCTTCTTTGATGGACGTGGAGATGGTTGTAAGGAATGAACATAACATAAAAAAGATATATTTCTATTTAATATTTATATTAAATTTTATAATAATGGTATAATAATAATTTAATTAGGTAGAGTAATAAATAAATCAAAAATAAATGTTGAAGGATGTTACCTCTTTTCCGGGTATCCAACCATTGTTTTCACAAAAATACTTCCTTGTTTGGATTTTCATCCAATATAAGTATTATAAGAAGGGATTATGAAAGTTAATAAGTAATTTTGAATGGTATAGGAAAAAAAAGTGTTTTATGTTGTGAATAAGAAATGATAGAGGTATCCATTTATAATTGAGGTGAGTGATACACTTGTAATTTTTTGAAAGAAAGAATTCCAACCACATTTTTTTCATGTCACAGTGCCCCAATAGTAGATAATTCTAAAAAATAGATGATATAAGTTTGAAATAGGTCCATAAAATGGTGTTTTTATGAGGTTTTTATTATTTTTAACACTTATGTTTTTAGTTTATCCCCTTAGTAAAACCAATTTTACCTTAACCGTGGTAAATAATTCTTTATGTTTCTATATTTCATTTTGGTCAAATATTAATTTGATATTGTTATATAATATAAATAATTATGATTAAAAATATGAAATCAATATTTTAAAATTTCATTAACATAATTTTAAAAATTTTAATTTAAAATTAATCAAGAATATGCGATGAGAAAGCCAGTTTTTATGAATAAAATGTTCAAATGTTTACAATGTTATATACCAATATACAGTCTGAAATTGATTCCAATAAACTAAATTAGATTAATAGAGGTATTAAACTAAATTTACTTTACAACCAATTAAAAAATAATTTTACTATATAAATAAATTAAATAAAAAGGAAATGTTCAGTAGAAATTCAATATTTTTCAATATTCACCAAAAAATGGAACTCGTCATAAAAATCCAAAAACTCCACCCATGGATAATTTTGACACGAAGATTTAAAAAATGAATTTTTTTCCAAATAAATTTTATAAAATTGTGAAAAATTAATTTTATTAATATTCAAATTCAAAATTAAAAATATTTTTTTTGAGAAAATAATACTTTCAAAACAAATAAATACATCACTAAAAAATAAGTTCTTTATTATCTAAATATACTTTATATAAAACCATTATAGTTTATATTTAAAATAAATTTATTAATATCCATATCACTATGCTTAAAACATGGGTTATAATGGTCATGTTTTAATAAATATATTAATAATATATCATGATTTTGTTAAAAAAATGTTGTTTAACACAAGATAAATCATTGTCGCGTATAGAACAAGATTAACTTGGTGTTTCATATAATGAAAAATTTACATGGTGTTGCGTGTAATTCATAATATCAAATAAATTTAATTTATTTAAGAAAATAATCATAAAAAATGGTTTGTTACATTCTATCACCCTTAAAATGAGTTTCTCCCTAGAAATTAATCACTTTGATATGGAAAATAAAAATACTTATTCCTTTTCATATCATAATATTTCCACATTGCTTCCAAAAAATAATTGACAAAGTGGGTTGTCTTTTTTCCATGAACATTTTCTGTATAATCCTAAATCTCCACCAACTGTTTCTTATTAGAATGATCATGTTCTAGTGGTGTGACCTCAAACTTTAGTATAAGTAATGTTTTAGGTATGTATTTCTTTATGAGATATAAATGGAACACATCATGGAATTAAGAATGTTTTTATAGAAGCCCCAACTAAGAGGTTATCCTCTTGATATAATAAAAATTTTCAAAGGGTCTGATATACCAAGTAGTAGTTTCAATTTCTTCTTGAATCTCATAACCTTTTTACATGGATAAATTCTTTAAAACATATTATCAATAATATCAAATTCTATTTCACGCTAGAAAATATAATAATAAATTTTGTGATAAATCTAATGTAGGTTGAAGTGTTTGTAAAAGGTTTTAACACTCTATTCCATTTCATCACCTATATTAGGTTCTGATATATTTGTTATCCAACTTTATTCCAGAATGTTAGAGTTCTATATTTCATTCTACAGATGGATTTATAAGGATAAATATTTAATTCCTGAGTGAAATACATTACTATAAAAAAACTCAACTGGTTGAAGTAGTTTATCCCAACATCCATTGAAATCTAAATAAAAATATCTCAACATAACCATTATGGTTTTATTTACTCTCTCAGAATAAATATTTATCCAATGAAGATATAGAATGTCAGAAATAAACTCTGAATCAACCAAATATTAAAGACTTAAATAGAACATTTAGGTAAAACACATATCCCGATCATACACAATGAGAGAGAGTAATTCATGAAATCGTTCAGCTTCCTAAATATATATCCTAGAAATATGATATAGATTTAGGTATTATCTGATTAAAATGATGTGGGAAAACTTATTAAGGCTATCGACTACAACCCATATATCATTATGAACTTTAAAAATTTTTGGAGTCCAACGACATAATTCTTAGTAGTTTTTTTCTATTACCATTATGGTATAGGTAATGGATGCAACATCCCCTTGGAATTTTTTTATTTCAGAAATAACTTTCTAATATACCAAGAACTCAGATAAAAACCCTTTGATATCTCTCTTCATGTCATCCCATTAGAAGTACACTTGCAAATCTGTACACATCTTTGTACATCCAGATGAATAGATAATGAATATATATGATCTTCCTCTAACGACTCCTTCAAGTATTGTATGGATGGAATGTATAAATGGTTCATAAACCATATCATTACATCATGATCGAGGTTAAAATAAGTAACATTTCCAACTTCTTCATCTACTTAGTATCATCCTTTTGTGCCTCATTAATCTTCAGATGCATGGATGGTTAAAAATTCATTTGAGAAAGATAAGATATTATCCCTTCCTTCGGGATCTCCATATCCATGCATTGTAAATCCATAAATATTGAATATTATATAATCCTCATAAAGGATAGTCTATAATTATTCTTTAAACTCAAAGCATTAACCACCTTATTCACTTTCTTATGGTGGTAATTTATTATGAAGTCATAATATTTAATCATATCTATCCAAATTATTCGGTGCCTATTTTTCTCCTTATGTGTGAATATATAATTTAAATATTTTTATTGGTATATATATCAAAATTTTATTTATAATGATAATAAAACCATATCTTTAATGAAAAAAATACCACAGATAACTCCAAATCATGATTTTGGTAATGTTTCTCATTAATCATCAATTGTATTGAGACATAAGATATAACAAATTCATTAGGTATAATAAAACTTCCCAATCTCTTCTTGGATTCATTATTAGAGATTATAACACCTTATCCTATACTGGGAAATATAGGTATAGGTGTGCGAACTAATATTCCATTTAGTTCCTTGAGATTCACCTCACATTAAAATATCTATAGGAACTTGGTTCTTTTACGAGATAACTTGATCAGAGGACAATATATTCATGAGAAATTATCCACAAACAGTGAATAATATCCCGATATTCGAAGAAAACACTGTATTTCGAACACCATGGTTGGTTTGGGCCAACATTCAATAGCCACCATCATTGATGAACCTACAGATATACCCTCTCTTGAGAGTATATGACTGAAATATGAAACCTTTTACATCCAAAATTCACACTTTATAAATCTTTCATTTTGTTTCACCTTTCTTATGGTATTTCATAAAATTATAAACTGATATTAAAAATATGCCTTTCTCATTGAGTATATAAGAATATCATCTAATAATACTACCATGAAGTAATCAAGGTAATATATGAAGACTCTATTTATTAAATATATGATGATGTAAGTGGTATTAATATGACCAAATGACATAACTATATATTCAATGTGTCTATACCTTGTATGTAATTTATTATTGTGTATATCCTCCTTCTTGACCCTCAATTGATGATATCTAGAATGATGTTTGATCTTGGAGAAGTATTGAGATCCACATAGTGATCAAACGAATCATCAATATGTGGAAGATCATACTTGTTATTAATTTTGATCTTATTTATATATGTATAATCAATAAAGAGTCTCATTGATCTATATTTATCTTTAACAAAAAAAAATAGGTGCACCCCAATGCGACACACTCATTTTTGTATAGTTTTTTCTTCAATTTCTATTACTCAATTAGGGTAATTCAACAAGTATCCTTTGAAATTGGAATGGAATTAGGTATGAGTTCTATTGATAACTTTACCTCACATTTTGGTGGAAGGATAAGTTATTTTTATAGGAAGAGAGTATCAAATTCCATAAAAATAGGCATATCATTAATTTTAGGTTTATTCCCAATCATTTAAGATAAACACCCCTTCTAGATGGGAATCAAGACCGATATAATTAATGTGATCTCTTTCTAAAGAAAAAAAATATCATAACATTTTTAGATGATTAGATGTTGGTTTAGAATATAAAATTTAAATTACCTTTATTGTCCATTTTTGGGGGATTTATATATATAAATAAAATATATTCCCAAGATAAAATAATATTTTACCACATGAAGAATTATTATATTTTCAAGAAGCACATTCCCACCATAATCAATCAGAGAGAAATCGTAGACATGATATGTGATCATTATGCCATTAATATTTTTCACTAATAATTATGCATATAATCATTTGAGTGTAATCTTATTACACAAAAAAAATTCATCATATATGAATGAATGGGGCGATCTATATCCAATTATGAAATTAGTAGTTCTAGAGTGGATGGAAAGTTTACCTTTCTCCATGTTGTTACTACTCCCCTCATCTGAAATAGTGATTGCATGCATTTTACCTTTAGATGTTATATTAATATGTTTTTGATATAGATATTCATACTTAATATTATTATTTGTGCATTATATAAAATAATTTCTATACTCCTTGAATTTGAAACATTTGATTGTGGGTGGTTTATTTATGGGAAGCATTCTCTCTATTCACCTCGTTAGCTAACTTCTCTCAATCCCATAGGAAATAAATTTCCCCATAACATTCCCTTACATGATTAGAACATTTACTAGTCTCCTTGAGATATTTTCCTCCATAAATTTTCACACACATTGAGTAGAAATAAATTCCCATATTCTTCTCTCCATGGTTCTAATAGTTTCCTTTGAATTTCATTTTCTCATCTTATCAAAACCATGAAATTGATATGTAAATACAACCTCTACATCCACCATGAAAACAAATAGAACAACCTACTCATATCTACTAAATTATCTTATGGATAAACCCATTTTTATAATTGGATTTAAGCTATAGAAATATAGAACAACATTACTTTCAGGTTGGATGATTATACCAGAATCATACCTTGGAAGTCCTATATAATTCTCCTCATATGTGCCAATAGATTCACCCTACTTTTACTTATTTTCAAGTAAAATATATTCCATCTTCATACAATTAATATTAGGAATGTTATTATGGATAAATATTATCATGAAGTCTTCCCAATCTATATATTCATTTTCATTCCTTTTCCTCATATTCTTGATAAAATTTCACCATTGATTTTCTTCACCTTCCAAATGGTTGACAGAAAAAATTAATTTTTCATGTTTTAAACATTATATTCTGGAAAATATCATTTCCATAGGGCTAATCAGTTATTCATAAACTAGTGGATCAGAATACCCACTACAATAAGGTGTTGATTTCCTCAAGAAGGATTCAATAGAATTTGTTTCCCTCGTTTTTTCATTTGGATGTCCAGAATGATTCATATAGTGAGAAATATTTATGAGAATAGAAATGATATTTTTCATTCCACCTCAGATAATTTTTTTTATTTGGTGTAAAATAATTTCCCTATTAAATATACTCATCATTAACATAGTTCCTTCAAGTACCGTCCATTGACTAAAACCAAAAATCATAGTGTAAGAAAAAATAATCATAGTTGTGAACAAGATAATCACTAAAAATCACATAGAGGATATCTATATCATGAAAAAAAATTCATTATTATATGACATTGTAGTTTATATCTAGTTCATTCATAGTCATTATCTATTTAAATCCTTCATGATGTTTTATAAATAGTTTTTGAATTTCCAAAGCATGTCACCTAGGATTTCCAAACTAGTTGTACAACAATGCCTATTGTCAAGCATTAGTTGATGATCGAGTCTTTCTCAATATGTGGTTTTAAAAGTTATTACACCTAGGTACCACTATTCCAAAATCACATCCATATTTAGTATCCAGATAGGGATTTAATTTCGTTGAAACCACTTTATATATCCTTTACAAAAATTATAGGATGATTTACTATACTTTAAATCATCTTTAGATGTCTCCTTAAACATGTTCTTTGGTATCTAAAAATGTTTTTCTCAACCATGTTTTAAATTTCTAATAAACCTATCATCTGGTACCAAATATTAAGACATAGGCTTATCAAATATAGATATTAATTCATTTTTTATAAACATTCATTATGTTACACTAACATGTTCTTGAGGACCGATGTATTTTATGGTCTTAGGAAACATATAAACCCAAAACCTAGTATATATGTAAAATAAATCATCTCCAACTATGATCTTCATAAATAAAACCCTTATCTTATAAATCCGATGTCATTAATTTCATTATAATAAAGGGAAAGTAATCATAAGAAAATGTGAGCACATATTCTCAATAAAGTTAAACAAGGGAGATAAGTATGTATAACCTGAACATAGGGGTATGAGAACATGAGCATAACATTTGAAAACCATACCATTTATAACTAAGATCATATGAATCAAGGAAAAAATATTAGAGTTACAATAGAAATGAATCATTATGGAATTGAATAATATGATCCATGAGAACATAACATTGGCATAAAACATAGATTTGTTACAAAAACATTTGTAATGGAATTAATTTCCATATTAGAAAATGATTATTTAAGAGGATGTTATTGTAAAAAGGGTTTATTCCCCAAACTATAATAGTAGTCAAGGATCACTCCCAATACCATCATATAAAGAAAAGTCTCTTATTGAACTGGGGTCACTCCACATTCTCTTCATGTCTATCTCATATGATATAAAACTTTATCTATTGTATTAGAGGGAGTTATAGGTCCCACCCATCTAATACTGAAAACCATATTTATGTTTTAAAAAATATCATAAAACATTCATCCTATAAAAACCCATTAAAAGAAATGGGTTTCATAAAAATTTCATAATATCATGATTTTTAGAAAAGAGATTGATTTCATAATCATTTCATCTTAGAATAACCTGTGGAAAAGTAGTGGGTTTCATAATAATTTTATCATGGTATATCCCTTGTAAGATAATTGGGTTTCATAAACATCATTCCATAATAAAAATAAAATAGAGAAATAATAAGAATGATATCCTTAGATTATATCCCCTGTAAGGCATAGGTAACATCAACAGGAGCCATCTTAGATGGAAAACGATTTTAATCAATAATTTAAAACAATTCAAGAAAAAATATCCTTTCATATTTGAAAATGAATAAAATATTTTGAAATCACTATTATTTAAAAATACCCTTGAAAACATATAAATTAATATTTGATGTTATGAATGGTCATGATGAAAA
Organism: Viscum album; assembly: GCA_963277665.1. NCBI lineage: Eukaryota > Viridiplantae > Streptophyta > Magnoliopsida > Santalales > Viscaceae > Viscum > Viscum album. Next base: position 409,941,543 of record OY728130.1, read on the forward strand.
GAATTTTTTTCATTCCTTACATGTTAAAACAAATATTCCTTTCACATTTTTAATAATAGTGAAATGGGAATTATATGTAAGAAACCATGAATATTACATTCAAAACATATTCTAAAAAAATAAAAAATTGATTAAAATTTATTTTAAATATAATATTAAAATATAAAAAAAATTAAAAAAATCAAAAAACATAGTTTGGGAATAAAATTAATTTTCGATTGAAGAGAGAAATAAATTAGTATTTTCATAAATCATATTCTCAATTATTTTAGGTACCAAATGATAGAAATGGATATATATATTGAAAATATGATTAATAACCATATGATAATAACATTAAAAACTTTTTTCTGATATAAAGTCTAATATTTTATAATCAGAAACATAATCATAGAAAATCTATTGAACTATGAGATTCTAAAATATTATAATTACCACTTTTTATAAAATTAAATCAGAAGCCCAGTGAGTAAATAACATAAAATAAAATTTAATGTATCTGAATGATAAATAAAATAATGAGATTATATGTTAAAGGTTTTTAATATACATCTAATGAAAGTATATAGGTTGATAACCTAACATATGTACCAAAGAAGAAATATTGATTCAAAAATACATTATTGATTTAGTGGTCTTTTGAATCGTAATACCCAATAAATAATAACGTTAAATGAAACACTAAATATAATTAAAATATTTGTATTCTTGATTAAAAATTTCAAATGGGTATTATATATGCCAAACAAAGAAAACGAGTGATGAATTTTTATATGTCTCCAATAAATAAAAGATAGACTAAAAATACCTTTCACTATGTCTTAAATTACATCGTACACATTTAAAAAACCAATAAAATTAATATGAGTTCTTTATTTACCTTTTATAGATATATAATTACATCTATTGTACAATATGTTAATTTTTTTATAAAATTTTATAACCCACTTATTAACAATGACATGTTTATGTTATTTTTCAGGTAATAACAAATTTTTATTTTATATACATTTTGAACGGTTATTTTTCCCCTCTTACGTAAATTATTACATCATTACATATATATATATTTATAAATTATATAAATATAATATACATTTTATTTATATTTATTAATATAAATCCATATAATTTAGTGATAAAATGTAAAATACATCATTTTTTGAGATGATGGGTCTTACGTAGGAATGAACGTTGTTTCCAATTTCTTTTAGGATTGAATTAAAGAATGTAAATGATATATTACCATTAAAAATAGTTTTTATTTAATAGATATCACATATTTATATAAATTAATAAAAATTATAAGTGAGGGGAGCGGTATTCTTGGAATTTCTAAATTTGTTAAATTAATATATATTATTTTTATGTAAAAATGGATAAATGTATATATAATTATAATATAATATGACAAATATTCATAATCCTATCATATAATTAAATTTGGAAATGTTGTGGTATTTTTATCACCCTTATCTTTTAGTTTTATTCCCCTATTAAACCTCTTTAATAATTATCATTATATAAATGATTTCTAAACTTTCAAGGTCAAGAGTTTTACTATAAAATGAAAAAAATTTCAATAAATGGAAAGTGGTTGATGTTTATAATAATATAAAATTATTGTTTCTGAAATTAATATTTATTTTGAATTCTAAATCATTCAATTAATTATTATTTTTTATAAAATACCATTAATGTCATTTTTAAACTATTCCATTAATTCTATTTTAAATACATCAATAGAAATATATAATTTGAATATAATCTTTAAAAAATATATAGAATGTTATTTTTGTCAATAAAATTCACGGAACACAATTATTCATCTAATTTGTATTAATTTTAATAATTTTATTTTCATTTATTTAATTTTACAATTAATTAAATAAATATTTATTCAATATTACATAAGAATTTAAATAATTTATTAAAAGACATGAAATTTTAAAAAAAATTAAAAATTAATCGTATCTCAAATAAAATTTTATAATTCAATATATGTTGTATTCATCCTTCTCAAAAAATATTTTATATATTAAAAGAAGAAATTAACATTTTTTTCTTTATCTGTCAATTGAATAATATAAGTGTCCAAATCAATAAATATGGCACAAATTTACCATATTTTCAAAATGTGTATAGTAATATCCATACTAAATTCATCCAATAGGATAAAGGAAAGTTAGAAAGTTATTTTTAGCCCTTATTATAATATTTATAACCATAATTACAAGATTTTCCCTTAGTTTGGTTACAATTAATTATTATGCCTATTATTCATAACGACCATAATTAAAAGACACCTATTTAAAAATTTAAATCCTCTTGATTCAAAATATCCATAAATTTTTTATGATTTAATTTTTATAAGTGCTTAAAATTAATTTAATATTTAAACACAAAATGGATCAGAAAACTGTTTTTTAGAAAAATGCCTTTTAAGTATAAAAATGTTTTTATACAAAAGTATACCATAAAATTGATTCCAAACAAATTAATTGAATTATTTATAACATAATATAACTAATTTAACTTCGAAACTATTGTTTTTAATGAACTATGTAAATTTTTGAAATAAAAATGCATTTTTCCATGAAAACCTGTAGTTTTCACTATTCACCTGGAAATCAATCTTTTCAGAAAATATTAAAAATTCGACCTCAATTAATTTTGATATGATGATTTAAAAATTTATTTTAAATATTTAAATGAAAATTTCTAAATTTTCCAAAAAAAGAAATAACTATAATTACCACACACAAAATGACATATAAGACCATTTTTGAAGAATATGTATTTTTGAAGTATAAAATGATTATAGTGAAAATAATCTAATTATTTATTATTAATAAATACATTATATTGAACATGAATGAATATTATAATAATATATTTATCCTTATTCAATAATTCCACTTCCAAAGTTGAGTTATAACGGTAATATTAAAATAATAATATTGTGTGGTTTCTTTTAAACTCGGTGTTGTGTATTTCATATGCTATTGAACATGGTGTTCTTTTAACTTCATATGGTGTTACATAGTAAGGAAAAGCAATTAGTATATAGGATTGGGATTAGATATGAAAGTGTCACATCGTATCCTAATTTTATAGGAATCAATCCACATATATTTCTTGAAATTTTATATTGTAGGTTCTATTAAATAAATATCAACATGAATGGAGAGGATGAATGTATTAGGATGGGAAGTGAGTGGTTTTGGATATTTATTAGATCAACAATGGAACTAGGGTTCTCGAAAATAGTAATAACTTTTTAATCCCAAAGGAAAGATTTACCCTTATATTGGTCAATCTCTGACATGGGGGGGGGGGCACTTTCATATTATCATAGGTATATGGATAGAGTATTATATGTTGGGGTTCCATATATATGTCTCACTGATACACAAATAATCAAGGTCTCCTATAATATATCACACTATGTAGTTTAGGTTCATGATGGATATACTATGTTTCGTAAAGTAAAACCCCATGTGATATGGACTCATTACGAGTTATTTTATGTTATGTTGAATGAACATTAGGCTATACAGTTTTACATCATGTTCATATGATGATTTAAACTAAATATAATGATTTTGAAAAAATTTCTTAAGAAACCATACATTCCAACTGGGAATAATATTCTCTCTATCCATTGTAATCAGCACGTAGGTAGTGGAAGATTGTTGGGTTCATACCCATTGATGGGTTTTCATAAATTCATAAAAATAAACCATACTAAGATGATTTATTATGATATTAAATTGATTATGTGAAAAGAAACATGATTAAATAATCCTAGAACCAGATAGAGGATTTGGTATTTTTAATTTATAATGAATTTAATTATAATAAAATTAACACAGTCTTGAGATTATTTTTTCTATGAAGTGGTTAATCATTTAGATTTTGTTTTAGTTTTAGTGTAATTTTTCTATTTATATCCCAATTAAAATCCCTATATGGGTTATTCAGATAATTATTGATCTTAAGAAATCTATAATGGAAATGACAAGGTATTGATTTCCCAGAATGTAACTCCCTAAGAGTTCTTGAAAAAAATAATAATAAATTTAATATTTTTTTTAAGTTACACACAACAAAAAATTTTGTTGTCTTACATGAAATACTTAATTTAGTATATTCTCTTCACAACACTGATTTTATTTTCTATAACATGCAATATAGAGTTTAAACAAAATGTTTCATACTACTAAAATAATAATATTTAATATGATAGTTATCCCATATTCATTGGAATGGTGTGTGTGGATATGATTAACTACATTATAAAAATATATAGTTTAAAATTATATAAAAAATGATTTTTTTGTGACTAATTAATTATAAATTAAAATTAATACAATTTGAGAATAATGAAAATATGTTTCGGAAAAGTGAATTTTATTCCCATAACCGTATTTTACCGAAATAAATTAAAAATATAATTTTAGTTAATTTTGTAAATGAAATTTATATATTATATATTGAATAAAATATTTATAATTCATATTATCTATTTTAGTTGTATGATATAAGTATAAATTTAATTTTATTCCCCAAAAGTTTATTTTTCTAAATTGTAGTTCTATCACATTTTGAGAAATAATTTTTTAAAAATTAATTTTTGAAACTATAAGAAAATTTATATGAAAAAATTAAATTAATTTCTTAAATAAACATGTCAAAATTTTGATAGGGTTAATTAATAATATTTTTCTGAGAAGATAAATATTTTGTGGAACAGTTAAAATACTAATTTTTAATTTGAATTTAATTTTTTTAAGGAATTCAAAAAAATATAATTTCATATTTAATTTCGATAACAAAACCTTCTATACATATGAAAATTATCTCTTTGGAATACTGGTTTTTCTTTGTGTTAGTGAGTTTAGTTTTATAATTATTTCTTCCACTTATACGAGATGAATGTGGAAAAATGTATTACATGCTTATAATAATAGTTATTTATATTATCTAATAAGTTCAACTAATTTGTTTTACCACATTTAATACCAAAAACTATAAAACATATTTATCACTATTAAGGTAATAATGGGTTAAATGGTGGTTAAAATAAAATTATAAGTGGATAGAAATAACCAAAAAACATTCCTAAACCAAATTTTATGGAACTATTTTGACCCTATAACCTATAATATTTCATAATTTACCATTTATTATCATTTATACTTGTAAAAATCATAGATACACCTTTTTCTTTCAAAAATAACATGTGTTCCACTCACCTCAATTATAAAAATCTACCCACTCTTTTATAGACATAAGGCTTCCAAACCCATTTGTCTCATACAATACCATAAAAAATTACATAATTAATTTTTTACCAATATCCTATATTCATTAGTGAGATCAGAAATCTAATCTATTTATGCATTATGTTAAACCTAATGAGGCTATCTATATATTATGTAATGTTATTTAACTATGCATTTTTGTTTTAATTATTTTTATAAATCCATATAATGGTTTCCAACAACGATAAAATAAATCCAAATATAAATATTATGTATTGATATATTATTACTTCTACTTCTATTAAATGGGAAATGAAATCATCATTCATCTGTATGGTGTACTACTTCCTCATAAAACCATGTTGTCTATTTTCAATCATCACTTCACACAGATGAATATAATGATTAATTTAATCATTATATATGATATTTATGATTTTATTATACATATATGATCATAATTAAAAATATGTTTTCTTACATTATATCCAATTGAAAAACAATAATGTCGGTCGTGTGTAGATTGCATTAATGCTTCATGAACCAATGTGATTTATTCTTCATTTTTGTTTTATTAGGATTATAAAGAAGATAGAATAAAAGAATATATATGATTTATGAAAAATAAATATACTTATAGAATTATTATATCACATATACCTTATTAATTTCCATTCTATACAGGATATGATAACATCATTTCAGTGTATGGTGGACTACTGTCTCATGAAGCAATATGATTTGTTTTTCTTGTACACTTTACATGAATGGAAATAAGGATAGTATTAAATAGAAAATGTGATATATATGAAATAATATTTATTATTTAATATTAATATATTATTTTATTTTCTATCTTTCAATCCTTCAAGAATATAGAAGTAGTGTTCATGCGTAAGAACGACCTGGCTTCTCCATGAATATTGTATTTCATTTATTATTGCTAAATTTTATGGATTACTATAAATACATATATAATGAATATATGTGATACTTATATCACAACTAAAATTAATTATATTATGGAACCATGATCAAATTAATAGGACCAATCATATTAATCAAAATATACATGAAGAACAAAGAATTTATTACCTGAAACGTGACATTAAAATGAAATTGTTAATAAAATGGTAAAAAGGTCATACAAAAATCATATATGGTATGATATATATAATTAAGGCTGATTATTAGTTTTTTAATAATCAAATAATTATTATAAAGTAGGTTTTAATGTGTATGAAGTATGTCATGACTTAAGGTTATGGCTTTCTATCTCATTTATTACTTTTATTACACACATGTCATATTCGAAATTTATTTATTATATGGTTTTTATAATTATAATTAATATATTTTTAAATTCATATCTTAAAATTATTGGGATTTAGATATTAATTTTATTTTATATATTTTATGGTTTTACTATTCAAATGTTTTCAAAATGGTATGGGACATTTATCCCAAATTGGATTCTTTGGGATATAAGTTACGTTCTTCCCCAATATTTTTCTATGAGGTGTACATAACGCTCATTTGACAAGTTCTATAATAAATCTCTTTAATTTCGTGATTTTCAATGTTTCATTATATTTTCTTCTTTAATGGGGCCTACGACTTAGAAGATACCAAAGAAGTAATGGTTTCATGTTATAATCTTATTTTTTACCAGGAATGTTTGTGTTTATACTTTATATGATGAACTATTATGATATATCTCTAGTTAAATGCACACATTTTATTCTCCTCAATTTATTTCATAAAAATACATGGTTTCCATTCATTTTTCTCTCATAATTTACTCAGGAGTAAAAATTATTTTGTTAATTAAAATTCAATTTTATTTCACTCTTGGGTAGAGAATGATTTTACATCTAGGTCTATGTTTAAAAAAAATATTTAATGATGTTTTTACAAATATCATAAGATTTTTTATGTTTAATTATAACAATGTTTGACTTTTTATGATAATTTTTAAAAGGAATATACATTTTTATCCAAACACATCCCATTTGTATTTCACCAGAAATATTAGATTAGTCTTTCATTTAACGTGTAAAAAATGAACAAATAATTTTGTTTTAAGGAAAACAAAATGTTTTAATAATTCTTTTAGCTGTTCCAAAATTTATTTTCAATGAAAATAATTTGTAAAATTTTTTATGATTAAAAAAATATATATTGAGGGAATATTTTCCTCATGAAATTTTTTAAATGATTTTTAAATATTCATTTATATATTTTCAAGGATGTTTTAAAAGAAAATTATTTTAAAAATGTTATAGATTTTAAGAAGTTGTTTTCAAAGTGGAAATTCTTGTTTCATCAAATAATAGTTAAAATAATTTTTCAAATTTATTTTCCATTTAAGAGAATATCCTTTGATATTACTTAATATTTATAAGGGAAATCTTCCAATGAGACCATAATTATTATATCTCAAGATGGTTTATGATTATGATGACAAGATGTTTATGAATATTATTTCATTCCACAGGTTTTAAAATGATTAAAATTATATAAAACTAACCTCATCTTCATAGGTTATTATATGGTGACTGTTTTTATGATCTTCTTCTACAAATATGTATAGAATATGTAATTAGTGGGACCTTTATCTTCCTCCAATTAATTGAGTATATATCAATAAATCATGACTAAATATGATATGTATGAGCTTGATTACATGTTCACAATGTTATCGAAAATCATGATTTCCTAAATGATAAGTGAAAACTAGATGTCATGTTCACAATGGTATAAATGAACCTATTTATAGGTACAAATTGTTATTTGTGTACCTTTAATTCAAGTCCATAATTTTATAATTTACCTAGTTGAATGTCCACAAGTTTATGTGGGGGACTAATTTCATGTCCATAACTTATTGAGTGAACCATTTTCTGTTTATAAATGATCATAATATTATAATCTTAGGTTTATGCCCAAAACATATGTATTATTTCAACTTTATTCTCTCATGGATTGTGTACATTGATTTACATTATGATTCATGACTTATGAATTATGAATATTTATGTCATAACTAATGTTTATGTTCTTTGATATGATTAGGTATGAACTTTGTAAGTTATATTCATGATATTATACCATTATGATTATTATATATTTTTTGTTTTAACATCAATTGATATCTCCCATGTTTAAGCTTATTGAAAATATTAGCTCATCCTTTATTATAATTTATTTCCCAAGGTTATAAGAAATGGTTAAAAGTTGGTAATTTCCATAAAGAGTAAAAAATAGAGATATCTTTGTGGGATACGTTAAATAATAGTTATGAAATAATAATTTTATGTATCTAGTCTCCAAAGATGCTAAACTTAAATGTTCCATTAGTATATTTTGGTGAAATGTATTTAATATTGATAAAAAAGTTTCAATATTTATATATGATAAGTTTAGATCTCAACAGTGGGTATTAGAGAAATGTTTTAGTCGATCTATGGATATTAGGATGAGTAAAACATTTTTAAAAACCCAAGTAATACATCTATGAATAAGATAACATCCTATATTTTTTTGAAGAAATATATTATGTTATATTACTATAAATACATCCCTATTTGGATACTAAAATTGTATTTGGATCTTTCATAGGGGTAACAAGGTTATTAACTCCAAAAAAGAACATTGATGTGGACTTGATTATCAGCTGGTTCACAACAACTGGACTTCCTACACCCCTGGTTTGACACTCCATGGGGGTATGAATTGGTTAATACAGATTTTTTACAAACCATTATGAAGAATTTAAATTTATGATTACTATGAATAAACTAGGATAATCCTAATGTTTAATATATTAAAAATAATGTGTCATGATGTATATATCTTATAAGTGTTTTTTTCATGATTATGTGGTTTTCCACTATTATTAGAGTTTCTCACGTTATGATTTTTGGTTACATTCAATGGATGGAACCTAAAGAAAATGTTTCAATGCTGAGTATTATGAAAAATGTAATAATTTACCTACTAATAAAGAAAATATTATGGGAGCGAGAATGAAATATATCATTTCTATTCTCACAAAACATTCTCAAGAAATGATCCATTCTACGATTTAAAGCGAACAATGGTAAGAATAATATTCTACTGAATCCTTTATGAAATAAAAGACACTAGATTTTAGTGGGACTTCAAATCCATTAATAGGTTATCATAGATCAGAACCTCTATGAATATAATTTATATTCCCTTGTCCTCTGAACATGAAAATGGTTTGTTAGTTGTTTATCATTTGGAAGGTTAAGCATATCATTGGTGGAAACTTAATAAGAATATGATTAAAGAGAAATAAATTGAATCTATGGAATTGGAAGAGTTTAGAATGATAAATTTCAGTAATTACTTCCCTTTCATTCTATTTTAATGGACAAAAAAAGTAATTCCTTGATCTTACGCAAAATAATTATGAATCTATCGGTACCTATGAATCAAATTTTAAAAGACATTAAAAATTACATTTCTAGTTTAACCATTATCCTTGAAAGAAATATTGATTGATAATTTGGTAGCCCAAAACCAAGTCATAAAAAGTACTTTTCTATAAGAGACTTTAGTACCTATAAATAATTCTTTAAATTTTTACTAAATGTAGAAATGGTTATTCTATATTTCCCCCATCCCGCTGGTTTTGATAAGAGAAATAATATTGAGTTTTATGATAACTCAAATAATTGACACGATGAAAAGAAATTTCAGTCCCTCACATGGTAGAAATTTGGGAAGAAGAACATGGGTGAATTTATGAAAGGTATAAGAGAGTTTTACATGTTTGTGAAGCACATCCATCTAGAAAAGAATATATAAATGATGAAACGATGATATTAAATTAATTGAATAGGGAGAGAGCTCAAAGAATGCACCACTCAAACTATAGTGTCTCAAATGAAAATTGTTTTAGAATTTTTCAAATAAATTCCCTAATACAAGGTCTATTGAGTATTAAAAGTTGCAACAAACTCATTATAGAAAGGAAAATGAAATGGTTATTTAATCACTACAGCTAAAGTAAATGATGATAATTGGGGCCATCCACAGTGCAGAATTTATTATTGGATTTTGTATGAAATATCTATATGAAAATATTTGTGTACATCCATCAACAATATTTTATTTTATTATATCTCTCTAAATATATCAAAATGTAAAGAAATCACATTTGATATTATAAATCAACTTATTATGGTATATCAATCCAAGTATTAACTTGGATTTCTAAGGGAAATGTTGTTTTTCTCTTGGATAAGTTCTTATTTAAGGAATAAAAGTTGAATTCTCTTTTAGAAGTGTATATAGTATAATATTTAATTTTTGAAGTTATTAAGGTATAAAATTTTTGGTATAAGAATTGATGGGTGATTAAAATTATTTTTAACTTGATAATGGTGCGATTTAAATCATTATAATCTTGTGGATTCAATTTTGGTTACACGTATTTTTTAGGATCCATAAGTTTAACTATTTATGGAATTTATTAAGTCAATTTTTATATAATTGTATAACTTGCACTATCCATCATGGTTTTATAAAATAATTAGAGGTCGAAGGACGGAATTATGGATCTCACGATGATTCATGTTCTTCAAACATAAAAATTCATCATGAGTATTCATTCCATATATTAAGAGTTGAAGTGAATATTAATTGAAATGCAACCAAATAATGAAATTATATTTATAAAATAAAGGAAATTTGAGACCTATATATATTTTTCCCATTGAAATTAATGATCATATTTGGTTAGTATCTTATAATTTTGGACTTCCACCATACATATCTCAAGTTCATGATGTGTTACATGTTTTTCTCTAGAGGATGTGTGCACCCTGTACATCACATGAACAGAACATAGAGTTCATACCACTGGAAAATGATCGTTCATATGATGAAAAAATTATGTAGATTTTTGATCATTCAGATAAATTTCTATAAAATAATACCACTCACCAGGTCAATTTTTTTGTGGAAAACCCACCATCTTGAGGATGCTATGTGGTAATTTGATGATGTAATGAGGCATAATTATCCTCATTTGATTGTATCATAATGATTAATTTAGGGGGAGGATTTTTTTAGGGGAGTATAATGTAACACCTTAAGATTTAATGAAATATTTTTATCATATAAATTAAATATTTTTAATATTTTCAATGACACACATATAGTGACTCAGCCTTTCTTGAATTACAATTAAATATTTTTAACTATAAACAATATAATACTTTTACAAAACTAGGGTAAAAAGATTTATTGTCTTGAGTGAAATTGGGACCATACATAACAGTTGAATAATGAATCATATACATTATTTAATTCAATCTTCTATAGGTACTTTTTGGACATCATGTACTCCTTACTATAATTAGTATCCTAAGGATATACATCAAAGAAATGGTTAAGCAAAAATCCTCATAAGAGGATCGATAAAGATATGAATCAATATAACATGGGTGGGAATAATCATCATAATCAAAACAAAAGAATGGTATCATCATCATAATCATGATATGAAGCATTATATAAAGATATAAAATATGAAAATTCATAAAAATGAATCATCATGTATTAGTGGCCAACTACAACACATAGTTGTGAACAAAGCTAACATCATGTTCACACATAAGATATGTTCTTAATCATATCATCGTCATTATCATCATTTTGAGAAATATATCATCATTTTCATATTTATTAAAATTTATCTCATGTGATAAATCACATTACCCAATGCATTGGATCTCTATATAATTTCGAGCACACCCGTCACGTCATAACATTTACATTATCATGCTTTCCACATATAATATTTATAAATGATGGACATAAAATAACCCATGGAAAGGAAATGGGTTTTACGATAATTTCATAAATCTTCCATTCATGAATTGTAATTAGGGTTCTAAAATAAATGAAATAACATGCTTCGAATAAAAATCATTATTATTGAGTGACAAAGAAATAATCTCAAGAGAAATAAAATATGTGTTTATTTAAGAATAGTTTTTTGGAAAACATATGAATTTGTCATAAAATCAGATTTTAAACATGTATATACTATAAAAGAAAAGGGAAATTAAATTTGAGGAAAATAATAAAAATATTCATATCATGGAAGGGATAATAACCTAAAGAAATGAATTTGGTTAGAGGATCCCCTACATTAAATCACAATGATTTCTTCAATTAAAAATCCTAGACAATCAATATATATTAATTAATTAATATATCCAGAACCAATTATAAATTTATATTATTTTTTATAATTTTATTTATTTCTTTTATGTCCATTTTGATGAGTTATAGAGTTCAATTTCACCATTTGGTAGTGTTCATTTTCTTGATTTTTGACGATCGGTTCACCTGTATACATGTTTGGAAGATCATGTAAAATTGGGAAAGTATTATAGAATTGAGATTATATGTTATTAATGAACATAAATGATATTATATATTCTTATATATTATTATTTTTCTATATATGTGTATGATTTATTAGATAAAATGTTATTGATAATCGTTTATATTATTTTGGTAGCTCTCAATCACAATGAACTCGTTTTTTTTATTATATACTATTAAGTATATATGTCAGTTCCATAACATTAAAAAGGTTATAAAATATTTTTTAGTTTTTTCAAACAATTAAAATGGTTTTAATACCATTAATTATGGTGTAAAATGAAAATGAAAACTTTTTTCCCTTGAAGGGGATAAAACAACACCTCAGAGATGATATTTCTATTTTTTAAGAATAAAAGGAATACATGAAGAGGTTTTATGATGGATTTTTTACTAACATAAAAACATTAAATTATATCAATGCGCTTTGAGTTATAATTCCACTTGTATAATGGAAGGTTAGGATAGAATATGAAAATATATTGAATTGAAATGAAATTTAAAAAGGGGGATTTTACCTCTGGGATTATTCTCCTAGAAAACCTCCATAGAGAGATTGGTTTTGGTTTTTTCTTATTGACACAAAAGGATCCTAGATGTGGGGGGGGGATGAGTATTTGAAAAATAAAATCTATCTTAATGGCTTTGGAGGAGTGAGGCGAAAGGGTGTTGAGGGGTGATATTTATAGTGGATGAGAGGGGTGTTTTTTTATTTTTATATTCATTAGTTTATTATTTTGGATCATGAATGAGAATATATTGAACCTTATCACTAAATATATAAAAATAATGAATTAGTTTTTTATATTATGGTTCTTAAATCATCCATGACTCAATAAATATTGATTTTAACTATTACCATTACATACCATAAATTACCGAATTTCACTATTAAAAAAATCGATTATTTTAGAAAAATAAAAAATATAACCCTAAACATTATTTTACTTGTATAATTATGAAATAAACTCCATTTAATGGAAATAATTTAAGAAATACATAAATTTATTTTTTAATTAAAATAATCTTTTATATGGAAAATACTGATTTTAAAATTATAACTGATTTAATAACATTTCAAAAAATAAAATAAGGTTTCATGAATTCATCTCATAATCCTAATTAAATAAATTATTAATTTATGAATAAATTTAATTAAAATAAATTTTAATTTAAATAAATATATTAATTATAAAATTATAAAAAACACTTCTGTTTTATAAAAATACCAAAATATAATTAATAATTTTTAAAAACGGTATTTACATATATTATGATATAACTATATTATATTATCATTTATAGGATGAGTAAATTTTAATTTCAAATTCATAGATGAGGTTGCTATTTTATTTACTGAATTAATATTCCTAATGATCACATTATTATTCCAATGTTCAGGTTACAATTCCATTGGTATAGGTTCCATAATTTCTTGAAACGCCTCTTATTTCATTCATTATACATTTATAAAGATTCTATTCGGGTCTAAAATTGATTTTATGTGTTTTAAACAATATGAAATAATTATAAGAAGGTAATTTCTTTAGAGAAATTTTTTGTTCGTTATATTCTTTCCCCTTATGAAATTTCACCCTCAAAATTTCATTTTACATTCTGAGTTGGAAACATGTGAGGGTACTTCTCCTCCATCACTTCCTCTATTTTTGATTTTGCCTCTTCGTACTTTTGGTTTAACCATATTAATTTTACAAGTTGAGTTACCTTGTTGTGTAGAAATATATCTCTATGGTCAAAGATCTTCAACGTACTCTCCTCATAAGAGAGATTATTTTGTAAATGTACCACCTTTGTATACAGTACATGTGAGGGATATGGCATATACTTCCTCATGATGGATACATAGAATATATCATGTACTTGATACATGGTCAGTGGGAGTGATAGTTTGTAGGATAAATCTCTAACTTGATCAATAATATTGAAGGGCCGATGTACCTAGGAAATAGCTTTCCATTCATCCCAAATCTCATAATCCAATTCCATGGAGATTTGTGGAGAAATAACATGTCTCCTACCTCAAAATCTTTGTCTCGTTGAATATTTTATGTATATAACTTCCCTCTACAATGGAAAACATTGATGTTTTACTGAATGGTTTTTACCTATTCCACCTTTCCGTTGACCATTTAATGTATTAAGAACTTGCGTTCAATGATATCATCCCAGAATGATTGTGTTATGTATATTTTCCCATAAAGGGCCTCATATAGAGCCATTTAGATGCTTGAGTGGAAACTATTGGTGTAATAGAACTCAACCAAAGGGAGAAGTTAGTCTCATACTCCATTGAATTTTATAGAACATGCTTTAGAAATGAATTCTAGTTTCTAAATTGTTCCATCAGATTAGCCATCAGTCTGAGGATGATAATTCATACTTAAATTCACCTCAGTGTTTAGATTATGTTAGAGACTTTTCCAAACATATAGGTGATATCAGATCTCAATAAGATACTATAAATAGTGGTACTTTATGAAGCCTTACCACTTTTCTAATTTATATCCATGCATGATGATCTAGTGAAAGTCCCTTTGAATTGTGATTAAGTGGGATATATTTATAAGACTATCCACAACAACCCATATATAATTGTTTCCTCTGGATTTATTCAGATGTCTGGGGACAAAGTATGTGGTGATTTTTTCCCATTTCTATGTTATTATGGGTAATGGTTGAATAAATCCCTTAGAGTTTTTTCTTTCATCCTTCACTTTCTGAAAAACTAGAAACTTTGATGTATATTATGTGATCTCATTCTTCATATTACCCCTCCAATGGTTCTCTTAGATATCTCGATATGTCTTTTTTCTCTATTAGTGATTATAGAAAGTTAGCAATGTTCTTCACTCCAAAGATTTTTCATTATCTCTCTATTCTATGGCACACATTTTTGTGGCCTATATCTTATGAATCCTTCTTTATAAATTTTTAACTCTGTGTATTTCCCCTTTTTCATAGCTTTCAGCTTATTCTGAATTTCCATATAATTATTTTTGAGCATCCTTTATGTTCTTGATGAGGAATGGTTGAGAAATTATTTGAGAAATGATTGATGATGTTCCTTATTTAGTGATTCCCAGGTTTATCCATTTCAAATATAAGAGGATTAGATCCTTATTAATTATCATCATTGATAATGTTGGAGCATCCTATTTACTTAGATCATCCACAAAATTATTTTTCATACCATGATTCAAGTGAGTTTAGAATTTGTAATAATTGATGATAAATAACTATCTTCACTTAAACATAATAATATTATTTGTCGGAATAAATAATTTTGGGCTCTTTTGATTGGTATATATCTCAATCTTCTCCCCATATTGACAATGTTTCTAGATTTTCCACTCGAAGATCACAACTGTTATCTCTAGATCACGTGAATAATATATTTTCTACCGAAATTTCAACTAACTTGAGGAATAGGATATCAAATTATCATTTTTCATCAATAAATATCCTAATCCCTTCATTGAAGCATCATTATATACCAAAAGAAGTTACCCACATTCCAGAAGTGTGAGTACAAGCTTGGTGACAAGCCATTTTTTTTAATATTTGATGATGTCTTCACATTCACTAGTCTAGAAAAATAAATTCCCCTTCTGAGAAAACTTTTTTAGTGGGTTTGAAAATCATTATATGTCCTTCACAAATAGTTGATAACCTCCAGATAGACCATGAAAACTATGGATCTCGGTAACAGATGTTGTATGGGGCCAATATTTTATTTCCACTATCTTGTAAGGGTCCACATATATTCATATTCTGGGGATAACATGACCCAATAATTATACATCATCCATCCAAAACTCACATTTACAATACTATTCATAATTTTCATCCCTTTTCAAAATATTCATCATAGTATTCAGGTGACCCTGATGTTCATCCATTCTCTTGGTGTATATCATTATATCATCAATAAAGACCACCACAAATTATTCAATGTAGTCTCTAAACACTATATTCATTAACACCATGATTATTTCTAGGGCACTAATGAGTATTAAATGCATCACTATGAACTCATAGTGTTAATAAATTCTTTAAAATTTAGTTTTTGGAATACCTTCCTTCCTCACCTTTAATTGGGGATTTCCTAACTGATGGTCCACCATAGAGAAATACTTAGACCCAAATATCTGATAAAACATGTCATCTATCCATGTAAGGGTATACTTGTTCTTCATTATAATTTTTTTGAGCTAACGAAAATCAAGGTTGAGGTATAATGTTCCATCATTATTCTTGAAAAAAATGGATCGGTGCACCCCATGGTGAAGTACTTGTGTATATAAAACCCTTTCCCATATTCTCTTGTAACTGCTCATTTAGTTCATCCAACTCAATGGCGGTCATTCTATAATATTTTATTGATATTGGCATATATCGATGAATAAGTTCGATTGGGAACTTAACCTCCCGATTAGGTGGAAGACTAGGTAATTCCTTAGGGAATACATTAGTCTCGTCCCTCACAATGGGAATGTATTCGATCATGATTCTCTCCTCTGTCTCAATCAATTGTGCTATAAATTCTGGATCATAAGGAAATAATATCCACACTTGAGTTGTAGATTCTGGAAGAGATCCATCCCCCTTCATAAACATGTACTGAAATGGATGATTCTCCAGAATGTGAAGGGTGATCTCCCTTTCACAACAATTGATGCTGAATGTGTATAAAGTTATCCAATCTTTACTCAAAATAGCATCAACCTCCACCCATGGAACTAAGACTATATTTTTTGGGACTTTTAGTCAAAAAACATTAACTGGGGAGTATTTTTTTACTTTGGATTAAATAATATCGCCATTTTCTATTATCACTGATAACTGAACCTCCATATTTTTAGGTGGAGTTTTAATTGTTCTACTAAACTAGAAAAATAAGAAATAATTCCTTGAAACGGAATCAAATATTGTGTTCCCTATTCTTGAATAAATAAATAACATATTGAACAACACATCATTTTTATTATCCACCTCAGTAGTAGTGATGGAATAAAATTTCCGTTTATCCATTTTCTTTGGTGGATAATGATATCGATTACTCTTGAGGACTCAAGGTTTAGTTCAGTAGCTTTCATATTTCCCTTACTCGCTATAGTTTAAGAATTGGAACATTGGTTGTTCTCTCCATTATTCCACCACTTTTTTCATATTCTTCACATATCATTGAAATTCGTGAGTTTAGTTTCCTTCTCTCCTACACATGAAGCATTTATAAATCCAATTGATGCAGTTACCACGATGCTTATTCCCACATTTTGACATGGGTGTAGTTGATTTTTCTTTCGACATTTGTCATTAGATCCTCCAAATTGAAACTCCATCATTAGATTCTTATCTCTATATCCACGGGACCATTATCAAAACTCTATCTCCACTTTGAGACCACATTAAAAATATTCATCAAAACTCTTAAATAATAAAGCTTCTAGATCCTTTCAAATGTCTGTTCGTAAACCACTAAACAATCGATCTATTTTATATCATTGGTGATAACAAAAACAAATAATACCTTATATGAATTGTGAACATTTATTCATAATATATGATAGAATCACCTTATTTTTCATTTGATATATAAATCCGATCTCCAAATTTTTATGAAGAGTTTTAGGGAAATACTTGTTAAGAAATTTTTTGTTAAAGTCTTCCCGCTCTATCTCTTCAATTTTATCCATCGATTCGGCGTTCTTAATCAACACCCACCATTGAGCAGCCTCTCCATATAAATGGTAAACAAATAGATTCAACATCTCCATCTGGAAACTATGAATCCCACAAAAAGATATTCTCAAATGCGATAACCCACTATTCCATAACTAGTGGATCAGAAGAACCACTAAAAATCGGTGGTTTTGCTGCATAAAAGACTTGATAACTAGTTTCTCCATCTAAGGTGAAGTTGGTTATTCCGAATTATTCAATTTATTGTCCATATCTTGAGACAGTTGGGTAAGCATCACCATTAAATTTTGGACTCCACCACCAATTGAATTGGGAATGTTTCTTTGGAAATAATTGTCTAGTACCTCCCCTGGGTTATTGTTTTGGTTTTTCTTCATTCAAAAAATTTTATAAAATATAAATGTTTTGAACCCAAAAAAGTCAAATTTTCATGAATAAAGAAATTATTCATTTTTCAATTAGCATTAATGTCATATATTGTGGGATCCCTATGTTTAGAATTTTTCTAAAACCAATTTTCTTTGGTTATTATATATACATAGTCACATAATAAAGGTTTTCACTAAGGTTATCTAATCTTAGTTCCCAAATTAATTATGTTTTCATCTAATTCCAACTATATAAACTCTAGAAATTTTTAATTAATATTACATGTTTTTAAAGATAAAAAATATGAAATTGTAACAAAACTAGGATCCAAATGATTAGTGTCCTGGAAAAATTAAAACCGTACATAAAATTTATATAATATCCAAATGGCACATCCATAGAAAGAAACATGGATCAAAAATTTATTAAATAAAAGTAAATGTACAATACATGAAGGGGGGAAATGTTTAAATCTTGAAACACCACACCAAAACATAACATAAAAACATAGAAAAAAATAGATATCACCTCTTCATAGACCGACCCCATCCTCGAGATCCCCCCCCCCCCCCGAGGAGTCGGATGATGCCCTCGCCTCAATTAAATTGCCTTTGATGGCACCTCTTCACACGAAATATCATATACTCTAATCAGACTAGCCTCATCCTGGACACCCTATGAAATATCCTACACAATAAAATCATGTGTTTCCTCCTTATAAATAGAAGTGCCTTCATGTGTTCCCTCTTGGGTAGTGAGCTCATCCGACTATATATGCTTAAATAAGAGAATCATGTGCTACCACTGCATAAGGAGTAGTGCCATCATGGGTACCGTCCATGGAAGTGACCTCACATTGAAAATTACCCATGTACATGTTGAAATAGGAGGGAAATATTGTATAGTCACATGAAGAGAAACAAATTCTTCATAAGGGCCCACCTGGGTAGCCTGAACAATGAACTCTAGCTCACCCATCCCCTATGAGTGATACACATCAAGGTCCTATGTACCCTTCATAACAAAACCATCTAGATGAATCTCATTTATAGCCTATGAATTAACAGAGTCCTCCAGAGCATCATCCCATGTATTCTCCTCATGAGAGTGTTGTAATGTATCCTATGTTGAAATCTAAACAAAATAACCACCAATAGTATCCATATTTAGAGGCAACTCCTTTGATATGATGCTATATATAGAACTAGAAAATAGGGGAGAGTTATTCTGGTTATGAATTCCTACATGATCATCACTTTCTATTTTATGAAGATAAAATTAGGAGTGTGAATAGAGTCTAACATAGAAAAAAATAACTCTATATTTATCATTCCCCAACTAGGTCCTAGAAGTTGTAACAACATCAAGAGCCATAGTAGTAGTCTGATCACCATCCAACGACCCAATCTGGATAATCTCAAAACAATAACTTCCATTATACTCCCTCTAGATAAGAACCACCCCCTAATAAATCCCAACCAGAGAAACATATTCAATCTAAATAGAATCAATAGATTTAGTCAATGGGTACTCCACACAGCTATCAACCTTATTCACACATCCCTCATCAATCCGGATAATATAAAGGGCCCTGAAATGTTTAGAAAATACAACTTGAAATCCATCATCATCAAGAAACTTC
This sequence comes from Viscum album, assembly GCA_963277665.1. NCBI lineage: Eukaryota > Viridiplantae > Streptophyta > Magnoliopsida > Santalales > Viscaceae > Viscum > Viscum album. Next base: position 409,961,973 of record OY728130.1, read on the forward strand.
CCCGTACCCTTATTTAGAGCTGACACCAACTCATTGTGAGTCATTTCCAAATTAACTTCATCCTGAAAAGAAGCCTCATACACAGAGTGTTTCTCTTCCACATCCTTATCCACATCATCCCTTGATTCAATTTCCCAAACATCTAAACCCCCAGATAATCCAACAGCAAAAGCCTTGGATTTTATCCACCCACCACCATCAAACACAACATTCATATTTTGATATTGAATCAAAGCATACAACAAAATATCCTATTTAGCTCTAATGGGATCCTCTTCCATAATGTCGTTTTTAGTGCCTTAGCAATGGATGAACATCCAACAACATATCTATCTTTCTTCATAAAGGAATTCTTATTCCCTATAGGACCATCCCCTGACCATTTCCTCTTAAAAAGATCAGATTAATATCTGAAATAAATTTAATGGGAACACTAAAGGTTCCTATGACACATCCCAAAATAATGACCAATGCAATAACAAGATTCTCATAACTCAAGAATCCATTAAAATTGAATAGAAAATTCAGTCATAAAAACACTCATGATAAGAAAAATAGTTTCAATACATTCATGTTCAAGAAAAAGTTAACCAACACATGAGATAAATTACCAAACCTAGATTTCTCAATTTCCCAATCAAACTCAATCAGATCCCCTTATAGCAGAAGAAAATTCCCACAAAATCATCAGATTCCAAAAAAAACTAATTGAGACCCCTTATTCTAATCTATGTTAGAGTGTTTGAGCTCATAAGTGCAAATGGATTGTACAGATGGTCCCATTGTTGCAATACAATGAAACTAGGTTTCAAATACACAAGACCAGAGCCCCCAGAAAAGGTTGAGATAATTTTGAGGAGAAAAAAATATTAAATAAACACTTCTCAAGAGATATCAGGCGCCAATCGCAAAAACCCCAAGAATGAATCAGCTTACCCCTCACTCCCTCATGCATTAATGGGGATTACCTATGATATCCTAAAATCCTTGAAAGAAATGAAAACCGATATTCTAAAATGTTGTCTTCAAGAATATGAGTACTTTCCTCTACAAGATAAAAAGATTCTTTCTTTGTAATATATGTACGGTCTGAATCTAAAAGAATATCGTAGTTGAAACCAGTCTGCGAAGAAATATTTAAACAACAATACATCTTAAGGTTCTACTCTTCCCCTGATACGGCAACACGATATTCCGATGAAACCCCACCATCCTTGTGTACCTTCTAAGGGGGAATGAATACATCCCTTGGATCAAAATAACACTCCAATGGATTTTCCATCAATCGATTCAAATATTGGGATCAGCTAAAGGACTAATAAGAGGTCAGATAAGAACATAGATTGATATAACATGGGTGAGCATAATCATAATCATCGTAACATTATCATGGCATCATAATCATAATCATGAGAGGAAGAATTTGAAAAAGGAATGGAATTTTGAAATTCATAAAAATGAAACATCAGGTATTAGGGGTCAACTAGAACACATAGTTTTTAAAAAATCTAGATTCATGCTCATATATAACATCTGTGCATAATCATAAAATCATCATAATTGTGAAAACATCGATCAATATTTTTCATAAATATTTCAAATTATTATAAGAGATAAATCAAATTAACCAAGGCATTAGTGCTCTATATAATTTCCATCCCACCAGTCACATCATAAAATTTACATAATCATGGATGCCACATAGAATGTATATCAGTCTTGGACATAAAATAAAAAAGGGAAATAAAATTGGTTTCATAATAATTTCAAAAATCATACTTTGTTGAATAACCATTTGGGATACATAAATAAAAATGGAATCGCATACATACTGTAAGAACCATCAATCTTGAATTAAGGAGAAACAATCTCATGATAAATAAAAGATCTCATTTTTATAAAAAAAATATTTATGTTGAAAAAATATATTCATTTTTCATATAACCATATTTAAAACATGTTTATCCTAGAAAATAAATGGTAAATGAACTTTGTAGATCATAATATGAACATTCCTACTATGGACTAGAGAATGACCTAAAGAAAGGAATTGGGTTCAGGAATCCCCTTTACTTTAGTCAACATTGTTTTTTAACTGTAATATCATGGATTGACAAATTATATTCAATAATTAAAAAATGAAACACCACTTATAAATTTATTTTATTGATTATAATTTTATTATGTTCTTTTATAACCATTATGATGAGTTACGAAGTTCAATTTCATCATTCAGGAGTGTTTGTTTCTTGATTTTCATAATTAGTTCAATTGTGTACATGTGTGGAAGATCATGTAAAATAGAGATATTTTATAGAATTGATATAATATTTCATTAATGAAAATACATAATATAATTTGGTATTACATATTATTTTATTTCTGATTATGAGGGTGATTCATAAGATAAAATGTTAATGATAATCATTTAGATTAATTTGGCAGTTTCTGATCATAATGAACTTGTTTTGCATTATTATTTAATATAATATATATTGAAATTTTATAGAACAAAAAAAAGGTTATAAAATAATTTTTTTAAACCATTTAAATGGTTTTAAGAACATATTTAATGGTGGTAAAGGTAAATTAAAAATTTTCATCTTTAATGGTGATAAAATAACAACTTTATGACGACATTCAAATGTTAATAAAAAAAGGGGAGGGGAAGAGGATTGTTGATGGTTTATTCCACTAACATAATAACATTACAGTATATAAAATATAAAAAAATTATCATTCCACTAGATAATTGAAGGTGAGGATAGAATAATAAATGTAAATAAAATGAAATTAAATTTATAGTAAATAAAGAGGATATTACCTCTTGAAATCTTCTCCTTGAGAACCTCCACAGTGATATTGTTTTTGGTATTTTTTGAGTGAAATGGAACATTTAATTCAGTGGTATTGGTCATAGTATTTGGAAGAAGTTGTAAAATATTCAAGGATTTATAGGTGTGAAAAGAATAGGTGGTGAGAGGTGGTATTTATAGTGGAGGAGGGGGTGTTTTTTGATAATTATATTCATTTGATTATTATTTTGGCTCATGACCCTAAATAGTTTTAACCTTATCACTAAATATATTAAAATAACTAAGTATTATTTTATATTATATTGCTAAATTCATCCATGTCTCAAGAAATGGTGATTTTAACTTATATTGTTATATAATGCAAATTACTATATTTCATTATTCACAAAAATTCAACTATTTTAGAAAAAACCTTAAAATTCACCATAACCATTTTTCAGATTACAGAATGAAAAAATAAACTCCATTTTATGAAAATATTTTTTAAACTATAAGTAATTAATTTTTTAATTAAAATCATCATTTACTTGGAAAATACTAATTTTAAAATTATAACAGAATTTATAACATTTTTAAAATTAATTAAGTTTTTATAAATTTATCTTAAAATTATAAGAGAAAATATATATTTATTTATGACAATATTTTATGAAAATAAATTTTCTATTAATTCATTATATTAATTATAAAATTTTAAATAGACATTTATGTTTTATAAAAATACCAACACATAATTAATAATTTTAAAACATTTATTTACTTTTTCTATGATATAATTACATCATATTATCATTTATAAGATTCTCATATTCTATTTATACATTCATATATGAGGTTACTCTTGTATGTTCTTAATTATTATTTCTTATGGTCACATTAATAATCCAATGGTCAAGTTATAATTCCATCAATATATGTTCTTTATTTTCGATAAATACCTCTTATTTAATTCATTCTTCAATTATAATGTTTGTATTGTGTTGTAAAAGTTATATTATGTGGTTTATAATTTATCAAATAATGATAAGAAGTTAAGTGTACTTAATAAAATTTTGGGTTGTTACAACACAACATTGATATTTTTTTTTCATTCCACACAACACTGAGTTTACCCTACATTATATGAAAAAGTAAGTTTATCTTGCATTACACAAAACATAGAGTTTAAACGCAACATGACATACTATTAAAATTTTATTATTTAATATGATATTTTATTATAGACCATGTAATTTTAGGTATGAATTATAAAAATATATAGTCCACACTTATATATAAAATAAATTCTTTGGTGACCAATTAATTATAAATGAATATAAAATCCATTTAAAAACAAAGAAAGTATTCTTATATAAAACTATTTGTATATGAGTAAACATTTTTTACCTTCATAAATTAAAAAATAACTCTTTAAAACTTATATTAATTATATTAATATTTTTTATATTCAATAAAATATCAAAAAATCTTATCATGTGTTTTCTAGGCATGAGAAAAGAATAAATCAATGTTTAAACTTAAAATTCTTTTTTCTTAAGAAGTAGTTTTATCGTATGTCCAACGCTTATTTTTTAAAAATTAATTATTTAAACTTTTAGAATATTTAATTGAAAAATTTAAATTTATTATTTAATTCTTAATGTCAAAATTATCTTATAGTAACATTCTGAAAATTTTCTAAGAAGATAAATTTTTTGATGAATAATGAAGAATATTGTGTTTTACCAATAATTTTGATTTCATTAAAAGAATTTAAAAATGTTAAAAAAATATAGCTTATAAAGTATTATTATTTCAATAATATATTTATTATTCCAGTTTATTTAATTTTAATCATTTACTCATTTAATTATGATATTAAAACATTTTATACTTATGAGAATTTTCTCATTGGAAACGCATTTGTTCTTCCCATCTATGGGTTTAATTTTCAATTATGTTCGGAAGATTATATGAGTTTAAATTAAAAAAATGGATTCTATATATATAATTATAATCATTTATTCCATTTAAATATGTAGAATTAGTTTTTTACCATAATGAACAGTGAAAATAGTATAAATTATTTACCTTAGTTAAGATAAAACTTGTTTTAACAATGGGTTAAATAAAAATAATACTCATTAAAAATGACACAGAACTTATCCAACACCCTTTTTTTCTATTTTTAGACCTTATCAACTATATTTTTATATAATTTCTCGTATTTTATTCTTATCTCATGTGAAAATGGTTAGTACTACTTTTTTATTGAAAAAGTTAAGTGTTCCGATCACCTCCCTTATTAATGTCCACCCCTCTCCTGTCCTCTTCACACTTCTAAAAACCTTTGGTTTAGAAAATAAAATAAAAAATGTATTCCTCAATTCCCTACCCACACTATATATCACTTTTTGAGATCGTAAATGAAATATATAAAATGTATAGTTTAACCCTAATGATTTTTTCTAAAGAAGAGGTAATGTTTTTAACTATGAATTTTTGGCTTACATATTCTTATAACTCTATGAAATATTTTATAAATATACTAAAATAATATAAAAAGTACAAAATATGTTTTAATATGTTATTATATCAAGGTAGAAACATATATTCATCGTTAATTCCATCATGTGGGATATTAAAACACCATTCATGTGAATGGTGGACTACCACATCGTGAACCTTTGTTATTCCTTTTCCACCACCACCTATCATGGATAGATATAATAATGTACTTAATGTTAATATATGATATTTATGTTATTATTATACTTATATAATTATAATAATATTTATATATAATTACATCTCATCCCATTTAAAAAAATTACATCGCTCGTGTGTACGACAGAAAACTGCCTCACGAACCGATGTGATGTGTTTTTCATTTTGGTTTTTTAGGATTTTAGTAAGGATAAAATTAATGAATATATATGATATTTGAGGCATAATTATACTTATTCAATTATAATTACACATATACCTTCTTATTTTCTATTTCATGAGAGTTATAGTAATTTCATTCGTATATACGGCGGACTACGACCTTGTGAAGCAATGTGATTGATTTTTCATCTACACTTTACATGAAATGTAATATAGACATGATTAAAAAAAATGTGATATGTATTAAAAAAAATTATTCTTTAATATTATTTTATTATTTTATTTTATTTCTTTCATTCCTTCATGGAAATTAAAATAGTGTTCAATCCTACTTACATCCTAATAAATAATGGAATGGTGTATTTCATTTTCAATCTCTAACTTTTATGGGTTATTATAAATACATATCTAAGGAATATAGATAAATTATATATAATAATAAAGATTATAGAGATTTTACCAAGTACTGCGGTAATTCAGTACTGCAAGTTTCCAATTCTAGAAATAATATGGAAAAGGAATAAAGTGGAAAGAGTTTGGATACAGACCCTTTGGTGGAATCTCTACCTATCAGTGATTTCCCCTCAAACCCCAAGTTGGCCTCAAAAGACATAGTTATAAAGTGTGTAGATAAAGAGGAATTGGAATGTCCAATTGTTCAGAATCCTTTCCTCCACTCAAAACATGATATTTTTGAGGATTCCTTCTTTATCAACATCTCAAATGAGGTGAACTATAGAATGTTTCAAAGAGTACTAAAAGTTAACCATACAATAGAACAAGGTAATCATATTTATAAAAAGAATCATATTATGATTTGTGGCTTCAACAAGGGAAAAATGAGATTTTAGGGACATGTGTAGACCAAGTTCAATATGGCCTTCCATTTTGGAGGATCTCATTAAAGATAATTTAGACTTGGAGGAAACATCCATTAAATGGAAACCTTATTGGTCAAATGCACACTAATTATCTTAATTTGGTTTGGAATTACTTGGTTATCTTGATTAAAGGTTTATGATTTGTATCCATGACCTATTGGTTTCCAAATTTTCCATAAAATTGATTATTGAAATAAAAATTGTTATTTTTAGTAGTATAATAAACTTATATTTATTATAGATGAGGTTTAAATGCGTACGATGTAACCCAATACTTATAAGAAGAGATTTCCATCTCACTTTTTACTTCTGTGAGACACATTTTATATTCACCACCTATTTATTTTATGTTTTTTATATAATAAACCTAAATTTATTTTATGAAAATTATCCTGAGACTTATCTTGATATACATATCCATTTTAGGATATCACTTTTATGGGATTTATAGATCAAAAGTCACAAAAAATGTAAGGGATATTTGTCTCATATTGGCTTATTTGGGACCTAAGTAATGTTATGAACCTATCTTCTAATGTGAGGTATATATAATTCCCCTTTTAAATGTTTTATCATGAATATATTTCTTTTCCTAACATTAAAATTTTCATTAGATTTTATTCTTTAATAGGTCCTATGATTCATAATATTCCAAAGTGGTAAAGGTTTTCTGTTACAGTCTCATTTTTTATCTGGGTTATTTATATATATAATTCTAGGGACAAACTAATATGATCTATATATCATGGAATAAATTAATTTCATTATACTCGGGTTATTTCATTAGAACTCATGTTTTGACCTTTCTTTTTCTCTCTAAATTTAATCAGGTGTTCACAAAAATGTTTTCAAGAAAATGTGATTTAATTTCTATCTTTGGTCAGAAATGATTTTTTATTAATTTCTATGTTTTAAAATATGGTTCTATAAACTCTTCTAAAAATATCATGTGATTATTTAAATTCATTTCTACCCATGTTTTACTTTTTTCAAAGATTTTTAAAATGAATTATCATGTATTTTTCAAACAAGGCCCATTAGGGTTTTACCAAAATCGTGAATGGAATCTCTACCTTAATGTGTGTGACATGAAAATGAATTTCTATTATCATGACCACTCAATATTTAAAGGATTTTGTTATAAGTCTCAAAATTTATTTTCAAAGAAAAGGATTTTTATTTTTTTTCAAAAAAAATAATGTGGAAAGGAAGTTTCCCTTAGGAAATGTTTAAATTATTTTTAAAGCATTCACTATAAGTTTCAAATGTTTTTTTAATAGAAAAATATTTTAAAAATGTTTTTAGATTTTTAAAAAAAAATCAATGTAGACAAGATATTTTCCTCAACGAATATTCTTAATGAATTTTTAAAATCATTTTCCATATTGTATTATATCCTTTTATGTTATTTAAACATTATTTTGGATATAATCCATTGATAACATCGTTATTAATTCTCTATATTTTTTTATATTATAATGATAATATGTTTGTGAAAGAATTTTATTTCTTTGTGTTATAATATAATGAGATGTTTATCAAACCAGTTACCTTTTCATTAGTTGTGTTATGATGAACGTTTTAGGATCTTACGGCACATAGAAGTATAGATAAGGATATGGGATGGACATATATCTCCCTCTAATTAATGTGTAATGAGTGATAAATCATAAGTAAATATGTCATACACGAACCTTATTATATGTTTACAATGTTATGAATGAACCTGATTTTATGTTCACAATATTATTCATCATACTAATTAAATGATCACAATGTTATGTTAAAACATGATTACATGTCCACGATGTTATTAATGGGATTGGATTTCATGTCCTTAAGGTTATGTGTGGACTTATTTTCGTCTCCATATGTTTATGCAAGGGCCTTTTTTCATTTCTTTATCTTCATGAGTGGTTATATTTTTATTTATTAATGTTAAAAATATTATAATATTACGTGTATTCTATAAATCAACATCTTTTTTTAATTTTTTGCTCTCATTGATCATGTACATTGATTTCATTTACGATTCATTTCATATGAACACTGAATATTTATTATGTGACCCATTTGCATGATATTTTACAGATTTTCTTATAAACATTTTATGCTATATCTATAGTTTCAAACCCTTATTCTTGATGTATTCTTGAATATTATCATCAATTTATATCTCCTATGATTATCCTTACTAATCATATAATCTCACAATTTCTTATGTTTTCTTTACCCAAGATATGAATAAATGTTTTAAAAACGGTAATTAAATAAAGAGTACTAAATGGGGATATCATTTTTGGGAGATTTTAAAAATCATTCATGAAATAATAATATTTTCTATCTAGTATCCAATAACACTAATTCTATACAGATCTCGAGAGTTTATTCATGAAATGTGTTGAATATTAATATATAAAAATATTCAATATTTATGTTTGATAAGTTTGTACCCCTACACTACATTATTCCCACTGACTGGAATAGGTAATCCTTTAGTCATGAATATCATAACTCCTGGAATCTTGCCATATAGAAGGAGTACTATTAAGAGGAAAATCTCTTGAACATTATAGAAACCTTAGAGCACTTCTTCATGAAGATATTTTTCTAGGGATAAGATGATTTTCTCACAACAGAAAATGTTTTCACCCCAAATGGTTACCCTATAAAATTATATAGGTGATGGATATATAGAGATAAGGTTTTAATATTTATAACTTCACATAAGGCCCTTCAAAAAATATTAAACTCCATGAAATCTCCATGTTAATAATATTTTTATCATTTCACATGCTATGCACTAAAATGTTCACAGTTAAATATCCTTTTATTAAATAAATAGGATAATATTTATTTAATGATATTTAAATCTCATATCGTTCTCATCACCAGGCACAAGACTTAACAAGATTCTCCATATCATTTATCTTACGTATATTAATAAATATTATTAATTTCATAAATAAATAAATATTTTGTTCAAGGTACTTTAAATATATATATTAATTTTGATATTCTCAAAATAGAAATGAATATTTATTAGTATTAAATATTATTTATTAATTTGAAAATAAATAAATTGATAAAAAATATACTATTTTATGGTATTGAAAATAAATATTTTTTTCGATTCAACTGATATATATATATTCAAAAATGAATATAAGTAGTGAATGAATATCTTTAATAACACAATTCTGAATAAATATTATATCTTAACATCAAGAACAAAATTTATTCAAAATGCTAAATTCTAATATAATTTATTAGAAATCAATGGAAACACTATGCATGTGACCCTTATTCATCGTCCCCAATGGAATTAGATGGGATTTCATAAATTCTAATATTAGTATCTAACAACAAAAAGTCACCCTTAGAAGAATAAGTTAATGTAGAAATGAGAAAAACCCCATAAAAATCATCACTTCCTAATATAATAACTTTTTATTAATATCCCTAAATCATTAGGGTTACACACTCATGTCATCAACATATGTGATCAAATTCTATTTCCATGATTATATGAAATGAATTAATAATTACACCATGGAGGTGGATTTATTTTGATAGTTCCATTCTCATAAAGGGTCTGAGATATATTCTTCTAGTTTTGGAAGGGATGAATAATTTCTTAAATTATTCATTAATTTAATGTCACTTATGCCGCATCTAACATATTATACATTCTAGTAATCACAGTGTATCACAATTTTTCCAATACATCAAAGTGAATGGCTTGTGATATGAATTAATAATAATTTTATTATAATTATCATTATTACAGTTTGAAAATATGAAAATCTAGTAGATTTTTATATAAGGAATCCCTAAATGTGGTTATTTACTCGTTATCTTAAATCATGGAGATTACAAAGTGAGAACATTATGAGATGAAGTATCATATACTTATGAATATCAACCACCTGACATTCAATAATACTATAAATCCTATCATAGAATGTTATATTATCCAAAATAAATAATTTTAGTAATATCATAATTGAACATTGAGGATCTCATTATAGTGAGGAACAGATATAACCTCTCAAAGTTATTGATGCTATAAGATATTATGAAATTGATATTACGTAGAATAATAATAAATATGAGATATAATAATTATTGGTATTAAAATATTTAAATATAAACTTGTAATAATATATAAATAGTATTTGGTTCTAGGGGACCAACCCCAATAGACTCCCACATGGACTAAATCCCATTTTTGATGGCTTTTGGTATTTTAGCTCTCACAAGATATTTGTGCTTCTACTAAGTTAAATATTCATTAAATAGGAATCCCACATTATATTTTATAGAAATTATACTTATTGTTACATAAAATATTTGAGAAATATCCTTCATGAGATTATACTTATGAATTATATTTTTACACAATGATGAGAACTTATCTCGTTTTGAAGATTAAACAGTGTAGTTATATCATAGTATAGTGTGATATGATCATTAATTATAAAAACCTTATAAATTTCCTAGAAATAATTACATATCTAAACTGCATATTTTTCTGTATCGGAATATAAAATATTCTTGGAATCTATTGTAGAAATAGTAACAACTTCTTTCTTTTAACTCATCCATTTTAATGCTCCTTCATCAAGAGTGGGGAGATATCTAAATTTTGAATTCAAATCATCTTACTTTTTTTATGAACAAGAATATTTATATTCCCTAATAACTATCCCAACATATCCTCCATAAACCACTAATTTATCCTTAACACACCCAATATAATTTATTCTAGTCTGGACTATCATTTAATAGTGGTATCTTCAGTTATCTTAATATATTCCTACCACACTCAATGCATGGGAAACAAAAAGTCTGATACATAGCATGAATTTTATGACTAACCCTATCTATGATGCATATGGGATCATTGTACTCCATTTTATATCCTTCTTTTTCTAATAAGGGGTTTTCTTGGAGTGATGAATTTTAGGTTATATTGTAAATAATCCCTTATTTAATTTTTTCATACCAAATCCAATCTATATCATTTTATTATATGTATGTTGACTTAGTATAGCCAGCCTATTAGATCCAAAATAATATATATTAATAGAATTAATGTATGATACTTTACCTAATACCATCATATAGAAAAAAAATTAAACTATGTCTAAATAGACAACAATATTAGTTTATAATTCCTATTTAGTAATATTTCATCAATATATATATTATTTGGAAAAATATTGCACTCCCACTAAACTATTTTTAGAAAAAAGTCTCATATAAATTATTTATGAAACCAAATTACCTAATTTATTAATAAAATATTATTTCAGATGAACTAGGTACTTTCTAAAATCAAAAAATTGTTCTCTAAAACATTCATACCAAATTTAAATCTTTCAGATCCATAAAAAACTTTTTTTATTCTATATAGTAATCTTTCTGATGGTTAATATTAAGGAATGCTATTCTGAAATCCATTTTCAAGGTATCATAATTACGTTACATTTCTATGGAAATTATAATTTCTCTGGATTTTAGTATATAAACTGGGGAAAATAAAACATCATAGTTAATGCCTTTACAATTATAAAACCCCTTTGTAACTAGTCTTAGTTTATAGGTTCCGAATCTAAAGTCTATGTCCTATTTATTTTTCAATACCCATTTCTATATAATGAAATTTATATCAAATATATAATCTAAAATATATAAAATCAGTTCTGGTAAGTTGAATCTATTTCAGAATTTAAGGATTCTATCCATTTAATAGATTTTTAGTGTGTAATGACTAAAAATTTTATTAATCTAAATTCCTCATGATCAAATTAATTTTATTATTATATAAAATGGTCTTATAAAATATTTTATTCCATGGTTTTATGTTTTTGGATTTATAAATTCCATTAATAATTGTTACAATTTCTAATATAGCAATTTAACAGTGATCTCATTATTAGTATTAATATAGGGCTTTAACACATCCAATTTAATCAGACAAAGGAAGAGATAGCCTCATCTAGTATAATTTCTCCATACAAAGCCCATTTTTTAGAGCATGTAAAGGAGTTAGCATCATTGGGATTCACTCTTGACCAAGCGCATACCAAGCTTCGACACGTTATGCTTGAACGAAACTGCTTACGGGAGAAGTGGAAGTTGATAGAGATTACCACCCAGGCGATTTTATCTGAACCACCCCAAGAGTATGTCACCATTACACACATTACCCTTAGGTATTATGTAGGTGTCATAAGGGGTTATGTAACAAGACCCTAGAATTATGACTATGTACATTATTTTATTATAGAGAATATACATTTATTTTATTATCATTACATTGTAAATTGTGTTTAAATCAAAAAATAGAATTTTTAGTTAATATTCAATTAAGAAATCCATTTTTTTGAATTAATGAATTTTTTATGTAAATTTTTTTTAATGAAATATATTAACTTAATTAATTTTTATTAAATATAAATTATCTTTTAATTTTAATGAATGCATTTGAAATTTTTATTAAGGTTTGAAATCCATTTTTGTAGAAACTCATGAATTTTCTATAAATGCCGGTTTTTATTTCAAAAGTAAAAATTTAAAAATTTAGAAAATTATTTATATTAAATGAATATTATTTTTGGATTTTGGATTTCAAAATTATTTAAATGTGAATTTTTCAAAATTTTCCGAGACAATCAAATTTTTGAGTAAAAATGAAATATTGTTTAACTATATAATGTGTTTTATGACATCATAATGACCCAATAGTGATATAATAAAATAAAATAGATTATATTTTATGAAAATATATGTTTTAACATTAAACTAATGTTATTTTAGGTTTTTCTTATTTATTTTACAAAGCTTTAGTGGACCCTCCATGACTTATAAAACATTTTAACTTTTTAAATTCATTTCCATGAGAGTGTGACTCACCTCCACATAAGAATGCGTAATATTTTAAGAGGTTATGCCACTGGACTTATACAATAATGATTACCACTCCCATTTGGAAGAAACCGTGGGCAAAAACAATTGTTTGGTTTGTGGTTTTGATTAGTTTAATGTGGTGGCCAAAACCTAAATAATAATTAATTCTTTCTCTTTTCCGATATAAACCCACCCATGCTCCAAAATTCTCTTCACTAAAAACGTTCTGAGCTCGACCAAACTCTTAACCCATCTCTCTATAAACCACTCAAGGTTCCTCAAGATCCCAATAATCCTCTCTCAGGCCTCTCCCAAGCCTTTTGATCACACTTCCAAGTAATGGATTTCTTCATTTCTCGTTTTTTTGAACTTATTTAGGTTGTTATTCCTTTTCAATTTAGATTTTAAATGTTGGGGTATGATTTATCACCTCCAAAATACATTCCGATTTATGTTTGAAAGATTTTATACCCCTTTATATCTCCTTAATGACTCCCATGTACACATATTACATTACCGAAATTCCGTAAGGAATTTCTCTATCCTCATTTACATTCACACAATTATTTTGTATTATGAACCTAAATTCCATTAAATATTTTGGGACATGTATCTATATGAACCCATTAATTTCCAATTGATGTAAATATGATGATACACCACTTTCTATCTCAGAAAACATTTTTATGAATTCTTATGTCACGTAGTTATGCTGCCAAAATTGCATCGTGATTCTCCAAGACAAAGTCATTGGGTAGTGAATACCATGCCCATTTCTCTATCAAGGGAATTCAATATTATTCACATTTACTTATTGATTATATGTTTTCATATATTAATTCCTCATTTTTAATCATTTAATAAATGATGATTTTTAATGAATCCATTTTATATGATCAATGTGGAACACTTATGAATAAAATGAAATGATTAAGAAGGGTGAACCCTAATTGCAGTCCAATTCCTTGGGTAATGATTATTATCATGATACGTCAAGTGAAATGAGCATTTACTCATGATAATTCAAGTGAAATTAGGTTTTAATCATGATCCATGTGCAATGAGCCTAGGATCATGCTAATATTATGTTAAATGTTGTTGCCACATTTCCATGTTATGATAATCATGCTTTATCATGACTTTATGTTCATGTTTCTCTTATGATCCATTGATATACCTATTACCTAACATGTATTGTATTCTTCCTTTTATTAATTTTTTCTACCTTACTGAGATTTATAGGTTACCCTTTTCTTTTTCATGTCCTTAGGTTATCCCATGCATTGCTAAGTATTATGGAATGTTGTGATCATGTAAAAGAAGTTTTCAATAATGATGTCTTGTTTTATGTTATAAGTTTTTATGTAATGTTTCTAATCCCCAATGACACTAGACCTATCAATCATATATCTTGTTTCAAGTGAATATTTTATGTAATATATCATTTTTATGTGTGTAATAAAGAGAAGGGTTGTTATAGTTTGTATTAGAGGATAGGTTTAGTTATATTTGGGATTAGGAATATAAAACCCTAGTGAGAGACTTAGTGATAAAACTAAGTGTAACAAAAACATCCCTAAATTTTGGTGAGTATTGAGTATGTGGTTTATCAAGAAAATACATTCCTTTCTAGATACGAGCAGGTAGAGGTGGCTCTAGGATAGATGTATCTAGGGGTAAAACCTAAAAACATCGCTTTGAGCTAGACTCAAATGGGAACTAATGCATGAAATCTGTCTTTTCTGCACTCTTGGTTACAACACTCCCGAGGGATTTAATTTGGTAAATTTATAAGCATAGTATGAACAATCATTAAGGGAATAGAAAAATGAAACTAAAAATATATTTTGAGATGTAGATCATGGATAACATAGATTGAAGCCTATAAATTCATAAATTAATGAAATAAAAGTAATTTATAAGTCATTCATTTTTTTCTTTGTATTACCCTTTATGTGTTACCCCTAACATTCCTTTTATTCCATCCAATGGCTGGTAATATGAGGAATTGGGCTAACAACTGATGTAAAGATCAATGTATTGGTTGTTCTAATGAGATTCCCAATCTGATGGTAGTAAGAATGAAAAACTTTGTTATGATAATCTCTCAGTTAAGTCACATTTTGAGTACAAGTGTGGGTTAAGAGGAACATTCACCCCCCCCCCCCCAAGAAAGAACAAGGTGAAATAGAGAGCATTATGAGACAAAGGCCTCATGTTTTAGTGGATCATATGATCCCTCAATCCCTGAATAATGGATCACCTATATTGAGAAGATATTCTCTATCCTTAAATGTTTTAAACAAGATAATATACTTCTAGAAGTTTATTTTATAGAGGTTTAAGCTGATCAATAGTTTACATTGATCATAAATACAATTCCTGATAAGGATATTGAGGTGTTGTAATGAAAGTAATTTTAAAAAAAATTGAGGAATATTTTCCTCACCCCCTCCGACTTAAGATGGAAAGGGACTCCCTATCCATCAAGCAAAAATAAGATGAATCCATCGGAGAATATGACAAAAACATTACAAGGCTTACATGATATGCCTCTGAATTATTCGTTACACCTGAATGCAAGGTTGATCACTTCTTTTGTGGGATAAAACCTGGCCTGCAAAAAGCCCTAGTGATCCATGACTTCGAGAGATATGAGTAAATTTTTAGATGTGACCTCAAAGTTGGAATGGAGATCAGTGAATCTATGGGGCATCATGGGGATAAGAAGCGTAATGTGAACTTAAATTCTGGATGTCCGATAGATAAATCCAATGGTGCAATGAAATTCCATCACCCCACTTTCCAAAGGTGCAGAAAGAAGCACCCAAAAAATTTCTTGAAGGGGATGAGAAATGTTTTATGTATGGAAGGGAAGGGAAACTGGCCATTAACTACTGACAAGAAAAACCTGCAGTTGTGACAGAGGAGAGGAATGCTCAGTTCTAACCTCATTGTTCATTGCTTAAACTAAAAATAACTGGTTCACTTTTCAAACCACTTCCCTAGGCCATGGGTTTTTGGAGGAAAATATTAGGGGATTCATCTAAGCTGTATTGTTGATGTTCGTTCTAAACTATTTCATGATCAGAAAGATGATCAAAGTGTTATTGATACTTAACCACCAAATCATCCACATGTAATTATATAGTCGATCCTAGGGATGATATAAATGCATAGTTCATAGAATTTTGTTATGTGGAACTAGTGTTCATTAATAAAAAGGGATTTTCTCGATAAAAATATACCCCATAGGGTTACTAGAATGTTATGTCCTCCTTGTCTTTGGAGGGAAATATAGATCTTGTTATAGCATGAAAACCCATCGATGATGTATATTTATAATAAACTATTAATCACATCAAATAGTAGCTCTATGATTGGGACATAGAAACCATCATTGGGATAATTTCTATAGAGGACATTAATGTTGATGTGGACTTTGATTTTCTAATTCTTCTTTATAATGGGTTAAAATATTGGTAATCAATTTTATTTATTTCACTTCCTATATGGAGTTGCATTGAAGAGATTATAAAATTTGGATTCTACCATGGTAGTATGGGTATGATAAATTTTTATAGATTCCTAATTATAGGTGTGATGGACATCTAGAAATCTAATGTGATGGGTAAACACATCAAGATCTAACATGGTCATTTCAATATAGTTTGAGGTGAATACTTCAAGATTGTGTATTATGACAGATATATATGTATATTTTTCCTTAATGTTCATGGATTAATGGTTCAATATTGGACACATATCATCTTTTGTACCCAGATTAACCTAATAAAGATCATCAATGGAGGTAGAGACATTTTCATCAAATACTAGGGGGGAATCTTTGAGATCATATTCCTCCACATCTTCTACCTCCTTGTTATGAAAAGTGGGACATGGTTGTTAATTAATTATATGAAAAAATATATGGGATCATATTCATTCCCCAATTACAATGAATGTAAATCTTTATTATTCCTATTACAATGAAACTCTTCTTATAAACATCTTTTTTTGGTTGGCCCAACTAACATCATGTGAATGTGACTGAATATTCACAAGCCTCACACTCTTATCCTTCTTATGGGATTCATATCATATTTTTCATTCATTATTTGAAGAGTTTATTAAATAATGTTCAAATATTCATTATTATAGAGGTGATCATGGGCCTAGTCTATTTCAATGGATCGTGCAACTTTCATTTCATTCCTTGGAGGTAGTTTATCTATTAGGATTTTACTTGAATAGTTTTTAAAAGAAAATTATTTAGATGATTTATTCTATTATTGAATATAACCCACATGACCTGATGAATTTCAAATGAATTAGTAGTTTCATTATTCAATTAATGGAAATCGCAAGTTCTTTATTGATTATGATCTATATATTGAAGGGGTATATTTCCAAACCATTAGGAGTAGAGATCTAGTTGATCTTATCTACCACAAATTTTATCCCATCACTTTTGTAGAAACATGAATCTATATATTAGGATCCAATGAACTCAAATAATGAATTATAAAAATTCATTACTTATACTATATTAATAGAGTATTTGAGGAAATGATGGTATGAAAATGTACCTACCACATGAATATGGATCCATGTAATTCATAAAAAGATTTTTAAGGATGTGTCTTCACGGATCACCATGAATTCAGAATCAAAATAGTGATATCTAAAATATCCTATGATCTGGATCCTCCCATGTATTTTAGGATCACTTTTATCATACCCTTGGATTTTGTTCTGGAGCAATCCACATTAGATTCACTACAATCCAAGAATTAGAGGATATAAACAATGAGGAGAATCTCTATCCTATTATCAATTATGTCATTATTGATGTTTATGTAATCTATCTTATCAGGTATATACAAGGTCCTATGGGTCCATACATAGCGGATTCCCATTATTTTTTTGAGATGGATATAAACTTATGGAACCCAATGGAACATTTACATTCAAGGTATTCCTTATCCTGGGTGACTTTATCCTCAAACTCATGAGGACTAAAAAGTTCTTCAATGAGTGAATCTATGAGATACTTCGAGATTTGGGGTGTATCCAAAATTGATATTTTTGTTGATACAACAGATCCTTTTTTAGGTTATCATATTTTTTGACCAAGGAGTTATTTTTTTATATTAAGGAAGCTATCTTCCTTGAGGCATACATGATGATGCTTATTATGTCAATAGATCCTTACCTTTACTAAAACTTGAGAGTGTTTTCCTTTTTATGTGTTGGGTTGAGATGACCCTAGCCGATGTTTTTGTTGACTATAAAATTTCACACATGATAGATATTCTGCTAATATTATTATATTTGAATGATCCCAAATATATTCTAAACTATATTGGTGTTCTAGTTGATCTCACTGGAGTGTTTTCCTCTATAATTTGGATGTATGTTTAACTTCAGAAAAAATTATACCTAATTGTTGGAATCCATCAGGGTTTCTTCCTCCCTTGCCTTTCTGCAAATTTTTTACTCTACTATAATTATTTATTTTGTATTTATGTTGATATTAATCTTCCCCATTAGTGAATGGGTATAAAATAAATATGACTTTCACAGATCTATATGATAACTCTTCATCTGATGAATATTGTTTTTGGAAAGGTTGTCCCCATATACTTAGTGATGGGGGTTGGAAGTTAAAATTTTTATTTAATGGATCTTTCCATGGTAATAACTCTTTCTTTTATGTATTCTTTCACCAAATTTGATTAATCCAACTCTTGGATGGTTGTGATGATGAGGATGTCACATATGGTTTCATAGAGGGAACTAGATTCACAACTAGATAATATAGTTATTCCTTGATTATTTTATTTTCAAGACTGAAACATTTAATAATCATTTAATCACCTAACATCTCCACATGATTAGAAAAAACTAGAAGTTATTCCTCCCTCATATTTTGGTGGAGTTCTATAAATATAATTCAATCGTGCTGATGGTTTTCCCAACCTTAATTTTCCAGAGTCAACCATATTATAGATCATATCCATGATTAAATAGAAACATTGAATATTATACCATAAAATATGTTGTTATAGGAATTGTTCATGGTTTTTGTTCCGAACATCTTCATTGGGGTTTCAATCAAACAACTATTGGAGCTAAATTTTTTTTATTGAAGTGATGAGGTATCCCAAAACTTTCTCCACATTAAAGGAATAAGGATTATTCTTTCAGTATATGAAATTCATATGGATTAGTACACCCCCCCAAATATTCTATTTCATCCACCACTATGTTTAAAAATATTAAATATCATGATATTGGTTGGGACTATGGGGTGGAATGGGTACTATCACTAGTTTTAGCATTACATACATTATTTTTGTTCTACCAGCTCTCTTTCCATGGGATTTCATTGTTGGCTTAGATTTGGACTTGGAGTGTTGAATATCATCTTGTACCCACTATAAAATTACCTAGAACTATTAAAATAAACAATGGTACATCAATGGAATAAGTTGTGTTTTCCAGTCATCAAGAATATTATATATATATATATATCTAATAGATTCTCTTATTGAAGTTTCATGTTCGATGAGTAATTCAGTTCTTTTCATCTATAGATTAGATTTGATACTCCATAATCTTCACATTACATGTAATTAAATAAATCCAAGACCATTTTATACCATGTCATGTTACTAAATTGGATGATAAACTACATTAATTTGTCTTCCTTATTTTTTTATAGGCTTAGCTTGTAGGTTGTTACATCAGAAGAATGATGGTCCCTCAACAGCTTGCACGAAGAATCATAATTTTTTTACTTTTTTTATTTTTTAGTGTTTTTATAATGTAGTTACATTGATACAGAAAGTGTTTTTTGTGTTTTTCTAGGTCTCCCCAATCATTTAATTACAATAAAGTGATATCTTCAAATTTGGGGGAGGAGGAATTGTGCACACTGATTCTGGGTATTTCTTCCTCTATTAATGTACTAGAGTACATCATACCTATATATATTTAATTAAATCATAATGGTACTTAATAGAGATAAGGAGTTTATATGGGGTGTTTAATATACTAATTTGTGAGTGGAGGTGGTATAGGTGGATCTTAATATGTTCAGGTTTCAGGTAATGTTCATTAATATTCATATTTTTCTATCTTATACTTTCTTTATTCAAATGATTGTGGATACTTTCTCAATAGAGGGTATTACTAATAATATCCACTAATAATGTTTTGTTATAATAGTTGTCTCAAAATAGATTTAATTATGTGGTTGGAATATTCTTTTATAGATTAAGAACCTTCTTCCTGTAAGAGGAAATTTATCTAAGGAGAAATGTCATCCTTTTTATATAATTTGAATAAAATTGTAATATTTCATATGATTAGTTTGTAATTAATATTCCTTAATATCTCAAACTCAACTTTGTATTGATCTTTCCTATCCATGATATAAAGGGGTCTATTTTTCTTAAGTGGAGGGTGGGTTGTTGATATAGCTACACCCTTCCCTTTCTCCATGGATGTAACCTTCCAAGGAAGTGGTAATTGAGCATTTAGAAGATCTCCAAGATTTCGATTCTTCATCTATAACCAAGTATGCACACCCTATTTATGGACAAATGTGAAGATAATTTTTTGATTTTATAGTCCCTCATCACACTCTTCCATGTTAATTTCATGATTTATATTACTTATGGGGGTGATACCAGTGACATTCACTGATGTGAAGCATGCGTTGAGAATCGTATCCTTATCCTCCAAAGGGTAGTGAAGGGATTTATCACTCTATGAATACCTATTGCGGTAAAAATTATAATCTTGCTCATTCATTTCCCTATTATTTTATTGTATCTTCTTAGGACCCCTATAGGGCTTCAGCTACCCTCCATGATGTATTGTGACCTTGAGAGACTCTCTAATGGATTTCATCAAGAACACTCTTAATGACTTATATATCACCCAATGGAAGGAATTCTGAAGGATTATCCTATAAAATTTATTCAAATCTAGAGAACAATAACTTCCATAAATAGTATGCAGTGATAATTCCCATTCCCATATGGACCATGATTGACGTAATTATCTCTCTATAAAATCTCAGAGAATATTTATAGTCAATGATCCTAGATATGGTTGGGGTAGAAAAAATAACTCTAGTATTGTGGGCTGGGCTGGCTCTTATACATCCACCAAAGATGTTACAACTATAGACATTATGGATTTTAATGATTTAGCTCAATAATGAGTATGATTTGGTTAATTTTATGAATGTGATCTGCATTCCAAAAAGGATTTCCCAATTGATAGACTCTTCAATTTAATTAAATGAGAGTATTGTTAGGGTTTTCCTAATAGATTGATAAAATAAACTATAAATGGTATTCTCTCACTAGGTACACCATTTCTAGTCTTTGTAGATTGTGAGATTTCACTGGATGGAGCAACTAGAGTAAATAAACCTAGTACTAAGACTTCACTTGGGGAGATAACATTGCATGTTTCTTTTCTCAACGGACCTTGCTGGCCATTTATTACAGAAAAATGCAATGTAGAGTATTCACCCCACCCTTTAGAAATTATTGATTATCTAGTGAACCACCTTCATTCTACTAAGACTGTCCTTTTGGAGAAACATTTCCTAATTCTATACCTTAGTAAATCACTATAATAATAAGGAAATTAAGTATAGTTGATGGAATATTTATATTATCACTTTAATGTAGTTAGCATACTATCGATAAGGAATATTATTTTTCTTTATAAGGAAGAAAATTTAAGACATGTTTTGGTGAAGATGGGGTATGTATTCTTCATTCTGGTCCTCTATATTTTCATACATAGGAGTGTCCATAAGATAATATATTACTAGTTTCCTATATCATTCTAATTCATCCCACATGACCTTGGCATCATCTTACTCCTTTTTGAGGGATTCGTAAACTAGGTCTAACCATAGAGGATGTTCCCCTACTAATTTTTCAAAGGGAAATAAATCTTTAGAGTTCTTCTAAGTTTCATCAAAGGATATGATGTATAGGCGACATATAGATGGTGACGGTTTCCTCAAACTTTATTTCAGATGGGATGATATTTTTATAATTAGTGATGAGGCCCTTGGTGTAGCCAGCCACAAATTCCCATGTTGCTTTTAGTATGATGGAAATATTAATATGGTTTGGATGTAAGGAGGACTGTGTCACCAAGTTGACTTGTAAATATAATTAGAACCTTTTCAATGAGAACCATTTGAGGGACTCCATAGTTTATGGATTTAATTTCATAGGGAGGACCTATGAGGTTTCCAACCATAAGTGAATTTGAAAAATGATTAATTTTTTAACTATTGATCTTTATACTGCTGGGAAAAGCTTCTATAATGACATATTAGGGATGAATATTGTGACTGGTATTCATATATACAAAATTAGGACCTTTATGGATGTTGGTTTGGGGAAAACAAATAGTGCTATAGATCATTGTGTCTTGGGAAGGACCTTTGTGTCATAACAGTATTATCCTATTTATGAAGATATATATGATCATTAGTTTCTTATAGATATATACTGAAGAGAATAAATAATATTAGTGTTTATATGTTCATGGATATAATATTTCTTTGGAGTTATATATTTCCATTAGAAATAATTCATTTTGGATTCTCTCTATCAGGGTATTACGGTCAAAACCACAATCATGATCAGAGTAGGGCAGTATGTGAATCAAAATTCATGTGTAGGAACCCTCATACATGACCTTCACATATTATTATAATATTACAATGAAATAATTGGATTGATACTGGAATATGTGTTCATTAATTTAACGTGTTAGTATGAATGCATTTATAAGATTTCTTCTGGTCATCAGTCACTACTGAAATATGTCGATAGGATTCCAATGTGATAGTATGAATATGGGCCTATTCCTCAATGGGTTCCACCAATATATGTCAATGAGATTCATATGTATTTGAAGAGATATGAGCTTCACCACATGTTGTGTCTATTACTTGTTAGTTAAGTCATGTAGTGGAGGTAGGGATATGAACCATCCCTTCACTGATTGTCAAGATATAACAGTGAACTCCTATAGTGGACATAGGGAGTTGCGCCTACTTCTGAATTACTTATCGCAAATGTCAATTAAAAAATGTAGTAGTTGTATGGAAATTAGCCTACCCCTAAGTGACTATAAATATATGTCGATGAAATCTTGTAGTGGATGAAGGGACATGTTCCTTCTATAGAAAGGCTGTTAGGATATCTCAAATAACTATACGGGGAGAAAGAATATGAGCATGTACCAAGTATTTATTCTTCACAAAGATGTATTGAAAATCCTCCTAAATGGGATTGATAATATGGTAAAGTTCATGAGTAGCTATCTGAATATGCTGATGATCTCCCTTATTGTTAAATGGATAAATAATATGGGATACCCCCAGGTTGCCATTAAAGTATGTTGATGGATATATTTTTCTATTTCAATGATATATCAGAAATCATGGATGCTGAAAGGGGGAGATAATACTACACTTCATATATCACTAGAAAATTATGTTGACCACTATATATTATGTGCTAAGGTTAAAATTAAATTAAACACATACACACCACACACAAGGAATAGAATGGTAGGCCATATGATATGATAACATGATCCATCTGATACAACCATAATATATCAGCAGACATATTATATTTCAGAAGGAATATGGTCCTACTATTTATCCATCTCTACGATGAATTGATATGTCTCTTTAGTAGGTAAAATAATATAGTCTTGTTCTATATTGGTTTTCTTCTCCTTGAGAGTCTCCTCCAGGATTCCCTGGTCTAGATGACCATGTTCAAAATCTCATGGGTAGCCTTCTCAGTAGGTTCCTGAGGGGTGCGACTACAAAACATTGGTGATGGTAAAAAATATTATTTGGAGCCTTCGTAAGAGGCTTCGTAATAGTAGTTGAGATACACATAAACAACTCCACATCTCCGGGGCAAATGAGATGAGCATTGTCATGCATTGAATAGAGGCCCAAAAAGCTCTTAAATGTGGCTACTGATGAAACTGATTTCACCATATTCATCCATTGTTGTGATGGGCCATGGGGCTTCATTTCATAGAGGATTATGGGACACCTATAAGGTTTTAATGGATTTTTAGAGGTGGTACTACTGTAAAAGTAATTTTTTCACAAACCTCTAATGATTCTAGGTTGGTGACATTAGTCTCCTGAGTTTGGGGCCACCACCTTCACTGTAGTGGAGGAAACTTACTGTAGCGTAACATTATGATTAGTGTATTGGGGGTGTTATAATAGATTTTGTTCTATCTCAACTACATTATGTGTGACAATGAATTAAATGATTCCATTTTTGGTTGGAGGGGGGGTCTTG
This sequence comes from Viscum album, assembly GCA_963277665.1. Taxonomy (NCBI): domain Eukaryota; kingdom Viridiplantae; phylum Streptophyta; class Magnoliopsida; order Santalales; family Viscaceae; genus Viscum; species Viscum album. The sequence goes on from OY728130.1 coordinate 409,986,840, forward strand.
AAATGGTTTTGGTATCTTCTTCGTGGATTAGTAACAAAAAAAGAAACTCATTAATCAATTATATCAAGTAATAGAATGGCCAATTGATCTATTTCATGAGTAAAGGATTCATGTCAGGTTTACCATTTTATTTCTAACATGTACTATGAACGAATTTCAATTTTGGTCAATGTGTGAATGATATTAAGGGAAATTGGTCACTAAGACTATACCAAAAACACTTAGGTTGAAAATTGTTCAAGATTGTGGTATATTATAACACCCATTGAATTTATGGTATTTATATTTTTTATTTAAAAACTTTTGTATCTTAAATACTATGTTTGAAACCAAAATATACTAACAAATATTATTATTTGAAATCTGACTGTTATAACCTAGATAATAAATGGGTGGGTATAAATGGAAATAACTAATTTATGAAATAAAAATATATATCATAATCAAAATAAATACATATTAAAATGACTAAAATATGATAACAAATGTTTTAGTAATGTCATTTTTAATCATCAAAAATACATATTCTTCACGAATGAATTTTATTGATCTTTATAAATGAATGTTATAATAAATTTTTATGAGTTTTAGAAAATTTATTTGATAAAATACAATTTGTTTTTTAAATCATCATACAATAATATTCCTATGGTGTTATTTTTTTAATTTTATAAAAAATTTAATGTTTTTGTGAATTGTAAAAAATACTCTTTTTTTATAAAATATGGTATCTATTTTTATATCACAAAGATATAATTATGATATATAAATTTATTAAACTTTTGTATTGACTAATTTATGATATTTAAATATAAATATTGGTCTAAATTTTTTTATAACATTTAGATTATAATTCATTTCATGATAAACAGGAAATTCATTTTCATAGTCGATGAAATGTCTGTGTTGTATTGGAAAATTCATATTCGGTGTCTTATAAATATAAATTTATTATTAATAAGTATTTCATATCATTTATTATAAAACTTTCTTTATTGATGATGTAATTAATTATTCTTTTAAAATTTTATTGTTATATGACATGATTGTTATCCAAACATTTGTGTAATTATTGAGCAAGACAAGAAAAGTAAAATAAAAACATTAAATAATTTATCTTGATGTGGATATAAATAAATAAATATAATGAAATATTATTAATGATTATATTTTTTCAAATTAATTTATTTATATGACAGTGATTTAATTATATTTTTTTGTATGAAATAATTACCTTTATTGCTTATGCAACAGTGATGTGGTGCTTATGCAAGAAGAATAAAAATTAATAAAGTGATTTTAATTAAAATTATAGGAACCATTAAATGACCCAAAAATTTATCTAAATAATATTTAATGAGTATTTTTTACCATAATAATCCTTGGATTTAATTTCAGACCTTTTGGAATCTACTTGTTTAACGTTATGTCCAATATAATATTTTATTTAAGAAAATGTCAAACTATTCACACTATGGTTTTTAATTAGAATATATTTTTTAATATATAGTTATCTAGATGAGATATTAAACAAAAAAAGTATCTATAAAACTAAAATATTTATATACTTCATGGAATTTTTTAAAGTTTTAGGTAACAAATAAATACCTTAAAATATTTCACAATAATGATCAAGTAATTAATAAATTAAAAGAAAAATAAAATAAAAGATATTAAAAATATTTAAATAAATATAATCTTAATTAATTAATTTCATCCACAAATTTTATGTATTATCATGAAATTTAAGGAGTGTGTTAAATGTTTTTTTTTAAATTATCTTATTTTATTGTTTTTCATAAGTTCAAAGTAATGAATAGTATCAAGATCGACACTAATGATATTTTATCAAAATAATATTTTATTAAATTATAAAACAAACATAAAAAAATATTTGAAAATAAAAATATAATGTTATTTGGCTTAAATTTTCATAAATTATTCATTTATGGTTACCACATTTTAATATTAATTTTTTTTACCATAATTAAATTTAAAATAGGTTGACTAAAGTCAATAAAAATGTTTAGGTTTAAAATAAAATAGAAACAAGTAAAAACATAATTATCTAATGATTTTAAAACCTTATGTCATCTTATATTCGAAAAAAAATCCATTTGGTACTATTTGGATAGAAAATAAATTTATTATAATCTAAAATTTTGAGGACTTCCAAGGGTGCCCCTCACCTAATTTTTAAAAGTGATCTTCTTTCTTAATTTCATTTCCCCATCTTGAGAATTCTCTATCAACCAAATCCAACACATTTATATTAAAAAAATTATTATCCAATTTCAAGAGGTCTTTTTCTTCTAAAAAGATCAGCCATAGATCCCATGATAAGAGGTCTAATGGATATCCATCGAGGAAATGTAATCGTTTTTACCAACTCATTCAAGTTAATTTCTTCGTCAAAATCCTATTAATCTGTTGTTTCCATAATAAATTAATAAATCCAGCATTATATATATGTTGAGACATTATTATTATTATGAGACAACCATATTACACTTTTTATGCATCCTACAAAAAATGAAAGTATTGCAGGTGCGTAGTTATGACTTTCCGTCTCCACTCTATGATGTAATGTTTTTCAACACTACTTTACTCAAATAGGTATAATCAGGGAAATAATATATATATATATATATATATTAATAATGACATGATATTGATTCAATAAAATCAATACACAATCTACTTCCTTTCCCTTTCCCCATTAATGAAATCATATTTTCCCTCATGTGTACGTACAACCTATCGTCTCCATGAAACGATGTGATTAATTATATATTATTCCAATGTAATAAAGTATGGTATTAGCTCTGGGATACCAGATTCTATTTAGTTATAATTAGTGTTAGAGAATGATTTGAAGAAACCTTGGGAACTTGATTTTAGAAATCCTAAATTATCAAACATAACCATTTCAATGACTTGAAGGATAAATCTATGTATATGATTCCATCATATAGATTTTTTAAAGACCATATAGTAAAGAAAATTAATTTTCCTATATACAAAAAATATGGGAAGAAACACCCAAGTGAAAGGCATAGTGGAATGCGGAGATGTTTTCGGTATAGAAAAGAAGGATATAATATATGTAATTTCCCTGGAAAAATGAAAATTTTCGAATTATGGTATTCCTAAGGAATTATAGATAGTTGAATATTTTAAATGTAGAATATAGGGGCATTATGAAAACCTAATTTTTAGGGGTAAAACTCATGAAGAGAATCATTAAGGTTATAAAAGTAATGGTTATAATATGGATGAATAAGATACTAAAAAGGACAAATAAAATAAATGAGGTATTAATGAATAAGATGCTGAAGAATAATTAATAGTTTAAGAATGAAGATGAATGATTAAGGTTCGTGTATATTTATATTCAAGAATTATTTTATCAATTATTCACCGGTTATAAGATTCCTGAGATATAAATGTATTTTACTACCATACTTCTTCTTTAAGGATTGAAAATCTTCTGATCAATAATACTAATAACCAAGTGAAGTGTTTCTGATGCCTGTTAATTTTTTGTAAAACTGATGATTTGGGGAACATAACCCTAAATATATTCCAAATGATGATATTAAAATAAAAAGATATGTTTATTGGATATTTTTAGTAACTGTGAAACCATTAACTAATTGCAATGTCTATGTTATCTTATCATAGTTTACTACATGTTTTTATATGATGAATACATTCAGCTATTTTTGATTTTATTTTTGGAATCATGGAGGTCTTATTTAAGGTTTTAAGGTGATCTAGGAATTCAAATATATGATATCTAGAAATAATATCTAAACTATATTCCTCATGGAATTTTATGTTAAGATGATTTTGGAAATATAGGGACATTCCTTCAAATATTTTGGAATTTGAATTTCCATAGATGTATTTTGGATGACTGTTAAAAATAACTACTTATCAAATGGATTATTTTGATATTTTAATATTATAGTTGTTGATTAAATTTTCTAAAATTAATTATTTTATTAAATATTTAAAGTATAAAGAAATGAATTGAGGAGGTTCGAATATGGTATGAAAAAATAATCTTGAATATCCATTTCCAAGTATAAGAAGTGAAAATAGTTTGATGAAAAACCTAATGAGGATATTTTGCATTTGACATGGAAAAAAATTGAGTAAGTTCATTTACACGAGTGAATATCAGGATAGTAAATGAATCCCTAAATCTAGGTTTGGGATTTTGGAACAAAAACATTATCTGTTTACTTTTCTTGTTATGAAATTAGTGGTGTTTTAATCTATCATAAATTTAAAATTTTTTGATGGTTAGCTTTATAATGGCCATATTTTCTATCACCCACAATCAGAATATATTTGTTATATTTATATTCCATGTATATGTTTGTAATTCCCATTAATTTTATCCTATTATAAAGCCTAATTTTTGGTGACCTTTAAATTTCCATTTCCCTCTTATTAAGGGGATGTTTTATTTACCCTATTTACAATGTGGGTTTCCCACAAAATAATTTTCAAATATGAACCTATTATTTCAAAGTGAAATTTAAAATTAATAAGTTGAAATTTATTTAATGAGTGGAGAATGTAACACCCAAATATTTTATGGTATCTATGTTTTAAAATTCACTAGTTTGATAGTTTATGTTACACACAACATTGAGTTTAAAACCATGAGATACTAATTAAAATATTATTTAAAATATGACACTAATAACCTAGCCTTTAAATTGGTGGGTAGGAGTAGGAATAAATTATTTATGAAATAAATACATATCCCATAATATATATATATATATAGGATAATGATCTAATTATAGTAAAAAAATTAGTAATGTCATTTTCAATCTGTAGAAATACGTTTTTCTCAAAAATGAATTTTATTACAGTTTAAGAATGAATATTATTATTAATTTCTTAATTTTTTAGAAACTTTATCTGATAAAATAAACATTATTTTTTAATTCTTCATACCAAAATTATTTTATTGTAAAAAATTTTGAATTTTCAAAAAGTGATTGTTTTTTGAACAGTAAACAAATATTGTTTTTTATAAAATACAGTATCATTTGTGATATCAAAAGAATATAATTATGATTTAAAAATATATTAAACTTACATAATGTCTAATTTTTGATATTATATTATAAATATTCTACAAAAATATTTCAAAACATGTAAATTGTAATTTATTTCATGATAAATATTAAAATCAATTTTCAGTGCCAATGTAGTGCATGCGTAGCATTGGAAAAGTCAAATTTGTTGTCTTAGAGATACTAATTGGTTGTTAAGAAGTATTTTAATGAGTTTTTAATAAATTTAATGAATTTATGATTATTTGTATCGATATTTTCTAATTTTAGGGTTATAAAACAAGAATACTATACAAATTCTTTTGCAATGATTGTCAATGAAAGAAAAGTAAAATTTAAATATTAAATAAGTTTTCTTGGAATGGATATGAGTAAATATACACAATGAATGAATATAAAAGTTTATATTGATAATAATTAATTTATTTTTATTATATTAGTTTATTTAGAATTTTTATTTGTGAAATAATTACTTTTAATTATTATGGAACACTAATGTGGTTCTTTTGAAAGAAGAAAAAAAAAATAATTAAAAAATTTAAAATAAAATTATCAGAACTATTAAATGACTCAAAAATTTTATTAAATATTAATAGATGAGTTACATTAGACCATAATATTTTTGGGTATAATTTTGGACCTTTTTAAATCCACTTGTTTGACATTATGTCCCTTAAATTATTTTATCTAAAGGAACATCAAACCATTTACACTATGGTTTTTAATTAGTATACCTTTTTAATATATAGTTTCATGAGAAGAGATATTAGACTATAAATTATATATATGAATTTTAGAGATTTATATTATTCATGAAAATTTATTTTTAATTTTTAGTAAACAAATTACTTCCATAAATTCTAGCATAATGATGTTATAGTAATTATTAAATAAAATGAAAAAACAAATAAATGATATTCAAAAAATCAAATAAATGTTATTTAAGATAATTAAGGTGATCCAAGAATTTTATGGATTATAATTTCATATTAGGGTTTCATTAATTGTTTTTTCAATATTTTCTTATTCTATTGTTTTTATTAAGGTCAAAGTAATGAATAGTGTAAAAATTGACACTTGTGATATTTTATGAAAATAATGCTTTATTAAATTATTTAAAAAAGATAAAAAAGTTAAAAATAAAAATTGATTATTATATAGTATAAAATTTCATAAATTATTCATTTATGGTCTAATTGTTATTTTATATTTTAAAATTACCATATTTTAATATTAAAAAAATTCCGAGCATAATAAAGAATAAAATAGGTTAAATAAAGTCAATCAAATTTATATGGTTTAAAATTAAACCCCAACATTTAAAAAATTTATTGGAGGGTGGTATTAAAACCTTATATCATATTATATTCAAATCAATAGTTATTTTTTGGTATTTGGCTAGAAAATTTATTTATTATAATTAAACATTTTGAGGATTTCTATGGGTTCTTCTCTCCTCAATTATAAAAGTACATTCCTTTATTAATTTATTTTCACAACCATGAGCCCTATATCTCAAACTAACCATGAACATATCTCTTCTAAACATTATTATACATGTTCTAGTTATCCTGGTCTTCCATAATGAACAACCTTATATCCATTGGGAATAGGTATAAAAAATCCTCTAAAGAAGAGGTAATCATTTTTACCAAATCATTCAATATCATTTCTAATTCATATAACTATTCATTTGTTTTTTCTTGGATAAATTAAGATATATAGTATTATATATATATATATATATATATTATTATATGTTTTTTTATAATAGGACAACCATATTCCACCTTCTATCCATTCTAGGGACAAGGAAAGCACCACCTGTGCATATATACGACTTACCGTCTCCACATCGTGGTCTAATTGTTTTAATAACTAGTTTACATTGATAGGTATAATGATGAATATAATTTATATATATGATTATTAGAAAAAATGTATTGATTCTGAAAAAATTGTTATGATATCCACTTTTTACCATTTCACTATTAAATAAATGATATCGTTGTTTGTCTGTATGTACAGTCTACCATCTCTACAATGTGATGTGATTAATTTTCCATACTCATCATTAAAGAACTATTATAAAAATATATATAGTGAAAACATATTAAATATAAGGACTTAATATCATTTTATATACAATTTAAATATATCCTATGCATAATAACAAATACTTTCATGACAAAGCATGCATTGGAAAATAAAGCACTTAACAACTAAAACAAGGCTAATAATGAAATGTTATTATCAAAGGGGTGATAAGAGGATCATATATGATATCATAAATATGAATATTGTTCTATTGTTAATTAATAACATGATTTAACCATTTGAATAGAATTCAAATCATGTTTAGAAAAAGTAATGGGCAAGGTAAGGGTTTTTCATCTCACATTTATTAATATGGGACAAATGAATTATTTACCACTATTTTAGTTGGGTGGTTTATATACTACCATTTTGAAATTTCATATCATGAAATTATTTACTCTAATGATATTTAAGGTTTTTTAACTTTTATTCTTGTATTGATAATATGATTTGACTGATCACAATTGGTAAGGTATTTGATAACTCAATTTTCATTCATTGGGTCAAACTTCTATCTCATTTATTATAAGGTTATATAGGAAATGTGTTTTATTATATTATGTAGTATTTAAACTTGTTTAATGCGTATTTATAGCTTATAAAAAATGTCTACTTATTTTATTATTTCCTTAACCAGACCCTATTTTTATATACGGTCTTTACTTTGAATTTTATTTGAATAACTATGTAAATAATGTTAAATATGTATATTTTACTCGATATTTATACTTGTTGATAATTTATATGGATTCATGAATTAAATAATTAATTTTGATATATTGGGTATTCTTTATACATAAAATAAAATGTAGGGACCATATATAGAAAATATCCTTGATACATCAGTGGTCTCACGAGACAAATAAAGGAAGGAAAATTAAATGGGATTTTACCCATAATGATTAAAATATCTAGTGAAAGGTCTTATTGGTAAGGTATCATATTCCTTGGAAATGTTATTTCCAATAGTTATGAATTTTCTAAATTAAAAATTTCATTATTTTTTTAATGATATTTTCTCTATGATATTATACGTATATTCATATTCTAAAAAAGTTATTATTTAAATGGAATGTGTGTTATTTTATTTTATCTTTCCATATTTATTATGAATTATAGATTCAAGATTAAATGAACTGTAAATAACTCTTACTGGGAATCTGGGATTGTAAATTTATTTCTTTTAATTTCTTCACGTTAAGAAGAGAAATTTTTTGAATGAGTTCAAGGATACAAATTATTTTCTATATTATGTTTTTTGTTTTATCAATGTAATAAGGGTAACATGTATGTGTATATTTCTTCAAGACAACTAAATTGGTTATTCCTTTGGGATGTGATTCCATTCATCATATTCTAATATAATAAAGTAAGGAATTGTCTTCAGGATAGGGGAGTCTAGGTCTTTATATTTATTGGGTTCATCTCACACTTTTTAGGGAATTTATTTTCTACTCCAAGTCTCTCTTAAATATTTAAGTCTTGTTCCTGAATTCTTTCCAAATCCTATTGTGGGACTTGTAATAACTGTTCTAGGGATCAATCGTTGGCATGAATCAGTATAGAGATTTTAACATATAATAGGTTTTTCTTCAATATGACCATCTATATATATTACATGTTCTCTATATAAGGGGTCATTTGTATGTATTGTATATTTTCATTATTTGTTCCATTAATAATTATACTATAGATAACATCCACCGAACCAGGAACTTTTGAGTTTATCACTATCCAAGGATGAAGTGGGTATTATAGAGTACATTTTTACCCCTTGTGTGGGGATTTCTATATATATATTCCAAGGGAATTAGAAACCACCTTTTTTGGTCTTCCTAATGATTCATGTATTACATTTTATGTCCATATTAAAATGATCGATGTGGTTCCTTTTAAGGTCATGAATCCTAGACCAAGTGAATTTCCTTTTAAGATTATGACTCTATGACCTGGTGAATTCAATTTTAACTTCATCTATTATGAACTTATTGGAAGGTTGGTTTGATCCTCAGAAAGGCATCCTTAATATCTTGGGAAAGGGGAATCAAACCTCACAAAGCTCAATTTTAACAGTTGAAGGTCATGTGGCGGAACCATCCTATGTAGTTAAAATTAAATATTGAGGACTTTATGTTATTTAGTTAATGTCATAAATCTGAATATTATAAGATAAGGGTCCCTAGTGATGGTTTTTGTGGTGATTATTTTTGGTTAGACCATTATAGTTCCACTTTTTTTAGTAACTAAATTTGAGAGGGAATTATTATAATAGTAAGAAACATGGATTACAAAGGATTGTTTGATGGGGGATATAACCTCATAAGTATGATATATCCTATGAAATATTACCCATTGAGGATGATGTATCATGGGTGATTAAAGATAATTCCTAATTGGGAAATTGGCACATTCTAGATATTATGACTCAATAGAAATATAACCTATTATAAAATGGTTTTAAATTTGGAAGATAGCCCATTGAGATTGTTTTTTTGGGGGATTTGTACCTTGGAGGATGAGTTAAGGCTTACACATATACTAACCATATAGGTTTGGATCACTAATATATCAGCAAGATGAAATCATTAATGTGGTTATTATTTGGGCTTACACCTAAAGAGGATGCCCACACACGCATCTACTTCCCATTGATCGATGGTTGGCTGAGAAGGATGACTGGATGCCTGGTGTATTTTTCCTCATGTGAAAGTTCTTGGGAATTAACTGAATTTTATTCTTGGGTCTTGTTGGGGAGAATGATGAATACCTATAAGTCTTACTCATATTTTGTTTATTAGACCTATTTACTGAGATTAGTGAATGTCATTTTTATGGGATTATGCTAATTAATAGGCCCTTTCTCTCCCTAGATCATTGAGTGGAAAGAAGAGGGCCACTAGTTATCAGGTTAACAAAATTTTGAATATGGTTCATCGTTTTTTAATAACATGATGTATAAGAGGTTTTACTATTATTTTCATGACATAAACCCTCATTTTTGAGGCAGTACAAGATAATGACTATCCAAAGGGTCCTATTAGTCTGGGTGGAAAAAAAGAACCAACTTTTGTCAAGGGAATATATTATTGAAAGGGTTCACACTGAAGTGATTAATGGATTTATCATTAATATCTGGTGGTGTTAGAGAAATACTTGATGGAATTTCCTTTTCAGGGTTTTAACCTTATAGAGTATAATATATGAAGTTCATTTGGGTGGATCTAGCCTAGATAGATGGCCTGAGTAAAAGAAAAAGAACAAAAAAATTAATATTAACTACAATTAGTTAATTTCATGATATGATGATCCTTAGGTAAGATTCTTTAGGTATATAATCTATATCTGAGAGTCTAAAATTAATTTTAGAGACATAAATTTGTATATATCATTGATTTTCAATGTTAGTGAGCATGCCTCGCTAAATTTGGATGTTTGAAGGATATTGTTTTGTGAACCAGCTTCATGATTAACACTCTATGAACTATGTTTGTTGAAAATGATATGTGAAGAAATCCTATAGAGTGGGCCTCATGAAGGAACCTTATGGAGGATCCTTGATAAGAGACTACTTAGAGGTGTCTGGAAAAATAACCATGCATAGGGGTCTTTAAGGAAGGACCTCGCAAAGGATCCTTGGTGAGGGTACCTTGAGAATGAATATTTCAAAGGTTTATTTATGAAGGGAACTCTAAAAGGTGGCTCATTGAGGTGGGAATCTTGAAGGAAACTTGTGGAGGGGCCCCTCATGAAGGAACCTCAGGATATTTGATTTTTAATTTTTTTCAATTTTTTTGGATTTGACATTGTTTTTACTTTATAATTTTATCATGTGTTTTCAAAAAAGTAATAATTTTCTAAACACCAATTTACTATTTTCAAATAATGTTAAATAATTCAGAAAAAAGGTATTTTTAGTTCCTTTTATGAAGAGTTATTGAAATTTAGTGGCATTATCACAGTAACCACCTCACATAGTATGTGGTCACATGTAGATTATGTGACATTTGTAGTGTATATGACCCTTAAGGATGGGTCATCATGATGTAAATTATTTCTTAAAAGGAAGGGGAAGAATTATTATGATGGAACCATGGAATTCTATTGAAAATTGATTTTATTTGTGAAGTATTATGTGATAATAATGGAATTTCACACATGTTAACAAATTGGTTTTGTAAAAGAGACACACCACTTCTCTGTAAACATAATATTCTCAACAACATGGTGTGAATATTTAAAGGAATTTATATTCAAAAAAACTATATATTTTTTATATTTCCTTTTTTATTTTTTTCAATATTCCATATTTCAAATCGTTCTTCACTATGATCTCCAAAATCATTGTAGTCATCAAGAGTCACTGAGAATTGTTTAAAATATCAAAAAAATTTTGAGAAATTATAAATTTCTAGTAGAAAAATATCATATATAATGAAATAGTTAAAAAAATTCCACTCTGTTTACTCTTAAATATATAGGTTACATGAGTAATAGGAATAAAGGAAACTAATAGAACTACCAAAAATCCATGTAATCTATAAATGATACAAGAATTCAAAGGATTCATGATTTCAAACATACTAGGATTAATTTTAATAATTATGGGGGAATAAAATTTAGTGAGTGTTATCTTCATTCATGTATTAAAAATTTTAATCTCAATTTAACGTTATGATCCAACACTTGAAGATTCCACTATCACGAAGAAGATGATGAGAATCATCCTAATAAATTTGAAATGAAGATTAAATCCCTAGAGTATCATGATATTGATGGGTGGGTCATTAACATAGTAAACAACATCTTAATCATTTAATACATGATAATAGGGAAAACCTTATGTATTAAAGGAAAAATAAATATTGATACATCATTCAAGGCTTCAAAATGATCGAAACATGTTTAGTTAAAGAAGTCTCTTGAGAAGGGAACTAATGCCAAATATGATGGCATGGAATTTGATTAATTTTAATCATTGTTTTTTATAAGTCATGTAGTAAAGAAAAGGTAAATATAGAGTTTATATACCATTCAAATGATTTTATTATTTTAATATGGGTCAATTTTTAGAATTTTTCCTTGATAATGAAGTAAAAGTGGTGAAGGATGATCAGTCCAAAAGATCATACAAGAAGAGAAATATGGTAAACAATCATATTAGAAGAAGATTCTTCAAATGAAAAGGAAAATATAACACAATAAATAAGTAAAATATTTCTCAAAACATGATAATGTAAATGATATTAAATCTAAACTTGTGAAAATAAAAAATTACTTGAGGAAAATAAAATGTTTGGAGATCATAAATTAAATGAATGTTGTTAGAGAAAGCCCTAAAATAGTGGAGGATGATAATAACTCTACTAGTCTACCTAAATATAATTCCATTATTCCAATAAATTTATTCTGGAAACCCAATTCTACATGGTATATGATGAAATAAGTGATAGAGGACATAATAAGATGATTATATAACTAAAAAAATGATAATATAACCATTTCTATGATTAATTATTGTTCTAGAAAATACCATGATAAAGAGTTTTTTGTATAAAAGAACATTTCAGTCAAGACCAAAGGAAAGGGAAAGTTGATATAAAAGGATCATGAGAATGAGAAGATGAAAAAATAGTGGATATCAAATTTGAAAGGAACATAATGTTCATATTTTGAGAACCAATTTTCAATATTGAGAGATTTAACTTTGAAGGAAGATATTGGTGGTATGTATTCTTTGTCCACAAATCATACACGTGCTAGTATATTTTTTCACTCCCTCAATCTAGGTTTTTTATGGTTATAAATGATGGATAAAAAACCTCTTAAATTATATCAAATTATATAAAAGATTGTTTTTCACTTTTATAATTAATATATAATTTGATGTTCAAGGGGTGGGATACACATGGATTAGTAAAAATAAATCAAGTTATGTTCTCATCATTGGTGGGTTGAGGCACAATCTTCTTATTGTTTCATAAATTTTTAAAAAATTTAGATAATGTTATATTTAAAAACAATTAGTGTGTCATAAATATATTTAGGTATCTGATAATTATAAAGGAATAGAATCAAAAAACGATAATGTTTTCCAAATGATAAAGATCAAAATTCATGTTTTATGAGCATGAAAGAGGAATGATATGAAATTTCCACTATTATTGTTCTTCGGAAAAAAATTTACTAGTATGAAAAAAGAAGGACTGTGAATTAAATAGTGTTTCAAAATATCCTTGGAATTCTCCTCTATTTTACCTCATCAAGATATTACAAAATGTATATAGTTACAAATTGTCATTGAATCCAATTTAACCTGATGGAGTCATATATTATGATAGAAAAATTAATATCATTATACATCTATGTAAATATTTATTACTTCCTGGGTATTATTAGATAACATTATTATAGAGATGAAGCTATACTGATGAAAATTTTGTTGTAAATGTTGAGGGTTGTAGATATAAATTCAACTTTTGGAAGTGATTTATTTATTTTAAGATAATGTAATATAAGGAACTCTATGGATAATAATTATGTCACCATTTTATAAAAAATTATAATAAATTTATAGGGTCACAAGACACAACTAAAATGATATAGATGAAGTCTCAACTATAATACATGAGGATTGATTTTTCCTACCCATTAGTGATTGGGTTTGAAAATCAATATAAAATAATGATGTCAATGTATCTAGTGAAACATTCATAGTAAAAGAATATTAATATCTACTCCAAAATCATTAAGGATAAGTAAGAAATTGTTTTGATTTTATTTTTATATGTTTTAACTGAATAAATATTCATAAATATTTGGAAAATATATATTTTTAATGATTCCTTCTAGAACATAATAATGTTGTTGGAGGTCAATTCTTTCCCATAGACACTATATGTTGTTTGGGTTGGTTTTCATCATTCATTTAATTTTATTTGGTAACAAATATGGATAAAAAAGAGGTAACCTTTTGCAAAGGGCTAGATACACTATTTTCTTTTATAGGTGTCCATAAATGGGGATAGTTGTTAAGAATATTGACAAATTAGGGGGTTTTAGGGTGTTAATATATGACATTTTGAGAAGATATCATTTGATGATTTTCATGTTTCCTTAAAAAACGAGGGGATATATTTATGGTACCTTTGAGAATAATATATATTTAATAATCCTCTTACATTTAATTGAAAAAAGTGGATCTAAGTTGATCTTAATTGAGAGATGTTTGAAATGGAACTAATCATACATCGAAAGATGGATTTATCTCAAAATAAATATCCCATCCTTTGGTGAGATGCTTAGATGGTCTCAGTATTAGAGGGATTCTATGAATTTTTTATTAAGGAAACTAATATATTATTTTGGGTTGATATAACGTTTTTTTCATTGTAAACATGCTCATTAATGAGTTGGAAACACTTTGGATTTAATTTTAACTATACAAGAATGAAATGAGTGTTGTTATGCTATAAATAACCAAATAATGTATGGAATAGGCTTAGAATTCCATAACATAATTGGGTTTATCTCACTTTGAATTCAACATATAAGACATAGTAAGGTAGTATCACCAATTAATTCCAATGGGAATTTTAATTAATTTCATAACAGATAGATCATTACATGAACATTTTGGTCATATTGCGATGATTCCAAATATAGAATGAGTTAATCTAATGTGAGAGATTTATGTTGTGATGTTAAACTAATTAGGGAAATAGATGATATAACATGAAAGGAATCATGCTTCAAAAAAAATGGTAGCACCACAATGGTCCAACAAATGTGTTGAGAAGAATTAGATTGTGCCATATAGTAACCCTGAGAGGAAAAATTTTCACATCGTTTTGTAAATTCATGTGGTCACATGTCGTGATGTAATAGTCTCTTCCATAATACAATGGATCTAGTTTTAAGAGATATGGTTTCACTAAACGGTATATTGTAAGGAATAGGACCAAATAATAGTTGGAGATATCATCAAACTATGCCATATGTTAATTTTTTTTGAGGATTTTCTATTTATATAAATTTATGGTGCCCCACAACATAGTATATGTTCCACACTACAATGAGTCTAACCCTAGAAAATCGGTAGATTATTGATTCTGAAACAAATATACCATGGCATAGATAATTTATCATGTCATGAATCTTGTCAAATATTGTTATGATATTTTCCAAGAACATTGGTATTTATTCATCCATATGTTTTAAATTTGATGCTCATGACACAAATGAGAGAATAAACTTTCAATGAATGTTATTTTTATAAATTTTCGGTCACTCAACATACAAAATGGTGTGTGATAAAAATGGGAGACTCGAAGGGATTCAACAGGTAATCCAAGATTAATTTGATAGGATTTTGAGGATAAGAAATAAGATGCACACAGAGTCAAAAGATAATTTGTATTAGATATATGATAATATAATATCATTCAGCTAGTTGAATCTATATTTTCATCTTTAAAATGGGAGTTCAAGACAATCATTTATCTCTTTTCTGTATTCCGCAATTAATAAATTAGAACATGTGTAGTGGGATTATGACTACTTCCCACCTAAGATTATCCACTTTATAACAATAGAGAGTGAAACTTAAAAAACACGCAAGGTCTATTTGTGTTATATCCCACTAAATATGTTATTATCTCACAAACACCATCAATTTATATTCATACTAACCATAAATGAGAATCATGTAGATTGTGAGAGGTGATGTTTTCAACAATAACTAATTCACCCCTTCCCACTCCCAATGGGTTTTTACACTCTCGTGGTCCTCATTGTATCTAGTTCATTCATCCTTTACTAGGACATGTAAGATATTTCATTAATAGAGCCATACTTTATAGGTAGTGACAAATTATATGCAGCTTCTCTAATCCTCTCTAGAACCTCAGACAAGCCAAAATACAACATAACTAAGTTGTCCAACGTACAAAACCCAAGATTCCCTAAACTGTGGTGAAACTAAATGGAAAACCTAATCCCCTACCACAAATTCAATGGGTCAACATATTCGGTTATCATAAGACATTAGTTTAATAAAATATATAACCTACTAATTTTTTATTATCTATATATAATTTGAAAACTGTTTTAAAAAAACTAGGTTTAACCAGGAATGCTTCCCTAGATTCCATCCAATGTAAAAGATAGCATTAAAGCTTTCCATATAAATCCTCATTTGATAAAATATAATTTGATTCCTACTAGATATTTTTATAAACAAACATCACTAAAGGAATAGGATCCTCCCATGAAGCTCTAAAGTATAGAACACATCATCAGATCCTATCCCCAAGAGTGTTGATAAAATACTCAAATTGGTTATCCATTTATGGATAATTATATATACTAATGTTCAATTTAATGAATAAGTATGTTTGAAATCCTTAAAAAAATTATGTTGTGAATGTCATTTTATTATGGAAGATGAAGTTAATGGGTATACCATTATGTATTACAACCTCACCAACATATAGTTTCCAAATATCCTCAATTTTATAACTCTCATTAATTAGAATGAAATGGGAAATAGTAATTAATTGAACAACAATAACCCATATCATATCTTTTCCCTTACATTCCCTCATAAATAAAATGATGAAATCAATGGTAACTTCACACATGTACTTTAAGGTATAGGAAAAGACTGAAGATCACCTAATATCCTATGACTCTTAGTATTATCCCATTTGTAAGTAAATCACCTAAAAACAAACCCATCCATATCCCACATCATTCTTAGACACCATAAGAGTCATTGAACACCATCGTTAATCTTAGTCAATTGAGGATAAACTTACAACCAAGGCATATGAAAGTATATCATCAACTATTCATTTAAAAAAACAGTCAAATAAATAATCCCTTGGAAATAAAATTAATAATCACTGCTGTGAACATATCAATGAATCTTCTACCCACTACATAGCTTTACATTAATAACAATGAAATAAAAATCCAACAAATTACCTTCATTCACACACTCATCCATGGAATATGTGGTAGAAAAAGGTATAATAACACCATGATATTTTTCCTTTTCTACATAAAGATGCATCTATGAGAATAGATTCATAGGTTTTCACTACTATTTTAGTTGCCGAAAAACATCTCCTTTGGACTTATAACAAAAATAATTACTAAAAACATCCCCTTCATCAGGTGTATATATCATCTCAAAGGAAAATGAAGGAAGAAACTCAATCAATATTTCTATCAATAATTAATATCATAATGATAAAATATATTCTATAAGATATTGTGGTTTATAAATACCAAAACAATTTCTCTAAACATGTACTTTTTTCAACTCTTAGGAGCATGAATAACTGTATCTTACTAAAAATCATGAAGCTTTGATGATAAAATAAAATCACCTTTGGATAGATCTATATACATAACCAATACTTAAAACGACGTCCCTTATAAATCCATACCCACACATATTTGGAGAAAAAATTGAACTCTATGAATCTGTAAGCATACTCGAGAATATACATGATTCTATACATAAACTCCATGAAATAACACAACTTTTTTTATACACAATGTATGAGGATAAATCTTCTTTAAAGATTTCCTAAAATCTTCACATATCAATACATTGGTCCTCCTCACCTGGGAAAAGGTGTCCCACTAGCGTGGAGCTAGTCCATCAAGTAAAAAGACTATTAAAATAACCTTCTTCCCTTTTGAGAATTGATCAATTAAAGGAGATGATCTATGAACTATTTGGAATATTTATATCCATTATATCCAACATAACCTAGTAAATTAGGATTTTTTGTTTTTGAAAATCACAAACCACATCTAATAACACAATCACTTCTTAGGATGGCCTCATCTTTGTTACTTGTATCATCTTAAAATTGTCTCAATATTTTTTTCCCACTAGGATATTTGGTTCATACATGAAGAGAACGTTCTATACCAACTACCCATTACCCTCATCAGATCACTCATTCTTAATGAAATTTTTATAAGTATTAGTTAATCACCTCTTTACTGCTATAATTATACAAAATAAAAAACACAACCATTATAAATGGAAAACAATTACATCAATAAATGATATCACACGTCACTTCCTAAACATTTTCAGGGGATTTTAAGTCTTACAAAGTAATTTCACAAAAAAATGTATGCACACACATGTCACACTTCTATATGCTAGTAATTATGTATGATGTTTCCTTGAACCCCCATCAATAGAGTGACTAGGAACTAAAAAAATCATCAATAAACAATAAAAATAATATCCATTCCTACAAAGTAACTTGGTCTAAAACTATGGTAATGATGGATACGAACACACATATATATTTTTGTACCAAGCCTCAACTCCTAGTCTACAATCTACCATAAGCCAAATATCAAGGATGCATGAAAAAATAATTTTGGTACAGTTTTGTAATGTCTCACCCTTGTATGACTGTTCCACTGGGATGAAACACCACATACTATCAAGTTCAATCCCTTATAACCAAAGTCAAGTGACTATTAATAAGGTCCCATGATACCACTTGGGGTGAAATATTCATTTTATTAATCAATAAATTAATTAAAAGAAAATAATCTACAAAACAAAATTAAAAAATTGAAGATAATGAAATCACCTCAAAATGACCAAACAAATATTCTAGCATACCCCCCAAATGTCTTTATGTCAAATAACACTCAATTTTAACTCATACATTCCAAAACATTAACAATAAAACTATAAAAG
The DNA here is from genome assembly GCA_963277665.1 of Viscum album. NCBI lineage: Eukaryota > Viridiplantae > Streptophyta > Magnoliopsida > Santalales > Viscaceae > Viscum > Viscum album. The sequence goes on from OY728130.1 coordinate 410,005,776, forward strand.
CTGACAAAACAAATTGTGGATAATAACCTCCTCAAGACAACTCATTAATAGGAACTTATACCTAAATTATCTCTTGTCAAAACCTCCTAACCACTTAGTCACCTTGAATTTACCTAAAATTTCAGGCATGTAATATTATTTGGCATACAAATTTTATATATAGTAGAATATAACAATTTACTTAGTAGAAACCAATGAAACCCATAAAAACTCAATAATTTATTACATGTACATGTGTGTGTGTTTTTGTGTAATAGTTTAGTCCCAAATTGATCCAATATAAAATAATTAGAAATGTAATCAAATTTTATGTACAACTATATCACCCTAAAAAGTCATATATTCTATAGAAAATATCATTAACTAGAAACCAAGAAAACTTGTTTGTATCCCATCTTAAAATCTCGTCCTTCCCAAGGAAAACTATTCATATGGAACAATCACATCTAGACTCATGTGACCCATCGCATCATATGAATCCAACCCCTTGAGGTAAACCATGACATATCATGTAATATCATCTATCCATCCCATCAGGACCATATATTCCATATCAAGACATATTATATATCCACCCCCTCATATCCAACTATGTCAGAGTGTTGTATAGCATATCTAAACTCAACTTAGTCCTCTCAAAATCGATCATCGTCATGGATCACAAATGTGATATTAATTAAATCTTATACACATGTTATGATTTATGGTTATATTATATGTGACGATAGGGTATATCCTATGGAATGAAATTCATATTTCATTCCACTACTTTATCCAATCAAATTTTATAATTTGGTAATATCATACAGAGTGTTAAGAGTATAATCATATTTTATGATATAAAATAATATATAGTGATTTCTTGGTAGATGAATAAAAATTGATGTCATTTTAAACTATTTTCTATTTGGTTTTCATCGCATGGGGTCATTTCATGAGATAAAATGCATGAGAGGTTCAGTGTATTCATATGATGAATGCATGAAATGTTAAGGAACAAACTCATAAGATATATAATATGTGATTTAAGACACGGTCATACAAAGTACATATCCAAGTGAAATATAAGGACTATATCACTATGTTATGGTTATTTTTATCGAATTAAAATACTCTCTTGATTCTCCTCAAATATCTCCACTTTCTCTATCCATAGAATCCCTGAGATAATAATATATTTTGGTTTTGAGTATGTTTGTTCCCAGGTTCTGGGTGATTCCATTTTAATCTATGGCCTCACCAAGGGATAGAGAGTCTTATTTCTACCTTTTATGTATCTTCATCAATAATTTTGGGGGAATATACTATTTGAGTAATCTTTAATGTTAGGAACAAATTTTTTTCATCATTTATATTATGCATGGTTTTAGTTTCATACATGGAAAATATTAGGTTTTATGGTTTCTAATCACATAAAATATCTTTAAAAAGTACATTTTGGTCTAGGGAAACCTTTTAGTGGTATAAGATCTTAACCGGGGTCTTTGATTCTCAAAATCGTGTTTTAAAATTAATACTCTTGATGTCAGGTTATGTGTCATATTTGGATTCATAAAAACATAAAATGAACTGTGGATTTTATAAGGGTGTGATATATAATTAATCATGAAAAAATAATTTTCTACAATATGTGATATCATAAGAAAATATCTGGGGTAAATAATTTTATTTCATTGTCTTCTTGAGTATGATATAAGGAGTTATAATAAATGATATTGTCTCATACGGTTTTAGAAACAAAGAATTGAATCAAAAGGATGAAACATTTTCCTATCATAGAGTTCGACTATAAGGACCCGGCCTTATAACATTAAATAATCTTTAATTAAATGAATAATTCACATTGAGGATCATTTTAGGTTTATAGTTTTAGAGAATTAGGACATAACAATTAAATATCAACTTTAATATTACAAAGTAGACACTTCTTTTATAACGGCGTTTTTTAAAATTCTTAAATAAAACAAGAGTTATTTTCTTGATAAAAATATTCTTTAATACTTCCTTTCTCATACGCTTCCTTATAACCTATGAAAAACATTTCAAAAACATGCGATGAGCATAAAAAGATCAGTAAGTGTTATAACAAAATGAAAGGAAACATTAACCCATCACAAATAAAAATCAATGAAACCATAATTTTCAATCATAACTTAACTTCTAAAATCATAATATTTATGAATAACACATAGTAATCACAATTCATAAAGGTAACTTAAGGAATACATAAAATACTTACATTGTAGCTATCACAGCTACATAGGGAGTCACATTTGAAATACCCTTCACAGTATATTCCCAAAATCTCTTTGGAGAAAGATTCATGTTTACCTCCTTCACGTTACCCAATGCATTGGAGGGCTATCTCGGGCTCACCCTCCCTAGGTTTACCACGGAACCACCCATTAACGTAACAATTTCAAAGAACTATAACATAATCATAACACATAACTTAAGCATAAAATAAAGATAACGTTCCCATATTGCAATAACAATATAACATTTTATGATATTGAAATAATAAATCCATTCTAAAAACCATTTTCAATACCAAAATACATAAAAAGAGTATATGGTATTTATTTTTCTTTTGCAAACATTACAGCTTGTTAAGGATTCCATAGATCAAATTATACTCACGGTGGCGGAAAGGGTCATTGTCACCGATTACGTTATAAAAGAAACATTACTTTTTGTCATTTAGTAAAATGTTTCGTTGAGAAAATATTCCCTTTGAATGAAATAACATTTACAAAGGGTTTTATACACCATATAAAATAAAGTAGTGTATAAATCAAAATAATCCTCAGAGAAAGAAGATTGAAACGAAGTCTCGTACAAAGACGGTATCCTTAGATTAAGGATAAATCAATTACATAATTATGTGTGAAAAATATAAATACACCTAATATAAGTGGATATTAAGTGTAAAATAATCAGATTTCATCAACACATATTCATAGTACGACATAATCAAGAAGTAGAGGTTTAACCCAAATAATTGAAATTGGGTTAAGAAGTTCCCTTAAAGAAATTCGATATCCTACCGATGTCACTTTAAAATTCATAAAATGAGTAGATGAGAGGGTATCTCATCACTTGGACATACAATTTACAGAAATAAGGATATATAAGAACATATCCCATAATTAGAAGATCTAAATTAAAATACTTAACAAAAAGAAGTCTATTAAAAAGAGGAGGGTGAAAGGTTCCCTTAACGATTTGGGTAACTTTCGAAACGTACACCCCATAAAATAAGGATTATACAATGCTGATGTAAATAACCAAAAACGAAAGTATGTTACACAAAGAGTAGAATAATGGTCAGTACATACACCACTCAAATGGGATAGTGACAAATATAGCATGAATCTCACAGGAATAAATAGTGAGATAAAAACCCCTTACCTCGTTGTAATAAATCGAGTCATATGACCAAAGGATAATAAGAACCAAATGAATAACACAATACCATGAATATAAATATAATAATGATAATATATATAAAATTTAATTACACAATACCCCACATGCAATAAATAAATAGTGAACAATAGAAATCTCACGGAATTAAAAGTGAGATAAGAAATCCCCTTACCTCAAGTCTGACTTGTCATGTTTGTTTTTTTATATTCCAGAATAATAATCCATGTTCAATTTATAATTACTTAAGTGCATTCTTTAAATTTTATTATTCAATTAATATCACATATTATCATGTTATAATAATCAGTTAATTATGTGAGTTTATATCATACATTTTGTCGATGTTCGGTACATGAGTCAAAAATGAACTTGTTTGAAGAGAATTGTCCATGTAGTTATAAGTACATCATCTCAGGAATAGTGTTAATGATTTAAATATCATATATATCCAGTATATATGTATTTAATAATATTCCATAATGTTTGGAGATAAGAAATGAAATGTACTGTTCATGGAAACGATAGGTCGTATATACGCATGAACGCTACTTTCATTTTTTTGTCATATTGATGCACTTTAAAACTAAATGAGACATAGATATATTTTAATTAAAGTATAAAATATATCTTATATAGGTAAAATAAGTTCATTAATTACATTGTTTACAAATTCCATGATGGGCATGAACGAGTCACATCACTTGAGGGGGAGGTTGTCCACACTTCCTAATATGAAATTACCACCTTTGCACAAAATGAAAAGCATAAAGATATGTTTTAAATATAAAATAAAGAATCATAGAGAGGACATAAATATAATATATATCATATATAAATATGGTTCCATCATAATGGCCACCATGGTAGGTGTTAAAAGATCATTGAACAATCATCGTTTCGTGAGGTAGTAATTCACCAGCCACAGAAACAGTATGTTCTTTAACCATTAGACGGAGGTGTGTGTAATTGTAGGTATAATCCTTATAAAAAATCCTAGTATATTTAGGATACTATTTTTATTATGGGATCAAATAATTAATATTATAGTGGTTACTGAATAAGGAAAATAAAAGAAATAAACTCGAGAGAAGACATTACCTCAAAATCGGGTAACTCTTTTTTGATTTGAGCCAATGACTTCCTTGGAAAACCTTATTCCCAAAGTGAGGATTCTAGGAGTAATAGAGGAATGTGGAGAGATAATATTATTAGAGGGTAGACGATCCAATGGCTTCATAGGTAGGGTAATGGGGTAGAGGTGGGGGCATTTTATAAGAGGGGGGAGGGTCACTTTTGGAAAGTCTTGAAATGATACTTTATTATAAAATGATTTTCATATTTTAAAGGTCCCACAATGATATATTTTGAGGATAAGGTGATATGGTTTCTAAATACACCAATCTAATAGGTTTTATACAAGTGTATTTCTTAGATTTAACATTGTCGTTTCACATTATTTAAATTGTTCATTAATGATGTAACCACTGCATCATCATGGTGTCATAAATAAATTTATTTATTTAATGTCTAAAAATTATAAAAAAAATACCACGATGTAGGAAATATTTTTAGATTTACAATCACAATTTATAGTCTAAGAGATCATTTGTTTTACTTAGGATATATAAACCTTTGGTATATTTCTATTCTTTTTTAAAAAATAATGTCATAAATGTCACTATCACACCCATGTGACTCCATGGGTCCTCAAGTTTAGTAAAAAACATCCCATGGTCGGACATGATTCAAAAAATAGGATTTGGACACATTTTGGGGTCATTTTATATTTTTATGATATTATTTTATTACCCTTAACTACTTGATTACTACTTAATCATGATAATTAATGATAATTACCATCGTTACTATTCATAATGACCAAAAAAAGATGCTTAATTACATAATTTGGACCTTAGGATTCAAAATATGGAATCCATTTTATTAAATTCCAATCACAGAAATTGTATTAATTAATTTAAAAATAATTCCCGTTGTCAAAACTGAAGACAAGTTTTTAAGATATAAAATCTATCAAAAGATTGACTTGTTTTTACATCCAATTGAAAAGTGATATTACTTCCAATAACAACCATTGGATTAAATGGTAAAAATATATTTTAACTACACTTTAAATCCAATTAAAAAGAAAATATATCCATATAAATAAATTAGATTAAAAATAGGTTTTGAATTAAAATACAACATTTTCACTATTCATTAAAAAAATGTACTTTATCCGAAAAATAACAAACATTTACACAATGTAAATTTTGATGTCCCAAATATAAAGAAGGATTTTATTTTTTCAAATATAACAAATATAATTGACAAAAGGTAGTTTTAAAAAAAGGGTTCTCCATCAAAAGGAGGTTAATTGACCTTTTAATGAATATTAGAATATTTATGCTTAAAATTGGATTCATTCACATTTTAAGCATATATAATTTATTGGGTAATTGTAAAAACAATTAACAAAAATATATAATCATTTTTATGTTAGTTATGTTCATTCCCACCATTATAATGGCTAGACGTTAACTACTATTTAAAGTAATATTATTTTATTATAAGTGTGCAACATATGATTTCAAAGAAACTCATTGTTGTGTATTGGGTACGCCATCAAACATAGAATTAAATTTAAATTAATATTAACATTTTATTCAAAAAATTTAATAAATATGAAAATGTCATAATATTTATTTACCTGGAATGTTACATCCTTCCCCCATTTTGGGAATTGCGTTCTCGCAATATTTATATTTCACTCAGAAACTTCATCGAAAGCCCACATCAGAAAAGTAGTAAATAAAGATATCAATTTAAAATAAAGGAAGAGAAGTAAAAAGGTCACTAGAGAAAATAGTTACTAGGATTACATGAAAACATGGATATGGAGGTGAAAAAAACCTTCATGTTTTGATGTATAATGATAGAAAATATGTCGAAGAGAAAGTTAACCACCAGAAAATCACAAACTATTGATGGGTTAACCGATACTTGATTCCCCATTAAGAGAAGTTAACAGACAACGTTTTTGTTTTATGTTACTTTTCATTGAGGAATTTATTTATGAGATTAACTAAAACATAAGGAAACATACTTACTTGTCATGTAGGCTTTCATCTCTTACTAGATTTCTAACACAAACTCATATTTTCTCTAAAAGATGAGTATTTAGGAAGACTTGTTCACATTAAGAGTGCTATAATAAACTTCTAGATAATCACCTAATCCAAAAAATAGAACTATATATTTCCCATGACTTTAGACCGTAACCAAAACCCAAAATGTCAGTACAAGATCAGATAATCCCCAAAAGGATAATCCTTTATAAATAAAATACTACTCTTAATCTCAAAAATTAAACAAAAAGAACCTATGGTTCAAGAAAGATCATTAAATAACCAGTTATCCATTAAATTCTTCATAGTAATCCAAACGAAGATTGAAGCCCAAATCTCTGAAGGATTTAATCACATTGTCTTCAAAGTTAAATCTTAACCTTTATCTACAAATAACACCAGTTGCTCTTAAATTATCATACTTAAAAGTAATTAACCTAATCACATATCCTCCTTGATAGATTAATCATTTCCATAGATAACTCAAAATCAACTTATTCTTGATTCATAAGATCATCTAACTAAAAATAATTAGTCATACTAACCATGGACTTCTCAAAGTCTAGTGGTAGGCAATAAATACCAGTCACACTTTGGTTGTGGGTTTGATTCCCTCAGCTTCATCCAACGTGACGGGTTGTCACACGGTTTGTGTGCTTTACCTTTTAAAAATCTACATAATTTTATAACATTTCCAAAAAGGGATAAATTCATCAAAAATAACCATAACATAATTTAACCACAAAGGTTATCTAATAAATTTCGTTTTTCTTCCTGAAATGTATTAACCGGTAATTACCTCAAATTCAAGGATCATATAAACCAAAATGGTTCTTTATAAATATATCCACAAAAGAAAAGATAATTATTCCTTGAATAAAATTTTCATATATCAATCATCATGGTTACACATACTATAGAAAGTGTTCTAATGTAATCCCTTTCATCAAAAGATCCTTAATAATTTTAATCATTTCACCATTCTTTTAAATGGTAGGTTCTTGCTTTATGTCCTTCATTCACACATCTATAGCATCTTTCTGTCCCTTTGAAACATTTTGAAAGGTGTTTCTTTCTACATATTTGACTCGTAGGTTTTTGAACACACTTACCTTTATGATTATTACCTTAAATTTCATAGGGACTTGTTTCCCATATATATGATTCCTTATAAAAGTCACTAAGGTTCAGGTGGTCAATCATGACTCTAGATAGTTTGTTGACAATAACCAAAATAGTTCTCATTGCAGCTCCCATAACATTCAGTTTCTCATTCAAAAAACAGTCACAGTTTCCTTTAAATCCATTGTTACTTTGGTGGCTGTTAGATCCAGCCATTTACTAAAACCAAAAAGGTCAGTTTGATTATATCAGTAAAATCATCATATAATATCTTATGAGGACAGTAAACACTAAGATATACTTATTCATGTTATCTTAAACTCATTCACTTTATAAAAATAACTATGACTCTTTCTAAAATCCTAACCATTATTGTAATGTCACTAGTGCTTAAAGAATTCCCTAACCTCTAGGGTTATCTAAACCGATATCTGATACCAACTATAATGACCAAGACTTATATCATTACAAAATCGTTAATTAAATGAATAATTTACATTGAGGATTTTTTCAGGTTTATATTTTTATAGAATTAGGACATAACTATTACATATCAACATGAATATTACAAAGTATACACTTCTAATATAACTAATTTTTTTCAAATCCTTAAATAAAACAAGAGTTCTTTTCTTGATATAAATCTTCACTAATACTTTCTTCTTCTTACCCTTCCTTATAACATGTGAAAAACATTTCCAAATCATGGGATAGGCATAAAAAGATCAGTAAGGGTTATAACATAATTAAAGGAAACATTAACCCATCAAAAATAAAAAACAATGAAACCATAATATTCAATCATAACATACCTTTTGAAATCATAATATTGATGAATAACACATAGTAATCACAATTCATAAAGGTAACATAAGGCATATATAACATACTTACATTGTAGTTATCACAGCTATATAGGGAGTCACATTTGGAATACCCATCACAGTATATTCCCTAAATTGCTTCAGAGAAACATTCATGTTTACCTCCTTCACATTACCCTATGAATTGGAGAGATATCTCGTGCTCACCCTCATAGGTTTATCATGGAACCACCCGTATACGTAACAATGGCCAAGAACCATAACACAATCATAACACATAACTTATGTATAAAGGAAAGATAACATTCCCATAATGCAATAACAATATAACATTTTATGATATTGAAATAATAAATCTATTCTAAAATCAATTTTCAATACCAAAATACGTATATAGAGTATAAGGTATTTATTTTACGGTTGAAATCATTACGTCTTGTTAAGGAATCCATAGATCAAATAATAATCACAGTAGTGAAAAAGGTCGTTGTCACCGATAATCTTAAAAAAGAAATGTTAATTTTTTCATTTAGTAAAACGCTTAGGAGAGAAGATATTACCATTGAAGGAAATGAAAATTCAAAAGGTTTTTATACACTGTATAAAATAATGTTGTGTATAAATCAAAAGATTCCTCAGTGAAAGGAGATTGAGACGAAGTCCCAAAGAAAGACAGTATCCATAGATTAAGGATAAATCAATTACATAATTATGTGTGAAAAATATAAATACACCCAATATAAGTGGATATTATGTGCATAACAATCATAGGTCATCCACACATATTCATAGTAAGACATAATAAAAAAGTATAGGTTTAACCCAAATAATTTAAATTTTTTTAAGAAGTTCCCTTACAGAAATTCGATAGCCTAACAACGTCACTTTAAAATTTAGAAAATGACTTGATGAGAGATAAAAAGAGTATCACATCACATGGAAATAAAATTTATATCAGTAAGGATATATAAGAGCATATCCCAACATAAGAATATGTAAATTAAAATACCTAACCAAAAGAATTCTTTTAAAAAGTGGAGGGTGAATGGTTCCCTTACCGATTTAGGTAACTTTCGAAACGTACACCCCATGTAATAAGGACTATACAATGTTGATTTAAATACCCATAAATGAAATTATATTATACAAATAGTATAATATTGGGCATTACATAAACCACACAAATGAGATATTAACAAATATAGCATGAATCTCACAGGAATAAATAGTGAGATAAAAACCCCTTACCTCGTTGTAATAAATCGAGTCATATGTCAAAAAGGTAATAAGAACCATATGAATTACATATTACCAAAACAATAAATTGAATCATGATAATATATATCAAATGGAAGTACAAAATACACCACATGCAATAAATAATTGGAGAACAATGGAATTCTCACGAAATTAAAAGTAAGATAAGAAATCCCCTTACCTCAAGTCCTACTTGTCTTGTTAGTTTCTTCATATTCATGAATAATAAAGAATAGTCAATTTATAATTTCTTAAAGACTTAATTTTGAGTTTAGTATTCAATAAATATCACATATTATCATGTTATAATAATTAGTTAATTATGTGAGTTCAAAGCATACGTTTGGTCAATGTTCAGTACATGAGTCAAAAATGAACTTGTTTGAAGTGAATTGCCCATGTAGTTATAAGTACATCATCTATGGAATATTTTTCATGATTTAAATATCATATATATACATTATATATTTATTTAATAATATTCCATAATTTTTTGAGAAAATAAATTAAATGTACCGTTCATGGAGACGGTATGTCGTACGTAGGCAAGAATGCTACTTTCATTTTTTTGTCATATTGATGGACTTTAAAACTAAATGATACATATATATATTATAATTAAAGTATACTATATATGTTATATAGGTAAAATAATTTCTTTAATTACATTATTTATAAATTCCATGTTTGGCATGAACGAGTCACATCACTTGAGGGGGCGGTTGTCCACACTTCCCCATATGAAATTATCGCATTGGGAAAACATGAAAATCATAAAGGTATGATTTAAATATAAAATACAGAAGCATAGAGAGTAAATAAAAATAATATATATCATATATAGATATAGTTCCATCATAATGGCCACCACGAGAGGTGTTATAAGAAGATTGAACAATCATTATTTCGCGAGGTAGTAATTCGCCACCCACAGAAACAGTATGTTCTTTTACCATTAGTTAGAGGTGTGCGTCAGTGTAGGTAGAATCCTTATAACAACATCCTAGTATATTGAGGATACTGGTGTTATTATGGTATCAAATAATAAGAAGATATTTGTGATTGAAGGTGGAAAATAAAAGAAAGAAACTCGATAGAATACATTACCTCTAAATCAGGTAACTCTTTTTTATTTGAGCCAAAGGCTTCCTTGGAAATACTTCTACCCAAAGTGACACTACTAGGAGTAATAGATGGATGTGGATAGATAATATCATAATATTTTGGATGATACAAGGGCTTGAGAGGTGTGGGAATGGTGGTATAGGTAGGGACCTTTTATAATAGGGAGGAGGGTCACTTTTGGAATGTCTTGAAATGTTACTTTATTATAAAATGATTTTAGGATTTTAAAGGTCCCAAAATTAAATATTTTTATGATAAGGTGATAAGGGTTCAAAATACACCCATTAAAATGTTTTTTGACAAGTGTAAGTCTTATATTTTACCTTATCTTTTCAAATTACTTAAATAGTTCATTAATGAGGTAATCACTGCATCATCATGGTGTCATAAATAAATTTATTTATTTAATGTCTAAAAATTATACAAAATTACCATGATATAGGAAATATTTTTAGATTTCCAATGACTATTTATGGTATAATATATCATTTATGTAAAAAAACTTTAAGTTGTTTTACTTAGGATATTCAAACCATTGTTATATTTCTCTTCTTTTTAAAAAACTAATGTCATAAATGTAACTATCACACCAATGTGACTCCATGGGCCCTCGAGTTTCGTAAAAATATTCCCATGGTCAGAAATGAATAAAAAAATAGTATTTAGACACATTTTGGGGTCATTTTCTATTATTATGATATTATTTTATTTCCTTTAACTACCTGATTACTAATTAATCACGATAATGAAAGATAATTACCGTCATTACTATTCATAATGTCTAAAAACAAAAGCATCATAATTACATAATTTGGACCTTCTAATTCCAAATATGAAATCCATTTCATCAGATTCCGAACATAGAAATTTCAGTAATTAATTTAAAAATAATACCCCTTATCAAAACCGAAGACGGGTTTTTAAGAAGTAAAATTTATCAAAAGATTGACTTGTTTTTACATCCAATTGAAAAGTGAAATTACTACCAATTAACATTATTGTATTAAATGGTAAAAATATATTATAACTAAAATTTAAACCCAATTGAAAGGATAATATATCCATAAAAATAAATTATATTAAAATGAGGTTTTGAATTAAAATACTATATTTTTACTATTCATTAAAAATGAACTTTATCGGAAAAATAACAAAAATTTACACAAAATAAATTTTGATGTCCTGATTCTAAAAAAAGGATTTTATTTTGTCAAATATAACATATAAAATTGAAAAACAAAATTAGTTTAAAAAGAGGTATCTCTATCAAAAGGCGGTTAATCGACCTTTTAAAGAATATTAGAATATTTATGCCTAAAATTGGATTCATTTGAATTTTAAGACATTATCATTTATTGGGTAATTGTTAAAAAATTTAACAAACATATATCATCATTTTGAAGTTAGTTGTGTTCATTCCCGCCAATACAACGGCTAGGCGTTAACTACCATTTAAAATAATATTATTATATTATTAGTGTGCAACATAATATTTCAAAGAAACTCGTTGTTGTGTATTGGGTACATCATCGAACATAGAATTCCATTTAAAGTAGTATTAACATTCTATTCAGAAATATTAATAAATATGAAAATTTCATATTCTATATTTACTTGGGATGTTACAATGACTCCCAACATTAAAATATTTTCAACATATAAATGGTTTAATCTTCCATGTTCAATATGATAACCTAGTTCTATATTACTCTTATATGGGATATCGTTGTCAGGAATGATACAAGAGTCCTTGGGTTATTTTAATGTAGACCCATTTCCCAAAGGGTTACCCTTACACAATGACATACCATAAACAATTATATAAAGGCATGTAGGTTTATTCCTATGAGAGTAAATGCATGCTATATTAATATCACATATTCACCTCATGTTCGTGATTAATCTTGAAAAATCACATTATGTATCCAACAATCAGTTATCCATGGTGCTAATCCAATAAAGGATATTGGAGAGTTGGGTTAATCTCAAATGAATGATTTTCCTAAGTCGTAGAAGCCTATAAGCACTATGTTAATCCTATATAGGACATTTACACCATTTTTATCTCATTAAAGGATTGACTACTAGTCATATTTGGAAGTTGATAGTACTTTGGCATGTCATGAAACATGAAATTGAAGGGAACAATTTGTCAAAACATTATTTATAGAATGATTACAAAATATGGAAAAATGTTAAATGGAAAATTTATTTATTTCTAATGGTGTTTATAAATTAGTTATTTATATTGTATTTATAATTAATTATTAAATTTTTATTATTAATTTTTTAAATAAATATTTTCAATATTAATTATTAATATTAAAATAAAATTTTTAAATTATATGTACAGACTTACAATTTGGGTATAAATTTTTTATATGACAATTATTCCAGAAAATCTCAGCCATGGGATAACCCCATGCCTATTTATTAAAGTAAATTAAAAGGACAGCATACCAGCTTCAAAAGCCAAAAATAAAGGAACTAACATGTCACAAAAACCATACCCATCTCCATAATCATCCTCTACTGTGGCTGTTTCCCATTCTGAGCTTTCATAATTCTTCATAACCCTAGCATATTTCCTTCACAAATTCATCCTCTCCAAGGATAAGAGCTCCTCATTGCCACCAGAGGACCTAGTGACTAACATCTTTGGAATATAGGAGTAATATTTCTTTGAATTATTCAAATTTAAGGGTATAATTTGAAAAGATTATTTAAACCATATCTAAAAGAGTTTTGGTAATTGATTTTATCATGTTCAATATAATATTAGAAATTTTATATTTAGATTATGTAACTTATTTAAATAATAACATTTTAATAAAAAAAAAATCATATAATATCATAAATATAAAATTATTATGAAGCCTACAAAATCCACAACATGTTGGTCAGATGAATGTTGTAGAAAGATACCACCATTTAATTCACCATGTCATGATGAGTTGTTATGGGGATTCTGGATATAATGTATTGATTCTAAAAATATAGAGAGTAGATAAGTTATGGTTGTTTTGGAATACATTTCAAAAGAGAATCATATTTTCGTGAAATAGTTATGTCATCAATCCTATATTAGAAAACATTTCATTTGATATGTTTACCTGGTGAAATGTAGAGGGTTATAAATAATGTAGTCAAATATATGTTGTATCATATGTATATCTGGAAGATGGAAAAAATTCATCTTATGTTTGATTTTAATTTGTATATTTCAGTTTTATTCTATATATTTTTATGTAGAATAGTTGGTCACATCATGGTGACAATTTCTACTCTATGAGAAGGATGTCACATTATGTAACATAGAGATGGTGAAACAACATGAAATCCAACTCAATCAATGTCATGAAGAATATAGTGATAAATAATTATTTGAAATATGGAGAATATATATTCCACTATATAGAATATGTCATATTTGTTTTAGATAATCTGTGTGTAAAATGAGTTACAATATTATAAGGCTTATATAATAATATTTGGATCTCAAGTCATAATTATTGGGACATTAAAAAAAATATTTTCTCCATAGCGGATGTTATTTCAAGATTCTAAATTCATATTTTTTAATAAAAATAGGAAGATAAGAATAGTGCAATATATTTGGAAGGGATTTGACTCTTAGAGAGGAGATACTCCATGGTAATTAAGATTTCGTGCCATTATCTGTCTAAGAATATCCCAATAAGGGTATTTTGAGAAGATAATATGTCATGTATTTTCAACATCTTGGAGTTAAAAAAATTATTTAGAACTTCTTCAACCACATGGTGGTTATAAAATTAATTTTAATTTCTATAACAAAGATTAATATATGGTTAAATTAGGAGAGGTGTAAGTTAGAAGTAGTTTGAAATCTGAATTTTGAATTTAAAATTAAAAAATCCCTAGACATATCATAATCATTTATACAAAAATAAATAATAGATAATGGGTAATATTAAAGAGAGGAAGGTGTGAAAGAGTATGTGTGAGAAGTGGAATATACTGAATATATATAAATATTTAGTGATGTGTGATTGGAATTGATTCTATTGAATATATGGATTTTAAGTAAAAAATTTATAATGAATATCATTGAAGATAAGGAATGCAATAAAAAAACATCATAGAGAATGCCTATTTTAGTTCATTATTGTGCCATTGATTGGTATCATTGTTTCTTTATCCTTTGTATCGACATTAGATTTTTAACCCTCTATAGAATCATTTAGTGGTAGAGATAAAGAGGGTGTAGAACTTGGATAAGTATTGAACCTACCCTAAAGTTTTTAATCATAATTATTGAAGTTGTTTATAATTTTTATATCAACACAATATTGATATGTTATTTTTATATATATCCTAGTACAAGTAAACCAATTAAATTTAAGAATGTTTGTACTTATTTATTAATTTCTATTTTGATGTGATTTGGTGAGAAATTCAAGGTGTCTATATCAATTGAAAGACAAAATCCAATTGAATTTAAAATGAGATATAAATTTCAAGTCACCCTAATCCCCCCATATCATAGGGTGTTCTATGGGACTAGGGGATACAGAAACTAGTATCATATCCCATAGTTATTTTTTTGGAGAATATTTTAGAAGAAGTTTCTATCGTAGAGTGTGTTGTGAATGAATTGGTAGTGAAATTATTTTATGTTTTAAATTATGTGATTTTTCAGAACAAAATTAGATCACATTTACAATATTTTTATGATTTATGTTTTTAAATAGAATCTCATTAAATTCCAGTAATTTTATCCACCAAAAGGACGTTTATGGAAGAAAAAAACTCATTAATTAATTATGATTCAAAGGAATTGATAACCTTTATAGAGTGTTTTATAATTATATATAATTGAAAATAATTGATTTCATAAAAAATAAGGAAATTTGGGGATTGATTATAAATATTTATAAATGTGAGGGATGACTAAAGGTGGAAAAGCTATAGGATCTTCAAAACTAATTTGATGAGTTGAAGATGAGTTAACGTGAAAATGTTGACAGTTTATTCAATTTTGTGACTAAATTTTTTAAATATATTCATGGACTCAGTCTTGAGATTAAAGATACTAATATAGTGAATAATATTATCATGATATTAACACCAATTTAGAATCTAAAAGTGATAGAAAAAATAAATGTTAGGCAACTATCTATTGATCATTTATGAAATAAAATGATCACATTTGAAATGAGATTAAAGATGGAAACCACTTTAGAACATTTTTTAAAAAATAGCGAATTTAATAATGTTGAAAATTCATTGTTTAAGGATGTATGAATTGATGATTGTATATGTGATGATTTATTTTCACTAATAGGATGGAAATTTAAGAGAGGTAGAAGCATTTTTAAGGTAATTTACCTTTAATTTTCATTCATCAAATGATTTGGGCATGTTTCTTCTAGGTTTAAAAAATTATTTTATATTGATGATGGTGATATATATTTCTCATTAAAACAAGAGAATAATTTTCCTCTTGGAAGGAACATTAATTCCAGAAAAGGAAGTGAAAGAAGTATCACAAAAAGGGGTTTGTAAGAAAAGAGGAAGAAGATACTGAGTTAGATCTATTTTATGGAAATGAAATTTTTTTTAATCACATATATAGAACATTCTGTAATGTATTCCATAGAAAAATATAAATCATAAATAAAAGAAGAAGATTAACCAGAGGTAGTTGTTTTTCACAAGATAGAATTAAAAGGGGGGCTTCAAAAGTTTGATTAATAGATAAAAAATAATATAAGAATTAGAGAACTACGAAAGGAATCATGATGTTACCTGATGATCAAGTGTTGGAATTTTATATTATAGAGAATTTTACAGATGAATATTAAAAATTTGATGTGAATCTTAATGTAGTGAATTGTAGGTTTAAGATTAAAGGGAATATACAGAACATTAATGATCTTAATATGACCTATTATGAAAAAACCCAATTCATCCCTTTTTCAAAAACCTGATCCAATCCATGATAAGGCCTAAAGGGACTTATTGATCTCCATAGGCTAGAAAAAAAGTCTTTTATCAAGGAATCTCGATATGGTAACAGTTTCTCCAACAAACATTAAGAAAATAAATAAAAATCTACAACTACCCACCTATATGATAGATTTTCATCCAAGAAAAAGATAAGCATAAATAAAAAAATAAACAATAGTTTTAAACACAATAATATAACAAAATCTCATATCACCCCTAGTCTCCATCCTCTGTATGGAAAATACGTCCAACTATCCACTATTAGTTCTTTTGCTTTGGCCCCCAATTGTTATTTATACCCTTCATCCATGGAAAGTAATAAAAATCCCTACATTGCCCACGTCAGAAAATGAAATAAATGGAAAACAACTTACTTAATTTAAAAATTATCCCTTATGACTCAAGTTAACTCTCCATCTAAAGTGGAAAATTAGTCCCTCTAAGGGAGATTAAGAGATAAACATGAATATATGTGTGTGTGTTTGTGTGTTTGTGAGCATAAAAATTCTAATTAGGCCACGAAGTTCCTTGATGCATTCACACCCTTTAATTAAGGATAAATTATATTGTTTGTTTGAAAATATATTAATTTCAAACAAAGTTTTGGTTATTTTTGAAAATAATATAAAACCATTCTCACAATTATTTTCAAATAAAATTGAGAATTTATTTAAATACCAAAAATGGGAAAGAACTAGTGGTTACCAATAAAAAGTGAATGGAATAATAATAAATGTAAAAAAGGGAAACATAAGTCAAATATCATAGGAGAACTAATAGTATGTAACTAAATGAAAGTGAAACATTGCATAAAAAAGTAGATATAATAAAAATTTTATTATTTTAACCATGAAAACGAAAATTAAATAAAATAACATTTAAATACAGCACCATGAAAATGGGAGTAAATATGAGAAAGCATAATGTAAATACTTGAGAAGATAGTGTAATTTGGGACATAAGATCCTCATAATTATAGTGATCGAACTATAAAAATATGCATACATGCACACAAGAAATAACTATCACATCATAATTAGTTTAGTTAATGTTCGCTCATAACTATACTAGGGTGGCCATGCCAAATCCCTTATACATCATCAATATTACTCATCTGAGTCTTCCTCCTAGGTGCCCATGGTTTCAATGTGGCATGCCCATAAACAAAATATATAAATGAGCTATATTAGGAAAACCAAAACTCAATCAGACAACAATTTAATAATAACATAAAATATCACCTTATATTTTAACACATCAAATATGAACCCCCCCCCCCCCCCCCACTTTATAGAGTCATACCAACATGGAAATCAAAAAAAAATATGAGTAAAAAAATATCATAAAATTTTGTTCTTCCAATACAATTCACAAAACTTTTTGAAAGGATTTATAAAGTGCTAATCAGGCCAATAATAATTATTTTGAAATTTATTTAATGACTTGGTCAAAATCATGTTTGAAAAAAATATAATTATTTTTTCTTGTTGTGCCCATATAAAACTACACGCAAATATATATATATACCTTATTTCACAAATTTTCATTCTTCCAGGTGAATTTATACAATTAAAATTGAATATATAAAATTATACTCATGAATTTGAGCATATTAATCAGATATTGTTATGAAATATATATAATATCAGTTCTCGTTTCATTATAAAAATAATTAATCATTTTAGAAGTCATTTATTACATATACATACACTAATTTAGAAGAAAATATTCACATTTCATTTGGTGAATATTTGAAAGAGTGAATATATATATATTCATTAATATATTTATATAAGAATATAAAAGAAAAGGAAAGATATATTTTTAAAATAAATTACAATTAAAACGAAATAGAATAAATCATGTGAACATAAGTAAATTACATATCCAATTCATATAAAAATATAAACAACTTTTGAGGTATTTAAACACCTAATATCACTTTTAAAAGCATCAAAAAAAATTTCTTGCCAGAGGAAGAATATATAGAAATTAAAAATTAATATCAAACTCTATTCCTCAAAAATTTAATAAATATCCAAACCAAAATTTTCAGGGAACATGAATAATAATTTAAAATCCAAGAAATAAATGGTTTTAAAATTAAAAGGGAATGAATTGGGAAAAACTACCTAGAATAAGGACAGTTGTATAAAATCCATTCATAATGGATAGAGAGGGGTCCATATAGGAAGCCTCACACCCTAGGAATTGAAACCATAGGAAGAGAATCAAAAATCATTCAACCCTATACCCTAGTTTTTTTCCCTCATGTTACACCCCAAGAGGGGAAACAAGATAAGTGAATAAAGTGGAAGAATAAGGATCCATAAAAGTGGAAAATCAAACCTATGATAATCACACACCGGATCAGAGAATAAATTGACTGAGAGAGGAGGTATCACCAAAGGACAAGGCGTGTGATAGGGATAATTTCTAGGGAGGTGTGCCATGCATGAATGCTTAAATGTAGAGGGCAAAGGGATTAAAATCTCTCAAGTGTATTTTTTGTAAAAAAAGTAATTTTTAATTCTTAGGGAGAGCCATGTTATTTGGTCGCATGCTTTGAAAAACATTATTCCATCCATGTGACCAACATTGGTTATATGAAACACCCACATAGTTGGGATGAGTAGTTTGATATACCATAAACCAATTATGAAAAAAATCTCTAACAAGTAATAGGTTTTCCATCATGGTTTCTCCTTGTTTTGACCAATCGTGTGACAAAAAAAAGAGAATAAAAATTATAATATTCCAAATAATAAAACTCAAACCTCAGGAATAAAGTATAAATTAATAAAATAATTATTAAATGATGGAAGGGTTGTAACAAATATCCCCACCATTACCCTTTATTCCCCTAAAAATCCATCAACCTCAAAAATAAAGACACCCCAATAAAACATAGACTAGAAAAATAAACCATCTAATAACAAAATCTTTACCACTTGAACTCTAAATAAAATCAAATAAACCATAAAAACATAAGAATTATAGGCCACACAAAATTTATTGAATTAATTGAAGAACGGATTGAGTCCCATAGTGGGTCTTCCCACCATTTAAAGATTCTATAATAATAGTGGATCTAAAAGTGGGTACACTATAATATAATTACCCAATAATAACTTATATCCAAAATAATATCAATAATCCCACAAAATTCACATATTCTCCAAATTACCATCTATAGGATGAAAACTATAAATACTAAAGGAACAGGTAAGAGTAATGAAAAATTGAAAGAATATAGTACTTCAAGATATTTTCCTAAAAATTCTGAAAGAAAAAGAATACCTAAAGAGAATTAGGACAATTACCCAAAACAAATACCAAAAACACACTCATTATTACATATTTAACCAATATTAAAGTCAATGATCCATAAATTATATGTATTCCTCTTATAAAATTGAATGGGATCTATATCTGTGCTGAAAATATAGTAGGGTAACATAAGACCACAAATTCAAATCACCAACCATGACAATCTCAGCAATAGTTAGACTGAAACTAGCATGAGTATAAACTCTCTAATGTAGATTCCTTCTTAGTCACCACACAAGGGATTTACAATGTCTATTCAATTAAAATAATATCTCACCACAATTTTTATTACTTGTGATTCTTAAGAATAACTTTCACCACTAATGAGTAAATAATATAACACAAAACCATCTCAAACCACATGAAAAATTAAAGTGGGAATAAAATAAACAAACCCAAAGACTACCTTAAGAACTCAATCAATCATGAATCCATAATATTTAATTATAACATGCCAAAAAACACTCCATACATTTCTAGGAGGCATATTCAAACAATATGAAAAAAATCAACAAAGAATGGAATACTGAAGATGATAAAATAAATATAAAACTATCTTAGAATATACTGCAATCCAAACCATAAAATAATTAACATTTAAAAATATGTGTTTTCTACCTAAAAATATAGTTTCCATAATTATTTAAAAAATTAAAACCCAATTTAAAACACCCCATCCATAAATTAATTTTCATTTCAAACATAAAATAAATAAATAAATCAAAAACACATCAATAATTTATTGAAAACCAAGAAAATAATGTTTTTATCCATGAAAATCATTTAAAAAACTGAATTTTAATTTAAAAAACATGA
Organism: Viscum album; assembly: GCA_963277665.1. NCBI lineage: Eukaryota > Viridiplantae > Streptophyta > Magnoliopsida > Santalales > Viscaceae > Viscum > Viscum album. The sequence continues at coordinate 410,026,795 of OY728130.1, forward strand.
AACCTTATTGAAAACCCATTTGGATCCTCATTCCCCTATTAAAACCTTTTTAAATTTACATAATTCAATTAAAAAACATTCAAGTGAACCTTTAAAATAATTTTATAACATTATATGTTCTTTTTAAAATCACCAAATGGGTATTAAAACACAAAAACCATTTTATTTAATTTTAAATAAAACACACATTGAATATATCAAAACTTATTTTCTGCTTTTAGATTTAAATTTTATTTTAAAAAGTCACTAAATTCAATCCAAATAATATCAAAATATCTCCAGAAGTAATTTCTAAATCCAGTGGATCCAAAAAACATTCAAAGGGACAAGTGGTTATACATGGTTAAACAAAATGGTTTGACATACTATAGTCCAATCATGCAAAAAACATGCAGGGTCTCTTGGAACCATCTGCATAGGATCCACATGGTTTTTCAAGGCATGCAAGCTATTGGGGTCTTCTTCTCCATTCTATATTCACCCCAAATCTATAAAGTATCATCAAGTAACCCATAAACACCAAAATAATAATAATAAAATGATTTGAAAATTTAAATTCATTAGAAGGGTCAAATAAAGGATCAAATTAAAATTTTCAACCTAACATTATTTGTGAACTCAGGTTTATATATGAGTGTTAGTGACCAAGAACCACCCCATGACCTACCTCTCATGCTCTGAAAATCTAATATTCCTTCTACAAAACAACCCCAAATAACAAGGGATGCATTAATATCCTAGGTTCACTTATAAAAATATTGTTGTGATACAAGTTTTTTACCAACCTTCCAGAGTAGTCACACTAATGGGAATACCCGTTTGGCCTTATCGTGGGCTAGATCGAAAGTCTCATGGAGGGACAAACAAGGTTGGTTTGTTTCATGTTTATTAATGGGAATCCATTGAATATTGTGATACTGGGAGATGAATTCATGTTTCATAGAAATAATATTTAATTATAAATAAAAATTTATATATCATAGAAAAAGATTTTGTTTAGGATGTTTTTAGAAATAGTATTCAAGGAAAAGGTTGAATGAGGTCCAAGAAAATTCAAGGAATTATTGACTACTCAACGTCCTAATTGAATGGGTTTATTTGATTTTAAGATAAAATTAAAATAATAATATTCTAAATCATCAATCATTTACCAATAATATAATAGTACCACAAAATCATGGGATAAGTATAATTGATAGTAATAAAATATTTTCTCTAATGTAGCTTCATTTTTGTGTCTAATTATGCCAAATAATGTATTATTATATTAATTTGAAAATTTAATTAAGAGGAAAAGAAATTAGAATCAATTAATGTATAAAATATACATATCCTTCTTTTTATAAATGAAATACATTTAGTACATATTATTTCATCTTTTTTGATTCAGGAATTAAATCACTCAATTACATAAAAACAAGTTGAAGATTTTCCTATTTAAGGTAAATAATAAATGATACAAATAAATGTAATTAAATTACCTTGATGTATAATTTTTATCCAATGGATTAAAAAGAATATGATCTATTTTCTTATGATAAATAAAATGAGAATAGATCAACTTGCATCTCAACTCATTATAGAAATTCATGGAAATAGAATATGAAGAAAGAGAAACCTATTCAGGTTGAGATGGATTTGGGGGATACGAATAATAATATGAAGTGGATTCTTGAAAGCATTTGTTAATCCTACATGATGATTAATATGAATCTAATCTGGAATGTGAATAAAATAGTTGATAGAATTACCAAGTTTAGAAATGATAGAACTATTATGATCAAAGGGAGTGATAAGATTAAACTATGCATATATTATTTGAAGAACATGAAATATATCTATATTGATGGACTTCAATGCTATCTGTTTAGTGTAAGTTAGTTAAGTGGCTCAGGTTTGGAAGTCAAACTTAACCTAAAAGGTTCTAATATTAGTGGAAATGATAGAAACTGTCTTCTGCTTGGATAGATAACAAATGGAAACCAATTTTTCATAGATTGAGATAAGAATATATGTATCCTTATATTATAATAGGATAAATATCTATATAATTATAGGCTTAGTGATATTAATGAATAGAGTATGGACAATCAATCTAAATTGAATGAAACTATTTATATTCCATTACTAATGAAGAAAAATAACCGAATTAGTTTTTCTTGCTTGAAGGGAAATATTGTAATAAACCTATACCATCAAAATAATAACCAAACATCAAATTTAATAAATCATATCCACACTAATATATGTTTTCTAATAATTTAGTCATGAATATAAAATGGGAAATAAATTATTCTAATTTTTATGACTACAACTAGCTGGGATGGGCTATATTTATGTGGTTAGAGATATAATTATTAAAATGCATAAAAATATTTAAAATAATTTTGGAAAATGAAACTATAAAACCATGAAGACTCAATTGTCACAAAATATCAATGAATACAATTCTATTGATGTTAAAATTTATTTGGAGAATCTTGGAATAAAGTATGATATTCAATGTTATTGACTCCTAAATAAAATAGAGTCTTCAAATTGAGGAACACAGGGTAAACAATAAGGCCAATAAATTTTTGATATAAAGTTTAATATCTTGATACTATTGAAATTAAGGGGTATATGTTGTTTTGTACACTCATAACTGAGTATTACTCAATCATGAGAAGATAATACACCATATGAAATGTGTAATGGAAGGAAACCCTAACTGAAACATCTTATAGTATTCAAAGGGAAATATTTCTTTTGGATTGAAGTAGGATGTTAGTGAAACTATGGTGATGTGGTGGGGGAAAGAATATTTTTTGGCTACTCGTTAATTAATAAATCCGGTAAAAGTCCCATCAAAAGAATCAAAAAAATTGTAAACAAATGTTGTGTGAATATTGTTAAAAATGAAGTAAAATATAACCAAGGATAATTAAGTGAAAACGAAGAAGATATAAATGTGGATTCAAAAAAAATTTCAAAATCCCCCATTTGATGATAATTATGAAGTAAAAAAAACAGGACGAACATAGTGACGAAGTTAGTTAATTAGTGAATAGAAAAAGGATAAGTAAAGTTGGAATTTATTTGAGAAACATAATTACACACAAATCTACTCTTAAACAAACTTATAGAATAAGAAGAATATATGAAACTATTATATTATTAGAGGTAGAACCAGACTTAATTGAATAATATAAAAAGTAATTGTCATTGGTAAAATCCATGGTTGATGAGTTAAACAAAATTTGAAAGAACCAAACATATGAGCTTATCTATTGACCTACACATCAAAATGTGATTACTACCAAATGGGTCTTCAAAAATAATATTTACAAACATGGAAAAGTGTATTGGAATAAATAAATACTTGCGTGTAAAATATATGCACAAATTTATTTAGTTTATGTTGAAGAAATTCTTTATATTGTGGGAATAATAGTATGTATAAGTATTTTTTAGTACTGGTTGTTCAAAATAATTATAGAGTATATCGTATAAATGTGAAGACAACATTATTTAATTTATTCTTAAATTAATTGGCCTATAATGAACTACCAATGGGATTTATTATAAAATCTTATTATTCAATGGTGAATAGATTGAAAAATTATTGATTTTGCTTGAGGAAATAACGACATGATTAGAACACACTGTTAGACTCATATTTGAGAAAATTGGATTTCAAAAGAGGAGCCATTGATCACAAACCCTATATGAAAATATCTTATGCAGAACCATTTATTGTGATAGTATATGTGGAAGAAATCATATTTGTAATAAATAATAGAAAATTAGTTGACATGTTTGAAAATACGATTTCTTCAAAAGTAGATATGTCTATGATTAGAGAACTAATGTTTTTTTCTTAAATAAAAGTTAATGAAATGGACATTTTTAACATTATATCAAAGGTGAAATATTCACGATATGTGTTAAATATGTTCCCAATATAATAATGAACACTAGTTTCAACTCTGATATATGTCTTAATGAAACGTGGAAAACATAAGGAAAAAAAGGTAGTGGACTCAACATTATATAGAATAATCCTCTAAAGTCTACATTATCTTATAGAAACGAGACTGGGAATCGTCAATGTCATTTTATTAAAAGCACATTTTTAGAGTTCTATAAAATAATAGAATCTATTGATAGTAAAAATGATACTGAGGAATATACAAGAAAAATTAAATTATGACCTGGTTTTCAATGTAGAGAAATATTATGATTTAATATCTTATTTTGATATTGACTATGTTAGAGATATTATTGATTGACAATCCATAAGTGTAAGATATTTTCTTATTAGTGTAAATTGTGTCAGATCATTAATTAACAAATAGAATGAGTATCTTGGTGTATAATATAGGTAGAATATATTTCTTCTACTAAAGCTTATAAATAGTTGATATGGATGAAGAACTAGTTATAGGATCATGGAGATGTGGTATGTTAACTAATGGTGGTTCATAGGGATAATAATAGTTCCATTGGGTTAACAAAGAATCTTGTACAAAACTATCCTATGAAGATTATTGTGATTTTGTACCATTAATAAAGGAACATGTTGATAAATTTTATAAAATGGTATTTTTATGTAGTAAAACATCAATTGAAATATTTCATTTATAAACTATGGGTTTCAGTAGTATTTGAGAAAAATAATGTAAAACTATTAGTTCAATAAATTCTTTCAAACTAGGGAGTTTTTTTACTACTTCCCCCATTGTTCGTAATGTTAAATTTGATTTATGTCTATTTTTTCAAGAATTTCTCTTTAGTTGTTTATGAAAACATATAGGAGAAACTATTCATGGAGACTTATAAGTAGAAAGTTGTTTGATCGATAATTATGAACAATATTAAAGAGATTAATTCTATATATTATTTCCTATAATGATATTTGACACATGTTGGCTTAAAATATTTTAATATATCTCTTTTATTAATTTGGAATAGTTGATGGTTCTAAATTCAATCAGTTATTAGATTAGGAATAAATTAATAAATTCAAATTAATTATCAATGGAGGGAATTATTATAATTATATTTTAATATTATTCATGGGGAGTATAGTGTCTGAATACGTTTTGGATGTCATGTTGTGTTGGAATATGGGGAATATATAAAAAATACAATGGGGGATTGTTTTCACCCACAGTGTGAAATGTTTTTTCTTTTTTCAATATTAAGTTTATATTAGTTTTAACTAGTCATTGGGAATATTGGTGAATTAATTTTCCACCACGTCATTCACCACACCATAGTGAGTCCCCATAGTAAGACTAGATATGTTGTACTAAATTTGATAATGGATAGAGTAGAGAATCGGTTGTAGTTTATGCTTTCATTTCAAAATGAACGTGTTTTAGAATAAAATGGTCGTGTAGGACATGTCCTGGTATATAGTGTTTCAATTGAGTATTTTACATGTGGTAATCATTGATTCCTTTCTATTTCATGGTCAATGTAGTGGTGGATCACATTGATTTTTAGAAAATTGAAAATATTCCTCATACGTGGGTTTATCCAATATTTTTTTAATGATAAAATTGGGTCACATTTTGGTTATACATTTTATTCCATGGGATGGATATTGCTTAGTGTGAATTAAAATGTAATAAAATGATATGGAGTATGTTCCACTCATAATTTTGATGTACGTGGTGGTGGAAACTTATTTGAAATTGGGAGAATATTTTTACCATGTCCTGGAAGATGGTATGTTGTGTTGAGATAATCCTTGTGTAATATGGGTTAATATATCATGAGTATTATAAATGCTATTTTGGATCACATTTATTATAGTTAAAACATGAACTACATAATCTCCACTCTATGGAGAAAGATATTTCAAGCATCATGATTTCTATAGTTGAAGAGAAATGGGTAGGTGGGAATGGTGGAATCCATTTTCATGGGAATTTTATTTTATAATAGCTATATAATGGTAATTAATATACCACACCATGATTGGTCTTTTCATATCACAATACGTTATTATTTAGAACAAAGAACTCCATTGATATTGAAAATCTAGGAGTTGAGTTTGATTTTTTATTTAAAACATCTTCAACATCTTAGTAATAATATAATCAATTTCAATAGATCCAACAAAGATGAATAAATGGTCATATCTTGAAAATAGGATGATATATTTTTGTTGAAATTAATTTTTTAATTTGAAATTAAAAATTCTTAAGATATATGGAAATTTGTTTTACAAATGTAAGGAATGGGGAATTTGAGAATATTAAAGTGATGCATAAATAATGGACCATGTAAAAGAAGTGGAATATATTTAATATCTATAATGATAAAGTAAAATGTGATTAGTCTCCATTCAATAGATGATTGGGATTTGATGTGAAAAGTTTATTATGTATATCATCAAACATAATGAGGTAAATAATAAAGCATCATAAAGAATACACATTGTGGTTTAGTGGGGTACCATTGGTTGATATCATTGTTATTTTTTCCTATGTATCAGTATTATTATTTATGAAACTCTTTAATATTAGTTAGTGAAAGAGAGTATGAGGTTATGGACCTTGGATAAGCTGTGAGGGTATCCTAAAGTTTGTAATCAGAACCAGTGAAGCATTGATTAATTGGAATATCTACACAATGTTCATATATACTCTTGGATGTATCCTAGTGTATGTGAAGCAAGTAAAAATAAATATTTTAGTTCTTATATAAATATATATAATTTGTATATACTAATTCATGGTTTTTTTCAATGTAAAGATAATATCCTTTTGAATTTAAGATAATAAACAATTTCATGTCACCATAATTCATACCCCCTTCTTATGGTGTTCAATGGGACCTTAGGATACATTAGAAATAAATTACATATAATTGATTATATGATGGAATTTATATTGTAAATATATATAAATTTTTTATATTTATTTAAATATTTAATGTTAAAAATATATGTATATGTTTTAAAGAGTTTATAATTTCCTAATTTATAAATTATTCATAAATTTTTATATCATGTTTAATGATTTTAATTATACATTTCTTTCATTTACTCCCTCTTTGATTATTTAGGAATATAAATATTATATTATTAATTGTGATATATTCATTAGTTTAATGGTGTTAAATTGATTCTACGGTATCATAAATGCATCTAAGGAGTTACATGTTAGTATGGTACTTGATTTATTTTAATTCAACCTTAACTATAGATTTTATTGGGTCATGATATTGAATTAAGTAGTTAATTATGATTTATAAATATTAGGTGTTAGAATTTTTATTGAATTAAAATCTCTATTTAGTAAATTATCCTTGGGTGGAGGGGCTTTGTCTCAAACATGTCACTGACATGGTGGCTTATACCCTATCTCTAAAGTCAAGGCTACAATATTTGTCGCTCTACGATTAATCTTATGGGTATTGTTCATTTAATTTAATTTTAAAACATTATATTAATGGTTATAATGTACCTTATGTTTGGTGTGTGTTTTTGTATGTATAAATATGGTTGTATTTTAATTTAGAATAGTATTACAAGTTGTGATTTGTATAAAGAATTACACACCTAAATGGTTTTAACATATTGATTTGGTGTAAGGGGTATGATTCCATATAAAACCATGACATGGATTAAAATATGTAAATGGAATAAATGAGATAATATTATAACATTGGTTCCCCTGTAAAAATATGATGTGTCAGATTTCTTCTAATATAACACTTTTTATGACCCTGATCATCCAACTCGGTAGGTTCACATCAAATTTGTATTCCCTATGATATCTTATATAGGGAAAGCTAGTAATGAGGTGACCCTAAGAGTTAGGTGCCTTATTCATGAAATTTTGTTTGTTACAGTTAGCTAGGAATCCTTAAGAGTTAGAATAGCATATGAATGGGGTTCGATGTTTCCAGATTATAGATTGGATAAATAGTAGGATAGTTAAACATATAATATTCATATATGATATGATTAGAGTTAGGGACTACCAAAATAGACTATTTATGGGGTTTTAAAACAAGTAGAGTTATATTCTTAATGAAATATAGAACTTTTCATAATAACAGATATGAAACATTTTAAAATGGCCATCATTTTAGTGGGGGAAATTAAAAAATATATACATGTTAAATGAATGTGAACATGATACTCATTAGATAAAAGATTATATTATAGATATTATGGGTATAATAGTTATCCAACATGACTTAGAGATAAATCTTATAGAGAGAAAGATCTTAATGAAGAATCTTCTTCAATTACTGTATAAACATAAGAATTTCTTATGAAAATGAAAATGCTCTATGTTAGAGTAAGTCCTTACTTAGAAACCAAATGTTATAGTTTTTAAACACTTGAATCAAGATTACTATCAGATGTATTGAATGAATCACTTGGGTTTAAAAATAATTTGATATATTATGACCTATTTGAATTTATTATCCGATAATATCTTCAACATAATTTAGTATGTAGGTTTCGTTGTGAGACATAAGGTTTCCTTGAAGGATTATTTTAGCTATGAAATTCAATCTAGAATAATCATTGGAATTTTTTTGACAATGTGAATTAGTTTAATTAATAATTACTCTATTTTCTCAATGTGTTGAGGAAATTTAAACTACGGCATGTGATATACATTATATGGTGCTAGGACTTCATTAACAGTGGGTTATAGTTCAAGTTAGAAGGAGAAAAGTTATATAGAAAGTATAATAATGTTTCTTAAGGATATTAGAATAAGGACACTAAATCCAAAAGGTAAATTCATAAAGTATAGACATTGTGTACAAATGATAAAATTTTATGGGATAATTGATATGTGTTTAGGTAACTCCATAAAAATTCAATGTCATTTACTGCTGTTATATAGATCAATTTTAGAGTTTTTAATGTTATATGATACTACAAATACATTTTAAATATAATTTAGGTATATAGGATTTCAAAATCATTGTATGAATTAAAAAACATATAGTTTTTATTCACGTGAATAAACAAATATTTTTTTATATCAAGTAATTAAATCTAAATTAATTTATGATGCTCAGGTATATATAAGTAATGGATGTGTATCTTCAACTCATTTATATTATACTATATGGGAATTAGTTTGTTAAAAAATATTTTTTATAAATAATATGAGATAAAAGATTTGACACGTGGTTTATGATTCATCAGATTATATTACAAGAGTAAATATTCAAAATCAACAAAAAAATTATGATATATGGTAGAAAATAGTTTATTTGTAGCATTTTCCAAATAAAGGGACTATGTTTTTTCCTAAAAATAAATGTTTCTTTGTAACATAGCATGATATTATGAAAATAAGATAGTGTCTAATAGTATAGTGGGACTATGTTTTGACTTTTATATATTCAAATTTCAAAAATAAAAGATTGTGTTAGTAAAAATAAAATGTGAATTTCACATTACCCTAAAATAGTTTAGGATGTGTTGGTAAAAGAATATAGTAAATAGCAACATTTAATTGCAACTTATTTGAAGTATAATCATGATGATGTGGGTTTTAAGATTGATTATGATCAACATAGAATGAAATCTAAGTAGACAACATAATTAATTAACAATTTAACATTTGATTTTTTGATTTTAAGATATTTTAAAACTAGTTCAAGGAGTTCAAAATTAGGAATATTATTACTATGTTTCGTGTTATTGAATCTAAAATTCTTCATAGATGTTACTTACTACATAGTTTAGTGGGATAATTTTTCCATGTGGTCACATAGTGACGTGGAAGGAAATATATAGATATTTAGTGAGTTTAACAGAATTCTATATATTAAAGGAAACGTAAGGATAATATAGGAGTCTATCATATGTGATATGTTAAAAAGTCTATTATGTATTTGTTTTTCAAGTATTCTTGAAATTTTTTAAGAATATTAAATTTTTCATGTTATACTAAAATGTTAATTTCCTCTTTATAATTTGTTCATGTTGGATTAATATGTCTGTGTGTGTCTCATGAAGTCAAATGATAATTAAACTCTCAAAATTTGATTTATCCCATACAAATTACCTTCATGGACTATTATAGGCTATGATGAAATTTTATGGTTTACATGAATATAATTCTAGTATTAGGATACATAATCTTCTCATGGGGAATTAAACTAGTTTTGTGCACTGAATCATCCATGATGTATTCCATTTGGAGTGGCATACACTATATCATTGGTATACTAAATGTGAAATTTCGATATTTAGAGAACCTAATACATGATAACGGTGAGATACCAAGCATGATAGCCTTTAATATTTTATATTCGTCTCACAAAATCCTAAAGGATCAGCTAATTAGGGGTGCTTGGTTATACTACTGATTATTTCATTGGTTGGAGATTAACAAAGAGGGGATATTTCCTCTCATATAAAAGATTATGACATTTTTTACCTCGATTGAAATTAACTGGGTATGTGTAATACCATACCTTGATATCATATTTTATGTGCTTATCTATTGTAGTAAGGGTTTTGGGATGTGAACATTTAAAAGGTGAGTTAAATGTATTTTATTCTTCAACATGGTCATTCTATACATAGATAGTAGATAACATATATGGAAGCTATATGGTATTGAAATATTTCATGTAATATGGTAACTTATTTCGTTGAAAAAGATATAATATGAGAATTAATGCTTTTATACATTGCAGTTAGTGGGAAAAATATTTTTACATTTTTTTGATGGATATCATGCCAGGAACCTTTTTTGAAATAGTGTTACTACTATAATCATCTCTTTGATTAAATTCATGGATTTAGAAATTCATATTTTTATTCAAATCTATAGAAACTCATTGGGTCACAATTTGTTGTTTACTTAATGGTGATTGATTTTAACTCAAAAATATGTTCTAAAATTGTTTAGATATTATCCAAAAAGGATTTTTCAATGGTAATTCTTATATTATTGAATATTATATGATACAAACTATATTTTATGATATCTTTAGAATTTTTTTTGGACGATATACAAAAAGTATTTTGGATATGATTAAATAATTTATTGTAAATTATATAATATAATGTGAAAATAGAATAATTTTTTTTAATTTTTTTTTGAAAGTTAGAGATTGAAGGGGATTTTCCCAAAATCCTATAAAAATATAATTTGTTATATTTATATCATATGTGACGATAGGGTATATCATAATGAATGAAATAATGATTCTCTGCTACTCTCTTATCTAATTCTATTGTGCGACTAGTAAATATCTTATGGAATGTTAAGAGTATAGCAGTATAGTATGATATACACTAACATCCAATGATTTTATATAATCTCAATGATAAAATTTGTCATTCTAAAGTATTACATGGAGGATTATCATTAAATAGAAACATTCAATATGATGAAACAAATGGGAGGTTTGGTGTATTCATATAATTAATACTTGAATGGTAGAGTCATTAACTCATACATTATATAATGTATGTGTTAATTCATAGATAACTTGAGTGCATCCGTGAGGGATATATATAAAATTTAAAATCATGTGATGATGATTGACCTATCCTAAGAAGCCTCTTAGGATTTTCCTTGAATCAATTTTCCTTATCCTTCCATGGATTCAAGGATATACTAGAATATTTTGAATTGAATGATCATCACATAGATTCCATGGGTGATTCCATTTCAACCCAAGGATATACAATAGAGTATGGTGTGTGATGGATTCCTCTAAGGGGTCTTCAATAGGAATATTGGTTGAGTGCAGTAGTAACACCCTGAACTTTGAATATGTAATTCTCCTTTAAATAATACTACCTTTGATGGCTTATGTTACACACAATAGTGAACTAAAAAGTGTCATAATATATTACAATTGAAATTTATAAATAGTAATATAGAAACCAATTTTGATACTTATATTGTATACATTTTTTTGATTGATGTAATTTAATAAATATTTAATATGATATGATTAAAATTATTAAATTTTTTAAATTGATACTTTTCAATGAACTATTTTTGATGTGTTGTGTATTTTAATGAATTGGTCAATTTTAAAATATTTCACTATATAAATAGATATATTAACATTAAATTAATTAAAAATTGATATGAAATAATATTAATAACACTTGAAGATTAAAAATGTAATTTTTTCTATACAGGATATTTTTTTTTAAAATTTCATTTTTTCATTTAAAGGATAAATATGTATATTTTATAATTTTAATTTCATGAATTGAACTTTATTTTTGAATTTATCATTTTAAAATAAACATAGGGTCATTTTTTGTAATTTTCTGAAAATGTTGATTAATAGTTGAATAGAGGAAAATACCAATTTTATAAATATAGTAGAATTTATGAAAGCATTATGGTATAATAATGATTTAAATGTTTTTAAAAACTTTTTTATTGCCCTAATATTAATTTATGATGCAAAATAAATCATTTAAAAATATTTTTCTAAAATGAAAAACCTCTTATTGGAATTTTAAAACCTAAGTGGCCTTTTATTATACTAAAAGTTACTTTTTTCATCCTTTTCCTAATTATTTAATTAAAATTTTTCATTGATTTTTTAGTTGAATTTCAGTTATATAACTATCTTTTTTTATTTATAAATCAACAAATTTCAAAATATTCAATTATATAGATGATTTTGGTGTAAAATAATTTTATCCTAAAAATTTATTATTTCTAAACACTTTTTTATTGTGTTTCTTTTGATTGTATTAAAATTTATTTTTCCCAACTCTAGTAATTGAAAATTATGAAATAGATACCACGTTTAGACTCGTAATACATAAATTCATTACTAAGTCCAATCTAATTTTTTGTCCTAATGAATAGTTATCTTGATTAAAAAAAATCCATCATGGGTAAGGTTAACAGGGTTAAATAAGAGTTTAAAATAAGTATTCTAGCTTAAAATATAATGATAACTTATCAAAATTTTATGTTTAAGTTGATTTTAATTTTAAATTGTTTTTTCATTGAAACATTTTCCATTATTTCCAATTTACCATTAAAATTATTTTTTATTACTTTGAATCTGAGGGTATTTATAGGGGTGAACCCCCCACTTATAAATCGCATCGTACTCACTTCACTTTTAAAAACACTACAAGATCCCATAAAACACATTTCTTTATGATCTTGTGGAACACATATGAATGGTGTTGATAATGTTATGTGTATACCAAAAATATATATATTCCTCTAATCCATTAGGAAAATCTTGATATCTCATGAGGTAATCTAAAAGGGAATGTTGAGGGATACCAATCCACTATATGACACTACCCACTATATTTATGGTAATGGGGAGTGAACACAATCCACTATAGAACATTATCCACTGTGTTTATATGAATGAGTAGTGAACCAAAATAACTATTGGACTTTGTATGATTTTTTATTGGAAGGAGGAGTAAAACCAATCCACCACAAACATATTCCACTATATTTATATGAATGGTAAGTGAATCCAATCCTTTCCATGAATATTTATACTAGTTTATGTAATGACTCTGATATTCTGTGTATTATTTTTGGATACTGTATGGATTATTTTCTAGACCCTGAAGTGAGATAGTGTGCGATTCTGAGGCTTGGGGTTCCTATAATAAATGTTTGAAATATACTAGGTATATTAAATATCATGCCTATAATATTTCCTCGAAAATGTGGAATAAATTATAAACAAAGGCCCATTTCATAAATTAGAGGGCACCATTGAGTTCAGAAGATGTGTTTTACCCTAGGCGTAGCATAACATTTTCTTAGCACAAGGAATTTGTGGAAAATCAATCATGGGAATAAAATAAATAATATAGATAAATTAAATTACATTATTTTAAATTCATTGAAATAGTTATTAACATGTATTTAGGTAGACTGTTATGAAAAAAATATAGGGTTAGGCACATAACCTTGGAACTATTGGAGAGCTAAGGGAGGGAGTGTTAGAGGATCCCTCCCAAACATATTACAACCAGATCATATATCAACGATCTAAAAGAAACAAGATTTGAGATCCCACAATCAACAACAAGGGTTATTTCTTCATCCGTGATCAATCCACATTGTGGTAGAATTTTTATTGAGTTTAGATTATTTCTTTGTTCTCAATTTATATGATGGATTTGAATCAATGGACTAACATATTTATTTGTGGATTGGTTATTTTACATGATACCATTATTGTTAGGATTTATTTTGGGTGTTGTATTTGATTATTATGGTTCATTGTTCATCGTTCTAAGGAAATGAATTGAGGCCAACAAAACACAATCATGTTTCATTCTTATTTTTCAAGTTTTATTATTTTATCTCATTGTTATATTTGTGTAAATAATTAGGGTTCCATTTTTACAGTGATACGAACCATTTACTAAGGAATAAAACATTGTGCTACCATTTCTTGGTAAAATGATTCGATATCACAGATCCATACTTGGTATGGAATATGGATCATGTGGTAATAGTAGAGGAATGTGGATCAGGACTAGTTTAAAACATGCAAGTGTGATTCATGGATGCACAATGATGGTGGGTGATCAGGATATTTTAAGAAAACAATATTACACTAAATAGAATAAATATTGTGATTATCAACCTTGAATGACCCTAATACAAGTTCTTCATGTGTGATAGGTAGAAACAGCAGTGGATTCGGGCATTAGAGTAGTGGACAACAATGCGTGAAGATAAATATGGAAATCTGAAAAATTATACACCACATGGAATGTAATGCGGATCCACACACTTTGGGGCCCCTCTCACCAGCAGATAAGATTTTAGGATGATGATATGTATCACATGGAATGTTACCATCTTGCATGGCATGTGACCCCTCTCCAAATGCTCAATGTGTACCTTAGTGGGTACACAAACACAGGCTAGAGTACATGGGCACAGGCACGCCGTGTACTCTTATATAGACACGGCTTGGTCATGTGTACAAGGGGATACCGGTGTACTGGTATATGGGATGAGGTAGAAGGGTAGCCTCGTACAGTATACTTCTACCAAAACATGTATGTAGACATTTTTACACTGATAGGACTTGGTTTTGAAGAGACACAGTGTGTAACAAAACTAATTGTCATGTACTCCTTAAAAGATGGATTTGAGCACTTATCCTCTATATCATGGAAAAGTAACATTAGGGCCAATTCCCCATATCCTTTCTATGTGGGTTAGTATGGAATCTCATCCTACATACATTATAGTGATTATTTAAATATGACTTCTAGGATATATTTTTTTGAATCCTTATATGAGGCCCCGAGTGAGGTCATTTATTCTTCTTCATGTCCTAGGTGGAGTTCAGTGTATGGTTGTGAAACAAAAAATGTGGGCATTGATCCTCTACTTTGCTGGTTAATCTAGATTGAGTTTTTGGTATACCCCATGGTTTTGGGAGTGATCCACATCTATATATAATATCTCTTTAGAATTCAATGTGCACATCATATGGTGAGACTAGAAAATCACTACCTCTCTGACAAATGTCATCAGTGCAAGTAGACTTAGGGAGTGTGTTCTCCCATATGAGTGCTATGTAGAACTATTGAGCAGAGATACTAGGCTTTGATAATGGTTGTGAATTATCTTTTTAATGTGTGTACTGTTTATTATATCTACATATTCTTTCTATATGTGTTGTAGATATATACCTGTGTAATGATGACTTTATTGTTTGTTGTAATCTTTTTGGTTTTGGGGTGTCCTACTGGGTGTTGTTTTACTCACCACTACATAGTATTTTCCTGCATGTTTCATGAATTGTGTATAAAATTAACCCTTCAACATATTCTTAGAGGTACCAGGACTAGATAGTTCTTAGTGAGACTTAAAAGACTAAGGTTTGTTTCATTAGTATCTCTGTAATAGTCCTTATCTATACATTCAGGTTGGATTGGTTTTCATACTCTTTGTAGTGGAGTTGTATTTGGCCATGTTTATATTCCTTTAGGTCCCATTTTACTTTGGTTTTGGGATTTAGATGAATACATTTAGGGTTATTATTTTGTTTTATCATTTCATCATTGTATGATCGTGGAGATGTCTATGTGTGTATAGGTACATAGGATACAACCTCCCAAGTTTTTTATTTTCATAATCAGTGCTAATCGCCAGCCCCTAGCCTATTGGATGTGAGATTTGGGAGTCGCGGTATGGGCCATATTAGGATGGGTCGTGACAGAGTGATATTACAGATGTAGGTTCTACCTCAGGGCCAGAGTCTGTGAAATTATTTTGGGGCAATAGTTTTAAGTGTTTTGAGTTTAGCATTTAGAAAAGAAACTCCATTGTTGGTGCAGCAGTTGACGTATCCATACACTAAGACCCAGATCACATGCATTTTTAGTCAATACATGAGAACACTAGTAGTAAAGAGAAAAATGGTACATGATTAATATAGTAATGGTGTGTGGTATCATTTATTTATTGATTCAACTCACCAGATATACTCATTGACCTTAGTATATATTATTTACTTTCTGGATGCCTCTGTGATGTATTGAAACTAGTATTCATCATTAGTATCATGAGGATGATCCCCTCAGTGATGAAACATTGATTAAAGGACCTACTTTTGAGATTTTAACACTATGGGGTACACCAGCTATACAAAAACCCGTTGAGTATCAAATTATACCCAATTTTCCATTGGATGAGGTTCCCAAGGTGGGAACACATCATGAGTTTCAGTGACAGAGACCCCTCATGTTTTGATGTGTTCTCAACCCATAGGCTAATGAGGACTGTCTTGAGATGATGACCATATTTTTTCATCTAGTTTGGACAATAAGATATTATATAGTGGTCCTGGTGGTGATCCTTATTCTTGGATCAATGGGATGATGATGGGGGTTAGTGACTAGATCTTATAATGAGGAGACTCTAGTGGGGTCCGAGAAGGAGTTCTTTTCAGATAGTATTTATCTCTCTCTACATTGATGGTTGTATGTATCCATGAGATTTTTTATCTCCATTACGGATTCAGGACAATATATGAGTATTCATTAATGTTTAAAAACCTATCTAGGTACTCCGAAGATATGATTCACGACCAATTATCTCGGGATCATTCCTTTGATAGAGTTTGGTGAAGAGACATCTGAGCTAGTGTTATCCATCAATGAATTCATTTCTATGTTGTAGTTCTAGATTGATTGTTGGAGGTTTAGAGTTTATGAGAATTCATACCCATTAGTTTTTGGTAGTGGGAAAGAATAAGTAGAGACCTTGGAATTAGGGAGCCAATGTCATTCTCAGGGACCTAGATGTATGGGACCTTTTAGGAGGAGGTCTTAGGATAGAGGTTCTGTGATTTAAGGATCTCATGATGGGTTCAGTAAACCCAGAGAGTGGAGGTGCTACTCATGTAATGGAAATGGTCTTGTTTCGTGATATGTTATGATCTACCATATAGCTGACAGAGAAACCATGTATGCGATGCTGATGCAGAGACAATGGCAGGATCAGATTGGTCCATAGGGAAGGGTATGTGGAAGAGGGTATGATAGAGTATAAGGGGGTGTTATATGCTTTAAATTATTACATTTATGACCCCAATTTTCCATGCCTGGCTCAGTAAGCTTGATGATAGGGCTGGGGACATCTATAGGTGGTCAGTGTTTATAACACAGAAGCTTTTGGGATGATATGAGGTGTGATATTTCTCTTTTTACCTTAGTTATATTGTTGATAGACATAGGTTCTAGTAATTCCTCTCTTTCCACATATCATTTTTGATACAAAGATATTTTAGTTGAGCCCTCAGATTGACCCATGTTCTTAGAGACTCCTAATGGACATGACGTAGCAATCACACACTTCTGATGATAGTTTGAACAGACTCTTGGAGGTGATAGTTTGGGGTGGGATTTATTTTTAGCAGCAATGAGGCCATACGAATTCATCTTAGGTATAGATTTTTTATCCATATTTCATACACAGATTGACTGTTTTCGGAGGAGGATGTGGTGGTTTCACTATGCTGGAATAAGGTTCTCCTTTTTTAGTGAAATGGAATCTTAGGTAGGACAAGACGGACTCATTCCTAGGATGGTACAACTAATTACTCACCAGTTGTCTAGCATGACCCTTCTTGTAGTTGATATTATGAGTCCCTAGTTTCTTGTAGTGGTGGTGGAGTATAAAGACATATTCCTTGAGGATATTCCCAAATTACCTCCCTACCAAGATAAAAACATCTACATTGATCTACACCATGAGGAAGCACTGATATCTACATCATCACATTGAATGGATCATGTAGAGATTCATGGAATGAGGGTTCAACAAGACGACTTGTAGAGGAATAGATTTTTTATACCCATTTTTTCTCACTATGAAGCCCTAGTTTTATTTTCCACGAAGGAATAAATGAGCTTGTGGTTGTTTGTGGACTACTGGTTCTTCATCAAGGTTACCGTGAAGAACAATTATCCAATGACAAAGATGGGTGACATCTTTTATCAGTTGATATTGGAAATATGGTTATCAAAGGTCTATCTCAAGAAAGACTATCACTAGTTGTGAGTAAAGGTTGTGGATATAGCAAATATGAAATTCAGATGTTGATATGGTCATTTAGTGTACTCAGTGATTCCATTTCGCATGATGAGTACCCAAACAGTGTTCATGGGAATCATGAACTATATCATTCATCAATTATTTCATAGGTGTTTAGTAGCCTTCATTGATGATTTTTTTGTGTACTCAAAGTCTAAGGAGGAGCATGTGAGGCACTTGAGGATGGTTCAAGATGTACTCTGGGAGAATCAGCTTTTTGAGAAGCTATCGAAGTTCAAGTTATATATTTAGGAGGTCTACCTTATAGGAAAAGATATCTTATAAATGGAGTGTTATTGGACCTAACCATGGTTAAGGTAGTGTTATCTTGGGAGCCACCCAAGGGTATGATGGGGGTGAAGAGCGTCTCTGGGTTGGGTGGATATTATATTAGATTCATTCCGAATTTATATAAGATATAAGATCCCATGAATACTATGAACCAAAAGGACCAACCTTTCATGCGGATTAAAAGGAGGTAGTAGAGTTTTCAGTAGTTGAGATAGAGTTTGATCATCACTCCCGTATTGAGATTTCCAGAGGTGGGTGTTGAGTACATAATATTCAACGATGAATTAATAATAGGTTTGGGTGTGTTCTATTATAGAGGTAGGTAGTGATGGTCTATGGTTCGTTCAAGTTGGGACCACATGAGTATTACTATGCAACAAATGATTTTGAGTTAGCAATGGTGGTCTTCGAAATAAAATGTTGTGACACTGCTTGATGAGCTATAAATTTATTTTCTATTATGATTATATGAGTCTCAAATATATCTTCTCTCAAAAGGATACTAACTTGATATAGAGGTGATGGATAGAGTTCCTCTCAGATTGTAACTCAATGATTTTCAACACTATTGGTAGGGGTAATGTTGTTGCATATTAGATTTTCCTGAGATCTTGTTTTCATCTTCCAAATAATGTGTCAGAGGATTTCAGCTCATTAGAGTTATCAGTTATAGATTTAGATGGTGAATCTTGCCTCCAGTATATGGTTCTCACCCCTATTCTTTTATAGTGAGTCAATGAGGCACAACTTGGCGATGAGAAATATTTGACACAATATACTAAGATATCAACCAGACATGCTCCTGATGGATTTTATGAATGTGGAGAGAATTTCATTATTTGTACTGGATGCATGATGGTAACAATGAATTTTTTAGAGAGGTTATGAGATAATTTCATGAATCTCCATTTTTGGTAAATCCAAGAGTGGAAAGGATGTACTAGTACCACTAACAGTAGTTTAAGAGGATAGGGATGAAGAAGGGAGTTCTATAGATTGTCTCGAAATTCCAATATTTTCATTAATTGATGACTAAGAACCATGTTTGATCAAGATTAGCTAAATACCTTGAGGTGCTGGACTGGAAGTGGTATAGAATATCGAGGGACTTCATGGTTGGTTTACCACGTATGTCTCAAGGGAATGATTATATATATGTTATTGAAAAATAACTCACTAAGTCAGCCCACTTCCTAGATATTTGGGAAAAGAGTTGTGTAGAGAGATTGGGAAGGCTATACTTGAAGGTTATAGTATGGATCAATAGATTTCCCTCAAAGATCACTTATGACCGTCATGCTTTATTTAAATATAGGTTGTGGAAAGGATTGTATGAGGCATTCATGAATTAGTTATGCTTGACAGTAGTGTTTCACCCCCAAACTAATGGCCTGATATAGAATACCATTTAGGTTCTGGGGGTATGATATGATCTTGTATATCATACTTTGGTCTTGTTTGGGAAGATCACCTACATCTTGTGGGGTTTTCATATAATAATAGTTACTATTCAACCATCAGTATGGAAATATTCAAGGATTTTTGTGGGAGACCCTATAGGTGACCACTTTTTTAGACTCATATAAGAGTATCAACACTAATGGGACTAGAGTAGATGTGAAACACTACTGATAATGTGTAGATCATCCCCAAATGGATGAAGACCGCATGGATTCGTCTTAAGTCTTAAAAGGATGAAATATAGAGGCCTTTGGTGTTTGAGGATGGATACCATGAGTTCATATAGGTTTCACCTTGATGAGGATTATAGAGATTTTGATGGCGTGAAAATATATCTCTGAGATTCATTTTCACTTTCTAGATACTGTGTAGAGTAAGAGAGGTTGTGTACCACTTAGTTCTAACTCTACTGTTAGACCTGGTACATGACATCTTCTATGTTTTGTAGCTGAAGAAGTATGTGCACAACTCATTACACATTATTAATTGGCGTGATCTAGTCATCTTGAATGGAGCTGCCTTTGATGGGTACCCTGTGGAAATAGGGGTTCACAATATGAACTGATCATTATTTGGTGAGAGATCGATTTGGTGCATGTGAAATGGTAACATGAGAATATTCTGGAGAGCATATGGGAGTGGGAGGCTCAATATCCACATCTCTTTTTTATCCCCTATTTTAAATTTTTATGATTCAAATCACCAATTTAGGGAGAATTTAATGACACATATTTTATATGTATTATTTTTGGATATTGTATGGATTATTTTCGAGACCAGGAGCTGAGACAACATGTGATTCCAAGGCCTGGTGTTCAAATAATACATATTGAAAATATATTAAATATATAAAATAGAATAAGAAATTAGATTTCCTAAAAAGTGGAATAAATTTATAACAAGAATGGATTATAAATATGAGGGAACCATGTAATTCAAAATTCATTTTTTATCCAATGTGTGATGTATCCATTATCAGCATGGTGTATTTGTGGGAAAGTCATCACGAGTGTAAAATAAATAAAATAATTAAATTATTTTTTTTTATTTTTAACTCATTGATGCTATGAATGATGTGTATTTAGGTATAATGTTATGAAGAAATTATAGTGTTATCCACCGAACCCCAGAACTGTTGGAGAGCTATTGGAGAGTGTGTTTGAGGATCTCTCTTAAATGAACATAAACTGAATCTTAGATCAGTTCTCGGTTGGAAACAGGTGCCAAGATCTCTCCAATGATAGTGATTAATTATTTATCTTCATTTGTGATCGATCCATCTTGTGGTTAGACATTTTTTGTTTCTCAATTCCTTCCTAGTTCTTGATTTCAACAATGAAAATGAATCAATTGAATAGCATAATGATTCACGGATTAGTCATTTTGCATGATTGGTTTTTTGTGTAGATTTATTTTGGGAGTTTTGTTTGTTTATTATATTTATTATTTCATCATTTTTATAGAAAAAATATAGCCTAAATGAACATGATTGAAGTTCATTTATATTTTTCAATTTTCCTTCTTTTCTCCCATTATTCTATGTGTGTTCATCATTAGGGTTTTTCCCACTAATTCAACCAAAATACCCTAGAATCAAATTTTATACAACTATTTCTAGGCGAAAAGACTCGATATTGTAGATCTGGAATTTTTATGGTGTAGGTATCATGTGATGAGGGTAGAGATGAGTGGATCAGGACCAGTTCGGAGATCATGGGTACAGTTCATGGATTCACATCGATGATGGAGGATTGGGACAGTTCCTGAATGAATAAGTCCATCTAAAATCACCTCATCAATACTGATATACCTTTATTTACCCATATCCTCATTGAATGATAATGATAGTTGTTGAAAGCGGTGAATTTTGGCATCAGAAGAGTGATTGCAAAGGTGTGAAACAAGATCAGGAAATCTAGAAATTTTCACACTACAAGGCGTGTAGCACAGAGGCAGTCATTGTTTAGTCTCCTCTTAGTGGTGTCTATTGTTTTGGTTGGAAGATATGTATCACACCAAATGTTACCTTATCACATAGTGTGTAACCCATCCCTAATGTCTACGCATGTACCTCAATCGGTACACCGACATGGTCTAGAGTACACGGGCAAAAAAACAATGTGTAATCTTATATGGACACAACTTATCTATGTGTACATGGGGATACCCATATTATGGTACATTAGATTAATTACATGGGAATTCTCATGATGTGTACTTCTACATAGACATGAACACTTGTCATTTTACATGGGCAGGACCCTAGGTCAAAAGGACATGGCGTGTATCCCAACTACACACTGTGTACTCCTTGGACGTTGTCCTGGTGTCCTTGTCCTTTGTATCTTGAAAACAGTTTGTTAGGGTGTTCTCTCAGTATCCTTTCCCTGAGGGTTATTATAGAATCTCCTTCTACACATTTTATAGTGAACTCTTTATCAAGAATTCTTGGGTAGAGTAGTTATACACCATCCATAAGGCACAAATTATGGTACTATATTCATATCTATGCCCCAACTAGAGTTCTTAGTATCATCGATACCATGACTATGTGGGTTTCAATATTCTACTTAACAGGTTAATATTGATAAAGTAGTTGGGATAACATAAGGAATTGGGAGTGATCCTAATTTTTTTATTTTATCTTTTTAGACTATCAGTGTGTGCTTCCTAAGGAGAGACCCTATGAGAACTACCCCTCAAATGAACATCATCAATGCTATCAGACATGGGAGTGTGTTCTTCCATATGAGTTCTATGTGAAACCTTTTATTTGAGATCCAAGGATGAAATTAATTTTGTTACTTACCTTTATACTATATTTATTTTTTAGAATATATGGATATTATTTTTACATTTATTGTAAACATTTAACAATATAGATCTAACTGAATTTTTTTCTTCTATGCTTTGTGGTTTCATGTTTTCCTACTATGTATTGTTATACTCACCCTTGAATGGTTTTTTCCCACTCGTGTCGTGTCACCTGCCAAAGGTCGACCATTCAAAAGAGTACTAGATGGGCCAAGAAAAGACCATGCTTAGTGAGACTGGATATACCAAGGGTTGTTCCTATTGTATCTTGGTATCATTCACTATCATTACTTTCTAGTTGGACTGAATTTCAGAATATTTTTTGGTGGGATTTTATTTGGACTTCTTTACGTTCCTTTACATCGTGTTGCAATCTGGTCTAGGGATTTAGATATATACATTCAAGTTTGTTCATTTTTTTGCATCTCATCATATTATGGGATTGTGTGTGTGTGTACATAGGCTAAGGCCCCCCATATTATTGATATACCTACTCAACACTAGTCATCATTCCCCTGTCCTATTGGAGGTAGGCTGGGGGACTCACGTTGTAGGCCCCATTGGGATGGGCTGTGACAGTTTATAGGAATGTGGTGTTAAACCAATACATTATGGGGATCTATCTAATTTGATATTCCCTGAATTTTTCCTTGAATATGAAAATGATTATTTATACTTATGTGTATTACACAAGATTATGTTTTATGATTAGGATATGCTCCCATGGATCATAATTAATTATCGATGATTTCATACTCTTATTATTTATGTATTAGGTTTTAAAAAAAATATTTAATCCTTGACTCATGGTTTTAAAAAATTTCAATATGAAAATTTATGTTATTTCCATAAACATTAATTATGTTCTCATACCTATATGATCATCTAATACTCAATTATGATCATTGATTAATAATTCCTATGTATTTAATTTCTGAGAATTTGAGATAACCCTTATTATGTTACCATTTCCCCATGTTATGAAGACTAATATTATGTTAGATATGTCTAAACGGGTATTATATGAATTGAATTTTGTTGCATATGTGGAATCCAAATTATGGAATAATAAAATCTAAGTATACCATGAAAATGATTAATATATGGGAAAACCATTGGTTTTTATGTAAAAACTTTTCTTAACTATCAGATTATGTAAAAATAAAAGGACTTTGATATATAATTACCTAAATGTTACTTATAGATATTGTATTTGGGGATGGCTAAATTTGGGTGTGTTGAGTGGTTGTTAAAGCCAGTATGTAAATAAATTTTTAGCATTGGAATCATGTGTATGGGTGCCAGGCTATATTAGTTGCTATCAAATCAGGCTTTAGATAAATTTATAGTTTAGGAAGTTATCATATGAGGATAATTTAAGAATCATATATGCCATCATGGTTTGATAATTTTAATGTTGATAATAAGTTTAAATGTATAAATACCCTTTTTAGGTTTTATGTGATAATATCACGAGCTGATTAATAGTAATTTGAGAGATGATTAAGGAATATATAAGACTTTGGGTTTTTATATGATTTAATACTGATTTAATATTAATTTTTATGGTATTTCATGTTATTTAGGGATTTGGATAAGAAAACATTAGTGAAACCCTATAGATAATTATAATTATAGGAAAACATTAATATTTTGGGTAAAGTATAGAGTGTATGGTTTCCTAGAATGAATATCCCCATATGGATACAGATAAGAAGATTCAGGATTTGGAATATATGTACAAGTGGTAAAACCCCTTAAATAGTTTTCATGGTTATTAACTCAATCTTCACTCGGTTTACAACAACAAATCCTAACTACACACCTGGTTTGACATTGCTAAGGGATGTGATTTAGTTACTTTAAAAAATCTCTGTTAACCATTATAATTGATTTTAATATTTTGTTATTAGTTTCATGATAGAATAATGTTTAATGGGTAGAATGAGTTAATTTATATTGGAAATATAAGTTGATCAGTATGAATGAACTCAAGGACTGAAGAGTGATTCATTATCAAGGTGATTCATGTTATTTTAAGAATGATTAATATATTAATGGGGCCATATATTTCCACGTTTTTTGGGTTTATAATATATTAAGGAAATTTTTTTTAAATTATTATTGATGTTTATTAATTTATGAGATACAATTTACATTGATTTAATCTTTCTGATTTTGGGGTTTCAATTTTGGTCAAGCATAACATGAAGAGTTTTAGGATTCAATTATTTGTTGAAGTATTTGAGTTAAACATTGGGTATAATGATTTAGGTTTTTGAGATTAAATTATTACTTATTTAGATGAAGTTTTATTCATTTTGAGTATTATTTTAGGTTTGGTTAACCATTTTGGTTTTTGTAAATGGAAACTAATAGGACGAATAACATGTCCTTTTTTTGGATTGTATGATCCATTAAAATATTATTTTAAGGCTTCAGTCATGAAAGATTCTTCATGGTTATTACTCATTTAGATTATGAGATAAAATAGAAGTGCAAAACTGCTTGAAACACAACTGAAGTAATAAATTATACTTATTAATAGAAAAAAAGTGTGGGTTTTTTCTAGAATTCTATATATTAATGGTATAATAATTACCCAAATCAAGAAACATAAAATTAAATTTATCAAGTAATATGTGTAAAGTACAAATCAACTATCACAGAATGTTTTAGGAAACTCATTAAAAATTATGAGTCTTATAATGATACATACATCATTTTTGAAACATTTAATTAATAAATACTGGGTTTCTTAGTAGTGACTTATAAATTGATTATCATGATAAAATCTTTAACAAGTTTTATTATTATGTCATGATACACTCATTTTTAAAGGAAAAAATTAAAATATTGAGTACAAAATTTATTTAAGTAAAAAGAATGTGACACCGCATGATTTAAATAAGTAATTCTCCTTTAAATATCTTAATGTTTGATATCTCACATTACACACAACACCGAACTGAAATGAGTCCTGATATGATACAATAATAATTTATTACATAGAAATATAATATTCAATTATTATACTTTCATTTTTTTATTATTTTTTGATTGATTAAATCTAATAAATAATTAATATGATATGATTAAAATCATTAAAACATAAAAGGAGTGATTTTTCAAAGAACTATATTATTGTGTAGTGTATTTTAATAGATTGGTCACTTTGAAAATATTTCAATGTATTACATAATATATTAAATCTCAATTAAATTATATTATTATAAAAATCTATTAAGAAAACATGAATTTTAAAAAAGGATTTTTTCTATAAAATGTATTTTTCATTATATTTAACATTTTATTTTAGAATATAAATTGACATATTTTATAATTTGAGTTTGATTAAAGTATCTTAATTTCTAAATGAACCATTTAAATATTATAATTGGATGTATTTTTTTGGTTTCTTTGAAAAGGTTTATTGTTATGAGAAGAGTGAAAATTACTGATTTTACATGTACTGTGACATTTAAAGTGTAATTATTGTATAAAAATGAATTATAATTTTGTAAAAAATATATATACTAAATATATATTCAATAATTAAAATAAATCATCTAAAAATATTATGTTTAATTTATAAACCAATGATTTAAAATTTGAATCATAAGTTAAATTTTATTCTAATAAAACAAATTTTTTTGAATTTTTTCATTAATTTAGTAATTTCAATGTTACATATATTTTTTATCTCCTTTTAAAGTAACAGAAGTATCTTATATTCTTTTATAAATCAATAAATTTTATATGAATAAATTATAAACAATTTTTTGCTGTAAAATTATTTTTATGCTAAAACTGCATTTTTTTTAAAACTACTTTTTGTTGTGTTTTGTGCACTTATAATAAAATTCATTTTTACCTCCTATAGGTATTTAATATTATAAAATGTATGTTGGATCATAAAGTACATTAAGACAGATAAATACAAGTGGTGGGGAATTGTATGTATAAAAACTTTCATTTTTAATCATAAAACGAACTTAGTTTAAAAAGGTTAAATAAGTCATATTCACAAACCTCTTATATATTCAAATGGTAATCAGACTTGGATCATTTCATTTGATGAACAAAGTATCGTAATCATGAATATTTTTATATGTATTCCTCAAGTCGTAATAAGAAAATGATTCTACTTTAACCATATATAGAATAATATTCAGTATGTTGTGGTAATGTATTCAGAGTTTAATCATATTCATAGTAGAAATGATTTAATTAGAGTAAACACAGAAATAATCGTAATCACAATGGTTATGATAAATCAGTGTTTTAAAAAAGTAGTTACCTATCTTAAAGAATATAGAATCATAATTAGATTATATAATATCCACAAAATAATAAATTATATAATAGTTTTATCATAGTGAAATCTATTATGATAAACAAGATTCAAAAAAAAGATGAATATAAAATGATTCACTTTCAATTAAAATTGTAATGGAAATAAAATAATTGTAATAAAACCAATACAAAAATGGATAAAATTTTTTAAACCAAATAGTAGGGTATCCAATAACATAGGATAATGTTCTTTTGTTTTTTTCTTATAAGAAATTTTGTCACTCCCTTACTTGGGAAAACCCTCAATACGATGATCAGTTTGTCTCACTTTCCTCGTGAGCCCTTGATACGGTGATCAGTATCTTTGTATCGCTATCCTCACAATCCATCGAAACAATGATCAACTTCTCTATGTCACGGTCATCATGCATCCTCGATTGTATTAATGTGGTAGGTCTTTATGATTACAAACATAAAAAGATTAGAATTACGAGGAACAAGTTGTTCACTCTTATAAGCATCAGGGTTCTTAGACACTAATATTGTTCAAACTGAAAATGTTCAACACTTCAATTCTAACTCTTCTAATGGTCGTGTGTTTAAAGGAAATATTCCAATGGTCATCTTGATTATCCAACGGTCATATTTTCTTTATATTTTTTACAATGACTTGGATGCCTGGAACATCAATTATTCCTATAATAGAATGACTTTTGTAGTTTTTTTATACACCGTTTGGAGTGTAAAATTTACTTCATTATGAAAGAATATCATTTTCCGTATTCAATATTTAAACATTGATAAATATTATTGATTTCCTTTCACAATCATATTAAAAATTTCTTAGTGAGTATGATTTAGATGTAATCATATTCTATATCAAGTTTGATTATAAAAACATTTACCAGTAAAAAGATAAGACAAAAAGTCTTTAAATCCTATTTTATAAAGGTCAATCTGATCATTATCTATTCCATACTTATTCTGATAATTGTAATGAATAAATTAGGTTAATTTTCAAGAATACTTTAAAACTAATTCTAAGTTTGGTAACATATACATGTTTCCTATGAAAACATTTTTTAAATACTTTAGACACGAAAGAGTTAGTAATTGAGTATTTAAAAACGATTTTGTGATTTACAAAACAAAAGGAATGGAAAATTAAAAAATAAACTCTAGACTCATCAATGTCCCAATTTTTGGAAAGAAAAAACTGCAATACATAAATATAAAATAATTTTTAATGATAAACTCAAGTCCATTATTCTTTTTATGAACTTCGTATTGAGAATTAAAAATTAATTCATATCTCCCCCTAAGTTCATAAATCATCTGAATAAGATGATTAATATTACTAAATTATCCTTAGTATATGAACTTCCCCTAAGTATCATATTATATTATGTAGATGTATCCCCCCCCCCTTACATAAAACATCTCCTACTTTTAAAAAAAATCTCCCACTTCATATAAATTTATCCCCCGCTGAGATTTTCAAGATATGAATGGGTAATTGTCACAAAAATGAATTATTTTGAAGGTAAATTTCATTTAATTTCTATTATTTCTTTGTTTTGGGGTGTCCCATGCATTTATTGGGGAAAGGGTGAGTATTCATGATTTGGTCCAAACTATGAGCACATTTCCATATTTAAAAACCAATTTTGTTTCTTCTATAACTCATTAATTTTTCAACATTTTTCACTCATTCAACTTCCAAAATGGCCTCCACTACCCTATTTACACCACTATATCAATTTTGACCCTTTATACATCCATATTCATGGTGTATTTGGGTTTTTATTTAAGAAATTGTGGAGGACCAAAATCCCATTTCTAGTTTTAAAAAACATTATTTATTTAATTTCTTATAAATTTTTTTATGATTGTTAGGTGATTACAACTCTCACTCAATTCCATTAACCCTAGGTTCTCCCCCATTCAATTTTACCCCTCTTTGGAGATCATATGTAACATGAATTAGGGAAAAACATCTTAGGCTTTTGCAAAATTTTCACATTTGAAGAGGTAACTTGATTCCCTTATAAATCCTTCAATTTTTTTTATTTTCCCCCCATTTTAGTTCTCTCAAGACCTTTGTAGCCTAAATAAAACCTCACAAGCATTTTTGTAATTTGCAAATTCTATTACTAGTGTATTTGGGTCGATTTCTTCAAAATACCTCAAGTAAGTGGGTCGTCTTCCTTCTTCCTCCCATTTACATAGGGTATCATCCATTTTCTTAGAGTTTATTCCATTTATTCTAAATGGTCCTAATTTCCAGAAAGTGGGGATTTGAACCTAGGGTTTGATATAGAATTTCATGATATATTCTTGTGTTTTTAGGCTTTATCTAAGTCCCTAATGGTGTGGCAGTGGTGCGGTTGAACATTCGCACAAAGATTCAAGTGTTTTGACACTTGTGGTTGGTGATTCCACATGTAAGCATCGATGGATGAGTTATCTTTGAATAATATACATTTTTAGAATATGTATCCTTCATTATCCTTGTTGAAAAATTTAGTTTTGTTAAAATTTGTTAAGAAAATGTTTTTTAGGTACCAATTTTTTGTTAAATTGAGTGTTTTACATGTCTATTTTATGTTATGCCGATTGGGGTTGTTTTATAACTCTCGTAATAGAATTATAAAAAAAATTAGTGCTGAAAATATCTTTTTTAGTTACTATGGGTATACACATAGTGTTAAATGTGGGATTTTTAATGTATTTTATGTGCAAGACATTGTTAAATTTTGTGAAGTTATTCTATTGAAATTATAATGGTTTTACTTAGTGATGTAAGTGGTGAAATGCATGTGTAAAAACTATTTTGAGTTTAATATGAACATAACTGATGTGTTTATGTGATAATTTATTTTGGTAACATGTGAAAATGGTTTGAGCACAATGGGGGAAACCTGGGTATCTACGAGGGAGGATATATACTAGTACGCTAGCAATCTGGAGCGGTTTTATCCTTGTTTCACTAAGAAAAATGGATAAAAAACACTAACAAAACTATATTGATGATGATTTTGGACCATTAGGTTATGGGTATGTTCATTACAAGTGGATCGTGCATGGGAATGGATTTTTCTATGGTTACATTACACCGAGGTACGAGGTACATGGGGCCCCAGACTAACTAGTGCCTAGGGGTATTCCTGATAATAGTGCTCATTGACTCCTTTATATTTATCTTTGTTATATGATTGTTTTGGATTGAAAATAAAGTAACTTAAATGTTTTATTAAAATGTTCTCACTCATGTAAAATTCGTTTTCAAAATTTTTTTCATTTAAAAGTTTCATTCCTTATAAATTATATCCACAGCTTCTTGCTTATCAAAACTGGCATGGTTTTTATCTTATATTTATTACTCTATGAAATATCATGGTGGTATCATATTCATCATTATATCACACCCTAATTAAACCCATTTTGATTAAGTAGACTTGATCATGCTTGACACAGGTAATAGGAAGTCCTTGGGTGATGGCGGTTCAGGTTGTCAGTTCACATCCATGGTGCGGTGTTGTGGAAATGGCTTGTGGGTGATGACCCCTTGTAGTTTGGAGTACTTGGAGCTATTTTAATGATACTTTTATTTTTCTTTTGACCTCTGGTTCTATGATTAAACCTATGTATTTAGTTCTAGATTTTTTTTAAATCTTGTTTGGAATTAATTTTCAGATTCATTTTATCGATTGTTTTTGATATTTTATGTATCCATACTTAGTTAAATCAATCCCAATAAAAAATATATCATACTCAGGAACTTTTTCAAGCCTATGGGGATAGAAAATTACCTTTGGGACTTATTACATTCTTGGTTTAGTGCTGGTTTTCTTGGTGACTAGATTCGGTTCGTGATAAAATGGTATCAGAGCCAGGTTAATGTTTTTGGGTTATATTATTATTTGGGGGTGAGTCAGGAAACAATAGATGTCAGACTATCGGGGCACGGATTTTTGGTCATGATTAGGGTTATTTTCCTTCATCTATCTTTGAATATATCGAGTCACCATGGGTCATTGGGAATTTTGTTTCACTTCACTTCCAATTGGGATGTGTGGGCTGCAGACCACACATGGACATCGGCTGGGGATGGGGAAGTTTTTTATTTTGTCATTGTAATGTGTTTGGATTATTTATATTTTATGTTATTGATGAAATTTTCAGAATTTTTTTACTGGTTTTTTTTCTTGTGACTGTTTACTTTTGTATCAACATGCCTCCCCAGAAGGATCCCATGCACCCACGGGAGGAAGTTGAAGAGATTTCTCCCTCACCGCTTGATCAAAGGCTAATAAAGGTTGTGGTATGGGATGTACAAGCTCTAGGAAGGTGAAATGATCCTATTACAACTCATGTTAGAGAGGATGAGACTATTTTTTGGAAGTAAAAGGCCCAGGAGTTCCAAAAAAACAAACCTCCTTCTTTCTGAGGTAGCATAGAACCCCAAGAAGTAGATGAATGACTCGAAAAGATCAAGTGAATGTGCGAGTTTCTGGACACACCTAAGGAGGTCAAGGTGAAGTGGACCTCATTGTTGTTGGTGGGTCGCAACCGCGGGTGGTGCAGATCATTAATTCAAACTGAAAATAATGAGCAGATGTGCTGGGGAGATTTAAAGGTAGTCTTCGATGAACAAGTACTACCTTGAAGTCTTGGTATGTGATAGATCCTGAGAGTTCATGGATCTAGTTCAGGGTGATCTTTATGTGTTGGAGTATGCCAACCGTTTTGCAGATCTGGTTCGGTATTCTCCTAAATTCATCTCTAATTAGAATGTGATGGCCCAGATATTTGAGAAAGGCTTACGGTCAGTGATATACTCCTAGGTTTTCTTATTTAAGTTGAGGACCTATGATGAGGTGGTTAACCGGGCGTGTATGGTTGAGATTGAATGAAAAAGGAGGGATAGTTTATATATGATAGTATCAGAAGTGGGAATTGTTAGATCTTTGGAGAAGAAAAGGAAGAAAGAAGAGTAGGGTAAGAAGGGAGGTGGTAGTTCATGCCACTTTTATATGCAATTTTCATATGTGGCTTCTAATGCGAGATCCTCTGTGTGCCACCAGTGTGGGAGGCCAGGGCATATCTGACTAGAATTAACATTTCCTCCTAAAACCTATTACCATGTGGAGGTATGGGTCACTTTCAGCACTGGTGTCACGTCCACTTCAGAAAAAGGCAGGATCAGTGGATTCAAGAGGAGTTCCGGCTTAGTTAGAGCCATCGAGGATGGGGTATATCGATTTTGAGGCTGTGATGGTAGGGACGGGTCATATTATGGGTAGATCTAGTTTATGACACAACTACACACTAGTGGTCTTCCTCAGGTATAGACCAGACATCTCCATGTGTTGGACCAGGCACCAACAAGATTAGTGGTGGGACCGTCAACATTTCATTTTACCTTTTTTATTGAATCTTCGATAGTTGATACCCTTTTTGGTATTGGTGCCTCTGTTTTATTAATTTTTTCCAATTTTTTTGAACATGATGAAATTTCCAACCGAATTTTTATCTTCTGCAATGCAGTTGGTAACACCTCTGGGAATGAAGAAGGAGAAGGGTCTCAAGTGCATGTCATGTGCGCTTTCTATGTCAGTGATTAAGATGGAGTGGGACCTCTTTCTCTTAGATATAGATTTATTTGATATAATAATTTTCATGGATTGGATAGTACACTTCTTGGTGCACATTGATTCTTATTGGTGGTGAGTGAGTTTCACAACACCTGATGGGAGTCATCGGGTTTTTCGAGGGGAAGGGGATCCTCGGTCGAGTAGTGTGGTACATCCACTCCCAGAGTTGGGAGATCTTGTTTTCCAATTACATCCACTAACGATTGGGGATGATGGTCCTTTTCATGATGGTGGAATACTTCATGTAGTGGGTGATTTTCCATAAGTATTTCTAGATGATTTTTCTGGTTTCCCCTAGAGCAGGATGTAGAGTTCTCAATTGATCTAGCATAGAGACCACATATGATATCACTTATCTCATTTTGTATATACCCCATTGAGCTGAGTTAATTAATGATATAGATGGATGAATTAGAATCCAAATGATTCATTCTCCTGAGCATCTCTCTTTGGGACGCTCCTGTGTTGTTTGCGAAAAGGCTCACGGATCCCTCTTGTTGTGTATTGACTACCAGAAACTGAATAAGGTAACAATAAAGGACAAATATCCTTTTACTTGAATAGATTACTTGTTAAATCAGTTGAAGGGAAAGGTAGTTTTTTAAAATCTACATTCATTCAAGCTATCATCAACTCTGGGTGAAAGAGGCAGATATCCCAAAGACAACCTTTCGAAGCAAGTACGACTACTTTGAGTAATTGGTCATTCCCTTGGGATTGACCGATGCTCTAGCTATCTTTATGGAACTCATGAATAGGGTGTTCCATCTGTATCACGATTACTTTTTCATGGTATTTTTGGACGACATCTTATTTTATTCGGGATCTATGTAGGAACATGAGCATCCCATGTAGAACTTTTAGGGAACTTTGTGAGATCATCACCTTTATGGAAAGTTTTCCAAGTGCAACTTCTGGTTCTTTGAGGTGAAATTTTTGGGGCATGTGATCTCATAGCAGGGGGTTTATGTGGACCCTATGAAGATCAGTGTGGTTATGTCATGGAACAGCCAAAGAACGTGTTTGAGATCAAGAGTTTCTTCAGCCTGGCTGGTTAATACAGGCGATTTTTTTAGGATTTATCTTAGCTTGCTTCACCGATGATCGTGATAAAATGAAAAGGGGTGAAGTTTCTATGGTTCCCAGAATGTCAGGAATCCTTCGAGTAGCCTAATATGTGGTTGAATAAGACCCCCATTCTAACATTCCAGAGGCTTCAAAGGGGTATGTTGGGTTTTGTGATGCATAAAGTATGGGTTTGGGGTGCGTGCTTATGTAGGATGATCACATGGTGGCGTATGGCTCTCACTAACTCTGACCACAAGAAAATAATGACTCAACCCACAACTTGGAGTTGGAAACTATGATGCATTATTTGAAGACTTGGTTTCACTACAACTTTGGGGAGAATTTCGTGGTATACTATGATCACAAAAGCTTGGCCTATATCTTCTCACAGAAGGACCTCAACATGAGGTATCATCATTGGATTGAGTACATGCAGGGGTTCGACATTGACATTGTATATGCCCTAGGAAAGGGTAATGTGGTGGCTGATGCCTCAAGCGGAAGAGAACTAGTGTAGGATTTTAGGAAGTCCAGTGATTAGTGGAATCTAATGGCACTCTTTGCTCATATGCATGTGGAGACCAAGGAGAAAAGTGGGGGTGTGTTCTTCTAGAGATTTTAGTTGAATCCTTCTATGGTGGATCAAATTCAGTAGTAATATCCTAGTGATGAGCTTTTTCAGCAGTTGAAGTAGTTTCTTCATGGTGGGGAGACATCTTTTGATTGGTCGTCCACTCTCGTGGAAATCATATGCTTCAAGGGTCATTCAGTAATGTTTCCTTCTATGTGGAAGGTGGTGATGCATGATAGCCACCAGGCTTACTAGGTTGTCCATAAAGGTTCCAAAAAGATGTATTATGATGTCCATTGGATATTTTGGTGGCCTGGTACGAGATGAGACATTGCAGACATCGTGTCGAGATGCTGCACATGCCAGTAGGTGAAAGAAAAGCATCAATGGCCCCTCAGTTTTCTCTAGTTGTCACCCATTCTTACCTGGGAGTGGAATAAGGTCTCCATTGACATCGTTGTTTGCTTGCCTCATACACCTCGGTGTAAGAATTCCATTTGGGTGGTGACTGATCATCTAACCAAATCCACCAACTACATTCCAATAAGAGATATAGCTAAAGGGGATGAGTTGGGCCATTAGTATCTTCATAATGTGGTAAGGCTCTATGGTGTACCGTTCACATTTTCTAATATTGATACCCAAGATTCACTTTTTGTTTTTGTGAAGGCCTTAATATGGCCTTGGGGTCTATGATTAAGATGATCATGCCATACCATTCTCAAACATACGGTCAGACAGAGTGGGCGAATCAGATTTTGGAGGACATTCTTCGTGCATGTGTTCTAGAATTTTGAGGTTCCTCGGATAACCATTAATGATTGGTTGAGTTTTCTTATAATAACAAATACAAATCCTCAATTCAAATATCTCCTTTTGAGGAGCACTACGTGCAGCATTATTGGTACCACTGTGTTGTGCTGAGGTAGGTGACACCTCACTACTAGGGCCATGTCTGGTGCAGGAGACATTTGATAAGTTCAAGTTGATCACGCAGTTCTTATTGACCGCTCAGAGTCTCCATAAATTATATTCTGACCAGAGGCATCGAGAAATTGAGTTTTCTGTGGTGAGAGGGTATTCTTGAAAATGGCCCCTCGACTAGGCCATCGTTGATTGGGAAATCAAGGGAAGATGAAGTCGTGGAATGTCAGACCTTTTTAGATCACTAAGCATATTGGTAAAGTAGAATAAAAGTTGTCCTTACCTTCTAAATTAACATCCATCAATTACATCTTCCATGTATTCTATTTTATGAAATATAACCCAGATCCATCCCATGTACTAAATTGGGTGGAGTTGGATAAAGAGCCTATTTTGTCTATTTTTTAGCGGCTGATGTGAATAGTAAATTACCAAGAAAAGGTGCATTGAGGAAATTCTATTCCACTAGTTTGGGTCCTTTGGCATCATTATAATGATGTACAGAAAATTTGGGAGTGGAAGTTATGGGTTGAGATGGAGTACCCTTTCTTGTTTTCGGATCAAGCTTTAGGTTGACTTTCCAGGGTGGAAATTATTTCATGTTGGGGAGAATATTCAAATCCATGACTTATTTAATGTTAAATTTCATTTAATTTCCATTGTTCATTTTTGGGAGTTTTCCATTGCATTTGTGGATGAAAGGATGAGTTTTCATGATTTGGGTCAAACCTTGAGCCCAATTCCATATTTAGAATCCAATTTTGTTTCTTTTAGAACTCCTTTATTTTTCAAACTTTTTCACCCATTCCACTTCTAAAATGGCCTCCACTAACCTATTAACACCAAAATATCAATTATTACCCTTTAAGAATCCATAACCATGGTGTATTTCGGTTTTTAATTAAGTAATTGGGACAACCTAGTATCCCATTTCTAGTTGTAAAAAAAATTGGTTATTTAATATCTTATTAAATTTTTATGATTTTTCGTTGATTCCAACTCTCACCTGAGCCCACTGACATTAGTAACCCCCACCACAATTATCATTTTCCCTCTCTTTGGAGTTCATATGCATCGCAAAATTGGACATAACTTCTTAGGCTTTCACAAATCGTCCATATTTGAGGAGGAAACTTGTTTCCTTTATAACTCCTTAAATGTTTACTCGTTTTCCCCCATTTATGTCCTCACGTGTCCTTAGAAGCCTTATTTGTACCTCACTTTCATTTTTTTTCTATTTGTAAATTCATATACTAGTGTATTTGGGGGAGATTACTTCAAGATACCTCAAGTAAGTGGGTCTCCATCCTTCTTCCTCCCATTTGCTAAGGGATTCTTCCTATTGATTAGGGTTTCTTCCATTTCTTCTTGAAGATAATAATATATATAAAGATGGGATTAAAACCTAGGGTTTTATATTGGGTTTCTTGGTCTGTTGTAGTGGTTTTAGGCTTGATCTAAGTCCATCATGGTGTGACGGTAGTGCAGAAGAACTTTTACACAATGATTTAAGGGTTTTGACACTTGTGTTAGGTGATTCCATGTGTACGAGATGAAAGATTATTTAGCTTTTGTTAATCTACATTTTTATCATACTTATATTTCATTCTTTTTTTTGATAAATTTCGTTTTGGTGACTTTTGTTAGGAAAATTATTTTTAGGTACCAATTTGGTGTTAAATTGGGTGGTTTTACATGTCTATTCTAGGTTATTCCAATTAGAGTTGTTTTATAACTCTTTTAATGGATTTATAAAAAAAAATTAGTGCTGAAAACTCTATTTTGTGGAATATGGGTTTAGACATAGTGTTTTAATTTGGAGTTTTTAATGGATTTTGTGTGCAAAATATTGTTAAATTTTGTGAAGTTATTCTATTTAAATTCTAAAGGATTGACTGAGTGATGTAAGTGGTGAAAAACATGTGTAGATACTATTTTGAGTCTATTATGACCATAATGTATCTATTTATATGATAATTGATTTTGGTAGCATGTGAAAATGGTTTGAGATATGTACTCACACGCTAGTGATCTAGAGCGGTTTTATCCCTATTTCACTAATAAAAATGTATAAAGTCAAGAATAAAAAAAATATATTAATGATGATTTAGGACCACTGGGTTATGGGTATATTTCCTACTAGTGGCTTCTGTATGAGAACCGATTTTTCTATGGTTATTTTACACCGAGGTACGTGTACATGGGGTCTAAGACTGACTAGTTCCCATGGGTATTCCAGAGATTAGATCTTAGTGACTCTTGTATATTTATCTTTTGGAATATGGTGGGTTTGGATGGAAAATATAGTATCTTACTTGTCTTATTTAAATTTCATCACTCAGGTAAAATTCCCTTTAAAAACTATTTTCATTTAAAAGTTTCATTCTATAGGAATTATTTCCACCACTTCTTGCTTATCAAAACTGGCATGCATTTTATCTTATACTGCATACTCTATGGAATATCTTGGTGGTATCTTATTGGGATTAATATCACACCCTACTTAAACCCCTTGGGTGTAAGAAAACATGATCTTGTTTGATATAGGTAAAGGCAAGGCCTTGGGTGATGGTTGTTCAGGTTGTTAGTTCCCATTCAGGGTGTGGTGTTGTGGAGATGGATTATGGTTGTTGACCCCTTGTTGTTTGGATTCTGTAGGGTTGTTTTGATGATAAATTTATTTGTATTTGGACCTCATGTTCTATGTTTCAACCTATGTATTCAGTTTTGGAATTTTTTAAATTCTTGATTGGCCTGAATTTTCAGCTCGGTTTATCTAATTTTTTTAAAAAAATTTATGTATCCATACTCTGATAAGTCATTACCAAACCAAATTATAGGATACCTAGGCACATGTTCTAGCATGTGGGGATATGAAACACCCTTTTTTCCTTGTCACAGTATGGGTTTGGTGTCGGTTTTATTAGAGACCAGGTTCAGTTCGTGATAGAAAGAGTTTTGTAATACCGGAAATGGGTTAGAGAAACAACTATATGAAACCATATAATGAAGTATATTATAAAAAAAATGAAAGAACATAAATTTTTTTGGAATTTTGATATATTTTAAAAATACTTAATGAGATTAAAAATTTCCTTGTTGATGAAATTGTTTCAAAAATATACAAGAAGTGTTCAGAGAAAAAATTCAAACTTTCTTTGGAATCAGATATCTCACAATGGCCTTTTCTTTTTCAGCTTCATTCTATAATATTACTAATTTTAAATGAATTATTCCTGAGTAAAATTATTCTTTTATAGATCCATTGACCTTTCCTCTTGAATTTGAATATTTTTATCTTGCATCTGAATATTTTTTTTCTTAGTTCTGATGTTTTTTATAGAATTCATTATTCAGAGTACTTACAGCCTCATTAAATTTTTCAAGTCTCCTTATCAAATGATCTAAATAAATCATATTTAGACACATCGTATTCTAAATATTGGTACAATTAATAGTTTGATCTTTGAATTATTTAATAAAGTTTACACATTATGCTATATCATTTGTTAATAAATGAAAAAAAAATTGTGAAATATTTCACGTCCCTCTTTATCTCTTAAAAAAATTCATCATAAATATTTAGATCTATATTGACTTTTCATGACCTCATAGTCATTTTAATAAATGAATTTCTATGATTATGATAAAAATATAGATGGGGTTTGAAATCAACTTCTAGATTAGATATTTCTCAGTCGGGATGTTTGTCAAATCCATTTTTTGATTGAAAAAATACTAATTTATCTGGCCCTGAGACTGTAGTTTTATAACATAAGGAATTTTTCTTTCAAGCCTTTTAAAATTATAAAAAATTAATTCTACTCTTTTTGAATAAGTTTTTCTTCCAGAACGATATTGATTTTATTCTTCATTCTCAGGAGGAATGATGTAGCTGGTTTTAATTTCTTCTTGAGTTGTTTTCCTTTCTCCTTTTCTGACACTGATTTTCCAATTTTTTGATCAACTAGATTTCCCTCAGAAATCTCAAAAGTATCTATATCAATCCTTTTACTTACTTATGTTTTTTAAATTTCATATTATTCATCCTTCTTATATGAATATTCGGATTCTTGAATTGATGGGGGTGTAATTTATCTTGACTAATTGATATCTCTTTTTTTATTTGTCAGGGAAGAAAATTCATTTAAAGAAGGTTATGAAGTCCACAAGGAAATATTACTTGAAGGAAAATCTTCTCTCTGAAGAATTTTTTTTCATCCTATTCCTAATAATTTTCAACAATACAAGTTTCCTTTACAAAATTTTATTCTTTCTCTTCTCATTCTTCTTTATCTTCTTCATCATCATACACTTCTATTTCAATATATTCATTGTCTTATTCAATACCTTTACTCCATTTTTATATAACTTCTATTTCTGCATCATATTCTTCCATTTCTATTAGAAACAACTCATGTATTTGTGCCTCTAATCTCAAATCACCTTTCCCAACTCGAACGGATTCTTTATCAACAACAACTTTTTTTCTTTTTCACTAATAGTCGGAATATTAGCATGGGAAATAGTTATTTCATGAGAAGAACATCCAGAATCCATGTTTGGTAAAAAAAAATATTTTCAGAAGTGTCATCAACTTATTTATTCAAATATTCAACTAAACATTCACTTTGAATTTTCTTATTTTGTTTCTTTTCCTTTTCTTGTTTCTATAGAACTTCAGCACCATTTAACATTAATAAATGAATTTGGTTGGATAATGTCTGATCTAAGGATATTCTTCTTTTATTTTGTCCCTTCTCAATATCCATTCATCAAATACATCTTTCAAGTTTTTCTTTTGTTTATTTTCATTTAATGATACAAAAAATAATTTTTCTAACTATCTTTTTCATGATTCAAGAAATATTTGGGAATTCATTCTTAGAATGTTCAT
Organism: Viscum album; assembly: GCA_963277665.1. NCBI lineage: Eukaryota > Viridiplantae > Streptophyta > Magnoliopsida > Santalales > Viscaceae > Viscum > Viscum album. Next base: position 410,067,343 of record OY728130.1, read on the forward strand.
AATTACTTAAATTGGATTGAAAAACAACTTTATTATTCTTTTTGAATTTAATAACTACATCACGATTCTTGGATCTTATCAGATTTCTAGTATAAGAAAACGAAACTCCACAATTCTTTATTATTATATTCTATTCATCTCTTTTCATTATACCCTCATATTATAAAAGGGTTTGAGATAAATTAATAGGCTTGAGATTTGTTATCTTCCTTGATTCATCATCAATTTTTCTCTCAGATTCCCACTCATTGGTCATGGTATTAATTTAATTTTCCACAAGGATTTAATCATCAAAATATTTATCTACATATATTCGAGGCTATTTAATATTTTCATAAACCATTGTTGTACCTTTGTAATAGGTTCACCAAAAAGGGAATTCAAATACTTGATAGTCAAATATAAGAATTTATCTTCTATTTTAAACAACATTTGATGTTAGAAAATGAGTAATATCTTGACTTTTTAATATATTAATAATATCTTCTCAAGAATAAGTTTTATTATAAATACCCATGGTCAAAGAAAAAAAGTAATGTGTTTTCAACTCTTTAATTCAATTGAAACTCTTGTTTTTCCAAATTTATATAGTACTCACCTATTTTATAAGAATCTTGTAATCCCTAATTAACATGAAAACATTGTCGACTCCAATATTTATAACGAATTTCTTCATTTTATCACTCTTATACTAAAAATCATCTCTATAAAAAATATGGGGACTATTTAGATTAAGTTTTTCTATTGAAAATACATTGATTACCACTATCATTAAAACAAATATAAATATTACATTCCATAATAAAATTTTGTGTAGAAAATATTTATAAAAAACATTATAACAAAATTAAATTAGATATACAATAAAAAAAAGAGTAAGAATTTGAGCTATGGAAACATCCTCTAATAATGAATATATGTATCAATGTTATAAATACTTAGATCATATACAAAATTTTGGATTATAATGATTATGAAGATGGATAAATACAATATGGGGGTTGTTTATATGTTCAAAAACATTTAGTTTTAATATTAAAATAAATGTTTTTTAACAAGGATAAACAAAATGTATTAAAAAAACCTCTTAAGTATTCAAATGGTAATTGGACTTGGCCCTTAGGTCCGATGAAAAAAGTATCATAATAAAGTAGATTATGAAATTTATTCTATAGGTATTAAAAATAAATGATTATAATTTACAAAACATATAAAATTTCATTTAGTAAGAAGTGGTAACAAATTCGAAGATTAATCATTTTCACATTATTAAAGATTTAATAATAGTAAACATAAAAATAATTCTAATCACAACAGTTATGATAAATCAGTGTATTAATAAAGTAGTGATTCTACATTAAAGAATATAGATTCATTATCATAGTAAATCATGTTCATAAATTAACATAGAGTAGAACAATTGTATCATAATCAAATAAATTATGATAAATAAGATACAAAAATACGATAAATATAAAGGGATTAACTCTTTATTTCAATTGTAGTAGAAATAAAAGGCTTAAAATAAAACAAATAATACAAATGAATAAAATTATTTTAATGAAAATAGTACGATATCCAATAACCTGTGATAAAGAGGCTATTTTATACTTAAAAGAAATTTTTTCTTTCCATTTACAGGGAAATCCCTCGATACGATGATCGATCTCTCTCACTCTCCCCACGAGCCCTCGATATGATGCTAAAACTATTTATATTTTTATCCTTACCAGTCCTCAATACGATTATCATATTGTCTGTCTCATTATCCTCATAGGCCCTTGATCATATTAACGTGATCTGAAATTAAGATTATGAACTCAAAAAGAGTACCAATCCATGGAACAAGTAGTTCTCACTTGTAAGATTTAGAGCTCTCGCACACAGAAAAGTTTTCTTATGAAAATGATCAGCACTTATCATCAAAATAATTGAGTGGCAGGGTACTTATAAGAAATCTTACAATAGTCATCTCAAATCTCCAATAGTCATATTTTACCATGGTTCATTGAAATGACTTGGACACATGGCACTTCAACAGTTGTATTGTGACATAATTTATAATTTCATTTTGATATACACCATTTGTAGTGTGAAATGTATTCCATTATGATAGAATATTGTTTTCCATATTTATAATTTAGACTTAAAAAATCTGATGTATTTCATTTAAAAATTTCATTTATATTTTTATGATTTTTATTTTGATGCTACTAGTTTCTATGTCATGTTTGATTATAAAACCATTCATCAGTTTGAAGACAATACATAAAGTCATAAAATCCAATTTGGTAAAGGTGGATTCGATCATTATAAGTTCCATAAATATTATGATAATTTTAATGAATAATGTAGTTTTATATTAATGAATATTTTAAAACTAATTCTAATTATAGTAAAATATATATGTTTTCTATAAAAACATTCATAACATACTCTACAGAGGAACGATTTTGTAAATAAATATTTAGGATATAGGTTGAGATTTCCAAAAAAGGGGAATAGAAAAGTAAAAATAACACTTTTAACTCAATAATGTATTCCATATTTAGAATAATAATATTCAAATTATGTAATAAGTCCAATTTCATTTTTATTGATAATGACATTTTTCTATGGTAAAACTTTCCTCACCATAGTAAGTATTAAAGGGGTTAACAAGGGGATTAAACTAAGTGATAAATATTAAAATTTTATTAAAAAATTTACAAATTTGATTTATTTTGAATTATTGACACCATAAATTATCTTATATTTGAAACTATGTTTTTTTATTTACACTTTTACATAATAATTAATTTCTATTATTTTATTGTTAAAGGTATTTAAAAGGTTGACACTGCCACTAAATTTTAAATGGGTAATATTTATCCTTGATTACACACACACAAAAAGATACATTAATTTTTAAAATATCTAACAAATATCTTTCCATAACTCTTATCCATGACATAGTAATTCTATTCTTTCCAAAATACACATATAACAATCCTTAAGGTGTTTTTAAAAGGAGAGTTTCCAAGAAATATGTTTGTGTTCTTCTAAAACTCATTCAAGTTTATTTCTTCTTAAATATCCTCCAAATATTATATAATCAAAAAATAATAATTTTATTATTATATTTGATATAATTTAATTTGTTTATGATAATTTTAAGACCATTTTCTTTGTCATTTCCATCTAATAGAAAATGATACTATCACTCGTGTGTACGTGCAGTCTACCGCTTCAACAAAGGGATATAATTAATTTTTCATCCCCTCCATTCATGTATGGTTATATAGGTAATATTAATGAATATAGATGACATTTACGACATTATAATTATTTTTTATATATAAAATATCATTTACCTTTATTTTCATCAATTAAAAAATCATAACATTACCTGTGTATATGTACGGAATACTACCTCTACAAAGTGATGTAATTAGTCTTTCATCAAAACATAAAATATATGGTTCTAAAAATTTATTTGATTAATATATATGGTATTAAATATTAATTTATTTCATTAATGGTATTATTTATTAATAACACAATAATTAACAATAATTAAAAAGTAACCCCTTGATATATGTAAATTACCAAAAAAAAGCTTGTGAATGATTTCATCTTCAAGAATCTTAAATAAAACTAACATTGAATCAAATTTTGACATTATTAACCTTCATTAAAAAAATTCTAACTCCATAAATAAATCTAGTAATGATAAAATTTATTTCAAATTATGAGGTCTAACGTCAGCATTACAGAACATGCTCAAATTAATAGAAATTACAAAAAATTGGTGAAAAAAATAAATATTAACTAACTAGTACATGATGATTGTAATGTGAAAATATAAAAGCTGTTATATAATAATAAAGTTCTTAAATATTTTATTAATATAATTATTTCTAATATATAGGAAGTTAATTTTTTTATTAAATTTTGGAATTAATATAAGGTATTCTAGTCTAAATTTAATTTCATTAAGACGTATATCATATTCACAACTTTTTGTCATTTAGTGGTGAATATACTACAATATGGATTTTTAACTAAATTTTATGGATTTAAAAAACCATATTAATTTCTATCCTTCATGTTATTTTGATTATAAATACACTAATGTTGAAAGGGTTTCCTAATCTAAATTTCCCTTCATTAAGATATGTTCTATATTCAACACCTTCATTTATTTGTGGGTTATATATACAACCCATGAATGCATTTTATTATATTTTCATGAAAAAAATTGGTATTTAATAAAAAATAATAATTTATCTTTTTCTTAATGTTTTAATTATAAGGTTACCAAAGTTATAATGGTTTATGTTATAACCTAACATTTTTATAGGATTTTTTTTGTTTCAAATTCTATTATAGGAAATTGTTTGTTATTTCTCCCTTAAACCTCATATTTTTTATTATAATATAGTTATTTATTTTTTAATAAACTATTCTTTATATATTTCCCCACTTTCATACTCAAAAAAAAAAGAAAATAAGGTATTGAATAAATGCTGACTTTATGTCTCTTCCTTTGGATGAGAATATTTCTCCTCTATGTCAATATTATTAAAAAAATATTAATATTTTATATATAAATATATTTTTTATAATACTTTTTTACTACCTTTAAATATAATTAAAAAATATTAGAAATAGTCTTTCCAATTTTTATCCACGTGAATCACTTTTTTATTTTTTTCAAAAGTTTGAAAATAATGCTTTTTTACATTTATAGCTCGATCACATTTTCCCACCATCATGAACATTGTTTTTTAGAAAACATCCTTTATAAAATACCATATTTTTTAATTAAAATAAAATTCACAATGGTTAAGGTGTTTTCCTTTTTTTTAAGTTACAAGAATAAAAGAATGTTTTCTCTTGTTTCTCAAAGAATAATTTTAATGATTTTTTAAAAGTATTTTTTTATACATAAATATCCTTTAAGGAATCATATGATTAATTATAGACATTATCTTATGATACCATATATATTATTTTTCTATATGGATTATGATGAGTGTTTTTTAAGGAATTTTTCATGAAATTAATTTTTTTCTCTGGGGTTAAATAATATACAAAGATATAATAAATGTTTTTTAATAATGTTGTACATATATATATGGGTTTTCTAATGGGATGTACTAGAATAAAATTATATATCCCTTCAATTACCTGGGTAGTACTTAATACCCAATTTTGTACCTATCTGTATAATGTGTTTTCGTAATCCCAAGAATTGACCTATGTGTCCAAAATCTCCATTTTATTGAACTTTAGTATAATCTTGTCATCTTTATGTCTTATAATTTTTGGACAAAATAAATATATATAACTCCATTAAAATTCAAAAATATGATCATTTTTAAGGATTGCGCCTATATTTTATCATTATTTCAATTTATAGAAGGATGTTAGAAGACCTAATGAAGGCTGGGAAGAAATATTAATGGACCAATGTGGAGGTTCAAGGATGTATAAAGCACTGGATATCAAATAAAAAGACACCAAATAGTCAGTGCTGTTTGAAAGAATGCCTCATTCAGTTGGAGTTCGTTGGCTAACTAGTAGAGGATAACTATATAAGAAATTTAAATAGGCAGATCAATGCCTTCCCCAATAATCCTTCCCGCTAGTCTATGGGGATCATGCATCTAACAGGTGTCTTCGATCCAACATTTCAAAAAACAAATATTTCATAGGCCTAAAAGATCTTAACCACTAGTTGATGATTCTGAATGACTAAGATGAATTCTAGGTCCTTATAATTTCTTTTAATGTCTATAAAAAGAGGACATTTGATTCTTGAATACTAGCTATGGAATTGAATAAAGCATGAAATAAAAATCAAGCACATCCTCATTAAAAATACAAAGAAATATCAATAATTTCACAAAGAATAAATATTTAATTGGTCTTAAATAATATAGGATATCATCTTTAATAATATCTATATCTATAATATCAATTGAAAAATTACATAAAAGTGGTTTAGGGGGGTTATTTATAATGTTTTTTACCAAGAAACTGTATCTTCCCCTCAAATCCTTATTAGACTAGTGCTCACTACCGAATAATTGAGGGATGGGATCATTGGCTATAGATGAAGTTCAAGTTGGTTATCACAAACATAATTGAGTGGGATGGATTTCTTGATCACTTCTAAGATACATTAATTAATAATAAAAACCTATCAACTGTATGGGATGATATATTGGGACTCACATCCTGCTATTTCTGAACACCTTTATCAAAAATGTTTTTCCTATCTTTTAATTTACATTTCCATCATCAAAACATGATACACATAATTGAAAAAAAATTATAAGAACATTTATGTATCATATACTCTCTATAATAATATTGAAATTAACTTTATAATACTTATCAAATTTATCCATTTATTACATTATCAATTTTATCAATTTATTAATTCATCAAATTTATCAATATATCATTTTCTCAAATTTAACACTCTATCTCATTATCAAATAAAAATGGTTTAGTTTTGAATTTACTTTTTAATTGTCATTTATGTTTATAAATGCAAATTCAAACCCACCCCCCCCCCCCCCATCATCCCCGACTAGTAGTTGGTATCTGAGGGTTACTTGTGTTTTTAATAAAAATACCATAGATTTGAACATTGTTTTTTGATAATATTTTCCTTTTCTGATTGATCTTGTTTCAAAAAAAACATGAAATATTAATCAATTTCAATGGTTAATATTTTTGTGGTGGAATATAACTATTATTGTTATTCTTCTACCTTTTATGGAATGGATTATTCTTATTGGAAAAATCACATGTCATTTTTAATTTGTAGTATTAGTTATCATGTCTAGATAATGGTTATGAATGATTATATTCCTACTAATGAACCTAAATATAAGTGAAGACATTATTATATTAAATAATTTGTGATTAATTATAAATATAAGAATTTTTTAAACTATGGTCTTGAAATAAATGATTTTAGTCATTTTCTATATGTAAAACTTCCCCTGAAATATGTAAATTCCTAGAATTCACTCTTGATGGAACAAATAATTTTAATAATTCTATATTATAAATATATGTGAATTATTTTTAATGATTTCTTATATCTAAATGAATCTATTACAACTATGTTTAAAGTATTTACTTATAAATATAACAATCGAAGGTCCCTTTGTGAGGATTTGTCTATAAAAACTCTAGTGAAAAAGATACTCAATTTCCTAAAAAGATATTAGATAACCAAAGTAACATCCATAAAATAAAAAGACATAAAAAATGGTGGCCAAAGTACTTATCAAAACCGAAATTAATTGTGAAATTTTTATGAAGTGACAAGCTGGGAAAGAGGCCAATGAAGCCAGTGATGTAAACAAAAAAACTTCCTTCAAAGCTACAAATTATGACACATCCAAATGTGATGTTCAATAATTTTATTAGATGTCCAAGAACATGAACAAAATCTTCAAGAAAAATAAATCATCTAACTGAACCAAGAATGTTATTCAAAAAGATGAATTGGAATTGACATGTTGTGGATGTAAAAAAAGGTCACTCAAGATGTAATGCCTCATCGATAAAAATAATATTAAATAAAGGATGCAAGGTAAAAAGGATCTCAAAGATAAAACATGGTGTTCAAGATATAACTTTATAAACTCAACTTACTCTGTATTATTAAGTGACTCATGTTCAAAGTTACTTATGGAATAAGTTGATGATTACATCAAGGTTAGTTCCCTTATTCCCATTTCCTCCTCTTCCTCTTAATCTAATAATTATTTCCCCACTTCTTCTACGTCTTTCACCTTATGTCACCTTAATTTTGAAAAACTAAAATATTTTTGTAATAAAATTGAAATTAGGTTTATGATTATTATTCAATATAAAAACAACCTAATAAAAATATCAAGCAAGATATTATTGATAAATTATATCACCTAGAAGAGAAGGAATAGATCATCCAGAAAAAAAATAATTATCCTTGAAAATATGAATCAATAAGGTATTAATAACCATGATTCACCTATTAAAGAACTTAAAACATCCCGTAAAAAATTATCCCTTGGTGAAGAGAATCTAAAATAAATTTTTTCCCTTAAAGGAATAGAAAACAATAGGGTTTTCTTAGTTTACAAACTCATGGAATCTCCTAGAAAACCCCATCAAAAACAAATTTAATTATAGGTTTCTCATATGATATGCTGTGAAATTATAATAAAATAATTGATCATTTAATTCATTTGTGTGTTTTAATGAATTCAGGATATGTGTGCGAAAAATATGTTCATCTTTCATCTACTATTTCCAAATGAAAATATCATATTAAAAAATAAGAATACCTAAATCGTTATCTGCTAGCATCAGCTGGACAAGTTTTTGGGGTACCCAAACCTTTAGTTATTTTATTTTTTAGGAATATTTTATTGATAGTAAAGAATGAGGATAACTATGGTACATAGATAGTGGTTTCTAGGGAAACATGTTTGAATTTAATAAAATCGATAAACTATATGGGGGATATTATACCTACGGTGATAACTCAAATGGTAAAATATTCAGTGAAGGAAACATTGGTTTGTCTAACTTAAATCTTATTTAAAATTATTTATTTCTCAAATACTTGAAACAAATTACTAATAATTAGTCAATTATGTGATTGTGGATTTCAAAATTCTTTAGAAAATTCCTTTGGAAAATATTTTAACTCTAAATTAAATATTTTATTTACAACCTATAATTTTTAAATTATTTATTTAATCAATTTAAAATATCTCACTAGACAAATAATCAAATTCATGACTATATAAGATAATGATCTGTGACATTGGAATAGAAACAGTGGTCCCTATGACATGAACTCACTTATCATTATCTACTAGTATAGTATTTACTCCAATTTCATTTTGAAAATGACATGGTTTTTGAAGAATTAAAATATAGTAAGTAACCAAAATCTTATTTTAAATCTAGAAAATGGATAAATTCTTCTAATTAGTAGGAATTAATTCATCTGGGATTATTTATAACTTAAAAAACATATATAATTTCAGGAAAATAATATTTTTCTAATTTTTTAAGACTTTAAAAGATTCACTTCACCTAACTTCTCATCTCATAAAATAAATTATTAAAAATATTACATCAGGTTTTTAAAAAATGATAAAAAGAGGAGGGTTATCAAATTATTATTTTTAATTGATCATGTCATAGAATTAAAAAAAATCTGTTGATTTATTACCTTCTAAAGTATATTTTAATTTTATTTATTCTACACAAAACCATAAATACAAGGTAGTATATAGGATAAATAGAAATATCCATAAAAGAACTCAAACTCTTTTAAATGAGATTAATCTACAAAAATATTTTTGAGTTGTGGTCTTTAATACTAAAATCATTATCATTAATAGTTTTCTCATTAAAACGTTTCTAAAAAATATCACTTATTAACTTTTAAAAAAAGGTGAGATTTGCTAAATTTTTCTGTGTAAATGTTTTATTCTTACAAACAAAGTCAATAATAGAAAATTATATTCAAAATACAATTATAGTATCTTTACTAGGTACTCCTACTCAACAAAAAAAATAAAAATTCATTAACAATAGGAAAAAAATATTAGAAGTGTCAATCCAACGGGTTTTTTATAAAAATTTTCCAAAATATATTTCTCAATTTTTATTGAAAATTTTCTTTAACTTCAAAAAAAAAAACCTTTCAATTTGTATAAGTTGAACTGGAATAACAATATCCATCAAAAAATTTACATAATGTTATTAAAGTAATATAATGTTTTTTCACTTTAAAATTTCATTAGATATTTTCAATTGAGGACCCATACTAAAATATCATTTCTAAATGAGTATTGATATATTTCTTTTGTATCTCACTTAGAACACAAAAATATTAATGATTCCCTTAATAATGAAAACTCGATTCTTCCCAAGAAAGTGAAACTAAATTAGTTTGCTAGAAATGATTCATGGAAAATTGTGAAATTCCTAATATTCATACCAGTATAAGTTCTAAATGTGTTTTTAGGAATAATTTTGATGATTTTGGTAAAATCAGTTGAAATAAATCCAATCTACTAGATAATGTTTTCAACTAAGAATAAGGAATCAACTATGGTGAAACCATATAACTCATCGCCTGATTAGAATATATTATTATATTGTTGTAATTCACCTCTCATGTCAATTTCAAAATCATTAAATTGTATGTAAATAAATATTTTTATATTTTTTTATAAACATAAATATTTTTGTTGAACAGCCACCTAATCTCATGATAATGATATTCCAAATCATGTTTTAAAATTAAAATAATATCATTATAGTATAAAAAAAATCCCCTCTTGCTTGGTAAGTATATTTATTTATTTTTATTTTATAAAAATAGTTTTTGAATGAGAAACTATTATACAAATCATTTTCTAGAATAAATAACAAACTATTTCTTAATTTTCAAAATTTATATTCATGATGTGATTTTTTGTACAACCAATGAATCTATTTTTTTATAATTTTATTATTTAATGAAAATGAATTTGAAATGATATTAATGGGTAAAAATAATTTCTTTTTCAATTTTCAAGTTTCTCAAAAAAATATGGTATTTTTTTAAACCAATGAAAATATAAAAATGAATTTTTCAAAATATTTAGCACGAATTTAGATAAGTATGTTAGGATACCCATGAATGCAATATTTGATCCAATGTTGGATAAAACTATTAAGATAGTAAATAATAAGATGTATAGAAGTATTATTAGTAGCATAATGTATCTTACTATGACCATGCCTAACTTTATGTTCAATGTTTTCTTTATTATTTTTCATCAATTAAATCCAAAGTAATTTCATCCAAATTAATTTATAAGGGGATATTTTATTTAAAATTAATTTAAAATATTGGTTTTTTTATCAAAAACTAACTTCTCTTGAGATAGATGATTTTTAAAATGCTAATTTTTTTGGATGTCATCTTGATAAGAAAAGAACAAGTGAGACTTACCACCAACTTAGAAAATACCATATCACATGGAGTATTATGAGGAATAAATATGTTTTTATTTCAATGTAAAAATTCAAATACCTAGTTTTTGACATGTTTTTGTCCTCAACTAATATGGGAAAAACACACTCACATGAACATCAAGCTTATAAAAGACCATATACTTATTAAATGTGATAGTATTAGTACTTTTAATGTTTCCAAAAATCCTATCAAACATTCCCACAAAAAAAATATAGACCATAAGCATTGTTTCTTAAGAGAACCCTTTTAAAAGGGTGGTATCTTAATTGGATTTGTTATGATGTGCTATCAATAACTGTAGAACATATTTTCATTTATTATATTCCTTAATTCAATTTTTCAATCCCATAAAATTTTTATTTTAGGGGTAATTGTCACATTTTTTATGTTTTTTGAATGATTTGATCCTAATAGAGAAAATGCATTATTTTTTTTATTTTCATAATTTTGATATCTTCTTGCAATTTTGGATATAAACTATTCTAAATTAACCCAAATTTTTAAATTCATTTTTTAAGATTACATTAATGATAGGATAAAATTTATCCAATAGGTGCAAGAGTTGATTACAATCATAAGGGGCCAAAATAAGCTCCCAATTTGAACCTTGGAATCAGTGCCTATATTTGATGAATTTTAATGATGGGCCCGTACCACAAAATATAAAATCCCTATTCGGATAAAATTTTACAGGGATATAAAAAATACATCTAGGAAAATTTTATTAAATTACTTATGTAGGATATTTGTAAGATCCCTTGATTTTAGGAAATATATTTTTCTCAAATAATTTTATTTTATATGATAGCTTATGTTACACACACTGTCATTTTTAAAATGAAAAATCTCATATCCTTAAAATATTAATTTAATATGATAGTTATCGTCTAGTCGTTATAATGGAGGATTTGAATAATATTAACTAAATTATGAAAATATATGGTTTAAAAATCTATATAAAATGACTTATTTGGATACCAATTATTTAAAAATTGAAATTAATAATATTTAAAAAAAATGGAATTTTTTTCTGAAAAAAACAATTTTTATGGACAAAAACATGTTTTCTCTCTATAATTTGAATAAATTACTCTTTTGAATGATTCTAATGAAATGTATGTATTATATATTCATTAAAAATTATAAAATTTATTTTATTTTAAGTATAGTAATGAGATGATAATAAATTCAATTTAACACTTAAATACTATATGTTGGTAAAAATGGGTTTTGTCTCCTTTTACACAATTATTTTAAAATTAACACTTTTCAATTTTAGAATATTTATTTGAAAAAATTTACATAATTTTTTAAAATAATCATGTCAAAATTATCTTGGAGTGGTTTAATGATACTTTCATGAAAATATAAATTATTCAATGAATAGTAAAAATACTAGTTTTTATAAGAAACAATCTTCTCATTCAATAAATTGACATGATAAAATTTGTTTTATTATTATATTAAAAGTAAAATTAATTATATTATATATATTAATATAATTTATGTCATTTTATTCAATTTCAAACTGAATTTTTATTTAAATGCATTCAAAACTTTTGAACATTTTCTCTCTGGAAAGTTGCTTTCTCACCATTTCTTCGAATTTATTCCTAGAATAAATAATCCCAATTCTGTGATCCGAATATAAAATTTTTATTTCATATTTCGAATCAAAAAAATTAATATTTTCTAATAATTTATACTAATTTTTTTCCACAATAAATAGAAAAAAATAGTAAAAATTATTTATTGTGGTTAATGTTAAAATGGGTTTACGTTGGGGTTAAACTAAAATGATAAGTGGTAAAATGAGATATAAACTTTTCAAAAACCAATATTATTGACATATTTATACTTTATAACCACTATGTTTCAATAATGGACCCTTTTGGAGCCTTTTTCATGTGGAAAACTTGGTAAACTTTATTCTATTAAAAATCCCATGTATGCCCTCTCCCCGGTTATAAATGACCACCATCTCTCCTCACCTATTCACAATTACAAAACAATTTAGTTCAGAAAGTAACAAATAAATTAAATTACTTACTTACCATATCTCATCTTAGATTATTCATTTTAGTTATGGACCCCTCTTTGGATGGTTTTAGTAGTATACCTAAAGAGGCTCTTTTGAAGAAGTAAAATTATTAAACATGAATTGCGGTTTTTATTTCTTATTTCACCTCTTATAATATTGTTACAATATACTAATATAATAAAAAAGTATATAAAATATAAATATATTGTGTTTTATTAATTTAACAACCTAAATCAACCTCCTCTTTCATCAATGTGATACAAAACCGTAATTAATGTGTACGGTAGACTACCGCCTCACGATCCAATTGTATTCATTTTACATCACCAACTCTTGTGACTGGGTATAATGATGGATTTTGTATTTATGTATGTTATTTTTCATATTATTATGTATTTTAAATTATAAAATAAAATATACCTTCTTGCCTCCCAACAGGTTAGAAAAGAAGAATGTTGCTCGTGTATATGACGAACTACCACCTTGTGAACCAATGTGATGTGTTTTTCATTTATTTTTTACTATGACAGTAATAAGTAGAAATTAAATGAATATATATGACATTTTAAAACAATTATACTTAAACAATCATAATATAACATATACCTTATTATTTTTCATTCTGTGGGGGATACACTAATGTCATTCATGTGTACGGAAAACTACCTCCTCGCAAAGCGATGTGACTCATTTTTCACTAACACTTTTACATGGACATTAATAAGGGTAAATTTATTTAATATATGTGATATATATATGAAATAAAAATAATTTTTCAATGTTAATATATTATTTACCATTATTTATTTCATCCATCAAAAAAATAGAAATATCGATCATTGGTAATGGTGTATTTCATTTTCTATCTCTAACTTTAATGGATAACATTAAATAAATATATACTGAATATATATGATATTTATATCATTTTTAATATTATTTTGATGATATAACCTTTATAAATTTAATATTACCACAAATACAATGTCAATCCCCACACAAAAAACAAAGCATTTATTACCTGAAACGTGATTTTAATAAGGGATTGTTAACAAATATAAAATTAATGGTCTTAATAAAGTAATATATGGTGTGATATTAATAAATATGGTTATATAGTACTTTTATAATAGAATTATAGTAATTATATTTGAGGTTATAATATGTAAGAAAGAAGCTGATACATTTAGTAATGGATATTTGTCTCACTTTTATTTTCTGCAAGACAACTGCCATATTCACCACGTGTTTCTTATTTTCTGGTGTATATACTATAGATTAATATCTTTTATGGTTATTATATATTAATTTATGTTTATTTAAATATAAATTTTTTTATCTCTCTTTCCTGGGGTCTGTAGTTCAAAAGTTACCAAAGTAGTAAGTTAATTTTCTCTCAATTTTCATTGTTTGAGATATATGTTGTGTTAGGCACATATTTTCTTTAATGAGGTGTATATATAGCCCATTTTACGTGTAATATCATTAATTTATTGATTATATTATATTTTATGTTTCATTTATTATTATTTTTTCATTGTTCTTATGATTCAAAGTTTCCAAACTTGTATGAGTTGTATGATATAACCTCATCATTTATTAACATTGTTTATATTTATTCATTTGATGAGGAAATATTATAATCCATATCTTAATAAACTCATGAAATATCCTATTATATGGTTATTTAATAATAGTAAAAGTTCCATCTTCATTTTCCTCATATTATGAACATAATATTTTAAAAAAAATTTATAAAAAAACATCACTATTTCTTTCTTCAGACGAAAACCCTTTTGCGGCCATATACATTTTTTCAAAAAATGTTTTCAAATTTTTTTAACATTCAATGAATGATTTATTAAAAACATATCAACCCATTATTGAATTTTTTTAAAAAAAATATTTGAATTGAATGTTCATTTCTTTTTAAAAACAAGGTCCATTTTGATTTTATTGAAAATTTGGAAGGAATGTCTTTTTCATATAAATGGTATGAATAAAAATTCATTCTATCATGATAACATAATGATCTCCGTATTACCTTAAATGTTTTAAAGATTCTTTAAAAAAATTCCTTAACATTTTATAAATTTTTATAGATTAAATAAACGATTTAAAATTTAATACGTTATTTTCTTAACTAAATTTCATAAATGGTTTTTAAAGTAGGAATTATAAAATTGAAAATATATTTTCACAAAAAATGATTTCTAAAATGTTTGATATTTTTAGAAACTATTTTTTAATGTGAAAAGGATATTTTTTCCTATAAATGATCAAAGTGAGCTTTCAAAATCATTTTGTATCCGTGATGGTATCTTTGGATTTTAATTATTCATTAAATTTGATAATATTGAATATTAACATCAGTTTTATTTCTTTATATCGTTAATATTTATGTTGATGAAATATTTACGAAACCAATTTAATTTTTATGGGTTATGCTATGGTGAATTGATAACTGTATATGAAACCCATTTTATTTACATTAGTTATGATGTGACAATATGATGAAGGTTTTTCGATATTATGGAACACATTAGTATGGTTTTCATTATGATATAGGTGAGAATATATTTCTGTCTATTTCATTGGTTGAATATTTATATATCATGAGATAATAGTGGGAAAGAATTCAAAGGTCTTGATCCACTATAGGAAATAGGTGGGTCATTATCAACAATGGGAAAAACGTGATGAGTCTGTATCCACTATATTGATGGTCTTTGTAGTTAACCTTATCATATGAAATGGTTTTCTATATTTATGAATGTGTAATAATTTTATGACATGATTTTGTGGTTTATGATTTGTTGATGATGATATCTCACCCTTATGGCCCATGTTTTCTGAAATGATAAGATGTTATTTTGTTACGTCTCTGTCCTGGATACCACTTATAGGTTCGTTGTGCTCATTGTGTACCATGGCCTCTAGTGCATCTCCCGGAATACCAGAATTTTTCAACTTGCTGTGAGGGCCTAGGGTGTGTCCATTGGAAGAATATGATCGCATAAACAGAGTGCAACACAATGTATAAAGATGCTATAACTATAGGAAAATAGTGGAAGAATTATAAGAAGACATATGGCACATCAGAAGTATACAAGAATAATAAATAACTGAACAACTGATATTGATATACAAAAGATGATGATACATTTTATGTTTCTATAATGATGGAAATCATGGATACAATGAATCCAACAGTACATGCAATAAAAAAGTAACAAAAAGTAATCCAAAAACTATCCCCATCATATTGAGCTCAAACTCGACCATTTTCTACCAAACCCATCATAAGAAAGAAAGAAATCAATTGTCTAATACAATTTACATCCCTTTATCAGCACCTACATATATGTGATCTGCCCTAGTGAAAATGGCGGCCGAGAAAGGGTGTGAGATAAATCTCAGTAGTCCACCACCAATAGAGTCTATAACATCTAGTTTGTGTAATATAAACTAAAACATTATGCAACCATGCATATATAGGATTAAAGTAACACATTAATGTAAATACCCAAGTACTAGTTTCATCCCTTGACTGGTGTCTGATCTTGTAATCAGTTCATTAATTACATTCAATTATGTTACAGCTAATATAAATAGTTCACATGAGGTAATACCAGAAATGACATCCTTTCATGATAATAATGAAGGATATAAGATTCAATAAGGCATCATGATGATATTAATATTGAAGAGGTTCCGAGGTGATAACCATGGAAATATTGACCTCAGGGGTCAAGCCAACTCAAGTAGTAACCATACCCCAGCTATAAGTGTAAGAGTGTAATCCAGAGAGCTTCATCAATGTAATTCTACAATAATGTAATTCTTACTTAGTACAATTAAAACATCCGATGTAAAATAGGATAAGTCATGACTTGGCCCAAGGGAGTATCTGAGGTTCCTCATGTCTATATAAGTCATGATGGATCCAAGGAGTGTATCCCAAGAATTCTAATTTTGGAATGATAATGGAGGGATCATATGCTGTCATACTGGGCATACACTAATAGACGAGGATCAGGTTCCAACATGGGTATCAACCTTGGAAATTTTCATCCTTCAATCGGAATGGCATCCCCAAACACTCAATTCATTACCTCATGAACCCAATGCTAACTCAAGTGTAACCACTCCTATTATGATATCATTGACCATGTGTAATTTAAAAACTTATAATTAATTCATTTAATTAATTATATCTACGTATTATTCATTCCATTTAATAATCGAAGAGGTTTATTTCATTTATTTCATAAAATTTCCATGGAATATTAAGGAAATGAGACCATTTATTCAATTCATATAAGTCAAAATCATTTAACAAGGATCAATATAATACCTTCCATTAGAGATGTAAAGGGTTTATACATACATGCAACCAAGTCATTCATTTACATCCATTAGAAAAAGTCATATATATATATACCATATACATACCAATTTAACCATTTAAGAATATATTAATCCAGTGAACACTTACCTTATAAGGTACATGTGAAAATAACATATTCAATGGATAATGTTAAACCAATTCAATGGGCATTTAATTAAGGATGGGAATACCATTATAAAGGTCAAGCTAAATCACACAAGAAAGGTGTCACACACTAATTTCATCCTTATCATGAGGATGGTCATGTTTACATTTATAGTACCCAAGATATTGTATAGTGGCCAGCCTCAGGGTCTCTATCAAGGAATCAATGTTGAATTCCTTAGTGGTATTTTCGAAAATATTTTTTGTATTATTATTTATTTTGAAAATGATAACCCAAAACAAAAGAAACATTAATTGAAACTATAATAAGGAGGAGTAAAATAGTGACACAAACAAAATACAAGAGAGGAAAGAAAAAAATTAATAAAAATGATAGAACAAAACAACAAACACAAACACAATGAAAAATAAATATTAAGGGAAGATATAGAGGACATGTCAGTGAGATCAAGACCAGATATAGGTGGACCCACCCTCAAATCACTATCATTGATCTACTGGATAATTCAACCAACAATTCTCAACTCAACCAAAGAATGTTTAATCGCATGGATCACACACAAATCTGACCTAAAATCAAAGGCATGAACGTTCAATTTATTCGATGCATGATCATCCCTCCAAATCGAAAAATAATTCCCTCAACCGATTCATTCTAGCTAGGATGTCACTAACCATAATGATCAAGTTTAGTTCATCATATTTCACACCCCATATCAATTTTCAATTTGAGAAAATGAGAATGTAAGGGGATAAGATATTAGATGATAAAGTAGTGGGTTGTTTCTATGCTATCTTTCCCTCTCGCTCTCCCAAATCACATGCATTCACAATCTTATAGGGTGAAGAAGAGAAATTATGATTGTGATGATGATATGATCACCAGATCACATTGGGTTTCATAACATGGATCGAAACCGTGAATTAGATACACATAATTAGAGATTTAATATCTTAGAACAAGGTGGAGAAGAATAATGAACAGAAAAACATCATAATTCCATTAAAATGGAGCATCATAATGAGAGTAGTTACATATATGAAACAAAAAACAAAATCATCGAAAATGGATGAATATGGAGGATTGTGGTTCTCGTCTCCAATTTCAAAGACAGGTTCCCAGTCCAGGATGAGTGGATGGTGTGGTATTGGGTGAATCGTGGAGTGTCCCCCCTTGCAGCACAACCACAACCAAACTGCATTTATTGAGTCATGTAAAAAAATTAAATGATTAAAAATTAATTTATAACAATGATTTAATATTAAAAAATATATAAGTAAATTAAATAAATAAAATTACATAAAATTATATACAATTATAAATGAATGTAAAATTGTATAAATATAATATTAATAACAATAATTATTATAGAAATAAAATAATTATTTATAAACAATAATATTATTATTATTATTATACAGATAAGTTATAATATATATTATAGATATGATGTGTTATTTTATATTATATTATATTACAAATAAATAAAAAGAAATGAAGATAAAGTGTGGGTGGGGTGGGGTGTTTGAATGACAGAAAGGAAGAGTGAGTAGAGTTCTGGTTTAGTAAAGTGAGGCTGTAGGGGAGCTCGACAGTACATAATTAGTAAAGGCAGGGGAGCATAGTGATAGGTTATGTCTTCAGATCTAGTCACCAGTGCTCTTTAACAGAACGTGGCAGGTTCAACAGGGGGAAAGTGTAGTGCAGGATTGCAATTCGATGGAGGAGGTAGCACTAGTGACAGTGGAAGGCAGTTTTAGGTTGAAGCGTGGGTGGTGCAATGTCAGCAGTAGGGGGGACATTGGTCTTCAGTGGGGGGTTTGGGATGATTCAATGAGGACTTAGTTGATCTTCAAGTTCTGATTTATCAGTGTTTCAGCTTTGAAATCATAGTGTTTCGATTTTTTGTCATTCATTTGTAATTTGGTGTTAGTCTGGTTTTGGTTTACTTATGATGTGATTCTGATATTTCTACAATTATAAATATTTTTCTGATTCTGCTGAATTATTTCTTCTCTATTTTTTGATTTGGTTCTATTTTGGTGGTAGGAAAGGAGATACTGGTAGTAAGGGCTTACAATGTGAAAAGGAATTGGGGTTCCTAATAGTGATTAGATGAGGCATAACCAGTAGATTGATGGTGATGTGAATGATTATCAGTAGGTACCTGCAACAAATAAAAATCAATAACAAAATTTCATAGAAAAACCATAAAATAATTTAAATA
The DNA here is from genome assembly GCA_963277665.1 of Viscum album. NCBI lineage: Eukaryota > Viridiplantae > Streptophyta > Magnoliopsida > Santalales > Viscaceae > Viscum > Viscum album. The sequence continues at coordinate 410,087,163 of OY728130.1, forward strand.
AACCCAATATATAAATTAGATAAATTAAAATTAAAATTTCTAATTTACCTTCAACAAGATAATTTAAGATAATAGTACTCTATAGATTTATTACAGTATAAAAAGTTGTTAACAATAAAAAATAATTACAATTTTGTGTTCTGAATTTAATTAATAAATTAAGAAATTAATGAACTAGTGAAATTGAATAATTAAATTAAAAATAAATATTAAAAAATTAAAAAAGTAAGTTAAATTAATGAAATTATTTAGATAATTAATGGCAGAACATAAAATTTATTTATTTAAAGATGAATAAATTAAAGTAACAAAATTGTTATTTACAAAATAATAATAATTATAATAATGAATGAATAAATAGACTGAAAAACTAAAATTTAAATAATGTGAAATTTAAAACAAAATAATGAATTTTATTTTAAACTTATTTAAATTAATGAGTAAAAAAAATAAAATACACAATTGATCAAAAATAATTGTTTTACTATTTAGGTAAAATTTATAAAACATTCGATAAATATTTTTTAAAATATTTCATCTAAACATTTAAAATACACAAAAAATAATAAAATATGATGAAAACTTTAATAAAAAATAGGAAAAATAAAATCCCACACCATTAAATCATTATATTACCTGAAACAATTACATGCATTTTTACATTTTAAAATAGAATATATGATTTGTAAAAAACATTTCAACATGTGCAATTCAAGAAGTTAAAAAATAGAGGCACCAAATCTGGATATGGGTCAAGCTTTTTAAAAGGTGTTTTCAAAAGTGGTCCGGCCTAGTTTCAATCTCACTAGGAGTTAAGGGAAAAAAATACTCATTCACATTCAATGATGTCATGCCTCTTATATGAATTCATGTGTTTCTCAACTTCCTTTTCTATTTAAGATCCAAATATAAGAGTGATGACGGGTAAAATTAAGTGGAATTAAAACCTTAACTGAATGCACCTTCAATTATCACTTTATTTTAAGTTCAAAGAAAATTCAAATCTCAATTTATATTGAATCACATCACTGATACAACTCAAATGATCATCAAAAAAGCCGGTTGTCCCATTCTTCATCTTTGTTTGATATTCCCCTCACCTTAATCATTTTTACCACTATGAACTATTATTATTTTTGTTATTTTTTACCCACAAATATATGTGAAAAACTTTGTGAAAATGAACTTATTAATTTGTGTGATGGTCTAACACACACACCTAGTGCCTAGAGTCTCATAGATTCACTATGGGATCCCATTTTCCCACATTACAATAATTTCAAAGGACTTTTAATATTACCTTTTGAGTTGGCTCCAATAAGTTATTTATTTTTTAATTAAAAGTGAGTCTCATCGGTTCGTGTAATGATTTATAGTTACCTAAAGTCAACATCTTAATTCCACAAAATCTATCATATATTAATCCATTATTTAGTTCCTAAAAAATAAAAAATAAAAAAAGTAAGCAACTCAACTCAGCAATCATACATCCCTGACACATTCAGAATCAGTGTAACTCTCAAAATCTTGCAAGTAGCTTTCCACTGGAAAGAACAGAAATGATGTCAAAATGGAAGCCCAAATCCCAATAATTGGGAATGATGTTTCAAAAAATTTAACATAATATAATAAATTTTGAAAAACATGGACCATTATTTGACAAAAAAATCAGGGGGAATTGATGTGATAGAATGACCCCATGTCCCCCACACTTAAAACTCATCAATGTCCCCATTTTGGACTCTGAAGGTGGGAGACAAATCTTTTCAAAATATATGGGAAATTCAACATGAAAATGATTTGAAGGGTTCAAAATGAAGTTCAAAAGATCATTTTCCACACGAAATGACGAAAAAAAACAAACACAAACAAACATAACAGAAGAACACCACCATCCACCACCGGAAGGCACGAACAATTCATTATTTTTTAAAAGTTCATGAAATTGAAGTTTAAAAGCAGACAAATAATTTTACAATTCAGGTCAAATAAAAACATGAATATCATTACATTTCCTCATCAATTGAATGAAAATTTGAACCGCGGGTGCATGAAATTTCTCACAAATTAACGGAAATTAAATTTTCAAATCTATATATTTTAGTAGTTAATATCCAATTCAGGAAATAGATTCACTCTTGGAACAATAAATTAGCAGGATCCTCCCACTCGTAATTAATAGTAGTAGGTAGAAATAATGAACAAAATAAATGTTTTCAAAATGAAAAATAGTACTTCCATGAATTTGAAAGGTTCTCATTCATTTTTTATGCATCCCCTTGTTGTTTTGTATGGAGAATTTGGATTCTATAACCAAGTAACTGAAATATGTAAACAATTGATGTTAGTCTTCAAAATTTAAATCAAAACGTAGAAAGCATCCAAAGTATGGTTATGGAGTGTTATCCAGTGTTCTCCAGCTAGTACTTCCTCTTTGAATAGATATTCTAAAATAGGATGCAATTGGTATAAATTCTCACAACCATCATATACCACCTTCACCTCATGAAAATTGGAAACTATCACTATAAAATAATAGCCACCATAAAAGTGAAATAATATGTCAATGAAACATAGTAATAAAGGTTCACCAAGCTGTGAGACACACCATTGAGCAAAGAGCATTTATTCAAATAAAAAATTTAAAACTGAAAACATTAAAACCATTGGCTGCCTCCCATGTAGAGGTAGGATTAAAGTCCCCAACAAGATATTTATCTCCCTAATTATTTTGTACCATGATCTTTCAATGGATATGAATTATTTGTGGTTGGGGATTCACTATTCTCCAAGGAATTAAAATCATGACCTATTAAGAAATATTTATCTTCATTAGCAAGAAATATTTTTCAAAATTCATTCATCATAGGAGTTGGTAACATAATTTCTAGCTCATCTTGGTCTCTAAAAAATACTTCCTCACCTCTAAAAATGTTCAACAACATCCCATAAAAATTCATTAAGAAATCATTAATTCTTTCATAGCCTCTTCCTCACATAGAGGCTCAAACAATACAACAAATAGAAGAAAAATTAGTATCAAACACTTCAACATATCCAGAATTTGTTATCATCATAGCTTGTAAAGAAAACAACTAAGAATAATCCAAAAATAAAGAATCACACTCAGTTTGCAATAGATATTTCCAAATGTGCACAGAGGACTCAAATGATTTGAATCTTTCAATTTCTAGTTTGAAGTTATCACACACAACAACCGACTGTGCATAAAAGAAATTTTTTGGGAATTACATTTGTTCATAATGAGTTCAATCATATTTTTCAGCAAGAATTAATCTAGAATATTCTCAAACATTAGAAACCATTAGAAATTCAACATCACAAGGTAAACTTTTAAAAATAGATTGTAACAGTTCCCGATAATGTGACTCACTCTCTAGAATCGGTTCTAGGAAAATAATTTCTTCATCAATAGAAGGGTGTGGGGAAGGAGTAGCAACCTGAGTGAAACTTTCAATGGGTTGGGGAATCCTTCTATTTGCGACCCCAAGTGGGAATAAACCATACTCAACTCAGACCTCAATTTTAAAACATTGATTCTCGTAAATATCTATCAAATAACAACTAACTTTATGTTTGGGATTTTCAAACAACAAAATATCCTCCATATCCTCAATAGCTTGGTGGGTGATTTTCCCTTTAGACACATCAATGATGGCACCACTAGTATCAAGGAAGGGTATTTCTTGGATGATTCAGACATTTTCCTCAAATTCCATATAAGTATCAAAAACTCTATGCATACTGTGAGATTTCCAACCACTACTGCAAATATGGAATATACCAGCATTAGAAAAGGGAATTAACAGTGCTAGAAAAGTGCTGTTAATCGAGGAAAAGATAAAGGGGGTCCCTTTTATTAGGGCATAGAAAAGTGCTATTAATTGCCCCTTTATCAATTCTGATAAAATGGGACTTTTATCGATGCTAAAAAATGCTGATAAAATGTCCTTTATCAACGCTTTTTTAGCACTCATAAAAGATCCCTTTTATCAACTCTTTTTTAGCTGTAAAAAAATTCAAAAAAAAATAATAATAATAATAAATGCTCGGGGAGCTTTTAACAGCAATTGAACCCCCCCCCCCCCACCCCTATCAGTGCTAGGCGGACCCCCTCCAACTCTCTCGCGTGCTGTACTTGCCTGCACGCCCTGCACTTTCCCGTGTGGCCCTCCATACTTCCACCCGAACATGAACCCGATACCACCCCCTGCAAGCCGGCACCTCTACCACTATGCTATATAGTTTTTTATATATTTAATGATATATCTATTTATATATATATAGTTATATTTGTTCGTATATTAATATGAATTTATATTAATATAAATATATTTAGTTATATTAATATATATATATTTATTTATTTATTCATATATTAATATATATATTTATATTTATTTATATATATTTATATTTATATTTATTCATATAATAATATAGATTCATATTAAAATAAATATATTCAGTTATATTAATACATTTATATTTATTCATATATTAGTATATATATATATATTTATTCGTATATTAGTTTTTTTTAATATGTATTTTTACGTAAATATTTAGTTATAATTTTATTTATTTATTTATATATTAATATATATTTATAAGATTCGTTTTAAATATATTTACAAAATATTCATTTATGTGTGTTTATAAATAAACAAATAAATTCACACATACATATATACAACACACACACTCACATATATTTACAAATATATACATATATATGTGTATTTGAAAAGGCATAGAATGTTAAAACGACCATAACATCTAATCCAGAAGTCTATTTCAACTCCACAACAAGTCAAATAGAAGAAAATGAAACAATATTCGATATTATATGTGGTACGGGCCTAGAAGACTTCCAAATCAGAGGTTATACATATTTGAATATTAACAAATTGGGGTATCTCGACTAAAAACTATGTTTTGGAGGCCTTATGGGCCTCGAAAAATGTAACAAAAGGTTCCCTTGTTTCATTAACGCATAGAGCATGTCTCAAGCATCGGTTTGATATGTTTTAGGGATCAAACAGACACACAAATGAAAATTTATGTTCGTTTCAATTTTGAGATACATTTTCAACTTATTTATAATTTTTATTAATTTTCGTGTGCCTTCAAATTGTTATTAAATGATTATTAATAAATGATAATTAGAAATTTATTAATTAATAATAGTTTTTAAAATATTTTAATGTCGTTTTCACTAAATTTCTTATATATTAAATTTAATAGTCTATTTATACCTATCTAGAACATATTTAATATATATATACTATATTTATATCAATATAAATATACTTATATAACAAAATATTATTTTTCGTGATTTTTTTTGAAATCTAAACTTTATCAGTGCTAGGAAAAAGTGCCGATATACCCCCCCTAATCAGTGCTACTAAAAAAGCGATGATAAAGGGGTCCCCTTTAACAACGCTAAAAAGGTACAGATAATGGGTGGGGCCTTTATCAGTGCTAAAAAAGTGCTGATAAATGGTTGATTTTAACTGCATTTGTTATCACTATTAAAAGTTCCCTTTATCAGCACTTTTTTTAGCACTGATAAATTCCCCCATTTATCGGTTTTTTTAGCACTGATAAAGGGTGGCACTGTGAAAACCCAATTTTTTGTTAGTGAACACTCATTAATTGGTCATCCACCCTCCCATAAGGGTGAGTGAGTGACCTACTAGAATGTTGAAATGGAATATCTATTGGTTTTATATCCCTAAGGCACAGATTCTTAGATAAGGAGTAGGGAATATAATTGATGCTCTCTCCTATGTCACAAATAAAATTCAGTTTTCCACATCCACCTATTTGGAACTGAATAAAAAATCATCCTATGTAGTTAAATTTTTGAGCCAACATCCTCTACATAATCACACAACATTCCTCATTGAGATCGATTTTATCCACCTTCTTCCAATCAATTTTATTTTTTATACAATTTCTGGTGAATGAAACACAAGAAGGGATTTTATCCGAGGATTTTAAGAAAGGAATGTTGACGATTAAGCTTCAAATTATTTTCAGGAACCTCTGGTAGTCAGGTTCATCACCCTTTTCACTCATTCAAGGATGGTAATGGGAGGAGCATAATGTTTTATAACATGTTAATTTTTCAGCTCCTCCACAAATTAAAAAATTATTATTTTCTTTCCTAATCAGTTTCCTTTTCATTTTTGTTGGTTCTTTAGATTTTTCAAGTGTTGGATTCACAATATGGTCATTTTTGGCCAAATTATCCATATTTTCATGTCAGGATTCTTCCTCTTTTTCATTCACATAAATAGACATTTCCACATTTTAAATTTTCATTGGTGGTTCGCTTCCTTATTCTTGTGTTTGATGTCTATATCAGAGGGTCACAACCACGATGTTCTCTTTTGGATTGGGAATTGAACTAATGAGAATATTTCCCTTTTCTCTACCACTGTGATCAATAGCCATTTCACCAATTTGATGTACTAAATTGTGAATATTAGTATCAGTATCCTTAATCAGTGAGATAATATCACCCAACTTTTTCTAAAACAACCCATTTAACACCCCTTAGTCATTAGAAGACTCCTCCTCATATTGATTTGAGTTATAAGTTCCGGATAGTGTCTGATTGTTTGGGGTTGTGGGTTGTTTGACCACCCCTTGTTCTCTCCATGACATGTTGGTGATTTTTATATCCATAATTGTATTTATTTGAAAAGGGATCTTATACGCCTTGTTTTATAGCCCTAAAATATACAAACTCAACACTCCCTTCAAATTTAACGGGGAGATCAAAGTTGGGAGATCATTTCTGAGGGTAACCGGACATCCCATAGTGAAAACATTTCTCCCATAAAACCATATCATTATCAACAGTAGCCTGGTTGTTGGTTTCACCCCTATGGACAACACTATCCCTTGTTCATTTGTATTGATATTTTTTTCATTCTTATCAAACAGTTTTCCCATCTTATAAGTAGTGGACTTAAAGAAGTCACCCCCACAGGATTTCTCAACTATATTCTGGTTGTAAGGGGAGTGATCATTGTAAAGGTAATCCATGAGAAGATTGGGAGCCAAATCTTGATTGGTAAATTTCCTAGGGGGATTCTAAATCTATCCCATTCCTTATGGAAAAGAACTCCCTCATCCTATTGAAATCTAATTATCTTGTGCTTTACTTCTACAGTGGTTATCCTATGGTAGAATTTAGAGACAAAATCATTAAACACCTAATCCAAAATACAAATATTTCCTCATTAAGGTTTTGGAACCAAGTCCTACCCTTACCATTAGAAAAAATTGGAACAACCTCAAACTCAACACCTCCTCACATAGATCTCGTAGGGGTAGCAGTTGGACAGAACCATAAAACTCTCTAATGAGTTCAAGTGAGTCCCCTCCTGGAAGATCATTGATAGAAGGGGATTGGGAGAGATTATATTTTTAAACTCATGGTTCCTAGAGCTAGGGGTAACCCTGATATAGTATGGTTTTCTCGACATAGTATGAATTTGGAACTCCCTAAGTCTAGGTTTCTCTGTGGTTAGAACCATGGGCTTTGGAACATTCACATTTTGGTTTTCAGATATTCCTTCCAAATTTTCCATTTCAAATTTTTTTTCTTCCTAATTTTAGAATAGAGTTTATTGATTTCTTTAATTGGATGATTTATTTTTAACATAGTTGACCTAGTGTTCATGCAAATAGTGGAGGCAATTTTTATTTTTTTTTCTTTGTATAATTTTTTTAGATTGGTATTTTTTTAGATTTTAGCTTTTCAATTTTTTTGTTTTTAATATATTTAATTTTTAAAATTGGTCACACATTCCCTCTATGGAAACGATGCCAAAATTTTATGTCATCCTTATCAGGAGGATGATCATGTTTATATTCATAGCACCCAAGATATATAACAATATCTAACCTTGAAGTCACTCTCAAGAAATCAGTGTCAAATTCCCTTGTGTTATTTACCAAAAAATCAATTTTTTAATATATTGAAAACAACATACCAAAAAAAGAAATAATGATGGAAAGAACATTAAGGATGAAAAAAAAAGTTACACAAACCAAATACAATAGAGGATGGAAAAAAATAAATGGGAATAATGACAAAACAACCTAACAAACACAAACACAAAGTATAAGAAAAAATAAGGGAAGATATAGAAGACAGGTCAAAGAGAACAAGGCCAGATCCAAGTGGATCCACCATCAACACCCAATCCTTGATCTATTTAATAATTTAACCAACAATTATTTACTCACTTTATGTATGTATGATGGCTCGTATCACACACCAATATCACCAAAAATTGAACACCTTAATGCAAAAATTTATTCATTGCTTGAGCATCCCTCCAAATTGAAAAATAATTCTCCCAACCAATTTATTCCATCCATGATTTCACTAACCTGAATGAGTTATTTGAGTTCTTCATATTTCGAACCCCATCTCAATTTCGTTATTTGAGAAATTGATAATGTGAGGGGAGAATAGATGAGGTGAGAAATTTGAAGATCGTGTCTGTGCTAGGTTTCTCTCTTGCTCACCCCAATCACAGTCACAATATGTTAGGGTGAAGAATATAAAAAGATTATTATGATGATGACTTGATCTCCAAATTGTGTTAGGTTTCATAACCTGAATCTAGATCATGAATTAGATATCCATCACTAGAGAGATCAGATCAAAACACGTGGCAAGAATTAACAATAAACATACAAACATCATAAATCAATTCTAACCGAGAATCAAAATAATAGTATTTATAGATATGAAACACAAACCAAAAATATTGAAAATGGATGAAGATGGAGGATTGGATTAGCATGATACAGGAGAAGTTGTGAAACATTGAAGACATCTTGTGTGGCACGATACCTCTGAGGTAGTAACAACCAATAGGATATTGGCCCAACTCCCTCCAAGATCTCAAATGGACCTACATAATGAGGCAATAGATTCCCTTACCACTGCATCCATCTATTCCCAAGCTTGGGTGATACCCACAAGAAAACACAGTCCTTGACCTTGAACTCCATAGGTCATCGACGGTGATCGGCACATGATATCAGTCTAGAATGTGTGTCACAAGTATGCTACCTAGTCATCTAAACCCAATTTGAAGTCTCATTCATGAGATGGGGACCTAGTATGACCACCTCTCATGAATCATTCTAGAACATAGGTCAACACCAGAAGCTAACATAGAATGCCTCAAAATGAGCTATCTGAATTTTCACCTGCAAGCTATTATTATAGGTGAACTCTCTAAGAAGGATATGATTCTCCCAAGAATAGCTGAATTTAAATATTCGAAGTCGAATCATATCCTCTATAACATGTATCATTTATTTCAATTTTTTGTCAGTCTTAGGGTGAATGTATGTGCTCAAAAGTACCATTGTACTGAAACAATTCTGCAACCCCAACCAGAACCATGACATGAAATGAGCATACCTATCTGAAAAGATAGTACGAGGGACCCCGTGTAGTCGTATAATCTCACATAAATTCAATATTATTATAACATCAATTGAGAAAGTATCCTAGAAATGAAGAAAGTGGAGTAATTTAGTCAGTCTGTCAATGATAACCCATAGAGAGTCACTACCACTAGGATCACTCATTAAACTGACTAAAAATTACAAGGATTAATATTCCCATTTCTATTCCAGGACTATAAGTGGCTATAACCAACCTACAAGTCTATGGTACTCTTCATTCATCTACTAATAGATGTAACACCTAGTGATAAAGCCTACAATCTAATATTTCATCTCAGGCCACCAATACTGGCATCGCATATCTCGATACATCTTGGATATGCCTAGATAAACTACCCACTATGAAGTGTGGGAATATAGCATCAATTCTTCTATCATATTTTTAGGAACCTAAACAAGTCCATGAATATGTAGGATGTTATCTCTATCAAAAAAACCAATTCATATTTGGGTCATCTTCTGAAATACTCTCATGGAGAATGAAGCCTTCAGGATCTAAAACTTGCGTACTCCTCAACTTCTAAAGGATAGAAGATGTAATTTTCCATGATGAGAGATAAGACTACTCTTAACTATCATTATACTCGATATGTAGCTCAGTAAATAGGTCCATCAATTTCAATTCATCATTGGATTCACATATGGTCTATTCGTGAGTTTTCTGACTCAGTGCATCAACAACTGCATTTCTACTTCCAAGAATAAAGGCAATCTCAAAATCAAAAGACTAAAGATATTTGACCCAAATCCATTGTCTGATATTTAATTTGAATTGTGTAAAGATGTATTTGAGTCTCCTGTGGTCCTTATACACCACAAATATCTCACCCAATTGATAGTTTCTTCAGCAACATACAATATGGAAAACTGTTTCTAGCCCAAGGTCATGCATTTGGTAATTTCTATCATGAGGCCTCAATTTTCAAGGTCTATATGCAACAAATATATCCTCCTATATCAAAAATATTCCTAGTTCAATGCTTGACGGATAAAGAACACTATATATCCTATTCTAGTCTCTGGAAGAAACAAAATTGGTGACTAGACAAGCCTCCCTTTAAGCTCTTGAATGTCTTTCTCCCACACTTCTAACCACGGGGACTTAACACCCTTATTTTTTAGAACAGTAAGAGGTGAAGTAGGGTGTGAGAAGTCATGCCTGATTTTCTTGTAATATCCACCCGTCCCCAAGAAACTTCATATATCAAACATGTTCTTGGGATGATCCTAGGACACCATATAACTCACCTTCTTTAGGTCAACAAATACTCATGATTCTGAGATAATATGACCAAGAAGTGAATTTAGTCGATCTAGAAGTGGCACATAGAAATATTGAAATAAATATGATTCTTTTAGTGTACTCAATACAATTTTATGGTTCTTATCATGGTCTCTATGGGTGTGAGAATACACCAAGATATTGTCCCCAAAGACTATGACAAAAGAATGCAGAAAGGGGCGGAACACCCTAATCATCAGATCTTTGAAAATGGATTGAATTTTCATAAGACATAACAGAATAGTGAGGTAGTCATATATACCATTCATGATACATAATTTTGTATGAGGTATGTATAATGGCTTTACTTTCACCTTATGGTATCCTGATCTTAGGTCGGTGTTAGAGAATACCCTTAGCTCTTCAAAGCTGGTCAAATAGATCATCTATTAAATGTAGTGGATAATTATTTTCCACTATAAGATGGTTCAATAATCTATAATCCATGTATAGATGAAGGGTCACATATTCCTTCTTGGAGAAAATCATGGGAGAACCCCAAGAGGAAGTATTGGTCTGTATAAAACATTATTGCACTAGATCCTATTATTTCCACTTGATATCCTAGATCTTAGTAATTTTAATCTTATATGGAGTAATAGAATGTTAATATACTCTTGGAACAAGAAAAATTATAAAATCTCCCAATCTCTAAGGAGGAAATCCAAAAAAATCATTATGAAGGATGTCCCTAAAATTATCTACTATTGTAGGGAATTTTTATTGATGTAAACCACAATCCTATATGAAGATATTAGCAATATGGGTGGTCACTCCACCTAGCCCATGATTTTATTATTGAAATATATATTCCTAGACATCCCACTCACCCTTATATAGGTAACTGCTACCCTATGGTGATGTAAAGATACCCTGTAGAGATAATAGTCTACAAGGGAATGATCTGGAACTAAAATATCCATATTGAGAAGGACATCCAATCCTTTCGTCTCAAAAAAATAGTCCTACAAGAAAGGGTAACAACCTACCTTGAGGTTATAGTACTTACATTGGTGTATTACCTATTACTGTACACTCAATAGTGTATTTAGGGTCATTACAACAAAAATTGTATTTCTAAACCAAGAATTTACTTGATAGATAAAGAGATGAAGGAGTATGATGCACCTATATCAAATAAATCATATACTATATTGAAGGATAATAGAATAATACACCATACTATAGATGGTCTCGTAGCATGATCTTTGGGTATCAGTTGTAGTGCATTCAACGGACTTTATCCATAGACATGTTCAACAACTAGACTACCATAATCCTGAAAACTCTTCTATCACTACTGAAAATCTACATTCTAAATAGCACATCCACCACCACTAACTTGCTCGGTTCTTCCAGTGCTACTCCAACTCCCCACCTAGCATGGTGTAAAAGAACCATTCCTTGAATGTGGAGTTGGTTCGGATCATCTTCCACTAGAAAAAAATGGAAATTTATGAATGAATCTCTAATGATGCCTCATATGACCGCAATCCTGGCTCTCAAGGGGGTCCCTATCACACTGAACCTTCAAATTCCCATGCCTTTTACACTGATGGCATACAGTCGCGCTATAAATATTGGAACTCCTGCTTCCACATACATAATAGGAAACCTCGAGGGATTGCTTCCTCTTACCGAATGATATATTATCCTACCTCAGTACCGGTCCTCCAAGCCTAATACTAACATCATCCGTCCGGATAAACTCAGTGATAATATATTGATTGACTATCTCAAAGAAAGTTCATAGGTGAAAGATATTCACCTATGTATGGATGGCATACATGATCCCATCCTTAGAAAATCTAGCATGTGAAAGATCATCATAGGGTAGAAGAAGTGAAAAGAAATATAACATAGTGATATGCACTGAATACTCCATGAATAACATAGAACCCTTCTCAAGATTCAGGAAATCTCTGGCATGATCAGCTCTCACCGTCTTAGAAAGGTGCTAATTATAAAATGAAGTCTAGAAATCCTCCCACACCATACCCTCATAGTGACTAGATTTGGAAAATAAATCCCACCAGTGCTTAGGTGAATCAAGAAACACGTACGGAGTAAGCCTGAACCTCTACTCTAAATGCATATCCAGATGCTCAATGATAGACAAGGTGACCTCTAACCATGACACGATATCTTGTGAACTGTCATCCTCTAATAAGGTCGGAGGATATTGTTGTTGAAACTTATGTGTCTTATCATCAATCATAGGTGTAGGTTATGGAATAAATTTCATGGGTTTTATTAGATGTAGGAAACAATAAATAAGATGAGCCTGAGTTCCTAGATTAGGTATAGTAGGAGTTTCCACAAGTGTAAATCTTGGTGATAGGAATGGAAGTTTAGGGACCCCAACATCTGTAGAATGGTTCTTGCCACCCTCCTGGCGCACAACACAAGGATGTCGTGGAGTAATTGGTAAAAAAAGTCCAAGAACACACCTCAGAATAAGATTAATGTAGATAAATTGCAATAGAAAGAACCGAATTAGAGGAAAGGGATCACTATCGATGGTATTCTACCCAGCATTCCACTTAGAAGTACATGTATTGGTAAGTTCTCTTTGTTTAAATTATAGGGTTTCCAGTAGATGAAGGGTCAACTGTGCCGTTCATTATCATTTAATAACAACCATATCATTTAATAAGTCATGTTTCACTTTTCTATTTTATAATTTCCTATTCCCATATATCAAGGTTAATTTAAAATGGATCACCATTCCTAGTGATTCAGGTCCCATAAACCTTATCAAAAAATCAAAACCAATTTAATTTAATTTTAACCCCACCAGCTTTCAGTCCCAGAATGTAATGTGTTATGTTTGAAGGATTGACTTGGGAAATTTTCCATTCCAACCCATGAGGGCCCATACACTTCATGATTTGAAGCAGGAAATAACTCAATCTCAGCTAAAGAGCAGCACAATCATAATATACAAACAAGGATCACTCAAAAATCATAGGCATATCAAGTAATGAATATAGTGAAATACAACTATATGGAATGACAATATGAATGGCATGTAAATTATATGTTCCTATAATGATGCATATAACATTTCTCTTTTCCCTCATATCATCGCGCTACAGATGAAAAAAGCCCTCAATTATAAAAGTCATAATAACCACAACACAACATGTTCATAACGAAATGGTGAAATGATATCCACTTTAATATGAAAAATAGAACAACAATTATAATTCATGAAAATTATTATTCACCCTGAACATGGGTTAGCAACAACCAAGAATGGTGTATAACCATGTTAGATAGAATTACTAATCTTATGGGTATTTTCACTAAATAGTAAATCAAGAAAAATACCTCTTTTATACCACTTTGTGACATCCTAGACTTAGATACAACTCATAGGTGCCCTGAGACCAGTGGGCCACATGGCCTCAAGTACATCTCTCCAAATGATAGAGGATTCCAACTAGTAATGAGGGACTAGGGTGTGCCTGTTGAGAGACTATTCCATCATTAATAGTGTGTAGAATAGTGGATAAATATGATATAGTAGCAGTTAAATAGTGGAAGAAGTATAAACAGACATATGGAACTACAAATGTATATTGGAAAATTAAATAACAGAATAACTTATAATGATATACAGAATATGATGATATATGTCATCTTTTTATAAATCTGTAAAACATGGATATAATGCTGTGGGAAATACATGCTATAAAAAAGTATTAAAAAGTAATAAAAAACTATCCTCAACATCCTAAGATCCATCCCGACCATCTACTACCAACTCCAATTTTATAAATAAAGCAATGTGGTGTTTGAATTAGTATGATTTCCTTTTTCAACACCTACATAAATTTAATATTATCAGGTGCCAATGGAATCCCAGATAAGGTGTGAGATAAAGCTCAGTTGTCCACCACCAACGATGTCTATGACATTACTTCCATATAATATAAACTAAAACACTGGGTAACCATGTATATATAAAATTAAAGTAGTAGAGTAACATAAATACAAAATTACCTAATTCATCCCTTGGATGATGTATAAGCTTAAATTTAGATCATTAATTAGATTCAATTAAGTTCCAGTCAATATAAATATGTCACATGAGATAATACCAGCAATAACATCTGGCATGATAATGATGAAGGATCCAATATACACCAAGACATCTTGATGATATTGATAATGAAGATGTTCCAAGGTGATAACTATAGAAACCCTGACCTCAACGTTCAAGACATCTTAGACAGTAATTATAGCCTAGGGATTGAGGAAGAGTGTAATCTATGGAGCATAATCCAAGGAAAACAACCAAGGTAAAATGGTATAAGTAGTGACTAGGCCCAAGGGAGTATCCAAGGCATCTCATGTCCATAAAAGTCACACTAGATCCAATGAGTTTAACTAATTAATAATAATATCAAAATGATAATGGAGGGATCCTATGGTGTTAGACCAAGCATCCACATATAGAAGAGGATCACGATTCAAGGGTGGTATCAACCTAGGAAACCAACATCCTTGAATTGGGATGACATTCATGAGTGCTCAAGGCATACCATTGGGAATACCAGGATCACTCATGTCTAACCATCCTTATAATTATTTCAAGGCCTATATGAAATTAGGTATCTTAAAATTAATTCCTTTATTTAATTATGGCCATTTAATAGTCATTAAATCTAATAAGTCAACAGGTCCATTACAAGCCTTTTATACAACAGAAAATGATTCTCATGGACAAGAAACCATTTATTAAATCCATACAAGTCATAATCATTTAATAAAATCCACTATGTTAACTTCTATTAGATATGTAAAGTGGTTTTATGGATGTCTAGCCCAACCATTCATTAAAATCCATTAGGCCAATTCATATACATAACGCATACTTGAAAATTTAAACATTTAAACGTTTTTAATAATGTAGATTACTTACCTTAGAAGGGATAAGTGAAACTAACATATTCAATGTCTAATTTAAAAAAATGTTCAATATTCATTTAATTAAGGAATGGATTACCATTAGTAGGGTCATTTCAAATAACACTCAAACGATGGTAGAGATGCACATAACAAACCAAAAAAGGAATAATTAAGGTAAACACCCTACTTTGGGTGGACGATATTATGTAAGTGACAAAAAATTATAATTATCATTTATAGTAATAGTCTTAGAATATGGTTCTAATGACTGTGAGAATGGAACATTAATTAAGAAGATGACACCTAATGAAATCAGCACGTGTACACTAAAAAATATAAAATGAAAAAACATGGGGATGAGTTATAGACCACCTACCTTGTACCTATATGACTCTCATCATCCAGTATTAGTCTCTAATTTATCCTTGATTCTAAGAGATCATAAAAATATTCTAATTCCCTTGGAATAGGGCATATGATCATACATCTAAATAGCATCATCGAGAGAAAGTCAAATGAAGAGAAACTAAATTTGAATCAAGTACAGGCCTAGACACATCTAATGTGATGAATGCTAATTAAAATGAACACTACATCTGATATCTATATGAAAAACTATAAAAGAGTTTCAAAGGGAGAAAAAGAGCGAAATAGAGGGGTAATTGTCCATAGGAAAAGAAAAAGGATGTAATGGGATGTTTTTTTAGAAAATTAGTGACATGAATTGGTCACCCAATTCATGCCCCAAAAAACTTTAATAAAATAAAATGTTACAATAAAAGAATGAGGTATGAATAGCTTACACCAACATGGATTGAGGGTAATATAACACATGATTTCCAAAAAAATAGGAAAAATATTGAGTTTAAAAATGGAAACATCATGTATACATGCCACCAAGGGTTAAAAAAGATTTGAAGCTGAATAACTACATCAGCTTCCCCAAGTATTGAATTTATTTCCTCTCCATAAACTTCTAGGGTTGAATATAATTAAAATCTACATTATTAAACCAAATTAATGTCAAATATAGTGAAACTAGCAGAAAATTTCCTAGATGATTATGAGTGATCTATAAGCCAGTTTTAAACTAAAATCTACTTCTTATATATTATGTTTCATCATCAATGAAAGACCATAAGAAAACATAACACATGTGTCAAGTGTATTTTTAAAATCATTTGGGGTTCCAAGATCTGAACAAGACCCAGACACCTTGGTAACCTTTGTGGAATCATTAATAATTCACATTAGGTCCACAATAAAGAATTATACCGAATTGGAAAGGTTCCATATGTGATTACAAAACTATATTCTTACATATTCCATGACTAATGTTTATGATATATAACAACATGGGTATGGAGATCATAATATTTTTTAATGATTAAATACCCTTATTTTTATCTTATGCTTCTATGTGATCATAGATTGATATATCTTATGTTTACCCTTACTAAGAATTTAATCCTTCCCTTTATTATGTTTCCTTCCCCATGTTATATAGAATGTTTTAGAAGTGTATTCCTAAGTGGGGAACTATGAGAGAAAATAATTATGGGAGATATATAAGATCTTTCACCAAAATAAGATGATTTTGTTTCTATTCTACAAATACACTAAACTATGATGATCTGTATAAATGTATTTATGAAATTTATTGAATAATCATCTAAAAAGTCATGATATTTATGTATGAAAATATTGGGCCCTTATATTTTGTATCATAGGACTGGTTTAGTTAAACATTAGGGACTAGGATGAGAAATATTTAGTGAGATCCTAAATAATATGTACAAGTATATTTCTATGGATTTGCCAATGGATAAGTCTAAGTATAATTCAATGTATAGTAAAATATACTTGAATTTTATTAAGAGATTGAAAAAGTATTTTCCAACAAATTACATTTCTATCAAGAAAATACAAGTGGATGTGGCTCTAGAATAGAGGTACATAGTAGTAATAACTCTGAAAAGGTAAAATTAAACTAGACCCAATTTTCACCTTGTGCATTGCAATGATCCTTTCTTCACGCCTAGTTTCACAATCCCATGAGATATGTTCTGGTTAATAAACAATTTTTTATGAACCATTATGAATGATTTGAATATATGATGATCATGGATAACCTAGGTTAAACCAACAGTTTTATAGATTTAAAATAAGGTTTATTTAATTAGACAACCAATAAATTATTATTCATTATTTATTGGTTTCCTGCTACGATTATTTTTTATCACACTATGATTTTTTGTTTTAGTCAATAGAGGAAACTAGAAGAAACTGGGTTGACATTGAATGTGATTTACCATGTGTTAATGAGAAACAAAATTGAATAGTCACTAGATTGAAGGTTGTTATGATTGTGATAAATTATTTATCACGATATATTATTTACAACTTTCACTTTAACCAACTCTCGAACTCACCAATGAATATATGGATAGAGTTTACTAAGAGATCGAGTGGCGTAGTCTACAGAGGAAAGAATATTTGGTTTCCTATATATCAAGAATGTGGGAAGATCAACTCAATGTAATGATAAGATTTTTTAGGTGTGTATCTGAAGTTCAGATTGTAAGAGATTTCTGAAGAAAAATAAAAATTTCGGTTAAAGGAATAGATGGGAATAATGGTTTCCCTATGAAATCAACAATGGTTTAATTTAATCAATGTGAAAATTATAGTCATTATACAAATCGATGTCCCAGGGGGGCTTATGAAGTATACAAACAAGGTGGTATAAGTAATAATTTTTTATGATGAAGAGACTATAAGTGATAAATAAATGAAATTTCTATTAATGAATAAGATGATGAATCATAGTTATTGGTTTAATAATGAAGTGATATGATTTAAGTTTTCATGTATTGGAACATAATAATTATGTAAAATGAATCATGAAATATATTGTGTTTTTTTGTATAATTTTTTTAATGTATTTTCAAGAATATGGTAAATAGTATTGATGAACTAAAAAAGTAATTTAATAGAAAGGTGGTATTTTATAGAAAACAGATGATTAAGGGAATATAAAACTTAATATGTTCCAAATGATGATATAATTATGTTAGGATAAATATGTGATGGATATTAAAAAAGTATGTTGGATGGTATTGATGACCTTAGAATTATTTAATGATTTGATGAAATGGTGTTTCATGTTATCATTGATGGAGTATAAAACATTTTTGTATTTATGGAATATTTTCAGTAATCTATAGTTTTATTCAACGAATGAGGAAGCATGTATGTTTTTATTAAGTTTTTATTGTAATTTTGGTTATTACCATGTTTCAGGGAAATAAATGAATAAGGTATTCAAAAATTTGTAATGTGACAATTAAGAGTTACATAATGATAGTTGAGTGATTTATGATAAATTGATTATCATAATTTTATTAAACTTGTTTGTATATTTTTAATTTTGAAAGGGTCATATGGTTAACCATTTTTTGAATGGTTAAGGTTTAACTTCGGGTGTGGTTTTATAGATTAATTTTTTATTTCAAAATATGATGATTAATGCATATTGGATAATCTATGATAAGAATTTTATTAATAACTAGAGATATAAGGAATGATATATCACACTTTTATGGATCTTAAAATCTATTAGTGTTTCGGGAATGAAAAAATATTCTCTTATAGTATAATACAAAGTGAAACTGATCGAGTCAAAACCAAAAGATGATATTTTCCTTACGAAATAGAAAGAATTCAAGTAAGTATATAATCTCATGAAAATTCCTAAACATTATGAAATTATCTTGATATAAAATATAATACATTAACCTCATATTCTATAAATTAATATTATTTTCTCCTATCATGTATTTATAGATTTGTGGTTATTAACTTTCTCCTAACCATGTAATCTATCACTCTCTATTAGAATTTGGGTGTTAGTTTTCTCTTTCATGTATGTGTTTTCAGATTCCACCAATATTCTTATACATGGAAATATAATTACGTGTCATTCTATGTGATCTTCACGCATCCCTTTTTTTCTTTTCAATCATAATTTTTTTGATCTCCATTTATGATGTGGGATTCCCATAAAGAGATTTCCAAATATTAAACCCTAGATTTCCAAGAAAAAGCTAAACTTTCAAGGCAACAATTTATTTACCAGAAATATAATGTAACTCCTATAGATTTTAAGTAATATATATTTTAAAATAATTTTATATTTTTGGATAGCTTTCACTACACACAATGTTGATTTTTAAATGAAAAATTTCATATTATTAAAATACAGTTTTGTAAAATGAAAGTTGTCACGTAGCCATTCAACGGGGAGGTGTGAATTGGATTATATAAATTATGAAAATATATTGTTAAAAATGTATATAATTTAATTTATTTGGTGACCAATATCTTATAAATTGATATTAAAAAAATTGAAAATAAAGGAAATATTTTTCTGAAAAAAATAATATTTTTATGTGAACATGCACATTTTTCGTAAGAAAATTAATAAAATAAGTGTTAGGTATTTATTTTGATGAAAATTATATATTATTTTTTTAATCAAAATTTTAATATTCATATTATGTGTTTTTATACATTTAATAATAAAATATATCAAATTTTTTTACTTACAAACAGAATTTTTCTAAAAAGTAATTCTGTCACATTTTAAGCACTTATATTAATATTTATTTTTTAGACTTATAGAAAAAATTATTTTAAAATTTTAACTTTATTTTATAAATCATATTTTCAAATTATATTTTAGTTAGTTTTTTAATATATTTCTTAAAAGATATATTTATCATTTAATTGTGAAAAATATTGGTTTTTTATAGAAAATTGACCTTCCATTAAAAGCATTTACTATTTAAATTTTATTTTAATATGGTTTTAAAAGTAAAATTAGTTAAATTTTATATTTATTAATCAAATTTAGGTAATTTTAATCTATTTTTTATTGAATTATTACATAAAAACTTTTAAAAGTTTTGAACATTTTCCCATTGAAGAACTGTATTCTCATCGCATCTGTAGATTAATTTTTTAAATAAAATTTTACAATTCTATAAGTTTAATTTGGAAGAATTGATTTACTATTTGGAATAAGTATAATTAATATTATCTGATAAGTTAAAATTAATATTTTACTATACTGAATATTAAAAATAAAAAAAATTCTTGGTCAATGTTAAAACTCATTTATGTGGGAGTTAAATAAAAACGATAAGGGGTAAAAAAGACCTAGAAACATGTCCAAATTTTTTTGGACATATTAAAATATTATAACCTATATGTATTGACAATGGACCATTTTATATCCTTTTGGTTTGTTAAAATTGTGGGCATACTTCATTCTTTTCAAAACATCAATGTGGGTCCTCTCCCCCACTTATAAAAGGCCACCACATATAATCCACCATTAACACTAAAACATCAATTGGTTCAGATAATAATTCAACAAATACATTCCTAATTTCCATACCATCATCCTGGAGGCCTTATTTTGGATAGAGACCCCTCCAATGAATGACTTACGAGTAAACATAATGTTTCTCTCCGAAGACGAGTAAAATTCTTAACTTACGTTTATGCTTTTTCGATCTTCCTCCTTTAATCATATTTATATATTATAATATAACAACAATATTATATCTTATATAATTATATTTTTTATGTTAATTTCATAACTTAAATTCATCTCCTCTCCTATAAAGTAGGATATGAAATCCTCATTTCTGTGTAAGATGGACTATCGCCGCATGAACTGATGATATTCATTTTCCATCACCAACTACCAGAGCTTGATATAATGATGTATTTAATGTTAATATATCATATTTATTATTATATTATACATATGGAATTATAATACCACATCTACCTTCTTACATCCCTACCCATTAGAAAATAATAATGTTGCTTGTGTGTACAACATACTACCACCTCACGAACATATGCCATGTGTTTTTCATTTATTATTTAATTAGATGGTAATAGGGATATATTAGATGAATATATACGATATTTGTAAGATAATAATACACATTTAATTATTATATCAGATATACCTTGTTACATTCCATTCCATGGGGGATACAATTACTTCATTCGTGTGTACAACTGACTAACTCCCTGTGAAGTGATGTGATTCATTTTTCACTAATAAAATTCATGGAAAGAATTAAGGGTAAATTTAATGAATATATTTGATATATGTGAAATAAAAATTATTCTATTATTTTAATTTAATATTTATCTTTATTTCATTTTATTTTTCGATAAAACCGAAACAATGTTCAGACGTTTATAAGGCCTACCATCTCCATGAATGGTGTATTTCATTTTCTATCTCTAAATGTTATAGATTACAATATATACTGATATAATTAATATATAATATATTTTTATCATTTTTATCATTCTTGAAATTATGAAACCATGATAAATTAAAGAGTACTGAAACTAAAAAATTAGAACTCAGTTGAGAAGCATAGCAGTTACTACCCGAAACGTGATTTTAACATGGTATTTTAAAAAAAATAGTAATGAAAGGTCATAATTAAATCATATACGGTATTATATATATAATTATTATTCTATTATATATTTACAATAAAATAATTTTTATTGTACATGAGTGTTGAATGTGTACAAATCAAGTTGATACTTATGGTAGAGGATTTGCATCTTACATTTATTTTTTGTGAGACACATGGAATATTTATCTTCTATTTCAATTATGTGGTGTATGAAATATTCATAGAAGTATTTAATGATTATTATCCTGAAAACTTTGGGGATATATATTTCTGTCTTATGATCTCCCTTTTATGGGGAGTGTTGTTCAAATTTTTCCAATGTGGTAAGGGATTTTTATCTCAGTTTTCCTTCTTTGAGGCATATGTTGTGTTATGACCCTATCTTTATTTTTGCGTTGTATATGTATCCCCGTTAACATTTAATATCATAAAATTATTAATTCTAATGATATTTATGTTTCATTTAATATTATTATTTAATAGGGAATCCAATTTAATGTTACCATAGTCACAAGGTTTTTATGGTACAATCTCATCATTTATCGATATTGCTTTTGTTTATGCTTTTTATGAGGAAATATAATGATCCATATATCAAGAAACTCATGATTTTTTTATAATTTTTTTATTTCATGAGAATAAATATTTTCCCTTCATTTAATTCTCTTTATTTAATTAAGATTTCAAAATAATGTTTTTTTATAAAAATCATATTTATTTCTCTCTTCAGTCGAGAACCCGTTTTCTTCCGTATCCATGTTTTCTAAAAAGGTTATCAAAAAATGATTTAACATTATAAAATTTTTTTTTATAGAAATTACTATCAATTTTTTAATTTGTAAAAAAAACAATTTTAAGGGAATCATCATGTATTTTTTCCAAAAATTCATGTTTGTATTTTACCAAAAATGTGAAAGGAATCATTGTTTTTACATACATGGAATTAATTTTATTTACCACTATCATGGCCACTCAAAGAATTCAAGATTAAATTTTTTGTTTTCAATGTTCCTTTAAAATAAATTTATTTCCTTAATATTTATGAATTTTTAAATTTTTAAATAAATGATTTCAAAGGGAAAAGATTATTTTACTCAACAAATGTTTTAAATGATTCTTAAATCTTCTTAAAGTAGTTCCAAAATTTATATGAAATAAAATTATTTTGAATTTTTTTTTTATTTTACAATTCATTTTCCAAATTGGAAAGGATATATTTTCTGAGAATATTTTTAAATGATCTTTATGGATTACATTATACGTTTCTAAATATATTTTCAATGAAAAGGATTTTAATAATGTTTATGTTTTTAAAATAGTTATTTTATACCTGAAAAGGATATTTTCATAAACAAATGTTCCAAGTGATATTTCTAAATCATTTTCAATCTAAGATGGAATCCTTTTATATTAATTATTCTTTACATGGGATAACAATGAATGATAAAATCATTGTTCTTTTTCTGGATGGTTAATGTTTATGTTGAAAAAATACTTATGAAACCTGTTAATATTTTTTTTCTTATGATATGGTGAATTGAAGAAATATTTATGAAATAATTTTTTTACATCGGTTATGATGTGATGGAATGATGAATGTTTTATGATATTGTGGAACACATTAGTATGGTTTTCATTATTAGACTGATGGGACCCATATCTCCCTCCAATGCATTGGGAAAATCTTTATATCTCATGTGATAACAATGTAAAACAATTTTAAGGGATTGATCCACTATGGGAAACATATCAGTTCTTATCCACTATGGGAAATAGGTATATCCTAGTCCAAAATGGGAAATAGATTATGAGTCCTAATCCACTATGTTGATGGTCTCAGTAGTTAACCCTGACATATGAAATATTTTCCCATATTTATGATGGTGCCAAAATTTTATGACATGAAAATATAGTTCATGATTGATTTATGATGACTTCTTCCACTTTTTTCCCATTTTTAATGAAATGATAAGGTTTTATTCCAAGAATCATGTTCATGATCTTTGACATGTTGGGTATGAAATTATTATGATTAGTTCATAATCAAATACACCTAAAACTTATCTTATTCATTTATATGATCATAGATTGATATATCAATTATTTACCCTAACCAAGCATCGAATCTCACAATTTATTGTGTTTCCTACCCTAGTTTGTGAAGAAAGGTTTATATTGGGTATCCCGAATAGGAATACCAAGTGAGAAGATCATTTTGGGAGATGTAAAAGATATTTCACAAAATAAGAATATTTGTTTTCTTGTCTCTAATTAAATTAAACTATTACAGTCCTTGAAAATGTTATTATTAAATATATTTATTTTTCATATAAGAATTTTTTATATTTATGTATGAAAATATTGGGTCCTAATAATATTTTTCCTTCTTCGAGGTCATAAATTTTTTGAAAGTCTGATATTGGTAATATGCATATTATGTGAGGTGAGAAATATAATTCAGTCATATATTTATCTAAACATGTAAAAAAATAATGAAATTTGGTGTTAATATTATAAATTCATAAATAAATAACTTTTTGTAATACAGAAGCCATTATTCTTCCATTTACTACCCAAAAGAGACAAATAAATTTTGGAAACAGTCGAAGAAAACAATTCAACCCCTCTTGGCTATAAAAATGTCTCTCCCACTCCATTTCAAAGGTTTAACAACTTTTATTAGCCAATTTCTATATATTAATAGATTTTATGCCACTTTAATATTGTTTTACATGCTTATAATAATTTCTTTCTTCTTCATATATTCTCTTCCATTTTTTATTTTCTCTTCTTCCGTTGTTCCCTTCACAACCCCTTAAAAATATTGAACTAACTTCAAGACTTGTTTAATTGGGGTTATGATTGAGTTAATACACTTAAGAATTTCTAATTATATTATTTTGAGAAATTAAATACTGGGGAAATTGATAGTAGAGAGAAGTCACTTTCTTTATTATTTTGTTCTTCTTTTTAGCCATTATTATTCCTCTTCTCCATAATCATAATGTTGCATATGGAGTGATGAATCATTATGGTGATGATGTGAGGGATATTATCCCATGTCTATAAGGTTAGTGTGGGGAAATATTAATCAAAATGAGAGATTATTTAATGATAGTTTCACTCCCAAAATTGGATATAATAGTGAGAATATTATTATGAACTGTGATAGAATTATTAAGAACTCTTAATAATAGATGCTTCATTCTTCGTCACTAAATTTATTGTGTTTCTATTTATTCATTATCTTTTTATTAAAAATCATATATATAATTATATCATGTATTTCATAACCCCATACCCAATATATTTGAATATTATTTAGAATTATATTAGGTAGTTTATAAATACATCCAATACAAAATGGTTGTTGTGTGAGTGGCCACCACAGGAGATCGGACCTAGGGTGGCCACTATGATAGAATTATAGGAAAATAAGAAATTATTGATTTAGAATCATCAGAAATACCTCTCATAAATGTTTCATCATTTTTCAAGATTACAAGAGCATAAGAACACTATCTTTTTATTTTATTTCAATGACCTGAAAAATTGAACTTTATTACATATCTTTCTTTCCTAAGGTTAAAGATAAAATTTTATGGTGACTTTTATTAATCTTAAGCTATTATAAAAGAATTATATTCGTTTATTATAAAAATATCCTTGAACACTCAATTGAAGAAGAATGAAAAAATGATCTATAAATTAAGGAATCAAATAAAAATTATTTCATCTTCCTTAATAGAATTGGAAGCTCAAATAGATGCTCATGAAAAAGAGGAATAAATGCTATATTTTTTACATTTTTAATTGAATAATTTTGTGAAAAAATAAATATGAAATAAGTAGACTCAAAACTATCAATTACATTTCCATAAAAGATTAAAGAAGAATAAATTCAAACTAATGAACATTTGGGATGTCAACATGAATAGGATGAATATTGGGTTGATTTTATAAAATGTGAAAATGTAAAGAATTTTTTAAAAAATGTAATGAAAAATTGATACCTATATAATTATATATATATTTAGAAGAATAAACCACCAATGTAGTGTAATTTTAAGAAAAAAAAGGAAGAGATCGACTATTTTCCAAAATCCATAATAATCATTCTCCAAACAACACCAAGTAAAGAAGAATAATTAAAAATCAATCTTAATATGGGAGATAATATTTTGTTAATCAAATTTTATTTTTTACTTTATTTAGAATTGATTTATTATTTCCTTCAAATTAAATAGTTTTTTATAGTTACCAAATACATGGATGTCCGTGGAGGATGTTTAATAAGAATATGCACCTATTGAGACCACGTTACCACTGGCCCTATCAAAAGAAATGAACTCATGGGCTTACCTATAGGAAATGTGTGATTTTCATACTAATTATTTTTCTTTTAATGTAAAATAAATTTGATATTTTCAATGAATAATCATTTTCGGAAATTTTTGATAACCTATAAATTGAGGAGGTCTCAGATGATACTGAATAAGAGCCTAATACTATGGATGAAGAAAAGGAGAACCCATTATATTTTACTCCCGCACCTTGACATTTTTACATAATTTATAAGTTAATGTATCAATTTTAATCTATACATGGGGAATTCCATAACCAATGTGAATGAATTAATATTTTAAGAAAAAATTGTGGTGTTTCAAATCACATAATCCACACCCACTAATAATATAAGGATAAAGTGATGCACCTATATGCCTATAAGTAGTAAAAAACTAGCACCCACTTAGGGGTCCAAACCATGTTCTATTGTTTCTAATTTTTTAATATTTTTTAATTTTAATTTTTATATATATTTCTTTCACTAAATTTCATATATATTTTTCATGATTTCTTGGTTTAATGTGGTAGCTACTATGAGATAAACTCAAGGATTCCACAGGATAAAAAAATGCAGTTTTTATCTTTCCTTATCTTTGGTTTTCATACCCTATTATTTTTATTTTAGAGATATGAAACTAACGGGTTGTTAAATATTCTGTGTGGGGGTATTTCTATCCAATTTTAAGAATTTTTTTTGTTTTTTTCTCATTATTTTTAAATATTTCATAATTTTTCTATTATGTATTTATTCTTTATGTGTTTTTAGGATTACTGAGCTTAATATAATACTTTGTAAAATTTATACCAACATTGTATATTTTGAACACTATTTGATTTGAGAGTTTGATTATTTGAATGATTATTGAAATATATTTCATTTTCAGATTTCCAATCTTTTAAATTAAAAAAGTGTGATGTAATGTGAATATTATGTGCACAAGTACTATCAAAAATAAAAAATTCATACCTAACCTACTAGTTTTCTAAATATTTTTGACATATTCTTTATAATTATCTATTTCATCAGTGTCTTGAGTCATGTTGTGTGATACATAACCTGTGATTTTTCTCTTTCAAATATTTGGATTTCATGGTTTTTTTGGAAGGATTGAGAAATTTTATTTGTATAGATATATTTTCAAATTGAGATATACCTTTACATCTACCCTTTTCAGCCCTTTTAATCTAGAAATTTACTTTTTATGTTTATGCTGCATTACAATCCAATTTTTCTTTATCTATCATCACTATATATATATTTTTTATTGATATTTCCACTTTGATTATGGGGGAAGGGACTTTCATGCATGTTTTTTGGGATATAATTTATTGTTATGTGTGTGAAATTGTTATGGGAATTTTAATAATGTACCTGAGTCAATTTTATTCATTTCAATTATTTTACATCATTTAATTCCCTCAAGAAAGGAATAAGGAAAGAAATATGAAATAAATGAATGCATATGAGTTCATTGTTCTTAAAATTATGACTCGTGTTTCTCTCAAAAAATGAATACATAATTGTCATTAATTAAATATATTTTATTTTTATATCATCCTCCATAAAAAACATTATAACAAAATGCGAAAATATAAAAAATGGAGAGTTTGGATAAATTCATTCATTGTATTCATTATTTGACTCATGTCTGATGTTATTAAAAAAATTGGTGTTTTGTTCCACATCTTTTAAGGGGAATTGAGTGATATATTTCCTTTTTCTTCACCTGAATATTCATGTATTTATAATAAATATTTTAATAACCTCTTTCCATTATTAATTTTTTTTAAAACTTTTACCCACCAACCCATAGACACAAAATTTAACTTGAGAAATTTCTAATGATTGAAAAAAACTTTATATATCTTAGTGTGGATATATGAAAAGATTTATAAGACAATAAAGATAAAACAAGACCATGAGAATGAGAAAAGGAAATATATAAAAAATAAACATTGAGTTAAGAGAGAAATACAATAATGGGGAGGTTGGTGCAACACTCTTTCCGGAACCACAGGGACTGATCTAGGGTGCCTTCAACCTCATGTGTGCCTCCCCATATGATAGAGGTTGTCAACAATAAAATAAGGGATATGGAATGGTTTGGGGTAATATAACCCAGGTACCAATTAACATCATAAAATAATAAGGGAATCGATAAAAATTTAAATAAATGAGTGATAAATAATCAATTAATCACCATAGAAGTAGTAAATTGAAATAAAACCCAACCCATGAAGAAGAAGCATGGAATTTCAGGTAAAATAAACCAAAACCAAAAAAATGATCCAATTTATGGGTATGTAAACAATAAAATCACCATTTTCATGTCTATGGTCCATCCATAATTTCCAAAAACCTCTTGCTAACCTACTCCACCATCCACCACACGGACGTTTCCCTTCATTGGATCCCTAAGAAAGTAACATTCCCGAAGAACGAAATAATTGAGTAGGGTGTGAGTACAAGACTCGGTATGAGACCATCAAATTCCGATAATATATGTTCATAACATATAAATTTTTATTCCATGAATTTGAATATGATACATATATAAACATTAATATATCACATAAGAATAATTTATGTTGGTTCCTTAGGGACCACCTCTACCTAACTGAGAACCATCCTAGAAGGAAAAACAATCAACCACCTGACACATCCATCATAAAGGGTTATTACAATAACATGAGTGAAATATCACTATTAAAGGGATTTCCCAAATCATAATGACCAGGTGTCTCACACATCCCCCTTGGAGGAATATTCTACAAGAATCAGCCTATATGATCAACTGTAACATAGAAGAGAAACACAATATAATAAAAGAAACAATTGAAATATCAAACATCGCATCAAATAAGTAAGTATCAATCCCAGCATAATTTGTAGGTATGAAACACAAACATTGGTCTTATAGGGCTATACATGCACACCTCATGTGATCAATAATCAATATAGATTTCTAAGGGATAGAAATGAATTATATTAAGCTTTCCGAGAACCCATATAAAACTTGTGCTACAGAAAATACCTTCCTAATTTAGGTGAAACAATGATGATCAAGGAAGGGGTCACCGTCTATGTATAAATGTTCACCCAAGTCCTAGAAATGTTTTTAATTTGACATGATTATACATATAAGAGTTAGGTACACAAGAAAATACACTCAAAATGGTTAGGATATGAGTAAATCATCAAGAAATATCATCTCATGACAATGATATTGACCCAAGCATTATGTATAAGCTAAATACTTGCATCTGGATGAAAATTCCATCACGGTCATCAAAACCATCATTATATCATCAAAACCCTATAAGATCCAACTATTTTGTTTAATATCTAGTTGATTTTTTTACAATGTAAAAGGAGATAATTATTCACACTTAAAGAAGAACTTACTAAATTGGATGCACAAGAATGAGAGGTAATTCTGGCTTCAAATTTAGGTGTTAGAAGGGAATATAAGAGACCAAAATCATTGGGGATGAGATCCTAGGATATTGGGGTTGAGTGACACCTGAAGGATTTGAAATGGGGTTATAAAGTTATGTTTTAGGAAAAAGGCCTATAAAAATGTTTTACTCACTGGGCATTGTCTAACGCGACTACAAAGCTAGTGGAGGCTAAGAAAAATCAGTTCTACCCAAGAATCCCACCAACTAGCCAATAGAATCTGTAGTTTTTTATAGATCTATTCATACTCCAAAGAATATCTAGTAGAGCCCCATATCCATATACAATTCCAATTTTGGCTTCCCAAAGAGCACTTAACAACCTAAATACACATGAAAACATGCTTAAAAGGTTACAAAAATTTTAAAAAACTTAATGGCCTAGCTGAATGGAGGTTTCACAATTCTCTTACTATTATAACTTCTTATCCTTAAAATTTATTCCCAGAGTTCTACTCGAATAAATCGATCCACCATGCCCGAATATCATCCTCCTTCTATATCTATTCCTAAATGCACCAGTTATTCCATTGAGAGCAACAAAAAGGAAGGAATTTCCACATAGAACATTCTCTCTTCGGTCCCCTATTAGAATAGATTTCTCTATAAAAGATACATCTTTTTCCAACTCAATATATTGGCTGTCTAGAACATGTGTGGGATTGGTCTCATACTTATGAGGTTTTGACACATAAAATACATTGTGTGTACCTTCATACCATGAATGAATTTCTAATTGGTAGTCTACCATTCTGATGTGTCTGATAATATCCAACGGTCCAATGTATCATGGTTCCATATTCCCATGCCTCCTAAGATACATATTCCCCAAAAGTTTAGGCACCCACTATAAAAAAGCTTCTCCCACAAAAAACTTCAACGGTCATCTCCTTTGGGCTACATTTGACACTTTTCCTATTCATATCTTTCACCAGATGTTTTTAAGTCAACTTCACCGATTTTTAGGTCTCTTAAAACATAATCATCCCAAAACTAATGAATCACCAAACACATGCTAATATAAAGACAAATAACATTACCACCCATACAGAGCCTAAAACTAAGCCATATGGATCCAAAACTGAAATGAATTGTTGTTGGAAAACACCAATTGATCCAATTGATCATCCCAAGTTCCTCAAAAATCAATAATACACACTCAAATAATATATTAAAGAGTATATCTTATCCAATTTGAATGTCTTTTGGTCTGATAATGAAATTTCATTCTCGTATTCAACTAAGTACATGTCACCTTATATAAACATTTCCAAATGTGTGAGGTAAACTAGTTAAATCTGTCAGATACCACACTTAAAGATACAATATGAAGAAGCATGATCTCCAAGGGTTGCCACATAACATCATGTGTGCATCCCCATATGAATTATGTGGTTATATAGAGGCGAGGACTTATAGACTGTAATTGGGAGACTATTCCATCAACACCAGGTAACATTATATATGAAAAAGGAAGTGATAACAAATAATCCAAAAATAACAAATAATTGAATAACCATAATAGTAGAAAAAATTCAATTAAATATCATCCTATGTTGTATATGTAGGTAATGTCAGGTAAAATAAATAAAAACTAAATCGAAGTATATAATTTATGTCTAAACCAATAAAAAATGTAGTTTTATCCATCTCGAGGTCGACCAAATTTTATTTGAAACTAGCTTCTAGCCTGCTTAACGACATACACCCTACCAACCACTACTCCATAATTCCATAGAGGTTCCTGAGTAAATGGGTTCACTGACGCTTTTGGGGTATACACATATTTTTGAGGTTCCTCATATGCACTTTAGCTATATTTCTAGGTTTGAAACCACATATCCTTATAATAGAAGTACTTAAGATGATCAATCATTCCATGTTAATGATATGTCTTGAGAGAAATGGGATAGTCCATGAGAAATCATCATTTCCTCCCACAACTATAGAACCTAGTAGAGTCTATCACCACATAAGGGGTTGGAGAAGATTGTCTTTTCTATGGTTATTGACCACCACCATGGAATCCATCCACTAACAATCTATTTTTTTTCTAGAACGAGATACTATAATGTGGGCAAACTGATTACAAATAGTGGTAAAAATAGGGAATGAACATTGGAACTTGTTTGAGGGGGAGAATTGTTTCTTGAGTTCATTTACAATAATGTTTCTCGTTATTATATTCTAATAATTTATTTTTATGGGTAAATAATTTCATATAGAAATCACTTTATATACTATTGTATTGTTCTTATTAGTCATTATTATTCCTCTTCATCATCCTAATGACACATATGATGTGGAGTAGTATTTTAGTCATGATATGTGGGAGATTATCCCAAATTTTGGGTGTTAGTATAGGGAAAAAAATAAAATGAAATTGTGTTAGGTGATATGTTTGATCTAAACATTGAATATCATGTTGAGATTATTTTTATGAATAATAATTTCATTTTTGTAAAAAACTTAGAGTTGGCATTTCTTTCTCCTTAACTAACATCATTGAGTCCCATTTTATTCTTTTTATTCTTCATGAATTCATATATATATATATGATGAATTTCAAAACCCCCCTTATATATTAGAATATCAATTATAATTATATTAGGAATTTTATAAATATCAATAATAGAAAATCAGTGTCATGTGAGTGGCCTCATTAAGATACTGACCATAGGGTGAACATTATGCTTCATTCTTATAAAAATAAGAAATTATTGGTCAGGGATTCAAGAAAAATCCCCCTCATCTTCAAATCCCTAATATTTTCAATAAACTTATAGTAGTGAATTTATTCAATTTTCACTAAAGGTGAGTTAGGAATGGCATTCTTGGGAAACATTACATTTGACCATGGCTAACTTGAGTAATCCTTTTGATTAGTTTTTAAAATTCCTTATTTTCTTACATTATTTACTCTTTTCTGATTAAATATTCAATTTTTTATCTTTTCTCTCATAGATTCCATCCCTATATCTCACATTTCCCTTCATTTTAGGGGGATTATTACCTCTTAAATTTTAAAATTATCTTTAGGTAGTTCATTTATTAATTTTATTTTTAAAATAAAAATAATTTCTTCCATCATTATTTTCAAACTTGAATGTCATAATTTCTAAAAAATGGTATATTTTATGATAATTTCAATATTTCATTTTTAACCTATGGTTTTTTGAAACATTAAAAATATTTAATGTATTGTTTAAAATATATTTTAAGAGGTTAATTTCCAAAATCTATATGAATGATTAAATATATTCTTAACATTTTCAAAAAAAATTATCACTCATAAAGGAATAATAATGATGAGTAAAAAATTATATATATATTATCTCTCTAAAAAAATATTAGTTATCTTTGAAAAAATTAAAATTAGATAATTCATTCAAGGTAGGTTTTCAATTTAATTGTAACTTTTTAATTCTTATAAAATGAAAAAAAATCAAGGGATGTAAACCCACTCTTTAAGGAAATCATTTTCCTAAAAACAATATATACCAACTTTTATTTTTATCATTACCGTTACTATTTCATTATTTTTTTTCTTTCTCCTTTATTTCATTATCTATATTTATAAATAGAATTAAAAATGACTTTTAAACCTTACTTTCTCTCTATCTCTATAATGATCATATTAAAAAGGTATTTTGGAAGCTAACAGACATTTTAATTTTTTAAGTTTTTGAAAATATCTTTTAAAATATCTCTTTATTTATTCATAAAATATTTCCTTTTAAGTTATTTATTTTATACCACTATTCAGTTTATGAAACTCACAAATGAAAATATATTATATTCTTTAAATGGGTAGTTAGAAACATTATTATTCCTAAAAATGGGGATATTTATTAAAAATACAACATATTTATTGAAAAATGGGACAAAATTATTGAAATTAATTATTAAATGTGTTATTTTGTAATTGTTTCATAAAGTAGGAGTTGAATGTTTTATTAATATTTAAATATTAAATATTTCACTCTTATTTTACATATGTCTTGTTTGATTTATTGATTCATGATCATATTTAATATCATTTAATTATTGAGATTATGGAATATTTTGTTCGATATCTTTTATAAATTGATATCTTTTATACATTGATATATCTTTTAATATTAATTTATATTTGATATATATTTTTATATTACGTGTTTTTTATCACAAAATACGGATATATTATTATACCTCTCTCTATATGATGTTTTTCCATAACCACAAACACTCATCAATGTACCTAACATTTTCATTTGAGTGAATTTTTATCTCACCATTTCAAGTCATTGATTAACTAATTGATGATATTTTTTTCTATTAAAAAGTAACATGATGATCTTTTATAAGGCAAAAATCGATATTTTATCAATATTTTATTTCATTAATGGTATTTGGAAGATAAAATGAAGGATTTGAAGCAATATTTAATGATAAAAGTGGATTGTGATGGTTTTAGGTAGAACCAAATTGCCATTAAAGAGCCACTGGCTAGCCGGTTGTGTTGAAAAAACTTACTCATGCAGTATGAGTCAACCATATATACAATAAAAATGATTTATCCATGTCTTCCCTAGAAATCCAGTTGTCTAGTTGGTGGGATATTCTAGTTAGCTGGTGAAAGAAGGGAGAGCCAAGTATTCCCCCAAAAAACCTACTGTTAGGTCTGTGGGATCATTCAGCTAGCTGGTGGCTTCAATCCAGGAAGTAAAATATCATTATTTTTGTAAACCCCATAATTCATAATGTTGGATCAAAATGTATATGAAGAGGAAAAACTATAATAGTTGGGATAATTGTACATCTAAAAATATTCATTTTTAACCTAAAAGAAACATAATAAGGTTAAACTAATCATTTTCACAATACATATTTAGTGTTCAAATAATAAACGGAAACAGACCTTAGGTCCATTGAAAGAAATATCATAATGATGTAGATTCTAATATTAAGAACAAGGGTCATAATTATATTATATCTTTATATCATATAGAATCATACATAATGTAGTGATAATCATAATCACAATATAATCATATTCACGTATGAAAATGTTTTATCAGAGTATTCAAAAAAGTATCATTATCATGATGGGTACGATAAATCAGAGTAATAAAAAATGTAATCATTCTATATTAACACATATATAATCATATTTAGAATAAAAAAAGTAGAATAATAATTAATTCTATTACAATAAACAAGTTACAAACAGAAAGACAAATATAAAAGTACAACTTTCTTCTTAATTATAGTGTAAATGAAAGAAAAATAATAAAATAGGTAATACAAAAGAATACAATTCTTTTATCCCAAAGAGAATGGTATCTATAACCATGGAAAAAAGTTCCTTATTTTACACTTACAATAATGTCTATCTATCTATTTCCATATAATGCCCTTGATGCAATGATAGATCTATCTCATTATCCTCACAATCCCTCAATACGACGATCGAATTTTCTCTGTATTCCAATCATCATATTACCTTGATATGATGATTGGATTTGTCTTGTTATCCCCACAGGCCCTCTATAAATATAGTGATCAACACCTCTATCATCCAAAATTCAGAATCCCTTAATCATATTCAAAATCGTTCACAAAAGGTAGTTACAAACTCAAAAAGGTTACAAGTAAACAAAGAAAATTTTGTTCACTCATGTAAGATTTACAGCTCTCGCACAGTAGAAAAATCTGAAGAGTGTATCTATATATATGTTTATCTACCTTTTCTGAAATCTTCAAATGATAGGGTATTTCTAGGAAACCCTTCAAATGGTCATCCTAATCTCCAATAGTCATATTTTCTCAGTGATTTTATTAAGGATCTAGACATACGGAACTCCAACATTAATATTATAGTAGAATACATCAAATATTTTTCCATTACACATTTTGTAATAGAATTCACGACATCATCTAGAGTGTGAAATGTATTCCAATATGATAGAATATGTTTTTCAATATTCATAACTTCACCTTTTAGTCAATCTGAAAGATTTATTTATAGTAAGTCATTATGATTTTCCTTATGAGTATGAATCTGATGATACTAGTTCTGATGTCAAATCCAATTAAAAAAATTTCCAGTATGCATAAAAAATAAAATTTATTTGAATAAAATTTGATAATGGTGAATCTGAGGGTTATTGGATCCATACTCATTAGGGTAATTGTAAAAATATGGTTAGTTCATATTTATGAATACTTCTAAACAACTTCAATGTTTGGTAAATCATATATGATTTCATCATAAGTAATTAAAACACTTTAGACATTAAAGAATTATTTAATTAAGTATATAATAATGATTTTGTGATTTCTAGAATAAAAGGAATTGAAAACTCAAAAAGATACTTTGGACTCAATAATCTCCCCTATTTTGGAAAGAAAGAACCATAGTATTTAAATGGAAAATAACATTTATAAACGTAAGTCCATTATATTTTAGATGAATCATATTTAGAATTAAACATTAAAACATATCTCCCCAATACTTTATAAGTTATCTGAAAAAACTAGTTAATATGACTAACTCTCCCTTAGGATAATATATCTTCTAATGATTGTATTCTTTTCTTTTAAATTTTTTCTCCCCCTTTTATAAAGAATATCCCCATTAATTTATAATTATATACCTATTTTAAAAGTTCCCCCCTAGGTGATTTTCAAAAAGGAATTGGGAATGATCATTTTAATATCTAAAAAGTTTAAGAAAACAATCTATAAAAAATAATAATAAATAACTTTACCATCTAATAATAAATGAATGAATATTCAACCAAATATGAATTGGAAGAAATTTAATTAAATTGAATATAGATGATGTTTTCCATCGATATTCCAAAAACAACAAAAATACAATTAGAGTTTTTAGAAAATTGATCTTTCTTTGGTATTAAAGACCTGACCATTGTCTTTATGTTCCTAAACACCTTCTTGTATTTTTCAAATATTTCCACAACCCTTCATCTAACTACCCAAAAGTTTATTAATGAAAATTTCACTTGAAATAATAAAATGTATTATTATGTAAAATAATTATATTAAACTTATGAACATCGTTGGTTTTATGTTTTTGGATTCTAAAATACCATTAATAATTGTTAACGTTGCTAATATAGCTGTTGAATAGTGATCACATGATTATTTTAAATATGGGTCCTTACCAAATTCAATATACATAGACAATGTATTTATGGCCTCATTTAGTAAATTTTATCCATATGAAGCCCATTTTTCGGAGCTCATAAAGGAATTACTGTCACTGGCCTTCTCTCTTGACCAATCCCAAGTCGAGATTCTACACGTTATGCTTGAAATAAACTGCTTATGGGAGAAGTGGATGTTAATAAAGATTGCCACCCGAGCGATGCAATCCGAGCCACTCCAAGAGTCTATCACCATTGCACACCATACCCTTAGGTCTTATGCGGGTGTTATAAGGGGTTATGTAACAATACCATAACACTATGATTTTGTTCATTACTTTTATATAAATAATATACATTTGTTTTATTATTGTTACTTTGTAAAGGGGTTTGAAGCACAAATAGTATTCTTAATTAATATTTATATTCAATTAAGAAATATCTTTTTATGAATTAATGGATTTCTGAATTAAATAATATTCTAATAAAATATTATTACTAAATTATTTTTTATTAAATATAAATGATCAATAAATTTTTATGAATATAATTGTAATTTCTATTAAAGTTTGAAACCTGTTTTTGTTATAAAAAAAATTATAAATGTAAATTTTTATTTTAAAATAAAAAATTAAAATATTTTAAAAAAATGGAGAAAATGAATATTATTTTTTGTATTCAGGACATTGAAATTATCTAATGGTGAATTTTTCATAATTTTCTAAAACAGTCAAATTTTTGGGTAAAAATTACATATCATGTAAATATATAAACTTTTTTATTACATCATAATGAACCAATAGTGATTTAATTAAATACCATAAAAGGTTTTTTCTCCTAATATATGTTATACCATTAAAATAATGTCATTTTATATTTTTTTGATTAAATTTACTGTGCCTTAGTGGACCCCCCAGACTTATAAAATATATTAGCAGTATAAAATGATTTCATGGAGAGTGTGACACACATCCACATAAGAAAGCCTAATATTTTAATAAGTTAGGAAATTTTCCATATAAAAAAATGTTTTACACCTTTATGTGGAAAAAACAATGGGAAAATTGATGGGTAGGTTTGAAGTTTTGAATATTTAATTAAATTGATTCCAAAACCTAAGTTTGTGAGATATTAAAGAATTCCCCTCTATTTTCCTATATAAACCCACCCATGATCCCACTTTTTTCCATAAACCCACTTGGATCACGTCCCTACTTTTCCATCCTCTCTCTAGAATCCACTCAAGGTGCCCCAATCTATCAAAAATCCCCTCCTAAATCTCTTGAAGTCACACACTCAAGTATGGGATCCTCATTTTCCTTTGTTATTTATTCCTAAGTTTATTAATATTTTTATTCCCTTTTGTTTTAATTAAAAAATGTATGGTAGGATTTATAACATCCCCTATAATTCACTCATTATGTTTGAATTATGATAGACCCTTTCTCCCTCATTAATGCCTCACATGTACACCTATTACCATGCCGAAATTCTGTACCGGATTTTTCTCTCATCATTTACATTCAAGAAATTATTTTATATTATACATATAAATTCCATTACATATGTTAGTATATTATGTTACATTACCCCCTTACTTTCTATTTCAATTATAAATTATGAGAGTCACATTTCTATCTCAACAACCCATTTTTACAATTTCTATTTGACGTCGTTATGATGTTGAAGTAACACCAAAATTTCCCATGCCAAAATCATCATGTAAGTGAATACCATAACCATTTCTCTATCAAGGGTATTAGCCTTAATGAACATGTACATGTACATTGAGTACTTACATTTATTTATTCCACATATCTTATTCATGAAATAAATTCTGATGTTTAATGAATCCATGTTGTATGATCTATGTGGCACACTTATGCATGAAATGAAATGTTTAAGAAGGGTGATCCCTCATAGCACTCCAATGCTTTGGGTAAAGAATAGTATCATGATATTCCATGTGCAATGAGGGTTTACTCATGATAATTCAATTGAAATGTGGTTTTAATCATTCTAATTTATGTGGAATGAGGGTTTACTCATTCTCCATGTGAAATGAGCCTTGGTTCATGCTAATATCATGTTAAATGTTGTTGCCACATCTCTATGTTATGATAATCATGCTATATCATTCCATTATGTTCATGTTTCTCTTATAATACATTGATATTCCTATTTCCTAACATGAATTGTATTCTATATGTTAAGACTTTTTTAATCCCTTGTCGGTCTTTGTAGCTCACCCTTTTCTTATATATGTCCTCAGTTTATCACATGAAATGCTAAGTACGAAGGAATGTTGTGGTCATGTAAAAGAAGTTTTCAATAAATATATTTAATTTTATGTCTTAATTTTTCATGTAATGTTCCTAATTTCTCAAGACACTAGATCCATATATCCTCAGTGGTGTCTAAACTGTACGTTTATGTAATAAATCATATTAATGTGTGTAATAAAGAGAAGGGTTGTTATAGTTGGTATCAAAGGATAGGTTTAGTTGTTTTTTGTATTAGAATTAGAAAACCCTAGTGAAAGCCATAGGGATAAGACTAATTATAATAAAACATCCCTAAATTTTGGTGAGTATAGAGTAAGTGGTTTATCAAGAAAATACATCCCTATCTAGATATGAACAAGTAGAGGTGGATCTGGCACAGAGGTATCTAGGGGTAAAACCCAAAAACACCACTTGGAGCCTGACTCGAATGGGAACTGGTGC
Organism: Viscum album; assembly: GCA_963277665.1. Classification (NCBI taxonomy): domain Eukaryota; kingdom Viridiplantae; phylum Streptophyta; class Magnoliopsida; order Santalales; family Viscaceae; genus Viscum; species Viscum album. The sequence goes on from OY728130.1 coordinate 410,127,097, forward strand.
ACAAAAATGGGCTTTACAGCACTCTTGGTTTGACACACTTAGGAGAAATGCTTTGGTAAATTCATAAGCTTAGTATAGACCATTATTAAGGGAAAACAAATTCCCCTAAGAATACATGTTGGGAAGTAGATCATGTATAACATAGATTTAAGACTATAAATTCATAAGTAAAGGAAATAAATGTAATTTATAAGTTATCCCATTTTGTCATTTGATTCCCCTTTATGTGTTACCCCTAACCTATCTTTCATTATAGCCAATGGCTATTAATAGGAGGACTTGGGATAATAACTGATGTGAAGAACAATGTGATGATTGTTCTTATAAGATTTCCAATCAGATGGGAGTGAGAATCACAAACATTATCACAGTACTCTCTTAGTTAACTCAAGTGTTGAATAGAAACATGGGTCATGAGGATCGTCAACCCCCCCCCCCCCCCCCCCGCCCAAAAAAATAATAAGCTACAATCGAGAGCATCATGACACGAATGCCACCTACTTTCAATGGATCAAATGATACCTGAATCGATGAATAATGGAATAAATCCATTAAGAAGATCTTCCATATCCTTCAATGTTCAGAACAAGTGAAGTTCCTTCTAGCTTTTTTTCTTATGGATATTGAAGCTGATCAATGGTAAACATTGATAAAAAATACAAATCATGAGGAAGAGATCAAGTCTTTGAAATGGATGGATTTCGGAAAAATGTTTTTTGATAAATATTTTCCACGTACCCTCTAACATATGATGGAAATGGACATCCTTGCTCTCAAGAAAAAAGAAAAATAATCCATCAGAGAATACAAGTAAAACCTCAAAATTCGTGCACGATACTCCTCTGGCTTTGTCGTTACCCCAAATTCAAGGTTGACAACTTCTCCGGTGGGATAAAACCTATCCTACAGATATCCCTAGAGATCCGTGACTTTGATAGATGTGAGAAAATTGTCTAATGTACCCTCAAAGTTGAAATGGAGATCATAAAATATCAGAGTTATCATGTGGACAATAAGAGTAAAGTGAACTTTAATTCTGGTGGTCCATTGGATAAATCTAATGGTGCAATGAAATTCTAGCACCCCACATTCCAAAGGTGTGGAAAGAAGCAGCATATAAATTTCCTAAAGGGGATGAGGAAATGATTTAGGTGTAGACGACAAGGGATCCTAGCCATTAATTTCCAACAAGAAAAACATTCTGGTGCGACAGAGTAGAGGAAAACTCCATTAGACCCTCAACTCATTGTTCATTGCTTAAAATGAAATGAAGCAGGGAACTTTGCAAAGTAGTGACCTTTGAAAAGGGTTTTTTCAGGCATCAAATAACCACAATGGAAGAAAGGGTGATCTTCTTCCATCACTACCATCAAATATAACCTGACCAAAAAGTGGTTATATGTATGATATTTATTCATTAAAGAATATAAAACATACTTTTTTTAGTTCTAGACAATATTTTATATCCTAAAAGTATAGTAGAGAAATCCCAACCCCACCACAAATCATGGAATTAGAGATGTCGGTGAGAACAGAAAATAGGGAAATCATTTCATCCCTTGAATATAGCTCCTCCCTTGTCAAAATTTGTGGATTGAACTTCCCACCTAACCTCATCATACTCCCTCTGGTGGAATTTGATGAAATTCTTGGCATGGATTGGATTTCCCAAAATAGAGCCAACATAAATTTCCATGGGAGGGAAATCACTCCCCATATGGAGAATCAACCACAGATTCTATACAAGTGAAATGATGAGGATGCATATTCTTTAGAACCATCATCTCAAGAATGAATATTACTTCCCTATGAGCACATGAATCTTTCTGAGATGATTGAGTCTAAGGAAACAACCATCCTTGAAGACATGCCGATTGTGAGGTAATTCACTGAATTATTTCCTAATGAATTTCCTGGTCTTCCTTCTAAAAGAGATTCTGAATTCTTGATTGATCTTATACCTTTTTCATTCCCAATATCCAAGACTCCATATAGAATGGCTATTTTCGATCTTGAGGAGCTAAAAAATAACTACAAAAGAATATGGATAAAGGGTTTATATGCCTAATTATTTAATCATGGGATGCACCAGTCCTCTTCATCAATAAGTAGGATGGGAAATGTGCCTTTTCATTGATTATCATGAGCTCAACAAAATCATTATAATGAACAAGTATCTTTTTCCACAAATTGATGAATTTTTCGATCAGCTACGTAAATCAAAATACTTCTCCAAGTTTGATCAACATTTTGGATATTACCAGGTATGGGTGAAGAAGAAGGATATCACCAAGACTTCTTTTCATAAAATGTGAAGGCACTATGAATTCATAGTAATGCCTTTTGGACTCACTAATGCTCCAACAATCTTCATGTACTTGATGAATATAGTATTTATATATTTCTCCGACAAACTTTTGGTAGTCTTTATAGATTATATTCTAATATACACTAAAACCAAGGAGGAGAATGAGGTGTATTTGATAACTGTACTAGATACCTTTTGAAAGGGGAAGCTCTATGAAACGTACAACAAGTGTGAGTTATGGTTGAGGGAATTATTATTTGTGGGTTATATCAGCACAATAAATGGTATATTTGTGGATCCCTCTCAGACAAATGCAATTGAGGGATTGCTGAGGCCAACATCGGTGATGGATATATGTAGCTTCTTGGGGTTTTCTGGATATTATCTCCGATTTGTGAGAAATTTATCACGATTCTAGGACCAACTTACCAAGATAATTTTGAAGGGATTTAAGTTTTCTTGGAGTGTTGAATGTGAAGAGAGCTTGAAGGAGTTGAAAAAGATGCTTATCAATGTGCAAGTGATCACACTACCCACAAGTGGAGAACTTTTCATGGTATTCAGTGATGCTTTAAAGAAGTTCATGACATATTTTTTGATGAAAAATGAAAAATTCATTTTTTATGCATCAAAGAAATTGAGCGTTCATAAAAAAACTATCTAACACATGATCTAAAGTTGTTTGTTGTAATCTTTACTTTAAAAATTTAGTGACATTACATCTTTGATGAGAAGTGTGAAATATATGTGGATCACAAAAGCCTCAAGTATATATTCACATAGAAATATATGATTATGCACCAACGAAGATGGTTAGAGCTGATCAATGACTATGACTGCTCAATTCACTTCAATCCGTGGAAAGTGGACAAGGTGGAAGATACTCTAAAAATAAAGGACATAACAATTATATAATTTATGAGAATTTAAAAGAATCCAATATTATTAGATTTTATGAATATAGACATGGGAATCCTAAATAAGGGAACATCATCAATACATTGACAAATTATTTCTCAACATTATCTTTATGAAATGTTAAAGGATTCTCAAAAAGATAATGTGGGGAATTAAGAATAAAGTAGAAATTATCAGAAAAGGGAAATCCTTGGAGTTAACTGTTAATGAACAGGTAATTGTGAGATTTGGGTCAAGACTATGTGTTCCATCAAATCCATTGTTAAAGAGGGAACTTTTAGATGATGTACGTAGTTCAGATTTCTCCATTCACCCTGAAAAAACAAAGATGTATTGATATCTCTCAGAGCATTATTGGTGGGATAACATGAAGAAGGAGATCACTTAGTATAGATCAATGTGTCTGATGTGTCAGTAGGTGAAGGTTGAGAGGAATAAGTCTAAGATGATGATGCAACCATTACCCATACCAACATTAAAATGGGAGAACATCACCATGGACATTATCACTGGACTTCTAATGATATCTAAGGGAAAAAATGCTATCTCGGTTGTTATGAATCGTCATACAAAGACTACACACTTCATTGTAATTAGAGAGGATTTCTCCTAGGTTCTACTAGCACAAATATACTTCAGAGAAGTTGTAAGGCTATATGGATTTCCATTATCGATTGTATCTGAATGAGATAATAGATCCACCTCTATCTTATGGAAGAGTCTCCAACACGCTCTGAATATTGATCTGAACTTCTGTATGACTTATCATCCTTAAACTGATGGCCAATCTGATTGGACTATCCAAACACTTGAGTACATGTTGACAGCAAGTCAATGGACTTCAAAAGAGGATGGGATCAATGTCTTCCTTTGGTTGAGTTCTCTTACAATAACAATTCCCACTCAAGCATCCAAACGGCTCCTTTTAAAGACCAGTATGGGAAGAGGTGTATAACAACAGCATGTTTGGGTGAATTTGGGGAGGAAAATGTCCTAGGTCCAGAAATGGTCGTAGAAATGGTAGATAAGGTTTAGACCATCCAGCATCACATTAATGATGCTCAGAGTCGACAAAAGGGTTATGATGATGATCATCGACGAGACCTAGATTTTGATGTTGGGGACACATTATTCCTTCATATATCACTTTTTAATAAATTTATGATATTTTTGAATAAGGGAAATCTTATTCTAAGGTACATCGAACCTTTTGAAATCCATGATCACATTGGATCAGTGACCAATCGACTAGAACTCCCACCGAACTTGTCTCAAGTTCATGATGTATTCTATGTATCTATTTTGATGAAGTGTATACCTGACCATTCACATGTACTCAATCTAGAGGTGGTACCATTGGATAATGACCTATTCTATGAAGAGAAGTCATTGAAGATATTAGATCATGTGGAAAAAGATCTACGAAATAAGACAATGCCCCTCATAATGGTTTTGTAGTGAAACCACAAGTTTTAAGAGGCAAAGTGGAAATCAGAGGAAGTGATGAAGAAGAGTTATAATCATATCTTTTAGTGTCAAAAAAGGATTTTTCAAGGTAAAAGTTTCTAAAGGGGGGAAGATTGTAATGACCCAATATTTTATTAATGAAAATTCCTCTATATATAATTAAATATCCTATTATGTAAAATGATTATAAAAAACTTATGAACATCCTAGGATTTATGTTTTTTCATTTAAAGATATTGTTAATAATAGTTACCATTGGTAATATAGCTGTTGAATAGTGATCAAGTGATTAGTATAAATATAGGGCCTTAACAAATCTAATTTACAATGAAAAAGGAATCGATGACCTCATCCAATAGAATTTATCCAATGAAGCCTATTTGTGAGAGTTCATAAAGGAGATATCATTACTAGGATTCGATCTTGAACAAGACCAATCTGAGCTTCAATATGTTAATCTTTAACAGAACCTCCTATGAGCGAAGTCGATGTTAATAGAGATTATCACTCGAGCGATGCTATCTGAGCTTCCCCAAGAGTCTGTCACCATCGCACACTTTACCCTTAAGTCATATGTGGGTGTTATAAAGGGTTATGCATCAAGAACCTATCACTATGATTATATGCATTACCTTTTTATAAATAATATACATTCATTTTAAAAAATTTACATTGTAAAGGGTCTTAAATCACAAATAGTATTTTTAGTTAATATTTAAATTAAATTAAGAAATATATTTTAATGAAATATCGGATTTTTTAATTAAATTAAATTTTAATAAAATATTATTACTAATTTATTTTTTATTAAATATAAATGATCAAATAATTTTTATGAATAATATTGTACTTTTTATTGTGGTTTGAAAGCTGTTTTGGTCAAAAACGCATGAATTTTCAAAAAATATCATTTTTTGATTTAAAAGTTAAAATTCACATATTTAAAAAATTATTCAGATAAAATGTATATTATTTTTGGATTCAAAACATTGAAATTATCTAATAGTGAATTTTTCATAATTTTCTGAATCAGTCGAATGTTTTGGTAAAAATTAAATACCGTTTAAATATATAATGTGTTTTATGAAATCATAAGGACTCAATAGTGATGTAATAAAATAATAAAAATGTATATTTGGACAATATATGTTTTCCCTTTAAAATAATTTGGTTTTATATTTGTTTCATTAATTTTATGGTGCCTTAGTAAACCCTCTAATACTTATAAAATAATTTAATATTTTAAAATGATTTCCTTGAGAGTGTGACTCACCACCACATAAGAAAGACTAATATTTTAATAAGCTCCGTCAAAGGACTTATAAAATAATATTTTCTAGTCCCCTTTGGAAGAAATCATGGGAAAACTGATGGGTTGTTTTATGGTTTTTTAATGTTTAATTATATAGATTCCAAAACCTAAGTTTGCGAAATATTTTAGAATCTACCTCTCTTTTCCTATATAAGCCCACCCTAAGATCCCACTTATCTACACTAAAAACCCTTGGAGAACACCCCTACTCGTCCATATTCTCTATAGAATACTCTCAAGGTGTACCAAGCTCTCAATAATCCCCTCCTCAATCTCTTGAAGTCACACACTCAAGTAAGGGATTCTAACTCTCCTTCCTTATTTATTCCCAAGTTTCCCTATATTTTTATCCCCTTTTATTTTCAAATATAAAAGTTGGGGTATGATTTATATCCTCCCATATACTTCCCTCCTTATGTTTTAATGATGATATACCCATTTCGGTCTCATTAATTTCTCACATGTACTCCTATTACCATGCTGAAATTCTGTAAATAATTTCTCTCTCCTCATTTACTTTCAAGAAATTATTTTATATTATGCATCTAAATTCCATTACATATGTTGGGATATTATGTTCCATGACCCCCTTACTTATCGATTCATGTATAAATTATGAGAGACCCCTTTCTCTCTCATCTAACAATTTTTACAATTTCTATTTGACGTTGTTATACTGCTGAAGTTACACTAAAATTTCCCACGCAACAATCATTGTGTAAGTGAATACCATACTCAATTCTCTATCATGGGTATTCGCCATTATAAACATGTAAATTTTGATTGAGGACTTAAATTTATGTAATCCACATCTTTTATTCGGGGAATAAATTATTACATTTAATGAATTCGTGTTGTATTATCAATGTGGCGCACTTATGCACGATATGAATTGATTATGAATGGTGCATCCTGATAGTGCTCCAATGAATTGGATAAATAATAATATCATGACATTCCATGTTAAATGAGGTTTTACTCATGCTAATTCATGTTCAATGAGGGTTTACTTATTCTAATTCATTTGCAATTAGGGTTTAATCATTGTCCATGTGCAATGAGCCTTTCGTCATGCTAATATCTTGTTAAATGTTATTGCCACATATCCATGTTATGATAATCGTGATATATCATTCCTTTATGTTCATGTTCATCTTATTCTCCATTGATATGTATATTTCCTAACATGTATTTTATTCTTCATGTTATTCATGTTATTCCTTTTTTAATCCCTTACTGGGCTTTATAGCTCACCATTTTCTTATGTATATCCTGAGGTTATCCCATGCAATACAAGTACGAAGGAATGCTTTGCTCATTTAAACGATGTTTTCAATAAAGATACAAAATATTATGTCTTAAGTTGTCTCGTAATGTTTTTAATTTCCCAAGACACTAGACCTCTCGATCCTCAGAGTTTTATTAAGTGAAAATTTATGTAATAAATCATGTTTAAGTGTGTAATAAAGAGCCGGGTTATTATAGTTGGTATCAAAGAATAGGTTAACTTATTTTTTGTATTAGGATTAGAAGACACTATTGAAATCCTTAGGGATAATAATTAGTATAATAAAAACATCTCTAAATTTTGGTGAATATAGAATATGTGTTTTATCAGTAAAATACATCCCTATCCGGATATAAAAAATTAGAAGTGGATCTGGCACAAATGTATCTTGGGGTAAAATCCAAAAACACCATTTTGAGCTAGTCATGAATGGGAATTGGTGCACGAAAATGGTCCTTACTACACTCTTGGGGATATTATTTTGTAAATTTATAAGCTTATTATGAACAATTATTACAGAAATGAAAAAATTCCCCTAAGAATATATGTTTGGAAGTAGATCATGAATAACATAGATTGATACATATAAATTTATAAGTTTAGGAAATAAATATAATTTATAAGTTATTACTTTTTTTCATTGGATCTCCCTTTATGTGTTACCCCTACTTTTATTCCATCCAATGGCTAGTAATTGGAGAACTCGGGATATGAACCGATGTGATGATCAATGTGATGACTATTTTAATGAGATTCCCAATCTGATGGGAGCGGGGATAACAAACTTTTTTATTATACTCTCTCATTTAAATCATGTTTTGAATAGAAACCCTGGTCAAGAGGATCATCCAACTCCCTTAAAAAAGAATAAGTTGTAATTGAGATCTTCTTGAGATAAAGGCCTCCTTCTTTAAATGGATCATATGATCCCTTAATCACTGATCAATGGAACAAATCCATTGAGAATATCTTCTCTATCCTTAAATATTTCAAACAAGAGAAGGTCCTTCTGGCTGCTTATCTTATGGATTGTGAAGCTGATCAATGGTGGACATTGATAAAAAATATGAGGTCTGAGGAAGAGATCAAGGTGTTGGAATGGAAGGATTTTTGGATGCAAAATTCGATAAATATTTTATGTGCACCCTCTGACTTAAGATGGAAAGGGACTTCCTTTCCCTCATGTAAAATGATGATGAATCCATCAGAGCATATGAGGTAAACTTCACAAGTCTTGCACTATGTTCCTCTAGCTTTGTTATTACCCCTGAATGTAAGGTTGACCTCTTCTTTAGTGGGATAAAACCTATCCTACAAAAATCCCTTGAGACCTTTGACTTTGATAGCTATGAGTAAATTGTATGATGTGCCCTCAAAGTCGAAAAGGAGATCGGTGAATCTCTGGGGTGTCATGGGGATAAGAAGAGTAAAGTTGAATTTAATTCTAGCACTGTGATGGATAATTCCAATGGTGCAATGAAATTACAGCACCTAACATTCCAAAGGTGTAGAAAGAAGCACCCTAGAAATTTCCTGATGGGGGGTGAGGAAATGCATTATGTGTGGATGAGAAGGGTACCAGGCCATTAATTACTAACAATAAAAACCTGCTATTGTGAAATAGGAGATGAATTCTCCGTTTGACCCTCAAAAAATTGTTCATTGCTTCAACTACAAAGAACAAGGGAACTTTTCAACCCAGTGACCTAAGACAAGGGGTTTTAGAGGGAACCAATAACCTCCAAGGCAGCAAGGGAGATCTTTTTCCATCACTACTGCTGAAGAAAACCCTAAAAATGAAGTGGTGATAGGAAAGTATGTTATTCATACAAAAATAGATAATGTAATTTGGGATTCTATTTCTACGCATTCCTTTATATCCCAAAAGTTTAGTATAACAATCCTAACACCACCATAAAACATGGACGTGGAGATGTTTGTGGGAATAGAAAATGGGACAATCATTTCATCGTTGTAATATAACTCCTCCCCTATCACAATTTTTGGATTTAACTTTCATGTGAACCTCCTCATACTCCATCAGGTGGAATTTGATGAAATTATTGGCATGGATTGGATTTACCTATTTAGAGGCAACATAAATTGTCGTGAGAGTGAAATCACTCTCCATATGGAAAATTGGCCCCCTATTCTATACATGTGAAAGTAAAAAGATAATAATTCATTAGATCCACGATCTCAAGAATGAATATTACTGCCCTATGAGAACATGTATCATGCTCAGATGATTGAGTCTAAATAAGTTACCATCTTTGAAGACATTCCTATTGTGAGGGAATTCACGAAAGTATTTCTTGAGGAATTACCGGGTCTTCCTCCTAGAAGAGATATGGAATTATTAATTGATCTTATACTTGGAGAGATTACAACATCCAAGACTCCGTATAGAATTGATGTTGTGGAGATTGAGGAGCTAGAGAAATAACTACAGGAGTATCAGAATAATGGGTTTATATGCCCTAGTGCTTCACCGTGGGGTGCACCAGTCCTCTCAGTCAAGAAGAAGGATGGCCAATGCGCCTTTCCATTGATTATCACGATCTCAACAAAATCATGATTAATAACAAGTATCCTCTACCTTGAATTGAGGAATTTTTCAATCAGCTTTGTGTATCACATTACATTTCCAAGGTGGATCTATGTTCGGGATATTACCCAGTAAGGGTGAATAAAGAGGATATCTCCAAGACTACTTTTTGTACAAGGTACAGGAACTATGAATTCATAGTAATGCATTTTGGAATCACTAATACTCCATTAATATTCATGGAATTTATGAACAGATTCTTTAGATATTACTTCATCAAATATTTGGTAGTATTTATAGGAGATATTCTAATATACTCCAAAACCAAGGAGGAGTATGAGGAGAATCTAAGAATTGTACTAGAGGCATTGTTAAAGGAGTAGATCTTATGAAAAGTACAACAAGTGTGAGTTATGGTTGAAGGAAGTCTCATTCTTGGGTAATATCATCATAAGCTATGGAATATATGTGGATCCCACAAAGAAAAATGCTATTGAGGGATGGGTGAGGCCAATATCGGTGATAGATATCTGTAGCTTCCTGTGGTCTGCTGGATATTATTGCCAATTTGTGAGAAATTTCTCATAATTGTCAAACCCTCTTACCAAGCTAACTTGGAATAAAGTCATGTTTGCTTGGAGTGGTGAATGCGAAGAGGGTTTCAAGGAGTTGAAAAGGAGGATTATCACTTTATCCATTCTCAAACTACCCATAAGTGGAGAAATTTTCAGGGTATTCAGTGATGCTTCGAAGAAGGGTATGGGTTGTGTATTGATGAAAAAGGACAAAGTCATTACCTACGCTTGAAAATAATTTAAATTTCATGAGAAAAACTATCCAACACATGATATGGAGTTGGTTGTAGTAATCTTCACATTAAAAATTTGGAATAATACTTATTTGGGGAGAAGGGTAAAATATATATGAATCACAAAATCCCCAAATATATATTCACATAAAAAAAGATGAATATGCGCCAATTAAGATGGTTAGAGATGATCAAAGACTATGACTACTCAATTCACAACCATAAAGGGAAAGAGAACAAGGTAGTGGATGCTCTATGAAGAAATGAACCAATGATTCAATCATTGATAAAAATAAAAAAGGATCCAATCTTCTTATATTTGATGATGATTGACATGGGAATCATAAATCAGGGAACATCGTCAATCCTTTTACAGATTATTTCTCAACCATATCTTTTAGAAAGGTTAAAGATTGCTCAAAAGGATGATGTGGGAATTCAGAAGAAAGTGGAACTATCAGCAAATATAAATCCTTCCAGTTCAATGTTAATGAATAAGAATCTGTGAGATTTGGGCAAGACTATGTGTTCCATCAAATCCATATTTAATGAAAGAACTTTTGGATGATGCACATATTTCAAATTTCTCAATTCACCCAGGAAACAAGAAGATGTATCGAGATCTCCCAGAGCATTATTGGTAGGATAACATCAAGGAGATCGATGTGTATACATAAAAGAGCCTGGTGTGTTAGAAATTAATGTATTAGAGGTATAAGTATAAGGGGATGATACAACCATTACCCAAACCAACATGGAAATGGGAAAACATCACCATGTAATTTGTTACCGAACTTCTGAATACATCCAAAGGAAACATTGTTGTATGTGTAGTTATGGACCATTCTACAAATATTAAACACTTCATTGAAATTTAGGAGGATTTATCATTAGATTAACATGAACATATATACATCCAAGAATTGGTAAGTACGCATGGAGTACCACTATTTATTGTATCCAATTGAGATCCAAGATTCACCTATATGTTCTGGAAGACTCTCCAATGTGCTTTGAATATTGATTTGAACATCAGTACGGCTTATTATCCTAAAACTGATGGCCAATCTGTGCAGACTATCCAAACACTTGAGGAAATGTTGAGAGCATTCTCAATGTACTCCAAAGAAGTATGGGATCAACATCTTCCTCCGGTCAAGTTCTCTTACGATAACAGTTTCAACTCAAGCATCCAAATGGCTCTTTATGAAGCCTTTAATGGGATGAGGTGCAGAACACCAACATGTTGGGTTGAAGTAGGGGAGTGAAAACATTTAGGTCTAGAAATTGATGAATAAATGGTGGGGAAGTTTAAGACCATCCAATTGAACATTAAAGCTTCTCAGAGTCAAAAAAATAGCTATGATAATGATCAACAATGAGACCTAGAGTTTGATGATGAAGAAATGGTATTCCTCCGCCTATCACCATGGAAGAAAATTTGGAGATTTTGGAATAAGGTAAAGCTTAGTCCAAGGTACATAATCTATTTTGAGATCCTTGATTACATTAAAGCAGTGGCCTATAGACTAGAATTCCCACCGAACATGTCTCATGTACATGATGTATTCCATGTATCACTCTTGATGATGTACATACCTGGCCCTTTTCATTTACCTAATCCAAAGGTGGTACTACTAAATAATGACCTCTCCAATGAAGAGAAGCCGATGGATATTTTAGATCATTAGGAAGGGTTCGATGAAATAAGACAATTCCCCTCATCAAGGTGTTATGGCGAAACCACATGTTTAAAGAGGAAATGTGGGAATTAGAGGAAGTGATGAAGTATAGTTACCGTTATCTTTTTTAGTTTGGGATTAGAAAATTTCTAGGGCTAAATTTCTTAAGGGGGAAGCTTGTAATGACCCAACCTTTTTTTAATGAAAATTCCTCTTGATCTAATTAAATGTATTACTATTTAAAATGATTATACAAAACTTAAACAATTCCTTGGATTTATGTTTCTGGATTTTAAAATACCATTAATAATTGTTACCTTTGCTAACATAGTCATTGAACAATGATCACATGATTTGTATAAATATTGGGCATTAACAAATCCAATTTACTCAGAAAAAGGAAGCAATGGCCTCATCCAGTATAATTACTCCATACAAATCCCATTTTTCAGACCTCATAAAGGAGGTAGCATCACTGGTTTTTTCTCTTGACTAAGACCAAGATGATCTTCAATGCGTTAAGCTTGAACAGAACCTCCTATGGAATAAGTGGAAGTTAATAGAGATTACCACCTGAGCGATGCTATCCGAGACACCCCATGAGTATGTCTCCATCGCACACCTTATCCCTAGGTCTTATGTTGGTGTTATAAGGGGTTATGTAGTAATAATCGTGCACTATGATTATGTGCAATACTTTTGTATAAAGAATATACATTCCTTTCATTATTGTTACTTTGTAAAGGGTTTTAAAGCATAAATAGTATTTTTAGTTATTATTTAAATTAAATTAAGAAATCCATTTTGATGGATTAATGGATTTTTTAATTAAATAATATTTTAAAAAAATATTATTACTAAATTATTTTTAAAAATATAAACGATCGTATACTATTTAAGAATACAATTGTAATTTTTATTTAGGGTTGAAAGCTGTTTTTTTCAAAACCCATAAATTTCCGATAAATATCAGTCTTTATTTTAAAAGTAAAAATTCACATATTTAAAAAAATTATTTTGATAAAAGGGATATTATTTATGGATTTAGTAATTTTAAATTATTTAATGGTGAATTTTCCATAATTTTCTGAAATAGTCAAATTTTTGGGTAAAAATTAAATCCCATTTAAAAATGTAATGTGTTTTATGACATTATAAAAACTTAATAGTGATGTAATAAAATACTATAAAATTGGTATTCATCCAATATATTTTTTACCTTTAAAATAATGTGATTTCATATTTTTATTATTAATTTTATACTGCCTTAGGGGACCCTTAAAGACTAATAAAATATTTTAACATTTTAAAATGATTTCCTTGAGAGTGTGAATCACCTACACATAAGCAAGACTAATATTTTAATAATTTATGCCATTTTAATTATAAAATAATGTTTTCCACTTCTATTTGGAAAAAACCATGGGCAAAAACGATGGGTTTGTTTGTGGTTTTAAATATTTAATAATATAGATTCTGAAACCTAAGTTTGTGAAATATTAAAGAATTCCCTTCTCTTTTACAACATAAACACACCCAAGATCCCACTTCTCTTCACTAAAAACCCTTGTATCTCGTCCCTAATATTCCCTCCTCACACTATAATCCTCCAAATATTCCCTAATTTCTCATGAATTCCCTCCTCAAGCTCTTGAAGTCACACACTCAAGTAAGGGATCCTCACTTTCTTTCCTTCCTCATTTATTCACAAGTTTCCTTATATTGTTATGCCCCTTTATTTCAATTAAAAATGTCGGGGTATGATTTTTAACCTCCCCTGTACTATCCTATTTATTTTTTAATGATTATATACCCCTTTCCCCCTCATTAATGTCGCCCATGTTCAGCCATTCCCATGCCAAAATTCCGTAATGGATATCTCTCTCCTCATTTACATTCAAAATATTATTTTATATTATGCATTTAAATTACATTACATATATTGGGATATTATGTTACATGACCCCATTACTATTCATTTCATTTATAAATGATGAGATACCTCTTTATCTATCATCAACCAATTTTTATGATTTCTATTTGACGTCATTATGCTGCCAAAATTACACCAAAATTTCCCATGCCAAAATCATCATGTAAGTGAATACCATACCCATTTCTATATCAAAGATATTAGACTTTATGAACATGTACTTTTTTATTTAGGACATACATTGATGTATTCCACATCTCCTATTCCTGAAATAAATTATGATGTTTAATGAATCGATATTATAGGATCTATATAGAACACTTATGCATGAAATGAAATTATTAAGAAGGGTTCATCTTGATACCACTACAATGCATTTGATAAATAATAGTATCATGATATGCCATGTGAAATGAGTGTTTACTAATGATAATTCAAGTTCAATGAGGTTTTACTCAAGATAACTCATGTGCAATGAGTTTTTACTCATGCTTCATGTGCAATGAACCTGAGTTCATGCTAATATCGTGTTAAATGTTGTTTCCAAATCTCCATGTTATGGTTTTCATGCTATATCAAGACTTTATTTTCATGTTTCTCTTATAATTTATTGATATACCTATTGCTTAACATATATTTTATTCTTCATGTTATTCCTTTTTTACTCTTATACTAGGCTTTATAGATCACCATTTTCTTATGCATGTCCTCAGGTTATCCCATGCAATGTTAAGTATGAAGGAATTTTGTGGTCATGTAAATGTTGTTTTCAATAAATATATTGAGTTTTATGTCTTAAATTTTCATTTAATGTTCTTTATTTCCCAAGACACAAGACCTATCAATCCTCAGAGTTTTCTTAAGGGTATGTTCATGTATTAAATCATGGTTAAGTGTGTAATAATGAGCAGGGTTGTCATACTTATTGAGCCTTGTTCTTTTTCATAATCTTGAATACTTTTTTCCTGGATACAAATTCTTTCATCATGTTCCTTCATATTATCCTCTTCAGAATATAAATTTTCTTCCAAAATTTTATTCTAATCTTTCTAGGATATGATATTCTGAGATAAAACAACACTATGATTGTTTAATGAAATAGTTTAATTTCTTTAGACTTTGAATATAGAAATATATTTTAGTAGAAATGTCATACTTGATTAAAAGTTTGAGATATATTTAGTTTGTTTTTCATAAGTGCTTCTGAAAGTTTAATGATATTTAACCCTATTTCCTATATCCATTATAATACTATTGAAAGAAATTTTTGTTTCATCTAAAGAGTTATTGATTTTTCTAAGATTCTCATCATGTGTCTTTATGTCTTCATCAAGGGTATGAGACTATTTCACAACTTTATTACAAAAATTCTGATTAGATTCATCATTCTCATTAAACACTTTGAAATATTCTTCCAACCTTATCAGTATGTCTATAAATGATTTCACAGAGTCTGAATCTTTGTATTTATTCTCAATTAGAAAATCAACCATGTTTTTTAATCCTATAAAGTATGGAATTTTTTTCACCGGTCTTCTTAAACTATGGAAAATGAAATCCAGACCATGGGTTGTGATTGTATGTGGAGAACCTAATTCTGAATAATTGTTTCTATGAATGGTTCTGATATATTCTTGAATTGATGCTCTTTTTTTCCTTTAATTAAATTCAATTTATGATTACCATCATAAATTTTAATTTAATCAAGAAGATCTCTTTTTCTTCCTTTAATGTGTTGATTTTGAATTTGTTCATCCTTCTTCGATGAAGATGTAACTTCTCTAAAGTATAATGGTTTTTTCATGATAGAATGACTTATCATTACGATTTAAAAAAGAATATAACTATTTTATTGAGGATTGAGAGGACATTAAAGAAATCTTGTCAAGATGATTCTCCTATTCCTTTTCATCGGGGTCTGCTTTATCTTTTTCACCCACTTCCCTTTATTGAATTTCATCTTCTTCATCTTCCTCTTCGTTACCTTCTTCACCTTCACAATAGTTTTCTATTTTTTGGAACACATTTCCTTAATCAATAATTTCACCAGTCCATTATTTCCAAGGCTTATAATGGTATGAATCTGATCTCATATTTCCTTTTCCTACTATAATTAATTCCTTTTCAACAACGATTACTTTTCCTTTATCAGTGGCAGGGGAAACATCGACATTTAAAAATTCCAATTTTAGAATTTACATATTAGTATTAGGTAGAAAATAACTTTCACATAATCATATTCAACCCCTTTCATCATTTTTTTAACCAAGTATTCACTTTTTGGTTTCTTCTTCATTTTTTTCCTTTTGGCCCTTTTGTAATACTTCTTCATCGTGTAACCTTATAGTAGAGGATTCTATTGGGTTGAGTCTGATTTGAGGACAAAATTATTTTATGTCATCGTTCTTCCTCATCTATTATTCAAAAAAATATTTTTATTATTTCATTTGTGACTTATCTTTTGTTATAGGAATATAATCATCTTTTCTTTTCTGAACAAATTCATCTCATTTTTATCGAAGAAGGTTTTTCCTCCCTTGTAGAAACTTGAACACGTTTGAAAAACATATTTGACTCCAAATATAAAACATAACACACATGTTTTATCGTATCATCAAAGATAAATGAAATATTTTCCTTGACTCATTTAGACATGATTTCAGTATTAAAATGTTTCTTGCTTGATTCAATCATCTTAATAATCAAACCTAGAAACAATATGAATTGTAACTTGATTAATCGATATTTGATAATCTTGATGGTCAAAAGAATAAATCAATCCAAATTTATTTTCCTCGTATTGAAAAAATAGTCAAAAATGCATTTATATATTACTTTTAAAGTATCTTGATCACCCTTTATTGGAATAATAAAACCATCCATCCAAATAGTAAAAACTATGTGATCTGATTTTAGATGAGTAACCCTTCATGTTTCATAGGGTGATGAATCCTTAAAAAATGAATTTCTTAACGTTCTCTTACAAATATACCCTTTGAATTTGAACATTTGTAGGAAGGGAATAAAACATATCCATCATCAGAAATACCAAAAAAAAATTAGTTGTTACCCAAGGTTTCATTTTATAATATTTTATATTAATTCAAAAGGAAAACATTTCTTTTCCCTTTTCTTTAAAAACCAATACAGTTTCATAAACAAATTTAACCAAACCAAGATAAAACAAATCATATTTCAGATCTATTTCTTCCACATATAAAGATTCCCGTCCTTGAAAATATATCATCCTCCTTAAATATAAATCATACTTATTATAAAAATATCCTGATACTAACATTTTTTAAAATGAAAACAACTTTTGTAATCTTTTATAAGAGCCATAATTTTTGGATATGAGACTATGAATTCAGACATGAAGACAGAATCAGATTGGGGATCTTAAAAGAGGTAGCTCTTTGCAACAATAATACTAAGAAAACTGATGTGGGACATGAGGGGGTCCCCTTTATATAGACTATGGAACACAACTGTTCAAATTCCAAAAATATCTGACAGTTGATATTTGAACCCTATGATATAATAGTATATATATTTTCCAAATTAATATATTTCTTAAAGCATAAAATCTCCAGGTTTAAAAAAATAATTATTTTGTGTGAATACGATGAATTTGAGAAACAATTTTAATCATATTTAGTGAATATGGTGAAAAATAATTTAAAAAATGAAAAAAATCAACAATAATAAAAACCATGAAACAAATTATAAAGTAATAGTGTTAAAGTATCAATGAAAAGAAGAATACCTTTAAAAGTGGTAATTGGTATTATAATTTTTTCTTTTTTGTTTTATAAAATATTGTGATGAAAATATGATAATTTTAAATGAAAACTTCTAAACGATAATTTTAGTTCAAAACATGAATACAAATAATTTATATGACAAATATGAATATGAAAAACTTATTTCCAAAAAATATATATAAAAATTTTATATAAAAAACATGAATATGAAAATAATTATGAAAAACATGAATACAATAAATTTATAACAAAAAAATTTATATAATAAATTTATATCAAATACATGAATATGATATATTTATATAAAAAATATGAATTAGAAATAACTACATCAGAAACATGAATATGATAAATTTATAAAAACACAAATAAGATAAATCTATATCAAAAACATGATTACAATAAATTTATATCTACAACATGAATAAGACAAATTTATATGGAAAATGTGAGTAACATAAATTTAAAATATTTGAAAACATAATTCATATGTAATCCACCTATAAAAAGGAATTAATTAATAGAATGATATTGATTAAATAAGAATTATATATGAATGATTAATTTGTACTGATCATCCCTAAATTTTTATTAATGTATTAAAATCTATCGGAAGGTAATGGTTTTTAAAAAAATAATAGCAAGTTTTTCTTATATTCTGACGAATTGTAAAATAACATATCGTTTTTGTGTGTGATACATAAGAAAGTGAAGCCTAATATATTTGTATCTTTCACGAGAGTGATGTATGGGGTTTTTACTTACGGAAATGACCCCAGTGTTATCACATATTATTTTAGTTTTAGTAAAATCCAATCCCTAGTCTTTGAGTGTGTGTTGCATCCACAACACTTGAGCACAACAACTTCCACCGGCCACTTATTTGTCATCATTAGTGGAAAGTGATACTGAGTTTTTTTTACAATGGAATGAAACTAATGAATCTCCTATGAATTTAAATGTTCTGGAAAAACCTTTTCTATCCATTCTACAACCAACAAAGTTAGCATCTGAAAAACTTTTTAATTCAAAATATTTTCCAGAAGAATAAAAAATTCTTATATACATAGTTCCATTTAGATAAAAATATTAATTTAACTTATTTTAAATGTAATTACGTTGGATTAGATTGATACCTTGAGAATAAACAGAAAGAAAAAATTAAGTCTATACAACTAACTGTCAAGTATAGTAGGCTTCCATTCATACCTCAAAAATTTGTTCGATCGACTAGTTTCTCAGTTTCCTCAAGATCAAGAGTATTTGAGGTACCAATGGGTGTAATAATAATTTTACTATTGTCTTATCCATACTTTTTTAAAAGATCATTTATGTACTTATGTTGGGATATATAAGTGCCCTATTGTTTTTTAGAAATATGAAAAGTGGTAAAGAATGTTAACTCACCCATCATACTCATCTCAAACTCAGATATCATAAGATTAGAAAATCATTTAGTTAATGATTATTGATTTTATATGAATATAATTTCATTAAAATAAAATCTAACCATCCTAATATTTTTGTTTACTTTATTTATAAAAAGTTTTGGATTTTTTGTTCCCTTAACATAATTATTTTGTAGAAAAAATCATGTTAAATTATCATACCAATCTCTAGGGGATTGTTTAATCCCATGTAATGATTTGGTGAGTTTATAAATGTATTCATGACGTTTTGTATCTTCAAAACTAGGGGTTGTTCAACAAAACATTTCTCTTGTATATATACATTAAGGAAATCATGCTTCACATCCATTTGAAAAAGTTTAATATTGAATAATGATGCAAAGGATAATAGAATATGAATAGATTCAAGTCTAGCTACCAGTGTGTAGGTTTCATCATAATCAATTCCCTATTTTCTATTATAACCTTCAGCAAGAAGTCTTCCTTTATTTCAGATGATTATTCCATATCCATCACTTTTTCTTAAAAACCACTTTAATCCAATTATTGAAGTTTCCTTTGGTCTATCAACCAATGTACTAACTATATAACTTTATAATTCTTTTAGCTCATATTTCAGTGGTTTTATCAAATCCTCAACACCTAAATCCTCATTGGGATTTTGAGGTTAATATTGGGAAATAAAAAAAGATGTTCTATTTAATTTCTAAAAGAACATCTAATCCTAACTGGTTGATTAACATCATCAATTATATTATCACTATGATGATTCCTACGAAATAATTGACTTGGGTTTTATAAGGATTGTTCATCAATATAAGGTAGAAAATATAATATATAAATAAAACAGAAAACTGTTGTTGAGTATTTTCCTTATTGTAATAACCTTCTATCAAAGGTAGAGGATCAGTTTGGGAAAATGCATCCAAGGATGTTTGTTGGGTTTCTTTAAAAACAAAAGGATTGGTTTCATCAAATTTAACATGTAATATTTCCTCAATAGTAAAATAATTTATATTAAAATTTTTGTATTATTTATAAGTGTCGGAGTAACCTAAGAATATTCCTTTATCAGATTTGGGTGCAAATTTGTGTAAATTATTTTTTGAATTTAATACGAATACGTTGAATCTAAATACTCTGATGTATGAAACATTTGGTTTTCAGCCTACCCACAACTCATAATGAGTTTTACTAATAAAGGGTTAAATTAAAACATTATTTATATTATAACAGGAAGCCCTAACGGCTTCAGCCCAAAAATATGGTAATTTAATATTCACTCAACATAGTTCTTGTTATTTCTTGAAAATACAATTTCTTCTTTCAATAACATCATTTTGATGAGGAGTTATAGGGGTTGAAACATTATATGTAATTCCTCTATTATTATAAAAAGTTTCAAAATATGAATTTAAAAATTCTCCACTATGATCACTATGAATAGTTATTAGGGGAAGGATTTTCTATTATTTAACTTTAGCTTCAAATATTTTTAAATATCAAATAGCTTCATATTTATTTTCTAGAAAATATACCCATGTGTATGTAGTGTTATCATCTACTAAAAAATACATTTTAATTTCCACCAATACTTCTTGTTTTTGTAGGGATGAAAGGATCCATGTGCACTAAGTATAAAGCATCAACAGTTGAGACTTCACTAATAGATTTAAATCTAGACTTATTTTTCTCACCATATTACCAAGGGTCACAATCATTTTAAGAATAAAATATAATCTCAAGTAATTCCACAAATAAAATTTCATAGTTAACATACATATTTCTATATGGTTATAGTGTTCTAACCTCCAAATTCATAACCAATATCGATCTTCTAATACACTATGGCAATGAAAGTCTTATCTCATAAGTTCTTCTTTGTTTAATTTTTATACATTCTCATGCGGATGGGAATAAAGAATGAATTCATCCTTGGTATTGTGTACTATACATTTTTCATTCCTAAAATTCACAAGGTAGCCTTCATCACATAATTTAATTATACTTATAAGTTTATGACTAAGGCCATTAATAAATAAAACATTTGAGATTAAATATTTTCCAAGAGGAAAAATATTATCAACACCGATAATTTCTCCATGAGAATTATCTCCAAAGGTAACCTTTACACCTTTCATCTTTATAATATTTTCAAAGAAATATTTATTTCTAGTCATATGTATGAATCACCCACTATCCATGTTCCATGTATTATTATAGTTGGTACTACCATTATTTTCCTTAAAACAAAAAAATAAATTTTCAGAACTCAAACCTTCTTGGGTCGAGAAGTTAGCAAGTAAATATTTTGGAATCCATACTTTAAAAAAAATAGGCTCTATGGAAACCTAAAGATTTAATTTTATTTAAAGAACAATTATTTTCCCAATTTTCTCCACTTTTACATTTTGTAAAAAAGGGGGAATTTTTTGCAACAAATAATTTGTTAATAAAAACTGGTTTTCTATGAGTATATCCTATTCATGAACTAGTTCTATGTGGGAAAAGTTATTTATAAATTTTATCAAAATATTCCTTAAAAGTAGTAAATTTTGATAAAATTTTCTTTACTGAGAAAAAATTTAGTCTTTAGTTTTATAACTAAATTCTTATCCACATATATATTAGTTTGGTATTGAGTTCCTCAAAACTAGTTTTCATACTTTTTTTTAGAAATTACTTTTTCTAAATATATAGAAATATTAAATTTTTCCGAATTTTTTTTCTCAAGATCTATTGATTAAATCGATATTTCATTTGTTGAAATATAAATTCTTATATCATCTTTTACATGTTTTCGTTAGTCTTATCATGTTTGTACATAATCTACAATTTTCATTTTTTAAAAGTTTTGAAAAATGAGAAACCTCATCATAAGAAAATAAAGTATTATCATCACTTGTTGAGGAGTATTATTCTTCTGAAGATATGGAATTTTTTTCATTAAGACAAATATTATTTAAATATATATTAGTTAAATAATAAGATGTTTATACCTTATCACTAAAGTATTGATTTTAAAAATTTATTATGGCATTGATATTGATATTCCTCTATCCCGAATTTGCATTGTCATAAGAATCATCAGAATAGTCTCCTACACTAGAACTCCACTAATAATTAGGTTTCAAAACATTCTTTCCTTTTTGATTTTAGTACCTTTTCTAATATCTATTGTAATGTATTTATTTTCCTTCATTATTTTTGATTTTGGATAGTTGGGTCTAATGTGTCCATATTTCATACATTCTTAATAGGTAACATCAAATTCTTTATTTTCATTCTTTTCCTTGTTATATTTATTTCAGTAATACTAAAAATACTTTTTACCATCAATCATGTTTATACTTTGAGCGAGATTAACTAACTCATTCTCATAATTTTTAGAATCACTTGAATAGTACTGAATAATAACCTTTTTCTTTGTTGATAAAACAACCTTATCAGAAGTTTTAGCTTTTATCCGATTTGAAATATTTTTAAAATAAAATCCCCCATTATATTTCTTTCCTTTATCAATATCTCTTTTGATCCTACCTTCATAATGTAAAAAAGTTCTAAATTAATTTTCAAGAGTATAATTTGTAATATTCTTATATTCCTCAATTTTTGTTCTCTTTCATTAACACTCATTGGTCATGATATCATTAATAATTTCAAAAAAATTCAACGTCTAATTATTTTTCACTGCAAGCTATTAAACTATTAATAATTTTCATAAAAATTTATTGTACCTTTATAACAGGTTCACCATAAGAAATTAAAAATGCTTGATAATCATCTTTATGTATTGCACTTTTGGTTTCAAAAACGTTTGAAGTTCCAAAATGATGAATTTATTATTTATTCTATATATTATTATATTCTTTACAATAATAAATATTACTATATATATTTATTTTCATGGAAGACAACAATGTATTCCTTATATTATAAATCAGTTGATACTCTTGTTTTTCTTAATTTTTAAAATTTATAACTTCTTTATCGATAGTTTTTTAATCACTAGTCAACATAACAAAATTATCTACTCCTATGTTGATTATAAAGGTCTTCCTTCTATCTCGCTGGTATTCATAGTCATTATTATCAAAGATTGGTGGTCTAGTAGGATTGAGATTATCTAATGATCTATGATTTAGTCCAACCATATTTTTAAAAATAGATAAAAAAAAGTTATACAATACACATAATTGTATCATATTCTTATAAACAAAAATTTTATAGAGAAAATAATACTAACATTAAATATTAATGAAATAAAAGAATCAGTATGTATTTGATTAGTGGAATCCCCCTCTTATACCAAATGTAAGTATCCATAAAACAGATAGTTGGCTCTGATAGAAGTTGTTGGATAGAAATATATATGAATATAATAAACTAAAATAGTGGGGGTGAATTTGAAGTTTAAAAACATTCATTTTTAACCTTAAAAGAAACTTATATTTACAAGGTCAAACTAATAATTTTCACAATACCTTTTTAGTGTTAAAATAATACTCGGACTTGGCCCGGGGGTTTGATGAAATAAATATCACAATTTGGAAGATTATGATATGTAAGTCCATAGATTTTAATGAAACTCTATCATTACAGTGTAAATAATCATACTTAATTTGGTGATAATCATAATCACGGTATAATCATATTATGATATGGAAATAATTTATCAGAGTACTCACAAAAGTATCATAATCACAATGGTTATGATAAATCAGAGTAATATAAATTGTATTGATTCTATATTAAAGCATACATAATCATATTCTGAATATAACGTATGTATCATAATTAAAGCTATTATGATAAAAAATTACAAATATTAATATTAATATAAAATTTTCAATTTCAATTTAATTATAGTGTAAATGATAGATTTTTAATAATAATAGTAATACAAAAGAATAAAATTATTTTATCCCAAGGACAAGGGTATCCAGTAACCTTGGATAAAGTTACCTTTTTTTATACATACATGAAATTATACCATTATCATACAAGAAAATTCCCTCAATATGATGATCAGTCTTTCTCACAATCCTCAGGAGATCTCAATATGATGAAAAGATTTTCCCTATTTTCTTATCCTTGGTAGCCCTTAATATGATGATCAAATATAGATCAATATCCCCATAATCCCTTAGTCAGTATAAAGATCAACACCTCTATCTTCCTATCCTTGGAATCCCTTGATCATATTCACAATCAGTCTTCAAAGTCACTTACGAAACCAATAAGGTTACAAGTAAAAAAAACAAGTTGTTAACTCTTGTATGATTCATATCTCTTGCACAACAGTAATATGACTAGAGTGTATCTACATGTGTGTTTATCCCCTTGTTGAAAAATATTCAAATGTCCATGTATTAATATGAAATTTTTCCAATGGTCATCTTGATCTACAATGGTCTTATTTTCCCTATGATTTTCTCAAGGACCATGACACCTAGCACTCCAATGGTTATATTACAACAAAATAAAAGACATCATTTTTCTTTAAATTTTTTGAAATAGAGTGAATGAAATCATTTTTATTTACATAATTTAGAGTGTGAAATGTATTCCATTATGATAGAATATGTTTTTCCGTATTCAAAACATCACCATTTTGTTAATCCAATGGATTTCCTTCAGGTAAGTATAACCCCCCAACCCTAGTTTCCTAAAGTCAATGCATTATTACATTACATTGGAATGATTACAAAAAAATCAATTCCCAATGGACCGATCAGTATAGTATCCATAAAACTACTAGATGCATTCATAATTTTTATATTGCATATTGAAATGAAAAAAAAACATCTTATCCCCTTTAAAAACTCACATATACGTTATAATATATCTACATTTAAATCATAATATACTTCTTCACCTCAGAGGGAAAATTAAACATAAGAAATGGGTGAGCTCAGATGGTCAGTAAGGATAAATAATATAGCATAAGCTATCATAAATAAGTATATACTTTTAAGGCATGGTATAAAAATAAAACGAAATCATTTTAAACATTATATTCAACATAATATGGAAAGAATAAATCAAATAATGCCTTTTAAACTGTCATAGGGACATTATACTAGTTGAATAATCACGTGCAATATCCCTAACTAATCTCGTAACAAGAAAATTCATAATGCCAAAAATTATAACCATACCATCTAGGCCTCATGCAAAGACCATTACTATGCCATCAAGGCCTTGTTCCAAGACACTAGTTTGTCTCATGCGACCTACTGATGCATCGAGGGGCTATATCGGGCCCCACATATAACATACTAAATCTAATTCATTCCTCTTATGAAAAGGGTTAAACATATCATAAAAATTCATATTTAAACTAGTATATGAAATGTTATTACATTAACCATAAACCATGAATGGTATAAACCTAGAACATCTACAGTAAATGTAACACCTTGATCCCTCTAGACCAGAGAAAGTTCATTACTTGTTATATTGGCATGGTTGGAAGGATATAAATCATGATGGAAGGTTCATTTTAGTAGTCTTGAAGAAACTAGATACATATATGTAACTCAAATTACATTGGAATAGGTAACAAAATACAATACATAACAAAAATTGAAAAATACAACCACAAAACTGAACAAATGATCTCCTCTTCATAACTTGTTGAAGGTATACAAATGAAAGGGGTGAGCACAAAAACTTATTAAGTGTTACAAATAATGTAATCATGAATCAATAATAACATAATCACAAATATGGCATAGCGAATAAATAAAAAAACACACCATTAATAAAATTAGAAAGAGCCTGCATCCATAGATTTTGTCATAGTGAAAATCTCATGGACTGTAATAATTGAAAATGAATAAAGTGAATTATTATTAGTTAGATGTCATGTATCTATCACAGGATACCATAATACCAATATAACAGTTTAGTTCTGTGGGTAGAAACCCATCTGATTTTTGGAAATAGACTCAAAAGGGTTTGTCACCAACTAATTTGTCTCATGAGACATGTCAATGCATCGAGGGGTTGTAGCGGGCCCCACCCACCAATTCATGTCAAAATAATTCGTTATACATATATTCAACACAAGAACAATATGCCTTTACATTATCTATATATAATAGAGAATACATATTCATCAATATTTCTACATTCAAAACAACATTAAAAATAATTAACATATGTCAAATGGTATACGGATTAGAAAATAATTATATCCATGATATGAGTATATGGAAATTTAAATGGAATATAATTTCAATGTAAAATTGATATCAAATGGTCGGTAGGTACACCACATAATAAAGAGTAGGTGCACAATACTAAGCAACTCACAACGATGTGAAAATTGAGACAAAGCTCGTTACCACAATGTAATCGATTGAGTCATATGACCAAAAGATAATAACCACCCAATGAATCACAGAATACAAATAATATAAAGAGAATCATGATTATATATATCAAATGGTAGTACACCTATACCACATATAAGAAATAAGAGGCGATCAATGGAAATCCCATGGAATTGAAAGTGAGACGATAAAACACCTTATAGACATTTCTGGAAGGTAACAAGTGTTCTTGCGAGGGCTTTATGAGAGGTAAAGGGGTATCAAATTATTTATATATCATAAGGATAGTATTGGATAGGTGTTAAAACATAACCTATCATTAGGAATTAAAAATAAAAGGTCACAACATAGGGGTGATTTTTGAATAAAAGGGAGAGAGATGGTCCCTTACTAAGAACATATCATTAGATTATAGAAAAATAAATGACATATTTCTATGTGGAAAACATGAACCCACAAAATAAAAGTGGATATACATAATAAAACAATCATATGTAATTCACACATATTCTAGGAATATAAAAAACCAATGGCATTGATGTTTAACTCAATGAATGGAAATTGAGTTAAGATATCAGTTACAACGAATGTATCATCAGATTGAGGAAAAATAAATGAAATAATTATGTGTGACAAAAATAAACCCAAAACATAAAATTGGATACACAGAATAAAAAAATAAATGGTCATTCAAACATATTTTGGGAAAATAAAAACCAATAACAAGGATGTTTAACTCAATGAATGGGAATTGAGTTAAGATACCCCTCACAAAGAATGTATCATTAGATTGAAGACAAATAAATGAAATAATTATTCGTGACAAACATAAACCCACAAAATAAAAGTGGATATACAGAATAAAAAAATCATATGTTATTCACACATACTCTTAGAAAATAAAAATCCAATAACATTGATGTTTAACTCAATGAATGGAAAGTGAGTTAATACATCCCTTACCTTATTCTCGAAGGTGTTATTGATTGTTCATAATTACTTGAATAATAAAATTCAGCCTCTGTAATTAATAATTCCATAACCTCATAAACATGTAATTGATATGGTATAACCTTATTAAGTTCATTAATGGCCTTTTTAAGGGTTTAAGAGATTCAATTTTATTGTTTTGGTAGCATTTCCTTCTTTGGATTTCATGATTCCTTTACTTGTATTCATGAATGAAAGTTCATTTGAAATGTGGTTAAACATCCATAATTGTTAATATATAATATTAGTTTCATTAAATAGATATAAATTATCTTATAATTATTATGGTTATATACCATGGGGATGGCTCATTCAATTAGTTAATGATAAATGTTTGGATTTGGCTTGGAAGTTTTGTGCATAATGAACTTGTTTTGTATTATTATTCCACATTATGAGTGTGTAAGGATTCCAGAACATTAAAAAAGATGAAATACATATATTTTTATCTGGTTCAACCAATGATTCTAATTTGGGTGTTTATCATGTCGTAAAACCCTCAGTCAATATTTTCCCTTTTAATGTAGCACAGTGGTGACCACAGGGTTGTCTCTCGAGGAGGTTGTAGTTCGAGTTGCAAAACTATCACTTTTGTTATCAATTTTTTTTTGCAGAAATGAAAATGGGGATTTTATTAACAATTTGAAAATAAAATTTTAATTAAATACTAAAGTGAAGTAAATTTGAAGAAAAGATAATGTGGTTTTGAAATCAAGAATAAAAACAGTAGTCGCAGGCAAGCTTCACCCTCTCGGACACTCCCCTCTTCCTTGTATATAAAAAATATCTCTTCTTTTAAATTCCTAAATGTACCCCCAAGGACTTCCAAGTTTACACTAAAATTTTAAAATACATCATTTTTAATACTTAAATATGATTGTGGTCTCGCCTATAGAAGTGATTCAATTACTTTAATACCTCCAAGTAATTGAACATAATTGAATTCGCTATGCTCAATAGAAAAACCTCACCAAAGAATTTTAAATAGAGAAGTCAATTGTTCTACTTTATAGATGGAACAATGATCAAAACAAATTTGTTGAAAATATATTTATGAAAGAAAAAAACCAGATTCATTAAAAAATATAGGTTCAAGAGAAATCTAAAATGAGATTACAAATTAAAATCCAAACTCGGAAGAGAGTGTCTGTCGGGTGTCGTCGTCCGCAACCACTTGCCGCTTAGCCTTCCATCACTTGAGAATCCTTCATCTTCACTATTTAATCTTCAAAGGATGTAATCTTAATAATGATAAAAATCTCCACCTTCCCCTTTTCTCTCTCAAGCCAACTCCCTTTGTGACAGATGATGTGGTGAAGAATGGAATATGATTTAGTGGTAGGAGCTCCTCTCCTTTTATAGGCAGATTTCATCATCAAAAAACTGTCACGTTTTTGGCCAATTAATTGGCTGATTCACACGTGGACATATTCATATATATTGTGGATAAATGTGTTTCCCATCCACCCTCAGTATTGTAGATTAATTGGACGCGTATTGTAGGAGTTATGATTTTTCTATTCAAAATTTATTTCTCTAGATGAAGCTTCCTCAAAGCTTCCTTCAAAACTCTATCACCACCCAGCCATCATAAAGGATTCCAAACTGCTTGGAATTCATTGTGGAGTCGAGTTTGGGAGTCCTATTTCATATACAGGTGTAATCTAATAATTTGGAGGTGGTTAGGCCGATATTTGCTTCCCTTACTATGGTGGAGTCCATGCAGTCCGCCCGAAAACTTTGTAAACTTCATTGATTTTTTTGGGCATCAAGATGCATGAATAATTTCCTGGGACTGAAGACAAAGATGATAAAAATAAAATAAGGACTCCAAATAATTTAGAATCTCAAAATTTGGAAATAAATTTTATGATAAATGACCAAAATACTCCTGTGATAAAAATCTGTTAAAAATCCAGAATTATGCAATTTAAACTTTTTATCTCAAAACACACTCTAAAACGAAAATTGTTACAAAAAATGTCAAATTGTTAAATTTTTTAGGTTTAAATCATTTAAATAGAAATTAAAAATATTGTAATTATTAGCTCTATCAATTCCCCCACACTTGGCTCTTGGACTCCTGGACAAGTGAGCACGGTATCAAAAAAAATAAAACACATACCAATGGAGTTTACCAATTTACCACAATGAATTAAAAAGATATCATGCCTCATTAAAGACAAATATTTAAAATTCTAAATTCAAATCATTCAATCCATTTCCACTTATTTTTTCTTCTCATGGACACAACACACTTACCTCAAATTCATTTTCTCTTAGCACACAATATAGATTTGCAACAAGGATTTTCTCATCCAACTCATGCAAGAATTACCATAGACTTGATAAATTTCTACATCTCCACCCGATGTGAAAAAAGAACATGTGATTATCATGAGGACTTTACAGGGTTTTTCTGTGGCTTGGGGTTGGTAGGTTTCAAATGTGAAAACTTATGTGGCTGAATAAGGAGGGTTTGGCTCTTTTTGAAGCAAAAATGCAGGTTTATAATTTTTACTCAAGTATGGTCTCCTCCATATTCTCCTAAAATAATCAGCTCTGATCTTCTATTTACCACCCCATTCCATCAATATTTCAGTAGAAAATATTCCTTTTTTTGAAAGCTCCAGATTGGGAACAGCTTATTTCTATTGCAAGCTCCAGATAGGCACAACTCCCTTTAATTTGAGAGCTCTAGATAGGCACAGCTCCATTTCATTTGAGAGCTCCAGATAGGCACAACTCTCAGAAAAATATATTCCAGCATCAAAAATACACCTTCAATGTTTAAATTTTCTCCTAAAGAATCACCAAATGAGGTAGCACATCATGATTCATATTTCCCCCCACACTTATGTTCAACTAGATCACGCATTTATACTTCCAGAGCAGTTTGGAAAGGGAAATTTGGCTTGTAATGTGGCTAAACTAATAGGCTATACTTGGCTACTAAAGGCTCAAGAAGAATATAGTGTTCTAAGAAGGCCGAAATAAAAAGGATAATCATGAAAAGGAGGCTCCAATATTCAAACAAATGCCTCAATCATTTTAATCACAAGTATCTCAGACCTCAAGTTTTGATAGAAATTAATCAAGTTATAGTTTAAACAAACACGAATTGGTTCTCTCAAGAAAGAGGTAAATTTGAAGAAGATGTAAAAATGGGTCCAGAGGCCTCAAAGGAATGAGAATTTCAATCACAATGTCAGTGTTATGTGCCATGAGATTTAAAAATCAGTGGTCATTTCAAAAATATTCCAAATTTTTGAACTTGAAACAATGTCATTTTCAGCATTCATTTATGTTCAGTTTAAAAGAATCATTTGGTTCACCCCTTGGCATGAGATTCAAATGAAATTCAAGAAATTCCAAAATATTTTTTTATTTGAAAAAGAATCACGAAAAAAATGGAAAGAAATTTTGAAAACAAAAAATTTCAAACAAAAGTTTGTAAAAACCTAATCTACCCAGAATTGTGTCCCCCCCCACACTTATTCTATGAAATGTCCTCATTGTGTAGTTTTTTTTAGAATGAAATTCCAGAAATTAAAGACATTGAAAAAATAAATGATAAGGAAAGACACAACCTGACATCAATTATATTCTGCATCATGAAGTTGAATCTCCTCCCCTAGAGGAT
This sequence comes from Viscum album, assembly GCA_963277665.1. NCBI lineage: Eukaryota > Viridiplantae > Streptophyta > Magnoliopsida > Santalales > Viscaceae > Viscum > Viscum album. The sequence goes on from OY728130.1 coordinate 410,158,507, forward strand.
CTTGAAAATTTTCTCGAAATATCTTCAGCCTATGACCATTGAAATTGAATGATGTCCCCTTATCTGGATATTTAGTCTGTATTGCACCAAAAGGAAAACATGAGTAACAATGAATGGGCCATACAATTTGGAACGAAATTTACCCTAGAAGAGTTTCAATCAGGAATCGAACAAAAGAACTTTGTCTCCCTCCTTGAAGTTTTTTTGAGAATCCTACCATCATGAATGGCTTTGGTTAGATTTTTGTATAGTCTAGAGCTTTCATATGAATTATTTCTGATCTCCTCCTACTCCTTCAAACTATATTTTCATTCTTTCCCAGCAGAATATAGGGTCATGTTACATGTTTTTACAACCCAAAAGGATTTGTGTTCTAACTCAACTGGTAGATGAAAATCTTTTCCATAGACCAATATAAATGGTGACATTCCAATGGGGTTTTTGAAATCATTTCTGTGTGCCCAAAGAGCATCATCAAGTCTCAAACTCCAATCCTTTCTATTTGGGTTCACTATTTTTTCAAGGATTTGTTTGATATCCCTATTAGACAACTCAGCCATTCCATTTTTCTGAGGATGATAGGGCATAGATACCCTATGATTAACACCGTATTTCTTCAAAAGTGATTCTAATGTCCTATTACAAAAATGGGTACCTTGATCTGTCATTAGAAACTTTGGAAATCTAAACCTTGAAAACAAATTTCCTTTCAAAAATTTAGACACAATCTTTGCATTATCAGTTCGAGTGGGGATAGCCTCTACCCACTTGGACACATAATAAACAGCCAAAAATATGTAGAGATATCCAAATGAATTAGGAAAAGGCCCCATGAAATCCATTCCCCAAACATAAAAAACATCACAAAAAAAGTGGGGTTTGTGGCATCTCATTCCCCTTGGAAATGTTTCCTTGGAATTGACAATTTTTACAGGTTTTGCAGAAATAGAAAGCATCTCTAAAAATGGTTGGCCAATACAATCTAGAATCAAGAAATTTTCTTTCCGTTCTCTGTGGTCCAAAGTGTCCTCCACAATTTAATGTGTGGAAGAAATGTAGGATGGATTGAAATTCAGATTTCGAAATGCATCTTCGTATCATTTGATCACTACCAATGTGCCATAAATAAGGATCATCCCAAATGTATTTCTTTGAATCGCTCAAAAGATTATCAATTTGATTTTTGGAAAACCAATGGGGGTGTTCATAAGAAGCCAAATAGTTTACAAGATTAGCAAACCATGGTATTTCACTTTGAGCAGCAAATAAATCCTCATCTGGAACGGTTTCCTTAATTGGGGACCACAACTGAAATTTTCTATTCCCAATAGATGGTATCCTGTTCAAATGATCATAAACAAGTTTCTAACATCCTTTTTATATTTTATTTCAACATCAAACTCCTGTAAAAGAAGAATCCATATCAGAAGTCTTGGTTTTCCATCATGTTTATTCATCAAGAATTTGATTGCAGAATGATTAGAAAAAACAATCACCTTGGAGCCCAGCAGATAACTTCTTAAATTTGACTAGAGAAAAGACAACATTCAGTAGTTCTTTCTCATTTTTTGTGTAGTTTGATTGGGATTGATCAAGAGTTCGGGAGGCATAGGCAATCACATGAGATTTATTTTCTGTCCTTTGACTCAATACTACCCTAAGAGAAAAGTTAGATGCATCTGTCATTATTTCAAAGGGAATATCCTATTTAGGAGGTTGAACAATGGGAGGGGTTTTCAATCTTTGTTTCAGATCATGAAATGAATTTATGTAATTCTCATCAAAGACAAATGGAACATCTTTCTGGAGTAATCTAGACAATTGAAGAGTAATTGTACTAAAATATTTAATGAATCTCCTATAAAATCTAGCATGCCCAAATAAAGATCTCACATCTCTCATAGTTTTTGGGTATGGTAATGAAGAAATGACCTCAACATTGGATTTATCAACTTGAATTCCATCACGGGACACAACGTGTCCATGAACGAACCCTTTAGCAACCACAAAATAACATTTTTCATAATTTAGAACAAGGTTCTTTTCAATGCATGTTTTCAGGACACGTTCCAAGATTTTCAAACATCTTTCAAAAGATGATCCATACACAGTGAAGTAATCCATAAAAACTTCCATGCAAGTTTCCAAATATTCAGAGAATATGCTTATCATACACCTTTGAAAATTTCCCGGGGAATTACATAAACCGAAGGGAATCCTTCTGTATGAAAAAGTTCCAAATGGGCATGTGAAGGTGGTTTTCTCTTGATCCTCAGGTAAAATGTGAATCTAAAAATATCCAGAGAATCCATCCAGAAAATAGTAGTGGGTTTTCTCAGCTAGACTTTCAAGGACTTGATCAAGGAATGGAAATGGGAAGTGGTCTTTCCTTGTAACCAAATTGAGTTTTCGGTAATCAATGCACATTCTCCATTTATTTGGAAGCCTTATGGGTACAATATCACCAAATTCATTCCTTGAGATTGTAAATCCACTTTTCTTAGGAACAACATGGACTTGACTTACCCATTGACTATCAGATATGTGAAAAATAATTCCAGCAGCCAACAAGGTGGTGACTTCTTTCTTCACAACCTCCAAAAGTGTTGGGTTCAGTCTTCTTTGAAATTATCTTACCAGGATAGCATTCTCCTCCTGTAAAATTCTATGCATGCAAACTGAGGGGTCGATTCTAGATAGATTAGAGATATTACATCCTATGTCTTCCTTGTTGGACTTGAGAACTTCCAACAATTGGTTTTCTTGGACTTATGACAAATCTTTTGAGATGATTAAAGGGAATTGTTCATTATGACCTAAGAAGGCATACTTGAGGTTATCTGGAAGGGGTTTCAATTCTACCACAGGTGGGTAGGTTTCATTGATAACTGGGAACTCTTCAGAAGTTAGATTGTTTGGTGAAGCTCCATGTTCAACATGGTTATTTCATTCTATGATCTCAAGACTTTTTTCATGTGAAAAATTGGAAACCTCTCCTAGAATACCCCTCACAGATTCAGTGGTTTCTAGAAATTCATCTTCATCATTGATCAGATATCCAATATCAACATCCCAAGACTCTTCATAGTCTTCAATTTCATCCTCATTTTTATCTGATTCGGTATCATACAAATATCCCTCCTTTTCCACATCAGTTGGTATTTCATCGCATAAAAAATCAGGTAACATGCCAGAGGAAAACCAATCAATCATGTTAACATGGGGAGTTGAATGATCCTCAAATGGGTGTTTCATTGAATGAAAAATGTTGAAATGAACAATATCTCCTCCAAATTCTATTGAAAGTGTTCCATTGTGAACATTGATGATCTCTTTCACCGTTTTTAGAAATAGCCTCCCTAGGATGAGGGGATCATGTGTGATGAACCGATCATCTTCCATATCCAAAACATAGAAGCCAACAGGAAAAATCATGTCTCTCACTTGAATGAGAACATCCTCTATAACTCTAGCAGGTTTTGTGGTACTTCGGTTTGCGAGTTGAATGATAATTACAGAGGGTTTCAAGTCTCCAACCTCAAGAGATGAGTAGACAGAATTTGGCATGACATTGATGGAGGCCCCTACATCAAGCATCACATCTTTGAATTCACATTTCCCAATGGTACATGGAATGGTAAATGTCCCCGGGTCTTTACACTTGACAGGAAGTACATGTTGAATCATCGATGAAGCATTCCTTCCCAAGTTCACTTTTTCACCTCCTTTGAAATTTCTCTTGTTGGTACACATGTCTTTCATAAACTTAGCATACCTCGGAATTTGTTTCACAACATCGAGCAATGGAATAATGACTTGGACTTTCTTGAATGTTTCCAAAACCTCCTTATCCATTTCTTTTTCAGCACTTGACTTTAGAGGTGTTTCACACCTTGTATAAGGCAGTGGAGGTTTGAATGTTTCTGGGGTATTTTGAGTATGTTTTGAAGGAACATAAGGACCAGACATCATCTTCCAATCATTCTTTGTTCTTTCAAACAAGATTTCCTCTCTTGACTTGGAGATTCTATCAACTTCATATTTTTCATCATTTTTATCATGGGTAGGATTTTCATCAACAGTATCAACAGAAGGCTTGATGTTCTCAATCTGAGGGTTGTTCAATTTTGTTCCACTCATAAGCTCAATTGTACTCACATTTTCCTTCCCATTATTCCTCGGATTTACTTGTGGCTGTGAGGGTAAACCACCACTCATTTGATTTGTTATGCAATTAATACCAGAGGCACGTTGACCCATTTCAGTCATTAAGGTATTCATTTTGTTATCTTGTTGTTTTGTGTATTCATTTAGTTCCCTCATTTCCTCTTGTTGTTTCCTCATTGCTTCTTCAAGGTTCCTATCAGAGTTTTGAGTGGGAGGGGTAGGGTCAAAATTGCTTCCAGAATGAGCATTGGCTTGCTCATTGAAATATCTTGGTTGAGAATTACTTGATTGTCCTTGGAAGAATCCTCTTGGTTGTTCAGGTTGACGAAATATTTCATTTGATTTGTTGTTCCATCCTTGATTGAAATTTTGTTTGTTTTGAAATGGTCTTTGTTGGTTTGTTTCAAATGGTCTTCTAGGAAAAATTGCATTGCAGTTCACAGGAGGCTCTTGCATTTGTGGGCATTGGTGACTAAAATGTTCATTCGAATAACAAATCCCATAGTGGACATGTAGTTTTAAAGCCGCTTCAGGTTTGGGTTGGGTTGGTGGGGTGTTAGACAACATTATTGACCTTACAATGGTGGTAAGATCAGATAGTTTACTTGAAATTGTGTTGTTCTCAGGACTAGTAGTAGGGAATTCTTGTGTAGATTTGATATGAAGAAGGCCTCTGGTTCCAAATTGTTGGGCATTCTGGGCCATGTTTGCAATTAAAATCCTAACAACAGCTGGTGTCTTATCAACTAATGCTCCTCCTGTAGCAGCATCGATCATACTTCTATCAGTGAGACACAATCCTTCATAAAATTACTGAATGAGAAGCTGGTCAATGATTTGATGATGGGGGCAACTAAAAAAAAGACGTTTGAACCTTTCCCAGTATTTGTGAAGTGTTTCTCCTTGTGTCTGCCTAATTCCAAAAATCTCCTTTCGAATGGAGGCAGTTCTAGACGCATGGAAATTTTTTTAAAGGAAACTATTTTTTAATTAATTCCAATTTCTAATCAAGGTTGAGTGAGAACAGAAAACCCATTCCTTATCAACTCCATCTAGAGAAAAAGGAAATGACCTCAGCTTCATTTGATCTGCATCAACTCCATGAGGTTTCATGTTGACACACAAATAGCTAAATTCTTGAAGGTGTTTGTGTGGGTCTTCACCAGGCAACCCATTGAATTTGGGAAGCTGGTGGATGAAACCGGACTTGATTTCAAATCCAGCAGGGGTATCAGGGAACTCTACAGGATTCTCGTGATTTTCGACATAGGACGAAGCCAGTTCTTTCAAAGTTCTATTTTCAGCCATTTGGATTTCGGTTTCAACTAATTTTCTCTTAGCTATATTGGTATAATATTCACAACTTTAAACTTGGAGATTAGTACCTCTAACCCTAGTGTGAAAAGTTATATCAATTTCAGAATCTAAAGGTATCATGTTCGGTTCAGAAGTTCGGGTCATGCAAGAAAAAATAATAAAAATAAAATCAACTCTAGAAACCTCCCTGGAAATGGCGCCAGTTGATGTGGGCATTTTTTGTGTCGTAAAACCCTCGATCAATATTTTCCCTTTTAATGTAGAACAGTGGTGACCACAGGGTTGTCTCTCGAGGAGGTTGCAGTTCGAGTTGCAAAACTGTTACATTTGTTATCAATTTTTTTTGCAGAAATGAAAATGGGGATTTTAAAAAAAAATTTGAACATAAAATTTTAATTAAATACTAAAGTGAAATAAATTTGACGAAAATATAATGTGGTTTTGAAATCAAGAATAAAAACAGCAGTCGTAGACAAGAATCACCCTCTCAGACACTCCCCTCTTCCTTGTATATAAAAATATATCTTATTTTAAATAACTAAATGTACTCCCAAGGACCCCCATGTTTACACTCAAATTTGAAAAGACATCATATTTAATACTTCAATATGATTGTGGTCTCGCCTATATAAGTGATTTAATTACTTAAATACCTCCAAGTAATTGAACCCAATTGAATTTGCTATGCTCAATGGGAAAACCTCAACGAAGAATTTTAAATAGTGAAGTCAATTGTTATACTTTATAGATGGAACAATGATCAAAAAATGTGTTGAAAAAATATTTAAGAACTAAAATATCCAGATTCATTCAAAAATATAGGTTCAAGATAAATTCAAAACAAGATTACACATTAAATTCCAAACTCAGAAGAGAGTGTCCATCGGGTGTCGCCGTCCGCAACCACTTTCCGCTTAGCCTTCCATCACATGAGAATCCTTCATCTTCTCTATTGAATCTTCAAATGATTTAATATTCTTAAGGATCAAAATCTCCACCTTCCACTTTGCTCTCTGAAGACAACTCCCTTTGTGACGGATGTTGTGGTGAAGAATGGAATATGATTTAGAGGTACGAGATTTTCTCCTTTTATAGACAGATTCCATCATCAACATGTTATCGTGTTTTCGACCCAATAATTGGCTAGTTCACGCATAGAACTATTCATAAATATTGTGCATAAATGTTATTTTCATCCACCCTCCAAATTTCAGATTAATTGGACGCGTATTGAAGGAGTTAGGAGTTTTATATTGAAAATCGCTTTCTCTGGATGAAGCTTCCTGGAAGCTTCCTTCAAAACTCTATCACTAAACGACCATCATAAAGGATTCCAAATGGCTTTCAATTCATTGTGGAGACGATCTTGGGATTCCTATTTTATATACAGGTAGAATAGCATCATTTGGAGGTGTTTAGGCTGACATTTTCTTCCATTACTATGGTGGAGTCCATGCAGTCCACCCGGAAAATTTGTCAAATTCATTGATTTTTTGGGCATCAAGATGCATGGATCATTTCCTGGGCCTGAAGACAGAGATTGTTAAAATAAAATAAAGATTCCAATAAAATTCGAATAAAAACATTTGGAAATTTATTTTATGATAAATGACCAAAATACCCCTGTGATAAAAATCTGTTAAAAATCCAGAATTATGCAATTTAAACTTTTTATCTCAAAACACAGTCTAAATCCAAAATTGTTACAAATAAGGTCAAATTTTTAAATTTGTGAGGTTTAAATCATTTAAATAGACATTAACAATATTGAAAATATTATCTCTATCAGATATGGTTTCATGACCAATCGTGAAGATAGTAATTAAAATTGAAAACTCGGCTTCCTTGAGTGTGATCAATTAACACATCTCGAATGGTGTTTACATTTATAGTAGTAATAGGGAAGGAGAAAGAGATATTATGATGAAATATTCCATTATCATAATGAAAATATAGTACATGTAAGGTAATGGAATTATCATGGCATTTGGATGGGGGAAGTGAGAAGAGAGAACAAAAGAATGGAACTTTGTAAAAGAAATTGATAAAAAAAGATAAGATAGGTTCACCTCTTGAGTAACCTCCTTGATAATCTCCTTAAGATCTTTATTTTTTTCCTTTTGGTGAGACCAATAGTTCTTGGACCTATGGAGAGGGCTTCAGAATAGTATTTGGCAGAATTTAGGTATGTTTTGAAGCTTGAGTGTTGCATGAGGAGGAGGTCGTGAGCGGTGTTTTATACAGTGGAGGGGGGGAGAGGGATTTTACATTATTTAAATTATTATATTAATATTTTTCTCAAGTCTTTGAATAGTCTTGATTCATGTGATCCTAAATAGTAATAATGTCATGTGAGTTAGAACCAAGTGGTCTTACATCATCCTTGCATCAACTATGATGTAGTAAATTAGGTATTAAGCATTTATCATAATATATTGTATTTTACTATTCTTAAAAAAATTATTGTATTTCAAAAAAATTCTCAAAAATTCACAATAACCATTTTTCAACTTGTAGAATCCAAAATTGAAGTTTATTTTTCAAAAATATTTTCTTAAATATGGTTAAATAAATATTTAATTAAAATCATTATTTAATCCAAAAATATAAACACTTAAATTATTCATCATTTTTAAGGTTCCTAAATATATTTATACATTCATGGGTGTGGATTCCCTTCATAAGAGTCATATTACTATTCATAAGGGTAAATAACTATTTCCAGGCGCTCAAGTAGTAAATCCTCTCTTATAAGAAGGAAATGTGCTAATTTTGAGTGATGATCAACAATTACCCATATTTCATCATTCTTTCTAGGTGTACTCGGTAGTCAAGTGACAAAATCCATCATAATGATATCCCACTTCTACATAGAAATAGGTAGAGGTTGCGTCACTACTTTGGGATGTTGTCTCTCTGCCTTCACTTGATGACAAACAAGACACCTTAATAGGTAGTCATCAATTTCTTGCTTTATATTATCCTTCCAATAATATTACTCCAGATCTCTATGCATATTTGTACTACCCAGGTGGATAGAGAAATTTGATCTATTAGAATCGTCTAATAATTCCCTTTTTAGATCAGGTACTGATTGAACACATAACCTCTTCCCAAATTTCATAAATCCTTCTTCATAAATGAAGTCTTACAATCTCCCATCTTAGAAAACATTAATTCTCATGTGCAGATTCTCATCATCAGATTGAGAGATTTTTATCTTCTCTAGTAAAGATGGTTTAGCGATCATTTTAAAGAGTAAAGATGATTCCCCTTACTTAAAAACTCTCATATCTATCTTCAGAAGATCCTTAAATATTGGATCTCTTTTAATCTTCATTTGGGTTAGTAGTCTATGATATTTCCTGCTTAATGTATCAGCCACCTTATTTTCCTTTCATGGGTGGTAGTGTATTAAAAAATCGTAATCTTTTAGTAACTCGACCCATCTCCTTTTCCTCATGTTGAGTTCTTTTTGTGTGAAAATTTATTTCAAACTCTTGTTTTCTGTGTATATTTCACATCTTTCACTGTATAGATAATGGCTTCATATTTTTAGAGAAACTTTTACAAGTCCTTACTCAAGATCATGAGTTGGATAATTTTTCTCATTAGTCCTCAGTGGTCTTGATGCATAAGAAATAAATTTATTGTTTTCCATAAGGACGCAACCTAGCCAATTCTATGATGTATCACTATACATCACAAATCCATCATTTCCAAATGGAAGAGTCAAAATTGGAGCTTGAACAGTCTTCTTTTCAAATCCTTAAAGCATTTTATACATTCTTTCTTCCATAAAAATATAACCCTTTTACATGTGAGTTTGGTTAGCGGGTTAGCCAGTCAGGAAAAATTCTGAACGAAACGCCGATAGTAACCTATTAAGCCAAAAAACTACCTATCATGGATATGTTTATTGTCGTGGACCATTATTGGATTGTGTATGTCTTCATAGGATCAACTAATGTTCCATCCCTAGAGACAATATGGACAAGAAATTAAACTGATTGAAGCCCGAATTCTCACTTGCTAAAGTTCCCATATAATTCATTTCTTCTAAGAGATTTCATAATAATCCACAAGTTATTTGCATGGACTTAATAGATTATTGAGTATACCAGGATATCATTGATGAATAACACAACAAAGTTATCAAGATATTCCATGAAAACTTGGTTCAGTAAATCCATGAAAACATAGGGTGAATTAGTCAGTCCAAAAGGCATCACTTTAAACTCATAATGGTCATACATAGTTCGAAATTCGGTCTTAGGAACATATTCTTTCATCACATTCATCTGGTGATATCTAGATCGAAGGTCAATCTTTTAAAGTTTTGATCTCTATGAAGTTGATAAAATAAATCATCAAAATGGGGAAGAGGATAATTATTCATTATTATAATATCATTGATTTCCATGTAATCAATACATTTCCTCATGGATCCATCTTTCTTCTTGAGAAAGAGGAAAGGGGCCCCACATGGAGAAACACTAGGTTGAATAAATCCTTTTTCACTCAATTCCTCTAGTTGTTTCATTATCTCCACTAATTCCATAGTGGCCATTCTATAGGGAGTCTTTGATATAGTTCTTACACCTAGAATTAAATCAATAGAGAACACAATGTTCCTCTCTAGGGGGATGTCCAGGTAAATCCTCTGGATATACATCCACATATTCTTTCACTATATGCACATCTTCGATTTGAAGATTTCGTCCCATGCCCATAGATATTGGTTTATCTTCATTCTACAAGTATTTCATTTAGTAGAGCTACTGAGGGTGGGATTGGGTAAGAATCAGGTGTCAAGGTCTCTTCAATAAAGATAATAGATTGAAAACCATTTTCAATAATTGTAACTTTTATTTTCTTGCAATAAATCTTCCCATCATAGTTTGACAGCCAATTCATACCGAGAATTATATCCAAGTCATTCATTGGAATGATGATAATGTTAGAAACTAAAGACCATTTATGTGTCATGAGGCGAACTAGTTGACATGAATTTGTTGCAATGATACATCCCCTATGAGTATTTACTGATAACTCCTTTATTAAATCAAATTGGACATGTCTAATTTTCTTGGTAAATTGGGAAGATATAAATGAATGTGATGATCCAAAATCAAATAAAGTTTTTTCTATGTTTGAGTAAATAATTAAAGTATCTGATACCATATCCTTAGGAACATAAACTTCCATGGTTATAATCACATAAGCTCTACATTGCTCTCTTGGCCTTTTCTGAGGCATGTTTCATTAGCTCTTAAGACACTCATTTTCATAGTGTCCCATCTCCCTACAATTGTAGCATCTAACATCATCAAATTTTTTCTTCCCCTTGCATTCATTATATATATAACCATTTTCTCCACACTTATAGTAGACTTTAATTCCTTTCATGCATTTCTTGAGAGGATTTTCCACAGTTCTCCCATAATGATTATTTCTTCATTCCCTTATCCTTCTTTGGAGCTTCACCTTCCCATTGGTTATCAGAGTACTTCTTTTTATCTTGGTTTCCCTTGAACAAATTTTATCTTGAAAATACCTTATTTGTTTTGATGGTACTTGATACAATTTCATCATATGATGAAAATTCTTGAGAGGCCAGTTCCCTTCAAATACATGGATTAAGACCTTCAAAGAAATTATCAATCTTGTCTGCCGAGTCACGTACGTAATCTATGGAAAACCTGCCTATCCTTATGAATGTATCCTCGTACTCTGCAACACTGTCTTCTTACCTTTGCTTTATGAAAAGGAATTTACTCTTAACTTTGGTTCTTTGCTCACGAGGGAAATATTTTTCAAATAATATTTCCTTAAAGGTCCTCCATTCCATGTCATCTATTTATTATTCCTCTGTGGTATTCCAGATCAAAGACCACAATTTATCTGCATCACCCTTGGAAAAATATACTACCAGTAATACCTTTTCATTTTAATTACATCTTAATTCCATGAATATCTTCTTAAGGGACTTCATCAATTGCTTAGAAACCACTGGATTAGTAGTCCCATTGAAATATGGGGGCTTCTCCCACATGAAATGATCCAACACAAGTGTGTAATGATTATTCATTATAACCTGAGTATGTTGTCCCAATATAGTCATGATCTGATCAGCTCCAACATTAACAATTTTGACTTTCTTAGTGGGGATATCCCTACATTTCCCAAGAGTATTGATTCCACTTCTTCCATCAGACGCCATTTCTAAATAATGAAACACACTATATTAGGGTATGAAACATAAAATATACCCATAACTAAACAAAATACTTAGCATGAATTGAGATCTTATGCATGGCTAATCCCATAATCATAAAAATTATTTCTTGGAGGAATAATTTATATTTAAATCCTTTATAATGGATTGTAAAGAAAATTTGAATTAACCTAAGAATATCCTCTGAAATTGTGATAACCAAGAGTGAATAAAGGCTCGTTGTTGTGTACCAGGATACCCCAGGTCTAGCCCAAAACTCTTTATCAGAGCTTTGACTCCTAGGTGAATCTATTCCAGATACACCTCTACCTACTCGTATCCAGACAAGGATGTATTTTCTAGAAATATTCCCATAATATATTCCTTAGCAAAATACCAAGATGTTATTGTATGTTTATCCTCAAATATTACATTAGGGATTTATTCCCTACTATACATTACCTACATTAGTTTCCAGGTAATCTATTAAAATTCCTTTGATACCAACTGTAACACCCCGAACCCTCTAGACCAAAGCGAATGCATTACTTGTTATCTTGGCATGGTTAAAAGGAGATAAATCCTAAATAAACGATCAATTTAGTATTTTTGAAGAAACTAGATACATAGATGTAACTCAAATTACATTGTAAAAGGTTACAAAATACAATACATAAAAAAATTGAAAAGGGCATCCACAGAACTCAATAATTTTTATCCTCTTCATCACCTATTGATGGTAAACAAAATAAATCGGTGATCTCAAATAAAAAGTAAGGGTTAAAAATATAGGAACCATTAATCAATAATAATTAAATCATAAATATGGCATGGTGAATAAATGAAAAACACACAACATTAGTAAACTGAGAAAGAGCCTGCATCTATAGATTTTGTTATAGTGAAAATCTCATGGAATTTAATAACTGAAAAAGAATAAATAGAATTCTTCTTAGTTTGACATTATGTATCTGGCACATGATACCATACTACCATTAAAAAGGTATAGTTTTGTGGGTAGAAACCCGTCTAATTTTGGGAAACAAACTCGAAGGGTTTTTCACCAACTGATTTGTCTCATGAGACCTGTCGATGCATCGAGGGGATGTTGCCTGCCCCACCCACTCATTCATGTCCAAATAATTCTTTATACATATATTCAACATAAGAGCAATATGAATTTTCATTATCTATGTATAATAGAGGATACAGATTCATCAATATTTACAAAGTGAAAACAACATTCAAAATAAATATGGTATGTGAAACGGTATATGGCTTAGACAATAATCATATCCATGATATGAGAATATGAAAATTTAAGTGGAATATAATTTCAATTGAAAATTGATCTCAAATGGGATTTAGGTATACCATATAAGAAAGAGTATGTGCACAATACTAATAAAGTCACAACAAATTGAAAATTGAGACAAAGCTTGTTACCACATTGTAATCAATTGAGTCATATGACCAAAAGTTAATAACCACCAAATGAATTACAGAATACCATGAATACAATGAGAAAAATGATAATATATATCAAATGGTAGTACACTTATACCACATATAAGAATAAGAGGTGAACAATGGAAATACCATGGAATTGAAAGTGACCTGAGAAAACTGGTTACAAACATTTCGGTATGGCAATGAGTGTTCTTGGGAGTTATTAATGAGAGGTAAAGGGGTATATAATTATTTATCTATCATAATGGATGTATAACCCATCATTATGAATTAAAAATAAAAGGGCACAATATATGGGAGATTATTGAATAAAAGGGAGAGAGGTGAACCCTTTCCAAGAACATATCATTAGATTGAGGAAAATTAAATGACATAATTATGTGTTCCAAACATAAACCCATGAAATAAAAGAGAATATAAAGAATGAAAAAATCATAGGTTATTCACACATATTCTGTTAAAATGAAAACCCAATGGCACTGATGTTTAACTCAACGAAAGGAAATTTAGTTAAGATATCCCTTACAAAGAACGTATCATTAGATTGAGGAAAAATAAATGAAATAAATGTGTGTGACAAACATAAACCCACACAATAAAAGAGGATATACATAATAAAACAATCATCTATCATTCAAACATATTTTGGGAAAATACAAAACCAATAACATTGATGTTTAACTCAAAGAATAGAAATTGATTTAAGATATCCCTTACAAAGAATGTATCATTAGATTAAGGACAAATCATTGGAATAATTATGTGTGACAGACATAAACCCACGAAATAAAAGTGTATATCCATAATAAAAAATCATAGGTCACTCACATATTTTCTCAGAAAATAAAAAACCAATAACATTGATGTTTAACTCAATGAATGGAAAGTGAGTTAAGATATCCCTTACCTTATGCTTTAAGGTGTTCTTGATTGTTCTTAATGACCCGAATAATCAAATTTAGATTTCATAATTAATAATTAAATAACCTCATAAACATATAATTGATATGGTATAACCTTATTAAGTTCATTAATGGCCTTTTTTATGAATTTAAGAGATTCAATTTTATTGTTTTGGTAGCATTTTCTTCTATGGTTTTCTTGATTCGTTTATTTGTATTCATGAATGAAAGTTCATTTGAAATGTGATTAAACATTCAGGATTGTTAATATATAATATTAGTAACATTTAATATATATAAATGATCTTGTAATGATTCTGGTTATATACTGTGAGGATGACTCGTTCAATGAGTTAATGATAAACACTTGAATTTGGCTTGGTGGTTTTGTTAATATTGACCTTTTTTGGTATTATTATTCCATATTATGAGTGTATAATGATTACAGAACTTTAAGAAAGATAATATACATATATTATGATCTAGTTCAACCATTGAAAAGTTTTTAGGATCGGTCTTGAAGATAGTGATGCAAATTGAAAACCTGTCTTCCTTGAGTGTGATCAATTAACACATCTCAAACAGTGGTTGAATTTATAGTATAAAAGGAAGGAATAAAGAGATATTATCATGAATTATTCCATTATCATAATGAAAATACAGTACATTTAAGTTAATGAAATAGTGATTTCATTTGTATGGGGTTAGGTGAGAAGAGAGAACGAACAATGGAAAATTTTAAAAGAAATTGAAAGAAAAGAGAAGAGAGGTTTAGCTCTTGAGTACCCCTCCTTGAAAATCTCCAGAAGACCTTTGTTTTTGGACTTTTGGGGAGATACAAAGGTCTTGGACGTTGGGAGAGGGGTTGGAAAGAGTATTTTCCATAATTTAGGCAAGGATTGAAGCACGAGTGGTGTGGGAGGAAGAGGGGGTGAGGGGTGGTTTATATAGTGAAGGGGGAAGTGATTTTACATTATTTTAATTATTATTTTAATATATTGCTCAAGACTATGAATAGTCTTGATTCAAGTGATCCTAAATAGTAATAATGGCATGTGAATTCTAACCTAGTGGGATTACATCATCCTTGGATCAACTATTATGTAGTAATTCAATTATTTAGCATTTATTGTAATATATTGTATTTTTCTGTTCAAAAAAAATTCATGTATTTCAGAAAAATCCAAAAACATCACCCTAACCATTTTTCAAAGTGTATAATCAAAAATGAAGTCCATTTTTCAAAAATAATTTCATAAATATGATTAATTAAATATTTAATTAAAATCATTATTTAATCAAAAAATATAAACACTTAAATTATTCATCTTCATTTTTAAGGTGCCTAAATTTATTTATACATTCACGGGGTTGGATAACATTCATAAGAGTCATAGTACTATTCATAAGGGTAAATTACTATTCATAAGGGTAAGATGCTATTCAAAATGGTATGTTACTATTCACTAAAATTTAAGTTAATTCAATCAGATTCTTAATATCATCCTGACACTACTGTGTAAGTCATATTTTCAAAATTCAAAACAAACAAGTATAAAATTTAAGTTCAATGGATAGGCTATGACTATCACCTAAATAACCAAGTGTTGATTCAAATAAACTCAATGCTTTATGAAATATAGGATATAACTCAAATGTATTTAAGAGAAACATACCATAAAATTTTTGGGGTGCTACATTATTCCCACCTTTATAAATTTCATCGTCGAAATTTTTCATTTATAAAGACCACCAAAAATATGTGGGTGGTTATTCTTAATAACATCCTCAGGTTCCCATGTTGCTTCCCCCATATTCGGGTTTTTCTAGAGAACCTTTACTAGACGAGTCATGCGATTTCTCAATACATTCTCCTTTGTGTCTAGGATCCCGATAGGCTCTTAACAGTATGAAAAATCAGGTTCCAATTATATTTCATCATAGGTGAGTACATGCATTGGGTCTAGCATGTATTTCTTCAACAGAGACACATGGAACACATCATGAACATTGCAGAGACTAGGAGAAATTTTCAAATGGTGAGTTACAGCTCCGATTCTTTCCAGAATTTCAAATGGTCTGATGTACCTGGGGCTCAGTTTCCCTTTCTTACCGAACCTTAAGACACCCTTCCATGTAGATACTTTCAGAAAGGCATGATCTCCCACGTGGAATTCCAAATACTTTCTCTGGTTTTCTGCATAACACTTCTGTCTACTTTGGGATAATTTAATATGGGCTTAGATTTTCTTTACCTTTGTCTTGGTATCTTCAATATGTTCAGGGCCTATAAGTTTCCTCTCACCAACATCGTCCCAACAAGTTGGAGTTTGACATCTCTTTCCACATAATGCTTCATATAGAGCCATTTGAATACCAGAATGGAAACTATTGTTTTAAGAAAATTCCACCAAAGTCAAGTATTGACCCCACACTCTTTGGAAGTAAAGAGAGCATGATCTCAGCATGTCTTCTAGAGTTTGAATAGTCATTTTAGACTATCTGTCAGTTTGGGGGTGATAATCAGTACTCATACAAAGCTCAATATTCAAAGCCTTCTGTAAAATTTCCCATAATATTGATGTAAACTAGGGATATCGATCGAACACAATCAATTGAGGTGTACCATGATGTCTTTCAACTTCATTAATATAAAGTCTCTCTAGGTGATCAAGTGTTAAATCATCTCTTATAAGAAGGAAATGTGCTGATTTTGTGAGACGATAAAAAATTACCCCTATTGCATCATTCTTTCTAGGTGTCCTCAGTTGTCCGGTGAAAAAATACATCATAATGATATCCCACATATATATAGGAATCAGTAGATGGTTAAATACTCCTTTTGGATGTTGTCTTTCAGCCTTCACTTTTTGAAAACCTAGACACCTTGACATGTAGTCCGCAATTTTCCACATCATCTTATCCCACAAAAAATATTCCTTCATATCTCTATACATCATTGTGCTACCTGGGTGTATAGAGGGATTACAGCTATGTGAATCATCTAATAGTTCCATTTTTAGCTCAGGTACTAATGGAACAAATAACCTCTTCCCAGATTTTAGAACTCCTTCTTTATAGATGAAGTCTTCCAATCTCCAATCCTTGACAGCGTTAATTTTCGTGTGCAGATTATCATCATTAGATTGAGAGCTTTTTTTGATAGTAAAGATGGTTTAGCAATTATTTGAAATAGGAACGAATTTTCCCTTTCCTTAACAATTCCCATATCTATCTTCAGTAGATCAATAAATATAGGATCTCTTTCAATCCTCATTTGGGTTAGGAGTCTGTGATCTTTCCTGCTTAATGCATCTACCACATAATTTTCCTATATTAGGTGGTTGTGTATTGATCAATCGTAATCTTTGAGTAACTCGATCCATCTCTTTTGACTCGTGTTGAGTTCATTTTGTGTGAAAATGTATTTCAAACTCTTGTGATCTGTGTATATCTCACATCTTTCACTGTAAAGATAATGTCTGTATATTTTTAGAGAATAGATTATGGCTGCTAACTCAAGAGCATGATTTGGTTAATTTTTCTCATGAGTCTTCAACTACCTTGATGCATAAGCAATGACTTTATCATTTTTCATAAGGACGCAACCCAGTCTATTCATTGATTCATCGCTGTATATCACAAATCCCTCTTTTCCAAATGGATGTCAAAATTGGAGAATTGACCAGTCTTCTTTTCAATTCCTTAAAGTGTTCTATAAATTATTTTGTCCATAAAAACTTATTCACTTTACATGTGATATTGGTTAGTGGTTTATCCATTTAAGAAAAATTCAGAATGAAACGTCAAAAGTAACCTACTAAGCCAATAAAACTATGTACCTCGATTATGATTATTGGTGTGCGCCATTATTGGATTGCCTTTGTATTTGCAGGTTAAATGAATATTCCAACCTTAGAACAATATGGCCATGAAACGAAACTAATTGAAGCCATAATTAGCACTTGATAAGCATCCCATATAATTCATTTCTTCTATGAGTATTTAGAATAATCCAGATGAGATTCTCATGGTCTTCATAACTTTTTTATTATACTATGACATCATCGATGAATACCACCACAATGTTATCAAGATATTCCTTGAAATCTTTGTTCCATAAATCCATGAAAATATAGGGTGCATTAGTTAGTCCCAAAGGCATCACTATAAACTCAAAATGCCCATACCGGGTTCGAAATGTTGTCTTATAAACATCATCCTTCATCACACACTGCTGGTGATATCCGGATCAAAGGTCAATCTTCGAAAAGTATTGTGTTCCATGAAATTGATCAAATAAATAATCAATCTGGGGATGAGGATACTTATTCTTTATTGTAATATCTTTGATTTCCCTATAATCAATGCATAGCCTCACGGATCGATCTTTATTCTTGACAAAGAGGACAGGTGATCCCCATGGAGAAACACTAGGTCTAATAAATCGTTTTTTCACTCAATTCCTCTAGTTGTTTATTTAGATCCACTAATTCCATAGTGTTTATTCTGTATATAGTATTCTATATAGGTGTTGAACCAGTAATTAAATCAATCGAGAACTCAATATCCCACTCTAGAGGATGTCCTATTAAATCCTCTGGAAATACATCAATGTATTCTTGCACTATATGAACATCTTTAATTTGAATATTTCTTTCCTTAATCATAGATATTAGTGTATATTCCAATCCAATTATTTCATTTTGTAGAGATACTAAGGGTGGATCTTGATAAGAATCTGGTGTCTTGGTCTCATCTCTAAAGATAAGAGATTCTACACCATTTTCTAAAATTGTAACTTTCTTTTTCTTGTAATAAATCTTCGCATCATAGTTTGATAGCCAATTCATACAGAGAATTATATCCAATTAATTCATTGGAATGATGATATGGTTAGAAACTAATGCATTTTTATGTGTCAAGAGGGGGACTAGTTGACATGCCTTTGTTGCAATGATGCATCCCCTAGGAGTTTTGACTGATAACTTCTTTTTTAAGTCAAATTGGACATGTCTAATTTTCATGGAAAAATGGGAAGATAAAAATGAATGTGATGATCTAGAATCAAATAATGAGGTGGATATGTTTGAGGAAACAATTAAGGTACCTACTACCACATCATTTGGAACTTCAAATTATGCGATTGTAATCTCATAAGATCTCCCTTGCTCTCTTGGCCTTTTATGAGGCATGTTTTATTGGCACTTAGGACAATCATTTTCGTAGTGTCCCATATCTCTACAATTTTAGAATTTAACATAATAAAATTGTTTCGTCCCCTTATATTCATTAGATAGATGACCCTTTTCTCTACACTTATAGCAGACTCCCATGCATTTCAATCATTTCATGAGATGATTCTTTCCATAGTTATCACATAATGGGAATTTCTTCGTTCCCTTTTTCTTCTTTGGCTCTTCACCTTCTCCTTGGTTATCACTGTACCACTTTTTATCTTGGTTACCCTTGAACAATTTTGATCCATAAAATTCCTTCTCTATTTTGATGGCACTTGATTAAATTCATCATATGATGAAAATGTTTGAGAAGAACGTTTCCTTTTAATACTTGGCTTAAGACCTTCAATGAAATGATCAATCTTTTATGCCACAAAATGTATGTAATCTAATACATACCTAGATATCCTTGTGAAGGTAGCCTCATACACTGAAACACTTTCTTCTTCCATTTGTTTTATGGTAAAGAGTTTCCCCTTTATTTCAGTTCTTTGCTCACAAGGGAAATATTTTTTGAAGAATATTTCCTTAAAAGTACTCCATTATATATCTTCTATTTATTCTTCCTCCATGGTATTCTGGATCAAATACCACCTTTGATCTACGTCACCCTTGAGACAATATACTGCCAATACTAAATATTTATTTTCATTACATCTTAAGGACGTGAACATATTTTCAAGGGACTGGATCCATTGCTCAGCAACCACTATATTAGTAGTCCCATGGAAAGATGGGGGATTATTCTGCATGAAATGATCTAGCACAGGTGTGGAATGGTTATACGTTATAACTAGAGTTAGTTGTCCCAATATAGTCATGATCTGATCTACTCCAACATTGACTATGTTGACTTGCTCAGTGGGAAGATCCCTAAATTTTCCATGAGTATTGATTCCCCTTATTCCATTTGATGCCATT
Organism: Viscum album; assembly: GCA_963277665.1. NCBI lineage: Eukaryota > Viridiplantae > Streptophyta > Magnoliopsida > Santalales > Viscaceae > Viscum > Viscum album. The sequence continues at coordinate 410,178,741 of OY728130.1, forward strand.
TTTAAATAATGGCACACACTAGAATAGGGTATTAATCATAATTTATAATCTAAACTTCACAAAATACATTTCCTTAATTGAGATCCTATTCATGTCTAATCCCATAATCATAAAAATAGATTTTGTAAGAATAATTTACATTTCAATCCATCATAATGTCTTGTAAAGAGAATATGAATTGTCTTGTGTATATACCCTAGGAGTTTCATAACCAAGAGTGAAGCAAGGCCCATTCTCGTGTAACAAGATAGCCCGGGTCAGACCTGAAACTTCATGTCAGAGCTTTCACTCCTAGGTACATCTGCTCCAGATCCACCTCTACCTGCTCGTATTCAGATAGGGATGTATTTGCTAGAAATACTCACATAATCTATTCCTTACCAAAATACAAGTATGTTCTTGTATGTTTATCCTCAAAATCTACCTTTGGTTTTTGTTCCCTACCATACATTTCCTACTCTAGTTTCCATGATTTCTACTAAACTGCAGTTGATAATAAATGTAACACCCCAAACCCTCTAGACCAGAGTAGGATCATTACTTGTTATATTGGTATGGTTAAAAGGAGATAAATACCATAGGAATGATCAATTTAGTAGTCTTGAAGAAACTAGATACAAATATTTAACTCAAATTACATTGGAAAATGTTACAAAATTCTATACATAATAAAAATTGGAAACTACATCCACATAACACAATAAATGATCTTATATTTATCACCAGTTGAAGGTAAGAAAATGGAAGGTGTGAGATCAATCACTCAGTAAGGGTTACAAATAGTGTAAGCATGAATCAATAATAACTGAATCATAAATATGGCATGGTGAATAAATGAAAAACACACACATTTTATAAACTAAGAAAGAGCCTACATCCATATATTTTGTAATAGTGAAAATCTCCTAAAAATTAATAATTGAATATGAATAAAGGGAATGGTTATTAATTGGAAATTATGTATTTGGAACATGATACCATAATACCTTTAAAACGGTTTAGTTCTAGGGGTAGAAACCTGTAATATTTTTGGAAACAAATTTTAAGGGTTTGTCGCTAACAGATTAGTCTCATGAGACCTATCGATGCATCGAGGGGTTGTAGCGGGCCCCACCCACTGTTTCATGTCCAAATCATTCTTTATCCATATATTGAACAAAATATAAATATGCCTTTACATTATTCTTATAAAATAACGGATATGGATTCATCAATATTTCCACAGTGAAAACAACATTCAAAATAAATATTGTATGTAAATTGTTATACGACTTATACAATGAACATATCCACAATATGAGAATATGAAAATTTAAATGGAATATAATTTCAATTGAAAAGTGATATAAAATCAGTAGTAGATACACCATATAAGAAAGTGTAGGTGCAAAATACTAAGCAAGTCACAATGAAGTAAAAATTGAGATAAACCATGTTACCACGTTGTAATCAATTGAGTTGTATGAACAAAAGTTAATAACCACCAAATGAATCACAGAATACCATGAATATAAATATAATAATGATAATATATATCAAATGTCAGTACACCTATACCACATATATAAAATAAGAAGCGAACAATGGAAATCCAACAGAATTGATGGTGAGATGAGAAAACCCCTTACAAATATTTCGGCATGGTAATGAGTGTTCTTGTGAGTAATTTATGAGATGTAAAGGGGTATAAAATTATTTAGATATCATAAGGGAATTATGTGGGAGTTCGCGAAACAAACCCCATCATTTGGAATTAAAAATAAATGGTGACAACATAGGGGAGATTATAGAATAAAACGGAGAGATATGATCCCTTACCAAGAACGTATCATTAGATTGAGGAAAGATAAATGACATAATTATGACTGAAAAATATATACCCACATAATAAAAGTATATATACAGAATAAAACAAACATAGGTCATTCACAAAAATTTTGGGAAAATTCAAAACCAATGACATTGATGTTTAACTCAACGAATGTAAATTGAGATAAGATATCTCTTACAAAGAACATATCATTAGATTGAGGATAAATCAACGAAATAATTATTCGAGACAAAAATAAAACCCCAAAATAAAAGTGTATATATATAATAAATCAATCATAGGTCATTCAAACATATTCTGGGAAAACAAAAACCAATAATATTGATGTTTAACTCAACGAATGGAAATTGTGTTAAGATATCCCATACAAAGAACATATCACTAGATTGAGGACAAATTAATAAAATAAATATGTGTGAAAAACATAATCCCACACAATAAAAGTGTATATATAAAATAAAACAATTATAGGTCGTTAACACATTTTCTTGTAAAATAAAAACCCAATAAAATTTATGTTTAACTCAGCAAATGGAAAGTGAGTTAAGATAACCCTTACCTTTTTCTCGAAGGGGTTCTTAATTGTTCTTAAAGACCTGAAAAATCAAATTTAGATTCATTAATTAACAATTCCATAAACTCATAAACATTTAATTTATATGCTATAACCTTATTAAGTTCATTAATGGTCTTTTGTGGTGTTTAAGAGATTCAATTTTATTGTTTTTGTAGCATTTTCTTCTTTGGTTTTCACGATTCTTTTATTTGTATTCTTGATTGAAAGTTCATTTCAAATGTGGTTAAACATCCGTAATTGTTAATATATAATATTAGTGAAATTAAATATCTATAAATTATCTTATAATGTTTCTGGTTATATACCATGAGGATGACTCATTCGACGAGTTAATGATAAACGCTTGGATTTGGCTTGGCAGTTTTGTGCATAATGAACTTGTTTTGTATTATTAGTCCATATTATGAGTGTGTAATGATTAATGAACATTAAAAAAGATAAAATACATATATTATGATGTGTTTCAACCTATTGAGAAGGTATCATGACTAGTATTGAGGATTGTAGTGAAAATTGAAAACTCGTCTTCCTTGAGTGTGATCAATTAACACATCTCGAATGGTGTTTGCATTTATAGTATAAAAGGAAGGGAGAAAGAGAGATTATGATGATATATTTCATTAGAATAATGAAAATCCAGTACATTTAAGGTAAAAGAATTATCATTTCATTTGGATGGGTGGAGGTGAGAAGAGATAACAAAATAATGGAACATTGTAAAAGAAATTCAAAGAGATGAGAAGAGAGGTTCACCTCTTGAGTACCCCTCCTTGAGAATATCCTTAAGGCCTTTTTTTGTCCTTTTGGTGAGACCAGATGGTCTTTGACATTCGGAGAGGGCTTGGGAATATTATTAGGAAGAATTTAGACAACGCCTGAAGCTTGAGTGGTGTGGGAGGAAGAGGGGTGAGGGATGATTTATATAGTGGAGGGGGAACGAATTTTACATTATTTAAATTATTATTTTAATATTTTTCTCAAGATTATGAATAATCAGTATTCAAGTGATCCTAAATAGTAATAATGGAATTTGAGTTCGAACCAAGTGGGCTTACATCATAATTGCATCACTTATGATGTAGTAAATAAAGTATTTAGTATTTATAATGATTTGTTGTATTTTACTATTCATCAAAAATTCAATTATTTTTGAAAAATACAAAAAAATCACCCTAACCATTTTTCAATGTTTAGAATCCAAAAATGAAGTCCATTTTTTAAAAATAATTTCCTAAATATTATTAATGAAATATTTATTTAAAATCATTATTGAATCGAAAAAAATAAATACTTAAATTATTCATCTTCATTTTTAAGGTGCATAAATTTATTTATACATTCATGGGTGTGGGTACCATTAATAAGAGAAATATTACTATTCATAAGGGTAAGTTACTATTCATAAGAGTAGGTTACTATTACTAAGGTTATGTTACTACTCACAAACATTATTTTAATTTTATCAGACTCTTAATATCATCCTAATGACAATCATGTATGTCAGATTATCAAACTACAAAGCAAACAAGTGGAAAATTTAAGTTCTATGGATAGGATATGACTATATCCTAAATAACCAAGTGTTGTTTCAATGAAACTCTGTGCTTTATGAAATATAGGCTATGACTCAAATGTATTTAAGAGAAACATACCATAAAATGTTTGGGGTGAAATAGTAAAATATATAATAAACCCTTCAATAAAATATGGAAGATTATATTATAATAAATCAACCTAAATCAAGTATAAGATCCAAAAAAGTATGTTGATATTGATGAAGAAAATATAGTAAATTCATTAAAAATATTTTAGAGAAAGATTAATTTTTTACTTTGGTATTATTTAAAAGCCAAAAAATTATAAAACCTAACTTTTCCTTTGAAAATAAACTTGTATTATTGTACATGAATCTTCAAAATGTTATGGTGTAATAATGATGGAAATAGCCACTCTCACTGTATAAGTTAAAAATGTTCATTCTTTAATTTGTCGAAAAGTTCATAAAGTACCTTATTTGGAAAATAATGAAAATGTTAAAGTTTAAATGTTTTATAAAAATTAAAACATGGGTCAAAATGTCATTAAGAAAATCTAGATAATATTTTGAAATAAAATTTGAGAAACATAGACATGGATGATAAGGTTTTCCCAGTAAATACATACGTATAAAAAATCTCAGAAAATAAATAGATTGTGAAATTAACTCTTACCTTTTACTTTCCTTTAGTAAAGAGTGTGCTAACCTCATGTATATTGGTTAATGCATGCAGTTAAATTATACCAGGCCCATATCCATATATATGATATAATATATGAACATATTTTATCATTTTTTTATAATATTTTAGTATTACCATTGTTTCAGGTGATAACGTTTTCGTTTTCCCCTTCTTGTTTTGTCATGTTGGTTATGAATATGATTTATTTTAGTCATATTAAAAATTATATTGAGTTTATAATTATTATTTTTACTTATCATATAAATTAAATAATCATTATTGAATGGTTAATATGGATAATGAATCTCACCGCGTCGTGGAGATGGTAGGTCGTACGTACGGATGAGCGACGATATCATTCCCTTGATGGTTAAATGGTATCGAATTTGGATGTTTTATTAATTATAAAGAATAATTATCATGTTATATAGATTTTTTATATCCATTATACACATCATTATACCCATCCAAATAATATAGTGTTGAATAAAAAATTTGACCATAGTGTGGAGATGGTAAGTCACACGTACGCACTCATGGTGATATTATTATTCATATAACGGATAAATTAATGAATAAGGTTGTACCATGATTATAATAATTTAAAATTATATGGATTATACTGGATATATTATTTTTACGAGGAAACAACATTGAAATAAGAAGTGTTAGAAGAAAAGAACTTTGAAAGATGTGATAAAACAATTACCTCTTTTTCTGGCGTCTCCTTTTGGTTTGCACAAAAGGAATCCTTAGGATGGATTTATTCCAAAATTGTGGCCTAAAGGATGAATTGAAGAGATTTTGGATTATAAATGATCATATTTTGGCCGAACTTAATGGATTTAGATGAGTGGATCAAAGAGATTGAAGGGTTCCCTATAATAAGAGAGGAGAGGGGTGCTTTTAGAAGATCATAAAATATTAATTTATTATAAATTTATTTCCTGTTTCAAATAGCTCTATAGTAATTTATTTTAAAGATAAGACGAATATGGGACTAATTATTCTCAGACAATTATTTTTAGACAAGTTTAGTTCACAAATATAACCTTATCTTTTGGGTTTAATCCTTAGGTAAACAGTTTAACTCTTAGTGTGTCTTCTTGTATTTTTGCACTATAGGGTTAATATAGTAACTAAAAAATTATAAATGACACCAAATTGGATCATTTATTAAATATTGGACACTATACTAGTTAGATTTCCATATCAAATATTATTATGAATTATAAAGTATCTAATTAAATATTCTTTATTTTAAAGTATCATTTATGTCAATTCTGATACGATTGAAAATTTTCATTTTCAAAAATATTAGAACAACATTATATCTTTGAAAAAATACTTATAATATGACACTAACATATATATTTTATTTATACAATTTTTGGATGTCATTAATTATGTTTAATTATATTTATTGTAATATTTTTAATAAAATTTAATTGATTATTTATTTAATAATTCAATTACTATATCATTATTGTGTCACTATTTAATATAATTATTTATTTCCTAAAAATATAATTAAATAAAAATTATGTAGATAATAATTTTATTTTTTTAAATACTATTTATAGTCGACCATATCACTTATATAACCTTATATTAAAAATTTTATAGTTAACAAAACTTGAATATAACATTTTTAAGTCTTTTAAATAAAATATAATAAATGTTTAAATCTAACCAATGTGGCTTAAAAATGATCATATTTTTGACCTAAAGTTTATTTTTGTTGAAAAAAACTTATCCAATGAAATTTGTACTAGTGTTAGTGTAATATAATATTGTTATAATATTATTTTTACATTTAATTACCATATTTACCATTAAATGTGGTAAATAAAAATAAAAAGTTATTATTCACTATTTCATATGGATTTGATTCTTACCAAGTATTGATAGGGAGATATGGTCCCACTAGAATTGGGAATCATATCTTTTTATGTTATTAAGGAGGTGCCACATTTTCATGATCCTGACGGGTGATTGAAAAGGGGGTTATGTGTTTGGGAAATCAACCTATGTTGGGTATGATGTCCTTAGATAGTATCCAACAGGTTTATTCATGGATCCATAAACACCAAACGGGTCTAGAATCTATAATTCAGATACATGCATTTCAAAGGTAGACACTCATTGTATGACTATTTGGCCAATGACACTTCAGGACTCCATTGGTCGAGAGGATGGGAGGTTGGGCTCATCAAACTCTTTCGGGGGGAATTATTTCCTACTCCAGAACTCTCATATAGATTTAAGAAATGTTCATATGTTTGTGAATCCTTGGTTCATTCCTGAAGAGTGTGTCCACAGATTACCCCTAGATTGAAAAATTGGTAATGGATATGCATAAATTACTAATTAATAAGACAATGCTATTGTATGCCCAATGATAAGGAACTTTGGAGTTTATCATCATCCAGGGGGAAGGAAGATTCTTTGATATCAGGATAGAACCCATGAGATGGGTTTCTTATGTATCCTCTTGAGACAAATCAAATCCCACATAGTTAGGTGCCACTTAACTGGACACATCACCTTTTAAGGTCATTTGATAGGTAACCATCCATGTACATTAATGTTTTAAGGTAATGACATTTATGGAAAGGTTCCTAGTCAAGATCCAATGTGGGGATTATGGTGAGGTGGCCCAAGATAACCGAGAAAGATATGGTCTAATGGATGTATATGACCCCACTAAGAATATGGGCTGAATAATGCTAGGGTTATTTGGGTATTGAGTTTGGAACTCAGTAAGGCTTCCTATATATCCCAACAGATTAGGAAAACAAATTCTCGTAGTTCAGTTCAAGTGGTGACGTGATTGGGGCTAACACTTGGGAGAATCACATTTGAAGGGGGGTGATCTCTCATTTTATGGAGGAGATGATATGGAGGTCCGGCCTAGATGAAGGCTCCCAATGTATCCTGGATGTGTTGGGTATCCGAGTTCTCAAAGTTCATTGTGGGTTGCGCCTATGTTGCCTTTTTACAGACATCTAAGCCCACTTGATCCATGCTCAGTGTGAGATACAAGTGGATAATAAGATTAAAAAAAGGCACACTTCCTCTTATTTTATGAGGGAAAAGGAGGTACCCATAGTAGAAGATTATAGGGTGACGATGGAAGAGAGTTCAGAGCAATGATCCCTTCAATCTAAAATGAAAGTGAAGTTAATTAGGTATTTATCGAAATGTTATGGGCTTAATTTAGGAGTGATTCTCTAGATGGGGTTCTAGGAAATGGGAGGAATGTGTTTTCTCATCAAAAGAAAAAGAGAACATAATTCCATTGACTTGTCACTACCCATCTTTGAATGGAAAAGTAAGTGATTACCCTTTACCGCTAGAATGTGGAGATCTACATTATTATCCCAAGATTGGACTCCATGATTCTATATTAATGTAGACATAAGAACATTCCTGGGGCCTATAACAATGTAGGGATTACATTTGTGACTTCGCTTATCATGGGTATGTAGACTTAGAATGGTGTGACAATGCACTTGATGTTCTATTATTATGGGTCTAGTAGCTTTGGAAGAGGCTTTGGTCTGATGCTGATGGACTGATTCATGGAGGGGTTTAGGATGATGGTATAGAAATGAAAGTGCATGATAGGTAACCGTAGTTGGAAATCCCCGAGGTACCATACTCTGTGTACCATTTGTTCATGCGGGGTGGAGTACCTTCTGTATAGACTTTTTATATGTGGGTGTAAGGGTCGTCTGTGTACCAGGGTGGTACATGGATCTGGATGTGTTCTGCGTGCCAGGGTGGTATGCAAATTAGGCTGTGGTCCACGTACCATGGTGGTTCAAAAATCAAGGTGTGGTCAACGTATCGTGGTGGGACACGGCCTTGAACTCTATTCCAATTCTAGGGTAGTATAAGACAATAGATTCCATCCATGTGGTAGAATGATATGCCAGGAAGGGTTTTGCTCACATAGTGATGTGCGATGCGGTATTCTGGATTGAATAAGGGGCATTAGACTCACAGTTCGTATGAAGTTCATTCATGAATGGATTATGGATTGGGGTTCACCTTTTCGGTTTGCAGTTTTTCCATATTATTATACTTTCTTCATTTTATGATTCTTGGTGTGATTTATACCTATGAGAAACTATTCGTTGTTTAGTACTTCACATAATTTTTTCCTTTTAAGACTTTTGTCTGTAAAATCCAAGCTCTACCAAAATCTGATCCTCTCTTCGTCTCCCCTTTGGGTTCATTTTATTGTGTGATTAAGAGGATATATCTATAGGCCCATATAACCATTTACGGAAGCCCATAGAGGGATCATCTGAACCGTGGATGAATCAGTCAACTGAGGATCACAGTGTTTCGATTCGTAGTGATGGAAATCACTACCTCAATTCCACAAATGATGTTGTTCACAAGTCGTTGTCAGCCTTGACTCATTTTAAAACTAATCAGTACATGGGAATGTTATGTGGGGTGCACCTCCCTGTCATGTTTTCACAAACGGTGTGGTTCACGGTTGACCAATGCCTTTCCTCATCCTTTCTGCAAACTTCCTGGATCACTGGCCAATGCTTCATAGGCGAATTCTTTTCAGGCGACCCGCATACCACCTGGTTTGTAGTCTGTACTTCATGTGGACCTTTCTGGGTACCTAGTACATGGACTAGTTTGGGTTCTTTTCCAAATTGGATTCTTTCAATATTTTCTAAAAATGTTCATCCCCACATGAAACCCTTTTTATCAACATTATGGATGTATTTCCTATCCCTTTGCGAATTTTTTAGGACCCTAAAAATTCCACCCATCAGAATGGGGTCTGATCTCAATTAAGATGAGGCAATTCTGATGTATAAAATGGTCCCAAACTAAACTTATTTTCAGTATAAAGGTGGTGAAATTGGGGTGTCCATGCCTATATATAGGGGGGCCATGTCATTTGTCTTTTACCTGGTTTCCCGGCAAAAAAGTCCTCCATAAAGTGCACTCAATTTTCCTCACATCCGCATACCATTTCCTTTACAAATGTCTTCATCTATAAACCATGCCTTGAGTTTTGTAAACTATGAACTGTTTCATAATTTTCTCAGCTACAAACTATCCTTTAAATCCAAAAAACTAACTGTGGAATTTTTAAAATTTAAGTATGAAATTCCATGTAGTAAGGCGCTACAGAGCCTCCCTATCCCACAAACTTATGTTCAAATATGGGGAACTAAAATTAAAATTTCCAAACCAAACATTAAATATTCGAACTTTGAACTATGGAAATCCTCATACAGAGGTTTGTTACAAGGCTTCCCTATTCTGAGAACTGATTTATTCTATGGCCAATCCTTCATAGACTAACATCATGTAAGGTATTCCATGTATAGTCGGTACCTCATGAATGCATTCCATGAATCATTTCTGGGCTTCAGTACATGGAATCTTGTGTTTGGAGGACATATTTGGACCTTTAGAATTTTTGGCCTTTTCACCCAATACTTTTAATTGCACTAACTATTTTGAATGGTATTTTTGTTTTTCAGATCAATATGGATCTCCCACTTGTCTCAATAGAAGTGATCAGTAGAAGGGAATCCATGGATAAGAATGTAGATGGGAAAATTTTCACTTTCATTATTCCTCAAACGGGGAATTATATGAAATCTCCTTCGATGGGAGATAATAGTGTATCTAATATCCAATTTTCTGCTAATTTATAATTTTAGGCTCCAATATGATCCTCTTTTTTCAGAAGTTTATCGTGAGAATTTTATCACACGTTCTAAAATGGATGATGTGAATAATAAGGAAATCATCTCTACTACCATTGAAATTGTTACTGCTTTGAGTCAGGAGGGTGAGTTCATCATGAGCAGCTCTATGTGGACTCAAACTGGCCAAGCCCTCACAGAACATCCTTGGATTTCATTATCCAATATTATCCATCTATCATTAACCTATCGTGAGGTAACCCTTATAGGGGATAGATCTCAAAATGGGACCTTTGACCGAGAGGGGGATTTTATGATGAGTTGGATTGGGAAATCAGGGTCATCAAAACTTCTTGGAATCCTCTGTGATGTTAAAATCTATAAATCTATATCATGTGTTGTGGGTCTCCCAATATGCTATATTTTCATTGAGAGATATATTTCTTGAGCTTCGTAGCCACTGGTGTTTAGGAACCAATACCTTTCAATAATACTATAGTGAAGTGGGGATCAGTCTATGGGACATCTACTAGATAGGGGGACTTCCTATCATTTAGGACATGTATGAAAAAATATTTCCAGTGTCTATCACTTGGGGGAATGTTGAGAAAGTATCCCCATTGTCAAGAGAATTATTGTTTATAGAGGGGAGACTTTATGGTCATCCCCTTCAAGCCCACTCAGTTATATCATTTGATGGTTGGATAGTTCTATTATAGGTGAATGAGATGATGTTGAGAGTTTTCCATAGTCGAACTCATATGACCCAACAGTTAGGGATCATTCCTAATTCTTATTGTGATATCATTGAGGTGGGTCAATACACCACTTGGTGTTATGAAATTCGTCAAAATGTGTCACCTCGGCTCAGATGAGGAGGTTTCTTTTCCATGTTCCCAATTGTATGGCTCTTCCCTTCTTGTGATATTTATACCAGTGTCAAGGGATACACATTGATGATGGAAACCACATTGGAGGAGGGAAAACCAATTAACTTGTTTGTTCCTACTCTTTCCTGAATCCATGAACGGTTAGGGTAGATACATGTAAGAAACCCCCTGCATCATCATAGCAGGCTATTTCAATTTTTATATGGATATATGGAAAAGAACTTCCCCTACTATGAGTATTGACCGACCTCCATATTTATTCATTCTAACTTCCAACCAACCTTTATTAAAATTGTTTTCATTCGTGAAAAATAAATGAGTATGGAAGGTGCAACTAAATTGCTAAGTGGAGTCTGCCACTTCTCTTTTTCCCTTATGTGGTTCCCCCTAGGCTATTGATAGATACTGTGAGAGGCTCCCCTGATGAACGTTCTTATATTACTACACTTTGAGATGGATTCTTGACCGTGCACATAGAAAATGTGATTATTTGTGAACATTATGTTCTTTATAGGTTTTCTAGGTAGTTTTGATGCCTTTAAAATATTGTACCTCTCCGCACCACCCTAGTGAAGCTGGAATCTCTCCCCATGATTCTTTTGCAATTGTGGTTGGTTCTGATGTGGGAGCATGCTAATTTGGAATTACTCATTCCGAAAATAGTAGAATCAACGTACATATACTTAGAGTATTCCTAGATGTGGGTGGATTTCTATACTAATGGGATAATTGAATGGAAAGTTCAATGGGTTCAGAGACCCTGGGATATTCCAAATCATATCCCAATCATGCTAGTTGCGCCATCTTCCCCCCTTCCCATGGTGAGAAGGCCCTCTTCCCATTGTAACATGAATTTATAAGGGGATTTACCCACATAATCCATCTCCATGGAAGGCGACTCGTATCTCACATCATTGGATGATATGGTTAATGGTCCTACTAAAGCAGGTCCAAGTGGGACATCTCTCAATGTTCTGGTAGTTGATGTCAGCCCCCTTCATTTAGTTCTGGAGGCTGATCCATCTATTGGGAGGGAAAGTTCCCCTACTTGGGTGACTCATCTCAGGTAACTTCTATATTTTATGATGATTCTTCCTCAACTATTTTGGTGGATGGGTACTTAGATTTTGATACTGTTAGAAGGAATCGAGCTGTGCAAAACCAGGCATGGTGCCAAATTTGTACTCTTACCGCAGAAACTCCCCTAACATATTTTTCCGACAAGGATGTTAACTTTTGAAGACTATTTTCCAATATGGGTTTGGGTGGCTTTTATTATTGACTCCTACATCTCCTCATGCACAAAAGTTTTATAGCTTATGAGGATCTCACAGCTTTTCAAGGAAACCTCGCTCAGTTCACCACTTATCACCACCAAACTCAAACTTTTTGGGATATCACTGACGAGTTTCATCATCTAGAAGTTGAGGAAGCCAACTCTCATAACCAGGTGATTCCCTATATAGAGAATCTATGTGAGTGTGAGGCTCACATGGCTAGACTAAAACTGAAACTAGCATCATCAGGTGATAATTATAAAACCATCTAACAGAAAGGTTGAGACCTTCATATTATTATGAAGCGAGTATGCTCGATGGTCGAAGCTGAAGCTGCGTGGAGGGTGGATTTGAAACAACTCCTAGGTGGCCCTCGTTGAATAGTTATCAACCTGCTGAAAATACTGACTTAGGATTCATTTTAATGCATTGGGATACCTAGCATTACTGTTTCTTTGATATCAGGGAGAGGCTCCAGATTGTGGATGTCCCCCCATTCTTTCTTATTTTGATGAAACAAAATCATTTCCATTCTGGTATTCCTCTTTTAAACTTTCTAGAAATATCATCCATTTATGATCGACTGTATTTTAAATAATAATTTCAACTAGATATCAACTTGGGTCATAATATAAAATAAACAAATAATCAAGTTATCCTCTAACTTTTTCCTAAACTGAGGGGCTCAACGAGATCAGTTTTACTCTTTCTAGGGTCTCATGAAGAATCCTAAAAACATTGTGCAGTTTTTCACTATCACACTAATTTTTTCCTAAGCCTATTAGGATGTGGGATTAGCAGTTATAACATGACTTTTTCTTAGGTCACCCTTTTTGGGTTTTTGACCAAACAATATTGGTGATTGTTGGTGATTTTTTTGATTGCTCGATGTTTTCATAAACTGCAAATGGAATAGGTTTAGCGAGCTGGAACTTGACTATTGTCCAGGGTGCCCATTACGGGCTTTCACCCTAGTGAGTCTTATGCCTTTTTCATTGGTAGTATAAAGTCTTACAAGCAGGAATATCATTACAGATGTTATAGTTCAAACAGTTTTGACCATGATTTGCAGGGTAGGGGAACCAATTTATGACTCATTAACTGAGAATTTCATAGAAATTTTTAGACAAGGATGAGGGAATTCCCTTGACCATGACTTGTGATTTCTAAATGTGGGGCATGGAAGTTGTGGGGAATATGATAATAGTAAAATTTCCTCCTTAGGATGAATTTAACATTGGTTGTTTTTTTGGGAAACTTATGCAGATCCATCAGGTCATAATTTTCATAGTCAAACAAGGGTGTCCAAAAGACACTATCCTTTTATTTACGATAGTCCAAAAGCCCTTTTTTATAGAATTTTGGATTTATTCTACTATTTAGGGTTATAGTGGGTGTCCTGTTAAGGGAATAATGTCTGAAATTATGGGTGAATTTATATAAGTTCATGTTTAGAAACCAGTCACGCATGAATTTGATTTGAGAAACGAAGGTCTTATGCATGGTGTTCTTTAACGTCGTACAACCAAGAAATATTTTTTTAGTTTGATCCAAAATGTTCTATGTATTTAGGCATCGACAAAGAGAAATATGTAAACCATAATTAGGGGAGTGATGAAACCAGAGACTGAGATGGTACATATATTTCATAGAGACGTACATAGATAGGAAAATCCTCTCTTGAGGATGAATTTTTCTTTGGTTGACTAGCCTTTTTGTGGGAACATATGAAAAGCCACTAAGTGTGATGTGAATAGTAATAAAATGGTGTTATCAAGAAACTAACCATCCATTTTTGCTTTCCATGGATGGTTATGGGGATTTAGAGCTTTATGAACATAGAGTATGGTGTGTGGAGAGGAGTTCAAATCAGGAAAAGGGGCATTTCAGGTTGAACTTTTCTAGGAATATTGGGAATAAGTGGAGGTATTTTTATCTTGTCTATATGAATGGTTTCCTTACACAGGTTTGACCCTTGCATAAGCAGGGATGAGATCCTTTTGTTTCAAGGATGAATATGACATATGAGATTCAGATGTCACTATGTTTCTTGTGATGATATAAATCTAGAAGTATGTATTTCTTGTAAGGCTTATTTCCATACAGATCTGATTCACACATATGGATGAGGCATTTTTGTTCTGGATTCAAATTCACCAATGAGGCGGGGGTGCATTTCTAACTTTCCTCTATAGAATTCTTTCTTATGTAGGATCATGAGAGGAAATAATCTTCGGATGTAACCTATCCAAATCTTGAATACCAGGTATCGATTATCGTTCAGTTTAAATGTCATGAAACTATGATGTTGATGTAGAAGGACCATGTAACTATAGAGTAATCCAGCCAGGAAGTTCGAAAATATCTAGTACATGAGTTGGAAAGAAAGTGTAAACCATAGTTTCAAGGGTTCTTCGATCAGGAGGAATGAAAATGGTATTAGAATCTGGTAGGCACACAAAAATTGGGAAAGCCACTCTTGAGGATGAGTTTTCCCGTAGATGATTGGCCATTTTTTTGGGACACACATGTGGAGACATCAGGGCATACCATGAATAGTCAAAAAAAGGTATCCGCAAGACACTTCCCTTCCATTCTGGAAGGCCATTAAGGATTATGATTATCCATGTTCACTCAAAGCACACATTTTGACGAATTGAGGAAGTTTTCCTAGATACATAAGAAGCATTAAGGTTGTGATTAACCTAGAGAGTTGGAAACTCCCCCCATAGATCTGACTCAAACATGGGGTGAGGCATTTTGATTCCATTAGTGGGGCTGATCCCAAGATTGGATATCCTGTCACTCAGAGATTGGACATCCTACCTTGGTCTAGATCATATGAAGGTGATGGGAATTTTTTCCTTGTTTAGTGTACCTTGCAGTTTAATTTCATATGGCCAGGAATTTAGGTTTCCCAATATGGATGAGATAACATTAACCGTGTCTTTCAAAGCCATGATAGTAGAGTCAGTTATTTTAGTTTGATTCTCCCTGTCTCTATGGGGGGGGGGGAAGTTGCATACCAAAAATCCTAATCCCGCATGATCCATGATTAGTGTGGGAAAAAAGGGGTGCCAAGGGTCTCACTCAACCACCTTTTAGTGTCTGGATCGGAGAACAGAGAATTTTTGGACCATGTAGTTTATCATCATGTAGTAAGGACGTAGATTCTATGTAGTGTAATTTCGCGTAGCATGGTCAAATTCATCATGCAGTTTATTTTCATGCTATTAGAAAATATTCCATTCAGTATATAATTGTTTGGAAAAGACATTGACAGAATAGTTTAACCATCATGTCTTATATACAAAACATCAAAGTGATCCTATATAAATATTCAATAATCAGGCTGACATATTCTTGGTATGCCCCATACATGGTTGGGGTAAGAAGTTGTAAACCATGATATTGGGAGCCCTCAATCCAGGAGAGATGATGTGATGCTTAGGATCCAATGAGTGTATGAAAGTAGAAAAAACCTCCCTTGAGGATTAATTATCCTTTGGTTGATAGGCCATTTTTGTGGGCAACATATACAGAGCCACCGGGGCATAACATTCTAGTCAAACAAAGGTGTTTTCAAGAAACTAGTCCTTCATTTCCTATAGCTGTGGGTGATTATTGTGATCTATGTTTTATCGGGGCATGGATTTAGAAAAATGAAAAGAGTCTCGGTTTGTGAAGAATATTTGTACCATTATTAGTTCTGAAGTTAGAGAACCCTTACATAGATCTAATTCATATGTAAGGGGAAGTATAGTCTTTTGACACTTTCAGGAGGTAAGATTCCAAAATTTGAAATCCCCCACATATATTTTTATTATATATATAGGGGTGGGTCCCCTCTCCTTTTTTAAAGGAGGACAGAGCAGGATGGAGGATTTTTACCTCACTACGTATCCTGTGAGGGTAAGAAGTAATCCATACATATTTCTAAAAGGAAATTCCATGCATGAATCTAACTCATACATAGGATAGATGGAATATTTTATGTGGAAGCTAGACCATGACAAAGGATCTAGGGGTCACTATATATCATGTGATAGCAGGAATCAAGACACATGTAGTTCTAGAAGTTCCTAATGATGGTCAGACCCATTCATAGGGAGGGATCATTTTTTGTTTTTCTTTGTTTGATGGTAGCTGGACTGGGATGGATGATTTGAGCATAACTGTGTATCCCACAGGGTAGGAATCAAGCCACACATAGTTCTAAGGCTGCCTAATAGGTGACCTTGTTAGGCGGAAATGTCTCTTTGGGTGATAACATTACTGGGGACATATAGTTTAACATTCAGTGATGAAGATGAAAATTCTCCCCATGGAAGTCTGACCTATACTCAGGGATATAGGAAATATATATTTTGACTCGTGACTATACCAGGATATAGAATCTGTGCATCGCTACATATCGCATGAAGGTGGGAATCAAGACATATGTAGTTCTAAAGAATCCTCATTCGACTCTATCCTATACATGGAGAGGGGTAATTTTATACTATTCTTTCAATATGATGGGCTTATTATACTCTTCTCTTCTTTTTCTATACAGGGGAAGTCTTGACCACTATTCCTAATCCCATGAGAGTTAAACCCGGTGTGAGAAACAAGGATCGACGAAGAGTACCTTATAGTATAAGGGAGATATAAGGTATAACAACGACATCCCATGTCATGTGGGGGATGGACCAAGACTCATGGAGAATGTGTATCTATGTATCCCATTAATGTATAGGAATCAAGCCATATTTTGTTATCTGAAAGGATATTCCTGAATTGGATTAGGCCATACACAAGGAGGGGGATCATTTTTTCTTATTTCCCTTACATCGATCTAATTCATGTGTAGAAATTCATATTTCATGACACATTAATCAACATGAAGTTTATGTCTTACAGTTAGGATGAAGATGCTGAGTAGTTTAACGTCATGTATCGTGGATGAAGAAGCTGATCAGTTTACTGTCATGTAGCATGGATGAAGGTGCTGATCATTTTAACATTGTGTATAATAGATGAAGATGCTGAGTAGTTTTATTTCATGAACCATGGAAGAATTCCATACAGTTTAATGTTGTTTGGGAAGGACATAGATGTGTCTTTTTGGATACATGAAATATTTCTTCTAGAACCTTTCATTCGTAGGATATTTAGGGATATTTCTATCCATTTTAATTAGAGAATATTCCCCATTGGAGTAAAGTCTTTGTATTACATATGGTCCTTTCCATTTTGGATCTAAATTTGGAGGCTTCTTCCCGAGTATCATTGGGGAACGGAGGTCCCACACCATTTCTCCTTCGAGGAAAGATCATAGGTGAACCTTCTTATTGAAGGCTTGTGCAATCCAATTTTGGTAGACTTATAAATGGTATAGAGTATGAAATTTTTTCATCCAATAATTCCATCATATAAAACCATTTTTTGGATTTCTCATCTATAGATAGTTGATCACAAACATTGACATGGAGCAATGGCAGTTGAATTTCAATAGGCAGAACCACCTCCATTGTGTATACCAATGTGTACAGGGTCTCTTGAGTGGTTGTGTGGGTTGTGATCTAGTAAGCCCAAAGAGCATGGAGAAGCTTTTCTGATCATGATTTATTATCCTTGTATACCATCTTTTGGAATATGTTGGATGTGGTCTTTTTGAAAGCCTCTACCTGTATGTTCGCTACTGCATCGTAGCGGGATGAACGATTGACATTGATACTGTATGATTGGTTGAGTTTTTTCAAATCAATAGAGCATAAATTGATACCATTTTCCATTAGTATTGTGTCAAGGAAACCGAAAATATTGATGATATTATATTTCACGAATCTGAAAATGATTTTTTCTCCAACATCTTTAAGGAGTGCAAATTCTACCAATTATTAAAAGAAATTGGTTGTTGTGAGAGTATATTTGAATTGTCTGTCTGTGGCGGGAGGATATAGTTCCATGAATTCCATTCCCCATACAACAAAAATCAAGGAGTACTTGTCTATGTTAATTAACTCCAAGGGATAGTGAATGAAATTTCCATGTATATGGCAGGAATGAAACAATTTTTTCAAATCGGCACAATCATGTATCATGGTGGCCCAATAGTACTCAATCCTTTGAATTTGATGAGAGAGTTTGGATGCAGATTTATGTACCTCGTAAGTTCTAGCACGTACTTAATTCATGATGGTAATGGTTTTTTCTCTATCAATTCACCTGAGAAGAACTCCATCAAGGCCTCATTTATAAATGTCCTTTTGTATTTTTGTTCCATCATACAAAATGAAATTGACCGCTCTTATATTGATATGTTCCCTTCAAGATCTATCTGGTGGGAGTTATCCCTTTTAAAGATAGTTTATAATGAGAGTCATCCAACTGGTGGTAGAACCATACAGCTCGGATATGGGACCGATCTCATTAATTGTTTTCATCTTAGCCTGAACATATGGTAGAACTATCTAGTAGTGGCCAATGATGATTATTATTTCATTTTGATCAAGGTCAGCCAGAGCCGTGGCTGCATTTTCTAGTGCATCATCTTGAGAATTTTGTAACTGGGGAACATAAATCAATATTATCTCAAATGGGAATTCCACCATCAGTTCTTATACATGGTTCATCAAAGGGATCAGATCTTTTTTATTGATATCACATTCACCATTGACCTGCTTAATGGCTAGTTTTGAATTGCCATTAATGTTTAGGTTTTCAGCTTGTTCTTGGAGTGCTATCTCCATGCCTTCAATATGGTCCTGGTACTCTACATCATTGTTCATGCATCCTTCTAAAAGTAGTAAATAATATGGAAGAATTTCTTTCTTTAGGGATATGAGTATCACTCCCAACCCCATTTTTTTAATTTGGGGTATTCCATTCTTTTTCTTGTTGGGATTTTGGAGGCACCATCGAAGTGCATTTCATACATATGGGAGTTCTCTTGAATAGAGAACACTTCCTCATCAAGTAGCTCAATATCTAATATGGCCAAATCTGTTGAGGGATGCTCTACCATGAAATTTTCTAATGACTAGACTTTGATAGCTTGTGTGGTATGAACCATATATCGAAATGATGCAGGTTGACTTACCACCGTGACAAGCATCCAATTAACATTGGGTAACTTAGAATATACATGATTGGGTCGCTACAGGATACCAAATGGACTTCATGGTGCTACAAGTAATGCCTCAGCTTCTGGATTGGAAATATTAATGCAAGGCATCCCTTCTCGATATTTGAATAATGAGTCTCATCATCAATCATGGTTCTACTAAGACAATAAAGAGTATTCTCACAGTCAGTAATATTCTTTTATTTGAGGAAGGCATCTACAGATCATTAAAAGGTAGTTATATATAGAATGAGTACTCTTCCATCAACATGATGCATTAGAACCTATGGACTCAAGATATATTTATTGAGATTATTGAATGATTCTGGAAATCCTCAGTCCATAGATATTCCACCCCTTTCTTCATTAACTTGTTGACGGGAAAAAAATTTCCTTCAAGGTTAGATATGAAGTGCCGAATGTAAACCAGGTGGCCTTGGATTCCTCTCAAATCAGTGAGATTATAAGGTGGAATCTTTCCAAATATGGACTTTTTCTTTTCAGAGTCGACCTCGATGTTGTAGTGGCATATGATGAAGCCAAGGAACTTCCCTAAGGTAACACAAAAAGCACATATCGGGGGGGTTATTATTAGACTGTGTTGTCTTAGTTTATTTAAGATAGTTTCAAGATCATAAAGGTGGTCTGAGAATTGTAATGAATTAACCACTAGATCATCAACATATCATTCAATGAATTTTCCCAAGAAGGGTTTGAAAATGCAGTGCATGGTGCATTGATATGTGTCACCATTATTTTTTCAAACTGAACGGAATCACATTATAAAAAAAACACCACTAGGGATATATTAAGGTGTTTTCTTCTTCATTTTATTGAGGCATTCATATCTGTTCATAACCTGAATATAAATTCATGAATGAGATATATTCATATCTGACAGCTATGTCAATCAAAAATTCTATGATCGGGACTAGGAAATCATATTTTGGGTAGTGTTGGTTGAGGTCCCTAAAATTGATGTAGAAACGGATCTACTCATTTTTATTCTGGATGTGGACAATGTTTTCTATCTAGATGGGGTATTGTAACTCCTAAATGAAGATAAATTTGATGATATTTTTAACTTCATTCTCAATTTTGACAACAGGTGTCGGGTTCGTCCTTCTATCGGCTTTCCTATAACCACAACGGCCCAACGACAAGCCCAATTGGTGAGTGGCCACCTCGGGATCAAGATCATTAATTTATATATAATTCCAAGTGAAAAAATATTGATTCTATATTAAGAAATAATCCTATAACTCTTGTTATTTGGAAGTTATGGTCTCACTAACCAGAGTGAGTTGCGGGTCCTTTTCAGTACCCAATTTGATTTCTATGAGTTCATCAATAGTGGTAGATATTCCTTCATCAAATTCCAGAGGGGAATCCCTTATGTATTCAAATTATTTATCCTCTATATACTCATCATCTTCCACTTCATCTTTTGATGGGGAAATAATACTTTAAACGATCGTTCCATAATTGAAGGAAGAGTCAATATTTTGGTGCCTAGGATGTGAAGCCACCTCTTCTATCTCAGAAATATGTGGAGGCTTATTCGGAGAAGACCTAGTGATGGGTGAAAGAGTTTACTCATCTTCATTTATTGATGATATTCTTCTTCCTTCATCTGCAGGTGATATAGGTATTTTATAGGTTTTTATGATAGCTTGAGGGTATTTCTATCCAAAATTTCTCTATTATCTTGGGAGTCATTAATATTTTCAACATTATCAACCTTAGCAGCTAGAACTGAAATCATAAGGACTGCTAAATACACATATGATTGTTGGCCAGTATGTATTCCTCTAAGAGTTGCTTGAGGGGATCAGTGGGATACATTTCCAAACCATTTGGGGCGGCGATACAATAAATTACGTCAACTGAGGGTTGTTTCCCCATTGGTTCATAGAACCCTGCATCAATATAATGTGATTCACAGAAGTCAAATGGATTCTTATCTTCATTTAGTGTCTCTCTATTCTATTAATTTTACATTTTAGACACTGATGGTACAAGGAGATGATTTTTGTGTGTTTATACAACCAGTTCCTACCAAATAGGTCATTGAAGGCCATATTATTTTGGACCACAAAAATTTGTTGTTGAGAAACAAGGTCTCTAGAATAGGTTTTGAGCGTAATTTGGCTCAATGGATTCAGCTCGATTTTTTTTGCATAACAAAGTTGTGGTACAGGGTTTCAGATCTTCCTCATTCCAACCTTGCTAACGATGTATCTGCAGTGGGAGGAGATTAACCCTGTAGCTATTGTCGATGAAGACCTTCCCTATATCATTGTCATTTATTATGACAAACAAATTTAAGGGTTTGATGTGTCCTTGCATGGTGGTGTATTCATCTTGATTTGTGAAGGAAATAACTGTGTGTCATTCCACAACATTTTTCTCTATTCAATAGACTTCAGCAACAACTACTTTAGCCTCAAACTCCTGGGGAATCAGCAAAGCATCAATGAGTGATTCCCTTGAGATCTCTTGATAGATTCAGTGCATCGATGATTGAAAAAATTGTTGGTACTGATGAAAGATACTTCAGAATATAATATTTTTGATCTAATGATTGGTGTTTAACAGCTTGGGGATTCACTTTCACATGAGCTTTAGGGGCTTGGGCATTATATGGAGATGGGTCAGCCCTTGGGGTCAGAGTTGAAGGAGATTCTATCCTTTATAGATTGGGTCACATAGTCCTACTCACCTACCATGGGAAGTTAGTCATCCGTTCTTCCTATGATGAATATTTTAGAAGAATCGGATGTGGATGGATACCCATAGAGGGAGGAGAATTTTATTTTCCTTGTTGAAACCACTGGAGGGTCCTTCTGTATTTTTTTATCACACTGATGGTTTGAGCAGTGATTAAGCCATAAGATTACATTATTCCTTGGCTATGTTTACATTGATATACCTAGCATCCATGATTTCTTCCTCTTCCCCCCCCCCCTCCCAATTGTGTGTAGGGAACTCTGGTTGATACCAATATTCATCATCGAATAAGGTATCCATAAACTAGATGACATTGACGGAGCCAAAAATCAACTCATATTCTGATGATGAATTTGCCTTATCAAATACCTCTAGTGGTTCCATTTGGTCGGGCAGTACTCGTCATCTTGTTTGGAAGGGTTGTGGTCGTTCATTCAGATCTGATGGCACGAAATCTTAGAGTGTCAAAGAAAGCTTCAGGTTTGGTGTAGATTCATCTTCCTACACCTTCTTTTTTACCTTTTGGTTGGAATTATTTTTCATCATCTTTACCATGGTGGATTTTGGGGGAAAGGATGTTGATCATCTTGCATCAAGATCTATTGGAGGAACAGTTGGATTTATCAACTATGCCTAAAGAATTTAATATACTCAGTGGATCGTATTCTGAGTCACCCGACTGTCAAACATTTTCTCTCTATTATAAACTAATTTTTTCTAATCCCCCTCATCATCTAGATTGGTTGTGGAACCACATTCCACTTGTGCTAGAGAGGGTCCCATCTTGACCTATTTGAAATCTGTCATTAATTGACGGAGGTCCTTAAAGACAAAGCACTCCAAAAAAAATTTCACCAATATCTTGTGGAAGGCATAGTATTCTAGATGATCATTAGGACATACTTCATCAGCCCTATCTAGCTCTGGTCGCTAAAGCATATTACAATTCATAGAATCTATGAAGAATCCACATACATGATCATCTCATAATGAGTAAACTTTATTACTTAATTCCTCAAATTGATTTATTTTTCCCCCAATACTCATCCTCATGAGGTGGGGGTGGCTACTGACATTTAGGGGGCCCTGCACAATTTGGTGGGGGCCTTAGATCTAGAGCTGGTTCATGGGGCAGCTTAAGAATGGAAAATGCTTCTTAATCTCTCCCTACTCTTTTTACTAGGACTGATGGGGCTTCCCATGATTTGATATTCATCCATTAAAAGTAAACTTCTATGCTTTGAGCGATGGAAGAAAAATCCCAAAATCCACATCTATATTTCATCGGAATAATTGGTGTTTGCATCTCATCATGGAGGTTGACGATGAATATTTCCAACATCTCATCCTGAGGGGGTGGGTGGTTCAAGGAGCATGTCAGACCTTTCTATTTGGTTATGAAGTCTGAGACTCACTCATTCTATCATTTTTTGTAGGTCAATAGATCACTAACTGTTTTTTTGGTTTCATTGATCTCAATTAGAATAGGAACCGACATCATAGATCCTCCCATACTATTATTGAGTTATCCTGAAAGCTAGTGTACCACATTAATGTTGAACCATGCAAGGTTCACACAAATCATTTGAGCTTTATAGCTTCTTGTTGCTATGGGGTCCCCATCATTGGATCAAAGTAATAAGATTAGTGCATTGGAGACTACTATACGTCCCTTAAACCAATGAATACTGGACCTATGGGTTTCTAATATTTTGGTGGAGGCGGGATGTTGCTCAGCCAGTCGGGGTAGTGTATCAATTCTGGCAATATTGTAGTGCATCGTCCTTCCATTTATTCTATTCAATTTATCAATAACTATATGGTATTCAGGGGCCCTTAATACATGTCCTATTGTACCTTAGCATGAGGGAGTTCAATAGGGGTCAAGATTGGATGTGTCGGCCCTACTGGAACATGAGGTAGATACCCAGTCAGGGGCACTTTTTGGGGATTTTTGTGAATTTGTTATAGTTTCTTCTCCAATGGAGGCAATTCTCAATATCCTGTCATGATTGGGTTCAAATAGATTGATGGTCCAAGCACCCCCTTAAATGATCTCTTCATCCTTGGTTCATTCATTAGGATGAACCTGTGAGGTGGAGGTATAACTGATGGAAGTGTGTGTTGATGATCCACCTGATAAAGTTGCATATTAGGAATACTTTCTATTAGAATCTCAGTGTTGAGTTGCCTTATCTCTATCATTTCTTCCACTTATAAGGATAATCTCTACTCAAGTGTGGGACAATAATTTTCATGAGGAAGGTGAGGTGGGTCATGGGCCTTGATCTTATTAATTTCCTTATGGAGGATTCATGTAGGGGGTAGTGGAGGATTAACTGATGGGGTGCATGAATTTAGGACAACTCTTTGGTTTCTGGTGAACACTCCTCCATACTCTGTGTGGGCCATCTCTGGGAGGGAACCCTATTCTCCTACTTCCTCATTATTTTAATCATTTTCAGTAGGGTTTTTGGGTCTAATGTCTATGATATTCACTGATTCATACCACAATGGGGGTAGTGTACCAGGTGCTAAATGGTAGGATATATTCTTACGACTTTTATTGGATCTTCTCCGGATGTTATATGGTATCCTTTGGGTTTCTTGATGAATAATGACATGAAGGGATCCTTGATATGACCTTGCAGTGCACCTTCGTCCCTAGGGACATGAGTCACGGGATGGGATGTAATGGGTGGGCCGTTACTCAATTGTTCTCCATAGAAATGAGAAGATAGACGTCTGTTGGGTGGGTATTTGAGGTAAAAATTCCCCCTACCCTACGGTCTGGGGTTTCTCCCATTACATTGTTGATGTGTCTCGACCCAGATTTTCTAGTATTATGGGGGATTTTTTTTTTAAATTACCCGTACCCTACGGGATGGGGTTGGTCTTGTATTGTGATGACTGCTGCTTCCATTTCCACTTTCTCAACCTCACGCATTCTCATGCAGTTGTGAACTAGATATCGTGTTGGGTCTACACGTGAATTATTTGCTTTCATGGACATGACCATTGCTAGTTGATTGACCTCCCTTAGACAGTAAGCATGCTGGATGTTCTTAGTGGCCTGGTTCAGGAGCTTCTTGATGGCCTTCTCTAGTTGGGATTGATGCATCTTAGACTTACTCCATTCCTGTTATTGTCAAGTATTTCACCTTTCATGAGGATGGAACTATTTGAACACCACCTTGGGATGATGAAATTACAGGATGTCACTTATAGGTAATTCTGCTAGATGGGAATGTGGATTAATGTGTAGAGCTCCATTTTCTCCCCATCCCCATATATGAACACTAGAAGGGGCGTTATCGATATTGAAGTGAAACATCTGTAGCGTATGGAGGCATGTCGGCCCAAGGTCTTTATTTTGCCTTTCTAATTTGGTCTTCCATGTAGATGGGTGGGCTTCTAGGTTGATTTGACGGTGAATCTCTCCAAGAATATTAACATGATATGCACACCCATCATAGAGAAATAACATTTCTTTTAATTGGCAGAGATTTGTTTAGATATTGAGGAAAATGTTATGAAATCATTATTTTGAAAAACATCATGTTATGTCGAACATAGAGGTGTTCTTGGGCCAATACATCACTGATATGTCATCCCTAGTTTGTTCTCTTCTCACAAGAAACACATCTTGTTGTTTTTCTACCAAGGACTCTTTTAATTTATCTTATCATTTTGATATCTCTGTAATTATTTTTTTCCAAGTAGAGGGGTTAGTGGGAGTCTCACTGAGATGTGAATGATACGAGGGTGGCTCGGAAGATGAGTGTGGCCCTAGCTTTCCCACAAGTTAATAAAGGAAATCACTTTTCATGGAGAGAGTCCCCATATGTTGCACTCCATTTTTTCAAGGGCCTCTGCATATGAGGGCTTTCCCGCATTTGACCAGATGATGGGAGGACCTTCTCGGTAGCAAAAATGTTGACTATAGGGAGGACCTTCAAAATTAGTGGTGTGATAGAAAGGACTACCATCAAATTTTATTTTCCATCCATAGATATGGATTCTTTGGTGTATACCCTAGGGAGGAACTTCAGAGTGGACCACAGCAAGGGGAGGACCATTCTAATGCTTCACGTTATCAAAGGTATGACCATCACAATGTTCGCTATTATGGTGATGGATATCATAAAAAATCTGGCTTTAGGGAGAGCATATACAATGTACATTCTGGGAAGGGCCTTCAGGATGTACTCTAATAAGGGGAGAACCTTCTCATTGATGGATGTCACTCCTGGGAGGGACTTCATAGCAACTGTATTCATGGAAATGATTACCATCACAACTTTACCTCTGAAAATAGTGAGAAAAATATTTTCAACATATACCCTGAGGAGGACCATCATGGTAGACTACAGTAAGGAGAGGGCCTTCCTTCTGTTCAATCTTCTAGTTGGAGGGAGGGATACCCCAATACACATTAGGATATAGGTCATCATGATCGACCATTTATAGACCACAGAGTGATCCCCTGTTAGTGCTTTAAGGAGTACCTTCAAAGATTTTGGTAACAAAATTATGGGGAGGGCCTTCACAACTGATAGTTCCACTTCTATAATTTGGTTCTGGAATGAAAAGATCTTGATCCTCTATTGATAAATATTTGATGGCGCTAAGAACACCAGCTTTTAGTAGAGCTTAAAATGAATTTGATCTTTATTTTTTGGTTTCCATTGGAACCTTTAATGTTTGGGGGATATCTTGTAGGAAACTAGTGCTGCCTACTATTGGTAACAACCTTTATGTATAAGTACTTGTCTAACTGGTTCCCGTGATGTCGTCGGGATATGCAGACGAATATCCTGAGTTCTGGAAGGGATATATGTCTACCCTAGAGTGGCCACCATGTTGGACTGGTGTCCCCTAGTTGGAATGTGTATTTTTTCCCAATCCATTTGTCATTATATCATGGAATGTGGTGATCAACCCTCATGGACTAGACCATGGATGTTGGTCTACTCTGGGGTGACTATCTGATTGGGTGGATGAATCACCCCACCTGAGGAGATCGGGACATAAGCTTGAATCATTTCCATTACTTCTAACAAAATGACTTCTTTAATTGTTTAGAGGATATAGTCTGGAATCGACATCTGATTTTCTATCATAGCCAAGATGTGTTGAGATACATCTTTGGCTAGAATTTGTTTGAATGCCCATTCCAATATTAGAGTAGGAGTTTGTGCCTCCTCTGGTCCTCCATGAGTTTCCAGTGGGTATTGGAAGTACCCTTGTGTGAGACCGAGGAACGAGTCTTCCATAGGCTATTTTCTCCAGTTTCCACCATATTTGGCTAATAGGATTTCTATTTTCATGTAGCGATTATTTCCTACTTATTTGATGATGTATTTGTCTCTCGGGACTGATTTTCATCCAAATTAATTTGACTCTAATCATATTTTATTGTCTCTATATTTGGATGGTGGGCTTCATAGGTTCTGGTAGTGTTGTATGACTACCCATAATTTGTCTCCCTTTTTAGATCGTGGGATTGTTTTTTGTCATCAGGGATTTTTTATTGCTTATGGCTAGGTTCCATAATATTTGGATGATGGGTTTCTTCTGTATTTTCATGGTTATGAATCTTCCTATAATTTTCTGCTCTTTTTTTATGGTGGGACCATCAAGAACTATAAAGAATGTGAATTTGTTCATATTTTCCACCCTATTTATGTGGCGGTGTTCAGCCTGAGGGGAATGATTTTATAACTTCCTATTACATGCCACCACGTTTGTGTGGAAAACCTCCTCCTCGTGAACCAGGGTGATAACCTATTCCTAATTATGAATTTTACTCCCTCAGAAGGCAGCTCGAGGGGCCCATGTCCATTGGACTTCTACATGTGCCCTCGGCATGGGATCCTCTTCAGAGCAAGCATATCTAGTTGTACACTGCTGATGGTGATGTCCTCTGGCATGATCCCTTGAGTGGGGTTCCTGTGCATCTAGGATGAGGTCATTATCATCCGCATCATCTGTCTCCCTAATATAAGGGAGGAACTTGTTATCATGCTCTATGGATAGACTCCCGAAGTGGTTGGAGATGGCCTGTTGGGCCGTCCTGTGAAGGATCTTTGGTCGTGGCTAAAGAGGTGGCTGGAGATCTTTTTCTGATTGGAGATCCTACCATTTAGACTCCACTATGGAGAGAGTACCATTTTTATGGAACTCTTTGACTAGCATGTTTGAAACACTGTGTTGAAGACACTGGGTAGGTGAGGGGCTCATCTTATTTTTTGGGGATCTGGTTGTCCATGTGGTCGCTGACATGTGTGTCTATGAAATTTTTCAAGATTCCATTTAGATCAAATATAGCTCTATGAAACCTGAAATACATGTAACATGCATATAAAAAGAAACCCATTCAAGTTATAATCTCTTGATCACTTGCATTATTGGTAATCTTACTTTGTCCTCTTCCTTTTGAATGTGAAAGGGGCTTAAGGTGTGGTGATCCACCACCTTGGATAAGAATTCAGATTGGGTTCACCATTTTTTTCATCTCGATTCACGTCTTGCGTATAGGGGAAAGAAAAATGGTTTTATGTTCCATATCTGCCTGTTTTTTATCATTGGGGTAAAACCACCACCTTGGTTAAGGATACACATCAGGTTCACCATTTTTGTTTCATCCTGATGTTCATCGTAGTGCGTATTGATAGGGAGATATGGTCCCACTGGTATTGGACAATATATCCTTTTTATGTTATTAATGAGGTTCCCCATTTGCATGATCCCAATGGGCGATTGCAAAGGAGGTTATGTATTTGTGAAATTATCCTATATTGTGTATGATGTCCTTAGATGGTCTCCAACAGGTTTATTCGTGGATCCAGAAACACCCAACGACTCTGGTATCCAAGATCCATGGACCATATTTATAAAGGTAGGTTCTCTTTGAATGATGTTTTGTCCAACAACACTTTATGACTTAATTGGTTGAGAGGATGTGCGGTCAAGCTCATCACACCCTTTTAGGGAGGATTAATTCCTACTCTGGGACTCTCTTATATATTTAAATAACATTCATATGTTTTTGAATCCTTGGTTATTTCCCAAAGAGTGTATCCACATATTACCCCTAGATTTCAAGATCGAACATGGATACGCACAGATTATGAATTACTGAGACAATGCTAGTTTAAGACCTCTAATGAGGAACTAAAGATTTTATCATCTTCCAGGGGGACTGAAGTTGCATCGATGTCAGGATTGAACCCATGAGATGGGTTTTGTAGGTATCCTCTTGAGAGGAATCAGAACCCACATAGTTCATTGTCACTTAACTGGACACATCACCTTTTAAGGTCATGTGGTGAGGACCCATCTGTGCAGTTTAACATCGTGTGTCAAGGACGTCTTTGTTAAAGGTGACTAGTCAATATTCAATGCAGGGCTTATACTGCAGCAACCCAGGATACCCAGGAAAGATATGGTCTCCTAGATGTATATGACCCCACCAAGAATATTGTCCGGAGAATTCTATGATGCTTTGGGTATCAGGTTTGGACCTCAGGGACGCATCCTATGTATCCCAGTTGATTAGGAATCAGGTCCCTCATAGTTCTGTGTGAGTGGTGACTTGATTGGGGCTTACGTGTGTGAGATTCCCAATAAAAGGGGGGTGATATCTGATTTCATAGAAGAGATGATATGAATCTCAGACTTAGAGGAAAGTTTCCTACGTATCCCGGTTGTGTTGGGAATTAGAGTTCTTGTAGTCTATTGTGGGTTGTGCCAATGTAGCATTATCACAGACCTCTAAGCCCATGTGATTCATGCTCTGTGTGATAAACAAGAGGATGTGAAAGATTTAACAAAGGCACACTTCCTCTACTCTACTGAGGGAAAAGGGGGAAACCATAGTGGAAGATGTAGGGGCGACAATTGACAAGGGTGTAGAGCAATAAAACATAAAATTATAACTGAAATTTAAGGTCATTAGGTTCATCTCGAAATTTTAGGGGCTTACTCTAGGAGGGGTGACATAGAAGGGGTTATGAGAAAAGGGAGGAATTTTTATTCTCATTAAAAGGAAAATAAAGGTTAATTCCTTTGACTCTTAACTACCCCTCATTGAATAGAAAATAAAGTGATTACCATTAATTACTAGAATGGGAAGATCCACGTTAGTATCCTTAGGTTGGAATCTGGGTTACCATTGGAATGAAGACTTAAGAACATTCACGGGGTCTATACAGATGCGGGTATTACCTTCATGACTCCACTTACCATGGTTATATAGGCTTAGAAATGCAAACTGATGCACCTAATGTTCCATTTATATGGGTCTAATGGCTTTGGAAGAGGCTTTTTTCTAATGTCGATGGACTAGTTTATGAAGGGGATTATGAAGATTGGATGAGAATGGAAGGGCATAATATGTACCAAAAGGTGGAAAGCCTGGAGGTACCCTATTTTGTGTACCATTTGTTCATGTGGGGTAGGGTACCTTCTGCATATAATTTTTCTATTCTAGTGAACCGTCTATGTACTGGGGTGGTACGCGGATCTAGATGTTGTCTTCATGCCATGGTGGTATGTGGATCAAAGTGTGGTTCACATTCCATGGTTGTATGCGGATTGGGGTGTGGTCCGTATTCTGTGGTGGTACATGGCCTTTAACTCTGTTCTCATGCCCTTGTGGTATGTAGAACTAGAGTCCCTCAATATGTGTGGAACTCTATGTTGGGAAAGGTTTAATCAATATAGAGATGCGCTACATGGTACGCCGAATTAACGTAGGGGCATTCGTCTCACAGTTCACAGGAAGTTCATCCCTGAATGGAGTATGGTTCATGGTTCTCCATTTAGATACACAGTTTTTACATATTATTATGATTTATTCTATTTATGGTTCTCATCATGATTTATACCTACTAGAAACTATTCTTGGTTCTGTACTTCACTGACATTTTTCCTTTGAAGTCTTTCGTCCATAAACTACCAGCTCTCCCAAAATATGATCCTCTCCTTTGTTCCCAATTGGGTTCCTTTTGTAGATTACCAAGGAGGATGTATCTATAGGCACATGAAACCTTTTGAAAAATCCCATGGGTGGACCATCTGACTTGTAGACATATTGGTCAACCAAGGCTCCTGGTGTTGTGGTTCATGGTGATAGAAATCATGTCCTCAATTTCGAGAACAATGCAGTTTGAGGGTCACTGTCAACCTTGCCTCCTCCAAAAAAATAATCAATCCATGGGGATGGAATGCGGTGTGTACCTATCCATCATGTTTTTGGAAATTATTTGGTTCACAATTGAGCGATGCCTTTCCACATTCTTTCTATGAACTACCTGGTTCGCTGCCCAACGCTTCACAGGCCAGCGCTTCATAGGCCGCTTCCGTACCGCTTGGTTCGCAGTTTGTGATTTCTGTGGACCTTTACTAGTAACCAGTATGTAGACTCATTTGTGTCCTTTTTGAAATTATATTCCTTCAATCTTTTCCCCCAATTTTCGTCCCCATGCACATCCCTTTCTTTTATCAATTTTATGGGAGTATTTTCCTTCATTTGGCGGATATTTCGTAACCCTGCATTCACAAAAAATTATTATAATACTATTATAAAACATTTTTCATATTTATTACAACCATGTATATCTATTTTTGAAATTCAAATATAAGAATCATTAAAATTACATTTAATGTTAAACTGTATATGTGTTTAGAAGGTGGTTAAAAGAGAAGTTCAAAAGTTCTATAAATTTTTTTATAACTAATTCTATTATAAAATGGATTCCAATCAACTACATTGTTCTAATATACGTATAATGTATCTATTGTCACCTTAAAATAAATTTAAATTAAAATAATTTTTTAAAGGAAAATTTCGATTTTTTAATAAGAATGTTTTACTTTTAACTATTCATCAAAAATAGAATCGTTTCATAAAATTACCAAAATTTCACCCTAAGATTCTTTTAATATTCAAAAATCAAAAATATAATCTATTTCAAAAAATAAACTTTTTAAATTTCAAAATTTAGTGAATATTTCCCTTAACTGCTTTTCAAACAGCTAGTTTGAAAGGTCATGGTGCATTCGAAGTCGATGTAGTGTGCATCGTAAGCTAATAAATTATTTAAAATGAAGCATACTACAGAAGCTTGGAGTTTTACATTCTTCCCTACTTCAAATAATTTTTTCCTCAAAATTTCTAGAATATCAATTCATAAAAGGATTTGGGTGGTTATTTATCATATGTTCTTTAGGTTCATACATCGCCTCTTCTATTTTAAGGTTTCTCTAAAGAACCATTACTAGACAAGTCATATGATTTCTCAAAACATGTTCTCTGAAATCAATAATCTTGATAGGATCTTCACAATAATACAAATCTGGATCCATTTCTATTTCTTTGTAGGTGAGTACATGCATTGAGTCTGGAATGTATTTTCTTAACATTGATATGTGGAACATATCATGGAATTTTTTGAGACTTCGAAATATTTCCAAATGGAAAGCTACAACTCCAATTCATTCTAGAATTTCAAAAGGTCTCATGTATTTGAGACTTAATTTACCTTTCTTACTGAATCATATAACACCCTTCTATGGAGATACCTTCAAGAAAACATGATCCCTCACTTGAAATTCCAAATACATCTTTCTATTATCAGTATATAACTTTTTCTTACTTTGAGATATTTTGAAAGGGTTCTAAATAGGTTTTACCTTTTCTGTCATTTCCTCAACAAGTTCTTGGCGTATGAGTTTTCTTTTAGCCAAATCATCCAAAAATGATGGTGTATGAGATATCTTTCTATATAATGCTTCATATGGTTCCATATGTACACTTGAATAAATGTTATTGTTATAGGAAAATTATACCAGAGGTAAATAATGATCCCACCTACCATGAAAGTCAAGAGATAATGTTCTCAACATGTGTTCTAAGGTTCAAATAGTCCTTTTTTATTGTCCATCAGTTTGAGTGTGTTCTAAGTGCTCAAACGAAGCTCGTTATCTAGGGCCTTTTGAAGACATTTCTAGAATAATGAAGTAAAATGGGGATCACATACCGAAAAATCGATAGGGGTACACCATTATGTCTTACAAATTCATTAATATATAGTATTTCTAAATGTTCAAGTTTTAAATCTTCTCTTATAGAACGAAAATGTGTTGATTTGGTATGATAGTTAGCAATAACCCATATCACATCATTTCTTCTTGGAGTATTTGGTAGCCCCATGACAATGTCTATCACAATGTCATACAATTTCCAGACATGTATCAGAATAGGTTTCATGAAACCTCTAGGTTTTTTTCTTCTAGCCTTCACCTATTGAAAAACCAAACATCTCAACACATAATCAGCAATATCCTTCTTCATGTTGTCCCATCAAAATGTTTTTTCAAATCGTTATACATCAAGTTCAACCAAGGTGTATAGAGAAACTTGAACTATGGGAATCATCAAATAATTCCATTTTTTGATCAGTTATAGAAAGAACACAAGGCCTCTTCCCAAATTTCAAAGTACCATATTAAAATACAAATTCAATTAGTCCCCCATAATTCACAGCTTTAATTTCGTTTTGAAACTCTTCGTCATCAGATTGAGATTTTTTATCCTTTCTAGTAAAGAAGTTTTTTCAACAATTTGAAAAATTATTAGTGATTCATCTTCCATGATAATCCCCATACCTATAAACATAGGATCCCTCTCAACTCTCATTTTATTTAAAACTCCTTGGTCTTTTCTACTCAAAGCATCTGCCGATTTATTTGCCTTCCCTGGGTGGTAGGGTATTTTTCAATCATAATCCTTTAGTATCCCAATACATATCCTTTGTCTCTTGTTATGTTCTTTCTATGGGAACATATATTTCAAACTCTTATTATCAGTATATATTATACATCTTTCGCCAAAGAGATATTGTATCTATATATTCATAGAAAACATTGCTGCTGCTAACTCAAGATCATGAGTTGGATAGTTTTGTTAATGAATTATTAATTTATTTGATGCATAATCAATAACCCTATCATTCTGTATAAGGACACAACCAAGTACATTCCTTGATACATAACTATAAATCTCAAAACCATCATTCCATGATGGTAATGTCATGATAAGATCATTGACTAATATTCTATTCAATTATTTAAAAAATTATATAAAAAATTCTTCAGACTCTTTTCTAAAAATAAATTCAACCCCTTTACCTGTTAGCTTGGTTAATGGGTTTTCCAATTGAAAAAAATATAGATGAAATGTCGATTGAAACATGCTAAACCAATAAAACTTTGTACCTCAGTTATACTCATCGGTGTTGGCCATTCTTGAATAGAATTTTTCCTTGTAGGATCTACAGTGATATCATCCTTGGAGACAATATGGAAAAGAAAAGTATTTTCTTGAAGCAAAGATTCAAACATTTTAAACATCCCATATAGTTCATTTCTAATAAGAGTCTTCAGAAAAATCTATGAGTGGTTCTCATTGTCATCATAGATTTTATAGTATACCAAGATATCATCAATAAATATGATGACAAAATCATCATGATATTCCTTGAACACTCTGTTCAATAGATCCATAGAAATAGAGGGGGAATTATTCAATCCAAATGGCATTACCATATATTCTTAATGACCATACCTCATTCGGAATGTTTTCTTTGGAATATCTTCTTTTTTACACACAATTGATAATACCCATAACGAAGGTCAATTTTTAAAAAATATTGAGCTCTGTGAAGTTGATCAAATAAATTATGAATGCGAGGTAGGGGAAACATGTTTTTTATTGTAATATCATTTATTTATCTATAGTAAATGCATAGCCTAATTGATCCATCTTTCTTCCTAACAAAAATAATTGGGGCTCCCCATAGAGAAACACTAGGGAGAATAAATCCCTTATTACTAAACTCCTCCAGTTGTTTCTTTAACTCTACTAATTAATCATTGGAAATTATATAAGGATTCTTTGATATTGGTCTTGCATCAGTGATTGAATAAATAAAAAACTCAACTTCACACTCTAGGGGTTGCCCATGTAATTCTTGTGGAAGAGCATAAATGAATTATTTTAAAATAGGTACATCCTCAATTTGAATATTTATTCCTTCATCCATAGATGTTATTTTTTATTTATCCCCAAGAATATCATTCAGTAAAGATAATGGGGGTGTATTTTGATAAAAATCAGGTGATAAAGTTTCTTCTCTAATGATAATGGATTCTACATATTCCTCACAAATCTTAACTTCCTTATTCTGGAAATAAATTATCACATCATATTTTGATAGCCAATCCGTACCGGGGATTATATCAATGTAAATCATAGGTATGATGATAAAGTCAGGAAATAAATCATGTTTATATTCCATAATGGGGCCTTTCTGACACATATTTATTGCAATTAGACTTCCCTTAGGGGTTTTAATTAACATCTCCATTGTTAAAGTGAATTGGAAATATATAAATTTTAAATTCAAACCAGTAAGATATAAAGGAATGAAAGGTTCAAGAATCAAATAAATATTTTCCTAAATTTGAGGAGATGATTATAGTACATTCCACAACGTCATTAAGAGTTTCAACCTCAACAATTGTGATAAAAATAACATGTTCGTCATCCCTTGTCCATATCTGGGGAAATTTCCTTGATGCTTAGGACAATAATTTTCATAATGGCCGATATCATTAAAGTTTTAGAATTGAACATTGATAGCTTCTTTATTCTCCTTGCAATCACAAGATTGGTGGACATTTTCTCCACACTTGTAACAAACTCCCAACCCCTTTAGATAAGTAATGGGGTGTTTCTTACTATAATTACTATAGGGTGGAAAGTCATATTTTCACATTATTACCGTTATTTCCATTCCTAGAGTTCTCAAAAACGCTATTCTTCTAGTAATTCACTTTAAAATCATAAGACTTTTTGAATTAATTTTCTATATTGATATCACATGAGACTATTTCTTTGTATGAGTATAAATATTATGAGACCAATGCCCATTGGGGGAATGGTTTTAACCCATAAAATAATCAATAAATCCTACTTCTTGTGTTATGTATGCAGTCTGTAACATTCATTGATAACCTTGTGAAACTAGCCTCATGCTTTGCTACATTCTCATCCTCTTTTTACCTTAGACATGAAAATTTCATTTCCATATCAGCTCATTGCTCATGAGGAAAGTATTTGTACAATAAAAGGTACTTAAAATCCCTCATTTCCATATCTTATACTTCTTCATCCTCTTTTTTTGTTTTGAATTAATGACCACTAATGATTAGTATCTTCTGAGAGATGATAAACTACCATGACAACTTTTTCCCTTTCGTTACTCCCCAAAGAAAGAAAAATTTTCTCTAATAAACATATCCATTTCTCGGTTACAAATGGATTTGTAGTCCCATTGAATTTTAGAGGTAGTTGTCTCGTGATTTGGTCTAACATTGATCCTATGTGTTGTGGATCAGGGTTCTCCATATGGTTATGGTTATTATTCATAACCTCAGTCATGTTACATGGTATTGTTATAATCTATTCAGCACCAGTTTTATCACCAGCTCCACTATCATTATCATTAATAGGAGAGAAACCCTACATGGATTACACTTGTTGATTCAATTTACATTTCTTCCACTAGGCTCCATTTACAAATAATGTCTTACACAATATTTGGATATAAATCATAATGCATAATTACAAACTGGTAAAATACATAACATAAATTGAAAATTTTATGCATATATAATCCATAATCATAAACATGGTTTCTTTGAGGACATAGTTAATCATAAATCCTTCAAAATGGTCTATAAATAAAAAATGAATTACCCTAAGAATCTCCCCTAGGAGTGTCAAACCATGTGCATAGTAAGGTCTGCTATCATTCACCATGTTTCCCCGAGTCAAGATCAGAACACCTTATCAGATTTATTACATTTAGGTACATCTGTTTCAGAACCGCATCCACTTTTAGTATCTAGATAGGGATATATTTTCTAGGAATACCCACATAATCTACATATTACCAAAATTCTAGGATGTTCTTTTAAACTTATCCTCAAAGTCTATCTTAGTGTAATGTTCCTGAATCAAAGTTTTTCTAAATCTAGTTTCCATGGTTTGTACTAAAATTCTTCTAATAAAAACTGTAAGGCCTCAACCACAGTTTCCCAGAGTCAGTGAATTATTACATTACATTGGAATGATCATAATAAAATCAAATCCTGAAAGACAAATCGGTTTAGTAGCCTTATAAATACAAGATACAAACATAAGTTTTACATTACATCTTGAAATGAAAAATGACATATTACCCCCTTTAAAAACTCTAATATACCTTCTACTACCTATAAAAGTCAATCATAATAAATATCTTCACATCCTAGGAAAAAATGAAACATAATAAGGGGGTGAGCTCAGATGCTTAGTAAGGATAAACAGTATAACAGATGCTACCATAAATAATAATAAACTTTTAAATAAAGGTATAAAACTGAAACCAAATCCTTTTAAACACAATATTCAGTAGAATATGGAAATAATAAATAAAATATTTCCATTTAAACATTCACATGGATATTATACAAGTCAAATTATCACATGAAATATCAATAACTAATATCATAATGAGGAAATGCATAATGTCGAACATCATAACCATACCGTTAGGGCCTCATGCCAAGACCATTACCATACCATCATGGAATTGTGAAAAGAGACTAGTTAGTCTCATGAGAGCTACCGATGCATCTAGGGTCTATAGAGGGCCCCTCTTGGAACATATTAATTTTAATTAATTCCACTTATGAAAAGGGAGAAACATAAGAAAAACATTCGTATTAAAACTATCATATGAAATGTTAATACTTTAATTATAAACCATGAATGCTATAAACATCGAACATCCATAGTAAAATATATCACAATAAATTCAATACAATATAGAAGATTTTATCATAATAAATCAACCTCATTCTAGAAAAAATCCAACAAAGTATGTTGACATAGATGAAAATAATCTAATAAATTCATTAAAACTCTTTGAGTTAAACATCCCTTTTTTACATTGAAATTATTTAAAAGACACATAATTATAAAATAAATCATTTCATTTGAGAATAAAATTTTAATAATTTATAGGAAGCTTCAAAATGAAAAGGCTTCATAACGATGAAAATAGCCGCTCACATTGTATAAGTTAAAAAAACATTCTTTCCTTAATTTTTCGAAATGGTCATAAAACACCTCGTTTCGAAAAAAATGAAAATATTCCATTTAAAATGTTTTATGAAAATTCAAAATTGGATAATTATTATTTTAAAAAAAATTCAACAATTTTTTTTATAAATTTTAAGAAACATGGACATGGATGATAATGTTTTCCCAGTAGAAACTTACGTATAAACAATATCAGATAATAAATAGATTGTGAAATTAACCCCTACCTTGTACTATCCTTTTGTCAAGAGTATGTTATCCTATTATATAATGGTTAAATCATGTTATTAAATTATACCAGGACCATATCCATATTTATGATTTTATATATAACTATATTTTACCATTTTGTTAATAATATGTCCGTATTACCATTGTTTCAGGTGTTTACTGCTTCATTTCACCCTATATTTTTTGGTCGTGTAAGTCATGTTTTTTATGTATAGAATTTATTTTCATCATATCCAGAATGATATTAATTTAATAATAATTATATTTACCCATAATATAAATTTTATAATAATTCTTTAATGGTTAGCGTGGAAATGAATTTGACCGCATCGTGGTGATGGTAGGTCGTACGTACGCACGAGTGACGGTAACATTCATTTAACAGTTACATAGTATAGAATTTGGATGATATATTAATTATAATGAATCAGTATATTGTTATATAAAATATTTATATCCATTATAATCATCATTATACCCATCAAAATAAATTAATGTGGAATAAAAAATACACCATGGCGTGGAGGTGGTAAGATGTACGTATGCACACATGGTGACATTGTTATTTATATGATAGATAAAATGAGGAATATGGCTATAAAATATTTATGATAACATAATATAATATGGATGATAATGAATTTATTACTTTTATGCAAAAACAACATATAAAGTTGATGTAGGAGAAGAAAAGAACTATGAAAGAGGTGATAAAAACAATTACATCATTTTTTTGGGTGTCTTCTTATGGTTTGCACAAAATGAATCCTTAGGTTAGATTTTATCCCAAATTGTAGCCTAAAGTTTGAATTTAGGGAATTTGGGATGATAAATGGTCAGGTTTTTTAGAAATAAAATGCTTTAGATGAGTGAATCAAAGAGCAAGAAGGTTGACCTTTTATAAGAGAGGTGAGAAACAGTTTTGGAAGAGATTAAAATAATAATTTCTTATATATTTATTTTCAGTTTAAAATAGCTCTAAAGTTATTTATTTATAGTATAAGATGAGTATGGGTCTAATTACCCTCAGAAAATTATTTTTAAATAGGTTTAAGTCACAAAATTAACATTATCTTTTGGGTTTAACCCTTACCGTGTCTTCTTGTATATTTACACTACAGGGTTAATATAGTTACTATAAAATGAAAAACAAACCCCAATTGGATCATTTATGACATATATAACAAAATAATTGTTATTTTGACGAAAAATATATTTTCCTGAATTTTATATCATTTAATTAAATATTATTTATTTTATAGTTTCATTTATTTCAATTTTGATACTATTCAAAATTATCATTTTTAAAAATATCAGACCAACATGATAACTTCGACCCAATACATCTAATATGTCACCAAAATAAAAATGTTATGTATAAAATTATTTTATGTCATTAATTAAGTAAATTATATTTATTTTAACATTTTTAATAACATTTTATTGATTCTTTCTTTAATAATTCAACTGTTGTATCATTATTGTGTCACCGTTTAATTTAATTATTTATTTCATAAAAAAATAAAACAAATCCCATTATGTAGATAATAAATTTATCTATATGAATACTTTTTATAGTTGATCATATTATTTATACGACCTTATATAAAAAATTATATATTTAATAAAATTTTAATATTACATGTTTAACTCTTCTTCAAATAAAATATAATAAATGTCCATGTTTAATACAAATGGATTAAAAAGGATCATATTTTAGACCTAATGTTTATTTTTGTTGATAAAAAATCATCCAATTAAATTAGAACAAGTTTTAGGGTAATATTATATTGTTATAATATTATTTTTACGTTTAATTACAATATTTACTTTTAATGGTGGTAAATAAAAATAAAAAGGTAATGTTCACCAAAAATTATTTTGATTTAATTAGCCCAAATTTTTCATATTTATTACAACAATATTTTATTTTTTTTATAAATTCGAATAACAGAAGTAGTTAAAATATGTTTAAGGCTAAAATGCATAAGTTCTTAGATGGTGGGTTAAAGAAACGTTGAAAAGTTCAATAAAATTTTTATAATTAGTTCTTTTATAAAAAGGATTCCAATGAACAACATTGAACTAATAAATGTATAACTTATCTATTATTAAATTATAATAATTTTAAATTAAAATAATTTTTTAAATGAAAAATTCCTTTTTTTACAATAATCCATTATTTTTCACTATTCATCAAAAATTCAAACTTTTCCTAAAATTACCGAATTTTCAACCTAAGATAATTTTGATATTATAAATTCAAAAATTAAGTATATTTTGAATAATAAACATTATAAATTTCATAATTTGGTTAAAATTGTTCTTAACCGCTTTTTAAATGGATAGTTTGAAAGGTCATGGTGCTTTCAAACTTGATATTTTGTGCATCACAAGCTATTAAATTATTTAAAAGGATGCAAACCATGGAAACTTAGGGTTTCAGAGTAAGTCATCATGATTTTATTTATGAGTATGAATCTGATGATATTGGTTCCAATATCAAATCAAATTAAAATGTTTGTCTGTATGAATACGAAACATAGTGTCTTTAAATTAGATTGATAAAAGTGAATTAGATGGTTATTAGATCCATACTCATTATGATTATTGTAATGACTATGGTAGGATTATATTTAAGAATACTTTGATACTATTTCTAATTATGTTAAATCATGTATTTTTTTTTAAAAAAAGTAATTAACACCCTCTTTTCATGAAAGAGTTAGTTTATTAATTATTTATGAAAGTGTTTTTGATTTCCAAACTAAAGGGAATTGAAAAGTCAAAAAGATACTTTTGAATCAATGCTTAATTGTCTTTTGATGATTCTTAATGATCTACCTAAAGACTGGGCCAGTAAAAACTCCAAGAACTTTAGAATTCAAGAATCTATTGAAATAGAATAAATTTAAAGAGAATTAAAATCACAAAATTACTTAAACCACCACCATCCTTACATAAAAATGGTAAGATTAAAAAAACTAAAACCAATAAAAGGCCAATACACCTATCATATCTCAAATCCAAGATAAAATGATGTCATAATTGAACCTGGAAGATAGATAATTATAACAGGGATTTAGGTATCCAAAATTCTATCAATATTAATCGATATGATCCCTAAATTGAAGGGATCTAGAGTTAAGAACTAAATCATGAACCAAGTAAAAAAACCACCCCTCTTTGAACAATCTATTAATAAATAATGGGTACCCAACTGGGAATTAAAGGCTACCCAGTATCCCACCAAAAACCCAATAAAATCCCAAAAGCACTCGGTAGTAGGTCTTATGGACCTATTACCCTTTCTCAAACAACGGGAACCTAGTGTCCTTTTCTCTATAATTTTTGGAAATATCACCTCCTTCTTCTTCCCCCTTCACTCTTCGTCACCTCAAACTCCCTAACTAAAATTAAATACATGTTGAAAATCAATCCAAGAGCTTAAAATTTAGTTAAATAAAAAACCTTACTAATTAGGGTTCTTATATTTTGACCAAAATATGGAAATATATCACTTAGGTCCATAGATTAGTCAATCTTTGTCTTGATGGGTAACTTATAACCATTATTATACCCAATATTGGGTCTATGTGGGCTATTCCAATGGATTGTTCAAACTTAAAAAAACATATGGTCAATAGCCCAGTTTTATGTAGTGTGTGGACATACGTGTCTTACAAAGTGATCATGCCAAATCTTTTAATAACTTATGTAGGATTATTTTGTTATTGAGGTAACTCTTTCCTTATGGCTATGAATTTGGAATTCATAATTATTTGTAATGTTATAATATCTCATAAGGTCAAACATAAGGCTATGCGAAAATGGATTTATTTTATATTAAAAATTGATCATCCAAATTTGAGAGAGTGTATATAACAGTTTATAAAATCTGTCAGTAGTTAGATACAAAATGGTTTTTGGGTATAGTTTTATAAAGTTATTCTATATTATTTAACAAAATATTATTAATGCATATAATATATTATTATTTAGTGAAATTGGGAAATTAAATGAAATATTCACTGAATTTAAAACACATATTATGTGATGATTATATCACATGGTGTGATATAAAATGCAATAGAATGTGATATATACTATATTCAATTGTCATAATTCAGAGTTTTCTTCCTCATTGGGTTTAATTATTTAGGAAAACACATCATTATGGGTTAAATTTCATAGGTTTTGAAAAATATTTCATTATTTATTAAAGTATTCAATAACCAAAGAATATATACTGAATAAAATAATTTCATTATAAATGTTATTATTGGAAATGTTCACTAAAGGAAAGACCATGGAATCATGGTTTAGACCAAAACATGGTATGTATTGGGATATACCAAGTCATGGTGAATGTCACCACATATTTTGGATATTCATTGAATTATATGTATTATGTAAAATGCATGATACAATTTATCTCTCCAAGGTTAACCTATCATATTGAGTTATTTAATCATGAAATAATGAGTTAAATAGTTTGAACATACAACTTATTTGTATAAATTATAAATAATTAATAATAAATAAAGTGTTATAAGTTATATATTATGTAGCTTGTGAAACTTTTAATAAATGTTTCATTTAATATAGTAGAATTTTTAGTAATGAAGTATTATCCTTATATTTTTATATAAAGCGGCACATAGTCTATGATTTTATAGTGGATATACCTTTAGAACTCCTTGATCTAAAGAATATTGAGGTTCTCATTTTCTTCAAACACTTTAACTATTATATAGATTATTTTTTCCTAAAGGAGGTCCTTACAAATAATTAAGAGATTCGTGATTCCATGGATTCCCTAGGAGGAATACTTTCATTGGAGACTTATCAGTGATCATTATCAACCTCATGTGGAAAATATGAAAATGTCAGATCATCAAAAAAAAGTTATCTTGGCCTTCAATTTTTTTATTCAATATAAAAAATGTGTATATTATATAGATCTATACGTTTGGGTTGATCATTTATAGTTTGATTGGATGAGTTTTATCCCCTCCAAAAACCCAAGAAGTGGTATTAGTTCCCATATATCTAATTTGTATCGATCTATTTGATGAATAATGATACTATAAAAAAAGAATTGTATAGAACTAAAGTGTGTTTTGTATAAAATTTTTTGTTGGTTTCATGTATTTTGAACTAGTGCATGCAAGTTACATTTAATATAGAACAAGAAATTATTATTCAATATTCTAATTTTCTATACTGAGTTTTCTCATGTAATCTTAGAATTATTGAATGGTGATTCATTTTTAAGTGTGCATAGTTTTAACATTTACATATTTTCTATTTTTGATAAAAAAAATATAAAGGGGTATTATTAAGAAAAAGATCTAATTAATGAATATTATGAGAACTATATTTGCCATAAACTTAGGTGGATTTTTGAGACCTATGGAATGTTTTTTTAAATAATGATTTGAGTAAGAATATATTACATTAATATTGTTTGTTAATGGGAATTATACTTGTAAAGGGAAGGATTTGATATAGTTTTGTTGTTGGGTTTTATTTTTCATAATTAAATGTTTTTCCAACTCACATAAATTAAACATTATTATGGGATGATAAATCTATTTAATAGAATGTATGTGTTTGAAATAAGTCT
The DNA here is from genome assembly GCA_963277665.1 of Viscum album. NCBI lineage: Eukaryota > Viridiplantae > Streptophyta > Magnoliopsida > Santalales > Viscaceae > Viscum > Viscum album. Next base: position 410,223,142 of record OY728130.1, read on the forward strand.
AAAGTTGTTTGGAAGAGATCTAGAAGATGGTTGGTGTTTAGTAGATTAGTAATTAAAATTTTTAAAGTATCATATAAATAATGTTTTACATAATTTTCCTTATAATATTTAAGGCTTTATATTATATATATGGGTTACTCTAAGTTACAATGATATGTATGGTTTACCATAATATTTCATATAATACCTAATGGTTACTCTGACATGTATGGGTTACTCTAGGTTACTATGATATGTAAGGGTTACCAGAAGTTTTCTTGTGATGTTTAAGAGATAATCTACAATATATAAAGATAGATCTAGTTAAATATATAATATACACTAATATATCAAGGTTAATAGACAAGTTAGGGTAAATTTATACTTTTCCAGAATTTGAGTATAACAAATTAGAGAAGCAGTTGAAAACTAACTGCTTGGAAACTGTCTCTTTATGATCTGTTTGACTCATAAGTGATCAAAACACATCTGGAAAGTTTCTTAAATAAATAAAATGAGAATAAAAACCATATAATTATACGAGGTCTCATATTTTAATGGTAAATTCGTAGATATATTTCATTGAACATTATATTTGAAACAAAAAAATTAAAAGGGGAAAATGCTACTGATATATAAGACTATGAAAATGGGTCTTGAATGAATTTAAATAGAGAAGGAGAGGACAATATATAGAAACATATAGAATCATGGAAGATATTTTAATAGAATATTAATAATAAGAAGAACATAATTTTAAGGTGAGATGAAGATGAGGGGAAGAAGAAAAATAAGAGCATGTATGATGTTTTTGTTTTTTAAGAGTGTTCATTACAAAATTATTTGTGTGTGTTTTGAATAATTTTCAAATAAGTCAAAATTTTTCAATATTGACCATGTGTGTAACAACTTTACATTATAGATAGATAATCAAATCAGAAGAATAAGGACAATTGTAACCTCATTAATGTATAAAAAAATCAGTGTAACTTATTTGGACATTTTTCAAGAGATAATACTACTGACATCCTTGTGTTAATATCTATAAATATACACCAATTGTTTTATCCATAATGGCTACTAGAGTTTAATTTATATTATCTAGTTTTATAGGTTATTATAAGGAGTTAATTTAAATTTTGAGTAATGAACATTGTACATCAGTTGTTCTTTTTTTGTTTGTTTTCCTCAGTGTTTGAGAAGTTCAGAGGTGATATTGTTCACTTTATAAAGGGATGGAGGTTGATTTTTTAAGAAATTACAAAACTTAAATAGGAAAATTTATCATCGATTCAACCCTAGGGAACCAAAATTGTGCCTAGTAACATCACAAGTGGTGTCAGAGTATTAAAGGTTTCATCTTATGATCAATAAAATTTACTTTTATAATTGTGATGTTTTTTGAACTTAGTTGGTTTTTGAGTTTATCTCTCTCTTCTATATTTAAGTGAGGTGAATGAATTTATTTATTGAGGGTTCTCAGTAAAATTATTTTTATGATCTAAACTTTTACATATTTCATGGATATTATTAATTTCGTGAACAATAATTGATTTTCCAAATTCAATAGAAACAATTATAATTCTCAGAAAGAAATAATGTTTTCATAGTAACTTTCCTTGGATATGGATGTTATAGAAATTTTGAATGATGGTTTTCCACGTGATTGACATTGATTATCATTGACTAATGATACTAAAAAATTTAGATATTTATGGGTGTGAAATAAATTACATCATATATTCACTTTCAAGGAAGTATTTTTAATGTTATGGGGATTGATAAAGTGGATGAAATTTTGGAAAATCTAAAAAAACCCTATTAAAGAAAGTTCATATTGAAAAAGGATAAATAAAAAATTTGGTTATTAAAGTATAAGGATATCTATATAATTGAACTTAAATATATATTTTAATTATTTAAAAGGGTTAATGATTTCATGAGAACCATTAGAGGATTTAGTGAGACCCTTAAAGATTTAATTATGGTTGAGAATATAGTTTTTATCTTTCTCAATAAATTTTATTCCCAGTTTTGAACTCTATTGGATCGTGAACATGAAAAACATCCTTTTGATGAATGGAAAATCATATTGGTTACATATGATATGATAATGTAATTTACATTGATGAATAAGAGTTTAGATAAAAAGGAAATCATTTTTAAATTCATGAAGAATGATATTACCTCATATAAAATTATATAAGAATATAAAGATGAAGTTGGATGTTTAGATTTAGATGAATATATTCATGTGATGTTTAGAAAAATCATTTCACTCATCTAAAAAGGCATCTAAAGAAAAGATAGTGAATTTCATGTAATGTTTCCTTTTAATTTTTTCATTTTTTGAGAACTAAACATATTTCTATAAATTTTACAAAGATTAAAGAATATGAGAATGAAGATGAAGTGACGTAATCTCATAATGATTTAAGGAAGAATTTCAATAAACTTATAATAAATAACTTTTCATCATGGTGTTAAAATAATAATTTGTATTTTACTATATTTATGAGTTATTTATCATATAAAAATGAAACATAATGTGTGAAAAATGATATTTTTTGTTCCCCAAGTGGTAGAGGTGATAAAACATTCATTATAATAATAGATTTAAAGGAGTCAAGTATTTAAGATAAATGAAAGAAATGAGAATATGCTACATAAAGTAGTGATAATAAGTTATTTGAATCTAAAATGGAGTTCACGATGAATATGTAATTGAAGAAGAAAATATTTAATGTTATTAAGTTAGATAATTAAAATAGGATAATGAATAATGAATCGAATATGGTTGAATTTGATAAGGGTTAATTCAAACATAGGGAAGGTAATTTGATCACCACATTGGGGGAATTAAGAGACTTATTCACCAAGGATACGAAGAAATACAAAATAAATGAAAAATAAGAGTATTACTTATTATAAGTAACTTTAATCACTAAAAGAGGACTTGATAGAGAAATAAAATTATTTTGAAATTTACATATATGATTAATATAATTACAAGTATGATGTGGGAGATTTATCGAAGAAATAGTAGTGTGGTGTGGCTGAAGTGATATTAAAATATTATTCTAATAAAAAAAAAGGATCTCAAAGACTGATTTATAAATATCATGGATTCACTAGAAAAGAGTTTAATCCAAAAAAAATGGTAGAAAAGAGAAGAGTATAACACATGAAAAGACAATTCAGAATCTATTTTCTTCCAAAAATACTATCTTTTAATGTAAATGTATTATTATTTTTGAAGATATAAAATGAAAAAAATATACAATGAATTTTAACTTATGTAGAGTATCCAAATGTTTTGGTTCAACAAATAGAGGATAAAAAGGATTCCAAAACATTAAATTTTAAAAAAGTACTATTGTAAAGACTAGATGTTGGGGGAGAATATTGACCTTTAATTTCATTGTTGTATTTTGAAGGCTATAAAAATATGATGATATTCTTATAGCCTATAGGAATAAAATTTCAAACCATTAATAGTGGTAGAATAAATGAATTTATAGGGAGGCAACTCTTGTAAAGAAAAAAAATCAGACATATTTTTTTCAACAACAAATTGTATAGTTGAAGAACCATTTTGAATAATTGAATGAAGTTTGGGGGATATTTGATTATAATTTTAATATCACTATATAGTGTCTCATTATCATAATAGTTTAGTATATCCAACAATATGATACAATTTGATTTAAGAAAATATGCAATAAGAAGAAAGTTATAGAGAATAATAAGGCTTATAAGAAGAACATATAAGATTTCGAGTAGATATGGGAGGTTATTGATTCTACAAATTTTATAAAATATTTTTAATCAATAATAATTATAAAATATTTATCTCAAGAAGATGTTATCATTGAAATATAGAAGCATAATTTTCTATTATTTTAGGATAACAATGTCAATATTATAAAAAGGATGTTGAAGTGAGGAGAAGTGATAAGAAAGATTTGTTGGCATGTGATTTTTATAAAGTGAAGAAGATTATTAATTCCACTATTATAAAATTGGAGTTTAAGAAGAATTTTTCTTTTAAAATTTGTTGTTATATGAAAGGTGAATCAAATACCAATCCATGTATTTTGAAGAAGAAATATCAACCTTCACTCATAAAATGCTATGGTATGATGAAACCATCCCATATCTCACTTTCTCTTTGAATATTTATTATCAAAAGGGGAGGAATATGACATAAATCCATTTATGTTTATCCCTTAATTCATTTAAAAATGGGAGGAAAATAATATATGGGATATTTCTGTTATATATTGTTAACCTATTATAGGGAGAAAAACTCTTATTTATGGGATAATATATTTAGATAGAGTTTTAAAAGGTGGAAATTATGAATTAAACATGTGTGTGTGTGAGGTGTGTGAGTTGTGAAATATTCTAACACGTTTTTTTAGAATGTATATAGGAACTTATTAAATAAACTTCAAATAACAGTTTTGTGATGTGGAATAAGTTTTGATTAAAATCATTGTTCATTATTGGTTTCAAGTGATAAGAAAAAGTGTAAGTATATTACTTTTAATGTAAAACATGTCGTTATTATTCCATGTTTTTGTTTCCAACACTGATTTTACTCAAATAGGATTAGAATTATTGAAATATAATTCATTTTTATGTGTTTTGAGTTTTAAAAGTGATATATGTTCAATGGTTGAAAGGAATATCCAAATGGGGATATTGTTGAGACTAATAGATAATTATGGTGGATGGTGATATTTTGAGTGGTTGTGGCCTTGGATATATTGTTGAGACCTATGTATAGTTTTTTGAAATTATGATTTGAAGATGAATTTTATACATTATGATTTTTTTTCAAAGGGATGAATAATTAAGAAAAAAATAAGTGGATATAGTTATTGAGTTAGAGTTTCTTATTAATAAATTAATCATGTGCAAACACACATAAATAATAGTTTATTATGAAATTAAAAGGATGTTTTGATGTTTTTAGGTTCTTGAAAATGTTTACAGTATTTTGGAAGGAGTTTAGAATATGTTTGGTTCAGAGTATATTAGGTTAGAAAATGGTATCTAATATTTTAATTAATTATTTATAGATATTTCCTAATAATAAATAAAGGTCACTCTGATATTTAAGGGTTATTATAATTTACTTGGATATTTAAGGGTTACTACAGTTTTCTTTATAATACGTAAGGGTTACTCTGATGTGTAAATAAGACTCTAGGTTACTCTGATATGTAGGGGTTACAAGAATTTTTCTTATGATGTGTAATGGTTTCTAAATGATATTTAGTAATCTATAAGGTCATCTCTCTAATATATAGTGACATGTAAGGGATACTCAATAAGTAAGGGAAAATCCCAAATTTTCCAAAAATTGGTGTGATGGACTGGAGATGTAGTTGAACACTAAGTACTTAGGAACTACCTCTTTGTCATTTTAATATCTCATAGGGGATCAAAACACCTAAAAATATATCTTAAATATGTAAAAGTTTACTAAATGGTTTGGTATGATTCAAGGGATAAACATTTAATTTAAATAACTTCATTGGTAGTTTCTTCTTTTCATTTTAAAATAAAATTGAATGTTTTAAAAGCGAACACATGTTACTATTGTATAAGAGTGTAAAACTTTTACTTGAATAAATTTGAAAATAGAATAAGAGGAAAATATAAGAGAATAGAGATTAGTGGGAGATAGAGTTTTAGATAATAATAAGAAGAAGAAAAAGAGTACACAAGAAGTTTATGTATTGGAAGAGTTTTCCAAAAACCATTGTTTTTTTGTGTATTAAAGAAGTGTAGAAGAATTAAAATATTTTATAAAATGAATAATTTTGGGGGAAATAAATTTTATTTGGTGATGATGATATTATAGGAATAATGATACTCCCTAGCACATTGAAGTACAATACAAAAGTAAAAAATGTCGGGAGATTTGTTAAGAAATACAATTGTTAGAATTATTTTATAATGAGTCTCGGATATTCCCTAATCATTATGTCTATATTGGTTATTCTAGTGGATTGTATGTTATTTGGTTTTTTCAGATCATTCAATGTATTATATTCTCATTTTTAGTAGTGATCCTGTGTCATTATGTGTTCATTGTTTTTTTCTTTCCATAGTGTGTGAGAAGCTAAACAATGATATCGTTCACTCTAAGATGTCATGATGGTTGATTTAATTGTAAATAATTAAAGGGAAAATAGAATATTGGTCACTATTTCACCCCTCTTAGTAAACCAATACTATTCATTGTTCTATCATAATATTTCAATCTTAAGACGCTTTTTGGAACTCCAACATTTAATGGTATTGATTAGTCATTTTAAAATTGATGAATTTTAAAATCCTTTATAAAATATTGTTTAATATTCATTATGATCACTTAATATTGAAATGATTGTCATTGGATGCTAAAAATACTCTAATCATCATCACATGATGATTCATTTGGGATAATAGCAGGAATTGGATTATGGAGGGAGTACCAAGGATAATAATATAGTACAATATTCCCCATGTATATACACTTTAGAAATATGTATCATTCCATGGAATGTTGTAGATACTTCTAGACTATAAAATGGTTTAAATCACAATTTCATGGTTATCCTTTTATTTAATTTATCAATAAATCTCACACTTTCACTAAAAGTCTTATAGACTTGGTGATATTGAACATTAATGTAAATCAAATGAAAAAAGGTATGAAACCATATCCAAAAATCCTTTTGGATATCTAAAAAATTAAATTATATCAATCATTGTCATACCATGTTATATCAAAAGTAATAATTTGTGAAACTCCTTCCACAACATCATCCAAATACCTCCTAAAAAACATTTTTCTGTAGCCCAAAAAGTTTTATAAAATTGATTGTCATTCACATAACCACTAAGTGTAACCCCACATGCCTTTATAGAATTGATGGAAATAATGAAATTCTAAATCCATAAATGAAAGAAAATAAAATCCTCTAGAAAACAATCAATACAACTCAAGATACAAAGGGTTTTTGTGTGATCCCCCTAAAACATAGGTATCTCTATACCTATGTCCACAAAAACCAATATAAAATTATGAATTATTCATATGATCCTTTTGTCTAAGAAATAAAGTAAACACAATACTTGAAGTATGTAAATCCTATATATCTACCCATATATTTACGATTCTCTAGGTATAAATTGATCAATTGATGAATACATCACATGTTATACATATTATATGGATGAGAACATCACATTACCCTAACCCAAATAGATAAGATACTAATATGTATTGTCATAGTATGGTAAAACACTTCATGTTCTATATTAATCAAGGGATCAAATCATACACTTCATAAAAGTGGAAAAATCCCATCTAGGTTAATCTCCATCCAATTACATGATAAGAAACACACCCAACCACCACTAATTAGATAAGACTCAAGGTTTGCAACCAAAATGTATCAATGTATGAAGTCTTTCATGTTAGATTCTCACCTACCATAGGAATTGGGAAATATAAATATTAAGTGCGCACCCCACATAAACCAAACACATTATGTATCACACTCCATGTGGTATATGCATGGGTATTCATCTAGTGCATAATAATTGTTTTGTAACTCATGATCATATTGCATAGATCTATATGAAATGATTCTCACACTAGCCTTAAAATTGCATCAAAACATTTAATAATCCAAGATGAACATATGTTAGGGATAAATTAATTTTTAGATTTTGATTAGAAATATTCGTCATGTAGGATTTGTAGCTAATAAGATATAATGATAAAATAGAGTCTACATTTTTTATTATATGATATATTTTATATTCTTAATGAATTTTTAGAATATTTAAAAAACCATACATAAGATCCCATATGATCAGTATCATATGATAGATCACCATAATTACCTTCTGTTTGTTGTATTTTCTATGCTTTATTAAAAACAATACTACTCTTTAAAATTTCTACCATATCTTCATGTGGCCGTCTGATAAAACACTCCCACAAAACTCTTTTATTGAGTAACATCTATGAATAAATATAGTGTGAATAATGATGAGTCTTAGGAATAATATTCTTAATGTTCAAATTTTTGAATAGGTGATCACACTATTTTGCTCTGAAAAATGAAATGTTATTATGTAAATAACTTCTATTAACTATATATAACTATTCGAAAGTTTATTATCATCATTATTCTTGGAACAATTCTCTCATATTTTTTATCTGGAATTATTTTAAAAAGAAATATAGATATTTAAATTTTTCTTTACCAACACATCAGATACACTTTTGAGAAATAAATGGATATTCATTTTGTAATGATAACTAAATGTAACACTTTACATTAATCTACACCATAATACCCCATTCTCTTTTAGGATATCAAGTGAAATTCACATTAAATCATTTATGGGAATGATATTTTATTTTTTAACATTGAACTTCTCAAAGTCGAAAATATACTCTCACTAGCATCTTAGAAACTATATTCTCTTTATAATATCATGGTAAGGTACATAAACTCAGTTTTGTTTAGGAAATAATAGATATTTAATATGTTTGGAATATTTAACAAATAAACTATTTTATCCATATTCAATATAGTATTGTATTTGTTTAGATCATTGTTCTAAACACAAGAATTTATTTTTTAAAATATTCCAATATTGGGTAGTGGTAACTCTTTCCCTCACATTTTAATAAACAACATAGATAAATATTTTTATCCTAGATAAAAAATTCTTTTATCCTTATCTTTGGATCAATTCGTGTGTCCAATAATGATGAATCATAAACCAAGTCTATTAAATTCATCACCTAATATTTTCCATAATAATTACTTGTTAACAAAAAAAATCCATTATTATATAAGATAATGTGATAAAAAGACACATTTTACGAAGATTTATCTGATCATGAATTGTTTTAAATTTAATTAAAACCATAATTTAATAACTCTTTTACTCATTATTTAAATAAAAAATATACTCAACATTAATTATTTCCTTTATTTTTAACTTTTATATACTCATTACATATGTAAAGTATACATTTAGTACCACATACTCTTAAAAAATAAGAATTGATTTTATATCCTTAACCCCTAAATTGGACTCTCCATGGATTTTTATATCGTCCATTATGTATTTAAGATAATTCCCTCTTTTGTGAAAAATATTCTTTTCTTCTTGACATTACCTTGAGGTTTTAATGACAAAATTTGAATATTGGAAAAATCCAATCTTCTTCATCTATAATATACCATTACCATTTTATACTATCTATATAGAATTATTTCCTAGTCATCACATTTCATTATTATATATCATTGACTCTTTGATGAAATAGGGTAAAAATTTCTTGAACTTATTCAAGTTGTTGGATATTTACAATGAGGTTTACAAAAATATTTCCTTATTCAGAACAAGGCTTAGTGGATACCTTTAGTCTCACCAAGTCAATAATATACCCAATCATATTGAGAACATTATTGGAGACTAATGTTCCTTAAGATATATATAATATACGTCTTTTTAAATGTTCTGTGAATCATTTTATTCTATATAGAATCATCTATATCTACTTGTTAAATGACATCAATATAAACTTACTCAGGAAGGATTCATTCAAATACATGGATTTATTCTTTAATATGATTCTTAAATTTCTATAGCAATCCAGGAAGTTTCTTAATTTAATTATTTTCCTTCCCCAAGATATATCTTAAATATAATCTTGTTGAGGATGATGAAATTATATATACAATAGAACATTTTACCGTATGATTATCATGTTTTATATACATTTATAAAGGTCTTCTGTTAAATATTCTTCCACTAAAATTGTGTCCCTTTTCTGTTCATACAATATATTTTAGTGGACGAAAGTGATGGAAATACTCTCACCACATAGTTATTTAGGTGGGACACTATATTAATCATATCATGTATGACTCTTGGATGGATGAGAAGAGAACTCTTTTTCCAACAAATCATATGGATAAACTCAATACAATTCCTTTGGTTACATAACTATTAGGGTTTCCCAGATATTCTTATCCCAAAAAATATTCAAAAAATGAGTCAGCTATCTCTTAGGGTCACCATATTACTTTCTTCCCTTACACAAGATAATACAGGGGAACCCTAATTTGGTAAAACACTCCCAATTGAATGATCAAGGTCCTAAAAAGTGTCTACTTTCAAAGATATTTATCACATAGTATTTTCAACTTGGATTAAATATCACCATAATATATCATGCTATTCTATTTTCATGTTTGTATTCATCTAGGTTTTATAAAAAAAATTAATTACTTCCACTAAATCTATATGTTCCAAACATATTTATGTGTAACTTCTTATATAACTCATTATTTATATTACTAACCCAAATGAAAATCCAAATATATTTATACATATGTAAACTCATCCCATGGATAGGATATTTGAAACCATTTCACGAAATGACATAGAATAAAATAAAATTGGAAAACCCTACATGAATAATCATAGAGTGATGCAAGTATCCAACCCCCACTTTTCTAGAAAAGAAATATGATTTCAAGCCAGTGAGCATTCTGATCCAATGTAACTCTACCAGGGGACACTTTACTCAAGATATATTTTAATTCCATATAAATTATTACACCTGATATTTATATAAATATAATCCTCTTCATGATTTAGGATCATAACAAATTAAAAATAAAAAACTCAATATAGATGAAAAATAAATCAATTTCCATACCTACCCTGTAACTCCTTAAATGAATGTTTGAAAATATAGAAGTAATTTAACACGTTGAAAAAAATCAGACACCCATTAATAATATAATATTTTTAATCTATGAATAAATTATTGAATAATTAATTAATTCATTCATTCATATATTGAATCATGGGATACTTTTTTTGAACTATTCAAAAATAAATTTCAAATACTTTATAATTTAGTCATGAATAAACAAGAACAATTAATTTTATCTATTATGATTGTTTCATATTATCATTTAAAGGGATTTAATCTAAACTCTTTTATATTCAAATTATGATATATTATATAAAAACTTTTATTATTAAATAATAAAAACATAATATTTTATTTATGTACTTTACATAAATTAAATATCACATATTTTATTTTATTTAAACCATTTCTCATATCAAAATTCAAAACTCCATTTTGAATGGATTAAATAATTTTTACAACTAAGATATTAATATAAACATTTCATATTGTTGTTTTTGAACTATTCATAGATAAATGTAATTTTTTTATATTTTCTTTATTTTAATTTATAAACAATTTATAAAATATATACAATGTAAATCCACTTTAATCATTGATGAAATATACCAAAATAATTTTGGTATGGTTTACCCCCCCCCCCCTTGAAATTTAGTAAAGCGCATATGTTCCTTTGTTGATAAAGGTTTTTCAGAATATTAGAAAAATATTTACTTAAAAATTAAATTGAAAATGACATAGATCATTATAGATATATATATATATATATAGTTTCTGTCATTTGGAAATAAAATGTGTAGCAGCTGTTTTGGTAGATATTTTTATTTTTCTGGGAATTTTCATAAGAATTTTTGGGTTGTATCTGGTTATTTCAAGTGAATGCATTTCACTTGGACATGTCATTTAATCATCAATGTTGTTTTTTGGGTTTCAAGAATTTTATAGAATCCATATTAGGATAGTGTACTGACATGAAAAATGGGTGGTTAAACTCTATTATTGCATAGTGGTACTTTTTTTGAAGTCCACCATGGAACAATGATTTGAAAACCATAAGGTGGATGCATTGAATATGATTCTTTTTTTTATTAAAAAAATGGCCAACCAAACTACTTTATATTCAGTTATATTATGTTCTAATAAATTTTACAATAACCATGACTTCTTCAGATAGTTTTTGTTTCACGGTTTATGATATACAAGAACTAAAATGAGTTTTTTATAAAGGCCATGTTGGGGTGCTGGATAAAACACTTTTCCATTTTTCATCATTCATTCAATAAACATTCTAATCATTGATAGATTTTCTCTGATACCATTATATAGGTTCCAAGTGGTTGTTTGACATTCTAGACACACTATAATTATAACTCCAACATACAATTATGAGTTCAATCTATTTATATGTTTGTAATGAATACAAAAAAATAAAAAGAATGGAATACCTTACACCAATAGATCTGGACTATAAAATATATTCACAAGCATCTGATTGAAATATATGAGAAGTTGAAGGAATTATTCCTTTGGTGGTATCCAAAAATCATGGTAATCATCTAATTCTTCAGTATGACCTCAATTAACATGGTAATCATCTATAACCTTGTCTAAAGGTGAGGGAGTAATAATACCAAGAATAGATTCAAATCATATAGTTTCTTTTATTAAGACCAAAAAGAAATCAACAGACAATGCCTATTTATATATCAATCTATATACCCTCTTTAGAACTCAAACATTTGACAATATTGATTAGGTTTTTAAAAAACACTAAAATATTAAAACTCCATATAACACATGCATCAATCTTTGTGATAACATTTTACTATTTTAATGATTATCCTTGGAAATTCAAACTCCTCCAATCATCATCACCAGATGATTCAACAAGTATGATAGCTGAAAGTGGGTTATGGAGGGAGAACTAAGGGTTATTTTATAGTATTATATTCCCCATGAAAATACACCATGACATAATGTCTAAATCTATATCATGGTGTACATATGGCTAAACCATAGTGTGGTCTAAACCACTACATCATGATTAGGATTATAGTGTATATATCTATCAATATATAAATTAATTATTATTTCTATGAATTTCAAACATAAAAATAAACATTATAGTATTAATGATTTTAACATAATAGATAACCTAAAAAAGACTATGCCATGAACAACATATACACAAGAGAAATAATGTCTCAAAAGAAATATTTTATTATAATATGGTTGAGTGTACTTTCAACACAACTAATTCAATAAATATGATCTGGAGGGAAAATAAATTAGTGATACATGGGTCCCCGCTCATGCTTGATCTGGCTATATAGTTCACTATGAAATCACTTTCAAAAATGTTCATACAGTTTATTATAAACTACAATGTGAATGAGTTCAATATTTTTTTCCCAATTTCTTCAATGTCTTTATGATTTATAAGTATGATATGAGAGTTTTAGGATCTAGTGATATGATTATGGTATAGAAAGAATAAGGTAAAATATTTTCCAAAAATAAAATAAGAGAGGTCCTGGGGAGTCCATACAAAGTTCTAAACTATATAAAAGAGATTCTAAATATGTGTAGTTTTATCATTATGGGAAAATTAGAAATTATATGATTAATTGTCTAGAATACCATAAAGGGGTGATATAAAATCCAGGGACATTTTTTGTCTGGTTTTTTTGTTAAAGAAATTAGTTGTTAGTTTTTTAAGGTTATATGATATTAACAATTCATTAAAAAATTATGAATATGTATAGAGGTGTATAATTAATGTAGGATGTATTCTTATATATTAAAGTGCTCATTAAAATAATGGATCAAGGGATTTATACATCGAGTATTCATATATAATGGATCACTTTAAATCTCCTACGGATAAGATCAAATATTGTGTATTTTTCAAAAAAAAAATTATTATATGATAAGAGGAGTTATTGAAAACAATTATTGTTTAAAATAAATGAGATGATGGATTTTGATACCCATGGTCTTAATTGATCCCACCACCAAACAGTTACATATTTGGAAAATTAAAATCTATTTTTGGAGAACATTCTAAAAACATAAAATACCATATACAATTTGGTTGTTAATGGTTTATTTTCTTTTTTAATATTACCACTATAAGAAATTATTACTATTTCCTTACAAAATATATTTTTTGTATCTTATCATTATGTTTTACAGAAAATATAGTTTTTGAGTGGATAATGGAGGATGTTTTGACTTAGATAATTTCAAAGTGATAAATGATTATACTAGTCTAATTTTAGGTGAAATATACTTTATATTATAAATGGGGTTAGGATGAATTGGTAAAGAATAATCTTATTATATAGAGTTTTATATAAATTATTTACCAAATGGTCTAATTGAAATGTTTTAATGAAAAAATTATAGGATGATGATGATGAACTAAGAAAGAGATTAATGGAGATAATGTAAGTTTTTAACATCAACAAAATTGATGTTATAAAATAAATAAGTTTTAATAAATGTTCCAAGTGTATAATAACATGTATGTGATTCCTAGAATCACCATTATTCAAAATCCATCATCATAAAAGATATTCACTAAATGAGTTTAGTGGGTTGTTTTATCTGATGGAAATATATATATGTGACAAGAATTACATATACATGTGATGGATTTAAAAAAATCATAAAAGCATATCAAATATGAGGCCTTCCTAGAGGTTTATCATAAAATATATTATTATAAAAGTGCTTGTATGTTTTTTTTATTTTAAAAAGTGTTTAAGAATATGAAATTTATCATTTTATATAAAAAATAGTCCTTACTTTATCATTATTTCATGTTTTTGTATATAATGTATGAAGTGAGATAATAATGGAACTCTTAAAGTAAAAAAAATGTGTTATCCCTAACTGGTGTTTAACATTAATTGTTATTTCTCATGAAAAAATGTTAAGATTAACAGGGATCATATTTTTTATAGAGATACATAACTTCCTTATGAGACAAAAAATGAAATTTTTATACTAGATGGACCACTATGTATACCACATAGAAAATCATACACGACGTATTTATTATAATAAGGGTGCATATTTTATATTCATTCCTCATACTCGAGGATAATAAGATTCTTAAAATGATAACCTCATACTTTGATATATTTCATAAACCATCCTTGAGGGTGATTCAATTTGGGGGCGGGTGGGTATGTTTCTAATCATGTCATTGGTTGAGGTTTAACCAATATGGTATCTTTCCACTACTATGGAAATAATGTCATATATTATATAGATTAATAAAGATTTATGGTGGTTATATTCATACATATATATGGTACATATAATATTCTTTTCTATTTGTATGATGTGTGTGTGATGTTATCATTCACAATGGTGAATAGCGTGAGTTATGTTCATCCATATGCTTTGTATATATCTGGAGAACAAGAATATAAAACTTTTATATATGGTATTTATATATTATGTGTCTTATAGACTCTCAATATCTTAGACAACAGGATTATATGATTATTCCTAATTTTATATGACACAGTTGGTAGACATGGTTTTAGAGATACAATGTTTTATTGAGATCTTTACAAATCCTTTTACATCTTGAGATTCAAAGATTATTTTCTTGTGGCCAAAATTTCCTTACATATATAAATTAGAGATTTTATAATTGTTTTAAATGCTACAAAGGCCTATGCAGTCAGACTTAGTGGCTGTGTGAATTGGGATTAAGTTCTATTATATATTTCTTATACAATGCATTGATAGTAAATGAAAAAGTGTTTTAGAGGATATCCAAAAGATGTTTTTTATGTATTTTAACAATTCATTACATAATACGTAACATGTGATGAAAATAAATGAAAATTATTCCAAATAAATAAAAGATATCCACAATGAGTTTTGGATAAATTTTCTTTGTTTGTTACAAATTATGTGTCATAAAGTGAATGTGTGATATGAAAATGAAGATTTATTGTAATTGAGATATTATTAGAATGGTATTATAAAATAAATACAACAACATGGTAGTTTAAACCATTTCATCGTCTATGATGGGAAAGATCATTTCATGGTGAATGTCACCACCTCATGGTTATATGTGTGGTAGTATATGTGTTCTGTGAAAACTCATGATATATCATTTCTATTTTATCCTAAGATATCTTGTTTGGTCTGTTCATTATGTAATGATTATTTGAGGAGTTAAAACATCCAACATTTTTTAAAATGTTAAAAAATTAATCATAAATTAAGATTTATAGATTATAGAAGTAGTAAATTAGGAAACAATTTTAGAGAAGCAAATAAACATTTAGAATCCAATTAGTGTCTTGGATTGAATATATAAATAAAACCATAATATGTGATTTAATGGTGGATATACTATAAAAAATCCTAGAACCAAATATCACTAAGGATCTAATTTTAATTATTAATTTAAACATAGTTTTTGAGGACCGTGGATTGAAGTAGGTCATTCCTAAGTGTTGGAGTATTCACATACCATGTGGATTCCCTAGGAGGAAGGAGTCCATTGGATTCTTCCTTGTGATATTTATCAAGGTCATGTGGAAAATATTGGAAAGGTTGGATAATTAAATAAAATATACTTCATTCCTAATTTTTTTATTTGTCCCAAACAAATCGTTATATATATTGGATTTATAGGTTTTGGTTATCATATATTCTATGTGTGGATTATTATTTTCCTCTCTAAATCCCTTTAACAATAACTATTGAATTTATCCAATGGAAATTTAATAAATGTTACATTATATTTTACAATTCATTATATATTATAATAGGGTCATACAAGTTTTTTTAAGGATTCATACAAGTTGATCAGGCTAGTATAACTCATTTCTTCAGTCGATACTCTTTCTATCTCCGTCTCGTTTTCCTAAAGAAATAATAGCATCCGGTGTTTAGATTCACTTCAAGTGGATTATTATCTCTAATTCATATAGTTAATGGTGAAATGACTTTTCCCTCAAAGGCCCCACCCATGCCATTAGTAAGTCATTTGTATCATCATAGTATTTCCTCCAAGAGGCAAAAGGCTAATAACTATCATCGAGTAGCCATAACTATCAATTAGGAGGACTTAGCATAAATCAACCTCTAATTGATATGTATTTACAATGTATGAAAATAACCAAAGGTATATATATATATATATATAAACACTTAATTGTATAAAACAAATTCTTGAGAAAACTGTTAAGATACATATAGATAACCAGTACAAAAATCATAATGCAAATGGGGAAGAATATACACCCAACAGATAAAATGAAAACCAAGATATGAAAAAATATATATGGGGTGGTCCTTGAAGAAATCCAGTAAAAAACATGAATGTCACCCGCTAATATAACCTCCCAGTACCAACAATCTCTTCCAATACCATATCCCCTAAGTTCAACCTAAATCATCTTTGAACAAGCTCCACCAACTCCAGGTTTATAATACCATCTATGACATATAATCTTTCTTCATAAAAACATCATGTGTGTGACTAAGGACCATATAAGAACCATTATCTTATAACCCTTGATACAATAGAGTAACTAGGATGAATGAAAGAAAGGATCCATATATTCTCAACCACAAAAATATTAAAGAATGTTAAGATGCCATCATCATCACAGATCCATCCTATAATGGTTTATACTTCGTAATAAACTAATGATGGTTAGTGATCCAAAAATCTTATAAATTCAGAATTCAATATCCGTTTATATGTCACATCGTGAAGGTACCATAGGTATTCATAATAAAGAATTTGTATCAGAGTATCTACATTGGTCCACCTTTTTTCACAACATTGCAAGAATCTATAAATTGGAACCCTCTAATTTTGGGGGTAAACATGTAAACCAAGTTATTATCATACACTATTTTATTACAACCCAAATATCATGTCTCCATTCTAGAAACCCATGGGGAAACAAAAACCTTGACCAAGAAAATATTTTTATTAATGGACTATCAATCCATACCATAATAACCACCTAGCGAAGTTGTAAAGGTGGGTACATAAGGCATAGGAGATAGTCTCACTCTACACAACCCAGCTGTAGGGGAAATCAATACACAACTCCTAGAATCCAGACATCCCAAAACCAGTAACCCCTGTAACATCTTTATAACTATAATAGATGTCCCTAGTGTCACTAGAAGATTAATTAGTCCTGGGAGCACTAACTCCATGGATAAAGGACTCATCCCTCAATGGAAGACACCATAGATGAGGGAGTATTGAACCCCATCAATATGGAGGACACATGCCTCATTTGAACTAAGTGAGTGCCAACCCTATGCCGATCTAGAGGATTCACACCCCATGTATGTGGGGGAGCACTAAAATCTTAGATGTATAACATAAGGGGGGGGGATTCACTAAATGAATATTCCACTATGGGAGTACTAACCCCAAGAAGGATATGATAGTCATTCATAAACCCTTGCATCATCCCTCAAATTTTAATTCCTAAAAACTACCCATCTCACCTCAGAAACAAACTCAAATGGATGAATAGTCATCGACACTTCAATATAAATAGAAATATAATTAGGATGGTCAATTTGG
Source organism: Viscum album (assembly GCA_963277665.1). NCBI lineage: Eukaryota > Viridiplantae > Streptophyta > Magnoliopsida > Santalales > Viscaceae > Viscum > Viscum album. The sequence goes on from OY728130.1 coordinate 410,241,471, forward strand.
TTTTTTACCAAAATATATATCGTCTAGACATGATGACCCTAAAAGTATTAGATAAAAAGTAAAAGTAAAAATTTTGGAATCACAAGGGGTTTTATTAATGTGGGAGTGTACCACTACCCACATATCATAATCAAAAATTGGTGAATAGTATTCAGGTACCAAAAATGGGAACATGGTACTCATTTATCTAATTTATTTCATTGATAATGTATCTTCCACTTAGTTTTATTCCCAATAGACATGTGAAATTGTTAGATTAAGGCATTTTGTATGGCTAAAGAATATGATCCAATGAGGGAGAATTATCCATTGGAAATACCTTGTTCTTTCTTTGAGGGAATTAACAGAAAGTTGAGAGTATGATTCAATCCCTAGAGATTTGCAAATGTGTTAGAAAACATGCTAAATAACTTAAATGATGGACCATATATCTGATTCATAAGAAATTCCCAGCCTAATTATGTTACGGAAGAACCCTTTTAAAAAATAATAATGGGTGTGAAATGCACCCCCATAACCCATAGGACCTAACATTCCAAAGGACTATCCATCATCATCTAACTTTATAAATGAAGAAATTGGGTGGATCCATCGAATAAACTTTATAACCAATGGTTTTCTTGTCCTACCTAAGATTCTCAATAGTCTATGGGTGTTCAGATACTTATAGATTTTTTTTCATAATGTAGTGTTTTATAATAGTAGTAGTATGAAGGTCTATGTGTATATCAGTGGTACCTACATGAAGAGATGGAATCTAATTTTGAAATAAGAATTTGTTTTTCTATACATATTGAGTTGATGACAGATGTAGATGCAACTAGCCAGAGATTGTGTATTTGTTCACTTCTTTCACTCTTGTTGATACATATTTGTATCTCTTACAGTTTCCTACGTGGACAGATATCAATGAAAAAAAGTATTCCAACATATCTTTAGAGTTCTTGTGTACATGCACTTTCCAAGAATATATGCTTCACAATTTCCTTAGCTTTCAGGCACATAAGGCATGCTGAAATGATTAGCTTCACATCTCTCTTTAGTTGGTCATGAGTGGGAAACCAGTTCTTCTATATCCTCTAAAGGATTAAGAGTCCCAATGATTTAAAAAAAGGTAACTTGATTTTGATTATCCAATTTGGGGGATTAATGGACCCATCACATTACATCATGTAGTACTCCTGGGAATTAAATTATCCATTCTTGTTAGATCTCCATATCAGGGTATCATTATCCATAAAGGTATATTTTGGTATTTATAGACTATTATAAGGGGAAACAATGTTAGAAAGAGAATTATTATGATAAAATTGACCATGAACAGTCATACTAATCTTGATGGTGTGAACATTTGTGATGTTGAGGTGATATTACATCTAAAGAGGGTTCCATTAGTTTACGTTGGACTCCCAACTGACCATCCACTTTATGTGCTACATTATATCAGTGAAGGAGTTCCTAAGAGAGGTCAAAATAGATAAGGTGAGATAATAGGAATAACCATTAAACAAATTCATTTTAAACATTCATTATAATAAATCAATAGGTGATTAATTCACAGTTAAGAGATTATATATGAATATACTAATAAGAAAATTATTGAAAGTCTTAAGATACTTGATCCTAAGGTCTCTCATTTTAGTAGGATTGATGAAATCCTTCCACAAAATAGTAATGAGCTTCCTTTTATACACAAAACTCATCTATGAGAAGTTCCTTATCATGAATTGAAAAACATTCAAGAGGTTTCTTATCCATCTATAAAGGTAGAATGAGTAGAAGAATCTTGATGTGATGACTAAGATAATAAGCCAAACCTTGACATCTTGAGACATGACTTTCCCATTCCACCTAGCACAATGATTAATGATTCTATAGAAAACACTTCTAATATAATCTCTTCAAACCTTAACACAAAACAAGGTTACAGTAAGATAATTTAATAGGAGGGATCCCCTCTTCACTCTAGGAGTACTAGAAATTTTAATTTTCTTTCCCACAAAAATTCCACTTCCAACAACAATAATGGGCCTTCCCAAGCTTATGGATTAACTGGCCACCTCATAATAATGATAAAAAATGATTTAATAGTAGTGATTATTTTCCTTGTGGGTTTTCAAAATAGAATAATTTCAATATCATATATTAAATAAGATGGTAAGAGGTTATATCTACCATATTTGATTTTCATATATAGACTGATTTGAATGAGTTCATTAAGTCACCTACTCATATAGTCTTTGAAAAAAGAAAAAATGGTTCCCCAAGATTGGATTCCCTTTCATAGCACCCCTAGTTCATTGAATGTATCCCAAAGGGGCTCCATTTAGAAGGATAGCCAAAATTAATGAGATGAGGAAGATAAAAATAATTCTGAGAAAATCATGAAATAATTCATACCTTATGAGGGAAGGAATCAAAAAGCTCCATCTGATTGTAAAAAAATCCTTCGAAATTTAAATTTTTTGGGAAAATCCCATTTCCTCGATGTTTTTTACATTATGTTAACACTTCATAACATAGTGAATAAACTTTTTTGGATGTTTCTACCTAGAAAAAACCCAGACTAATGTTGGGTGGCATGTTATTTAAAAATTTCTCTAATTATGATCATTATGATCTTAGTAATTACTATAGGGATAGTGTTCCCAAGGGAAACTGGCCTAAAATATTTGATGTCAATTTTTTTATTCTTCTTAGGAATAAAAGTAATGATGTTTGAGTTGATCCAAAAGGTTATAAATGCATGAGTGAAAAATTAACTTATCACATTATTCATATCATCATGAAAGATACCCCAATAAAATATGAATAATTTATTGATAAATCTATTTGGTCCAATGAAACTCTCTATATTGAGGGAAAAGAGGGCTTCTTTGATTTCCTCTTTATAAGGGGTGATAATAAAAGCAAAAATTTATGATTCTCAAAATAAGGAGTATTTTATCAACCATATTATATTTATTTTCCATTCCATCTTCAATGTAAATTTCATTAAAATAATTCTCTACTACATTTGAAATTTCACATTCAGAGGTATGCAAGCACCCATTGATAATGATGGCCTTAATCCTTGCTCTTATTTTCTTTTCATTATGAGTCCTTTGAAAAACATTGAATTAATATCACCATATTTTTGCGAGCTAATATTTAACTAATTTTTTTCTCATATTTCCTTGATGTTTTAGGGGTCATAAAGGCTTGAAATAGCTTTTATTTCATCTTTACAGGAACTAATTTGATGTTGTTTTATTATTTGACATACTACCAGATGTTCTTTCAGTGCACTTAATATCAAGGTGAAGGTTAAAAAAAATTCCTTCTATAATATCTTAATAACCATTTATCATTCCTTAGCATTTCAATAAATTCATGGAGTGTACTTACAAGAGGATTCATACTACAAGACTACATAATGATTTTCTTACATTTAGAGGTAACAAGCCAACCAATTTTTAAATTGAAATGCTAGGGTAACTGACAATACAATGTTAGAGGAAAGCTCAAAAAAGGGTTATAATCAGAGTGCTGCTTAGGTAGGTTGTGTCCAAAGATTCCAATGTCAACACTCTTATCATCCATTTAAAAAAACTATCCAATTTACTTACCTATCTTCCATTCATAGTGTATCTTCTCCTGGTGAATTATGATCCTACAGTTGACACCTCAGTAAGGTTACATTGATCAATTCATGAGGAAAATTCGATTGAGGAAACTCTGTTGAAATGAAGTCCATATTTCCCCTCAAGATTTAGGATAGTGTTATAGTCACCCAAAATCAACCATTTATGGATTATATTTTTAGAGATGTCCTTAAGTGATTTACATAACTCCCTTTATCTAATGTATTGTATTAAGGCATATAAAAATGCTAAAGAGAGGCATAAACCTTTAATATTGAGAGATATAGAGATACCTTGATATTTTATGATGTTGGCTGATATATGAATGTAATCAAGAATTAATACACAAAGAAGATCCATGTTTATATTATGCAGGTTAAGTGTGACAAAAATATTACCAAGATAGGCCAATTTGAAAGACATCCATTTCTCAAAGATAATTTTTATCTCTCCAAAACTGATGAGCATCAGTTTTAGGCCATTATTTAATGTATAAGGGGATTGGATGTTAGGGGGTCCCCGAGTCCTTAATAAAAGCAATAATGGAGATTCATTGTAAAAATTATTTTATCCTTATCCGGGGACCATCATCCCTTCATTCATCCTTGTTACCTTTACCTTTTTTCCCTAAATATTTTCTTCCTTGACTATGAATTTTTGTCCATCCCTACTTTTTCAGTTGTTACAACCTGTTCATTTGATGAAGATCTACATTGGTCCACCTCCTTACACATATATTTCTCAATATACTTAGAGGAGTGTGGTTCTTAAATCCCATCAGACCAAAAAAAATTAGAGGTGTGAATTTATTACACGATTGAAAATATCTGGGATCTCTATCAACGTGAGTCTTCCCCTGAGCAGCCCTAACAGAAGGTATTTGCAACCAAGGTTCAATCAACTCATATTTGACATAGGGTATATAATTTTTTCCATCATTATGAAAATTAATAGTTTATAGGTGTGTATTCAATAATTTATTTTCCTAATTCCTAAAAGAATTTATAATCGTTTCAATATTTTTACCATCATTCATGACAATCCCTACTAGCATGGTGTGTTCAGTGAACAATCCTGCTCATATCAATCTGGTCACACTGTTAGAGAGTCAATGTATTGACCACTATTTCTACATTTTTTGCATAATATATAAATTAATAGGGTGTTTCTTTGTAGTAGTTATTAATTAAGAGGGGATACATGGTTTAATCATGCATGGTTGTTCCCAATGAACCCTCTATCACATCCTTATTTTTATAAAACATGGTTTCCTCACCAAAGTTAGGAGTTTCCTAATTGCGAGTGAGTTCTTTATCATTTTTATGGGGGATCCTGTTACTTCAAAACTTTTATTGTCTTTTCTTTCAACTAATATCTATATTGACCATGTGGATCATTAATCAATGTGTTCTCAGCCTGCTTAGTATCATCCTTCTCATCGACATCCTTAGATATTCTAGTCTTGTTTATGTTTTGAGTATTAGGAGATATTATATATTCTATACCATTACTCTTTAGAAATGTGAAATCATCATGAATTTTAACCTTATATAAGATTTCTTACTTGTCCCTGTTACATTATTTTATTATATGACCAAATAACATTCAAAATAGATAGAATTTATACTTCACCTCATATTGGATCTCAAGTCACATATTCCCATCTCTTGTTGGTAAGACAACCTCTTTATAGAACCCTACGTTTTCTTAAAAAATTATTACATAATTTTAAAGAAAAACAACATTAAATAATTTCACAAATAAGACCCAAATGTTTTAGTGTATTTGAAAAATTAGGACCATACATAACATTTACGAAAAAGAACATAAATATTTATTTAATTCATTCTTCTCTAGCTTCTTATTGGACGTCGAATTCTCCTTAGTACATGTAATCACCTAATGATATACATAAAAAAGGGGTGAGGTAATATTCCAATAAAAAGGATAATAAGAACATGATACTATATATTATTGATTTAGTATAATCATTATCATCATAACATAATAATAATATCATTCTCATGAGAGGAATCATTAAGAAAAGGCATGGAATATGACAATTTATAAAAATGAAACATCATGTCTTAGTGGCCAACTACCAAGCATAGTTTCAAAAAATTATAGCATAATGTTCACACATATTTTAATTTTCTCATGAGATACATCACATTACATAATTAAATAGAGTGATATATAATTATGGGTGAACCTGTCCCATCATATCATTTATGTTGCACTATATAACTCCAGGCGCATCTGTCACATCAGAACATTTATATTATCTTGCATGCCACATAGAACATATATTAATCATAAAATAACACATGGAATGGAATTTGGTTAATTTCATAATAATAAAACTATAAAAATTGGGTTCCAAAATGAAAGAGGAAATAAAATAATTGAATCATTAACCTTGAGTGAAGAAGAAACAATCTCGATAAGTAAAAGGTGTGTTTTTGGAAAGAAGAGTTCTGTTGTAAAACATTTTTTTGTCATAAAATCAAGTAGAAAACATTTATATAACATAAAATGTAATATAATTATGAATAAATTATATTTATGGAATATTAATAATAAAAATGGGGTCAAATAAGGGAGACCCAAATAATGATTGTTGGGTTCGAGAATTCCCCTTACCTTGTATTTGGACGATTTCTTCACTTTAATGTCTTATATAATCACATTAAATTAATAATTAAACAATTTAATAACCTTTTATAGATTAATATTATTCATAATTGTTTTATTAAGTCCATTTATGGGTTTTTCAATGAGTTATAGTTTTTAATTTCATTGTTCGGGAGCATTAGTTTTCATTGTTTTAATAATCGGTTCACTTGTATTCATGAATGCAAGTTCATGTAAAATGAGATCAAATATACATAATTGTTATTATATGTTATTAATAATATTAATTAATTTATGATTGTCTTATAAATAATTTTTTAATATACAATGAGTATGAATCATTAGATAAAAGTTATTGATGATTGTTTTAGGTTAATTTTGGCGGTTTTTTGATCACAACGAACTCGTTTTGTTTTACCATTTAGTATTATGTATAAATGTTAGTTCTAGAACATAAAGAGGTTTTTATCACAAAAATTAAAATCTATTTTAAAAAGTTTAATGGTTTTATTAAAATATTTGAAGGCATTTATGGAAAAATAAATTTAATCATCCTTGATTTCGGTAAATTGACACTTCACGGGTGACGATTTCATTTTTATAAAACACTGAGAGGGATGAATTTAATGATGAATATTCCATTAACAAGATATAATTATATTATATATAATTTAAAAGTTTTATTATACTTTTTTGATGATTGTATTGGAGGGTAGAATAATAAAAGGAAATAAATTGAATGTAAATTAAAAGAAAAAGTTGCAGGATTTGCCTCTTGAATTATCCTCTTGAGATCCTCTTCAGGGAACCTAGGCTTGGACTTTTGATGCGACCAAGATCTCCTAGATATGGTAAAATGGATAGTGAAGATTTTTTTCTTCAAAATCTTAGCGTGGCTCAAATCTTGAGAGGTGTGAGGAGAATAGGGTGTGTGGGTAATATTTATAGTGCATGAGATAGGTGTTTTCTTATTATTTAATTCATTAGTTTATTATTTTTCTCAAGACAAGAAATAATGCTGACTGTTATGACTAAAAATATTAATTAGATATTATGAGTTCTAACCAATGGTGCTTACATCAATGATGACTCAATGAATAGAGCATTTAGCTTCTAATGTATATATACCATAAATTATCATATTTCACTATTCACCACAAATTCAAATAATTCAAAAAAATACCAAACATTCTCCCAAACCATTTATTGAATTGTGGAATTAAAAAAATAACTCCATTTTATGAAAATAATTTTCTAAATATGATTAATTTAATATTTAATTAAAATCATCATTTAGTTGGAAAATACAAATTTTAAAATTATAATTGATTGTATAACACTTTGAAAAATTACTTAAGGTCTGATAAAATTATCAAAAAATCATTATACATAAAAATATTAATTTATGACTACATTTTATGAAAATAAATTTTCTTTTAAATTATTAAATTACTCATAAATTTATAATTTAATATTTATGACTTAAAAAACACCAACACTTAATTAAAAATTCTTAAACATTTATTTACTTAGAATATGATATAATTATACCAAAAATATATTTATAATATGCCTAAATTTTATTTATAATTTTATTAGTGTTGTTACTATTCATTTTTCTAATTTAATATCTCTATGGTTTATATTACTATTCCTAAGGTCAAGTTACTATTTCATCGGTATCTGTTCCTTAACTTCTTTAATTACTTCTTATTTAATTAATTATTAATTTATAATGTTTTTATTATGGTATTTAAATGATTTTATGAGATTTATACTATGTGACATTACTATAATAAGGGAGAAATTTCTTTGATAAAAATTTGGGCCGTTACATTCTTCCCCACTTTTGAAATTCCACCCTTAGAATTTTATTTTACATAAACAGGTGAGGGTACTTCTCCTTCATTGCCTCCTCTTGTGCCCATGTTTCTTCTTCATACTTACGGTTCCTCCACAAAACATTGACAAGGTGGGTTTTATTGTTTTGTAGAACCTTATCTCTCCGGTAAAGAATATTTATTGGATGCTCCTCATTAGAGAGATCATCTTCTAGTTGTATCACCTTTGAGTTCAGTACATGCGAGGGATCTGGTATATACATCCTCAAGAGTGATACATGGAACACATCATGAACTTGAGACATATTTGTTGGAAGTGAAAGATAATAAACCATGGATCCTATTTGATCAAGGATCTCCAAAAGGCCAATTTACTATGGGATAAGATTCCCTTTCTTTCCAACCGCATGTACCTCTTACTTAGTAATATTTCGAGGAAGACTTTATCTCCAATGTCAAACTCCTAGTCCCTTTGAAAGTTGTAATCATAGCTATTTTTTGAATATGAGCATCTTTGCTATGTTATTGGATGACTTGAACCTTCTCTATCATATCTTTCACAAGATTAGGTCCAAGTATCTTTATTTCACCAACTTCATCCCAATAGGTTGGAGTTCTATATCTCTTTCCATTTAGAGCTTCATATAGAGACATCTAAATACTCAAGCGGAAGCTATTGATGTATTAGATCATAACTAATGTGATATTCTAAAATCAACCAATTTTAAATTTAAAAGATCAGGCTCTTTATATATATTTTAGCTTCTAAATAGTTCTTTTATATTGACTATAAGTTTGGGGGTGATAGGTCGGGATGAAATTCAATTCAGTACTCAAAGCATGTTGAAGACTCCAACAGAATTTTGATGTGAATCTGGGATCACGATTTGAGATAATTGGTAGTGGAACACCATGCAGTCTCACCATTCCTTCATATATATCATTGCATGTTTTTCAAGTGAGATATCTTCCCGAATAGAGATAAAGTAGAAGTCTTTGTGAGTCGGTCCACCACAACAAATATCACATTATTTCCTTTGTATGCATTTGGGAAACCTATGATAAATTCCATAGTGACATTCTCCCATTTCTGCATGGGTATATAAAATTGTTTCATCATACATTTGTAATTTTTTCACCTAGATTTAACTTAATGACATCTCAAGAACCTTAATATATAATCCAAAATATCATTCTTCATGTTGTCTCACCAAAAGTGTTCTTAGATATCCCGGTACATCATGGAACTTCTGTGATAGATACAGATAGTTGAGCTATGTGCATTTTACAATAGCTCCTTCTTTATCCCAGGTGATGAAGGTACACAAAGCCTCGTTCCAAACCAAATAACACCATCATCTTCGATATGGGACTCTTTATTCTTCTGTTCCTTTATTGCATTCATATTCTTTTGTAACTCCAAATCATCCCTCTGTGCCTCCATAATCTTCTCTTGGGTATATGGATGGTAAATCACTTGGGAAGGGTAATATGTATTCACTACTATTATGATTTTCAAATCCATCCTTTTCATATCCCTGAATATAGGCACTTTCCCAATACACAACATGGATAGAGTTTCCGGTTCTTTTCTGCTAAGAGCATTAGCTACCTTGTTTACCTTGCTGGGATGGTAGTGAATAGAGAAATCATAGTCTTTGATTAGATAAAACAATATCCTTTGTTTCATGATGAGAACCTTTTGTGTGAATATATACTTTAGGCTCTTGTAATTGGTATATATGTCAAACTTATCATCATAGAGGTAGTTCATCCAAATTTTAAAGGGAAAAATCACAACGGCTAGCTCTAAATCATCTGTCGAGTATTTCTGCTCAAGGATATTCAACCACAATGAGGCCTATGCTATAACATTAATATTTTTCATGAGTACACAACCCAAGACTTTCTTATAATGATTAATTTATATAAAAAAAAATCTCCACTTTTAAGTAATGTGAGTAAAGGTTAATCAATGAGACACATCATTATCTCCTTGAATATTTCCTCACATTCTTCTACATATGCATACTTTTCCCATTTCCTTGCTAACATAGTTACTGGGATTAGAAATAGTGAAAACTTTCTCACAAATCGTTGATAGTACCCTGATAATCCAAGAAAACTACAGATTTCTATAACACTAGTGGGTCTGTTCCATTCTTCAATTACCTTTATTTTTTAAGGTTCCACAGAAATTCCCTCCCACGGGATCACACATCCCATGAATGTGACTTGGTTTATCCAAAAGTACCACTTTTTGAACTTGGAATACAACCTCTCCATCCATAATGGCGAAAACACAAGACTTAGGAGTTCTTAATGTTCTTATTTTCTCTTTGAGTAGATGAGATTATCATCAAAAAACCTACCAAAATTGTGTTGAGGTAATGTATAAAGAATATATTCATCAAGTCCATAATGATGGTAGGGTAATTAGTATGTTCGAAAGTCATCAACAAGAACTCATAGTAACCATACGTTGTACGGGAGGCTATCTTATAAATATATTCCTTCTTCTTCATTAGCTGATGATATCTAGAATAAATATCCACCTTTGATAAGTTCTGAGATCCTTGTAACTGATCAAATTATTCATCAATCCTTTGAAGAGGATACTTGTTCTTTATGTTGATCTTGTTGAGTTTCTGATAATTGATAAATAGCCATATATATCCATCCTTCTTCTTGAAAAATAGCACCGGAGCACTCCAAGGTGATTCAATAGGGCATATAAACCATTTATTCAAATGATTTTGTAGCTTCTTCTTTAACACATCCAATTCTATAGTATCCATCGTATAGGGACACTTTGAGATAAGAGTAGCTCTGGCTATGAATTCTATTGAGATCTCTACCTCATGATTCGGGGTATTCTGGGAAATTATTTTGTAAATACATCAATATATTCCCTCAGGATGGGAATTTCCCCTAGGTTGATAACTTTCTTTGACTTAACCATTTAATTGATGTATGCATCTTCATAAGAAATCAACACCCGCACCAATGAAGGATTTTATAAAGGAGAATCATGATCATCCATTCATTTTTTGAGGAGAATGGGATGGTTCTCAATATAAAAACATGTATCGTTTTTCAAAAAGTTTATATGAAATCTACATTACGAGAGTCAATCCATCCCCAGTACAGTGTCGAACTACACCAAGGGAAGTATTATGAAATTTTCTAGGAGAATCTTCCAATATATTCCAATAAGAGAATAGTCAAACAGTCGGGTTTCTATGAGTTCTCCACTTAGTGTTTTTACAGATATCTCAACTTCAAGGTTTCGGGACTTTGATTCAATAGTTATAGAAAACTTGCAAGATATAAAGGAATGATTAGAATAAGAATCAATAAGACTTTTTTCCTTTCATGAGTGAATTAGAAGTGTACCTTGTATGCCTTCATTTTCTTTCTCCACTTCCGTAGTAGTGAAAGCATAAGCCTTCACTTTTTCATTTAGATTTGGTGGTTGATGATGCTGATTAACCTCGAGAACTAAAGGTTTAGTGCATTGGCTTGCTTAGTTCCATTTCTCCCTACAGTTATAGCATTGTACCATCGGTGGTTCTCTCCTTTCCGACACCACATTGTCCAGCATCTTCATGTCTTTTCTAAATTCATGAGTATAGTAGCCTTATCTACCACACTTGAACAATTTCCCTATCCCATTATGACAGTTCTCAATATTCTTCTTCCCACATTCATGACATGTGGGTGGTTGAGTTTTCTTCCCACATTTCTCAATATATCCTCCATCTTGAAACTCTATCTTTCATTTCTTATCATCATATCCTTGGATCTATTCTCAGAGCCTCATCACCACATTGAGAGAACATCAAATAACTTCTTCATAACTCCCATTATCTCAAATTTCAAGAGACTTTCAAAGGTATGGTTTTAAAACACTAAATAATCTATCAATTTTTTGTCATTATTGATAACAAACCCCGAATTGTACCTTAAAAGTCTTGTGAAATTTTATTTATAGTCCCTGATATATTCAACATCCTTTTTATTCAGATATATATATTATCTCTCAATATTTGTATGGATATTTTAATGGAAATAATTTTTAAGAAACATTATCTTAAAATCATTCCACTCCATCTCTTCAATTTCCTCCCTCGGCTTGGTGTTCTTAATCAAAACCCACCATTGGTCAGCCACCCCATCTAGATGATAAATGAGAAGATTCACTTTCCCTGTCTCAGTATAGGTATGCACATAAAATTTCTTCTCATTTGAGTTGAACAACTATTGCATGACAAGTGGATCAGAAGATCCACTAAATATCAGTGGTCATTACTGCAAAAAAAAAATTGATACACATTTCCTCCATCTTAGTTGATGGTTGATTTTCTACATTATTAGGGTTATTTTCTATAACTTGAGACTACTAGGTAAGAATCACCATGAAATTTTGAGCTCCACCACTCAAATCATTGGGGATGTCATTCAAGTAGTCGCTACATTGTCCCTCACACATGTTGTTAGCCTAATTTCTCTAGGTTCCCACCATTTTATAAAATAGAAAAAGCTTGAACAATAAAAAAGTAAAAATTTAATGAATAAATAATTTATTCTTTTATACAATTAAGTCAGAAGGCATATATTATGGGATCCCTATGTTTATAATTTTCTAAAACAATTTTTCATGGGTTCTTTCATATACTTAGCCTCATACTAAGGGATTTCACTTTGGTTCTCTAAACATATTTCACAAATAATCTATACCATCCTCTAATACCAACTATAGAGACCCTTATTTTTCTTACTATACTCTTACATCATTTTAAACTCAAAAAAATCATTACACATTGAGGAGCCAAAGGGTTTAGTGTCTTGTGAAAATTAGGACTATACATAACATTTAAAATATAAAACATAAAAATCAATTTAATTTTTATTTAATAGCTTCTTATTGGCCCTTCAATTATCCTGATTTTATATGTAATCACATGAGGGGGGCGAGATAAAATCCCAAGTAAGAGGATAAATAATAACATGAAACAATATTACATGGGTTGAGAATAATCATTATCATCATAACATAGGAATATGATCATAATCATGAGAGGAATCATTAAGAAAAGTCTTTGAATGTTGAAATTCCTAAAGATGAAACATCATTCCTTAGTGGTAAACTACCGAACATTGTTTTGAAAAAAGATAGCAACATGTTCACGTGTATTTCACTTTTTTCATGAGATAAATCACATTACCCAATGCATTGGTGTGCTATATAATTTTTGGTGCACTAGTTAAATCATAAAATTTACATTGTGCATATAATTCTCTCTTCCCTCGTCACATCATAACATTTATATTATCATGCATTCCACATAGAACATATATCAGTCATCATATAACACATGTAATGGAATGAGTTACATTTAATAAGAATAAATTCATAAACATTGGTTTCCCAAATGAAATAGGTAATAAAATACTTGAACCTTATAACTTGAGTGAAGAAGAAATAATCTTGAGAAGCAAAAGGTGTTTTTTTTAAAGAAGTGTACTTAGCATCTAATGTATATATATTGTAAATTTTAATGTTTTACTATTCAACAAAAAATTCAAGTAATTCAGAAAAATCCCAAAAACTCACCCAAACAATTTTTTGATATGCATAATGATAAAATGAACTCCATTTTATGATAATAATTTTCAAAATATGAGTAATTTAATTTTTAATTCAAATCATCATTTACTTGGAAAATACATAATATGAAATTATAATTAATTTTATAACACATTGAAAATTTACTTAAGGTATCATAAAATTATCTTAAAGTCATAAGAAATAGAAATAATAATTTATGAATACATTTTATGAAAATAAATTTTCAATTTTTTATTAAATTAATCAACAAATTTTAATTAAATATTTATGACTTATAAAAAATAGCAACACTCAAATAATAATTTTAAAACATATATTTTTTTATACTATAATATAATGATACCATAATTTTATTTATAATATGAATAATTTTTATTTATACTTTCTTGGGTGTGGTTACTATTCATTTGGTGGGTTTACTATAAACGAGGTCCATATTACTATTCCTATATTCAAGTTACCATTTCATCAGTATTATTTCCTTAGATTCTATAAATACATATTATTTCATCAGTTATTCATTTATAATGTTTTTATTGTGGTCTCTAAATGATTTTATGTGATTTATACTATGTGAAATTACTATAAGAAGGGATAAATTCCTTTTAGAAACTTTTTGGTCATTGCACTCTTCCACCGGAGTTGTGGACATGTCATCCTCTGCCAAAATCTTAGCATATTGTCCAAAATGTGGATTATTTGTTTTCTAGTTTATTCAAATGGGATCCCCCAAAGAAGAAGAAATATAACATAATATTCTCGGATTCCAATAGATCTAGTTCAACCTGCATATGTGAATCTATACATGTGTATGTGTGTTCTAGACATTAGTGGGATCAAAACTCTTATCCCATTCCTATATGAATACGAGTCCAAGTTTCAGGGAGACTGATACTATGCTCTATTTCCATCTCTATCAATCATAATATGGGAAATCTATCGGATAGTATCCCCCCTCCATCTCTATCATCATCCACATATCAAAGTCCCATATCTCCACAATTCTTTAGCTAAGATCATTAAACTAACAAAGGTTTTCAACATTTGGGATCAAGACCCACACAATAATAGAGTACCTATATAGATTCACACTTTATTCTACCAGTTCTTTGTGTGAAAAGACATGGGAAAATTTTCCTTTCTTTATTACACATCCAAGTGAAGGTGTATCAAAATCAGAGAAAGAAAGACCAGATGCAACCTTCACCACTTTTGAGAAGTTATTCTTTTGACCAAAGACATCAGGGGGATGGTGTTTTGTCACTTATTTTTACTTATTATCAAGGTATAAAATCTATTTTTTCCAATGTAATCTATATAAGTTTCATCTAGGTCTTCTCCGTTTATATTTTTGGAAGAATGCATCTTCTCACAAACTCCTAGATCACCTGACTTAGGTTTTTCCCCATTCACCCCTTGTACTACCATGCTCAAAATTCTTATTTACTTATTTAAAACATGAATTAGATGAAAAATTTACCTTTTATTATAGCATAGTTGATTGGGTTAGCTGAAAAGATAAGGAATCTATTCCATGAATCAATATTACATACCTCAAATTTGTTCTTGAATCATTCATCTCAATGAATAGATCACAATGCTATAATATCACTATTAACATAATGTCTCGGTTAAATAATATGAAAAAATTAATTAATAATAATTACAATTATTATATATATATATATATTATAAATGAAGGCGTTCTAACACCACTTGACACACATCTTATAATTATATCATTCCCGCCCCTCTATCTTTCCATTTTTGTGTATTTATTTATATTAATTACATTTTTAACACATATATAATATGGGGGAACAGCCTCTAGTAAATTCCACTGGCCCCCCACTTATTCCATTTTGATAATTTTTGTGGTATCCAAGTGGATGTCGCTTACATTAAACATCAGTCTCCATGAGTATATACACCACTTTGAAATTCAAAACACCAAATGCAGATGACCTTTTTCCTCATGTCAACTGACACTTAAAGACACCATTACACCTCCCCTACCATTTCATGTCACACCCTATGAGATCTTCATCCACGAATTTCTTCCCTATAATATTATGTCACCATTATCATAGATAATATCAACATCTTGGTAAACTACCCATCATCACCATATCCACTTCCGGCCAAAATTGATCCCTCTCTAACTTCATCAATACTAGACATCCTAAGGGTGAATTATATTAATATCTCCCATGTGTAAAGAAAAATTTAGTTGTAAATAATAAATGGTTTCCAATTTATCAAATTATTCATCAATAATGGGAATCAAATCCAAAATAAACTGATGGAAAAATGATCATAAATTGTATAAAAGTTAAAAAAATATGAATAAATCGTGAATACAATAGAATCAATTTCAAAATAATGTTCCCTAACTTGATGGTGAAACACTGACACTTCAATCTATTTCTATTGACGTGGTTTGATCATCATAATCACCAACATCTAGTCTCAAATCATGCTCATCACCAACTGATAACCACTACTCCCAGTTCCTCAACTAATACTAGGGTGTGTACATCTCACAATAGAATTTGGGGGAATATGGTTTAAATATCTAAAACTTGGGTTTAAAATTATTCATAAAATACAATCATTAGGGTCAATCTTGGGAACTACCAAAGAAAACTAAAATTATAGTTCTCTTATGGTATACAAACCCTTTCAAATTCAATGGATACCTTATATTTCTAATACATTTATTCATTTTGAGGAAACATTATAATTCCCATAAAAATGAAAGAGTGGGCTAAAAATAATATTTTTATACTAAAAATATTATTATCAACCCACCTATATTCTCAAAATTCCACACTAGATCAAAATTTCATCCAAAAATAAAATAAATTATTACAAATCCAAAACACTAAAAACTGGGATATCCACATCACCATCCGAGATCTATGAGTAATATTTATTTTAGTAATAAATATTTAAAATCACATAAAACGTTAAGAGGATAGAAATTCACCAAAACATTAATTTTTGGTAAACATGGCATTTCCAGGTCAACAGATACACTATGTACTTTTTTTAGGACATCTACTAAGGTAAATTTATTATTTAACTTCTAGAGACATCCAGAGACTCTATAACTCTAAATGAATCTATGTAACAACTAAAAAACACGCATTTCACTACATCCTCCCCACCTTAA
The DNA here is from genome assembly GCA_963277665.1 of Viscum album. Lineage (NCBI taxonomy): Eukaryota > Viridiplantae > Streptophyta > Magnoliopsida > Santalales > Viscaceae > Viscum > Viscum album. Next base: position 410,258,376 of record OY728130.1, read on the forward strand.
AATTTTTTTCATCCTTAAAAAGGAAATAATAGGATATTATAAAAAATAAATCACACAAAACAACATCATGTGCCAAAACCACAATAGGAAAAAATATCCTTCATCATTAAAGGATTGAGATATAAGTGAACTGAAAACTCCCACATACAATAAAGGAAATTAATTATTGGATTATTCTATTAATTTTTTTTTTTGATGAACTCAAATAATTTTTCTTATTTCTCAGATAAATTATGTGTTTTAATATAATATTGCTTTTTCAAGAAAAAAATATAGAATTCAGATAAGTGTGAAAGATACTGAATATCATTTGAAGTGACCAAATAAAGAAAGACTCCCTTCCAAATAAAGTTAACTTGGTAGTTGGATAAAATTATTCTATGTGTTAGGGATACCATAAGAATGATTTGATCAACCATAATTTGATCCAAATGACCACATTACCATTTAAGCAACCATAAACAAATTTCATTAACTATCATAGTGTTAGAATAATATCGTGGATCTACCGCAATATGACTTGGAACAAACATGAGAAGTATTTAAACTAGTAAATCTAGTTAGAGCCAAAATATATTCAATGTATAGAATATTATTCATGAAGTAATTAGATAAATCACATGATGACCATTTGAGTGAATTCATATTGAACTTCTGTGAGACCGCATGTTGAACTTTCAAGTGACCACAAGTTGTATTACAAGGTATCACATAAGGGAAATAAAAATGTCGTTTGTGGAAGGATAAAGGGATCAAATGACTAAATCCAACTGACCACATGAATAGTTTAATTTAAAAAAAATTACCTAAGGGTGAAGCTACCATAAGTTGTATCTACATTGACAAAGAGTGACATTGCTACCAAGAATAATGCTCAAAATCAAAAACAACTAGTTTTAGAATTTAATGAAACATATAAGATAAATTGATATGTGTTATTCTAATAATAATCTTTTCTCAATGGAAACTTATCATAAAATCATGTCAAATAGAAGAAATCCTTCAACATGGAAAGTGGGTGGTGTGCTGGAACTTTTCTCTAGAATTTTCACTCTCATGTGAAACTCTATTTTCTAGATGAAATTTAAAAAAAAATAGAATAAGAACAATGTGACTGAATAAATCATTTCAGATCCTCCCTCATACTTATAAAAGTTGGAGAACCCTATCAATCAACCAACATTCAATAAGAGATTGAGAATCATAAAACGTCACTAGATGTATTAACGATCTTTGTTTTCTTTACATGTTGATTTATGATTTTATTTTCTATATATTTATTGATAACATATCATATATTATATTTTGAATTACTCTGATACTTATTTCCCTTATTTCAACAAATTTTGTTATCTCATTTAAAACTATATAATAGGATTTGTATATCCTATACTACCATGTGCGTAGTTATTTTCTAAAATCCAAATACTTTTTATGGATTTTTATTAACTTTTTATAAACATACTAGGTAGTGTCATAATTTCAAATGTATATGAATAATATCCATCTTGGAGCTAAACTCTATTTTAATTCCACCATGTTTTATTTTACTTTCACTTCTTGTTTTCAACTTCACTATAAAATCATTTTATAACTATTTATTTTCAATGAGTATTTTTCAAAATGATTTTATAAATATTTACTCTAATAGTTTTATTTTTCAAGTAATATAAATATATTTTGTTTGATATAATTATATTTTTTTTCAAAAATAAGATAATTTGATTTATTTGAACATGGAATTTATCAACACTTTAGGAAAACATTTTAATGTTTCAAATTATATATTCCTACTAAATTATTAGATTGGGACTAAATTTTAAATTCAGGGGATTTAAATCTATAATTTTCAAAAAAAAATAATTTTTTATACTGTAGGCTCAATTCATTTCCTATTGAGTATTCCTTATAGACAGAAATTTGGTATTAGAGTAATAAAATTATTTCTTTTCAGGATCTTTATTTTTACTGTATTTATTTTAAATTAACCTTGATGATTTCCTAAAGGTGAGATATCATATTTATATTTAATTAATAGTCTATTATCATGGATTCTAAAACTGAAGGGGATTGTACAAATCAACCTTTTTATTTTATAGGGACTAACTATTCTCAGTGGAAAATTAAATTGAAAATATATTTTGTGTAACATCCCAAGTAAATGAAGAATAAGACATATTTTATATTTATTAATATTTGTGAATTAAATATTAATTTTACTTTAAAGGGGTTGGTATGTTCGATAGCGTACCCTATACGCAACAGCGGGTTTCTTTGGAATCTTACGTTGCACACTAATAATATAAAATTGTTATTTTAAAAGGTAGTTAACTCCTAGCCGTTGTATTGGTGGGAATGAACAAAACTAACTAAAATGTGATTATACATGTTTGTTAAATATAATTACATTTATAAAATAAAAGTTAGAGGCTTAAAAAGTGAATGAATCTAATTTTAAGCATAATTTTCATTAAACTGTCGATTTATCGCCTTTTAATGGAGAACAATTTTTAAATATAGTTTTGGTCACTTTAATACATTATAATTGACTATATGAAATCATTATTTAGAATTGGGACATAAAAATTTACTTTGTGTGATTTTTTGGAATGTTTCCGATAAAGTTCCTTTTTTTAATGAATAGTGAAAAATATTGTATTTTAATTCAAAAGTACTTTTTAATCTAATTTATTTATATGGTTATATTATCTTTTTAATTGGTTTTAAAGTGAATTTAAAATATATTTTTACCATTTAATCCAATTTTGGTCATTGGAATTAATTTCACGGTGAAATTGGACATAAACAAGTATCAATCTTTTGATAGTTATTGTTTCTTAAAAACACGTTATTTGTTTTAACAGCAAAAATTAATTTTTAAATTAATTAATGACACTTTTATGTTTTTAATTTGGAAAAATAGACATCATTTTTGAATTCGTGATATCAAATATATCTTAGGCTGAATTGTTGGTATTTTTCTGAAAAACCTCAATTTTTGATGAATAGTGACACCACTTAGTGGTAGTTAAAAAAACTGACTTATTCATTTAAATGTAATTTTACCACTTCTGTGAATTAAATTTCAAAGAACCGATATACATGGTTGTTATCAAGAAGTAAAATGTGGTTCAATAAGATAAAAATAATTTTGGGTGAATAGTAACCTTTGACTTTTATTTACCGTGGTTAAAGGTAAATAAGGTAATTCAAGGTTAAAAGAATATTATAATAATTACAAATTACCTTAACACTTGTCCAAACTTTATTTTTTGAGTCATTAAAGACCATGGGCATCTTTGGGTTGATTTTGGGACCCCTTTGAGCCACTTGGGAGTGATAATGACAATTTAGACTAATTAATTTAATGTAAAGGAAAAATAGACATAAACACAAATATTTTAGTAATTAATTTTTATATGGTGTTATATAAGAAATATTTTTGACTATAAATATTAATTGTAAATCTAAATAAATTTATAACATCATAGTATTTTTTTAATAATTTTTAGACATCGAATATATTAAATTATTTATGACACAATAATGATACAGTATTTACCTCATTAATAAATTATTTAAATAAATATTATTATAATTTTTAAAATATTATCCAAAACATGTCCAATTATAATTTGATGATTTTATTTCGAATATGAGTCATCTTATCTTCTACCTTAATGATTTTTGGACCATTATAAACCAAATATAATTATATAATAAAATAATGTTTTCACACTTTCCTAAAGAGCCCCTCCTCTCCCTTATAAAAAGAGACCAGTTCTATGCAATTCCTCAAACCTCTCAAGCCATTTGGCTCGTCTAAACACTGCTCAATTAATCTCCCTACATCCCTCTCATCCTCCTAGAAGCCTTACCTTAGGGATAAGGCACTTCAAGAAGTCATTTTTGTTCAAAATAAAAGAAGTTACCTAAATTAAAGGTAACGATTTCTCTTAAATTTTTTTCTTTTATTTTACTTCTCTAACCTCTTAAATATTTTTATTTACTTTATTTTGTAACAACACCAGTATCCTCAATATACTAAGATGTTTTTCTGAGAAGCATTCGAACTACACTTACACACACCTTCATCTAATGGATGAAGAACATAATGTTTCTATGGATGGAAAACTAACGCCTCCCGAAACGATGATTGTTCAATTACATCTTACCGCCTCTCATGGTGGCCATTATGGTGGAACTGTATTTATATATGATGTATAAAGTGTTTATTATTTCATTATTCTTTTGTACTTCCCAATTATATCAAACCTGTATGGTTTCCATAGTGGGTAAATACGATAATCTCATTTGAGGAAGTGCGGACTACCACCCCCTCAAAGTGATGGGACTCGTTAATGCCTTATGTGGGATGTATAAAGGACAGAGTTAATGATATTATATATGATATTATAATGGAATTATAATATTCCTATGTATAATTATGTTTTAATTCCATTAAAATAATAAATAAAAATGAAATTAGTGTTCATGCGTATAGACGGCTTACCGTCTCCATGAATGGTGCCTTTCATTTCTTATCTCTAAACATTATGTACTATTAAAAAACATGTATATACTGGATATATATGATATATATGATATCCAAATAATGAATATCATTCTGGATATAATGAACTATTGACCACATGGACAACTTGTAAATTTAAGGTTTCCATTTTGACTCAAGTTCCAAATATCGACAAAAATGAACATTATTAACTTAAATGATTACATAATGTTTATAACATGGTAATAAGTTATATAAAATGAATAACAAACTTGAAAAATGTTCTTAATCAAGTAGAAATTAACTTTAGATTATTATTCAGGAAATTAAATAATGAACGGGTCAAGTCATACATGAGGTAAGAGACTTTGTCTCAATCTCTTTTCATTGAGGCATTTTTAGTTTTATACACGACTTTATCGAATGGCTCAAGTTGAAATTTTAGAGTTAAAGAAGCAATTACAGGAGTTATTAGATAAAGGTTTCATTCTACCTTGCACATCACCATGGGGTGCTCCTATCTTGTTTGTTAAAAAGAAAGATGGTACAATGAGACTTTGAACTGATTATAGAGCATTGAATAACATCACTGTTAAGAATAAGTATCTTTTTCCTCATATCGATGATTTGTTTGATCAGCTCTAGGGAGATTAGTATTTTTCGAAGATTTACTTGAGTTCAGGGTACCATCAGTTGAATGTAAAGGAAGCAGATGTTCCAAAGACTTTGTTTCGTACTAGATATGGCCATTATGAATTTTTAGTTATGCCTTTTGGGTTAACCAATGCACCTACTATATTCATGGATCTTATGAATAGAATTTTTCGTGGGTTCTTGGATAAGTTTGTGGTTGTGTTCATTGATGATATTTTGGTTTATTCTAAAAGTAAATAGGAACATGAATTTCATTTAAGGTTTGTCTTGAAAACCATAAAAGAAAAGAAACTTCATGGAAATTTCAGCAAGTGTGAGTTTTGGTTACAAAAAATTTCATTCGTTGGTCACATTGTTTCAAACAATGGCATAACTATTGATCATGCTAAAAAAAAGTTGTTGTAGAATGGCCAAGACAAAAAATATAACTGAGATTCATAGTTTTCTTTGTTTGGAAGGTTATTACCAGAGGTTTGTTGAAAATTTTGCACGGTTATCTAGTCCAATGACTAAGTTAACTCGAAAAGCTGTTAAGTTCATCTGGACAAAGAATGTGATGATTTTTTCAGGAATTGAAAAGAATATTGGTGAATGCTCTGGTTTTGGAACTTCCTTCCAGAAATGGTGAGTTTGTTATCTACAGTGATGTTTCTTTGAAAGGAATGGGTTGTGTCCTAATGAAAAATGATCAGGTAATTGCTTATGATTCATGTCAGTTGAAACCAAATGAGTTAAATTACCCTACACATGATTTGGAATTAGATTCTGTTGTTTTTTATTTAAAAATTTAGAGGAATAATTTGTATAGAGTGAAGTGTGAAATATATACTGATCACAAATGTTTGAAGTATATAATCACTCAGAAAGAATTGAACATGAGATAGAGGAGATGGTTGGAATTAATCAAGGGTTATGATTGCATGATCCTTTACCATTCGGGAATAGTAAATAAATTGGTTGATTCTTTGAGTCGAAAATGTAACGCTTCATTAACCATGCTACGTTTGGAACAAGATCCTTTGTTTTTTTGATTTGATGAATTATGGCATAGAAGTTGTTGGTGCAGGAAATTATTCTGTTTTGTTTCAGGTGTCAGTGTGATCATCTCTATTAGACATAATAAAGAAAGCGTAGAAGGAATACAGTGAGTTGTAGAAAAAGGTAGTGTTGGTTCAGAAGGTTATGTTGCCTAAATATAACATTGATAATGATTGTTTTTTGAGATTTGGGAAGAGATTATGTGTAACTTTTGATTCACAGTTGAAGAATGAGTTGTTATGTTAAACTCATAGTTCTCCATTTTCAGTTCATTCTGGTAGTTCTAAGATGTATAGAGATCTTTGAGGGTATTACTGGGGGGATGGAATGAAAAGAGATATTGCTTATTTTACTGTGAAGTGTTTGACTTGTCAGTAGGTTAACGCAGAGCGACAGTTTTCGAAAGGAATGCTTCAGCCTCTACCAGTGCTAGAGTGGAAATGGGAAAATATATCCATGGACTTTATTGTGGGATTAACAAAGACATCTCGAGGTAATAATGAAATCTAGGTTATAGTTGACAGATTGACTAAATCTACTCATTTACTTCCTATTAAAGATACTTTGTCTCTAGATCAACTTGCTTGGTTGTATGTTAAGGTGATAGTCAGGTTTCATGGAGTTCCCCTCTCTATTGTATCTGATTGTGATCTCAGGTTTACTTTTAACTTTTGTAAAGGCCTTCAGAAGTCATTGGGTACTGAATTAAATTTTAGTACATCTTTTCATCATCAATCATATGGGCAGTCAGAATGACCAATTAAGACCTTGGAGGATATGCTACGTGCTTTCTCAATGGATTACCAAGGAAGTTGGGAATAACGCCTTTATTTGGTTTAATTTTCATATAATAATAGTCTTCATTCCAGTATACAGATGGCTCCATTTGAGTCATTATATGGAAAGCATTGTCTAACTCTAGCTTTTTTGGGATGAAGTAGGTGAAAGGAAGATAATGGGACCAGAATTGGTAGATGAGATGGCAGAGAATGTTTAGTTGATTCCGAAGCATATGAGAACAACTCACAGAAGATAGAAAAGTTATGTAGATAACCGTAGGAAGGATCTTTCTTTTGAGGATGGTGATCATGTCTTTCTCCAAGTTTCTCCATGGAAAGTGTGATGAGTTTTGGTAAGAAGGGAATGTTGAGTCCGAGGTTCATTGGACCCTATGAAATTTTGGAGAAATGGGATCAGTTTCGTATAGAGTGGATTTACCTTTATGTTTATCCCAAGTACACAATGTTTTTCATGTTTCGATGTTGAGAAAGTATATGCCAGATCCATATCATGTTTTTAGCCCAGAGGTAGTTTAGTTGGAAGAGAATCTCTCTTATGATGAACAACCAGTCCAGATTCTTGACTGTAGAGAGCAATTGTTGTGGAATAAGGTAATTCACTAGGTAATGGTTTTATGGAAAAACCATATGGTTGAAGAGTCAATGTGGGAATCTGAAAATGCTATGGGGGATAAATACCCCCAATTATTTTGATAGGTAAATAAAAATTGCGAGGACGCAATTCCAAAAAGGGGGGAAGGAGGTAACATCCCAAGTAAATGAAGAATAAGACATATTTTATATTTATTAATATTTGTGAATTATAAATTAATTTTACTTTAATGGGGTTTCTATGTTCGATAGCGTACCAGATGCGCAACTGCAGGTTTCATTGGAATCTTACGTTGCACACTAATAATATAATATTATTATTATTATAAATGGTAGTTAACTCCTAGCCATTGTATTGGCGATAATGAACATTACTAACTATAATATGGTTATATGTGTTTGTTAAATATATTTACATTTATCAAATAAAAGTTAGAGGCTTAAAAAGTTATTGAATCTATTTTTAAGCATAATTTTCATTAAAAGGACAATTTATCACCTTTTAATAGCGAACCGTTTTTAAATCTAGTTTTGGTTACTTTAATACATTATAATTGACCAAATAATATCCTCCTTTAGAATGGGGACATCAAAATTTACTCTGTGCAGTTTATTGGAATTTTTTAGATAAAGTACATTTTTGTAATGAATAGTGAAAAATATTGTATTTGAATTCAAAAGTGCTTTTTAATATAATTTATATATATGGTCAGATTATCTTTTTAATTGGTTTTAAAGTAAAATTAAAATATATTTTTACCATTTAATAAAATTTTGGTCATTGGAATTAATTTCACTTTGAAATTTGACATAAACAAGTATGAACCTTTTGATGATTATTATTTCTTGAAAACACACTATTTGTTTTAATAGCGAGAATTAATTTTTAAATTAATTAATTCCACTTCTATGTTTTGAATTTGGAAAAATAGACATAATTTGTGAATTCGGAATATCAAATATAGCTTAGGCTGAATTGTTGGTATTTTTCTGAAAAACTTCATGTTTTGATGAATAGTGACACCACTTAGTGGTAGTTAAAAAAACCGACTTTTTCATTTAAATGTAATTTTACTACTTCTGTGAATTGAATTTCTAAAATCCGACAAACATGGTTGTTATCAAGAATTAAAATTTGGTTCAATAAGATGAAAATAATTTTTGGTGAATAGTAACTTTTGACTTTTATTTACCGCGGCTAAAGGTAAATAAGGTAATTCAAGGTTAAAAGAATATTATAATAATTTAAAATTACCTTAAAACTTGTCCTATTATTATTGGTTGAGTCATTAACGACCATGGATATCTTTGGGTCGATTTTGGGACCCCTTTGAGCCACTTTGGAGTGATAATGACAATTTAGACTAATTAATTTAATGTAAAGACAAAATAGACATAAACAAAAATCTATTAGTAATTAATTTTTATATGGTTTTATATAAAGAATATTTTTTACTATAAATATTCATTGGAAATATAAAAAGATTTCCTAAATCATAGTAGTTTTTTTTAATAATTTTTAGACATCTAATAAATTAAATTATTTATGACACAATAATGATGTAGTATTTACCTCATTAAGAATTGATTAAAATAAATAAGATTATAATGATTAAAATATTATCCAAAACATGTACAGTTCTGATTGGATGATTCTATTTCGAATATGAGTCATCGTATCTTCAACCTTAATGATTTTTGGACCATTATAACCTGAATATCATTATATACTAAAATAATGTTTTCACACTTTCCTAAAGAGCCCCTCCTCTCCCTTATAAAAGGATACCAATTATATGAAATTCCTCACACCCATCAATCCATTTGGCTCATCCAAACACTACCCAATTAATCTCCCTACGTCCCTATAATCCGCTTAGAAGCCTTACATTAGTCATAAGGCACTTCAAGAAGTCATTTTGGTTCAAACTAAAAGAAATTACCTAAATTAATGGAAACGATTTCTCTTAAATTGTTTTCTTTTATTTTACTTCTCCAAACTCTAAACTCTTTTTATTTCCTTTCTTTTGCACCGAAACTAGTATCCTAAATATAATAGGATGTTGTTATGAGAAGGATTAGAACTACCCTTACACACACCTCCATATAATGGATGAAGAACATAATGTTTCTGTGGATGGAAAACTAACACCTTACGAAACGATGATTGTTTAGTTACGTAATACCGCCTCTCATGATGGCCATTATGATGGAACTGTATTTATATATGATATATATTATGTTTATGATTTCTTTAGGCTTCTGTAAATCCCAATTATATTAAACCTGTATGGTTTCCATTGTGGGTAAATACGATAATCTCATTTGAGAAAGTGCGGACTACAGCCCCCTCAAAGTGATGTGACTCATTAATGCATTATGTGTGATGTATAAATGATAGAGTTAATGATATTATATATGATATTATACTGGAATTAAAATATACCTATGTATCATTATGTTTTAATTCCATTCAAATAATAAATAGAAATCAAAGTAGCGTTCATTCGTATGTACGGCTTACCATCTCCATGAACAGTGCATTTCATTTCTTACCTATAAACGTTATGTACTATTAAGAAACATGTATATACTGAATATATATGATATATTTGATATCCAAATCATGAATATCATTCTGGATATAATGAACTGTTGACCACATGGACAACTTGTAAATATAAGGTGTCCATTTTGACTCAAGTACCAAATATCAACACAAATAAACATTATTAACTTAAATGATTATATAATGTTTATAACATGGTAATAAGTTATATAAAATGAATACTAAACATGAAAAAATTTCTTAAGCAAGTAGAAATTAACATTAGTTTATTATTCCGGAGATTAAAGAACGAACGGGTCAAGTCGGACACGAGGTAAGGGACTTCGTCTCAATCTCCTTTCATTGAGGCATTTTTAGTTTTATACATGACTTTATTTTATACGGTGTATAAACCCCTTTGACTTTCCATTTTATTCAAAGGGAATATTTTTATATGAAGCGTTTTACTAAATAACAAAAAGGAATGTTTTTTTAACGTAAGCGGTGACAATGACCTTTCTGCCGCCGTGAGTATTATTTGACCTTTGGCTTCTTTAACAAGCTGGAATGTTTTTAAAAGGAAAAATAAATACCAAATACTCTTTTTTACATATTTTGGTATTGAAAATGATTTTGAGAATGGATTTATTATTTCAATATCTTGAAATGATATTTTATTATTTCAATGTGGAAATTTTATCTTTCCTTTATGCTTATGTTATGTGTTATGATCATGTTATGGTTCATGGGCATTATTTACGTATACGGTTGGTTCCATGATAAACCTAGGTTGGGTGATCCCGAGATAGCTCTCCAATGCATTGGGTAATGTGACGGAGGTAAACATGAATGTTTCTCCTAAGAGATTTGGGGAATATACTGTGATGGGTATTCCAAAGTAACTCTCTATGTAGCTATGATAACAACAATGTAAGTATGGAATGGATGCCACAAATTACCATTATGATTTAGGTTTTCTATGTGTCTTTCATAAATCATATGATTTCATGAGGAATGTAAAAGAGTTCATGTTTTGAATGAATTTATGAACAAATATTTTCATTCAGTTTTTTATAACCCTTACTGAGCCTTTTATGATCATCCCATGTTTTGAAATGTTTTTGACATATAGGGTCAAGGATTAGATCACGGAAAAGCCATGCTCTCTTTAACATGGAATTAGACATGAATTTTTTTAAGAGTTTTTATTTTATGAAAAAAATGGATTCTGGGTAGAAGTGCCTACTTTGTAATATTTTGAGATGTAATAGTTATGTCCTAATTCCCTACAACTCTAAACCTGAAAAGATCCTCAATGTGAATTATTCATTTAATTCAATATTATGTAATGTTTAAGGTCGGGTCCTTATAGTTGGTATCAAAGGTTGGTTTAGATAACTTTAGGAGTTATTTTGTTTTTAAATAAATGTCCATAAATTAATTTATGTTAATATTGAAATCATATAGCATTTACATATTTCCATGTTGCTTCGTCTAAGATATTTCTATGTTCATAATGGTTTTCCGCAGTGGAAATAGGGCAGCTATGTTGGGACGACATCTAGAGGAAGACAACCTTCCAAATCAGCAACTAAAGATGGTCGGAATCGAAACTGAACAGTTTGTTGCAGTGATGGAACAGTTGACTCAGGCGATAAACAGTGGTGGTGTACATGTACAAGATCAGCCAGATCAACCACAGAGGAACATGTCAGTAGTGGAGCATTTCATGAGGCAACATCCCCCGTCATTCAGAGGATCATCTAACCCTGTGCTAGTTGAAGGGTGGATTAAAGCACTAGAGAAGACTTTTGATGTCCTGGGTTGTTCAGAACATCAAAAGGTTAGTCTTGCAGTTTACCGTTTTGAAAGTGAAGCTGATCAGTGGTGGTCGATGGTGAAAAATATCAGGGATAGTGAGGAGATTTATGCTCTCTATTGGGATGAATTCAAAGGTATGTTTCATGAGAAATATTTTCCTACGGTGGTTTGTCATAGGATGGAAAAACAATTCCTGTAATTGAGGCAGGAGGATGACTCAGTGGATGCTTATCAAGAAAAATTCACTCGACTAGCAAGGTATGCTCCAAATTTCATACGAGATCTTGATAGTAAAATCAACCATTTTTAATCAGGATTAAATCCAAAGTATCGAAAGGATTTAGCTTCTCGTGAGTTCAAAAGTTATGAAAAACATGTTCATTGTGCAGAGAAGGAGGAAGTGGAGTTTACCGATGATCAGGTATTCTTTGAAAAACAATGGAATAAGAGGATGATGTGGCCGAAGAAAGAGAAGAACTCTTCAAAAAAGTATGATTGTAAGAAACATAAGTTTAAAATTTGTGAAAATTGTGGTGAAAATCATGCTGGGGAATTCCTTTTGAATTCTGGTAAGTGATACCAATGTGGTAAAATGGGACATAAGGCTCATAATTGCACCGAAAAATATCAGGGTAATGGTAAGACAAAATCTGATTTACAGTAAGTAAAATGTTTTAAGTGTAATGAAATGGGTCATTATGCAAATGAGTGTCCGACAAAGAACTCAGCTGAAGGAAAGCATCCAGACTACAAGCAGAAATGGGTGAAGAAATCCTTTGCAACTACTTCAGCAAAAGTTGGTCCATCAAATGAATTTGTATCAGGTACATTGTTTGGTTGTTCAGATTATGCCAATGTGTTGTTTGATTCACGGTCTACACACTCTTTAATTTCTGAGAAGTTTTCTAGTAAATTGGGAATTCTATCTCATGATATGGATACTGAACATATGGTAAAAACACATGGAGGAAATGTTGAGACAAAAAATAAAACATAAGAACACTCTCATCCTTGTGTGTGGAAAGAATCAACCTGCAAACCTTATTATTTTGCCTCTAGTAGAGTTTGATGTTATATTGGGCATGGATTGGATTTCTATTTATCATGCTAAGATTAACTGCAGATCTAAAGAGGTTACCTTTCAGAATGATTTTTATTTTGTGTTCAAGAATGAACCCTTGATTTTGATAACATATCAGGAAGTTGAAAAACTGGTAAAAGATGGAAATAAATGTTACCTTGCACATATTGTTGAAAACAAAGGGACTATTTAGATTAATTATGTGCCAGTGGTAAATGAGTACCTTTATGTTTTTTCTAATGAGTTTTCTGGTATTATACCTGATCGTGAAGTTGAATATTTTGTTGACTTAGTTCCTGAGGCTAATCCAATTTCAAAACCCCCTTATCGAATGGCTCAAATTGAACTTTTAGAGTTAAAGAAGCAATTGCAAGAGTTATTAGATAATGGTTTCATTCGACCTAGCACATCACTATGGGGTTCTCCTGTCTTGTTTGTTAAAAAGAAAGATGGTACAATGAGACTTTTAATTGATTATAGAGCATTGAATAACATCACTGTTAAGATTATGTATTCTTTGCCTCATATTGATGATTTGTGTGATCAGCTCCAGGGAGCTCAGTATTTTGAGAAGATTTACTTGAGGTTGGGGTACCATCAGTTGAAAGTAAAGGAAGCAGACATTCCGAAGACTACGTTTCATACTAGATATAGCCATTATAAAGTTTTAGTTATGCCTTTTGGGTTAACCAATGCACCTGCAGTATTCATGGATCCTATGAATATAATTTTTCATGAGTTCTTGGATAAGTGTGTGGTTGTGTTCAACGATGATATTTTGGTTTATTCAAAAAGTAAAGAGGAACATGAATTTTATTTAAGGGTTGTCTTGAAAACCATAAAATATAAGAAACATCATGGAAAATTCAGCATGTTTGAGTTTTGGATACAAAAAATTTCATTCCTTGGTCACATTATTTCAAAAAATGGCATAACTGTTGATCCTACTAAAAACAAAGTTGTTGAAGAATGGCCAAGACAAACAAATATAACCGAGATTCGTAGTTTTCTTGGTATGGAAGGTTATTACTGGAGGTTTGTTGAAAATTTTGCAATGTTATATACTCTAATGACTAAGTTAACATGAAAAGGTGTTACGTTCATCTGGACAAAAGAATGTGACGATTTTTTCAGGAATTGAAAAGAAGATTGGTGAATGCTTTAGTTTTGGAACTTCCTTCCAGAAATGGAGAGTTTGTTATCTATAGTGATGTTTCGTTGAGAGGAATGGATTGTGTCCTAATGAAAAATGATCAGGTAATTTCTTATGCATCATGTCAGTTGAAACCAAATGAGTTAAATTACCCTACACATGATTTGGAATTAGATTCTGTTGTTTTTTATTTAAAAATTTTGAGGCATCATTTGTATGGAGTGAAGTGTGAAATATATACTGATCACAAAATTTTGAAGTATATATTCACTCAGAAAGAATTGAACATGAGACAGAGGAGATGGTTGTAATTAATCAAGGGTTATGATTGCACGATCCTTTACCATCCGGGAAAAGAAAATAAAGTGGATGATTCATTGAGTTGAAAAAGTAACGCTTCATTAACCATGCTACGTTTGGAACAAGATGCTTTGGTTTTTGATTTGATGAATTATGGTATAGAAGTTGTTGGTACAAGAAATTATTCTGTTTTGTTTCAGGTGTCAGTGAGATCATCTATATCAGATAGAATAAAGCAAGCGCAGAAGGAAGACAGTAAGTTGTAGAAAAAGGTAGAGTTGGATCAGAAGGGTAAGTTGCCTTAATTTAACATTGATAATGATTGTGTTTTGAGATTTGGGAAGAGATTATGTGTACCTTGTGATTCACAGTTGAAAAATGAGTTGTTATGTGAAGCTCATAGTTCTCCATTTTCAGTTCATCCTGGTAGTACTAAGATGTATAGAGATCATCAATAGTATTACTGGTGGGATGGAATGAAAAGTGATATTGCTGATTTTACTGTGAAGTGTTTGACATGTCAGCAGGTTAAAGCAAAGTGACATTTGCCAAAAGGAATGCTTTAGCCTCTACCAGTACCAGAGTGGAAATGGAAAACTATATCCATGGACTTTGTTGTGGTATTACCAAAGACATATTGAGGTAATAATGCAATCTGGGTTATAGTTTATCGATTGACAAAATCTTCTCATTTACTTCTATTAAAGATACTTTATCTCTAGATCAACTTGCTCGGTTGTATGTTAAAGAGATAGTCAGGTTTCATGGATTTCCCCTCTCCATTGTATCTAATCGTGATCCCAGGTTTACTTCTAACTGTTGGAAAGGCCTTCAGAAGTCATTAGGTACTGAATTAAATTTTAGCATAGCTTTTCATCCTCAATCAGATGGGCAGTCAGAACGAACAATTAAGAACTTGGAGGATATGCTACGTACTTGCTCGATGGATTACCAAGGAAGTTGGGAACAACACATTTCATTGGTTGATTTTTCATATAATAACAGTTTTCATTGCAGTATACAAATGGCTCCATTTGAGGAATTATTTGGAAAGCGTTGTCGACCTCCAACTTTTTTGGGATGATGTAGGTGAAAGGAATCTAATGGGACTAGAATTGGTAGAAGAGATGGAAGAGAAAGTTCAGTTGATTCAGAAGCACATGAGAATATCTTAGAGCAGACAGAAAAGTTATGCAGATAACCTGAGGAAGGATCTTTCTTTTGAGGTTCGTGATAATGTCTTTCTCAAGGTTTCTCCAGGGAAAGTGTGATGCATTTTGGTATGAAGGGAATGTTGAGTCCGAGGTTCATTGGACCTTATGAAATTTTGGATAAAGTGGGATCAGTTGTGTATAGAGTGGAATTACCTCCATGTTTATCCTAGGTACACAATGTTTATCATGTTTTGATGTTGAGAAAGTATATGCCAGATCCATCTCATTTTTTTAGCCCAGAGGTAGTTCAGTTGGAAGATAGTCTCTCTTATAATGAACATCCAGTCCAAATTATTGACCGTAGAGAGCAAGTGTTGTGGAATAAGTTAATTCACTATGTAATAGTTTTTTGGAAAAAAACATATGGTTGAAGAGGTAATGTGGGAATCTGAAAATGCTATGAGGGATAAATACCCCCAATTATTTTTATGAGTAAATAAAAATTGCGAGGACGCAATTCTCAAAAGGGGGGAAGGATGTAACATCCCATGTAAATGAAGAATAAGACATATTTTATATTTATTAATATTTTTTAATTAAATATTAATTTTACATTAAAGGGGGTTCAATGTTCAATAGCGTACCTGATACGCAACAACGGGTTTCTTTTAAATCTCACGTTGCACACTAATAATATAATATTATTATTTTAAACGGTAGATAACTCCTAGCCGTTGTATTGGAAGAAATGAACAAAACTAACTACAATATGATTATACATTTTTGTTAAATATATTTACATTTATCAAATAAAAGTTATATGCTTAAAAAGTGAATGAATCTATTTTGAAGCATAATTATCATTAAAAGGCCGATTTATCGCCTTTTAATAGCGAACCCTTTTTTAATCTAGTTTTGGTCACATTAATACATTCTAATTGACCAATTAAAATACTTATTTAGAATGGGGACATCAAAATTTACTTTTTTCAATTTTTTGGAATTTTTCCGATAAAGTTCATTTTTTTAATGAATAATGAAAAATATTGTATTTTAATTCAACAGTGCTTTTTAATCAAATTTATTTATATTGTTAGATTATATTTTTAATTGTTTTTTAAGTGAAATTAAAATATATTTTTACCATTTAATCCAATTTTGGTCATTTTAATTAATTTCACTTTTAAATTAGACATAAACAAGTATCAATCTTTTGATAGTTATTGTTTCTTAAAAAGAGGCTATTTGTTTTAACAACGGGAATTAATTTTTAAATTAAATAATTCCACTTCTATGTTTTGAAGTTTTCAAAATAGACATAATTTTTGAATTTGGAATATCAAATATAGCTTAGGATTAATTTTTGGTATTTTTCTGAAAAACTTCAATTTTTGATGAATAGTGACACCACTTAGTGGTAGTTAAAAAACCGACCTTTTCATTTAAATTTAATTTTACCACTTTTTTGAATTTAATTTCAAAAATCCGACATACATGTTTGTTATCAAGAAGTAAAATTTGGTTAAATAAGATGAAAATAATTTTTGGTGATTACTAACTTTTGACTTTTATTTAACGCTGCTAAATGTAAATAAGGTAATTCAAGGTTAAAAGAATATTATAATAATTTAAAATTATCTTAACACTTGTCCTAACCATATTGGATGAGTCATTAACGCTGATGGGTATCTTTGGGTCGATTTTGGGACCCCTTTGAGCCACATGGGAGGGATAATGACAATTTAGACTAATTAATTTAATGTAAAGGCAAAATAGACATAAACAAAAATATTTTAGTAATTAATTTTTATATGGTGTTATATAAATAATATTTTTTAATATAAATATTCATTGGAAAGAGAAAAATATTTCCAACATCATAGTAGTTTTTTTATAATTTTTAGACATCGAATAAATTAAATTATTTATGACATAATAATGATGTAGTATTTACCTCATTAATAATTGATTAAAATAAATAAGATTATAATGATTA
This sequence comes from Viscum album, assembly GCA_963277665.1. NCBI lineage: Eukaryota > Viridiplantae > Streptophyta > Magnoliopsida > Santalales > Viscaceae > Viscum > Viscum album. Next base: position 410,276,025 of record OY728130.1, read on the forward strand.
AAATATTATCCAAAACATGTCCAATTCTGATTAGATGATTTTATTTAGAATATTTTCCATAGTATCTTCGACCTTAATGATTTTCGGTCCATTAGAAACCAAATAGCATTATATAATAAAATAATGTTTTCACATTTTCCTAAAGAGCCCCTCCTCTCCCTTATAAAAGGAGACTACTTCTATGCCATTACTCACACCTCTCAAGCCATTTATCTCGTACAAACTCTACCCAATTAAGCTCAATGCATCCCTATAATCCTCCTAGAAGCCTTACCTTAGTCATAAGGCACTTCAAGAAGTCATTTTGGTTCAAACTAAAAGAAGTTACCTAAATTAAAGGTAATGATTTCTCTTAAATTGTTTTCTTTTATTTTACTTCTCCAACCTCTAAACTCTATTTATTTTATTAATTTTTTAACAAAACTAGTATCCTCAATATAATAGGATGTTTTTATGAGAAGGATTCAAACTAATACACACACCTCCATCTAATGGATGAAGAACATAATGTTTCTGTGGATGTCAAACTAATGCCTCACGAAACGATGATTGTTCAATTACATCTTACCACCTCTCATGGTGTCCATTATGATGGAAAGATATTAATATATGATATATATTATTTTTATGATTTTTTATTCTTCTATAAATTAAAATTATATCAAACCTGTATGGTTTCCATAGTGGGTAAATACGATAATCTCATTTGAGAAAGTGCGGACTACCGCCCCCTCAAAGTGATGTGACTCGTTAATGCCTTATGTGGGATGTATAAAAGAAAGAGTTAATGATATTATATATGATATTATACTGTAATTATAATATACCTATGTATCATTATGTTTTAATTCCATTAAAATAATAAATAGAAATGAAAGTAGCGTTCATGCGTACATACGGCTTACCGTCTCCATGAACGGTGCATTTCATTTCGTACCTCTAAATGTTATGTACTATTAAAAAGACATGTATATACTGGATATATATGATATCAAAATCATGAATATCATTCTGGATATAATGAATTACTGACCACAGGGACAACTTTTAAATATAAGGTGTCCATTTTGACTCAAGTTCCAAATATCAACAAAAAATGAACATTATTAACTTAAATGATTAAATAATGTTTATAACATGGTAATAAGTTATATAAAATGAATAATAAACTTGAAAAAAGTTCTTAATCAAGTAGAAATTAACTTTAGTTTATTATTCTTGAGATTAATGAACGAACTGGTCAAGTTGGACACGAGGTAAGGGACTTCGTTTCAATCTCCTTTCATTGAGGCATTTTTGGTTTTATACACGACTTTATTTTATATGGTGTATAAACCCCTTTGACGTTCCATTGTTTTCCAAGTGAATCTTTTTATACGAAGCATCTTACTAAATGAAAAAAGGAATGTTTTTTAATGTTAGTAGTGACAATGACCTTTCCGCCGCCGTGAGTATTATTTGATATTTGGCTTCCTTAACAAGCCGGAATGTTTTTAAAAGGAAAAATAAATACCAAATACTCATTTTTACATATTTTGGTATTGAAAATAATTTTCAGAATGGATTTATTATTTCAATAACTTGAAATGATATTTTATTATTGCAATGTGGAAATTTATCTTTCATTTATTATTATGTTATGTGTTATGATCATGTTATGGTTCTTGGGAATTATTTATGTATACGGGTGGTTCCGTGATAAACCTAGGGTAGGTGAGCCCAAGATAGCTCTCCAATGCATTGGGTAATGTGACGGAGGTAAACATGAATGTTTCTCCTAAGATATTTAGGGAGTATACTGTGATGGGTATTCCAAAGTAACTCCCTATGTAGCTGTGATAACTACAATGTAAGTATGGTATGGATGCCACAAGTTACCTTTATGATTTATGATTTCTATGTGTCTTTCATAAATCTTATGATTTCATGGGGTAAGTAAGAGAGTTCAAGTTTTGTATGAATTTATGAACAAATGTTTTCATTCACTATTTTATAACCCTTACTTAGCCTTTTATGCTCATCCCAAGTTTTGAAATGTTTTTCACAGGACTTAAATATAAATAGGGTCAAGGATGGGATCAAGGAAAAGCCATGCTATCTTTAACATGGAATTAGTCATGACTTTTTTTAAGACTTATTATTTTATGAAAAAAATGGATTCTGGGTAGAAGTTCCTACTTTTTAATATTTTAAGTTGTAATAGTTATGTCCAAATTCCCTAAAAATCTAAACCTGAAGAGATACTCAATGTGAATTATTCATTTAATTCAATATTACGTAATGTTTAAGGTCGGGTTCTTATATTTTGAGTGTTTATTGTTTGATATTTTCGGAACTATATAGGATGGATATGAAAAATCCAAGACGTCTAGAAAGAAATTAAAAGCTTTAACTAAAATATTATTTGGTTGTAACTGTAATTGTATGAATGATTTATTTTTTTCTTTAAGGGAAGATGAGCTTAACATAATACATTCTTTTGCAACAAAATTTGAAATTTGGGATACTTTTTCTATTTCTCATGGAGTAACCTCCAATGTTAATTAAATGAGATCAAATACAAATATCATCAAGTATGATTCTTTCATGGAGAAACCTAATAAGTTGGTCTCTAAAAGTAATTGTATAATTAATAATACTATAAATAATAAAAAGGAACGTAAACATTTAATGAATTAAAAACAACAAGTTATAATGTTACAGATATTATTACCGAATAGATGGAGAAACATTGTTGTTCCAATCAATAATCTAATGAAATTAGCCATATATTATTCAAATAACTAATTGGAAAGATTATAATGTTTAAAGAAAAATGAAAATATGACAATGAATATGTTTAAATAAATCCTAAAATCCTAGTTTTTATTATATATGAGTCTAAATCCAAATAGATAATCAAATTTGATTAAATTAGTGATGAATATAATTCATAATGTTATGAGGAGAGGACTCATTTATAGATAATATTCAATAATATCTATAAAAGGGGTTTTTTTCTAATATTATAATTATAAAGGAAGTTATGAAAAAAGAGGAAATTGGAAAAATATACTTGAATAAAATATCTCCTCTGATGTAATAACCTATTATGAATGCTAGAGTAATTTAAATATTAAATTTTATTATCCTAAGATAACGTATTAGAAGAAGTATGGTGATAAATAGAATAAGACATATAATGAAATAAAGGAAACAAGAAGTAAATATAAAGAAAACTCTAATGTTTATGATTCTGATATGAATGATTCAAGTGAAAAATAAAATTTGTTCTTTATAGACACTACATCATCGGTGAAAAATATTATTATTATTTCTACTTTTTATTGATATGGTGTTGTATAACAGACTAAAATTACTAATTAATAACTTTGGTAATATTACTCTATGATAAAAGACATGATGAATAAACATTAAGATAAATATAACAATTTGAAAAAGCTAAATTCATTATCTTCAAAATACTATGAAAGGACTCTTTATTGAAAAAGAAAATACATATTTGAAATTGGAAAAAGAAAAACTAAGAAAATTTTAAAAATAATTCAAAAATCACACTAACACTTTTAATATGATAATGGGATGTTAGAAACCTCCCAAACATAATACAATAATTGAATATACATATGAATAAATGGAAGCTATATAAAAACTATTTTGTTACAATTTCAAATAATAAGGTTTTAATATATAAAATTAATGTCAATTTTATAAATGAATACAATTTTCATTATTTTGGAATAAAGAATTACATTGTATCTAAATATGTTAATTATGTTTTTAATAATCCTATAAAACAAAACTTTATTCTTTTTGCTATAATTTTTATCCTTTCTAGACCTAAGAAAACTTATTTTTAGAAATAATTTCATGTTTGATTTTTTATAGGTAAAGTGATTAAATATTACCAAAAAGTATATGGTATCTGGAAAATAGATATTTTATACATATGACTAGATACTACTCAATATTAAAGAGTTTAATAAAATTTGATGGAGGACATGTCAGTTTTGGTGACAATGTAAAAGGAAAATTAATTGGACTTGGTAAAATTGGAAAACCAAAAACTATTTTTATTTATAAAGTATTATTTTTTGATATATTAAAATATAATCTACTTATTATATAAAAATTAATTGATTGTCATTAAAATGTTAAATTTTAGAATAATAATTTAAATATTTATGCTTCCAAGCATGTTTTTTAGATTACTTCTTTAAGAAATGATACTTTTTATATTAATAATCTAGATTCATTATTTTATCAAAATGATTCCTACATGAGTTCTTTTCATAAAGAATCATGGTTGTGGAATACGAGAATAGTCCATTGTATAGTACACACTAATATGAAGTTATGTAAAAAGTGATTATTCATAAAAACTATAATTCCCAAAAGATGAAGTGTACGATCCCTGTCCAAATGGAAAGTAATAAAAAAATTCTTTCAAACTAAAATAATACATGTCATCATCTCAACCACTATAATTGTTTCGAATGGATTATTTTATACCTTATTATGTTTCAATTTTAAATGGAAACCTTACACTTATGTAATTATTAGTGATTTTCCAAGGATACACACGGCTATTCTTCCTAACATAGAAAAGTTAATCTCAAACCTATTTTCATAAAAGTAAAAAATATTTATAGAACCATAGTGGAACTACCATTAATTCCTTGAGATGTGATCATGGAAGTGAACTTTTGAATCAATACTTAATATTTATATTTACAAAATTGTAGTAATTATAGTATCTCTAAAACTAGAACAACCCAAAAAAATGTGATTATTGAAAGAAGAAATGAAAATATTTATGAAATTTCAAAGACTATTTTTAGTAAATATAACTTACCTATTTATCCTTGGGTTGAAGCTGTGTGAAAAACGTTTTGTTTAATTAATAGTTTTATGATAATACTAATCATAAAGAATGCTCATTAAGAATTATTTTATGGAATAAAACAAATGTTGAATTAATTTAGTGTTTTTTGAGTAAAATTATTCATTCTAAATACCACATAAAATATGTAAAAAATCACCATATAGTAATGAATGAATTTTCCAAGGTTATTTAACCCCAAATTAAGAATATATAGTTTTTAACAAGAAATCGGTGATTGTGGATGAGTTATTTCATGTCACTTTTGATTATACAGATCCACATGAATCGAAATATGTTATAGATAACCCTAAGGATTATATGTCAAATAATAATCTCAATAAAACCTCTATGACCTAGGACTATACTACTAATTTATTTGATAAATCTCCCAACCTAGACCAAACTAACCATCCTGACCCTGAAGAAGAAATGGAAAAAATAAGAACTTGTATTCCTATAACTGTTAAGACACATATATTATATTAATTATATGTTTTTAAACTGTCCAAGATAGAGGAAATAAAAATTGAACTTCTTTATAAACATAGTTGAATATCATGAATTCTTGTCTCAACTAGAACGTAAGAATTTTACTGATGAAATTAGTGATGAACATTGGGTAATAGTTTTGAAAGATGATCATAATCACTTAGAAATAAATAAAGTGTGGGAACAATTTGTGAGACCTAAATACTACTTAACTATTGGAACTAAATGGGTGTAGAAAAACAATATTGATAACACTATCATTATAGTTAGAAATAAGGCTATATTGGTTACACAAGGTTATAGTCAAGAGTAAGGTTCTTATGTTCAATATATATTTACATGAGTAAATAGACTTAAAGATACTAGAATATTGTTTTCATATGAAGATCATGTCAATTTCAAAGAATATAAAATGGATGTCAATAGTGAATTCTAAAATTGATATATTATTGAGATTGTTTTTATGGAACAAACCCCTGTATTTTAAAACCCTCATTCACCAAATCACTTGTCTAAATATTCATAAAGAACTTTATGGTTAAAACAAGATCCTAAATAATGGTATGATATGTTCAAATATTTTTTTTATTTCAAATGTTTTTTAATAAGTTATAGATCATTTAGATTTATTTATTAAAATAATTTAAAAATATATTTTATTTTTACAAATGTATATTGATTTCATTATCATTGGTTCCTCAAAAAAACAATTTGTGTATAGAAGTTTCTAAACTTATCCAAAATGAATTTCAAATTAGTATAATTATATAATTAAATTCCATTATTGGTTTTCCATTTTTTCAAAACAAATATAGAATTGGTTTAAACCAGATTAAGTATTAAAAATATTGGTTAAGTCATTTTTGGTCAAGATAGAATAAAATAAAATGATACTCCAATGAGTATAATATCTAAACTAGATTTGTTATAACTAGAAAATCAATAGAACAAACTACTTATAGAGATTTTATTTGGTGTTTACTATACTTAACTACTAGTAGGACTAATAAAATGTTTAGTCTATGAATGTGGAAAAAATTTCAAGAAATCCCCAATGAATCTAATTTAAATACCATCAAATTTTGTTTAAATACCTCAAAAATATAACCAATTTTGGACTATATTACTCAGGAGGACAAGCATATGAAGTAGTTATTTATTTAAATTCTAATTTTGGTGGATTTATGTTTGATTGAAAATTTACATCTAGCATGTGTCACTCTTTGGGAAAGTATTTTGTTTCGTAGGGTAGTAAAATTAGTAAAATTATGTTTCATTGTCTAATAATAATAGTATGATTTACATTTCTATGTATCATGTATCCCATTTTATGACTAAACACATTGATATAATAAATAAATATTTGAGTGAATATTTTTAATAGGTGATATCCCTCTTGAGTATATTGGTACTATGTAATTACTTGATGATATTTTCACAAAACCTTTGAATTTGGCAAGATTGTGTTATATGATACATGATTTTTGAATGATCATTTATTATTAGTGCTTTGATGTTTGAATTGAATCTTATACTATATCCCAGTTTAATATTTTAAATTTTATGTTATAAAATTAATTAATTTTTCATATATTTGTGATAAATAATAGATTATATAGATTTTAATTTTTGACACTTGAAATGGTAGTATTTTTGTTTCTAAAGGCTACAAGTGATCATAATATTATTAGATACAAAATGGATTAATATTATTTTATGTTTTCTCATATGGAAAATCAAGGCACTGTAAGAGTTTATAAATTAGTTATACGGTCTATCAAGCCACTGTGGAAAGTTTCTGTGATGTTTTTTTCATATGGTCTTTCAGGATTCCATTCTCTATTATAGAAGACACAAGACTTATTTATAGTGAATTTACGATATCTATTTAGGTATTCTTATTTATTCAATTATATTATTTATTTTTGTTCAAGTTATTGTTCTAATAACTAAATGATTTAATCTACCCTTAAATTAGAATTCAAATAGGAACCTCTCTCTGGAAACCCTAAATTCACTCAATTTTGAATCCTAAATTTCCAATATTATTTCTCTAACCAAACCCTAGACTTCATATCTTTAAATCATAATGATTATGTCAAAGATGAATCATGCTCGTGAGGCCTAAAATCATGAAGTTCTTCTTCCCTGAAATAGATTTGATGCTTCATCCAGCACATCTGTTGAACCTATAAAAAATTATCTTTAATCTTGATCGGTCATTCTTAAAAATAAAGTAAATGTAAAATGGTTGAGAATGGTTAATTTATTATAATTTAAATATGTTCAAAAGAAATTTTAGGTTTAATGGTTTATTGATAACAACTAGTCATTTTTATCTATGGTTAATAAATGAGTTTTAATTAGATATGGATTTAAAAATATGAAAAAAGGATTTCATCATGGCATATATAACTGGATAAATATTATTTATGTCATAAAATTTATGGGGCAAGGGTTTTAATATTCCTCATAATGCTGATTATGAGGAATTTTAGAGTTACTTTTGTGTGGGTCATGCATATTTTGAGTATGAAAAATCTCTACTAGAGCTAACACAAGATAGTACCCCTCAATGTAAGACTACTATAAATATTTATGGTGAATGTGAGATCTTGGTAAAGGTTATCCGTAATTTAATATTCTTTTGGAAATGGTATCTTAGTATCCTGAGACACCACAATGTATTCCTTCAATACATAATGACAATTGGGATAAAAATTATCTTTCCTAGGTATCTGATGAGGAATATGGAAGAATTTTTTAAATAGTCTTCCAGGATTAATTCATTTCCATATTCCTTGTTTATTTTAGCTATTTTGGATATCAAAATACCTATTTTTCAAGGGTAAAAAAATTCAGTAGCCTCTAGCGGTTTTTTAGAATCAAATAGTTTTTAATTGGATGAGGATAAATTAGAATCCATGGAAGAATATCTTTGTTATTTATATTGAAAACTTATATGAGAAAATCAACATGAAAAATAGACCAATGTGACCCTATGAGAAAGTATACCCTATTCTATAACCAGATAAAATAATAGAACATTGTTTTGAAGAAGAATTGATATATCAAAATTTAGTTTCTAACTTAAATGAAGAATCTAAGAGAGATTATGAATAAGAAAGGGAATATCATAAGTTTTTTATGCAGAAATGTTTCATCTTGTGGTTATTTCACTAGTCTCTCTTAAACCACAACTATTTATACCTTATGAGGAAATATATGTATCTGAATATGATGAAACAAAATTTTCTTTACATTCTCATGTTGAATTATATTCTAAATAAAAGGATGTTGATTCTAGTGAAAATTACGAAAGTGGGGTAATTATCTGAATAAGATTTAATTGGAAAGTGTTCAAATAATTTACATGGTGAATGGATATAAATTCCACTAATTTTATATAATCTAACGACTAATAAAATCAAATCATCTCCTAAGGGGAGGATATTTCGTTCAAAAGATGATGATGAACATGATAGAGTAGTGCCCCTAGACATGGTGGACCTATAATCTCATCCATATCCAAATATCCTAGGGGATATATATTATCTCAAATAGATATAAAATAATGTATTGATACCTTTTCTCCCAGACCAGTGTAACCTGAAAGGGATATCAATCCACCAGTTCAAGAAGTTTTTTATAGTTTCTTTTTTCGTACTCTTATAAAATATTTTGAATAATCTAAGCCTAGTAGTGAGATAGATTCTAATGAGTCTAGTGGGATAGAATTGGTTTATTTTGAAAAACCAAAGTTTGGACAAAGGGAAAGGGAGTTTGAATTAAAATAAATTTAGGATGCTGGTGGGGGTCTCCTTTTAAAGAGTCAATCACTCAACTAGAATAAATGGATGAAATTATTCACCTCCACTTATAGTGAACCTCCTGTTCTTCTTTTTGTTCCACCTTATACACCTCCAATTTAGGTTTCCTTGGATGATAGTATTTTTTTAATTATTTTCCAGTATGGGATGAAAGTTTTTTGGATGATTTTTCTAAAACATTAGAAATTGTACTCTCTAGTTTTTATAATCATTCTATTAAACCAATATAATTGTTAAGAATTGATTCTTAGGAATCTGGAATAGATAACAACGTATTCAAAAGTGAAATTTACAGTTATTTTAGTATGATTTTCACCAATAGGGATTTGAAAACCTTGTTAATAACTATTTCTAAATACCACTATATTATTCCTTTGAATCGAGCCTTCAAAGAACATCTTCAAAATTTAAAGGTAATAAAAAACATTTTCTAGATATTTTTAATGAATAAAAGTACATATTTTCTATTATATAGAATGGATCCTTATAATTTAAGGAATTTACTTAGATGATGGAGCCTTACCACTACATTGATCACAACACTATTGTTTCCCTTTAGGTATAACTATATCCTATGTATATCTAGCCTTTAAATATTTTTTTCGTAATACTATAAGAACCTTCATTTCACCATTTTTATTTCTTCTAGTATAGGTTGTTCAACATCTCAGTCCTTTTTTATAGGGATTTTTATTCTTAGAACTTCCTCTTATAAACCAGAGCCTTAACCATAGCCTACCTCTTACTCCTCTTGGAGAAAAGTCACAGATCCAAGATATCCTATATCCCCTAGAGATAAAGACTTTTATTAATATTTAGACTTGGTTATTTAATATGGCCTTTGTAATTTTGTATCAAACAATTTCTAAATCAATGAATTTTTTTCTTATATTGATTTATATTTTATATTCTTCATTATATTTATTCTTCTCTTAATTATATTTATTTCCATCATTAATAATTTCTAATATTTATTATAATTTTCATTTTCCCAAATGAGGGAGAACTTTGACATAATTATAGATTTATTTGTAATAATGTAGACAACATTCAAGTCCTTTCTATTTTTTTAAAATTGAAATTTTCACAGTCATGATTTCTGATAATAAAAAAGTTATAGATTATTGGATTAGTCCAAAAATTCCATAGTTTAAGGATCTCAAATCATTTTTCTTATGTTTCTAATGAATAATATATTTTATGATAGTTATTTTTATTTCTGAAAAAAAATGTAAAATTTGGATAAGTGTTGAAGATAACATAAGTTATGAGGAGTGACCACATAAAGAAAGAATAAATACCACATGAAGTGAATTTATAAGTCATGTAACATTAACCTATATGTTTGGTATATATATAGAATGATTTTATTGAACACGAGTTAATCCAAGTGACCATATGACTATTGAGGTGATTGTGAAGAAATTAAACCAATTATCAAAGCGACCACTTGATGATGTGTATCAACATAACGAAGAATTGAAATGACCACAAGAGGTACTTGAACCAACCATGATAGTTATAAATGAAATATTTTAAAGTGTTTAAGTGACCTCATAATGGAATTAGAGTGACCACAAGATGAACATTCATGTTCTTGCATGATGAACTTCTGAGTGACCACACATTGAACATCCTAGAAACCACACATTAACCTTCCAAGTAACCAAATAAAGGAAATCATGAGAGTGTGAATTGAAGGATAAAGAAACTTTAAGAATAAATTCAATCCACTACACAATCATATCATGCTAAATCAATCTTACCTAATGTTGATGATACCACAAGGTGTATCTACATTGACCGTGAGTAAAAACGTTACCATGACTAAAGTTCAAAATCCCCAATGGCTATTTTTGGCATTAAATAAGACATATAAGAATAGTTAAGATTTTTTATTCTAAAAATGATCATTTATATATGACTAATTTTTGGCTAGGGCTCTTTAAATACATGGAAGTATCCATCAGGACATGTCAGTGATGTTCTAGCACATTAATCTAGAATTTTCACTCACCTACGATACTCTGTTTTCTAATTGAAATTAAAAAAAAACAAGGAAGTTTTCCAAATTGATTATAAAATTAATTCAATATTATATCAGAAAATCATAAAAGGAGGAGTACCTTACCAATTAACAAAATTATGATTCGAGATTGGTCACCATCAAACTTCTTTTGATTTCTTTTCTTTATCTGTATTATTTATACATTGATTTTTGTTTTTATTTTCCTTATATTTACAAAGAAAATCATCAGCACTATATTAAGGAGTACTCTGATATTTCATTCACTTATTTATTTAGATTTTATTTACCCATGTATAAATGTGGATGATACATTATATATAATAAACTACCATTTGATTTTTTGTTTTGTAAATCCATGACCTAGGTTGTGGATATTTTTATTAGGTTTTAATAAAAAAATGGAACTGGATTATTGTCTGGTGGAGAGGGATAAGCTCCATCTTAGAGTTAACCTCTTGTTAAATATTTTTGTAAGAGTTATTTTTCATTTATTTATTGTCTTTCACATCCCTATAAAATCATTGTATAACTATTAATTTTCATTTAGTAGTATTCAAATTGAGTTTTGAGTAATATAATTTGATAGTTTGAATTTAAGATTGATATATGTTTTTTGGTTGATATAATTAGAGTATTTTTAAAGCTAAAAAGTTAGTTATTTTAACTAGGAATTGTTCAATACTTTGAGAATGTATTTTTAAGTTTCATATTATATGTACCTATTGTATTTTTAACCAATCTCAATATTATAAATTGATTGGATTTATATTTGTAATTGTAAAATATTTGAATTCTTATATTGGAACTCAAGTTAACCCCACCCCTTGATCATTCTTATTTTGCCTATATTTGTTTCATCACAGAAGATAACAGATCCATCTCAACTCAAAGAAAGAACCAAGTGGCAACATTCCATTACTCAAGGTGACCATTTCCAAGCCTCTAAACCCAAAACACAAACTTCCTTGAAGGTCATCATATCACATTGAATGAAAAAAAAATCCATGAAATATTGACATCCCACTAATAATAATTTGTATCCAAGGATACCTTTGTGGGGAGTGACTCAAAAACTTCCTTTAAAAATGTTCTAAATTTTTGTTTCATGAGGAAACCCCATCCAACCCATATTCTATCTTAAGTCCCTTACAAATATTTCAAACTGACTCGAAGATTTTTTTCAAAGTAGCATGTTTCACTGAACCAACATAATTTTCTCTATCCTCTATTTCTTGAAAGGAATAGAAACATATGTCACTATATTTTATCTCACAAGTGAAACATGACCTTCATCCTTAATTTCATAAATAAAAAACACTATAATACACAATTTTCAAGATGATCTTCCGTAGGCTTGAATCAATTTTCATGTATATCTTAGTTGTATTATCAGCACTCTATGGATGATCACATCTATAATAGATACAACCTTATACAACTGCTCAAAATAACCCCATATTCCATTAGGTTCCCCAATCATCCACAATCAAAATCAAAAGGTTTTGATTGTTCATATGACCCTACTCTATCTGCTATAGACCACAAGATAACACATTCCCAGGAAGCCAAAATCAATAAATTATTGAGAAAAACTCCTATATCCCTTAGAGTTTATATATAATGTATACCTCCAACAAGATCTTCTTTAAATTACACACTAAGGGTTATGCTCTTCTAAGCTATTCAAAACATAAACGGTCGATTCATATATTATATATGAACAATAATGGAAGTAAATTATCCACCCAGGACAGTTGGAGTATTACTCCTCGTCTTTAAGAAACCTTTCCAATTTTATCTACTATTCATTTCCAAGCACATAATACCACTATATTTACATCTTCATTTTGGCCCTACCACACAAGGGAAGAGATATGGGACACATATCATCTATCATTGGCAAGAAATATCTCCCTCTTCAATCCATAAATAACTGATTTAGAATCAACTGGTTGAGAATCTCCTCCATTGTCTAGAAACATGGTCCTTTACTATGAGCATCAAACACCACGCCCCTACTACACCACTAAAATTTTATAAACTACCAAAATATAATATATGTAAATAAAAATTCTAGTTCATGAATAATGACCCAAAATTATCAGTGTAAACTACTTGGATAGCACTTTTGTGGCAAGGTAAGGGAAACATACATAGATATAAAACTAAAACCATGGGGAGATTCATTCCAAAAATTTCAGAAATTAAATATTGGACACCATATACAAAATAAAATTCAATAAATATGTGGATCTAACATCAAGGGACACCCATGGGTCTCCCATCAGAAGCACTCATGCATTCTTCAACATTTATCTAAATTTAATTCTCTATACTACAAAAAGATAATAGAGCCATGATTATTTAATGATGGATTGAAGACTATAACCCATCAAGTGTATTCTCTTCTCACCATACATGAGTATATCCCACTCAACGTTGGGGGTATGGGGTGGAGTCCGAATAAGTTAATCAACTATGAATCACGTTGTATAACTAACAAAGGTACCAATACATTGAAAGGAAGTTCCCACTAGCTCCCATATTTTTCATAAAGAAAACTCTTGAAAAACCTATACATCCATAGGGATTGGAATATCTTCAAAAATATTAATTATCACTTATCATCAAAAATATCATAGGGCCCTATGATCTAATTAAGTCTAATACTGAAAACGTGGACACAATGTATCTTTCTAAACCCATCCATAAAAGATATTTTATCACTTCATTTTAAGGGGAGGGTAAAAACAAAGTCATCATCATTAGAAAGTGTTCATTTTATAGGGGTATGGCTAGGGGATATAATAGAATATATTACTCAAAATATATGGTGTGATATGATTATCGTGCACTAGAATCGACCATTATGTGCGTACATAATGAATGAACATGATTCGTACTCTGATTTACATCAATTATCACCTAACCGTAGGCATGCCTCATACACATCATCCAATAATTTTAATATCATCACTCAGTGTTGTAAAAGTACTAACTAAAGGTGTAGATTGTAGTAGAGGATCGATGCATCATCCAAACCCAAAATCTATCACACCAATGAGTCCATAAACAAGGAGGTGATTAATATTATCACCATATCTAATGAGAATATCCATCCATGAAACCACTCTAGTTGTTTTTTTGTCGAAATCTAACCAACTACCATAACCATGGGGGATTTCATCTAATAATTCCCAATATACCATTTCTCACTCAGGGGTCTCTAACAGAGGTGGTAATGTGTAATAATGAAATCACATCATAATAAATCCTGCTTCATAAACACCACCTTATCCATTGAGCTGTAAAAATTTCATCACCAAATATATTTAGGGAATAGCTCATGTGGTTTGGGTGCCTTGATACATACTCTAATGTAGTTGAGATTCTCTATTGAGGGTTTAACTTCCTCATATAAAACTAAATCCTATACAAGATCTCAAACTCGAGACATGATTAAGAAATCTCATCACAAGTTAGAGAAAGGAATCACACAATAACATGTAACTACAATGAGTAGGGATCTCAATGAAAGAATCATAATTTGGTCAGTTAAAGCATGTTCCACACATAAATGTGAGGCTAAGACTCCATCCAATACTTTATTACTCATGGATCATACTCACATAATAAAAAAATAAGGCATATGACATCAAAAATGAATGTAGTATACTTACTCTACAAGTAGTCTCAACCAAAAAACAATGAAAGTACAATCTAATCTAGAATAAATATTTTCAAAATATATAAATGATAGAGGAATTGACTCAATTCATGGGGAGAGAATATGTCTTGGTCAATTCTTGGAATCAATGCCTTACTTCTCACTAAACTATAATAGGAGGCCAGAAAATATGCATTGCCTCATCAGAAACCTAACTCTATGAACATGATAGCTATATGTGGGTATAACTCTTCTATTGATAGGATGAACACATAATAATTTTAGTATATCTATATGTGATGAAATAGGAAGGACATGAAAGATCAAAACTAGCCACTATATGCAGCATGTATGAACATACATGTACTTTAAAATAATGTATCAAAGCTATGGAATAACTAATAGGTTATCAAATTCCTAATCAAAGGATATCTTAGTCACCATACCTATTTTTATACCATGTTTTGATAACTAAACTCATGACCACTTAACATTTTTCAAAAAAAAACTTAAACTATTCCTAACATAAATTCTAACACCAAACTCTTTCTCTTGGGTAAACACACTTTGATGCCACTATAACATGACTCAGCCCATTGGGGACCCAACTAAGCTAGTTGTATTCTAATTGCTCCACCACAAGACCACCTTATAGGGGTTTGGGCTAGTGACTAGCACTATGTACTCACAACTCATGTTATTGGATGCCTTATCATATGTCAACTAGATACAAATTCATAACTCTAATCCATGAAAATAACCATCAATATATATTTATATATAAACAATGAACTGTATATAACACATACATGAGACAAATGATTAGATACACCTAGATAACTTGTAAATAAACCATAATGAAAATAGGTCAAGATACATTACCAATATCCAAAAAGTAAAACCAATATAAGTAGATGACATGAAGAGGTCTCCATAAAAGATGCCACTAAACATGAACATCTCCCACTACTATCACCTCTTGTATCAACAATTTATTCTACTAGGTGTCCCCCAAGGTCTCCAAGAATCACCTCTGAATAATCCAAACCAACTCTATATCCATAAGACCATCTCCAACCAATGAATTTTCAACCAAAATACACCATGTGTGGTCCCAAGTCCCATGAAACGGTGACTATAAACATTTTGGATAAAATTCACTAAAACCCTAATGAAAACCCAAAGAAAACCATTAGCCTAGAACCCCTGAGGTAAGAGAGTAATCAAGATAAAGGTAGGAAAATATCTAGATATATTTATCCACTACATGTATCAGGGACATTGATAATTTCTAGTCATTATAGATCCAACCCATAAAGATTTATACCTCATGAGATACTAAGGATACTAGAAGAACTGAAAATCCTATAAACTATGAAGTAAATATCCTACCAAACATCACATATTGATGGAAACCATGGGGTGCCTAATGAATCACATGTTTCAGAGTATACATCCTAATCCTCCTTTCTTTTACACCGCCACTAAAATATATAAAGGTAAACCCGCTCCTCGATGATCTAAACATATCATCCAAGGGAGATTCTCACATTAGATTCTTCTACCATTGATACCATGAAACCAAACTAGAAATACATGGTGTATCCCCCACCATGAATATAACAACCCATACTTTACATACATTGTTAATACTTCAAAATTGAAGCATACTTATTATAACATATAACAAAACCACGAAAGAACCGTATAGGTATAGTGTCTTTAGAAACTGGGACACATAAACAACTGGTTCATAAAGCTTCTACACTTTATCCCATATATTTCATCATATCTATAGTCCCTTTTGGTATATCTTACTTAATAACCTTATTCCTGACCAGGGTAAAGAATACATACAAAAGGGTGAGCTCAAATGCTCAATAAGGGTAAACAAATGAAATATCAATCACATCATATACATAAGCACATAACTTTTGGAAATATTAACCTGCAAAAGAGATCATAATTTCATAACATGGGATAAATAATGGAAGTGAAATTTAATCACAATAATCATAACATAAAACATGAAACTTTGTGGCATACTCACATAATCCAAGAGAATCATATCTTATTAGTCAAGACTCATTGCCAAGACTATCTTAGTAGACAAAGTCAATTTCTGAACCGAGTCACCCTCGTTTCAGTCCTGTTTCACTGAACTGGTATAACCTACCATTCCAGCCATGTCTATCTCATGAGATATAAAATATTTACCCAATGCATTGGAGGGAGATATACGTCCCACCCATCTCATAATGATACCATTCTTATGTGTTCTATAAAATCATAAACCATATATCATAGCATAACCCGTGTAATAAAAATGGGAATCTTAAACATCGTGACATCATAAAACAATTCATATAAGATAAAGGAATTCATAAAAATAATTCCATCACAACATAGTCAAATAAATGTAATACTAGGGATAAAAACAGAACCCATTATTATCTTAGATGGAAAATAATTTTGATAAAACACTTGAACTCCATTCTTGAAGAAAATGTCCTTTCTACTTCAAAAACACTTTTCCTTTCTTAATATGTCATAAATTCTAAACTAAAAGTAGTTGATTAAGAATAAACTTGAAACTTGTAAAGGAATATTCTTGGAAATATTGTTTTAAAAATCCATTCATGCCGTATAAGTTAAAAAAACATTCTTCTCGTACATTTGTCGAAAAAGTCAAAAAGTACCTCGTACGAAAAACGACAAAAGATTCCTTTCATATCTTTTACTAAAAACTCACTGAAGGGTAAAATTGGATTCAAATAATTGTAGGTGGATGGAAATAATATTACATATTTATGAAGCATGGATGTGGATGATAAAATACACCCTAGTAAATTTCAAAGTATAAACAATCTCGGATAAAAATGAGATTGTTATATTTCCCTTACCTTAGGTCTGTTGTGCTTGTCAGTGTCCGAACCTCCTGTATAATGATTTAAAAAATGTTATTGACTTATTCTAGAATCATAATTATTTTTATGATATCATATATGGTCATTTGTTTTAGCTTCTTAGTAGTAATATTTCATTGCTACTTGTTATTCGGGTGTTTATAACTTTTTGTTCTTATGCGTGTTTTGTCAAATAAATTCTTATTCTTATATTTAGGTTATAGATACCTCATTTCCAGAATGGTATTAGTGTAATATATATCATATTCATTCATTCAATTCATTTATATAATCATTATTAAATGAAGATCATGTAGAACGAGTCGCATCACATTGTGGAGACGGTATTCCGTACGTACGCACGAGTGATGATATCTTTCCTATGATCGTGGAATTGTATTGGAGTGTATGTATACTATTTCAGAATCCGTATCAATTTTTAATAGTCATATAAAGTCATTATTTACACCATTATACCCATCCATGTAAGGTGGTGGTGGAAAATCGATTACACCACGGCGTGGAGACAGTATTCCGTATGTACGCACGCGCGATGATTTCTTTTTCCGTAGGATGGATAGATGGTTAAATAGGGTTTTTTCATAATTATAATAACATATCAGTATATGAATGATACTGATGTTATTACTTCATAATGAAACAACTAAAGAAGAAGAATTGGAAGAAGAAATAAAGATGAAAGAATCGGTAACGGACATTACCTCTTCTTTGAAGTGCTTCTTTGAGACCTTCTTTTAGCGCACTACAATTGGTCTTTGAAGAAGACCAGGACATCTAGGATGTCTCTAGGGAAGTGGAGAGGAGGAATTGGCAGGGTTTGGCCGAGCGTGAAGGCTCAATGTGGTGTGAGGAAGAGGGGGAGGAGGTTCTCTTTTATAAGGGAGGAGAGGGGCACCTTTGGGAAAACTAAAATGTTATTTTATTATAAAGTCATGTTCGGTTTTAAATAGCTCAAAATTGATATATTTCGAAGCTAAGGTGGGTATGAGTCGAAATACTCTAATACAATAGAATTTAGACAAGTTTAGGTTCCTATTTTAACCTTATCATCTAGATTTAACATTAAGTAAAATATGTTTACTTTTACCATGTCTTCTTGTGTTCTTATACTATAAGGTTAATAAACATACTATAAGCAGTCAAACGAACCCCAAGTTGTTTATGATTAATATATATAACCTTATCTAAGTCATGTGGCCGATATTTAGATTTTTAGGAATAAAATAACAATTACTAATACGATATTTGTTTTAAAAACTATTTTATGTCAATTTTGACACTATTTAGTAATTGATTTTTGTGAAACTCATAACAGAATTATTAGTTCGAACCAAGTTAATTAAATCAATAATAAAATGTCATAGTAACCTAGAAAATTAGTTGAATTCATAAAAAGTCTCAAATTACACTTATTATGGTGTTTATAACATTAATTATGTCAATATTTCATTAATAAGATAATTACTTCATCATCTTCGTGTCATAACTAAAGTAACTTTTTTAATGTCTAAAAATTATAAATAAAATACCATTTTGTAGGAAATATTTTTATCTTTATAATGAATATTTATAGTAGAATTTATCTTATGTATAACCCCATATTAAAAATTATTTACTTATTCAACTTTGATTTTAACTATTTTAACCCTTCTTTAGATAAATTAATAATAAATGTCCTAATCTAATCCAAGTGGGCATAAATGGTCATATTGTATTCCTAAGTTTGTTTTTGGTGGAAATACACTTATCCAATAGAATTAGGACATGTGTTAGGATAATAATAATATCATCTTTACCCTTAATTACCCTATTTAATTTTAACAGTGGAAAAAAAAGTAAAAAGTTACTATTCACCAAAAATTATTTTCATCTCATTGAACCACATTTTAGTCCTTGATATTAACTGTTTCTCTCGGATTTTCGAAATTCCACTCACAGAAGCGGTAAAATTAAGTTTTATGAAAAATTCAGTTTTTTTAACTACCACTTAGTGGTTTCACTATTCATCAAAAATTGAAAGTTTTCAGAAAAATACCAAAATTTCACCCTAGGCTAATTTCGATATTCCGAATCCAAAAATGAAGCCCATTTTGAAAAACAAATTTTATAAAATTTCAAAAAGTGGTTATTACTATTCATAACGGCTAGTTTTAATAATATTTTAATAGCATATCGTTGTTTAGTGAAACTCGGTATTGCGTACGATGCAAGCTATCGAGGAAGGTCGCGATTTCGTGTAAAGAAAGCCAAGAATTTGTTGTGTAGAAAAAGATTCCTTTGATGATTTATATAACATAAAAGTCTCGGGTGTTACATTCTACCCCCCTTAAAATGAATTTCGCCCTCAAAATTCGTCACTTTGTAACAAACAGATGAGGATACCACTCCCTCATCATATCCTCAAGCTCCCATGTAGCTTCTTCTAATTGGTGGTTACTCCATAAAACATTCACCAATCGAGTGGTCTTGTTTCGTAGGACTTTTTCGCTACGATCTAGAATCTCTATCGGTTGTTCTTCATAAGAAAGATCTTGCTCCAGCGGTACAACTTCTGAGCTGAGTACATGTGAAGGATCAGGTATGTACTTTCTCAGGAGAGATACATGGAACACATCGTGAACTTGAGAGAGATTCGGTGGAAGTGCCAATCGATAAGATACCTTCCCTACACGATCTAGTATTTCGAAAGGACCGATATATATAGGGCTCAACTTCCTCTTCTTACCATGTCTCATAACCCTCTTCCAGGGAGATATTCGTACGAACACTTTATCACCCACTTTAAACTCTAGGTCTTTTCTTCGGCTGTCGGCATAACTTTTCTGTCGACTCTGATCTGCTCTTATGTGTTGTTGAATAGATCAGACCTTTTCTGCCATTTCATCAACGAGATCAGGTCCTAATAGCTTTCTTTCCCTAACTTCATCCCAGCAAGTTGGAGTCCTGCATTTCTTTCCACAGAGAGCTTCATAAGGAGCCATCTGAATACTGGAGTGAAAGCTATTATTATAAGAAAATTCCACCAAAGGTAGGTGTTGATCCCAACAACCTTTGAAATCCATAGAGAAAGCTCTCAACATATATTATAGGGTTTGAATTGTTCTCTCAGACTGACCGTCTGTCTGAGGATGATAAGCAGTGCTGAAACTCAACTCTGTATCCAGAGTATGCTGAAGACTTCTCCATAACTTCGAGGTAAATCTCGGATCCCGATCGGATATAATAGAAAGTGGTACTCCATGCAATCTTACCACTTCCTTTACATATATCCTGGCAAGCTGATCCAGAGAGAAATCATCTCTAATAGCAATGAAGTGTGCAGACTTTGTAAGACGATCAACTATGACCCAGATAGCATTATTGCCTTTGGATGTTTTAGGAAGTCCTGTGACAAAGTCCATAGTGATGTTTTCCCATTTCCATTTGGGTATGGGTAATGGTTGTAACATCCCCTTAGACTTCTGTCTCTCGGCTTTAGCTTGTTGACAAACCAAGCATCGAGAGACGAATTCAGCAACATCTCTTTTCATGCCATCCCACCAGAAGTACTCTTTCAGGTCCCTATACATCTTCGTGCTTCCAGGATGAATAGAGAATGAAGAACTATGAGCCTCAACCAGAAGCTCCTTCTTTAATTCGGGGATGGTAGGAACACAAACCCAATTCCTGAACATTATTATCCCATCACAATCAAGGTTGAATTCAAGAACGTTTGTCACCTTCTTTTGTAACTCGACATCTTCTATCTGTGCCTCTTTAATCTTCACATGTATAAGTGGTTGAACATTCATTTGATAAAGATAAGATTTTTCCCCTTCCATTATAATTCCAAGATCCAACCTTTGTAAATCCATAAATATTAGATCATTTGTGATCCTCATCATGGATAAACTAGCATGGTCTTGTCGACTAAATGCATCTGCCACCTTGTTTGCTTTCCCAGGGTGGTAATGGATTGAGTAGTCGTAATCCTTAATCAGATCCAACCATCTTCTTTGACGCATATTCATCTCCTTTTGTGTGAAAATATACTTTAAACTTTTATGATGAGTATAAATATCACACCTTTCACCATAAAGTTAATGCCTCAAAATCTTTAATGCAAAGATTACCGCAGCTAACTCCAAATCATGTGTTGGGTAATTTTGCTCATGGATTTTCAACTGTCGTGAGGAATAAGCTATCACCATATCATTTTGCATAAGAACACACCCCAATCCCTTCTTGGATGCATCACTATAGATCACAACCCTTTCTCCACTACAAGGTAGTGTGAGCACAGGTGCACTGGATAACCTTCTTTTCAACTCCTTGAAATTCTCTTCACATTCTTCCGTACAGACAAACTTAACTCCTTTCCGAGACAACTTGGTGAGTGGATTAGATAATCATGAAAACGCATTCACAAAACATCGATAATATCCAGCCAAACTAAGAAAACTTAAAATCTCAGTTACTGTTGTTGGTATCGACCTTCTTTCGATAACCTCTGTTTTTGCTGGGTCCACAGATATCCCCTCTTTTGAGATTACGTGACCCAAAAATGCAACTTTTTTAAGCCAAAATTCACACTTGGTAAATTTGGCATAAAGCTTCTCCTTTCTTAGGGTCTTCAATATAATTTTCAATTGATCTTCATGTTCTTCCTTGCTCTTTGAATAGACAAGAATATAATCTATAAAGACTACCACAAATTGATCAAGATAGTCTCTAAAGACTCTATTCATCTGATCCATGAAGAGAGCAGGGGCATTAGTAAGACCAAATGGCGTCACTATAACTTCATAGTGTCCATACCTTTTACGAAAATTCGTCTTTGGTATATCCTCCATTTTGACCCTTAATTGATGATACCCTTAACGAAGATCAATCTTGGAAAAGTATTGAGCTCCTCGTAATTGGTAAAATAAGTCATCAATGCATGGGAGATGATATTTTTTCATGATAGTGATCTTTTTAATTTCTCGATAATCAATGCAGAGTCTCATTGATCCATATTTCTTCTTAACAAATAGAACAGGTGCTCCCCAAGGTGACGCACTAGGGCGTATGAATCCCTTATCAAGATTCTCTTGGAGTTTCTTCTTCAATTCCTGCAACTCAATTGGGGCCATTCTATAAGGTGTCTTTGAAATAGGCAAAGCACCTGTTACTAGTTCTATTGATAATTCAACTTCACGATTTGGTGGAAGTCCCAGTAATTCCTCTGGAAAGAAATCAACAAACTCCCGTACAATGGGAATATTCTTAATCGTGAGTTTCTCACTAACCATTTGAGATAAATAATCTTCATTCAGTGGAATCAAGACCCATAAGATGGAATAAATTTCCACTGGAAGGTTATGTTCATCCTTGCATTGAATGATGATCATAGATTGATCTGGAATATGAAATGTGACTTCCCTTATTTGGCAATTGATATGAGCTCCATATAAATAAATCCAATCCATGCCAAGAATCACGACAAATTCCACTATAGGAAGGATCACAAGATTTGCAGGAATAACTTTCCCACAAACTTTGATCGGAGAAGAATTATAATCTTTTGATGCGACTGTTGTGCCATTAGGTGTTGTCACAGCTAACTCAACATCTAATTGTTGAGGTAATACAGTGATACCCTTAGAAAATTCTTCAGAAATAAAAGAGTGGGTGGATCCAGAATCAAATAAAACATTTTCAACTTTAGAGTGGATGGTAAGTGTACCTTTCACCACATTGGTATCGTACTCCACATCGCTGATAGAAATTGCATGTGACTTTCCTTTGTCTTTAGCCTTAAGAGTTTGTTGTCGTCGACCATCATCATCAACCCTTGGATTAGGGCATTTATTGGCATAATGTCCCATCTCCTTGAACTTGAAACATTGAAGTGTAGTAGGTTCATTCTGTGTATCCCTTCCTTTGTTTTCATCATTAGACATCTTCTTCCCATCATCGCAGCATTCAAATGCCCGATGACCTTCCTTTCTACATTTGAAACATTTACTTGTCCCTTTAAGACAACTCCCTCCATGTTTCTTTCTACACTTTGAGCATAAGGGAAAGCTCATCTTCTTTTCAGTGTGCTCTTTAGATTTTCCTTTGAATTCCATTTTCCTCTTCTTATCAAACCCATATGACTGATGGGTTACTCCAATCTCCACCTCGACTTTGAGAGCACATAGAACGATTTCCTCGTAGCTATTGAAGTTCCTTATGGCTAATGCCCTTCAAAGACTTGATTTTAAGCCACTAAAGAATTGATCAATCTTACACTCAGGTTGGATAATAATACCAGAAGCGTCTCTTGCAAGTCTTGTAAAATTTGCTTCATAGGTACCAACAGATTCATCATCCTTTTGCTTCAGTTCAAGAAACTCTTTCTCCATCTTTGTTCGAAGAATACGAGGGAAGTACTTATTGAAAAATAAGTTCTTGAACTCGTCCCATTCCATGGACTCAATTTCATCCCTTTTCCTCGTATTCTTAATAAGATTCCACCATTGATCAGCATCTCCATAAAAACGATACACTGCTAGGATGAATTTATCATGTTCAGAACATTGAAGAACTGAAAATATCTTTTCAGTAGTACTAATCCATTGTTCAGAAACTAATAGATCAGTAGACCCGCTGAAAGAAGGTGGATGCTGGCTCATGAAGGATTCAACATAATGTTGCTCCTTCCTTTGCTCGTTTGGAAGTCCTGCATGATTCATAGCTTGAGAAAGTCGTGTGAGCATGGCTACAGGATTTTTCATTCCATCTCCCATAATGTTTGGTTGCTCAGGGGGACAATCATTTCATTGCCCGTCGCATTCCGCATTAACACAGTTCTTTCGGGTTCTATCCATTGACTAAAACCAAGAAGAATAGTGTGAGCAACACTAATTATAATAGGAAAACCACATAATCAAGAATAAAATTTCACACTTAAGGTCTTATCCTAGGTTATTCATGGCCATTTCTAAAACACAAATATTTTGTTCTATGCTTAGAATTATCCTTAGGGTTCTTACTAAGGCTTTCACATCCTAGTTTCCAAAGGTTGACTATACCTTTCCTCTGATACCAACTATAACGACCCATACTTTACATACATTGTTAATACTTCAAAATTGAAACATACTTATTACAACATATAACAAAACCACTAAAAGACCATATAGGTATAGTGTCTTTAGAAACTGGGAAACATAAACAACTGGTTCATAAAGCATCTACACTGTCTCCCATTTATTTCATCATATCTATAGTCCCTTTTGGAATATCTTACTTAATAACCTTCTTCCTGACCTGGGGAAAGAAGACATACAAAAGGGTGAGCTCAAATGCTCAGTAAGGGTAAACAAAAGAAATATCAATCACATCATATACATAAGCACATCACTTTTGGAAATCTTAACCTGCAAAAGAGATCATAATTTCATAAATGGGATAAATCATGGCAGTGAAATGTAATCACAATAATCATAACTTAAAACATGAAACATTGTGGAATACACACATAATCATACAGAATCATATCTTATTAGTCAAGACTCATTTCTAAGACTATCTTAGTGGACAAAGTCCATTTCTGAACCGAGTCACCCTCGTTTCAGTCCTGTTTCACTGAATCGGTATAACCTACTGTTCCATCCATGTCTATCTTATGAGATATAAAATCTTTACCCAATGCATTGGAGTGAGATATAGGTCCCACCCATCTCATAATGATACCATTCTTATGTGTGCCATAAATTCATAAACCATATATCATAGCATAACCCGTGTAATAAAAATGGGAATCTTAAACATCGTGACATCATAAAACAATTCATATAAGATAAAGGAATTCATAAAAATAATTCCATCACAACATAGTCAAATAAATGTAATAATAGGGATAAAAACAGAACCCTTTATTATCTTAGATGGAAAATAATTTTGATAAAACACTTCAACTCCATTCTTGAGAAAAATATCCTTTCTACTTCAAAAAAACTATTCCTTTCTTAATATGTCATAAATTATAAACTAAAAGTATTTTATTAAAATTAAACTTGAAAACTTGTAAAAGAAGATTCTTGGAAATATTGTTTTAAAAATCCATTCATGCCATATAAGTTAAAAAAATATTCTTCTCGTACTTTTGTCGGAAAAGTCAAAAAGTACCACATATGAAAAACGACAAAAGATTCCTTTCATATCTTTTACTAAAAACTCACCGAAGGGTAAAATTGGATTTAAATAATTGTAGGTGGATGGAAATAATATTACATATTGATGAAACATGGATGTGGATGATAAAATACACCCCAGTAAATTTCAAAGTATAAACAATCTCGGATAAAAATGAGATTGTGATATTTCCCTTACCTTAGGTCCGTTTTGCTTCGTAAGTGTCTGAACCTCATTTATAATGATTTAAATAATGTTATTGACTTATTCCAGAATCATAATTATTTTTATGATATCATATATGGTCATTTTCTTAGCTTCTTAGTAGTAATATTTCATTGCTACTTGTTATTCGGGTGTTTATAACTTTTTGTTCTTATGCGTGTTTTGTCGAATAAATTCTTATTCTTATATTTAGGTTATAGATACCTCATTTCCAGAATGGTATTAGTGTAATATATATCATATTCATTCATTCAATTCATTTATATAATCATTATGAAATGAAGATCATGTAGAACGAGTCGCATCACATCGTGGAGACGGTATTCCGTACGTACGTACGAGTGATGATATCGTTCCTATGATCATGGAATTTTATTGGAGTGTATGTATACTATTTCAGAATCTGTATCAATTTATAATAGTCATATAAAGTCATTATTTACACCATTATACCCATCCAAGTAAGTTGGTGGTGGAAAATAGATTACACCACGGCGTGGAGACGGTATTCCGTACGTACGCACGCGCGGTGATTTCTTTTTCCATAGGATGGATAGATGGTGAAATAGGGTTGTTTCATACTTATAATAACATATCAGTATATGAGTGATACTGATGTTATTACTTCATAATGAAACAACTAATGAAGAAGAAGTGGAAGAAGAAATAAAGATGAAAGAATCGGTAACGGACATTACCTCTTCTTTGAAGTTCTTCTTTGAGACCTTCTATTAGGGAACTAAAATTGGTCTTTGAAGAAGACTAGGACCTCTAGGATGTATATAGGGAAGTTTAGAGGAGAAATCGGCAGGGGTTGGCTGAGATTTAAGGCTCAAAGTGGTGTGAGGAAGAGGGGGAGGAGGTTCCCTTTTATAAGGGAGGAGAGGGGCACATTTGGGAAAACTAAACTATTATTTTATTATAAAGTAAAGTTCGGTTTTAAATAGCTCCAAATAGATATATTTCGAAGATAAAGTGGGGATGAGTCGAAATAATCTCATCCAATAGAATTTAGATAAGTTTAGGTTCCTATTTTAACCTTATCATTTAGATTTAACATTAAGTTAAATAAGTTTACTTTTACCGTGTCTTCTTGTGTTCTTATACTATAAGGTTAATAAACTTACTATAATCAGCCAAACGAACCCCAAGTTGTTTATTATTAATATATATAACCTTATCTAAGTCATTTGGTTGAACCGTAGATTTTTAGGAATAAAATAACAATTACTAATATAATATTTGTTTTAAAAACTATTTTATGTCAATTTTGACACTATTTAGTAATTGATTTTTGTGAAAATCATAACAGAATTATTAGTTCTAACCAAGTTAATTAAATCAATACTAAAATGTCATAGTAACCTAGAAAATTAGTGGAATTCATAAAAAGTTTCAAATTACATTTATTTTTGTGTTTATAACATTAATTATGTCAATATTCCATTAATAAGATAATTACTGCATCATCTTTGTGTCATAAATAAATTAAATTATTTAATGTGTAAAAATTAAAAATAAAATACCATTATGTAGAAAATATTTTTATATTTCTAATGAATATTTATAGTCTAATTTATCTTATGTATAACCCCATATTAATAATTATTTACTTATTCAACTTTGATTTTAACTATTTTAACCCTTCTTTAAATAAATTAATAATAAATTTCTTAATCTAATGCAAGTGGGCCTAAATGGTCATATTTTATTCCTAAGTTTGTTTTTTGTCGAAATACACTTATCCAATTGAATTAGGACATGTGTTAGGGTAATAATAATATCATCTTTACCCTTAATTACCCTATTTACATTTAACCGTGGTAAAAAAAAGTGAAAAGTTACTATTCACCAAAAATTATTTTCATCTCATTGAACCAAATTTTAGTCCTTGATATTAACCGTGTCTATCAGATTTTCTAAATTCCATTCACAGAAGCGGTAAAATTAAGTTTTATGAAAAATTCAGTTTTTTTTAACTACCATTTAGTGGTTTCACTATTCTTCAAAAATTGAAAGTTTTCAGAAAAATACCAAAATTTCACCCTAGGCTAATTTCGATATTCCGAATCCAAAAATGAAGTCCATTTTGAAAAATAAAATTTTTAAAATTTCAAAAAGTGGTTATTACTATTCATACCGGCTAGTTTTAATAATATTTTAATAGCATATCGTTGTTTAGTGAAACTCGGTATTGCGTACGACACAAGCTATCGAGGAAGGTCACGATTTCGTGTAAAGAAAGCCAAGCAAGTGTTGTGTAGAAAAAGATTCCTTTGATGATTTATATAACATAAAAGTCTCGGGTGTTACAATGAATAAGAATAGATGTCATTAAATGGAGTGTTGATCCTTATTATAATACTCAACTAAGTATGTTGTAAAAAAAGAGACCCATTGTATTGTAGAGAGTCATGATCAGCATAACCCAGCTACTAGAGAAATCAATATTCAACTCCAAGAATGTAGACATATTAAAACCATCAACCCATGTAAAATATATAGAACTATTATGGATGACATATTCCCCATTATAATACACCTGATTTTAGTGAGTGTCAAACCCTATACATAGTTTGTGGGGGAACCGCAACTCTATAACACCAAGGGAGTACCCAAACAATGCCTTTGTGTAGGAATTTTTACCTAAGTATGTAGGGGAGTGCCAAACTCTATGCAGAATAGAATATTGGGTTATCACAGCCTATAACAATATACCACCAAGGGAGTACCAACCTACATAACGTTTCTATAGTCACACTCAAACCCTGATGTCATCCTTATAGATATAATTTCTAAAACTACCTGGCCCACCTCACCAACAGACTAGAATGGTTGAACAAGCAACACCATTATGATATAAATTGAAAAATATTTGGAATGTGATATTTATTTATTAAAAATATGATTCATATGAAAAAAAAATCATTTTATCATAAAATATTTTAGAGGATTACATGATTGAAAAGAGGGATTATGCCAATATTTAGAATAAATTACTACATATTCTTCTTGAATTGTTTATCTCAATGACTAGATAGGGATGCCCTGAGCATATTGTCAATCCAACATATTGAAAAAAAATATGGCCATATTTAAGAATTAACAATATTATTGTTTTTATTATTATTATATAATATATATATATATATATATTAAAATTGGGTAGTGGGTTTGATGTTTTCTTCCAACCCTCCTCTTATTAAATAATTCCATTCCCACACACAAGGATTTCCTTTTTTCTATTTTTTTATATTAATTAACCTTTTCTTAATGCCTCGCTATTACGGTGTACACCCTCTAGTTAACTCCCCCAGCCTCCCCCGCTCCGCCTTCTCGATCGATGTCATTACTACCAATCATTCATTGGATCTATCCCATGCTTTCCACAACCTAGAAATTTATTTCCCTTAATGAGTTCATACTTCTTACATGCATCAATTTTCATGCTAAGACACCATCACATGCCTCATACCATCTCATGTCACACCTAGTAGAAGCTTCCAACAACACTATCATCACCATAATCCCGCGAAACTGTTATCAGAGCTTGTATCACTATCCTGGACCACTTCACATCAACATCATATCTATTAATGTCCATATTCTTTCCCTCTATGTCTTCATCCCCACCAAAAAAAAACCCAATTATCAGTGCCTCTTAGTCTCCAATTCATAAATAAGAAGGTTAGGGGGAAATAATACATTATTTCCCATTTACCGAATTCTTCATTAAGAATAGGAATCTAATCCCCAAAATTTTGGATTTCTATGACCATAAATGGGATAAACATTCACAAATATGATAAGAAACATAAAAAATAATAAATTTCAAAAAAAACAAGCCCAGACTCAATATAAATAGTTTTCGCTTCAATCTATTACCACTCCCAAAGTTTTATCATTGTCACCATCAAAATATGAGGTAGATATTTTCTTCTTTTAAATGTAACATCATCACTCCCTCTTCCTCCTATAATTATAGGTTTTTTTATAGATCACCATAAAATTGGTGGAAATAGGGTTTATGAATTTAAACCATAGGTTTACTAGTATTTATAAAATACATGTAACTGAGGTAAATCCCCAGAACTTCCAAAGAAAACAAAACTTATAATTTCCCATGGGTAAATACACTATTTTAGACTCAATTTTATCTTAATTTTAAAATAAAATGATTCGTTTCAAGGGAAAAGTGTAATTACTATAAAAATTATTTTGTGCGATAAAAATAATATTTTTATACGGGAAATATTATTATTGATCCTCTTTTACACCCAAAATTATTCTCTAGATCTATATTTCATTTGGAATATAACATAAAATTTTTTCAAATCCCAAAAACAAAAACTCATGGTCATTGTATCACCATATGAGCTCTGAGAGTAATACTTTTTTATATAATAAATATTAAAAATTCCATAAAACTAAGCATCCTTGAAAACAAACCAGGACCCATCCTTGGGGTAAAAGCCATATTCTTTGATCAAACAATCTCTCAAAAAATATCAGAAGGTCTTATATTAAGGTAAAATTCCTATTTTACTCATATGGTGGTTCTAAGACTCTAAAATTAAAAATCAAGTTAAATTTTGTTTGGGAAAAAACCTGGTCAACAAAAATGGGATATCTATAATGAAAAAGGTCTATTGGGTATTGCTTAGGGATCCCAGTCAAGTTACTAGAAGTATTGATATTGAATAAATGTATATTAAATTATATGTTTTAGAAAAATTTGATTATTTCTCATAAATATATCCCAATTTGTCTTCTATTTTATGTTTTTCTATTTTTCCAAAAAAAATTATATGTTATATTTTTTGGGTATTAAAATATAGATACCATGTCCAAACCCAATAAAAGATATATATAAAAACAAATTTCCTATAAGAACCATAATGAGATGTTTGGAAGAAGAATATAAAATTAAAAACATGCCATTATGCTGAGTATTATATTTTAAAAAGAGTTTATAAATATCACTCTATAGTAACCAAAAGACTCATATCACTATAAGTATTCACTATACTTTTGAATAGATAGGCTCAGTTATTCTCTATATATAATAATTCCCATACACTATAGTGATATATTGTAATGATCATAATACATTTATATTGTGCATTCTTCCACCGATTTAGTGGGAACGCAAAAGTGTGGGGTGTTTAGATGGAGCTCCTGTCGTTGAAATTTCAGAAAAGGAGATTCAGAAGTCTGCAGAGTTTCATAAGCTTACCAAGTTAGCCCATTTTGGTCCGGTGAAACCCTCACTGGAGGTGTTCAGATCCTTTTTGGATTCTTGGGGTTTTCTTAATTCAGTGGCGGTTTAAAAACTCTACAGGTTTGCGTTCTGCATTCACTTCATCTGCAAGGAGGATTTTTTGCGGGCGTGGTCGCGGGTGGATAGGTGTTGCGGTGGCCATCATTTTGCTCTTTCATGCTGGTATTGGGAGTGTCATTATAGAAGATAATCCCCCATGGCTGTGGTTTGGATCAAGCTTCTGGAGATACCTCTTCCCTTCCATAACCCTTCAATTTTGGCGGCAGTGGGTGACTCGTTGGGGAGATTTATTTGTTCTGATTTGAAAATAGATGTGCTAATGGATGCGGCTAATCCTCACATTTGTGTTGAGATGAATCTTTTGGTTAAGTTACCTTCAAATTTTCTAGTCCAGTCTCATGGTGGTTTCAAATGGTGGAAACGCTTGGTGTTCCAAGCTCCACCCCGATTTTTCTCATCTTGTGGATTTCAAGTGCATTCAGTGTATTTTTGTAGAAAAGGCAAGACAATACACCATAATCAGGGGGCTGGGCATGGTCATAGGGATCAACAAGTGGCCTCTCGGCCAAATTTGGTTGGATCGCGTGGTAATATGGCATTTCAGGGTGTGTCTAGCATGGCATCGTCCACTCAAGATAGACCGTCGGCTTCCTCAGAGGGGGTGGAAAAAGTCAACATCTCTACAGAGCACTATGATTTTTCGAATTCTGTCGAATTCGTGCCTAAAAAGCCTCAAAATTCTAAGGGGGGGCACAGGTGGGCGGTCATTTGTCAAATGATCTGTATCTATCTAATTTATGCTGATGTAGTCTAATGGGGTGGTGATGGAATTTTTGGATGCGGATGTGATGGACCATCCTCGGTCGATGGTTTCTTCCCTCTTCCATAGAAGAATCAACCTTTTACTGGCTTGCGGGGTTACATGTATACCCAAGGTATTATTTTCACCCTATATAGGTATGTTTGTTCCTTCTTCTCTTTGTGTTGGTTTTATTCAATCCCCCCTTTTGTTCAAGGTGAGGCACTCCCAAGATTTCAACAATAATATGTTTTTGGGGAATTTACCTGATGGGGTGATGAAGGAAATCGCTGCTTCATGTAGGTCTCCTTCTCAGTTGTATTTTAAAGATTTTCACCAGGTGAAAATAGATTCAGCGGCTTCTTATTATCCTATGAGGAATACGGTTTCATTGCTGGAAGAAGCAGATAGTCCACTGAAGAAGAATATTGTTATACCAAAGAGAGGATCTCTTTCGGCATATGCTTCAAGGCCGGTTACACGGTCGATGTCCAAAGATGATTGCTGAATAACTTTATTTGTCCTCATCTAAGGTAACAATGGCAGAAATTACAAAAGCTTCATCTACTAATGGTTTCCTTGATTAATTGGAATGCCATGGGGCTGGGAGTACAGGCCAAGAGTGCATTTATGGCTTCTGAGTCCTGGAAATATAGTGTTTCATTATCTGTGATTTCGGAACCTAAACAAGATATCGGTAAAATCAATTTCATTGCGAAGAAGATGGGTTTTGGTCAGGTCTTCCATGACCACCTTACGAATAAGCATATCTGGCTATTCTGAAAACAAAGCTTTCAGGTGGATTTTATGTAGGCTAGGAATCATTGTATAACGATGAAGATTGGGTTCAAAGGCATTGAAATTTTTTTCTCTTTCATTTATGCTAGAAATGACATACATTAAAGAAGGAATCTATGGGAGTATCTGGAGGCTTTTGATCCAGCAGGCTTAGCTTGGTTCATTGGTGGGGATTTTAATGTGAATGCTAATGTCTCAGAAAATATAGGTTGTTCGGAGAGTTCTGTCAATGGTATGCTTGACATCAATAACTTCATGTCTAGTAAGGGCTTACTCGATTTGGGCTTCAACGGATGTTAATATACCTGGTTTAATAATTGCAAAGGGACTAGGCGCATTTGGAGTTGGCTGGACAGATGCCTTTCCTACATCCATGGGTTAGACTCCTTTGTTCTTTCCTATGTTTCACACTTCTCTCGTACTTTTTCATATCACACCTCACTGCTGATTGAGCTCAAACATGGGAGCCAGGAGCCCAAATCCTTCATGTATTTTTCTAAATGTCATAGTGTGGATGGTTTTCTTCAAATGATGCGGAACTCATGGGAACAGGAGATTGAAGGGAGGGTTTGGATAGGGCTTGGGGGGAGGTTGAAGCGACTTAAGTCAGATATTGTTCACTGGATTTCTAGTAACCCATATGAGGATAGTTCTGTGGCTTCTATTCAGATTGAAATCGATAATTTGTAGGATCAACTTTGGCGGTGTTGGGATGAGGTCATTTTCATTAGGTTATGTGATAAATTTAGCTTCATGGCTGAGAGGGTGTTGGAGATCGAAAGAGATTATAGGCTCCTCTCTAGAGTTATATGGATTAAAGAGTGTGACCACAATACCACTTTCTTTCATGCTTGTTTAAAGGAGCGGAAAAATATGAAACTCAACATTAAACATGGGGATGGTTCCTGCACTTCTGATGTCAATATAGCAGGATGGTTGGCCTTGGAATATTTTGAGATGTTGCTTGCAGGTGATATACGAGGTGACTGGTTGAATGGTGTCTCAGTGGAGGAATACATGTCTTTCTTGGGAGCTATTCCTAGAAGCCTTGAGGTTGAGGATAACAACATCCTCATGGCCACTCCAGAAAGCGATGAGGTTTTGGGTACTGTCTGCAGTATGTCCCTAGATAGTGCACTTGTTCTAGATGGGTTTTCAGGGAGCTTCTTTTTAGAGGCATGGGATTTTGTGGGGGTTCATGTAACTGAGTCTATCCAAGATTTCTTTCAGGGAGGAGCCATTAACAAGAGCTCGTGTTCTTCCAGAGTTGTTCTGTTACAAAAAATCAAAGACCATTTGTCTATTGATCAAATTAGACCTATTTTCTTATGCAACATTTCTTACAAGATTTTGGAAAGTCTGATGGATAGGATATTGAGCAAGATAATACCTAAAGTGATCTCTCAGGAACAACACGGTTTTATCAATGGAAGGGGCATTCATGGGGTGATCGGAATTGCCAAAGAGTTGGTGGAAGATTTTAATAAAAGGGTGATTGGATCCAAAGTCATCATTCAAGTAGATATGGAAAATACTTATGACAAAATGAATTGAATCTTTATTATTCAGGTCATGAAAGGTCTGGGTTTTTCTGAAAGGTTGTGTGACCTATGCTTTCGTTGATATTCCTCACCATGGTTGTCCTTCTCTCTTATGGGTAAGGGATTTGGTTACTTCAAAAATGTGTGGGGAGTGAGACAGGGGGACCCATTGTCCCCCATAATGTTTATTATTGCTCAGGAGGCCCTTTCATAGAACTTAAATAGAGGCATGGAGGAATGAATGTTACTCCCTTATCACACCAAAGCCTCGGATGGATCCATGTCACATCTTATGTTTGCTGATGATGTTTTTGTTTTATTGGATGGCAGGAGATCTTCCATTTTGTATCTTATGGGAATTATGGAGACCTATGGTTGCTTAAGTGGAGAGAATATCAATGCGAGGAAGAGAAGTGTTTTCATTTTAGATAAATGTTCAATAAGGAGAGCTCAGGATATTCAAAATATTCTAGGAATTCAGAGGAAGAAATTTCTTATGATTTAACTTGGGGCAACTATTTCTAAGGGGTGTGTTAAAAAAGTATTATCTGAGGATCTCATTAACAGAATATTGGGAATAATTCTAAGTTGGAAGAGCATATTTCTTTCCTTTGGAGGTCGGGTCACCTTGATAAATAGTGTGCTTTCATCAATTCCAATGTATGTAATGTCCGTGAAATCTCCTCCAAAAGTTACTATTTCATTGATGGAGAAAACTATGAATTTCTTCTTATGGGATGACAATTCCATGGGCAGGGATCATTGGGCTTCATGGAATCATCTGGAAAAAACAATCGAGGAGGGAGGAGTTGGTCTTAGGGACATATCCCTAACAATTCAGTCTATGCAGGCCAGCATGGCATGGGATTTTATGGTTGGTGATTCACTGTGGGCCAAAGTCCTCAGGAATAAATATGGACAGTGCTGGGAGATGTGGGACAACCTGAATCTATCCAGTCTTGTGAAGACGGTGTTGCATCATCTGGAGATCCTTCAGGGAAACTCATGTTGGGTGGTGGGGAGAGGGTAGATCAGTTTATGGCATGACAATTGGGTTGGGGAGAAGCTGTTTTTTCGGTGTTTTCCAATTCCAGATATAAAAATTAAGGAGTCTTCTCACATTCTTAGTTCTTTTGATACTATTCTACATGTGGAGCAGAGGGACATTTACCAATATATTGTTTTTAATGAATAGGATGACCGGGTCTTCTTTACAGGTTCTGGTTCTGGTTTTTTCAGCGGGCATGACTACATGACACTAATCCATGAGGGAGGGGTTCATGATGAGTGTGTGGCTTGGCTCTGGTGAAAAGAGGCTCCTACAAAGTTTAATTTCCTATTATAGATATCCCGGAATAATGCCTTGCCAACGGAGGATAATGTTTAGCGGAGAGGGATCTCCATGGCATCGCGATGCTTTTTCTGTACTAATTCGTAGGCTGAATTGGTCTTCTATCTATTCATCAAAAGTGATTGGGACAACTATCTATGGTTTCTTATGGGTAGCTGGGGTTGTCACAATGTTGTTTTCTCTTCTATGTAGGATTTCTTCGCTAGCTGGTTTATGGGTGTAGGGATTCAAGATATGAAATTCAAGAGTCATACCATTATTGTGCTCGCCATTTTTTGGACATTGTGGGAGGCTCGGAATAAGGCGAGGATAGATTTGTGCCCCTCAGCTACTTTCCTTAAAGTTATAATGAAGGGGATAGTTCATGAGTTGGGTTCTATTGTGATAGGGGGACAGTAGTCTTATATGATATGCTGGTTACTGAACCGGACTCCTGACCCGAATAGATCACAGGGAATCTGGATTATATGGGATCCACTAAGGCTTTGATAGAAGCTTAATGTTGATGGCTCTTGTATAAATGGTCAAATGCGTGGGGGCGGACTATTGCGGGATGAGTATGGCTCAGTGCTGTTTACCTTCAGCAGCTTCTATGGCCTGGGGAATTGACTGGGTCTAGAATTAAAGGCTATCCAAATAGGTATCATGCTTTGAAAAGGTTTCAATTTGGTATCTTCTGAGGTGGAGTCAGATTCTGAAATTTCTGTAAGAGCTATCAAAGGATAGGTGGATCCTCCTTGGAATCTAATTTATTTAGTCTGCATTTGCATCTTGTATTTTAGACGTGTTTTCTCGGTGCGCCATGTGAAAAGGGAGGCTAACTTCGCGACGGATTCACTTTCTTGGGGAGGTAGCCCGGAGGATCCGTTAATTGTGTTTTCTAGTTTGGGAACTTTTCCCCAGGAGTGTAATAATTTTTTGCAGGGGGATGCGGTCGGGCTGCATCACTTTAGATCCTCGTGACACCCCTTGGCATTATGGGTTGTTACTCAATTCATTATTAATAAAAAAAATGCAATTATCGACCGATCGAATTAAAGGAACAAATTAATACATAATATTATACCATCTAACTATAGATCTACCAATGAAAGTCAAAATAAGAAGAGAAATTTCCCATAGAATGAAGAAGAAGAAAAGTTAATAATTCCATGGGGTTAACTTCACTATATTAACTATACTTACCAGGATGAAAAATATATGTGGATATATACATCATCTAATATTGATAACTTAATAATAGTAAAAGTTAATTATAGTGTCTCTATTGTGTTCATCTCAACATTAACTTCAATGATCATGTTTTAAGATGTTAATAACTCAATGAAGAACATCTATGTCAACTCTAATGGTGGGATTAGAAATAATCATAATATAAGTAACTTAATATCTAATAGATATATTTCTAAATGTTATAATTCTATATTATATAAAAAATCCAATGTTACCTCATTTTATAAGAAAATATAATTTATCCATTTCATGAACAATTAGTTGTAAATAAAGAAAGTGAGATTTGATGAGGGTTCATGTATCTTGATATCACCGTTCATTAATTATTATGAAATTTATCAGAAAAGAAAACTCATTTTTAGATCATTATTTTATTCCCTTATTCATTATCTTTCATATTTTTATACATATTTAAAAATGGATCAATGACATAATCTTATTATCTTTGAAGTTTTTCCCTTTATTATATGTTAATGAATAAGCCTTGGGGAAATGACTTGTTATCCTATGATACTCAAATTAAATAAGTCACAATGACATGGAATTGTATATTTTATTTAGTATAATGTTGTTATTGATAGTACCTAGTGATTTCATGATATGAGTATAAGATATTTCTTCTAAAATGGGTTAAAATCTAATAATTTATATTGATAATAACCTTATATATATAATAGAGGATGATAGATTGATTATCCTAAACCACATTAATATTTTTATATCATTTCTATGTAGTTTTTTCTTTATTTTCCTCTTCTTTTACACGTCATTATGTTTTCTAATGTTATATAATATTTTTATAACATGATCAAATTTTAAGAGGTGCCCTAAAATATTCACACAACATCCTTTAGAGTATCTATTTCAATATTCATAGTCTTTACTCTTTTATCTTTTTTTGGATATTCAATTTTAACGGTACTTACCAAATCAAGAGGAATATATTTATACATATTTGGAAAATTATTTTTCAGTTATACATTTAATGTTATCTATTGAGTCTTATTTCTCAATCCACATTATATTTTTATCTTCAACATTTTATGGATTATTTAGTTTCCTAGTCTAAATTATTAATTCAACCATAATGGTTTAATAGAGTATATTGTATTTACATTAGTTTTTTATCTCAATTAACTCCTCATATTAAAGTTTATCTTACTAAATCTATTCTATAAAATGAATAACAATTGGAATTATATCCCAAATTTATAAGAATATAAAATTTTGAATAGTCTAGTTATAGATAAAAAATTAAATTGTATCTACCAACTCTTGATATGTTTATGTCTCTCTATTTCATGATGGAACAAATTTTTATTATTATAGATAATAAATGGAAACTTAATTTTATCTATAATTCTATAAAGTTTCCCTATTTTTTCTAAACCTTACTACATATCTATGAAGGAGTAAAAATATTTTACTACTAGGGAAATTTTAATTTTTTATATAAATTTTTATATTTTAAATATTAAAATATATGGTATAAGTAATAATATAAAAAATATGTTTCATAATTTTATATTTCCCATGGAATATAAAATTTTCATTAAAATGCTTTTGACATGAGTATACTGAAGAGTTATACTACTTATGATATTAATCCCTTTATGGGGAAGTCTACAAAAAAACTCAAATGATCAATCTGTATCCAATAATGGTGAAACATCATAACATTAAACAATTGATATGTACGGATACCAGAGAAAATATAGGTAGAATATCACATCAGAACATCAATATAAGAAAGATTTCAATATGATGTTTTTTTTTAAAATAATCATCAAAATATTATTATGATGTTCTTGATATATGATACCTACCAATAAACTCAATATTATAAGTGTGGAGGACATCCTATGAAAAAATATATGAATAAAAAGAGTATTTTACAAAATATTTTTTCTATTAAATATTAGAATTGGGATAGGGAGATTGAAATCAAAATTTAACATATTCATTATAAAGATTCAGATCAAGAGGAAGAATGAATAAAACATTCGAAGTCATCCATATAAGAATCATCCTTCAATGAAAAATATGATCAAGACTCATACTTTTGTATCATTTAGATAAATTGAAATACATAACATGTTGAATAAAAAATTAAAAAACTAAAAGATAGTATTATTGAGGTGTTAAAGGAATCAAAATTAGTATACGAGAAAATCAAGGCTATATATGATGATTTAAATAACAGTAAACTAATAATAACTCTTCCTAATCATCTAATTATATTCAAAAATATATCTTATAAATATCTAAAATAATTATACACTTTAAAGTCATAAATTTAAAAATTTATACTAATTTTGATATATTTATAGATGGAACAGATAATTTAGATAAACATATTTCAATAACACGTCCTACTATGTTTAGATATAGAATTTTATACTTACAGACCAATGAAATGAAGTTATATTAATACTATATTTACCATATAATAGATAGGAAAATAATTGTATGTAAACATTTTCACATTTCTGGGAATATATCTCACATCTACATGATGAGAAAACTCAAATTATTATTACAAATAATGTCATCCTCTCCAAATAACTGAATAAATCTAAAAATACTTACAAATTAAATGAAATAAAGAAAATATGGATTTTCAAGGGCTTTTCTTATCTTCCCATCTCAAGAAAGATTTTACCATGATTTTGGGCATATTTTAATCTAGCCTTGTCACTTGATGTCTCTACCTTAAATATTGGGATTAGTAAATTGATATATGGATGTAAGAGAGAGATATGATTTTTTCAGTCTTTTTTTTCAAACATGAATTCCATGAATAAATTTTATATTAGTAATTTTCCATACTTTTGTTTAATATTTAATAGTATATATGATTTCTACTAGAATGTGTATTTATTTTGGTTTATCTAATTATTCTCTATACTGATCATGAAAACCCCAAAATATTAAGGTAAAAATGTAAAATCAAACATGAATAATAAAAATTATATAATATAAAAAAATTTATTGGATATTTCTATCATTCTTGAGATTCATAGTCATACTGAATCAATATAATGAAATATTAGTATATAATATTCTTATATAATAACATTTATCGTTTGGATGGTCATCAAATTTCAAATTTTTAATAAAAATATATGATTCCATTTTTATCAAAATAATTACTTTTTATACATATTAATATGGAAAACCTTATCCAAAATTATGCTCTCTTAAGAACTTTTTTCAATAATTTATGTGTATTTATCAAATTTTTTTCTACCAAAATCATTCTATGTTTTAACTTAAATTTCAATAATTGAGAGATTTTATTAATTTAATATCTTCATAAAAAATCATAAGTATTTTTAAATGTTAAAGCCCTCAATTGTAATTTATTTATAATGGATGAGTTTAACTATTTAGTTGGTTACCTCATTATATTTGTTAGAGATCCAACTATTTTTAACATGGTAGAAATCCTCACTTCTTTTCTATATGGGGAGTTTTTTTACATACTATATTTCCTTAAGCTATGTATTTTTGTGACCACTTAGATAGATATTATGAGTTGAAAACATCATCCATTTAATAGTGAAGGATTATAAATGATTACACAAAAAAAATTGGAAACGTATTATATTTATCATATTTTATATTCTTATAAGTACCCAAAATATCTAATAATATTAAATAGACATTTTTTGTGTTTGGTTTATACCTTAATACACCATGTCCGGTGATCATAAAAATGTAAAATATTTGAATTATCTTATATATATTATAACTATAATACTCTTAAATGATATATTTTAATAATCAAAAGAAACATATATTTTTATTTAATGTTTAGGCTACGGTTTTTTTATAATATATAAAATAACAATAAATTATAAGATACATAGAGTGAGGAATAAATATAAATATAGAATATGAAATTTGAAACCTGCTAACTATAAATATACCAGTGTCACACGAAAGAAATGGAAAAAGTTACTATCAAAAGAATAAGAAAATGAAATATTTCAATGGAATCATGATTATCATCTAAATTTAACTTAGCCAAATGGTATGTATATCTAGATATATACATCATCTAACAATGATTACTATATGAAACTATATATTAGGTATAATGATTGTGATATTTCTTACACAATAGCATCTTCAATGGTTACATTTTAACATGTTTATAATTCAATAAAGATTATATATACATTAACTCATATATTTTGAATGAAAAAAACCATAGTAGAATACATGTCTACTCCAATAGTGATACTTCATAATGAATGAATTTCATGATCTAGAAAATTCCAAAATGAGAACACATTTGAAAAGTTAATCAAATTAATTAATTACATAAAAATGATTGAAAAGAAATTATCGAATATCTAATGAAATATCTCGAATCTTCGTAACTCCTTTAATTCATCATCTTGAAATTTGTCAGAAGATAATGCTATTTGGTTTTGATCATTGTTATCTTTATCTTTATCCCATATTTTTTATCTTTATTTGATTTATATTTACTTCAAAATGGCACAAGGAAACCATGTTTTTACCTTAGATTTTCAACCCGCTATTCACCATGAAAAAATATGTGATAGAGATGAGGACATTTCACCCTCTGATCCTATAATTAATGTAATCTTAGATATTAGAACATGATTATTCTATTTATTGGAAAGACAACACTACATGTGCTTTATGTTATTTGAATCTAGATATAAGGTACTCATTTTCCTTTGGGTTAAAGGTGACTTATCTATGTGGTTAATAACTTGTTTTATATATATAATAGGGGCTAGGGATTTGATATCCTAGTCCTATTTAATATTTACTATATTATTTCTATCTAAAAATTGATGTATTTTCCTTGTTTTTTAATATTTAGAGCATAACTATTTTGAATTGTGTTATAGAACAGTTCCCGATCCTAATAAATTACTTAGAGTGAGACTAAAATATTTACATCTTATCCACTGAAGTTTGTATTTTTATTTCTACAATCATTGTTATTTAATCATATCTTAGATAATCAACTAAAATAAGACTTACCGAATCAAAAGGAATAAATTCATATATATCCTAAAAATAAATTTATTATTAACATTTCCCTTTTGAATCCTGGACATACTTTTCTCTGTCCACTTTATATTTTAACACTTAAATTTTTACATTGTGAATTTAGTTTCCTACATGGATTTATTAATTTAAGAATATATATTTAATAATGGTTTTTTTGAGTTATTTTTTATATCCCCTGTGGAATGTTTATATACTATAGCTACACACTACATGGACTAGAAATTTGTTATGAGCCAACAATTAAAAAATAATATATCTTTTTCTATAACTGGATTGATATAATAAGTCACATAGAATCCATCTATTCATAATATGTTAAAATAAAACTATTTTTATAACATATTTTTCAAATTGGATAGACTAATTTCACACATTTATTATATTTATATTTCTATATAGTTGGGTTTTTCTTTATTGACCTTATTTTTTTCTTTTAAAGGAGTTGAACTAATTTTCTTATAATGAAATTTCATGATTTGATTGAACTTTTTCTAATCAAAATATTTCAATATATGATATTAAAAGTGATATATAAAAACATTGTTCATCATTATACACTACTAATGACATGTGTAACTTTCATAATAAATCTTTTAAAAATAATTTATTAAATACTAATACTTCTTTTGATATTAAAATTATTATAGAGAAGTCTATTTAATATTCAAATGATCAGTCTCTATCAAAGAATTGTGCTATATAAAAAACATTCAACATGAAGTTAGTATTAAGACCATATGAACACAATTAAGAATATTTCTTAAATAAATATATATAAATAAGAAATTAATTACAAGTTTCTATTATATATAATCTCATCGATTTGTCATTCCAATGTTTTTAATTTGTGAAATAACAAATTTGATTATTTTCCTATAAAATCTATATTTTTAGTAGGAAGGATTCCCTCCAAACACATAAATGATAAAAAAAATATATTTATAAATATATTGCTTCAAATATTTAAATTCCAAAAAAGATATTTAAATCTATTCTAGATTTATTTATTTTAAGGATTCACGTAAAGATGTATAAATAAAACTACAAAATTTATAAAATAAATATCTATCAACTGAAGGACAATATTATTGAGAACCATACTCTTATATCTTGAATCTAAATAGATATAAACATGATCATTAATCAAACCAAGAAAAATTAAATAAATGAATATTGATATATTGATGGAATTAAAATCAAAATATGATAAAATCAAGGCTCTATGTACAAATTTATATTTTTAATAACAAAACAAAACCAATATTATTCATCAAGTTGTATAAAAAAATAATTTCTATGAAGATCTAATAGAGGTAAAGATAATGGAGTCTATGATTGAAATTTTTAGGAATAAATTTGTAGTATTTGTGAAAAGAATAATTATTTCTAATAAACTTCTATAAATACAAGATCATGTAATGTATACAAATAGAATTAGATAAGAAAATGAAAATGGTAAAATATATAAAAATTATTTTATTTAATGAAAATATATAATGAAATTGGTATATAAAAATTTTCATATTTCCAGATATACATCTCACAAATACTTAATGAAAAAACTCAAAGTATTAGTATAATAAAAACCATCTTCTCTGAGGAACTAAAAAAAGGTGAGAAGAATTATAAATGGAATGAATCAAATAAATATAGATTTCTAATGATTTATAAACTAAAATATCTAAACCTAGGAATGTATGGGTTTAAAAATCTATCATGTTCAACACTTATCATGAATAACTATCAAACCAAAGAATGTCCACCTATTGAGAATACAGACTAAATATGCATCCATGATGTTTCAAATTAATTAGGTATTAAAAGAAAATATATAGTGTAAAAAAGTACGTAGGTCATATCTAAAAGAGAATTTAGTGTAAATAGAATATATATATCCAAATA
Organism: Viscum album; assembly: GCA_963277665.1. Taxonomy (NCBI): domain Eukaryota; kingdom Viridiplantae; phylum Streptophyta; class Magnoliopsida; order Santalales; family Viscaceae; genus Viscum; species Viscum album. The sequence goes on from OY728130.1 coordinate 410,320,185, forward strand.
AATTTATAAACTAAAAGATTTGGGGTGTGAAAGTTTTTAAAAGTAAAATAATGGAAAAATGTCAAAAATAGAGCATCTGATATTATAAAATTGAAATTGGGTTTGAGATCTATATCAGAAGGATATAACTGAAATGTTACTATAAATATTATTGAATTAAATTTTCTAAAATTATTATTCTATTTAATATAATTATTTAGTTGATTAAAATCAAGATCTTAATTCTCTTATATCCCTTTAGAATAGTGCACCTAAAACCAATCATTGAAATACAAATTATTTTTTAAATATTAAGATATATTTATTTGAATGGGTGTTGAAAAATAACATTGATATATCATGTGTGCGTGTGAGATAAAATGTACCTTTTTTCTCTAATCATAATAAAAGAAGATACATACTTAAAATCTCTAGAATGTTAGTTATAAAATTAAAATAATCACATTTAAACATACCCAAACACTAAATTAATATTATAACATGTCAAAATATAATTAAATTAAATATTATACACCATAAAATATAAAAAAAAATTCAAATAAGTGTTATTAATATTTATATGTTTGTGTAGCTCCTACAAAATGATCGCCCACCATTTAGTAATTAAAAAGAGGAGGAATATTAAGTAGATATCTATCATCATATGTTCTCTCCATATGCTGATCAATATCTCTATAAAATATGCTATAATGAGAAGAACCTATTTTAGTATCAAAATAAAATAATTTCCCACAATGGATATACTTATAAATTATACAAATGATATATATTTATTACTAATGTGGGAGGTTGTTTTGCGACCATTTTCTGTGAAACTGCTTATCAATCTGATTTGGGAAAGGATATAGTCTTATATCTTGTTGTAATAAATTAAATGGTTGACTAGATATTTATTAAATTAATTCCCGTAAAATTTGGTATAAATTATAGATCTAGAATGAAATATATGGCCAAAATATTGAATGGGCCTCTTGATTTGGAATAGTTATATATTACTATAAAGATACACATTTTGGGCCACAAAAAGAATGAAATAGGCTAAAATATCATATAAAAAATATTTTTCACATAATTTATAGGATACATAAACTATATTTGAACCCCATAAAGTGTAAATTATTATTTTATTATTATTTTTATTCTACTAATTTACATGGGATTTTACACAGTTTCTCCCATTTTTCTCTAATTGTATCTTGGACTTTCTAAAACACCTAAACCTACCATGAAAACATTCAATAAAGTGGAATTGATATATTTTAAAATTAATTATTATGATATAATTAATTTTATGAGAATTGAAATTCATTTTAAAAAATTAAACTCCAAAAAAATAATGTCATCAATTTAACGTTAGAAAAATAAATTTGTACCACAATACGATCACACCCCCATATCGACAATTTTTTTACTAATATGAAAAATTATATTCTATTAATTTAAAAAATCAGAATATTATAGGCATGCAGATATTAATTGGTCCATGAAAATTTCACATCCAAAGGTATTTTAATTAATGGTATAAATTTAAACAAATAAAGAATATATTTTAAAATCTTGACATGATAATCATTTTGATAGGTTTAGGATAAGTTTCATGGAATTATGGATCATTATCCTACCTTGAAATTTTTATTTTGTTAAGATTAGGATTTTTTGGATTTTATGCACTTTGTTTCTAATAGTTCAATATATTTTTGGATAAAAATATTTTCCTTAATTATATCTTCACAAATATATTATTTTAATGTAATTTTGAGGTATGATTAAATGAAATAATTTTTATTTCATCACTAATCAGCTTGAGATTTTAAGTGTTTAATATTGATTTAATTAATATATATATAGTGATCTAGAGGGGTGATCAGATTTTTTTTAAAATATTTATGAAAAATAAAAAAAACAACTTCTTTTAAGAAAATAAAAACCATCCATATATTTATTAGTGCAGTGTGATTTTGTTGAAAATATAAAATGAATTAGAAATAAAATATAACAGCACCAAATTATTATAGTAGTTCGGTTCATGGTTTACCAACTCAACACTTCACTCTTCTCTAATCCTCAAGAGGATTGGTACTCACTAATAACCTCAATTTTTACATGTGGGATAAAAATTTATAGACCCTTCATTTTACTTAGATGGAGGCACAACTAAATTCATGCTTTTATATGAACCAATGAAAAACTAGAAACCTAAATTTTTTCAATAGTAATATCCCAAGTAACTACCTTTTGGTTACAGGGTATAACTAATTTAATTTTTAAATAAAGAACATAAAAATGCAATTCAATAACAAACATAAATGATAAAAAGAAAAAATGATGAAAATAAAACAACAATAATAAAGAATAGATGAGTATATCATTGAAGATGATGTATCTCCATGTATCTTTTATCAAACTAGTTGTAAAGGATCAATCACTAAAATTACTTCATCATATTATCAATGTAAAATATTTCATATAGGTAAAGATTCTATATTATTCTTTATTTCTCAGTCTCTTCAAATAATCAGATAAATTACCAATGTTTTTGTTGTGTTCTATATGATCTTTAACTAGCTTATTATAATTCCTCATGATCAAATTAATGGTAAGATTATTTTCATTTACTCTAAATATATTCTCGATCATGTGGGACCTTCTTGTGGAAAAAATACTAGATACCCATAATTTAGAAAAAAATATAGAAGTATAATTTTTGCCAATAATTTAAAATATCACGCTGATTCTCAAATAATTATATGATGATTATATTCCTATATAAAATAAATTCCAACAACTTTGATTATTAACATTAGTGATTATGTTATATTTTTAAATAAATATATAAATTAAAACAAAACATAATGACTTGAAGTAAATAAAGATATTAAAAGTTCAATAATACATAGTACAAAAAATACAATTAAAAAATGGTACAATGTGTGTAATATGTGTCACTGATTCACCACTATGTGCATGGTATCTCATTCCATGTTTTAGAGAAATGTAATTCATACCAATGTTCATTGTGGTAATATTCATTTTTTTATTTTATTATAATCATGATTAAAAAATATGCATTAAGAATTGTGTGTTGTCTTCTATAATGGAATCCACTACTTCTTTATGTGTGAATTCACTATATGGTATAAGTTTCAGTTACAAATGAAATTAATGGTGAATGGATGTTCTGGATTATAATATGAACATTAAAAATTTGTACTACAGACATCTGATTGAGTAATTTCATGAAGAAATATATGTCTATACAAAATGTGTAGTCCTCAATATAACATGTAGACTACATACTCACTTTATCTAGCTTCAGACATCATATATCAGCTTTAATATATATTAAATATTTATTTATGTGCACATAAAACATATATCGTGTAAAATAGCTTCAATGTGGTAATACAGGTGAGAAGAAAAAGATATGTTTGATGCTACAACATCGACGCATTTAATTAAGTTGGCCCATGGTAGGTTGAATGAGGGTTCTGACAACTAGTTGAAAGGTGACTCGTGGTTTTTTCTACAACTCACACATGTTAGTATGACCATATGATTTAGATTAAATTCATCATGGGGAAGAATGATCACTTCATGGTTGATTGGGTTCTCTTGTGGTAAGTTGAATTTACTCTTACAGTTCCTTAGGTTCATGTTTTTTCTCACTATATCTTGAGTGACTATGAAACTTTCTCACGTATCTGATTATAAGGATTAAGTCTTATGATTAGTCATATCAAAATATATCTGTTTTTTTCTTCAAAAATTTACTAACCAGAATTAGAAATAAAATATTATAAATATAAAAAAATACTATAATTAATAATAAAACATCCCAAATTATAAAATAAAAACTAACATTATAGATAATATTAAATAAACATTCAAATATGACACTTTTTAATCTAATAATTATGTATATATAAATATATATTTAAACATCATGTAATATGACAAAAATAAATTATCCACTTCTTTAAATGTAAGATAAAGTAATTTACAAAAAATAATTAAATATATCCCAAGTTTAAACACTAAAAATATCCCACTTTTGTAAATTAAAAACTGAATATTTAATTAAAATGTTCCCAAAATTAATCCCCCTTTTTGAAATTTATCCAAAAGTACAAATAATTGTTTTGAAAAATTTATTAATCTAAAAACAAAAATACTCCTCTTTCATTCAACTATGAAATTTTTTTACACTATTAAGAGTTTAAAGAATATATATTTTAGAAATAAAAACATTCCATATAAAAAAGATTTAAATTCCCCTTCATAAATTCATACAAAACATTAGTGGAAGGATATCAATGATATTGGCTTACAACATTTTGTAGAAATTTAAACAATATGATTCCATACATCAAATCTATTTCTGAAAAAATAAAATTTGAGAAAAAAATTATGAATTATCTGATAACATATTAAAATTGTGATAATAAATAAAAATATTAACAAAATAAACTAAATAAAAATCATTCCAAGTTAAAAAAAATTATTTCTAAAATGACATATTATATAATATTTAGTAAAAATAACTAAAAGTTGGTTTTCTATTGAAATAAACTATAAAAAAATGTCTCCTTTATTAACATGATCTCTTAATATGTTAAATGTGATATCAACATATTCTTCCTAGAATACTATAAAGGATTTTCAAATACTCAAATAGCATATGTGTTATCATAGTAAATATGAAGTTCATCAAAATAATCATTTAAATTGGGTAATGTTTATTTTATCCACAAACTATGTGCACAAAAAAATGTTGCTACAATATATCAGCCTCATATATGGAAAATGTGACTAATATATTTTTATATCTATATGCAATTAAACTCATTCTAAGTATATGGGATGTACGAGATGTTCACTTTCTCTCATGCCTACAATATCTAAATTTAGATTCTGAAAATGATATAAAGTCAAATAATTTATGATTGAAGTAAAATAAACCATTATAGATTATTTATTAATATATCAAATTATTATTTTAATATCTGTAAGGTGGTTTTATTTTGTATTTGAATTAAATATTTCATACATGAAAACTAATATTATAATATTAGGCCTCGATGTATTCAAATAATGTATGCTACCTTTCACGCCTCTATATAATTTAACGTCAACCCATTATCCAGATTCATCTATGACTTTTTTAGAACTAGTACTTATTGGGTATTTATACTTTTACTTGAATAAAAATTAAATAATTTTCTATTTTTTTTAATATTTTGATTGGTTCAAAAGGATATCATATTTTCTTTCAAAAAATTATAATCCAATGAAAAACTTTAGTTCACCCATTAAACTCATTTTAACTCATTTGTCATTAAATTTTAAAAAACAAATTACTAAAGAAGTAATTTTTAAAACCAAAAACAAATTCCTCAATATATATATATACCATTAAAATATAATTTGTAATATTATTTATAAACAGTTTTGGATCATCTTTTCCATTATTAATACCATTATGCAGTAAAAATGAATTTAGTAATTCATACCAAGACCTTGGTTTATTCTTAAGATTATAATGTTATTATATAATTTTAAAAACTTAATTTGGAATTTTTTCATCTTTGAATCAATGTAGTTTATTAATAAATACCTATTTCGAAATATACCATTCAGAAAGTAAATTTTTATATACATTTGAAATATATTACATTTTTTAAAACAAGTATAAACTAATAAAAATAGGATTTAATTTATTATAAAAATAAGAGAAAAATAAAACTCAAAATAGAAACCGTGTTCTTAAAGTTCATATTGGTATAATAGCCACACCTTATTCTTAATTATATTATTTAATTTATCCAATTTATTAAAATACCCAAATTATTCCTATAGTTTGTTTATCTTTTTAAAATTCAACCAAATTCCAATATTTATTTATCTAAAATTTAGTTAGTCAAATATTCATTGAATTAGTATAATTTAAATCATTCAATTCTATAAAACCATTAAAATAAACATAATCATTAACAAAATTAGTATTTACAAAGATATTCTAAATAGATTTTTTGGTTTTAATACCATATTAAAAATTTAAAATTACTTTTTCAAGTGAATGGTAATTAAGTGTTTTCTAATTATTAATATTTTTTTTATAATATATATGTTCCCTATAAATTTATTCATTGCAATTCATCATTTTTATCTTCAGAAAATTTAAATTCATTAAAATATTCTTCATTGTCATATATTTCAAAAAATTGGTTGTCATTATCTTTATTAATATTTACAAGCATAAAATATTCTACATTCAATGTTTTCTTATTTTATACTCTATAAACTTTACTATTATTTGAGTATATAATAAAAATAAATTCATCACGTTTTACATCAAATATAATTATGGTATCCTTAGTGCTCAAAATAAACAACTTACACCAAAAGACACTAATATAACCTATTTTTTGGTTTCTTTTCATTATGTAGTTCATTAGGTGTTTTATTTATAATGGTTAAAAAATAATTTATAAAATGTAATATTTAGTATAAATAGATTCTTGAAGAAAATATTTTGGAATATTAAATTCATTAAGAATTTCTCTTTCAATTTCATTGAATGTTATATTTTTCTTTTCTTCAACAACATTTTTTTGTGGTGTTAAAGGTGTATAGATATTTTGAAAATGTATTTAATATACAGAAAAATCTTCAATTTCTAGATTTTAAAAAGTACCTCCTTTATCCCTACTAATCGAAATTATTTTACCGCCCTTTTAATATTAAATTATTTTATAAAAATCCATAAAATTTTTTAATGTTTTACATTTATTGTTAAAAAAATATATCTAATCGGGGCTTATGAAATCATAAATTATTAAAAAACATAATTTTTACCTTCATAATTAATTTTTCTCATAGGGAAAAATAAGTCAAGATGTAACCATTATAAAATTCTTATTGTATTAATAATATTAATAGATCTAAAAGTTACTTTGTGTTTCTTAAATTTAAACAGGAATGATAAACAATTACATACTTTATTTAATCTCAGGTAGTTCAAGAACTTATCTATGTATGGAAAATTTGTATAATTAATAAAAATGAATATTTACTATGCTTATATACCAAATAACATTATATATTTCAACATTATTTAAACATCTTACTTTTTTCATGTTCATTTCATAAAAATCAATAGAGTATATTTTTAATTTTTTATTTTCATAAAATAAGAGATAATTGTATTTAAAAAATAAACATTTATTTTATTCAAATTAAAAAAAATTAACATCACAAATCTGTGAAATACTTATATGTTTTTCTTTAGGCCCTTTTATATATTTTACTTTTGAAATTATTAAATAGTTAAGAATTCCTACTTTTCCAATTCCTCTAACTATTCCTTGAAATTATCACTAAATGTTAAAGACCCTCCAACACATGAATTAAATGTAATAAATTTATAAATATAAAAATTTATGTGTCTTGAATGTACTCAATCCATATACCATATATCTTTACAACTCTTAAGACTTAACTCTTAAAATTACGTTAAATGTGAATTTTTTTAGTACCCATGTTATTTTGGGTTCAATTTGATTAGTGATAAAACTATTTGGAAGTTATTAATATTTAATACATTTATTATTGAGTAATTTAGAAGATAAATTCATTGAAATAAAATTATTATTACAACCTAATGATTTATTAAATCTTAGGTATAATTCATTTTCATAGTGTCCTATAAAATTACAGTTAAATAATGTGACACTTGAAAATTTTCTTTCACCACATTTAACAAAATAAGTTTTCTACAACTTAGTAATTCGACTATTATAACCAAATATAGTTTTATATTTACTTTGTTTGTTCGTGGATATCATTTTGTAAAAATTATATTTACCATGAACAAAAATAAAAAACATTTTTTAAGCCAATGATTTATTTTTTAATATTTTCATTATATTTTTGAATATCCTACAGGTCATCACAAATTTTTCTATTTGAACAAGAGTTATTATTTATTATTTTAATATTTTAATTTTTGAGACATTTATACTCTTTTTTATCTTTAGTCAAATCATCATGGACTGATATAAATTTCAGTTATTGAGATTCATTAATTGTGGGAAAAAAATATTGATTTGTGTTATTCTTATCTTTTAGCTTCAAAAAATACTGATTCAGAATCATTTTTCTATTCATTAGTTTCATAACTAGAACTAGAATAAAAATCAGTTCTTACCTCATTAAAATTATTTTCCATTAATCAAATGTGGGATGATTTTCATTCATTTTATGAATCTTCAATTCTTAAGTCAGACTCTTCAGTGCTACTTCATCCATCCAAAAAATATATCTTTTTTTCTTTTTATATTTCATTAATTTACCTTATTTCTTCAATTGTGGGTAATATTACTTAAGGTTTTCCTTTTTCGTACACACATAGAAAATAATTTGTAAAACGTATTGTATTTAACTCCATTACCTTTCCTAGTTCCCTTTTCTCATCCTTCTAATGGACTCTCTTAGATCTATTCTTATAGTCTCTATTTCTATTTATATACTTTTAATGTCATTTAGAGATAATTTTTATCTATTAATTTTACACTTTTTTGTATCTCATAGTAATAATTTTTAGTGGGAATATTTACAATAGACCTAAAATTAACAAAAAAAATTCATTGTGGACTCCTCATCATCAATGATTTTCATCTCACCTTTTATTGCAATAAAGAATCAGTTAGTTCATTTAAACTATACTTTTTAAAATTATTGATTTCAATAATAGGATCTTTATTTTCATTACACTTATTAGATAGTGATATCATCCCTCATTATACTATTTTCTTTTTTTTTAAGGTATCTCCAAGTGAGCCTAAATGGCCCGAATGCCTTCATTTTTATTGATTTTTGTTAACCCCCCTTTCAAGGGATGAGGGGGAACCCTTAAAATTCCCATAGGATTAGAGATTAAATGGCCCATTGGTTTAAGAGATTACATAACTCGAAGGACTTATGGAATCCAAACAGACTATAAATATAAATATTTTCCCCTCCCCAACATCTACATCATGATGGTAGCCTCCACCTTCGCGTGGCTATCGGGATAGGCATTATAAGGACCCAGCCTTAATCATTACATAATATTGAACTAAATGAATAATTCACATTGATGATATTTTCAGGTTTAGAGTTTTAGAGATTTAGGCCATAACCATTACATTAGAACATGAATATTACAAGTAGACACTACTACTCAGTATACATTTTTTTCATAAAATAAAAACTCTTAAAAAGAAACATGTCTAGTTCCATGTTTTAGATTGCTTGACTTTTCCTTGACCCCATCCTTGACCCTATTCATCTTTAAGTCTTGTGGAAAACATTTCCAAAACTTGGGATGAGCATAAAAAGCTCAATAAGGGTTATAAAATAAGGAAGTAAAACATTATCCCACCAATAAATACAAATCAATAAAACCATACTTTTCAATCATAACATACCTTATGAAATCATGAGATTTATGAATAACACACACAAATCATAAATCAAAAAGGTTACTTATGGCATCCATATAAAACTTACATTATATCTATCATAGCTATGTAGGTAGTTACACTTGGAAAACCCTTCACAGTATATTCCCTAAATCTCTTAGGAGAAACATCACATTTACCTCAATCACATTACCCAATGCATTGGAGAGCTATCTCGTGCTCACCTGCCCTGGGTTCATCACGGAACCACCTGTATACTAAAACAATGCCCAATAACCATAACATAATAATAACTCATAACAAATGTATAAAGGAAAGATAACATTTCCACATTACAATATTTTAAATCAATATATTGAAATAAACAATGTTTTATCAAATCATTTTCCAAAACCATTTAAAAAGTGATTTTTGAATCAAAGTGCCTCATACCAATTTAAAGCTTTTTAAAATAATTATCATTTGAAAACATTAATTTCAATATAAATAAATTTTAAAACCCATTTTTAAAACATGTACATTAATGAGAAATATTTATACGAATAAATCATTAAATCATTTAAAATGATATTTTAATTGAAAAGTTTTTTACAAAAAGAGGGACGCTTCAATACAAATAATTGAAGAATAAATTTGAATCAGAACATTATAATATCATGAGAATAAAGGGATTCATTATATAATATATCAAATGACAGTATATACACCATATAAAATTGAATTGGTGCATAACAACAATGAAGTCTCATTGGAAATGTAAATTGAGATAAAATAACTTATAAAGATGGTATCCTTAAATTAAGGATAAATCAATCTCATAATTATGTGTGAAAATATATAAATAAACACAATATAAGTGGATATTAGGTGTAAAAAAATAATAGGTCATTCACACATATTCATAGGATGACATAAATAAAAAAAGATAATATCAACCCAAAGAATGGGAATTGGGTTAAGGAGTTACCTTACCGATTTGGTAACTTACAGAACATATGCCACATGCAGCAAGGATCATAAAATGAAGATGTAAATACTCATAAATGAAATTATATTAAACAAATAGTAAAATCATGGACAGTAAATATTCCACACAAAAAGAAATAGTGCCAAATATATCATGAATCTCACGGGAATAAAAAGTGAGATGAAGAACCCTTACTTCATTGTATTCAAATTGAATCGTATGACCAAAAGTTAATAACCAAAAAATGAATCACAGAATACCATGAATATAAATCTAATCATGGTAATATATATCAATGGAAGTACACATTACACAACATGTAATAAATAAGTGGTGAACAATGGAAATATCACGGACTTAAAAGTGAGATAAGAAAATCCCTTACAAAAATTTGGTAGCCTAACGCCACCACTTAAAAATTCTTAAAATGAATTGACGAGAGTAAGATGGGGTCTCTCATCATATAAAAATACAAATTACAGTATGGTGAATATAAAATATCATCCTCCAACATAAGAACATGAAGCTTAAATTAAATGACATAAAAGAGAGTACTAGAAAATAAAGAGAGAGGTCGGATCCCTTACCTTGTGTCTGACTAGACTCGATCGTTCTTTAATTTCCTGAATAATAAACTAAGGTTAATTTATACTTTATTAATAACCTTTTTAATGTTTATTATTACTTTTATAACACTTATTACCATGTTATAAAAAATACGTAATCATCAAGTTAATAACATTCATTTTGTCGATATTTGGTACTTGAGTCAAAATGAACACCTTATATTTACAAGTTGTCCATGTGGTCAATAGTTAATTATATCCAGAATGACTTATTCCTAAGTAAAGGCTTATATGAATGACCAAAGAGAGTTACCCAAATTAAAGGTGTTAATTTTCATGATACTGATGTTGTTACAAAAGAAAGAAAATAAAGAGATTTTAGGGGTTGGAGAAGTAAAATTAAAGAAAAAAATTTAAGAGAAACTCTTACCTTTAATTCGGGTAACTCTCTTTAGTTTGAACCAAAGGATATCTTGAAATGACTTATTCCTAAGTAAAGACTTATAGGAGGAGGAGAGGGATGTATGGATCTAAATTGGTCAGAGTTTGGATGTGCCAAATGGCTTGATAGGTGTGAGTAATTGGATAGAAATGGTCTCCTTTTATAAGGGAGAGGAGGGGCTCTTTAAGAAAGTGTGAAAACATTATTTTATTATATAATGATATTCAATTTCTAATGGTCCAAAAATAATTAAGGTAGAATATAAGATGACTCATAAACGAAATAAAAACATCCAATCATAATTGGAAATGTTTTGGATAATATTTTAATCATTATTATCTTATTTATTTTAATCATTTATTAAGGAGGTAAATACTGCATCATTATTGTGTAATTAATAAATTAATTTATTTGATGTCTAAAAATTAAAAAAAATACTACCTTGTAGGAAATATTTTTAGATTTCCAAGAATATTTATAGTCGACAATAGTACTTATATAACACTATATAAAAAATAATTACTAAAAGATTTTTTTTAATGTCAATTTTGTCTTTACATTAAATTAATTAATCTAAATGGTCATTTTCACTCCCAAGTAAATCAATGGGGTCCCAAAATCGACCCAAAGATTCCCATGGTCTTTAATGACTCAAAAAATAATGTTTGGATAAGTTTTAAGGTAATTAGAAATTATTATAATATTCTTTTAACCTTGAATTACCCTATTTACCTTTAACCGTGGTAAATAAAAGTCAAAAGATATTATTCACAAAAAATTATTTTCATCTTATTGAACCATATTTTACTTATTAATAACAACCATGTATGTCGGATTTTCGAAATTCAATTCAAAGAAGTGGAAAAGTTTCATTCAAATGAAAAAGTAAGTATTTTAACTACCACTAAGTGGTTTCACTATTCATCAAAAATTGAAGTTTTTCAGAAATATACCAAAAATTAATCCTAAGATATATTTTATATTCCGAATTCAAAAATGATTTCAATTTTTCCAAATTCAGAACATAAAATTGGCATTAATTAATTTAAAAATTATTTCCCGTTGTTAAAACAAATAGCATGTTTTTAAGATACAATAACTATCAAAAGAAGGACCGTTGATTAAGTCCAATTTCAAAGTGAAATTTCTTCTAATGACCAACATTATATTAAATGGTAAAAATATATTTTAATTTCACTTTAAAACCAATTAATAAGATAATATATCCATATAAATAAATTTGATTAAAAGGCACTTTTGAATTAAAATGCAATATTTTTTACTATTCATTTAAAAAATGAACTTTGTCGGAAAAATTCCAAAAAATTTACACATATTAAATTTTGATGTCCCCATTCTAAAGAAGAATTTTATTTTGTCATATGGAGTGTATTAAAGTGACCATAACTAGATTTAAAAAGGGTTCTTCATTGAAAGGCGATAAATCGGCCTTTTAATGTAAATTATGCTTAAAATTAGATTTATTCACATTTTAATCCTCTAAATTTTATTGGATTAATGTAAATACATTTAACAAACATGTATAATCATATTTTATTTAGTTTTTTTTCATTCCTGCCAATACAATGTCTAGGAGTTGAATACCATTTAAAATAATATTATTATATTATTAGTGTGCAACGTAAGATTTCCGAGAAACTCGTTGTTGCGTATCAGGTACGCTATAACAACACTTTTAAAGTAAAATTAATATTCATTTAAAAAATATTAATAAATATGAAATATGTCATATTCTTCATTTATCTGGGATCTTACATCCTTCCCCCCTTTTGGGAATTGTGGCCTCGCAATTTTAGAACTGGGCTTGGAAACTTCATTAAAAGTCCCACATCGAAAAAAAGTCAATAAAATTATCAATTTAAAATAATTAAAGATATATATATAGGTCACTAGAGACAACCCATACTAGGATTCCATGTTGGAAAACATGGATATGTAAGAAAAACTAACTCTCATAGATTAATAGAGAGTGATAGAGAAATTGATCATAGAATGTTAACCGCCACAATACCATGAATTTGTGGTTGGGTAAAAGTCAGATGATAAAAGAGAGGTTATAACATTTTTTTTCTTCAGGATCCTTTTCATAGAGTTGAATAATTTTATTAATAACTAGACTAAGATTTTAAAGAAATATACTTACTTGTCATGTATAGTTTCATCCTTTAATAAAATTATTCCACAAACTCATCTTTTCTCCAATCGATGAATATTCAAGATGACTTGTTCACATTAAAAGAACTATAATAAATTTCTAGAGAATTACATAATCCAAATAAGATGAAATATAAATTTCCCTTAACTTTAGACATTAAACCAAACCAAAATTTCTAGTACAAGATCAGATAATCCACTAAAGGATAATCCTTTATAAAAAGAAATATTACTCTTAATCTCCAAAATTCAACAAAAAGAACCCATGGTTCCAGAAACACCATTAAATAAACAACTATCCATAAAATTCTCTAAAGTAATCCAAACTAAGATTGAAACCCAAATCCTTTAAGGATTTAAACACGTAGTCTTCCAAGGCAAATCTTAACATTTATCTCCAAATAACATCAGTTACTCCAAAATTCTCATGCTGAAAAGTAGTTAACCTAATCACGTATCCTCCATGATATGTTAATCATTTACATAGATAACCCAAAATCAACTTATTCCTAATTCATAAGATCATATAACTAAAAATAATTAGTGATACTAACCAGGGACTTCACATAGTCCAGTGGTAGGCTATACATACCAGTCGCACATTGGTTGTGGGTTCGATTCCCGCAGCTTCGTCCGATGCAACGAGTTGTCACATAGTTTGCCTGTATTCCCTTTTCGAAAACTACATAATTTTATAACATTCCCAAAAAAGATATAAATTCATAAAAAATAACCATAACATATTTTAACCACAAATGTTATCTAATAACTTTCGTTTTGCATCCCAAAATGTATTAACCGGTAATTGCCTCAAATTCAAGGATCATATAAACCAAAATGGTTCTTTATAACTATATAAAAAAAAGAAAAGATAATTATTCCTTGAATAAAATTTTCATATATCAAACATAAGGGTTACACATACTATAAAAATTCTTCTAATGTAATCCCGTAATTAAAAGACCCTTAATACTTTTAAGTATTTCACCATCCTAAAATCTACCATAACTCTTGAATCTCATATATGTTGAATTCTTACACATTCAACATTCTTCATGATCCATTAACCATTCCTTTTCAAAATATTTTGAAATAAATATTACCTACAAATGAAATCATGAATCATATCCTAAGACTCAATAATGTCAAAACATATGTTAAGAAATAATCTATACCTTTCATTGGTCATTGTCAATTTCTTCATCCTCAATCAGAATGGCATTAGGTATTGGTAAACAAATATTTGTACGATACTGGTGATCCCATTCCTGAAACTTCTTCGTAGGACATGTGTTTGTATAATGACCATGCATAACATATTTAAAACATTAAATTGATCCCTCATAAAGAACTTATTTCCCTTTACTAGAGTCAATTGGATTCTTCCTTTTTCCATGGAAGGTTCTTTCTTTATGACCTTAATTCTGACATCTATAGAATCTTCTCATCCCTTTGAATCATTTTCCTAGGTGTTTCTTTCCACATCCATGACAAAAAAGTTTTTGAACATACTTACCTATGTGATTATTACCTGAACTTCCATAGGGATTTGTTTCTCGCATATACAACGCCTTATAAAAATCAACAAGGTTAAGGTTGTCAATCATGACTCTAGATAGTTGGTTGATAATAACCACAAGAGTTCTCATTGCAGCCCCCATTTCATTAAATTTCTCATTCAGAAAATTGTCATAGTTTTCTTCACATCCATTGTTACAGTGATGCCTGCTAGATCCATCCATTGAATAAAACTAAAAAGGTAAGTGTGAGTATATCAGTAAAATCATCATATAATATCTTATGAGGAGGGTAAACACTAATATATACCTATGCTTGTAATCTTAAACTAATTAACTTTATCTAAAAGAAAACCATGACTCTTTCTGAAATCCTAACCATTATGGTAAAGTC
Source organism: Viscum album (assembly GCA_963277665.1). Taxonomy (NCBI): domain Eukaryota; kingdom Viridiplantae; phylum Streptophyta; class Magnoliopsida; order Santalales; family Viscaceae; genus Viscum; species Viscum album. The sequence goes on from OY728130.1 coordinate 410,335,707, forward strand.
ACTTATGCTTAAAGAATTCCCTATCCTCTAAAGTTATCTAAACTGAACTCTGATACCAACTACAAGGACCCATCCTTAATCATTACATAATATTAAATTAAATGAATAATTCACATTGAGGGTCTTTTCAGGTTTAGAGTTTTAGTGATTTAGGACAGAAATATTACATTACAACATGAATATTACAAGTAGACACTACTACTCAGTATCCATTTTTTTCATAAAATAAAAACTCTTAAAAAGGAACATGTCTAGTTCCATGTTTTAGATAGCTTGAATTTTCCTTGATCCCATCCTTGAACTTATTCATCTTTAAGTCCTGTGGAAAACATTTCAAAAACATGGGATGAGCATAAAAAGCCCAGTAAGGGTATAAAATAAGCAAGAAAAAAATTATCCCATCAATAAATACAAATCAAAGAAACCATAGTTTTCAATCATAACATACCTTATGAAATCATGAGATTTATGAATAACACACAGTAATAATAAATCATAAAGGTTACTTATGGAATCCATATCAAAGTTACATTATAGCTATTATAGCTACGTAGGGAGTTACACTTGGAATACCCATCACAGTATATTCCCTAAATCTCTTTGGAGAAACATCGTGTTTACCTCCGTCATGTTACCCAATGCATTGGAGAGATATCTCTGGCTCACCCACCCTAGGTTTATCACGGAACCACCCGTATACGAAAAAATGCCCAATAACCATAACATAATCAAAACTCATAACACATGTATAAAGTAAAGATAACATTTCCACATTCCAATATATAAAATCAAGATATTGAAAGAAACAATGTTTTATCAAATCATTTTCAAACCCATTTAAAAAGTGATTTTTGAATCAAAGTGTCCCATATTAATTTGAAGTTTTCTAAAAGAATTATCATTTGAAAAAATTAATTTACATATAAATACATCCTAATCCCCATTTTGAAAACATGGACATTAATGAGAAATATTTAGAAGAATAAATCATTAAAACATTTAAAACGATATTTTAGTTAAAGAGTTTTTAACAAAAAGAGGGACGCTTGAATAAAAATAATTGAAGAATAAATTTTAATCAGAAAATTATAATATCATGAGAATAAGGGGATTCATGATATAATATTTCAACGGACAGTATATACACCATATAAGAGTGAATTGGTGCATAACAACGATGAAGTCTCATTAGAAATGTAAATTGAGATAAAATACCTTATAAAGATGGCATCCTTAAATTAAGAATAAATCAATCACATAATTATGTATGAAAAATATAAATACACCCAATATAAGTGGATATTAAGTTTAAAACATTCATATTTCATTCACACATAATCATAGGATGACATAAATAAAAAAATAGAATATCAACCCAGTGAATGGGAATTGTGTTAAGAAGTTCCATTACCGATTTGGTAACTTACAAAACATATGCCACATGAAAGAATGATCATCAAATGAAGAAGTAAATACTCATAAATGAAATTATATTAAACAAATAGTACAATACTGGATAGTACATATTCCAAACAAAGGAAATAGTGGCCAATATATCATGAATCTCATGGGAATAAAAAGTGAGATGAAAAACCCTTACTTAATTGTATTCAAATTGAATCGTACAACCAAAAGTTAATAACCACAAAATAAATCACAGAATTCCATGAATATAAAGCTAATAATTGTAATATATATCAATTTCAGTACACATTACCCCACATGTAATAAATAAGTGGCGAACAATGGAAATCTCACGGAATTAAAAGTGAGATAAGAAAATCCCTTTCAAAAATTCGGCAGCCTAACGACACCACTTAAAAATTCTTAAAATGGATTGATGAGAGTAAGAGGGGTTCTCTCATCATATGAAAATATAAATTACAGTATGCTGAATATATAATAACATCCTCCAACAAAATAACATGAAGCATAAATGAAATGACATAAAAGAGAGTACATGAAAAGAAAGAGAGAGGTCGGATCCCTTACCTCGTGTCCGACTTGACTCGATCATTCTTTAATTTCCTGAATAATAAACTAAGTTTAATTTCTACATTCATAAGACCCTTTTTCAAGTTTATTATTCCTTTTATATCACTTATTACCATGTTATAAACATTATGTAATCATTTAAGTTAATAACGTTCATTTTGTCGATATTTGGTACTTGAGTCAAAATGAACACCTTATATTTACAAGTTGTCCATGTGGTCAATAGTTCATTATATCAAGATTGATATTCATGATTTGGATATCATATATATTATATATATCCATTATAGACATGTTTTTATAATAGTACATAACATTTAGAGGTAATAAATGAAATGCACCATTCATGGAGACAGTAAGTCGTACGTACGCATGAACGCTACTTTCATTTCTATTTCTTATTTTAATTGAATTAAAACATAATGATACATAGGTATATGATAATTCCATTATAATATAATATATAATATCATTAACTCCATCATTTATACATCCAACATAAGGCATTAATGAGTCAAATCACTTTGAGGGGGCGGTAGTCCGCACTTCCTCAAATGAGATTATCGTATTTACCCACTATGGAAATGATAAAGGTTTGATATAATTGGGAATTACAGAATCAAAAAGATATTATTAACATAATATATATCATATATAAATACTGTTCCATCATAATGGCCACCATGAGAGGCGGTAAGATATAATTGAACAATCATCATTTCGTGAGGCGTTAGTTTGTCATCCACAGAAACATTATGTTTTTCATCCATTAGATGGAGGTGTGTGTAAGTGTAGTTCAAATAATTATCATAAAAACATCCTAGTATATTTATTATAGTTTTTGTGTTACAAATTAATGTAAATAAAAAGAGTTTAGAGTTTGGAGAGGTAAAATAAAAGAAAACAATTTAACAGAAACGGTTACCTTTAATTTGGGTAACTCTCTTTGGTTTCAACCAACGGACTTCTTGGAATGACTTCTGCCTAAGTTTAGGCTTCTAGGAGGTGAAGAGGTATGTAGGGAGATTAATTGGGCAGAGTTTGGATGAGAAAAATGGCTTGAGAGGTGTGAGGAATTGGATAGAAATGGTCTCCTTTTATAAGGGAGAGGAGGGGCTCTTTAGGAAAGTGTGAAAACATTATTTTATTATATAATAATATTCGGTTTCTAATGGCCCAAAAATCATTAATGTCAAAGATAAAATGACTCATAATAGAAATAAAATCATAAAATCATAATTGGACATGTTTTGGATAATATTTTAATCATTATAATATTATTTATTTTAATCATTTATTAATGAGGTAAATACTGCATCATTATTGTGTCATAAATAAATTAATTTATTCGATGTCTAAAATTTATAAAAAAACACTATCTTGTAGAAAATATTTTTATATTTTAAATGAATATTTATATTCGAAAATAGGACTTATACAACACCATATAAAAAATAATTACTAAAAGAGTTTTGTTAATGTCAATTTTGTCATTACATTAAATTAATTAATCTAAATGGTCATTTTCACTCCCATGTGGATCAATTGGGTCCCAAAATCAACCCAAAGATTCCCATGGTCGTTAATGACTCAACCAATAATGTTTGGACAAGTGTTAAGGTAATTTTGAATTATTATAATATTCTTTTAACCTTGAATTACCCTATTTACCTTTAACCGCGGTAAATAAAAGTCAAAAGTTACTATTCACCAAAAATTACTTTCATCTTATTGAACCACATTTTACTTGTTAATAACAACCATGTATGTCCTATTTTCAAAATTCAATTCACAGAAGTGGAAAAATTTCATTTAAACGAAAAAGTCAGTTTTTTTAATTACCACTAAGTGGTTTCACTATTCATCAAAAATTGAAGTTTTTCAGAAAAATACCAAAAATTCAGCCTAAGATATATTTGAAATTACGAATTAAAAATTGATTTAAATTTCTCCAAATTAAAAACATAAAAGTGGCATTAATTAATTGAAAAATTATGTCTCGTTGTTAAAACAAATAGTGTTTTAAGATACAATAACTATCAAAAGATGGAAAGTTGATTAAGTCCAATTTCAAAGTGAAATTGATTCCAATGACCAACATTGGAATAAATGGTAAAAATATATTTTCATTTCACTTTAAAACCAATTAATAAAAAAATCTAACCATATAAATAAATTAGATTAAAATGCACTTTTGAATTAAAATACAATATTTTTCACTATTCATTTAAAAATGAACTTTGTCGGAAAAATTCCAAAACTTTACACAAAATAAATTTTGATGTCCCCATTCTAAAGAAGGATTTTATTTGGTCATATAGAATGTATTAAAGTGACCAAAACTATATTTAAAAATGGTTTGCCATTGAAAGGTGATAAATCAGCCTTTTAATGTAAATTATGCTTAAAATTAGATTTATTCACATTTTAAGCCTCTAACTTTTATTGGATAAATGTAAATACATTTAACAAACATGTACAATCATATTTTATTTAGTTTTGTTCATTCCTTACAATACAATGGCTAGGATTTGACTACCGTTTAAAATAAGAATATTATATTATTAGTGTGCAACGTAAGATTTCAAAAAAACTCATTGTTGCGTATCAGGTACGCTATAACAACCCTTTTAAAGTAAAATTAATATTTAATTCAAAAATATTAATAAATACGAAATATGTATTATTACTCATTTATCTGGGATGTTACCAGATTCATGTGCAAGCACAGGTTGTTCCTGATGGCATATCTGTACCCTCTTATTCTTCAAATTCCATTTGGTTCTGTTCTGTTAAGTGCATTTGCTCTGAATCCTCATCTGGGGCTACTCATTTTTTGTAGATTCTGCCTTGGGAAACTGCATTGATCATGAATCCCAAAGTCTTTGAGGTGGTTCGAAGTCCTTAAATGTGTCCCAAAAGCCTTATTGAACCGAAGGCATGGGAGGCCCGAAGGCCTTAAGTACTCCAAGCCCAAACCAGTGGCCCAAGGTGGATAGTTACGGCTACTACAATACCAAATAGTTCCTGCTATAGTACATGCACACTGCTACTACAATACTCGCTACAGTACTGCTAGAGTACCCAGAATTATGCCTCCTCCTAGCTTCTCAAAGTGCTCCCATACAATTGATATTAATTTTTAAATGGTTCAACATTTGGTTCACAGATTCATCCTTACCCATCTTAAATTCTTTGTACTCTACATGTACCATTATAATCATTTTTCCCTTTAGTTATCCAAAAACATATTATGTTACTTGTAGAATCTTCCATGTTTTGTGTGCTTTCTTACATGATATGATATGGTTACAAACACTTTTACCTATATCATAGTACATGATTTTCATTACATTATAGTTTAAGATATATATTAATAAATCATTACATTAAAGTTTATTTTGATATAATTTAGGTACCTTATATGGTTTCAACATGATCATCCAAGGATCTAAACATGATTGCTTCAAGTATTCCTCCATTCAACCATGTTGATAATTACAATCATTTCTATCAAAATATGGTGGATAATATGATATCTATTCATCATTTAAATTCATCCCAACCATCCTTAAAAATCATTCTTCCTTGAGCTATTAGGTCTTGGATATATCGGTTAACACAATAAAAATAATGAAAAACAGAAACTAAATCTAGAGGAATTCCCTTTGATACCAATTATTATTCTGGTAAAGATGACTACATTTGTTTAAATGGAGGTGAATAGAAATTTTAAAATAGTTTTTAAAAACATAAAAAACATTCAAATTGATAAAAACAGATATTATTATCACTATTAAAAGTATATTAGTGTAGTGAAATTATGTTCAATAGATATAACGTAGTGGAAATAAAATAAAAGAACACATGATTTTTATAGTAGTTCCAATCAATGTTAACGTACTCCTTGAGAATAATTTTACTAACTGATAACATCTCTTTTGAAAGGTATGATAAGATTTTATGGAACCTAACTTTTACTTACTATAGGGAAAAATAAAATAACTACATTTATATAGACCATAGAAAAACTAAAATCCAAAATTCTTTTTAGGAATAATGACCAATTGAAATTCCTTTGGGTTAAGAGGTATATCCAATTAGGTTTTGAAATAAAATGCTTAGAGAGATAATTATAGAACAAACAAAAGAGATAAAAAGATATAATAATAAAAACCATATAATAAAATGTAGGATAATAAAGAATATTGATGAATATAGTATAGCTCAATGTATCATTGTTGAAACTAGTATAAAGGGATCAATCGTTGAAATACCATTTTAATCTTTAAATTGTAATATTCTTAATAGACGAAATGCTTCTAAAATATTCTTTCTCATATTCTCTTTCTGAAACAATTTGAGATTGAATGTTGTTTTGTCATTTTGTTTTGAATGATTTTGTATTAGTTTCTTTAAATTTACCTTGATCAAATTAATGATAAAATCATTCTCATTAAGTCTTGATATATTCATGATAATTTCATATATTCTTATGGAAAAATGATAAATTTCCATCGGTTAGAAAAAATAAAATATATAGATATTTTTTCCTACAATATGAAATATAATCCTCATTATAAAATAATTCTAATACCCTTATATTCTGGAATTAAACATCTTAAAAATATATTAAATATGATCTTTAGTGATTATATTGTATTTTAAAATCAATATAATAGTTAAAAAACATAATGACTTATAGTAAATAAAAATATTAAAATTTTAGTAAAACATAGCATAAAAATAAAATCAAATAAACATACCACAAGAATAATATGTGTGGTTGATTAACCATGATGTGCATGTTAAATCATTCAATCATATAATAAAATGTACTGCATTCCAAACTTCGGTGTGGAGAATATCATATTTTTAATTTTTTTGAATTATAATGAATAGATATGTGTGGTGAACTGTGATTGGTCTTACTCAATGGAAACCACTACTTCATATGTGACTTCACTATATACTATATATTTAAATTGCAGATAAACATAATGTGGAATGGTTATTCTATATTGAAACTTTCACTTTTATAATATTTTCTACAAGTGGTTAATTGTGTTACCTCATGATGACCTGTATGTTGTTTTAATGTTTTTATGATCTTCTATAACACACAGAACCAAAACGTTTCTATTATTATTGTTCTTATTATATATTTTTCTTGAGTGTTTTTAAGTTCCTGTAATTGTTGATTTGGAGCTTCTTTTATTAATATTTTAGATGTTACACAGTTGGCCATCACTGTTAGGAGTAACTCTATGGTACATGTGCAGTTAGGTTTCGTCATTTGATTGAGCTATTTTTAATGGCTTCTGCATGGTTTTTCAAGCTGTACGGAGCTACCAGGAGACTGTTCAGGGACATGGGTGTTTCAGTGGTAAGGAACATAATTTTTCCAAATGGTGTGCCATTTTATAGGAAACTACAATATGGGGGTGTCTAGCCTAGTTAGTGTCATGTTCACAGTTGGCACGTGGTTTGGAAAACTATATAGCTAAACCATGTGGGTTCTCCAGATTTTTTTTTAAAAAAATGGTTTGTATTTTCATTTATTTTTATTGTTTATTCATTCCTGTATTTTATTTTTACTTTCTTCTTCCCCTATGTCTCAAGTGATACCTCCCACATTTCTTTTACTGCCACGTACACCACTCTCCCACTCAACTCCCTCTTCTTCTAGTGATTTCACCAATTTCTTATTGTTTATGGGTTGATTATCTAAGGCAATCCCTCATCTTCCCACATCCCTTGGTATGGTTTTTTTCCTCTATCCTCACCCCCATCAACTTATTATGAACCCTAGGTTATGGTTTGACCAATTTTTTGGATCTTTTATCTTATATTAAGTTGTAAAATGGGTCTCTCAGATTGGAATTGGGTATGGTTAATCATATAACACCAAAAGAGAAGTGTTTGGATATTTTTTGGTTAAACACCACCAATTGGGTAGGTATTCATCCGCCATTTTTGTTATTCCAAATTTTTTTGGGGTTATTTTAGTGATTTTTGGGTTCTCACTATTTTTTAGTGCATCTTTGTCTTCCTTGAAGCAGTTTCATGCCACCGGAGTCAAAGGAGACCTATATGTGTATGCATAGGTAGGTGTCTATATATATATATATATGTAAGTTCCCTATTTATATATATATATATATATATTCACTTGTGGCGATTTTGATATCTCTAATTGGTCTAGGTGTGTTTATATATATAAATATGAAAAATGTATATATGTGTAAGTGTAAATGGGTATATGAATGTATAAACATATATGTAAGGACCACTTTGTAAATATTCATGGACATGAAAATATTTACATAAAGGATAGGTGACCTTATATGCATGTGATGATGCATATCCGTGCAAGCTAAAAAGGTAAGATTCATGTATCCATTGTCAAGGCGCATTGAATTTGAGGCTGGTTCCCAATGATTGAGCCTTTAATTGAATAAATTAATTTCTTGCATTTTTTAAAACTATGATTTAATATTAAATGGTTTTTATATGCTATGGAAAATGGGTTTGGATAATATTAATGGTATTTTCATCTATTTTACATGATTTCATAATATTTCAACATGTACTTCCTTGTTTATTCAAGTTTTCAAGCTGGTTTCTAAATGTGTGGTGCCTTAATTGTTCAATTGGCCTCCTTAATGGTTTTGGAATTTAAAATTGCAAGGAATTTGTGTTTTCTAAATTTAATTTATTACTTTTAAAATAATGAGGCATGTTTGGAACTTTGAAAAGGTTTTATGGAATTGGATAACCCCTCTTAAATACGGCTTGATTTAGAAATATGATTTATATGTCAAATTTGTGAATTTTTATATGTGTTAAGTTAAGAGTCTTGTTAATTATTGTTTGACTTGTGATGGGGGATGCGCTCAATTAGGGAGATCAGTGGTGAGAAGTAGTCTAGTATTTGGGTAAATAATATGATACGTAGATATATTCTAGCTTGATAAAAACTAACCACCATTTAGAATAGATTATATGGAAACCTGGGTACCTATGAGGGTAGACTAGGTCTTGTATGCTAAGTATATTTGTAGGGCTGATGCCTAGTTTTCCAAGAATTATTGATGCAAAAAAACTAAATAAACAAATTATGGTGATGGTTAGAGAAAACATTACCTTGGTTTGTGATTCCCCTCTAGTGGATCATCTATAGGGATACTTGTGGGTTTTGTATGTATTTATAACTATGGTATGATGATCCTAGGGCCACAATAACCCTATTTATCTTGGTATTACCCATGGTTATTTCTATAATTTACCCCTATGTTTCTATGGTATTATTTTATAATCTAATCGTTTAGTTTCCATTACATGTTTCAAATAATAAATAGTATATTTCCATTCCTCTATTTTGTGGAACCTAATTTTTTTATTTTCTTATTGCGACTCTTATTTTATTTCTTGCTCTATCTTGTAAATGATTAATTGGAAAAATCTCATGATTTCCGAAAAATTTGTAAAATCTAATGGAAAGTGTTTTTTCTTAAAAATAGAAGATTTTTACTTATTTCTAAAACAAATTGAAATCCCCATTTTTATATGTAATGTTTTCAAACTCGCATGAGTTGGTTTTCTTTTTAGAGGTATGAAATATGTATTAGTTTATTCAAGCTTACCAAATGAATTTTAATACTTCTGATTATATCATTATCCTTGTTTTTATATTCTTGTCCTACTTCTAACTCGAGCTCGGTCACCATGGGGTTATGTTATTTTAGTGGTCAATGGTGGCCAACACCGTCATATGGAGGTATGTGTGGTTTTATTTCATTATGATACTAGTGTTTATTTTTATTGTTCAATAAATATTCATTTATTTGTCTATTTTTTCTAGGATAACTCATTATTAATGTTTTTTTCTTGATACATGGTACTATTTGACATCCTGAGAGGATCGAAAATGCCTTGTGGGCCTTATCAAAGGCGGACTTCGGTGGCCGGTTTGGGGTTGACCTAGGATGGTTCATAAAAAATGGAATTAGATCTAGGTTCTTGTTATTTAGGGTGTTATGTAAACTGGATATATGATTTTGGGGCTCATGAGGTAGGTCATGGGTTGGTGCCACATCACCATCACTCATGAAGTGGCTTGATTCACCAAGGATAGTTAGGTTCCAAATCATTATTTTGGATTTTATATTTATGTTTTTGTTGTTTATTGAGTTTGATGATCTTGAGTATGCTGGGGGATAACAGTGGAAGTGAGATGGTTCCACATGATGAGCTTACATGGCATCGCACACCATGTGGACCTCAAATGCAGGATTCTATATACTTCCATTAGTTAGTGCATGGTCAGTGAATGGTTTGTTATACCATGTGGTTGGGGTATGCATCAACTCTAGTAACCTATTTCAATTTTTTGTGATGTTGATGCCTTAGTATGATTTTTTTTATGTTAGAGGTTTTTAAGGGAAAAATTGATTTTTTTAAAAATGGGTTTTGAAGGAAAATAATTGGATTTGAAGGGGGAAATGCATATTTCTAAAGAAATTGTAATTTTAAAATGGAAGGTGGAGGTAGTATTTTGGTTTTAAAGTGGATGTGCATGAATTGTTTCAAACTTTAAATGGGGAAATTTGTTTTGTAAATGGGTGAATTTATAAAATGACAGCTTTCAAAGGAGAAAAATGGTCCCTTTGGGATATTTATGTTTATATTCTTGGTTTTTGGATTTTTTATTTCTTTTGTTTAGAGTATGCTATCTAGAATTACCCAAATGGTTTATAAGGATACTCTTCTGTTAGTTTTCCCATCTTATACTCCTATTGTAGTCGTGGATTTAAGATTTTATCAATTGTTTCATATTCCCTATAGTAATCGAGATCTGTTAGAGATTGTTGAGTGGCTTTGGGAGGTTGAGAGTCTCTTCAAATTTTTGGGAACTATAGATTTCATGATTGTATGATTTGTATTGGGTATGTTTGAAGGACTGGTGATATAATAGTTAAAGGTGTTCGTTCCATCCTCATTGTTGGTTGGTATATCTTTAGTAAATTATCAAGGCCACTTTTATCCAACAATTTTTTCTTGAGGAAGTGAAGGAGAGGAATGTCCTTGAGCTCAGGCTGATCAACTACGTCAATAGATGGCAAAAGGTTTTGCTGTAAATCTTGAATATACTTGTTTATTTTCCTTATAATTATCATCAAGTGATCATTTGAAATCTCCCTTATTTATGTGGTGTCTCCATTCATAGATTGAGGATTAAATTCTCTAATATGGGCATTTTATATTAGTTAAATTGGTGGATGAGATTCCCCTAGCTAAGTTTTTTTCTTAGGGTAGCCTGTGGTAGTTGGATATCCAGTTTATTAAGGTACTCGTAAGGGTTTTCCCATCTTGTGATGAGTCTAAACTAGATGAATATGTTCGTAGGATGTCACCTTCATCATTTCATGCTCTTTGATTGATGGGACACTAAATAATTTTATTCTAATGTGGTCAGTTTGGGAACTCTAAGATCATTTAAATAATCTTGAGAGTTCTAGTCAATGGTGTGGCCATAGAGAAGTTATATGTTCTATGTTTCATGAAGGGGAAGCCTCAGTTGAAGGATTTTATTTCCCAACTATATGTTAGCAGATGATTTAATATTTTAGGGCACCATCTATAGGTCCAAAAGTTAATATATCCACACATTCAAGGATTTGTTGGATGTAGTGCATGTTGAACCAACTTGTTGTCTCCGATATCAAATAATAACTAGATTGAGTTTTTAACTTCTCATGATTGTCTATTTTGGGACCCTTTTTTGTTTTGGTGGTTATGGTAGCTTTCCTTTCTAATGGTTTTGGTTTTTGGGAAGTGCTTCTTTGGAGCTCCAGACATCTTATGTAAATAATGAATCTTGGATTGGTTTGGTGTTTAATTTTAGTCCCTTTCTTATGGGACCCTTTTACTTGGGATTAAAATGTGACATTTAGTTTTTAAATGATGGGGATATATAATATAGGTCTCAAATATGTCTTCTTTTAAGGTGGTTGGGTGTGACATTGGAAGTTAAGAGGTCATACTAGTGTAATATGGTTTGTTCGGATTTGTGAGTTGTTTCATCTTGGAAAATTATTTTTTGGCTAGAAACATTGAAAGGTGGGGATACCACCATGAGGAAAAGACATGTTGAACCTATTATACTATTTATTATGTTTCCTCTTTAATAAATTCAAATTTTGTCTCTATTGTGTTTCTTTGATTCTGCCTCACCTAACTCTAACAATAGTGGTTTGATAGGTTGTGGATAATGGTTCATGCGACAGATTCTCATGGAGATTGCGAACAAAAAATGATGAGTTCTTTGGTGATGTATATGTCATGGTTTGGGGTGTCACTTGTTGTTAGGTTACATATTGAAATATGAGTCTCTTAATCTTTATCTCTTCATTATCTAGCTTCTTTAAGGATCTTGATGTTTTCGGTTTTAGGTGATTTTGAGTTATTTATTTTCCTTCCTCATGAGGTAGATGATTTTTTTTAATGTTCGTTTCATTCTTGCATTGTACTTTTATCAATCAAGTCTCTTTGGACTTTCTAGGGGAAGAATGATTCATAGTGGGGATAATTTTCACACCCAGGCCTCACACTTCTCTATTATTTTATTTCTTTGTGGTCTTATTATGTCTTGTGCTTGAGTGGGATTGAGTTACAATAGTGGTAGGTAAATATTTTATTCTTTTAGTATTTTAGATGTTTATGGTTGGCCCACACTATTGGTTTAAATTGTGTGATGCCCATGCAGTTAGGTTTTGTCATTTGACGGAGCCGTTTTGCATGCCTTGCGCAAAAATTTTTAAACTGTCCGTAGATACCTAGAGACCATGCAGGATATGTGGAATGTATGTGTAAAGGTCCATGGTTTTTCAAATTTTTGTAGCCACTTAGGTTAAATAGTGAAATAGGGTACCTTTACTAGGTATTGTCCAATGCATAGTTGGTGTATTATTTTGCAAACCATGCTACCAAACTGTGTGGGTTGCCTATTTTTTTTAAATATTTTCTTTCATTTTATTATTTTTTCATTACACCATTTTATTCTCCCCACTCCTTGCCTTGTGTCTCATGTGATTTTTTCCCCTATCATATCCAACCACATGCATCAATCCCCCTTCTCCACTCCCTCTTCTTCTGGGGATTCACCAAATTTCATCAGGTTTCTTGGATGATTCTGTGAGGTAATCATTCCTATTCCCTACTCCTTACTTAGTTTGGTGTTTTACCTCTCCTCATCACCCCTTAAAATACTATCAAACACTAGGTTATTGGTTGATCTTATTTTTAGATCTTTCTTCTTTTGTTAGGGTCTGAAATTGGCCTCTCAGGTTAGCTTCAGGCATGTCTCAGTGTCCTCCACCGAAGGAAAAGTGTTTTCATTTGTTTTGGTTTGACACCTTTATTTGGGTAGGTTTTCATCCACAATTGTTTATATTACAAATTTATTTGTGGATATTTTAGTTATTTTTAGGTTCCAAATATTTTTTAAAGTGTCTTGGTCTTCATTAAAGTGGTTTCAATCCATAAGAGTCAATGGTGACTTACACGTGTATTCATAGGTAGGTAGGTATATATATATATATATATATATGTATATGTATGTTCCCCATTTATATATATATATATATATTCACTCATCGAAGTGTGAATATATGCATTGGGGCTAGGTGTTATTATATGTATATATATATATATATATCACATATGTGTGTATGAGTAAAGGGGTATATGAAAGTATAAATATATATATATAAGGACCCCCTTATACATATTCAGGGATATAAAAATATGTAAATATGGGCTAGGTGTATTTGTTTTTATTTAAAGGTACATATTCATGAAAGAGGAAAAAGTTGATATTCATTTTGTTACAATCAAAGTGCTTTGAGTTTGAGGTAGGTTACCCATATCTGATCCTTTAATTGAATTCTATAAGTTCTTGCATGTTTTAAAATAATTATTTAAAATAAAATGGTATATATATACTATTAATAATGGTTTGGGTATTTTAAATGGCATTTTGATCTATTTTACATAATTTCCTAATAACTAAATATGGACTTCCTTGTTTAAGAATGTTTTCAAGCTTGTTTATAAATGTGTGGTTCCTTAACTTTTAGTAGGCCTTATCAATCGTTTTGGAATTCTAAAGTGTTGGGAATTAGAGTTTTTTAAAGTGAATGTATTCTTTTTAAAATAATGAGGTCATTTGGCACTTTGGAAATGTTTTTTGGAAGTGGAAACCCCCACTTGAGTTATTACCATTGATTTATAAATATGATGTATGTGTTAAATGTGTTACTCTTTATATATTCCTAGTGAAGTGTCTTGTGCATTATTATTTGACTTGGAAAGGGGGGTGCACTAAAGGAGGGAGATCAGTGTTGAGAAGTTGGATGGGATTTTGGTAAAGAATATGATATCCACGTATGATCTAGCTTTGTAAAAATTCACCACTATTTAGAATAGGGAATTTGGGAACCCGAGTAACTAGGAGGGAAGACTGGTTCCAGTAATCTAGGTTGATCGGTAAGGCTGAGGAACAGTTTACCTGGTAGGATTTATGCTACTAGACTAGTTAAACAAATGATGGTAATGGTTGGAGACCACTAGACCTTCGAATGTGATTCACCTCTAGTGGCTCATGCATGAGTATGCTTGTGGGGTATGTATGTATTTACCACTAAGGTATGAGGATCTGAGGACTCCAATAACCGTAGCTACCTAGAGATTTCCCATGGTTTTTTCTATCATTTACCCTAATTTTTCTATGTTATTTTTTTAAAAGATCATTGCTTGGTTTCATTTACATGTTTGAAACAATAAAAATAATATTCCCTTTCTTATTTTTTGAACCACTTGATGTTTTTATTTTATTACTACGACTCATATATTGTTGCATGGCCTCTATGGAAAATGATTTATTGGAAATCTATCTGGTTTGGGAAACTTTTTTTTAAATATAATGGATAGGAGTTTTTCTTGAAAATATAAGCATGTTTCTTTTTTCATAAAAGAAAAAAAATTATATTTATAAGTCTTATTTTCAATCTTCCATAACATGGATTTAATTTTAAAGGTAAGGCATAGAAAATAGTTTATTTTCACATGACTACTACGTTTCAATACTCATTTATATAGCTTTATATTTCTCTTATCTTCTGTTGTTACTTCCATATCGCACTTGGTTTCCCTAGAGCGGCATTGTTTGAGTGGTTGGTGGTGACCTGCACGTTCAAATAGAGGCTTGTGTGGTTTTATTTATATCCATCATTAGTGTTCATTTTCATTGTTCAATTAATATTTACTTTTTTCTACTCTTTTTTGTGATAAAAAAATCCCAATTATTTTATCTTGATGCCCAACACTAGTTTCCAGCCCGACAGGATCGGGAAATTCTTTTGGGTCTTATCGTGGGCCATCTTGGGTGACCGTTTCAAGGTTCACCTAAGTTGGTTTGTGAAAAATTCATTGTAACATTTATAATACATGCATGCTCTATCCAAATCTACACTTAATATCTCACTTTTACTATATATTCAATATCTATTCATGTGTATATCGACCTTTTTTCATGTGATGAAGATTTAATGTGGTTTTGCAGTTTTTGAGAATAATATATGTTTGATGTAACAAAATCGATTATTTTCATTAAGATTTATCATAATAGGTTGGATGAAGGATCTTATGGTTAGTTGAGAGGTTTCATATAGTCATTCTACTACACATGCATAGAAGGTTGAACAGAAGGGGTATATTGAATGATTCAAGTAGTAGGATAAGCACTTCTTATTTAGTTTAATGTATCATGAGGTAAGATGAATTTACTCATGAGGTATCTTAGGTTCAAGATTTTTCTTATTATTGATTAAGTAATTGTGATAGTTTCTCATGTGGTTAATTACAAGGATTAATTCTTATAGAGGGTTAAAAATATTCTTATGGTTTCATAAAAAAAATTACGTTCCAAAATTAGAAAAAAACATTATAAATACAAAATATACCATAATTATTAATGAAAGTACACATATGATCTAAAAACTACCATGTAAAAATATAATTAATAGACATTTAATTATGATATTTTGTAATACAATAATTAAATACTTATATTTAAATATCATGTATTATGATAACTTAAAAATATCCAATTGATTTAATATGAGAAAAAGTAATTTATAAAACATAATTAAACATCTCCCTTGATTGAACACTGATAGTTAATTTAAATTTTTTTTATTAGAGAATAAATTTTTTTTTCACATTGATATTAGATCATAATGTTCTTTGGTATACCTTATTATGTGTGACAAGTTTTATTAGAAAAATAAGGTTCCAAAACCACCTCCCATATAGGCTATAAATATGTACCTTGGGTACCCAATTTGTAAGTTCATAAAGGGGATCAATCATATTAGTGAAGAAATAGGGTTCTGAAAATCATAAAAGGCATTTTAAAACTTTGTATCCTCATAGGGATGATAAGGAAAAAGATAAAGATCCACTCGATCATCATCCTCCTCATAATGGATAGTTAAATGGTGGATGATCATTGTGAGGGAACTACGCACATGGTGTGGGATTTATACCTCTTGTTTTACTAATTATTTGATGTATTGGGTGGTTTAAAATGTATCTTTTGATTTTATCTTGATATGTTTCTTATTTTAATACATTATTTATTTATTATTATATGAAGAATGTTTTAGTTCATAACCAATATATATAACTTTTTTTTGTAACCAATGTTCTTCTGATGAGATACAAGGTAAATTTTCTCTCACACAAACATGAGATCTCAGTGTTCTTTGGAAACCCTAATTACATGTGCAAGAGCCTAATATTTGAAAAAAAATCATTATTTCTTGGTGAATTATTCTAAAGGGATACAGAAGAATCAAGATCATGATTTTACTCAATCAATTCAAAATGATCAACCTAGAACCAAACCTTGACACAACAATTATTCTATTGTTATTAGGATAATACTCATGGAATAAAGGATTATAATGTGCACTAAGATCCTATGTGTGCGAGTGAGAAAATATCCATTGTGTTCTTTTATTGGAATAACACATGCTAAATACCTAAATTCTCAAGTTGATTCATTATGAAATAAAAATAATTTCATTTATCCATACCCAAACAATTCATTAAAATCAAACTAAAATGACAAGAAAAAATTAATGGAAATTTTTTAAACAACACAATACATCAAATAAATAGAAATACAAGTTTTATAACTCCCTCTCAAAGTTTTTGACTCCCTAAAAATTATCTCTCTACATTAAACTAACCATTAATATAAAGAGGAAGTTCAAGTGGATATTCATTTTCATCCTTTCTATCCCTATAAGGACAGTTTTGAGTGGTTACTTGGCTAATTGATTTATATGTTTTTATAATTACATATTCCCACTCACTCTATTGTATTTTGATAATTACCATTTAACTCACATCATTTTTTAATTTATAAGTATTTATTTATTATTTAATATTATTTGTGATTATTTATTTTATTATATTATTAATATTTTGTTATTTCTCATATTTTGTGTTGAATGAATTTTCCTTAGATACATAAGAACACTTCCCTTGTGAAAATTGAGAAACTGAATACATTTATTTTTCAGTAATATATAGAATTTCAAACATAATATCATGTACTTTGAAAAAATTATTCCACAAAAAAATACGATAAAACATATAATATAAGTTCCAAAATAAATAATAATAATAAGGAATAGTACATAAATAAATAAATAATGAGAAATTAGTAAATTATAGTAATTATAATAATATAATAAATTGAGAGGGAATTTGTTACTATCAAATCATATAAATCATAGTG
Source organism: Viscum album (assembly GCA_963277665.1). Taxonomy (NCBI): domain Eukaryota; kingdom Viridiplantae; phylum Streptophyta; class Magnoliopsida; order Santalales; family Viscaceae; genus Viscum; species Viscum album. The sequence continues at coordinate 410,353,573 of OY728130.1, forward strand.
GAAATGAGACTATCATCATTCTCCACCAAATTGATAATTATAAGACCTAAACATATCTCCACATTTTTTTAATGGTCAAATAGATAAGAAAATATTTAATATTTCTAGTAAAAACTAAAATAACATATATGAAATATTTGAATTAGGTGTCTACCTTAATATCATATTTATTACTTAGAAATTTTCCCTTCATTATGTTAACTAATTAGTTTATAGTTTCCTCTAAAAAATTCCCTATACCCACATTTTTCTCACTTTAAGCATCTTCATGTTCCTTTGAGACATTCTCTTAAGAGCCTCTTCACACATTCCGAACATTTTGGAAATTGAATATTCTTTCCTTCATCATATTTGTCACTTAAATTTCAAAAAGACTCATTCCTTTTGTCCTTTGGTTTTTTTGGGAATTGAACTTTGTTCATTTTATTTATCATAATTCATTATATCTGGATTGAAATAATCGTAATATTTATCACTTTATTTTTTATTTTATCAGGTTTCTCAGTGGGACAATTTCTATATTTTCCATAAAATCCATTATTATATTAATTTCATCAAGCTTCATCCATTACTAAATCAAAAAGTAGTTAACATGATTAATGACCGATTGACATCATAATAGAATTATTATAAGATAATTACATGAAAAATTCAACCCAAAAAATTCTTATTCTTTGAAATTGTTACATTATATCTAAATTTTATATAAATCACTATCAGATTAATCTTAGATTCATTATGTTGGGTTATGTCATATTCATTAACATAAAATAAAAAATCATTAATAGTGTATTATGAAGATAATGTGATTAACCGAAGAATACCAAATGGGACCCTCTTAAAAAGTTTCTAATCTTATTCTGACTTATCACGCATAAGAGTAAATATTGAGTTAATAATAACCAAAAAAATTTAGGGTGATTAACCATATGTGCATTTTTTCACACCTGTATCCACTTTCTAGTATTTTTTAAAGATGTAATTTCTAGGAGAACAACACAATTTCCAATGTACCAAAACTTTCAGATGTTAACCTATACTTAGAATTATCTTCTGGAATTATCCCTAGAGTTCTCACTAAATGTTTCTTACCCTAATAATTAATTTTTTTAATATTACATACTCTAACCTAGATGGTTATATATACCTTAGAAATTATTGTCAAACTTAACTCATCTACTCTTACATTATCCTCAATTGGTATTCTAACCTCTAAAGTTATCTAAACCCTACTTTTATACCAACTATGGTGCCCCAAGGATGAGACCATCTGATAATTACATGACATAATGAAAATATTTCTTTTCAATGCATTCCTAATAATTTTAAGGTTTAGAGTTTTATAGAATTAAGAAAAAATATTAAATTAAAAGAGCCCATATCTTTTCCAAATAATGGTAATTTCTCCACCATATAAACTAATATATAATATATGAAAATTATTAATCATATCCCACATATTATCAACACATGATACTCTTCTAGAAATATATTACATTTTACATTTCTTTATAACCTAGGTAAATGGAAACATAATAAAGGGGCGAGTTCAGATGCTCAGGATGGTATAATAAATTAAATAAAAACATATTATGGGTAATACTATGTTGATAACATATTGTTGAGTCAAAATTCCAATATTTACTTTTCTATTCATTTTGATTTGGAAATCACAAACACTATTTTTAAATTAATTCATATACTATTTTTTTATATTAAAGATTTGGTATTACAATTTTTTCATAATGATTTCCCATAAGGTAATGATAATAATCATACACATCAGTTTTACAAAAATGAGCATTTACATGATTATCACTATGACCTAGATTTTGATTCTCATCGTACTCACCAGATATGATTTTCATTAAAAATACATACATATGATTTGTATCAGTCACACTGATTATGATATACATCATATATTTGATTTTTATCAGTCACTCCAATTACATTTTACATCGTACATACCACACTGACAATAAAAATCATATTCAATGTCATTATAATAATCATCGTACTCATTTTATTTCATTTTTCATTTTCTAGAAAACACAATTATAATTAATAGAAAAATATTAAATCAAAATGAAGTTTCAATATGTATTATAAAATGATGTCATTGTTTCAGTTACAAGATGACCATTGGAGTGTCAGTTGTATAGGTCCCACTATGATTTCAGGAAGAAGTCCTAATGTTGGAGCTAAACTACGACTATTGGGATGAGGCCTATAAATAACAAGTCATTTGGGTGATCTCACAAATTTTTGATGAATTTGATACTTCCTATGATATCTCTATACAATCACTACTTCACATGAAAGGATCTGAAATCATGTTGTGAATTGTGCATTTTACATACTTGTGACTTTCAAGAGCTTTTATTTTTCCTAGTGATACGTTGATCGTTGGTGATTATGATCAAGGGATTCTCAGAATATGAAGAAAGATATGTAGATCATTTGTGGATCAAGGGATTTTGAGGCTTGGAAGACAAATGTTTCAATTACCTACTTAAATGAGTGCTTGTAGGGATAACAAGATATAAGTCGATCATTATATCGAGAGCTTACCCTGGTGCGGAAAAATAGACTTTCATGAAAGTATAAATCAAGGGACCTCAATCAAAGGTTATTGGATACCATTCTCTTTTGGTTAAAATAATTTTATTTATTTTATTTACTAAATTTCATTTCTGCCGCACTATAATACAAATTGAATTGTTTTAATTATTCAACTTTCTATTCTATATTATGTCATTCATAACCAATATGATTACAATTTATTTTTGTTACTCAGATTATGATATTTTGTAATTACAATAATTTTAATTAATAAATTTTATTCAATACACAATATGATATATATCATTGGATTGTTTTACTCTGATCATTGTAACCATTATGATTATGATCTTTTACACGCTTTGTTTAAATCATTTAAACCATTGACACGATTAATTTCAATTATGACATGTGGAATACTTATCGTAACAAACCTAATTTCAATATTCTTTTTCATCAGATATATGGAGGAATACAATTAATTGTTTTAATACAATAAGAGGTTTTTTGAATTCAATTAGTTTAAATCTGTTTAAAATAAAACTATTTTAAGGGATAAAAATGATTGTTTTAAACCTACAATTCACCCCCTCCTGTTGTATTTTTCCATATTTATATACATTACTATTCAATAATTGGTATTAGATAAGGTTTCCACATCTAATATATTTTCTTACATTAGTTTTTCATGTAAGTAAAAAATATTATAATGTTTTTTTTATAAATATCAGTTTCACTGATGTGTAATTTGGGGAAATAAATTTTTTATTATTTTAAATATAGCAGGACATAATGTCAGTTTGATATTCAATATCAGTCCTACAAGGCCACCAATTTTTTATGGTAACAACTATGAATATTGGAGATATGGAATGGAGAAATGTTTTATCCACATTGGAGTTAACAATTTTGTTATGATGACTAGAGACTATAAAATTTCTAACAAAGAAGTTAGACCCATTACCAATCAGGAGAAACAAGATTATCAAATGAATTACAAGGTATGGAATACATTTATGTTTTCTATGATTAGACATATATATAGCAGGATTTCATCTTGTGAAGTATCCAATATTATTTGGAATAAACTAGAAATTAATCATTTCGGTACATCTAAAGTGGTTGAGACTAGAAGATATATCCTTAGAGATTACTATTAATATTTTTAATTCCATTATGAATAAACTTTTTGTAGGATACATGAATTATTTATGAAAATTTTTAACAGTATACAATCCATGGGAGATAAAGTAATAGATGATGTAGCCCTTGTTGATAAGATCACAGAAATCATGTCCAATGAGTAGGAATAAAAAAGAACTGTTTTTTGATGAATCAAGAAAGGATAAAATTATTAATCTTTATGAATTGTTTGGAACCTTTTTTCAACATGAAATAAATTGGAAATAAATGAATAAAAATCCAAAAAAAAATGAATGTTGGAGTTGCGTTTACTACTAATAGAAATAAAAACAATTCTAAGACTACTGATAATATTTTTATGTCTATAAAGTCATATAAAGTTGTGATTTAATCATATTAAAGTGAATCAACGGATTCAGATAATGAATTTTCCCATCTTTATCAAAGAATGAATATGATTGTTGGAAATAAGTATTTTTAGTATAGATATAAGAAAATAAATAAATAAAATAATGATATGAAAGTAACATGTTATGATTGCAATAAAGTTATTCACATCAGATCGGATTTCTAAAAATATGAAAATAAAATACAAAAAATGAGGATATTATTAAAGGAGTCATAAAAGGTAGTATAAGTCAAAAAAGAAAGGATGTATTAAAGTAAAATTACTCATGGAGTGCTAGTGGTGGAGATTCTTCAGATGGATCCTCATATAATGAAAACTCCAAATAAAATAATATCGGTCTTCTTCTCAGATTTCTGATTGAAAATCAATGTTTTATAGAAAAGGTACATATTAATGAATCCTTAACCAAAATTTCATTACATGAAAATTATCCTTATGATGATGGTTTTATTACTTTTGAAGAAGATAATTCCTCAATAGAAGATAATTCTTTACCATTATATGAAGAAGTATCTAGATTTTCTAAATTTCTTGAAAAATAAAATTTTAATGTTAGTAAGAAACATGGGATAAAAAATTCTAGAATATTTCTTTTAATAAATGAAGTATCATATCTTTCTAAATATCTTGATAAAAATCCTTGTGAAATTAATTCTATTTTAAAAAAACTTTAAGAATCTCATTTTGTAAAGGATAATATTTCATGAAAAAGTCATTTCTGAGAAAAATGTTTTAGATTCAAAACCCACTTATAAATCTAATACCAGTGTTGATAAGAATTTAGTTATAAGAATAAAGACTAATTATTGTTCTTTAAATAAACTTTTGAAAAAATTTACCAATGGTATATAATTTTATTAAAAATTATATAAAAAACATCATCTAAAAAGGAATAGTTTAGGAATGAGATATACCCATTCAAAACCATTTTTTAGTAAAAAATATTTTATTCTGGTATATGCCCTATTTTTCACTATGTGTCAATGTGGAGGTCATTAGAATAAAAAAATTATTTAAGTAAAATTCAATCTTTCTGATTCCACAAAGCTTTTTTTGATGTGGGTTCCCAAAATTTTACATTCTAACATTTCTAGATCCAAAAACGTTCTGATTCCAAAAGTCTTTTCTTGTTTTCGGGAAAACAAATGAAGTGTCAACAACAAGAATATATGGTACATGGATAGTGGATGTTCCAAGAATATGACTAGTAACAAACACTTATTTGAAAATATTTATGAAATGAATGGTTGAAGAGTTACCTTCAGAGATAATTTTTAAGGGAAGATTGTTGGTATAAGTAATATTGTTCTTCTTGAAAAAGATTTGATATCAAATGTTTTATTTATCATGGGTCTTAAGAAAAAATTTATAAGAATAAGTAAATTATGTTATGAAGGATACCTAGTAAATTTTAATAATGATAAATTTATAGTACACAATTACGAGGTTTAATATGTTCTCTCTGCCTATAGGCAAGAGAACGTTTACACACTTAACATACAAGACCTTAGGAGCCAAGACATGTCATGCCTTAGTGAATTTGAAGAAGAATCTTGGATAAGGAATAGAATATTAAGAAACTTACACCATAGAAACATTTGTAATTTTCAAAGAAAATACTTCTTAAGGATCTACTGGAACTCATATTTGATCCCTCAAAAGTTAAGGATCCCTTCCAATATGAAAAGAATCATAATTCATGCTTTAAATCTAATAGTGAAGTATCAACAATTGATGCTTTACGATTGTTGCACATGGCTCTTTTTGTTCCTACACAAACTGGATGTATTGGAGGAAAGTATTATTTATTTATTTTAGTTGATGACTACACTAGATTTAAATGGGTCTATTTTCTAGAAAAGAAATCTCAATCCTATTGTTATTTTAAAAATTTTGTTGCCAAAGGAAAAAAACTGAGAAAAACCTACCTTTGATAACTATTCATATTAATCGTGGTGGAGAACTTCAAAATTCCAATTTTGAAACATTTTTTAGTAAGAATGGTATTGCACATAATATTTCAAAACCTAGAAATCCTTACCAAAATCATGTTTTTAAAAGAAAAATAATACTCTTCAAGAGATAACAAGAGCCATATTGAGTGAATATTCTATTACAAAACATTTTTCGGTTGAAGCATTGAGTACTGATTATTATACTATAAATCCAATTTTAATTAGCCCATTTATTAATAAAACACTTTATGAATTATGGACTAGTCGAAAACCAAATGTTTCATACTTAAAAGAATTTGGATTTAAAGTATTAATTTTGAATATAAAAGATAATTTACGTAAATTCTCATCCAAATCTAATGAAGGTATTTTTTAGGCTATTCCACTAATTCTAATCCTTATAAAATTTTAAATAAAAAATTCTGTACTATTGAAGAAATAGTACATGATAAATTTTATGAAGCTGATCCTTTTGTTTTTAAACAACCTCAACCTATATCCTCTTATGTGTTTTCAAAAACTGATTATCAATCTTTCATGGAAGATTCCTCTAATAAAGAAATTGTCAAGAAATTGTTTCTGAAGTATTCACTCAAAAATACCTTCAATATTATGTTGATGAATAGGTTTTACAAAACCCAAGTTAGTTGTTCCTCAAGAATTGTCCTAGTGAAAGTATCATTGGTGATGTAAATCAACCTATAAGGACTTGAATTTTTTTGAAAAATGAACTAGAATATCTATCATTTCATTCTCAATTCAATCATAAAAGTACTAATGAGGCTTTAAGTGATAAATATTTGATTAATGCAATGAAAGATGAACTAAACGAATTTCAAAGGAATAAACTATGGACCTTGGTTGAAATATCTAAAGAACCATCTATAATTGGAGTAAAATGGATTTTCAGAAACATGTGTGATGAAAATGGAATAATCATTATAAATAATGAAAGACTAGTTGGTAAAGGTTATAATCAAAAAATAGGGAATAGATTATAATGAAATATATTCTACAGTATCTATACTTGAATCTATTAATATTCTATTAGCCCTTCAGCATTATTTAATTTAAAACTTTTACAAATGGATGTGAAGTGTTCTTTTCATAACAGATATGTTCAAGAGGAATGTTTATTGAACAACCTCAACATTTAGAAGATAAAAAACATCCTGATTATGTTCTCAAAATTAACAAAGATTTCTATGGACTTAATCACACCCCTAGAGCCTGGTATGATATATTAACATTAGTTTTCCTTAAAAATAATTTTTTTACGGGAACTGCTGATCCAAATATTATTATAAAGATGGAAAATAAATTTTTTTTGATCATTCAAATTTATTTTGACAACATTATATTAGGATAAAATTAGTAATCTTTAAAAAATTATTTTTTTTGAATTTTATAAAATTTGAGTTTGATATGAGTATAATGAGAGAGTTAATATTCTTTCTTGGTTTTCAAATTTCTCAAAAACTAGAAAGAACCTATATATATTGTAACACCCCGACCCCTGAATCCGAGATCTAGTGCATTATTACCTTATATTAGAATGATTACAAGGAATAAATTCCAGAGGACTGATCAGTTTACTAGTCTTTAAGAAACTAGATATGTGCATGAAACTCATTTTACATTGGGAAAGGAAACAAAATATAATACATAACAAAAGCTAATAAACTGCATCCTTGATAACTCAATAAAAGATATATTCCTCATAACCCATGGAAGGGAAAAAAATAAAAGGGGTGAGGTAAAATTCATAGAAATGGTTACATATATAAGAAGTATGAATCAATAGTAATTGAATAAAAATCCATTTTACATTATCAATTAGCTTAGTGAATAAATGAAAAACACTTGTTGTTAATAAACTAAGAATGAAAATGCATCCATTGATTTTTTTCAAAGAGAAAACCTCATTGATAGTAATAACTGAATAATGAATAAAGAGAACGCTTGTTATTGGGATTTCATGTATCTGGAACATGAACCATAATACTATCGAGATGGTTTAATTCAGTGGTTATATGTCAATCTGATTCTTCTTTGGAAACAAACTTGAAGGCTTTATCGTGAACTGATTTATCTCATGAGACCTATCAATGCATTGAGGGGACCTAACTGGTATCTCCCATCACATTTATTCCAAATAATTATTTATATAAATATTAAATAGGAGAAAAAAAATACCTTTTTAACATCTTTATTGAGTAGAGGATACAGATTCATCAATATTTCCACAGTTAAAGTAACATTGCACATAAACATCGTACGTAAAATGGTATAAGACTAAGAAAATTATCATATCCATATAATAAGATTATGGATATATAATATAATTACAATTTCAAATGAAAAATAATCTCAAAGGGGTTTTAGTTACACCACATAAGAATAATTATGTGAACAATACCAAGTAAATCATAATAAAATGGAAATTGAAACAAAGTCCCTTACAACATTGTAATCAATTGAGTTAATAATCATCAATTGAGTCACTTAATACCATGAATATAAATATATTCATGATATTATATATCAAATTTTAGTAAACATACACCACATACAAGAAATAAGTGGTGAACAATGAAAATTTCTCTAAAATAAAAGTGAGATGAGAAGTCCCTTGCCTTATGTCTGAATGTATTATGTACTTGATATTAATTTATTTAATAATAAAATAAAAATTATTAATTAAAAATTATATAACCTTATCAAAATTTAATTTATTTATTATGTCTTAGTTAATTTAATTTATGTCCTTTCAGATGGGTTTATATATTCAATTTCATCTTTTGGGAGTGCGTTTTTTCTTAGTTTTCATGTTCGGTTCGCTTGTGTAAGAGTATAAAAGTTCATGTAAAATGTAAATTGAAATAAAAAATTGAATTTATGAGTCATTAACAATCATACAGAAGGCTAAATTCTCATATAAATCATATGGCTATTTTTTGGGATAGGTTGAAACATTTATATAATTTTAATGATAAAATCTTGGATTATTTTGATAGCTTTTTGATCATCACAGAGTCATTTTTTTGTGATTAAATACCATGTGTAAAAATGGATTACAAAATAATATATAGGATATATTATATATATATTAGAATCTGGTTCAACCATAAAAATGGTTTCATGACAAGTATTGGAGATGGTAATAGAAACGGAAAACTCTTCGTCCTTGAATGTGATAAATTATCACATCTGATACGGTGTTTTCATTTTTAGGAGGCGGAAAGAGAGATTATGGTGAAATATTAAATTGAAATAATATAATTATAGAAAATTTAATTTAATATAATTATCTTATCATTTGGATGAGTGGATGTGAGGAGAGATCAAAAAAAGAATGGAACTTGTAAAAGAAGTGGAAAGGAAAAGGAAGAGAGGTTACCTCTTGAGTACTCCTTGAGAATCACTTTAAGGCCTCTGTTTTTACCCTTTTGGTGAGACCAAAAGTTCTTCGAAGTGGGGGAGGTCTTGGAAGTGTATTTGGTAGAACATAAGAAAGGATCAAAGCTTGGGTGTTATTAGAGGAAGAGTGGGTGAGGGTGGTTTATATACTGGAGGAGAGGAGAATATTTTCGTTATTTTAATTATGAGTTTATTATTTTAGATCAAGACTATGAACAGTCTTGATTATTGTGAAAAATAGTAATAAGTGCATGTTATCTTGAACCAAATTCCATTTACATCAACCATGACTCAAGCCGGATTTATAAATTCATTTATTTAGAAAATTTTTTAAATTATCGAATTTCACTACTCACAAAAAAATTAAAGTATTTTAGAAAAAAACCACAAAAATCACCTTTTTTTTGAAATGTAGAATAAAAAAATGAGATCCATTTTATGAAAATAATTTTCCAAATATTATAAATTTAATTTTTAATAAAAATCATCATTTAATTGGAAAATACCAATTTTAAAATTATAACCGGCTTTATGACACTTTGGAAAATTTACTAAGGTATAATTAAATTATCCTAAAATAGTAGGGAAAAATATTGATTTATGATCAATTTTTTTGAAGATGAATTATATTTTAATTAATTTTATTATTTATAAATTTCTAATTAAATATTTATTACTGACAAAAATACTAACACTTAATTAAAATATTTACCTTCATTTATAAGGTTCCAAAAATTTATTTATACACTCATGGGTGAGGTTACAATTTTTTTGAACAATTTAGAATTATTAAGGGTCATATTAATATTCATAGGGGTACATTAAAGTTCATAAGGGTAGGTTACTATTCACCATATATTAATTTTATCCTATCATACTCTAAATTTCATACTAATCGCAACTGTGTATGTTTGTTTTTTGAAATTCAAATCACATAGGTGGAAAAATTAATATTAAGGGCATGGTTATAGAAAAGTGTTTGTTTCATAAAAACAAAATTTTATTTTCATTGTGAGTTATCTAATGAGTTGAAATTATTTAATAAGGACGTACCATTAAATGTTGGGGTTTTATATTCTCCCCTCCTTCATAAATTTCATCCTAAAAATGTTTCATGTATAATTCCCCCTAAAAATGAGGGTGGTTATAATTTATAACATCCTCAGGTTCCCATATTACTTTCTCCAAAATAATGGTTTCTCCAGAGAATCTTTACATATTGTGTTTTCAAATTTTTCAATACCAAATCCCTTATTTAAAGAATCTCGATGGGCTCTTCACAGTAAGAAAAATCATGTTCCAACTCAAGTTTCTCATAGTTGAGTACATGATTTGGGTTTTTCAGGTAAGTTTATAATAATGAAATGTGGAACACATCCTGAAACTTGGAGAGACATGAAGTCATTACAAAATGGTAAGATACAGCTCCAATTCTACCCATAATTTCTAGTAGTCGGATGTACCTAGGGCACAGTTTCCCCTTATTATCGAACCTTAGGACACCCTTCCCTGGAGTTACTTTCAAAAGGACAAGATCTCCCACATTTAATGCCAAATCCTTTCTACAGTTTCTAGAATTTATCTTTTTTCTACTTTGAGATTCTTTAATATGGTCCTGAATTTTTTGTGCCTTTTTCATTTTGTCTTCAATAATTTCTGGCCCTTTAAGATTCCTCTCGCCAACTTCATCCCAACATGTTGGAGTTTGGCAATTCTTGTCATATAATGCTTCATATGGTGCCATTTGAATGCTATAATAGAAACTATTACTATAGGAAAACTCCCCAAAAGGTAAGTATTGATCCCACATACCTTAAAAGTCAAGAGGGAATGATCTAAACATGTCTTCCAGTGTTTGAATAGTCATTTTAGACGTTCTATCAGTTTGGGGTGATAAGAAGTACTCATATGAAGCTCAATAACCAAATCCTTCTGGATACTTTTCCATAAATTTAATGTAAATTGGGGATCTCAACTGGACTCAATCTATAGAGGTGCACCATGAAGTATTGCAGCCTCATTAATATAAAGTCATTATAGGAACTCAATTTCTAAATCCTCCCTTATAGCAAGGAAATGTGGTGATTTTGTAAGACGATCAGCAATTACCCATATTTCATTTTTTCTCCTAGGTGTCCTCGGTATTCCTATAGAAAAGTACATCACAATGATATCCCACTTCCACATATGAATAGGTAGATATTTCATGACCCCACTAGGATTTTTTCTCTTAGCCTTAACGTATTGAAAAACAGGACACCTTGACCCATAATCAGCAATTTCTCACTTCATGTTGTATCACCAAAAATGTTTTTTCCAATCTCTATACATCTTGGTACTTCCAGGGTGTATAGATAAATTTGAGCTATGAGCAACATCATACAATTCCCTTTTTAGTTACGTTACTGATGGAATTCAAAACCTCTTTCCAAATTTCAGAACTATATCCTCATACATGAAGTCTTCCAATCTTTCATCCTTAACAGCTTTAATTTTTTTGGTAGATTCTCATCATCAGATTGATAGATTTTTATCTTCTATAGTAAATATTGTTTAGCAATAATTTGAAAAAGGAAATATGTTTCCCCTACTTTAATAATTCCTATATCCATATTTACCAAATCCATGAATATAGGATCTCTCTAAATTATCATTTGGGTTAGAATTCCATGATCTTTCTTTCTTAATGCATCTTCTACCTTATTTTCCTTTCCTGGGTGGAAGTGTATTGAACAATAACAATCTTTGAGTGTGTAAAAATGTATTTCAAACTCTTTTGATCTGTATATATCTCACATATTTAATAGTAATTTAGGGGGAAACCACTTAATTAAAAAAGAAAAAACACGCAACCCCTTTTGTTGGAAGAGGGGGAACCTAGCAGAAAAAAACAACAAAGGCATATAAGCCTTAGAAAAAAATGGCATGAAGGCCCAATAACACAAAAGTATACAACCCAGTCCAATCATTGATGCATCACTATAGATCACAAACCCATCACTTCTAGATGGAAGTGTCAAAATTGGGGCATTGCCCAATTTTAATTTTCAATTCTTCAAATCATTCTAAACATTAATTTGTCCTTACAAACATAACCCCTTTACATGTGATATTGGTTAGTGAGTTAGCCAACCATGAAAAAGTTCTGAAAGAAACACCAATAGTAACTTTCTAGGGAAATAAAACTACATACCTTAGTTATGTTTGTTGGTGAAGGACATTATTGGATTGCCTTTTATTTACTGGATCATCTGAGATTCCATCCTTAGAGAGAATATAGCCTTGAAAATAAACTGATTAAATCCAAATTTCGCACTTTCAAAACTCCAATATAATTCATTTCTTCTAAGAGGTTTTAGAATGATCTGTAAGTTATTATCTTGGTCTTCATGTCTTTTATATTACACTAGGATATCATAGATAATTTCCATTAAAAGTTATAAATATATTCCTTGAAAACACTATTAATTAGATACATGAAAAGAGATGTTTCATTAGTCAGTATAAAATGCATTAATGTAAACTCGTAATGCCCATACCTAGTTCGAAATGTTGTCTTTAGAATATCTTCTTTCCTCACACACAAATAATTATATCCAGATTAAAGGTCAATCTTTAAAAGATATTGGGATCTATTAAGTTGATCAAACAAATCATCAATGTGAGGAAGAGGATGCTTGTTAATTATCGTAATAGCATTAATATCCATGTAGTCTATGCATAACCTCATAGATCCATATGTCATCATGAAAAATAGAATATGGGCTCCCCATAAGAAAACACTAAGGAAAATAAATCCCTTGTCACTCCATTAATCTAGTTGTTTCTTTATCACCACTAATTCAATAGTGTTCATTATATATGGAGTATTTGAAATAGGTTGTGAACTGAGAATTAAATGAAAAGAGAACTCAACTTCCTGCTCTAGAGGATGTCCAGGTATATCCTCTAGATATACACCATTTATTTTTTTAATAATAGGTAAATTTTCAGTTTGAAGATACTTAGATGATTTTTTCTCTTCCTAAATAATAATTTAATATAGAATAGTTACAAAATTTGGATCTAGATAAGATCCATATGATGATGTTTCTTCTATAAAGATAAGTGATTTTACATTATTCTCAAAAATTGTAACTTCATTATTCTTGCAATGTATTTTCACATCAAAATTCGAAAGCCAATACATATCAAGAATTATGTCAATGTCAATCATAAATATAATGATAAGGTCAGAAACTAAAGTATGTTTATGTGTCACAAATGGGATTGACCGATACATCTTTGTTTCAATGATACTTACCTTAGGATTTTTTTACTGAAAACTCCATTATTAAATCAAATTGGAAATGTATATTTTTCTTGGAAAACTGGGAAGATATAAAAGATTGTAATGATCCATAATCAAATCATGCATTGTCTAAATTCAAGGAAATGATTAAAGTATCTACCACTCCATCATTAGGAACTTTAACGTCCATAGTTGTGATTACATAAGCCTTCCCTTACTCATGTATCCTTTTCTGAGGTAGGTTTCCTTAACATTTTGTGAATCATTTGCATAGTTTCTCATCTCCTTACAACTAACGCATTGAAAATTATTGATTTTTTACTTCCCCTTGCATTCACTAGATCAGTGACCCTTTTCTTCACACTTATAACAAACTTCCATGCATTTCAATCATTTTTTAGGATGGTTCTTTCCAAAATTCTCACAATATAGGAAATGTTTTGATCCCATTTTCTTCTTTTGATATTCACCTTTTCCATAATTATCAGAAGAAATCTTCTTCTATTTATTTCCATTGATGAAATTAGATATATATATTTCTATCTCCATTTTCATGGAACTTAATACTATATAATCATATAATGAAAATGTTTGAGAGCTCATTTCCCTTCAAATACATGGCATAAGACCTTTAAATAAATGATCAATATTGTCCTCTGAAACATGTATATAATCTATAACATACCTGGATAGTCTTTCGAAAGTAACCTCATACTCCACAACACTTTCTCCTTCTATTTCATTCCAACTAAGAAATTTTCTCTTCATTTTAGTGCTTTTCTCACAAGGTAAATATCTATCGAAGAATACTTCATTAAAAGTTATCCATTGGATATCTTCTATTTTATCTTCCACCATGGTATTATGGATCAAAGACCACCATTGATGAACATCACCCTTGATACAATATTCTTATAATACTACCTTTTCATTTTCATTTCATCTTAGTGCCAGAAATATCTTTTTATGGTACTTGATCTACTGCTCATCTACCACTGGATTAGTAGCCCCACTAAAACATGGGGTCTTTTCTCACATGAAAATATGAGACATAGGTTTTGCATGGTTATTTTTTATAGCCTGAGTAAGTTGTCCCAATATGGACATGATATGATCCACTCCAAGAATGACTGTGTTCACTTTCTCGGTGGGAAAATCCCTACATTATCCTCGGGTATCGATTCCCTTTATTCCATTAGACATCATCACTAAAAAATGGAATACCCTAAATAGGGTCATAATGAATAATTTCTTACTATAAAACACTTGACAGAATTTCAAAATTTATGCACAGCTAATCTCTTTATCATAAACTTGGTTTTCATTAACTTTTAAATCCATCATAATGGTTTGTAATGAAAATATGAATTATCCTAGGTATATCACCTAGGAGTGTCAGACCAGGTGCGTATTAAAGCATGTTTTCATGTACCATGATACCCCAGGTCAACACTGGAACTCCTTGTCAGAGGTGTTACTCCTAACTACATATGTTCCAAAACCACCTCCATTTGTAGTATCATGACAAAGATTTATTTTCTAGTAAGACTAACATAGTCTCTACATTAAAAAAATTCGAGGATGTTACTCTATTATTATCCTCAAAGTTTATCTTAGGTTTATTTCCCCTAAGATATATTTTCTAAATCAAGTTCTCATGGTATCTACTAAACTTCCTCTTATACCAACTGTAACGCCTTGATCCCTAAAGCTTGGATATGGTGAATTATTACATTACATTGGCATGATTATAAGTAACAAAATCCTAAAGGACCGATCATTTTAGTAGTCTTTAATAACCTAGATATGTACATGGAACTAATTTTACATTGGGAAAGAAAATGAAATATAATACATAATAAAAGATAATAAATTGCATCCATGTGAACTCAATAAATGATCTCTTCTTCATAACCAATGGAAGGAAAATAAATGTAAGGGGAAACCTAAAATGAATAGTAAAGGATACATATAGAATTATCATGAATCAATAAAAATTGAATCATAATCAATTTGACATAATAAATATGGCATGGGGAATAAATTAAAAACACTTTCCATTAATAAATAGATAATGAAAATGCTTCCATATATTTTTTTTCATAGTGAAAAACTCATGGATTGTAATAACTAAATAATGAATAGAGATAATACTGGTTATTTGGACATCATGTATCTAGAACATGAACCATAATACCTTCAATAAAGTTTAATTCTGTGGGTAGATACTAGCATGATTCTGTTTTGAAAACAAACTCAAAGGTTTTGTTGCCAACTGATTTGTCTCATGAGACATATCGATGTGTTTAGGGGATATATTTGGAATCTCCCATAAATTCTAGTCCAAATAATTCTTTATACAATGATTTAATACAAGAAAAATATTCCTTTCCAATATCCGTATTGGGTAGACAATACAGGTTCATCAATATTTCCACAGTTAAAGAAAAATTCTACATAAAAACCATTTTTAAAATTGTATACGACTAAGAAAATTATCATATACATGTAACAATAATATGGATATATAATTTAAATACAATTTCAAATGAAAAAATATCTCAAAGGGGTAGTAGTTACACCACATAATAATTATTAGGTCCACAATACCAAGTAAATCACAATGAAATAGAAACCGAAACAAAGTCCCTTACAACATTGTAACCAATAGAGTTCAAAATCAACAATTGAATCACTGAATACCATGAATATAAATCTATTCATGATATTATATTTCAAATTTCAGTAAAAATACACAACATATAAGAAATAAGTGGAAAACTATTGAAATTTTAAGGAAATAAAATTGAGAAGAGAAACCCCATACCTTAAGTCTTAATGTATTCTTTACCTGATCTTAATGTCCTAAATAATAAAATTATATTTATTAATTATAAATTATCTAACCTTTTATACATGTAATTTATTTATTATATCCTCCTTATGTTCAATAATATCCTTTTAGATGTGTTTAGAGATTCAATTTCTTATTTTGGGAGTGCACGTTTCCTTAGTTTTCATGTTTAGTTCGCTAGTGTAAGAGTATATAAGTTCATGTAAAATTTAAATTGAATCTAGAATGGAATTTATGAATTATTAATGATCATACATAAAGATAAATGATCATATAAATTTTTCGGTTATTTTGGTAGAGGATGAATCATTATATAAAATTTTAATGATAAACACTTGGATTATTATTATGGGTTTTCATTAACCATGAACTCATTTAGTTTTATAATTAAATACCAAGTGTAAAAAATGATTAAAGAATATTATATTGGATATAATAAATATATTATGATCTGTTTCAACCATAAAAGGAGTTTTATGACCATAATTGGAGACGGTAATAGAAATTGAAAACCCATCGTCCTTGAATGTGATAAATTAACACATCTCAGAAAGTGTTTTCATTTTTAGGAGGGGGAAACAGAGATGATGATGAAATATTCAATTAAAATAATAAAATTATAGTATATTTAAGTTAATATAATTATCCTAGAATTTTTATGAGGGTAGGTGAGGAGAGAGAAAAAAAGAATGGAACTTGTAAAAGAAGTTGAAAGGAAAAGGAAGAGAGGATTACCTCTTGAATACTCCTCCTTGAGAATCTCCTTGAGACCTTTTTTTTGGCCTTTTGTTGACACCAAAACGTCTTGGATGTGGGGGAGGGTTTGGGAAGTGTATTTGGAATAAATTAGGCAGGGATAAAATCTTGAGTGTTGTGAGAGGAAGAGGGGTGAAGGGTGGTTTATATAGTGGGGGAGAGGAGGTTTATTGCATTATTTCAATCATTAGTTTATTATTTTTTCTCAATGCTATGAATTTTTATGATTATTATAAAACAATAGAAATATGTGCATTTTAGTTCAAACCAATGGCCATTTAAATCATCCATGACTCTAGAATGGTGCAGAAATTCATTTATTTAGCATATTTGGTAAATTATCAAATTTCACTATTCACCAGAAACTCAAGTATTTCAAAAAAATCTCAAAAAGTCACCTAAATTTTTTTGATGGGTAGAATCCAAAAATAAAATCCTTTTTATGAAAATAATTTTCCAAATATGAGAAATTTAATTTTTAATTAAAATTATCATTTAATCGAAAAAACCCAATTTCAAAATTATATGTGATTTAATGACACTTTGAAAATTTAACTAAGGTATCAATAAATTATCATAAAATAATAGGGAAATAAAATATTGATTTATGAATAAATTTTATGAAAAAGAATTATCTTTTAAGTAAATTTATTAATTACAATATTGTAATAAATATTTATTCCTGAAAAAAAATACCAACACTTAATTAAAATATTCACCTTCGTTTATATTTTTCCTAGATTTTAATTATACAATCATGGGTGAGGTTACTATTCATTTGGAAGATTTACTATTCATAATGGTCATGTTACGATTCATAAGGAAGGTCACTATTCATATGGGTAGGTTATTATTCCCCAAAAAAAATTTCATCCTACGATACTATAAATATCATACTGATCGCAAGTGTGTATGTCTGTTTTTTAAAATTCAAATCACAGAAGTGGAAAAATTAAGATTAATGGATAGGTTATAACAAAGTTATTATTTCATTGAGAGTCATAGTTATTTTCGTTGTGAGATATCTAATTATTAGAAATTATTTAAGAAGGAAATACCATTAAATATTGCGGTGTTATATTCTTCCCACAATAGAAAGGTTCATCCTCAAATATTTTCATGTATAATGATCCCTAAAATTGTGTGGTTGGTTATTCTTTAGAACATCATCTAGTCCCCATGTTACTTCCTCCATTTTATGGTGTCTCTAGAGAGAATTTACCAGTTGATTTGTCTAATTTCTCAATACATATTCCCTAGTGTCAATAATCTCAATAGGCTCTTCAAAGAATGACAAATCTGGATCCAATTATAT
The DNA here is from genome assembly GCA_963277665.1 of Viscum album. Taxonomy (NCBI): domain Eukaryota; kingdom Viridiplantae; phylum Streptophyta; class Magnoliopsida; order Santalales; family Viscaceae; genus Viscum; species Viscum album. The sequence goes on from OY728130.1 coordinate 410,372,281, forward strand.
TTCTTCATAGGGGAGAACATGTGTTGGGTCTAGCATGTCCTTTTTTAACAATAACATGTGGAACACATCATGAAACTTTTAGAGACTTGGTGTCATTGCAAAATGGTAAGCTGCAACTCTAATTCTATCTAGAATTTCAAATAGTTCAATGTACCTGGGGCTCAGTTTCCCTTTCTTATCAAACCTTAGGACACCATTCTATAGAGATGCCTTCTGAAAGACATAATCTCCCACTTGAAATTCCAAATCCTTTCTATAGTTTTCAGCACATCACTTTTTTCTACTTTGGGATTCTTTAATATGGGCCTGAATTGTTTTTACTTTTTTCATTGTCTCTTCAATAAGTTCTGGACCTATAAGTTTACTCTCACCAATTTCATCCCAACATGTTTGAGTTTGACATGTCTTCCCCTATAATACTTTATATGGCACCATTTCACTATTAGAATGGAAACTATTATTCTATGAAAATTCGACCAAATGTAAGTATAGATCCCACATACCTTGAAAGTCAAGAGAGAATTATATCAACATGTCTTCCAGTGTTTGAATAGTCCTTTCAGACTGTCTGTTGGTTTGGGGGTGATAAGAAGTACTCATATGAAGCTCAGTATCCAAATCCTTTTAAGACTTCTCCGTAATTTTGATCTAAATCAGGGATCTCGATTGGACACAATTGATAGAGTTGACCATGAAGTTTTATAACCTCATTAATATAAATTCATTACTGATGATCCAATGGTAAATCAAATATTATAGTAATTAAATGTGTTGATTTTGTAAGAATATCAACAATTTCCCATATTGAATAATTACTTCTAGGTTTCCTCATTAGCACAATGAAAAATTATGTAAGAACCTCGGTTTTGAGCTTGTAAGACTTTGAAATTTTATTGATGTTATTCCAGAGCATGGCGTTCAGACGGCGTGTGATTCTGAGCCCTAGTGTGGCCGAAATTAAATTTTAAGTTCATTCACACAGGACATGCCAAATAAACATAATAACTCCTAAATGGTTGCTCGGATGGGAAAACTGAGGGCATCGTTTAGTCCGGAACATGCTGCTTACCCTAGGAGGGGTGTAACATATACGGGCGCGACCCTTCTGTGGAAAACACCACCAGGGGCGTTTTCTTAATTTAGCGACCTCGGGCGTGAACTTTACAACTTTTTAATGGAGGCACAGATTAAAATTATGAGACCCCTTTTTCACCCAGAACATGGTTTTTACCCTAGGGGCGGCTTAACCACGACCCCGCCGAAAGTTGAGGTATGGGGCCTACTATAGGGGGTTTAAGTGTTTTTCTATTTAAACACATCCACCCCTCCACCTTCTTTTCCCTTTCTCCTCTCCCTAGAGGATTCCTCTCCAAAATGTCCAAGCTCCTCTCATCCACCTCTCCAAGGAGCGGCAGACCGGCGGATCACTCGTGAAGTTATGGGCTACGCCCAATGAGGTAGAAGTTTCATTTTCGTTTTTTTATTTCTGTATCTCTATTGAAATGAATTTTTTGCGTCAAAACACTGTCTAATTCTTGAGCGAATGCCATAGATACATAGGGATAGATTTGAGCATCTCAACGATCCTTTTAGATCAAATTTTGAGTCCCAGGGTGACCCCAGGAAGTTTTCTGGCCATTTTCCCTATTTTCGGGTGGTTCTAGGGCTTCTGGCGGGCTTCAGGCGGTCCGAGACGACGGTCAGCTGCGGTGTGGTGGCTCCACGGGTGGTGGTGTGGCAGACCGAGTTGGCACGGGGGTCCCAAGAGGCGCAGTAGCTATCCGAGGCGGCGGCGGTGAGTGAGGGCGCCGGTGCGGGGCGCGACAGGAATCGTGGCGCGTGACCCCTTTTAGAGACCGAGACCCGCCTTTGGCGGGTCTCCGTGAGAGGCAACGACCAGCCACGAGGGCCGGTCTGTATAGGGTGGACTAGGGGTCAGTGTCTGGGCCACACAGATGAGATGCGGGCCGGCGCTGCGAGCCGGGCCGGCCCTAGATAGGTGGACACGCCGGACCGGTCCGGTCCAACCCAAAGGGGTTTGCCCCTTGTCTTCGGACACCCGTAAATTGCACTACGAGAATCCATTTTGTGTGCCATCTATGTCAGTGAAATCCTCGGCTCGAGATGGAGATTTTGAGATGGCCTTTGGGATTTCTAATTCTCGAGACAAGGGCTCGGTGGCACACCACACTCATTAAGTACCTCCCCATGATTCTTATTTCAGATGGCCCGAACACATTCGGAGTCCGTTTAAGGCACCGTCAGCGGCATTGTCACCCTGGCATCGAGACGATGTAGTCCATGGTGATTTCAGGAATTGAAGCTGGAGTTGAGGTGTGGTCCCCAAGGGCCTTCTTTTATGCTATGAGAATCTTTTTGTAACTTTTTCATTAGACGTCTTTTCAGGGCGAATGAGTAGTTGTTTTGGCATTTTTTTCGATAGAATCGCGATGGATCCGTTCGACCAACCTATTTTAGGACTGAAGTGTGGGCCCCACGAGATTTCATCTAGGCATAAAGTGGTGTCGAATAGAGTTTTCTTCACGAGACCGTTTCCAGCGAGTAAATAGTCTATCTCGCGTGTTTTTCTGCAAGGATTACAACGGTGTAATATTTTTGGGAATGTGGAGCCTCTTTTGAGATCTCATTAAATGTGGAAACACAAAAGGGAATTTTTTTGAGGTTCCTTTGATGCACTTTGACCCAAAACACGGTCATGATGTTAGCGACACCCAGAGATGGTTCAGGCAGGGATGGGTTATTGGACCCGTATCAGGGTTTTCCCTCCAGCGGGGCTCAGATGTGGGTCAGCCGTTAACTTTAGGATTTACCCTTTGGGTGGGCAGGGTAGTGGTTTACCTGTTGACTTTAGGTTTTACCCTCCGGCTGGCCCGGGCAGTGGGGTACTCATTGACCTTAGGGTTTCCCTCCGGGTGGGTAGGGCAGTGGGTTACCCGTTGACTTTAGGGTTTACCCTCCAGCAAGGCTGGACAGTGGGTCACCCGACGTCCTGTTAGGGTTTAGCCTTCAGTGGGACAAGGTAGTGGGTTACCCGATTACTTCTTCCAGACTCATCCCTTTTCTATGAGGTTATTCAATGACTTCTCTCCATGATTACTGGAGCGGGACTCTAGGTTGTACGGTTTAGCGATGAGACAACCTTGATGTGTGGGACTTACGAGCATCAGCAATGGATATCCTTAGAACTGTTAGTGAATTTTCATGGGATGAGCATGGTGATAGAGATCCCCTTACGCACGCATGTGGGTTTCTTTTTGAGCATATATATTTACACACTACTTTTGTTCCCACTCCTTGGGTTTGGTTACTCTCCATCTAGGAGGGCCGAAGACACACGGGTTATGCCACGTTCTTTCCATGCCTGAATCCTCTTGGTTGGACAAGTCTACACCCTTTCTTCTATTGGGTTGAGCTGCACTCTATTTACTGTACACTTTCACTATTCCTTGTTCTGTCTACTGCTCACCGTTTTGGTACCAACTTTTTTTCTCCCTCAAGCTATTGTGGCATCCTACTGAGTATCCTTATACTGACCCCTGCTTTGGCTTTTCCTGTACTTGGTGTGCCCTTGAAGACGACGGACTAGTCGATTGAGACTATGGAGGAGGGTAGAGGAAACAGGATCTTGGGAAATAGATCAGTGGACGTGGTAAGACTTTCAGGTGTGAGACTCACTATCTGTGTACTTTTTTTTATGTATTGTCGAGTTGTGGCACCTCTCGAGTTGGGCACGTGTTTTCCCCTTTTTCTATTCAGTATCTGTCAGTACTTTTCAGCACATTGTGTTTTCCTATTTAGAGGTTGATGCATGACTGTGGTGGGGTTATAGTTGTTGTCCTTTGGTTTTATTTTTACCCTATAGTTCTGCATCGAGTGTGATGTGTGTGTGTGTACAGGTACTTAGGCAAAGGCCTCCCCAGATATTGTTATTCCTTCAGTGATTGTTGACAGCCCCTGGCCTATCGAGGCGGGACTGGGGTAGTTACTGCTCGAGACCTGTAGGTTCGGGTCGTGAAAAAGTGGTATCAATGGTAGTTTGTTCCATGGGGTGTTCTTCGGACATCCTTAAAATGTAATTGGTTGGGATTTAGGGAAATAGTGTCGAGGCATCTCGAGAGTGGATCTTAGGCCAGGGAGTCCAATGATGGTATGGGCGGCCGACGTATCCATTCAATAGGACCCTGATAACTCTCTTGTGGAATCAGCACGATGAGACACTTGTTGCAGGGAACATTGGAACATGCATCCAGTAGGATTGAGTCTTTGACGGTCCGTTTTGAGTCACCTCCCCTTTTTTATTACTAATATATATATATATATATATATTATCATCTGATCATGGTAATCCTTGATAATTTTCAAGATTCCCCCACGATAGCAGCCAGCCAAGTAACCCTCTCCAGTTCGTAAAGACAGCCTGGAGAGCGACAAGGCATCAGTTCTGGGACCCTCATGTGATCCCTATCCACCCAGTGCTTCACCAGTGGCCCCTCCACCTAGAGAGCGGCAGTTAGTACCGGCAGCACATGCTGAGGATGAGCGCAAGCTGAGTGCACTCAGAGAATTTTAGTATCAGCGACCGCAGAAGTTCCGCGAGGACCCGGATCCCCAAGCAGTGGAAAACTGGCTAAAGTCTGTAGAATGACTTTTCAATCTGTTATGGAAACCAGTGGACTAGATGGTAGCTCTATCTTCCAGCCTTTTCCATGGGACGGTAGGGTGTTGGTGGGGGTTGGTTACGCAGACCCATGACCAGTCGTCTCTCACGTGGGATAGCTTCCAATCGCTCTTCGGTAGGATTACTCCCCCTCTTGTTTATGCTCTATTCGGATTCAAGAGCTTCTTGGTCTAAATAGCATGGGGGCTGATAGTGGAACAGGTCTCGTCCCTATTTACTGATCTGACACGCTACTCACAGGATATGATCTGTGACAGTTACTTCCGGGCACGAAAGTTTGAGCAGGGTCTTCGCAGGGAGATCCATGATAGTGTAGTACCCCTGTGAAACCCTACTCATGTCGGGGTGCTAGAGTGGGCCCTTGTGATGGAGAGATTCTTGGCTGAGGGATTCCATCTGACAAGCCCTATTAGTGGCCACATCAGAGGAGAGTCTTCGATGATAGGTAGGAAGCAGAGAGTAGAGCCTCGGTTGAGGAGGCCCTTCCGTGAGAAGACTCAGGGGTAGGGTCGTACATCGCAGTGGCACCATGGCGCACTTTTGAATTTAGGAGAGAGATAGTGTTATGCCTAAGACGGATGGGGTCACCTAGCATGGGACTTCCCGACCAGGTGTACCTAGTAGCCGTGACAGGTGGTGGGCGCACCGCAGCGGCAGAGGCAGCGCCGTGACTAGGGATCCCCCAGGCGAGGACAGGGTGGTCCTCAGGGAGGCGGCGCAGGAAGAGTGGAAGGACCTAGAGGACCAGGATTAAATTTTGAGGTCCTTCCACTGCCACCACTGAGTGGCCAACACCAGGCTCAGGGAGTCGACGGTAGGGGTCGTGGGCAGCTTCAGGCTATGGGTGTTCGTCACCTCTCAGCACACGAGATGGTCCGAGGTATGCTTTGTGTTTACTCTACGCTTTCTTCGGTACTAGTAGACACATTCACCATATACTACTTTATATATCTACTTTAGGTAAGAGAGTTGGAGATTCTTGTAGAGGCACTGACACCAGCACTTAGTCTCGAGGTTCCTACGAGAAGTGCATTGTTGGTGACCTTTATCTGCAGACAGTGCGAACTGTCGTTCGAAGGAGGGAGTTTCACGTGGGACCTACTCATCATCACGATGGAACCTTATGATGTCATCTTTGGCATGGATCGGATTTCTATGGTTCACCCCCAGATCGACTATCATCACACACGAGTCTGAGGTGTTTTTTCTGATGGGATGAGGTTCACCATTCTAGGTGAACGAGATCTCGTGGCAGAGTAGACTGGTACTCTGAGCAGGGGGTCACAACCTTTTTCTCACCAATTGTAAAGCATGTCTCTCAGAGCAGTAGACCCTATAGGAACCTGGATCCCTACCATTGTGGAGGACTACATGGATGTCTTTCCCGAGGATGTTCCAGGACTACCTCTGTGGAAAGAGATGAATTTCTTAATTGACTTACTGTCGAGGACTACACCGATATCTTGTGTAGCATATCGAATGGTGCCCACAGAACTTCAGGAGCTACGACTTCAGTTGGAGGACCTTCATGAAAAGGTATTCATCAGGCCCAGTGTGTCCCCCTGGGCAGATCCGGTTTTTTTAATGAAAAAGGAAGATGGGATTCTGAGGCTTTGTGTGGATTATCATCGCCTGAATCAGGCCACGATAAAGAAAAAGTACCCTTTGATGAGTATCGATGATCTCTTCGACCAGTTAAGAGGTGCAAAGTGGTTCTCCAAGATTGATCTTCAAGCCGGCTACTAGCAGTTGCGGTTTCATGAGGATGACATCCCGAAGTTGGGTTTCCATTGTCGATATGGGCTTTACGATATTCTGGTGATTCCCTTTTGGCGTGACTAATTCCCCCACCATTTTCATGTCTTTGATAAACCAGATCTTCCCGCAGTACTTGGATAGGTTTGTGGTTGTATTTATTGAAAACATACTTATCTACTCTATGATGGAGGTGGAGCATGTGGATCATTTGAGGATGGTCCTAGACTTACTTTGGGATCACCAGAAGTATGGGAAACTCTCAAAGTGTATGTTCCGGATTCATGAGGTTGACTTTCTGGGGCATGTCATTATGGAGCTGGGATTGGATGTAGATCCCATAAAGGTAGAGGTAGTGCTTTCTTGGGAACCGCCCAAGAATGCATCAGATATGTGGAGCTTCCTTGGTTTGGCACAGTACTACATGATGTTTGTTGAAGATTTCTCCAGGATTGCTGCCCCTTTGACCACGTTGATGCGGAAGGGATGACCATTCACATGGATTGATCAGTGCCAGAAGTCATTCAAGGAGTTGAGATAGAGGCTGACTAGTGCTCCAGTGTTGAGGCTGCCGAAGGAGGGCGTTGAGTTCTTGGTGTACTATAACGCTTCAGGAGCTGGGCTAGGGTGCGTGCTGATGCAGTAGTAGGTAGTGATTGCATATGGGTCGAGGTAGTTAAAGCCCCATGAGAAGAATTATGTGACTCACGATTTGGAGTAGGTAGCGGTGGTCTTCTACTTGAGGTTATGGAGAGACTACCTTCTGGGTGAGAGTTTTGTAGTCTACTCAAACCACCAGAGCCTCAAGTACATCTTCACTCAGAGGGATTTGAATCTAAAGGAGAGGCGCTAGCTGTAGTTTATACAGGACTACAATTTTGAGATAGTCTACACTCTGGGGAAGGGAAACGTAGTAGCATATTCCCATAGCAGGAAGTCCCGGGCTTTTTTAGTGCGGTAAGCTTCAGATCAGTTGGCTACCCTATGGCTGAACTTGGTGGAACAAGAGGGTACGTCTTTTCTGTAGTCGATAGTGTTGACTCCTTCTCTCCTTTATTGTGTGAGAGAGTCGCGGCTGGGGGATATCGACAGTGAGGTACTGCCTAATCCGATATCCACGGGTGATACACCTGATGGGTACTCTGAAGGAGGGAATCACAAGATCCTATTCCAGGGATGAGCTGTAGTACCAGTGGAGATACGGGAGGAGGTGATGCGGGAGTTCCACAATTCTCCCTTGGCCATACATCCCGGTGTGGTGAAAATGTACAGAGACCTTCAGCGGCAGTTTTGGTGGTCTGGCATTAAACAGAGCATAGCTGAGTTCATTTCTCAGTGTCTTACCTTTCATAAGGTGATGGCAGAGCATCAGGTTCCGGCAGGGTTCTTGCAGCCCCTTGATATCCCAGAGTGTATTTGGGATGGCATATATATGGACTTCGTCACAGGGCTTCCGTGCAAATCAAAGGGCCATGACTCTATTTGGGTGATAGTGGACAGACTCACGATGTCGGTGCACTTCCTTTCCATCAGGTAGCAGAGCTCGGTGGAGAGTCTGGGGCAGCTGTACATTCGGATGATTGTCCACCTTCATGGAGTACCCTCAATGATTGTCTCTGATCGTAATGTGTAGTTTACGTCACGATTTTGGAGAGGCATGTAGGAGGCATTTGGGACTCGTCTGCGGATGATTTCACCCCCAAACTGACGGGTAGACAGAGCGCACTATCAAGGTGTTGGAGGATATGCTCAGGGCATTCATGTTAGACTTTATCTTGAGCTAGGAGGATCACATTCCCTTGTTAGAGTTCACATACAACAACATTTAACACTCTACTATTGGCATGGAACCTTTTGTGGCCCTCTACGGGAGACCCTGCAGGTCACCATTTTTCTGGACGGAGGTTGGGGAGACCTCCCTCATGGGCCCAAGGTTGGTGCGGGGGACGATAGAGAAGGTGAAGGTCATTTCTGAGCAGATGAGGATGGCTCAGAGTAGACAGAAGTCCTACACAGATCGTTGTCGTGGGCCTTTGGAGTTTGAGCAAGAAGACCATGTCTTTTTAGGGTCTCCCCACGGTGTGGTACTCGGAGGTTTGGCCGGGGAGGAAAGATTTCCCCGAGGTTCATTGGGCCCTTTGAGATCATGCACAGGGTCGGTGATGTGGCAAACCGTCTTTCTCTACCCCCACAACTGGAGAGGGTGCATGACGTCTTCCACATGTCGCAGCTGAGGAAACACATGCACGACCCCACGTACGTTATCGACTGGGGAGATCTGGACATCGAGGATGGAGGCACCTTTACGGAGCACCTGGTGGTGATTGAGTACCGGCAGGAGCGGGCACTACGTGGATGGACCAACCATTTGGTTCGTGTGATGTGACAACACGGGAGGGTGCAGGAGAGCACCTGGGAATCAGAGAGCCAGATGCAGGCTCAGTATCCTGAGTTGTTTTTGTTGTTTTGTTTTTCAGGGAAGAAAACATGAAAGGGGGAATGATGTAAGAACCCGGGTTTTGAGCCTGTAAGACTTTGAAATTTTCTTGATGTTGTTCCAGAATAGGGCGTTCATACGGCATGTGATTCGGTGCCTTGGTGTGGCCAGAATTAAATTTTATGTGCTTTCACCCTGGACACACCAAATAAACAAAATAAATCCTAACGAGTTGCTCGGATGGGAAAACTGAGGGCACCGTTGAGTCTGGAACGTGTCATTTACCCTTGGAGGGGTGTAACTTTCGCGAGAGCGACCCTTCTGTGGAAAACACCACCTAGGGAATTGTCATAATTTAGCAGCCTCATGCATGAACATTACAACTATTGAAAGGAGGCTCGAATTAAAATTTTTTGACCACCATTATGCTCAAAACGTGGTTATTACCCTAGGGGTGGCTCAACCCCGACCCTGTCGAAAGTTCTGGTATGGGGCCTACTGGCGGGGGTTTAAGTGTTTTTATATTTAAACACATACACACCTCCACCTTATTCCCCCATGCTCCTCTCCCTGGCTGATTCCTCTCAAAAAGCTCCAAGATCCTCTCCTCCACCTCTCCAAGGTGCGGCGGACCGGCGGATCACTCGTGAAGCTACGGGCTTCTCCCAGCGAGGTAGGAGTTTTGTTTTCGTTTTTTTTATTTCAGCATCCCCCTTGAATTGAATTTCTTGCATAGAAATGTTGTCCAATTATTGAGTGAAGGCCATAGATGTGTAGGGATCTATTTGAGCTTCCCAACTATTCTCTTAGATTGAATATTCGTGTCCCAGGGTGTCCGGGGTGAGCATGGGACGTTTTCCGGCCGTGTTTTCCCATTTTCTGGTGGTTCGAGGGGCTTCCGGCGGGCTTCAGGTGGTCTGGGGCGGCGACCGGTGGTGGTGCGGCTCCTAGGTGGTAGTGCGGAGGCTCCCCAAGAAGTGGCGCAGTGGAACCAAGTGGCGTAACGAACCCAGGTGGCATGGCGGTGGTCCCAGGCGGCGGCGGCGGGGAAGGTCACCGGTGAGGGGTGCGACATGGGTCGTAGCGCGCGACCCCGTGTGGAGAATGAGACCCACCTTCTGCGGGTCTCTGCATGAGACAATGACTAGCCATGAGGTCTCGTCAGCATAAGGTAGACCAGGGGTCAACGGCCGGGCCGCACGGTTGAGCCGCGGCTGGCGCTGTGAGGCAGGCCGATCGAGCCCAAAGGGGTTTGCCCCTTGTCTTCGGACACCCGTAACATCCACTACGGGTGTCCATTTTGCTTTCCGTCTATGGTAGTAGAAACCTCAGCTCAAGACGGAGATTTTGATATGGTCTTGGGGACTTTAAATTCCCGAGGCGAGCGCTCGGTGGCGTTACATGCTCGTTAAGTACCTCGCCAGGATTCTTCCTTCGAATGGCGTGAACACATCTGGAGTCCGTTGATGGTGCCATCAGAAGAATTGTGACCCTAACGTCGAGATGATGTAGTCAAGGGTGGTTATAGGCGTTGATGTTGGAGTTGAGGTGTGGGCGCCTCGGGCTGTCTTTTAAGCTGTGAGTAATGTTTTGTGACTTTTTCATTAGACGTCCGTTCAGGGCGAATGAGTAGTCGTTTTGGCATGTTTTTTCCAAGAGCATCGCGATGGCGCCGTTCGCCCGACTTATTTCAAGACCGAAGTGTGGGCCCCACGAGACTTCGTGTGGGCATAAAGCAGTTTCAAATATATTTTTTGTTAGGAGACCGTTTCCAATGAGTAAATAGTCTGTCTCGCTTGTTTTTTCACAAGGATTACAATGGTGTAATATGTTTGGGCATGCAGAGCCTCTTTCGAAATCTCATTAAAAGTGGAATCATGAGAGGGCGTTTGTCAGAGGTTCCTTTGACACACTCCGATCCAACGCACGGTCGCGATGTTAGCGACACCAAGAGATGGTTTAGGCATGGAGGAGTTATCAGACCCATATCAAGGTTTACCCTCTATCATGGATGGCAGTGGGTCACCCGTTGAATTTAGGGATTACCCTCCGGGTGGGATGGGCATCTGGTTACCCGTTGACCTTTGGGTTTACCCTCCAAGTGGTCCGGGTAGTGGGTTACCCGTTGACCTTAGGGTTTACCCTCCAGGTGGGCTGGGCAGTGGGTTACCTATTGACTATAGGGTTTACCCTCCAGTAGGGCTGGCCAGTGGGTCACCCGACGACCTTTTAGGGTTTACCCTCCAGTGGGACTAGGAAGAGGGTTACTCAATTAATTATTTCAGACTCAGCCCTTTTCAATGAGGCTAGTCAGTGAATTCTCTTCGTGATTACCAGAGAAGGACTCTTGGTTGTATAGATTAGCGATGAGATAGCCTTGACGTGCGAGACTAACGGGCATCAGCGATGGATATCCTTATAACTATTGGAGACTTTTCCTGGGCTCAGCTTGGAGATAGAGATCCCCTTATGCATCCGTTCAGGTTTCTTTTTGAGTATATATATATAATCCCTTCTTTTGTTCCCAATCCTTGGGTTTGGTTACTCTCCTTCTAGGAGGGGTGAAGACACGTGGGGTATGCCACATGATTTACGTGTCTAGATCATCTTGGTTGGATGAGTCTACTCTTGTTCTTCTATTTGGTTGAGCTGCACTCTATTTACTATACTCATTCACTATTCCTTATTCTATCTACTGATCACCGTTTTTTTACCTCCTTTGTTGCTCCCTCGATCTTTCGGGGAATCCAAATGAGTATCCTTATAATAAACTCTTGTTGGGCTTTTCCCGCACTTGGTGTGCCCTTGCAGACGATGAACATGTCGATCGAGATTATAGAGGAGCATAGAAAACACAGAAGCTTGGGCTGCGTTCAGTGGACATAGTAGGACTTTAGGGTGTTAGAATCACCAGTTGTTTACTTTTTTATACCTCTTGCTGGGTTGTGGCACCTTTTGAGTTGGGCGCATGCTTTCCCCCATTTCCTAATTAGTATCTGTCATTACTTTTCAGCACTTTACTTTTACTATTTATAGGTTTATGCATGACTTTGGTTGCTTTAAAGTTGTATTCCATTGGTTTTCTTTTTACTATGAACTTCTGCATCGAGCAGGCTGTGTGTGTGTGTGTGTACAGGTATTTAGGAAAAGTCCTCCCCGGAAATTGTTATGCCTTCGATGCTTGTCTCCAGCCCCTGGCCTATGGAGGCGGGCCTGGGGTAGTTGCAGCTCGATACCGATAGGGTCCGGTCGTGAAAAATTCCATCGAAATTTTATTCCACTTTCACATATGAATAAGTATATGTTTCATAACCCCTCTAGTATTTCTTCTATTGGACTTCACTTGTGGAAAAAATAGACACCTTTACACATATTCAGAAATTTCCCGCTTCATGTTATCTTAATAAAATTTCCTTTAGATTTATATAATTCTTGGTGCTACCATAGTGTATATAAAAATTTGAGCTATGAGAATCCTATAAGAGTTCCCTTTTTAGCCCAGGTACTGATGGAACACATAACCTATTTCCAAATTTCATAACTCCATCCTCATATATGATGTCTACCAATCTTCCATTTCTAATGGATTTAATTTTATTTTGTATATTCTCATGATCAGATTGAGATATTTTTATCCACTCTAGTAAATATGGTTAAGCAATAGCTTGAAAAAGGAAAGATGTTTCTCCTTCCTTAATAATTACCATATCTATCTTTACCATATCTATGAATATAAGGTCACTATTAATCCTCATTTGGGTCATAAGTCCATGATCTTTCCTGCTTAATTCATTTTCCACCTTATTTTCCTTTCATGTGTTGTAGTGTATTGACTAATCATAATATTTGAGTAACTCAAGCCATATACTTTGCCTCCTGTTGAGTTCTTTCTGTGTAAAAATGTATTTCAAACTCTTATGATCCATATTTATCTCACATCTTTCACTATAGAGATAGTTTCTACATATTTTTTGAGAAAATAGAACGGTTGTTAATACAATATCACAAGTTGGATAATTTTTATCAAGAGAATTAAACTGCCTTGATGCATAAGAAATAACATTATCATTTTTCATAGGGAAACAATCCAGTCTAATATTTGGTGCATCGCTGTATATCACAAACCCATCATTTCCAGATAGAAGAGTAAATGTTGGGGCATTGACCAATCTTATTTTCAATTCATCAAAGTATTCTGTAGATTATTTTATCCATATGAACATAACTCCTTTATGTGTGATCTTGGTCCGCAGGTTAGAAATCTAGGAAACATTCTGAAAAAAATGTCGATAGTAACCTTCTAGGCCAATAAAACTACGTACCTCAGTTATGTTTGTTGGTGAAGACCATTCTTTGATTTCCATTGTCTTTGCAGGATCAACTAAGATTCCATACTTAGGGAAAATATGTCCCAAAAAAGAAATTAATTAAAGCCAAAATTCACACTTGTTAAGCATCCCATATAATTTATTTCTTCTAAGAGTTTATAGAATGACATGTAAGTGATTATCATGGTCTTTATAGATTTTATAGTACACCATGATATCATCAACAAATACCAAAATAAATTTTTCAAGATATCCTTGAAAAATCTATTTATTAGATCCATGAAAATAATGGATGCATTAGTCAGTCAAAAAGTCATTATTATAAACTTATAATTCCAATACCTAGTTTGAAATGATGTATTTCGAATATCTTCCTTCCTCACACACATTTGATGATATCCAGATCGAAATTTAATCTTCGAGAAATATTGGGCTCCATTAACTTGATCAGATAAATCATCAATGTGAGGTAGAGGATACTTGATTGTTATCATAATAGCATTGATCTCCTTGTATTCAATGCACAACCTGATAGATCTATCTTTCTTCTCGACAAATAGAATAGGGTCTCCCCATGGGGAATCACTAGGGTGAATAAATCCCTTGTCACTCAATTCCTCTAGTAGTTTATCTAGCTCCACTAATTCCATAGTACTCATTGTATATGTAGTCTTTGATATAGGTCTTCCACCAGGAATTAAATCAATATGGAACTCAACTTCCTACACTAGAGGATGTCCTGGTAAATCCCATAGAAATACATCAACGTATTTTTTAATAATAGGTACATCTTTAATTAGAAGAATCATGGATGATGTTTTCTCTTCCCCCCTAGAATTTCATTTAGAAGAGATACTGAAGGTGGATCTAGATAAGATCTAGATGATAATGTTTCTACTCTAAAGATAATGGATTCTACATCATTCTCAAAAATTGTAACTTCCTTCTTCTTGAAATCTATTTTCACTTCACAATTTGAAATCCAATTCATACCGAGAATTATGTCAAGGTCAATCACAAGTATGATGATAAGGTCAGCAACTAAAGTTTGTTTATTTGTCAGAAATTTTATTGACTGATACATCTTTTTTTCAATGATACTTCCCTTATAATTTTTGACTGACAACTCCTTAATTTTATAAAATTGTAAATTCTTAATTTTCTTAACAAATTAGGAAGATATAAAAGAATGAAATGATACATAATCAAATAAATCATAGGCTAAATTTTATGAAATAATTAAACCACCTACCACCACATCATTAGAAACATCAACCACAATAGTTGTGATTTCATAAGCCTTCCCTTGCTCTTGTTTCCTTTTATGAGTTTGGTTTCCTTCATATTTAGGACAATCATTTGTATAGTGTCCCATATCCCAACAAGTATAGCATTGAACATTATTGATTTATCTCTTCCCCTTACATTCACTATATTAGTGACCCTTTTCTATACACCTATAAAAAACTCACATGCCTTACCATCATGTTAGAGGATGGTTCTTTCCACAATTCTCACATAATGGGAAATGCTTCATTCGCTTCTTCTTATTTAGAGATTCTCCTTTTCAATGATTATCATAAGGACTCTTATTCTCTTGATTTCCCTTGAAAATTTTATATCTATAAAATTCTTCTCCATTTTGATGGCACTTAATACTTTTTCATCATATGATGAAAATGATTGAAAATCCAGTGCCCTTTGAAGACTTGTCTTAAGACCTTCAAAGAAATGATCAATCCTGTCTTTCTAAACACATATATAATCTATAGCATACTTGGTTAATCTTGTGAACGTATCCTCATACTATGCAACACTCTCTTCTTCTATTTTTTCAAGATAAGAAATTTTATCTTCAATTAAGTCGATTGCTCATGAGTGGAATATTTTTCGAAGAATACTTCCTTAAGCATTATTCATTCCATATCTTCTATTTTATATTCCTCTATGGTATTCTGGATCATGGACCACCATTGAGCAGCATCACCCTTGAGACAATATACTACCAGTAATACATTTTCATTTTCATTGCATCTTAATGCCAGCAAAATATTTTTAAGGTACTTGATCCACTACTCAGCTACCATTGGATTTGTAGTCCCACTAAAATATGGGGGATTTTTTCACATTAAAATGACCCCACATAGGTGTATCATGGTTATTCATCATATTCGGAGTAATTTTTCCAAATATGGTCATGATCTGATCCACTCCAACACTAACTGAATTGAATTGTTTAGTGGATAAATCCTTATATTGTCTATGGGTATCTATTACCTTTGTTTAATTAGGTGCCATCACTAAACAATGGTATACAATAAATTAGGTCATAACACATAGTTTATAACCAGAAAACACTTAACAGAATTTGAAAAGTTATGCACATCTAATTTCTTAATCATAAACATGGTTTTAATTTTCCTTTAATTCCTTTATACTGGTTTGTAAAAAAAATTGATTTATCCTAAGAATATCCCCTAGGACTATCAAACTGGGTGTGAATTAAGGCTCGTTGTTGTGTACCAGGATACTCTGTGTCAGGACTGAAACTCCTTATTGGTGTTGTTACTCCTACGTACATATGTGCCAGAACTAGGCCCACATAGAGTATCCAGACATGGATATATTTTCTAGGAAGACTTACAGAGTCTCAACCTCACCAATATTATAGGATGTTACTATGTTATTATCCTCAAAGTCTATATTAGGATTATTTTACAAAATATATGTTTTCTAAATCCATCTCTCCAGGTTTCTACAAAACTTACCTTAATACCAACTGTAATGCCTTGACCCCTAAAGACTGGAGTCGGTGCATTATTGCATTAGATTTTCCGGATTAAAAGGAATAAAATCTCGAAGGAATGATCAGTTTATTATCCTTGAAGAAACTAGATACATACATGGAACTCATTTTTCAATGGGAAAGAAAACAAAATATAATACATAACAAAAGCTAATAAATTGCATCCAATATAACATTGTAAATAATCTATTCATAATAGCATGTGGATGGAAAATAAATTAAAGGGGTGAGATCAAATTCAATATAAAGGTTATATATGGCAGAATCATGAATCAATAATAAATGAATCGTAATTACTTTTACATAATCAATATGGCATTGTGAAGAAATAAAAAGCGCATGCTATTAAAAACTAAGAAAAAAAATGCATCCATAGATTTTTTCATAGTGAAAACATCTTGGATAGTAATAACTGAATAATGAATAAAGATAATGATTATTATTTGGATATCATGTATCCAGCACATCAACTGTAATATCGTCGAGATGGTTTAATCATTTTGGTAGATACTTGTCTGATTCTGTTTTGGAAACAAACTTGAAGGGTTTGTCTCCAACTAATTTGTCTCATGAGACCTCTCAATGTATCGATGGGATATTGTAGGACCATCCCATCACTTCCAATTAATGTCATTATTGATAAAAATATTTAATACAAGAACAATATTCCATTGCAATATCTATATTGAGTTGAGGATAAATATTCATCAATATTTCCACAGTCAAAGCTACAGTCCACAAAAACACAGTATGTAAAATGGTATACTACAAAGAAAATAATCATATCTATGTAACTTGAATATGGATATATAATTTAATTACAATTTCAAATGAATAATTATCTTAAAGGGGTAGTAGTTACACCACATAAAAATGATTAGGTCCACAATACCATGTAAATCACAATGAAATGGAAACCAAAACAAAGTCCCTTATAGCATTATAATCAACCAAGTTAATAATCATCAAGTGAATCCATGAATACTATGAATATAAATATATTCATGATATGTTATATAAAATGGAATTAAACATACACCACATATAATAAGTAAGTGACAAACAATGGAAATCTTTCGGAGATAAAAGTGAGACGAGAAACGCCTTACCATAAGTCTGAATGTATTATACACTTGATCTTAATATCATAAATATTAAAATTATATTTTCTAATTAAAAATAAAAAAACCTTATATAAATTTAATTTATTTATTATATCCTCATTAAGTTTATTTATGAATTTTTAGATGGGTTTAGATATTCATTTTTATCTTTTGGGATTGCGCATTTTCTTAGTTTTCATGTACAGTTCGCTTGTGCAAGAGTATGGAAGTTAATGTAAAATGGAAATTGAAATATAGAATTGAAGTAATGAGTTATTAATGATAATATTGATGGATTAATTATCATATAAATCCTTTTCTTAATTTGGGAGAGGATGAATAATTATATAAAATTTTAATGATAAATGCTTGGATTATTTTTATGGATTTCTGATCACCACAAACTCATTTTATATTATAATTAAATACTATGTGTAAAAATTTATTGCAGAGTATTATATAGGATATATTACATATATTATGATCTGGTTGAACCATAAAAATGGGTTCATGACCATAATTGTATAAGGTAGTTGAAATTGAAATCCCGCTGTCCTTGAATAGGATAAACTAACACATCTCAGACAATTTTTCTATTTTTAAGAAGGGGAAAGGTAGATGATGATGAAATATTCCATTAGTATAATAAAATTATATTACATGTAAGGTATTATAATTATCCTAGAATTTCAATGAGAGGAGGTGAGGATAGAGCAACAATATAATAGAACTTGTAAAAGAAGTTGAAAGGAAAAGGAAGAGAGGTTTACCTCTTGAGTACTCCTCCTTGGGAATCTCATTAAGGCATTTGGGTTTTGGCCTTTTGGGGAGGGAAAAATGTCTTGGATTTGAGTGGAGTCTTGGGAAGTTTATTTTTAATAACATAGGAAATAATAAAATCTTGAGTGGTGTGAAATGATGTGGGGATAGGGGAGGTGTATATAGTTGATGAGGGGAGGGTTTTTGCATTATTTTTTTCATTTGATTATTATTTGGGCTCAAGAGTATGAATAATATTGATAATTGTGAAAAAAACTAATAAGTGCATCTTATTTTGAACCGATGGATATTCACATTATTCATTACTCATGAATGATGCAGAAATTTATTTATTTTTCATATTCCATAAATTTTCGAATTTCACTATTCACTAAAAAATCAAGTATTTCTTAAAAAATCCGACAAATACAGCCTAAACATTTTGTGACATATAGAATCAAAAAATGAACTCCATTTTTTTGAAAATAATTTTCTAAATATTAAAATTTAAATTTTTAATTAAAATCGTCATTTAATCGAAAATTCCAATTTTAAAATTATAACAGATTTTATAAAACTTTGAAAAATTAATTAAGGCCTCATTAAATTATCCTAAAATCATAGGGAAATAAAATATTTATTTTTGAATACATTTTATGAAAATGAATTATCATTTAATAAATTTTATTAATTATAATATTTTAATTAAATATTTATTACTGACAAAAATACCAACACTTAATAAAATATTCACCTTCATTTATAAGGTGCCTAAATTTTATTTATATACTCATGGGTGAGGTTACTATTCATTTGGCCAATTTACTCTTTATAAGGGTCATATTACTATTCATAAGGGTAGGTTACTATTCATAAGGTAGGTTACTATTCACCAAAAATTATGTTGATCCAATTAGACTCTAAATATCATACTGATATCAATCGTGTATGTCTATTTTTCTAAATTCAAATCAAAGAAGTGGAAAAATTAAGATTAATGTCTAGGTTAAATAAAAGTGTTTATTTCATAAAGACTTAGTGTTATGAGAATTGTGTGCTATCTAATTAGTTGAAATTATTTAATAATGACATAACATTAAATATTGGGGTGTTATATATATCCTAACAGAAGTATATTAAATATATTCTAAAACATTATGGATATGACAACATTAAAAGTATTATTACTGCAATCGGTACCTCAAATAGTCTTGAAATTGATGAATATGGACAACCAATAAATCAAACAGCTTTTAGGGGGATGATAGGAAGTCTTTATAATTAACTTCCAGTCATATAGACTCGGTGTATTTAGTATGATTATGTTCAAGATATCAATAAAATCCAAAATAATCTCATTTATAATAAGTGAAAATATTTTTTCTCTATTTCAAGGGAACTATAGATTTTGGACTCATTATTCTTCTAAAAATGATTTTGAATCGAAAAGTTATTTGTATGATAATTTTGGAGGCTATAGAATGGATAGAAAAAAGAACATCTAGAACTTTCCATTTCATAAGTGATTCATTCATTTATTAGTCTTGTAAGAAACATTAATCATTAGCACTTTCTACTACTAAAACAGAATATGTGGCAGATGAAAGTTGTTGTACTCAAGTGTGCTGGATGTAACAGACGCTCACTAATTAAGGCATGAGTTTTACTAAATATCAAATACTTTTTGATAAAACTAGTTCCATATAATTTTGTAAAAACCATACACACCACTCATGTAAAAAACACATAGAAATTAGGTATCACTTTCTGAAGTATCACACACAGAAAGTAGATATCATTTTACAATTTATCGAAATGCAGGAAGAACTTGATGATATTTTTACAAAACCATTACCTTAAAATATATTTGAATATATTAAATAGAATCTAGGAAAAATCAATATAAATTAATCGTTCATACCTACTTCTTGTATAAATCATCTATTTAAATTCAGTTACTCCTTTTCAAAAGGGGATTATATATGTTTGAAAGTTTAAAAATACAAAATTTTCATACCCAAAATTTTTGTACCCAAAATGTTTGTACTCATTTTCAATGTTGACTTTAATATTTCAATAATATGCATTAAAAAAATTTTCATACTCATTTTTACTATTCACATTAATATTTCAATCATATGCATTAAAATATTTTTCATACTCAATTTTTTTTTAAAACAGTTATTCGATACCAACAAATATATCTTAAGAAATCGAAAGGTACAATATTTTATCTAAATAGTTTTACTCTATTTCTATTACAATTGTTGGTAATTATTTTAAAAAAATTATCTGATTCATCCTGACTATTTTTTTTAAAAAAAAATAGAAAACCCTTAAGAGTTATTTTTTTAACTATTGGATATTTTCTAGTCTAATTTGAACCATAGAAGTTCAATGGTCATTTTTTACATCACCTATATAAAGGGACCCCCTTCCTATCCCACATCAGATTTCTTCTCATCTGAGTCAAATCTCTGCTTCTTCTCTTAAAGTTGCGTCCAAAATTGTTTTGCTCAGAAAATTGAATTGTAACCATTTCTGAATCATTAACAACCTCTATAAAAGAAATTTCTTGGAAGGATTTCAACAATATGATGTTTTTCTGGGAAATATTAGTAACAAGAAAATTCTATGAAAAATACAATTCATATTTTAAAATAATCATTCAGTTTTAAGTATGGGAGTTTGTCTGTGTTGAAAAACATAATTATTTTCATGACCCGATTATTGAGGATGATGTTAGGCAGTTCTATAATACTATCAAAGTTGATAAACAGTTTAATCTTACTTTTAATATAAATGATAGATAAATTGGTGTATATGTAAAATAATATGCTCATTTCTTATGTATTCCTTTTGAGGATGACACATTTTTTCCTTCCTATAAATTTCCAAAATTAAAGGTAACATTTATTAAGAGAAATGCTAATGAATCTATTTTTTGAATCCTATGAATGAAAAATAAAAAATCATATTTCAGCTAACAATCGTTTGAAAGCTCTTTGGATTCAAGGGTTCTTAATTACTAGGAAAGGTGATCGATAAACATTGAAGATTTCAGATGTTCTTGTCATTGATTATTTGATGAATGTGAGAATGATAAACTGGATGGGTTACATTTTCAAAACCATCAAATATCTTAAGTCTGTTGTGATCAAATATCAACTTATTTTTCTTCTTGTAATTCTAAAGAAGTTAGTTTTTGAACTCCTGAAGTTTTCCAATACAATTTTTTTTGTCAGAACTTAGAAATTTTAGAGTTCATGGGATTGGTGATGATATAATAATGAGATTTCAATCTTATTTTTGATTCTAAAAAGAAGAAATTTGTTAAGGATGTTAAAGTAGAAATTATAAAAGAGATAGTTAGTGGTATTCAAGGTATCCCAAAGCAATTAGTACCAATTATTTTAGAGTAGTTAATGAAATAAAAATATGATATTATTCTAAATTTGAAGAAGAAAACTTTTTATATTGCTGAAACTACTGCTAAGTGGGGGAAAGAGCAATATCAAATGAAAGAGGGACATCCGAAATTTTGTATGAACCCCGCATAAGACTTAGAAAAAAATATTCAAACTCATGAAATCCTCAAAAAGGATGAGAAGAAGAAGAATAGAAAAAAGGGACATTGTGACTTTCTTAATATTTACAATCTCTTGAAAAGTGTTAAAAATGATAGTAAAAGTATTCGTATTTGGGAATCAATTATATAAGAAAAAAAAAACCATTCCATATGTCCAATACAAGGGAAAGAAAATTGATGACACAATTGCAGAATTAGAATCTCAAAAACATTATCAATACACTATTTCAGAAGAAAAATAACATACAGAGATTATAGAGATAGATGAATATCTTGTTGAAGATGTTAAAATAAATAGAGATGTAGATAAAGAAAATAAATCTGATTAAGAAGGAGGGTCTGATAAATTTCCAGTATGATCTTCACAATCAACATCAAGTAAGATTCCATCACCAGTAGTTGGTTCATCAATTAATGTTTCTCATAGATCTAAAAATCAAAAAAATTATTCAAATCTCAGATAAGGATGAAGAGACCTGATTTTATAGAAATCAAAATCTGGATTCATATTCTGATGCTGAGGGAAGTCATTCTATAGATCTTCTAGAATATATAGAGGACACTGATTCAGAAAATAATATCTCTTTGAAAAGATATAAATATGTTGTTCATGATTAAAGGATAATTGAAAAGGAAATTCCACATTTACCAAGAATATAAGGGAATATTGATTTATTACTGATAATCAAAACAAGTGATTAGACTCCATCAACTTTAAAGAAAAATACTAATGAAATGTTAGGTTGAAATAAAATTTTTGGATGAAAGTAAAAAATAACTGAGAAATGATTATAATAAAGTGGTTGAAATGGTCATATAATTATGATGTATCTAATATTATTCTTGATTACTCAATTGAAGACATTAAAAAACTAGTGAATTAACTCTTAGATTCTTTTAACAAGTTATAAAGCAATACTACTCAAAAATTGAAAATAGACAGAGGGCCAAATGAAATCTAGTGTGAAAATTTTAAAGTGTTTTAAAAGAAAATCAATTCCATTCAAGTAGAGGTTAAAAATATATTGTTTTATAAGAATGATATCATTGAGTTGAAAAATCAAAATGTCTTGATGTCTGATAGGTTTGAGGTTAAACATAAAAATATTAATGATCAGTAAGCTCATATTCATTCTCTGTAATAGAAAGTAAAATCTCAAGAAGATAATATTAGTAATAAGGACCAGTTTTTTGAAGATTATGAACAAATACTTTGGTATTAGAAATAATCTCTTGATAAATTGATGGAAGACATGAAAGAGTTAAATGAAATGAAGACTATTATTTTAGACCTTTTGAAGAAGGGGAAGGAAAAAGGAAAAGAAATGAATTCCTTTTTGAACTCTTGTTGTATTTTTTTAAATGATTAATGAGAGTCTTTGACATTTACATTCGATTTGATTTAATGTTTTCCATTTATTTTGTACGAATGTTTTTTATCTTATTATAAATGATCAAATTCAGTATTTATTCATATATTTTCTTTTCTAATCCCTTTTCAGGTATAAAATGAATTTCCCTATTCTTTTTTGAAAATAAAAAAGGGGTAGAATGCGTTATACAGGCAGATAATGCATTTGTAAGGGTGGAATGGAAGAATAAAAATTAAAAGAAGAATGATTTTAGTAGGGGGACGTTTTTTTCAAATATGATACTTAAGGATTTTTTTATCCTAAGGGGGAGATTAGTTGTATTCAAACCATATTCAGAAGAGTTTTAAAACTCAAATGGATAAAATTATAAGTGTTAAATTTACAATATTAATCTTATAAGAAATATTCTATTTGTTTTAACTCATGGTTTGTGCTTTCCAAAAAGGGGGATATTGTTGAGTCAAAAGTCTTATTTTTAATTTTTAATTCCTTTTGTTTTGGATATCACATTCCCTCTTTTCAAATGAATTCATATAGTGTTTTATTGTATTAATACTTTGGTTTTAAAATTTTATCATTAAGATTTTCCATATGGATAAAATAATAATCAAACCCATTAGTTTTACAAAAATAACATTTTACATGATTATTGCTAAGGCCATGACTAAATTTCTCATCATACTCACCAGATACGATTTTCATAAAAATTTCATACATGTGCTTTTTATTCGTCACTTTAATTACAATCTATACCATACATACAATTAATATTAGTCATGTTGATTAGGATTTATACCATACATATCACACTGATAATAAAAAAGCATATTCACTATCTCTAGGATAATCAACATACTCATTTTATTCCAGTTTTCCTTTTTCAAAATACACAATTGTAATGAAAGGAAAAATTTTATATCAAAATGATGTTGTGTATTCTATTTAAATATTTATTATAAAACAATGTAGATGTTTCAATTACAAGATGATAATTGTAGTTCTAGGTTTCCAAGTCCCTCTAAGATTTTAGGAAGAAATCCGACCATTGGAGACAAAATATGACCGTTGGGATGAGGCCTATAAGTACTAGGTCATTTGGAAAAGCACATAACTTTTTGATGAATTTGAAACATCATGTGTTAGCTCTATCAAATCAATGCTTCATGTGAAAGACTATGAAATCATGTTGTTAAATGTTTTTTCTACATACTTGTGACTTTCAATAGTTTTTGTTCTGCCTAGTGCGATGCCAATATTTGGTGATTATGATCGATGGATAATGATGATAGGAAGACATACATGCCAATCTTTTGTAGATTGACAGCTTCCAAGGATAAAAAGACAGAGGTTTTTATTACCTTCTTAATCGAGGGCTTGTGGCGATATCAAGATAGAAGTTGATCTTCGTATTGAGGGCTTACCTTGGTGAGGGTAAGACAGCCATGCTTGAAAGTATAAATTAAGGGACCTCTATCCAAGGTTATTGGATACCATTAACATTGGGTTAAAATAATTGTATTCATTTCATTTAATGAATTTCATTTCTGTTGCATTATAATAGAAAGTGATTTTTTTAATTATTCATCTTTTTATTATATATTCTATTTATTGTAACCAATCTGATAACAATATATTTGTATTACTCTGATTGTGATATTTTGTAATTATGATCTTTTTAATTAATAAATTCAATTCTATACATTTTATGATATATTCAATTGTATTGTTTTACTCTAATCATCATAACCATTGTGAATATTATCGTTTACATTCTTGTATTGTTTAAATGTTTTAAACCATGAATACGATTTATTTCAATTATGACCTATGGAATATTTATCGTAACCAACCTAATTAAAATATTATTTTTTATTATAGTAAGGGCCTATTATGATTAATTGTTTTAATATAATTATAGGTTTTGTGAATTGAATTAGTTTAAATACTTTTAAACTAAAACCTTTTTAAGGGATAAAAACCAATGTAATAAACCTATAACTTACCCATATTGTATAATTCCATCTACATATACATTACGATACAAAACATAACAATATGAAAAAAATAAAATGAAGATAATTATGTGAGGCATAACATTATCAAATGTATATGAAGAATAACTCATAACTGTGGTTGCAACATGAATGTGAAATATTTATAAGCATATCACCCAAGTTCATCACTAAGGTTTGTAATTAAATATTAAAAAATTTATTCATAAAGTTATCATAAAATATTACCAAGTCATGATTCCCTGGTATCATAAACATTTGATACCTTGAGATTAATTCATTACCAAATTCATTGGATCACTATCGAGGTGATGTCTTTATATGTCAGACATTATGAGTGCCACATGAGGAAATAATAGATAATTCCATAAAATTATAATTAACTCAAGAAGTTAATAGTTTTCATGATAGTATAAAACATTAGTATAATCCATCCCGATAAATAAGGTGGATGGTATCATAATATGATATCGTAGGAATGAAAAAATAATGAAAATATATATAAAAAATTCCTTTGAAATATCATTGGGTAAATCACTTTATAAAATATGTTGAAATACACCATTTAATATTACAATTATTACAAATTAGTATTATTTCAAGAAAAATATCAAAACAAGGAAAGGGAGATTCATTGAACGGAATGGTCATAATACCTAAATTATGAGTTCACACAAAATAAAAAATTAAAAGTATAATTTAGATAAAATTTTCAACATTATAGTAAAAACGATTAAGTTAAATGTCACTTTTGAAAGTTATTTTCAAAAGGGTGATGTAAAAACTTTTGAAAAAATTTACTTTAAAAAGATAAACATTAATAAACGGGCCTTGAAAACGACATTAAGAGTATCCTAAGAAAATGTAACGTCGATAAGAAACAAATAATTATGGAAGGAAAACTAGATTATTATTTTAAAATATATTTTTTGGAATCCCATGTCATAAAAAGACTAATAAAACATTTGATTAAAAAGGAGAAGGTAAACATGAAGGTCATATGAGATAATACATAATTGAGTTTCAAAATATGTAGGATCAAATTGGTGGGAAGATAAATGTGGACAAGTAGGGAAAAATATCATTAAAAATGATGGGAATTATTCTCATCAATGGTATACGTTTGAGAAAGAATTTAAACATGGAAAAAAATTTGGATTAAAAAGTAATTACCATTATATAAAAAGATAAATTTCCATGAAATGAAATATTATGGTGGATGAAACCAATATTGGAAGAATGAAGTATAATAAGAATCATTATAACTCAAAGAAATGATATATGGTGTTATCAGTATCCCTTACATATTTAGTAGTACATGAATTAAGGAAGGACCTAGATTTTACTTTTTATATATAATAAATTAAATAGTAAAATACTTTCATTCTGTAGTAATAACACCACAGTTAGGACATAATGGTGAAAAATATCAAATAAATCTCAAGAAATTTAATCTGATACAAAGAACCACTTATCTTAATTATTAACTTCCACTAAAGTTCTTGAATGCTCCATATAACAAAAAAACTATATTAATAACCTATTTCAAAACTTCATTTATATATATAACCTTTTACAAACTTAATTTATAATTTTTTATACTTTTATATTAGTTGGTTTTATCTATTTTCATTATTTGGTTTGATTAATCTTGATTGTTTTAAAACTATTTTTGTAAAATTGGTGATGTTCTTCATTCTTCTCCCAAATTTCATCATTACACTAGTAGAAAAGGGACCTATAACAGTGGAGTTATACCAATATATTTCTTAAACCATTGGTATAGGACACACTATACTAATAGTTTATAATAACCATTGGTATAAGATTTTTTAGTGAATTCTTTACTTACTGATATAGAAAACCATTGGTATAGAGTAGTCCATGTGAAAGGATATAAAAATGGTTATATATATACATTGGTATAGACTAAATATTTTAAAGTTATAACAATGGTTTTAGTTAACTATTGGTGTATATAATCTATATTAATGATTTTTAAACACTATTAGTATTGAATTCCACACACATCCCAGCCTCATAGCCTCCCAATCCTCAGACCTCACTCCTATCCAGATTGAACCCTATGATCCCCTTACATTTTCTTCCCCATCAGTAAGGATCTGTTGTATTTTTTTATTTCGATCCATTTTTTTAAATATCAATTTAGTGAGTTCCAGATCCATCATATATTCTACCAATAATCATTTTAGTTTTTCTCGGTACAAAACAATAACCTTGATTTTTATGGCAGTAGTCTTCCAGATTCATTGAACAAGGCTTAGTGTTTGTACTCATGTATTGTAGAAATTATTTTTTTATTATATTTTTTTATTCTAGTTATCCATACTATTGTTAGTGTTTTTTTAGATATAAATATTTGTTATAAGAATTTTATTAATGATGTGTTTGTTGTGGTGGAAGTGGTTTGACATGGTTAATGTATGAATGATGTGGCTACATGTGGATTTATTATTTTTGTAAGGTTCTCTCACTCTATGGGGTGTCCTATGTTTCTAGTATGGTTCTAATTTTCTAGTGACATCTAGTCTAATTGTGGAGAGGTTTTGATGCTTGTGTTCTATTAAAATAGGGGTTTTCTATATTTTATTGGTGTTGGAATGGCTTATTTAAGTCAATAATAATGTAGCTACAATATAACCAAATATAGTTTTCAAATAAAATTAAATTTATAGTATCAAAATAGGGATAAAATGGGAAATCAAAATGATTGTGTTCTAAATGAGAGGACTAGATTATAGAATTTATTATATGATCGATTTCCATTTATTCTTCATCAATAGAAATAAAGGGTTCCAACCTAAGAAGATTTTAATATAAGAACACATGATGCATGTAATGAAAATGATTATGTTAATAGGGTGGGAAGATTTAATGAATCTTCCATGACTCTAGTATATCACCAATGTGGTAAAATGAAAAAGATCAAATTTCTAATCTGATAGTTTCATGGGAAAACTATATATGGGACATTTAATACTATAACTGATTAAATTATTACCATTTTGAAAGAATTACATAAAAATGATGTAGATATTCTATTGAACTATTATATTTCATGGATGTTAATTGATGAACTTGTATTTTCTAAAAACAAAATTCATGTTTTCCAAAAATATTACTGCTTATTCTAGGATAAAACTACTAAATGAAATGATTGTATAAAATGTGGCATATCTAAATAGAATCCAAATACTAATGGAACACCATCTCATCTTACACTATAAGTAATTTGGAACTTTTTATTAACTACTAGGATCCATAATATTATTAGGTATGATTAAAAGTCAATAAATAATGGATGGAATAATTCTGATAGAAATTAGGATAATTATGAGTTCCTCATCCTAAATATGGACTATATTGGAAGACATTTGATGCTTGATATCCTGATTCTAGAGATGATTTGTGTAATGTGAGTTTGGGTCTACCATGTTGAGGTTTTAATCCATCTAAGAAGATACTTAATTTGCTCAACACATGGACGATTTTCATATACATTTATATCCTTCCTCCTGGGATGTGTATGAAAAACTCTTTCGCTTTAATGGTTATACTAATATATAGACATTCTTGTCCTGTAAATTATATATATTTATACATGAAATCTTTCATAAAATAAAGGAATAATATTTGGAATGTGGGTGTGTGAACAAACTATGCTTGTTTTAAAGGTTTGTTTCAGATGTGTATTGTGATTATATAAATGATAAATTATTTTCATTATTTTACAATGATGTCTGGAAAGATTATGAAGTTAAGAATTTAATGTCCCAATTTTATGAAGAATACAATATCTAGAATACATAAATATCTTTGCAGTTTTAGTTTTATGTATCCTAAATAACTATTTCCAATGAATCAACCATATAGAAATAATCTTTGAAGGGTTGACAATATAAAGGAGAGAGAAAATCCCCCTCCTTAAATGTATATAAATGAGGTACTAAATTAATTCCAAGATGTTAATTTTTTATTTGTTAATTTTTATATTTTATATAGAAAGTGGAAGAATGTTTCCACTGAATATAATTATAATTGGAAGAATAAAATTATCTTCATTGAGTTTTTTTATTAGTCATCCAATTTTTATATCACTAATTAAACATAATTCTTATTGAAGAAATATATATTGTAAATGTAACTTTCAATTATTATAAATATAAAGTAAAAGACAAAACATGATTTATGATCTCGGTGTGACATAGTGGATTGGGGTATCAGACCAAAATTGCATCTTATGTGAATTAGTAAAAATAAATTGAATGTTTCACGTGCTTACTATGTGGTGAAACCTATAGAAAAAATCAATATATATAAGTAATAGAGACTATAAAGGTTCCTCAGAGATGTTCATATGACATATGAAAATAGGTTAACAAAAATGAGTAAAATCTGAAATATTTTAAAACTCATGATTATCACATCCTAGTACATGAGTTGATACCAACTGAAATCTATATTATACTGTCCAAAAAACTAAGGGTGGTAGTTATTTGATTTCTCCATTTTTATAGATATCATTGTGATCATAATATTTACATGTCCTTCATGAAAAAAATTATGGAATAGGCACCATTATGTTTGTGTTATTTGTAGAAAATTTTTCCTCCAACATTTTTCACATGCATATTGCATCTAACTATCCATATTCAAACTAAAATTCTTCTTGGAGGACCAGTTACTTTTTTTGGATGTATCCAACAGAAAGAAATATGTTCACATTGAATTATTTTGTCTGGGATATGAATCATCTAGATGTTTGTTTTATTAAAGGTTACATAGCTCAAAAATGTATGGATTTATGCTCAATGTATTTGTCTGATGTGACCACATGATGGAACAAACCAATGAGAAATGAATTAGAGCACTATGAGAAGATTGATCCTAGTTTTCTATCACATACCCAAATAAGGGGAATTCTTAGATCATAACCATTAACTAAATTAATCCTTGAAGAGAGAGAAATGTAACATTTAACATTTTTTTAAGTGTTATTTTTTATGACTCTATCAAGTAATAAAATTGTACATTTATATTTTATTTCATCCCATGTAATTTTACACATGTGTTAAACTATTTCTATTTTTTTCTATAGGTAACATAAACAAATTATAAATAGAAATCATTGTTCTTTATCTTCGACAAAGAGAGGGAATTTTCATTGAAAATATTTTTCTTCTTAGTTGAAATTCAAGTTATAAGTATTAATATAGTAAAATAATAAAATTAATATTTATTAAATTTTAATATTAATTTATATTTCAAAAAATTGATTTTTCCTTCAAACACTGTCTCTAAGAAAATATGAGTTTCTCATTTTGGTCCTAATTATGTGGTTCATGAATGAAAATCAATTGTGGTAAATGGGTATACATTTACTATCATTGAAAGATCAATGGACATCATAACACAACATGATGGTGTTATAGTAACTACCATAGTAGATTGTTATGCCAATGAATCAGATATTTGACCACAATTTGAAAATGTATCTTATTAAGGAGTTTCTGATAAACTAGTAATGTTGGATTATTAAACTCATGGTTGAGTCACTAAGATGAAATGAAAGAGGTTTCATTCGATGATGAGATGAGGCACATATTTTAATGATTGTGGATTTTGAGTTATTATCATAACCTGAACTCTTAGTACTAATGATCCATATATATTGGGATCATTGGTAAAAACAATTATGTTAAAGATCATATATTAATTGAACTTTGTGTAATTATTAATGTAATCCCAATATTTTTTTGATGTTGGGGATGAAATTGAAACCATCACTACCCCCACTAGCCCATATCAATTTATTACTTATGATGGCTCCAATGGCTAAATTTTAAAAGTTGATTGTCAACCTAATATTGTGGTGGAAAATATATAGAATCATCCATCCTTATTCTCAAGTATTTTTGTTTAACTCATATTAGGATATTCAGGTTGGTACTATTCAAAAAAAATTACTATTTATTACAATATTTTTAAAACTAGACCTTCATGTATATATTCAATATATATTGGTTACAACTATCTTTGAGTTTCATTTTCTAATATTAAATTGAAAAATATTAGAACCTAACAATCCAAAAAAATTAAAATTTGATCTAATTGAAAATAGAAGAAGAAAACTAAACCATACCCATGTTAAACATGATAATTTGAACATGTTGGTTTTTATATGATGTCTCTTTTATGTTTTATTATTCTTCCCACTAAATATAATATGGTTTTTTTTATTATGTCTACTTTATTTTCTTTGAAAATTGGTATTCCATAATTAATTCATGTTACATATTCATTATTATTTGAAATAAAAATTAGTTATGAATTTATAATTAAATTAATATTTGTTTTAAAATATAGGAAATTAAAAACGTTGAAGTAATACAAAGGAGGAGGATGTCTTACAATAATAATTTCATTAGAAATATTGGTGTTCCTCCTCTTGGGTCTGTTGTGAATATTTTATTTCAAATATATATCAATAACATATAATGTAATCTGATTTATTTTGTTTCTAACTTTTAATCATGATCCACCACATAAGAGACAATTATTATTCAATGAACCTAATGTCTATAGTTCTCATCCAGAAGATACAAGAGAGGGGTACTAAATCTAATCACACTACTCATCATACTTGATCGCACTCATACCCTTCATCGTCTATACCATCTCGAACACTTTCTTACCCCATAGTTTTGTTTGAGGCACCAAAGATATTTAGGTCACTTATACTTTCACAACCATTTACTTCTAGTCCTCATCTTTATTTCCCATATTTGATGATGGATCCTACTCCCCAACCATATTATACTTTTTCACATACATCTATAGTAGCTTTTTTCTCTTATAATTCATTCTTCATGAACTATTATGTTCATGCTACTTAAAATTCTCCATTGATACATTCTGGTCCCCATGAGAAAACATTATACACCACTACTACTATATAGTTAAAAAAACCTTCAAATCATAGGTATATAGTAGTAACCTCTTATCATACTAGATTAGGTATATTTATAGAACCCTATAATTTTTTTAACCAAAAATTATTCTTATTATAAGATTTATTGATATAAGTTTTTTTCATTATTTTTAATAGTTGAATCCACCACTAGGCAGTATTGGTGTACACACATGAATGAGGTGTGGAACTTCCAGACACTACTGATGTTTGAGCACAATATTTATAATAAGATAATTGAAAAAATATGATGAGAATATAGAATTTTTATGGAGATTCTTTCCAAATAATAAAACATCATTCCCATCAGACCACTCTCCTAGAGACACCTTCAAAATGATGTAATGTATAACGCTTGGGAAAATATATGGGTAAGAAAATTCATTAGATTTAATGTTATATTATTACTGTATTTATATGAATTATTATTTTGGTACTAGATTCATTATAATTTTTCTGATGGTGAGGCTATGATGACTACTAAAAGACTCATGGAATTAGGTGAGTTGTGGAGAGAATATAAGAATGTGTTGTATAGTGGGTTGGTTATTAGAGTTGGAATGAATTTAGAGTTTATACCTATCATGAATGAGTATTCATTATCATGTTATCCAGAAATGGTGGCTCCTTGAAAGAGTATCTTGTCTAAGTTATTAATCAAATATGAAGTTTTTTAATTAAAATTACAATTATTTATATTAATACCCTATTTTTTATTATTGAAAATTATTTTCTTGGAATCTTTATAAAGAAATAAAAAAACAAGGATGTTACAAAATACCTTCATAATTTTGGGTGAACTATGATGTCAGTACATGATAGGAATCAGGTATTTTAAATTCATGATATTATAGATCCATTTAATTATGATAGTGTTTTTAATTAATAGTTCATAAAAATATATTTTCATCTCAAAAAATATGTTCAGTAATAGTTTTATATAACCAACATAGCCTATCTAGTAATAGTAAGATAAAATCATTTCCTTTAAGTCACTCGATAAAAATGTTTTCAGTATTTCATATTCAAACTATATTTCTATTTAAAACCTCTTTCGAGGCTATGAAATTATCATATAAATTATTTATAATCCTTTTAAAAATACTCTATAAAAATTTAAAACACTTCTTGAGGTCACATTTTTAATGATACTTATGGTTATTGAAAATAAATTATCACATTTAATAATTAGAAATGATATTTTTTATGTATCCCCAATACTTTTATAATATAATTTAGAATGAAAAACCATTGAAATTATTTCTCAACAGATGACAAAAAACTAATTATTTCATTAACTTTGTATATACTTAGATGATCATAATTTTTTGGTCAACTTCTCAATTCTAGAATATATTATCTATTATTATCTATCTGTCTTTTATACTCGTAAAATTATCTCTGCAACAATAAAATTTCATTAAAATATTGAAAAAAATAGAAAAATATGATATAAAATGAAAAAATATATGTTTCCATAATTAATCATTGAGAACAAGATCACAGAGAAAAATAGATTTTTCTTGCGATCCTTATATTCTATGTTGCATGTTTAAGAAAAATTTTCCATATTTTATAATAAATTATTTCACAATTCTTCTTTGACAGTCTTCAAAAATGAGAAATATATTCTAATAACCTAATTTCAATATCGCTATCTCACAAAATATATTCATCTCTTAAGGGAAAAAGTTTTTATTCCTTCATTAAAATTTTTTTGTGTACACAGTAATGTTATAACTTTCCTAATTATTTTGGGATATCATTAGAAAAATATTTTTAATCAATCTAAAATGAATCTCTTATTAATTTCAATACCACATATTAACTTAAAAAAATGTTCTATACTTATAGTTCTGTTTTCTATGAAATAATATAATGTAATAAAGTGTGTGTGTTTTGTTATCTATAATTTAATACTCTAATTGATTCAAACATTGGTCATCTTATTTTTTATTCAATTCATATAAAATTCAGGATTCATTCACTATATTAGAACATTTTAATTTCAACACCGTAGTGTATTAAAAAATATTATATATGAAATTTACATGTTCTATAGATTATATGTTTGATGGATTCACTCTTTACATGTTATAAATTTAATCTTTTTTACTTTATAACTTCTTACACTCAAGGAATCCAGCAAACACTTCAATATTATCTCCCAATTTGATAAATAATTTTATCTCTAGATTTTATACTAAATTTACTGTATTAAATCAAGACTAGATGTTATATAAATTGAAATTTAAAATATTTTAGTATAATGGAAGAATATGTAATTAGAAGAGGGATCTTGAACTAATACCTCATTTCCTTAGAATTTTTCATTCTCTTTACAACGATCTTGAATTCAAATTATGATTAAAATCTTATTTTAGGTAATAATGAATAGTAAGATATATTAGTTTTATTTTAAGACTCAAATATGATTTTTTTTTTTTGATTAAAATGATATACATAGTGTTTTATATATTTTCTATGATTGATTATATTATAATTCTATATTATAATTTATTTCATTAAAGCTTTCTTGGTTTTATACATATACTGATTACTAAAAACAGTGTTTTTTTGAATTTTAGAGTTAAACTTCCCCATATAAAGGAATTATTTTTTAAGGTGGGATGATATTATTAATTTTTGAAAATTATTTTAGATGATATCAGTAAAGATAGTTTTCTTGTCTTTTCGTGGAATTATTCTATATGTGATCTTATTTGATTGAAATTATTATTTACATATTCATTTTTATTTTTAATGTTATTACTTGATATCCTTTTTCTTAGGGGAGGGTCTCCACCTAAATTCATTACCTTTATTCTTATTTATTACTAAAAATTTTGATTAGAACTCATTATCCTTGTGACCATATGTGAAACACTACCAACAATAAACTTCGAACCTATTATTTATCAATGATTTGAATAATTTATATTTTTTTAATGATTGTATTCAAAATTATTATTATTTTTATTATTTTTAAAATCTGAAGGCCATATCATGAATGGATTTTAAAGCATTATATTTGTATTCTTTAAAATTAAATCTTAGTATTATTTTCTTTTGGTGTTTCCAAAGTATTAGAATCACTCCCTCTTAGGAATTTGTTTTTGTATTAAATTGTTTTAATTGGATATTTAGTGTATGAAAGCCTAAATTTCTCATGGGGTGACAGCTTTGATAGATAAATGGAATTACTAATTTATATGAATATTCCATCATTATATACATAGATTTTTATTTCTTTTATAAAATTATTTAATTATATTTATCATCATTATCCTCTTAGATATTCAATATTCCTTTAATAAACTAAAATTTTCACCATAAGTCTTGATTTAATTCATTTTTTTCTAAGCATTAACAAAAAAATCCACACTTTTATCCTTTGAAAAAATTTATTATTTGGAACCCATAATTTTTTTTAAATATATATATTTATTACCTCATAAAATCATTTTAACCATAGAGTATTGTTTATCAAACATCACTATTTATTACACCTCTCACATCAATTTTTTATTGATATGTTTGTACATATCTACATTCTCAAATAAAATTTATGAATTTTATCAAATTCTATATGTATTGGTTGATTTTATTCCTATAAATAATATATACATTTATCATTATAATCATTTATCTATTTTTGTAATAATATAATTTTAATTTTTATCTTTATTCTTTATTTTAAGTAGTTCTATTTCTCATACCAATTTGAATACTATAACATTCATCCATATTCCTATAACATATCTAAATGAAATGTGATATTTTCATGATGAATTAAATGTGATAGTGTCACTATTTCAACATTCTCATAACATTAAAAACACTATATGTAATCATCCTCACAAATTATGATTTCCTTATATCATGTGAAATTCTCAAAAATATGTTTTCCCAAAGAATTATCCTTCCAATTAAAATAATTCCCATTTTTATTTTTTAAAAAAATATTTTTAGAATTGTTTTATCAATTATCCATTAATGATACTTATGAATAACACTTAAAAAGTTCTAAAAATTTAATTCATTATGAAAAATAAAATTTTTCCATATTACAAATAAAACTATTACTAAATTATAGTTGAGGAATCTTTCATGAAAATTTAAATCCTTGAAAAATATTATTTTATTCATAAACTACAAAACAAAATTAAATTTATTTTTAAATGTAAATTAATATTATTAAGTATAAAAAATATAGTCTTAGTTAAAAACATATATTTGGATATATCTAGATAGTTTTGATTCAAATAAATATGCATTTATAATGGGAAAAAATATTACTAGTGACCACTTATTTGATATTAATTTTTGTGTTGTAGGATGAACTAATTAATACATATTAGAAAACCCTATGTTAGACCTATTATTAGTCTAAGGGAAACCGCTATGATGGCATAATACTCTTCTCTATAGTGAATTATTATAATGGCATCATCTATGAATCCATTAGTCCATCCTAATATGAATCCCTTGGGTATAGATACAAGGTTTTCCTTTTATACATATGCAACCTTTCTCAGGGATCATACATACAATCATTTAATACAATCAACTAGACGTCTCAAGTTAACCTCCCCTGAAATCAATCATATTTTTAATTATTTAAATATATAGAAAAATGGACCTAGACTATTTTGAATAATTCCAATAACATTAATAATTTTAATATCATGGAGAAAACCTATAGATATTGGTTTCATAAATTTTGAAATAAAAAATTTACTCATACAACACGAATTGTGAAATCACATTACTCTTACATGAGCTAGAAACACTAATATTAAATATTATATAATTCATAATTATTATTACATAAATTATAATTTTGCATAGAAAATTTTATATGAGATAATGATTTATTTACATGAAGATATGATCATTTGAACTAATATTATATCACCAGTTTAAAACACAGTTTAAGCATATATTTGTCCCTTACAAAATATTAACCCTTACACACATTTGGGAAACCCTATGTGGTCTTTTAAGAAATACAATAATTCTTACATAACTCCATTTCTAAAATTCATACTAATATACCACCAGTTTATATCGTTGATTACTATTGTGTAGCATTTTTAGTCATTAACTTAATCTTATACTACATTTCAAATGTTCACTTTAATATTTTGTTTCTCCATAATTTATTCCCACATAGGAAAAGACATATTAAACTTATTCCAAACCTCCCCAAACACCATGAATCCAGTCCAAAATGATTTTTGGAAATTTTATGATTATTTAATTATTGATTTATAAAAAAATGAAACCCTATAATTAAACTAATTTTTTTAAAAACATTATCCACCTTTGAGTTTGTTAAAAAAAAATAATTTATCAAAAAAACATCTTCAAACATCATTTCTTTGGTAAAACCTACATCCTTGAATGGTATACTCAATGATTATATAACAATTAACTCTAAGCTATAATTATTTATTCTCTATGTGAGAACCTAGATTTAAATGAAAATTTCATGAAAATAAACCTCTTTGATAATCATACATTGGTTGAACCACAACTTGGTAATAATTTTTTTTTAATACTTTACTATTACACAACACATCACCTACTAATTTTTCAATATTATTGATACCTCTTGTCACTAAAAAACCACCAAAATATCTAAAATTACTTTGACATCACTTATTCACTACATTTTGTATTTTAATTTAAAACCAAAATTAGCAAAATCTCTTTGAATAAACAGCCATCATATATCCCTAAGAAATAGATAAGAAATTTTTCCCTTATGTTAACAAAAAACAAAAGAATAAAATCCAAGTAAAACTTCTCAAAAATGTATTCTATAGATAATTTCATTATTCTAGAATTAAATTCATGTCAGAAAAATCTCATTATGAATACAACTACTTTCCAACATATTATAGGATCAATAATATCCATTTGAATCCAATTATTTCCAATAATCTCAATAAGAATACAACTACATCAAAACATATCATACCTTAATTACTAGAAATATGAGATTAACCAGATTAAGAAAGAATATATATATATATGTATATAAAGGTACCTTATAGAACCACTATATCATGATCATGTTCAGTAGTTTGATCATGGGTATCTTTCCAATGTGTAGATACGGATCAAATTGTTTTACCTTCCAATAAATTACAAAACCATTTATAATTACCAAAAATGATACAATTATGTTTTTTATTATAATATGATTGAAATAAATAACACTTATGCCCTGACCTAC
Organism: Viscum album; assembly: GCA_963277665.1. NCBI lineage: Eukaryota > Viridiplantae > Streptophyta > Magnoliopsida > Santalales > Viscaceae > Viscum > Viscum album. The sequence goes on from OY728130.1 coordinate 410,410,377, forward strand.
TACACTGAGGTCATACTAAAAACATTCTCCTGAAAATTGAAGAAAATTATAAACTGGATGGAATCATTATACCCAAAAATGATTATCATACTGGAACATTCCCCATTTCATATAAGACACATTAGAATATGGTAAATGAATATCACTTTATAAACTGTAGCCTTAACTAACTCGGTACTAGAAGCCCATTAGGGGAGATGATAACCTTATTAAATTCAATAAAAATATTAAATAAATAACAATAAAATATATTTTAAAATTGTAATAAATTAAATAATAGTTTAATTTTATATTAAATAAATAATTGAATAAAACTATGAACCATGTTATAAGAAAATAACATTCAAGTAAATCATACTCCCACATATTAATAAAATAAATACTAAAGGAATTAAGATTCAAATTACGCATGGTTTCATTTCTTTATAATTCTATTTTGGATTTTATAGTTCTCAAAATAGTCACATTAAACCGTTGAAATTTTTTTAATGTATATTAAAATACATTAATTTCTAGTGAAAATTTTGTGGGGGAGAAATTATATAATAAATTTATCCTATTACTTGATGGTTTTTTACTTTATTTTATTGTTCATGAATTTTTTTGTGTGTTTTTTAGACTGTGATATACTTTACATATTGATAAACACTACACTTTGTATGTGAATCCTAGAAATTAAAAATTTTCTTGTTTGTTTGAAATACATCATTTTTAAGATCCTAGACTTTTCTGGACTCATCTTGGGCACATTTTTAGGTAATGGTTGAGGTTTTTATGTACCATTTTTTTGGAGTAGTGGATCTGGGTTTGTTTGGGTGAATTTTTAAGAAAATTTAAAGGACAATGGATTGTGCATGGTTTGCGCATAGTTTGAAAAACTCTGTAACTAAACCATGCCAATCATGAAAACATAGAGATAGAGGTCCACATGGTTTGTTCATGGTTTAAAAAACTGTGTGACTAAATCATGGAAATCATTCAAACATGGATAGAGAGGTCTGCACAGTTGGCTCACGGTTTCCCCTAACCATGTGCCCCTACCTATGAAATCATATATACGAGATTATTTAGCCAAAAATATATTTTAAAACCACCCAAACCCCAAAATACTCCCATATTTTGACCTTGGCTCAGGCTTCAGAAATTCTTAGAGATCTGTGAGCACTCCAGAGGGATTCTAAGTTGATCTATGCATCATTCTTCGAGATCAAAAGCCTAAATTGAAGATCCTCTATCTTCCCAGTAGGTATATTTCATCTCATTGTTTCTCCTGTTCATTCCTCTATCTTTACATGATATTTTCTTAGAATATCTCCATTGTTTCCAAAGATCTAAACTTGTGAGTTGAGATGTAGATCGTGGATCATGGATCTAGATCTATTTTTGAAAGGTCTTGATGAATTTCATCTTAATTTTGGTTTACGGATTTAGATCTGGAGCTTGATCGATGACATTGTGCTGCTCAAATTTTGGGGATTTCCATTGGGCTAACATCCATCAATAAACCAAGGTAGATGGTCTAAATCAAACTCCCATAGTCAGGAATTTGATATGTGAATGTACTTTTATTGATTTTTTATTTTCCCTTGATAATTGATTTTATAAATCGGAGTAATTAGGAATGTGGGATTGACATGTGATATCCTTGGTGATTAATTGATAATTGAATCATGGAAAAAACAATAGGGGTTTCCCAAAACAATATTTTTTTTGGAAATTGGTTATGAGATGAGGGATTTTAATTGAGATATTGAATTTATTGGGTTAAGATAATTAATTGGGGAAAATAAATTAGGAAATAATGTTTGGATATGTAAGATAATTAATTATGAGAATTAATAATGTGCCATGTGTAGATCAAGGATAATTAATTGTGAGAATTAATTATGACAAGTTCAGATTTGATATGGATAATTATTTGTGAATAATTAATTATGGAATGATAATTGTTTTGATTGATTAATTAATTTATGAATTAATTAATGGGTTATGTGAAGGGTTAATTGTTGAGTTAACTAATGGAATTTGAAATGTTTAACTAATAATTGGGTTATTAATGTAATGATATGTCTAATTCTTATAAATTAATTAATTATTAAATGGATGATTTTAGTTTTCTTCTAGAAATGGAGTTCCATACAAATTATAAGTTGGGAATTGGACATGGAGTTTCTCCCCAATAGTTATCCAAGATTGATAATATGGGTTTCTAGGCATGAAGATGAACACTAAATGATATATGGAGTGATAGGCATGGTGGCATACACTTAATGAGATTTAGGGTGCTTGACATGATGTTCAACACCAAATGAATGATAATAATGAATGACAATTCAAATACGAAACATAAATTGAAACTTGGACTTATGTGATGATTAAATATTAAAGGGTAATGTGATAACTATTCAATTATGAATTGTATTTGTTGCTTCATTAAACTACATACACTATCTGTTTAGTAAACTTGCTTTAGAAATTTTTGGTGGTGGACTACTGAGTTGTTCACACACCTTATTTGGGCCCCCTGATCAGCACCTGAGTAGACTTTGTTGTTGAAGGATAGGTTAAGGGAAAGGCCTTGGAAAATATAACTATTTGGGATTGGAGTATAAGAGAGGGAACCAGACGTGTTTTGGGAACTTCTTGGGAGTCATTGGGTCTTTAATTTTAGTTTCATTGTAGAAACATTACATTTTCATTTTCATAGAATCTTTTTCCTTTCAATTTATTATTGTATTTTCTTTGTTTTGAATATCATATTAACTAGTATTGTTCTAATTATTTATACACTTTTCCACTTGGTTATTTTTGTTTTCTTATATTGTTGTCTTATTCTAATTAAATAGGGTATAGTGTCCCCAATTCTAACTTACCAGACCCTCATTGTTATTCAACACCCTTTGGCATATGGGGAGTCATGCTTGATGTCATGTGGCCAACCATCTCGAGGAACCATTTTGTGGAACCTGGGTTGGGACGTCACAAAGTGGTATTAGATGAAGTTCCCTTTTATTCCTTCTTTTTTGTCTTACTATTTTGGGAAAATTAGATAGGAGTCTAGGAAGAGTTGAGGATTGGTAATGAGCTCTTCCATGGGAGATGAAAACCCATGTATGGGGTAAAATCCATGTACTCATGGTGGGATTATTGTGATTGTTGTTTGCTGTTATAGTTGGATATTATTTCAACTTGGGTGATGAACTTGTGGTGTGATGTGATATTTGTTTTGACTGTTGTTTAATTTTTATTCATAGACTAAAGAGGCTTGATACATGAGTTTTCATGCATCATTCTAGGTAGTCAGGGTTGTTGTGACATGCGTTATTCTAGGCACTCGCGAGAAAATGGGTTGTGGGTGAGTTGTTTAACTTGAACTGTTTTTCCTAGTTATGAGATTGAAATAATGATGAAAATTAGAATGAATGAGTGTATAATGATAACCTTGATTCATGAAATGGGTACGAAAAATTAGTTAATTGTATAATTAATTAATTTGTATAATTTTACTAATTAATGGTTGAATTAATTAATGATAATGTGTGTACCCTTATTAACCAAGACCTAGGAGTAGGTTGGTTAAGGGAAGTGATAATGCTTCGGCGTTGACTGTGTGGAATGAAAAGGGGAGAAAGGACATGTTGAAACTTTTTGTGTTAGTTTCTCCTCTTACGTAAATGTTATAAGGTTGCGTTATGAGACCTAAGACATGTGTTTGGATTTGTAGAGATATGCCTCCACGACGCTTGTTGAGGGAGAGACCGAGGGGTATGGACTAAAACGAACTTCCTAACAAGGAGATTGCAGAACCATTGGTGAATGATGAGGAGGAAGGAGAATAGTTATGAGATAAATTTGTGCATTTCATGCAATTTATGGAGAGAGAACTAGGGCGGGTTATGAAAAGCATGTCTGAGTTGACAAGGGAGTTTCAACTACAACACCCTCTTACTTTGACTAGAAAGGGTGGACCTGAGGGAGCTTAATTCTGGATTGAATCCATAGATATGATACTTGACCATTTGGAGACTCTGGCTATGAAAAGGGTCAAGTTGGATTCTTATATGCTGTGAGGGTCAGTGAAGTGCTGTTGGCATATTCAGAAACGATCAGGACAGACTGGGGATATGTTATGGAAGAACTTCGAGATAAGTTCTTGGAAAACTTCAATGTAGAGATACTGAGACAAGATAAGGCTTCATAGTTTATGAATCTGACCCAAGGAATCATGTCCATAATTGATTATTCTGAATGTTTCACATATATATACAACATTTTTCGCTAGATTTGGTGGTAGATGAGGCTTATTCAGTAAAAATGATTTTAGGACAGTCTTATGTGTGAAATTAAATCCCAGGTAAATATCTTTAGGCTGAATAAATTATCATAAGTGGTTAATAAAGCTATGATTTTAGAGGGGAACCTGAAGGAGGCTTCCATAACTGGACAGGTAGCTGTCACTGAACTATCAGGGAGTGTGCCTTTCAAGAGCAGGAAGCGTCGTTATAATAACCTTAGTCAGGACAATGGAAAGAAATGTGGACAACCATGAGGAACGGTGTCATTGGATCTTACTCATGCACCTTGACACTAGTGCAGTAGGTAACGACACTATCGTGCATATTGTCCTAAACCACCAGTTGAGTTCCGGTTTTTTTGGCAAGATGCAGCACCTACAAAAGTTTTGTAAGAAGTAACGGCAGGCTGGTGCTGAGGGAGAAGCTTCTTAGAGCTAGAGTGTGGGAAAGGGGTATTTTTCACCATATATGTCTAGTAGTTAGAACTATATGGGCAGAGGAAATAGAGGTATTGGATGTGGTGCTTCAGGTTATGAGTGCATGTATCATCATATTGGTGTTATGCAAGGGAGTCAGATGACACCACAAGGAATAGGGGCGGGATAGTTGCGTGCATTTCAGCCTATACTTGTGGAGAGCAAGGATGTTCAATCAATACTGAGAGGTACTATTCTAGTTTCTTTTAATTTATCAAATACCTAATTTGATATTGGTTCCTCTCATTCCTTTATATCTTCAAATCTGGTTAATGGTTTGAGCATAGTGGTGGAGTCCATAAGTGGGGTGATGAATATCAATACACTTGTCGGAGAAAGATCTTGGGATATCTGTTTATGCAAAGAATCCTCACTATATATCAGATAGTATTGTTTTCCTTGGGATATCTATGTCCTTGATATAATGGGCTTCGACATGATTATGGGTATAGACTAGCTAAAGGCATACTGAGCCCACATACACTGTTACCACATGAGAGTGACCTTTATATCCTTGAAGGGTGACCAATATGTTCATTGTGGAGAATGGGATATCCATGTAGGGTAAGCTCTGTCAATTAATCAGCTACAGGGAGAGCTCACAGCACAGGTTTGTAGTATTTTACTAGGTGATGGGAGTGGTAGGAAAGATGTCCTTACACTATTAGTAGAACTATTTTTGGATGTATTTCCTATAGAATTTTTAGGGTTGACACATGAGATAGATGTATAATTCACTATTGAGCTCATGTTGGGGTCTAAGCCAGTATCTATTCAACCTTACAGAATGGAACTGAGTGAGCATCAAGAGATCTAAATGCAGTTGGAGGAGTTAGAGGTTAAAGGGTTTATCCATCCAAGTAAGTTGCCTTGGGGATCACCTTTCTTTTTTTCAAAGAATGATGATGGGAGTTTATGCTTGTGTGTCAATTACCGAAAGTTGAATTAAATGACCGTGAAGAACTGATATCCTCTTCTGCATATCGATGATCTATTTGACCAGCTGAAGGGGGATTGTGTGTTCTCAAGGATCTATCTTTGATTAGGGTATCATCAGGTGAGAGTGTCAACCTATGATATTCCAAAAACTTCTTTCAGAAGCAGTTATAGCCTTTATGAGTTTGATTTAATTCTATTTGGGTTGAAAAAATTATCCATAAGTAATTATGGAAATAATGAACATGATCTTTCATCCATACATAGATCAGTTTGTGTTGGTGTTTGTGGACTACATCTTGGTGTACTCTATGTCTCATGATGATCATTCCCAATATCTTGACATCATCTTGAGTACACTGAGAGAGCATCAGCTATACACTATGCTATCTAAATGTTAGTTTTGGACTAACATGTAAAGCTTTTGGGGGCATATCATCTTGGAAGAACGTGTGGTAGTGGACCTAGAAAAAGTAAAGGTACTAATTTCTAGGGAGTATCTCAAGAATTATTTTCTTATCTGATGCTTTTGGGGATTAACTAGTTATTAAAGGAGGTTCGTTGAAGAATTTTCCTGATTGGAAGCACCACTTCCAGTTTTGACGAAGAAAGGGATAACGTTTTATTGTATAGAAGCATGCTAGAATACTTTCTAGGTGTTGAAGAGGTACATGACATCAACATTGATTTTGATTTTACCTATTTCAGGTGAGGAGGACATGGTTTATTGTGATGCTTCTAGGATCAGACTCAGAGCTGTGCTGATGCAAGGGGATGAAGTCATTGCTTATGGGTCTCGGTAGTTGAGGACACATGAATGGAGTTACCCTGTACATGGCATCGAGTTGGAAGCAGTGGTTTATTCTCTTAAGTTATGGAGACACTATCTTTTGGGAGAAAATTTTACAGTTTTTAAGGATAAAAAAATATAAATGTATATCTTTTTATAGTGAAACTTGAATCTACGGTAGTGAATATAGTATATACAGTCCTATGATTTTGAACTGGAATATACACCTAGAAAGGGGAATAGTGTGGTTGATGCCTTGAGTAAGAAAACTCAGACTCAGTGGGTATATCAGTCAATCTGAGAGAGGAATATGATGACCTTGATAAAATAAATGCATGTGGTTGTTCAGGAGAGTCAGGAGAAGATGACTCTAGTTTCTGTAGTAGTGGATTCGACACTCTTGAGACAGATCAGGGACAAAAAATATGAGGATTTGGAGTTTTTATCCTTAAGGGAAAGCCTTGTAGGGGGTAGACCCCCTCAGACTGGATAATGTATGAGGATGAGATCATCTATGTGAAAAATTATATTGTTGTGCCTACAAGTATGTGAGAGGAACTCATGAGAGAATTTCAGGCTTCAAAGTGGGAGGTACTTCCTGGGGTGAATAAAATGTACCATGACTTACAATGGCTATTTTTGTGGCTAGGAATGAAAAAGGAGATAGTGGGGTATGTGACAAGATGTTTCACCTGTCAGTAGGTAAAGGCAAAGAATCAATGACCTAAAGGCCTATTGCAGTCGTTGCCTATTTCAGAATGGAAGTGAGATGACGTGATTATAGATTTTTTTGGTAGGACTTCCAAATAAACATAGAAGGAATGATGCTATTTGGTTTTTTTTTGATCAAATAACAAAGGTAGCACATTTATTTCCTTTCATGGAAACCTTTACATTAGAATAGTTGGGAGAACTTTGTGTATGAGAGATAGTTTATTTGCATAGAGTTCCACAGACTATAATTTCATATGATGATTTTCACTTTACATCACACTTCTGGTAGGGATTATTGAAGTCTCTTTGTAAAAAGGATTTATTATATATGAAATTCCTTCCATAGACATAAGGGAATTAGGAGTGTACCATACATGCGTTATTGGATGTTTTGCGAGCATGTGTGCTTGACTTTGGTGGTTCTTGGGAGAAGCACTTGGCTTTAGTGGATTTCTCCTAAAACAATATTTATCAGGAAATTATAAAGATTGAACCATATGAGGAACTTTATGATAGACCTTTTATATCACTGCTATGTTGGTTAGCGGAGAGTGATTTAGAGCTGTTGGGAATAATTCTCATTTAGGAAGCATGAGAGTAGGTGCATTTGATTCAGAAATGTAATGTTATGGCTCAGAGTAAGAAAAGGTTGTATACTGATATATAGAGACAACCCCTAGATTTTATAGAGTGCAATTGTGTATTCCTTTAGGTGTCTCCTAGATTGGGTCACCATAGGATACAGAGGCAGGGCATGTTAGCACCCAGGTTTGTTGGACCATTTGAGGTGCGAGAGAGAATCAGTACAATGGCTTACTGAGTTGCCCTTCCACAGAAATTCAGTGTTATGCATAATGTTTTCCATGTGTCAAAACAACAACGGTATCACCTGGAACCTTCTCAAGTGATTGATGTGTAAGATGTTGACCTCAAGATAGATGCATCATTTGAGGAGCATCCAATACATGTGTTGGGTCGTAGTGATAAAGTGTTATGGGGAAAGATAGTGCCATTAATTCATGTGTTATGTAAACATGGAAGTGTTCAAGAGGAAACTCGGAAATGAGAATAATAAATGAGGGATAAATGGAAAAATATTTTTGGCTCAGAATCTTAGAGAAGTTTGGGAGTGAAACTTGAGGATGATTTGTAATAAGGATGAAATATTTTAAGATCCTGACCTATTTTGGAGTATTCTCAAGCACATTTTTAGGTACTTTTTGAGGTTTTTAAGTACCTTTGTTTTAGAGAAGATTTTTGGGGTGTGTTTTTGTTAATTTTTAAGAAAAACTAAAGGATAATGGGATGTTCACATTTTTTTTCATAGTTTGATAAACTGTGCGACTACACCATGCCAGGCATGAAAACTTGGACAGAGAGGTCGGCACGGTTTGCACAATGTTTGATAAACCGTCTGACTAAACCGTGCCAACCATGAAAACCAAGACAAATAGTTCCACATAGTAGGCACATAGTTTTTTCTAACAGTGAAGCTCTGCCCAGGAAACCATTCCCTTGGGATTATTTATCCAAAAATCTATTTTAAAACTACCTGAACGCCTCAAGGCTCCCATATTTCAACATTGGCTTAGGCTAGACAACTTATAGGTGATCCCAAGCCATCTTGAGGGATTCAAAGGTGAACTGAGCATCATTATTCAAGATCTAGAGTCTATATTGAAGATCCTATCTCTTCCAGGTAAGTGGATTTCATCCCATTGTTTCTTCTGTTCGTGCCTCTATCTTTCCTTGATCTTTTCGTGGATGATCTCCATCGTTTCCGTTGATCTAAACCTAATATTTGAGATCTAGATCTAGGATAGTTGATCTAGATCTAGTTTTTCAAGATCCTAATGTCTTTGATCTTAATTTCTGTTTAGGGATTTAGATCCAGATCATGATCAATGACATCATGCTGCTCGTAATTTAGGGATTTCCATTAGGCTAACATTTGTCAATAAACCAAGGTAGCTGGTATAAATCAAACTCCCAAAGTGATGGATTTGATATTTGAATGTTAGTTTATGGAATTAATAGCTTCCCTTGATAATTAATTTCCTAAATTTGATTAATTAGGAATGTGGGGTAGACTTGTGATTTTCTTGGTGATGAATTGATAATTTAATCACAGAACAATTTAAGGGGTGTTTCCTGAATAGATATTTGTTTTGGAAATTGATTATGGGTTGAGATAATGTAATTGAAATATTTAATTGATTTTTTTAAGTTAATTAATTTGGGAAAATTAATGATAAAATGTTTTTTAGTAATGTGAGATAATTAATTGTGAGAATTAATTTTGTGTCATGATGTTGATCCAAGATAATTAATGATGAGAATTAATTATGACATGTTGATATTTGAAATAGATAATTAACTATGAAGAATTAAATATCTAATGAGAATTGGGTTGATTAATTAATTAATTGATGAATTAATTAATGGGTTATGTGCTTAGTTAATTATTGTGTTAACTAATTTACTTTGAAATGTTTAACTAATCATTGGATTAGTATTGGAATGATGTGGCTAACTATTGAGAATTAATGAATGATTCAATGGATGAGATTATTTTAGTTCTAAACATTGAATTCTAGACCAATTAGAAGTTAGGACTTGGACATGGTGTTCCTCTCCGATAGTTATCCAAGATTGAGATTATGGGGTTCTAGGCATGAAGACCTACACCGAATGAGATATGGGGTGATAGGCATGGAGACCTACACTCATTGAGATTTGGGGGTGCTTGACATGAAGTTCCACACCAAATGAATGATAATAATGAATGATGATTCAAATGGAAAACATGAATTGAAATTGGGCATGATGTAATGATTAAATATTAAATGGAAATGTGATAACTGTTTAATTATGACTAATATTTATTACATCATAAAACTTCATACACTATCTTTTGACTAGACCTTTTTAGACACCTTTGGTGGTGGCCTACTGAGTTTTACTCACACCCTATTTGGGATTCCTGATCAGAAACCAAGTACACTTTGTTTTTGTAGGATAGGATAAGCGAAAGGCCCTGGGATAGATTACTATTTGGGATTAGAGCATTGGAGAGGGAACCAGATGTGGTTCGGGACCCTCTTGGGAGTAGTTGTGTCTTTACATTTAGTTGCATTGTAGAAAGTTGACATTCACATTTTCATAGAATGTTTTACCTATCAGTTGAGCATTTTATTTTCTTTTTTTCAATATCATATGACATGGTATTATTCTTTTTATTTGTACACTTCCACCATTAGTTATTGTTTTTTTCTTCTGTTGGTGTTTTATTCTTATAAAAGAGGGTATATTATCCCCAAGGCTGACTTACCAAACCCTCGCTACTTGTAACACCCAAGAATTTTATGTTATATAAATCATCAAAGGAATCTTTTTCTACACAACACTTTCTTGTCTTTCTTTACACGAAATCGCGACCTTCCTCGATAGCTTGCGTCATACGCAATACCGAGTTTCACTAAACAACGATATGCTATTAAAATATTATTAAAACTAGCCGTTATGAATAGTAATAACCACTTTTTGAAATTTTATAAATATTATTTTTCAAAATGGACTTCATTTTTGGATTCGGAATATCGAAATTAGCCTAGGGTGAAATTTTGGTATTTTTCTGAAAACTTTCAATTTTTGATTAATAGTGAAACCACTAAGTGGTAGTTAAAAAAAACTGAATTTTTCATAAAACTTAATTTTACCGCTTCTGTGAGTGGAATTTCGAAAATCTGAGAGACACGGTTAATATCAAGGACTAAAATGTGGTTCAATGAGATGAAAATAATTTTTGGTGAATAGTAACTTTTTACTTTTTTTACCACGGTTAAAAGTAAATCGGGTAATTAAGGGTAAAGATTATATTATTATTACCCTAACACATGTCCTAATTCTATTGGATAAGTTTATTTCGACCAAAAACAAACTTAGGAATAAAATATGACCATTTAGGCTCACATGGATTAGATTAGGACATTTATTATTAATTTATTTAAAGAAGGGTTAAAATAGTTAAAATCAAAGTTGAATAAGTAAATAATTTTTAATATGGGGTTATACATAAGATAAATTCTACTATAAATATTCAATAGAAAGATAAAAAGATTTCCTACATAATGGTATTTTATTTGTAATTTTTAGACATTAAATAATTTAATTTATTTATGACACAATGATGATGCAGTAATTATCTTATTAATGAAAGATTGACATAATTAATGTTATAAACACCAAAATAAATGTAATTTGAGACTTTTTATGAATTCCACTAATTTTATAGGTTACTATGACATGTTGTTATGTATTTAATTAACTTGGTTCGAACTATTAATTCTGTTATAATTTTCACAAAAATCAATTACTAAATAGTGTCAAAATTGACATAAAATAGTTTTTAAAATAAATTGTATATTAGTAATTGTTATTTTATTCCTAAAAATCTAAGTTTCGGTAAAATGACTTAGATAAGGTTATATATATTAATAATAAACAACTTGGGGTTCGTTTGGCGGCTTATAGTATGTTTATTAACCTTATAGTATAAGAACACAAGAAGACACGGTAAAAGTAAACTTATTTAACTTAATGTTAAATCTAAATGATAAGGTTAAAATAGGAACCTAAACTTGTCTAAATTATATTTTATGAGAGTATTTCGACTCATCCCCACCTTATCTTCTAAATATATCAATTTGGATCTATTTAAAACCGATCTTGACTTTATAATAAAATAATATTTTAGTTTTCCCAAAGGTGCCCCTCTCCTCCCTTATAAAAGGGCACCTCCTCCCCCTCTTCCTCACACCACTTTGAGCCTTGATTCTCATACAACCCCTACCCATTCCTCCTCTCCACTTCCCTAGAGAAATCCTAGCGGTCCTGTTCTTCTTCAAAGACCAATTTTACTGCCGTAAAAGAAGGTCTCAAAGAAGCACTTCAAAGAAGAGGTAATGTCCGTTACCGATTCTTTCATTTTTATTTCTTCTTCCACTTCTTCTTCCTTAGTTGTTTCATTATGAAGTAATAACATCAGTATCACTCATATACGGATATATTATTATAAGTATGAAACAACCCTATTTCACCATCTATCCATCCTACGGAAAAAGAAATCATCACGCGTGCGTACGTACGGAATACCGTCTCCACGACGTGGTGTAATCTATTTTCCACAACCACCTTACTTGGATGGGTATAATGGTATAGATAATGACTTTATATGACTATTATAAAGTCATACTGATTCTGAAATAGTATACATACACTCCAATACAATTCCACGATCATAGGAATGATATCATCACTCGTGCGTACGTACGGAATACCGTCTCCACGATGTGATGCGACTCGTTCTACATGATCTTCATTTCATAATGATTATATAAATGAATTTAATTAATGAATATGATATATATTACACTAATACCATTCTAGAAATGAGGTATCTATAACCTAAATATAAGAATAAGAATTTATTCGACAAAACACGCATAAGAACAAAAAGTTATAAACACCCGAATAACAAGTAGCAATGAATTATTACTACTAAGAAGCTATGAAAATGAACATATATGATATCATAAAAATAATTATGACTCTGTAATAATTCAATAAAATTATTTAAATCATTATATAGGAGTTTCGGACACTTACGAAGCAAAACGGACCTAAGGTAAGGGAAATATCACAATCTCATTTTTATCCGAGATTGTTTATACTTTGAAATTTACTGGGGTGTATTTTATAATACACATCCATGTTTCATCAATATGTAATATTATTTACATCCACCTACAATTATTTAAATCCAATTTTACCCTTTGGGTAGTTTTTAGTAAAAGATATGAAAGGAATCTTTTGTCGTTTTTCATACGAGGCACTTTTTGACTTTTCCGATAAAAGTACAAGAAGAATGTTTTTTTAACATATACGACATGAATGGATTTTTAAAACAATATTTCCTAGAATCTTCCTTTACAAGTTTTCAAGTTTATTTTTAATTAACTACTTTTAGTTTAGAATTTATGACATATTAAGAAAGGAAAAGTGTTTTTGAAGTAGAAAGGATATTTTCCTCAAGAATGGAGTTCAAGTGTTTTATCAAAATTATTTTCCATCTAAGATAATAAAGGGTTCTGTTTTTATACCTATTATTACATTTATTTGACTATGTTGTGATGGAATTATTTTTATGAATTCCTTTATCTTATATGAATTGTTTTATGATGTCACAATGTTTAAGATTCCGATTTTTATTACACGGGTTATACTATGATATATGGTTTATGATTTTATGGCACACATAAGAATGGTATCATTATGAGATGGGTGGGACCTATATCTCCCTCCAATGCATTGGGTAAAGATTTTATATCTCATGAGATAGACATGGCTGGAACGGTAGGTTATACCGGTTCAGGGAAACAGGACTGAAACGAGGGTGACTCGGTTCAGAAATGGACTTTGTCCACTAAGATAGTCTTGGAAATGAGTCTTGACTAATAAGATATGATTCTCAATGATTATGTGTGTATGCCACAAAGTTTCATGTTTTAAGTTATGATTATTGTGATTACATTTCACTGTCATGATTTATCCCATGTTATGAAATTATGATCTCTTTTGCAGGTTAAGATTTCCAAAAGTTATGTGCTTATGTATATGATGTGATTGATATTTCTTTTTTTTACCCTTACTGAGCATTTGAGCTCACGCTTTTGTATGTTTTCTTTCCCCAGGTCAAGAAGAAGGTTATTAAGTAAGATATGCCAAAAGGGACTATAGATATGACAAAATAAATGGGAGACAGTGTAGACACTTTATGAACCAGTTGTTTATGTTTTTCCTGTTTCTAAAGACACTATACCTATACTGTCCTTTCATGGTTTTGTTATATCTTGTAATAAGTATGCTTCAATTTTGAAGTATTAACAATGTATGTGAAGTAAGGGTCGTTATAGTTGGTATCATAGGAAAGGTATAGTCAACCTTTGGAAACTAGGATATGAAAGCCTTAGTAAGAACCCTATGGATAAGTCTGAGCATAGAACACAATCTTTGTGTTTTAGAAATGTCCATGAATAAACTAGGATAAGACCTTAAGTGTGAAATTTTATTCTTGATTATGTGGTTTTCCTATTATAATTAGTGTTTCTCACACTATTCTTCTTGGTTTTAGTCAATGGCTGGAACCCGAAGGAACCATGTTAATGCGGAATGCGACAGGCAATGCAATGATTGTCCCCCTGAGCAACCAAACGTTATTGGAGCCGGAATGAAAAATCTTGTAGCCATCCTCACACAACTTTCTCAAGATATGAATCATGTAGTACTTCCAAATGAGAAAAGGAAGGAGCAAAATTCTGTTGAATCCTTCATGAGGCAGCGTCCACCTTCTTTCTGCGGGTCTACTGATCCATTAGTTTCTGAATAATGGATTAGTACTACTGAAAAGATATTTTCAGTTCTTCAATGTTCTGGACATGATAAAGTCATCCTAGCAGTTTATCTTTTGGAAGGAGATGCTGATCAATGGTGGAATCTTATTAAGAATACTAGGCAAAGGGATGAAATTGAGTCCATGGAATGGGACGAGTTTAAGAACTTATTTTTCAATAAGTACTTCCCTCGTATTCTCCGAACAAAGATGGAGAAAGAGTTTCTTGAACTGAAGAAAAAAGATGATGAATCTGTTGGTACCTATGAAGAAAATTTTACAAGACTTGCAAGGTACGCTTCTGGTATTATTATCCAACCTGAGAGTAAGATCGATCGATTCTTTAGTGGCTTAAAATCATGTCTTTGAAGGGTGTTCTCCATAAGGGACTTCAATAGATACGAGGAAATCGTTCGATGTGCTCTCAAGGTCGAGATGGAGATTAGAGTAACCCATCAGTCATATGGGTTTGATAAGAAGAGGAAAATGGAATTCAAAGGAAAATCTAAAGAGCACACTGAAAAGAAGATGATCTTTCCCTTATGCTCAAAGTGTGGAAAGAAACATAGAGGGAGTTTTCTTAAAGGGACAAGTAAATATTTCAAATGTTGAAAGGAAGGTCATCGGGCATTTGAATGCTGCGATGATGGGAAGAATATGTCTAATGATGCAAACAAAGGAAGGGATACACAGAATGAACCTACTACACTTCAATGTTTCAAGTGCAAGGAGATGGGACATTATGCCAATAAATACCCTAATCCAAGGGTTGATGATGATGGTCGACATCAACAAACTCTTAAGGCTAAAGACAAAGGAAAGTCACATGCAATTTCTATCAGCGATGTGAAGTACGATAACGATGTGGTGAAAGGTACACTTACCATCCACTCTAAAGTAGAAAATGTTTTATTTGATTTTGGATCCACCCACTCTTTTATTTCTGAAGAATTTTCTAAGGGTATCACCGTATTACCTCAACAATTAGATGCTGAGTTAGCTGTGACAACACCTAATGGCACAACAGTCGCATCAAAAGTTTATAATTCTTCTCTGGTCGAAGTTTGTGGGAAAGTGTTTCCTGCAAATCTTGTGATCCTTCCTATAGTGGAATTTGCTGTGATTCTTGGCATGGATTGGCTTTCTTTATATGGAGTTCATATCAATTTCCAATGAAGGGAAGTCACATTTCATATTCCAGATCAATCTATGATCGTCTATCAATGCAAGGATGAAAATAACCTTCCAGTGGAAATTTCTTCCATCTTATGGGTCTTGATTCCACTAAATGAAGGTTATTTATCTCAAATGGTTGGTGAGAAACTCAAGATTAAGAATATACCCATTGTACAAGAGTTTGATGATGTCTTTCCGGAGGAATTACCGAGACTTCCACCAAATCATGAAGATGAGTTCTCAATAGGACTCGTACCGGGTGCATTGCCTATTTCAAAGACACCTTATAGAATGACCCCAATTGAGTTGCAGGAATTGAAGAAGAAACTCCAAGAGAATCTTGATAAGGGATTCATATTCCCTAGTGCGTCACATTGGGGAGCACCTGTTCTATTTGTTTAGTAGAAAGATGGATCAATGAGACTCTGCATTGATTATCGAGAACTTAACAAGATCACTATCAAGAACAAATATCCTCTCCCACGCATTGATGACTTATTTGACCAATTACGAGGAGCTCAATACTTTTCCAAGATTGATCTTCATTCAGGGTATCATCAATTAAGGGTAAAAAGGGAGGATATACCAAAGACGGCTATCCGTACAAGGTATGGACACTATGAATTTATAGTGATGCCATTTTGTCTTACTAATTCCCCTGCTATCTTCATGGATCTGATGAATAGAGTCTTTAGAGACTATCTTGATCAATTTGTGGTAGTCTTTATAGACGATATTCTTGTATATTCAAAGAGCAATGAAGAACATGAAGATCACTTGAGAATTATATTGAAGACCCTGATAAAGGATAAGCTTTATTCCCAATTTACCAAGTGTGAATTTTGGCTTCAAAAAGTTTCATTTTTGGGTCACATAATCTCAAAAGAGGGGATATCTGTGGACCCAGCAAAAACAGAGGTTATCGAAAGATAGTTGATACCAACAACAGTAACTGAGATCCAAAGTTTCCTTGGTTTGGATGGACATTATCAACGTTTTGTGAAAGATTTTTCATGATTATATAATCCACTCACCAAGTTGACTCGGAAAGGAGTTAAGTTTTTCTGGACAGAAGAATGTGAAGAGAATTTCAAGGAGTTGAAAAAAAGGTTATCCAGTGCACCTGTGCTCACACTGCCTTGTAGTGGAGAAAGGTTTGTGATCTACAGTGATTCATCCAAGAAGGTATTGGGGTGTGTTCTTATGAAAAACGATATGGTGATAGCTTATGCCTCACGACAGTTGAAAATCCATGAGAAAAATTACCCAACCCATGATTTGGAGTTAGCTGCGGTAATATTTGCATTAAAGATTTGGAGGCATTACCTTTATGGTGAAAGGTGTGATATTTATACTGATCATAAAAGTTTAAAGTATATTTTCACACAAAAGGAGCTGAATATGCATCAAAGAAGATGGTTGGATCTGATTAAGGATTACGACTGCTCAATCCATTACCACCCTGGGAAAGAAAACAAGGTGGCAGATGAATTAAGTTGACAAGACCATGCTAGTTTATCCATGATGAGGATCACAAAAGATCCAATATTTATGGATTTACAAAGGATGGATCTTGGAATTATAATGGAAGGGGAAAAATATTATCTTTCTCAAATGAATTTTCAACCATCTATACATGTGAAGATTAAAGAGGCACAGAAAGAAGATGTCGAGTTACAAAAGAAGGTGAGAAACGTTCCTGAATTCAACCTTGATTGTGATGGGATAATAAAGTTTAGGAATTGGGTTTGTGTTCCTCCCATCCCCGAATTAAAGAAGGAGCTACTAGATGAGGCTCATAGTTCTTCATTCTCTATTCATCCTGGAAGCACGAAGATGTATAGGGACCTGAAAGAGTACTTCTTGTGGGATGGCATGAAAAGAGATGTTGCTGAATTTGTCTCTCGATGCTTGGTTTGTCAACAAGTTAAAGCCGAGAGACAGAAGTCTAAGGGGATGTTACAACCATTACCCATACCCGAATGGAAATGGGAAAACATCACTATGGACTTTGTCACAGGACTTCCTAAAAAATCCAAAGGAAATAATGCTATCTGGGTCATAGTTGATCGTCTTACAAAGTCTTCACACTTCATTGCTATTAGAGATGATTTCTCTCTGGATCAGCTTTCCAGGATATATGTAAAAGAAGTGGTAAGATTTCATGGAGTACCACTTTCTATTATATATGATTGGGATCCGAGATTTACCTCGAAGTTCTGGCGAAGTCTTCAGCATACTCTGGATACAGAGTTGAGTTTCAGTACTGCTTATCATCCTCAGACAGATGGTCAGACTGAGAGAACAATTCAAACCCTAGAAGATATGTTGAGAGCTTGCTCTATGGATTTCAAAGGTGGGTGGGATCAACACCTACCTGTGGTGTAATTTTCTTATAATAATAGCTTTCACTCCAGTATTCAGATGGCTCCTTATGAAGCTCTCTATGGAAAGAAATGCAGGACTCCAACTTCCTGGGATGAAGTTGGGGAAAGAAAGCTATTAGGACCTGATCTCGTTGATGAAATGGCAGAAAAGGTCAGATCTATTCAACAACACATAAGAACAGCTCAGAGTCGACAGAAAATTTATGCCGAAAACCGAAGAAAAGACCTAGAGTTTGAAGTGGGTGATAAAGTGTTCTTACGAATATCTCCCTGGAAGAGGGTTATGAGATTTGGAAAGAAGGGGAAGTTGAGCCCTAGATATATCGGTCCTTTCGAAATACTGGATCGTGTAGGGAAGGTATCTTACCGATTGGAGCTTCCACTGAATCTCTCTCAAGTTCACGATGTGTTCCATGTATCTCTCCTGAGAAAGTACATACCTGATCCTTCACATGTACTCAGCTCAGAAGTTGTACCGCTGGAGCAAGATCTTTCTTATGAAGAACAACCGATAGAGATTCTGGATCGTAGCGAAAAAGTCCTATGAAACAAGACCACTCGATTGGTGAAAGGTTTATGGAGGAACCACCAATTAGAAGAATCTACATGGGATCTTGAGGATATGATGAGGGAGAGGTATCCACATCTATTTGTTACAAAGTGATGAATTTTGAGGGCGAAATCCATTTTAAGGGGGGTAGAATGTAACACCCGAGACTTTTATGTTATATAAATCATCAAAGGAATCTTTTTCTACACAACACATGCTTGGCTTTCCTTACACGAAATCGCAACCTTCCTCGATAGCTTGCGTCGTACGCAATACCGAGTTTCACTAAACAACGATATGCTATTAAAATATTATTAAAACTAGCCGTTTTGAATAGTAATAACCACTTTTTGAAATTTTATAAATTTTATTTTTCAAAATGGACTTCATTTTTGGATTTGGAATATCGAAATTAGCCTAGGGTGAAATTTTGGAATTTTTCTGAAAACTTTCAATTTTTGATGAATAGGGAAACCACTAAGTGGTAGTTAAAAAAACTGAATTTTTCATAAAACTTAATTTTACCGCTTCTGTGAGTGGAATTTCGAAAATCCGAGAGACATGGTTAATATAAAGGACTAAAATGTGGTTCAATGAGATGAAAATAATTTTTGGTGAATAGTAACTTTTTACTTTTTTTACCACGGTTAAAAGTAAATAGGGTAATTAAGGGTAAAGATTATATTATTATTACCCTAACACATGTCCTAATTCTATTTGATAAGTTTATTTCGACCAAAAACATTCTTAGGAATAACATATGACCATTTAGCCCCACTTGGATTAGATTTGGACATTTATTATTAATTTATTTAAAGAAGGGTTAAAATAGTTAAAATCAAAGTTGAATAAGTAAATATTTTTTACTATGGGGATATAAATAAGATAAATTCGACTATAAATATTCATTAGAAAGATAAAAAGATTTCCTACATAATGGTATTTTATTTGTAATTTTTAGTCATTAAATAATTTAATTTATTTATGACACAACGATGATGCAGTAATTATCTTATTAATGAAATATTGACATAATTAATGTTATAAACACAAAAATAAATGTAATTTGAGACTTTTTATGAATTACACAAATTTTATAGGTTAATATGACATGTTATTATTGATTTAATTAACTTGGTTCGAACTAATAATGCTTTTATGATTTTCAAAAAAATCAATTACTAAATAGTGTAAAAATTGACATAAAATAGTTTTGAAAACAAATATTATATTAGTAATTGTTATTTTATTCCTAAAAATCTAAGGTTCATCCAAATGACTTAGATAAGGTTATATATATTAATAATAAACAACGTGGGGTTCTTTTGGCTGCTTATAGTAAGTTTATTAACCTTATAGTATAAGAACACAAGAAGACATGGTAAAAGTAAACTTATTTAACTTAATGTTAAATCTAAATGATAAGGTTACAATAGGAAACTAATCTTGTATAAATTCTATTGGATGAGAGGATTTCGACTCATCCCAAACTTATCTTCGAAATATATCAATTTGGAGCTATTTAAAACCGAACTTGACTTTATAATAAAATAATATTTTAGTGTTTCCAAAGGTGCCCCTCTCCTCCCTTATAAAAGGGCACCTCCTCCCCCTTTTCCTCACACCACTTTGAGCCTTCAAGCTCGGCCAACCCCTGACAATTACTCCTCTCCACTTCCCTAGAGACATCCTAGAGGTCCTGGTATTCTTCGAAGACCAATTTTAGTGCCCTAAAAGAAGGTCTCAAAGAAACACTTCAAAGAAGAGATAATGTCTGTTACCGATTCTTTCATCTTTATTTCTTCTTCCACTTCTTATTCTTTAGTTGTTTCATTATGAAGTAATAACATCAGTATCACTCATATACTGATATGTTATTATAAGTATGAAACAACCCTATTTCACCATCTATCCATCCTACGAAAAAAGAAATCATCGCACGTGCGTACGTACGGAATACCGTCTCCACGCCGTGGTGTAATCTATTTTCCACCACCACCTTTCTTGGATGGGTATAATGGTGTAAATAATTACTTTATATGACTATTATAAAGTGATATTGATTCTGAAATAGTATACATACACTCCAATACAATTCCACGATCATAGGAATGATATCATCACTCGTGCGTACGTACGGAATACCGTCTCCACGATGTGATGCAACTCATTCTACATGATCTTCATTTCATAATGATTATATAAATGAATTTAATGAATTAATATGAAATATATTACACTAATTCCATTCTGGAAATGAGGTATCTATAACCTAAATATAATAAAAAGAATTTATTCGACAAAACACGCATAAGAACAAAAAGTTATAAACACCCGAATAACAAGTAGCAATGAAATATTCCTACTAAGAAGCTAAAAAACTGACAATATATGATATCATAAAAATAATTATGATTCTGGAATAAGTCAATAACATTATTTAAATCATTATACAGGAGGTTTGGACACTTACGAACAAAAATGGACCTAAGGTAAGGGAAATATCACAATCTCATTTTTATCCGAGATTGTTTATACTTTGAAATTTACTGGGGTGTATTTTATCATACACATCCATGTTTCATCAATATGTAATATTATTTCCATCAACCTACAATTATTTAAATCCAATTTTACCCTTCGGTGAGTTTTTAGTAAAAGATATGAAATGAATCTTTCGTCTTTTTTCGTACGAGGTACTTTTTGACTTTTCTGACAAAAGTACGAGAAGAATGTTTTTTAACTTATATGGCATGAATGGATTTTTAAAAAAATATTTCCAAGAATATTACTTTACAAGTTTTCAAGTTTATTTTTAATCAAATACTTTTAGTTTATAATTTATGGCATATTAAGAAAGGAAAAGTGTTTTTGAAGTAGAAAGGATATTTTCCTCAAGAATGGAGTTCATGTGTCTTATCAAAATTATTTTCCATCTAAGATAATAAAGGGTTATGTTTTTATCCCTATTATTACATTTATTTGACTATGTTGTTATGGAATTATTTTTATGAATTCCTTTATCTTATATGAATTTTTTTATGATGTCACGATGTTTATGATTCCCATTTTTATTACACGGGTTATGCTATGATATATGGTTTATGATTTTATGGAACACATAAGAATGGTATCATTATGAGATGGGTGGGACCTATATCTCCCTCCAATGAATTGGGTAAAGATTTTTTATCTCATGAGATATACATGGCTGGAACGGTAGGTTATACCGGTTCAGTGAAACAGGACTCAAACGAGGGTGACTCAGTTCAGAAATGGACTTTGTCCACTGAGATAGTCTTGGCAATGAGTCTTGACTAATAAGATATGATTCTCTATGATTATGTGTGTATGCCACAAAGTTTCATGTTTTATGTTATGATTATTGTGATTACATTTCACTGCCATGATTTATCCCATGTTATGAAATGATGATCTCTTTTGCAGGTTAAGATTTCCAAAAGTTATGTGCTTATGTATATGATGTGATTGATATTTCTTTTGTTTACCCTTACTGAGAATTTGAGCTCACCCTTTTGTATTTTTTCTTTCCCCAGTTCAGGAAGAAGGTTATTAAGTAAGATATTCCAAAAGGGACTATAGATATGATGAAATAAATGGGAGACAGTGTAGACGCTTTATGAACCAGTTGTTTATGTTTCCCAGTTTCTAAAGACACTATACCTATACGGTCTTTTCGTGGTTTTGTTCTATGTTGTAATAAGTATGCTTCAATTTTGAAGTATTAACAATGTATGTAAAGTATGGGTCGTTATACTGCTAGTCGGAACCCTCTAGCGTGCAGGGAGGCGCGGTTGAGGGAATTCAACTAACTAGCTTGAGGAACCATTTCGTGGCACCTGGGTCAGCATGTCAAACCTTGACTACTGAGTTCATTAGTATTCTTCATTACTATTATAGGAATTTTTCATGATCTTTTTAAAAAAAATGAATTTCAATTTGTTATATTCATTTTCATTGTGAAACTTATTCCTCGATACATTTTGAATAATTGTTTAGTATATTCAATTTAATTGAAGAGGGTAATATTGAATACATAAGGATGTGTGCCCCAAAAAATTACTTTTTTGAGCTAAAAGAATAAAAATGGAACCATGGGAATTAGATAGACACAATAACAGATTAAATGTTTTACATTGTGGAATTAAAATTTTAATATTTATTTATTAACTAAATGGTTTTTTTTATATTTTTAATAGTTTTCTTTAGTGTCCCTTGATGAGTAGGAAGCTGAAAATTTTGGGCCGAATAGTCATTTACAACTGGTATTAAAAGATAAGCACCACAGGAGAGTATGTTGTTGAATTAGGAAGAGTATTTTTACAACTAGATATTAGCCTAATTTAGGTGCCAGTTATGGTACTACTGAGTTGGAAAAATCCCATTCAGAGGTAGAAAAGGCTCATGTCAATGTATTAGAGAACAAAAAATGGTTATACTTGATCATGAATAGAATCAAATCGCCAATAACAATTTTATGAAATTTATGGAGGCCTTAGGACCATCACTTCCACCAGATACCACTATGAATTATGATACATATATGTTGAGAATGTGTCTGTTATATGGTGCAATGGGTGATGGTCCTAGTGCTATTCAGGACGTTGATGTTCTTGGTGATGGAAATGGTGATGGTGATAGTGATGCTGATGTTGAGGATAATGGCGAGGCTGATGGTGAGGATGATGATGAGGATGATGAGGATGAAAATGGTGATGATAATGATAATGGTAATGATATTGGTTGTGCTGAGAGAGAGATTTATCATTTTTATTTTTGACTGATATCTATGACACATGATGTTTGATAATTGTATTTGAATGAATTAATGTGATGTTTTAAATGTGTGTAGGACACACTCATATTTCTTGCACATGTTTTAAATCTATTCTAATGTTTTTAAAATTTTGTGAAAGAAAATATCTATGTGTTTCATTTTTTTATTCAAAAGTCAGAAATTCCAAATAGATAATTAAAGTTTGTTTATTTGAAAAGAACATATATTCAATTATGGATTTAAATTATATTCATGAATTTTGGATTAGGAATTTGAATTTTTTCTATCATGTTTTTTAGGAATTTATTTTATCAAATAAAAGAGTCACACAAGGGCTAGAATTCAACATCAAGAGACCAAAAAGCCCATAAGCCATACTATTTGGGATATCTAGATAAGGTGATCCTAAGGTAAGTTTTTCTCTACGGTAGGATGTTCACGGGGGATCATCCTCATGCAAGCATGGCCCATAAGGAGTAAGGTTGTTCCAAGGCTTGCTTAGGATTTACCGTTTAAGTTTTCCATGTTAGTGTGTGTATGTGAATGTGGGCGTTGATCCCTACTACATGAATTTTAGACGGTTCATACATGCCTTGTATTATAAATAACTACGGTTCTTATTCTGGTTTCTGATGTTGGGTGTCTATATATGGTTTACTATTCATATTAACAAAAATTCCTTTATTTCATCCAACTGCTCATGACCCCATGCTTGGCATCCCCGCGCCACAGCTCTCATCCACTGTTGTTATCCTCTTTCATATCTCTCTCTCACTACATAACCTGGAGAACATAACGTATGACAACCTAGTTCTCGAGCTCAAGTATCACAACCACTACCACCATTCAGGATCACTCTTGGACCCTTATTTGACTACCATGAAATCTTCATCTGGATACTTCTAAGGATGGATGAAGAAAGAACTCATTTTCTACTACCTTCACTACTATTTCATCCAATCACCACAAAATTCCACATTCCACCACCATGTATACCACGAACCACAAAAGGGGTAGGCTATATGTTTTCCACTACCCCTGTGGGTCTCAAAAATGCTTTAAATCTCAAAACATTGAGATATTTGGGTTAAATTGTAATATCCTCATTCAAATAAGATCACAGTTTTCTAATAATGCTTGAAGGAGTATGTAGTAGAGGAAGACCAATCTTATAAAAGGAGGAGTAATTCCCACTAGAATATGATTGTGACCCACTACCAAAGGTGTGACACCCAGTGGACACTGAGAGAGTAGGAAGGGGGGTTACTCTAATTGTTTTTTCCTCTTCTTTATTTTTTATTCATTTTTTATTCTATTTAATTTTATTATCATGTAATTTTATTTTCATAAATATTGATTCCTTCATTTTTTTTCAAGTGTTTCACCCATCCAAATTTCCATCATAATCATCATCATCTTCTTATAATTTATTCACTTTATCCATTTCTATTTTATTTTTTATTTTATTTTATTATCTTCTTCCATCTCTCCCTCTTTCTTCTTATTTTTTCTATCATTTCACCTGTTCCTTTTTTATTTAAATATATTTTAATTCTCTCTCATTCTATGTAATATTATTTTTACTTTATTCTTATTCTTATAATCTCCTCTCTTTCCATCATGTGATCTATTACCCTTTGTAATGATAATTTTACATGAGGCTTAGCTCGATGGATGTTAGGCGTTCTTAAATTATTTCATAAAATTTATTTTATCAATTTTCTAGATGTGTGTGGAATTCATGGGAATTGAAATTTTCCCCCATGAAATGAAACTAAAATAAATTTATTTTATTTTATTTTAGTTCTTTTCCCTCTCTTACATTGATCATATCTTCACATAACAGTGTTAATCCAATCAAATGGTGAAACGACATACAATGGAGTCAGGTCCTGGGAGATGTCACACAATCAACTATGGTGTTCAATAAACCTTGATTATAGGAGGGGTGGAATTTAGATTGCTTAAGGAATCCATGATTTCACAATAATAAATAAAAGGATGATGATTCATTCATGATATTTCATAGTGAAACTAGAAAACATAATTTAAAAAATAAAGGAGAATAACGATAGAAATTAAAAACAAACCTAGGATTGTGTTATTTGTCTCTAATAATATTTTGTTAATCATCTCATGTTGGTTTAGCATAAATTTTCATTATTTATATATTTTAATTATTTTATAAAATATTCAAAACCAAAATTTATTAGTGTTTTCAAAAATAATGAAAATAATAGAGAGAATTAGGGTTGGGGTGGATTTGATTCAGTGAGTAAAAAACTATGAAGCTCCTCAAGTGAGATGACCTTGGTAATGTACTATGCTTCTCTAGGAAAACATTAACAAATATTCATTTTTCATTCCCCATGATAGGATTGTGTCAAAACTGGAACCATTTCTGGGGAGCTGATCATTAGATTTCTCATTTTTTGTTTTTTACACTTAGTAGTTAATTTTTTTTCTAAAAAAACATAAAACAATTTGTTGTAATATATTCAAATTTTTATTTTTATGCATGGGTAGAATACTCATAGATTCATGAGAAACAAAAAAAATATACTAGTTATGATATATCCCATATGTAAGAACTTATAAAAAGTGTAGAACAACTAACGAGCAAATAAAATCTAACATTTTAATATCTTTGTGTATTGACGGAGTAGCCAAAACCTGAGAAAGAACCTGTGGATTCAAAAGAGGAAGTTATGCAGGTTTTCCCTAATTTCACTAAATATATATATGAATTTGAGGCTAAACTCCGTTAATATCAACAACCCAACAATTTTATCAACAAGATCCAAAAAGAGCATTATGATCTAGAGTAGATTCATGATGAGGAGGTGTATATTGTTGATCTACATGATAAATATCAAGAAGATCGAGATGACTTCTGGAATAAGTGTGAGGTAAAAATATTATCTCCCAAGTCCTAAAAAATATAAGATCTAGTACCATTGTATATCACTCATGCTATGGAAGAGGAGGATGCCTCCCAAGTCATAGAATTTGATGAAAATATAGAGACTGGCTACCTAACTGAACTTTCTTCCACTCAAAATCAAGAGGAACTCACCACTGAATAATAGATTGAAGTTAAACCAATTTAAGGTGTTGATCTTATCTCAAAAATTATTTTATTTTATTTTATTTAATCTAAATTTAGTATAAATCTCACTCCTTTGAATTTTTAGATTTGGGTAGTCATTTTTATGCCTTGGAGTAAATAAACAAACTGAATATGCACCTCTTAAGGAACAGACGAAGCTCTCTAATTTTATTGAATGTGAATTTGAGTAACCCTAGGATGAATACCAAGTTGTTGAGAATGGAATTTAAGACACATGCAACTTATTATGAAAGGGAGAGTTTTATTATTGATAATTCATATTTAAATTTTATTCAATTAAAAATCTGGCTAACCTTCCCTTTGGTCATTCAATTCATATAGACCATGTTGATCTGGCCTTGTACAAAGAGGAGAAAGTTTCAAAAGTAACACCCAAGATGTTTGATGATCCATACTTCATCCTACCCCCAAAAGAGCCCAATTTCTGTATAAGTTTTAGTTTTTTTCAATCATTTCCATTGGTTGTCAATGGTGATAAATAAAGTAGGAATATTTCATTGATTTTGATATGATGAAGCAGTTTTAAAGCTAAGGGTTCTTGGATATAGTGATAAAGTCTACTAATTTGAAGACACATATAAATGGTCGGAATACTTTGAGTTTCCTTGGTGATTCCTAGAGAATTGTTATGGATTTATTGAATTACATTATACTCCATGCTAGAATAATTCTACAAGTAATTATGATGATTAGTGAACTAATATTCATGTAAAACACATGTATTAAATGTGATACATTGTTTACAGCAATGAATAAAGTTTTTTTGATGATAAAGATGTTCTTATGAATAAATATTCCAAAAAGAATAGAATAAGAAAAGAAGTTCATGCATTCTGTCATTATTTCATGAGAACCATTAAAGTGCTAACTTGAAGATTATTCAGATTATAATTTTCATAAAGGATAATAATGCAATATAATTATTATTTTCATTATTTTTTGATGAGTATGATATCTATGAAATTTATATTTTAAATAGGATCAATTAATGAAGATACGTGGACATGCTTTTGTTGTTGGAAGTTTATATTATATGGACATTTTTACACAAGTGTTGGTAAATATATGGCTAACCATTAGACATTTGACCAAGTAGATCCTCAACTATAGTTGTGGGAGCCAAGGGTTAGACCATATGGGAAGACCTCTACTTGTCCATCAATCCATGGCAGTAGATGAGGACTTTGCATAGTAGACACATGATAATGTTGATCCCATGTATATTTCTCAGAGAGTGCACCCTAGAAGGGTTGAATATTTGGCTTGATTGGGCATACAAGAACACACAGTCCGCATTTTTCATGATCTATGTTGGGAAGGTGTGTGAAGTGGTATCTGGGTGCTGACCTTGGTGCCGGCTCAAACCAATGGCAGACACACTTCTGTTTAAAAATGGAGGGAAGTTCGTGAGGTAGATCAATGTGGGATACTAAAGTGAACTACACTATTATTCTATTCAAAATGATGTGGATAAAATAGTGCCCACCGAATCAAATATACCATATTCATCCATCACATCATCTTCTTCGCGAGTTTAAATTAGTGTCGTCTGATATTTATCATCTTCAAGTTTAATATTATGGGATCATCTTCCTCCCCCCATCTCATAAAATCACAGTTATTCATCAGAGTGGGTGTCTAGACCACCATCAATCAATGAATAAGATGACATGATCATACTGGGGTCAAAATAATTAGATTAACATTATTTAAAGAATCATGAAAATTTGTTTTCATGATTTTCATGAAGATAGTTCAGATGAACTATAATCATAGTTATAGGAGGCTGGTTTGAAAGTTCAATCTTATCAGATGATTTT
The DNA here is from genome assembly GCA_963277665.1 of Viscum album. Taxonomy (NCBI): domain Eukaryota; kingdom Viridiplantae; phylum Streptophyta; class Magnoliopsida; order Santalales; family Viscaceae; genus Viscum; species Viscum album. The sequence continues at coordinate 410,438,899 of OY728130.1, forward strand.
GACGAATGATTTTCATGTGTAAATTATCACATGCATGTCTTATAATTTCCACAAATGAAAATTAATATCATAAATTAAAAATTCCATGATATTCCACATATATTTAATCCATATTGGAATAATTGAATTATGATATCTTTTCCACTTGTATTGATCATTAACATGAAAAGAAAAGAAAAATATAGGCAATGTAAATAGGGTGGTATCCTCACCTATAAAACCGTAGCACCCCTAACCAAGAGAAATAAATTTTACACAAATTATATCTGATAAATATAATTTTTTTGTGAAAAACAATGTCTCTTCGATCACTATTTTATATGATAAGGAATGTAGTCTCGTGATCCTTCAAGGCCTCACGAAGGAGGACAGTCCCGCAAACCTTCTTCATTTTTCAAAGGAGTTATTTGAACTTATATTTTCATAAAGGAGTTTTATGATTATATTTTTCACGATGAACAATTTTAAACCATTCAACTTCATAAATATAGTAGAATCACGCCTTCAACCGTTGTTATTCACACTTTAAGATATTCGTGAAGAACTTGTTCTACAAATCACTCTTCTTGAGTGAAGAAAATATTCTATGAACTGATGATTTAGTGTACACCACCATTTTGTTATTAAAAAATAAAAATTGTGTGTTCTATTAATATGTGTCTTATAGTAAGAGAAATTAGTTACTATGAGTTTTTCAATAGAGGAGACATCCAAGTGATGTTCTTACTTGAAGGTCTTACGTATGAACTTAATACTAAGAGACTAAATGTCTTGTATATTACAGTATATTTTGAATAGAAGGAATAATATGATGATAAAGTGTGTTCATATACTTCTATGTAGAGGGAATACTGAATAATGAATTCATGCATGCATGGATATTTATATATATATATATTTATATATTTATGCATATACACATGAATAGATAATTGTGATTGTGTGTGCATATATCTAACTTAAAAAATGGAGATAGATCTATGAATTGTCCGTGTATGATGAATAAATAGAGAAGAAGAAGAAAATTTAAGTGTGCATGCATGATAATGAGAATGATAATGCATTCATGAACCATGGACCAAACATTCATTGAAAATAAACTATGTTCATGTTAATTTTTCGTGAAAATTCCATGCATAATTAAAATACACGCATAAGATGAAGTGTTTAGTGCATTATAATTAGTGATTGAAAAATATTCTTTTTCACTAAGAGGAAATTGATAATATACTTAATTTCTAATATTGAGTATCGAGGAAGTTAGAGAATTCTATGCACAATAAAATTTATATATCACTCTAACTAAAGATAAATTAATTGTGATGATTCTCTAATTAGTAGATCCTCAATGTTTCAACAATCATAAAGAAGTTTTCGATTCTATCAAGAATAAGAATGAATATTAGTGCAATATTTTTATCACTGTTGAATAAAGATATCTAGACACTGTTATTAAATATTTCATATTATTATGTGTTAAATATATTTAGTTGAAGAATAGTTGATGGAGAATATATATTCATTTTAATTATCATTTGGTTAAGGAATATTTATATAATTATCAGTCCACATCACATTTATATTATTTTGATTAAAAAAAGAAGAATACGTGAAGCTTTATGTTTGGTGCTGTGAAGAATAAGATGGTTTCTTACCTGTTACTATGCAAGTAACCAAGTGAGGAATAGTTGGTGGAATAACAAAGCAACACGGTGACATTGAACAATAGTCCCAACAGGTGGAAGTCTTTTTTAGTGTCAAAGAGAACTTTATCAACATGGTAAAGACTATCTTCAGAGTTAGTATAAAGATAGATCCAAGAGATATAAAACATGAACTATCAATTGACTATAGTGAATTTAAAGTAAAAGGGTATTTGTTACCTGATGTAACCACAATCAAAGGTTTACATTTGAGTGATTTTTGGCTAAGATCATTTCCAAAAAATTATAAGGACTAAAAACTCTTGTTGAGTAGTGATACTCAAAAAAATATCATGTGTTTACTTTTTATGATTTCATATAATTACATACAGTAGGGAAAAAATAATAAGAGAATAGACACCTCAATAGGTCTAAGAGGTATAGGAATAAAATGTTGTGAATGGATTAAGAATCCCCCAACACTAATTCACCCCTATCAATGTTGGGAATATACCAAACTTGTAATTTAACCCATGTCATGAGAGATATACTTAATTGTGGAGGATATGGATCTACAATATTCTATCCATGGATCAGTACTCACAACCCAAGAAGTGAAAGCTGGGAAAATTCACATGTGGTGGTTCAAATCTAAGAAGATATACCCACTATTAGATTATGGATTACAACTTTTATGGCCATCTTGAGGTGGAAAAAATCTAGGGTCTTTTTTGGGGGATCATACCGTGATTTATATTTACTTTCTTTCTATTACATTCAATTTCATTTATTTGGACTAATCTAGAATGTATCCCTATTAACTATATCATTTTAGAATTTAATGGCATGATCTGTGTACTTAATTGAGAAATTATCCTTTATGGGTTCATAAAGGAAAAAGGAATGCCCTAAAAATTTGAGAAAATATACTATGGTTCGTGGGATATGGATTCTATTATTACATTATTTATTTTTATACACCCTGCATTTTTTTTAAAAAATATTTTGAACTTAAACAGGAATTGCATGTCCATGATTGAATTATTTACTTACTAACTTTATCTAGTATACAAAAGTTCCTTAGAAATACTATGAGTCCATGTTTTATATTTCATTGTCAATGAGATTGAATGAGTAACATAAATAATTTGATGATTAAAGTAAAACATGAATATTTAAATGGGGACTAATTATTTTATGGAATTAGTTGATTCATGTAAATGTAATTTCCTTAAAAAAATCATGATTTGGATTTATTAAATTTATATGCATTTTATTGTTGTTATTATTCTTACCTTGAGTGATTGTTCCAAATAAAATGTTCCATTCTTCAGTATATTTCTAGGACAAATAATTCATATTTTATTATTGGTCATATTTCATAAGTGATATTGGGACATGTCACTTACTATAACATGTATTGAAAAATGAAAAAATTATAACGATGAAAAAAGACATTAAAAATGGTTGAGGAATCTTTTGAAAATCCCTTATAACTGATACCAGGTTTACATCAATACTTATTTATCATATAGAAACCATGAATGGATTTGGTTGGAATATTCCATGATTCAAGCCATTTTTATCCATTCCTAACCTACTCTTAGTATTTTCATAATATTTTTAAGCAGATTTTTGGGTATTAAGGGATTTAAGGTGGAAGGGGTAAAATAAGTTATAAGTAAACGTATGGAGGTTTTACTTTGGGTAATGAGAAATGTTTTTTTATTCATAAAACATTCATTCACATATTTCCCTTCTTGAAAAAAAGAAAACAATGTGGTTTGTTTCTTATGAGTATTAAAAACATCATCACATGACTAATGATTTTTATCGTACGTGGTTTGGTAGGAGATCTAGGATTCCTTTTTAAAATAATTTTCAAAAAATGAGAAAAATGTAATTTAAAAAAAGCGTAAATGTAGAGAAAATTCAAGGAGAAAATCATTAATTATGCATTCATTTACAAAAACCTTTACTTTGAGAAAGGGAAGTGGGAGTTTTTATTTTTAAGGGGATAATCTCATTGATATTTTACTTTTGAAATCATTTCTTAATAATTTGGAGAAAAACTTCTTAATTTCACCTTAATTTTTAAATGTTCATTACCACCAACCATAGGCCTCAGAGTCATCTGAATCTTGATTGAAAATTACTCATGATTTTATGTTCCTTTATTCTTTACGAAGTGAAAAAACTAGTTCTTTATAAGCCTATAGATAAAAATCATGTTCTCATAATGTGAGAAAAAATTTATTTGAATAAATATCATGAAGGATGATATAAAAGATTCAATAGAGGTATATCAGGATTTTGAATGTTTAAAAATAATAAAAGGTGGAACTTGAATGGATGAAAGAATAATTTTTTCCAATTTCAAAATATATAAATTAAACTACTTTAATTGATTGTTTCTTTGAAATGTGAGAAATTTCATTGATATTTTATGTGGAATTTGAAAATTCAATTTACCTAAAAATTGCATTATTTATTTCTTTGAAATTTGAGTAACGGTAACTTTGGTTCCCTCTGAATTCAATTTTGGGATTTTATGCTTTAGGAAAAGCATAGTTTAAGTGTTTGTGTATTTGACACAATCATATTTCATGAACTTTTTTCAATCATATTATAATTATTTTCAATGAAAATTACCTTTTAATTTAATGTTTTATTCAAAAGTCATCAATTATAATAGGTAATTAAATCTAGTTTATTAAAATAAAAGGATGTTGAATTATAGATACTAATTTCATTTATGAATTTTGGATTTGGAAATCTAAATTTTTCTATTATATTTTGCAGGTGTTTACTTTCCCAAAAATAGGAACATGAGTGATAGCCCTCAACCTCAAGGGACTAGAAAGCCATGAAGCCAGCCTATTTGGGTCGACTGGACAAGTCAAGCCTAAGGGATTGACTGCTCTACTACATGATGTGCATGGGTAGTCAGTCCCATACAATCATTGACCATGAATAGTGAATCCCATAGGGAGTAAGTTTTTTCCAAGTCCCAATCAGGTTACACATTTCACACAACCCATGTCGAGGTGTGTATTTGAATGTGTGAGATCATCCCCACTGTAGGTGTTTTAGATGGTGATGCCACGCCCTGTATAATAAATAATCATGGAGCTCATTCTAGTTTTTAATATGGTATATTTTTCTTATTAAAAAAATGTCATTGTTTCATCCAATTTCTCATTCCCATATATTTGGAAACCTCACACCACACTCATATATTGTTTATACCTTCTTCCTCAGCCCGCGACCACTACTATGCCCTAGGGCCACCATGGTCATCAACCGAGAGCTTAGACTCGAGCTGCACAACCACTTCCACCACCCATCGTCACTCTCAGAACCTCATTCAACCTCCATAAAATCTTCATCTTTCCACTTTGAAGGTAAGATGAATAAGGAGATCACTTTCCACTTCCTTCCCTACTACACCATCCAAACACTACTGAGTGCCATGTTTCACCTCTAGGCATACCATGAACCACCAAAGGAGTATGATCTACATTATTTTCTGGCTCTGTGGATCTCTTTTATGCTAAAAATATCAAACCTCCAAGATATTTAGGGAAAATTTGAATATCCTCATTAAAACAGTATCTCATGTCTCAAGAAATCCTTGAAGGAAGAAGAGATTCTGGGAAACCGATGCAATTAAATGATTATTGATTCCCACTGAAAGAGGAGTTTAACACACTACTGAAGGTGGGACACCCATTGGACAATGAGGGAGAAGGGAGGGGGCTTGCTTTAATGGTCCTATTTTTATTCTTTATTTTTCTTTTCTTTTCTTTTCTTTTATTTTTTATTGGTTTAATTTTATACTCATGTAATATTATTTTATTAAATATTGATTTAATCTTTTTTTCATGTGTTTCACCGATCAATATTCTCTTATTCTTCTTATTCTTATCCATATTCTTAATCATCTTCTTATTTTAATTTATTAACCTTGTCTATTTTTATTTTATTTTCTTATTTTATTTTATTCTTCCATATTTCCATCTTTATTATTATTTTATTTTTTCTGTCATTTCATTTGTTTCTAATTGTATTTTAATTCTATTATTCCTTCTATTTCTCTATTTATATCTCCAATTATTTTTACATTATTCTTATTATTCTTCTATCCTATTATTCAAAAAAGTGGTCTCTTACTTGCCACAATGGGTGTCTAAACTGAGGCTTCACCCTAGGAGGTTAGGTGTTCTTGAATTATTTCAAAAAATTTATTTTTTGTTTATGGTAGATGTGAGTGGCTTGGATGGGTGTGATGATTTTCCCTCTTGACATGAAACTAAAATATGTTCCTATTATTTTATTTTATTTCTTATACCTCTCTTCCATTGATCATCTCTTCATGCTATGGAGTCTATCCAATTAAAGAATGTGATGACATATGATGGATCCAGGTCCTCGATGATGCCACATTTTTCAAAGAGGTGTGCTAACAAACTTGATTTCTAGAGGATGTCAAAATTTAGATTTCATAAAGAATTTTAGATTTCACAAAACTAAATAAAAGGTTACAGATTCATGAATGATTCTTCACAGTTAAACTATAAAACATAATTGAAATAAATAAAGAAGAATAATGATAGAAATCAAAAAATGAACCAAGTACAAAGTTCTTTAATTATAACCACATTCTGTTTAGAATAATAGGTTAGTTTAGTTTAAATAATAATTATTCATATTTTTTTTTATTTTAGAAAATAAATAAAACCCAAATTTATCAATTTTTTATAAATAAAAAAGGCAAAAAATAATAATTTTTTGTGAATTAGATTAAGTGAGTAAATAAACTCTAAATCTAATCAAGTGAGACAACCCGAGTTAGTGACGATGTTACACTAATAAAACATTTTAAAATTTTCTTTTAACATGCATAATGATAGGGGTATGTAAGTGTTTTCACTGGTTTAATTCATTCATTAGTTTCTTTAATTTTTTTTGTTGGAAATGGTTTGGGTTTTAGTGTTTGCAAGTGCAGGTGTTTTCTGGTGTTTTCTGGTTTTATGTAATAGAAAGGGGATTAAATTTTTTTTTTCATTATTTATTTTTATTGTATTCTAGTGTTTTTATAATTTATGTATTAGTTTGTTTAATTATTTTTATGTTCTTATTGTGTTTTTGCAGGTGCTTGTGGTTTGGTCAAAGGTGGGGGGATGCTTCTTGGGAATGTTGGAGGTCTCAATACCAATAGTTTTTAAACTATTTGTATAGTTAAAATAAATATGAACTATACCAATTGTTTTCAAAAAATTACTATATGTAATGTGTCTTATACCAATTTTTTATAGAAAAATATTCGTATAGGTTTATACCTAGAACCAATCTCCCAACTCCATGGAGAACTATTGTGATTGCATATATCAATGGTTCTTTAGAATATACCAATTTTTTAAAATAGTTGGTATAACCTCTCCTTCTAGGAGTGTTAACATATCATAAAAGTGATATAAATTTATGTTTTATAATTATTTATTATTCTATAATTTCATTTCATAAGTATTTTAGTTTTTATTCTTAACATTGAAGTCTGTGATGAGCTTGTTTTAGTAATTTATAACAATTGAATAATGTTGTCTTAATTAATGTGTTAAATATTTATATTACCATTATAGATCAAAAAATAATAATTATTTACTTGTTAATACAAAATATTACATTTCCAAATATATCCTTGAAATAAATTTATAGCGTTTATCATGTAGGTGGTTAAACCGACCCCACAAGAATATGTTACAATCAGTGTGTGAGTATGGATATAGAAGAAAATATTTTGTTATAATATCACTATCATAAAAGTATAATGTAATTTTATCGATTTTATTATTGTGGTGAATCATTATTGGAAAGATTTATAATGTGAAGTTAAATGGAAAATATTTTTTCACTTATAAATAAATTGTTTTTCATCTTGGTATGTTCATTTTAGTAGTTTAATTTTTCAATGATCATTTATTGATAATATTTATAAAAGAATAATTGATTTATATTTATAGAATTTAAATTATGAAATAAGTTACATATCTATTCACTAAACCCATTTCTATAACCATACTATAAATTTATTGATGATAAATTGAAACATGTTGTTCAAGGAAGTCCTAGTTCACACACACACATGAACAAAAAATTTTCTTTTTTAAATTGAATGAGATAGGATATGTCATGGTTATAACATAAATATAGTAAGATTTTATTCTATTATTTTTACAGATTTCATTATATACATATGGTTGGAATGGGTTTGGAAGAGGTTGGGTGTTAAAGATAAAGGAAGTGAAAGGGTAAGTAATACTTACATTATGAATTTGGATTTTCTCTTGGAGTATCCTTTGGAAATGAAAGACTCTAAGAACTCTATCCAGGCTAGAGGCAACCAAATATATAGAGGTGATTTAGGGGAACTAAAATGGGTACATTTTCTTAAGAATTTTGAACTGTATTTGTGGCTTTAACTTGGTGGATTTGATCTCCTCCAATTACTGAAAATGTTGATGAATCATTAGAAAAGAATTTTAGGTTAGGGGTAAGAATTGAATTGCGTGAGAGTTAGGTGATTTATGTGTAAAAATCTTTCTAATATATGTTGGTATAATTTTAAAACCTAATAAATTAATTCTACATAGTCTATGTTTCAAACTGATTTAGTAAAATTCGAGCCACATTTGAGTGGCCATTTTAACATTTGTTAATCCTGATTAAAATCTAACCATATTAATTATTTTATTACAAAAAATATAAGACCACACTTTTTTACTGAATTTAAATTTGATGATTGTGAATTTTGAATAAATTTAATATAATTCAATTTCTAAATGCAATAAAATTCTCATATAAATTAAATCAAATAATGAGTTGACATATTGATTTTGTAGAAAATATTTGTTTTATTTATTAATTGTTCTTAATATTATTAAACATTAATTATATACCAAAAGTGTTATGATATTTTTATACATGTTTGAACACCATATTAAATTCTTAATCTAAAATAGATAAACTTATTTAAAAAATAAATACAATATTGAAAATATCATTTTTTGAAGAATAAATTTTTTACCATGGTAACTAATAATTACCACTGAATCTTGATTTTATTCCTAAAAATTGAAGGGAAATTATTACATAATTTAAAAATTATAATCTAGAATATGAAATCCATTATTGACTACTATAAGTGTTAAAGACGACTTTTTAATATAGGTGAATAAAAATAGGTTGTTAGAGTAAAATATTACCCATGTTTCCAAAATATTAAATTTGGATTTTATATTTTAACATTTTATTTTTAAAAGATTTATACAACTTATAAAATAAATATATTATAAATAAAAAAGGTTTCATAAAAATTTAAATCATTCCTGTATTAAGATAATGTCTTAAAAGTGAATGTTTTTTTGAAAATTCGATATTTTGTTTATTCATTTAAAAACTAAATTATTTTTTAAAAATAATTTAAAATCACCTTAAGATAATATTTATATTATTAATTTAAAAATGAATTTAGTTTAATAAAATTAAATTTTTAAATTTTTAAATTTTATCTTCTATAATGAAAAACAATCTTTAAAGGAACATAAAATTTCTTTTTATTTAAATTTCAAAATAAAAAATGTGTAAAATACATTTGATAAATAACTTATTAAATAAATAATTACATGATTATATCATCCTAATTTTTAGGTAAATAGATCCTCAAAATCTATCTGTAAGATTTATAAATATGGTAAACTCTGGTGACAGTCAAGGGTGGTAATTCCACTAGTATAGATCTCATGGAAATTTCCATGAGCTTGGATTTATCTTTCATATAATTTTGATCGAAACAAAATTTTAGGATTTTTTCATGGGATTAGTATAAGAAAACCATAGAAAGGAAAATTTATTTCCAAGATAAGAAAAATGTGCTTCATAAGGGAGACTTTCACCACTCAATTCCATTTCTTTACTTTTTCTTCATTGATTTAATAATATGGTTACATCCTTTTATAGACTATAATTTAACAATTGTATTATAACAGTAAAATTTATTTTAATATATCCTGGTTTCATTTTATTTTTTTTGTTTTTTGTGAATAATTATACTGAACTTAATAGGTTTTGAAGAAAAATATATAATTTAAAATCTTTAGGTGTCACGCATATTCAATTCAACAATTTTGAAAGTTACGTATTAAGAACATGAGGATTAATTTGATACTCCTTCACGATGAAAATATTATGATTGATATTACTATTATAAATCATACTTTATGATTGTTAATTTCATCATTTATATTGCAACATGAATAGATCATCATTCTATGTTAATACTTAAATATTCTTTGTATATTAGGTATTATTTTTCACAACAAATTTGCAAAAAAAATTAGAATATTTAAATGAATATTTTGAGTTCCTTAAGTTTAAGATATTATTTCAATGCTCTTATTATAGTAAATTAATGTTGTTCAATGACTAATATTTCAAGAATGAATTTCCCCAACAGTTATGGAGATTTTAAGATGATGATTATTGAATTATATCTCTATAAAAAGAGATCAAGAAAACCCATAGAGACAAGGGATAACATTAAAACTTTCCAATTGTGAATATTAATCTACTATTATTCTTGAGATAATATCATTATGCTAGGGTTAATTGTCAAGTGTGATTGAGCTACTATATCTATTCAAAGTTTACCAATATAAAGAGAGTTTTTTAGTTTAAAATTTTATTTTATTTATCTATTCGATTATGTTTTAATTATATTTTGTTTATGATTTTACTCACAAAATCATATTCGGTATTATTTATACTTCCATAAAAGTTATGCATCTGTGATTTTTTGAGCCTCCATGGTAAAAGTAAGGTTTTGTAATAGTTTTCCTCTACTAGAAAAGGTAGGTTGTAATAGGCTTGAGACTCACCTTCAAATATTAATATTATTTAATTTATATTATACCTCTCTTTGAGTAGATGGAGGTGAAGGGTAGGCATATGATTTTATTTATTGAAACTACTATAAAAATCTTTTATGTTCTTATCAACCTTTCTGTATTTAAAAATAATAATTTTATTTAATTCACCCTCTCCTCTTGAATATCAATAACATATTAATTAGGAAAAACTTATTGGGAGCACAAGTACATCAATTATTATTATAAAAACCCCTTTTACTTTCCAAAATCACAGAGTATCCCCCTTTACCAAACATATTATTTGGGAGCTAGTTTTTGAACCTTATTTTTATAATAACATTATTCACTCGTATCTAGGTTAAGAGAAAAAATTATCTAGAGTTTAAATAGATACACATATTATGGAAATTTTAATTAATATTTCGCTATAAAAGTAAGAAAAAAATTGAGTTCAAGTTTGAGAGATATGGCCATAACTCTGAATCGTCCTCTTGGTTTTGAAAAGTTTTTTATTTCAGTAAAGATGCCTCATTTTTTTCCTCTAAATGAATTAAATCATCTTAATAATCCTATAAATATTTGTATTGAAAATATTCAAGGATCCAAAAAATGAATTTTATATAAATTATATAGAAATAACATTTATAATATCATTTTTATTCCATTGATGTACCTTGTATTTTTGTACAGTTTGGCTCATTTCCCTCCAATTTCATCCCGAACATTCTAAATTACATCAAACTACCACGAAAATATTAAAACAAGTAAAACATACACATGTTAACATTGATTATTATGTTATAAATTTATTTATGATAATTTAAATATTTTATTATGAAATTAAACCAAAAAATAGTTAATTGCATATATATAAAGGTAGGGGAAAATGTGAACCACAATGTGATCATCAACTGATGATCATTAACTCCTATAAAAATTATCACACCTCAAAATTAAATGTAATATAATAAATTTTTAATTATTAAAATTATTTATAAAATAATGTGCCACCTATATTATTTACTCTTCAAGTTAGAATTAATTTTAAGTTTATTTATAATTGTATCCCAAGATGAATGTTCAAATTCACATTTAGATCAATAATGATTAAGTTCAACAGAAAGATCACGTATGATTTTTTCCTTTCAAATGTATTAATTTATTCAAATATATCTATAAAAATTTCATCTCGAGCATATAAATAGAGTTTTACATATTTATTTAAACCTCATAGCTTGAGGTCTCCCACTTCTCTAAACATTCTCTCATTATAAATCACTTTAAAAAATATTTATATAATGATGAGTTAGTTTTTTTCTTTTTTATTTTATATTTATATATTTTACCATTTTTATGTTTTCTTAATTTTTCTAAGAATCACTTATGGATTTCATGTGATTTATATGCATTCTTCTTTATCACATTGAAAAATAACTTATATTGTCCAATTGTCACCTCATTTATAATTCTTATAGAAATGATTGGACATGTCTTTCTCAGTCAAATACATTATTTACCTATAACATCCCCAAATGATAAAGGGTTAAATAACTAAATGATATGACTCATGTCAACAAGGTACACCTACCTTTTCATGAGCCTACCTGATTATAACTCCACAGTTAACCGTGCTTGCACTGGAGTACTGGTCAGGATGGGTTACCTTCTGGGAAGTTTCCCAGGGTGTGTGTGAGTGAGGACAAAGCACACTAGAAAGGACATGTATTGGCCTGTGGGGACAATCATTAGTCATATGACCTGTTCAAGCACGTGGGTGGACCCTCGGGTGGGCCCCACATGTCTGCGGGGCAACTGGTGGTACCTGGTGGGCTAGGACCTGGCGGCCATGTTAGGGCGGGGTGGTCGTGCTGTCCCCAGGGCCCAGTTGTCACCTTTGGTATCAGAGGTGGTACCCAACCTTAAGTGTGGTGCACTACCTGGGTTGAGATGTAGCGTCCACAACGAGGGCGTTGTGCTCTAAAGAGGGGGTGATTGTAACATCCCCGAATGATAAAGGGTTAAATGACTAAATGATATGACTCATGTCAACAAGGTGCACCTTCCTTTTCGGGATCCTGTCTAATTAGAACTCCATAGTTAAGCATGCTTAGCCTGGAGTGGTGATCAGGATAGGTGACCTTCTGGGAAGTTTCCCAGGGTGTGTGTGAGTGAGGACAAAGCACACTGGAAAGGACATGTGTTGGCCTGTGGAAACTGTCATTAGTCAGATGACTCGTTCAGGCATATGGGTGGACCCTAGGGTGGGTCCCACGTGCCTGTGGGGAAACTGGTGGTACCTGGTGGGCCAGGACCCGACGACCATGTTAAGGAGGGGTGGTTGTGCTGTCACCAGAACCCAGTTGTCACATTTGGTATCAGAGGAGGAACCCAGCCTTAAGTGTGGTGCACTGCCTGGGTTGAGTTGTAGGGCCCACAACGAGGGCGTTGTACTCTAAGGGGGGGTGATTGTAACAACCCCAAATGATAAAGGGTTAAATGACTAAATGATATGACTCATGTCAACAAGGTGCACCTTCCTTTTCGTGAGCCTACCTGATTAGAACTCCACAGTTAAGCGTGCTTGTACTGGAGTACTGGTCAGGATGGGTGACCTTCTGGGAAGTTTCTCAGGGTGTGTGTGAGTGAGGACAAAGCACACTAGAAATGACATGTGTTGGCCTGTGGGGACAATCATTAGTCATATGACTTGTTCAGGCACGTGGGTGGACCCTGGGGTGGGCCCCATGTGTCTGCGGGGCAACTGGTGATACATGGTGGGCCAGGACCAGACGGCCATGTTAGGGCAGGGTGGTTGTGCTGTCATCGGGGCCGGGATCCTGTATGATTAGAACTCCATAGTTAAGCGTGCTTGGCCTGGAGTAGTGATTAGGATGGGTGACCTTTTGGGAAGTTTCCCAGGGTGTGTGTGAGTGAGGACAAAGCACACTGGAAAGGACATGTGTTGGCATGTGGGAACTGTCATTAGTCAGATGACTCGTCCAGGCATGTGGGTGGACCCTAGGGTGTGCCCCACGTGCCTGCGGGGCAACTGGTGGTACCTGATGGGCCAGGACCTGACGGCCATGTTAAGGCGGGGTGGTTGTGCTGTCACTAGGACCCAGTTGTCACATTTGGTATCAGAGGAGGAACCCAACCATAATTGTGGTGCACTGCCTGGTTTGAGTTGTAGGGCCCACAACGAGGAAGTTGTGCTCTAAAGGTGGGGTGATTGTAACATCCCCAAATGATAAAGGGTTAAATGACTAAATGATATGACTCATGTCAACAAGGTGCACCTTCCTTTTCTTGAGCCTACCTGATTAGAACTCCACAGTTAAGCGTGCTTGCACTGAAGTACTGGTCAGGATGGATGACCTTTTGGGAAGTTTCCTAGGGTGTGTGTGAGTGAGGACAAAGCACACTGGAAAGGACATGTGTTGGCCTGTGGGGACAATCATTAGTCATATGACCTTTTCAGGCACGTGGGTGGACCCTGGTGTGGGCCCCACGTGTCTGCGGGGCAACTGGTGGTACCTGGTAGGCCAGGACCCGACGGCCATGTTAAGGCGGGGTGGTTGTGCTGTCACTGGGGCCCAGTTGTCACATTACCAAAACATTGGGAATATATTTTCATATTTTATTTCATGGATATCAGATCCTTAAATATTAATACGAGTATATAGGTAGTGATATTTGTTTGTTAGACTGTCAAAATGTCATTTATAATCTTCAACTCACACTAATATAGTGGAAAGCAAGGTCAACCCCAATAGAATATTTGATTATAGATTAACTAAAATATGAAATAAAGATGATGATGGTATAATTACCTCAAACCTGCACTCCAGGATATCATGCTAAAAACAAGATCTTTACATTTATGGATTTGATACCAATAAACAAGGCCCAATTTTAGTTATCTAGAACATAAAAAATCAAACAGAAATATTGAATAACTTATACACCCAGGGACATTTTAGGTTGAACATTTTAGATAATTAGGATAAAATCTTACATAATAATTCTCATCTCATAAATTGATCATTTCTCTTACTATACCCACATTTGCTTATTTCACAAAAAGTATTCAATATCTCCCATAAAATTCTGCACAGAAGAAAATATTTTAGATATAATTAATGAAATATCCTTTTTAAGAACCAAAGAAAATGGAAAGCATAATAATGGTGGGATAAAATGATTAGTAATGGTGAGCATAAGCATTAAATTTTGAATTTCATTGGTGTGCATAAGATGAGAATAAGGGTATGATGAAATAATCAAAGTGTGTGAGAATAATGTAAGAGAATTCATACCCATAAAGACCTTGATCATTAAACATGTGACATGTAAAAATGATTAGTAAAGGAAATTGTCTGAATAATGAATAATCATGAGCCATGTGATGTGAATAATGATCAAAGGAACCATTAAAAACTCATATATATGAGATAAAAAAAATTTGGTATCTTGGAACATAATCTTCATCACACATGTTCACTTGGGTCAGAAATAATTAAAGACCAATTAAATCTATTAGAGAAACCTCCCTAGTCTACTCCATACTTATTTCGTTTAATGAAAATGAAAATTATCTAAGGCTTTGTGAAATATATCCATCTCACCCATCGTATAAGCTTTATCTAACTCACCCATAACATAAGTTATATTGAGCTCACCCATCATCATGGGCTATATTTGGCTCATCCATCATCATTAATAATTTCCAAGTACCGTACATGAATATAACACATGGAAGATTTAATTTTAATCTTCAATATTTTAATAATGGTGTTAATTCTATTATAACTTTATTTTCCTTTGGAAATAAAATGGGTTTCATAAAAATATCTTCAAAATAAGCATTAGTCATCTAGAGAAACAATAAGGATGGTATCATGAGAACATAACATCATTTAATTATAGAACAACAATAAGTGATATTTCTATTGATGAAAAATACTTTTAAAAGAACATTTAAGACAATTATTTGAAAAATATGTAAATTTACATTTTCTTTTACAAATATTTTATAAACAATTTCATAATATTTGGAAAATAATTTCTTTAAAAATAACCGTGGAAACATATAAATGAAGATTCAAAAACAATAACAAACATTATTGTGAGAAAATCTATTCATTCTGTAAATATTAAAAATAAACATTCTTGTAAAATTTCTGTAAAGTGATTCAAAAGTGGCCCATGTAGAAAACCTTAAAAAATTACTTTTAAAACCATTTAAATAGGGTGAAATATCATAGAAAATAGATTTAGGAAATAATTCATGTCTAGAATATATATTTTTGAGTTAAGATAAAGAACGTGTAGGAATAGTTTTGATAAAATTATTTAAAAATTTTAAAACAACAATTTTAAAGAAATGCCACATTACAACCTTTTAAAACCAAAATCCATTAAAAAGAAATAACATGAGAAGGAGCATAAAATATCCTGAATATAAAAATATTCATGTTATTATATCTCAAGAGTAATTTTATACACCATATAAATTAATTAATGTGTATCAGTAAAAACATGTCTTAAAGAATATCTTTGGGTGCTTCACCATGATTATCTACTCACAATTAATCTCATTATCAAATGCTTCTTAAAATATCAAAACAAAACGTAAAAATCATCTAAAACATTGTGTAACATTACTAACTCAACCATATAAAATAATTCATCAGGGAAAACTATTCAACATTATATAATAATTAACCCTCCTATATGATTTAACTCACCATTAATTGAAATTCCACATATCACAACAATAGATCATTTAAAACGTCACTTAAAACTCTCAACCTTTCTAATATAACCCTTTAAATTTTAGTTATTTTAGGAAATTAGATATATCAGATACTCTTAAAATGGAATAAATGAACATTTTTTGATAGGAAAGAAATTAGAGTTATCCATATTACCAATATTTAATCAAAACAAGGTTTTAAAATAACTCAATTTTAAATGTCTAGGATTAATAAAACAATCATGGAGTCACTTCATTTTCACTATCATGTCTCTCCACCTAATGTATATACCTATATGTTTCATGATTTATTACACTATTAATATGAGAATATATTTTCATTCCCTAATAATAACTATAAGTTGTCACAAAACAATACAAAATTAAAGGGCTTAGTGGCAATTCTCTTTTTTTTATACGTGGAAGTTTAAACTGTCACTACATGGTTTATTGGGAGTAATGAAAACCGCCATGTATTTCACTATTCAAAATCATATAGTAGTACTTCTTCCTTTTTAGTGCTATTTTTTATATGTTTCATATTTGGATCATTTATCAGTGGTTTTCAATTAATTTCATAGTGGGTTTTTAAAAAAATAATCTGAAAAGAAAATAGAGGAAATAAGCACAACTTCCACTATATATTGTAGTGGGTGTTATATATAGATGTGGTTTATGATAACCATCACTATATATATTTTTATATTTCTTTTTTGTAAGAGTTATCATAAACCCCTCTAAATAAATTATAAAAAATTGTTTTATTTTAATATTTAATAATATATATATATATGACATACATATAATAAAATAAAACATCAATGCACAATAAACTCATTATACATACACCATCATACATCCATAGTTCTATGTATACAACCTCATTCAACACATACATAATCGTTAATATATGTATAAAAAATAAGTCCAGTGAAAATAAACCATGTTCAATATATAACTATCACATGACCTCCACTTTGTTTATATACATAAAAATCATCTCATCAAATAGAACCAAAAAAATAATCTCATCAATTGGAATAGAATAGAAGATATAAATTATAACTAGGAATAAATAATCATAATTATAGTAGAATCATTGATAATATTTACCCAAACAACAGAAATATGAACCATCACAAGTAAATTCATAAAAATTTCATTGGTCAGAATGGTCAACCTTCAACCTACTCTTAGCATCTTTCACCTATAATAAACACTATAACATTTAATAAAACAAACAAGAAATTGAATATAACTAGAATTCATTTTAAATTTTTCACATGTCATTTGTTATATTTTTAACAAAAGAGAAGAAACGTTAACAAAATAAATAATATATACGTCAAGACACTTTGAAAACATATACATACCTATTTACGATACGATTCAACACCTGAAATGGAAAAGGTATAAATATTTAATAATCTAATCAATTTTTTAATCGATATGTAGTGTTCTTAAAATTTACTTAATAAAAAAATTAAAAGAATTTCTTATAGAAGATTTTCTAATATTTCAAAAATAATTTAATGGTGGTTTATTATTATTTTACATTAATATAATGTCCTTTTAATTGGTTTTGGTCATTAAAGTCAGATTATATTATTTTAGGACACTAAGAAAGTGTTTATGAGGATCCTAAGAAAACTATAAATTGGAATGACATGACATCAATTTATACATTTCAAAAATAAATCTATGATAGTTTTCCTCAAATTTCATCATCACCCGACATCATTTTTTTGGTTTTGGCCCCCTGATACATATTTTTAAAGACATTAGTATCTTTAAAAACTATTTATTGAGTTTTTTCAATCACATCACACTACGAATGGAAATGTTTTCTGTTGGTACACATAAAAAATAGTTAAATTGTGGTTTTCCCATGATTTCAACATTGATCTACTTTCTTTTCTATGGATTTTTACAATTACATACATGTTTTAGTGATTTAAAACACTAAAAAACATTTATGGGAATCATAGGAAAACCATTACTCAAAATGATGTTTTGTTAGTTCCTAAATTTCACAAATCCATTTTGGTCATTTTTTTCACGACCTGTCCTCGGGGCCCGTGTCGTGACTACCCCAAGCCCGCCTTCCATAGGCCAGGGGCTGGCGACTAGCACCAAGGCGTAAATCCCAGTAAAAAGGGAAGGCATTGCCTTTGTAAAGTAAACTAACACTACAGAGCAAGAAAGTAGTAGAAGTAAAAACTAAGTAAAAACTGAGTACAATAGTAAGTGCGGAAAAAGTAAGTGGGCCAGAATACAAACCCAAACTGAAAGTAAAGTACAAATGGAAAGGGAAAACAGCAACTGAAAGTAAAGCCGCAACGTTGAGCTGCCCACTGGAAATCCCACCTGAAGGGTGAGTACAGATAGCCTCCACAACTCCTCGGGTCCAGCCGTCCACTCTGAGTATGTCCCGCCTAGTGGTCCACCTCCGGGTACCGACCTGCTCCGCAAGCCTCAACCACGATCAGTGCTGTCTGTCCTCTGTAACCAAAACAACTTAGTGCGGGCATAGCCCGTGCAGGGGTCAGTATAAGCTACTCAGTAGGGACCCCGAGACCCTCTAAGGTCTCCCAGAATCCACAAATGATAATCCAAAAAGGAAAGATACAATCACTAAATAACATTCGACACTGCTTAGGTATATTCCCATACATATACCTAAGTCATCAATTCCAGTACGCTCCAACTTCCGAGCCCATGTACAACCCAGTCCACAAAGGAAATAAAAACGTAAGTCCACACAGGATAGCACAACACAATCCACATAGTAAAGCAAAATAGGATTCATCTCACATAGGTATACTTCTTCGTAAGACGATAGAGATGATCAGATATTGCCACTAATTCATCTAAGCCGTCGGAACCACAAAGGATCGATAGGTACTAACCCCCGCAATGACCCACAAAGGATCTGACCCACAAAGGATCGATAGGTAACTAGCCCTCGCAATGACCCACAAAGGATCTAACCCATAAAGGATCGATAGGTAACTAACCCCGGCAATGACCCACAAAGGATCTGACCCACACAGGATCGAAAGGTAACTAACCCCCGCAATGACCCACACAGGATCAGACCCACACTGGCTCTGTAGGCGCTGGCCCACACAGGACCGCTGAGCGCTGACCCACACAAGATCGGATCCACACAGTATCGGTAGCACTGATCCACGGAGGATCACTGAGTGTTGTAGTCGTCGCCGTCGAATCCACTGAGGATCTCTATATAGTTGTCGTCGTCGTCATCGCAGTCGCAGCCAACTATAGGGTTCCCGCACACAGCAAGCTCGTTCGGGAGGGTCCGCTCCACGAGTCGAGAGGCTGATACATCAACTGACACACAGTCCGGATTTGATGTATCCAAAAGTTCTGTATCATCAACAAGAACTCAACGTCGTAGACGGCGAGTCAATCAGACGTCCGGTCTGAGATTTATTGGCTTTTCCGTCCCAGGGGCCTGGTTGGTTTTTAAGTCAAAACCAACCTGAAAGTACTCCAACTGTATCCAAACCTCGAGCGGAGTAAGAAAAAAGTTCTGTCTCAATAAGAGGAATCCAACAAAGTCCACGGCACGTCATTCGGACGTCCGGAACTCAAGTTATGAAGTTTCCGCTCCAAGGGCCTAGTTGGATTCGTGTACGAACCAACCCGGCTGAACCCAAAGTATTCCAAAACATTGAGTGCGATATACCAAAATGACCGTCTTGATCCAAGGATCGCATATCAACTGACGGTGTGTCGATCGGAGGCTCGTAGCTCAAGTTATGGGCAACAAACCGAAAAAGGTTCGGTATTAGGGGGTTCGGGCCCGGTCCGACCCGACCCGATACCCCCGGGGTCGACCCGAACCGGGTCGATCCGTCCCGGGTCCGGGTCCGGCCCGCTTGGACATGGCCCGGACGGTCGGTGCGGCGTGATGGGCACGCTGGCCAGGGGTTCGGCCGAACGGCCGAACCGTTCGGTGCAGGGGGCGCTGCCCTCGCGTGAAGCAAACCGCGGCCCCTTAATGGGGCCGCTTCGTCCGGCCAATTGGGGGTTTCAAACCCCCGGTTCCTCCATGGTCCAGCCGGCCCGCTCCGGTCGGCCGGCGTCTGCCGCCACGGGACCAATAAGACCGGTCCCCTGGCTCCGACGCCGGTGGCCCGGTTCCGGCCGCCGGTTCCGCTACATCGTCGCGGCCCGGAACCGACCGTGGCTTTCGTCCGTCTGGTGCCGCGCCCCTCCGCCGCGGCCCCGCTCCAGCCGCGGTGCTTCTGAGGTCCTACGACATGGCGTGATGGTGCCGCGTCCTTTGTTCATATTCTACAGTGTGGTGCGACAGCGCCGCGGATTTGTTGCTTACCACAGCGCGGTGCGACAGCGCCGCGTTCCTCCACTCTCCCTTTTACAATTTCTGCACGATGCTTTGGCACC
The DNA here is from genome assembly GCA_963277665.1 of Viscum album. Classification (NCBI taxonomy): domain Eukaryota; kingdom Viridiplantae; phylum Streptophyta; class Magnoliopsida; order Santalales; family Viscaceae; genus Viscum; species Viscum album. The sequence goes on from OY728130.1 coordinate 410,459,658, forward strand.
TCGTTGCCTTGTTTTCCGCATCAAAAATCCCCAACCAAAAGGGCAGGAGTGTTGGCCGTGTTCGTGCGGTCCGAACTCCTCCCGTTAATGCGATAATAGGAGGTTCAATTGAAAGGGGAAAAACGACGGAAGAAAAATCACAAAATAGAAACGCATAAAACCCCTACCTCAATGTTATCGTCACACGAGCGTTCATCGCGGAGGAAACGTCGCAGAAGAAACGTCGTAGAAGAAGCGTCGCGGAAGAAGCGTCGCGGAAGAAGCGTCGCGAAAGGAGGATCGTCGGCATCGCAGTACACGGCATCGCGTCGTCGATCTCCGAGGGTTCGGCATTCTTCGTCGCCCTTCGTCGGAGGTCGGCGTTCTTCATCGGCGAAGATGCGTTCTTCACGTTCTTCGCATTCTTCAGCGAAAGAGGATGAGGATCTTTAGGCCTTATAGATTTCTCCAAATACTCTCAATAAGAAACCCCTCAATAAAAAAAGTGTTGGTCTTATTTTATTTCCCATGCCAACATTTTGGAAATCATAAAAAGAATCCAAAAATTAATTTAATTAAATGATACGCTTAAATTGCCCAATTAATTGGGGCGTTCAAGATTTAATTCAAACGCACGGGTTGAATTTAATAAAAAGGTGGGATGCGGGTTCGTTACTTAGGAGGGATGAAACGGTGGGGCTCATGCGGGCCCCACCTCACAAATATCCTACCAAGTGGGTAGGATATTTTGGGTTCCACCCTATCCGCTTGACTTGGATTAAGTGGCTTTAAGTGAAATAAAATAAAGTGTTGCACTACTTTTATTTTATTTCTTAACTTTATCCCCAAAAATTAAAAACCACACCCGAGAAAACTCAACTCTGGAAAAGGAATTTCTAAGCAAATACCGGCGCTGCGATTCCATCGGTTCCCTTGGAATTCAATATCAAACACCAGTTCAAAAGTTATGAAACCCCGCTCGTTCGTTCACAGAATGTACCCGAGCTAAAGTTCGGAAAATGATTCTGGGCACACCGGGCCTCAGAATCAGGTGCCGTCAGGAACTGCGTTCTTGTAAAATTCCAAAAAAAAATTAACAAAAACATTTACTTGAATTTTACGAGTCTTTACATCACTCCCACATCAGGGCTTTACGTCCCCGTAAAGATACATCATAATCCAGGGAAACAAATGTGGTTACTGAGCATGCATCTGAGCCTCCTGCTCCCAAGTGCTCTCCTGGAGGTTCCCGTGCTGCCATCTGATGCACACTAGAGGAATTGATCATCCACGTAGGACCCGCTCTTGTCGATCCTCGATCTCCACCGGGACCTCCGCAAAAGTCACCCCGTCATCAACGTCCATATCCTCATGGTCAATGATATTTTTCGGGTCGTTCACGTATCTTCTCAACTGGGATACATGGAAGACGTCTTACACCCGGTGCAAATGAGGTGGTAGAGCCAGGTGATAATCCCCCTCGCCAATTCTGTTGAGGACCTGGAATGGTCCGATGAAGCATGGAGACAACTTTCCGCCTCGGCCAAATCTATGTAAACCACGTCGAGGTGAGACACGCAAGAAGAAGTGGTTGCGATCCTTGAACTCAAATGGCCTCCGCCTCCTGTCAGCATAAGACTTCTGCCGGCTCTGAGCTGTCCTCATCCACTCCTGGATGACCTGGACCTTCTCTGTCGTGGCCTGGACCATCTCCGGTCCCACAAGTACTGACTCCCCAGGGTCTGTCGAGCACAAAGGAGATCTGCAAGGTCAGTCGTACAACGCCTCGTATGGTGCCATCTCGATGGTTGACTGGTAGCTGCTGTTGTACGCAAACTCCACCATGGGTAGGTGGTCCTCCCAGCTATGACCAAAGTTGAGGACACATGCACGGAGCATGTCCTCGAGAGTCTGAATGGTCATATCCGTCTGACCATTTGTCTGAGGGTGAAAGGCGGTGCTCAGACATAACTGCATCCCGAACGCCTCCTGCAACCCCTTCCAAAGTCGGGAAGTAAAGCGAGCATCTCGATCGGAGACGATAGATGATGGTATACCATGAAGCCGCATAATCTCCTGGACGTAGAGACATCCCAGGCTCTCTACTGAGCCCTGCTCTCTGATGGGTAAGAAGTTAGCTGACTTGGTGAGTCGGTTGACAATCACCCAAATAGAGTCGTGACCTCTGGAAGTGCGTGGAAGTCCTTTCACGAAGTCCATAGATAACCCGTCCCACTTCCACTCAGGGAGCTCCAAGGGTTGTACCAAACCTACTGGTACCTGATGCTCTACCTTCACCTGCTGGCAGGTGAGGCATCGAGAAACGAACTCTACCACAACCTTCTTCATGCCCGGACACCAGTTCTGTCGTCTGAGATCCTGGTACATCTTCGCCACTCCAGGATGTACCGCCAAAGGAGAAGTGTGAAACTCTCTCAGCACCTCCTCCTGTAAAGAAACTGGTACCAAGGTACGTCCTCTAAAAAGGACGTCATGCTCTGCTCTAAAGGAGAAACCCTCAGGTGCCTGTCCAGAGGATATCTGTGCACGCCGCATCTCATAGTCAGCGTCCCCACGATGTGCCTCTATGATCTGTTGTAGTAGTGGAGGGGTGACTGTGAGAGACTAAAGGAAGGCTGATCCATCTCTATCCATGAAGGATATCTGCAAAGCGGCTAGCTGCTCTGTCACCTCCTCAAGTAGCTGAATGCACGTCCTCTAGCTGAGAGCATCGGCTACTACGTTCCCCTTCCCAAGAGTATAGACTATCTCAAATTCATTGTCCTGGGGGAACTCGATCCATCTCCGGTGTCTCAGTTTTAGGTCCTTCTGAGAGAAGACGTACCTGAGACTCTGATGGTCAGAAAAGACTGTAAAGCGCTCTCCCATCAGGTAGTGATGCCATGTCATCAGAGTGAAGACCACTACTGCTAACTCCAGGTCATGGGTAGCGTAGTTCTGCTCATGCGGCCTCAAATGACGTGATCCATAGGCGATCACCGCCCGCTCCTACATCAGGACACATCCGAGTCTAGTCCCTGATGCATCGTAGTAGACTACGTACCCTACTCCCTCATCCGTAATCCTTAAGATAGGGGACCTGTTCAATCTCTGTCTCAGCTCCTGGAAGCTCTACTGACATATTTCTGACCACACAAATGGTTTCCCCTTATTCGTAAGAGATTAAAGTGGTGACGCAACTCTGGAGAAGTCTGTCACAAATCTCCGATAGTATCCATCGAGTCCCAAGAAACTCCGCACCTCCGTCACGCTCATGGGTGGCTCCCAAGCTAGCACTGCCTTGATCTTCGCAGGATCCACTGCAACTCCTGCCTCAGAGATGACGTGTCCCAAGAAGTGGACCTCATGTATCCAGAACTGACACTTCGAGAGCTTGACATAAAGCTGGTGCTCTAGGAGTGTTTCTAGTACAACCCACAAGTGGTAGGCGTGCTCCTCCTCAGTCGTCGAGTATATCAAAATGTCGTCGATGAAGACCACGATAAATAGATCGAGGTATGGCTGGAAGATCCTGTTCATGAGGCCCATGAATACTGCGGGAGAATTGGTTACGCCGAAGGGAATAACCAAGAACTCATAGTGGCCATACCGACATCTGAAGGCCGTCTTCTGCACGTCCTCGTCCCGAACTCTGAGCTGATGATATCCTAACCTGAGGTCTATCTTTAAGAACCACCGTGCTCCATTGAGCTGATTGAAGAGGTCATCAATCCTCGGTAGCAGATACTTGTTCCTCACTGTCACTTGGTTCAGGAAACGATGGTCGAAACATAGTCGCAAGCTCCCGTACGCCTTCTTGGTGAACAATATCGGGGAAGCCCAGGGTGAAACACTAGGTCAGATAAATCCCTTGCCCTGCAAGTCCTCTAAATGTACTCATAGCTCTCAAAGCTCAGCGGGGGCCATCCGATATGCTGGAGTGGATATCGTGGATGTCTCGGGGTACAGGTCAACATAAAAGTCTACCTCTCTGCGAGGAGGTAGTCCTGGAATGTCTTCGGGAAAGATGTCCACATACTGATCCACCACTGCAGGAAAACTAGGACTCTGCACGTCAACTGCTCCTAGGATGAGGCTATCCAACTGATGAGTGATGGGATGTCCTATCCTTTCCGAGAGTCCATCATGTGCTTCGAAGGCTCCCTTCTCACCGGTGAATGTGGAAAAGCTCTCGTCGGTGCGTACACATCGCACCTTGCACCTAATACAGTCGATCTAAGCATGGACTATAGATAACCAATCCATGCCCAAGATAATGTCATAAGGCCTCGACGCCGCAGCAAGAAGATCCCAGCTGAAGCTCTCGACTCATAGAGTAAGATCACACTGCTGGCACCAGGGCGTAATCGTCGAGTCTCCTCCTATAGAGGTCTCTAGCTGTAAGGATCGAGCCAACAGCTCTGTCGGAATCTCCGAGCTCCGAACGAGGGCAGCGGCTCTGAAAGAGTGACTTGCTCCTGTGTCTATAAGAATTGCAGCAAGGGTAGAATAGACATAGATAGTACCTCGAATAATCTTGGGCGCGCCATGGTCGTAGGCCTCCGCTGCCTAGAGTTGTGCCTGTCTCTGCCCGCCAGCTCCCTGTATTCGGGGTGGACCTATTGGTGGTGGTGGTGGTGGTAGATCCTCAAAGTGTCACCCACCACCTGCTGCTCGGACAACTCCTCTTCCTCATCCTCATGCTCCCTGTAGACCGCCACGGTCGACCCTCTGCCTCTTCCTGGGTGGCCCCTCAACCGTCTGCTGCTCCTCGGCACGGTGGGTCGGGCAGTCACGAGCCAGGTGGCCCTGCCCGCCGCATGTGTAGCACTGCCTGCCTCTCAAAAGACTGGCTTCGCACTGTGTGCCCCGCACTGCTGAGCCAGTGTCCTGAGGTCGTCTTCCTGAGGGTCTGGTCTACCTGGACCCATGAGTCATCTGTCGACTGCCTGCTATCGAAGACTCTGCTACGTGCCGCCCCGCGATAGGTCTTGCTGTTGAAGAAGGCTCAGCATGAAAGCTCTCGATCAAAAGGGATCGCTCCAGTACTCCTGCCTGGGTCCAAATGCTGAGGTAGATCAGCGATGCCCTGATCTCATGCCTCAATCCCTGCTCAAAGGTCCGGGCCCGGAAAAATGGGTCTCGTACCATGTCTGTCAATTAGCGTGAGAGATCGGTAAATCTCATCGAGTACTGGGCGACCGTCAAGCTTCCCTACCGCAGCTGAAGAAGCTCCTGGATGTGCACCGCACGGAGGGTGGCTGGGACGAACTCTGAGCGGAAGAGGCTCTCAAAGTCCGTCCAGAGGAGAGATGCCTCATCATGCACCTACAGCATCAAGATCCACCATCGGCTCGCTGCCACGTGCAGTAGGCTCGCAGTGAGGATCACCATGAGGTCTTTTGGTGTCCTCACTAACCTGAAAACATGTACCACTGCCTCCAGCCAATCCTCGGCTGTCTGGGGGTCCATCTCCCCACAGAACCTAGGTGGTCGTTGGTGCTGGAACTCATTCAGTGCAATAAGGTGACGTGCATCGTCAGCGGCTGGGGCTGGAATCATTGGTGGCTCGGGGGGTAAATTTACCGTCGGTGCCTCAGCTGTCAAAGGGCCCAGCACCAAGGCCTCGTCACTCGGTGAGTTGTCGTCACGCACAACTCTCGAAACCCTAGCTGGCGATAGTCGTGGGGCCATCCTGAAAAGGAACAGGTGCTCCATGGTCAAAACAGTATACTTGGTGAGCTGACACAAAGTAATCACAACAAAAACTTGAAACACACATGCAATCAATATTTTCGTTCATTAAGTCGGAAATCAAATGTCAGGGTCCTGGTGTATGGATATGTCAGTCGCCGCACCAACACTGGACTCTCTGGACTGATAACCACACTCAATACGCTTAACACTATTGCTTCACATAGAAAAAGATCAAAGTCCAAAGTTCTATGGTAGAACCAAACTCCTTTGATACCAATTTGTCATGACCAGTCCTCGGGGCCCGTGTCGTGACTACCCAAAGCCCGCCTTCCATAGGCCAGGGGCTGGCGATTAGCACCAAGGCGTAAATCCCGGTAAAAAGGGAAGACATTGCCTTTGTAAAGTAAAAAACACCACAATGCGAGGAAGCAGTATAAGTAAACACTAAGTAAAAAACTGAGTGCAACAGTAAGTGCGGAAAAAGTAAGTGGGCTAGAATACAAACCCAAACTGAATGTAAAGTACAACTGGAAAGGGAAAACAACAACTAAAAGTAAAGCTGCAACGTCGAGCTGTCCACTGGAAATCCCACCAGAAGGGTGAGTGCAGATAGCCTCCACAGCTCCTCGGGTCCAGCCGTCCACTCTAAGTACATCCCGCCAAGTGGTCCACCTCTGGGTACCAACCTGCTTCGCAAGCCTCAACCACGATCAGCAATGTCCGTCGTCTGCAACCAACACAACGTAGTGCGGGTATAGCCCATGCAGGGGTGAGTATAAGCTACTCAGTAGGGACCTCGAGACCCCCGAAGGTCGCCCAGAATCCACAAAGGATAATCCACAGAGGAAAGATACAATCACGAAGTAACATTCGACACTGCTTAGGTATATGCCCATACATATACCTAAGTAATCAATTCCAGTACGCTCCAACTTCCGAGCCCATGTACAACCCAGTACACACAGGAAAGAAAAACGTAAATCCACACAGGATAGCACAACACAATCCACATAGGAATGAAAAACAGGATTCATCTCACATAGGTATACTTCTTCTTAAGACGATAGAGATGATCATATATTCCCACTGATTCATCTAAGCCGTCGGACCCACAAAGGATTGATAGGTACTAACCCCCGCACTGACCCACAAAGGATCAATAGGTAACTAACCCCCGCAATGACCCACAAAGGATCTGACCCACAAAGGATCGATGGGTAACTAACCCCCGAAATGACCCAAAAAGGATCTAACCCACACAGGATCGAAAGGTAACTAACCCCCGCAAAGACCCACACAGGATCGGACCCACACAGGATCTGTAGGCGCTGGCCCACACAGGACCGCTGAGCGCTGACCCACACAGGATAGAACCCACACATAATTGGTAGCACTGATCCACGTAGTATTGCTGAGTGTTGTAGTCACCGTCGTCAAATCCACTGAGGATCTCTGTACAGTCTTCGTCGTCGTCGTCGTAGTCGCAGCCAGCTCTAGGGTTCCCGCACACAGCAAGCTCGTTCGGGAGGGTCTGCTTCACGAGCCGAGAGGCTGATACATCAACTAACACACAGTCCAGATTTGATGTATCCAAAAGTTCTGTATCGTCAACAGGAACTCAACATCGCAGACGGCACGTCAATCGGATGCCCGGTCTGAGAGTTATTGGCTTTTTCGTCCAAGGGGCCCGGTTGGTTTTTAAGTCAAAACCAACCCGAAAGTACTCCAACTATGTCCAAAACTTGATCAGAGTAAGCCAAAAGTTCTGTCTCACTAAGAGGAATCCAACAAAGTCGACGGCACGTCATTCGGACGTCCGGAACTCGAGTTATGAGCGTTTCTGCTCCGAGGGCCCGGTTGGTTTTGTGTACGAACCAACCCGGTCGAACCCAAAGTATTCCGAAACCTTGAGTTAGATATACCAAAACGACCACCTTGATCCAAGGATCGCATCACAACTGACGGTGCATCGATCGAAGGCCCATAGATCAAGTTATGGGCAACAGACCGAAAAAGGTTCGGTATTAGGGGGTTCGGGCCCGGTCAGACCCCACCCGATACCCCCAGGGTCTGCCCGAACCGGATTGACCCGTCTCGGGTCCGGGTTCGGCCCGCTTGGTCGTGGCCCGGCCCGGTCGACGTGGCCCGGCCCAGCCCGGCCTGGGCGCGGCCTGGCCCGGTCTGGCGGACCGGCCAGGCAGGCAGCCCGGCACGTTGGCCTGGGGTTCGGCCGAACGGCCGAACCATTCGGGGCGGGGGGTGCTGCCCCCACATGAAGAAAACCGCGGCCCCATAATGGGGCTGATTCGTTCGGCCAACCGGGGGTTTTGAACACCCGGTTCCTCCATGGTCCGGCCGGCCCGCTCCGGCTGACCGGTTTCTGCCGCCACGGGACCGGCACGGCAGGTCCCCTTGCTCTGACATTGGTGGCCCGGTCCCGGCCCCCGGTTCCGCTGCATCGTAGTGGCCTTCATCCGTCCGGGGCGGCGCGGCAGCGCCGCGCCCCTCCGCCGTCACCCCGCTCCGGCCGCGGTGCTTCTGAGGTCCTCCGGTGTGGCGTGATGGCACCGCGTCCTTTGTTCATCTTCTACGACGTGGCGCGACTCTCCGCGGATTTGTTTCTTCCCACGGCGCGTTCCTCCGCTCTCCCTTTTAAAATTTCCGCACGATACTTCGGCACCGCGTTGCCTTGTTCGCCGCATCAAAAATACACAACCAAAAGGGGAGGAGTGTCGGCTATGTTCGTGCGGTCCGACCTCCTCCCGTTAATGCGATAACAGGTGGTTTAATTGAAAGGGGAAAAACAATAGAAGAAAAATCACAAAATAGAAATGCATAAAACCCCTACCTCAACGTTGTCATCGCACAGGTGTTCGTCGCGGAGGAAACGTCGCTGATGAAACGTCGCGGAAGAAGCGTCACGGAAGGAGTATCGTCGGCATCGCGGTACACGGCGTCGCGTCGTCGATCTCCGAGGTTTCGGCGTTCTTCGTTGCCCTTCGTCAGAGGTCGGCATTCTTCGTCAGTAAAGATGCGTTCTTCGCGTTTTTCAGTGAAGGAGGATGAAGATCTTCAAGCCTTAGGGATTTCTCCAAATCCTCTCAACAAGCAACCCCTCAAGAAAAAAAGTGTTGGTCTTATTTTATTACCCATGACAACGTTTTTGAAATCTTAAAAAGAATCCAACAATTAATTTAATTAAATTATTGGGGTGTTCAAGATTTAATTCAAACGCACGGGTTGACTTTAATAAAAAGGGGGGTTGCTGGTGCGTTACTTAAGAGGGAAGAAACGGTGGGGCTCGTGCCAGCCCCACCTCTCAAATATCCTACCAAGTGAGTAGGATATTTTGGGTTCCACCCTATCCGCTTAACTTGGCTTAAGTGGCTTTAACTGAAATAAAGTAAAGTGTTGCCCTACTTTTATTTTATTTCTTAACTTTAACCCCAAAAATTAAAAACCACACCCGAGAAAACGCAACTTAGGAAAAGGCATTTCTAAGAAAATATCGGTGCTACAATTCCATCGGTGCCCTCGGAATTCGATTCCGAGCACCGGTTTAAATGTTAGGAAACCCCGCTCATTCGTTCCCTGAACATATCCGAGCTAAACTTCAGAAAATGATTCCTGGCACACCGGGCCTCAGAATCAGGTGCCGTCAGGAACTACGTTCTTGTAAAATTCCAAAGAAAATTAAGAAAAAAAATTCCTTGAATTTTTCAGGTCATTACAATTTTCATCAAATTTAATTATCATCAATTGAGTTTCTCTTGTTTTCTCTCCTTATCACATGTTATAAAGACATTATTAACTTTAAAATATATTTCTTGAGTCATTCTGAGCACAAATGGTATCATATTGACTTGTTTTCTATGTGTAAATATAAAAAATAACTCAATAGTTGTTTTACCATTATATAACATCAATTTTATGTAGTTTTCTATGGTTTTTCCATTACATACACATTTTAGTGTTTTAAAACAATAAAAAATAATATATAGGAATCATAGAAAAAATGTTACTCAAAATGAAATAATTTCAGATCCAACATTTCAAAAATCAAATTATGATCATTCTCCTATGATTTCATAGTGATATGATATTTTTTCATGGTTTTGACACCAGAGACCATGACTAAATATACTTTGGTATCTTTTAAAAAATTATTATGTCATTACAAGTACAGCAGAAGTATAATTAAAATGATGTCTATGTCCACACATCACAAATAATTCAATGGTGGTTTTCCCTTGATTTAATGTCAATATGAGGTCATTTAATATATTTTTTATCATTAAATGCATGTTTTAGAGTTTTAAAACACTAAATACACGTTTAAAGAAATTCTAAGAATATCATTACTCATAATGATGTGTATTTAGTTCCTATATTTCAAAAATCAATATACAATCATTTTCCTCTGATTTCATGGCCATCTGACATTGTTTTCCTAGTTTTGACTCACTTAAATATGTTTTTAAATACTTCATTGTCCTTTAAAACTATTTATTGAGTCATCATGATAACACCTCACATTAGATGGACATTTTTTATACACATAAACATAAAAAATAATTCAATGGTGATTTTTTCATGATTTCACATCAATCTGAGGTCATTTGAAATTTTTTTACCATCACATGCATGTTATAGTGTTTTAAAACATTAAAAACGTGATTACATGAATATCTGAAAAACCATTACTCAAAATAATGTTTTCCCAATTCCTAGATTTCATGAATAAATCTACAATAGTTTTTCTCTAATTTCATGGCCTTATTATGTCGTTTTACTAATTTTTACACACTAACACACATTTTAAAGACTTTGATATCTTAGGAAACTGTTTATTAATACATTCTAAGCACACCAACAACTGGATCGATGTTTTTCCAACACATACACATATAAAATAATTAAATGGTGGTTTTCCCACTATTTCACATCAATATGAGGTTTTTTCTTTGGTTTTGACTATTACCCACATGTTTGAGTGCTTTAAAATACTAAAAATACATTTATTGGAATCCTGGGAAAACCATTACTCAAAATGACATGTCATCTATTTCAATTTTTAAATAATAAATCTATGGTTATTTTCCTCTGATTTATTGGACATATGAAATTATTTTTAAAGATTTTACCCCGTGACGCATGATTTTAAAAGACTTCAGTATCTTTTAAAAAATTATATTGAGTCATTCTGAGAACACCATACATCAAATTGATATGTTGTCTATGCATATACATCAAAAATAATTCAACAATGGTTTCCCCATGATTTATATAAATAGGATGTCATTTTATATGGTATTTACCAGTACATGTGGATTTTAGAGTTTTAAAACACTAAAATTTCATTTGCAAGCTTCCTTAAAAGGCCATTACTCAGAATAACATGTCGTTGATTCCATATTTTAAAAAATAAATCTATGGTCATTTTATTAGGTTTATATTGACATGTAATATTTTTTCACAAATTTTGACTACCAGACATGCATTTTTAATGACTTTGGTATCTTTAAAAACTATTTATTGAGTCATTATGAGAACACCACACATCTAATTGACATTTTTTATATGAGTATGCATCAAAAATAATTCAACAAGGGTTATACCATGATTTCACATAAATATGGGGTTTTTATTTGGTTTTGACCATTACACACATGTTTTAGAGTTATAAAACAATAACAATGTGTTTATAGATATTCTGGGAAAATCATTACTCAAAATGAAATGTTTTCAATTCCAACATTTCACAAGTAAATATATGGTCATTCTCATATTATTTCATGACCATCTAACATTTCTTTCTAGTTTGGACCCCTTGACATGCAATTTTAATGACATTGGTGTCTTTAAATATGTTTGTTACACATCTAAAATTGAGAAAATAAGCTCGTATTATTTTTAAATATTAAGAAAATGATTCATAATTAATTTTTTATGTGGATGAATCAAATTCAATTAAATCTAACACATGATGTGGTAAGTATGACTCTAAGTTCATGTATTGAATATAAAAGTTCCATTTTAGTATAAATCATCTATCACACTATGAAAGTTGAGAAAACAATTATATATTGTTTCCAAACCTTAGAAAAATGATCAATAATTCATTTTATGTGTAGGAATTGATCATACCTCAATCAGACACATAATGTGAGTGGTATGAATCAAAATGTGTGTTTTTGATATAAGTGTCATTTTACTTAAAAATGCTTATCACATAATTAAAACCAAGAAAAGGAGATAAAATTGTTTTCAAAATTTTAGACAATTATCCATAATTCTATTTTGACATATTGGAATTGACCACACATCAAACTGACACACTATTTGTCTGGTATGACTAGAAGTACATGTTCGCAATATAAAAGAGTAATTTTAGTTTTATTAATGAATGTTGTATACGTTATTTTCAAATGTGTGAATGATCTATGGATTTTATAATTTACCTCAGTAAGATGATCTATAAGGATGGAAATTTCCTTATGGTTAATGCCTGTCATTCGTGAAAATATAAAAACTAAATCATTTCCATTGTCAACCTAAATCGATCCATTGTTCGACTATAAGATACATTTTCTTGCACTTTTTCTTTCAAACATGAAATTTCTATTTTCACCACCCAATCAACAACACTGGTTGAACCTCTAATGGGTGTAGGGGTAAATGATGACCATGCCCTACTAAAGACAGCAGATGGAGTCGGCCCAAAACCCATCACTCGTACATGCTCAGGATGCTCCTTCCCTAAAACGATTTCAATTGCATTAGTATATGAAACCAATGATGATTGTGAACGGTTTTCCTGTCATGATTCTTGAATTTTAAGCTATTAATATAACAATTTTAACAATTATTTTCTAAATTATTTAAACATCATAATATTATCTAATTAATAAATTTTCCATTATTATTTAATGTGATTTTATTCCCATTAAAATATAATAAAGAAAACTAAATTATAACAACAATCAAGCCTTAAATTCAAATAATTGGGGGCAGGCTACATGGGTCAAAGGGTTCCAAATTAGAATCATTTGATCCATATATCCAAACCCATTTAATTGGGTTTAATTATTTTTTCTTATAATTTTTTATTCAATATTATGTTTTTATAGTAATTAAATAACATGAAATATTAATAGAAAGTACTTACTCTAATATCTTTTGTAGGTTCATTTACAAAACTGTCATCAGGTTTCCTGTGAACTTTAATCCATATCTATGTATGGCTAAAAAATTGACTTAATTCATTAGACTTTATAAAAATATACATAAGTTGTTAAAAAAACTTTAATTATAATATAATAATATATATAATAATTTATAAAATATAAACCCATATTTTTCTTTTTCTCAAAACACATAGAGATCTTGTGATATGAGGAATGAATTATTTCTCCCAATTCATAGTATTTTTTAGATAATTCCTTCAAAAAATAGCAATATTAATAAAAATTATTATTTTTATTTTTTCAATGTTATTAAGATAATGTAAAATATTAAATTATCTCATGAGATGAATCTCTATTAATATCGACAAAAGTCCTTCACTCCTTAAGAGAAATTCTATCAGACACTTACTCAAACATTTGTCAAGATCTCATAGATGCGTTATTAAACTCATGTTATAATCTTCTTTTAGAATCTCTTTACATCTTGCCTAAGTTTTTTAGAGACCATGGCCATGAAATGGAGTTAGGGATTTCAAAATGAAAAAATATCTAGAAATAAAAAATCCAACACATTATAAGTATATTATTAATTTTACTCATATATTTTTAAATTAGTCATCAATGAATATTAAATTACTATTACCTTTACTTGATTATCAAAGACCTCATTTTTCAATGTTGTAGTAATATGCCTTTAATATTTATAATTAATAATAAATCTCACCATCTCACAAGAAAACTCCCTAAGAATCTCTTTATTCATTCTAAAAGCATCACCAGTAGGTACCCTAAACTCATCAAATGGAATGATAATCTTGAAGAGTTTCAATTCCAATACATATTCCATGTTCATATTTAAATACCTTCTATTTTATCATTATCTGTTTGAAAAATAAAATAAACAATTAATAAAATATCTTGGTTTTTTATATAATGGAATACACACCAGTAATGGGAACTCACTAATATCTCCCAGAAAAATGAGTGACCAACTGATCCATATCTATAGGTACATCATACAGTGGGATACCAACTATATCTACAAGAATTTATGGACTGCTAAAAGTCTCTTGTATAGCGGAATCACTCAGATCCACTAAAGATAATAGTTGTGGTGGTGTGCTCTGATATATTGATCAGCTGTGATCTCTAATTTTTTTGTTCTCAACATACCTACAATTCAAATGGATCAGATAAGTTCAATGTATAAAAAAAATGAAATGTACAATATTTTTATAAATAATAGAATAGTGTATATATGTAAAAACAGATATAATTGATAAATTTAAATATGTATATATATATACATTCAATTATCTTCATATTCATTGTCTTCATTATTATCAACCTCTATTATGATGAATAATTCATTTTGATTCACTTTTGGAAGTTCTATTGTTTCAATATTTTTGGGGAAAAACTATTCAATGTTTTGTGGCTATTAAGGTTCACTATCTCAAAGTACCAATTGATCTCCGTCACCCATATCAAACAAGTCTCTCTGGTTTTATTGTACAATAACACTCCATCCTTCATGTATTTAATCATTCACATAATAAACCATATTCACTTGTGAATCCAATATAAATGGATCATGCTTTACATTCTCACTAGTATGGATCAAGCAAGATGAGTTAACAGAATTAAAATATAATTAATATTTTATTATAACCCTATCAATGTTGACCCATATGAATTTATTAATAAAATTGAAAATATTTCATGATATTTTAAATTGATTATATTAATTAGGATTCCATAGTATAACACTTCATCAATTCTAAATAAATCATTATTTTTAGTTTTCAAATCATATTGATGATAAATTGAATGAAACATGAATCCACGAATATTTTAGGAATCAGATCTCTTAGACTACCTTAGAGGACCTCGTGCCAAAAACATCAAATCATTTAAAATTTCAACATGATTCTCAACTTTAATTATTTGTATAGAAAGATATAAGGTGTTACTTTTAACATATAAAAAATAACTGCATGTCAATAATATGAGTAAGATTATATACTTACCTAATGGGTGAACCATTCAACTATATCCTTATTAAAAAATTTTGTTAAGTCTATATCATTTTAATCTCAACCCCTTAATCGCCTCTTTGTTTCCAATATCAATTTTTCAATAAATGGATCTATAATTTGACTATTGAGTATCATATATCTGTGCGCTTATAGTAACTCTGATTTACATAGAATAAAATCAGGCCCATTTCCAATTCATTATCCAATATTTGTAAATATAGATGACTGCTTTTCAAAATGATAATTATTGGAAATGTCATTAACACATCCAAATTCTTTGAATCTAATCTCAATACCATGCAAATACCTAGAATAAAATGTCAATAACCCTTTAATTATATAACCTTCATAAATAGAGTCTTATGGTTGAGCATTATTTCTCACATATGATTTCAAATGACATATGTACCTAATGAAAAAAATTAAGAAACATATTTAAAAAAAAATCAATTATTTTATAAAATTTATTCATCAATTAAAATTTATATATATTAACTTTCCTCTCAATTGGATACATCCATCAATAGTGTTCCAGTCTATCATGTTCAACTTCTTCAACCAAATGAATCGTCAAATGAATCATGAATGGGAATAATGAAGGGTGGAATAATATCTCTGAATGAAAAGGTTTCAATGAAATTATTTCATGAAGTTTGTCAAGATCAGTAGGATTTAGAGTTCTTCCTTAAAGATCTATTAAAAAGGTACATAACTCAACTAGAACCTTAATTATATTTTCTGGTAACATAATACTCAATGCTAATGGTAACAAAACCTCCATCAAAATATGTGGTTCGGGACTTCTCAATCCATGTAACATTCAATGTTTTAATTCAAAACACCATGAAATGTTACTTGAATATCCATCTAGAAATATTAAATTATTTAAATTTTTAATGAATACATCATTATATATATTTTTCATTGTAAAAAAAATTTAAGGATACATTCCATTCTTATTTTTCCACAAACCATGATTTATATTCATTAATTATAAATCCTTATGAGCATTAATCTGATACTTTAATTTACCATTCACATTATGTAATGTAAAAATTACATCTTTATAGGTGTTATTCTCAATATGAATTACATCAAGAATATGGCATATCAAATTAAACACCCAAAATGGAAGTTTGAACAATATAACCATTTTCTCTCACTATTTTTTTCTAGATACTTCATATGTTATACGTCAAACCCTTTTCCCCACTTCTTTCAACTGATTATATTTTTCAAAATGTACAGTGAAATTATCTAATTTTTCCAATATTAATAAACTAGATACACCTTCAGTGGATTTCCCACTTCAATATCTCTGTTTAATTTTTTCTTATTAAACCTGAATTTATCATAATCATCAAGAAATTGATGATGGAACATAAAAAAAATTTCTTCTCTGAGGTAATCATTGAGGTTCAAAATAAAAATTAAAATCTGGACAAGCCAAACCAGTATAATTTTCAAAGATGTATAATTTTCCTAGTCTAGAAAAGTTACTAATTTTCCGCATTAATGAATTGTGGATTTTGAATAGTTTTTTCCCTAAATCATCATACGATTCCACATCATTATCCCATAATTCTCACAGTTATTTGATTATAGGTTGAAAGTATACATCATTTTCATTTCTAAAAATTTTCATTCTATGAATAATCATCAAAATAATGAAAGAATTATTATATATACAAATCAAAGGAGGTATATTATAGGGGTCAAAATAGCTATCCAAATGATATAAATAGTACTTAATGTACTAAAAGGGTTAAAACAAACAGAATCCAATACCAAATATACATTCTAAGAATTTGTAGATAAATATGGATATAATGAATCAAATACCTTCCATGATGTTGAATCTTTTGGATGTATCATCAAGATATTATTGTCATAGTCTTGATAGTTCCACTTCATGTCATATGTAGTATTATATGAGATGAATAATATTTTCAAGCATTGTTTCCGAGGAAATTCATATAATACCCTTATAAGAGTTTTCTTATATTTTTTCTTAATGGGTTTTTATTAATTTATACTCTCATTATTTTTCATTGAATTCCATATTTTTATGTAGAATATTATTCATTATTATGTATTGAAATCTTCTCCATATTAAATCATGTAATCATTAGGGAATTGATATATCTTTGTATAATCAATTGCAAGTTTTTTGATGATTTTGTTCCTCTCATACAGTGATACATGGATCCTAGATTCTCAAAACACATCATGAAGAAACTCTAAAATCATGTACAATTCTTTGTCAACAATTCTATAGATACACTTGATATGATACACCTCAAGTATAAAAAACAAATTCAAATACATAGAACACCCTTTATACAATTTTTGTGGTTTGTATTCATCTAATTCCTAAAACTCTTTTTTCACTGATGTTATAAGAAATAATAACCTTGTTGTGATCAAATTAAGAGTTTCTTTATCTATTAAAACCTTTTACATTTTATCATGTAAATTAAAAGGGGTCATTTATCATGTTTTCACCTAAATTATCTTATAGTAGTTCACTTTGTGTTTCATTAATAGGACATTCATTTTTTTTAATTCCAATAACATTCGATTCACTATTCAAAATCCAACATTTATATTGAGAAATAAATTTTTTCTATATAAGATTCTCATATTTTGTGTTTCTATTCAACCATCAATTGAATTTACAATCATGACATTGAAATTTTATTCCACCATCCACTTTTCAGTTTGAAATTTCATAACCAAAAAACTCTTACAAATCCTTGGCATATAGAGGTGTGTTTTTAGGTAAATTAATCCATCTTGTATCCATAGGTATTGGATTTTCATGTTTCTCCCTTTACATTAAGATATAAAAATTTAAATTTATAAAAAAATTATAATAAAAATTAAACATCACCCAACTACTTTATTGAATATGGTAGGGTCTTGATTCAAAAGAACACAAATTTAACATAAAAATAGTTTATTCCAACCTGAAAAACATAAAAAATTTAAATGAATAAATATTAAACATCATAATAATATGGTCAGATGTAATGGAATAAGTTCACTAAGATGAGAAGGGAGTGAAACTAATAAGGGTATGGGAAATTGGGTCAAGATATAGGCAGGAGGATGATGAGATTATGGATATAAGGGGGTCAAGGTTATTTGAAACATCGAGGGTTGTAATAATTTGGAAAAGGGGAAGATAGGCCATTGTTGGGGGTCGAAGTTGAGGAGTATGGGGGTTGTTGTGGGGTTGTTGTTGGGGAGTGTGGGGATCAGGATCACAGGGATCAAAGTGGGGAGAGGAGATCCTCATCAAGGAGAAGGGAGTTGATTTAATAGTGATCAGATGTAAGGGAGGGGCGTTTTTCATTAAGTATTAGGGGGATCAAGTCCATGGGGATTGAGGGGCTAAGGGGTTTGTGGGGAGAGGGGTCAAATTAGTGCATATTTTAAATATTTAATGACGTTTTATAAAAAAACTCAGTGAAATGTAAATATAAAAAAATATCGATGGTTATATTTCTAACCCCCTCGCTCTAGAAGCCCAGAGTCAGTGCATTATTATGTATCATTGGAATGATTATAAAATATAAAGTCTCAAAGGACTGATTATTTTAGTAGCCTTGGAAGTACTAGATACATTCATAAGGTTTACATAACATCATAAAATAGAAAATTACAAAATTATTGTTTCAATAGATAACACCAATATACCATAGACTATCCCTGCAGGTTAGTCATAATATACTTCTTTGCATCCTGTGAAAAATAAATCATTTAAAGGGGGAGATCAGATGCTCAGTAAGGATAACATTACAGTGGAAACTTTCATAAATAATCATAAACATCTAAGGCAGAGTATAAGACTAAAACAAAAGCCTTTTAAACTAGAACTTCAGAATAATATGGAAAAGATAAAATCATATAATTCCATTCACTTATTCCCATGGATATTCTACTAGTCGAATGATCACATGAAATATCAATAGCCACTTTCATAATGATGGAATGCATAATACCGAACATTCATAACCACATAGTCAAGGCCTTATGACAAGACTACAAATAAGATTTTTTCGAGGCCTTATACCAAGACAATAGTTTGTCTCATGAGACCTACTAATGCATTGAGGAGCTATAGTGGGCTCCACCCATTACTAATTAAGTCCAATTAATTCCTCATATGAAAAGTTGAAACATTACATAAACATTCGTTTTAAAACTAGTGTACTAAATGTCAATACTTTATCCACAAACCATGAATGGCATAAAAATAGCACATCCACAGTCAAACATAACTCATTCAATACAATATAGAAGATTGTATTATAACAGATTAACCTCAATCGAGAATAATGAAGGATATTGACATAGATGAAAATAATTATCAAAACTATTTGAGAGAAATATCACCCTTTTTCTTGATAACATTTAAAAGTCTCACTATTTATCAAGAATCCATTTAAAATAGATTTTTGAATCAAAGTGTCCCATACCACTTTGAAACTTTGAAAATTAATTTTAATTTTAAAACAGTAATGTCCATATAAATAAATCCTTAAAACCATTTTTAAAACATGGACATTAATGAGAATGATTTAGAAGACTAAATATTAAAAACATTTAAATGATATTTTAGTTAGAGTTCCTAACCAAAAGAGAGACACTTGAATAAAAATAATTGGGGTAATCAAAACTTTGTAATATCATGATAATAAATGGATTCATGATATACTATGTCAAAGTAAATTATATACACCATATAAAAGTGATTTGGTGTATACCAACAAAGAAGTCTCAATGGAATGTAAATTGAGATGAAATCTCTTATAAAGACCGCATCCTTAAGTTAAGGATAAATAAATGACACAATTATGTGTGAAAAATATAAATAGACTCAATATTATTGGATACTCAGTGTAAATCAATCATAGGACATTCACACATATTCTTGTAAAAACAACACCAATGAATATGATATTTAACTCAACAAATGGAGATTAAGTTAAAATTACTATTATCAAGTTCATATTGATGGCTTGAGAATTTATCAATGGAGTGATTATGTGTATCAAAATTATATCCACAAAAATGGGAGTGTAAATTATGACATAAGAAAATTAATAGTGATTCCACACATAATCTTGGAGTAAAATAATCAATGAAATATGCGTAAAGCCGAATGAGTGGAAATTGATATTTCAAATTCCCTTATCGATTTGGTAACTTATGAAACATACACCCATGAAAGAATTATCATACAATGATGATGTAAATATCCATAAATAAAAGTATATTACACAATGAATACAATCATGGGCAGTTTACACACCACATGCAATAAATAAGTGGTGAACAATGGAAATCTCACGGAATTAAAAGTCAGATAAGAAATCAGCTTACTTTATACTTTTTCCTTGGTATATGGTAGTTTATCTTCATGAATAATTGAGAAATAATTGTTATTAAATTATAAAATAATCATATACATTAATATGATATCATATATGATCTTTTAACATTGCTTTGTTAATAATATCTTAGTATTATCGTTGTTTCCTGTGTTAACGGATTCGTTTTCCTTTATATTATTTGTTATGTGAGTAATATTTTTTATGGATGGGATGTATATTATTCATATCTATAATTATATCATGTCTATAAACATTATTGTTAATCATTAAGTGAAATTTAGTCTTGAATGGATACAATGGGGAATGAATCTCATCGCGTTCGTGGAGACGGTAATCCGTACGTACGCACAAGCGATAATATCATTCTTTTGATATTAAAATAATATATAATTGGGTGGAATATCATATATTCTTAATAATTATCATGTTATATTTATTATTTACATCAATTAAACTTCATTATTATACCCATCCAAATAATAATGTATTGAATAACAATTACATCACGACGTGGAGACGGTAAGTCGTACGTACGCACGTATGGTTGCATGTCATTCAAAGGATGGATATAATAATGAATATGGTTGTACCCTATTCATAATAACATCAAAGTATATATAAAGCATTATATTGTTTATTTTATAATGGAAACAACAAATAAATAGGATGTGGAAGAAGAAAGGAACTTGAAAGAGGTGATGAGATATTTACCTCTTCTTTAGGTTCTTCCTTTTGATTTGATGAAAATGACTCCTTAGGTTGGATTTATGACTAAATGAGGGCCTCTAGGATGAATTGAAGATAGTTTAGAGGGTATTTGGGCATGGTTTGGCCGAGAATAAAGGCTTTGAAGGTGTGAATTAGAGAGAAGGGGGAGTGCCCTTTTATAAGAGGGGTGAGGGTCACCTTAGGAAAATCTAGAAATATTATTTTATAAAGAATTCATTTTCGGTTTATAATGGCTCCAAAATGGATTATTTAAATTATAATGTTTGTATTGGTTTAAAACCACTCAACCAATAGGTTTTAGACTGGTTTGGGTCACTATATTAACTTTCTATTTTAAATTTAACTCTTAGTTAAATAGTTTGACATTTACCATTTCTCTTTGTATTTTTATATTATATGGTTAACAAACATACAATATACTTCCAAGAGAACCCCCAGTGGTTCATTAAGGATACACATATCATTATATAAATCCTTTGGCTGAACCTTATATTTTTATTAATAGAATATCAATTGATAATATAATATGTTTTTTTAAAAACTCTTTTATGTCAATTTTGACACTATTTAGTGTTTTGTTTTTTCTAAATTCATAACAACAATATTACTTCGAAAACAATTAATCTAACAAATTATAACATTTAATATTAACCTATAAAATTAGTTTAATTCCTAAAAAGTCTCAAATTATATTTATTTGGATATTTATAATATCAATTATTTTAATATTTCATTGATTTGGTAATTACTGCATTATAATTGTGTCATAAATAAATTAAATTATTTAATGTCTAAAAAATATAAATAAAATACCATTATTTATAAAATCATTTTAGATTTCCAATGAATATTTATAGTAGAATTTATCTTTGGTTTAGCCCTATATTAAAAATCTTTTAGTTATTAAACATTGATTTTAACTCTCTTAACACTTCTTTGAATTAAATAGTAATAAGTGTCTGAATTTAATCCAAGTGGACCAAAGAGGTTTATATTTTATTCTTAAGGTTGTTTTTGGTCGAATTATAATTATCCAATAGAATTGGGATATGTTTTAGGGTAATAATAATATCATTTTTACCCTTAATTTCTATATTTACTTTTAACCGGTGTAAATAAAAGTAAAAAGTTACTATTCACCAAAAAATAGTTTTATCTTATTGAACCACATTTTACTCATTGATATTAACCGTGTCTCTCGGATTTTCAAAATTCAACTCACATGAAGTGGTAAAATTATGTTTTATGTGTATTTTCAAATTCTCCTAGGAGGTGGGTAAAAGACGGTGAAAAGATAAATAAAATTTTTATATATCTAAAATTATTATAACCTGACTCCAATGAATTACATTGAACTTATATAGGTATTATATATCTATTTTTACCAAAAATAAATTTCAATAAAATAAATAATTATTTTAATAAAAATTCGCTTTTAAACTATAACTTAGTGTTTTTCACCACTCATCAAAAATTAAAAGTTTTCAGAAACATACCAAAACTTCACCCTAAGATAATTTTGATATTATGAATTCAAAAAAAAAGTCTATTTTACCAAATTCAAAACATATAAATTTCATTTATTAGTTTAAAATTAATTCTCGTTGTCAAAACCAAAAAGCATATTTTTATGAAATAAGAACTACCAAAAGATTGACATTTGTTTATGTCCAGTTTCAAAGTGAAATTAATTCCAATGACCAAAATTGGATTAAATGGAAAAAATATAATCTAATTATACATCCAAACAATTCATATGTATATTTGAACACTATAAATTATTTTGATTAAAAAAGTTGATTTTTGTTAAAATATATTTTTTCACTATTCACCTAAATATGAAACTTATCAGAAAAACACCAAATATTTATTAAAACTAAATTATTATGTTCCGATCCCAAAGAAGAAGTTTATTTTTTCAAATTTAATATATAAAAGTTTCAAATATTGGATTTAAAAAGGGTTCTCCATTAATAGGCGGTAAAATTGCATTTTTTTAAAAATAATTCTTTTATTTGAAAAAAAATGAATTTGTCCTTACATTATGTCTAAAAAACTCATAATATGGATTCTAAAATTATAAGGGTTATAAAAAGTTCAAAATTATGTTAATATTATTCATAACTGCTTTTGAACGGATAGTTTAGTAAGTCGTGGTGCGCTTGAACTCGATGTTACGTGTAGTGTAAGTTATTAAATTACTTTGAAGAACTAACGTACTATGAAATATTAGGGTGTTACATTCTTCCCACTTTCAATAAATTTCAGCCTTGCCATTTTTTTTAAATTGGGCTTGGGAATATAATGGAAAGTCCCACATCAGAAAAAGAGTCAATAAAACTATCACTTTAAAAGAAAGAAAGATAAGCATAAAGGTCACCCAAGATAACCCATACTAGGATTCCATGTAGGAAAACGTTGATATGGAAGATAAAATAAGTGTCATGTTCTGATGGAGAGGGATAGAAAACATGATCAGGAGAAAGTTAACAACAAGAAAACCACAAACTTGTGATGGAAAAATGGTCATTAGTTTCCCAGTAGGAAAAGTAAACAGACAACATTTTTTTGTTTTCAGTTACATTTCATAAATATGAGGAATTCATTTATGAGATTGACTAAGAACATAAAGAGATATACTTAATTTTTAAGTAGAGTTTCATTCTTTAATTATTTTCTAACACTAACAAAAAAATTTAAAACGATGAGTATTCAAGAAGACTTGGTCACACCTGAAGAGCTAGAATAAACTTTTAGAGAATCACATGATCCAAAAAGGATAAACTATATATTTACCTTGTCTTTATAGATTAATCAAAACCAAAATGGTTAGTACAAGATCTGTTCATCCCCCAAAATGATATTCCTTTAGAGAAAGAAACAATAATATTAATTTCTAAAATTAAACCAACAATACCCCAAAGTTAAATAAATACCATTCAATAAACAATTGACCTTAAAATATTTCAATATAATCCAAACTAATATTGATACCCAAAACATAGAAGAATTTGGTTATTTATTCTTCCACGTTAAATTGTATCTCCAAATTACATCAACTACTCTTAAAGTCACACACATAAAAGTAATTAACCAAATCACATATTATCTATTATAGGTTAATCATTTCCATAAATAACCCAAATCACTCTAAATCCACAATAACAATATAGATAATATCCACCAATACACCTCAAATGAAATCCCGTAGTATTCTATTTTCCTTGGGCATGTAGTGTCCCAATCAAAGTGAACATCTTCCAAAATAACCTCTATCACTTAATCACCAAATAATTTTCCTATACTAAGGGTATTCATTTGATAATACATAAGATCCCAAATCAACTTATTATTGATCAATAAATCATTTAACTAAAAATAATTAGTCACACTAACCAGGGACTTCACGTAGTCCAGTGGTAGGCGATAAATCCCAATTGCACTCTTGTTGTGGGTTCAATTCCCATAGCTTTATTCGATGCGACATGTTGTCACACATCCTGTGTGTTGTCCTTTTTCAAAAACTATACATTATAACATTAACAAAATGAGATAAATTCTTCAAAATAACCATAACATAATTTAACCACAAATGTTATCTCATACCTTACATTTTCATCCCAAAATATAATAACTTGTAATTGCCTCAAACCCAATGATCATATAAAATCAAATGTTTATTTATAACTATATCCACAAGAGAAAAGATAACTCATCCTTAAATATCATTTTTAGATGACAACTACAGGGTTACAAATACAAGATAAAATTATTCCAAATTAATCACATCAACAAGGAGCACTAATACTTTTAAAAATTTCTCCAGCCATTTATTTCCACCTAGATTCTTCTTTGACCATGAAAATATTCTATAGAATATGGAATTCACTCAGGTAATTTCCAGGTCCCATAAATTTATGGAAATTGACTGTAAATGGATTCTTGGGACCATTTTTATTTTTTCCATAGTACTCTTCATTTTTCCTCGGAAAGTATTCACTTTATGTCCTTCTTTCCCACACATAAAGCATTTCTTTGTTCCATTGAGACACTTTCCTAGGTGTCTCCTTCCACATTTCCTGCATGATGGAAATTGAGGATTATTTTCTCCATGGTCTCCACTGTGGGAGCTCTTATCATTCCCCACCTTTCTCTTCTTTGTTGAGTCCAGGAGTTAGTTAATATATATGTTATTGATTATATTTTTGGAAAACTAATTTGGAAAGAACACGATATCTTTTACGACTATTAACATTCTATTTTGTTGCTCATTTCCACTATTGTTCCCACCTTGTACATCATGCTCAAAGTTACTGTGACTTCCTTGGAATCCATCCATTGACTAAAACCAAAAATAATTGTGTGAGTAATAGTAGTTATAAAATCAATTAGAGATTATCATGACACCATATTTTCAATTTTGAAACACCTTAGGATTTACCAAGGTTATTTATTCTCATCTTATATTAAAATCCTACAAATTGGTTTGTAAAGAAAATGTAAATTATCCTAAGTGTATCCCCCAGGAGTGTCGTAACTAAGAGTGCAGCAAGTCCCGTTGTCGTGCACCATTTCCCGTTCGATTATAGCTCAAAATGGTGTTTTCGTGTTTTACCCCTAGTTACATCTGTGCCAGAGCGACCTCTAACTGCTCGTATCCAGGAAGGGGTGTATTTCTTGAAAAACTCAAAAAATATCTACAATACCAAAATTCTGGGAAGTTCTTCTATACTAATCCTCAATGTCTATCTTAGGGCTATGTGCTCTAATCAGAGTTTATATAAATATAGTTTCTAAGGTTTGTACTAAACTTCCTCTAATACCAACTATAATTCCCCGACCCTAGAAGCCCAGAGTCGGTGCATTATTACGTATCATTATCATGATCCTAAAAGATCAATTCTCGAAATACCAATTAGTTTAGTAGCCTTGGAAGTACTAGATACAATCGTAAGGTTTACAATACATCATAAAATGGAAAACTACAACAACATTGTTTCCTTATACAACACTGAGATCCCATAGACTATCCCTGAAGTTCAGTCATAATATACTTCTTTGCATCCTCTGGAAAATAAAACATAGAAAGGGGTGATCTTATATGCTCAGTAAGGAAAACATTATAGCATAAACTTTCATAAATAAACATAAACATTTAAGGCAGTGTATAAGACTAAAAAAATCCTTCTAAACTTGAACTACAACATAATATGGAAAATATAAAATCAAACAATTCCATTTACTTATTCACATGGATATTCTACTAGTCAAATAATCACATCCAATATCAATAGCCACTTTCATAATGATGGAATGCATAATTCCAGACTTTCATAACCTTATAGTCAAGGCCTTGTGCCATGACTAAAAATAATATTTTGTCAAGGCCTTGTTCCAAGACACTAGTTTGTCTCATTAGACCTAATTATGCATCGAGGAGATATAGTGGGCTCCACCCGTCACTTACTAAGTCCAATGCATTCCTCATATGAAAAGTTGAAACATAACATAAACATTCGTATTAAAACTAGCATATGAAATGTCAATACTTTATCCACAAACCATGAATGGTATAAAAATAGAACATCCACAGTCAAACATAACTCATTCAATGCAATATGAAAGATTTTATTGTAACTGATTAACCTCAATCGAGAATAATGAAGGATATTGACATAGATGAAAATAATCATCAAAACTATTTTAGAGAAATATCACCCTTTTTCTTGAAAACATTTAAAAGTCTCGCTATATATGAAGAAGAAATTTGAAATAGATTTTTGAATCAAAGTATCCCATAACACTTTGAAACATTGAAAATTAATTTTAATTTTAAAACATTAATGTCCATATAAATAAATCCTTAAAATCATTTTTAAAAAATGGACATTAATGAGAATTATTTAGAAAATAATTATTTAAAACATTTAAATGATATTTTAGTTAGAGTTCATAAACAAAATAGAGACAGTTGAATACAAATAATTGAGGTAATCCAAACTTTTTAATATCATGAGAATAATTGGATTCCTAATATACTATGTCAAGGCATATTATATACACCATATAAAAGTGATTTGGTGTATAACAACAAATAAGTCTCAATGGAGTGTAAATTGAGATGAAATCTCATATAAAGACTATATTCTTAGGTTAAAGATAAATAAAAGACACAATTATGTGTGAAAAATATAAATAAACTGAATATTATTGGATATTCAGTGTAAATAAATCAGAGTAAATTCACACATATTCTTGTAAAAATAACACCAATGAATTTGATATTTAACTCAACAAATTGATATTGAGTTAAAATTACTCTTATCAAGTTCATATAGATGACTTGAGAATTTATCAATGGAGTGATTATGTGTATCAAAAGTATATCAACAAAAAGGGGAGTGGAAATTATGACATAAGAAAATTAATAGTGATTCTACACATAATCTTGGAGTAAAATAATCAATGAAATATGCGTAAAGCCGAATGAGTGGAAATTGAAATTTAAAATTCCCTTATCGATTTGGTAACTTATGAAACATACACCCATGAAATAAGGATCATATAGTGATGATGTAAATATCCATCAATTAAATTATATTATATAATGAATAAAATCATGGGCAGTACACACACCACATGCAATAAATAAGTGGTGAACAATGGAAATCTCACGGAATTAAAAGTGAGATAAGAAATCCCCTTACTTTGTACTTTTTCCTTGGTCAAGGGTTGGATAACCTCCTGTATAATGGTAAAATAATTTTTATTAAATTATAAAAGAATAATATAAATTAATATGATATCATATATAATGATTTAACATTGCTTTGTTAATAATATCTTAGTATTATCGTCGTTTCGGGAGTTAACAGATTCATTTTCCTTTATATTATTTGTTATGTGAGTTATATTTATTATGGATGGGATGTATATTATTCATTTCCATAATTATATCATGTATCTAAAAATTATTTTTAATCATCAAATGAAATTTTTTCTTGAATGGATACGATGGGGAATGAATCTCATCGCGTTCGTGGAGACGGTAATCCGTACGTACGCACAAGCGACAATATCATTATTTTGATATTAAAATAATATATAATTGGATGGTATATCATATATGAGGAATCATTATCATGTTATATTTATTATTTACCTTAATTAAACATTATTATTATACCCATCTAAATAATAATGTATTGAATAACAATTACACCACGACGTGGAGACGGTTAGCCGTACGTACGCACATATAGTGGCATGTCATTCAAAGGATAGATAGAATAATGAATATGGTTGTACCATATTCATAATAACATCATAGTATATAGAAGATACTGGAGTTATTATTTTATAATGTAAACAATAAAGAAAGTGGAAGTGGAAGAAGAAAGGAACTTGAAAGAGGTGATGAGATATTTACCTCTTCTTCGGGTTCTTCCTTTTGATTTGATCAAAAGGACTCCGTTGGTTGGATTTCTGACTAGATTATGGACTCTATGATGAAGGTAGGATAGTTGAGAGGGTATTTGGGCAGGGTTTGGCCGAGAATTGCAATTAAAAATAGTATTTTATAAAAAAATATTTTCGGTTTCTAATGGCTCCAAAACGGATTATTTAAAGGATATGTTGGGAATATTTCGAATACCACTCAACCAATAGGTTTTATACATGTTTGGGTCACTATATTGACTTTATCTTTTAGATTTAACTCTTAGTTAAATAGTTTGACATTTACCATGTCTCTTTATATTTTTATATTATATGGTTAATAAACTTACTATATACTTCCAAGCGAACCCCAAGTGGTTCATTAATGATACACTTGTCATTATTTATGTCCTTTGGCTGAACCATAGATTTTTAGGAATAGAATTGCAATTAATAATATAATATTTGTTTTAAAAACTATTTTATGTCAATTTTGACACTATTTGGAATTTTGTTTTTTGTAAATTCATAACAACATTATTACTTCGAAAACAATTCATCTAACCAACCCTTATATGTCATATTAACCTATAAAATTATATTAATTCATAAAAAGTGTCAAATTACATTTATTTGGATATTTATAATATCAATTATTTTAATATTTCATTAATTATGTAATTACTACATTATCATTGTGCTATAAATAAATTAGATTATTTAATGTATAAAAATATAAATAAAATACCATTATTTAGGAAATATTTTTAGCTTTATAATAAATATTTATAGTCAATTTTATCTTATGTTTTTTCATATATTAAAAATGTTTTATTTATTAAACTTTGATTTTAACTCTTTCAACTCTTCTTTGAATTAAATAATAATAAGTGTCCTAATCTAATCCATGTGGACCAAAATGGTTCATATTTTATTCCTAAGGCTGTTTTTGTGTTGAATTATACGTATCCAATATAATTGGGACATGTTTTAGGGTAATAATAATATAATTTTTACCCTTAATTACCCTATTTTCTTTTAACAGGGGTAAATAAAATAAAAAATTACAATTCAACAAAAATAATTTTTATCTTATTGAACCAAATTTTACTCCTTGATATTAATCATGTCTGTCAAATTTTCTAAATTCAAATCACAGAAGTGGTAAAATTATGATTTATGTGAATTTGTAAATTCTCCAATGAGGTGGGTAAAAGACGGTGAAAAGTTAAATAAAATTTTTATATATCTAAAATTATTATAAACTGAATCCAATTAATTACATTGAAATTATATAGGTATTATATATCTATTTTGAACTAAAATAAATTTAAATAAAATAAATAATTATTTAAATAAAAATTCCGTTTTAAACTATAACTCAATGTTTTTCACTATTCATCAAAAATTAAAAGTTTTCAGAAATATACCAAAACTTAACCCTAAGATAATTTTGATATTCTGAATTCAAAAATGAATTCTATTTTACTAAATTCAATACATATAAATTTAATTTATTAGTATAAAATTAATTCCCGTTGTCAAAACTAAAAAGAGTATTTTTATGAAATAATAACTACCAAAAGATTGACATTTGTTTATGTCCAATTTCAAAGTGAAATTACGTCCAATGACCAAAATTGGATTAAATGGTAAAAATATAATCTAATTATACATCCAAACCATTCATATGTATAGTTTAACTCTATAAATTATTTTGATTAAAAAAGTTGTTTTCAGTTAAAATATATTATTTTTCACTATTCACCCAAATTTGAAACTTATCAGAAAAATACCAAAAATTTATTAAAACTAAATTCTTATGTCCAGATCCAAAAGAATAAGTTTATTTTGTCAAATTTAATATATAAAAGTTTCAAATATTGGATTTAAAAAGGGTTCTCCATTAATAGGCGGTAAAATTACATTTTTTGATAAATATTTCTTTTATCTAAAAAAATAAATTTTTCCTTACATTATGTCTAAGAAACTCATAATATGGATTCTAAAATTATTAGGGTTATATAAGGTTCAATAT
Source organism: Viscum album (assembly GCA_963277665.1). Taxonomy (NCBI): domain Eukaryota; kingdom Viridiplantae; phylum Streptophyta; class Magnoliopsida; order Santalales; family Viscaceae; genus Viscum; species Viscum album. The sequence goes on from OY728130.1 coordinate 410,490,166, forward strand.
TATGTTAATACTATTCATAACTGCTTTTGAACGGCTAGTTTGGTTAGTCGTGGTGCGCTTGAAGTCGATGTTGCGTGTAGTGTAAGTTATTGAATTACTTTGAAGAACTAACATACTATGAAATATTGGGGTGTTACAATATTAAAAAATTTGATATATTATAAATTATATTAAATACAAAATTTTTAGCTGCCTTTATAAGAATTTACACTAATAAACTAGCACTAAGACCTATTGTTTAGTGAAAATTCATGATTCCACCCCATAAAACATGTGGTTTTCACTAATCCATAAAATAGTTGTGTCATATAGAAGTGAAATAAGGTCATAAAAATATTTAAATTACAAATTGCAGTATACTATTCTCTTTACCCACTTTAATCATCCACCCGCTAACCGAGGTGATTATATTAACAACAGCGACATTAACTCTAAGGAAAAATAGTATCCTTATCATTTCACCCTCGATTATCACACTGATAATCAATAAATAATGATTTTAACTCTATTAATCTAATTTAAAACTCTATATAATTAAATAATAATGAATTAAATTGATAATTATTTAATTAAAATATCCCCTAGTTATGTTATTGTTAGTCTTCTAGGGATGCTACTGTAAAGGAGGTATCATACCTAAAAACCATACTACCACCTCTAAAAATTGTATAAAATGGTTAACAGTGTATCAGGGACCTATACTACCACATATTATGTAAATAACCCACAATATTAATAGGTGACCGTAATCAATCCAATCCAAAACACAAAATAATACCAGACCAAACGAAACTGACATGAATGTGACAAAAATAATCATATACCTAACATATTTCAAACATCCATTAATACATCCTAGATACACTAGTATAATAGATTTTAAATATACAAAAAATAATAAAAAAATATTTTTCTCTAAGGATGGTTTCAATTTTAACACATGAACCTAGAATTTTATACTTTAATCATATTAATGTACTCATCACTCTACCAAGAATGTACTGTAACGAGATGATATTATTTAAATCGCTCACTATGCCATCACAATACAAATAATGGTATAAAATCATTTTCCAATTCTATCCCATCAAACTTATATATATATATATAGGAAACTCAACAGAGGATAATTATTCATATTCTAAAAAAATTTACACTAATCTCTATGATTAGTTATCAATACCTACGTAACCCTACATCAACAGACAGTCCTACCCTAAACAAGAAGTGACACAACACGTCTCATGCAGTACCCCCTCATCTAGAAACTAATAATAAATGCACTTCCCACATCTCCTTCAAGAAAATTATCCAATCTATTAGTCCCAAAGAAATATCAAAAATGATAAATAACACTCTAATAAACACAAACAATATATTTGGAACAATTAAATTAATGTAGAATTTATTAAAATTATAGTATATCACACAAGAAACAATTCAAAATCTCAATCAACCCAAAGCATGAAGAAGTGTGAAACTTAAAATATGTATATATATATATAAGAATTAATTTTTCTAATCATAAGGATTTCGTACCATCATAATGAAAGGTTACTAATGTGTATTCTCAAACATTTTAAAAATATTTATCTCTAAAATCATAAGAGAACTATGTCATAAAATATTGTATGTAATTATTGTCATAGCTTATTGAAATAACAAGTGATGTGACATTTAACTTTACAAACTCATTGAACACTTCCCATTGTATCCATGAAAACATCTCATTATCAAAACCATGGAATATTATGTGGATATTGATAGATCCTTCTTTAGTTTAGTTTACATAGAGTATTTATAAATTCAATCAAATTAAGTTATCATGGATTAATAACCTCAATCTAAATGATGTATTTTATCCTCCTTTATACCCAATTATTCTTATACTAATTCCTATCAATTATAATCCATAAATAAGATTCATGATCAATAATAATGTTTTTGGTCTAAAACCTTTTCATTCATCTATTGTGGATCAATGAACTAAATTTATTTAGCTTAAATTATTCTAATTCATCCCAAGGAAGCCTCATGTGTGCCTAGATAAAAATTAAAACCTAATTAACTGAAATCAATATATCATTTCTAGAAATACCAGTAGGTGAACTCCCATATCTTATCTTTAATAATCCAAGGGCTAGTGACTAGCATTGGGGCATACACAAAAAATAATGTGAGTCATTACTTCTAAATATAACATGTCACTAGTTACATGAAACCTAATCTACTAATATATAAAATAAAATTCAATGGTGAAACAATAATGGTTATTTATAATAAAACTACCATAATAATCTATAATTAAACTAAAAAACATCATATACATATATCACACATAAAATAAATATAAGAAATATCAATTAAGAATAGATGATACAGTCAATTTAATAGAGTCTCCAAGATAGAATCTATCATATCTTCTACCAGACTCCAACCACCAATATAATCCCATAAAATTAAGTGTTGATTTATTTAAAAATAAGAGTGTAAAATAAATGTGTGTTTATATAGTGATGATTAATAATACTCAGTTTTATTACCTCATGTAGTGAGTCAAACTCCATAAATAACTAGTGTCTTCTTGAATTGTAAACAAATATAGTGTATAAAAAAACAACATCGATATATATATATATATAAAATTAAGATTCGTGAATTTAATAATAATAAAGGCCCATTTACACTATATCCTACTAGAGTGACATGAATAAACCCATCAGGACTTTCTTGGGTGTGCAGTTTGGTCAAGTGTGTTACCTCAGGCCCACCTCTAATAAACCAGGGACTGGTGACTATCACTAATAAGACATATCATACAGGGGTGGTTTCATCCTAATTAACCTAAAAACCACACATCTCCATAAACTAACATAAATCCAACAACCATAAATGAAACATCCCAACTATATAATATTATTCATCTTATAAACTCTAATAACCCTTAACCAAGAAACATGTACAATCTCTGAACATAAAGATGAAAACATGAGGAAAATATTTCAAATAAAATGTCAATATAAAACTGATGGAATGCCAACTTATCATCACAAAAAATCCTAACATGAACTCTAATGGTATACATCACCACTAAGTACCACTAAGTAGTAACTCTATGTCCTCTGTGATCATCCCTGGAAAATAATTTGATTACATATAATAGAAAACATTATATTAAATGTATATTTAGGGGTTCTATAAAGATACCTTATAGGATTCCTCAAAAAAAGGAAGTAATGAATGGAGAGTTAGTAAGATGTCAAAGATAAAGGAAACACTATACTAAAATATTCTATAAGAATTTACAAAATCAAATAAGTAATGAATACCAAGTGTTCTAACCCAGACCAAAAAGGATTTTATTTCATAGAAAACCCAAAGTACCCATTAAAACTAGATACAAACAATATATAAACTAAGTAGCTTCCTAAAAAATCTATCTTTCTGAAGGAAGATAAAAATATAAACCCAATAAAATTCCTACCTCATCATAGTAGGAGCCCTAGAACTTTATTCCCAAACCTTAAGGAAAAATATATAACTCCCCTCTCACCCTTGATGAAAGAACGGTATAACACATCTCAATCGTGTGGAGAAACCATAACCATACCCAACTATATTATTTATAGAGTCAGTAAATAGAGAAAGCATCATGACCATAGTCTATAAAAATCAATGAAACTATAATAAACTCACTATATCAACCTATCGCCTAACATGAGGGTCATTAAGAAAGGCATGTCAACACATCACCACTTTTAGAAAAACTTCATATACTATGATAACCCATAAAAATAACTTCCTATAAGAATACCATATTGAATGACAACCAATATTGTATGTATTGTGCCTCACCAAGGGATTGTATATTGGTCGAGGGAGTACTAGCTCTTGAGATGGGGGGACTACACTTTATCCTATGAGAGAGTTTCCTACCATGTTCTATGTGAATTAATATTGTTCCATATTGATAAAACAACATTAAAGTGAGTAATTAAACTCTGTGACTAACATTGAGGACCAATTACCTAATCCTAGGGGGAGTTCCAACACCATCAACATAATGGTAAGCCTAACCCCTTGAAAAATTTAACCATTGATGGATTACCAAACCCTAAGATCACATGCTATTTTCATTCTGTTCCCCAAAATATAAGAATCGGTGAAAATATAATGATGATGGTACTCCTGGGTTGAGGATCACTCTCACTTTATCCCAAGGCATCCCTAATAATAAAGAAAAATAAAATTAACTTCTCATCTTCATGTCCTGATCTGAATGTTAAGACTAATGCATACATTGAACCAATAAAAACATCTCCCTTATTAAGGATACATTTATAATTACTAACCAAGTAATGTATATGGTTTGAAAAAAATTAAATCTATTTATCAACCTATGATTCACCTCTAACATATATGTACATATATCAAAAACCAAGATAAACCATCCTTACCTAATATTTGAAATGAAAAACCCACTTCCCAAGTGTGGGGGAGTTCCCTACCTCATTGGTTGTATGGGGGACCCAAACCTTTCAATATAAGTAGTGATTAAGGGTTTATGTAACCTCTAGATTGATATAAATGAACTACAACATGGGTTATTGAGTGTGTACCAAATCTAATAATGTATGTAGAAAACCAAGGTCTTATTATCAACTTGTTTCTAAGGGAGTACCAAAACTGTTACACTTTTATCATCATGTATGAAACCATATTACATCCATACAAAGTTAAAACACTTAAAATTAATAATATTCATTAAATAAATTCTTTTAGGTAGAATATGACTACACTATCATGATTTATATGTAAAAACTCATAAATAGGCATCTCATTTTTATAATTTTGGAACTCTGGTGATAATGTGTGAAAAAATAAGTAAAATAGAATACACAAAGCCAAACGGTATCCATTTTGGTAGGCCATATGGTTCTATGAAGATGAGGAATGGGGCCCTTGGGGAATGTGGCAAGCCATGAATGGATATGGGTGTGAGAACATGGTTTTATGCATGCCTCACTTGGAGTGGGTCAGGTCAGAGAAAGATAGACTCAGGTTCACAACAAACCTAGCCAATAAACCAAGATTCTTAGAGAGAGAGAGAGTGGTCATACCATAAATCACTTGGGCTACCAAAGAGGAGTATATTTTATGTCATATCAATTATACTCCGGAGTTAGTTCGATCCATATTTCCTAATATTTCTAGCCTTCAAGTTGGGGTGGGCTACTATGAATGGATGGGCTGGAGTGGTCCACCAATGTGGCTAAACCCACTAGCTCCACCTACCATGAGGTGGAAATTTCTCTATTAAATACCCTAAGAAACCTAATATTCAAAATAAACCCAAATTTTCTCATCACTTTGAAAACTCTAGTCACTGAAACTATTACCAACCAAGACATTGTTGACTGCACGTCATCCAATCGGCTGATCATTTCACCGACCTACCACCTTACCACCTTGACATTCATCCATGATACCCTTATTTCATACTATTAGTACCACCGCTTGAGCCACCTCCTCTAATGTCACTACTAACAAACCACCTCTCATAAAATTCCATCCCCGTTTCCACTTCCTGTATTCCCAGTCTCACTTACCTGATGTTGTCCTATCTGAGCCACATCATGCTACCTTCACTCCTTGGCCTAATCCTATTCCATTAAAAGATAGACATTGTAAAAGTATATGGTTATTTGATCATTTTAAGAGAATAAAAAATATATGTAGGCATTCAAAGTAAGGGGAGAGCCAGTTGGGTAAACCACCAACCCCTAATAATCTTTCATCATCCCGAGCCGACAGTGTTATATTGTGCTAAGGCACATGGCATGCAGGTGATGGAGGGGAATGGTGTTCAATGATGGTATTTCCACCCATTATTCTTCTATAAATTATATGTTCATCCAATATTTATCACACAATATCAATAATTGAAATAATAAAAATAAAATAATATTTTATAGGATCGATACAATAAATTTTCTAAGACTGAACGGAAAAAACATAAAAAAAAAGAGCATACAAGAATGTAAAAGGGTTGAACCTTAAAAAGGGAGTTCATTGACATGATTTCTACCTTTTATCCTTGTTATTTATTAATTACATTAATAAAATGGTCCTTAAATATCTTTCAAGATTATATGAAAAGCGGTTAGCCCAAATTAGATTGATTATGGATGAATTTATAATTTCATAGTTTGGTCAACCATTTATTTTATAAAATAATACTATATAGGCATGTTTTGGGGACCAATAACTAAAAATGAATTATATCCCTCCTAGATAACCTCCTCTCCCATCCTAAGAAGAACTATGATTATAAATTTTAAATATGTGCTGTTATTCAAAATATATTGTCAATTCAACTTGCTCACATTATAAGGATTCATCCCTTATTCATTCCATAATTTCATTTTTAAATAAGAATTCATTTTCTTAAAATCCCAATGTTATTTTCATGTTTGTAGTTTAACATAATTATTTAATAACTCTTACATAAAAAATTCCATAAATTAAAATTTGGGAACTTTCTCTTATTATCAATGATTTTTCACAATATGAGACTTTTAAAATAAAAAAATGTATTCTTCTAATGAAAAATGATTTTGATTTTCAACAGGACTAGTAATTTATACCAAATAATCCTAAAAACATATCAAAAACATTAAAAAACATGGGAGGAGCACAAAAATATCAGTAAGGGATATAAAAAAGAAACATTCTAGCTTATTTTAAAACCATGATATCATAAAATATTTTTTCCCTTTAACGTAATAAATTTAGAGCTCAAATAATCATTTACTTACACATGAAATTAGATTCACTATCCAATATTTTTTATAAAATAATTATATGAAAACATAATGGAAAATCATAATCATGAGGGTTTATTAGAAAACATGAGAATCCATGAAATATATTTTCTTGAAAATGTACATTTTTACCCTAAAAAGACATAATCATGCCTTTTAAAACAAAATATCATTAGATTTATTTATGAAATAAAATAATTTTCATCAAAAATAATTATAAATCATATAAATGTAATGTATTTTCCTTGAGATATCATATTTATATAACCCTTACAATATCCCTTACAAGAGGAATAACCAATATAGTCTACTTCCAATTTAATTCAATGAATTACATAATCATTACACAATACATTGGAGTGCTATATAGTTCCCACCCATCATCTTGAGCTATATTAGGGTCACATTTCATCAAAACCAATATCAAAGAACTATATCATGAATTAAACACAAAAAATAAATCATTCACATCATCAATGTTGTATAAATATACTCTTAAACCCATAAATAATATTTTCAGATATCGATATATCTCTTTCCCTTAAAACCCAATTTTCAAAAATATGATTCCTAAATCAAAGGTAATAAAATATTTTCATTGAATAAAAAATGGAATATTACTAGGTAATCAAAATATAAAATAATGGTTTTGGTGGTGTGAAATTAATTGGAACCATTAATATTAAAATAGAACATTCCTTTTTCCATTATAAGGAAAGTCAAAATGTTCAGTATAAAATACAGAAGAAGATTCCTTTTAAAAACCCTTAAAAGAAAGTAAAAAAAGAAAAATAAAATATCCTTTAAAATTAATTAATTTCCATATAAATACATCCATAAAATAATTTTACTAATATGGAAAAAAAATAAAAATATTTATAAAAATAGATCTTCAAAAATATTTAATATGAGATTTTAATGTAATGTGTACCTCATCTTAAATCTGAATCATTGCATAATTTCATTATCTTCCTAAATGTTAAAGTTATGTTAATTATTTAATTTATTAAATACATTTTTCTTTATTTTTTTATTTTATTTTTTTATTACATTGTTATATTTAATAACTTAATGAATTAATTTCATGTTGGAAGTTTTTATGATCTTCAGCTCATATGTCCAAAATGAATTTGGTGGGTTGACTATGATCAAATTAATCATTATTACATAATATCCAAAATAATAATCATAAAATAATTAGAAAATTTATATATTAATTTTAATTTTGAAACCAGTCATGAAATATGTTTATGAAAAATGAACTATGTTATAATCCTGGGTATGGTAGCTCGTGCGTACGGCTGAGTAACGTTTCCATTTTTCAACGAGTGTAATGGAAAGAAGTTCAATGTTATGTTTTCTTTCTCGAATAACAATTATATAATAAATATAATATTATTTATTTAAATACACTAACATTTAGAAACTATATGATTTGATCATCAAAAATTAATCACATCGCTTCATGGATCAAGAAATACACACGTACACATGAATGGGGTTAACATTCTTCAATAGATAGAAATGTAAGAAATTAAATGATGTATAATATTTATGAAATTATATATATTAAATTCATCATTATATGCACACGTTATCGGTTTTGATGAAAAATGAATTACATCGGTTCGTGAGGCGGTAGTTTCTCATGCACACTAACAATGGATTCATTTCTCATTTGATGGAAGAAGAAGATGGATATAGGATATTACATTAATATAAAAACATATAGTTATAAGGAATATTTTTGTGTTGTTATTTCATTATGTTTTAATAATATTTGAAGGAGGTAGAAGAATAACTAAAAAAACATATTCTTTTACAAGTTATACCTCTTCTTCGAACAACCTCCTTTTCATTATACCTTATTCCTCATAAGGATAGTATAACACCCAAACTAAGAGAACCAAAAAAATATTAGGGATGATAATAATGGATATGGATATTTCATGTCCATGCTAGAGAACTCAGATGTCATGAGGTATAAAATATAGGAGGTGACCTTTTTTTATGTGAGGGGAGGGGAATACTAATAATTTCATAAAGTATTAAATTAATTTAAAAATTATTTTGTGTTCAAGTGGATATAAAATGAAATAATTGAAATAATAATTATTATGGGTCACAGTAATCTCATCTTAAAAAAATTGGGTATGTTTAGATTAGTTTTCTAGCCTTATCACTTTGTCTTAACCCCATATTAACACTTTTAACAATTACGGTGATATCAATGTTTTTTACTCGTTAAGTGTCATAAATGTAACAATAAAAGGATAAATAACCCATAAATGGACCATTGTTAGTATTCAATACCATATCACATTAAATTTTATTAATATATTATTTTTATAAATATTAAATTATTTAATTAAATATTGTTTATTATAAGATATCATTAATTCCATTTTTGAACTATAAATTTAATTTGACTTTAAAGTAACCAATATTATAATATATTTATAAAATAAACCATTATAAAAATATCTAATGTGCTATATTTATCTAAAAAATCATTGGACACTTTGAATGGCCCATAAAATATTACTTTTAGAGTTTTTAAAATCATTTACATGATTTTTCAACTCATTGAACAGGCACTATACTAGTGTTGTGTTAGCATTTATGGAAACTATATATTAAATAAACTTAAAAAATAAATTAACATTATAAATATAATTTCATTATTCTGAAAATAACTATTAATATTCTTTTCAAATTTATTTTTATCCCTATGTTAACATATTATAAAAATTTAAAAGTAAGAGTGTTACATTTTTTATTTTATTTAATTAAAATATTATAAATATCAAAATAAAATATAAAAGTGAAAAAATGTAATAATTCTACATTTATAATGTTTAAGAATAAAATAGACTTATAAAATGAAATAAATTAATGTCTTTGAATGAATTTTAGTCATTATCACAATTGTTTTAACCATAATTAACTCATTTTATCTTTATCATGGTAATAAAACATTTACTATGGTACTATTCATAATGAAAAAAATAAACAGGACCTATTTACCAAATTTTTACCTAATTATTCGAAATATTTAAACAATTATAAAGATGAAATTACAATAAGTGACATAATTTAATTTAAAATTAAACCCTGAAAACGCGATGAAAATTGGGTTTTTAGAGAAAAAATTCCTTTTAAGCACACAAATATTTTTATACCAAATTCAAGTATGAAATTCATTCAAAAAACCATAATTAGATATTTTTAATCAAATTTTTCGAATTTAATTTCAGAACTAGTCCAAAATGTAGTTTTACTTTATAGATACTTCAAAAAAATACATTTTACAATAATAAAAACATTTTTCATTATTCATTGGAAAATCAATATTTTAAAAAAATTCTAAAAAAAATTGCAAATAAAATTTGGACACGATAAATTCAAAAATGAAGTTAATTTTTAAAAATTAAAATTCTATATTTTTTAAATTGATATTTAAAAATCCATATAATTCATGAAAACACATTTTGGATAGAAGTAAAGGATTTTCGCATTTGATTGAAAAATTACATAATATTATTATAATGAATAAAAATATATAAACTATTTTTAATTAATGTTAATAATATATGACAATGATTTATTTTAACATTAAATGGTTTGTTACATTCTTCTCCCCTTTTATAAATTGATTAGCCGTAATTTTATTTAAGAATTAAATAAGTAGGGATATAGTTCCCTTATAACGGTTTCTGATTCTCATGTTGAATCATAAATCATATGGTTTTTATGAAAAAACCTAACCCAGAAAATCATATTATTTCTTAACAAATACTCTCTATATTCAATAATCTAAAAAGGTGTTTCCTCATATAAAAGTTTTCTTCAAACTAAACTAATTCACGACTCAAAAAATGAGATGCATCTAACACATATTTTCTTTACAGCAAAACATGAAATATGTCATATACCTAAGATAAAATAAATTTTAAGTCCACTTGATAGGAAACTAATCTAAATTTGTATAGTATTTCATATGGTCAAATGAACTGCGGACATAACTTCCCTTTTTTACCTAAAGTAAATACACTTTTCGAAGGGGATACATTATGGAAAGCATGATTGCCTACCTCGATGGAAATATATTTATTTTTGGTATTTTCACAAAATTTCTACCTACATTAAGACATCACCATATGTTGATGAATCATTTTCACCTTATCATCCATTTACTCTGCCAATTATACCCCAAACAACTTTCTTTTTCCTACTTTATCCCTAAAGGTTGAAGTCTCGCACCACTTCTATATAATGCCTAAAAATGTGGCATCTTTAAACTAGAATGGAAAATATAATAAATAATAAAATTCAATTAATGAAATATATTAATTCATAATTCCCTATTAATCCATTAAAAATCTCAAATAAGGACTTCTAAGTTCTAAAACATTTTATTGGACTATCCATCATATTGAAGTTGAAAAAAAATACTGAAATTTAATTAAGTAGTCAATGACTTTTAATGGCCTTTACAGCAATTAGAAGTAAATATGAGATCAAAATTGGATACATTAGATAGAGGAAATCCATGTAACATGATAATATCCTTGAGGTAATATATAGAAATATTATCTAAAGACATTTTATCTTGAATTTGAAGGAAATGTGTATATTTAGTTAGTTAATCAACAATAAACCAAATCACATTATTACCTTAAGTTTTCCTTGGAAATCTCCCCATAAAATCCACGGATTTATTATCTCATTTATATTCTATAAATGGACATGTTTGAAGCATCCCCTTTAGTTATTTTCATTCTACATTAACATGTTGAAATGAAAAACATTTCCTAGTAAAGTCAATAATATCTATATTAATTCCATCCAACCAATAATAATCATAAAGTTATCTATAACTCTTAGTGGTTCCAATATGAACTGTAAATGGGGAACTATGAACTTCAATCAATAATTTTCTCTTCAATTGGGAATCATAGGACACACTAAATCTTTTTCCAAATATGATAAAACATTTTTCATCTACATTAAACATTGGAAACATAACCTTCTTAAAATATTCTTCCTTTTCCATTAAAATATAATCCTCTTTTTAATATTTTTAATTATTTCTAACATAAATGATTATATTTACACCTGAAACAAAATAGAGGAAGTTCTTACGTTCATAATTTCTGGTCCAAAATTCATCAAATCATTAACCAGTGGGTTTTATTCCAAACATAACATGGTTAATGTAGAATTTTCTTTCAAACTAAAATAATATAATACTTTTTTTTCTTTTCAATTATGGTAATGAATCATGAAGTCATAATCCAAAATTGGTTCTCTCCATCTTATATGCCTTATGTTCAACTATTTCTGAGTGAATTTATACTTCAATATTTGTTAATCATTATATATTTCACACTTTACTTCATATAAATGACACCACAAAATTTGTAAAGTAAAAAAAAACACATCATAAAATTCTAGATCATGTGTACAATGATTCAACCAAGGAGGTTTTATTTAATTTAAAGCATAATTATTTTCCTAAAAATTCAACATCAAAATACAACCAAGTCCTTTAAATGAAGCATTATTGTAGATGAAAAATTCATAATTTCTAGATATAAGGGAAAAAACTAGATCAATAACCAATATTTTTTCAGTTCATAGAAACAATCATCATGCACTTTTTTCTAGATGAATTTAACTATTTTTTGAGTTAACTTAGACAATGGGTTTGATAACGAAGAAAAATTTTCAACAAATCGTTAGTAGTAATCCATTAATGTATGAAAACATTGAATATATTTGAAATTTTTAGGTATTTTACATTCATTGAAAACATTAGTTTTAGATGGGTCAAAAGTTCTGCCATATTCATAAGCAAAATGCCCATGGAAAAAAATATGTTGTGTCCATGATTCAAAAATACTAAATTTTCCATATAACTTATTTTCCTTCAAGGATTTCAGAACAATAATTAGGGGTATTTTATGATCCTCATGAATTTTATAATATTACAATATATCATCAATAAAAATAACTAAAGCCTTATCAAAATTGGTATAGAAATATCAATTCATAATACCCATAAAAAATGGTATATTAGATAACCCAAAGGGAATAACTACATACTCATAAATCTTGTATCTTTTCCAAAAAACTATATTGGGTATATATCCCTCTTTCACCTTCAACTGATGGTGTCCTAGTCTTAGATCAATCATTGAAAAATAATTCACTCCACATAGTTGATCAAACAACCATTAATTTTATGTCAAGGATACTAATTTTGAAGAGTGATTTTATTTTATTCTCTATAATCAATGTAAAGATTCATTGTACCATATTTCATTTTAACAAACAAAATATGAGAATATTATATTAATGTTCAAGAATGAGTGAATATTTACCTATAAAATCCTACAACTTATCTTTAAATTCAAAAATATCTACTTAATTCATTTGATAAGGGGGTTTTCAAATTATTTTAGCATCCAGAAATATGTCAAAAGTAAATTCAACTTTGTAATCATGTATAATATAAGGAAACTCATCAGTATATACATCTATATATTCATTCACTATGTGGAAATCACCAATATGATTAGTATCCATCTTCACAATAATATGTGAAAGATAACATTAATTCCCATCTTTTAATTGTTTCTCATATTATTGACATATTATCAAAGCTATGAATTCATTATTGTATACAAAATAAAACTCATTCAAAAAGAAAAGACTTCTTTAGCTCTTCAATCTATCTTATCATGGTAAAAATATATTCAATCCATACCCAAAAAAACATCAAACTATACATAGGGCCATAAAACAAGGTTTATGGGTAAAACCATTCTACAAAAAATAATAGGAAGATTCTTATAATTTATTTTTTCCTTAATACTTCCCCTATGTGTTTTTACCAAAATTTCATTCCTCATTTATTGAGGTGAAATTTCAAATTTATTAAAAAATTTCTCAGAAATTAAAGAGTTTGCAGACCCCAACTAAAATAATAAATTGGAATAATCTGAATAAACATGTAATGTACCTGAAACCACATCGTTGCATTGTCCAATATCTACCAAATTATTCATAAAGTATTTATCCACACCATTATATTTTTGATATTGATTATATTCATCCTTCATTCCTATATTTCAAAAATTACTCTCATAATGTCCCATATCACTATAATTAAAAAAATATTACCATCAACTTTTCATTATTTTTCCGATTATTTTCATTATAGTCATAAGACACATGTCCAAAATTTACACATTGGAAACACATTCTAGATTTTATAATATATTCTCCAGGGTTATTTTCACCACAAATATCACAAGATAGAAAATATATTTTCTTAACTCTGGATTTTTTTAATGGATACATCCCAATTTCCTAACATATGGACCTTTTATTATACTTGTTTTAATGGAATACATGATCATCAGAAAACATTATTTACACATTCTTAGAACATTGAAAAAAATTTCATAACGTTTTAATTCATAGGAATCCAATAAACTTTTATATCATGGCTTCAATCCTTAGTAAAATTGATTAATTTATTTATTATGATTCTGGATAAAATTTGGTATGTTCCATTCCAATATGGTGAATTTTACTTCATACATGACCACTAAATATTCATCTTTATGTCTCAATTAAAGGAATTTTTTTCCCATTCTAAGTCAAATAACCTTTGGAAAATATTTTTCATGGAAAATATCTTTATATGTGTCTCATTCCATGGCATAAATAACTTTCATTTCTATAGTATTATTAACAATTAACCACTACTGATCGGTTTTAAATTTAAAATAGTAGATAGAAATAGTTACATATTTTATGATTTGAACAAACCATGTCTTCAAATATCATCTCTAAGGATTTATCCCACCCTTCATCTACCATAGTGTCAAATGATCCACTGAATTTTGGAGGGTCTTGTTTCATTAAATGAACCACTATATACATCTTCCTTTATGTTGAACATTATTTCTCTCTCTCAAGGATACCACCACGATTTATATCCTATGAAACTAATCCATTAAAAATAGAAAACTACTATGTTCCAATTATAACCATTTTAGGTCATTGAATTGGAAGGATATTTTCCTCTTATTTCCTTTCTAATTTAGCTTCCTTATTTCATCTACTCGTCTAGAATTTTATTTATATCATTATTTTTTGCATTCTATGGTTTTAGAATATATGATCACCATTTCAACTGAAATCCCATCCAATAAAATGTCAATAAATATTTCTTAAGTGTTGCATGTGTGGATAAAAAGGGGTATCTCTTTTGTGTAATTGGAATGGACTGCACAACCCCTATAAAGATTTAGGAAAATAAACCACATAAAACATGGAGAACGGTTTCCCTTAGAGATGGTGTTGATAGATACTATTCATAACTAAAAAATGGAAGACAACACAAAATGAAATTCTAGTGAGATGCCTATGTGTTATTACTACCTTGAATGATGAACTAAATTATTTTTATTTTCTACCTCTCATTTTTTAATAACTATATTTCCAGCTGTTTCAATTACATTGCACCTCGTGTTATCACATTATATCTACATTTTATTTTAACAAATTTATAGCGTATGAGTTGGGTAACTGAATCATGGTCGAACCATTTTGGAACTATATATATGTGTAGGGTGATATTTAAACCACTTACCTATTGGTTATTCTGTAAAGACTTTATCGCTCTTTCAAACTCTTCTTATGGTGAGTAAAAATACTTTATTATACTTATATATATATATCTGTGTGTATGTATATATATATATATATAAGTATATGAAAATACATATACATAAATAAATAACACTAATTATAAATAAAAAATAAAAAATGGATACTAAATAAATTATAAATAAATAAATAAATAATTATTATTCAATATATAATAAATAATGAATAATAAGTAATAATTAATAAATAAACAATGAATATACAAAGAATAAATAATTAATAGTAACTAGTTATTAATTATTAATTTTTTCATTAATAAATTTCAGGATTGAGAATGCTCAGATCCTGAACCTTACGAATTATATTATATAAATAATAAATAAATAAATCTTTAGTAATAAATCAATATATATTAAATATGTAATAAATAATAAATAACATATCATTATGTAATAAATAAGTAATAAATAAATACACAAACACACAGATATATATATATATATATATATTATGTTCTTGGGGGTACAATTACATTCAAACACACACACACCACACACACCTGGAAAGGTAGGACATTTCCCCTTGGGAATATCCAACCCATAAAACTTTATTTATTTAAAACATGGATCGTAGGCCTAGTGGGCATGAAGCTCATTAAACGACATGAAAGCCCAGTGTAGTGTCATGCTTGCATCACCAACCATGCATCATGCATGTGTCATCATCTACGTCACCACATAAATAGTAATATATATTACTTGTGCCCAACATGAATTGATCTCAGGACCACCTAGATGCCAAGCATAAGCCTTTACCACTTGGGTATAGGCTTGTTGGGAACACTCTTGTATGGGTTTCATGCCTGAAAATTCATTTTTGAGTCCCTAGAGACATTTTTAACCTTGAAAAAATGGTAACCAAGTTCCCCCATGTTAACACGACATAAAGATTGATGTAATATTTGATTTGAGAAGTTGTGGTGCCTAAACAGTCACCCATATCAAAATTTATGGTTCTTCTATGTTCAAATTTCTATATCCATCTTCTCTTATAATGATAATAATATTTTTTCTATTATATAATGAATTTATTTTATTCTTTAGGGATATTTTTGACATTGAGAAAATAGTGACCAAGTTCCATCGGGTTAACACGAGATAGATATTGTTGTAATATTTGATTTAAAAGGTCACAAATTTTAAATGGACACCCGGATCAAAATTTATCATTCTTGAAAGTTGAAATTAAATTTTCAAATTCTCTTAGAATGGTAATAATATTTTTATTAGTATATACTGTCAAATTATTATTTAATTTCATTGTATTTATTTTTATAATCTTCGATTTGACTTGTTATAGATCTTAAAAGGACACCTGGATCAAAATTTATGACCATTTGATGAAAAAATCTAATTTTTCAACTTCACTGACTAATAATTTTATTTTAAAATAATTATTACCTAATAATTAAAAATAATTACTAATTAATAATTAAAACATAAAAATAATTAAAAGTTGTAAATAATTAATAATTACTATTAGTAATAAATACTAATGAAATATTTAATCTTTTTTTTTTACTATAATTTAGCGATTTTTTTTAAAAACATCACTATTTATTTTAAAAAAAAATATCATATTTAGCGGTTTCTTTTAAGATATATTTTCTAAAAAGATTTTATGAAAAATTTAATGAAAATTTTGAAAACCACAACTAAATTATTGTTTTTTCAATGAGAGGCAATACGAAATTTTACTTGTCTTATAACATGCACTCACTCATACACTACTACTAAATGGTAAATGAGTTAAAATAATGCTTTTTAAGCCTTTATGATATGCTATATTGTTAAATATGACATAGTTTATTGTATCACATATACAAAAAGGCATTAGGGAATATTGTCTCCTTCTGAACCCACCACATTGATAGACGACCCACACCCCATTCATCAGAGGAGTACCTAGCCCCATACATCATAAAGGGGACCCTTTCTATGTTAATGACGTGATGATTAATGTTGTGCCTAACCCTTTATTGTATATATGGGACCCCCGTCTCATTGGGGATGGATCTATAGAGTGACTGGACCCATGCCTATATTGAGAACTCATTAACAATAAGATCCCTGCCAAGGTGATAGGGTTATGCTGAGAAAATTACATAGGTGAAGGTCTACCAGAATATTAGGAAAATTATAACCAGAAAAAACTCACACTACCATTTCTAGTCCCAATAAACATGTTTTTTATAGAGGGTATTTACTAAGCTTGCAATGAATAAATTTCCATGAGAATTTACAAATCCTTATAATACAATGATGTTGCCTTAATTAGGATACTACATCATTAAAATGATGATTCCCTAACAATAATATAAAATAATAACCAATATAACAACACCCTAAGATCAATAATTTAAATATTTAATTCAGTCAATATTTTTTTATATTCCTCACATAGGAATACATTGGTCGTCGCATCCTATGGTTTGTCTATCTGGTTTGACAAATGGACTCAAATACATCAAACATTGTTGCTTCAAATTTCCTAATCCAAACCTCACAAGAATCCAAACATAGAAAGATAAAAAAGATTCTATACCACTCTAACCTAACATAACCCACTAAAACACCTCCTTGGATGGTGGTTAGGACAGGTTTTTCACCCCAATCCCACATTCAATTGGACAAGGGCTAATGATGAGCACCAAGAAAGCATATCATACATGGGAGGCCAAAGCAAAATGAACCTTCAAAAAAACAAACATATCTACAAACCCATATAAATTAAACCACTATAAATTAAACATCCAAACTAGAGAATAATATTTCTAAAATAGACACTAATAACCCATGACTAAGAGACATGTATAACCACCAGACATGAAGATTAATACAGGTGGAAAATATACCAAAGAAATGGCCAACCTAAAACGGATCGAATACTAAATCGTCATTGTAAAAACCCCTAACATGAACTCTAATAGAAAACATAATTTCCAAAAACCACTAAGTTACATTTCTAAAACTTCCACATTTTCCATGATTGTCTTTAGTTATACATCATCTTTTCTAAAATAAAAAATATATGGGGTAAACACCCATATATGTTTGATTACAAACATAAAAAGTAGGATTACCGAAGAACAAAGGAAGTATTGATTAATAGGTTAGTTAGAAACCAAATAAAAATGATAATTCATGACCTAAATAATCATTAACGATTGAGAAAATAATTAATTAATGAATTACCAATTTCATGGCCTTTCTCTACAAGGATCATATACTGTAGAAACCCAATGTACTGGGTGAAATAAAAGACCCTAAATATCTAAACTACCCAGTTTCCTAAAAATTATGTCATCTTCCATAAATAATAAGAAAATATAAAATTGATAAACTGCCTAACTCATCATATAAATATCCTTAGAGAAAAATCACCAAAACATAATGTAAAAAACTATACCTCCATGCTCAACCTTGATAAAGAAAGGGTACATAACATCTCAAACATGTGATTAAAACACAAACCTGAACTTCTACACCATTCATAGGGCTAATAAATAAAGTAAAACCCATGTTCATAAGCTCACTAGATCTATCAAACCATGAAACCCTCACTAGAATCAACTCTTACATAATTAGGGTCATTGATCTAGAAATTTTAATGTATCTCTAATTTAAAAACAACTTATAGTTATATGATAGCCCATCATAATACCTCACTATAATAATCATATTGAATTATCTACTTCAATGGAAGACCTGCACCTCATCAAGGAAACATATATCATTCAAGGTATTTTTGGACTAATATTTTTCATATGGATGATATCCCTACCCATTTTTCTTGAAGGAGAACTATGCCCTATTGATGCCACAACATCCAAGGCAGTCACTAAAATTTATGCCTAACATTGAGGACTCAATCATCTACCCTCAAGGGAGTTCCAACACCATTAACCTAATGGGGACCCACACCTCATAAATGATGTAACAAATGAGGGAGTTCATATCCCAGAGAATGCATACACTATGATTCCTAGTACCAGAAAATAAGGAATTGATGAAAGGATAATATAGATGGTACGCCTAGGAAGAGGATAATTCTATCTCTCTCTTGTATCATTATAAAGAGTATGAAAATATAAAACTATTTATTTATCTTCATGTCCCAATTCGAATGCCAATATTGAGACATGTGGGGAACTATTAAATATCATCTTCTTTCTCTGAGATATGTGTATAGATTCCAACCAAGGATGTATAACAAGGAACAAAATTGTTAAATATCCTTATAGATTTTTTATTCACCTCAAAATTCAATATTTCTATAAGTATTCCATAGAGAAACCTTCCTATCCCGATATTTGAAATAGAGGACTCATGCTCTAATTGTGGGGGAGTTCAATACCGAGTCTTTTGATTGGGGGATTCATGTCATGTCATAGAAGTAGTGATAAAGGGAGTATTGAGCCCCATTCTCGGTATAGAGGACCCACACCCCAAGTCCATAGAGGGATATTGAACCTTATAAAGTATGTAGGGGGCATGCACCATATAACTAACATATCATTAGGGGAGTAGTGAACCTGGTGTCGTCTCTAATCATCATGCCCGAACCTAATCATCATATTTACAAATATAGAATACATAAATTGCTTATTAAAACAAAAAAATAGACTTTTATGTGGAATATGATCACAACATGATGTTCTACAAAGAGAATTCTCAAAATAGACTACTCGCTTATCTAATTAGGATAATTGAGAGAAAAGGTGTGAAAATGATCAAAATAGTGTGTATCAGACCATGTGGTGGCCCCTAGGGTATACCATGTGGTGCTTTGAATAGGGGGGATGGTATCCACATGGTGTATAGCTACCCATTCATGGCAATGGGGTGTGGGTGAATGTCAATATACATGATTTTCATATTGTGGGTTAGGTTGGATCATACCCAACTCAGGATCGCATATATCCCTATAAATTGTTTGTGCCACTAAGAGGGGTGGCCATGTAATTACCCTTGATTTTAGAATATATTTTACATTAAATATATTCCCTAATAAATATCTTGTTTAGAACACAATATAAAACAAAAATGAACTACGATAGATTTTATTAAAATATTACAATTCATGATAAACATTAATATATCATGAGAATGGAACATGAAATATCATTACGACAGGTACAAGTAGAATAAATCAGTTATTAAATAAAAATTATATTAATATAAAATATTTATCATCATTGTTTTCCATAAACAAAAACAACTTAATTACAACTATATAAACAAGGAATATATTTATAAATATAACAGATGTATTAGTAGGGAAGTAAGTGAATAGTATGAATGATTTTAAGGATTTTTGTATGGCTATATATAAGAATATAATTTGACGATTATACAAATATGGTCATTAGATATATGGTCATCGAAAATATATTCATTAGAAATATGATCACTATGAATAACCCATGGGTATGTATTGTGATTGAAAAAAATATTATTCATGAATAATTAATAATGAAACATAATTATAATATTCAATTAAATTATTCTATTAAAATATATAAATTTTTATGTGTTACATATTATTATTATTATTATTATTAAATAATGATTTAATGTGTTAAAATAAAATTTATAATACCAATGGATTGATAAAATTAAATTCTTAGATGATGAATAATTAATTTTTATATAATGGGGTTAAAAATGGTATATTTCTAAAAATTATTTTTTAAGTATTGTGTAATTTTATCCTAATAAACAAAATTATTAACAAATGAATAATTAATTTAATAAAATGTTTTGGAATATATATATATATTAATTAGTTAGCATTCATTTAATTATTTTTACTTGGTAAGGAATAAGAATAAATTAAATTTATTCTTAAAAATACATTTTTTCTTAAAATGTCTTTTCATGCTATGTGTTTTTATAATAAAACTAATTTCTATAAATTTTATAAATTGAATTAAATAAAATGGATTTTTTATTTTTAATTATCATTTATAATTTAATTAATAAGGTCGATTTTTTTACATATAAAAAGTAGTTACAAAGGAAAAAGTTAGTCACCATGATAAATTCTAAAATAAGGTAAATGTGTTGAATCATGGGCTAGATACCTAAAATTTCATAAACACTTGTCTTAATATGAGTGTATAAATTATTTTTTTAACTGCACTTATTATATTCATTATTTTTCAAATTTGGATCAAATTTCTATGAAAATGAATTTTCTTTTTACAGTAAGTAATAAGTATTTACATGAATATCACTCCTCTCAATTATTAAAAGACCGTTCCACCACCCCACTAATGCCACACAAAAAATATAGGATTACCATAAATAATATAACATATTTCCTTCTTTATTGATCTTATCCCACAATGGGATTTTTCTTATCCTTAAATATTTCCTGAGTACCTCCAAAATCAAGAAGGTTTCCAAGAGGGGATGAAATTTCTTCTTTGTAAGTAATAGCTTCTTATCAATTTTTTCATTTGTTTTCTTCATCTAACACTTACATATTCTGATCTATCTCTTTAATGACATATAAATAATATCATCATTATTTTTTAATGATAATATTATGATATAATCACTATATAGTCAAACTCATTGATTAATTATAACATGTTCTTGTTTGGTTTGGTTTAACCACCTACATGAATGGTGATTTAATTTTTTTTATCATGGATCGTTATGGAAAAATAATTATTGGTATAAAATGATATTAATAAGTAAATAATTTTTTTTCTTTAATGGTAATATTAATATTTAAATCATTATTAATATACCATATTTTATTCTTTAAAATGTACGAAAACAGGCGTGTTATGGATTTTATCTTGGAGAATTGTGACTGAAACTCTAATGGAATTCACCGATAAATACTTAAATAATTATGGAACATATATTATATTAAATTTATTGTTCTAAAAATGATAAACTCAAGAACATTGAATGATAACTGAAACCATTATACCAAAAAGGATAAGTAATGGTTAATATATAATCATCGTTGATCAATATCATCTAAAAATAAGTAATGACTATATAATAAATATACATAAAATATTAAAATAAAAGATAATAAATATGAATAATGTTCAAAATTTGATTGATAGAGATTATATGGTTACTATATAAGAGGATATACTGTCTCTGACCAAGTGAGAATCCAATGCAAGGGTTTTTTCATCTCAATTTTATTTTCATTAGGTCATAAACTTTATTCCTTGACTATACTCTTCTAGTTTTATTTTATTTTTTAAAATCTATATTATATAAGGTCTTTTATATTTTTATCAATTGAAATTACATCTTTAAATCAAAGTCTTCTTATTCTACAGATTTTAATCTCTATAAAAATATTATATTGTTAATGATAATTCTCTTCCTTTCTAATGGCTCTTCCCCTCCATATATATAGTACTTTTTATAAAAATAATTATTTTAATAATATAAAATTATTATATGTATAATCCTAGTTATTTATCATATTTATCTTTATCACTTCTCAAAAATAAATTTTTCAACTCTTTCTTTGATGTGGGTTTTTTTTATAACTAACTAAAAGATAAAAATACATTTCTTTCCATGATCATACCTTTTTATCTTCCATTCCATATTTATTTATAAAAAATTTAATTATGTTTCAATTTTACATTCTTCAGAATTATTTTAATAGGATTTTTTTATAAATAATTCATTTCAACTTCTTTAAAATGTATTTCAAAAGTGACTTGTAACTTTAAGTTTTAAAGAAATGGTAAAGATTGTATCTGAAAATCATTTTTCATGGTTTTGATTCCATATTCCTATCTATATCCAATGGATTTACATCTTATAGAGTAATTTTCATGATTATAATATAAATTATTTTATACTCCATTTAGGATCATGAATTTTTGGTATTAATTGATCTACTCTTGATAGCATGTCATGAAATACTATTTTTAACTGATATAAAACTCATTTTATTTGTATGGCTTTTTAATTGTATGTTGTATGATTGATTTCATGTGGCATGAATATGTATTTATTATAATTTTGAGATAGGTGGTTCTATTATATCCCACCAATGAATTGGGTGAAGATTTATATATCATGATATAATGATTTTATGTGTGGACATTATTGGGTTTTCCACAACATAATTTGTGGGAATGATTGAGTTTTCTAACAACATTATTCATGGACATGATTGGATTTATTCACAACATACTGTGTGGGAATGGTTAGGTTTTCTTAAGAAATTGTGATTTTTTATTCTTATTTGTGTGTCATGTTTCTATGTTATTCCACATTTTTATGTTAATCTTCAATGATTTGTGGTTATTATCACATGTTTCTAAGCCATAGTATAATTGTTATATGTTCATGATGATATTTTTATGGTATTATGTTCTTATTCCATGATCTATGATGTCTATTATTATCTTATGATTATCACTTATTATCTAATTCACCTTATAATCATATATTTCTCCCATGTTCATGTCTTCTCAGATGTTTACGATCTAAACCATTATGAATCATTGATAATTTTCCCTTATTGAGAATTTTATCTCACCCATTATTTTGTTACCCATTTCTAGGGAGTTATATAAAGGTTTATGTGTAGAATGAAGTCTTATTTAGATATGTTTTTGGGAAATATTGAATTAATAATGTGTAATAAGATGTTTATGTACACCATCTCCAAAGACACTAAACCTTTGTGTTTTTGGATATGGAGATTATTGGTGATATTTAATGTTTAAAAAATGAATTTGATATAAAAATGGTTATTTTCAGTCATATAAAATATATATACATGTTTATCATGGGTCATATTAGTAGAATCAGAGCGGGGTTTAATTATTATTGCGGTTGAGGTTAAAAATCAAAAGGGAACCCAAAATAAATAAACCTAGAGCAAACCAAAAATTCTATGGGATAAAATGGAGGTACCATTGATTAAGCAATCATAAGATAATTTTTTAAATTTATATAGTGGTTTACTCTAATTTTCCTAAAATATTATTGTTTAATTATCATATTCACCCTATAACTACAAAACTCAAACCACTAGTCCATTCATGAGACTCACATAACCTCATGTGAACCTTCTCATATTCAAGAAGAATCCAACTAATAGTGAGGTTCAAAATTTCATTAGTGGGGAGACTATACCATAATTATCAATCATTTCACAAATAATATAAATAAAGATAACATATTAGAGTAAAAAATATTGAATAAAATAATATAAAATGTAAATTATGTCATATAATGCATTAATAAACAGGTTCCCAAAGTATCAAGTCAAACAAAAGTATAAGTACATAAGAAGAGTAAATAAAACTGTGGTATTGTTTGGATTCTATCTTGGTCCAACCACCAACTCCATGTTCTATGGTACCCATTCCCTTTCCTGCATCACTATACATTAATCATTTACATTAATCAAGATACCTAAGTAGGGTTTGAGCAATTAAACTCTCTAGGACACCACCAATGAATCCTTGAAAAAATGTGCACTTGTATGCTTTTAGTATGCCATGATAATAATAAATTCACAAGAAAATACAAAAAATCACATACCAAGAACCCATATGTCAACCAAGCCTCTATGTTCCCTGACAATACCTACTTTGGAACTATATCCAAAGGATGCTCAAGATGTAAGAATTGATTAAAAATAGTGACAAGGGTGGGGATATACTAAACTATATATTCAAGGCATCGAGTCTTCAGTCAAGCCTCAAGACTGTCTAGTAAACATGTACTTTGTTTCCATAAGGCATTGAGCTTTAGTATGTCTACTCAGTATTCATAAGGCATCACGTTTTTGTATGGGGAACAAGGCTATAAAGATCCAGTCCAATGTGAGGTCCCACCATTATCATCACCACATTTCATTCACACTCCACCTCTAAGGGGTAATCATTCCATGAATGTCACCATTCATGAATAACAAGAACAATCTCCAACTACATGGTAACACACATAATAGTGGAGATCATAATAAGACAAACAATTAATTTCATCATATGCATATAGTTGAAAACATATAATAACTTGTGACTAACATCTATAATTTTCACAAGATACTCTTTCAATAGTCATGGAAACAAAGATCAAATATGGTTATCAAATAAACACATACACACCTAGAAGAAATCACCATAAATTAATAACAAAAATCTAATCCATCACATCATTATTCAATCAAACATGAGTATACAAGGCCCATAAAATGATAAAAAACATCATACCTCAAGGTTTTGGATGAATAAATAAAACATTTATCAAGGATAGAAGACCAAATGTTTCAAACACCCATGAAGAAAAGTCTCAAAAATCAAGGGATATCTATCTCTATTTTTATTTCATCATGAAAGATGTTTAGAATGACGACTCGAGGGAATTTCAAGTCATGAAAGTGATTCTATAATCACTTTCCTTATGGTATACATTAACGGAATAAATTATATGGTATACCTAACTAAGGGATTCTAATTAACTAAATCTATTAACATTAGTGGAGTGAATCATGAATGCATCATTGATTCTAGAAGAGATCCCTGTTTCTATCCAAAAAACATCAACCCATCAATAATCCATAAAAAACCTATTCAAGAAGAAGAGAGTATTGAGATGATTTATTCGTGATTAATTCCCTATAAATGTCCACAATTATTTATATTTATTTCTCTGGTTAAGGTATTTTTAATTTACTTAGTAAATCCGCCACTAACATCAAATGGAATCATCAATGGATTAAGGTTACACAATTTATCTTCAATCAAGAAGAGGTTGAAGAAGGTGGTTCCTGAAAGCATAACAATATAAAGTTCATTTTCAATGTTTTATCTCAATTAAATAAATGATTTTACAACCCAGGAAAGGATATAATAAATCATTTTCACATTAATTACATAGTAATATTAGTTATAAACATATTAAGTAATTTTTTAATAAAAAAGAAAATTATTTTAACTAAACACTTTCTTTAAAAAAAATTATTTAAACTATTAATTTATAAATTTTAAAATTTAAATATTATAAATTTAAAATAATTTTTAAAATTAGAATACAAAAAATTATTTAGGATAAAATTTTGTGATTTTTTGGAAAACATTGATATTTCAGTGAACAATGAAAAATATAGGTTTTTGAAAAAAAAGCCATTTCAACTAATAAAATAAGTAATTTAAGAATTAAAATAAGTTTTAAATATGTATTAAAGCAACCTAATTATTATTAATTATATATTTAATCTACTTAATTACTTTTTAATCAAATTTATTTTTATTTTTAATATAGGTTTGTTTTTGGGTTTAAATATTGGTTTTTCTAAAAACTATTTTAAAATGCATAAGGTTAAAAAACATTAATTAGTTGAGATAATATCTAATGAGGAATACTTTAAATAAAATTTATAGAATATATATCATTAAATATTAATTTAATTTCATTACATGATTAGTATTATTCACAGATTTAATATAGAATCATTTTTTCTCTAAAAAATACTCTTTTTAAAAAAAATTCCCTCACCATAACTACAGGATTAATATTAAATTCAATTTTTATAAATATATTAGTTGAATTATTAAAAACTATTTCAATATTTTTAATCAGAATAATTTATAATGACTAATAATTTCAACTTATTTATTAAACAAATTGGTTTGTGAAAAGAATTAAAATTAATCAAAGCAATTAAGGTAAAAATGAGATTACCAAGTGATTAATCGTTAAACTTAAGGGGTCAAATGACCTAGAAACATTTACAGAACAAATTTTATGATCTTATTTTGAACTTTCCCCTTATATTATTTAGTTTGGTGAATTATTGGATCCTTTGGTAATTAAAAACATGGGTTCAACTAAATTTGTTTTAAAAAATACCAAGTGTATCATCTCCCCTAGTGATAAAAGGCCACCAATACTCCCCTTATATTCACACCATAAAGACCAATTGATTCAGCCAATACCTAACCAAATAAATTCACCATTTCCCACCTCTCATAAAATATGAATTAATTTGGGTAGAAACTAAACCATGTAAGTCCTTTGGTGCAATCCAAAAGGAGTTACCCGAAGAAGAGATAACATTCATCAACAAGATTTTTTATTTAATTTCCTTCTATAACCCCTTTAATTGTTATTATACCATGATTATATAATAATATAAGTATCCTAAGTATACTTATATTTTTTATTTTAAGTTTATGTCATATACCCAAACACATTTCCATCAAACAGGTTATGAAATCATCATATGTGTGTACAGTGGATTACCATCGTGTGAAACGATGTCATCTGTTTTTCGATTAGCACCTCTCATGGTTGGGAATAATGATGGACATACTATTTATATATTATATTTATAATATTTATAACATAATTATATCTATTAATTTATTATATCATACACACCCCTTTTTACATTTCATATCATAGGGGATACAATAACGTCACTTATGTGTACGTCGGACTACCGGCTCGTGAAGCGATGTGAAGTTTTTTTCACTAACGTGATACAAGGAAGGTAATAAGGGTAAATATAATGAATATATATGATATAAATAAAATCATTGTGATATTCTCGAAATAATTATATTTTTTAAAATATAATATATAATTTTATTCTAACCATTTCACACACTAAAAAAGTTATAATGTCGTTCGTGGATGTGTGGACTACGGCCTCATCGAAGCAATGTAACTCTTATTTTTTTCATCACCACATCACTAGAATGATATATATAAGTATATATAATTAAATAATATGGTATTTATGATACAATTATAATTATATAAATATAAATTTTACTCAGCTTCTTTCCATAATGATCATTAAAAAATGGGTACGTTACCCATACATACGTATGTCATACCGTCTCCATGATTTCATTGTTGGTTATTTTTTCATAACTGTATTCCATTATTGGTTTCAAAATAATAATTTATTTATAAATATAATAATTATTCTATTATTATTAATCTATATAAGTTTAAATAATTACCTCATTGAACTTAGTTGACCTACCAAAGTCTGTTTTGAAAATTAAGCCAAATATGGTCAAAACACATGAATTAAACTTAATTGTTTAAGTAATTGTATATTAAATTTTTAATAAATTAAATAAAAGTAATAAAAACATTAAAAAGGTTCTCAATACATTAAAATTTTAAAATAATTTTATAATTTATGAAGATAAATACACACATGATAAGTAAGACTCAAGGTAAGGGACTTCGTCTCTATTTCCTTTCATTGAGGAAATTATTTATGTTATAAACCTTTATTCCATTATAACATGTATATACAAAAAACTTTTATATTATATATTTCTTTTGATATTTAATGGTTTTTTTAATTTCATTCTTTAATCGGGTTTTTTATTCTAGTTTTTCTCAATTGATAAGGGGATTTTATTTGAAAACAAAAGTCATCCTTTAATGTTTTTCTTGAAACTCTCCTTCAATTCCATGTCCATGTTTTTTAAATGATATTTGAAATGTTCCCATAATGGAATTAAATATTTATATATTTCATTTTATATCTCTTTTACATTATTTCAATATTTTTTAAAAGTAATATCTTGATGTGTTATAAATTTAATGGGGACAATAACTTTTCCTACCACCATGAAAGTTATTTCATTTATAGATTCCTTTTAAAGCTTTCATATTTTCTTAAATGAAAAATCCTCTTTCATTTTTTTTTGTATTTTTGTATAGAATTTGTTTTTCAAAATAACCGTATAATATTTAATTAAAATGGCCTTTTGAAATAAAATGGTATCTGAAAGATATTTTCATATGAGCTTAAAACAGACTTTTAAATGATGAAATGTTTTATTCATGATGTGTTTATTAAAAACTATATAATATGGGTTATCCCAGATAGATTTAAGTGATGCCATTATAGCTTAAATGATGGCTACACCCATATAGTTATTTAATCCATTAGGGAAATAATTTTTTTACAAAAGGATAAATAAATAATCTTTTTAAAGGAATAATATTTCCCTTTATGGATAAAATTTTATGTTTTTAAGAAAGGGTTGTTCATGGATTTTAAGTATTTTTATTAGATTAATGGTTTCCCTTGTTTTTGTATCCCTTGCTAATATTTTTGGGCTCATCCCATGTGTTTAAATGTTTTTCAAAAGATTTAATAATGGGTATGGTATTAGAATTGTTCAATTTATAATTCCTTATGAGTTTTCATAAAAACAGATATTGATTTATTTTAAAAATTCCATGTTATGGGGAAAAAAGATACTAATATGAAGTGTCCAATTTTTATTTTATAGATTTGTTATGTATAAGTTATGACCAAGTTCTCTAAAATGCTAAAAATAAAAAGATAATAAAAGTGGAAGAAACATATGTATTGACTAAAACTCAAGATTATGTGAAATTTATGGTCAGGGCCTTATAATTGGTACCAAAGGTAATTTAAGATAACATAGATGTCTGGGTAATATTAATAGTGTTCCCTTTAAATATTCTACCTTATGGTCAAGTTAAAATGTTATATAATTTTATGATTACCATGTTGTTTATCCTAAACTATGTCTATTTAGAATGGGTTTCCACATAGAAAACATGGAAGTTATAGTGGTAATTCATCGAGAGGAAGATATCCTTCCAAATAAGTATTCCTATGTGGTTGGAATCAAAACAGAACAAATTGTTTTAGTGATGGATCTGTTGAAACAAGTGATAAATGGTGGAGGTATCCATGATATAGAGGAAACTTATCTACCATAAAGGAACGTGTCTTTTTGGAGAATTTCATGAGGAAAAATCCCCCATATTTTAGTGGATCATCTAACTCCATTATAGCCAAATTATGGAATGCTCTCTAGAAGATATTTTTTTTCATGGGATGTTTAAAACATCAAAAGGTAACTCTTGTCCTTTATCATTTTAAAGGTAAAGTTGATTGATAGTGGTATTTGGTTATGAATTCTAGAGATAAATATGATCTTGATTCTATATAATGGAAAATATTTAAAGATATTTTTAATATGTAATATTTCCCAAAGGTTTTTCAACTCATGATGACATAAAAATTCCTATATCTAAGTAAAAAAGATGAAGATTATATAGATTCACATGAAACAAACCTTCTATGTTTGGATAGGTATGTTACAGATTTTATTTGAGACATTAATAGTAAAATTAATATGTTTTAATCATGACTGAAAACAGTTATATGAAGAGATTTGGAAACATGATAATTTAAAAGTTGTGACAAAGTTTTTTATTGTTCCTAAAAGGTAGAGATGTTGTTTTATAACTATTATATTCCTCATGATTATAAAATTAAGTAGTGGTTGGGATGGAAATTTATTGGGAAACATACATCCAAGAAATATAGAGGTAATAATTTGAATTTCTCAAATTTTGGTATGTGTTGTGAAAATCACCCAGGAGAATGCCTTATGAACTCATGGAAGTGTTACTAAAGTGGAATGTTTGGATACAAGGACCGAGAATGTAAGAAAGAAATATTGAGGGATCAGATAATGGGGTAACCCACAGTCATCCAATTATGGTGTGTTTTAGTTCTAATGAGTTGGGTTATTATGCTAATTCATGTCTAAAGCTAGTTTCATAGAAAGTTAATCATCAAGACCGAAAATACAAAGGATTAGATAAGGAATTTTATACTACTATAATTGATGTTTGTCCATCAATAAAGTTATGAAAATCATGTTACTTGTGTATTTGAATTATTTTTATACCCTTTTTGACTTTGGATCTTCACATTATTTTATTTATGAGAAATTATGAAATATATAAGGAATATCGCCACATGAAATTAATATATGAATTTTGGTGAAAGATCTTAGTGGAAGTATTAAATCAACCAAAAATTATAAGAATCCTCCTATTATTATTAGTGGGTTGGTATTTCCTAAAAATCATACTCAACTGGCCATAGTAGAGTTTGATATCATTCTTAGCATGGATTGAATTTTAGTTTATCATGCCATGATAGATTACAGTTCTAAGAAAGTTTTGTTCAATGATTTCATGCCTTTAATAACTTACCAAGAAGCTATGAAATTGATTAGAGATGAGAGTGAAAGTTACCGTGTTCATATTGTTGAAAATAAAGAAACTATTAAAATTTGTGATGTCCTAATAGTAAATGAATACATAGATACTTTTTTGGATTATTTTCCGGGTGTTATTTTTAATCGAGAGGTTGAGTTTACTGTTGAATTAGTACATAATGCTAAGCCTATTTTTAAACCCCCTTATAAAATGGATCATGTGGAACTTTTACAGTTAAAAAAGAAATTACAGGATTTATTAGATAAAGGTTCCATCTGAACAAGCACTTCACCATGGGGTTCTCCATTCTTTTTTTAAGATGAAAGATGGTTCAATGAGACTTTGCGTTGATTATATATCCTTTAGTAATATCACTTTAATAGAAAGTATCGTTTTCCTCATATTGATGAGTTGTTTGATCATCTCTAGGGAGCATGGAATTTTTTAAAGGTGGACATGAGGTTGGGGTACCATTAGTTGAAAGTGAAGAATGAATACATTCCATAGACTTTTTTTCAAACAATATATGGGCACTATGAATTTTTATTTATGTCATTTGGGTTCTATAATACACCTTCTCTATTTATGGACCATATAATTAGAATTTTTCATCAATTCCTAGATAATTTTGTGGTTGCTTTTACTGATTACATTTTTGTATATTCTGAAATTTAGGAGAAATACAAATGGTTCCTAAGAGTTTTTTTGAAAACCATAAAAGAAAAGAAACTATAAGGGAAATTTATTAATTTTAAAATTTGGTTACAAAAAATTTCATACATTGGACATATTTTTTATAAAGATGGAAAATTTGTTGACCTTGCTTAAACAAAACTTGTTGAAGAGTTGAGAAAACCAAAAATGTTATAGAGATTCATAGTTTTCTTGTATTAGAGGGTTACTGTTAATGATTTTCTAAAAACTTTGATCCGTTTTCTAGACCATAGACTATGTTAAATTGAAAAGGAGTTAAGTTCTTATAGAAAAAAATAATGTGATGATTGTTTTCCGGAAATGAAAAGAAGATTGGTGAATGCTCCATTTTGGGCCCTCCTTCCCAAAACGATGAATTTTTTACATATAATGATGATTTTGTTGAAAAGACTTGGTTGTGTCTTAATGTAGAATGATTAGGTGATTTCTTATACTTTACGACATTGAAATATCATTAGTTAAATTACCTACATATGATTTAAAATTATCGGGTGTAGTTTTTTCTTTAAAATTTTAGTGGAATAGTTTAAATTATGTAAAGTGTGAAATATATATAGATCATAAAATTTTAATGTATATATTCACTCATAACCACTTGAATATGAGACAAAGAAGATGGATATAACTAATCAAGGATTATAGTTTCGTGATTTATTAATATCCTAGAAAAAAAGTGTGTGATGATTTTATTTGAAACACTAATGTTATATTAAGAATGTTTCATTTGTAACAAGACCCTTTGGTTAATGATTTGATGAATTTTGTCCTAAAAGTTTTGGATGCAGGGACATCTTTTTTTTTATTTTAGGATTTAGTGCATTCGACTTTTTTCTGAAATAATTAAGCCAACTCGGAAGGTGGATCAATTTTTCTAGGAAAAGGTAGAATATATTAATAAGGATAACTTTCCCAATTTTAATATTGATGAAGAATGTGTTTTGAGATTTGGAAAAAGATTATGTGTATCTTGTGATTCTCAGTTCAGAAAATATTTGTTATGTGAAACTCATAGTTCTCTATTTTCCATTAATTCAGCCTAGACTTAGATATACAGAGACGTTCAGGAGTAATATAGGTGGGATGGAATGAAAAGATATGTTTCGGGATTTACCATGAATTATTTTACTTGTTAGTTAGTTGAAATAGAACTATAGTTACCTAAGGGGATTCTTCATCCTTTTCAAGTACCTAAGTGGAAATGGGATGATATATAAATGGATTTCATGGTGTTATTGACTCGAACAACCGGATATAACAATGTGACTTGGTATATTTCTTATTGATTAACAAAATCTAAAAATTTCCTTCCCATTTGAGATATAATGTCTTTATATTAGAATTCATGATTACATTAAAAGGATATAGTTAGTTTATATGGAGTGAGTCTCTCCCTCTCCATTATATCAGACTGTGATCTCTGGTTCGCATCTAATTTTTGACAAGGATATAAAAATTCATTGGGTGCTAAATTAAACATTAGTATAGCTTTTCATCCTCAATATGATGGAAATATACTAAGAGGGAAATTTAAAACATGTAATATATGCTTTATTCTTATTATATGGATTACTGTGGAAGTTGGGATCAACATCTTTCTTTGGATGTGTCTTCTTATAATAACAGTTTTCATTCGAATATATATATGACATCATTTGAGGAATTATATGGAAAATGGTGTTTGAAACCAGTATTTTAGGATGATATAGGAGAAAAGGAAGTTGATGTGACCAGATTTGGTAGAGGAAATAGCTGAGAAATTTTGGTCAATTCGGTGTCATAGGATGCTAGTTCAGAGAAGGTAGAAATTTTATGTGGATAACTGGAGGAATGATCATTCTTTCAAATTAGGTGATCTTATATTTATAAAAGCTTCTCAATGGAAAGGTGTGATAAATTTTGGTAATAATAGGAAGATTAATCCATGGTTCATTGGACCATATTAAATTCTAGAGAAAGGTGGATTAGTTTCCTACCGAGTGGCCTTACCTCTATGTTTATCTCAGGTACACAACATGATTCATGTTTTAATGTTATTGAAATATGTGTCAGATTCATCTAAATTTTTAAGACTTGAAGTAGTTAAGTTAAAAGAGAATATTTTTTAAAATTAAAACCTTGATTAGGTTTTTGACCATAGGGGAAAGTTTTGTGGAATAAGATAATTCGTCGAGTTACGGTTTTATGGAGAAACTCATATTGTTGAAAAGGTAACATGGGAATCCAAAAATGCTATGGGGGAAAGATATAATCACTTACTTAGTAAGTGGATAAAATTTTGATGATGAAATTTATAAAATGGGTAAGTGTGTAATAACCTGGTTAATTATATAATAAATAATTTTCATATGAATTAGATAGTTATCTTAGTTATAAAAATATTTAGTACTTTTTTAATCAAAAAAGGAAATTATTTTTAATAAACTCATTTCTTAAAAGGTTTTATTTGAAAACATAATTTCTAAATATTAGAGTTTTAATTTTTTAAAATGAATATTAATTTATAAATAAAAATATGAAAATTTACTTTGGGTGAAATTTTGGGATTTTTAATAAAATATTTTTTTTCATTAAATATTTAGAAATGCTGATTTTTGTAAAATAATGTCATTTATGTTAATAAATTAAGTAATTTAAGAGTCCAAACATGTTTTAACTGTGTTTTAAAGTTACATAAGTATTATTTATTATATATTTAACCCACTTAAATACTTTTAATCAATCTTATTTTGTTTTTTAATATAAATTTTTTTTTGGGTTAAAAGATGGGTTTTTTAAAACCTGTCATAAAATGACATAATATTTTACCTTTTATTTAATTAATATAATCCATAATGGGGAATTTTATAAATTAAATTTAATGACTATATATCAATAAATATTAATTGGTTTTCATTTAATGATTATTATTGTTCATAGATTTAATAAAGAATCATCTTTTTCTAAAAGAAAATACTCTTCTTATAACCCAACTATATCGCCCGGACTGCGTGATTAATATTAAATTAATCTTTGAAACTTATGTGAATTTTATTTGGAAAAATATATTAAATTTTTTTATCATAATAATATATATTTTATAATAAGTTTAAATTATTTTTTTACTAAGGTGATTAGTGAAAATAATTAAAATTAATCACAACGATTAAGGTAAAAATGAGATTACTAAGTGACTAAACTGTACACTTAAGGGTAAAAATGACCTAGAAATTGTCAATAACCCAATTTATTAAAATATTATGACCTTATACCTTCTATTATCTATTTTGGCGCATTATTATAGGATTTTTCTAGATAAAAAAAGGGTTATCCTAACATTATTTTGAAAAAACCAAGTGTGTCTTCTCCACCACTTATAAAATCCAACCACCTATCCCTCTCTCTTCACCCATTAAAAAAAATTTCATAAAAAACCTGAAAAAACATATAAAATTTCCTAATATCATCCTGGAATCCTTACTTTGTGAATAAATCCAACCAAGGAAGTCATTTCGTACAAACCAAAAGAAGTTACCTAAAGAAGAGGTAACATTCATCAACGTGATTTTTTATTTTATTTCCTTCTCCGCCCCCTTAAATTATTCTTATATTATACTTGTATAATAAAATAAGTATCATAATTATAATTTTATTTTTTTATGTTATGTTTATAACTTAGAAAACACAAACTTCCATCAAATGGGTTATCAAATCATTATTTGTGTGTATGGCGGATTAATGCTATGAAAAACGATGTCGTTCATTTTTCCATTATCATACCATAGGGGATATGAAAATGTTGCTTGGGTGTGTGGCAGACTACTAAATTCTATTTATACGTTTGTCGTGCTTCAGGTTAGTTGTGGGTGTGCATGAGGGGCTGGTCATTTAGTGCGGGTTTGAAGGTGGTGACGGGATCCGCATCTCTGGCTTCGGTGAGGTCCTCTTCTAGTGCGATTTGGGAGGTCCTCAATAGATGTTGGTTTGTGATTCTTGCTCCTCATTTTTAGCTTTTGGTTTTGATTTTTCTATGGGTCGACTTCGCTGGGTGGATCATTTTAGGACGATTGAGATTGGTTCGGATTTCTGGTCAAGAAGATGGTTTCTTCTTGCTTCTAATTTCATTTGTTGATTTTGGTGAAGTGATTCGTTATGGGGTGTGTGGGTTCTTATGATGTGTTGCACTCAGCATTTTTGTGGTTATTTTTTTGGATGTTCTTGACTATGGATGGTCCGAGGATGGTTTTGCAGCTTCGCGACGTCGGTATAGCCCTACCCTTGGTCCTCGCTGGTCTCCCCCTCTTCCGCTTTAGGAAGCTTTCTCGATTCGGCCTCCGGTGTGTCTTCCCAGTTTTGGCTCAGATCTGCGGTTGCGGTTTTAGTGGGAGGCTTATGGGTTCATTGCGGTGGGGCTATGTTCTGGTTACTAGGTTGCTATCTTCATCGGTGACATTTTCTATGAAGGTAAAGAGGTGTATTGGATGCATGATGATATTGGCCGACGTGATTGGCAACTGTGGGTTCTTGTGGCTTGAGGTCTCTTTGGGTCCTATGGATGTTTTTAATTTTTAATTTTCATTTTGAACCTTAGAATTGGGATACCAAATTTGGTGTAATTTGTGTTTTTGTGGTTACCGCTCACCCATAATGCGGGTATTTAGAAAATAAAAAAAGATAATTTTCAGTGTATGGAGGACTACCACCTCACGAAGCATTTTTCACTAACATGTTACATGAAAGGTAATAAGGGTAACTATAATGAATATATATGATATAAATGAAATAATTATGATATTAATTACATAATTATATTTCTAGAAATATAATATATCATTTTATTCTTACCTTTTCATACACTGAAAAAATTATAACCTCTTTCATGGACGAGTGGACAACCACCTCCTCGAAGTAATGTGATTGTTCATTTTTCATCACCATGAAAAAATAATGTAATATATAAGTATATATAATTAAATAATATGGAAATTATGATATAAGTATCATTCTAGAAAGATAAATTTTACTTACCTTCTTTCCATAATGATTGTTGAAAAATAGGAATGTTACTCATGTGTATATACAAAATACCATCTCTATGATTATAACGTTGGTTCATTTTTAATAAACATATTCCATGATTGGTTTTAAAATAATAATTTATATATAAATATTATGATTATTTAATGATTATTATTCTCAAAATGTTTAAATAATAACCTCGTTGACCTTAGTGAACCTACCAAGGTGAGTTATGGCACATAAGTCGAATATGACCCAAACACCTAACTTAAACTTAATCGATTAAGTAGTTGTATATAAATTTTAAATAAGTGAAATGAAATTAATAATAAAATTAAAAAACGTTCTAAATAAATTAAATAATTAACATATGATTATTATTCATGAATATGAAAACTCGTGTGATAATTTTGACTGAAGGCAAGGGAGTTCATCTCAATTTCCTTCCATTGAAGAAATTCTTGATGTTATGCACCTTTATTATTTTATAAGGTTTATATACAGCCCATTTTAAATTATATATTAAAAATTTATCTATTCTCATGATATTTAATTTTTTTAATGTCATTCTTTAATTAAGTTAAAGATTCATGGGTTTCCAAAGTGATATAGGGCATTTCTTTGGAAAAATCATCTTTTAAGGTTTTCCATCAAAATATACTTATATTCCATGTCTAAATTTTAAAAATGATATTTTACATATTTTCATATGGTAATAAAATACTTATAAAGTTCATTTTAATTTTTCTTTTAGTTTACTTCATGTTTTTTTCAAATGGAGTCTTTTAATGTGTTTTAAACAGAACGACGACAAATAATTTTCCTACCATCATTAATATTATTTCATTTATAGATTCCTTTGACTTATTACATGTTTAATTAAATAAAAACTGTTGCATTGAAATAAGAATGTATATGCTCAATATACAAGAGGGGGTGAATTGTATACTTAAAAAATTCCTTTGGAACCTTTAAAAGTTAAGTTTAACAAGGTTAAACATTCACAAGACCTCTTAAAGAATCCTTTTCTATTTTTCTTAAAAGAAATATTCTACCTTAAAGCATATAGAATCTGAAATAAAATCAGAGTAACAGAATCCCAAAGTATAAGAAAGTTATACTATCTATCTTTAACATTGTTAAGATACAGTAGCGGAATTAAAACCACTTGTATAAGAAAACAAGTAACAATAAGATTCTTTTAACCCAAAGAGAAGGGTATCCAACAACCCTGGATAAAGGTTCCAAGATTTATACTTTCAAGAAATTCTGTATTACCCAAACCTAGGTAATCCCTCAATCTGAAGATCGATATATGTCTTGCTATCCCTGCAAGCCCTCTATTTAGAAGGAAATCAGAACCTCTGCCTTCCAA
The DNA here is from genome assembly GCA_963277665.1 of Viscum album. Lineage (NCBI taxonomy): Eukaryota > Viridiplantae > Streptophyta > Magnoliopsida > Santalales > Viscaceae > Viscum > Viscum album. The sequence continues at coordinate 410,528,856 of OY728130.1, forward strand.
ACCCGAAAGCCCACGATCAGCACGATCGGAGTCTGCACTAAGAAATTCTGAACAAGTTGTTAACGCCTGAACAGGTTGTTCACATCATATGCACGAAGCACTGAGAGTTGTAAGAGCCTCTCTCTCTAGAAACCACTTCATAGCCATTTCACATTCATCAAGTTCATAAATTATCTAAAATGTGTGTTTCTCATTCAAATGAGCTTGTATTTATAGGCAAACCTTCCCAACGGTTGGATCCTCTCCAATGGTTATATATCCCTTAAATATTGGAGGGACCTAAGAAAGTGGAAAACATACAACGTTTAGTTTGTAAAAGATTGTATGACATCATTTCAAGTCACAAAAACATTTTTAAGTTAAAGATAAAAGTTAGGTATAAGAAATCTTGGAATCCAATATCATTGGAATGATACATTAGGTAACTCTAACATTTTCAAGAAAACGTAATCTTAAGAAATCAAGAGAACAGATTCTATGAAATAACATTCTCAAGAAAACGGAATCATACAATCGGAGTCACAAATATACTTGATTCGGTATCATGAATATCCACATCATATATACACCGGATTCGATATTGAAAATTGGCATCATATATACACTGGAATCGGTATTGAAGACCATCATCATATAAACACCAGAATCGGTATTTAGGATTGGCATCATATATACACCGGAATCGGTATTAGAGATCGACATCATATATACACCGGAATCAGTATTGAAGCTCGACATCATATATACACCAGATTAGGTATTGACAATCAGAATCATATATACTCAAGATTCGGAATCATAAAAACTGAATGAAAAAATCGGAAAGACAGATCTTGTAAAAATAACTGAATGGAAAATCCTAATGACAGATCTGTAAGTCTAACAGAATGGAATAACATAATGATATAACTGTAAGCATAACAGAATGACAATTCCGGATCTTAAGAAAAAATAAAGAACTTAAAAAAATATTCAGAACTTAAGAAAGAGTGTTTGTGATTTTCAAAATATCAAACCCTAAGGAATGGAGAAGTCATAAGAAATCCTTATTGACTCAAAAAAACCCATATATCCCTTTTTGGGTATTTTGGTGTTGAAAATTGTTTTTTAAAAGAAAATTTTATTTTGTATTGAAAATGGGATTTTGAAAGAAAATGGTATATGAAAGGGATTTTCATATGAGTTTAAAAGAGTTTTTTAAATTATGAAATGTATTATTCATGATGTGGTTCATGGACATTATATAATATGGTTGTGCCCAAATAGAATTGGGTGTGCCAATGTAAGCCCTGATAACACTCCAATTCATTGGGTAATGATTATTTTCTATATAGGATTATATTAGAAGTTGGGCATATGGTTTTTACAATTTGTAAGGGTTCTATAAGAGTTATATAAGGGTTCAATGAGATGATATACACATTAATTTTCTATGTTTTCTAATGATTTTTCTTGGAACTCATTTTTTTCAAAATATAAAATTAATGATCTTTTTAAAAGGAATTATATTTCCCTTTATGTGTAAAATTTTATGTTTTTAATAACGGTTTTTTCCTAGGTTTTAATTTTTTCAGTATACTAATGGTTTCCCTTCTTTTTATATCCCTTAATGAAATTTTTCTACTCATCTCACATTTTAAAATGTTTTTCATAGTATTTAAGGATAGATAAGGGTTTGAAAGAGGTCAAGTAGAATGCTATGAAAAGTTTTCATAAAAAGTGATTATGATTTATTTTAAAAGTTCTATCTTTTTGGAAAAATAGATATTAATAGGAAGTATCCACTTTTTTATGGATTTTTTGTTTATGATTTATGACCTAATTCTCTAAAACATTAATCCTAAAAATATCCTCAAAAATGAAGGAAAGTAATTTTTTGACTAAAACTCATGATTTTGTAATGTTTAAGGATGTGACCTTATATAGAAACATCATAAACTTGATATAACATCCATGAATCTATAAATAAAGAGATAATTCATCTTCACATGATCATATAAACTATAGATCCATCATATATTCACGGTAATGTAACAAATAGGAATAACGATTTGGCATAGATCAATAAAAAACTCAATTTACATGGATTCTTGGGATTATTCAAAAAATGTAGAGGCATGGGGAGAAGAATGATAGAGTCTAATGGATAGATACAAAGTATTAAATTTTAAATGGGGAGTACAAATTTATATTTAGGTGTTAAATGAAGTCAAAAATGAGTGGCATTAAAATTCCACAAGGTACACTAATTGCACCCTCTAACTAGGCACACCGAAAAGCTGGTGGAACAACTGATAAGATAGTATTACTAGTAGAACCGCTTGGGTTCTTCTAGTTCCAGGGTCTATTTTCTAGAGTCTTCAAAAGTCAAAAAACTCATTAGAGCCCCACTGGCTAGCTAATGGGTTCCACCAGTGAGAAGGTGGCTAGTTTCCATTCACCACAAGGTCGACCCCTTCCCCAACTCTTCTATATTCAACACCCGGACCCTTAGTCACCAAAAATCATCCTATTAATCGATTATATAGAGATTAAAAAATGGATATGATAATTTTATAAACTTTACACTGCATACATTGAACCAAATAATGGAAGTTACAATTCTCCCCCTCTAATAACTTATCATCATTGAGATGTACCTTCAATGGTTTTTATTAAACAGCTCTAGATACTAAGCCCAAACATTAGCCTCCAGATCCTTGGTCTCCACCTGGATATATACATGACTATACATAATGTGGACTAGTTGTAAATTCATCCCTCAAAGTACTTTCTTACTCCATTTAACAATTTTCATTGGGCGCTCCACATATGATGTGTCAGGATCTATCTCAACATCCTCATAGTCAATGACATTTATAGAATCGGGCATGAACTTTTGGATCAAAGACACATGAAACATGTTGGGCATACCTTAGTATAAATAATAATGATATATGAAATACACTGATGTGCCAACCTGATCAATGATCTATAAGGGTCCAACATAGCATGGTGTTAGATTCCCCTACTTCCAAGAACATTAGTATCCCAATTGAGGAGTCACTCTCACAAAAACCCAATAACATAAAGTGAGATCCAAATATATCATCATGTGGTTAGCATACGGATTATTCATTCTCTATGTTGTTATCAATCTCTTCTAAACCATCTAAACTATTTCAGAGGTGTACTGTACCATACTAGGCCTGACAACTACTGTCTCACCAGGGTCTTATGCCAATAAAGTGGTGAACATAATGGGCTACCATATAGAGCCTCATAATATTAGATCTAAATAGAATCCTAATTACTTTTTTTGAGAAGTTAAAAAAATATAGGTGATCATACCTTATTCTAATAAATTATATGGCATAAAACTGATGTATATCCTCATGTATACAAATCATTTGCTCAAACTATCTGTCTGTCTAGGGATGGTACTTTGTGCTCAATATTAGCAGATTCCTTAAGAATGTTTTCAAGACCAACCAAAACCGAGAAATAAAAAAAAATCTATATCAAACATTATTCTCAAGGTAACTCCATGTAAGTTTATTATCTCATGAAAAAACATATTTCAATGCTCTTATACTAAGTGAGTTTCATGGATTGTTATGGAATGAGAAACTTTCATTAGCTGACTGATAATCATCCAAATACTGTCATGAATCCATGGGATCCTAGATAACCCCATCACAAAGTCCATCATTATTTCCTCTCACTTCCATAAGGAAAATAAAAGTTGAAAAATAAAACATCCATATTGTTGGTTTTTTGCCTTAATCCTCTATAATATGGTGTATTGGGGAACAAATCCAATAATATTGCTCTTTATCCCAGGACACTATTGGATTTGGTGTTCTATAACGAATGGATTTTAATTTTATTACATGTATATTCAAGAATTTTAATATTAAAAAACATATGATTATATATTTCTCATTTATTTTATTGAATTTAATATAATAATGTCATAGGTTATTTTTCACATTTATTTGGTCATAACAATTCGTTACTTTGATGAGAACCTCGAAGTACTATGTAGGTATTCTTAAATATAGTTCTATGGTCAGATAATATATTATGATGGGACACATAGTATATATCCTTTCAGGTGTTCTTACTGATAAGAATATGAGGATTCTTCTCTGGAAGTTCACATTTGGTAATCTCTAAGATGGGAGGTTATGAGAACAGACCTACCAGTAGTAATTCTGTATGTTTTGGTGTCATCAGATATTAATATCTTTGAGAATTTGTAATGGTACTTATACTTTAATATTATCATTAATGAATTTCATGACTCACATGCTTAGATTTACTAACCAAAACCATGATTCCATATGTTCATGTGAAGTGGGTTATGTTGGGTGCATCACAAATGACATGTTAATAATGGATAATTTGAAGAAGGATTCGTCCCTTTCATATTTATTAAAGTTGATATCTCATCCTTTTTATTGGAATAATACCATCATATTAAATTATATTGTCATAGTGTAAAAACATGGTTATTTTAGATATTAAATGAAATATTGTTTCTCACGGATTTCGGGGATGACCTCCTGGACGGGAGATTCAAACGTTCCGATCGGTTTCTAGCGGGTTTGTTCGTAGAACCAGAAACATCCAATGATTCCACATCCGTTTGGACCCACTTTCCAAAGGTAGGCGCTCATTATCTTGTGGACGGATGAGGCTTAGGAATTTGCACTGGTCGAGAGGATGGGAGGTCAGACTCATCACACCTTTTTGAGGGGAATTATTGTCTACTCCGGGACTCTCTTTATAGATTTAAGTTATGTTCATGAATCCTTATTACATTACCAAGTATAAAATGTGCTTTCCTTTAGTTTTAACAATCAATGATTAAATATGCAAGAAATTTAGAGAATCTTTTATATGTATTTGAGGTTCTTCATCAATAGAGAATCATCTATATCTGTTTAGAGATTCTTGGTCAATGGTATCCTTCAAAACATTTATATAAAAGTCTCTTGGTCTTTATGATGACCAGGCTGGTTTTAAATCCACTCAGTGGGGCACTTGAAGTTTATCGTCATTCAGAAGGACAGGGATTATTTCAAAGTTGGGATCGAACCCATAAATGGGCTACCTACGTATCCTTTGTTTTGGAAAAGGAATCAGAACCCACGTAGTTCGAGTAATGGAGTATGATGTTTATGATTGATGGCTCAAAGAAGAATGTCATAATTACTTTTACACTGTAAGCTCACGTGAGTCATGCTCGGTGTGAGAAACAAGAGGTATTGGTAAAAAAATAGTCAATTGTTCCACGAAAGATGCAATCATAAGAAATTGTTTGGGGCTTAGGTATGTATGACTGCCTAGATAGATGAAGGTTTAGGATTCACTTTTAGGGAGAAAATCCAGGAACAGGTTCCATAAAGGTATATGTGATTTATGGAGATTTGAATACTCTAATCTTGGGGCTCACTCCTAAGGAGGATTCCCAAGTTAGGAGGGGATTTATGATTGGGTTTTACTCCTGAAAAGGAAACCCAAATAAAGGGTAAATTAGGACTGGTTAAGAGAAATTTTAAGGGGGCTTGGGGTTTACTCCTGAAAAGGAAACCCAAGATTATGACTGGGACTTACTCCTAAAAAAGGAGGCCCAGGTTATGACTGAGTCTTATTCCTAAAAGGGAGACCCAGGTTAGGGGACTTGGGGCTTACTCCTAAGAAGGATGCCCAAGATTATGACTGAGTCTTATTTCTGAAAAGGAGACCCAGGTTAGGGATTAAGTTTTGGGGCTTACTCCTGAGGAGGATGACCAAGTTTGGGAACTTTAAGAATTTGGGGCTTACTCCTAAAGAAGGATGCCCAGATTTGAAATTGGGGCTTACTCCTGAGGAGGATTCCCAAGTTAAAGGATTATGATTGGGGCTTACTTCTGAGGAGGATGCCCAAGTTAAGGATTCTCTTATCTTAAAGGATGAGGTTGAATGAATGAACTCTCTATATTTAGTGACATAAGGATATTTAAATCACTAGGTTTTGAGAGATATTCCACAGAATTCCTTTCAGATAAGGAAGTCAAATCAAGAAATCATGCCATAAATGGCTTTGAAGAGTGTCTTGAAGACTGAATATTGAAAAGGAAAGGTGTAATGGCTTAAGAGGGGTAAAATGGGCAAGATGGGCACCCAAAAAGGTAGGGGCGTGCAAGTCTTGAAAGGCACGCAAGTCTTCCGTGGGCGCGCAAGTTTTGGTCGTGCAGGTATACCTGCGCGACACATGGTGTACTTGCACGATTTTCAACCAGCATTGAAATATTTGAGCGACTCTTTTTTAAACCCTTTAGAATCCTCTTGAGGTTCTTCCAGAAAAGGGACGCGCATGTTATATTGAAGGAAATAAATCGGCGTGCAAGTGTTTGATAAGTTTCAACACTTAGGCCTTCCTTCTTCTCTTTAGATCTTCCGTTCTAGGTAAGAAATTACCTTAGAAGTGTTCCGGAAGCTTTGAGAAGAGACTTGGGAGTCGGGAGCTTCAATTCGAGTTTCTGGAAAAAGATCCTCTCGAATGGGGGGCCCACATGGTCTATTTATAGGCAAAAGAATACCCCGAGCGGTTACCGGGCGGTTACCACTTAGGTCGCGCAAGTCACTTGCGCGACCAAGGGTGCCGCGCAAGTGTACTTGCGCGACAGTGAGATAACTTGCGCGGTGCAGTTGTTGTTGATCCTTTGTTCATGCCTTTGTTGATTTTTTATGTTTTTCTTCAAAGGTTAAATCACTTTGAGCTCAGATATTCCCTTTTCTGATCTTTAGATTCTGTGACGAAAAGGAGCGTCAACAAAAGTCCCCCCCTCAGAGTTGGATCCAGAGAGAAATGAGGATTTGACTCTGGGGAAATCGAATTCATCCAAAGGAAAAGGGTGGCGCGCAAGTCTTCAGTGCACAAAGGGCGGCACGCAAGTTTTCGTCGCGCAGGCCTTAAGCGCTCTGGGTACGGCGCGCAGATAGGCTTCCTGGCCTATAAATACACCGCTTTTGGCCGTGGATAACATCTGATCCCGAACTTCTCGAGCTCTTGCCGTGCAAGTCTTCCTCGCCGCGCAAGTCTCTTTTTTCACTGTTTCCTCGCTGCCGCGCTACTCTCAAGGTAATAGGGCTTGCGCGGTGATACATGCGCGACAGAAACTTGCGCGGCACATGTAACACTTGCGCGAAATCTCCATACTTGCGCACCTTAATGCGTTAGCCATTTTTTCCAAATTCTTTCACAAATTTTATGAAAAATAAACCCATTTAAGACTTAAATTTGTTCAACTTTTGTGCAGATTCAATGGCTCCTAAGGGAATTGGAACGGCTGATGAACTGGCTAGCAAGCGGATTGATGACATGATGAACATCATTGGCCATGATTACTATGATATCTGCGACAGAACTCTCCCAGATTTGGATAAGTACTTGAAGAAATATAATCTTAATTTCCCACAGAGCATCCATCTGCCTCTGTGTGGTCATGGTCATCTGCAAGGAGTCAATGTTCCAAATGCAAACAATTATACACCTGAGATGCAGCTGCACTGCTACTCCTCTATTTCGGTTATGCTGTGCATTAAGAGCAACAACAATGGTGTGAACTTTCAAATTCTTCCTCCATGTCATTTCCTTGCAGATATGAAAATGGCAAACCCATGGGATGAAATGTTTCCACTGCCGGTTGGTGGAGAGAAGACAAACATGGTATTAGAGCAATATCTGAAAATAGTACTCTCTCCAAATGGCTCTTTACTTCCAATCCTCCATTCTCAAATCCATGTATCCATCTTCCAAGTCTCTTGGAAAGAAACAGAGTCACTGTTTGATCAGCAGAAAATTTTCTAAAACCGCACTCAAGAACATCCTTTTACAATTGTTCCAAGAAGAGATAGTATCACTACATCTCTTATTGTATCCAGTTGAATGAATGAATTCCAGGTGGTTGCTGATGAAGCTCGGGATGCCGTAAATCAAATGAAGTGTTATGTTGAAAGCCTCTTGTAATTCTTGAAAAAGAGAAGAGACTCCAGTCTGTGGATGTCCTTCTAACTCTTGTGTATCAATGAAAAAACACTTTCATCTTCAATCATTTGTACCTGCATTCTTTCACTACCGGCTTCAAATTTACTTAATCCAATGGGCCTAGTAAGCATAGTTTGATTTTTACTAGGATTATTACAAATAATCCTACAAACTTTGAACCTTTTAATTGCTCAATATTACCTAAATCATACAAAAAATGTATATTTAGTGAGCTGGAACTTGACTTTTATTCAGAGTTCCTTTGTCTTTTGTGGGCAGTTTAAAGTCATGCATGCCAGACATAAAGGGGATAATGTTTAAGGTCGAAATAGCTTTGACCAAAATGCACTAAAATTGATTCAATTCCTTGACAATTTATCTGAAAACATATTACCATACTCAAGTATGAGAGAAAATATGTAAACTATGGCTTAAGAATATTTGAATCTGAGGAATGATATGAAAAAGAGATAAAAGGCATTAGAAGAAGTAGTTTCCAAGAATGAAGTTACTATTATTTAACAAAAACCCGTTAGGGGGTTGAAATATGCAGGGCCACCTATGGGCATTGGCTGCATGGTCAAATAAATAGCATCTTTTGGCTGACAAGTCTGTTATGTGGACTGTTTATGCAAGGCCACCTATGGGCACGTGCTGCATAGTCAGGCAAAAGAACTCCCAGAAATTTACTTTCCTAATGCTAAAAGCCAGTGAAAGTTTATGGAGATTCAAATTTTCTAAAGTATAGAGTTTGTTGTATGGAAAGAGGTACTTGAATATGGATAAGATATTTCCGAACAAGAATATCGAAGAAATGGATGAATATCACTCCTACGAAGGTCTGACCCAAATGTAGGGAAGAAGAATAAACCATAGACTTGAATACTTTCAGATCATGAAAAAGGATATGGGAAAAATATGTTAAGGATTGCTATTTTTTTGCGGATCCCTACATACTGTCGTTTAAGACAAATAAGGACAAAAGATGCATTCTTCCCAAGAATGAAGTTACCATTATTAAACAAAACCCGTTAGGGGTTTGAAATATGCAGGGCCACCTATGGGCATTGGCTGCATGGTCAAATAAATAGTATCTTTCGGCTGACAAGTCTTTTATGTGGACTGTTTATACAAGGCCACCTTTGGGCACGTGCTGCATAGTCAGGCAAAAGAATTCTCAGAAGTTTGACATTTTTGTGATTAGAAGTCATGAAAAAGGGTTATGAAGATCTGAAAATATTTAAGGTTAGGATTATAACACATAAAGATGGGTATTTTCCAATGTATATAGAGATACATAGGTCAATGATAACCATAATCATGTTGTGGCTGGGTCCTGAAAACCTGGACTTCACTACGTATCTCATAAGAATGAGAATCAAGCCATACGTAGTTCTTGAAATGCAGTTTAATGTCGTGCAGGACGAAAGTATGAGTGATCTTAGTTTAGGATCATATAATTCGGACCATAATAATGAATACACAGTGTGTGTTTTCATGAGGACTTTTCAGCCAAGGGACTGAAAGTGAAATTTGGGTTTAGGCCCAAAAGAATTGGGACTGGATTCGAGGGATACTCGAATGTTCCTACGTATCCCATAAGGATGGGAATCAAGTCCACGTAGTTCTAGGACTACCCTTTGTACAAATTTGGTTCGTACATGTGAAGGGTGAAAGGGGACTTTAGTGCAATGATGGTTTAACCTAAGATAAAAAGTTTAGACATTACCATGTATGCATGTAGTCTTTTGAAAATGAAAACCATTATTGAAAAATCAATGTCAATAATAGTTCCTTCTCAAATGAGGAAATCAAAGAATATTGTAGTTTATTGTCGTATCGGACAAAATTGTTGTATAGTTTAATGTCATATAACAAGGAAGAAAGTGAATCAATGTAAAGATATTGATTCCAGGGGCGGTTTCACGAATCAACATCATATGAGATGGTGGTGAACCGATGTGAAGAGATTGTTTTTGGGCTTGAACCCTGGGAGGTTGCCTACATACCCAGCCTGGAGGGCAAGGATCAAAGTCTGTGTAGTTCAATTAAAGAATGAATTAATGATCAAGTTGTTCTTGTGGACAATGATCTAAATAAAAAATGTTTTTGGGACTTATACATGGTTAGTGGCCCAAAGGGAGTGTTATGGTTGATGTTCGCTCTAAGCTCATGTGATTCATACTCGGTGTGAGAAACAAAAGGTAATAACAACCTTAACGATGCACAGTTTAATGTCATGTAGGACATAAAAAAGGGACTATGCAGTTTAAAGTCTTGCAGTTAGGACTATTGGTGCTGCACAGTTTAGTGTCATGTAGCAGGGACAAAATAACAGTTTAATGTCATGTAGGACATATCAAGGACTTTCTGTACAGTTTAGCGTCATGTAGTTAGGACGATGGGGACAATACAGTTTAACGTCATATTGGACGAAAGGGGGACTGTGCAGTTTAATGTCATGCAGTAAGGACAAAAGAGTGTACCATTTTAATGTCATGTCGGACGAAAGTGCGAATAGTTTAAGGTCATATGCATGGACCGTGAATGGTGCAGTTTAATTTCATATTGGACTTTTGAGATTATATAGTTTAACGTCTTTCCGGACATGAGGGACTTTTATATAGTTTAGCGTCATGTAGTTAGGACGTCACAGTTTAACGTCTTGCTGGACATAAAGGATTTGCAAATAGTTTATGGTCATATACATGGACCAGGAATGATGCAGTTTAAGGTCATGCTGGACGGTTTAGGGAACTTTTTCACAGTTTAATGTCGTGTGGGACGAAGTTGCAGTTTAAAGTCATACTGGACCATTGCTGTATAGTTTAACGTCATATAGCAAGGAAGAACAGGTGCTGTACAGTTTAAAGTCATGTAGCTAGGACTAAGGTGAACCAATATGAGGATATCAGTTCTGGGGACTTTTTACAGTTTAACGTCATGCTGGACGATGAAAGTGCCACATAGTTTAATGTCATGTTTCTAGGACACAATATAGTTTAATGTCATCTCGGACAAAATATAGGAACTTCTGTACAGTTTAATGTCATGTAGATAGGACATAATACAGTTTAGTGTCATGTAGGACAAAATATGAACCAACGTGATTTTTTTTGGATCTGGGAACAATATTTTGTGTTTATACAAAATACTTATTCATAAATCTGGCATTAGTTGGAGTCGTGATGTGTTCTCTATCCATTGAGATTAGAGAATATGCTCCATTAGAGTAGACCTTATGTATTGAATAAGGTCCTTCCCATTTTGGTTCAAGCTTGGGAGGCTTCTTTCCTGGTATCATTGGTGTTCTGAGAACCAGTACCAATTCTCCCTGAATGAATGAACGAAGACGAACTTTTTTGTTAAAAGCTCGTGCTATTCGATTCTGATAGATTTCCAAGTGGTGAAAAGTGCACAATCTTTTCTCATCTAACTGTTCCAATTCATTCAACCGCTTTTGGGATTGCTCATCTGTAGATAACTGATCACAAATGGCTATTCTGAGTGAGGGAAATTGAACTTCAATTGGCAAGACTGCTTCTGTTCCATATACCAATGAATATGGAGTTGACCGCGTTGCATTGCGAGTGGTAGTCCGATAATCCCATAAAGCATGAAAGAGTTTATTAGGCCATGACTTCTTATCTTTATCCACCATCTTTTGCAGTATATTTGAAAGAGTCTTGTTGAAGGCTTCTATCTGGCCATTAGCCGCCGCATGATATCGAGATGAATGGTTGGACTTAATGTTGTATTCTTGATACAATTTCTTTACCTCAGAAGAACAGGAGTTGGTGCCGTTGTCCGTCAATATGGTATGAGGGACACCAAATCTAGTAATGATGTTAGACTTGATTAAGCTAACAATGCATTTAGAACTGACTTCTTTGAGAGGTACTGCTTCTGCCCATTTGGAAAATAAATCAGTAGCAGTAAGAATGTACTTAAACTGCTTGGCCATAGCTGAAGGGTAAGGTCCCACCACATCCATTCCCCATGTGGAAGATGGCCATGAGTATTTAGCTGTATGAAGCAACTCTGGAGGTTTATGAATGAAGTTGGCATATACTTGGCATGAATGACACTTCTTTGTGAAATTAACACAATCTTGTATCATTGAAGGCCAAAAGTATCCAAGCCTTAGAATTTGATCAGACAGTCAATGTCCAGACTGGTGGGCACTACAGACTCCTGCATGCACTTCTTTTATGACAGCCATTGTCTCTTCACCATCAACACATCTGAAGAGAACTCCATCAAAACCACGTTTGTAGAGAATTTTCTCAAGGTGGTTTGGGCTACCATAAAGAGTAAAATTGACCAAACGTCGCCGAATTTGTTCTTTCTCGGCTCTATCAGGTGGAAGTGTTCCATTTTGAAGGTATTCCCTGATAGGTGACATTCATCCTGTAGTATGACCATATGGTTCAGGAATGGGACTAATTTCATTAATTTCCTCTGTTCTGACTTGAACATAAGGTGAAATTGCACGACGGTGAGCAATACAGATGGTTGTCTTGTCCCGATTTGGATCTGCTAAAGCTGTGGATATATTAGCCAGTGCATCAGCTTGAGCATTTTGTGATCTTGGGACATAAGAAAATGTCGGTTCTGAAGGGAATTCCGACATTAACTCTCTGACGTAATCATACAAAGGGATTAATTCTTCTTTTCTGATGGCATAATCCCCATTGACTTGTTTGATTACCAGGTCTGAATCACCTTTCACCTTTAAGTGATTCACTTGTGCTTGAAGCGCTAATTCCAAGCCTGTAATGAGAGCTTGGTATTCAGCTTCATTATTGGTACCACCTTCCCACAACAAAAAGGAATAAGGTAACACTGCCTTATCTGGAGAAATGAGCACAATTCCTAAACCAACTTTGTTGAATTTAGGATTTTCCATTTTCTTCCCTGTTGGACTTCTAGAAGCACCATCAAAATACATTTCCCATGTTTGAGGACTCTCTTGAATAGAGAAAACTTCCTCATCAGGGAGTTCGATATCTGAATACGTGTCTTCCACTGAAGGATGTTCAGCCAGGAAATCAGCCAGAGCTTGGCCCTTAATTGCCTTTTGAGACACATACTGAATGTCGAACTGCTGTAGAATAACCGCCCACCTTGCCAGATGTCCTGTAAGCATTGGACGACTAAGGATGAATTTGAGCGGATTATTACGAGATAAAAATTGGACCTCATGATGTTGCAGGTAGTGTCTCAATTTCTGAACTGCAAAGATTAATGCTAGGCAGCACTTTTCAATACTTGAATACCGGGTTTCTGCTTCAAGCATAGTTCTACTGAGATAGTAGAGACTATTTTCATTCCCAGTATCATTCTTTTGAGCGAGAAAGGCACCCAATGATCGCTCTAAAGCTGTCACATAGAGGATAAGAGGTCTACTCTCAACAGGTGGCATGAGTACTGGTGGACTCAAGAGGTATTTCTTAAGGACATCAAATGCTTCTTGACATTCTCATTCCACTGGTAAGTGACTCCTTTCTTCAATAATTTGGTAAAGGGTAAACTTTTGCCTGCCAAATTGGCGATGAAACGCCGAATATAGGCTAAGTGTCCTTGAAGTCCTCTTAATTCTTTCAAATTCTGAGGAGGTGACATACCAAGGATTGATTTGGTCTTATCAGGATCGACTTCAATACCACGATGGAGTACAACAAAGCCGAGGAATTTTCCTGAGGTTACCCCAAAAGCACATTTTAAGGGGTTCATCTTCAAATTATGTTGTCGAAGCTTGTGGAATATGACTTTCAAATCAGCCAAGTGATTAGAACGTTGTTTGGATTTAACCACCAAATCATCTACATAGAATTCAACAAACTTCCCTAAAAGAGGTTTGAAGATACGATGCATGGCGCGTTGATATGTTGCACCTGCATTCTTTAAACCAAAGGGCATCACCCGGTAACAAAACACACCTTGAGGAGCTCTGAAGGCTGTATATTCCTCATCTTCTGGGGCCATTCGTATCTGATTATATCCAGAATATCCATCCATGAAAGAAAGTACTTCATAGCCAGCCGTCGCATCAATTAAGAGTTCTGTAATCGGAACTGGGAAATCATCTTTAGGATAATACCGATTAAGATCTCTGAAATCGATGCAAACCCTAATTTGTCCGTTCTTCTTCTTTACAGGGACAATATTATCCAACCACTTGGGATATTGAACTTCTATGATGAAGTTGGCTTTGATCAGCTTATCCACTTCAGCTTCAATTTTGGAAGCATAGGTTGGGTGTGTTCTTCTCGCGGCTTGCTTGAATCCTCGATATTCTTTTGGCAAACCCAAATGATGGGTGGAAACATCAGGATCAAGGCCAGGCATCTCTGTATAATTCCAAGCAAAAATATCTTTATTTTGCTTTAGAAAAGAAATATACATCTCTTTCTCTTCAAGGGTCATGGCCGCACTAATTAAAGTGGGGCGTAGATCTTTCTTTGTATCCAGATTTACTTCTCTGAGTTCATCCACAGTGGTAGAGATACCCTCTTCAAATGCTGGAGGAGCATCTCTAAGATCCTCCTCTTCCTCTTCATCATGTGTTATTTCTTCCGTTTCTACTTGCAAAGTAGATGAAAAAACGAAATTCTCATGATCATAAGAGATGTCAAAATTTTCACATTTTGAAGAAGAAGCTTCCATTTCCGACCCTATTAATGATAAAGGGTCTTCTTTGGGAAATAAAGAGGGGATGATGGATTGAGAATCGACATCATTATTCACCTCTGGTGTTGCTATAACTTCTTCTGGCCTGATTAGTGAAGTATAGACTTGTTGGATTTCAGCAGATGAAATGAAAACGTCACCACTTATGCTTTCATCACTGCTTGGTAAGTTACCAATTTCTCCCATGTTGTCTGGCTCGATTGCCATAATTGACATTATGGATCTTTCCATAAGAGTATTTTGATTTGGGCCTATTTTTTCAACTTGACTGATAGGTAATACATAATCTGTACTCACATGTGAAAATGGATTTATTGGAATTTTCTCCAAACCATATGGAGCATTGACTTTGGTAATTTCCTTCATTGTAGATTTTTCTCTTCCCTTCATGTGATAAAATTCCGCCTCAATGTATTGAGACTCACATGTCTTGAACGGGGCCTTATCACCATACAATGTTCCAACTTGACCATCGAAACAGTATTTGAGACATTGATGGTATGATGAAGGAATAGCTGCATGATGATGTAGCCAGGGTCTTCCAAGCAAGATATTGAAAGCTGAGTCTTGATCAACAATCATGAAATCCGAATTGGAAAGAAGATCTCCAAACTAAGTTCTGAGTGTAACTTCTCCCAGTGGTTCTTGTTCATTTTTATCATATCCTTGCAACATCATGGTAGAAGGAGATAAATCAGATTCCGTGAGGCCCAATCGACGAAGTGTACGAATGGGCATGAGGTTGACTCCTGAACCATTGTCAATGAAAGCTCTTCGAACATCTATACCATTGACTTTTCCAGGTAAGTACAAAGGTTTTATGTGCCCATGCACAACATCATCTTCATCTTTTTCAGTAAAAGATATCACTGCATGGCATTCTGCAGGATTATTCTCTATGTGATAGATTTCAGCTGCAGCAATTTCAGCTTCAAACTCCTGAGGACTTGACAAAGCTTCGATGAGTGCTTCCCGAAGATCTTTTGACAGATTCAAAGCATCCAAAATTGATAACTTGGATGGTACTTGGGCCAAGTGTTTCAATATATCATACTTTTGATCTAGAGGTCTGCGTTTCCCAATAGGAATATGCGGTTTAGTAGGTACCTTGGAAGCATATGCTTTGGAAGCTGATGCATCTTGTATTGAAGTTGGCAACATCCTTGGTTTTGGAAGATTAGACTGATTAGATCCATTTACCTGCTGAGATAAAGAAGATGAAACCTTTAATCGGTCTTCCAAAATAACTGTGCCAAAACTGAGTTGGCCATTGGCAGAAGAACTTGCTTGTTCTTTTTGAGCTCGCTGAAGGGCTCTACCACGAGTTTCTGCTGCATATACAGTGCTAGCAGGGCTAAAATTAGAGTAGTGGCTTCGGAAAGATCAACGTCTTCCCCTTTATCCTGAACCTCTAGAACTTCCTCGGATTCCCTTATTTGATACAGGGAATTCAGGCTCATCAAGACTGGAATATGGATCTGTTAATTGAATCATATTAACAGAACCAAAGATTAACTCTTCGTCTGATAAAGACTGTGCCTGGTTAGCCTGTTTAGGCTGTGCCGTTTGGTGGGGCGGTGCCCATGGCTTTGAAGTAGATGGCATGAAATCTGCCAGAGTCAAAGACAATTTAGGCTTTGATACATACTCATCTTCTCCTGATTCCTCTTTCTTCTTTGAATTGCGCTGCCCTTTTGAGGATTTATCTTTTGATGGAGGCTTTACTGCAGCTTTTGTAGGAGACACAATTGGCTTCTTCAATTGTGTTCACAAAATGGAATGGGTCCGATTGATTGTCTTTCTGACCATCCAATCATCATATTTTTTCGCAGTTTTTCTTTTGACTTCCTGCCACTCGCCTCCTTCCTCTGGATCTGTAGCAGTAATACACACTACATGAGATGAAAAACCCTTCAATTTGACTTGTCCCAAGTCGACCATCTTTTGCAGGAGGTCTTTAAAGACAAAACACTCCTGGATGGGATGCCCCAACATTTGATGAAAGGGACAATAATTGGGACGGTCTTCATCTCCTTCCTTGTTTGGCCTCTTCGGCACTGATAATTGAACCAAATTATTTTCCAGAGCTGAAATTAAGTAACCAGGAACTTGCTCACTTCGGAAAGAATATGTTTTACTCTTCATATCCTCAAATTGTTTTCGTCGTTGATCTCTTTGATCATTTGGACGAAACGGCCTTTGTTGTTGGCGTTCAGGAGGTGGAGTCCTTCGAGAAGATGAATTTTTTGAAGTAGATATAGGTACAGGTGTTTGTTTAAGCATAACTGTAGCAGTTTCTACTTTACCCATTCTTCTTCCTGGAGCTGATGGAATTACACGAGATTTAACCTTAGCCTATATAAGGGAATCTTCAATCTGCTGAGCGATTGAAGTAAGGTCTCGAAACCCTCCTGTGTATTTCACAGGGATCAATGGCGTGCGTAATTCGTCACAAAAATTTTCCACACAGATTGGCAACAATTCCTCCTGAGGGAGTGCTAAACTCAAGAATACGTTAATTCCTTCCAACGAGCAATGAAATCATAGAATCTTTCATTGTCCCTTTGCTTGCAGTTTGTAAGATCGAAAACTGTCATTTTTGGAAAAGTTGAGCTAAACTGAAGAAGGAATTTTTGACGAAGATCCTCCCATCCGATGACTGACCGGGATTTCAGGCTTGTATACCATACAAAAGCTGGTCCTTGCAAGGTTCGCACGAAGCATCTGAGTTTCACTACTTCTTGCTGCTCTGGAGTTCCCATCATAGGATCACAACAAGACATGTAATGCGTCAAATGTTGTTCAGGGTCTCCTGATCCATTGAATGTAGGGAAAACAGGGTTTCCAAAACTGGATGGAGGAGAAATTGAATCTACCCATTCAGGGTAAACTTTCTTTTCAGGTTGAACTTGCGCCCGTTTCCCTTCCATATTTTCTAACCGAGCTGTTAATGACTCAATATTAGTTATTAACTTTTGAGAAACATCAGGTTGAACTTGGTTTTGGGTAGGTGCAATGAATGGAGCTTGGACAGACGTGGTGGTTGGTGCTGCAACTGATGGTAGTGCTGCCAACCGTTGTTGCGTTTGACCCGTAGGATTAGACCTCTGAGGGTGTACTTATAAAGGAGGATATTCCTGATCCATCTCAGTAGTTACAACAAATTCCTTCGGCTGTCGGACTTCAGCATTCTTAAGAAGAAGACTACTCTGAAGTAGTTCTGCATTCAACCTTCTTAATTCTTTCATTTCTTCCTCCTGTTGTGCAAACCTTTGCTCCAATGAGAGCGATTGACCTCCTTCAGAGGAAGGGTGAGAAGTAACCTGATTCTTTCCTTTCCCCTTATTGGATCCTTTTCGGAGAGGGGGAAGTGGGTTACTTGAAGGAATACCCAGATTTTCGGTAAGCCTTTGATTACGTGTGCGCACACCTTCTTCATTTAGGTCTGTGTGCGCAACTTCTTGAGCAGAAACCTCTTCGTTTGATCCCTCTGATTGAGCCTCATCTGGTGAATCAGCAGCAACAGCATTGATGACATTAATGGATGCATATTTCATGAAATCCTTTCTATCAGCATTTCTGTGATATTGTCTTCTTCTATGTCCATGATGAGACATGGCATTCCGTTGACTTGATCCCTCAGGAACTTCTTGGAGAACCGTCACTTGGAGAGAATCTCCTGATAGCATGGCTCTTCGTTCCTCTTGAGGCTTATTCCCTAATCGAGAGAATACTAATTTTTTTTTAGGGAGGGATTGAGGATTTGAAAAAGTCCCCAGTCCGGTGGACTGGGGATGTTCCTGCTGTTTCCGCTCAACTCCTCGAATCCCATTTGTTGACTCTGAGGGTTGGGTTAGAGAAGTCCCCAGTCTGGCAAGCTGGGGTGTCTCTTGACATGCTATGTCTGAGATCTTTTTAAAATCTCTCTTGATCTTGCGAATCTTAGTTCAGAAATTAGATGGATGCATTAACCTGTATCCACTATTATCACCTGGTTCAACAGATCGTTGGATGATTTCCGAAACTTCTGTCATTTGATGACGTGTTTGCTCCAGACGAGAGGCTTGTGCAATATTCTCGCCTGCTTGATGTAGGATCAATTCAACAACTTGTTCTCTATATACTTGATTTTGAGAGGAACTAGTTGAAGCCTGTTCTTGAGCAAGCTTTTGATTATGAACAAAGCCCATTGACTATGGCCGGCCATGGGCAATAACATTGCATGAGACCATTTTCGGCGGGCTTTTCTGACCAGAAAGCACTGTGAAATGTAGTGCTCC
This sequence comes from Viscum album, assembly GCA_963277665.1. Taxonomy (NCBI): domain Eukaryota; kingdom Viridiplantae; phylum Streptophyta; class Magnoliopsida; order Santalales; family Viscaceae; genus Viscum; species Viscum album. Next base: position 410,547,846 of record OY728130.1, read on the forward strand.
GTGAACACCTCATCCTCTGATATGAACATCAGATGGAGCATTGGCAATTAACTGACGCAATTTTCTTAGTGCGCCAAGGCATGAACGTTGAAGGGTTCTTTGTTGTTTTTCAGCCTTCGGATACCGAGAGACTGATAGAGATGCCAAATCAATCTGGCGTTGTAACCCTTCTATTATCTTAATATGATTTTCATAATCACCGTAAGATAATACTTTCTTCTTCAATTGACAAAGAGTCTTCCATATGTTGAGACGAATATCATGGATTCCATCATCCGTCAACATCTTTGGAATGTCGTACTGGGAGTCAGCCAAAGGCCAAAACATGACTGGTACTTCACCTTTTGCCAGTTTTTTCCTCATGTTCAGCATTTCCTCTTTATCATTAAATGAAGATTATTCTACCTGTTTGGACCAGAGTTGGTGTTTCCTTGTTGCTTCATCGGATTCAACAAGATTGGTAGAGATATCACTATTCATGCTGGAAGATGAATGACCCAGGGATGGTTCGGAGAATAACCTGAACCCCAGGCTATCTTCTGATGGAGAAAGAGTTTCACCTGCCGATAGTAAAGCATCAGACATGACTGGTTTTACGTTTGCAAGTGCCTCAAGATAGGAGGGCTTTCTCGTCACTACATTGCCTTCTGAAGAATTTTCGAGACAACGTGAATCACTACTGCGGAGAGGACTTTTGCAGCGAAGTTCATCACCATGAGGAGGACCGTCCTGATGGGTTACAGCAAAAGATGAAATCTCTCGCTCCTTGGTCTTCTGGCCACACAGAGGGTTCATGTGGCTCTCATCTGAAGAAGAAAATTCAAGATTGACCGAACTTTCATGAAGCAAGCCTTCATGAGGAAGTGTCTGTTGAAGACCTTCAAAATTAATGTTCCCGTTATTGAGAACTGAGGGAGTAGAATCTTGAATTCCAACAGACAAATGTCTGAGGGCTTCAAGAACTCCAGCATCGAGCAAGGCCTTGTTGCAGATTGGCCTTTGATCTCCTAACTGTGCTGGGCGGATCTTTTTCTTAGATGCCTTCTTACTCACTTTAGAAACCACTTGTTGACGAAAGTGGTTACTCTGAGCAGGTGTATGTGCCTGATCAGGAAAGATAGTCAGGTTAGGCTGACGATCTCCACTCAAATCAGGGGTATGTGCCTGACTTGGTTGTCCGTTTGATATGGGGGAGTATGCCCCATAACCCTCTTGGACTGGAACAGATGTGTGTGTTTGTTCCGGAATGAATCGTTGATGTGTCACTCCACTGCTAGGGATAGATTTATGTGTCTGTCCCTGTGATGATGCTGAAGCTGTTATGATATCCTGGCAAGCATCCAGAATATGAGCAGGAATTTGCTTCTGCTCTTTCACCATTGACAAAATATGTTTGGTGACTTCAGCCGCCGGAACGGGGATATACGTCCATTCCGGGCTTGGAGTAGGTGTATGTGCCTGCTCCTGTCCTCCTTTTACTATCAGTGAATCCTGACAGTACTCAAGTGTGGAGGCAGAGAGTTGAGTCTACCTCCTGTTTGTCGTCGGGACTTTCCGACTGACTTCTCCGTGCACTACCAAGCGAGACTGTTGGTAGGCTTGATTAGTATTAGCAGGTGTATGTGCCTGCTGATTACACTTCGCCAAACGCGGTTGAAGAGATCCATCATATGTAGTCAGACGAGCCTGCTGACTATCTGGTGATGTATAAGCAGGTGTATGTTCCTGCCTACAGTACTCTGCCGGAATTGCCTGGCGGGATTGGCTTGATGCTGCCAGACGAGTCTGCTGGACAGCGGAATTAAAACGGGCAGGTCTGTGTTCCTGCTCGTTGTTTGCCACCAAGTTAGGTTGGTGGACTTCTCCGGAGATGGAAGGGATGACAACCTGCCTATTGTTAACCGGATTCCGTCTCTGGCGGTTCATCTTGCCTACTCGGGTTCGAGGAACCTGAGCTGAATGCCTGGAGTCGGTACCCTCATCATGTTGAGGGCGCACTACCGCACGAGTCTGGCGGCGATTGTTGATGGGAGCCCTTGATAAGGACTCCTGTCTTTTTGAATTAAGGTCCTGCGGGACCTGCTCATTCACTTCCTCAGAGTAAGTGAGTGAATGGAAATTGCGTTCCGGGGATAACGACCCGAAACGGTTAGAGACGGTAGTCAGCACCGCCTGCTTCTTGATCGCTGGTTGCCGTTGTCTGGACGACCAGGTAGAGTTGTTAACTTGGAGGGCTTGACGAGCGGCCTCCAGAGTTGGGATAGTACCGTTGTGACGATACTCCTTAACCAGTGCATTAGAAACCCAGCGTTGAAGAAACTGAGTTGGTGATGTCATCCTCAGAGCGGACGACTTTCCAGCAGGAGTAGCAGCATTGGTTTTCACAGCAGCAAACCTCACAGTAGAGGTGTTCACAGCAGCAGTATTCACAGGGGTGAATTTAAGGAAAGCCATTTTGCAGAAGATCTTGAGAAAAGAGTTCCTGTTCCATATAACAGACATAATCAAGATGAATCCGGCCACTGCATCTTTTGGATGAGCACATGTCAATGATTGCTTTGTTGGCCCAAGGGGGCTAACAAATAAGAAGAACATCACTTTAACTTGGTTAAGGTTTCACGTTGGGTTCACCATTTTTGTTTCTCATGGATTTCGGGGATGACCTCCTAGACGGGAGATTCAAACGTTCTGATCGGTTTCTAGCGGGTTTGTTCATAGAATCGGAAACATCCAATGATTCCACATCCGTTTGGACCAACTTTCCAAAGGTAGGCGCTCATTAGCTTGTGGACTGATGAGGCTTATGAATTTGCATTGGTCGAGAGGATGGGAGGTCGGACTCATCACACCTTTTTTAGGGGAATTATTGTCTACTCCGGGACTCTCTTTATAGATTTAAGTTATGTTCGTGAATCCTTATTACATTACCAAGTATAAAATGTGCTTTCCTTTAGTTTTAACAATCAATGATTAAATATGCAAGAAATTTAGAGAATCTTTTATATGTATTCGAGGTTTTTCATCAATAGAGAATCATCTATATCTGTTTAGAGATTCTTGGTCAATGGTATCCTTCAAAACATTTATATAAAAGTCTCTTGGTCATTATGATGACCAGGCTGGTTTTAAAGCCACTCAGTGGGGCACTTGAAGTTTATCGTCATTCAGAAGGACATGGATTATTTCAAAGTTTGGATCGAACCCATAAATGGGCTACCTACGTATCCTTTGTTTTGGAAAAGGAATCAGAACCCACGTAGTTCGAGTAATGGAGTATGATGTTTATGATTGATGGCTCAAAGAAGAATGTCATAATTAATTTTACACTCTAAGCTCACGTGAGTCATGCTCGGTGTGAGAAACAAGAGGTATTGGTAAAAAATCAGACAATTGTGCCACGAAAGATGCAATCATAAGAAATTGTTTGGGGCTTAGGTATGTATGACTGCCCAGATAGATGAAGGTTTAGGATTCACTTTTAGGGAGAAAATCCAGGAATAGGGTCCATAAAGGTATATGTGCTTTATGGATATTTGAATACTCTAATCTTGGGGCTCACTCCTAAAGAGGATGCCCATGTTAGGAGGGGATTTATGATTGGGTTTTACTCCTGAAAAGGAAACCCAAATTAAGGGTAAATTAGGACTAGTTATGAGAAATTTTAAGGGGGCTTGGGGTTTACTCCTGAAAAGGAAACCCAAGATTATGACTGGGACTTACTCCTAAAAAAGGAGGCCCAGGTTATTACTGAGTCTTATTCCTAAAAGGGAGACCCAGGTTAGGGGACTTGGGGCTTACTCCTAAGAAGGATGCCCAAGATTATGACCGAGTCTTATTCCTGAAAAGGAGACCCAGGTTAGGGATTAAGGTTTGGGGCTTACTCCTGAGGAGGATGCCCAAGTTTGGGAACTTTAAGAATTTGGGGCTTACTCCTAAATAAGGATGCCCATATTTGAAATTGGGGCTTACTCCTGAGGAGGATGCCCAAGTTAAAGGATTATGATTGGGGCTTACTCCTGAGGAGGATGCCCAAGTTAAGGATTCTCTTATCTTACAGGATGAGGTTGAATGAATGAACTCTCTATATTTAGTGACATAAGGATATTTAAATCACTAGTTTTTGAGAGATATTCCACAGAATTCCTTTCAGATAAGGAAGTAAAATCAAGAAATCATGCCATAAATGGCTTTGAAGAGTGTCTTGAAGACTGAATCTTGAAAAGGAAAGGTGTAATGGCTTAAGAGGGGTAAAATGGGAAAGATGGGCACCCAAAAAGGTAGGGGCGCGCAAGTCTTGAAAGGCGCGCAAGTCTTCCGTGGGCGCGCAAGTTTTGGTCGCGCAGGTATACCTGTGCGACACATGGTGTACTTGCGTGATTTTCAACCAGCATTGAAATATTTGAGAGACTCTTTTTTAAACCCTTTATAATCCTCTTGAAGTTCTTCCAGAAAAGGGACGCGCAAGTTATATTGAAGGAAATAAATCGGCGCGCAAGTGTTTGATAAGTTTTAACACTTAGGCCTTCCTTCTTCTCTTTAGATCTTCCGTTCTAGGTAAGAAATTACCTTAGAAGTGTTCCGGAAGCTTTGATAAGAGACTTGGGCGTCGGGAGCTTCAATCCGAGTTTCTGGAAAAAGATCCTCTCGAATGGGGGGCCCACAGGGTCTATTTATAGGCAAAAGAAGACCCCGGGCGGTTACCAGGCGGTTACCACTTAGGTCGTGCAAGTGTACTTGCGCGACAGTGAGATAACATGCGCGGTGCAGTTGCTGTTGATCCTTTGTTCATGCCTTTGTCGATTTTTGATGTTTTTCTTCAAAGGTTAAATCACTTTGAGCTCAGATATTCCCTTTTCCGATCTTTATATTCTGTGACGAAAATGAGCGTCAACAAATATATATCAGGTATATAGGTTGGGGACATTGATATATAACTTTATATATTAGATATTAAGATAAATGGATTATATTACACAGTGAGAGGTTATATGCAGTTTTAGAAATTGTGACATTAAGTTCTTTCCCTATTGTTCCTTGACTCATTACATGACAGTAATCTTGAACATTAGGTAAGCTTGCCTAATGCCAATGATAAATAATCCTAAAGGGTCACACACTAACTGTCTCCATTGATCTCAATTAAAATATATTTGAATTTAATTTTTGTAATAAATGTTACTCTAAAGACCAAAGAATAATTTTAGTCATGTTTTATTGATTCCTAATGTTTGCAACAAAATAAATAATTATTTGATTACATGAATATTTAATAAATAATTAATCATTGTATTGTCAATAAAATATTTATTTTATTTATTTATGAATAAAATATTTATCAAATCTTTATTCAGGTATTTAATAAATTCTAAAAAATTAGATTAGACTAAGATCGTGTCTAGTGGTGAATATTTATTTGAAAGCTGGTAAATAATATTTATCGGTTATAGAGTTAGAACATGTCATAAAATAGTATTTTTTTTGTTATATCTAATGGGGTTTGATAATAAATATTACATTATTTAAGGTCTTATGCACAATTAAATAATTTTATAACCTAAACCATGACTCTATAAATAGATGGTTATATCTATTATATCAGGTTAATCGAGATTCTAGAATCATTACTCCCAATGGAGTTCTCTCTCTATTCCTCCTCCTCTCTTCCTCTCAAGAATGAGAAGCACTAGAGAGAGTCCTTAAAGTACAATATAAATAAAAGTGATCAGCATGAAAATGAATGATAATTGACTCATTGATCTAGCACCTAAATATTAATTAGTATCACTTTGAGATCAAAGGATAATGTTTGGATCACTGTTAAATTGATTGTACAATTGGATCCTTCCAATGCAAAAAATTTATCCAAGAAGAGTTAACATATGATCAACATCATCACTGAATAAATTTCCTTGATGAGGTAACCATTTCTTCCAATATTATATAAATTAATTATAAATTTAACATGTGAAGATTCTCTTTGGGTTTAGGGTTTTCTCTATATCAAATATTCGCTATAAAAATTTCATTTGTCATGAAATTAATGTTATGTGAAAATTTATGAATGATTGAAAAAATTGAAAAAACCTTATGGTTTATCAACCACAATGACCCTTCTGATGCACCCAAAACCTTCATGTGGTATATGAGAATTCGTGTAAAAAATTTATAATTATTTATTTGAATATTGATTTTTAAGTGCATTTGTGGTTAGATATTTCATTTCAAGAATTATTCATTATTTAATCCAATTATAATTATCATTCTTTCAACATTTTAATTATGATAATTCAACATTTCATTTTATTAAAGGAATAAGAATAGATAAAGGATGACTAGAAATTACATCTGGAATAGCTGAGCATTCCAGTTGAATAGAATGGGATTAAATGAAATGCAAACAGAGTACCCACCATATACCCAAGTGCACTACCCTTGGCCTTATCACGAGATACACAACACAACAAGTAGCTACTACATGTGATGTATTTATTTCAGACCACATGTAAATGAGGCCAACCTGGCACATGACATGTAATATTATATGTTGTGTAGATTGTATTCATGCTGTGTAGTATACATAGTTTAGCGGTGAAATTCCTGAAATTTCAGTTGTCATATACATGTTCAAATCTACATGACACGAAGTTCTTGGAGAAATAATGACATGCATGGAATATAGCGTGAAAACATGATGTGTAGTTCATTATTTATCATGTTTGAAGAACATGTCAAACCATTCAACAAGTTAAGTGAAAACATGTCTATTGGAATATGTGGCATGTAGCTAGCTTATACATCAGGTGGTCCAGCATCTGATAACATGTCGATCCTTTAGTGTATTACGTGAACACATGGAAATAGAGATGCATGGAATGTAACTGGATTTTACATGTCATGTAGTCTATATGAGGTACACGTTGAAAAGCCTTCACCATCGCATGACTGCTCAGTAAGTTGTCTTGCACAGGGTTTCATGGGCCTGGTACCGAGGGCAGAGCCATACCCTCTCAATCATCCAAATATGAATGGCATGCACATGTGAAAGCATCATGCTCTCAACCTCATCTGAAGTAGATCCATGTAGAGTGTTGGTTTCATTGAACCAAAACTTCATAGAAAATTAAAATAGAAGATTAATCCAAAAAAAAGATTCAACCCAAACAAGCATTCCTCCCAAACCAATCAGCAGATTCCCCCAAAAATCTCCAACGTTAAAACTCCTCACTAGATTCTCCACCGAACTCAGTCCATCAAACCAGAATCGCATGCCAAAATGATGAATCACAGATAGCACCTATCATTACTTCCAAAAATAATCGCACATAAAATCTTCATCGAAGTCATGAGGGAGAAGACGATCCCCAAGTCATCCCTACCTCAACTGTATCACCACCGTCGAACCAAAGCACAGCAGAGAAAAAAATTAAACATTATCCCAGAAACACGAATAGAATCTATCCATCCAAAACTAAAAAAAATGTAAAAACTAAGAACAAAAAAACCATCACCAGGACTCCAGAAGAAATACCAACGGAAATTTAGATACAAATTGCATTGTTTCTATCCAGAACACCCATAGAGGCCACGCCCAACCACTAAATGCACACATATGGGGATGAATATGAAACTTTATAAAATGAAATTTATATCTCAGTCTTTAGTCCAACACTGCGGTGACATGGAAACCCTGTCTAGTGAAGGTGGAGTTGGGAGAGAACAGACTGGCAACGGTGTGCAATGCAGAGACGTCTGATCCACAAAGTCACACGACACCACCACGATAGAGGATCCGCCGCCATAAACAGCTGAGCTTGGGAAGAGGACCTGATCCAATCTAGGATGAAGGAAGGATGCGACGATGAGAGGGAACCACAGTGATGCAGAACCCCTTTCCAGAACATTTATGGACTTACAATAAATTTATAATTGAATCATTAAAACATTATTAAATTGGTTAGAATCTAGTGTGTTTAAAAATTTAATAATTTTTGTAATGAATTGTTAAATTATCTATTAATGAATTATAATTATATTTAATTATTGGTTCTGCTGTTTATTTTCCATAAATGAATTGATGATGGGTACCTCCAAGATAACTCAGATAGTCATTAGGTTAAAAAGGAAATAATTAGTTGATTAAATAATTAATTAATACAAGTGTTTTTATCTTCATAGTAAATAAATAATCGAAATGAATATTAACCAGTGTACTTTTTTCATAACTATTTCATGTGTATGACCAATAATCTACTTGACCAAGTCCTGTTTATGTGTTACAATTGTTGAATTTAATTTTGAGCATGGTTTTTGTTATCATTAATTATTAAATTAAATACTATTTTCTATGAGTCATCCCTCCCTCATTTATTATGTAGTAATTTTATGTCCATGTTGATTTATGCACTTCAAATTTAATTGATCCTCTAGTTCCCCTTACCTTTGTGTGTGTTATAAATACATATAATAAATGGAGTATCCCAAGTCACATGGAGATGGTTCAAGAGGAAACCAAGATGATGAAAACCAAGGTTATATATAGGTGGACTGGTGGAATGTTGTAATTCATTCCAATTATATAATAAGGAATTTATTTCCTAGGTCCTAGGATTCTTTATTGTATGCTCAATAAATCAACCATTAGACAATATCATGATTCGTTAATTTATTTATTTATTTATTTCTATCTTATGAAAAATTTATTTTGTGGATACACGACCTTGATCACATAAATAAATGGATAAATTTGATAATATGGAATTTAAATAAATGGTTTTTTTATAAATGTTTTATAAAAAAGGGAAATGACACAAGTAATATCCACTTAATATTAATAACACATGTAAAATGTAAAACAAGAAAAATTGTAAGTATTATAAAATAAAATCCACAAAATATATATTAAGTCACACTTATCCTTCCATTACTTAATTAGAAATCATTCCAATATAACTAAGTGTTTCACAAACCCTTATAGGGAAATTCAATTTTATAAGGGTATTTCTTATGATATTTAAGGTTTACTTACCCATTTTATATCTATAGGAGTAACCCTTTCAAAAATTGGTGTAATTTAGAGGTAAGTGTTGAGGAAATACAAGTTAATATTCTTTGATAGGGGAATCCAATCAACTAATTAAGGAGATATCATACTGTAGTTTGAAAATACCTACCTAACTAATAACATTCAAGTATCTTGAGCATCCATTATTTGGGTTATTTGAAGGGTCATATGGATCCATGGAACTAGAATTTTTAATAAAATAGATATTCTAAGTACAATTTTGGAGTCTTTGTGACTTGATAAAATAGTGGGAAACTTAATAAAATTAATTCCATTATGTATCTCATATATTTTAATCAATTAAATTACTAATAATTTTATATTTTATAATTTTACAATAATGGAAAGATATTCACCCACTTTATCCCTATTATTTATGTTAGAGACAGACCATCTCTTCACTAGAAGTAACTTCTAATAATTGTTCAAATTAATTTAGGTTTTATTGTGTCATGAACTTAAATATTAAAGGAAATATTCCTAATTACCTAATCCACCAAAAAAATAGGCGCGTCATGAAGAGTTCTTTTTTTATAATAAATATTTTAATAAATTGTTTGATGTTAATTGTTTGATGTTATCATCTATTGTTAGTGAACTCGTGAAGTTACAAGGAAATATTGATGATTATAGAAGCTCAATCGTCTCTATAGAATTTATCATGAGAGAAAAAAAATAATGGTTTGATATATTCAAAGAACTATTTTAGAGTAATATTATGGAGGGTGTACTAGATGGGCCTTACATAGTCAAACTAATTTTCTAGATTGAGCGACTTTAGGTTCTATGTTTTAAACTAACTGATAAAATATTCATTGATCTCATTCTTGTATCACTCTCTCAGAGGTTCTCTAGTTTGTTTTATTAATTATAATATGAATAACATTGAGAAGTCTCTCCCAGATCTTCTTAATCTTCTTTATCAAGTAGTTAAAGAGACAGAGCATGAAAATCCTTTCATACATGAGGTGAGAAAAAAACCTAAGAAAAGTGATTGAATACTAATGATTCCTCACAACACCCTTACACGAAGATAAAGGTAAAAGATAAATAAAATGAAAACATGTTTTCTATTTCTCATATGCAAATAAGGACCACTAGAAGAAAAATTATTCTCATATAAAGAATCAAGGATAAGCTTCATGTGCGTTTATTATCAAGTTAAATTTATCTATTAATATAAATTGGGTATTAGATACATATTTTGGTGTTCACATATGTATTAAAATATTGGAATTATGTATATTTAGAAAAATTGATCAAGGGTAGGTAGATATACAATAATTCAATAGATCCAAACTATTTGTTTTGGCTATTGGATACTACTACATCATGTTTCTGATGGGAATGATCTTGGTTTTAAAAGATTTTAATTTTGTTCCATCTGTTAATAAAAACATTTTTTGGTATCAAGAAATGATATAGATGGATTTATTTTCAAATTTTTGAATAAATATTTAAACTTTTAAAGGATAGTTTTTGTTTTTGTCATGTACATTTAAATTATGTTCCCTATGTGTTGTATTACACAAACCAGGTAATATAAATCAATAATGAAACTATTTCACATTAATCATACCACACCCAACTTCGGAATCACCATATAGTTTAGGTAAACAAAAAACATTTTATTAAATTAAACCAAGATGGATATTTGTATTCTCTTTAACTAAACCCACTTGGTTTATGTCTCACATGTGTATAAAGAAAAACGACTGAACCCCATTTAGTAGGAAAGGTTAAATGGTCAAATAACTTCTTGATTCAGTTCATACTTATGTTTGTGAACCATTTCCTATTGAATAATGGGATGAGTACTCGTACTTCATAGCATTTATTGATGGCTTTAGTAGATATTGGTATTTCTACTTGATGAGGTATAATTCATATTAAATTGATAGATTCAAGGAACACAAGAATGAAACTTAGAATCATCTTGGTTAAAATATTGAGAAAGTCTAAATTTATTGTGGAGGATAATATCTTAATCAATACATTATTTACTATTTAAGTGAGTTTTGTTATTTTATCTCAACTCAGTCCTCCTTATACACCTCAATAGAATGGTGTAAGTTAAAGTAGGAACCACACCTTGTTCGACAAGGTGAGATCAATGATGATTCATGTGAGTCCTTCATTATCCATTTGGGGATACAGAATAGAGACAAAATCAAATATACTAAACTAAGTAGAAAATAAATAAATAAATAGTATACCATAAAAAACATTTAGTGGAAGAAAAGATGAGTTGTCGAATTTACATGTGTGGGGTTGTGAAGTGTTTTTTAAGGCCTCTTCGGGTAACAAAATTTCTCCCAAAGGCATGAAGAGTACCTTTATAGGATACCATAAAGAAATAATGGGTCTTTACCAATATTAACCCTATGAAGAAAAGTTCATAGTTTCAAGACATTCCATATTTCTTGATAAAGTGAACATCCCAAACAGATATTGTGGGAGAAGGATAGAATTTGATGAAGTTGAGGCTTAAGGAACATAAGTGTTGGCACCCGAAAAAATTCTACAAAAACCCATAGTGGATGATGTTCTAGAGACCAAGGTATTGTGTAGTACTACAAGATAGATTAGATAACTAGAATGGAATGGTTTTCTACTCACCAAGGATAGTGACTCAATATTTTTTGATAATAATGATCCTCTAACCTATAAGGAAGAAGTAAGTGGAATAGATATTTATAAGTGTTAAGAATCCATGAATTATAAAATGGATTACATGTACTAAATACAAGTCTATATTTTTATATATCCTTAAATGGATGTAAATCCTGTTAGTTACAAATGGTTATTCAAAAAGAAACTAGACATTGGTGGACAATTTAATACCTATAAGGCATGACTGGTAGTAAAATGGTTTAAAAAGTGTCTTGGAATTGATTTTTATGAAAACTTTTCAGTAGTTTAAATGTTTAAATCCATTAAAATTATAATTTTCATTATATCCTTCCTTGACTATGAGATTTAGAAAATGGATTTCAAAACATCATTCATTAATGGGAACCTTCAAGAATATGTTTATACGACACAACCATAAGGATTAGTGACTCTAAAGGATTCCAACAAGTTAAAAGAGTTTCATAGATCCATTAATAGATTAAATCATGAATCTAGGAAATTGATCACTTGTTTTGATGAATACAAAACCGTATTTGGTTTCATAAAGAATTAATTTGATCCTTGTGTCTATAAAAGGTTTAGTGGGAGTGTGTTAGTTTTATTAATAGAATATTTTGATGAAATATTACTTATTGAAAATGAAATACCATTGCTAGTATGTGTTAGTTTCTAGTTAAATAATCACTTAAACATAAAATAATTAGGTGATTGATTATATATTCTTGGGACCAAGATCCAACGTGATAGATTTAAGAGGATACTCGGCCTAAGTCAAGGTATCTATATTGAAAAGGAACTAAAGATATTTAGTAAAGAACAATCCAAGAGGGGACTATTTCCAATTTCACATGGAATTCATCTTTCTAAGAAAATGTGTCCTCACACACTTGAGGAAACACAAATAATGTAAAGGATTACACACACATCATTAATTGGGTTAGTCATGTATATTATGCTATATACTAGGATAGATCTTACTTACACCTTGAGTGTGGTAGGAAGATATCAAGTTGACCTTCATTTAATTGATTTCATGAATATATTTAAGTATCTGAGACATAATAAGGATATTTTCCTATTCTATGAAGTAGATAAGGAACAATTTATCATAGGATATGAAAATTATAGTTTTCAAATAGATCAAGATGATCTAAAATCATAGATAGGATACATCTTCACTCTGAATGGAGGTGTTCTGAATTGAAAGAACACAAAGAAGGATTTAGTCATGGATTCTATAGTAGAGTCTAAGTATATTGTAGCATATGAGGTAGTTAAAGAATCAGTATCTATATGCAACTTCATCCAAGAACATGACAAGGTTCCAAGAAGTAAAGATCTCATCATAATCTATTGTTATTATACTACAGTGTTGGATCTTGAAAAGGAGTTATGGTCACATCAGTAGATAAATTATATACTTCGTAAGTATCATCTCTTGAGGTACATTTCCTTTAGAGTAGAAGTTTTAATGATTAGAATTTCCATGGAAGAAAATGTGGATGACCCCTTTAATGAATCCATAACTCAGCGGAAACATGATAATTGTGATAGGTTTAGTAGACTAAAATTCATAGTCAACTTGATATAGTCCAAGTTAGAGTTTATTAGATTTGGTGTTCTAGAAAAAAATTATTTTACTTTGATTACATGTAAATTTAAAAATTTGAATATCAATTAAACATTTTATTTCATATTTCTCATTGTTTTTCATGACTTAAATGTAATAATTTCCTTGGGTATCTATTTCATTTATAATTTCATAGAAGTTCTCCACTCTAATGAGAATCTTGAAGTGTTGTGATGATAATATTAAATATAGTTCTATGGTTTAATAAAGTACTATGATGGGATACATATTATATAGACTATCAGGTGTGATTACTCATAAGAGGATGAGGATTCTTCTCATGAATTTCACACTTGGAAATAAACAACATAAGATATTATAAGAAAAGAACAACCGATATGGATCTCATATGCTTTGGTGTCATCAGATATTCCTATTTACAATAATGTGTAATGGTCCTTATAGTTTATGATTTTCATTAATGCATGTTGTGAATCTCACACTTAGATTTAATAACCAAAACCATGATGCCATATGTTCACAGGAAGTAGGGTACATTGGGTGTATCAGGAATGAAATATTATTGATGGGTAAGTTGAGGAAAGATTTTTCTTTTTCATATTTAAGTAAGTCGATATATTAGTCCTTTATTTGGAATAGAACCGTCATATTAAATTTCATGGTCATTGTGTAACGATATGATTATTTGAGAGAGTTATAGAAAGGCATACAAAGAAAATAGGTTGATGATATAGATGTGAAACTTCCTTAATGGGATATTGAGATAAAGGGATTATATTACACAATGGTAATTATTTTGTGGTTATTAAAATTGTGGAATTAATTTATATCTCTTGGTTTCCATAACCCATTGTTATATATTAATCTAGTACTTTAGGAAATCCCATCTAATGTTAGCCTTACAATAATCCTAGAGGGTCACACACTAAGTGTTTCTATTGATCTTGATTAAATTATATTTGAATTGAATTATTAAAAAAATATAATTATGAAGATCAAGGAATTATTTTATTCATGTTTTATAGATCTCTAATATCTATATGATAATCAATAATTATTCATTCATTAATAAACAATTTATTTGATTTTTTGAATATTTAATAAATATTTATTCATTGGATTGTGAATAAAATATTTATTTTATATATTGGTGAAATTATTATTTAATTAAATATTTATTTGGGTATTTGATAAGTGTTGAGTAATTGAAGCATACTAATATTGTGACTGGTGATGAATATTTATTTTCAAGCTGACAAATAATAGTTGTCTTTTCTCAAGTTAGAACATGTTGTAAAATAATAATAATAAAATTAATACAACTACTACTATTATTATATGGAATAGGGGTTGATAATGATTATTATATTATTTGAGGGTTGGTGTTAATATTTTAACATAAAATATGGATATATAAATAGATAAAAATTATATTGTAAAGGGTGAACTGATATTTGATAATCCTTATGAAAAATGGAATTCTCTCTCCATTCATCCTCCTCTCTTACTCTCGAGAATGAGAAGTGCTGGAGAGATTCCTTCAATATTTAATGAATTAGAAGTGATCAACAAGAATAATTAAAGACAATTGATTCTCTACACTAGAACCAAGAAATCAATTGGTGTCATTCAATGATAAAATTAGAACATGTAGATCATTGCTGGAGGGATTCTATAATTGGATCCTCCTAATGCAAAGAATATAATACAATATGGTTTTATGTATGATCCATATCATCATCAAATAAATTTCCTTAATGAGTTAATTGTTTCTTCAAATATTATATAAAATAATTATAAATTTAATTTGTAGTGGTTCTCATTTGGTTCAAGGTTTTATTTATTTAAATATTTGGACGAAAAATTTCATTAGTCATGTCGGTTATGTCTTATACAATATTGATAATATTCCATTGAATCGAAAAAACCTCCATGGTTTATCACCCACCACGGTACTTCTGTTATGTTTTGAACCTTCAACTGCCAAAACTAACACCTAAAGTCATGGTAAATATTTTTATCATTAGGATGTACTACCTACTTAGAGGTATGAAATCCTCTCATCACCTCCTCATTGATGGTAATAGGGACTATAACTCCCCCATGCTCAAGGATCACATCACCATCATCCAACAAACACCTGGGTATTGGGTCACCACCATATAATTTTTCTCAGAACATAGAACACTTTGACTTAGTCCCTATTAGGTCTCATTATATGGAAAGATTGACTAGAGGTGGGGTTAATAGTTGTTTTAAAATATAATCAATTGAATATGATAATCAGAGTGTTAAAAAATGTTAATTGTGAAGTTATAAATGAAGTGAAAAACACAATACATTTTTTATAGTAGTTAAGATAACCAAGATCCTAGTCTACTCTTAAATATCCTATACTCAATGAGAATACTCTTATTTAAAAGTTACTTACTTTTTAGTTGGAGTGATAACTAAACTGCATACAAACGTACCTTTTCTTACCTGGTTGAATAACCCCTGACTTTTTAAAGAGTTACAACCCACCTGAATTTTTTATAGGAGTCACAATCTGACCATCAATTTAAATGAGATTAATAATCCATTAGATAGTATTTTTAAGTTATAATATTAAACCAACTCTTGGTAAGAAACAAATAATAGAAAGAATTATAATGATGAAAAACCGGAAAAAAAACTATAATGCAGAAAGAGAATAAGATCTTTAATGTTGATTCTGATCGATAATTTGATCACTTTAGTATTATATGATGAAACAGATGTATTACTTCATGATTGGAGAAATTTAATGTTATTCATAGTCGAGAAACATTACTTCACAATTATTTTATGAATGTTGATTTTTTTTGTCTTTGTGATTCTCTGATCATTGTAGTATATCTGGTTGATTGAACTTTTATCACAATTGATGCTTCACATTGTGCAAACCATGAAAGGGAATCTATAATTTTGATAGAGCCAAATCACATTGTTAGTACATGGTTTGGAAACCCAAGTGTTTTCCCATGTAGTTTGTTTAGGGCCTCTAGTAGAGGCACTTGTTTGGTTAGTGGTTTAGCCAACAGTGTGGCCAAACAGTGTGGTTTTTTAACTTTTTTAACAATATTTTTTTGTTTTCTTTTTCATTTTATTTTTTCCCTTTTTTCTTATTTATTTCTTTCCTTTTTTTCCCTTATTATACTTACCCTTATTTCATATAATCAACCCCTCCCCTCCTCCATATCCAAAGATGATCCCCCCCCCCCTTGTGGCCTCCTCTCGTATCCGATTTCCACCGTATTTCTCTAGGATTCATGGTCATCAACCCAAGATAAGTACTCCTCTCCCTCTTTGGTAGATTTTACTGGTCCCCAACACCCCATATTGTTCTGTCAAACCCTTAGGTTATGTTTGATCCAAATTCTTATTGTTTCTTCCATTGTTAGGGTGTGAAATAAGTTACTTGGTTTGTCTTTGGGTGTGTTCGGACATCCTCTATTGAAGCTAAAGCGGTATGGTTTGTCTCGGCTATCCCATCACCATATAAAGTTGGTTTCATCTACACTATTAGTTTGTTTCAATTTTTAGAGGTCTTTTTTAGTGATTTTGGGAGTATCTATTTTTTTAGTGTTTTTTGATCTTCTGTTTGCATGGATGACTCACACACACATATAGGTATAAGTAATATATTTATTTATTTATTTATTTACAAATATATATATATATATATATTATTTGTTCATTTTCCATCATGGTGTGGGGAATATTTTTAATGTAGATATGGGTATTTATAAATATATATGTGTGTGTGTGTGTGTGCGCGCGTGTAAGTGTAAATATTGGATTTGGGTTTCCATCGTCAAAGTCATTGAGTGTCAATATATTTTGAAATGGTCTTCTTATTGAGGTATGTCCCCTAGACCTAATCCTTTAAATTTGAAATATATGATTGCTTTCTTCATTCTTAAAAATATTTTTTCCATTTTAATGTGAAATGCATATGATTTATATATATATAATTGTGTATGTCACTTTGGTGAAAATGGATTTTTAAGGGATTTCAATGTTTTTTATATATGTATGAAAAATATTTGATAAAACTAAAATTTTCCTTTTTAAAAGTAAAATTGTGTGTGTTAGTATGTGTTTGGATTTTTTTCGTCTTGGAATATAGTTAATCTTTATTAATTGAGCTTCATATATAATTTGGAATCCTTGTTATGGATTAATTCTAGTGTGTAAAATCCTTGTGCGTGATTTGTTTAGGCTCCAGGTGCTTCATCAACTAGATATTTTGGCCCTTTTATGGGTTAAAGTTGATAATCTATTGTGTATATATATATCCATAGGTTCACAGGGTGCACCTATGGATAAGAAAAAAAATGAAAATGGGCTTCTAAAGAAATGATAATTTTAGGAATTAGATTTTTAAAACATCATTTCCTCTTCTTATTCCTATTCCCTAGACCTCTTTCTCTTTCAAAGGATTCTTTTCAAACCCCTTGTGTTCCAAAAATTTTTCCTGGTTATGAAATGATTTTGAATATGGCTTTAAATATGCTTTTATCAGAATACATATTTGGAACTTTTAGATGTGGTTTGATTTCTAAAAGACTTAAATTCCCATTTGGCACCCTTCATACATGTTGTGTTTTGTCACCTTGGTTTTGGAAATGATTTTGGAAATGGATTTCGTATTCTGACGATTAAAGGCTTGGTTGGTACTTTATGGAATTTTTTAGAAGTTGGTTTTCAAAGTGACGTGACGTTTAGTCCATCTTGGAATTTTTTATGACTTGTTATGATTTGGGAATCTCTATGGTGGGTCCTTCTAAGAGAGTGTCATCACATAGGTGATGTCGGTGTTTGGGATATGCAAGCATGGTGGCTATGGGTTGTAGTATGAACCATGTGTGTGAGGAACTCTCTATTAACCATATATTATTATCTTCATATTCTTGGGGGTAATCTAAAGGTTCGAGTGAAGGTTTCTTATCAATCCTGATTAGATAGGTTGGTACCCATGGAAAAGATGGAGTCCAGGTGGGTCATTCCACTATATTAGCTAGTTTAGAGTGTCTAGTTAGTTATAGAACATGGAGTTGCACCATACAACATCAATTGAATCAAAATTAAGTGTATCTAGGGATTACTTCTAGATATTTTTAGGAAATTACAATGATTACATATTTTTTTCTTCCTGTTTATTTTTGTGGAACTTTTGGTTACATGATCTCATGAAAACCTTTCCTTTCTTCTCATATTAAAACACATGTTTCGACACTAGTTGTCATTTAAAGGAGTTTATTGAAATGAATTACATGCTTTGGAAGTTTTTTTTGGAAAATATAATGGAAAAATAATTTTCATAAAAATAGAATCATTTTACTTGTTTTGATAAAATAATGGAAAACCTATTTTTATATATCCTTTTCCCAAACTAGCAAGAATGGAATTCTCTTTAAAGGAATGGAATATGATTTTGTTTATCCTTGGAATCCTTAATAATAATTATGGTTCTCACATATACTCTATCATTTCCGTTTTAATTTCTTCTAGTTTTTGATCACTCTATGAGTTAGCAAGGTTCGGTGATTGGGGGTGACCAATGATGTCACTTAGCTGTATGTTTAACTATTTAGTTTTATTTCTTTTTCCACTTCCAATTTGTTTACTTTTATTCATGATTATTTATCTATCTTTTTGGGGATAAAATATTCCCAATTTATTATATTTGATGTATAGAACTAGTTTCTAGCCTGGGAGGATCAAGAATGCCCTGTAGGCCTTGTTGTTGGCCATCTTGAGTGACGGGTTTGGGGTCTACCGTGGTTGGTTCATAAAACAATAGTGTCAGAGGTGGACCATATTATTTGGGGTGTCAGGTAGATTAGAGTTAGCACTATCGAGATTCGATATGTGGGAATGAGAAGAGCATAACGGAAAATTTCTTGTTATGATCCTCGAGTTGCCAGGGAGAGTCTATGATTTGATTCTTTAGTTTTGGTTTGTATGTATTGGGGATGTCCAACAAAGTGAGTTGGTGGTACATTGTGTAATTACACATAGTGGAGACCCATGTGGATCCTGAGTGTATGGTTCGAGACACTCCAAGTGGTTGGTTCTTACTTGGGGTATAGTATGGTAAACCATTTATTCAGGTTAGGCATGGCCTCTAGTTCTTTATCCATGTGATTTAGCATGAGTGATTTTTTTTGGTTTGGTATTAGATGGTGTTAATTTAAATTGATTTCAGGGTGCTTTATTAAGTTGTGAAATGAGGCTTGATTTTCAACGGTTGAATTTCAAAAAATAATAACCTTGGGTTGTTTTGAAAATGGAATTAAAAATATTTTAAATTTTGAATAGCTTTATAAAATATGAAATGAAAATTAAATTGGAAATTCTTGATTTTGATTTAGAATGGGAAAATTAAATTTTGGAAATGGTGAATTTAGAAAAGGGGGATTTTTAGAAGAGGGTTATTGGCTTGTTTTATAATGTTTATGGCTTTATTTTGATTGGTATTTGACTTGTCCTTGATTTTTTTTGCGATGTGTTGGTCTATGAGACTGAAATTGTTTTTGGAGATGTCATTTTTTGTGGAGCTTTGGTTGAGTATTGTTTCGGTTTTATATTGTTTTGTTACTCAAATTATGCCACCCGGAAAGGTTTCAAGGGTTTCTAGTGAGTCTCTCATAAGTTTCCCCTACCCAGACTCCCTATGGAATGATGGAGTCAGATTCTTCTCAGTAGTTACTCAAAGTATGCCACCCGGTGGATGTACTGGTTGATATGTGTAAAGATCACCTGAGTCAATTTTTGTTGGGTTTGTATTATGGGTGTTGTGGTTATTGTTATTTCTTAAATGGATGGGAGGCCTTTCTCTTCTATCTGTGGTTCTCCTTGTTTTTTGTTTCTTTGGAGATGGTTAGGTGTGACTTGTAGATTTGGAAGGTCACACCAGGTTTCATGGTTTCATTTCACATCAATTAGTTTTAAGTCCTGGTTTTGTTCATCTTTATGATTAGTGACAATATGGGGGAATAAAGTGCTAATGGTAGAAATAATTTTCACACCCCAACCATGATTTATTAATTATATAATTATAATTGGATTTTTATTTTAGTTTTAGGCCAAACCGGTTTTTACTTTTAAAATATAGGGGTTTCCTTCATAGGTGCACGGTCAGCGTAAGGTCAATAGAAACCATGCACAATTTGTGAAATGGATTATTTAAGTCTGATAGAACTAAATTGTACGTTCATTGCATGGTTTGGAAAACCATGGGGCATCTAATTTGGGTTATCTAGGGCCTCTATTAAAGGCACTTGGTTAGCGCATGGTTAGGCCAATCGTGCAGCCAAACCGTGTGGTTCATCAATTTTTGAAAAAAAATTGTTTTTATATTCTTTTTATTTTTATTTTTTTCCTTTTTAATTATTTCATTATTTCCTTTGTTTTTTCCTTCCTCTCTTTCCCCTTAAATTTAAAGATCAACCGCTTCCCCTCCTCCATAGTCATGCATGAGCCCCCCCCCCCCCCTTGTGGCCTCATCTTATGGCCAGTTTCCACTAGATTTCTTCCAGATGAAAGGACCAGTTTGGGATATACCTAACACTGAGAGGGGGGGTGAATCAGTGTTGGGGACTTTTTGAACCAATTCCAACTTTTATCCCTGTACCTCTAGACCTGTTAGGATCTTGATTCTCTTATTCTCTTTTCCCTGTCGCATGCAATAATAGAAAGCAGTAAAAAATGTGCACACGATATTTTTACAAGGTTCACCACTCAATAAGAGTAGCTACGTCCTTGCCATGCATGGGTATGACCACTGCATGGATTCTCCACTATAAAGTAAAATGTTGTTACAATGGAGTGGCTAGGAAAACAATCCTCTAGCCAGTGTGAGTCCCTACACTTTGGAGGGGGTGGGAAACAATCCTCTTCCCTGGACTAATGAAAGCCAAGTCCAACTTGCAGCCTCTAGCTGGTTCTTTATACTGCCTATCGAGACAGTATTCTTCCTTCTTCAAAAGTTTGGTTCTGCTATTGATCTATTGTAGTGCTCTTCACTTGATTACTTGCAAAGCAGTAGGCAAGCAATTCTCTTCTTTCTTTCACTTCATCTCTAGTGCAAAAACAAACTGCACTAGTTCTTCTTCCTTCTTCCTCTTAGTGCAACAAATGACTGCACTAATCACCTTCTTTCTTTAGCTAGAATCACATACACCAATGTGATTATTCAAACACTGAAGATCTGCTCACAAAGCATCATCTGAATTAAACTGCCCTGAATAATTGTCAGCCTTCAGTTGGGCATACTCTGTTCTTCTTCTTCTCTTCCTTCTCTTCTCCATACAAACACCTGAGTGTATTGGTATACTGAATTCTTCCTATGTGCAGATATGAGTTCAATTGCATGTCTAGTTCTTCTTCACTTCACAAAGGACAACGAGAGTGTTAAACACCAGTCGTGTGAGTGCGGTTCAACTTCTCTTTGTGAAACTGAATGGTTCACAGTTCTTTCTTCTTCACAAAGCTACTTCGAGAGTGCAATGCACCTATCGAAGGCCTGCGATACCCTCAAATTTTTCGTGCACCCTTCTAGGCGACTTGCGCATAAAATTCATGCCTTGCGCGGAAAAACACTTTTTGGCACGAAAAACCTTTTTTGCGCAACTCTTCTTTTTCGCACAGAACTTCCTATTTCGCGCAGCAGTTCCTTTTTCGCGCAGCACTTCTTCTTTTCGCGCAATACTCTATACTTCAATTTTTCCACGCGTCAGAGCTCAGGATTTGTCTATGTGTCGAGACTCTCACAAATGAGAAGGGTTCACCCCATATTTATAGGCAGTTTTGACCTTGCGCATAAAAACCTCTTCCTGCGCGTAAAACCTCCTCCATGCGCGTAAAAACGCTTTTATGAAACTTCATATTTCGCGCCATGCTTCAATATTTCGCGCACCTCATGCCTTTGCCATTTTTTATCCTTCTAAGCATGAAGCACCAATTGCGCGCAAAATTCCGCACCGCGTTCCATATTGCGCGCAAACCCAATCTTTCCTGCAACATCAGATTTCGCGCATTGCTCCAATATTTCACGCATTTTATGCCTTTGCCAATTTTTGATCTTCTGATCTCGAACCATCATTTGCGCGAAAACTTCATTCCTCAATTTCGCGCACCATGCCAATATTTCGCGCATCCTGCAGATTTTTCGTGCAACCCGCTACTATTTCGCGCATCCCGCAGATATTGCGCGCACCACTTTATTTTTGCGCGAAACATGCCTAAATTTCCGCGCACTCCATTCCTTTGTCATTTTTCAACGTTCTGACCTTGAATGACTCTTTTGCACGTATAAACCATCTTCAATATTATGCGCAACATCCATTTCCAAGCACATTTCTTCATCTCTTGATTTTCAGGCCCTAAAATTTGGCAAACACTGGAAAACGGCGCCACCTTAAACTATGTTTTTCTGCCATCCCCAGATTTTCTATTGCTTTGCCATTTTATCTCTTTACTGCTTCCCATAACCATTCTTCTTCTCTTATCATGAATCCCACTATCGTGATATTTATCCTTTGATAGATCAGCTTAAGCATCGTCAGAGTTGCAATGGGAACTGAATCTTTCCTATCTTCCAGCAGCATCATTCCTTCCAATCATAACATTATATGACTGGCATCATCGTTTCTCCCCCTTTCCTTCATAAGGCTTGCATCACAAGTTCTCCTAACTCATGATTTGTGTGAAATACATACCAGCAAAGCATCGTCTGATTTAGAGAAAATGTGAAATGCCTGTCTACCTCAGAATGTCAAGCCCTTCCACATTTTCTCTTCTTCATAACCATCATTCTGCAAATCATATGATTCTATTATTCAAGTAAGCTCTTGAATGGTTCACATGCAATCATAAATCATTGCATTTTCTTCTTCAAATCCTCATTCTTCTTCAACCATCCTAAGATAGATGATAATTCACCATTATGCTCCAATCATCCTCAAATGGATGATACTTCTCCATTATTCATTGTTGTAAACAATGTGTCACCATTGACACATGTTCTTTGAACTTAGGATTAGCTCAAAAATCGTCTGAATTAATCGTCTAAGAGAATTGATCAATTATGAAATCCAATGCTATGATTCCATAACAATTCTCCAGGCAACTTCACTTCAACCGATCTCCATTAAATTTGGAGTTCTTCTTCATATCCTTCTTCATTTTGACCAGCATTGACAACTGTTGACAACAAATACAATATTCATATACAAAGTGGTCCCAACACCAGATTCTTGGGCATCACCCTGAGGTAAGCCCTCCTCTCCCTATATTATCCTTATTTGGCATATTTTTCTACTCCCCGTCCCCCATATTTTTTCCCACACCCTTGGGTTAGTTTTGATCCTAATTTTTATTGTTTATTATTTGTTTAGGTTATCAAATGAGTTCCTTGGGCCATCTTTGGGCATGTTCCAACATCTTCTACCAAAGGCGAAGAAATTTGGTTCATCTTGGCCCACCTGTCACCATTTTCGGTTGGTGTCATCTACCCTATTGGTTTGTTTAAATTTTCATGGATCTATTTTGATTATTGTATAAGTCTCTAGTATTTTTTAGTGCTTTTTGAACTTTCATTTGTAAGGATGAATTACATGCATGTGCAAGGTTAAGGCATACATATGTGTGTGCGTGTGTGTTCCATCATTGTATATATTCCCCCATGGAGAGAGGAATATATGAAGTGAATCTAGGGGTATTTATATATATGTGTGTGTAAAAATTCAAGTTTCTGTAAGTGTAATGACTAGATTCAGGCTTCCATCGTCAAAGCCATCAGGTGATGAGATGTTTCAACCTGGTATTCTTCTTGAGGTAGGTCCCCTATGCCTAATTCTATAAATTTAAAATCTATTATTTCTTTCTTCATTCTTAAAAATATATTTTCCATTTTTATATGAAATTTATATGTTATATATATATAATTGGTTGTGTCACACTGACCGAAATTGATTTTTATGGGATTTATATGGTTTTTATATATGTATGAGAAATATTTGATAAAATTTCAATTTCTGTTTTTAAAAGTGGAATTGGGTGTGTAGGTATGTTTTTGGATTTGGTTGGGTCTTGGAGGCTAGTTATTCTTTATAAGTTTTTTGTGTATGTTACTTGGGTCCCTTTTATGGATTAACTATAGTGTCTAACATGCTTATCAGTTAATCTTTTAGGCTCATTATTTTTCTTCAACTATATATCAAGGCCCTTTGATGGGTTACAATGGATAAACCATTAGATGTGGGAATATCTATAGGTTCATAGGGTGTACTTATGGATAGGCACACAAATGAAAATGGAAATCTAAATAAATGTTCATTTTTGTCCTTTTATTTTTTTTTAAATCATTTCTTCTTCTTATTCCTCTTCCCTAGTACACTTTCTCCTTCAAATAGTTCTTTTCAAGCCCCTTGTGTTCCATAATGGTTTCTTGATTCTAAAATTATTTCAAACATGGTTTCAGAGATGTTTTCTAAAGAAATTATTTTTTAAAACTTTGAAATGTTGTTCGATTTCTAATTTACCAAAAGGCCCATTTGGAACCATTATTACATGCCATGTTTTTTCATATTGGTTTTGAAATTTATTTTGGAAATGGATTGTGAGAATTAAAGGCCTTGTGGGTACTTTATGGAATTTTTTAAAATCAATTTTCAAAGTTACATTCCATGTATGCGTGGTTTTAATTTTTGTATGAAAAGTTAAGATATGAGAACCTATATGGAGGACCCTAATATGAGAGTTTCATCGCATAGGAAGTGTATTTTAATGGGCTAGGAAAGCATGGTGGATGTGGGTTTTAGTTTGATCCACACATGGGAGGACATCCCCATTCACCGAGTACTATTATAATGGGATTCCTATTAATCATCTGTATGATAAAGTGATGGTTTATTTTTAACCTTGATTGGATGGTTTGGTACCCCCTGGATTATCTAAGAGGCCAAGTGGGACGTGACACTGAATTGGCTAGTTTAGAGTGGTCATTTGGTTATAGACTATGCAATTGCACTATATGTCAGAAGGTGAGTTTGAACTAAGTGCATCCAGGGATTGATTCTATATATGTTTAGGAAACACCCATTATTACATATTTTTATGTTCCTATTTCTTTTTGTGGCACTTTTGGTTACTTCATCTCATGTCACCATTACTTTTCTTCTCATGTTAAAACACATGTTCTGACACTAGTTGTCTTTTAAAGGAGTTTCTTGAAATGACATACATGCTTTGGAAATTATATTATTTTAAAATGTAATGGAAAAGGGGTTTTATTAAAAATAGAATCATGTTACTTGTTTTGATAAAATAACTGAACTAATTGGTTTTATATATCCTATTTTCAAACTAGAAAGAATGGAATTATCTTGAAAGGTGAGGCATAGGATTTTGTTTATCCATGGAATCCTTAATGAGAAATTTTTTCTCACGCCTACTCTATCTTTTTAGTTTCAGGTTCTTTTAGTTTGGAATCTCTCTAAGTGTAACCATGGTTCTGTGATTGGTGGTGATCCATGAGGTCACATGGAGGTACGTTTAGTTGTTTAGTTTTATTTTTTCCCACTTCCAATTTGTTTTGTTTTATTCTTGATTATTTATCAGTCTTTTTTATTAATCATTCCCAATTGAGTATATTTGATGCCCGAAACTAGTTTCACCCCTGGTAGGATCAGGAATGCCTCTTAGTACTTACATAAATCCATCTTGGGTGACCGGTTCAAGGTCGAACAGGGTTGGTTCGTAACACTGACAATGTCATCACACGCGTTCGGTATACAAGATCTGAAAAAACATTTGGTCATGCGATTACTTTATAATAATACATCATAATAACCTAAAAAATTATTTCATGGAATATAGAAAAAATAATTCATAATAATTAGAAAAATTTCCTCCAATGAAGGTATAAAAATTCCTCCTTTATAGTGGGTGTAAACTTCTTGAGGGTATGTTCACTTCACCGATTCATGGTATGTATTAGGGTAACTAATTGTATGATAAATCTATTTACTCTGACTTTATTAATCACACTCAAAGTTCGTAGAAAACATCTAGTAGTAGGTAACAATATTTATACTCATTCTAGGTAAAACCCTATTAATAGAAAGTTCACAAATTCCTAAATGGTAGGTTCAGGTATTCGTTCATAGTATGTATAATAGAGAGAGGTAGTATCCTCTGGACAATGTTCTTTCAAACCACCCGAGATGGTCGAGTTTGGTATTGAGGAACTATGTATGATTGTAAATAATGTTGTAGTGTTGATGAATCCAAAGTGGATCTTGAGTGCTATGTGTGGTTAAAAACAAGTTTCGGGATATAGGAGCATAGGTTGTTTCATGCTAAATCTATGGAAATGATGTTACAAGATACCAAGTTGTGTTCAGAACACTGAAGACACTGTAGTTTCATGTTGCATTCCTTGAAAATAAATGATGATTAATGAAGATGTTTCATGTTGCTTTTCATAGATGAAGTTATTGATGTGTTGGATTTGTGGAAGCCTGGTCATGTTTATGAATATGTAGTTCCCATAGAGAAGAAGAAAAACACACACACACTTGTAAAAACTGCATATATATATAAAAGCCAATAAAAATAGATAAAAAAATATGTATATAAAATAAATGATCAAATATAAAACATTTTTGACCAAAATAAAATTAACATGTATTAGAAAATTTTCAACGAAAAAAATAAACAAAATTAAAATTTATATATTCATCGATATATATATATATGTAATAAAAATTATACATAATATAAAATAAGTATTTTGAAAGTATAATATAAAACATTTACATAATAAATTTTGAAATATTTTTAAAAATAATCACATACAACAATTTAAAATGGAGAAATAAAACACTGACAAATTCAATTAAAAAAATATAGAAAATTAGAAGGATTTTAAAATGCAAAGATTTAATTTTAACAAAACATTAAAATAAATAATAATATAAACTAATAGTGTAAAAAATATCGCCATTTATGATATTGAAAAACCCAAAATAATCTTTTAATTTTAAAAGATCCCCAATTTTCTCCCCCCCCCCTTTTGAAATTTATCAAAAAGAAGAAAGAAACAAATAATATTAAGAACAAAATAAAAAATATATTAATCAAGGGATAAATCCCTCAAAATTTATTAAATTTGAAAATAAGAGATCCAAAAACAACACAACTAACTTTAACGTGATATATAAAAAAAATTCCCATCACTCCTAGTTAAAACATTAATTTTTCAAACCTCACAGAATCTAATACTTTAGTAAAGATATCTACTAGTGGGGTTTCTATTGGAATGTATTCCAAAACAATATCCCATTAATTAAAATGATCTCTTAAAATGTAAAATATAATATCTATATGTTTAGTCCTAAAATTTTGTAAATGATTTTAAGTTTTAGAAAAGGAAGATGTATTGTCACAGAATATGGGAATTTTATCCAAGTAAACATTTAAATCACATAGAGTTTTTTTTTCAAAGACTTTGAGATCAACAATTTTTAGCAGCAATGTACTCAACCTCAGCTATGGACAATATAACTGATAATTTATCTTTATAACTCTATGATATTAAACATTTACCTAAGAATGGACACATACCTAATTTGTTTTTCATGTCAAGTCTGTATCCTCCAATGTCTGAATCAGAAAATGATAACAAATTAAAATTGTTTTAAATTAAGTAAAATAAACTAGTGTTGATTGTTCCTTTAAAAAATTGGTTATTCTTTTGATATACTCTAAATAAATTTCTTTTTTATTATATTGATATCTAGCACACAAAAATACAGAAACATAATTCCAAGCCTTTATGTAATTAAATATTGTAGGCTTCCTATCATTCCTCTATACAATTTTTCGTTTACATACTTTATATATTTATCCACATCTAGTTTATAATTAGTGGTTTTTGGCATTATCATAGTTTTATATGAATTAAGATAATTTTTTTAACTAAATGTTTTTCATATTTACATTTATTTTGACAAATTAAATCTTTTCTTTATAAAAATTGAAGGCTAGGGAAAAAATTTAATTCTTCCATTAGGCTCATATCATATTCATTTTTCATTTATTTTTAAAAAAACATTAATAATAATTCCATTTTTATATCCAAATACAATATTATCAATATATATTTGTACAATTAAAATATCATTTTAAATTTTCTTTATAAATAAGGTAAGATCAAATATTCCAGTATTATAATAATTTTTTAGTAAAAATATTTTTAGTTTTACATACCAAGATCTTGGATCTTACTTGAAACTATATAATATCATAAACAATTTGAAAATATAATTTTTAAATTCATCATTTTTGAAACTCTGTGGTTGATTAATATATACCTCTTCCAGAATTACACAATTTTGAGAACAAATTTTTTATATCCACTAGAAAGCATTTAAAATTTTGAAATCTTGGAAAGGATAATAGAATCTGAATGGATTATAATCTGGAAACTGGTAAAATGGATCATTAAGTCTAATTCCTTCCTTTTATAAGTAATCTTAGGCAACTAATCAAGCTTATTTATAACTATATTACAAGACTCATCTATTTCATTTTGAAAAATATATCTGGTTCCAATAGACATTTTATCTTTAGGTAACTCAACTATATTCTAGATTTTATTCCTATAAAACTGTTTAGGTTCATAATGCATGTCATTTATCTAGACTGAATCATTCTAAGATTATTTAATAATAATAGGCATAAAATTAGTTATAAAGGTAGAATTAGAACAAAAATTCAAAACCACTTTTCATATTCTTATTATATATTATATATTACCAATTAGATTTTCTAATGAATGATCTATGTGTTATTTACAATTTATAAGATCAGATTGAGAAGATATATTCTCCACCTAAAATAATGCATAATAATTTTCATGGTAATATTCATTAAAATTAAATTCTCAAAATTCTTCAAAAGAATCAGCATAATTTTTAATTTGTTTTTTATTATTTTCAATGAAATTTGCATGGATATATTTTTCTATTGACCTTTTTATCTTATCACATACTATAAAATATTTAATTTTATTCAAATATCTTATAAAAATTACTTCATCACTTTCAGCATCAAATTTATCCAGATTATCGTTTCTCTTTATAATATAAACTCAACAACTAAATACTTTAAAGTAACTTATCTTAGGTTTCTTTTAATTAGATATTTCATAAGAGGTTCTATTTAACATGGTTATTATCTAAATTCTTTTAATATAGATCAACCATTGTTAACTAAATTATCCCAAAAATAGTTTTGTTAATTTAAATTCATTTATCACCGTCCTTTCTGTTTCTTGAATAGTTAGATTTTTCCTCTCTATAACATCGTTATTATATGGTGTTCTAAGGGTAGAAAAATTATGGAAATATCCAATATCTTCAAAACTATTATAAAAGTCTATGTTAAAAAATTTTCCTCATTTTTTACATATGATTGATGTTATTAAATGTCCTTTTGATTTTGATTTTTTACAAAATGTAATAAAATTGTTTAAGCTTTCACTTTTATAGTATAAGAAAAGAGTCCAAGTGAATCGATTGAAATCATCTACAATTAAAAAAAATATCTCTTACGACCTAAACCATCCATTCTCATGGATCTAAATAAATCAAGATGAAGCTTTTCTAATAATATATCAGTTTTAACCATATTAAAAGATCTAAAAGTCTCTTTGTGCTACTTACCCTTCAAATAATATTCATAAAAAACACTTAGTTGCTTGAAATTTAGAAATATACAGAATGTGTCCATGTTTTTCTATCTTGTATAGTTGTTGAAGATTAACATATCTGAATACTTTGTTCCAAATTATGTGGTGTTTTTCTATATCATTTAAGAACTTTACATTTTTCTGGGTTAGTTATAAAAAATATATATATTATATATTTTCATTTCTATTAGCATAAAATAAAATAGTAGTATCCATATAATAAATAAATTTATTATCTCCAAACATTACACTCATACCATCATTAAAAAGTTGTGATATGATAATTAAATTTTTATTTAATCCCAATACATATAGTACTTTAGAAATTATGATAGACCTTAATATACATACTTCTCTAAAGATGTTAACCATCCCTTAAGAGTTTTCATCGAAACTGAAATCACCTCTATTATAATAATTAAAAGATAAAAAAGTTAGATATTTCACAAGTCATGTTTCTAGTGAACTTGATGTCTAAATATCAGGTATCTTTATAACTCTTTAGGAAAGTTTCTTATAAAAAACAATTAAGTTGACAATCGTTTTGGTTCCCAAACTCATTTAGGTTCAATTAAATTAGTAATATAACTCTTAAAAACCCATATAGAATTAAGATATTTATTATAGGGTAATATAGAGGATGGATTCTTAGAAATAAAAGTCATGGTGTGCCATATTGATTGGGTAAATCTTAAATAACATTAATTTTCATAATTTCCTTTAAGATTAAATTTATAACATATAAAATTTGAAATATTTTCCTTACTAATTTTAACAAAATCAGTTTTGTGTATATTAAGAATATTTCAATTATACCCAAAGAGATGTTTATCCTTATGGGATTTTTTAAAATCCTCCATCTTATCATATTGTTCTTTGACTAGAAAGAAATATATTGGGCTTTTTTAATCTATTCATTTCCTTTTTTTTCATTATCATTTTGAATAACATCCACGCCATCAAATATTGTCATATTAGAACATTATCCAATATTTTTCATTTTTTTTATTTTTATGTTTAAGCTTCTTACATTCCATTTAAATTTTAGCTAAATCAACACAAACTAGCTTCAATATTCTACATTGATATTCAAAGTTTTTGGATATGAAATCTTTCAATATTTCATTCTCATTTTTACAATAATTAGTTTATAATATATAATCCTTTTCAATTCATTAGATTTTTTATTTTATATTTTTTATTCTATGTACTATTAATCCGTTCTCAAAATAATAATTTGAAACTTTTCATTTCTTGGTTAATTCTTTTAATTCATTTTCAATATCAGACTCATAACCAAAACTATAATCAGTATCAGTTTTTAACCCATTATTTATTATTTCCATCAATAAAATATTTTTCAATTCCTTTTCACTCTTAGAACCATCACTGCTAGTGTCTGGCTCTTTTATATGGCTTCATCCAGTATAATATTCTTGTTTTATCTCCTTATTGTATTGTTTATCTTATACCACTTGTTTCAATTTTAGATAGTCCGATTTTATATGTCCCTTTTCCCTACACTCATATCACATTATTTTGTAATCATCATATTTACTACTTTTATATTTTTTAATTCCCTTTATTTTATCCTTTTGATGATCTCTTATGTGATGCTTTTTAAAGCCACTCTTTTCATTCATGTAGTTGTAAAATCCATTAGTGAAATTTTCAATTCCATATTTTTTCATTTTCTATAACTCAAAATAATAAGAATTATAAATAAAATATACATTATATTTAAATTTTATAACTTCCCTTTTATCATGGTCATCCGTATTTTCATTCTTTGTTTTCATATCATATTGAAGAATTGATCTTATTAGTTCCTTTATTGAATACACAGTCAAATACTTACTCTCTTTAATTACAACCTTCTATGGATGTTATATTTGGGGTAGAGATCAAATTATTTTTTTTGTAAGGGAATCATTCATCATATTCTCCTGGAGTGCCACCATATTGTTTATAATATTAGTGAATCTGTTGTACATCTCATTGGTTCTATCATGATCAGTCATTCTAAATTCTTGAAACTCAACTCTGTGAATACCAAGACTGGTTCTTCACAATATTTTAGTTCCTTGATAAGTGAATTTTAATTACTTATTGATATGAGAATCGATTTTACATGAAGAAATATGGCTATACATATTTCACCTTAAAGAACAATATATATAATTTATAACTTTTTAATTTAGAAATCATTTTGTAGCATCATTGTGAGTCATAGTTTCTAAATATTCTTTAGGAAGTTTATAATTTTTTTACATAATATCCTCAAATTCCAGACCTTTATTTTTTAGAAATACCTTCATATTATCCTTCCAGTAAACATTGTCACTTCCATTTAAGTGTAGTGGTCCGATGGGATTCATCATCTCAAATTCATGAATTTCCATAACAAAGAAGTGGATATTATCCTAATAATATTTATTTTAGGATAATGTTTATTTTAAAAATGATAATAAAATAGTTATATACAATTTATTAAAAGGAACTATGATCTGATAGAAATTTATAGGTCCTAGTATATGGGATGATTTACTATAGGGGGATAATAGTCCTTTTTAAAATTTAATCAATCAAATATAATTATCAGAGTGTTAAAGAGTTTGAATTGTGTAGTGGAACATGAAACAAAAAACATATGATGTTTTTATAGTAGTACTAATCACCAAGATCCTACTCCAATATTCAATCTCCTCTAGGTAGTTAGAATAATGGTATTTACTAGTCCCTCTCTTTTGAAATAAATTAATAACCCAGTTGTATACAAACGTATTGTTTTCTCACATGGTACTATAACCCCTGAATTTTGAAGGATTCACAACACATATGACTTTTGTCTGGAAGTCAAAACTTGGCCTTCCTTTTAGATAAAATGTATATCCCATTTGATATATTTTGTATGGGAAAATATTAAATTGACTCTAGAGAAGAAATATAGTATATAAAGTATTTCAACGGTGAAAAATAGAAAGAAATTAGAATAACAGAATAGCATAAGATCATTAATGTCAATTATGGTTATGAAATTCAATCACTTAATTAGTGTATAATGAAAACAATGAATTCCTTTATGATTGTAGTAGTGGAACAGTAATCATATTAGATAAATAGTACTTCACGAAGCTCATATGAAAGTTGTATTTTTTTCTATCTTTGTTATTATCATATCATTGTAGTTGATCTGGTGGAATGATCATTTATCTTATCTGATGGTTCTCATTGTAAAGGATAATAGAAATTAATTAAATCTAAATATCTTGGATCATTTAATTAGCCAATTATAGAAATCCATGTCATAAAAATTATAAAACTTAAAAATATGTATGTTAATTATATTTTGAATTGTCACAATCTTACTTAGAATCTTCAAACTATTTTATTTTTTTCTTGAATTAACTTTAAAATACTTCAAATAATATCTTTATGAAACATATAAATATTCACATGATTAAAACATTAATAAATAATTTAAAAATATTACAATGGTATGATAATTTAAAAAAATTATAAAAAATATATCATAAAATAATTTTTATAAAAGTTATTATTTTTATAATAATTTTAGCATATTTTCTTTAGGAAATAAGTTGTATGTTCTTATTATAAAATATAATATTTTGAAAATTAATGGAATGATAAAAATAAATTTAATGTACTTGAAATTAATAAATATGTATAAATAAATCTAAAACATAGTGATTTGGAAAATATATATGTTCTCAAAGAATAAAGAAATTAATATACTTATCATATGATGAAATGTTCAAATAGTCGGTATACTAACCATGCAATGTATTTGGTTGCACAGTTGCTTTATAATAATACATCATGATAACATAAAAATAACATTAATTAATGGTAATTAGAGAAATTAATTTATGTTAAGTAGAAAAATACCTTCATGATATGTATAAAAAAACCAACTTCACTTTAGGTATACCCTTCTTCATGATAGGTTCACAACACCCATTCATGGTAGGTACAAGAGTAACTTCTGGTAGGTTCAATCTCTTTACTGTAACTTCATTACCCACAATCACGGTCAGTAGAAATCATCTCATGGTAGGTAGCAATATTTATATTCATGTTAGGTAAAAAACTATCCATAGTAATCCAATAAATATCCACATGGTAGGATTGAGTATTGGTTTATTTTATTTATAATGAAAAGTTGGATTCTATACTATTCCTAAAGGAGGCCTGAAGCCTTTGACTAGTGCACTCACGAACCACCTAAGATGGGTGAGCATGGTATTAAATAAATATGCATGGTATTAAAATATTGTGTACCATGGATGAAGACTAGTGTCAGGATGCTAGATCATATTGTTCTACATATTGAAGTTATGGAAAAAACACTAAAATATTCCAAGGTGATTTCATCACACTGAATCCATAAAAATGAAATTCCAAATGCCTTGTGAAGAATATATGCGTAATGAATTTCCTTCCTATGGAAAAAGTGACTGGTGTGCTGGAGCTGTGGAAGCTTGGTCACACTGATGGGGATGTGGTTCCCATGGATAAGAAGAAATATGTATATGTACACACACACACAAACACACATGTAAATACTATATATATAATATAATTAATATATATATATATATATTTGTATATATAAAAAATACTCAAATATAAAACATATTTAAACAAAATAAAATTAACATATGATATAAAGTTTCAAATGGAAAAAAATTGTTAATATTTATATAAATAAAAATATATATATATATGTATATAATAAAAATTAAACATAACATAAAATAATTTTTGAAAATATATATTAAAAATGTTTAAACAAGAAATGTGGAAAAATATTTTTGAAAAATTCGCATACATCAATTTAAAATGGTGAAATATAAAAGCAGAAAAATTCAATGAAAATAATATTGAAAATTAATGGATTTGAAAATGAGAGGATTATAATTTATCAAAATAATAAAACTTATAATAATATAAAATAACAGTGAAAATAGTTTCCTACATATTCTTTACTGAGTTTACTAGAGATGATGTGACCATAAATGGGACACATGTCATCAATACCTGGTCTTAAAAAGTATCCATCCTTCAATCAGACAACAAGATCATCAAGTGCCACTATTCCTATCAAGTCCATTCTATAAGATCTAAAACTAACTGTGTCTTATGGATAAGATTTTTTACAATGAAGTTACCCTTACAGAGTATATAATCCATCTCAATGTCAAATTTTTATAGATACTCTACCCAGTGCCTCTTCTTCAAGTTAAGGTCCCTCTATGGGAAGATGTAATGATGGATCCTGTGGTCAATGTAGAAAATCACCTATTCAAAAAGATAGAGTACTACCAAAACTTAAAATCATGAACCATATATACTAGGTCCAACTCATGAGGGGGATAGTTCCTCTCATAGGGTTGCAACTGACATAACCCATAAGCTAATTCCTACCCCATTGTATCAGTACTATGCCCAAACTAATGCATGATGTATCATAGTATATAGAAAAACAAATCCCTTTCATGGGAAGTATCAAAGTTAGAGTTAGAATAAACCTTCTCTGTGGTTTGATAAAAACCTTTTCACACTATTACAACAACTTAAACATCACTCCCTTCTTCATCAATGCATTAATGGGTGTTGATAAATGGGAGGATCCCTAGATAAAACACCAATAGTATTCCATTAAACCTTGAAATATATTAATCAAAAATATCTTATGTGGAAATATCTAGGGCAAACTTTCCTCTATTTTCTCTGGTTATATGGATATATCTATCTCAAACACCACATTCCACCATGAATTTCACCTTCTGAATCCAAAAGTTATACTTCGATGTCCTGGTGTAAAAATGATGTGCTCATAGTGTACTCAGGTCTATTTCAAGATGCCTAGAATGTTACTCTAAGTTTTGTGTGTGGATGAGGATTTATTCAATGAAGACCATAATGAATGAGTCTAGATATGGGTGGGAGATCTTATTCATGAGATCCATAAACATTGTCATCGCATTCATCATTCTAAACAGCATCACCAAGTATACATATAGCCTATATCTTATCCGAAACACAATCTTTAAATTTCCTCCACTCTAACCATTATCTAGTGATAGCATGATCGAATATAAATATTAAAGATCCATCAGTATACATATAACTAGATGAAGATATAATCAACCCTGGGTAAAGGATACATGTTCTTAACAATCACTTTATTTAGTTTCTAGTAATCTATACATAGTAGAAAACTGTTGTCCAAATTCCTGGACAAATAAAACAGGTGTACACTATGGTGAAATTGTTGTCCTGATAAATCCCTTCTACTCCAAGTCCTTGAGATACACCTCAAATTACTTTAACTCATCCAGTACCATATGATAAGGGGGTATCCAAATGGGTTGTGAACCTTCCAAAACATGTATCTCAAGGTCAAATCCTCAATTGGGGGGGGGGTCACATGAAGTCTTCCATAAGACATCCTAATAGAGGCCCACAACTAGAGGAAAAAATGATTATGCTATAATTGATCTTGAGTAAAGATACAAGCCCAAAATTTATGCCTTAATAATCCCAATATGACTCATGTATGGACCAACTCTACCTACTCTGGGTTCCCATTATTTTTTCATCACATACTTCTCTCCCTTGGGTGATGTAAACAATAATATTCTAAGATATCAATCGATGTGATCTTGGAAATTGGTCAGTTAGTCTGTGTTGATAATCAAATAGAAGATCATCATCTCTAAAATCATGAATTACCATTTATATCCCTAACTTCAAACAACTATAGGACACTGTGGGAATCACTAAATAAGGCCCATATTTATACATAATGGTGTATCAAGGTAATGTAACTCACAATACAACATGACTGATAAGTCAATTCAAAAAATAAATTATACATAGATAAAATAATATGAATCACTTGTATCAAACAAAGTGGTAAAAAAATTAATTGATCAAGTACATACCTCAAATATTAGATGGTCCCTCACCACCATCTGTTGGAAAATAATCCACTGTATAAACTTATCCTAACATAGCTTTGTAAACCAATCCTTAAGATTCATGAAAAATATGAGTCATCATCAACTGAGTCTACTACTTATGACCACAACTAGATCCTTGGGTCATAGATTGTGTCTATCATCCACACCTATAGAACCTTGGAATTGAATATATAGACTAAAAATATAGAATATTCCCTATCTTTCAACATTATTGACATGATCTTCAATGTGATGTGAATAACTTGTGATAATGAATGTCCCTCCCATAGTTTAAGAATTTTGGAATTCCTCCTGAAGGGTCTTAAGAATCCATACTTTTCTTCAGGTATATACCACTGCATTATTCCACATCCCTAGTCTTTCTCTTCCTACTACCAAAAGAGTCACTCATCGCAAAAGTAGAAGGTCCACCTACATTATTACAGACGGGTTAAAGAAAAAAACTACTTGATACTCCACCAAGCTTGTCTTGATAATCAATGACTTATATAAAATATCAGGGTATTTTCCTAGATTTAAGATTCCAATATGTCTCATGATTTCATGATGAATAATGTTCGCAAAATGTTTGTCCTTATTTGAATCATTTTAAGCCAATAGAGGAACAAAATATTGTAGCCTACTGCAATGATCAGAGTATGTTTATATTATCATGGATCCCTTATGTAGCTCTATGAACTCATGTTCTCTCCCAAGATTCAATGTATCAGTAAAGAACTTTACAAATAATAGGTCCATCAACGTCTCCTAGGAGAGACCCCCATGTCTAATAATATATCCCTTCATGCCCCACCACCTCCTAGTGTGTCCCAATAGCAAGAACGCTACTAGATTCACCCTCATATCCCTAGGTGTCTCAATGAGGTTAAATACACCCTTGATGATGTTTATCCATTACTCTATATCAAGAGGCCC
Source organism: Viscum album (assembly GCA_963277665.1). Lineage (NCBI taxonomy): Eukaryota > Viridiplantae > Streptophyta > Magnoliopsida > Santalales > Viscaceae > Viscum > Viscum album. The sequence continues at coordinate 410,585,840 of OY728130.1, forward strand.
TCTATTAGCCTAAAAGGATGGTAGATGCTAGAGATGGAATTCATTGGTGTAGTCAACCATGGACCTCAACTCCCTTCTTCCCTGGATAGGAAAAAGTTGAAGGAATCCCGATTTAGGTTGGCTCATTTCCTGAACCACTAGAGAAGGTGAATGATAGTGATCTACCATACCCTCCTATATAAAAGGTAGTGGAATAGGTAAATCTTATCTAGAATGAGAATATTGTACCACATCAATAGGTAGTCCCATAGTTTTCACATAGGCTGGAATCTTCACAAATGTAAAGGAAACATTTTTAAAAAACTAGAGTTGTAGGATAATTCCTCATCAATCTATGGGATCACAAAAGGTTCTCCTAGGATTCTACACAAAACCTGACATATATGCCTCCTAGCACTAACAAAGGTTCTTCATCTATGTACGTTAGTCACAATCACATATATATATATAAATATAATAACATTATCATGTTTAACTATTTAATTAACGCATAAATATATAACCACAACATGGATATAAATATATCACAGAACAAAATAAAACAATTATATCCCAAAAAAATAACATAATCAAGGAATTAAATTAAATAACTAGTATACAGAACACAACAATTATATATAAATATATATATGACATTTGGACATATGTTCCTAATCGTGATGTATGAATTAACCTAAATAATCATAAAATAGTAACAAAAATCCAATTAAGGTTACTTTGAGGTTTTTTGTACATGATCTGGTTAGGAGCATGGAAACTCCCCTGCTTGATTCCCACATAGCATGTCTCCTTTCTACCATGTCCCAAGTTAGTCCAAAATGAAAATAAGAAAAGGGTGCACTAAAATCATTTTGTAACACCCTGACTCAAACCATAAGTTTTGTGCCAAAGATTCACATGACCTCATGTGTTCCCACTACAAAAGCATGACCTGATTAGAGGGGGTTATTATTTATATTAGGATGGGATTAAACCCCTTCTAAACACATTATCTGTAGTTCTGAGGAACTACCTCTAATGTGTCCACCTACTATTTTTAGAGGCTGTTTTGAAGAACTGCTAGTAAACTGATAGAAACATTAGCGATGGTTAGATTAGAATGGGTTAAAGCCACCTCTAACATGGTCACTAAATCTCATAATATAGGGGTATTAACCCCTTCTAATCAATCCACTAGAAAAGTAGTTGTTTTATAACCGCCACTTGTTGAATAATTTGTCATCTACTAGAGGCGGTTTATGAAAATTGCCTCTAGTTAATGTTAAATTAGAGGGGGTTTTAACTCCCTCTAATATAAGGGAATATTAGAGACCATTATGAAAGATACATCTAATTATTATTTTTATTAAATACACATCCAACCCCTCCTATTACGATCTCATTCTCCCACTGCCCCACCCTCCCCCTGTTACAGTCCTATTCTCCGCCCTTCTCTCATTCCCCATCATGTTCTCGTATCGCGCTAACTCCCTCTCATCCCATTCCAACTCACATTCGCAGTTTCATCCTCCCATTACAATAATCATGTCCCACCCCAACTCTATCATGTTCCCCCATCCTAGCTGTGTGGTGCGCACGCCCCTCATCATCCCCTATTTTTTTGTAAAATGAAAACCCGTGGGTTTTGAACTACAGACCCCTACGACACACAACCAAAACCTTTTCCAATTTTCCAAATCTATATTATTATATGATTTACACATTATTATATTTATATATATTAGAAATTTGTTTCAAATATTTATTATTTGAATAAATATTTAAATAGATATAAATATTTATATATGATATATTTCTTCACAATATATATATATATGTATATAAAATATTTTTCCATAGTATATAATATATACATTTTTTTATAATATATAGATATATATATATAGATATATTTTTTTGTAATATATATTTTTATATATGTTTGTGATTGCGTAACAATAATATTATTAATTATTATTATTACCATTACACCTTGTTTTAACTATAAAAAATATATATTTTATTTTTATGAAGACTATACATCTATATATTTTATGATTGATATTATACATATATTATATTCAATAAATTTATATTATATATTTATATATGTGATTAGATACATTTTTATTGTTCCATATATATACACACACAAAACTTAATACATTCATTTAACTAGAAATATATAATATAATTAAATAATATATATATATAAACTAATTAAAATAATTTTATAATTAACATGGTATACTACAATATATATAAAATAATAATATAATATATATAAATTTATATACAATTTCATATTTATAAAATAATATGTGTGTATGTGTGTGTGTATTTATATTTAATTTTTTCTATATTATGTATATTTTTATATATAATATAATATAAATTTATTTATTCAAAAATATACAATCAAAATGTATTTAATAAAATATATGTATAATATAAATCATAATATAAATGTATAGTATTTATAAAACAATATATAAACTTTATAAACTTTATAAATTTTATAAATTTGAATAAATATGTTTATAATTACATTTATATTATTTATACCAATATTTATATAAGTATACACTTTTATTATATGTATAAGTATTTATATAATATCCATATATATTTATATATTTATAATGTATTTAAATACACTTCTATAATGTGTTTTTGTAATATATATATATATACACCGACATGCATACGCACACATATATATTATAAAATTTGAATTTATAGGAGATTTATTTTTAAAAGAATTTATAGTGGGTTTCAAACCCCTACAATCAAAGGGATTAGTGGTGATTCCTGACTCCCATCAAATTTCTTAAATTAGAGGGTGTTCAAAACCCCCTCCAATGTCATCAATTATGTAGGGTTCACCCCCCCCCCCTCTAATGTCATCAATTAGAGGGGGTTGAAAATCCCTATAATTTCTTAAATTAGAAGGGTTTCAAACCCCCTTTAATATAAGGGATTAGTGGCGGTTCATAAACCCCTTCTAATATCTTATATTAGAGGGGGTTTTGAACCCCCACTATTTCCTTTTCAAAAAATCAATTATATATATATATATATATCCAAATGAATATAATATATATATATATATATCCTCTAAAATCCATCAAAATATATAGCAACATTAATTATTAAATTAGTTGTGGTTTTGACCTAACTGCCTCTAAAATCATACCAAATATGGAATAAATGCTAAAAATTAGAGAGGGATTTAAAACCTATATAAATTTGATGATTAGAATGGTTTGTCTAGATCCCCCTATAAATTTAATTTAAATGGGGTGGTGTAGAACCCCCTCTAAATTTAATTTATAGGGGGTTGGGAAGAATCCCCTCTAAAAATCCTCCACTAATCTGTTGTTTTTTTGAAGTGGCCTCCTCATACTCAAGAGGTGTTCGACTAGCAATGAGGTTCCAAAGTCCATAAATGGAGTGATTATAGCTTTAGTATCAATCATGATACCAATAATTTAAATAAACATAACATTTCATAGTAATAAATGTGGAATAAAATAATACCATATTTCATACATGTCATATAATGTATAAATAAGTAGACTCTCAAAGTGGAAATCCAAACCAATGTATAGTTGTTGTAGATAAGTAAATAAAATTTCAATATCCTATCGGGTATGTCCCGGTCCTACCACCATCTCCATGCTCCATGGATAAACCATCTACCATAGTCCTCTTACCCTTAATCGGATTCCGATACATGAAGTCTACATGCACATCAAGATTCCCATCCAGGTTGTGAGTAAAAAAACTTAGTAGGACACCACCAATGTGTCCTTAATAAAGGTGAACATGTATATGTGGGGTATTCCGTGATAATAATCAGTGTGTGGTCAAACATGAAAAATAACATATCAAGAACCCATTTGCTAACTTGGACACCTTGTTCCCTAGACACACCTTCTTTAGATCTGTGTTGGAAGGATGATGAAGATTTCATGATTGAAAACTATCCATAATTCTATAAAAAAGTTACTTGTTATCCTTAAGGCATTGAGTCTCATTTCAAGACACAAGGATGACTAATGAAAATTTAATTGGTTTCCATAGTGAATTGAGTTCTGGAATGTCTATTCATATCCACAATGAATCATGTTCTAGGCCAAGACATAAGTTTATAATGATCCTACCATGTGCCAGGGTTCACCATCGACACCATCATTCATTGTGAGCACTCCCCCTATAATGGATAATCTTAATAGGGTGGTTACCTATCACGAATACCAAGAACAACCACTAATGTAATGGTAACACACATAACAGGGAATGGAATAATACAAAAACCATATCAAATAATCGTGAGAATATATTAGAAAACATATAACTACATGTGGTCAACATCATGCAAGTTAACAAGATACTCTATCAATAATCGAGGAAACAAGGATCATATATGGGTATCTTGTCAACCCACCCACCCACAAGAAATCACTCACAATTAATAATATAAAATTGTTCCATAACATCATGAATCAAGGAAACAAGAGTATACAAGGGCCTCAAAATTGTATGGAACTTCCTACCTCATGGTTGTTGATGAATAACTCCAAGTTTCATCAAGTATCGAAGACAAAACAAAACACACACCCATGGAGAATGGTCTCACATGTATTGGGATACCTATATTAGGTTCTAGTTTATCAAGAATGAAGTTTTGAATAGTTACACAAGAGAATTATAAGTCAATAATGTGATTCAAGAATCTCATGTCTTATAATGTTAATAAATTATGTAGTATATCAAAGGAAGGGACTCCAATCCACAAAATCCATTATCAATTGAAGAACGAATTGAGAATTCATTACTAAATTTAGAAGATATCCTCAATTATATCTAAAAAATATCAATCCATTAACAATCCATCAAAGAAAATAGATTCAATAATAATTGAGCCTTGAGATGATTGATTAATGAAGACATACCCATAAACATCCACTATTCTTGATAGACCAATCTCTGGTAAATAGACGTCGTTATTGAAACCTAAAATTGACCCCAATATACCAATGAATCATTAATTAAGGTTCCACCATTAATCCATCATCAAGAAGAGGTTTAGGATTATGATTTATGAATGCTTAACCATATATTATTAATTGTTGATGGAAGGTCTTAATTGGAACAAGAAATGTATTCAATCTAGAAATGTATTCAACACACTAGATCTTCCACAGTTCTATAAAAAAGTATAATTCATCATTGTTTCATTATCGAAACCATATATCCATTATAGATCCATGCTCATATAATAATTAGGAAGAATTATTTGACATAGATCTGGAAAAATAAGTCCCCATTCTTGGATTTTCCATGTCAGTCAAAGGTTGGAGAGTTAAGGGTAGAAGAATGAGAGTGTCTAATGGCTTGAGAGGAGGCCCACAATTTTAAATAGTGTGTTAATGTTTTAAATTTGTTTTTAAATATAGTTAAAAATGAGTGGTAATAAAATCCCACAAGATCCATTAATTTCACACACATATTGGGAACACCAGTTACCTTATGGACCTCACTAGCCTATTGGGGGAACCACCAATAGGCTGTTGTGGTTGGAAAAAACTTGCCTTCTTCCAATGCCAACAGCTAACTAGCAGGGTGTATGAATCCAAAAGAATTAATATAACCCCACCTTTTATCCTATGAGTTATATTGGTGAGTTGGAGTCTATTTTATAGCAACCCTATGGTTGATCCCTTCAACAATTAAACCTTCAATACCCAAACCCTTATCCACTAAAAACATCCTCTTAATCACCCACATTTAGATAAATAAAATAAAATCAATTATAATTTTCTAAAATTTACATATCATACATTGAATAAAAGTGTGGATGTTACAAAACCTTTGTCATTTTAGTAAATGGTTAGAACCAGGATGAGCTAAGTTAACAATGGGTGTAAAGAAAAATATAGTGGTTTTCCATATAAGAAACCCAATGGGTTAGGATATGGAGTTCATACCTTCATGGAAATGTTCTCTCAGTTTATTAATAATAAACTAAATCATTTTTATCTCTCAAGCATTAAAAAAATGATAAATATAAAATATATTCCTTCATGCAACATCGTACACCCTCCGTTAGTGAGTCTTCCAATCCAATAAATCTCAGGCACTAGATTAAGACAATATAAATGATATTTTTTCTTCTCTGGTTCTTAGAGCATGAAAAATTGGTTTTACCCATTTATTTTTTAGAAGGTAAATGTTACCAATGGAATATTCTCATTAATCATATAATGAGAAAGGAAGAAGATGAATCTATGGAATGTGAGGATTTTAAGAAAATATTCTTCTGAAAATATTTTCCCAAATATCTTCACACAAAAATTGAGATAAAATTCTTCAATTTAAAATTATTGGAGGATGAGTCCAATATTACTCATGAAGTGAGATTTATGAGTCTCACAAGGTATACATCCTGGATTATTATTGATCGAGATAGAAATATGGATCATTTATTTAGTTTCCTAAAACCATGTCTTTGAAAATCATTTTCTATAAGAGAATTTATTAGCTCTCAAGAAATTGTTTAATGTGAGTTTAAGGTGGAATTAGAAACTAGACACTCTCATTATTCCCATGGATCTAAATATAAGAAATGTAAAATGGTGTTTCATGGAAACTTGAATATAAAGTCACATGGGGGAATAAAAATCAACCACCTACATGCCAAAAATGAGGTAGGAAACACCAAGGAAATTTCCTCAAGGGATCATGGAAGTTTCTTACATGTCTTAAAGCAGTCCACCTATATCACAACTACTGAATAAATAAGAAGATTATAATTAATATAATATAGGAAGAAAATTTAAACTAATTCACCCCCACACACTTTAAGGATTTTAATATAAATATTTAATACATTATGAAAATCGATTCCCTAATCCAAATGATGATTATAAAAGTAGGAATTAGAAACCTCTAAGACAAAGTGAATAAGGAAGAGCATGTTCAGTCACAACAATTTAAGTGGAACGTGATAATAATGTCTTAACTTCCCTTGTAATTTTTTAAGAAGTTATATTTGTTATAAATAATTATTTTTTTATTAAGAGTTATTTGAGAATGTTTATTAAGGTTAATGAAGATATTGAAGAATACCTTTTGATATAGAAGAAGTAATTATACTGTTATAGAAGTATTCTAAACACTATATTGGAAGAAAATTGGTAGATGGATTAATCATATGAACTTTTTAAGGTATAATGAAAACGCCATAAGGTGTATATTGAGCTAAAAAGGTGAAAAAATACAAAAGAATGAACTCTACAATGTACTTCATATGGTATAGTTCAACTTTGTAAAGTATCTTTATATGGTAAATGGAATACTTCATAGGGTACCTTTACCATACATTAAGAACTTCATACGGTACAATGGCTTCATAGGGTAAAAGGCATGAATCCAACATTGGGTGAGAATAGATTAGCTTAGGGTATAAGGTAATTTTTAGGGTAGAAATATTCATAAGGTATGAATGAGCAATAAAAATAAATGGAGAACTTGTATAACCAATGAATACTATGAAATCAGACTGAGGAGACTTTATAAGGTACCTATAGAGACTTTTTATGGTACACTTCTAGGGATCTATAATAATATGGATTTAACTTAGTTAAAATAGGGAAAGCATTCAGTAAATTCTTGGTTATACCATAGTTCTTGAAATATCATGAACTCAGTAAATAGTCATGATTAGGGCCTATTTTCATGGAGTTTTGAATGAATATTAATAAATGAGAATATTTTGTGAATTATTTGGGAGAATTTTAATTCAAATTTAAATTCAAACTCATTCAAATCCAATAAAACAGAAATGTTTGAAATAAGTATTCTTAGTTTAAATTCTAATTTTTAAGGGGGGTTTTTTGAATTAAATTTTTTGAATTTCTATAAAATATATAGAAATATTTTTCACAAATGTTAAGGATGTATAAAATCTAAAAATAGAAAAAATGATGTTGTTTGTGAATTGAGAGAAGTGGCCAATACTCTGATTCACTGAGGATCATCTGTATCAAGGAAATATAATAAATAGAACATGTGAATATTGAATTAAAAACTTTTGTGTGATGCACTTTTCAATGGAATCTATGTTATGTTCCACAATCAAGAATCATAATTTGAGTTTGAGTGGATATTAATATTTACATTCCCAAAGAAGAATTTAATGGGATTTCCATATGTTTCATGATTACCCACACAAAAATGGGTATAGATCCATAAAAATCATTTCCCATACTAGTGACATAGTGTAGAGAACACGACCTGAAATGAGACCTATGGACATGTTTTAAAACAATGAAAGTGGGCCTGAAAACCATGGATATATGTTATAACCATGGTTTCCTTCTTTATGGATCTTACCACCATTACAATATGGTAATTTCAAAATCCATGGTTTAAACATGATAGTATTCTATTTACACCACCGTTAAAACTAAGGAATTATTAGTGTACATGAATGGTTATAGTAAGGAAAATAAGCATCTACAACCATAATCAAAACCATGGAAATAACTAAACATAGAAAAAAATCCAGGTTTTCTAAAATGTGTGGTACCATTAATGTATTCAAATATTTTCACCAAAATTCAAACACAAAACAAACTAAAAAAACTAATACCACATCACATATATAAAATTTTCCTTTCATATTAAATAAAAAAGAAAATATATATATATATATATATATATATATATATATACCAATACATATATTGTCAATAATTTCTCCCTACAACAGTTGCATTTGAATCATCATCAATGGAATTATCATTTTCATTGATATCAAAAATGTTTCCATCAGTATCAGCATGTGTGCCACCAACACCACCATCATCACCTACAACATCCTCACCCACATAATCATCCTCTCCACTATCATCATCACCAATAGAAACACAATCATCTCCACCATCATAAATAAAGTGCAGACTTGATAAACCACCATCCACTATCATTGTACCCTCTATAGAATGTGAAGATCATATCAGTGATATCACTTTAAAGAATTATTCATTTTTCTTATTTTCTTCTATTGAGACTATTTTTTAACATGTTTTTATATAGTCTTGATGTCAATATTTAATTTTTCATGGGAAACCATTCATTTAGTATTGTCGGAAGATTCAAAACTCAAATACAAATATCTATACAACAAGATTTTATTTCTATTTTTACAATGAACTCTATCGTTGTTCTTGTTACCTCAGACTTAATCTAAAAATTCATTTAAAAAATAATATGTATGCTTCCATATCTACTAGAGTTGGTAATGAATCCTATAAAAGGGTGTTACAATTTTAGTAGATAATTAAAAATATAAATAATATAAACCATGAATATAACTTATAAAATATAAGTATACTAAAAATTAAAAAATATTATTATAATTTTATCTTGTGTTTCCTGATTCACAATGACTCTATATTTATTTTTTATAGCACTATAAAACAATGTTGATCAATGAACACAATCATTAATATTAAATTAATTTTTCAATAGGAATATTCAGAATAAATTAGAGAAAAAATAAATATATATTAAAAGTTTTAAGATATATTACTCATGATAGTTCATGATCTGGAATTTAAGTGCACCCCAATGTATGAATATATCACATGGTGCTCTTATTTTTTTTGTTCATTTCAGATGATTCCAATTAGTAAATAAAAATATTATTTCATTTTAACAAGTCATAATGGATAAAACATCGTTATTTTAATAGAAAAATTCAATGAGATCGAGAAATAATTCAAAAATATAGGTTTATAAAATGGCATAAAACCAAACACATTAATGCGATTCAAATTTAAATTTAATTAAAATACCATCTAATTAATTATAATCTAATATGAAATTAATATCTTAAATTTTAATCAACCAAAACCCATCACTATCTAATGAAAAAAAAATTGACCTCAATTTTTATACCATCATTAAACTTTAGTTTAACAGATATAATAAATCTATTTTTTAAAAAAATCAAACAAGTTAACTCTATATTGGTATATTTGATATTTTTTAATTCAGTTCAATAGAGTTCAATTTTTTTGGTTTTGTTCAGTACCTATTCTTTTTTGTTTGATTTCAATAAAGGAGGTATTATTTTGAGTTTCAAGTTGTATGATCTATTTTATTTGGTTTTTTTCAATAACAAAGATGATATTTTTTTCATTAAAGGAGTTTTTTTATGTATGAGTATGTATTTTTTATTTTCACATAGTATAAGCATGTTTTTTATTTTATTTTTTATTCGTCAAAGTATGCTAAGTGTTATTTATTATACTTTAATGTTTAATATAGGGGGAGATATTCAATATACTAATTAAAAAATTAAACATGTTGTTTCAATACTATTTATGTTTTATAACTAAATTAATATTTTTTTAATCCAAATCATAAGGTTTTTAATATAATTTTATCTCTTTAGGAAATTATCACACGTGTATCATAGTGTGTGAAGAAGTTACCTATAGTGTACTAAAAATTAACTTTATATTGGTGTAGATCATAGAGTAATTTTTATTTTATTTCGTAAAAGAGACATGCGTGTATCTATTTGAAATGGATTTAAGTGGAGAAAATGTTAGTAGATTTTATTTTTTGATTCCAAGTGTTAGAAAAGTTTGAATTCAATGGTGTATACATTTGTAAAATTAAATATTTCTTTGAATATATTAGGTCTTATAGGTTGTTCAATGTCTTGCCAAAAGGATTCTTTTCATTTTTAATAATGATGTGAAAATGTGATCCTTATCCTCTCTACTCCCTTTTATTATAGAGTATTATAATAATAGTGTCATTTAGAAGAATCTAAATAAAGAGAATATCAATCCTATTCAAGTTGTAAGATTTTTGGTTTCCCCCTGCAACTTAATTTATATTGATGATATCATTTTTCCATAAGGGAAGTAAAAGGAATATTAAATATATCATATATTTCTTTAAATAATATTGTATAGTTTTTGGATAAAAAAAATTTACTAGTCCAAATCACATATTTATATTATTTGGTGATTCTCTCCATAAAGATGGACTTGTATTTTTATACAACTTCATAAATAATTAAAACTTATTTTAATACACTTGGAATGCCCATATTTTTTGTAAATACTAAGTAAAACTTCTTCTCAAATATTATAGTTAGTTTTAACCAATAACTCTCATCCTATAAAGGGAATTTATTTATATTGATAGAGGGGTTTTTTGTTAAATTATTTCATTATCTCTAATTTTTTGTACTCCATGCTAATATGTAAATGGGAATTTATTTTAATTGAGGAGATTGATTTTTATATTTTAAATTTTTTATGGACTAGAAACACCAAATAAATGTTGATTATCATAATAATATAGTCCAATTATTATAAACTTATAAATGAATGGGGTATGGTAATCAAAGGAAAAAAGTATTTTAATGAGTTTTTGGAATCTATGTTTACATCATAATAATGATGTCTCTAACACCTTCCATAAAGAGTGGTTTTTGACAAGATTAAAAAAGGGAATTTGTCATAAAAAAATATATTTTGAGTCCTACCCAAAGGAAATCTTATAATTTTTTATTATATATTTAATGTTGTTTATCTCTAAAAATTAATATATGAATTTTAGTAAAGATAATGAGGATGGATAGAATTTTCTAAATTTGATGTATGAGTCTCAACATGAAATTATAGATATGAATATCTCTATGAATGAAATATTGATATATATATATATATATTTTTATTTTATATTTATTTTTACATGGAAATCATCAATAAATATAAATTTGATCCTAAAAAGGAAATTCTTGTTTAGGGGGTAGTGATAAATGGAATTTTTAATATAAATATATATTTTTTTATTAAGGGAATGGACTCTTGAATTTCATGAAATACATGTATTATGATGGTAAAATTACTAAGAGAAAATTTACTATAGATTAATCACAAATTTAAGATTTACCGACATGAGAAAATAGATATATTAAATGATTAATTTCTCAGAATAAAGGTTTTATGTGAACTAAGAGTAATTTATAATAATTTACTACATTATACAACATCTAAAAATTATGTAACACAACATACGTATATTATTAGATCAATTAACACAACATACAAGTATTGATTAATTGGTTTGTGTCTCTTCTTGTTAAGAAAAATTGTATATATTTTTATTAGATAAAAATGTTCAAATACCTATGATTGGTTATACAAAAACTATTCTTTTAATATGGAAAACATCATATATTTTATTAAAGATTATTAAATCCTACTATAAAAAATTAAATGTATAATTCAGTCAATTACTTAAAAAAAGTGGAATCGCACGAGTATGTAATTTGGTATTTGTATTGTGTATGTGGAAATTCATTAAAGATTGGTATATTTTTAATGTTAGTACCTCTTCTATTTTTCTGTATTATGTAAAATTCATTCTTGTAGTCCTACCAAATTTCTCTGAGTTTTATTAACCTAGATATATTTGTTTGTAGTCCATCACAGAAGTTATATCATAGTAATATATTAAAAAAATTGTCAATAATAAATTATAAAGAAATTGAAAATTAATTTCCGAAAATATATTATCCATATTTCAGCCGAAGCCCTGTCTATTATTTATTTTGTAAATTTTCTCCACTTTATTTCTTGATTTATAATAATATTATAGTTTTGTTGAGTATCCTCATTAAAATTCATAATTCTTTACCATTTTTTCTAATTTTTTTCATGACCTCGTTATATTAAACATTAATTTTTGTGTAAATATTCCATATTTCATGCATTCTTGTACATCCATTTATTTTACTGGAAGATTCCCTTGAAGAGACAAAAAAATATTTAGTATAAATATTAAACTAAAATTTCATAAATTGTTTTTTTACTTCATTACTCTTTAAACGTTTCCCAGAATAACTTTTTTTGATGTTATATCTTGTAAACAATATTTGGGGAAGGAAATAATAGGGGTTTCCTATGTACTATGTTATGGATTCTGAAGTTGGATAGGAGGGTATAGACATACAGGAGGCATAAACAGTAGAGAAGTACCCTATAGATATGTGGTGGATGAGGGAAAAAGGCATAGATCTAGAAGGAATGGCACTACCATGCATGGAAGTATGAGGAAATAGATAAAAAGAATAACCTCTTATGTATGGGAAAGGCATATAAGGAGAAGTCATAAAGGGAGGAAACTGTCTCAGTGACTGTAGATCCATGGGATATTTTGGAGCTAGAGGTATAGTGGGTACTGTATATAGGAGAACTATATATAGGGTTGGTCCTGTACTCTGGATTTCCCAACCTATCCTCGATGAATCCAATTTTCCTCCTCAATGATTCATATTAAGATTAAATATTATTTGTTTAAATTTTATACATAGTCAATAAATAAATATGGTACCCACTAGAACAATCATATTTATCATTCCTTTTTCTCTAAAAATTGATCAATTTTCTAAATGTTTTCATCGAACCTATTCATAATATATAATAATGTAACAATTATATAAGTGATGTGAAAACATTAAAAATAAAAATAATATGGAATAACTATAAAAATTACAAGAAAATTGATATTATTCTACTAAACATTACTTTTTTCCATTAAATCTATTTCCATTATGTTTTTTACTCACAAAATTAAAAAATTATTCAAAAATATAATATGCTGCTCTAAATTCTAAACTATGATAAATAATTTTTTTAGTTATTGTTTCCTTAATTATTTTCACATATTATGTATACTTAAAATGATACAATGATACTATGAACCCTTCTAAAAATAATTTTGAAGCCTTCACAAGTCAATGTTTCTTCTATTAAACATTATTTAAATATATCAACTGTATATTTCTGGACTGTTTATGTTACTCACATTACAGATCTATGAATTCAGTGAGTTATTCATTGAAAACATCCATTTTCCTATTGTAATTCCATTCTTAATTAACCATAAAAACAACATGATATGATAATTCCATTTATTACCTATAATTTCATATTTAGAACACATTTTTAGGATATGGAGAGCATGTGAAAATATAAAACATTTCAAAAAAATTGTTTTTGTTAGAAAATATAATGTCCTCTCCTATTGAGTTAAACATTCTTATCAATTATTATATTCATTTCAATAATATCAACTATATTAATTTATAAATGACCAAATAATTAACACCTTTATAAGAAATTTTAGGAATGGGTCACTATAATAAATATCTCTTAATAGATGGTTTGTGCTTTAAAAAAAATTCAACCATGTTTAAAACATACAGAAAATATGAAACTATATAATAATATAATATAATTAATAAAATTAATTATTTTATGTGTATAAAATATTTAATAAATGCGTACCATATACGAATAATATAAAGTAAATACTTTCAAACTTGTCAATGTTATACATGCTATGTTATAATTTCTAGTTCAAATTATATTTTCATAATTAAATCATTCATGTCTTCTAATGACACATTTGAGTGAATATCGATAGGTTTATCCAAAACATCACTATCATCCATTCCTTCATCAAAAATATTCATTTTAATACCATAAAAAATAACACCAAATTGTGGTTTTAAAGGTTCATTTACGTAAAACATGTGTCTTTCTTGGGATGTAAGAATGTAAGGCTTATCTATACAAATTCAATGTTTCATATCAGTCATTCTAAATCAATAACTATCTATATACATACCTTTTTATATCATTGAATTAATCAACTTTCATTTCATCATTGTGACATGAGCATTTGTGTAGTAATCTAATAAAAATATTTTCTCAATAACACTGTAATATGATATATTTTCTGATCTTGGTTGGTTGTCTAATCTACTAGCATGATAATATGTTGTTGTGACTATCATAAAACCACTACACTATGCTTCCATTTTTTTCACAATTATTTATAGTTAATTTAAATCCATTGACATCCATTTCTTTAATATCACATTCCACATTGTTTAGAACAAATGAGAATACCTTATTTTAGATGATATATAAACCATTGGTAAACTTTGTACCTAAAATATATCAATATTGAATATTAAACATGTACTTATGATTTTGTTATGTAAAAAAATAAATATGTTACATTTAACTTCAACCAAGTAGGAAATTGTTTACAATGTAATTTATCCAACCTATTAATAGATAAAGAATGATTTTTTATATAATTATACTATGTTCATTGAAAATATGATAATTTTAATATGTCAGAACCAATTAAAAATATAAAAAAATAAAAATATATATTTATAATTTTACTTAATTGATGTAATCATCAACCATGTGATAGTTGAATAAAATTGCATGATGATTTATTTCCCACTCATCCATATTCAAAGTACAAAGACAATATGATCCAAATACCCCCCCCCCCACCCCATTTGGGGTAGTAATTGAAATATTAGCTCAATAGGATCATATTTATCATCTTCATTTCTCATTGGATGATTAGATATAACAGTTAAATTATCCTTTGTACATTTAGTAGAAATATATGCATTCCAATTCTAAATAACCTTTCACAATAGATCCTTTAGGATGGTTCTTATTTCTCACATAAGATTTCAATATAAAAATAATTCTTTCAATTTTATGCATCTAAAAATGATAAATTATACCACTAAAGAGATCTTATATTAGAATAATCATAGTTAGATATATCATACTAGTGAAAAAAATGATAAAGGGAGAAAATTCCAAGTCCTAAAAAATAATTGGTACATCTTTTTCCTATTTTTTAACCACAATTTTTCAAAGCTATAGAAAAATTGCCTTCATAAAAGTAACATTGTATAATCATAGCAACCTTTACATTATGTGATAGTAAATATTGAATAAAAATAGGAATCAACTCAGGAAACATGACATGGTAGTCATGGGTTTGAAGGGATTTTAGTTTCATATTTTATGTATTAATCCATTTTGATATATTACATTAATAACCATATGGATCCTCTAATCATTCCCAGACGTGAAGAAATTATTTTTCCTATAAATTTATCATCAAAAAACAATTCAAAGGGACTTAACATTGATTATGACTATTAACTTAGGATGAAGCCCTGATTTTATCCCTAAATCAATTAAATCATGATGTGAGTGAAAATCGTGTTTTTTCATTACATTTAAAAGTCATGTGAGAAACATTTTATGCACATTTTCCTTGATATAAATTACTTACAAGAAGATATGAAAAAAAATCCATTACAATAACTCAAAGAATATTCTTTTCTCTCTCCAAATATTTTTTGGAATTCAATGGAACATTCTTTCACATTCTGGATTTTGACATACCATTTCCAAGAACATAATTCAAATGACCATGTTTTTAAAGGATATCACCCCCAACATAAATAGAGATTATTCATCTATATCCATGGAATTATCAATTTTTATTCAAATTTTTTTTATATGGATGATCTAATTATAGAAATAATGAAATTTATATGAAGTTAAAAGTTTTCTAAAACATTAATATCATAAAATGTGTCATTTTTATAAAAACAGGGAATGATAATATCCCCTTTATACTCTAACAAGAAATCATTATATAAGAAGGTAAACCATTTAACATCCATAATAATGTTTCATGAAACATAAAATAATCATTTGTAAATGCATCATACATATACACCCTAATGGTCCAAATCTCCTTCAACTCATTTATTAATGTTTCAAAGTATATGTAAATATAATTTCTATGATCATTAGTTCTAGAAACCGATATAATTATGATAGTAAATGGATTTCTCAAAAACATATATTAGGAATATTTATAAATATGAATGAATGTAGGAAATTTATTATGTGCAGTATGCGTCTAGATAAATCTTTTGAAACCATCACATGATAATACCAATATAAAATTTTATGGGTTAGCTAAAAAATTTAAATTTAACCTATAAAATTTATACAATGATAACCCATATATAGGATGGAATATATAATCATTATCCATATTTATTTCATCCTCATTTCATAATAGATTCTATAATGTTTATTAAGACATAAAAAGTATAGGGAGTATAGGAATCAAAGGAAAATTCTAAATCACATTCCCTAGAACACCAGATTGAGTTTCTTCTTTACTAGTCATCCACCTCAATATACCAAATTGTATTCACTCATTTAATTCATCATTTTACTTCCATAATAGAAAATAATCATTAGATCTCGCATGGATCTTAGTACTTGAAAATCCAAAAAATCAACTAATTTTGATGCCATGTAATCATTTTCAAAAATACCTGAATCGTCTCATTATATGTCCTTAAAAAGGTATGTAGATAGTTAATAATCATATTAATAAATCCAAAAAAAAATCCCTTGATATAATCACATTAAGAACTCATGTTTGGTCATTTTTTCACAAGACTAGTTTACTGGGGTATTTGTATCTTCAATCAGATTTCTAACATGCTTAACATCATCATTCTAATCATTATATGAAAACTATGTTATATTATGAATTTCCTATTTAACTATTCTATATGAAGTTTAGGATTGAGAAAAAAATATAAACCAATCTGAAATCAAATTTTCCATTTTGATCTTCTTAGTTAAATCAATGTAATTATCTGCTTAGTATTTTTCTCTATTGTGATACCAAACATGATATTCTTTTTGAAAACTGTTTTTAGTGATATAATGACTCACTTAATCACATGTTAACCATGGTATTCCAATATAATCAAAACATGGGCATCAAATCATCCTTCTATCTAAACCATTATTAAATAAAAAATTCAAAAAATGGGTCAACATCTTCAGAAACTCATTGGTGATCTGATCACCATTATATATCCAACTTATATCCAGTCTAATATAAATAAACAAAATTAGTGAAAGAAAAAATTTAATAGTAAAAATATAACACATTCATGCTTATGAGAAGTACAATAATTACTCATTAATTTAATATCCCAAATATTTATGAATTCATAATTATAAAACTAATTATCATATAATAGAAAAAATTAATTACATTTCCTATTTTAGGAATTTAGGAGACTTATAATATATTTAAATATTATAAAATTATTTACAAAAAACTATATATATTCAAAAAAATTCATGAAACAGCTTTACTCCTTTTATCCAATAAAACTTTTAAATCGTCTCATATAAATGGAATTAATATCTTGGGTTTTACCAATACCATCAATATTATATTTTCCTTTATAAAATCAAGAACATAAAAAATAACATTCTAAAAAAACCTATTGAAATTATTTTTTTATCCCAAATAAGTAACAATATAAATTAAAACCAAACACACTTCAATTTTCCTTTTTAAAACAATTTTGAAACTAAAATTTTAAAAAAACATATTTTCAAAATAAAGTTAATAGAACCTTCTCAGATAAAACACACTAGCACTTCGACAAAAACGGGCAAGGGAAGCACTACCCCTCTATCAGCGCTAAAAAAACACTGATAAAGGGGGACTTTATCTCTGCTAGAAAAAAGAGCTGATAAAGCGGGGCCTTTATCGGCGCTAGAAAAAAGTGCTGATAAAGGCCCCCCTTTATCAGTACTTTTTTTAGTTCCGATAAAGGGGACCCCTTTATCAGTGCTTCTTAATAGCGCTGATAAAGGGGTGATTAATTAGCACTGACAAAATTTATATTTCAAAAAAAAATCATGAAAAATAAATTACTTTTATATAAGTATATTGATTCGTATATAAATATAGTATATATTTTCTAAATAATTTTTAGATACATAAAAATAGACTATTAAATTTAATATATAAGAAATTTAGTGAAAATGGCTTTAAAATATTTAAGAAAAAATTAATTAATAATTTTATAATTATTATGGATTAAAAATAATTTAATAACAATTTAAAGACATAAAAAATCAAATCAATTTATAAAAGATCTAATATAAGTTAAAAATGTAACTCAAACTTCAAAAGGCCATAAATTTTGATCCGGGTGTCCGTTTGAGCTCTACAACATATCAAATCAAAGCTTGCGACGACCTCTATGCGCTAGTGATCCAAGAAAAGATTCTATAACATTTTTTGAGGCCAAAAAAGGCCAAGAAGACTTCCAAAACTGACTTTTTAGTCGGGATACACCGATTTGTTAACATTCAAACATGTATAACTTCTGATCCGGATGTCCGTTAGCCCTGTACCACATATCATATCAAATATTGTTTTATTTTCTTCTATTTTAATGGTTATGGAGTTGAAACGAGCTTCTGTATTATATGTTATCATCATTTTAACATTCTATGACTTTTCAAATACACATATATATGTATTTATTCGTAAATATATATGTGTGTGTGTATTGTATATATGTATGTATGTATTTATTTATTTAATTATAAACACACATAAAAAACATATTTAATAAATTTATTAAAAACTAATCTTATAAGTATATATTAATATCAAAATAAATATATAGATAAAAAATTATAACTAAATATATATATATATATATATTAATATGCGAATAAATATATATATACTAATATATGAATAAATATATTTATATTAATATGAATCTATATCAATATATGAATAAATATAACTATATATATAGATATATCATTAAATAGATAAAAAATGAAATAGATTAGTGGTAAAGGTGCAGCCGCGAAAGGTGGAGGTTGTTGGTTCGAGTTCGGGTGGAAGAAAAGGTGGTGCGTGAGTGTGAGGATGCGCAGGAAGGGCAGTGCGCGGGAGGCCTCCTAGCATTGATAAAGGGGGGGGGGGTCAAGAACAGATAAAATCTCTCCCCACATTATTTAATTCTTTAATATTTTTATGTAATTTTTTTGACTTTTATCAGCGCTTTTTAAAATCGATGATAAAGTCCCCTTTTATCAGCGCTAAAAAACGATGATAAAGGGGGATTTTATCAGCGCTTTTTTTAGCACTGATAAATGGGGCCTTTATCAGCGCTTTTCAGAGCGCTGATAAAAGGGACCCCCCTATATTAGCGCTGAGCTTTACAAGACTTTTTTAGGGCTGTTATTGCCCGTTTTGAGCGTTGATATAGGCCGTTTTTGTAGCAGTATAGAACAAACACACTACCTATAATGTAGATTAACAATGATAAAATAGAAAATTTGGGTTTAATCCACCAAAAGAAATTATTGTTTCATATCATACCATGCATTAGTCACGGAGTTGATAACGAACATTAGTTTTATAATATCTAGAGAAACAATCCTTTAAGAATCACATGGATAATAACTAGCGTTCACTAATGTAATGTAGGTACATATTATATATGGTATTTTTCATAACCAATTAATAGTTCTTGTAACCTTAATAGATACTAATATATTTCATAAAGAGTAATTAAATCAAAAAAGTTAAAATAAATTCTTATCTATAAATAAGTTTCTTAAATTTAAAGTTTTATTTATGGAAAATACCTATTAAAAAACTATTCATTATTATGGAATTTTTTTCAATTAACTCATTTTCTGTATAAAAATATTTACATTAGCTTTACATTGAAACTAATATATTGATTAAATGTAGTAAGTTATATAAATATTACATGGAATAGAGTCAATCCCATCATAGATGATTTATACATCTCCTCCCTAGAATCATCTACTTCCAATGGTGGATTAACCCCCATTTTTCTATGCATCTGGAATCCTATGGCTTCACAAATAACACACACTATAATAAACACACTACCTATAAACATAGTGATTCTAAAATAACTAATAATAAATATTAAAAGCAACATAATATCTAAATTTTCAACAAAATGCACACAAAAAATATTCAAATAACCAATATTATTGAATAAAATATGAAAATTAAGATTTTATATACAACATAAAATGGATTAAATAATCAATTTAGTTATGGATGGGGTAACTTTAGTTAGGTATTATCAGAAAAAAATTATGATTACCATTATGTAAATGTGAATAAATCATTTTATTTTAATTATGAAGAGACTCTATGGAAAGAGGGGGAATCATGAAGGAAGATTCCCAATGCATCGGGAAAGTCAATTTGCAGAGCCACTGGTTTGGTTGATCATACCAAGAGGGGAATCGAGGGAAAACTCTAAATGGGGAGGAGAGTGGTGGGTTGATCTCCAAATGATGGTAATCATGGGAAAAGGATATTTTTAGATTCACGGAGTTTATTGATTATACAAAGAGGGGGAAGTGATGAGGAGAGGATTTACCGGGGTTAGGGTAGGTTGATCATACAAGGGGAATAAATCAGGTGGGGAGCAAGGGAACATGGGTCTCTATAGTTCCATATCCTATAATAAATATGAATTTAGAAAAACATTTTCCATGATATTAATAAATTATGGCAATAGAAGTATGAAAATTGAAATTTTTTTAGTTGTGGAACCCCCCCCCCCCACTGTGAGTATTTCATGGATTTCAGACATTACTTATGGAAAGGGTGTTAAAACCATAAAACCCATTTTTTTGATCTTTTTGACACTTTTTGGCCCCATAAAACACTTTTTGTATAATGACTATGTTCTTCCCTTATAATACTTTGGAATATTTTTATCAATATTTCTAAAGATAGGAATTGATTTAATATGGGATTATAGGGCCCAGAGAGCCTCAATGAGATGATATTTAAAATATTAAATATTTTATATTGCATGTGCTGTTTTTCTGGAAATTTGGAATAAAACATGATAAGAGTTTCAGATCATGAATATGTGACCAAAGTTAATTTTATAATACGGGTTTTACCCTAGGTGAAACATAATGTTTGTTGGCGCCCGGTTCTTAGTTGAGGAAAAGTGTTGGTAGGAATTTTGATAATATATTTGTTTATTTAAATATAAATTAACTAATATATCCTCCCCCCTTAAGTTTCTCTTTTAGAAGGAATGCGGGAGGTTTCTTCCTTGCTAGAAATGCGACATGAGGATGAAATGAGTGAGAGGAGGAACTATGGGACCCTATTTTTTGACAATAATCATCATTGGATTGAGGTTCAGTATCTTTCAGGAATCGTGTTAGACTCGATGCTTTGGCTTTATGCTATGAGGTAGAATAATTTAGTATCATTACATTATGATCCCCATCTATTTGTTTTTATTAAGGTTGTAGAGCCCTATTATGACTACTATATATCCCTTAGGCGTATATATGTGGGTTTTTGGTGGAAATAACAAGTTTCGAGTGACTCATAAGGATTTCCCAATTGGAAATCCTGATCAAACAGCATGTAGTGAAAGACCAGACATTGTGTGTTCTTTTTGTTCAGGGAATATGAACTTTGGGGACTATATGTCGTGTAATGGGAGTACACATAATATAGTGATCCTAGGATGTATAGTCGAGGACATGGATATACTTTTCATGTTAAGGGAAAGGGTCATGAGGAAGTGCACAATCAAATTGCATAGGCGTGAGCTCTAGTAAATGGGCATAACCAATGACATGAACTTGGGTTGGGCTAAGAAGAATAATCAATGTATAAAGGGTACATGCTATGTATGGAGACATGGACATCCTAGCCATGTGCTGTGAGGACACACCTAGATGTTTAGATGTGGTCACACACCATGTGACATGGGGTACACACTTTGTATTCTCATTATACAAGTTATGTAAAAATAGAGGGCATGTACAGGGGCATGTTTTCAGCGACACACTATATACTATGATTACACTTGATGTACTACCCTCAAATAATTCCCCCTCACATATCTTTATATTAGGGTTTGGATATTGGACCACAAGTATCTTATCCTAAGTAATTTTCCACATATAACATGATGGTGGCCATGGTTTTGGTGTTAGAGATGTGAAATAAGGTGACACTAACAGGACGTTTCTATAAAAACTTTGTGGACCAGTAAAAATTGAGTGGGTTCCCTTGGTTGATTCCTATGAGGGTACAGTGTGGCATTACTTTCATAGTATAGAATTCTGATCCCCTCTACAGAATAAGTTGAAATAGAGTTTATGTATCCCTTTGAGAAGCTGGGGAAGGATCCTATATCATATATTCTCCCCTATGTGGGGTTTTCGGTATCATTATGACCATCATACATAGGTCATTGATCCCCAATCAAGAATTTTATCCCAGTAGGGTTTGTAGCATCATCATTCAAAAAATACCTTACTTAGTGGTATGTTCTAATAGGGTTTTGGGTATCATCAAACTAATGATCACCTACTTAGAAGTTGGTTCCAATTGGGGTTTTGGGTATCATCTAGTGTTCTTGTATGTGATCCCCTTTCTGCCTATCATGGTTCTGAGTCTCAGTAGGGTTTTCGGAATCCTCCATCAGACCTAGGTGTGATCCCCTATCTAATCATTTTGATCACTGGAGTTCCAAAATAGGTTTTTGGTAACCCCTAGTGCTCTTGGGTATGATCCCCTATTTGTGATATGATATCTTATGGGCTTATAGTAGGGGTATTAAAGTCCCCTATCAGGGATGGGTGAGATCTCCTATTTGAGTACAAGATATATTGGGTTCCAGCATGACTTTATTTGTTAAGAGAGTCATCATGCATGTTCTCTTGGACAAATTCCATCTAGTATGGACTAGATACACTTAATTATTGAGATCTATTAGATTATTTCTTTCTAGTATGGTAGGGATCATAGAGTGAGTTCTTCTGGATGAGAAATACCATTAAGCCTCAAGAATAATCTTGTGGTAGGTTGTATGGTTAAGACCACATTACTTGGAGTTTGAGATGAGTATATATGGATTATTTTGGGATCACTTTTAATGATTTATTTTTGATATATCATGTGTAGATGATCTGACTAGTTATTTATAGCTAAGTAATGGTTGAGATGGAATTTCTTATACTCTCTCACTTGGTTTATCATCTAGCTTGGGGTCATGTAGACTATATCCTTTTTGTTTCTCTATTTTTATTTTTGGTTATTAGGGTGCCTACTGGGTATTCTTATGCACACCGTTAAATGTGATATTACCATAAAAGTAATGAATAATTAATATGGTTATCAGATTGATGGAGTCTTAGGAGGACCTAGATCTGGTGGAGCATGGAGAACTAGATAGAATGAGGAGCATACCGGTGGTTAAATTTGACATGAGTCCCATTCTTATGAGCATGTTGGACACTTTTGTACTTTTAGAGGGCTTTTATTTTACCATTTTATGCTTTCAGTACTTTTTATATACTCTGATTAAGGGATATATGTATGCATAGATTTTGGTATCAGTTGTGTTATCATCACTTCACTATTTCATATATATATATAAGTGTTAGTGTGTGTACAGATATCTAGTCTAAGGTCACCCATGTGTGATATATGTCTACTCGGTGCTGGTCTCCACCTCCTGGTCTGATGGAGGTAGGATTAGGGTTATGACAACACAACCTTTCATAGACCATGTGGGCTCTGTTGTGTCAGGTCATTAAAGAGTGGTATCAGAGTAGGTCTTTCCTTAGCACCAGAGTTAAGAGTTATGTAGCACCCCCAACTCAAGTAGCCCTCAGTTGGTGTATAATTTATTAAATTGTTATAATATTCAAGTAACATCATCCCGAAGCAACAAATACTTTAATAGTCTTCATAAACTAAATACATACTTTAAATTCACATTAAATTAAAAAAAATACATAAAGAAATTTCATTTAGAATGCCATAATACCCCTTATTGTATCCCTGAATATCACCCAAAATACACTTCCTAGTACCCTATGTAAAATAAAACATAAGAAAGGGATTATCTTAGCTACTCAGTAAGGGAAATTTTATAGTGAAAACTATGAATAAATAAGGAATAATAATTATGGAAAGGTAAATAATTTGAAACAAGTTATTTAATCAATTACTCAAGCATAATATAGAATGAATAAATGACGAAAAATAATTCCATAAATAATCAAATGCTCTTGAAAACTTGAACAAGGATATTCTAACTAATCTAATAATTACATGGAATATCAATATTTGAATTCACAATGATAGAATGAAAAATATTTGACATCTGAATCATCCAGTCAAGGCTTGTTCCAATATATCTAATATTATCGTATTTTGTTCCAAGACATCAAATACCATCAATTATTATTCCACTAAATCTATATAAGTGGGTAATAACTTTACCAAAATCATTTTTATAGAATCTCATGAGTCCCACCGATGCATCGAGGGGAAATAATAGGTCATTACAATAACTTACATGGACTAATTCATAATTCATTTGAAATGTGTGAAACATAAGGCACATAAAAATTCATATTTAAACTATTATATGAAATTTAAATACATTCCCCAAATAATAAACATAATCATAAACCATCCAGAGTAAATTGAATAATATCAATATAGTAAATCCCCTGTCAAATTGATCATAAACCATCTGGACAAATAATAAGGATGGTATCATTAGATTATATCCCCATTAAAAAAGAATCATATAAATGTCTTATTATATAGAATATTATTTTTAAATGTCACTTGGAACATTTATTTTGGAAAATAACCTTTGTTTAAAAATAACACTCTTGATTTAAAAACTATAAAATTTGAAAAATAATTTTAAAATCCTTTTCTTTGAAAACTAGTTTTGAAAACTAAGAACTTCTAGAATATTAGGAAGAAACTCATTAAAAATAACCTTGTAAACAAGGAAATAATGTTTCCAAGAAATAATAGTAATGGTGGTGGTTAATTCTATACATGTTTTATAAGTTAAAAAGAACATTTCTTTTACAATATAAAAATGTTAGAAAAGTGACTCATTCAGAAAAGGAAAAAAATTCATTTCAAATATTTTTCAAAAAAATAAAACATTGGGAAAATTTATTTAATAAATAATTTGGATAATATTAAAATATTTTCAAAACTATTTTTAGAAAACAAGGTTTTATAATAAAAAGATTTTTTTATCAAATATATAAATAAAGATGTATTTTCTTTAAAACGTTTTTTTAATAATTTTTGTACCGAAGAAAAGAGAAATTGTACTATTACTTGAAAAAGTTCATGAATAACCAGAGGATACTAAAATAGATTGATTTAAAGTTATAAATATAAAATAATTCACCCCCTTTATTATTCAATTTATTTAACACATTATCGAGTTACATAGGACAACTTATTCAATTAAGTTTATGTTAGATGTTTCGATAATATTTGGCTTATGTGTCAAAAATGACTTTGTAGGTTGACTATGGTCAAAAGTGGTTATTTTAAAACATATATATAATAATAATCATGAAATAACTATAATATCTATACATCAATGGCACATTAAAAATCAATCCTGAATGATGGTTATGAAATAAGAATTACGTTACAATCATGGTGATGGTAAATCATATGTAGGCATAAGTAATGTTTCCATTTTTCAATGTTCATTTTGGAAAGAAGCTAAGTAATATTTTAACATTCCATAATGATAATAATATAATATATATAATATATTATTTATTTAAATATACTGATATATATGTCATCCATTTGGTTTGGTGATGAAAAGAGAGTCACATCACTTCGTGAAGGCGGTATTCCACACGTACTTGAGTGACGTTATCATTTTTAGTGTAAGAAATAAAATGATATAATATATTTCATAAAGATAAATATTAAATTAATATAATAATAATTAGACTTATATGACATATAATCATTAACTTTATTTTATTACCTTCTATGTAAAGTGTTAGTGAAAGATGAATCACATCGCTCATGAGGTGGTAGTCTACCGTACACACAAGCGACATTATCATATACCCTACAAAATGGAAAGTAAAACCGGTATATATGATATAATTATTCTATAGGTGTAGTTATTTTATAAATATCATATATATATATATATATTATCATCATCATACCCCATCATGATATATGGTAATGGAAAAACAAATGACATCGATTCGTGATTGGTAGTCTGTCGTACACATAAATGATAATTTTGTAACCCATTTGATGGAAGTGTGGGTGGTTGTAGGTCATTAACCTAAAATGAAAAATATATATAATTATATGGAAGATACTTAATGTATTATATCATCATATTTTAATAATAATTTATGTATTTGGGGAAGAAATTAAATAAAAAATGTTCTTTGAAGAACATTACCTCTTCTTCGTGTATCTTCCTTATCTTTGCATCAAAATCCTTCCTAGGATGGATTTTGGCCTATAATTATGCCTCTATAATGAGATTATTTAAGTTGGTAAGTGATTTTGGATGGCCTTGTTCGGAAAAAAAAATTAAGGTGTAAAGAAGATAGGATAGGGGTGTCCTTTTAAAAGTGAGGTGAGTGGTACACTTAAATTTTTGGAAATAAAAATGTGTACCCATGTTTCTCACATTAAATAAGTGTCAAAAATGGATTATTTTAAATATTTATACATTATAGGTTCATCATATGTCAATAAAATAAATTTTAGAAAATATAATAGGTCAATTTATCCCTTATCTTTTTAGTTTTACCCCCTGTAAATCCATTTTTACCTTAATTATTGTAAATAATTTGTATTTTTTACTATTCATTTCATTAAAAAAATAAAGTTTAAATTATTATTTAAGATTACTTATTCTAAAATCAAATATGGAATCCATTTTTCCAAATTCATCTCACCGAAGTGGAAAATTTTAATTTAAAATTAATCTCACAAACGTGGTGAGGACGTGAGTTTTTTTAAAGAGAAGATGTTCGAACGTTTACAATATTTTTATATCAAAATAAAAATTTAAAATGATTATAATGGTCTAAATAGGATTAATTGATATAAAATTGAACTAATTTTACTTTAAACCCATGTCGAAATATAATTTAACATTATAAAAAATTTAAATGAAAAGGCAGCTTTCAATTAAAATTCGGTTTTTTTTACTATTTATGAAACAATCAAACTTTTTAGAAAAATACCTAAAATTCACCCTAATAAATTTTAATTTCATGATTTAAAAAATAAATTATAGTTTTTTGAAATAAATTTCATAATATTGTTAAAATGTAATTATAAATTATGTCCACAAAGTGAGACTAAACCATCTTTTAGAAAAAAAAAGCAGTTTTTAAAAAACATTTATTTTTCTTTCAAATGAATCTAAATTTATCAATAATAAATATATATCCATTTTATTTATGTGTAAACCACATAATTTTAATAATTCGGTAATTATTATTCATACCCTATAATTAAATGGCTAGGTTATAATGGTAATGGTCAAATAATAAAATTTTAATAGAGTATCGTGTTACGTTAAAACTCGGGGTTTCAGGCATTTCCAGATATTAAAGAGATTAAATTACTTTAAATATAGATATATCATAAAATATCTAGATTTTATATTACCTTAAATTCATGGTAGTTATTATCATATAGAATATAGAATATTATTTTTATATTTTAAAATATTAGGGTGTTACATTCTACCCCCCCTCCTTAAATTAATTATGTCTTTGAAAGTTAATCTTGATATCAGTAATCAATAATTTTCAATTTAAAAATACCTTTATTGGAAAATCGCATCCTAAAAATATTAAATAAAACTCATATATATAATAGATAAAGGGGTCTATAATGTTCAACTGTAATAATAACATGACTAGGTTTCCATGTAGGAGAAAATTTGTTGGAAATAAAAACATTAACATGGAAGTGAATACTAATTCTAAATGATTAATATAGAGTTATAAAGATCTTTTATCACAAGAAAGTGAGTGATATAGAGAAGGTTAAAAACCAAAAAACCATAAATATATGTGTATTTAAGGGACCATTTTATTCATCACAAATGAAGTTACTAGGATAACATTTTTTTCAAGATCCTATCAAGTATTGAGGAATTTTTTTACTATTTAAGAATATATGAAAATATACTGACTTGATAATTTTATATTTAATAAGATAAATTTAATCCTTTAGTTTTTCTTTGATCTATTTCCAATTTTGGGCTTATTATAAAAAATTAATATCCAAAAATGTATTTTTTATTCCTCAATCACTAAAATTCACTTTTATGGGATCATAAGAGCTATAATATAATGATAATTAATTTATTCGATATCTAGTTAATATTATAACAATGAGGTTACCATAGTTTACCCAATATGCATAAATATTTATATAGTGAATTAATACATTAAAATCCAAAATATCATCAAAATTTTAACATAAACCATTTCATAAATGGTTAAACTTTTGACCCTTCCAAATGATTAAGATCCAAAAATTTATAGATAAGGTTACTAAATTTCCAAAATGAAAATTAATCCACCAAAAAACATGAAGTAACTCTAAATCATCACATATAAAACACCTGAATATCTTCATCATGAATTCTCTTAAAACATGGTAATAACATAAATTACCATAAAACCTTATTGAAAACATACATGCTTTCTTATTTCTTAAATAAAACACAAATTATTAAATATATTACTTAAATCTAAAAATGTTTTAAACTCCATCAATGATATCGTAAACAACTTTTAAAAAATAAATAATCAGTTCGAAGGTATTCAGTACTATCCAATTTACTTTATCCATATCTATCATATCTTTGTCCCAAAATCATTATCTCAACATCAGGAAAATATTAAGGGTTATCTTTCCCTTGATCATGTGTTTTCCATGAATTTCAACTTTCCACTAATCGTTTTTCTTGGTTATTGGTATCATTAAACATAATCTTTAATATCCTTAAATAAATATTGTTGTAATAAAACCCTTATACATTTTGATAATGTCATTAATAAATTAATTTCACAATATAGTTTTTGGATACAAAGACATAAACATAGAAATAATTCCACTTCATTTTTAGTAATATCATATTCTTAACCATGACCCCTTAGATCCTTTTGAGTTATTTTCCCTTGATGATTTTGGAATTAATTTACTTAGGGCCCTATCTCATTATAGTGGAATCATTGCATATTGGAAGATTCTCTCTTTCCATTGAAATCACGAGCATGGTGGTCTTTTTCTCCACACTTGAAGAAAACTATTTTTCCTTTTAAGCATATACAATGGTTTTTTCTTCTACAAGTATCACATGTTGGAAAATCGTTTCTTACCTTATTCCCTTTATCCATTTTTTATCTATCATCCAATTATTCTCTTGCTTACCTTTGAATCCATAAGTCTTGGAGAATTATTTCTCTATCTTGATAGAACATGATATTATGTCCTTGTATAATGAGAAGTTTTGTGATACTAGTTCCCTTTAGAGGATTGGATTAATCGTATAAAAGAAATGGTTAATATTTCTCTTTATATTATGTGTGTAACCCGCATCATGACTTTCTAATCTTGTAAATTTGGATTTATACATACAACATTTCCTCATCCTTGTATCTTAGAATAAAGAACTTTATTTCCATATCCACTCGTTTCTCAAGAGGAAAATATTTTTCCATGAAGATTACCTTGAAATCCTACAACTCCATACTTGTTATTTCCTCCTCATCCTTAGTGTTTTGAATTTGTGAGCACCATTGATCTTCATCTCATGACAGACTATCAAGTTCAATTACAAATTTCTACCTTTCACTACTTCTGAAAGTGAGGAATATCTTCTATGAAGAACTTATTAATTGCTCATTTAATAATGGATTTTTATTCCCATTAAATGATGGAGGTTGATGACGTATGAAGTGGTCTAACTTTTTTACACTACGTGGTGGATCAATAAACTTCCCCATATTAGAAAGGTTATTACTTATAACTAATTTCATCTACACCAATATGGTTATAATATGATTAGTTCCAACTATAGGTCCAACTCCAACTTCATTATCTTTACTTGTAAGACAATCCCTACATCAAGTACTTTCTTTTATGAAGTTCCCATTCCTTCCATTTGTCACCATTTCAAAATAATGGAATATACTATTTTAGATCATAACATTATGAAACATAATGTATAATCCAAAAATACTGAAACACTTAACATAAATTGGAAAATTTATGCATATATTGTCTCATAATCATAAGGGTGGTTTCTTTGGGGGTATATTTATTTTAAAATTCATTATACTTTTTTTGAAAAAAAATGTTAATTATCCTAATAATATTCATAAGGAGTGTCAAACCAGGTGCACATTAAGTCATGTTTTCATGCACCAGGTGATGATGAAATCAATACTGATATTCCCTTTTCATATTTACACCCATAGGTAACTATGTTCTAGAATAATATCCACCTATAGTATCCAAATATTGATGTATTTCTCAGAAAAACCACATAATATCTTCCTTAACAAAACATTAGAATGTTCTTATATACTTATCCTCAAAGTTTATCATATATTTATGTCCCCAAATATATTTTTTCCTAAATCTATTTTTGAGAATTATACCAAAATTCCTTTAATACCAATTATAGAACCCCCATCACTAATATCTCAAATATGGTGTATACTTTATTAAATTGGAATAATATGCAAGTAATCACATCATAAAAGACCAAATTGTTTTTTATTCTTTGTAAACTAGATACATAATTGAAATTAATATTTTATTTTAAAACTTAAATTAGACAAAGAATTTTCTTTTGGAATTATATTATTCCCCTTACGGTATCTATGTGTATCAATAAAAAACACATCCTGGTATCCTTGGGAAAACAAAACATAAGAAAGGGGTGATCTTAGATACTTAGAAAGGGTAAGCTTACTGTGGATGTTAGGAATAAATAATGAATAATCAATATTGCAAGGTAAATAATTGAAACACGTTCTATTTGATCAATTACTAGAGCAAAATATTGCACAAATAAATTATGATCAAATAATTCCATATAAATAATCACATGAGCTTGAAAACATAACCATGTGTATTCTAGATAATTGAATTATCACATGGAATATCAATAACTCTATTCATAATGATGAAATAAATAATGTTGGACATCTAAAACAAATCATTGAGGCTTGTTTCAAGACATCTAATTTCTTCAAGGATTGTTCCAAGACATCTAATACTGTCAAGTTTTCTACTAAGACAACTATATAGATGAGAAATTTCCTAGACAAAACCATATTTATTTTGTCTCATGAGAACAACCGATTCATCGAGGGGCTATAGCGGGCCCTTCCCATCACTTAAAAGGTCCAATTCATTCCTCATATAAAAGAGGCAAAATATAATACACATAAACATTCATATTTAAACAATAATTCAAAATGTAAATACATTCCCAAGAAATAAACATAATAATAAACCATCCATAGTAAATTTAATGGTATTGACATAGTACATCCCTAGTCAAACTGATCATAAACCATTTAGAGAAATAGTAAGAATGGTATCATTGGATTATATCCCCATTAAATAATAAGTAACATAAAATAATGTATTATTATATGTAAAATTATTTTGAAATATCGCATGGAGCATTTCTTGAGGAAAATAACATTTCTTTTAAAATCATACTTTTATTTTAAAACTAGAAAATTCACAAAATACTGTCACAATACTTTTCTTTGAAAATAATTTTTCAAAATTAATAATTTATAGAAAATTAGGAAAAACATTTCTTTAGAAATAACATTTTAAACTTTAAAAAGGAAGATTAAAATAATTGATTATAATGACATCATGAAATTTAATAAATGTTATATAAGTTAAAAAGAACAATTCTTTTACACTGTAAAAAGGCTTGAAAAGTGCCTCATTCAAAAAATGATAAAAATATTCCATTAATTTTTTTAAAAAAATTCTAAAATGGTTAAAAATATATTTAATAAATCATTTGGATAATTCTAAACATTTTTAGAAAACATGGTTTTGAAATAAAAAGAATTTTTGATTGAAGATTGAAATAAAGTAGGATTTAAAAAAATTATTAATAATTTTATGTTCCAAATAGAGGGAAAATAGTACTATTAATTGAAAACATTCTAGAATAACTATATTATTAGATAAATATTTATTTTATGATAGAAATATCAAATAATTCTCCCAAGGGATACATAAACAAAAAAATCCTTAATAATAATGAGATTGTGAAATAAACCCTTACCACTTTGGTAATTTTTTAATAATAATCCCCATGAAATAAATAACTTTAAATTAAACTTTAAATACCTTTAAGATAAATGAATTCATGATATAAAATATAAAAAGGTCAATATATACACAAATCAATAGAAATAAGTGGTGAATATGGTGTCTATCTCTCGGAAGTGAAAGTGAGAATAGAAACCCTTATCTTCAGTCTAACTGATCACATACATTTTTTATCATCCTGAATAATAAAATTAAATTAATTATTTACTTGATTAATAGACCTTAAATATTTTTATTTTTTTTATTTAACATATTATCATGTTATATATGATTACTTATTCAATTATGTTTATGTCATACATTTCGATGATATTTTGTTTATGTGTCAAAATTGACTTTGGCATGTTGACTATGGTCAGAAAAGTTTATTGATTAAAATTATCCAGAATAATAATAATGACATAATTTTCATATTTAAACATAAATTATACTTTTAAAACCAATCATGAAATATGCATATGAATAATTTATTATGTTGCAATCATGTAGACGGTAGGTCGTACGTATGCATGAGTAACATTTCCATTTTTCAATGATCATTATGGAAATAAGGTAAGTAATATTTTATCATTAAAAATGATCATGATATATATATATATATAATATTATTTATCTATATATACTTATATATATCACCCAAGTGGTTTGGTGATGAAAATATTGTAACATCACTTCGTAATGGTGGTAGTCCACACGTACACGAGCGATGTTATCCATTTTCATTATAAGAGAGAAAATGAAAAAATATATTTCATAATGATACATATTTCATAAATATCATAATAATTTCATTTATATCACATATTTTCATTAACTATAACCTTTTCACCTTCCATGTAATGTTTTAGTGAAAGATGAATAATATCGTTCACAAGACGGTATTCCATCGTACCCATGAGTGACGTTATCATATCCCTTAAAGAATGGAAATTAAGAAGTTATATATGAAATAATTATTATAGAGGTATAATTATGACATAAATTTCATATATATATATATACTTTATATACATAATCATAACCAATAGTGATATTTTCTAATGAAAAAATGAATGACATCATTTCAGAAGGTGATATTCTATCGTTCACATGAATAATGATTTCATTACCCATTTGATGATAGTGGGTGTGGTTTTAGGTCATTATCTTAACATAAAAATAACTCATAATATTTAATATAATTAGTTTTTTATATTATAATGGTTTAATAATAATTTAAGTAGTTTGAGAAGTAAATAAAATAAAAAACAATCGTTAAATAACACCACCTCTTCTTTGGGTATCTTTCTTAGGATTGCACCAAAATTATTCCAAGGTTGGATTTCTTCCCAAACTAAGGATTCTGGGATGAGAATATATAATATATGAATTTTTTGGGTAGTTATTGGCCAAAAAATAGACTTAAGGTGTGAAGAAGAGAGGATAGGGTTGTCCTACTATAAGTGGAGTGAGTGGCACCTTAGTAATTTTTAGAAACAAAATGGTGTACCCATATTTTTCACATACAAAAATGGTACAAAAGAGAGTATTATTGAGACTTAGACATGACAGGGTCTAAATATTTCCATATAATATATTTTATACATTTTTTTAGGTCAAATTATACCTTATATTTTTAGTTTAACCCTCGGTAAATTGATTTTTTCCTTAACCACAATAAATAATTTTTATTTTTTTTCACTATTCATTTTGGTAGAAAAAATAACTTTACATTATTATATAATATAAATTATGATGATTAAAAATATTTAATATATGTTTACAAATTCAATTCACATAAATGGAATTTTTTAATTTAAAATTAATCTCATGGATGTGATGATAAAGTGGGGTTTTTAAGAGAATATTATCAAAAGTTTACAATGTTAATATATCAAAATGAAATATAAAAATGATTCCAATTACAAAAAATGGATTAATTTATATAAATTTGAAATCATTTTACTTTAAAAATAATTCAAAATATAATTTAATATTATAAATAATTTAAATTAAAGGTAGTGTTCAATTAAAATTTAGTATGTTTCAATATTCATAAAAAATAGAAAAATACAAAAATACAAAAATATAACACTAAGAAAATATTAATATTATTATTTAAAAAATTAATTTTATTATATCAAATTAATTTTATAACATTTTTAAAAATTAATTATAAAATATGTGTTCAAAGAATGACTAACCCGTCTTTTAGGAAAAAATACAGATTTTTGGAAAACATTTCATTTTCATTAAAATTATTCTCATTTTTTATATAATCAATATATATCCATTATATTTATGTTTAAACCATATAATTTTCAAAAAAAATTAGTACTATTAATACCCACCAATTTAATGACTAAGTTATAATGGTAATATATAAATAATAAGATTTTAATAGAGTACCATGTTTCATTCAAATGTTGTGTTGTATGCATTATAAGATATCCAAGAGATTTAATTTTTTAAAAAATAGTTTTATCGTAAATTATTGTGATATTAAATTACCTTCCACACTTTTTCTTTCATGTCAAACATTCTGTCAAGTATGATATTCATATTTTAAAATCATGGTGTGTTAAAAGTTATCTAGTTGTAAACTTGGTTTGGCATTTATGGAGATAGTGTTAAAATGTATCGAGTTTGAATTTCATGTCAAGACTCTTTTTTTGGTGAAATGGTTTATGTATCCATTAAGAAGGACTATGAAAATATCTTTATTTACTCAAAATATGTAGTCACTTGTTTGAGGGAAATTTCAACACATGCATCATATAGAACTGGGTTGTTGTTTCGATGTCCTTGATTCTGCTCCCCAGTCATACTCTTTGAACATGGTGAATCTTGATGCTATTTCAGTATTCCATTATAATGTCCATCACTTAGGGTTACATGGAGTTATTGTAATGATTATCCACCTAGTGATGAGGCTTCTGTATAGGCTTCTACATAGGAGCCAATATATCTGGGTGGTTTTCCAGTTGATCCACCACCCATTGAACAGCATGATGTGCTAGTGGAACTAGATGAGGATGTGCATGGGAATATAGAACTACATGAGTTTTAGAGGCAAAAACCTCTTAGTTATTGAGGTGATATCGACCCCTATTCAGATGATGATTGGATTGAGTTAGTCATGTGTGTTTTTATACTTATGAGAACACTGCCTAATCAGGTGGTAGTCCTAGTGGTGAGTCCTCTATAGGGATTAGTCTGGTGATGGTCGAGTCTGGTGACTCAGACACACAATGATATTATTCTATCATGGATATAGTTTGAGTGTATCATTAGGGAATATTTTTATCCAACCACATTCAGATCAGTGTGTATCCAGTATACTCTATATCTTTGCCAGTATATCATATCCATGATTGAGTATTCGTCAAAGTTCCCATTACATTTATGATACTCCATGGATATTGTAAAATATCCATTTTTCAATGCATGGTACTTTAAGTGGGGATTGTGATAGGATATAAGGGCTTTAATTATATTGTGTGGAATTTCCACTTATGTTGGAGTAATCGAGAAGACCTTGGTAATGGAGAGTTTTTTGGATGAGAAGACTCTAGCTATTAGTGTAGGGAACACAAGAGATAATACATCAATAGTTGGTATCCAATGATAGCCTATGTATCTCTATATGTGAGATACTTTAAGAGAATATCTTAGGAAGGATGGTTTATGGCTCAAGGATCCCATTCTATATCAAATTGGCAGCATGAGAGGTGATGTTTCACTTGTGATGGATGGAGAAATATCGCATGAGATTGTTCAACCCATTGTTTTGCAGAAAGGGAGAGAGTCAATAGACCACCTTGGCAGACATAGTGATAGTAGCATGGAGTTCTTCATGAAAAAATATTTTGTGAATGGGGAGAGAAGAAGGATGTTGTATATTATTTGGGATGTTTCCACCACCAGCTTAGGTCATCCACACTAAGCTCATGGAACTAGGAGATAGAAGCGATAAAAGTTTCATTCCCTAGAGGGCTATGACCTAGAGGCTCCAAGGATGATTATAGGTAAGAACTATATCATTTATACTTTTGTAATATTATTGGTTGATATAGGTGTGATATACCGTTTTCTTGTATATTTTTTCTTGAGGATTATCCAGGGTGACATGGGACGTCAGTATAGCATTGTGATGGTGATGTTTGATGTGTATTCTAACTCACAAGAGAGAGGGAATATTCCCCCCACTAAGACGCATTCTTGTGACATGATACAAAATCATGCTAATGATTTCGTGCCACCCAAAATGAATAGTTTCATAGTGTGGCAGATGAGTTTCTTTGAATTGTGTTTTTTGGGTGGGTTGATGTGTTGAGATGTTAGAGTAGGCTCTAGTTGGGTTGAACATGCAAGCAAGGGAAATGCTGAGATTTAGGTAGAAGGGGATTCTATCATTGAGTCTCAAGTGTTGTTTGAGGTATGAAATGTGTAATTACTATTCCAGAAGTAGTTGTGAAGATTCATGATCGACTTTTCCTAGATATTATCCCTTAATAAAGCCATACTGATACTAGTGGACCCTTTTTATCGACTCATATTCACTAAGGCTTCAGCAGAGAGGATCAAAGTATGTTCACTCATATATTTAGTGCAATCCAACTCTAGTAGAAGAAGATACACACATAGAACCTTACTATATTATCAAAGAGATACCTCTGGTGCTTTCCTCGATGTTGATTGCTTTTCCACCATCCATTCTCATATGGTTTGCGGCCTGTAAGAATGGAATTATTTTCATCTTATGGGATGTACTATTTCTCATTTATATAGGAGTGATACCATGATGAGTAGGATGATATCATGTGTGGGAAGATACATCTAACATTAAGTAAATAGATAGAATGAGAATCGGAGTAGTAGTACTATGAGATATCAATTCCCTGTTATGGTAGTGGTGTTGAGGATTTCTTTCTAAGGACATGTCGAGTTTACCTCCCCACTAAGAGTTAGACATGTACATAGATTAGCGCCCAGGTACTGCCCCAATATTTGTGTAAAAATATTATTTGACTCCTTAGAATCTTTTTAAGTTGTGGTATAGTCATAATTTAACATAATTGGGCTTAGTAAGATGATTTTTGTATACTTGGGTAGCCTTGTGCTCACTTGAGAGATGGATGACGTACTTTTGGACTGAGTTCTTCACCCATTTGGAATGCTTCATGGGATTCTTCTTCATTGGAACCCTCTTGTTCTTGGTGTTAGAGTTTCACACAAGATACTTGAGGTCTAATTAGAGACATTCTCCGAGAGTACCATATTCTTGGGAGGGTCTCATAAATACAAATCTGGTTTTAAGAGGTCCACTTCTTGTGATATGTATTCCTTAACATGGGATCAATAGTGGACCCAATATAGGTTGGGGTTGTGTTATCTTGGGAGACGCCCAATGGTGTGGTTGTAGTTGTATATGCTCACAGTGATATTTTTTTCACTATTTTGAGAGATGTAGTGAAGCAGTTGACCACTTTTCACTTTTCCCTTGTGGGTGAGTATGACACAACATGTCTCTAGTTATTAGTGTTTTCCACTTCACTTTTGAAATGAGGTAGGGAGGTAGAGATAGGAGATCCTATTTTTGAGTTATTTTGTGACCAGATTTCCACTAGACATGATATTGATAGATTTTTTAAATGTGGGGCGTATTTCATTCATATGATGAATGATGATGACACTAGTCATGCTATCAGAAGAGGTGTTTAAGAGGTTTCATTCCCCTAATAGTACACCTTGTATTGGTGTGGTTGTGAAAGTTAGAATTAACTATTCAGGTTCTAGAGAACATTCATTGGGTTTTCATACTTATGTGGTGCAGTTTTCACTCCACCATCGGTGTACCATCATTTGAGGCCTTGTTTAGGAGTCCCTATATGTCATCATTGTATTATCCAGATCCAGTAGGATAGAACATTCATGGGACAAGATTTGGTGATATTGATTTATGTTGAGCATGAAGATCATCCAGGGAAAGATAAGGACTATTGGGTTATATTAGTATATGCATTGGGTTCATGAGGTCGTGTACCTCTAGTCCCTATGATTACAGTTAGATCAATTGCTTGGTGGTCTTCCACCTATTCTAGTTGAGGAGATATGTTCCCACATAGTTTCAAGATGTCGACCTGGATTGATTTAGATGGTAGTTATGGATTAGTATTTCATTTTGAGGTACTCGATTTTGTTTTTGATCGGACTAGAGAGAACCCTTCTTATGCTTGTGGTTCCCCTAAGTGTGTGTTTGTAGACAACATGAGAAACCTCTAGAGAGCTCAGTTTTTTCCCTTTCTCTTAGGCTTTCACTTGTTAGGATTAAAATCCTAAAGGTGGGTATAGTTTAATGACTATTTTTTCTATGTAGGACTTCGTAATTTTTATTGGAATATTTTAGGGCCTATATATTGATTCGGTGAGGGATTCTAAGTCATAG
Organism: Viscum album; assembly: GCA_963277665.1. Classification (NCBI taxonomy): domain Eukaryota; kingdom Viridiplantae; phylum Streptophyta; class Magnoliopsida; order Santalales; family Viscaceae; genus Viscum; species Viscum album. The sequence continues at coordinate 410,625,291 of OY728130.1, forward strand.
AGAGCCTCAATGTAATGATATTTAAATTGTTAAATATCGTATATCATGCAGACATAGCTTTTGTAGAAATTTAAAATAACTCCCAAGAGTAGTTTTTAATCATGAATATAAGATCATGGTTGAGTTTAGAAAACAGTTTTTACCCTAAGTATAGAATAAATTTTGGGGCATGAGGAGACCTATTGAGGGTGAGTGTTGGATGAAGTGTTTATAATATATTATTTTATTTAGAAATAAATAAACTAATATATCCCCCCAAAGTGTAAAGAACCCAATATTGACGTACAAGGAAATTACATTACTTTTGTGGAATACTTAATACAAAACAAAAACAAACCCACAAGGATTGTAATAGTTTAGTGTCTTTGGAAACTCAGAACATAATCTTCTAATCATGGTGAAAGATCTTCAACATATACCATAAAGATCTTACCATTTTTTTCTTACCTAATACCTTTATTTATATCCTGGGGAAAACAAAACATATAAATGGTGATCTCAAATTCTCAGTAAGGGTAATCATGGAGAAAATAAAACCAACCATATACATTTTAACTTAAAAACATGAACATCATGTTTAAAATTCAAAATCATGAGCAATGAAATAAAACATGGTAGTATGTAAGTCATAGAACATAATGAAACATCAATCATGATAAAATAGCATGGGAATAAAACATTTAATTGTGGAAAAACATTAAGCACATGATATGATTTCTATAGTGGGCAAGGCATTGCTGCCAAGACCATCTTAGTGGACAAAGTCCCTCACTGAACCTGGTTTACTTGCCATTCCAGCCCTGTATTACTGAACCGGATTTACATGTTGTTCCATTCATGTCTATCTCATGAGATATAAATATTTACCCTATGAATTGGAGGTAGATATATGTCCCACCCATCTCATAATTAAATCATACTTACATGTTCCACAACATGAACATAAATCATTCATCATTGCCCAAAAAATAAAATGGGTTTCATAAACATCATCCCATCATAACATAATATATATAAAAAAATGGATATCATTTCATCATAATAAAAGTTAAACCATGTAAATAATAGATACATTATACTTGATACATACACATATGAAATAATTCCATCTTATATGGAAAATGGTTTTGATAAAACACTTGAAATGAATTCTTGAGGAAAATATCCTTTCTTTTTCAAAATCATTTTCTTTTCACAAAATGCCATGCAATTTTAAAAGAAAAGGATTTGGTTGAAAATAGCCATTAAATATTGTAGAGTAATCTTCATTAAAATAATGCATTATGAAACCGTAAAAACCCGTTCATGCCGTATAAGTTAAAAAACATTCTTCTCATACTTTTACGGGAAAAGTCAAAAAGTACCTTGTAACCTAAACAAAAAAAAAGATTCCTTACATACCATTTAGTAAAAGTCAGAAATGGGTAAAAGGTATTTAAACATACATGAAACCATTTTTAGAAAATTGGTACATGTATGATAAATATAACCCCAGTAAATACTTACGGATAAACAATCTCGGATAAAAATGAGATTGGAATAATTATCCCTTACCTTAGGTCCGATATGATTCGTACGTTTCCAAACCTCTTTTATAATGATTTAAATAATTTCATTTACTTATTACAGAATCATATTCATATTTGTGATATCATATATGGTTCACTTATTACTTTATATTACCCTTTCTTTTGTAAATTCTGTGTTAAAGCAACGTTTTGGGTAAAATTGTTTTATTTATCGTATGTGTTTGGACTTGTTGTTCTTGATATTATTATTACTTATATAATGATTTAATTACTTTCAGAATGTAAATCATGATTTATATGTCATGTATATTTAGTATATATATATAATAGATAGATATATGAAATGAAATACACCGTTCATGGAGACAGTAGGTCGTACGTTATGCATGAACGTTGTTTTCCTTTCCTTATTGACTTGAATGGAAGTAAGTAGATGACATATATATATATATACATAAATCCAGTAGATTTATAATGTCATATATTTCATTATTATTCATTATATATACTTTATAATCATTCTTGAGATGTTAACAAGGAGAATGAATCTCATCGCATCGTGGAGACGGTAATCTGTACGTACGCACGAGCGATGATATCATTCACATAATTATTGAATTGAATTGTAGAGGATGATATAATATCTCATAATTAGTATGATGTTAAAATAAATATATATATTTATTCTTTACACCATTATACCCATCCAAGTAAGGTGGTGGTGGAAAAATAGATTACACCACGGCGTGGAGACGATATTCCGTACGTACGCACGCGCGGTGATTTTGTTTTCCGTAGGATGGATAGAAGGTGAAATGGGGTTGTTTCATATATATAATAACATATCATTATATTATTTATACTGATGTTATTACTTTATAATGAAACAACTAAATAATAATATGTTGAAGAAAAAATAAACATGAAAGAATCGATAGGAGAGATTACCTCTTCTTTGACGCACCTCTTTTAAGCTTCCTCTTAAGGCACTAGAGTGGGTTTTTTTAGGAGACCAGAACCTCTATAATGTCTCTATAGAAGTTGATAAGGGAAATGGGCAGGGGTTTTCCGAGCTTGAAAGCTCAAAATTGTTTAAAGAGAAGAGGGAGGAGGTGCCCTTTTATAAGGGAGGAGAGGGGCACCTTAGGAAAAACTTAAAATATTATTTTATAATAAAATCATATTCGGTTTATAATAGCACCAAATTGATTTATTTAGAAGCTAAAGTGGTCATGGGTCGCAAGCCTCTCAACAAATATGTTTTAGACAAGTTTAGGTTACTATTTTATCCTTATCATTTAGATTTAACTCTAAGTTAAATAATTTAACTTTTACAGTGTCTTCTTGTTTTCTTACACAATATGGTTAATAAACATACTATAACAAGCGAAAAGAACCCCAAGTGGTTAATTATTAATATAAATAACTTTATATAAGTCATTTTTCCGAACCTTAGATTTTTAGGAATAGAATCACAATTAATAATATAATATTTGTTTTAAAAACTATTTTATGTCAATTTTGACACTATTTGGTAATTGATTTTTTGTAAAACTCATAACAGCAAGATAAGTTCAATAAATGTTAATTGAATCAATACTAAAATTTCATATTAACCTAAAAATTTAGTGTAATTTATAAAAAGTCTCAAATTACATTTATTTGGGTATTTATAACATCAATTATGTTAATATTTCATTAATAAGGTAATTATTGCATCCTCATTGTGTCATAAATAAATTAAATTATTTAATATCTAAAAATTATAAATAAATTACCATTATGTAGGAATTATTTTTATCTTTACAATTAATATTTATAATAGAATTTATCTTATGCATAACCCTATATTAAAAAAATTTTATTTCTTAAACTTTGATTTTAACTATTTGAACTATTCTATAAATAAAATAATAATAAATATCCTAATCTAATCCAAGTGGACCTAAAGGGTAATAGTTTATTCCTAAGTTTGTTTTTGGTCGAATTAAACTTATCCAATAGAATTAGTACATGTTTTACGGTAATAATAATATCATTTTTTACCTTAATTACCCTATTTACTTTTAACCGTGGTAAATAAAAGTAAAAAGTTACTATTCACCAAAAATTATTTTTATCTTATTGAACATCATTTTACTCTTTGATATTAACCATGTCTCTAGGATTTTATAAATTCCACTCACAGAAGTAGTAAAATTATGTTTTAGGTAAATTTTCTAATTCTCCTAGGTGGTGGGTAAAAGACGGTGAAAAGTTAAATAAAATTTTTATATATCCAAAATTATAATAAAATGACTCCAATGAATTACATTGAACTTATATAGGTATTATGCATCAATTTTTACCTAAAATAAATTTAAATAAAATAATTGATTATTTAAATAAAAAGTCGGTTTTTAAATAGTAACCCAGTGTTTTCACTATTCATCAAAAATTGAAATTTGTCAGAAATATACCAAAAATTCACCCTAGGCTAATTTCAATATTTGGAATCCAAAAATGAAGTCCATTTTGATAGATAAATTTAATAAATGTTCAAAAAGTGGGTATTACTATTCATAACGGTAAGTTCATAATAATATTATAATAATATCTCATTTAGTGAAACTCGGTATTGCGTAATACACACGCTATAGAGGAAGGTCTTGATTGCGTGTAATGCAAGACAAGTCAGGGTTTTGTTTAGTGAAAGCACTGTTTGGTGTAGCGTACAACACAAGACATCAAAGTATTTAAAAATAATATTTCTCATAAAATCTCGGGGTGTTACATTCTACCCCCCTTAAAATGAATTTCGCCCTCGAAATTCGTCGGGGTTATAAATCATTTAATACTTGAAAGTTTCTTTCATAGAAACTCACATCGTAAAAATGAATATTAAAACTTCATTTTTAAAAATTAAATTACGAAATGTAACAGTTACCCAGATTAACTCGTCACTGGGTTTCCACATTGGAGAACATAGGTGGAAATATGGATATGGAAGAAAAATATTACCATCAAGTTCTGATGGAGAGTGGTAGAGGACATGTCTATGAAAAAGCCAACAATCACAAAGCCATAAATTTTTTATGATTTAAGGTACCATCTGATTCATCAGATATATGGACACTAGGACCACATTTTTTTATTTTCAAGATCATTTCCCTAAAGTTGGAGAATTTTAATTAGAAGAAATGCTTACTTTATTTTAGTACAATGTTACCGTTGTTCATGCCTTGAACAATTTCCACTACATCTCTTAATGAAATGAAGTTGAATTTTTCATTCTTAAAGTGTTAGCAGATCATGTGATAGAATGATGGGTCATTCAATCTGTCTCAAATAAAAAGGTAGAAAAAGTTCTCAAATATACATAAGTCTATCTATGGTGAGGTTAATCGTATATGATTCCAAAAATGGACTTATACTTCATCTATCATGCTGCTTAATAAAATAAAACTAGTTTCTAATAACCAAGGACTTACTTTAGGCTGGTGGTATGTGATAAAGGCTTGTCGCAGTTCGGTTGTGGGTTCGATTCCCGCATCTTTTTCCGACGCGACGGGTTGTTGTCCGTCCTATGAGTTGTCCTTTTTCTAAAACTATTATGTTATAACATTCCAAAAATAATATCAATAAGTTCTAGCCATAAAAAATAATAACTTATGTCCAACATAATCTATTCCAATCTTTAGGCTTATCTAAAATGCTTATGTCCAAGCTCATAGTATAAAGAAAAGAATTACTAGAAATTTCATTTATCGATCATGTGAATACCATCATTTATCCCCCATAAATCATACGATATATTTTTTGGTCACATTCCAAACATATGAATACCTTAATCATGAATTCTCTTGAAAAATTAATACCCATTGAACAGTAGTGAAAACATGAATGCTGTCAAAATTTAACTCTTTCCACATACCGAAATCCCAAAATTTCTATATACTCAAACCTTGATATCACTTTGTCCTTATATCAGTCATGAGCTCATTTCATTTTTTTATCCCTTCATTATGCTCATATCATCTTATTTCCAAAAATATTTCAATCAATTTTCATGGTTACCGGTAGCATATAATTATTGAAAACCAATATATATATATTCCAAAATTTCACGATACCATAAATGAGATTCCATGATACTATTTTAAAATCCCATTACATAAACACTTAATCATTACACAACATCATTGTCATACTCAACATCACAAATAGTGATCGCATGTGACTTCCCTTTATCATTTCCCTTAAGAGGTTTCTCACGTTGATCATCATTAACCCTTGGATTAGGGAATTGATTAGCATAATGCCCCATTTCCTTGCACTTGAAGCATTGAAGTGTTGGTGGTGCGTTCTATGCAGTATTTTCTTTATTCACATCCTTAGCAACCCTTTTTCCATTAAGTCGACACTCAGCTACTCGATGACCTTCTTTTCCACACTTAAAAAATTTTCTAGTCCCTTTAAGACAATCTCCACCATGCTTCTTTCCACACTTTGAGCATAATGAAATATTCATATTCTTTTCACCATTATTCTGAGATTTCTCCTTGAACTCTAACTTTTGTTTCTTGTCAAAAAAATGAGATGGATATGTAACACCAACTTCTATTTCTACCTTGATAGAAAAACTCCCAATTTCTTCATAGCTACGGAAGTCTCTCATAGCTAATTCCCTTCGAAGACTTGGTTTTAAGCCACTGAATAATTGATCAACTATACTTTTAGGTTGGATGATAAATCCAGATTCATACCTTGCAAGCCGTGTAAAATTTTCTTCATATATACCAACTAATTCATCATCCTTTTTCTTAAGCTCAAGGAAATCATTTTCCATCTTTGTTAGAAGAATACGAGGGAAGTACTTATTGGAAAATAAGTTCTTGAACTCATCCCATACCATGGATTCAATTTCATCTCGGGGCCCCATATTCTTAATTAGAGTACACCATTGATCTGCTTCACCTTCTAAATGGTAAATAGCTAGAATGAATTTTTCAGCAAAAAGTGGATCAGAAGACCCACTGATATAAGGTGGATGTTTCCTCATGAAGGACTCTATAGAATATTGTTCCCTTCTCTTCTCATTTGGATGTCCAGAATGATTCATATATTGTGTAAGTATAGAAATAATATTTTTCACTCCATCTCCCATACCATTGTTTTGTTCAGGAGGACAATCATTGCATTGTACATTACATTGATCAACACGGTTCCTTCGGGTTCCAGCCGTCGTCTAAAACCCAAAAACAATAGTGTGAGAGGAAAAAATCATGCTAGGAAAATAGCATAATAAAGGGGGATTACTTTCAATATATAACATCTTAGGTTTATTATGAGATCGTTACCATAATTCTAGGACTATAACCTATATGTATACTTATCCTTAGAGACATCCCTAGACATACCTTAGAAATATTTCTAGGGATTTCACTAAAGTTTTCGCATCCTAGTTTCCAAAGGTTAACTAAACCTTTCCTCTGATACCAACTGTAGAGACCCCAAGCTTGACATACATGGAAATTACATTACTTTTTCAGCATAATTAATACATAACAAAAACAAACACATAGGGACGGTAATAGTTTAGTGTCTTTGGAAACTCGAAACATAATCTTCTAATCATGGTGAAAGATCTTCAACATCCCCTATAAAGATCTTACCCTTTTGTTTTATTACCTAAAACCATTCTTTATATCCTGGAAAAAGAAAACATATAAAGGGTGAGATCAAATGCTCAGTAAGGGTAAGCATGGAGAAAATAAAACCAACCATATACATTTAAACTTAGAAACATGAATATAATGTTTAAACTTAAAAATATTGAGCAATAAAATAAAACACGGCAGTACGTAAGGCATAGATCATAATGGAACATCAATCAAGATAAAATAGCATGGGAAAAAACCTGTAATTGTGGAAAAACATTAAGCACATGATATGATTTCCATAGTAGCCAAGGCATTGCTGCCAAGACCATCTTAGTGGACAAAGTACCTTACTGAACCGGGTTTACTTGCCATTCCAGCCATGTATTACTGAACCGTATTTACATGTCCTTATATCCATGTCTATCTCATGAGATATAAATCATTACCCAATTAATTAGAGGGAGATATAGGTCCCACCCATCTCATAATGAAATCATACTTACGTTTGCCACAACATGAACACAAATCATTCATCATTACCCAAAGAATAAAATGGGTTTCATAAACATCATCCCATCATAACATAATCCATATAAAAAATGCATATCATTTCATCATAAGAAAAGTTAAACCATGTAAATCATAGAGACATTATACTTGAAACATACACATATTAAATAATGCCATCTTATATGGAAAATGGTTTTGATAAAACACTTTAAATGAATTCTTGAGGAAAATATCCTTTATTTTTCAAAATCATTTTCTTTTCACAAAATTCCATGAAATTTTAAAATAAAAGGATTTGGTTGAAAATAGTCATTAAATATTATAGATTAAGCTTCATGAAAATTAGGCGTTATGAAACCGTAAAAACCTATTCATTCCATTTAAGTTAAAAAAACATTATTCTCATACTTTTGCTGGAAAAGTCCAAAAGTACCTCATAACGTAAACAAAAGAAAAATTCCTTACATAACATGTAGTAAAAGTTAAAAACGGGTAAAAATTTCTTCAAACATACATGAAACCATTTTTATAAAACAGGGACATGGATGATAAATATAACCCAGTAAATACTTATGAATAAACAATCTCGGATAAAAATGAGATTGGAATAATTATCCCTTACCTTAGGTCCGATATGCTTTGTACGTATCCAAACCTCCTATATAATGATTTAAATAGTGTCATTGACTTATTAAAAAATCATATTCATTGTTATGATATCATATATACTTCACTTGTGACATTATATTACCCGTTCTTTTGTAAATTCCATGTTAAAGCATCGTTTTGGGTAAAATCGTTTTATTTATCGTACGGGTTTGGACTTGTTGTTCTTGATATTATTATTACTTATATCATTATTTAATTACTTCCAGAATGTAAATAATGATTTATATATCATATATATTCAGTATATATATATAATATATAGATAAATGAAATGAAATACACAGTTCATGGAGACGGTATGCCGTACGTTACGCATGAATGTTGTTTTCCTTTCCTTATTGAATTTAATAGAAGTAAGTAGATGACATATATATATATACGTAAATACAGTAGCTTTATCATGTCATATATTTCATTATTATTCATTATATATACTTTATAATCATTCTTGAGTGGTTAACATGGAGAATGAATCACATCGTGTCGTGGAGACGGTAATCCGTACGTACGCACGAGCGAAGATATCGTTCCCATAATTATTTAATTGAATTGGAGTGGATGATATAATATCTCATAATTAGTATGATGTTACAATTACTATATATATTTATTCTTTATACCATTATACCCATCCAAGTAAGGCGGTGGTGGAAAAACAGATTACACCATGGTGTGGAGACGGTATTCTGTACGTACGCACGCGCGGTGATTTTGTTTTCCGTTGGATGGATAGAAGATGAAATTGGGTTGTTTCATATTTATAATAACATATCAGTATATTATTGATACTGATATTATTACTTTATAATGAAACAACTAAATTAGAAGAAGTTGACGAAGAAAGAAACATGAAAGAATCGGTAGAAGAGATTACCTCTGCTTCGACGCACCTCTTTTAAGCTTCCTCTTAAGGAACTAGAGTTGGTTTTTTTAGGAGACCATAACCTCTATAATGTTTCTAGTGAAGTTTATAAGGGAAATGGTCAGGGTTTTCCCGAGCTTTAAAGCTCAAAATTGTGTAAAGAGAAGAGGGAGGAGGTTCCCTTTTATAAGGGAGGAGAGAGGCACCTTAGGAAAAACTTAAAATATTATTTTATAAGAAAGTAATATTCGGTTTATAATAGCTCAAAATTGATTTATTTCGAATATAAAGTTGGGATTGGTCGAAATACTCTCAACCAATAGGTTTTAGACAAGTTTAGCTTACTAATTTATCCTTATCATTTAGATTTAACTCTAAGTTAAATAATTTAACATTTATAGTGTCTTCTTGTTTTCTTAAACTATATGGTTAATAAACTTACAATAACAAGCCAAAAGAACCCCAAGTGGTTCATTATTAATATATATAACCTTATCTAGGTCATTTTTAGGAACCTTAGATTTTTAGGAATATAATAACAATTAATAACATAATATTTGTTTTATAAACAATTTTATGTCAATTTTGACACTATTTGGTAATTGATTTTTTTAAAAATCATAACAACATGATTAGTTCAAAAAATGTTAATTTAATCAATACTAACATGTCATATTAACCTAAAAAATTATATTAATTTCTCAAAAGTCTCAAATTACATTTATTTCGGTATTTATAACATCAATTATGTTAATATTTCATTAATAAGGTAATTACTGCATCATTATTGTGTCATAAATAAATTAAATTATTTAATGTATAAAAATTATAAATAAATTAAAATTATGTAGGAATTATTTTTATCTTTCCAATGAATATTTATATTTGGATTTATCTTATGTATAACCCTATATTAAAAAAATAGTTCTTAAACTTTGATTATAACTATTTTAACTATTCTTTAAATAAAATAATAATAAATGTCCTAATCTAACCCAAGTGGCCCTAAAGGGTAATATTCTATTCATAAGGTTGTTTTTGGTCTAATTAAACTTATAAAATATAATTAGTACATGTTTTAGGGTAATAATATTATTATTTTTACCCTTAATTACCCTATTTACTTTTAACTGTGGTAAATAAAAGTAAAAAGTTACTAGTCAGAAGAATTATTTTTATCTAATTGAACCACATTTTACTCCTTGATATTAACCTTGTCTCTCGTATTTTCTATATTCCACTCAAAAAAGTGGTAAAATTAAGTTTTATGTAAATTTTCAAATTCTTTAGGAGGTGGATAAATAACGGTGAAAAGCTCAATAAAATTTCTATATATCTAAAATTATTATAAAATGACTACAATGAATTAAATTGAACATATATAAGTACAATGCATGATTTTTTACCTAAAATAAATTTAAATAAAATAAATAATGATTTAAATAAAAATTCGGTTTTTAAATAGTAACCCAGTGTTTTCACTATTCATCAAAAATTGAACGTTTTTAGAAAAATACCAAAACATCACCCTAGGATAATTTTGATATTCTGAATCCAAAAATGAAGTCCATTTTGAATGATAAAATTAGTAAAATTTTAAAAAGTGGGTATTACTATTCATAATGGCTAGTTCATAATAATTTTATAATAATATCTTGTTTAGTAAAACTCGGTATTGCGTAATACACACGCTATTGATGAAGGTCTTGATTGCGTGTAATGCATGCCAAGTCAAGGTAGTGTGTAGTGAAATCTCCATTTGGTGTAGCATACAACACAAGACATCAAAGTAATTAAAAATAATATTTCTCATAAAATCTCAGGGTGTTACACCAAGCCTTAAGATTCATATGAAGAATGATGTGGGGGGTTTCTCTAATGTGTGATAGATGACTCGAGGATGAAGAAGAGGAGGCACTTTTATACCCTATTTTTGATTATGATCATCATTGGATCGGGTTGAAATAGCTTCAAGGAATCATGTCGGGCCCTAATCTTATAAGTTACACAACGAGGTATGTAGATTTGTGATGTTTATATCCTTATCCCCAATTATGTATTTTTTAATGTTTTAGAGCCTTATTACTACTGTTATAGATCCCCTTGTGGTAGATTTGTGGGTTTTGGGTGGAAACTAGGGGTTTCATGTGGCTAGTAGAGATTTACCATGCGGAAATCTTGATAACATGACATGTAGTGTAGGATATCACGTTGTATGTTCTTGATGTTTGGGGAATATGAACTTTAGGAACTACATTTCATGTACTGGGAGTACACTCTATGTAGTGAGCCCATGATGTGTGGCCGAGGAAAAGGCCAAACTTTTGAGGTCAAGGGACATGGTTGTGTGGAATTACACGGTCATATGACATAGGAAAGGCTCATATACACAAGCATGTAAGAATACATGGGCTTAGGTCGGGCCAAAAGGAACATGTTGTGTATGAAGGGTACATGCCATGTATAGTGACATGGCCATCTAGGTTGTGTGCAGATGAGTACATTCCCAAAAGTTTGGATGTGGTCATGTTTCATGTGACATGGGTTATACACCATGTATTATCCTTAGACGCACTGAGTACTGAGAGGGGAAATAGTTATGGTCCAGTTTCAACAGACACACTGTATACTATAGCTACATTCCATGTACTGCCCTTAGATACTTCTCCCTCATGTATCACTATCTTCATAATTAAGAAAGAGGCATATGAGTACCCTATCTAGAGTAGTTTTACACATTGAACATGATGGGGGCCATGGTTTTAGAGTTAGAGATGTGACATGAGGTGATGCTAGCATGACACTATTATTAGAATAATGTGGACCAATATTGATTGAATGGGTTCCCTTAGTCTATTGTTATGAGGGTACATTGTAGCATTACATCCTTAGTACAGTTTTGTGATACCCTCTACATGATGATTTCATATAGATTTTGTGCATACCTTTGGGAGGATGAGGTAGGATCCTCTATCTGATATTCTTCCCTATGTGGGGTTCACGGTATCATCATAACCATCATACAGAAGCTGTAAATCCCCAATCTAGTAGGTTAAACAATTAGGATTTATGGTATCATCAATCATATGATCCCCTGCATAGCATGTGGTTCTAATATAGAGTGTGGTATCATCATACATATGATCCCATTATTATTATTTGGTTCTAGATGGGGTTTGTGGTGTCCAATATAAGTCCTAGGTTTTATCCACTATCTGTGTATAAAGGTTTTGATTCTTGGAAGGGTTTGTGATGTCCCCTAGTAAACTTGGGTTTAATCCCCTATCTCAGCATTATGGTCTCTAGAGTTTTAGATTGGATTAATTTTTCCCCCAGTGGTATTGAGGGTGATCCCTTCTCTATTTGATGAGATATTATAGGTTTTCAATAGGGTTAGTGGAGCCACCCATCAGGTATGGGTGAGATCCCCTATCTCAGTATCAAAATTTGATGGGTTCCATCATGACATCATTCATAGTGATACCTGAAGATCATGTTTTCTTATATGAACGCCATTTAGGATGGAAAATATGTACCTGATGAGTAATATATCTTGAATGAGTTCCATATGGGGTGGTATCTCTCATAGACCAAATTCTTCTAAACGAGCAATACCATTGATCCAGAAGATGAATCATGTGACTAGTTGTATGGTTGTGACTGTGATACATGTAGTCTAAGATGACTATATATGAAATATTCAAGGATCCCTTATGGTTATTTTTTGTCATACCATGTGGAGATGAGTTGACTAGTCATGTATACCTGAGGAATAGTTAAGATAGAATTTCATGTACTCTCTCACTTGGGTTCTCCTCTATATTGGGGTTAAGAATACAATTTCTCTATAGTTTCTCCATTTTATTTTGGGTTTTTGGGAACCAACTAGGTATTTTTGTACTCACCCCTACATAGGCTCAACACACATAATTTGTGTCTTGTGTAGATGATTGGTTGATCGATGGGGTCCTAGGAGGACTTAGAGTAGGTGGATCATAGAGTTCTAGTCATACCAAGGTGTGTACCAGTGGTTTCATTTGAATACTTTCCTATCCTTCTAAGATGTTTGGAAACATTTCATATTTTTGGGAATCATTTATTTTTTCCATTTATAATTTCAAAAGTTTTGTTTTACTCATATTGTGCGATATATGCATGCGTGAATTTTGGTATCAGTTGTATTATTATCTCTACATTATTGCATGGAGATAGATTTGTGAACATTCCTATAGTTATGATAGTATAAGGCCTCCCATGTGTGAGATTTTACTAATTGATGTTGGTCTCCATCCCCTAGCCTATTATATGTAGGCTTGGGGTTGTAATGGCTTGCCCTTCCGCATGGGTAGGTAGGCCCTAGTGGGTCAGGTCGTTATATGTTATGGGGGAACCCTATAACTAATGGGGAATTTTTCTGAAATATTTGATTTGATTGGTCATAAATCCAAAATTGAACTATGGATAAAAAGTTATGTTTGTATTACATTGGGATTAATTTTATCCTAAAGAGAAATTGAAAAAGGTAAAAATCTCATGTACTTCCTTCATAGACCACATACATCCTTCAGAGTCAAGTACTTCCCTGGTGGTCAGTATTTGTTCACAATCAGGTGAAGGAACTCCAAAATGAAAATACAATTACTCTATGAATGGTATTCATTCGTAGCTAAGTAATGGTTTACTTCATATATCAAACACTTCCTATGTGGTTTTACACTTCCTTTGTGCATAGTATGCATTCATGTAATATTTTCATATTCAATACATGACCACACACTTCCTTTACGACTGTAATGTCACTTCACATGCTGGATTTCTTGGAATAATTTACTTATAAATATTAAAATTCATTTAGAGAAAAATAATCAGACAGATCCATTAGGTAAGGTAGAGACATCAAGAAACCCCCTCAGGTAATTACCAAGTCTGAACTAGGAAGATCATAGGGCCTTCACAAAGCAATCCCATGCAATAATCTTTGTGAAGAAACCCCATAAAGGGCCCTCTATGAATAAATCCCATGAAAACCCCTCTATGAAGAATCCTTGTGAAGTCCCTTCCATGAAAAAATTCCATGAAGTCCACTCCATGAAGTAACCCCATGAATCAACTATATAAGGACCACTATACAGACCTCCCATTTGCAAAGCTTATACTTGAACACTTTTACGTTAACTGCCTTTGCTAACCTAGTTTTTAGACCCCCTCCATGAATTCCTCCCCACACAAGCCCACAATATTCACACCTCCTTCATGAACCTTCCATGTGATCCCACTATACACACACCTATTGTGTGATCCCACTTTACTTTCACCTCCCACACACACCTACACATGATCCCACTATTCACACACCTCCCACACACATCTATCATGTGAACCCACTAAGAAAAAACTACCCATGTGCACCTACCACATTAGGCCTCTTCTACATGGCTATTAGGTCTAGAATCCTATAAAAAGTCTCCCTTTGTAGCCATCCCCAATGGTACATACCATGGGGGATCCTCTACCGCACCCTAGCTTGGTCACTTCACTTTTATCACTAAACCCCCTAAAAATTTGGGAACTGTACCTTGAATATTTTATGTTAGCTTAGATGGGATTTTTATTACAGTACCTACAACACTAACTTTCACACTAGTGATACCCGGAGTTTAGATACTCCTACAAGTTTCCCTCAAAAACCTTAAGTTTAAATACTCTTCTTGGTTTCTTCATACATCGTCCTCTTACAAGATGTAATCCTAAAAACATACCTTCATTTGACTCACCTACTAGACCAATTATCTTATGGAAACTTATGTTTAATCCTCACTCACTCTCCTTTTATCTCCCCTATTATGGAACAGGCATCCCGCATGGGCCTCCTCCAAAGTGTATTCCCCAAAACCCACCTTCACTTGATTCACCTGTCTGGTTAGGCACATTAGGGTTGCATATGTGTAGTACCCACTCATATATTTGTTTCTCCCAAGTTACATTTGGTGAATACATGTGTAATCCCCTCACATTTCCTATATTGTGTACTCTTGCACAATGTAGTCGATCTACTATTATTTATTTCTAATAAAATCAATCATGAATAATGTGGGATTTTAGGTTTTAACTGATATTTTCATTATTAATGTGATTAATCATAGTTAGGGAACCTCGATAGAATAAGATACATGACATTAAACTAACTAGTGAACATCCTTACCATATGACATTAAACTACAGGGACTAGTCCCGAAACATGACTTTAAATCATTAACCTCAAACTACATGGATTTTTATTCCTATTAACCAAGATATATTATACACCTCTCTGAGGTTCAATCCCAACTACCTTAAGCATACTTTCCCCAATGATACTAGCATATAATTTCTTTCTTGTGTGCCTAAAGTTGAGATTCTCCATTTGGATTCCCACATATACCTTCGATCAAGATACTCCTCTTGGTTTCTTGAAATACCTTGAGTTAAGATACTCATCT
The DNA here is from genome assembly GCA_963277665.1 of Viscum album. NCBI lineage: Eukaryota > Viridiplantae > Streptophyta > Magnoliopsida > Santalales > Viscaceae > Viscum > Viscum album. The sequence continues at coordinate 410,640,982 of OY728130.1, forward strand.
TGGTATTCATATTTCTGAGACCTCTATTGTGTGTAAGCATATACCTAATCAAGATACCTCTTATGTAATGAGCATAAGAAACTCATGTGACGAGCATGGAATTACCCAAACCTCCCATAGGTGAAGAGCCTAGAACCCCATATGTGATGAGCATAAGAATTCCTTGTATTGATGATAATAATTTGAATAATATTTCTATAATGAAGATCTAGATGTTCCTTTAGAAATGATCTAGATATCCCTATGGGGATGTTTTAGGAATTCCTTAGTTGATTATCCAAGTATGGCTCTAGTGATAATCCAGGGATAATCTGTCATCTCTCATGGGATGAGCATAATCATCATTATATGAATGGAATAAAGAATATAACATGGGCCTCTTATTCGGTGTGACACCCAATCAAACCTTTTACTATCTAGTTACCAAAAAATATGAACCAAAAAGGGTTACCCCTTCGTAAGTCTCATACCAGATATTTCTAGGCACCTTTGACCTAGTCTTCCATTATGTATGAAATTAAACTACTTGGAAGTGGACATGGTTTCAGGAAGATAAAAGTTACCATGATGTTCATTTTCATATGACCTTAAAATGTACAACATGTCCTATTAAGTGGAACCAAACTACATGGATTTTGATTCACTTCACTCGAATATGTAGGAATCCCTTCTTGATAGACTAATCCCAACACCACAACACTTTCCAGCTTCCTAGATAGAGATAAACTCCATATTTTCCAACTATGTATTTAAAAAAATTCATTAATTAATGAGAAAAATATGGAGAACCTTTATATAAATTTTTTTACATTAATGCATGTCAATGACCAACCACTAATATAGGGGTAACCAATCCCACTCTAGGATTTGGGAAGGATTCCTGAATATAACCTAAATATATAATAGAGTCCTAGATTTGGAAATAAGTACCCCTATAAAGAGAGAGATGATCCTGACCTCTCATCCACTTGACCAATGCATGTTCCAAAGAATTTTTGGAAAGAAACCTCAATGATAGCTTTCCTTTTAAAAGCAAGTCTGTAATGATGTTCACTTCAATATGTTATAGGCATGGGAGAACATGAAATTTTCCATTTTAAACAACAACCTACATTATATCTGATAATTTCTAATATTTCAAGGTGATAATATTATATTTTTGTTGGTCTATGAGCTTTATGCTAAGGAAAAGGAAGACGGTCTCATGTGTGAATTTTAAAGACCCTAGACTTTTAAATATAACATTACATAATTTTAAGCATAATTATATATCAAATTATAATCCAATGATCGTGAATTATAGTGTCTTTGAAGACTAGGTACATAATCAAACAATATAAAAACAAATTTTTATTTAAACTCCATGATGATCTCATATCTACCATTATGCTTGTACATCTTCATAGGATAACCTGGGGATAAAATTAACAATGGGATGAGCTAAAATCCCAATAATGGAATAAACATACGAACAAATCCTTATCACATGGGATAGAATGCATGAAATAATGATAAAAAACATGTAACATGTGGAATCATAACATACAAACATGGGATCAAATAAACATGGAATCATATGAATGTGGCAGAAATATAAAACATAAATTAAGTGTGAGTCAAGGCTAACCACCAAAACCATTTACCATAGTATCACAATCATAGGCTAACTTCCAAGACTATCACAAATAATAGTACAAGCTAAGGCTAACCACCAAGACTGTCGCACATAACGTCTCATGAGACTCAACTTTACCCAATGCATTGGAGAACCATCTATGTGAACCCATATTAACAAACCATGAATATTTTTTCCACATAATTAATCATATATAATCAATCATATAAAAACATAAGGTTTGCCCATGGAAAGGATTGGGTACCATAATCATGACATAAAGCATAACAAATGGGAGTATCATAAAAGTGTCCATGAAAGAAATAAATTATAATATACCATGATGTCCATAAGATAAAATAGGTATATATAATGTTAAGTGATGTCAAAAAGAAGTGAAAACATGTAAGAAATGTATTTGAGAAATTATAGCATTAAAACATTTTTGAGAGGTTTTAAGGAAAAATACTATAGAGATTTGAAAATAGAAAAGGGGAAAATATTTTATATAAAACCAGAAGAAAACTAAAACGGTTTTCATAATAAAATGTCTAATTTTATAAATACCATGGTGTATTAAAATAGAGGATATAGTGCACTTGAAATAGAGTAATAATTTGGGAAGTTCCCTTAAAACGAGTTTGCATATTGCGAAGTATCGAGGAGGGAGGCACTTAAAAGCATGCATATCCCCGAAAGAGAAATAGAGATGGTTATTGAAATATTAGTTTGGATAAAATAAATAGAATTTAGAAGTTTTACATAAAAGACAAATTCATTTGGGTAAAAATAAAGATAGAGCAACCCAAAGGAATAAAGGCGGTTCAGGTAGAATTCTTTATGGATTATCAACATGATATGGTGTGTACTTAAGAGGGATTCATGAGAGATAATGGGGTTTATAATCACTTATAAATTATGAGGGAAGTAAGGGGGGGTGTGAAATCAAACCCTGTTATTATGGATTACACATAAAATGGCATAATATAGAGGATATTCTTGAAGAAAATTGAAATGGAGAGGATCCCTTACCTTATGTCTGTCAGTGTTCTCCACTTGATATCGATGACCTGAATAGTCAAATTAGGTTCATTAATTAATAATTTAATAACATATTATATATTTAATTGATTGATTATAACCTTTTTAAGTTCATTCAAGACATTTTGATTGGTTATAAGGTTCAATTTCATTGTTTGGGTTTGTTTGTTTGCTTGGTTTTAATGATCAGTTCATATTCAGAAAAACATGTATGATGAAGGTTGTTGTCTATAATTGAACTTATATTTTATTATTGAACAGATATAAGGATACATGGTTGAAAACTTAATTTCGTTACTTGATGTAAAGTTGAATCATTATATAAATCTTTAGTGACAACCTTTTGGGTTAATTGGCGGTTTTTTACCACAAAGAACACATTTTGTATTACAAACCAAAACCATGTTTACAAAAGGATAACAGAACCATATATGGGGAATAATACATATATTATGGTCTGGTTCAACCATGAAAATGGTTTAAGGACCCAAATTGAATATTTTAATTGAAATTGATAATCAGTCATCCTTGATTGTGCTACATTAATACATCTCAAATTGTGTTTTCATTTCTTTCAAATAAAAGATTGGGAAAGGAGAGAAGATAATGAATCATCCCATTATAATAATATAATTCTAGTAAATTTATGTTACTGGATTTATCATACCATTTGGGTGAAGGGTGGTGAGTAAAGAAATAAGAAATGAAAATGACCTAAAATAAATAAAGGAAGATGAATTTACCTCTTGAGTTTAACTCCTTTGATATCCTCTTAAGAGGAGAGGATTTGGTAGTTTTAAGATACTAGGGTCTATTGGATGTGGAGAAAGATCTTGTTAAGATATTTTTTCAGAATATTGGAAAGGTACAAGTCTTGAGAGGAGTGAAGAGAAGAGGTAAGGATGGGTGGTATTTATAGTGGAGGGGAGGAGAGTTTTCATAATATAATAATCAATAAATTATTCTTTCTTCACAAGATAAGAAATAGTGAGTATTCTATGACCAATAATAGTAATAAATTCATGGGATTTTTAACCATTTAGTCTTAAATCATCGGATCATCATCAATGACTCAATAAATCCATTATTTAGCATTTATCATAAATTTTCGTATTTTACTATTCACTAAAAATTGAAGTTTTTCTGAAAAATTCTAAAAAATTACCATAACCATTTTTTTATTTTTAGAATCTAAATATGAAATCCATTTTCAAAAAAAAATCTAAATATGATTAATTTCATTAAAATCACAATTTACTCAAAAAATAATGGTTTTAAAACATTTATTTTCTAATTCCCAGATATAGGTATATCGTACTCCCACTTTAATTTTATTTATATTATATCATAGGCAAGGTTACTATTCATTAGTCTATGTCACTATTCATAAGGGTAGCATTACTACTCATAAGGGTTTGTTACTATTCACAAAAAAATTAATTTGATCATATTAGACTCCAAATAACTTACAGATCGCAACCATGTATGTCATATTTTTGAAATTCAAATCACAGAAGTGAAAAACTTATGTTTAAAGGTCACATAGAACTTGGTAGTTCATTATTCAGTGATTTCATGTGATTATATGACATGTTTATAAGATATGAATTTCCATTGATAAAAAATTGGGTCATTACATTCTTCCCCACTTATGAAATTTCGCCCTCGAAATTTTGTTTTACATTCTAAGACATAAACAGGTGTGGGTACTTTTCCTTCATTGCCTCCTCTAGTTCCCATGTTGCCTCTTCCAACTTATGGTTCCACCACAGTACTTTGACCATGTGAGTAGTCTTGTAACAGAGAATTTTATCTCTATAATCTAAGATATTCACTGGATGCTCCTTGTAAGGAAGATCATCTTCCAATTGTACAACCTCTGAAGATAGTACATGTGAAGGATCTTGTATGTACTTTCTTAAGAGGGTTACATAAAAGACATCATGTACTTTGACCATGGTAGGTAGAAGTTCCATTCGATAGGCCACCACCCTGATATGATCAAGAATCTAGAAGGGGATTATGTACCTGGGAATTAGCTTCCCTTTCCTCCCAAACCTCGTGAACTTCTTCCATGGAGATATCTGTAGAAATACCATGTCTCCAACTTTGAACTCAAGGTCTCATTGACAGTTGTCTACATAACTCTTTTGTTGAATTTGGGTTGCCGTGATGTGCTGCTGAATGGTTTTCACCTTCTCCACCATTTCTTTGACCATTTCAGGTCTTATCATCTTACTCTCACCGACTTTATCCCAACACACTGTTGTTCTGCATCCTTTCCCATAAAGGGCTTTGTATGGTTCCATTTGAATGCTCGAGTGGAAAATGTTGTTGTAGGAGAATTAAACTAGTAAACTTTGTTGGTCTTATCCTTCTATAAAGTCTATAAAACATTCTCTCAATGTATCTTCCAGTGACTAAATATTTAACTATGATGGGCCATCATTGTGAGGATGATAGGCCATACTAAAGTTCAGTTTAGTTCTTAGAGCATGTTAGAGACTTTTCCAGAACATCAAGGTGAATCTCAGATCATGATCAGATATAATAGATTGTGGTACTCTATGCAGCCTTACCACTTCTTTGATGTATATTCACGCAAGATGATCTAATTAGAATTCCTCCCAAATTTCAATAAACTGATATGTCTTCGTAAGACGATCCACAATAACCCATATAGCATTGTTTCCTCTAGATGTCCTTGTAAGTCCAGTGACAAAGTCCAAGGTAATGTTCTCCCACTTCCATGTTGGTATGGGTAGTGGTTCCATCATCCCCTTAAACTTTTTCCACTCAGTATTCACTTGCTAAAATACCAGGCACTTTTATGTATACTTAGAAATCTCCCTTTTTTATATTGTCCCACAAAAAGTTCTCTCATAGATCATGATACATCTTTGTGCTCCCTGGGTGGATAGATATGGTTGAGCTATGTGTGTCATTCAGAAGCTCTTTATTTATATCTGGATTGGATATAACACATAATAGTGGCCCTAATCCTACAACTTCTTCATCATAAATCTTTAACTCTAAGGATTTCCCATTTTTGATAGCTTCAACCATTTTCAGAATTTCCATATCTTTTCTTTGAGCATCCTTTATTTTCTCCATGAGGGATGGTTGAGCAATCATTTGAAAATGTATTGAGTATTTTTCACCCTTAATGAATCCTATGTCCATCCTTAGAAAATATAAAAAGATATAATCATTTTCAATTCTCATCATTGACAAAGATGCATGATCATTTCTACTTAGAACATCTTCCACCTTGTTTTCCTTACTGGGATGGTAGTAGATTGAGTAGTCATAATCCTTGTTGAGATCTATCCATCTTCATTGATTCATATTAATCTATTTCTATGTGAATATATATTTGAGACTCTTGTGATTAGTATATATCTCACACTTCTCCCCATAGACATAATGCTACTATATTTTCAATGCAAAGATCACAGCCGCTAACTCCAGATCATGTGTGGGATAGTTTTACTCATGGATTTTCACATGCCTTGAGTCGTATGATATCAATTTATCTTTCTTCATCAATATACATCCTAATCCTTTCTTTGAAGAATAACTTTACACCACAAAGAGTTCTCCACTTGTTGTTAGTGTGAGTAATGGCATAGTGATAAGCCTCTTTTTCAACTCCTTGAAACATTCTTCACATTCTTGAGTCCAGAAAAACTTTACTCCCTTCTGTGTCAGCTTGTTCATTAGGTTTTAAAATCCTGAAATGTTATTCACAAATCCTCTATAATACTCATCTACACCCAGAAATATATGGATCTTTGTTACATATATTGGCTCGGGCCACTCTTCAATCGCCTTTGTCTTGGAATGGTCCATAGATATCCCTTTTCTTGGGATAACATGCCCAAAGAATGATACTTCCTCCATAAAGAACTCACATTTATGGTACTTTGCATACATATTCTCCCTCCGCAATGTTTTTAATATAGTATTCAAATGCTTATCATGTTCCTCCTTTCTCTTGGAGTACATCAGAATATCATCAATAAAGACTACCACAAATTTGTTGAGGTAATCTTTAAATACTCTATTCATTAAATCCATGAAAATTATTGTTTCATTAGTGAGTCTGAAGGGAATATCTATGAACTCATAGTGTCCATACCTCGTTTGAAAAGGCAGTATTGGGAATATCTTCCTTCCTCACCTTTAATTGGTGATATCCTGACCAAAGGTCTACCATAGAAAAATAACAGGCCCAACGAAGCTGATCAAACAAGTCATATATTCGAGGAAAGGGATACTTGTTCATTATCGTGATTTTATTGAGCTCACGATAATCAATGAAGAAGAACAGTTATCCATCCTTCTTCTTGATGAAGAGGACGAGAGAACCTTATGGTGAAGCACTTGGGCGTATAAAACCCTTCTCCAGATTCTCTTGTAACCGCTTCTTCAGCTCTTCTATCTCTATGGTGTCCATTCGATAAGGTGTCTTTAATAAAGGTTGATATCCAAGAATAAGTTCAATTGAGAACTCAACCACTTAGTTAGTAGGAAGACCAGGAAACTCTTCAGGGAATACATCAATGTAATCCCTCATGATGGGAATGTTTTCAAGCATGATTATCTCATTTGTCTCAACCATTTGGGAAATATATTCTTACTCTTAAGGAAGAAATATCCACACTTGAGTTGATGATTCTAAAAGAGATTAATCTTCCTCCTTACAATTTTATAGAATTAGAGGATGCTTCAGTATGTGAGGAGTGATCTCCCTTTTCTGACATTTCATGTTGTATTTGTATAAAGATAGTCGATCCTGGCCCAAGATTGTTTCAAAATCCACTAAAGAAAGTATGACTAGATTTTCTAGGAGATTCAGTCCAAAAACATTAATCGGGGAGGAGTTATAAACAATGGAAGAAATAGTTTTCACATTCTCTATTCTCACCAATAACTTTTCCTCTAAATTTTTTGGTGGTGTTTGAATAGTTCTACTAAACTTTTATGATATGAAAGAATATATAGAACTAGAATCGAATATTACTTCTCTATTATTAAAAGAATAACTAGTGTACCTATCACCACATCATTTTATAGATCCACCTTATTAGTAGTGATAGCATAATCCCTTCCTTGTTTCCCTGGAGTTTGTTGTTGATTTCCTCTATAAACCCTTGGCTTAGGGAAATTTTTTACATAATGCCCATGCACCTTGTAGTTTTAACACTACACCACTAGCTGAGCATTGATATGAGACTTCCTTTCTTCTTCTACATTAGTGGGATGTTTCATATCCCTTTGGAATTTCTTTTCCAGATGTCTTATCTTTCCACATTTGAAGAAATTTCTGGTTCCTTTTAGAAAGTTCTGTGGATGCTTCTTCCCACAACTTTTACAAGTAGGATATTCAGGATTCTTTCCATCATGGTATTTTTTTGTTGAACCACCCATATTTTTCTCCATTTTTCTCTTCTTGTCCCTGGGCCCACGAGACCACTGAGAATCTCCAATATCCATTTCATCCTTGAGTGAACAATGGACAATCACTTCATAACTGACAAAGTCTCAAATCTCTAATGCTTTTTTTCGACATAGCCTTAGTCTACTAAAGAAGCGATCCACCTTTCTTTTGGTGTTCATGACAAAGCCAGAGGCATACCTTACAAGACATGTAAAGTTTTCTTCATATGCCTCTATGTACTCATCTTTATTTTTCATGATACTGAGGAACTCTATTTCCGTCTTGATACAAAGGGTTCAAGGAAAATATTTATTAAAAAACATCCTCTATAATTCCTCCCAATCCATGGAATCAATTTCCTCATGGGACTTTGTATTCTTGATCATTGTCCACGACTGATGAGCTTCCCTAACAAAATGATAAATTGTCAGTACAAATTTATCTTCCTTTGACCACTAGAGGATGGAGAATATATTTTCAATGGATTTAATCCATAGTTCCTCAAGGAGGGGATCATAATATCCACTAAACATGGGAGGCCTTTGTTGTATGAAGGATTCTACGGAAACTTTATCTTTCCTTGGTGGAGGAGGGTGTTCCACATGATTCAAGTTATTATTCATAACTTGATCCAGCTGAGAAAGTATTTTCATGGAATTTAGAGCACCTATTCCCATTATATCAGGCATATCATTAGGGAAATCTTCACATTTCCTATTATATTTGTTGTTGGAATGTGTTCTTCTATTTCCTACCATTAACTAAGAAAAATAACGTACATTTAGAGGGCTTGAATACTTAGTTATTGAACATAAAAAATAAAACTTTTGAACATAAAAGGATAAACTTGTAGAGGTTAAGTATATCCTAACTTTTGATTCCTTAGGTTTAAATCTAGGTTAACCTCAATCTATTTCATAACTTATATTCTTATGGGATTTTTTTATTCCCTTAATAATGGTTTGTACTAAGATCCTGAATTTACCAAATCATATCCCCCGGGAGTGTCAAGCCAAGAGTGCAGCAATGTATGTTGTCGTATACTAGGATACCCCATGTGAATCCCGAAAATCCTTGTCAGAGTTCTCACTTCTAGGTACATCTATTCCAGAGCTACCTCTATCTGTTTGTATCCATAAAAGGAGGTATTATCTAAATAAACCACTTACTCTATACTTTCCAAAATTTAGGTATGTTTTCTTAAACTTCATCTCATCCTTAAGGTTGTTACTAAAGTTCTCTATTCCTAATCTGCAAAAATAACTATACCATCCTCTGATACAAACTATAGTGACCCTATACTTTTACATATAACATTACATGATTTTAAGCATAATCATACATCAGAGTACAAGCTAAAGATCTTAAATTCTAGTGTCTTTGAAGACTAGGTAAATCATAAACCATTATAAAAATGACTTTTTATTTAAACTCCATTACGATATCCTATATTCCATTGTGATTATACATCTTTATAGGTTAACATAGGGGTAACATGAATAAAGGGATAAGCTAAAATCCCAGTAAGGTAATAACCATAAGAACAAAGCATTAGAACATTGGATAAATGGCATGAAATGATGATAAACAAACATGTAACATATGGAATCATAACATATAAACATGGGATCATATAAACATGGAATAATAGAAATTTGGAAGAAACATAAAACATGAATTTAGTATGGGTCAAGGCTAAATGTCAAGACCATTTCCCATAGTAGCACAAGCCAAGGGTAACTGCCAAGACCGTCTCACATAGTAGCACAAGCCAAGGCTAACTGCCAAGACCATCACACATAACATCTCATGAGACTCAAATTTACCCATTTAATTGGAGATATATCTGGAGACACCCATCTTAACATACCATGAATATATTTTCCACATAATAAATCACACATAATTAATCATATAAAAACATAAGGGTTGCATGTGGAAAGGATTGGGAGCCATAATCATGACATAAAGCATAGCAAATGGGTGTGTCATAAAAGTGTCCATGAAAGAGAGGAATTAGAACATACATGGAAGTTCATAAGATAAAATAATAATATATCACGGTAAGTGATGTCAAACAGAAGTGAAAACATGTAAGAAATGTATTTGAGAAATTTTAGCATTAAAACATTTTTGAGAGGTTTTAAGGAAAAATACTATAGAGATTTTAAAATTAAAAATTGGATAATATTTTATATAAACCAAGAAGTGAACCAAGAAGGTTTTAATAATAAAATTACTAATTTTATAAAGACCATGGTGGATTAAAATAGAGGATAAAGTTCACTTGAAATTGAGTAATAATTCAAGAAGTTCCCTTAAAATGAGTTTGCTTATTGGAAAGTATTGAGGAGGGAATCACTTAAAAGAATGCTTATCCCTGAAATAGAAAGAGGGAAGGGTATTAAAACAAGATTTTGGAGCACATAAATAGAATGTAGAAGTTTTACATAAAAATAAAAGACAACTTCATTTGGGTAAAAAGAAACATAGAGCAAGCTGAAGGAATAAAGGCAGTTCGGGTAGAATTCCTTATGGATTATCGGCATGATATTGGGTGTACATAATAGGGATTCATGAGATAGAATGGGGTTTCTATTAACTTATACATACTTAGGGAATTAAGGTAAGGTGATAAATCAAATCCCATCATTATTTATTACACATTAAATGGCATAACATAGAGGATATTCTTGAATAAAAGTGAAATGGAGAGGATCCCTTACCTTAAGTCTATTGGTGTTCTCAACTTGATATCAATGAACTGAATAGTCAAATTAGGTTCATTAATTAATAATTAAAGAACCTATTTTATATTTAATTTATTTAGTATAACCTTTTTATGTTGATTCAAGACCTTTTTTATTGGTGTTTCGGTGCGGATGTGCGTCGGGTTACGCTGTTCCGCCAGGACGCGTTCGCGCGTGCACCCGTCAACCCGAGGGGATGGGCGCGCGGCTTGTGGTCCCGCAGTCCCGCTTTCCAAGGGCGGGCGGCATTCGTCCCCTATTCAGGGGCGTCTGCTCCTTGATCGAAACCGGTATGATGGGACGTCGGCTCCTCCTTCCGTGGACGTCTCCTCGGAACTCGTCGCCTAATCCGGGTCTCCCTCATAGATTTAAGAATGTTCTTGAATCTCGTTCCCAGCGCCATATCTTCATGGACACCGGTTAATTACGCTGCTTCCACCCGGACTCTCCAAGGAGTCTGGTCGGGGCAGCAACCTGCGGTGAGGAGACCGGGTGGCTCTGGGTGTTGGGGGCGTGTCCTAACACTGCGCCTCTGCATGTCTGCCTTCCGTCCCTAATAAGGCTTCTCGAAGGCGTGATGGCCTGAGGCATCCTGCGCTTGGCGCGGGGAACTGTGTTACCTGAGGTTTTCCTCAGCTTCCCATGTTTAACACGGGGTATGCCGCGAGTTTAACGTCCAGCGGGGAAGGCATCGGACTGATCAACACGAGGAGTGGATCAGATGACAGAACCCCTTGCGGGGAACCTCCGACGCTGGGGCCAGCACATGGGCGGCTTCCCGAGTGAAGTGGAGTGGAATGAAATGGCATGACCCCACCGGGATGTGACGGCCCGGGTAAGGATCAGGATGGATGATGGAGTGAAGAGCTTGGACCCCGTAGGGGCTTCCTACGTACTGCGCGTTAGCGTGGATCAAAGTCAGCGTAGTTCGGATATACAGTTTAACGTCATGCTGGACGTCGGCAAGCCGACTCACGAAGAGGTCGAGGCCGCCGGGCGGAGGATTGAACCGAACCACCTCGCACAGAGGGGGATGGAACGGCCGGGTGGATCACAGTTTCACGTCATGTTGGACGTTGGCAAGCCGACTCACAAGGAGGTCAAGGCTGCCTGGAGAAGGATCGAACCGAACCACCTCGCACAGGGGGGGATGGAACGGCCGGGTGAATCACAGTTTCACGTCATGCTGGACGATAAAAGGAGAAATAGAAAAAGGGGCAGTGGGGAAGCACAATGGAGATACACACGTGCAGTCCCCCACAGAGGCGGATTCATAGGTGAATCAACGCAAGTGTGAACCCGGGAGGGGTCCACTGATGGACGAACCGACGTAAATACGACCGGGACGACTAGGTGGTGGGCTTGAACCTCGGAGAGGCTTCCTACGTACCCTGTTTAGAAGACAGGGATCAAAGTCCACGTAGTTTGTTCTGGAGAGAGAAATAGAAGAAGGCAGTGGGGAAGTGCAATGGAGATACACATGTGCAGTCCCCCACAAGAGCGGATTCATAGGTGAATCGACGCAAGTGTGAACCCAGGAGGGGTCTACTGATGGACGAACCGACGTGAATACGACCGGGACGACCAGGTGGTGGGCTTGAACCTCGGAGAGGCTTCCTACGTACCCTGTTTAGAAGACAGGGATCAAAGTCCACGTAGTTCGTTCTGTCTATAACACTCTACCCCCGTGGGCGAAGGCCACTCCAATCCCGACATCCCTGCAGAGACGCGCGGGTGGGGGCCACATCCAGACCGGGGGGATCATGTGTGCGAGACACGGGATCAGGTGATGCGGACGGTTTAACGTCTTGCCGGACGAAGTACAGTTTAACGTCGTGTGTTGAGGACGAAGGTGCTTGGCAGTTTAACGTCTTGCAGCGCGGAAGATGGTGCAGTTTAACGTCGTGCGGGACGTAAACGCCTGGCAGTTTAACGTCTTGCAGCGCAGACGTGGCACAGTTTAACGTCATGTTGGACGTATACCTGGCAGTTTAACGTCTTGCAGCGCGGACGTGGCACAATTTAACGTCATGTTGGACGTATGCACCTGGCAGTTTAACGTCTTGCAGCGCGGACGTGGCACAATTTAACGTCATGTTGGACGTATGATGCCGCCTAATGGGTCCGTGTCACTTCGCGCAGGCCTGGAGGGCCGCACGGGAAGACAACGTACGTTGTGGGCACCCGGGATGAAGGTCATCGGGCGCCACGCAGGCGGGTACCCTCAGGGGGTCAAAGGGGGCGACCCTGGCGGCTTGCGCGCAAAAGAGGAGCTTTGCGCGCAATACCGCGGGTCGGCGCGCAAAAGAGCGGGCTGGCGTGCAATTGGGCCAGCACTTTGCGCGCGGATGATAGAGATTGCGCGCACCGGGCTTCGGATAGTGCACAGGGGCAACGGCTCATTCTTTAATGAATGGCCACTTTGGAAATGGGGGGTGCCCGCAATCGGGTTGGATTGCGCGCACCCGGGGGCAATTGCGCGCAAGAGGCTTCTTTTGCGCGCGAATGCCTTTGGGTGAATATTTATTCAAAGGAAAGGAGCCAAAGGGATTGCGCACGAAGGCGAACCCCAAGGCTTTCTTGCGCGAAAGAAAAGAGGTTACCTGAAGATCGACATTGCGCGCGGAAGGGGTTGGATTGCGCGCACGAGAGACCGTTCGAATTCTGGCAACCTTCAAAACGTCGGGGGTCGCCTTATATTTATAGGCAACCCCGGGCGCGGAATCCAGTTCGCGGGCGCGAAATTCTCTTCACGGGCGCGGAATCGGGACCGGCGCGCAAGGGAGTCGCGCGGGCCACTGGCGCGCAAAATTGCGCGCCGGCCCAGCGCTTTGCGCGCATCCCGGGAGGTTTGCGCGCGGCTCATCAACTTTGCGCGCGGACCTCCAAAATTCTGCGCAAGTCCTCCGGGCCCTCCGAAACGTGCTTCCGACTCCAAATATGACCTCGCTTTCTGCATCCGGAGCTTCGTTTGGGAACAACGAACTTTTCCGGCGTCTACAAAAGCCCCCCCTCGGAATCTGATCGGCGAGAGGTCGCAACGATCGGGTTCCGAGGGAGACGCCGGAATGCCGAAGTCCTGGGTGGCGCGGGACGATGGCGCGCAAAAAAGGGCGTCGGGCGCGAAATTTGCTGCCGCGGTCGCGCAAAGCGCTTTCCGCGCTGCGCGGACCCGGGCCTCGCCTATAAATAGGGGTCCTGGGTCCCCCGCACCGTACACTGGCCTTCCGCGCGATAAGCCTCTAAGCTCTCGTGCGCGAAATTGCCTTTTCCGGCGCGGAATTCGCCCGCTCTTCGCGCAAACCTGTCCGGAATTTGGCCTGCTTTTGCGCGAACACCCGGGGTTTTACGCGACGGACTTCCCGATTGAGCGTCGTCCACTAGGATTGTGCGCCAACTCTCAAACTTCTCTACCAGCCTCATCTGATTCCGCACGCTTCATCCCTTAACCTGCACGACTCCCGAAGCTTCTGAGATGGCCGCGCATCAAGGAAATGAGGGGGATGCTGCCACTCGCAGAGCTGAGATGGTGACGAACGAGGAGGTCTACGGAGCCAAGGAGATTGTTTCCAACAATCAATCCTTGTTCGACTTGCTGACGCCAGCCCAGAAGACATATCCACTGTCAGACAACCTGCCGCTCTGGAACTTCGGCATCCTAGATGAGGTTCCGGTGCCAGGGTTCGAGGTTGATGCGCCACGGACCTGGGTGACTCGGGAGGACGAGCTTCCCCGCTATAACATCACCAACAATGGGCATCCTTCCAGGGAGACCAGGCATTTAGATGTCTACGTCCTGAACCCGAGGACGCGAACCATTGACGGGGGTGAGCCTACTGCGGAGAATTCTCCAGCCCTCTACTCGAGCATATATCGCCAGAGTGTCACCGACGACACCAAGGGCTGGCTGAAGGACTGGGACTTGCGGTCTGGGGGAAATTTCACCAGTGAATGGGCATGGGCGTTCTGGGTACGCCACACTTGCGATCACTTCGCAGAGGAGCTGCGGTACATCAACCTGTTTGAGGCGGTGTGGACGTCGCAGTTCCACTTCTACCAGCAGTCCGAGCTCGGGCCGGAGCTGTTCACCCCGTTGGTCCTCGGATACCAACACCTTCCATCTTTACCATGGGGAGGTCGGCATCGGTCTCTGGGACATCCACTGCATCGGAGGTATCCCGCTGGAGGGTTACCAGTACGATGAGTTCCTGCCTCCGAAGAACACCTGGGAAGATAGGTCACGGACTCCCATTCTGACCTGGCATCTGCTTGACCTGGCTACGCAGCGGCTCGGGATCAAGGACTTCCAGAAGGACATAGCCTACAAGGAGTGGTTCGGCCAGTTCTTGGAGCATGACCCGGCGGTCAAGATGCCAGGAAGGGGGAAGCGGTGCCCGACCGCGGCTCAGAGGAGCCGGAACGGGTCGTACTGGCGGGTCCTGGAGACGGGCGACTACCGCTCATGGGGGGTACCGCGTCATCGAGGCCCGGGACCCAAATGTCCGGTACGCGGCGTTCCTGGCCGCCTTTCTGAGTGGGTGGCTCCTGCCAGTGCGGGACGCGAGAATGGGCGTTCGCCCGGCGACACTGGCGGTGGCGGGCGCTATGGCCGCCAACAAAAGATACATCCTCGGGGTCCCAGTGTTGGCTAAGTTGTACGCCATCCTGGGACGCATCTCACAAGGGGGGTCGCCACGAAGGATCTGTGGGCCCTTCCAATTCTTCCACGGCTGGGTGGCTACTCACCTTGGTGGGTACACGTTTCCGAACGCCATCATTCCTCCGGGCAACGGCCTGCGACCCTCCCTGCTGAACATTGCGGGGGTCGCTCCGATGACCCTAAGTGAAGAGGGCGTAAGGATTCGGATTGGCAATCATGCCAATTTCAACTTCAGCCCGTTCCCCACTCCCGTCGGCCAGATGATTGACAACGGGAAGGGCCCGCTGGAGCAGCATGAATACTTCCTGAACATGCGGGGCGGGGTGCTCGTGGCTCGGATCGACGGGAAGGTGATCTGCGAGCCTTACGTGCCAACCCGGTTCGCCAGGCAGTTCGGGTGCCTTCAACGGATGCCGAAGAGGGTATTCACTGCTGTCCGGGAGGAGACGAACCCTGGCGTCCTTCACCAGATGTGGCTGATGTTTGTCGCCTTTGGCTCTGGCGACGTCATCAATCTCCCTCCTACCGGGGTCGACGCAGGCTTGGCAACCGAGTACGCCGAACACTGGGCCATCGCGTACCCCGAGGGGCTTCTACGGAAGCCAGTTCGGCGGCTCGAGGTCACCCGTGTGGAGACCGGGCGTCAAGGAAGGAGGCGAGGCGCCGTTACACGGGGGAGAACGGAGGCGCGCCAAGCAGCGGAGCCGGCGCGAGCAGGGACTTCGGCGGCGGGCACATCGCAGGCTGCCGCTACGACCTCGGTGCCCAGAGAGGGGGCACGTGCGGTGGTCGAAGAGCGGCCCGGGAAGCAGGTAAGGCGTCTGCTCGAACCCTCCCACGATGCAGTCTTCCCGGCGCTGTGGTCGGCCTGGATGACCCTGCGGTAGTCACTGGGGACCGACGCCATCTGGCGAAAGATACTTAGAGAAGGAATCCATCTGCCAGAGGTCGGGCGCCTCCATATCGCCGACAGGGTGGACTTCAACCGGCAGTATGCGTATCTGACGGCCATGGACGAGTACGTGCGCCAACGTGGTCAGCGTGCGGAGCCATCCCTTCTGGTGAAGGTGATGCTCGGTCTAGAGCCCGCTCCAGAACAGATGCCGCCGGCGGAAGATGACAGTAGCAATGACTCCGAGGAAGAGGAGGAGATGGGGGAGGATGAAGGCTCCGAGGGAAGATCCCATCAGGGGAGCCCGTGGGAGAGCGGCGAGGTGGCTGGCTCTGACAATGTTGATGTCACTGAGCTCCTCGAGGTCTGCTTCTATCCCTACTCAACCTGCTTCATCCATTATCTTATGCAGCTTCTAACCCATTTCTCCACCTTTCTCAGGAGCGCACGGATGTTGGTCAGGCTTCCTCAGCGGGAGTAGGAGAGGCGCCAGCAGGACAAGGCGGGGGCCAGACGCCCATCATTGAACTGACAAGCGTTGAGGGGTCCCCTGCTGCAACTGTTCCTGCGGCGGCCGGGATAGCGGAAGGTGACGCCTTGGATTCCCGTAAGTCTCCTTACCTTACTGTTGGTGCTTGCCGTTGACGATCCGTGACTAACCACGGCATGCCTTGCGCAGTGATCTCAACGCTGGAGGCTCGTCGGGTTGCCGAACCCGGGCCATCCACGAGTGGACCAGTGGCAGACATGCCGCCTGCTCCGGAACAGACTTCCCACACCGAGCCGACCCCACCAACTGCTGATCAAGGGGCTACGGACGTTGGCGGTGCTGACATCGGAGAGAGGTCGGGGGCTGACGAGGGTGTCAACGCCGCTGGGGAGAGAGAAGAAGGTCGCCCAGATGTTGGGGAACCTATCCCCCATGAGGACATCCCAGGGGCGGACCCTGCAGCAGACCTGCTGGCTGCCTTCCCTGCCTACCGGCCTGCCGACCCCGAGGAGATGGATGAATCGGACGCGGAGGCAGTCGAGGAGAGCCGGATAGCGCGCCGAAGAGGGTGGAAGTGCATCCAGCGCTTCCTCAAGCGAGACCCATCGGAGTGGCTGGGGCGCATGGGATCACTTCAAACCTGGCTGCGCTTCCTGTGTGCCGGGGGAGCTGATGCTCAACGCCTCCATCTGACGGTCCGTGATTTCATGGACGAAAAGATGCGCGAGAGCTGCCGGCATGCCGACGTCGCACAAAGTCGGGACATGTCGGAGAGCACGCGGGCGCTTCTCGCGGCGGAGCAGGAGGTCCGGCGTCTCGAAGGGCAGGCGGCAGAGAAGGAGGCCTTCGTCGCAGCGTGTACTGAGCTTGTGGAGCAACTATCGGCCCAACTGATCGACGCCCAGGTACAGCTGACGGAGGCGGGCCAACAGATGGTCACACTCCAAGTCGAGCGGGAGCGTGCACAGGCCAGAATCGACGAACTGCGTGCTGCGACCGCCGACGAGGAGAGGGCACGCAGAGAGCGAGAAGCAGCTCTGGAGGCCGCCAGCCAAAGGGTAGCGGCGTTAGAAAGACTTATCCAGCACGCTAATCCCTAAGGGCTTTGTTCTTGCCATCCCCAAAACACTTGCTTCCGCTACTCAATATTTTGATCCATTTGTATGAATCACCATATTTATCTGCATCTTTTGGTTTAACATGCTCGACCACAATTAATTTTCTTGCGGGAGCGTCAACCAAGCTTCAGGCATCCACAATTGGGCCTGGATTTCTAGAGAAAAGAGGGAGATCATTCCTAGGAAAGGAGACCTCAGACCTAATCAATGTATCATCCCCCCCCCCCCCCGCTTGTTCCAACACACGAGCGGGACAACGCTAGGGGCGTTGAGATTTTATCCGAACATAGGGAAATGAGAAAGGGTGAATCGCGCGTCCCGAATTCAGAAATCCACAACGGTTGGCCTTCCAGGAAATGCCCAAGACGGCAAGCGGACAATGGATCAATCGACCATACTACTGTGATAGACGGACCGAAGGTCATCATCCATATTGCAGGAGGCGGATCACATGTCATCATCAATGCCGCTTTGGGGGTTCCTTCAGGCACAAGGGTGGAAATCCAGATCAACAGGGCATGCGAAGCGTGGGGCGAAGTGACGATTTGTTCGGATAGAATCCAACGCTCTCAAAATTGCGCCACCGTGGGGAAAGCGTATTAGGCGGATGCACTAATCTGGCCGTGAATCACCCCAATTCTCAGATAGAACCTCTTTGACGAGGAAACCGTCGCTTCCCATCATTGCGATGGGGCATCCCAAGCTGAATCGGGGAGAATATCACAACTGCACCACTCTACCCGAAGTCAGGCCAGACGGCCGGCAACGAGGAGGGGCGGGACCTAGCGATCCCTGAGGCTGGACCCGAGTCGAAATGCCCGGGCGTTCCTACGTACTCCATCAGGCTGGATATCAAGCCATACATAGTTCTGCGTGTGCAGTTTAACGTCATGCAGGACGCAGAACCCCGTTTGGGGAGATCTTAGTTTAGGGTCGTAGAGCTCGGACCATAGGGGCATATCTTAGTTTAAGGTCTTAGAGCTCGGACCATAAGGGGAGATCTTAGTTTAAGGTCTTAGAGCACGGACCATAAGGGGAGATCTTAGTTTAAGGTCTTAGAGCTCGGACCATAAGGGGAGATATTAGTTTAAGGTCTTAGAGCTCGGACCATAAGAACCTCAAAGTACGCCGCATTGTGGTCCTATCCCCTGGATATGCGAAGATGCACTAGGGAATAGTGGCAAGAGTGTCGAGATTTTGCCTGGTCAGAATGGGAGGTGGAGAATGTGAAGTGAATCATGCGGCCATTCACTCAAGGACTGGGGGCACCGGCGTGACGATATGGGAGTACTGCCGACCGTGGCGGAAAATCAGCATCAATATCGCACTAACGGTTGATGGAATGAGGCAGCGAACGAGCATCGACCGCTCAATCGCAGGATTCATATCGATTCGCTGCCCGAGGCCATTGGGGGCACCAGCCCGAGTCGGTGGGAGAGCACTGAGGCATTGTGTCCAAACCGTTCACGGGGGCTCCACCCAGGGCGTAGGCGATGGGTCCGAATGAAAGGGAGCACGAAGCCTGAAAATGGAAGGAACCTGACCAAGCTAAACCTGACCCTCCTGGCAATAAACCAGAGTACTCTTGACACCAGTGGACCACTGCAAGGGGTCGAGGGACACGCCTTGAGGGTGTCCTGAAGGCGGCGGACTCCCCAGAGAAGGGGGGAATCTTTAAGAGGTGGGGGGCTGGACCCGAAGTTTCAAACATCCGGGCGTTCCTACGTATCCCATAAGGATGGGAATCAAGCCACACGTAGTTCTTGAAGCGCGGCGCAACACAATCGGGCACCAGCGCGGGGAAGGGTGCGGGTCTGACCCTCACACACAGAAGAAGCGGTATTTGATATTTCTTGTTTGTCCTAAAAGATGGATGGTTTTTCGTGCAGCGACATGCCTGTGATTAAGAAATCCCTGGAATCGCCACAATAATCAAGCCATGAAAGGCATTTATGAATGGCGTGGTTATTAACCAGCGCCCAACGTGAGTGTCCCCTGAGGAGAACATCACGATGCAGTGCCGTTTCTCGTCGGGCGGCCAAGACGATCACAGTTTACGGTCGTGTGGTAGGACCGGACAGCACAGTTTAAGGTCGTGTGGTTCAGACCATGGAGGAATCCGCTTATCGCGATACGGCGGACTTAGCGGAGGTGGGAACATACCCAGCCCTGCGGTCACGCACGATTCCAGGAGAAGAACCCTGGGACAGGGGCCTGCGTATGTCCATCACCCGAGGGGCAGTGATGCTAGCCTCCAGATATACTAGGCCCAAAACGCGATTGTTCGGGCGACTCCTTCCTCCTTATGGGGACGAGGGTCCAGCTATACATGGCCCTTAGGGAGGACATCATCATATACCCTTGGTGCTCAGATCGTGGGAGCCTCGACAGACACCATTATCCTGGTTGGCATGCCTAACGTGTAAAGGTGTACTGAAGGTCAGTATGAAGAGAGTGTCGAGATTCCACTACAACGCACAAAGGCGGAGTGTGATGAGTACCGTGCGACCAATGTTCGGAGCCTAAAAGAGCCGACATGGCGATCAAGGATGTCGCTGACCATATTCGCAACACAACATCCGATCGCGTCAGCCCAGAACTGGGCAAGCAAACGAGCATCAACCGCTCAATCGCAGGATTCATATCGATTTGCGGCCCAGGACCCGCCGGTAAATCGACCCGGAGCGGTAGGAGAGCACTGAGGCATTGTGTCCAAACCTCTAATGAGGATCCCTTTGAGTGAAGGCTCGAACAAGAGGAAGCGCGCGGCCCGAAAAGCAACACGGGACTTGCCGGGATTGCATCCGACACTACGGGTCATAGACCAAAGTACCCAAAACATGTAAACAGATCACCGGAAAGGGTCGGAGGACTCACCCTGGGAGCAACCAAAAGACGGTAGATCCCCGTGATCAACCAAGAGACGGGGCTGGACCTGAGACACAAGCGTCCAGGCGGTCCTACGTATCCCATAAGGATGGGAATCAAGCCGTACGTAGTTCTTAAGGGGCAGTTTAACGTCATGCAGGACGATGAGGGGTGTGAGGTAGTCCCACACACGGGGGAGGCGTATGGCGCGGCCAGCAGACCAACGTGAACGAGGACATAATCCCCCGCTCACGCCACACGCCTCGCACAAAAAGGAGGGGAACTGGGGCCAGAGGCCCAACGCGGGATAGAGATTCCCGGGAAATGGGGCTGGGCCTGAAACATGAATGTTCAGGCAGTCCTACGTATCCCATAAGGATGAGAATCAAGCCGCACGTAGTTCTTGAGGGGCAGTTTAACGTCATGCAGGACGAAAAGAGAAAAAAGGGGGGAGCAGAAGGCATCCCCAAACGTGGGGGGGGGGGGCGTACAGCGTGACGAGCAAACCAACGTGAATGAGGGCATAGCCTCGCGCTCACACCATACACTGCACACCCGGGGGCAACTGGGCCAAGGGCCCAAGATGGGATGGAAATTCCCGAAGGATGGGGCTGGGCCTGAAACATGAATGTTCAGGCGGTCCTACGTATCCCATAAGGATGGGAATCAAGCCGCACGTAGTTCTTGAGAGGCAGTTTAACGTCATGCAGAACGAATGCTGAACAGTTTAACGTCTTGTAGCTCGGACGTAGTACAGTTTAACGTCGTGTTGGACGAATGCTAAACAGTTTAACGTCTTGTAGCTTGGATGAGGTACAGTTTAACGTCATGTTGGACGAAACACTTGGCAGTTTAACGTCTTGCAGCGCGGACGATATGCTAGGCAGTTTAACGTCGTGCAGCTTGGATGTATGCAGTTTGACGTCGTGCAGGACGTAGTACGCTCAGACGAAGTACTGCTTGAGGAACCAAGCGTTGGTGGGAGGAGTGACACGCTCACCATCCATAGTCACTAGGGAGTACGCGCCATTGGGATAAACTTTGTGGACGACAAGAGGTCCCTCCCACTTGGGCTCCAACTTGGGTGGCTTCCTACCGGGGATCATTGGCGCTCTTAGGGCTAGCACTAGGTCACCCTGCAGGAAGGAGCGGAGGCGAACCTTCTTATTGAAATCTCGAGCCATTCTGCTTTGATGCCTCTCCAAGTTGTGCAAGGCGCGAAGTCTACTCTCATCCAGTGCTTCCAACTCGACTAGACGGGCTTCAGCAGCTCTGTCCGGCGCTTGCTGGTCGTAGACCGCAGTGCGCAAGGACGGTAACTGGATCTCGATGGGCAGGACGGCCTCAGCTCCATACATTAGGGAATAAGGGGTCATCTGGGTGGAATTGCGAGTCGTCGTCCGATAAGCCCAGAGGGCGTTGGGGAGCTTGTCCGGCCAACTCTTCTTGTTCTGACCAACCATCTTTTGCAGAATGTTAGAGAGGGTTTTGTTAAACGCCTCGATCTGTCCATTCGCCTGCGCATGATAGCGAGATGTATGGTTCGAGCGAATGTTGTATTTGGAGTACAACTTCTTCAACTCGACTGCTCGGAAATTGGCTCCGTTATCCGTGAGGATAGCGTGAGGCACTCCAAATCGATGAATGATGTTGGAGGTCACGAAGTCAGCGATCGAACAGGATTTGACCTCTCTGAGAGGAATCGCCTCTGCCCATTTGGAGAAGAAGTCTGTGGCGGTCAGAATGAACCGGCACTGGCGAGTCGTCGCCGGTGGGTAAGGTCCCACAACGTCCATCCCCCAGACTGCAAAGGGCCAAGAATACCTGGTGGTATGGAGAGGCTCCGGTGGCCGATGCACAAAGTTCGCATGAACCTGGCACGCATGGCACCTCCTGGCATACTCGATGCAGTCATGGATCATGGAGGGCCAGAAGTATCCCAACCTCCGAATCTGGTGGGACAGCTTCGGCCCAGTCTGATGGGTGCCACATGAACCAGCATGAACCTCTTGCATGACTCGCGGGATCTCAACTCCCTGAAGGCAACGGAGGAGAACACCATCAAATCCGCGTCTATAGAGGATCTGCTCCAGGCCGGGACTACTCTGGAGGACGAACTGCGATGCGCGGCGTCGAACTCGCGCGTGCTCAGCCCGATCCGGCGGGAGAATGCCATGTTGGAGGTACTCAACCAAAGGCGTCCTCCAATCAGGGGCTGGTTCGACTGCCATATCTGGGGTAATCGGGGCTCCGGGCGTAGGGGCAACCGCGGTGAGATTACTTACCGACGGGCCGCGATCTCCCTCCGGGATAACGGGAGCGATGAGCCTGCGGCGCGTCACGCGGACGGTCAGGTTATCCTGCTCAGGCTCCGCAAGTGACGCAGCAAGGCTGGCCAAAGCATCTGCTCGACCGTTCTGCGACCGGGGAATATGGACAATCTCTGGCCGAGAAAGGAACCGGGCCATCAGAAGGAGGGTGCACTCCAGTAGTGGCACAAGTTCCGGCTTCCTGACAACATAGTCGCCATTGATCTGCTTAACAACCAACTCGGAGTCCTCTTTCACACACAGATGGGGCACGTCGATCTCGAGAGCTAACTCGAGGCCGGTGATGAGGGCATGGTATTCTTCCTCATTGTTGGTACAACCCTCTGACAACAGGAAAGAGTATGGCAGTACGGCCTGCTCTGGGGTAATGAAGACGATACCCAAACCCACTCTGTTGAGCTTAGGATTATCAAGTCTTCTACCGGTGGGGCTCCGGGAGGCACCGTCAAAGTGCATCTGCCAGCATGGACCGGCATGATCGACCGAGAGAATGGCCTCATCAGGAAAGCCTAGATCCAGCGGCTGATCCGCGGAGGTTGGGTGAGCAGCCAGAAAGTCTGCCAATGCTTGCCCTTTGATGGCCTTCTGAGACACATACCCGATGTCGAACTGCTGGAGAATCACAGACCACCACGCTAGACGGCCAGTCAACATGGGCCGGCTCAGGATATATTTCAACGGGTCTACCCGAGAAACCAACTGTACCTCATGGTGCTGCAAGTAGTGCCGTAATTTCTGTACGGCAAATACGAGCGCCAGGCAGCTCTTCTCGATGGGGAAATACCTAACTTCCGCATCGAGGAGCATGCAACTGAGGTAATAGAGGCTATTCTCTGTTCCCTCGTTGTTCTTCTGGGCGAGAAGGGCACCCAGGGACCGTTCCAGGGCGGTCACATAGAGGACCAGCGGCTTCCCGGATACAGGCGGCATCAGAACCGGAGGTTGCAGCAGGTACTGCTTGATTTCCTCGAAAGCGGTCTGACACTCTTTATCCCATACATAGGTGGCATCTTTCTTCATGAGCCGAGAAAAGGGATTACACTTGCCGGCTAGATTCGCGATGAATCGGCGTATATAGGCTAAGTGGCCTTGGAACCCTTGCAGTTCCCGGATGTTACCTGGGGGAGGCATCTGGCTAATCACCCTGATCTTCTCTGGGTCGATCTCAATACCCCGGTATCTTACCACAAATCCAAGGAACTTTCCGGAGGTGACCCCGAAGGCACACTTCAACGGGTTCATCTTCAGGCAGCGAGACCGGAGGAAGCCGAACACTTTCTCAAGATCTTTGAGATGGTCCTGACGTTGGCGCGATTTGACTACCAAGTCGTCGACGTAGCATTCCACCAGTGTGCCGAGGATTGGCTTGAATATGCGGTGCATCTCCCGTTGATAGGTGGCACCTGAATTCTTCAGGCCGAAAGGCATGACCCGGTAACAGAAGGTACCTTGGGGGGCCCTGAAGGCAGTGAACTCCTCATCCTCAGGGGCCATCCGAATTTGGTTGTATCTGGAGTATCCATCCATGAAGGAGAGGGCTTGGAACCCTTCCGTGGCGTCAATCAACAGCTCTGTCACTGGAAGGGGAAAATCATCCTTCGGACAGTGGCGGTTGAGATCGCGGAAGTCGATGCAGACTCTGATCTGCCTGTTCTTCTTCCTGACCGGCACAATGTTGGCCAGCCATTTGGGGTACTGAACTTCCCTCACGAAGTTGGCTTTGATAAGCTTGTCAACTTCGGCCTCAACCATGGCACCGTGGAATGGGTGCATCTTCCTGGGAGGCTGCTTGAACCCGCGATGGTTCGCCGGGAGACCAAGGCGGTGAATGGCTACCTGAGGGTCTAGCCCCGGCATCTCGTCATAGCCCCAAGCGAACACATCGCGGTGCTGCCTGAGAAAGTCCACATACTGCTGCCGCTCCTCAGAGGGCATGGCGGCACTGACCAATGTGGGTCTCGGATCTTCTTAGGTTCCAAGGTTCACTTGTACTAACTCATCGACCGTGGCGGAGACGCCCTCCTCAAAGGCTGGGGGTGCATCTTCCACGTCCTCTCCACTCGGGGAGGGATCGTCCACGGGAGAGGCTGCGTTGGCAACTGCATTGGGGCTACCAGATCCTACTGGGCCGCTGGTGCTGGCACGGGCAGTCGCGGTCATCTCATCAGGAGACTCACAAGCCGTCGAGACCATGGCTACGTCCAACCGTTGAATCGGGAGGACATAACCATCATCCAAACTTGCCCAGGGATCACTTGCAACAGCGACAGGCTCGACCTCACCTGCCAGGATCTGCTTATCCTTGCTCTTGTAATAGTCCGCGTCCAGATAGCGGGCTTCACATGAGGCAAAAGGAGAGGCATCTCCCTGAAGCACGCCTACTCGACCATTAAGGGAGTATTTGAGGCATTGGTGGTATGACGAGGGAACCGCCGCATGAAGGTGGAGCCATGGCCTGCCCATCAATGCGTTGTACGCAGTGTCTTGAGAGACTACCATGAATTCGGTGTTGGCAACCAAGTCACCGAACTGGGTCTTCAAACGTATATTGCCGACTGGGGTTTGCTCGGTGCGGTCGTACCCCTGGATCCTGAGGTCGGAGGGAATCAAGTCATCCTCAGACAACCCCAATCTCCGGAGCGTCAGAGTGGGAATCAGGTTAATCCCGGACCCCGTGTCGACAAGACAGCGCCAGACTTCAAGTCCATTGAACTGGCCGGTAACATACATCGGACGAATGTGCCCCTGTATAGGAGGGTCTTCATCCTTACCAGAAAACGAGATAACTGCCTGGCATTCGGCGTCCTCAATCGTTTCGGCGTGAAAGGCCTCTGCAGCCGCAACCTCTGTCTCAAACTGGAGGGGGATCTTCAGGGCTTCAGCGAGTTCCTCGCGCATCTCAGATGACATGCGCAGAGCCTCAAGGATGGAGAGTCTCGCTGGGATGTCGGCCAAGTGCTTCAGGACATCATACTTTTTGGCCAAGCGCGAGCCCCTGGTTGCAGGAGGTTGCTCTGCGGTTGGAGGCATGATGGGCCTTGCCGGTTGAACTGGCAGCCGGCTGGTACTTGGCGCATCTCTCTGTTCATTGGTTGAAGCCCGGGAAATGGTCACCGTACTGGGGTCAGGAGGCCGGGATGGACTCGTGGCAGGGCGGAGCTGATCGCGACGCGGCTGAGGCGGTTCTGCCTGATCCCATACCACAAACAGTGGCGGAGGCGAATCCGTCATCCCCGGATGGGGGGGCTGCGCATGCTGAACTCAGTTTTGAGCCTGCTGCCTGGTCTCAGTGGCGTGCACGGCCTGGCTGGAGGTACCAACTGCTGTGCCCCGACGACTCCTATTGTTGCGGCTCCTCCGACGGTGGCGACGACCGGGGACACTAGGGAGGTCCACCTGGTGCTCTTCAACGTCGGGAACCGAAAAGGGATTTACCAGCTCGACGGTATTAACCGAAGCGTACCCAATACTGTCATCGGACGAATCATCCACCACTGGGCGGATCCGAGGAGGGATCCCCATCTCCGGGGGCATGAAATCGCCGAGAGTGCGGGATAGTGGCGGAACTGGCGGGGCACGCTCTTCCTTCTTGCGCCACCGCCGTTTGCTCTTCTTGGAAGAGGCAGGCTGGGACGACGATGCCGAAGCAGAACCCGCAGATTCTGGGGGATCAGGCTGATTCAAGCACGCACGGATGATTCCATGGGCGCGAATGATCGTCTTGCGGGCCATCCAGTTTTTATACTTCTGGGATCCGCGGTCGGAGACCAGCTGCCATTCGTCCTCATTGCCGCTATCGTCATCTGATCCCACGAACACGCCCGCCACTTGTGCCGGAGCTGGGCCCAACCTGATTACATTGTTGTTAATCTGGTCTTGGAGCCAATCCTTAAACACATAGCACCGCTGGATGGTGTGCCCCAGGGCCCGATGGTAGGGGCAGTAGCGGGGGTTATCCGTGAGATGTGCCTCCTCCGGCCTCCAACACTCAGGCAGTCGCACAATCCTCTGCTCCAGGGCGCTCCGGAAATAACCGGGGACCTGATCCTCGTGAAATGAGTAGGTCAGGTATCGCGGGCCCCTGGGAGCGTGGTCTTGAAGAGGGGCTGGAGGGGCCTGCCGAGGAGGTGGACCCTGATTATCTCGCCTGGGTTGCGGCGGTACATTACGCGGAGGGGCCGGCCGGTTCTGAGGCTTCCGCTGCTGGGCCGGGAACTGAGCCCGTGGAGGCGGATTCCTGTGAGGCTGTGGAGCTGGTCTCACCGGCAGCAGCTCCAACGGCCTGGGAGCCTCTATCTGGGCGACAGCAGCGGGCTCAGCCCTGCTGGCTCTCCTTGCAGGAATCATAGGAGGCAGCGGGTGTGCCTGGCTAGCCTGTTGCAGGGCTTCCTCAAGACGTTGAGCTTTGTCTGAGAAGTCCCTGAACCCTCCGGGGTAATTCTAAGTGATCAAGGAAGGGACCAGCTCGGTCTTGACGTTCCCGACGCACATTGTCAGCAACTGCTCCTGATTCAATGGCATGTCAAGGGAATACGTGTGACCCTTCCATCGGGTGACGAAGTCCGCGACTCGCTCATCAGGCCTCTGCTTGCACTTGAAGAGGTCTGCGATACTCGTCTTCCGGGTCGTGGAACTGAACTAGTAGAGGAATTGTCTACGAAGGTCCTCCCAGCTAGTTATCGACCCGACGGGGAGCTGGCTGTACCAGACAAATGCCGGCCCTTCCAGCGTCTGGACAAAGCAGCGAAGCTTAGCGGCCTCTTGCTGCGCCGGAGTCCCCAGCATAGGCCCGCACCTCGAGTTGAAATGGTCCAAATGCTGTGGCGGATCTCTAGTCCTGTTGAAGGGGGCAAAAGTGGGATTCCCGAATCCCGGAGGCGCCGGCATGTCATCCACCCATGCTGGGTACGGCTTGCCGTCCGGTGGGATCGCCACTTGCCGAGTCTCGAAGGCCTCCAAGCGGGCGATGAGTGCCGCCATCGGATCGTCCGGACATGGGTTCCAGTCCTGGCGAGGATCTCTAACCACAAGCGCATTGCATGGTCCTTCAATCGGGTCGTCGGCCGGGTCGTCAAACTCGGCAGCTCGTGGGATGGCGGGCGGAGCGGCCCTTGGGGCAGCGGGAGGAATCCGAGCGGGGTCTCTCAGGTAGTCACGCCGCTCGGGAGGGTGTGGTGAAACATACCGCGCCTTCTTGCCATAGGCGATGGCCTCTCTCCTGTCGGCGAACCCGGCATAATCACGGTTACCCGGGAGAGTCTCATCGAGGAGTGGCTGTTCCTGTCCCTGCTGTCCTGGCCTAGGATCACCGTAGTCAGGCCGCTGCTCTGCAGCGCGCTCGGCGAGGAGCTGGTCAACCATCTTCTTCTGCTCGGCGAGCTGTTGACATAGCGTAGCCTTCTCGGGATCCTCGTCCGCCCTCTGCGTGGAGGCGGATGGGTCGGCGGGCTTTATGGCCTCGCCGTGCTCTTTACCTTTACCGACGTTTCGGCTCAACGTCAGTGCTTCAGTGGGTGCGGGGAGTCCCAGGAGGTTCCTCTGATGACGAGTAACTCTCACCGATGGATCCAACAGCGGCTTGTCTTCGGGGGGAGAGCCCCCGTCGAGAAGTTCCAAACCGTTACCATCCCCCGACAGGTCAGCCATGTTGACTGTTTCCGTCCCTGGGGATGTACCCTCAGGGCCGCCCAGTGAATCGGGCTGTCGGCGGATCGCACTGAAGCGTAGGGCAGCGTACTGCCCCCATCCACGGATATACACGTGGGGAGTGGCTTCCTCGATAACCTTGCGGAGTACTTGAAAACACTCAACGCATCGTTGTTGGAGGGCCTCGTGGTGCCCAAATGACCCGGGGTGCCGAACCGCGGGGAGCGTGGCCAGGTCAATTTGACGGCACTGCTCACCAATATCCTCCAGGTGTACTTGACTCCCGGGGTATGGCATTTGTAGGCGGTGAAGACGGGAGTGAGTCTCCCAGAGAGTTCGGCGGAAGCATTCGAACTCATCCGGGGTGAGCGATTCGGGTGCATCAAAGTCCGGTCCTGCGACTGGCCAAAACTTCTCAGGGAAGTGGCCCTCTGCAAGGACGGTCCAGAAGCTCCATGACTCAAACTCGGGACCCAGGTCTCCTTGGTCCTCTTCAATGGCTAGGAATGGGCGGGGAACCGGTAGTGGTGCCGAGGCGGGCCGCCGGGCCGACGGGCTGGCCGGCGGTGAATACGGCGAGCATGCCGATTGGCCTCCATATCCCGGGCCGCCCTCTGAGGGTGGCGGTGCCCTGGCTACCACATCACGATAGGACGGGCCGGCGAGCGAACATCCTGCCGTAGCGTCGGTGCTCGCCCGGGGTGCGCTAGATCGTGGTTCGACCGTCGGTCCCCAGAAAAAGTCTTCGGCTTCTCCGATCGAGGCAGAAGGCGCTTCCAGAGGGGCCGGTACCAACCGCAAGCTTGATCCTTGGGGGTCTACCAGGCCCTCGCTACTCCGGATATACCTTCGGAGAGAAGCGGGGATCATATCGATCTCGCTCTCGGGAAGTACGAGGCTGACGTACCGCATTCCTACCCCTGCCCCTGACTGGTGGGATTGGGGGGAGGGCTCTGTCGCCGAATCATACTCCGCCTACGAATCAGAGAAGCGAACCGGTCGGATCTCTGTCCGGAATTCCGTAACATTCCTCCCTCGGCGTCGACGCCTTGCCTTCCTGCCCCTGGGTGGTTCTTCGGGGCAGGGCTGACCTCTGTCCTGGCGTCCTCCGGCCGCACTGGTGCTGGGGCCAAGAGGACTGGAAACCAAGGTGCGAGGGGCACCGGGACAGATATCGAAGGGGACGCGGGGAGAGATGATTCCGGGCAGGCCTCCGGGCCGAGATCGGAAGGCGGGGTGACCCATGCCTCTTGGATCGGCCACACGGAGTAGACCCTGTTGGCGAATAGCGCTACCGCGAGGTGGTCCGCGGTGGCTATTGTCTGTACCAGCAACCGGGAGAGTCAACCCAACCTGCCTTTGGGGCGGTCGGGGCCTCGATCCGGGTCGGGCATAGAAGTGCCCCTGCTCAGGATGCGCAGGGGCCTGGCGACTGGAGCCAGCAGTGGCTTGAGCCAACGCGGCCGCTGTTGCTAGGGCCCCAAGGTGGGAATCCTCTTCCGCTCAAGCCCGACGTTGGCGTCGAGACAGACGAGTCGGGATGAGCGGCGCGGGTAGGTGGAGAGCTTGTTCCTCGACTTGAGAGGCCTGGCGGCGATGTCGCCGTGGCCTGACAGGAGCCCTCATCGCGGATCCCTGGGGCGAATCCCGGATAGGGTGGTCCCGGGCATCTTCCACCTCATCCGCATAGGGGAAGGAACTGTCGGAGCGTTCCGGGGATAAACTCCCGAAACGGTTGGACGTCGAGGTAGGCAGCGGTGCCTCCCTGCGCGGCCCTCGGGGGCGGCGTTGGTGGCGAGGTGCAGCTCCCTCGAGGTCTAGGCGAACCATGTCCCTAGTGGGGATGACTCCCTCTTCCTCATATCTCCGCACCAAGTTATTGATCATCCTTCTTTGGATGACCTCCGAGGGGGAGAGAGGGCGTGGTTGCCCCGCAGCTGCGGCTGCTGGCACGGCTGTGGAACGGGCGGGACCGCGCGGAGTAGCCGCGTCGGTGTTTCCCCTACCCCTGCGCCAGTGGGCGGGTGGCGATCGGGCACTGGATCGGGCGACCTGATTTCTGAAAGCAGGGAGAAGATCCCATTAACACTGACAGGAAAAGGAATCGACAACCAACCATTAGTGCCACTATGCCTTCCATGGGGGGGAACCCAGGCCCTCGACGTCGCGAGACGGAGTGCCCGATTTCCCTTCCCCAGCCCCTGGCGGGTAAAACTGAATGCTCGGTCGAGCAGCATGCTGGTCTTCCAACACCTCTGAAAGCCATCGGTCTTCGTATTGAGGAGAATAGATTCACGTCGGGTTCACCATTTTTCTGTTTCGGTGCGGATGTGCGTCGGGTTACGCTGTTCCGCCAGGACGCGTTCGCGCGTGCACCCGTCAACCCGAGGGGATGGGCGCGCGGCTTGTGGTCCCGCAGTCCCTCTTTCCAAGGGCGGGCGGCATTCGTCCCTTATTCAGGGGCGTCTGCTCCTTGATCGAAACCGGGATGATGGGACGTCGGCTCCTCCTTCCGTGGACGTCTCCTCGGAACTCGTCGCCTAATCCGGGTCTCCCTCATAGATTTAAGAATGTTCGTGAATCTCGTTCCCGGTGCCATATCTTCATGGACACCGGTTAATTACGCAGCTTCCGCCCGGATGCTCCAAGGAGTCTGGTCGGGGCAGCAACCTGCGGTGAGGAGACCGGGTGGCTCTGGGTGTTGGGGGCGTGTCCTAACACTGCGCCTCTGCATGTCTGCCTTCCGTCCCTAATAGGGCTTCTCGAAGGCGTGATGGCCTGAGGCATCCTGCGCTTGGCGCGGGGAACTGTGTTACCTGAGGTTTTCCTCAGCTTCCCATGTTTAACACGGGGTATGCCGCGAGTTTAACGTCCAGCGGGGACGGCATCAGACTGATCAACACGAGGAGTGGATCAGATGACAGAACCCCTTGCGGGGAACCTCCGACGCTGGGGCCAGCACATGGGCGGCTTCCCGAGTGAAGTGGAGTGGAATGAAATGGCATGACCCCACCGGGATGTGACGGCCCGGGTAAGGATCAGGATGGATGATGGAGTGAAGAGCTTGGACCCCGTAGGAGCTTCCTACGTACCGCGCGTTAGCGCGGATCAAAGTCAGCGTAGTTCGGATATACAGTTTAACGTCATGCTGGACGTCGGCAAGCCGACTCACGAAGAGGTCGAGGCCACCGGGCGGAGGATTGAACCGAACCACCTCGCACAGAGGGGGATGGAACGGCCGGGTGGATCACAGTTTCACGTCATGCTAGACGTTGGCAAGCCGACTCACAAGGAGGTCAAGGCTGCCTGGAGAAGGATCGAACCGAACCACCTCACACAGGGGGGGATGGAACGGCCGGGTGAATCACAGTTTCACATCATGCTGGACGATAAAAGGAGAAATAGAAAAAAGGGGC
The DNA here is from genome assembly GCA_963277665.1 of Viscum album. Classification (NCBI taxonomy): domain Eukaryota; kingdom Viridiplantae; phylum Streptophyta; class Magnoliopsida; order Santalales; family Viscaceae; genus Viscum; species Viscum album. The sequence continues at coordinate 410,673,251 of OY728130.1, forward strand.
AGTGGGGAAGCACAATGGAGATACACACGTGCAGTCCCCCACAAAGGCGGATTCATAGGTGAATCAACGCAAGTGTGAACCCGGGAGGGGTCCACTGATGGACGAACCGACGTAAATACGACCGGGATGACCAGGTGGTGGGCTTGAACCTCGGAGAGGCTTCCTACGTACCCTGTTTAGAAGACAGGGATCAAAGTCCACGTAGTTCGTTCTGGAGAGAGAAATAGAAGAAGGCAGTGGGGAAGTGCAATGGAGATACACATGTGCAGTCCCCCACAAGAGCGGATTCATAGGTGAATCGACGCAAGTGTGAACCCAGGAGGGGTCCACTGATGGACGAACCGACGTGAATACGACCGGGACGACCAGGTGGTGGGCTTGAACCTCGGAGAGGCTTCCTACGTACCCTGTTTAGAAGACAGGGATCAAAGTCCACGTAGTTCGTTCTGTCTGTAACACTCTACCCTCGTGGGCGAAGGCCACTCCAATCCCGACATCCCTGCAGAGACACGCGGGTGGGGGCCACATCCAGACCGGGGGGATCCTGCGTGCGAGACACGGGATCAGGTGATGCGGACGGTTTAACGTCTTGCCGGACGAAGTACAGTTTAACGTCGTGTGTTGAGGACGAAGCGGACGGTTTAACGTCTTGCCGGACGAAGTACAGTTTAACGTCGTGTGTTGAGGACGAAGGTGCTTGGCAGTTTAACGTCTTGCAGTGCGGACGATGGTGCAGTTTAACACCGTGCGGGACGTAAACGCCTGGCAGTTTAACATCTTGCAGCGCGGACGTGGCACAGTTTAACGTCATGTTGGACGTATGCACCTGGCAGTTTAACGTCTTGCAGCGCGGACATGGCACAGTTTAACGTCATGTTGGACGTATGCACCTGGCAGTTTAACGTCTTGCAGCGCGGACGTGGCACAGTTTAACGTCATGTTGGACGTATGCTGCCGCCTAATGGGTCAGTGTCACTTCGCGCAGGCCTGGAGGGCCGCACGGGAAGAAAACGTACGTTGCGGGCACCCGGGATGAAGGTCATCGGGCGCCACGCAGGCGGGTACCCTCAGGGAGTCAAAGGGGGCGACCCTGGCGGCTTGCGCGCAAAAGAGGAGCTTTGCGCGCAATACCGCAGGTCGGCGCGCAAAAGAGCGGGCTGGCGCGCAATTGGGCCAGCACTTTGCACGCGGATGATAGAGATTGCGCGCACCGGGCTTCGGATAGCGCACAGGGGCAACGGCTCATTCTTTAATGAATGACCACTTTGGAAATGGGGGGTGCGCGCAATCGGGTTGGATTGCGCGCACCCGGGGGCAATTGCGCGCAAGAGGCTTCTTTTGCGCGCGAATGCCTTTGGGTGAATATTTATTCAAAGGAAAGGAGCCAAAGGGATTGCGCGCGAAGGCGAACCCCAAGGCTTTCTTGCGCGAAAGAAAAGAGGTTACCTGAAGATTGGCATTGCGCGCGGAAGGGGTTGGATTGCGCGCACGAGAGACCGTTCGAATTCTGGAAACCTTCAAAACGTCGGGGGTCGCCTTATATTTATAGGCAACCCCGGGCGCGGAATCCAGTTCGCGGGCGTGAAATTCTCTTCGCGGGCGCGGAATCGGGACCGGCGCGCAAGGGAGTCGCGCGGGCCACTGGCGCGCAAAATTGCGCGCAGGCCCAGCGCTTTGCGCGCATCCCGGGAGGTTTGCGCGCGGCTCATCAACTTTGCGCGCGGACCTCCAAAATTCCGCGCAAGTCCTCCGGGCCCTCCGAAACGTGCTTCCGACTCCAAATATGACCTCGCTTTCCGCATCCGGAGCTTCGTTTGGGAACAACGAACTTTTCCGGCGTCTACAATTGGTTATAAGGTTAAATTTCATTTTTCGGGTTTGTTTGCTTGCTTGGTTTTATGTATCGGTTCATGTTTGGATAAAGATGTATGATGAAGGTTGTTGTCCAAAATTGAAGTTATATTTTATTATTTAACAAATAGAAGGATAAATGATTGAAAAAATAATTTTGTTACTTTAAGTGAAGTTGAATCATTATATAAATTATTTGTGACTACCTTTTGGGTTAATTGGTGGTTTTTTTCCACATAGAACAAATTTGTTTTATAAACCAAAACCATGTTTACAAAAGGATTACAGAACCATATATGATTCATAATACGTTTATTATTTTATGGTTCAACCATGAAAATGGTTTCATGACCAGAATTGAATATGGTAATGGAGATTGATAACTCGGCATCCTTGATTGTGCTAAATTAACACATCTCAAATGGTGTTTTCATTTATTACAAATAAAATATGGGGAAAGGAGATAAAATAATGAATTATCACAATATAATAATATATATATAGTACATTTATGTTACTAGAGTTATCATACCATTTGTTGGAAGGGAGGTGAGTAATGAAATGAGATAAAAAAGAACATAAAACAAATAAAGGAAGATGAATTTACCTCTTGAGTTTAACTCCTTTGAGAGCCTCTTAAGATGAGAGGATTTGGTATTTTGAATGGACTAGGGGATTTTAGATGTGGGGAAGGATCTTGGGAAGATATTTTTTCAGAATATTGGCAAGGAACATGGCATGAGAGGAGTGAAGATAATAGTTGAGGACGAGTTGTATTTATAGTGGAGGGGAGGAGAGTTTTTATAATATTATAATCATTAAATTTTTATTTCATAATAAGACAAGAAATATTGATTATTACATGACCAATAATTGTATTAAGTTCATATTATTTCGAACCAATTGTTCTTACATCAGAAGACCATCATCAATGACTTAATAAATCCATTATTTAGCATTTATTGTAAATTATAGTATTTTACTATTCACCAAAAATATAAGTATTTTTTAAAAATCCCAGAAATTCACCCTAACCATTTCTTGACATTTAGAATCCAAAAATAAAATCCATTTTTCAAAAATAATTTTCTAAATATGGTTAAATTAATTAAAATCACAATTTACTCGAAAGTAACAATTTTAAAACATTTATTTTCTTATTTCAAGATATAGGTATATCATACTCCCACCTGGATATTATTTCTATACTATCATAGGTAAGGTTACTATTCAATAGAGTATGTCACTATTCATAAGGGTAACATTACTATTCATAAAGGTATGTTAATATTCACCAAAAATTAAGTTGATAATATTAGACTTCAAATAACTTACTGATCGCAACTGTGTATGTCAAATTTTAAAAATTCAAATCACATTAGTAAAAAACTTTTTTTAAAGGCTGCATAGAACTTAGTGATTCATTATGTTGTAATTTCATGTGATTATATGTCATGTTTATAATAAAGGAACTTTCATTAATAAAACAATGAGTCGTTACATGCATGCTCTCATGCATGAGTTGTTCATTCGAAACTATTGATGAGGAAGGTAAACAAACTACTAATCATTGGAACTTATCTAGTAGTCAAGGTCCATTTAGAATAATATCCTTTCATTTATATTTAAGCATCTAAATTTTCACTGAATATATTGTTCACAATAAGATAGAGAAGGTAATATAAAGGCAATTGAAACCAAGATAAACAACACCCAATAACATTATTGTTGTTTTGAAAGTTCAAGGATATATATTCCCTTAAATTGTATCAACTATATGAAGCCTAGAAATATTAAAGGATATACATTTCCCCTATCATGTAATCATTTTTGTTTTAATGATAATTAAGGTCTTGGAAATTGACCCAATCCTTCAAGGATTAGGCTCTCACATTGAGGTTCAAACTTGTAAATCCTTGGGTGTGGTGCTATCAATTACATTACTACTTAAACATAGGTGTGTAATACTTAATATTGAGTATAGATTTTCCTTATATTGTAATATAGGATTAATTCTAAAATCATTTATAAAAATATCTACCACAGATTCATCCCCCCCCCCCATAGTGGTATTCTAACTGACTTGGATACTTCAACTAGTATCATAGTAAAGTGGGTTCCTTGTGAGATCCTAACATTACAAAGTATAGATATTGTAAATTTATTTAATAGAAATTGAGTTCCTATTTTTTATAGGAATAACTTTCATGGGTGGAAGAACCGAATGATATCCTATTTTCTTTCTCAAGGATTGAAATTTGGTGATATTATTACTATGGTCTTTTAACCTCTTACAAGAGATAAACCTATTACCTTTATTGAAAATAGAAACCTATAGGTATATGAGAAGGTTATTAATGTCATAATATCATACTTGGTATAAAAATTATACTCAATATTAATATGGATCATAATTTCATTATAAATGTGTGTAAAACTAGAAAATATGTATGAAGGTAAAGTCATGATTAAGGACGAAAATTTGTATATTTTAATGGATAAATTTGATGACATTATGATGATGGAAGATGAGACTTTTGATGAATATTTCACCATCATGAATTAGATATTTAGTCACATTATGGGATTTGGTGACAAGCTATAAGATTCTATTATTATCAAAAAAACTTATGGGAAAATTTCTAGTTATATTTGATCCAATGTTTTTTGATATATAAGATGTATTAGATCTTTCCCTTGGTGAATTACATAATACCCATATTAATTTTGAAATAATAAAAGCACGTGTTCTTAATAAAAATTAGAAGTGGGTTATAAATTTAAAATTCAAGAACAAAATGATTATTAAGGAGATGGAAGTTGAAAACTCCCGTAATACATATGGAGATGATGAGAGTGATTAAAATCATGACATGTTTATGAATTTTATCTAAAAAAATTAAAAAATAGGTAAGGGGAAATATAAAAGGAAAGCCTATATTTAAATTATTTATGTATAAATGTAAAAGAAATTTTACTATATATTTTTTGGGAAGAAATAAGATTATGGAGATCGATTATGATGTGGGTGAAGATAATACTTAGTGGATGTGAAACAGAATTTATTTCAAAGAATGTGAGAATTCAGATGAACGTAAAAATAAGATGAAAATAAGATATAAAAACAATAAGTTGAGTAAGTAAAAAATAAGACTATTCTACCTCAATCTGTGATTCTAAAAAATATAGTTCTATAATTGACTCCAATTTAATGACACATATTGAGAAAAAAGAATACAGATCAAGTGGTGAAGTAGGATAGGGAGGGGATGATACATTTATGGTGCACATTTTGGGAACTAATGTTGAATTATATCATGAAATAAATAATAAACTTAAGAAAGAAGAAAAAGCTCTTAAGAAGGATATGAGAAAAATAATGAAAGATGGATATGAGATTTTTATTAGAGAAAATGGTCACATTGAGGAGATAATGTTTCTCAAATTATAAGTGGTCAAGTGGGAGAGAATCATTAAAGAACTTGAGAATAAAATGGTTGATCATGGAAAAATATTTAATCCAACTAAATCAAGGAATCTTAAGTCATTTTTTCTTTTCTCTTTTTCTACCCATGCTTCGACATTCAAGTTTGTTTTCTCTTGAGACCTTGTATCCTTTTTGAAACCCCCTCATATATTCCTCTGATATTCCCTCCTGGCTACCGCGTTTAGGACCCAATGCTGGTCTACTGCATTGATTTTACTTGGGAGGATTGGGATGTGTAGGTTGAGACACACTAGTGTCCTAGGATTTTGGATTTAATTTCTACTTCAATCTGATCCTTGGTGGTTCTCGTCCATGGTATCATGATGATGGTTATCCTTGTTTCATGGTCTTGAGAAATAGTGGAGATGGTGGAACATTTATAGAATTTATTTTTTTGGTCCTTCATCCACTAAACTCTACCTTGACTCCAAAGTGCATCACCCCTTCTAGGTCGGTCTAGTTCGATGGTTCATTTAGAGTTTTGGGAGGAGTGGTTCGAGCAGTTGACAACATTTGGGAGGTGTTTTCTGCATGGATTCTTATCCGCTATCCCCCTTTTTCATTATGTTGATTCTATGTGATTTTTTCTTTGTACGGGTTTCGTCTTTCTTGTTTGTGATGATGGAGAAGGTTATGGTTTCTAGTTTCTAGGGAGTAGGTTCACTGATAATGGTTACAATTCAGGTTTCATGGTGATGGTATGTCAGTTGTGCTATCTTGGGGTGCGATTTGAGGCTGGTGATAATGTTTTTTTCTACCTTAGGTCTTTATGGTACATTTTTCAAAAACTTTTTATTTTTTTCTGATATTAGAATGTTGGATTTGATGAAAAATGGTGATGTGGTGGCTAATGAAAATTTTTGGTGTTTTTAGACTTTAAATTTGTTTATCATTGGAGGTTAGTGATGGTTTTGATTTTTTGTGGTATTTTTAGTGTGAATTTGGTCTACTTTGTTTTTATCTTGGTTTGAAATTTGTTAAAGTTGACACTTAACACTAAAAAGAATTTTTAGAAAAAAAATATGGATTTGGAGTGAGGTGTCCTAAGGGTAAGAATACTCTTAAAAAGATGAATAGTGAATGTTAAAGTTTTTAGAGTGAATTTTGAGTCATCATAGGATATTGAGAGACCTTTTGTATCATCGCAAGTAAATTCTACACCTTCTATATAAAAAAATGTTGAATCTATTTTAGCTAACAATGTAGGTTCAAAGTCCCAATATGAAAGAAACTAACATGAAAAAAAAATCGAATATGATTGGTATGGAAATGAGGAAATTAAGAATTATTAAAAGAGGAAAGTATCCCCAAAAACTATGCAGAATAATTTTGATATTTATCAAATACAAAAAACATATTTCAAAAGATATACTCAATAGTTTCATGGAAGAACCAGTTTTAGCGTCCATTGTTAGTGTTTTGCTGGGTATGGGCATAAATATTATGTTTTTTGTATAATATGTCTCTTACATGGAATCAAAGAAGGAAATAATTAAGGGGAGATATTTATAGAATAGAAGTAACAAGTCCATGGTAAACAAATTGAAAATTAAATACCACATTTGGTTCATGTTCAGAACAGGTTTAAAGGCCTTAAAGAGACTTGTGGAATGTATGACTAGAAACTTCACTATGTTATGGACAGTACGGCCAAGATTCCAAGTAAAAAAACAATAGGTTACATAAATAAAGGAGTCTTAACAAAAAAAACCAAAGCTGGATGGTAACTCATTGTTGAGGTGGATCTCAAAGAAAGTAAGAATAGAAATATATGGATCTTTGATAGTGGATTCTCATCACACATGACCTAGAATTAAAATTGAAAAACATAAATTAACATGATAGTGGTGTAGTGACTTTTGGTAGTGAGATATCTCTAAGATCAAAGGATTCATAATAGCTAAAATTGAGGCCCAAAAGTTGAAATCAAAAAAAAAATTATTGATGGTGTACAACATAATCTTTTAAGTGTGAGTATGTTTTTTGATTATGGAAATGGGGTTAAATTTTAGATAATTTTATGCCTTGTCAAAATAATTAAATATGTAAATTTTTCTATCATAGGAGAGAGGATAATATGGAATATCTTATAAATAATAAATTATAAAAAGTCTGGTTATCTATTTTCAAAATATGAGAATAGACTATGACATAGATGGTTTGGTCATCTATGTCAGAATATTTTTTTTAAAAAACATCTAAAGCATATGTGGTGAGGGACTAGTCTAACCTCAAAAGAGAAAGGGAAGATATTTTTGAGACATTCCATAAAGTGAAAATGACTAAATGAAAACATAAAAGTGATGAAATTTATACCACCAATCCCCTATAGTTGATTAATTTTGATTTATGTTGACCCATGAGACACAATTCCACTAATGGTGATATTCATTTCATCACATCTACATACTATTATACTATAATTAATAATTTGGGGTTTATAAAAAATAAATTTGGGGTAGTGGATTTGTTCAAAATCATCATAATGGTAGTTGAGATAGAGTACGGGATGGGTATCAAGAAATTCCTATCTTAAAATGGGAAGGAGTTCTCAAGTGTATCATATGAGTTATACATTAAAAATATGGTATTAAACATCAATATAGCACTCCTTACACACCCTAAAAAATAAAGTAGATGAAAGAAAGAAGATTTTGGTTGAAATGGTAAGGAATATGTTAGCAGAGCACAATATCTCAAAATTTTATTAGAGGGAATTTTCTTTCAAAGCATTCCATAATAAAAATAGATTCATTCTAGATATAAATTCCAAAAATGAATTCCTATGGATTTTAATATAATAAAATCACATTTGGTACTACTTGAGCGTGTTTGGTATTCTATATATTATAAAAAATAAGAGTGAAAAGTTGGGTAAATATGATGAGAAGGTTGAGGAGGGTGTCTTTTTAGGATACCTATCTAGTGGGAAGGGATTCAAATACTAGAACAAAATGATTCATAAAGTGGTTGATGATTATTATGTGATAATCATTGAAAATAAACCTAAAAATTATGATTTAGATAAAGTATAAATAGATAAATTTTTTGAATATATAAAACATATTTCTAATAAAACTACTGAAGAACACATTGAAAATTTAACCATATGTATTAAATGTTGACTCTGATCAGACTAGTGATGAGGAGGATGTTCCAAAAAGTAAAACATATATGTATTAGAAATTGAAGAATCATGTTTATATAGAAAATACCATTAGAAATAAAAATACTCATGTTAAAACCAAAAGTAGATTGATATGTGAAGATCAAACTTCTCAAATCACTTACGTTGAGCCACATTTAGTGACTAAATCTTTTAGGTTTGAAGAATGGATTGGAGTTATGAATGGGGAATTGGATTAGATATATTATAATACCACTTGATACCATATTCCAAGACCAAATAAAAAATCTTACGGGGACTAAGTGGGTTTTTATAATTAAATTATATGATAAGGGAGAGATCATAAGGAACAAGGTCAAACTTTTTTTTATAAAGGATACTCTCAAGATAAGGGGATTGATTTTGGAGAAATTTAATCTTGATTTGTGATATTGTAATCCATCAAAATGTTCCTTATTGTGGTAGCTTATATTTAGTAAAAAATATATCATATGGATGTCAAATATTCCTTCTAGAATGTGGATATCGAATAAGAGGTGTATATTGAGAATCTAGAAGGTTTTTGTCTTGATAATGATAATTATAATGCATGAAAAATGGATAAGGATTTGAATGGATTGAAACAAGGCAAAAGTTCCTGGTATTTAAAGTGGTGCATCTATTTGAAACACCTACAATTCACAAAATTAAAAGTGAAAAAAAAACTTATGTATCAAATAATTAAATTTAGGTACACTTATTATTATTGTATATATTGATGACATAATTTTCATTGGTGATGAGGAAAGTTCCTGTCAATAATTTTCCAAATAAATGTAGAAAAAAATTGAGATGTCTATAATTTATAATCTAATATACTTTTTTGGATTACAAACGATGAAATATGAGAACTATATTTTCTATTCCAAGAGAAATTTGATTAATATATTTTGAAGGATTTTGATATGGAGGAGTAAAAACCAATATCTACACCTATTAAAGTTGATTTGAAACTATAAAAACATGTTATATGTGAGGGAATTAATTAAATATAGTTTAGAATACTTATTGGAAGCTTTCTATATCTCACAACCACTAGACTAGATATTGTTTATATTGTGAGTCACTATACTAGATATTAGAGTGACCTAAAGGAGTCACATTTTATGGCTAATAAAATATTTATTATATAACACCCCTAGAATATTTCTCCCTCACATGACTGATTCAGGTGGTAATGTGACTTCAAGAAATCCTCCCCATACGGAAGAAGCTACTGACTGGCAGTGAGGGTCTGAAGAATATATTGGGGAGACTATTCCCTCTGGAATAGAGTATAAATAATAATAGAGATAAGATAAATCAATCCTGAAATACAACTCAATATATGATAGATATATACTAACAATTCAAATAAGAATAATAAACCATGTCATGTCATACTGTGTTACAAAATATATGTCATGTTAAAAGTCATATAAAAAATAACTAAAAACATATTTAAAAATAAATACCCCACAAACCCCAATATCAAACTCCATTCTTGGTCCCATATCCATACTATAATCCCTTCCATAAAATCAACCAATCAAGTAAAATTCTGTGTTCCCTTATCTAGACCTACATCCCTAAAATTTACATTAGTATGAAATAGAAACCTAAATAGGTTGTGAGTACTAATTAGTAGTCCAACCCACACATTGTCTAAACAATATAGTTTGAATAAATAGTGCATTAAGGAGTATTATAAACAATGGAATTAACTCATAAATTAATACATATTGTTAAATAAACTGACTGACCCTCGATATTTGGGTTGACACCCTGGGTTAACCAAACCTGCTTCGGCACAATGCTGGATACCTATGATAATTTTTGGATTCTCCTTCCAAGGATGACTCACCCTTGCCAATGGTGTATTATCTTATCAAGGATGAATTTTCCATTTCATTAATAAGTAATTGTGTTTCTTTCCCTTAGGAAATAACGTAATTGTGCATCTCACCCTCAAGCATCAAATATAACCATACATCTCACCCTAAGTCATCATGTAACCATGTATCTATCCCTTAGATGGTATGAACTCATGCATATATCCCTCAAAAAATTTCTACCATACATATAAACCTCAAGAAGTATTTAACCTTGCATTTATCTCTCATTTGGTATTTTTCTATGTAACACCCCGAGATTTTATGAAAAATATTCTTTTTAATTTCATTAATGTCTTGTGTTGTACGCTACACCAAAAGGAGCTTTCACAACACGTATCCTTGACTTTCCTTTCATTACACGCAATCGCGACCTTCCTGGATAGCGTGTGTAGTACGCAATACCGAGTTTCACTAAACAACGATATGCTATTAAAATATTATTAAAACTTGCAGTTATGAATAGTAATAACCACTTTTTTAAATTTTTTAAATTTTATTTTTCAAAATCGACTTCATTTTTGGATTCGTAATATCGAAATTAGCTTAGGGTGAAATTTTGGTAATTTTCAGATAACTTTCATATTCTGATGAATAGTGAAAATTACTAAATTTTAATTAACCAAAAGGCCCAGGAGTGAATCAGAGATCCACCCCTACCAAAATTTATTAAATAAAATAAAGTACAAAGACAAGCATCAGAAGGGGGGTTTGCAAAGACGGGAGAACAACTTCCCACCCGCGTCATCCTCAACAAAGCGCACACAACACTCGGGAGCAACAAAGGACCATTCCGAGCATGACTCCTCAATGGCCTTCTTTGATAAAGGATCAGCGACCTGATTGGCCTCCCTGTAAGCATGGGTCACATCAATGACAATGAGATCAAGAAGACGTAGACATTCAATCCAATGAGGCATTAAGACCCAAGGAACATTCCTGGATCGCTTCTTGAGAATGTCCACAGCCACCATAGAATCTGATTCCAGCCATATAAATCTCCAGCCAAAATGGACAGCATAATTAATGGCTTTGATCATTGCCCATAACTCAGCTTCAATGGCAGAGCCCTGCCCAATATAATGATAAAAACAGCCTTTGACAAAGCCCCGATAAGTACGAAAGACGCCGCCACAACCCGAAGGTCCTGGTGATCCAGCCGCCGCACCATCAACATTGATTTTCAGCCAGGAAGGAATAGGAGGAATCCATCGGATATATTTTAGGACCAATGGTTTCCTAGGTCTGCCGCTCACACCGAAGTTCCTCAAGACAATGAAGTCATTCAAACCATTTTCCATGCACCCAGTTTGTATCTTTGAAGCAGTACAAACAGACCTGTGAATAGCTCTAATACCAGGAAAAAAACTGGGCGTGGTGTCCTCAAAGAGTTGAGCATTTCGAGCCCTCCAAATGAACTCAAGCAAAGAGGAAACTGCAACCATAATAATATTTCTAACCTGATCACTGCATCGGCCCGAAGCAGCAGACTGGAGAAGATTATCCAGAGAGGTGACATTCAAACAACACCCTATCATATCTTGAATATATTTCCAAAGCCTGGAAGCAAAGGAGCATGAGAAAAAAAGATGATCAATAGATTCCACAGCCGCGCGGCAGATGGGACAAGCCGAGGCCATGTGGAAACCAGCTCTTTGAAGGGTGCAGTGGACTGGGAGTCTTCGTTTCCAGATTTTCCATAAAAGCAAGTAAACGGAAGGCGGAATGAAGATAGTCCTGTATGCAAGCAGCCACCGAGGAGTAGGAGTCTGCCCATTATAGAGGAATCTGTACATATCTCGTGTGGTAAGGATGCCATTGCTACTCGGTTCCCAAATAAAGGTATCACGGTCCATGTACCGATAATTGAGAATTTCAGATTTAAAATGGGGAGGGATGAGCTCCAAAAATTCCGGACTGGCAGCCTGCAGGTCAGAAATCCGAGCAGTTGACAGGTGGGAAGGGATCTGGACAGCCTCTTGAATAGGTCTGGAAAGCCAAGGAGTGGTCCAAATATTCAGCATTGAGTCCCTACTGACCAGCCATTTTGTGGAGGCCGAAAACCCAATAAAGGAAGACCTCAAAGCAGGCCAGACAGAGGATAAAAGATAGTGAGGATAGTCTTCCCAAAGACGTGAGATAAACCGGCCAGCAATGAACTCCATGGAATAATCAGAAGATGTGAGGAGGTTCCAGGTAAATTTTCTAACCAGGGCCTCATTGAAAAGGGCCAGATCCTTGATGCCAAGCCCCCCCATTTCAAAGGGCTTGATTCAATCCTTCCAGGACACCACAACAAGCTTCCTTTCAAACATAGAACCAGTCCAAATGAAATTCCTAATAAGCCTTTGGAGCTCCTTCAGAAGATTCCTTGGCCAACGGTAGATAGAGAAAGCATAAACAAACATAGAAGTGATCACAGAATTAACAAGACAGATTCGTCCGGCTTGGGTCATAGCTTTTCCTTTCCAATGGGCCATTTGAGTAGTGATACGAGAGAAAAGAGACTCAAGATAACATCTCTTAACCCTTCCCCAAAAAAGAGGAACACCAAGATAATTAAAAGGAAGCGAGCCCTTCCTAACCCCAAGAGATCTCGAAATTCTGCGTTGCTTTCTAATGGAAACTCCCTTCCCAAATACCACGAAGGACTTTTGAGGACTAATGGCCTGCCCTGCCACATCTTCATAATGACTAAATATGGCTTTAATAGAATTGACAGTCTTACAATCAGCCCTTCCAAAGAGCAGGATATCATCGGCATAAAGGAGATGAGAAGGGGCATGAAGATCCTTTTCCGCTGGAATCAGATTATACAAACCACCTTGGACCAGATTATTGAGACAATGACTTAAATAGTCCTCCGCAATAGCAAATAAGAGACCTGATAGAGGATCCCCTTGACGAAATCCCCTATAGCATTTGAAAAAACCCCTGGGAGATCCATTCACCAAAACAGATAACCGAGCACTCCTAAGGATAGAATGAATCAGATTTATAAATCTCGCGGAGAAGCCATACATCCTGAGAATGGATAGCAGAAAACTCCATTTCATAGTGTCAAAGGCTTTGGAGATATCCACTTTCATGGCGAAGGTCCCTTTCTTAACCCTCCTTCTCATAGCATTGATACATTCAGAGGCATTAATAATACAGGTTTGAATATTTCGTCCAGGGACAAACCCAAATTGGTTCGGGGTGATGAAACCTTTGACCACTGGACCCATCCTGGTGGAAATGATTTTGCTGATTATCTTAGGTATGGTGTTCCCAATAGCAACCGGTCTGAAGTCCTTGATGTCACTTGCATTCTCCTTCTTAGGAATCAAAGCAATGAAATTAGAGTTGGCACCATAATTCATGGAAGAAGAAATGAAGAACTGCCTGACAGCATTCACCACTTCCTCATGGACAACATCCCAGTTGAACATGAAAAACTTGTTTGAGAACCCATCCGGCCCTGCCACACTATCAATGTTAAGAGAAAACAATGCATCCCTAACCTCCTTCCCTCCCGGAGGCTTAGCCAGATCCTCATTAAACTGATCATCAATGGAAGGCAGAATATTCTGGGCAATCAGATGAGAAAGATCCGGTCCATTATCAGTATACAGATCAGAAAAAAAACTCACAACCGCATTAGAAATTTCAGATTCTGCAGTGTACAATATTCCATTAATCCTAATAGCAGATACGCCTCTTCTAAATTTCCTTTCCTTATGAAGACGGTGGAAGAAATTAGAGTTTCTGTCCCCTTCCTTCAGCCATTTGACATTGTAAAGGGATCTGGCCAGCTTCTCCTTGGTATTGAGCAGATCATCCAGCTTTGAGATAGCCTGAGTCTCATCACTGGATGGCATGGAATTAAACTGATTAATATTCTGAAAATTCAGAAGATTCATCTCAGCATCATGAATGTCCTCATCAAGCTTCGAAAATGAATTCTTACTCCATTCCCTAAGCCTCATCTTAGTAATCTTGAGCTTGGAAGATAGAATATGAGAGGCAGATCCTATACACCCAGAACTCCAGGAATCAGTGACAATCTCCCGACACCCCTGAATCACAAGCCATGCATTATTGAATTTGAAGGGAATGGGAGCCGTACGTGGGACACCATCTGAAATATCTATCACCTGGGGATTATGGTCAGAGTGGAGCTTAGGAAGCAACAGCCCAGAAGCACTAATGGTACCATTATTATCATCAAGTTGAATAAAACACCTATCTAACTTGCTGGCCTGCCTCCCATTGAGAGTGTAACGGCCCCACGTAAAATCAGCACCAGCTAGAGAGACTTCAATAAGATTGCAAGAATCCATGCATTGTGAGAAGTCATTGGCAGCAACCCTGTTAAAGCAGGAACCGGTTTTCTCCTCCGGTCTTAAGACTGTATTAAAGTCACCAATGATGATCCAGATAGGATGATGATTAGTAGACAAAGAAGACAGATCATTCCATAGATCTCTCCTTTTCAAATAAGAGTTGGCGGCATAAACACAGGAAACAAAGTAAGAGATCCCATTTAAGCATAAAGAAACAGAAACAATCTGCTTCCCCTGAATACAAGAAATTAAGCTGATTGAATCATACTTGAAGACCCAAAGGCTTTCCCTATTCCCTTCATTCTGACTAACAAAGGAGTATCCGAGAGATTCCCATTTGAAGGCCTTCCAATTACTAAATCTCATTCGTGGCTCAGCAATTCCAAAGACAAGAGGCTTATTGGTCATGATCACGTGTCTAAGGGCCTTGACCGTGGGAGCATTCCCAAGCCCCTGACAATTCCAGAAAAGGATTTTCATCAATGCAGGGCAGACATGGCCCTTGTTTGGACCCCACCCCTAGAAGTCTCTCCTTTGGCCTTTCCCTTTCCTTTAGGAATGGAGTCCACATGAATAGTCCCAGAAATAGCTGCTGCATCACCAGAATTCTACTCATGGACATCCACATCATCCTCTTCGGTAGAGTCTGACCAAAGCACACCAGAAAGAGGACTGAACCTATTCATGGTGGTATCAAAACCCAAACTCATCTCAGGTTCCTTCCTCCTCTTTGCATATTTGCCGGTTGGGACTTGAGAAAAGGTCGCCTCAGCAGGGACCTGAGGGGCAATATTCTGTAATGGGGGCTTATCCAGCGTAAGGGGGGCAGATCCCTGGATATCAGCAGCTGCAGAGCTAGGAGGCATTAATGAGAAACCATCCGGAGCCCGAAAGACAAAAGCCTGCAAGTGAGATTTATCCAGAAAGAGGGGAGGAGACCCCTGGGTAGCAGCAGCACCGGAGCCAGGCTTCAGAGATCCTTCATGGGAAGAAACAGAAATCCTTGAAGGAGACTTAAGAGAGATCAGGTGAGGAGACTCCTGGGTAGCAGCAACACCATATTCAACAGCCTTAGTAACCTGATAAGCATCAGAACCCACTGCAATAAGCGAGGCAGGAATCACCGGAGGGACACCCTGAGAAATTCCTTCATTGGCAATGTGACCACTATCACAAGGAGCCATTGCATTGCTCAGAGGGATCTCAGAAGCAAGCACCTCCTTAGAAGCTTGTTCAAGCTCAACCATTCCTACAAGAGATAAGATATCATCCTGTAAAACCTCCTGCACAGGAAGTGGACTGTGATTATCAGAAGAGGGAGGCTTCTGAGTCTCAGTTACTTTCCTACATTCAGCCACATCATGTCCCTTCACTTTGCAGAAAGCACAAAAGTTTGTCCTCCTGCATTCCTCAGGTAGATGTCCTAGAACATTACATTCTTTGCAGAACTTTGGATTTCTTTCATAGAAAATCCCCAGAGTAATACTATCATCCCTGGTGGTAAGAATCACTTCCTCCACCAGCGTGCAAGCCATGTCAATCTCTATTAAAACCCGGGAAAAATGGCCAAATCGTGGATTGTCAGTTTGCCTATCCATGCGAATTGGATTACCTACAGAGGATGCAATATCCCAAAGGATCTGCGGATGCCAATATAGCCAATTGAGCTTATAAATACGAACCCAAACCTGAACATGTGTGTTGGAGACATTAAAAGGATCAAAATTACGATCCCATTCTTGAATTCGAAGAATTCCTGGCTTAAGGGCAATGGATCCGACACTCCACGCTCTCCTCTTGAAGTCATCATTGGGAAAAACAATATGAAAGAAGCCCCTGCCCATAGCCGTCATCTTCCATTCTTCAAAACCCCATGCTGAAGTAATTTTATTGGTCAATTCCTGGAATCTCCACATCCTTTCACCTTTCGGAGTAATGACCCTAGCAATAATCGAGAATTTGCAAAGACTAACACGTTCCTCAACAGCATTCTGGTTTGCCACAACATGAGAAACCCGTCCTTTTCTAATCACCCTACCAGGAGAGGGGGATACGAAATTAGTGAAAGAAGGATGGACAAAGGATTTAACAGCCTCCGCAAAACTCTTGTGCGAGCTGGGAGGATTCACAGACGAATCCCGAGGCAAGGGCTCCCGAAGCCGAGGATCACAGAGAGAAAAGAGCTCCTTATGACCTATGCGATCTTGAGGAAGAACCGGAGAGAAAGCCCTACCAACAGGAACATTCAGGGGTTCCTTTTCGCCAATCTCAGAACCACGAAGAACCCGCCCCTCATCAGCCATCGTCAAAAAACGTGTTGTTGGGTAACGAGGTATAGGGCTTAGCCTTGCCCACCTGCGCGCCGCACGTCCCCAGCTAGGCCCAAGGTGGCCAACCCTTGGGCTTGGGCCAGTTCCACACGGGATGAAGGGGACAAGAGATTCGCTGACAAATGGTGCGCGTTGCCTTTGTGAGGACTCGAACCCGGAACCTCAGCGACGGGTCGCCACCGCCTTGAACCAACTCACCCAGCCCCCACGGGCTTACTAAATTTTAATTAAAAATAACTTTTTCAATCGAAATAATTAATAGTGATAAATTATTAATTTTAGTGGTTTTAAATTATATTTAGAATATATTTTTACAATTTAATACAATGTTGGTCATTGGATGTAATTTCACATTTAAACCAGTTATAAACAAGTGTCAATCTTTTGGTAGTTATTATCTCTTAAAAACACGTCTTTTGTTTTGACGACGAGAATTAATTT
Organism: Viscum album; assembly: GCA_963277665.1. Taxonomy (NCBI): domain Eukaryota; kingdom Viridiplantae; phylum Streptophyta; class Magnoliopsida; order Santalales; family Viscaceae; genus Viscum; species Viscum album. The sequence goes on from OY728130.1 coordinate 410,690,722, forward strand.
TTAAATTAATTAATGCAAATGATATGTTTTGAATTTGATAAAATAGAAATCATTTTTTAGTTCATAATATCAAATATAGCTTAGGCCTAATTTTTGGTATTTTTCTGAAAACTTTCAATTTTTGATGAATAGTGAAACCACTAAGTGGTAGTTAAAAAAAATTGAATTTTTCATAAAAATAAATTTTACCGCTTCTGTGAGTGGAATTTCAAAAATCCGAGAAACACGGTTGATGTCAGTAAGTAAGATGTGGTTCAATGAGATAAAAATAATTTTTGGTAAATAGTAACTTTTTACTTTTATTTACCACGGTTAAAAGTAAATAGGGTAATTAAGGGTAGAAATGATATTATTATTACCCTAACACATGTACTAATTCTATTGGAAAAGTTTAATTCGACCAAAAAAAACTTAGGAATAAAATATGACCATTTAGGCCCACTTGGATTAGATTAGGACATTTATTAATAATTTATTTAAAGAAGGTTTAAAAGAGTTAAAATCAAAGTTTATTTACTAAAACATTTTTAATATGGGGTTATACATAAGATAAATTAGACTATAAATATTAATTAGAAAGATAAAACGATTTCCTACATAATGGTATTTTATTTGTAATTTTTAGACATTAAATAAGTTAATTTATTTATGACACAACGATGATGCAGTAATTATCTTATTAATAAAATATTGACATAATTGATGTTATAAATACCTAAATAAATATAATTTGAGACTTTTTATGAATTCCACTAATTTTATAGGTTAATATGATATGTTATTATTGATTTAATTAACTTTTTTCGAACTTATCATTCTGTTATGATTTTCACAAAAATCAATTACTAAATAGTGTCAAAATTGACATAAAATAGTTTTTAAAACCAATATTATATTATGAATTGTTATTTTATTCCTAAAAATCTAAGGTTCGGCCAAATTACTTATATAAGGTTATATATATTAATAATAAACAATTTGGGGTTAGTTTGTCTTTTTTATAGTAAGTTTATTAACCTTATAGTGTAAGAACACAAGAAGACACGGTAAAAGTAAAATTATTTAACTTAATGTTAAATATAAATGATAAGGTTAAAATAGGAACCTAAACTTGTCTAAATTATATTGGATGAGAGGATTTCGACCCATCACCACCTTATCCTAGAAATAAATCAATTTTGAGCTATTTAAAACCGAAATTGACTTTATAATAAATAGTATTTTTAGTTATTCCAAAGGTGCCCCTCTCCTCCCTTATAAAAGGGAACCTCCTCCCTCTCTTCCTCCCACAACTTTGAGCCTTCAAGCTCGGCCAACCCCTGCCAAATTCTCTTCTCCACTTCCCTAGAAACATCCTAGAGGTTCTGGTCTTTCTCAAAGACCAATTTTAGTGTCCTAAGAGGAGGTCTCAAAGAGGCGCTTTAAAGAAGAGGTAATTTCCGTTACTGATTCTTTCACCTTTATTTCTTCTTCCACTTCTTCTTCTTAGGTTGTTTCATTAGGAAGTAATAACATCAGTATCAATCATATACTGATATGTTATTATAAGTATTAAACAATCCTATTTCACCATCTATCCATCCTACGGAAAACGAAATCACCGCGCGTGCGTACGTACGGAATACCGTCTCCACACCGTGGTGAAATCTATTTTCCACCACCACCTTACTTGGATGGGTATAATGGTGTAAATAATGACTATATATTATTATTTTAAAGTGATATTGATTCTGAAATAGTATACATACACTCCAATACAGTCCCACGATCATGAGAATGATATCATCGCTCGTGCGTACGTACGGACTACCGTCTCCACGACGTGATGAGATCCATTCTCCACTTTAACCATTCATGAATGATTATAAATTATATATAATAAGTAATAATGAAATATATGACATAATAATGATACTGTATTTATGTGTATATATACGTATGTCATCCACTTAATTCCGCTCAACTCAATAAGGAAACGAAAACAGCGTTCATGTGTACGTACGGCCTACCGTCTCCATGAACGGTGTATTTCTTTCCATTTACTGATTTATTATATATATGTATATTCTAAATATATATATATATAAATAATGTTTTATATTCTGGAATTAAGTAATCATGATCTAAGTAATCATATGAATAATTACAAGTCAAAACACGGACGACAAATGAAACAATTTTACCCAAAATGCTCTTTAACATTGAATTTACAAAAGAACGGGTAATATAAAGTCATAAGTGAACCATATATGATATCATAACAATGAATATGATTCTGTAATAAGTCAATGATATTATTTAAATCATTATACAGGAGTTTCGGACACTTACGAAGCAAATCGGACCTAAGGTAAGGGAAATATCACAATCTCATTTTTATCCGAGATTGTTTATACTTTGGTATTTACTGGGGTGTGTTTTATCATCCAAATAAATGTTTCCTCAATATGTAATATTATTTCCATCCACCTAAAATTGTTTAAATCCTATTTTACCATTCGGTGAGTTTTTAGTAAAAGATATGAAAGTAATCTTTTGTCGTTTTTCGTACGAGGTACTTTTTTTACTTTTCCGACAAAAGTACGAGAAGAATGTTTTTTCTAAACTTATACGGCATGAATGGATTTTAAAAAAATTATTTCCAAGAAGCTTCCTTTACAAGTTTTCAAGTTTATTTTTAATCAACTTCTTTTATTTTATAATTGTACGACATGTTAAGAGAGGAAAAGTGTTTTTGAAGTAGAAATGATATTTTCCTCAAGAATGGAGTTCAAGTGTTTTATCAAAATTATTTTACATATAAGATAATAAAAGGGTTCTGATTTTATTCCTATTATTACATTGATTTTATTATGTTGGGATGGAATTATTTTTATGAATTCCTTTATCTTATATGAATTGTTTTATGATGTCATGATGTTTAATATTCCCATTTGTATTACATGGGTTATGCTATGATGTATGATTTATGATTTTGTGGCACACATAAGAATGGTATCATTATGAGATGGGTGGGACCTATATCTCCCTCCAATGCATTGGGTAAAGATTTTATATCTCATGAGATAGACATGGCTGGAATGGTAGGTTATATCGGTTCAGTGAAACTGGACTGAAATGAGGGTGACTCGGTTCAGAAAGGGACTTTGTCCACAAAGATAGTCTTGGCAATGAGTCTTGACTAATAAGAAATGATTCTCTTTGATTATGTGTATATGCCACAAAGTTTAATGTTTTAAGTTATGATTATTGTGATTACATTTCACTGCCATGAGTTATTCCAGGTTATGAAATTATGATCTCTTTTACAGGTTAAGATTTCCAAAAGTTATGTGCTTATGTATATGATGTGATTGATATTTCTTTTGTTTACCCTTACTGAGAATTTGAGCTCACCCTTTCATGTTTTCTTTTCCCCAGGATATAAGGAAAGGTTTTAGGTATAAAAAAAGGAAGATCTTTATGGGAGATGTTGAAGATCTTTCACCAGGATTAGAAGATTATATTCCGAGTTTCCAAAGACACTAAACTATTACGATCCTTGTGTGTGTGTGTTTTTTATGTACTAAGTATTCCCCAAATGTAATGTAATCTCAATGTACGTCAGACATCGGGTCTCTACAGTTGGTATCAGAGGAAAGGTTTAGTCAACCTTTGGAAACTAGGATGCGAGAACTTTAGTGAGATCCCTAGAGATATTTCTAAGGTATGTCTAGGGATGTCTCTAAGGTTAAGTATACATATAGGTTATAGTCCTAGAATTGCGCTAACGATCATAGAATTTAACCTAAGATGTTAGATATTGAGGGTACTCTCCCTTTATTATGTTGTTTTACCTAGAATGATTTTTGCCTCTCACACTATTCTTTTTGGGTATTAGAAAATGGCTGGAAACAAGATGATTCACGATAATGGAGGATATGATGGACAATGGAATGATGAGCAACCAAATGAAATGGGATTTGAAAGTCCAAACATCATTATTATGCCGAATCAGCAATCTAATAATATGATCAATAAAGTAAAATTTGGTAAGTTTCCTGACTCGGCTAATAAGAGAAAGATGGAGTTTCATGATGATCATAGAGGAAAGAAAGTTCAATTTCCCCTATGTAAATCATGTGGGAAGAGGCAACAAGGATAATGTTTCAAAGGAACTGGAAGATGCTTTGGGTGTGGAAAAGAAGGACACAAAGCCAGTAAGTGCAAAGGAAAAGGTTCAGTTAACACCAGGGATGAGGATAATGGTATTGCTACGACATCAACAATGGTTAAATGTTTTAAATGTGGAATGTACAGGCATTATGCAAACCAATTCCCTAAGGGAAAGTCTCATGAAGAGAATCAGTATGGTCGTATGGGTAGTATTTATGTTGATGATGATGAAGAGACTACAAATGATATGTGAGATGAAAGAATTGTTGAAGCTCTGTCAATGGTTTAAGAATGTAGTGGAATGATTACATGTTTATCATGTGTAATGTTGTATAAGTAATCTCATGGTACTATGGAATAAAGAGACATCTAAGGATTATTACACTGTTGTCTTTCCTTGAGTTTTGAAAGTGTATGATTAATGTTACCAGTATCCATGAAAGGTTATTCAGATATTTTTGGAATGTAGATGATATGCGCATAATGAAGAGATAAGGATAAAATTAAATGTTTGATAGTATTCATGAGCTAATGACTGATATAAGGAGAAGGTTATATCATGGTTTGAGTATATAGAATTTTGAGGATTTTGGTATGTGGAAAGTGTTAACGTTTAACTGCATTCATGTTTTCACTAAGGTTCAATGGGTATTTAAGAGAATACATGATTAAGGCCTTTGAATGTTTAGAATGTGACCAACAAGACATATCTTATGATATATGGGGATCAATGATGGTATTAAATCTCTGGTAATCGTTTTCACTATATTATGAGAGTGGACAACAGTATTATGGATAAGCCTAAAGATTGGAATGGATTATGTTGGACATAAGTTAGTATTGTTTAAGGATAGAAGTTTTTTTTGATATTATTGATGGGATGTTATAGTAATATAGTTTTAGAAAAAAGACAACCTGCAGGATGGGCGACAGCCCATCACGTCGACAAGGCTGTGGGAATCGAACCCACAACCGAAGTGCGGCAGGCCTTTATCGCCTACCACTGGCCTACAGGAAGTCCCTGGTTAGTAGAAACTAGTTTTATTATATTAAGCAGTATGATATATGAAGTATAATTCCATTTTAGGAACCATATATGATTAATCTCACTATAGAATGACTTATATTTAAAAACTTTTGCTAACCTTTTGTTTGAGATAGATGGAATGACCCGTCATTCTATCACATGATCTGCTAACACTTCACGAATAACAAATTCAACTTCATTTATCTAAGAGATGAAGTGGAAATTGTTCAAGGCACGAACAACAGTGAGATTGTACCAAAATAAAGTAAGTATTTATTCTAATTCAAATTCTTCAACTTTAGGGAAACGATCTTGAAAACCAAAAATGTTGTCCTAGTGCTCTTATATCTGATTAATCAGATAGTACCCTAGATCATCACAAATTTATGGCTTTGCGATTGTTGGATTTTTCATAGCCATGTTCTCTACCACTCTCTATCAGAACATGATGGTTAGATTTCTCTTCCATATCAATATTTTCACCAATGTGGAAACCCAGTGATTAGTTTATTTGGGTAACCGTTACGTTTCATACTTTTGTTTTTAAAGATTGGTTTTGGTATTTCTTTTTACGATGTGGGTTTCGATTAAAGAAACTTTTGAATAGTAAACCATTTATAACCCCGACGAATTTCGAGGGTGAAATTCATTTTAAGGGGGGTAGAATGTAACACCCCGAGATTTTATGAAAAATATTCTTTTTAATTTCATTAATGTCTTGTGTTGTACGCTACACCAAAAGGATCTTGCACAACATGCATCCTTGACTTTCCTTTCATTACATGCAATCGCGACCTTCCTTGATAGCGTGTGTAGTACGCAATACCGAGTTTCACTAAACAACGATATGCTATTAAAATATTATTAAAACTAGCCGTTATGAATAGTAATAACCACTTTTTGAAATTTTGTAAATTTTATTTTTCAAAAGGGACTTCATTTTTGGACTCGGAATATCGAAATTAGCTTAGGGTGAAATTTTGGCAATTTTTGAATAACTTTCATATTCTGATGAATACAGAAAATTACTAAATTTTAATTAAAAACAACTTTTTCAATAGAAATAATTAATAGTGATAAATTATTAATTTTAGTGGTTTTAAAGTATATTTAGAATATATTTTTACAATTTAAAACAATGTTGGTCATTGGATGTAATTTCACATTTAAACCAGTTATAAACAAGTGTCAATCTTTTGATTGTTATTATCTCTTAAAAACATGCCTTTTGTTTTGACGACGGGAATTAATTTTTAAATTAATTAATGCAACTGATATGTTTTGAATTTGGTAAAATAGAAATCATTTTTGAGTTCATAATGTCAAATATAGCTTAGGCCTATTTTTTGGCATTTTTCTGAAAACTTTCAATTTTTGATGAATAGTGAAACCACTAAGTGGTAGTTAAAAAAAAAACTGAATTTTTCATAAAAATTAATTTTACCGATTCTGTGAGTGGAATTTAAAAAATCCGAGAGACACGGTTGATGTCAGTAAGTAAAATGTGGTTCAATGAGATGAAAATAATTTTTGGTGAATAGTAACTTTTTACTTTTATTTACCACGGTTAAAAGTAAATAGGGTAATTAAGGGTAGAAATGATATTATTATTACCCTAAAACATGTCCTAATTCTATTGGACAAGTGTAATTCGACCAAAAACAAACTTAGGAATAAAATATGACCATTTAGGCCCACTTGGATTAGATTAGGACATTTATTATTAATTTATTTAAAGAAGGGTTAAAAGAGTAAAAATCAAAGTTTATTTACTAAAACATTTTTAATATGGGGTTATACATAAGATAAATTCGCCTATAAATATTAATTAGAAAGATAAAAATATTTCGTACATAATGGTATTTTATTTTTAATTTTTAGACATTAAATAAGTTAATTTATTTATGACACAACGATGATGCAGTAATTATCTTATTAATGAAATATTAACATAATTGATGTTATAAAAACCTAAATAAATATAATTTGAGACTTTTTATGAATTACAATAATTTTATAGGTTAATATGACATGTTATTATTGATTTAATTAACTTTTTTAGAACTTATCATTCTGTTATGATTTTCAGAAAAAAACAATTACTAAATAGTGTCAAAATTGTCATAAAATTGTTTTTAAAACAAATATTATATTATTAATTGTTATGTTATTCCTAAAAATCAAAGGTTCGTCCAAATGTCTTAGATAAGGTTATATATATTAATAATAAACAATTTGGGGTTCTTTTGGCTTCTTATAGTATGTTTATTAACCTTATAGTGTAAGAACACAAGAAGACATGGTAAAAGTAAAATTATTTAACTTAATGTTAAATCTAAATGATAAGGTTAAAATAGGAACCTAAACTTGTCTAAATTATATTGTATTAGAGTATTTCGACTCATCCCCACCTTAGCCTCTAAATAAATCAATTTGGAGCTATTTAAAACTGAACTTGACTTTATAATAAAATAATATTTTTAGTTATTCCAAAGGTGCCCCTCTCCTCCCTTATAAAAGGGCACCTCCTCCCTCTCTTCCTCACACAACTTTGAGCCTTCAAGCTCGGCTAAACCCTGCCATATTCTCTTCTCCACTTCCCTAGAAACATCCTAGAGGTTCTGGTCTTCCTCAAAGACTAATTTTAGTGTTCTAAGAGGAGGTCTCAAAGAGGCGCTTCAAAGAAGAGGTAATTTCCGTTACCGATTCTTTCACCTTTATTTCTTCTTCCACTTCTTCTTCTTAGGTTGTTTCATTATGAAGTAATAACATCAGTATCACTCATATACTGATATGTTATTATAAGTATGAAATAATCCTATTTCACCATCTATCCATCCTACGGAAAACGAAATCACTGCGCGTGCGTACGTACGGAATACCGTCTCCACGCCGTGGTGAAATCTATTTTCCACCACCACCTTACTTGGATGGGTATAATGGTGTAAATAATAACTATATATTATTATTTTAAAGTGATATTGATTCTGAAATAGTATACATACACTCCAATACAGTCCCACGATCATGAGAACGATATCATCGCTCGTGCGTACGTACGGACTACCGTCTCCACGACGCGATGAGATTCATTCTCCACTTTAACCATTCATGAATGATTATAAAGTATATATAACAAGTAATCATGAAATATATGACATAATAATTATACTTTATTTATGTGTATATATATGTATGTCATCCACTTAATTCCGCTCAACTCAATAAGGAAACGAAAACAGCGTTCATGCGTACGTACGGCCTACCGTCTCCATGAACGGTGTATTTCTTTCCATTTACTGATTTATTATATATATGTATATTATGAATATATATATATATATAAATCATGTTTTATATTCTGGAATTAAGTAATCATGATCTAATTAATCATATGAATAATTACAAGTCAAAACATGGATGACAAATGAAACAATTTTACCCAAAATGCTCTTTAACATGAAATTTACAAAAGAACGGGTAATATAAAGTCATAAGTGAACCATATATGATATCATAACAATGAATATGATTCTGGAATAATTCAATGACATTATTTAAATCATTATACAGTAGGTTCGGACACTTACGAAGTAAATCGGACCTAAAGTAAGGGAAATATCACAATCTCATTTTTATCCGAGATTGTTTATACTTTGGTATTTACTGGGGTGTATTTCATCATCCAAATAAATGTTTCCTCAATATATAATATTATTTCCATCCACCTACAATTTTTTAAATCCTATTTTACCCTTTGGTGAGTTTTTAGTAAAAGATATGAAAGGAATCTTTTGTCGTTTTTCGTACGAGGTACTTTTTTGACTTTTCCGACAAAAGTATGAGAAGAATGTTTTTTTAAACTTATACGGCATGAATGGATTTTTAAAACATTATTTCCAAGAAGCTTCCTTTACAAGTTTTCATGTTTATTTTTAATCAACTTCTTTTAGTTTATAATTGTACGACATGTTAAGAGAGGAAAAGTGTTTTTGATGTAGAAAGGATATTTTCCTCAAGAATGGAGTTCAAGTGTTTTATCAAAATTATTTTCCATCTAAGATAATAAAAAGGTTCTGATTTTATCCCTATTATTACATTGATTTGATTATGTTGGGATGGAATTATTTTTATGAATTCCTTTATCTTATATGAATTGTTTTATGATGTCATGATGTTTAAGATTCCCATTTGTATTACATGGGTTATGCTATAATGTATGATTTATGATTTTGTGGCACACATAAGAATGGTATCATTATGAGATGGGTGGGAACTATATCTCCCTCCAATGCATTGGGTAAAGATTTTATATCTCATGAGATAGACATGGCTGCAATGGTAGGTTATACCGGTTCAGTGAAACAGGACTGAAATGAGGGTGACTCGGTTCAGAAAGGGACTTTGTCCACTAAGACAGTCTTGGAAATGAGTCTTGACTAATAAGAAATGATTCTCTATGATTATGTGTGTATGCCACAAAGTTTACTGTTTTAAGTTATGATTATTATGATTACATTTCACTGCCATGAGTTATTCCAGGTTATGAAATTATGATCTCTTTTACAGGTTAAGATTTCCAAAAGTTATGTGCTTATGTATATGATGTGATTGATATTTCTTTTGTTTACCCTTACTGAGCATTTGAGCTCACCCTTTCATGTTTTCTTTTCCCCAGGATATAAGGAAAGGTTTTAGGTATTAAAAAAAGGAAGATATTTATGGGAGATGTTGAAGATCTTTCACCAGGATTAGAAGATTATATTCCGAGTTTCCAAAGACACTAAACTATTATGATCCTTGTGTGTGTGTTTTTGTTATGTACTAAGTATTCCGCAAATGTAATGTAATGTTAATGTACTTCAGGCATTGGGTCTCTACATTCTATGAATCTATCCCTCAAGTAGTACATAACTATTCACTCATCCCTCATGTAGTATGTTACCTTGAACATAATAATTAGACACAAACATAGTCAAGGAGTCATAATAGGGTATTATTCCAATAAACCCAATTATAATACCAACCACCAAATAATCCAGACATACTAACAAAAACTATCCTATACAGGTCAATTCATCAAATTAACAATTAAAAAACTATTTATTAGGTTAATCCAAGTTACCAAATTATCAAAATAATTGTAACAATTCTGTATGCATATTAATTAATCCAAGGTTCCCATTCACAAGACATTATATCCAATTTTTATGTTGTTATCATGGAAAACCATTTACATTCTAAACTACTTACATGTCAAAATAACCACTGTCAATCCAAGTGTCACCTCCTTAATTCAATTATCACAATTAGCAAGTTATTCCAATTCCATGTTAAGACAATTCACATATTAAGAATTTCTAAAATCATATATGCTCAAGGTTAGGCACTCCACTTGGCTGGCCGCAAGTCTTGGTATCAATTTCAATTGACCCAATGGAATCTTTGGGAGGTCTAGCCATATTGATTCATCAATTTTATCATTTTACCAATTAGGTAGGGTCATGATCACACTATTCTGGCACGATCATACACATTTCCCATACTAAAGGAATGACACCAACTTTAAGGAATTGTTTTAGACCACCCACCTTATGAAAGAAAAATAAGAGATGAATAATAAATCATTTATATTGATTCTCTAAACCACATCCTCCTATGGACGATGATTTACACACACCACCAAAGTTGGAATAAGAGTATCTAAGGACAAGAGGAAAGAAAAACACCGAATTTAAAAATAACTCATTGATCCACGTAATTCAGATCAAGGAACAACTCAGGGGATCAATGAGAGGTGTTAGAGAAGCCACAAGATCCTTGGAGAGCCTTCACAAATCGAAAATATTGAATTAGGATCATAATAGGGGATTAAAATGATTAAACTGGGGTTATAGGGGATGAAAATACAATTTTCCCCGACTTATGTTTCCTTACCCTATCACCACCAGGTAGTTGGTGGGAAGAACTAGCTAAATGGTGGTTATACCAATGTATATGCATGTATGGAGACCTAACTAGCTAGCTGGTGGGTCTCTTGTAAGGGACCCTTTCATCCATCTTCCCATCAGTTGGTCAGTAGGTCTCATCAGTGAGTTGGTGGGACTCTTGCAGCTTTAATAAATTGTTAGGAATCCCACTGGATGATTAGTGGAGTATACTAGTGATCTGGTGGCACTGAATCATCTTCGATGTTGCATTCTACCTTTGAACTTTCACCAACATGTATTCTCCAACCCTCCCCCCCCCCCAAATCTTTGAGGCATCGATTTAAGCCAAGAACAATGCTTACCAAAGTTTAACAAAACTCAAAAATATTTGACTAAAAAATGAAATATGAACATGCCTAGAAAAATATGGGATCTTACACCCCCCCCCCACAATATAACATCTTATCCTAGAGTTTTACTCTCAAGCATCGCTGAGAGGTGTGGGAGAACAAGTTGGACCACTGGGCATGCATATTAGACTCCCGTTCCCAGGTACCCTCTTGAATAATACCATATTACCATGGTACTCACACTATAGGCATAGTATTGCCTCATATATTCTTCTCACTATAATCCATGATATGAATTGGATTCTCCTCAAATGATAACGTGAAATAAATCATGCGTGGAAATATATCACTATAGAAGGGATAATCAATGAACCACTGGACTGAACCTCTCAATTATCTCAAATGGCCTAAACAACTAGGGAACTAGAGTTACCTACTTCTAGATACGACATTACTCCAGCCAAGGTGACACCCAATGAAAAACCATCTTGACAACCTCAAACTCTAGATATCATATTTGATGGTTAGCATACAAGTTTTTCCTACTATACATAGTTACCAACCACTTCTTGATTAGCTAAACCTATTTAAATGTCTCTTTCATAAGAAAGTACCAACAAGAGCTGACTCACCCACCTCTAACCAACATAATGGTTAATGACATGGCCTTCTATAAAAATACTCAAAATTAATCATTTTGATTGATGCTCATAATATATTATTATAAGTGATCTCCATGAGTTCCAAATTCTACTCCTAAGAGCCACCGAAATCCAAAACATAGGCTCACAATATATCATCAAGAATCTGAATCATCCAATCATATTATCTATCAGTATAAGGATGAAAGGTTGTTCGCATAAGAACCTATTATCCCAATACTTTCATCTAAATTCCATTCTAAAATCTTGACATGAAATGGGGATCCCAATAAATAATTATATTCCTCATTACAACATCAAATAGAACTATTTTTTCCTCATAGATATTACCTAAATCATTGACTATGAAGGACTCCATGATAGGAAAAAAGGGGGTTACTTTCATCAATTGGTCTATGATCACCCATGATGCATCATTTTTTCAAGATTTCTGGGGTAATCATATCATGAAGTCTATGGTGACATCATCAAACTTCAATTTTCTAATATAAAAGGGATATAGTAACCCAAAATGCCTATGATGCTTAGCCTTCACATGTTGAAAGGTGAAACATCATGCCAAAAATCCCACTATAACATTATTCACCCCTAGCCACCAATATTGACTATGGAGATCATGGTACATCATTTTTATACTTGAATGTACCAACTATTTACAGAATTGAATTACCTCATTATCTCCTCATGAAAATTCATAGGAACCCATATATGACTACGTACAAGAAGTACCACCTCGCTACCAAGAGAAAAGCTTGATGGTGGCACCCCACAATATATGTTTTCCCTAAAATATAAAACCTATGCTTTTGATAACTACCCTCTCTTAATCTAGTCTATAATAATGGGAATAAAAAATGTCAAAGTCATATTCACTCCCACATGGGACTACTGAACATCCAGATGCATATCGGTAGAGAGTTTCATTAGTGACATCTAATCATAAGACTCCCACACCACCTCTTTGTGTGTATTCTTACTCAAGGAACCATTAATGACACTACAATTTCCTAGATTGTATTCCAAATTGAAGTTGAAAGACTACAGATACTTGATCCACATCTTCTACTGAAGGTTCAGGTCCTGATATTAAAATATTTCCCTTAGGCTCTTCTGATCAGTGTACACCGAAAACCTCTGACCCAATAGATAATACATCCAACATCTCAGGGTGTGTAACCATGTATCTTACTTTGTATCATGAATAGGATAATTCAACTCCTATATACTCAATTTTCTAGATCTATATCCAACTACTAAATCCTCATGTGCTAAAACTACTCCAATTTTAACTTCAGATGCATCACGTTAGAAGGTATATTCCTTACCCAACTCATGTGATGTGAGGATATGTACAGTAAATACCCATAAATTTCAAGGAATTTTTTTTCGTAAATTCTTTGGGATTTTACGAGTACGCAGTTTCTGATGAAACCTGATTCTGAGGCCTGGCGTGCCCGAAATCAATTTCTGAAGTTCAGCTCGGGTATGTTAAGTGGTCAGATGAGCGGGTTTTTATATCTTTTGAACCGGTGATCGGATTTGAAATCTGATGGCACTTATGGAACCGAAGCACCAGTAATTGCTTAATAGGACTTTTACCGTAGATGCATTTGCATGGGAGAAGGAGTCTAATTTTGTGGTTTAAATAATAATTGAATAAAAAATTGTAGAACAATTATTATTTTTTCTTCTAAGTGGTTAGATCCTAGGTGTGGGAGTTGGGGTGGGATCCACTAGTTACTAACTACCCATGAGAGGATAAAGGTGGGGTGGGGACCACACGAGCCCAACCCTTCAAATTCCCTAACTCCCTAACTTCCCCCTTTATGTGAGTAACTCCTCTCTCTCCCTCATTAAGCTTGCCAACATAACACCTAATTAATTAGACAACTGAATTTTAATTAATTAAGTGGATTTGTTTTTGAATTTTGATTTTTTGAAAATCATGGAAAAATAATAAAATAAGGGGAGGCCTTATTTTATTTTGTTGGCTTGTTGTGTGAGGATTTTGGGAGGGAGCTCTAAGTCCCTTTGAAGAACTTCATCCTCCCGCGAAGAATGACACCCTTCGATGAAGAACGTCGTCACCACAAGGAGAGACGACGTGCCATTCCTTCTTCTCTCCATAGCTAGTGTGGGACGTCGTCCCATACTTGGAAGCACGCCAACGCCATCTTCGAAACCTCACCCTGCGTGCCATCTTCCGCGTCACCGGCAAACGATATCGTTTATCAAAGTAGGGGTTAACTTCATTCAAGTTTTACTTATCGACCTCATTGATTAATTTGGCCACTTGTTATCGTCTTAAAGGGAGGAGATCAGACCACACAAACACGACCGATCTTCCTCCCCTTTTTTGTTGATCTTCAATGATCATTGCGTCAAAGGCGGCGCGGTGTCGTTGCACCGCGCGGGAACGAAGAGGACCGCGACCGGAGTGGACTACGGTGGTGGTGCGCGGTTCCGCCGCGCCGCGCCAGTGAATTCAAAGGGACCGCAGCTAGAGCAGGCCACGACGGTGGTGCACGGCGCTGTCACGCCACTCTAGAGAAACCAAGGGAGGCCACGGTCGGAGCGGGCGGCGGCGGAGGTCCACGGCGCCATCGCGTCGTGCCGGTCGAAGAAGGGCCACGACTGAAGGTCACGGCGGCCACCAGCAGGGGCGGTCGGGCTCGTCCGGCCACCGGCACTCCTAGAGGTGGAACCCCCATAGGTCCCGTGGTGGTTCAACTGGCCGGCCATAAAGGCCGGCCGTTTTTTTCAGAAGAACGAGGGGTCATAAACCCTCGACCGTCAATTAGGGAAGACCGCACCGGGGGTCTCCATTTCTGAAACAAAGGGGGTCGCGCCCCCTTTGCATCATGCTCGTCCTTGAGCCGAGCCATGGCCGGATTCTGAGCTGGGCCGCAGGCTTCGCCCCGCCATGGGCCGGGCCGCGCCCCGCCAGGCCGACCCAGGGGTATTGGGCCATGTCGGACCTGGCCCAGACCCCCTATTCTCGAACCAGGTTCGTTCAAACGCCCATATCTTGGGCTACGGACCTCTGATCGATGCACCGTCATTTGCGTAGGAATCCATGGATTGAGATGGTCGTTTTGGTATATTACGCCCAAGGTTTTGATGAATTTTGCATATGGCCGGGTTGGTTTGAACCAGAAACCAACCAGGCCCTTGGAGCGGAAACGATTATAACTTATCGACCAGACGTCTGAATGACGTGCCGTCAATTACGTTGAATTCCTATTAGTTAGAAATTTATTTTGGCTTAATCCTCTTGAGTTTTTGAAGCAGATGGAGTACGGTCGGGTTGGTTTTAGCTTAGAAAGCAACCGGGCCCCTAGGACGGAAAATCCAATAACTCTCAGATCGGGCGTCCGATTGACGCGCTGTCTGTCGTGTTGAATTCCTATTGACGAGACGGAACTTTGTGATACATAAACTCTAGAATTCGGGTTAGTTGATGTATCTACCCCCTTGGCTTGTGGAGCGGACCCTCCCGGAATCGAGCGTGCTGTGTGCAGGAACCCTAGAGCTGGCTGCGACTGCGACGACGATGGCAACTGTACTTGGATCCTATGTGGGTTCGGCATCAAAGACGACTGTACTTGGATCCTCCATGGATTCGGCAGTGATGACGACTGTACTTGGATCCTACATGGGTTTGGCAGTAATGACTTCTGTACTTGGATCCTACGTGGGTTCAGTAGAGAAGATGATTCAGAGGCTACATCTAATCATCTCCACCCCTCTTCATGAGTAGTATACCTGTGTGAGATGTGTCTTTACTTTCAATCATTATCTTTGATATGATTGTCTTGCTTTCCTGTGTGGAATGATTTTTACTTTCCTGTGTGGACTGAGTTGTACTTTCCTATGTGGACTGAGTTGTACTTTCCTGTGTGGAATTAGTTATACTTGGGCTCGGGAGTTGGAGCCGAACTGGAATCGATGACTTAGGTATATGTATGGGAATATACCTAAGAAGTGTTGGTCGATACTTCATGTTTGTTTATTCCTTTGTGGATTATAAATTTGTGGATTCTGGGAGACCTTTGGGAGTTTCGGGGTACCTATTGAGTATCGTATACTCACCCCTGTACAGGTTATGCCCTCACTACATTGTGTTGGTTGCAGACGATGGACATCGCTGATCATAGTTGAGGCTTGTGGAGCGGGATGGTATCCGGAGGTGGACTATCAGGCGGGACGTACATGGAGATAACAGACCGATTCAGGGTGCTGAGGAGACCATCTGTACCCACCCTTCAGGTGGGGTATTCGGAGGACGTCTCGGTGGTTGCTTCTTTACTTTTCAGTTTTTGTACTTTACTTTTCTCAGTTGTACTGTACTTTCAGTTGGGTTTGTATACTGGCCCATTTACTTTCCAGCACTTACTTTTGTACTCGGTTTACTTAGTGTTTACTTCATCTTGCGTACTCTGTTGTTTTTTTCCCTTATATAAAGGAAATTCATTCCCTTTTATCGGGATTTACGCCTTTGGTGCTAGTCGCCAGCCCCTAGCCTATGGAAGGCGGGCTTGGAGTAGTCATGGCACGGGCCCCGAGGACGGGTCATGACAAGTTGGTATTTGAGGAGTCAGTTCTACCGCAGAAATCAGGAATCTGATAATTTCTTCAATGTGAAGCAATGATGTTTAGAGTATTCAGTGTGGTTATCAGTCCAGGGAAACCAGTGTTGGTGCGGCGGCTGATATATCCGTACACCAGGACCCTGACTTCTGATTTCTGACTCAGTGCACAAAAAAATTGATTGCATGTGTGTATTTCAAAAGTTTTCTTTGTGATTACTTTGTGTCAGCTTACCAGGTATACTGTATTAACCATGGTGCACCTATTTCTTTTCTGGATGGCCCCACGATGGTAGCCAGCTAGGGTTCTTAGCTCTGTGTGAGATGGTAGCCCACCGAGCGACGAGGTCTCGATGCAGGGCCCCATTACAGCAGAGGCACCGGCGGTACCTCTACCCCCCAATCCACCAATGCCACCAGCCCCTGCAGCTGAGAGTGCACATCGGCTTAGTGCACTGCACGATTTTCAGCGTCAGAGGCCGCCCAGGTTCCGCAGATAGATGGACCCTCAGGCAGCCGAGGATTGGCTGGAGGCTGTTGTCCGAGTCTTCAGGTTGGTAGGGACACCAGCAGATCTTATGGTGATCCTTGCGGTGATTCTCCTGCACGCGGCAGCAGGTAGATGGTGGAGACTGATACTACAGGTGCACGACGAGGCATCTCTTCTTTGGACGTACTTTGAGAGCCTCTTCCGCTCGGAGTTAATTACAGCCACCCTCCATGCGGTGCGCATCCAGGATTTACTACAGCTGCGGCAGGGTAGCAAGACAGTAGCCCAGTACTCGGCGAGATCTATTATTCTCTTTCACTATTCCACAGACATGGTATGGGACCCATTCTTCCAATCCCGGACCTTCGAGCAGGGATTGAGGCATGAGATCATGGCTTCGATGATCTCCCTTAGAATTCCGACGCAGGAAGAAGTACTGGAGAAAGCCCTTCTTGTGGAGAGATTTTTTTCTAAGCCTACACCAGTAGCGAGACCTACTACAGGGCGGCACATAGAAGAGTTTTCTACAGCCGGCAGTAAACAGATGTCGCAGAAGTCCAAGCAGACCAGACCATCATGTGGGAAACCTCAGGATACTGGTTCGGTGGTGCGGGGCACACGCAGCAGAGCCAGTCATACGAGAGGCAGACAGTGCTATTCATGCGGTGGGTAGGGCCACATGGCTTGTGACTACCCGACCCGCCATGTAGAGGAGCAGCAGACAGTTGAGGGACCACCTAGGCAGAGGCAGAGGTTCGAACGTGGCGGTCCGCATGGAGCAGGTAGACGAGGTAGAGGAGCTGGCCGAGCAGCAGGTGGTGGACGATGCTTCGGGGATTTACCACCACCACCACCAGAAGGTCCACCCCGACCACAGGGAGCTGGTGTGTAGAGGCAGGCTCAACTTCATGTAGTGGAGCCCTATGACCACGGCGCACCTGAGATGAGTCGAGGTACTATCTGTGTCTACTCCACCCTTGTTGTATTTCTTATAGACATAAGAGTGAGTCATTATTTTATTGTTGCTTCCCTTGTTTGGAGGTCGGAGGTTCTGACAGAGCCATTGGCTCGATCCTTATGGCTAGAGACTTCTACGGGAGCAGGCTCGACGATTACGCACTGGTGCCGGCAGTGTGAGCTTACTAATGGAGGCGAGATCTTCGGCTGGGATCTTCTTGTAGCGGCGTCGAGGCCTTACGAAGTCATCTTAGGCATGGATTGGTTATCTATGGTCTATGCTCAGATTGACTATATTAGGCGTAAGGTGCGGTGTGTCTGCACCAATGGGAGTAGGTTCACATTTACCTGTGAGAAGGGAGCCTTCGCAGCGCAGGATGGACTTACGCAGAGGAGAGGGCAACCGATCACACATCAGTTTGCTATTCTCATTCTCGGAGTAGTTGATGTACGAAGTCTGAGTTTTCCTGTTGTGGTGGATCAGTATGCGGACGTTTTTCCTGACGACGTTCCAGGACTACCTCCTCGCAGAGAGGTAGACTTCTATATTGACCTCTACCCCGGGACAACCCTGATATCTACTCCATCATATCGGATGGCTCCTGCTGATCTTCGAGAGCTACGGGTACAGTTGGAGTACTTACAGGGCAAGGATTCATCCGACCCAGTGTTTCACCCTGGGCTTCCCCGATTTTTTTCGCCAAGAAGGCGGACGGGAGCTTGTGACTATGTGTCGACTACCATCGCCTGAATCAGGTGACTTTGAAGAACAAGTATCCACTTCTGAGGATTGACGACCTCTTCGATCAGCTCAAGGGAGCACGATGGTTCTCTAAGATAGACCTCAGGTCAGGCTATCATCAGCTAAGAGTTCGAGATGAGGATGTGCAGAAGATGGCCTTCAGGTGTCGGTATGGCCACTATGAGTTCTTGGTTATGCCTTTCGGCATAAACAACTCTCCAGTAGTGTTAATGAGTCTCATGAATAGGATCTTCCTGTCTTACCTCAATCGATTTGTCGTAGTTTTCATCGACGACATATTTATTTACTCGACTACTGAGGAGGAGTACATCTACCACTTGCGGGTTGTACTGGATACACTCTGAGAGCACCAAAATTATGGTAATCTCTAGAAGTGTCAGTTCTGGATTCGAGAGGTCCACTTCTTGGGGCACTTCATCTTGGAGGTGGGAGTTGCGGTGGACCCTGCGAAGATTGAGGCAATACTAGCTTGGGATCCACCCAGGAGCGTGACGGATGTGCGGAGTTTCCTAGGTCTGGCTGGGTACTATCGGAGATTTGTGCCAGACTTCTCCAGAGTTGTAGCACCACTTTCAGCTTTGACAAAGAAGAGGAAACCCTTTGTTTGGTCAGATATATGTTAGTAGAGCTTCCAGGAGCTGAGACAGATATTGACTTGTTCACACATCTAGAGGCTACTCGAGGAGGGAGTAGGGTACGTAGCTTACTACGATGAATCAGGGACCAGACTCGGGTGTGTCCTGATGCAGGAGCGGGCAGTGATCGCCTATGGATCACAACAGTTGAGTCAGCATGAGTAGAACTATGCTATCCATGACCTGGAATTAGCAGTAGTGGTCTTCACCCTGAATATGTGGCGATACTATCTGATGGGCGAGCGCTTTACAGTCTACTCTGACCACCAGAGTCTCAGGTACATTTTCTCGCAGAAGGATCTAAACCCGAGACAGCAGCGATGGCTTGAGTTCCTCTAGGACTATGACTTTGAGATAGTCTATACTCCAGGGAAGGGTAACGTAGTAGTTGCTGCTCTCAGTAGGAAGTCGGGCATTCAGCTACTTGGAGAGGCGATGGAGCAGCTAGCCGCGTTGCAGATATCTTTTGTGGATAGAGATAGGGAAGCCTTTCTATAGTCGCTCACAGTCACTCCTCCACAACTTCAGTGGTTTAGAGAGGCACAACGTGGGGACGTTGACTATGAGACGCGACATGCACAGATATCCACAGGACAAGAACCTGATGGATTTTTTATAGGAGGAGAGCATGTTGTCCTTTTCAGAGGACGTACCATGGTAATAGCTGCATTACAGGAGGAGGTGCTGAGAGAGTTTCACACTTCCCCATTGGCGGTACATCCAGGTGTAGTGAAGATGTACCAGGATCTCAGACGACAACACTGGTGGACGGGTATGAATAAGGTTGTGGCAGAATTCGTTTCACGGTGCCTCGCCTACCAGCCGGTGAAGGCGGAGCACCAGGTACCAGTAGGCTTGTTATAGCCCTTATAGGTCCTAGAGTGGATGTGGGATGGTATATCTATGGATTTCGTGACTGGGCTTTCACATACTTCCAGAGGAAATGACTCTATCTGGGTGATCATATACCGACTCACCAAGTCGGACCACTTTCTACCTATCAGAGAGCAGGGCTCAGTGGAGATCTTGGGATGCCTCTACATTCAAAATATCGTACGGCTTCATAGTGTTCCATTGTCTATCGTCTCTGATCGAGATGCGTGCTTTACTTCCTGGATTTGGAAGGGGTTGCAGGAGGCATTTGGGACGCAGCTATGCCTGAGCACCACCTTTCACCCTCAGAAGGATGGTCAGACAGAGAGGACCATTCAGACTCTCGAGGATATTATCCGTGCATGTGTCATTGACTTTGGTCGCAACTGGGAGGATCACCTATCTTTGGTGGAGTTTGCGTACAACAACAGCTACCACTCCACCAACGGAATGGCACCATATGAGGCATTGTACGGACGACCTTGCAGATCACCTCTGTGCTGGACAGACCCTGGGGAGTCAGCACATGTAGGACCAGAGATGGTCCAGGCCACAACGGAGAAGGTACAGATCATCCAGGAGCAGATGAGGACTGATCAGAGCCGATATAAGTCCTATGCTGACAGGAGGCGGAGACCACTAGAGTTCGAGGATGGAAACCATGTTTTCTTACAGGTCTCACCTCGACGTGGATTACGGAGATTTGGGCAGGGTGGAAAGTTATCTTCGTGGTTCAATGGACCATTCCAGGTTCTCATCAGGATAGGCGAGGTAGATTATCGCCTGGATCATCCACCTCTATTGCACCAGGTGCACGACGTCTTCCACGTATCTCAGCTGAGGAGATACGTGCATGACCCGATGCATATCATTAATCCCGGGGATCTGGACATCAATGACGGGGTGACATTTTTAGAGGTCCCGGTAGAGATCGAGGATCGACAGGAGCAGGTCCTACGTGGATGGTCGATTCCTTTAGTGTGCATCAGGTGGTAGCACCGAAACCTTCAGGAGAGCACATGGGAGTGGGAGGCTCAGATGCGTGCACAGTACCCTCATTTGTTTCCCTAGTTTATAATGTATCTTTATGGGGGCGTAAAGCCCTAAGGTGAAAGTAATGTAAAGACCCGTAAATTTCAAGGAAATTTTCTTCTTAAATTCTTTGGGATTTTACGAGTATGCAGTTTATGACGGCACCAGATTCTGAGGCTGGGTGTGCTCAAAATCAATTTTTGAAGTTTAGCTTGGGTACGTTCAGTGAACAAACGAGCGGGTTTTTCTATCTTTTGAAATGGTGCTCAGATTTGAAATCTGAGGGCACCGATGGAACCGCAGTGCCGATAATTACTCAAGAGGACTTTTACCGTAGATGCATTTTCACGGGATAAGAAGAATAATTTTGTGATTTAAATAAGAATTGAATAAAAAATTGTAGAAAAAATTTTATCCTTTATTCTAAGTGATTAGATCCTAGGTGTGGTAGTTGGGGTGGGATCCACTAGTTACTAACTACCCATGAGAGGATAAAGGTGAGGTGGGTACCACACGACCCCAACCCTTCACATTCCTGAAAATCCCTAACTCCCCCCTTTATGTGAGTAACTCCTCTCTCTCCCTCATTAAACTTGCAAACATAACACCTAATTAATTAGACAACTGAAGTTTAATTAATTATGTGAATTTGTTTTTGAATTTTGAGTTTTGGAAATGCATGGAAAAATAATAAAATAAGGGGAGGCCTTATTTTATTTTGTTGGCTTGTTGCACGAGGATTTTCGGAGGGAGCACTATGTCCCTTTGAAGAACTTCATCCTCCTGCGAAGAACGACACCCTAGAATGACGAACGCCATCACCACAAGGAGAGACGACGTGTCATTCCTTCTTCTCTTCGTAGCTAGTGTGAGACGCCGTCCCCTCCTTGGACACATGCCAAAGCCGCCTTCGAAACCTAACCCCACAATGCCATCTTTCGCATCGCTGGCAAACGATATCGTTTATCGAGGTAGGGGTTAACTTCATTCAAGTTTTACTTATCGACCTCATTGATTAATTTGGCCACATGTTATCGTCTTAACAGGAGGAGATCGGACCGCACAAACATGGCCGATCCTCCCCCCCTTTTTTTGTTGATCTTGGATAATCATTGCGGCGGAGGTGGCACGGTGTCATTTCACCGCGCAGGAACGAAGAGGACCGAGACCGGAGCGGGCTGCGGTGGTGGTGCGCGGTGCTGCCGCGCCGTGCCTGTGAATTCGAAGGGACCGCGGTCAGAGTGGGCCGCGGTGGTGGTGTGCGGCATCATCGCACCATGCCGGAGAAACCAAGGGAGGCCGCGGCCGGAGCGGGCCGTGGCGGAGAGGTGCGACGTCGTCGCACCGCGCAGGTCGAAGAAGGGCCGCGGCGGTCACGAGCAAGGGCGGCCGGGCTCGGCCGGCCGTCGGCGCTCCTGGAGGTAGGACCCCTGCGGGTCCCGCGGCAGTTCAACCGGCTGGCCATAAAGGCCGGACATTTTTCCAAAAGACCGGGGGGTTGTAAACCCCCAACCCTCAATTAGGGCAGACCCCACCAGGTGGCCGCCGTTTTTGAAACAAAGGGGGTCGCGCCCACTTCGCATCCCGCCCGGCCGCGTGCCGAGCCACGGCCGGCTTCCGAGCCGGGCCGTAGGCCGCGCCCCGCCACGGGTCGGGCCAATCCGCGCCAGCCAGTCTGGGCCGCGCCCAATCGGGCCGGACCCAGACCCAGGTCGGGTCAACCCATGGGGTACTGGGTCGGTCGGACCGGGCCCAGACCCCCTATTCTCGGACCAGGTTCGTTCAGATGCCCATATCTTGGGCTATGGACCTCCGATCGATGCACTGTCAGTTGTTTAGGGATCCTTGGATCGAGTCAGCCGTTTCGGTATATTACACTGCTAGTTTCGTCGAAATTTGGGTATGACCGGGTTGGTTCAAACCTGAAACCAACCGGGCCCTTGAAGCGGAAACGCATATAACTTATCGACCGGAAGTCTAAATGATGTGTCTTCAATTATGTTTAATTCCTCTTAGTGAGAAGGTTCTTTTGGATTTCTTCTTGAGGTTTGGATGTAGCTGGAGTACGGTCGGGTTGGTTTTAGCTTAGAAACCAACCGGGCCCCTGGGATGGAAAAGCCAATAACTCTCAGACCGGGAGTCCGATTGACACGCCGTCTGTTGCATTGAGTTCCTATTGACGAGACGGAACTTTTTGATACATCAACTCTGGACTTAGTAACAGTTGATGTATCTAACCCCTTGGCTCGTGGAGCGGACCCTCCCGGAATCGAGCGTGCTGTGTGCGGGAACCCTAGAGCTGGCTGCGACTACGACGATGATGGAAACTGTACTTGGATCCTACGTGGGTTTGGCATCGAGGACAACTATACTTGGATCCTCCATGGGTTCAACAGTGATTAAGACTGTACTTGGATCCTACATGGGTTCGAAAGTGATGGTAACTGTACTTGGATCCTACATGGGTTCGAAAGTGATGGTAACTGTACTTGGATCCTACATGGGTTCGGCAACAACGCCTTCTGTACTTGGATCCTACGTGGGTTCGGAAGAGGAGATGATTCAGAGGCTACAACTAATCATATCCACCCCTCTTCGTGTGTAGTATTCCTATGTGAGCTGAGTTTGACTTTCAATATTTATCTTCGATGTGATTGTCTTGCTTTCTGGTGTGGACTGAGTTGTACTTTCCTGTGTGTACTGAGTTGTACTTTCCTGTGTGGACTGAGTTATACTTGGGATCGGGATTTGGAGACAAACTGGAATTGATGACTTAGGTATATGTATGGGAATATACCTAAGTAGTGTTGGTTGATACTTATTATTTGTCTATTCCTTTTTGGATTATTCATTTGTGGATTCTGGGAGACCTTTGGGAGTCTCGGGGTCCCTATTGAGTATCGTATACTCACCCCTGCACGGGCTATGCCCGTACTACGTTGTGTTGGTTGCAGATGACGGGCAGTGCTGATCGTAGTTGAGGCTTGTGGAGCGGGACGGTATCCGAAGGTGGACTATCAGGCGGTATGTACACGAAGAGAATGGACGGATTCAAGGAGCTAAGGATACCATCTGTACCCACCCTTCAGGTGGGGTATCCGGAGAACGTCTCAATGGTTGCTACTTTACTTTTCAGCGGTTGTACTTTACTTTTCTCAGTTGTACTGTACTTTCAGTTGGGTTTGAATACTGGGCCATTTTCTTTCCGGCACTTACTTTTGTACTCAGTTTACTTTGTGTTTACTTCAGCTTGCGTACTCTGTTGTTTTTGTTTCCTTATATAAAGTCAATGTCTTCCCTTTTATCGGGATCTATACCTTTGGTGCTAGTCGCCGGCCCCTAGCCTATGGAAGACGGGCTTGGGGTTGTCATGGAACGGGTCCTAAGGAAGGCTCGTGACATGTACTGAGATAAACCTTCTCATAAATTATAAGAAATAATCCTTTCAATAATTTTTCCAAATTAACTTTACCCCTTTCTTGGTCAGCATGGAGATCAGGTATTCCATATAGAAGAAGTCTTGGATGAAACATTGGTAATAGCCATCTAGATCCAGAAATATCTGAATCTCAAAGACATTCATGGGTCATTTCCAATATATCATGGCTACAACCTTCTCTGGATCCTCTAACACTTTATCCTATGACATTTCATGGACCAATAATTCCACTCTATAAATCTAAAAGTTACATTTAGATTGCTTGGAGTAAATTCAATTATTTCTCATTGTACGTTGGATGATGTCAATATGTTTGGAATGGTTATATTTAAACTTGGAGTGTACAAAGATATCTTCAATGAAAACGACCACAAACAGATCTAGGAATGGCTGGAAGATCAAATTACTCATGCCCTTACAAACCACCAGTGTGTTCTTCAGACCAAAATACATCACCAATAACTTGTACAAGCCATACCGGCTCCTAAATAATTATAGGGTATGTTAGATGGTGTCACCCTCAACTGATGGTACCCTGAACTAAAGTTAATATTAGAGAAAATATAGACACCTCTTATCCTATCGAATAGAACATTGATGCACAAAAAGGAAAACTAGTTCATGACCAACATCTAGGTCAACATTTAATAATACACATATAATAATAAAAAATGTATAATATTCCTTCTTGGAAAACATCCCATGAGAACTCCATAGTGAAGTACTAATCTGTATGAATCTCGTAGCTTCCCGATCATCCAGATGCACTCTTAACTATTGATGCTCTGCAGTTTCTATCTTTTAAATTTGGATGAAAACTATTTTGGATCTCTACACCAACTTGATAGTGAACTCAATGTCTCTATTGGGTGGTAAGTTAGATAACTCATCCAGAAAGATGTCATGAAAATGATCCAATACTGGAGGAAATGTACTAGGAAGAAACTTTCCACTATCCAAAACAAGGCTCTTTATATAATCCATGACATAATACAATATAAACAGAATTGGTCCTACATGACCAACCTGAAGATCCCATCCACCCTAGTGAATATAGCTACCCCCTTCTGGAGATAGAAAATTAACTCTCCTTTAATAATAGTTGATATGATCCTAGTATAGAACTAGCCAATACATACCTAGAATCAAATTGAATCCTTCCATTTATAGTATAAATAGCTCCTAGAATAAATAGTATCCACTAATATCAAGGAAACACACCTTATAGTGTCTGATACTATCTGATCATAACACTAGTGGTGTGTTGATGGTAATAACACCATACAAAACTCTCCACAAAAAACCCAAGATATTAGGAAAATGAGAAGATATAAGGGAATGTGATTCTCCGATATTAAAAAAAATCAGTAAAGGGTATATGATACTAGAATCATACCTATGACAATGGATGGTCCTGTATCTAAATTGATAGAATTTGACTGCATAAAATGCATCAAACTCACCCCTCTAACTTGGGATTCAGTCTAACTCCCACTATATTCTCTCTTCGTATGATATTATGGTTCCTATGTCAGGGTACCATATCCCCTACCTCCAACACCCCAATATTTCCTAGCACGTTATTTATTTCAAAGTAATTCAATAACTTGCACTACACGCAACACTGAGTTCAAGCACACCAGGACATACGAAACTAGCCGTTCAAAAGTGGTTATGAATAGTATTAACTGAATTTTGAACTTTATATAATACTTATAATTTTTGAATCCATATTATGGGTCTCTTAGACATAATGTAAGAACAAATTCATTTTTTCAGATAAAAGATGTATTTTTTTTAAATGCAATTTTACCGTCTTTTAATGCAGAACCCTTTTAAAATAAAATATCTGAAACTTATATATATTAAATTTGACTAAATAAATTTATTATTTAGAATAGAGACATAAAAATTTACTTTGTGTACTTTTTTGGAATTTTTCTAATAAAGTTCATTTTTTTAATGAATAATGAAAAATATTGCATTTTAATTCAAAAGTTCCTTTTAATCTAATTTATTTATATAGTTAGATTATCTTTTTAATTGGTTTTAAATTCTAATTGTAATATATTTTTACCATTTAATCCAATTTTGTTTATTGGAATTAATTTCACTTTGAAACTAGACATAAACTAGTATCAATCTTTTGATAGTTATTGTTTCTTAAAAACACGCTATATATTTTAACAACGGGAATTAATTTTAAATTAATTAATCCTACATATATTTTTTGAATTTGGTAAAATAGAATTATTTTTTTAATTCATAATATCAAAATTATCTTAAGGTGAATTTTTTGTATTTTTCTAAAAACTTTCAATTTTTGATGAATAGTGAAAAACACTGAGTTATTATTTAAAACCGACTTTTTATTTGAATAATTATTTATTTTAATTAAATTTAATTTAGGTCAAAATAGATACATAATACCTATATATTTTTAATGTCATTAATTGGAGTCAATTTTTAATATTATTATATATGCAAAATTTTATTGAACTTTTCACCGTCTTTTACCCACCTCCTAGGAGAATTTGCAAATTCATATAAAACATAATTTTACCGCTTCTGTGAGTGGAATTTCAAAAATCCAAGAGACACGATTAACCTCAGTAAGTAAAATCTGGTTCAATAAGATGAAAATAATTTTTGCTGAATAGTAAGTTTTGACTTTTATTTACCGCAGTTAAAGATAAATAGGGTAATTCAAGGTAAAAAGAATATTGTAATAATTCAAAATTACCTTAACACATGTCGTAACCTTATTTGATGAGTAATGGTATACCATAGGCATCCTTGGGTCTATTTTTGGACCCCATGGATCTACTTATAAATGATAATGACACTTTAGATTAATTAATTTAAAGTAAAGAAAAAATTGACATAAACACAAAACTTTTAGTAATTAATTTTTATGTAGTGTTATATAAGTAATATTTTTGACTATAAATATTATTTGGAAAGCTAAAAATATTTCCTATATCAAGGTATTTTATTTTATAATTTTTAGAAATTAAATAATTGAATTTATTTATGACACAAGGATGATGCAATAATTACCTTATTAATGAAAGAATCAAATAAATGGTATTATAAATATTAAAATAAATATAATTTCAAGATTTTTATGACATACACGAATTTTCTAGGTGAATATTACATGTTAGGGATGATTAAATGTATCTTGTGCTAAGAAATCAAGTTGTGATGACTTTCACAAAAACAAAATACCAAATAGTGTCAAAATTGACATAAATTAATATTTTAAAAAATACTATATTATTGGTTGATATAATATTCATAAAAATGTAAGGTTCATCCAAAGGGCTTAAATAATATTATATATTTCATTAATGAGCCACTTGAGGTTCTCTTGGAAGTTTAGAGTAATATTATTAACCATATAGAGTAAGAATACAAGAAGACGCGGTAGAAGTTAAACTATTTAACTAAGATTTAAATATAAAATTTAAGGTTAAAATGGTAACCTAAACTTGTCCAAAACCTATTGGTTGAGAGTATTTCGACCCATAACCACCTAAGGCTCTAAATAAATTCATTTGGAACCATTATAAACCGAATATGATTGTATAATAAATTAATACTTTAATCTTTTCCTAAAGTGACCCTCACCCCTGTGATAAAAGGGAACTTCCCCTTCTCTCGAAATCACACATCAAAATCCATTTGGCTCAAAAACCCCCTACCCCAAAATCCTCAAAACTTTCCTCAATTGATACTATATGCCATAGTTTTATCATAAAGCCAACCCAAGGATCCCTTTTGATCAAATCAAAAAGAAGAACCAAAAGAAGAGGTAAATATTTCATCACCTTTTTCAAGTTCTTTTCTTCTTCCACTTCCTCTTTATTTGTTGCTTCCATTCTAAAACAATAAATACAGTATATTCTATATATTTTTATGTTATTATAAATATTGTACAACCATATTCATTATTTTATTCATCCTATAAATGACATGTCACCATACGTGTGTACGTACGGCTTACCGTCTCCACGTCGTGGTGTAGTTGTTATTCAATACATAATTATTTGGATGGGTATAGTAATGATGTATAATTGATATAAATAATAAATATAACATGTTAATGATTATTTATTTATGATATACCATCTATTTACATACTATTTTAAAACAAAAGAATGATATTGTCGCTCGTGCATACGTACGGATTACCGTCTCCACGACGCGATGAGAGTCATTTCCATGTTCACCATTCAATGATGATTATAAAAATATATATTACTAATAAGTATGTAATATATGACATAATAATTATACTAGATATATATATATATATACTTAAATTTATCTTATTCACTTAGTTCTGTTCAATACGATATGAAAACGGAAACAGCGTTTATGCGTACGTACGGACTACCATCTCCATAAACAGAGTTTTTCATTTCATATATATGTCTATTATACATATTTATATTCTAAATATATAAGATATATAAGTCATTTTTTATATTATTTAAGTATTTAAAACTTGATCAAAGTGATACAATCAATAGTAACAAGTTAAAACACGTACGATAAAGATAGCAATTATTACCCGAAATGTAAATTTAACATGGAAATTATTATTAAATGGTTGGTATAAAGTCATTAATGAATCATGTATGATATAATAAATATTAATATGTTTCTGGTATACTTTTATAGCATACTTCTATCTTCATACAGGAGGTTAAACGTACCCTCGACTAAAAGAAAGTTCATGGTAAGGGGTTTTCATCTCACTCCTTATTCCCATGAGATTCATGCCATATTGCCACTATTAACTTATTAGTGGTGTATATACTATCCATAATTGTATTATTTGTGTAATACACTTTAATCTAAGTGTATTTACATATTCATTATATGATACCTTTTTCATGGGGTGTATATTTCGTATGTTACCAAATTGGTAAGGGTTAATTCGTCAATCTCATTGTTATCTGAGATTGTTTATGTGTAAGTATTTACTAGGAAATTTTTATCATCCATGTCCATTTTTCAAAAAAAATGATTTCAAAATGAATATTTTAAGGATTTTTGAAAGGTACTCTTTATCAAGATCAGAATTTTAAATGTTTGAAAGATTTAACTTTCTAAATATTTATAATTAATGTCCATGTTTTCAAATGATTTTAAGGATTTATTTATAAGGACATGAATGTTTTGAAATGATAATTTTTTTCAAAAGTTTCAAAGTGGTATGGGACACTTTGATTCAAAAATCTATTTTAAATTACTTCATTTATAAATTTGTGACTTTTAAATGATTTTACAAAAGGTTATTTCTCTCAAAAAGTTTTACTCGTCATTTTCAACTATGCCAGTATCCTTTACTGGATATTATTTTTGATTGAGGTTGACTTATTATAATACAATTGTCCATATTTTATTGAATGAGTTATAATATGTTTGACTATGGATGTTATATTTTTATACCATTCATGGTTTATGGTAAAAGTGTTGACATTTTGTATGCTAGTTTTAATATGAATGTTTATGTTATGTTTCAATATTTTCATATGAGGAATGTATTGGACATAGTAAGTGAGAGGTGGAGCCCGCTATAGCTCCTCAACACATCTGTAGGTATCATGAGACAACTAGACGTGGAATTGGACGAGGCCCTTTCCCAAATTGATATATGGTTTTGGACGAGGCCTTAATCCTTTTTAGACGTCTTGGTCGAGGCCTTGAAAAAATGTTTTAGAATGTCTGGAATTATACATTCCCTCATTATGAAAATAATATTGATGGTTCATGTGGTTATTTGACTAGTAGAATACCCATGACTAAGTTTTATTATGTCATTATTTACTCAGATCATATTCCTTCTATAAAATTGTTCATGTTTATTATTTGTAAAGGCATGTGTTTTCAATTATTCACCATGCCTAATATTTATGCTATCTTCTGCTGTATTGCAAACCCTTACTGAGATTTTGAGCTCACCCCTTTCTTATGTTTTATTTTCCTAGGATTCCAAGAAGTGTATTATGATTGATATGCAGGGTTAAGCTAAAGGGAATAATGGAATTATCAAAGAACTATTTATGCAGTGTTTTATGTTTGAAATTGTAATGTAAAGTTAATGTATGTAATCTATTTTCCAAGATTTCTAAACTCATTGGTCTTTCGGGACTTGATTCCTTGTAATCATGCCAATGTATTAAAATAATGCACTGGTTCTGGGTAACCGAGGTCGGGGCGTTACAGTTGTTATCCGAGGATGTTTAGAAATAACCTTGGAAACTAGATTTAGATAAACTCTGATTAGAGAACTTTACCCAAAGATATACTTTGAATATTAGTATTGAAGAACATCCTAGAATTTTGGTAATGTAAGGATTTTGTGAGTTTTCCAAGAAAATACATCCATGTCTGGATACGAGCAGGTAGTGGCTGCTCTGGCACAGATGTACCTAGGGGTAAAACCCCAAAACAACGCTTTGGGCTAGACTGGAACGGGATCTGGTGCACGAAAATGGGCCCTGCTGCACTCTTGGTTACGACACTCCCGGGGGATATGCTTAGGATAATTATCATTTTCTTTACAAACCACTATAAAGGTTTTATGGATATATATCTCCTAAAGGAAAACATTTTTGTGATTATGGATTATATCCATAAACTGTTCAATTTGCATTAGGGATTTTACATGTTTGGAATTATGAATTGTGATTCATAAACTGACCTAGTGTATTCCATTATTTATAAATGGAACCCAGTAGAATGAATGAGAACTCCAGTAATACATATTATCCAAAGAGTAAGAAGGGTCTTATAATTCATGGTATTAAGCCAAAATTTAGAAGGTAAATAGTCTCCCAGGTATTCTCAACATATGAAGAAATAATATCATGTGTTATTAAGATAATTAAAGAACTCTTTGAGTAATATGTCTTTGAAGGGAAGCAAGAGAAGAAATGTATGGTAGAGAGAATGATCGATAAAGGGAATAGGGGAAAGAAGGATTTTCTCATATGTGATAAATGTGGAAATAATCACCTTGGTAAATTCTTGAAGGAAATGGGAGTTTGTTATAAGTGTGGAGAAAAAGGGCACCAAGTACATGATTGCAAGGGTAAGAAAATGTTTTCAAATGCAAAATGCTTCATCTGCAAGGTGTTGAGACACTACGCGAATCAATGTCCCAGTCATAAGAGTATACCGAAAATGATGTTATTAGATAATAATCAAGTTATGATACTACCTCAGATAAAGATGAATGACTAGTGTTCTTATGTTTTTATTATAGAATTATTTCATTTGAGTGTTGTATCTACAGTATACTGGTTATATGAATTATGGAGATAAATTAGGATTGTACTACAGTACTATTTTATTGAGGATTTAAGATTATATGGTTCTAAGAAAAGTGACTTGATAGTAAGCTACACTTTTTAGAAAAAACATATTTGAAGGAAAGTTAATCCTTAATATAGTCTTGATAAAGAGGTAGTGATTTTGGAATAAGAGATGGTTGATTTGGATAAAATATATTGGATATTCTTGACTTCCTTGAAACTGATTAATTATTTGTATATTCCATCATTGTTAGAGTTTACAACATTTTTGGATAGAAGAAGTATATCTAGTATTCTTTAAGGAATAAGAGATCATGAATGTAATTAATAAGGTTTTATGGTAATTCAGGATGTTACTGTGTTTTAAAAGAATACATGATGAAGGTGTTCACATGTTATTACGTGGAAAAATGGATATTCATTGTGTTTACCTTCCTTATAAATTCTGGACTGTGATTTTGGATAGAATTATTTTGGATAATTCTAGTTTGATATTATTTTTGGATTTCCATTAAAAGGGAAACTCGTAGGTCGGGCAGCAACATGTCACGTCCGGCAAGGCCACTAGACTTGAACCCGCAACGGAAGGGCGATAAGGGTGTATCACCTACCACTGGCCCACGTGATGTCCTGGATTGAATAATGTAGTTTTTTTTAAAAGGTCTGGTAGGTGAATTATAAATTCATTTTTTTGGAAACCTATACGAATAGGATAAATAGAATATTTTTTTAAGTTTTATTATCTTTTAGATTGAAAGATGAGTTTATGGTAGAAATTAGTTAAAGGATAGAACTCTACTTGTCATGTATATTTTTTTTCTTTCTTATCTTATTCTATGATGAAATTAATTATTAAACTTTAGGTAATGGATCTTATAACTAAAAATGTGTTATCCTAATACCTTATGTTTTTTTGAATGGATGATATTTTAAATCATCATAGATTGATGGCATTGAGGCCCTCAATTCTACAATTGTTTGTGATTGATGACCTCAATCACTCCCTATAAATATTTACGTTTTCCTCCAATTATGTGTCTCTAATTTCCACCAATGTTCTCCTAATCGAGATTATAATTTTGTGGTGACTTTTTCATTCCCCTTTTCCTCTTATTAAGACTAAATCTTATTAACCCAATTTTTTATGTGGGTTTTCCCGCAAAGGTATTTTCTATTTTCAACCTTTTATTTTCGAAGAACAATTTCAAATTTTGAAGACTCAATTTACTGAACAAGGTATGAATGTAACACCCCAAGATTTCCTAGTACGTTATTTCTTTCAAAGTAATTCAATAACTTTCACTACACGCAACACCGAGTTCAAGCGCACCACGACTTACCAAACTAGCTGTTCAAAAGAGGTTATGAAAAGTATTAATAGAATTTTAAAATTTATTTAATCTTTATAATTTTATAATCCATATTATCGGTTTCTTAGACATAATTTAAGAACAAATTCATTTTTTCAGATAAAAGAAGTATTTTTTTTAATGCAATTTTACCGCCTTTTAATGGAGAACCCTTTTAAAATAAAATATTTGAAACTTTTATATATTCAATTTGACTAAATTAATGTATTATTTATAATAGAGACATTAAAATTTACTTTGTGTAAATTTTTGGAATTTTTCCGATAAAGTTCATTTTTTAATGAATAATGAAAAATATTGTATTTTAATTCAAAAGTGCCTTTTAATCTAATTTATTTATATGGTTAGATTGTCTTTTTAATTGGATTTAAAGTGTAATTATAATACATTTTTACCATTTAATCCAATGTTGTTTATTGGAATTAATTTTATTTTGAAACTGGACATAAACAAGTATCAATCTTTTGATAGTTTTTATTTCTTAAAAAAACGCTTTTTATTTAAACAATGGGAATTAATTTTAAATTAATTAATTCCCTTTATATGTTTTGAATTTGGTAAAATAGAATTCATTTTTGAATTTGGAATATCAAAATTATCTTAGGGTGAATTTTTGGTATTTTTCTGAAAGCATTCAATTTTTTATGAATAGTGAAAAACGCTGAGTTATTATTTAAAACTGAATTTTTATTTAAATAATTATTTATTTTATTTAAATTTATTTTAGGAAAAAATAGATACACAATACCTATATATTTTTAATTTAATTCATTGGAGTCATTTTTTAATAGTATTAGATATACAAAATTTTATTGAACTTTTCAAAGTCTTTTACCCACCTCCTAAGAGAATTTTCAAATTCACATAAAACATAATTTTACCACTTATTTCAGTGGTATTTCAAAGCTCCGAGAGACATGGTTAACCTCAGAAAGTTAAATTTTGTTCAGTAAGATGAAAATAATTTTTGGTGAATAGTAACTTTTGACTTTTATTTAACACGGTTAAAGATAAATAGGGTAATTCAAGGTAAAATGAATATTGTAATAATTCAAAATTACCTTAAAACATGTTCAAATCTTATTGGATGAGTAATGGCCAAACATGGGCATACTTAGGTCGATTTTGGGACCCCATGGAGCCACTTATTAATGATAATGACACTTTAAATTAATTAATTTAAAGTAAAGACAAAATTGACATAAACAAAAATCTTTTAGTAATTAATTTTTATATGGTGTTATATAAGTAATATTTTTTACTATAAATATTATTTGGAAATTTAAAATGATTTCCTACCTCATGGTATTTTATTTTATAATTCTTAGAAATTAAATAATGAAATTTATTTATGACACAATGATGATGTTGTAATTACGTTATTAATGAATGAATCAAATAAATGGTATTATAAATATTAAAATAAATATAATTTCAAAGTTTTTATGAAATACAAGAATTTTCTAGGTGAATATGACATGTTATGGAGGATTAAATGTATCTTTTTCTATGTAATCAAGTTGTGATGACTTTCACAAAAACAAAATACCAAATACCAAATAGTGTCAAAATTGACATAAATTAATATTTAAGACAAATATTATATCATTGGATAATATAATGTTCATAAAAATATAATATTCGGCCAAAGGGCTTAAATAATATTATATATTTCATTAATGAGCCACTTGAGGTTCTCTTGGATGTTTAGAGTAAGATTATTAACCATATGGAGTAAGAATACAAGAAGACACGGTAGAAGTTAAACTATTTAACTAAAAGTTAAATAAAAAAGATAAGGTTAAAATGGTAACCCAAACTTGTCTAAAACCTATTGGTTGAGAGGATTTAGACTCATAACCACCTAAGGCTCTAAATAAATTCATTCGGAACCATTATAAACCGAATATGATTGTATAATAAATTAATACTTTAATCGTTTCCTAAAGTGACTCTCACCCCTCTTATAAAAGGGCACTTCCACTTCTCTCAAAATCACACCTCCAAATCCATTTTGCTCGAACTCAACCTTCCCAAACATCCTCCCAACTTCCCTCACTTGATCCTAGAGCCCTTATTTTGATCATAAAACCAACCTATGGATCCCTTTTGATCAAATCAAAAGGAAGAACCCGAAGAAGAGGTAAATATTTCATAACCTTTTTCATGTTCCTTTCTTCTTACACTTTCTCATTCTTTGTTGATTCCATTATAAAACAATAAATACAGTATCTTAATTATAATTTTATTTTATTGTAAATATTTTACAACCATATTCTTTATTTTATCCATCCTATGAATGACATGTCAACATACGTGCGTACGTACGGCTTATCGTCTCCACGTCGTGGTGTAGTTGTTATTCAATACATTATTATTTGGATGGGTATAATAATGATGTATAATTGATATAAATAATAAATATAACATGTTAATGATTATTTATTTATGATATACCATCTATTTACATAATATTTTAAAACAAAAGAATGATATTGTCGCTCGTACGTACGTAAGGATTACCGTCTCCACGACGCGATGAGAGTCATTTCCATGTTCACCATTCAATGATTATTATGAAAATATATATTACTAATAAGTATGAAATATATGACATAATAATTCTACTAGATATATATATATATATGTACTTACATATATCTTATTCACTTAGTTCCGTTCAATATGGTATGAAAATAAAACAGCGTTTATGCGTAAGTACAGACTATCGTCTCCATAAACGGTGTTTTTCATTTCATATATATTTATATTATAGATATTTATATTATAAATATATATGATATATAAGTAATGTTCTATATTATTTATGTATTTAAATCTTTATCTAAGTGATACAATCAAGAGTAACAAGTTAAAACACGTATGATAAAGAAAGCAATTATTACAGGAAATGTCAATTTAACATGGAAATTATTATTAAATGGGTAGTATAAAGTCATTAATGAATCATGTATGATATCATAAATATTAATATGGTTCTTTTATACTTTAATAACATACTATGATCTTCATACAAGAGGTTAAACGTACCCTCGACTAAAATAAAGTTCATGGTAAGGGGTTTTCATCTCACTCTTTATTCCTTTGAGATTCATGCCATATTGCCACTATTACCTTATGAGTGGTATATTTACTGCCCATAATTGTATTCTTTGTGTAATAAACTTTAATATATGTGTATTTATATATTAATTGTATGATACCTTTTTCATGGGGTGTATATTTCGTAAGTTACCAAATTGGTAAGGCTTAATTCATCAATCTCATTATTATCCGAGATTATTTATGTGTAAGTATTTACTGGGAAATTTTTATCATCCACATCCATTTTTTATAAAAATTATTTCAAAATAAATATTTAAAAGATTTTTTAAAGGTAATTTTATCAAGATCATAAATTTAAATGTTTTAAAGATTTATCTTTCTAAATATTTTTAATTAATGTCCATGTTTTCAAAATTATTTTAAGGATTTATTTATATGGACACAGATGTTTTTAAATGATAATTATTTTCAAAAGTTTCAAAGTGTTATGGGACACTTTGATTAAAAAATATCTTTTAAATTACTTCCTTTATAAATGTGTGATTTTTAAATGATTTTATAAAAGGTTATTTCTCTCAAAAAGTTTTACTCGTCATTTTCAACTATGCCAACATCCTTTACTAGATATTATTTTTGATTGAAGTTGATTTATTATAATACAATATTCCATATTGTATTGAATGAGTTATGATATGTTTGACTATGGATGTTCTATTTTTATACCATTCATGTTTTATGATTAAAATTTTGACATTTCGTATGTTAGTTCTAATACGAATGTTTATGTTATGTTTCAATCTTTTCATATGAGGAATGTATTGGACATAGTATGTGATGGGTGGAGCCTACTATAGCTCCTCAATTCATTGGTAGGTCTCATAAGACAACTAGACTTGGAATTGGCTGAGGCCCTTTCCCAAATTGATAGGTGGTTTTGCCTGAGGCCTTAATCATTTTCGACGTCTTGGTCGAGGCCTTGAAAAAATGTTTTGAGAATGTCTGGAATTATACATTCCCTCATTATGAAAATAATATTGATGGTTCATGTGTTTATTCGACTAGTAGAATAACCATGACTATGTTTTATTATGGTATTATTTACTCAGCTCATATTCCTACCATAAAAGTGTTCATGTTTATTATTTGTAAAGGCATGCGTTTTCAATTATTCACCATGCCTAATATTTATGTTATCTTCCGCAGTATTGCTTACCCTTAATGAGATTTTGAGCTCACCCCTTTCTTATGTTTTATTTTCCCATGATTCTAAGAAGTGTATTATGATTGATATGCAGAGATAAGCTAAAGGGAATAATGTCATTCTCAAAGAACTATTTATGATTTGTTTTATTATTGAAATTATAATGTAAAGTTAATGTATGTAATCTATTTTCCAAAAATTCTAAACGGATCGGTATTTTGGGACTTGATTCCTTGTAATCATTCTAATGCATTAAAATAATTCACCGGCTCTAGGTAACTGGGGTCGGGGCGTTACACTACCCCAGCATGAGAATCTTATGGAACTCTAGATACCTATCTATTTAGGGGTATCTAGTTCCTTTCCAAACTCTAATAATTTCCTTAATACTCTTCCACCACACTACTTTTATATACTCCTACAAAACCCCTACATATGGACCAGCCTACAATAAGTGTGGAAATTCATAGTAGGAAACAGACACTTGATGTAATTTTGGGCATCCATGCCACACTGAAAGAACTAACCCTAACCATGGTCCTGAGATAACTGCTCACCCCCTAATTTCTCTTCCCACCACATTCCTTATGGTAACTATTTATGTAGTGCTTATAAATACTTTAATAATACCTCTATGATCATCCTACTTAGACTAAATTCCCACTAATCAGGTCCTCCTTTAGGTTCCCTCCCATGATGAGAGCCTAATTCATCACGTCAGTGAAGTTTCTCCGGAAAAATACTTTTACCTACGACTTGATCTCATAATGAAACCAATACTAGAAGAACTTCACCTTGCATATATCATTAGCTACTAAATATTGATGATAATTCTACATGTTAGTGAAACGTCAAACATATCCCATCAATGACATGATCCCCTTGTAGTGACCCCGACCCTAATAACTCAGATCTAGTTCTTTCTACCATTAAATTGGTATTAGATATAAGGAAATCACATCCTAAAGGACGGAATAGTTTAGTAGTATTCATAAACTAGATACATTCATGGGTCTTGTATTACAAATGAATATGAAAATTAAAACATAATTTTTTACCTTTTTGTTTTTGAGAATTACTTTTTTCAATCTATCATATACTTACATGTCTTTCTTACTACACTTTATAGAATCCTAGGGAAAATAAATAAAATAAGGGTGAGATAAATTCTTAGTAAGGGTTAAGTATAGTGGAAGGAATAATGAATCAATAAGAATAATCAATATGGAAATGTGAATTACTAAGCACACATGCCATTTAAATAACTAGATAAGGTATAATAAATATAGAAAGAGAAA
This sequence comes from Viscum album, assembly GCA_963277665.1. Classification (NCBI taxonomy): domain Eukaryota; kingdom Viridiplantae; phylum Streptophyta; class Magnoliopsida; order Santalales; family Viscaceae; genus Viscum; species Viscum album. The sequence continues at coordinate 410,729,890 of OY728130.1, forward strand.
TAACTAATCACACATTCCATTTAAATTAATTTATACAGAAAAATCTATAAGTTAAGTTGAATAAATGATCACACATTCCATTTCAATAATTTGATAAGTTTTAATAAATACAATAAGGTAAATAACTAAAAAACATTCCATTTAATCAATAAACCTAGAATGAAATGAATCCATATATTTTTTCATATTGATAATCTCATGGATGATAATAAATGATTCTAAATGAATGAAATGCTTAATTACTTGATTTCATGCTTCCCAGGTACACAAAAACCTTTACCATCAAGGCTTTTCACAAGATGATTTAAAACTGATGGGTAGAAACCCATTTAGTTGAGGCTAGCCAACAGATTCATCCCATAAGACTACTAATACATTGAGGGGATTACTTTAAAAAATTCCCAAACCATTTTATAACAATCCAAAGCATTCCACATATATTGAAAAATCGATGTAATTTATAAATAATGTGTCTTATCAAATATATGAATTTTTTAAAGAATACATATTTATCAATATTTCCCTAGATAATAAAAAATTGTAAATGTAGAAATTGTATGTAAACCTGGAATATTGTTTATAAAATAATCATATACATGATAAATAATGTGGATATTTAGAGGAAATTTCATGTCTAATGATCACAGTAAAGTGAACATTTAAATGGAAATTTATTGACTAAAATTTGAATTAGGGAAGTGAATATTGATACTTTACTTAGTAAAAATGAACATAAACCATCCATTGAAATATTAGGGTGGTATAAATAAAATGTATACTTATTGAAGTACAATTTTAGAAATCATTTTAGGTAATGACCCAAACTTTTATTAATGAAAATTCCTATTGATCTAATTAAATGTCTTATTATGTGAAATGGTTATATAACACATGAAATTCTTTGGTTTTATGTTTTCTCATTTTAAAATACCATTAATCATTATGACCATTGATAATATAGTTATTAAACAGTGATCAAATTATTAGTATAAATATAGGGTTTTAACAAATCCAATTTACTCAGACAAAATAAGCAATGGCCTCATCTAGTAGAATTTCCACGTATGAAGCCCATTTGTCCAAGCCCGGAAAGGAGGTGAAGTCATTGGGATTTTCTCTTGACCAAACCCAAGATAAGCTTCAACACGTTAATCTTGAGCAAAACCGCCTATGGGAGAAGTATAAGTTAATAGATATTACCACCCGAGCGATTTATCCGAGCCACCCCAAGAGTCAATCACCATTGCACACCTTACCCTTCAGTATTAAGTGGGTGTTATAATGGGTTATGTAATAAGACCCTAGCACTATGTAAATTATTTTGTATAGAGAATATACATTCATTTTATTATTGTTACTTTATAAAGCACAAATAGTATATTTTTAGTTAATATTCAATTATAAAATCTATTTTGATGAATTAATGGTTTTTTTGAATTAAAAAATATTTTAATAAAAATTTATTACTAAATTACTTTTTTATTAAATATAAATGATCATATATTTATTATGAATACAATTGTGATTTGTTTAAGGTTTGAAATCTATTTTTTTAAGACCCATGATTTTTTGATAAATTCCAGTTTTTATTTTAAAATTAAAAATTTACATATAAAATTTTTTTAGATAAAATGAATATTTTTTTTTAGAATCAGGACATTGAAATTATCCAATGATGAATCTTTCATAATTTTCTAAGACAGTAAAATTGTTTGGTAAACATTAAATATAGTTTAAATATATATTGTGTTTTATGAAATCATAATGACCCATGAGTTATGTAATAAATTATATATACATTATTTTAGGCCAATATATGTTTTACCATTAAAATAATTTGATTTTATTTTTTTTCTATTTATTTTACAGAGACTTAGTGGACCCTCCAAGACTTATAAAACATTTTAGCTTTTTAAATTGATTTCATTAAGAGTGTGACTCACCTCCACATAAGAAACCCTCTTATTTTAATAATTTAGGCTATTGGCCTTATAAAATATTGTTTTTTACTTCGCTTTGGAAAATACCATGGGTGGGTTTGTGATTTTCATTAGTTTAATGTGTCGTCTCCCAAACCTAAATAATAATTAATTCCCTCTCCTTCCCTATATATACCCACCCAAGATCCCACTTCCTCTTCACTTAAAGCATTTGGAGTTCATCCAACCTCAACTATTTTCTATTTATAATCCTCCCAAGTAACTCCAAGCTCCCAAGAATCCTCTCTCATTCCTCTCTCAAGCTTTTGGGATCACACTTCTGAGTAAGGTATTCCTTTATTTCTCATTGAATCCAAGTTTCTTAATATTGTTATGCCCTTTTATTTTTGATTATAAATGTTGGGGTATGATTTATCACCTCCCCCATACTACCATATTTATGTTAAAATTATGTGAGACCCCTTTCTCTTTCATTAATTCATTCTATGTACACCAGTTACCATGCCGAAATTCTGTAAGGAATTTCTCTCTCCTCATTTACATTCAAGTAATTATTTTTTATTTTGAATTTAAATTACATTAATTATGTTGGGAAATGTATCTATATGAACCCCTTACATTCCATTTCATGTAAATATTATGAGACACCTCTTTCTCTCTCATCAACCATTTTTTTGAAAATTTATGTCACATCGTTATGCTGCTGAAATTACACCGCGATTTTCAGTGCCAAAGTTATTATGTAGTGAATATCATACCCATTTCTCTATCAAGGGTATTAAACTTTTCAACCATTTAATTATTGTTTAAATATTTTCAAGTATTTATTCTACATTACTTTATCATGGAATAAATTATAATTTTGAATGATTCCATGATGTATGATCCATGTGGCACACTTATGCATGAAATGAAATGTTAAAGAAGGGTGTGCCTTGATAGAACTCCAATGCATTGCGTAAAGATTAGTATCATGATACATCAAGTTCAATGAGGGTTTACTTAGTATATTTCAAGTGCAATTAGGGTTTACTTATGCTCCATGTGCAATGATCCTTGGATCATGCTAATACCATGTTAAGTGTTGTTTCCATATTTTCATGTTATGATAATCATGATATATCATGCCTTTATGTTCATGTTTTCCTTGATATCCATTGATATGCCTATTACTTAACATGTATTTTAATCTTCATGTTATGCCTTTTTTAATACCTTACTGGGCTTTATAGCTCACCCTTTTCTTATGCATGTCCTCAGGTTATCCCGTTCAATGCTAAGTATGAGGGAATGTGGTGATCATGTAAATGAAGTTTTCAATAAATATGTTTTGTTTTATGTTTTAAGTCATTATGTAATGTTCCTAATCCCCAAATACACTATACCTCTCTATCTTATATATTTTATTAGGTGATGATTTTATGTAATAAATCATGTTTTAAGTGTGTCATAAAAAGTAGTGTTGTTATTGTCAGTATTAGAGGATAGCTTTAGTTATTTTTGGGATTGGGATTAGAAAACCATAGTGAATCCTTAGAGACAAGACTTTGTATAATAAAAACATCCCAAAATTTTGGTGAGTATTGTGTAAGTGTTTTATCAAGAAAATACATCCGTATCTGGATATGAGATGGTAGAGTCAGCTTTGGCACAAATTTACCTAGGAGTGAAAACTCTGAAAAGGAGTTTCAGGCTTGACCCGTGGTATCCTGGTACACAAAAACGGGCCTTGCTGCACTCTTGGTTACGACACTATTGAGGGATATTCTTTGGTAAATTAACAAGCTTAGTATGAACCCTTATTAAGGTAATTAAAAAAAATGCCCCTAAGAATATATGATAGAAAGTAGATCATAGATAATAGATATTGAAGCCTATAGATTCATAAGTTAAGGAAATAAAATTTATTTATAAGTCATCCATTTTTTCCTTGGATTAACCTTTATTTGTTACCCCTAACTTTAATTTTATTCCAGCCAATGGTCAGTAATAGGAGGACTCGGGCTAACAACCAATACGAAGACCAATGTGATGATTGTTCTAATGAGATTCCCAATCCGATGGGAGAAGTAATCACTAACTTTGTCACAATACTCTCATAGTGAACTAAAGATTTTAATAGAAACACAGGTCAAGAGGAAATTTCAACCCCCCTCCCCCCAAGAAAGAACAAGTCGCTATGGAGATCATCATGAGACAAAGGCCTCCTGCATTTAATGGATCATCTGATACCTCAATCGCTGAACAATGGATCAACTCTATTGAAAAGATCTTATCTATCCTTCAATGTTTTGAAAAAGAAAAGGTTCTTCTTGTTTCTTATCATATAGAGGGTGAAGTTTATCAATAGTGGATATAGATCAAAAATACGAATCCTCAAGAGGAGATCAAGGCCTTGGAATGGAAGGATTTTCCGGAAAATGTTTTTTGATAATATTTTCATCACACACTCTAGTTTAAGATGGAAAGGGACTTCCTGGCCCTCAAGAATAAAGAAGATGAATCCATCGGAGCGTAAGAGTCAAGATTCACAAGGCTTGTACGATGCGCATCTGGCTTTGTCGTTACCCCAAAATTTAAGGTTGACCACTTCTTTGGTGGGTTGAAACCTAGCCTGTGAAAGCCCTGGCGATCTGTGACTTGGACAGCTATGAGGAAATTGTGTGATATGCCCTCAAGGTTGAAATAGAGATCAGAGAATCTCAAAGGTATGATAAGTATAATAAGCATAATGTGGAATTAAATTCTATATGTTTGATGGATAAATCAAACAGTGCTAAGAAAATCCATCACCCCACTTGCCAAAGGTGTGGAAAGAATCACCCCCAGAAATTGCCTGAAGGGGACAAGGAAATTCTTTAGGTGTGGAAGAGAAGGGAACCTAGCCATTAATTACCGATAAGAAAAATTTTCATCTACGACAGAGGAGCAGAATTCTCTATTCGACTCTCAATGTGTTGCTCTTTGCTTCAACTGTAAAGAACCAGGGCACCTTGAAAATCAGTTCCCTAGGCCAAGGGTTTTTGGAGGCAACCAACAACCTCTAAGGTAAAAAGGGTGTTATTTTTCCATCAATACTACCAAAGTGAACCCTGACAATAAAGTGGTGACAAGTACATCATTTATTTATTCAATAATAGCGAATGTACTTTTTGATTCTGGTTCTACACATTCTTTTGTATCCTGAAAGTTTAGTAGAACAATCCTAATACCACCACAAATCATGGAAGTAAAGATATTGGTGAGTATGGAAAATGGGTAAATCATTGCATCCCATGAATATAACTTTTCCCCTATCATAATTTGTGGATTTAACTTCCCAAACAAACCTCTTCATACTCCCTCTCATGGAATTTGATGCAATTATTATCGTGGATTTTATTTCCCTATATAGAGCCAACATAAACTATCATGAGAGGGAAATCACTCTCTATATAGAGAATCGACCCCCGATTCTATACAAGTGAAAGAAGGAAGATGAGTATTATTTAGCACCATCATCTCAAGCATAGATATTACTACCCTATGAGCATGTGTATCTAGCTCATATGATTGAGTATAAGGAGGCAAACATTCTTGAAGACATGCCTATTGTGAGGGAATTCGCTGAAGTGTTTCCTGAGGAATTGTCTGGTATTCCTTTTAAAAGAGATGTTTATTTCTCAATTGAACTTATACCTGGGGAATTTCCAATATCCAAGAATCCATATAGAATGGTTTGTGTGGAGCTTGAGGAGCTGAAGAAACAACTATAGGAGAATCTGTATAAAGGGTTTATATTCCCAAGTGCTTCACTATGGGGTGAACTAGTACTCTTCGTCAAGAAGAAGGATGGGTCAATGCGCCTTTGCGTTGATTATCGTGAGCTCAACAAAATCACGATAAAGAACAAGTATCCTCTACCAAGAATTGATGACTTGTTCGATCAGCTACATGAAGCACAAAACATTTCCAAGGTAGATTTTCGGTCAGGATATTACCAAGGGTGAAGAGGGAGGATATCCCCAAGATGTCTTTTCATAAAAGATACGGGCACTATGAATTCATAGTAATGCCTTTAGGACTCACTAATGATCGAGAAATATTCATGGACTTGATGAATAATGTATTTAGAGATTACCTCGACAAATTTGTGGTATTATTTATAGATTATATTATAATACACTCCAAAACCAAGGAGGATCATGAGGAGAATCAAAGAACTATACTAGAGACCTTGCAAAAGGAGAATCTCTATGAAAAGTACAGCAAGTGTGAGTTTTGGTGCTAGGAGGCCTCATTCTTGGGTCATATCATCACAAGAAATAGGATATTTATGTATCCCTCTAAGACAACTGTAATTGAGGGATCTTCGAGGCCAACATTTGTAATGGATATCCATAGCTTTTGGGGGTTAGTTGGATATTATCGTTGATTTGTGATAAATTTCCCATGATTTTCCAACCCTCTTAACAAGTTAACTCATAAGGGAGTAAATATTTCCAGGAGTGATGAATGTGAAGAGATATTCAAGGAGTTTAAAAGGAGGATTATCGCTGTGCCTGTGCTCACACTACCCACAAGTGGAGAACATTTTGTGGTATTTAGTGATGCTTTGAGGAAGGGCATGAGTTTTTTGTTGATGCAGAATGATAAAGTGATAGCCTAAACCTCAAGGTAGTTAAAACCCATGATAAAAACTATCCCATGCAAGATCTAGTGTTGGTGGTTGTGATCTTTGTATTTAAAATATGGTGGAATTATCTCTATGGGGAGAAGTGTGAGATAAATACTAATCAGAAGAGCATCAAATATATATTCACACAAAAAGTGATTAATATGCGCCAAATAATATGGATAGAAATAATTAAGGATTATGAATTCTCAATCCACTACCATCTTGGTAAGGCAAACAAGTTGGCAGATGCTCTAAGTAGAAAGGATCCTACATATTTATCAATGATGAGAATAGAAAAGGATCCTATCTTCTTAGATTTGCAGAGGATGGACATAGGAATCATTAAGGGATGAACATCATCAATCCTTTCTCAAATTATTTCTCAACCATCCCTCATGGAGAAAATAAAGGATGCTCAAATAAAGGATGTGGAAATTCTGAAAAAGGTGGAAGCTATCAGAAATGGGAAATCCTCAGAGTTCATTGTTGACAAGGATAGTATTGTGAGATTTGTGTCATGGTTATGTGTACCATCTGATCCAGATATAAAGAAGGATCTTCTGAATGACCCACATACCTCAACATTCTCTATTCACCAGGGTGGACAAAGATGTATTGAGATCTCTAAGAAAACTTTTTTTGGGATAATATGAAAAGGGATATTGATTAATATACATCAAAGTACATGGTATGTCAGTAAGTGAAGGCTGATAGTCAAAATTCTAAGGGGATGGTGCAACCACTACCAATAAAAACATAAAAGTGGTACAACAATACCATGGACATTGGCACTTGAATTACAAGGACATCTAGAGGAAACAATGCTATATGGGTCACTGTGGATCGTCTTACGAATATAGATCACTTTATCACAATTCAAGAGGACTTATCATTGGATCAACTTGCATTGATTTACATTAAATAAGTGGTAAGTCTAAATGGAGTACCACTATCTATTGTATTCGATCATGATCTGAGATTCACCTTGATGTTCTAAAAAAGTATCCAACATTCTCTATGCACTGAACTGAACTTCATTATGGTATATCATCCTCAAACTAATGACCTATCAGAGTGAACTATTTAGACACTAGAAGATATGTCAAGATCATGTTCAGTGGACTTCAAAGGATTATGGGACCAACATCTTCCACTGGTTGTATTCTCCTACAATAATAGTTTCCACTCGAGCATTTGAATGGTTCCATATGAAGCCCTTTATTGGAAAATGTACTAAACACCGGCATTTTGAGATGAATTTTGTGAGCATAAGCTGTTAGGACCTGAAATGGTTGAAGAAATAGTGGAGAAGGTGAAAAGCATTTGGCATCATAATAAGAAAGACCAAAGTTGACAGAAGAGTTATGCAGAAAACCATTGATGAGGCCTTGAGTTCAAAGTTGGAGACATGGTATTTCTTTTCACATCTCTATGGAAGAAGGCCATGAGGTTTGGAAAGAAATGGAAGTTAATTCCAAGGTATATCGGCCCCTTTGATATTCTTGATCGTGTTGAGTTTGTGGCCTATCGACTAGAACTTCTACCCACCATAGCCAAAGTACATGATGTCTTTCATGTATCCCTATTAAGGAAGTACATACCAAACCCTTCACATGTACTCTCTTCAGAGGTAGTACAGATAGAGGATGATCTTTCTTATGAAGAGTAATCAGGGAAGATCATAGATCATAGAGAAAAAGTTCTAAGAAATAAGACAATTCCCCTTGTCAAGGTGTTGTGGAGAAACCACAAGTTTGAAGAAGTTGCATGGGAATCAGAGGAAGTGATGAAGTAGAGTTACCCACATCTTTTTTTGTTGGGAAAAGGAAATTTTGAGGGAAAAAGTTTTATGGGGGGAAGATTGTAATGACCCAAAATTTTTTAATGGAAATTACTATTGATCTAATTAAATGTCTTATTATGTGAAATGGTTATATAACATATGCACTTATTTGGTTTTATGTTTTTGTATTTTAAAATAGCGTGAAACATTTTGACCATTGATAATATAGTTATTAAACAATGATCACATGATTAGTATAAATATAGGGCTTTAACGAATCCAATTTACTCGGATAAAGGAAGAGATGGCCTCATCCAGTAGAATTTCCCCATATGAAGCTCATTCATCGGAGCTAGGAAAGTAGGTGGCATCATTGGACTTCTCTCTTGACCTAGACCAATCTGAGCTTCAATACATTAAGCTCGAGCGGATCCTCCTATGAGAGAAGTGGAAGTTAATAGAGATTACCACTCTAGAAATGTTATCTGAGCCACCCCAAGAGTCTGTCACCATCGCACACCTTACCCTGCGATCTTATGTGGGTGTTATAAGGGGTAATGTAACAATACCCTAGCACTATGTACATTATTTTTTATATAGAATATACATTCATTTTATCATTGTTACTTTATAATGCACAAATAGTATTTTTTAGTTAATATTCAATTAAGAAATCTATTTTTATGAATTAATGGATTTTTTTGAATTAAATGATATTTTATTAAAATATTATTACTAAATTAATTTTTTATTAAATATAAATGAATGTATAATTATTATGAATACAATTGTGATTTTTATTAAGGTTTGAAATCTATTTCTATCAAAACCCATGAATTTTTGATAAATGAAAGTTTTTATTTTAAAAGTAACAATTAAAATAATTATAAAATTATTTGGATAAAATGAATATTAGTTTTGGAATCAAGACATTGAAATTATACAATGGTAAATGTTTCATAATTTTCTGAGACCGTCGAATTTTTGGGTAAACATTAAATACCGTTTAAATATATAATGTGTTTTATGACATCATATTGACCCAATATGGATGTAATAAAATACTATAAACATTATTTTCGGATAATATATGTTTTACCATTAAAATAATTTTATTTTAGGTTTGTTTTATTGATTTTAAAAATCCTTAGTGGACCCTCCAAGACTCAAAAAAACATTTTAGCTTTTTAAATTGATTTTCGTGAGAGTGTGACTCACCTCCACATAAGAAACCCTATTATTTTAAGATGATAGAAATTGTATTTAAAAAATATTGTTTTTCACTCCACTTTGGAAAAACCATGGGAAAGAACCATGGGCTAGTTTTTGGTTTTTATTAGTTTAATGTGTGGTGTCCAAAACCTAAATAATAAAGAATTCCCTCTCCTTTTCTATGTAAACCCACCCAAGTTCCCACTTCCTCTACACTCAAAGCCTTTGGAGTTCATCCAAACTTTTCCCTCCTCTCACTATAATCCTCACAAGGTTCCATATGCTCCCAAGAAGTCTCTCTCAAGCCTCTTCGAAGCCTTTGGTATCACACTTCCAAGTAATGGATTCCTTCCTTTCTCATTGTATCTGAGTTTCTTAATATTGTTTTACCCATTTATATTCAATTATAAGTGTTGGGGTATAATTTTTCACCTCCCCAATACTACCCACTTTATTGTTTAATGATGGGATACCCCTTTCTCTATTATTAATTCCTTCCATGTACACCTGTTACCATGCCGAAATTCCATAAGGATTTTCTCTCTCCTCATTTACATTCAAGCAATTCTTTTGTATTATGAATCTAAATTCCATTAATTATGTTGGAACATCTATCTATATGACCCCCTTACTGTACATTTAATTTAAATATTATGAGACACCCCTTTCTCTCTCATAAACTATTTTTATTAATTTTTATGTCATGTCGTTATACTGCCAAAATTGCACTGTGATTTTCCAAGTCCAAATCATTGTGTAGTGAATACCATACCCATTTCTCAATCAAGGGTATTCAACTTTATGGAAATTTATTTATTGTTTAAAGAGTTTCATGTATGTATTCCACATTCATTTATAATTTAATAAATGATGATGTTGAATTATTCTATGTTGTATGATCCATGTGGAACACTTATGCATGAAATGAAATGTTAAGGAATGGTACACCCTCATAGCACTCCAATACATTGGGTAAAGATTAGTATCATGATACATCTAGTTCAATGAGGTTTTACTCATTCTATTTCAACTGCAATTAGGGTTTACTCATGATCCATGTACAATTATTCTTGGATCATTCTAATAACATGTTAAGTGTTATTGCGACATTTCCATGTTATGATAATCATGCTATATCATGCCTTTACGTTCATGTTTCTCTTGCTCTCTATTGATATGACTATTTCCTAACATGTATTGTAATATTCATGTTATGCCTTTTTTACTCCCTTACTGGTATTTATAGATTACCCTTTTCATATTCATGTCCTCAGGTAATCTCATTCAATGCTAAGTACGAGGGAATGTACTAGTCTTGTAAAGGAATTTTTCAATAAAGATGTTTTGTTTCAGGTTTTAAGTCATTATGTAATGTTCCATAGCCCCAAATACACTAGACCTATCTATCTTATATGTTGTATCAAGTGAATAATTTATGTAATAAATCATGTTTAATTGTGTAATAAAAAGTAGGGTTGTTATATTTTAGGCCCCGGAGAGTGTAAAAATGGTACAATAACTTAAAAAATATCATGAATAGCTAGAGGATAATAAAATTAAAGGTTTTATTAAACAATGATCAAATAATTTCCTATAATAGAAATTATATTGTAAATAATCTCTAATAAAATAAGAATGTGAAGTAAACTCTATAAAATATCATAACATTTTTATGAGAATAAAACAATGAATAGATTATTAGTATCAACTATAAATCCACATAATACAAGTGTAAATACAATAATAGATATTTAAATTCATTACACACAAAATCTTATAATTTTAACAATTGTAAAAAAGTAATATATCCCAATGAAGAGAAATTTAGTAATAAATTTTGTTATCACTTGGTAACTCTTAATTCAAAGTCCCGCCATATAAAATAAACTAGGTAAATAACACAACAATATGCCACAATGAAATGAAAATAAGATGAAATCTCTTACCTTACACTTCCTTTTTGTTGAACACCATTTAACCTCATGTATAATGGTTTTAATCATTTTATTAACTTATAAAAGAAAAGTTTTATTATTTATAATATCATATATAAACATTTTATAACATATTATCGCCTGTTTATTAATAATCTTTTATTATTTTCATTATTTCGGTTGTTAATTACCTTGTTTTTCAAGTATGTTTTGACTTGTTATTTTTTTTACATTTAATAATATCCTGAATTCATAATATTCATAATGTAAAATATTTTGTAAATATCATATATATTAATTATATATGTATTTATATTTATCCATAAAATTTTGTGATAGGAAAAGAAATACATCTTTCATAGAGATGGTAGGCCGTACGTACGCATGAATGTTGCTTCTATTTTATTATCATATTAAAAGAAAGAAAAGTAAATGATAAATATTTATATTATTATTTATTTATAATATTTATTTCAAATATATCACATATTTTTATGAAACTCAACCTTAATATATTCCATGTAAAGTGTGAATGAATCACATCGCTCTGTGAGGTGGTAGTCCACCGTACACACGAACACCGTTATCGTATTCCCACAAAATGGAAATGAAGAAGGTATCTGTTATATAATAATTTAATAAGAATAAATACATCATAAATATAATAAATATAATATATAAATAATATTTCCAACATTATTCTCAATATTTAAAGGTGGTAATGGCAAAATGAACGACATCGGCTCGTGAGGCCGTAGTCTATCCTATACATGAACGATGACTTTGTATCCTATTTGATGGAAGTTTATAAAGTTTTATTTCATAAAATTAACATAAAAAATATAATTATATTTAATATACTTATTATATTATATAATCATTATATGAAAAAAATTAATGGGGTTTTGGAAAAAATAAAATAAAAATGTTTGTTGATAAGTGTTACCTCTTCTTTGGGTATCTCCTTTTGGTTTGGATCACATTCCTTCCTTGGTTAGCTTTATGTCAAATGTAAGGCTTCTAAGATGATTGTATGAAAGTTTTGAAGTTAATTGGGATATTTTTAAATGATTAAAATTTCTTGATAACTGTGAATAATTGAGGGGAGTGAGTTCCCTTTTATAGTGGAGGAAGAGTGGTATTATTGTAAATGCCAAAAAGCCAACACTATTGGGAAGTATCCCTTACCACATATGCCTCCAATAATGATCAAAATTAAATAAAAAGGGGTATATAGTATAAATATGTCCATGAAATTGGTTTTTTATATTATTTAGGTCATTTACTCACCTTATCTGTTAAGATTAACCACTAAGAAAACTCATTTTTCATTAATCGCTATGACTGACATTAACTATTTTCACTAATAATTTTGGTAAAATTTTAATTTTTCCTTATTAGATAATATACATTATTCTGATTCTAAATTTGGAATCGATATTTACAAATTACATTAACATAATGTTCTGAATTTAATTTAAAATTTATCCTGCAAACGTGACGACAAAGTGGGGTTTTAAAGTGAAAATGTTCAAAAGTCTGAAATGTTTTTATATCAAAATGCACTATGAAATTGATTCTGATGACAAAAATTATATTAATATATTTATAATTTCTCTAATTTACTGTAAAACTAATTTAAAATATAATGTAACATTATAAATTATTTTTATGAAAAGTCAATTTTTAATTAAATTCAGTATTTTTTACTATTCATTGAAAAATGAAATTTCTTAGAAAAATACCAAAAAACACACTAGGATATTTTTTACTTTAATATTTTAAAAATGAATATTATTTTTTCAAATAAAATTTATAAAAATTTTAAAATTTAGTTTCAAAATAAGTTTGCCATTAAAAGGTACCAAAAATGCCTTTAGAAAAATATATATTTTTATATGTAAAATTGGATTTGTTCTTATCTTATGTATATAAAATATATTGTATTAGTTTAAAAACCATTGATTGAATATAATATAAATATTTTTTTTATTAAAATAATTCACTAATAGTAATAAAATTAATTTATTAGGATAAAACAGCTTTGGGTGCAGAAAAATAGTTCTTTATAAAACCATATCCCATATATTCAATTGTTTTTTATTTTTATTTATAATTAGTTGGTAAAAAATGAATTCATATTATATTTTTGAAAGCCGTGTGTTTTAATAATTTATTTAATAATATTCTTACCCATCATTTTGATGGCTAGGCGATATTTATCGTATTAAATAATAATAATAATATTTTATTGTTTTTTGGTAAAACTCTGTTTTGCATGTAATGAAATCTTTCGAAGGAAGTTGTTTTTGTATGTAATAAAAGATTATTTCATTGTTTCATGTAATATAAATTATTATATATATTTATGTTTTCTAAATATAAATATATTATAGGGTCTCTAGATGTTATATTCCCTTCTACATTGGGTTTTGTGTGTCATACACACTATCAAATACAAGGTCCTTATTTTATGATTTTGGGGTATTACACCATTACGCCAGGTGCATGAACTCTTGATACCTCTCATACCTTATCATCTCGAGATAAAAGTGACATAGTAACTTCACCTCAAAGTCCTTTTAGGTTAGGTCATCTTATTGTCTGGATTACTCTAGGATGTCCCACCAACTCTTAGCTGGTTCTTATAGCATATAAGCTGCAATATCACCCTCCTATCTGTGGGTGTCTTGAGGTGCTTGAAGATCATCTATGTTAAACTGGTTCAGAACTCAGCTACCTAGGTTCCATTATCACCAAAAAATGTAGGAGCGCCCTCTAGCTAAAACTCTCATGTCAGATTAGACATCAAAGGAACAACATGAGTACTCTCCATCTCCATAGATCGCATGACTCATAAGAAAATATCAAAAACATGATTATCCATCTAGTTACCTAGATACCAATAAGTTACAGATAAACTGCATTAGGGGTGTTTTGGATAACACTCTTATGATAAACTTAATGATTACACACAATAATTTTCTCTAAAAAGGTCAATAGACTCCACAAATAATAATATACACTTACAAAACTAACTCACGAGGTCAAGAAAATGATAGAAAACCCCTAACAAAGGGTTACTCCAAAACATGGTTTAACAAGAGAACTGGAATTTCATAACAGTTTCATTTATTAATTCTTTCTGATATTTCAATGGATTTATTCTAACATTTTAAATATAAAGATATGTCACATGAAATAAATACATCCCTAGATTGAGTAATTGAAGTCAATATATTACCACATATCCTACCATGATGCCTGAATACACACCTCATATTATACTAAACTATGATTAAAATATAAAAAATAGTAACATCATACAATAAGGGAATCACACAAGGTGAAATAACATCATAATTGTAACAATGAACATCAAGAATATCAATCCCATCCCTGGTAACCTAGGTTTCCTCTACACATGGGTTAGCTACTCCCAGGTATGTTCTTTTTACCAATCCCCAACACATCATAGCCTCAGGTATACTATACCCAAATAGTAAAGAAAAAGAAAATACCTTCAATTTGATACCACATTGTAACATCCTCAGCCCGGTTCTCTCTAACGTGACAAAGTCTGGTGGTTTTGTGACCTCAAGAGCACATCTATGTATGTCAGAGGTCCTAGAAAAGAAGTGATGGTCTAAAGAATATAGTGGGAGACTATACCCTCTTTAATAGACTATAAGTCACAACAGAAACAATAAAAATACATCATGACATATAACTCATTAGATGATAGACAAATATAAAATATCCAAATAATAATAATAAACAATTTCATGCTATACATTATGAAAAACTAAATATCATACAGAAAGTCATACAAGAAAAACAACGAAAACAAGACTCTAAAATAAATTCTCCATAAAAACCATTCCTAAACACCCTGTCTGATCCAATCTCCATTTTCTAATCCCATCCATCAAAGAAACCAATCAAGTACATGGACTCTTTCCCTTTTCCAGACCTACATCTAAGAAATATAATTAAGGATGAAACAGTGGCCTGAACAGGGTGTGTGTACTAATCATCAGGCTGACAACCATGGTGTCTAAAAAATCCAATATGAATAAATCACACATCCAATAGTATAATAAAAATGGAAATTAATTTATAAATTAATGTATAATTTTAAATAAACTCATTCACCCTCCATCCCTATGTTGAAACCTGGGGTAATCCAAATCTATTTTTGCATAATTTCAAATACCTATTTAAATCGGTGTATTCCACTACCTGCGAAGGATCACCCTTATCATAGATATATTCTCTTATCAAGGATGAACCATTCATTTAATTAATCAATAATAGTCTGTATTTCCCTCATAAAATCAAGTAACCAATAATCTCACCCTCGGTCATCAAATATAACCATTCATCTTTCCCTCATCCATAAAATAATTTTGTTATCCCTTAAGTGGTATATACCCTTGCATCTAGATCTCTGGTGGTATATATTGTGCATAAGCCATTAGGTCGTATGTAACCATGCATCTAGACCTTTATAAGTATTTTACCAACCATATATCTCTTAGGTGGTAAGTAATCATGCACCTAGCCCTTATGTCATATAAAATCATGCACCTAGACCTCAGGCATCAACATATTCAAAGAGTCATAACAAGAAAATATTCCAAAAAAGTCCCTTTATAATACTAACCACCAAATATTCCAAACATGTTAAAAATATATATATTATTCAATTAATGAAAATTAATAATTAAAAAACCATTTATTCAGATAATATATGTTACCCACTTATCAAAATAATTTTAACAATTCATTACACATATCAATTAATCCAAGTTTTCTATTCACATGCCATTATATCCACATTCCATCTTTTTATCATTCCAATCCATTTATTTGAAAAAAATACCAACTTCAATCCAATTTATACTTCTTCAAGAAAATTATCACATTTTATAAGTTATTATGATTCCAACTTAATCTAATTCACACATTATCAATTTCCAAAAATCGTATAGGCTAAAGTGTAGACAAACCTCTCAGGTGGTCGCAAGTCCCGGTATCAACATAAAAGAACCTAAAGGGGTCTATAGGAGGTATAAGGATATGGATTCAACAATTTTATTGGGTTACCAATTAGGTTGTGTCACATTTATTATGTTACCGTGTGATCACACTCATTTCATATACTAGAATAATGAAACATACTTTGGGAATTGTTTTAGACCACCCATATTATGAATTAAGAATAATATATCAATGATAAATATTCTAGATCAACATGCCACACCATGATATCCTATAGACATTGATTCACACACACCTTAATGCTGGGAAGAATATGATCCAAGTATAAGATGATAGGAAAGCAAAAAATATTAGAAGAACTCACTGATTCAAATCGTTTGGATCAAATAATGGATTAATAAATCAAGGTATGGTGTTGGGGGAGCCAAAAGATCCATGTAGAGCCATAAAAAACTAAAAAACCTGAATTAGAGTCGCAATAGGGGATTAAAAGGGTTTAATAGTGGTTTAGAGAGCAGAATCATTGATTTTCCTTACTTATTCTGACCGAACATGTTCCCCTCAAGTAACCTATGGGAACCACCGGGAAACTGGCAGTGGCTGTTAGTGTGTTTCTATGGCTAGAGACCCCACCATATGGTTGATGGGTCTCCACTAGAAGGTATGTGGGTATCCTATGGGGGAATCTTTTAGTTAACTTCCCACCGGTTGGTCAGTGGGATGTATTGGCTAGCTAGTGGGACTCACCAGCTAGCTAGTGGGACACTTATAGCCTTACCAAGATATGGGAAAACTATCTGGTTGACTAGTAGACTGCACCGGTGAGTCGATGGCACTGTATCATCTCTGGTTTTACATTCCAGCTCTAGCCTTTCTCTATAAAGGCTCGTTTACCAAGGATTAATATTTTAATAAAACTCAATGAGTTTCAACCAAAAAATTAAAGAGGAAAATACCTGAAAGGGAAGGGATATTAAACCTTGGATATATCTAAGTAACTCTAAGTTTTAGGATATTATATAAGAAATAAAATTATTTTAATTTTTCCAAATTTATATATCCAAATGGGTTAGGTGACTATGATGATAGATGGTCCACTTCATGTGGTATTTTCCTCTTGGGAGAAAATATTATGATTTGGTAGTGTAATAAATAGAACTCACTCACACTGAGTATTCGATAATCCTAGTGTGTAGCTTCTACATGTGATTTCACCTAGATGATATGGATGAAAGATAATATTGATGATTTGACATGAAAGTTGAAATACCCTTAAGGATTTTTTTACAATCAAATTTTCATTGAACTTTTTAAAAATACATTCAACAATCAAGGTCTAATAACATTGACATCCAATCTTACTTCATCAAGGAAAGAGTTTCTAATTGCTATATTAAACTATAATTCATCCCAACTAAATAATAATTGGATGATATTTTCACCAGGTTTTTCCTTCAAGATAGATTTGAGGCATTAAGGATGAACATAAATCTTCATCCTATCATACACCATTGATAAACTTTGGGAGGAACCCCCAAGGATCCTTGGATAATATTTTCAATGGGGGAGAAGTATATACACAACTCTTTACTTTTCTTGACAAAGGGGATTGTTTCATTTAACACTTATTGGTTTATATTTCATTAGTTCTATTCATTGGAAAAGGGGGGTTATTTGAATATGTGAGTTACCATATTAAGGGGGAGAACATCTTATCACTTATTTAAAAATGGTTGTTATCATCAAGAGATATAGTTCTCTCAAAAAAAATACTCTAAACTATGGTGTGGTTTCAAGATGTTTGTAACATGGCAAAGGATCTTATTTTTTGTTTCTTTAATTAGTTATTGAGTTTTAATAAAAAAATTTAAGTGGTTGATAATAAATTCAATGGGGGATACTGAATTTCCCTTGGAATTGTTGAGTAAGTTATATTTCTTTTGAACCATGTTTGTTTTTTATTTAGAGTTGTTTGAGAAGTTTTATTAAGGTAATTATAGATATTGAAGAAAACCTACTTATATTGAATAAGCCCTTCTACTGTATGAGAAGTCTGGTGAATGTTATGAAGGATGAGAAATGGAAGAGGGAGGAACCCTACACCGATTCTAGGTTATATGGAAAAATATTTAAGGTACATGATGAGCTAAATAAGTGAAAGTTTTCAAAGGCGTGAACCTTATGATAGACTTTGTAGGGTACAGATAAAATTCATAAGGTACCTTCATAGGATACAAAACAAAATTTTTAGGGTACATGAACAATATGTTGAAAAATTCATAGGGTATGATCACTTCAAAGGGTAAAAGCCATGAGCCTTACATTGTGTGAGAATAGAGAATCATAGGGTATAAAGGACTTGATAGGGTAAAAATATTCATAAGGTACAAATGAAACATATGAATAAACAAAAAAAAATTGTCTACCCTATGAATACTATGAAATTAGACTGAGGATACTTTTCAAGTTACCCATAGATACTTCGTAGGGTACAATTCCTGGGAAATCTATAAATATGGAATTATCGTTTTTAAAATGGGGAATAAATTCATTCGATTCTTTTTTGTGCCATATTTTTTAAAATATCATGAACTTGGTCAATAAACATGATTCTAGCATATTTTCATGGACGTTTGAATAGATATTAAGGATATATAATATTTGTAGAATTTGAATTAAAATTCCAACTCTTTAAAATCTGATAAAACTAAAATGTTTTAAATTATTATTTCTAGTTTAAATTACTATTTTTAAGGTTGGTTTTCTATGACTCAACTTCAACAAAATTCCCATAAAATATATGAAATTTTTTTCTAAAATATTGAAGAAGTATGAGAGCTTGAAATGGAAGAAATAAATGTGTTCAATAATTTACATAAATGTTTAATACTATATTTCACTGAAGATCATATGTATTAAGGATAGAGAAGAATTAGAATATAGGACCAGTATCCCATCTGTGAATTTTGAAGAGGTTGATGAAAGAAAATTATATTGTTGTCTATCTTGGTACTTTATACTAAGGATGATTAAGACCATATCATATTTGAATGATCACATGCATGAAACACTACTGGAAAGATGATCTTTCCCAACACTTCTATACCAACGGTTTGTAAAAACCGTTGGTATAGGTGGCCTTTCCCAACGGTTCACCAAAACCGTTGGGAAATCCATATATTTCCCCACCTTTCCCAGCGGTTTTGGAAAACCGTTGGGAAAGAGTGACCCTTTTGAACCGTTGGGTAAGGCTGTTTTTTGAGCCTCTTTCCCAACGGTTCACCAAAACCGTTGGGAAAGGCTGTCTTTTGAGCCTCTTTCCCAATGGTTTTTGTGAACCGTTGGGAAAGAGTGGCCTTTCCCAACGGTTCACCAAAACTGTTGGAAAAAACCAGCCAAAATTAAACCGTTGGGATAGGTTCTTTATTTTTTTTCCAGATCTAATAACCGAGAACATTATATAAATCAAAATTTTAAATAATTATGATAATACATATATATATTTATGAAATTATGTTTACAAAAGTGATGTTAGCTTAGTGGTTAAGTCGTTCGATTATAAACGAGGGGTCCTGGGATCAAATCCCAGCGGATTTTTTATTTTTTTAATTTATATACCAACGGTTCCATTACCATTGGTATAGATTTCATATTACCTATACCAAAGGTTTTCCAAAAACTGTTGGTATAGACCTATCCCAACGGCTTACATGGCTACGGTTCTCCAAACCGTTGGTATAGGCTATACCAATGGTTTGGAGGCCTATACCAACGGTTCCAAACCGTTGGTAAAGGTTATTTTTCCAGTAGTGAAATATTCATTCCAAAATACTGGGGAGGGAATTTAGGCTACTACTTGTCATTAACACCTTTTTGGAAGACAATGTACTTTTAGAAGAATATACTTTCAATAATGTTTAAGCATTTGGAGTTTCACTGAGGATATTTTCATAGAAAGGGTGAGGAGGTAATATGATGTACAGTGGTACTAGCATAAACAACACCCAACATTATTGTTGTTAGTATTTAAAATTGATTTAATACTTTAATAATATTATCTATTTTGATAAATTATTATATCATCACTTTTTTAAAAATTCAAGTGTCATTAAAAGATTATTCATTTTAAAATTACATGTATTAATATTTTTTATGTAAATGTTTTAAATTTATAATTCATTTTATAATTTATTTATTTACTTAGGTATAATTTTTTAAGTAAAAATATCAGTCCATCCTTATTAAGGCAACTAGGATAGCCCTCAACCACATATGGGACCCATTGGGTCAACACTATGTGAAGGTTTTTCATATGAATCCCACAAGGAGGCATTGGATATTGGTGTACATAGATCATGAAAATTATGTGCTGGACCACGTATAAAGCTCGTAGAGCATGACTGGTAGGAAAATGGGTTGGGCTAGGTAGCTCGTTGGGAAAAAGGACTGTGTGTGTGCAAAGTGTAATAAGTGCTAATCTATGGTATCTAGATGAATGGGGGATCAACACCACATGTATGATATATCGATCATATTTCGCTTCTCTGAAATAATGTGGGGATTTTTTACTATGCATACTTTAAAAACATTTTTGGATCCTTGGTCATCAGATTTGATCAATATCATCTGTTTGATCACCCAAATATATTATTTTGAACTCCCAAACTTCTTCCTTTTGATTTTCAGTCATTTTCCTCAGTAGTCTGATATTCTCCAGTTCACTAGAGAACTTCACAGTATCTCTAATGAATATAAACGATTTTTTTAAACCATTCTATTTTGTCTCATTTAGTCTTAGCATCTCTTTATGCATCTTATCTTGAGCATATAGTAGCTCGACTACTTATTTAATCTTCCCACCACTCACCTCAACTAAGAATACCTCACTGGTTCAAAGCCTACTCTGGTCATTTTAAAAATAGTGACACTATTACACTTAAATGGTGGATCATTTTTACCCACCATTAGACATAAAAAGTAGATTATTTTTATCCACTATTACACTACAATAGTGGATCATTTTTTCCAATCATTAGATATAAATGGTTGATCATTTTATCCACTGTTACACTTCAACGATGGATTAATTTTACCCACTGTTAGTCTTCAATGGTGGATCATTTTCATCCACCTAAATTGTTTTATACAAAGGCAAGGATAAAAATTATTCATCCTATGTGATCTTTTACTTCTTCTATTGGGTGTAGTATAATATTCATTCTATTTAGAAAATTTTATTTATTATTCAGTGGATTAATTTATATGTTGTTTCATCCGGATGATAGGCAATGTTTTTTATTTCCCACTGTTGTACTTAATCCAATGGTAGGTATCTTTTCCACTATTGCAAAACCTCTAATGGTAAGACATGTTCAAACGTTGGACATATCCAATGGTAGTTCATCTTCCACCATTGGACATCCAGTGGTAGAAAAATTATTTATTTCTTCTCTGAAAGCCTTTGGTTGATCGGTGTCATTGTAACATCCTAGCCTGATTGACTATGAAACTAGTAGCCAAACCGGTTTACTCATGGCCTCATGCACACCTCTCTATATACCAGAATCCATGTAGTGCCCTGCCTGGCTACTGGTTTCATATTCAGTCAGTTCGGGACCCTACCAAGTGATATCAAATCCATTTTCTTTTCCATTGTCTTATTGTTTTCAGCTAGCAGACAGGAGACTATAAATGTTTTATTTCTTGTTAAATAGCCATGATTGGGAGTGATCAACCCATGCATGGGGAAAAGTCTAAGTGGCTAGGGGTGAGATTTTTTTCATGTTGTTTTCTATTACAGTTGATTATGATTTCACCTTGAATTATTGGAGTACTTTATATTGCTTGCTGATTTATGATATTTACAGTGTTTTACCATTGTCCAAGTATGGCATAGATGTAGCATTACATAAATCGTCCTAGGTGCATATAAATTTACCTTCCATGCATATTCCATGCCATGTAGAATGGATTTCTAGGTAATATTTTATGTGACTTGTGTTTTTATTAGCATATTTTTTATATACCTTGTTAGGTAATTTAGTAACATAATTAGGTTATAACTTCTTAGGTATTTTGTTTTCATGCTTCTTGTGTAACATGATGTGTGATTTATTTAGTACATCACCTATATAGTATGATTATGTGATTTATTTATTATAATTTTCTTATATACCATGTTTTGGTGGTTTTGTGGTTAGGTAGAAGCTTACCATAATTAATTTCCATGTCTCCTTGTATTTATTTCTATGTTTAGTATGCCTAGTTATAATTTAAATATACAATTTGTTATTAAATTATTTTCATTAAACCAAGTGGGGTTTTTCAACCTAGATTGATGAAGACACCTTAACTAACTAATCATGAAATGTTTAAGCCATGAAACATTGGTTTCATAGGCTGAAACATAATGGATGTGGTTAAATTATAGATAATTTTCAATCTATAAAGTGTATGGGTACTTTAAAAATTGGAAAATGGTGACCCATATAATCAAACCATTTTTATCAGGTTTATATACCTTGATACTTATGTATAAATATAAATGTTTTTGAATTTTGAAAATTAAATAAATTGTTCACCTTTATAAGGTCTTGTAACTCTAATTATTAGGATTAACTACCCATATGGATAAATTATTAAATGCACAAGTGGACCCAAGTTGGTCAGTTGGGGGAATGTCTCTTATCAAATTAACCCTATAAGGGTTTTTTAAACATTAATGTTTAAAATTATTTGGGTTTCTCTTAGTTGATCTATAATGGATTAATAAGACCCTCATAGGTATCCATTATTTTTATATGCCTTAGTACATAACCCCATGGGGGTATACTGATGCTATATAAGAATGGTCATTTAAAGTATAAGTAGCCACCAATATGGGTTCACATATAGACATTGGTAGAATCTTTCTTGATTGTTCCCCTACTTAATTGATAAAAGACATTTTATTTTCTTTTGATCTAATCGTATATATGGCGTTGATTAAATAAAATATAAATTTCAACCTAAAGGGTGCATTCCTCTATAGATAGGAATTGATATTTTCTTTAACTAACCCAATTTTGATAACCTTGTGAATAGATTAATGATTTTTAAAAATAAGTTTATGTGGTAAATTTCTTAATTATGATAGGATTTCAATTAAATAAATAATGATTAAAATAAAGTTTGATAAGACCTTCATATGTTCATTCTGGTGTTAAATTAATAAATTTTCTAAGTATAGATTCTTTATGATTGGTACATGATGTTATATAATTGAGCCTTTAAAAAAAGTTTTAAGTAAAAATGTAAATAAATGAATCAACTCAAATTAAACCTGTAGGGGTGTCCTTATTTTTAACCCTCTTGTAAGGGTAGTTTAAATGTTTCTTTAAGTAGTTGCATTGAAATGGGAATATGAATATTAATTGTTAGTTCCTTCTATCCTAAATGATAGGAATTTGGTCCTAGTGACCTTTTGATACATGACCTAGTTTTATGTTTTATGCCTTATTCTTCTGTAAGGGGCTAGACTAAGGTATGTAGCACCCCCAGAACCATTAAAACCTTACTAAATTCTTGTGAATTTTTTCAGGAGTGTGGTACTATTAGGGTGTTATTGTCCCATGTAGGACTCTTAGTTTCTAAAATAAAACCTTGTTAGGATGGGTGGTTATTTGTTAGTTTACCCTTGTTAAAGGTGTGATAAATTTGTAATTCTGAACTTCAGTATGATGACAATTCCTAGAGCATGGACAACTTCTTAGTAAGTCATGTGACCCTTATTTTCCTCATATTCAGTGTTGGATGACTCAGGAGGTCATCGGTATACTTTGCAGTTGTATGGGGTAGTATGAATCTGGGTAAGTTATTTTTATAGGTCATCAAATACTAGGATGCATAGGGCCGATAAGACAATGGTTAGTCTCAATGGTTTGTCATTGTGAAAATGAAACCTCAGGTTAGTATGCATTGATACACGTATTTTTCGTTGAGATACTGAAATGGTTTGATGAATTGTATGAGTATAGTGGTATCAATTAAATCCATGATATTTTATGCTCAAATCATAGGTCATCTCTGAGTTAGAGTGACCTAGTCCTTAAAGGAAATCTAGTCTCATTCCAATGCTCAGGACAAAGTTATAAATGGGTCAGGTGTTTTGACATGTTGATCGGTTTGTTTTTCCTTTAATCCCTAATGTTATGGTGTATATAAACATAACTTGGGAGTAATGTCATGAATATGTCTATAGTAAATCGAATAGTCTCACTTTTAAGCGGGTAATATATCTCTTATTTTGGTTTAATTATTTCTGAAATCATTTTCACCATGTCTATAACTACGGTTAGTGGTGGAAAGAGTATGTTCCATGGGATGAGTTCTATTTAATATATAATGATGACTAGGCCACTCCTAATGTGGGGAGCATCATGTAAAAAAATTCATAGCATGTCATGAAAGTAGAGGAAGCACAATTATTAAAAGGAAATTTGGAAATGGTCAGTGATTCTTTAGAAAACCCATAAGGCTTGTAAGATGGGAATTCCTAGGTGCTTCCAAAGAAGCATGGTGATGAAATGGATAGTTGTGTACACAACCATAAAATATGACTTCAACCAAGTATGGACTCTAGTGGTTCTGTTTGACTATCCATGGGAAGCTTAGGGTGGTGAAAGCAGCATATTTGGGTTGTGGTGATGTGTCAGTAAGTGAAAATGAGTTTCTTTAAAAAGACTTGACTATTAGTTTTTCGAATGCTTTTCCTTCCAGAAGTTGGGTATGGTTGGTTGGGAACCATATCAAGATTTTTGTCTTGTATGTGATGGTAGTTTCATAAGACTTATTGGTAAATACTAAAATCCTCTTAGTGTTCTCTTTTCATAGTGATGAACATGTACCATATTTTAATATCATCTGGGTGCATTGAGATAGCATAGATTATACACCATGCTAAATTTAAAAGGTATTGGTCTTAATGAATGGCCTCTATCATAGTTGTGCTCTAGAAGCATAGTTATTATGGTTCTATGGTTAGTCCTGAGTGAAACTTGGGTTCCCAATTAAGAAAACCTTATATGGACACACATACACTGGTTAGTTCTTTTACATGAACTCTAGGATAATTCCTCTTTCAACTTGGTCAATGATCTTCATATATAGATGTCTCAAATATGTACTGATATCTCACTTGTAAATTCTAGAGTATGGTTTTCCTTGGATGATCTCCTTGAACTCCATATGAATATTATGAGGTTTACTTGAATCTGTAGATGGGCTCAGATGGTTTAATTTTATAATGTTGATCCAATTTTTTCAGATAATGTTTATATCCATGTGCATTTTGAGGCATGATAGCTTAAAGTGAATATTTTTTCTAGAGACTGCATTAGGATCCAGTTACAGGGTTGGGTTATCATGCTTAGAGAAAATCCTGAGATGACTTCATTTAAAGGCATTGGGTTTACTATGATGTCCCAGACCCAGATTCCATTTGATAGGTGCCCCGAGCCTGGCATCTCCCTGAACACTAGAGGCTGTCATCTAGAATTGATGGTATGGGGTGTGTCAATGGGGAGACTATTCCCTCATTACTGAAGTGTATCACAGTGTTTGAATGTAAATATAGGTAAATAACGGAAGTAATATAAGTGAAAAGAAGTCACAGTGGAAAATAGATCCAACAGTAATAATAACTGAAACAACTGGAATAGAGATCAACAACTGATGATATGTCATGTCACTAGAAACCTGGAAAATATGGAGAAAATATCGCAGGAATAACATGTTCCACAAAAGTATAAAAGAAATTAAAGACTATCCCAAGCATCCTTATTTCGAACTCAGTCCTCTGCTATTAAGATCCAAACTAAATAGCAAGAAATCAAGTGTTCGAAGTTGTATGATTCTCTTTGTCAACACTTGAAACTATTTAGTCTACTTTGGGTACCAAATAGTACCCAGAGAGGGTGTGAGATAAATCTCAGTGGGCCGCCACCAACGGTGTCTATAACATCTGTCCTGTGTAATGGAAATGTAACACTGTGAACGAATTCATATATAAAGTAAAGTAGTAAAATGTAACTAAATACCCATGTACCAGCTTCATCCCTCCACTGGTGTATGAACATGTAAATAATTCATTATTTGATTATTAATAGTTTATAAATAAGTCACATTTAAGCAACTAAAAAGGTTCCAAGTTGTATCAAGGAATCCTATAATGATATTTAACAGTGAAGTCCCAAGGTAATAACCAAGGTGATGTAGATCTCAAGGGTCGCCAACTCAGTAATAATTGTATCCTGGCATAGGTTAAGAGTGTAATACAAGTATTATAGTTCAAGGCATTCCCCAATGAGTCACCTACCAAGTCCAAGGAGTTCATCCAAGGTAAAAAAGAGCTAAGAAATGACTCATCCTAATGGGCTTTAACCACAGAAGCTACTTGTCGACGTTGGATCCAAGGAGTGTATGCAAGGCATCCTATAATGATACTAAAAGGATCCTATAGTGTCATACTGAACATTTTATAAATAGAAAAGGATTGGGATCTAGGTGGGTCACAACCTAATCAAGCCATGTCCTTGAATCGAAATGGGGTTCCCGAGTTCTCATGGCATTCTCTGATCATAATCCTATGTGAGATTGATTCAGTCTATTCCTATTTGATGGTGAATTCGTATAATAATTCAATTGGTTCAATCATTTCCTTACATTAGTGTGGATAGGACAAGTATCATGAAACCTTTTAATAAATTCATAATTAATCTATAAGTCCATTTGGTCCAAGACTTTCCTTTCATTACTATGACAAGTCCAAGTACCATGAAACCTTTATTGATTCCATTTGAAGCATATTCAATAAGTAAGGTTCATTCTGATACATTCCATTATTGTGGTAAGGGTTTCTACAGACATGAACATATTAATCATTCACAATTAAACCATTTAATTCATATACATAGTACACTTTCCAATTTCCATTTAGCATTTAATTATAAATTTAAGCACTTACCCTAGGCAGGTAAAGTGGTCAGCATACATGGTACTTTACATTATGAAATTCAAAATATAAATCAATCCATTGAATATAGAAAGATTAACCTTAGAATGGTCAAGCCAAGCCACACCTAAACGGTTTCGTAAACATGAAGAAACACTAAACAACAATTATGGCATAACCTTTGACATGAAAAAGATATATTTTTGGGTGTAACCACTAACAACTAATAAAATATTTTGAAAGAGAATAACCGTACGATTCTAATGACTATAAACATGGAATATAAATTCTATAAATGGAACCTGATGAAATCGGTGGGCCTCACAGGATAAATCCAAAATCACTAAACTTGAGGGATGATTTATAGACCACCCAATTTAGGGTTGTGTGACTCTCCTCCTCCAGTATTGTCCCTTGATTTTGCTCGGATTGTAGTAGATATAATAAAAAGAGAAAACATTTCATGCCCCGATAACTAGGTTGAGAGAAATAGAGGAGAGTAAATTCTCAAGGGGACTAGATTATTTACCATTTCACATCAAACGTGATGAACGGAAGCTCGATCGGATCCCGAATGAAGGAGATTTCTTGATTCCTACCTTAGGTATTTAAAAAGATCAAAAATGGAAGGAAAAGGGGTTAATATCACTACTTCTTGTATTAGGAGGGAGAATTAGGGTTAATAGATCATTAAGGGAAAACTAAAAAATTACCCTAGAAAAATGCCTTGTGCACGGTTTGTCCACACTGTTACCTAGGCATAAGGGAACTTTGCATGGTTAGGAAGCATAGCCATGAGAAAACTGTGCGAAGTGGTTCTGTTTGGAAATTTCAATCTGTACGGTTAGCCAAACTATGCGCCAACCATGCTCTAACCATGAGACATAACTAGTTTCCCCAAAAAGATGGGTTTTGGGATCTGAACTTTCCCTGGACACCACTAAAAACTTTTCTAACTCATTGGGTATTCATATTAGGTCCAAAGTATATATTTATACCATAATATAAAGGATCCATACCTTAGTAAAAAACCTAGTTCTTACATTTATCTTTCAAAATACACCATCCATCTAATACAAGCCTTTTGATAATAGTTATTTGGTAGTGAATCAACATTCCTTCATATTGCTTCATCAAATGGGGTCAGTGAGGAACTTTTTATGACACATCATCAGTTGAGGCATGTGTAGTGAAAGTCAACCAAGGTTTTTTTGAACATATATCTCAAACAAGATAAATGAATTTGAGTGGGAGTGGACCATCTTTTTAAGATGTGGATCTAACCAAGAACATCGTTAGAGTGATAAGGGAATGTTTAAATAGAAAATTCAGATAGTGTAGATACCCTAACTCTGAATTGGCCTATTAAATGCTAGAACCTATGGTAGGGAGCACCATAGGATGGATATTTAAGGAGGTGATGAATTGGTCATGTCTCCAGTTAGATGGGATTAGGTAAGAGTTGTATCATTGTTCAGTTTGGCAAGTGAGGGTTGGTTCAAGTTTTAATGGATTATGTACATTATGATTAAATGATATTTGGTCATTCATTACTCATTTCGACATACAACATGACTGTTTTGGTGAGACCTCATGACTCGAGTATGTTATTGGAGGTTTTCATCATTTTCAAAAGTATTATTGAGGATGAGAAGGTCTAAGGTGGGGATATTATAGCGTCCTTCATTTTTGGACTGGGTGAAACATCATTTTTTTTTTGAATTTTATTATTTATTGGACTGGTCATTCATTAAACTCATATTGGGAATGAAATTAAGTGAGCAGGAACACTCCAATGTGTTTTTATACTAGTTTAAGGGTTGATAGTTGTATCAGGTGTTTCTTATATTTTCAGAAGCATCAGGCCCTAAAATCTAAAATCTTGGAAAGATAACATGGGCACATGGTTTGTTTGAAACCATGAGGTTCCCAAGAGAAACTGTGCAACTGATCCCGTGGACCTACAGGACTTTCATGTTTATTTCTAACCATGTGAGAGGATTTTCATGGCAGTGTGGCTAATTATAGAGCTTTGACATAGGTGAATGCATTTTTTTCACATGGTTTCCCAAACCGTGTGCATTAAATGTGAAATCCCCCTCCTTAGGCGGTGTCCTGAACACAGTCAGTGCATAGTTTGGCCAACCATCTGGAAAAAATGTTTGCCTCATTAAAGGGGATATAAATTACTATTTTTCCCCTCCAGCCTTATTCCTTCTTCCTCTCTTATTTTTACTCTCACCCATACATAACAAGCTTCATGAGATCTCATCCTTATCCTCCTATAGATATGAGGATATCTCCCTCATATGGCCTCCATTCCAAGAACCATCAAGTGCATTATATAGCCCTCAGTTATTATATGACTCGTATTCCCAATAATATTTTTTTCTTTTCCCATATAAAATGCTACCATAGTGTAAGATAATTCACCCTATTTTATGGAATTCAATCTTTTATTTGATTTATCTTAAATCGGACCAAATAAAGCCCCGATATTGGACGTGTGGTTCATCCTAAGCATGAGTTAGATGGTCATTGTATTTTCCCTTAAATTATTAGTGTTCTATAAAGTGTGTCATTGTTTCAGGAAAAGGTATTTCCATGTGACAAATATTAAATGTGCTGTTTAATTTTTTAGAACCTAATACCTTAAATATTGTAGACCTTGTGTTAGGTCCACTTGGTTAGATACCCTTAGAGGGGGGGTGAATCAGGGTATGATAGATTAAAACAACTACCCTTATTGATCTTGTTTCGCTGTTAAGCAAAACCCTCTTCTCTCTCATTCTTGTAGAAAATTATAAACAAAAATTAAATCATGCACAAGACACAAAAACTGTTACTTAGTTCACCCCCACTGGGCTACGTCCAAGGAGAATACACAAGTGATATGCTGATATACGAAAACCACTATAAGAACACTATTGTTTACAATGTTCGGAGTGGAATCATTGTCCCTTCTAGTTTACCAACACTCACAATATGAAAGCTCACTGCTCTTTCAACTGAAGTGTGCTCACTGCATCTTCGATAGATCCACCCATTGTTTAAAGACATGAAGGTCCCTTAATTGTCACAAATGAATGCATATTCCTATGTATATAGATGCTCTATTGAAGTTTCACTTTTATCAATTGATGAATACAACTTTACCAGAGGCGTACCGAGTAATATTCCCACATTCGCGCAAACCGATAATGACTGGTGCGCTTCTCTATTCATGGAGCACTTCTCTATTCTTTGGTGTGCTTCTCCAAACCTGGCATGCAAGTTTCACCAAACCACTTGCACGACACACCCTTCTTTAACTTTGAACTTGGGGGACTCAAACCCTTTTATACCCAAACCAATATAGGTGTGGAACTATCATCTGGTGCACAACTTCTGAATAACCTTATACTTGCGCGCTCGAACCACCACTTGCATGAGAAACCCTACTAGCACGACTGGATCTCGAATTACCTCTATGTTTCTAGCTCTCTTACAAATGAGGAGAGGTGGACCTCTCTTTATAGGCATTTTTACCACTTTGAGTGTCGCGCGCAAGTCTCCTACCAGCGTGCAAGTCCAGCCGCTCTAGCCTCTGTCGCCCTAATCACCTTGCATGCCCAAACCAAAACTTGGGTGCCCCACTTTACTTTTCCATATTTTGATGTTCTTATCTTGAAAAACATATGGAACCAATTCCCTTTTCCAAAACACTTTTCCCCATTTTTCAATTTTGATGCCCAAAAATTTGACAAACACTGGAAAACGGTGCCACCTTGTATCTTCTCTTTTTGTACCATCTCCAAATCATTCATTCATTTTTCGAGGTTCTTCTGCCAATAGACTATTGTCAAAAATGTCTCTTGAAGTTGAAAACTCACCATGTAAACCCCCTTTTTCAACAAATTGAACATCGTGGTCTACTTTGTAAACAAACACAACATGGAGGCCCACTTTTTCAACAAACACAACCACCTCAAAAAAACTTCAATGATACCTTGAGAGATTTTTTCTCAACACCTTGAATAATATTTTTGACATAGTTGATGGTCTTGAACCTAAATGTTCGAACCACTCTTGAGGGTGTGTCCTTTTAATGACTTTAATTGATTGATTTTTTCTAATAAAATACCTCATTGAGGTTCGATGTATTATAAAATTTAATGATTTGGTTAATTGAAATTAGGAAGGGAGTATACCTCATTTATGATATCCCTAGTGACCGAACAATCTCCTATTGGATTGACACATTCTCTTATTAAAATATGTTTGAAATTTTTTTTATAGAATGCTTAGTACATGGACTTTATTATTAATTAATTTGTTTGATAAAGGGGAAAGGTTTTCACATGAATTTTTCATGAATTGTGATGTTCCTTACTTGTATACATATGCCTCCTCTCTTATTCCTAGTTTAAGATAAGGCATGCTTTTGGGAATGGCCTTCTCATTATTTATAAATAAATGGTAAGTGTATTTCTTATGAACATGGACCTTTTATAACTAAACATAATTAATTAAATGAACTGTATCATGCCTTGAGTGATACTTGGGTATCATTTTTATGGAACAATAGGGATGGGCTTAGAGCTTACCTAATTTCTGTACACCATGATAGAGATACTCGATATGCCTTGGATAGGCTCACCATGCATTTTCCTACCTCTGCATGAGTGATACTAGTTCCCTAGTTGACACACCATGGATTTTATTGGTGGCTAGATAGAAATCATATGCCTTGAATGATACTCGGCCCCCTACATGTGATACATAGGATGGGCGTGGAGGGTTTGTTTCACAACATACTAAGAGTGATACTTGGGATTCCATTTATGGATCACCTTGGATAGACTTTGATGGTGATGGGTATTTATAGTTCTCTAAATTGATACATGTGATTCCATTTATGAATCACCTAAAAAGTGCTTAGGGTGCCTCTTAATAAGATTTTAAGGATAAGTCAACTGATAAAGAATAATACTACGCATCTATTATATAGGGATTCATCCTCCAGGAAAAATAATATAACTAGACTTGGTCCATTTTCTTTCTACTTTTTTTCCTGATGACACATATCATATCTATATAGGTTCACCTTAGACATAGTCATGTTTCCATAAGCCAAAGTAGGTATGGTCAGCCAGGTGTCCCTGAATAACCTAAGCCCAACTTGTTATGTTTGTTGGTTTATTTTCCTTCTGTTTATTTACTATACCTGCACACTCTATAATTTATACTCATGACCTAGATTATCATTTATACACTATTGGTGGTGTCCTACTAAGTATATCTTACACCCTTCTTGAGTCTCTATTACACTGGGGTAACAGAGTAGATCCCCCTATTCTTAGGTCCAAGATTATTGTATTATTCTTGTATTATCGTGCTAGTATTATGGAGTTATGAGCATAGGACTGAGTTGGTACTCATGATGATTATGGATCTAGTATTTGGTATCTTATTCATTGATAATATTGTATTTCTTGTGATGTATTGTATGTTTTACATCCATTCATGTACATATAAAATCATCTGTACATGCATTCATAGATGTACATTTGGTATTGTCCATATATTTCTATTATTGTATTTATCTTCCATTTCTTTGTTTCTATCTTATAAAACTTCCACTGTTCTCTTTTGTTTCTTTATTGTTATACCACTGTGTGAATATGATCATTTGGGTATAGTATCCCCCATTTTACCATAATTAGACTCCCACTAATAGTCATTGGCATCTTGCGTATGGGGAGGCACCCTTAAGACCATGTGGTTACCATTACAGCTACTAGTTTCGTAATCAGACATGTCATGATGATATAATAATGGAATTAGTTTTTTTTCTCTTTTTATTTTTTTCTTGTAAGTACAATGGTAGAATATCCTATGTTATTCCACTGTTGGACTGTCACCGCTCTCGGTTTCTAGAAGTACCAAAAATAATACACCTTTATCTATTTTTTTACCATTAGACATCAAATAGTATATCAGTTCAACGGTACTAGAATCTGACAATTCTATCTATTATTCAACCATTAGACACCAATGGTAGTTCAATCTGCAGACAAATTTTTTAATCCACTGTTAAATTATTTTTTATAAAATTTTATTTCTTATTTTAATTAATTTTGTTAAAATAATTACTTTGTTAAATGTTTTTTTTTATATTTGAAATAATGTGTAAAAATAATTGTAAAGTTATTTTTATATACACATATTTATTCAGATTAAAAATCATGTGATGCTCTATTTTACTATAGTATTTACTACCTTTATATTTAATAATATTAATCTATTACTTCTTTTGATTTATGAATTCTAATTTGAAAACATTTGTTATACATTTTATTTTAATTTTTTTAATTAAAATATTAAATGTTTTATTTTAACATTTCATGAAGAAATATAAATTCCAATTGTAATATATTTTTCAGTGTGGCTTTAACAAATAGAGGTAATGGTCATATTAATTCATTGTTATTTTATAAAAAAATTCATATAGATATTATATATAAATACATTCCTAAAAGATATTTATATTAAGCATATGAGATACTTATTTAAGGGAAAAAATAATAGTAGTGCATATAATTCTTGTAAATTAACTTGTGATAAATCTTCGGCACATTCTCACTACTCTCAATTGTTCACGAACTTATGTGACTTTTGTACTCTGGTTGTGATCACAAGTCTTCAAATTCGGCATTTTTACATTCAAGTGATCAATGATCATCAAACTTCAACATATTTGACATTTTTTATCATCTAAAAATTTCTCTATATTGTTTTATTCATGTAATGTAGAGACCCGAATCTTGACGTACATGGACATTACATTACTTTTGCGGAAGACTTAGTACATAACAAAAACACACACATGAGGACCGTAATAGATTAGTGTCTTTGGAAACTCGTAACGTAATCTTTTAATCATGGTGAAAGATCTTCAACATATCCCATAAAGTTCTTTCTTTTTTTTCTTAGCTAAAACCTTTCTTTATATCCTAGGGAAAATAAAACATAAAAGGGTGAGCTCAAATTCTCAGTAATGGTAAACAAAATAAATATCAATCACATCATATTCATAAGAACATATCTTTTGGAAATCTTAACCTGCAAACGAGATCATAATTTCATAACATGGGATAAATCATAGTAGTGAAATGTAATCCCAATTATCATAACATAAAACATGAAACTTTTTGGCATACACACATAATCATAGAGAATCATTTCTTATTAGTCAAGACTAATTTCCAAGACTATCTTAGTGGACAAAGTCCCTTTCTGAACTGATTTCATTCCTCGTTTCGGTCCTGTTTCACTGAACCGGTATAACCTACCGTTCCAGCCATGTCTATCTCATGAGATATAAAATCTTTACCCAATGCATTAGAGGGAGATATAGGTCCCACCAATCTCATAATGATACCATTCTTATGTGTTCCACAAAATCATAAATCATATATCATTGCATAACCCATGTAATAAAAATGGGATTCTTAAACATCATTCCATCATAACATAATCCATATAAGATAAAAGGACATCATAAAAATAATTCCATTATAAAATAATCAAATCAATGTAAAAATAGGGATAGAAATAGAACCCTATATTATCTTAGATGGAAAATAATTTTGATAAAACACTTGAACTCCATTCATGAGGAAAATATCCTTTCTACTTCAAAAACACTTTTCCTTTCTTAACATGTCATACAATTCTAAACTAAGAGAAGTTGATTAAAAATAAACATGAAAACTTGTAAAGGAAGATTCTTGGAAATAATGTTTTAAAAATCCATTCATGTCGTATAAGTTAAAAAAAACATTCTTTTCGTACTTTTGTCAGAAAAGTCAAAAAGTACCTCGTACGAAAAATGACAAAAGATTCCTTTCATATCTTTTACTAAAAACTCACCAAAGGGTAAAATAGGTTTTAAAAAATTGTAGGTGGATGGAAATAATATTACATATTGAGGAAACATGGATGTGGATGATAAAATACACCCCAGTAACTTTCAAAGTATAAACAATCTCGGATAAAAATGAGATTGTGATATTTCCTTAGGTCTGATTTTCTTCGTAAGTGTCCGAACCACATGTATAATGATTTAAATAATGTCATTGACTCATTCCAGAATCATACTCATTGTTATGATATCATATATGGTTCACTTATGACTTTATATTACCCGATCTTTTGTAAATTCCATGGTAAAGAGCGTTTTGGGTAAAATTGTTTCATTTGTCGTCCGTGTTTTGACTTGTAGTTATTCATATGATTACTTAGATCATAATTAATTAATTCCAGAATATAAAACATGATTTATATATAATATATATTCAGAATATACATATATATAATAAATCAGTAAATGGAAAGAAATACACCGTTCATGGAGACGGTAGGTCGTACGTACGCATGAACGCTGTTTTCGTTTCCTTATTGAGTTGAATGGAATTAAGTAGATGACATACATATATATACACTTAAATACAGTATCATTATTATGTCATATATTTCATGATTACTTATTATATATACTTTATAATCATTCATGAATGGTTAACATGGAGAATGAATCTCATCGCGTCGTGGAGACGGTAGTCCGTACGTACACACGAGCGATGATATCGTTATCATGATTGTGGAATTGTATTGAAGTGTATGTATACTATTTCAGAATCAATATCACTTTACAATAATAATATATAGTTATTATGTACACCATTATACCCATCCAAGTAAGGTGGTGGTGGAAAATAGATTACACCACGGCGTGGAGACGGTATTCCGTACGTACGCACGCGCGGTGATTTCGTTTTCCGTAGGATGGATAGATGGTGAAATAGGGTTGTTTCATACTTATAATAACATATCAGTATATGAGTTATACTGATGTTATTAATTCATAATGAAACAACCTAAGAAGAAGAAGTGGAAGAAGAAATAAAGTTGAAAGAATCGGTAACGGACATTACCTCTTCTTTGAAGCACCTCTTTGAGATCTCCTTTTAGGGCACTAAAATTGGTATTTGAGGAATACCAGAACCTCTAGGATGTTTCTAGGGAAGTGGAGAAGAGAATTTGGCAGGGGTTGTCCGAGCTTGAAGACTCAAAGTGGTGTGAGGAAGAGGGGGAAGAGGTTCCCTTTTATAAGGGATGAGAGGGGTACCTTTGGAATAACTAAAGCTATTATTTTATTATAAAGTCCAATTCGGTTTTAAATAGCTCCAAATTGATTTATTTAGAATATAAGGTGGGTATGGGTCGAAATCCTCTCATCCAATAGAATTTATACAAGTTTAGGTTCCTATTTTAACCTTATCATTTTGATTTAACATCAAGTTAAATAATTTTACTTTTATCGTGTCTTCTTGTGTTCTTAAACTATAAGGTTAATAAACTTAATATATCAATCCAAAAGAACCCCAAGTTGTTTATTATTAATATATATAACCTTATCTATGTAATTTGGCTGAATCGTAGATTTTTAGGAATAAAATAACAATTAATAATATAATATTTGGTTTAAAAACTATTTTATGTCAATTTTGACACTATTTAGTAATTTATTTTTGTGAAAATCATAACAGAATGATTAGTTCTAAAAAAGTTAATTAAATCAATAATAAGATGTCATAGTAACCTAGAAAATTATTTTAATTAATAAAAAGTCTCAAATTATATTTATTTGGGTATTTATAATATCAATTATTCTAATTTTTCACTATTATGGTAATTACCTCATCATCATTGTGTCATAAATAAATTAATTTATTTAATGTCTAAAAATTATAAATAAACTATAATTATATAGGAAATATTATTATCTTTATAATTAATATTTACAATCGAATTTATTTTATGTATAACCCTATATTAAAAATGATTTACTTATTAAACATTGATTTTAACTATTTTAACCCTTCTTTAAATAAATTAATAATAAATGTCCTAATCTAATCCAAGTGGACCTAAATGGTCATATTTTATTCCTAAGGTTTTTTTGGTCGAATTACACTTATCCAATAGAATTAGGACATGTGTTAGGGTAATAATAATATCATTTTTACCCTTAATTACCCTATTTACTTTTAACCGTGGTAAAAAAGTAAAACGTTACTATTCACAAAAAATTATTTTCATCTCATTGAACCACATTTTATTCCTTGATATTAACTGTGTCTCTCGTATTTTCGAAATTCCACTCACAGAAGCGATGAAATTAAGTTTTATGAAAAATTCAGTTTTTAACTACCACTTAGTGGTTTCACTATTCATCAAAAAATGAACATTTCCAGAAAAATACAAAAAATTAGGCCTAAGCTATATTTGATATTATGAATTAAAAAATGATGTCTATTTTACCAAATTCAAAACATATCAGTTACATTAATTAATTTAAAAATTAATTCCCGTCGTCAAAACAAATAGCGTGTTTTAAGAGATAATAACTATCAAAAGATTGACACTTGTTTATGTCTGGTTTAAATGTAGAATTACATCCAATGACCAAAATTATATTAAATTGTAAAAATGTATTTTAAATATACTTTAAAACCACTTAAATTAATAATTTATCACTATTAATTATTTTGATTGAAAAAGTTGTTTTTAATTAAAATTTAGTAATTTTCACTATTCATCAAAATATGAAAGTTATCCGAAAATTACCAAAATTTCACCCTAAGATAATTTCGATATTCCGAATCCAAAAATGAAGTCCATTTTTAAAAATAAAATTTACAAAATTTCAAAAAGTGGTTATTACTATTCATAACGATTAGTTTTAATAATATTTTAATAGCATATCGTTGTTTAGTGAAACCCATTATTGCGTACTACACACGCTATCGAGGAAGGTCGTGATTGCGTGTAATGCAAGGCAAGTCAAGAATTCCTGTTGTGAAATCTCTTTTTGGTGTAGCATACAACACAAGACATTAATGAAATTAAAATGAATATTTTTCATAAAATCTCGGGGTGTTACATTCTACCCCCCTTAAAATGAATTTCGCCCTCGAAATTCGTCGGGGTTATAAATGGTTTACTACTTGAAAGTTTCTTTAATAGAAACCCACATCGTAAAAAGGAATACCAAAAACAATCTTTAAAAACAAAAGCATGAAACGTAACGGTTACCCAAATAAACTAATCACTGAGTTTCCACATAGGTGAAAATATGGATATGGAAGAGAAATCTAACCATCATGTTCTGATGGAGAGTGGTAGAGAACATGGCTATGGAAAAGACAGCAATCACAAATCCATAAATTTGTGATGATCTAAGGTACTATATGATTCATCAGATATAAGAGCACTATGACAACATTTTCGGTTTTCAAGATCATTTCCCTAGAGTTGATGAAATTGGAATTAGAGGAAATACTTTCGTGATTTTGGTATAGTCTCACCGTTGCTCATTCTTTGGATAATTTCCACTTCATCTCTTAAAGAAATGAATTTGAATCTTTCATTCGTGATGTGTTAGCAGATCATGTGATAGAATGATGGGTCATTCCAACTATCTCAAACAAAAGGTTAGAGAAGTTATCAAAAAATACATAAGTCCATCTATAGTGAGATTAATCATATATGGTTCCTAAAATGCACTTATACTTCATATATCATACTACTTAATATAATAAAACTAGTTTCTACTAAATAGGGACTTCCTGTAGGCCAGTGGTAGGCGATAAAGGCCAGTCACACTTCGGTTTTGGGTTCGATTCCCACGGCCTTGTCCGACGCGATGGGTTGTCGCCCGTCCTGCAGGTTGTCCTTTTTCTAAAACTATATTACTATAACATCCCATCAATAATATCGAAAAAACTTTTATCCTTAAACAATACTAACTTATGTCCAACATAGTCCATTCCAATCTTTAGGCTTATCCATAATACTGCTGTCCACTCTCATAATATAGTGAAAATGATTACCAGAGATTTAATACCATCGTTGATCCCCATATATCATAAGATATGTCTTGTTGGTCACATTCTAAACATTCAAAGGCCTTAATCATATGTTCTATTGAATACCCATTTAACCTTGGTGAAAACATGAATGTATTTAAAAGTTAACACTTTTCACATACCAAAATCCTCAAACCATGATATCACTTAGTCCTTATATCAATCATGAGCTCATGAATACTGTCAAATATGTCATTTTCTTGTTTTCCCTTCATTATGCGCATATCATCTTTTTTCCAAAAATATTTCAATCACATTCCATGGTTACCGGTACCATAAAATTATTGAAGACCACAATAGACCAGTACATAAATATTCCAATACTCAACATTATTTTGGAATCCCATTACATAAACACTTAATCATTCCACCACATCGTTGTCATATTCAACATCACCAATAGTGATCGCATGTGACTTCCCTTTGTCCTTTGCCTTAAGTGGTTGCTTATGTTGATCATCACTAACCCTTGGATTAGGGAATTTATTGGCATAATGTCTCATCTCCTTGCATTTGAAACATTGAAGTGTAGTATGTTCATTCTGTGTATCCCTTCCTTTGTTTGCATCATTAGACATCTTCTTCCCATCATTGCGGCATTCAAATGCCCGATGACCTTCCTTTCCACATTTGAAACATTTACTTTTCCCTTTAAGACAATCTCCACCATGCTTCTTTCCACACTTTGAGCATAAGGAAACATTCATCTTCTTTTCACCATTATTCTGAGATTTCTCCTTGAACTCAATCTTTCATTTCTTGTCAAAACTATGAGATGGATAAGTAACACCAACTTCCATTTCTACCTTGATAGCACAACGCACAATTTCTTCATAGCTAATGAAGTCTCTTATAGCTAATGCCCTTCTAAAATTTGGTTTTAAGCCACTGAAGAATCGATCAACTTTACTTTTAGGTTGGATGATAAATCCAGATGCATACCTTGCAAGCCTTGTAAAATTCGCTTCGTATATACCAACAGATTCATCATCCTTTTTCTTTAGTTCAATAAACTCTTTCTCCATCTTTGTTTGAATAATACGAGGGAAGTACTTATTGAAAAATAAGTTCTTGAACTCGTCCCATTCCATGGACTCAATTTCATCTCTTTTCCTCGTATTCTTGATAAGATTTCACCATTGATCAGCTTCACCTTCTAAACGATATACTGCTAAGATGACTTTATCATGTTCAGAACATTGAAGAACTTAAAATATCTTTTCAGTGGTACTGATCCATTGTTCAGCAACAAGTGGATCAGAAGACCCACTGAAAGAAGGTGGACGTTGCCTCATAAAGGACTCAATAGAATATTATTCCCTTCTCTGCTCATTTGGAAGTCCATAATGATCCATAGCTTGTGTAACTATAACGATAATATTTTTCACTCCATCTCCCATAACATTCGTTCGTTCAGGAGGACAATCATTGCATTGTCCATTGCATTGTTCAACACGGTTCCTTCGGGTTCCAGCCATCGTCTAAAACCCAAAAAGAATAGTGTGAGAGGAAAAAATCATGCTAGGGAAAACAACATAATAAAGGGGGAGTACCTTAAATATCTAACATATTAGGTTAAATTCTAAGATCGTTACCATATTTCTAGGACTATATCCTATACGTATACTTATCCTTAGGGACATCCCTAGACATACCTTAGAAATATCTCTAGGGATCTCACTAACGTTTTCGAATCATAGTTTCCAAAGGTTGACTAAACCTTTCCTCTGATACCAACTGTAGAGACCCGAAGCTTGACGTACATGGACATTACATTACTTTTGCGGAATACTTAGTAAATAACAAAAACACACACATGAGGACCGTAATAGTTTAGTGTCTTTGGAAACTCGGAACATAATCTTCTAATCATGGTGAAAGATATTCAACATCTCCCATAAATATCTTCTTTTTTTTCTTACCTAAAACATTTCTTTATATCCTGGGGAAAAGAAAACATAAAAGGGTGATCTCAAATGCTCAGTAAGGGTAAAAAAAAGAAATATCAATCACATCATATTCATAAGAACATATCTTTTGGTGATCTTAACCTGCAAAAGAGATCATAATTTCATAACATGGGATAAATCATAGTAGTGAAATGTAATCCCAATAATAATAACTTAAAACATGAAACTTTTTGGCATACACACATAATCATAGAGAATCATTTCTTATTAGTCAAGACTCATTGCCAAGACTATCTTAGTGAACAAAGTCCCTTTCTGAACCGAGTTCATTCCTCGTTTCAGTCCTGTTTCACTGAACCGGTATAACCTACCGTTCCATCCATGTCTATCTCATGAGATATAAAATCTTTACCCATTGCATTGGAGGGAGATATAGGTCCCACCCATCTCATAATTATACCATTCTTATGTGTGCCACAAAATCATAAATCATACATCATTGCATAACCCATGTAATAAAAATGGGATTCTTAAACATCATTCCATCATAACATAATCCATATAAGATAAAAGGACATCATAAAAATAATTTGATCATAACATAATCAAATCAATGTAAAAATAGGGATAGAAACAGAACCCTATATTATCTTAGATGGAAAATAATTTTGATAAAACACTTGAACTCCATTCTTGAGGAAAATATCCTTT
This sequence comes from Viscum album, assembly GCA_963277665.1. Lineage (NCBI taxonomy): Eukaryota > Viridiplantae > Streptophyta > Magnoliopsida > Santalales > Viscaceae > Viscum > Viscum album. The sequence goes on from OY728130.1 coordinate 410,772,006, forward strand.
CTACTTCAAAAACAATTTTCCTTTCTTAACATGTCATAAAATTCTAAAATAAGAGAAGTTGATTAAAAATAAACATGAAAACTTGTAAAGGAATCTTCTTGGAAATAATATTTTAAAAATCCATTCATTCCGTATAAGTTAAAAAAACATTCTTTTCGTACTTTTTTCGGAAAAGTCAAAAAGTACCTTGTACGAAAAATGACAAAAGATTCATTTCATATCTTTTACTAAAAACTCACCAAAGGGTAAAATAGGTTCTAAACAATTATAGGCGGATGGAAATAATATTACATATTGAGGAAACAAGAATTTGGATGATAAAATACACCCCAGTAACTTTCAAAGTATAAACAATCTCGGATAAAAATGAGATTGTGATATTTCCCTTACCTTAGGTCCGATTTGCTTCGTAAGTGTATGAACCTCCTGTATAATGATTTAAATAATGTCATTGACTTATTCCAGAATCATACTCATTGTTATGATATCATATATGGTTCACTTATGACTTTATATTACCCGTTCTTTTGTAAATTCCATGGTAACGAGTATTTTGGGTAAAATTGTTTCATTTGTCGTTCGTGTTTTGACTTGTAATTATTCATATGATTACTTAGATCATAATTACTTAATTCCAGAATATAAAACATGATTTATATATAATATATATTCAGAATATACATATATATTATAAATCAGTAAATGGAAAGAAATACACCGTTCATGGAGACGGTAGGCCGGACGTACGCATGAACGCTGTTTTCGTTTCCTTATTGAGTTGAATGGAATTAAGTAGATGACATAAATATATATACACATAAATCCAGTATCATTATTATGTCATATATTTCATGATTAATTATTATATATACTTTATAATCATTCATGAATGGTTAACGTGGAGAATGAATCTCATCGCGTCGTGGAGACGGTAGTCCGTACATACGCACGAGCGATGATATCGTTCTCATGATCGTGGAATTATATTGAAGTGTATGTATACTATTTCAGAATCAATATCACTTTACAATAATAATATATAGTTATTATGTACACCATTATACCCATCCAAGTAAGGTGGTGGTGGAAAATAGATTACACCACGGCGTGGAGACGGTATTCTGTACGTACGCACGTGCGGTGATTTTGTTTTCCGTAGGATGGATAGATGGTGAAATAGGGTTGTTTCATACTTATAATAACATATTAGTATATTATTGATACTGATGTTATTACTTCATAATGAAACAACCTAAGAAGAAGAAGTGGAAGAAGAAATAAAGTTGAAAGAATCGGCAACGGACATTACCTCTTCTTTGAAGCACCTCTTTGAGATCTCCTTTTAGGGCACTAAAATTGGTCTTTGAGGAAGGCTAGAACCTCTAGGATGTTTCTAGGGAAGTGGAGAAGAGAATTTGGCAGGCTTTTGCCGAGCTTGAAGGCTCAAAGTGGTGTGAGGAAGAGGGGGAGGAGGTGCCCTTTTATAAGGGAGGAGAGGGGTACCTTTGGAATAACAAAAACTATTATTTTATTATAAAGTCAAATTCGGTTTTATATAGCTCCAAATTAATTTATTTCTAAGATAAGGTGGGTATGGGTCTAACTCCTCTCATCCAATAAAATTTAGACAAGTTTAGGTTCCTATTTTAACCTTATCATTTAGATTTAACATTAAGTTAAATAATTTTACTTTTACCGTGTCTTCTTGTGTTCTTACACTATAAGGTTAATAAACTTACTAAATCAAGACAAAAGAACCCCAAGTTGTTTATTATTAATATATATAACCTTATCTAAGTCATTTGGCCTAACCTTATATTTTTAGGAATAAAAAAACAATTAATAATATAATATTTGTTTTAAAAACTATTTTATGTCAATTTTGACACTATTTAGTAATTGATTTTTGTGAAAATCATAACAGAATTATTAGTTCTAAAAAAGTTAATTAAATCAATAATAACATGTCATATTAACCTATAAAATTAGTGGAATTCATAAAAAGTCTCAAATTATATTTATTTGGGTATTTATAATATCAATTATTCTAATTTTTCACTATTATGGTAATTACTACATCATCATTTTGTCATAAATAAATTAATTTATTTAATGTCTAAAAATTATAAATAAAATATCATTATGTATGAAATAGTATTGGATTTCTAATGAATATTTACAATCGAATTTATCTTTTGTATAACCCTATATTAAAAATGATTTACTTATTAAACATTGATTTTAACTATTTTAACCCTTCTTTAAATAAATTAATAATAAATTTCCTAATCTAATCCAAGTGGGCCTAAATGGTCATATTTTATTCCTAACGTTGTTTTCGGTCGAATTAAACTTATCCAATAGAATTAGGACATGTGTTAGGATAATAATAATATCATTTTTACCCTTAATTACCCTATTTACTTTTAACCGTGGTAAAAAAAGTAAAAAGTTACTATTCACCAAAAATTATTTTCATCTCATTGAACCACATTTTAGTCCTTGATATTAACCGTGTCTCTCGGATTTTCTAAATTCCACTCACAGAAGCGGTAAAATTATGTTTTATGAAAAATTCAGTTTTTAACTACCACTTAGTGGTTTCACTATTCATCAAAAAATGAACGTTTCCAGAAAAATACAAAAAAAATAGGCCTAAGATATATTTGATATTATGAATTCAAAAATGATGTCTATTTTACCAAATTCAAAACATATCAGTTACATTAATTAATTTAAAAATTAATTCCCGTCGTCAAAACAAATAGCATGTTTTTAAGAGATAATAACTATCAAAAGATTGACACTTGTTTATGTCTGGTTTAAATGTAGAATTACATCCAATGACCAACATTGTATTAAATTGTAAAAATTTATTCTAAATATACTTTAAAACCACTTAAATTAATAATTTATCACTATTAATTATTTCGATTGAAAAAGTTGTTTTTAATTAAAATTTTGTAATTTTCACTATTCATCAAAATATAAAAGTTATCCGAAAATTACCAAAATTTCACCCTAAGCTAATTTCAATATTCTGAATCCAAAAATTAAGTCCATTTTTAAAAATAAAATTTTAAAAAAATTCAAAAAGTGGTTATTACTATTCATAACGACTAGTTTTAATAATATTTTAATAGCATATCGTTGTTTAGTGAAACTCGTTATTGTGTACTACACACGCTATCGAGGAAGGTCGTGATTGCGTGTAATGCAAGGCAAGTCAAGGATTCGTGTTGTTCAAGCTCTTTTTGGTGTAGCGTACAACACAAGACATTAATGAAATTAAAAATAATATTTTTCATAAAATCTCGGGGTGTTACATGTAATATTTATCTCTCTATTTTAATTGATTTATGTCTGGATTATACTTTTCCCCAACAAAATCAAGTATTTATTTCTCTTGTTATTCCACCACCAAAAAGGAAGTCTGGGTTGTGAGTCTCGATAAAAAGATAGATAAATAAACTAGTTTGGTCTCCTATAATGGACTAGGTTGCACCTTCTGCTTCTTGTAAAATCCACGGCACGTAAAAAGGTTCTCACACCTTTAAAAGCGAGGTTCTTAGTGGGTACCAATCTCTTCAAGGAGTAGAGGATGTTGAGGAGTGGAATAGGATCATTATGATCTGAATAATATATATGCTTGGGTTATTTAATTTTATTTTCATTGAAACTATTTTCAAGAACATTGTACTCACTACAGTTATTTTATTTAATAAACTCTAATAGTTTTGCCTTTATTTTTTAAAATGAATATTCACCCCCCCCCCCCTATTATTTATTTCCATCAATAACGATCAAACATCTGTTTCCACTCTAAAATGTTAATGATATATTTTACCCGTACTTTATATCATCCATAGGTATCTTATAAAGTTTCAAATAAATAAACTATCCCTCTCTTGTAATCACTTTTTCTAGTTGTAATTCAATTCCTGAGAATTGGTTCAAACATGGAAAGGATTAGGATCTCGCATTGAGGTTTGGATTTGTAAATCCTTATGTGTTATTATCTTTCTTATATTACTATTTAACTTAAGGTGAATAATATTTTCTGTTGTGTGGATCACAACATTAAATAGTCATAATGGTTTAATTCAAAAATAACTTGTAAATACATATACCAGTAATTCACCCCGCTCTTATTTGTATTCCAAATGACCTGGGTAGATAAAAGTGGTTAAAGGTCTGCTTATTATACACTAAAAGTTTTCTAAGAATATTTATTCACAAACCTAAACTTTTTATATTGAATTATCAGTGAAAATACATGGTAGTGTGATGATTACATACAAGGTATAAAACTCTTCTCCCATAGAGATTTGTGGGAGGATACATCCTGCAGATCTATCACTTATTCCCTTAGTATAATTTTATGTGATATTGGTAATGGATTATCTCTTTTTAAATAGTAATCATATCAATTTTAAGAAAAATTAAATCTCATTTCATGTCCCAAATCATCTCATTATAAAATATTTATACAAGGATGCTTACGAACTCCTTTTAGAAACAACTTCTTTAATATGGGTCTTGATATACAATAAAAATGAATAATTGAATTAAATGGTTAGGGAGGAAATCAACATTTTACACATGCCAGTCATATGTGATTATACTGAAATACACAAATAAACTGAGCCTAAAACTAAAGTTTGAAACTATATAATTATGCCAAAAAACCATGGTTATATGTTATAGTCACAGTTTTCTTATATGTGGTTGTTACATCCATTGCAGTAGTTAATCTCAATATCCATGGTTAAAACTATGGCAGAAGACTATTTATTTCCATGGTTTATATTGGGACTAGTGTTTTATTTGTTGTTAATAAGCTAGTAAATATGTTTTTATGAAGTGGGGATTCTTGGATAATTGTTATGGATTCACATAATGAAATTGGATGTCATGTGTGAGAAATTATCCTGGTAACGCTGATGATTGTTGAAATGATCTTATTGTCCAAGACTTATTTCATTGATGACACCTTTCTTACTAAAAGATAATGAAGTGTGAAGAAATTAAATTAAATTATTATTACCTAATTATTTTAAGGTTTATATACAAAATAAAAGTAATTTAATGAAGGGGATAATGAAGTCCATAAATAATATATATATTTCATGAATAATATTTGACTAATATTGAGTATTTTGGTTTTTCAACTAATGATAATTGTCTTGAGACTATATGCTATTCTTATAATATATTCTAAGTATTTTATAATATTAATTTTACAAGAAATGGGGCCAACCATGGCACCCATATAGGCTAGCTCGAGCACATATGGTAGAAATTCCCATATAGAATCTAGTCTACACATGAGCATCCATGGTGCTAGGATGAGTTAAGATGATCACACACAGGAGGCATGGTGGTCCTGTATATAGGACCATAAGAGTGATCGGGTGAGAGTGCGTAGACTAGGATGCTAGTGGGCCAGTGTAGGTTTTTGTGGCCCATGAGTCATATGGTGCATGTGTATGCGGATGTTCATCCCTTGCTATCAGCTTGAACTAGTAGCTATAGAATTTTTAATAAATGTAAGAGCACATACACATGAAATTTATATGTCGGATAACATAGTGTGCAGTATTATAGATCCTCCTTTAATTATATGTAAAGAATAGGTTTCTTCTAATCATGCATATCTGAACCATTAGATTGAGATTCCATCATCCTCAACTTCTAAATGACTAAGAGATTTTTTTCTACAGTTTTTCATGTCGAGAGTATCCATGAAGGAATCATCCTTGAGACAACCATCCATATAAAATAGTTAGGAAATAAATCACCATTCATGCCTTCTATGCTTTATATTCATTTTATAACATGAATATTTCAAAGAATGAGATACTTCTGAATGAAAAATTACTTTTCAAAAAGTTGTATGGATGAGTTTGAGATTTTGAGATAAAAGAGAATGTGATTATCATCGCATACATGTAAAGATTTTATCATGAAATTTTGTAAAAAAAATTCAAATCTTTTTCAGAATAAGATATTTGAGAAATATTGATAAATTTAGTGATTATGAAAATAGTGACACGGCTTAAATCTTGGATCCTTTACGTGGAATACAAATCAAAAGAGAGGTTGGGTAAGGCATAAAATTTTTTCCTATAAATAACAAGGTTCATGCTCTAGGATAGGTTGCTATAATATTTGAGAGAGTTATCAATTTCAAAGAAATAATTAAATTTTTATACTTATATTTCACGAAGTGTATATAGTATCCAAAAATCTATTACTTGCACAAAGAAGCTCAGAATCTCATGGGACTCTCAACTTGAGTATAACGAACTCAAAGTATTCACAAATAAATTGTTCTATAAATCCATTCATGAACATAATACCCCTATGTGTAACATTCCTAGATTGTATGAATTATTTGAGACAAATACAAGATAATGTATACTTACACATTGTGTCTCATGAAGAAGAACACGAATAGTGGAATACATTATTGCACGCAAGGAAAAAGAATCTTGTACACCCTAATTTAGGTTTGTGAAAGGAAGGAGGGAACACAAGATAATAATACAGAGCATTCATAATTAATCTTATAAAGGATAATCCAAATATAAATAGTGCAGGCATGCTTTCATGTATATATACATATAGAATCATTATATAGTACAAGGGAATAAGAAAGGATTTCACACATTTCATGCATAAAGACAGTATATGAAATCCTTTACAATTATGATATCTAAGTTTCTTAAATAATATTTAAGAAATAATATAAAATAATAATAAATAATATAAATAATATATGTGAACGGGTTTAAATCATGAGAAGCCCCTAAAATTCATGAAAGAAGTGTACTTGAATAAGATTGAGATTATTAAAATTACTCCTAAATAGAATAATATGTGAATGAATGGTGTGCACCACTTATACACATCTGAGTGAGGTCTTGACTACATCATAAGGAAGAATGTTTGCCTGAGTAGTGTTTCTCTAAGGAAACTAATCAATTATAGGTGATCAAAATTTATGAGCAAGATTGGTAGACTTAATCAGAGGTGGTTGAAGAAACTTGAATAGGTACATGAGAAATTATGATCCTAAAATATCATAAATAAATATCAATAGATCATCTTATAGTGGAACAAGAATTGAACAAAGGTAAAGTCTTTCGATTGTTTCTGGGATCATGTGAGGTATTATGGTTGGATCCGAGAGAAGAAGAGCCTCTGGGTTGGATAAGAGAAAAATTCTTTCAGTTGGAAATAAAATCAATTGAATTCTCTTAGTTGGACTTGGGAGTAGTGTGATCACTTGTTTGATAGTGAAGAATCTTTAATTGTAGAGAATAACCAGATTCAATAAGGAATTGGATTTTTTTAACCTTGTAAATATTGTGTGCTAATATCTCTATTATTATTAATACACATAATGTAAGATTGATATTTATATACAGAGGATAAAGAACCATAACAAGTTCAAGAAGTTGAATTTGAAAGAAAATGAATTTATAAAAAGAAACATTGGATTCACCCCTCCCCTCTCAGTGGTCAATCCAGCCTAGGGAACTATAAGTGGTATCTGATCCTAGATTCCCTCTAAAGACCCAAGAGAATCTTTATGAAGTTATTATTTTAGGGAATGAGTGAGCTAACTTAGATAAATAAAAGGGATGTTTATCCTGAGGATAATAATCTGGATATTTCTTATAAGACTCAGAAGAAAAGAAAGAAAATACAGGCAATGAATTTGAAGAAGAATATTATGGAAAATGAAGACACACATCTATTTGAAGGTGATATGAAGGGTATAATTTTCAATAATTCTATTAGTTATGATTTCTCTAATGAAACCTTATCATGTTTTTATGCTGATGAATCACTCAATGATATTTTTATTTTATTCAGAGAAAATATGAAGAACATTTCCAAAGAAGTTGTAAATTTTATTTTTAAAGGTTGCAAGGGAATTCTTTCTGATAAAGAAAAGATAAAAGATGAAGTTTAAGAACTATAGGACACACTAAGTAAGAAGTTACAAAATTACATCACTCTTAAAAACCTAGTAGAATAAAATGAGTAGACCATTCTAAATATTGAAATGAAATTGAAAAGTTATTAAAGTGAGAAAGTAGTTTCCAAAATAGTGTTTTTGGAAGCTTTCTATGCACTTGAAAATTCTCACAAAGTATCTATGGATGTCAAGGATGCTCAAGTAGGGATTAAAGAAAATAAGATAAAGGATTTTTTTTATTCTATGAAAGAATGAAGAAAAAATAATAAATAACAAATCAAGAAGCTAAAGAAGGATTGGGAAGACAAGATGAGACCTATTAAGAATGGAAAAACTCAATAAACATGAAATGTATAGAGCTATATGTGAAATGGAAGAATTAATAATCACTATAATCTGGAACTTCCAAAATTGATGGAACAAGATATGTTTCCACACAAGTGTTCATTGAGGATCATGACTCTAATAATAGCATGAGATCATACTCTAATCAAATGGAAACATCCTCCAAGAATAAGGTATCCCATAACCAAAAAACTATTTTTTTACTAATATTGCATCAAGTTATGGCGTAAGTTTTAAACAAAACTCTAGAAAAGTATGATTAGTGAAATATACTGATAAAACCACAACATTAAGGTTGGATTAAAAAAGATTCATTAATAGTTATTCCTAAATAAGTGTACAAAAGAGTTATGGTTCCACTCCAAAACAGAAAGCTTCCCAATCTATGAAATCTAGATAAACCACACCACAAAGAAGAGAAGAAGGATCATATGATATTGTTGATATTGTGGGGAATTCGGGTATAAGTCATTAGAATATTTTCATAACATGACAATTCGTTAAAATAGTAAAAGTAATACATTTAATGCGGAAAGGTTAAAGAAAACAAGATATCTACACCAGATAAGAGAAATCCATAGGAAACTAAATGTGATAAGTCATCCTTGGTATGTGAACAAAACAAGAAAATTGTTGAACAACCAAGAAGAATAATGAGTGATACTTTCCTATATAAAATGGAAAGATAAAAAATTCAATAAGATCACTTCCCCTAGGAAAAAGAATGCTCAAGTTGAATAAGTTCAAAAACAACAAGTGTCTGGATATAATTCATATAAAGGTGAAATATTAGAATTCATAAGATTTTTTAGTGTTGTGAAAGGTATGGGCACAAATCAAACTCTTTCTAGTATAATATTTAATTTATAGTAATCATTCAAGGATAATGGAGGAATCATGGTTAAAATATGACGTCAGTTTGTCAGAGTAAGAATGTTGCAAGAAAACATTTATCCAAGTTGTCAAGAAAAAACATATTTGAAGGATTAAAAAGTATTTTTTGTTTTATGTAATCAAAAGGGTCCCAAATATTATAAATTATTGAAAATACTTCCCTATTCTAAGAAATATTATAGAATTCAATAAAAAAATAGTATCAAGACTTATTAAGATTTTGAGAAGACAGAAAATGTCAAGAAACAATGTTCATTTTTTTGTCAAACCAATTGAAATTGGATAATCAGTTGGAAGAAGATGAAAAAATTTCTCAAGATAAAGGGAAGAAACTTATTATATAAACTGAGGTGTAAAATTCATTCCACCCAAATTTTATGATAAGTCAGTTGAAATTGGGAGAAAATAGTAGCCTGGGTATAAAGGCATTTCTTAGCCTAAATGTTACTCTTTATGAAAAAAAGGGTCCCTCCTTATTTCCATTTATATATATATATATAATCTAACATGCATTGAATTTAAAGATATATATGCATCCCTTCAGGGGGGAATTTTTTAAATTAAGCTATTAAATCTTCACTATATAGTGGATGTGGAAATTCTAAATATTTTTATAAAAATGGAAAATTAGATATTACAATAACACTTCCATCACTTATTCTTAACTGTATTAATCATATCAATTAAGGGGGTGTAATTTTTTGATGATAAAATGAGACAAAGGGGGAGATATATCTTTTTCAGCTAAATATACTATTTTTTTGTTGAAGTATGTGTAGGATTTAGAATTTCATTGATAAATAGGATTAATTATAGATCCTTCCATGAATATTGAGAATTCTATATCATTATGTCACATGCATGGAAGTTTATACACAGCATGGAAAACTTTGGTTGCATCACTCTTATTTTCTACATCAGGCTAGACCATGTAGACTTAGACATGAATAAATAAAGGATCTCCACTAATAAAATCAAGTGTCGCCATCCCTCTCTTATAAGTGGTCAATAAATTTTCATATAAGGGAGAAGAACATGTTTTCAAAAGAAAAATTAGATGTTGTGTCCCCTACTTATCCTTTTCATTTGATTTCTAATAATGGGATTGAATTTTGAAAACACATATTGAATTTTAAATATGTGAAGTGGTATTGACAAAAAAATAAAAAGGGGTATTTTTGGGCCATGTGTTGATTTTTTTCAAAAATCCAGTCAATATGTGTTGATGAAGTGGTAATTCTTATATAACTGTTATGGATTCACTTAATTACATTGGATTTCATTCTTGAGTAATCCTCTTGGTAACTTTGATGATTGTTGAAGTGATATTAAGTTCCAATACTTGTGTCATTGATGACAGTTTTTTTACTACAAGAGGAATAAGAAGAATATTGTGCAATTAAAATACTATTACATGATGATATGAAGGTTTCCATGAAAAATAAAATTAAGTGAATAAAGGAGAAATGTGATGAACATAAAATATATATATATCATTCATGAAGAAGATTTGAAGATTCTTGAGTATTTTGGTTGGAAATTTGATGATAATTGAATTGATAATATATTATATAATTATAATATACTCTAAGTATTTTATAATATTCCTTATATAAAAAATGGATCCAACCATGGCACCCAAGGTGGCTAGCTCAACCACATATGGGAGAAGATCCCATGTGGGATTCAGATCATGCATGGGCATCCATAGAGCCATAAAGAGTCAGGAAGGGCACCCATAGGAGACATGGTGGGACTTTGTATAATCCTATAGAAGCACTAAGGTGATATCACATAGGATACTATTCCAGGGGCCAGCACGGGTCAGCATAGCATGTGAGGCATGAAATGCATGTGTATGCGGGTGTTGATCCCCTACTTCTAGCTCGAACTAGTAGAGGAATCATTTATAATAAAAGTAAGAACCCAACAACATGAAATATTGATACGGTATCATGAACTCATGTAACAAAATATGATATATTTTTTAGCGTAAGATATTTAAGAAATGCTGAGATCCTGTGTTTTTATGAAAATAGTGATGTCGATTAAATCTCAGAGCCTTAAAATAGAAAAAAAACTAGAAGATAGGTGGTGAAATGCATATAAGTTTTTCCTATAAATAACAAGTTCCATGGACAAGGATTGGTTGAGGAAATATTTGATAGTGATCTCAGATTTAGAGAAACAGATCCACCATGATACATCTATTTCATAAAGTGCAGAAGGAATTCATGAAGCTACTACTTGTGTAAGGAATAAGATAATACAGCGAGTCTTTCAAATTGTTTTTTACACACTTGAAGAATTCCTGAAGAATTTTTTCAGTAAAGAAATTCGCGGATGCGGTACTGATAAGAATAACCCCACTATATCACATGAATTATTTGAGAGAACCAAAATAAAGTGCATATTTAAACAATGTATCTTTCAATGTAAAAGAAGATTAGTGACATTTATTATTTCATACAAGGAAGAATAATCTTGGATACACTCATTCGGTTTTTCATGAAGAACTAGGGTGCATGAGACAAGAAGGTAGTACCTTCATAATTACCTGTGTGAAGGATTGTGAAAAGAAAAACATTTCATGCATAATTTCATGCATACATAAATATAGAATCACTTTTACAATAAAAGGGAAGAAGAAAGCCTTTAACACACTTTCATGCATTAAGATATCATATGCAATCCTTGAAAATTTAGATATGTGAACTGCTTAAATCACATTTAAGAAAGAATATAAGGTAATAATAAAGAATACAAATAATATATATGCTAGTGTTTAAAGAAAGAGAAACCCATTCAATTGATGCATGAAGTGTACTTGAAAAATATTGAGATTATGCAATTTATTATTTTATAGAATCGTACATGAAGAATTTATGTGCACCAATTACACACATCTAAGTGAGGTTGGAATTTTATTAGAAGGAATAATTATTTAATGATTAGTGTTACACTAAGGAAACTGATCATTTAAAGGTGTTCTAGATATTTGATAAAGAATGACATACTTGATCAGATGTCACTAAGGACACTTGAATTGGTACATGAGCAAATTAGATTTTACAAGATCATAGAGTTAAATCAAGATATCATCCTATAGTGGATCAAGCCTTAAATAAAGGTGAAGTATTCCATTTAGTGTTAGGAGTAGGGGAAGTCTTCTAGCTAGATCCATGACCATAATGAGTGTTTCGATTGGAGTGGGAGTAAAAATTATTTCAATTGAATATGGATAAAAATGGAGTCTCTTGGTTGGAGCCAGATCAAAGGTAATATGGAACTGAAATCAAGATAATTCTCTTAGTTGGAGTTGGGAGTAGTGTAATCACTTGTTTGATAGTGAAGAATCTATAACCGGGGTTAATATATGGTTATAGGAAAGAGAAGGATTTTACTGAACCTTATAATTATTGTGTGATGATCTCTCCATTATTAAAACTACACATGTGGTGAGATTAAGAGATATATCAAGCGGATGATGAACCTTAAAAAGTTCAAGATGTTTAATTTGAAATAAAAGGAATACATATAAAGAAACCACGAATTCACCCATCCCCTCAAAGTGGTCAATCCATCCTAGGGAAATATATTTTAGATCGTGGAATTATAGATATATATTCATGGTTATAAGGGAGTAAATTGGCATCTATATCCACAAATTGAACCATGGTAGTAGAGTATTTATATCCATGGTTAAAACTATGGCATTATACATGTATATCCATGGTTATAACAATGGAAATTGGTATCTACAGCCATACATTAAACCAAGGAAACATCTAAACTTAGATCAGGATCTAGATTCACTATAATGTAGTATACCATTCATTTTTAACCAAAATCCAAATAGATAATAGGCAACATAAAAATATTAAAAACATCAATTATAAAATTAAAATCCTATATTCAATAAAAACAAAAACAAATTATATATATGTAACAACATAAACTATTGATAATTTTTCTCAATAGTATCATCGGAATCCTCATAAATATCATCATTATCGACACTGATATCCACAAAATTATCATCATTATTGGCATTTGTTCAACCAATACCACCTTCATCACCACCAACTCCATCGTCATCACCACCAGCACCGACATCACCACCACCATCATACTCACCATCATCATCATCATTCTATCCACTATAATTATTAGAATTTCCTTTATAATAATCTATATCCTCATAAATCAAGTGAAAACTCAACAAACATCCATCCACTATTGATGTACCCTCTGGAAGAAGTGAAAAGCATATAGCTAGTAACATTTTAAACAATTGGTCTTTTTTTTCTTCTATCAAGATTAATGTAAAACATGTTTCATTTTTATCTTGATAGAGGAATTTAATTATTCCTTGTTAACCATACCAATAGTGTTGGGGAACAATCAACACCTAAAGGCCAATATCTAGATAGAATGATTTTTTTCTGGGTTTATAACGAACATTGTCATTATACTTTTCAAATATTACCAGATATAATAATCATTTAGTCTGAATATTTATGGTTTCTTCTTCTCTAGAGCTTATAGAGTATCTTATTAAAGGGTATTACTATTTTAGTATATAATTAAAAAATATATATAATATAAAATATAAATATAACATAGAAAATATAAATATAACATAGAAAATATAAATGAACTAAAAGTTTAAAAATAGTATTGAAATTTTCTCTTGTGTCTCCCTATTCATAGTGCTTATATATTTATTTTTTCTATGGGTACAAAGAAATGTTGATCAAGGAACATGCCCATCAATAGTCAAAGCATATTTATACATGAAAATTCAAAATAAATAAATGAAAAAATATATATTCAATAGTTAATGATATAATACCTCTGATAGTTCATGATCTGGCATTGAAGTGCACCCCAAATTGAGAATATATTTCATAGAACTCTAATTTTTTGTCTTCATTTTTGTATGATACATATTAGTAAAACATTATTCTATCATTTTAGTAAGTCTCAAGGGATACAACAAACAATTTAAAATTAATAATTCAACTAGTTCAAGAAAAACTCAAACAACCGGGTTTTTCAAATTTCATAAAACTAAACACACTCATAAGAAAAAATATATATTCAAATAAAAAACCATCTAATTAATTTGAATCTGCTATGAAATTAGCATCTTGGATTCTAATCAAATAAAAAAGTCAGTACCAACCAATGGAAAAAAGAAATAGAAAACTCTATTTTTTATACAATCATTAAACTTTAATTTAACAGATATAATAAATCAATTTTAAAAAGAAAGGATGAACCAGTGTACTATATCTAGGTACATTTGATAATTTTAAATTAAGATCAATATAGTTTATTTTTATTTTTTTGGTTTTTTATTACCAATTTTGAATGGGTATGTTGTATTTATTTTCACACATCATTAGTATTTCTTATTTATTGGTAAACTTTTTTAAAGTATACTAAGTAGTATCTACTATAATTTAATGTTAAATATATGGGGAGATATACAAAAAATTTGTAAACTTTTGTTTAAATAATATATTTCAATTTTTCTTGATTTTATATAGCTAAATTTGGATTTATTTTTACTCTAATGCATACAGCTTTTACTATAAGTTTATCTCTTTGGGAAAGTATCACACATGTATCACAGCGTGTGTAGAATTTACCTATATTATGCTAATAATTGACCAATTTTGTTTGAAATAAGAATCAACTTGTTATAAAATAAATATTATCTCCTCAAATAATAATTATCCAGAAATCTCAAGTCACTAGTGGCTAGAACTGATTTAATATTATTCCTCATCTCTTTTGTACACAAATTTTGTGGGTTCTACTATTCTCTATTTTTCTCATAATTATTAAAATATTTCCTCACTCAATACCTCATCACTATACAGTTGCATCATTTCTTCACCTTTATTTTTTACAACTAACTCTAACCTTTTATTCTTATTATTCAAAAATTTAATAATCCTCACCATAATAATAATTAAATACTTATAATATTTAAATTCTCATTAATATCAACACCTTAATATCTAACTCTTAATACTATTCAAAAAAATATCCTTGAAGTCATCGAATTTTTTTCTTTAAAAATTGAGTCAAGGATTATCTTTAAAACACTATAATTATCGAAATTAAGATACTCACATACTCTCCATGAGTTTAACCTCAATATTTGCGGTCTTATTTCATTCAAATTTCAATAAAAACCAAAACTCTATTTCATGTGTTTATGCTTACATTAATGGAATAATATTGTAGTGTAAAACTTCTCTTCACAATTAAATATCCTTTTACATAGCTTAAACACAAAACATGACTCCCAGATTCATAAGAAAATATATTTTATATTTAAATCTTTTAATATCATCACCACATGGAGAAAACCAAAATTATTTATCTAAAATAAATCTTATATACTCCATTTTGACTGTGTGTTTTTTGGTACTTTGTTAATGCATGAGACCTTTGGTGAATTTTAATTTTATGAATGATTTATAATAGTGACACTTAACACTAGAAGTTTAGTATATTAGTGGTTAGTGATGGATAACTAATTAATAAAATTTAAATTTTGGATTGATTTGGACACACCATTATTTACACCCCTCTTAGGGTTCCCCATTGTATATACTAACAAAAATTGAAATAAAGGCATTAGTTTTTTTAGGTGATCATTTATTCGTGATTAATAATTTATAATTAGGTTTTATATATTTATTAGTATGGTATAGATCATGGGTCATCGTGTTTGTAACAAAAATAAATATATTGTTTCATAATTTTTTTTTTGTTTTTTTTTTGAGATATATAAAATATTTAGTTGACATGTATGTGGTATAAGTTTTTTATTTTTATCAAAAATATAAAAGGGAAAAAATTAAGGGAACACTAATTATTCTATTTTCTTCATAAATAAATAAGGTTTTCAAAGATTTTTTGGGATATAAAACAATAGATGATATATGGAAGAATTTGTAAGATACTCAAAGAGATCCTTGTTTCTTAGAAGGAGTGATCTTGGAAATTTTATTAGCTTGAAATGTGTAGTTGAGTGATCTTTAACAACATATAGAATTCATATTGGAAAAGTATTAAAAGGGTGTTTTTATAGTTGGAGAATGGATAACAATATTCCTTATATAATTTTATATGCTATAGAAGATATTGAATAGTAAAAAGAAAAAAAAGACTATTTTTCAATGGTATTAGAAGAATACATTCTAATACCCTTATATAATATAACGGATTTTTATGAAAATGATGAGAATAGATCTTGAAGCTATCTAAAAAATGAGTATGTATGTTTAAACTAATTGGAGGTCATATATAAATATTGTGACACTAGGATTATATACCAAATGAATCATGTAATGATGATATGTTTTCTAAGAAGTGGATTATTAGATCCCCTATATATATAGTGTGGATCAGTGAGTGGGGGTAAATCATTGAAATTTAAATCATAATATTATAATGAATATGTGTATACTATTTGGTAAGTATAGAATTATCTTTCTCAATTCACTCTCATTGGGAGGGTTCCTAAAGATATAGATCACTATATTAAGTTTTTACAAGGTTTATAACTAGATGCATGTTATTAGTACTTAGTGTTTTATATTTATAATCTGAGTTCACCCAATTTATACATATTAATAATGGAAAAATCAAGAAAGGAAAGGATATATCCTGGAATATAATACAATATGTCTCTTGATTATATATTCATGTTCTTAGATTATTAAAATCATGGTTTTAAAAATATTCGATGGTATAAAATTTAGATATTAAAGGCCTTCATGGATAAATGATCCATCATGTTTGTTAACACTACTACATCTACATGGGAAGATTCAACCAATTTATTTGGATATCATTATTTTTCTTCGACATTGAATAATCATACACATATTTAGTTTTACCAATTTTTCAGAAATATGCATCTTTAAAAACCTCTAGAATCCATCTCCAACCATCAAAATTTCATTATAAACATATTTTCTATGGAAATTATAGTATGAATTAATTACAGACATTCTAAAATAAGCTAAAAACTTTTCAAACCAAAATTCCATTTTAATCCATCTAATCGACTATATCCATCTCTCATTAGGTCTCTCAGGATGAAAAAATAGACAATAGTTATGTCTATAGTAGCCCAATACAAGCTGGTGTTGTCAGACTAATTGTCTAGGGAATTGTGCTTATATATATCTCATATTAGGCCTCTAAATAAGATTCAAGAGTGGATGGAGATCTCAGTGCCTCTACTGCCAAGACCCCTGTGCATTTAGATACTCAAGATGGAAGCAAAACACCTGTTCTTAAACACCTTGTGCCACTTTTCACAAACTCATAAACAAATGTATATTTTATATTTGTGTGATTTTTCTAATGAATTTATGGAATCATATATTTTTATTTCCAAATCTATAGTTAACACCATTTCTGATTAAAAATTCTCAAATACCTCTAATTTTTTATATGAAAACTATAGCTTCAATACAAATAACATCTTATATTTTATAATTAGTTAATTAATCATGATATAAAAAACTAAATTAAATGTACAATTTGGTAAACTAACTTAAAATAAGATGTGTTATAGTGTGAAATTATGTCATTATATTGTGTTAGTGGACATTCATTGAATATTGTAATATTTTCAAGAACATTTCCTCTTCTATTTTTAAAAGTAGAATAAAACTCATGCTTATTAGCCCACCACATCTCATCCAGTTCAATTAACCCAGGTGTATTTTCTTAAAGTCCATCTAGGAAGTTATATCATAGTTTAATATTAAAATAAATTTTTTAATAAAACTTTTTAAAAAAACTGAAAATTAATTTCAAAAATATTTAACCCAAATTTTAGCCCAAGCCTTGTCTTTATTTCTTGTCTGAATTTTCATCATAAAATTACTTGAACTGGAATAATATTTTTATTTTTTTTAATTGTCCCCTTGAAAATATGTTATCATTTACCATTTTTTCAATTATTTACATGTCCTCATTATGCTCAACAATTATTTTTGAGTGTCTATTCTACAATTCATAATTTCTATATGGCCGTTTATTTTACTAAAATATGTTCTTGAAGAAAAAAAATAAATATTTATTACACTTATGTAACTTAAATTTAATAAAAAAATATTTACTACCATAATTTTTAAAAATTTAGCAGAAGTATTTTTGGTTGTTGATGTACCCTATACAATATATTTGGGAGAGGCACTTATAGGTATGTCTTGTGTAGTTGACTATGGATAATGAATTTGGGTAGGGGAACTACATATAGACTCAACCCCAAAATAATTCCCTCTCCATTTGATTTAATATTTATTATTAATTGTTACATCCTTTTCAAAAATATTATCTATATTCAAGTATAAAGACCAAATTATAGACACTTGTAGAATACATTTTAGGATTGTGATACTATAAAAAATATCTATTAAATGATAGTTTAGGGATTAAAAAACAAATATAAAACATACAAAAAATATGAAACTAGATAATTAGTATAATATACTTACCAAAATTAATAATGTACCATGGTTAAAAGTTTTAATAAAATATCTAATATTTCATAACATAATGTAAAAATTAATAAAAATATATAACAAAAAATAAAATAACTATAAAGATACCAAGAAAATTTATATTATTTTTCAGAACATGACATTTTATTTAAGCTTATTTTCATTAATTTGTTTACTCACAAAATTAAACCACTACACAATAATATAAGATGCTACTTCAAATTCAGAATCAATCTAGATAATAGCTTCTGGAAACTATTTGTTTATTTATTTCACATATTATATAAATTTCAATTGATACAGGGATACTATGGCCCCTACTTTTTAAATATTGAAACCTTCACAAGCTAATATTGATTCAATTAAAATTTCTTTATTTTTTTCAAGTGTATATTTCTTTAAGGTTTATATTACTCACTTTATATATTTGTGAATTTGATGATTTCTTCAATGAAAAAATTAAATTGTATGAAAATATATTATTCTTAGATAACCATAAAAACAAAATTATATTGTATTTCTATTTATTACCTATAATTTCATATTTATGAAAAATTTTGAGGTTATATCAGGCATGTGACAATACAAAAAAATTCAAAAAAATTCTTTTATCGATAATGATAATGCCCTCTCCCTTTGATTTAATCTTTATTATCAATTATTATATCCTTTTAAAAATTATTAAATATATTCAAGTATAAATGACCAAATTATTGACACTTTTAGAATACATTATAGGAATGTGATACTATAAATAATATCTACTAACAGATAGTTTAGGGATTAAGAATAACTATAAAACATACAAAAAATTTGAAACTAGATAATTAGTATAATAAACATAAAAAAATTAATTAGGTGCCATGTTTAAAAGTTTTAAATATATATATACTATTTTAGAATAATATAAACTAAATACTTCCAAACATGTCAATTCCATGCATTCTTTATTACAATTTTTGGTTCGCAATCCATTATAATAATTGAATCATATGTGTCATCAAATGAAACATTTGAGTGAATACTAACCGATTTATCCAAAACATCACTATTTTCTATTCCTTTATCAAAAAATATGTCTTTGAAAAACATCAAAAATAACACGAAATTGTGGTTTTAAAAGCTCTCTTATATAAAATAGTTTTTTATCTTAAGACACAAGAATGTAAGGATCAATTATATAAAGTCAGTGTTTTATGTTAATCACTCCAAATACACAAATATCATTATAGATGCCTTGTAATGTCATTGAATCAAACCACTTTAATTTCATCAAAGATACATGACTATCTGCATAGTAATATAATTAAAAATATTCTCTCAACAACCCTATAATTTGAAATATTTATCAATCGAGGTTCTCTATCTGGTACACTAGAATAACAATCTGTTGTTTCACTTATCATAGCATTTTAATGTTGTGTTTCCATATTTGTTTAAATACTATTTATAATGAATTTAAATCCATTGGAAACCATTTCTTTACAATCACATGCCTCATTTTTTAGGCCAAATGTAAACATCCATATTTCATCAGATATATCATGTATTGGTAAACTTTAGCCCAAAATATATCAACACTGAATATTAAACAAATACCTATGATTTTTTCTGGTAAAAAAATAAATTTGTTACCTTTAAATTCAACCAAGAAGAAAATTATTTAATGTGTAATTTATAAATCCTCTTAATGGATAAATAACAATGGGTTCTTTTTATGATTTCACTATTTTCTCCTAAAATATGACAATTTTATGATGTTAGAAACTATAAATAAAACACAATAAAAAATTATATTATAATTTTACTTACCTGATATAATCGTCAACAACATCGTAGTTGAATAGTACTATATGATGATCCATTTCCCATTCATCCCTATTCAAATTACACGACCTGTATGGTCCATATATCCCCCCCCCCCGATTTGGGACAGTGATGGAAATATCAGCTCAATGGGATCATATTTCCCATCTTCAGTATTCAATGGCTCATTATATCTCATGCTAACATTATCCAAGTACATTGAAAATAAATCCATAAATTTTTCTGTTATATAAAATTATAGAATAGATCCTTTAGTATTATTCTTAATTCTGAAATATGATTTCAATGTAAACATCATTCTTTGTATTGGATACATGTAATGACTAGAAACAAGACCACTAAAAAGAACTTATATTGGAAGATGGAATGTCAGATGTAACATACATATGAAAAAATATGGAGGAGAATTTTCTCCAACTCACAAATAATGTTTTGTGCATATTTTTTCTATTTTTTAACAATAATTGTTTTCATTCTTTAAGAAAAAAATTCCCAATAAATGCAATATAATTTAATCTCAATGAACCTAAAATTATCTGAAAGTAAATGTTGAATGGAAATATGAAACAATTAATACAACGAGACATGGTAGTCATGGGTTTTAAGTTGTTTTAGTTTCATATCTCATATATTAACCCATTTCAAAATATTACTTTAATAAATATATAAAACCTTTAAACATTCTATGACTTGAAGAAATTTCTTTTTTTATGCATTTTTTCATCAAAAAACAAGAAAAAGGGACTTTCTATTGATTCTGACTAATTAAACTTGGATGAAGTCTTGATTTTATACCACAATATATTAAATCATGACATGAGCACAAATCATATTATTTTTCCCTTTACATTTAAAATCATTAAAAGTAATATTTCACACACATTTTTCTCAATATGCATTAAATTTAAGTAGTGATGTAGAAAATTTGATAACCAACATAACAACTCAAAGAATATAATTTTTTTCTCCACTTATTATTGCAATTAAAAGGAATTATATTTCACTATATCGAATTTGGTGAACCCTTTTCAAGAATAAAATTAAAACTGTCGAGTTATTTAAGGATATCACCCCCTATCATTCATTGAGGTACATCATCTATCTCTATGAAATTATCAAACTGTCTTTGACTTTTTCTATATGGATGATCCATTTGTAGATTCATCAATTCCCTATGAAACCAATATTTCACCAAAATATTAATCTCATAGAATGTGTCTTTTCTTAAAAATAGGGTGGGACAATCTACCCTATGTACTCCAACTATATATTATGTAATAAGTAGTGAAATCCTTTACTGTATATAATAATTTTGCAAAACATATAAAATAATCCTTTCCAAATGAATCATATGTCTACACCTAGATGGTAGAAATCTACTTCAACTCATCTATAAATGGTTGAAATTGTATATAAATATCATCATATCTGTATTTCTCATACACATCCATGATGGAAAATTATAAATATGAATGAAAACATTTTAATTATTATGTGAATTATGCATTTGAATAAATGGTTTGATATCATAACATGATAATACCAATCTAATATTTCTTGGGTCAGATAAAAAATCAAGATAAAACCTATCACATTTATTCCATTCTAACCCATTTATTGGATGAATTATATCATCATTATTCTAATTTCATTTATCTTCAGGATAACTCATATTCTTTTACATTTTCTCTGAAATAAAAAGTATATGAAGTCTAGGAATCAATAGAAATCACCACGTCACTTTTCTATTATATGAGATTGAGTTTCATCTTTATTATTCTTCCATCTCATTGTACCACACTATTTATACTCATTTAACTCATCATTTCCCATCCATAGAAGAAAATAATATTTAGGGCATGCATGGATATTAGTACTTAAAAATATATATTTTCCAACAAAATTTGATTCCATATAATCATTTTCATGAATACATTCATCATCAGGTCATAATTCCTTAAAATGGTAAAAATATAGTCCATCATAGTATTACTAAATCCATACATTATTTTCCCATGATACAACCACATTAAAATCTCAAATTTAGTCAATTTTTCAAATGAATAGTATACTGGGGTATTTGTATCTTCGATCAGTTTTATTTCACAATCAACATCATCATTCTGATCATCAGACGAAAATTGTGTTCCTATGTTAATTTCCTCTTTCACTAGTCTGCATAAAATGTTGTCTTGAGAAAAAAAGGAAACCAATCGGAATAAAAATTTTCTATTCTAATTCTTTCAGTTAGATTAATGTTATTCTATACTTAAAATATTTTTACATTATGATATCAAACATGATATTCTTTTTCAAAATCATTTTTTAGTGATATGGTAACTCACTTACTCATGTGTTAAACCATGATATTATAATGAAATAAAAACATAGCCATCAAAGTAGTCTTCCAGCTGATACATTATTCAATAAAAGATACAAAAAATATTCCCACTTTTTCATAAACCCATTACTGATCTGATCAATTGTATACATCCAAATTCTATAAATTCGAATATGAATAAACAAATTGTTAGTAACATTGTTCATTATCAATAAAAACATTACAACTCATTCATTCTTAAGATAATTACTATATAGACTCATCGATTTATTATCCTCATTATTAATGAATTCATAAGTATGAAAAAATTATTATAGAATAGACTAAAGTAATTTTAATTATTTATTTAGAAATTTCGAAGACTTTTAATTCATTAAAATATTAGAACAATACTTAAAAGAACTTAAATATGTTCAACCAGTTTCATGAAATATTTATACTCTTATTCTCTAAGAACTATGATAAATATTCTCATATAAATGGAGTTAATCTCATGAGTATTACCAATACCATCAACATTATAATTTCCTTTATAAATTTAAGAAAATTAAAAAATGATAAAATTACCCTATTGAAATGAATTCATTTTTCTCAAACAAGTAACAAAAGAAATTCAAATCAAACACAATTATATTTTTCATTTATAATAATTATTGAAATAAAATCCTTAATAAAAACCTTATTTTCAAAATAAAATTAATAAAACTTTCACAAATAAAACACATTAGAATAAAAACGCTACATATAAAGTGGATTAGTAATTATAATATAAAAGAAATGGGGGGTTAATCCATTATAAGATAGTCTTGTGGAATGTCATACCATTAATTATTCATTAGTTATATAACAATCCTTGGTTAAAAAATATCTATACAAATAAATCTCTGACAATTGCATGAATAATAAAATATTTTCACTAAAGTAATGTAAGTAAGATTTCTTATGGTATTAGTCATAAACAATTAATATTTCTCATAAATAAAATGGATAATAATATGTGTAAAAAATCATTAATTAAAACCAAAAGTTAAAATTAATTCTTATTTGTAAATAATTTTTCCATATTTAAAATGTAATTTATTGAAAATTCCCTTTCTTAAAACTATTGATTATTATGGAATGTGTCTCATTTAACACGTTTAAAATATAATAATAATTATAGTAGTATTTCGTTAAAACTAGAATAGTGATTAAACATATTAAATTATATAAGGATTCCTCATAATAGACTCAACCCCATCTGATATTCCATATACACATCCTCCCTTTTTGAATGTTTGAACTATTTGAGGGTGTGGCATAATTCTTCCTCTAACAACTATGGTGGCTTAACCCCCATTTTTTTATGCATCTAGTCAATAAAATACCATAAAAAATAACACACACAATAAAAAACATGCTACATATAAACATAGTGATTTTTTAATGAACTAAGCAAAAACATTGAAAGAAACATATTATCAAAATTTACAACAAATGAAAAAAAATATATTCAAATAATAGACATTATTAAATAAAATATAACCACTATGATTTTATATCCAAAATAATAATAGATTAAGTAATAAATATATTTAATTCTAGATTAGTTCGAATTAGGGGGTGAAGTGAAATAATTGTGATTGTTGGCAGGGAAAGGTGAATAAATCACTAGATTTTAATTTTGAAGAGCCTTTAGGGAAAAGCACGCATCATGAGGGAATATTTTTAGTGTGATCCCACAACTTCTAGTTTGGTCAATCATGTCAAGAGGGGAAGTGAGGGGAAACATGAAATATGAATGAGTAGGGGTTTGTCAATCACAAGAGTTAGAACAAGGAATTATAACATCTGGAGCCACTGAGTTGGTCAATTATATGAAGAGGTGAATCATTAGGGATCATATTTTTTATGGTATTAGGTTAATCTTATGAGGGGAGTTAACATATTTGTGAAGGTTGTAGTTTGATTATGTGAGGGGAATGAACATATTTTTAGAGGATGTGGGTTGATTGTGTGAGGGGATTGAATGGGGTGGGAAGTATATTAAATTTTAGAGAACTGTATTTCCATGGTTTTAATAATTGTATATTTAGATAACCAATTTCATTGGTTTTAATTAATTATGGAAATAGATGCTTGGTAATAGGGTATATCTTTAGTAGTGATATTTCATGAAGAACTACCTATTCTTCCCCTGGAATGAGAGGTGTATTTTTTAATCGAAATCATACTACGCTCCACAGCTATACCTAAGACCCCATATAGAATGTATCCCATTGAATTAAAATAATTAAAAAATGAAATTTAGGAGAATATAGATGGGGGTTTCATACACCCATGTGCTTCACCATGAATTGAACCAATCCTCTTTACTAAGAAGAAGGATGGTTCAATGTTCCTTTTAATTGATTATCTTGAAATTTAATAAATCATGATAAATAACATTTTTAATTTGTTGTGTATTGATGATCTATTTGATCAACTTAGAGGGGCTCAATAATTATTGAAGGTGGATATTTGATCTATATACCATAAATTAAGAGTATAAGGATAAGATATACCCAAGACTGATTTTCACACAAGATATGGACACCATAAATTATTAGAGATGCCTTTAGAATATAAAAATTCCCCCTTAATCTTTATGGATATGATGAATAGAGACTTTACAGATTTCCTTAAAAATTATTATAGTATTTATTGATAACATTCTTATTTATTCTAAGGGAAATGAAGATCATGAAGAGTATTTTAGGATTGTTTCAAAGACCTTACGAATGGATAAATTGTATGTCACATTCAGAAAGTATGAATTTTTTCTACAAAAAATTATCCTTCTTAGGTTATCTAATTATATAAAAGGGTAAATTTTTTGATACTTAAAAGATAGGTGTTATTAAATAATGGTTAATACTAAACAATGTGATAAATATCCATAATTTTCTTAGTTTATATGGATACTATCAACACTTTGTGGGATATTTATCATGATTTTAAAATCCTCTAAAAATTAACATGAAAGGGATTGGTGTTACTCTGGTAAAATTAATCTGAAGAAAGCAAAAAGGAACTAAATATAAGGTTGGTAACTATACCTATACTCATATTACCTTGTCATAGATAAGGGTTTTTTAAATATAGTGATACTTTAAAGAAGGTCTTTTTATGTGTTCTTATAAAAAATAACAAGGTAATAGCTTATTTCTCCCGTCAATTAAAGTCCCATGAAAAATATTACCCAATGCATGATCTGGAGCTGGAAAAATTAATCATTAAATTAAAGATTTTGTAGCATTATATCTATGGTAAAAATTCATATATATATATATATAAATATATATTGTTCACAAAATCTTAAATCATATATTCACATATAAGGAGGTGAACATATTCCAAAGGAGATGGTTAAATTCAATCAAAGACAATGATTTATCAATACATTCTCATCCTAGGAAAAAAATTGGGTAGAATATTATATAATAATAAAGTATCATGCTATCTTATCCTTGATGGGGATTTAAAGGGGCCTGATGTTTATGGCTATTCAAAGGATGGATACAGAAATCATAAGGGAAGGAATGAAATCCATGTAACACCTAGATGTTTTTATGAAATATTTTCCTTAAATAATTTTAATTATTCCGTAGCTTGCATTTCATGAAATCATGAGTTTAAAAGAACCATGATACACCCTTAGTATAAAATTGAAATTATAGACTATCCATTATGTTAGGGGGAATAATTATAACTAACCTATGAAAATGCACTGTGAATTCATTGGCTATCAATTATTTAAGAAAAATATGAATCAATTAGATATTTTTATTTTTGAGTGAATTAATATTGGTAATGAAATTAATGAGATATATCTATTGTATACTTAATTATTTATTTTTATATTCATTCATTGAATATTTTATCATAGGGTATGAATAAACCCTATTTGATGTATAACAACCTATATTTCTTAAAAGGGTAATATTACACCTTTGAATGGATAATCTCGTTTAAATTAAGATTTAGACACATTAATAAATTATATATGACAAAATAATCATGTTATTTTTAATTGGGAAATAATAATTTACTTTGGATGGATTTATGATATTTTTATGACTACTTTCATTTTCGATGAAAAGTAAAAATACACTAAATTTATGTGAAAAAAACTTTTTTTCATCAAAATAATTTAAATGATTAAATTATAATATTGAATGGTTTTAAAGTATGAATATAATAGTTTTTTATCATTCAATACAATGTGTGTCATTAGCATTAATTTTACATTCCATTTAGATGTAAAAACTTTTCAATCTTTTGCAATGTTTTAGCTTCTAAAACTCTTTCTCTATTTCTGACAATGGGATTAATTTTAAGTTAATTACTGAAACTTCTGTGTTTTGAAATTTTAAAAATTAACTTCATATTTTGAATCAGTAGGTCCAAATTATGTAAATAGATATATATTTTTTTGGTCATTATGAATAAAAATTTCAATAATTTTTATTAATACGGTAAAAAGGTAAATCGGGTAATTAAGGGTAAGAATACTATTATAAAATTACCCAAAAACATTTCTTAATATCATTGGATGAGTTTCGTTTTCTACATAAATCATCATTGGGTCGAAATAGTATCCATTTTAATCCATATGGATGAGATTAGGCTATATAATTTATTTTATTTAAAGAAAAGTATGTATCACTGAAATTTTAATCACTAAATAATTTTTAATATAAGGTTATACTAAAGATAATATCAATTATAAATACTCATTTGAAATAAAAAAATCCTTTATCATGGTAATTTATTTTTAATTTTTAGGAAATAAATAATTACCTTAATAGTGTATACATTAATGATGCAAAAATTATTTAATTGATTAAAAATAAATAATATAGTTTTCATTAAAATAATAATACTCATTACAAGATCCAAACACTTGAAAAAATCTCATTGGTCTATTATATCTTTACCATAATTATCCAATGGTTGAGTTATGGACTATTTTGACCCTTATAGAAGGGATTATGACACTTATATTATTTTATTTAAACTTTTGTTAAAGTTGTCTCCTTCATAATTAAATAAGTATAACATTTTCAATATTGGATCTTCCATAACATAAATTATATTACAATTATTATTCTAAAATATAGTAGATTTATCTACATCATAGTATTTTATTTTTAATCTTTAGTCAACAAATAATCATATTAAATAATTACACAAAATAGTTGTATTAATTATTTTATTAAAAAAAATATCATGTAAATGTTATTACAAATGTTAAATTAAATATATTTTGGGCTAATTAACATATATAATTAATTTTATAGATTAACTTTACCTCCTAGTAATATAAAAAATTATTTTTTCTAATTTATCTTGTTTTTATTTTTAAAAATCAATGAATTGAATAGTTTCAAAATTGTCACTATAGACTATTTATCAAAATAATGTTTTATTAAATTATTAAAAATAATGAAAAAAATTAAAAATATATCATAATTATGATATGGTATAAAAGGATCTAATTTATTTATTTATGATGTATTTTACATCAAATAATTAAATATTTTACCCTTTTAATATTGAATTATTTGTTACCCTAGTTAAAACTTAAATAGAATAACTAAGTGTAAATTATAATTCTAAGGTTTAAATTGATAGAAATACTTGCCCAAAATTTATTGGTCGAATACATTACAACCCTATCTCATCTCATCTTCTAAATTGGTAAATTTTGGAGTTTTTTGGGTAGGGTTTTATTTTATTATAAATTGTTATTTATGGAGTTTCCAAAAGTGCCGCTCACCTCAATTATAAAAGGTCACCTCCTCTATCACCTCTTAACTTAACTTTTAGCCTTCAAGATCATCCATAACCTTCCCTGTTTCCTTTTAAACTTCTCTATTTACATTTATTATGTTCTTTTCATCATCAAAGACCAAATATAGTTCTCAAAGAAGAGATTTAGAGGAAGCACATTGAGGAAGAGGTAATCGCGTCTCCGATTCTTTAAAACTTATTTCTTCTTCTACTTCCTATTCATTATTTTTTCATTATAAATTTATAAAATCAGTATCAATAATATAATTATATTTTATCATAATTAATAAACAACAATATTCCACCTTCTATCCATTATATGAAAAATTAAATCACCACGTGTGCATTCGTACAACTTACTGTCTCCACGTCGTGGTGTAATATATTTTACACCACTAGCTTACTTGGATGGGTATAATGATGAAAATAATAAAGATATATTATTATTATAACGTGATACTAATTATGAAATATTATCCAACATCCAATTCAATACCATTCAATAATTATGGGATTGATATCATCGTCCGTGCGTACGTACAGCCTACCATCTCCACGATTTGATGTGATTAATTCCACATGATCTTCATTAAACAAAACTTTTATATGTGTATGGAATATATAAATATGGTATAAATTATACTAATATAATTCTGTAAATTATATAACTATAACCTAATAATTTGAACATGAACTTATTTGATAAAACTCACATAAGAACATAATGTAGTCAATATCCAAATAACTAGTGACAATGAAATGTTACTAAAAAACGAATGACAATATTATCATTTAAGATATCATAAAAATGACTATGATTCTAGAATAATTAAATAACATTATTTAAATCATTATATAGTATGTTCATAAATATACGAATGATATCATACCTAAGGTAATGAATGATTTTTCAATCTCATTATTATTTGATATTATTTATATGTAAGTACTTACTGGGGTATATTTATCATCTACATCCATTTTTCCTAAATATGAAATATTATTTATATTATTCTCAAAAATTTTAAAGTAAATTTTACCCATCGGGTAATTTTTATTAAATGGAATGAAAGGAATCATTTATCATTTTCGCTACAAGGTACTTTTTTTACTTTTCCAGGAAAAGTATAAGGAGAATTTTTTTTAACATATACAGCATTATTAGATTCTTAAGATTTCATAATTCCTTATTTACATGAATATTATTTTACAATATTTCAAGTTTATTTTCAATTAAATTATTTTATTTAAAAATTTCATTTCATTTTGAGAAAAAAAAAATTTTTAAAGAAAAAATATGTATTTTCCTCGAGACTTAATTTCAAGTATTTTATAAAAAAATATTTTCCATTTAAGATGATATTATTTAAATAGGGTTATTTTTATATACCTATTATTACTTTGATTTTATTATTTTTATTCTGGAATTATTTTTATGAAATTAGTTTATTTTATATGGATTATGATGGAATGATGTTTAAGAAACCCATTTTTATGCCTTGGGTTATGCTATGATGAATGGTTTATGTTTTTGTGGCATATATAAGAATGATTTCATTATGAGATGGTTGTAACCTATATCTAATTCCAATGCATTGGGTAAATATTTATATCTCATGAGATAGACATGACTGGAACGATAAGTAAATATGGTTCAGTAATACAGGGATGGAATGACAAGTAAACTCAGTTCAGCAATGGACTTTGTCTACTATGATGGTCTTGGAAATGATTCTTTATTAACATGAAATGATTTTATATGATTATTTGTATGAAACAAAACTTCATATCTTATGTTATGACTTTTTTAGAGATTTTATCCATTAATTATTATGAACTTTTATCCCATTACATGATATCAGTATCTTTCATATGCAGGATAAGACTTGCAAATGTTATGTTCTTATGTATTATGATTATGACATGATTGATATTTCCCTTTTTTACCCATACTGAGAATTTGAGATCAACCTTTTATATGTTTCTTTTCCCCAAGTCATGAATAATTGTATTAAGTAAGATATGTCAAAAAGGACTCTAGTTATGAATATATAAGCAGAAGACAATGTAAATGTTTTATTAACTAGTTGTCTATGTTTCGTAATTTATAAAGACATTATACCTATACGGTCTTGTCATGGATTTATTATCTGTTGTAATGAATATACATAAATTTGAAGTAATATAAATATATGTAAAGTATGGGTCGTTATATTTGGTATTAGAGGAAAGTTATATTTAACCTTTGGAAACTATGATGAGAAAGCCTTAGTAAGAACCCTAAGGATATGTCTAAGTATAGGTTATAATCCTGGTGTTTTATAAATGACCATGAATAACCTAGGATAAACCTTAAGTGTCCTAAATTTAAATTTTATTCTAAATTATTTGGTTTTATCATTATGATTAGTGTTTCTCAGACTATGTTTCTTGGTTTTAGTAAATAGATGGAACCTGAAGTAATCATGTTAATACTGATTGCGACAGGCATTGTAATGATTTTCCTCCTATGCAACCAAATGTTATGGGAGTTGGAATGAAAATCCTGTAATAAAGCTCACAAAACTTTCTCAGTATATGAATCATGTAGGACATCCAAACGAGAAAAGGAGGGAGCAACACTCTGTTGATTCCTTCATGAGGCAGCGTCCACCTCCATTTAGTGTGTCTTTTGATCCATTAGTGGCTGAAAAATGGATTAGTACCACTAAAAAGATATTTTCTATTCTACAATGTTCTGAAAATGATAAAGTCATCTTAGAATTCTATCATTTTTAAGGAGAAGTTAATAAATGGTGGAATATTATTATGAATGTGAGTAAAAGAGATGAAATTGAGTCCATGGAAAGGGATGAGTTCAAGAACTTATTTTTAAATAAGTACTTTCCTCGTATTATTTGAACAAAGATTGATTAGGAGTTCCTTAAACTTAAGAAAAAGGATGATTAATCAATTAGTACCTATGAAGAAAATTTTACAAAACTTGAAAGGTACGCTTTTGGAATTGTTTTCCAACCTGAGAGTAAAATTTATCGATTCTTTAGTGGCTTAAAACCATTTCTCCGAAGGGTATTGTACATAAGGGAATTTAATAGCTATGAGGAAATAATTTTATGTGATCTCAATGTTGATTTGGATATTGGAGTAACACGTTAGTCCTATAGTTTTGATAAGAAGAGAGAAATGGAATTCAAAGGAAAATCTAAAGACCACATTGAAAAGAAGATGATTTTTCTCTTGTGCTCAAAGTGTGGAAAGAAACAAGGAGGAAATTTTCTTAAAGAGACTAGTATATTTTTTTAAGTGTGGAATAGAAGGTCATCGGGTAGTTGAATGCTGAAGTGATGGGAAAAAGATTTCTAATGATGAAAATAGAGAAAAGGATATACAAAATAAACCTTCAAGACTTCAATGATACAAGTGAAAGGAAATGGGGCATTATGCCAATCAATTCCCTAATCCAAGGGTTATTGATGATGATTGATGTCAGAAAACTCTTAAGGCCAAAGACAAAGGAAAGTCACATGAAATCACAATTGGTGATGTGGAGTAAGATAATGAAGTGGTGAAAGGTACACTTATCATCCACTCTAAAGAATAAAATGTTTTATTTGATTCTGTATCCACACACTCTTTTATTTCTAAAAAAAATCAAAGGGTATCACCGTATTACATCAACAATTAGATGTTGAGTTAGCTGTGACTAGTCCTAAGGGAACAACAGTCACATCAAAAGTTTATAATTCTTCTCCAATTTAATTTTATGGAAAATTGATTTTTAAAAATCTTGTGATACTTCCTATATTTGAATTTTATGTGATTCTTGGCATGGATCAGATTTCTTTATATGTTTCATATCAATTTCCAAGGAAGGGATGTCACATTTCATATTCTAGAGCAATCTATTATCATTTATCGATGCAAGGGTGAATATAACCTTCCAATAAAAATGTCTCCCATATTATGGATCTTGATTCCTATAAATGAGGGTTATTTATCTCAAATTTTTGGGGATAAACTCATGATTAAGAATAACCTCATTATAAAATAGTTTGATGATGTTTTTCTGGAAGAAGTTTTGGGTCTTCCACGAAATCATGAAGTTGAGTTTTCAATAGAACTCATATCAGGTGTTATTCCAATTTCAAATTAACCTTATTTAATGGCCCCAATTTAGTTGCAAGAATTAAAGAATCAACTCCAAGAGAATCTTGATAAAGGATTCATATGCCCAAGTTCATCACCATTAGTAGAACATCTTCTATTTGTTAAGAATAAAGATGGATCAATGAGACTCTGAATTTATTATCTAGAACTTAACAAGATCACTATCAAGAACAAAAACATCTTCCCCACATTGATGACTTATTCAACCAACTATACTAAGCTCAATACTTTTCAAAGATTGATATTCATTGTGGATATAATCAATTAAGGGTAAAAAGATAGGATATACCAAAGACAGAATTCCGTATAAGGTATGGACACTATGAATTTATAGTGATGCCTTTTGGTCTTACTAATCCCCCTACTATATTCATGGATCTAATAAATAGATTCTTTAGAGACTATCTTGATATTTTTGTGGTAGTATCTATAGACAATATTTTTGTCTATTCGAAGAGAAAATAAGAACATGAATACCACTTGAGAATTGTACTGAAGACACTAAGAAAGGATAATCTTTATGAAAAAATTACCAAGTGTGAATTTTGGCTTCAGAAAGTTTCACTTTTGGGTCATATAATCTCAAGAGATGGGATATCTATGGATCCAACAAAAATTGAAGTTGTTGAAAGTTGGCCGAGACCAAAAACGATGACTTAGATCTGAAGTTTTCTTGGTTTGGCTGGATATTATCAACATTTTTTGAATGATTTTTCACAATTATCTAATCCACTCAACAAGTTGACTCAGAAAGGAGTTAAGTTCATATAGATGTAGGAATATGAAGAGAATTTCAAAGATCTAAAAATAAGGTTAGTTAGTGCACATGTGCTCACACTTCCATGTAGTGAAGAAAGGTTTGTGGTCTACAGTGATGCATCCAAGAAGGGGATGGGATGTATTCTCATGAAAAATGATATGGTGATAGCTTATTCCTCATGGAAGTTGAAAATACATGAGTAAAATTACCCAAATAATTATTTCTAATTACCTTTGGTATTCTTTGTATTAAAGATATAGAGGTATTATCTTTATGGTGAAAGGTGTGATATTTATACTGATCATAAAATTTTAATGTATATTTTCACATAAAAAGAGCTGAATATGAGCTAAATAATATTGTAGGAGTTGATTAAAGATTACAAATACTCAATAAATTACCACCATTGGAAAGTGAACATGGTGGTTGAAGCTTTGTTTTGGAAATACCATGCTATCCTATCAATGATGAGGATCACAAAAGATATAATATTTACGGATTTACAAAGAATGGATCTAGAAATTTTAAAGGAAGTGGTGAAATATTATCTTTCTCAAATTAATTTTCAACTATCTATACAAGTGAATATTAAGGAGGTGTGTAATGAAGATGTAGTGCTACAAAATAAAGTCAGGAATGTTCCTGAATTGAACCTTGATTGTGATGGAATAATAAGGTACAGATATCGGGTTTGATTTCCTCCCATACCATAATTAAAGAGTGAGTGATAGGATGAGGTTCATAGTTATTCATTCTCTATTCACCCTAGAAGCACAAAGATATACAAGGACCTAAAAGAGTATTTTTTCTAAGATGGCATGAAAAGATATATTGTAGAATATGTGTCTCGATGCTTGGTTTGTCGACAAGTTAAAGCTAAGAGATAGAAGTCTAAGGGGATGTTGCAATCATTACCCATACTAGAACAGAAATGGGAAAACATCACTATGGAATTTTTCGTTAGACTTCCCAAAAAATCCAAATGAAATAATTTCATCAGGGATATAGTTGATCACCATACGAAGACGGCACAATTCATTACTATTAGAGAGGATTTATCTCTTGATCAACTTGTCAGTATATATGTAAAGGAAGTGGTAAGATTATATAGAGTACCAATTTCTTTTATATTGAATGGTTTTAAAGTATAAATAGAATATATTATTATAATTAAATATAATTTATGTAATTATCATTAATTTTACAATGAATTCATATGTAAACACATTTCAATGTTTTTCAATTTTTTAGCTTTTAAAACCCATTCTCTCTTTCTAACAACAGAATTAATTTTAAATTAATTAGATAAACTTATGTGTTTTGAATTTTAAAAATATGGATACATATTTTGAATCAGTATGTCTAAATTATGCAAATATATTTATTTAATGTTTTGGCATTATGAAGAGTAACTTCAATAATTTTTTTAATACGCTCAAAGGGTAAACTGGGTAATTAAGGGTAAGAATACTATTATAAAATTACCCTAAGACTTTTATTAATATCATTGGATTAGTGTGTTTCGACCTAAATCATCCTTGGGTCAAAATAGTATCCATTTGAATCCACTTGGATGAGATTAGTACAATTAATTTATTTTATTTTAAGAAAAGTTAAATATATCTCACCCAAATTTTAAAAACTAAATCATTTTAAATATAAGGTTATACTAAAGATAATTTTAATTATAAATACTCATTTGAAATATAAAATGGTTTCATTTATCATGGTAATTTATTTTTAATTTTTAGGAAATAAATAATTACCTTAATAGCTTATACATGAATGATTCAAAAATTATTTAATTGATGAAAAATCAATAATATAGTTTTTGTTAAAATAATAAAATACATTAAAATGTGTAAACACTTGAAAAAAAAATCTTTTTTGTGTATAACTCGACCATAATAATCCAAGGGTCTAGTTATGGTCTATTTAAATCCTTATAGAAGGTATTATGACACATATATTATTTTATTTAAAGTGATGTTAAAGTTCTCACCTTCATAATTTAATAAGTATAACATTTTCAATATTAAATTTCCCAGAAGGTATATTTGACTACAAGTATTCTTATAAAATATAGTATATTTATATTAATCTTATCAATTTATTTTTAATTTTTATTAAACAAATAAGCATATTAAATAATTAAACAAAATTGTTGTGGTAATTATTTTATTAAGAGAAATGTCAAATAAATATTATTAAAAATATTAAAGTAAATATAATTTGGTATAATTAACATGTCTAATGAATTTAATAGGCGACCCTAACATCCTAGGAATAAAATAAAATTGTTGGCTTGAAATTATCTTGTTATATTTTTAAAAAACAATGAATTGAATAGCGTCAAAACTGATATTATTGATTGTTTGTCAAAATAATGTTTTATTAAATTATTTAAAAATAATTAAACATTTTTTAAAAATATATAATAATAATTATATGGTATAAAATTATCTAATTTATTTATTTATGGTCTATTTTACATCAAATAAGTAAATATTGAACCCTTTAAATATTGAATTATTTGTTTCCCTAGTTAAAAATTAAATATAATAACTAAGTGTTAATTTAAAAGATAAGGTTTAAATTGACAGAAATACTTTTCCAAAATTTATTGGTTGATGAGATTACAACCCTATCTCATCTCAAATTCTAAATTGGTACATTTTGGAGGGTTTTGGGTAGGGTTGTATTTTATTATAAATTATTATTTATGGATTTTTTAAAAGTTCCTCTCACCTCAATTATAAAAGGGAACCTCATCCATCACCTCTTTACATTACATTGAGCCTTAAAGCTTGGCCATACCCTACCCTTTTTCCTTCTCAACTTCCCTATTAAAATTATAGAGGTTCTGGTCATTTTGAAAGACTAACTCTAGTGCTATAAGAAGTGATTTAGAGGAAGCACATAGAGGAAGAGGTAATCTATTCTACGATTATTTCCAACTTCTTTCTTCTTATACTTCCTCTTAATTAGTAGTTTCATTATAAAGTAATAACATAATTATCAAAAATATACTAATATGTTATTATAATTATGAAACAACCATATTAAACCATCTATCCATCCTACAAAAAACAAAATCACCATGTGTGTGTATGCACGGATTACCGTCTCCACGTCGTGGTGTAATATTATTTTCACCACCACCTTAATTGGATGTGTATAATTATGGAAAAAATAAATATATATTATTATTATAAAATGATACTGATTATGAAATATTATACACTATCCAATTCAATATCATTCAACAATTATGGGAATGATATTGTTGCTCGTACGTACGTACGGTCTACTGTCTCCATGATGTGATGTGATTCATTCTAAATGATCTTCATTAAACCAAGATTAAAAATATAAATGGAATGAATAAATATGGTATATATTATACTAATATAATTTTGTAAATGATACAAATATAACCTAAGAAGTGGAACATGAACTTATCTGACAAAACTCTCATAAGAACATAAAGCAGTTAGTATCCGAATAACGAGTGACAATGAAATGCTACTCACAAACATATGATAATATAATAATATATGATATCATAAAAATGACTATGATTCTGTAATAATTCAATAAAATTATTTAAATTATTATACAATAGGTTTAGATACATATCAATGATATCGGACCTAAGGTAAGGGATATTTTTGCAATCTCATTATTATCCAAGATTATTTATATGTAAGTACTTACTGGGGTATATTTATCATCTACAACCATATTTCCTAAATATATATAATTATTTCTATTATTATAAAAATTTTAAATTCAATTTTACCCACTGGTTAATTTTTATTAAATGAGATTAAAGGAATCTTTTTTCATTTTCGGTACGAGGTACTTTTTTGACTTTTCCGGAAAACGTACAAGGAGAATATATTTTTAACTTATATGACATGATTGGATTCTTACGATTTCATAAAGCCTTATTTCCATGAAGATTACTTTACAATATTTCAAGTGTATTTTCAATTATATTGTTTTCTTTTAAAATTTCATGGAATTTTGATAAAATAAAACATTTTTGAAGAAGCAATGATATTTTCCTCAATAATTAATTTCAAGTATTTTATCAAAATTATTTCCATCTGAGATGAAATTATTTAAATAGGTTTATGTTTATATCCCAATTATTAATTTTATTTTATTGTGTTTATGATGTAATTATTTTTATTAAATCCATTTATTTTATAAGTATTATGATGGAATGATGTTTAAGAAAACCATTTTTTCCTTGGGTTATACTATGATGAATGGTGTATATTTTTGTGGCACATGTAAGAATGATTTCATTATGAGATGGGTGGGACCTATATATACCTATAATGCATTGGGTAAAGATTTATATCTCCTGATATAGGCATTACTAGAATGACAAGTAAATCTGGTTCAGTAATACAGAGTGGGAACGACAAGTAAATATGGTTTAG
Organism: Viscum album; assembly: GCA_963277665.1. Classification (NCBI taxonomy): domain Eukaryota; kingdom Viridiplantae; phylum Streptophyta; class Magnoliopsida; order Santalales; family Viscaceae; genus Viscum; species Viscum album. Next base: position 410,810,143 of record OY728130.1, read on the forward strand.
TAATGGGCAATTTCCGCTATGATAGTCTTGTAAATGATCCTTGATTAATATGAAATGATTTTCTAAGCTTATTTTTAAGCCAAAAAACTTCATGTCTTATGTTATTACTTTTTTTTTGATATTTTTTCCATTAGTTATTATAAACATTTATCCCGTGAAATGATATCATGATCTTTCATATGTAGGATAAGACTTCCAAATGGTGTGTTCTTATGTCTTATGAATATGACGTGATTTTTATTTCCCTTGTTTACCCTTACTGATCATTTGAGCTCACCCTTTCCTATTTTTATTTTCCACGGGTCATGAATAATGGTATTAAGTAAGATATGTCAAAAATAATTCTAGTTATAAAGATATAAGCAGGAGACAACATAGATGTTTTATGAACCAGTTGTTTATGTTTTCCAGTTTCTAAACACACTATACTTATACTGTCCTTTTATGAATTTATTATTTTTTTTAATGAATATACATAAATTTTGAAGTAATATCAATGTATGTAAAGTGTGGTTCATTATAATCCAACCTTTCCCAAATGATTACTCAAATATATATCTATATAAAGATCAAGAAGTCTCATAAAGATTATATAGATCTATAAAAGAATATAGGAATTATTCTAGAGTTTAACATTAACAATGGAGGAGTTATAATATTAAGGAAATAAATTGTTGTCCTTTAAAACCAAAAATTTAAGGATTTGCAAAATGATACACAAAGATCATCTTTCTCTATTCATCCAGGAATCAAAAAATGTATAGATATCTTAAGTAACATTTTTTGTGTGATAAAAAAAGTAGTATATTGAAGAGTATATATCCCTATGATTGGTATGAAAATAAGTAAAGGTAGAATATCAAAAATATAAGGGAATGTTTCAACCATTACCTATTAGAGTATGAAAATGAGAGAACATCACCATGTATTTTTCACTAATATTCCTAAAAATTCTAAGGGAAGTGATTCCATCTAGGTAGTGGTAGATAAACATACCAAGTCGACACACTTAATTGAAATTCGATAGGATTTATCACTCGATCAACTTACCAAATTATATATAAAGGAAGTGTTAATACTTCATTAAGTGTCTCTTTTAATTGTATTTGATCAAGATCCAAGGTTCATATTCAAATTTTAGAGAATTATTCATTAAGAAATGGATATGCATATGATATTTATAATATCTTATCATCATTAAACTAATGTTCAATATAAAAGGACCATTCAAACATTGGAAGATATATAGAGGTATTTCTCAATGGAATTCAAAGGAAGTTGGAATCAACATATTCCTCTTATTGGGTTCTCATATAATAGAAATTTCCAATATAACAACCAAATGGAACCATATGAGGTTCTATATGGTAAGTGATTTATAAATCTATCATGTGAGTATCGGTTTAGATAAAGGAAACCATTGTCTATAAAATAATAGAGGAGGTTCAAATCATATAGGGAAAATGAATGAAATAAAAGGTAAAAAAATGTGTTAGGATTATAATATTCAATTATATCTAGAATTTGAAGTGGGTGACATGTTTTTTCTTAGAATATCTCCTTGGAATATGGTAATGAAATTTGGGAATAATTTAAAATAAATCCCTAGATATATTGGCCCCTTTGATATTATTGATCATGTAGAGACTGTAGCATATCACTTAGTGCTTCCATAAAACCACTCTCAGGTGCATTATGTGTTCCATGAATCACTTTTTGAGAAATTAATACTATATTCATCACATAAACAAAAAATATAATTAGTGTAATTGGAACATGGTATCTCCCTCAAGGAGAAACTAGTGGAGATCTTGGATCAAAGAGATAAAGTACAGTGAAATAAGACCACCTGAAAAGTCAAAGTTCTATGGAAAAATCATAAGTCTGAGGAAGCTATGTGGGAACCAAAATATGTAATGAGGCAAAAATACCATCACTTGTTTTTATATAAGTAATGAAATTTCAAGTGAGAAATTATTTTTAAGGGGGTAGAATGTAACAACCCATGATTTTTGTATATATTTCTCTTTAAATAAATTTTTTGATTTCTAGATTGTTTTCCAGACAACACAAAACTAAAACGAACCATGATAAATTTTATTAAAAAATTACGACTCAATATAAACTTTATTGAATTATGATAATAAAACAAAAAAACGTCATTAAGAGAATTACAAGTAGAATAAATCCACAATTAAATAAAAATATCATGAATATAAAATATTTATCTTCATAGTTTTCTATGAAGATCATCACACTGATTGAAACTATAAAAAAATAAAAATAATTATAAATATAATAAACATGTCAAGAGGGAAGTAAATGAATAAGATGCATGATATTAGTCATTTTTGTGATGTTATGTATTATAATGAAATCTGATTGTTATATATATGTTCATTGGATATATTGTCATTGGAAACATGGAAATTGGATATAAGTTCATTGGGAATAACCAGTAGTCAATTTATGTAATTGAAAATAATATAATTCATGAATAATTAATAGTGATACAAAAAAAATTATTTTATTTTATTTTATTTTAAAATTATGTTTTTATGTGTTACATATTATAATTATTGTTGATTTTTTTATTAAATAATGATTTAATGTATTTTTAAAATTAAAATAAATATTTTAATATCAATTTATTGATAAATATAAATGGATATAATGTGAATAATTAATTTTAATACGATGAGGTTAAAAAAATTATTTTTTTAAAGAACTGTTTTTTTAGTATTGTCTATTTTTATCCTACTAAATTAAATTTATCACTATTGTATAACGAATTTATTAATATGTATTTAAAATATATATAGATAAATTAATATCCATTCATATAATTTTTTTTACATGTTAATTAATAAGAATAAATTCACTTTAAGCTTAAGATACATTTTTTCTAAACAAATCATATTATATGTGTTCATATTAAAATAAATTTTTATCACTTTTTAAAATTTAATCAAATAAAATGAATTTAATATTAGTAATTGGAATGGTCAAATTAATTAATAAGGTAAAAAAATTTAGTTATAAAAATAAGTTAACATGGTACAAGTTAGTCACCATGGTAAAGGCTAAAATAAGGTAAAAGTGTTAAATCAAGGGGTAACAACATAAAATATCCTAAAAACTAGTATTTAAATTTTTTGGATGAGAGATTTAACAAAATAACCTCATATTATCTTCATTATTTGTAAACTAATTATCATCTTTCCTTGAAAATGACTTTTATTTTTGTATTAAGTAACAAGTATTTATCAAAATGTCATTCCTCTCACTTATAAAAATATCCCCCCACCACCCCGTCAAAGATAGACCAAAAATTAGAATTAACCTCCATAATTTAACATGTTTCCTTCATTAATAATCCTATCTCATGTTTTTAGCTTCTAGTCCCTATAGATTACCCAAATTCCTTCAAAACCAAGATGTTTTCTAAGAGGTGTTGTAATTTCTTCTTTATAAGTAATAATCATATCATTATTTTTCATTTATCATTTTCATATACCTATTATAAATTATGATTTATATCTTTAATAAAATATAAATTATATAATTATTATTCTCGAATAATGATATTAAAATAAAATAACTTTATAATCTTACTCTTCCAATAATTCAATTGTGTTCTTGTTTGGGCCGGTTTAACCAGTTACATGAATGATGCTATAAATTTTTTATCATGGGTGGTTATGAAAACATAATTATTCTTATTATATGGTATTAATAAGTAGACAATTTTTTGGTTATTTAATTGTAATATTAATATTTAACTCATCATTAATTTAGCATTTTTTATTCATTCAAAAATATTGAAACAAGTGTGTTATTGATTTCATTTTGGAGAACCGTAACTGAAACTCCCATGGAATGAAGTTAGGAATTAATAAATAATTATGCAACTTATATTATAGTAGATTTATTATTATTTATATGATGAAATTAAAAACATCGATTGATAACTGAAACTGTTATACCGAAACATACAAGGAATAGTTAAAATTACTAACATGGATGATAAATATTAACCAAAAATAAGAAAAAACAATATAATAAATTAATATAAAATATTAATATAAAAGATAATACATATGAATAAGGTTATTAAATAGATTTTTAATTATTATATAATTAGTATACAAGTGGTTAGAGCACATTTAACTATGCTGGAATCTAGGGTAAGGGTTCTATCAACTCAATTTCCTTTTCACTAGGTCATCAACTTTATTCCTTGACTATGCTCTTCTAAGTTTGTTTTATTAATAAATTTATCTATTATATATGAAATTTTATATTTTACATATGTAAATTACATCTTTTTAAAAAAAATCTTTGATGGCTTTCATTCTATATAAAAATATGATATTGTTGAAGATAATTATCATCCTTTGTAATGGATATTTCTCCTCTATGTCGATATTATTTCTAATCCAAACAAAATTAATTTCTCCTAATTCTATTTATCTATTCACAAAAATAAAATTTTTAACTCTTTCTTTGATGTGGTTTTTTCTTTGAAACTACCTAAAATATAAAACGGAATTTCTTGTTATGCTCATACATTTCTATATTCCACTCCATATTTATTTTCTTGAACATTATTTATTTTCAATATTTCATTATTATGTATTATTTTAAAGTGATGTTTTATAAATTATTCCTTTAACTTTCTTGAAAATTAATTTTGAAATTGACTTGTAACTTTGACTTTTATAACAATGGTAAAAATGATTTCTAAAAAATATTTTTTATGACTTCACCTCCATTTTCCTCTCTATATATAAAGGATATAACTATTAAAGAGTAATTATGATGATAATACTTTGAATAATTTTATACAGAGTTTGGGATATTGAATTTTGGGTACCAACTGATCTACTCTTAACATCATGTTATGTGATACCATTTGGAAATGATATAAAACTCATTTTCCTTCCATGGGTTTTTCATGATATGTTGTATGATTGATTTCATATGATATGCATATGTATGATTTCTCATTATGATATGATTGTATCTATTATATCACTCCAATTCATTGTGTAAATATTTATATCTTATGAGATAATGTTGTTATGCATGGACATTAGTGTTTCTATTCACAACTTAATGAATGGGTATGATTGGATTTTCTCAAAATATAATTCATTGACATGATTGGGTTTGTCCACAACTTAATGTGTAAAAATGAGTGGAATTTTTTATAATGTTATTATTTCTTAATACAATGAATGGGGCACATTTATATGTTATGCCATATTTATATGTTATTATTCCATGGTTCATGAGTATTTTCACATGTTTCTATGAAATGGTATACCATTTATGCTTTTATAATGATATTTATACGGTCTTATGTTCTTATGAAAAGATCTATGATGTTTTTCATGTCTTATGATTTTTACTTATGAACTTTTGATCCTTCGAATCAGATATTTCTCTCATATTCATTCATTCTCACATTTTTATGATCTAACCTATTATAATGTTTTGGTAAGTTTACCCTTATTGGTCATTGATCTCACTCCTTCTTTTGATTCACATTTCCACGGAATATTATGAAAGATTTTGTCTAGAAGTGAGACTTATAAAGAGATATTTTTGCGATATGGTGAAGAAAAAAAGTATAATAAGATGTTTATGTAGATTATCTTCAAATATACTAAACATTTAGGTTCTGTGATTGTGATATTACTTGTGATATATGATATTTAAATTATAAAAATGATGAAAGATGTATACATGTTAATCTTGTATCATCTTAGGGAATATTTCAAACACCTCAATAGAGTTTGGAGGAGGCTAGTAATTCCATGCAACCCTAACATAGGTTGAGCTAGCTTGCCAGATTCATCTGGTATTTAGACAAAGTTGGGCCACAGTATAGGGTTGGCCTGACTAACTGACTTGCAATGCCCATCCCAACCTGGGGTCTGGCCACTGTGTCCTACTATTGGGGAACCTTCACTACCATCCATATGGTGGGAAACCCTGGTGTCAATTCCCCTAACAAATCTAATGTATGATATAAAACCTTAATTTTTTCTTTTCTTGGAAAAACCTAGTCATCATTTAGATCCAGGACATCATTAACCATATACCATCCAACCATCCTATCACCTCACCAACTCATCAACTGGATATGCCACCCTCATCACACATTTACAACACCACAACCTAGGCCTAATATAATTATATTATCCCTCATAAAACACCTATCATCGATTCTGTATCTCCTTTGTTGTGTCGACTCCAATCAGCATCTCCCACCTAACATTGCCCTACCTGGGCGCCACCATGACACTACCTTCACCACCCAACCCGAGCCACATCATTCAAACCATCAGGAATTATGAAGGTCATATTTGGTTCAATAATTACAAATGTAGAGAAAGATAGTGAAACATGATAGGTAGAGGGATCAATGATGAGGAAACCAGACCACCCACCATGATTTGTCACCATCTTTAGTCAATTGAACTGTACCATGCCAAGGTCTATAGTACAAGGGTGAGAGGGGGGAATAGTTTTCATCCAAGGTCTAACCACCCATTATTCTTCTTACATAATTTTATCCATCCAATGTTCATCGAACAATTATTATAATTGGAATAATAATAATAAAATATTATTTCTCATGGATTAATGCAACAAAATTCCCAAGATCAAACTGAAATAACATAAAGAACATAGAATAAAAGATTGTAAAAGTGTACTACATTCAAAAGCTTCATCATTGACATAAGATATTACTTTTATCAATGGGATTCATCATCTACTTGAATAATTAATTCCTAAAATATCTTCTATGGTTATGTCAAATAACCTTAATTAAATAGATTGAAATGGTATTCGTAATGTCCATGTTAGGAAAACTGAGTATTTTAGTCAAGAACCCAAAAAGTACCCAGTCTGGGGACCAATACCTAAACATGAATTACATCTATTATGGAGAGTACCCTACCAAAGAAAAAAATAAATGTTAGGTTTTTTATTTGGGGCTCCGTTTAAGAGATATTGATGATTCAACTCACTCGCATGCATTTAATTATTTAATAAATTTAATAAATATTAAATAAAAAATAAATTCCCCACTTAAAGTTAAACCACATTATGATTTCACTAAACTCAAACTATAAGGCCCCAGCCTTAAACCTTACTTAATCTTGAGTTATTACAAGATTACACATTGAGGATCTTTTCGGGTTTAGAGTTTTAGAGAATTAGATCATAAAACTTGCATTACATTCCACATATAAACAAATTGGTTACATAAAGATAGTATTATTCTTTCCCATCAATGGAAACATATTTAAAATAAAACATGGATTCTTTCTTGAAACATCCTTGACACTATCATCATATCATGTACCTTTCCCTTAACCTGTGAAAAACATTTTAAAAAACTTGGGATGAGCATAAAAATCTCAGTAAGGGATATAAAAATATGGAAAGGAAACATGGGTCCGTATATACATAATAATGAAATCATACTTTACCCATAAAACATAGGCACTTTAACATACCTCATCAAATAATGAATAAATCATAGAAATCATAAGACATAAAAGGTAACTTGAGGCATTCATAACATTATTATGTAGGGAGTAACTCTCTTGGTTACATTTGGAATACCCACCATAGTATATTCCCTAAATCTCTTCAGAGAAACATTAACGTTTCACTCCTTCGCGTTACCCAATGCATTAGAGAGCTATATCGGGCTCACCCGCCCTTAGTTTATCATGGAACCACCTGCTTTCATAACAATGCCCAATTACCATAACATAAACGTATCACATAAAACATTCATAAAGGAAACATAACACTTCCACATTTCAATCAGAATATAACATTTTAGGATATTGAAATAATGAATCCATTCAAAAAAAACCATTTCCAAAACCATTTAAAACATTTAATAAAGAGATTTTTGAATCAAAGTGTCCCATACCACCTTGGAGCTTTAAAAAAATTTAAACCATTAATATCCATATAAATAAATCCTTAAACCATTTTGAAAACATGGATATTAATAAGAAAAAATCATTAAAACATTTAAAGCGATATTTTGGTTAAACAGTTTTTACCAAAATTATAGACACTTGAATACAATAATTGAGGAATAACATTTAGTCAGAACTTTATAATATCATGAGAATAAATGGATTCATGATAAAATATTCAAAAGGACAATATATACACCACATAAGAGTGAATTGGTTCATAACAACAATTAAGTCTCAATAGAAATGTAAAATGTGATGAAATCCCTTATAAAGAAGGTATCCTTAAATTAAGGATAAATCAATCTCAAAATTATGTGTGACAAATATTAATACACCCAATATAAGTGGATATTAATTTTAAAACAATAAAATGTCATTCACACATATTCAAAGGATGACATATTCAATAACTACATGTTAAACCCAAAGAAATCGAAATTGGGTTAAACATTTCCCTTGGTAAAATTCGACAGCCTAACGACATCACTTCAAAATTAAGAAAATGAGTTGATGAGAGATAAAAAGGGTATCTCATCACTTGGACATAAAATTTACATCAATAAGGATATAAAATAACATCTCCCAACATAATAGTATGTGAATTAAAAGACATAACAAAATAAGTCTTTTAAAAAGAGGAGGGTGAAAGGTCCCCTTACCGAGTTGGGTAACTTTCGAAACGTACACCCCATGGAAGAAGGGTCATACTATGAAGGTGTGAATACCCATAAATGAAATTATACTAAAACAAGTGTATAATAATGGGCATTATATACACCAATCAAAGGAAATTGTGGCAAATGTCGCATAAATCTCACGGGAACAAAAGTGAGATGAAAAATCCCTTATGAAAACTCGGCAGCCTAACGGCGCCACTTAAAACTTCCAAAAATGGATTTATGAGATCAAATAGGGTCTCTCATAATATGACAATAAAAATTAAAGTATTAGGAATATAAAATAACATCCCCAAACATAAGAAATATGAGCTTAAAATAAATGACATAAAAGAGAGTACTTAAAAAGAAAGAGAGGAGTAGGATCCCTTACCTCAAGTCCAACTTGTCTTGTTAGTTTCTTTATATTCCTGAATAATAAACTTTGGTCAATTTATAATTGATTAAGTACCTCCTATAAATATTATTATTCAGTTCATATCACATATTTTAATGTTATAATAATTGGTTAATAATATGAGTTCATATCAGACGTTTTTGTCGATGTTTGGTACATGAGTCAAAAATTGAACTTGTTGGAAAATAATTTTCCATGTAGTTATAGGTATATAATATATAGAATAGTATTGATGTTTTAAATATCATATATATCCAGTATATATCCATTTTATACTATTCCATAGCATTTGAAGATAAAAATTAAAAGCACCGTTCATGGAGACGGTAGGCCGTACGTACGCATGAACGCTACTTTAATTTTTTTGTCATATTAATGGAATTAAAAAAATGAAAGATATATATATATGTTATAATTACAGAATGATATCTATAATTTATATGTAATATATTACATATATATCCATTATATATATATACTTATAATAGTACATAACATTTTGAGATAAGAAATGAAATGTACCGTTCATGGAGACGGTACGCCGTACGTACGCAAGAACGCTACTTCCATTTCTATTTCATATTTAATGGAATTAAAACATAATTATACATAATATTATTTTAATTCCATTATGGTATCATATATAATATCATTAAATATATCCTTTATACATACCACATATGGTATTAACGAATCAAATCACTTTGAGGGGTCGGTAGTCTGCACTTCCTTAAATGAAGATATCGCGTTTACCCATAATGGAAACCATAAAGGTATGCCATAAATGAAAAATAAAGAAACTTAAGTAAAACATAAACATATTATATATCATATATAAATATAGTGTCATCGTAATGTCCACCTTCGAAGGTGTTAGAAGAATGTTGAACAATCATCGTTTCGTGAGGCAGAAATTCTCCATCCACAGAAACAGTATGTTCTTTAACCATTAGATGTTGGTGTGTGTAAGTGTAGCTCAAATACTTATTATAAAAACATCCTAGTATATTTTAGATACTGTATTTGTTACAAAATAAATGAATAAAAAGAGTTTAGGGGGTTGGAGAAGTAAAATAAAACAAAAGGACTCAAGTGAAGACATTACCTTAAAATCGGGTAACTCCCTTTGGTTTGAGCTCAAAGGATTCCTTGGGAAGACTTCTGCCCAAAGTGAGGCTTCAAGGAGTTATAGAGGGATTTGGAGAGGCAAAATGGGCAGGGGTTGTCCGAGCCAAAGGCTTTGGAAGTGTGGTTAAGGAGATAGAGGTGGGGTCCTTTTATAAGAGGAGAGGAGGGGCACTCTTGGAAAGTAAAGAAATGTTACTTTATTTTAGAATGAGTTTCGGATTTTAATGGTCCTTCATTGTTGTGTTTCGAGGATAAGGTGATAAAGGTTCAAAATCCACCCATCCAGTAGGTTTTGGACATGTTTAGGTCTTAGATTTTACATCATCTTTTCATTTTAATTAAATTGTTAAATAATGAGGTCATCGCTGCATCATCATGATGTCATAAATAATTTAATTTATTTAATGTCTAAAAATTATAAAACAAATACTATGATGTAGGAAATATTTTTATCTTTCTAATGAATATTAATAGTCTAAAAGATAATTTATGTCGACAAAATTAAAAATAGTTTACTTAGGTGATACATTCTTTGTTACATTTAACATTCTTTTAAAATAAAAAGATAAAAAGTCACTTTCTCACAAAAGTGATTCCATGGGGCCCTCAAGTTTGGCACAAGGCATCCAATGGTCAGCCATGAGACAACCAGTATCCTTAGGACACATTTTGTGGTCATTTTTTATTATTATGATATTATTTTATTATCTTTAACTACCTGATTACTCATTAATCAAGATAATTAAAGATAATTACCGTCGTTACTATTCATAATGTCCAAAAACAAAAGAGTCTTAATTACATAATTTGGAACTTTTGATTCTAAATATGTAATCCATTTTACCAAATTCCAAACACATAAATTGCAATAATTAATTTAAAAAAACATCCCGTTGTCAAAACAAATAGCGGGTTTTTTAGAAACAATATTTATGAAAAGTTTGGCACTTGTTTATGCCTAATTCCAAAGTGAAATTAATCAAAATGACCATCATTGGATTAAATGGTAAAAATTTATTCTAATTAAACTTTAAAAAAAATTAAAAAGATAATATAACCATATAATTAAATTATATGAAAAAGCAGTTTTGATGTAAAATGCAGTATTTATCACTATTCATTGAAAAATAAACATTGTCAGAAAAATACCAAAAATTAACCCAATGTAAATTTCAATGTCCCAATCATAAATAATATGTTTATTTTGAAAAATATATCTTATAAAATTGTCAAAAGTTTGATTTAAAAATGGTTTTCCATCAAAAGGTAGTAAAACAATCTTTTAAAAATACTAGTGTATTCAATGCTTAAGATTGGATTCATTTGTATTTTAAGCCTCTAAAATTTATTGGATAAAAGTAAAAACATTTAACAAACATATATAATCGTATTTTAGTTATTTCTATTCATTCCTGCCAATACAAAGGCTATGTGTTAACTACTATTTAAAATAATATTATTTTATTATTAGAGTGCAACGTAAGATTTCAAAGGAACTCGTTGTTGCGTATTGGGTAAGCCATCGAGCATAGTGTTCCATTTAAATTAATATTGACATTTTTTCCACAAATAGGGATAAATATAAAAATTTCATATTCTTTATTTACCTGGGTGTTACATCCTTCCTCCCTTTTGGGAATTGCATCCTCGCAATTTTAAAACTGGGCTTGGAAACATCATTGAAAATCCCACATCAGAACAAGAGTCAATAAAACAATAACTTTAAAATAAATAAAGATAAGTACAAAGGTCACCCGAGTTAACCCATACTAGGATTCCAAGTATGAAAATATGGACATGGAGGAAAAAACAAAGGGTCATGTTCTGATGGATAGTGATAGTAAACATGTCTAGGAGAAAGTTAACCCTAAGAAAATCACAAAATTGTGATGGGTTAAACGGTATTCGATTCCCCAGTAGGAAAAGTTAATAGAAAACATTTTTGTTTTAAGTTACTTTTTATTGAGGAATTTATTCATAAGGAAACATAATCACTTATCATGTCGGCTTTCAACTTTTAATAGATTCCTTACACAAACTCATATTTTCTCCAAAAGACGAGTATTTAGGAAGACTTGTTCACATTAAGATTACTGTAATCAACTTATAGAGAATCACCTAATCCAAAAAAGAGAACTATATAATTCCTATGACTTTAGACTTTAACCAAAACCAAAACCAAAAAGGATAGTACAAGATCAGATAATCCAGAAAAGGATAACCCCTTATAAAAAGAAAATCTATTCTTAATCTCCAAAATTTGTCCAACAAAACCCAAAGTTCAACGAGGACCATTCGATAATCAATTTGTCCATAAAATTCTTCAAAGTAAACCAAAATAAGATTTAAACCCAAATATTTGAAGGATTTAGTCACATAGTCTTCTAAGTTAAATCGTAACATTTATCTCCAAACAACATCAGTTGCTCCTAAAGTCTCGTATTGAAAAGTAATTAACCTAATCACATATCCTCCATGATAGGTTAATAAATTTCCATAGATAACCCAAAATCAACTTACTCTTAATTAATAAAATCATCTAACTAAAAAAGAATCAGTCAAACTAACCAGGGACTTCACGTAGTCTAGTGGTAGGCGATAAATACCAGTCGCACTTTGGATGTGGGTTCGATTCCCGCAGCTTTGTCTGACGCAACAGGTTGTCACACGGTCTGCGTGTTGTCCTTTTTCCAAAACTATATAATTCTCAAAACATTTCCCAAAACTAGATAAAATCTTCAAAAATAAACATAACATATTTTAACCTCAAGTTTATCTCATGCCTTTCATTTTCCATCATAACATATAATAACCCATAATTACCTCAAAATTAAGGATCATACAAACCCTAATGGTTACCTTTATAATTATTACCTGAACTTCCACATATATTGGTCATCTCATACATGATGCATTACAGAACATACCAAGGTTCAAGTGGTTGATCATGACTCCTTGATAGTTAGTTTAGAACAACCACGAGTTTCCTCATTGAATCCCCCATTTTATCTAGTATCTTAAACAGAGAACCACCACAGTTTCCTTCAAACCTGTTGTCTCTTTGGTGCCTGTTAGATCCATCCATTCACTAAAAACAGAAATGTCAGTGTAAGTATATCAACAAAACCATCATGTACTAATGAGGAAGATAAACACTAATATATACTTACTCATTCACTTTATCTAAAACTAGGACTCTTTCTGAAATCCGAACCATTATGGTAATGTCACTTATTCTTAGAGGATACCCGAACCTCTAAAGTTATCTAAACCGACCTCTAATACCAACTATAAGGCCCCAGCCTTAAACCTTACTTAATCTTGAGTTATTACAAGATTACACATTGAGGATCATTTCGGGTTTAGAGTTTTAGAGAATTAGATCATAAAAATTGCATTACATTCAACATATAAACAAAGTGGTAACATAAAGATAGTATTCTTATTTCCCATCAATGGACACATATTTAAAATAAAACATGGATTCTTTCTTGACACTTCCTTGACACTATCATCATATCATGTACCTTTCCCTTGACCTGTGAAAAACATTTCAAAAAACTTGGGATGAGCATAAAAATCTCAGTAAGGGATATAAAAATATGGAAAGGAAACATGGGTACATATATACATAAGAATGAAATCACACTTTACCCATAAAACATAGGCACTTTAACATACCTCGTCAAATCAAGAATAAATCATAGAAATAATAAGACATAAAAGGTAACTTGAGGAATTCATAATATTCTTACGTAGGGCGTAACCCTCTTGGTTACGTTTGGAATACCCACCACAGTATATTCCCTAAATCTCTTCGGAGAAACCTTAACGTTTCACTCCTTCGCGTTACCCAATGTATTGGAGAGCTATATCGGGCTCACCCGCCCTTAGTTTGTCACGGAACCACCCGTTTTCATAACAATGCCCAAGAACCATAACATAAACATATCACATAAAACATGCATAAAGGATACATAACATTTACACATTTCAATCATAATATAACATTTTAGGATATTGAAATAATGAATCCATTCAAAAAGAAACCATTTCCAAAACCATTTAAAACATTTAATAAAGAGATTTTTGAATCAAAGTGTCCCATACCACCTTGAAGATTTAGAAAATTTTAAACCATTAATATCCATATAAATAAATCCTTAAAACCATTTTAAAAACATGGATATTAATAAGAACAAATCATTAAAACATTTAAAGCGATATTTTGGTTAAAGGGTTTTTACCGAAATTATAGACACTTGAATACAATAATTGAGGAATAAAATTTAGTCATAACTTTATAATATCATGTGAATAAATGGATTCATGATAAAATATTCCAAAGGACAGTATATACACCACATAAGAGTGAATTGGTGCATAACAACAATTAAGTCTCAATAGAAATGTAAAATGTGTTGAAATCCCTTATAAAGAAGGTATCCTTAAATTAAGGATAAATCAATCTCCAAATTATGTGTGACAAATATAAATACACCCAATATAAGTGGATATTAAGTGTAAAACAATAAAAGCTCATTCACACATATTCAAAGGATGAAATATTCAATAACTACATGTTGAACCCAAAGAAATCGAAATTGGGTTAAAAAGTTCCCTTGGTAAAATTCGACAGCCTAACAACATCACTTCAAAATTCAGAAAATGAGTTGATGAGAGATAAAAATGGTATCTCATCACTTGGACATAAACTTTACATCAATAAGGATATAAAATAACATATCCCAACATAATAGTATGTGAATTAAAAGACATAACAAAATATGTCTTTTAAAAAGAGGAGGGTGAAAGGTCCCCTTACCGAGTTGGGTAACTTTCGAAACGTACACCCCATAGAAGAAGGGTGATAAAATGAACATTTTAATACCCATAAATAAAATTATACTACAAAAATTGTATAATAATGGGCATTACATACACCACTCAATGGAAATTGTGGAAAATGTATCATAAATATCACGGGAACAAAAGTGAGATGAAAAATCCCTTACGAAAACTCGGCAGCCTAACGGCGCCACTTAAAACTTCCAAAAATGGATTTATGAGATCAAATAGGGTCTCTCATAATATGACCATAAAAATTACAGTATGATGAATATAAAATAACATCCCCAAACTTAAGAAATATGAGCTTAAAACAAATGACATAAAAGAGAGTACTTAAAAAGAAAGAGAGGAGTAGGATCCCTTACCTCAAGTCCAACTTCTCTTGTTCATTTCTTTATATTACTGAATAATAAACTTTGGTCAATTTATAATTTCTTAAGGACCTCCTATAAAGATTATTATTCAGTTCATATCACATATTTTAATGTTATAATAATTGGTTAATAATATGAGTTCATATCAGACGTTTTTGTCGATGTTTGGTACATGAGTCAAAAATTGAACTTGTTGGAAAATAATTTTCCATGTAGTTATAGTTACATCATATCTAGAATAGTATTGATGTTTTAAATATCATATATATCCAGTATATATCCATATTATACTATTCCTTATCATTTAGAGATAAAAATTAAAAGCACCGTTCATGGAGACGGTAGGCCGTACGTACGCATGAACGCTACTTTAATTTTTTTGTCATATTAATGGAATTAAAACAAAAAGAAAGATATATATATTTTTTATAATTACATAATTATATCCATAATTTATATGTAATATATTACAAATATATCCATTATATATATATACTTATAATAGTACATAACATTTTGAGATAAGAAATTAAATGTACCGTTCATGGAGACGGTAAGCCATACGTACGCATGAATTCTACTTCCATTTCTATTTCATATTTAATGGAATTAAAACATAATGATACATAATATTATTTTAATTAGACTATGGTATCATATATAATATCATTAAATATATCCTTTATACGTACCAAATATTCTATTAATGAATCAAATCACTTTGAGGGGGCGGTAGTCCGCACTTCCTTAAATGAAGATATCGTGTTTACCCATAATGGAAACCATAAAGGTATTCCATAAATGAAAAATAAAGAAGCTTAAGTAAAACATAAACATATTATATATCATATATAAATATATTGTCATATTAATGGCCCCCTTTGAAGGTGTTAGAAGAATGTTGAACAATCATCGTTTCGTGAGGCAGAAATTCGCCATCCACAAAAACAGTATGTTCTTTAACCATTGGATGTAGGTGTGTGTAATTTTAGCTCGAATCATTATTATAAAAACATCCTAGTATATTTAAGATACTGTATTTGTTACAAAATAAATGAATAAAAAGAGTTTAGGGGTTTGGAGAAGTAAAATAAAACAAAAGGACTCAAGTGAAGACATTACCTTAAAATCGGGTAACTCCCTTTGGTTTGAGCTCAAAGGCTTCCTTGGGAAGACTTCTGCCCAAAGTGAGGCTTCAAGGAGTTAGAGAGGGATCTGGAGAGGCAATATGGTCAGGGTTGTGCCGAGCCAAAGGCTTTGGAAGTGTGGTTAAGGAGGTAGAGGTGGGGTCCTTTTATAAGAGGAGAGGAGGGGCACTCTTGGAAAGTAAAGAAATTTTACTTTATTTTAGAATGAGTTTCGGATTTTAATGGTCCCACATTGATGTGTTTCGAGGATAAGGTGATAAGGGTTCGAAATCCATCCATACAATAGGTTTTGGACATGTTTAGGTCTTATATTTTACATTATCTTTCCATTTTAATTAAATCGTTAAATAATGAGGTCATCGCTGCATCATCATGATGTCATAAATAATTTAATTTATTTAATGTCTAAAAATTATAAAACAAAATACTATGATGTAGGAAATATTTTTAAATTTCTAATGAATATTTATAGTCCAAAAGATCATTTATTTAGACAAAATTAAAAATATTTTACTTAGGTGATACATTCTTTGTTACATTTAACATTCTTTAAAAATAAAAAGATAAAAAGTCACTTTCTCAGAAAAGTGATTCCATGGGGCTCCCAAGTCTGGCACAAGGCATCCCATGGTCGTTAGTGATACACCCAGTAGCCTTAGGACACATTTTGTGGTCATTTGTTATTATTATGATATTATTTTATTATCTTTAACTACCTGATTACTCATTAATCAAGATAATTAAAGATAATTACCGTCGTTACTATTCATAATGTCCAAAAACAAAAGAGTCTTAATTACATAATTTGAACCTTCTGATTACAAATATTTAATACATTTTACCAAATTCCAAACACATAAATTGCAATAATTAATTTAAAAAAACTTCCCGTTGTCAAAACAAATAGCGGGTTTTTTAGAAACAATATTTATGAAAAGTTTGGCACTTGTCTATGCCTAATTCCAAAGTGAAATTAATCCCAATGACCATGATTGGATTAAATGGTAAAAATTTATTCTAATTAAACTTTAAAACAAATTAAAAAGATAATATAACCATATAATTAAATTATATGAAAAGGCAGATTTGATGTAAAATGCAGTATTTTTCACTATTCATTGAAAAATGAACATTGTCAGAAAAATACCAAAAATTAACCCAATGTAAATTTCAATGTCCCAATAACAAATAATATGTTTATTTTGAAAAATAGAGCTTATAAAATTGTCAAAAGTTTTATTTAAAAATGGTTTTCCATCAAAAGGTAGTAAAACAATCTCTTAAAAATACTAGTGTATTCAATGGTTAAGATTGGATTCATTTGTATTTTAAGCCTCTAAAATTTATTGGATAAAAGTAAAAACATTTAACAAACATATATAATCGTATTTTAGTTATTTCTATTAATTCCCACCAATACAACGGCTATGTGTTAACTACTATTTAAAATAATATTATTTTATTATTAGAGTGCAACGTAAGATTTAAAACGAACTCGTTGTTGCGTATTGGGTAAGCCATCGAGCATAGCGTTCCATTTAAATTAATATTGACATTTTTTCCACAAATAGGGATAAATATAAAAATTTCATATTCTTTATTTACCTGGGGTGTTACACAAACCCAATGAAAAACTCTAATATCTAAGATCAATGAGACCCTCAAAAAAATTTAGTCCATTTACTAGGTAAAATTACCATTTTATCCACCTAGGGCCCAAGACCCTAAAACATAAGAATTAGATAAGCCCCTCGCATGGTAAGAAACTCAGGTCTCTAAATTAAGGGCCACCAGGTACTTATAGATCAATATTAAACCATCACTATTAGATAGGATATATTAGTAATATCATTATATCCATCTAGAGAATCTATGTATACTACTCTCAATGGTTGGTGGATCTCATCCACCCCACACATGGATGGTAGTCGCGTAATACAAATAAAATATTTGAAAAATATTAACATCTATCACATCCCTTGTCAATCTTCTTACTTAATGAATAACTCTGGGTGCACTATCATGTGATGTTGAATAAGTATCTTTATAGAAAATTCCATACCATAAAGATAGTTATACACTAAGTCTACCTCAAACCCAGAAATATGGGTGAGAAAGGAATAAATACCCAGTACACCTTCTTCCACCTCGATCGTATATATGTGGGAAAGAATGTATGTAAACTCTTGGATGAATCATCATATATCTCAAACCTATGTTATTGGGAGATATTTAGATCAATACTCTTATATATCATCAATATCATTTGTTGGAAATACACTAGAATAGTTATATTGTTTTGTATGATATACCTGATTCATAGCATGTGATATGAAATAAAGATGTATCTATCATAAAATACAACCAGCATCAATCATAGTGTGGAATTGAATAAGGATACTGGATATCAAGTACATGGATTATGCTATATCATCCACAAACATACATTATCATAACGTATGTCGGCTATCAAGTGTTGGAAGTCGACATTTGAATCACTAAATTAAATAAAGGGAACCTATATAAAGGGATGGGATCTCCCTATTGAATAGGTATAATACTGATGATCTATATTTGAAGCTCTATCATCCTACTTGTTCACCATCCATCTTCAAATACAAGGTGATAGAACATATTTGGTATCCAAGGGTTTTCTTATGGCATATAAGGATCCTAGTAGATAGTTTAATCCCTATGGATGCAAGAGCCTGACAACTATTTCTTTGTGATCTACATCAATAATACTCGATTATATTTGATGTAAATAGATCTCACTACGATAAAGGTATGCCTATATATTTTATTTTCTTCAAGTTGTATGTTAGTTCGGCGATGATCAATCTAAAAAATAAATAAGTTTATTTTTCTACCATGATCATGATATGGTCCTATAAAACCCATCAACGATATCAAATCCATGATCATTAATGAATCAACATGTTCCTCTACTTTTTTTATGAAAAAATGACATATTGTAATCTTCTTGAGGCCATATTGTATCATATGATATAACATGGTTGAATGTCATCCACTGGAATATCATATTACATTACTTTACATCACCTTATAGGATAATGTAATATGGATTACTTAATCATACGACCGATGTGTATCATAAGGTGTGATGTAGCAAGGACCCATGGTTTTATTATGTACCATAAGCTATGATATGGCTGATATTGTAGTCTACAACTAAAATATGGGTTGTTTGAAAATAGGTAATTGTTTCATAATGATGATATAGTGTATATCATCAAATATGAATGGTAAGTTATAATATCACTTATTATAAGCGATAAATAATGGTGAATCTTTGATATGTAAGGGTTACTCTTTGATATGTAAGGGTTACTCTTTGATAAATAAGGATGCCTATTAGATACATAAGGGTTACTCTATGATATGTAAGGGTAACACTAATAATTAAATGTAAATCCATATTTTTTCATGAAAACAAAGCTTTGGGTCATAATGATGATATAGCTTATATCTTAAAATACAACACGTACCTTATGATGGAACTTATCTTAAGAACTGATTCTAATCATGTATTATGATTTATCATAAAATTCAATCCTTGAAAAAAAATTAAGAAAATTAATATTTTGGATAAAATTTTTCATAATTTATAAATTATTTATAAAAGATAAGTGCTAGTCATTTTAAATAGGATATTTTCATGCCTAGAATAAATATGAAATGTTCATATTAATATCTCATGTTTGGAAAATAAATAAATTTTTTGTATATTTATTTATTCCTTTGGAATATTCATATTTAAAATTGATTACGAAATGTGAATATTGTTCGTGATGTAATTTATATGATAAATTGTTTCTAATAAAATTTTGATTTCATGTATTACATACTAGGGATAGAAACATAAAATTTAGTTTTCATCTACAATAACTTCCATTTATAATTAAAGTTATTAGCTAGAATTTCATTTCGTGATATAGTTTATACATATTAGGTATTATATTTATGATGGAATCAGAATCTCTCTTGAGTAAAGTATCTCTAGGTGTAGGGACTTTGGGTGATACTTTCCACTAGTCTAGAGTAATATTCATTATTCTAAAAAAGTGGTGGTTGGCCCTCTATGGAACCATACTTACTAATGTGGGGATTTCTAATTACATATAAATCTAAACCTATATATAAATATTTCATATAACGTTTTTCATAATATATAATTGCATATGTGTAAATATGTTTATATTTAATATTTTGGTGAGTGACATAGATTTTTGGGTTGTGTAAAAAGTTACACATTAATATTGTTTGAATATACTAATTTTTTGTATTGAATAGGGATTCTAAAACTAAATCCTTAGAAGAATGCACACATAAAGAAATAAAACATGAGATAATAAATATTTTATGTGATTTAATAGTTATGAATTTAATAAGAACATGATATATATTATATTGGTGATACTTTAAAAGAAAACCCTCAAGTACTAAGTGTGAGATTCCTTCCACAGTGGCACTTTTAAAGACCTCAATCATCCAACCAGGTAGGTCACGAAAACTTTAGGTCCTTCTAGAATATCTTACATTAGGAAATTAAGTAATGGGTGAGACTAACAGAATCAGGTTCCCATTATTAGAATTTTATTTGGGTTAAAATTATATGGGAGTCCCTAATAGAATTAGATTACTGGAGGAATAGAGTGGATATTATCCATATGATGAATTGGGAAAAGGATTGTCCACTCAACTATCCAAGAATCATATGTTATATGATTTGAATTATTGTCTACATAAATATCTAAGTGAATGGAGAAATACTAAAGTGAACTAAAACATAGTGAAATATAGATCCTCACTCAGTTAATAGATATGATTTATTATGTCATCATTTTTAGTGGGAGTACTTTCATTACAATTATGGAATGAAAATATATCAAACATGATACTCACACATAGATGTGTATTTATTATAGATTATAGAGTACGTAATATTAATTATTTTGAGGTCACTTATTTTAATGGACTATAAAACTGTTCTAGATTGGTATCTAAGGTTAAGAAGTGTTCTCGGAGAGAATAATTCTAAGCATTTGAATGTGACTATTATAGAAATACATTTCTAAAGATCTAACTCATGGGTATTAGATACTAGTGTGAATTATAAGTTTATTCAAATAATTATAGAATTAGATATATTAAATAATTTAATAAAGGTTAAGTTGATCTATATATTGGAAATGGAGAAATTGTTGCTATATTAGAGTTCATCACTTATGATCTAAGTCTACCTAGTGGATTAGTTCTAGAATTGGAAAATTGTTATTTTGTTCATTCCACAAGAAAAGTTTGATTTCTATATCATGTTTTCACAAGATGGTATTTTAATTTATTATTCTGAATAATAGTTGTTATATATATAAATATGAAATGTTTTATGGAATAGGGAATATAATAAATTGTTTACACATTCTAAATATGGAAAATCTTATCTATAACATTTATAATAATAATTCTAAGGTTGATTCTAACCCGACCTACCTTTGGAATTGTATCCTTATATATATAAATGAGAAACACATTCAAAGTATCCAGAGAAATGGATTTTTTGAATCATTCGATTATCAATCATTTGATAACTATAAATATTTTTTATTAGGAAAAATTACCAAAGAACCTTTTAGTGTAAAGGGTGAGAGGACTAGGTGACTATTGGATCTATGCATAGTGATTTATTTGAACAAATGAGTACATAGGAAAGTTGTGGGTTTAGTAACTTCATAACCTTTATCAATGACTTTGTTTAGTATGGTTATATGTTTCTATTGTGTGATAAGTAGGATTTTTTTTTGAAATGTTTAAATAGTTTCAAAATGAATTATAAAATCAACTAGGTGAAAGTGTTATGATTATCTAATTAGATCGGGATTTTGAATACTTAATCTAGGAATTCACTGATCATCTCAGAGATTGTGGAATTACTCCTCAACTCACTGATCCTAGAACACTATAGTGTAATGGTGTGTCTGGGAGGCAGAATTATACTCTTTTGACATGGTTTGATTTTGTTTTAAAAGGTTGGGGTCGAAGCCTCAATTTATTATTTAAAACAAAGACCTCTTTAGACTGGGAAGAGGGTGACCCACTACATATCCTGAATGCCCAAGGCCAAGTGGCCTGAATACAAGCCTTGAAAGCCCATTTTTTGGCCCAAAGGACCCCTCGGTGAATAGTACTGCTACAGTACCCACGCTGCTACAGTCCCCACTACAGTAACCGCTGCCACTACAGTACCTATTACAGTCCCTCCTCCGCTACAGTGTTGCTGCTGCTACAGTTCCACGGCTGCTACAGTACCCTACTACAGTACCCAGAAATTCACCCTTGCCCGGATTTGATCCCGGGTCTTTTGGGTGCCAAGCAGGAGCTTGTACCACTAGGGTACAAGCTCGTTGTCTTTTACATGGTTTGATTGATGATGAGTTAGTGTGAACTTACTATTTCATTCTATAGATATTATTTGTAAACTAATTAATTCATACATAATTTTGTTTTATCTAAATCATTCATAACGACATCATACAATATATGGAATGTTAAATATCCCAAAATGTGTTTTATGAAGGTTTGGGGTGCTGAAGAACTCATAATACATTTGGATTCTGATAAACTTAACCCTGAATAAATGAGATGTTTATTTTTTATTATCCCATGTAAATTATGGGTTATTATTTCTATAATCCTAATGAACTTAAAGTTTTTGTGGAATGAAATGGTATATTCTTTAAGAATTAATATATTTGAAAAGGATCCAATGGGAGAAAATTAGATCTTGTAGAAGTTCAAGACTAATAAATAGGAAGTGTTCATAAGATATAAATTGAGTCTGTTCCATAAAAAAGTTATAGAAGAAGAACTGACTCATGTTACACAGGAAACTGGAAGGTATGGTAATATTCATAAGGATCCCAAAAGATATGGATTTATTATATAAAATCATGATGCATTAATGTTCATAGATGATGAACCTACTACCTAAAAATATTCCATTGAGATTTATGATTCCTAGAAATGGTTAAAAGATATAAAAACTGAAATGGATTCTATATACACTAACCAACTCTAAAAATTGGTGGATTATCCTAAATGGGTGATACCCTAAGGGTGTAAGTTCATTTTTCATAAGAAAGATAACATAGGCAGCATAGTTTCTACCTAAAAAGAGTTCTTGGTAGAAAAGGGTTATAGAAAAATTCATCATACTGATCATTAAGATAACTTTTCACCAGTTATGATCAAAAGTACTTTCATATATTTATTTCTATAATATCTCATTATAATTATGAGATATATCAAATGGAATTCAAAATCACTTTACTTAATGAGAATTTAGTTGAGGATGTGTATATGATATAGCTGGAAGGTTTTGAGTTCCAAATGAACCAACTAAGCTTTGCAAGTTACAATTGACTGTTTATGGATTGAATCAATCCTCTTAGAGTTGGAATATCTAGTTTGAAGGTAAAATCAAAGATTTTGGTTTCATAAAAAAAATTGTGGTTATTTTTCATAAAAATATATTAGTGTAATTGTGGTTGTATTTCTGTTATTATATGTATATTACATACTACTTATCAGAAATTGTGTCCCTGTTTTATATTCTGTAAATGTGTGGTTGGGAAAATGTTTCTCGATTAAATACATAGATGAAGTAACCTACATGATGGGTATGAGTATCTATTGATATATATATTTAATAGGTTTTTATGACTGAGTCAAAACACATATATTTGTAAATTTCTAAATTGGTTTACCATGGGAAACTCTATGAAGGGGTGTTTACTAGTATTCCATGGAATGAATCTTAGAAAGATTCAAAATCTTTATAAATAGTTATAAAACATGGATAATACTCCTTATGAGTCTACCATAGGATATATCATGTACTTCATGTTGTGTACTAAAGTATATGTTCCTTATGCTTTGAACATTATGAGTAGGTACCAATCTAATCCTGGTGGGATCCACTGGATTATTTTTAAAAACATCCTTAAGTACTTAAGAAGAAGTAAGGATGTGTTCTTGGTCTTTAGAGGTGAGAATGATATCAATTTAAAGGGTAACAAAAATTTAGTTTCCAATCAGAAGAAGATGATATGAGATCTCAATTTTTTTTTTCTTAAATGGTAAAGCGATTGGTTGTAAGAGTTTCAAACAATCCACCATAATGGACTTGAAAATAGAGTCAAAGTACACCGATATATCAGATGTTGTGAAGGAATTTGTTTGGGTTAAGAATTTCACTTTTAAACTTTGGCTCTTTCTTATATTTGAGGTATAAATATAGATTTACTATGCCAAAATGGATATATTACTCAGACCAAGGAACCTCAGTCCCACCAAGTATCCAAAAACATAATTTACAAGTACTCTATCATTCTATAGATCTTTAGGGTGATATAAAGATCTATTCGTTGGTTACAAATGATAATGTAGTGGATCTAATAACAAAAAAATTAGTGGAAAAAAATCATGAGCGTCATTTTTAATCTCTTTGTATAAGAAACATGAGAGATTGGATGTCATTGTTGTAAAATTCATCATGATTTTATAATAAAGGTAATATTTATTTATCATTCTTTCATGTGTGATTCATTTTCTATGGATTGTGATGATATGTTAATATTATCACGAGTATAATATTATAATCGATACAAATAGCTATATATTATATAAAAATAATAAACTCATGAAATAATATGTTGAGACTTATTATTTGGACTGGATTGCTAAAGTATATCGTATAGAATTTAATATGGTCAATGATATACTCAGGAATGTATTATTATTATGAATCCTCATTACCTAAGGTTGGAAATATTCCTAGAATGATAACCTTTATACTTTGATACCTTTTTTATGAAATCCTTGAGGATTAGGTAATCAGGGGTGGTTGGGTATGTTGTTGACTATGTCATCAGTTAGAGAAAAGACAAAATGAAATTTATCAACTTTTATAATGAGTTAAAGACATGTGTCCCTTAATTTAATTAGATTAATGAAATGAAAAATCATTCTTAGTTTAGTTACATGTGATATACTGAGCTATTGGGATTAATGTAACTTGATCTATTCATTCAATCTGGTTAACCAATTTTAAAAAATCATAAATGTATGAATGGTCTATACTAGAATGACATGTTCCTTGTCTAGTGGTCATTCGATGTTATGGATAAAGGGATTATATTGGTATATATATAATTTCAATAATATATATTGTGGTGGAAATGTTCATATAGAGATATGAGTATGTTTGATCATGATCATACCAGACCCCTTTGTAGCTTGGGAAGAACATGTGTTTTGTTAGAGGCCACTCTTTACTTACATCTATGAAATCAATATTTTCTATTTGTTTTCAATGATACAAATTCTTATAGGTTCACACAATTAGGCCATAGGATAAGGGTTATATTTTATAAAATTTTTTTGTTCCAATATAAAGAGATATTGATAATCTATATCCAAAATGTTTTGGATAGATTCACAATCAGTTGTGAAGTTTTTCATAAAGTATTTTTTGGATTCTAGTGTAAGTGGGATATTGTTGGAAATGTACTAAAATAGGTATACCGTATTATATGATATACTAGAGTCAAATCTTGTGGTATTTCATGAATATGCCTCTATCATAAAATATGATCAGTATCTATCATAGTGTAGTATATATAAGAGATATGATATATCTAGTGTATATATCATATCACATATTCCACAACAGTTTACTATAGTTATGAATCAATGATTTTATCCATTTATGGATATGTGAATTGAATATAATATTTTGAAATGTTCAAACAATTATATGCTCAACAAACATACATTATCATAATGTATATGGTTTATCAAGTGTTGTTTGAATCCCTTCATTGAATAAAGGGAGCCTATATAAAGGGATGGGATCTCCCTATTGATTAGGTATGATACTGATAATCCATAGTCTAATATCTCTCTCTTATTTCATGTTTACCATTCATATTTTTGGAGAAGATGTTAGAAAACCTTTTTTGTTTTGGTTTACTCTCATAGTGTACAGTGATCCTAGGGGCCAGTTTCATCCCTATAGAGGTAAGATTATAATGGTTGTTTCTCAATGATATATATCAATCAAAATAAATCATATTAAATATACATGGATATCATTTTGATAAATTTATTCATGTATATTTTATGTTTTTTATCTTTTATGTTGGTTCAGTGATGATAGATTGGAAAAATAAATGGGTATCTTTTGCTATCATTATCATGAGATCATCCTCCAAACCCCATTAGGATTAAAACTAATGTTATGAGTGATAATAAAAACAAATTTTTTATCATAATCTCTATCCAAAGGAATTCACCACTTTAGTTATTAAAGTCCATGTTATCATTCCACATTAGCTTTCCAAGAATCACAAGTCATCTTCTAAAAAAATAACCCTATAAAGAATGGTTCATCTCTACTATAATGTTTCATAATATTGTTAAGTTGATTATTCTTTTCCTTTTATGGATCATGTTATTATTATTTAAAAAAATTCATCCATAATTCATTCTATAAATTTATAATAATTTATTAAATTAATGATATATCTATATATATATATATATATTATCATCAAGATAACTTCATTGAGTTTTCACCTTAATCACATAATTAAAATATTCAAGTATTCTTTTCTAATTACAATCTCTTAATTAATTAACTTGTATCTATTTTATTCTATGTAATGTTATAATAAATTTTTTAATAATTTGATTTTATTTCAATTAATCATACGATATATCCAATTTAATATCAAAATAATTATTTATATCCTTTACATGTACTAAATTCTATCATATAAAACTCATTTTAGTATAATGAATAAATAATTAATTTTTAATTCATCAAAACATCATAAAGAAAATCGTTAATGATTTAATGATTTCTCTTTTTCTCTTTTTCATACCCATTTATTTTTAATTGTCATAATAATATTTATAATTATCAAAATAATTGATTGAAATTCCTCGTGATTTAATCCACATTATTATATTAATCTCATACCACAGTGATAATCAATAATGAATTGGTGTATTTATTTCATCTCAAATACTCAAATTCAAAATGAGTAATATTATTTTGAGTTTAATGATAATTTACTTAATTGTCATAAAATTATAGTCATACAGTCATAGAATAATTTTTCATAGTCACACTAAGATTAAAATCTTATACAAAATCATATCTACTTCAAAAATAGAATTATTCCTTGAAGTTAAGCATAAGATAAAACCAACACAGGATCGTAACATACCTTTAATGAAAATTAGCTAAATATTTTAACCAAACTACTCTAAAAAAATTTAAACCATGTTTCATTGGGTCTAGGGTGCCAATACGAGCTCAACGCAACTTTCAACATTGAAAAACCCAGTAATGATCCCCTAAAATCCTCATTACCATTCAACTAATCATAGGATGACACGCGGACCCCCCCCCCCCCCCCTCTAAACTTAGGACCTTTGTTCCTTGCTAGTCACACCTCCCTTCACATAACTGCATAGTATTAATTTGATATAAATAATCCATAGATTGAATGGAATGTATCCATGTAGCTTGGATCAGTTAAGCCTTGTCTATGTTCTTACATTTCGGAAACCCAATCGCATATATTAGATGGTCATGATCATACAGTACCTATGATGTAATATTCACCTCACTGCACCAAGGAATAGTCCTAGTGGCCGATTCAATGCCATCAGATCAAAAACTGAATATCCTCAATTTATTTTATCTTTTAGTATCATCTTTCCACCTTTACTATCCATTATTGTGGCCTAAACCCCAAAGATAGAAACTACTTAATGGACACTAAATTTTTATTGTATGTTTTTTTTAGTGAAATAATCAAATAAAAGTAACTTTTGAGTTGTGAATCAAAATTTTAAGCCACTAGAATTTAGAGGGGAGGTAAGAAAACAAGGAAACATATATCTATAATAAAAAAATTCATACATTATATCATTTAATTCTTGGTATTATTTCATTTACTTCATCATAATCTGATTAAAAATATATTATTTGAAAATTAATTTTTTTACGGTTATAGCTAATTCTCAATTTTAATAAAAACATTATCAAAAAATGTCTTTAAAATATCTGCAAAATGGTAAATCCAAATTTGATAAACTTAATACCATTAGAAATGAACTGATACAAGGAATCAGATTATGGAAACTAATTATCAAGAATTTTAAGTTTTGCCCTTAATATATAAGAGAGAAGTTTGAGATCATCAAGCTTCTCCCTAAGAATAACCTCAATATATAACTTATCATAAATCAATTAAAAGTTTATCAACTTTATCATTGTTAAATTTTTCTCTTATGTGAATTTCATGTCACAATTCATTCATTAGAGAAAGGAATGAGAATATAGATAATAATTTCTCTATGTTATCAAAAGAAAATATAAGATTGATAAATAAAACCTCTTTTCATGTAAAATCTATGATCATTGATGAATTTTATGACCTTGGTGTGTCTTTTTATAGAGGATTTTCTAGGTTTAGGTTATCTGTATATAAATCTAAAAAAAATATTTGCATGTGCCTATCAATATACATACATACATAAACATATATAAACATGCATGCATGCATGTAGGAATTCATACATATAGAGTTTTTGGATAAAAGAATATTCTGAATATATTATAATATTTAATTAATATCTCACTACTACCACCAAAAATTAAAATAAAGATAGAAAATTATCAAAATGTCATTCTCGTGGAAAATACTCATTTTAGACTCACTGTAGAAGTCAGTTACTCAATTTGACCCTCCATTAAAGAGGAAATCATAATTTACCCTTTTTAATTAAAAATTTATATTTGCTTTCAAAAAATTTAAATATGTTTATTTATAATTTAAAAAATTCATATAATAAATAAAGGCATCATTGAATCTAAGAAAACCAAAACTGAAGTCAAACATTGTGCACTGGGAAATTAATTCCCAAAGAAAACTTATGCTATTACATAACTGATGTTTCACTCACTCAAATGTCCATTGGTAACTCAAGATTCAATATAAACATATAAGATACATATATTTATAGAATACATCTCAAATTTTTATGGACATTTTTCAATGAATACAAATGAGTTTTTTCAAAATATAGTTATGATAGCATTTTTTACAACGAAACTTGGATTACCCAAAATCGAAAATGGGTCATCACCATCCTTAAGAACATTATCCCTAATTTCTAGAGGAATATAACTAGAGATGAGGGATAAATAATTCCACATGGGAATAATTTCCATTAGATACTTCTCTCAATATATTGTACATTATATTTAAAAAAATAAATATAAAAGAACACAATTAGATACATAAATGTTACAAATGAATGAATACATTGCACAAAAAATAAATTTGACACATCATGTAGTTCAACATATGATAAAAATTAAATAAATTATATATATTCCTTATATAAATGAAACATGAAAAAAATACTAAATAACAACCTGATTTCAACTAATATAATAAGAAACATCCATAGTTACACTTGAAAATCAAGGTAATAAAAATATCATTACATGTGCACCATGGTACACACATGGGGAATGAAGGTCCTAGGTATAGTGTAAGCACTGAATGGGCCATTCCAAACTCGACTATTTACTGTAATCAATGATTAATCCATGATTTACACTATAATAAATATCATGATCAATGGAAATGAATCAAATAATAATTTATGATTGACCATCAGAACCAAGATGTGATATCATCACATATTATTTATAATTAATTTAAACCATTAAATAATTATCTTTTGATTAATTTTTTTAATGGATTTTACAATCTCACTAGATCGTAATTTTTTTTTGTAGGAATCAAGAGTATATTATCTCCAGAAGTGATCCACACATGCTCCATGAACCTCCAAACATTGTCATAGGAATCTATGGGTGCTAACATGGTAGATACTGACTCTTGTATTGTTCACCTTTTATCACCATGATAATCGCTTGAATAATGATTCTCTTTGATCTCTCTAGAATCAAGATTGGTGGTGGAGGAGGATTTCTCTCCATTCTTGATAGTATTTTCGGAGAGGGATCTCCCTTGGGATTTGAGATAACTCTCTCTGAATGTGGTACACAATAAAATAAAATTGGTAACACTTAAAGAAAATAATATAATTGGGTTTATATAACATTATGTTAGAAGATAATAATTTCACATGTGACCTTATTGTTTTTCTCACTTTATACAAAACTCCATGAAAATAATAATAACAATAATAATAATATTTTTCAACATGTTCTAAGATTATGAATTAAATTAAGTATTATTCATTCGAATAATATTCAATATATATTATTTCCCACCATACCATTAATCTTGGTTCGTCACTCTACAATATTTATCAGACCTTGAGTAGTGACCATTTACTTAATAAATAAATATCACTACATTAATTTCCAATAAATATTTAAATATAATATTCACTTAATAGAAAATAACTATTTATTAAATATTCTACTCACAAAATATTCTCTCGAATAATGAGGGACGGAATATATGTGATCAAGAAAACATTATTAATTATTAAACCACTTGTGGGAATAATATTTATTCAACTTGTTAAATATTAAATAGTAATATTATTTAACTGAGGTTCTAAATACACTTAGTGTGTGACCCTGTAGGTATCTTTCTCAATGGTATTAGGAAAATTAGCCCAAAGTCCAAGGGTAGAATATAGAATCATATCAAGGAACCTATATAGATAGAATTTAATGTTGAAATGACATAAAACCACATAAATACTTATTGTGTAATATAATACCTTTATCTCGATATCTCTAATCAAGCATATTTTATGCTAGTATCATCAAATTATGTTCCCTATGTGTCTTTATTTGACTTTTAAAAAATTGAACTTGCCTATAGAACACCATGTCCATGTATTTATTTAGGATATATCATATCCATCAAAGGGCATGATATTTCAAATTCCATTAAAGAATAGAAGAGAAAAACTCTTTATCATAATATTCATTAATGAAATATTACTCCTGACACACCCAACGTATCCTAGTTCACCACAAGCATATTTCATCTTAGTTTTCACCAATACATCAAAATGTGTGACTCATAACATCCATTAATAATATTATTAAATTTGATGGACTAATACACACATCTTTATATATGAACATCTAATGAAACCTAAAAATTTGGATTTCCTATTGGGGGTCCCTTTTCTAAATTTCCTACAATGGAAATTACCAAGGGCCTACACTATGAGAAGGTACCTCAAATTATAATGAGTATCCACCAATGATATCCTATATAATTATTTTCCTTCAAATGATTTCATCTAGTTATTGAATATATATTTAAGAATACTATCATTGAAATTTTAGGTACTCATCATAGTTGGGAACAACTATGAACATCGAGTGTGATAGCTACTCTTTGAATAGTATCACATACTATGTCACATAGAAGAACAGTCATGAGCTGATAATAATTATATTAATATTCAAAATAATGAATATAGTTTATCCTAAAGTACATAGAAGTTGACTTTATGGAACCAGCTCTAATAAAATCCTACTTTCACTAGATATAAATTCTAACAACCTTTAGTTTACTAGATCTCACATGATATGTATGCTTCTACTGAGATGGGCCTTTAATCAAGGGGTCCACCATGTTTTCTTCCATGGAAAATTTTATTACTATAACTTCAACCCTCTAAGAAAAATCCCCGAATATGTGATACTTCTAGAGTATGTGGTTTGTTTGTTGGTGTGACCTTGGATCTTTTTCAAGATCCATTGTTGTAGTATTATCATAATACAATGTGATATGGTCCTTAATTTATGATACCACATCAAGATCCAGGAAAAAGTTTCATATCCAAATGGATTCATTAGCTACTCTAAAATCTACTATATATTTGTAATCCACTATAGAATTAGTGACAACTCGAAACTTTGAACTCTTCCAACTCACATTTCCTCTATTGAGACATAAAATATATTTGGAATGTGGCTTCAAATAATTATGATCCATTTGAAAATGATCATCATTATAACCCATGATAACAAGCTCCTCATCTCCCCTATACACCAGGAACATATCCTTAGTTCTTCTCAGCCACTTAAGGATGGACTTAACAGCAGACCAATGTTTTTCTCTTGGATCATCTAGATATCTAATTACCATTATTAATGCAAAGAAAATATAAATTATTATATATAACATGGCATACATGATTGATCCAATCACTAAAGTGAATGGGATATTACTCATTATCTCTTTCTCATTTTTTTAAGAAACATTTTCTTAGAAAGATGTATACCATGTGAAACTAGAACAAATCCCATTTTGGGTTGTTTCATACTAAATCTATTTAATATATGGTCAATGTATATACATTGAATTAGTCCAATAAACCTATTAGATATATCATGAATGATATTTACCTCTAGAATCTAGGCCGGTTCACTTAATCCCTTCATGGAGAAACATTTGTTTATCTATACATTAATATACTATGAGACTAGTATGACATTTCCAAAAAGTAATATTTCATCAACATATACTACAAGAATGATGAACAAATTCCCCTTAAAATTATTATAAAAATATGGCTCATATAAATTCTTAATAAAACCAAAATTGTTTATATATTTATTGAATAAAATGTTCCATGAATAGGATGTATTCTTCAATCCATAAATGGATCTCTGTATCTTGCATATGTTTTTGAATAAACTGGTGTCACAAACCCTTATGGTTGTGTCATTGAGACAACTTCTTGAATATTACCATTAAGGAAATTTGTTTTGACATCCATATTTAAAATTTAATAGTCATTTTAATCTATTGTATCAAGTCTAATTATGATTGATTAAAACATGGAAATCAGTGAAAAGTTTTTTTCATATTCAATGCCTTAATGTTGTTTAAACTCTTTAGCAACTAACCTTGATTTATAGGTACTCACTCTTCTTCCATGTCTAGTTTTCTCTTGAATACTAATTTTCACCCAACAAAATTTTCATCAATTAGTAGATTTACCAGAACCCAAACATAGATTTGATACATGGAATCCATTTTATAATTAATGGAATCTTGAAATATTATAGATTTTGAGCCCTCTACAACATCTTTAAATGAGATAGGTTCATTATTTTCAACCAATAATGATTCATCATCTTCAATTACTAGAAAACCATATCTCTTTGGTTATCTTACCTCTCAGATGCTTCTACCCAATACTTATATTACAATAACAAATTCTTCTATAGGGACCTATGGAATATGTTCCTATACTAACTCTTGTGTATCTTTAGAATCAACTTCATCGGAATCAATCTTTCTACCACTATCCTTCTTGAGTATGTGGTCCCTCTCAAGAAAGATGGATTATTTGGTGATATTCACCTTCTTGACTAAGGGTTTTTATAGGTATTATCCCTTTGTTTCCTTGGAATACCCTATAAAGATACACCTTTTCCCCAGGGTTTTAGTTTGTTTCATGAAAAGTCCTTAAAAAATGCCTCACAACCCCATACATGTGTATGTGACATAATGTGTTTATTTTCACTCCATAACACAAATTGAATTCCATTTTCAAATTTAGTTGGAACTCAGTTTAGTGTGTATGTTACAGTATTTAATGCATACCCCCGAAATGATAATGGAAGATCTATATGACTCATCATCAAACTTATCATTTCAAGAAATGTATACTTCCTCCTTTCACTAACACCATCACACTATGGTGTGTAAGGTGGAGTGATTTGAGATATAATCCAAAACACCAATATAAATTAGATAAACTCTTGGTTAATATATTCACCACCTCGATTTGATTGAATCCTCTTTATCTTATTTCCAAGTTGACTCTCTACTTCATTATTGAATTCTTTTTAATTTTTCAAAGGACTCAAACTTATATCTCATCAGTTACACACGGTCTTATCTACTCAATATATCATTAAAAGTTATAAAGTAAGAATACCCACCTCCATATTATACTAGAAATGTTCTATACAAGTCAGTGTGTACTAATACTATAAGATATGGGTCTCTTTCACCCTATCCACTGAATAGTGGTTTGGTCATTTTCCCTTGTAAACAAGCATGAAATCTTTCAACTGGTTTTAGATCAAAATAAGTCTAAGTAACCATATTGATATAACTTTTTAATGTGCTTCTTGTTTGCATAACCAAGACAATGATTCCATATTTGGGTGTTATATGAGTCATGCGAACATGATTCCTCAACTTATAATACTTGGTTTTCATAATTTAATACATAAATACCATTATTTAAATGTTTCATACCATAAAATATGTTGTCCTTATAAAAGAAAAAAAAAATATTTCCAAGTATGAAAATAATACCATCTGTATCTAGGAAAGATACAAAAATTATATTCTTGGTAACATTCAGTACATAATAACAATCTATTAAAACTAGTATCATTACTATTTTCAATAAAAAGGTGGTAATATCCAATATATAGAGTAACCATTCTCACGCCATTGGAAGAACACATAATCCATGTCTCCTCTATAAATATTTCATTACCTACATAGTTATTAAATTTGCATATAGATGTGAGCACCACAAGCTATATCAAATATAAAATGTGTATATATTGAAATATTACACTCAATAATGAATTCACCTTTATCTTCTTCTTACTTTTGGGTCCAGTTCCTCTTCTAGTCACCTTGCTTGTCACAGGAATAACATACCACTTACTTTTCCTTTCCCTACATCTAGATATCTTCCTATTCTTATAAGGATGGTGATCGGGAGATTTAGACTTGTTATAAGTCTTGGGACCCTTTACCTTATTCTTCCTTTTTTTATTCACCATAAGTAATGTGGGTTTCTCAGACCTCATATCCTTGCTTGCTTGGAGAATCAAAGTAAGAAGTTTTGAAAGACTCTTATCATTATTTCTCATATTATAATTGAAAATAAAACTAGATAAGGACTTGGGTAGTGAGTAAAGTGTGATATCTATAAGCAAATCATCTAGAAATTTAATCCTTAATATGTCTAAGCATTCAACGTATCTAAGAATATTAAATACATGAGGCCCATCAATCACAAAATCTCCAAGATTGGTTGTAAATAGAGTATTCGAGATCTCATATCTCCCTTATATCACCTTCACTAGATAGACATACTGAAGGTGATACATCATGTTATATGCATCAATGTCTTCATGTTTCTTCAGAAGCTAATTTGTCAAGGATGTTAGCATGAAACATTGAACATCTTTGGAATAATTCAAATGTTTCTCATAAAGAGATAACTATTCCTCACTGACCTATTTACTAGGAACTTATAGAATAGTTTATTTAATCATATACAATTTTCTTTCATGGAGTAGAATATCATGTAAATTCCTTTTATACTCATGTAAATTTGTTCATATGAGAAGGAATTGTCACCGAAAAATGTGTTTCATGAACTTTTCTATAGAATTAATGATGTGATCCGTAATTGGACAAAAAATTTAGAGTTTGAGTAGATATGTGTCTCCATGCTAGAATAAGATGAGTTATGGATTTCCATATGCCAAAAGAATACTCCACAATGAGGGATAAGTAGAAATAACCCCCCTCTAGGAGTAGGTTGTAGATTTCCAAGATCAATGATCAAAAGGTGTCAACACATTAAAATGAAATTTCCTCATTTATTTCAAGAACATATTGTTCATTCACTATATCAATAAGAGTATATCTCTTCAAAATCTTTGATTTGACTAGTTATGGAGACCAAACGGTCACATGGATCAAATGTTATGGCTCTTGAAAGTTGAAAAACTTTTGTAAAGGAATTTTCATCACCACACATGCCATTCACGAAATCCCATTCATTAAATCCCAACAACTGGTCTATAAATAGACCCCTCCACCTTAAATTTTCATAGGACAGACAAACTATCAAACGATGAATTAGGGAGAGGGTTCTGGTCGCACAGATCCTTCTCCCAAGTAGTTCATCCCTACTTGGGTGACCTGCCATGGCTTGCTCTCAATAGAGTAAGGCCCCCAACCCATCACCTGGGTGACCTAAACCTAGTCAACCCATACCTAGGAAACCCATACCTAGGGAAACCACATGGCCGACCCATATGGGATACCCACGCCTGAATGAACCACCTAGGAAGCCTATTTAGGTAAACCCATTCATCCATATCGTGGAAGTTGTGCCCCCGCACCCCCACTCAGGATCAGTTCCGGGCCATGGTCTTGGGACTAATAAATTTTGGGTTATGACACATATAACCCCACCTCCCATTACAAATCACCATGAGTTGAGACACTCTTCATGATTCCTAAATAAGGGTATCCTCTTTAGGAATAAGGCCCAACTAGAACAAGGGTATCCACCTTAGGAATAAGCCTCAACCAGTATAAGGGAATCCTCCTTAGGAATAATCCCCAACTATTTATAGGGAATCCATCCTGGAGTAAGCCCCGAGCCTTTCTTGTGGGAGGTTTCACTCATTATTCTCTTCACCCTAAGGTCTATGTCTGAATAGATAGTTAGACCTGAATATCTTGGATAAGAAACAGGAGAGTGAATAGGAACATCCAAGCCTCTCCTTCTTCTCTCGTACCCTTAGACTCTCTGATGTTATTAATATTTTCATGACTTATTATATACCCCCTTTAATGATTTTATATGAAATGTGCATAATTTTTTTGAAATATTAATTATTTAATACAAAGTATAATTTTTTAGCATTTTTATAAGTAGTCCAATTGAATCAGTTTACTATTTTATTAATAAATATCACAATAATGATTCAAATTGTGTGTTTATTATTTTTTAGTATTCCTTATTCAATTTCTCACATATCATTAGAAGGAATCATGGGCCAATTATTCCATTTGAAGGCTTATATGTTCAACACAAGAAGACCCAAATAATTTGTGCTGAAACTGGACCATCAATGATGATTAAGTTACGAGTCTAAATCCAGATTCCCAAATTTTATAAAACTCCACCATATGTTTGGGATTATCCAAAGGAACTATGGATAAAAATTTTAAGGTCCAACTATAATAAAAAGGGGCCCAACTAATGCCTTGAAATCCATCCCACCATTCTGGCCGAGAATTAAAATCCGGACACTATTCATGACATATCTCATGATGTATTCATCAAATCGAGCTGATATTTTGAAGTTTGAAATATGAGATATAGAAGTATGAATTTTTTGAATAAATAATTCAGCTTTGAAAGCACCTTCCTATTGAAAAAGCCTTTCACATTTTGGACTTCAAAAATATTGGATTGAAATGAACAGATTAAAATTGTTTAATCAACTGGCCATAACGTTGGTTACATAGGTCCAAATGACTAAATATTTTGAGAGTGGTCAGAAAATATTATTATATACATCTTTTAAGAAGAAGATATCTCGGGATTTGGATGTCTGAATTTCCAAATCGTCGATCCAAGTGGAGGGACAGATTGGGAATACAAACAGTCCACCTCTTTGGGCTGTAAATGCATCCCTCTCCTCTCCTTCAAAGGGGTTGGCATTTCAAAAGAGAGGAGCACATATTGGCACGACCAAAGCCTTTAAAAAGGCTTGGGAGGACCTTAAATATTCAATTTTTTACTTGAGATACCCTTCCTCCTCTCTTTGTTTCTTTTCACTTTTGTGTTGTTCTTCGTTTGTAATCTTGTAAGTTTGTGTTTTGTAATTCTGTTTTAATGAAAGTTTCTTCTTCAATATATCTTATTATCATCCACCTTCTGTAGTTTAATCTTAATGTTCTTAAAATAGTTTAAATACAGTTTAATACCCTTCCCTTCTTTTTCTTCTTCATTCAATTGAAAATCCATTTTTAATTATCATCATTGTTCATGTGTATGTGTTCGGCGCACCACTCTTTTCTTATCCCTTTATTTTTCTTCTCTTATTAAATTATAATCATAATAATTATAACCAGATTATTAAACACCCAAATATATGAGTAAATATCTCATTGGGGTGAGTTATAATTTAGCTATGTTAGGTGATTGAGAGCTTTTTCTCGATGAATATTATTTGAATTAACATTGTGTATATTGGACTTAACATGTCATGGATTAATGAATTGTTTTGTTTAAAATGTGGTTTCCATGGATTATTGGAACCATAAATACACCACCATCAATAATATCTGATTGATATTAGAACCTTAAGTTAAGTTAAGGCTGGGATTAAAGCCTTAACACTTACGAATTCTAATCGACGTCATCTTGTGACATGGGTGTTAATTTAATTCAATATAAATCAAAGCTCAAGGATATCACAAGCTTAACTACCTAATGATGAAACACCCCAATATTTATCAATTTGTTAAATCAAACATCATCCATAAATTAATTCATAATCTTTGCAAACAAACCCCACAATCAGAATACAATTAACTAAAAACAACTGACTATTAAAAAGTATCATCACCGAGGATTCGACCTGAGTGATTATATACACATTAGCAGAGCATCGGAACTTTGACAGGTCGATAGGAGACAATCTTCTACACATTTAAAATGGAACCGTTTCCGGGGATGGTTCTTTAAGTATTCATTAGTTTCTGGTTATTGTAAAAAAAATCATAACAAAATTTGAAAAAAAAATTGAAAAAAAAAACACAAAGAAAAACCCGCCTTCTCATAAAAATCATAAACTGAAAAAAAACACACACAAAACTATATTCATCTTTCTTCCAAATCTTTCTGAATTAGAATCCCAAACAATCCCTCAGATTTGTTTGACCCTGAAATTTAGTGAACACTTTTCCAACTTAAGAGGAACATAATAGATAATCAAATAATTTAAGAACTTGTCCTTGTCCAACCAATTGAATTAGATATGGCCAATCCTAGGGAACAAACACTTAAAGAACTTGTTGCCCCTGATATGAATTACCAACATATTTTTTTTCAATATCCAAACATAGAATCTAACTTTGAACTCAAATCGGGTTTGATTCATCTTCTTCCTCATTTCCACGGGCTAACCGGTGAGGATCCACATCTCCACCTTAAAGAGTTCCAAGTAGTGTGCTCTACCATGAAGCCTCAAGGGGTTTCTGAGGAACAAATAAAACTCTGAGAATTCCCTTTCTCCCTAGCTGACACTTCTAATTCGTGGATCTACTACCTTCCTCCTGGTTCCATAACCACAAGGAATGACATGAAGCGACTTTTCTTAGAGAAATTCTTTCCTGCTTCTCGTACTGCTTCTATCCGAAATGAAATAAGTGGTATCTGTCAATTCCTAAGTGAATCACTCCATGAGTACTAGGAGAGGTTCAGGAATCTTGTTAAAACCTTCCCACATCACCAAATTCCTGACCAACTCTTGATCTAATACTGTAATGATGGGTTATTGGCTATGGAGAGAACTCTCATTGATGTCGCAAGTGGCGGTGCTCTTGTTGATAAAACTCCTGCAGCTGCAAGAGATCTCATAAGTAACATGGCTGCAAACACACAACAATTACATACTTGAGAACATGCTCAAGTCAAACAAGCCCAATATAATCAATCAATTGAGCCGAACAAGATGACCGAGTGGATGATTGAACTTACAGGTCTTGTGCGACAACTAGTTGTGGCTACCAAATCCCCAACCTCATCTTCTCCACAATCAATGTTTCCTAGACCTGTCAAAAACTGTGGAATCTATAACTATTCATCTCATCCAAGAAACACATGTCCACAACTTATTTAGGATCAATCTGATTCATCTGGACCAATGGAGCTCAATGCAGCATATGCTCAGCGGAACACCAACCCTCAACTATTAGGTCGGTTTGTTATAAACGTCAACCAACCTCACTCTAAGCCCTTCTCTTCTTCCTATAACCAAGGCATTAGGTATGGTAATCCCATATATCATCCCCCTCAATTCCCTCCTCAAAACCCAAACCTGTTTCAATATGGTCAAGGTGTTGGTAACTTCCAACAACCTTATCCTTTTATTCCTCAACCTCAAAGGAAGAATCCTCCTCCTAGATTCCATTATCCTAGTGAGCCTTCCCAATTCCAAAAACAATAGAATCACTTTCCCAAAAACCAAAATCTAGGTAATCCCAATCCGGTACAAGCCTCTTCTTCCAAGAAACCATGGGAAAGTGTAGTGGAAGATCTTTCCTCCTTCACCCATTCCAGCCTCAAGAATATTGAAACCCAAATTGGTCAACTTGCATCACACCTTATTCAGCAGAATCCATCCAATTATTCCCAACTCTAAGCTCAACCATTACCCAACCCCAAGGGTAATGTAAGTGAAATTTCACTTAAATTAGATATCAGATTTCTGTACCTCAAGATAAGTCATATAAAACACATTTAAATGTTGACCTAGAAAATGAAAAGAAAAAGAAACTTGAAAAGGAACCTAAATCCATTCCCTCACCTCCTTCTATTCCACATAGGAACCCAATTACTTTTCATCAAGCCATTTCTAAGACAAAGAAGTCCTTTGAACCCGATCCTGAAATGCTCTACATGTTTAGACGTGTTGAAGTCAACATTCCCCTCTTAGATGCCATAAAAAAATTCCTATGTATTTCAAGTTTCTCAAGGAGTTGTGTACCCACAAGAGGCAACTTAGGACCTTAGAAAATGTTTCAACCCAAGAGTCCATACCCATTAAGTGAAAAGATCCAGGGACCTTTATGGTTCCATGCCAAATTGAAAGTTCCAACTTTGCTGATGCACTCATAGATCTAGGAGCCTCAATTAATGTCATGCCCAAATCCATATTATCCAACCTTGGTCTAGGTCCCTTAAATCAAATAGGTGTTGTCATTCAATTGGCCAATCGAAGCACATCCAATCCTGAGGGAATAATTGAGGATGTCCTTGTCCGAGTCAATGATCTTATCTTCCCTTCTGATTTATATGTCCTTGACATGGAAGGTGAGATGAACTCTTATCGATCTCCCCTAATTCTAGGAATACCATTCCTTATGACTATGAGAACCAAGATTGATGTCTATTCAGGCATCTTATCCATGGAATTCAGTGACCAACTGGTCAAGTTCAACATTTTCCAAGCCATGCGATACCCATCAGAGGATCACTCTGCATTCTCAATCCATGCTTCTGAGGACACTTCTAAGAGTCAATTGAACCCCAATCCACCATGTTCTTCATGTTCTAATGAAAAAGGATCTTGTAAAATCTGCACCATGATTAAAACATTCATAAATGGTGAAGTTGATGTGGACATTTAATTCATAGACTCTATCAAACTAGAGGATCTTGAAAACTCTCTTGAATCCCACATCAATTCTAATCTCTACTGCTCCACCTTGGACAGTATTAAGGAAAATGAATCTGAATCAACTGAAGTCCCTTCTTCTATTCATGAGTTGTCTAACCCAAAAATGAAAGATGAGACTGATCTAAAACTTCTTCCTGAATAGATAAAATATGAATTCCTTTTCCATGATCACTCATATCCTGTCATTATCTCTACTAAAATTACTGAAACTGAAGAGTCCAAACTTGTTCAGGTGTTAGAGGAAAACAAAAAGGCCATAGGTTGGACCCTATATGACATACCAGGAATCAAACCCACCCTTTGCATGCATCAAATCCATCTTGAGGAGTCATCCAAACCAATTATACAACCACAAATAAGACTCAATCCACTCATACTTGAGGTAGTCAGGGAAGAGATCACCAAGCTTCTTCAAGCTAGTATTATCTACCCAATTTCTGATAGTGAATGGGTTAGTCGAATTCAAATTGTACCTAAGAAGGGTGGGATAATTGTTGTCACAAATGAACATGGAGAGATAATTACTACTCGAGTGAAGAAAAAATGGTGTGTGGTCATCGACTATAGGAAATAGAATGTTGAAACAAGAAAATATCACTACCCTCCTCCATTCCTTGATCAAATGCTAGATCGATTAGCCAAAAAGTCACACTATTTCTTTCTTGATGGATACACCGGCTACTTACAAATCCCAATCGCACCTCAGGACCCTAAAAACTACTTTCACATGCCCCTTTAGAACATATGCATATATAAGAATATCTTTTGGCCTTTGCAATGATCCTACAAAATACCAGAGGTGTATGATGAGTATCTTTTCCGAATTCAGTGAACACTTCATGGAAGTCTTCATGGATGACTTCACCATATATGGTGAGTATTTTGAATCTTGTTTGAATTCACTCTCTATAGTCCTCCAAAAGTGTGTCAAGTGTAACCCTGTGTTAAATTTTGAAAAATGTCACTTCATAGTTTAAAATGAGATTGTTCTAGGGCACATAGTTTCAAAAGATGGTATTGAAGTCGATCCTTCCAAAATTGAAGTGATACAATCACTTCCTCAACCCACTTCTATTCGAGACATCTATTCATTTCTCGATCATGCCAGTTTCTATCAGAGATTCATCCATAACTTTAGTAGGATTTCCATCCCACTCACTCGGTTGCTCCAAAATGACATCACGTTCCATTTCGATGAGGTTTTCAAGAGAGCCTTTGTTGAACTCAAAATTTCTCTAACATACGCCCCAATAATCCAACCCCTAGATTGGTCCTTAAACTTTGAGTTGATGTGTGATGCTTCTGATAGAGCCATTGGGGCTGTTCTTGGTCAAAGAAGATAAAATATTCCTCATGTCATCTATTATGCCTCAAAAACATTGGATGAAACTCAATATCACTACACTGTCACTGAAAAGGAACATTTAGCAGTGGTAGTTTCCTTAGATAAATTCTAGCCCTATCTATTAGGTGCCAAAATCATCATCTTCATATACCATTCTTCTATAAAGTTCTTACTCAAGAAAATTGATTCCAAACCGAGTCTAATAAGATGGATTCTAATGCTCCAAGAGTTTGACCTTGAAATTAAAGATATACCAGGAAAAGAAAACCTTGTGGATGATCACTTGAGTATAATTTCTAAGTATTATCATTCAGAAATCATTGATCCCAAATTCCCTACTGATAACATTTAATCTCACACTCCAAAGTTACCATGGTATTCCCCAATTTTAAATTACTTGGTTTCTGGTGTTTTTCCAGAAAATTTTTCAAAAGCACAAAAAATGAAGTTGAAAAGTGATTCAAAATACTATTTTTGGGAGGAAAATAAACTTTGAAAAACTAAGGCAGACATGTTAATTAGGAGATGTGTTGATGAAGATGAACATTCCTCTATCTTAGAATTTGTTTCACTCATTTCCCAGATGTGGTCACTTTGGACCACAAAGGACCTCCCAAAAGGTCCTAGACTCTGGATTCTTCTGGACTTCATCTTCAAGGACTCACATGAGTTCTTTCAATAATGTCCCACTTGACAAAATTTTGGCACAATTTCAAAGAGAAATGAAATGCCCCAAAAACCATTAATTTTTCGTGAGATCTTCAATGTTTGGAGCATCGATTTCATGGGACCATTTCCCCCTTCCAATGGATTCTCATACATACTTCTTGTGGTTGATTATGTTTCTTGGTGGGTCGAGGCCAAACCCACTAGAAAGGATGATTCACATACTATTAGTGAGTTCCTAAGGACACACATATTCCACCAATTTGGCACACCACATGCCTTGATAAGTGACTTAGGAACCCATTTCTGTAATAGAATCATGGAATATCTTTTTAAAAAAAATGGGGTTGTACATAAAACTTCAACTACATATCACCCCCAAAAAAATGGAATGGATGAACTTTATAATAGAGAAGTGAAAAGAGTTCTTGAGA
This sequence comes from Viscum album, assembly GCA_963277665.1. Classification (NCBI taxonomy): domain Eukaryota; kingdom Viridiplantae; phylum Streptophyta; class Magnoliopsida; order Santalales; family Viscaceae; genus Viscum; species Viscum album. The sequence goes on from OY728130.1 coordinate 410,854,544, forward strand.
GAATTGTAAAACCCAGTAGAAAAGACTGGCCTGAAAGACTTAGTGAAGCACTTTGGGCTTATCGAACTGCCTATAAAACACCCATTGGGATGTCTCCTTTTATGTTAGTTTTTGGTAAATCATGTCATATACCAGTTGAAATCCAACATAAGTCTTTTTGGGCAATGAAAACTTGTAATTTTGATCTTGAAAAATCTGGTGAAGAAAGATTGTTGCAATTGGATGAATTGGAGGAGCTTCGACTTGATTCTTATGAGAATTCTAATCTCTAAAAAGAAAAATACAAGGCAATCCATGATAAACACATCCTGAGAAAGGTATTTCATAAAGGTGAAAAGTTAATGCTCTTCAATTCTCAATTTTGGCTTCACCCAGGTAAGCTTAATTCTCATTGGGAAGGTCCTTTTATTATTTCTCATGTTTACCCATTTGGTGCAGTGCAATTAAAAGACCCATCTTCAAAAAGAACATTCACAGTTAACGGACATCGGTTAAAGCATCACAATGAGAGGATACACAATCCTAGATCAACATTGACTAACACTGGATCCCCAACTTCAACAGTCCACCCACCACTAGATGGAGATATAAACCCACCAAATCCAATCAAGGGAGCACCTATTTCCCTTTAACTCTCTCTCTATATATTCATCTCTCTACCTCTTTCTTCTTCTTCCTCTCTCTTTCATTTTTTACCAATTTCTTTATAAAACCCTTTCTTTTTCACTTTCTCTTTTTTGTGGGTGTAACTTTATTAAAAACTAGAAAAACCTAAACAAAAACAAAACAAAAAAAGCATCATAAGAAAAAAATTAAAAAAAATAAAGAGTCATGATTACTCACCTTCCAATTTTCTAATTTTTTCCAACAATTTTGGGGAGTTAACAGACATTTTTTCATCTCATAAATTTTTTATTTTCATCATGACTTTGGATAAAGAATTTTTCATCAAAATTAAAAAAAATTGAATGCTCAATTTTTGATTTGGAAAATGATTTTCCCAAACCGTGAGGAACGACATTTTGTTTCATGACAAGGCCACCTATGGCCATCTTTTCAAAATGTGTTTTTTCACCCCCATTTGTGAGTCTTGAGTTTGTGGACCTTCGAGCTGAATTTCCTACCTTAGTGTGCATTAATATGATAGATGAATTTTTTGAACCACATGAGAATCATAATAGCCAAATAGCCTCCCATTTCCCTTAAATTAATCATCCTTTTGAAATCCACTTTGAGCCTATAAAAACCTTTTCTTTGATAGCCACATTATAAGCCCAATACCTTTTCCCATCCAATATCAACATAGATTTTTCATTGCATTTTTTTTTGAAATTTAAGTGTGGGGGGGACAGATTTCATTATGGGTACCCTTTTTTGATTTCACCATGTTATCATATGCTTGAGGGAAGGTATACATTTTAGTTTGGGGGAGATATTGTCATTAAGTGTGTTTTGGGGAATGTAATTTACTTTCATTTATGTAATTTTGTAAATGTTATTGAAAAGTCTTAAAAAAAATCAAAAAAAAATAAAAAAGAACGAAAATTGAGTTGTTTCTTTGGTAGGTCCAAAGTCACTCTTCCTCAACCTTTGATATTGTTATAACTATTACAATTAGTGTCATGAGAAGATCAATTATGGGTTGTGATATGAGTGTGAGATCTTTTCCAAGTTTAACTTTTGAAAAAAAAAGAAAAAAACAACACTTGAAATATATACTTATGTCATTGGGAGAAGTTTTTTGGTTTTTAAATATTTCATCTTCTCATCCCCATCAAATTTTCATCCTCTATTGTGTCTATATTCACACAATCATTTCCATGTAAAATATGTGTTTTCATTTTCTTCCATATTTTATTTCAAAAAAAATGTGCATTGCTTTTTCTATGTTAGTATTTTACCCCTCTTCTTCTCAATCTTGGACATTATATTCCTACCGTCCAATAGCCACAGAAAAACCCCTTAAAAACACCTATTATTCGTGTGCAATTTGGATATGGATTGGAAGCTTAGAGCTCTTTAAAACTCTAAGATTTTCACTTTTGGTTGCGGAAAGATTGAACCTCCACAAATGAATTTTATCATCTTGAGAGGTGTGAGTTTTGAGTGACCACATTTTCCATTTCTAAATTTGAGCATTGAAAAATAAATTAGTTTTGGAACATTGTTTCTGTAACAACTTGTGGTGTAATTCAAAATGGATGAGTGAAATAGTCCAAACCACCCCTCATTGAAGAAAACAAAAATTTTAATATTTCTTGGTGAGTGAAAATGATTTTGTTATGTTTTTATATTTGTTGCACATGAGGACATGAACAAGACTACGTGTGGGGGATTTTATGTTATTAATATTTTCATGACTTATTATATACCCCCTTTACTCATTTTATCTGAAATGTGCATAATTATTGTGAAATATTAATGTTTTAATACTAAGTATAATTTTTTAACATTTTTAAAAGTAGTTCAATTGAGTCAGTTTACTATTTTATTAATAAATCTCACCCTAATAATTAAAATTGTGTTTTTCTTATTTTTTATGATTATTTATTCAATTTCTCACATATCATTAGAAAAAATCATGGTCTAATTATTCCATTGGAAGGCTTATAAGGTCAACACAAGAAGACCCAAAGAATTTGTGCTGAAACTGGACCATCAATGATGATTGAGTTACTGGTCTAAATCCCAAAGCCCAAATTTTATGACACTCCACCATATGTTCTATATTATACAAAGTAATCAAGTATAAAACTTTTAAGGTCCAACTACAATAACAAGGGGCCCAACTAATTCTTTGAAGTCCAGCCCACCATTCTGGCTGAGAATTAAAATCCAGACACTATTCATGACATATCTCATGATTTAATCATCAAATAGAGCTGATATTTTGAATTGTGAAAGAGGAGATATATTTGGCAGGCTTTTTTGAATAAATCATTCGGCTTTGAAGGCATATTATTATTCAAAAACCCTTTCACTTTTTGGACTTCAAAAAGATTGGACTGAAATGGACAGATTAAAGTTGTTTAATAAACCGGCCATAACTTTGGCTAAATAGGTCCAAATGACTCCAAATTTTTATTGTGGTCGGAAAACATTATTATCTACAACTTGGAAGAAGAATGTATCTCTATATTTGGCTGTATGTATGTCCAAATCATCGATCCAAGTGGAGGGATAGATTGGGAATGCAAACAGTCCACTTCCATGGGATATAAATGCATCCCCCACCTCTACTTCAAAAGGGTTGGAATTTCAGAAGAGAGGATCACATATTGGCATGACCAAATCCTTGCCAAAGGCTTGGGAGGACCTTCCATATTCAATTTTTTACTTGAGGTACCCTTCCTCCTCTCTTTGTTTTCTTTTAACTTTTGTGTTGTTCTTCATTTGTAATCTTGTAAGTTTGTGTTTTGTAATTCTATTTTAATGCAAGTTTATTTTTCAATATCTCTTATTCTCATCAAACTTCTGTAGTTTAATATTAATATTCTTCAAATAGTTTAAATACAGTTGAATCCCCTTCCCTTATTTTTCTTCCTCATTCTATCGAAAATCCATTTTTAATTATCATCATAGTTCGTGTCTGTGTGTGTTCGACGCACCACTTTTTTCTTATCCCTTTATTTTTATTGTATTCTAAATTATAATAATAATCATTATAACCAGATTATTAAACACCCAAATGGATGAGTAAATCTCTCATTGGGGTGAGTTATAATATAGGTATGTTAAGTGATTGAGAGATTTTTCTCGATTAATATTCTTTGAATTAACATTGTGTATGTTGGACTTAACATGTCATGGATTAATGACTGGTTTTGTTTAAAATGTGGTTTTTATGGATTATTGGAACCATAAATACACCACGATCAATAATCTCTGATTGAGATTAGAACCTTAAGTTAAGTTATGGCTTGGATTAAAGTCTTAACACTTCGGAATTCTAATCAACGTCATCTTGTGAAATGGGTGTTAATTTAATGCAATATAAAGCAAAGATCAAGGATATCACACGCTTAACTACCTAATGAAGAAATCCCCCCAATATTTATCAATTTGTTAAATCAAAAATCATCCATAAATTATTTCATAAGCTGTACAAACAAACCCCCCAATTAGAATACAATTAATTAAAAACAACCGACTATTAAAAAGTATCATCACTGAGGATTCGACCTGAGTGTTGTATACACATTAGCAGAGCATCGGAACTTTGACTAGTCGATAGGTTACAATCATCCGCGTGTTTCACTCTTCCACCATTGGAGGAGAAGAAGTGTGTGGTTTTTGGGATCTTCTACTTCCTTTTTCTCCCCACATTCAAGCATGACTCATCATGACTTGTGGGCATAGAGGATATTCATGACCACAACACCCACACACCTGAATGCATGTTTTCATGAAAAGGATCTTCAAATGCTACTTGATATTAAGTCTATAGCCACAAATCTATAGCCACGTTTTTATAGGTCTGTGGCTATAGATTTTTTATTTCCACAGTTTTAATAAACCTCCATGGCTATCTCCATTTTATCTCGCGACTGACCTTTTTTCCCATCAATATATGGCTCCTACTCCTCCCCCGATCCATAACCTATCATCGTATATTTCCCTCCTCCCCGATGACCTCTCCTACCTGATGAAATCTCTCATAATGTCAGTGCCCTCCTCCCCGACACTCTATCCTCTCACAGTGGTGCCCTCCTCCCTTGATGACCTCTCCTCCCTGACGACCTCTCTCAACACGCCCTCCTCTCTACCCTCGCAAATTCCAGCTCTCACCCTCACTATTTTCCTCTCTTGTTATTCCTCACTGGCTTCAATTCATCTAACCCTCATCACGGTTCCTTTATTAATGATGTGGATTATCCAATCGTGGCTCGACTTCATTGGGCTTGTGTGCATGTAGGTGGTTTATTTGGTCATTGAATCTCTTGCTTGGTGTTCTGTACTAGTTATGATTGGTGTAGAAATTAAGGTCTACATTCTAGATCTATGGTGGTATCTAATATTTTCAGTTATTTATGCCCTGGTTGGAGATGTTGTGTTGTTCAATCTGATTCTTTTTGTAAGAGAGTTCTACAAGAGGTCAGTTCTTTTCTTGTTTATGTTTAAATGGGTGGTATATATTAGAGTTTTATGTACTACTTCTTAAAGAATGTCCCTTTTCAAATGTGGCAATATGAATTATAGTAGAATGATATTATTTTTTCACTTGATTTTTTCACATATCACCAATGAAATACAGAAAATCCACCCCACAGAAAAAACCGGGAACCATGTACAGTGTGTTGTGGCTTATTTGTCTTACACCCTTAAGGGTTTTATTTGTTATTCATAAAATAAAATCTTACTACTAATTATTAAGGATCATGAACTTGTCTTTACCTCTTAATATCTTTCCTATGATGGCTTTCATGGTGAATTATTATGTAATGGAAATACATTTTTTAGGAGTTAATAATTAATTTCCCTGTTCAGTGATATATATGTATACAAATGTTGAATTTGCAATGATGTTATTAGATAGCTGGAACTGGTATTTGTTTGGCCTTGAGGCACAAAAATTCCCATTAATTAAGGATTGTTTTCACTACCTTTAGTGTATCTATTTTTGGGTAAATTAGAAAATTATTGCATATTTTTCTTAGAGCATTCTGATTTCTCCCCCTCTTCCTTTTTTTATGGATTTTCAGATCTAAGCTATATGTGTACTTTAGTGAGGTCCTCCTTTAGGTGGGATTTAACGCCATTACAATGTTGAACTTCACGAAGCATTTTAATACTTATTGAAATGATTAGTATTGATTTTCCAATACTCTTTTGTATGATAATATGATTGTCTTTTGGTTTAATTCACTTAGAAGTTTCACAAAGTAGACTAAAAGGGCTTTTTTCAAGGAAGGGATGATTTATTTTTTAAAAAATATCAAGAATTAAATTTTAAAATATTTTAATTCAATTCAAAGGTGTTGGTTTTATTCATTTCTTAATTTGTTTTTTATAGGTTTTGTTTGGAATACTCTTAGGTTTTGTGTGTTCCTGCTCTGGAACCTTATATGGGTAACACTCCCATAAGAGCTGAATCTCTTGATAACGTTGAATATGAAGAACTTCCTAGAGGAGAACACACATTCCCTGAGAGGCCTGTCAACATTTTTTTAGTATTTATTCATCATCATCATCATCATCACCATCATCATCATTATTTTGTTAAATAGCATGATCCAAAATATTTAGAAGTCTTTTTTCATGACTTAAATATAGTTTTTTGTCTTGATGAAACTCTATACTCCATCGTATTACTGAAATTTGACTTTCAAGAACTTTGAAATGACTTTAATCTGTTTATTTTGGGTAAAACTTTTATGCTGACATGGGACAAATTATCTATAGATATGTTTCTTGTGGCCATTGGTTGTCTGAGAAAGTCTGACTATGATTTTTGTTGGTGGCTATAGACTTCAAAAGATTTTGTTTTAGGATTCTTGACCATGAGTGTCAAGGGTTGAGGGAGGACTAATATTTAGATGAGTTTTTCACTCAAAAATTCTGACACTTTGATTCAGTTCTATCAAAAAATGGTTTCTATATTTGTAGGAAACAGAATTTAATGACCATATGGATCAAGAAAACTTGGGCCCCAAGTTTTGGATGTTTTTTCCCACCAGTACCCATGTTTCAACAAATCATGACATAATTTTTCTTTTGAAGTTTTCTTGCATCAGCTAATATATTTGTTCTATATCCTATTTGTAGAAATTATATTTGCATGGATGAATCTTGTTATGTACCAAGGATTTAGACAGTCCATAGTTGAGATGGATATCTGGAAATTAGATGTGTGGGATCGAACTAAAACATTTATCAACAAGTATGTACTCTTTTTTCCTTTAGGTTTGTTTTGGTAGTTTTTTTATTCTGTTAAAGTTATATCTTTGTATTATTATTATTTTCTATTTTTCTATTTTTTTGTTGTAGTTTCCGAAGATGTTGGACTAAGGAATCTAAAAAGCCAAAACCATGGCTTCTAAGAGCTTTAAATCACAGTCTTGGTGGACGGTATGGGGAGAAATCCATTTCTTAAGAAATTATGTTTAATTTTAACTAGCAATGAGAAATTTTTAAGATCTGATTCCCCTCTATTTTTTTATCTCTATATAGGTTTTGGTGGGGAGCCTTCTAGAAGGTAAAAGGTTTAGGTGGTTTGATTTTTTTTTAGTATTTTGTTTTATTTTCAATTTATTTTTTCACCATTCAAATTATTTTGTCCAGTTTTTAATCTTCATTTATGATTTTTTTTAAATGAAAAGTGAAAACATGTTTGGCGATGGGATATTTTGAGTAGACCTCACGTTGATTTATTCCCAATCAATATTTATTTACCATTAAATTATATTTTTCTTATTCAACGTAGGTTAATATTTTTTGTAAATTTTAATTCCAAGAATGATCCTAAATTTGATAATTCCTTTGACTCCCTTTCATACATACATTTGTGTTTATGAGGTCAACTGTTAAGAGCATTGCAAACACTTTCCTTCAAATTCATCATCATCTTCTGAATTGGTTGTGGGGTTGTAGGTGTGTGGGGTGCAGGGGGTAGTGGGGGGTACAGGGGGGTAGTGGGGTTGCAGGTGGGGGTGGGGGTGGTGGTGAGCCTTATATTATATCCACTCTTCAACCTTTAAACTAAAATACATACTCCCAACATTTTGGATGATCGGTTAGGTGTATACTAAAAAAACATAATCACCCATGATCCCATAGGTATCATTTCCATGATGAAAGACAACTCGCTGCCTTAATTGAATAAAGATAACTCATGTCTCCCTATACCAATAATACAAACCAAGCCAAAGATGAGTTTGTGGTTATACCTTAGTTTATAACCACGAGTTTAACTAAAATCGTGGATGTATTGTTGTTTAAACCCATGGTGGGATCACTTCTATATGATGGGGATTTCATGTGCGTCATATAGAGGAGACTTATAAATATTGAAATCTAATTATTACATGTCATTTGAGTATAGTTGTACTACTTAGTGGATTTATTTATGGTTTTTCATGAAGTTTGGTGAAATTTTAAGTAGTTTTGGGTTGATAAATTTGATGTCTTAGGTCTGGGTGGGTGTCCAGAGTGGACCCCACACATGGCTTGTTGCCTGAGTGCAGTTTATTACCCAGTGAGTTTAGCATCAACTATACTAATTGTAGTTCTAATTTTTAAATGTTTTTTTGTTTTATTCATATGTATTCATGGATGATACAGGGGATAGAAGTATCATTGGTGGTCGGTAGAATCTTGAGATCGAGTTATAAATTATCATTTGAGGTAGGTTTCCTTTATATTGCTAATTCTCTTGATCATTTGAATTATATTATGTTTTTGTAATCATTAATATTATCCTTTTGATCATGTTGGTATTGGATTCATGTATCATTTATCAAGTATAGTTGACACACTGATCACATATATTTAAGAAGTCTTTATATCTCACTTCTTTTCCCATTATTTCCTTACAAGTGGTTTCTTATAATGATACCGGTTCTATCCACTGCCATTAAAGGCAGTGAGTTCGACATCATATTTGGGTAAGGTTTCTTCCATTTTTATTCCTTGGCATAATTTTAAATAGGGATTTTGTGATTTTTGGGTTTCCTATATTTTTGTAGTGTGTTTTGGATCTCGTTGAGGTGGATTCGAGCCACTTATCGAAGGCAAATCACCGTGTATGCATAGTTAAGCATATATATAATAATTTCTCCTATTATATGTATGTCCACCCATGGTAGCATGATTACATATAGGGTTCCAGGTGTGATTATGTATATATATAGAAAATGCATACGTGTGTGGGTGATAACGGGCTTATGCATGTCAGAATATATGTAAGGATCCTCTTGTGTGTGTTAAAGGCCATGTAGACAAGTACATGGGGGTTAGGGCATCCTTATATATATGTAAAGGTGCATATGTCCAGAGGATGGATGGATCATCTTAGAGTTGTCACTGATAAAAGTGTTGAGCACCGAGTGTGGCTTGACTCCTTTGAGGCAGAGTCCCTCTCTTGGCCTCTTTAATTCAATAATTTTTAAAATTATATTTAGGTTCCTTCTTAATTCTGCTTGTCTATCCACCACCATCAAAGACAATGAGTTCAATATCAGATTTGGGTAAGTTTAATTCCGTTTTTATTCTTTGGCCCAATTTTAATTAGGGATTTTTTGATTTTTGTGTTCTTTATATTTTTGTAGTGTGTTTTGGATTTTGTTGAGGTGGATTGTAGTTTTCGTTTATGAAGACTTACATGTGTATGCATAGGTAGGAATATACATATATAAGTTCCCCTTTATATATATTCACACATGGAAGTACGAATATATATATTAGGGCTAGGTGTGCTTATATATAGATATAAAAAATGCATATATGTGTAAGTATAAAGGGGTATATACTAGTATAAACATATATCTAAGGACCCCCTTGTGAATATTTGGCCACGAAAAATATGTACATAGGGGCTAGGTGTCCTTATATATATTTGAAGTTTCATATTCATGCAAGCAGAAAAGGAATATTTGAGTTTTCATCGTCAAAAGAAACACGTCTTGAGGTAGAGGTAGGTTCCCTCTTCCCAAACCATTAATTTTAATTCTATAATTTCCTAATTGTTTTAAAAACTAGTATCCATAATTGCTTTATTGTTTTAAAAAATGAGCTTTTTCAAGGATGAATATGAATATAGCCCTTGAAATTATTTATAGACCTTGTTCAAAGAGGTTAACAAATGCTAGTAGTTTCTAGATACTATAACAAGAGTTCTAAAAACCATACATTGATCATCCTTAGAGACATTCATGATCTCATTCAACATCCTATTAAATTCATCATAAAAGACCACTACTTAATTTAAGGATCTTTTAGTTCCAATACCAAGATTCCTTACATCTTATCTGGTATCATGGAACTCACCCATAATATTCCTCTTGAAATCTTGCATAAGTAATTTTGTTAACATATCACACTATAGGGACTGAATCTGTAAGGATACATAATTCAAGTTTTGAGCCACTCCTTCCCAACTAACCTTGATTTTGCACCTAAACACAAATGTAGTTTTATCTAGGGTATATTCCATGTATGATATTGATAACATGACATAGGTATCAGAATAGGACACACCTATTAACCCTAATGATTCACACACCATGTGTAAATAAGAAACATGACATTTATGTTAGGTAGATTGGCTTGATGTATACTGGTGGTAGATACCTAAGTAACTCATCAGTCCCATATGTAGTGTACCCTATTGAGATAGACTATATAGTTAACTCAACATGAATATATGAAAACATTACATGCCCTACCTTTTACTGGGACACACAAACCATGTTATGAAAAGTACATTCTGTATACTATGTGACTTCCTATGTTTCGCATTTCTTCTCACCTGTGTCAGCATCTGGAAATTAAATATTATATTCAGAGTAATTTTATATTTATATAATGATGGTATGATCATATTATATATAAGATAATGTTTATGATAAATCTTAAAGTGTTTGTAATTATTTTCCCCATAAAGGAGACTACTAGGTTTGGACAACTCACATGGTTATATACTTTATAAGAGATATTCAAGTGACATGGAACGGTTCCTGAAAATTCTATGTAGAGTTATATACTAACTTAACACCTTATTTATTACAGTATTTACTTTCTCTAAATTCATTCTAGGAGTTTAACACTACCCCACGTACTCAAAGTGGGGGTCCACCATATTAGGGGCTAGTTTTTGGAAATAGTTGCAGGGGGAAAGACAGGGGGAGGGGGAGGGGGGAGGGGGAGGGTTGGGGGTGGGTGGAGGGGGATGGGGTGGGTGGAGGGGCAGTGGGGTCTGCAAGGCAGGGGGAGGGGGTCTGTAGGGCAAGGGAGGGGTGAGTGGAGGGGGCAGGGGTAGGGGGGAGGTCTGTAGGAAAGGGGGTGGTCTACAGGGGTGTCTGCAGGGCAGGGGGAGGGGTAGGGGAGGATCCGGTAAGGGGGAAGGGGGAGTTCTGCAGGGTAGGGGGAGGGGGAGGGGTGGGTGGGAAGGGGGAGGGGCAGGGGGATGTCTGCAGGGCAGGGGGTGGTCTGCAGGGGGGTCTGTAGGGCAGGGGGAGGGGGCTGGAGGAGGGGATAGGGCATGGGGCAGGGGGTCTATAGGGTAGGGGAAGGGGGAGGGTGGGTTTAGGGGGTAGGGGGAAGGGGCAGGTGGTGGTCTGTACGGGGTCTACAGGGCAGGGGGAGGGAGAGGGGAAGGGAGATCTGTAGGGATGGTGGAGGGGTAGGGGATAGGAGTAGGTGGAGGGGGTAGGGGGAGGTGGGAGGTCTACATGCCAGGGGCAGACCTCACGAATGGTTTTTAGGGATTTTCATTAATTATATGTATTCTCATTTGAGTTCATTATGTTTATTGGAGTATTTTATTGGTAACATAATGATATTATATGAATCACCATATAAACATTGAATGTTTTCATTAATTAAATGTGTTCTAATTTGTATGCATAATGTTTTTCAGGATTCTTCGCTCCTTCCACTGATTTAGGTGCATAAACCAATGAATATTTCAATGATCAAGATCATGGTGGTGTTGGTGGTGGTCTAAGAAGAGTTTATAATGATGTCTGTGTTTATATAAGAGATGATGAAGGTCATGATGGTTCTGGTGATGCTGATATTGAGGTACATTTCATATGTAAATTTTATTCTTGGTTTATACATTTAATTTTATCAAATCGTTCTTTTTATTATGATGATATTGGTATTGAAATTTTATATTATTTATATTAAATATAGTTTGAATTATTATGATATATATAGTATTATGTTTGAGTTCAGTTTTATTTGTAAGTTGGTGTTTTTTTTTGCTCATATCTAGAGGATGTGAGTACTACTATAAGGTGCATCTATTATGGAAGAATTTGATGATTAAGTATAGCCAGGTAGGAATCCATTTACATGGTTATTAACTGTGGATATATGGTCTATTTTCAATGGTTTTTAAAGTGTTATTAGGTACCAATATCCATGGTTTTGAAAGTGTTATGAGGGACCAAGATCAATGGTTTAACCATGGGTGTAGTTAAAAATTACCATTATTAAGATCATGGATTTATCTTATAATTTCCATGCGATTAACCTTGGTATTATACTCTAATTTTCAAGGTTAACTGATTTCTATACATGTACTACTTCCATAGTTCAAATTATTTCTATACATGGAATAATTCCATGGATTAAAACACAGAAGTTGAAAACCCCTACTGCAACTGATTTGGTGAAGATCTGGTCATGGGGGATGGAAGGGGTGGGGTGGGGTGGGGGGCTGGTAGGGGGTGGGGGGTGGAAGTGGGGTACTGAAGGGAGGAATGGGTAGGGGGCTTACAGGGGTGGGGTGGGGAATGGAAGTGGGAAATGGAGGATGGAATGGGCATGGGATTGGCAGGGGTGGGGTGGGGGCTGGCTGGGGGAATGTGTAGGGGGGCTGGTGGGGGTGCATGGGGAAGGAAAGGGTAGGGTGAGGGGGAATGGGTAGGGGGACTGGCAGGGGGCTGGCAGGGGTAAGGTAGGGGGAATGGGCAAGGGGATTGGAAGGGGGTGTATGGGGAAGGCAGGGGCAGGGTGATGGGGGTGTCGAGGGTATGGGGAGTATTTCCAGGGTCTGGGGGGTCTTTCCTGGGTTTGGGGGGGTCTTTCCATGGTCTGGGGGGGTGGGGGGATGGGAAGGGGCTGGAAGGTGGTGGGGTGGGGGCTGGCAGGGGGTGGGGGATGGCAGGGGGGACTGGAGGGGGAATGGCCAGGGGAAAGGGGGGCTGGCAAGGGGGTCCATGGGGAAGGCAAGGGGCAGGGTGTGGGTGTCCAAGGTCTGGGGGGTCTATCCTAGGTTGGTGGGGATGGAAGTGGGAGACTGGATAGAGGAATGGCCAGGGGGTTGACAGGGGGTGGGGGCTGGCAGGGGGTGGGTGGAAGGCAGGGGAGGGGGGAATGGAAAGGGGGATTGGTAGGGGGTACATGGGGAAGGAAGGGTGAGGGTGAATGGGCAGGGGCTGGCAGGGGGTTCATGGGGAAGGCAGGGTGAGGGGTGTCCAGAGTCTGGGGGGTCTATCCTGGGGGGGTGTCCAGGATCTGGGGGGTCTGTCCAAGGTCTAGCGGTGTCCAGGGGGGATTTTCATGGTGCAAGGGGTGATGCAGGGGGGTATGTCTAGGGGTGGAGGGGGCTTTGCCGAGAGTGTTGTCCAGTGTGGGGGTGTCCAGGGTATGGGGGTGTACAGGGTCTGGGGGGTCTGTCTATGGGGGGTCTGGGGTCTGGGGGTGTATATAGTCTAGGGGGTGTCGAGGGTCTAGGGGGTCTATCTAGGGTTTTGGGGTCTATCTGGGGGGTGTCCAGGGTCTATCATGGGGGGGTTTGTCTGGGTCTTTTCTAGGGGGGGTCTATCTAGGTCTGTCCTGGGGGGGTGTCCAGGGTTTGTCCAGGGGGGGTTGTCTAGGGTCAGGGGGCTGTCCAGGGGGAGTGGAGGTGGTTGTCCAGGGGGAGTGGAGGGGGAGGCTTTGTACGGGGGAAGGGGTGCTACAGGGGGTGGGGGGGGGGCTATCCTGGGTATGTGGGGGGTCATTCCAAAGGGGGTGGGGGCTATCTAGGGGGGTTGTGCAGTAAAGGGTTCTTTTCATGGGGGAAGAGGGGATTTTCATGGTTTAGGGGTGTTTTCTTATAAAATGGAAATAACTAAAGTCGTGGTTGGAAACTATTACTATAGACCTAGATCCACAGTTTGAACCATGTTTGTAGCCTTATAGGCACGGTTTCAAACCGTAGCTATAGCCCTGTGTGCCTTAAGCTACTACCATGGTTTCTAATAATGGATTTAGGTATTTAGACATGGTTTGAAACTGTGGCTATAGGTCTTTCCCTATAGCCACGCCAATACCAGCCACGGTTCATAAAACTGTGGCTATAGGCAATATCCATAGTTTTTGGACTTATATCCATGGTTCTAAACCATGGCAATAGCCTAAATTTTCAGTAGTGCTATAAATATTCCTCTTTCCTTCCTTTAGAGTTCTTCCATAGGTGTAGGTCCCCAAATCCATGTAACCAATCTTAGGGAAAAGTAGATTATTTAGTTTCATTGATATTTTTCTTCCTCTTATTTATCACACCAAACAAGACTTGGGTGGGCTTAGATGTTGACGATAATAATGATATCCACAATATCCCCTACCCAAAGGAAACCTTAGTGTGTAAAACATGAAAAATTTAACTATGAGAACTCTAATTCCAACAATATTCAAGATATGGAGGATGCATATATAAGGTCTGAGCTCAATGGGCCTCCTCCTTAGGTGTAATCCCCAAACAAGCCTCTAAATCTCCATGATTTGAGATAATCCATCATGTCCCGCTTTCACAGGGAATATTTTTTTAGTAATGATCTCCAACTTAATCCTCTCAAAGGTCCATACTCCCTTGTGAGACAAACATGAGGGCCTCCATAGGTTTGAAACCTAACAATTGAACTATGTGGGCTTTGATTCATATTTAAATGGGTTATGTAGGAAGGCTTCCTGAGGTCCCAAAACAACACCCCAAATCAATCTTATTATCTCTAGGAAACATATCTAATAGGGTCTTATTCAACTTTGGAATCCATATTCCTTCCAGGTTGTCCAGGCTACCTCAGCGTAAGTCCCACACCAAATGTTGACTAGTCACCTTTCACCTAGATTTCCTTTTTGCCTGATGTTAAACAACACGGTTCAGTCCTTATCACATGACCTTAAAAGGTGATGTGCCCAATTAAGTGGAATTGAACTACATGGGTTAGGATTCCTCTCATGATGATATATAGGAATCCCATTCCATGGGTCCAATCTCAATATCAAAACAACTCCTATCTCCCTAGATGACGACAGTCTCCCTAGCAGCCCACTGTGTGGCTAGAAAACCGTCACTGTTATAATAACAACCAAAGAATTGAAAATCAGTGTAGAAGAGGATACCATTTAAAGATAACCTCAGATACATATAGATATCTCCATTGATGAAGAACTTCAGATACATACAAATGATTTTAAACTCTATACATGCTAATGATTGATTGTTAATTCAATTGGGGTCTACATCATTCTTAGAAATTAATGAATGGTTCATGAACATATCTTAAATATATAAGAGAGTCCCAGAGTAGGAGATAACGCCCCCCAAAAGGGTGCAATGATTATGACCTCTCATCCTATCAACCAATGTGAGTTCTTAACCATCATTGGAAAAACTCTCCAATGAGTGCATGACTTTGGAAATTAGGTCCCTCGAGGATATATAACCATTGGGTGTTTCCATTTCCATGAACAAAACCATTGGAAACTATTCAAAAATAGTTGACCCAATGCGAATGATTGTATGAAACTCAATAACCTGCAATCAACCGTCAGGAGAATCATTTTCTCTCGAAAATAGAAGGTTTTCCTTTTTAAATATGGATCACACTGATATGTTTTAAGTCATATTTATTTTTAGTTATAAAAATATGAAAAAATATATCACTTTAACTAATAAAATTAAACAAATAAATAAATATTATATTTATTAATCTCCCACTATTTTATCAAAACCCAATATCCCTCACCATTGGCTTTAGAATATCATGTTGCTTATAAATTTTGGTGGTAAGGATTCATATTAACCTTATCATCGCCCTGAGTTTGTCCATTCAATCAATTTGATGGTTTATATATTGGAATTCCAAATACTAGCTACATTAACTCATTGTTACTTGATATATTGAGTGGACTCCACAATCCTAAAATACTTAAATTATATTTCCTAAACCTTTTCTTCTTAGTAACACCAAGTATTTCTTTGGTAGTCAACCCTTGAAGTGAAATAAGTTATGTCAACCTAAA
This sequence comes from Viscum album, assembly GCA_963277665.1. Classification (NCBI taxonomy): domain Eukaryota; kingdom Viridiplantae; phylum Streptophyta; class Magnoliopsida; order Santalales; family Viscaceae; genus Viscum; species Viscum album. Next base: position 410,870,501 of record OY728130.1, read on the forward strand.
ACTTCAAGTTATAATTCCTCGATAATTGAAAGCATCCTAACTTTGGCCGGTAAAGCTCATTGAACTATGGTTCGATTTTAACTTAAGTATTGTTAGGAAATACAAACTTAATATATATAATTGATGGATTTTAAATTTATACGTTAATTTCACATTTTATCTTTATTACATGATTTTTAAAATTAAGTAGTTTTACATAAGTGATTAACCGTGTCTTAGATAAAATTTACACATGATCCAATTTATTTTAGTTTTATCTTGCATGCTTATTAATTCATTAATTCATGTGATCGTGAAAAAAAAATCCATAATGAAATAACCATAAAACTTGAGAGAAATAAAATAATAAAGTGGTATGATCATGAACTTTTATTAATGGTTAGTTTATTTATCATATGATAAACTAACCCTCAACCTAGGGTAAAAACACCTGGAACCATTTTATGGTTTGTGTTGCAGCTTTCCACCTATCTACACATGTGCCTCGTGGATTGGTTTCGTCTTGTCCCTAAACTTGAACCACCTCCACAAACTTGGGATAACTATATATTAAATATAATTTTACTCATATGTGGGTTAGGGGAATCAAAGGATTAGTTAAGGGGTTTACATAAAATAAACCATGGGCTCACAAGCCCTTAAATAATGAGAGGATGGATGAAACATGGGCCATAAATTTAATTTAATAATAAATTAAATGAAAATAAATAAATGAAAAGTCGATTTCATACCCATAATCATCCACATACATGCAAATAATTACACATTTAAGAAAATAAAAGTCAATTCTAATCGTTCTTATTTAAGATAAATCAAGCATGAATCAATTAATTATCTTCTTAAATTAATCAATTCTTTTGAATAAATTCACATTTGAAATTTTTTTAAGATTCTCATCGATTATAATTTTAAACAAATTAAAAAAAATTATTCAAATTTAATTATGTCTAAAAATTTACATTGGAGGTAACACGGTGAATACCCATATGAACTACCCAACATGTATTATGTTTGAATATTGTTTACTCGTGAAACATATGAAATACACGTCTTAACACGTAATTTCCTAGAATTTTATATAAATATAATGACCACATAGAACATAGGGTATTTACATTGTGTGTTATGTTTCAATACGCATAGATTAATGATTGTTTCAAAGTACTTGTTTATCCAAATTCAGGGTGATTTAAATTATAAGGGAGTTATAAATAAAGTTTTGGGTTAAATTAACTAAATTATCATCAAGGGTTGACTACCAAAGTAGTACTTGGTACAACTTAGAGGAAAGTATTGAGGAAATAAAAGTTGGGATTTTAATATTGGGGAGTCCACTCAATGGATCAAGGATATGAAATATAGTAGTTGGAAAGACTGCCTACCTGAATACCTTTGAATAATTTTTGAGGAAAATTTATGGATTATGAGAAAGTAAATATGGATATTTTCCACTAGAATGTCCACAGGATTGGAAATTCCAAGTCCAATGGTAAATTCAATTGAGACTAGATAAAATAATGGGAGACTAATAAGACAATTAAATTTATTTCACCTCACATATTTGAGTAATAAAATAAATTTATAATAATAAGATTTTTTATTTGGTTTTATAAAAGGGTTATTTCATTAATATCTATATGATCTATACTAGATAAAGACAATATCCTCATTGGCAGTAACTTCTAGGAGTGGTATATGTGGTTGTTTGTTGCAGTACATTATGTACAAAAGACATACGTGCTAGAGGCCCCAGTTCCTGATATCCTAACTAAGAAGTTGAGTTGAGATGATATCTCTATCAACTTAAAACACATGGATGGTGTGTTAAATTTATATCATTTGATATAATCAACCATGAATGATGGACTATATAGGAATCATGTGAAGAACCCAAATGGTTAATTTGTATTGAAGTTGAAATTATTATTAATAACTTGAGAAGATGAAAATTCAATGATTTTTTTATTGTGACGATTATAGAGTTGGTCTTCAGTTTAGAATACATGTGTCATTGGTTAATTGACACAATGTTTACTTCAAGGTTTTGAAAAAGAGGATCCATGAAAAAATATATTTTTTCATGAGGATATTTTATTTATTTGGCATTGGAATATTTTGAGTGTTTTCTTAATAAATGGATTTAGGATAAAAAAATGGTCTTACCCACACTAGACATCCAAAATGGGGCTACATCCATTTCTTAGGAGTAAATTAAATCCCTTACCTAGATAGTATGGGCTGAGCGAGAGTGGGATGAGGGGAATTCATAGCACACCCAAGAGGTGAAAGGGAGGCATGGCAAGACACCATGAAGGGTTGAACTATGACAGATGAGATCGTTGGCATGAGGCAGTTCCAGTGATTATTTTGAGTGTTCAGTAACAATTTTGAATGACAATAGGTGAATATTTTATTAAGAAGTATCATGTGATAGAAGTTTTTTTCTATGTGGGTCTCAACTATCTAGTTATTATTACTCCATTTATAAATATATGTAAATTATATAGTTCATACAAGCTCTATTTAATCATATTGAAGTTCCGAACATGATCGAATCATCATGAAACTATGTTTTCATGAAAAAGAGATGCATAAAATTTTGAAATACTATATAGAGATAAATTATTTTTTCAATGATGGTGATATCTCATTGAAAGTTTTTTGAGGTACTGAGTGCATGATATGATTCAATGTGTGGATACCCATGAATATCTGAGAATTGAGTATGTGGAATGTTTTTCCATAAATACCTTAGACCAAGTTCATTTTCTATTGGATCTTATCTCACATCTGAGAGTGATATTATTCTTGAGAGAGAAATACATAAAATTACGCACTTTGTATCTACTCAATAGTTCCATGTGTTCATACTGAGAATAAATGTTCACAATCACATGATGTTAGTTTGAGTTTCTGTGAACCATTTTGTGTGGGAGAAAAAAGATCCCATGTAAAAATATTGCGTGAATAAGCTAGAGGTAGTGCATGTTCTATTTTTCAATGAGCATAATAATCAAACATAAAATGATACTAATGAATGAATGGTGATTCTCATAAAGGTTCTTTAGTTTTATATTTTAGTTATGTGAAGATATAGTGTCTTTATATGTGGTTTATGAATAAAAATTAAAGAGGATCAATGTCATTCATGTGCACAATAATCGCAGGGTGATACTTACGCAAAGGAGAAGTTATACCCATTTGGGTTAGTGAAAAGGAGATAGTGAATGATACACTGTCACGTGATATATTTTCATATAGAAGAGGTATTATTGAGTTGGACTAGTTGTAACATTCACAATGAATGATATGCATGCAAGAATATAATGTTCATACCAAGTGATATATCTATGTGGTTTTCTATTTACTGAAGAACCAGTGAATGTGCAAGTGAACTGATCACTAAAAGTATATTCAGTGTGTTTATTTTCATGTGGATCAAATAATACATGCACATTAAATAAAACTTTTATAAGAAAAAGTGTTGATAATACCATGAATTGTTTATACATTCATGAAGAATGAGATATCCAGGTATTTGGGTACATGCAGGAAGGTTTCATTGATGTACATGAAATATGAATTTCATAATCAGTGTGCTGTTTCTTGAGACTGAACTCGGAGTATTATTTTAGAATAAATTTATTTCAGAGTTTTTTAATATTTAGTGAGGTCGAGTCTTAAATAAAAGAAAGAATTTCCCGAGTAGTTTTGTATTGTGGAATCTGACCATCTAAAAGTGATTAGAATTGTTTGAATAAGGACAGATTTCGTGAAAAGGTACTTGAATTTTTCATGAGCTAGTGTGACCTAGTAATATCATAGAGGAATATCAAGAGATCATCCTATTAGTGTATCATATCTTTTGTAACTAAATATTTTGAAAGTATTTTATGGGACTTTGAAACAAAATAAACCTCCATTGGAACTCTGGAGTGTGCCGGTAGGATATTGGTAACATTATGGGATGCAGTATAAATATCCTCTTATGAGACGTAGGAGTCTCTAGTGTAGGTGGGAACATGAAAACTCTAGTGGGACTCTAGAGTAGAAAACTTTGGGAATCTGTGTTGATGGGAATAGGACTTTCCATGGTTGTAACCATCTATATATAGAGAATAATTTGTAACCTAGGGATATAACCAATTGCAACAAGGATGTATGACTTAGTACCAAACCTTGTAAACATATTGTGTGTTTTGTTTCATTTATGTTCAGCATTTCATACAGGATCCACTCATCCTAACATATGATAGAGGTTTGAAGGGTGTTAATTATAAGAAAATAATTCTGTGAAGACAAGTCACACCTGATTCACCCCCCTCTCAGTGTGATTACATGATCCATTAGACACTTCAGTTGGTATCGAAGAAAATACCACCTCTAGTTGGATCAACATTATTTGTCTAGTTGTTTTTATAATAAGTACATAATGTTCATATTTGAGTTTGAATAAAATTTATAAGTTCTTCGTATAGGAAATCCCACCTCTACTCTTGATGTTAAAAATGTTGAAGTTTTAGTTAAGACTTATAAAAATAGAAAGAAAATAGTGGAAAATAAGTTAAATAAGAGTTAAAAGATAAATTAAGATCAAATGCTAATTGAGGAAACTTGGAGTGGTAATTTTTCAGTGAAATCATTTGGTTATAATTCTAATTAATCAAGTTCAAGTTATGATGATGATATGATCAATTCTAAAATTAGAGTCCATTTGAAGAAAGTTCATAAAGAAGTGATCACATGTATGATAAGAGTATTCAAGTAACTCCATGATGAAAAATTATATCTAGAATAAGAGGTTAATTTTATTGAAGAGTCATTGGATAAAATGGTTGGAATACACAACACTCTTTAAAAACCAATAAAAGAAAAGGAATAGACAATATCTCTTTGCAAATAAAGATATGATAAGGATATTGAATAGTTGAAAAGTGTTGTTTGTGAGAAATATGTTTTTGAAATGGTCATTACAGAAGTTATCCATGCACTTGAAAATATTTATAATAAATCAATTAATTTTAAAGATTCTCAGATAGATGTTAAAGTAGAAATAATCAAGGAACTTTCCAGTTTGTTGCAGAAGATGAATCAGAATATGAAGTTTCTGGGGGAATAAACCATTAAATAAGTTGAATATTAGAATATTTATATCAACATAAAATGTATTGAACTAGAATTGAAACTAAGAAATATGTAAGAGACACAACTTGAGACTTACCAATTTAATAATAAAAGGATTATTTCCAAGGATTCATCTGATAAAAATCCTATTTCTAAAAGGACTCAATCTAGTGCAGAGGAGGCCTTGATAATATCCAAGGATAAATATACTATAAGATCCTTGAAAAAGAAATACTCTCAAGAATACATTACATATTAAAATATTAATGTGAATAATTGTGTAAATTTTCATTCCCCAAAGAAATATCAAAAGAATAAATGTGCTACCCAAAAACAAAAAAAAAATCAAAGACAGTCAAACTGTGTTATAGAAGAAGAAATTTAGATTTTTTTGGCTAATTTTGGTGTTTTTTGAAGTTTGGAAATTAGGAAATTAATTATTGGAAAAATATTTCGTCATATTAAAATTATAGAAATCTTGAATTTAAGGTGAGAAAAACTGAAGAGAAATAGAAACCAGCAAAATAGAAGTAGAACTCAATAAATGGAATTAGTCTATTAAAAACATATTTGATTACTTTGAAAAAGTTATTGACTTTTTCAATAGAAGTGGTCATTATTATTATGAGGGTTGTTATGTATTAATCATGCACAAATCATATATTAATGTGAATAAAATACCAAAAAAGTGAAGCAGGTAAGAAATAAAGATAATAGTACAACCTTGGGATGTGAACAAAAGAAGAAGTTTGTTAAACAAACAACTCCAAAGAAGTTTGTGAATAATGATGTGAATATTTTCATACCAAATGAAATATTATTATTGTGTGGTATTAAAGTTCACATCATGGACCATTGGTATTTGGATATGAAGATTCATACTACAGGAAGAAATCTGGAGTCAAAGAAAGAATCAGTCCAAAAGAGAAACAATGGGATTGATTTGATGAATGATATATCTGATGAAGAATCTGAAAAGTTTCCAAAAAGGGTAACTTGTTTAATGATAAAAAAAATTGTGAAAGGTGAAATATGTTTGGAAAATTCATGAATAATAAAGGTAAATCTCATGTGACTTATAGTGTTGGGGAAAAGGAGTCTACACACAAAGTGAAGTCTGAGCATGTTCCTAAAGAGTGTTTGATCATATGAACAGAATAGTTGGAAGAGGAGAGAAATATGGAGTAATAAGAGAAAAATAAATCTAATTTTTTGAAAATTTGAATAATATATTTTCATCTAAGAGTATACTTATGTTAATAAGAAACTCTCTTATCTATTTCTCTAACTGAGGAGAATTAATGAACCACCTTATTTCCATATATATATTGTGTTTTTTTTTGTGTAGGGAATTGAATGTGAATGATTTAGGGGGAGACCTAAATTTTATAAAATTTGTAAATGTATTATAGATAAAAAAAATTCCATCATGTAATATTATTTCCACCATGTTTTATTTTTACAACACTTAAAATAATCTCAAAATACACTTGGAGTTTATTCTTGAAGAAATCAAATCATGATTTAAAAGTATTAAGTGCATCTCTTGAGGGGGAGCACAGAAGATCAAAAACCATATATTTCTATATCAGTTGATATCTTATTAATATCAGAAGTTCTAGTGAGGTATAAATCAGATAATTCTAGATGTTAAAAAACTAAATATCAAAGTTTTTCATCATTGAGGTATGTTGGTTACATTCTCTTATTTTCATGTTGAAAAATCGATTCTAAAAGGGAGAGATTTTTGACATGATGATCAAAGGGAAAGTAAATTTAAAAATGGGAAGTACATTTTTAAACTAGAATGTTTTTAATATTTTGGATGATATGTACATAGCATATTATTAGGAAATCATTTCAATAATCCCTGATAAGTGGTTTCATTATTGGTATCACATACTAAAATTTTATTAATATCATTGATGTAAATTTGATCACTCTTATTTTTAATATAGATCATTTATCACATAGACTTATATTTGGTTAATTTTACCTCATTTATAATTTAGTGTTTATTCCATCATTCTCTGGAGAAAATTAGACTGCAACTGTCAGAAGAGAAGAATATGTTCTTAAAATTCGATTTTTTGAGATAAGGATTCCTTCTCATACTTATATCTTTGGATTTATTTCCAATAAGGGGTAAAATATATCATTTACTTTTAAAATGAAGAGGGTGTTGACAAAAAATCCAAAATGGGATATTCAAGTACACAAATGGTTTATTTTTGTTGAAGTTTAAATTATTTTCAATAAGTCAAGAAGATAAAAAGTCAATGAGTTTTTATTATGAAAATTGTAGAGCTGGTATAAATTTCAAAATACATGTATCATTGGTTAATTTCAACGATTTTTACTTCAAGGTTTTGATAAATAGGATCCCTAAAAAATATATTTTTTCATGAGGAGATTTTGAGTATTTATAATTGATGTATTTTGAGTGTTTACTTAAGAAGTGACTTAAGAATAAAAAAAGGCTTACCCACACTAGCCATCCAAAAGGGAAACACATATATTACTTAGGTGGGTATTAAATCACCTATACATACATCATGGGATGATCTAGAGTGATCCAATGGGAATGCATAGAGTTCTATAGTGGCTCAAGGGAACAATAGTGAGTAACCATGCGGGGTGGAATGGTGGCAGAAAAAAGAGCTGACAGGGGTGGTTTTAGTGCGTAGTGTGATTGTTTGGTGACCAATTTGGGGTGGCAAGAGGCATGGATTTTATTAAAAAGAATCACACAATATATTCCCACTTTGATGTGGGACTTGGATATCTAATTACTGTTGCTCCATTTAAAAAGATACATAAATAACATAGGTCACCTAAGCTCTATTTCATCATCCTGAAGATGCAAACATGATTGAATATTTATGAAATTGAATTTTAATGAAAGAGAGATTCATAAAATTTTGAAACTCAATATAGAGCTAAATGTTTTTTGAAATTATGGTGATATATCATCAGACATTTTCTAAGGCAGTGAACTCATTATATGATTCAATGTATAGATCTTTGTGAATATCAAAGCACTGATTTGGTGGACTGTGTTTCTATAAATTCCTCATACTGAATTCATTTACTATTAGAGATTATATCACATCCAAGATTGATATTATTCTTAATAGAGAAACATATCAAATAAATAACACTATATTTGCACAAGAGTTCCATGCATTCATACTGAGCATCCACATTCATGATCACATGATGTTCGTTTGAGTTTATATGAACCATCTTGTGAGAGATAAATATGAACTCGTATAAAAATATATGTAAAGAAGTTAGAGGCAGTGCGTGTTCTATTTTTCGATGAACATAAGAATCAAACATAAAATGATACTCATGCATGAAGGGTGATTCGTGTGAAGTTTTGTGGTTTTATATTTTAGTTACATAAAGATATAGTGGCTTCACATGTTGTGTGTGAATAAATAATTAAGAGGATCAGTTCCATTCATGTGTGCAAGAATTTCATTGTGAAACTTACATAAAGGATAACCTACACCCATTTGGGTTTAGGTAAAGTATAGAGTGAACGAGACATTATCGCGGGATATATTTTCACAATGAAGAGGTATTATTGAGTTGAACTAGTTACACCATTTGTTGTGAGTCATATTCATGCTTGAATATAATTTACATGCTAAGTGGAATATCCATGAGGTGTTCTATTTTGTGAATAAATAGTGAATGAAAACTTGAACTAGTCACTACAAGTATAGGTAGTTTGTTTATTTAAATGAACATTAAATAAAACTTTCATAAGATAAAGTGTTTAGAAGACCATTCATTGTTTATAAATTAATGAAGAATTACACATACATGTATTTGTGTATATTTAGGAACGTTTAATTGGTGCACATACAATATACAATACATAATCAGTCTATACTATTTTGATACCGATGCTGAATCATTATTTCAGAAGAATTTTATATCACTTTTTTTTTATTTAGTGAGTTCGTGTCTTCAATAGAAGAAATAATTACCTGAGTAGTATTTTACTCAGGCATCTAACTATCTATAGGTGATCATAATTGTTTGAGTAAGACTAGGTTCAGTGAAAAGGTACTTGAATTGTATATGATCTAGTGTGATCTAACAATATCATGGAGTAAGATCAATAGATCATCATATCAGTTGATCATATCTTATGTAACTCAAGATTTTGGAAGTTTTAAATGGTACTCTGAAGTAGAAGAATATTTTAGTGGGACTCCTGATAAGGTCGTTGGGATACTGGTAACACTGTGGGATATAATGTAAAGATCCTCCCATGGGACTCTGGAGTCTCTAGTGTAGGTTGGAACTTGTAAAATCTAGTGGGACTCTAGAGTGGAACACTATGGGACTAAATTTTAATGTGAATGGGACTTTCCTTGGTTGTAACCATCAACATATAGTGAAGAATCTGTAACTAGGGGGTATAATCGGTTAAAGTAAGGATGTAAGTCTTGGTGCCGAACCTGGTAAAAATATTTTGTGTTGTGTTTAATTTAAAATTTTCATTTCATATCGGATTCACTCCTCCTAATAGGTTACATATGTTTGAATGGGGTTAAATACAAGAAAATAATTTACAAAAAACAATTCACACCTGATTCACCCCCCCCCCCCCCCTCAGTTTGGTTGTATGATCCATTTGACACTAAATCATGAGAACATGCATTCTTATAGAATAATTAGGAATATTTTTTATCTATATCAGGAGAGAGTTATAAAAGATAGTTTTTAGATCTATAAGTAACCCTTAGCATGAAAAATTGGAGAGGAAGTGTCAACTAGACCTTTCATAGTCAAGATGATTGGATACATTGAGCATCTAGAGATTCTAGGCTTTAATCTTCTTGAAAAATTGTACATCGATCTCATACTTACTTAAATACCTCAGATATTATCAATATTTTTTGAAAATTATAATATTAAAAACATTGATAAGTATCTCCTAGATATATTTACTATACTATACAGGTATATAATGAAATGAAGTTTGAGAAAACAAATGTACTTATAGTGAATAAGGGGAAGGTAAAATCAAAAGTACCTAATAATAACACCAAGTCTGAGGCTTCTTCCCAATGTCCTTTTAATAAGAGGAAGATCAAGGGGATGGTAAGGGAATAGGATGTCATATATTTTTCATGTGATAAGAAGGTCCACTGGAAGAAGAACTGCACCCAAAAAAAGAATAAAGGAGAAACTTTAGGTGTATTCATTATCAAATTCAATATATTTGTTTTTATAAACTGGGTACTAGATACTTTTTTTGGTTCTCACATTTTTATCCAATTATTATAACCAAATAGATTGAAAATTGTTGCATGAGGTGAGGTTGATCTATGAGCTATAAATGGAGAAAACTTGTTGTGGTGGTGATTGAATACTATCACCTAACATTTTTAGTTGTAATGATCATGGTTTTGAAGAAATGTTATTATGTTACATCATCTACCAAAAACATTTTTATGCATCATGTCCTAATATGGATGGTTTTACTATAAAAACCTTAACTCTAGTAACCTAGATCCATTGTTTACTTTCTTAAATTATTATAAATACAAGGGATATAATCTCAAAGGATCAATAGTATTCTTAAAGTCCTAAATACATACTTGACTCCCATAGAAGTTTATAATACATAACATAAGAAATATTATACCATCCTTGATATTATTCATAATATCCCTCTTCGTATCATGGGGAAAAAATAAAGGGTGATCTTTTATTCTTAGTAAGGGTTCTGTACAGCTAAATATTTCATTATTAAATAAGGTGTAATCAATATGGAAAGGTAAATAATTGAAAACACATTCCATTTAATCAATAAATTGGGCACAAAAATGCATCCATGGATAACATCAAAGCAGTAATCTCATGGATAATAATAATTGAATTATCAATGAATTATATGCTTAATGTTGGACATCATGATATCAGACATCATTATATATATACTATTAAAGTCTTTTAAAAGATATTTTAAACTATGTATATTCATACACTAAAAACCTATTTAATTTGGTCAACTAATTCGTCCCATGAGACCTGTCGATGAATTGAGTGGCAATCTATAACCAGGACCTACCCATCACTGAATTTCCAATGAATTCCCCTTATATTGAATGATAAATTTTATTAATAAATAAAAATTCTTGTCAATAAATATCTGTATTGAGTAAATAATATGTATTTATCAATTTTTCCCAAGTTAATCAAAAAACTTTCATAGTAAAACTCCAAATGTAGGAATGATATATTGTTAATGTAATAATCATATCCACGATAAAGAATATGGATATTTAATTTAAATTTAATTTATAGTGATCATAAGAAAGTGAGTGTTTCAAGGAAAATTTAAATTTTAAAAATTAATCAAGAGATGAGAGATGACAATCAGAAATAGATTTTGTAGTAAAATAAATTCTTTTAAAGAATGTAAATGAAATATTTAAAACAAATTTTCATAAATATTTTCCTTTTAAAAATAAATAAAAAAATTATAGAAGATATTAACTTGCAAAAAATGGTTATGGTGGAAGGAAAGTCAATTAATGTTGTATACAATAAAAAAACATTCCTTTTGACTTTTTTACAAAAAAAAGTTGAAATAACCCTTTCAGGGGAAAATAGAAAGATTTCTTTTAAACTATGTAATAATTAAAGTATAACATAAAATTTGCTTAATAAATTATCTATTAAAATAGAAGGACTTTTTAAAAATGATTTTGAAAAATAAGGACATGGATGAAAAATATACACGTTCAAAAAGATAAATAAGATTATCTTTTATTTTAATCGTTATTATTGAAATATTAAAATGAATTAAATCATTAATCAAAATTAATAAATATTTATTCATGTTAAATACTTATAATTGTAATTATATAACCAAGTAAAAGTAAATAAATTCATAATACCAAATTTGTCTCAATAGAGTGTAAATTGAGACCAAATCTCTTACCTCGTGTTCAAATTAACTCATAAGTTATTTTAAACTCCTATATAATAAATTTATATTTACTATAATTACATACCAAAACCATATACATATCTAAAATATCATATATGATCCATTTATAACATTTTATCACCCTTTTACTAATAATATTTTATTATTATCATTATTTCGAGTGTTAACTACTTCATTTTTCATGTATGTTTTGATTTGTTAGTTTCGGACCTTACATATTTATCATGGTTACATCATATAAAGAATTTTTTTTATGATATAAATATCATATGTATTCAATATATATATATTTATGGTCATCCATAAAAGGAAGACATATAAAAAATAATTACATCATTTATAGAGACGGTAGGTCATACGTACGCAGAAATGTTGTTTTCACTTCTTGAAGGATGGGATGAAAGAGAGATAAATAATAATTTACCTTTCTATAATAATTATTATATCATATATTTTCATTAAATGTATCCTTAGTACCATCTATATAAGTTTTAAATGAAAAATGGATCACATCTCTTCATAGACGTGGTAGCCCACTTGTACACACGAGCGATGTTATCATTTTCCAACGGATCAAAAGGTAAGAAGTTATATATGATATTAAAATTAAAAAATAATATTTATGTAATTAATATAATATATATTTATTATATATATATTTAAAACTATCCATGTAAAGTGGTGATGAAAAATTAATTACACCGCTATGTGGAGTTGGAAAGTCGTGCATACGCACAAGTGGTGTTTTTGCTTTTCATAGGATAAAAAAGAGACAGAACATGGCTTTTCCATAATCATAATAACATATAAATATATTTATGATACTTTATTTATTGTTTTAGTATGGTTATAATACATTAAGACTAAGTATAAGAAGAAATAAACTTTAAAGAGTCGATAAAGACAATTACCTCTTCTTTGGTAGACTTCCTTTAAATATCTTCCCAAGGGACCTAGGGTTGGTATTTTAGAAGTTTAAGAACCTCTATAACATAGATATGGATGTTTAGAAGGTAGTTGTTCATGATTTTATTTATCTAGGTTTCTCAAGGTGGTGAAAATAAAAGAAATAAGGGGTGTAATTTTATAAGTGAGGGAAAAGGTATCCTTTGAATTTCATAAAGTATTAAATTAATATAAATTATTTTTTTATATCCATATGAATAAAAATTGATAAAATTATAATATAATATGAGGATAAGTTGAAATCATTTTATATAAAAAAAAATTATAATTTTTTGTTTTGTTTTCTCCCTTATCTTTTAGTTTTAACCCCCCCCCCCCTATTAACTCTATTGACAATTACCATGATATTAAAGTTGTATACCCTTTATGGCTTGAGAATGTTACTATAATTGAAAAAAGACTCATAAATGGACCATGGTTTATGTTTGAAACCATATTCAATTAATTTTTATGAATATAATATTTTTTTTGAATTTTAAATCATTTAATAAAATATCATTTATTATAAAATATCATTAATGTCATTTTTGACACTATTCATTTAATTTGATTTTAAATATATAAATACAAAGACAAAATTCAAATATAATAATTTAAAACAAACTTACAATGTCATATGTATCTATAAAATTCATTTAACATTATAATTCATCAATTTTTTATTAATTTTAATATTTTAAAATCATTTATTTTATTAATTAAATAATTACTTATGTCAGCATTGCGTGAGAATTTAAGCCAGTTATCAATAGATAAAAAATTAAAATAAATTAAAATGATAAAAATAATTCATTTATATTTCAAATAACCTTTTATAACTCAACATAATTTGTATTAATACCTATCAAAAAATATTGTAGATATTAAATGAAGAAAGGAGACATTTTTGACTTTATCCCTCACTTAAACATTATAAAGGTAAAAATAAAATATATATGGCATGAAGTTTCCATATTTTTGAAACATGTATTATAATGGCCAAAATCCACTCATATAATACGATTACAGAAAATGTTAAGGTCGTTTTTTAGTCCTTGTCATATAATTTTTAACTTTAATTACCTCATTTACCCTTACCATGGTGACAATTATTTACAAAGGATTCTATTCATAATGACTAAAAATAAAAGACCTGTTTACCAAATTTGGTCCTCTTTATTCCAAATATGGAATCAATTTTTTAATAATCAATTTGTTTAAGTGGTATAAATTAATTTAAGATTGAAACACAAAACGCAATGAAAACTAGTTTTTTAGAAAAATTTCTTTTAAGTATAAAATATGTTTATACTAAATTCAACCATAAAATTTATTCCAATGAACTTAATTGGATTATTAATAATATAATATAAGTAATTTTACTTTGAAACCATTTTAAAAAAATGGAACTTTGTAAATTCTTGAAAAAAAATACAATTTTCAATGAAAATTAGTATTTTTCACTATTCATAGGAAAGTCAATCTTTTGAAAAAATATCAAAAAATTTACCCATAGTTAATTTTGATATGTTGATTTAAAAAAAATATTTTTATTTTATAAAATTAAATTTCTAAATGTGGCAATAATTAATTATAATTTCCACACACAAAATGAAAAGTAAATCCATTTTTGGAGAAATGTATTTTTGAAGTATAAAATGATTTTATTAAAACTTATTTACTTATCAATTATTAATAAATAAATTATATAAACACTTTATACATATTTTAGTAATTTTTTTAACCTTATTCTTATCCTTCAATTCAATGGTTAGGTTATAACGGTCATATGTAAAAAATAATATTTTTTGGTTCATTTAAACTCTGTGTTGCATGTTGTATAGACTATCGAACATAATATTTGTTTAAAATCTTAGTGTGTTAAATTTATTTTAAAACTTGGATATAAAAATTTATACTTTTACAAAGATATCATATATTATGGTGAGAAACATATTTATGATGGTATTTATGTGTAGGATTATGTAAACCAAGTAATGAAAACTGATAACAAATTTAGTTCGCACGATTCATACCACACCCAACTATGGAATCACCAACTAAGTCCTATAAATGAAAAAAAAACTTCACTAAATTATACCAAGATGTTTATTTATATTATTTTTAACTAAAACCACTTGAAACATGTCATTCTTGTTTGTAGGGAAAAATGACCAAATCTTTATTTAGTGTAAAGGGTGAAGGGACCACAGAGCTTCTTGAGTTGGTTTTATAATAATGTTTATAGACCATTTACCATTCAATTAAGGGGTGGATCCTAATAATTCATAACTTTAATTTTTAATTTAGTAGATGTGGATATGTCTACTTAATGTGGTACAAGTCAAATTCTTTTGATAAATTCAAGGAGTATAAAAATAAAATTGAGAATCAACTTGGCATGAAGATAAAGAAAATTTTCTCAAACTATGGTAGAGAATATCTAAAACAAGACTTCATAAATTTTATATCAAAGTTTAGGATATTATCTAAAATCAAACCTCCTTATACACGATAATATTATAGTGTAATCTAAATGAGGAACTACACATTTTTTGACATAGTGAGGTTGATGATGAGTCCTGGAAGTCTTCTATTATCATTTTGGGGATACACATTACAAATAGTATAATACACTCTAAATAGAGTGGAAAGTAAAATGGAAAAAAAAGTTCTCTTCGTATTATAGATTAAAAAAGAAAAAAATAAAATATATGTGTTTCAGTATGTGAGGCATTTATTAAGACCTTTTGTGGTAACAAACTTTCCCCTTGAGGCACTAATTTTATATTTATATAATATCCTATGGAAACTATAGGGTATTACCTTTATGAACCCTCTAATGAGAAGATAAAATCATTTATAAAATCTATATTCCTTGTGAGAGAGCACATCTCCAAAAGTGATAGTGGGAGAGAGATAGACTTCAATGAAGTTGTGATTCAGGATACACAAGAATTGGTATAGGAATAAATTCTAAAAATACATGTGGAATAGTATATTCAAAGACATAATTACTACATAGGAGTATGATAGAGGTTAGAGAACTTAAAAATATAGTTTTATAGTCATTGAGGATGGTGACTCATTATTAGTTAGTAATGAGAAACCTGTATCCAACAAGGATGTAGTAAGTGGCATAGAAGCTTCCAAATGGAAAGAATCCACGAATTATGAAATTGATTACATATATTGAAACCATGTATGGATTTTGGTATATCATCCAATGGATGTAAATACAGTTGGTAGAAAATGGGAATTCTATAAGAAACTGGACATGTATGGGAAAGTCAGTACCTACAAGGAATGACTAGTTGCAAAAGGGTTTAAATATAATCATGGAATAGACTATGATGAAAACCTTTCACTATTTTCAATATTTAAATACATTAGAATTATACTTACCATGGAATCTTACCATTACTATGATGTTTGGAATATGGATTACAAAATAACTTTCCTTAATGGGGACCTTTAGGAAGATGTCTATATGAATATACTAAACGGGTTTGTGACTCAAAATGATTCCAATAAGTTATGAAAATTTCATAGATCCATTATGGATTAATGAAATAATTCAGGGCCTAGAACATTCACTTTGATTAATCTATAAAAAAATGGTTTCATAAATAATGAATGTGAGTCATGTGTCAACAAGTGGTTTAGTGGGAGTGCAGTCATTTTTTTGATAGTATATATTGATAACAAACTACTTATTGGAAGTGAGATATAATTATTACATTACATTAAAATATATTTGAAAACATTATTCTCCATGAAGTATTTAGGTGAATCAACATACATTCCTAGGATCAATATCCTTTGTGGTATATCCAAGAGGTTTCTTGAACTAAGTTAAGGTGTGTAAATTGACAAGATGTTGAAGATATTCAATATGGAATAATACAAGAGTGAATTGTTTCAATGTCACATGGAATATATACCTATAATAATATGTATCCTTAGACACATAAATATAGAAAAAGGATGAAGATAATCTCACACCCATTAGCAATAGGTTCATTCATGAATTCCATGTTTTTTACCAAGATAGATGTTTCCTTCAGCTTGATCATGGTGGGAATATATCAGGAAGATCTAGGAGACCACCATTGGATGGAATTAAAGTATATTATAAAGTATATGAGGTGTAGTAAGGATATTTTCCTACTTTATTGAGTAAATTAGGATCAAGTCATCATGGGATATATAGATGCTCGTTTGCAGATAGACCAACATGATATGAGATCACAATCGGGATATATCTTTACCCTCAGGGGAGGAGATATAGGATAGAAGTGCTTAAAGAATCTATTGGTCATTGATTCTATAACATAATTTGATTATATTGTTATAATTACTTAGTTCTTTTAATACTTTTGAATATTTCTAGGAATATTTTCTAAGACAGGTGATAAGACAATGTGAGATTCTAAGGGTTAGTGATCCTGATACTTATATTATAAAAAAATTAAATATATTAATATCACACATGCATAGTTTTCCTAAAATAGTGGAATAAATATGGAATTAATTATCATATCCAAAATATGATACCACTATTGAATCTGGAACATGGATTTTACCTGAGGTACGATATTACATTGGTCAGTGTCAGATGTTTATCTTGAGCGCCACTATGGGAAAAATAATTCAATGAATTAAATATATTTATTTAATTTAAAAATAAAAACCTATAAATCCCTATAAATACACGGTTGTAACCAAATTCCATGTTTATCCACATAACCATAGATATTGTGAGAGAGAGACCATGGAACGTCATTCATAGATGATGATGTCAAATCATGCTTTGGTCATCGGTACACCGACAGAGTTTGTGGATCTCACCAATGACAACAACATAGACCAAATTTTCATCAAAAACTGATCAAAATATGAGGTAGGGGGTTTTCTTTAATACATTTATCCCATTTGATATCATATTTCAAAAACAAACTGCTTCACCTAATAAAATTGGTTCTCATATCGATGTTTGATTGTGGTTGATGATTTATCTTCCTATGTTTTGGGAGTTAATTTTATTGGTTTATTTATATTCTATTTAATCTTAATTGTAATAGAAATGGATCATAAACAACCTAAAAAATATTTAACCTTCATTTTGACTTTTTAATTTTTGAATTTCTCTCCTCATTATTGGTGTGTTCATCTTAGGTATTCAATTTGTCCAGCGATTCAACAAATACCCAGGGTGTAATCATTGCACAATTGGTCTTTGATGAAACATATCATTATAGTGGGTTTGAGATATAGATCTTCAGCATGGCTATAGTGAAAAATGATAGAGGATCATTTGAGTTCAGTTTTTAGATATATGATAGGAAAATATTGGATTTCTAGTGAGATGGTGTGATATGGTGTGATTGGAACCATTTCTCGAGAAGATCAGGCGTCCAATGATGAAGGATCATTCATGGAGGTTTATGGTGTTAGTCATTGTGGAGGTAGTTATGGTGAGCATAAAAAGTAGGTACTGATGGAAATTAAATGGAAGATCAAGGTGGCAGTGGCACCAGGTGACGGTGGCCACTAGGGGAGTAGGGTGCGCCTGAAACACCTTGTGGAGCTGGGTGCGATAGTAGAGACTGGTGGAGCAAGGTGGGAAGTGAGAAGCATCGTCTAGTGGATATGATGTCCCTCCTACATGTGGCGTAAAAACCCTACCCCCCACCCCCATTTCATGATAGAGGAGAGAGGGAGGGGAAAATTAATTAATTAATTTATTATTTATAATATTATTATTTTTATTATTATTATTATTATTATCGGATGTAACTCATCTGTGAAATGTCGGATTGATGTTTCATCTATGGAATCACACCCCAGATATTGAGGAAGGATTTTAAATACCAATATTAGGTATTTTATTCTTACTCATGGCCCAGTCCCACAAAGCATCATTCATGTGTGATACAATAAAATGTATTTGTTTCATTGAGTGTCTTTTTTGGGAAAGTAAATAACCTATCCTGAGTGTTTTCCCATGAGGGTCACAATGTAATGATCTATTCAACCATTAATGTCCATTTAATATGAAATATTTTTAGATTTTATGTTTTACCCCAACATTTTGATGATAAGCCCCATGTTCTTGTCAGGGTTTTTCTAAACTCGAATTTTGGCCTACGGGCAGACTATCCTCAGTAGTTTTCCACATATAATGTGATGGTGGCCTTTGTTTTAGAATTTGAGATAAAATATGAGGTCATGAAAGTGGGACAATTCTTTTAGTGATTCTTAGACATTTTTCTTAGGGTGTTTCCCCTCGATCCATTCCTATGAGGGGACAAAGTGACCTTACATCCTCGACATAATATTGTGATCTCTTTTATGGATTTATCTTTAGATAAAGTTCATGGTATCCTTACACGAGGCCTAGGGTGGGATCCTCTATCATATCATTTTTCTTATATGGGGTTCGAGGTATCTTTGTAACCAATACTACATGGACATTGATCCCCAATTGAGAATGTTAATCCAATTAGGCTTCAAGTTGTCCCCCACAATCCCTAGGTGTGGTCCATCATTTGTGTATCAACATCTTTGGAATTCTACCATGACATATTCCCTAAGTTGGGTTTGTAGAATCACCATGACCAACACAATGTAGGAATATGATCACTTAGCAAGTTATTCCATATGATCTTATAGTATCACCCATAGGATGGGTGTGTTTCCCCTATCATGTTTCAATCTCTTTGGAGTTTTGGTGAGAAATTATTCCTTGTATGGTTAAACAAGAAAGACCTCTCATATGAGCATCGTTAGTGATGTCATAGCTCATGGAGTGGATTTTCCTAAATCATTGTTAACTTGAATCCTCGAGAGAGTTCTTGTATATGGAAGTAGTTATGACCTACTTAAGGCATGGAGTATGTTATTAGTATATCAAGGTTATCTTTGATTTTCATTATGTATCATATCTTGATTAACATACCTATGTATTGATGGGTGGACTACTCTTGATGCTTATGTTTGGTTATTTTGAGGTTTCCTACTAGGTATTTTTATATTCACCCCTACATGGGATCTTCCCACACATCTCATGTCTTCTGAACATGATAGATCTTTTTATAGAGTCCTAGGAGGACCAGTAAAAGGTAGAGAATGGTTTGGGCTATATAAACCAAGGTGTATACCAATGTTGAATTTTAAAGTAGTCCCATCCTTCTGAGTAGGATGAACTTTATTTTATAGATTTTTGTGGGAATTTATTTGTCCCTTTAAGATTTTCATTATTAGTTTTATAATATGATTGTGGGATAGATGTTATGGATGAATTATTGGAATCAGTTGTTCTTTACATTTCAATATTGTATGGGTTTGGAGATGTGTGAATGCATACAGTTACTTAGGATATGGCCTCCCATATGTGAGATATTCCTACATGGTGCCAGTTTCTAGCCCCTGGCCTATTAGAGATGATATTGGGACATCACACTCAGCTTTCTACCATCCAGGTAGGCCTTGGTAGGTCAATTTATGATAGAGTGGTATCATAGGTGGTTCATTCTCAAGTTATTATTTCTAGTTAGACCCATGGTGAGGATTGGATTGTGGACTTTGGGAAATTATTTCAAAGTGTCTTGAGTGAGGCTCTCAGGCCAGGGAACCTAGTTTTGGTGTAGCAGATGACATATCCATACACCAAGACTCTGACTACCTACTTGTCAATTCGGCATACCGATACATTGGTTTCAGGAAACCAATGGTACATTCAACATATAGTATTGAGTTTTTTGACATCCATGCCCTTAATTCAGCTTCCCAAATATTATCTTTTGACCATAGTACATCTCAACTTTCACAAAATTCTTCCTCAACAACATCCAGTTAGGATTTTATAGTGGGATCATGGTTATGATATGTTTAGCGATGAGGATCAAGTTGTGGATATTTGTAAGAGGAGGTTCCTTTAGGTGGATAAATCGTGATTCATCCACCCGTTCAGCATTATTTTGACTCAACTTAGGTGATTTTGGTGGATTCTCTCTGGTATTTTCAGCAGCGGTTAGTTCTGGTAGTACTAGAGGATGGCGCACCTGTGTTGTGTGAAATTAATGAGTTATAAAGATAGAGATCATCCAGGATTCGTGGTGAGCCATACCCCCTTATTAGGTGGTATAAAATAGATACAATTTTACAGGGAAATTTTACTTCTTGGATAGGACCCCTTTTGATGGTGTTCTTGGGGATGAGACTTCTTCAAGGTGAAGAGAGTCGTCGGTAGAGCCATGTCTTGGTCATGTTTGATGTGGATTCAGACTCCAAGAAAGAGGGATGATTCCTTGAATAATATGTTTTCTTATGACATGATTCAAAACCATTTGGGTGAGTCAGTGTTATCCAAATTGGATAGTTTCAATGTTTGGTGGATGAGTTCCTTAGACTTGTGTGTTTGAGGTTGTTTTGTTGTGCTAATGTGTCAAAGTAGGCCTTGGTTAAAAATAATAGGTGGGAAATGGGAAGGATGGAATTAAGCAGTAGGGTCTTGTGACCCTGAGAGATTTGGTGTGATTGAGGTATGACATGTGTCTTCTATACTTCAGTTTTAGTTTTGGTATGCATTCGTAAGATACTTTTTTCTTGTATGTAACCCCTATTTGAGACCTAGTGATATTGTTGGATCCTTTTAGGTCGACCCCTATATTAGAGCCTCCTCTAGAGAGAACCCATGATCACACACTTCTATTGGTAGTGTGATATAATACTGGGAAGATAGGGTTCATTACATGTAATCTTTCCACAATGGTAGTGATACCCTATGATTTTTTCCTCAGTATAGACTAGTTGCTTACTGTACATAACCGATTGACTATGAATAATGAGAGTTACAGTATACTCAAGTTAGTGGGATGTTGTTTCCTAATTGTGAGATAAGGAATCCCACAAATAGTAGGAAAATCTCATGTGTGGGAGGATACATTTTATTTCCTATCAGTTGGATTGTATGAACCTTAGAGTAGTGAATGCTATGAGATTTCAGTTTCATGTGGTATTGGGGGAGTGTGAGGAAATTTTGGCTGAGGATGTGTCGGTATACCTCCCCATAAAATGTTTGTTTTCTAAATATAACTTAATAGAGGGAAAAAAAATATTTTCACTAACATATTGAATGACCATTTGGATCTATGAAAGCTAGAGGTATAGTTGGAGTACCTATTGAGCTGGATCTTTGTAAGACCTGGTGTTTTTTCCAAGTCATCCTGATGCTATTCTCCTAGGTGGCAGATGGTATGTTAAGGTTAGTTGTGGACTGATTTCACCTAAACTAGGTGACTATTAAGAAGATTTATCCACCCATAAGAACCGATGACTTCTTCAACCAGTGGTTAGGCATGAAGTGGTTCTCAGAGTTTAACCTCAGGATGGGTTATCACCAGCTCTGGGTTCGTGAGGAGGTCATACTGAAAGTGGCTTTCCAAAGATGTTGTGACTACTTTAATTTCATGTTGATACACTTCAACATGTTGAACACCTAGTAGAGATGTGAGGATTAGGAATCAAATCATTAACCCTTATCAGAATAGTTCATGGTAGTCTCCTCTATTGAAATCCATGTGTACTCAGTGTCAATATTGGATCACGTGAGACACTTGACGATGGTTCTACACATGATTTTAGAGTACCAACTTTATGGGAATATTTTGAAGTATCAATTCTAGATTCAGGAGGTCCACTTACTGGGATATGTATTCCCATACATGAGAGTGATAATGGACATAATAAAGGTTGAGTCAATGCTAGATTGAGATCCATCCAAGGGCATGTCCATAGTATGGGATGATCACAACTAAGTTTTTTCCATTATTTCTTTGTGATTTGATGAAGCAATTTACCCCTTTACAATTTTCCCTAGAGGATGATAATGGTGCGGTGTATTTTCAGTCAATGGTTTTTAACCTTCCACTACTTCAGTGAGACAGGGAGGCACAACATGGGGATATCGATTGTGAAATCTAGTAGGACCATATATCCACTGGACATGTTTCTGATAGATTTTCTAAAGGTGAAGAGAATGGTTTTTTTTAAGAATGATGATGACACCAGTCACACTGTGAACCGATGATAAAGGGGGTTTAGGTGAGTTTTTAAGTAAAACTTTTAACATCTCACCTATCATTATGTGAATAATGACATATCATAGAGGATATTTTGGGACACCTTTTCATGCAAGAGTTATTATAGCTTCCTGGAATTCTATTGATGGTCATTTTAGATTGTGATTCTCACTTCATGTCATGATTAGAAAGAGGGTACAGGAGGCTTTGAGACTCAGTTGTGTTTTATCATAGCTTTTCTACCCTGGGTAATTGGCTAGGTAAAGTGGACTATTCAGGTTATGAAAAATGTGATTTGGGATTACATGATAGATTTGGGTAATAGCTGGGAGGATCATATACTATAGGAGGAGTTTTCATATCATAACAGCTACCACACCCCCATCAGTGAAGCACTATTTTTGACCATATATGGGAGACCCTACAAGTTATCATTGTACAGGTTGGAGCTAGTGGGAGACTTCACTAGTGGACCTAGAGATCGTGTTAGTGATCATTATAAAGGGTGGAGTTCAACCAAAAGAAAATGACAATTGTCCAGTAATTTCAGAAGTTTCTTATGGACTGAAAAAAAACCTTTGGGTTTAACGAGGAAATCATCTGTTTAGAGAGGTATCCCCTCATCAAGGATTATGGGGATTTGGTAAGGACAGAGTTCTATCTCCAGGTTTCATAGAACCTTTTCTAGTTACTTCATTGGGTTATCGATGTGGTGTACCACTAGGCCCCATAACCATAGTCGGTTTGGGTTCTTTGTGTTTTCTATATTTCATATATGAGCAGACATGTGCACAAAATGTTTCATAATGTCAATAAATATGAGCTATACATAGAGGAGGGAGTTATCTTTTTGAGGTTCCTGGTGGATTTTAGAACTGGTAGAGAATACCCTCTATGGGATAGTGTTTTCCTTGGGCACATGTTTGTTAACAATGCAGGAACCTTTTGCAGAGATTGATATAGTGTAACACCCAGTTGAGAGATTATTTTTCCCTTAATGGGTACGATTTCACTTTTTCAGAAACAAAACAACCTTGAAGGTGGGAAGAGTGAAATGACTTTGTTTTTCTAATGTAAGACTTTGGAATATTTCTATGAATATTTTCAGATCAAGACATTGAGATTACGTGAGATTTTAAGGCTCGTTGAGCCTGGTATTGATATGATAAAAATATTAAATATATTAATATCTCACACATGTATTTTTCATTAAATAGTGGAATAAATCTCAAAAAAAAGTCTCGGATTAGAAATTTTAGAACACCATTGAATCCAAAATGTGGGTTTTACCCTAGGTGCGATATAAACTTCATCGACGTCGGGTGTTTTGTAATGCCCCGACCCCAGTTACCCAGAGTTGGTGCTTTATTACATAACATTGGCATGATACAAGGAAATCATGTCCCAAAAGACCAATCAGTTTAGCAGTCTTGGAAATAAATTACATATATCAACTTCATATTAAAATTTTATACATAAAATACAGCATATATAGCTCTTTGAGAATGTTGTTATTTCCTTTTAGCATAACCCCGCATATCAATCATAATACACTTCTTGGAAATCCTGGGAAAATAAAACATAAGAAAGGGGTGAGATCAGATGCTCAGTAAGGGTAAACAATTTAGTGGAGAATAACATAATCAATAGGCATAGTGAATAATTGAAAACACATTCCTTTACAAATAATAAACATGAACACTTTATGGCAGAAATATGAGTTGAGTAAAAAATTACATAATAAAACATTGTCATGGGTATTATACTAGTTGAATAACCACATGAACCATCAATATTATTTTCATAATGAGGGAATGTATAATGTAAGACATTCTGGAACATTTTTTCAAGGCCTCAGCCAAGACGTCTAAGAATAATTAAGGCCTCGGCCAAAACCATATATCAAATTGGGAAAGGCCTCGGCCAATTAAACATCTAATTGTCTCATGAGAGCTACCGATGCATCTAGGATCTATAGCAAGCTCCACCTATCACTGACTATGTCTAATACATTCCTCATATGAAAAGGTTGAAACATAACATAAACATTCGTATTAGAACTAGCATACGATATGTCAATACTTTATCCATAAACCATGAATGGTATGAAAATAACACATCCATGGTCAAACATATCAAAAAAACTCCAATAAAATATGAATGATTTGTATCATAATAAATCAACTTCAAAGAAGTTTAAAATCCATCAAAGTATGTTTACATAGATGAAAATGATTTGTTAAACTCTTTGATATAAATACCACTTTTTCATGAAAACATTTAAAAGTTACA
The DNA here is from genome assembly GCA_963277665.1 of Viscum album. NCBI lineage: Eukaryota > Viridiplantae > Streptophyta > Magnoliopsida > Santalales > Viscaceae > Viscum > Viscum album. Next base: position 410,895,929 of record OY728130.1, read on the forward strand.
AAATTTAGAAAGGAATAATTTTAAAGACATTTTTTAATCAAATTTTCCCATACCACTTTGAAACTTATAATGGAATTAACATTTTAAAAAAAACCATGTCCATATAAATAAATCCTTAAGAAATCATTTTGAAAACATGGACATTAATGGGAACGATTTAGAAGAATAAATATTTAAAACATTTAAAATGATGTTTTAATAAAATAGTCTCTTAAAAAGAATCCCTTTGAAAAATATTTTATGAAACTTGGAAATGGATAATAAATATGTCCCAGTGAAAACTTACCCATAAACAATCTCGAATAATAATGAGATTGAGGAATTAACCCTTACTTTTCACTTTCCTTTAGTCGAGGGTACATTTAACCTTCTATATAATGACCATAGTATGTTATTAAATTATAAAAGAACCATATTAATAATTATTATATCATAAATGATTCATTTATGACTTTATACTACCCATTTAATAATGATTTCCACGTTAAATTAACATTTTGGGTAATAATCGCTTTCTTTATCGTATGTGTTTTAACTTGTTATTCTTAATCGTATCATTTAGATCATGATTTAAATACTTCCAGAAGATAAAACTTGATTTATATATCATATATATTGAGAATATAAATATTTATAATAGATTTATATATGAAATGGAAGGCATCGTTTGTGGAGACGGTAGGTCGTACGTACGCATAAACGTTGTTTCCGTTTTCATATCCTATTAAACGGAAGTAAGTGAATAAGAAATATGTAAGTACATAAATACATATAAATATATATATATATACATATATTATCATTATTATTTCATATATTACTTACTTATTAATAATATATATTTTTATAATCATCGTTGAATGGGGAACGTGGTAATGAATCTCATCACGTCGTGGAGATGGTAATCTGTACGTATGCACGAGCGACAATATCATTGATGGTGAAATCGTATGTAATTGTATGGTATATCATATATAAAAAATCATTAATATATTATATTTATTATTTAAATTAGTTATACTCATTATTATACCCATCCAAAGAATGAAGTGTTTGAATAACAAACTACACCACGACGTGGAGACGGTAACCCGTACGTACGCAAGTATGGTGACTTTGTCATTTATAGGATGGATAGAATAATTAATATGGTTGTACCATTTTTATAATAACATCACAGTATATAGAAGATTTTGGATTTATTATTTTAGAATGGAAACAACAAATAAAGAGAAAGTGGAAGATGAAAACAACTTGAAAGAGGTGGTGAAATATTTACCTCTTCTTCGAGTTCTTCCTTTTGTTTTGATCAAAATGGATTCTAAGGATGGCTTTATGAAAAAAAATAGGGACTCTATTATGAAGGGATTAAAGTTTTTAGGATATTTGGGTAGAGTTTGTCCGAGCCAAAAGGCTTTGGAGGTTTGAAATTAAGAGAAGTGGAAGTTCTCTTTTATAAGAGAGGTGAGGGTCACTTTAGGAAAAGCTTGAAATATTATTTTATAATAAAATAATTTTCAGTTTATAATGGATAAAAAATGAATTATTTAGATGATAAGGTGGGTATGGGTCGAAAAACTCTCAACCAATAGGTTTTAGATAGGTTTAGGTCATCTTATTACCCTTATATTTTATATTCAACTCTTAGTTAAATAGTTTGACATTTACGATGTCACTTTGTATTTTTATATTATATGGTTAATAAACTTACTATAACAATCCAAGCTAACATAATTTGGTTAATTATTAATATATATAACCTTATCTAAGTCCTTTTTCCGAACCTTAGATTTTTAGAAATATTATATCGATTAATAATATATCATTTGTTCTAAAAACTCAATTATGTTAATTTTGACACTATTTAGTATTTGATTTTTTTAAAAGCCATAAAAACATTATTACTTTGAATAAAATTTATTTAACCAACCCTAACATGTCATATTAACCTATAAAATTAGTTTAATTTATCATAAGTCTAAATTAACATTTATTTGTATATTTATAATATCAATTATTTTAATATTTCATTATTAAGGTAATTAATCCATCATCATTGTGTCATAAATAAATTAAATTATTTAATGTATAAAAATTATAAATAAAATATAATTATGTAGAAAATATTTTTATATTTTTAATTAATATTTATAGTCGATGATATCAATTATATAACCCCATATAAAAATATTTTACTAAAAGATTAATGCTTTTGTTATTTCTATCTTTACTTTAGATTAATTAATTTAAAATGTCATTATCACTAACAAGTGGATCCATGGGGTCCCACAATTAACCCAATTTTTCTCATGGTTGTACATGTATCATATAATAGGAATAAGACACATGTTAGGGTAATTTAATATTATTATAATATTATTTGTTACCCTTATTTACTGGATTTACTCTTTAACCATGGTAAATAAAATATTTAATGAAGTAATTATTGATAATGTCTAAAAATAAAAGTCACCTATTTAAACAATTTGGACCACTTGATTCCAAATATGGAATCCATTTTTTCAAAATCAAAATACATAAGTGGCAGAAATTAATTTAAAATTAATTCTCGTTGTCAAAACAAAGAGCGTGTTTTTAATAAATAATAACTATCAAAAGATCGACACTTTTTTATGTTCAGTTTAAATTTGAAATTACACACAATGACATAAATTATATTAAATGATAAAAATATAATCTAATGATACTTTAAAACAACTCAAATGTATAATTTAACACTATAAATTATTTTGATTAAAAAGTTGTTTTTAATTAAAATTTAGTACTATTAATCAAAAATTGAAAGTTTTCAGAAAAGTACCAAGAATTCACCCTAATCTAATTTCTATATTCCGATATAAAAAATTAAGTACATTTTGAAAAATAAAATTTCAAAAATTTCAAAAAATGGGTATTAATATTCATAACGGCTAGTTTGATTGGTCGCGGTGTGTTAGAATCTCAAAGTTGCGTACAATGCAAGCTATTGCGTTATTCAAAGGGAAATGTACCATGGAAGCTTGGGGTGTTTTTCTCCCCTCCTTAAATAAATTTCATCCTTGAAATTTGAAATTGTTATTCAAAAATAAATGGTTAAAAAGAGAAAAATAACTTTGTGGAAAACCCACATCAGAAATTGGGTTAATAAAATTTATTCTTAATAAGAGGGAAAGGTAAATGAAAAAGTCACCACCAAATTAAGATCTATATTAGGAGATCATTGGTGGAAATTAAAGATACATAATTGGAGGAAAATTTAAATATTTATAGTGATTCATTAAGTCCATCAATCACAAACAAGTGTAAAATAGAGGGCCTCAAATCCATCAATCTAAGATGATGTAAAATATCATTGGTTCAAAAAAACATATGGTATTTGGGTAAAACATTTTTGGTATTAAGATCCCTTACCTAAAGTTTAAGAATTTATTTTTTCATAAAATAAGAGGAAATATATATATATATATATATATATATATATTTGACAAGTAGTGTTCCATCCATCAACTAATTCCTACCACAAAATCATCTTTCACTCCAAAAGATAATAGAATTCAAAAATATTTTATTTATCCTAATCATATAGGGTTCCAAAAAAATAATTTATAATTTATCGATAAAACCATTTAAAAAACTAAATTATACAAACCAAGAAATCACATAGTCCAGTGGTAGGTGATTCACCCTTGTCGATCTTCAGTTGCAAGTTCAAGTCTCGTGCCCCTGTCGGATGCGACGGGTTGTTGCCCGACCTCTGAGTTGTCCTTTTTATAATAATACAAAAATAATCTTAAGAAATTATTTAACCTTAATAATAGTATCCAACCTCAAACTTAATCCATTCCAACCTTTATACTTATCCAAAATACTTCTGTCCAAAATCACAGTCCAAAATTTATAAGGAAGGTAAAAAAATTGAAGATCTGTTTTTCCACGTAATAACATAAGAATACCTTCATCATGTATTCTTTTAAAACATGGTAACACCCTAAACTACCATAGAACCTTATTGATTACCTTAATTCTCCCTTATTCCTTATAGAATACTATATATATTCCTTATATCCAATAATTTTGAATATTCCAACAATGATTAATAAACAAACCATTAATCAGTTCCAAGGTAGTCAAGAGTATCCAATATAATTGATCCAAATAAACCATCTCTTATTAAAAAACCACTATCTCAATATCAGGACCATATTATGGTTTACCTTTCCTTCAACCATGTATTTTACAAAAATTTTAACCTGAAACTGTGTCACTTTACTTGGTACCATACAATCTCAAATCCTTAATGAAATAGTACTGCAGTAAAATCCTTATTTATTTCCATAATTCATATAACCAGTACATCGTTGATACAACACTCAAATGAAATAATTCTTTAATAACAACATAATAACACTAGTCATTCCTCTTCATTTGTGTTAGTATCATAACTTGATTATTATCCAATAGCATCATTTGGGGCATACTCAGATTATTTAGACATTGATTTGCATAGTTTCCCAACTCCCTGTAGATGAAACATTGTACATTGGAAACCTTTTTCTTATCATTGCAATAATGTATTTGGTGTCCTTTTTCTCCACATTTATAACATACTCTCGTTTCCTTCAAGCATTTACCAAGGTCGTTCTTTCCACAGTTATCATATATGGTAAAATCCTTCTTCCCCCTTTTCCCTTTATCCATCTTTCTCTCTAACATCCTTTTATTCTCTTGCTTCCCTTCAAAGCCATAGGACTCAGAAAATTCCTTACTTATCTTATTAACACATGATATTATTTCTTCATATGATGAGAATACATGGGAGACTATTTTCTTTATAAATGTTTGATTAATACCATTATAGATATGATCCTTCTTAATCATCGGATCATGAGTATCGCTGGAGTTATCATTCCTTCTACTAGGAACCATTTCTACAAAATGGAAAACACTAGGTTAGTTTTTGAATCGCAATGAATAATTCCAAGATTGTAAGATACCTAACGTAAATTGAAAAGATTATGCATATAATCTATAATCATAAAATGTCTGCTTTGAGGAAGTATTTACTCCTAAATCCTTCATAATGGCTTGAAATGAAAATGTGAATTATCCTAAGCATATCCCCGTGGAGTGTCATAACAAAGAGTGTAGAAAATATCATTGTCGTGTACTAGGATACCCTGGGTCAAGCCCAAAACTCCTTGTTAGATTTTTCACTCCTTGGTACATATGTGTCAGAGCCGCCTCTACCTGCTCGTATCCATAAAGGGTTGTATTGCTTGGAAAATACACAAAATCTCTACATTACCATAATTCTAGGAAGTTATTCTATACTAATCCTCAAAGTATATCTTAGGGTAATGTTCTCTAATCACAGTTTTTCTAAATCTAGTTTCTAAGGCTATTGTTAAACTTCCTTTGATACCAACTGTAATACCCCGACCCCAGTTACCCAGAGTTGGTGCTTTATTACATAACATTGGCATGATACAAGGAAATCATGTACTGAAAGACCGATCAGTTTAGGAGTCTTGGAAATACATTACATACATCGACTTCACATTATAATTTCAGACATAAAATACAGCATAGATAGCTATTTGAGAATTCCATTATTACCTTTTATCTTAACCCTGCATATCAATCATAATACACATCTTAGAAATCTAGGGAAAATAAAACATAATAAAGGGGTGAGGACATATGCTCAGTAAGGGTAAACAATTTATCGGAAGATAACATAATCAATAGGCATGGTGAATAATTGAAAACACATGCCTTTAAAAATAATAAACATGAACACTTTATGGAAGAAATATGAGCTGAGTAAATAATTCCATAATAAAACATAGTCTTGGGTATTCTACTAGTTGAATAACCACATGAACCATCAGTATTATTTTCATAATGAGGGAATTTATAATGCCAGACATTCTGAAACATTTTTTCAAGGCCTCGTCCAAGATGTATAAAAATGATTAAGGTCTCGGCCAAAACTATATATCAAATTGGGAAAGGCCTTGGCCAATTCCACATCTAATTGTCTCATGATACCTACCGATGCCTTGAGGAGCTATAGAGGGCTCCACCTATCACTTACTATGTCCAATACATTCCTCTTATGAAAAGGTTTAAACATAACATAAACATTCGTATTAGAACTAGCATAGGAAATGTCAATACTATATCCATAAACCATGAATGGTATAAAAATAATAAATCCACAGTCAAAAATATCACAAAACCTTCAAAAAAATATTGGAATATTTGTATTATAATAAATCAACTTCAAACAAGTTTAAAATCCATCAATGGATATTGACATAGATGAAAATAATTTGTAAAACTCTATGAGAGAAATATCCCTTTTTCATGAAAACATTTAAAAGTCACAAAATTTAGGAAGGAATATATTTAAAGATATTTTTTAATCAAAGTGTCCCATAACACTTTGATTCTTTTGAATGTAATTAATATTTTAAAAACATCCATGTCCATATAAATAAATCCTTAAAAACTATTTTAAAAACATTGATATTAATGAGAATGATTTAAAAGAATAAATATTTAAATTATTTAAAATAATGTTTTAATAAAAGAGTCCCTTAAAACAATCCCTTTGAAAACTCTTTTATGAAAAATGGACATGGATAATAAATATTTCCCAGTAAAAACTTAACCACAAACAATCTCGAATAATAATGAGATTGAGGAATTAACCCTTACCTTGCACTTTCCTTTGGTCGTGGGTACGTTTAAACTCATGTGTAATAACCATAGTATGTTATTAAATTATAACAGAACCATATTCATATTTATTATATCATACATGATTCATTTATGTCTTTATACTACCCATTTAATAATGATTTCCATGTTAAATTAATATTTTGGGAAATAATCACTTTTTTTATCGTATGTGTTTTAACTTGTTATTCTTGATCGTGTCATTTAGATAATGATTTAAATACATAAATAATATAAAAATTGATTTATATATCATATATATTTCAAATATAAATATTTAAAATAGATTTATATATGAAATGGAAGTCACCATTTATGGAGACGGTAGGTCGTACATACGCATAAACGTTGTTTCTGTTTTCATATCGTATTAAACAGAAGTAAGTGAAGAAGATATATGTAAGTACATACATAAATACATATATATATATATATATATATCCAGAATCATTATTATGTAATACATTACATACTTATTAATAATATATATTTTTATAATGATCATTGGATGGTGAACGTGGGAAAGAATATCATCGCATCGCGGAGACGGTAATCTGTACGTACGCACGAGAGACAATATCATTGATGGTGAAATAGTATGTAATTGGATGGTATATCATATATAAAGAATCATTAATGTAGAGACCCGTATCTTGACGTACATTGATATTACATTACTTTTGCGGAATACTTAGTACATTACAAAAACACACAAAAGGACCGTAATAGTTTAGTGTCTTTGGAAACTCGGACTATAATCTTCTAATCGTGGTGAAAGATCTTCAAAATCTCCCATAAAGATCTTCCTTTTTTTACCTAAAACCTTTCTTTATATCCTGGGGAAAAGAAAACATAAAAGGGTGAGCTCAAATGCTCAGTAAGGGTAAACAAAATAAATATCAATCACATCATATTCATAAGAACATAACATTTTGGAAATCATAACCTGCAAAAGAGAGCATAATTTCATAATCATGGGATAAATCATGGCAGTGAAAAAGTAATCCCAATAATCATAACTTAAAACATGAAACTTTGTGGCATACACACATAATCATAGAGAATCATTTCTTGTTAGTCAAGACTAATTGGCAAGACTATCTTAGTGGACAAAGTCCCTTTCTGAATCGAGTAACCCTCGTTTCAGTCCTGTTTCACTGAACCGGTATAACCTACCGTTCCAGCCCTGTCTATCTCATGAGATATAAAATCTTTACCCAATGCATTGGAGGGAGATATAGGTTCCACCCATCTTATAATGAATCCTTTCTTATGTGTGCCACATAATCATAAAACATACATCATCGCATAACACATGTAACAAAAATGGGATTCTTGAAACATCATGACATCATAAATCAATTCATATAAGATAAAGGAATTCATAAACATAATTCCATCACAACATAGTCAAATCAATGTAAAAATATGGATAGAAACATAATCCTTTATTATCTTAGATGGAAAATAATTTTGATAAAACACTTGAATTGAATTCTTGAGGAAAATATCCTTTCTTCTTCAAAATCAATTTCTTTTCACAAAACATCATGCAATTTTAAAAGAAAGAGATTTTATTGAAAATAGTCATGAAATCTTTTAGAGGAAGCTTCATGAAAATAAGGCTTTATAAAACAGTAGAAATCCGTTCGTGCCATATAAGTTAAAAAAACATTCTTCGTACTTTTGTCGGAAAAGTCAAAAAGTACCTCATACGAAAAACATCAAAAGATTCCTTTCATTTCTTTTACTAAAAACTCACCGAAGGGTAAAAATGGATTTAAACAATTGTAGGTGGATGGAAATAATATTACATATTGATGAAACATGGATGTGGATGCTAAAATACACCCCAGTAAATACTTACGAATAAACAATCTTGGATGAGATTGTGATATTTCCCTTACCTTAGGTCTGATTTGCTTTGTACGTGTCCGAAGCTCCTGTATAATGGTTTAAATAATGTAATTGACTTATTACAGAATCATATTCATTGTTATGATATCATATATGGTTCACTTATGACATTATATTACCCGTTCTTTTGTAAATTCCATGTTAAAGAAGCGTTTTAGGTAAAATCGTTTCTTTTATCGTAGGTGTTTTGACTTGTTGTTCTTGACATTATTATTACTTATATCATGATTTAATTACTTCCAGAATATAAAATATGATTTATATATCATATATATTCAGTATATATATATATATAATATATAGATAAATGAAATGAAAAACACCGTTCATGGAGACGGTAGTCCGTACGTACGCATGAACGCTGTTTTCCTTTCCCTATTGTCTTGAATGGAAGTAAGTAGATGACATACATATATATATATATACATAAATCCAGTAGCTTTATAATTTCATATATTTCATTATTATTTCTTATATATACTTTATAATCATTCTTAAATGGTTAACATGGAGAATGAATCTCATCGCGTCGTGGAGACGGTATTCCGTACGTACGCACGAGCGATGATATCATTTCCATAAATATTGAATTGAATTGGAGTGGATTATACAATATATCAGAATCAATATGATGTTTTAATAACTATGTATAGTTATTCTTTACACCATTATACCCATCCATGTAAGGTGGTGGTGGAAAATAGATTACACCACGGCGTGGAGACGGTATTCCGTACGTACGCACGCGCGGTGATTTCTTTTTCCCTAGGATAGATAGATGGTGAAATAGGGTTGTTTCATACTTATAATAACATATCAGTATATGAGTGATACTGATTTTATTACTTCATAATGAAACAACCTAAGAAGAAGAAGTGTAAGAAGAAATAAAGATGAAAGAATTGGTAACGATAATTACCTCTTCTTTGAAGCGCCTTTTGGAGACCTCCTCTTAGGGAACTAAAATTGGTCTTTGAGGAAGACCAGAACCTCTAGGATGTTTCTAGGTAAGTGGAGAAGAGATTTTGGCAGGGGTTGGCCGAGCTTGAGTGCTCAAATTGGTGTGAGGAGAAGGGGGGGAGGTGTCCTTTTATAAGGGAGGAGAGGGGCACCTTAGGAATATCTCAAAATATTATTTTATATTAAAGTCAAAATCGGTTTATAATGGTTTCAAAGGGTATTATTTCGAAGATAAAGTGGGGATGGGTCGCAATCCTATCAACCAATAGGATTTAGACAAGTTTAGGTTCTTATTTTAACCTTATCAATTAGATTTAACTCTAAGTTAAATAATTTAACTTTTACCGTGTCTTTTTGTTTTCTTTCACTATATGGTTAATAAACTTACTATAACATGCCAAACGAACCCCAAATTGTTTATTATTAATATATATATCCTTATCTAAGTCATTTGGCCGAACCTTAGATTTTTAGAAATAAAATAACAATTAATAATATAATATTTGATTTAAAAACTATTTTGTGTCAATTTTGACACTATTTGATATATGATTTTTTTGAAAGTCATAACAGAATTATATGTTCGAACCAAGTTGATTAAATCGACACTAATATATCATAGTAACCTATAAAATTATTGTAATTCATAAAAAGTCTCAAATTACATTCATTTGAGAATTTATAACATCAATTAATGTAATATTTCCTTAAAAGGGTAATTACTGCATCATCGTTGTGTCATAAATAACTTAATTTATTTAAAGTCTAAAAATTATAAATAAAATATCATTATATAGGAAATCGTTTTAGATTTCTAATGAACATTTATAGTCGAATTTATCTTATGTATAACCCCATATTAAAAATGTTTTAGTGAATAAACATTGATTTTAACTCTTTTAACTCTTCTTTGAATTAAATAATAATAAATGTCCTAATCTAATCCAAGTGGGCCTAAATGATAATATTTTACACTTAAGGTTGTTTTTGGTCGAGATACACTTGTCCAATAGAATTAGGACATGTGTTAGGGTAATATTAATATCATTCTTACCCTTAATTACCCTATTTACTTTTAACCGTGGTAAATAAAAGTAAAAAGTTACTATTCACCAAAAATTATTTTCATCTCATTGAACCACATTTTACTTACTGACATCAACCGTGTCTCTCGGATTTTTGAAATTCCATTCACAGAAGAGGTAAAATTAAGTTTTATGAAAAATTCAGTTTTTTAACTACCACTTAGTAGTTTCACTATTCATCAAAAAATGAAGGTTTTCAGAAAAATGCCAAAATTTCATCCTAAGCTATATTTCATATTCCGAATTCAAAAATGAAATCTGTTTTAACAAATTCATAACATAGAAGTTGCATTAATTAATTTTATAATTAAATCCCGCTGTTAAAATAAATAGCGTGTTTTTAGGAAACAAAATATATCAAAAGATTGACACTTGATTATGTCTGGTTTAAATGTGAAATTACAACCAATGACCAACATTGTATTAAATTGTAAAAATATATTCTAAATATTCTTTAAAACTACTCAAATTAATAATTTATCTCTATTAATTATTTTGATTAAAAAAGTTGTTTTTAATTATAATTTAGTAATTTTCACTATTCATCAGAATATGGAAGTTATCCGAAATGTACCAAAATTTCACCTTAGGCTAAATTCGATACTCCGAATCCAAAAATGAAGTCCATTTTGAGAGCTAAAATTTCTAAAATTTAAAAAGTGGTTATTACTATTCTTAACGGCTAGTTTTAATAATATCTTAATAGCATATCGTTGTTTAGCGAAACTTGGTGTTGCGTACAACACACGCTATCGTGGAAGGTCACGATTGCGTGTAATGGAAGGAAAGTCAAGGATGCGTGTTGTGAAAGATCCTTTTGGTGTATCATACAACACAATACAATAATAAAATTAAAAAGAATATTTTTCATAAAATCTTGGGCTGTTACATTCTACCCCCCTTAAAATGAATTTCGCCCTCGAAATTCGTCATGGTTATAAATGGTTTACTATTCGAAATTTTCTTTAATAGAAACCCACATCGTAAAAAGAAATACCAAAACATGTCTTTAAAAACTAAAGTATGAAATGTAACGATTACCCAAAAAAACTAATCACTGGGTTTCCACATAGGTGAAAATATGGATATGGAAGAGAAATCTAACCATCATGTTCTGATGGAGAGTGGTAGAGAACATGGCTATGGAAATGCCAATAATCACAAATCCATAAATTTGTGACGATCTAAGGTACCATCCGATTCATCAGGTATAAGATCACTAGGACAACATTTTTGGTTTTCAAGATCATTTCCCTAAAGTTAAAATTTTGAATTGGAATAAATACTTTCTTTATTTTGGTACAATCTCACTATTGTTCGTGCCTAGAACAATTTCCACTTCATCTCTTAAATAAATGAAGTTGAATTTGTTATTCGTGAAGTGTTAGCAGATCATGTGATAGAATGACGGGTCATTCCATCTGTCTCAAACAAAAGGTTAGCAAAAATTATATACATAAGTCGATCTATAGTGAGATTAATCACATATGGTTCCTAAAATGGACTTATACTTCATATATAATACTTCTTAATATAATAAAACTAGTTTCTACTAAACAGGGACTTCCTGTAGGCCAGTGGTAAGCGATAAAGGCCAGTCGCACTTCGGTTGTGGGTTCGATTCCCACAGCCTTGTCCGAAGCGATGGGCTGTCGCCCATCCTGCAGGTTGTCCTTTTTCTAAAACTACATTACTATAACATCCTATCAATAATATCAAAAGAAGAACTTCTTTAGGCTTATCCATAATACTGCAGTCCACTTTCATAACATAGTGAAAATGATTACCAGAGATTTAATACCATCGTTGATCCCCATATATCATAAGATATATCTTGTTGGACACATTCCAAACATTCAAAGGCCTTAATCTTGTACTCTCTTGAATACCCATTGAACCTTAGTGAAAACTTGAATGCAGTTAAAAGTTAAAACTTACCACATACCAAAATCCTCAAAATTCTATATACTCAAACCATGATATCAATTAGTCCTTATATCAATCATGAGCTCATGAATACTGTTAAACATTTCGTTTTCTCGTTTTCCCTTCATTATGCGCATAATATCTCAATCACTTTGAATACCACCTTAGACCAATACATAAATATTCCAATATTCCATGATACAACATTATTTTGGAATCCCATTACATAAAAACTTAATCATTCCACCACATCGTTGTCATATTCAACATTGCCAATAGTGATCGCATGTGACTTCCCTTTGTCCTTTGCCTTAAGCGGTTGCTCATGTCGATCATCACTAACCCTTGGATTAGGGCATTTATTGGCATAATGTCCCATCTCCTTGCACTTGAAGCATTGAAGTGTTGGTTGTGCGTTCTCTGCAGTGTTTGCTTTATTCACTTCATTAGAATCCCTTTTTCCATTACTTCGACACTCAGCTGCTCGATGACCTTCTTTTCCACACTTAAAACATTTTCTATTCCCTTTAAGACAATCTCCACCATGCTTCTTTCCACACTTTGTGCATAAGGAAACATTCATCTTCTTTTCACCATTATTCTGAGATTTCTCCTTGAACTCCATCTTTCGTTTCTTGTCAAAACCATGAGATGGATATGTAACACCAACTTCCATTTCTACCTTGATAGCACAACGCACAATTTCTTCATAGATACTGAAGTCTCTTATAGCTAATGCCCTTCGAAGACTTGGTTTTAAGCCACTGAAAAATCGATCAACTTTACTTTCAGGTTGGATGATAATGCCAGATGCATACCTTGAAAGTCTTGTAAAATTCACTTCGTATATACCAACAGATTCATCATCCTTTTTCTTTAGTTCAAGAAACTCCTTCTCCATCTTCGTTCGAAGAATACGAGGGAAGTACTTACTAAAAAACAAGTTCTTGAACTCGTCCCATTCCATGGAATCAATTTCATCTCTTTGCCTCGTATTCTTGATAAGATTCCACCATTGATCAGCTTCACCTTCCAAACGATATACTGCTAAGATGACTTTATCATGTTCAGAACATTGAAGAACTGAAAATATCTTTTCAGTAGTACTAATCCATTGTTCAGCAACTAATGGATCAGTAGACCCACTGAAAGAAGGCGGACGCTGCCTCATGAAGGATTCAACAAAATGTTGCTCCTTCCTTTGCTCGTTTGGAAGTCCTGCATGATTCATAGCTTGATAAAGTTGTGTGAGCATGGCTACAAGATTTTGCATTCCAGCTCCCATATCGTTTGGTTGCTCAGGGGGACAATCATTGCATTGTCCATTGCATTGATCAACACGGTTCCATCGGGTTCCAGCCATCGTCTAAAACCCCAAAATAATAGTGTGAGAGGCAAAAATCATGCTAGGGAAAACAACATAATAAAGGGGAAGTACCCTCAATATCTAACATCTTAGGTTAAATTCTAAGATCTTTAGAGAAATTCTAGGACTATAACCTATACGTATACTTAACCTTAGAGACATCCCTAGACATACCTTAGAAATATCTCTAGGGATCTCACTAACGTTTTCGCATCCTAGTTTCCAAAGGTTGACTAAACCTTTCCTCTGATACCAACTGTAGAGACCCGTATCTTGACGTACATTGATATTACATTACTTTTGCGGAATAATTAGTACATTACAAAAACACACACACAAGGACCGTAATAGTTTAGTGTCTTTGGAAACTCGGACTATAATCTTCTAATCGTGGTGAAAGATCTTCAAAATCTCCCATAAAGATCTTCCTTTTTTTTACCTAAAACCTTTCTTTATATCCTGGGGAAAAGAAAACATAAAAGGGTGAGCTCAAATACTCAGTAAGGGTAAACAAAATAAATATCAATCACATCATATTCATAAGAACATAACATTTTGGAAATCATAACCTGCAAAAGAGAGCATAATTTCATAATCATGGGATAAATCATGGCAGTGAAAAAGTAATCCCAATAATCATAACTTAAAACATGAAACTTTGTGGCATACACACATAATCATAGAGAATCATTTCTTGTTAGTCAAGACTAATTTCCAAGACTATCTTAGTGGACAAAGTCCCTTTCTGAATCGAGTAACCCTCGTTTCAGTCCTGTTTCACTGAACCGGTATAACCTACCGTTCCAGCCCTGTCTATCTCATGAGATATAAAATCTGTACCCAATGCATTGGAGGGAGATATAGGTCCCACCCATCTTATAATGAATCCTTTCTTATGTGTGCCACATAATCATAAAACATACATCATCGCATAACACATGTAACAAAAATGGGATTCTTGAAACATCATGACATCATAAATCAATTCATATAAGATAAAGGAATTCATAAACATAATTCCATCACAACATAGTCAAATCAATGTAAAAATATGGATAGAAACAGAACCCTTTATTATCTTATATGGAAAATAATTTTGATAAAACACTTGAATTGAATTCTTGAGGAAAATATCCTTTCTTCTTCAAAATCAATTTCTTTTCACAAAACATCATGCAATTTTAAAAGAAAGAGATTTTATTGAAAATAGTCATGAAATCTTTTAGAGGAAGCTTCATGGAAATAAGGCTTCATAAAACAGTAGAAATCCGTTCGTGCCGTATAAGTTAAAAAAAACATTCTTCGTACTTTTGTCGGAAAAGTCAAAAAGTACCTCGTACGAAAAACATCAAAAGATTCCTTTCATTTCTTTTACTAAAAACTCACCGAAGGGTAAAAATGGATTTAAACAATTGTAGGTGGATGGAAATAATATTACATATTGATGAAACATGGATGTGGATGATAAAATACACCCCAGTAAATACTTACGAATAAACAATCTTGGATGAGATTGTGATATTTCCCTTACCTTAGGTCCGATTTGCTTTGTACGTGTCCGAAGCTCCTTTATAATGGTTTAAATAATGTCATTGACTTATTACAGAATCATATTCATTGTTATGATATCATATATGGTTCACTTATGACATTATATTACCCGTTCTTTTGTAAATTCCATGTTAAAGAAGCGTTTTGGGTAAAATCGTTTCTTTTATCGTAGGTGTTTTGACTTGTTGTTCTTGACATTATTATTACTTATATCAAGATTTACTTACTTACAGAATATAAAATATGATTTATATATCATATATATTCAGTATATATATATATATAATATATAGATAAATGAAATGAAAAACACCGTTCATGGAGACGGTAGTCCGTACGTACGCATGAACGCTGTTTTCCTTTCCCTATTGTCTTGAATGGAAGTAAGTAGATGACATACATATATATATATACATAAATCCAGTAGCTTTATAATTTCATATATTTCATTATTATTTCTTATATATACTTTATAATCATTCTTAAATGGTTAACATGGAGAATGAATCTCATCGCGTCGTGGAGACGGTATTCCGTACGTACGCACGAGCGATGATATCATTTCCATAAATATTGAATTGAATTGGAGTGGATTATACAATATATCAGAATCAATATGATGTTTTAATAACTATGTATAGTTATTCTTTACACCATTATACCCATCCATGTAAGGTGGTGGTGGAAAATAGATTACACCACGGCGTGGAGACGGTATTCCGTACGTACGCACGCGCGGTGATTTCTTTTTCCGTAGGATAGATAGATGGTGAAATAGGGTTGTTTCATACTTATAATAACATATCAGTATATGAGTGATACTGATGTTATTACTTCATAATGAAACAACCTAAGAAGAAGAAGTGTAAGAAGAAATAAAGATGAAAGAATTGGTAACGGTAATTACCTCTTCTTTGAAGCGCCTTTTGGAGACCTCCTCTTAGGGAACTAAAATTGGTCTTTGAGGAAGACCAGAACCTCTAGGATGTTTCTAGGGAAGTGGAGAAGAGATTTTGGCAGGGTTTGGCCGAGCTTGAGTGCTCAAATTGGTGTGAGGAGGAGGGGGAGGAGGTGTCCTTTTATAAGGGAGGAGAGGGGCACCTTAGGAATATCTCAAAATATTATTTTATATTAAAGTCAAAATCGGTTTATAATGGTTCCAAAGGGTCTTATTTCGAAGCTAGAGTGGGGATGGGTCGAAATCCTATCAACCAATAGGATTTAGACAAGTTTAGGTTCTTATTTTAACCTTATCAATTAGATTTAACTCTAAGTTAAATAATTTAACTTTTACCGTGTCTTTTTGTTTTCTTTCACTATATGGTTAATAAACTTACTATAACA
Source organism: Viscum album (assembly GCA_963277665.1). Classification (NCBI taxonomy): domain Eukaryota; kingdom Viridiplantae; phylum Streptophyta; class Magnoliopsida; order Santalales; family Viscaceae; genus Viscum; species Viscum album. The sequence continues at coordinate 410,912,822 of OY728130.1, forward strand.
TGCCAAACGAACCCCAAATTGTTTATTATTAATATATATATCCTTATCTAAGTCATTTGGCCGAAACTTAGATTTTTAGGAATAAAACAACAATTAATAATATAATATTTTATTTAAAAACTATTTTGTGTCAATTTTGACACTATTTGATATATGATTTTTGTGAAAGTCATAACAGAATTATATGTTCGAACCAAGTTGATTAAATCGACACTAATATATCATAGTAACCTAGAAAATTATTTTAATTCATAAAAAGTCTCAAATTACATTCATTTGAGAATTTATAACATCAATTAATGTAATATTTCCTTAAAAGGGTAATTACTGCATCATCGTTGTGTCATAAATAACTTAATTTATTTAAAGTCTAAAAATTATAAATAAAATATCATTATATAGGAAATCGTTTTAGCTTTCTAATGAATATTTATAGTCGAATTTATCTTATGTATAACCCCATATTAAAAATGTTTTAGTGAATAAACTTTGATTTTAACTCTTTTAACTCTTCTTTGAATTAAATAATAATAAATGTCCTAATCTAATCCAAGTGGGCCTAAATGATAATATTTTACACTTAAGGTTGTTTTTGGTCGAGATACACTTGTCCAATAGAATTAGGACATGTGTTAGGGTAATATTAATATCATTCTTACCCTTAATTACCCTATTTACTTTTAACCGTGGTAAATAAAAGTAAAAAGTTAATATTCACCAAAAATTATTTTCATCTCATTGAACCAAGTTTTACTTACTGACATCAACCGTGTCTCTCGGATTTTTGAAATTCCATTCACAGAAGAGGTAAAATTAAGTTTTATGAAAAATTCAGTTTTTTAACTACCACTTAGTAGTTTCACTATTCATCAAAAAATGAAGGTTTTCAGAAAAATGCCAAAATTTCATCCTAAGCTATATTTCATATTCCGAATTCAAAAATGAAATCTGTTTTAACAAATTCATAACATAGAAGTTGCATTAATTAATTTTATAATTAAATCCCGCTGTTAAAATAAATAGCGTGTTTTTAGGAAACAAAATATATCAAAAGATTGACACTTGATTATGTCTGGTTTAAATGTGAAATTACAACCAATGACCAACATTGTATTAAATTGTAAAAATATATTCTAAATATACTTTAAAACTACTCAAATTAATAATTTATCTCTATTAATTATTTTGATTAAAAAAGTTGTTTTTAATTATAATTTAGTAATTTTCACTATTCATCAGAATATGGAAGTTATCCGAAATGTACCAAAATTTCACCTTAGGCTAAATTCGATACTCCGAATCCAAAAATGAAGTCCATTTTGAGAGCTAAAATTTCTAAAATTTAAAAAGTGTTTATTACTATTCTTAACGGCTAGTTTTAATAATATCTTAATAGCATATCGTTGTTTAGCGAAACTTGGTGTTGCGTACAACACACGCTATCGTGGAAGGTCGCGATTGCGTGTAATGGAAGGAAAGTCAAGGATGCGTGTTGTGAAAGATCCTTTTGGTGTATCATACAACACAATACAATAATAAAATTAAAAAGAATATTTTTCATAAAATCTTGGGCTGTTACAATTAACATGTTATATTTATTATTTAAATCAGTTATACTCATTATTATACCCATCCAAATAATGAAGTGTTTGAATAACAAATTACACCACGACGTGGAGACAGTAAGCCGTATGTACGCACATATGGTGACTTCTCCATTTATAGGATGGATATAATAATTAATATGGTTTTAACATATTTATAATAACATCATAGTATATATAATATACTGTATTTATTATTTTATAATAGAAACAACAAAGAAAGAGGAAGTGGAAGAAGAAAATAACTTGAAAGTGGTGGTGAAATATTTACCTCTTCTTCGGGTTCTTCCTTTTGACTTGATCAAAATGGCTTCCTAGGATGGATTTATGATCAAAATGGCTTACTAACATGTCATATGAACCTATAAAATTAGTTTAATTTATCATAAGTCTCAATTTAAATTTATTTGGATATTTATAATATCAATTATTTTAATATTTCATTATTAAGGTAATTACAGCATCATCATTGTGTCATAAATAAATTAAATTATTTAATGTCTAAAAATTATAAATAAAATACCATTATGTAGGAAATCTTTTGATATTTCTAAAGAATTTTTATAGTCGAATATATCAATTATATAACCCCATATAAATTTTTTTTACTAAATGTTACATGCTTTTGTTATTTTTGTCTTTACATTAGATTAATTAATGTAAAAAGTCATTATAAATCCCAAGTGGCTCCATGGGGTCCCAAAATCGACCCAAGTATTACCATGGTCGTAAATGTGTCAAATAATAGGAACAGGACATATGATAGGGTAATTTAATATTATTATAATATTATTTTTTACCCTTATTTACTGGATTTACCCTTTAAGCATGGTAAATAAAATATTTACTGAAGTAATTATTCATAATGTCCAAAAATAAAAGTTAACTATTTACAAAATTTATACCTCATGATTCCAAATATGGAATCCATTTTTCCAAATTCAAAACACAGAAGTGGCAAATATTAATTTAAAATTAATTCCCATTGTCAAAACAAAAAACGTGTTTTTAAGAAATAATAACTATCAAAAGATCGACACTTGTTTATGTTCAGTTTTAATGTGAAATTACATATGAACTAAATTATATTAAATGAAAAAAATATAATATAATGATTCTTTAAAACCACTCAAATGTATAATTTAAGACAATAAATTATTTCGATTAAAAAAGTTGTTTTTAATTAAAATTTAGTACTATTAATCAAAAATTGAAAGTTTTCAAAAAAGTACCAAAACATCACCCTAAGATAATTTCGATATTCAAAATTTAAAAATGAAGTCCATTTTGAAAAATAAAATTTATAAAATTTCAAAAAGTGGGTATTACTATTCATAACGACTAGTTTGATTGGTCGCGGTGTGTTAGAACCTCGAAGTTGCATATAATGCAAGATATTACATTATTCAAAGGGAAACGTACCATGGAATCTTGTGGAGTTACATTATCCCCTCCTTCAATAAATTTAGTCCTCGTAATTTGAAATTTTACTTTGAAAAAAATGGTTAAAAATAGAAACATACCTTTGTGGAAAACCCACATCAGAAATTGGGTTAATAAAATTTAGTCTTAATAAGAGGGAAAGAGAAATGAAAAAGTCACCACCAAATTATGATCTCCATTAGGATAACATTGGTGGAAATTAGAGACACGTAATTTGAGAAAAACATAAATATTTATAGGGAGTGATTGAGGCCATCAGTCACAAACAAGTGTAAAATTAAGGGCCTCAAAGCCACCAATCTAATATGATGTGAAATATCATCAGTTCAACAAAACATATGGTATTAGAGTAACACATTTTTGGTTTTAATATCCCTTACCTAAAGCTTAAGAATTAGTTTATTCATAGAATAAGAGGAATATATATATATATATAGATACTTGACAAGTAAAGTTTCATCCTTCAACCAATTCCTACCACAAACTCATCTTTCAATCAAAAAGATAATAGAATTATAAAATATTCTATTTATCCAAATCGTATAGGGTTCCAAAAAAATTAATTTATAATTTATTTGTAGACCATTTAAAAAACAACATTATACAAACTAGGACATCACGTAGGACAGTGGTAGACAATGCACTCTTGTCGCTCTTTGGTTGCGGGTTCAAGTCTCGCGCCCTTGCCGAACACGACGGGTTGTCGCCAAACCTTCGGGTTGACCTTTTTATAACAATCCAAAAATAATCTTAAGAAATTCTTTAACAATAATAATAGTATCCAACATCAAATTTAATACATTCCAACCTTTAGACTTATCCAAAAAACATCATTCCAAACTCACGGTCCATAATTTCTAAGGAAGGTAAACAAAATGAAGATCTCTTTTGCCACTTAATAACATAAGAATACCTTCATCATGTATTCTTGTAAAACATGGTAACACACTGAATTACCATAAAACCTTGTTGATTACATTCATTCTCCCTTATTCCTTATAATATACTATATATATTCCTTATATCCAAAAAAAATGAATATTCTAACAATGATGGAATAAACAAACCATTAATCAGTTCCAAGGTAGTCAAGATTATCCCATATAATTTATCCCAATCAACCATCTCTTATTCCAAAATCACTACCTCATTATCAGGACCATATTATGGTTTACCTTTCCTTCAACCATGTATTTTCAAAAAAGTTTAACTTAAAACTGTGCCACTTTACTTGGTACCATACAATCTCAAATCCTTATTGAAATAGTATTGCAGTACAATCCTTATTTATTTCCATAATTCATATAACTAGTAAATCATTGATACAACACTCAAATGAAATAATTATTTAATAACAACATAATAGAACTAGTCATTCCTCTTCATTTGTGGTAGTATCATAACTTGGTTATTATCCAATAGTATCATTTGGGGCATACTCTGATGATTTTGACATTTATTCACATAGTGTCACAACTCTTTGCAGATGAAGCATTGTACATTTGAAACCTTTTTCTAACCCTTTCAATCACGTATTTGTTGTCCTTTTTCTCCACACTTATAACAAACTCTCATTCTCTTCAATCATATACCAAGGTGATTCTTTCCTTATTTATCATATTTGGAAAAATCCTTCTTTCCCCTCTTCCATTTATCCATCTTTCTCTCAACCATCCTTTTCTTCTCTTGCATCCCTTAAAAGTCATAAGACTCAAAGAATTCCTTACTTATCTTATTAAAAAATGATACTATTTCTTCATATAATGAGAATACGTGGGAGACTATTTCCCTTCTAAATGTTGGCTTAATACCATGATAGATATGATCCTTCTTAATCTTTGGATCATGTGAATTGCTGAGTTCCCATTCCATATACTAGGAACCATTTCTAAAAATTGACAAACAATAGGTTAGTTTTTGAATCGCAATGCATAATTCCAAACTTATAAAATACCAAACGTAAATTGAAAATATTATGCATATAATATATAATCATAAAATGTTTTCTTTGAGGAAGTATTTACTCCTAAATCCTTCATAATGGCTTGTAATTAAAATGTGAATTATCCTAAGCATATCCCCAAGGAGTGTCATAACCAATAGTACAGCAGGTCATGTTGTCGTGTACCAGTATACCCTGGGTTAAGCCCGAAACTCCTCATCATATTTTTCACTCCTAGGTACAAATTAGCCAGAGCCACCTCAACCTGCTCATATCCAGACAGGGATGTATTGCTTGTAAAATACACAAAATCTCTACAGTACCATAATTCTAGGAAGTTCTTCTATACTAATCATCAAAGTCTATCTTAGGGTAATGTTCTCTAATCAAAGTTTTTCTAAATCTAGTTTCTAAGGTTATTGCTAAACTTCCTCTGATACCAACTATAATGCCCCGATGCCAGTTACCAAGATTCGGTGCTTTATTACATAACATTGGCATGATACAAATTAATTATGTCCCAAAAGACCGATCAATTTAGCAGTATTGGAAATATATTACATACATATACTTCACATTACAATTTCAGACATAAAATACAGCATAGATAGCTCTTTGAGAACACCATTATTCCTTTTTAGCTTAACCCTGCATATCAATCATAATAAACTTCTTGGAAATCCTGGGAAAATAAAACATAAGAAAGGGGTGAGCTCATATACTCAGTAAGGGTAAACAATTTAGCGGAAGATAACATAATCAATAGGCATGGTGAATAATTGAAAACACTTTCCTTTACAAATAATAAACATGAACACTTTATGGAAGAAATATGAGCTGAGTAAATATTGCCATAATAAAACATAATCTTGGGTATTCTACTAGTCGAATAACCACGTGAATCATCAATATTATTTTCATAATGAGGGAATGTATAATGCCAGACATTTTGAAACATTTTGTCAAGGCCTCGGCAAAGACGTCTAAAAATTATTAAGGCCTCGACCAAAACCATATATCAAATTGGGAAAGGCATCGGCCAATTCCACATCTAATTGTCTCATGAAACCTCCTGATGCATCGAGGAGCTATAGCGGGCTCCACCCATAATTTACTATGTCCAATACATTCCTCATATGAAAAGGTTGAAACATAACATAAACATTCGTATTCGAACTAACATACAAAATTTCAATACTTTATCCACAAACCATGAATGGTATAAAAATAAAAAATCCATGGTCAAACATATCACAAAACATTCAATACAATATGGAAGATGTGTATCATAATCAATCAACTTCAAACAATTTTAAAATCCATCAAAGGACGTTGACATAGATGAAAATTATTTGTAAAACTCTTTGAGAGAAATATCCTTTTTTTATGAAAACATTTAAAAGTCACCCAATTTAGAAAGGAAGACATTTAAAGAAATTTTTGAATCAAAGTTTCCCACACCAATTTGAAACTTTTTAATTTAGTTGACATTTTAAAAACATCAATTTCCATATAAATAAATCCTTAAAAATCATTTTGAAAACATGGACATTAATGAGAATGATTTAGAAAAATAAATATTTAAAACATTTAAAATGATGTTTTAATAAAAGATTACATTGAAAATAATCCCTTTGAAAACTCTTTTATGAAACATGGACAAGGATAATAAATATGTCCTAGTAAAAACTTTCCCATAAACAATCTCGAATAATAATGAGATCGAGGAATTAACCCTTACCTTGCACTTTTCTTTGGTCGTGGGTACGTTTAACCTCTTGCATAATGACCATAGTAAGTTATTAAATTATACCAGAACCATATTCATATTTATTATATCATACATGATTCATTTATTACTTTATATTACCCATTTAATAATGATTTCCAAGTTAAATTAACATTTTGGGTAATAATCGCTTTATTTATCGTATGTGTTTTAACTTGTTATTCTAGATCGTATCATTTAGATAATTATTTAAATACTTCCAGAATAAAAATATTTATTTATATATCATATATATTTAGAATATAAATATTTGTAATATATGTATATATGAAATGGAGGGCACCGTTTATGGAGATGGTAGGTCGTACGTATGCATAAACATTGTTTCCTTTTTCATATCATATTGAACGGAAGTAAGTGAATAAGATATATGTAAGTAAATACATGCATACATATATATATATCTCCAGTAGAATTATTTTTTCATATATTAGATACTTATTAATAATATATATTTTTATAATGCGCGTTGAATGGTGAACATGGGAATGATTCTCATCGCGTCGTGGAGACGATAATCTGTATGTACGCATGAGTAAAAATATCATTGATGGAGAAATCATATATAATTGGATGGTATATAATATATAAAGAATAATTAAAATATTAGATTTATTACTTAAATCATTTTTACTCATTATTATACCCATCCAAATAATGAAGTGTTTGAATAACAAACTACACCACGACGTGGAGACGGTAAGTCGTACGTACGCACGTATGGTGACTTTATCATTTATAAGATGGATAGAATAATTAATATGGTTGTACCATTTTTATAATAAAATCACATTATATAAAATATATTGGAGTTATTATTTTCGAATGGAAACAAAAAAATAAAGAGAAAGTGGAAGAAGAAAAGAACATGAAAGAGGTGGTGAAATATTTACCTCTTCTTCGGGTTCTTCTTTTTGATTTGATCACAATGTCTTCATAGGCTGTCTTTATGACCAAAGTAATTCCTCTAGGATGATGGGAGGAAAGTTTTGAGTATATTTGGGCTGGGTTTGTCTGATCAAAAAGGCTTTGGAGGTGTGAAATTAAGATAAGGGTAAGTTCCCTTTTATAAGAGAGATGAGGGTCACTTTAAGAAAATCTTGTAATATTATTTTATAATAAAATAATTTTAGGTTTCTAATTGCTCAAAAATGAATTATTTAGAGGCTAAGGTGGTTATGGGTCTAAAAAATCTCAACCAATAGGTTTTAGATAGGTTTATTTCATCATATTACCCTTATCTTTTAGATTTAACTGTTAGTTAAATAGTGTGACATTTACGAAGTCTCTTTGTATTTTTATATTAATTGGTTAATTAAATTACTAGAATAAGCCAAGAGAACCCCACGTAGTTTATTATTAATATATATAACCTTATCTAATTCCTTTGTCCGATCCTTATATTTTTAGGAATATTATATCAATTCATAATATAGCATTTGTTTTAAAAACTCAATTATTTAAATTTTGAAACTATTTGGTATTTGATATTTTGAAAGCCATAAAAACTTTATTACTTAGAATAAAATTTATTTAACCAACCATAACATTCATATTAACCTATATAATTAGTTTAATTTATCATAATTTTCAATTTACATTTATTTAGATATTTATAATATCAATTATTTTAATATTTCATTATTAAGGTAATTACTGCATCATCATTGTGTCATAAATAAATTAAATTATTTAATGTATAAAAATTATAAATAAAATACCATTATGTATGAAATATTTTTATATTTCTAATTAATATTTATAGTCTAATATATCAATTATATAACCCTAAATAAAAATGTTTTACTAAAATATACATGTTTTTGTTATTTTTGTCTTTACTTTAGATTAATTAATGTAAAATGTCATTATCACTCCCAAGTGGCTCCATGGGGTCCCAAAATCGTCCTAAGGATTAACATTGTCATACATGTATCAACTAATAAGAATAGGAAAAATTCTAGGGTAATTTAATATTATTATAATTTTTTTTACCCTTACGTATCAGATTTACCCTTTAACCATTGTAAATAAAATATTTACCGAAATAGTTATTCATAATGTCTAAAAATAAAAGTTACCTATTTAAAAAATTTGGAACTCATGATTCCAAATATGGAATCCATTTTTTTAAATTCAAAACACATAAGTGGTAGAAATTAATTTAAAATTAATTCTCGTTGTCAAAACAAAAAATATGTTTATAATAAATAATAACTATCAAAGGATCGACACTTGTTTATGTTCTATTTAAATGAGAAATTACACAAAATGACCTAAATTATATTAAATGATAAAAATATAATCTAATGATACTTTAAAACCACTCAAATGTATAATTTAACATAATAAATTATTTCGATTAAAAAAGTTGTTTTTAATTAAAATTTAGTACTATTCATCAAAAATTGAAACTTTTCAAAAAAGTTCCAAAAATTCACCATAAGATAATTTTGATATTCTAAATTCTAAAATTAATTCCATTGTGAAAAATAAAATTTATAAAATTTCAAAAAGTGGGTATTAGTATTCATAACTGCTAGTTTGATTGGTCACGGTGTGTTAGAATCTCGAAGTTGCGTGCAATGCAAACTATTGCATTATTCAAAGGGAAACGTATCGTGGAAGCTTGGGGAGTTACATTCTCCCAAACTTCAATAATTTGAATCCTAACAATTTGAAATTTTACTCTGAAAATAAATTATAAAAATAGAAAAATACCTTTTTGGAAAACCCACATCGGAAATTGGGTTAATAAAATTTAGTGTTAATAAGAGGGAACGGGAAATGAAAAAGTCACCACCAAATTATGATCTTGATTATGAGAACATTGGTGGAAAGTAGAGACATATAATTGGAGAAAAACGTAAATATTTATAGGGATTGATTGGCGTCGTCAATCACAAACAAGTGTAAAATTGAGGGCCTCAAATCCATCAATATAAGATGATGTAAAATATCATCGGTTCAACTAAACATATGGTATTAGGGTAACACATTTTTGGTTTTAATATCCCTTCCCTAAAGTTTAAGAATTAATTTATTCATAGAATAAGAGGAATATATATATATATATATATATATATACTTGACAAGTAGAGTTTCATCCTTCAACTAATTCCTACCATAAACTCATCCTTCACTCCAAAAGATAATAGAATTCAAAAATATTATATTTATCCTAATTGTATAGGGTTCCAAAAAAAATTAATTTATTATTTATCTTTATGAACATTTAAAAAAAATACATTATACAAACCAGGACATCACGTAGGACATTGGTAGGCGATGAAACCTTGTCGCTCTTCAGTTGCGGGTTCAAGTCTCGCACCCTTGCCGGACGCAACGGGTTGTTGCGTGACCTCCGGGTTGTTCATTTTATAACAATACAAAAATAATATTAAGAAATTATTTAACCATAATAATAGTATCCAACATCAAAATTAATCCATTCCAACCTTTAGACTTATCCATAATACTTCTGTCCAAAATCACAGTCCAGAATTTATAAGGAAGGTAAACAAAATGAAGATCTCTTTTTCCACGTAATAACATAAGAATAACTTCATCATATATTCTTATAAAACATTGTAACACCCTGAATTACCATAAAACCATATTTATTACATTCATTCTCCCTTATTCCTTATAAAATAGTATATATATTCCTTATATCCAGAAATTGTGAATACTCCAACATTAATCGAATAAACAAACCATTAATCCAGTTCCAAGGTAGTAAATAGTATCCAATATAATTTATCCAAATCAACCATCTCTTATTCCAAAATCACTACCTCAGTATCAGGAGCATATTATGGTTTACCTTTCCTTCAACCATGTATTTTCCAAAAAATTTAACCGGAAACTCTGTCACTTTACTTGGTACCATACAATCTCAAATCCTTAGTGAAATAGTACTGCAGTATAATCCTTATTTATTTCCATAATTCATATAACCAGTACATCGTTGATACAACACTCAAATGGAATAATTAATTAATAAAAACATAATAACACTAGTCATTACTCTTCATTTTTGGTAGTATCATAACTTTATTATTATCTAATAGCATCATTTGGGGCATAATCTGATGATTTGGACATTGATTTTCATAGTTTCGTAACTCCTTGCAGATGAAGAATTATACAATTGAAATCTTTTTCTTACCCTTTAAATCACATATTTGGTGTCCTTTTTCTCCACACCTGTAACAAACTCTCATTCTCTTCAAGCATTTACCAAGGTGATTCTTTCCACAGTTATCATATATGAGAAAATCATTCTTTCCCCTCTTCCCTTTATCCATATTTCTCTCTACCATCCTTTTCTTCTCTTGCATCCCTTCAAATCCATGGGACTCAGATAATTACTTAATAATCTTATTAACACATGATACTATTTATTCATATGATAAGAATATGTGGGATACTATTTCCCTTCTAAATGTTGGTTTAATACAATGACATATATGATCCTTCTTAATATTTGGATCATGCGTATTGTTGAGTTCTCATTCCTTATACTAGAACCCATTTATAAACATTGGAAAACACTAGGTTAGTTTTTGAATCACAACGGATAATTCCAAACTTGTAAAATACCTAAAGGAAATTGAAAAGATTATGCATATAATCTATAATCATAAAATTTTTTCTTTGAGGAAGTACTTACTCTTAAATCCTTCATAATGGCTTGTAATGAAAATGTGAATTACCCTAAGCATATTACCAAGGAGTGTCGTAACCAAGAGTGCAGCAAGGCCAGTTGTCATGTGCTAGGATAACCTGGGTCAAGCTCGAAACTCCTTGTAAGAGTTTTCACTCCTAGGTATATATATGCCAGATCCGCCTCAACCTACTTGTATCCAGACAGAGATGTATTGCTTGGAAAATACAAAAAGTCTCTACATTACCATAATTCTAGTAATTTCTTCTATACTAATCCTCAAAGTCTATATTAGGGTAATGTTCTCTAATCAGAGTGTTTCCAAATCTAGTTTCTAAGGTTATTGCTAAACATCCTCTGATACAAACTATTACTCCCCGACGCCAGTTACCCAGAGTCGGTGCTTCATTACATAACATTGGAATGATACAAGGAAATCAAGTCCCGAAAGACCGATCAATTAATCAGTCTTAGAAATATATTACTTACATCAACTTCACATTACAATTTCAGACATAAAATACAGCATAGATAGCTCTTTGAGAACGCCATTATTCCCTTTTATCTTAACCCTACATATCAATCATAATAAAATTCTTTTAAATCCTGGGAAAATAAAACATAAGAGGTGAGATCAGATTCTCAGTAAGGGTAAACAATTTTGTCGAAGATATCATAATCAATAGCCCTGGGGAATAATTGAAAACACATGCCTTTAAAAATAATAAACATGAACACTTTATGGAAGAAATACGGGATGATTAAATAATTCCATAATAAAAAATATTCGTGGGTATTCTACAAGTCGAATAACCACATGAACCATCAATATTATTTTCATAATGAGGGAATTTATAATTCCAAACTTTTTGAAACATTTTTTCAAGGCCTCATTCAAGATGTCTGAAAATGATTAAGGCCTCGGCCAAAACTATAAGTCAAATTGGGAAAGGCCTCATCCAATTCCACATATAATTGTCTCTTGGGACCTACCGATGCATCTAGAAGCTATAGTGGGATCCACTTGTCACATACTATGTCCAATACGCTCCTCAAATGAAAAGGTTGAAACATAACATAAACATTTGTATTAGAACTAGCATACGAAATGTCAATAATTTATCCATAAACCATGAATGGTATAAAAATAACAAATCCATGGTCAAACATTTCACAAAACCTTCAATACAATATGTAAGATTCTTATCATAATAAATCAACTTCAAACAAGTTTAAAATTCATCAAATGATGTTGACATAGATGAAAATTATTTGTAAAAATCTTTGAGAGAAATATCACTTTTTCATGAAAGCATTTAAAATTCACTAAATTTAGAAAGTAAGGCATTTAAATACATTTTTTAATCAAAGTGTCCAATACCAATTTGAAGCTTTTGAATGGAATTAACATTTTAAAAACACCCATGTCCATATTAATAAATCCTTAAAACCCATTTTGAAAACATGGACAATAATGAGAATGATTAAGAAGAATAAAACTTTAAGACATTTAAAATGATGTTTTAATAAAATATTCCCATAAAAATAATCCCTTTTAAAACTCTTTTATTAAATATTGACATGGATAATAAATATGACCCAGTAAAAACTTACCCATAAATAATCTCAAATAATAATGAGATTAAAGAATTAACCCATACCTTGCATTTTTCTTTGGTCGTGGGTATGTTTAACCTCTTTTATAATTACCATAGTATGTTATTAAATTATACCAGAACCATATTAATATTTATTATATCATATATTATTCATTCATAACTTTATACTACCCATTTAATAATGATTTCCATGTTAAATTAACATTTTGGGTAATAATCTCTTTCTTTATCATATGTGTTTTAACTTGTTATTATTGATCATATCATTTATATCATGATTTAAATAATTATATAATAAAAACCTTGATTTATATATCATATATATTTATAATATAAATATTTATAATAGATGTATATATGAAATGGAAGGCACTGTTTATGGAGACAGTAGGTCGTACATACACATAAACGTTGTTTCCGTTTTCATATCGTATTGAATGGAAGTAAGTGAATAAGATATATGTAAGTATATACATATATATATATATATAAATTAGTATTTTTATTTCATATATTACATACTTATTAATAATATATACTTTTATAATGATCGTTGAATGGTGAACGTGGGAATGAATCTCATCGTGTCGTGGAGACGGTAATCCATACGTACGCACGAATGATGATATAATTGATGGAGAAATTGTAAGTAATTGGATGCTATATCATATATAAATAATCATTAACATGTTATATTTATTATTTAAATCAGTTATAATCATTATTATACCCATCCAAATAATGAAGTGTTTGAATAACAAACTACACCACGACGTGGAGACGGTAAGTCGTACGTACGCACGTATGGTGACTTTGTCATTTATCGAATGGATATAATAATGAATATGGTTTTACCATTTTTATAATAAAATCACGGTATATAGAATATACCATAGTTATTATTTTATAATGGAAATAACAAATAAAGAGGAAGTGGAAGAAGAAAAGAACTTGAAAGAGGTGGTGAAATATTTACCTCTTCTTCAGGTTCTTCTTTTTGATTTGATCAAAATGGCTTCTTAGGATGGCTTTATGATCAAAGGAAGGCCCCTAGGATTAATGGACGAAAGTTGGTAGGATATTTAAGGAGGTTTTGGACGAGACAAAAAGCTTTGGAGGTGTGAAATTAAGAGAAAGGGAAGTTCCTTTTTATAAGAGATGTGATAGTCACTTTAGGAAAATCTTGTAATATTATTTTATAATAAAATTATTTTCGGTTTATAATGGCTCAAAATTGAATTATTTAGATTATAAGGTGGGGATGGGTCTAAAACCTCTCAACCAATATGTTTTAGACAAGTTTAGGTCATCATATTACCCGTATCTTTTAGATTTAACTCTTAGTTAAATAGTTTGACATTTATGATGTCTCTTTGAATTTTTATATTATATAGTTAATAAAATTACTATAACAAGACAATAGAACCCCATGTGGTTCATTATTAATATATATAACCTTATCTAAGTCCTTTATCCAAACCTTATATTTTTTGGAATATTATATCAATTAATAATAAAGACTTTTTTTAAAAAACTCAATTATGTCAATTTTGACACTATTTAGTATTTGATTTTTTTGAAAGCCATAAAAACTTTATTACTTAGAATAAAATTTATTAAACCTACCCTAACATGTCATATTAACCTATAAAATTATTGTAATTTATCAGAAGTCTCAATTTACATTTATTTGATATTTATAATATCAATTATTTTAATATTTCATTATTAAGGTAATTACTGCATCATCATTCTTTCATAAATAAATTGAATTATTTTATGTAAAAAAAGTATAAATAAAATACCATTATGTAGGAAATATTCTTATATTTATAATTAATATTTATAGTTGAAGAGATCAATTATATAACCCCATATAAAAATGTTTTACTTAAAGATACATGATTTTGTTATTTTTGTCTTTACTTTAGATTAATTAATGTAAAATGTCATTATCACTCCCATGTGGTTACATGGGGTCCCAAAATCGACTCAAGGATGTCCATGGTCATACATGTATTAACTAATAGTAATAAGAAAAATGATAGGGTAATTTAATATTATTATAATATTATTTGTTACCCTTATTTACCGGTTTTACCCTTTAACCATGGTAAATAAAATATTTACCGAAGTAATTATTCATAATGTCTAAAAATAAAAGATACCTATTTAAAAAATTTGTACATCCTGATTCCAAATATGAAATTCATTTTTCCAAATTAAAAACACAGAAGTGGCAGAAATTAATTTAAAATTAATTCTCGTTGTCAAAACAAAAATTGTGTTTTTAAGAAATAGTAACTATCAAAAGTTCTATATATTTTTTATTCATTTTAAATGTGAAATTACACACAATGAACTAAATTATATTAAATTATAAAAATATAATCCAATGATACTTTAAAACCACTCATATTTATAATTTAACACTATAAATTATTTCGATTAAAAAAGTTTTTTTAATTAAAATTTAGTACTATTCATCAAAATTTTTTAAAAAAAGTACCAAAAATTTACCCGAAGATAATTTAGATATTATGAATTCAAAAATGAATCACATTTTTAAAAATAAAATTTATAAAATTTCAAAAATTTGGTATTACTATTCATAACGGCTAGTTTGATTGGTCGCGGTGTGTTATAATCTTGAAGTTGCGGACAATGCAATCTATTGCATTATTCAAAAGGAAATGTACCGTGGAAGCTTGGGGTGTTACATTCTACCCTCCTTAAATAAATTTAATCCTCAAAATTTGAAATTGTTCTTCGAAAATAAATGGTTAAAAATAGAAAAATACCTTAGTGGAAAACCCACATTGGAAACTGGGTTAATAAAATTTAGTCTTAATAAGAGGGAAATGGAAATAAAAAATTCACCACCGAATTATGATCTAGATTAGAAGAACATTGGTGGAAATTAGAGACACATAATTGGAGTAAAATGTAAATATTTATAGGGGGTGATTGAATCCATTAGTCATTAACAAGTGTAAAATTGAGGGCCTCAAATCCATCAATCTAAGATGATGTAAAATATTATCGGTTCAACAAAACATATGGTATTAGGGTAACACATATTTGGTTTTTATATTCCTTCAATAAAGTTTAAGAATTAATTTATTCATATAATAAGAGGAATATATGTATATATATATACTTGACAAGTAGAGTTTCATCCTTCAACAAATTCCTACAACAAATTCATCTTTCACTCCAAAAAGATAATAGAATTTAAAATTATTATATTTATCCTAATAATATAGGGTTCCAAAAAAATTAATTTATAATTTATCTGTCATACCATTTAAAAAAACTACATTATACAAACAAGGAAATCACGTAGGCCAGTGGTAGGTGATGAACCCTTTTCGCTCTTCAGTGGCGGGTTCAAGTCTCTTACCCTTGTCGAACGTGATGGATTGTCACCCGACCTCCAGGTTGTCCTTTTTATAAAAATCCAAAAATAATCTTTAGAAAAATTCTTTAACCATAATAATAGTATCCAACGTCAAACTTAATCCATTCCAACCTTTAGACTTATCCAAAATAATTCTGTCTAAACTCACAGTCCAAAATTTATAAGGAAGGTAAACAAATTAAAGATCTCTTTTACCACGTAATAACATAATAATACCTTCATCATGTATTCTTGTAAAACATGGTAACACCTTGAATTACCATAAAACCTTATTTATTACATTCATTCTCCCTTATTCCTTATAGAATACTATATATATTCCTTATATCCAAAAATTTTGAATATTCCAACAATGATGAAATAAAAAAACCATTAATCACTTCCAAGGTAGTCAAGAGTATCCAATATAATTTATCCAAATCAACTGTCTCTTATTCCAAAATCACTACCTCAGTATCAGAACCATATTATAGTTTACCTTTCCTTCAACCATGTATTTTCCAAAAAGTTTAACCTAAAACTTTGTCACTTTACTTGGTACCATACAATCTCAAATCCTTAATGAAATAGTACTGTAGTAAAATCCTTATTTATTTCCATAATTCATATAACCAATAAATAGTTCATACAAAACTCAAATCAAATAATTCTTTAATAACAACATAATATCACTAGTCCTTCATCTTCATTTGTGGTAGTATCATACCTTGATTATTATTCAATAGCATCATTTGGGGCATACTCTAATGATTTGGACATTGATTCACATAGTGTTCCAACTCCTTGAAGATGAATCATTGTACATTTGAAACATTTTTCTTACCCTTGCAATCACGTATTTGGTGTCCTTTTTCTCCACACTTATAACAAACTCTCATTACCTTCAAGAATTTACCAAGGTGATTCTTTCCACATTTATCATATATGGGAAAATCCTTTTTTCCCCTCTTGCCTTTATCCATATTTCTCTCTACCATTCTTTTCTTCTCTTGCATCCCTTCAAAACCATAGGAGTTAGAGAATCCCTTACTTATGTTATTAACACATGATACTATTTTGTTCATACGTTGAGAATACATGGGATACTATTTTCCTTCTAAATTTTGTCTTAATACCATGATAGATACGATCCTTTTTAATCTTTGGATCATCCATATTGCTGAGTTATCATTCCTTGTACAAGGAACCATTTATAAACAATGACAAACACTAGGTTAGTTTTTGAATCGAAATGCATAATTCTAGACTTGTAAAATACCTAACGTAAATTGAAAAGATTATGGATATAGTCTATAATCATAAAATGTTTTCTTTGAGGAAGTATTTACTACAAAATCCATCTTAATGGATTGTAATGAAAATTTGAATTATCCTAATCATATCCCAAAGGAGTGTCATAACCAAGAGTGCAGTAAGGCCTATTGTCGTATACCAGGATAACCTGGGTCAAGACCGAAACTCCTTGTCAGAGTTTTCACTCCTATGTAAATCTATTCCATAGCCGCCTCTACCTGCTCATATCCAGGAAGGGATGTATTTCTTGGAAAATACAAAAAATCTCTACATTACCATAATTCTAGGAAGTTATTCTATACTAATTCTCAAAGTCTATCTTAGGGTAATGTTCCCTAATTAGATTTTTTCTAATTCTAGTTTCTAAGGTTATTTTTTAACTTCCTCTAATACCAACTGTAATGCCCCGACCCCAGTTACCCAGAGTTGGTGCTTTATTACATAACATTGGAATAATACAAGGAAATCATGTCTTGAAAGACCGATCATTTTATGATTCTTGGAAATATATTACATACATCAACTTCGCATTACAATTTCAGACATAAAATACAGCATAGATATCTCTTTGAGAATTTCATTATTCCCTTTTATCTTAACCCTGAATATCAATCATAATGCACTTCTTGGAAATCCTGGGAAAATAAAACATAAGAATGGAGTGAGCTCAAATTCTCAGTAAGGGTAAACAATTTAGAAAAAGATAACATAATCAATAGGAATAGTGAATAATTGAAAACGCATGCCTTTACAAAAAATAAACATGAACACTCTATGGAAGAAATATGAGCTAAGTAAATAATAAAATAATAAAACATAGTCATGGGTATTCTACTAGTCGAATAACCACATGAACCATAAATATTATTTTCATAATGAGGGGATGTATAATTCTAGACATTCTGAAACATTTTGTCAAGGCCTCGGCCAAGACGTCTAAAATTGATTAAGACCTCAGCCAAAACCATATATCAAATTGGGAAATACATTGTCCAATTTGACATATAATTGTCTCATGAGATCTACCGATGCATCGAGGAGCTATAGAGGTCTCCACCCGTCACTTACTATGTCCAATACATTCCTCAAATGAAAAAGTTAAAACATAACATAAACATCCGTATTAGAACTAGCATACGAAATTTCAATACTTTATCCATAAACCATGAATGGTTTAAAATAACACATCCACAGTCAAACATATCACAAAACCTTCAATACAATATGGAAGATTTGTATCATAATAAATCAACTTCAAACAAGTTTAAAATCCCTCAAAAGATGTTGACATAGATGAAAATGATTTGTAAAACTCTTTGAGAGAAATATCCATTTTTCATGAAAACATTTAAAAGTCCCAGAATTTAGAAAGGAATAAATTTAAAGACATTTTTGAATCAAAGTGTCCCATACCAATTTGAAACTTTTTAATGGAATTAACATTTTAAAAACATCCATGTCCATATAAATAAATCCTTAAAAAACATTTTGAAAACATGGACATTAATGAGAATGATTTAGAAGAATAAATATTTAAAACATTTAAAATGATGTTTTAATAAAATACTCCCTTAAAAATACTCCCTTTGAAAACTCTTTTATGAAAAATTGACATGGATAATAAATATATCCCAGTAAAAACTTACCCATAAACAATCTTGAATGATAATGAGATTGAGGAATTAACCCTTACCTTGCACTTTCCTTTGGTCGAGGGTACGTTTAACCTCCTATTTAATGAACATAGTTTCTTATTAAATTATACCAGAACCATATTCATATTAATTATATCATACATGATTCATTTATGACTTTATACTAGACATTTAATAATGATTTCCATGTTAAATTAATATTTTGGGTAATAATCGCTTTCTCTATCGTATGTATTTTAACTTGTTATTCTTGATCGTATCATTTAGATCATGATTTTAATACTTCCAGAATAAAACATTTTATTTATATATCATATATATTTATAATATAAATATTTATAATATATGTATATATGAAATGGAAGGCACCATTTATGGAGATGGTAGGCCGTACGCACGCATAAACGTTGTTTCCGTTTTCATATCGTATTGAACGGAAGTAAGTGAATAAGATATATGTAAGTACATAAATAAACACACACATATATATATATATCTAGTATCATTATTATTTCATATATTAAATACTTATTAATAATATATATTTTTATAATCATCATTGATTGGTGAACGTGGGAATGTATTTCATTGCGTCGTGGAGATGGTAATCCGTACGTACGCACGAGAGAAAATATCATTGATGGAGAAATAATATGTAATTGGATGGTATACATTATATAAATAATTATTAACATGTTATATTTATTATTTAAATCAGTTATACTCATTATTATACCAATCCAAATAATGAAGTGTTTGAATAACAAACTACACCACGACGTGGAGACGGTAAGTCGTACGTACGCACGTATGGTGACTTTGTCATTTATAGGATGGATAGAATAATGAATATGGTTGTACCATTTTTATAATAACATCACATTATATATAATGTACTGTAGTTATTATTTTAGAATGGAAACAACAAAGAAAGAGGGAGTGGAAGAAGAAAAGAACTTGAAAGAGGTGGTGAAATATTTACCTCTTCTTCGGGTCTTTCCTTTTGATTTGATCAAAAGGGATTATTAGTCTGGCTTTATGACCAAATTAATGCCTATAGGATTAAGGGAGGAAAGTTGGTAGGATATTTGGGCAGGTTTTGGACGATCTAAAAGACTTTGGATGTGTGAAATTAAGAGAAGGTTAAGGGCCCTTTTATAAGATAGGTGATGGTCACCTTAGGAAAATCTTGAAATATTATTTTATAATAAAATCCTTTTCAGTTTATAATTTCTCCAAAATGAATTATTTAGAGGCTAATATGGAAATGGGATAAAAAAATCTCAACCAATAGGTTTTAGACATGTTTATTTCATCATATTACCCTTATCTTTTTTATTTAACTCTTAGTTAAATAGTTTGACATTTACGATGTCTCTTTGTATTTTTATATCATATAGATAATAAACATACTATAACAAGCCAAGAGAACCTCATGTGGTTAATTATTAATATATATAACCTTATATAAGTCCTTTTACCGAACCTTATATTTTTATTAATATTATATCAATTAATAAAATATCATTTATTTTAAAAACTCAATTATGTCAATTTTGATACAATTTAGTATTTGATTTTTTTGAAAGCCATAAAAACTTTATTACTTCGAATAAAATTTAATTAACCAACCCTAACATGTCATAATAACCTCTAAAATTATTTTAATTTATCATAAGTCTAAATTTACATTTATTTGGATATTTATAATATCAATTATTCTAATATTTCATTATTAAGGTAATTACTGCATCATCATTGCGTCATAAATAAATTAAATTATTTAACATATAAAAATTATAAATAAAATACCATTATGTATGAAATATTTTTATATTTCTAATCAATATTTATAGTCAAAGATATCAATTATATAACTCCATATAAAAATGTTTTACTAAAAGATACATGCTTTTGTTATTTTTGTCATTACTTTAGATTAATTAATGTAAAATGTCATTATCACTCCCAAGTGGCTCCATGGGGTCCCAAAATTGACCCAAGGATTCCCATGGTCATACATGTATCGACTAATAGGAATAGGACACATGTTAGGGTAATTTAATATTATTATGATATTATTTTTTACCCTTATTTACCGGATTTACCCTTTAACCATGGTAAATAAAATATTTACCGAATAAATTATTCATAATGTCTAAAATAAAAGTTAACTATCTACACATTTTGGACCTCCTGATTCCAAAATATAGAATCCATTTTTCCAAATTCAAAATACATAAGTGGCAGAAATTAATTTAAAATTAATTCCTGTTGTCAAAACAAAAAAGCGTGATTTTAAGAAATAATAACTTTCAAAAGATCGACACTTGTTTATGTTCAGTTTAAATGTGAAATTACACACAATAACCTAAATTATATTAACTGATAAAAATATAACCTAAAAATACTTTAAAACCACTCAAATGTATACTTTAACACTATAAATTATTTTGATTAAAAAATTTGTTTTTAATTAAAATTTAGTACTATTCATCAAAAATTGAAAGTTTTCAGAAAAGTACCAAAAATTCACCCTAATATAATTTCGATATTACGAATTCAAAAATGAATTCCATTTTGAAAAATAAAATTTATAAATTTCAAAAAGTGGGTATTACTATTCATAACGGCTAGTTTGATTGGTCGCAGTGTGTTAGAATCTTGAAGTTGCATACAATGCAAGCTATTTCATTATTCGAAGGAAAAGGTACCGTGGAAGCTTGGGGTGTTACATTTTTGGCTTGAGCACTACCATGGGATAAATAATTAAATGAATTAAATATGTTTATTTAATTATTTAATTTAAAAATTAGAACCTACAAATATCTATAAATACATGGCAATAACCAAATTCTAAGGTTAACCACTGTTGACGCTCCTTTTCATCACATTGTCTAAAAGAATGGAAAGGGAAATAACTTAGCACAAATTGATTCATCCTTTGAAGAAAACCTCAAAAATCGTCAAAGGCATGAACAGGGCTTCAAATGCACAAGGGTCGCATAAGTTCCCTCATTGTCGTGCAAGTATACTTGTGCGCCGACTAATGGTCGCGCAAGTGACTTGCGTGCCCTAAGTGATAACTGTCCGAGGTCTTCTCCAGCCTATAAATAGACCCTGTGGGCCCCCCATTTTGAGAGGAATTTTTTCCAGAATTCAGATATAGAGCTCTGAACACCCAAGTCTCTTCTTCAGGTCTTCTGAACACTTCTAAGGTAATTCTTTACCGAGAATGGAAGGTCTAAACAAGAGGAGTAAGGTCTAAGTGTTAGAATTAACTAACACTTGCGCGCCTAAGGTGTTTTACCCTTAATGGAAATGAACATACTTGCGCGCCGCCCTACTTATTCACCAAAACTTGCGCGCCCGTCTTCTAAAAGTACCTCAGGATAATTCTAAAGGATTTGGTCAAGGATCGCCCAAGTGTTACCCTACTGGTTAACAATCGTGAAAGTTCCCATGTGTTGCGTAGGTATACCTGCATGACCAGGACTTGCGTACCCACGTAGTACCTGCGCGCCTGCCAGGACTTGCACGCCCCTGCCTTTTTGGGTGCCCTTCTTTCCCATTTAACCCCTATTATACCATTCCACCTCTCCTATTCAAGATTCAGTCTTCAAGACATTCTTCAAATCCATTTATGGCATGTTTTCTTGATTGACTTCCTTATCTGAAAGGAATTATGTGAAGCATCTCTTAAAAACTTAGTGATTCCCATAATCTTTATGTCACTAAAGATTGATATTTCATTCATTCAACCTCATCCTTTATGAAGAGAGAACCCCTTAAAATGGGCCTCCTTTTCAAGAATAAGCCCCAGTCATAATTCTCAAGTATGGGCATCCTCTTTAGGAGTAAGCCCCAAGTCCTATTTAACCTGGGCTTCCTTTTTAGGAGTAATCCCCAGTCTCAAAGTTCACAAGTATGGGAATCCTCTTTAGTAGTAAGCCCCATGTCTTCATTAACCTTGTCCTCCTTTTCAGGAGTAAGTCCCAGTCATAATTCCCATTAATTTTGGGCATCCTTTTCAGGAGTAAGCCCCAAGTCCCCTAATCTGGGCACCCTCCTTAGGAGTAAGCCCCAGTCTTAAAGTTCCCAAATATGGGAATCCTCCTCAGGAGTAAGCCCTAATCATAATCCTCTTGACCTGGGCCTCCTTCTCACGAGTAAGCCCCAGTCTTAATTTTTCTTAACCAGTTCTAATTTTCTTTTTATCTAGGATTCCTTCTCAGGAGTAAAACCCAATCATAAGTCCCCTCATAACTTGGACATCTTCCTTAGGAGTAAGCCCCAATATTAGAGTATCCAAATCTCCATGAATCACATACACCTTAATGGACCATGTTCCTGGATTTTTTACCTGAAGTAAATCTTAATCCTCGTCTATTTGGGCATTCATACACACATAAGCCCCACACCATTGCATCTTTCATGGCACAATTGTCTGGTTTCACCAATACCTCTTGTTTCTCACACCGAGCATGACTCACATGAGCTTAGAGTGTAAAAGTAATCATGACATCTTTCTTTGAGCCATCAATCATGCATAAACATCATACTTCCTTACTCGAACTACATCGGTTCTGATTCCTTTTCCAAAACAAAGGATACATAGGTAGCCCATCTGCGGGTATGATCCCAACTTTGAAATAATCCATGTCCTTATGAATGATAATAAACTTCAAGTGCCCCAATGAGTGGCTTTAAAACCAATATGGTCATCATAATGACCCATAGACTTTTATGTATCAAAGGATACCATTGACTAAGAATCTCTAACAAATATAGATGATTCTCTATCAATGAAGAACCTAGAATACATATAAAAGATTCTCTAAATTTCCTATATAACAATCATTAATTGTCATATCTAAAGGAAAACTCATTTTATACTTGGTAATGTAATAAGGATTCACGAACATAACTTAAATCTATAAAGAGATTCCTGGAGTAGACAATAATTCCCATCAAAAAGGTGTGATGAGTCCGACCTCCCATCCTCTCGACCAATGAAAATTCCTAAGCCTCATCAGTCCACAACTAATAAGTGCCTACCTTTGGAAAGTAGTTTCAAATGGATATGGAATCATTGGATGTTTCCAGTTATACGAATAAACCCGTTAGAAACCGCTTGGAATGTTTGAATCTTAGATCAATGAGATCATCCCCAATTCCAAAGGGAAACAAAAAATGGTGAACCCGACATGAATCCTTAACCAAGTCAAAATGATGTTTTTCTTATTTGTTAGGCCCCTATTTAAAACTCAATGAGAGGCCCAACAAAAAAACAATCATTGACATATGTTCTCATCCAAAAGATGTAGTGGCTGAATTTATCTTGATTACGTCTGTTATATCAAACAGGAACTCTTTTCCAAGATCTTCTGCATTTCCAGAATGGCTTCTCTTAAGTTCACATCCGTGAATACGTCTGCTGTGAAAACTTCTACTGTAAATGTCACTGCTGCTACTCCTGCTAGATCATCGTCCACTCTGAGGACGATATCACCTACTTAGCATCTTCAATGCTGGGTATCAAATGCACTGGTTAAGGAGTACCATCAAAACAGTATTATTCCAACTCTGGAGGCTGCCCGAAAAGCCCTCCAAGTAAACAATTCACCCTGGTTGTTCGGACAGCGACGACCAGTGATCAAGAAGTAGGTGGTTCTAACCACCGTCTCCAACTGTTTTGGGTCATTATACCCAGAACGCAATCACCATTCACTCCCATATTCTTAGGAGGTGAATGACTAGGTCCCTCAAGGCCTCAATTCAAGGAGGCATGAGTCCTTACCGAGGGCTCCCATCAACAATCACCGCCAGACTCGTGCGGTAGTGCGCCCTCAACATGATGAGGGTACCGACTCCATGCATTCGGCTTAGGTTCCTCAAATCTGAGCAGGCAAGATGAATCGCCAGAGGAGAAATATGGTTAACAATAAGCAGGTTCTCATCTCTGCCATCTCCGGAGAAGTCCACCAACCTAACTTGGTGGCAAGCAACGAGAGGGCACACACACCTGTCTGTTTTAATTTTGTTGTCCAGCAGACTCATCTAGCAGCATCACGCCAATCCCGCCAGGCGATTCCGGTGGAGTATTATAGACAGGAACATACACATGTTTATACATCATTAGCTAGTCAGCAGGCTCGTCTGACAACATATGATGGATCTCTTCAACCACGTTCGGCAAAGTGAAATCAGTAGGAACATACACCTACTAGTATTAATCAAGTCTACCAACAGTCTCGCTTGGTAGCACACGGAGAAGTTAGTCGGAAAGCTCCAGCGACAAATAGGAAGCAGACTCAATTATCTGCCCCCACACTTGAGTACTGTCAGGATTCACTGACAGGAAAAGGAGGACAGGATCAGTCACATACACCTACTCCAATCACGGAATGGACGTATATCCCCATTTCGGCAGCTGACGTCACCAAGCATATTCTATCAATGACGAAAGAGCAGAAGAAAATTCCTGCTCATATTATGGATGCTTGCTAGGATATTATAACATCTTCAGCAACATCTCAGGGAAAGACGCATAAATCTATCCCTACCAGTGGAGTGACACATCAACAGTTCACTCCGGAACAGACACACACATATATTCCAGTCCAAGAGGGTTGTGGGGCGTACTCCCCCATATCATACGGACAACCAAGTCAGGCACATAAACCTGGTTTGAGCGAAGATAATCAGCCTAACCTAATCATTTCTCCTAAGCAGGCACACACACCTGCTAAATTGAGTAAGAAGGCATCTAAGAAAAAGACCCGCCCAGAACAGTAAATAAATCAAGAGCCAATATGTAACAAGGCCTTTCTCAATGCTGGAGTTCTTGAAGCTCTCAGAAAATTTTCTGTTGGAATTAAAGATTCTACTCCCTCGTTTCCTAATAGTGGGAACATTAATTCCGAAGGACTTCAACAGACACTTCCTCATGAAGGCTAGCTTCATGAAAATTCAGTCGATCTTGAAGTTTCATCTTCAGATGAGAGACACAGGAACCCTCTGTGTGGTCAGAAGACCAAGGAGAAAGAGATCTCATCTTTTGCTATAACCCACTATGGTGGTCCTCCCCATGATGAGGAATTTCACTGCGAAAGTCCTCTCCGCAGTAGTGATGCACATTTCCTGGAAAATGCTCCAGTGGACAATGTAGTACCGAGAAATCCCTCTTATCTTGAGGCACTTGCAAATGCGAAACCAGTCATGTCTGATGCTTCATCGCTAGCAGGTGAAATACTTTCTCAATCGGAAGATAGCCTAGGGTGTAGGTCATTCTCCGAACCACCCCTAAGTCATGCATTCTCTAGTTTGATCAGTGATTTCTCTACCAATCTTGTTGAATCTAATAAAGCAACAAGGAAGCACCAGCTCTGTTCAAATCAGGTAGAAGAATCTTCATTGAATGATAAAGAGGAAATGTTGAACATCAGAAAACAACTGGAGAAAGGTGAAGTGCCAGTCATGTTTTGGCCTCTGGCTAACTCTCAGTATGACATTCCAGAGATTTTGATGGAAGATGGAATTCATGATATTTGTCTTAATATATGAAAAACTCTTTGTCAGTTGAAAAATAAAGTATTATCTTATGATGAATATGAAAATCATGTTAAGATAATAGAAGGGTTACAACGTCAAATTGACTTGGAATCTCTATCAGTCTCTCGATATCCAAGGGCTAAAAAGCAGCAGAGAGCCCTTCAGTGTTCATGCCTTGGCGCACTAAGAAGAGTGTGTCAGTTAATTGTCAATGCCCCATCTGGTATTCATGTCAGAGGAAGGGGTGTTCATGGAGTACTACATTTCACTATGCTCTCCAGTCATCAAAGCTCGCCAAAAATGGTCTCATGCAATGTTATTTCCCATGGCCGGCCAAAAATACCTAGCTTTGTTTGTAATCAAAATCTTTCCCAAGAATAGGTTTCAACTAGTTCCTCTCAAAATCAAGAATACAGAGAACAAGTTGTTGAATTACTCCTGCATCAAGTAAACGAGAATATTGAATAGGCCTCTCATATGGAGCAAGCACATCATCAAGTGACAGAAGTGTCGGAAATCATCCAACAGTCTTTTGAACCGGGTGATAAAAGTGGGTGCAGGTTGATGCATCCAGCTAATTTTAGGACTAAGCTCCACAAGATCAGGAGATATTTTAAGAAAGTCTCAAACATAGCATGTCAAGAGCCACCCCAGCTTTCCAGACTGGGGACTCTTTTAAACCAACCCTCATAATCAACAAATAGGATTCGAGGAGTTGAGAAAAGACAGCGGGAACAGCCCTAGTCCACCAGACTGGGGACTTTTTCAAATCATCAATCCCCTCCTCAGTGAAATTCGGTCTTCTATCGATTGGGGAAGAAGCCACAGGAGGAACGAAGAGCCAAATTATCAGGAGATTCTCTCCAAATTATGGTTCATCAAGAAGTTCCTGAGGGATCAAATAAACAAAAGGCAATGTCTCGTAAAAGACATGGAAGAATACAATATCACAGAAATGCTGATAGAAGGGATGCGATACGTTATGAATCAATCAATGTCATCAATGTCGTTGTTGCTGATCCACCAGATGAGGCTCACTCAGGGGATTCAAATGAAGAGGTTCCTTCTCAAGAAGATGTACGCACAGACACAAATGAAGAAGGTGTGCGTACACGAAGTCAACGGATTACTCAGAACCTAGGTAATCCTTCAAGTAACACACTTCCCCCTCTCCGAAAGGGATCAAACAAGGGGAAGGGAAAGAATCAGGTTACATATCCTTCCTCTGGAGAAGGCCAATCGCTCTCACTAGAGAAAAGTTTTGCACAGCAGGAGGAAGAAATGAAGGAACTGAGGAGGTTTAATGCAGAACTACTTCAGGGTAGTCTTCTTCCTAAGAGTGCTGGAGTCAGTCAGCCAAGGGAGTTTGTTGCAGCTACTAATATGGATCAAGAATATCCTCCTTTATCAGTACACCCTCACAGTTCTAATCCTACGGGTCAAGTGCAACAACAATTGGCAGTGCTTCCATCAGTTGCAGCACCAACTTCTATACCTGTCCAAACTCCAGTCATTGAACCTCCCCAAGTCCAAGTTCAACCAGATGTTTCTCAAAAGTTAATAACTACTATTAAGTCATTAATATCTCAGTTAGAGACTATGGAAGGGAAGCATGCTCAGGTTCAACCAGAAAATAGAGATTACCCTGAATGGTTAGATTCAGTCTCTCCCCCATCAAGTTTTGGGAACGTTGTATTCCCTATTTTCAATGGATCAGGCGATCCTGAACAGCATTTGACGCATTACATGTCTTGTTGTGATCCTACGATGGGAACTCTAGAGCAGCAAGAAGTAGTGAAACTTAGATGCTTCGTGCGAACCTTGCAAGGACCAGCCTTTGTCTGGTACACAATCTTGCAATCCCGGTCAATTACTGGATAGGAAGATCTCCATCAATGATTTCTTCTTCAATTCATCTCAACTTTGCCAAAGACAATAGTTTTCGATCTTACAAACTATAAGTAAAGGGAGAATGAAAGGGTCTTAGATTTCATTTCTCGCTAGAAGGGATTAACATATTCCATAAGCTTAGCACTCCCTCAAGAGGAACTGTTGCCAATATGTGTAGCAAATCTACGTGATGAATTACGCAAACCACTGATCCCTTTGAAATACACAGGAGGGTTTTGAGACCTTACTTCAATAACTCAATAGATTTAATATTATCTTATACAGACTAAGGCGAAATCTCGTGTAATTCCCTCAGCTCCAGGAAGGAGAATGGGTAAAGCAGAGACTGCTACAGTTATGCTTAAGCAAGCACCTGTACCTGCTTCCACTTCAAAACCTTCATCTTCCCGAAGGGCTCCACCTCCTAAGCGCCAACAACAGAGGTTGTTTCGTCAAAATAATCAAAGAGATCAAAGACTAAAACAATTTGAGG
This sequence comes from Viscum album, assembly GCA_963277665.1. Taxonomy (NCBI): domain Eukaryota; kingdom Viridiplantae; phylum Streptophyta; class Magnoliopsida; order Santalales; family Viscaceae; genus Viscum; species Viscum album. The sequence goes on from OY728130.1 coordinate 410,942,194, forward strand.
ATTTGAAAAGCAAATTTTACTCCTTTCGAAATGAACCAGTTCCTGGTTATTTCATTTCGGCTCTGGAAAATAATTTGGTTCAGTTGCCAATTCCCAAGAGGCCAAACAAGGAAGAAGATGAAGACCATCCCAATTATTGCCCATTTCATCAAATTTTGGGGCATCCCATCCAGGAGTGTTTTGTTTTTAAGGACCTCCTGCAAAAAATGGTCGATTTGGGACAAGTTAAACTGAAAGGTTCTTCAGCTTAGGTAGCATGTGTTACTACTACAGTTCCAGAGGAGGAAGGTGAGTGGCAAGAAGTTAAAAGCAAAAATATGCAAAAATATGATGATTGGATGGTCAGAAAGACGATCAACTGAACTCATGCTATTTTGAGAACACAATTGAAGAAACCAATTGTGCCTTCTGCCATGAATGCCACAGCAAAACCCTCTTCATCAGAGGAAAAATCCTCAAATAAACGGCACAATTCCAAGGAGAAACAATCAGAAGAAGACGAGTATGTTTCAAAGCCTAAGATATCTTTGACTCTGGCAGATTTCATGCCATCTACTTTGAAGCAACGGGCACCACCCCACCAAATGGCACAGCCTAAACAGGTTAATCAGGCAGAGTCTTCATCGGATGAAGAGTTAATCTTTGGTTCTATTAATATGATTCAATTAACATATACATATGACAATCACAGTTTTGATTTCGATGAGCCTAAATTCCCTGTATCAAATAGAGGAATCATAGGAAGTTCTAGAGGCTTAGGATACAGGGGAGGACATTGATCTTTCAGAGTCCACTATTCCAATTATACCCCTGCTAGAACTGTGTATGTAGCAGAAACTCGTGGAAGAGACCTTCAGCGAGCTCAAGAAGAACAATCAAGTTCTTCCACCAATAGAAAATTCAGTCCTGGCACAATTATTCTAGAAGACCGGTTGAAGGTTCCATCTTCTTCCTCTCCGCAAGTAAATGGATCTAATCAGTCTAATCTTCCAAATCCAGGAATATTGCCAACTCCTATCCCAATATGAAATGCATCAACTTCCAAAGCATCAACTTCCAAGGCACCTGATAAACCACATGTTCATGTTGGGAAAAGCAGACCTCTAGATAAAAAGTACGATGTATTGAAACACTTGGCCCAAGTACCGGCCAAGTTATCAATTCTGGATGCTTTCAATCTGTCAAAATATCTTTAGGAGGCACTCATTGAGGCTTTGTCAAGTCCTCACGAGTTTGAAACTGAAATTGTTGTAGCTAAAGTCTATCACATAGAGAATAATCCTACGGAATTCCATGCAGTAATATCTTTTACTGATGAATATGAAGATGATGTCATGCATGGACATATTAGACCTTTGTACTTATCTGGAAAGGTCAATGGCGTAGACGTCCGAAGAGCTTTCATTGATAATGGTTCATGAGCCAACCTCATGCCCATTCGTACACTTCGTCGATTAGTCCTCACAGAATCTGATTTATCTCCTTCTACCATTATGTTACAAGGATATGATAAAAATGAACAAGAACCACTGGGTGAGGTTACACTCAGAACTCAGTTTGGATATCTTGTATCTAATTCAGATTTCATGGTTGTTGATCAGGACGCAGCCTCCAACATCTTTCTTGGAAGACCCTGGCTACATCAACATGTGGATATCCCTTCATCATACCATAAATGTCTCAAATATTGTTTTGATGGTCAAGTTGGGACATTATATGGTGATAAGGCCCCGTTCAAGACATGTGAGTCTCAATACATTGCGGCAGAATTATATCACATGAAGGGAAAGGATAAATCCACAATAAGAGAGATTACCAAAGTTAATGCTCCATATGGTTTGGAGAAGATTCCAGTAAATCCATTTACACATTTGAGTACAGATTATGTGTTGCCTATCAGTAAAATTGACAAGATAGACCCAAATAAAAACTCTTATGGAAAGATCCATAATGTCAATTACGGCAATCGATCCAGACAACATGGGAGAAATTGGTAACCCACCAAGCAGTGATGAATGCCCAAATGGTGTCGTCTTCATTTCATCTGCTGAAATACAACAAGTATATACTTCACCAATCAAGCCATAAGAAGTTATAGCAACATCGGAGGTGAACAATGATGTCAATTCTCAATCCATCATCTCTTCTTTATTTCCCAAGGAAGACCCTTCATCATCAATTGGGTCTGAAATGGAAGCTTCTTCTTCAAGATGTTCAAATTTTAACATCTCTTCTGATCATGGAAATTCTGCTTTATCATCTACTATGCAAGTAGAAACGGATGAAATAACACATGATAAAGAAGAAGAGGAAGATCTCAGAGATGCTCCTCCAACATTTGAAGAGGGTATCTCTACCACCGTGGATGAACTCAATGAAATAAATCTGGGTACAAAAGAAGATCCATGCCCCACTTTAATTAGTGTGGATATGACTCTTGAAGAACAAGAGATGTATGTTTCCTTTTAAAAAAAATCAAGATATATTTTCTTGGAACTATACAGAGATTCCCGGGTTTGATCCTGATGTTGCTACTCATCATTTGGGTTTACCAAAAGAGCATCGAGGATTTAAGAAAGCCGCGAGAAGAACACACCCAACTTATGCTTCCAAAATTAAAGCTGAAGTGGATAATATTATCAAAGCTAACTTCATCAGAGAAGTTCAATATCCCAAGTGGTTGGCTAATATTGTCCCTATGAAAAAGAAGAACGGACAAATTAGAGTTTGCATCGATTTCAGAGATCTTAAACGCCATTGTCCTAAGGATGATTTCCCAGTTCTGATTACAGAACTTTTAATTGATGCAACAGCTGGATATGAAGCACTTTCCTTCATGGATGGATATTCCGGATATAATCAAATCTGAATGTCTCCAGAAGATGAGGAATCTACATCCTTCATAGCCCCTCAAGGTGTGTTTTTCTACCGGGTAATGCCATTTGGCTTAAAGAATGCAGGCGCACCATATCAGCGTGCCATGCATCGTATCATCAAACCCTTTTTAGCGAAGTTTGTTGAATGCTATGTGGATGATTTTGTGGTTAAATCCAAACAAAGTTCTAATCACTTGGTTGATTTAGAAGTTATATTCCGCAAACTTTGGCAACATAATTTGTAGATGAACCCCTTAAAATGTGCTTTTAGGGTAACCTCAGGAAAATTTCTCATCTTTTTTGTATGCCATCGTGGTATTGAAGTCAATCCTGATAAGAAAAAGTCAATCCTTGGTATGTCACCTCCTCAAAATTTGAAAGAATTAAGAGGACTTCAAGGACACTTATCCTATATTCGGCGTTTCATCTCCAATTTGGCAGGAAAAAGTTTACCCTTCACCAAATTGATGAAGAATGGAGTCACTTACCAGTGGACTGAAGAATGTCAAGATGCATTAGATATTCTCAAGAAATACCTCTTGATTCCACCGGTACTCATGCAACCTGTTGAAGGAATACCACTTATCCTCTACGTGACAACTTTAGAGTGATCATTGGGTTACTTTCTTGCTCAGAAAAATGATGACGGGAATGAAAACAGCCTCTACTACCTCAGTCGGACTATGCTTGAAGCAGAAACCCGGTATTCAAGTATTGAGAAGTGCTGCCTGGAATTAATCTTTGCAGTTTAGAAGTTGAGACACTACCTGAAACATCACGAGGTCCAATTGATATCTCGCAATAACCCGCTCAAATTCATCCTTAGTCGTCCAATGCTTACAGGATGTCTGGCAAGGTGGGCAGTTATTTTGCAGCTATTCGACATTCAGTATGTGTCTCAAAAGGTAATAAAGGGACAAGATCTAGCTGATTTCCTGGATGAACACCCTTCAGTGGAAGACACATCTTCGGATATTGAATTCCCTGATGAGGAAGTCTTCTCTATTTAAGAAATTCCTCAGGCATGGGAAATGTATTTTGATGGTGCTTCCAGAAGTCCAACAGGGAGGAAAATGGAAAATCCTAAATTCAACAAAGTTGGCTTAGGAATTGTACTCATTTCTCTAGAAAAGGCAGTGTTACCTTATTCCTTCTTATTATGAGAAGTTGGTACTAATAATGAAGCATAATACCAAGCTCTCATCGCAGGCTTGGAATTGGCGCTTCAAGCATAAGTGAATCACTTAAATGTGAAAGGTGATTCAGACCTGGTAATCAAGCAAGTCAATGGGGATTATTACATCAGAAAAGAATAACTAATCCATTTGTATGATTACGTCAAAGATTTAATGGAGGAATTCCCTTTGGAACTGACATTTTCTTATGTCCCAAGATCAAAAAATGCCCAAGCTAATGCAATGGCTAATATAGCCACAGCTCTGGCAGATCCAAATCGGGATGAGACAACCATCAGTATTGGCCACCGTCATGCAATTTCACCTTATGTTCGATCCAGAACAGAGGAAATTAATGAAATTAGTCCCATTCCTGAACCATATGGTCATACACTAGGATGGATGTCACCTATCAGGGAATACCTTCAAAATGGAACACTTCCACCTGATAGAACTGAGAAAGAACAAATCCGATGACGTGTGGTCAATTTTACTCTTTATGATAGCCCAAATCACTTAGAGAAAATTCTCTACAAACACGGTTTTGATGGAGTTCTCTGCAGATGCATTGATGGTGAAGAGACAATGGCTGTCATGAAAGAAGTGCATGCAGGAATCTATGGTGCCCACCAGTCTGGACATAGACTGTCTGATCAGATTCGAAGGCTTGGATACTTTTGGCCTCAATGATACAAGATTGTGTTGATTTCACAAAGAAGTGTCATTCATGCCAAGTACATGACAACTTCATTCATCAACCTCCAGATTTTCTTCATATAGATAAATACTTGTGGCCATTTGCCACATGGGGAATGGATGTGGTGGGACCTTACCCTTCAGCTACGGCTAAGTAGTTTAAGTATATTCTTACTGCTACTGACTTCTTTTCCAAATGGGCAGAGGCAATACCTCTCAAAGAAGTCAGTTCTAAATGCATTGTTAGCTTCATCAAGTCTAACATCATTACCATATTTTGTGTCCCTCATAGCATATTGACGGATAATGGCACCAACTTCTGTTCATCCAAGGTGAAGAATTTGTATCAAGAATACAACATCAAATCCAACCATTCATCTCGGTATCATGCAGTGGCCAAGGGCCAGATGAAAGCCTTTAATAAGACTCTTTCAAATATACTGAAAAAGATATTGGATAAAGATAAGAAATCATGGCCCGATAAACTCTTTCATGCTTTATGGGATTATCGGACAACCACCCACACTGCAACGCGGTCAACTCCATATTCACTGGTATATGGAACGGAAGCTGTCTAGCCCATTGAAGTTCAACTACCCTCGCTCAGAGTAGCTATTTGTGATCATTCATCTATAGATGAACAATCTCAAAAGCGATTGAATGAATTGGAACGGTTAGATGAGAAAATATTGTGCACTTTGCACCACTTGGAATTCTATCAGAATTGAGTAGCATGAGCTTTTAACAAAAAAGTTCATCTTCGTTCATTCACTCAGGGAGAATTGGTATTAGTTCTCAGAACTCCAATGATACCAGGAAATAAACCTCCCAAGCTTGAGCCAAAATGGGAAGGACCTTACTCAATACATAGGGTCTACTTCAATGGAGCTTATTCATTAATCTCGATGGATAGAGAACTCATCACTACTCCAACCAATTCCATATTTTTGAAGAAGTATTTTGTATAAACACAAAATATATCATCATTGGTCCAGTATGACCTTAAAATGCACCACCATCCTGCATGACATTAAAACTGCTCATAATGTCTAGACAACATGACATTAAACTATATCCCTTTCATTTTCCATGCTATATGACGTTAAACTATACAGCAACGGTCCATGTATACGACCTTAAACTATTTGCACGTCCCTTATGTCCTGCATGATGTTAAACTGCACCATCCAGGGTCAATGCATATGATCTTAAACTATTGTCACTTTCATCCAACATGACGTTAAACTGCATCCCCCTTCATCGTCCTTGCTATATGACGTTAAACTATATAGAAGTCCCTTACGTCCAGCAAGACGTTAAACTGCATAACCAACAGTCCATGCATACGACCTTAAACTATTGGCACTTACGTCCAACATGACGCTAAACTGTATCGTCCCTTTTTCATCCAACATGATGTTAAACTATGAAAAAGTCCCCAATACATCCAACATGACGTTAAATGGTGTACTCTTTTGTCCTCATTGCATGACATTAAACTACACAGTCCTCTTTTTGTCCAACATGACATTAAACTGTATTGTCCCCATCGTCCTAATTACATGATGCTAAACTGTACAAAAAATCCTTTAATATGTCCTATATGAAATTAAACTGTATTTTGTCCCTGCTACATGACACTAAACTGTGCAACACCAATAGTCCTAACTTCAAGACTTTAAACTGCATAGTCCCTTCATATGTCCTACATGACATTAAACTATGCATCGTTAAGGTTATTGCTACCTCTTGTTTCTCACACCGAGTATGACTCACATGAGCTTATAGAAAACTTCAACCATAACACTCTCTCTGGGCTACTAACAATGTGTAAGTCCCAACACCATTTTTTTTAGATTGTTGTCCCCAAGAACAATCTGATCACTAATTCATTCTTTAATTGAACTAAGAGTACTTTGATCCTTTCCTTCTAGGATGGGTACATAGGCAACCTCCCAAGGTTCAAGCCCAAAACCAATCTCTTCACATCAGTTCATCTCCATCTCATACGATGTTGATTCGTGAAACCACCCCTAGAATCAATATTTTTACATTGGTTCACTTTCGTCCTTGCTATATGACATTAAACTATACAATACTTTTGTCCAGTATGACAATAAAATACAATATTATTTGATACCCTCACCTGAGAGGGAATCATTATTTACATTGATTTTCAATCATGATTCATTTCAAAGACTATGTGCATACATGGAAACGCCTGAATCTTTTATCTTGGGTCAAACCATCATTTCACGAAGGCCCCCTTTCACCCTTCACATGTGCGAACCAAATTTGTACATAGGGTATTTCTAGAACTATGTGGGCTTGATTACCATCCTTATGGGATATGTAAGAATGTTCGAGTGTCCCTCGAATCTAAGCCCAAGTCTTTTGGGCTTAACCCCAAATTCCTCTTTCAGTCCCTTAGCTGAAAAGTCCCCATGAAAACACACACTATGTATTTCTTATAATGGTCCAAGCTCTATGACCCTAAACTAAGATATCCAATCCTTTTGTCCCACACGACGTTAAAATATAGTTCAAGAACTATGTATGTCTTTATTCCCATCCTTATTGGATACATAGTGAAGTCCAACATTTCCATTCAGGACCCAGCCACAACATGATTATGGTTAGTATTGATTTGTGTATCTCTGCATACATTGGACAATACCCATCTTTATGTGTCATAATCCTAAACTTAAATATTTTCAGATATTTATAACCCTTTTCTTGACTTCTAGTCACAAAAATGTAAAACTTTTGAGAGTTATTTTGCCTGACTATGCAGTACGTGCTCTTAGGCAGCCTTGCATAAACAGTCTCTATAACAGATTTGTCAGCCAAAAGATACTATTATTTGACAATGAAGCCAATGCCCTTAGGTGGACCTGCATAATTCAACCCTCTAACGGGTTTGTCGGATACTGGTAACTTCATTCTTGGGAATAAATCCTCTTTTGTCCTTATTTGTCTTAAATGACAATATGTAGGGATCCGAAGAAATAGCCATCCTTAATATATTTGTCCCATATCCTTTTTCATGATCTGAAAGTATTCAAGTCTATGGTTTATATTATCCTTCCCTACGTTTGGGCCAAACCTTCATAGGAGTGATATCCATCCAGTTCTTCGATAATCTTGTTTGGAAATATCTTCTCTATATTCAAGTACCTCTTTCCATACAGCAAACTCTATACTTTGGAAAATTTTAATCTCCAAAAACTTTCACTAGCTTTTAGAACTAGGAAATTAAATTTCTGAGAGTTCTTTTTCCTGACTTTGCAGCACGTGCCCTTAGGTGTCCTTGCATAAGTAGTCTACATAACGGACCTGTCAGCCAAAAGATGCTATTTATTTGACTATGCATTCAATTCCCTTAGGTGGCCCTGCATAATTCAACCCCCCAATGGGTTTGTTAAATAATGGTAACTTCATTCTTGGGAACTACTTCTTCTAATGCCTTTTAGCTCTTTTTCATATCATTCCTCAGATTCAAATATTCTTAAGTCATAGTTTACATATTTTCTCTCATACTTGAGTATAGTAATATGTTTTCAGATAAATTGTCGAGGAATTGAGTCAATTTTAATCCATTTCGGTCAAAGATATTTCGACCTTAAACATTAGCCTCTTTATGTCCGACATGTATGACTTTAAACCTCCCACAAAAGACAAAGTAACTCTGAATAAAAGTCAATTTCCAGCTCACTAAACATACATTTTGTATGATTTAGGTAATATTGAGCAATTAAAAGATTCAAAGTTTGTAGGGTTATTTAAATTAATCCTAGTAAAAATCAAACTATGCTTACTAGGCCCATTGGATTAAGTAAATTTAAAGCAGATAGAAAAAGAGAATGCAGGTACAAATGATTGAAGGTGAAAGTGTTTTTCATTAATGCACAAGAGTTAGAAGGACATCCACAGACTGGAGTCTCTTCTCTTTTTCAGAAATTACAAAAGACTTTCAACATAACTCTTCATTTGATTTACGGTGTAGAGACCCGTATCTTGACGTACATTGACATTACATTACTTTTGCGGAATACTTAGTACATTACAAAAACACACACACAAGGACCGTAATAGTTTAGTGTCTTTGGAAACTCGGAATAAAATCTTCTAATCGTGGTGAAAGATCTTCAACATCTCCCATAAAGATCTTCTTTTTTTTATACCTAAAACCTTTCTTTATATCCTGGGGAAAAGAAAACATAAAAGGGTGAGCTCAAATTCTCAGTAAGGGTAAACAAAAGAAAAATCAATCACATCATATTCATAAGAACATAACATTTTGGAAATTATAACCTGCAAAAGAGAGCATAATTTCATAACATGGGATAAATCATGGCAGTGAAATGTAATCACAATAATCATAACTTAAAACATGAAACTTTTTGGCATTCAAACATAATCATAGAGAATCATTTCTTGTTAGTCAAGACTCATTGCCAAGACTATCTTAGTGGACAAAGTCCCTTTCTGAATCGAGTAACCCTCGTTTCAGTCCTGTTTCACTGAACCGGTATAACCTACCGTTCCAGCCCTGTCTATCTCATGAGATGTAAAATCATTACCCAATGCATTGGAGGGAGATATAGGTCCCACCCATCTCATAATGATACCATTCTTATGTGTGCCACAAAATCATAAATCATACATCATTTCATAACCCATGTAATAAAATGGGATTCTTAAACATCATGCCATCATAATCCATAAACAATTGATGTCATTTCATCATAAGAAAACTGAAACCATTTAAATCATAGAGACATTTTACTTGAAACATACATATCAAATAACGTCATCTTAGATGGAAAAATAGTTTTAAAAAAAACACTTGAAATGAATTCTTGAGGAAAATATCCTTTCTTATTTAAAAACATTTTTCCTTTCTTAACATGTCATAAAACTTTAAATTAAAAGAAGTTGATTAAAAATAATCTTGAAAACTTGTAAAGTAAGATTCTTGGAAATAATGTTTTAAAAATCCATTCATGCCGTATAAGTTAAAAAAAACATTCTTCGTACTTTTGTCGGAAAAGTCAAAAAGTACCTCCTATGACAAAAGATTCCTTTCATAGATATTACTAAAAACTCACCGAAGGGTAAAAATGGATTTAAACAATTGTAGGTGGATGGAAATAATATTACATATTGATGAAACATGGATGTGGATGATAAAATACACCCCAGTAAATACTTATGAATAGACAATCTCGGATAAAAATGAGATTGTGATATTTCCCCTACCTTAGGTCCGACTTGCTTTGTAAGTGTCTGAACCTCCTGTATAATGATTTAAATCATTTTATTGACTTATTACAGAATCATATTCATTGTTATGATATCATATATGGATCACTTATGACATTATATTACCCGTTCTTTTGTAAATTCATGTTAAAGTAGCGTTTTGGGTAAAATCGTCTCATTTGACGTTCGTGTTTTTAACTTGTAATTATTCATATGATTACTTAAGTCATGATTACTTAATTCCAGAATATAAAACATGATTTATATATATATATATATTAAGAATATACATATATAATAAATCAGTAAATGGAAAGAAATACACCGTTCATGGAGACGGTAGTCCGTACGTACGCATGAACGCTGTTTTCGTTTCCTTATTGAATTGAATGGAATTAAGTAGATGACATACATATAAATATAAATAATTCCAGTATCATTATCAGGTCATATATTTCATTAGTACTTATTATATATACTTTATAATCATTCATGAATGGTTAATCATTGAGAATGAATCTCATCGCGTAGTGGAGACGGTAGTCCGTACGTACGCACGAGCGATGATATCATTTCTATAAATATTGAATTGAATTGGAGTGGATCATACAATATATCAGAATCAATATGATGTTGTAATAAATATGTATAGTTATTCTTTACACCATTATACCCATCCATGTAAGGTGGTGATGGAAAATAGATTACACCACGGCGTGGAGACGGTATTTCGTACGTACGCACGCGCGGTGATTTCTTTTTCCATAGGATAGATAGATGGTGAAATAGGGTTGTTTCATACTTATAATAACATATCAGTATATGAGTGATACTGATGTTATTACTTCATAATGAAACAACCTAAGAAGAAGAAGTGGAAGAAGAAATAAAGATGAAAGAATTGGTAACGGTAATTACCTCTTCTTTGAAGCGCCTTTTGGAGACCTCCTCTTAGGGAACTAAAATTGGTCTTTTAGGAAGACCAGAACCTCTAGGATGTTGCTAGGGAAGTGGAGAAGAGATTTTGGCAGGGGTTGGACGAGCATGAGTGCTCAAATTGGTGTGAGGAGGAGGGGGAGGAGGTGTCCTTTTATAAGGGAGGAGAGGGGCACCTTAGGAATACCTCAAAATATTATTTTATATTAATGTCAAAATCGGTTTATAATGGTTCCAAATGGTCTTATTTCGAAGCTAAAGTGGGGATGGGTCGCAATCCTATCAACCAATAGGATTTAGACAAGTTTAGGTTATTATTTTAACCTTATCAATTAGATTTAACTCTAAGTTAAATAATTTAACTTTTACCGTGTCTTTTTGTTTTCTTTCACTATATGGTTAATAAACTTACTATAACATGCCAAACGAACCTCAAATTGTTTATTATTAATATATATATCCTTATCTAATTCATTTGGCCGAACCTTAGATTTTTAGGAATAAAATAACAATTAATAATATAATATTTTATTTAAAAACTATTTTGTGTCAATTTTGACACTATTTGATATATGATTTTTGTGAAAGTCATAACAGAATTATATGTTCGAAACAAGTTGATTAAATCAACATTAATATATCATAGTAACCTAGAAAATTAGTTTAATTCATAAAAAGTCTTAAATTACATTTATTTTGGTGTTTATAACATCAATTATGTCAATATTTCATTAATAAGATAATTACTGCATCATCTTTGTATCATAAATAAATTAAATTATTTGATGTCTAAAAATTACAAATAAAATACCATTATGTAGGAAATCTTTTTAGCTTTCTAATGAATATTTACAATAGAATTTATCTTATGTATAACCCCATATTAAAAATGATTTACTTATTAAACTTTGATTTTAACTATTTTAACTATTCATTAAAGAAAATAATATTAAATGTCATAATCTAATACAAGTGGACCTAAATGGTCATATTATATTCATAAGGTTGTTTTTGGTCGAATTACACTTATCCAATAGAATTAGGACATGTGTTAGGGTAATAGTAATATCATATTTACCCTTAGTTACCCTATTTACTATTAACCGCGATAAAAAAAAGTAAAAAGTTACTATTCACCAAAAATTATTTTCATCTCATTGAACGACATTTTACTTACTGACATCAACCGTGTCTCTCGGATTTTTGAAATTCCATTCACAGAAGCGGTAAAATTAAGTTTTATGAAAAATTCAGTTTTTTTAACTACCACTTAGTAGTTTCACTATTCATCAAAAATTGATGTTTTTCAGAACAGTGCCAAAATTTCATCCCAAGCTATATTTCATATTCCGAATTCAAAAATGAAGTCTATTTTACCAAATTCATTACATAAAAGTTGCATTAATTAATTTTATAATTAAATCCCGCTGTTAAAACAAATAGCGTGTTTTTAAGAAACAATATCTATCAAAAGATTGACACTTGTTTATGTCTAGTTTAAATGTGAAATTACATCCAATGACCAACATTGTATTAAATTGTAAAAATATATTCTAAATATACTTTAAAACCACTCAAATTAATGATTTATCACTATTAATTATTTCGATTAAAAAAGTTGTTTTTAATTATAATTTAGTAATTTTCACTATTCATCAGAATATGAAAGTTATCCGAAAAGTACCAAAATTTCACCTTAGGCTAAATTCGATACTCCGAATCCAAAAATGAAGTCCATTTTGAGAGCTAAAATTTCTAAAATTTAAAAAGTGGTTATTACTATTCATAACGGCTAGTTTTAATAATATTTTAATAGCATATCATTGTTTCGTGAAACTCAGTATTACGTACCACACAAGCTATCGAGGAAGGTTGCGATTGCGTGTAATGCAAGGCAAGTCAAGGATGCGTGTTGTGCAAGCTCCTTTTGGTGTAGCGTACAACACAAGACTTTAATAAAATTAAAAAGAATATTTTTTATAAAATCTTGGGTTGTTACATTCTACCCCCCTTAAAATGAATTTCGCCCTCGAAATTCGTCGGGGTTATAAATGGTTTACTATTCGAAAGTTTCTTTAATAGAAACCCACATCGTAAAAAGGAATATCAAAACCAATCTTTAAAAACAAAAGTATGAAACGTAACGGTTACCCAAATAAACTAATCATTGGGTTTCCACATAGGTGAAAATATGGATATGGAAGAGAAATCTAACCATCATGTTCTGATGGAGAGTGGTAGAGAACATGGCTATGGAAAAGCCAGTAATCACAAATCCATAGATTTGTGATGATATAAGGTACCATATGATTCATCAGGTATAAGATCACTAGGACAACATTTTTGGTTTTCAAGATCATTTCCCTAAAGTTGAAAATTTGAATTAGAATAAATACTTACTTTATTTTGGTACAATCTCACTGTTGTTCGTGCCTTGAACAATTTCCACTTCATCTCTTAAATAAATGAAGTTGAATTTGTTATTCATGAAGTGTTAGCAGATCATGTGATAGAATGACGGGTCATTCCATCTGTCTCAAACAAAAGGTTAGCAAAAATTATATGCATAAGTCGATCTATAGTGAGATTAATCATATATGGTTCCTAAAATGGACGTATACTTCATATATCATACTGCTTAATATAATAAAACTAGTTTCTACTAAACAGGGACTTCCTGTAGGCCAGTGGTAGGCGATAAAGGCCAGTCGCACTTCGGTTGTGGGTTCAATTCCCACAGCCTTGTCCGAAGCGATGGGCTGTCGCCCGTCCTGCAGGTTTTCCTTTTTCTAAAACTATATTACTATAACATCCCATCAATAATATCGAAAAAACTTCTATCCTTAAACAATACTAACTTATGTCCAACATAATCCATTCCAATCTTTAGGCTTATCCATAATACTGAAGTCCATTCTCATAACATAGTGAAAACGATTACCAGAGATTTAATACCATCGTTGATCCCCATATATCATAAGATATATCTTGTTGGTCACATTCCAAACATTCAAAGGCCTTAATCTTGTACTCTCTTGAATACCCATTGAACCTTAGTGAAAACTTGAATGCAGTTAAAAGATAACACTTTCCACATACCAAAATCCTCAAAATTCTATATACTCAAACCATGATATCACTTAGTCCTTATATCAATCATGAGCTCATGAATACTATTAAACATTTCATTTTCTCATTTTCCCTTCATTATGCGCATATCATCTTATTTCCAAAATATATCAATCACTTTGAATATCACATCAATAAATATTGCAATACTCAATCATACAACATTATTTCGAAATCCCATTACATAAACACTTAATCATTCCACCACATCGTTGTCATGTCCAACATTGCCAATAGTGATCGCATGTGACTTCCCTTTGTCCTTTGCCTTCAGTGGTTGCTCATGTTGATCATCACTAACCCTTGGATTAGGGCATTTATTAGCATAATGCCCCATTTCCTTACACTTGAAGCATTGAAGTGTTGGTGGTGCGTTCTCTGCAGTGTTTGATTTATTCACATCATTAGAAACCCTTTTTCCATTACTTCGACACTCAGCTGCTCGGTGACCATCTTTTCCACACATAAAACATTTTCTAGTCCGTTTAATACAATATCCACCATGCTTCTTTCCACACTTTGTGCATAAGGAAACATTCATCTTCTTTTCACCATTATTCTGAGATTTCTCCTTGAACTCCATCTTTCATTTCTTGTCAAAACCATGAGATGGATATGTAACACCAACATACATTTCTACCTTGATAGCACAACGCACAATTTCTTCATAGCTACTGAAGTCTCTTATAGCTAATGACCTTCGAAGACTTGGTTTTAAGCCACTGAAAAATCGATCAACTTTACTTTCAGGTTGGATGATAATGCCAGATGCATACCTTGCAAGTCTTGTAAAATTCGCTTCGTATATACCAACAGATTCATCATCCTTTTTCTTTAGTTCAAGAAACTCCTTCTCCGTATTTGTTCGAAGAATACGAGGGAAGTACTTATTGAAAAATAAGTTCTTGAACTCGTCCCATTCCATGGACTCAATTTCATCTCTTTGCCTTGTATTCTTGATAAGATTCCACCATTGATCAGCTTCACCTTCCAAACGATATACTGCTAAGATGACTTTATCATGTTCAGAACATTGAAGAACTGAAAATATCTTTTCAGTGGTACTGATCCATTGTTCAGCAACAAGTGGATCAGAAGACCCACTGAAAGAAGGTGGACGTTGCCTCATGAAGGACTCAATAGAATATTGTTCCCTTCTCGGCTCATTTGGAAGTCCAGAATGATTCATAGATTGTGTAAGTATAGCAATAAGATTTTGCACTCCATCTCCCATAACATTTGTTTTTTCAGGAGGACAATCATTGCATTGTCCATTGCATTGATCAACACGGTTCCTTCGGGTTCCAGCCATCGTCTAAAACCCAAAAAGAATAGTGTGAGAGGCAAAAATCATGCCAGGGAAAACAACATAATAAAGGGGGAGTACCTTCAATATCTAACATCTTAGGTTTAATTCTATGATCGTTAGCGTAATTCTAGTACTATAACCTATACGTATACTTAACCTTAGGGACATCCCTAGACATACCTTAGAAATATCTCTAGGGATCTCACTAACGTTTTCGCATCCTAGTTTCCAAAGGTTGACTAAACCTTTCCTCTGATACCAACTGTAGAGACCCGTATCTTGACGTACATTGACATTACATTACTTTTGCGGAATACTTAGTACATTACAAAAACACACACACAAGGACTGTAATAGTTTTGTGTCTTTGGAAACTCGGAATAAAATCTTCTAATCGTGATGAAAGATCTTCAACATCTCCCATAAAGATCTTCTTTTTTTTTATACCTAAAACCTTTCTTTATATCCTGGGGAAAAGAAAACATAAAAGGGTGAGCTCAAATGCTCAGTAAGGGTAAACAAAAGAAAAATCAATCACATCATATTCATAAGAACATAACATTTTGGAAATTATAACCTGCAAAAGAGAGCATAATTTCATAACATGGGATAAATCATGGCAGAGAAATGTAATCACAATAATCATAACTTAAAACATGAAACTTTGTGGCATTCACACATAATCATAGAGAATCATTTCTTGTTAGTCAAGACTCATTGCCAAGACTATCTTAGTGGACAAAGTCCCTTTCTGAATCGAGTAACCCTCGTTTCAGTCCTGTTTCACTGAACCGGTATAACCTACCGTTCCAGCCCTGTCTATCTCATGAGATATAAAATCATTACCCAATGCATTGGAGGGAGATATAGGTCCCACCCATCTCATAATGATACCATTCTTATGTGTGCCACAAAATCATAAATCATACATCATTTCATAACCCATGTAATAAAATGGGATTCTTAAACATCATGCCATCATAATCCATAAACAATTGATATCATTTCATCATAAGAAAACTGAAACCATTTAAATCATAGAGACATTTTACTTGAAACATACATATGAAATAACGTCATCTTAGATGGAAAAATAGTTTTAAAAAAAACACTTGAAATGAATTCTTGAGGAAAATATCCTTTCTTCTTTAAAAACATTTTTCCTTTCTTAACATGTCATAAAACTTTAAATTAAAAGAAGTTGATTAAAAATAATCTTGAAAACTTGTAAAGTAAGATTCTTGGAAATAATGTTTTAAAAATCCATTCATGCCGTATAAGTTAAAAAAAACATTCTTCGTACTTTTGTCGGAAAAGTCAAAAAGTACCTCCTATGACAAAAGATTCCTTTCATAGATATTACTAAAAACTCACCGAAGGGTAAAAATGGATTTAAACAATTGTAGGTGGATGGAAATAATATTACATATTGATGAAACATGGATGTGGATGATAAAATACACCCCAGTAAATACTTATGAATAGACAATCTCGGATAAAGATCTTCAAAAATCTCCCATAAAGATCTTCCTCCTTTTTTTTACCTAAAACCTTTCTTTATATCCTGGGGAAAAGAAAACATAAAAGGGTGAGCTCAAATGCTCAGTAAGGGTAAACAAAATACATATCAATCACATCATATTCATAAGAACATAGCATTTTGGAAATCATAACCTGCAAAAGAGAGCATAATTTCATAATCATGGGATAAATCATGGCAGTGAAAAAGTAATCCCAATAATCATAACTTAAAACATGAAACATTGTGGCATACACACATAATCATAGAGAATCATTTCTTGTTAGTCAAGACTAATTTCCAAGACTATCTTAGTGGACAAAGTCCCTTTCTGAATCGAGTAACCCTCGTTTCAGTCCTGTTTCACTGAACCGGTATAACCTACCATTCCAGCCCTGTCTATCTCATGAGATATAAAATCTTTACCCAATGCATTGGAGGGAGATATAGGTCCCACCCATCTTATAATGAATCCTTTCTTATGTGTGCCACATAATCATAAAACATACATCATCGCATAACACATGTAACAAAAATGGGATTCTTGAAACATCATGACATCATAAATCAATTCATATAAGATAAAGGAATTCATAAAAATAATTCCATCACAACATGATCAAATCAATGTAATAATAGGGATAAAAACAGAACCCTTTATTATCTTAGATGGAAAATAATTTTTATAAAACACTTGAACTCCATTCTTGAGGAAAATATCCTTTCTTCTTCAAAAACATTTTTCCTTTCATAACATGTCATACAACTTTAAAATAAAAGAAGTTGATTAAAAATAAACTTAAAAACTTGTAAAGGAAGCTTCTTGGAAATAATGTTTTAAAAATCCATTCATGCCGTATAAGTTAAAAAAACATTCTTTCGTACTTTCTTCGGAAAAGTCAAAAAGTACATCGTACGAAAAAAATGACAAAAGATTCCTTTCATATTCTTTACTAAAAACTCACCGAAGGGTCAAATTGGATTTAAACTATTTTAAGTGGATGGAAACAATATTAAATATTGAGGGAACATGGATGTGGATGATAAAATACACCCCAGTAAATACTTACGAATAAACAATCTCGGATAAAAATGAGATTGTGATATTTCCCTTACCTTAGGTCCGACTTGCTTTGTAAGTGTCTGAACCTCCTGTATAATGATTTAAATCATGTTATTGAATTATTACAGAATCATATTCATTGTTATGATATCATATATGGATCACTTATGACATTATATTACCCGTTCTTTTGTAAATTCATGTTAAAGTAGCGTTTTGGGTAAAATCGTCTCTTTTGACGTTCGTGTTTTTAACTTGTAATTATTCATATGATTACTTAAGTCATGATTACTTAATTCCAGAATATAAAACATGATTTATATATATATATATATTAAGAATATACATATATAATAAATCAGTAAATGGAAAGAAATACACCGTTCATGGAGACGGTAGTCCGTACGTACGCATGAACGCTGTTTTCGTTTCCTTATTGAATTGAATGGAATTAAGTAGATGACATATATATAAATATAAATAATTCCAGTATCATTATCAGGTCATATATTTCATTAGTACTTATTATATATACTTTATAATCATTCATTAATGGTTAATCATTGAGAATGAATCTCATCGCGTCGTGGAGACGGTAGTCCGTACGTACGCACGAGCGATGATATCATTTCTATAAATATTGAATTGAATTGGAGTGGATCATACAATATATCAGAATCAATATGATGTTGTAATAAATATGTATAGTTATTCTTTACACCATTATACCCATCCATGTAAGGTGGTGGTGGAAAATAGATTACACCACGGCGTGGAGACGGTATTCCGTACGTACGCACGCGCGGTGATTTCTTTTTCCATAGGATAGATAGATGGTGAAATAGGGTTGTTTCATACTTATAATAACATATCAGTATATGAGTGATACTGATGTTATTACTTCATAATGAAACAACCTAATAAGAAGAAGTGGAAGAAGAAATAAAGATGAAAGAATTGGTAACGGTAATTACCTCTTCTTTGAAGCGCCTTTTGGAGACCTCCTCTTAGGGAACTAAAATTGGTCTTTGAGGAAGACCAGAACCTCTAGGATGTTGCTAGGGAAGTGGAGAAGATATTTTGGCAGGGGTTGGCCGAGCGTGAGTGCTCAAATTGGTGTGAGGAGGAGGGGGAGGAGGTGTCCTTTTATAAGGGAGGAGAGGGGCACCTTAGGAATACCTCAAAATATTATTTTATATTAATGTCAAAATCGGTTTATAATGGTTCCAAATGGTCTTATTTCGAAGCTAAAGTGGAGATGGGTCGAAATACTATCAACCAATAGGATTTAGACAAGTTTAGGTTATTATTTTAACCTTATCAATTAGATTTAACTCTAAGTTAAATAATTTAACTTTTACCGTGTCTTTTTGTTTTCTTTCACTATATGGTTAATAAACTTACTATAACATGCCAAACGAACCCCAAATTGTTTATTATTAATATATATATCCTTATCTAAGTCATTTGGCCTAACCTTATATTTTTAGGAATAAAATAACAATTAATAATATAATATTTTATTTAAAAACTATTTTGTGTCAATTTTGACACTATTTGATATATGATTTTTGTGAAAGTCATAACAGAATTATATGTTCGAACCAAGTTGATTAAATCAACATTAATATATCATAGTAACCTAGAAAATTAGTTGAATTCATAAAAAGTCTTAAATTACATTTATTTTTGTGTTTATAACATCAATTATGTCAATATTTCATTAATAAGATAATTACTGCATCATCTTTGTGTCATAAATAAATTAAATTATTTGATGTCTAAAAATTACAAATAAAATACCATTATGTAGGAAATCTTTTTAGCTTTCTAATGAATATTTATAGTCTAATTTATCTTATTTATAACCCCATATTAAAAAATTATTTACTTATTAAACTTTGATTTTAACTATTTTAACCCTTCTTTAAATAAATTAATAATAAATGTCCTAATCTAATCCAAGTGGGCCTAAATGGTCATATTTTATTCCTAAGTTTGTTTTTGGTCGAATTAAACTTGTCCAATAGAATTAGGACATGTGTTAGGGTAATATTAATATCATATTTACCCTTAGTTACCCTATTTACTATTAACCGCGGTAAAAAAAAGTAAAAAGTTACTATTCACCAAAAATTATTTTCATCTCATTGAACCACATTTTACTTACTGACATCAACCGTGTCTCTCGGATTTTTGAAATTCCATTCACAGAAGCGGTAAAAGAAAACATAAAAGGGTGAGCTCAAATGCTCAGTAAGGGTAAACAAAATAAATATCAATCACATCATATTCATAAGAACATAGCATTTTGGAAATCATAACCTGCAAAAGAGAGCATAATTTCATAATCATGGGATAAATCATGGCAGTGAAAAAGTAATCCCAATAATCATAACTTAAAACATGAAACATTGTGGCATACACACATAATCATAGAGAATCATTTCTTGTTAGTCAAGACTAATTGCCAAGACTATCTTAGTGGACAAAGTCCCTTTCTGAATCGAGTATCCCTCGTTTCAGTCCTGTTTCACTGAACCGGTATAACCTACTATTCCAGACCTGTCTATCTCATGAGATATAGAATCTTTACCCAATGCATTGGAGGGAGATATAGGTCCCACCCATCTTATAATGAATCCTTTCTTATGTGTGCCACATAATCATAAAACATACATCATCGCATAACACATGTAACAAAAATGGGATTCTTGAAACATCATGACATCATAAATCAATTCATATAAGATAAAGGAATTCATAAAAATAATTCCATCACAACATGATCAAATCAATGTAATAATAGGGATAAAAACAGAACCCTTTATTATCTTAGATGGAAAATAATTTTTATAAAACACTTGAACTCCATTCTTGAGGAAAATATCCTTTCTTCTTCAAAAACATTTTTCCTTTCATAACATGTCATACAACTTTAAAATAAAATAAGTTGATTAAAAATAAACTTAAAAACTTGTAAAGGAAGCTTCTTGGAAATAATGTTTTAAAAATCCATTCATGCCGTATAAGTTAAAAAAACATTCTTTCGTACTTTCTTCGGAAAAGTCAAAAAGTACCTCGTACGAAAAAAATGACAAAAGATTCCTTTCATATTCTTTACTAAAAACTCACCGAAGGGTCAAATTGGATTTAAACTATTTTAAGTGGATGGAAACAATATTAAATATTGAGGGAACATGGATGTGGATGATAAAATACACCCCAGTAAATACTTACGAATAAACAATCTCGGATAAAAATGAGATTGTGATATTTCCCCTACCTTAGGTCCGACTTGCTTTGTAAGTGTCTGAACCTCCTGTATAATGATTTAAATCATGTTATTGACTTATTACAGAATCATATTCATTGTTATGATATCATATATGGATCACTTATGACATTATATTACCCGTTCTTTTGTAAATTCATGTTAAAGTAGCGTTTTGGGTAAAATGGTCTCATTTGACGTTCGTGTTTTTAACTTGTAATTATTCATATGATTACTTAAGTCATGGTTACTTAATTCCAGAATATAAAACATGATTTATATATATATATATATTAAGAATATACATATATAATAAATCAGTAAATGGAAAGAAATACACCGTTCATGGAGACGGTAGTCCGTACGTACGCATGAACGCTGTTTTCGTTTCCTTATTGAATTGAATGGAATTAAGTAGATGACATACATATAAATATAAATAATTCCAGTATCATTATCAGGTCATATATTTCATTAGTACTTATTATATATACTTTATAATCATTCATGAATGGTTAATCATTGAGAATGAATCTCATCGCGTCGTGGAGACGGTAGTCCGTACGTACGCACGAGCGATGATATCATTTCTATAAATATTGAATTGAATTGGAGTGGATCATACAATATATCAGAATCAATATGATGTTGTAATAAATATGTATAGTTATTCTTTGCACCATTATACCCATCCATGTAAGGTGGTGGTGGAAAATAGATTACACCACGGCGTGGAGACGGTATTTCGTACGTACGCACGCGCGGTGATTTCTTTTTCCATAGGATAGATAGATGGTGAAATAGGGTTGTTTAATACTTATAATAACATATCAGTATATGAGTGATACTGATGTTATTACTTCATAATGAAACAACCTAAGAAGAAGAAGTGGAAGAAGAAATAAAGATGAAAGAATTGGTAACGGTAATTACCTCTTCTTTGAAGCGCCTTTTGGAGACCTCCTCTTAGGGAACTAAAATTGGTCTTTTAGGAAGACCAGAACCTCTAGGATGTTGCTAGGGAAGTGGAGAAGAGATTTTGGCAGGGGTTGGCCGAGCATGAGTGCTCAAATTGGTGTGAGGAGGAGGGGGAGGAGGTGTCCTTTTATAAGGGAGGAGAGGGGCACCTTAGGAATACCTCAAAATATTATTTTATATTAATGTCAAAATCGGTTTATAATGGTTCCAAATGGTCTTATTTCGAAGCTAAAGTGGGGATGGGTCGAAATCCTATCAACCAATAGGATTTAGACAAGTTTAGGTTATTATTTTAACCTTATCAATTAGATTTAACTCTAAGTTAAATAATTTAACTTTTACCGTGTCTTTTTGTTTTCTTTCACTATATGGTTAATAAACTTACTATAACATGCCAAACGAACCCCAAATTGTTTATTATTAATATATATATCCTTATCTAAGTCATTTGGCCGATCCTTAGATTTTTAGGAATAAAATAACAATTAATAATATAATATTTTATTTAAAAACTATTTTGTGTCAATTTTGACACTATTTGATATATGATTTTTGTGAAAGTCATAACAGAATTATATGTTCGAAACAAGTTGATTAAATCAACATTAATATATCATAGTAACCTAGAAAATTAGTTTAATTCATAAAAAGTCTTAAATTACATTTATTTTGGTGTTTATAACATCAATTATGTCAATATTTCATTAATAAGATAATTACTGCATCATCTTTGTATCATAAATAAATTAAATTATTTGATGTCTAAAAATTACAAATAAAATACCATTATGTAGGAAATCTTTTTAGCTTTCTAATGAATATTTACAATAGAATTTATCTTATGTATAACCCCATATTAAAAATGATTTACTTATTAAACTTTGATTTTAACTATTTTAACTATTCATTAAAGAAAATAATATTAAATGTCATAATCTAATACAAGTGGACCTAAATGGTCATATTATATTCATAAGGTTGTTTTTGGTCGAATTACACTTATCCAATAGAATTAGGACATGTGTTAGGGTAATAGTAATATCATATTTACCCTTAGTTACCCTATTTACTATTAACCGCGATAAAAAAAAGTAAAAAGTTACTATTCACCAAAAATTATTTTCATCTCATTGAACGACATTTTACTTACTGACATCAACCGTGTCTCTCGGATTTTTGAAATTCCATTCACAGAAGCGGTAAAATTAAGTTTTATGAAAAATTCAGTTTTTTTAACTACCACTTAGTAGTTTCACTATTCATCAAAAATTGATGTTTTTCAGAACAGTGCCAAAATTTCATCCCAAGCTATATTTCATATTCCGAATTCAAAAATGAAGTCTATTTTACCAAATTCATTACATAAAAGTTGCATTAATTAATTTTATAATTAAATCCCGCTGTTAAAACAAATAGCGTGTTTTTAAGAAACAATATCTATCAAAAGATTGACACTTGTTTATGTCTAGTTTAAATGTGAAATTACATCCAATGACCAACATTGTATTAAATTGTAAAAATATATTCTAAATATACTTTAAAACCACTCAAATTAATGATTTATCACTATTAATTATTTCGATTAAAAAAGTTGTTTTTAATTATAATTTAGTAATTTTCACTATTCATCAGAATATGAAAGTTATCCGAAAAGTACCAAAATTTCACCTTAGGCTAAATTCGATACTCCGAATCCAAAAATGAAGTCCATTTTGAGAGCTAAAATTTCTAAAATTTAAAAAGTGGTTATTACTATTCATAACGGCTAGTTTTAATAATATTTTAATAGCATATCATTGTTTCGTGAAACTCAGTATTACGTACCACACAAGCTATCGAGGAAGGTTGTGATTGCGTGTAATGCAAGGCAAGTCAAGGATGCGTGTTGTGCAAGCTCCTTTTGGTGTAGCGTACAACACAAGACTTTAATAAAATTAAAAAGAATATTTTTTATAAAATCTTGGGCTGTTACATTCTACCCCCCTTAAAATGAATTTCGCCCTCGAAATTCGTCGGGGTTATAAATGGTTTACTATTCGAAAGTTTCTTTAATAGAAACCCACATCGTAAAAAGGAATATCAAAACCAATCTTTAAAAACAAAAGTATGAAACGTAACGGTTACCCAAATAAACTAATCATTGGGTTTCCACATAGGTGAAAATATGGATATGGAAGAGAAATCTAACCATCATGTTCTGATGGAGAGTGGTAGAGAACATGGCTATGGAAAAGCCAGTAATCACAAATCCATAGATTTGTGATGATATAAGGTACCATCTGATTCATCAGGTATAAGATCACTAGGACAACATTTTTGGTTTTCAAGATCATTTCCCTAAAGTTGAAAATTTGAATTAGAATAAATACTTACTTTATTTTGGTACAATCTCACTGTTGTTCGTGCCTTGAACAATTTCCACTTCATCTCTTAAATAAATGAAGTTGAATTTGTTATTCATGAAGTGTTAGCAGATCATGTGATAGAATGACGGGTCATTCCATCTGTCTCAAACAAAAGGTTAGCAAAAATTATATGCATAAGTCGATCTATAGTGAGATTAATCATATATGGTTCCTAAAATGGACTTATACTTCATATATCATACTGCTTAATATAATAAAACTAGTTTCTACTAAACAGGGACTTCCTGTAGGCCAGTGGTAGGCGATAAAGGCCAGTCGCACTTCGGTTGTGGGTTCAATTCCCACAGCCTTGTCCGAAGCGATGGGTTGTCGCCCGTCCTGCAGGTTGTCCTTTTTCTAAAACTATATTACTATAACATCCCATCAATAATATCGAAAAAACTTATATCCTTAAACAATACTAACTTATGTCCAACATAATCCATTCCAATCTTTAGGCTTATCCATAATACTGAAGTCCATTCTCATAACATAGTGAAAACGATTACCAGAGATTTAATACCATCGTTGATCCCCATATATCATAAGATATATCTTGTTGGTCACATTCCAAACATTCAAAGGCCTTAATCTTGTACTCTCTTGAATACCCATTGAACCTTAGTGAAAACTTGAATGCAGTTAAAAGATAACACTTTCCACATACCAAAATCCTCAAAATTCTATATACTCAAACCATGATATCACTTAGTCCTTATATCAATCATGAGCTCATGAATACTATTAAACATTTCATTTTCTCATTTTCCCTTCATTATGCGCATATCATCTTATTTCCAAAATATATCAATCACTTTGAATACCACATCAATAAATATTGCAATACTCAATAATACAACATTATTTCGAAATCCCATTACATAAACACTTAATCATTCCACCACATCGTTGTCATGTCCAACATTGCCAATAGTGATCGCATGTGACTTCCCTTTGTCCTTTGCCTTCAGTGGTTGCTCATGTTGATCATCACTAACCCTTGGATTAGGGAATTTATTAGCATAATGCCCCATTTCCTTACACTTGAAGCATTGAAGTGTTGGTGGTGCGTTCTCTGCAGTGTTTGATTTATTCACATCATTAGAAACCCTTTTTCCATTACTTCGACACTCAGCTGCTCGGTGACCATCTTTTCCACACATAAAACATTTTCTAGTCCGTTTAAGACAATATCCACCATGCTTCTTTCCACACTTTGTGTATAAGGAAACATTCATCTTCTTTTCACCATTATTCTGAGATTTCTCCTTGAACTCCATCTTTCTTTTCTTGTCAAAACCATGAGATGGATATGTAACACCAACTTACATTTCTACCTTGATAGCACAACGCACAATTTCTTCATAGCTACTGAAGTCTCTTATAGCTAATGACCTTCGAAGACTTGGTTTTAAGCCACTGAAAAATCGATCAACTTTACTTTCAGGTTGGATGATAATGCCAGATGCATACCTTCCAAGTCTTGTAAAATTCGCTTCGTATATACCAACAGATTCATCATCCTTTTTCTTTAGTTCAAGAAACTCCTTCTCCATATTTGTTCGAAGAATACGAGGGAATTACTTATTGAAAAATAAGTTCTTGAACTCGTCCCATTCCATGGACTCAATTTCATCTCTTTGCCTTGTATTCTTGATAAGATTCCACCATTGATCAGCTTCACCTTCCAAACGATATACTGCTAAGATGACTTTATCATGTTCAGAACATTGAAGAACTGAAAATATCTTTTCAGTGGTACTGATCCATTGTTCAGCAACAAGTGGATCAGAAGACCCACTGAAAGAAGGTGGACGTTGCCTCATGAAGGACTCAATAGAATATTGTTCCCTTCTCGGCTCATTTGGAAGTCCAGAATGATTCATAGATTGTGTAAGTATAGCAATAAGATTTTGCACTCCATCTCCCATAACATTTGTTTTTTCAGGAGGACAATCATTGCATTGTCCATTGCATTGATCAACACGGTTCCTTCGGGTTCCAGCCATCGTCTAAAACCCAAAAAGAATAGTGTGAGAGGCAAAAATCATGCCAGGGAAAACAACATAATAAAGGGGGAGTACCTTCAATATCTAACATCTTAGGTTTAATTCTATGATCGTTAGCGTAATTCTAGTACTATAACCTATACGTATACTTAACCTTAGGGACATCCCTAGACATACCTTAGAAATATCTCTAGGGATCTCACTAACGTTTTCGCATCCTAGTTTCCAAAGGTTGACTAAACCTTTCCTCTGATACCAACTGTAGAGACCCGTATCTTGACGTACATTGACATTACATTACTTTTGCGGAATACTTAGTACATTACAAAAACACACACACAAGGACTGTAATAGTTTTGTGTCTTTGGAAACTCGGAATAAAATCTTCTAATCGTGATGAAAGATCTTCAACATCTCCCATAAAGATCTTCTTTTTTTTTATACCTAAAACCTTTCTTTATATCCTGGGGAAAAGAAAACATAAAAGGGTGAGCTCAAATGCTCAGTAAGGGTAAACAAAAGAAAAATCAATCACATCATATTCATAAGAACATAACATTTTGGAAATTATAACCTGCAAAAGAGAGCATAATTTCATAACATGGGATAAATCATGGCAGTGAAATGTAATCACAATAATCATAACTTAAAACATGAAACTTTGTGGCATTCACACATAATCATAGAGAATCATTTCTTGTTAGTCAAGACTCATTGCCAAGACTATCTTAGTGGACAAAGTCCCTTTCTGAATCGAGTAACCCTCGTTTCAGTCCTGTTTCACTGAACCGGTATAACCTACCGTTCCAGCCCTGTCTATCTCATGAGATATAAAATCATTACCCAATGCATTGGAGGGAGATATAGGTCCCACCCATCTCATAATGATACCATTCTTATGTGTGCCACAAAATCATAAATCATACATCATTTCATAACCCATGTAATAAAATGGGATTCTTAAACATCATGCCATCATAATCCATAAACAATTGATATCATTTCATCATAAGAAAACTGAAACCATTTAAATCATAGAGACATTTTACTTGAAACATACATATGAAATAACGTCATCTTAGATGGAAAAATAGTTTTAAAAAAAACACTTGAAATGAATTCTTGAGGAAAATATCCTTTCTTCTTTAAAAACATTTTTCCTTTCTTAACATGTCATAAAACTTTAAATTAAAAGAAGTTGATTAAAAATAATCTTGAAAACTTGTAAAGTAAGATTCTTGGAAATAATGTTTTAAAAATCCATTCATGCCGTATAAGTTAAAAAAAACATTCTTCGTACTTTTGTCGGAAAAGTCAAAAAGTACCTCCTATGACAAAAGATTCCTTTCATAGATATTACTAAAAACTCACCGAAGGGTAAAAATGGATTTAAACAATTGTAGGTGGATGGAAATAATATTACATATTGATGAAACATGGATGTGGATGATAAAATACACCCCAGTAAATACTTATGAATAGACAATCTCGGATAAAGATCTTCAAAAATCTCCCATAAAGATCTTCCTCCTTTTTTTTTACCTAAAACCTTTCTTTATATCCTGGGGAAAAGAAAACATAAAAGGGTGAGCTCAAATGCTCAGTAAGGGTAAACAAAATAAATATCAATCACATCATATTCATAAGAACATAGCATTTTGGAAATCATAACCTGCAAAAGAGAGCATAATTTCATAATCATGGGATAAATCATGGCAGTGAAAAAGTAATCCCAATAATCATAACTTAAAACATGAAACATTGTGGCATACACACATAATCATAGAGAATCATTTCTTGTTAGTCAAGACTAATTTCCAAGACTATCTTAGTGGACAAAGTCCCTTTCTGAATCGAGTAACCCTCGTTTCAGTCCTGTTTCACTGAACCGGTATAACCTACCATTCCAGCCCTGTCTATCTCATGAGATATAAAATCTTTACCCAATGCATTGGAGGGAGATATAGGTCCCACCCATCTTATAATGAATCCTTTCTTATGTGTGCCACATAATCATAAAACATACATCATCGCATAACACATGTAACAAAAATGGGATTCTTGAAACATCATGACATCATAAATCAATTCATATAAGATAAAGGAATTCATAAAAATAATTCCATCACAACATGATCAAATCAATGTAATAATAGGGATAAAAACAGAACCCTTTATTATCTTAGATGGAAAATAATTTTTATAAAACACTTGAACTCCATTCTTGAGGAAAATATCATTTCTTCTTCAAAAACATTTTTCCTTTCATAACATGTCATACAACTTTA
The DNA here is from genome assembly GCA_963277665.1 of Viscum album. Classification (NCBI taxonomy): domain Eukaryota; kingdom Viridiplantae; phylum Streptophyta; class Magnoliopsida; order Santalales; family Viscaceae; genus Viscum; species Viscum album. The sequence goes on from OY728130.1 coordinate 410,971,116, forward strand.
AAATAAAAGAAGTTGATTAAAAATAAACTTAAAAACTTGTAAAGGAAGCTTCTTGGAAATAATGTTTTAAAAATCCATTCATGCCGTATAAGTTAAAAAAACATTCTTTCGTACTTTCTTCGGAAAAGTCAAAAAGTACATCGTACGAAAAAAATGACAAAAGATTCCTTTCATATTCTTTACTAAAAACTCACCGAAGGGTAAAATTGGATTTAAACTATTTTAAGTGGATGGAAACAATATTAAATATTGAGGGAACATGGATGTGGATGATAAAATACACCCCAGTAAATACTTACGAATAAACAATCTCGGATAAAAATGAGATTGTGATATTTCCCTTACCTTAGGTCCGACTTGCTTTGTAAGTGTCTGAACCTCCTGTATAATGATTTAAATCATGTTATTGAATTATTACAGAATCATATTCATTGTTATGATATCATATATGGATCACTTATGACATTATATTACCCGTTCTTTTGTAAATTCATGTTAAAGTAGCGTTTTGGGTAAAATCGTCTCTTTTGACGTTCGTGTTTTTAACTTGTAATTATTCATATGATTACTTAAGTCATGATTACTTAATTCCAGAATATAAAACATGATTTATATATATATATATATTAAGAATATACATATATAATAAATCAGTAAATGGAAAGAAATACACCGTTCATGGAGACGGTAGTCCGTACGTACGCATGAACATTGTTTTCGTTTCCTTATTGAATTGAATGGAATTAAGTAGATGACATATATATAAATATAAATAATTCCAGTATCATTATCAGGTCATATATTTCATTAGTACTTATTATATATACTTTTTAATCATTCATGAATGGTTAATCATTGAGAATGAATCTCATCGCGTCGTGGAGACGGTAGTCCGTACGTACGCACGAGCGATGATATCATTTCTATAAATATTGAATTGAATTGGAGTGGATCATACAATATATCAGAATCAATATGATGTTGTAATAAATATGTATAGTTATTCTTTACACCATTATACCCATCCATGTAAGGTGGTGGTGGAAAATAGATTACACCACGGCGTGGAGACGGTATTCCGTACGTACGCACGCGCGGTGATTTCTTTTTCCATAGGATAGATAGATGGTGAAATAGGGTTGTTTCATACTTATAATAACATATCAGTATATGAGTGATACTGATGTTATTACTTCATAATGAAACAACCTAATAAGAAGAAGTGGAAGAAGAAATAAAGATGAAAGAATTGGTAACGGTAATTACCTCTTCTTTGAAGCGCCTTTTGGAGACCTCCTCTTAGGGAACTAAAATTGGTCTTTGAGGAAGACCAGAACCTCTAGGATGTTGCTAGGGAAGTGGAGAAGATATTTTGGCAGGGGTTGGCCGAGCGTGAGTGCTCAAATTGGTGTGAGGAGGAGGGGGAGGAGGTGTCCTTTTATAAGGGAGGAGAGGGGCACCTTAGGAATACCTCAAAATATTATTTTATATTAATGTCAAAATCGGTTTATAATGGTTCCAAATGGTCTTATTTCGAAGCTAAAGTGGAGATGGGTCGAAATACTATCAACCAATAGGATTTAGACAAGTTTAGGTTATTATTTTAACCTTATCAATTAGATTTAACTCTAAGTTAAATAATTTAACTTTTACCGTGTCTTTTTGTTTTCTTTCACTATATGGTTAATAAACTTACTATAACATGCCAAACGAACCCCAAATTGTTTATTATTAATATATATATCCTTATCTAAGTCATTTGGCCTAACCTTATATTTTTAGGAATAAAATAACAATTAATAATATAATATTTTATTTAAAAACTATTTTGTGTCAATTTTGACACTATTTGATATATGATTTTTGTGAAAGTCATAACAGAATTATATGTTCGAACCAAGTTGATTAAATCAACATTAATATATCATAGTAACCTAGAAAATTAGTTGAATTCATAAAAAGTCTTAAATTACATTTATTTTGGTGTTTATAACATCAATTATGTCAATATTTCATTAATAAGATAATTACTGCATCATCTTTGTGTCATAAATAAATTAAATTATTTGATGTCTAAAAATTACAAATAAAATACCATTATGTAGGAAATCTTTTTAGCTTTCTAATGAATATTTATAGTCTAATTTATCTTATTTATAACCCCATATTAAAAAATTATTTACTTATTAAACTTTGATTTTAACTATTTTAACCCTTCTTTAAATAAATTAATAATAAATGTCCTAATATAATCCAAGTGGGCCTAAATGGTCATATTTTATTCCTAATTTTGTTTTTGGTCGAATTAAACTTGTCCAATAGAATTAGGACATGTGTTAGGGTAATATTAATATCATATTTACCCTTAGTTTCCCTATTTACTATTAACCGCGGTAAAAAAAAGTAAAAAGTTACTATTCACCAAAAATTATTTTCATCTCATTGAACCACATTTTACTTACTGACATCAACCGTGTCTCTCGGATTTTTGAAATTCCATTCACAGAAGCGGTAAAAGAAAACATAAAAGGGTGAGCTCAAATGCTCAGTAAGGGTAAACAAAATAAATATCAATCACATCATATTCATAAGAACATAGCATTTTGGAAATCATAACCTACAAAAGAGAGAATAATTTCATAATCATGGGATAAATCATGGCAGTGAAAAATTAATCCCAATAATCATAACTTAAAACATGAAACATTGTGGCATACACACATAATCATAGAGAATCATTTCTTGTTAGTCAAGACTAATTGCCAAGACTATCTTAGTGGACAAAGTCCCTTTCTGAATCGAGTAACCCTCGTTTCAGTCCTGTTTCACTGAACCGGTATAACCTACTATTCCAGACCTGTCTATCTCATGAGATATAAAATCTTTACCCAATGCATTGGAGGGAGATATAGGTCCCACCCATCTTATAATGAATCCTTTCTTATGTGTGCCACATAATCATAAAACATACATCATCGCATAACACATGTAACAAAAATGGGATTCTTGAAACATCATGACATCATAAATCAATTCATATAAGATAAAGGAATTCATAAAAATAATTCCATCACAACATGATCAAATCAATGTAATAATAGGGATAAAAACAGAACCCTTTATTATCTTAGATGGAAAATAATTTTTATAAAACACTTGAACTCCATTCTTGAGGAAAATATCCTTTCTTCTTCAAAAACATTTTTCCTTTCATAACATGTCATACAACTTTAAAATAAAAGAAGTTGATTAAAAATAAACTTAAAAACTTGTAAAGGAAGCTTCTTGGAAATAATGTTTTAAAAATCCATTCATGCCGTATAAGTTAAAAAAACATTCTTTCGTACTTTCTTCGGAAAAGTCAAAAAGTACCTCGTACGAAAAAAATGACAAAATATTCCTTTCATATTCTTTACTAAAAACTCACCGAAGGGTCAAATTGGATTTAAACTATTTTAAGTGGATGGAAACAATATTAAATATTGAGGGAACATGGATGTGGATGATAAAATACACCCCAGTAAATACTTACGAATAAACAATCTCGGATAAAAATGAGATTGTGATATTTCCCCTACCTTAGGTCCGACTTGCTTTGTAAGTGTCTGAACCTCCTGTATAATGATTTAAATCATGTTATTGACTTATTAGAGAATCATATTCATTGTTATGATATCATATATGGATCACTTATGACATTATATTACCCGTTCTTTTGTAAATTCATGTTAAAGTAGCGTTTTGGGTAAAATCGTCTCATTTGACGTTCGTTTTTTTAACTTGTAATTATTCATATGATTACTTAAGTCATGATTACTTAATTCCAGAATATAAAACATGATTTATATATATATATATATTAAGAATATACATATATAATAAATCATTAAATGGAAAGAAATACACCGTTCATGGAGACGGTAGTCCGTACGTACGCATGAACGCTGTTTTCGTTTCCTTATTGAATTGAATGGAATTAAGTAGATGACATACATATAAATATAAATAATTCCAGTATCATTATCAGGTCATATATTTCATTAGTACTTATTATATATACTTTATAATCATTCATGAATGGTTAATCATTGAGAATGAATCTCATCGCGTCGTGGAGACGGTAGTCCGTACGTACGCACGAGCGATGATATCATTTCTATAAATATTGAATTGAATTGGAGTGGATCATACAATATATCAGAATCAATATGATGTTGTAATAAATATGTATAGTTATTCTTTGCACCATTATACCCATCCATGTAAGGTGGTGGTGGAAAATAGATTACACCACGGCGTGGAGACGGTATTTCGTACGTACGCACGCGCGGTGATTTCTTTTTCCATAGGATAGATAGATGGTGAAATAGGGTTGTTTAATACTTATAATAACATATCAGTATATGAGTGATACTGATGTTATTACTTCATAATGAAACAACCTAAGAAGAAGAAGTGGAAGAAGAAATAAAGATGAAAGAATTGGTAACGGTAATTACCTCTTCTTTGAAGCGCCTTTTGGAGACCTCCTCTTAGGGAACTAAAATTGGTCTTTTAGGAAGACCAGAACCTCTAGGATGTTGCTAGGGAAGTGGAGAAGAGATTTTTTCAGGGGTTGGCCGAGCATGAGTGCTCAAATTGGTGTGAGGAGGAGGGGGAGGAGGTGTCCTTTTATAAGGGAGTAGAGGGGCACCTTAGGAATACCTCAAAATATTATTTTATATTAATGTCAAAATCGGTTTATAATGGTTCCAAATGGTCTTATTTCGAAGCTAAAGTGGGGATGGGTCGAAATCCTATCAACCAATAGGATTTAGACAAGTTTAGGTTATTATTTTAACCTTATCAATTAGATTTAACTCTAAGTTAAATAATTTAACTTTTACCGTGTCTTTTTGTTTTCTTTCACTATATGGTTAATAAACTTACTATAACATGCCAAACGAACCCCAAATTGTTTATTATTAATATATATATCCTTATCTAAGTCATTTGGCCGATCCTTAGATTTTTAGGAATAAAATAACAATTAATAATATAATATTTTATTTAAAAACTATTTTGTGTCAATTTTGACACTATTTGATATATGATTTTTGTGAAAGTCATAACAGAATTATATGTTCGAACCAAGTTGATTAAATCAACATTAATATATCATAGTAACCTAGAAAATTAGTTTAATTCATAAAAAGTCTTAAATTACATTTATTTTGGTGTTTATAACATCAATTATGTCAATATTTCATTAATAAGATAATTACTGCATCATCTTTGTATCATAAATAAATTAAATTATTTGATGTCTAAAAATTACAAATAAAATACCATTATGTAGGAAATATTTTTAGCTTTCTAATGAATATTTACAATCGAATTTAGCTTATGTATAACCCCATATTAAAAATGATTTACTTATTAAACTTTGATTTTAACTATTTTAACTATTCATTAAAGAAAATAATATTAAATGTCATAATCTAATACAAGTGGACCTAAATGGTCATATTATATTCATAAGGTTGTTTTTGGTCGAATTACACTTATCCAATAGAATTAGGACATGTGTTAGGGTAATAGTAATATCATATTTACCCTTAGTTACCCTATTTACTATTAACCGCGATAAAAAAAAGTAAAAAGTTACTATTCACCAAAAATTATTTTCATCTCATTGAACGACATTTTACTTACTGACATCAACCGTGTCTCTCGGATTTTTGAAATTCCATTCACAGAAGCGGTAAAATTAAGTTTTATGAAAAATTCAGTTTTTTTAACTACCACTTAGTAGTTTCACTATTCATCAAAAATTGATGTTTTTCAGAACAGTGCCAAAATTTCATCCCAAGCTATATTTCATATTCCGAATTCAAAAATGAAGTCTATTTTACCAAATTCATTACATAAAAGTTGCATTAATTAATTTTATAATTAAATCCCGCTGTTAAAACAAATAGCGTGTTTTTAAGAAACAATATCTATCAAAAGATTGACACTTGTTTATGTCTAGTTTAAATGTGAAATTACATCCAATGACCAACATTGTATTAAATTGTAAAAATATATTCTAAATATACTTTAAAACCACTCAAATTAATGATTTATCACTATTAATTATTTCGATTAAAAAAGTTGTTTTTAATTATAATTTAGAAATTTTCACTATTCATCAGAATATGAAAGTTATCCGAAAAGGACCAAAATTTCACCTTAGGCTAAATTCGATACTCCGAATCCAAAAATGAAGTCCATTTTGAGAGCTAAAATTTCTAAAATTTAAAAAGTGGTTATTACTATTCATAACGGCTAGTTTTAATAATATTTTAATAGCATATCATTGTTTCGTGAAACTCAGTATTACGTACCACACAAGCTATCGAGGAAGGTTGTGATTGCGTGTAATGCAAGGCAAGTCAAGGATGCGTGTTGTGCAAGCTCCTTTTGGTGTAGCGTACAACACAAGACTTTAATAAAATTAAAAAGAATATTTTTTATAAAATCTTGGGCTGTTACATTCTACCCCCCTTAAAATGAATTTCGCCCTCGAAATTCGTCGGGGTTATAAATGGTTTACTATTCGAAAGTTTCTTTAATAGAAACCCACATCGTAAAAAGGAATATCAAAACCAATCTTTAAAAACAAAAGTATGAAACGTAACGGTTACCCAAATAAACTAATCATTGGGTTTCCACATAGGTGAAAATATGGATATGGAAGAGAAATCTAACCATCATGTTCTGATGGAGAGTGGTAGAGAACATGGCTATGGAAAAGCCAGTAATCACAAATCCATAGATTTGTGATGATATAAGGTACCATCTGATTCATCAGGTATAAGATCACTAGGACAACATTTTTGGTTTTCAAGATCATTTCCCTAAAGTTGAAAATTTGAATTAGAATAAATACTTACTTTATTTTGGTACAATCTCACTGTTGTTCGTGCCTTGAACAATTTCCACTTCATCTCTTAAATAAATGAAGTTGAATTTGTTATTCATGAAGTGTTAGCAGATCATGTGATAGAATGACGGGTCATTCCATCTGTCTCAAACAAAAGGTTAGCAAAAATTATATGCATAAGTCGATCTATAGTGAGATTAATAATATATGGTTCCTAAAATGGACTTATACTTCATATATCATATTGCTTAATATAATAAAACTAGTTTCTACTAAACAGGGACTTCCTGTAGGCCAGTGGTAGGCGATAAAGGCCAGTCGCACTTCGGTTGTGGGTTCAATTCCCACAGCCTTGTCCGAAGCGATGGGCTGTCGCCCGTCCTGCAGGTTGTCCTTTTTCTAAAACTATATTACTATAACATCCCATCAATAATATCGAAAAAACTTCTATCCTTAAACAATACTAACTTATGTCCAACATAATCCATTCCAATCTTTAGGCTTATCCATAATACTGAAGTCCATTCTCATAACATAGTGAAAACGATTACCAGAGATTTAATACCATCGTTGATCCCCATATATCATAAGATATATCTTGTTGGTCACATTCCAAACATTCAAAGGCCTTAATCTTGTACTCTCTTGAATACCCATTGAACCTTAGTGAAAACTTGAATATAGTTAAAAGATAACACTTTCCACATACCAAAATCCTCAAAATTCTATATACTCAAACCATGATATCACTTAGTCCTTATATCAATCATGAGCTCATGAATACTATTAAACATTTCATTTTCTCATTTTCCCTTCATTATGCGCATATAATCTTATTTCCAAAATATATCAATCACTTTGAATACCACATCAATAAATATTGCAATACTCAATGATACAACATTATTTCGAAATCCCATTACATAAACACTTAATCATTCCACCACATCGTTGTCATGTCCAACATTGCCAATAGTGATCGCATGTGACTTCCCTTTGTCCTTTGCCTTCAGTGGTTGCTCATGTTGATCATCACTAACCCTTGGATTAGGGCATTTATTAGCATAATGCCCCATTTCCTTACACTTGAAGCATTGAAGTGTTGGTGGTGCGTTCTCTGCAGTGTTTGATTTATTCACATCATTAGAAACCCTTTTTCCATTACTTCGACACTCAGCTGCTCGGTGACCATCTTTTCCACACATAAAACATTTTCTAGTCCGTTTAAGACAATATCCACCATGCTTCTTTCCACACTTTGTGCATAAGGAAACATTCATCTTCTTTTCACCATTATTCTGAGATTTCTCCTTGAACTCCATCTTTCGTTTCTTGTCAAAACCATGAGATGGATATGTAACACCAACTTACATTTCTACCTTGATAGCACAACGCACAATTTCTTCATAGCTACTGAAGTCTCTTATAGCTAATGACCTTCGAAGACTTGGTTTTAAGCCACTGAAAAATCGATCAACTTTACTTTCAGGTTGGATGATAATGCCAGATGCATACCTTGCAAGTCTTGTAAAATTCGCTTCGTATATACCAACAGATTCATCATCCTTTTTCTTTAGTTCAAGAAACTCCTTCTCCATATTTGTTCGAATAATACGAGGGAAGTACTTATTGAAAAATAAGTTCTTGAACTCGTCCCATTCCATGGACTCAATTTCATCTATTTGCCTTGTATTCTTGATAAGATTCCACCATTGATCAGCTTCACCTTCCAAACGATATACTGCTAAGATGACTTTATCATGTTCAGAACATTGAAGAACTGAAAATATCTTTTCAGTGGTACTGATCCATTGTTCAGCAACAAGTGGATCAGAAGACCCACTGAAAGAAGGTGGACGTTGCCTCATGAAGGACTCAATAGAATATTGTTCCCTTCTCGGCTCATTTGGAAGTCCAGAATGATTCATAGATTGTGTAAGTATAGCAATAAGATTTTGCACTCCATCTCCCATAACATTTGTTTTTTCAGGAGGACAATCATTGCATTTTCCATTGCATTGATCAACACGGTTCCTTCGGGTTCCAGCCATCGTCTAAAACCCAAAAAGAATAGTGTGAGAGGCAAAAATCATGCCAGGGAAAACAACATAATAAAGGGGGAGTACCTTCAATATCTAACATCTTAGGTTTAATTCTATGATCGTTAGCGTAATTCTAGTACTATAACCTATACGTATACTTAACCTTAGGGACATCCCTAGACATACCTTAGAAATATCTCTAGGGATCTCACTAACGTTTTCGCATCCTAGTTTCCAAAGGTTGACTAAACCTTTCCTCTGATACCAACTGTAGAGACCCGTATCTTGACGTACATTGACATTACATTACTTTTGCGGAATACTTAGTACATTACAAAAACACACACACAAGGACTGTAATAGTTTTGTGTCTTTGGAAACTCGGAATAAAATATTCTAATCGTGATGAAAGATCTTCAACATCTCCCATAAAGATCTTCTTTTTTTTTATACCTAAAACCTTTCTTTATATCCTGGGGAAAAGAAAACATAAAAGGGTGAGCTCAAATGCTCAGTAAGGGTAAACAAAAGAAAAATCAATCACATCATATTCATAAGAACATAACATTTTGGAAATTATAACCTGGAAAAGAGAGCATAATTTCATAACATGGGATAAATCATGGAAGTGAAATGTAATCACAATAATCATAACTTAAAACATGAAACTTTGTGGCATTCACACATAATCATAGAGAATCATTTCTTGTTAGTCAAGACTCATTGCCAAGACTATCTTAGTGGACAAAGTCCCTTTCTGAATCGAGTAACCCTCGTTTCAGTCCTGTTTCACTGAACCGGTATAACCTACCATTCCAGCCCTGTCTATCTCATGAGATATAAAATCATTACCCAATGCATTGGAGGGAGATATAGGTCCCACCCATCTCATAATGATACCATTCTTATGTGTGCCACAAAATCATAAATCATACATCATTTCATAACCCATGTAATAAAATGGGATTCTTAAACATCATGCCATCATAATCCATAAACAATTGATATCATTTCATCATAAGAAAACTGAAACCATTTAAATCATAGAGACATTTTACTTGAAACATACATATGAAATAACGTCATCTTAGATGGAAAAATAGTTTTAAAAAAAACACTTGAAATGAATTCTTGAGGAAAATATCCTTTCTTCTTTAAAAACATTTTCCTTTCTTAACATGTCATAAAACTTTAAATTAAAAGAAGTTGATTAAAAATAATCTTGAAAACTTGTAAAGTAAGATTCTTGGAAATAATGTTTTAAAAATCCATTCATGCCGTATAAGTTAAAAAAACATTCTTCGTACTTTTGTCGGAAAAGTCAAAAAGTACCTCCTATGACAAAAGATTCCTTTCATAGATATTACTAAAAACTCACCGAAGGGTAAAAATGGATTTAAACAATTGTAGGTGGATGGAAATAATATTACATATTGATGAAACATGGATGTGGATGATAAAATACACCCCAGTAAATACTTATGAATAGACAATCTCGGATAAAGATCTTCAAAAATCTCCCATAAAGATCTTCCTCCTTTTTTTTACCTAAAACCTTTCTTTATATCCTGGGGAAAAGAAAACATAAAAGGGTGAGCTCAAATGCTCAGTAAGGGTAAACAAAATAAATATCAATCACATCATATTCATAAGAACATAGTATTTTGGAAATCATAACCTGCAAAAGAGAGCATAATTTCATAATCATGGGATAAATCATGGCAGTGAAAAAGTAATCCCAATAATCATAACTTAAAACATGAAACATTGTGGCATACACACATAATCATAGAGAATCATTTCTTGTTAGTCAAGACTAATTTCCAAGACTATCTTAGTGGACAAAGTCCCTTTCTGAATCGAGTAACCCTCGTTTCAGTCCTGTTTCACTGAACCGGTATAACCTACCATTCCAGCCCTGTCTATCTCATGAGATATAAAATCTTTACCCAATGCATTGGAGGGAGATATAGGTCCCACCCATCTTATAATGAATCCTTTCTTATGTGTGCCACATAATCATAAAACATACATCATCGCATAACACATGTAACAAAAATGGGATTCTTGAAACATCATGACATCATAAATCAATTCATATAAGATAAAGGAATTCATAAAAATAATTCCATCACAACATGATCAAATCAATGTAATAATAGGGATAAAAACAGAACCCTTTATTATCTTAGATAGAAAATAATTTTTATAAAACACTTGAACTCCATTCTTGAGGAAAATATCCTTTCTTCTTCAAAAACATTTTTCCTTTCATAACATGTCATACAACTTTAAAATAAAAGAAGTTGATTAAAAATAAACTTAAAAACTTGTAAAGGAAGCTTCTTGGAAATAATGTTTTAAAAATCCATTCATGCCGTATAAGTTAAAAAAACATTCTTTCGTACTTTCTTCGGAAAAGTCAAAAAGTACATCGTACGAAAAAAATGACAAAAGATTCCTTTCATATTCTTTACTAAAAACTCACCGAAGGGTCAAATTGGATTTAAACTATTTTAAGTGGATGGAAACAATATTAAATATTGAGGGAACATGGATGTGGATGATAAAATACACCCCAGTAAATACTTACGAATAAACAATCTCGGATAAAAATGAGATTGTGATATTTCCCTTACCTTAGGTCCGACTTGCTTTGTAAGTGTCTGAACCTCCTGTATAATAATTTAAATCATGTTATTGAATTATTACAGAATCATATTCATTGTTATGATATCATATATGGATCACTTATGACATTATATTACCCGTTCTTTTGTAAATTCATGTTAAAGTAGCGTTTTGGGTAAAATCGTCTCTTTTGACGTTCGTGTTTTTAACTTGTAATTATTCATATGATTACTTAAGTCATGATTACTTAATTCCAGAATATAAAACATGATTTATATATATATATATTAAGAATATACATATATAATAAATCAGTAAATGGAAAGAAATACACCGTTCATGGAGACGGTAGTCCGTACGTACGCATGAACGCTGTTTTCGTTTCCTTATTGAATTGAATGGAATTAAGTAGATGACATATATATAAATATAAATAATTCCAGTATCATTATCAGGTAATATATTTCATTAGTACTTATTATATATACTTTATAATCATTCATGAATGGTTAATCATTGAGAATGAATCTCATCGCGTCGTGGAGACGGTAGTCCGTACGTACGCACGAGCGATGATATCATTTCTATAAATATTGAATTGAATTGGAGTGGATCATACAATATATCAGAATCAATATGATGTTGTAATAAATATGTATAGTTATTCTTTACACCATTATACCCATCCATGTAAGGTGGTGGTGGAAAATAGATTACACCACGGCGTGGAGACGGTATTCCGTACGTACGCACGCGCGGTGATTTCTTTTTCCATAGGATAGATAGATGGTGAAATAGGGTTGTTCCATACTTATAATAACATATCAGTATATGAGTGATACTGATGTTATTACTTCATAATGAAACAACCTAAGAAGAAGAAGTGGAAGAAGAAATAAAGATGAAAGAATTGGTAACGGTAATTACCTCTTCTTTGAAGCGCCTTTTGGAGACCTCCTCTTAGGGAACTAAAATTGGTCTTTGAGGAAGACCAGAACCTCTAGGATGTTGCTAGGGAAGTGGAGAAGAGATTTTGGCAGGGGTTGGCCGAGCATGAGTGCTCAAATTGGTGTGAGGAGGAGGGGGAGGAGGTGTCCTTTTATAAGGGAGGAGAGGGGCACCTTAGGAATACCTCAAAATATTATTTTATATTAATGTCAAAATCGGTTTATAATGGTTCCAAATGGTCTTATTTCGAAGCTAAAGTGGGGATGGGTCGAAATCCTATCAACCAATAGGATTTAGACAAGTTTAGGTTATTATTTTAACCTTATCAATTAGATTTAACTCTAAGTTAAATAATTTAACTTTTACCGTGTCTTTTTGTTTTCTTTCACTATATGGTTAATAAACTTACTATAACATGCCAAACGAACCCCAAATTGTTTATTATTAATATATATATCCTTATCTAAGTCATTTGGCCTAACCTTATATTTTTAGGAATAAAATAACAATTAATAATATAATATTTTATTTAAAAACTATTTTGTGTCAATTTTGACACTATTTGATATATGATTTTTGTGAAAGTCATAACAGAATTATATGTTCGAACCAAGTTGATTAAATCAACATTAATATATCATAGTAACCTAGAAAATTAGTTTAATTCATAAAAAGTCTTAAATTACATTTATTTTGGTGTTTATAACATCAATTATGTCAATATTTCATTAATAAGTTAATTACTGCATCATCTTTGTGTCATAAATAAATTAAATTATTTGATGTCTAAAAATTACAAATAAAATACCATTATGTAGGAAATATTTTTAGCTTTCTAATGAATATTTATAGTCTAATTTATCTTATTTATAACCCCATATTAAAAAATGATTTACTTATTAAACTTTGATTTTAACTATTTTAACCCTTCTTTAAATAAATTAATAATAAATGTCCTAATCTAATCCAAGTGGGCCTAAATGGTCATATTTTATTCCTAAGTTTGTTTTTGGTCGAATTAAACTTGTCCAATAGAATTAGGACATGTGTTAGGGTAATAGTAATATCATATTTACCCTTAGTTACCCTATTTACTATTAACCGCGGTAAAAAAAAGTAAAAAGTTACTATTCACCAAAAATTATTTTCATCTCATTGAACCACATTTTACTTACTGACATCAACCGTGTCTCTCGGATTTTTGAAATTCCATTCACAGAAGCGGTAAAATTAAGTTTTATGAAAAATTCAGTTTTTTTAACTACCACTTAGTAGTTTCACTATTCATCAAAAATTGATGTTTTTCAGAACAGTGCCAAAATTTCATCCCAAGCTATATTTCATATTCCGAATTCAAAAATGAAGTCTATTTTACCAAATTCATTACCTAAAAGTTGCATTAATTAATTTTATAATTAAATCCCGCTGTTAAAACAAATAGCGTGTTTTTAAGAAACAATATCTATCAAAAGATTGACACTTGTTTATGTCTAGTTTAAATGTGAAATTACATCCAATGACCAACATTGTATTAAATTGTAAAAATATATTCTAAATATACTTTAAAACCACTCAAATTAATGATTTATCACTATTAATTATTTCGATTAAAAAAGTTGTTTTTAATTATAATTTAGTAATTTTCACTATTCATCAGAATATGAAAGTTATCCGAAAAGTACCAAAATTTCACCTTAGGCTAAATTCGATACTCTGAATCCAAAAATGAAGTCCATTTTGAGAGCTAAAATTTCTAAAATTTAAAAAGTGGTTATTACTATTCATAACGGCTAGTTTTAATAATATTTTAATAGCATATCATTGTTTCGTGAAACTCAGTATTACGTACCACACACGCTATCGAGGAAGGTTGTGATTGCGTGTAATGCAAGGCAAGTCAAGGATGCGTGTTGTGCAAGCTCCTTTTGGTGTAGCGTACAACACAAGACTTTAATAAAATTAAAAAGAATATTTTTTATAAAATCTTGGGCTGTTACATACGGAATCCCGAGCTTCATCAGCAGCCACCTGGAATTTATTCATTCAACTGGATACCATAAGATATGCAGTGATACCAGCTCTTTGTGGAACAATTGTAAAATAATGTTCTTGAGTGCGGTTTGAGAAAATTTTCTACTGATCAAACAGTGACTCTGTTTCTGTCCAAGAGACTTGGAAGATGGATACATGGATTTGAGAATGAATCAATGGAAGTAAAGAGCCATTTGGAGAGAGTACTCTTTTCAGATATTGTTCTAATACCATATTTTTTTCTCTCCACCAACCGATAGTGGAAAACATTTCAGCCCATGGGTTTTCCATTTTCATATCTGCAAGGAAATGGCATGCAGGAAAAATTTGAAAGTTCATGCCAATGTTGTTGCTCTTAATGCACTACATAACCGAAATAGAGGAGTAGCAGTGCAGCTGCATCTCAGGAATATAGTTCTTTACATCTGTAACATTGACTCCTTGCAGATGACCATGACCATACAGGGACAGATAGATGCTCTATGGGAAGTTAAGATGATATTTCTTCAAGTACTTAGCCAAATCTGGAAGAGTGTTGTCACAGATATCATAGTAATCATGGCCAACAGTATTCATTATGTCATCTATCCACTTTCTAGCCAATTAATCAGCCATTCCGGTTCTAAATTCCATTGATTCTGCACATGAATTGAATAAATTAACTCTTAAGTAAGTTGATTTTTCATAAAATTTGTGAAGGAATTTCAGAAAATTGGAAAAGGCATTAAGGCACGCAAGTCTAAACTTGGCGCACAAGTATCGCGCAAGTGTTAATGTGCCGCGCAAGTTTTTGGCGCGCAAGTATCACTGCGCAAGTCCTATTACCTTGAAAACAGCGCGACAGCAAAAAAATAGCGGAAAATGAGCAACTTGTGCGGCGAAGGAGACCTACGCGGTGAGAGCTTGAAAATCTGGAAGTCAGGTTCTATGCGTGATAAATGATCACATATTTATAGGCCAGGCTACCCACTTGCACGCCTACAGCCGGTGCACTCCAGCCATGTGTGACTCGCACCTGCATGATGATGCCTGCGCGACGCGCCCTGCGCGCCACTTTCCCTTTGGTTTTCTTCTTTTCCTCAGAGTCACATCCTTATTATTTCGGATCCAACTCTGAGGGGAGACTTTTGTTGACACTCCTTTTCATCACATTGTCTAAAATAATGGAAATGGAAATGACTTAGCAAAAATTGATTCATCCTTTTAAGAAAACCTCAAAAATCGACAAAGGCATGAACAAGGTTTCAAATGAACAAGGGTCGCGCAAGTTCCCTCATTGTCATGCAAGTATACTTGTGCGTCGACTAATGGACGCACAAGTGACTTGTGCGCCCTAAATGATAACTACCCTAGGTCTTCTCTAGCCTATAAATAGACCCTTTGGGCCCCCCATTTCGAGAAGAAATTTTTCCAGAATTTAGATATAGAGCTTTGAACGCCCAAGTCTCTTCTTCAGGTCTTCCGAACACTTCTATGGTAATTATTCACCTATAATGGAAGGTATAAACAAGAGGAGTAAGGTCTAAGTGTTAGAATTCACTAACACTTGCACTCCTAATGTGTTTTACCCTTAAGGGAAATGAACATACTTGCACACCACCCTACTTCTTCACCAAAACTTACACGCCCCTCTTCTGGAAGTACCTTAGGATAATTCTAAAGGCTTTGGTCAAGGATAACCCAAGTGTTACCCTACTGGTTAACAATCTTTCAAGTACCCATGTGTCATGCAGGTATACCTACGCGACCAGGACTTGCACGCCCCTGCCTTTTTGGGTGCCCTTCATTCCCATTTAACCCCTGTAATACCATTCCACCTCTTCTATTCAAGATTCAGTATTCAAGACATTCTTCAAATCCATTTATGGCATGTTTTCTTGATTGACTTCCTTATCTGAAAGGAATTTCGTGGTGTATCTCTTAAAAACTTAGGGATTCATATAATCTTTATGTCACTAAAGATTGAGATTTCATTCATTCAACCTCATACTTTAAGATGAGAAAACCCCTTAAACTGGGCCTCCTTTTTAAAAATAATCCCCAGTCATAATTCTCAAGTATGGGAATCCTCCTTAGGAGTAAGCCCCAAGTCCTCTTTAACCAGGGCTTCCTTTTCAGGAGTAAGCCACAGTCTCAAAGTTCACAAGTATGGGCATCCTCTTTAGGAGTAAGCCCCAAGTCCTCATTAACCTGGTCCTCCTTTTCAGGAGTAAGTCCCAGTCATAATTCCCATTAATTTTGGGCATCCTTTTCAGGAGTAAGCCCCAAGTCCCCTAATCTGTGCACCCTCCTTAGGAGTAAGCCCTAGTCTTAAAGTTCCCAAATATGGGAATCCTCCTCAGGAGTAATCCCCAATCATAATCCTCTTAACCTGGGCCTCCTTCTCAGGAGTAAGCCCCAGTCTTAATTTTTCTTAACCAGTCCTAATTTCCTTTTGATCTGGGCTTCCTTCTCAGGAGTAAAACCCAATCATAAGTCTCCTCCTAACTTGGGCATCTTCCTTAGGAGTAATCCCCAAGATTAGAGTATCCAAATCTCCATGAAGCACATATACCTTTATGGACCCTGTTCCTAGATTTGTTCCCTGAAGTAAATATTAATCCTTGTCTATTTGGGTAGTCATACACACATAAGCCCCACATCATTGAATCTTTCATGGAATAATTTTCTGGTTTCACCAATACCTCTTGTTTCTCACACAGAGCATGACTCATGTGAGCTTAGAGTGTAAAATTAATCATGACATCTTTCTTTGTGCCATCAATCATGAATAAACATCATACTCCCTTACTCAAATTATGTGGGTTCTGATTCCTTTTTCAAAACAAAGGATACCTATATAGATCATCTGTGGGTATGATCCCAACTTTGAAATAATCCATGTCCTTCTGAATGACAATAAACTTCAAGTGCCCCACTGAGTGGCTTTAAAACTAGTATGGTCATCATAATGGCCAAGATACTTTTATGTATCAAAGGATACCATTGAATAATAATCTCTAACAAATAAAGATGATTATCTATCAATAAAGATCCTCGAATACATATAAAAGATTCTCTAAATTTCCTACATATCAATCATTGATTGTCAGATCTAAAGGAAAACTCATTTTATACTTGGTAATGTAATAAGGATTCATGAACATAACTTAAATCTATAAAGAGAGTCCCGGAGTAGACAATAATTCCCCTCAAAAAGGTGTGATGAGTCTGACCTCCCATCCTCTCGACCAATGAAAATTCCTAAGCCTCATCAGCCCACAACTAATGAGCGCCTACCTTTGGAAAGTAGGTTCAAATGGATATAGAATCATTGGATGTTTCCGGTTCTACGAACAAACCCGTTAGAAACCGCTTGGAATGTTTGAATCTTAAATCAATGAGATCATCCCCAATTTCAGAGGGAAACAACCACATAACCCTGGAGATTGAGAGAGAGAGAGAGAGAGACCATGGTGGATTGTTCTAGGATGATGATGTTGGATCTTTATTTGACAATCAGTACATCAATAGAGTTTGTGGTTCTCACCAACAACAATGAAATTGGCCCTTTATTCATGAATGATTGATCCAAAATTGAGGTAGATAATTTTATTTAACTATATTTATCATGTTTGATATCCCATGTAGAACACAAACTAACTCACACAAAAAAATGGTTTGTGGATCGATGGTTTATTGTAGTTGATTATTTATATTCCTACAGTTTAGTAATAGATTTTATTGGTGTATTTACTTTCACTTCATTAATAATTATAATATAAACTTATCAATTCTAATCTGAACGATGGTCAAGGTTCATTTTTACTTTGTGTTTTTTGAATTTATCTCCTCATTATTGGCACGTTCATCATCAGTATTTTATTTTTCTGCTGATTAGACAAATACCTAATGGGTGATCATTGGTCAATCAATCTTTTGTGAAAAGAATCATTACCATAGGTTTGAGATGTATATTTCTGTCTTGGTTGTGGTGCGCGATGATGGAGGATCATTTTGTTGTGTTTTCAAGGTACCTAGTACATGGATATTGGATTTCCAGTGAGACAGTGCACATTAGTTCTTTGGGAACCATTTATTAAGAATATCAGGTGTCTGATAAAGATGGATCAGGCACAATAGTTGACAGAATCAATCATAGTGGAGACCCTGATGGAGAATTGTAGAAATGGGTACTGGTGGTGATGGTGAGGTGGAACATGGTGGTGGAAGCATCGAGTGACGGTGGTGGAACTTAGTGAATATGGTTGTGGCGGTGGTGCTCAGGAGAGCTAGGTGTGGCGATGGCACATAGAAAAGTTAGGTGCATAGATGGTGCCCAATGGAGTTGGGTGCCACAATGGTAGTATATGGTTCATGGTGGGTAGTGATTAGCGCCGTCTTGTGAAGGTGGAGACCCTACTACATGTGGCGTGACCCCCCCCCCCAGAGTATGATAGAGGAGATAGGGAGGATTAATTAATTAATAAAATTATTATTTATATTATTATTATTATTCTTTTTATTGTTTTTGGTTGTTTTTGTTATCAGATGTAAATCCTCTGTATGACATCAAATTGATGACTCGTCTATGGAATTATGACCCTGATGTTGAGGTAGAATTTTCTAGATCAATATTGGGTATTTAAATATGATTTTTGGCTTGGGCCCACAAATCATCGTTCATGCGTGATGTGGTGTAATGCATTTTTTTCACAGATTATCTTATTTGGGAAATTAAATAGCATATCCCAAGCATTTTTTCATAAGTTAAACAACATCATGATCTGTTTGACTATTCATTTCCATTTGTAGTGAAATATCTATGAATTTTATGTTTTAGATTGATGGACCAATAATGATCCTCGTGTACTCATCAAGCTTTTTTGAAACTCGAATTTTGTCCCATGAGAAATCTATCCTAAGTATTTTTTTCATATAGAATGTGATGATGGACTTCATTTTGGTATCTTGGATGTGACACCAGGTGATACAAGTGGTAAACTTCTTTTAGCGATGCTTATCCAGTTTCCTTAAGGTGTGTTCCCTCAGTCCATTCCCATGAGGGGACGGAGCAACCTTATATCCTTGATATAGGATTGTGATTTCCTCTATGAGTTCCTCCATGGATAGAGTTTGTGATGTCCCTTCATGAGTTCTAAGAAGGGATCCTCTAACATATTTTTTCTTTATGTGGAGTTCAAGTTATCGATGTGACCAACACTACATGGGTGTTGATCCTCAACTTATCATGTTAATCCAGTTAGGGTTCATGTTGCCCCAATAAGGCCCTGGGTGTGATCCCCTATTTTTGTATTGGTATCTTAAGCATTATACAATTTCATATTACTTAAGTGGGGTTTGTGGAATCATCATGACCAACACTACATTGACATATGATCCCCTACATAGCGAGTTTTTCCATATGGGTATGTAGTATCACCTAGAGGATGGGTGTGTTCCCTTTATTGTGTACCAAACTCTTTAGAGTTTCAAGAAACACTTATTCCTTGTAGGTCCATACATGAATGACCTCTAAGATTGGCTTCATCAGTGACAACATAGCTCATGGAGTGGATTCTCTTGGATAAACATTACCTTGAGGCCTCAAGTGAAATTCGACAGCTAGTAGTAGTTGATATCTACTTGAGTTTTAGAGTATGTTATGAGTATATTTGGGTTATATTTGATTATCCATATATCTCATTGCTTGATTAACATACCTATGTATTGATGACATAGATAATCATGATTCTTATGTTTATTTATTTTGGGTTTTATTACTAGGTATTGTTATACTCACCCCTCTATGGGTTATGCCTACACATGTCTTTCCTTATTCATATGATAGATCTGTTTTATGGAGTCCTAGGAGGACCAATAGTATATGGAGAGTAGTTGGGGTTGGATAGACCAAGGTGTATAGTGATATTTAATTTGACCATAGTCCCCTCCTTCTGAGCAAGTTGGGATTTATTTTATAGATTTTTTTGGGATTTTATTTGTCCCTTTATGCTTATCGGTATTATTATCATACTCTGATTATGGGATAAATGTTATGCATGCATTATTGGTATTAGTTTTTCTTTACATTTTAGAATTGTATGGTCTTGGAGATGTGTTTGTGCATACAAGTACTTATTCTAAGTCCTCCCATGTGAGATATATGTTTTCTCGGCAATGGTATCTAACCCCTATTCTATTGGAGGTAGGCTTGGGGTGTCACACTCAACTTACCGTTGACCCGAAGGGACTTAGTGGGTTGGGTTGTGATAATTTAAACTTTTCATATAGCCAAAGAAGAAATATAGATAGACAAATTTGTCCAATATCTTGATGTGGTGCCTAATGGTAAATCTTGTATCACATTTTACTACGATTTTACTACAATAGTAGCTCTTAACAATGAGTTATGGCCTCATCAGCAAAAAAATAGCATACTTTAAGAATAAAAAAATTGGCCTCAAGTGCACCTCCCCAAACACCATAGGATTCTGACTAGTAGCAAAGGCCTAGGGTAAGACTATGGAAAGACTATTACCTCATGTTAGATTGGTGAACCAAAAATATAATAATATATAATATATGGATAACAATAGAGGAAGAATAATTAATAATAACAAAACTGGCAGTAGAAGTAAGGATAAATATATAAGCACTAAATAATAATCAAAAGCTAGAAACTGAATCATATAAAAAAGGTAACAACATGCCATGTCTCTAAAAAGTAGGAAAACATGGATACATAGTAATAGTCAATAGTACTATACATGGTATACAAAAAGAATCAAAAAGGAAAAAACTATCCATCACCCTGAGTGCTGGATTGGTCATATGCTACCAAGATCCATCCTAATTAAAGTAAGCAAGTCAAGTGTCTAAGGTGGTATGTTTCCCCTTGTCAACACCATCATACATATAATCTACTCACGTACCATCAGTAGCCTAGATAGTGTGAGAGATAAATCTCAGTAGGCCACCACCAAAAAAGTCTATACAATCTAGTATTTGAATATAAACTAAAATAGTGTGTGGGTATATATAAAAGTAGATACAGTACAGTAATAAAAACACCCTAATATTAGCTTCAGCCTCAGCTGGTGTCTGAACATGGAATAATATAATTAATTATGTTCCAGTTTATAATAAGTTTCAACCATGTTGTATATAATTGGGATAAAGTGAGAGGATGCAAGGTGTAAAAAAGGAATCCTATAATGATGATAATAATAAAAGAGGATCCAAGGTAATAACCAAAGAATCCTTGAACTCAAGGGTTGATCCAACTATGTAATAAAATGTGATCTAGCTAGAATGGGTCTAAGTGTAATCCAAGGGGAATTATCCAAGGTATTCTACCATAAATGATTCTAACTAGGTACAAGGATATTGTACAAGGTAAACATGGTCTAAGTATAAATGGGTCCAATGAGGTGTATCCATGGAGCCACATGTCCAAATACATCAATCTAGATCCAAGGAGTGTATCTGAGGCATCCTATTATCTGGAAGATAGTGAATGAATCCTACAATGTCATACCTAGAATCCGCTTGTAGATAAGGACGATGTTCCAAGGTGGGTATCTCCCTTGGAAACTGGCTCCTTGAATCAAAATGGATTCCTCTAAGTACATAAGGCATTCCCTCTTAAATTCAAGGCTATATCAAGTCTGACCACTCCTATAAAGATTAAAAGGTCCATATACAATAGGCAAGTTATACTTCATTAATTATTTAACTCATTCTATGTAAACTTATTCCATTTTATAATTTAAAAGGTTTATTTGATTGCCTTTCATACTACGTGACAAGGCTAAATAGGACATGAAACCATTTATTACTTTCATTCCATATTCAATTATATGGTTCATTCCTTTACCTTTCATAGCCATGATAATGAGAGATAAGGACATGAAACCAATTACCATTCAATTAAAATTAACTTTTCCAAATGGTATATATAATATAATTTACATTTAACAATTTAAGGGTTCATTGATTAATTTAGAACACTTACCTTAGATAGTTCAAGTGAAACCATACATGTGTTATCCATTAACAATTCATTTATTTTATTAAAAAACTTACCTTATTTATGCTAAGTCTATCTCACCTGAACGGTGGTGCAAGTAAACCCATCATGGGTTACAAAGTTATAAAATAGGTCACACCCTGCTTTGGGTGGATGGTGTTACTGTTCCAATCTCTAACATCATGAATAATATATATATATAAGGGTTTCTAGAATATGATCAAAATGATTATAAGAATGGAATATAAATTAAATAATCAACACTGGTGAAACAGGCATGCGCACAATGGAAAATGTTTATGAAATAGTGAAACATTGAGGGATTAGTTATAGAACACCTACCTCAAGCCTGTAGAACTCTCATCTTCCATTATTAACCCTTATTTTGGCCTATATTAGAGGAAAACTAAAGAATGTATCAATGCTTGAAAATAGGGTATATGAGCCTACATCAAAATAGCATCATCAAGAAGAAGAAAAATGACAAACTGAGCCTAAGGATCAAATAGCATACCTGTAGTAATCTAATGATATGACTAGAAGTCGAATCAAATTTCAGATGGTGAAGAAATCTATGAACCTAGGTTAAGGCTTCCAAAATATCTCAAATGGTGGACCTTCTATGCATGGGAGAGAAAGAAATAAATTAGGGGTGAGGAAAAATAATAGGGGTCCACCCCTTTAAAATATTTCCTAAAATTTACACCATGTTTAAATTCTTTACATGTCATGTAATTCTATGGATTTCCCTTCTCAAGAAAGTTCATTACACATTTTGAACTGCCATGCCCAAGACATTATACATCATTTATTGAATACACACTATGTATTTATCTTGCAGCCAACTTATATCCCCCTTCTTTATTTTTTCCAAAACATATCAACTGTCCTAGATTCTTGTCATCTGGATTTATCCAAAAAAGAGAACTTAATAAGGATTTTTCAAAAAGGTAAATGGATTCACACCTGAAGTAAAAACTGGGTTCTTATAATCTTTTCCCCTTAAAAGAATTCATCCCCGAGTTACCCTTCCAAGGGTGCTAGAATTATATCTGAGAACAACTCCATCCACTAAGCATTTGTATCAGCCTCTCGCTCCCATGTCTTATCTTGTACATGGTCGTGCTACCATAAAACCCATACTAAAGGGACAAACCAACCTCATAGAACCTTTATACTCTAATCAATTATGTGTTTTTTGTACTCCTCAAAATAAGTATCAACATAAAACAGAACCTATTCAAGATAAAAAAGGTATGAGATGGGTCAACATGATTACAGTGAATCATTGAAATGTGGAAGATTTCACGTATAGCATGGGACCTCTAAGGTATTAGCAGTTGATAAGCTACCAGACTAAATTTATCTTGAACTTAAAATGGCCCAATATAATGAGTTGAAAGCTTACCTTTTATCTATATTTTTCTATTCCTAGGTTTGGGTGATACTCACAAGAAAACACAATCCCTATCCTTGAAATCTAGAGGTTGTCGATAGTGATCGGTATACAATTTATATCTTGACTAGGTAGTAGAAATATGGTGTCTGAATAATTGAACCTACTCTAAAGTCTCTTAGATGATACAAGGACCTTGTAGCACTACCTCTCTTGCCTCAAACTAGAATAGGGTGAACAGAATGGATGACCATACAAGGCCACATATGGAACCATATGAATCAAAACTGGATAGCTATTATTATATGTGAACATGACGAAAGGGATATAATTCTCCCGTGAACCATCAAAATCAAGGACACATGAAAAAATCATTTCCTCTAACACTTGTATCACCCATTCTAATTGGCCATCATTATGAGGGTAAAAAGTTGTTCTTAGAATAACTTGTGTACCCATATTACTTTTTAACTCCTACTAGAACCTCAATGTAAAACAAGAATCCCTATCTAAAATGATAGTACAACAGACCCCATGTAGTTGTATAATCTCACAAGCATACAATATTTCATACGCATCCACTGATAAATTCTCCCAGACACAAAGTAAGTGGTAAAAATTTACCAGTAGATCTATGACTACGCAAACAATGTCGTTACCTCGAGGTGAGCTTGGTAATCCAACTACAAAATCCATTGCAACATATACTTATTTCTATTCCTAGATTGCAAATGGATATAACAAGACACTAGGTCACTGGTGATATGCCTCCACCTATTAACCAGTGGAATGATTGGTGAAAAAACCTACTGTCTAAAGTTTCACCCCAGCCCACCAATATTAGCATCGCATATCTCGATACATCTTGGAGATGCCTAGATGAACTGCCCGGTGAGAAGTGTGGGAATCTTGAATTAGTTCCTATCTCATGTTTGTAAGAACTCATACACACCCATTTATATTAAAGATGTTGTCTCCCTCAACAGACAAATCCAGAGGTAGTTTATCACCAAAAATACTCTCCCAGAGAACTAAACCTTTAGGATCTAAAAACTTCCTACTCCTCACCCTATTAAGGAGTGAAGATATAAAAACTAAGGCTGTAAGAAAAGCCTACTCATGACTCTCATGAAACTTCATATGTGTCTTAGAAAAGAGTTCCATTAGTTTCCATTCATCACTAGCTTCCTACATGGATTTTACCTAATTTTTTTGACACAACACATCAGTGACTTCATTTCCCTTTCTAGGCATATTGGAAATCTCAAAGTCAAAATACTAAAGGTATTCAACCCATGTTTGTTATTTGATATTAAATTCACACTATGTAAAGATATATTTGAGGATATTATTGGTTATATACACAATAAATTAATCTCCCATTAGATAGTGTCTCCAGCAATGTATGACATGGAAAACTGTTACTAGATTGACATCATGCATTGGGTAATTTATCTCATGAGGCCTCAACTGGAATGACCCGTATGCAAAGAATCTATCCTATTTCATCAGCACTACACCTATAATGATACCTAATGCATTAAATAACACTATATAGCCTCTTCCAGGCTCTATAAGAATCATAATAGGTGTTGAGGTAAGCTATTCTTTCATCTTCTCAAAGGCATTCTTGCATGATTCTAAGAAAAATAACTTCACACCCGTCTTGGTAAGACTAGTAAGAGGTGAATTAAGGTACGAGAAGTAGTGTATGAAAATATTTTAATATCAATACATCCCTAATAAACTCTTTATATAAATCAAATTCTTAATATGTCCAAGGAAACCACAATAGTCACCTTTACTAGGTCAACTAATACTCAAGATTCCAAGATAATATGACCTAAGAAGTGAACTTTTTCGATCTAGAATTGGAACTTGGAAACCTTTTCATATATTTGATGCTCTCTCGGTGTATTAAAAATTAACTCAAGGTGTTTATCATGGTCACTAAGAGTATGAGAATACACTAAGATGTAATCCATGGATACCATGACAAAGGAATCCAGATAGTGGTGGAAAAACCTATTCATAAAATCCATGAAAATGGGGGGGGATGTTCGTAAGATTGAATGGAATAATGAGATACTCATATAAAATTTACCAAATTCAGATATTTTTATGTGTTATATCTGAAGGTATGACTCACACCTGATGATATCCTAATCTCAAGTAGTTCTTAGAAAACACCCTAACTCCTCAGGGATGGTATAAGCGATCATATATCTGAGAAAATGGATATTGGTTCTTAACTATAAGCTAGTTAAACCATTAGTAATCAACACATAAATAAAGGGTCACATCCACATTCTTTATGAAAATCATGAGTGAGCCCTATTAACAAGTATTGGGTTAGATAAAACCTTTATACTCTAGATCCTCCAACTACCAATTGTGCTCTTGGAGTTCAGTAGGTGCCATCCTGTGTGGAGGAATAGGCACTAGAGTTTCTCCTAGAATGAGGTCGATTGTAAACTCTACCTCTATATCATGAGTTAAGCTAGAAAAATAATAAGGAAATACATCCCTAAAATGATATACCATAGCATAAAAATCTATCATATGAATTCCCTAATCTTCTATTAAAAGACTATAAATTTGGGCGGTCACCCCACATATCCCATGATGCTCTGGTCCAGCTCTACAAGCCTGGAAATTACACTCACCCTTGTGAAGATAACTGCTACCCTCTACTGATGTAAATGATACCCTGTGGAAATATCAATCCACATAGGTGTGATAAGAAACCAACCAGTCCATCCATAAAATGACATCAAAGCTCATCATATCGAGGATGAATATGTCCCATGAGAATGGATAACTATCTACATCAAGGGGAAGTCCCTTCATTGGCATATTCCCTCAGACCGCACTCCCAATGGTATTTCCAAGGTCATCACACCATATAATTATTGTATGTAAAACCTGATACTTTCCACAGTTGATAAAGAGATAAATGAGTGAGAATAAAATGTATCAAATAAGGAAGATATAATAGAGGTGGCTATTAGAATAGTACCTCATAGTGTAGATGGTCCTACACTCTAATCCTTGGGTATTGGCTATAAATCATGAAACTTACCTGATCTGCAGCCCTATTCTATAGCTATACTACCCTGATAAATTCTTCTATAATGGTGCTAATAATAAGAAGTGTGTTACCAAGTCCATAAACTTCTCTTTGGCCTATTCTGTTGGTGTTAATCCAACTCCCCACCTGATGTGGTAAAACCAATCCTACCTCTGAAGGTGGAGCTAGTGTGGATCCTAAATACTAGAAGCAGATGTAAGGTCTAAAAAAATCTCTAAAGATGATCCATACGACCAAAAGAACAGAACTCAAGAGGTTCTCTATCACACTGAGGATTTATATTCCCCTTCCTTTCACACTGATGGAATACAATAGAGATTCCAGTGTAGATACTCTAGAAACCACTACTCTGATTATAAACCTCAAGGCTACACTTCCTTCTATTGGAAAAAATATTTCCCTACCTCAGCACTAAACCTCTGTGCCTGATACTAATGGCTTCTCTCGGGTTGTTCTCAGTGATAAGATCCTGATTAACGGTCTTAGAAAAAGAGGTAGGTTAAAGATATTCACCTATAAGTAGATTTTATACTTGATCCCATCCTCAAAACATCATCCTCACGATATCTCATCACCAGTTAGATGTAGTGAAAAGAATTTTAACTTAGCAAAACACATTTAATATTCCATAAAAATCATATCACCCTACTCAAAGTGCATGAACTCTCTGGCTTGGTCATCTCTTAAAGTTTGAGGAAATAATTAATCATAGAAGACACTCTATAAGTCCTCTTAGAGAATTCCCTAAAAATGACCAACCTATGTAATCATATCCCACTAATTTTTGTGGAATCACAAATTATTTAAGTGTAAATATTAACCATCCTCTCTAGAGGTGTCACTGAATGCTCAAAGATAGAAAGTGTGTCCTCCAACCAAGACTCAGTAGACTGAGGACCTCCATCACCCATAAAATTTGGGGGATATTGTCATTGTAAATCATGAGTAAAATCATCCATAGTAAGAATATGTCATGGATAACCCTTCATAGACTATATCAAACATATAAAACCATCTCAAATCTGATCATTATTACCCATTTATGGTATAGTAGGCAGTTCCTCAAGTGGAACTCCTAGTAGTAAGACTAGCGGCTCAAGGCCAACCATCTATAGAATGTGGTCATCACCACCTTCCTGGAGCACAACATGATTATTTCATTATAGAATAGCTCTACATGTAAGAACTCAGATCTTATTTTCAGGTATTTTTTCCTTTTCTGGTGTTTTTGAGGAAAAAGAGGTGTTTTTTTGAAAATTTCTTAAGTACATGCCATGTACTTTATAAGTACACGCTGTGTACTTGGTTACCACAGGTAGCCGGGTGTTGGCCATGTCACGGCCATGCACACGGCCGTCTGTGGTGACCTAGAGACCGCCTAATGCGGGGGCTGGTGAAGGCAATTACAAGTTGTGTACTTCTAGAGTACATGTCGTGTACTTAATTTTTTTTTCATTAAACGCATAGGGGTCGCATCTGACAGACAGAACTGTCTCATTCTAGGTATGGTTTATCTAAGAGAAGTCGTATGCTCGTGATCTCTCTTTGATCCCCGATTGAGCATCAGATCTCCGATTCGACCACCGTCGATTGTGTTGGGATCGACTTGGTAAGCTCTTCCTTCTTCTAGAGCTTCGTTTCCTGATTCCACCTCTTTAACATTTTATCCTTCATTGAATGTTTTGATTGTTTTTGTATATCTATTGTGTTCTTGGGTGATTCAATGATTGAGGCTCGAGTATAACAATCTCCCAACATCGAGGTAGGTAGTTTGTGCACTTCCATGGAAAGTATTTGAGTTATATGTTCAATTTGACCAATACCTTTGAATAGGGTATTGCGTGTTTACTGTTTTAACCCTCTTAATTTCCCGCTATGCTTGTATGCTTGAGTAGAGGTTGATTGAATGTGAATAGGGTTAATTGTTATGCTTCGGAAGTGTTTTCCCATGGATGTATTTTTTTTACCATTTCGTCCTGCTTAGAATGTTAGGCTGCCTTGTTGTTTTTTTCATGCCTTGTATTATAGGATGGAGTGATTTGTTTATCTGACATGACGATATGTTGTAGACTTCTTTCCAAGTAGTTCTTGAGGGTTACTTTGGTCAATACGTGTTGCTATACTTTCTTGACTTACTCAGGGTCATGAGAACCTGATGTAGTAGACCATAGAGAGAATGGAGGTAAGGGATTCTCTAGAGTGTTTGTTTAATTTTGTGATGCAAGACCATAGGGGGAATTGACATAAGTGCTTCCTCTGAGTGTCTGTAGTACCATGACATGGGCCACAGGGGGAAT
The DNA here is from genome assembly GCA_963277665.1 of Viscum album. NCBI lineage: Eukaryota > Viridiplantae > Streptophyta > Magnoliopsida > Santalales > Viscaceae > Viscum > Viscum album. The sequence goes on from OY728130.1 coordinate 411,000,470, forward strand.
GTCACATATGTGCTTCCCCGGAGTGCCTTTAGTTACCGATATGATACTATAGGAGGAATTGATGGTGAGTGCTTCCTCAGAGAGTCTATGCATAAGCTGAACCAAAGGGGTTAGACTGAGTGTACTACCTAGAGGGTTTCTTGTCTTGTTTGGTTGAAATAGAGGGGTTAGGCTGTGGGAACTTCCCATAGGGTTACCATTTGTGTTTAGCTGTTTTCTTGTACTTATTTGGTTGAACCAGAGGGTTTAGGCTATGAGTACCACCCAGAGGGTTACCTGCTTTGATTAGTTGTTGCTTGATATATGAAATTGAATGCATTGAAATTGTGGATTATTTACTGCGTAGTACTTCCTTGTTTACTGCTTTGTTTACTTATTACCTGCCATATATTCACTTACTGTTAGGCACAGATCTTGTGGTGGTTGCCTATTGGGATTTAGTCTCACACCCTGTTTGGGCCATGCTTTTGAACCCAAATAGATTATATTGTTGCAGGTATAGATAAGGGAAAGTGCCCTTATACTTCAGGTACTTGACTGCTTTGGAGCTGTAGAGCATGTGTCACACCCCGACCGCGGACGTCCGTAATTTTCCTTCTTTCTTGGTCCCGGTTTAAATTTTTCGAAGATTAATTGTGGTTGGTGGTTTCACGACGGTGCGCGGTCATCGCACCGCTAGCGGTGATCGTGCTTTCGGCCCGGGGAACGATGTGTCCACCCGGCGTTTTAAATATTAAAGTTTTTACATTGACCTTTTATTATTATTACTATTTGAGTTGCGTTATTATTATAATTAACTAACTTTTATTTACTTTAATTATTTTATTGTTATGATTATTATTATAAAGTATTATTAAGATTATTATGAAGGTTTGTTCTTATTATTATAAAGCGATTATTATTATCACAACATTTTATTATTATTATTATTATAAGTTTTATTTTTATTATATAAGTTTTATTGTTATTAAGATTATATGTTTTATTATTATTATTATAATTATTATTATTATTTTTATCACATATATATATATATAAACCTACCCCTACCCCTAGCCTAACCCTAATCCCATCCCTCTCCGCCGCCACCCTCACCTCTCTCTCCCTCCAGCCTTCCTCCGCCTTCGCCACACCCAGCAGCAGCCCGCCGCCTCAACCCGACCTCCGCCTCCTGCTCGCCCCGGCTTCCTCGCCGCGTTCCCGTCCAGCCGCCGAAGTCCGGCGTCCCGAGCCCTGCCCTTCTCCGGTGCCGGCTCCCACTTCCCCGTCGCTGACCCGCTCTCCGCCTCGCCCCTGTTCCAGCGCGCTCCCGCCTCCGCCTCCCGTCGAGTCAGTCGTCCCCTCGCGCAGCACCCCTGTTCCGGCTCTCCACGCAGCCTGCGTCCGGCCTCCTCGCCATCCGCCGAGCCCGCACCCTGCTCACCACCGCCGTCCCGGACCACCGCTGCTCCGCCCTGCCTCCCGCGTCCGAAGCCGCACCGCCGCCTGGTTCCCCCCCCTGTCCCAGCCTGCCGACCCAGCCGACGCCCCTACCTCCAGCGTCCGCAACTGAACCGGCTCGCCGCCCCTCCTCGGCCTGTTCCTGTCGCCGGCCCTGCGCCCTGCCGCCTCCGACCCCGTCGCCAGCGCTCCGCCGGCCTTCCCTCCCTCCGGCCGTCATCCCCGCTCCTCTCCTCCGCCTCGCCTCGTCCCGGCGTCCCGAGGCCGCACCCAGCAGTAGCCCCTCCGCTGTAAGCTTCATTCTTATTTTCTTTTTTTTTATTTTTACGTTCTGTTTTATTTAACATGTTAATAACATTATTATTATGTTATAATATTAATATTTTTCTATTATTATTATTATTGTTATAATATAATTATGTTAATATTATTATATTATTATTATATTATTATTGTTACTATTATTATTAAATTATTACTTTATTAATATTATCATATTATTAACATCTTATTATTATTATATTATTATTATTATTATTATTATTATTATAATTATTGGCATTATTAGTATTATCATTATTATTAATATTATTATTATTATAATTATTATTATCTTTATTGTTAGAATTTATAATTATTATTATTTTAATTATCATATTATTATTGTTATTATTATTATTATTATTATTATATCTGTTATTATTTTAATTATTAACTTCTTATTATTATTATTATTATTATTTATTAATTGATTGATTAATTAATTGTCTATTTATTTACTCAATTAAGTATTTGTTAATTAATCAATTATTTAGTTATCTACTTATTTGTTTATTAATTAATTGATTAATAAATTATTTATTCATTTATTTATCTATTTATTTATTTATTTAGTTATTGATTTATTCATTTTCTTTGTGTATTTGTTAATTAGTTATTTATTTATTTATTCATTTAATTATTTGTCAATTAATTAATTCTTTATTTGTTTACTTATTCTTTCATTCTTTTGGTTATGTTTTATTTTGTTTGATTACCGATTTGTTTATTCTTTTGATTATTTATTTATTCATGTATTTATTATTTATTTACCTATATATATTTATCTTAGTGTTTTTATTTAATTTTAAATAATCCTTTTTCTGTCGCGGGTTGAGTGACGTGCACTTTTTCCACTGTTCAGCGTACACAGTTTGTCCGCAAAGGATTGTCCTACTTTCCGTTGAGGTTCCGCCGTCTCCGCGCCTCAGTTTCGAGAGTGTTGGACTTTGTCACGTGGCTTCGGACACACGTCGTGTCATCGCGCCTTGGTTCCAGGGTCGTTTTACCGTCGCGTTTGGATCTTGAGGTAGGTCTCCCTTTGCACTCGCCTTTAAATTTAGAATTTATTTATTCCTTGACTTTTTATTAAGTTTCATCAAATTCAAAAGTATTACTAAGTAGTTATCTATAGTTTGGTGATCTGCTGATGATAAAAGTTGTTTTAATTCTAGCGTTTCATTAAAAGCGTTTTCTTGGATTTAACTGTGTGCTTCCATGGTAGTTTCGCTGGATGGTTCTTCCTGATTAACGAAAGATCATGTTGAATTGGGTTCTGAAGCGGTTTTGGTGTGTGTAAAATGGTAGGTGTATTGGTTATGGAAAATGGTGTTTTTATTTGAACCTTGATTAGAGGAAATGACTTGTGACCTTTAAACTCGATTTTTGGAAACATTTAGCGTGGTTCTTGGTAGTTGAAAAAGAAAAATGTTTTCCTTTGATGCGTGATTAAAATTCTGGATTTCATTTGAGAAATATTATTCTTTCAAAAGGTGTTTAAAGGCCCGTTTGGCTCTTGATAAAAGTGGGGTGCGTTTGGAACTGGGAAAATGATTTCTTACTTGTGATACCAACATCTTTCAGGTTTGAGATGCTGATTTGAGTTTCTTAAATAATGTTCTAAGTGCGTTTCTGGTTTTCAATCGTGTGGCGTATGTCATGTCCCTTGGAAATGTTTTAGTGTTAGATGTTCAAAGTGTAAATGATATGACGGCCTGGTTGGCACTTTAATAAATGTGAAGTGATTATACTTATATTTATATATATATATATACGTACTTGTGAGGGCATTTCTACAGGGGGACTTCCCTTCGAGGGTTGTCGTGTAGCGATGTCCGTGTAAGGGGTTGGCAAGTGCGGTGAGATGAGTCACGCGTGCGCGGGTCTCCCACTTACACAGTGTTACAAAAACTACTATGGGTTCCTGGGCGTCTTGTAGATTATCGAGTGACGGTTGCTTGCTAACCCTGATTAGACGGGTTAGTACCCCCCCTGGAGTTACAGACAGGCCAGGAGGGATGTGCCACTGGTTGGCTGTTAGGGCGGCCAGTTGGTTATTGACTATGGAGTACCATGCCGGCAGGTAGTCTGAACCCGAGTACGTCCAGGGGTTTTCTAGGGATGTTCAGGATCACCCATGGTTATTACTGATAACTTCTGGTTTATTTGTACTTGCATTTGGTTTTCCTTACCTGTTTACCTTTACTTGCACTTGTTTTCCCCGCTTGTTTTCGTTCAGTCATATTTCACAGCCTATGCTGTTAGACTTTGAGAAAAATGGTTTTCAAATGAAAATGCTTTATTCGCTTTGGGTTAGATTTGAAAATGTAACACTTTGCTTTTCAGAATGAGTTTAAAACTAATGAAATGGAACTAACTTTCGAAAAAGAATAAGGGAAATGTCTCGTGTTTGATTTTCAAGTAAAACATTATGAAAAATTACTTTTATACATTATAGTTCAAACCTGGATTATGTAGATTCTATATTTATTGGCAGTGCTTTGGGACTTGTTGTTGGGCTCACCTACTGAGTACTTTTGTGCTCACACCTATCTTTTACCATTTCAGTCGCAGGTCTTCTGTTTTGAGTCGCTCAGTGTTGGAGCGAGGTTGCTCTCTAGTTGGGTGGTGACCTGAGAGGTCACATGGAGGTACGTGGTTGTGTGGCTTTTATTTATTTTCTGCTGTTAGTGTTTATTTATTCTGTTCTATTTACTTTCGTTTTGGGCTGAAATCGTTCCCAACGATCAAGTCTTAATGCTCGGCACTGGTTGCCATCCCGGGGGGATCGGGAACGCCCCTCGGGACTTGCCGCGGACCGGCTCGGGTGACCGGTTCAGGGTCGACCCGGGTTGGTTCGTGACAAAATGGTATCAGAGGTGGTTCTTGTTATTTGGGTTGTCCGGTAGAAGGAGATTAGGACTGTCAGAACTCGAGGGGTAGGTACGGGAAGAGCGTCGCGAACTCTTGCTCGCACTGATCCTCGAGTTACCAGGGGTAGTTCGGGAATTGTGTCCTTGTCTTTTCTGGTTTGTCTTGGATTGAGAGATGACAATGGAGGTAAGCCGACGTTACGTCGTAATTTCACATGGAGTAGTGACCCATGTGGAGTTCGAGTACGTGGTTTGAATTCCTCCTAGTGGTCGACACTGACTTGGGACATGGCTCACTACCATGTCGCCAGGTTGAGTGTGACTACTAGTCCCTCATTTCAGTGGTTGATGCAAATTTGGATCCTGCTGTTGTTTTGGTTTGTGTGAGTGCGTTGTTGGGAATGAAAAAGGTTTTTGAAAATTGGACTGGTTTCTTTTAAAGGACTTTAAATATATGAAATGGGTTTTAAAACTGGAATCTCTTGACTTGAAAATCTGTTGTTTGCTTGGAATTGGATAAGAATGATTTGGGTTGAAACCTCGGTTCCTCTTTATGAACGTTTGCACATGTGTGAGAATGCATGGAAAGTGTGTGTTGATGCACGTATGAATAGAATGTGGATAAAGACATGTGCAACGGTTCATGAGATTACCTGGGTGTGTATTTGAAATTAAGGGCTTGACCTTGTTTTCTAAATTGGTTTTAAAGAGGAAATGGTTTTGGAAAGTTTTTGGTTTGAAAGCGGGTTGGTTTTTGGAAAGTGATTTTGAGAAAGGGTGGTTTTGAAATCAAAAATGAAAAGGAAATTTTAAGGAGGAGATTTTGTTTTGGGTTGTGTTGTGTTTGATTGGTCCTTGTGCTGACTGTTTTTGATGAAGGCGCTTTTATTGATGTTGCTTCGATTTGATGTTGGTTTTGGCCTTGTGTTTTATATGTCGCTCAGGAAATGCCGCCCAGAAAGGTCCCTAAGGATTCGGATATGTCATGCCCAGTTTTTAGTCCTCCTCAGACTTTGCCTATTCTCCGTGGTGATCAGGGTCCGTTAGAGGCAGTGAAATGGCTCGAGGAAGTGGAGCGTGTCTTTAGAATGTTGGGAACTCCCGATAATGTTAAGGTTCGTGCAATTATGAAGTTGTTTGAGGGTCCAGCTCTGGACCAGTGGAAGATGGTTACCTCACCGTCAATGGAAGGTGAAATGACGTGGGATGTCTTTAAGGTCGTTTTCATCCAATGGTTTGTACCTGAGGAAGTGAAGCTGGAGAAAAAGAGAGAGCTTGTGCATATTCAACAAGGTCAACGGACGGTGAAGGCATATGTTGACCATTTCAAGGAACTGATTCCCTTTTCCTCAGAGGTAGCGTCGCATGAGCTCATGAAGGCCTCTCTTTTCACTGGGGGTCTTCGTCCAGAGATCAAGGAGCGAGTCCTCGCCTCTAAAGACCTTTGTTTCGAGAAGCTGGTGGAGGAAGCTTTCTTGGCTGAGTTAGTTTCCGGTGTGCAGGTGGTTAATCCTTCAGCGTCCCCTGTCGTTCGTAAGAGTTCCCCCTCTAGTGAGGAAAAGGCGCCAGAGATACCTGTTCCTAAGGAGTTATCCCCTTTGGTCCCTGTTCCTAGTTCATCAGATCGTTTAATGGTGTGCTATCAGTGTGGTCGTTTTGGGCATTTAAAGCCGTCGTGTCGCAACCCTCCGAAGACGTGTCATCGATGCGGCCGTCTGGGTCATCTGGAGAAGTTTTGCAAGAAGCGTCGCTTGAAGAGGAAGCTGTGATGGGAGAGTGTCAGTACCTGACTGTGAGGCAGAAGATGCTTCAGCCATCAGAGCCCCAGCCACAAGTCTCGGGGTGAAGCTCGCGCACAGTCAGGAGTCCCCAGGGGTGTGAAGCCTTGGTCCAGGTTTTGAGTTCTATGTTAGCAGTGGAACAATCAAGATCTTCTAGTACTTGTTTTTCTGCTGTTAAGTCTTGACGTTGTTGTACGTTCATTGTTTTACCATGGGGTTATCATGGACTTGTTCTATTATAATCCAAGTAGTCTAGTTTATGTAAATGTGTTGTTTTTCTAAAAAGTGGCAATGGACTTGTTCTATGATAAATCTAAGCGGACTTGTCGTGAGAATGTAATATTCCGAATCGTGTGTCCTTCTTAAAAGTGTGTTTGACTCTCGTGTGGGTTGACCTCGTTTTAGTTATGTTGTCGATGTGGTTATGTTTTGTGGACTTCGGTGGATCATGTCTCCAATTTGATGTCGGTCAAATGTTTTTCTATAGGTTTTCCCTAGTGTTGAAGGTTGTTGACTCTGGTCGAGGATTTAATGTCTTGACGGAAGTGTTGTTTTAATCGTGCAATAGGAGTTGGTTTGAATTGGTTGGGAGTTCCCGCGTCGACCCCCCTTTTCTAGGGTCTTCCTTTTAGATGGTCAACTTTTCTGCACAAGTTGAGCTCTTGTGGTGGGGAGAACCCCTTCGTGTTCTCCCCTCGATCTCGGACCCCAGTTTTCTCTTGAATCGGTCGGGTGTGACCTGTGTAGAGTAAGGTCATCCCCGAGAACCTCAGTTTGCTTCAGTTCCTTTAGTTCTGTTTGGGCATAGACTTGGTTTTTGGCTGACTTGTAACCTGGTGACTTTCTGGGGGCAGAAAGTGTCTGTGGTGGGGAGAATTGTCACACCCCGATCGCGGACGTCCGTAATTTTCCTTCTTTCTTGGTCCCGGTTTAAATTTTTCGAAGATTAATTGTGGTTGGTGGTTTCACGACGGTGTGCGGTCATCGCACCGCTAGCGGTGATCGTGAGTTCGGCCCGGGGAACGATGTGTCCACCCGGCGTTTTAAATATTAAAGTTTTTACATTGACATTTTATTATTATTACTATTTGAGTTGCGTTATTATTATAATTAACTAACTTTTATTTACTTTAATTATTTTATTGTTATGATTATTATTATAAAGTATTATTAAGATTATTATGAAGGTTTGTTCTTATTATTATAAAGCGATTATTATTATCACAACATTTTATTATTATTATTATTATAAGTTTTATTTTTATTATATAAGTTTTATTGTTATTAAGATTATATGTTTTATTATTATTATTATAATTATAATTATTATTTTTATCACATATATATATATAAACCTACCCCTACCCCTAGCCTAACCCTAATCCCGTCCCTCTCCGCCGCCACCCTCACCTCTCTCTCCCTCCAGCCTTCCTCCGCCTTCGCCACACCCAGCAGCAGCCCGCCGCGTCAACCCGACCTCCCCCTCCTACTCGCCCCGGCTTCCTCGCCGCGTTCCCGTCCAGCCGCCGAAGTCCGGCGTCCCGAGCCCTGCCCTTCTCCGGCGCCGGCTCCCGCTTCCCCGTCGCTGACCCGTTCTCCTCCTCGCCCCTGTTCCAGCGCGCTCCCGCCTCTGCCTCCCGTCGAGTCGGTCGTCCCCTCGCGCAGCACCCCTGTTCCGGCTCTCCACGCAGCCTGCGTCCGGCCTCCTCGCCATCCGCCGAGCCCGCACCCTGCTCACCACCACCGTCCCGGACCACCGCTGCTCCGCCCTGCCTCCCGCGTCCGAAGCCGCACCGCCGCCTGGTTCCCCCCCCCCCCCCTGTCCCGGCCTGCCGACCCAGCCGACGCCCCTACCTCCAGCGTCCGCAACCGAACCGGCTCGCCGCCCCTCCTCGGCCTGTTCCTGTCGCCGGCCCTGCCGCCTCCGACCCCGTCGCCAGCGCTCCGCCGGCCTTCCCTCCCTCCGGCCGTCATCCCCGCTCCTCTCCTCCGCCTCGCCTCGTCCCGGCGTCCCGAGGCCGCACCCAGCAGTAGCCCCTCCGCTGTAAGCTTCATTCTTATTTTCTTTTTTTTTATTTTTACATTCTGTTTTATTTAACATGTTAATAACATTATTATTATGTTATAATATTAATATTTTTCTATTATTATTATTGTTGTTAGAATATAATTATGTTAATATTATTATATTATTATTATATTATTATTGTTACTATTATTATTAAATTATTACTTTATTAATATTATCATATTATTAACATCTTATTATTATTATATTATTATTATTATTATTATTATTATAATTATTGGCATTATTAGTATTATCATTATTATTAATATTATTATTATTATAATTATTATTATCTTTATTGTTAGAATTTATAATTATTATTATTTTAATTATCATATTATTATTGTTATTATTATTATTATTATTATTATATCTGTTATTATTTTAATTATTAACTTATTATTATTATTATTATTATTATTATTTATTAATTGATTGATTAAATAATTGTCTATTTATTTACTCAATTAAGTATTTGTTAATTAATCAATTATTTAGTTATCTACTTATTTGTTTATTAATTAATTGATTAATAAATTATTTATTCATTTATTTATCTATTTATTTATTTATTTAGTTATTGATTTATTCATTTTCTTTGTGTATTTGTTAATTAGTTATTTATTTATTTATTCATTTAATTATTTGTCAATTAATTAATTCTTTATTTGTTTACTTATTCTTTCATTCTTTTGGTTATGTTTTATTTTGTTTGATTACCGATTTGTTTATTCTTTTGATTATTTATTTATTCATGTATTTATTATTTATTTACCTATATATATTTATCTTAGTGTTTTTATTTAATTTTAAATAATCCTTTTTCTGTCGCGGGTTGAGTGACGTGCACTTTTTCCACTATTCAGCGTACACAGTTTGTCCGCAAAGGATTGTCCTACTTTCCGTTGAGGTTCCGCCGTCTCCGCGCCTCAGTTTCGAGAGTGTTGGACTTTGTCACGTGGCTTCGGACACACGTCGTGTCATCGCGCCTTGGTTCCAGGGTCGTTTTACCGTCGCGTTTGGATCTTGAGGTAGGTCTCCCTTTGCACTCGCCTTTAAATTTAGAATTTATTTATTCCTTGACTTTTTATTAAGTTTCAGCAAATTCAAAAGTATTACTAAGTAGTTATCTATAGTTTGGTGATCTGCTGATGATAAAAGTTGTTTTAATTCTAGCGTTTCATTAAAAGCGTTTTCTTGGATTTAACTGTGTGCTTCCATGGTAGTTTCGCTGGATGGTTCTTCCTGATTAACGAAAGATCATGTTGAATTGGGTTCTGAAGCGGTTTTGGTGTGTGTAAAATGGTAGGTGTATTGGTTATGGAAAATGGTGTTTTTATTTGAACCTTGATTAGAGGAAGTGCCTTGTGACCTTTAAACTCGATTTTTGGAAACATTTAGCGTGGTTCTTGGTTGTTGAAAAAGAAAAATGTTTTCCTTTGATGCGTGATTAAAATTCTGGATTTCATTTGAGAAATATTATTCTTTCAAAAGGTGTTTAAAGGCCCGTTTGGCTCTTGATAAAAGTGGGGTGCGTTTGGAACTGGGAAAATGATTTCTTACTTGTGATACCAACGTCTTTCAGGTTTGAGATGCTGATTTGAGTTTCTTAAATAATGTTCTAAGTGCGTTTCTGGTTTTCAATCGTGTGGCGTATGTCATGTCCCTTGGAAATGTTTTAGTGTTAGATGTTCAAAGTGTAAATGATATGACGGCCCGGTTGGAACTTTAATAAATGTGAAGTGATTATACTTATATTTATATATATATATACGTACTTGTGAGGGCATTTCTACAGGGGGACTTCCCTTCGAGGGTTGTCGTGTAGCGATGTCCGTGTAAGGGGTTGGCAAGTGCGGTGAGATGAGTCACGCGTGCGCGGGTCTCCCACTTACACAGTGTTACAAAAACTACTATGGGTTCCTGGGCGTCTTGTAGATTATCGAGTGACAGTTGCTTGCTAACCCTGATTAGACGGGTTAGTACCCCCCCTGGAGTTACAGACAGGCCAGGAGGGATGTGCCACTGGTTGGCTGTTAGGGCGGCCAGTTGGTTATTGACTATGGAGTACCATGCCGGCAGGTAGTCTGAACCCGAGTACGTCCAGGGGTTTTCTAGGGATGTTCAGGATCACCCATGGTTATTACTGATAACTTCTGGTTTATTTGTACTTGCATTTGGTTTTCCTTACCTGTTTACCTTTACTTGCACTTGTTTTCCCCGCTTGTTTTCGTTTAGTCATATTTCACAGCCTATGCTGTTAGACTTTGAGAAAAATGGTTTTCAAATGAAAATGCTTTATTCGCTTTGGGTTAGATTTGAAAATGTAACACTTTGCTTTTCAGAATGAGTTTAAAACTAATGAAATGGAACTAACTTTCGAAAAAGAATAAGGGAAATGTCTCGTGTTTGATTTTCAAGTAAAACATTATGAAAAATTATTTTTATACATTATAGTTCAAACCTGGATTATGTAGATTCTATATTTATTGGCAGTGCTTTGGGACTTGTTGTTGGGCTCACCTACTGAGTACTTTTGTGCTCACTCCTATCTTTTACCATTTCAGTCGCAGGTCTTCTGTTTTGAGTCGCTCAGTGTTGGAGCGAGGTTGCTCTCTAGTTGGGTGGTGACCTGAGAGGTCACATGGAGGTACGTGGTTGTGTGGCTTTTATTTCTTTTCCGCTGTTAGTGTTTATTTATTCTGTTCTATTTACTTTCATTTTGGGCTGAAATCGTTCCCAACGATCAAGTCTTAATGCCCGGCACTGGTTGCCATCCCGGGGGGATCGGGAACGCCCCTCGGGACTTGCCGCGGACCGGCTCGGGTGACCGGTTCAGGGTCGACCCGGGTTGGTTCGTGATAGCATGGTACCAAGCTATGTCTTGTGATGCTGAGGAGTTGTTTACATGTTTTTCTTTTGTACTTTTGATTAGTATTGTATTCAGCATTATGACTTGTTTGGCTATTTTCCTAGACATATGTATCATACATCATTTTATATATGTTCTCCAGTTGTTATTACTTCTAGTCTTCCACTGTTTACTTTTTTTATGGTAATATTACTACTTCCGCTATTTCTATTGATTTATTTCTATTGTGTTACTCTACCAATGAGGGCATAGTTTCCCCACTATCACACCCAAATCCCTCACTACTAGTCAGTAGCCTCTTGCGTTCGGGGAAATGCACTTGAGGTCATGTGACCAACCAGGTACGGGGCACCTCTGGGTGGCTCCCGAAACTAGCACTAAAGGAAAAAATACCTATACCCACAGTTAAAAACTATGGGTATAGCCCCCAAAACCGTGGGTATAGGCTATACCCACGGTTTTGGGAACTATGTGGCTGAGTGACGTCGGTATAGGGGTCTTAACCTATACCCACGGTTTGTCAAACCATGGGTATTTTTTTCACCGTTTCAAGGCCTCATACATGCTGTCAAAGTGTTATACCCATGGTTTTTAAACCGTGGGTAAAAATATATAAAGCATGTAGCCTGCAGGTGTTGAACCCGCAATGTCCTGTGACCTGACCGCTAATTTCATCACACTGAACCACTCCAGCTACTCCATTTATATTCATACATATCTATATTTTTAAATATATATTAATCTATGACCGTATTATGAAAAAACGAAGGCAGCGCGTTTCGATCCCGTGTCTGACGGAGCAAGTTCCTAGCGCCTAACCAACCCAGCAAACTTAATTATGTAAATATGTATCTACATTTATATTAATATATTAATATTATTCACGGATTTAGAAAAATTCAAGTCATCAGGATTCGATCCCGTGGTGATGTAGTACACAAACAGACGCCTCACCAACTCATCTATGGAAATTTTGTTAGTTTTTATTTGTATAAATCTATATATATTAATCATACCCATGTTCCCACCAAAGTTTTTTTCGTTGTCCCGCGTAATTTTTGTTCACGCCTTATCACGAGAAAGCTATACCCATGGTTCTATAAAACCGTGGGTATAGGTCTTCTAAAAAAAACCACAATACCCACGGTTTTGAAGAACCGTGGGTATAGGTCTTCAGAAAAAACTCTATACCCACAGTTTGGCCAAAACCGTGGGTAAACGTCATCAAACAAAATCACCTATACCCATAGTTTTGCAGAACCGTGGGTATTGGTCTTCAAAAATAATCTATACCCACGGTTTTGTCCAAAACTGTGGGTATAGGTGACCTACACCCATGGTTTTCGAAAACCGTGGGTATAGGTCCCCATATTATCCCTATACCCACAGTTTTCGAAAACCGTGGGTATAGGCCCATTTTCCAGTAGTGTAGGACGTTGTAAATTGGTATCAGAGGCATTATTTTCTTCTTGACTTACTGTTTGGAGCCTATAGTTAGGGATAGAATGGAATAGGTACTTGGTACTAAGTTGTGCCTAGGAGTAGCTAACCAGTGTATAGGGAAAAGCCAATCTACCTCATTTATTGCAATTTTTTTGGTTTTGCAATTTTACGGCTGACTTTATTTCACCGTTGGGTGACTCACATGTATTGAGTTATTATTATTAATGTTATTAAGGTTATATTTCTATTGCAACCCAAGAAGATGAGGGTATTCCAGCTCATTCATCATATAGTCACTTGCTATAAATCACATGTCATGCATTCTTTCCATGCCATTTAGGGTTCATTAGCGATTTCATGTTGTTGTGGTAGATGTTTTTCTAGATATGCATGTTGTTCTAATAGATGCCTTGATAGAATACCTGCTTTTTGTTAGAGCATTGATTGTGTAAGGTTTTGTTTGAATGAACGCCAAACTGTGGTTCTTGAGGTGTTATGGTCCCTCATGGACTAGAATTTGGTGGATTATTGGCTTTTTTCCTTGTATGTGACATGTATAAGATGCCAAGATTTGATTCATGGGGAGTATGGGCCCTCACAGATTGTAATTTAGCACTTTAATGTTTATTTCAGTGTTTTTCTGGGTTTCGGAGAAGTTTCTGAGGCTTAATGTCTAGAAAAACCCTAGAATACACAGTGTTTAATGATGAATACACACCATGTATTCTTCTATTCAGAAAGAAACTGTTTTTCTTAAGTACATGTCATGTACTGTATATACATGCCATGTAGTCTCTAGCCGTGTCTCAGACTGTGTGGGTGGGTACACGGGGTTTGGAAATCTCTGGTAGGACATGTCGTGTACCATATTTACACGCTGTGGTGTAGAACTGTGTAAATGGTCATGTCACTAGCGACATGGGTCGGTTGAGTCTTTTCTAATACACGTCGTGTCCATCTAAAACATGCCTTGTAGTGTGAGTCGTGTATCTGGCTGTGTCACTAACAACACGGGTTAGTGAAGATCGTCTAGTATATGCCATGTCTAGAAAGAACACGTTTTGTAGTCTTGTTCTATGAGAACTGTGTGGGTTAGCCATGTAGAAGAACTTGGGAAGGGAAAGAAAATTCAACTACACACCTTGTGTTAAGAAAACATGTCATGTGTGGGGTGTTACATGACCAGTTTTTGTAGGAGTACACACCCATGTGAAAGGCTTCAGGGAACATGTTGTGTAGTCGTTATACACGTCATGTATCCATATTTTGAAAAACTATAATTCCTTCATTCTCCTGTTCCATTCATGTTCTTCTAGTTTTCAGTCCTTGATAATCTTGATCTAAGGTGTGTTCTTGACCTTGCAGAGTCATGCCACCAAGATTTCCTCCAGTTGTCCACCAGTTATAGGGAAGTGATCTAACATCGGACATGGCTGATCAGGGACTTCAAGAAGATCTTCTAGTCGTGCCAGTCTTGGCACCAGCCGTCATTCCAAACATAGGTGTTGATACACAGTTCTGATAGGGCTTCATGAGGTTCATACAAACCTTCTGAGGAGTACCACATCCAACCCCTTCTATGGAAGAGTTGATGCGGATTTTACAGTAGCAGCATCCTCCAAATTTCATAGGGGATGGATGACCTTAGGCTATAGCGTCATGGTTAGAGGCCATGATTTATATATTCGAGTATCTGAGGATGCCTCCAGAGAGGATAGTCAACCTCGCTACATATATACTTCAGGATTCCTCCAAGAGATGGTGGGATGTGATCTCACAGGCAGGATGCCAGCAAGTCATGGCCTGGGATGAGTTCCAGCGTGCCTTCTACGACTACTTCTTTCCGAATACTTTGAGGGCCGATCGAGCCCGAGAGTTTATGAGTTCGGAGCAGGGTACTCTTTCAGTTATGGAGTATTTTTATCGCTTCAATGAGCTACAGAGCTTCATGCCTATTCTAGGAGGTGATGAGTTATTCTTGGAAATAAAGTTTGAGGGTGTTCTGAGGTATGACATCTGATCATAGGTGAATATCTTTAGGTTGACATCTATCACTTCTACAGTCAATTAGGCACTGATTATGGAGAAAAATATGAGGGATTCTATAGTTGTGAGCTAGGGAGGCTCGACGTCTGGAGTTAGTATCTCTTATGCTAACAGTAGGAAGCGCCATAGGGAGTCTATGTGCGGTGATCTGAGGAGGTGGGAGATATCTTTTAGTAGCCAGGTGGTGTGCTATCAGTGTGGAAAGGGTGGGAATATGAGGCCACATTTCCTGATAGACCTAGTGGAGTGTCGATCATGTCGCAATATGGGTCACCTTTAGTGCTTCTATCAAATCTTCTCACCAGCAAATGGTGACAGGGGTTCTTCTATGACTCCTCATTTCGGAACAGCAAAACCATTTTCTCATCAGTCTGGGAACTGGAGTTCATTCGGCCATTTGGGCCAAGGTGGAGGGAATGGATGTGTTAGCCAGTCTCCATGATTCCAGGGACATCAGGGTGGATCAGCTCAGGGTGGGGAGGCAAGGTCACAAGGTCGTGGTGCATGTAAGACTTTTGCAGTGGAGCAGACCCAGCAGGAGCAAGATTCTGGACCTTCTACAGTACGAGGTATGATCTTAGTTGCCTCATTTTTAGCTTCTTCTCTTTTCGATATAGGGGCTTCCCATAGCTTTATATATGTTGTTGTTGAGGAGAGCCTTGGGCTTTATATCTTTTCTTCTGGTGTTATCATGATGTTAGACACTCCGTTGGGGGCTAGAACAGCTGGTGTACATCAGTGTAAGGAGTTCCCTTTAGAGGTTGGTGGGTGTCACTTCTTATGGGATCTCTATGTCCTAGAGATGATAGGTTATGATTTCATTCTCAGAATGGATTGGTTAGTTACCTTCCAAGCTGTTGTCAACTGTTATCATCGTAGCGTAAGTTTCACATCACTAGAAGGCATATCGTTTCATTATAAGGGAGAATGGGATGTTTATACGAGTAGAGTGGGACCTAATCATCATGGTTTGGGAGGATTTACATCCCATATTTCTAGTCTATATCTGGATGACTAGGGGACCTCGCAGATGAACATTCCTCCTGTAGTAGATCGTTTCAGTGATGTCTTTCGAGAGGACTTTTCAGGTTTACCTCCAGAGTGAGAGGTAGACTTTTCTATCGAGATGGATCCTGGAGCGGCACTGGTGTCCATACCTCCTTATAGGATGGCTTCACCTGAGTTGCAGGAGCTCAAGAAGCATTTGGAGGAGTTTTAGGCAAAGGGTTTTATCTTACCCAGTACTTCTCCTTGGGGTTCGTCTGTCCTATTTTCGAAGAAGGCAGACGGTACCCTCAGACTTTGTGTGGATTATCGGAAGTAGAACTAGTTAACTATCAAGAACCTATATCCATTACTGAGTATTGATGATATCATTGATCATCTTTGAGGGGCCCGGGTGTTCTATAATATTGACTTGAGATCCGGTTATCATCATTTGCATGTTAGACCATTAGATATACCTCTTATAGACATTTGGAGCCGGTGTGGTCTATACAAGTATATGGTTATGCCTTTAGGTCTCCCAAATGAACCTACAGTTTTCATGGAACTGATGAACCAAGTGTTCCTTCCATACTTGGATTATTTCGTGGTATTCTTCGTGGACGATATCTTGGTGTACTCTTACACTTGATATGACCATGCCACCCATATTGAGATCGTTTTTAGTACACTGAGAGAGCATAAGTTATATGTTAAGCTCTCTGTTTCAGACACTTTTACGTCGGGGCGTGCGCGCGTGTCTGTCACACATGGGAGGACGTGCGGCTTGCAGCCCCGCATTCCCGCTTTCTAAAGGCGGGCGGAATCTGTTCCTTCTTCAGGGATGTCTACTCCTTGATCGAAACCGGGATGATGGGATGTTGGTTCTTCCTTCTGTGGATTCCTCCTCAGAGCTCGTCACCTAATCCGGGTCTCCCTCATAGATTTAAGATGGCTTCGTGAAGCTCATTCTCGACGTCATATCTACATGGACGCCAGTTTATTACGCTGCTTCCGTCAAGACGCTTCAAGGGGTCTTGTCGGGGCACCAACCTTTGGTGAGGACAAAGGTCATGTTGGGATGTCGTTGGCACGTCTTGATGCTGGGGATCAACATGTCTGTCTTCTGACCCTTATCACGGGGCTTCTTGAGCGCGCGGAAGCCCGAGGCATCCCACATCAAACGCGGGGAATGTGTACCGTTTGAGGTTTTCCTCAGCTTCCCATGTTTAACACGGGGTATGTCACAAGTTTAACGTCTTGCGGAGATGGATCGGATTGATCGAAACACTGAGAGTGGACCAGATTAAAGGACCCCCCCTAGGGGGAACACCGATGTTGGGGCCAGCACGTGGGCGGCTTACCAGATACTATGGAGTGGGGTGGAGTGGCATGATCTCACCGGGATGTGGTGGCCCAGGTAAGGATCAGGATGGATGATGGAGTGAGGCATGGGGATTATGCCCTGAGACGGCCCGAGAGGGGGGATACAGTTAAACTTCATGCAGGACGAGGGCATATAGTTTAACGTCATGCGGGACGAGGAATTTGGGGCTTACGCTCTGAGGCGGACCATGGTGGGTATGGGGGTTACGATCTGAGGCGGACCATGGTGGGTATGGGGCTTACGCTCTGAGGCGGCCCATGGTGGGTATGGGGATTACGCTCTGAGGCGGCCCATGGTGGATAGGGAACCGACGTGGAGAGGTCGGAACAACCGGGTCGTGGGCTTGAACCTCATGGAGGCTTCCTATGTACCATGCGTTAGCACGGATCAAAGTCCACGTAGTTCGCTGGCATGGGGCTTACGCTCTGAGGCGGACCATGGTGGATAGGGAATTGACGTGGAGAGGTCGGAACAATCGGGTGGTGGTCTTAAACCTCGTGGAGGATTCCTACGTACCATGCGTTAGCACGGATCACAGTCCACGTAGTTCGCTGGCATGGGGCTTACGCTCTGAGGCGGCCCATAGGAGGATGTCATGGTTGATGCGCGCTCTAAGCCCACGTGAGTCATGCTCGGTGTGGGAAACAAGAGGTAGCAGGGACCAGACGATCACGTCGCGAAGGGTGCGTCCATGAGAAGCGGAATGGGGCTTACGCGTTGAGCGGCCCAAAGAGGAAACAGGGGCTTACGCGTGGTTAGCGGCCCTGGGTGTCGGGGCTTACTCCAGGGTGGTGGCCCGTGGTGCGACAAAGCACAGTGGGAAAGGGACTCCACTGGCCTTGGCAGGGGGGAAGTACGAAGATGCATGGTTGCAACCTTCCGTAAGAGAGGCTAGGGGATTACGCTCTGAGGCAGCCCTTCCCCTGTGGACAAACGCCACTCCGACAAGGAGGATCTCATTCCATGCGAGGAAGAGTCCATTCCCGTGGAGACGAGAGGCGTAAAAAATGTCCGAGCTAGGGGGACCCTGCGTGCGAAGCACAAGGTTGGACCACAGTTTAACGTCATGTGTTAAGGACGAGGTGCTTAGCAGTTTAACATCCTGCAGCTTGGATGAGGTGGGTTTGCTCCACACCCCGAGGGCTTACATGCCCAACTCCCTCTACCCCTTGTGGGAGGGAAGGCATCGGCAAGGCCGTAGTGAAGGGGGCCGTAGGGATAACCACTGGGTGGTCCACGTTAGCATGGCAATGCGAAGAATCAATAGTCGTTAGCATGCCTATGCGGAGAATCATAAGGCAAAGAAACTCAACGGGAAACACCGCCCAAGGGACCTTGAGGTTACTTCCCACGAGCCTGGAAGGCCGTACGGGAAAAACACGCATGGCGCGCATGCCCAGCAGGGGAGACATCAGGTGCTGGTGCAGAAAGGCATCCAAGGGGTGTCAAGGTGAAGGGTCCTGGGTTTTGCGCACAAAGATAAGGTTTGCGCACAAAACACCGGGATGGCGTGCAATTGGAGCGAAGGAATTGTGCGCGGAGAGGGAATGGCACGCAGGGTATTGCGTGCACGGAAGGGAATTGTGCGCACTGGACACAGATTGCGCGCAAGGAAGGAACTCAGAGGAGGGGGCAAATTCACTTAAGCCGGTGGAGTTGCGCGCAAAGGCAAACCCCGGGGCAAAGTTGCGCGAAAAAAGAGATTACCTGGAAGTCATATTGCACGTGGGGGGAGTAAAATTGTGCGCTCGAGAGCAGATCCGAATTCCTCAACCCCCAAACTATCGGGGGTCACTTTCTATTTATAGGCCCCAGGCGGCGCGGAATCCAGGCGGCGCGCGCAATCTTCCGCGCCGGGAGTCGTCGGCGCACAAAATCTCACTGCGCGGAACCAGGGTGCGCAAATATTGCGCGCCTCATCGGCTCGATTACCCGAATCCCAGGGATACTTCGCACGCACAACATTATTTTGGGTGGATCATCCTTTATTTCGCACACCACTTCCCAGGCCTCCGGATTGGGCATCTAACTCCGAATATGACTTCGCTTCGTCACTTCGAAACTTCCTCCAGGAGTTACGGACTTTTTTGGCGTCTACAAATTCCCCCCCTTGGAATTGGATCGGTGAGAGGTCGCAACGATCGGATTCCAAGAGAAACGCTGAAACGTCGAAGCAGGGCCCCTCCCGGGCGTGTAGCGCGCAAACAACTGACTCGGCGCGCAAAAGGACGGATCCGCGCGGAATTCTCTTCCGCACGGCGCAGAACCCTAGCATCGCCTATAAAAAGGGGCGTGGGGTCGCAAATCCATACTGAAGCTTTTCCGCGCGATAGGCTAATCACTCTCATGCGCGAAATTGCTCTCGCGGCTGCGCATAAAAACACTCTGGCAGCGCTGAATCCCTTCCGAATTTTGGCTGTATTTTCGCGCCTGCTCAGGGTATTTCGCACCTAGCGTGCCGATTGAATGCCCATCGCTAGGACTTCACGCAACTCCTATAGATTTCGCGCATCACTCTTTGATTCCGCGCACTACGTCCTGATTTCGTGCAACTCCCGAAAAATTTGAGATGGCCGCAAACCGAGTTGATGAGGGGGAAGTCGCTGCTCGTAGGACAGAAATGGCGGTGAACGAGGAGTTTTATGGTTCCAAGGTGATCGTTTCTAACAATATAACCTTGTTCAATCTGCTGACCCTAGCCCAGAAGACGTATCCACTGTCCGACAACCTCCCGCTCTGGAA
The DNA here is from genome assembly GCA_963277665.1 of Viscum album. Classification (NCBI taxonomy): domain Eukaryota; kingdom Viridiplantae; phylum Streptophyta; class Magnoliopsida; order Santalales; family Viscaceae; genus Viscum; species Viscum album. The sequence continues at coordinate 411,020,427 of OY728130.1, forward strand.
CTTTGGAATCCTGGAGGAGGTGCCCATGTCGGGCTTCGAGGTGGACACGCTGCGGTCATGGGTGACCCAGGAGGACGAGATTCCTCGCTACAACATTACCAAAAATGGCCATCCTTCTAGGGAAACTATACATATGGACATATATGTTCTGAACCCAAGGACTAGGACCATTACTGGGGACGAGCCTGTCTCAGATAATTCTCCGGCCCTCTACATGAGCACATTCCGTCAGAGCATCACGGATGATACGAAGGGCTGGCTGAAGGATTGGGACCTGCGGTCCGGGGGAAACTTCACCAACGAATGGGCCTGGGCGTTCTGGTTTTGCCATACCTGTGAGCAATTAGGGGATCAACTGCGGTATATCGGCCTATTCGAGGCGGTATGGACATCGCAGTTCCACTTCCACCGTCAACCTGAACTCGGGCCAGAGCTATTCGCCCGGTGGTCTCCTGACACCAACACATTCCACCTTCATCATGGGAAAGTTGGCATCAGTATCTGGGATGTTCACTGCATCGGGGGTATCCCACTGGAGGGATACCAATACGACGAGTTCATTCCACCAAAGAACACCTGGGAGTACAAGTCACGAACGCCCATGCTGACGTGGAACCTACTGGAGTTGGCCAAAGAGAGGCTGGGGGTCAAGGAATTCCTAAAGGACATCGCCTATAAGGGTCGGTTCAGGTTGTTCCTTGAGAAGGATCTGGTCGTCAAGATGTCGGTCCGGGGTAAACGGTTCCCAACCGCGGCTCAGAGGAGTAGCGATGGGTCATACTGGAGGAACCTGGAGGCGGGGCAATATCAATCATGGGGCTATCGCGTCATCGAGGCCCAGGACCCGAATGTTTGGTATTCCGGGTTCCTTTCCGCCTTCCTAAGCGGGTGGCTCCTGCCGGTGCGGGACGTGAGGATGGGCGTCCGTCCAGCAACACTAGTGATGGTGGGCACCATGGACGCCAACAAACGTTTCAACTTGGGTGTCCCCGTACTGGCCAAGCTGTATGCCATCCTGGGATGCATCTCACGAGGGGGTCGCCTCGGAGAGTATGTGGCCCCTTCCAGATTTTCCATGGCGGGTGGAGGAGCCATATCGGCGGGTACACTTTCCCAAACGTCGTTCGTCCTTCGGGCAATGGTCTGCGACCATCCTTGCTAAACATCGCAAGGGTGGTGCCGATAACGCTCAATGAGGAGGGCGTGAGAATCCGCATTGGAAACCATGCCAACTTCAACTTCAGCCCGTTCCCCACCCCAGTCAGCCAGATGGTGGACAACGGGCGAGGCTCTCTGGAATAGCAGGAATATTTCCAGAGCATTCGGGGTGTGGTGGTCGTGGCTCGGATCGACAGGAAGGTGATCTGCGAGCCTTACGTGCCATACCGATTCGCCAGGAAGTTCAGGTGCCTCCAACGAATGCTGAAGAAGGTATTCATGTATTTCTAGTAGGAGAAGAATCCCTGCGTCCTATTCTAGATGTGGTTGATGTTCACCACCTTCGGCTCTGGCGAAGTCATTACCCTTCCTCCCACCGGGGTTGATGCTGGCTTAGCAATCGAATATGCCAAACACTGGACCGTCGCATACCCTGAGGGGATTTTATGCAAGCGAGTCCGGCAACTCGAGGTTACTCATACGGAAACTGGACGATGGGGGAGAAGGCAAGGGACTACCGGAAGAGGGGAACCAGGGGTGCTTCAGGCAGCGAGGCATGCACAGGCCAGGACTTCAGCAGTAGGAACATCACGCAGCGCCGCCGTGTCCTCGTTACCCATAGGGGGGTCACATGAGGCGGCCAGGGAACTGCCTAGGAAGCAGATAAGATACCTGCTCGAACCTTCCCAAGATGCAATTATCTCGGCACTGTGGTTGGCTTGGATGAACCTGCGGCAATCGCTGAGCGTTGAAGCCATCTGGCAGAAGATAATGAAAAATGGGATCCAACTGCCAGAGGTCAGGCTTATTCGAATTACCGACCGGGTGAACTTCAATCAGCGGCATGCTTATTTGACGGTCGTGGACACATACGCACGCCAAAGGGGTCGGCGTGCGGAGCCACCTTTCTTAGTGAAAGTGATGCTTGGCCAGGAGCATGATCCGGAAGCAATGCCGCCAGGAGAAGGCGACAGCGACGAGGAGTCGGAGGGGGAGGAGGATACCGGAGAAGACGAAGGAGAAGGAGAAGACGAAGAAGAAGGAGAACCCAAAGATGAGGGGTCTCAAGGGGTGACCCACCAAGGGAGTCTCTGAGAGAGCGGCGAGATTTTCGGATCTGATCTTGACATAACCGAGATACTCGAGGTCTATCTCTATCTTCATTCATTTTCCTTATTCATCCATTCTCCTTTTCAACTTCTAACCCATTTCCTTGCCTCACTTAGGAGGACCTGAGTGTTGGACGGGCGTCCCCAACAGAGGAGGGAGGAGAGGAACCGGTGGGACATAATGGGGATCTGACACCCATCATTGAATTAACAAGCGCAGAGGGGTATCCTCTTATGGTAGCTCCTGCAGCGGCCAGAACACTGGAGACCGACGCTCTGGATTCCTGTAAGTCTCACACTTCACTACTGGCACTTGTTATCAAAAGATCCCCACTAATCAGTGTATGCCTTGCGCAATGACCTCAACATTGGAGGCTCGTCAGGCTGCGGAGCTCGGGCCATCTGTGAGCGGACCAGTGGCGGACATACCACCTCATTCAGAACATGCTCCCCGCACTGAGTCAACCCTGGAAACTGGTGAGCAGGGGACAGTGGACATCGGCGGTGTTGTTCCTGAGGTGGGGTCGGAAGCTGTCGAGGGCACCGTCGCTGCAAGGGAGAGAGAGGAAGGTCGCCCAAACGTCGAGGATCATATTCCTCACGAAGACATCCCTGGGGAAGATTCTGCTGCCGATATGCTGGCTTCCTTCCCTACATACCGACCTACTGACCCTGAGGAGGTAGATGACTCGGACTCAGAGGAAACTGAGGAGAGCCGGATGACACGGAGCAAAGGGTGGAAGTGTATCCAGCGCTTTCTCAGACAGCCCCAGTCGGATTGGCTGAGGCGGATGGGATCACTCCAGACCTGGCTGCGCTTCCTGTGCGCCGGAGGGGTCGACGCTCAGCGCCTTCATCTGACGGTTCATGATTACATGGCTGAGAAGATACGTGATTGCAGCCGGCACACCAATGTTGCCCAGTGCTGGGAAGGATCGTCAAGTGCCCAAACGTTGCTGAGGGTGGAGTAGGAAGTCCAGCACCTCGAATGGAAGGCGGAAGATAAGGAGGACTTTATCGTAACATGCTCTGAGCTTGTGGACCAACTGACGGCCCAGCTGTCTGATGCGTAGGAACAACTAATGGAGGCGAGTCACCAGATGACCGGACTTCGAACCGAGCGGGCACAGGCACAAGATAGGGTTGGCAAGCTGCGCTCTGTGTCGGATGATGAGGAGAGAATCTTCAAGGAGTGGGAAGAAGTCCTGGAGGCCACCAGCCAAAGGGTAGCAGCGCTGGAAAGGTCGATTCAGCACGCCGATCCTTAAGGGACTTATTTTGGCCATCTCATGAACCTATTGCTTGTATCGCTCACCATCTCAATCCAATACAAGGACAAATCCATTTATCTTGGTTTAATATGCTCAACCATAATTCCGAAATGACTAACAACCCATCACTAAGCTCTTGTGGGTCACACCTAACGCGAGAAGAAAAGGATACTCGGGTCATCATCCCGTCCAACTACGGGGAATTGACCAAGCCTCAGGCATCCAAAATTGGGCCTGGATTTATAAGGAGAAGACCTCAGACTAATTGATATATCACCTTCCCAATGTTCTCTGACACACGAGCTGGGCAATGCTGGGGCATTGAAATCCATCTGAACATAGGGAGATGGAAAGAAAAGGTGAATCACACTAACTGAATTCGTAACACTGTGGGGCGCGAAGATGGAGGATAACTGTTAACCATGACGGAAACACAGCATTTATATCATGTTGGCCTGGAGTGGGGACAATAAATGAGGGCTGACCGCTGACCATGTTCGCAACACGGGGCCTAACTCAAATATCGCTGGTCAGTTTCCCGTAATGTTGGCCCAGGACAGCAAGCGGACTATAGGTCTATCATCCATGTTGCTACAATAGGTGGACCAAAGGTCTGCCATCCATATTGTGGCAGCAGGCGGACCAAAGTCTATCACCCATACTGTTAGGGGGTCCCATCAAACATGACCAGCCCTCCGGAACGTTGGCCCAGGACAGTAGGCAGACCATAGGTCTGTCATCCATACTGTTAGGGGGTCCCGTCAGACATGAAAGAGAATAAGGATCTGAATAAAGGGGCACACAAATCGTGGAAGGTGGAGTGGTGGTTTGTTCGAAAAGATTCTAACAGTACCCAAATTTTGCCACCGTGGCATAGGCACATCAGGCAGACGTACCAACCTGGTCATGGGTCATTCCAATTTTCAGGCAGGACCTCTCTGGAGAGAGAACTACCGCTTCCCATTACTACCATGGGGCATCCCGAACTTTTTCGGGGTGGATGTTACGATTACACAACTTACCACGAAGTCAGGCCAAGTGGGCGACAATAAGGAGGGACGGGGTTTGATAATCCCTGGGGTTGGACCCAAGGTGAAATGTCCAGGCGTTCCTATGTATCTCATTAGGATGAGAATCAAGCCACACATAGTTCTGAAAAGGCAGTTTAACTTCACGCTGGACGAAATACAGTTTAACGTCGTGTGCGATGGGGGACACATCTCATCTGGGGACAGGCACGACACGGCGAGTAACCCGACGTGAATGAGGACATAATCCTGCACTACACCGTACAATCCCACAAGAGAGACTGAGTCGTGGAAAGCCAAGCAAAGGATCTTAGTTTTAAGTCTTAGAATTCGGACCAGAAAAGGTTAGGCTGGGCCTGTGGGGAAGTTCCCAAGCGCTCCTACGTATCTCATAAGGATGAGAATCAAGCCATACGTAGTTCTTGAAAAGGAAGCACGACGCGATGGGGTGCCTGCGTAAAGGATTCGTGCGGGTCTAGCCCTCACACCAAAAGAAGCGGCATTTGATATATCTTGTTTGTTCTTGAAGGTAAATTGTTTTTCTTTTGTGGGGTGACTGGCCTAGGGTAGAAGTTCCTAGCGTCTCCACAAGAATCAATCTATAGCGGGCATTGACAAGCGGCATGGTAATCGACCAATACCTGGCGTGATGCCCCCCATGGGGAGGTCATCACAATGCGGTGCCATTTTTCGTCGTGTGTCCAGGACGATATCATCACAGTTTATGGTCATATGGTTTGGACCAACAACACAGTTTAAGGTCGTATGGTTTGGACCAGCAACAGAGTTTAAGGTCGTATGGTTTGGACCGACAACATAGTTTAAGGTCTTAAGGTTTGGACCAACAGCACAGTTTAAGGTCATATGGTTTGGACCAACAGCACAGTTTAAGGTCTTAAGGTTTGGACCAGAAACACAGTTTAAGGTCTTAAGGTTTGGACCAGCAACACAGTTTAAGGTCGTATGGTTTGGACCAACAACATAGTTTAAGGTCTTAAGGTTTGGACCAACAGCACAGTTTAAGGTCATATGGTTTGGACCAACAGCACAGTTTAAGGTCTTAAGGTTTGGACCAGCAACATAGTTTAAGGTCTTAAGGTTTGGACCAGCAACATAGTTTAAGGTCTTAAGGTTTGGACCTCCAGGAACTCGCACGATGTGATACAGCATACCTGATGCGGGTGAGGGCATAATCCCATACCATCACCGTGCGCGGTTCCGATAGAGGAGCCACGGGCCAAAGGGGCCTACGAGGGTTCAAAAATCAGGGAGGGATAGGAGATGTTATCTCCCAGCTATGCTGGGCCCAAAACGCAATGTCTGGGCGACTCCTCGTTCCCCATGGGGATGAGGGTCAAGCTGCATGCAACCTATAGAGAAGAAACCCAAGCACATACTCTGGCGCTCAGATCGCGGGAGCCCCGAGAGATACAGTTACGCAGCTCGGTCCGGCTGATGTGTGGGGGTGTACTGAGGTTTAGTACAAGGAGTTTCGGGATTCTACCTTGACACGGTGGGGCGGAACATAGTTTGAACCATGCCACCAACACTCAAGGCCCAAGGAAACTGGCATGACGATCGAGGATTACTGCTGACCATGTTCGCAACACATCATCCTGTCGCATTAGCCTAGAAGCAGGGGAAAACAAATGAGCATCAACCGTTGACAATATTTGCAACATGGGATTTGTATCAATTTGTCGCCCAAAACCCTTGGGGGCATTGGCCCGTGATGGTAGGAGATCCCTTAGGCGTTGTATCCAGGTCGTTCTTGGGGGTCCCTCCGGGTGTGAAGGATGGTGGTGCCTGAATGAAGGGGAACACGAAGCTTGACAAGTGGACAAAAACTTGTCTAAGTTGAATCTGACACTCCCGATCCTAGGCCAGAGTACTCTGAACACATTAGCAGACCACCGGAAAGGGTCAAAGGGATCAGTCTGAGAGCGGCCAAAAGACGGCGGGTCCCTGGGAAAAAGAGGGGGGATTAATGCCAAACACCCTGGCAACCGGGAGATCGTGGGATCTCTTAAGAGGTGGGGCTGGACCTGACATCTAGGTGTTCAGGAAGTCCTACGTATCCCATAAGGATGGGAATAAATCCATACATAGTTCTAGACGTCGCCTTTTAATGTCATGGGGAACATGACATAGGATGGATAATCCTGAGGACAAGGTGCGCGTGGTGAAGCTATTGCAAACCCGATGTGAATGAGGACATAATCCCATACCATGACACATGATCCTGTGGTCAAGGTCCCAAAGGAAAGACAGACGCGATAGTGGACCTCAAGCTGGACCCAAAGACGAAAGGTCTGGGTGCTCCTACGTATCCCATAAGGATGGGAATCAAGCTAGACGTAGTTCTTAGAAACACGGTTTAACTTCATGTAGGATGAAATACGGATCTTAGTTTTAGGTCTTAGAACTCAGACCCTGAAAAGGACGGAATTTGGTAATTCCTGGGGCTAGACCCAAAACGAAATGTTCGGGCGTTCCTACGTATCTCATTAGAATGAGAATAAAGCCGCATGTAGTTCTAGAAAGTCAGTTTAACGTCATGCTAGACGAAATACAGATCTTAGTTTTAGGTCTTAGAACTCGGACACAGGAGCCCAGATGTAGGGAAAAATGTAGTTTAAGGTCATGCTGGACCGGGTGCAGTTTAAGGTCATGAAGGACCATACAGTTTAAGGTCATGCTGGACCAGGTGCAGTTTAAGGTCATACAGGACCATACAGTTTAAGTTCATGTTGGACCAATAGTTTAAGGTCATGTTGGACTTGGTGCAGTTTAAAGTCATGCAGGACCATACAGTTTAAGGTCATGCTGGACCAACAGTTTAAGGTCATGCTGGACCTAGTGCAGTTTAAAGTCATGCAGGACCATACAGTTTAAGGCCATGCTGGACCAACAGTTTAAGGTCATGCTGGACCTAGTGAAGGCTTAGGCAAAGTACTACTTGAGGAACCTGGCGTTGGTGGGAGGAGTTACACGCTCACCATCCACAGTCAGCAGGGAATACGCACCATTGGGATAGACCTTATGGACAATAAAAGGCCCCTCCCACTTGGGCTCCAAATTGGGTGGTTTCCTACTGGGAATCATTGGCGCTCTGAGAGCCAGCACCATATCACCTTGAAGGAAGGAGCGAAGGCGAACCTTCTTATTGAAAGCTCGATCCATCCTGCTTTCATGCCTTTCCATGTTATGTAAAGCACGAAGCCTAATTTCGTCCAGTGCTTCCAATTCGGCTAGACGGATTTCGGCAACTCTATCTGACGCTTTATGGTCGTAGAACACCGTGCGTAATGAGGGAAACTGGATCTCGATGGGCAGGACGACCTCAGCTCCGTACACCAGGGAATACAGAGTCACCTGGGTGGAGTTACGAGTCGTCGTCCTAAAGGCCCAGAGGGAGTTGGGGAGATTGTCTAGCCAACTTTTCTTGTTCTGACCAACCATTTTTTGCAGAATGTTAGAGAGGGTTTTGTTAAACGCCTTAGTCTATCCATTCTCCTGCGCATGATAGCAGGAGGTGTAGTTAGAGAAAATGTTGTACTTGGTTTACAATTTCTTCATCTCGGCTGCTCGGAAGTTGGTTTCGTTATCCGTGAGGATAGCGTGAGGTACTCTAAACCGGTAGATGATATTGGAGCTCACGAAGTCAGCGATAGAACAAGCCTTGACTTCCTTGAGAGGGATTTCCTCTGCCCACTTTGAGAATAAATCCGTAGCGGTCAAGATAAACCGGCATTGGCGGGCTGTCGCCGGTGGGTAAGGCCCTATGACATCCAACCCCCAGACTGCAAAGGTCCAAGAATACTTGGTAGTATATAGAGGCTCCGGTGGCCGATGCACAAATTTAGCATGAACTTGGCACGCCTGACACCTCTTGGAATACTCGATGCAGTCATGGATCATGGAGGGCCAGAAGTATCCCAACCTCCGAATCTGGTGGGACAACTTCGACCCGGCCTGGTGGGTGCAACAGGAACCAGCATGCAATTCTTGCATGACCTGTGGGATCTCGACTCCTTGAAGACAACGGAGGAGAACACCGTTAAATCTGCGCCTGTAAAGGAGCTACTCACAGTTGGGACCACTTTGAAGGGTGAACTACGGCGCGCGGCGTCGGATTCGTTCTCGCTCTACTTGGTCCAGCGGAAGATTGTCGTGCTGGAGATATTCAACCAAGGGCATCCTCCAGTCAAGAACTGTCTTGATCACCATGCCTGAAGCCCCTGAGGGTCCTGACGTAGGGGCTCTAGTGGTGAGATGGTTCACTCGCGGTCCACGATCTCCCTCTGGAATAACAGGAGCAATGAATCTCTGGTGCGCCACGTGGATGATTAGGTCATCCTGTTCGGCCTCCGTGAGTGATGCGGTCAGGCTGGCCAAAGCATCTGATCGACTGTTCTATGACCGAGGAATGAGAATGACCTCTGTTCAGGAGGGGAACTTAGCCATTAGACGGAGGGTGCACTCCAGCAATGGCACGAGCTCTGGCTTCCTGACATCATAGTCACCATTGACCTTCTTGATGACTAGCTCAGAGTCCCCTTTTACATAGATATGGGGTATGTTAACCTCCAGATCCAACTCGAGGCTAGTGATGAGGGCATGATACTCTACCTCATTGTTGGTGCAGCCTTCTGACAACATGAATGAATATGGAAGAACGGCTTGCTTCGGGGTGATGCAGATGATACCCAGGCCCACTCTGTTAATCCTAGGATCGTTGAGCCTTCTACCGGTAGGGCTTCGGGAGGCGCCGTCAAAGTGCATCTGCTAGAATGGGATGGCGTGATCAACTAAGAGGATTGCCTCATCAGGAAAGCCTAGATCCAGTGGCTAGTCCGCAGAGGTTGGGTGGGAAGCTAAGAAGTCTACCAATGCTTGTCCTTTGATGGCCTTCTGAGGTACGAACCTAATGTCGAACTGCTAGAGGATCACCGCCCAGCGTGCCAATCGGCCGGTCAACATAGGTCAGTTCAGGATGAATTTCAACGGGTCTACTCAAGAGACCAACTATACCTCGTGGTGCTGCAAGTAGTGCCGAAATTTCTGCATGGAAAATACAAGTGCCAGGCAGCTCTTCTCGATGGGGGAATATTTAATTTCCGCATTGAGGAGCATGCGGCTGAGGTAATAGAGGCTATTCTCTGTTCCCTCGTTGTTCTTATGGGCGAGAAGTGTGCCGAGGGATCGCTCTAGGGCGGTCACGTAAAGGACTAGTGGCTTTCCAGAAACGGGTGGCATCAAGACCGGAGGGTGAATTAGATACTGCTTGATTTCCTCAAAAGAAATCTGACACCCTTCATCCCATTCTTAGGCGGCGCCCTTCTTCATGATCCGGGAAAAGGGCTTACACTTTCCAGCCAGATTCGCAATGAATCAGCGTATATAGGCTAAGTGGCCTTGGAGGCCTCGAAGCTCCCGAATATTACTCGGGGGAGGCATCTGACGGATGGCCTTGATCTTCTCTAGGTCGATCTCGATGCCTCGATACCTAACAACGAATCCAAGAAACTTTCCGGAGGTGACCCCGAAGGCACACTTCAATGGGTTCATCTTCAGGTGGCGAGAACGGAGGAAGCTGAACACTTTATCAAAGTATTTGAGATGGTCCTGGCGCTGACGAGATTTAACCACCAGATCATCCATGTAACACTCCTCCAGCATCTTGAGAATCGTCTTGAATATGAGGTGCATGGCCTACTGATAGGTGTCACCTGCATTCTTCAGGCCGAAGGGCATAACCCGGTAGCGGAAATTACCCTGGGGGGCCCTGAAGGCATTGAACTCTTCATCCTCGGGGGCCATCTGGATTTGGTTGTATCTAGAGTACCCATCCATGAAGGAGAGGGCTTGGAACCCGGTTGTTTCATCGATCAGTCGCTCTGTCACGGGACGGGGAAAGTCATCCTTCGGACAGTGGCGATTGAGATCGCGGAATTCGATGCAGACCCTGATCTGCCTGTTCTTTTTCCTAACGGGCACAATGTTGGCTAGCCACCTGGGGTACTGGACTTTCTTGATGAAGTTGGCCTTGATGATCTTATCAACTTTGGCCTCAACCATGGCACTGTGAGAGGGGTGCATCTTTCTGGGAGGTTGATTGAACCCGTGATGGTTTGTTGGGATGCCAAGGTGGTGGACGGCTACCTGGCGATCTAGTCCTGGCATCTCGTCATAACTCCAGGAAAACACATCACGGTGCATTCTGAGGAAGTCTATGTACTGTTACCGTTCCTCGGGGGGCATAGCGGCGCTGACCAATGTGGGTCTCGGGTCCGCCTCGCTACCGAGGTTCACCTGCACTAACTCATCGACCGTGGTGGAGACGCCCTCCTCAAAGGCAGGAGGAGCATCTTCCATGTCCTCATCTCCACTTGTGGAAGGTTCATCCATGGGGGGAGCCGTTTCAGGGCTTCCAGACCCTGATGGGGAGCTGGCGCTGGCTTGGCCAGCGGAGGTCATCACGACGGGAGACTCATGCGCTGCGGAGACCATGGCGACGAAGGCAGTTGATCCAATCCCATCTGGCCTTCGGCCCAAGGGTCCACGCTTTACGACATCAAAGTAGTAGTGACGCGTTGTCTTGAGCTGGTCAATTCCAGCTCGACGAAATAGACACGTATGACGTACTGCCGTTTCCATGAGCCCAACGTCCCGATATCGTACAGGGGTTGGAGGCTCGGGGATCACCTGAGCCTGGTTGGTGTAAGAGTACGAGGTGATTTCTCGTTGTCACTTAGACTCGGAAATATGCCTTCCTCCGGTACCTGATACAACAAAGCAATCTCCCATATCTGGGGTCGTGGCCTCCAACCAATGGATTGGGAAGACATATGCGTCATCCAAACCTGCCTAGGGATCACTCGTGACAGCGGCGGGCTCGACCTCACCTGCCAGGATCTGCTTTTCCTTGCTCTCGTAATAGTCAGCGTCTAGGTAAAGGTCTTCACAAGAGGAAAATGGAGACGCATATCCTTGGAGCATGCCCACTCGACCCTTAAGGGAGTATTTGAGGCACTGATGGTATGATGAGGGAACCACTATGTGAAGGTGGAGCCACGGCCTGCCCATCAACGCGTTGTAGGTGGTTTCCTGAGAGACAACCATGAATTCGGTATTGGTAATTAGGCCACCAAACTGGGTCTTCAGATGAATCTTTCTGAGTGGGGTTTGCTCGGTCCTGTCATACCCCTGGATCCTGAGGTCGGAGGGAGTTAAATCATCCTCAGACAACCCCAGTTTACACAGTGTTCGAGTTGGGATCAAGTTAATCTCATAACCCATGTCGACAAGACAACGACAGACTTCCACGCCATGGAACTGGACGGTGATGTATAGTGGGCGGATGTGCCCCTGTATGGGAAGGTCTTCATCTTCACCATAAAATGAGATAACCGCCTGACATTCGACATCCTCAATCACCTCGGTGTTGAAGGCTTCTGTGGCCGCTACCTCCGTTTCAAACTGGAGGGGGCTCCTTAGAGCCTCGGAGAGTGACTCACGCATTTCAGACGACAAGAGAAGGGCCTCAAGGATAGAAAGCCTTGCTGGAATGTCGTCCAGGTGCTTCAGAACATCATACTTTCGAGCCAAACATGAGCTTCTGCTTACAGGAGGAAGCTCTGCGATAGGAGGAATGACGGGTCCCGCCGGCAGGACTGGTGACTGACTGGTACTAGGCACGTCTCGCCGTTCACTAGTCGAAGCCCGGGAGGTGGCTGCCGCATTAGGACTGGAAGGCTGTAGCCGGCCGGCGGCAGGGCTGGGCTGGCTGCGACACGGACGAGGTGGTCCCGCCTGATCCAGCAACACAAACGGTGGTGGAGGTGAACCTGTTGACACCGAGTGAGGGAGCCGCGTGTGCTGCTCTCTGTACCGGGCCTGCTGCCTGGTCTCGGTAGCGTGCACGGCCTGACTGGAGGTGACGACTGCCGTGCCCCGGCGATTCACATATCCACGGCTCTGCTGACGTTGGAAATGGCTGGGGACATTGGGGGAGTCCACCTGGTGTTCCTCATCGTCGGGAGCCAGAAAGGGATTTACCAACTCTACAGTGTTAACTGAAGCGTACCCCGGGCTTTCACTCGAGGAGTCATCCACTACCGGACGGGGTCTCAGAGGGATCCCCATTTCTGGGGGCATGAAATCGCTAAGCGTGTGGGAAGATGACGGCACTGGAAGGGCGCATTCTTTCTTCTTGTGCCGCTGCCTGCTCTTCTAGGCAGAGGTAGGCTGGGACGATGATGCCAAAGCGGCGCTTGCAGACTCCGAGGGCTCTGTCTAACTCAGGCGGGCACGGATGATGCCATGGGCACGGGCGACCATCCTGCGGGTCATCCAGTCGTTATACTTCTGGGACCCATAGTCGGAAACTTGTTCCCACTCATCCTTGTTGTCACTGCTGCCATCTGATCTCACGAAGACACATGCCACCTGTGTCGGGGCTGGGCCCAACCTGACTATGTTGTTGTCAATCTGGTCTTGGAGCCAGTCCTTGAACACATAGCATCGTTGGATGGTGTGTCCCAGGATCCGGTGATAAGGGCAGTAGTTAGGGTGATCAGTGAGACACACCTCTTCTGGCTTCCGACACTCAGGCAGCCGCACGATCCTCTACTCCAAGGCGCTACGGAAATAACCGAGGACCTGGGCCTCTCCAAACGAGTAAGTCTGATTCCCTATTTCTGGAAAGGGGGCTCTTGGGGGCTGACCATGACCAGGGGCCAGAGGAGCAGGCTGAGGAGGTGGAGCCGGATTATCTCTCCTGGGTGGTGGCGGCGCGTTACGCGGTGGCGCCTACCGATTTTGAGGCAGTCGCTGCTGGGCCGGAGGCTGTGCCCGTGGGGGTGGACCCCTATGAGCCTACTAAGCTGGACTTACTGGCAGTAGCTCCAGTTATCTGGGGGCCTCTATCTGGGCTACAGCAGCGGGCTCGGCCCTGGAAGCTCTCCTTGCAGGGATTACAGGAGGCAGCGGGCGTTCCTGACTGGCCTGTTGTAGGGCTTCTTCGTGGCGTTGAGCCTTGTCCGAGAAATCCCAGAACCCCCCAGGGTAATTTTGAGTGATCAGAGAATTAACCAGCTCTACCTTGACATTCCCTACACACATCGTCAGTAATTGTTCTTGAGTCAGCGGCATGTCAAGGGAGTACGTGAGCCCCTTCCACCGGGTGACGAAGCCCGCGACTCGCTCGTCGGGCCTTTGTTTTCACCTGAAGATGTCTGAAATGTTCATCTTTCGGGTTGTGGAACTGAACTGGTAGAGGAATTTCCGGCGAAGGTCCTCCCAGCCAGTCACTGATCCAATAGGGAGCTGGATGTACCAGACGAATGCTGGTCCTTCCAGTGTCTGAACGAAGCAACGGAGCTTGGAAGCCTCCTGCTGTGCCAGAGTCCCTAACATAGGCCCGCACCTCGAGTTGAAGTGGTCCAAGTGTTGTGGCGGGTCTCTGGTCCCGTTAAAGGGGGCGAAAGTGGGGTTCCCAAATCCCGACGGGGCCAGCATATCATCCACCCATGCTGGGTATGGCTTGCCGTCCGGAGGGATTTCTACCTGCCGAGTTTCCAGGGCCTCCAAGCGGGTGATGAGTACTTCCATCAGATCATCCAGATGTGGATTCCTTTCCTGACGGGGATCTCTAACCACAATCGCATTACCAGGATCTCCAATCTGGTAGTCAATCTCAGCAGCTCACGGGGCAGCTGGCGGAGCGACTCTCGGGGCAGCGGGAGGAAACCGAGCATGGTCCCCCAGGTGATTCTGCCGCTCGGGAGGGTTCGGCGATATGTATCGTGCCCTCTTGCCATGGGCGTCGGCCTCTCCCCTATCGGCGAACACGACATAGTTGCGGTTTCCCGGGGTAATCTTGACAAGGGGTAGGTGCTCCTGCCCCTGCTGTCCTGACCTCGGATTACCATAGTCAGGTCGCCGCTCTGCAATGCGTTCGGCCAAGAGCTCATCAACTAGCCTCTTTTGCTCAGCAAGCTGTTGGAATAGCGTGGCCTTCTCGAGATCTTACGCTGCCTTCTGCACCGAGGCAGATGGGTTGGCGGGCTTAACAGACCCAACAAGCTCTTTACCCTTGCCGATGTTTCGGCTCAGTTTCAGTGCCTCTGTGGGTACTGGGAGACCTAGGAGGCTCCTCTGGTGTCGAGTGATCCTCCCAGACGGGTCCAGTGGCGCCTTGTCCTTGGAGGGTGAGTCCCCATAGAGGAGATCCACACCGTTTCCCTCATCTATAAGGTCATCCATGTTGACCTCCACTGCATTTGGTGACAATCCTTAGGGTCGCCTAGTGAATCGGGCTGTCGGCGGATCGCACAGAAAAGAAGAGCAGCGTACTACCCCCATCCGCGGATGAGCGCGTGGGGGGTGGCTTCATCAAAAACTTTGAGGAGTACTTGAAAACTTTGGATGCATTGTTGTTGGAGGGCCCTGTGGTGGCCTAATGACTCGAGGTGTCGAACCGCAGGGAGCGCTGCTAGGTCGACTCAACGACACTACTCACTGATATCATCGAGATGCGCTTGGCTCCCGGGATAAGGCGCTAGCTGATGGAGAAGGTGGGAGTGAGTCACTCGAAGAGTCTGGCGGAAGCATTCAAACTCTCCCAGGGTGAGTGCCTCTGGCACATCAAAATCTGGTTCTGCGACCGGCCAAAACTTCTCGGGGAAGTGGCCTGCTGCATGAACGGTCCAGAAGCTTCATGACTCCGGTTCGGGGTCCGGACCTTGCTGACTCTTCTCGTTCACCGAGGATGTTTGGGGAACTGGCAATGGCGCCGAGGCAGGCCGCCGGGCCGGTGAGCTGGCCGGCGGGGAATCGTTGATCCCTGAGTCTTCCTCTAAGGGCTTCAGTGCCCTGGCCTCCACATCGCGATACGACGGGCCAACGAATGGGCCTACTGTCACAGCTTCGGTGCTTTCCGAGGGTGTGTCGTCTTGCGACCCTTCCGTAGGTCCCCAGAAAAGTTCCCCACCCTCCCTGACAAGGGCGGAAGGTGGTTCTGGGGAGGCCAGTGGAAACCGCGGGTTTGACCCCTGGGGGTATGCCAAGTCCTCGTCCTCCTAGATATACCTTCGGAGGGAGGAGGTAATCATATGGATCTCGCATTTGGGGAGTACGAGAATGACGCGCCGCATCCCTATCCCTGCCCTCAACTCAAAGGGTTGGGGGGAAGGTTCCATCGTCGAGTCGTACTCCGCCTCAGAATCCGAGAAATATAAGGGTCTAATTTCCATCCAGACTCCCTTGACATTCCTCTTACGGCGACGATGCCTGGACTTCCTACCCCTGGGTGGAACCTCAGGGTAAGGATGATTTCTGTCAAGGAGTCCCCTGGTCGCAACAAAACTGGGGAAGAGGGGACTGAAGGCCGGGGTGCGAGAAGCACCAGGACAGATGTCGAAAGGGACATGGGGGGGACCTCCATGTGAGTGAGCGACTGGATACACAACGGATCCATACTCGCGGTCGGCAGTAGGGGGAGTGACCTCATACCCAATGCAGTGGGTGATGGAAAGAGTCATACCTGGAGCATAGTCGTCGTGAAGAATCCTTCGGCTTTCCAGGTCAGTGGAACGGAATGAGACTTCATGATGGGTGGCACTACCGCGGATTGGTCCGCGGTGTCCATTGCCAGTGCCCGTGACCAGGAGATTCGACCCAACTTGCCTACAGGGCGGTTGGGGTTTCGATCCCAGTCGGGCATGTGGTTGCCCCTGCTCAACGTGTGTGGGGATCTGGTAGGAGGCATCAGCAGTGGCTCAGGCCACAGTGGCTACTGGGATTGGTGCCCCAGGATGGGCATTCTCTTCCGCTCGCGTCCGACGCTAGCATCGGGTCGGATGGGTTGGAACCGGTGGTGCGGGCATAGATATTGCCTGGTCCTTGGCCCGGGGAGCCGGGCGATGACGTCGATGCAGCCTGGCAGGGGTTCTTGCCATTAACCCCTGGGACGGGTCTCCGATGGGGCGGACCCGGACATCCCCCACCTCATTGGAATAGGGGAGGGATGTGTCAAGGCTCTCCGGGGATAGGCTCCCGAAACGGTTGAACGTCAGAGTGGGTAGCGGTGGCTCCCTGCGCGGCCCTTAGGGGCGGCGACGATAGTGGGGTGCAACCGCCTCTACATCCAAACGGGCCAGGCCCCTAGTGGGGATGATCCCTTCCTCGTCGTACCTACGAACCAATTTGTGGATCACCCTTCACTGGACGATTTCTGACGAGGAGAAGGGGCGTGAGAGCCCGACAGTCATGGAAATCGGAGCCGGAGAGACTGTGGAAAAGACGGGGCCACGTGGGGTAGCCATGTCGGTACTGCCCCTGCCCCTGCGCCGGTGGGCAGGTGGCGATCAAGCTCCGGATGCAGTGATCTGATTCCTAGAAGGAGGGAGATGAACCCATTACTTCTAACAGGAAAAGAAATCAACAACCAATAGCCCAGCGTCGTTCCGTCTTCCGTGGTCGACGAGAGGGATCCATGCTGACGACGTTGCAGAATAGCATGCACAACATCCGGACTGCCTCGACCCCTGGCGGGTTTCACGTCCCGGTGATAGGTACCCAGACCTGGTGATATGCTGATCTTCCGACATCCAGAACTCTACCTGTACCCATATTGAGGAGAAGATATTCATGTCGGGTTCACCATTTTCTGTTTCCGACGCTTTTACGCCGGGGTGCGCGCGCGTGTCCTTCACGCATGGGAGGACGTGCAGCTCGCAGCCCCGCATTCCTGCTTTCCAAAGGCGGGAGGCATTCGTTCCTTCTTCAGGGACGTCTGCTCCTTGATCGAAACTGGGATGATGTGATGTTGGTTCTTCCTTCCGTGGATTCCTCCTTGGATCTTGTCACCTAATCCGGGTCTCCCTCATAGATTTAAGACTGGTTCGTGAATCTCATTCCCGGTGCCATATCTACATGGACGCCATTTAATTATGCTGCTTCCGTCAAGATGCTCCAAGGGGTCTTGTCGGGGCAGCAACCTTTGGTGAGGAGAAAGGTCACGTTGGGATGTCGTTGGCACGCCTTGATGCTGGGGGTCTGCATGTCTGTCTTCTGACCCTTATCATGGGGCTTCTCGAGGGCGCGGAAGCCCGAGGCATCCCATATCAAACGCGAGAAATGTGTACCGTCTGAGGTTTTCCTTAGCTTCCCATATTTAACACGGGGTATGTCGCGAGTTTAATGTCTTGCGGAGATGGATCGTACTGATCGAAACACTGAGAGTGGATCAGATTGAAGGACCCCCTAGGGGGAACACCGATGTTGGGGCCAGCACGTGGGCGGATTCCCGGATACTATGGAGTGGGGTGGAGTGGCATGATCTCACTGGAATGTGGCGGACCGGGTAAGGATAAGGATGGATGATGGAGTGAGGCATGGGGCTTATGCCCTGAGACGGCCCGAGAGGGGGGATACAGTTTAACATCATGCGGGACGAGGGCATACAGTTTAACGTCATGCGGGATGAGGAATTTGGGGCTTACGCTCTGAGGCAGCCCATGGTGGGTATGGGGGTTACGCTCTGAGGTGGCCCATGGTGGGTATGGGGCTTACGCTCTGAGGTGGCCCATGGTGGATATGGGGCTTACTCTCTGAGGTGGACCATGGTGAATAGGGAACCGACGTGGAGAGGTCGGAACAACCGGGTGGTGGGCTTGAACCTCATGGAGGCTTCCTACGTACCATGCGTTAGCATGGATCAAAGTCCACGTAGTTCGATGGCATGGGGCTTACGCTCTGAGGCGGCCCATGGTAGATAGGGAACCGACGTGGAGAGGTCAGAAAAACCGGGTAGTGGGATTGAACCTCATGGAGGCTTCCTACGTACCATGCGTTAGCACGGATCAAAGTCCACGTAGTTCGCTGGAATGGGGCTTACGCTCTGAGGTGGCCCATAGGAGGATGTCATGGTCGATGTGCGCTCTAAGCCCACGTGAGTCATGCTCGGTGTGGGAAACAAGAGGCAGTAGGGACCAGATGATCACGCCGTGAAGGGTGCGTCCGTGAGAAGTGGAATGGGGTTTACGCGTTGAGCGGCCCAAAGAGGAAATAGGGGATTACGTGTGGTTAGAGGCCCTGGGTGCCGGGGCTTACTCCTGGGTGGAGGCTCGTGGTGCGACAAAGCACAGTGGGAAAGGGACTCCACTGGCCTTGGCAGGGGGGAAGTACGGAGATGCATGAGTACAACCTTCCGTAAGAGAGGCTAGGGGCTGACGATCTAAGGCAGCCCTTCCCCCGCGGACAAACGCCACTCCGACAAGGAGTACCTCATTCCATGCGAGGAAGAGTCCATTCCCGTGGAGACGAGAGGCGTAAAAAATGTCCGAGCTGGGGGGGACCCTATGTGCGAAGCACAGGGTCAGACCACAGTTTAACATCATGTGTTAAGGACGAGGTACTTAGCAGTTTAACGTCCTACAGGTTGGACGAGGTGGGTTCGCTCCACACCCCTAGGGCTTAAATGCCCAATTCCCTCTACCCCTTGTGGGAGGGAAGGCATCGTCATGGCCGTAGTGAAGGGGGGGCTTAGGGAGAACCACTAGGGGGTCCACGTTAGCGTGGCTATGCGAAGAAGCAATAGCCGTTAGTGTGCCTATGCGGAGAAGCATAAGGCAAAGCAATGCAACGGGAAACACCGCCCAAGGGACCTTGAGGTTACTTCGCACGAGCCTGGAAGGCCGTACGGGAAAACAACGCATGGCGCGCAAGCCCGGTAGGGGAGACATCAGGTGACGGCGCGGAAAGGCAGCCAAGGGGTGTCAAGGTGAAGGGTCCTGGGTTTTGCGCGCAAAGAGAAGGTTTGCGCGCAAAACACCGGGATGGCGCACAATTGGAGCCAGGGAATTGCACGCGGAGAGGGAATGGCGCGCAGGGTATTGCGCACATGGAAGGGAATTGCGCGTAATGGAAACAGATTGCGTGCAAGGAAGGAACCCTAAGGAGGGGGAAAATTCACTTAAGCCGGTAGAGTTGCGCGCAAAGGTGAACCCCGGAGCAAAGTTGCGCGAAAAAAAAAAGATTACCTGGAAGTCATATTGCGCGCGGGGGGAGTCGAATTGCGCGCCTGAGAGCAGATCTGAATTCCTCAAACCCCAAACCGTCGGGGGTCGCCTTCTATTTATAGGTCCCAACCGACACGAAATCCAGGCGGCGCGCGTAATATTCCGCGCCGGGAGCCGTCGATGTGCAAAACCTCGTCGCGCGGAATCGGGGCGCGCAAATATTGCGCGCCTCATCGGCTCGATTACGCGAATCCCGGGGATACTTCGCGTGCACAACATTATTTTGCATGGATCCTACTTTATTTCACACACTACTTCCCGGGCCTCCAAATCGGGCCTCTGACTCTGAATATGACTTCGCTTCATCACTTCAAAACTTCCTCCGGGAGTTACGGACTTTTTCAGCATCTACACTCTCAAAATGCCACTTCTGGATGAACCAAATTCACTTCTTGGGTCATGTTATCTCAGAGATAGGAGTGCCAGTTGACCTAGAGAAAGTGAGAGCAGTAGTTTCCTAGGAGCATCCGAATAACATCTTTTAGGTATGGAGTTTTCTAGGGCTGGCTGGTTACTACAGACGCTTCATAAAAAACTTCTCATGCTTAGCTGCGCCACTAAAGGGCCTGACTAAGAATGTTGGGAAGTACTTGTGGATAGATTCTTTTGAGTCATCCTTTCAAGAGCTAAAAGGGAGTCTAACTTCAGCACAGATACAAGTATTTCCAGAGCTGGGAAAGAGTTACACTATTTATTGTGATGCTTCAGGTATCGGGCTGGGAGCAGTGCTTATGCAGGGAGAATGATTCATTGCGTACGGGTCTCGGTAGTTGAGGCCACATGAGATAAATTACCCGACGCACGATCTTGAGTTGGCAGTAGTAGTTCATGCCTTACACTGTTGGAGACATTATCTTCTCTTTCCTGGGAAAGGCAACATAGTGGTTGATTCACTGAGCAGGAGGACTCAGATACAGGCAGTTCAGAAGGCCAACAGTGAGTGGAAGCTTATGGCTATGTTCTCTGAGATGTATTTGGAGGTGTACGACAGACATGGGTAGATTTTTATTTCTTCTGTGGTTGTTACCTATACTCTTCTTGATCAAGTTCGAATGAGGAATCTATTAGATTATGAAGGCCTTGTCTTGTGGGAAAGTGTGTTAGGAGAGAACCCTATTCCTGGATGGACCATAGTCGAAGATGATATCTTGTGTTTCCAGGGGTACGTATGGGTGTCAGTAGACATATGTGAGGAGTTGATGCGGATCATTCATTCCTCAGTTTGGGAAGTTCATCCTGGTGTCACCAAGATGTATCGTGATCTACACCATCAGTATTGGTGGCCAGGTATGAAGAAATATGTTGTTGAGTTCATCATGAGGTGTTCCACCTATTAGTAGGTGAAGGCGGAGCATCAGTGACCAGTAGGGCTTTTGCAGAAGTTACCCATTTTCGAGTGGAAGTGGAATGATGTAGCGATGGATTTCGTGACAGGTTTACCGAGGTCACCTCAATGGAATGATGTTTTATGGGTTGTCATTGACAGACTCACAAAGGTTTCTCACTTCTTGCCGGTCAAGGATACCTTCAGTGTTGATAAGCTGGGACGGTTGTACATCTATGAGATAGTACGTCCACATGGAGTTCCACACTCTATTGTTTTAGATAGGGACATACATTTTACTTCTTGGGTTTGGAAGGGACTTCAGAAGGCTTTGGGTACATAGGTGATTTTGAGAACATCTTACCGTCCCCAAATAGATTTCCAGTCCAAGCATACGATTCAGGTGTTTGAGAATATGTTGGGAGCATGTATCCTTGATTTTGGAGGTTCTTGGGAGAAGCACATACCTCTTGTGGATTTTGCCTACAACAATAGTTTTTAAGAAACTATTCAGATGGAACCTTATAAGGCCTTTTACAGTAGGCCATTTAGATCACCCTTATGTTGGTTGGAGGTAGGAGAGGCAGCTATGTTGGGACCTCGTCTTGTCCAGGAGACCACGGAGCAGATAGAGTTGAATCAAAAAAGGATGAATACTGCATAGTCTCGACAGACTTCTTATGTTGATCAGCGGAGACGACCTCTGGAGTTCGAGTTTGGGGATCAGGTTTTCTTGTGTGTCACACCGTGGTTGGGGAATAAGAGGATTAGGAGATAGGGTAAGCTTTCACCGAGGTACATCGGGTCGTTTGAGGTTTTGGAGAGAGTCAGGCTAGTTGCCTATCAGCTGCAGTTACCTCAGAGGTATTGGGATATGCACGACATATTTCATGTTTCTTAGCTTCTACATTACTTCTCAGACCCATCTCATGTTCTTCAACCTGAGGAGGTTGAGTTGGAGGTGGATGCCTCGTTTGAGGAGCAGTCTATCCGGATTGTTGATTTCAGTACAAATGTTCTCTGTGGATGGTCTATTCCTCTAGTACTATGGCAGCACGGGAGAGTACAGGATGAGACTTGGGAGAGGGAGACTGATGTACAATCGCAGTGGTTGGAGTTGTTCGAGGATTCTTCTTCTACGCCGCCTTGCTAGGGAAATTCGGGGATGAATTTCTTTAAGGGGGGAAGTTTGTAAGAACCCGGATCTTCTTTTCAGGTATGTTTTCCTTTTCAGGTATTTTTTAAGAAAAAGAGGAGTTTTCTGGAAATTTCTTAAGTACACGCCGTGTAATTTATATGTACACACTGTGTACTCGGTTACCGCAGGTAGCCGGGTGCTAGCCGTGTCACAGCCATGCACACAGCCATGTGTGGTGACCTGGAGACCGCCTAATGTGGGGGATGGTGAAGGAAAGTACACACCATGAAATTCTAAATTACACACTGTGTAATTTCTTTTTTTCATTAAATGCAATGGGGTCGTGTCTGATGGACAAAATTGTCTCCTTCTAGGTCTGGTTTTTTTGAAGGAAGTGGTACGACCACGATCTTTCCCTGAGCCCTCGATTGAGCATCTGATCTCCGATTCAACCGCCATCAATTGCGTTGGGATCACCTTGGAAATATCTTCTTTCTTCTAAATCTTTGTTTCCTGATTCCTACTCTTTCCCAAGTTATCCTTTGTTGAATTTTTTGATCGTTTATATAGATCTATGGTGTTATTGGGCGATTCAATGCTTGAGGTTCAAGTATAATGATCTCCCAAAATCGAGGTTGGTGTTTTGTGCCTTTTCGTTGAAATTATTTGAGTTATATGTGAAATTTGACCAATACCCATGAACGGGGTATTGTGTGTTTACTTTTTTAGCCCTGTTAATTTCCTTCTATGCTTGTATGCTTGAGTAGAGGTTGATTGATTGTGAATAGGGTTAATTGTTATGATTTGGAAGTTTTTTCCCATGCATGACTTGTTTTGACCATTTGGTCCTGCTTAGATTATTAGGCTGCCTTGTTGTTTTTCCCATGCCTAGTATTGTAGGATGGAGTAATTTGTTTATCTAACATGCTGATATGTTTTATACTGCTAGTCAAGTAGTTCTTGAGGGTTACTTTGGCTGATACGCGTTGTTATACTTGCTTGACTTACTCAGGGTCGTGAGAACCTGGTGTAGTATACCATAGGGAGAATGGATGTAAGGTATTCTCCAGAGTGTCTGTTTACTTTTGAGATGCGAGACCATAGGGGGAATTGACATAATTTCTTCCTCAGAGTGTTTGTAGTTCCTCGAAGCAGGCCACAGGGGGAATGTGACGTAAGTAATTCCCCATAGTGCCTTTAGTTACCGATATGAGACTATAGGACGAATTGATAGTGAGTTCTTCCTCAGAGAGTCTATTCTTAAGCTAAACCAGAGGGGTTAGACTGAGTGTACTTCCTAGAGGGTTGCTTGTCTTATTTGGTTGAACCAGAGGGGTTAGGTTGTGGGAACTTCCCAGAGGGTTACTGTTTGTGTTTAGCTGCTTGCTTGAAATTGTTTGGTTGAACCATAGGGGTTATGTTGTGAGTAATACCCAGAGGGTTACATTCTTTGATTAACTGTTACTTGATATATGAAACTGAATGCATTGAAACTGGGGATTTTTTAATACTGAGTACTTCCTTGTTTACTGATTTCTTTACTTAGTACCTGCCATATATTCACTGACTATTTGGCACAGATCTTGTGGTGGTTGCCTACTGGGATTTAGTCTTACACCCTGTTTGGGAAATGCTTTTGGGACCAAACAGATTATATTGTTATAGGTATAGATACGGGAAAGTTCCCTTCTAATTCAGGTACTTGACTGCTTTGGATATGGAGAGCATGGAACCAAGCTATAACTTGCGATACTGAGGAGTTATTTACTTTTTTTCTTTTTTATTTTGGATTAGTACTGTAATCAGCATTGTGACATGTTTGGTTATTTTCCTAAAAATATGTATCATGCATTATTTTATATATGTTCTCTAGTTGTTATTAGTTCTAGTCTTCCGTTGTTTACTTTTGTTATGGTACTATTGCTACTTCTTCTATTTCTATTGATTTACTTTTGTTGTGTTACTCTAATAATGAGGGAATAGTTTCCCCACTATCACACCTAAGGCCCTCGCTGCTAGTTGGCAGCCTCTGGTGTTTAGGGAAATGCGCTTGAGTCTATGTGACCAACTGGGTACGGGGCACCTCTAGGAGGCTCCCAGAATCGGGACGTTAAACTAAAATTCCCAAGCACACACCTCATATCAAGATTTGTAAATACATAAATACACTATAATAAGTAGGTCATAAAGAAAAGGGCTCACTATCCAAGTTATTACCCCAACTACCTACTTAGAAGGATAGGGTATTGGTAAGTGTTCAAGTTTGATTTACATGGGTTCTAGTAAGTGAAAGGTAAAATGTTCCATAGATATTCATTTACTAGAAACCATTTCATTTTACAAATTAAGTTTTACATTTATAGAATGTATTTGCTTATATTCTTGTATCAAGGATAGATTTAAATGGATCACCATTCCAATTTAATAAAGTCTCATGCACTTTATAACTAAGAGTAACACCCATTTAATTATATTCAACCCCAACTACATTTGGTCTTAGAATTTAATCGGTAATATAAGACAGCTCAACTCAGTTAATTACCCCTTCCAATTCATGAGGACCCATACACTACATGAATTGGAACTGGTAATCACTCAATCATATCCAAGGAGCAGCTTGTGTAACCATATGTACATAGATGACATGTTTGGGAACTATCCATTTTAGATGCCACCATCAAAATATATAATAAAACACTATTTAGATTGATATTTACACTTTAAATAACCAATTCACTTACCCTGTATAAGATGTTAACAACACATACATATACAAAAATCATGGTTCAATCAACAGTCATAGGAAACAAACGTAATAAAAGCAGTGAAATGAACCTATATGGCATGGCATATGCATGGAATGTTAATTCTATGTGCTATAATGATTCATGGAAAAATGATCCTTATCATATCTATCCAAGGTAAATATCGATAAATCATATCAAAATACCACACTCATGTGCATTACCCAATAGTGAAAGTATATCAATTTTAATAATAAAAAATACAAAAAAAAATCCTTGTTTTAGTTTACTTGGTATTTACCCAAAACATGGGTTAGCTACTCCCAAGGATGACTTATAACCAAGTTCCAAAGCATTCCTAATATCTTGTCTATTTTCTCAAAATAGTAAAGTAATAAAATAACCTTTGATACCACTTTGTGACGTCTCGACCTGGCTACCACTCAAAGGTGACCAAAACCTGATTCTCCACATGGACTGAAGCGCACCTCTCCAAATGCTAGAGGTTGTTGACTAGAAGTGAGGTCCTAGGGTGTATACATGGGGAGACTATTCCCTCATATCATATTGGATCATATTGGATATAATAATATATAACTTATGTATCATAATAGTGGAATCATAATAAAGAATAACAAAACTGATAGTGGAAGTAAGGATAAACTTCCAAGCACTAAATAATAATCAAAAGCTGGAAAATGAATCATATACAAATGATAATGTCATTTCATGTCTCTATAAGGTAGGAAAACATGGATACATAGTATCAAGTATCAATATTATACATAGTATACAAAAATAATCAAAAATTACAAAACTATACATCATCCCAAGCACTGGCTCGATCATCTTCCACCAGGATCCATCATAATGCAACCAAGAAAGTCAAGTGTCAAGGGCTGGATGATTCCCCTTATCAAAACCTGCATTCATATAATCTAACCTGGTACCATTGAAGGACCAGATAGGGTGTGATATAAATCTTAGTAGGCCACCACCCAAGGAGTCTATACAATCCAATATATGAATATAAACTAAAATAGTGTGTGTGTGTGTGTGTGTGTGCGTGTAAGTAGAGATAGTACAGTAATGTAAACACCCAAATACATGCTTAAGCCTCATCCAATGTCTAAATATCTAATAATTTAATTAATTATGTTCTATTTTATAATAAGTTTCAACAATACTGTATATAATAAGGATAAAGTGAGAGGACCCAAGGTGTAACCAAGTAATCCTATAATGATGATAATAATAAAATAGGACTCAAAGTAATAACCAAAGAATCCTTAACCTTAGGGGTCGAACCAACTAAGTAATAAAATTTAGTCTCGTAAGATGGGGTCTTAGTGTAATCCCATGGTAATCACCTAAGGAATTCCACTAAAAATGATTGTAACTAAGTCCAAGGATCACATCCAAGGTAAAAATGGGCTAAGCATGATTGGAACCAACGGGGTGTATCAATGGGACCATGTGTCTAAAAATGTCAAGCTGGACCTATGGAGTATATCTAAGGTATCCTAATATCCAAAATATAGTTAAGGTATCATATAATGTCATGTTAATAATCTGATAGTAGACAAGGACCAGAATCTAAGGTGGGTATCTCCCTTGGAAACTGGATACTTGAATTGGAATGGCATCCTCTATGTGATCAAGGAATTTCTATGGAAATCCAAGGCTGGATCAAGTATGACCACTCTTATAAAGATTAAAAGGTCTGTATTAAATAGGCACCTTATACTAAATTCTTTTTTTAATTCAGACCATGTAATAATCATTCCATTTAATAATTCAGAAGGTTTGTTCCATTACCTTTCAAACTAGGTGATAAGAATAAATAGGACATGAAATAATTTATTTCTTTCACTCTATATTAAATTATTAGGTTCATTCCTTTACCTTTTATAATCATGATAAAGTAGGCTAAGAACATGAAACCAATTACCATTCAATTATAATTAACTAGTCCAAGTGATATATATAAATATACATTCCATTTAACAATTTAAATGTTCACTGATTAATTTGAAACACTTAACTTAGAAGGGTCAAGTGATACCATACATTTACTATCCATTAACAATTCATTTATATAATTCAAACACTTAACTTTATTAAGGATAAGTATACCTCACCCGAATGGTTGTGTAAGTAAACCCACCATGTGTTACAAAGGCATAAAATAGGTAACACCCTATTTGAGGTGGACAACGTTAAGGTTCCAACCTTCAACAACATGAGTAACAAAAAATATAAGGGGATCTAGAATACAATAAAAGTGATTTTAATCATGGAATATGAATTAAAGAAGAAATTCTTGGTGAAACTAGCGTGCGTACAAAGGAAACAGTGTATGAAATGGTGATACTTTGAGGGATGAGTTAGGGACCACCTTCCTCAAGCCTATAGTGCTCTCCTCATCCATTATTGGACCTTATTTTGGCCTAGATCATAAGAAAACTGAATAATGGATCAACACCCAAAAAATAGGGCATATGAGCCTACATCAAAATAGAATCATCAAGAGGAATAAAAATGATGAACTTAGCATAAGGATCAAAGAGCTTACCTAGAGAAATCTAGTGAGAATATCAAAAGTTGAATCAAACTTTGGACAGAGAAGCAATCAATGAACCTAGGTTAGGGATTCCAAGGGAGCTCAAATGGTTTACCTCCTATGTATGGGAGAAAAAAAAATAAATTAGGGGTGAGGAAACGGAATAGGGTCCACACCTTTAAAACATTTTCCAACATTTACACAGCATGTAAATTCTTTAAATGTCATGTAATGGTTGGGCATTCCCTTCTGTGGGAAAGTTCATTACACGCCTTAAAATGGCCTCCCTAGGCCATTACACATCTTGTATTGAATAAACATTATATATTCTAAATACTCTCTATGTATTTGGACTATATCCAACTTACGTCCCCCTTCTTCCTTCTTCCCAAGACATATCAACTAGCCCAAACACTCGGTTTTCAGATTTATCCAAAAAGAGAACATAACAAGGATTTACCAAAAAGGAGAAAGGATCCATACTTGAAGGAAAAATTGGGTTCTTACATATTAAAAGGCTTGAATAATAATAAATAACTTATAATATATTGATTATTATTATGATTAACTCTAATGCGATAATGTCCTCATAGTAATTTTGGCATCGGAAATTCATAGTAGTTACCCGCTATGATTAGAACCTTAAAGTTATATGACAACATTATAGAACATATAAATGTTATAATGGCACAGATGATGTAGGTTATAGGTTTCTTGATTATCATAAGTGTATGAAGCTTTATCTAATAAATTTCATAGTTGGTAATCTCCAAAATGGTAGATTATAAGACATTCCTGCAAATAGGAATTCCACATGTTTCAATGTCATTGGATTTTCTTATATATGAATGTGTGTATTAGTCGTTCGACTTGAGATTATTATTAATGAATATCATGAGACACATAAAATTATGTATTGATGAAACCTATGACACTATATATTCATGGTGAAGTAGGGAATGTTGGGAACGTTATGAGTGATATTGTATTAATGAATCAATAATGGATTTATCTCTTCTATCATTATTGAATTTTTTGTATTGGAATGTTTATTGGAATAAAATAGTTGAACTAAAATCCATATCCAGGGTGAATTGGTAGGTTTATTTTAGATAGTCAACAAAAGACATATCAAGCATATGGGTTGATTATAGGAGTTTATAACCAACTTGATGAGATATTGAGACAAAGGGATTATAATACACAGCGATCATTCATATGTGGTTTTCATAATTGTGACATTAACTTATTCTTATATGGTTTCCTTTACATGTTGATAGACATTGATGTTGGATTTTAGGAAGGCCCACCTATTTCAACTAAGGAAGATTCCTAGAGGGTCACACACTTAGTGTATCCATTGATCTCAGTTGAATACTATTTTTATTTAATAGTTCGAATATTGATCACATTTTTTCATTCACTATTCATATATGAGTTATATATTAAATAATTATTTATTTGCAAGACCATCGAATAATTTATTTATTTATATCTTGATTTATTCACAAGGTAATAAATAATATTTATTTTTAGATAATTATTTATTTGGCTATGTGAATATTAAAATAAATATTTATTCAGAATACTATGAATATAATATTTATCTATTTATAAAATGAATAATATATTTATTATTCATGGTTAGATAGATTCCTAGGAAGGTGTATAGGTTAAGTTTAGTGCCCAATAATGTAAATGATATGATAAATATCATTAAATTAATAGTAATATATTTATTGATATTTATATTATCTTCGATACATTTCCATGCGAATGAAATATTATTATTATTATTATTAGACTTGGGGTTCACTTAGGATTAATAGATTAGCTGAGGCCCTATGTGAAATTAGTAATTATCTAAACCTATCTCTGTATATATCTGGTTATATCATTTCTATGATTATATGATTTTGTGTATGTGGTAATCATTCATGGTTAGGTATATATCTTATTATTAAATTAATTATAAATTTAATGTGAAATATCCTCTCTCTTGTTCTGATATTCCTTCATTATGGTTCTTCAAATGTAATCATGAGACATGTTATTCATCATCATAATATTATGATTTATTTTTTAGATTCAATGAAAACCATTATTGGGTATTGACCCTACCAGCTTCTGTTATGCCCAAAACTTTTATATAATTATACCTATAGGAATTTTTTAACACAAATATAGCGTAAGTTTGAATTTGTAACGACCTGTGAATTTATGGTTCGTTGATTTCAAGGGAAATTTGAAGTGTTTTTCCTAGAGTAGGGTATTTTTCAATAATTGGGACATGAATCAAGATTCTGAGGGTGGGAACATCTTAAAGATATTTTTTGGATGTGTTCAAAGGCCTGAGAGGTGTTTCATGTGTTTGGGTGGATGTTGTAGTAGGATCAAGGTGACCCAATGGATGACCTTAATATAGGTGTTTCATTACACTGTGATGTGTAAGGCCACACAATAATAAGGGGCTGATTGATGGATCACTCCATGGACATGGAAAAACCATAGCATGGGGGTTGATGGTCACTCCATTATGAGTCCCATCATGTAATATAGTAGGAAATATTATATATTTTCATTGTGATTTTTGGGGTGAAGGTTGGTCATGCCCTGCCTAGTGGTTCAATCCATGAATCCTTTTCATGAGGAGGCATTATTCCATATGGAATGAAGGTTATAACCATGAAAGTAAGGGTTATAGTGGGGTTTTATTTCATGAGGATGAGGGACACACTATGGAGGGAAAAAGTCACATCGTGAAGGGGAAGGCCACACCATGAAGGGATTTTCATGAGATTTTTTTGTTCTTTTGAAAGGTTGGGGGAGCATTGTTGCTAGAGGGATAATTCTATAATAAGTTCACAAAATTGGATGGTAATAACATGGGGGAGTGGTTTCAAGTGTGGTATCATGATGTAACCCTTGGAGTTATATTGTGATCAGACATTAGGATGGGATGTCATGCTGCAATGCATAGGGTTGCATCATGATGTTCCCCTTCTCCAATTTTTAAAAATAGTGGGTGGGCCTATCATTTTAGGGTTGAACCCTTTATGATTTTAGGGTAAAGGGGGTGTCAGGGAGAGATATTTAAATTAGCTCCTTCCCCTTACTTCTTTCCTTTGACCCCCTTGGTAATGGGTGATTCATAGATGATTCTATGATGGATTTAAGGTACTATCTTCCTCTCCTTCACTCTATTATTATTTCTCCTTTATTATCCATTAATTTTAGTGTCTTTTACAAGGGTTTTAAGAAATATTTTACCAGGTCATATTGTAAATCATCATGAACAATGGGGAATTTTCACATCTTAGAAGGATGAACACATGGGATTTTGTTTAGTTTCAGTAATGTGGCATTTTTGGGTGAAATTTTAAAAGAATTATGACTTGTTGAGTTAAAATAAATAAATAATTATAAATTTTTATAATTAATTATTTTTTATTTTATGGATTGATCTAGGGCCTGGTTGATGATACAATCTTGGAAGAGGCATATATAGGCATGGACGATGGTGAGCGGAGCTCGGTGAGGATGGTAACCCTAGATTGGAGGTAGGTGGTCCATTTAATACAAAACTATATTCTTGTTTATGCATGATTTCATGAATTCATTGGACAAAGAAAGTTATTAGGGATTGATACCTCCCTGGGTAAAGTGATGTAATGGCTTTGAGCCTCCTAAAATTGGAATAAGTGAACTCTTGATCTTTGGGTATTTTGGATTCCTTGGTGAATATGTCACCAAGGGGTAAAAGTGTTCGTTGAATTTCCAAGAGACCTCAGGTAGGTCTTGGAATTTAGGGTGATGTTTGAGTAGCCTAGGTCAGATTCATATGGATAATATCATGGGTGTGAGAGTCTTAGGCCTTATATTGATGGGTGAGATGACTGAACATCTCACATATGATGGGGAACACCCTCTTGAAGGTGGAGTAGTGACTTAGTGTGCACTATGAGAGAGATAAGTACTTTGGGGATAGATGAGGTGTGATTTGGAGGGTTTCCTCTAGATGATGTGATTGAGATATTGCCATGGGGAGATTTGAGATGTGACTCAAGCATGGGTAGTGAGAATTGTATAGATGAATCAGTATAGAGATTTCCAAGAGCCTTAGTGTGAGTTTCTTGGGATAGTCCCTAATTAGCAGGACTAGGTTGTAATGTAGTAATTGGATGGGGATGGAAAAGCCTCTTAAGGTGAGTGTTAGAAAGGTCCTTTGATCTATAATTCTATCATGGGGTAATGAGAATGTACAGGTATCAATATGAAGATATAGGGTAGGGCTTAAAGGACCCAGTAGATTCCCTTATAGTTTAGATAAGAATATTGATAGGTTTATAATATTGATCTTATATTACTGAGGTATTCTTGGGGAGATTAGTATATGAGGCTATATGGATGATGATATGTGCTTCAAGATATATGGCTAGGTCTCACCTGATGATGATCTGGTGAGATTGTGGAATGGTTTATGTGCCATAGTTGTTGTTTCATGCATGTACCATTTGTGCATATGTTGGATGTTGATATTGGATGGATGGTCTCACCTTGAGTGATAAGGTTCTTAAGAAAAAATACCATGAGTGAGAATGTATTGGTCAGTATATGACATAGGACCCACCTTGAGTGAGAAGGTACTGGTCAATATTTCAGTGTATGGCCTCTTCTTGACTGAGAAGGTGTTGGACGGACCCTATATTGAGTGAGAAGATAGTGTTTGAGACATAACATAATACCTTTCCTTAAGTGAGAAGGTAGTTTTCATGACCCAACCCAACAGATCTCAATCTGCAACTACCACAAGCTCATCTCCATAGGTCAGGGGTTGGAGACAAGTGATGAAAGGCGTAACTATTAGAGAGGCCTTCACCTAAGTACTTATATTCACATACCCAACCATATGCATGCGTAAGTGAAGATGAGTAATAATAATAAAATATGCAACATATAGAGAGTAACCATACATATGAAACATCTAGATATTATAGGTGTATGAAAGCATAATCTAAAAAGGAAAATGGGGGAAAATACATGACCAACCCGAACTATATCCCAACCTAAAAAAATTGGAAAAGTAATGCTTTTAGAGATCCCGAAACTGAATCTCAAAGCCTTAACCTCCATATGTGGTCAAATTCACCAGGGTATCCCTATGATCCTCTTTAATCACTGTCTACCTATCTATCATCTTCATAAGAAATGACACATATAGATAAATCCCATATAGGGGTGAGTATAAACATACTCGGTAGGATGCCCCAAAAGCTAAAGGGAGAGCAGTAAGAGTCAGGATAAGAATAGAAATCTCAACCCATAGTAAGAGAGTGAAAAATTCTAAAAACATGGATAAATATATATATATATATGCTCTTAAAAATAATATCATATGAGAGAGAAAGGGGGTCTCCATATCACATCCCATCCTAAGAAAAGAGTTTTCCATCAGTTCTAGAGGTTTGTCAATAATTCCTAGCATCATGTGTGTCTATCTAAAGAGACATCCAAGTCAACCCAAACCTTTCCATTGTACCTCATATTCAAGGGTCCATAATATCTATGTATATAACTCTTTCCCTGGTACAATAGGATGGTTCCACTAGAATCGGTAGAGTACCCATACCCTATCTCCATGGGTGGGCATCACTATGATGATAGATAGAGGACCCATGACCTACCCAGTAAGAGGGTACAACATTCATGTTCAACAACCCATACCCTGCCTTTGATGTAGGTTTACACTTTAATGGTAGATAGAGGACCCATTCCATAGCCAGTAAGAGGGTTCCACTCTATAGATAGGTAGAGGACCCATGCCCTATCCTAATAGGTGGGTGCCACTCTAGTGTATCGGGTGATCCTGTCTGATCACTGCTATCATCGATCATCACCTAAAGAAGCATCACACTCATAACACCTTTCATCGTATCTCAAAATCCATCACGAACTTGACTATCATGTTCTACATATAAAAACACTCAGGATAGGCTACACATGGTCCAAAATGTGAGTCCAAAAAAATGAGGTAAGAGAGGTAGGGGTTCCTCAAAAAGTATAGGTACACAATGTGTAAGGGGAACCACAAGACATATGATCCTTTATCTCTTCATATCCATGTCCTTCTCTCGTACACATCT
Source organism: Viscum album (assembly GCA_963277665.1). Taxonomy (NCBI): domain Eukaryota; kingdom Viridiplantae; phylum Streptophyta; class Magnoliopsida; order Santalales; family Viscaceae; genus Viscum; species Viscum album. Next base: position 411,053,991 of record OY728130.1, read on the forward strand.
CTTCCCATGTAGCCCTACACGGTGTGTAATGGGAATACATGACGTGCCTCCACTGCATGGGGTCCTGCCTATTCTCTTGAACATGTTTGTGTAAAATTTATTTTTCCTATGTACTTTGATACATGGTGTTTTATACCATAGAGTATCATGCCAGAATCTTTTGGTCATGTCCATGTACTCTGGCTATGTTCCAGTACATGGAATGTGCCTGGTAGTGCCTATGTCAGTGTGCTCCTGGAGTGCATGCTAAGTTTCTAGTACTAATTCAAACAATGTTTGGGGGGTCCCACATGATGAGTGATATTTAACTCACCCAAAAACCCTAGTCACCACATCCATGCATATACACAACATGTGTTCTTCAGACTATATGGAGTGTAGTTTGGTTTTTCATAGAAATCCCATATCTTCTCCAGTGTTCCAGATCAAACTCCTCCATCATGGATATTTGATAGAAAAAATATTTTTAATTATTTTACCTTGAATTTAAATGTTTTAAATCCCAACAAAGTGTTATTTTAAGATAAATTGTCACATTTTATGATTTTGGTGGTATTTTGAGCTTAATCATAAAAATGGTCCATTTTTAATTTTTAATAGTTTCAAATTATTTCTGTATTTAAGACATAACATTTTAAATAATGATCCAAATAGTTAAATTCATCCTTTTTAGTATTCTATACATCTAGGGATTCATTTAATCCTTCTACAACAAAAGATGAATCTACCATATGGAAGCTTAAAACAAGCTCACAAGTTGGGCCTTGAAAACTTTTCACAGATCTGTATATTTTTTGTGTTGGGCCCATATCTCACTTTTGGATAGCCTAAACACTCTAAAATTCGGGGGATGGATGCAAAATACGTTTTGGAACAACTTTATTGAATTCTATCATGCGTGAATCTTCCATTTACATGGATATTAATGTATTATAATATGAAGATTTGAAATGTGAAGAGTTTTCCTAGGCAGAATAAATTCTCGGAGTAAAACGGACATAACTATCTCTACACATGTCCAAATATGTCAAAATTTGGAGGGGAGATGGTTAGGAAATTTATGAAAAACTTTAATTAAGGATGAAACATGTTATTTGATCATTTTTTAAGGATAAAACACATTAACTTTTGAATAAAAATTATGTCCTATAAAAGGAGGAGAGTTCCTCCCAACCAAATCATTCTAATCCATCCCATTCTATCTGGGGCACCAAGGAGAGGATTCTAAGGGCCATTTAAGATTTATATTTTTTTAGTTTTATTTTATAATGTAACATGCATTAATATTTTTGTAAAAGTGTTTCCTTTTCTTCTTTCATGTCTCTTTTTCTACAAATACTAATCTCATTATCTCTCTTCCATATTTCCATTTTGATCTCTATTCACTTTGCAATGGAAAGTGACTAACCTGAGGCTTGACCCTGGGGGAGGTTTCATGGTGTTATTTTTTATTACGCTTCAATTAAAAAATATATTATTATTTTGGTGAGTATTGAACCGGTGTGGCGGTCATCCACCATGGCACTATTTTCAAATCGATTTCTTTTCTTAGATTCATTCTTTTTCCCTACCTTCTATAGGGTAAACCCTTCATACGGTGGATTTTGGGTTGCCTTAAGGGATGAAATCACATAGAGTGGATCCTAGGATTTTAGGAATAACATTCTTGATTGAGGTGGTACCCTATTTGACTTTTGGAGGAGGTGTGGTTTAGTTCTTTGACAGCATACTAAAACCACACACTCAATAAATCAAAGAAAATTAATTCATTAATGATATTTAATAAAATGAATTCTCAAATTGAATTTAAACAATAAAAAATAATGAATTAACCCATGTTATCCAACACTAGGACAAATTTATTAATTCCCTAATTTCATTTTGTCTATATCTACATTTAGATTTAAATTTTGTATTTAATTATTTTAATTTCACATTTTCCATGAAAACCCCAAATCCATAGTTTTTAGTAAATAATATATAAAAAATATTAGGTGAATTGGAATTAAGGATTGAACCGACTGCAATGCTCCTCAAGTGAGACGACTCTGGTTAGTCATTGTGTTGCATTAGGAATATAAATTTTTTTTCCATGCCCTACGATAGGTGTGAATAAAAAATAATTCCATTTTGGGGAGCTAATCAGTATTTTATTTACATTTTTCTATTTTCACATTTCATATAGATTTTCATTGATTTTTAAAAAAACCCATAAAAAATTCTTCTTCCATGATGTTTTAAAACGATCATTACTTCAATACATGGAACAATTAATCACAGGTGCAAGAAGAAGAAACTCATTATACTTAGGAGGCCCTCCAATGAAGGGTTGATACACTTATTATAATAGTCAAGTAGATAAAAAGAGGCATTGTAACATGGATCTCACCTAAATATTTGATTTACATGGCTGATGAACTCCAAACTGACATACAAATATTCAAGGATAATAAGGAAGTGCCAATGGTTTTCCCCAATTTCACTAAATACATCCAATAATTTGATGTCAAAATTGAGGAATATCAATAGCCCAACAATTTTATGAACCAGATTCAAGCTAACCGTGATGAGCTAGAATGGATTCATGATGAAGAAGAATTACCTGGTGAGATATGTGTGGGAGATCAATAAGATCTGGATGAATTTTGGAATGAGTATGAGGTACAACATGATCTCTCCATTCCTTAAATAGTAGAAGATTCATCACTATTCTACTTGTTTCTAGAAATTGAAGAGGAGAAAGCCAACCAAATGGTAGAATTTGAAGAAAATATGGAGTATCTTGACTACCTACCTCCTTCCATTGAGATCAAACTTCGAGAGGCACTTACCACTAAATAAGTGATTGAACCATAACAAAATCAGGGAGATGATATTTCTTTAAACTCTTTCTTTTATTATTCTATTAAATCTAATTTGAGTATCACTTCTTATGGTTTTGAATTTTCTTATTTGATTAATCTTTTATTTTCCTTATAGGAAGAGGAAGAAACTGAATATGCACCTATTGAGGAACGCATAGAGCTCCCTGATGGTATTGAACATGAATTTGAGGAGGCCCATAAAGAAATATAAGTAGTTAAGCATTTTTAAATCATGACAGAGGCTAATAATTATGAAAGGGAGAATTTTTTCTATTATTCAAATATAAATTCTTCTCATGTAGAAATACCTACTTACTTTCCCAATGATAATTAAATTCATACAGCCCATGTTAAGCTAGAACTGGAAGTAAAAGAAGATGTTGCACAGGTAGCAACCAAAGATGACAGGGTTCTATACTTCATCCTACCCCCACCATGAAAACTATACCACATTTCGAAGGGGGCATATCTAGTGTACTCTATATATGGAATTCTCCACAAAAAAAGGAGAAGTGGATGCTAGGAAAATCAACATGTGGTGGTTCATGTTAAAGAATCCCCAACCACCATTAGACTTTGGATAATAGCTGGTATTGACCTCTAGAGGTACTAGATATTAAGGTCCCACTTGGGGAATCATACCAATAATTATCCTTTACTTGATTTCTAGTACATTAATTTTCAATCATAGGAATTTATATTTTAAATTTAGTCTTAGGAATTAGTCTAGCATGCAGCCCACTCCCTCTTATCATTTTGAACTTAAATAAAATGATCCATGTTCTTAATTGTGTAATTTTATTTTTTATGTTCATGATGGAACAAGGAATCCTCAAATAGAAAAGGAGGAAAGAGGAATAAGCTTCATGGGAAAGGGATTTCACTTTATTTTTTATCTTTGAAACTCCCTACATTTTTGTCTAAAAACATATTTTGAGGATTGAACTGAAAATTGTATACCCACACTTGAATTATTGATTTACTTTACTCATCTAGAATACATGAGTTTCTTAAGAATCCAATGATTCCATGTTTTATATTTCAATGTTAATGAAATTTAATGATTAAAATGGAGAATTGGATTATTAAAATAAATCATGGATATATAAATAATGACTCGTGATTTGATGGAATTGATTGATTCGTGTAAATGAAATTTCCCATCCATTTTTCATGCTTTGAATTTATGAAATTCATGTGGATTTATTTGTTATTATTAATTATTCCTTGAGTGATTTTATAATAGCAGTACTCATTTCTGAGAGGATTTATAGACCAAGTACTTTATATTTTATCTTGAGCATATTTATTAAGTGATCTTGGGACATGCCACCTGCTATAAATTTCATTAAAACATGTCAAAGCTGTGACTATGAAAAAACAAATTTAAAATGATTGAGGCAGATTTTGAAAAACCACTTGTCCTTAAATACCACCTTTATATCAATCCTTATTTAGCTCATATAGACCATGAATAACCTTTATAAGTATTATCCATGTTTCATTCCATTTTTATCCATTCTCACCCTATTATTGGTATTTGTGTGATAGTTTATAGTTGAAGAGTGGGGTTAAAGGTAATCATAGTCGAAGGGATGATATACATTGTAGGGAAGAAGTGTAGGGGTTCTATTTTTTGTAATGATAAAATTATTTTGATTCATTCATTTTACTCTTTATTTTTTTCCTCTTTAAGAAAATTAAAAAAAATGAAATAAAAATGGGTTGTGATTTGGGAAAACCAAAAATCACCATTACTAGACTGATGTTTTTTACCATATGTGGTTAGGTGATGGTTGTGAGGTTTTTTTCAAGAATAACTTTCAAAAAACAAGAAAATAATGGAAAACAATTATTTAGGAAAAAAATAAAGAGGGTGCACAAATCATTCATTATGCACACTTTGATCATGACCTTACTTTAAGTTTTGGGGGAAGTGGCCAGTTCAGGGAATATATTAGGCCCTTCCATCTGGAAATAAAGTCTGAGACTCTATCATTCTCTCGCTGCTTGTAGTTCATGAGGTCACTAACCATTGTCTTAGGCATCATTAAACTGAACTAGAATAGAAAATATCACTGGAGGTCCTCCCAGCCTGTAACGGAATTAGATGGAAGGCTAGTATACCATATGAAAGTCGAGCCCTGTAGGGTCGTACAAATCACCTGAGTTTTACGACTTCTTGCTAAAAAGGAGTTCCTATCATGGGATTATAGTAAAAGGCATACTGCATTAAATTCTGCTTTAGGTCCCCCGAGCCATTGAATATTGGAAATACAGGGTACCCAAAGTTTTTTGGTGGCGGAAAATTGCTCACCCATTTGGGGTAGGGTTTCCTCTCTAGTTGTATCAGAGCACGATGCCCCTCCATGGCTTCTAGTCGAGTTGTTAGCTGCTCGACAGATTTTAAGATCTCTTGATGCATATCCTATCGGTCTTGATCCTGAGCTATTGCGGCAGTGGCCAAGACTGGGCGTGTCGGCGCTACTAGAATTTGTGGTGGATACCCAGCTGGGGGCATCATTTGTGGCTTTACTTGGATATATACTAGATGCCTTCCTAGTGGGGGGAAGTCTTGATGTCCTTCTAGGGCCGGGTTGAACGGTTTTATGAGCTTGGATTCATTCATCAGGATGAGTGCTTGTGGAATGGGAACCTCTTCTAAGAGCACCTGTTAACGTTCCGTAGAGGGAACACATCCAGTAAGATAGCTCCCTCGACATAGCTCAACATTAATTTGCTTGAGATATTTAATTTATTCATCATACTTGGAGAAAATCTCATCTAGGGTGAGGGATGCACTCTCAGGGGTAGGAGAATGTGGTTCATAGACGAAGTTGTATTTATTATTCTCCTTGTTAGGGTTTCGCATAGGAGGTAATGTCAGATTGGTTGAGGGGGCACCCAGATTTAGGGTCACCCTCTGGTTTTGAGTCTGCACACCATCAGGTTTGTTGTGGGATGCCTCTGGGATGGAACCATCTTCCTTCTCATCCTCTCTCCCTGTTTCATTTCCTGTGAGATTAGTGGGGTTGATGTTTACCATGTTCACTAAGTCAAATCGCATTTGGGGTGGTGTACCTGGTGATGAATGGTAGGAAGGCTGTTTTGCATCCTTTATTGGACTTTCTCCTTCCACTCTATGGTATTGTTCAGTTTTCTTAGCAAATATTTCCCCAAGGGAGCCTTGGTTTGACCATGTAATGCGCCTTTGTCTCAAAGTGTTTGAACCACGAGAAGGGGTGGAACGGTCTCTATCTATCGTTCTTCCTAGACAGTGTAAAACAGACGTCCAATGTGCGGGGATTTTAGGTAAAACTTCCCCCAGCCCTGTGGACTGGGGTTGTTCTCATTCTCCTATCGATGCGCTACAGCCTGGATTTATTGGTATAATAGGAACATTTTTATTTAAATATGTTCCCATCACTGTGGGCTGGGTTTGTTCCCATATCGCAGCGGTAGCCACTGCTATTTCTACCCTTTCAATTTCACGTACTCTTTTGCGGGTGTAAGTCGAGTATGGAATTGGGATTGAATGGAGTTTATGTTCTTTTGAGGACATGAGCACTACTTTCTAGTTGGCTTCCCTTAGGCAGTAATCATGCTGGATGTTCCTGGTCTCCTGACTCAGAAGCTTTTCGATGGCTTGATCTCTTTGGCCCTGAAAGTTTCAAGACTTACTCCGAGATTATTTTCATTGAGTATCCCATCTTTTCTGAGTAATGGTTTCACTTGATCGTTGCCTCTGGATGACGACATTGTAGGATGTCATTTTCAATGGGTCCTGTTGGATGGTACGTAGGGTGAAGTGTCGAGCTCCATGTTCTCCCCATCCAGGAATGTGAACTCCATCAGGGGTGTTTCCAATGAGGCAACGCAATTTATGCAGTGTGTGGAGGCAATCCAATTCAAGGTTTTTCATTCAACTTTCCGATTGTGGCTATCGTTTGGCTGGTAGGGCTTCCAAGTCGATTAGACAATGAATCTCTCCTATCGTGCTGACGTGGTTCGCATACCCTTCATAGGGCAGGAATTTTTCTTTCATCATTCGAAGAGTCATCCATATATTGAGGTGAATTTCATACATGCATTCCCCAAAAAACTCTCCCGGTATGTCGAAGTGAGAAGTGGTTGTAGGCCAATACATCACTAGTATATTATCCCTAGCTACACAAAGAGAAAATCCACCTAAGACCATGGTTTGGAATCGTGGTCGTAGGCTCGAAAACAGTGGGAATAGCATATGGAAACGGTTTTGAAAAATTATGGCCACTATCGCCATGGAATTAGGTCTTACCTACTGCCACGGTTTTAACCCTGGAATTAGGGGCCTATTTCCACAGTTTAACTGTGGAATTAGGAGGCCTCTTTCCACGGTTAAAACCATGGCATTATGTGGACTCTTTTAACGGCTAAAATTGTGGAAGTAGGGGCCTAATACCACGGTAAAAACCCTAGAAATATCCCTCCTAATTCCACGGTTAAAACGTGGCACTAGGCCCCTACTTTCATGGTTAAAACCATGGTAGTAGGCCCCCAATTCCATGGTTAAAATTGTGGCGATATAATTTATATGGTATAAGAAAAAAATTCAGTCCCCCCCCGGACAGCCCCCCAGTACCTCCATACCCCCCTGTATAGCCCCCCAGTACCCTCATACCCCTCTGGACAGCCCCTTTGCACCCCCTTGAACACCCCCCCTCCCTCCCACACCCCCATGCCCCCTGGACATCTCCCTTTCACCCCCTAGACACCCCCTACACACACACCCCTATTCCCCCTGGACAGCCCCCATGCACCCCCTTGAACCCCCCCCCCCTGCACCCCCTGCATAGCCCCTTGCACCCCCTTGAACACCCCCCCACACACACCCCCATGCCCCCCCTGGACAGCCACCTTGAACACCCCCCTGCACACCCATGCCCCCTTGCACACCCCTGGACCACGGACAACCCCCTTGAACCCACCCCCCTGGAAAGCCCCATGAACCCCCCCCCCCCCCCCCCCCGCACCCCATGCCCCTGGACATCCCCCTTGAACATCCCCCTGCACCCCCATTCCCCCAACCCCCCCCCCCTTCTGGACACCCCCTGCACACCCATGCCCCCTTACACCCCCTCTTGGACACCCTCCCCCCATGCACCCCCTAGACAGCCCCCTCCCCCCTTGAACACCCCCTATAGTATCCCCCCCTAAATATCCCCCTTTCACCCCCCCCCCCCCCCCCGCACCCCCATGCCCCTTGAACACCCCCCTGCACCTGGCCCCCCTCCCTTCTGGACAGCCCCCTTTCCCCCCTTGAACACCCCCTATAGTATCCCACCCCCTATAATAGCCCCCCTCCACCCCCTCCCCCTACACCCACACACCCCATGCCCCCTCCCTACACCCTGCACATGGCCCCCCTGCCCCCTTCACCCCCACTAACCCCTACACACTGCCCCCTCCCCCTTCCCCCTTCACCCCCTGCACACCCCCCCCCCCAACCTTCACCCCCTACACACTACCCCATTCGCCCTTCCCCTGACCCCCCTTGCACCCCCTAGAGAGAAAATTATGATTTATTTCAGATAAAAAATATAAACATCCATCTTCATCCACTATAGTACCATATGAATTAAGAAAAAAATAAAGGTGACAAAGCCCATTATCAAAAAAAAATCTAGTAAAGCAAAAAGATTAAAAATCAGTTGTAGTATGCTATAAAAACATCTTCGTACAAAGAGGTGAATTTATTCCATAAATAAATTAAGAATTGGGTATATTGGTTTTGATTTTGTTTAGTGATAGATCTTGTTTTTGTTTTAGATGATATATTAAGTCCATTTCTGTTTTGTGTTTTTTATTGTTGGAATTGACTTATGATGTTTTTTTATGGGTTTTTTATTCTTTTTTTAGAGCACACCCCACTGCAGTAGCCCACCCTCTGAAGTATCCCCTTCCCCTTGAAGTATCCCACCCCCAAACACCCCCTACAGTAGCCCCCCCTGAACACCCCCAACAATAGCCCCCCCCCCCCCCGAACAGCCCCCTTACCCCCTGTACCCCCATGCCCCTTTAACACCCCCTACACCCAACCCCCTCCCTCCTGGACATCCCCCCCCCTGAACACCCCCTACATAGCCCACCCCCTATAGTATCCCACCCACATCCCCCTACACCCCCACGCCCCCTTCCCCCCTCTATGCCCCCTGCACACTGCCCCCTTCCCCTTATTACCCCCTTCACACTGACCCCCCCTGTCACCCCCTACACACTTCCCCCTACCCCCTTCACCCCCTGCACACTACCCCACCAACCTTCACCACCTTCACACTACCCCCCCCCTTCCCCTAACCCCCCACTCCCTGAACCCATGCCCCCGACCCTCCCTTCCACCCTTTAGAGAGAAAATTTTGATTTATTTAAAATAAAAAATATAAACATCCATCTTAATCCACTACAGTACCAGATGACTTAAGAAAAAAATGAGGGTGACAAAGCCCATTATTAACAAAAATACAGTAAAGTAAATAGATTCAAACTCAGTTGCAGTACTCTATAAACACACAACCTATAGTAAAAGAAAATGGAAACAAATAATTAATTTGGAAGGAAATTTTCCATCTTCATGAACTCACTGACAACCCTTTGGTAGTGTTCCTCACATGTAACTGATGGAACTTACACATAGAGTCAGGTATATGAATAGATAAATTCAACACAAAATGAATTAAAATGTTTATACAACCATTAAATGGATGTGTAAATGTGTGGATCAATATATTTTTAAAGATATACAATAGAAAATTTTATGAATATGTACATCAAATCTATTCAAATTTAAATTTCAGAATAGCATTTACAAACTAAATGCAGAAACATTTTATATCATTAAAGTTGTACTAATATATGAAAATTGTTAAATATGTACAAGATTTGATGAACTAAACTAATCTATACCAAACGTGTGATAAATTATTAAGGAAAAGAGATTTAACTACTCTCCTACTCAATAACATACTTTAATAACTTATACATGATTACATAATTACAAAGTACTACCATATTATGTGTTGCAATAAAATGAACCCAATAATATTAATCGCATGTTTAGTAAAAGAAACTGCATGAATTTACAGAAATAGATTGAATAATAATTATATTTTATTTTATTTGTATTGATATAAACTTTACTTTCAGTATATGAAAAAAACATGTTATTCACCCAATAAGATCAAAATAAAACATGAAAGCAGTGACAACTAAACTCAGCATGCATTATGAATTTAAGCGGAAAGAAGAGATAGTAGAAAAGTAAATGAGGTAGAATAATCCCCTGAGTGACAGCTTCCAATCCCAAGACTTTTTCCCTTTATCTTTGTTGAACAAATATGGTATAAAAATTGAATCACCTGTAAACCAAGAAATAGCAGCCTATTAGAGTCTTATTCCCATATATAAAATAGTTCAAACCTGTAGAAAACTTAGGATTTAGAAATTATAATTCAGCTTGATAGTGAACATGAATATAACTAATTAAAATTCAAATCGAATTTCAACAAACAAAACATGTAATGTGTCCATCACAACTAAAAAAATGAACTCCAAACTCAAAATGATATCAACATGGCATAAAGTGTGAACATTCCCAGAATTCCATAACATTAATTCCAAATAAATATAATATCTACAAGTTAAGAATAAAGATAAGTAAACATTATCAGGGAGTTGCAAATACCAAACATAATCTACAATTTGATCATCATTCAGTATTCCATTTCACATTTTCCAATCCCCCTGCCCCTACCAGTCCCCCCCCCCCACGCCCCTGCCCCACCCCCACCCCATTCACCTCCCCTTTGCACCCCCACCCCCCCTTCTAGTCCCCCCTATTTCCCCACCCCCACTACCAGTTTCCCCTTTCCCTCCCCCCTTCCAGTCCCCTGGCCCTTCTAGTCCCCCCTACCCTTTCCAATCCCCCACCCCCTGCCCCTTCCAGTCCCCCCCCCCATTTATATGGTATAAAAAAATAACTTCAGTTCCCCCTAGTTCCCCACCCCCACTATCAGTTGACCCCCCCCCCCCTGCACCCCCACCCCCTTCTAGTTCCTCCACCCCTTGCACCCCCTCCCCCTTCCAGTCCCCCCTACCCCTGCCAGTCCCCCCCCCTTTCACCCCCTCCCCCTGCCAGTCCCCCTGCCCCACCCCCACCCCCACCCCTTTCACCCCTACTCCTTGCACCCCCTCCCACCTTCCAGTCCCCCTAGTTCACTAGATCAAATAAAAACTCACACTGTGTAGATTAAAATTCTCTTCCCTGCCTTGGATAAAAGTTTACCTTTATATCCATAAATCTTATTAGCCACCCACTCCTTCAAACAATGAAAATCATCCACATGTGACCAACATATAATAAGTTTAAAGCCCATATATTTTTCATGATAAACATGAACAAAAACTCAACACAGAAAACAAAACTGGAATGAAATAAGAAAATATAGGACATACAGATATGATTCACTTTTTAGTTACCCATTTTCTACCCTCTTCCTACTGCTCACAATTATCTCTGCATTCACCGCCTCAAGAATAAACTGATCCTTGTTATCCAATTTCAACAGATCCAGTTCAAGATTATCCACGAGCACTCTCTACATAGCAGAAGCAGAAAGATATTTCAATAAAATATGGGCATTATATATAAACTAGACTTCCAAGGATCCAAGATTACTTTTCTATTCTCATATAATTTAAGTTGTATGTGAAGTAAATATTTAATAACTGTAAGAAAATTAGTATATGGAGTCATTCATAGGCTTCTATTCCTTACATGCTTCTTGACAAACATAAGTAAATGTTTAGGCTTAATGCATCAACTATAACATTATCATTTACTAGAGTATATGAGATCTATAAATCATAATCATATAATAACTATACCCATATCCACTAATTAATATTTATGTCATGTTAAGATAATACATAATGAAATCTCTTACTATCAATTATTACACCATGATAGGTCAACCTTGGGTTGCTAGCAAGTTCCTAGATTTCTAGATATTGGTAAATATTCTAAATGAATAAATAAAAATCATCAGTGATTTACATTATATAAAAATAAGATACTAAAATACATGAGATACTAAAATACATGAGATAAAATTTGAGGTAAAATTTTATATCTTAATGAAAATATAATAATACATACAAAAGTTATCATTCTTAGATACTTATATAGTGTAAAATGATTGAAATGTTGGATTTGTATGAAATGAATCATATTAGAATGACACAATTAGTGTGGACCACGTGGTTTATATTTTAAGTAAGGTTTTCTAAGAATATTGGGTTGTAATACGTGTATAAGAGAGGGGCTGGTGTGCAGGGAGGGGGAGGGGCTGGGCAGGGGTGAGGGTTCCATCATGAAAGAGGCAGGGAAAGGGGAAGGGGTTCGATTGTGACAGAGGCAGGGAAAGGAAAAGGTGGAATGGGTTCGATCGTGATAGGAAGGTTTCGATCGTGAGAAATGAGAAAAGTTGATTTGGAGTGTTTATAGATGATTTGAGGTGAATTGAATAAGTTCTATGTTTTATTAAATATATCTATAAATTATATTTGGAAGATAAAAGTTGGTTAAGTCCTAAAAATTTCATCACTACTTATGGTAATCTCATAAAACTGATAGAGTTTTTGTAAGTCTTGTTTGTGATTTCATAAACTATGGTGGTAGATGTGTGGTTGTAGGAGAACCAGAGCAAAGACATTCAGTTGTAGTCTGTTCTTTCAAGAAATTCATGGAGCTAGGACTGACATGTAGAAACTAACAAAATATTTACCTAAGAAATTCATGGAGATATTGACCCCTGCGCACTACCCCCCCCCCCTCACCCCCCCACCCCCAGCACCCTTCACCCCCTACCCCAGCCCCCTTCATCCCCTGCCCCCTTTACCCCACTACCCCCCACCCTTCACCCCAACTTCCTTGAACACCCCCCCCCCTCACCCCCACTCCCCCCCCTACACACTCCCCCCCCCCCACCTTCCCCCAACTGCCCCCCCCCCCCCACCTACACGCCCCCCCCCCACCCCCACTATCCCCCCACCTTCCCCCCCAACACCTACCCCCCCCCCCACCATCCCCCCACTGCCTCCCCCCACCTACACACTGCACCCCCACCCTTCACCCCCACTACCCCAACTCCTTTTATATTATTACTTATAGTTATCAGATGGTTATGAAGATATAAAGTGGGAAATTATAGATCCAGTAATTCTGGGTAATTTGAATCCAAAATATTCATGTGGTTTAGTGAATTATAAAAAATAATAAATTAGTGATACTATATTTGATATATATTCATGCAGTTCAAAATAGATACATATAAAAGTTTGAAACTATTATTCAAGATAGAATAATTTATATGAACTATGTAAAAGAGTGATAATACCCAAAACAAATTTTTATAAATATATGGAGTGGTAAATTCTATATCCATTAATTCAGGGAGATTTACATCCAAATTATTCATGTGGTTTAGTGAATGCTAAAAAGGAAGAAACCAGTGCTACTATATTTGGTATATATTCAAGTAGTTCCAAATATAAACAAGTGGAAGCTTTCCAGTATTATTCAAGAGAGAATAATTTCTATACACTATTTAAAAGAGTGATAAGACCCAACATATTTTCGATTCTAAAGAACCACTATGTGCCAAAGTAAAAAGGAAGAAGAAGATCTAGTGCTCTTTGTGTTGAGAAAAAGAAGAGAAAAAGTGGGAAGAAATAGAAGAAGAAGAAGAAGAAACCAAGTAGTTCATGAAGTTTATAAGAAGAAGAGATATGTTCCCCTAGTTCACACATGAAAGAAGGGGAGAGATGAAGAGTTATGTGTATTTCAGTTTATACAGGAAGGAATATAAAGAAGAAGTTATAGAATATCAGTTTGATACTAAAAAGAAGAGTAGTTTTTATATAGTGATATGTATAAAAATAAAATAAGTGACTTGTTACCGTGCAATGGAAGAAGAAGAAGAAAGGATTAGTACATGAACAATAAGGAAGTATTTTAAATTTGTGTTACAATATCTTGTTATTACCCCTATATTTATTATAAAGGTATGAGATGTACTTGAGTGTGGGAAATACCAAATAAGTGTGTTGTATACACACTCTATACTGTCAGGATACTATAGTATAAATCTCGAAGGTATTTACTAATGGGTTTTGTGACCATAGGTGTCACCAGATCACACTAAGGATTAGACTTATCATACTGATAGGTGAACCTTATAATTTAATATTCCACTTGTGTGTGTGTGTTTTATTATGATATAAGAAATAATGGTGGAAAGAGATAATAAAATAATGACTCACCTAATAGTGATAGAAGTAAAAAAGAAAATGGATAAAAAATTAAAAGTACAAAAATGGTAATTAAAAGTCACCAAAATTAATTCAACCCCCATTCAATGTGGTTCATATCCCAACCAGTCCCCTTTAGTTGGTATTAGAGACAAATTCACCTCTGATTAGATTCTCTAGTTTGGAAGTTGTTCTATTTTAAATATTGGAAGGTTTTATTCCTAATCTATAATGAAGTTCAATTTTAGTAAATATTTATCTATCTTATATTCGAATTATATTTCTACCAATACTAAATTTCTATGTGTGGATCTTTAAATCATCTAGAAAAATTAATCACTCTACTTTGGTAATCCGAGTGTGATTCATTTGGCCTAGAAGTTAGTGTTTTATGTGAGGATGAATCACATCAACCTAAAGTATCATTATATCTTAATATTGCTTGAATATATATTGTTAGGGTTATAGAAGATAGTTTCATGGTGTAATATTGAATATATGTTCACAAAAACATTATTCCATGAGAGAATGTGACAATATTATGCCTTAATTGGGCATGGGTGAATAGATTAAAGAATTAATAGGAGCATTAAATATAGTAGAAGTATAGTGGGTGATGTTTTCCAATGTTTTTTAGGATACCATGAATCCCTTTAAATAGTCTTTAGGTTGAAAATTTTTAGGATTTGTAAAGAATTTTCTCAAAATATATAAATTTACCCTAAAGGATAAATTTCTAAGGAATCTTCGGTTTTACTGGAGCAATGGATATAGGATTCATCTGGGTGGTAGTTAGGTTTCTAAAAGATTGTGAAATTTTGATGGATTTTATCTTAGTGGTAATATCATTTTCCAATTTTCAAAAACAAGGTAGTATATTACCTATGATTTCCTTTTTCACTTCATCAGTATCCTGATACATATAATTTCTAAATTTTTCTAGACATTTTTAGATCCTCTAAAACACTTCAAAATATTTTGTAATGCGTTCAAAACTTCTTGACAAAGATATAATTATCTTCATAATTATAACTCTATGTAACTAAAACATTAGAAAAAATTCAAATATACTCATATAAATTAAATATATTAAACAAGTTATGCTCATAAATTCTCAAACAATAGCTTCTTCAAACTAGAATCTGTAAACCTTATACCAAAATAACATTTCCATGTGAATGGATCTCTAATAATAACTAATGGTAGAATTTATCAAATGAAAAAGTTCAAATTAGTGTATCCTTGGTTTAGAGTAACCCTTACCAGTTCACCTGCTGGAATGGGTGAATCACGACAGAAGGGAGAAAATAGGGTTTGTCCGCAAGAGTAGGGGCGGGTAGGGTTCCTTCGACAAATCCAGAGAGGGCAGGATTTTGTGAGAGTAGGGAATGGGTAGAATACCTTTACGTGAGCCTATGTTGCGAGAGTAGGTAGTGATCGTCTGAGAGTGGGTTCTTCACAAGATTATTGGGGGGTTCGATCATCCGAGAGAGGGTTCAATCGCGAAAGAGGTAGGGAAAGGGGAAGGCGGGTTTGATCGTCCGAGAGAGGGTTCAATCGAGAAAGAGGCAGGGAAAGGGGAAGGCAGGTTTGATCATGGCAGGCAAGAATAGGGCTTCGATCGTGGCAGGTAGGGAGAGGGATTCGATTGCGTGAGGTAGGGAGAGGGATTCGATCGCGAGAGGATTGCGAGAGGCAGGGAGGTTTGGGTTGGGGTAGTGGGATGTGGCCATGGTGCATGTACAATTTGTGGGGTAAAATGAATCTACTGCCACAGTTAATTAAACTGTGGCAACACAAGTGTGGTGGTATCCATATTATCTAGTTGTTCTAGTTGTCTTCTCACAAGAAAAATATCATGGCATTGTTCTTCTGGAGTCTCCTATACTTGATATGCCCAGCTTGAATGCTTCTTAATAATTTCGTTCCAAGAAACCAGGCTGGTGGGAGCCTTATTGATTTGCGGACACCGTAGGGGTAGCTCAAAAGATGAGCGTGGCCCTAGGCCATCCTTTGGTTGAGAAAGAATATCACTCATTATAGACGGAGTTCCTGATGTGCATGACTCATTTTTTAGCACCTCAGTATAGAAGGGCTTTCTCATATTTATTTTTGGAAAGGGGAGGACCTTCTTTCTAGAATGAATTTTAATTGCAGGGAGAACCTTCTCAATTGATGCTGCAAATGGCGAGGGCTACTATTGCAACTTGATGCCCGACTGCAGGAATTTTCCTTACAACGTATACCCTGGGGAGGACCTTCAGGGAAGGTTGTAGCAAGGGGTGGACCTTCTTTATGCCTGATGTTACTGAGGGGAGGACCTTTATATCAACTGTCATTGCGGATAGGGCCTCCGCGATGACTGCCATCATGGTGAGGACTACCATCATGACTTGATACCTAGCTGTAGGGAGAATTTTTGTAGTGTACATCTTGGGGAGGGCCTTCAAGATGTACTACAATGAGGGGAATACCTTCTCATTTCTTGACATTACTATGGGGAGGACCTTCACAGCAAAGTTCATTATGGGGAGGGTCTTCATAATGACTACCATCATGGAGAAGACTACCATCATGACTTGATGTCCGACTACAGGGAGAAGCATATCTGTAGAGTATACCCTGGGGAGGACCATCAGGGTGGAAAACATCAAGGGGGACCTTCTTGTTGTCTGATCATCAGGCTGAGGGGATGGATACCCCGATGCGCATCAGGAGATGGGATCTCATGAACGATCATTATTGACCTACAGAGTAAGCCCCCATGGTTTCTCTGTGGAGGACCTTCAGAGCTGCTGGTAGCGACATTGCGATGAGGACCTTCGCAACTACTACTGCTACTTCCATAATTTTTTAATGGAATTACAGGGTCTTGATCCTTTGTTGATATATGTTTGAGGGTGTCAATAACCCCAGCTTCCAGCAGAGTAGGATCATGTTTGTGCTCTTCATTTTCTAGTTACCTTTGGAACCTATCATTTTTAGGTGCTCTCTTGTGGGTAACCGGGTCCATATTCTATTGGTAATGGCCTCCATATATGGTTCCCTTTCTTGTTGGGTCCCTTGACATCATCAGGATATGCTAACGGACATCTTGAGTTTTGGTAGGGATATATGCCTATCCTGTAGTGGACACCACATTGGATCGGAGTCCATCAGTTGGAACGAGTGTTTGTTCCCGATCCGGTTGTCCATATGTCACGGGATATTATCGTCGACCCTCATAGACTAGAGTAGGGATGCATAACTACTCTGGAGTGACTAAATCATTTTGTGAATGAGTCATTCTGTTCAAGGGAATCGAGTTGTGGGCCCGATTTCTCACATTTTCCTCTGATGTAATGATATCCTGGCATGTTTGGAGGATATGGTCTAAGATTGATGTCTGATCTTCCATCATTTCCAGGATATGTTGGGATACATCTTTGGTTGGAATGGGTATGAAGGCCCATTTTGATATCGGAGTAGGAGTTTGTGCCTGCTCTAGTCCTCTATGAGTCTCCAGTAGATACTGTCAGTTCTCATGTACCGGGATAGAGGAACGAGTATGCCACCAGTTGTCTTCTCCGGTTTCAACTGTATTTGACTAGTGGTCTTCATATTCATGAGTGAGGATATTCATCTACTCACTTGTCTTTGTATTTGTCTCATGGGATTTTTATGCATCTGCAAGAATTTGACTCTGCTCGTATTTAGCTTCCAACCTATTTGGATGGTGGGCTTGATATGCATCAAAAGGTGTTTGTTCCTGCATATATCCTGTTGCTGCCCTATTTAGATGGCAGGCTTGATATGCATCATTCGATGTTTGTGCCTGCGTATAGCCTATTGCTGGCCGATTTAGATGGAAATCTTGATATGCATCAGCAGGTGTTTGTACCTGTGTATAGATGGAGGCCGCCCTATTTAAATGGCGGGCTTGTTGTATGTCAGCAGATTTCTTCATCTGCCTATATTTTTCCACTCTGTCTATATGGAGGGACTAGAAAGCATTAGCAGGAACGTTCATGTGCTCGTATTTTTGCCACCTTATTTCCATGGTGGGCTTGAGTGGAGAGGGTAGAGTCGTATGTATACCCGTTGAACATCATCGCGTTAGTACAACTAAGCTGCTCTTCAGGAACCATGGTGATAGAGTGTTCCTGATTATATATTTCCCACCCTTGGTGGGAAGCTCGAGGGGATCAGGTCTCCTGGATTTTGGCAGGTTCCCTCTGCATATGTTCCTCCTTAGTGGGAGGAGGCTTGGTCATCCGGTGTCGGCGACAACACTCTCTGGCAGGGGCCCGTGGGTAGGACCCCTCTGCAGTTGAGATGAAGTTGTCAGCATTGACTTCATCTGCCTCCCTAAGGTAAGGGAGGTACTCATTGTCATGTTCTAGGGAAATGCTCCTGAAATGATTTGAGATGACCACTAGGGTTGCCTTGCGTTGGGGTACCGGCAACGGCTGAAGAGGCGGCTGTCGAACCTTTGCAGACTGGAGGGCTTGTCTTGCAGCCTCCAACATGGAAAGAGTACCATTTCAATGGTACTATTTTATCATCATATTGGACACCCAGCATTGAATATGGTTGGTAGGCGAGGGGGTCCTATTGTTCATTGGGGCCCCAACCGCCTTTGGGATCACTTATGTGCATGTCTGCATGGGTCGTGGGGATGTAATTTGGATTGAAGATTGCTCTTCAAGAACCTGAAATATACATATATGACATATAGACCACAAATAATTTTCAAAGTATTATTCTTTTAAACATATGAATATTTTGTGATTCATCTTGGCCCCCTTCCCCTTTTCTTTTACAGCGGGGCGAAGGGGCCTAAGTGGGGTGAGACCGCCACCTTGGTTAAGGATTCATGTCGGGTTCACCATGTTTGTTCCACCTCCGAGGAGGTGTGTTTTGTGCATACTAGGGAGAAAAAAAAGGTCTGATGTGAAGTATCCTTTTGTCTTTTATCATTGGGGTATAACTGCCACCTTGGTTAAGGATTCACGCCGGGTTCACCATTTTTGTTTCACCTCTGAGGTGGCGCATTTACAGGCAGTGTGGAAATGGCATGATGAGGATCATAACCTATCCCTTTTTATATAGAGACGGGTTTTCATCGAATTGACCATTACTTTTGTTTCAAACCATTTAGTGTCACTATCATTTAAATAAGGTTTAATTAACCCTACGGGAACTGTTCGTCCCAGCGGGCGATTGGGTGGGGTTCAAGTACTCATGCAATCGGTCCTTCTCAGATATAACTCCCTTGGATGGTCTCCAATGGGTTTATTTATGGAGCCAAGAATTCCCAACAACCCTAGTATCCATGATTCATGGACCTTCTTTCCAAAGGAAGGCTCTCGTTGACTGATGATTCAACCAACAACACTTAAGGACTCCATTGGTCAAGGATGGGAGGTCATGCTCCCCACACCCTTTCAGGGGAGGATTGTTGCCTATTCCAGGAATCTATTATAGATTTAAGTCATGTTCATATGTTTGTGAATACTTGGTTCATTCCCGAAGAGTGTGTCCACGGGGTACCCTTGGTTTGTTGGATCGTTGAAAGAATGCATATATTTGATGATACGGAGGTGATACTAACTTGATCCATATTATAAGGTGATTTGAAGTTTATCGTCATACAGGGGGGGTGGAAGGTGACTTGATGTTGGGATCGAGCCCACAAGGAGGGCTTCCTACATATCCTCGGGAGAGGAATCAGAACCCACGTAGTTCAAATGGTGTGGGGCTTATGCATGAGAGCTTCCCATTTGATAGACATGATTGGGTGGACCCTTTTGGACATGCACCCTTTTAAGATCGAGCCTTCTAGTAGGCATCCTATCTATCCTGATTTGGTCAGCAATTAGAGTTCTCGTATTTCAGAAAAATATGGATGTTTCAATCCCCACAAACCTCTAAGCCCACATAAGTCATGATTGGTGTGAGAAAGAAGAGGATGGGGAAGATTCAAAAATTCACATGCCTCCTCCTCTGTTGGTGGGGGAGGGAGAGCCTGTAGTGGAAGAGGCCAGCATAATCATGGGAGAGGGTGTACAGAAATGAACCCTTCAATGTGAAAAGACGCTGAAGTTCACCTGGCCCAGCCTCAGAAGATTGGGGACTTACCTTAGTGGTAGGGCCACAGAACACATTCTAGGAAGGGGAGGAGATTCTTCCTCATCAAAGGGGGGAGAAAACATAACCCCTTCGACTGGTCACTATTCCACATTGAATGGGAAACAAGTGATCACCTTGTATACCTAGAATGGGGGGGTTCACATCAGCATCCCAAGGTTGGGCTTCAGTTTACCATGGGAATGTATCCTCACAGAAATTCTCAAGACCCACACTATTTTGGGGAGGGCCTTCAGGACTCCGCTTACTGTAAGTATGTAGACTCAATGGGGCACGCTGATGCACCCGATGATCTAATCATACAGGTTCGGTGGATTTGGAGGAGGCTTTGGCCTAATGTCGGAGGACTAGTTAACTGAGGGATCATGTAGGACTGGACGGTAATGGAAGGGTGAGGTTGTAACTGTAAGGAATAATACCCTAAAACACCCTATTCTGCGTACTGACTTTTTATATGGGATGGGGGAGGCTTTGCATACCATAGTGGTATACTGGAAGAGGGGTAGTCCGCGTACCACTACGGTACACAGGAATGGGTATAGGAAACCATGTACCATAGTGGTACGCGTCCCATCACACCGCTTTTGGTTCCATCTGTGTACTGATGCAGTATACAGTGTCAGGTTCAGTTCATGTAGTGGTACACTACGTGAAGAACCATATTGAAGGGGGGTCCATGGGATAATCGTTCGTGGGGAGTTCATCCACAAGAAGCCTTTGGTTTGTAGTTCACCAGTTAGGTTTTCGGTTCCATTATTATTATTCAATTCCCCCATTTTAAGGTTCGCAGTCAGTTGTACCTATGGAGGGAGTGGTTTTCAGTTTAGGCTTCGCGAATGAAATAAGATGGAAGCCGGAGTACAACCTCTAAGTCTCCCTCAAGTTTTCATCATCTGTCCTTCTCTCTGTTCGTCCCCCTCTATGTGTGCGTATGTATTATATTATGCTCCTTTTATAAAGAAACAAAGAACTCGTATCTATTGGGCACACGTCACCGTTTGCGGAGTCCCATTGAAGCAATATCCTGACCCTCAGAAGACTCGGTCTACTAGGGTTTGTGGAGGCTTTGGTTCACGATAATGGTTCACAGAACCCTACTGATTCTCTTCATCCATGAACTGATGAGTTCGCGACATGGTATGCAGATGGTCCTCACATGTATGAATCTGTCGGCGACTCAATTCACGGGTTTCCTTGCTCGCTGGTCATTACCTCACAGGCCAACGGCTCACGGATCATCCCGCATACCTGGTGGTTCGTGATCCATCTGATTTTCATACCTTTCCCGATGATGGTATGTGGACACTTAAAAACCTTGAAACTTGAATTCCTTCAAGTTCCTTCAAATAATTACAACTCAATTTGAGTCTATTCACCTTGTTATACTTATAAAAGTACTTGCTTCCTTCTACAAAGCGCTCATGGGGGTATTTTCTTTCCTTGGTAAAATTTTCAGGACCTTAAGCGCAGTTGCGTTTTGTCGTATGTGGTAGTTAAAATTTGGGGATTCATTAAGAATTAAATAAAATTTTTATGTTACAATTTTATTTTAAGTGGAAGTTATTTCAACCAAAAGTAAGTTGTAGGTGGGGCCCACACCCCACCTAACTTCCCATGGGAGATTATAACTAAGTGTGGTGGGTCCCACATGAGCCCCTAACTTATCACCTCCCCTCAACTCCCTTGAAACCCCCCCATTTAAATCCCCTCCTTTATTATGACTCTTCACCTCCATCTCTCTCTCCCATAAATTTTGCCAACATGGTTTTCATTTAATGATCAATTAATGAATTGAATTCTCTAATTATTTTTGATTTATTTTGAATTAGTTGGAAAATCTTTTAAATTGGGGGAAGCCTTATTTTAATATTTTCTTGGAAAATATTTTGGTGGAACCTTTGGAATTAGAAGAGACCTTCATACTTCCAAGAAGAACAGAGTTCTCTCCACGAAGAACCTCGTCCTTTCTTCTTCCTCCGCGACAAGGGAGAAGACATCATCCACGAGGAATGTCGACTAAGGTTTCTCCTCGGACGCACCTGACGTCGTCTTCGAATTCTCTTTCCGCGGATCGATGATGTGAAACGTCATAATCGAGGTAGGGGATATTGTATATTTTCATATATGTAATTTATATCCTCAAACATGGGCGTTTATTTGTTGGGTGATTATTTGAACCACTAACGTGGTGGGTATGGGCTAACGAACAAGTCTGGACCCACCGCCAACTTGTTCGTGATGCGTGGAATGTTTGGCGTTGGATGAACGGAAGGACAACATTGATTTGAGGCTGTCGCAGTGTAGAGCGGGGCCCGAGGAGGTTGTAGGCGCAGGCAGGAGATAAAACGGACCACCAGAATGATTTTGGTGTCCTGCAGAATGACGCAGCGGCGCGGGTCACCAGCGCGGTAGCACCGGTGGCCGGAGGTAGCGGCCGGCACCAGCCGGCAGCCTAGAGGTGGCGGCGCCCCAGTGTGCCACCGGCGGAAGACTGTCGCGGCACCGGTCGCGACAGCGACGGAGCGGATCCCGAGCCGCACGGGATCCGAGAAGACCGGGCGGCGCCAGCCTGGCACCGCCGTTTCGATGAACCCCACTCCCCCCCCCCCCCGCTTGGCCCGCCTGGCCGAGCCGCAGCCCGCCACGGGTCGGGCCGCACCCTGTCGGGCCACGCCAGCCGGGTTGTGTGTCACAAACCGAATCTGGTCGCCACCAAAACTGGCACCAAACCCAGCTCGTGACATGACCCGAAGGGCGTTCCCTATCCCCACGGACTGGCACAAGTGCCCGGGTATCATTTATTTTTGTTTGGGAACGATTTACCCGAATATGAAGGCATAAAACATTAAAAACAATCAATAAACTGAATCTGAAAAATGTAAACCAAACGATGTTTACACAAAAACCAGAACTGAATACATATGTTTAAAGACACTAAAAGTGGTCTAAAAACAAATAATGACAACATAATGAAATCCCCATGGACTCCACACGACAAGGGGGTCATCACCCACAAACCTTCTCCGCAACTCCGCCCCAACGATGAGGACTAACACCCTGAACTGCCATCGCCCATATCCTTGCCTTTACCTGAGTCAAGCATAACAAAGTCTACTTACACCCAAGGGGTGTAATTAGGGTGTGATCCTAAGCCCAATAGGATACCACCCACTGATTCCAAAGTGCATTCAATATAAGGTGAAGAAGCAAACATTTTTAATTCGTAAAGAAAAACGACGATGAAATTCCAAGAAATACAACTTTCATTTAAAAGAAAAGTTTTCAAACTAGAATTTCCAGAATGTTAACATATCTAAATGGAAATGATAGATACTGTAATGTACTGAAAAAAACACCCAAATACATGGGTAAATACTAAAAATCCAGTGAGCAACAAACCAGGAACACCCCTAGGCACTAGGTTGTCTCGGGCCCTATGTACCTCGTACCTCAGTGTAAAGCAACCATAGTAAAATCCACTCTCATGCACGAGCCACTAGTAGGGATCATACCCACAACATAGTGGCTTACAATAATCGTCCATATAGTTTAGTTAGAGTTGTCTTTATCCAAATGCTAAGTGAAACAGGGACAACACCCATCCGGTCCACTAGCCGTACTAGTACAAATCCGCCCACCTAAGTACCCGGGCTTCCCCTTTTGTGCTCAAACAATTTCAGCATGCAACATAAATCCATTTTCAAATAAAATACCACTACTGGTCACACACAATCAATACAGTATCTATCACATTTTTATACCACTTAAAACACACAATAAAACACTTTGATTTGTAATAAAACAATTCTTCAAAATCACGTAGTGTCTTGCACAAAAAAAACGCCTTGAGAACACCAATTGCACACTATGTGCACATTATTGAATTACCAAAACATAAATGGAATCCCAATACATTTAAATTAAAACAACAAATCATTTTTTTTGAGGCCTCATATGGTTCAAGAAGTGACATCATTGTAAAACCTCCATTTTTACACAACACGGCTCTTAGAAATTCATGTGTTTCACAAACACCATTAAAACTAACTTTCACAGCATCAAACACATGGGAAAATCATCAAAACAGTATTTTCAGTCCTATTACAGTTCATTAAAATCAACTAATTACTTATAGGTCAGCCCAAAATGAACCAATAAAATATTTGAATGAAAAGCCCCCAATCTCACCAAAAATGGAACTTAAAATTCATTTGCATTATAAATGCAACTAAAACCAATTTTTACAGAAACATTCAAGTGAAATGAACATTAAGGTACCATGAAAACAACAAGCTAATTCACAAAAATTGCACACACAATGGAATCACCTACCAAAACCAAGGAAACCCTTGAATCTCCGTGCGAAAATCAAATCGCACCCCCGCCGCACCAAGAGACAACTAGATCAAACCTAAAACCACATAAATTGGCCAAGAAAACCCAAAGTTAAACCCTAGGTTCGAAAACCTAGTTTCTGCACATTATTAAACTCAATTATAACCAAAGATACCCAAAGAACAATGAGTTAAACCCAAAGTAATTTGAAAGAGGAAAGGAAAGGGCTCATTTACTTGAAGTATCTTGAAGTAATCACTCCAAAACACCAGTAGATGAAATTTAAAAGATCCAAAATTTAGTTTTCGTACGAAAAAGATGTATTAGGTCATTTAGAAACTGGAATGGAGGAAACATATTGAGAATTGAGAGAGTTATGAAAGAAATACTTTACCTCTTCAAATCTGGGAGATTTGAGGAACCCTCTGAAGTTCGGCATCAAATCGCGATTTACCAGAGCTTCAAAGAGGTGGGAGAGGGAATGGTCGCGCGTCTGGGTTCATTGGGGTTGGGCTCCACTTGGAATCATCGAAAAACCCAACAATTGAATAAGTTATAACATAATCAAAATTTATTTTTAAAACAGGAATTGGGCTTTCGGGCTGGCCCAACCCCTTAGATAAAAACCAAAATAAACCCTGGTTACGGATTTATAAAAGATCCAAATTGAAATGGTGGTGTTAATAGTTCAGGGGAGGTCATTTGGGAAGTTGAATGGGTGAAAAATATTAAAAAATGAAAAAGTTATAAAAGAAACAAAATTGGTTTTTAAATCTGGAATTGGGCTCACGGTTTGGCCCAATTAATGAACACTCTCTCATTCCTCCATAAAAGATTGGGAACCCCCCCCCCCCAAAACAAATTATGAATGGAAATTAAATGAAATTTACCTTTAAAATAAGTCATGGGTGTGACAATTCTCCCCACCATAAAGCATTCCGCCCCCGGAATGCCACAACAACACCAGATGCAAAAGCAAAGCCCAAACGATAGACCAAGACAGACTTCCTTACCACGTTTTCACCCGCTTCAAAAAGGACGAACATCTCAAGTTGATCAAACGAAGGAAGATAATACTCCCACCAACCAAAAAGTACCCCACTTACATAAAATTATGACAAACATTAAAAACACATCCCAAAACAAAACACCTCAAATACTACAAGACCACGCTCAAGCAATCCACTTGAAACGAACAACGAACTCGAATAACGCTACCACAACATTACATAAATAAAACCATTGGGTGTTCTCCAACCCCAAATTACCCAACTAACAAATTTTTGGATAGATAGACTTGAACGATACTACCTCCTACCTAGAATACACCAAGGAGAAAACTGAGTCACTAGTACGGGGTGACCCAATCTGGACATCCCACCACCAGGGACAACTCAATTTTCTTAGATAGAATAAGGATAACAATTGGGGAAAGAACAAACGGTCTCCCCATCATAAGGGTTAAACTAAAATTATTCCTTTTCCAAGAGAACATACACGATACCCATGATGGGTATCCCCACCATAATAATGAACACAACTTTTCTTAAGACAAAATCAAGACACTAACAGGGGGCCTCGGACGGAATTCCCAGCATTAGGGGTAGATTAATATCAGAATTATTCCAATAAAACTTAAATGAGTCCCATTGTGGGTATACCCAAAACAAAACCCAACCATATTAACTAAATATTATGGGATAACAACAACAAAAACAATAGAATTTTAAGGAGCTGGCATGGCTACATAGTTGGTTCACACAGTTTGGGAAACCGCGAGTTAACTGTGCGGATCATTCTATCCAAAGAGGAAACTTCACACAGTTTCCTTGGCCAAGGATCATGGACGTGCGGAGACCATGCATTAGCTACTGTCTCTTATCACACGGTCCCCTGGGTTGGCACATGGTTACTTCTAATCACGTACAAACTATGCACTTCAACCTGCCTAACCCAAATTTTAAACTTTTCTCCAAAAACACAAGGGACACCAAAGGGGAAAAAACAACTCAGGGTACGACATGGGAACAAGGTACTCACACCTCTTTCCACCAAATGTGAGAAATTGGAATAAGACGACGACACCAGAGGTTTAAACTATTCATATCTTTCATATTGAGGATATGACCTTGACCAAAAGTTTGAACGACTCTAGGATTTCCCCTAACTATGCGCCAGCTTCTCTCCGAGGCCTATGGCTGGAGCTCAATGGATTGAAGCATCTTCGGCCTCGAAGTTAGGATTTGGAAACCCCTAAACTGGACATCTTCTTCCAGTGCCAAAAACAATTATACTGTAATCTCATATTGTCTCATTGAGACATGACACACTTCAAACCGACTTTTCCACAACCCATCATTTTACCAAAACAAGAACTTAGAGGATGCACACACATCGCCCATTTTTTTCTTCGGATGCTAAATAGCGGAATGAAAGGACATATAGAAATACATTCCTCTAGAACATAGGATTTAGAATTCCTTATAGGGAGACACACATCCAACAAAATAGAGACTCTCATAAGATTTCACAATCTTCACCCTTATAGTCAAATGTACACATGACATCGCAAGGCATCGCCGAACATAACCGTTGTGGATAAAAGAAAACACAAAGAGGGGGACCTTGTACTAAGTCCAAAATAGCACATGATTCCATCAAGTGTCCATAATAGCCACTCTTGGCCAGATCTTGCACACCGGTGGCCTAACATGAACTCTTGATTCAATGAGACTGACGAAAGACCCAGAGGCCCTTTAAGACATCATTCTACACTGACAACTCTGAACTTCATTGACCTTAGACAACTTAGGAAACATAAGAAACTAAGGTCTATTTCAACCTCCCACAGACACTCTCCCACTATAGGGGGATCTACATAATTGAAAAAGAAGAGGGGTAAACACAATCTCCAAACCTCAAGAATAAAGTCCTTATGTTGATCAACTGGAGGATCATCCAACGGTGAATCACCATAGGCCAAACATGAATCATACATTAACACTTTATGGGGGCATACCCTGGCCTACAGGAAACCCCAAGGACAAAACCAAACTAGTCATTTGGTCACAAAAGACCACAAACCTGAACCGAACACATGATGGGAGCCACCACATTGGCCTCCCAAACTTTTCCTCAAAAGAGACCACTGATCGACACTTCATTCC
The DNA here is from genome assembly GCA_963277665.1 of Viscum album. Taxonomy (NCBI): domain Eukaryota; kingdom Viridiplantae; phylum Streptophyta; class Magnoliopsida; order Santalales; family Viscaceae; genus Viscum; species Viscum album. The sequence continues at coordinate 411,081,832 of OY728130.1, forward strand.
AACTTATCAATGAAACACAAATCCAAAACATTTTTAAAACAAGAGGGGTTATTGAACTCAAAACATCCCATCATAATAATCCTGAAAACACATAATCCATACCTCCCAACCATACATTATCAAAACACAACACTTTCCTTCAAAAACACTATTTAAAAAAACAGTGTTGGTCGGTTGCGCATTTACTGATGGTAGCTCATGAGCCTCACACATGCATGTTTACATGCCACACTGGGAACCCACCTCATATCCATCCATATTCCCAAATAAACCTATGCATGTGGTCACCCTTGAGAGCACCAATTACTAAAAATCAAACCTTTCCTCTTTTTAAAATAAAAACTTTAACCACAATTTTCCTTTCTCAAAAACACTAACCATAATATCAATACAAAATTTTTAATCTCACAAACCAATTTAGAAAAGAATGAATAATTTAATAAAAGCACATATTCATGCCTTTCACAATTGTTTCAAAACATTTCAACCCATTTCAAAACACTTCTAATTTCATGAAAAACACTATTTCATAAATCTCCATTTAATTAAGAACTCAACTCTTCTCATTTCAAGACAAGGTTCTAAAAGTTCATAATTTTTTTTTGTTCAGTAGTAACCAAACCCAAAATCCATATTCAACTCCCACACAAAAATTCTAGAACACTTAATTCAATCCAAAACACTTTTCCACAGTTTAAAAAAAATTCCACTAGAAACATATTTTCAAAACCCCAATTAACATAGTTCATACTTTCAAAAGAGGAATAAACACATAATTTATCCTTTTGAAATAATTCTAAAATTTCATTTATAGACTTTAAAGAAAACCATTTTCACTTTACTAGAAAATAACTTCACAAAAATTCACACTCCTTAATGTGAAGTCATTTTTTTTTTGCTTAAAAAAATGTTTCCAAGATTCCAAAACAAAGAGATACAAGACAATGTGAGAGGAAACTAGTTTCGGTGGGTGGCTTGGACATATGGTTGGCAGCCATATTCCAATCACTTCTCCGTCACAGAGAGTATTCTAGGGAAATATCCACGGCTCCACATGGCTTGCCAGGCCCTGCGAGCTCACTGAGATTATTCTCCCAACTCTCTTTTCATTTCCCATAGTCATCATTAAACCAAGAAAACCAAATGAATCAGATAAATCCATAAATCCCCTAGGGACTTGAATCTCGTCCTGAGGTGTGCTGGCCAGGCACACTACCCATGACTGAAATGTCAAGTCCCGACAATCCTAGCTCCAGACTATCCTGACTCTTCCCCAAATAACAGGACCCAAGGAGTGAACCTCCTCTGATACCATTTTGTCACGAACCGAATCTGGTCGCCACCAAAACTGGCACCAAACCCAGCTCGTGACATGACCCGAAGGGCGTTCCCTATCCCCACGGGCTGGCACAAGTGCCCGGGTATCATTTATTTTTGTTTGGGAACGATTTACCCGAATATGAAGGCATAAAACATTAAAAATAATCAATAAACTGAATCTGAAAAATGTAAACCAAACGATGTTTACACAAAAACCAGAACTGAATACATATGTTTAAAGACACTAAAAGTGGTCTAAAAACAAATAATGACAACATAATGAAATCCCCATGGACTCCACACGACAAGGGGGTCATCACCCACAAACCTTCTCCGTAACTCCGCCCCAACGATGAGGACTAACACCCTGAACTGCCATCGCCCATATCCTTGCCTTTACCTGAGTCAAGAATAACAAAGTCTACTTACACCCAAGGGGTGTAATTAGGGTGTGAGCCTAAGCCCAATAGGATAACACCCAATGATTCCAAAGTGCATTCAATATAAGGTGAAGAAGCAAACATTTTTAATTCGTAAAGAAAAACGACGATGAAATTCCAAGAAATACAACTTTCATTTAAAAGAAAACTTTTCAAACTAGAATTTTCAGAATGTTAACATATCTAAATGGAAATGATAGATACTGTAATGTACTGAAAAAAACACCCAAATACATGGGTAAATACTAAAAATCCAGTGAGCAACAAACCAGGAACACCCCTAGGCACTAGGTTGTCTCGGGCCCTATGTACCTCGTACCTCGGTGTAAAGCAACCATAGTAAAATCCACTCTCATGCACGAGCCACTAGTAGGGATCATACCCACAACATAGTGGTTTACAATAATCATCCATATAGTTTAGTTAGAGTTGTCGTTATCCAAATGCTAAGTGAAACAGGGACAACACCCATCCGGTCCACTAGCCGTACTAGTACAAATCCGCCCACCTAAGTACCCGGGCTTCCCCTTTTGTGTTCAAACAATTTCAGCATGCAACATAAATCCATTTTCAAATAAAATACCACTACTGGTCACACACAATCAATACAGTATCTATCACATTTTTATACCACTTAAAACACACAATAAAACACTTTGATTTGTAATAAAACAATTCTTCAAAATCACGTAGTGTCTTGCACAAAAAAAAACGCCTTGAGAACACCAATTGCACACTATGTGCACATTTTTGAATTACCAAAACATAAATGGAATCCCAATACATTTAAATTAAAACAACAAATCATTTTTTTTGGAGGCCTCATATGGTTCAAGAAGTGACATCATTGTAAAACCTCCATTTTTACACAACACGGCTCTTAGAAATTCATGTGTTTCACAAACACCATTAAAACTAACTTTCACAGCATCAAACACATGGGAAAATCATCAAAACAGTATTTTCAGTCCTATTACAGTTCATTAAAATCAACTAATTACTTATAGGTCAGCCCAAAATGAACCAATAAAATATTTGAATGAAAAGCCCCCAATCTCACCAAAAATGGAACTTAAAATTCATTTGCATTATAAATGCAACTAAAACCAATTTTTACAGAAACATTCAAGTGAAATGAACATTAAGGTACCATGAAAACAGAAAGCTAATTCACAAAAATTGCACACACAATGGAATCACCTACCAAAACCAAGGAAAACCTTGAATCTCCGTGCGAAAATCAAATCGCACCCCCGCCGCACCAAGAGACAACTAGATCAAACCTAAAACCACATAAATTGGCCAATAAAGCTCAAAGTTAAACCCTAGGTTCGAAAACCTAGTTTCTGGACATTATTAAACTCAATTATAACCAAAGATACCCAAAGAACAATGAGTTAAACCCAAAGTAATTTGAAAGAGGAAAGGAAAGGGCTCATTTACTTGAAGTATCTTGAAGTAATCACTCCAAAACACCAGTAGATGAAATTTAAAAGATCCAAAATTTATTTTTCGTACGCACAAGATGTATTTGGTCATTTAGAAACTGGAATGGAGAAAAAATATTGAGAATTGAGAGAGTTATGAAAGAAATACTTTACCTCTTCAAATCTGGGAGATTTGAGGAACCCTCTGAAGTTCGGCATCAAATCGCGATTTACCAGAGCTTCAAAGAGGTGGGAGAGGTAATGGTCGCGCGTCTGGGTTCATTGGGGTTGGGCGCCACTTGGAATCACCAAAAAATCCCAACAATTGAATAAGTTATAACATAATCAAAATGTATTTTTAAAACAGGAATTGGGCTTTCGGGATGGCCCAACCCCTTAGATAAAAACCAAAATAAACCCTGGTTATGGATTTATAAAAGATACAAATTGAAATTGTGGTGTTAATAGTTCAGGGGAGGTCATTTGGGAAGTTGAATGGGTGAAAAATATTAAAAAATGAAAAAGTTATAAAAGAAACAAAATTGGTTTTTAAATCTGGAATTGGGCTCACGGTTTGGCCCAATTAATGAACACTCTCTCATTCCTCCATAAAGGATTGGGAACCCCCCCAAAACAAAGTATGAATGGAAATTAAATGAAATTTACCTTTAAAATAAGTCATGGGTGTGACATTGTGCCAGCCGCGAGCCGTTCCCTACTGGTCTAGACCAGGATACGGGTCGGGTCGACCCGGTTCGGGCTGACCCAGGGCGGGTTGGTTCGGGTCAGACCGGGCCCAGACCCCCCTCTTCAGACCGTTTTCGGTTATTTGTCCATAACTTGAGCTACGGACCTCTGATTGACGCACCATAAATTGCGTAGGAATACTTGGATTGAGACGGTCGTTTCGGTATATTACACTCAAGGTTTTGGCAAAGTTTGTGTGCGTCCGGGTTGGTTTGAACTTGAAACCAACTGGGCCCTCGGAGCAGAAACGCTTATAACTTAAGGACCGGACGTCTGATTGACGTGTCGTCATCTATGTTTGTTTCCTTTTATTTAGAAGGTTCTTTTGGAATACTCCACGTGGAATTTTGATGAGATTGGAGTATGGTTGGGTTGGTTTTAGCTTAAAAACCAACCAGACCCCTGGAACGGAAAAGCCAATAACTCACAGACTGTGTGTCTGATGGATGCGTCGTCTATTGCATTGGGACCCCTATGATGAGGCGGTATTTTGTGATACTTCTATGTGAGACTTCATGAAACTTGGAGTATCGACCAGTAGCTCGCGGAGTAGATCCTCCCGGAGATGAGCAGTCGGAGTGCGGAGACCTTGTAGTTGTAGACCTGACGACTGCTTGACCGATTCGACTCGGCGTGATTCGATTAGCCCAGTGGACGGAGTGCCCAGTTTGTTGGCAGACCCACAGTGGGTGGAGCGCCTGTATTGGAAGCAGACCCGCGGTACTTGACAGGAGGAGTACCTCTAACGGCTATTAGGGTGTGTGCCCGGTTTGGCGGCAGACCCACAGCGGACGGAGCACCCGGTTTGGCAGCAGACCCACGGTACTTGATAGGAGGAGTACCTCAGTAGTCTAAGGTTATTGAGTAGCACCTCGGAGTAATGATAGGGTCACTGTACTTGATAGAGGATGATTTCTCTAGCAGTCGTGGTTTCGATAATGAAAATCCTGGTTTGAGCTGATTCAATGACCTTTGTGTTTTCCTCATGATTGAGATAGGTTACTTGATAACTTAGGTATATGTATGGGCATATACCTAAGTAATGTTTATCCGTTGAAATATTACTTTTTGGTTTATCCTTGTTGGATTTTCATGAGACCTTTAGGGTCTCGGGATCCCTACTGAGTATCGTTATACTCACCCCTGCACAGGCTATGCCCGCACCTCGTTGTGTTTGATGCAGACGACGAACAACACTGACCGAGGTAGAGTGTACGAGGACTGGACGGTACTCGGAGGTGGACCTCATGAAGAGTCGTTACCCGGAGGAGAAAAATGGATGTGGAGTGCTGAGGAGGACATTTGTACCTACCCTCCAGGTAGGAACCCAGAGGATGATCTAGGAGCTACTTCAATCTTCCAGCTGTTTGTCTTTTAAGTTGTACTTTCTTTCAGTTGTAGTTGTACCTTTCTGTTGGGCTTGTATTTCCATCCCCTTTATAATTTCATCACACTTTTTATACTGATTTAATCAGTGTTTTCTTATGCTTTTTCTCTGGTTGTGTGTGTTTACGTTTTATAAAGGCAATGCCTTCCCAATTCTAGGGAATTATGCCTTTGGTGCTAGACGCCATCCCCTGGTCTATGGAAGGTGGGATTGGGGTAGTCACGATGCGGGCCCCGGGGGACGGGTCGTAAAAAATTGGTATCAGAGGATTTTGGTTCTACCGCAAAACTCAGGACTATGATCTTTCTTTTCTATGAAGAAATAGTGTTAAGGGTACTAAGTGTGGTTTTCAGTTCAGGGAGTCCAGTGTTAGTGCGAGCGGTCGACGTATCCATACACCAGGACCCTGACTTCTAATTTCCGACTCAGTGCATGAAAATACTGATTGCGTGTGTGTTTTAAAAAAAATTATTTAAGTCTGCTCAAACCAGGTCAGCTCACCAGGTATAGTCTTTTAACCATGTTGCATCTGTTTCTTTCAGGATGCCTCCCCGCGGACGACCAGCTAGAGCCCTGAGAGTTGTACGTACTAATAGTCCACCGAGAGACAAGGCCTCAGTACAGGCCCCTCTTCTATTTGAGGCACCAATGGAGGCACCAGCAGTACTACCACCCGTTGGGCCACTAATGCCACCATCCCCAGCAGCAGGTGATGCACGCCGATTGAGCGTGTTGCACGAGTTCCAGCGCCAGAGGCCACCCAGGTTCTGGGGAGATACGAACCCACATGCAGCTGAGGTTTGGATGGAGGCTGTGGTGAGAGTATTTAGACTGTTAGGGACACCAGCTAACTTTATGGTGATCCTTGCTGCCAGCCTTCTTCAGGCAGCAGCAGGCATATGGTGGATCCTAATGCTTCAGATGCACGACGAGGCGACACTTCTATGGGCAGACTACGAGAGCCTGTTCTGGGCAGAGTTTGTACTAGCCAACCTTCAAGTGGTGCATATACAGGAGCTACTATATCTACATCAGGGCAGCATGACAGTGGCATAGTACTCTGTGAGGTTCACAGACCTCTCGTGCTACTCTACAGATATGGTATGGGACCCATTCTTCAGGGCTCATACCATCGATCAGGGGCTCAGGTGAGAGATTAGAGCTTCAGTTGTCTCCCACAGCATCTCGACACAGATGGGGGTGTTCGAGCGAGCCCTCCTAGTGGAGAGTTTTATTATTGAGCAGTCTCCAGCAGCGGGACCCACCACTAGCTGACATGCAGTGGAGTCTTCTGCAGCTGGCAGTAGACAGATGACACATAGGTCCAAGAGGACCAAACCCACATGCGGTCAACCGCACGACTCAGGATCAGTTGTGCAGGGAACCCAGAGTGGAGACAGAGCCAGGCATACCAGGAACGGACAATGTTTCCCCTACGGCGGTCTTGGTCACATGGCACGTGACTGTCTGACCCGCCATACAAACGATTAGTAGATAGATGAGGGACCTCCTAGGCAGAGGTAGAGGTTCGATCGAGGTGGACTGTAAGGAGCAGGATACTGAGGTAGAGGAGTTGGTCGTGCAGCTGGTGGTGGACGACGCTTCGAGGTGTGGCCACCACCACCACCAGGAGGTCCACCCCGACCGCAGGGAACAGGTGTACATGGGAGAGCACAGCTTCGGGCAGCTGAAGCATACTACTATGCAGCTCCGAAAGCAGGTGGACAGGATCGGGACTAGTTCCATGGATAAAGGCCTTTGTTCATGATTCTTATAACTTCTTTAATGTCGTTAATGTGGTTACTTTGTGTCTTTTTACTTCGAGCTGCAATAATAAAAGACACTTGTCCTTGCGACGTTTTCTTTCCTTCCTTTTTGTGTGCTTAATATTAAGAGGTTTAAATTAAAATTGTTGACTGGACCCTCACTTTCAAGATTCTTACTAGAGGAGACCCAGTTACCACACACTACTGCTGATAGTGTGACTCGACCCTTGGAGTCGAGAGTAACGGTTGTATCTCTTGGTAGTAGCATCGAGGTCTTACGACGTCGTCCATGGCATGAATTAGTATCATTCATGTCAATATTAACTGTATTAAGAAAAGGATGTGGTTCATCTAGAGGATGAGACCATGTTTCCCTTTTCAGAAAAGGAGAAATCTTAGCATCTCTTATAGAATGTAGGCAAAGAAGGGTGAGGTTGAGTTCTTACAATTGGATAGTCTCACCCATAGTTCGTAGAGAAAATGGTTTACGGTTCACTCCAATATCAGTAGTCTCAGGTGTGACTTCTTTCAGAAGAATCTGAACCTAAGACAACGGCGATGGCTTGAGTTCCTCCTGAATTATGACTTCGAGATAGTATATACTCATGGGAAGGGGAACATTGTTGCGAATGCGTTCAGCAGGAGGACTAGTATTTAGCTTCTAGGAGAGGTGACAGAGCAGCTATCTGCATTGTTGATATCATTTATGGACAGGGATGGTGCAACCTATCTATAATCACTCCTCCTTTTTCTTCAATGGAGTAGGAAATGTGGTTTATCGCATGGCCCTTCCACCTCAATTGCACCGGGTGCACGATGTCATCCACGTATCTCACCTGAGGAGATGCGTGCACGACCTTTCCCACATCATCAACCACGGGATGACTTTCACGGAGGTTCCAGTGGAGATTGAGGATCAACAGGATTGGGTCCTATGTGGACATTCTATACCTATGGTGCATGTTTGATGGAAGCATGGAAACCTTCAGGAGAGCACATGGGAGCGGGAGGCTCAGATATGTGCTTAGTACCCTCTTTTGTTTCCCTAGTATATGTTGTAGCTTTACGGGGACGTAAATCCATGAGTTGGGGGTAATTTAAAGACCCATAAATTTCAAGGAAAAAATTTTCTTAAATTATTTGGAATTTTACGAGTCCACAGTTTCTGACAGTGCCTGATTCCGAGGCTCGGTGTGCTCGGAATCAATTTCTGAAGTTTTGTTCGGGTACTTTCAGTAAACGTACGTGCGAGTATTTCTATCTTTTGAACCGGTGCTCGGAATTGAAATATGAGGGCACCGATGAACTCGCAGTGCTGGTATTCTCTTAAGGGGACCTTAAGCACAGTTGCGTTTTGTCGTATGTGGTAGTTAAAATTTGGGGATTCATTAAGAATTAAATAAAATTGTTGTGTTACAATTTTATTTTAAGTGGAAGTTATTTCCTCCAAAAGGAAGTTGGAGGTGGGGCCCACACCCCACCTAACTACCCATGGGAGATTATAACTGAGGTTGGTGGGGCCCACATGAGCCCCTAACTTATCACCTTCCCTCAACTCCCTTGAAACCCCCCCATTTAACTCCCCTCCTTTATTGTGACTCTTCACCTCCATCTCTCTCTCCCATAAATTTTTCCAACATGGTTTTCATTTAATGATCAATTACTAAATTGACTTCTCTAATTATTTTTTATTTATTTTGAATTGGTTGGAAAATGTTTTAAATTGGGGTAAGCCTTATAATAATATTTTCTTGGTAAATATTTTGGTGGAACCTTTGGAATTAGAAGAGAGATTCATCCTTCCATGAAGAACGATGTTCTCTCCACGAAGAACATCGTCCATTCTTCTTCCTTCGTGACAAGGGAGAAGATATCGTCCATGAGGAACGTTGACTACAGTTTCTCCTCGAACACACCCGACATCGTCTTCGAATTCTCTTTCCACGGCTCGATGACATGCAATTTCATAATTGAGGGAGGGGGATATTGTATATTTTCATATATGTGATTTATATCCTCAAACATGGGAGTTTATTTGTTGGGTGATTATTTGAACCACTAACACGGTGGGTACAGGCTAACGAACAAGTCCGGACCCACCTCTAACTTGTTTGTGATGCGTGGAATGTTTGTCGACAGATGAATGGAATGGAAATGTTGATTTAAGGAAGTCGCAGTGTAGATCGAGACCCGAGGAGGCCGTAGGCGAATGTGGGAGCTAAAACGGACCACCAGAATGACTCTGGTGGCCCGCGGAATGATGTGGCAACGCGGGTCGCTGGCGCGGCGGTGCCCCAGCGCGCTGCTGGTGGACGACCGTCGCGGCACCAGTCGCAGTAGCGATGGAGCGGATCCCGCGCCCTGCGGGATCTGGGAAGACCAGGCGGCGCCAGCCTGGTGCCGCCGTTTCGATGACCCCCCCCCCCCCCCCCCCCACCCCCACCCCGCTCTACCAGCATTGTCGAGTCACACCCAGCCAGGCCGCACCACGCCAGCCGCCGATCGGGCCCGGATCCGGGTCGGGTCGACCAGGTTCGAGCCGACCCGGGGTGGGTTGGGCCAGGTCGGACCGGGCCGAGACCCCACTCTTCGGACCATTTTCGGTTATTTGCCCATAACTTTAGATACAGACCTTTTATCGATGCAACGTCAATTGAGTAGCAATCCTTGGATCGAGACGGTCGTTTCGGTATATTACACTCAATCTTTTGGAAAATTTTGGGTACGACCAAGTTGGTTCGAACCCGAAACCAACCGGACCCTCGGAACGGAAACACTTATAACTTAAGGACCGGACGTCCAATTGATGTGTCGTCATCTACTTTGGATTCCTTTTGTTGAGACGGTTCTTTTGGCATACTCCACGAGGAATTCAGATGAGATTGGAGTATGGTCGGGTTGGTTTTAGCTTAAAAACCAACTGGGCCCCTCGAACGGAAAAGCCAATAACTCACAGACTGGACGTCTGATTGACGTGCCGTCTGTTGCGTTGTGACACCTATGACGAGGCGGTCCTTTGTGATACTTCTACGTGAGACTTCGTGACACTTGGAGTATCGGCTATTAGCTCGTGGAGTAGATCCTCTCGGAGATGAGTAGTCGGAGTGCGGAGACCTTGTAGTTGTAGACCTGACGACTAATTGACCGATTCGACTCGGAGTGATTCGATTAGCCCAGTGGATGGAGCGCCCGTTTTGGAAGCAGACCCACAGAGGACGGAGTGCCTGGCTCGGTAGTAGACCTATGGTACTCGACAGGAGGAGTACCTCTGATGGCTATTAGGGAGAGCGCTCGGTTTGGCGGCAGACCCACAGCGGACAGAGCGCCTGGTTTGGCAGCAGACCCGCGGTACTCGACAGGAGGAGTACCTCAACAATATAAGGTTAGTGAGTAGCGCCTCAAAGTCGTGACATGGCCACTGTACTCAATAGAGTAGAAGTTCTCCAGCAGCCGTGGTTTCGATAATGAAAATCCTGGTTTGAGCTGAGTCAATGACCTTTGTGTTTTCCTCATGATTGAGATGGGTTACTAGATAACTTAGGTATATGTATGGGCACATACCTAATTAATGGTTATCCATTGAAATATTACTTTTTGGTTTATCCTTGTTGGATTTTCGTGAGACCTTTAGGGTCTTGGGGTCCCTACTGAGTATCGTTATACTCACCCCTGAACGGGCTACGCCCGCACCTCATTGTGTTTGATGCAGACGACGGACAGCGCTGACCGAGCTAGAGTGTATGAGGACTGGATAGTACCTAGAGGTGGACCTCATAACGAGTCGGTACCCGGAGGAGACAGACGGACATGGAGTGCTGAGGAGTACATTTGTACCTACCCTTCAGGTATGAACCCAGAAGACGATCCAAGAGGTGCTTCCATATTCCAATTGTTTATCTTTTCAGTTGTAGCTATACCTTTCTATTGGGCTTGTATTTTTGGCCCCTTTTTACTTTCAGCACCCTTGTTATATTGATTTACTTAGTTTTTGCTTCCACTTGTTCTCTGGTTGTGTGTGTTTATGTTTTATAAAGGCAATGCCTTCCCAGTTCTAGGGAATTACGCCCTTGGTGCTAGATGTCAGCCCCTGGCCTATGGAAGGTGGGCTTGGGGTAGTCACAATGCGAGCCCCGGGAGACGGGTCATGAAAATTAAACATCTTATTACATATTGTTCATTTCTCATCATGACTATGATAAAATAATGTCCTAGAGTATTTGTTGCATTGATAAAGTCATGGCAGTTTCCCACTATGATGGGAACCTTGAAATTCTATAACAGTATTCTTAAATATAGTTCTATGGGTGGATGGCATACTATGAAGGGACACATAGCATGCAGTCCATCGGGTGCGAGTACTCGTAAGCAAATGATATTTCCTCTCATGAAGTTATCACTTGGTAATCTCCAAGATAGAAGATTATAAGAACAAACCAGCCAGTAGGAATTTCGCATGTTTTGGTTTCATCGGATATTTCTATTTGTGAGCATGTGTAATGATCCTTAGACTTTAAGATTATCATTAATACGTGTCAAGACTCGTTTACTTTGATTTACTGACGAAAAACGTCATGCATACAGTTGGCGGGAAGTAGGGTACGTTCAGTGCATCACAAGTGACATGATATTAATGGATAAGTAGAGTAATAATTTTTCCCTTCCATTTATGGAAGTTGATATCTCATCCCTTTGATTGAAATAGAACCATCACATGAAATTCCATGGCCATGGTGTAACGGTGAGTTTATTTCAAGTAGTCAAAGAACAACGTATCAAGTATAAAGGTTGATGACACTATCATGAAACATACTTGATGAGATATTGAGACAAACGAATTATATTACACAGTGAGCATTCGTATGTGGATGTCATTGTTGCGACTTTATGTTCTTTATCTTGGGTGTCTTGACCCGTAGCTAGACAGTACTCTTGGACTTTAGGTAAGCCCGCCTAATGCCAATGAGAAAGAATCCTAGAGGGTCACACACTAAGTGTTTTTGGTGGTCTCGGTTAAATTATATTTGAATTTAATTAATTAATTAAATATTATTCTCAAGATTGTGGAATAATTTTATTTAAGTTAAGATGATCGCATAAATTAAATAAAATATATTTATTTATTTTATTGGACATTTAATAAATATTTATTTACTATTTTTTAAATACAATATTTATTTAAGAGAATAAATTATTTATTTATTTATTTGGGCGTTCAATAAATGGAAGTGGAGTTTGAGTGGACCAAGGTCGGTCTGGTAGAAAAATAATTATTTACAAGATGGTAAATAATTATTAGTTAGCACAAGTTAAAGTAATAATAATGCTGCTATTATTTTGTGATGCGGAATTTTATTCATAATTCCGTTTTTTGCAAGTTGGTGCACCATAAATAATGACGCGGTATAATTATTATGAGCATGAGTTTTCTCTAAGTTCATAAATGTATTTAATTGTTGTTATAAAATTAAATATTATAGCTAAAGTTCCATGCATATAAATAGACAAGTACATCTATTGTGCCATAGCGAACACACCACATGCTTGGTGAATTGAGAATTGTGGATCTAAACAATTTCTCCCTCGAATCCTCTTCCTTCCCCTCTCAAGAACGAGAGATGTTCTTCAATGACGAAGAACAAGCAATCAAGAACGACCGCAAAAAGACACTCGCTTCACCGCTCTAGCACCCGGAGAATGAGTGGTGTCGATCGGAGGTCATTGGAGCACGTGTGGATCACTGCTAGAGGGATTCTAATTTGGATCCTCGCAAGCGCAACGAGATAATCCGGAAGGGTCATTCCTAATGATCAACATCATCAAAGAAGAAAATACCGAAGATCCAGGTATTCTTTTCTTTATGAAATTAATTAACTTAATTATAAACATGATGTGAAAGATCCTCTCTAAAGGTTTCAGGCCTCTTCCCTCTTTATCTAAATATTTGATTATATTCTATGGAGACTGGCATTCATCGTCATATTGATCTCGGAATAATCATTGATCATGGTAAAAAATAAAGTTGGGTGTCGTCCCAACCACGCTTCCATTGCGCTTGGAACCTTCAAGGCATGCATCAAAAATGACGTTGTTTCCAGGGAGCTAATCAGTAGTTTATTTACTTTTTTATATTTTCACATTGTATATATATTTTCATTGATTTTTTAAAAAAACCCATAAAAAATATTCTTCCATTATGTTTTAAAATAATCATTACTTCAATACATAAAACAATTACTCACATGTGAAATAAGAAGAAACTAATTATACTTAGGAGGCCCTCCAAAAAAGGGATGATGAACTTATGATAATGGTCAATAAGAAGCAAATGTGCATTACAACATGGATCTCACCTGAAGATTTGATGGCCATGGCCAATGAACTCCGAACTAACATACAATTATTCAAGGATAAGAAAGAAGTGCCACTGGTTTTCCAAAATTTCACTAAAGACATCAAAGAAGTTGAGGCCAAACTTGGGGAATATCAATAGACCAACCATTTTAGGAACTAGATTCAAGATGACCATTATGAGATATAATGGATTCATGATGAGGAAGACTTGCCTTCTAAGCTACATGTGGGAGATCAATAATATCTGGATGAATTTTGGAATGAGTATGAGGTAAAACATGACTTCCCCATTTCTTACACAGTAGAAGAGCCAGCACCATTATACTTGTCTCTAGCAATGGAAGAGTAGAAATTCATCCAAATGGTATAATATAAAGAAAAGATGGAGGAGATCAACTATCTCCCTCCATCCATTAAGATCAAAATTCAAGAGACACTTAGCACTATTGAAGTGATTGAAGCAGAACAAAATCGGGGATATGATCTCTCTTTGAAATCTTTCTTTTCTAATTTTATTCAATCTGATTTGAGTGTCACTCCTTATGGTTTTTAATTTTCAGATTCGGTCAATCCTTGCTTTGTCTTAGAGGAAGATTAAGAAACTGAACATGCACCTGTTGAGGAACACATGGAGCTCCCTAACATTATTAAACATCAATTTTAGGAGGCCCAAGAAGAAAGCCAATTAGTTGAGCATGTGGAAATCAAGATAGAGGGTGATCATTATGAAAGGGATAAATTTTTTGCGTATTCAAATTTAAATTTTTTTCATGTAGAAATACCTAATTACTTTCCCTTTGAAAATTTACTTCATGCAGCCCATGTTGATCCAGCACTAGAAGTAAAAGAAGATGTTGCACAAGTAGCAACTGAAGAAGAGGAGGTTCCATACTTCATCCTACCCCAACCATGCAAACTATATCACATTGTGAGGGGGGGATCTAGTGTACTCTATATGTGGAATTCTCCCCAACAACAACAAAGGAGAAGTGGATGCTGGGAAAATCCACATGTTGTGGTTCATGTCAAAGAAGCCCCAACCACCATCAGACTTTGGATAACAGCTTGCACTGACCTATGGTGTCAGTTAAAATTTAAGTTCCACAAGGGGGATCATACCAAGAATTATCCTTTACTTTCTTTCTAGTACTTTAATTTTCAATCTTAGGAATTTAAATTTCAAATTCAGTCTTAGGAATTAGTCTGGCATGTAGCCTACTCTCTCTTATCATTTTGAGCATAAATGAAATGATACTTGTTCTTAATTGCATAATTGTATTTTTTAGGTTCATGATGGCACAGGGAATCCCCAAATAGCCAAGGAGGAAAGAGGATTAAGCTTCATGAGAAATGGAGTTCACTTTTTTTTATCTTTTAAATTCCCTAAATTTTTGTCATAAAAAATGTTTTGAACATTGAATTGAAAATTGTATACCATTGCTGGAATTATTGATTTACATGACTTACACTACGGGAAAAATAGGTATTCGCGACAGGTTATTTGTGACGGGCGAGGGTATCGTCACAAATAGTCCATCAGAAGAGACTATTTGCGATGGGACCCTCTTCTCATCGCAAATAATCAGTTATTTGTGACGAGGAGATTCTCCCCGTCGCAAAAGGTTTGACGCGACTTCCGCGCCAAACCGCAGGAAGGGTATTAGCGACGGTTATAAAATCTCATCGCAAATACCTGGTGGCGTTTTTTAGTATTTGTGATGGGAGGTCAATCACATCACAAATAGTATGTTGGCAGGTTGGTATTTGCGACGTGCCCCATCGTAAATACCTTTTTAACCGGTAGTTATTTGCGACAGAACTTGTCGCAAATATTCCTGTCGCAAATAATCTAATCTATATATACTCTCATCTGTTTTCCTTCTCATTTCACCCCTTTCTCCACACACCTCTCCATCTCCACTTACATTTTTTTCTCAAATTTTTTCAAATTTTAATGTTTTAAATCGTAACATCATTCGCAACTTAGATCCTCCGAAAGTTCTGTTTTAAGGTATTAATCCATTTCTTTTATTTTTTAGTTAATTTATTTTATTTTATTTTAGTTATAATTATTGTTAATTAGCAACATTTAAATTAAATTAGAATTCGATAGTTTTATTTTACAGTATTATTTTTACAAATAATTAAATGTGATTAGTATTAATTATTATAAATTAATATTTATATTAATTATTATAAATTAATATTTATATTAATTATTATTAATTAATAGTCATTAGTGGTAAATAGTGATAATTAGTCATAATTAGCAATAATTAGTAATAAATATTAATAAATAATAATAACTAGTAATAATTAGTAATAATTAGTGATAATTAGTGATAATTAGTCATAATTTGAAGCAGTTAGTCATACTTAGAAATAATTAGTAATAATTAGTAATAAATATTAATAAATAGTGATAATTAATAATAAATATGATAATTAGTAATAATTAGTAATAATTAGTACTAAATAGTAATAATTAGTCATAATTAGTAATAATTAGTAATAATTAGTAATAATTTGTAAAAAAAAGTAATAAATAGTAAAAATTAAAAATAATTAGGATTAATTAGGATTAATGATTAATAATTATGATTAATTAGTAATAATTAGTAATAATTAGTAATAATTAGTAATAATTAGTAATAATTAGTAATACTTAGTAATAATTAATAGTGAATAATAATAATTAGTAATAAATAATAATAAATAGTAATAGATAGTAATAAATAGTAATAATTAGTAATAATTAGGATTAATTATTAATAATTAGTAATAATTAGTAATAATTAGTAATGAATAGTAATAATTAATAATAATTAGTAATAAATATTAGTAATTTGTAATAATTAGTAATAATTAGTAATAATTAGTAATAATTAGTAATAAATATTAATAAATATTAATAAATATTAATAATTAGTAATAATTAGTAATAATTGATAGTAAATAACAATAATTACTAATAATTAGTAATAAATAGTAGTTAATAGTAATAATTAGTAATAATTAATAATAATTAGGATTAATTAGGATTAATTAGTAATAATTATGATTAATTATTAATAATTTTAGTAATAATTAGTAATAATTAATAGTAAATAGTAATAATTAGTAATAATTTGTAATAAATAGTAATAAATAGTCATGTTTCACCCCTTTCTCCACACCCCTCTCCATCTCTACTTGCATTTTTTCTCTCAATTTTTTTCAAAATTTAGTGTTTTAAATCGAAACATTATTTGCAGCTTAGATCCTCTAAAAGATTCAGTTTTAAGGTATTTATCTATTTCTTTTATTTTTAGTTGATTTATTTTATTTTATTTTAGTTATAATTATTATTAATTATAAATATTTAAATTAAATTAGAATTAGATCATTTTATTTTAAAATATTATTTTTACAAATAATTATGTGTGATCAGTATTAATTAGTATGAATTAATAGTTATATTAATTATTATTAATTAATAGTCATTAGTGATAAATAGTGATAATTATACATAATTAGTAATAAATATTAATAAATAATAATTACTAGAAATAATTAGTAATAATTAGTGATAATTAGTGATAATTAGAAGTAATTAGTCATAATTAGAAATAATTAGTAATAATTAATAATAAATTTTAATAAATGGTAATAATTAGTAATAAATATTAATAATTAGTAATGATTAGTAATAATTAGTACTAAATAGTCATAATTAGTCATAATTAGTAATAATTAGTAATAATTAGTAATAATTAGTAATAAATAGTAATAAATAGTAAAAATTAATAATAATTAGGATTAATTAGGATTAATGAGTAATAATTATGATTAATTAGTAATAATTAGTAATAACTAGTAATAATTAGTAATACATAGTAATAATTAATAGTAAATAGTAATAAATAGTAATAAATAATAATAAATATTAATAAATAGTAATAATTTGTAATAATTTGTAATAAATAGTAATAATTTGTCATAATTATGATTAATTAGGATTAATTAGAATTAATTAGTAATAATTAGTTATAATTAGTAATAAATATTAATAATTTGGATTAATTAGTAATAATTAGTAATAAATATTAATAAATTGAAATAATTAGTAATAAATATTAATAAATATAAATAATTAGTAATAATTAATAATAAATAGTAATAATTAGTAATAATTAGTAATAATTATAAATACATAGTAATACTTAGTAATAAATAGTAATAAATAGTAATAAATAGTAATAAATAGTAATAAATAGTAATAATTAATAATAAATACTAATAAATAGTCGTAATTAGGAAATGTATCAAAAATATATACAACCATCAAGAAAAGGTGAATTCTTACTACTTTTTTAATTAATTTTTTTATCATTTTATCTACTATTTTTAAGTTAATTTCCATAACATTTTTATCCAATATCTAATTTTTTTCATGGATCTTTTGGGAAGTCATGTTTTGTTTTCAACTATCTGCAACACGCCACAAAATAGATAAAATTATTCTTTCTGCCAATGTAATCATGTTTTCCATATTCATCATCTTTTTTTGTCGAACTACCAGCACTGCATATTGATTCGATGTTGTTAACTGAAAAACCCTTATCATTTTTGAAGGACAAGAGATTAAAGGAATCTCATGTGCCCATTGTGGAGACTTCTCATGATATAATTGGCACATGAGATTACTCTCCTCTTTTGACATTCAACAACAATAAAAAAATTCGGCTAAGAAAATTGAGTTAATATGTAGTGTTAGCAGTTTAACATAGAATGAAAATGGAAACATGGTTACATTGGCAGTTCGGACTGTTTTGAGACTTTGGAATGTGAACGAATCAACCACACATTAATTTAACACACGTTGTGATCGGTATATACTAGGGAAGATAGAGTTTGACGTGTTGATGATAGCAGCAGTAGGAGGAGGAGAAGACGTGTCATTTACTAGAGCAACAACACTAGTAGATGATTTAGTATATGTGATGTATGACTCATGGTTTAGTGAGTTTTTTATATTGCTTCAAATATCGTGTTTCTTATTATTTTATTATTTATTTAATTTTTTAATATTTTATTACTTTATTATTTATTTATTGATTATTATTTATTAAAATTATTCATTGTTATTATTATTATTATATATTTTTCTAAATATTGAGGTTTTTATTTTTTTATTTTTTTATTATTATTATAATTATTATTCAATTTTATTAATATTAGTATTATTATTATTAGTATAATAATATTATTTTATCATTACTATCATGATTAGTATATAAATATTATTTTATTATTATTATTATATAAATATTATTATTTTATTTTTTTTAAAATTAATTTTTTTATGTTTTTTATGACGGGTATATATACCCATCGCAAATAGTATTTATAAATATTGTTTTTTTAATTTTATTTTTATTATATTTTTATTATTTTTTTATTTTTCGCGACAGGTATATTTTCATGTCACAAATACTATTTGAGATAGGCTCGTTGCAATTGAGTATTTTAAAAAACCCAGTAAAACTATTTGCGACGGGAGAAGTTTTTTTCCCAAATACTATTTTTTGCGACGAACTGTCGCAAAAAAAGTATTTGCGACACCGTTTTCCGTGATGGGTCATTTGTGATGGGACCCCGTCGCAAATACTCATTTTTTATAGTGTTATCTAGGTGACATGAGTTTCTTAGGAATCTAGTGATTCCATGTTTTAGATTTCAATGTTAATGAAATTGGATGAGTAAAATGGAGAATTTGATTATTAAAATGAAGCATGGATATTGAAATGATGACTCGTGATTTGAAGGAATTGATTGATTCATGTAAATGAAATTTCCCATCCATTCTTCATGCTTTGAAATTATGAAATTCATGTGAATTTATTTTTTATTATTAATCATGCTTTGAGTGATTGTACAATATCATATACTCATTTCTTATAGGATTTATAAACCAAGTACTTACTATTTTATCTTGAGCATATTTCTTTAGTGATCTTGGGACATGTCACATGCTAGAACTTGCATTGGAACTTGAAAAAGATATGATTGTGCAAAAACACATTTAAAATGATTGAGGAATCTTTTGAAAAACCACTTTTCCTTAAATTACACCTATACATCAATCTATCTTTAGCCCATAGAAACCATGAATGACATTTATATGGATGATTCATGTTTCAATATATTTTTATTCCTTCCCACCCTACACTTGATATTTTCATAATATTTTAAAGTTGAAGTGTGGGGGTAAAGGGAATAATAGTGGAAGGGATGATATATATTGTAAGGAAGAAGTGTAGGGGTGCTATTTTTGGTAATGATAAAGGTAATTTGATTCACTCATTGTACTCTTTATTTTTTTATCCCTCTTAAATAAAAAAATAGAAAAAAATGAAATAAAAATGGGTTGTGATTTGGGAAAACAAAAAATCACCATTACTAGACCAATGATTTTTATCATATGCCGTTAGGTGATGGCTGTGAGGTTTGTTTCAAGTATAAATTTTAAAAAAAAAGAAAAAAATGGAAAAAAATTATTTAAAAAAAATCAAGAGGGTGCACAAATCATTCATTATACATACTCTTATCATGACCTTACTTTGAGTATTAGGGGTAGTGGTAGTTTCTACTTTGAAGGGGACAACTTCATTAAACTTTTTGATATCATTTATTTTACTTAAGAGATAAACCTCTTCCTTGATCCTTAATTTTTTAAGAATTAAATCATGTCAACCTTAAACCTTCGAGTAATTTGAACCTTTAATGAAAGCCCTCATGATTTTATATGAATTTTTTCTTTATAAAGTGAAGAAAGTAGTTAATTTACAATACTATGGATAAGAAACATGTTTCGTGATATGAGAATAACTCTTGTTTAATTTTATCATGATAAATGATATAAAAAAATAAAAATTAAGGTAAATCATGACTTGGAATTTTTCATAATAATGAATTGAGCAGCATAAATGAATTAAAGGAGAACTTCCATCATTTTTTAACGGGGAAAATTAAAATTCATGAATTGATTTTTTATTTGTAAAATGGGAAATTAAATTTATATTTTATTTTTACTTTTGAAAATTTTATTTGAAATTGATAATTTTTTGATTATCTTGCTTTGGAATTTGAATAATGGAAACATTAGTGCCCTCTGATTTTCAATGTTGAGATTTTATTCTTGAAGAAAACCATGTTTTATGTGTGGTGGAAATTATAGAACAAATATTTTTATTAATTTTAAATTGAATTTAAATGTTTTAAATCCCACCAAAGTTTTATTCTAAGATAAATCATCACATTTTATGATTTTGGTGGTATTTTGAGCTTAATCATAAAAATGGCCCATTTTGGATTTTAATAATTTTAAATTATTTCTTTATTCCACCCATGAAGTTTTAAATATTGATCTAAATAGTTAAATTATTCTTTTTTAGGATTCTATACATCCTGGGGTTGATTTAATCCTTCTGGACCGAATGCTGAATCTACCATATGGAAACTCAAAACAAGCTCACAAATTAGGCCTTGAAAAATGTTCACAGATCTGGATATTTTTGGTTCTGGGACCATATCTCATTTTTTGAAGGCCCATATACTCTTAAATTCGGTGGATAAATGGTAAAGACATTTTGGAAAAACTTTCATTAAGGCTCTCATGCATGAATCTACCATTTTCATGGTCATTAATTAACGATAATCTAGGGATTTGAAATGTGGAGATTCTGCCTGGGCAGAATAAATTCTCAGAGTAAAATGGACTTTACTCTCTATAAATATGGCTAAATACGCCGAAATTTAGAATTAAGACATTAAATAAATTTATTAAAAACTCTAATGAAGTATGAAATGCATGATTCAGACATTTATTTGGGATACAACATGTCAACTTTCAAAGAAAACTTTCGGATTGTAAAAGGAGAAGAGCTCCTTCCTCCCAAAGCATTCTAATCCATCTCATTCCATCTGAGGCACCAAGTAGAGAAGGAAAAGGTCTATTTAGGATTTCCCTATCCTTTTATTCTTATTTTAGTTTTATTTTCTCATGTAAAATTCATTCATATTTGTATTTAAGTGTTTCATTTTCTTATTTTATCTCTCTTTTTATTCCAACCCTAATCTTATTCTCTCTCTTCCATCTTTCCATTATGATCTCTATTCACTTTTCAATGGAAAATGACTAACCTGAGCCTTGACCCTGGGGGAGGTTTCACATTGATATTTTTTATTATTATTTAATTAAAAAAAAATTTATTCTATTTATGGTGGATAAAAGAGTATTGCACGTGTGTGGTGGTCATCCACCACGACAATATTTCAAAATCCATTTATTTTCTTTGATTCATTATTTTTTACCTCCCTTATCTTAAAGAAACCCTTAATATAGTGGATTTGGGGTTGAATTAAGGGATTAAATTACATACACTATAGCCAAGTATTTTAGTAATAACATTCTCAATTGAGGTGTTACCCTATTTGATTATTGGTGGTGGTGTGGTTTGGTGCACCGAAGGCATGCTAAAAACACACACTCAATAAATAAAATAAAATTAATTCATTAATTAGGTTTCATAAAATAAAGAGTCAAATTGAATTTAAAAAATAAATAATTAATTAATTAAACTATGTTATCCAACCCTAAGACCAAGTTCTTTCTTCATTAATTTCTTTTTTTATGTATCTTCATTTAGATTTAAATTTTTTATTTAATTATTTTAATTTCAAATTTTCCATGAAAACCCAAAATCCATAATTTTCAATAAATAATATAAAAAATCAAAAAGAATTATATTAGGTGAGTTAGAATTAGTGATTAAACCGACTGCAATTCTCCTCAAGTGAGATGACTTTGCTCAGGATCTGTGTTGCATTAGAAATATAAATTTGCTTTTTACATGCTCTAAAATAGGTGTGCACTAATATTGCCTATTATTTTCTTAAAAATGGTGGAAATATCCCCTGACCATCATTTTTGGTTGCCTGTTGTCCAGAAAGAAGAATCTGGATCATTAATTGAAGCCCGCGTGTACTATCATCATATGTAGCACCTCCTATTTCCTCATCGGATCTCTAAATCTATGGTGGGATTACCCATATCCTACAATCTACCTAAATACATTTAAGATTCATCAATCCATTCATCTCATGAGAATCTTCCATGAATTTGTGGGTTCGATCATTCTCAAAATGACCTAGCAATGGCCAAATCATGACCCCATGGTCCAACAATGAATAACACAAATAATGGTGGAAGAAAAGCATAAGAAACAAATTTGAAACATTACTTTCGCAGTAATTCTTGGCCAATGAATAAAATTATAGATATCTTGGGTGAGAAAACGAAGCACAACTTGGATTAATCAAATAAAAGAATTTAATCTGATATGTGGTTGCATGCAAAGGATCATAATTGATGCATATTAATGGAATAAGAATGATCATTCTAAAAAATTTAATCAAAGGGGATGAAATCCACATATGAAGATTCATACCTCAATTCTGATTATTTGTTGTTAAAGACACTCTTTCCATTGATGGATAGTAGTTGTTTCATTTGCTACGCCTCGATTCGCCCGGATCTGGAGGCTCGTTGTCATCTAAACTCGATTAACCAATGGAGGGTGGAATAAATCTCCTATAAATAGTTATAGGGTTATGCAGTTAACCATAGAGATCATTCATAGCTGTATATTTATAGATGAAAATTGGTTTATGTGATTTAATGAATTAATCAAATAATTAATCAAACAATCCACTAAATGCGCTTTCCAATGTAAATTTTATCCAAAAGCCTCATGCCAACCAACTTTAGGTTGTTCCTAGGGTAAACCTCGCGTTTCATATCCAACCATGGTATTGGATTTTCATTCTGAACCTTCATTAAATAGATATCCCATTTTTCTTGAAAAACTATGCATGCATAATATAAAATATATTTAATATTTTTATAAAATTAATTTTGGGCACACTGGGCCTCATAATCACACTCTCTTTCAGTTCCTAGCTCCAAAAATATTTATAGATATATTTTAAATCCTTAAAAAGAAAAATAGGGTCTCTACACTATTCCCTCCTTCAAAAATTTCATCCTTAAAAAGAAAAAAATTGAACAAAAAGCTGGGGATATTGAGCCCACATTTGTCTCTCTCACTCCTAAGATCTCTCTTTCATGCTCTCATGCTACCATAACACACAAACCAAAGGTATGGTGTATTCATGTATGGTATTCTATTTTCAATCCTCGATCTCCATAGGGTGCTCCAGGAAAGTGTCTCCATCCTAGATGTCCAACTCACCCTAGTCAATAACGTACGTGGGGTAATAAACATATATCCTTAGCTATGACACATGGAAGATGTCATTCACCTGCTCCAACTATGGGGGTAGGTAAAGGTAGTAGTAAACCTCATCAACCATATGCAAGATCTCAAAAATCCAAATGAACCTCAAGGACAGCTTGCCTCCTTGGTTGAATCCCCACAATCCTCATCATGGGGAGACTCATGAAAATGTGGTCTCCTTGTTCAAAATCCAAGGGCCTATGATGTTGATATGCATAAGATTTATGCTTGTTATGGGATATCATCATCCTATCAAGAATGATCTGGACCTTCTCTATTCTCATTTACAATATCTTTGTCCCAACAAGAGATGTCTCACCAATCTTAGTCTAACACAAGGGTGACCTATAGAGTCTCTCGTACTAGTCCTCAAAAGGTTCCATGTTGATAATAGAGTGGTATATATTATTATACACAAACTCTACCAATGAAAAGTGATCCTCTCAACTCCTTTTGATGTCTAACACACAATCCCTTGGAATATCCTCTAGCACTTGGATAGTGCACTCAGTCTACCCATCTATCTAGGGGTGAAAGGTTATACACTTATTCATATAGGTCTTGAATTCCTCCTGAAGGCCTCTCCACAACTGTGATGTGAACCATGCATCATGGTCAGATACAATTATCAAGGGAACACCATGAAGGTGGTAAACATTCCATACATACAACTTCCCCAAACTCTCCATTGATCTCTACTCCCTAATAGCAAGGAAGTGTGCTGAATTCGTAATTCGGTCGACTATCACCCAGATGACATCATGGAATCTCTCTATCCACATAATCCCTATCACAAAGTATAGGGATATTTCATCCCATTTCTACTCTGGGATCTTATGGGGATACAACAAACCTACCAAAACCTAGTACTCAACGTTCACCTACTACCAGGTGAGGCACTGAGAGAAGAACTCAGCCATGCTTCATCTCATGCCATCCCACCAAAACTATTGTTGAATGTCTCTATACATCCTCCCAACATCATAATATATATCCAAAGGATAAGTGTGAAACTCTCTCATTACCTCCTCCTGCATCGTGACTAGGAACACTACCCATCCCTAGAAAATGATGACGTGATTCCCTCCTTCATAAAATCTATCTAGTGATCCTCCTAAGGATATATAGTCACCTAAGACCTCACAGTAGATGTCTTCCAACTGGGACTCTCCCACACGATAGAGAATCAGAGGATTCAATGCCATCAACTAAAGATAAGTACCACCCTCCTCCTCAACCCGGGTCAGCTGTAAGGAAGCTAACTACTCAGATTCCTCCTACACCAAGAAATTTGATACATATTACTAAGGTAATATTCCACCATGTTTCCCTTCTCTGGAGTATAGACTATCTCAAAGTCATAGTCTTATAAGAACTCAAAATAGTGCCTTTGTCTCTGGTTCAAATTTCTCTACGTGAATACATACATGAGACTTTGATGGTTCGAGTAAATAATAAAGTTATATTCTAGAAGATAGTGCATACAAATCCTCATAGAGAAGACTATTTATTATAACTCTTGGTCATGAGTCACATAGTTCTACTCATGGAGTCTCAACTGCCTCGACCCATATGCGATAATTTCTTTCCTCTACAACAATATATAGTTGATCCCAGCTCTGGAGGCATCATAATACACTATATACTCCATGAACTCCTCTAGTAGTTTCAAAATTGGAGCACTCATCATCCACAACCTAAACTTCTTGAATTCTCTCTAGAACTGTTCAGTCCAAGTAAAAGGCTTATCCAAATCAGGGTGATCAAAGGTGATGCAATCCTCAAGAATTCTACCAAAAACCTCCCGTAGTACCCTAAAACACCAAGAAAACTCCATATATATGAAATGCTCTTTGGTGGCCCCTAATAAATCACTGCATTGATAATCTCTAGGTCCATACCTAATCTATTCTTATAAATTAAATACCTTAGAAATTTAACCTCATGGATCCGTTACTTTCACTTAGAGAGATTACCATAAATATGGTACTCCCGAAGAAATTCAAGGACTATCCTCAAGTGCTCTGCATGCTCCTCCTCTGATGTAGAGTATATGAGTATGTCATCAATAAATAAAACAAAAACTAATCCCAAGTAAAATTTTAAGATCTATTTAATAAAATCCATAACACATCAAGGTCATTCGTCACATTGAAAGGCATCACCAGGAACTCATAGTGTCCATAGAGACATCGAAATGTCAGCTTTGGAATATTTGCCTCATGAATTATCAAATGGTGGTATCCAAATCTCATATTGATCTTTTAGAACTGTCTTGTGCCTCACAAATGATCAAAGAGGTCATAAATACTTAGTAAGGGGAACTTTTTCTTTATCATGTCCTGATTTAGGCGATGATAATCCAAACAAAGTCACAACCTCCCATCCACATTTTTCACAAACAACATTGGAGATGCCTAGGGGGATACACTAGGTATAATAAAACTCTTCTCTCGAAGGTCCTTTAATTATACCCTCATCTCCTAGATCTCGGTAGGAGAAATATGATATTACATAAAATATACAAGAGTGGTCTCAGGGTTCAATTAAATGCATAACTCCATCTCCTACCTCGAAGGTAGTCCCAGAATGTTCTCATCGAATACATCTATATAATTCTCCACAATTAAAGGAATATATATGACTGAAGATCCTTATATGTTGATGGATACACTCTCCAACTAATTTTTTTATGGGATAAAACCTCCTTATCAAAAAACCCACTCATCCTTCCATAAGATATCTCTTTCCAACAAAGGAAAATCTTATCCCATCAATGTGAAGGCATATGACTCATCTATAGTGACAATCAATCTGGGATTGAACCATGTAAAAACAATCCATAACCAAGATGATTTCATAAGGTCTCATCATGTTGACTAAAAGGTCCCATGATAACCTCTCTCCATTAATTGATAGCTCATACTTACGGTAGATAAAATATATAGAAGAAGTGTTCCCCATAGGAACCTCAAGGAAAAGCTTCTAGGATAACACCTGAACTAAGAGATCCATCTCTCACACCAAGAGTAAGTAGATAAAGGAATGAATCACACCTGTATATACTAGTACTAAAGCAAGAGTATAATAAACATATATCATACCTTTTATCATTATGTGTTTCGCAGGGTCATACGCCTCCATTGCCTATAGTTGTCCATAACCATGACTGCTAGTTCCATGAGTCTGACATGGGTTCCCTGGGGTGGTTGTGGAATAATCTCATAACATCATTATCCACCCACATCTCCTCCTCTTGAATCCCCACCTAATCCTCCACTAGCTCCACCTCCTTATGGTCCACCCTACCCATGCCTGGAGGATCCATGATCACGACACTACCTCTATCGTGGTGGTCCATCTGATATCTTTCTTTCCTCCTTAACAAGTCTGTTTGGGAAATCACATTCCATATGACCTTGCCCATCAAATGAATAGAACCATCCCTCTACGGGTTACCGCGGTCCTCTTCATTATCCCTATCCATGTGCCTGAGTTTGATCCTTGGAAGATCCCCTATGTTGAGATCCTATCAACTAGATCCTTATAGCTTCTGCAGACTACTCAACCCTATAATGACCACTACCAACTCCAAATTCCTGGTGTCCCTCTGATAGGAATCTCTCCATCACCATCACTCGCTCCAATACTCCATCATAAGTGGGAATGTACATGGGTACCACCATGTAACAGATGTTTATGAAGAGACCCTGATCAAACTTATACACCTGAAAGTTTCCATCATGAATCATGTCGAGGGAGTACTGCATAAGGTCTATAAACCTCGCAACATACTCAGCAATTGTCATCTCTCCCTACTTCAACTCTAGAAGCTCCTAAATCTGAGCTAAGTGAAATCATCAAGAGTACTACTCCTCATGAAATAGAGTGGTAACTCATCATTCATCTACACAACTAGACTCCACTAGAACCCAGTTACACTATGAAAAAGGTTGGCTACCAACATGACCATCATATTAGTTGGTGACTAGATAATCCTTAAAACTCAGATCACCGACTCTAGAAAATCCTCCACTGCCTATGGTTTTATCTCACCACAGAACCTCAACGGCCTCTGGTGCTGGAGCTCATGAAATGCACTAATACTTCACGAATACTCAGCCTTATTTATGGTTATAATATGCTACTCAACAGGTGGGGTTGTTGCTACCTATCCACCTAGAGAAAGAATATCACATGTTTCCCCTGAACTGAGGCCTCATCACTCATCAGATCTTCATCACAATCTAGAATTGGTAACATGGCATGTTGTCTTTTAATATTCATCCTAAAAATTTAATTAAGATATACCATGGTCAGATGAGTATATATATAAGGAGATATCACTCAACAAGGGAAGACAAAGACTCAATCCTATATAATTCATGTACCATTGATCCCTGTAACAAATATCTCAATATGTTGAGTCTATAATCAAGTAGTAAAAGTCATGTTGAATGGATACATTGTCCACATGCACTAACACTGGGTTCCATGGCCTAAAATCCACACTTGAGACACTTTAACATTATTTCCCTAAGCCCCAACAAAATCCTCATAAGGAGAAAACTCCAAACACCATCCTAAGGAATGAACCGCTTTGATACCAATCTTTCATGAACCAAACCAATGAGGATCAAGCCATAGATACCCCAATCCTACCTCAATAGGCCAGGGGTTGATGACAAGTGTTGATAGGCATAACTAATATGGGAGGCCTTTGCCTAACTACCTGTATACATGCACCCAACCATATCCATGCATAAGTTCATAGGAATAATAATAAAATATGGAATATCTAGAGAATAATCATGAATATGAAACCATTAGGGAGTACAATAGTATGAAATTATAACTTGAAAAAGAAAAGGGTTAAAAATACATTCCCAACCAGAACTATGTCCAAACCTTAAAAAATTGGAAAAATAAATTGTTGAGAGATTCTAGCACTGAATCTTTAAGACATCACCACCTTACATGATCAAATGCATCAAGGTATCCCTATGCTTCAATATAATTGTTTTTGACCTATTTTTCATCTGTATAAGACACAACGTGTGTGGGAAAAGCCCATGGAGGTGAGTATAAACATACCCAATAGGATGCCCCAAAAGCTAAAGGGGGTAGTAAGAGACATGATATTAATGGAAAACTAAACCCACAGAAATAGAGTAACAATATAAAAAAACATGGATATATATATTCTCATAAAAATAATCCCAAATGAGAGAGAAAGGGGATCTCCATATCACATCTCATTCCATGAAAACGGTCTTCTGTCAGTTCCAGAGTTTCATCAACAATTCCTAACACATTTCTTATCTATCTAAAGAGACATCCAAGTTGAGAAACACCTCACCACTATGTCACACAGTTGAGGGGAAATAATATCTAGATATAGGAATCATGCCCTGGTATAATAGGAGTTTTCCACTCAAATAGGTAGAGTGCCCATACCCTATCTTTATAGGAGGGTTCCAATCTGATGATAGATAGAGGACACATAACCTACCCATTATGTAACGTCCCGGTTCCGAAAGCCACCTAGAGGCACCCCGTACCTGGTTGGTCGCATGGTCTCAAGCGTATTTCCACTAATTCTAGAGGCTATAGGCTAGTAGTGAGGGCCTTGGGTGTGATAGTGGAGAAACTATGCCCTCATTGGCAGAGTAACACAGCGAAAGAGAAAGAGATAACAAATATCCAATAGCGGAAGTAGTAAACATACCAAACTATAGTAAATAGCTGAATACTAATGAAATAACATCTAGAGAACATATATATATAAATTTTACATGATACATATGTATATGAAAGTATCCAAACAAGTCACAATGCTGAAATAAAGTACTAAACCAAAGTATAGGAAAAATAGTAAACAACTCCATAGCATCGTAAGCCAAAGCTTGGTCTCATGCTCTCCAGATCTAAAACAGTCAAGTACCTGATTTAAGAACCCATTTTTTGCTGTGAAAGACTCTGGAATATTCTTGATGATATTCAAGAGCAGCACCCTCAGACGGCGTGCGATTCCGAGCCCCGGAGTGGCCGGAATTAAATTTTCAGTGCGTTCACACTAGAAACGCCAAATAAATGGGATAACTCCTAAACGGTGCTTCAGATTAGATATTCGAGTGTACTTATGGTTCCAGAATGGGGTTTTTACCCTAGGAATGACATAAAACTTGTCGGTGCGGGATGTTTGGACCCCTCGCTCGCTTTCGGAACGTTAAACGGATAAATTAATTAATTAATTTATTCGTTTAATGGTGAAATTAAAATATCTCTTAAACTATGGCTCAGATTAGAAAACTGAGGGCACCGTTGAGTTCTAAGCATGCCATTTACCCTAGGAGGGGTGTAAGTTTCGCGGGCGCGGCCTGTCTGTGAAAAATGGCCCCAGGGGCGTTTTCATAATTTGGAAGCCTCGGACGTTCAGTTTTATAAATTTTGAATGGGGTCTCGGATTAAATTATAAGACCACCGTTGTGATTGGGAGGTGGTTTTTACCCTAGTGGAGGCTTAACCTCGACCCCGTCGGGAGTTTTGGATTCGGGTCTTTTCAGGGGTTTTAAATTAATTAAAATGTTAATTAATTTATTTAAACACCCCTTCCCCTTCCTCCCCTCTTCCCCTGGAAAAGCCTCTCCCTCAACCCCTCCTCTCCCTCTACTCCTCCAGCTCCGGTGAGGCGATATTAGGTGAGGTAGGTCTAGCAAGGCAGCGGTGCGGCGGTGGATTCTCTGTGAAGCGCCGGGCAATGCCCTTCGAGGTAGGAGTTTTCAGTTTTTGCGTTTTCATTCCCAAACTCTACTTTCAAGTTGTTTTATGCCGTATAATTACCGTCAAATTTGAAATCAAAGCCCATAAACGTGTAGTATAATTTGTGATCTACCCGACGCATCTTTAGGATCAAAAATACGAGTTCGTATTTGATCGCAAACGACCGCCGAAGGTAGCGGGTTTTTGGTTTCCGGCGGGTTTGAGCGGCGGCGCGGCTGGCTTCTGGCGGATGGCGCGGCGGAGGGGCTCTCGGATGGCGGCGCGGCAAGGCGCGGGGTAGAGGCTTCATCCAGGCAAGAGGAGTTCGGTGCTGGGGGTGAGCGACTTGGGCAACAGGGTGACGGCGAGGGAGAGGTCGAGCTAACCGGTGCATGGGAGAACCGGGGTCACCGCGGGACCCCGCGGGACCCCGCGGGGGAGACACGACCCGCGTCTCGCGAGTCGTTGCGCAGCGGATGACTGGCCATGAAGTCTGGTCCGTGTGAACCATGGGTTCACGGCCGGCCCGCGTGGCAGATCTGTGGGCCGGCGCTCTGAACCGAGCCGGCCGGCGCGAGCCGGCCCAGGCCGGTCCAGCCCAAGGGGATCCGTCCCCCCCCCCCCCCTCTTCGGACGCCCGTAATTTTCATTACGGGTGTCCGATTTGCATGTCGTCTATGGAAGTGGAGCCGTATCATCGATACAGACTTTTTGAGATGGTTTCGGGAATTTTTAATTCCAAAAATGAGGGGCCTCGGAGGCGCGACGCGTCTTTAAGTTGATTGACGTTTTCTTCGGGGGATCTTGTTTTGGACAGCGCGGACGCGTCCAGCGTCCGTTTAGAGCGCCGTCAGTGGCGTTGGAACCCTGGAACCGAGGTGGAGATTTCTAAAGTGGTTTCAGGTGTTGAGGCCAAAGTTGAGGTGTGGGCCCCATGACCAGTCTTTCGAGCTGCGTGCAGTGTTTCACGAATTTTTCATCGGACGTCCCTTCAGGGCATGCAAGCAGTCGTTTTTGGTTGTCTTTCCGAGGGCATTGCATTGGCGTAGTCTGCCCGCTTTAATTTGGAACGATGGTGCGGGCCCCGCGAGGGCCGTTTTGGGAGTTGACGGTGAATTCCGGCTTTATCACTGGGTGTCCATTTTGGAAAAGTGATTAGTCGAACTTGTGTACTTTTTTGAGAGGATCGCAATGGTGCAATCCATTCGTTGAGTTTCGGGACCAGGATGCGGGTCCCACGTAGCACCGCTCGTGTGCGGTGCGCTGGAATGCATCTTTTTCTCCGGATATCTGTTGCGCTCAAGTGAGCAGTCTTTTTGACATTTTTTTCCCAAGGGGATCGCAATGGTGCGATGCGCCCGACTATTTTTGGGGCCGAGGCTCGGGATCATGGGACGTCGTTCGAGCGTGAGATGGTGTTGGTGAATTTTCAGTCGGATATCCGTTTGAGGTGAGTAAGTAGTCTATCTCACGTTTTTTTCTGTGAGGATTACAACGGTGTGATCTGTTTGGTTGTGCGGAGCCTCTTTCACAATATTATTAAATGTGGAAATGTGAAAGGCACTCTAATGGCGGTTCTTCTCGCCGTGTTTGCAGAGAACCTTTGGCGTGTGATCGCGTGTACTCCTGTTTGAGTGAAGAGATGTGGTTGGCTGAGTCTCAGCTGTTGAGGTGGCAGGTTGGAGTTGTTACGTTATGCCTTCGCATTAACGTTGGGTGCTGTGTGCACGATAGCCTTTGGGCTGGAATGTGATATACTCTGGGAGTATAAGGGAACTCTTGGAGGCACATGTGGTTGTTTGTACCTGAGAACGTTGTGCGTTCGGTCGGGGTTGACTTGGGGCCACACGTCGTGTGGGCCCCATATGCGTTCCATGTTCTACTTTACGTACTTTTGACCTCTCACGACGTAGAGGGTCCCTATGTGCTCATTTGTTTGACTAGCAGGGTGGAGTTTCCCCTGGCATGGTGCTCTTTTGTTTGACCAGTAGGGTTGAGTGGTCTCGCCCTAGTTTCGTTCTCGGTGGTTAGGCCGACAGAGATGGTCTGTTTCCTCTGTTTCTTCGTCTGTGAAGGGTTTCAGTACCGTTCCCCTTTCACCGGACTGCGGCACCATTTATGACTACGTGTGCTCATATAGCATGGGTGTTTTCCCACTTTTTGGGATGAGATAACTCGGTCCGCTTCAACAGTGGCTCAGCAGATTGGAGCGTGATCGCCTTGAGAGGCCTAGGGAGTTTCTTCCGTTCTTTCGTGACCCCTGGTAGAGTTCTTGTGGGTTCAGTGTGACCAACACTTTACGTGAGCACCGAACCTCTACCCAGGAGGTTGATACCAGCAGGGATGAGGTTGTTTCCAGCAGGGCTGAGGTTGTTTTCAGCAGGGCTGAGGTTGTTTTCAGCAGGGCTGAGGTTGTTTCGAGCAGGGCTCGCCAGTGGGTTACCATCCAGCAGGGATGGCCAGTACAGCGGTGTTCACCGAGCAGTACCATCCAGCAGGGATGGCTAGAGCAGTTCCAGGCTTACCTCCAGCGGGGATGGGCAGTAGTCCCCGATGTCGAGCTTACCTCCAGCTGGGCTGGGCAGTGGTCCCCGATGTCGGGCTTACCTCCAGTTGGGCTGGGCAGTGGTCCCCGATGCCGAGCTTACCTCCAGCTGGGCTGGGAAGTGGTCCCCGATTTCGGGCTTACCTCCATCTGGGCTGGGCAGTGGTCCCCGATGCTGGGTTACCTTCAGCTGGGCTGGGCAGTGGTCCTGTCGCCGACTTTATCCGGGTCGCCCTCCAGTGGATTACCCTGTTACGAGACTGGTTAGTGTGGCACCCGTTGACTCTTGCCGGGTCTCCCTGTAGTGGGATCCCGTCGACTTCCATGGACCCTCCAGCGGGGCTGGGCAGGGGGTCGCCTATCGACTTTGAGCAGACCTCTCGACTGCGGGGCAGTGACATGGTGTGGTTTGACGTTCCCCCATAACTTTCAAGTATGAGGGGTGCTTTCCCACAACGATACGTGTCCTTGTGACGCGACCTAAAACCATGCAGGCGAGTCAGTGCCGCCCAAAGCGGATAGTGTCGAAGTGCGGTGGTTTGAGCCCATTGACTTGTAGTTCGGGGCAGACGTGTGGGATGCTGGGCATCGATGGTGTTTACTTCTGGGACTATTGGAGACTCACTTTTCTTGGTCTGAGCTACGAGACAGAGACCCCCTTATGACGTTGTTTGGGCTTCTTGATTGAGCATAAGGATATGTATATACCTTGTTCCAGTACCCACTTCTTGGGTTTGGTTACTCTCCTTCCCGAAGAGGTGAAGACGCGCGGGGTATGCCACGTGCTTTCCGTGTCTAGCTTCTCGTGGTTGGACGAGTCATTCTCTCCTGCTATAGGTATCAAAGACTCGATAGGAAGTTCATTTTCTCACCATTTCCAGCTCCTTGTGTCTGGATGAGTCTACCTTCTTTTTTTATGAGGTGGTGCCTCAGTCAAAGACCAAGGCACAATTTATTGATTAAAAGAAAAGGAGCTACAAAAGTCTGAAGGACGGAATCATATTACAATCCTTGTGGAAGAAAGGGAGAAATTCGTCAGGCAAATCATCCAACCAGGTAAAAACCTGATTGACTCCCTTATTGGCAAGACTATAGGCAACCATGTTCGCTTCTCGGAAGATATGAGGGGCAATGTAGTTGAGATCGCTGAGCGAGTCAAGACATTTCATCCAACGAGAGGTAAGCAGCCAAGCAAGGTGAACCACCCGTTTCCAGATAGCTTGGACAACAGTGGTTGAATCACATTCAGTTCACAGGTTGTGCCAACCCTTTTTCTTGGCGAAGTCAACCGCATGAATGACTCCCAGCATTTCGGCTTCCAAAGCCGAGCCTGTGTCACATCCACCGAAGAAGCAACCAAGGCATTTTCCAAGAAAATCTCTGAAAATGGCACCACAGCCTGATGGGCCCGGGTTTCCTCTGGAGGCACCGTCAACATCCACTTTGATCCATCCTGGAATTGGGGCTTGCCAGAAGACCTCAAAGGTATGTCGGGGTAGCCTATAAGAGCCCGCAATTCGAAGTCGGCGGAGAATCTCAAAATCACCAACAGAATTGTCACAATGATCCTTATGAAGAGAGGTAGCATCTTTGATGGCAATGAGAATACGCGCTTTACCTGCATTGAGATTGATAGAACAATTATTATGAATGAAATTATTTCTATCATACCAGATCACATGCAGGAGCTCTGCCACCGCAGCCAGAAAGAGATTCTTGATTTTCTTGGAAGCATCCCAATTCACACAGTATTGAAGTTTAGAGCTAATAGCAGCAAGAAGAGACCATATACAAACAAAAATGTTAGAAATGTAATTCCAAAGAGCGGAAGCTGTAGCACAAGACAAGAACAAATGATTATCATCTTCACGATGTTGGTTTCACAGGTGACATCTAGAACAAAGATAGATCCCAAAAGATTGAAGACACACATCAGTGGGGACCCTATCATGTGCAACATGCCAAATGAGAGAGAGACGTGAGGGATTGATCCAAGGCTTTCTAAAGGCTTTCAACCAAACAAATCTAGAATCAGAGTTACTAAAATTGTTTTTGTAGAAGTTTTTAGCATCCAGGATACCATTTAGAGCAGGTTCCCAAATGAGAAAGTCATCAGTATCAGAAAAATGATAATTGTCAATGAAGTGCCTGATGTGGGTTGGAAGGATGATGTCAGGAGAGTTAACAACCTCACTTATAGAGAATTTGGTGTTCACATGAGTAGTGTTGGAAGTTAGCATGGAGATTAAAGGAACACTGATCCAGTTGTCAAGCCAGAAATTCAAAGTGGAGTTAGCGCTGACCATCCATCTAGAATTGCTCATGATTTTAAAGAAAGAATGCCTAATGGATGGCCAGATAGAAGAGGTAATGTAACCAAGGTTACCATTCTGAATCTTGTTCACAAATATTTTCTTAAGGAAGGTCAAGGAATTGGAGTTTCTATGGATCAAATTACAAGTCATTCTAGCTTGAAGAGATTCATTAAAGAGCTTAAGATTATTAATGCCAAGGCCACCTTTATCTAGGGGTTTACAGCTGTTTTCCTTTTTGTTTACTTGTTGCCGAGTTGTGACACTTTTCTGGTTGGGGGTGTGTTTTTTCCCTTTTCTTTTCAGTTTACCTTCATCACTTTCCTTGTACTTTTAGAGGTCGATGCACATTGTGATTTATTTATAGCAGTTTCCCTTTGCTTTTCTTTTTACTCTACACTTTTTCATTGAGTGTGTTGCATGTGTGTGTACAGGTACTTAGGAAAAGGCCTCCCCGAGTTATTGTGACTTCGGTGCTGGTCACCAGCCCCTGGCCTATGGAGGCGGGCTTGGGGTAGTTGCGGCTCGAGCTCAGGTAGGGTCGGATCATGACACCTGAAGTAGAAGGGCACTTTCCCTTATCTATACCTGCAATAATATAATCCGTTTGGGCCCAAAAGCATGACCCAAATAGGGTGTGAGACTAAATCCCAGTAAGCAACCACCAGGAGATCTGTTCCTAATAGTCATTGAATATATATGGTAGGCAATAAGCAAGAAAGGAAGCAGTAAACAAGGAAGTACTCAAAAGTAAACAATTCCACAGTTTCAAAGCATTCAGTTCCACATAGCAAGTAAATAGCTCAACACAAGCAGGTAACCCTATGGGAAGTACTCACAGCCTAACCCCTCTGGTTCAACCAAACAAAACAAGCATCACAAGTAACCCTCTGGGCAGTACACAAAGCCTCAACCCTCTGGTTCAAATTTAGTAAAGACTCTCTGGGGAAGCACTAACTATCAATTCCCCCTATAGTATCGTATCGGTAACTAAAAGGAGCTCTGGGGAAGCACTTACGTCTCATTACCCTTGTGGCCCATGTCTTGGAACTATAGACACTCTGAGGAAGCACTTACATCAATTACCTATATAGTCTCACATCCTAACAATAATAACAGACACTCTGTATAAGTCCTTACATCCATTCTCCCTATGGACCACTACACCAGGTTCTCACAGCCTTGTGTAAGTCAAAAAAGCATAGCAATGAAAATCAGCCAAACTAAACCTCAAGAACTACTTACCTAACCTTTCTACAACATAATGACAAGACAGATAATAATCACTCCATCCTAACAATACAAGGCATGGAAAACAAAGCAGTAGCCTAATAGGAAAAACTAGACCAAATGGTCAAAAAAAGAATACATGGGTAAAACCTCCATAGCATGGAAAAATAAACCCTATTATCAACAAATAACCTCTATCCAATCAAACTAGGCATAGCAAGTACAATCAGGGATAAAAATCTAGATGACACAATACCCTATTCATGAGTATTGGGCACTTTTTCACATAAAATTCAACCATTATCTACGAAAATCCACAAACCACCTACCTCGGTTTTGTAGGATCGTTATACATGAACCTTAAGCCTTGAATCAACCAATAAGACCATAGATCTACAAAAATTCTAAAAACACTCAACTGAAGATAACTTGATAAAGAAGAGGAATCAGGAAATTAAGCACTAGTAGAATAAAGTGGTTACCGTGGTGATCCCAACGCAATTGACGACGGTCGAATCAGAGAATGGATGCTCGATCAGGGGCTCAGAGAATTTTTGAGGTCGTACAGTCTCTCTCAGTCGAACTAGACCTAGAAGGAGACGGTTCTATCAGTCAGATGTGAACCCAGTACGTTTAATGAAAGAAAAAGTACATGGCATGTACTTTTATAAGTACACGGCATGTACTTTTATAAGTATACAACGTGTACTTTTAGAAGTACACGGTGTGTACTTTCCCTTATCGACCCCTGCATTAGGCGGTCTCTAGGTCATCACAAACGGCTATGTGTATGGCCGTTACACGGCCAGCACAAGGATACCCGCGGTAACTGAGTACACAGCATGTACTTAAGAAATTTCCAAAAAATAAACTCTTTTTCTAAAAAGCGACCAGAAAAGAAAAACATACCTAAAAAAGAAGATCCGGGTTCTTAAAAACTTCCCCCCTTAAAGAAATTTATCCCCAAATTTCCCTAGAAAGGTGGCGTAGAAGAAAAATTCTTGAAAAGATCTGGCCATTGTGATCATACATCAGCCTCCCTCTCCCAACTCACATCCTGTACTCACCCATGCTACCATATCACTCGTACTAGAGGAATAGATTTTCCATGGAGAACCTTCACACTTCGATCAACAATCCGGATAAAATGCTCCTTAAATGAGGCATCCACCACTAACTTAACCTCCTCAGGTTTAAAAACATGAGACGGGTCTGATAAGTAACATCGAAGCTGAGAAACGTGGAAGACGTCATGCATATGCCGGTACCTCTGAGGTAACTATAGCCGATAGGCAACCGGCTTGATTCTCTCCAAAACCTCAAACGGCCCGACATACCTCAGTGAAAGCTTACTTTGTCTCCTAATCCTCCTGTGTCCCTACCTTGGTGTGATGTGCAGGAAAACCTAATATCTGACCTCGAACTCCAGAGGTCATCTCTGTCGATCAGCATAAGACTTCTGTTGAGACTGTGCAGTAGTCATCCTCTTCTGAATCAACTCTATCTACTCTATGGTCTCCTAAAAAAGATGAGGTCCCATCATAGCTTCCACTCCTGCCTCCAGCCAACATAAGGGTGATCGGAATGGCCTACTATACAAAGCCTCAAAAGGTTCCATCTGAATAGTTTCTTGAAAACTATTATTGTAGGAAAACTCCATAAGAGGTATGTGATTCTCCCAAGAACTTCCAAAATCTAGGATGCATTTTTGAAGTATGTTCTCCAGCACCTAAATCATACGATCGGACTAACCATCTATCTAGGGATGTTAAGCTGTACTCAAGAGTACCTATGTGCCCAAAGCCTTCTGTAATCCCTGCCAGACCCTAGAATTAAAACGTGCATCCCTGTCTGAAACAATAGAGCATAGAACACTATATAGACGTACTATCTCACGGATGTACAGCTGTCC
This sequence comes from Viscum album, assembly GCA_963277665.1. Classification (NCBI taxonomy): domain Eukaryota; kingdom Viridiplantae; phylum Streptophyta; class Magnoliopsida; order Santalales; family Viscaceae; genus Viscum; species Viscum album. The sequence continues at coordinate 411,120,371 of OY728130.1, forward strand.
CAACTCATCAACACTGAAAGTCTACTTGATCAAAAAGTAGTGACAAACCTTTGTGAGTCTCTCAATGAAAGCCCAAACAACATCATTCCCCCAAGACGGCCTCGGTAAACCCATCACAAAGTCCATCGCGACATCGTTCCATTTCCACTCAGAAATGGGTAACTGCTACAAAATCCCTTCTGGTCATTGATGCTCCTCCTTCACTAGCTGATAGGTGGAAAACCTCATGAAGAAACCGGCAACATATCTTTTCATACCTGGCCACCAATACTGACAGTGTAGATCACGATACATCTTGGTGACACCAGGATGAACTGCCCAAACCGAGGAATGAAAGTCCTGCATAAGCTCCTCGTGTATGTTTGCTGACACCCATACTTTCCCCTGGAAATGAAAGATCTCATCCTCACCTATAGTCTATCCAGAAATAGGTTCCCCTCCTGACACACTCTCCTGTATGACTAGGCCTTCATAATCTGATATCTGCCTCATTTTCACTCAGTCAAGAAGAGTAGAGGTAACAGCTACAGAAGAAAGAAATGTCTACCCCTGTCTGTCGTGCACCTACAAATTCATCTCAAAGAACAGAGCCATAAGTTTCCACTCATTGTTGGCCTCCTAAACTTCCCATATCTAAGTCCTCCTACTCAGCACATCAGACACAACATTTCCTTTCCTAGACATGTAGGCAAGCTCAAAGTCAAAATACTAAAGGTATTACACCCACTTTAGTTGTTTCAAATTCAGTTCATGCTGAGTGAAGATATACTTGAGACTTTTCTGGTTGGTAAAAATCACAAAATGCTCTCCCAATAGGTAGTGTCTCCAACAGTGTAAATCATGAACAACTACATTCAACCTGAGATCGTGTGTCGGGTAATTCCTCTCATGTGGCCTCAACTTCTGAGACTCGTACGCGATGACTACTTCTCCCTGTATAAGCATGGCTCCCATCCCGATACCTGATGCATCACAGTAAATAGTATAGATCTTGCTTGGCTCTGGAAATACTAGTATCGGTGCTGAAGTCAACCTCCCTTTCCACTCCTGAAAGGCTAACTCAGAAGAATCTGACCACAAGTACTTCACACCCTTCTTAGTCAGGCTCGTCTGTGGCGCTTCTAAGCATGAGAAGTCCTGTATGAAACACCTGTAGTATCCATCCATCCCTAGAAAACTTTGTACCTCAAATACATTATTCATCTTCTCCTAGGAAACTAATGCTCTTGCTTTCTCTGGGTCTACTAATACTCATGTCTCTGAGATAACATGACCCAAGAAGTGAATCTGGTCTAATCAAGAGTAAATTTGTTCATTAATGGATAAGATAATATTAACCTTTTCCAATTTTAATTTCATTAGATAATGTTTAAGAGTTTAATGATTCATTATCTCCACCTCTCAATTATTAGAATAATAATAATTGATACTCATTAAGAATAGAAAAAATATTACCAAACTTAAATCACACAGAAACAATTGCTTTTATCAAAGTAAAAAAGATTTATAAATTTCAATTTATTACATTATAAAACCCTTGAATTTATTTAGATAGATATATTTATATGAAAAATAATTTGATCATTCAATAAAAACATCTATGAAAATTTGATACAAAAAGAGAAATAAAAGAAGAGGATCTTATCTAGAATATCATCTTCTTTATCCAATTTTGAACACTCTACTTTATAGTATGATTCAAATATGATTTTTGTGTCCCACTAATAAATGAATTATTTTACTATAAATATCTGAAAATATACTATAGAATTAAATCTCCATCAGTTAGGAATTCTCTCACAGTTAATTTTTCTTGGTGGAAACACTTGACTTGTCCTTCTACTCTATTTGTATAATAGTCATATAATAAAAAAAATTCCCCTTCTAACTGGCGTGAAGAATACATGGATAACTTTATTTGAATTTCCTTAGTGATCATAGACATATATCATAGTTCAAACATATTTTTTTGATAGTAACCAGAAAATTATAGACTCTTTGCCTGTTTCCTAGCTTTGATCTCAAATTTTATCTCTTTTTAGAATTCTAATTGTATAATTAGGGCTCTATGAACATTTTGGATTGAAGAACCTCAAGGAATGTGACCTTTACATTAACTTTAAATTTCCAAGAACTTTTGGTCAACATTTACCGCAAAGCCAAATCCTACAACCAAACTCACCCATGCTTGAAAATAGAAATCCAAGCTCTAGCTTGATTTAACTCCTTTACATTCCTAAAATAACTTCATCTAGATATCATCACCCTAAATCAACATAAAATAACATCATTCCCTATATTATAATATTAACAGGTTTTATTCTCATTGAACATATTAAAATATATCTAGAATCTTCTGATGATTTTCTTCGAGCTTAGTATCCCCTTACTTTTAAAAAGCGGCAACACTCAGTGATGTAGATTTGATGGATTGTAGTATACCCTTCCAAAACCTCAATGTCAAATTCACTATGCTTATTTATTTAAAAATCCAGTTCATCTACCTCTTTGATCGATGATGATCCACCCTTTAACCTTGTTTGAATTCAACCACTTATTCCCACAAAAAACCTATTAGATTTTCCATCTCCAAATATCAACCTCTCTTGAATTAGCTTCATTAAATGAACTAAAACCTTGGTGAACCTTAGTATACTCTTTAAATTCTCAACCTGAGAAACTTCAACTAGCATATCAAATTATTCAACTGACTTGGAAAATATTTAAAGGCATTAAGTTGAGAATCTTGTATTCAAAAATCCCCACTAATACCCCTACAACATTTGGATCCATTCATCTTCATCATATGTCAATGATCGACCTAGGAACATTGAAGACTCGTCATCTTTCTTCAGTGTGAAATATAATTTAGTTTTTTGAACCCCATGATCAAGATCACCTACTTACATCTATGAACTCATGGCCTTGATAATGATTCTTCCTTATTGTATCATGGTCTTCAACATCCATATGACAATATGCAACCCTTCCGAGATGAAATCATAAAATATTCACCAACAGTATCATGATCAAACCATTCATTTGTTCAAATATGATTTCTAGTTGAGACTTTCAAACACATAGTTGATTCAAGTATTTCACAGTAATTTATTCCCACATAGTCGACTATAGGTAAAAGCTACAAAAGATTTGATTTCAAGTCGATCGACCATACTCTCTCTGACCAACCTTATTCTAGGTCAGACTCAGAATGCCTTGGTATCAAAACCTTAAAAATTGAACAATAATCAAATTTTAAGAGATTTTAATTTGGTTATTTTTCCATTGCCACGACTCAATCTTAGTTGAACTTGATTCATTAATTGTCTTGGATCCTTAACATAAAAAATCTTCCTTCTTCTTAATTTTGGTTTTGGACCATCGGGAATGCATCTGATCCTATGGTACCTTAGGTTGAATGAGGTAAATTAAGGATTGGATTTATGGTCAATCCAAATTAACCAACAAGGTCAATTAATTTTATTATATGGCCAATCTGATTAATCCATGTGGTCGATTGGGGTGGAACACAGTTGCTTCACCCCTTTTCCAAATTTCAACTTCCCACTTATTCATGGATGATCCTATTTAAATACAGTCAATTTTATTTCCATTTTCCAAAAACCCACAAACATGGTTATTCCAAAAAACACATGTGGAAAATAAAATTGCTCACACGGTCGATCTATTAAGCTTGTGTTTGATTGCCTTTTCCAAATATACATTAGGTACATAAACCAAACATAAAGAATAATCAGTAATTTTGTTAACTACAACTAAAACAAACAAAATTATATTTTATAAAAAAACATTTAAATAAAAGACTAAAAAATATATTCAAATTTAATTAATTTATTTATTTATTTATTAATTAATTAAACAATGAAAAGATAAAAACTACAAAAGAATTAAATTTTAAATTAATGTTACTAATTATTAAATTATTTAAGAAATGAGATTAAAAATCATACTTCTAGTAATTAATTAATATATTTATAGTAAAAATAAGAAAGAAATAAATATTAAATTGTCATAACACAAAAAATAATTAACCATGAAATATAATTATTAATGGAAAGGAAACATATCCATTATAATTTACATTAATTTACAAAATTTTCTAAAAAATAACCAAAAACTAAGATTACCCATTTTTATATTAATTTAAGAATTAAAACATAGAAAATATAATAAATATGATATGGAAGAAAACAAGAATAAATGTCCAAATCAAATTCTCCCAACCTTAAGGTGTTTATTGTCCTCAAGTAACCAATTAGTATAGATATAATGGAAGAAAATAAATCTCAAAATGGAAAAACTGAAATGACACTAAGAATTGATTTTAAAAATGATTTTTCCTCATAGATTATCTCAAACATAAAAATTTGAATTCCATATCAAATTTAAATGGTCCTAGTGAATTTTTTTTTAATAATTTACAAACAAGATTAAAATTAAATATTTTAAAGAGAATTTAAAAAACATCAATTTTTATACAATTAAAAGTTAAAACACCTCTTTATCTCTAAGAGTACAGGATCATAATAATTAAATTGTAAAATAATTAGATGCAACCGAATGGATAGTTAAAAATAATAAATAAAAGAATGAATAATTAACGCATCAATCAGCTAAAAGAATAAATAATGAAAAGTTCAACCAATATTAGTATTTTCATTACATAATCCTTTTAGAGGCATATCTTATGAGTTAAATTTAAATAAAAAGTTCAATAGAAATAATTATTATATAACATTTTCCTAATATTTTTATGAAATTCATTTTTCAGTAGGGAAAGAAAAAAAATTTCTTAATTAAATACATATGATAATAAACATTAATCTCCTCAAAGTGGCATCACAACCTTCTAAATTGAGAAAAAATTTATCCCAGGGAAAATTATTAATTGATAACTGAGAACTCATAATTTTGAAAATTTTAAAGGGGTTTGATATGTTAATATTAAATTAAAGAATGGATCATTTAAAAAAAACCCCACACACTTAAAATCCAACAATGTCATCATTGTTGAATCCCATAGTAAGAGACATAGTTAAGCGATTTTTTTTAAATAGACTTGGACATGAAACACAAGAAAAATATAGTTTTCAGGGGTAATAGGTGAGTTTAAAAAAAAAATTTCACACAATAATCACAAAAAACAAAAACATGTGAAATGGTCCCTACTATACACTATTAAAAATTTAACACATAAAAGAGTATCCAAAGGTTTCAAGATACAGAAAAGTTTAGAACTAAATTTAAAAGAGTCATAAAAACTAAAATGTAATGGAATAATTATTTTACACAGAAGAAGATCAAATTATGACAATGGCCAGTAATAAATTCAAAAAATATTGCATGTTAACTATTTATGAAAATATTTATGTAAATAAGTAGTAGCATTTATAAAATTAAGGGTGGTATTAAAAATTATGAAATTAAAACAATCACTCCCTTGTATTTTATAATCTTTTTCCATTTAGGTATAGTGCATGAAACCTCCCTTATGATCATTGAATGAGTACTCTAATTATAATATTAAATATCCTATAATAAAAACACATCAACGTGAGTTATTATAATTTTAATCTCAAAGATAAAACAACTAGAGAAAAAGGTTAGGAAGGTTTGTTCCAGATTATAGCTCTATATGTAGTTCCTTTAAGACTTGAAAAGTAGTTGAAAACAATACTTGTGGTGAAAAGGTACAGACATTAGCTATTACCTCACAATCAAAAAAATTATCATACCTATAACATGTCACAGATGATTCAATACTTTATCATTTTATTTACCCACCGCATTACCAGCCATCACACTACATGACCAATTCACCTCATGGTAGCTTTATCTACTATCCCACCAACTCAATATATTGAATTACCATGCCACCACATCATTTAAAAAGTTAACCAATGAACCGTGAAACATATATGTTACCTCCTAAGCACAAAATCAAAGTTTTCCTCTTCCAAAAAATTTCAAAAAAGAAAAATAAAGATTGATCATTAAATCCATTCTTTAAAACCCATCAAGAATGACCAAGCATAAGTGTTAGTTTGTGAAAATACAACTCTTTCAATAGATATAATAAAATAAAGCGTATCACACATCATAGGAATATATATTTATTCAAACCAACAGTAAAAATAAAATCATAGAAAACCATGGCTTGCCTCCCATGCAGCACTAAATTTATAGACTTTAGCTAGATGTAACCTCATAAAAAATATCCATGGTCATTTAAAGTGTAGGATTAAGTGTTAATTAGGTCTTGACTATTTTTTTTAGAAATTTCATCATCTTCACTCAAAATATCTAACTCCACAGTGAATCATAAAACATCCTCTAAAAAACCCATACTTCAAATACTAAGCTATTCATCTTTAGAAACTTCAAACCTCAGAATTTTACTTACAGGAGGTAAAAATGGAGGAAACATACTAAAATTTAGACCATAATGACTAGATTCACTCCTCACTTGTTCCCCCACACTTAATACAATGGAAATTTTATATGAATAAGTAATAGAATGGTCAGTTTTCACACTACTAAAAATATTCTCATATTCATCTCCATTGTGGGGAGAAAAAAACTCCCCAAGATCACTCAAAAATTCACTAATCTCTAAAATAGAAAAATATTTATCATAATAACTTAATGTTATAAGTATATAATTTTTATCTTCAACTAATAGACTCTTAGGAACTCATCTATCATGCTCTCTTTAGATTAGTAAAAATCATTTTCAACTTTAATATAGACAATATTAACCACATAATCTTCCCCAACCTTGAAACATTTATCTTTAGCTAAGGAATCAAAAAAAGTAGACTCGAACCTCCTAGGTTATAAATAACTATAAGAAGTATCAGGTTTGGGTATAGGGGAGGGTTATGAACCTTATACAACAAAATTGGAAACACTCTCACCTAGAAATATTGGGTTTGGATAGACCACTTTATAGTATTTAGTATCATATCTCCTAATTTAGATCTCAAGCTACCCTAACCTTTCAAGTTATGGTATAGAATAAAATTCAATAAGATTTTATTCAAAATGATCATGAACTGATTCCGAGATCAAATCATCAAAAGGATGGTGGTTTTCCATCCTAGCATCAACTATAAACACCTCTTCAGTAAAATTTATCAACTTAAACCTCGCAAGAAGTGGGGAATATTTGTAAATATTAAATTCCTATTGATACTCACTAGATTTAAGGGTGATCTTACCCTTTAAAACATCTAGGATGGCCCCAACAGTGGCTAATAATAGTCTTCTTAAAATGATGGGGACTTTTTTGTCACACTTAATCTCGATAATTAGGAATTTTTTGGGTAAATATAGTTTCTAAACATCAACTAATAATCCATATATCCTTCCATAAGGATAATTAAGTGAACTCTTACCCCAATATCTTTTTTTTACTAAAAATATTGTAATAAATTTTAGATTAGATAGGATTTTACTTAAGTCTTCCATGAAAGGAATATAGAAATTAAATATTTTAAAATTTTAAAGAAACTTGAGATAATTTGGTTCATTATTATTTTTTATCCTTTTTGGAAAAGGTATGGGAGAGGAATAATTTGTCAAAATAGGTGGATCAATCTCCTTCACCTCAAACTTCACATTTTTCTTTCCTTATTTAATGATTTCCCACTTAATTTTCTTTTTCTCTTGTGCTTTTTCATGTGATGATTCATCATTTTTCTCAATTTGATAAAATATGTCTAGATTTAAGACTTTTATGTTTTTAATGTTTTAATTTAGATGTTCTACTATTTCACCAATATAATCTTCCCCAGGTTTTTCCTTAACTAGTTCATCAGTGTTTAAACCTAACCTGGTGGTGACTTCCATAACATTTTCCATCGGGTTTAGTGCAGTTATTTTGGGTAAATTCCCTTTATCTATTCCTCCTAGATCCCAATCCATTTTACCCATTTTAATTTTCAAGTTATTAATGAAAATTTTTTGTGAGTCCACTTTAGTGATCAACTGCATAACCAACCCATCTAATTAAAAATTAGAATTTAAAGGTCAAGTAATACTTTAAAATGGATTCCTAGGTTGTGATGAATAACTAGGGGCAACAATAGGTTTCAAAAACCCTTGTTATTTATAAGAAATATTTTTATAGTTTATATATTAATAATTATATTGGATTGAAAACAGATCTTGAACACCCTAATTTTTAACCCTAAAATAAACAAATTGTACACTCTCACTAAGTTGTATAGGGAGAACAGAGTTGGGACAAAAATTTTGAGCCGGACTAAGCATCCCATAATAAATGCATTACTAACTAAGTGCTTGTTCATTAACTAAAGTAGTCTGGGTTTTTTATTTGCGCTTATGAATTATTCTTTTCTTAGTGCATTTATTATATGATTTAGGGAAATTTTTTCAAATATCTACTTGAGTTTATCTGCGATCATATAAGAGAAGTCACCCCCACAATATTGGTCTACTAAGTTTGGGTTTTAATGACTTTGGGTGTTATAAAAGGTATTCATGACTAGGTGGGAAGATAAACAATGATTGGTAATTTTAATAAGATTGATTATAAACTTGTATCTTCCTCAATAAAAAAGTCTCCATCATACTAAAAAACCTTTAATTTTATGTCTAACCCTAATGGTAGTGTTCCTATGGTATAATTTAGAGACAAATCTTTGAAAATATCATCACAGGTGTCAAATATTTCCTCATCTAGGTTATGAAACTAAGACCTAGACCTACCCTTGAGAAAGAAGGTAAAAACTCTCAATCTCAACTCTTTATCTCTCAAACCACATAGAGGAAGTTGTTGGGAAAACTATAAAACCCTCTAATAAACTCTAACGAATCCTTTATATCCATACCAATGAATAAAGGAAGCATGAAGAGATGATACTATTTGATCTCTTAGTTCTGATACCTAAGGGGAACATAATACATAATTAATTACTAGATACAATTGGAAATTGAAACTCCCTTAGTCTAGGTCTCTCGAAGGCTAGAATAATGGGTTGGAAAAAGTTTTTGGTTCTTGTTTTCATTAAGATTTAAAATTCTTCCAACTTCCAGATTTTTAAAAATTTCCATTTATATATTTTTTATAAGTATAGAATAATTTTTATTGATTTTATTAATTAGTGTATTAAGTTCTGACTTAGATTCTCAAGTGTTAATATGGGTTTAAATTCATTGAATTTGATGAAACACAAAACAATGTTGACTTTTTTTAAACATGCATTTTTTAATATGTTATTTTTAGAAAAAAAATATTATTTTAAATATTTAGTTTATATTTAATATTTTTAATGGTTTTTTATTTGATCGTGCATTCCTTCTTTGTAAATGGTACCAAAATTTCATGAAGTGTTGGGCCGTTGACTAGCATCGAGTTAAATTAATTATTTTAAAACTGTATTTACTACTTAAAACTAGTATGGTGGTAAGTGAGGTGTTGTATCCATAGATAAGGAAAACGGTGATTTTATGACCAATATAAAAAAACAAAAGCTTCCAAAAATTAAAGAAGATGCAATGAAATCAAGTTTTGAATGAAAAATTATATTAACATACGAACAAAATAAGAATAAAACATATCAATTGATGGATCATGGCATTTGAAATACTTTAAATTGAATTAAATATGTTTTCTATTCTACTCAATTTAATCAAAAATATCTTTGTTCTTAGAGAAAAAGTGAAGATTCATTAAGCTCTCACTTTAGTGAGTTTTCACAGCTTAATGATCTCTCTTTTATATTGATCTCTCCACTATTACTGAGGAGTAAATGTGTTCATTAATCGGGAATAGAACATTAACCTTTTCCATTTTATATAACTTTGGTTAATTTTTAAGAGTTTAATGATTCACTATATCCACCTCTTGGTCCTTATAATAGTGATAATTGATACTCTTTAATAACAAAAGAAATATCACCAAACTTAAATCATATAGAACAAATTTCTTTTATTGAAGTAGAAAAAATTTAGAAAATTCAATTCATTACAGCAAAAAACTCTAAAATTTATTTAGATATATATATTTATAAGAAAAATAACTTGATTATTCAATAAAAACATCTTTAAAAATATAATAGATAAAGATAAATAGAAGAAGATAATATTCTCTAAAAGATCATCTTCTTTCTCTAGTTTTGGACCCTCTACCTTTTGCTCTAATTCTTCACTAATTTGTTCTCTAAGTTTCGTGTTCCTTTAATGAATGAATTATTTTTATATTCCTCCCTAAAAATATACTTCAAAATTAAATCTCCATCTTTCAATAATTCTCTCACAGTTAATTTTCCCAGGTGGCAGCACTTGACTGATCCTTCTTCATCGTTTTTTTAATAGTTATGTAATGAAAATTTTCACCTTATAACTAATGTGAAAGACCCACATTCAACTTACTTAAATTTGTGTAATGAGAATAAACATATTTATGGGTCTGAATATAATTTTTTAATATTTACCAGAAAATTCACCTGTTTCCCAACTTCAATCTCGATTTCTCTCTCTTTTTAGAATCTTAATTTGAGAATTAGGACTCCATGTCCATTTTTTCTTGAATAATCTCAAGGAATGTGACATTCATGTGACCTTTATCATTCCAAAAACTTTATATTATAATTTAAAACAAATCCCAAGTTTTCAACCAACCTCAACCCTACTTGAAAACAGAACGTTGAGCTCCGTATTGATTGAACTCATTTCCATGACTACAATAGCTTCATCCAGAACTCAGTACCCTAAATTAATATTGAACATCATCATTAAATAAATGATAATATTGAAATGATTCATTCCCATTGAAAAAATTAAAATATATCTAGAATAGTATATGTAATTTCTTCAAGATCAGAATCCCATTACTATTATATAGTAGCAACACTCATTAACGTACCTTTCATGGAATACAACATACCCTTCTGTAAGCTCAGTTTCAAATTCACTTTGCTTCTTTATTTTTAAAACCCAATTCATTTAACTCTATGAGAAATTATTATCCACCCTTTATAATATTCAAATTAGAATACTTATTCCCACATAAAAATTCATTCGATTATCCATCTCCAAAGCCTAAACTTGCTTGAATTACCTTTATCAAATGAACCACATCCTTAGAAACCCTTGAAAGACTTAGAAACATCTCAAACTGAGAAACTTCAATAGGTGGATCAACTTATTTAATTGAATTGATAGAACCTTAATGGGATTAAATATAGTATCTTGTATGCAATAATTACTTCTAATACAGTCAGAAAATTTGGATCCCTTTAACTTCATTGTGATATTTTATGTCGATGATAGACCCATACTTTTTGAATACTCAATATATTTCTTCAGTGTAAAATATCATTCAGTTCATTAAACCCCATGATCGATCTCTATGTCTTACATTGATGAACTCACAGCCTTGATAGGGATTCTTCCTTAGTGCATCATAGATTTCAGTATCCACAAGCCAAGATCTAGCCCTATCAATCTTTGATCTTTATATATGAACCCCAATATTATGGTCAAACTATTGAGTTTTAAAAAATTTATTTTTAGATGATACTTTCAAACCCACAGTCAATTAAAGTGTGGCATGGTAGGTGATTCCCATGAGGTCAACCATAGGTAAAATTCATAGAATAATTGCTTTTAATATGATCGACCATAAACTCCATGGAATACCTTGTTCCAAATCATACTTAGAATAAATCAGCATTGACACCTCTAAACTTAAACAACAATTAACTTCTAGAAGTTATAAACTTGGTAATTCTCCATCAACATAGATCAAGATTGGTAAAACCTGATTTATCCAGTGACATGGATTCTCATCTTTGGAAATATTCATTCTTATTTATTTCTGTTTTGGTCTATTAAGATCGGGTCTAATATTATGGTAGCTTGGGATAAAGGTAGAAAATTGAATATTGAATTCATGATTGATCCAAATTAACCTTCATGGTCAATTGGTTTTCCTATATGGTCAATTGGATTAAGGCATGTGTTTGATTAGGGTGGATCATGATTACTACTCCCATTTACTAGATTTTTTCTTCCCATTTCTTCATGGTTGAACCTCTTTAGGTGCGGTCAATTTTATTTCCCTTTTTCAAAAACCAACCCACATGATTAGTCCAGTAAAACACATGTGGATAAAAAAATTGCTTGCACAGTCGATCTATTAATCATGTGGTTAATTTCCTTTTCCAAATTTACATCAGGAACATCGTCTACACATAAGTAATAACCATTAGTTTGGTCAACTACAACTAAAACAATAAATTAAAATTTCTAAAATAAAAAACATTTAAATAAAATACTAAAAATTCAATTCAAATTTAATTAATTAAATAATTAATTAATTAAAAAACAAGGAAAAGATATAAAATTAAAAAATAAATTAATTATAAATTAATGTTAATAATTATTAAATTATTTAAGAAGTGGTATTAAAAATTAAACTTCAATTAATTAATTAATAGATTAATAATAAAAACAAAAATAAGTAAATATTTAATTCTTGGAACGTAAAAATAATCAACAAAAAACTATAATTATAAAAGGAAAGGAAACATAATCATTATAATTTATATTAATTTAAAAACATTACTATAAAATAAAAAACTATATTTAAACCATTTTACACCAATTTAATCATTAAATACATGAAAAATATAATAAAAATATTGTGGAAAAAATAATAAAAAAAGGTTACATAAACTTCATTTTCCCTTACACCTATTATTAACTCAATTACTTTTGGTTCTATCCATTACTAAAACTAAAAGGGGTTAACATGAGTGATGAAAAATTATCATCTTAAGAGAAAGATCATAGATAAACAAAGGGAAATTTTACCTGAAGATATATCACTTCATAATACCATTATGTTAGCCTATAGTTCTTTTATTTCATGCTACATCACTCTTTGTTTAACCTATATCATTCACAGTTTAACCTATATCATTATTATATCAACTTATATCATCCTTGGTTCAACCTATATCATTATTGATTCATCCTAGTTTACTTTAAGTTGGGTTATCTTATACTTCTCAACCTAGTCCCTCAAAGTAACTAGGAAATAAATCCTTCACAGTGGTTTGTAAGGAGCATATGATCAACTAAATCATATCCTATGAAACTGTCTATTCAAGTGTGAAATATTATGTTCACTCATCATGAATCAGCATGATGATCAATTCAATGATCAACTAACCCTTTTTAGGGTGATTACCTCTAGGTGAATCTATGGAATAGCCGCATACACTTTACATTATCCAAACAAGTATTTATTGATAAGAAAATCACATAATATCTACTTTAAAAAAAATTTAGGATATTATCCTATTCTTAGGATTTTCCCCTAGGATTTTTAATAAGGTTTTATAACCCTAATTCTCAAAAATAGATTCTTTAATAACCAAAAATAACTAGACATTCCTCTGATACCAATTATAGTGACCCAAACCTTAAACACACTTTATTTCATAACTTTTCACATAGTTTTCCAACAAATAAAAACTGATGAGATATAGATCTAGTGTCTTTATAATATTATATACATAAACCCATCATCTTAAATGTAAAAAAAATTATTTACAACTCCACATAGTGCTCCTAACTCCCATAGATCATTTAAAACTGCATAGAATACCTTGGGTAAAATACATAAGGAAAATGGTGAACTAGAAAAATATTAAGGGAATAAAATTGACAATAAATCATATCATGAGAGTCAAGAGGTATTTTATGATATTATAAAGACAATAATCATAAGCATGAAAACATGAAATTGGGAAATGAAATCATAAGATCATGGAATCATGGAATATGGAAAAACAACATAAGAAATGAAATAATAAACATAAACCAATGGTCACTCATAGGACCATCATAATAAAGAGGAAAAAGTCACATGGTTGATTAGGTTCACTCCCCAATATCATAAACATAGTGGATAAAGCCCCATGGTGGATTAAGTTCACTCTCTAATCCCTTACATAATATCTCATGAGATATAAATATTTTCCGAATGAATTATAGGAATATATAACTTTATGACCATCCATCACATAATTAAAATAATATATATTCATTCCACATGAGTAAAATAAACAATACATAAATCATAAGCATACTCAAACCCATAAGAAGAAAGTTGGTTTCATAATTCTGATTCAATGAATATCTGAAGGCTAAATCATAAGGATTCATAAGAGAATAATGAATTAAATAATTTTGAACTTTCATAATTGATAAAGGTAATTAGGTATTGAACATGGAGTTAAAATGTATAAAATTCATTAAAGTATCTAGGATAAGAAATAATAAAAATGAACCACTTGGGTGATGCTTTGTGAAATTGGTAAAGGATATTTTTAAATAAGTAAATAGATTATTATTCTCTATAAAACTATAATTTAACCAATAGGGTTATCCATAAAATAATTAGTGTTTTTAAAAAATATTCATGGTTTAAAAATATTTTATGGGGCTGATTCTTGAGATGAGACAAGAAATAGAAAAGTTCCCTTGAATTGGGTATACTTTAAAGTGAGAATTTTGAAGGAAATTAAAAACATGTATAACCCTAGGAATCAAAATTAAATTTAAATATTTATATATGTAAGTGAAATATATACAAAAATATAAGAATTTCATGACAATAATACTATATAAAAAGGGGGGAAAGAAATAAAACATGTAACACAAAGGTAGTAGGGTGGTACGGAAGATCCCTTACCACGTGTCTAAATGTGATATGTACTTTTACTTAACTTCATGAATAATTAAATAAAATTCATTAATTATATAAAAAATAACTTTATTCAACTATATTTAATTTTATTAGGTTCATTTATTATCTTATGTTATTTATTTTTATCATAGTTTTCTCTTACACCAGTTACTCGGGGTTGTTCGATTAATTTCTTCATAACACATTCGATTTATTAACTGTGTTCAAAGGTGTTATAGAATAAATTCATGATATCTATAATTATGGAGGTTTATTTTATTTATTATTTTATTATAAAAATACTTATATAGTTTCAAATTTTATCCCAAAATAAACCCAAATTAATAAATGTGTCTTGATAAGTCCATTCAAGGTGGTTAAAGTTACTATATCCATTTATTATTTTAATTACTTATATATTTACATATATTATCATTAAAGAACATAAATAGTGTCTTAAATCTAATTTTTTTATAATATATGAATTTTTTAAATCATTCATGTTAGGTGGTTATGGAAAAATTAAATACATCATTCTGTGGAGGCAGTAGTTCGTATATACACAGACGATGCTATCATTTTTTATAGAATGGGAAGGGGGTATAAAAATAAAATAATTATAATTTAATAATATTAATTATTTTATAATAATTATATATTTTCATTAAATAACTCCTTTTAACCATCCATTTAAAGATCTTATAAAAAATAAATGTATTACATATGGAGGCGGTGTGGTCCACTCAAATGCATTACAATGTTTTCATTTTTCTCAAAGGTTTTTTTAGAAAATTATAAAATGGATATTAAATTAGTATAATAACACTAAAGCATAGAATAAGTTCTATTTTTGTCATACATTCAGGTATTTTTTGGATTTTGTGTCCTATGACGAACTGTTTTTAATTGGATTACATGTATATTAGATGTATTGAATATTAATAAAACTTCTTATTACATATTATTTATTATTCTGCATGACTCTAATATAATAATTTCCTAGAGTATGCATTGCATTGATAAGGTCATATAAGTTCCTAGTTATGATAAGAACCTTTATATTCTATGAGGATATTCTAAAATAATGTTTTTTTGTTGGATAATATACTATGATGGTACACATAGTACAAATACAATTAGGTGCAAGTACTTATAATAAGATGAGGCATCTTCTCATGAAGTTTGCACATGGTAATCTTCAACATGAGAGATTATGAGAACATACCCACCAATAGAAATTTTACATGTTTTGGTTTCATATTATCTTCCTATATATGAGTGTGTGTGATAATCCTTAGACTTTGAGATTATTATTAACGCATGTTACAACTCATGTACTTAGATGTATTTCCTAAACCATGACGATAACAGTTCATAGAGAAGTTAGATATGTTGGATGCATCATGGGTGACATGTCATTAATGAATAAGTTGAGGAAGGATTTTTACCTTCCATATTTATGGAAGCTGATATCTCATCCCATTGATTAGAATAAAACTATTGCATTAAATTCCATGGACATAGTGTAACGACGTGTTTATTTTATATAGTCAAAGAAAGACATATCGAGCCTATAGGTTGTGACATGGATGTGAAACCTGCTTGATTATATATTATGATAAAGGGATTATATTACACTATGATAATTTTTATGTGGTTTTCAATGTTGTGACATTAAGTTCTTTTTCTTGGGTGCCTTAACCCGTTGCTAGATAGTAATCTTGTACTTTAGGCAAGTCTGCCTAATGCCAACGAGAAAGAATCCTAGAGGGTCACACACTAAGTGTTTTTGTGGATATCAATTAAATTATATTTGAGTTTAATTAATGGAATAAATATTATTTTCTAGTCCAATAAATAATTTTATTCAAGTTATATTGATCTCATAAATTAAATAAATATTTATTTTCTGGCTTGTGAATAAAATATTTATTTTATTTATTGAATATTTTAATAAATATTTATTCTATAGATTGTAAATAAAATATTTATTTATGAATAGAATATTTATTCATTTGTTTAATAAATTCAAGAGGAGCTCGAATGGACCAAGGCCAAGTCGGGTTACAAATATTAATTAACAATACTATTATATAATATTTTTTATTGCACAAGTTTATGCGCACCATGAAATAATAATTATATTATTATTATTATGCGTCATGGGATTTATTAAATCTAATAAATGTTATTTAATAGTCAGTATGAAATTAAATAATATTTTAAATAAAATCCAAAATCTATAAACGGTTGTATCTATTGTGTAGAGTATCCAAAAATTGAGTATGGAGAATTATTATGCATGCTGAATTCTCTCTCAAATCCTCCTTCTCTCTCCCTATAAAGAATGATAAGTGAAAGAGAAATTTATTCAAGACCAAAGAATGAACGATTGAGAACTAACAATTTTATACATTCAACTCACCATGTTACCACCTTGAGATTGAGTAGTGTTTCTCAGAGATCATAGGAGCACGTGTGGATCACTGCTATAGGGATTATACCCTTGGATCCTCACAGTGCAACAAAGGTAATCCGAAATATTTTTTTAGATGATCAACATTCACTAGTGAAGAAATTTCCTAATCTTGGGTATTTATTTATTCAAATATTAAATAAATTAATTATTAATTTGATGTGCAAGATCCTCACTCTTGGTTTTGGGAAATGATTATTAAAATAAATTTTAATATATCACCCACCTCTTCATGCTTCTTTTGTTCCCAAAACCATTAGTATAACGTGTACATGATGGGTTTCAAAGAACAAAAGAACTTAGAAAATTTGGGTTTGGAGTATTACATCTCCCTTGGAAGTTCTCTCTTGGGTAACTCATTAAGGATCTTTTGCTTGGTATTTTGCTAAAACCAAGGATTAAAGGGAATGTGGAGGGTGTTTGAAGATATTATGGTTTATTTTTGGTTGAATCAAATATTTTTAATGGGTGGAGAAATGGGGTAGAGGAGGCCTCCTTTTATAATTGAAGAAAATGGAAATTTTTTAAATACTCATTAACTTTCAATAGTATCACTCCATTATTCAAGTCCAAAGGTACCAAAAATGGAAAATAATAGTGTGGAGAAATATATAAGTTTGATAATATCTCATAAATCCAATATCATACATCTTTTCAAATTGTTTTAACTTTTTTTATTATGTTAAACCACGTTTAACCTAATTTACCTATACCAAAGTAACTCCACTTTCACTATTGAAAACTAATTTTAATCAAAAAAATTAAAATTTACATTATTTAATAATTTTAAAATTATTATTTAAATATGGAAATAATTTTATAAAATAATATCTCTAATATTTATAGAAATTCATTTTAGTATTAGCACACATAAGGAAAAAAACTGGTTCTTAGAAAAAGTTCATTTTAAGCATAAAATTTAAGTGTGGGATAAGATTATCAATGTTTTGATTTTAAAGACATAAATTGTTTTATTATAAAATAAATAAATTTTATGGGGATTTAAAATCAATAAAAAACTAAATGTACCAAAATAATGTTTGATTTAAAAAAAGAGCAAAAACTATTTTTTATTATGATTAAAATATTACTTTTGTTTGATAAGTTTAAACATAGGTCTTATGAATTTTAAAAATATATATTTAAAATGAATAAAATTATTTCTCAAATAAAAAAAGCTTTTATAAAGTTTTAAGCCTCACTAATATATTGATAAGGTAATAAATTTCACTGTTTTGTAAGAAAACTGTATTTTTCACTATCCATCTAAAAAATAGTTATTTCAGAAAAAATAAAAAAATAATAATCCTAAGTTAATTTTCATATGATTAATCCAAAATTTAGGTGATTTTATTATATTAAACTTATATATGTGATAAAAAATAATTTTAAATACTAAATGTATAATGTATTAAAACAATTTTTTGAAAATTATAACTTAAGTTCTAAAATGTAAAATATGGGTTTGTAATTAAAAATAGAATTTTTAAAATTATAAAGTCACTTATAAAATACATATTTCATATTAGAAAAATGTTTCATGAATTTATTATTCAAGATTATATATTAAAAATTTCATAAAAGTCATTTTATTTATAAAAAACATCAATTTTCTCTATCCGCCTAAAAATCAATCTTTTTTTAGAAAAAAACCCCCAAAATTCATATTAAACAAATATTTAAATTCTAAATAAAAAAAATATTTTTTCAAATTATATTTCTATAGTTTTTTATTTTAACCTATAATTAAAATTATAAAATAAAATGATAAATTGTTTTTATAGGGAAATTTCTTTATAAAATACTAGTTGTTTATATTGTTAATTTATATAAAACTCTAAAAAATATATAATTGATCAAATAATATTATATTTTATTAAAATCATAATTTATCAAAAATATACTTTTTTTATTTAATAAAGGTTTCAGGTCATAAAAATATGGATTCTTAAACATAATAATCAATTATGTAAATTTGTATAAAATAACCTTTATATATAAAAATATATATATTAATATATTTAGTAATTTGGTTACTTCTATTCATACCTACTAATTCAATATCTAGGTTTTAATGGTTTAAACATATCAGGGTTTCGTTTTAGTTCGGTGCTACATGTGGAGTAATCTATAGAATATATTTAACTTAATTAGATGGAAACATATATTAAAATCTCATGTTTTTACATTCTCCCCACCCCCTTAAATAAATCATGTCCTCACAATTTTAAAACTCTTATGATGGGATTTATTTTCAAATGGATCACCTAATTAACTATACACTAGTAGTTGATCATAGTTTGATTTAGGATATGAAGTGATATCTCCATATAATTAATTTCATATGATCCCTTTGTAAAAAGAGATTGTCCATTCCTAATAAAATTGTAATAAGTGAAAAAGATATAAATTTATATGGTGTAACTATCCTCGAACATTTAATTGATTTCATATACTATAGATATAATAATTATACCACCAAACATTTTTTTATTTATAGATAAATACCTAATATCTCAAATATTACATGACATAAGATGTAGAAAAATATAGAGTGAAAAATCTTTATCTACCACAAAAATAGTCATTGCATAGGATTTTCCTTATTCTTATGATATAAGAGGCGGTTGGTGTAATTTTTTTGCTTTAACCCTTGGATGGGTTTATTGGGATTTATAGTGACCAAATTCCTTAGATCTAAAACATTGAATCATTGGTAGATCTTTAGGAATAAAATTATCTCCCTTAATTAAATAGGTACTCCTCAATTCACACAACAATGTTCATGTCATGAGAAAGAATTAAATTTATAATTAAAATTATGAGTGTAAAAACCAATACATAAATTGAAATAGAAAATATGAACTAGTAATACTCCCCTTAGGATCACATCACCTGACACAAAGGAAAAACCCCCTCATTCTAATCATGAAGGGGGATGAAAATATGATTACCTTAAGAGAGATAAGAGAATCAGTTGTAGGGATTTTGATCCTCTAATTATACTCCTAGGTCAGGTACTCTAGGTCTAGTTAAACTCTCTTTACAAGTTAATTCCCCTTGAATTTATATACCTCTCTAAAAACCCTTAGGATCAGCTCATTAATAATTTTATTATCAACATGCTTCATGACTTTAATGAATCCTTCACAACATGATGAGGTGACTAAAAACTAAACAAAAATATAACTTGATCTCATTCATGATGTGAATATCAATTCATGGTGTCAACCAATTTTCTACATCTCCATGGTCGATCCTTCTCAATATTCACTTATGGTTTGAGTACAATGTCATAATGTGAATTTTATTTTTTCAAGTTACTCTATCTTTTTTCATATTTCAAAATCTAGTATCGTTTTGTAATGTATCCTCTTCTCAAAATCATACTTTCCAACTTGTTTTATCCTCCAACAACTCTTCATTTTCTTTCTTTCCATATAATGAACATAAACAATGAATATTAGATAATATTTATCAATTTAAAACCATAGTTAACAACATAAATTATAAAAAATATATGCATAAAATATAGTTATCATGAGAATATGTACAAGGGAAAAAATCACCATGTATCCCCTTCAGTGCACCCTCCTCTTCCCTTATATGAACATAGTTTCATTTTTGAAATATGCAGGTCAAACCTCCATAATATCCTTCATTTTAGATATCCTCCTTCTTTCTTGTGGATTTAATTATCTTGTATGTTTTAAATATTTTTGAAACTCGTTATTTAATTACATTCTCCTATCAAATTACCCAATATGAATAAATTCACATGGTAGCCTTTGAATGGTTTCATGGGTGCCGATGTGGCACCCTAAGGGTTTTTTTTTTTGAAGCCTTAATGAATTTACCATAGCCTAAATGTAACCATCATCCAATATTTAAAAGTTGATTTTTACCAAAGTGATAGATTGGTCATGATGTGGAATCAGCATGGAGAGACCATATGAAAGATGAGTGGTTTCAAAAGAGATAATTTATTTCATGGAAGATGAGTGAACACTTGGTCCATTATATGGTTGTGTGGTTTTTTAGGTGGTCATGTGGTCACTCTTTACACAGTATGTCATATCAATGTGTGGTGGGTTGAAGTTTCTTCAGGTAAAAGATTTAGGACATTGAAAATTTTTTCTCTTATATTTGATCTTTTCATATGGTCAGTTGAATTGAATGAGCATTTGATCATTCCCTTATTGCACTCAATGCATCAAAAATATGACTTAAAAGTGTGTGGTAGCTTGAGATTATCATGTGATGGCTTGAGGAATTTGAAAAATTCTTGCCACGGTCAATTCAGTTCTTCTTATGATTAGTTGACAAGTAATTGTGTGGTAGTTGGAATGTGTTCTTACTTTGGGACTATGAAATTATAGGCATGGTCACTCATCCATAAAAACTCTATAATTAGAATATTTTTTCATTTAAGTATAGATTTACTTTTAATTTATTAAAAGTAAACTCATCCACTTGAAAAAAACATTAAACACCAAAGATTAAGTGTATATCATATTTTAATAATTCCCAAATATCAAATAAAAAAATAAAATTTAATATTTAATCCATTAATCAACTAACTTCATATTATTCCTTAAAATAAAAATTATGATAAAAATACAATATATTCTCAAAATGGTGGGTTTAAAATCATTGAAACTCAAGGTAAATTTTGTGAAAATATTAGTTTATCAACAGGTATGATCACAAACCAAGTTGGAATAGATCAATAGGGTATTGGAAAATGGGGTGGTGGTGAAGCTTGGGGATGGTACTAGAGCCTCTGTACTTTATTTTTGTTTATGCTATATATGTGATCAGCCTCGTGGGTGATCAGTTGATATGTATGATTATATGATTGCATTATATTATTATATCATGGGTATTTTTTATTGATTGTACATACTCTTATGAACTTTTATATATTATATTTGGTTATTTATTTATTATTAATGATTATGATATTGAGGTAATAGTCTCCCCAATGTATGATTTAGGCCCTCACCACTAGTCAGAAACCTATGGCGTTCAAGGAGGCATGCTCGAGGTCACATGGAACTCTGTTTGGGACACTGATGAATGGTTTTTTATTATAGAATCACAAAATTCATATACCTATAATTGTTTATATAACATCAAACATAGGTCCCTTAGGTCATGGAATCACTTATTAACACCTAAATAAGCTAACACAATCAATATTGTAATTAATTAATCTCATTCAAGAGGTGAAGAGGGTTACCAAAATTATAAACACTTACGAGGTAGTTTAGTAGCACTAATAAACTCAATAATGAGGTGCATAAAAGTATCCTAGGTGTACTCTCACATCTATAAGAATAATCCTTCAATGAAATTGAGGGGTTTTTTGGTACTATCACAAAACCCTCAAAAAACCCCTAAAATATATAAAACTACATTAGAGAAACAAGTGAGAAGGATGAAGAAAACAAGAGGAGGATAATAGTTTATCTTGATTAATCCATACTCCTCCACAAATATTTAAGAAGAAAATGAAGAAAATAGAGAAGGAGGGTTCTCCCTCTCATCTCTTCCCTAGTGTGATCAACACCCATAAAGAAATGGGATGGTTTTTCCCCTATTTTGACACACCCTTTTATATAATAATAATAATAATACATAAATTTAATGATTATAATAATAATATAACCCTTTATTAGAATGAATGTGTTTTATAATATCATTACATCACTTATAATAATAATACCTATAACCAATATAATAATAACTAATATTAGTAACTATAAAATATGATGGTGATGATGATAATGATGATGATAAAACTAGTAACTGGACTGAAAATTATTTTTTATTATTATAAAAAAATGAAAACGCCTTACATGGAACTACAAGGTCACGATGGTCTAAAGTGATGAAGACCTAAAGCATCTCCTTGGACAAACAAATTAAATTCCTGAGGTAATGATCCTAAACGAGAAAAGACCAACAAAGGTTCCTCCGGTCTACCTCCTCTGGAAAGAGAGTCCGCAGCAAAGTTGCCCTCCCTTGGAACATACCGTACCACATAGCCTCTGGGTATCATTAAGATGTAGCTACGGATTAAATAATTCAAAGACCACGGTACCTCACCCTTGGCCGTGATCGCCCGAACCAGCACCTCTGAATCAGTTTCAATTTCAGCGCACTCCAGAAAAAATCTGCTACACAATGTAATCCCTGTAAGTAGCACCTGAACCTTTGCTTCAAGTGAGCACCCCAATCCATGGTAGCTACTGAAGGCCAGCACCATAGATCCTCCCCCATCACGGACCATCCCTCCTCCACGCATGACTCCATGTAGCAGGGACCCATCCATGTTGAGTTTAATTCCATTCGCTGGAGGTGTCCAGCTGATCCAGGATCCATTAGAACTTGGAGGTGCAACTGGTCTGTTGAGGAAGTTGTAGAGGGAGTGTGAGTACTGTCCTTTCCTTAACAAGGAACCAAGATCATGGATCAGACTTCTCATTCTCAGTTGTAGTAGGAAACTCGGAGGCCGAGTCTTTGTTCGAGCCATGTTCCTAGCTTCCCAAATGGTCTAAAAAACTGCCATAACAGATATGCACCAAATTTTTTCTTCCATCTATTCAGACTCCGTACCTGAAAACCAGGCCGAGTGGATCTCCTAAAACGAACTACATGTCCCAACCGAGACTCCCCCTCAAACCATGCTAGACTATAGCTCATTATCCCATTCTCTGAAAAAACAGATGTGAAACTGACTCCACATGATAAGAGGCAGAGCAGAAACATCTCGAGGCCATTTGGATCCCCTTCTTCTTAACATTGTCGTCCGTAGGGAGAGAAGAATTTATGGCGCGCCAAACCAGAAAACAAAACTTATTTGGGATCTCTTTGCACCACAAATGTGCCCCCAGCTCATCCTGGACTCTGTCCTGGTGGATCAGGAGGCGAAAATATCTCCCATTGAAACACCCTATCTTTGCCTCTGTAAAACAAAGTCTATCTTCTTCCTCTAAGAGGGTAATTTCCTTGAAAACCTGAAATTGGTCCTTATTCAGAATGGTTTCCATGAGCCCAAGGTGATTAGATGCCTCCTTCACAGAGAAATCAAGAACCAGACAGTAAGTAAAATAGAGTCTCTCTCCAATCCAATTGTCCCTCCATAAGTTGACATTCCCTTATCCTAAAATCCACCAGCCAGAATCCTGAAGGATCACCAGCTGGGACCTGATAGTTTTACCCAATATGGAAATATTTTTGATCTCTCAATCCTCAAAATTTTTTCTATACTTCTTACTAATGAACTATTCCCACATCGATCTCCCCTCCAAAAAATCCCAAGCAAGCCTAGCTTGCATAGATTGCATGACTTCGGAAATTTCCCTCATCCCTACACCACCCTCCTCCACTGGTCTAGCCATCTGAGACTAAGAATCCCAATGCGACCTGCCCACCAAATAAGAATCCCAAATGAAACGATTCATCACCTTCTCCATCGCCGCTATCGTCCCCTTGGGAGATATAATAATAAAAAGAACATGCATAGGAATGGAAGAGACCACACTGTTGATCAAATTCACCCTTCCTCCAATGGAAAGAAACCTGTTTTTCCAATTCAGAATTCTCCCAGACATTTTACTAAGAAGATCCTCAAAGAATACCTTCTTCACCTGCCCCTTCGAAATAGGCACCCCAAGATATGTCATGGGAAACTGCTTTCGGTTTATTCTCAGTATGTCTTGAATTTTCTGAGCTCTTCTCCTTAAATAATTATTGGAAATAAACACATTACTCTTACCAAAGTTCACCTACCGACCACTTAAGCTTCGATAGATTAACATGAGGTGAATTAAATTATCCAAGAAAGATCTCCTCCCATTCACGAAAATAAGAATATGATCTGAAAATTTATCACATGCATGGTTAATGTGCATAGTTTCCCAAACCATGGTTTTAACCATGAATTTCTAAAAAAAATTAAAAAAAATTACCCCTTTTTTACCTAAAGTCACTTAATATTAAAAAATATCAATAATTAATAAAAATAGGGTGTTACAAGAAGTTTGGCCTAAAGTGTCATTATCCATGGATCATTACTCAAGAGTGATTTAAAGATCCAAAATGATTTTTAATTCCAAATATGTAAAAATAATTCAAATAAAATATTTACTTTTGAATTATAACTAAAAACCACTAACATTAATTTAAATAAAATTAAATATTATGCTATACCTTAGCATGATTCTCCTTAAATGCATGATATGAAATATATAGAAACATTTTAAAAAATTTAATAATATAAACAATTTATATTCATTAATAAGAGAATAAATAAATGATTTATATATTTAAATATGATATCTAATGAATATTTCATAAAATATGAATATAAATAAATTTAATTCATTAATAAGAAATATATACCTTCTATATAAAATAAATATAAAAATTTTACTTTTATATCTCAAATATAAACACATCATATTTCACATATATATGTCATACATATAGACCCCTTCATATTAAAATATATAATTTATAAAAATAAACTATTCACATTATTAAAACCATATGAACATTTCATATTCATAATATTAAAAAAATTATGTTATTTTAATATCATATATTTTATATCTATTAAAACCTTTGATCATATTCACTAAAAAAACTTCTCAAATTTTTTAAATAAATTTCCAAAATAAGACATTAATATGAACACTTCATATTACAGTCTATAAATATTTCATAAAACCTATATAAAAAATATTATTTTTAATTTTTAATTTATAAACACATTATAAATCACTTTATAATATCATTATATATGCTTTTACGTCAAATTTATATATTTAATACCATTTAAAATAAGGAATCAAATATTAACACTTAACATTAAAATTTTATTTATTAATCATTTCATAGATATTTAATAATTAATTATAAAAAAATCATAATTTTGAAATTATTTTTTGATCCCTTAATAAACTAAATAAACACTTTAAATATATTTTATTTATAATTTATAAACTATTTATAAACTTTAAATTCGTTTTTATAAATCAAAAATAAAAAAAAATCTTAAAAACTCTCATATCATTGTCTATGATACAAAAAAAACCTAATGTTGATATTGATGGGTTTCTTAGGATCAAATGACACTTATTTAATAAAATATAAGTAAAAAACTCAATATCCAAGAGCAACCTTACATGAAACATGGAAACATGCATAAATATAAAATGAAGAATAGTGTACCTTTCATCGAAGCATTACTGTTATGGCTGTCTTCATCCCACACACTTGATTAATATCACCAAAGAGGCATACAAAAGATGTCCCTCCTCCATGTTGTATCCATGAGCTGAATTGAATCGCTTGATGCTCTAGTGGGATTTATTTTCTCTCCATAACATGCTAGTGCCTCACTGGGTAAAGGTGGAATAAAGAGAGCGCTTTGAGTATGGAGATTTTTTGTCAGGAGCATCCGAGGTTCACACCACTCAATCACAATGCCTCACCGTCCTTTTATAATCCTCAAGGATACTCCTCAAGTGTGCATTCATTTACTCTTATGTTATGAGTAAATGCATTTAGTTACAACCCTTTGTAACCCATGACTGATTCACTCTCCCTATCTTTTCAAGCTATGAAATTCTTTTATTGATGATAGCCATTTGTGGATGATTGGTTTGAACGTTTTCATGTTAATGTTATAATTTCATACTTAAGGTTATGTCCAATTATCATATAACAACACTAATACAATGCATCCAATATGCATTATGATCATTCATGTCATACTATATGACATGCACATATATCGTACACTGTGATATGAACCAATTCATGGGATTTAGGTCATATATTTTTCAATCTCCCACTTGTACTAATTCCTCATATACTTGGTTTCATTTCACCTTATTTTATATCATATACAGTAATTTGTGAAACCATACCCAAAACTCCTTTTGGATATCTTCTGAAACATTTTTGAAAATTTATCATCAACTTCACCATATATCACATAACATGTAATACCTATGAATGCCCATCCAAAAATATTTTGGATAAACTATAAAACACTTTTAAAGAAACACCCTAAGTCAAACTCAATCCTAATTTAGTCAACAAAAAATCATAACCCCATGGGGATTTGTAGTGTTGAAAACAAATATGAATCACCAAATCCATAAATATAGGCAATGATCAGTCTCTAGAAAAGAATCAATGTTACTCAAGCTATAAAAGGATATGGAATTATCTCCATAAAACTCATGTATCTCTATACCTATGTCCACTAGTTGTATCATATGAAAACATGAATTTTCATATGAACCCTTTTTTCAAGACATCAAGTATTTAAATCCCATATAGAAATATAAAACATTCTTAATTCTATGATTATAATCTAATCAGGTCGATAAATACATCACATTTCATTCACCTTTATGGATGAGCATATTTCATGCCCCTCATTAAATAGATAATCATGTCATATGTGCTATCTAGGTATATTTGTACACTTCCTCAGTATAACTCAATAAAGAGCCCAAATTTCATACTCTTTATTCAAGTGATAAAATACCATCTTAGTTAATATCTAACCAATGACATGATCAGAAACATACCCAACCACCCATGATTAAAAAATCCTCAAGGATTTCATAAGAAAGGTATAAAATTATGAGGGTTCTCATACTAGGTATCTCACCAATGATAGGTATTGAGGATTGAAAATATGAACCATGCACCCCTCGTCTACCAGAGACATAGTGTATGACACTCTATGTGGTATAATTTTTTTGACACTTTTTTTCATCACATGGATGAAAAATTGAAAAGGGGAAATGCCTTAGAAAAAGGATGAAAAGATAAATGGAGAGTTCCAAGATTTTAATATGATCAAAGAGTGGTTCTCCCAAGGTAGTCTAGCTCACCATTGGAAAGCAAGCACTTGTGTGAAACTACCTTGTGATCCACTTCCACTTTCACAACCAGGTCACCTTCACCTAGGGTATCATATTTGATTATAAATAGACCCTTGGGGTCTTCATTTTTATGAACAAATTTCCCCAAAGTCCAATTGCAGCTCTGATCATCCTAGTGCATTGCTCCAGTCCTATGAAACCCCCAAGTTAGTTCCATAACACCTAAAGAGAGGTAATTAAAAGGAGGATAGTGAGACTTAAGTCCATTCAGTGTTAAAAAAAACAACACTTACATGAAAAATTATCCCAACCCCCTGATTAAAGAACACTTGCGTGATCACCCTTTCTAAAACAGGAATATTCATGTCTCACTTCTAGGAATACCTATGAAGACCCTTGAAGGCTTGATCCAAGTCTCTCCCAAGTGTAGTCATCTTGGTTGTTCATCGCTTAAGGTGCAACTAGATCTCCCAAGTCTACTTGTGTTCCACCAACTTGCACGCCACCCACTTGTGTGCTCCTTCTTGGTTCACCTCACCTTCTTAGCCTACATTAGCCTTTAATGAAGCCTCCTTCAAATCCATTCATGGTAGAGCTTCTCCTTCATTGTATCCCTTTTCTGAAAGGGATCATTTTGAAACCTCCATCAAGACCTCCTAATTTACAAAACCTTAGGGAAAGGCACATATGCATGTCTCCCATTTGGATTTGGATATCTATGGTTAGAGGTTTTCCACACTTTTCCTACCATAGGTTAATGATCATTGAGGTGTATGTAGATTTGGATATTTATGATCACATAAACCCTTACCCCAAGGACAATGTTTAGGAGTTCTTGATCTCATATTTTGTGGATAATACTCTATCCACCCCTTTTCATCTCTGAGATTTGGAGCCTCTAATCCCTAGTAGGGAGGGTAAAGATCACACTTGATTTTCCATTTGATAAAGGAAAAGTCTCCCTCCTCTCTTGGGACTAATTTTTAGGGAAACCATCCTAGTGTAAGACCCTATCCTTTCATGTTGGAGGTTGTAGTATTTCTTCTCTCTACCTCTACTTCCTTCAATCCTTCCTTACATTGGACCCATGTCCAATGTAAAGTGAAAAGAGGGAAGTACTATAGCCATGGCCTCTTCCACCGTATCCATGGCCTCTTCCACCGTAGTCATGGACTCTTCTACCATTGGAAATAAGGAAAGTGTGTGGTTTGTTTAATCTTTCACATCCTCTTATTTCTCACACTAAGCATGACTCATGTGGGCTTATAGATTTGTGATGATCACAACACCCATACATTCCACCTGAAGAAATGGCCTATGAGAACTCTAATTCCCACCATAACTGGGATACGTATAAAGCCTTCTCAAGGCCCAAGCTCTATATAATCCCATCCATGAAATGATAAATCATACCCCCTTAATGAAATCTCAGTGGTCTCATTATAACAAAACAAACTGGAATACCTCTCATTCGAGCCCCCAAGCCAGCCCACCACTGAGCCCAAAGAGAATTATTGATCCCCACATATAGGAAACTAGTGTATGGGCATAAAATATACATCTATGGGAATGATTTCAACTGATGAGATAATAAAAATAAATTAATTCCACATTTAATTCTAACATGAAATTTTCTTGTTCAAACAACCATACACATATAAATAAGAAAAAACATAATAATAAAAACCAAAAAATCATAAGAATTCATTTATAACTCATAATAAATGAATAATGCTAAAAACACATATAATACAACTCACTATAAATAAAATTGAATCAGTAATAAAAATTAACCAAAAAAGGGTGGGAATATGAGTTCTGGCATGGAATGATACAACCTAAAAACAATAAACCAAAATAAAACAAAAACCACCATCTCCCATATCCATACACTAAGTGAATCATTCTCACTTTTCACCACCAATATAATTGAACTGAAACCCAGGTATCATCTACTACATCAAAGTAGGACCTTCTAAACCTATAATATGATAGGCATGAGAACAAATCCCAATAGGTATCATCCTCACACCCCATGAATAAACTTTAAAAATAAAACCAATTTTATATTAGTTTTGAAATAAAAATATAAATATAAGTTTTCCATTTAAAAAAACCAATAACATGTGATCATCATGTAAACCTATTCAATTTAAAATAAGGAAGGTATAAATTTTAAAATTAATTGACCTTTTAAACCCTTAAAAGAGGAGAAATCACTTATCATAATAAATTTATTTTCTAAAAACCTTCCTTTTTAAAATCACCCACATGAAAGGTAATAATCTAAATCCATTACAAACAAATCAATTTGAAATAAAAAAACATTTATCATTTTCAAATAAAATCATACCAATGGAAAAAAGTAATGGAAAATAAACCATAAAGAAATCATAAATAAACCATCATAGAAAACAAAGTGGCATGGTCATCATGACATAAATGAGAACTAAAAATCAAGGAAATACCTAGGAACTTTGAGAAAATCTTATATAGTGATAAATATAATCCATCATAATCAGTATTCCACATGCAACACAACCACCCTAACACTTGATATTTCCCTACCTAGACTAATCGAGGGGAAAACTCCCTAAATCAGAGCAAAGTCCTACTCGAGGTCACTTGAAAAGAAAAGTCCCACACTAGATCAACATATGTACCCAAACATCCCATTTATCTATTCTTGGTCTCTTGTGATATATAACATGTATCTGAGTCATCAAACAATGAAAATAGCAATGATACTACATAAGAACCATAACACAATCTCACCTATAAACACCCCTCATAAAGGTGTCCCCTTTTCCATCAAAAATATCCATATAACAAAATATATCCTATAATAGGGACAAATCCATCTGTTTGATACAAAAAGAAATGGGTCACACCTAAAGGGCCCATTGTTAGTCCTAGATCTGATTAGGTACCACTAATAGGGGGATAAATTAGTGGCACACATTTTTTATGAATCCTATTAATTCAACCACTTGAACTTGTTATGGTTTTTGATCCTATCAATAATTTCACATAGCCTCATCTTCATCTGCAGTTAGAATAAGTATGGGAAAAAATATCATATTTATAAAGTTTGACTAGAAAAACTACCCTTTTCCATGTTGGTTATACCCCCTAACATGGATTCTTCACTATCTCCAACAATAATCTATAACACAGAGTTCATTGTGCTCTTCACCATTTCTAAAATCCACTAGAAGATGAAAATATTCTATAATAAAATATCCAGCACTAGAATACTTAAACTTCCTCTTAGTGTTCTCTAAACCACCAGATGTTGGTCTTTTTCCACAAGCAGATGGATCAGCAGGTATTCATGTGTACTCCCTAAAGAACTTCAATGGTAGCGCTAGTCTCGAGACTTTCGCTAGATCTTGAGTGATATGGATCTTCCTTATCCTTCATGAATACTTAGGGGAACAATAGATCTCCTTCTTTAATTATGGAACCTATCGTCAATACCTTATCTCTCCTTAATAATAATATATTAGGCTCTTAGAATTATTGCACGATGTATGAGAGTTCTCAACTCTTCTCACACCTCTTCATTCTTCGCAGCATATATATATTTATAATAATATATAATAATACAACACAAATATTATTTTCATTCATATTTCGAAACTTCATTATATTCATCAATCCTAATCTCCTCATTTAAATTGCTTAATAGATTCCTAACTTATTCCTATTAAAACTCATTCAAAAGTATCATACAAATATTTAATTAAATCTCATTTAAACTAATTTAAATACCTGGTCAAAAATTCTTTTTAAATTTCTTGAATACTAGGGTATTTCCTTATTTTAATTCATATAAAAATCTCATAGAATATTGATAATTTTATCATCCACGAATTCTTTCATATTTTGAATGCATAGGTCTGCAATGTGGAACTTTTTCCTACAATCATCAAACTCATTTCTTCTTGAATCATGGTTTATTTGAATTAATGTGATGTATATTTCCATGATAATCACAATTTACACATCTCTTGGTTAAAATATTTATTAATTATGAATATTCTATATTCTGAAAACTCAAAAATCCATTACCCTTATGTATCCTTCTTAAAATTTAGTAGACCCTTACACGTCTCATTTTAATAAATCGACCATATGTGAAGATCAGCCATGAAAAGTGACTGTGAGGAATAAACTATATGAATCAATCACATAATTAGTATGTTGTCTATAAGAAAATCAATTGTGACTCTTCCTACCTTCACGCAGCCTTATTTTTTATCCTTATGACCCTGACATGGTGCTTGAAATTAGTACATGTTACCTTGACATAACGCCTATTTACCTTCATGTGGCTTTACAATTTTCCCCATTACCTTGACATAGGTCACTGTGAGTATTTCCATAGAAAAGTTCCATCTCATCTTATATTTATATAGGTAATATAACTCTCATAATATCTTTTTATAACCAGTGTAAGTTACAAGTTACCATTCTACATCTTCATTGAACTTCGAGTTACCTTTTCATAGTGCTTGGTTCACCTTTATGTAAGTAGTGTTCTTTATAGATTACCTTTTTACAGCATCAAAACTTTTCTCATTACCTTTATATATCCATTTTAGTTATAGTTGGACCTTATATTTTTATAGGAATTTGATACTACCTTTACACAATGCATATGATTCCATTACATAGGTAATGAAAATCAAGAGTTACCTTTATGTGGATGGACAATTTAACTTTAAAGCATCCAGGGCCTTCTCAAACACTTATCAAACACCTCAGGACTTTATTAATAAATCCTAATTCCTTCCTTCTTCCATCAAATGTTATAGAAAACACTCTTACCATTAGTAGTTTTCATTAGCTTGAAGATCAACACATCAATCATCACATTTATGTATCTTAAAAATGTAATCCATAACAATAATCCAAGCATCATCACTTCCTTCACCAAACACATATTGAAATATTTACAACAAGTGAAACAAAACCCTTTGGGCATAATAATCCCCCCTTTGAAATTATTTTTAATATCCAATGGATGGTAACGAGTCAGTTACCTATGAAATTTGGGGTACCCGAACCCTATCTTGTTTATTTTTACAAAACACTAAAATTAACCCTAACCTATTTATTTTTTAAATTAACTGCCCTAAACCAAACCTATTATATTTTTAACTACCCCAACCCTTTTAATTACCTGTTTAGAAATTAAAATATTTAAAATTATATATATAAATATAGAATAAACATGTCAAAAAATAAGTATTTGTAATTGTATTGTACTTAATAACATACATTCAATAAATTCAAATTTAAAATATACCTATAAATATAATATGAACCAAACTCAAAATAAATAAATATTTTATATAATTGTGATGTCATTTTTAAAAAAATATTGATTAATTAATAATAATTTTCATAATCAGGTTCAAGTTTATGGTACCCTAATAGTAATACCCTAAAGTTATCCATTTATTAATTAGGTTTTCATTGTTTACCCTAACACTATAAATACTTGTTAAACTACTAACCTAAACCTATTTAATTGGGTTTCATAGTTTTAGGTACCCAGTTAATGGGTACCCATTTCTATCCCTAAAATATCCCCACGCTTTTATAAAGTCAATATGTGTATTTATTTCTTCTTCCCACTTATTGACAATCAAATGAAAAGGGGATAAAGGTTTCTACTCACATCATCATTTCAAGACCTAATATTATCCTTCTTTAAGTAAAAACTTGATCTAATTATAAGGGAAGGATGGAACCACATTATTTTACTTAGAAAAGTGCCTTTAGTTGTTCCAAACTAAGTCTTCTTGAGCTAACCCACTGTATAAAAAAAGATGGATTTAACCAAGGTTTTCAATTTTGTACATAAACAACCATCCATGTGATATCATTCTCAAAATATCATTTAAGTGAATTCTTATATAGATTCATTAAGAAATTTATTTTTTCCTACATATATCTAAAAAACAATTCAAAAAGTTCAAGTTCAAAGCATAAAACTCCCTATTTGTCTCATTTTTTCCCAAAACAACCCTCCCATTTATAATATGTTTTATATAATCAATAAAATGGGATGTAAGTGTGATTTTAATACCTTATATTCCTGATTTCATAGGACTGCCCATATTTTTTGGAATTTATAAATTCAACCAACTTTTGAAATATTGATAGGTCCATATTTATTTTTTCTCCCCCTAAAGGGATGTGCTCACTTATTCTCTCTATGGAAGATGAAATACTCCATAAATGATTTCTTATTTGTTGTCCAATGTGTAAATAACTCAAAGTACTCATTCAATTACCTATAAGTTATCCTAATTATCAAGAATTATAGAGAATAAGGAGGTATCTTTGTGTTCCTAATAAGAAAAACTGATATTGAGAGTTTCCTATCATCCTAGGCCACTATATCCTTCCAAAATCATCATTCCATTTTTGTAAAACTCCCTATTCCACTTTATCCACTAGAATATAGGAATATTGGATGTTTTTTCTTTTTCTTTAAATAAATCCCACTATTTAGGTAGCATCTCCGTGAAGTTGTGTGGAGTATGTCCAAGTTTACCATACCTTCCACACAAGTCACTATACATCTTAATGTTTTCATGGATTGAAATATTTACTAATTTATTTGACTTATTGAGAGTCTTTGGTTCATCACTACTCTTATTATTTCTCCACAAGGTGTACTCATGTTTCATTTCTTTCTTCTTCTTTTTCTCAAAATGTTTTCTTCTCTCTTTATCTTTTATTCCCCTTGATTGTGGATTTATATGATTTTTGAATTAACATTTTATTCCAACATTCTAATTCCTTATTTCTAAACTTATAGAAACACTAACAATAGCATATGAACCTCCTTCTATTCTTTTTTGTGTAATTTGTTTAGATTTCATAGGTTGTGTACTTTTTTGTTTTTGAGTGGTACCACCACAATTTTGGAAACTTATTAGGTAAAAACTCTTCATACATATTCTATCATCCACCCTTAATAATGTAGTGAGATTTTTAATATTTTTCACTATCCACATTTTCCCAGGATTTAGTTTAAAACCTAAAACAACATATGAAATAGTATTATCACATAAGATAGCTTTTAGGTTATGGTATACCTTATTATTGGATAATGTTGTCACTTGAGTATAGGATGATTTCATGCTATTATTACTACTTTTAGGCTTTTGGGGTATATGGATCTCAATAGAAATCTATGTGGTGAAATCATTTTTCTCAATTGTTTGGGAAGTTTTAGATTGAGGAGATTCCGAATTCATCAACTTTATTTTCAGCTAAAGGAATTTCATATTGAGAATATTTTTCTAGACCTCAATTAAAATCACCCTTACTTATCATTCTTTTCTCACCTTCCTCATTTGATCTTCATAATTTTGACTTTCCTTGATTAAAGATTTATCAATATCTTAAACTCTTTTTACTTTCTCCTCAATCTGGGATGACTTAACATCCATGGAGGTTTTATGATATTTCTCCAAAATATGGAACACCTGCTCAAATATTTTTTCAAAAACTTCTTTTCCAAATAAACATCTTTTCAATTGTTCATTACCATAATAATATCTTTTAATAAAAAGAGTGATAGTTTCTTCCTTAGATTTATCTATATTTGTGAGAGTGTTACAATAACTTGATTTCTTTACTAGTGCATCATGATTCACGCCTATCGTAAGGTGTGTCAAAAGAATATTTTTATGTTTTCCTAGTGCATCATAGTGGCTGACTAGGGTCGTCTCACTTGAGGAGCTTTCTCAATTATTCACTCACTTAATATAATTCACCTAAATTACTTATTTTTTTGTTTTATATTTTATAAAATAAATAGAATTTATAAAAATAAATGGAATGCAAAAATTCTATTCAAATTAATATGAAATACTAAACAAAATGGAATTAGTGAAGAAAGGAAGTTCTCCTAAGAGAACTTTCAGGAAGCACCTTCATTGACCAGCTTTAAATATTCTTAGTGAACACACTCCATCGTATGTGTGCACACCTTATTCTACCCCAATTATGAATGAAAATTCCACTTAGAGATCAAAAAGTGCACCCTCCATCCACCTCCTCAATCGAGGGAAAATGGTTGTAGATTAAGAAGATAAACTTTAGAAAACCACAGTGAGGATTACACCCACTATAAATTATCCTTAGAATTAACTCAAAAAATATTAAAAACATGGTTTTGGGTTCAAGAACATGATTAATACCATAGGATATTCCTTGGATTAGTTATTCATAATCATGAGTATTATAGTTCATGATGGTAAGATGAGAAGAAAAAAAGAGTGTGGATGGGTGGACACAACAATAAAAACAATGCATGAATTTATTAGAAATTTAAATTACAATGGAAAAAATAAAACAAAAACAAAGAAAATAAATAAATTAA
The DNA here is from genome assembly GCA_963277665.1 of Viscum album. Taxonomy (NCBI): domain Eukaryota; kingdom Viridiplantae; phylum Streptophyta; class Magnoliopsida; order Santalales; family Viscaceae; genus Viscum; species Viscum album. The sequence goes on from OY728130.1 coordinate 411,156,916, forward strand.
AAATAAAGGGGGGATATTTTCATCCGGCCTACCTTGGTGTAGATATCCTCCTTGGTGCCTTGAAGGAATGTGATGGAGAATGGGATGCTTTGAGAGGAAGGAGGTCCCCCCCTTTAATAGGTATAATTTTTCCCCCAAACATTGATACATTTTAGAGCCCATAAATGATATTTTCACGCGTTCCACCCTTAATTAATGTTATTCATAAATATATTTTCTGTATACCCTCAAAATTTCAGCATATTTTTAAATAATATGTGGGAGTTATTAATTTTTCATTGGGCGTTTTTTTTTCTGGATGAAGTTCTCAGGAAGCTTCCTTCAAACGTAGAACACCCAATGGCACCCTAAATGAATTCTAAACTCTATACAATTAATTTTAGAGCCTAAACTATGTGTTATTATTCTATTCCAGGTATAATAATAAAAATTTGAGTTTTATAGGCCGATATGGACTTTTGTTACAGTGGTGGGATCCACGATGTCCGGTCGGAAAATCCTTCAACTTGATTGATTTTTTAATGCCTCTAGATGTCCAAATTGTCCCCTAGTCTTGAAGACAAAGTGGAATAAAATTAAATAAGTATTTTAACAAAAAAATATTCACTGAATTTGGATTTATATTTTTCATTAAATGACAAAAATACCCTTGATGTAAAAATCTGTCCAAAATCAAGAATTAAGTGATTTTCGCCATTTTGCTCAGAACACGTCATAAATCCAAAATTTATTTATATAAGTTAAAATTTATATTTTCATATGATTAAAAAAATTAAATTCATACAAAAAATATGTAAAATATTAGCTCTATAAACTCCCCCACAGTTAAACCATGCTTTTCCTCAAGCATAAAATCTCAACATGGAATTCAGAGGACACCAATGTTACCAATATTCAAATCCATAGTAATAAAATTTAACAATTTTCAATGTCAAATCAAAAATTCAAAAAATACACATAAAATATCAATTTAATTCCCCATTATTCAAAAAAAACAATTAATTCGTGTATTTTACTTTTCCCCTTTGAAAAAAAAGATGGAAATTTTTCTTTCTTTCTTTCAAGATTCTCAATTCATTATTATTAATCATGCCACATCATGATTTACCTCACCTTTGAATTTTTTCTCTTATCTCTCATGATACAATTCAAGTATAGTTATGATCGTATCATGAGAAAGTTAATCTTACCCATAAGATTGTAAAATAACAACTTTCTACACCTTGTAAAGACAAAAGGCACATAAAATCATGAGGACTTTTCAATAACGGTTCAAATGAATATGAGGTTTAAGGTTGGTAGGATTTGATGTTTTAAAAATTAATGCTCAATGAGGAGTTTTACCTCTTGAGTAAAATGCATGATATCAAAATTTTTAATGAAATTCTCCTCTTTAAAGTAGTAACACCCACTTCCCCCAAAACTCAAAGTAAGGTCATGATCAAAGTAAAGCATAATGAATGATTAATGCACCCTCTTGATTTTTTTTTATTTTGTACTTTTTTTCTTTTTTCGAATGTTATGATTAGATCAAACCTCAAATATATCACCTAACCACATATGATAAGTGGACCGTTGGTCTGGAAAATGGTGATTTTTTGTTTTCCCAAATCACAACCCATTTTTCTCATTTTTTTGGTTCTTTTTGTCATTTTTTCATTTTTTTAAATTCAAGAGGGGAAAATAATGAATTATAAAGAATGATTCCACAACCTTTTACAAATCCCACTATATAACCCCCACACGTTTTCCTTACAATGTAAATTATCCCTTTCACCATGAATCACTTCACCCCCACACTTCATCTTTAAAATATCATGCAAATACCAAGAGTAGGGTATGAATGGATAAAAATGGATTGAAATATGGATCATCCTTATAAAGGTCATTCATGGTATCTATGGGTAAAATAAGGATTGATTTAAAGGTGGTATTTAAGGATAAGTTCTTTTCAAAAGATACCTCAATCATTTTAAATATGTTTTTTCACAGTCATAGTTTCGACAAGTTCAAATGCAAGTTCTAGTCGGTGACATGTCCCAAGATCACTCAAGAAATATGCTCAAGAATAAATTGGAATTAATTTGTCTAGAAATCCTCTCAATAATGATACGTATAATATTGGACAATCACTCAAGGCATTATTAATAATAACAAATTAATTATCATGAATTTCAGAAATCCAAAGTATGAAAAATAGTAGGGAAATTTCATTTACATAAATCAACTAATTACCTTAAATCATGAGTCATCATTTCAATATCCATGCTTCACTTTAAACATTAAATTTTCCATTTTACTCATTCAATCTCATTAACATTGGAATATAAAACATGGAATCACTGTATTCCTAAGAAACTCATGTTTCCTAGATAAGTTAGGTTAAGCATTAATTCAAGTGTGGGTATGAAATTATTCTCTTTAAAGATCAAATCATGTTTTGGACCAAAAAATTTGAGTTTAATAGATAATCATAAAATGTGAAATTCCTTTTGAAATAAATCTTTAGTCCTCTTCCTCCAATGATTTGGGTTTCCTTCTACCATCATGAACCTATAAAATAAAACAACTCAATTATGCACAAAGATTATGTCATTAAAGCTCAAAAAGATAAGAGGGAGTGGGCCACATGCTAGACTAATTCCTAATACTAAATTTGAAGTTTAAATTCCTAATATTTAAAATGAAATAACTAAAAATCAAGTAAAGGATAAATTTTGGTATGATCCCCCAAGTGGGCCCCGGCATCTTTTACTGCCTCCAGATGGCAGTACCAGATTTTATACATAATATTTCGGTGGATGAATCTTATTTGATTTGAACCACCACATTTGGATCTTCCTAGCTTGCAATTATTTGTTCTTATTAAGGAGGAATCCATGGACAAAGTATACCAGATCCGCCCCCTTCGCAATTTGGTACAGCTTGTGTGGTGGGGGTAGGATGAAGTAGGGAACCTCATATTCTTTTTTTTCTACTTGTGTAGCCATATTATCTTCCAATGCTAGCTTCATAAGGGCTTCAGCCTCTTGTCTAATTTCCTCAGGATCAGCAACTTGGAACTCTTCATAATGGGGCTCCTCCACTATATATTCAATGACTTCAGGGAGCTCTAGAAATTCCTCAATAGGTGTATCATTTTTCACATCATCCTTCAAGGCATAGTATGATTTTTACAAATCTGAAAATTCAATATAATTAAGAGAGATACTCAAATTAGTTTCAAAAAAATTTAAAGAATTTGAGTTTAAGAATGTATCATCTCTCTGATTTGGTTCACTATTAATATCCTCTTCAATTGAAAGTTCTTATTAGAGTTGATCTTCACTGTATGGAGGTAGGTAGTCGGGCTCCTCCATCATTACTTACCGCTCTGGTGGTTTCTTCCTTTAGTGTTGTTGGCTCTTATTCTTTGCAAGACTTGGGAAGATCAAGTAGTTCCTCACATTCATTCCAAAATTTACCAGTTCTTGTTGATCTACCCCATGTATCTCAGCAGGTAATCCTTTTTCATCGATCTCTACAATAAATGGTTTAGTAAGGATGAATGAATCTTTAGGTACCTCAACATTTATCTCCACTGGTTCATTAATTTCAATGATGAGTGGTGAAATTTCTTCCACCACTACCTTTGGTTTTTTCTCCAGCTCAAGGTCGGGTTTCTCTTGGTTAGTATGGACATATTCTGTTAGCCTTTCTATTTGAATCTTTAGTCCTTATATGGCCTCTTTAAGTTCATTAAATTGAGATCTGTTGTACTCTAAAGCAGTTTTCTCTTGTTTTTGTTGCACCTATGAGTAGTCATTCCATGCATAGTAATTGTAGTTTGGATACATCATGGAAATTTCACTTTTTTTTGGATTTTTTTTGTTCTTTTTAAATGAAAATATATCTAAAATTTTAAAATAGAAAAAGATAAGTAAACTACTGATTAGATCCTCGGAAATGGTGCCATTTTTGATGCATGCCTATTGTAAGGTGTGGAAAAAGCATATTTTTATGTTTTCTTAGTACAACATAGTGGCTGACTAGAGTCGTCTCACTTGAGGAGTTTTCTCAGTTATTCACTCACTTAATCTAATTCACGTAAATAACTACTTTTTTGTTTTATATTTTATGAAATAAATGGAATTTATGAAAATAAATGAAATAAAAAAATTCAATTCAAATTAATATGAAATGCTAAACAAAATGGAATTAGTGAAGAAAGGAATTTCTCCTGAGAGAACATTCAGGAAGCACCTTCATTGGCCAACTTTAAATATTGTTAGTGAACACACTCCATCGTATGTGTGCACACCTTAGTCTACCCTGGTTATGAATGAAAATTACACTTTTCAATCGCCAAGCGCACCCTCTATCCACCTCCTCAATCGAGGTAAAATGGTTGTAGATTAAGAAGATAAACTTTAGACAACCACAGTGAGGATTACACCCACTATAAATTATCCTTAGTATTAACTCGAAGAATATTAAAAACATGGTATTGGGTTCAAGAACCTAATTACTCCCTCAGGATATTCCTCTTATTAGTTACTCATGATCATGATTATTATAGTTCACGATGGTAAGATGAGAAGAAGAAAAGAGTGTGGATGGGTGGACACAATAATAAAAACAATGCATGAATTTACTAGAAATCTAAATTACAATTAAAAAATAAAACAAAAATAAATAAAATAAATAAATTAAAAATAAAGGGGGAATATTTTAGGTTGTCCTCTCTCGGTGTAGGTCTCTTCCTTTGTGCTTTGAAGGAATGGAATGGAGAATGGGATACTTTAAGAGGAAGGATGTCCCTTCCTTTTATAGGTAGAATTTGTCTCCCAAACGTTGATGCATTTTAGAACCTATAAATGACCTCTTCACGTGTTTCACCCTTCATTAATGTTGTTTATAAATATATTTTCCATCTCCCTTAAAAATTTCAGCATATTTTGACATCATATATGGGAGTTATGAATTTTTCATTGGGCTTTTCATTTTCTGGATGAAGTTCTCAGGAAGCTTTCTTCAAAAGTATAACACCCAATGGAAACCTTAATGAATTCTATACTCCATACAATTAATTGTAGAGTAGAAAATATATATCCTTGTTCTATTCCAAGTGGAATCACCAAAATTGTAGTTCTTTAGGCAGAGATGGACTACTGTTATAATGGTGGGGTCCACACTGCCCGCCTGGAAAATCCTTCAACTTCATTGATTTTTTAATGCCTCTAGATGACCGAATCATCACCCGGTTCAAAAGAAAAAGTGGAATAAAATAAAATATGGATTTTAAAAAATATATATATTCACTCAATTTGTATTTATATTTTTCATGAAATGAAAAAAATACCCTTGATGTAAAAATCTATCCAAAATCAAGAATTAAGCACTTTTCACCATTTTGCTCCAAACACATCATAAATCCAAAATTGATTTATATATGGTCAAATTGATAATTTGGGATGATTAAAAAAATTAAATGCATACAAAAAATGTGGAAAATATTATCTCTATCACATCCTCCATAAAATCAGGTTATTCTTCTAGTTGTGATTTTTATTTTAAAAAACCTTGATTACAAAAAATATACATGTGACCACTTCTTTGGTAACTTTATTAATACGATATTTTATTATAGAATGAATATGACTTAGTGATACATCATCATCACAACTTTAACAGACCTCATTATAATAATTATAATCAAAATAATTATTACAACTTATACCAATTTGATTTCCTTTAGTTAATGGTGTTTCTCCTTTTATGTTTGGATTCTTATTTAGCTTAAATTATTCTCTTTTCTTCTTGTATTTTTGATTCTTGGAAGAAATATCCATATTTTCATCTTTAGGATTATTCTCCTTTTTCTCTATATGATATAGCTTAAATAATTCCTGAAATCTATACTTAATTAAATGTATTAAAAGTAATAGAGACAAATTTGGATATTTATAGGGAATCTAATATGATACCAATTACTGATCCTAGATCCGAATAGGTATTAATTATGGGGGATCAGTGTAATACACTTTTTATGAATTCTCTTAATTCAACCTCTCAAACTTGTTAGGATTCTCAATTCTCTCAATAATTTCCTATAGCCTTAACTTTATGTGTAGTTAGAATAAGTATGGATACAACACATATTATTTACAAGGTTTTACTAGAAATCATATTTTGTTCCATGTTGGTTATACCCTCTGATGCACCCAAAAGGCATCACTAATTCCTCCAGGTGTGAGTCAAATTAGAAATTTATAATGTCCTGAGCCGTACTAACTACAAGGGTGTAGTATAGTATAAGTGTGGGGTAGAACCTACAGAGATTGGGGAATGCAGCATTGACAAATCTTAATTAAAGGTTAGGTTTCTAAAATTTCTAATTGATTTTATTAAACTAATTATGCTATTAAAATAAGAGAATTAAAATATAGAAATATAAGATATGGAAATTAGTTTCAATGGGCATTTTTTCTAAATATAAATCATGATTTCACTTACAAAACAATAATAATCAATGGCTACACAACCAAACAGTTTCATCGATAGAAGAAATTTTCATTCCCTATCAAACTACCTTAGAATACCAATTCATCCTAGTCATATGAATAAAAATATCTAAAGTGAATTTAGTTCAGATTGCAATTATGGAAGAATAACCACATTCATTGGTCATGAACTAATTATCTTAATCATGTTGGTTTTTGTCTGTTACTAAACACACTTGGTCCACGATTCAATAACAGATATTATAATAATGAGTCATAACATGATACCATTTGAATATAATTATTGTGTAAGTGAAGAATGAAATAAAATATATTGATACACACCCATTTTGACTAATTCCACTCTCCTCTACGGATTTAGCCAATCATCATTGCATGATCGCCCATGATAAATGAACCATATTCCATAGGGAAGTGAATAGAAAAGATAGAATGATATGAAAAAGGAATAAAAATAGATATTGGAATTAAAATAGAAATCATTCAATTGATTACATAAAATAAAGGAAAGAAAAACAAAACCAAAATAAAAACCTATCTACAAAATCCTCCCAGTGGTCTCTCTTTCTCCCTTAGGTCTAGAGTGTGTTGGAAATGTGGATGAGGCTGGTATTTATATATTTTTCTACCAAAACCCATGGCCCCTATGGCATTTAATTTTTAGTGTATCTTTGTCATCATGATGTGTACTTATCATACATTTCGTGTACTTCAGATCTGAGTTTTCTTTCACCGCATCAAATCTACGGAAACTTCATGTGTTTGTTTGACTTTGGTCACATAGTGTACCAGGTTACACGATGTGTACTTGCGGTTCATAGCATGTTCCTTTTTTCATGACTTTTTCTACACAGTCTACATCATATTATGAACTAATACTGCATGTCGTGTAGTCTCGGTACATGACGTGTACTGGTTATGCTCCATAATTTCCATCTTCCTTATCTCTCAAAAATCCAATGTTTTACCACTTTTCTTCACTCATGGTGTGAAGTGTTGTTTTGTTCCACATTTTCCATGTTTTTATTATTTTTTTGTACAAGTCGATCCTACATAAAAATTTTCAAAACAATAATACTAGGCACATAAATTATATCAAAACAATTAATATTAAATGAATTCATATGTAAAAACCCACCAAAATATGTATAAAAAATAGAGTTATCAAATACCCCCACACTCAAACCTTTTCTCATCCTCAAGAAAAACCTCAACATAGAAATTCCAAGGGTTCATATATCAATAAGGGAATTTTCAAATTATGATGCTCATAAAACAAGTTATAATTGAAAAAAGTAAAAGAACAACACAAACCCAATAAATAATCCAAAAATCATGCTTTATTTATAAAGATAAATTCACAGCAGTTTTCCCTTTTCCCACAAATTTTTCAACATTTCATCAACACCCATTCCATTATGATTTACCTCATCATTTAATTTTTCTACTCATCACTTAATGTAACAATTTAATGGAGTTTTTTTCATAACTCAAGTACATACTCCAACCATTGAATTGCATTGAATCTACTTTCTACACCACATAAAGACAAATATCACAATTAATTATGGGGTATTTGAAATATGGATCAAATAACTCTATGGATGAGGATAGGTAGGTAAAATGTTGAAAATAAAGTAAGGATCAAGGAGGAGGCTAAAATTTAACATATAATTCCTAATATTCAAAAGAAAAGATCAATGAAATGCTCCTCACAAAATTATAATTCCATGTCACACACCCCCCAAAGCATAGAGTGAAGGCTCGCATTCAAAGTAATCATAATGAAAAATAATATTCTCTTGTTGCTATCTTTTTTTTATTTTTTTATTTTTTTTCAAAATTAATGATTGGAATAAAATTCACATCCATCACCTAACAACATATGATAAAAATTATCGGTCTGGAAAATGGTGATTTTTTATTCTCCCAATTCACAACCCATTTTTTTCATCATTTCATTTTTTATTCGTTTTTTTAACAACAAGAGGGATATACAATGGAATATAATGAATGTAAATATTAACCTTCCCCATAATACCATGAAAACACCATGTAGTCTCCCCGCAAGATATCACATCCCAAATCCACCATAAACACCCCCCCCCCCACACACACTCATTCAATTGAATATCATAAAAAATAAAAAGATTCATGTAAGAAAGGAAATAATGTCTTGTAACATAGCTTTATCCTAATAAGGTCATCCATGGATTCTACGGGCTAAAGGAGGATCAATGTGTAGGTGGGTCACAGGATAAAATGGATCATTAATAAAATGCCTCAATAATTTCAAAATTGAATTTGTACAGTCATAGATTTGACAAGATAAAAATGAAATTTCTTGTCGGCTTACATGCCCCAAGTTTCACTCAAGAAATATTCTCAAAAAATAAAAAATATTTGGTTCAGAATCCTATCAGTAATGGGAATACAATATGAGTCAATCAGGTCATGGCATGAAAATCAATAATCAGTTTACTCAATGCATGTTTCTAGGAATCAACATCATGAAAAGAAATCATATTAGTAATCATTTTAACGGAATTACAAATTAAGGTAAGCAAGTGACTTTTAAAATTTACATTAATATATTTTCATTTATGACCATCATACTTCAAATTTTCCAACAAGTCAAAATATTTCTCCTCAGTGCTAATATCTCCATGATCAGTGAGTACAAGACAAAAATTCAAGCATTTTTGTGGGTGAATCTAATTCAATTTATTTCATGAAAAAAATTTATTCATTCATTTTTCTAAAATCATATTCTAGAAAACCCTAAGGGTGAAAAGATATAAACAAGTAGAAAATTACTCCCCTTTTATTGATGATTCTAAATGAGTCTCTTAGGTTCTGTTTTTCTAGGTACACAACATGTATTTTGATTACATGACATGAAATGTTCCAATTTATGGTTCTTAAGTTACTTCTTGCTTTTTCCTTATAGGGAACTGAAATAAAGATAAACTATTAACGTGCATGCTATTTAGAATTTAAAATTTCTGGATCATGTAGGTAAAGATACCAACCATGTGTATATTTATTTAAAATGATAAAATAATATAAATCTAAGTCCTAGAAAGCATTTTTTTTAATTTGATTTACCTTCCGATAGATTCTCTTTTTTATGTTCATTCAGATCAACCTTTTACCTTTCTTAGCTAATTGGAACATGGTACAAAGCTAACCTTCTTGGATTTAACCACATCTATCACTTTTGTGCATACGAGGTTGTCTTTTACTTCCTCCTCTATTAGTTCATCTTGGATAGTGGTGGGATAAAATTTGAGGACTGGTGTAATAATAGGAAATCAAAATCTGACCAGATTTTGAAGTTCACCTAATCCACCATTGATTCTTCATTTTATTCCTCTAGTTCACATTTTAGAATGGATTCTTCAATTGGAGCCTATGTGTTCTCATCTTCATCCTAAAATTGTAGAATAGAGTCCCATTAATCTTCAGTCTCATGAATACCCATGAGGATAATGGATGTTTTCCCATTATCCTTTTCCTTGAATTTTTCTTCATCCTTCATAAATTCACTGGTATGCACCACTAATTATATTGATTGTACTACTTTGACCTCCTCCTTTTCTTCATTTAGTTGAAAAAGGAATTATCACTGTTCTTGTTGTTCTTTTGTATGCATAGAAGGTGTGCTTCAGGTTATGATAATTTTTTAAAGTCTAGGAGTTCATATTTTTGAAATATCTTGTCATTATCTAAGAATCCATCCTTGATAGCCCCATCCTTATTTTATTTGTTTGTTTCAATAGTTTTAACATCCTCAATCTACTCATCCTCATCATAATCTTCATAATACTCAATACCTACATTTGAATTTAAGGGTAGATTATTCACAGTGGAATTTAAATTTTAACTAACAAGAGATAGGTGAGTAATCAATTATCCCTACTCATTGAGTTGGGCTTCATGATCATCCATCCTCTTATCCAAAACTGGAATGAACTTTTTGAGCAATGTGGAAAGTCTCTCATCTGAATTTTCCTTATGAGTTTGTTGGAAGGAATGGTCTTCATGAATGTAATGATCTTGAGGTTTTTTTATTTCAATAGCTTGGACTTCCTCTGCTTCTTGATGTTCATCATCTTTAAATCCACATGTATATAAATTAGAGACTATTGGTAGGTGAAAATTAAAATTTGAAATCATTTGGGATAGGTGAGTAGTCAATTCTCCTTGTTTGTTGAATTAATCCTCATTATTTTTCATCCTCTTCTTCATTACTTCAACACCTTGGTGAGAAATCTATATAGTCTTTCTTTGGGATGTTTCTGTCGAGATTTCCGAAGATAATAGTTTTCATGAGTGTACTGCTCGGCCCAGTAATTTATTTGGTAGTTAGGAGCTCCTTTTTTGGGCTGATAGTAGGTGTCTTATGACTGTGGAGGTTGGAATTCATCAGACTTATGAGAATATAAATCATTATGACCATCAGCATGCTTTGTCCACCCTCCTGAATTAAGTGATTCCAATGCGGTTGGATAATCCATATGTTCAATGTATTCTGATGGTGGTGCGGCATAATACTGGTTCATTTGAAGATTCATCCTACACACCAACAAAAACTATCAAAAAGTGTAATATATGATAAAAATTTTGACTACAAAATTAATTAACTAAAATCAGTAAACATAAATGGGATAATAAAATCCTTTGACCTAAATAATTGGTCTTGAGTCATCTGCAATGCTCTGCTACTCCCTGAAAACGATGCCAAAATTTGACACACCTGAAAGGCATCCTTAATTCCTACGAGCATGATTCAAATTAGAAATTTATAATGTCTCTAAGCATACTAACTACAAAGGAGTAGAATAGAAAAAGTGTAGGGTCGAACCCATAGAGAGCAGGGAACACGGTGATGACAACTCTTAACTAAAGGTTAGGTCTCTCCAATTTCTGATTGATTTTATTAAACTAATTCTACAATTGAAATAATAGAATTAAAATAATATAATTAAAATATAGAAATATAATAGAGTGGAATTAGTTTCCATGGTTAGTTTTTCTAAAGATAAATCATGATTGCACTTGAAAAAAAAATACTCAATGGCTATGCAACCAAACAGTTTCATCGATAGAAGAAATGTTCATTCCCTATCAAACTACCTTAGAATCCAAATTCATCCTAGTTAGATGAATCAAAATATCTAAACTGAATTTAATTCAGATTTTAATCGTAGAAGAATAATCACATTTATTGGTCAGGAACTAATTATCTTAATCATGTTGGTTTTCATCTATTACTAAACACAATTGGTCCATGATTCAATAACAGATATTATAATAGTGAGTCGCAACATGATACCATTTGAATATAATTATTTTTCAAGAAAATAATGGAATAAAACTTATTGATACACACCCATTTTGACTGATTCCACTCTCTCCTATAGATTTATCCAATCATTTTTGAGTGACCACCAATGATGAATGAACCATATTCCATAGGGAAGAGAACAGAAGAGAGATAATGAGATGAAAAATTAATGAAAATAGATATTGGAATTAAAATATAAATCATTTAATCGATTACGTCAAAGAAAGGAAAGAAAAAAACTGAAATATAAACCTATCTATGGAAGCCTCCCGGTGTTCTCGCTTTCTCCCTTAGGTCTAGAGAGTTTTGTAAATGTGGTTGGGGGTGGTATTTATAGGTTTTTCTTCCAAAACCCATAGCTTCTATGGCATTTAATTTTCAATGTATCACTGTTGTTATGACGTGTACCTGAAATACATATTGTGTACTTCAGATCTGAGATTTCCTCTGCCGCTTTGAATCTGTGGAAAATTCATACATTGGTTTGACTCTGGTCACATCGTGTACTGAAGTTACATGACGTTTACTTACAGTTCACAAAATTTTCCTTCTTCATGACTTTGTATACGCGGTCTACAGTATGTCACGAACTGATACTACACATCATGTAGTCTCAGTATACAACATGTACTAGTTTTTCTCCAGAATTTCCATCTTCTTTCTCTTAAAAATTTTGGTGTTGCGCCACTTTGCTTCGCTCGTGGTGTGAAGTGTCATTTTGTTCCACATTTTCCATGTTTTCCTTATTTTTTTGCATAAGTCAATCCTATATAATAATTTGAAAAACATTAATACTATGCACATGAATTATATCAAATCAATTAATATGAAATGAATTCATATATAAAAACCCATCAAAATATGCATAAAAAATAGAGTTATCATCCCCCAAAATAGATTATTAACTATATTCAACAATTATATACAATATAGAGTAAATTTTAATCTATACCACTTCTAAAATCCACTGGAAGATAAAATGATTCTCTAAAAAAATATTCAACACAAAAATATCTTCAACTTGATCCTGGTGTTCTCAGTACCATAGGATATTGTTCTTCCTCAATGAGTAGATGGATCAGAAAGTCTGAAAGTGTACACCCTGAAGAACTTTAGTAGTTACACTAGTCTCAAGACTTCTTCTAGATATTTATTGGTCAAGATATTCCTCATCCTTCATGAATACTCAGGTGTATAGTAGAACTCATTCTTCGAAAATGGTATATGGCTTCGACTCTTTGTCTATCCTCGATAATGATATATTGGGCTCTCAAAATTCTATCATAGTGTATGTGAGTTCTCAATTCATTTCAAACCTCTTCATTATTTTCAACCTATATATATTTATAATCACATATAATAATTTCACATGAATATTTAGTTTTCATTCATATTTTGAAACTTTGTAATCTTCAGCAGGTGAAATATCTTCATTTAAAATTTTCAAAAAATTCCAAATTTATTCCTGTTAAAAATCATTAAAAATATCATTAAATTATTCATTTAAATATCATTTAAACTCATTTAAATCCCTATTCAAAATTTCCTTTTAAATCTTTTAAAGACATGGGTATTTAATTCTTTAAATTCCTCCAAAAATCTCATAATATATTAATAATATCATCATCCATGTATACATGCATATTTGAATGCATGGGTCTATAATGTAGCACTTCTTCCTATGATCATGAAACTCATTTCTTCTTAAATTAGAGTTCATTAAAATTATTGTGTTGTATATTTCCATGAGAATCAAATAATGCACATCCTTTGGTTTAAATCTCTCTTAATTTAGAATATTCTATATTCTGAAATCTTAGGAATTTGTTACCCTTATATAGGCTTCCTAAAATTTTGTAAACTCTTACACATATCATTTCAATGGATCGACCATATGTGAATATTAACTATAATAAGTGACTATGAGGCATAGACCCTATGGATCAATTTCATGGTCAATGGATGGATTACCTATAAGTCAATATATCATGTCTCTTACTACCTTCACGCAACCTCAGTGTTTATCCTTACAACCTTGATGAAATGATTGAACTCAAGGCATGCTACCTTGATATAGTGACTCCTTATCTTTGTGTGGCTTAATAATTTTCCTCGTGAAATTGAAACAAGACGAAAATAACCTTTATACATGAAATTTATATCTCAAATTACCTTTATGTTGGTAATGTAACTCTCAACATACCTTTCTATAACAAATGAAAATCATAGGGTACCTTTTCGCAAATTCAATGAACTTATATTTACCATTCTATATCACTTTTTTACCTTTACATAGGTAGTTATCTTTATATATTACCTTCATGTAGCTTCAAAACTTTCCCCATTACCTTTATATATCTAGTGGAGTTCCATATCACCCTTATGTAGCTATAGGAATCTGTTAATACCTTTACACAATGCTTTTGATACCTTTACATAGGTAATGAATATCAAGAGTTACCTTTAAGTAATTAAAGTGATTTTCCAATTTACCTTTCAATATGTATCAAATTTTACTCACAATCATCTAGGGACTTCTTAAACACCCTAGGACTTTCTTAATCAATCCTGAGATCATCCTTATTTCATCAAATATTATAAACAACACTCTCACTATCAATAGTTACCATTAGCTTGAAGATAATCACATAAATCATCAAATTTATGTATCTTAAGGATGTGATCCATAATAATTCTCCAAGAATTATCACTTCCATCACTAAACACATATTTATATATTAACAACAAGTGTAGCCAATCCCTCTGGGCACAACATTCATTCATATTTAGAAAACCTCTTTTAAAATGGCCTATCAATCCTTTACAACATAATTTAGGGAATCAGTTTAGAAAACCCTATTTAAAACCAACTCATGTTTCCATCATAAATTTTAATCAATTAATCGATCAAAGAAGCACCAAACTATCCCTTTAGAAAAAACTATTCATGCCTCTTTAATAATCAATCCATTTTGGAGGGATCCACTTGAGAATTTAAAGCAAGCACCAAGTGTGCCTCATTTATATCAAAATATGTTTTGAGTATAGAAACATGAGGAAACCAACATTATTAAACCACAAATATTAGATATAATTATAATAATTTTAAATCACTTAAACCAAGGGTTAAAATAAACAATCAATGGATCTAAATTTATAGGTTAAAGCATAGAGTATCCTACCTAAAACATGTTTCTTCTACAATGCATGGCACTATGATTCCACAATGAGGCATGAAGAATCACTAGAAGACCAAAGTAACCAAAAAAACACCAAATTAAATTTTATACAACACAATTACCAATTCATGGAGACCATTATATGGAAATAACAAGAAGAAAAAAAGGGAGAATGGGGTAAGTAGGAGCTTACCATGATGAAACCATCTCAAATAATGAATAAATCCCCTTAGAATCAATAAAGAGGAGAAGGGAAACAAAGGGACAGTTGTTTGGGAGATAGGAGAGTAAAATGGAGAGGAAAAGGGGTGGCCAAAGGGTAAATCCATGAAGGGTTATTCAGGTAAATTACACTTTTTAATAAATCTAGACAAACCGCACAGTTTTCCAAACCATACACCAACTATTCTCACTTCACTAAACACAACTGGATCACACTGAATGGTTTTTCTGCATGGTTCACCAAATTGTGTGAAAACCATGATATAACATCTAAAATATACTATGGTCTTTGCACAAATTGGTTTCATGGTTTTCACTAACCATGAACAAACCATGAAACATGTTTTGAACCCCCATTTCTTCCAAAATTCAACTAATTTTGACCCAAAAATCAAGGGAAAGAATAAAATACAATAAAAAATAAAATTATAAATAAAATTAGGATGGGGTGTGACACTCATGGTTACCATATGGTTTTTTAAATTGTGTGACAACCATATGTATCACACTGACCTGGGCCACCCTCTTGAATGGTTTGGCTATATGGTTTACCAAACCATGCACCAACCATGAAAACTCCTCACTAAAAATTGTAGGTTTTTCATAGTTTCTCTACAACCATTCCTAAACCATGTTTCATACCCGTTATCCAAACCATCAAACATGGTTTACTGGAACGATTTTACCTAACCATGCGATAGAGTAAAACTATTTCTAAAATTCAAAAAAAATACCCAAAGGTATCAACACTCTCTCAAGAACCTGGGAAAAATCTCGTGGATTGATCCATATCTAAAAACATCTTCTCAAGATGCTCCAACTCTCATAATTATGATATGAATATTGATTCTCAAAATTCCCCTTTCTCCAAAGTCAAAAAATCAAATTCCTTCTGAATTTGACAACCCTTAAAGACTCGATTCATTACATGACTATCTGATAAAACTCTCCCACAAAACACTTGAGTGATTATAATCAGTTAATTAATAAATTATAAATAAATTTTTGACTTAGGAAACAAAATCCTAATGTTAAACTCCTTGAAAAAAGTATTCAAACTCTTTGAATTCACAACATCCAATGTTATTATGTTGATGACTTCTGTTTTCAATTTAGAACTACTTCTAAGTATATCGTCATCATCATTATTATAATCCTTTACAATAATTTTTTCCATTTAAATCTTTTTTTTTAAATGTAACTAATTGAATTATACTTTACCAACACATCATAAACTCCTTTATGATATTAAGTGGCATTCTATTTGAATTTTGACTAGCATAATCTTTTATTTGTTAACTTTAAACTTATCAAAGTCCAAACACACTCCCACTAGCCTCTTAGACACTATATTTTCTTCATAATATCATATTAAGATATACAAACTTTTTTGTGTTAGGAAATAACACTTCCTCTTAGAATTAATACTTAACAAATAAAATATTACATCCAAATCTCATGTGGTATTGTATGTGTTTAGATCATTTTCTTGAAAAAATTATTATTCTTTAAAATATACCACTGATGGTGGTGGAATCTCAATTCCTTATGATTTAAAAAACATCAATATAATCCATTTTAACCTATATAAAACTTTTTTATCCTTATCTCCTTCTCAAACATGTTATAGAATCTGATGAATCATAAACCATGTGTATCAAATCCATCATCTCATATTGTTCTTAACAACTTTTTTTGACAACTAACTTCTCTTATCGTATATAATAAATAATATGATTGTACACATCCTTTACTTATAATCATATGAGCTTGATATATTCCTTTACATTCAAATCCTAGATATATTAACTCTTTGTTTCATCACTTGAATGAAAACTAAAAGCTATGTTAATTCATCCTTTATTTTTTGAACTCCTGTATACTCACAACATTTGTAAAGTACATATTTGGTATCACATACCCTTCAAAGCCAAAGAATAAATTTATATAACACTAATACCTAGTATATAAATTCCATGTAGTTTCACAATCCCCTTTAAATAACATGAAAAATTCCATCCTATGGAATCATTTTACTTTTTTCCTGAAAACTTCTTTATATTCTAATAACCTTGTATTTCTACTTTAAGAAACATTATTGGACTCTCCAACAAACTTTTTATCTTCTAGTTTAAACTTTTACCAACTTCTTTTATTAAAACAACACCAAAACCTGGACATCATATATCTTGGATCAACTATCCTCAAAACTTTGAGAATATTGAGTAAAATTTAATTAAACTCATTCACAATGTCAAAAAATTTCCATCAATTACAACAATATGAATTCATTTAATAAAATAATCCTTAAAGAGAGTTATAGTCTCATCAAGTCATTAATATACCAAATCATATTGATTATTTGAGTGGTGACTAAAATTATTTAGGTTATAATGAATCTAATAACTTTTAAATATCAAGTGAATCATTCTATGCATATCATAAGAATCTAGATTCATAGTGTTGAACAACTTAAATAGTTGGTTACTCATGAGGGTGTTGTTATAACACATAGCCTTTCTGCCTTAATAAATTTTCTTAAGTTATCAGTCTTAAGAGTTACTTATAAAAAGATTTTCTTTTTCAAGGTTTGAAATTAAAGTTAAGTTGGGTGATGATGACACCATTCATTTATAACAGAATCTTTTATTAGGTGAGTATCATGTTTTACAAACATTTAATAAGGATCTATGTTAAATTTTATCCCACTAAATTGATAAACCCTTTTAAATTTATCATATCCATTAGTAGAAAAAGATTCATATTTTACAAATAAATGAGTCTACATTGGTTTTCCTATCACCACTTAGTAATTTAGTTAAGGCATCATTCCAATTATATTGTATATGACTCTTGTATAGTTGAGTGGAAAACTCTTTTCACAATCTATAATATAGATAAAACCAGCTTTATTCCTTCAATTTCCTAACTCTTAGGGCTCCCAAGCCAAGTTTAACCCAAATATAGCTATGGTATTTGGTTACCTAACTCTTAGGGTTATCCATTTCCACAATTATTTATAGAAGATAATACATAGGAAGCCTACTTTGATAGAAACTACCTAGTTGAATGATTAAGATCTTAACATGTGTTTTATTTAGAAGTAATCTAACACTTAGTATTTTTAAATTTTATTTAATCTTTCCATCTTATCTCATGTTATCCTATTTACATGTATTCATGTTTCTAATGATTTGGTTTAGAATCATATTCATTCCACCAAACTAATATATTCACACCATATTGATGTGTAACTCTGTACACAACTCACAACTTCTATTACTAACCTAAATTAAAATACAACTATATTAATACATACCCAAATACATCCCATGTAAAAGGTACATGAAACCCTTTCATGTTATGTATAAATCATAATTAAATTCCTAATTAAATTTCATAACCTAGTGAAAGTCAGAGTCAAGGTAGATGAAAACAAGATCCATTATCATATCTATCATGTATCTCCTTATATTCTTGTATGATAATCTCTAGAATCAATTTAAACACTCTTAAAATAAATCATAAAACACAATTCATAATAAAAAAAAGTATATCTATGAATAAAGTAGAGAATAAATTTTTAAGTAAATGAACAATAAATATATTAAAACTTGAGATAAATAGCCTATTAACAATTAATAAATTAAAGTTAATTATAAACACTTTATAATTTTACCTAACCTTATATACATTCAATAATTTTGAATATAAAAACTTTATATTTATTCCCAATATGAACTCTTTCACATTATTAATTAAAGGGAATATAATGAATAAAAATTATGTAAACATTATGAATAAATATATGATATTATATGAAATATATATATTTCATATTCTAAATATATTATGTAAACTAATTAAATCATCCAAATATCACATATTTTTTATTATTTAAACATTGATCAAATCAATCATCAAAACTCTTTTTGATGCTCTAAATAATTTCTCAAACAATGTAATGACCCCAACCCCAGTAGCCCAGAGTCGGTGCCTTACTTTATTATATTGGAATAAAATATAAGAAATTTCATCCCAAAGTAAAAATAGTTTAGTATTATTGATAAACTAGATGCATATTTGAAATTAAAATTACATTTTATAAATAAAATTACAAAAAATTATTTTCTTTGAGAACATCATTATTCCCCTTAACGTAACCCTGCATATATATCATAATAAACTTCCAGGAAACCTAGGGAAGATAAAACATAAGAAAGGGGTGAGCTGAAATTCTCATTAAGTTTTAAGTACAGTGCAATTAATAATTAATCAATGATCTTAGTTAACATATCAAGGTAAATAACCGAGCACTCATTCCATTTAATCAATAAACTGAGAATGAATTGAATCTATAGATTTTTTCATGGTGAAAATACATTGGATAATAATAACTGAATATTGGAAGAAGGAAATAATTAATTATTGGACATCATATATCTAGCACATGAACCACTACCATCAAGACCTTTCACAAGATGATTTAATCTAAAATTATAAACCTATTTAATTTGACCAATTGTTTTGTCTCATGAGACCTATCGATGCATCGAGGATCTATATAATGTTATGCCCTACCCTTAACTACAATTACAAATAATTATTCATATATATAATAATATATTTAATTTATTAATCAAAATTAATTATCAAAAAATATATGTATTGAGTTAAAGATATGGATTTAACATTATTTCCCCACTTAATAAAATCACTTTCAGAGTAAACACCATATATAAAATGGTATAAAAATTAGCCAATAACTATAACCATGATACAATAAATATGGATATTTTTTTAGAAATAAAATTTTCAATAAATTTTGATCATAAATAAAAAAATTGTAAGTATATACACCAAAGAAAAGAAATTAGGTGCATAATGAACTAATATTGAGATGAAGTACCTTACAAAGATCATATCGTTAATAAAATGAATTGATTATATGTATTCACTATAAATACACATAAAACAATTATAAAAACAACATTATATAATCAAGATTAATTTCAAAAATAACCTCATCATGAAATAATCATTTAAATATAATTTTAACCCAATGAATGAAAATTGAGTTAAGAAATGTCTTACCACTTATAATCCGTCGAATGGTATTCCCCATAAAAGTAATTATTATAAAATAAAACATTTAATTATATGAAGATAATTATATTCATAATATGATATATAAAATTTCACTATATACACCACACATAAGAAATAAGTGGTGAATAAGGCATATATCTCACTGTAGTAAAAGTGAGATGAGAAAACCCTTACCTCACACTTGCCTTTAGTGTCTCATACTTTAAACTCATGTATAATGGTTTAAAGAATGTTATTAAATAATTAAATAACTATATTAATATTTATAATACCTTATATTATCCTTTTATAACATCTTATGATCCATTAATTAATAAGACTTCATTATTTTCATGGTTTTGGGTGTGTTCGTTTCATGGTTTCATGATTGGTTCATTTGTGTAAAATTATAGATGTTCTTGTAAAATGAGATTAAAACTATAGAATTGGAATTAAATAGTATTAATTTAATTTCATAAGTTTAAATGTTCCCATATATCTTTTTTATTTCTTGTATGGGGATGATTCATTTGATAAAATATAAATGATAATTGTTTAGTTAATTTTGGCAGTTTTTCTGAACACTATGGACTAGTTTCATTTTATTTAATATTATGAGTATGTATTAGTTAAAGAGTATAAAATAGTTTATAATATAACTATTAAAATCTTATTTAACCCTAAAAATATTTTTATGAACATTCATGAAGGAAGTAATAGAAAATGAACAAAATCATTATTCATGGAGACGGTTAATCGCCATAACTTGGATAATGGCTTTGTTTCTTTGAATAAGAGGAGGTAATAAAAGGGAAGGATATAATATATTCCATTATAAACATAAAAATACAGTATATTAATGATTCTTTAGTAATAATTCCTTGATATATGAAGTATGTGAGGGGAAAATAGAAAAATAAAATAAATTAAGAGAGATGTTCTGAGAAAATTACCTCTTGAATATCACCTCCTTGGAGGACCCCTTGAGGACGTTGGATTTGGTATTTTTCTGAGAAAAAAAAAGAACTTGGATATGTTTATAGTTATTAGGATAGGTTTTGGAATATATTTTAGGGTCTTAAAGGATTTTGGGTTGAAATGGGGTGGTGAGGGGTGGTATTTATACTTGAGAGGTGGGTTTAAGTGATTAAATAATGATTATTTTATGTTTAAAGCCAACCACATTGAGGTGTAATTAATTTCCATGAAATTTTATGATAATTAATGTTGTAAAGTATGGTTAGGTTTGATAAATACCTCAAAAATCCATTAAATTTTTTAGTTTTTAGCTATTTTAAGCCTTTATCTTTTAACTTTAACCCCTTTCATTATTTTACCTATATTGTGGTAAATATTTTTTTACCATGGTAAATTTTTTATGTATAAAAATGAAAATTACCTTAAAGAATAATTTTTAACTTATGATTCCAAATATGAAATCCATTTTAACAAACTCAATTCACATAATTGTAAAAATTACATTTAAAATTAATCTTGTAGATGCAACAAGAAAATGGGTTTTTAGAGTGAAAAAGTTCAAAAGTTTGAAATGTTTTTATATCCAATTTCAATGTGAAATTAATTAAAATGAACTATATTGGATTTATTGGTGTATAATTGAACTAATTATAATTTAAAACCTATTTAAAATGTAATTTAACATTATAAATTGTTTATATGAAAGGTTAATTTTCAATTAAAATGTAGTATTTTTCACTTTTCATCAAAAAATAAAACATGTCATAAAAATACCAAAGATTCACCCTAAGATAATTTTTATATCCTGATTTTAAAAATTAATTTTATTTTTTAAAATAAAATTTATTAAAGTTTCAAAATTTATTTTTAAAAAATTTGCGCCATTAAAATGGGACAAAATTGTCTTTTAGAAAAATATAGTTTTTTATGCTCAAAATTAGATTTATTCTTATTTTAAGTCTATAGAACTTATTGGATGAGTATAAAAAAAATTATTTAATATATAAAATATAAATTTCAATAATATCCTTCACTAATAGTGATTAATTTAATTTATTAATATAAAATTTCATTATGGTCATAAAATAGATTTTTTTATAAAAACCCATCCTTTATGTTTAACTGGTTTTCATTTTTATTTATAATTAATTAGTAACCAATGAATTAATTTTATAAATATGTGTAAACTATATTTTCATAATTTAGTTAAGCTAATGCATTTCCATCATTCCAATGTATAGGTGATAACTATCATAATTAAATAATAATAATTAATCGTTTATCTAAGCTCGATGTTCTGTGTAATGTAAGCTATTCAAGAAATTGAATTTATTTAAGAGGATAAATACTGTAAAATATTGGGGTACAAAAAACAAGGCCATAATTTGAAAATTTCAAATTAATAAATACGATTTATTCATAATTTAAATAAAAAATCCTTTATTTGGCCTTATTTTGTAATTTATAAACACTTTATAAAGTTCCCTTATAATTTCTACATAAAAAATTTATTTCTAAATTATAAGTGATTTCATATAAATGGTGAAAGGTATTTAAATATTAATATTTAATATTTAATGGATATTTATTTATTAAATGTTTCATTAACATTCAATAAATTAACTTTAAACATTAATTAACTATAAACATTTAATAATTAATCAATTTATAAACACTTTTATAAATTAATAAATACCCCAAAATATATTTTATCATAATTTTTAAATAATTTTTAAATTATTTAAATTAATTTATAGTTAAAATTATATAAAATCATAGTTTTTTCTCACATATCAATTTTAAAAATATGTGCAGCACATTAATTCACTATTATGACTAATAATAGGTTTGGTATTGGATTATATCAGTGCAGGAATAGGTCAGGTTAATCTCACGCATCTGGCCTATGGTATAGCTTGATAAAATTAACTTACTGTGCCTCAAGAGATTAACTTTTCACCTATATAGGAATAACTAATTTTTGAGGTCTCAAATATTATTAAGGTGAGTGTTTTGTGACATTAAACCAGTGGGGAAGTCCCTACATAGGATTAACTTCATACAATGAATATAAGATTAAATTTCACTATAGTGGTTTTAATATGAATAATATAAGCAATATATATGGTGAGTGAGCACCCTAGGTATATTATCTGGCCCCTGTGTATGATTAATATTGAACAATGACAGTCTGTATACTATTAACTCACATAGGATTAACTTTTTATAGACCCATGTGATATTAAATAAAATACATAATAGCTTGTGTATGAATAATATAGGGGTTGTGTGAGATTAAATCTCTGTATTTAATGTCTATGTAGGATTAACATGGGTTGAAGTAACATTAAATCCATCACATGATCCTACATCAGAATAAACCTAAATTTCCTTATGATATCACCTATATTGTAGTAATGTTATGTTACTTTGTTTTTCAGCAACCACGAGAAATCTCCATTCTTAGCATGATTTCAAGAATCTAATTGCATGGTATGGATATGATACTACTGTTAGGTTTCTTAGTATAAATTAAAAAACATTTTATGAAACATAATTAAATAATAAACCTAATATCTATTAAAAACCATGAGTGAAACCCAAAAACATGTGTAAACATAAAAGAGTTTTGTACCTTTCACCAAAGTGTTGTTGTTGTGATTATATTTATCTCACATTCTTGATTAATATCAACAAAGAGGTATCCAAAATACATCCCCCCATAGTGTATCCATGGACCGAACTGAATTGCTCAACACTCAAGAAATATTTATCTTCTCACCATGGAATGCTAGTGCCTGGATAAGTAAATTTTGAATAAAGAGAGAGCTTCATGTAGGGATAGTTTTGTCCAGCATCTTCCAAGGTTCAAACCACCCCATCACAATGCTTCAGGATCCTTCTATATCCCTCAAAGAAACTCCTTGAGTTTTTATCAATTTACTTGTATGCTATGAGTAAATTCATTTGATTACAACCTTTTGTAACCCACAACTCATTCACTCTCCCTATAATTTCACCTTATGAAATGATTCTATTGATGATATTCTTTTTTGGATGATTAATTCAAACAATAGCATTTTAATGTTCCACTTACATACTTAAGGCATTGTCCTATAATTATATAATATCCCTATGATATCCCAAATACAAGACATCAAATATCCATTATGATCATGTGTCGCATACAATATGATATACACACATGTCTTACTATATGACATACACATATTTAATACACTAATATATGGCCAAATGCATAGGATTTAGGGCATATCTCTTTCAGATATAATGTAATCCATGATATCCTTTATCATTGGACTTGTTGTGTTCCTTTTCAAAAACAATGATATCATGCATCACATGTTGTGATGTAGTGATTTTTAGTAATCACATATTTATCACATACCATGTTTTTCAAGGATAGTGATATCATCATATCAATTTTCATGTTTACATCATAAATAGATATGTGTGTGTGTGTGTGTCAAGTGTTATGTTAAAAACCTATTTTTAAACTATAATGAAAATATAAATATCTTATATCTCCGCTATATTGTGATTATCTATTTTTATAACATGTGAATCAGGCATATCACAAAGAGAAATATATTATATCATATTTTTTTATATCATAATAAATGATAAAGGTTTCACTACATATACCAAGTATATATCTTATACAATGATATTGATATATCAATGTATGTGATATCTTTTTTCTTAAAAAATTATAATTTTCAAAAAAATTATAAGCTTCTTATAAACATCATGAAATTGACATTTATATCATTATTAGGTTTTGAAAGGAAACTACCATGCCCAATCATAGTGATATAACTTAAAATAAACACTTTTCCATGAGATTAACCATGAGATGTTTAAAATAATAATAAAAAATGAAGAACATACCTTTAAGTATAGTCTTCTTTTTCAAAAAGAATTTAATGATGATCTCTAAATAAAAAACCACAAAATTATTTTCATTGTAAGTATCCACCAGTCATATGAATCTCCAAACTCCTTTGGAATGATCTCTCATATCCTCATGGTATGCTAGTACCTTAGGTTAAAGAAGAGTGCTAGAAAAAGTGAGATTCAACCTTTATAATTATTCATGAATCACACACACACCATAATGGTTTGATCATATTTATATAATCACCCATTGTACACACTAAGGATTGAGTTAATTCCCTAAAAATTTCATATGTTACAACATTTTTAATACATATAAATCAAATAATTAAACATTTATTATGATGTGTTATAATTCCCATAAACATCATCAAATGATTTTAAATTGAATGTACAATAGATTTTTAAGAATATATAAAATTAAAATGATGTGTTGAATCTAATATGACATGATATGATAACCCTTATCACATATTAAGATAACTCTTATCACATTCATATCACTCCAAGTGATGTGCCTATATCTCTCCAAGTGATGTCAATATATCACTCTAAGCAATGTGAATATGACACCCATATCACATGCATTGATATTTTCATATTACATACATCCATATGTACTTATTAAAAGTTTTGGTGTGGATTTAGTGCACATATATCTATAAATATATCCCCAAAACCCACCATTATGTATGTCACTTTTGTATTATAAAATATCATATCTATTAACAGTGGTAATTTTAGGAGGATGGTTTTGGTTATGGGTATTATTCATGAAGAACCCATATGGATTATTGATGAGTAATTTCGTATTTTTTATCAATATATCATGAAAAATAAAATTCTTTTATAAGGAAGATGAATTTCTCAATGATTATTGATTATTGTGGAAAGATTTTTTTTGAAAGAAATTGAATAAATTGAGTGATGATGCTTGGATGATTTTTATAGAAAAAGTGGATGAAATTCTTGATAATGAAATTTTCCCTTTTATTATGATGGTTTAAAAGAAATTATTGAAGTATAAAGACATGTGTTAATGGTTTTTAGAGACTTTAAATTGTTTACATCATGAAAAATGTGGATTGTGGAAATATTATTTGAATAAATTTGAGAAGAAGATTAAAGAGATGACAAAGAAATTTAATGTAAATGAATATAGATTTATGGAAGTTAACATTTTAGAAGGTTTTTAGTGGTGTATATTAATTGGTTATATAGTCTTTAATTTTATGTATTTTGGTTGAAATTTTAATAAGATTTATTTTAACAAGTGTTAATTTTATTTATTTTACTTAAAAAGTATTGACTAACCACAACCAGCCATATAAGTAGCCCTGTAGTGAATACATTGCCCAAGATTAAAGGTAGAAGGTCATGGTGGTGTGTGGGATAGAGTAGAGGCATCACACATCGGGAACACATAGGTTAGGAATTAAGTGTCTAGGAAAACATGCATGTGGAGAGGATAATGCTTAGCCTCTCACATGTGGGGTGGAATGGGAGGCTACAGGAAACCACTAAAACCCGACTAGATTTATTGTTGGGGTAAGGAGGAACATGGGGTTATTAAGCGGTGCCTATCCCATAGAAGTATTGATGTGGGATGAATAATTTTTAAGCAACATTGTCTACCTAATTTAAAAAAATTATGGACATACCTTGTGAATTGTGAAAAAATGTTGTATCGAGCATCGTCTTCAACCTAGTCCTGCAAGGACTTTTTTCATATGAAGGAATTTTCATGGTGCACTACCATGAAAGGATGTTTTTTGGATTTATCAACTATATGAGACTATTAGAGCTCAACTAAGTGAAAAAAAATTCACAAAGTCATGAGGATAACATGATCAGTATGTGATTTTATGAGGTTGATAAGTGATCAAAACTATGTGCAGCCATCTAGTTTATTTTTGGATGATATTAGATCATGTAGTTATCACACAGTCATTAAGTTAAGGATTTAGAAGATCGTGAGGTTAGTACATGATGAAAATAGCAGGTGAGGATACCAAGAGAGAATCATTTTGTAGGTGTGAGTTATTATGATTTGAATGTGAAGATACCACATAGTCATGCATGTAGTATATAGTACATGAGATTAGTTTATGGATATGCAGTGCATGGAAGTTATCGAACATGAGGATAGTATTTGAGGCCACCATTCATGAACACTATGTGAGAATATGGTTGTTGTTCTCAAGGTTTGAATAATTAGTATGCAATGATGGTTTTATCACAAGGATGGTGCATGATCATGTAGCATGTAATGAATAAGAAAGTGTGAGATGCATAGAGTACATGATGAGAATGGGGTTTTTTCATGCATACCATGCACTACTACAACCTGGGCCTTTATCAGCGCTAAAAACCGGCATTAACAGCGCTATAAAAGCGCTGTTAATGCCAGCGTAGATAAAGGGGGGGTCCCCTTTATCAGCGCTCCGAGAAGCGCTGATAAAGGACCGCCTTTATCAGCGCTTCTCTTAGCGCTGATAAAGGTCCCCTATATCAGTTCTTCTCGGACTGCTGATAAAGGACCCCTTTATCAGTGCTTCTTTTAGCGCTGATAAAGGTCTCCTATATCGGCGCTTGATGGAGCGCTGATAAAGGGTTCCTTTATTAGCGCTCCTCTGGCGCTGTTAAAGGTGTCCTTTATCAGTGCTAAAAAAGCGCTGATAAAGGCCCCATCGCCTACACCAAAAAAACAGTACCTGCACACATGCACACCTGAATACCTGCACAAAGTAGCACATGTACACCTGCACACCATAGCACTCGCACCCAATATTTTGATCGACAACGGTATATACATTTACTTAACATCATGAATACAAAAAAACGCATTGCTATATACATTTCAAACATTGTTTTACATGGTTACATTTACAATTATTCAACAACAGTTATAAAAATTCATGTCTCATCCTTTGATATCTGTGATCTGCTCTCGACGGTATTTGTTTCCAAACAAAGCATCCGAACTCAAGGAAAAAAATTCACCTATATAAGAAAACAAATATTATGTTAGTAATGCAATAATGAAAGAAATTAAAACAGTAATATGAAATAATACATTAATATGGAAATGTGAAACTAAAATATGAAATTTTAAAATCAAAAGTTTTCATTTTCATAACAATGAAAGGGAATAATTTAAAATCAAGATGTTTGGCGTATGTCATTGGTGTTGTTTTCCAAAGTCTATCTCAATTTGAAACTGATATCAGACACTTTTAGTCATATCGGTCACATCGTGTGTCGGATTGAGGTGTGGTCGATTCGTACACGTCACAAATGACTCGTGGATCGTTTTCCTAAAGTATCAAAACAATCTGAACATGTTTTCTCAGTTTGGTGTATGTCATTGGTGTTGTTTTCCAAAGTTTATCTTAATTTGAAACTGATATAAGACACTTTTAGCCAGACCGGTCAAACCGTGTGTCGGATTGAGGTGCGGTTGATTCGTACACGTCACAAATGACTCGCGGATCGTTGTCCTAAAGTATCAAAACAATCCGAACGTGTTTACTCAGTTTGGTTTATGTCATTGGTGTTGTTTTACAAAGTTTATCTCAATTTGAAACTGATATCAGACACTTTTACCCATACCGGTCACACCGTGCGTCGGATTAAGGTTCGGTCGATTCTTACATGTCACAAATGACTCGTGGATCGTTTTCCTAAAGTATCAAAACAATTAGAACGCGTTTGCTTGGTTTGGCATATGTCATTGGTGTTGTTTTCCAAAGTCTATCTCAATTTGAAACTGATATCAGACACTTTTAGTCATACTGGTCACGTCGTGCGTCGGATTGAGGTACGGTCAATTCTTACACGTCAAAAATGACTCATGGATCGTTGTCCTAAAGTATCAAAACAATACGAACGCGTTTTCTCAGTTTTCCATATGTCATTGGTGTTGTTTTCCAAAGTCTATCTCAATTTGAAACTGATATCAGACACTTCTAGCCATACCGGTCACATCGTGTGTCAGATTGAGGTGTGGTCGATTCGTACACGTCACAAATGACTCGTGGATCGTTTTCCTAAAGTATCAAAATAATCCAAACACATTTTCTTAGTTTGGCGTATGTCATTGGTGTTGTTTTCCAAAGTTTATCTCAATTTGAAACTGATATCAGACACTTTTAGCCATACCGGTCACGCCGTGCGTCGGATTGAGGTGCGGTCAATTATTACACGTCAAAAATGACTTGAGGATCGTTTTCCTAAAGTATTAAAACAATCCGAACGTGTTCGCTCAGTTTGGAGTATGTCATTGGTGTTGTTTTCCAAAGTTTATCTCAATTTGAAACTGATATCAGACACTTTTAGCCATATCGGTCACACCGTGCATCGGATTAAGGTGCGGTCGATTTCTACACGTCAAAAATGACTCGTGGATCGTTGTCCTAAAGTATCAAAACAATCCAAACGCATTTTCTCAGTTTGGCGTATGTCATTGGTGTTGTTTTCCAAAGTTTATCTCAATTTGAAACTGATATCAGACACTTTTAGCCATACCGATCACATTGTGCGTCGGATTGAGGTGCGGTCGATTCTTACATGTCACAAATGAATCGTGGATCGTTTTCCTAAAGTATCAAAACAATCCGAACGTGTTTTCTTTGTTTGGCGTATGTCATTGGTGTTGTTTTCCAAAGTTTATCGCAATTTGAAACTAATATCAGACACTTTTAGCCATACCGGTCACACCGTGCGTTGGATTGAGGTGCGGTCGATTCGTACACGTCACAAATGACTCTTGGATCATTGTCCTAAAGTATCAAAACAATCCGAATGCATTTTCTCGGTTTGACGTATGTCATTGGTGTTGTTTTCCAAAGTTTATCTCAATTTGAAACTGATATCAGACACTTTTATCCATACCGGTCACACCGTGCGTCGGATTGAGGTGCGGTCAATTCATACACATCACAAATGACTCACGGATCCTTTTCCTAAAGTATCAAAACAATCCGAATGCATTTTCTCGGTTTGGCGTATGTCATTGGTGTTGTTTTCCAAAGTTTATCTCAATTTGAAACTGATATCAGACACTTTTAGCCATACCGGTCACACCGTGCGTCGGATTGAGGTGCGGTCGATTCTTACACGTCACCAATGACTCGTGGATTGTTTTCCTAAAGTATCAAAACAATACAAATGCGTTTTCACGGTTTTCTGTATGTCATTGGTGTTGTTTTCCAAAGTTTATCTCAATTTGAAACTGATATCAGACACTTTTAGCCATACCAGTCACACCGTGCATCGGATTGAGGTGCGGTCAATTCGTACACGTTACAAATGACTCATGGATCGTTTTCCTAAAGTATAAAAACAATCCAAACACGTTTGATCGGTTTGGAGTATGTCATTGGTGTTGTTTTCCAAAGTTTATCTCAATTTGAAACTGATATCAGACACTTTTAGCCATACCGGTCACGTCATGTGTCGGATTGAGGTGCGGTCGATTCTTACACGTCAAAAATGACTCATGGATCGTTTTCCTAAAGTATCAAAACAATCCGAATGCGTTTGATCGGTTTGGCGTATGTCATTGGTGTTGTTTTCCAAAGTTTATCTCAATTTGAAACTGATATCAGACACTTTTAGCCATATCGGTCACACCATGCGTCGGATTGAGGTGTGGTCGATTCGTACACGTCAAAAATGACTCGTGGATCTTTGTCCTAAAGTATCAAAACAATCCAAATGTGTTTTCTCGGTTTGGCGTATGTCATTGGTGTTGTTTTCCAAAGTTTATCTCAATTTGAAACTGATATCAGACACTTTTATCCATACCGGTCACGCCGGGAGTCGGATTGAGGTGCGGTCGATTCTTACACATCACAAATGACTCGTGGATCATTTTCCTAAAGTATCAAAACAATCTGAACGTGTTTGCTCGGTTTTCCGTATGTCATTGGTGTTGTTTTCCAAAGTTTATGTCATTTTCAAACTAAGTAGTAGGAATTCACTAATCTAAGGATATGAATCATAAGAAAATGAGGTCATAGATTCTCAATAAGTGTAAAGTGAGATATCAATGACCATATAAAGATAACATAAGTATTAGTAATTCACCTTCATTGTACTATTTGTTTACATTCTTCCATCAGGTACGATGCCCATTCATTTCTAAAGACATTTATATCATCTTTTGAATAGGAGTTTTTGTGACAGTCAAAGTAGTACTGAAAAAATATAAATACACAAAGGATTAATAATTATTTTAAATAAATTAGTAATTATTTTCAAAAATACCTCTTCAGGGATGCTAGTTTGTCCATGAAATACGATCTCTTTCATAAATTTACAAACATAATAACTGCAGTCCTTGTCATTTGTTTGTTTCGGACACTGCAGAAACATCGAGAAAAATAAGTAATTTGTTTTGATATGTATTTGGATAGTGAAATATAATTATATATACCCAGATACTTCTCCATTTGTAGATCTTGTGGGTATTTTCGTCCTTACGCCCTGGATTTATTCCAGCCTTTAGACGATATTCATACACCGCCCTATCATAACAAAATCCTCATTAAAAGATAATATAAATTATATAACTAGATATTTAGTTCTAAAATGTTGGATCTAGTGTATTAAAAATTGACAATCGCCATCATCTATGGTCGGTTAGTTGGATATCCATGCAGTGAATCCAGAAAATAAATCTTTGGAGTATTCAAATTGACTGCAATGAGCATCCAATGTTCCCTAAAAACACAAAAAGAAATAAGTACTGATAGAAATGAAAATATAATTGATATGATTAAAATGTAGAGTTTTACCCTTGAATCGTTGGTATTAAAAAGATCCTATTAGTCGTAATTCTTCTTTGAAACGTTCTGAACAGATTTGACATCAATTCAGCCTGAAAATTAGAATCTATTTCTGTTCGTTGTGTAGAAATGGTGTGAGGACTAACGAGTCCAAATTTGTATTCATGGGAAAATCCCTTCAATTGTTTTTCATATATACGCCTGTGAAAAATATGATATGTATTTATCCATAATTATCAAAGTATATCAGCTTTTGTAAAATCAAATCATGAAAACATACCTCATGTATACATTTATAACTGAGGCTCCTAGCCAGTCGTATGTGATGATCTCAGAAACAGCGTCTGCACTAACGAAATCTATTATTTCCTCTCCGTACATATCGTTTTCACAAACAATTTTATGACTCTTTTCGTCTTTCATTTTCGTATCCACATGAGCTTGCAATGATATTAAATGTGGATATAGAAC
Organism: Viscum album; assembly: GCA_963277665.1. Taxonomy (NCBI): domain Eukaryota; kingdom Viridiplantae; phylum Streptophyta; class Magnoliopsida; order Santalales; family Viscaceae; genus Viscum; species Viscum album. Next base: position 411,189,416 of record OY728130.1, read on the forward strand.
GGGTGGGGTGAACGCGCTCTCAGTAGATCGTTTTGATCGGTTGGTTGATCCAATGTTGGAGCCGCTCTTTTGTTTTAGATTCTCCATTTTATCTTTCTATAATAACATTCATCAGTTCATCCATTTTCTAATTTAATGTTAAAGGTTCTTCTTGAAAAATGAACTGGAAATGAATACCTCCTGCTCGACATGTTTTTTTACAAGATTCGACAGCCATGCAACGAATGTTCCAACAGCTTTTTCCACCGTATGAATGTCATCATCGTCATTTGGCACGGGTAGCTCGGCGCTCGGCTCATGATCTACGTTAATCGACACTTTGACATGACCGGTTGGAAGTGGTCTGGAGTGTAGCGTGTCATTCTGCATATTGAACACCATAGCCCTCGCTACAAGGCGATGGGTGGGAGTTGACAGATATAAATCACAGTCATTTTCACCCTACAAAATATCATTACATGAAAGGTATCAGTGTCTGTGATTCACATCTCAAAAAAATGAATATTATAACATTGATTACCTCGGTTAAGTCAGGTCTTTGAGGGGAATGGCTCGCCTCAAAGCTGGTGAGGGGTGGATCTTCTCGCGGGGGTTGTTCTTGAGTTGTTTGTTCTCTTCGCCTCTCCTCCATCAAACTCGTTAGCATCTTTCCCTGAGTTTGGATTAGTTCTTCAAGGGTAGATACTTTATCTCTCATTACATGCAATTCTTTAGTTTGTTCATCCTCTTGTTTTTTTTCTGAAAATATGTCTGGGGTGACACCCCAAAACCCACACCTCTGACGCGGCCATACTGTTCTGGCTATTTCAAGGCCGTTGAAAGTATGTCTGCATCCAGTGCGGGTGTTGTTGATTCCTATGACTATGTCAAATAGAAAATATGAAAAAATAAGTAAGCATAATTATGTAATAGTGATTTAAAGAAAAACAAGTTTATATTATGTCATACTTACACATGTTTCCCACACTTTTTGTGTGTTTTCATCTATCAGTTTCCCCTCTTTATTAACACGAGCCTCCTTCCATAGCACATGGCATGGAATGGAAGTGACTTGAGATTTTGCTTCATCAATCTACATATAAATATAAAAACATGGTTACAGTGTTGTTTTATGTCACATAAAATTATTACAATACTTTTAAAATACATACCAATTGTTTTTCAATTGAAGAGTACCCCAACCTTACTTTACGGTAGGGGTACGCTGGTTTTGCTGCCCGTTCTTTATTTTCAGCACTCAGTTGTTGTTTCATAAATAAAAACCTATCAATCAACGTGATGAATACAAGCAACGTTACACAACGTGTAACCAAACACAATGTACCTGAAAATTCTGTTCCGCACAATGGTTGCAAAACGCATCCCATGTTCATTGGGATATCAAGTGTGCATAAAGAGGAGGCGGGTGCATCTTGATTTTCCCTTCGGTATCTTTCAGATGATGTTTCGTTAAAATGCTGCGAAAGCCTCTATGAATCCTTCCTGCCAGTCTGAAAACATATTCTTTGTGCGAAACATATACTATAAATGCACTCTACAAGAGATGATGAAGGGTTAGTCAATATTTCAATATTTTATTTTATTTTAATAAATTAAATAGATGATATCTTAATGTTACCGTAATCTCTTCCCACATTAATGTTTTCAACCCGCTGACAACATGGTGTCACGACTCTATATCAATCGGCACGCGTTGTCGAGTGACGATTCCAATGTAGCTACTAAACATGGCTTTGTTGGGGTTTACATGCTGGCCTAGCTTATTCCATCCCACCTCATATTTGATGCCTTTTGATCTTGCCTTAAGTATTTTTGCTAAAACTGTCAAACTACGGCGCACCTGTTTTTTTTGTTTCGCTAGGGTTTCATCGCCTACCATTTCCTCAGTTTCTACATCATCATTATGTTTCTCTAAAGCGCTAGCATCGGCACTGACACCAGCTACAATAGGTTGAGAGACCTGTTGTACGTCAGTAGTGGGACCAGCTGCAACAGGTTGAGAGACCTGTTGTCTCTCAGCAGTGGGACCAGCTGCAACAGGTTGAGAGACATGTTGTGTCTCGGGATTTGGTGCATCAGCAGGTGAAGAAGTCATTATTTGCAGAACTGGTTTAAAATTTAATTTAAATCACATAAAAGCAGCAGCGAACAGATAATAACATAATGTAACACAATCTATATTACAATAAAAATCAATAACCTGATTATTGAACTCCCTTTTTTTTAAAGGCTGAAGGGATTTGACCCCTCTATCAACTATCCATATCCATTCATTGTGGTCTCCTCTGACATACAAAACATCGTCTACATTGGGACCACTGTGAAATGATTGTGAAGTCCCAATGAAAGGTTCATCTTCCGTTGAATTTTCATCTGACCCTTCAGCTGTTTTGGTCGATAACAGAACAATTGACCAGTTTCGGTTTGCGGGATCTGGAACATAAAATACTTGAACTACCTGTGATTCCATTATAAATGGTTCATCTTTCTCCCCTTCCTTACTGAAATCAACTTTCATGAATCCCAAATCATCTATTTTAACAACACTCCTGTTATCAACCCACTTGCATTGAAATATCGGAACTTGAAATTCCGTATAATCCAACTCTCATATTTGTTTGATGATGCCAAAGTATGACATATTCGCATAAATTGGATTTCTGTCCTTAGCACCGGAAACATGCATCGCTTCAGCCACAAGTGTAACCCCACTATTCTGCATGGTACTTTATTCATCATGTTCATTAGTATAAAATGAATAACCATTAACTACATAAGCATTGTAAGATAATGCATACACACTTGGTCCTCCGGCTAGCCATCGAAGTCATTCCGAAATTGACTTTGGATTTTCATCTGACTTCTTAAAAATATGATCTCGAAACCATCCTATAAACTGTTGATTATGTGTATCTGATATCCATTTTTCAGCCCTTGATGGATTCAAATGCCTAATAATTTCTTTATGGATTTCAACATATGGGTCAACGTCAAAACTGTTATGCAAAACATAAAGGTGGGCCTGCTCCCGATCTGTAATATTGATTGTGACAACCTTTCTTCCAAAATTCCTTCACCCTCAAGCTGCCCAGTGTGATGAGATTTCGGTAAGACAATGCTTTCCACACCAGAAAAGTATTCGGTACAGAATTCAACGGCTTCCTCAACAATATATCGCTCTACAATACAACCCTCTGGCCGACTTCGATTTTTGACATACCCTTTCAAAATCTTCATATACCGTTCAATGGGGTACATCCATCTATAATGTACAGGACCACATAGTCGAATCTCTCTCACTAAGTGGACCATCAAATGAACCATCATATCAAAAAATGAAGGCGGGAAGAACATTTCTAATTCATATAATATGACGGCAATTTCTTTTTCGATAGCTGGAAATTTCGCCGGGTCTATAACTTTGCTGCATATAGCTTTGAAGAAGAAACACAATTTCGTTAATGTATGGTGGACATTCTTGGGAAAAATGCAACGTAAAGAAATTGGAATGAGATTTTGAATCAAAACATGATAGTCATGTGATTTCAGACCTTTTAACTTCAAGTCGCTCATTGACACAAGGTTACTGATATTTGACGAATACCCCTCTGGAACCTTTACGTCATTCAAGAAGTTGAAAAACTGATATCTCTCTTGCCTGGAAAGAGTGTAAGCAGCAGGAGGAAGAAATGTTCATTTTTCACCCTTCACTGGTGCCAACTCTTCTCGTATTCCCATCTCAAACATGTCCAACCTAGCCTTAATTCCATCTTTTGTTTTGCCAGATGTATTTAGCAATGTGCTAATAACACTGTCAAATACATTTTTTTCTACATGCATAACATCAATAAAATGTCTTACATACAGAAAATTCTAGTATTGTAATTCAAAAAAATTGATCTCTTTTTCCAATCGATTTTCGTAAGGTTTTTCGAAGCCAGTTTACCAAAAGTAGTGTCCGCATTTTTAACTTTCTCAAACAATTGATCACCTGTTAGTGGAGACGGTGTTGTATGTTCTTCTGAACTTCCATCGAATGATGTCTTCCAAGAATGGTACTTATGTCGTCACGGTAGAAATCTTCGATGTCCTAGAAACACGGTTTTCGATGAATGTTTCAACCTAATTGATTGTGTACCTTCTTCGCAAATGGGACAGCCTTGAGTTCCTTTAATGCTATATCCTGACAAATTTCCATAAACAGGGAAGTCATTTATCAACCCATACAACATGACTCTCAAAGTGAAATCTTCCTTTCTGTAAGCATCATACAATGTAACACCTGAATCCCACAATAATTTCAAATCTTCGATCAATGGAGCTAAATAAACATAAATATCATTACCCGGTTGTTTTGGTCCTGATATAAGCATAGATAACATGATGTATTTTCGTTTCATGTATAACCACAGTGGTAAGTTATAATTTATCAACATAACCAGCCATGTACTGTGACTGTTGCTTTGAAAACCAAAAGGATTCACTCCATCTGTAGATAACGCAAGACGAAGGTTTCTCGACTCGTTTCCAAATTCAGGATACTCATCATCGATTCTCTTCCACTAAGGAGAGTCTTCCGGGTGACGTAGTATCCCATCTTTAATTCTTGTATCTGAATGCCATGTTAATTGTTCTGTAGTCTCCTCACTTCCATATAGGCGTCTAAACCTTAGAATGATTGGAAATTACCATACAACTTCAGTAGGACTAGATTCATCTTTCTTGTATCGAGAAGCACCACACTTTGGGAATTCTTTAAGTGATTTGTGGTCCTTGAGAAACAGTATACAGTCATTCGGGCAGGCGTGTATTCTTTCAGAGATCATACCCATAGAGCGTAGCATTCGTTTGGCATCGTATGTTCGGCTCGGGAGCTCATTGTCTTCTGGGAGCATGTCATTCAAGAGGGCAAGTAGTTTCGTAAAACTGTCGTCACTCCACCCGTTATCTGCTTTCAAATTATACAGCTTCAGTACGGCTGACAATGCTGTATATTTAGTGAAACCAGCATACAATGACGTCTTTGCATAACTTTTTAACTTCTCAAACAATTTTGGGTAATCACGAAGTTCATCTTCGAAGGACCTTGTCATTTTCTCAATACGATCTTCATCATCATTCACAACTGTAATCACATCCTCCATACGGTCATCTTCATTGTTCATGTTTGTAATCATATCAGACGATCCATAAAATGCAGTGTCACCCCAGTCACTACTTACATTCGTTGTTTCCCCGTGTTTATTCCAACATGTATAACTTTGATCTATTCCGTGACAAATCAAGTGTACTTCCAACTCATCTAGACTAATTTGTTTTGAATAACAACAGCGTAAACACGGACAAAGGATTTGAGAAGAGTCACATTCATGATCTTTTGCAAACTTGATAAATTCTTTCACGCCTTCTTCATACTCTTTTGTCAACCGATTGGCATTCATCCATTCTTTATTTATATTCATCCTATTTGAAATCCATAGGATGAGTATATAGGTTAGAGGAGAAATGACTTCTCGAACCTTTTCTGGATAACCTAGAACTCCTTCCAAGGAAATAATGTGACCATGAAACAATACTTCTTAAACAAAATATGGGGAATTTATAATATTGTAATAAAGACAAAGCTCTCTAAAAACACCCAAAACAACCTCCATATTATCGGAGTACTCCTCCTATATATTGTAATACACCAAGAAGTATTCTAAAAAAACGAAAATGGAGGTGTCTAGAAAGATATTAAAGATCTAGTTCATCAGTTCCATGAAATAGATAGACCATTGGTGATCCCAAATGGAATTCATAAATACTTTAAATTTCCATATCGACTTTAAAAATCTATCTTTTGAGCATCCTCTTCCCAAACCCTCAACTGTTGGTACCCTGATCTCTAGAAAATTTCAAAAACCAATAGAACCTTATAAGATGGTCAAAAAAATCATCAATTATAGGCAATATGTAATTATTCATTACTGTCACCTGGCTATGACTACGGTAGACTGTTAAAATTAATAGGCTATGATATGACTTCATTGAAAACAGAATTGGAAAATCTCATAGTGACATGATCATATAGATAGAACCATTTCCCTAAAGATCTTCTAACTGATCTTTTAGCTCCTCTAAATCGACCAGAGCCTTATGATGTGATGGAATGGAAAATGGGATCTTCCTATGAAGCAAATAGATAGAAAACGCAAACACTCATTGGGGAGGTTATCCCATGAAGTCCTCTAGAAATGATTTTGTGTACTTTTCCATGACCACTGAAATTTCACATGAAGAACACTTCTCAACAACCCCAAGGAAAACCTTGGAAAAATGACATGATATGAACCATAACATAGAAGCAACTTGTCATACCCTCCATGGTTATAGATCACAATCTTCATAAAAGACATGGAATCTCCTATTAAGAGTAAGTAACTGAACCCAATCAAGGGTTGTGTGACCACACCCCACCATGAGTAGTATCCCTTTAGTTATGTGATTCTTTATCCATTGTTGTTTATATGATAATTTGTATATGTATGAGTAGTATCTCTATCATAAATTGTATTTGTGGTGTTAATGTGTCAAATTTTGGGATATAATGTGCTTTATTTTAATTGATGCGCTTGTTTGGATTTCTTAATATGTCTATTAATTTATCAATGCAACCCAACTGGGGGATGTTAAATCTAAATTATGTGTCTTTAATAAGATACAATTAATATGACGTATTAATTAAATACATCAATTCATTGATTTCTGGGTTACTCTGCATTCATGGTTTAATGCATTGATATTTAGTATACCACGTATTAGTGAATATTAAACATTGAATTTTATTTGAATGATACACGATGGATTAAATCATATAATATTTAGTTAATTAAAGGTCATTATATCCTCATTTATAAAATCCTATTTAAACTGTTGCTCTGTCAAGTGGTTTTTGTGTGTGTGACATAATTATGAACAACTTGGTAGAAAGAGATAAGTATGTCTTCATTTGTCTTTTGAAGTAAAGAAATGTCATTATTCAACATAAATAATAGACACATAAAAGATTCATGTTATTTTGTGTACAATTATCATTTTATGACATATTATAATCTTATATCTTGAATCATTGATTAATTAGGGCTAATCCATAATTTCTATTTTCTAACATAAATAAGATCATTTAATATTATTTTATATTTTTGTAAATTAGTATTTAAATGAAAGAATTAATTTATAAAATTAAATTTAAAATCAAGATTTTAAATTAGTATTTAAATGAAAGAATTAATTTATAGAGATACTACTCATACATATAAAAATGATCATACAATTTATGATAGAGATACTACTCGTGAATCTTTTTTTGGAGTGTGTTGTTCTGATCGTGAAGGGTGGAAGTTGTGAGAGTGTCGTATGTTTATGGTTAACGCGATTAAAGGGACCAAAGGTACTAGTTCATGAAGGAAGAGGATCACGAAGGTGCTTATGCGCGGTGGTTGTAAATTCATAGAGGCCGGTCTGTGATGGGTGATATGGAAAGGGTGTGGTTCACACCGGGATTGCAAAATAGTGGTTTGTTATGGAAGTGATCACGTAGGGGAAGGTTCGTGTTAGGTTTTTGGTTCGGGTAGTGGAGCTTGTTTGTGTAGGTTCTAGTTTGTGCTGGGTATTGGTTCGCATAGTGGAGTTTGTTCGCGTTGGGGCAGGTTTGCGTTGGGTTTTGGTTCGCAAAATGGATCTTTGTTTGCGAGTGGGGAGTTATACGGGTGTAGGGGTCTCGGTTCGTGCAAGGGAGTTTACTCTGGTTTGCGCAGGAAAGTGTTGGTCACATTGAGGAGTTTCGTATGCGAAAGGGGTGGGCTTGTTAAGGGTTTTTCTCGTGAAGGATTTGAACGCACGGGGTGGTTTTTGCAGAGGAGATCAGCATTATGTTGGATCGCGAAGGGTTTGTCTCATGCAAGTATCGGATCGTGAAGGATCTGTTCGCGAAGGATTTGTATGCATTGGAAATGCTCAATTAGGGTGAGGCTCGCAAAGAATTGGGTCCATGGAAGACGTGGTTTGGGAAGGGATGGCTTGTGATGGGTCTGGTTCACGAAAGATTCTGCTTGTGCTGAGTGTGTCCGTAGTGGGGTGTGAGCTTTATGGGTTTGATCATGGAGGGTGGACTCGTGGTGGGGTGTGGTCACACAACCCTTGATTGATAAGGTGGTTTTTGGTGACCGGTGATTCCCTCTCACATCAATACCTTGGGAAACACCTAAAAATAGGTTGGTAGACTTAGAACAATAAGAATAAATCTGATATATTTCCTCAAACCCATCTCAAAATTAATAGCTATAAGATAATCGTTCGTGGGGAGATAAAGAGATACAAGAACCAAATTAAAACACCAAAACATAAGAATAACTAAATAAATCTAATTAAATAGTGGGAAATCATAAAAAAAACCCATAGTCAGGATCAAAACATAACCACAATCCCAAACCACCCATGGAAACTGAAGATTCAACACGAAGAATAGTTGGCCAAACACTTACCCATTCCAAACATAATTAATTCATGAAAATTCAATTTGAATCACCTTAAGGAGGAGGACCCGGTGGCGGAGGAGAAGTAGGTGTCGACAGCGGAGGCACCAGAGGCAGCGTGGATGCAGCGCGGAGGCAGGGCGGAGGCAGGGCGGAGGCAGCGGAGGCAGCGGAGGAGGAGGAGGAGGAGGAGGAGGAAGAGGCCGCGGTGGAGGAGGAGGCAGCGGAGTAGGCAGAGGAGGAGGAGGCGCCGGTGGAGGAGGAGGAGGATGAGGCCGCGGACTAGGAGGAGGAGGAGGAACCACCGGTGGAGGAGGAGGAGGACGAGGCCGCGGTGGAGGAGGAGGAGTAGGAGGAGGTGGCGGCCGGAGGAGAAGTAGGCGGCGGCCGGAGGAGGAGGAGAAGGAGGAGGAGAAGGAGGAGGCGGTGGCCGCAGCAGAGGAGGAGGCGGCGGCGGCAGCAGTGGCAGCGGCAGCGGCGGCAGCGGCGGCAGCGGCGACAGCGGCAGTAGCGGCGGCAGCGGCAGCAGCGGCGGCAGCGGCAGCAGCGGCGCAGAGGAGGGCTTCCACAAGAGCTTGACCGGGTGTAGGGAGGAGGAAGAGGACCCGCGGTTTTTTAACAAATCCGCGTGAGCCTTTATCAGCGCTAGTAAAAAAGCAATGATAAAGGGTGTATTTATCAGTGCTAAAATGAAAAGCGCTGATAAATACAACCTTTATCAGAGCTTTTTTAGCACTGATAAATAATCCCTTTATCAGCGCTAAAAAAAGCGTTGATAAAGGGGCAAACCTTTATCAGTGCTAAAAAAGACCTGATAAAGGGTACACCTTTATCAGCGCTTGTTTTAGAACTGATAAAGTGGACCTTTATCAGCGCTTTGGTTAGCACTGATAAAGGCCTGGCCCTTTATCAGCGCTTTACTGTTAGCGCTGATAAAGGCAGGCGCATGCCTTGCCCAGTTTTGTGGTGGTGATGTGAAAAAGAGGTGATGTGATTTTTAACATCATGTGTAGAATGAGTGGATCTCCATGAATACATATCGATTTCCTTATTTGTTAGTGGATCGAATATTGAGATGGCAGATACCTTTGAGATTACTCTATTCTCTAAGAAGAATCTACACATCTAAGTTGCATGAAGAAATTAGATCCCCACACGAGCCCATGTGAAGGAAAATAAGAAATGGAATAAATAAGGATAATTTTTTATTATTAGTTTCCATGAATAAAAATAAGAAATAAAGAGATATATTCATAAATTTCTATCTATTAAAGCCTCAAACGGCTTTCATAGTGCATGAAAATCATGAACTACATGGTTCTTACATGAATATAGTACTTGTGTTGCATAAAGAAGTGTAGTAAAAAACACTAAAAAAAAACCTACTTCCATAAGGGAGAAAAGAGAATAATATTTTTTATTGAGATTATTCAAATAATAATAATAAAAAATGAATAAGATATCATTCATGAAACATACAATAGACATGCATGAGAATAATTGAATGTAAAAAGATCATGCATTATGCATGCATAAAATAATTGAAACAATTATAATAAGAATTTTCTTGATCTAGATAGTAAAATAAGGAAGAAAACAACTAACAATGTATTGAATATCTTTGATTTGATTTTTATAATTTTATAGTGAAAAAGACTAACATATTATTTTTGTATAATTATACATTGTGCATTGATGTGCTGGGAAGAATCTGAGGAAAAATTCAACATGTATTAATCTAAATTCTATAGTTGTTGATCATTCTTATGGTGAAATGATATAATAATAATGACAATCATTCAATACCTTCGGTATTATTTTGGTTTCCAAAGATCCATTTATTGAGGAATAATATCTTTTTCAAATTGATATAGTGACATCCTTGAGCTGACTGAAATATCTTATTTAGTATTTTTGAAGTAAGATCACTAAAGACTAGTGGTACAAGTTTAAATAATGCCATGATTCATTTGTGGGAAGTGGATGATACTTCCTGGACATTATTTGGGAATTGAACTAAACTTATAATCACTAAAATTCAATAGTGATAATAAAATCCATGTAATAATAGTAGTTGGGCATGATAAGGAGTAGGTTTTCTATAAGGATATTAAACTTGTAAAAATATTTATGTATTGTATATTATTCTATTATTTTCATTACTTGTGCGTGTGATTATTGAGAGCACCTATTAGATCCATTACTCTTAACATGGGTATAAGTTCGAGTGTAATAGGGGATAATTGAAAACAAAATATAAAATCAAAAAAAGTTGTATATTCATTAATTCACCCACCCCCACCCCCACACACTCTCAGTGTTTATGCATGATCCACTAGACTCTACACTATGGAAGAATGAAAGCAAGTAAAAATAAAAAAATTAATCATGCTAAAGCTAAAACATCAAATCTAGTTTATGAAAATTACATCAAAATGATACCTCATTTGATTTGTTTTCATTGAAAAATTACACTCATCATTGATAATAATTTCTTAAAGAATCTGAAGTGAGAACCATATTGATCATCTATACAGACTTCAAAATATTTTTGGTACACCAATCTCAAAACCATGGGTGTTAAAATGGATAAATCAGGGGGATTTTGATGTAATCACAATTTTTAGATCACCATTTACTTGATCTATGAAATAGATCTTGGATCAGGGTGCTTCAAACTCTCATTACTCACTCTAAGAAGTGGGAGATATGAGGAAGAGTCTCCCAAATTCATGGGAACAATAATACCTATGAATTTGGGTATATTTTGCTTTATATTGGTAGGTTATAACTTGTTAAAATTGCATTTAATTCCTTCAATGGGTTTAAACTTTTAAATAATCCATAAATGACAATTATGACCTAGTAAAAGTGTCACAATTATCATAAGTATATTTTCACTAACTTATAACATCAAGAATATGTTATGTGATAGAATACAAGTCATTAACTTGACTTGTTTCTCTCATAAAATATTTTACGAACCTTAAATAAAAAATATTAATTCATAAAATATTTTCCCTTTTATTCACTTAATAATCTGTAAATATTTTGATTTAATAAATTAAACACTTATTATTCAATATTTAAATAATATTTAATTTATTTATTTTATTATGATTTTTCAAACTCAAACATTTATCGAACCTTATTGTGGGTCTCACCATGTCCTAGACTTCAATTCATTAGAATTGGCCAAAATTTTGAAAGAATTTTTTTTGTGACCCTCTAAGACCTTATCTCATTAATAGTGAGTGTCACTCATAGATCAAGAGTGATGTGTAGTAACACATCAAATCCCCTTAATAGATAAATTCAATTCATCATAATAAAAACCTCTCCTATGAATATTCATGGTATAATATAATCTCTTTATCTCATGATATCTCATAAATATGGATTCATATCTTGTGTCACTATCTATACATGCTTTATTTGTTTTTTCATTAACTATATTGGATGGATTATTTATAGTTTTTTTATCTAATGAAATGGATAAAGATTTTAAAATAAGATATTATATAAAATTATTAATTGTTAAGATGTAAAAATTAATTAAAATATTGGAAAAATAAGTCAGCAAATTCAAGAATATTTTGAGTTTCCTATACAAAACACTGAGAATATTTCTAGAGGATTAGTTTAAAAAGTTACTGAAACCATACCAAAAACTATTAATACTAATTCTAAATGTTACGGTGATGATGAAAAAGATTTTAGTGGTTATAGATATCAGTTTCAAAGGTTAAAAAATCATGTAGAAACTGAGAATATCATTGGGAATAATAATGCATTAGTTCAAACTAAAAGGAGGCTAACAGTTGAGAACCAAATGGCTCTTTTATCTAGGTTGTGCCTAGAATGGTGTCTAAGGCCATTGAACATGTTTAATGGGTGGAATCTGTGAATGAATAAATCAAAAAAATTGAGAATAAATTTACCTATAACTTGTTTCTAGACTAAAGACTACAAATGTGATTGGTAAAAAATGGGTTTTAATAAAAAAAATGAATAGGAAAGGTGAAGTAACATGAAATAATGCTAGAATTGTTTATAAATTATATTCAAAAATTTAAGGAATATAATTTGAAGATACTTTTTCTTTTATGGATAGACTTAAAATAATAATAATGTTCTTAGGAGTGGAAGCTTATAAGCATTACTGAGTATATCAAATGGATGTAAAGTATTATTTCTTGAATGGTGACCATGAAGAAGAAGACGTTATTGAACAAATATAATGTTTCATCCTTGACATTGATAGAATAATGGTCTATAGATTGAATAAAGTGTTGTATGGATTGAAATAGGATCCAAGGGCCTAGTATTCTAAACTTGATTCATGTTTGAGAAAATGGGGTTTGTCAAAGGCACAGTTGATAGAAACCTGTATTTGAAGAAGGATTTATTAAACACACAAATGGTAATTATATATGTGTATGACATAATTTTTTCCAATTATAATAGCTTCTTATATGGTGAATTTGCTGCAAAGATGAAAAAATAGTTTGAAATGTCTATTTTTGGTGAACTAAAATATTTTTTGGGCTTACTAATTGAGTAGAATTCAAATTATATATTTATTTCACAAGAAAAGTATGATAAAGAATTATTGATAAATTTTGGAATAAAATATTCAAAATAGGTCTCTACACCTATATTAATTGGAAAAAAATTTAGAAAAGATGAAAAGAGTAACAAGATTGATCATAGGAAATTCATAAGTATGATTGGTATCATATTGTATCTCATGGTGTACAGATGATACATTTCCTATGTAGTGAATCTATGTGATATGTATCACATTGAATTGAATTAGTCACACATTCTTGCAATTAAAATAATTTTTAGGTATGTAAAAGGCATAGTGAACTATGGATTTCTCTATAATTATAGTATGAATCTTGACTTTCTTGGTTACACTATTGCAGATTGGGTAGGTGACTGTATAGATTGTAGATCCATATCAGATAGTGTGTTATTTTCGGTGATGGTTTCCTTAGTTTTTATTGTAAGAAGTAGAGTTTAGTAACCCTATGTACATTTGAATAAGAGTATGTGTTGGTTACTCATGTATTTACATAGGCGTTATGGATGCATATTTATCCAGAAAATTTATGGTTTAATGTTCAATGGCCATTGAAGATTCTTTAGGATAGTAAAAGTGCTATTGATATTTCAAAAAAAATATTACTGAACACTCTTAGTCTAAATATATCAACATTATATGTTACTTTATTAAAGATAATGTGGCCTCAAGTGAAATAAAACTTTTATTTATTATCATAAAGGAGTAACTTGAAGATATCTTTACAAAAGTTATGCCACGTGATAGGTTGTTTTGAGGTAAGGTTGAAATTGTATATTCAAGCTTCCTTAAACACTTGAGATTTTGTTTCTATGAGACCCCCCATAGTCCTTTTCATTATATTGTTAAAGGGGGATAAATTTTCATGATTAAGGGAGGGTATAAGTGATAGGGGGAGTATAAGTTTGAGAAGTAGTGTCATTTGAATCACTTGGTTTTGATTTGATGATTCATATGTTGATGCATGAAAAGTTAGGAGGATTCAGTTTTTTTAACAAATCTAAAGGGGTATATTGAATAAATCCATGGATTTAGGGTTTTTATTGATTAATTTTGAAGATCTCATGTCTTGCTGGTGAGTTTTGGTTGTTATATTTGTTGAAAGCCATCTTTTTAGGTGCTCATTATTTCTTATGATGCTTGATCTAGTATGTATGGAATATATATCATGGATGTGAGTTTCTTTATTATAGTAAGTGTTTTTATATTGAATTGAAGTCGATTTAATAGGATCTTTATTTATTTAAGAGAAGTATGGAAATATTCAGAACCATGGGACCAAATATGTAAATTCCCAATCTACATAGCTGATTTTGTAAAGTTTAGAATCGCATAGTTGTATCAAATAGAAAAATTTCCTATATAGGTGTTTTAAATAGATCCATGTATTTGAATGTTCTACATATCCAAATTTTTGAAGTATTGATCTATGTGGCCAAAATTTTTAAAATAGTTCATTCCGGTGACATATTTGTTTAATGTGTGTAGTTGATATGAGTCACATAGTCGAATGCTTTAAAAATGTGATTTATGACACATAGGAAACTTGATATATCTTATTTAATTACATATGTGAATGAGGAATCATGTATTTGATTACTACATAACCATTGTGATCTATGTAACCAAACTTCCAACATATCCAAATGATCTACTTAGTCATTTGATGTGTGTAGCCGATATGAGCCACATAGTCAAATTCTTTACATAATAAATTTATGATACATAAGAAAACTAATATATCTGATTGAATTACACATGGGAATGAGTAATCATGTAGCTAATTGTAGTGTACCCATTGTGATACACATAACCAAACATCTCACGTAGACAAATGATACACTTAGTTGATTGTTGTGATGTGGATGATGTGAGTCATGTAATTGTTACTTTTTGGGGAATTATTGAGTGTTTTCATATATATAATAATTTTTTATGGTTTTTATCAAATTTGACTTTGTGGATACTATGATTTTGTAATATTTGGTTATTGTAGTAGGAATTTAGACCTGAGTCTGTTGGGAATATATATTAGGTGGTGAGTATGGGGATATTTATATATATCACATGAAAATTGAATCATGGGTCTTCATGAGTTTTAAAAATGAATATTTGATCAATATTTAATAGTGAAAAAAGTGATTAATTATATAGATCAGAATTGTGTGGTTATTTTGTAGAGTATTTTTGTTGTGTGAATAAAGAATAAGAATAACCCAAATCTAAGGTTAGATATTCTACATTTAAAATCTGATGAATCTAGTGATTTTAGGAGATTTTTTTGAGTCTGAGTATATTTGTGTAGTGTAATTCAATTCTACACTATAGATGGTTACTTTTTGCTTATCATGGAGGTTCATGGAAGAGGATTTATATCTTTTTTTATCAAAGAAACCTAGATTATTTATTGATCTTATTCATCTTGTATACATATTATTTGTTTTGTAATGTGAAGATATGATATTATGTGTAACTAATAACGTGTGTGGTGTGATTCCACAAAAATTATTGTAATAAAAACTCACTTGTGTATATAGTGAATAGAATGCGTGGTTGGGGAGGGAAACTGGCCACAACAAGGAGTAGGATTCCACATTGGATATGAACCTTATAAAAATTGTGTTTTACTTGTTATTTCTCTTTGATACATGATTTTGTGAGTATGATATTTTACTCTTTTGAGTTTATTATACTCTATAAATTCATAGATGTAATACCCCCCAATATTTTATATGTTTTTCCTTTAAAATGAAACTTGAAGTTTTTGATATTTTCCTTATACGCAACCTCAAGTCAATATGAAATGCATTATATTAAACCATTATAACATAACTATTAAATAATAATATATGAATAGTAATAAAAACTTTATTAAAAATATATATAAAAAATTTTATTAATGAAAATGTATTGATTAATTTATAATAAATAAGTACTCGATTTTAAGTAAAGTCATTTTACACTTCAAAAATATTTTATATCGCATTTTTACATGTGATATTTATAATTAATTTCTACCATTTTTATAAATTTTATTTGTGAAAATGAATATCATTATAAAATATTCATTTTAATATTAGCGTATTGTGAATTTTTATGATTTTTTTGAAATTTTTTATTTTTCAGTAAATAGTGAAAAATACCACTCTTATAAAAATTACAATCTATTTTCAAGAAAATGTCCCAATATGTTTTGAATTTGATCTTAAATCAACATATTCATCCTTTAATTATAAATAATTTAATAATTACATAGCAATCACCATTATACATAATTTGGGTATTAGTTGATTTTGGGGCTTAAAAATCCATTTTTCAAAAAAAATGTTTTTATACACACTATGAGTTTTTATATTGATGAGTTAATTTAATATCTATTGATTAATTGTTTTAATAAAATTTATATATTATATATTCAATAAATCATTTTAACATTCATTTTATGGTTTTTATGAGGCAAAAAATGGAAGTAAATTAAGTTTTATGCTTAAAAATCATTTTTCGAAAATGGGTTTTTGTTGCGGTTTGCACACTAAATTAAAATTAAATTTTTCCATTTATAGAAATTGAATCTGGTAAAATAGATTTTATATTTTTAATCATCATAATTAATATAATTTAATAGGTTCTACTTAATTTTTTATCATAGTGAATAGTAAAAACAGTAAGATTTTGTTTCCATAGTTAAGGTTAAAACAGGTTTACTGGGGGTTAAACCATGATATAAAGGTAGTATTTCCTCCCAAACCCATAAAATTCTTATTTTTTTAAGTTATTAAAACATTATATTATAGTACCTTATAATACCTAGCAATTTGGAGCTATTTTCTCATTAAGGTGACCTTAAATCATTGAAATATTTTAATAAATTCCATGTGTGTCCCTTCCCTCACTTATGAAAGGTCACCTCTTCACCTCCCTTATTCACGCCATTTGATCCTTCTAGATCAAAAACTCCTAGCTCCAAAACCTTCCCAAAATAATTTCATTCATCCTATAACTTTTTTTCTTATCCTAATACCAATACTTCAAGTCTTAAGGTGAAGGAAAAAGGGGGTCTCTCAAAGAAGAGGTATAGATCTTAACTAAGCCCTTTCAATGTTATTTCTTAATCTATTCCCTATAAAATTTGTGTATCCATAAAACATGATAAATAAAATATTATGAATATATATATATATATACAATGATAGTACAACTATTTATCACCTCTTCTCAATCCAATGGGAGATGAAAGTATTGATCGTGAGTGCATGTGGATTACCACCTCCACATAGTGATACGACTCATTTTCCCCCACCACAATTCATGGTTGTTTATTATGATATATATAATTTTTATATATAATATTTATTATATAATAATTTATTTTTAAATTTTAATTAATATTTACCTTTCTTTCATTCCATCCATCAAAAAATGAAAATAACACTCATGCATACATACGAACTATCATCTCCATGTTGTGATGTAATACATTTTTTATCACGCCTTTATATGAAACATTATAAATATGTATATAATGAATATATGTGATATTTATATAATTATTAAAATTATATATATAAATTAACCATGATAAAATTTCAAGGACCAGAACTACTGAACCAAAGCATATATGGAAAACGAAGCAGTTAACACCTAAAAAGATGGTGATAATGAAAGATTGTTAATGAATGGGTGAAAATATGTTATAATTAAACCATGTATGGTATTATAGGTATTATTATAATTTTTTATATAATTATAATAAATTTAAATGTATTATATAGGATTTTAGATAGATTATTAAGCAATATGTAATTGAGGTGAGGGTTTTATGTTACAATCTCATTTTTATCGGGATTGTTTATGCTTAAATTTTAAGATGAAGAAATTGTAAGATCTATCTCTCCAAAATATTATATCATATATTATAATATCTTTATTTATATATATATATATATATATATATTTCCTTCTATTTTCCTCTCTTTAAGTACTCAAGAGGTCAAAATAATGTTTTTAAGGAAAATTGACCTTATTTTTTCCTTCGGTCGATAATATTTTCTTCCATATACATATTTTATTTAAAATTATTTAAATAATGTTTTTACCATTACCCAATGATTTTAGAAAATATATTTTTACCCATTTTTTAATTTTTATAAAAAAATAATGGAATATTCTTGTTATTTTCTGAATGAGGTACTTATGATTTTTTACCAAAAACGTGAAAGAAATTTTTGTTTTAACGTACACTGCATGAACTATTTTCCCCACCATCATAAATAATATTATATTTAAAGATTAATTTATATTTTTTATTTATTATTTTAAAATAAAATTATTTCCTTAATATTTAAGAAATTTTTAGATTCTAAATAAGTGGTTTTAAATAAAAAGGGTATTTTCCTCAATAAATTCTCTAGTGATCTTTTAAAGGTATTTTTATCTATAATAATATCCTTTGATGTTTCTTATGATTTAATGGGGATATGATCTAATATTATCATCTTTATTATTTATATGTATGGTTTATGATTATGTTGATGAATGTTTTATGAAACGTGTATCATTTCCATGAGTTATGATTTGATGATATGATGGATGTTTCATGATCTTATGGCACACATATGTATAGTTTTCATTATGTACGGATGGGACCAAAATTATATTACCCTCCAATAAATTAGTTAAAGAATTATATCTCATG
The DNA here is from genome assembly GCA_963277665.1 of Viscum album. NCBI lineage: Eukaryota > Viridiplantae > Streptophyta > Magnoliopsida > Santalales > Viscaceae > Viscum > Viscum album. The sequence goes on from OY728130.1 coordinate 411,208,215, forward strand.
TGATAATGATTTTCTATGCTTATGTGCATGCCACAAACTTATGTCTTATGATTATGATATGTTTTCATAGATTATGATTGATTATTGATGATTATTCACTCTTATGACATATGTCTTTTGATTGATAAAATTTATGCCATGTTTCATTATTATGATATATAAATTGATGAGTATGATTTTTTTAATGTTCAGATAATGTTCTCATACCTTTATTCTTATCTTATTCTCACTTATAATAATTTATTAATATCCCTTATATTTAAATTTATTGAGAATATAAGCTCATAATTTCTTATGTTTCTATTCCTTAGGTTATGAAGAAAGGTTTTGAGTATGTTATGTCTAAGAAGAGTTTTGTTTGTGAAGAAATAAATGGGAAATAATGTTGATATTTTATGTACTGATTGATTATGTATCCATGTTTCCAAAGGCACTAAACCTCTATATTACTTATTGTGAAATGTATTGAATATTCATCTAAAATGATATAATATTTATGTATGAAAAGTATGGGTCTCTATAGTTAGTATTAGAGGTAAGGTTTTGTAAATTTTGGGAAACTAGGATGAGGGAAATTTATTGAGAACCCTTAAGATAATGCTAAATATAGGATAACATCCTAAGTTATGGTAAAGAAAGGAGTGTGGTTTCCCTAAGAAGATAGATCCATCTATGGATACTACCAGTGGATATAGTTTTAGAACAGATGTATCTAGGGATAATAACCCTGAAAATATTTGTTCAAGTATATCTCAGCAATTATTCTAGTGCACGGTTAATGGTCCCTTACCGTGCACCTGGTTTAACACTCCCATGGGATATGATTAGGTTAATTCACATTTTTATTAAGATCTATTATGAATTATTTGAATAGATAATGATCATGGATGGCCTAGGTTAAACCTAAGGTGTTATAGATTTAAAATAAGGTGTGATTATTTAGATATCCTATAAATGATTTTTATGATTATATAATTTCCTACTATAATTATTGTTTCTCAAACTATGATTTTTAGTTTTAGTCAATATATGGAACCAAAAGTAACTATTTTAACATTGAATATGATGGAAAATAAAATAATTTTACCCTATAGAAACTACATTTTATGGGATGTTGAATGTAAAATATTGTAGATATACTTATAAAAATTTCTCAATCCATGAATAATGTTGAGTTTCCAAACGATTATTGAAAGGAACAATGTATTATTGAGTCCTTCACGAGGTAGAATCCACCTTATTTTTGTGGATTTTTATCCACTAATTATTAACCAATGGATCAGTACCACTAGAAAGATATTTTCCATTCTCCAATACTCGGGACATGAAAATGTTATCTTAGCTGTTTTTCATTAGGGAGGTGAAGTAAATCAATGGTGGACTCTTATTAAGAATGTGAGGAAATGGGAAAAAATTGACTCCATGGAGCAGGATGATCTTAGGATCTTATTTTCCAATTAGTACTTTCCTTGAGTTCTTCATATGAATATGGAAAATAAATTATTTGAGATTAAGTGTAAGTATTATGAATCCATTGGCACCTATAAGATAAATTTTACTAGGCTTACGAGGTATGCATCTGGTATTATTATTGAACCAAAAATTAAGATTGATTGATTCTTAATTGGCTTAAAACCATGTCTCTAAAGGTATTTATCCATAAGATAGTTTCATAGATATAAATAAATAGCTTTATATGCTATCAAGGTGAAAATTTAGATTAGAGTCACTCATCAATCTCATGATTTTGATAAGAAAAGAAAGATGTAATTCAAAGAAAATTATAATAACAAAAACCATGAGTGAAAAAGATGAGTTTTCCTATATGATAGAAGTGTAAAAAGAATAATGGATGAAATTGTATTAAGGGGATTGGTAAATTTTTTAAGTGTGGAAAAGAAGGCCATAAAGAAATGGAATTCCAAAGTAATGATAAGAAGTTAGCTAATGATGCAAATGGAGAAAAATTTCTATAGAATGAACTTCCCACACCCCAATGCTATAATTGTCTGGAGTATGAAAATTATGCTAACCGTTCCTAAAATTTATGGGTTAATAATGACGATAAATGCCAGTAACCTCTTAATCCTATAGAGAAAGTGAAATGTCATGAGATCACTATTTCTAATTTGGGGTATGATAATAAATTTGTGGAAGGTAAACTTATCATCCACTCTAGAAATGTTAATGTCTTCTTTGATTTTGTATATTCCCACTCTTTTATATCTAAAAAATTTTCTAATGGTATCACATTACCAACTTAATGACTAGATGTTGAAATAAAACTAAACTTTGAATGGTATGATGATCGTATCTCAAGTCCTTTAATCTTACCCAATTAAAGATTATGGGAATGTACTTCCTAAAAATCTCATTATTCTTATTATATTTTAATTTGATGTGATTTTAGTCATGTATTAGCTTTATTTATATCAATCCCATATCAATTGATGAGGAATGGAAGTCACATTTGATATTATAAACCAAACTATGATTTTTTATCAGTGTGAGGGTAAATGTTAACTTCTAATGGAAATTACATTCATTGAATTACCCTTATTACTATTAAAAGTGAGTATTTATCTAATATGGTTGAGGGGAAACTCGCCAAAAATGATGTGCCTATTGTAAGGGAGTTTGTTGATGTATTTATAGAATAGTTTTCTAGTCTTCCTCCAAATCGTGAAGTTGAGTTTTCAATAGAACTCATACCTGATGCTACACTTATTTTAAAGAATCCATACAAAATGGCCCCGATTGAGTTGCAAGAATTGAAGAAGAAACTCCAGGAGAATCTTGATAAGGGATTCATTCATCCAAGTTTGTCACCATAGGTAACACCTATACTTTTTTTAAGAATAAATATAGATCAATGCAACTCGGAATTGATTATATGTAACTTAACATGATCATGATCAAGAATAAGTATTCACTACCCCATATTGATAATTTTCTTGATCAATTATAAGGAGATCAATATTTTTTCAAGATTGATCTTTGATTTAGATATTATCAGTTGAGGTTCAAAAGTGAATACATACCCAAGATAGATTTTCATTCAAGGTATGGATGATATGAATTTATAGTGATGTCATTTGGTCTTACTAATCCCCTGTTATCTTCATAGATTTAATAAATAGAGTATTTATAGATTTCCTTGATAAGTTTGAGGTAGTATTTATAGATGATATTCTTATATATTTCAAGAGAAAGTAATATCATGAATATCACTTAAGATTTGTACTGAAGACCCTAAGGAAGGAGAAGTTATATTCAAGTGTGAATTTTGGCTATAAAAACGTTTTATTTTTTGGGTCATATAATCTCAAGAGAGGTTATATTGGTAGATCCATCAAAGAATAAAGCTATTTAACATTATCCCAAACCTACCACTAGGACTTAAATACATATTTTTATTAGATTGTATATATATTTTTGACACTTTTTGAAATATTTCTCATGGATATATAATCCACTCACTAAATTAACTCGAAAGGGAGTTAAGTTCCTTTGGACCGATGAGTAAGAGGAAAATTTCAAGGAACTAAATAGAAGGTTGGTTAGTGAACATGTGCTCACACTACCATATAGTGTAGGAGGGTTTTTGATTTATAGTGATTCATCAAAGAAAGGGTTGGGATGAATTCTCATGCAAAATGATATGGTGATAACTATGCCCCACAGTAATTAAAGGTTCATGAGAAAAATTACTTGGCTCCTGATTTGGAGTTAATAGTGGTAATATTTGTATTAAAGATATATATGCACTATATTAATGGATAAAGTTGTGACATATATATTGATCATAAAATTTTAAATTATATATTCACCTAGAAATAGTTGAATACGCATCAAGGAATATGGTTATAGTTGATTAAAGATTTTGACTTTTCAATACACTACCACCCTAGTAAAGTGAACAAGTTGGGTAATTCTTTGTATCAAAAGGATCATGCTATATTATATATGATGAGGATCGTAAAATATCTAATATTAATTTATTCTCAAATTATGGACCTCAAAATCTTCAATGAAATAGAGAAATCATATATTTATCAAATGAGTGTTCAACCGTATATTTATGTGAAGATTAAAGAGGTGCAAAAGGAGAATGTGGAGATACAAAAGAAGGTGAGAAATGTTCCTGAGTTAAACCTTTATTATGATGTAATTATAAGTTTTAGGATTTGGGTATGTGTCTTTTCAATACCATACCTAAAGAAGGAACTATTGGAAAAATCTCATGGATCAACATTCTCTATTCATCATGGAAGTATGAAGATGTATAGAGATTTGAAAGATTGTTTATGGTGGGACAACATGAGGAGAGATATTTTGGAGTATATATCTTAGTGATTGATATATTAGAAAGTTAAGTAAGATAGAAATAAGTCTAAGGGGATGTTACAACCATTAACTATACCATAATGGAAATGAAAAAACATCACCATCGATTTCTTTGTCAGACACCCCAAAACATCTAAAGTCCATAATGTTATTTGGGTTATAATTGGTAACCTTATAAATTCAATAAAATTCACTATTATCAGAGAATATTTATATCTTGATCATATTTCCAGTATATACATTAAATAAGTGGTAAGGTTACATGGGGTTCCACATTCTATTGCATCTAATCAATATATGAGGTTTACCTCAATGTTCTGGAGAATTATTTATTAAACTCTAGATACAGAGTTGTATTTCAGTACTAATTATCATCATCAGATATATTGTTATTATAATATTACCATTAAAACCTTGGAGGATTTTTTAATATCATTTTCTCTAGATTTTAAAGGTGTCAGTAATCAATACCTTCCTCTACTCAAGCTTTCTTACAACAATAGTTTTCACTTGAACATTATTCATATGGATCCTTATGAATCCATCTATAGAAATAAGTATAGAACTTTGAAATATTGAGATGAAGTTGGATAAAGAAACCTAATAATGACTAATATATCTATGGAAATATAAAATAAGGTTAGATCTATTCAACATCATATCAAGGAAGCTCGTTTTCGACAGAAGAGTTTTTCTAACAATCATCAATGAGATCTAGAATTCAATGTTGGTAATAATGTTTTCATGTGAATTTATCCATAGAAAAAGTTTGTGAGATTTAGAAAGAAATTAAATTTTATCCCTATGTATATTGGTCCCTTTTATATTCTTGATTGGGTATGGATTGTATCTTATTCCTTGGCGCTTCTACTAAACCTCTCTTAGGTTTCCAATGTGTTCCATGTATCTCTCTTGAGGAAGTACATACTTGATACTTCGCATGTACTAAACTCAATGGTTGTACCAATGGATCGTGATATTTCTTATTAATAATAACTAGTATAAATCTTGGACTATAGAGAAAAAGTTCTATAGGAAAAGACTGCTCACCTGGTTAAAGTTATTTGGAGGAATAAGAAATTTGAGTAAGCTGCATTGGAACTTGAGGATGTGATAAAGCATATATATACTCATTTTTTGTACCAGAGTTCCAAAATTTCAAGGTTTAAATTCATTTTAAAGTGTTATAAAGTAACACCCCAAGATTTTATATTTATTTCCTTTTAAATAAAACATGAATTATTTGATAGTTTGCCTTATACACAACCCCGAGTCGATAAGAACTACAATATAGTAAACCATTATAACCAAGCCATTAAATTGATAGGTGTGAATATTAATAAATAATTTATAAAAAATAATTATACAGGTTTTTATTAATGTAAATTTATTGATTAATTTATAATAAATAAGTACTCATTTTTCAGTAAAGTCATTTTACGCTTCAAAAGTTTGTTTTCTTCATAAATGGTTTTCTTCGCATTTATACACATAAAATTTTTAATTAATTTATACCATTTTAAGAAATTTTATTTGAATAAGTTGATATAATTTTTAAAATCATAATCTCAATATTATATTAACGTGATTTTTTATAATTTTTAAAAAAAAAATATTTTTCAATGAATAGTGAAAAATACTGATTTTTGTAAAAAAATGTCATTTATTTTAAATTAAATGAACCATTATGTTTTGAATTTAATATTAAATTAACCTAAGCCTAATTTAATTATAAATAATATAATTAATTACATTTTAATCATCATTATACTTTATTTTGGAATAAGTTAATTTTTGGGCTTAAAAACACAATTTTCAAAAAAAAAACCTTTTTTTATGCACAAAATGTGTTTTTATCTTAATAAACTAATTTAATATCTATTTATTAATAATTTTAATAAAATTTATATATTATATATTCAATATAATATTTTATCATTCATTTAATGGTTTTTACATGGTAATAAATGGAAGTAAATTAAGTTTTACACTTAAAAATCATTTTTCAAAAAAGAGTTATCATTATGGTTTTCATGCTTAATTAAAATTAAATTCTACCAATTATAGAAATTGAATATAATAAAATGGATTCCATATTTTTAATAATAATAATTAATATAATTTAATATAATCAACTTAATTTTCTATCATAGTGAATAGTAAAAATAGTAAAATTTTGTTACCACAGTTAAGGTTAAAATAAGTTTACCTGGGGTTGAACCATGAGATAAAGGTAGTATTTCCACATGAACCTATAAAATTCATATTGGTTGAAAATATTTCAATATTATATTATCCAAACTTTTAATCCCTAGCCATTTGGATACACATTCCTATGAAATTTACCTTATATCATTGAAATCTTTTATAAATTTTTATGTGTGTCCCTCCCCTCACTTATAAAAGGGCACCTATTTTCCTCCCTTATTCATGCCATTGAGCCTTATATATAAGAAACTAAATTCTATAAAACCATCCTATAATCATTCCATTCATACTAGATCTTCTATTATTTTCCTAAGAGCAATCCTTCAAGGCTTAAGGAGTAATCCAAAGGTGGTTTCTCAAAGAAGGGGTATAGGTCTTAACTAAACCCTTTCAATTTTATTTATTTTTCTACTTCATATAAGATTTTTGAATCCATAAAAAACATGATAAATTCACTAATATTAATATATATATATATATGTTATTATTATGATGAAACAACCATTTATTTCCACTTATCAATCCAATGGGAGATGAAAATATCACTTGTGCATATGTGTGTACTACCGCCTCCACGTAGCGATACAACTCATTTTCCACCACCATAATTTATGGTTGGTTATTATGATAGATTTAATGCACATATATAATACTTATGTTATAATAATTATTATTTAAAGGTGAATTAATATTTACCTTTCTTTCATTCCTTCCATTAAAAAATGGAAACGTCACTCATGCATACATACAGACTATCATCTCTATATAGTGATGTAATTAATTTTTCATCATTGTATTATATGAATGGTTATAAATATGTATATAATGAATATATATTATATTTATATCAGTATTATAATTCTGAATATGAAGGAACCATGATCAAAGTGCAAGGCCTATAACCACATAACTAAAACATGCATGAAAAATGAAGCAATTAACACCTAGAATGATGATGGTAATGAGAGATTTTTAATGAACTGTTGAAAAGATATTATAAGTAAACCATGTATAGTATTATAGTTATGATTATGGTTGTGTTATATAATTTTAATAAATTAAAATCTATTATACATGAGGTTATAGTTCTTACGAAGCAAGACAGACTTGAGGTAATGGTTTTATGTTACAATCTCATTTTTACCAGAATTATTTATGATTAATTTTTTGATGATTAAATTGTATGATATTTCTCTCCAAAATATTAAGTAATTTCTTATAAAATTTTTATTTCTATATATTTTATTTTATTTTTCCTTCTGTTTTCTTCTTTTTAAGTCTTTAAGAGGTCGAAATAATGTTTTTAAGGAAAACTGAACTTATTTTTCCCTTCAGTCAGGAATATTTTCTTACATGTACATATTTTATTTAAAATGTTTTCAAGAATTTTTTTACCATTACATAAATATTTTATAAAATATAATTTTACCCATGTTTACTTTCTATAAAAAAATTTAAGGAATCTTATCGTCGTTTTCCAAATGAGGTACTTATGATTTTTTATCGAAAATATGAAAGCAATATTTGTTTCAACATACACCGAATAAAGACTTTACCTACCACAATTAATTCTATTTTCCTTAAATATTACCATACAATTTTCCTTTTTATTTTCAAAAAAAATTCCTTGATATTTTTGAAATTTTTAGATTCTAAATAAGTGGCTTCAAATGAAAATGGTGATTTACTCAAGAAATGTTCTAGTGATATTTTAAATTTATTTTTATCTATAATAATATCCTTTGATGTTTCTTATTATTTTATAGGGATATGATTCAATTTTTCCATCTTTATTCTTTCTTTAGGTGGTTTTTTATTATGATTATGAAATGTTTATGAAACTTTTATCCTTTAAACGGGTTATAATTTGATGATATAATGAATGTTTTATGATCTTGTGTCACATGTATGTATGGTATTCATTATGATATGGGTGGGCCTATAATTATATATCCCTCTAATTCATTTGGTAAATAAGGATGTATGTGGGAAAATTATTTTCTATGATTATGTGCTTGCGAAAAACTTATGTCTTGTGCTTATGATATGTTTTCATAACTCATGGTTGATTATTGATGATTCTGAACTCTTATGTCATATGTATTTTAATGGGTAAAACTTTATACCATATTTCATTATTATGATATATGAATGGATGGTTATGATTTTATAATTTTTATCTCATGTTCTCATACCCTTATGCTTATCTTATGCTCACTTATGATCATTTATTGACATCTATTATGTTTACCCTTATTGAGCATATGATCTCTCCCTTTCTTATCTTTACCTTCCCCGGGTTATGAATAAAGGATTTAAGTATGCTGTCGCTAATAAGAGTGTTAGTTTTGAATAACTATATGGAAAATTATGTAGATATTTTATGTACCGGTTGTTTAAGTATCCAAGTTTCCAAAGACACTAAACCTATAAGACCCTATGGAATTTATTATTATGAAATGTATTTAATATTCATCTAAAATAATATAATATTCATGTATAAAAATCATATGTAAATATAGTTGGTATCATAGGAAAGGTTTAGTAACTTTTGAAAACTAAGATGAAGAATCTTTAGTGAGAACCCTTAGGATAAGCCTAAATATAGAAGAAAACCCAAATTTATGGTAAATAAAAGAGTGTGGTTTCCCTATGAGAATTCATCCCTATATGAATACTAAAAGTGGATATTGTTTTGGTGTATATTAATTTGGGGTTAATTACTCTAAAAATAGTTGGTCGGTTATATCTCGTCTATCATTCTCATGCATGGTGAATGGGTCCTTACTATCCACCTAGTTTGACACTCCTGGGGGATATGCTTAGGTTAATTCACATTTTATTTAATATCCATTATAAAGGATTTGAATACATAATTACCATGGATAATCTAGGTTTAACTCAATGTTAAATGGATTGAAAAAAATGTGACATTATTTATAAAACCTATAAATTATTTTCATGATTATATAATTTCCTACTGTGATTATTGTTGATCATACTATGCTTTTTGGTTCCATTAAATAGATTGAACCAAAAGAAACCATGTAAACACTAAATTTTATGGACAATGTAATTATTTTCCCCCTAGTTAACTAAATGTTATGTGATCTAGAATAAAAAATATTATTTTTATCCTTACATAACTTTCTCAAGCCATGAATTGTGTTGAGCTTCCAAATGAGAAAAGTAAGGAACAATATGTCGTTTATTCCTTCATGAGGAAACTTCCAACTTCTTTTACTGGGTTTGTTGATCCAAAAATTACTTATCAATGTATTAGTACCATTAAAAATATATTTTCCATTCTCCAGTGCTCATAACATGAAAAGGTTATCTTAGTTGTTTATCATTTGAAAGGTGGACTGAATCAATGGTGGGATCTTAACAAGAATATGAGGTAGTGGGAAGAAATTTAATCCATGGAGTGGGATGAGTTTAGGAGATTATTTTTTCAATAAGTACATTCCCTGTATTTTTTTACGAATATAGATAAGGAATTCATTGATCTTAATAAGAAGGATTATGAATCAATTGGTACCTATGAGGTAAATTTTACTATATGTATGAGGCACCCTTTCGGTATTATGATTGAACCAAGAAGTAAGATTGATCAATTCTTTAATGAATTAAAAACATGTCTCTAAAGGGTGTTATCAATAAGAGACTTCATTAGATATGAATAAATCATTCTATGTAATATCAAGGTGGAAATAGAGATTGAATTCACCCATCAATCTCATGGTTTTGATAAGAAAAGAAAGAAGAAATTCAAAGGAAATTCTAATAATAAAAACCATGGAGGGAAGAATATGATTTTTCCTTTTTGCCAAAAGTATGGAAATAATCATGGAGGAAATTATCTTAAGGGTATTGGTAAAATTTATAAGTGTTGAAAAGAAGTCTATTGGGAAATGGAATGTCAAGGTAATGGGAATAAGTTAGCTAATGATACAAATGGAATGAACTACCCAGACTTTAATGATATAATTGAAATTAGTATGGATATTATGTTATCAAGTGCTTGAATTAGAGGGTTAATGATGATGATTGATATCATTAACCTCTTAATCTCAGAGATATAGGGAAATCTCATGCAAGCATTATTTCCAATGTGGGGTGTGATAACAAAGTGATGAAAGGTACATTTACCGTCCACTCTATAACTTCTAATATCTTGTTTGATTTTGGATCTACCCACTCTTTTATATCTAAAAAATTTTCTAATGGTATCACATTACCACCTCAATTAATAGATGTTTAAATAATATTAAAAACTCCTAATGGTACGATGATTGCATCTCAAATCTATGAATCTTCCCTAATTAAATTTTTTAGGAATTTTCTTCCTAAAAATCGTGTTATTCTTCCTCTAGTTAAATTTGATGTTATTTTGGGAATGGATTTACTTTCTTTATATAAATCCCATATCAATTATCAAGGAAGTAAAGTCACATTTGATGTTTTGTACTAGACTATGATTGTCTATTGGTGTGAGTATAAATGTGAAATTTCAATGGAAATTACATCCATTAAATGGGTCTTTATTCCTATTAAAAGTGGTTATTTATCTCATATGTTTGGGGAGGAACTTGGAATTAATGATATTTTTACTTTACGAGAGTTTGTTGATGTCTTTCTATAATATTTTCCTAGTCTTCCTCTAAATCATGAATTTGAGTTTTCAATAGAACTCACACCTGGTGTTGCACCTATTTTAAAGACTCCATATAGAATGGCCCTAATTGAGTTGCTGGAATTGAAGAAGAAACTCTATGATAATATTAAAAAGGGATTCATTCATCCAAGTGAATCACCATGGGGCACACCTATACTTTTTTTTAATAAAAATATGGATTAATATGATTTTGTATTGATAATCAGGAACTTAACAAGATCGTGATCAAGAATAAGTATCATATGCCCCATATTAATGATTTGTTTGATCAATTACAAGGATCTCAATATTTTTCCAAGATTTATCTTTGATGTGAATACTATCATTTGAGGTCCAAAAGTGAAGAAATTACTAAGACATATTTCCATTAAAGGTATGGAAACTGTGAATTTATAGTGATGTCATTTGGTCTTACTAATTCCCTTATTGTCTTCATGGATTTAATGAATAGAATCTTTAGATATTACCTTGATCAGTTTTTGGTAGTCTTTATAGATGATGTTATTATATATTCCAAGAGAAATTATGAATATAAATATTACTTGAGGATTGTATTGAAGACCCAATGGAAATAGGATTTGTATTCAAGTGTGAATTTTTCTATAAAAAGATTCATTTTTGGGTCATATAATCCCAAATTGGTAGTTCTATCTAAGATTGAAGTTATTAAACATTGACCCAAACTAACCACTATGACTGTAATCCATAGTTTTCTTTGATTTTTTGTATATTACAAATTCTTAGTGAAATATTTCTCATGGGAATCTAGTCCACCCAATAAGTTAACTATGAATAGAGTTAAGTTCCTTTGGATTAATGACTGTGAAGAAAATTTCAAGGAATTGAAGAGAAGATTGGTCAGTGCACCTATGCTCACACTACCCTGTAGTAGAGAAGGGTCTGTGATTTATAGTAATTTATAAAATAAGGGGTTGGGATGTGTTTTCATGAATAATTATATAGTGATAGTGTATGACTCATGCCAATTGAAGGTTCATGAGAAAAATTACCTGACACGTGATTTGGAGTTGGTAGTGGTAATATTTTCATTAAAGATGTTGAGGCATTATCTTTATGTAGAAAGGTGTGAAATATATGATAATATTACAATTTTAAAGTATGTATTCACCTATAAAGAGTTTAATATGCATCAAATAATATGATTCAAGTTGATTAAAGATTATGACTGCTCAATACACTACCACCCTGAGAAAGCGAACAAGGTGGCTGACGCTTTGAGTCAAAAGGATCATGATAGATTATCTATGATGAGGATCAAAAAGTATCAAATATTTATGGATATTAAAAGGATATAATTTGAAATCTTAAAAGAAGGGGATAAATCATAACTTTCTCAAATGAGTGTCCAAATATATATCCATTTAAAGATTAAAGAGATGAAAAAGGAGTATGTAGAGCTACAAAAGAAGGTGAGATATTTTCTTGAGTTCATCCTTGATTATAATGGGATAATAAGGTTCAAGAACCAATTATATATTCCATCAATACTATACCTAAATATGAAACTATGGGAAGACGCTCATAGATCATCATTATCTATTCATTGCGGAATTATATAGATTTATAGAGATTTTAAAGAGTATTCTTGGTGAGACAACATGAATAGAGATATTATAGAGTATGTATTTAGGTTCTTGGTATGTTAGTAAGTTAATATAGAGAGGTAGAAGTCTAAGGGTATGTTACAACCATTACCCATGCCATAATGGAACCACAGATTTTGTTATTGGACTCCCCAAAATATCAAAATCTTATAATGATATTTGGGTTATAGTTGATCACCTTATGAAATTAGCATGCTTCATTTTTATCAGAGAAGATTTATCTCTTGATCAGTTTTCCATTATATATGTTAAATAATTGGTGAGGTTACTTGGGGTACCACATTCTATTGTATCTGATTGGGATATGAGGTTTACCTCAAAGTTATAGATAAGTCTTCAGCAAGATCTAGATACAGAGTTGTATTTAAATACTACTTATCATACCCATATAGATGGTCATTCTGATAGGACTATTCAAACCCTAGAGAATATATTGAGATCCTATTATCTATATTTAAAATGTGGTTGGGATTAACACCTTCCTCTAGTTGATTTTTCTTATAATAATAGCTTTCACTCGAGCATTCAAATGGATCTTAATGAATCCCTCTATGTAAATAAGTATAGAACTCTAATATACTAGGATGTATTTAGATAAATAAATCTATTTGTACTTGATCTAGCTGATAAAATATAAAATAAGGTTAAATCCATTCAATGTCATATAAAGTTAGCCCATAGTTGATGAAAGAGTTATACTGACAATCATTGATGAGATATGAAATTCAATATTGATGATAAGTTTTTCCTTTGAATTTATCTATAGAATAAGGTTACAAGATTTGTAAATAAAGGAAATTTTAGCCCTAGGTATATTGGTCCCTTCGATATTCTTGATTGAGTAGAGATTGTAGCTTATCATTTGTCACTCCCACCAAACCTCTATCAGGTTCATGATGTGTTCCATGTATCTCTCATGAGGAAGTATATATATGATCCTTCAAATGTTCTGAACTCAAAGGTTGCACTACTGGATCATGATATTGCTTATGAAGAAAAAATGGTATAAATATTGTATCATATATATAATTTTATATAGAACAAGACTACTCATCTGGTTAAAGTTCTTTAGAGGAATTAGAAATTTGAGGAAGTTATATGAGAAACCAAGGATAGGATGAAGAAGATATATCCTCATTTTTCTTTACTATAGTACCAAAATTTAAAGTTTGAAATTCATTTTAAGGGGATATAATGTAACACCCCAATATTTTATATGTATTTCCATTAAAATAAAACTTGAAGTATTGGATAGCTTGCCTTATACGCAACCACGTGCCTATATGAACCGTAATATGGTAAACTATTATAACCTAGCCATTAAATTAATAGGTATAAATAGTAATATAAAATTTATGTAAAATATATATAAATGTTTTTATTAATTCAAATTTATTTATTAATTTATAATAAATAAGTACTCAATTTTTAGTAAAGTCATTTTATGCTTTAAAAATATGTTTCCTTCATAAATGGTTTTCATCGCATTTTAGCACTCAAAATTTATAATTAATTTATAAATTTTTAAGAAAGTTTATTTAATTAAATTAATATAATTTTTAAAATCATCATATCAATATTATCTTATAGTTAATTTTTAGGATTTTCCTAAAAATATTTATTTTTTAGTGTATAGTGAAATATACAGATTTTTGTAAAAAATGTCATTTATTTTCAAGTAAATGTTCCACTATGTTTTTAATTTTATATTAAAGTAATACAATTATAATTTAATTATAAATAATATAATTAATTACATATGTTTCATCATTATACTTGATTTTGGTATAAGTTAATTTTTGGGCTTAAAAACACATTTTTCAAAAACAAACTGTTTTTATGCACGCACTGTGTTTTTATCTTAATAAATTAATTTAATATCTATTTATTAATAATTTTGACTAAATATATAGATTATATATTAAAAAATATATTTTAATATTAATTTTTTGGTTTTTTATAGGGTAATAAATGTAAGTAAATTAAGTTTTATGCTTAATAATTCGTTTTTCGAAAACGAGTTTTCGTTGCAGTTTGCATGCTTAATTAAAATTAAATTATATAACTTATAAAAATTGAATATATTAAAATATATTTAATATTTTAAATAATAATAATTAATATAATTTAATAGGTTCAACTTAATTTTTTGTCATAGTGAATTGTAAAAATAGTAAAAAAAATACCATGATTAAGGTTAAAACGGGTTTATCGAGGGTTAAACAATAAGATAAAGGTAGTATTTCCACCCACACATATAAAATTTTTATTTTTTGAATAAATATAAACCTTATATTATCCTACCTTAGAATACATTCCCATTTTGAGCCATTTTCCTATGAAAGTGATCTTAAATCATATGAATCTTTTAAGAAATTTCATGTGCGCCCCTCCCCTCACTTATAAATGGGCACCTATTATTCTCCCTTATTCACACTACTTGAGCCTTATATATTAGTAAAACCTACACCAAAACCTTACTATAATCCTTCCCTTGATCCTAGATCTTATTTTCTTCCCCTAATTCTAATCCTTCAAGGGTTAAGGAGTAATCCAAAGGAGGTTTCTCAAAGAAGAGGTATAGATCTTAACCAAGATCTTTGAATTTTATTTATTCTTATACTTACTATAAACTTGTGGTATCTATAAAAAAATTATAAATATAGTATTATAAATATATTTATATGTTATTATGATGATTTAACAACTATTTATCACCTCTTCTCAATCCAATGGGAGATGAAAGTATTGCTTGTGCATACGTGTGGACTACTGCCTCCATGTAGTGATATGACTCATTTTCCACCACCATCATTCATGGTTGGTTATTATGATAGATTTAATGTTTATATATGATATTTATATTATAATAATTATTCTTTAAATGTGAATTAATATTTACCTTTATTTCATTCTATCCATCAAAAAATGGAAACGTCACTCATGCGTACGTACAGACTACCGTCTCAATGTAGTGATGTAATTAATTTTTCATAACTAATTTATATGAATGGTTATAAATATTTATATAATGAATATATGTGATATTTATATTATTATTACAATTCTGTAGTTTAAGGAACTATGATCAAAGTTCAAGGATTGTAATCTCTGAACTAAAACATACATGAAAAACGAAGCAATTAGCATCTGAAAATGGACATAAACTGTCATGATTTTCATCATGTGTCAAATTATGTGACAAATGATATAAATTAATATTACTCTCAAGTTGGGAGACCAATACACATGTTCAAAACTTTGAATAACTAATGACACCCAAAACCTATGGTATTTCTATTAGTTGTTCAGTCCACGTGGTCTCAAGTACTCGACATCACCAAGTGTGAACTTCATGAGAAAAAAGTCTCAATACTTATGAGCCCCCAAAACTTGATAGTCAAACATCATTAGTATACCTTTATAATTATATATTTAGACCATATGATGTAGTTTAAATATTTTTTTCATAATATTTATAGGTTATAGTTGAAAAATGTTATAACCTTTTGATGCGATATGTGATATAAGGGTACAAAAATTATTTTATTTAATAAAAAGTGGTAGGTGCAACTGAGGGAGTAAAACCACAAAAAAATAGATAATAAATAAACAAAGGGGTCTAAAGTAATGAATACCAAGGCCATCCAATCTAATAAGTTTCACTCCCTTAGAAGTAAGAGATCCCATAACAGTGATACATGAAATCTGTTGCTCATAAGTCGTCTTAGAAGCAAGAAAATAAACCACCACATTCCCTTCATGCCGTGTATGAATAATGTCCAAGTGATTATTCAGAATCCACTTGAACCTGTGAATAGTGTAAAAAACAGACTAAGGTACTGTCCTAAGACCATGTAAAGAATTATAGATAGTAATAGAATTTGTTTCAACTGCTTCCACACAAATTTCCCTCTAACTACACAAGAGCAAACCAGAAAGAATCACCTTGGATTTATCTTAGAGGAAATATCATCTACCAAAACACAATGTAAAGACCAAAATAACTGAACACATTTAATCACATACAACACCTCCACCCCACATAAATCCCATGTTACATAAATTGTCGGTGTTCATCTTGAGACTTAGCTGACGAGGAAGGCATCAAACCCATCTCCCTTGCCAAATACTGGGAGAACTGTAAAAGGAATGAGCCACCAGGAGCGGTCTGATAGATAGGGCTCCCTCACAATTCTTAAAAAGATGGATCAGATCACTTAAAATGGTCCTAGTTTTTAAAATAAGTCCTTTTCTAGTACCTATGGATCCACTATGACGAGCTTCATTCCTAACTTTCCACAGGAACCAGTAGCTCGTCGTGAGTATGAGAACTATTTTCTTATGCACTGGTCCCAAATTCCATGTACCCTATAACCAATGATGAAAGAAGGACATATTCAAAATCTCATGAGATTGAAACCTCATAAAATCCACAAAATCTTTCCACATCATGTTCTCCCATTCTTTTCTGAAAAATAGGTGATCAGAGGTCAAAAATTGTGGTTCTCTATAACAGTGGAATATAGAGGCAAGAATAATGTATGGTTACTTAATGCTCTCCTTGATGGGAAGTTCATGGTTTCTTACTCACCATACCAGAAATTTTAACTTCACCAGAATCTCCTTACACCAAATAACTTCACCCCAGGCATCATCATGATTAGACACATCTATAATTTTATAGTGGTCTTTTACCAAGAAAAACATGTATATATCAAGTTTTATACATGTAATGGTAATAAAAGTACTCATAGGAGTTGGGTCTAGGTCACCAAATCTTACAAAATAGTAGATATACATGTTGTTAATATCATCAGTGGTTAACGGGGCATAGCGATGACTTATCTAGATATATACTCTCTTAAGGGAGGAGGTTACATACTTTTTATTAACCTAAAACATATTTTATCCTGAGGTAAAGGATACATATTTTAACAACCCAACCCAGATGCCACAAATATGGTGCTCTGAGCTGGTTTCTTACGAGGCGTCAAGCACTCCACTCCATATGTCATAGGTTTTTGATAGAATAAAGGGCCTACGGTCTGTCCATAGAGAGACTATTCCATTATATTAGAGTAAATAGTAGCGAAAATAACTAGATAAAACCCAACAAGTAAATAAATAGAGTCCGTAATTAATAAATAAATTGAAATAGAACATAATATATAATAAATGAAATGTTATAAAATCCTGAATATCCATGTCATACATACAACATTGGTCACCCACTTGGTTGACTATACATACTGAAGTATATAAAATAAAGTGAAATAAAACTACAAGGATCTACTACTAACTATGATCTATACTTCATACCCAGTCTCCATGACATTGCCAAACCGCATCATACCAATCATAAGAATCCACACATGGAACTCCATTAGATCATGAAACTATGGGCATCATCCCTATCCACCATGCATCTATTCTCAACCTGAAAAGAAAACATAAGGTATGCACGCACACTGAGGTGAACATACATGGGTGAAAAATAATCTCAATGGTCCACCCTAATAATGAACCTATAAACCTATTTTCATAAGTGCATGCTTATGAAATATGATCAACCTAGCTGAGACACAACTGAAAGGATAAAATAAATAGATATAAATAACAGAAACAAGTCCAAAACCTATTCTTAGGTATGTGATTCTTGTCGTTTGGAAAAAACACCATTTTATATGAGTATATTTATGCATGTATATATATACATGCATATGATCATATACATAATTATATAAGCAAGGCAGAAAAGTATAAACAAATCAATCCATAGTATATCCTTGGAACCTTTATCCAATCAACTGGATATCCTGTGACTTGGGCTCTGAGCTGGATGTCATACCTCTCAAGTTGTGTATCATTAAGTCGATATATGGGTATGTGATCCCAATAAACAATACATGCTTTGACTAGTTTCAAAAATGTCTCTGAGCAAGCTACATCACCTGAGGGGGATACACATCCCAGCCCTGGGTTCACCAGTACTCACCTCTAATAACTATAATGAAGGATGTCGTATACCGAATGAAAATATTATAAATTTGGAATTAAGCTAGAATTCATAAAACTCAATCCACGTGTAATCTAGTCAGATGTCTGATTCATAGGTCTCAGTCCATTGGTAGTCACAACATTGAAACTCAAATAATCCCTATGGGGGATGAACCTTAGGCGATATGAAAGTAATAATCACCTAATTCGGTATATAAATACATAATCATTCAATAATTAGCTCAACAACCCACTCCCAGGAAAGTTTAGAGAGTATCTATAATGGTTCCTCCACCAATCCTAGGGATTATCCTAGGAATCAAATGAGGAGATCAAGTCCATCCTCTGGGATCTCATCAACATCCAGTTGCTTGGGGGAAATGATCCCACTCGGAAACCTTTGGAATCCTCAAGAATACTAGTGGGCTAGACATTCCTAGAGATACCACGTATAAGAGGAGATCAAAGATACTCTCATCAACTTAACTCTATATCCATGAATATGAAGGAATCCCAGTTACAAATGGGACTTTCAATAACAGTAACAATAATATTCAATTAAGGATCGGAAGATGGACCCTAGGGAGTATGTCTAGAAATCCCAATAGAATAAATATTAGAATCTGGATTCTAGGTAGTACGTATGGAAATCCTAAAATTTTAAATCTCGATAGAAGGATCCCTGGGAGTACATATGGAAATCCCAATAGTAGAAGGATTATAATTCAGGACCTAGGAAGCATGTCTGGGAACCCCAATAAATGAATAAGATGAATCCCAAGAAATATGTCTGGGTATCCCGAATATAGATGTCACATCAAGTTAGGCTCATCATCCAAAAACTATGAAGCACCTCTAGTAATCGTTGATGTATAAGTAGTAAATAGTTGAATTCATAAATAAAAGAGTGAGAGTGTCCAGACACCAAAATCCACCACTATAATCACATCCTCTTGGGATTAAAAGTTCAGAACGGGTTCTAAGGTGACACCCGACACCATATCTACCTAAACCCAAAGTACTATCTCAGGGTAAATTAGACATTGGGCACCCACTGGGTCACTCATGTCAAAAAATATGAGAGGAATTCTACTTGGGATCCTCAAAGTCTATACATAAGCAAAGGTATCCTACTCGGGATCCTCAGTAGTGAAGGTAAAAGAAGGAATCCTACATGGGATCCTCTAATGATAAGAAAACAAAGGAATCATACATGATATCCTTGGGATGGTATATAGGTAAAGGGATCCTACATTGGATTCTCTAAAGATAATAAAATAGTGGCATCTTACATGGGATCCTCAGAATGATATATAGGTAAATGGATCCTACATGGGATCCTCTAATGATAAGAAAAAGGAGAAATCCTATATGGGATCCTTGGAATGGTATACAAGTAAAGGGATCTTACATGATATTCCCTAAGTCTATATGTAAGAAAATTTATCCCACAGGGGACCCTTGGAAATATTAAGAAGATAGAGGCATCCTACATGGGATCCTCTAGGTTGAAACACAAGCAGAGAAATCCCATAGGGGATCCTCAAAGACAACTAATCTCATGGAATCATAGGTCAAAAGGGAAAATCTCTCAAGGTATTCATCCACAAGGAATGATAAAAAATTATTGGTCATGGTATATGGATCAGGGATCATCTTAGACCAAGGTCCCACTCTTAGGATACAACTGGATTCAATTACCGGAGGAAGAACCTCTCCATTTAGAAAAAATCCCAAAACACCCCTAGGAGTCCTCAAATCACCTCAAGGGTTTCACCATCACGATCTAGATATAAATAAACTTAGAATGTACTAATAATGTATCTAATTATAACTCCTAGTCATAAAGATATAAAAAATATAAAAACCCCTAAAAGGGTAAAAAAGGAAGAGTATGCGGTGTGTCAGTCCTAGAACATGGTGTGTACCCTCACAGCCCCATCTAGGTGTGTACTTTAGCTAGACCAAGCATGTCTAATCCCATGTATATGGAATGTTCATTATGTACAAGAATAAACCCTACACAGGGCACCTACCAGTGTACCTCAAATGTCATGGCTATGTACTTCTCCTTGTTGTGTACCTCTACATGGCATACAACCCACATAGGCTCTGCCTATGTACTCTATATGTACATTTTCCCCTACATGGGATATTTGGTTAGTTACTCAACTACACATTTGAATCCTAGTACATGGTGTGTACTTCTAAAAACATTATCTTCCCTGAACTGGAAGAACACATAGCCTATGTTCTAGAATCTACACGTCATGTGATTAGGGTTTTTGAATGGGGAACCCCTAAAATCACCCAAAACCCTACATTTTCCCCCAAAAGTAATAGATCAACTCACAAGGGGTATTAATTAGGCATAAAAGGGGTTTAAAACTTAAAAATAGTAAATCTATAGGTATTTATGGAAAAAATTAAAAATAGTCTACTGATAGCCTCATGGGAATCGTTAATTTTCATCA
Organism: Viscum album; assembly: GCA_963277665.1. Taxonomy (NCBI): domain Eukaryota; kingdom Viridiplantae; phylum Streptophyta; class Magnoliopsida; order Santalales; family Viscaceae; genus Viscum; species Viscum album. Next base: position 411,229,547 of record OY728130.1, read on the forward strand.
GGTTACCGAATTTAGAAATTAAAAAATTCAAAACAAAAAACCACTAAACTATAGAGTAGTATAGGATATTTAAGTCCAAGTTTGAACCCATAGATATAGGGTTGGAGAAAATATTAATTAAATAAAATAAACTGAAACTAATTTTGATTTTGAATAATTAAAATCTAAGCTATTGAGCATGTGATTGATTTAGAATGTAGGAGAAGAAAATATAAAATGGGTGTCGGGAAGCAGTGAATCTAGGTTCATTGGAAAAAAAGGTATAAAATAATCAATTTATAATCATGCAGTTGTCGAAATAGGGTCCTGGTGAGTCGAATGGTCATGATAAATGCACCTCATCCCAAACTCTCATTTTCTCATGGTTAAGTAATTTAGATTGTAAAGGGTGGATAACCCAAAACCTTATTTAAACATAAGGAAGAAACAAACCCAATGTTAATTGAGTAAATATTAACCCTATAACTCAAATTAAAAACCCATTTTACCCCTTATGAGCATCTGAAAACAAAAAAAAAAAAATTTCTGCTCAAATTTTTCACTCTGTAAAAACATGGGTTCTTATAGTCTCCCCACCATAAACCTTCTCATAACTGAGAAGAATTGGTGGTCAATCACATCCATGATCTCCACTTGAGAATATTTACAAACATGTTATCTTGACTATCCAACTACCGGTCTCATAGCATTCACAACTATCTCCTAGACGGGCGACGTTTAACTGCATCTGATCTGGTACTTCCCACCAAAGGATTACCCTTATCGTCACCTTATAACAAAATATGAGCTCAAAGAACCACAAAAAATGCTAAATTTCAACTAAAAACAAGGGTCACTACCTACAAATGTCCAATGGTGCACTTCACACCATATGTATTGCCTTATATCCCTCCTTAAGTGCAAAATCAATAGGTTTCTTTATCAAACTAGGAAGGATATTTGAGAAGAAAATAAGCTCTGCATAGGGTTGATGCTCTCTCATCATACCCAAGATGATGTTAAGATAGATCATGATCCTCTCTAATAAAGAGTACATTAATATTTTATCGAAAGGTGTGTATATCTCTCTCAATCCACACTGACATCAAACAAGCTGCACTTTCATTTAACCAACACCTAACACCATGCATCCCTACAACATGTGTCTAGGTCAAAACATGAGTCAAATGCCTCATGGATCCTAATTCATTCTTGATGTCCCCTCTACCATGGGGGTACATTAATCATTTAACCACAAGTCCTAGGAAACCATGACCATAGAATGTCTTGAAAACATCGGTCCTCGGATTGCACATAGCCACCCATAGATTTACAATTTAGATGGTACCATGCGTAATCGGCATGTACCTGTATCACCCAACTTATACTTTGGTGATTAGTCCATCATAAAGTTAGGCTTATCGTGCTTTACAAAACTTAAATACAAACAAGACATAAGCACCCTTGGAACTCCTCATCAAAATTGATCACCTCACCTATTTTGGGACTCATTCAATGCCCACCCACCACCCAGAATCATTCCAGTCATGAGCATCTATCTGTTCTCTAACTATATTAGAAACAGTGGAAAAACTGGTCAATAGGGTTAGGAACCCAGAAAATTCTACCTACGAAATCCAGTCTCAAAAAACAATCACCCTAGGTGCTTCGTTAAAATCCAAAGGCATCAACATGTCTATATCACAAAACCCAAGCACTAACCATACATCGGTCTCAAATGAGCTTATAACCTAGATCACTTCCTAAAAAGGAATTCTTAAACTTGGTACAACCTCACTCACGTGAGTTTCCCTCAAAAAACAAGAACATTGACCTACAAGGGTCTAATTCAAAACCAAGGGCCTCTAGGTCTCTCACCCATCCCTACTACTCAAGTCTCACAACTAGGTCGCAATTTCTAACCACCTTTCCCAAAAGATAAAACCACTTTGAGGAATATAAAGATCACAGTGACTTAATAGGGTAAAAACTCTAAACACAACCTACAAGGGCCTTGGTCCTCTATGAGCATCCTCATAAGGAACTACTCTCTAGAGGTCACAGTACCAATGTATAATATATACTGAACTGACACTCACCAGGCATCCATATATGATAATAACCCCTATAGGTCCAGTTCACAATAAAATTCCTAATAACTTTGGGTATCGTACTCAACTATCTGACTAGATAACCAAAAACAATGGTCGATTAAGTAGAATGTCATTCCGATCTATGTAGGAAAAAACTGTATAGATTTTTACTGAGACTTTAAATAACTAAACCTAAGAAAAAAACCCTACAAGGAGTATAAAATTTTGTAAGCATGTGCCCTATCGACCTACTAGAACTACTAGAAATATGGGCTTTTGAGCCCCTTTACCTATAGCGACCGCCACTGGCGGTCTCTATAGGTAACCAATAGCGACTGCCAATGGCGGTCGCTACGTTTCCCTAAAAAAAATGCTTCTGTGTCCCCCGAACCCTCCCTCCTATCACGAAGCCCCCCCCCCCCCGAACCCTTCCCCCCTCCCCGTCGCCCGTGCCCGCCCCGTCGCCACGCACCCTCCCTATCACCCCCCCCCCCCTCTCCGTCGCCCCGCCCTCCGCCACCCTGCCCTCCGCCGCCCCGCCCTCCACCGCCCCGCCCTCCGCCGCCCAGCCCTCCGGCCGGCCGCCCTCCGCCGGCCCCGCCCTCCGTCGTCCGCCCTACGGCCGCCCTCCGCCCTCCGGCCACCCTCCGCCAGCCCCGCCCTCCTCCGGCCGCCCTCCACCCTCCAGCTCTGGCCGCCCTCTGCCCTACGGCCTCCCTCTGCCCTCGGGCCTCCCGCCACCTGCCTCCGGCAGCCCTCGGGTAGCCCTCTGGCCGCCCTCTGGCCTTCAGCCTCCAGCCCCTCCGGCCTCCGACCTCCGCCCTCGGCCCTCCGCCCCCTCGCCCCTCCCCCCCAGCACCCCGAACACCCCCCCCCCTCCCCCGCACCCCGCCAACCTCTGTCCCCTTCGTCTTTGTCCCCTCCCTCACCGCACCACTGCCACTCGTCCCCTCCTTCACCATCCCCTCCCTCACCGCACCAGCTCCGGCTCCGGCTCCCCACTGCTGCCTCTCCTCTCCCTCGTAGCACTGCCTTAGGCTCCCCTCCCTTCCAGGTTTATAGCGCAATCAGGTATGAAATGGGCTTTCACTTACATTATTATTTTATAAATGGTTCACAAACAATTAATTAGTATTTATTTTAAATATATTTGATATGAAAAATGAAAATGTAATAAGTCTTGTGTAAATGTTTGTTTTAGGGATCTTATTATGGATAAGAGTTGGATTAATCTTCCAAATATAACGTCTAGAGAGTATTTCAATGGCATTATGCAGTTTATTGACTTCACCAGAGGATTTGAAAGTGAATATACTAGTTGTCCATTTAGAAAATGTGCTAACAGATATCAATTCACACGAGATACTGTGAGGGAGCACCTATTCTTTAATGGATTTCTGAGAAATTATAAGAGTTGGACTCGTCATGGAGAAGAATATGTTCGTTGTGAAAATACGGATACAGTTTAGATGGATGTTGATGCAAGGATGAATGATCCAATGCATGAAATGCTTATTGAAATGGTATGTGGGTTGGATCCTGAAGGCATTGACATCCAGAATCTTGAGACCGGTGAGATAAATCTTCGCTCTGGTGCAGATCATGATTCGAGGAGGTTTTATGAAGCAATTAATGATGCAAAAACAGAATTATATTCTGGATGTACTTCTTTCAATAAATTGTCGTTTATCGTGGAGTTGTTGAATTTAAAGACTTTGAATCATTGGTCAGACACATCATTCGACATGCTGTTGGTGTTATTGAAAAAGGTTCTTCCTGTCGAAGCTAAGATTCCCGAGTCGTATTACCATGATCGTAAGCTGACAGAGAACTTAGGTTTTACATATGAGACCATAGATGGATGTGCAAACAACTGTATGTTTTTTAGAAAGGAAACTACCCATTTGGATATTTTTACGGTTTGTGGTGCTTCCAGGTGGAAAGAGAACAGGGGAAATCAAACTCATCAAAGTCATATTGTGATACAGGGGAAACCGATTGCCGTAAAGCAAATGCGTTACTTTCCCCTTAAACCAAGGTTTAAAAGATTTTTTATGTCATCTAAAGTTTCTAATTTAATGAGATGGCATGCAGAAAGAGTTCATGAAAGTGATATGTTAACCCACCCAGCATACTCTCATGCATGGAAGGATTTTGATAAGAGACATCCCTACTTTTCCAAAGATGTTCGTAATGTCTGATTGGGATTGGCAGCAGATGGTTTCAATCCATTCAAGTCTATAGTTGGTGCAACTCATAGCACATGGCCCGTGGTGTTGGTTCTGTATAATCTTCCTCTGTGGCTTTGTATGAAGCAAAAATTTATATTACTTTCCACTCTTATTGATGGACCTAAAAGTCCGGAGGATAAGATTGATGTTTACCTTCAGCCATTGATTGATGAGTTGAATGAATTTTGGGGCGATGGTGTGATGAATTATGAATGTGAAATGAATGAAATGTTCAAACTGCAGGCTGCTTTATTGTGGACAATCAATGACTTCCCAGCTTATGCAAATTTATCAGGCTGGAGTACGAAGGGGGAATTTTCTTACCCTTGTTGCAACAAAAGTAAAAAATCTGTATGGCTTAAGAATTCCAAAAAATGGGCATACATGGGTCACAGACGTTTTCTCCCCCCTCAGAACAGGTTTAGAAAGGACAGAGTGGCATTTGATGGTTCTAGAGAGTTCAGCCCAGCACCAAAGATCATGACAGGAGTCGAAATTTTATCGCAGATTAAGGAAGAAAACATCCGCACGGTATATGAAATTCAGGATTTGGTGGCTCCTCCAGTATGTAATATTCGAGCTGCTGGTAGGCAGTGCAGTCACAATTGGAAAAAGAAAATTATTTTTTATAGTCTTCTGTATTGGAAAACTAACATGTTGAGGCATAATTTGGATGTCATTCACATTGAAAAAAATGTTTGTGATAACATATTGTGGACCATTTTAGGTGTCAGTGGGAAATCAAAGGACCATGTTAATGCACGCCATGATTTGGAAGAAATGGGTTTAAGGAAACAGTTGCATTTACATTTAGCTGAGGGAAACAAGTCATATATGCCTTCTGCACAGTATACGATGACTACAAAGGAGAAAGAGACATTTCTTTCCATTTTAAAGATGCTCAAGGTGCCTGATGGTTACTCTTATAATATTTCAAAGTGTGTGAATCTGACAAGCAAGACATTTCAAGGGTTGAAAAGTCATGACAATCACATACTACTTCAGCAGTTAATTCCAATCACAAGATGTGATTGTTTATCCCCCAATGTTGTTCATCCGTTGATTGAGATGAGTAATTTTTTTAGACAGATTTTTTTAAGAAATTAATGAATGAGTGATTTAAAAAGTTTACAGGACCGAATTGTAGTTACGCTTTGTCACTTTGAGAAACTATTTCCCCCCTCATTTTTCGATGTTATGGTCCACTTTACAGTGCACCTAACTGATGAAGTAATGGTTGTTGGTCCAGTGCAATTCAGGTGGATGTATCCTATTGACCGGTATTTGAGTACATTGAAACAATTTGTACGAAACAGAGCTCGTTCGGAGGCATCAATAGCCAATGGTTATTTGATGGATGAGTGTACTACTTTTTGTTCAGAATATATTACGGATGTTGAAACAAAATTAGATAAGCCCTCTCGGAATTAGGATGGTCCAGTTGGAGAAGGAACCACATATGATATGCACAACATCAAGTAGATACAAGCACGTCGATATATCTTGTTCAATACTCCATTAGTTGCACCATTAATGCAGTAAGTATCTTATCACTTTTATTGTTTAACTTTTACATGTTTTGTTTGCATAAGTTGATCATTTAAAAATTGCGTTATCATTTGCATAAAACACATTAATGAGATAAAAGAAGAGATGTATCATGTGACTGAGTTGCAAATTCAACAGTCTCATTATGCGTCATTTCATGATTGGTTCAAGGATTATGTACGTATAAATTGATTTTCATTATGAGTTAAGTATTATACTAATTTCTTTCTTCATATATAATTATTGAATTATATGAATTATGTAGGTTCATAAGCTGAGGGATTTAGGGGACCCCACTCTAACTGAAGAATTTATCCAACTGGATGAGGGTCCATCTATAACGGCTCTTCGTTATAAATCTATAGATGCTAATGGTTTTCGATTTCGCATTAAAGATGTTGAAGACAAACGAGCAACACAAAACAGTGGCATCGGTTGTCCATTTGTCGATTCTGGTTATTACTATGGTCAATTGATAGACATCATTGAAGTTTTATACACACATGGGTTGAAGTACAGATTGTTAAAGTGTAATTGGGTTGATCCAGTGCGTGGATGTAAAGTCGATCAATATCAGTTTTCATTGGTGAATTTTAACTATATGTTATACAGAAATGAACGAGTTGATAATAAACCTATCATTTTGACATCACAAGTGGAACAAGTATTCTTCGTTACTTTGCCTTCGAATCCAAGTTGGCAAGTTGTTGTCAAAATGTCTCGGCGAGGAGTGTTTGTATTTGAACAAGATGAACCCGAGACTGTTCCTTTTGTTTCCCAACAGCTTGATCAACATATCGTAGTTCAACGTGAAGAAGATATTTATTGGGTCAGAGCGGTTGTTGAAGGAGAAATGGTCCATTTGCATGCTTAATGAAAGGTATAATTGTTTTCCCGCTATTCAGCCTAAGATATCATAAATTATCTAAACATTTTATAAATCCTTGTAAGTTTTAATCCTCACTTTTGTAAGTTTATTTAGTTATAAATATTTAGGGTGATTTAACTCATGTTATATTGATGTTATTGTCGGTGTATATTCCCATTGAGGTATTCTTCATTTGGTTCATGTGCAGCTTGAATTTTTATTAATTCAATTTAAAATTTGGCTATGCATTGATTGGTTTTGTACATAATTTGTATATCTGTTTTGTGAGCTTTCTGATTTTTTAAAATTCATTCACAACTAATTATTCAATCCCTTTTTGTTTGATTAACAACTGTATAAGTTTGATTTTTTTAAAAACAATCCAATTTATCATTTGTACACTTTGGATAGTCCCCTTACTAATGTTTTCCATGACTGCAGGCATGTCAGGGGAAGAGGCAGAAGATCCACATCATCCATCTGAGGCATCTACGTCTTAGGGTCGAGGTATGTTGGAATGTCATTGTCTCTATTTTTTATGTAATTAATAAACATATATATATATATATATAATATCTGTCAATTTGTATATAAAATTGTTTTCAACAGGATCAGACTCGACTACTTCTTCCTCTCAAAGGAGACGCCCTGGTCGTGGCATATTATCATGGAATTCTGACACGACTTTTGATGTTTCATTTAATGAGGTATTTCATCTTGTGGGATGGAATGCCCCTCCATTTATTCGTCAGTTGGGTCATATCATACGTGATCCAAATCGATTTCCATTGACCACGAGTGATTGGGCTTCTATCCCTCAGGACACATTAGATCGTCTTTGGAGGGAGGTTCAAGTAAGAATACCATTTTACTTTATTCCCTATGTATAAACAACAATAACATATGTGATTTTTTTCTTTAATACCAAAATTTGAAAGTATGTCCTGATGAGTTTTGGCCAGTGTGTATGAGAAAATATCGTAAGATGTGGAAAGACTATAAAGGCAAAGTGAAGAGGGACCACTGGGTACCAAATGTGGGTGCCCCAGACATTCTGTAAAAAGTCCCGAGAGGTGTCCTCCCTACTCAGTGGTGTGATTTGGTTACATATTGGTCTACTGAGGGCGTTGCGGTTTTTATATTTATTTTGGTATATATATTTTCAAGAATGTGTGATTTGTTTGATATTTGAATGAATTTAATGTAGGAGGTGTCTACACGCCATTCTGAGAATCGAGCGTTGTAGGGACCACCTCACAGGCTCGGGACTCATCACATGTCTCAGATCCGACATGAGGTATTTATTATTCATTTTTTAATTTTTTTAATTAATATGGTTTTGTGTTTATATTCTATTCATATATAGTTGCGGGAGCAAGGTGCACCAACTGATAAAATGTCGGTGTGGATGAGGACTCGTGATCGTAATGATCCAGAGGCTGCAGCATTGATAGTAAGTGCTTGTACTCATTACCAATACTTACATAAAATCTGTATATTAATATATGTATATATATTTAAATATTTCACAGGCTCAATTTGAAGCTGAATTAGAACATCTTCCAGAGGACCAGCGACAGCTTCCCATGCGAAGGGATGAGATCTTTCATCGCATCATTGGTCGGGACGGTCATGGATATAGTTTGACCTATGGAATAGGGATTCCTCGTTCTGTAGTGTCACATGCTGCAGTTGTCGGTCCTGCTGTTGCTCAGATGACACAGCAGTTGTCAGATTTCGAGGCACGACTGTGGGCTTCCGAGGAGGCAAATGCGCAATTGGCTGCTGCGGTTAGAGCACTGTGAGAATATGTGCGTCCAGGCGATGGTGCAGGGGATCACACGACGCAGTTTTATACTGTATTTATTTATTTAATTTAAATTATTTTTGTTATGAAAATATTCATAATGTTTATTTGTTGTAGGCCCCTGGCCCAGCGGATGGAGGTCAGTGATGAACACGCATGACGCATCATATTCACGAGGTGTGTTTCTACTTTTAATGGTGGGGTTGTTATTGATATTTATGTTGGGTTTCTAGTGAGTTTTTTTGTGATTTGGGTGTATCATGTGTGTTTTGGCCTCATGCAATGTTTGTGTGCACAAATTGAGAAGTAACCATGAAACTGATTATTGATTTGGATATTTTTTGTTCATTTAATTTTCAATGTTTAGAATTGCATGTTCTGTAATATTTTTGAAAAAAACACGTGATTACTAATATAAATCATTAAACTTTTTTTGATGAATGGGCTTATTTCACTATTTATAGTCCCCGGCCTACCCCGGACAGCCCTCCACGCACTCCGGACAGCCCTCCCAGCACCCCGGACAAGCCCCCCCCACCCCACCCCGGACAGCCCTCCCCGCACTCTGGACAGCCCTCCCCGCACCCCGTACAGCCCTCCCGGACCCCGGACAGCCTTCCCCGCACTTCGTACAGCCCTCCCCGCACCCCGGACAGCCCTCCCGCACCCCGGACAGGCCCCTCGGCCGATTGTGTCGTTTTCAGCAGCTCGGCGCGCGCTAAAACGGCGCGTTGGGGGGTCAAAACCACCCGAACGACCTATAAATTCCATTAAACAGTACTAAATCAGCCGTTGTGTTATTTTTGAAATGGTCGGGAAGACGGAACGTCAATCGGAGGTGTCGTTTGATCGCGGTGAACAAAAACGCGTTTTTGGTGTCATAAAACACCAAAAACGCGTTTTTGGTGTCATAAAACACCAAAAACGGCGTGAGATGGTCGAATTCAGAGAAAACGTGCTCCAAATGACCTGAAACCACACGAAAAAATTAGGAATATTATTCATGATGTGTAGGAGGAGACGGCGCACCTATCGGACGTGCGGTGCGCGCGGTACGGCCGATTGTGTCGTTTTCAGCAGCTCGGCGCGCGCTAAAACGGCGCGTTGGGGGGTCAAAACCACCTGAACGAACTCAGAATGCCATGAAAACGTACAACATCATCCATTGTGTGATTTGTGAAATTTTCGGGTAGACGGCACATCAATCGGAGGTGTCGTTTGACCGCGGTGACCGGAAACGCGTTTCTGGTGTCATAAAACACCAAAAACGGCGTGAGACGGTCGAATTCGGAGAAAATGTGCTCTGAATGACCTGAAACAACATGAAAACATTACTAATATTATTCATGATGTGTATGAGGATACAGAGCGCCCATCGGACGTGCGGTGCGTGCGGTACGGCCGATTGTGTCGTTTTCAGCAGCTCAGCGCGCGCTGAAACGCCGCTTTGGGGGGTCAAAACCACCCGAACGACCTCAGAATTCCATGAAACTGTATGACATCAGCCTTTGTGTGATTTTTAAAATGTTCGGGTAGACGGCATGTCAATCGGAGGTGTCGTTTGACCGCGGTGACTGGAAACGCGTTTCTAGTGTCGTAAAACACCAAAAACGGCGTGAGACGGTCGAATTCGGAGAAAACATGCTCTGAATGACCTGAAACCACACGAAAACATTAGGAATATTATTCGTGATGTGTAGGAGGACACAACGTACCCATTAGACATGCGGTGCGCATGTTAAGGCCGATTGGGTCATTTTCAGCAGCGCGGCGAGCGCTAAAACGGCGCGTTGGGGGGTCAAAACAACCCGAACGACCTCGGAATGCCATGAAACTGTAATAAATCAGTCTTTGTGTGATTTTTAAAATAGTTGGGTAGATGGCACATCAATCGGAGGTGTCGCTTGACCACAGTGACCAGAAATGTGTTTTGGGTGTCATAAAACGCCAAAAACGGCGTGAGACGGTCGAATTCGGAGAAAACGTGCTCCTAATGACCTGAAACCACACAAAAACATTAGGAATATTATTCATGGCATTTAGGAGGAGACGGCGCGCCCATCGGACATGCGGTGCACGCGGTACGACCGATGTGTCGTTTTTAGCAGCTCGACGCGCGCTAAAACGGCGCGTTGGGGGGTCAAAACCACCTGAACGACCTCAGAATGCCATGAAACCGTATGAAATCAGCTGTTGTGTGATTTTTGAAATGTTCAGGTATACGGCATGTCAATCGGAGGTGTCGTTTGACCGCGGTGACCGAAAACACATTTCTGGTGTCACAAAACACCAAAAATGGCGTGAGACAGTCGAATTCGGAGTAAACGTGCTCCGAATGACCTGAAACCACACGAAAACATTAGGAATATTATTCTTGAAATGTAGGAGGAGACAGCGTGCCCATCGAACGTGCGGTATGCGCGGTACAGCCGATTGTGTCGTTTTCAGCAGCTCGGCGCGCGCTAAAACAGCACGTTGGGGGGTCAAAACCACCCGAATGACATCAAAATTCCATGAAACCCTATGAAATCATCCGTTGTGTGATTTTTGAAATGTTCGGCTAGACGGCACGTCAATCGGAGGTGTCGTTTGACCGAGGTGACCGGAAACGCGTTTCCGGTGTCATAAAACACCAAAAACGGCGTAAGACGGTCAAATTCGGAGCAAACGTGCTCCGAATGACCTGAAACCACACGAAAACATTAGGAATATTATTCTTGATGTGTATGAAGAGACGGCGCACCCATCGGACGTGTGGTGTGTGCGGTACAGCCGATTGTGTCGTTTTTAGCAGCTCGGCGCGCGCTAAAACGGCGCGTTGGGGGGTCAAAACCACCTGAACGACCTCGGAATGCCATCAAACCGTACGACATAATCTGTTGTGTGATTTTTGAAATGTTCGGGTAGACGGCATGTCAATCGGAGGTGTCTTTTGACCGCGGTGACCGGAAACGCGTTTCTGGTGTCATAAAACACCAAAAACGGCGTGAGACGGTCGAATTCGGAGAAAACATGCTCCGAATGACCTGAAACCACACGAAAACATTAGGAATATTATTTGTGACATGTAGAAGGAGACTTCTCACCCATCGGACGTGCGGTGCACGTGGTACGAACGATTGTGTCATTTTCAGCAGCTCGGCGCGCGCTAAAACGGCGCGTTGGGGGGTCAAAACCACCCGAACGACCTCGGAATTCAATGAAACCGTACGACATCATCCTTTGTGTGATTTTTGAAATGGTCGGGCAGATGGCACATCAATCGGAGGTGTCTTTTGACTGCAGTGACTGGAAACGCGTTTCGGGTGTCATAAAACACCAAAAACAGCGTGAGACGGTCGAATTCAGATAAAACATGCTACGAATGACCTGAAACCACACGAAAACATTATTAATATTATTCGTGACATGTAGGAGGAGACGGTGTACCCATCGGACGTGCGGTGCGCGCGGTACGGCCGATTGTGTCGTTTTCAGCAGCTCGGCGCGCGCTAAAACGGCGCGTTGGGGGGTCAAAACCACCCGAACAACCTTAGAATGCCATGAAACCGTACGACATCAGCCTTTGTGTGATTTTTGAAATGTTTGGGTAGACGGCGCGTCAATCGGAGGTGTCGTTTGACTGCGGTGACCGGAAATGCGTTTCTGGTGTCATAAAACACCAAAAACGGCGTGAGACGGACGAATTCAGAGAAAATGTGCTCTGAATGACCTGAAACCACACGAAAACATTAGGAATATTATTTTTGATGTGTATTAGGAGACAACGCGCCCATCGGATGTGCGGTGCGTGCGGTACGGCCGATTGTGTCATTTTCAGCAGCTTGGCACGCGCTAAAACTGCGGGTTGGGGGGGTCAAAACCACCCGAACGACCTTGGAATGCCATGAAATTGTACAACATCAGCCGTTGTGTGATTTTTGAAATTTTCGGGTAGATATCATGTCAATCGGAGGTGTATTTTGACCGCGGTGACTGGAAACGCGTTTTCAGTGTCATAAAACACCAAAAACGGCGTGAGACGGTCGAATTCGGAGCAAACATGCTCCGAATGACCTGAAATGATAGCATTTCTTAAATTGGGGGTTTTAAATTATTATAGAACCATGATTTGATGTCAGATTTAATTTTATTATATGTATATAATAACTGAATAATTATGTTCAATTTACGTTTGTTTTGTTTTGTTGTTTTTTTGTCTTATTGTAGGTTTATTGAAGCAGAAGATTGAAATAGATGGACCTGCTCGGGTCATTGAAGCACGTTTATTGTTTATGATGATCTTGATGTTTATGCTGTTTGAAATTGTTTTCCATTTTTTATGATTATTACCTTGTTTTATCTCTGATTTTGCACCGTGAAGAAAAAAACACAATTCGTACATTTCATTAAAAAAATGAAAAATATTTTATTTAATATTATATATATATATTTCTTTAATATATATATATATATTAAAATATTTAAATCATATTATATATATATATTTAAAATATTTTATTTAATAAATATATATATATATATATATATCTTTCAGTAGGAATTTTTAAAAAAAAAATCCCAGTGTAGCGACCGCTAGGCGGTCGCTTAAGGCCGGCATTTCGGCCACCTATAGCGACCGCCATTGGCGGTCGCTATTGTCCTATAGCGACGAAGCTGAAGCAACCGCCAATGGCGGTCCCTGGGTGGTCTCTATAGGCCTATAGCGACCGCCAATGGCGGTCGCTAATGCCCAATTTTTTAGTAGTGTATAGGGTCACCTCACCTCCTGTGCATGAGGACTAAGTCATCATCCTCCCTACAAAATGCATCAATGTAGATCCACATGTCTTATCATCAGAAAGAAATATATATATATATATGATAGTCAGCCTAATTAAGTATAATTCCACCAAAAACCTAAACATTAAAACACCATTTAGGTTTTTATTAACACTTTAGAAAATTGGCCTCTATTATTAGTAAAATCACACACTATGAGTCCTATAACATATGAATCCTATATGCCAAATATGATTCATGAGACACCTCTTGCCTTTATTAGCCAAGAGTCAAAATCAATCACTAGCCTCTTGTCAACACTCCAAGATCTATAAATACATAATAAATCATAACATACACACAACATGTGCATCGCTCAATTTGAAAATAATATACAACTATAACATCACATATCATAAAAACAATCCCATATCCCTAGAAACCAGGATTTCTTACTGAAACATGTGTTCTTGACACACCGGTCTAATATAAATCACAGTTTTTGACACATTCCTAATACTCTTGTCTATTATATCTCAAATAGTAACACCATATGATAATAAATAGCTTTGATGCCACTTTTTAACGACCCGACCTGGATGCCACTAATATGGTGCTTCGATCTGATTTGTTAAAGGGCCTTAAGCATGCCTCTCCATATGTTGGAGGATTCTAAATAGAAGTGAGGGGCTAGGGTGTGTTCATGGAGATACTATGCCCTCATATCAGAGTAAACAATAGTGGAAATAACTAGATAACATCCAAGAAGAAAATAAAAAGAGTGTCGAAGTAATAAATAAACTAAAATAGAATATGTTGTATAATAAATGAAATTCTATAAAAGTATGAACAACCATGTCATACATGAAACACTGATCACCCACTATTCTGAACAAATATGAATAAGTATATAAAAGAAATTGAAATAAGATTATAGGGATCTAATACTAACTTTGAGCCAGACCTCATACCCAATCTCCAAGATACATCTAAACTGCATCATCCTAATCATAAGAATACACATGAGTGACTCCACTCGATCATGCAACTATGGGCCTCATCCCTATCCACCAATCATCTGTGTTCAACCTGAAAATAATACATAAGGTCTGCATGGAGATCATGGTTCACATACAGGGGTGAGAAATAATCTCAGTAAGTCACCCCAATGATGAACCTATAAATCTTATATCATTAGTGCATGCTCGTGAAATATGCTCAGCCTAGTTGAGTCACAACTGAAATGATAAAAGTAACATATATAAATAACATAAACAAGTCCACAGTCGATTCTTGGTTTTGTGACCCCTATCATCTAGACACAACACAATATTATATGGGTATATCTATGCATGTATATATATATCCTCATATATATATATATATATATATATATATATATATATATATCCCCATAAATATATATATATATATATATATGTTTGTATATATGTATGTGCTCATATACATACTTATATAAGAAAGGCATAAAAGTATAAACAACTCAATCCATAGTATATCCTTGGACCCATAATCCAATCAACTGGAAATCCTGTCACTAGGGATCTAAGATGGATGTCATACCAATCAAACCATGTATCATTAAGTTGGTATATATTCCCATGATCCCAATCTACATTACCTACTTTGGACAGTGCCAAAAATGTATCTGATCAAGCTTTGTCACCTCAGGGGGATACACGTCCCAGCCCTGGGTTCACCCATACTCACATCTAATCACTATAACAAAGGATTTCATATACCAATGGAAAATCCTATAAATGTGGCATTGAGATAGATTTCATACTACTCAATCCATGTATAATACAATCTGATGTCTGATTCTCAGGTCCTAGTATATGGGAAATCATGAGATTGCAACTTGGATAATACCTAAGGGGGTGACCCTTAGGTGATATGAAAGGGATACTCTCTTGATCTGGTATATCAACATAGAATCATTCAATAATCAGATCAAAAACCAATCCTAGAAAAGTATGGTGAGTACCTATAATTGTGCATCCACTAATCCTATGGAGTATCCTAGGCATTAAATAAGTAGATCAAGTCCATCCTCTGGGAGCTCATTAGCATCCTGTTGCTCAGGGGAAATGCGGCCACCCAGCAACCTTTGGCATCCCTTGGAATGCTAGTAGAGTAGTCATTCCTAGAGTGACCCAATATAAGAGGGGTTCCAAGACACTCTCAGCAACCTACCTATGTGTCCCTGGATAGGGATGGATCTTAGTGATAAATGGGACTTCTAGTAATAGTAACATTTAATAAAGTAAGGCTCGGGAGCCAGACCCCAGGTAGTACATTTGGAAATACCAATAAAATAAGGCTTAGAATCCAGATTCCATATAGTATTTCTAGAAATCTTAAAATAGTATGTCTCAATGGATGGATACTAGGGATTACATCTAGAAATCTTGATAGAATAATTCTTAGAATCTAGGTCCTAGGAATTTTTTCTAGGAACCCCCAATAAACAAATAAGATGGATCCCAAGAAATATTTCTAGGCATCCCAATGATAGACATCACATCATGTCAAGCTCTTCCTCCACAAAATATGAATAACCTCTATTAATCTTCACTACATCAATATTAAATAGGTGAATTTATAAATAAAATAGTGAGGGTGTAAAACCCACCTAAACTCACCACTATTGTCTCAACCACTTGGTCTTGCAAGTTTAGCATGGGTTCTAAGGTGACACCCACTACCATCTCTACCTAGACACGTCATACTAGCTCAAGGTCAGTTAAACATCATGAACCCACTGGGACCCTCATTTCAAAACATATGATAGGCATCCTACTTGGGATCCTTGAAGTCTATAAATAAGAAAAGGTATCTTACTTGGGATCCTCAGCAGTGAA
Source organism: Viscum album (assembly GCA_963277665.1). NCBI lineage: Eukaryota > Viridiplantae > Streptophyta > Magnoliopsida > Santalales > Viscaceae > Viscum > Viscum album. The sequence continues at coordinate 411,245,719 of OY728130.1, forward strand.
GGTAAAAGAAGGAATCCTACATGGGATCCTCTAAAGATAAGAAAACATACAAATACTACATGGGATCCTCATAAAGGTATACAAGTAAAGGGGTCCTACATGGGATCCTCTAATGATAATCAAATAGATTCATACTAAAAGGGATCCTTGTAATGGTATATAGGTAAAGGGATCCTACATGTAATCCACTAATGATAATAAAATGGAGGCATCCTACATGGGATCCTCAGAATAGTATACAGGTAAAGGGAACCTTTATGGGATTCCCAAATTTATCATATAAGAAAAGTTATCCCATAGGGGTCCTCAGTGATGATAAGAAGATAGAGTCATCCTACATGGGATCCTCTAGGTCGAAACACAAGTAAAGGCATCCCACAGGGGATCCTTGAAGATAACAAATCTAATTGCCTCATAGGACAAAAGGGAACATATATCAAGGGATTCATTCTCAAGGAAATATATAAAATCATTGATCATAGAAGATAGATCATGGCCCATCTCAGATCAAGGTTCCATTATTAGGAGACAACTAGATTCAATTACCAGAGGAAGAACCTCTCTATTTAGGAAAAATTGTGAAATGCCATCTAGGAGTCCTTAAATCACCTCAAGGGTTTCATCGTCGTGATATACATAGAAGTACACTCAAAATAGACTAATCATGTGTCCAATTCTGACTCTTAGGCATAAATATATAAAAAACAAGAAAACCCCCTGAAAAGGGTAGTAAAGGATGAGTACACACGTGTCATCCCTAGTACACGGCGTATACCCTCACAACCCCATATGGGCATGTACTTAAGTCGGACATGGAATGTTAAATCCCATGTATATGGTGTGTACCCTACTCGGGGTGCCTACATGTGTACCTAAAATGGCTTGTCCATGTAGTTAATATGGCCATGTTCCCCTACATGACATGAAACCCACATGGGGTTTTCCTATATACTCTACATGGTCATGTGCCCCTACATGGGCTATCTAGATGGGTACTCAGTTACATATTTAAGTCCCAGTACATGTCATGTATACTTCATACACAATGTTTACTTATAAAAACATCATCTTCCCTAAATGGGAAGATCACAAAGCGTGCGTTCTGGAATTTGCACGTTGTGTGATCGGAATTTCCAAATGGGAAACCCCTCAAATCACCTGAAACCCTAATTTTCCCCCCAAAAGAAATATATCAACCCACAAGAGGTCCAAAGTAGAAATAAAAGGGTTTTAAAATTTAAAAATGATAAATCTATGGGGATTTATGGATAACTAAAAAATGGCCTACCTTTGGGTGGAATCTGCCAAATTTTCGCCTCTTTCCACGCTCTAAGGCTATTGTATGATGATTCAGTGTGTCCTGAGCTCTATGGAGGTACATATATTCCCCTATATATCATTATATATCTCTATATACCTCTTATCTCTAGACCACATAACTAATTAAGAGCCCCTAGGTGCATACGTGATAATCCGAGGAAGGAAAAGAAGAAACGAAAAGAAAAGGAAGAAAAATATAAAAGAGAATGAAAAGGGGGGGCCAGCCCAGGTGCCCAACCTGAGTTTATGATCTTCATAGAAAAAACTCCTCATTATGGAATAAATATTGGAGATGGTATCTCAATCCAATTCTCCATTCAAAACATATGGTCGAAAGAACCTGCACGAATAAATTAATATTTATTTAATTAATTATTAATTATTAATTATTCCGTTAAAATTTAAATAGCTTAGGATTTAACCAAACTCCTATACTAGGGTAAACACCCTATTATAGGACTAACATAGTGGTTAGAATAAATATCCAAGATCATCTGCTAGTGTAAATGACAATTTTACCCCTTACAAGCATTTGAAAGAAAAAAATTTAAATTTCTACTCAAAATTTGCAATCTATAAAATATGTGTTATTACACCTATAAATCATTGGTAAAAGTGGATTTACTCTTGAGTTCAAGATTAAAAAACTATATATTGATCCTTTATCAGTAATCAAAATTTTCTTTATCAAAAATTTTATAGTATTGATAATGAGTACACAAATAAACATCAAATCATTTTATCAGTGCTAATTTTTTTTCCAAAACAGTTATTGAACACGTGTTGGTGAAGGTTTTTGAGAATTTTAACAAAAATATAATTTTATTTAAAATTATATCCAAAATGGATTACACTATAGGGGAAAAACAACCATTTTAGAGATCATTTTAGTCTGTCTATTTTTGTTGGCGAACGCATTTTGAGTATGGTGTTTTGAGTAGGATTTCTTATGTCCGTAATGGATTAGCCATTTAACCATGCCATGGAAGTCTATGTTTTAAAGGCCACCTTAACAAAAATATCCAAACCATAGTGTAGTGGATTTGAATACAATACTATGTTTTACATTACATTATGGCGATGCTTGAAATGAATGTTTTTCCAGAACTTTGTCATGGTCTGTTGGTATCAAGAACAGAAAAAACACGTTTTCATAAGCAATATGTCATGGACTTGAGATCTCAGAAAAATAGACATTTTGGCTTTAGCTATTCCTGTAAGGACTCGGTGTTTATTAGTAATATTTTTTTTCCTAAATAAATTTGTGTTTTATTATATTACATAATATATACACATACAAAATATAGAGAAACCAACAAAAACTTTATCTCATTAATAATGATCATTACATTAGTCATCTATGAAACCAATTAAAATTCCAAACATTACAATTAGAAAAAATATATAAAATATAAAATCTAAAATGGGAAAATATGGATTGACCTAATCTGCTAGGATCATCACCTCCATGGCCAATACTATAGAAATGAAGCAAAATATTAGTAAACCAATCAACATCTTAGAAAATTAAAATATATAACCTTGGGATGAATTTTAATGAATATTGAGTCAAATAATGAAGTGGTATTTATAGAAGATAATATGACCATTGGAATTGTAATGTGATAATTGGAATAGTAACATGACTGTTGGGAATAGTAACCTAACCATTGGGAATGGTAACATGCCCGGTGGAATGATAATTTAACATAAAAATGATAAATTATTATATAAATAATATTTATAATTATCAATTTATGTAAATATAAATATTATATTTCTAAAAAAATATCGTGATTAACAAACTCAAATAAAATATAAACATATTTCTTAAAAACTGTATTTTAACGTATTTCATAAAAATCATAACTTTTATATTAAAATTTGAAATTACCTATGTTAGAAATATATTTTGATAAAATTAATATCATTTTTAAAATCATCACATTGAAATTGTACAAGTGTTGTTTTTGGTAATTTTCTGAAAAACTTCAATTTTGGGTGAATAGTAAAAATATAGTTTTTCACATTACCAGTGTATCTTAAATTACATCATTCATGATGTAATAATGAACTAATAATTTATATAAATTTATTTTTAGACATGATATATTTAATTTCATAAATTATTCATTAAAATAAAATAAACTTAAATTCTATAACTAAAAATCATTTTCCAAAACCAAAATTAAAAAGTGATTACTTAAAATAACAGTTTTTCTTTCTTTCCATTTCTCTTTTTAAAAAACTAATGAATTAGAATTATAAAGAGTTTTAAAGTCTTAAAAACCATTATATTATATTTATATATTATTTATATTGTCAAAATTTAACTATTAAAATTTTTACCATTGATATGTTATTTTATTTAATATTTTATTCTAATAATACCCCTCTCCTCAAGTATAAATAACCTCACTCCCTCTCCTTGGAAAACCAATCATACCCCACTTTAAAAAGCCTAAAATCTGAAAAAATCATTTTTCTAAATACCCTTATAATCCTTAGGGATGTTATGGAGTAACCAAACTCCAAACATCAAGGTAGTTTTAGTGTCATACAAGAGAAGCTACATCGAGGATTAAGTAAGTTTCAATTAACTCTTCTCTTTTTTTATTCATATTATTCTTGTTTTTTCACCCCCTTTTAAAACCAAAACTTATAATATTAATTAGGTAGTTATTTAAAATTATATTAATTATTTTAACCTACTATAAGTATCATATTTACTATATATATATATTTCAAAATTCTCTTCCCTCTCTTTTGATAATGTACTATCAAAGGTTGGTTAACCACCTATGAAGACATTTCCAAGTAAATTCTTATAAAATAATTCATTTATGATAGTATTAATTATATATAATATGTAATTATGTAATTACATGTATTCTAATCTTCTGGAGTTAATTATATTTATACATAAATGACTTTGAACAAAAATAATGAAATCAAAACAAAATGGGAAAATTTAATGAAAACATGATTTCAAAAAAATCATGTTTAACAAAGAGTGTTATAAAATAGAATCAAATAATTATAATGGATAAATAGTGGAATAAATGGACATAATTAACTTTTGGATCTATGTTTTAATAATCCCAAGTTTATTATTTTGGAAGAAAAAAAGCGACAAAATAAAGCGGGATTTAAGGTAATGAGATTATCGAACTCAAATACCTTTATTTGTGTTTTTAATCTTTCATGAAAATTTCAGTATGGATGTTACTTTAATGTTCCTTAAATATAATTTCATTATTCTTCCCTTTTATTTCTGGGAAATAAATGTTTCCACCTTGATTTTTAATCCAAATACAAATATTTTCCAAAAATATTTTTCTTTCTAAAACACGTCTTTTACTTCTCTTGAGTTGTTTCTTATTCACTCAATAATGATGATGTTTACACTAAATATTTTTTTACATTATTAATTTGAGAACCCTAGGTTTATTCATGAAGTTATTCTTGATGAAATCCTTATGAAACTCATTCATTTCCATGGTTTATGTCATAACTTTGATTATTATATATTCTATGTGGAATGCATGATTATGTATATATTATGATGTGATGGATGGGCTTGGAATTATGTGAAATGTTCATGAACATGATGTTTTTTTTGTTCACAATGATGATGTTAGGATTTATTCACATATGTTATGTGTGAACATGATGATAGCTTTGTTCAAAACTATGTGTTGTATTTGACCATTACTACATGATGTTTAATTTTATGAATATGACACATTCCATGACTTTTTCAAATGTTTCCCTCATTATTATGATGATGATATTGTGATTATGATATGATTATTCTCACTCATTTACTTTTGATTCATGTCCTTTATTCACCCCATGTTATACCTCCCCTTACTAGGATTTGATCTCACCCATTTCATTGATTTATATCCTCAAGTTATTATATATACTAAGGAGAATGTATGGGAAACTAAGAGGGTAGAGAAGAAGGAATTAAATAATGTTTTAGTTTTATTATGGAAAAGTGATGTTTGAGACTAATTTTCCTAAGATACTAAATATTTGGATCCTGGATTGTATCGTTATTATGTTGTTTATCTTCAAAATGATTTAATTGTTATGTAATGGAAAATTCATGTCACTATATTTTGTATTAGAGTTTGGTTTAGTTAATTTTAGAATTAGGGTTAGAAAACATTAGTGGAAAATACTATCTATAAGTCTAAGTATAACTAAATTTGTAATGTTTTGGTAAATTGTAAGAGTGTGCGGTTTTCAAGCATTAAAATCTTTGTCTGGATACTACATGTGGATGTGGATCTGGAACAAATGTACCTAGGGGTAAAAACCTTGAAAATATCATATTGAGCTAGATTTGACTAAGAACTAATGAACGACAATGGGTCTTACAACACACTTGGTTTGACACTCCTATGTGATATGCTTCAGTTAATGAAAAAAATATTTTATAAACCATTATTAAGGATATATAGATAAAGTAATTATTCCTTTTTAAAGATAGAAAAATATTAATTTATATGATCCTAGAAGTATCATTTGTGGAAAAGGATAAACCAAGGGATCCCATAATACGTGAATTTATAATTAATTTTGAAAAATAATAAATTATTTATTCATGATTTTTTGACATATGTTCGAACCTTTTCTATTTTAAAAAATGGTGGGAACCAGGAGAAACTAGTCTAGCAGCTTGTGTGAGGGAAAATTCAATGATTGCTTGAATAATACTACCAATGCCATGAGAGGTGGATTTCAAAACTTCATGGTGATGCTTACCTAGTTGTCTTGGTCTATGAATAATAACATGAACAATGTGGAACATCCACCTTCACCTAAGAAGAATAAACTGTCTATTGAATCCTTTATACGGAAAAGACCATCGATGTTTAGGGGATCTTCTGATTCACTTATTACAGAACAGTGAGTTAACTCAATAGATAAAATCCTTTTTTTCTTCATTTTTCTGAAAAATAGAAGGTTAATTTGGTTTTCTATCATTAATATGGAGAGGTCGATCAATGGTGGGTGCTGATAAAGAATACTAATATGAAAGATGAAATATAAGAGATGGAGTGGGATGAATTTAAGATGTTATTTATTAATAAGTATTACCATTTAACTCCTTGAAAAAGGATGGAGAGAGAGTTCCTAGATCTTAAGAAAAAGGATGGAGAATCTGTAACTTCTTATGAGGTAACTTCTACAAGGATTGCAAACTATGCCTTAGGTTTTGTTGTCAACAAAGATAGAAAAATCAATAGATTATTTAGAGGCTTAAAACCACACCTCCAAATGGATTTATCTATCTAAGGCTTTGGGAATTATGAAGAGGTTGGTCAATGTGCTCAAGAAGTAGAGATTAACTTTTGATAATGTTCCCATGGATATGAATATAAGAAATGAAAGATTGAGTTTCAAGTTGGAGGATCTAATGAAAAAGGTGTAAATAAGTCTCAACCACACACATGTCAAAAATGTTGGAGGAAGCATCATTGAAACTGCCTCAAATGGATAGATAAATTCTATAAGTGTGGGATAGAAGGACACCAAACTCATGATTATATAAGATACATGAAGAACCCAGCTAATGTGATGGAGGAAAGGAAAGCACCACCCATGGTTCAATGATTCAACGACAGGGAGAAAGGTAAATATGCAAGCTATCTCACTAAACCATGGGTCATTGAGGGTAATCAGTGTTAAAAACCACCAAAGACAAAAGAGTAGTGGAAATATTATTCCATCACCACTATTGAGGTAGAGTATGAAAATGAATTTTTACAAGGTAAACTTCTTATTCACTCAAGAATGGAAATATTTTTATTTGATTATGGTTCTACACATTCATTTATATCCTTAAATTTTTCTATAACAATTAGATCACAACACTGATAAATTGATGTAGAGGTATCCATAAAAACACTTGGTGGTGAGATCAAATCAACCCAAGTGTTGAACTCTTATCTTGTTAGTATCTGTGGAAATATTATTCCAAAAAAACCATAATCCTTCCCTTAGTGTAATTTAATTCTATACTAGGCATGGATTGGATCTTTTTATATATAGTGTACATAAACTGTTAGGGAAAAGGAATCTTTCTATATTCCTAACCATCCCATGCTCCTTGTAAGGAAGATTATGAATTTACTATGGAAAATCCATCAATGGTGTGGGTGATGATACCATATGAAGAATAATACCTTTCCCAAATGATTGAGTTAAAGAAAAGTACCAACCTTGAGGAAATTTCTATTATGAGGGAATACAATGATGTATTTCCCAAATATTTACCTAGACTTCTCCCATATCATGTAGCAGATTTCTAAAGATAACTTATACCTGGTTCCACTTCTATCTCTAAATGTCCCTATAGTATGGCCATGATCAAACTGGAGGAGTTAAAGAAGTAGTTGTAATAGCATTTGGACAAAGGGTTCACATGCCCTAGTTCATCACCTTGGGGTGAACCAATGCTTTTTGTCAAGAATAATGAGGGATCATTGCAGTTTTGTATCGATCATCGGGATCTCAACAAGATCACTATAAATAACAAGTATCCTTTTCTAAGGATTGATGACTTGTTTGATCAACTTCAAGGAGATTAGTTTTTGTCAAAGGTGGATATTCATTCTGAGTATCATCAATTGAAGGTGAAGAAGTAATATATTCAGAAGACAACCTTTTTCTACAAGGTATGGAGACTATGATTTAATTATGATACCCTTTAGACTTACTAGTTCCCCTAAAATATTCATGGATTTGATTAATATAGTCTTTAGAGATATCAAAAAATTTGTGGTAGTATTTATCGATGATCTTATCATCTACTCCAAGAGTAAGTAGGAACATCAAGAGAATGTAATAATTGTGTTGATGATGTTAAGGAATTAGAAAATGTATTCTAAGTTCAATAAGTGTGACTTTTGGATGTGGAATATCACTTTCTTAGGGCACATTATCACAAATGAGGGAATTTCTATGGACCATTCAAAAACAAAGGCAATTGAGGAATGATCCAGACCCACTAGTGTCAAGGAAATCCGTATTTTTCTTAACTTGGTTGGGTATTAATGAAGTTTTGTAAGAAATTTATCATGATTGTATTTCCTACTAACTAAGTTAACACAGAAAGGGGTAAAGTATGTTTGGATAGAAGAATGTGAGGAAAGATTTAAGGATCTCAAGAAGAGGCTAATCATTAGGACTATACTCACACTACCAACAAGTGGAAAAGGTTTTGTGATATATAGTGATGCTTCAAAGAAAGGATTGGGTTGCATACTCATGTGGAATGATAAATTGATCACATATTCCTTAAAATAGTTGAAGATCCATGAGTATAACCACCCAACACATGATCTAGAGTTAGTATCTATGATTTCTGCTCAAAAGATTTTGTGGCACTACCTCTATGGTGAAAAGTGTGACATTTATATAGATCACAAGTGTCTAAAGTATATTTTCACATAGAAGAAGCTCAAAATGCTTCAAAGAATATGGTTATAGATAATAATGGACTATGATTTCTATATTCACAACCATACTAGAAAGGAGAATAAGGTAGTTGATTCTCCTAGTATAAAAGAACCTACTACTTTGTCTATGATGTAGATTGATAAATTCCCTAACTTCATGGATATACAAAGGATGGATTTCAAAATCACTATAGTAAGGAATACATCCTACCTTAATAAAATGATTGCAAAATAATTTACAAAGGATAATATCAAGGTATCAAAAAGGTAAGACTTGGATCTTCAAAATAAGGAAAAGGTAGTAAAGTAAGGAAAGCTTAATGAGTTTTACATTGATGAGGATGGTGTCATTCAATTTGGAACTAGACTTTGTGTGCCTATATCACTAGAGATAAATATAATAACTCTGCTCTTTATTACACACTTAAACATGATTTATTACATAAATTTTAACTTAAGATGACTCTGAGGATTGAGAGGTCTAGTGTATTGGGAAATTAGGAACATTACATGACAAATTAATACATAAAATACAAAATCTTTATTGAAAACTTCTTTTACATGACCACAACAATCCTTCGTACTTAGCATTGCATTGCATAACCTGAGGACATACATAAGAAAAGAGTGAGGTATAAAGACCAGTAAGGGAGTAAAAATGTCATAACATGAAGAATACAATACATGTTCGGAATTAGGCATATCAATAGAGAATAATAGAAACATGAACATAAAGGCATGATATATCATGATTATCACAACATAGAGATGTGGTAACAACATTTAACATGATATTAGCATGAGACAAGGCTCATTGCACATGGAGCATGAGTAAACCCTCATTTCACTTGAATTAGAATAAGTAAACTATAATTTCACTTGAATTGTCATGATTAAACCCTCATTTCACATGGCGTGTCATGATAATATTCTTTACCCAATGTATTGGAGTGCTATCAGGGCGCACCCTTTATAAATATTTCATTTCATGCATAAGTGTGCCGCATGAATCATATAACATAGAATCATTCAAAAATATCATTTATTTCATGATAAAGGAATGTGAAATACATACATGAAATTATATAATCAATAAGTATATGTTCATAAAGTTGAATACCCTTGATAGAGAAATGGGTATGGTATTCACTACATGATGATTTGTCTTGGAAAAATGCAATGCAATTTCGGCAGCTTAACGGCATGACATAATCATTCATAAAAAATGGTTTATGAGAGATAAAGGGATATCTCATCACATGTAAAAGAAATGGAAAGTAAGGGGGTCATATATATACATGTCCCAACACATTGAATTTGTAAATAGAAGGTGTAACATATTAAAGAAACTTGAAGAAATAGGAGAAAGGGAAAACTCTTATAAATTTCAGCATGGTAACAGGTGTACATGGGAGGGATTAATGAGAGATAAAGAGGTATATCATTATTAAAACATAAGTATAGAATTATAGGGGAGGTGATAAATCATACCCCAATATTTTTAAGTGAAAATACAAGGTTATAACAATATAAAGAAACTTGGATAAAAATGAGAAAGAAAGCAATCCCTTACTTGGAAGTGTGATCCCGAAGTCTTGGGAGAGGCTTGAGGGAGGATTATTGGGATCTTGGATCACCTTGGGATGATTATAGAGATAGGGTGGAAGATTTTGGCCTAGATCCAAAGGTTTTGAGTGAAGATGAATGGGAGGTTGAGTGGATTTATATAGGAAAGGAGAGGGAATTCTTTATTATTTAGGTTTTGGACACTACACATTAAACTAATCAAAACCACAAACCAACCCGTGGTTTTTTCCCATGGTTTTTTTAAAAGGAGAGTAGAAAATATTATTTTATAATTCCAATGTCCAAACTTATTAAAATATTAGTCTTACTTATGTGGAGGTGAGTCACACCCTCAAGGAAATCATTTAAAAAGTTAAAATATTTTATAAGTCTTGGAGGGTCCACTAAGGCACCATAAAATTAATCAAAAAAATATAAAATCACATTATTTTAAAGATAAAACATATATTTGATGAAAATACTTTTTATATTATTTTATTAAATCACTGTTAGGTCATTATGATGTCATAAAACACATTATATATTTAAAAGGTATTTAATTTTTACCCAAAAAATCGACTGTCTTAGAAAATTATGAACAATTAACCATTAGATAATTTCAACATCTTTAATCCAAAAACTATATTAATTTTATCTAAATAATTTTATAAATATGTGAATTTTCAATTTTAAAATAAAAATTGACATTTATTGAAAATTTGTGGGTTTTGAAAAAAACAGTTTTCAAACCTTAATAAAAATTACAATTGTATAAAAATTATATGATCATTTATATTTAATAAAAAATAATTTAGTAATAATATTTTATTAAAATATTATTTAATTCAAAAATCCATCAATTCATAAAAATAGATTTCTTAATTGAATATTAACTAAAAATACTATTTGTGCTTTAAAAACCATTTTCAATAATAAAATGAATGTATATTCTTTATAAAAAATATAATGCTCATAATCATAGCACTAGGGTATTGTTACATAACCCCTTATAACACCCACATAAGACCTAAGGGTAAGATGTGCGATGGTGATAGAATCTTGGGGCGGCTCGGATAACATCGCTCGGGTGGTAATCTCTATTAACTTCCACTTCTCCCGTATGCAGTTCCGTTCAAGCTTAACATATTGAATCTCAGCTTGGTCTTGGTCAAGAGTGAATCCTAGTGAAACTACATACTTTCCGGGCTCTGACAAATGGGCTTCGTATAGAGAAATTCTACTAGATGAGGTCTTCGCTTCCTTTTTCTAAGTAAATTGGATTTGTTAAATCCCTATATTTATACTAATCATGTGATCATTATTCAATGGATATATTAGAAAAGGTAACAATTCTTAACAGTATTTTAAAATCCAAAAATATAAAACCAAGGAAGTGCATATGTTTTATATAACCATTTTACATAATAAGACATTTAATTAGATCAAGATAAATTTTCATTAATAAAATTTTGGGTCGTTACAATCACCCCCCCTTAAGAAATTTCACCCTTGAAATTTCCTTTTACCACACTAAAACATATGAGGGTAAATCTGTTTCATCACTTCCTCTGATTCCCATGTTTCTTCTTCAAACTTTTGGTTTTTCCACAACTCCTTGACGAAGGGAATTGTATTATTTTGTAGAACTCTTTCCCTACAATCTAAGATCTTCACCAGCTTCTCTTTATATGAGAGATCATTCTCCAATAGTACCACCTCTGGATTTAGTACATGTGATGGGTCGGGTATGTACTTCCTCAATAATGATACATGGAATACATAATGTACTTGAGATAGGTTTGGTGGGTGTTCTAGTCAATAGGCCACTGATCTAATGAGATCAAGGATCTCAAAAGAGCCGATTTACCTTGGACTAAGATTTCCCTTCTCCCCAAATCTAATAACTCTCTTCCATAGTGATATGTAGAGGAATACCAAGTGTCTAACACAAAACTCTAGGTCTCATCGATGATTATCAACATAGCTCTTTTATCAACTCTGAGCAGCTTTAATGTGCTTCTGGATGGTCTTAACCTTCTCCACCATTTCTTCGACCATTTCTAGACCTAGGAGTTTTCGCTACCCAAATTCATCTTAACATACCGGTGTTTTCAACCTCTTCCCATAAAGAGCATCATAAGGTTACATTTTTATTCTTGAGTGGAAATTGTTATTGTAGGAGAACTCAACCAGAGGAAGATGTTGATCCTATCCTCCTTTGAAGTTCATTGAGAATGCTCTCAATATGTCCTCAAGTGTTTGGATAGTCCACTCATATTGGCCATCATTTTGAGGATGATAATCCATACTGAAGTTCATCTCAGTATTCAGAGCATGTTGGAGAATCTTATAAAACTTAGAGGTGAATCTTGGATCTCAATCGGATACAATCAATAGTGGTACTCCATGCAGACTTACCACTTCTCTGATGTATATCTGTGCCAGTTGATCCAATGAGAAATCCTCTCTAATTGCAATAAAGTGTGCAATCTTTATAAGATGATCCACAACAACCCATATAGCATTGTTTCCTTTGGATGTATTCAGAAGTTTGGTGACAAAGTCCATGGTGATGTTCTCCCATTTCCATGTTGGTATGGGTAATGGTTGCATCATCCCCTTAGACTTCTACCTATCAACCCTCACTTGCTGATATATCAGGCACATTGATGTATACTCAATGATCTCCTTCTTCATGTTATCCCACCAATAATGCTCTTGGATATCTCGATACATCTTTGTGTTTCCTAGGTGAATGGAGAAATTCAAACTATGTGCATCATCCAAAAGTTCTTTCTTTAACTCTAGATTTGATGGAACACATAGTCTTGACCCAAATCTCACAATTACTTCTTCATTAACATTGAACTCCGAGGATTTACCTTTTTTGATAGTTTCCACTTTCTTCTAAATTCCTACATCATCCTTTTGAGAATAATTTAACCTTTCCAAAAGAGACGGTTGAGAAATCATTTGTGAAAGGATTGATGATGTTCCCTTATTTATGATTCTCATGTCCATATTCATCAAATCTAAGAATATTGGAACCTTTTAAATTCTCATCAATGAAAGAGTTGATGGATCCTTTCTACTTAGATCATCTGCCACCTTGTTCGCTTTCCTAGGGTGGTAATGGATTTAGAAGTCATAGTATTTGATTATCTCTAACCATCTTTATTGGCGCATATTCAACTCTTTCTATGTGAATATATACTTGAGTATTTTGTGGTCCATATATATTTCACACTTCTCCACAAAGAGGTAATGTTGCTAAATTTTTAAAGAAAAGATCACGGAATCCAACTCCAGATCATGTGTTGGATAGTTTTTCTCATGAACTTTCAATCTCCTTTAATCATATGCAATGAATTTTCATTTTTCATCAACATACAGTCCAAGACCTTCTTTGAAGAATCACTGAATACCACAAAAATTTCTACACTTGTGGGTAATGTGATCATGGGCGCAATGATAAGCCTCTTTTTCAACTCCTTGAAGCTCTCTTCGTATTCATCACTCTAAGAAAACTTGACTCCCTTCCAAGTTATCTTGGTAATAGGGTTGGATAATCGTGAGAAATTTCTCACAAATCAGTGATAATATCTAGCTAACCCCAGGAAGTTATGAATATTTGTCACCAATGTTGGCCTTGGCCATCCCTCAATTTCATTTGTCTTGGAGGGATCTACAGATATCCCATTACTTGAGATGATATAACCCAATAATGACACCTCCTCCAACCATAACTCACACTTGATTTACTTTTTATAGAGCTTCTCCTTTCACAATGTCTCTAGTATAGTGCTTAGATGCTCCTCATGCTCCTCATGCTCCTCCTTGGTTTTGGAGTATATTAGAATATCGTCTATAAATACTACTGAAATTTTTTTGAGGAAATATCTAAAGAATCTATTCATCAATTACATGAATATTTATATAGCATTAGGGAGTCCAAAAGAAATTACTATGAATTCATAGTGCTCTTACCTTGTACAAAAAGTAGTCTTGGGGATATCCCCCTTCTTCACCCTTACTTGGTAATATCCTGACCACAGATCCACCTTGGAGAAATATTGTGCTCTACGTAGATGATTGAACAAGTCATCAATTCGTGGTAGAGGATACTTTTTCTTTATCGTGATTTTTTTGAGCTCACGATAATCAATGAAAAAGCGCATTGACACATCCTTCTTCTTGACGAAGAGGACAGGTGCACCCCATGGTGAAGCACTTGGGAATATAAACCCTCTATCCAGATTCTCCTGTAGTTATTTCTTCAGCACCTTAATCTCCACAACATCCATTCTATATAGATTCTTAGATATTAGCAATTCCCCAGGTATAAGATCAATTGATAATTCAGCATCTCTTCTAGGAGGAAGACCAGAAAATTCCTCAGGAAACACTTTAGAAAATTCCCTCATAATAGGTATGTCTTCAAGGATGGTTCCTTCCTTAGACTCAGTCATATGAGAAATATACGCATGATCATAGGGTATTAATATACACTCTTGAGATGATGGTGCTAAAGAAGATTCATCCTCCTCCTTGCACTTGTACAGAATCGAGGGTAGATTCTTCATATAGAGAGTGTTTTCCCTCTCACATAAATTTATGTTGGCTCTATATAGGAAATCCAATCCATGCCAAGAATTGCATCAAATTCTAACATAGGGAGTATGAAAAGGTTCGCCGGGAAGTTCATTACACAAATTGTGATAGGGGAGGAGTTATATTCATGGGATGTAATAACTGCCTCATTTTCCATTCTCACCAACGTCTATACTTCCATGATTTGTGGTGGTGTTTGGATTGTTCTACTAAAATTTCAGGATATAAAAGAATGCGTAGAACTAGAATCAAAAATTACATTTTCTATTCTTTAATGAATAACTAGCATACATGTCACCACTTCATTGTCAGGGTTCGCTTCAGTGATAGTGATGGGAAAATCTCAACCTTGCTACCTTGGAGGTTGTTGGTTGCCTCTGAAAACCCTTGGCTTAGGTAATTGGTTTGTAAAGTTCCTTGTTTCTTTTTAGTTAAATAAATGAACAATGCGTTGAGGGTTTAATGGAGCTTTCCTATCCTATGTCGTAGTGACGGGTTTTTCTTGTCAATAATTAATGGCCAAGTGCTCTTCTCTTCTACACCTAAAGCATTTCCTCGTCCCCTTCAAGCAATTTTTTGGGGGCTTCTTTCCGCACCTTTGGTAAGTGGGGTGCTGTAATTTTTTAACACCGTTGGATTTATCAATTAGAACACCATAATTAAAGTTAACTTTACACTTCTTATCACCATGATACCCTTGAGATTCTCTGATATCCATTTCTACTTTGAGGGCACATCGGACAATTTCTTTATATCTATCGAAGTCACAGATCATTAGGGCTTTCCGTAGGCTAGGTTTTAGCCCACCAAAGAAGTTTTCAACCTTGAATTCGAGGGTAATGACAAAGACAGAGGAATATTGTGCAAGCCTTGTGAAGTTTTCCTTGTAATATATGATGGATTTGTCGTCTTTTTGCTTGTGGGTATGGAATTCCCTTTCCATCTTAAGTCAGAGGGTGCGAGGAAAAAATTTATCATAAAACATTTTTCAAAAATCCTTCCATTCCAATTCCTTGATCTCTTCCTCTAGCTTCGTATTTTTTATCAATGTACACCATTGATTAGCTTCACCCTCTATATGATAAGTATCTAGAAGAACCTTCTCTTGTTCGGAACATTGAAGTATAGAGAAGATCTTCTCAATGAAGTTGATCCATTGTTCAGCGATTGAGGGATCAAATGATCCATTAATAGTTTGAGGCCTTTGTCTCATGAAGCTCTCGATTGCAGCTTATTCTTTCTTAGGGGGTTAAACTTTCCTCTTGACCCATGATTCTATTCAAAACTTGAGTTAACTGAGAGAGTATCATGACGAAGTTTGCGATTCTCACTCCCATTGGATTGGGCATCTCATTAGAATAGTCATCACATTGATCTTCACATCGATTGTTAGCCCAAGTCCTCCTATTACTGGCTATTGGCTGGAATAAAAGGGAATTTAGGGGTAACACATAAAGAGGAATCCAATGAAAAAAGGGATAACTTATAGATTACATTTATTTCCTTAACTTATGAATTTATAGGCTTCAATCTATGATATCCATGATCCACTTCCCAACATATATTCTTAGGGGAATTTTTTTATTCCCTTAATAGTGGTTCATACTAAGATTATGAATTTACCAAAGCATATCCCCCGGGAGTGTCGTAACCAAGAGTGCATCAAGGCATGTTGTTGTGCACCAGTTCCTATTCGAGTCTAGCTCAAAGCAGTGTTTTTGGGTTTTACCCTTAAATACATTTGTACAAGATTCACCTCTATTTGTTTGTATCTAAATAGGGATATATTTTCTTTATAAACCACTTACTCTATACTCACCAAAATTTAAGGATTTTTTTATTTTACTTATTATTATCCCTAAGGATTTCACTAGGGTTTTCTAAACTTAAACCCAAAAATTACTAAACCTATCCTCTGATACCAACTATAACAACCCTACTCTTTATTACACACTTAAACATGATTTATTACATAAACTTGAACTTAAGACGGCTATGAAAATCTAGAGATCTACTGTATTGGGAAATTAGGAACATTACATGATAACTTAAGACATAAAATACAACAAATTTATTGAAAACTTCTTTTACATGACCACAACATTCCTTCTTACTTAGCATTGCATGGGATAACCTGAGGACATACATAAGAAAAGGGTGAGCTATAAAGCCCAGTCAGGAAGTAAACATGGCATAACATGAAGAATAAAATACATGTTAGTCATTATGCATATCAATGGATCATAAGAGAAACATGAACATAAAGGCATGATATAACATGATTATCACAACACTAAGATGTGGCAATAACATTTAGCATGATATTAGCATGAGCTAAAGCTCATTGCACATGGAGCATGAGTAAACCCTCATTGCACTTGAATTAGCATGATTAAACCCACATTTAACTTAAATTATCATGATTAAAGCATCATTGCACATGTAGTATCATTATATTATTCTTTACCCAATGCATTGGAGCGCTATCAAGGTTCACCCTTTATAAACATCTCATTTCATACATAAGTGTGCCACATGGATCATATAACATGGAATCATTCAACATAATCACTTATTCCATGATAAATGAATGTAGAATAAAAACATAAAATTCTATAATAAATAATTATATATTCATAAAGGTGAATACCTTTGATAGAGAAATGTGTATGGTATTCACTACACGATGATTTGGCTTGGAAAAACGTGGTGTAATTTCAGCAGCATAATGGTGTGACACAATCATTCATAAAAATGGTTTATGAGAGAGAAAGGGATATATCATCACATTTACAAGAAACGGACAGTAAGGGGGCCATATAGATACATGTCCCGACACATATAATTTGGAAATAGAAGGCATAATATATTAAATAAACTTGAATAAAGAGGAGAAAGGGAAAACTCTTATGAAATTTTGGCATGGTAATGGGTGTACATGGGTGGGATTAATGAGAGATAAATAGGACTATCATCATTAAAAAATAAGTATGGAAGTATGGGTGAGGTGAAAAATAATATCCCAACATTTGTAAGTGAAAATACAAGGGTATAACAATATAAAGAATCTTGGACAAAAATGAGAAAGGAAGAAATCCCTTACTTAGAAGTGTGATTCAAAAGTCTTGAGAGAGGCTTGAGGGAGAATTATTGGGAGATTAGGGCGCCTTGAGAGGATTATAGGGAGAGGAGGGAAGAGGTTGGTCGAGCTCCAAAGGTTTTTGAGTGAATAGGAATGGGAGGTTGAGTGGGTTTATATAGGAAAGGAGAGAGAATTCTTTATTATTTAGGTTTTGGACACTACACATTAAACTAATCAAAACCACAAACCAAACCATGGTTTTTGCCCATGGTTTTTGCCAAAGGGTAGTGTAAAAATTTATTTTATAAGTCCAATGGCCTAACTTATTAAAATATTAGTCTTTCTTATGTGGAGTTGAGTCACGCCCTCTAGGAAATCATTTAAAAAGTTAAAATATTTTATAAGTCTTGGAGGGTCCACTAAGGCACCATAAAATTAATCAAACAAATCTAAAATCACATTATTTTAAACATAAAACATATATTGTCTGAACATTATTTTTATAGTATTTTATTACATCACTATTAGGTCATTATGATGTCATAAAACACATTATATATTTAAACAGTATTTAATTTTTACCCAAAAATTTGACTCTCAGAAAATTATGAAAAATTTACCATTATATAATTGTAACGTCCTAAATCCAAAAATGATATTCATTTTATCTAAAATATTTTATAAATATGTGAATTTTTAATTTTAAAATAAAAAACGACATTTATTGAAAATTCGTGGGTTTTGACAAAAACAGTTTTCAAACCTTAATAAAAATTACAATTGTATAAAAATTATACGATCATTTATATTTAATAAAAATTAATTTAGTAATAATATTTTATTAAAATATTATTTAATTCAAAAATCCATTAATTCATCAAAATATATTTCTTAATTGAATATTAACTAAAAATATTATTTGTGCTTTAAAAACCATTTACAATAATAAAATGAATGTCTATTATTTATAAAAAATATAATGCTCATAATTATAGTGTTGGGGTATTATTACATAACCCCTTATAACACCCTCATAAGACCTAAGGTTAAGATGTGTGATGGTCATGGACTCCTGAGGCAGCTCGAATAACATCGCTCGGGTGGTAATCTCTTTTAACTTCCACTTCTCCCATAGGAAGTTCTGTTCAAGCTTAATATATTGAATCTCAACTTGGGCTTGGTCAAGATAGAATACCAGTGATTCTACCTCTTTTACGAGCTCCAAAAAATGGGCTTCGTATGGAGCAATTCTACTGGATGAGACCATCGCTTCCTTTTTCTGAGTAAATTGGATTTTTTAAAGCCCTATATTTATACTAATCATGTGATCACGGTTCAATAGTTATATTAGAAAAGGTAACAATTATTAACAGTATTTTAAAATCCAAAAACATAAAACCAAGCAAGTGCATATGTTTTATATAACTATTTTACATAATAAGATATTTAATTAGATCAAGAGGAATTTTCATTAATAAAAGTTTGGGTCGTTACAATAAAGAAAGAGATATTGTACAATGTAAATAACTCATCTTTATCTATCTATACTATAAGAACCATGATGTATCATGATCTTTGAGAGAAATTTTAGTGGGACAAAATGAATAAGGAGATCATCGAGTACACCTCAAAGTGTCTGGTATGTCAACAAGTAAAATAAGAGTGAAATAATTCCAAGTGGATGATACAACCATTTATTAAACCCATGTAGAAATGGTAGAATGTCATTATGGACTTTATCACTAGTCTCCTGAAGACATATAATGAAAACAATGTGATATGGGTTTTGGTGGATTGACTCACCAAGTTTTCCCACTTCATTGCTATTTAGGAAGATTCTCACTTGAACAACTTGTCATGATATATATAAAGGAAGTTGTGATGCTACATGGTGTTCCACTTTTGATTATATATGATCATGATCCAAGGTTCACATCTAAATTATAGAGAATTCTTCAACAAGATTTGAGTGATAAAATGAATTTCAGTATGACTTATCACCCCTAAACTAATGGATAATCTGAAAGGACTATTCATACGCTTGAGGACATTATAAGATCCTACTCAATGGAATTTAAATGAGGATGGGATCAACATCCCCTATTAGTTGAGTTCTTATATAACAGCAGCTACCACTAAAGTATTCAAATAGATCCATATGAAGCTTTGTATGGGAATCAATGTAGAACTTCTACTTGTTGGGACGAAGTTGGGGAAAGAAATCTATTTGGACTGGATCTTGTACAAGAGATGACATAGAAGGTTCAAGTCATCCAAAAATATATAAAATATTCTCAAAGTCATAAAAATAGATATGTTGACAACCATTAAAGGTACTTGGAGTTTTATGTGGGAGAAAAAAATCCTTCAAATGTCACCATGTAAGAGAGTCGTGTGGTTTGGAAAGAAGGGAAAGCTAAACCCAATGTATACTGGCTCCTTTGAGATCCTTGATCACATAGGATCAGTGGCCTATCATCTATCACTTACACTATATATAATAAATTTCATGACATGTTCCACATATCTCTCCTAATGAAGTACATACCCAATCCCTCACATGTATTGAATCTAAAGGTGGTACAACTGGAGAATGACCTCTCTTATAAGGAGCAACCAATGAAGATCTTAGACTATAGAGACAACGTTCTACATAACAAAACAACTCGCCTTGTCAAAGTGTTTTAATAGAACCATAATTATGAATAGGTGACATGAGAATAATAGGAAACAATGAAACATAAGTACCCTCTTCTATTATCAACCGATAATATGAGTTGAAATTTTGAGGGAAAATTTTCTAAAGGGGGAAGAATGTAACAACCCAGTGTTTATTAGTAATATTCATTACCTAAATAAATATGTGTTGTATTATATTATATAATGTTATACACATAAAAAATATAGAGAAACCAACAAAAGATTTATCTCATTAATAATGATCATTACATTAGTCATATATGAAACTAATTAAAATTCCGAACATTACAATTGGACAAAAAATATAAAATAGAAAAGCTAAAATGGGAAAATATGGATCTCCCCAATCTGCTAGGATCATCCCCCCCACAACCAAAACTATAGAAATGAATAAAAATATTAGTAAACCAATAAAAATATTAGAAAATAAAAATATATAACCTTGGGGTAATTGTAGAGAATATTGAGTGAAATAATTAAGCGGTATTTATAAGAGGTAAGGTGACCATTGGAATGGTAACTTGATTGTTAGGAATAATAACCTAACCATTGGGAATAGTAACCTCACCATTGGAAAAGTAATTTAAACTGAAAATAATAAATTGTGATATAAATAATATTTATCATGATTAATTTATTTAAATATAAATATTATAATTCCTAAAAAAATATCAGGATTAACAAACTCAAAGAAAATATAAACACATTTTTAATAAACTATATTTTAAAGTATGTCATAAAAATCATAATTTTTATATTAAAATTTAAAATTACCTAGGTTAGAAATTTATTTTGATAAAATTAATATCATTTTATAAATAATCATGTCAAAATTATCCAAGTCTTATTTTTTGGTAATTTTCTAAAATACTTCAATTTTCAGGTGAATGGTAAAAATACAGTTTTCACATAACTAGTGTATCTTAAATTACATAATTCATGATGTAATAATGAACTAATACTTTATAGAATTTGATTTTAGGCCATGATATATTTAATTTTGTAAATGAGTCATTAAAATAAAATAAACTTAAATTTAAATCCTAAAAAATATTTTCCAAAACCTAAAGTCAAAAGTAATTGCTTAAAATAATAATTTTTCTTTCTTTCCACTTTTATTTTTAATAAGATAATTAATTTAAATTATAAAGAGATTTAAATTATAAAAACCATTATATTATAATTATATATGAATTAAATTTTCAAAAATTCACTATTATAAGTTTTACCTTTGATATATTATTTTATTTAATATTTTATTCTAAAAATACCCCTCTCTTAAAATATAAATAATCCCACTCCCTCCCATTGGAAAACTAGTCATCATTAAATTTATAAATCCTAACCTCTACCAAAATCCTTCCTCTCAAGACCCTTAAAATCCTTAGGTATGTTCTTGAGAAATCAAACTCCAAACATCAAGGTATTTTTAGTATCGTATAAGAGAAGCTACACTGAGGATTGAGTAAGTTTTGATTAACTCTTCTCTTTTTATTATTATTCTCTTTTTTTCACCACCCCCTTTTAAAACCAATACTTATAAGATTAATTATGTACTAATTTCACATTATAATAATGATTTGAACCTACTATAAGTATCATATTTACTATATATATAAATTTCAAAATTCTCTTCCCGCTCTTTCAATAATGTCCCGTCAAAGGTCGGTTAACCACCTATAGTGACATTTCCAAGTCAATGCTTATAACCACCTTTGTGGATGGGAATTATGAATTATATATAATATATAAATATTTAATTACATGTATTCTAATATTCTGATGTTAAATTACTTTTAATGAAAATAGTGAAATAAAAAAATAGAAAAATTTAATGAAAACATGATGTCAAAACAATTCATGTTTAACAAAGAGTGTTATAAAATAGAATCCAATAATTATAATGGATAAATAGTGTGAAAATGAACATAATTCACTTCTAGAAATATGTTTTAATAATCCTAATTTTATTATTTAGGAAGTAGAAAAGTGAAAAAATAAAGTGGGATTTAAGGTAATGGGACTCTCGAACCCAACTCTCTTTCATTGGGTTTTCCCTCTTTCACAAAAATTTCAATATGGATATTACTTTAATGTTACTTAAATATCATTTTATTATTCTTCATTTTTCTTTCTTGGGATATAAATGTTTCCACCTTGATTTTTAATCCAAATAAAAAATATTTTCCAAAAAGACTTTTCTTTCCAAAACACGCCTTTTACTTCTCTTGAGTTGTTTCTTCTTCACTCAAGAATGATGATGTTCATGCTAATTATTTTTTCCCTTATTAATTTGGGAACCCCAATTTTATTCATAAAATTATTCTTGATGAAAACTCACCCCTTTCCATGGTTTATGTCATGATTTTGATTGTTATACGTTCTATGTGGCATGCATAATTATGTAAATATTATGATGTGATGGGTTGACTTGGAATTATATAGCCCTCCAATGAATTAGGTAATGTGATGTAGCTTATGAGATTATATGTGATATGTATGAACATGATGTTGGCTTTTGAAGAACCTTTGTGGTGTTTTGTTTTAACAAAGTTTTGTATTTGTTGATAACTAACCTTTTTTTAAACGAATGTTTTTGTTATTTAGGAATCAAAACCATATCTATAATAGTGAAGATTCATTGGATTCATAGTATTGTATTCATCTGTATTAGATTCAAATCATTAGATCCAAAATAATCAGAGGTAGAGATTTTTGTTTTCTTGAAGTTTTCCTTTGTTGTAATCAGAGAAAGAAAGAATTTATTGAGTGAACAAGTCATATTGTTTCTAAAGAGTTTTGAAATAAGATTGTGAATTCTGGAGTTAAAAAGTTTCAATACTTTATAAACTAAGTCATGTGATAATTTTATGATCATAAAGTTCTCACAAATCATGAAAACTTTCATGATAAAATCTTTTGAAGAAATGGTAAAGAGGTTTGAATAATTTCAAAGTTGAATTATGAAGATTCCATCATAATGGTATATCCATCGTAATGGAAATTTCATTGTGATAAAAATTCAATCAGATTCACTAAGAAGGATGCAGAATTTGGATTCACTAAGAAGGATACAAAATTCAGATTCATTGAGAAGGATACATAATTTGGATTCACTAAGAAGGATACAGACTTCAGATTCACTGAGAAAGAAATAGAATTCATATTCACTAATAAAGAAACAGAATTCAGATTCACTAAGAAAGAAACATAAATCATATTCACTTAGAAATAAATAAAATTTGGATTCACTGAGAAAGAAACAAAAATAATATTCACTAGGAAAGGAACATAAAACATATTAAGTTGATTATGAATAAGACTCAAAAAGAAAATTCCAGAAGTTTTATAAAGAGTTTAAGAGGTCTAACTTGAATTTAAATTTTTCATAAATCTCGTAGAAATCTAAGTAGAATTGAAGAAGTAAAAGTTGAAGTTTAAATATGAGATATCTTCAGAGTTTGTGAAATTTGAGGAATCAAGGAAATTTTTAAAGTTTCCCATTTTTTCTGAGTTACCTATAAATACTTGTTCAGATCATTTGTTCATTAGAAAACTTTTCAAGCAAGTAGAAAAGGTAGAGCACTGAAGAAATCAAGTGAAATTCATTGCCAGCCAGAGATATCGTGAGGAGGATTAGATAGTTTAATGTTTGTTTTCTGGTTTGAGTAAGATCATATTCAGTCAATCAGATTGATTCAATCAAACTAAAGAATATTGTATTGAGAATTTGAGTAGTGTTTGAGTTTGGTAGATTGAGAATGGGTTTATCCTATTGAGTCCATTTTATTGAGAGAATCAAATCCAAACTCTTCATATTGAGTGAATCAAATCCAAACTCATCATATTGAGAGAATCAGATCTAGACTCATTGGATTAAGAAAATTGGATCTAACTAAATTTGACAAAGGATTCAGAATAAGAAATTGTGGAGTAGTTTTAGCAAAGTATTTATTCTTTTGTTTGGCTCAATTATTTATAGTAAATCATTATAAACTAATATTAGTTAGTATAATCTTTCCTATCGAGAGATATAAGTTGTCTAACGGGATTTGGCACAAGTTTTATTCACTTATTCATAATAGTGGATTTCTATAGACCCATAGGAGTGGCTAGGGTGAGGATATAGGTTCTCACACTAAGTATTAACCATATAAATCTTATTTAATTTACTTTATTTACTACTTTTTCATGCATGAGTATTTACTAAAATTTGATAAGGAAATAAATCTTAACAGGTTATAGGGGTTAAGTTTATAAAAGTTTTGAAACTTATAAAAAGTGAAAAACTGATTCAACCCCCCCCCCCTTCTCAATTGTTATTTGATATTTTGGAACTTCAATTGGTATTAGAGATGGGTTCCCTTTTTGAATTATTATCATGCATAATATAAATCTTTTCAAAAGTATAGGAATTCCTTAGTTTGATGGAAAAAATTATTATAGATGGAAAAATAGGATGATTTCTTATCTTATATCTCTTGGCCTAGAAGTTTTTGATGTTTCTAATATTGGTTTCCCACCTATTGAGAAATATTCTCCTATGACTTTTGTTGATAAGATAAATATTGAAGTTAATGGAAAGGCTAGAAATTTAATCTTTATGTACTTATTAGAGAATTTTTATTAGAAGGTGATGGGTCTCGATACTTCAAAAAGTATATGTGATAAGATGGAAAGTGTTTTCAAAGGGAATACTAAAGTTAAGTAAGAAAAGCTATAAATATGGATAAGTATGAAGACATCAAAATGAGAGATGAAGAAATAATTGATGAATACTTCATCAGAGTAAATGAAATTGTTTACAACATCATAGGATTTAGAGATGTCTTAGAAGATTCTATAATTGTGAAGATTCTTATGAGACACTTTATGAACATGTTTGATTATAAAATTTCTGCTTTAGAAGATATGGATGATTTATCTCTTTATGAATTGAATAACTTTCTTTTTGCTTATCAAATTAGGAAAGATCCAATGTTTAAAAATAATATGAAAGTTGAAATGGATTTTGAAGCTATGAGAAAGATGAAAATCCAAGATGTTGAAGATGTTGATCCTTGTGACTTCTAAGTTAAAGAGTATGATGAGTTGAATGATAAAATCATGTCTCTTATATCCAATAACTATGAAAGAGGAAGAGTAAAGTATGGAGGTAAACTTCCTCTCAAATTTTTTGAGTGTGGTGGAATCAAACACTTTTTTGTGAATTTCCCCAAGAAGAAAGTTGGAGAATATCGGTATGATTCTGATGAAAAACATCAATGGAATAAGTATAACAAAAAATATAAAGAAGAAAATTCATCCAACAAATACAAGAAGAAGTTTACTAGAAACAAAATAAGTATGTTGAGTAAGAAAGATGAATTTGTCTCAACTAAAAAAATTCTTCTGAAGATAAATGTTCAAAAAAATTCAGAACCTTCATTTCAAAAGTTGAGAAAACAAAATATTCTTCAGATAGTGAAGAAGGTGGTGAAGAATCTTATAGAGAGTATCAACTCAGAACTGAAATTTTTGCATGTCTTGAGAAAAACAAAACCTTTAAGGAATAAATTATAGTAATGAATAAATATTGTGAAGAAGTTTTTTATGGAAGAAAATATGTCATCGATTTGGAGGATGAATACATTTAGGAGATCTTAAGTTTCAAACTAAGAATTTCTGAACATGGAAAGATGATTGAAGATCTTAGTAAGAAGCTGGAAGCTCAGGAGAATAAGTTAAAAAGTTTCAATCAAAACTTCTTGAGTCTGAAAGTACCTTTAGGAAGATGAAGGAAAACTTCAACAAAGCTTCAGAAGTAAAAACTAATACATAGAAAGTTTCTAAGAAGGCTCAATATAGGAATCAGGTGAAATATTCTCTTACCAAAAATAATGTTTCATCTGATTCATTTAACATTTTGGGTTCCAAAAAAAGTATTGGAAAATATTGGATGGATAAAGGATGTGATAAACCTATCAAATCTATAAAAGTAGAAAAATCAATCAAAATAAAATATGGTCCATGTCCAGAGTATGTTAGAGTTTAAAGAAGCTACCAACCTCAACAAGGTTTCTACAAAGAAAGATCTTTCTTAAATATAAAATCAAGATTTTATGGATATTTCTGGTATTGTGGAATCTATAGGTATAGGTCATATAATTTTTAGCACAACTTATCTATACCTATAAGAATATTTGAGAAAAGTCAAAGTATAATGAGTAGATTTCCTAGCTTATATAAAGATGAAAATGTGAATTATCAAGATGTTAGAAACATTATAACAAAAAAAAATTTGAATGTTTGGAAGAAGTTTGTGTAAGATGTGATCAGTTTGGTCATCATGCTGATAGATGTATGATACTCCTTCTAGAACAAGTTTCTTATGATAGAAAAGAAAAGAAAGGTGAAAATAATAAAGTTAAGGAAAGAGATTTTGTTGTTGAGACAGCTTTGAAAGCAAGTAAAAGGAACAAACCATGGATACCTGATAGTGGTTTCTATTCGCATATGATAGTCCATATAAAAATCTTGAAACATGTTGAAAGTCATGATGGATGAGAATCTACCTTTGGTAATGACAGTTCCTTAAAAATTATAGGAATTGGAAAGGCTGAGATTGAAGCTGAAAAGTTGAAATATAAGGAAGTTTTATTTATTGATGGGATAAAACATAACTTACTTAGTGTAACTCAACTTTTTGATGATGGAAAAGAATTTGTTTTTAGAAAATATTTTTTGTATCATCAAAAGTTTGAAAGATGGAAAATTCATTACAAAAGGAGGAATAACCACTATGAATCTCTTTCAAATAGGATAATTAAATAACTCATGTTACTTGAGTGTGGAAGATGAAAACAAATTATAGAACCAAAGACTAGGTCACCTTCGAAGTAAAATTATGAACAAAATTTTTAAATTTTATGTTGTTTAAAACTTTCCAAAATTGAAAATAATAGAATAAGATGTTTGTGAAACTTGTCAAAAGAGGAAGATGACTAACAAAAGTCATAAAATATTTGAGATTCAATCTACCAAACCACTTGAGCTTATTGATTCCAATTTATGTGGGTTGATGATACATCAATCAACAAAAATACATTTATACTTTATCACTTTTATTTATGATTTAACTTAGATGACAAGCATCGTGTTTATAAATCACAATTCAGAGGCTGTTGAAATGTTCAAATTATTCAAAAAAGATATTGAGAGAGAAATGGGGGTTTCCATAAAGAAGTTGAGAACAGATAATGGTATCGAATTCATAAACAATACTTTTGAAACTTATATGAGAAAACATGGTATCAAACATCAGTATAGTCCTCCCTATACTACATAACAAAATGGAGTATCAGAAATAAAGAATATAATCTTAGTGGAAATGGGAAGAATTATGTTAGCATAATATAGACATTAAAAGTTCTATTGAAGATAAGTTATTAGTACTTTTGTGCATGTTCAAGATAGGTGTTTGTTGAGACCAAAAATCAACATAACCCCTTATGAAATGTGTTATAACAAAAACCCTTCATTTAAATACTTCAATGTTCTTGGAAGTCCAAGTTTTCTCAAAATCAAAAATCTGTATTAGGGAAAGTTTGATGAGAAAGATGAGGAAGGAACTTTTATGGGTTATTCATCAAATGGAAGTAGTTATAAATAATAGAACAAATTTTCAAAAAAGTTGGTGGACTCATATGATGTGATGGTAATTAAAAATCAAAGTCCCTTAACAAAAGTTGTTGAGAATACTGAGGAGGATAAACTGGAGAATTCCAATAATAGTGAAAATAATTCAAAACATCCTTATCATGATTTAGAAGAATTGTGTGATGAGGAAATTTCATATGGGAAAGAAACTTTGAAATTCTTTACCTTAAAAAACATGTTGAATCTAAAAACATTATTGGGAATCATAAGGCTCTAGTTTAGACAAGAAGAAAGTTGAGATTAGATAATAAGACTTCATTTATCTCAAAAGTTATACCAGAATCAGTTTCAGAAGCTATTCAACATAAATAATGGGTGGATGCTA
The DNA here is from genome assembly GCA_963277665.1 of Viscum album. Taxonomy (NCBI): domain Eukaryota; kingdom Viridiplantae; phylum Streptophyta; class Magnoliopsida; order Santalales; family Viscaceae; genus Viscum; species Viscum album. The sequence goes on from OY728130.1 coordinate 411,274,496, forward strand.
TGAATGAGGAGTTTGATCAGATTGAGAAGAATGAAACATGGGAACTTGATTCACAACCATCAAATAAAAATGTTATCAGAACCAAGTGGGTTTATAGAAACAAGTTAAATAGACATGGATAAGTTTCAAGAAACAAATCAAGGCTTGTTTTTAAAGGCTATGCATAGGTGGAAGGTGTGTATTTTGAAGAAAATTTTGTCGTGGTTGCAAGATTAGAAACTATTATAATGTTTATTTCAGTGTCTGCTCATCATAATTACAAATTTTATCATATGGATGTAAAGTCAGCTTTATTAAAAGGTGAGATTGAGGAAGAAGTTTATATTAAACAACCTTGTGGGTTTCTACTTGATGACGATGAAAACAATGTTTTTAAATTGAATAAGGATTTTTATAGGATGAAACAAACTCCATGTGTTGGGTATTCAAAACTTTAAAATTGTTTGAGAATGTTAAATTTTTCTAAAGGAAAATTTGATAGAAACTTATATGTGAAAGATGTTGAATCCAGAGCTCTGATTGTAATTTTTTATGTGGATGATATAATTTTTGATGGGGATAGAGAAGATGTTTGTAAAATATTTTCTGAAGAAATGAAGAGGAATTTTGAAATGTCAATTCTAGGAGAATTAACTTTCTTCTATGTCTTAAAAGTTTAAAAAAGGAAAATAAATTTTCTTATCATAAGAAAAGTATTCTAGGGAATTATTAAAGAAGTTTGGGATGGAAGAATCCAAATAAGTTTCAACTCTTATTTCAGTGACCACAAAGTTGAGTAAATATTAACCCAGAACAAGCTTGAATTAGAAATACTTTAGGAAGATGATAGGAAGTCTTCTTTACCTTACAGCCTCAAGGCCTAATATTTTTTATGTTATGAATTTGTGTGTAATGTATCAAAGTAATCTAAAAGAATCACATATGTTGGTAGCAAATAGGATTCTAAGATAAGTAAAAGGAACAACTTCACATTTTTTTTTATACAAAATAAATAGTGATATAAAGTTTCATGGTTATACTAATACCGATTGGGATGGATATTGTAATGATATAAAATCAACCTCATGAGGAACATTTTTCTTGGGTGAATGTTGTGTGAGTAGGAATAGTAAGAAACAAAGTTTAGTAAATTTGAGAACATCTGAATCTAAATATGTTGCAGCTACTAAAGATTGTACTCAAATGTTGTGGATGAAAGTTCAAATGGAAGATTTGAAAGTAAAATTTTCTAAATCATTGAAGATACTTTGTGATGATCAGAGGTAAATTGATATTTCTAAGAATAATGTACAACATTCAAGATAAAAACACATTGATATAAATTTTTAATTTATAAAAGAGAAAGTTTCTACTAGAGATGTCTTATTGGGTCACATTTTAACAAAGTATCAGATTGATGATATCTTTACAAAAGAAATTCTGAAAGAAATTATTGTTGAATTATGGCTACAACTTCATGTTCAACCTCCACTAATTAATTCCTAAAACTCATAAGGAATACCCCCACTGTGCTTTGGATTATATTGACAAAGGGGGAAAGAAAGTAACAAATTTTTACTTTGTAATAAGTTTTTACTTATCTTTATTAAATAAATCTTATGTTTTGGTTATCATAAAATAGGGGAGAGAAAAAGAAAATTGAGAAAAAGAAAATTGATGGGGTTATCTTTACATGGATGAAAAAATTTCTTGCCACTGAGGGATGGAATTCCTTCAAAAACATTACTTTAACCAGTAATGTGGTTTCAGGACACTCTCTTTTGATAAAGGATATGTTTTGATAAAAGTTAAAAAAAACTTGAGTTTTTATGGAAGATTAGTTGTAAAAAATTCTGAGAGTTGGAAAAGTTATTAACAAGGGTTTTCAATAAATCCAAAAGGGGGATTGAAGAACCTTTGTGGTTTTTGTTTTAACAAAGTTTTTTATTTCTTGAAAACTAATATTTTTGTAAAAATAATGTTTTTATTATTCAGAAATAGGACCCATATCCATCATAATTAAGACTCATTGGATTCAGAGTATCATATTCATCTATATTGGATTCAGATCATTGGATCCAAAAAGAATCAGAGGCAGAAATTATTGTCCGCTGGAAGTTTTCCTTTGTCTGAGAAAAAAAGAAGTTTATAAGTGAAGAAGTTGTATTATTACTAAAGAGTTTTTAAAGAAATTATAAATTCAAGAGTCCAAAATTTTTAATACTTTATAAATGAAGTCATACAATGATTTGATGGTCATAAAGTTCTCAAAATAATGAAAACTTTCATGATAAAAGCTTTTGAAGAAATGGTGGAGAGGTTTGATGAATTTCAAAGTTGCATTATGAAAATTCAATTGTAATGGGATATCCATCATAATAGGAATTCCATAACAATGGGAATTACATAATAATGAGAATTCAATTAGATTCATTAAGAAGGATATAGAATTTTTTTTCACTAATAAGGATACAAAATTTGGATTCATTGAGAAGGATACAGAATTCGGATTCATTGAGAAGCATATAGAATTTGGATTCACTGAGAAATAAATAGAATTCAGATTTACTGAAAAAGAAATAGAATTTGAATTCCATGAGAAATAAATAGAAACAAGATTCACTGAGAAAGAAACAAAATTTGGATTCACTAAGAAATAAACAAAAACAGAATTCACTAAGAAAGAAATAAAAATCATATTGAGCTGATTATGAAGAAGACTCAAAAAGAAATTCCAGAAGTTCTATGAAGAGTTGAAGAGTTCAAACTTGAATTTCAATTTTTCATAAATCTTGAAGAAATCCAAGGAGGATTGAAGAAGTCAAAGTTTAAGTTTAAATGAAAGATATCTTCAGGGTTTTTGAAATTTGAGGAAGTAAGAAAAGTTTTCAAGTTTCTCAATTTTGTTCATAAATACTTGCTTAGATCATTCATTCATTAGAAAAATTTTCATAGAAGAAGAAAAGGTAGAGCATTGAAGAAATCAAGTGAAAGTCATTATAGGCTAGAGATCTCATGAGGAGGTTCAAACAGGTGAATTTTTGTTTACTATTTTGAGAAAGATTGTATTGAGAAGATTGTATTTAGTTAATCAGATTGATTCAATCGAACTGAAGAATATCCTATTGATAATTTGAGTAGAGTTTGAGTTTTAAAAATTGAGAATGGGTTTACTGTAGTGAGTCCATCGCATTAAGAGAATTGGATCTAGACTCTTCGTATTGAGAGAATCAGATCCAGACCCATTGTATTGAGAGAATCAGATTCAGACTCATCAGATTGAGAAAATCAGATCCGATCAAATCAGACTGAGGATTTGGACTGAGCAATTATGGAGCAGTTTCAACAAAGTCTTTATTATTATTTTTGGATCAATTATTTTATAATCAATCATTGTAAACTGACAGGATTGAGTATAATATTTCCTATCAGGATATATAAGTTGTCTAACATGAGTTAGCATAAGTTGTATTCACTTCTTCATAATATTGGATTTCTATAGACCCACGAGAGTGGATATGGAAAGGATATAGGTTCTTACACTGAGGTCAAACCTTGTAAATCTTATGTTCTTTACTTTATTTAATACTTTTTCAAGCATGATTATTTACTAAAATTTGATAAGAAAATAAATCTTAATATGTTTTAGGGGTTAATTTTCAAAAAGTTTTGAAACTTATAAAAAATGAACAATTGATTCAAACCCTCCTTCTCAGTTGTTATTTGATCCTTTGGAACTTCAGCTTTGTTCACACTAATGATGTTATGATTTATGAATATATGTTATAAATAAACATGATGATATCTTTGTTCAAAACTATATGTGGTATTTGACCACTAAGACATGATGTTTCATTCTATATATATGCCATTTTCCATGACTTTGATAAATGTTTCCCTCATGATTATGATGATCCTATACTTATGATTGATTATGCTCACCCATGCACTTTTGATTCTTGTCCTTTATTTACCCCATATTATAACTCCTCTTATTGGGTGTTTATATTACCCCTTTCATTGATGTATATCCTCAAGTGATTACTTATACTAAGTAGAATGTGAGGTCCACTAAGAGGATAGAGTAGAAGGAATTGAATAATTTTTTAATTTTATTATGTAAAAGTGATGTTTGATCCTAATTTACCCATACTAAACCTTTTTATCCTAGATTGTATCACTATTATGTTGTTTATATTCAAAATAATGTAATATTTATGTAATTAAAAAGTCAGGTCGTTATAATTCCATGGAACCTAAAAAAGTTTTTTCCATTTTCTTTATCGATTTTTAATTTCAAACCAAACATTGATAGATTTTCCCTAATTCCACTAAAAATTTTTAGAGTTATGTCTAACATCCAAAACGCGATAGAAGAATTTCACACTCCTATCGTGGGGTGTGGAAAAAGAAAATTTTATTTTTTCTAATGCAACATAGAGGATGACCAGGTTCATCTCACTTTAGTAGTATTGTAGTTAATCAACCACTAATTCCAAATTCACCTAATATTATTCTTTTGTGATGTTTTTTATTTATTTATTAAAACAATGCACTTTTAGGGTTTTGGGTTTTAAAAAATAAATGCAATGCAATAAAATAACACTATCCTAACATGCAAGTGAAAATGGAATGAAATTAGGGAGAAAGGTCTCAGTCCAAGGTTTGATAACATGGGTTCATTCATTATTTATTTATTGTTTAAATTCAATTTTATAATTAGTTTGATGAAACCTCATTAAAAAATTACTTTCTTTTGATTTATTGAGTGAGTGATTTTATCATACCTATAGTGCACCAAATCCCACCTCCTCCAATAGTCAAATAGGATAACACCTCAATCGAGAATACAATTACTAAAAAACTCATCTCCACCTTATATCTTTTCATCCCTTTATTTAACCCCTACTCCACTTTATGGAGGGTTTTCCCAAGAGAAGAGAGTGAAAAATAATGAATCGAAGAAAAGGAATGGAATTGAAAATAATGTCATGATAAATGACTGCTGCACCCATGAAATACTCTCACATCCACCACAAATAGAATAAAAACATTTTATGTTGAAGTTCAATAATTAATAACACCATGAAACCTACCCCAGGGACAAGCCTCAAGTTAGTCACTTTCCATTGCAAATTAAAAATAGATCAAGATGGAAAGATTAAAGAGAGAAGGAAATATTATTAGGAGAGAGGGAGGGAGAGAGAGATATGGAAGAATAATGGGAAACAATTGAATTAAAAATATGAATATTCATTTAATTACAAAAGGAATTGAAAATAAAAAGAAAATAAAAAATATAACATCTTGAGATTTTAAAACAAAACACTATACAAGATACGCCACATTGAGTTTAAACAAATGACTAAATATTATTATTTAAATGTGATAGTTATCACATGACTGTTGAAATGGAGAGAATGAATGAGATTAACTAAATTATTAAAATATAATTTACCTATGTTTATAAAATTAATTAACTGGTTACCAATTAATTAGAAATGAAAATAAAAAACCAATTGAATATAAAGGATGTGTTTTTATAAAAAGACTATTTTTATGCCCATAATGGAATTTTATCTTAATAAATAAAATTAATCACTATTAGTGAAATATAATAATTAAATTTATATATTATATACTAAATAAAAAATTTAAATTCTTCCAATATGTTTTATAGACTTAAGATAAGAATAAATCCAATTTTAAGTAAAAAATCTATATTTTTCTAAAAGGCAATTTTGCCACCTTTTAATGGCATATCTATTTTAAAACTAAATTTTGACACTTATAAATTTTATTTTAAAAATTAAACTTCATTTTTTGAATTGTAATATCAAAAATATCTTAGGGAGAATTTTTTTTTTATTTTTTGGAGAAGTTTCATTTTTTATGAATAGTAAAATATACTGACTTTTAATTGAAAAGTGCATTTTCGTCTAATTTATTTATATTGTTAAATTATATTTTAAATTAGTTTTAAAGTATAATTAGTTCAATTATACATCAATAAATCCAATTTAGGTTATTGGAATCAATTTCATATTGAAATTGGATATAAAAATATTTTGAACTTTTGAACTTTTTCACTTTAAAAACCCACTTTCCCGTTGTGTCTACAGGATTACTTTTAGATCTAATTTTTTCATTTTTTTAAATTAAATTTAGTAAAATTTATTAAATATTTTTAATTAGAGGTTAAAAATTTTTATTAAGGTAATTTTCATTTTTATCCATAACAACTTTACTGTGGTAAAAAAGAAATATTTACCACGGTGTAGGTAAAATAATGAAATAGGTTAAAGTTAAAAGGTAAAAGCATAAAATACCTAAAAAATAAAAACAATAAATGGGTTTTTTATGTTTTTATCAACCATATCCAGAATTTATAACATTAATTATAAATCTAATTCTTTGTAATTAATTTCACCTCAATGTGGTTGTCTTTAAATATAAAATAATCATTATTTAATCACTTAAAACCACCCCTCCTCAAGTATAAATACCACACCATTTATCCTAAAAATACTTTAAACTCCTAAAATATCTTAAAAAACCTATCATACAAACTCTCACCACCTATAATTGCTTCTTATATCACCAAAATAATAAATCCAAGGTCCTCAAGGGATCCTTCAAGGAGGTGATATTCAAGATATAGTTTTCTCAAAGCACCTCTCTTAATTTATTTTCTTCATATACTTTCTTCTCAACTACTTAATCCATAAATTCATGATAACTCCATAATAATTTATATAGTATAGTGTTATATTAATAATTTAATATCTTATATTATTTCATTTCTCATCTTCTATTATTTAAAGAAATTAAACTATTGTCCAAATTATGGTAGTTTACCATCTCAGTGAATAATGATTTTTTATTTTCCATTACCACCTTCATGTATGGTCATAAAAGTATTATTATGGTTAAATAATATTTTAATAGGTATATTATAATATATTTCATGTTCTTTAATTAATATATAAACATAATATTAAATAAAATGATACTTGTTTGGGATGTTCAGAAAAACCACCCAAATAAACTGAACATTTATCATTAACGTTTTATAAAATGAATTATCCTCATACAAGAAATAAAAATGATATATGGGACCATTTATACATATGGAATTTAATTAATACTATTTCATTCCACTTCTATAGTTTTAATCTTATTTTAAAAGAACATCCATAATTATACACAAATGAACCAATCATGAAACCATGAAACGAACGCACCTAAAACCATGAAAATAATGAAATATTATTAATGAACGAGTAATAATATGTTATAAAATAATCACATAAGGTATTTTAAATATTAATATATTTATTTAATTAGTTAATATGATTATTTAAATCATTATACAAGAGTTTATAGTACACAAAAATATAGGTAATGGTTTCTCATCTCACTTTTTACTTTTGTGATGTATATCCCTTATTCACCACTAATTTATTTTTTGTGGTGTATATACTATAAATTGATATATAATATCATTAATCTCATTATATTCATGTTATTAAATGTTTCATATTATAATAATTACTTTTATGGTGCATACAATTCGACTGATTACAAAGTGTAAGGAATTTCTTAACCCAATTTCCATTCTTTGGGTTAAACTTCTACTTCTTGATTATGTCATATTAAAATTATGTATGAAATTAATTTTGTAAATATTATGTTTTAAATACACTTTTTTATGTTTATTTACATTATATACATATATTTTATTCATTTTATTAATTTTATTAATTTTCAATTAAACAATATGATATTTATAAGGGACTTTCTTTTAAAAACATCTTTTTAAAGTTACCCTTAAAACTCTCTTTTTATTCCATGTCCATGTTTTCTAAAATTATTTCCATTTTTTTTAATATTCTCTAGTGATAGTTAAATTCATTCCTAATCATGTTTTGATTTAAAAAAAATTAAAGTATTCTTTTTTTTGTTTTCTAAAAGAGGTTCTTTGTAACTTTTTTGACTAAAATATAGAAGGAATATTTTTTTCAACTTATATAAAATGAGAGACTTTTCTCATTGTCATGAAATATTAATTATTTAAAGATTAATTTTCAAGTTTACATGGTTATTTTCAAATAAAATTTTTTCCTTTGTAAGTGCTAATATTTTCAAAAAAATATGTGATTTAAAAATAAAAGGGTTATTTTCCTTAAGAATATTTTTATAATGTAAGTGTTCATGTTTTATGATTATTATATGATGATTGGAAATTGTTTATAATGATGGGTAATTATATTATAAACCAATTATTGGTGGTTACATTATAAACCAATAATGATTTGTTACGTGATAAACCAATGATGGGTGGTTCCGTGATAAACCAAGGACGGGTGGTTATGTTATAACGTCCAATGAATTGGGTACTCCGGAGTTGGAGGTAGGCTATATTGGTTACTCAATATTTAAGATTGATATGTAAAATTATGTCCCAATTTACCTAATTATATTTTTTAGATGATTTCTAATGATTTTTCATGAGAAGTGATTGATTTTCAAAATGTAAGATATTGATCTTTTTAAAAAGATGATTCTTTTTTATGAATAAAAAGGTATGTTTTTTTAAATGTTTTTATGAATTTTCACTATACTAATGTTTTACCTTATTTTATATCCCTTATTGATCTTTTTTTCTTATCCTAAGTTTTAAAAAAAATAACAGGATTTAAGGGGGACTAGAGACAAGGATGATATCAAGGGGAAAATTGTGAAGATTTTTCATGAAGAGAAAACATATTTTATTTTAAAGACTTTTTTTATGAAAAAAATGGATATTCCGTATAAGTTTACACTTGTAATGTAGGGTTAAACTATGTAAGAGTTAGTCCTAATTCTATATAACTCTAAATTGAAAATATTCTTGGGAATGTAATAATGTGAATTCTAGTTTAAAATCACTAGAATGTGTAATGTTTAAAGACAGGTACTTAAAGTTGGTATTAGAGAATGGTTTAGATAAATTTATAGGTTAGGATATTATTTAAGCATAAGTTAAAAGTCATATATAACCATAATGGTTAGCATGGTAGGGATATTCATGGTTATTTTGGATAAATTTAATGATTTTGAGATAACATGAATAAGGATATCTTAGTGTTTATCTTCCTCTTAAGATGGAATATTATGATTTTATTTATATTCTTAAACTAACCTTTTTGGTTTTAGTAAAAGTCTAGATCCATAAAGCACCAAAGTAATAATGGATGTGAAGGAAAATGAAGTGGTTGCATGAATGAGAAACCAAATGAAATGGGATATATAATTAGAACACTTTTGGTTATTCTAAACCAACTATCAGGAGTAATGATTAACTACTTGAACCATGGAGAGTTTTCTAATGCATCAAATATGAGAGAAATGAATCTATGTGGATGTTTTGGTGATAATGATCATAAAGGTAAATATTGTTGGTCGGAGTAGTTTACTCAAGAGGGGAGGGGTGAATTGAGTAACTATAAAAATTTCTGTTAAAATAATATTATTTTCAAAATAAATGGTTTCCCCAAAAATAGATACAGCCCAGCTAATCAAGGTTATACTGTTATAATAGTTTGACTGTTTAAACAACTTCTTAGAAGATTGATTAATTCTAAGTAATCTTAATATGTATTATTAATATTACTTTTGAAGTTATCCTACTAAGACAAATCGGTTATAACTTCTTTCCAAGACTAACTATCAAAGTGAAATTAGTGTTTTTAGGATTATGCAATAAAGCAGTAAAACAGAGAAGGCTAAGTTTAAATAGCACAGTGGATATGTAACAAGTGGTTCAGTCTCAAGCCGAGACCTAATCCACTCCACTTGGTGATCACCTGCCACCAAGAAGTTTATATAAATAAAATTTAATATACACCCTGGATCGAGGTTAACAACAGTACAAAAATTCTCCAAGTTACACAGGGACCTCTTCCAAAATTTTTGTGGGTAAAAAATAATAATAACCATACCACACAGGGACCTCTTCCACAGTTTTTGTGGGTAAACAAAAGTATAAAGAGTTTGATGTAAGGATTTAGAAATCCTTCATCTTAGCACAGGAGTCAGTGTGTGTATAGAATATACAGAGTACACACACTGCTCAAAAGTAAGTAAAGGAATCACTGAGAGAGAGTAGATATGAGTTTAGAATTCTTTAGTGATTTGAAGTTCAGCTATGGACTCCTTTGATTAAAAATAAATGCTTCTAAGCCCTTCTCTAGTTTTTTTCTTGAAAAACAGAGTGTCGCAATTCAACTTGTGTTCTTCACGAGTGTTGATAATGTGAAGATATTCTCTGGATTTCAGTGTACTATGTATGTTCTTCAGCAGAGTCGGATTGCACGCATGAGATAATGCTTTCTTTGAAAATCTTGCAGTGTGTTCTTCGCAGTCGTGCTCACAGGCTTGTTTTTCGTTCAGTATCGCGCTCTCTTGTTCTTGGGCACTCTTCAATCTTTATCTTCGAATGCATGAGTTTTAGCCGACAGGTTCCATGTGTTTCATACCTTGTACCTCGTACTATTTCTACAAAGAAACATTAATTATGTCAGTGCATTAAAGAAATAAAATATGATCGTTAAAAATTAAATTGAAATACGACAAAATAGTTTAAGAAACGGTGTCACAGTAAGTTATGAAAATGGTGTATCCTTCACACGGTGTCTGAGTGTCACAGTGTCTGAGTTTCACGGCATCTTGTTCACAGTGTCTTATTCACGGTTCCTATATTGCAGTGTTTGGCTTCACGGTGTCTGGCTTATGGTGTATTAGCTTACGGTGTCTGGCTTCACGGTGTCTGTCTTCACGGTGTCTTATACTTAGGCAAACAACTGTATACAGACTTAAACAGTAATATGCATGAAATGGATTGAGCTTAACCATTATAAATCATGAGAGAACTTGAAACATAAATATACATGATTGTATATAATTTATAGTAGTTAACTAGGTTGAATAAGATTTGTGATCATTAAAACATGATTAATACATGAGGAGTCCAACAAATATATTCAATGACCTATATATTAAGAATGTGGAAAGAATTATATAGGAAATTTTATTAAAAGGATAGGAAGATGTTTTAAATGTGGTAAAGGAGGTTATAAAGTAATAAACTATAAAGGAAAAAAGAAAGCGTTCAGTTAACTCCATGAAGGAGAAATAAGTTCTTCCCAATTTACAAATTGAATATTTTAAATGTGGGGAGTATGGTCATTATGCTCATCGATGTCCTAAGAAGGAGGCTAATAAATGGGATTAGCAGGATGGTACATATTAATGTTTAGTAATAACTAATTCCATTACAATTGAAGATGAGGAAATTATAAATGACATATGAAAGATATGAATTATTTTTTGTCTCATGCTTGGACATTGTTGAATCTTAGGAAATGATTCATATTTTTTTCACAAGAAATATTTATCGAGGAACAAGATGGAAAATCATAGTTAAGGGATTATGAAGAATGCTGAATAATTAATATGTCTACGTATAAGAGATTAAATATTTATGCTATATTTAAGGATGATGAAATATTTGAATGTTTTAATACTCTTTTTATGATGGGAATACTTTTAGAGAATTTTTTTGAGATTCAATTATATGTAACCCTTAAGTTTATCATGTGAAAATGTAAATTGAGGAATAATTATATTTTCATTTTGTGGGCATAATTTTAAATGTATATATCACCTTTAGGGTTTATATTATCTCCAATTTTAAGGTAATTATAGGTTCTTAGTTTATGGGAAGAAAAATTAAAGTTATGAGATAACCTTTGAGGATAAAAAATTTATTTAATGTTAAATATATTAAGGTTGTTTTTTAATATGGTTCTCTAATTTCTATAATTTTATAAGGATTATATTATTATAGTTTTATAAAAAGGAAAATCCGCAATATGGGTGAAAACACATCACATCTGGAAAGGCCATAGGGATTGAACCCACAAATGAAGGGTGACAAGGGTTTATAACCTACCATTGGCCTGCATGATGTCCTAGTTAGTATGAAATTTATTTTCTTTATTTAAACTATATTATGGATAAAGGTTAAGTTCATTTTGGGATCATATGCTTTATCATATTGATAACCATGGGATTGGAAATTGATTTGGTGATTAAGTGATCAATGTTATTTTGGAAAATGTTTACTATTTTGGGAACCTTATATGATTAAGATAAACAGAATACTATGGAACTTTATTTGAGGAATAAAGGATGAATTTTATTTTGGATAAAATATATGATCATAATGTGGTTTTATGATTATTTAGGATATTTGTGGAAATTATTAGCATATCTTGGAAATTATGTTATTTGGACAATAAATTTTTTGTCTGAGAACTTAAGAGTGATTAATATTATTTTAAGATAAATGTTAAATTTATCTTATAAGACTATGTGATAAAATAATTCTGATTTTTGGGTTTCAATTTTAGTCTAGAATATTTTGTGGAATTTTAATTTTAGTTATTTTTTGAATGATATATGTTGAACTTTGGTTATTACTGTTAGATTTTGGGGATTAAGTTATTTTTTCTTTATTTGAAAGTTTATTGTTTTGGGGAAATTAATTTATCTTGTAAAAACCATTTTTGTTTTAGTTAATTATTAAAGACAAGAGGAATAAATAGTTATAATTTTATAGATTTTTTTATCCACATAATTTGATTTTGATGCTTTAGGTATGAAAATACATATTGAATACTCATTGTTTGGAGAAAATATGAGATCATGGTGGAAATTGATTAAAGGATGAAATTATACTTGTTAAGTAAGTAGGTTTCCTTATGTTCTTACTCTAGGAAGTATAATAATTCCTCAACATTGAGAAATTTATTTTGAAACAAAAATGTTATCTATTTACTTTTCTTACTGATAAAAACAATGTCTTTTTAACCCATCACAAATTTATGATTTTTTGATGATTAACTTTCTCATGACTATATTCTATATCACTCCAGATCATTAATTGAGCATTATATTTTCTCTTCCATGTCCATGTTTTCATACATGGAAACCTAGTATGTGTTATCTCGAGCGACCTTCATACTTTCCTTTCTCTCTTTTCAAAAGAAAGTTTTATTGATCCTTTTTATGATATGGGATATCAAAAAATGTATTTTGAAAATTCAAACCCCTAGTATTTCAATCCTGGGTATCAATTGTGAGGGAATAATTTATTAAATGGGGGAGAATGTAACATCACAAAATTTTAAAACAAAACACTACATATGACTAAATATTATTATTTAAATGTGATAGTTATCACCTAGTCGTTGGAATAATTGGAATAAATAAGATTAACCAAATTTTGAAAATATAGTTTACACATGTTTATAAAATTAATTAATTGGTTTACAATTAATTATAAATGAAAATAAAAACTAATTGATGAATAGTGAAAATACTGAATTTTATGCCCATAATGACATTTTATCTTAATGAATTAAATTAAAAGATATTAGTGAAAGATCGTAATGAAATTTATATTTTATATATTCAATAAAATATTTTTAAATTAATACAATATGTTTTATAGTCTTAATATAACAATAAATCCAATTTTAAGCATAAAAAAGTTATATTTTTCTAAAAGGCATTTTGTCACCTTTTAATGGTGCACCTATTTTAAAAATAAATTTTAAAACTTTTATAAATTTTATTTGAAAAAATAAAATTCATTTTTGGAAGTATAATATAAAAATTATATTTTGGTGAAATTTTTATATTTTTCAGAGAAGTTTCATTTTTTGATGAATAGTGAAAATACTGAATTTTAATTGAAAACTGCATTTTCCTATAAGGTATTTATATTATTAAATTATATTTTAAATTGGTTTTAAAGTATAATTAGTTCAATTATATATCAATAAATCCAATTTAGTCCATTGGAATTAATTTTATATTGAAATTAGATATAAAAACGTTTCAAACTTTTGAAATTTTTCACTTTAAGAACTTGTTTTCTTGTTACATCTGTAGGATTAATTTTAAATATAGTTTTGAAATTTTTTTTAATTTAATTTGGTAAAATGGATTCCATATTTGGAATTATAAGTTATAAATTAGGTAGTAAGGTCATTTTCACTTTTAGTCATAAAATATATTGTGGTAAAAAGAAATATTTATCGTAGTAAAATAATGAAATGAGTTGAAGATAAGAGGTAAAAGATTAAAATACATAAAAATAAACTTTAAATGGGTGGTGTTGTGATTTTTTCAAGAGGGTCCTATGTCGTGACTACCCCAAGTCCACCTCTAATAGGCTAGGGACTGGTGACTATCACAGAGTGGGCATATCCTGCAAATGGGAGGCATTAGCCTAAGTACCTATACACACACACACACACATCTCCAGGCCATAAAATAATGAAATGTAAAAAAATACTAATTAAACGATTCATTAATACCACTAATATATCACAAAAGAGTATGAAATTAAAAGCACTAGAAAGTAAATAGGTCCATAATACAATCCCACCAAAAGAGTATGTAACCACAAGTCCAACCTGTAAGAAAAGAGGTACTGGGACTACTGTCTGAACCGTGGGAACACACCTCATCTTTCTAGCCTCACTAAGCACCACCTGGTCCTAATCTACCTAGGAATTTGTCAAAAGGTTTGATCATCTGCACGAAACATGACACGTGTGGGTAAATCTTATGCGGGGGTGAGTAAAACAATACTCAGTAGGACACCTTGAAACTACAAAGGAATACCAAGAAAGAATACCATGAAGGAATACCACTAAGGAATGCCACAAAGGAATCACACATAGGAACTCCACATAGGAATTCCACATAGGAATACCACATAGGAATTCCACACAAAAATTCCACACAGGAATGCCACATAGGAATGCCACATAGGAATACCACACATGAATTCCACATAGGAATACTACACAAGAATACCACACAAGAATACCACATAAGAATACCACACAAGAATGCCACATAGGAATGCAGCACATGAATACCACACAGGAATATCACATAGGAATCCCACACAGGAATACCACATAGGAGTACCACATAGGAATGCAGCACATGAATACCACACAGGAATATCACATAGGAATCCCACACAGGAATACCACACATAAGTACCACACAGAATTCCACATAGGAATGCCACAGTCATCTCTATACAGGTATATGTCTATAATAAATATAACAATAATATCCAGATATACTCTTTCTAAGACGCGTAGTCTCGAGGTAAGTCACAACCAATTACTATCCACAGGATTCTTCTTGAATCACTCCCATTCTGGGAGAACTCACTCCTTGAGCCATGATATCATCAGAGACACTCACGAAGAGGTCTAGCTCATTTAGGTCTCACCTAAAGAGAATGCATTGGTCAAGGATGATTATGATACACAGAGAGTGGATCCTACCAAGACACTTTGGGGAATACCACTAACCTTATCGGGATCAATTCACAACGTAGAGGATCCTACCTAGACACTCTGGGGAATACCACTAACCCTACTGATGTATCCTTCTAAATCTAGGACCAATGCCTTGGTCTCAGAGGTTATTTTGATTCTACAAAACTCCACTAGGGGTGATAGAGGATCTTTCTAGTCCCATATAGGGATACAATAACTCTATTTGGTACTCAGCCTCTAGATGGGACTACAATCCAGAAATGTGGATGTAATGTCATATTAAACCCTCGAGTAAAGGACCAAGGGAACGATCTCAACCTATACCAATCCAAACTAAAAACACACCACATTGTCTCAAAAGGACTGTCCCAAAGGCAGGGTCCCAATTCCATAGATGTCTCATCAAACGGACGTACCATTTTAAAGTTATGGCTATTTGAACATTTGAAGGGGGTTACTGGGCTTGTGGACCGACCGCCCGGACCGGCCACCCCGCGGCTACCGCACTCAACCTCCATAGTTGAATTCCCCGAAAATATCATAGTCATGTATCAGCTAGAGCCACTGTGGCTCATTCTTGACCGCTACGGTCAACTATGGCCTGACTCTGGACTAGTTACTCTGGGTCCAACCCTGGTCCGACCTGCACATTGGGCTCGGCCTGGCCCTCTTGCGCATGATCCGCCTAGCTTGTCCTATTCCATGCATTTGTTGGCCGCATACCATGCGGTCATTGGTTGGGTTCCATATGGACACGTCCACCACATCCCACGATCCACTCCACTGCATCCCATGTGGCCCACTCCACTGCATGCCACATGGCTTGCTCCATAGTGCTCCATGCCACTTATGTAATTGCCTCTGACACCGCCGTATCAGATCTCCACTAACATTATCGCCTCATCGGACCACTTCGTCGGTGGTCGCTTCTGCAAACCACTAAGCCACCTATGATGCCCAAAATTTGAAACTGTCGCATATTCAGGCTCCTCGAGTCCTGATCTACATAGACACAGCCTCTATAATTGGTTTGCCTACAATCTGGGGGTCCAATCGCATTCGAAACCACCCGGAAAGTCGAACCATGACCACAGGGATCCAACGGTGAAGAATGTGAAGAATGAGGGAGATAAAAGAACAAACAACACCCTAAGGAATTAACCTAGGACTTTGTACTTGTCGGGCTCAATATGTTTCTGTTAAAATGATAAAAGAATATGAATGAAGGAAAATCTACTAATAATCCCACAAATAATATCTCATCCTACAACAATGATCAATCTATAGGCTAATCTATTTGTTGATTGGTTCGTGTTCATTATAGAATTCAAGAACAGGGAAAACAACTCAAAAAAACATGTCCTACCTTGATTCAGTTCGATCATTGACGAAGAATGAAGCATTGTTTTCATTGTTGGAAAGGTTCATCGAATTTGAGGTACGTCGTTTGATCGATCTGTCATTATATTCCAACGGTTTCTTTAGATGTTCTTTCTCAAAATCTCTAGAGAAATTCCAGGGTTGTGATTTTAAGCCTAAATTTCTGACAAAGACTTAATAAAAGAAAAGTCGTTGTGTCAACAAAATAATTTTCATTAAATTATTTTATTCCTGTTACGTCACGCGACAGATTTTTCACAAAAAACCTGCACCAACTAAAGTTAAGTCACACCTAATAAAAACAATACATTACGAACTCAACGGTGGTCTTAGATTTCCAATATGAGTTACCATTCATGAGTTATTAGGATTTAAAAATAATATAATTTTTTTTAGTTATTTTATTTAGGGTTACATCCTTGGTAATTTTTTCTACAGATGACCCACGTCGACTAATGTTAGGTTTCACTTAGAGTAGATCCACCATTCTTAGCTCAATGGTACCCTTATATTTCTGATTTGGGCACCTATTTTAGAGTTATTCCACTTTTTCAGGAAAGTCGCGTGCATGTGCTATTAAAAATTTAATATTTTTCTAACAATTGTTCAAGGCACACCGAGTCTCGGAATCGCATGTCGCCTTAGAACATGTTCTCAAAATTAACCCATATAATTTCTAAAAATAATACATAGAAATTCTAAAATGTTACATTATTTCCATCTTGGTGTTTTATATATCCAAAAATCCAAAACAAGGTCTACTCAAATAGGTGAGTGTACTAAGCACAAATCTGAGTCTCCCACTCCCATGTGCTCCCTTGGAGATTCTCATACTGCCACTAGACACACACCAAAGGAATCAACTACCCATAAAGGATCATCTCTTACTGATCTAAGATCTCCAAAACTGGGATGTAAAGAGAGCATCACGATATGAAACTATCATCGATGTAACTCAATGGAGTGAAACTATATCTTGCACATAGAGGCATCCCAAGCTCTCTATTAAACTCTTCTCTTAGATAGCTAGGAAGTGGGCTGACTTAGTGATTTTTTCAATGATCACCCAGATGGTATCGTGTCCCCTAGACATATGTGGTAAAACCATCATGAATTCCATCGATATCATATCTCTCTTCCATTCCAGCACCTCGAGGGGTTGATCCAGACCCGCTGGAACCTAGTGATCATCCTTCACTTGTTGACAAGTAAGGCATCGAGAAATGAACTATGTAACTCTCTTATTCATCCTTGACCACCAAAACTAACATTGGGGGTCCTGGTATATCTTTTCCACACCTGGATGTACCCCCAAAGGGGACATATGGAACCCCCTCAAAAACTCCTCCCACAACGCCACTGGTACAACTGTGCGCACTCTGAAAAGAATGACATACTTCCCACCTTTTGAATATCTATCAGGAGCATTCCCTAAGGATATATTAGCATGTAGGGTCTCACAGTCAGTATCCCCAAGTTATTCCACCCCAAATTTCTATAAGAGTGGAGGGGTGACAACCATCGACTAAAGGTAAGATGATCTATCTCCATCCAAAAAGGATATCTGCAATGAGTCCAACTGATTCAAAGCCGTATTCAGTAACTTTAACCTAGATCTCATACTGAGAGCATCTACTACCATATTTCCCTTTCCAGGAGTACAGACCATCTTGAATTCATAGTCCTGGAGGAAATATAACCAATGCCTCTGTCTCAACCTTTACTGGATCCACTGTAACTTTTTTACCACTGTAGGAAACTGAGGAATCATAACATCCACAGCATTGAGGGTTAGTCTATCCAATTAATGAGTAATCGGCTGCACCCTCCTATGTGTGATTCCATCCTACGTTTTTTGTGTTCCCTTTTCACCAACAAGGGAAAACTTGGTTCCATCAGTGCAGACACACCACACTCTTCACCTAAAACATTAAATCTGAGCATGAACTATGGATAACCAGTCCATACTAAGAATGATTTCATAAGGCCTCGACATTGCTACCAAGAGATCCCAACTGAAATTCTCACCTTTAAGAGTTAGGCCACACTATCAGAACTAGTGCATGATCATTGGGTCTCCTCTAGTAGGAGTCTCCAAGTGTGATGGTCGAGTCAATGGTTCAACTGGAATCTCTAGGTCTCTAACAAGATTCATGTAAAGAAAAGAATAATTAGAACCTGTGTCTATCAATATGGTAGCAAGAATATAATAGACTCAGATCATGCCTCCAATCATTATTGGATCCCATGAGTCATAATCCTTGACCACGTGCAGTTGTTCCCTCCCATGTCCTCTAGATCTCTAAGCCTGGTGTGGACCACCTAGGGGTGGGGGTGGTAACATTATGAAACTTCTACCACCTCCTGCTACTCTCTCAGCTGCTCTGTCATGTCTGCTACCCTATGGACCTACCTTCTCTTGTCACTATATCTTCCTAAGTGGTCCATCCACCATCTCTTTTTCAGCGTTATGACGGGTTGTACAATCTCGAGCGAGATTTCCCCTACCATCACATGAAAAATATTTCTTCTATCTAGGCTAACTGAACCCACCCTGTGAGCCCTAAGTTGAAGATCCCCTATCTTGGGACCTCCTCTTGAAACATTTTGCGCATCCAATACTCTAAGACTGACATTAGCTTCCTTCTTCTAAGGTCTCTACTCCTTCTTTCCCACTACTGACTACCACAGGCTATATCTACCCAGCTAAGGAACTCTGAACCAAAAAGGTTCATTCTAGCACCCCAACATAGGTAGGAATGCACAAAGGGATAACTCTAGCTCTGATGTCCCTATGCAGACCTTGTTCGAAGGTCCAATCCCTAAATCATCGGTCATGTATCATATCCATCGAGTACCTGGAAAGGTTGGTATGCCTTAATGAATACTCAGATACCGACATGTTTTTCTATTATATATATAGAATCTCCAGGGCATGCATATACCTTATCTTATAAGGTGAGAAATCATATCTAAAAAGGATCTTAATATTTTTCCATGGTAAAGTCGCCTCATCACAAGATTGGGTAACCAAGCCCCGCCATTACTCTGTTAAGACATGTAGAATGCTAGGACCACCATCTGATCTTCTGGTGTCCTAAATACATAGAAAACTTGGGTCACCACCTCAAGAAATTCCTTAGATACCTATGTGTTGGGCTCACCTCAGAACCTGGGGGGTCTCTATCACTGAAACTCATGAAGTGCGCTCAGTATGCACACCTCATTTGCTAGTACTGTGAGTATTGTATGATTCTCTATAGGTGGTGGTATAGCTATCGCACCACCTGTAGGTGTTATCTCTAGTAAAAATCCTTGTATCGATGTCTCATCACCCAACGGATCATCCTTGTGATCAAGTGTTGGAACCCTATCTGGCTATATACATGGAGACATCCTTTAAGAAAACAAGATGTACCACGGTCAATGAGTATATCTAGAGAGTTGCCTCAAGAAGGAAATAGAAACCACAACTCATTCCTATATGATACATGTACCATTATTTTACCTACAACCAATTTTATCATGTTTTGAGTTGAAAAAAAAATTATTAGAGTCCTGGTGTATAGATATGTCAGCCTCCTGCACCAAAGAGTCCCTATCCTGAAATTAAAACTCAAAACACTTAACACTGTTTCCCCAAACCAATCTCATAGACTTCTAGTCCTAATATAGTACCGACCACCTTTGATACCACTCTATCATGACCCTTACCAGAGGGGCCCGTGCCGTGACTACCCCAAGCTCGCCTCCAATATTCCAAGGGTTGGTGACTATCACCAAGTAGGCATATCCCACAAATGGGAGTCATTATCCTAATTACTATCACACACACACACATCTCTAGGCCACAAAATGATGAAATGTAAAAAAATCACTAAGTAAATAATGCATGCATACCACTAAGATCTCACAACAAAGTACGATAGTAAAAGCACTGGAAAGTAAATAGGGCCAGAATACAAGCTCACCAAAAGAGTATGTAACCACAAGTCTAACCTATAAGAAAAAAGGTATTGGGACTGCTATTTGAATTGCAGGAACACACCTCATCTATCTGACCTCACTAAGCACCGCCTGGTCCTGGTCCGCCTAAAACTTCATCAAAAGGGTCAATTTTCTGCACAATACATGATACATGTGGGAAAAGACTGTGCAGGGGTGAGTAAAATAATACTCATTAGGACACCCTGAAACCATAAAGGAATACCACAAAGGAATACCACAAAGGAATACCACAAAGGAATACCACAAAATAATACCACAAATTAATACCACAAAGGAATACCAAGAAGGAATTCCATAAATGAATACCACACAGAAGTACCACATAGGAATTCCACATAGGAATACCACATAGGAATCCCCCATAGGAATCCCCCACAAGAATTCCATAAATGAATGCCACATAGTAATTCCACATAGGAATGCCACACAGGAATACCACACAGAAATACCACATAGGATTTCCACACAGTAATGCCACATAGGAATACCACACAAGAATAGCACATAGGAATTCTGTATAGGAATTCCACACAAGAATACCACAGACGAATTCCACACAGGAATACCACACAAGAATTCCACACAGGAATGCCACAGAAGAATACCACACAGGAATACCACATAGGAATACCACACCGGAATACCATACATGAATTCCACACAGGAATGCCACACAGGAATGCCACACAGAAATACCACATAGGAATGTCACACAAGAATACCACACATGAATACCACACAGGAATACTACATAGAAATACCACATAGGAATTCCACACAAGAATATCACACAGGAATACCACACATGAATACCACATAGGCATACCACATAGGAATGACACAAAGGAATACCACATAGGAATACCACACTGAAATACCACACAATAGTACCACACGGGAATTCCATATAGGAATACCACATAGGAATTCCATGTGAGAATACCACATAGGAATACCACATAGGAATTCCACATAGGAATGTCATAGTTAGATCTACACGGGTATATGTCTATAATACATATAACAAGAATATACAGATATACTCTTTTCAAGACACATAGTTTAGAGGTAAGTCCAACCAATTACCAACTTTAGGATTCAGCTTGAAGAACGCTTGTTCTGGGAGAACTCACTCCTCGATCCTTGATATAATCGGAGACACTCACGAAGAGGTCTAGCTCATTTGGGCCATGCCCAAAGAGAATTCATTGGTTAAGTAATATTATGATACATAGAGAGGGGATCTTATCTAGACACTCTGGGGAATACCACTAACCCTATCTAGATCAATTCTCAATATATAGGATCTTGTCAAGACGCTCTAGTGAATACCAATAACCCTACCGATGTGGCATGCTAAATGGAGGACCAACTCCCTACTCTCAGAGGTTACGTCTATTCCAAAAAACTTCACTAGTTGTGATATAGGATTTCTTCAGTACCATATAGGGATACCATAACTCTATCTAGGACTCAGCCTCTAGAGGGGACAACAATCTAGAAATATGGATGTAATGTTTTACTAAACCCTCGAGGAAAGGACCAAGGGAAAGCTCTCAATATATAAAGTTACAAACTAAAAATTCACCACATTATCTCAAAAGGGTCGAGTCAAATTCAGGGTCCCAACACCGTAGACATATCATCAAATGAACACACCATTTGAAAGTTATGGTCAATTAAAAATTTAAAGGGGTTCACTGGTCCTATGGACTGACAGCACAGTCGGTCCATTGATCGTGGCAGACGACCGCCACTATCGACTATCTGGACAGTCTTCCCCATGGATGTCGTATTCAACCACCATAGTCGACCGCCCCCAAGGTGTTGCGGTCGTACGGCAGCTGGAGCCACCCTGGCTCATGATCGACCATTACGGTCAACTGTGGCCCGGATCCAGCCCAGTCACCATGGTTCTGACCCACCCACTGGGCCCGACCCATTCACTTGGCCTAGCCCACTCACGTGTGGGCTTTTTGGCCCGCTTGTATGTGGGTTGCCTCGCCTAGCCTCGTCCACACGGTCGTTGGCCACGTCCCATGCACCCACCATCGTCGCATCCTTTAACCTACTCTATCACATACCATGTGGTCCACTATTCTTCTCTCCATGTCGTCGACACTTCCACCTCTGATAGTTGTCAACATCGCCACCTCGCCTCGCTGAACCGCTGCCTCGCCTCACCAGACCGCCGCACCGGACCTCTGTTGGTGGTCTCTTCCGCAGACCACCGAGCCACCTCCAATGCCCAAAATTTAAAACAATCACATATCTGGGCTCCTTAGGTCCCAATATACACATACCTATCCTCTTTTGTCGATTTTCCTCCAATACTGGGGTCTGATCACATTCAGAACCACCTGGAAAGTTGAATCGTGACCACAGAGATTCAACGGTGAATAACACAAAGAAAGGGGGAGATAAAAGCACAAATAACACCCTGAAAAATAAAAGTCATCCTTTGTTAATGTCTACCTTAATATGTTTCTATTATAATGATAAATGAAGAGGAATGAATACCAATATCCCAATAATCCTGCAGATAATATCCCATCTCGCAACAATGATCGATCTGCGGGCCAATCTGTTTGTTTATTGGTCAGCGGTCATTGTAGAATTCAAGAATGGGGAAAACAACTAAAAACAACATACCCCACCTCAATTCAGTTCAATATCTGATAAATAATGAAGTGTCATTGTCATCATTGGCAAGGTTCATCGAATATAAGGTGCGTCGTTCGATTGATCTGTCGTCGTCCACCAACGGTTTCTCCAAAGGCTCTTTCTCCGCGTCTCCAGAGAAATTTCAGGGTTGTGATGCTAACCCTGAATTTCTGACAAACTCTTAATAAAATAAAAGTCTTTGTATCAAAAAAATAATTTTCATTATATTATTTTATTCCCATTACATCCCGCGAAATATTTTTCACAAACGACCCACACCGACAAAAGTTAAGTCGTGCCTAGGGGAAACACAACATTACAAACTCAATAGTGGTCTCCAATTTCTAATTTGAGTCACTGTTCATGATTTATTAGGATTTAAAAATAAAATTATTTTATTTAATTATTTTATTTATAGTTACATCCTCAGTGACTTTTTCTACAAATGACCTACGCCGACCAATGTTAGGTTGCGCCTAGGATAAAGCTGCCATTCTTAGCTCAACGGTGCCCTTATATTTCTGATCCAGGCACCCATTTAATATTTATTCTACTTTTTTAGGAAAAACGCGCACATGTACTATTAAAAATTTAATATTTTTCAAACAATTATTTTGATCACACCGGGCCTTAGAATCACACATCGTCTCAGCGCCTGTTCTTGAAATTAACCCATGTAATTTCTAAAAATACACAGAAATTATGGGATGTTACAGGTGGTTGATGTGATGATCGACCAAAACCATCCTTTAAAACATTAATTATTAATATAATTCATTGGAATTAATTCCAACTTAATTTGGTTTGCTTTAAATATAAAATAATCATTATTTAATCACTTAAAATCACCCCTCCTCGAGTATAAATACCACCCCTCACCAACCCATTTCTCATCAAAAGACATGAAGTTCCGCAAATATCTGTTGAACCCTCTCCTCCAAACTCTACCCACATACAAGTACTGATGGTCTCACTAAAAGATCAAATCCAAGTTTCTCAATGGATCCTTCAAGGAGGATATATTCAAGAGGTAATTTTCTAAAAACACCTCTATTAATTTCTTTTATTCTTATACTTTCTCCTCACCTTCTTCATCCATCAAGGCATGATAACTCAAGATCATGTATAAACTGGAGTTTTATTTTTATAATGGAATATATTATCTCTATTTCATTTCTCATCTTCTCTTATTCAAATAAACGAAACTATTGTCCAAATTATGGAGGGTTACCGTCTCCATGAATAATGATTTTTCATTTTTCATTACCGCCTTCATGGATGATCATAAAAGTATTATTCTGGTTAAATTATATTTTAATATGTATATTAGAACCTATTTAATATTCTATAACTAACATATTAACATAATATTAAATAAAATGAAACTAGTTCGTGATGTTCAGAAAAACCGCCAAAATAGACTGAACATTTATCATTAACGTTTTATCAAATGAATCATCCTCATATAAGAAATAAAAATGATATATGGGACCATTTATACTTATATAAGTTAATTAATACTATTTTATTCCACTTTTGAAGTTTTAATCTCATTTTAGAAGAACATCCATAATTATACACAAATGAACCAATCATGAAACCATGAAACAAATGCACCTGAAACCATGAAAATAATGAAATATTATTAATGAATGGGTCATAATATGTTATAAAATCATCACATAAGATATTATAAATATTAATATAGTTATATAATTATTTAATAACATTATTTAAACCATTATACATGATTTTATAGTATGAAAAAATAAAGGTAAGGGTTTTTCATCTCTCTTTTTACTTCTGTGAGATATATGTATTATTCACCACTAATTGTTTTTGTGTGGTGTATATACTGACCTTTGATATATCATATCGTGAATATAATTATCTTTATGGTATTCTATGTTTCATTTGATAATTATTACTTTTATAGTGCACATGATTCGACTGATTATAAAGTAAAAGGGATTTCTTAACCCAATTTCCATTCTTTAGGTTAAACTTATACTTCTTGATTATGTAATGTTAAACTTATATGTGAAATTAATTTTAAATATATAATTTTGTATATACACTTGTTTTATTTGGATTTACATAATATACACATATTTTATTTATTTTATTATTTTCCACTTAAACGATATGATATTTATAAGGTATTTTCTTTTACAAATTATCTTTGTAAAGTTACCCTTAAAACTCTCTTTTTCTTCCATGTCCATATTTTCTAAAATTATTTCCAAAAATATTTTTACTATTCTCCTATTATAGTTTAAAGTCCTTTATACTCATGTTTGACTTTTTACAAAAAAAAATTGAAAGTATTCTTTTTTTCATTTTCTAAAAGAGGTTCTTTATGACTTTTCCAACAGAAATATGAAAGGAATGTTTTTCAACTTATATAGAATGATTGAATTTTTTATCCATCATGATGCCTTAATTATTTGAAGATTCCTTTGAAAGTTTACATAGTAATTTTCAAATAAAAAAATTTTCTTTGTAAGTGTGAATATTTTCTAAAAATATGTGATTAAAAAAATGTTATTTTTTCTTAATAATATTTTTATAATGCAAGAGTTCATATTTTATGATTATGATATAGCACTTATACATTGTTTATAATGACAAGTGGTTACATGATAAACCAATTATGGGTGGTTACGTGATAAACCAATGATGGTTGGTTACGTGATAAACCAATGATGGGTGGTTTCGTGATAAACCAAGGGTGGGTGGTTATGTTATAACCTCTGATGCATTGGGTACTCTGGAGTTGGAGGTTGATCATATTGGTTATTCAATTTGTAATAGTGAGGTGTAAAATGATTTCCCAAGTTACCTACTTATATTTTTTAGATTCTTTCTAATGAGTTTTCATAAAAATAGATTGATTTTATAAAGGTAAGATATTGATCTTTTTGAAAAGATGGTTCCTTTTTCAGAATAAAAAAGGTATGTTTTATGGATTTTCACTGGACTAATGTTTTCCCTTATTTTATGTCCCTTAATGATATTTTTTTCATCCCAAGTTTTAAAATGTTTTTCATGAGTTTTAAGGGGGGGTAGAGATAATAATGAGATCAAAGGAAAAATTGTGAATATTTTTCATGAAGAGAAAACATGTTTTATTTTAAAGACTTTTTTTTTATGAAAAAAATGGATATTGGGTATAAGTGTCCACTTGTAATGTAAGGGTTTACTATGTAAGATTTGTTTCTAAATCTCTAAAACTCTAAACTGAAAAAGATTATTTAGAATGTAATAATGTGAATTATAGTTTAAAATCACTAGAATATGTAATGTTTAAGTTTAGGTCCTTAAAAACCCTAGCAATAACATCCCTACAGTTTAGTGCAAGGGAGGATCCCTGGGATACGATCCTCTTCTCATCTAACCTTTTATTGTATTTATAGGCCTTAATCCACCCCAGGTGTTGTCAATGGAATTATAAATGGGTCAAAAAGTCATCTTGGGGGGTCCTGAGGTCTTAAATGTTGTTTTCTCTATTAAATGCGTTGGATCGGGCTATTTTGGGTTTATTAAAAAGTTTCACAATGTGTAATTGTATTACATTATGTGTAATGTGTGAGGTCTCTAAATCATCTTTTTTTAGTCCCACAAAACTTTTTCACATCATGAATATTGCTCACGATGTGTAATTTATGGGTAGTGAATCTTCTCATGACATATTTCATGTCTTGGATTCACATCTTGTATCACTTCCGGTGACATGTAATGAATGACTTAAACGATGTGTAAAGTGTAGGTTTTTGGAACAATGGAAGTGTGCGATGGGTCATGCCCAACTTTGTTTTTTTTCATGATTGATGATCAATTTGATATTTACACAATGATAAACATCATGATCTACAGAATTGATTCAAAGAATATAGACAAGGGATAATACACTAAAACCATAGGGAGGATCATCACATTTTATTTATGATAAATTTAATTAATTAAATAATTAACTTGTTGGAATTATTTTTTTGATGATTAATTTAAAAACAGATATGCATTGTTCGATCGTTGCATTGTAGGAATCAAATCATATTCCCTCTAGCGGTGATCCACATGTGTTCCAAAAAAACTCTGAATATCACCATAGGAATCTCCAGATGCTAGCATGGCAGATTTTATCACTTGCATCATCCACCTTTAATCGCCTCGAGAACCACTTCCAAAGCATTCTCCTGGATCTCTCTTAACTTGAGAGTGGGAGGTGGAGGAAGATCGCTATCTATTCTTAGGATAATTCTTAGAGAAGTGAGATCTCTAAGTATTGAGAGGATTATCCAAATCCATTATGCACAACCAAAAAAGAATTGTCTTATTGAGAAAATAATATAATTGGGTTTATATACTGTTAGGGTTAAAATAAAATAAGTGTGCAAGTGCCTTTAATATTCATTTAATCCCTACAGAACCCCATTTCAAATAATATTATTATTATTATTATTTCTCTACATGTGTTTAACTTGTGAATTAAATTAAATATTATTTAATAAAATAATATGAAATATTTATTATTTCTCACTGGACCATTAAACTTGATCCACCATTCCTCCATAATATTTACCGGGCCTTGAATAATGACTATTTATTTATTAAATAAATACCACTACATTATTCACTAATAAATAAATAAATATTATATTCACTAAATAAAAAATAAATATTTATTAAATATATCACTCACATTATATTAT
Organism: Viscum album; assembly: GCA_963277665.1. Taxonomy (NCBI): domain Eukaryota; kingdom Viridiplantae; phylum Streptophyta; class Magnoliopsida; order Santalales; family Viscaceae; genus Viscum; species Viscum album. The sequence continues at coordinate 411,302,655 of OY728130.1, forward strand.
CTCAAATAACTGGTGACAGAATATATGTGATCAAGCAAACATTAATAATTTATTAAACCGCATGTGGGAATAATATTTATTTAACTTTTTAAATAATGGATAATAATATATTATTTAAATGAGATTCTAGATACACTTAGTGTGTGACCCTCTAGGCCTATTTCTAAGTGGAATTAGGCAAAGCATCCTAAAGTCCAAGGTTAGCATATAGAAACACGCCAAAGCACCCATAGAGAAAGAAGTTAATGTCGCAATAACATAATACCTCATACAGACAGTTACTATGTAATATAATCCTTTTATCATGATATCTCTAATCAAGCAGGTTGCACGCTGGTTTCATCAACCTATGTGTTCGATGTCTCTTTATTTGAATTCTTGAAAACTGAACTTTCCTATAGAACATCATGGTCATGGATTTATTTAGGCTATATTATTTCCATCTAAGGGACTGAGATATCAACTTCCATTAAAGAACAAAAGGGATAGATCCTTTCTCATAATGTTCATTAATGAAATATTACTCATGATGCACCCAACGTATCCTACCTCACTGTGAACATATGTGATCACGGTTTTCATCAATACATCAAAGTATGTGACTCATAATACTCATTAATAGAAATATAAAATTCTAAGGATAAATACACACATCAACAGATAGGAACATCCAATGACACATATAAATGTGGATTTCCTACTAGTGGGTCTCATTATTATAATATCCTACTAGATATTACCAAGGGCCTACACCATGATAAGGTGTCTCAAAGTCCTATGATTCTCCACCCCTGATATCTTATATCATTTGTGTCCCTCAAATGATATCATCCAGATATGTAACATATATTTAAGAATGGTGTCATAGCACTTTTGGTTTCTCATCATGGCATGGAACCACTATGAACTTTTAGTGTGAAAACTACTTTTAGGACATTATCACACAATATGTTACGTAGAAGAAAAATCATGATATGATCATAAGTTTATTAATATTCAAAACTATGAATACGTGCTATCTTAAAGTACACATAAGTTGGTTCTAGGGCACCAACTCCAACAGACTCTCACTTGCACTAGATCCAACAACTAACAACCTTCGGTCTGCTAGCTCTCACATGATACTTATGCTTCTACTAAGATAGGCCTTTAGTCAAGGGGTCCACCACATTCTATTCCATGGGTACTCTACTCACTACAACTTCACCTCTCTGATAAAAATCCCTCAAGAGGTGATACTTATGGAGTATATGCTTTGTCTGTTGATGTGACCTTGGCTATTTTTCAAGATCCATCATTGTAGTATTGTCACAATATAATGTAATAGGGTATTTACTACTAGGTATCAATTCAATATCCTGGAGAAATTTGTGTATCTAAACAACTTACTTGGATGCATCAGAAGCCACTATATACTCAGACACCACTGTAGAATCCAAAAAAAACTAGCTGCTTTAAACTCTTCTATATCACAACTCCTCCATTGAGACATAAAACATATCCTAACTATGAATTCAGATCATTCTTATCTATCTGAAAACTAGTATCAGTATAACCTTTTATGACCAGCTCCTCATCTCCTCCATACACCAAGAACATATCCTTAGTTCTTCTCAGATACTTAAGGATAACCTTAACAGTAGACTAATTTTGTTCTCCTAGATCAGTTTGATATCTTCCTACCATGCTAAATGTATAGGAAAAATCAAGTCTAGTATATAACATGACATACATGATTGATCATATCACCAAAGCGTATGGGATCTTACTCATTCTCTCTTTCTCATGTTGTGTTTGAGGACACATTTTCTTAGAAAGATATAAACCATGTAACACTGGAACCAATCCCCTCTTGGATTATTCCATACTAAATATATTTAGTATTTGGTCAATATATATACTTTAACTTAGTCCAAGTAGCCTCTTTAATCTATCATGAATGATCTTGATCCCTATAATATAGGATTCTTCACCTAAGTCCTTCATGGAGAAACACTTGTTTAACCAGTCCTTAACTGACTGTAAGACTAGTATGTCATTTCCAATAAGTAATATTTCTTTATCATATAATACTAGGATAATGACTACATTTCCACTAAACCTCTTATAAGCACACAGCTCACATTCATTCTTAATGAAACCAAATTATTTTATGGATTCATTGAATCGAATGTTCCATGACTTGGATGCTTATTCAAATCCATAAATGGATCTCTATAAGTTAAAAATCCTTTTGGCATCACATGGAGTCACAAATCCTTCCATTTGTGTCATATATATATATTCCTAAAGGATATCATTAAGGAATATAGTTTTGACATCCATCTTCTAAATCTCATAGTCATGGTAAGCTATTATAGAAAGTGAAATTTTGTTATATTTAAGCATGGAAACTAGTGAAAAGGTTTCATCATAGTCAATTCCTTGACATTTTTTAAACCCATTATATACTAGAATTACTTTATAGGTATTTATTTTACTTTCCATGTATATTTTCCTCTTGAATATCCATTTTCATCCAAGGTTATTTACATCAATCGGTGCATCGACCAGAACCCAAACTTGGTTCCGACGTATGGAATCCATTTCAGAATTCATGGCTTCTGAAGTGCCCAGATCAGTGTGAATCACTGAGAGGGGGAGGGGGTGAATCAGTGATCCCTTAAAACTTTTTACTAATTGATTCTTTATCAATTAAACCTCTATGGCTGGTTAAAGCCTCGATCCACTCTTCTTGTATCTCTCACCTTTCCACGAATGATGCAGTAAATGTAAAGGCACTGGACACAAGGATTTACAAGGTTCGGCACCAAAGGCCTACATCCTTGCCATGCTCTCCCAGCATGGATTCTCCCATTATAATCTGTTAGTATTACAATGGTCGATACAGAGTCCCACTGTATCTCTCCTGAGTCCCACAGGAGGGTCTTTATACTGCGTCCCACAGTGTTACCAGAGTCCCACTGGCCTGCTCCAGAATCCCACTGAAGACTTCTTCTCCCTGAGTCCCACAGGGTCTTCTCTTGGCTCCTCGAGTCACACGAGTAGCTCTTCTTCTTGTTCAGCTTTTCAAGTATCTTCAGCAGCCTGGGATAAAGGCTGCTGGCCTTGCTCGGTACCTCTGATCACTTGTGATGATCAGGTCTTCTCGTCTAGCTCAGGCTTTATCTCCTTCTTCAGGATGACCTGGCTTCTCTCTCCAGCTACTGAATGCTCAGACAACTGATATCTTTATCTTCGGTCTGGTCCAGTCTCAACTCAACTCTACTTCATGCACTGAGTGCATGGCCTTCTCAAATCTTCAAGAACCTCTGGTCTTGGACTCCTCAAATGCACACAGCCAGATTTAGCTTTGTTCACGTGTGCACGTGCATGCATGCATGCATGCACTTTCCCTTTCCTCTTCTTGGTGCAGTAGACCCACAAAGGGTGTAGTCACTTTAAGAACACACCTTCACTGAACTTCACACACTTTATTCTCTTTTGATTACACACATAAATGTGTGTTATACACTAGTGTGAGTCTTCCACTTCTTTCTTCTTCTAAGTGTGTTTACTTTTAGTGCACACACCTAGGTTCGGCCTTGTTCTTGTTTAGCACACACAATTTATTCTTTTAGTCTTCTTTGCACACAAGGCTTTGCCCTTCACTTCTTTTTGCACACACAACCCGTAGCCTTTCTTCTTGTTCACTTTGCACACACAAATAGTGTATGCCTCGGGTTCTTCTCCTTTGGTTAAACACACCAAGGTGCCTCGGATCTTCTTTGCCACTTGTACTTTTCCACTTTGCACACAAAGGCACTAAGGCCTCGGGTTCTCCTCAACTTTGCACACCTACTGCCCGTAGGGCCTCCTTCTTTGGCACACACACTTCCACGGCCCTTTCTTTATTCTTGCACACAAAATACTCGGCCTTCTCAATGGGGCAAGGTGTGGTGGCCTTGGGTCGCGCAAGCCACAAGGGTGCAACCAGTGCAAGGCGCGCAAGGCCTCCTGCCGCGGGGCGCGCAAGTGCTGCACCCGCATGCACTTCCTCCTGCCACGCAGGTACACGGGCAGTGAGGGTGCCAACCTCGAGCGCGCAAGGAGATGCGGCTGGGGTTCTTCCTGTCGCGCAAAGGAGGCGCGCAGGGGACCTCCCTTTCTTCTTTCGCGCAAGAGGTGCGCAAAAGGAACCCACGAAGCCAAGAATGGCTTCGGGCTGCTGCCGCGCAAGTGGTGCGCGCAGGGTCTTCTTCGCGAGGCAAAGGTGCTCTCACGGGACTCCGGATTTTCAACAAAGGATCAGCAAGCATCAATGAGGTCTCGGCCTCTCCTTTTATAGGCAGAGAATCCTCAAGACTTCCGCGTGGGATATCTTTTAATCTCCCGAAGATTTCGGGATTTCAAGATTTCCTTAAATCTTGTTTTCTTCTCTTTGTTCACGCGGGTTCCATTTATTTTCTCCTCCTCCTCGTGCATGCACATGAAACCGCATGCATGGCCTCTGTTTGGCCCATCCCATGCAAAACATGAACACCTCATGGCCTCGGCAACTCCGTTTGCCTCGGCTTTCATCAAATTTTCTCATTTGTCGCATGAAAGTCTATTTTTGTGCATGGTTGTGTTCAGTGTGGCCAGACGAGCCGAATGGAGGTCTCGGTTTCGAAAATGGTGGCCGGGAACTCGAAATAGGTCGTCGGGGAGGCTCTGGTTCAGCGGCTGCTCGCGGGTGGCTTCGGCTCGAGCTCGAGGAAGGAGACGAGCTCTCGGCCGTCGGATGCAATGTTTAGCGGCCAGGATTAGATCATCGTCGCGGCGGATCAGATGAGCAGCTCGGATCGAGCGCGCGATGAGATGGACGGCCAGGATCACTTCCGCGGGAAAATCCCGCGTCCCACATCGAAACGGCGGCCGAATTTTCCGCAGCTTATTACCCAAGCGCTGCCGGCCTCCCTTCAATTGAATCTCCTCCCTCCACGGTGCCGCCCCGCACCGTGTTCTCCCTGCGGGCGCGCTCTGCGCCCACTCTTTCTCCCTGTGGGCGCGCTCCTAGCGCCCACCATGCACTCCGGGTGCGCGGGTTTCATCACCGCGTGTCCTCGGGGCTTACACACGGCCCCGACCCTTGCCTCTCGGGCTGGCCACATGGGATCCCCCCTTGGGCGTGGCGCCTTAGGCCCACATGTGCCTTGGGGGTTGAACCCTTAAGGCTGGCCCTTGGTGGCTATTTTTTGCTAAGTATAGAACAAGTCCTTTGTTAAGGACTAAGTGTAAAATGCCATGTGCCACAACTCTTCTTCTCCATTTCTTCTCTTCTCCCACATTTCTTATTCATTTGAATTCTTTAATGCTTCTTCTTAGGAATTCATCTATTCTCTTTTCATCATGTATTCAATATTTAAGAATGGAATTCTCGAAGGGTCTTCCTTCAACCGATGCTCTTGAATCAACATGAAATCTCCAATGTGCTTCATTGATCTAATCAGAGATCAAGTTGGAACATCTTCTGATTCACATGCACTAAGTGATAGTGCATGGACTTCATTAAACCACTTCATCCACTTACAACTTATGGATGGATCTTCTTCAACTCCTCATGCATTGTCACTACAATGCATGGTCTTCTAATCATGTTGTGACATTGTATCATCTTGATACAAGTTCTTGGAACTTTAAGGAGCAGCTCAACAATCGTCAGATGTTACTAGAGAATGTTTCAACCATCATCTCCTATGTCACTTAGTGAATCTCCTAAGTGACATGCATCTTAGTACTATGGCCATTCTCTCTTCATCACCAACACCATCACAACCTTTGGCATTCACATCTTGACATTCCTTGACTTCCATTCATTCTAAGACAACAACATGTCTTATTGACAACAAATGCAACACAGTGCACTTCAATCTCCCCCTTTGTATTTGTTGTCAATACACCACTTCAGCACATATGAATGGGTCAATATGTGTGCCAATATTTTCTCCCCCTTATTGGAAATCAAATGCAAAGGTGTGGTGTGGTTCTCTTCCACAATATCTCTTCCTCCCTTTGAAAAGTATTTTCTTGAAAAACACTGAGAGAGGGATGATGTCACATGTTCTTCTTTAGCAAAGAACCTTTAGTAGATCAACTCTAAGTCTACTTGGGCAAACCCGGTGTAGAAAACAAGAGTGATATAACCAAGGAACTCAATGCTGTCCAACATTCACAATACATGTGAGATCATGCTTAGGGGTTGAATTTTTTCAGATATTCAATGAATTGCTGAATCCTGCACATACTTCACAAAACACATTAGAATGTTCAGGTGCAAAGATACAGCTCCCCCTTTCATCCATTTGTCTTAAGATGATATTAATTTCAGAACATCATCTTCTTCAGATTGGCTCCCCCTCAAGGGGTGCACTCCATTCAATCCAAACCATCCTCCAGCTGAGAATGACCATCATCTTCAATTCCCTACAATGTTAGCACATGTAAATATCAATAGTATAAGGGAATAAGATGGAACCTCCTTGGTTCATCAATGTGAACAACAAGGTTGAGAAGATTCTCTCAACCGAGATGTCCCATTTTCACCAGTCTTCACACTTGCACATTTGATCTTCATTGATGATTGTGCTGGTGTGGTTCTCAAACCATCTTCATGTGAAACCTTCTTCTTCCCTTTTGCTTTAGCAATTTCCAGAGCTTCATCTTCAACTCTTTGTAGTTCTCTGGCAAGTTGCAATTGATGTGGCCATATGACAAGTAAATCATTTGGAAGAGTGGCCCCAGTTCTGGAAGTTCCACATGGTTCCTTTGATGCTGTCAAGCTACCTCTCTTAGGCAACTTGTTTTCAATCAATCCCTTCTTCTTCTGGATTGATTGTCTTTTGGAGTTCAGTCTGCTTCTATTTAGTTTCATGGCTTCTTTACAAAGGTCCATGATGTGTCCTTTCTTTCCACAGTAGAAGCATGTCTTGGTGGTCCTTCTGGATGCATCACCCTTCTTGGATTTGAATTCCAAGGACTTCTCTTCATTCTTCAAAATCTTCTTGGGAGCATCTTCCAATTTCTTATGCTTGCTTCCCAAGGAATCTTTCTGAGCCAGGTTCTGTGATCTTTTCTTCTTTTGAGCTCTGGATACAGTTGGAGATTGACATGTATCTTTTTGACCACTTTTGCAATCATCCCAGATGTTGTCAAGTAATCCAAATCTGTTAGCAGTAAACAGATGTCTCTGGACCTGTGGATGCTGCTTCTTTTCTTCTGGCTTGCTCCCCCTAGGCATGGGCTTCCTCTGTGCTTTGGCATTCAGTGGATTGTACCAACAATCCTTTGCACAATGCCCATACTTGTTACAACACCAACATTGACCCACAAATCTTGACCTCTTGTGTACTTCTGATTGCTGGGTACTTTTCTTGACAAGTTGTGTTGTTTCAGGAGAGCCCTGCTTCTTCACTGTCTTCATCCATATTTGTTTGGAATTATTCTTCCATCCTGCACTTTTTGTGGAAACACAATTAGAAGCATCAGTACAAGATGGTATGGATGGTACCTTCTTTTTAGAAGTTGTTGCACTTTCACTAGAGGATGTCTTTCTCTTAGAATCATCCTTCTCAAAGCATACTTGAGTAGCAACATTTCTCCTTTCAGTTGACTGGGAGGCTTTGGCTTTGGGTGATTGCTGATTTTTCAATATCACCTCTAATTCTAAGCATTTCATATTGAGGGAGTTCTTCTCATCCTCAATAGTTCTTAGCCTTCCTTCCCAATTTTCTTTCAGCTGTTCTAACTGGTCTTCATGCACCTTCTTCAATTCTAGCAATGAATTGTCCAGCTCCTTCACCCTTTTGACTTTCTCTTCTAGTTGAGCATCTTTGACAACCATTGAAACTCTGTGTCTCTTTTCCAGTGCACGGAAAACATCTTTGATCATTATCAAAAATATTTCTTTCTCAGAAGAGCTCCTTTGCAATTCTTCACAGGTATCTTCATATCTTTCATTGCAAAGGGAAACAGTTTCATCTTTGGCATTTACCAGCTTTCTGAGAGTGTTGGTTATGCCAACCCTTTTAGCCAGCTGATCTTCCATAGCATTGGCTTCTTCTTCTAGCTGTGATTTTTCTTCTTGAAGATCAAGGATGCCTGTAGCTATACACATTGCCACTTCCTTGGGGACTGTCTTCTGAAGATATTTGATTGCATTTAGAAGATCATTGTTTCTTCCATCTTCATCACAACTAGGACAGGCTTCACCAGAAGAGTGATAAAAGGAATTGTCAGGTGTTTCTCTATCAGCAACAATCTTCTTCTTCATCTTCTTGGCCTGTTTCTTCTTCCTATTTTTCTGAGTCTTGGCAGATATCTCCATTTGAGGCTGGTCGCTCGTTTCCTCAAATCTGCACTTCATAAAGACTCCCTTGGATCTTTTAGAGGTAACCTTCCCTCTGATACCAATTGAAGTGCCCAGATCAGTGTGAATCACTGAGAGGGGGAGGGGGTGAATCAGTGATCCCTTAAAACTTTTTACTAATTGATTCTTTATCAATTAAACCTCTATGGCTAGTTAAAGCCTCGATCCACTCTTCTTGTATCTCTCACCTTTCCACGAATGATGCAGTAAATGTAAAGGCACTGGACACAAGGATTTACAAGGTTCGGCACCAAAGGCCTACATCCTTGCCATGCTCTCCCAGCATGGATTCTCCCATTATAATCTGTTAGTATTACAATGGTCGATACAGAGTCCCACTGTATCTCTCCTGAGTCCCACAGGAGGGTCTTTATACTGCGTCCCACAGTGTTACCAGAGTCCCACTGGCCTGCTCCAGAATCCCACTGAAGACTTCTTCTCCCTGAGTCCCACAGGGTCTTCTCTTGGCTCCTCGAGTCACACGAGTAGCTCTTCTTCTTGTTCAGCTCTTCAAGTATCTTCAGCAGCCTGGGATAAAGGCTGCTGGCCTTGCTCGGTACCTCTGATCACTTGTGATGATCAGGTCTTCTCGTCTAGCTCAGGCTTTATCTCCTTCTTCAGGATGACCTGGCTTCTCTCTCCAGCTACTGAATGCTCAGACAACTGATATCTTTATCTTCGGTCTGGTCCAGTCTCAACTCAACTCTACTTCATGCACTGAGTGCATGGCCTTCTCAAATCTTCAAGAACCTCTGGTCTTGGACTCCTCAAATGCACACAGCCAGATTTAGCTTTGTTCACGTGTGCACGTGCATGCATGCATGCATGCACTTTCCCTTTCCTCTTCTTGGTGCAGTAGACCCACAAAGGGTGTAGTCACTTTAAGAACACACCTTCACTGAACTTCACACACTTTATTCTCTTTTGATTACACACATAAATGTGTGTTATACACTAGTGTGAGTCTTCCACTTCTTTCTTCTTCTAAGTGTGTTTACTTTTAGTGCACACACCTAGGTTCGGCCTTGTTCTTGTTTAGCACACACAATTTATTCTTTTAGTCTTCTTTGCACACAAGGCTTTTCCCTTCACTTCTTTTTGAACACACAACCCGTAGCCTTTCTTCTTGTTCACTTTGCACACACAAATAGTGTATGCCTCGGGTTCTTCTCCTTTGGTTAAACACACCAAGGTGCCTCGGATCTTCTTTGCCACTTGTACTTTTCCACTTTGCACACAAAGGCACTAAGGCCTCGGGTTCTCCTCAACTTTGCACACCTACTGCCCGTAGGGCCTCCTTCTTTGGCACACACACTTCCACGGCCCTTTCTTTATTCTTGCACACAAAATACTCGGCCTTCTCAATGGGGCAAGGTGTGGTGGCCTTGGGTCGCGCAAGCCACAAGGGTGCAACCAGTGCAAGGCGCGCAAGGCCTCCTGCCGCGGGGCGCGCAAGTGCTGCACCCGCATGCACTTCCTCCTGCCACGCAGGTACACGGGCAGTGAGGGTGCCAACCTCGAGCGCGCAAGGAGATGCGGCTGGGGTTCTTCCTGTCGCGCAAAGGAGGCGCGCAGGGGAACTCCCTTTCTTCTTTCGCGCAAGAGGTGCGCAAAAGGAACCCACGAAGCCAAGAATGGCTTCGGGCTGCTGTCGCGCAAGTGGTGTGCGCAGGGTCTTCTTCGCGAGGCAAAGGTGCTCTCACGGGACTCCGGATTTTCAACAAAGGATCAGCAAGCATCAATGAGGTCTCGGCCTCTCCTTTTATAGGCAGAGAATCCTCAAGACTTCCGCGTGGGATATCTTTTAATCTCCCGAAGATTTCGGGATTTCAAGATTTCCTTAAATCTTGTTTTCTTCTCTCTGTTCACGCGGGTTCCATTTATTTTCTCCTCCTCCTCGTGCATGCACATGAAACCGCATGCATGGCCTCTGTTTGGCCCATCCCATGCAAAACATGAACACCTCATGGCCTCGGAAACTCCGTTTGCCTCGGCTTTCATCAAATTTTCTCATTTGTCGCATGCAAGTCTATTTTTGTGCATGGTTGTGTTCAGTGTGGCCAGACGAGCCGAATGGAGGTCTCGGTTTCGAAAATGGTGGTCGGGAACTCGAAATAGGTCGTCGGGGAGGCTCTGGTTCAGCGGCTGCTCGCGGGTGGCTTCGGCTCGAGCTCGAGGAAGGAGACGAGCTCTCGGCCGTCGGATGCAATGTTTAGCGGCCAGGATTAGATCATCGTCGCGGCGGATCAGATGAGCGGCTCGGATCGAGCGCGCGATGAGATGGATGGCCAGGATCACTTCCGCAGGAAAATCCCGCGTCCCACATCGAAACGGCGGCCGAATTTTCCGCAGCTTATTACCCAAGCGTTGCCGGCCTCCCTTCAATTGAATCTCCTCCCTCCACGGTGCCGCCCTGCACCGTGTTCTCCCTGCGGGCGCGCTCTGCGCCCACTCTTGCTCCCTGCGGGCGCGCTCCTAGCGCCCACCATGCACTCCGGGTGCGCGGGTTTCATCACCGCGTGTCCTCGGGGCTTACACACGGCCCTGACCCTTGCCTCTCGGGCTGGCCACATGGGATCCCCCCTTGGGCGTGGCGCCTTAGGCCCACATGTGCCTTGGGGGTTGAACCCTTAAGGCTGGCCCTTGGTGGCTATTTTTTGCTAAGTATAGAACAAGTCCTTTGTTAAGGACTAAGTGTAAAATGCCATGTGCCACAACTCTTCTTCTCCATTTCTTCTCTTCTCCCACATTTCTTATTCATTTGAATTCTTTAATGCTTCTTCTTAGGAATTCATCTATTCTCTTTTCATCATGTATTCAATATTTAAGAATGGAATTATCGAAGGGTCTTCCTTCAACCGATGCTCTTGAATCAACATGAAATCTCCAATGTGCTTCATTGATCTAATCAGAGATCAAGTTGGAACATCTTCTGATTCACATGCACTAAGTGATAGTGCATGGACTTCATTAAACCACTTCATCCACTTACAACTTATGGATGGATCTTCTTCAACTCCTCATGCATTGTCACTACAATGCATGGTCTTCTAATCATGTTGTGACATTGTATCATCTTGATACAAGTTCTTGGAACTTTAAGGAGCATCTCAACAATCGTCAGATGTTACTAGAGAATGTTTCAACCATCATCTCCTATGTCACTTAGTGAATCTCCTAAGTGACATGCATCTTAGTACTATGGCCATTCTCTCTTCATCACCAACACCATCACAACCTTTGGCATTCACATCTTGACATTCCTTGACTTCCATTCATTCTAAGACAACAACATGTCTTATTGACAACAAATGAAACACAGTGCACTTCATCTTCTTTCCATCTTGCAACTTCTAAGCTCTATGCTATATCTTTGTAGGAGAGATGTTCATCATTATAAACTAATAATGAGTCACCATCTTTGGTAACTAGAAAACCATATCTCTCTGGTTCTCTTACCTCTCTTGTGCTCTTACACAGTGCTTATGTTTTAGGAACTAATTCTTCCACGTGGACATGTGAAATATGTTCTTGTACCAACTCTTGTGTATCTTAAGCATCAACTTTATCGAAGTCAATCTTTCTCCCACTATCCTTTTTGAGGATGTTCTCCATCTTAATAAATAAGTCTTTTCTGGTGACAATCACTTTCTTGTCTAAGGTTTTGTATGGGTAGTATCCCTTTGTTTCCTTAGGATAGTCTATAAAGATACACTTTATGCCCTAGGGTGCTAGTTTGTAGCATGATAAGGCCTTAAAAATGCCTCACAGCTCTATAAATGTGTATGCAACAAAACGGGTTTCTTTCCACTTTATAGCTCGAAGGGAATTCTATTTTTTGTTTTAGTTGGTACTCGGTTTAATGTGTATACCGCAGTTTATAATGTATATCTCCAAAAGGATAATAGAAGATCTACATGAATCATCATTGACCGTACCATGTATAACATGGTATGGTTCCTCCTTTCACTAACACCATTCCACTATGGTGTGTAAGGTGGAGTGAGTTGATATAGAATCCCAAAATCCTGTAGAAAGTCGATAAACTCTTGGTTAAGATATTCACCACCTCAATCCAATTAAATATTATTTATCTTATTTCCAATTTGATTATTGTTAGGTCCACTAGGTTAAATTCCCTGAGAGTGGGGGTGAATCAGGGTATGAAAAATTAAAACTTTTCCCCTTATGATATTTTTTTCTTTGTTAAACAAAATTCAATTCTCTCACTTTCCCGCAGTAAAGTATGAGCAAAAATTAAAGCATGCACGAGACACGTTGATTTTACTTGATTCACCCTCATTGGGATATGTCCAAGGAGCATACAACAACAATGTTTTGATGTACCAAATCCACCAAAAGTGCACTAATATTTACAAAGTTTGGATCGGACTCACTATCCCTCTTGGTTCACAACCATTCACTATTTGAAAGCTCGTTACTCTCTCAACTAAAGTGTGATCACTGCTCCTTCAGAAGATCCACTCACAGTTTATAGACTTGTAGGTCCCTTTATTATCTCAAATGAATGCATCATCCACTATATGTAGATTCTCTATTGATTTCCCACTTTAATCCACTGATGAATACCACTTTACCATAGATTTACTGGGCAATCCCTTTTAAACACTTTTTGAAATGTACATTGCCTTCGCGAAGCCCCTTATTTCACGAAGCTCAAACTAGACTTCGTGAAACACCTTCCTTCACAAATCTCAAACTATCCTTCACGAAGATCCTTCCTTTTTTCAAATCTCACTTCTTTCATAGAGGTTAACTATCCTTCGTGAAGCTTATAAGTTTTGGTTGGATTTTTATGGACTTTGCAAATTCTTTTCTTGTGTGATGCTCAAAACATTTGGTTGGCTATTATAGCCTTCGCAAAGTTTCTCTCTAAAACCATCTTCATGAACTTCCTTCACAAACCCAGAGACTTAGAATTCTTGTTGAGTCTAAATACTTTTCTGAATGGGGTATAGGACTATTTATAGGTGTTTCCCATGAATCCAGAACCTTTCAGGACACTTCATCACCATTTGGTGAAGCTCCTTCATTTCCTTCATAATGATCCCTTTTTCTAGAAGCTCCATAGACATTTACTATTCGCAATGCTCATCATAATCATGGATCCTTCTATTAAAACTTTGTGATGCTGCAAATCTCCACTCACAATGATCATCACTTTCTCTATTCACGATGCTCATCAAACTCATAGAGCTCAATGTTAGAAACCTTCACGCATTCACAAAACATCCTTCGTGAAGCCTATTATTCACGAAATTCATGCCTTTACCATATTTTCATATGGCCTTCAAGAAAATTTACTTTTTAAAATACTAGAAAAACTCCAAATTTTGGACCCCAAAAAATTGGCAAACACTGGGAAATAGAGTCACCTTATGTATGAAATTTTCTATATCGCTTACAGGGAATCCATTCCTTTATCTTGGATCTTTGTAAACATACCATGTCAAAAAACTCTATAGTTCTCCCCAACTGATCATGTAAACATACTTTGTAAATAAACATAATCAACTCAAAATGTTACAATGTTACCTTGAGGGATTTTTTCCCAACAATTCTCTACTTCATTATTGAATTCCTTGAATTTCTCAAAGGACTCGGACTTATACCCCATCAAATAGATATAAACATATCTACTCAAGTCATCAGTAAAAGTTATGAAGTAAGAATATCCACATCTAGCTTTTATTGGAAATGGTCCACACACATCAGCGTGTACCAATCCTAGAAGCTCTATGGCCCTTTCACCTTGTCCACCGAATGGCGGTTTGGTTATTTTTTCTTATAAACAAGCATGACATCTTTCAAGTGGTTTTAGATTAGAAGAGTCTAAATAACCATCTTTATGGATATTTTTCAAATGCTTCTCGTTTAAATGACTAAGACGATGATGTCATAGTTGGGTGTTATATGACTCATGTGAACATGATTTGTTATCAATTTTCAATACTTAGTTTTCATAATTTAATACATAAATACCATTATTTAAATTTTTCATACCATAACATATGTTTTACTTATAAAAGAAACAAATTTTATTTCCAAACTAGAAAATAAACCCATATGTATCTAGGCATGATACATAAATTATGTTCTTGGTAACCATAGGTACATAATAACAATATTTTAAAACCAAAATCATTCTTGTTGGAAATGAAAGGTGGTAGTCATCAATGGATAGGGCAACCATCCTCGCACCATTAGAATCTCTCATAACCACCTATCCTCTATCAATCTTTAATAATATACTTGGTTCCTACATTTGGATACATATTTGAGCACCACAAGCTATTTATAATACCCAATGTGTAGATATTGAAAGATAACACTTGATAGCAAATGCATCTTTAGCTTACCCTTTCTTCTGGGTACAGTTCCTCTTCTAGTGGTCTGGCTTGCCACATGAAAAACATACTACCTCCTTTTCCTTACCTTGCCTCTGGATCTTCCTCTTCTTGGAAGGATGGTGTTGGGGATCTTTATACTTATTATAAGTCTTGGGACCCTTTTCCTTGTTCTTCTTTTTCTCGTTCACTATAAGGACTGTGGGTTTATCATGCCCCATGTCCTTATCCACTTGGTGAATCAAAGTAAGAAGTTCTGAAAGAATATTTTTATTATTGATCGTATTATAATTAACAATAAAATTGGAGAAGGTCTTAGGCAGTGATGGAAGTATGAGATCTATATGCAACTCATCTGAGAATTTAATCTATAAGATATCTAAGCATTAAATGTAGCCAATAAGATTGAATACATAAGGTCCAGCTGGAACATACTCTCCAAGATTATTTGTAAACAAAGAATTGGATATCTCATGTCTCTCTTGTCTTGCATTCTCTTGATAGAGATCCTGAAGGTGAGACATCATGTTATACGCATCCATGTCATCATGTTGCTTCAAAAGCTCATTGGTCATGGATGATAGCATGAAATATTGAACATTTGTGGAATCATTTAAATATTTCTCATAGAGTGATAACTCTTCATCACTTGCCTCATTACCAGGATCATTAGGAATAGGTTATTCCAGTACATATAATTTCATTTCATAGTGAAGGATAACGCGTAAGCGCCTTTTCCACTATTGGAAATTTGTGTCAGTGAGAAGGTTATCCTTCTCAAGTATGGATCACAACGATATGTTTTAAGTCATTTTAATGTTTTTTCTACAAATAATATGATTATAATTTTAGTACTTTAAATAATAAAATTTATAAAAATAAATAAATATTAAATTTATTAGTCTCCCACTATTTTATCAAAACCCAATAACCCTCACCATTGGCTTCATAATATCCCATTTTTTGGACATTCTGGTGTCAAGGATCCATATTCCCCTTCTCATTACCCCAACTTTGGTTGGTCAAGAAACTTGAATGGTTTTAGGTAGGCATTCCAAATTCCAACTATATTAACTCACAATTACTTGATCTATTAAGTGGACTTCCCAATCCTAAACTCTTTAAATTTGATTTCCTCAACCCTTATTTCTCATTTACACCAAGTCCTTGTTTGTTATTAAACCCTTGATGTGAACTAAGTTAAGTCAACCCAAAACTTCAAGTTATAATTCTTTGGTAATTGAAAGCACCCCAACTTTGGCTAGTCAGACACTTTGAACTATGGTTCGATTTTAACTGAATTAGTGGAAGGTTATACCAAATTAATATATATTATTGAGGGATTTTATTATTTTATGCATAAATTTCCAATTATTATCTTTATTACATGCTTGTTAATGTTAATTGTATCTACTTAAGTGATTAACCATGTATTAGATAATATATACACATAAGCCAATTTATTTTGGTTCTATATTGCATGATCGTTAATTTCATCAATTCATGTGATCGTGACAAAACATCCAAAATGAAATAATCATGTAACTTGACAAAAATAAAATAATAAAATGGTATGATCATGAGATTTTACTAACGGTTAGTTTATCTAGTGGTTAATAAACTAATTGTTGACCTAGGGGGAAAACACCTTGAACCAATTAAGGTTTGTGTTATAGTTTTCCACATGTCCACCTATGTATCTCTCTTGGATTGGTTTCTCCTCAGCTTCAAACTTGAACCGCCTCCACTAGATTTGGAACTACATCCATTATATATGCTTTTACTCGTACACAGGTGAGGGGAAAAGGTTTTACATAAAAGAAACCATGGGTATGTAGACCCTTACATAATAAGATGAGGGAAGGCACAAAAGACAAAAAATTTAATTTAATAATAAATTAAATAAAACCAATCACATAAAAAGTTCTGGTCTATGCTCATGATCATCCATATGCATGCAACGAATTACACATTTAATAAAACTAGCATTCAATTCTTAATCGTTCTTATTTAAGATAGATCGCACTCAAATCAATTAATTATCTTATTTAATTAACCAATTATTTTTATCTTAATTCTCATTTGAATTTCCTTGATATTATAATATATCATAATTTTAAAAAAATTAAATATATTTATTTAAAATTAGCTGTGTACATAAATATACCTTGAAGGAAACACGGTGAATACCCGTCTGAATCTATCCAACATGTATTATACTCGTATACTGTTTAATTTTGGACATATGACATACACGACTTATCACATACTTTCATGATGTGAAGTATCAACTTAATGATTACATGAATTACATGATTTTCTGGTCACGTGTTATGCTTTAATGCATGTAAACTAACAACTGTAATATGACTCATACATGATATGCAGATATCAACATTACGCAGATGTTAATTAAACATTTGTATATAAAAAAATATTAAAACTTATCACATGGTGTATCCTATCAACTTAATGACCATATGCAAGAATGTGTCGATAAGGTTTACATAATATAATAAATAAATTTTAAATCTGTATAATTTGGTATAAGTACACGTTGTGTATAAATGACTACACGATGTGTGGTCTCCTTATTACATGGCCACCAATCAGGTAGGTCATGTATGGTAATACACGGCCACCAGTCAGGTAGGTCATGTATGGTAATACATGATGTGTATAAATGACTACACGATGTGTGGTCTCCTTATTACATGGCCACCAGTCAGGTAGGTCATGTATGGTAATACACGGCTCGTCTATGACTCAAAGGGACTACACGCAGTGTGCATAGGATACACGGCATGTAATACGGTTGATCGTGTACCACCCTATCCCGATAAACATGAGGTGTAAGTAATAAATTTATCGCGTTTCATCAATGCACACAGTTTGAATTAATTGCTGAATTAATTTCTGATGCATTGAATGCAAGTACATGGTGTGTACTCTTGTGTTATCCGTCCAGAATCCTTGGCACCTCCAGATGATATCTTTGATTTTATTTCATTCCTAATATTAATCATATTGATTAGATATATGAGAAACTAATGAGGAATAACCAGATCTCGTAATTCAGATTAAAAGAATTATTAAACTTGAATTGAAAATTAAATCACAAATGCATAAATAAATCAATGATTTTAAATAGTTATAAATAATTATGTGACCACTCTAATACCACTTATAGGTTCTGGGCACATAGAAAGTGTGCGATGGGTGATAAAACACTATTTTTTGGATATTTTATTTATAATAAATGATATAATTTCCTCACATTGTGCTAAATATATTCATTTATGAAATATTTGGGATTAGATCATTCATTAGAAAATTTGATGAAAAATCCAGTTTTAACCTTTTAAAATTCACTATAGTATTTCGGGCATAAATATTGTTATGTAAAATATTTTGACATAAAATTTTGTAACTGTGTTCCTGACTTAATGGGATACAAATTATATTTAGGACATGGGAGCTGGATCGTTCATTTGAGGGGAGTAAATGGGCCATGAATACAAAGGTGTACAGAACCATCCATATTGGATATTACTTTACCATTTTGGCTGTGTCTTCTTCATCTGTGCTTGGATTGAGCCCAAATTTTGAGGATATATCTAGGACGGGATTTATAACAAATCCTCATTCTAGAAGGTCGGCCAATTCACGCGTTTTGGAGGTCAAATATTTGGTACAACTTGGAATAAAATATTTGGCCGAGTTTTCATTTCACACTTAAAAAGTTATGTTACCCTAGCACTCACAAACTCTATTTAAAGGGGGTTTTCACTCTTTGGGAGGGTTGGTCGAATATTTGGGAAGGTTTGGCCGAAAGGATGTCTCTTGGGAGCCCCTCAAAACTCTTGGAAGAAGTAAGGATTTGTGAAAACCTCTCTTCCAGAAAGGCTCTCCTCTCCCACCTCCTCTTTGTATTTATTTTCTTTTATGTTTGTAGCTTGAATTTTTCTTAAAATAATCTTCTATATTCATCACTTTTCTTCTTCTATTAATATTCCTAATTGGGTTGGAATCAAGAGTGGAGAAGATATTGGGTTCTACCCTTTCAATCCTTTTCTCATGCAAAACGTCTTCACGATGACCACACCACCCATGGAAGAGTAGTTTTTTTTAGTGATCGATTTATCTTCTATAATCTTAATTTAATTATTTTGAATCATTGAGATACTGTAATTAACTTAATATGATTCATGAATTGTGTTTTTAAATTATAAGAAACTAATCAAACAATTGAACAATTAACACAAAAACACGCGAGGTCGAGATTTTGTGTAAATTGTGAGAGCGCGATCTTAATCGGTAATACAAGACCACACAGGATAAATTTGTAGGGTTAAAATATAATCCCTAAACACAATTCATCCTCATTTCCAGAATGGATATGTGATCTAATTAACTGCTGACCATAAGATAACCTTAGAACAACAATCAATGTAGGGTTTTGCGATTGCATGTTCCGAAGTTAGACTAGGGTTTAAGTAATTTCATCTTTGTGGTTAAATTAACTCTCATAGGGTTCAAGGGTTAAAAAATTAGGGGATCATAATTAAGTGAATATTGATTTAAATGATAATGATTAATAAGTAAATGAATAGGTAGATTTAAAACTATTACACCTTTTAAAATATTTTCTAAAAAAACATCTTCTTGATGTGTCTTTTTAATCAAACTTCATTTCAAAATTAAAAACAAAAAAAATGAAATCTTCTTCCAGCAAACTTCTTCAAGTTTTATAAAAGATAAACAACCACTATCATCCTTTCAAGTAGTGTTTTAATTATATTCTATTTTACTTTTATAATACCTTTATGAAGTTGTTTTAATTTACTTCCTCCTTTGAGAGATGACCTTGGTCAGCCACTCTACTGCACCTAAGAACCCAAAAACCACTAATCATTTGAGGGAACCCACGATAGTGCTCTTTAAAATTGGTGTTGTTTCTAGGGAGGAAAGTAATTATTTCAACCAATTAGAGGTATTTATTTTATTTTACATTTTATTCTCTTCCTCTCTTCTTTCTTCCTTCTTTACCTAATCGGGTTTTTTTTCTTCTTCTTTTATTTTCTTCTACTTATTTTTGGACCATCAACTCAAACTTATTATTTTTATTTTACTATGTTCCAATTTATTTATTTTCATTTTTATTTTATTTATGACACGAACTAATCCTGAAGATCTCTTAGATCTTGACCCTAAGATTGAACGCAACCTTAGGGAACGAATCAGACATTCTCAGTCTACGGGAAGTTTCAACATTCAACCAGTTGTAGAATTACTCCAATATCAGAACATTGAAATTGGAAGAGATTCAAATTCAAACATAAAATAAGAACCAATGGCTGACAATAATGGAAATAAACTTAATAGAACCATTCGAGAATTTCCTGCACCCGATATTAATTATCAACCAAATTGCATTGCATATCCAAATCTCGAATCGGACTTTGAACTGAAATCTGGATTAATTCACCTACTTACAAAATTTCATGGACTCTCTGGTGAGGATCCCAATAAACACCTTAAATAATTCAATTTTTTTTGCTCAACCTTAAAACCAAGAAATGTTTCTGAAGATTAAATCAAACTAAGAGCATTCCCATTCTCACTTGATGGAGCTGCAAAAGACTGGATGTATTATTTACAACATGAAGATGTAACTTGTTGGAATGATTTGAAATGACTTTTCTTATAGAGATTTTTTCCAGCTTCAAGGACCACATCCATTCGAAAGGAGATATCGGGGATCAAGCAAGCACAAGGGGAGTCAATGTATGAGTACTGGGAGCGATTCAAGAAGTTTTTTGCAAGCTGCCCACATCACCAAATAAGTGAGAAACTCCTCATCCAATATTTTTATAAAGGACTCACAACTATGGAGAGAATCATGGTGGATGTTGTGGCTAGAGGAGCATTGGTCGACAAGACACCAGTAGTTGCACGGGTGTTGATCGAAAAGATGGCCCAAAACTCCCAACAATTTGGTGATCGAGGTACACCACATGTCAGGGGAGTACATCAGGTAAGTCCATCTTCTATTGAAAGTCATTTGATTGATACCAAGTTGGAAGAATTTAAAACTATGGTGAGATATATTTCTTTGGAAAAAAAGACATCCCAACCCCCTCCTTCAAGGCCTTGTGGTATTTTCACTGAGACAAGCCACCCAACTGAATGTTTCCCACAACTCCAAGAAACAGAAGATTGTGCAGCAGTGTTCCCTGGGAGACCATATCAGCAACAACAAAAACAACCATATCCCCAAAATAAGTTTTATCCAACATAAAACCAAGGGTGGAAGGATCAATCGGACATGAGGTATGGCTCTGGACAACAATAAATGCCACCCTTTCAAAAAAACTTCCAGCAACCTCTACCTTACCAGTAGGGTTTCCAATAACCCCAAAGGAGATTTGAATCTCAAGCATCAACAAGAAAACAACAATGGAATCCCCCATCAAAGGTAGATTCTAATACTGATGATATTTTGAAATAAATTTTTCTTAATCAAAAGAATGAGCTAAAGAGTCAAGATTCAGAGCTGAGGGAGTTGAAGACTCAAATGAGCCAGATTGCCACCGCCCTCCATGAACTTGTAAGTAAGAATTCCGGAAATCTACCTTCCCAACCCACTCCAAATCCAAAGGGGACTGTTAGTGCCATCACATTGAGAAGTGGGAAGCAAACAACTGATGCTTCTCTACCTATGATTCCACCAGGATTCACCTCAACTCCAAAAAAGCCTAATTCCACATCAACTGATGAGAAACCCAATGAGAAAGATAAAGGTAACCAAAAGATTAATTATGTTCCTCCTAAACCCCTTCATTTTCCAAACAGGGTTGTTCAAACCAAGAAGATGGCTGAAGAAGAAATGCAAAAATAGGTTTTGGACACATTCAAGCGTGTGGAGATCAACATTCCTCTACTTGAAGCCATTAAGAAAATTCCAAGGTATTTGAAATTCTTAAAAGAACTTTGTACCAATCAAAGAGGGATTAAGGGAAATGAAAGGATCAATCTTGGAAGGAATGTCTCAGCACTCATTACACCAACTCTAGCAATGCCAAAAAAGTGCAAGGATCCGGGGGCATTCACCATCCCATGTACCATAGGGGAGTTACACTTCTCTGATGCTCTTTGTGATCTAGGAGCTTCAATAAATGTGATGCCTCACTCTATATTCTCTTATTTGAAGGTTGGTGAGCTAAAACTGACAAGAGTAGTGGTGCAGTTGGAGAATAGAGCTACGGAATATTCAGCAGGAGTCCTTGAGGATGTACTTGTTCGGGTAAGAGACATGATCTTTCCAGTAGATTTCTACGTTCTTAACATGGAGAATGATCAGGTAACTTCTCATGACCCCATTATCTTAGGTATACCCTTCCTAAAAACTGCAAAAACTATCATAAATTTCAATGAGGGTACACTTTACATGGAATTTGGGGATGAAGTTGTGATATTTAATGTTATGGATTCCATGAAGTACCCCTCAAAGGATCATTCTACATTTTTTATCTCCCATTTTGAACCACCAAGTAAAAACCCCATGGAATTTGATTGTACTATTCTTAGTGAGATTATGAGTATTGGTTCTAGTTTGATGTCTAAGAGTACTTCCACGCCTATTTCTATTGCTCAAGACTCTCTTAGATTTGATTTTGAAATGGAGTCATATTCTGATTTTGATCATGTGAACTCTGATTATGACATGGCTGTTGAGTATGATAATGGATTTGATGCTTTATTCTCTGATTGTGATGATTTCTATTCTAATACCAATGCTCTTTGTGCACATATTTCAGTTCCTTATATGTCTCCATCCATACACCACCCCCCTACACTGGAACTCAAGCCATTACCACCAAATCTCAAATACTCATACTTGTTAAGTGGTGAAAAATTATCTGTTATCATTGCTAACAATCTCCATTTTAAACATGAAGAAAAACTTTTGAATCTTTTGAGGGAGAACATTAGGGCAATTGGGTGGACCTTGGCTGGCATATCAGGTATTAGCCCCTCCATTTACATGCATAGGATTCTTTTGGAGGATGGGGCTAAACTGGTGAGGCAACCACAAAGGAGACTCAATCCAACCCTTCTGGAGGTTGTTAAAAAAGAGGTTGAAAAATTGCTAGAGGCAGGTATAATCTATCCCATTTCAGATTCTCAGTGGGTAAGTCCTACTCAGGTTGTTCCTAAGAAAAGTGGTCTTACTATTGTTAAAAATGAGAAAGATGAGTTAGTTCCAATGAGGGTAAAAAACAGTTGGCGTGTGTGTATTGATTATAGGAAACTAAATCATTCCACTTGCAAAGACCATTTCCCCCTCCCATTTATTGATTAGATGCTTGAGAGACTAGATGGGAAGACACACTATTGTTTCTTGGATGTATTTTCTGGATATTTTCAGGTTCCTATAGCTCCGGAGGATCAGGATATGACTACATTCACCTGTCCCTTTGGCACATTTTCCTACCAGAGGATTTCATTTGGACTTTGCAACTCCCCAGGTACCTTCCAAAGATATATGGTGAGTATTTTTTCTGATTTTATTGAGACCTGCATGGAGGTATTTATGGATGATTTTATAGTGTATGGGTATTCATTTGATGAATGTATAAGTAGTTTGGGAAAGGTGTTGAATCATTTTATTGAGAAGAATTTGGTCCTAAACTTTGAAAAGTGTCATTTCGTGGTAGAGCATAGCATTTTCTTAGGGCATGTAGTGTCAAAACATGGGATAGAGGTTGATAGGTCTAAGGTAGACATTATTTCATCCTTACCCTATCCTTCATGTGTGTGTGATGTTAGATCTTTCCTAGGGCATGTAGGATTTTATTAGTGCTTCATCAAAGATTTTAGTAAGATTGCTCTTCCTATGTCATGATTACTTCAAAAGGATTCTGATTTTGTGTTTGATGATTCTTGCAGTACTTCCTTTGATGAGCTAAAGAAGTGTCTGACCACTCCACCGATCATATATCCCCCACGGTGGGAGATTCCTTTTGAGCTTATGTGTGACGCCTCCAACTTCGCGGTTGGAGTCGTCTTATCTCAGAGGGTGGAGGCACGTTCACATGTGATCGCCTATGAATCAAGGACACTGGATTCAGCCCAATCAAACTACACAACCATGTAAAAGGAGTTTCTTGCTGTCATATTTACTTTAGATAAATTTTGTTCATATTTATTGGTCTCTAAAGTAGTTGTTTTTTCTGACCATGCAGCTCTGAGGTACCTCTTGAAGAAGCCAGATACAAAGCCCAGGCTGATCCAATGGACGCTCCTTCTTCAGGAATTTGATATTGAGATAAAGGACAAAAAGGGGTCAGAAAACTCAGTGGCGAACCACATGAGTAGGCTTACTCACACACTAGAGGATGACACCTTGGACCAGGTACCACTTTGGGACACTTTACCCGATGAGCATCTTTCACTACGGGAAAAATGGGTATTTGCGACGGGTTATTTGCGACGGGAATATATCCCGTCGCAAATAGCCCCGTTAAAAACTTATTTGCGACGGGGGTATTTACCCGTCGCAAATAAGTAGGCTTTTGCGACGAGATTGATTTCCCCGTCGCAAAAGAACTGGCGCGCGATGCGCGCCAAATCGCGGGAAAACTATTTGCGACGGGAATATTTTCCCGTCGCAAATAACCGGCGGCGGTAAAAGGTATTTGCGATGGGAATATTTCCCCGTCGCAAATAGTATATCGGCAGGTGGTTATTTGCGACGGGTCCCGTCACAAATAACTATTTAACCGTTGACCGTAATAAATATTGGCTAAGGTATCTGCGACGGGTACCGTCGCAAATAACACTATTTGCGACGGGAATCCCGTCGCAAATGGACCCGTCGCAAATAATCTAACCTATAAATACCCCCATCCGTTTTTTTCAAATCATTCTCAAACTTCATCTTCTTCTTCTCCCAAAGTTGTATTTCTAAAGTTCAGTTTTTCTCCAGTTTAATTTTTTTCTCCGGAGTTGATATTAAAGTTTTGAAGAATGATCAGAGCAGATCAATTTTCAAGGTATTTATGTTCATTTTAATTTAATATTTATTTTTAATTGTTTATTAGTTTCAATTATTCTTAATTAGTTGTAATTTAATTATGTTTACATTGTTTTGTTACTTAATAAATTTAAATTATTAGTATTGTTCATAGTTAATGGTAATTAGGAATAATTAGTAATAATTTTTAATAATTAAGAATAAATATTAATAATTAGTAATAAATACCAATAATTAGGAATAATAGCATTATTACATTATTAGTATATTTTATTATTAATATTAAAATAATATAATTTTTTATATATATACAATTCTCTTTTCATCTGTGTGTTTGTTGTCTTCACATGTATTATTTGTATGTGGAGATAGAAAACGCACAGATGAAAGGAGAATTGTATATAAATTAGAAAATTATATTATTTTAATATTAATAATAAAATATACTAATAATGTTATTATTTGTAATTATTGGTAATTATTCCTAATTATTGGTAATTATTCATTTAATTACTAATAATTAGGAACAATTACCAATAATTATCAATAATTAAGAATAATTAGTAATAATTAGTAATAATTACCAATAATTAGTAATAATTACCAATAATTAGTAATAATTACCAATAATTAGTAATAATTACTAATAAGTAGTAATAATTATCAATAATTAGTAATACTTACCAATAATTAGTAATACTTACCAATAATTTGTAATAATTACCAATAATTAACAATAATTAGTAATAATTAGTAATAATTACTAATAATTACCACTAATTAGTAATAATTACCAATAATTACCAATAATTACCAATAATTACTAATAATTACTAATAATTATCAAAAAATAGTAATAATTAGTAATAATTAGGAATAATTAGGAATAATTAGGAATAATTAGGAATAATTAGGAATAATTAGTAATAATTAGTAATAATTAGTAATAATTACCAATAATTACCAATAATTAGTAATAATTAGTAATAATTAGGAATAAATACCAATAATTACCAATAATTAGTAATAATTAGTAATAATTACCAATAATTAGTAATAATTAGTATTAATTACTAATAATTAGTAATAATTACCAATAATTAGTAATAATTACCAATAATTAGTAATAATTAGTAATAATTACCAATAATTAGTAATAATTAGTAATAATTACCAATAATTAGTAATAATTAACAATACTTACCAATAATTACCAATAATTACCAATAATTAGTAATAATTACCAATAATTAGTAATAATTACCAATAATTACCAATAATTGGTAATAATTAATAATAATTACCAATAATTAGTAATAATTAGTAATAATAAGTAATAATTACCAATAATTAGTAATAATTATTAATAATTAGTAATAATTAATAATAATTACCAATAATTAGTAATAATTATCAATAATTAGTAATAATTAGTAATAATTACCAATAATTAGTAATAATTAACAATAATTACCAATAATTAATAATAATTAGTAATAATTAGTATTAATTGCCAATAATTAGTATTAATTACCAATAATTAGTAATAATTATCAATAATTAGTAATAATTAGTAATAATTAGTAATAATTGCCAATAATTAACAATAATTACCAATAATTACCAATAATTAGTAATAATTAGTATTAATTACCAATAATTGCCAATAATTAGTAATAATTAGTATTAATTACCAATAATTAGTAATAATTACCAATAATTAGTAATAATTACCAATAATTAGTAATAATTACCAATAATTAGTAATAATTACCAATAATTAGTAATAATTACCAATAATTAGTAATAATTACCAATAATTAGTAATAATTAACAATAATTAGTAATAATTACCAATAATTAGTATTAATTACCAATAATTAGTATTAATTACCAATAATTAGTATTAATTACCAATAATTAGTATTAATTACCAATAATTAGTAATAATTAGTAATAATTAGTAATAATTAGTAATAATTACGAATAATTAGTAATAATTAGTAATAATTACCAATAATTAGTAATAATTACCAATCAATTATCTATTTTCAACCAGTCAGAGCTTGGTTTTGGTGGAGTTTATGAACGCTGGCTTTCAGATGATGAACATCAGAGAGCTCATAAGTATGTTCTGCTCAACTGTGAAGAGATGACATCAGTTGTACTGTAAGTGTTTATATCACTTATTCTATAATTTATGTTATAGTAAATAACTTTGGTTTTTATAGGTTGTATGATAATCATATCAAGAAACAAATTCCACAAATTACAGCAGCTGCTCTCGAAGAACGTCAACTGAAAAATTTCTCTCAGTGGTTTCAAAAACTGGTAACATAAATTCTTTATCTTTTAGCAACTCATTCAATGTATATTTTACTATATTGATAATTATTTCACAAATTTTCAGGTGTCTCGACATGCTGATAAAATTGACAAACGGCTGTGTGTATTGAGTAACCCACCTTCCAAACTTGTTAAAACTTATAATGCATATGTGGTGAATGGATTTCGATTCCACACACATGCATAAGGGGAATCGAAAAAAACAATGAACAGTGGAGTTAGCTTGAGAGGATCTCATCATTGAGAAAATGAAGTTGACTTTTATGGCATACTTGATGAAATCATTGAACTCTGTTATCTTGGACAACATTACATAACCATGTTCAAATGTCGGTGGTTGGATACAGAGAGAGGCGTGCGTGTTCATCCGACTCATGGAATCATCGATATTAAATGTAAAAGTGTTCTCGCAGTAAATGAACCATTCTTATTGGATCAACAGGCATATCAAGTTTATTACGCAAAGTACTGTGCAACATCAAGAGACTTGACTGATTGGTGGAGTGTAATAAAAATCAAAATTCGAGACAATCAGTTTAGTCAAAGTGAATGTGCTTTCACTGATGTGCAAAGAATTGAAGTTTTTCAAGAGAGTACTCAAAATCAATCTTTTTTACAAAGAGACATGAGTATCGATGACGACACCCCACATTTAAGAGTCGGTGATGACGATGATGTTAATGATGTCACATATGAATTTGAAATGGTAAGAGATGAAGCAACTGTAACTCGAATGGATATCGATGATGTTGAGGAGGAATATGAAGATGACATTGACATATATGAAGATGATGATGAAGATGAACACTGATAGCATTCCATGGTATTTATATACAATCATAATATGTATATATGTATATATAATAGTAATTATCAATTATTTTCTAACATTAACATTTTCTGTTTCATATGGACGACACCACATTTCGTGAGTTGGCGGATGCTGACCTGACTTTCGATGCGGATGCATTGCTGACAGATGACCCTCAGCCTGCAGGCGCTCCAGGGAGTACGCGGAGGGGGCGCGGTCTTGCACGATTGATGATTCCTAACCCCGTCCCCGAGCGACGTCCACGTCTTGGGTTTGATCCACGCACACGGAGGTGTGATAACCTGTGTGATAACCTGTGGATTTGACTAAGATTTCATTAATCTATTCACATAATAAATGTTTATTATTTTTTCAGTTTTCCGCATATAGCAGTCGGACAGGGCAGCGCTATTTTGCGCAACTATTTCTCTCAGTCGTGGACCACATGGGAGCAGATTCTCATTGATGTGCAGCAGGCCATGTTCGGCCATTGGTTGGTACGTACGTAAATAAATAATTTTTATTTTGAAAATTATTTCATTTCTAACTTGATATTTTGATTTATTTGTAGGTTTTATGGTATCCGATCGAGGATACCATGCGTAACGCCATCCACGAGGCATGGGAGGTGGCCATGCGTGATCGCCTTCGTCAGTTTTTGCACAATTTAAGAAAAGTTGCGATGAAGAAAGCAGGAGTGACAGATTTTGACGAGTCATATAGAGCACACCGACCAGAGTATATTTCATCCCATGTATGGGATGGATTATGTGCGCACTGGTTGAGTGGTGCCTTTCAGAGGAGATCATCGGTGGGGAGGCAGAATCGGGGGAGACAGGAGGTGACTCATCGAGCTGGGAGTCATTCTTTCAGTACTCATAGACAGCATCTGGTACGTACATTATTTATAAATATTTTATATAACTATAAATATTAACAGTTTATTTTTTATTCTTATAGGCTGTCGAGCACCCCGATATTACAGAGTACGCCGTATATCGGAGGATGTATAGTGATCCTGCTACTGGGGAGCTCAGAGGTGATCGTCAGCATCACATCGTGGTCAGTATTATTTGTTTTCAAGTATAAAAATTAACTGCATATAATATATTCACAATTTTAATTTTAAATTGCAACTATAGGAGTCATATGAGGCCGCAGCGTCACAGGCCCGGCCTGAGAGTCAGGCTGAGTCATCAGATCAGACCACTGCCCGTCAGTTTGATGAGGCGGCATGGATGCAGGCCACCCAGTATGCCTTCGAGAAGGGCCGGGTAGTTGGTATCGGCTCTCGACTGACTCCCGAAGATTATTATGGCAGTGTTGCGATGTCGGCGTCCAGCTCGAGAGGAGCTTGTGCATCTTCTTCTACTACACAGTATGAGGATCAGTTGCGATCTCAGACTGCACAGATAGAGAGTCTCCGACAGGAGCAGGAGCAGATGCGTCAGCAGCATGAGGAGGAGCGTCGACGCCAGCAGCAGTTGTACGAGGAGCAGACGAGTCGATGGCAGCAGCAGCATCAGGAGCAGATGGAGTACATGCGCCGACTCACTCATGTTTTAGGGATGGAGTTTCCTCCACCACCATCTGCAGATCTCCCACCTCCCCCCCCCCCCCTCCTTCAGATTAGAGTTTGTATTTATGTTATAAAATTTGTGAAATCAAAATATTATTTCTTTTCTATTCGTAGTTTCTGTCTCATTATAAAATATTAATAATATTATATTTTTAAATAACAATATTAATATGAATAATAATATTATTTATATTTTATAATATTAAAATTTATATATATATTAAAATTTTATAATATTACAATTTAATTATATTTTTTGTAATACTTGAATTATTTTAATATTTGAATGTAAAATAATTCTATTATTTTTATATTAATTAAAATAACTTATTAATATTTTTTTTATTTATGAATTATAATTCTAATATTATTATATTAATTAAATCATTTATTAATATTCTATTATTTTTTATTTTTGAATTATAATTCTATTATTATTATATTAATTAAAATAATTTATTATTTTTATTTGTGAATTATAATTCTATTATTATATTAATTAAAATAATTTATTAATAATTTATTTTTTTTTATTTTTTTTATAGTATTTGTGACGGGATACTATGCCTGTCGAAAATACTAATATTATTATATGCATTAAAATAATTTATTAATAGTTTTTTATTTTTTTAAAAAAATAGTTTTTGCGACGGGTCCCGTCGCAAAAACTATTTTTTAAAAGTTTTTTACAAATATACGGAGTACTATTTGCGACGGGGAGAATAACCGTCGCAAAAAAAGGCTTTAGCGATGGGCCCGTCGCAAATAAGTGTTGTTGCGACGCCGTTTTCAGCAACGGGCCATTTGCGACGGGCCCCCGTCGCAAAAAGCCATTTGCGACGGGATCCCGTCGCAAATACCTGTTTTTCTAGTAGTGTTTATTCCATATCAGGTATGCATCCTTGATATGCAGATTTAGTTAACTACCTTGTTGCCTCTGAAATCCCTGCAAATTTAAAGAAACGTCAAGTCCAAAAATTAAAAAGTGAGTCTCGATATTATGTTTGGGATGATTCATACCTCCGGTGCATGTGTAGTGATCAAGTTATTAGGTGGTGTGTTCTTGATCATGAGTTGGAGTCTATTTTACATTTTTGTTGTACACTTGATTGTGGTGGACACTTTGGACCCTAACGAACAGCTAGGAAAGTTTTGGACTTTGGATTATATTTTCCTAGCTTATTCCATGATGCCCATGTGTTTTTTAAGTCATTCTCTCATTTCCAACACACTGGGAACATTTCTAGGAGACATGAGATGCCCCAACAACCCATACTATTCTATGAGATTTTTGATGTATGGGGCATCGATTTTATGGGTCCTTTTCCTAGTTCCTTTAGTTTTTTGTACATTTTGGTTGTTGTTGATTATGTGAGTAAATGGGTGGAGGCTAAGGCCACCAGGACTGATGATTCTCATGTTGTTGTGGACTTTTTCAAAGCGCAAATTTTTTGCAGGTTTGGAGTACCGAAGGCCATCATCAGTGACCAAGGGACACACTTCTACAATCGGAATTTTTCTTCTCTTCTTCGGAAGTATGGGGTGACACACAAAACATCAACACCATACCACCCTCAAACAAATGGTCAGGATGAGGTTTCAAATAGGGAATTGAAACAAATTTTGGAGAAAATGGTGCATCCAAATAGGAAAGATTGGAGCAAGCGCTTGGATGATGCATTGTGGGCTTATAGGATAGCATACAAGACACCCATTGTTATGTCCCCATTTTGGATTGTTTTTGGGAAAGCATTTCATCTCCCCTTGGAGGTTGAGCATCGAGCTTATTGGGCTATAAAGAAATGCAACTTGGATTTGGCCCAAGATGGAATCCAAAGGAAGCTACAAATTCAAGATCTTGTGGATATTATATTGTATTCATATGAGAACGCAAGGCTCTATAAGGAAAAATCAAAATCAGCTCATGATAGAATGATCCAACAAAAGGAGTTTCATGTTGGAGAGAAAGTCCTTCTCTATAGTTCACGACTAAAGCTGATTCCTGGTAAGTTGTATTCTATATGGTTAAGTCCTTATGTTGTGACTAATGTTTTTCCTTATGGTGGAGTGAAGATCACACAAGAGGACACGGTAAGGATCTTTACAGTCAATGGAAAATGTTTGAAGAGATACTTTGAGGTACTTCCTACTGATGCAGTGGATTTTATCACACTGCATGACCCCATCGTCACTTGAGCACATCAGGTTGTTCCTAACCCTTTAACTTTTTTATTCTTTGTCCTATTTAAAATTATACATTTCATGTTCATATATAATCTCATGGGTTCACATTGAGGACAATGCAATATTTTAAGTTTGGGAGAGGGAACATTTTAGTTTAGTAATTTCAATTGTTTTCCTTTTCCTGTTAAAAAAACAAAACAAAAAAATTTGTGTGTGTTTTAAATTTTGTGTGTTTATTTTTCAATTTTCTATGTGTTTTGAAACTTTTAAGCTAAAATGATTCTCATCACCATTTTTAAATCCATATCAATAAGTGAAACAATTTATCCCTTGAAACTAATATTAAATGAATGCTGAAATGACTTTGTTTCAAGTTCAAATATTTAGTAATTTCATGAAAAGTACATTGAATTTTGAATCTCATGCCACATATCACTGTCTTTATATTTGAAACCAATTTCCTGTGAGGCTTCTAAACCATTATTTTCATATTCTTTACATTCACCTCACTTCTTGAGAGAACCAAACCATGCTTGATTTAACCAGAATTTGATTTATTCCTATCAAAACTTGAGGGTTTGAGGTACTTATGTTTAAATGATTGAGGCATTTGTTTGGTATTAAAGCCCTTATTTTAAAGAATCCTTTATTATAATGGCCTAACTTGAACATTTAATCCTTTTATCCCTTAGAATACATGAACATCCTATTATGTTAACCACATTACAAGCCAATTTTCCCTATCCAACCAACTCTTGAAGTGAAATTGCATAATCTATTTGAGCTTAAGTGTGGGGGAAGATATCTTGTGTTGTGCTACCACATTCTGTGATACTTTGGGTGGAGAATTAAATTCTTAAGAGATGTGTTTTCTTTTGAAGAAAATCATTTTATTGAAAGCTGTGTCTTTTCTAGAGCTTTAATGACAAGTGAAGCTGTGCCTTTTCTAGAGCTTCTAATTGAGGTAGAAATGTGTGCCTATCTGGAGCTTTCAAGAAAATCATGTTTGAGAAGATTGAAATTTTTTATACTGAAATAATTAATGGTATAAAATTTCCATGACTTTTCATGATGATGGAGCTGAATTGATACTATGGGTATTGAGTAGAAGACCATATTTAAGTGAAAATTAGATTAATGCAATTTTGCTTCAAAAAGAGTCAATCTCTCCTCATTCAGCCTCAGAATTTTTCACACCTTAATCCTACCAACCGAAAGCCAAAAAACAACCCTGAAAATTCCTCATTATAAACATATGTCTTTGACTCACATCGGGTGGTGATGTAGGAATTTATCAAGCCTATGGTGACCCTTGTTTGAGTTTGGATGAGAAAGACATTGCAAAAAAAATTGATATTTGTGTGATAAGAGAAAATTCAAGCGAGGTAAGTGTTTTGTGCATGGGAGGATAAATGAAGTGGAAATATATTGAATTATATAAATTAAGAACTTGAAATAATAGTTTTTTTATGAGGCATGATATCTTTTGTTTCTTGGTTTGGAATTTTTGAATCTCAAGGATATGTGTTTTAAAATTGGTTTTGATTTGATATTGATGTTTACTCGATATGAGGTTTTTCTCAGGAGTGAAAAAGGGTAAGTGTGGGGGAGTTGATAAAACAATATTCATTTGGATATTTTATTGATAATAAATGATATAATTTCCTCACATTGTGCTAAATATATTCATTTATGAAATATTTGGGATTAGATCATTCATTTAAAAATTTGATGAAAAATCTAGTTTTACCCTTTTAAAATTCACTGTAGTATTTCAGGAATAAATATTGTTATGTAAAATATTTTTACATAAAATTTTTTAACTGTGTTCTTGACTTAATGGGATATAAATTCTATTTAGGACATGGGAGCTGGATCGTGCATTTGAGAGGAGTAAATGGGCCATGAAGACAAAGGTGGTCAGAACCATCCAGATTGGACATTACTTCACCATTTGGGCCGTATCTTCTTCATCCGAGCTTGGATTAAGCCCAAATTTTGAGGAAATCTCGGGAACATGATTTTCCACAAATAATCCTTCTAGAAGGCCGGACAATTCCCGCGTTTTAGAGGTAAACTATGCGGTTCAACTTGGAATAAAATATTTGGCCGAGTTTTCATTTCACACTTAAAACGTTATGTAACCCTAGCCATCACAAAATCTATTTAAAGGGGTTTTTCACTCTTTAGGAGGGATGTTAGAGGATTTGGGAAGGTTTTTCCTAAAGGGTGTATCTTGGGAGACCCTCAAAACTATTGGAATAAGTGAGGCTTTGTGCAAACCTCTCTTCCAAAAAGGCTCTCATCTCCCACCTCCTCTTTGTATTTATTTTCTTTCATGTTTGTAGCTTGAATTTTTTTTCAAATAATATTTTTTGTTCATACCTTTTCTTATTCTCTTAATATTACTAATTGGGTTGGAATCAAGAGTGGAGATGATATTAAGTTCTACCCTTTCAATCCTTTTCTCATGCAAAACGACTCCATGATGACCACACCACCCATGGAAGAGTAATTTTTTTTAGTGATCAATCTATATTCTAACCTATTTATTTAATTATTTTGAATAATTGAGATAATTTAATTAACTTAATATGATCCATGAATTGTGTTTTTAAATTATAAGAAACTAAGTAAACAATTGAACAATTAACACAAAAACACACGAGGTCGAAATTTTGTGTAAATTGTGAGAGCGCGATCTTAATCGGTAATACAATACCATATGGGATAAATTTTTAGGGTTAAAATATAATCCCTAAACACAATTCATACTCATTTACAGAATGGATATGTTCTCTAATTAACCACTGACCATAAGCTAACCTTAGAACAACAATCAATGCAGGGTGTTGCGATTGCGTGTTCCGAAGCTAGCCTAGGGTTTAAGTAATTTCATCTTTGTGGTTAAGTTAACTCTCATAGGATTCGAGGGTTAACAAATTAGGGGATCATAATTAAGTAAATATTGATTTAAATGATAATTATTAATAAGTAAATTAAGAGGTAGAGTTAGATCGATTACACCTTTTAAAATATTTTCTAAAAAAACATCTTCTTGTTGTGTCTTTTTAATCAAACTTCATTTCAAAATTAAAAACAAAAAAAATGCAATCTTCTTCCAGCAAACTTCTTCAAGTTTTATAAATGATAAAAAACCACCCCCATCCTTTCAATTAGTGTTTTAATTCTATTCTATTTTACTTTTAGAATACCTTTAAGAAGTTGTTTTAATTTACTTCCTCCTTTGAGAGAAGACCTTGGTCAGCCACTCTACTGCACCTAAGAACCCAAAAACCACTAATCATTTGAGGGTTCCCACGATAGTGCTCTTTCAATGGGTCATGCCCAACTTTGATTTTTGTCATGATTGGTGATCAGTCTGATATTTACACAATGAGAAACATCATGATCTACAGAACTGATTCAAAAAGTATAAACAAGGGATAATATGTCGAAACCAGAGGGAGGATCATCACATATTATTTATAATCAATTTAATTAATTAAAGAATTAACTCATTGAGATTATTTATTTGTTTATGAATCTAACAATAGATCATAATTTTTCAGTCATTGTGTTGTAGGAATCAAAGTAGATTCTCTTTACACGTGTTCCAAAAATCTCTAAATGTTGTCGTAGGAATCTATGGGTGCTGGAACGATAGATCCTATCACTTACGTCATCCACCTTTGATCGCCTCGAGAACCACTTCTAAAGTGTTCTCCTAGATCTATCTTAACTTGAGAGTGGGAGGTGGAGTAAGATCACTCTCTGTTCTTGGGAGCGTTCTTGGAGAAGGGAGATCTCTATGTCTTGAGAGGATTCTTCAAATCCATTGTGTATGACCTATTGGTCAAAGTAAGACACTCAAGAGGAGGGTGAATTGAGTTACTATAAAAATTTGTGTTAAAAAGTTTTATTTAAAAGATTCCCCTAATTTAAAACAAAAACAAGCAAGTTAATCAATGTAGTGAACTTATAGTAGTCTAGTTATTCAACTAATTTCTCAGAAGATTGATTATTTCTGAGTTGTAATAATATGAGATATTGATACAACTTTTGAAACTAATATAATAATAAAAAATAGTTATAAACACTATCCAATACTAACTATCAAAGTGAAATTCAGTTTTCTGAAATACAGGTAAAAATAGAGAAAACTAATTTTTGCAACATAGTGGATATAAAAAAAGAGGTTCAGTCTCAAGATGAGACTTAGTCCTCTCCACATGGTGATCACCTTCCACCAAGAAATATATATATAAAAAAATATTTGATCCAAACCTTGGATCAGGGTTTATAAAATAGTATACAAATTGTTCAGTTCACAAGACCTCTACCACAGTTCTACGTGGGAACAAAATACAACCAGGTCACACAGGACCTCTACCACAATTCTTCATGGGATAAGCAAGTGTAAAAAGATAGTTGTGTGAGGGTATATAGTATCCTCCAATTTAGTGCAGGAGAAAGTGTGTTTTTATAGACAAACACACACATAGATTGAAATGTAATACAAGGCACACAATATAGCAATAAATATTAGATAGGGTTTAGAAGACTCTGTGTGTTAAGAAGTTCAACTCTGGACTCTTTGATGTATCAGAGTTGAAGTTGGAGTCTTCTTTTAGAAGTATACACAGAAAATATAGTGTCGTAGAGAACTGTGTTCTATCTTCTAGGAAGATGAGATGATCTTCTCCTTAGGTTCAATTGAATGTTGCAGAGATGTTGGAACTTTGATGGACAATAGTTCTCTGGTTCACAGCAAGTAGGAATAAATAGTTCCTCATGTGTTCTTCCTTTCTGTATGTTGTTTGTGTGGTTCTGTTACTATGTTTATGCATATCTTTGTATATCTCTTTCATGCATTACTTTGTATATCTATTTAATCTCGATTCCTTTTCTTTTTATATTCTTGCATCCCAACAATGTGCATGTTTTAGGTAGATGATGTACCTCATGTTTCTGACATCCTCAATAAAGATGTCTGTAAAAATCATTAAATTAATTAGTTGCATTAAAACACTCAAAATCTGACCATTAGAAATAATATTAAATAGAAGGAAATTTTAAATAGTCTATCTGGGACTCCTTTGTCAGTGAATAATGCGTCGATGACTCGTTCCATTGGTGAGTCCTTTTATCGATAGCAGTGTCTCATTCTATCGGTGTCTCCTTCTAGCGGTCTATCTGTACATCAGTGAGTCCTTGTGTCAGTGAGTCTTTGCATCGGTAGAACCATGCATCAGCAGCACCATGTGTCGATAGCACCATGCGTCAGTAGGTCAGACTTATTCTATCAACATTGGTGAG
The DNA here is from genome assembly GCA_963277665.1 of Viscum album. NCBI lineage: Eukaryota > Viridiplantae > Streptophyta > Magnoliopsida > Santalales > Viscaceae > Viscum > Viscum album. The sequence continues at coordinate 411,339,687 of OY728130.1, forward strand.
TTAGACTTATTCTGTCGGCATCAATGACTCAATTGTTTGTCGGTGTCAGCTTCTCATACTTAGGAAATATTTATTTTTGTACTGTCTTACAATATAAATATTATTAGAATGTTTTAAACTTGTATGTGATCATATACAATCATAATTACACATATTGAAACTTAAATAAACATGATTGAAATAATTAGACAAGATTAATAAGATTTTACATGATTTGTGATTATTAAAACCAGAGAGGGTGACCAAATAATCATGGGCCAACAATATCCCCCTTTTTATGATCACAAATCATGGAATTATAAAGTACAATCATTTGATGGGTAATATAATGATTCTACTTATCATCTCCCATTTCTGATGAATTTTCTCAATATGTAGATAAGGTTTAGAGGCAAAATAAATAGTAATGGTATAAAAGGAAACAAAAAATAATGGTATCAAAGAATAATTCATTTTCTTCTCATGTAAGGAAAATAAAATACATAAGAGTGGTATCAAAGGTAAAATAAATAAGGATAATTCCAAACTGGATAATCCCAAACCATTCTCCCCCTTTTGGGATTATCAAAAAGTGCAAGGGTAGCAAAGGATAAAATAAATAATGAAATGGAATCAAAGGAATAATAAATAAGGAAATAGGTATCAAAGTAATAATATGTATTAGAGAATAATAGATATAACACAAATAGATGAAAGGTAAGAGCACTGAATTCCATTAAATAGTGAAGTACAAGGTATGACAACTGTCAGTGAAAGACAACAAAAGTACAACCAATCATCCCTATCATAGAGTTATCCACACTAATTATTAGGATCAAGAGGTTCCTTCCCTTTCTTAGAGGAATCAATCGAAGGCCCAATAGGTGGTGGCTTAGAAGCTGGAGTGTCATGAACCAGCCCAGGTCGACCCTGAACCAGTCACCTGAGCCAGTCTGCGACATGTCCCGAGGGGCATTCCTGATCCCCCCAGGATGGCAACTAGTGTCGGGCATCAAACATACAACTAATGGGAATGATTTCAGCCCAAACCCATGATCAAATAAACTAAGTTAACAAAAAAAGCACGCAAAAAATGAAAATTGAAACTTAAATGGATATAAATAAACAGGTTCAGTTACAAGGGACAACTAACAGACTAAAAACTAAAAACAATAAAACCAAATTGTGTTATCACAACCTCCATGTGACCTCTTGGTCACCCCCAACCACCATACCGGACCTGCTCCAACACTGACTAACTGGACCAGGAACCTGAACCAAAAGTCAAACCTGCATCTGAAAAGATAGGATAGGCATGAGCATTAAAATGATCAATAGGGATGTCAAAAGTGAACCACAGAATCCATGCATTTTCAAATTCCAAAAAATTCCAATAATACTGGTTTAAACTAAAATTAAAAAAATAATTTTTTCACATATACAATGCATTTTGAAAAGTAACAATCACAATTCCATTGCCCTTATAATTCAAAAACAAGGAAAATAAATAAAGAAGGGTGTGCACTAACTTTTCCAAAACATCTACTTTGAATTTTTTTTAAAATAACCAACCATATATACAAAGTTTTTCGAAGAAAACACCAAAACCAAGATCAAGGTTATGATTCTACACACAGCAAGGGCAATGGTACCAATAGTTCTAGTATCAAAGGATCATGAAAAAACTAGGAACTCAAAGGAAGACCAGAACATACTAACACCTACGACTCCATCCCCAATAGCATGCCACACATGATAAAATCAAATTCCCTAACGCCCGACCACCCTTTCTCATGTCAGACCAAGGGGCCCAATCCCATAGAAATAATCCTGAATTTCCACCTATTATGGGCCACTGGACAGTACGTGAACTTCTTGTGCAATAATTTTTCTTAGTAAAACCCCTTGTTATACTATGTTTTTGTGCTATGTTCACAAAGAGGTGTGACACACATTTAAACAACAATCCTTATATATATAACCAATCACACTACACAATCCGACATCACCCCAACCACCTCAAGGTTAGTATCATGCCTTAAAATAAATATTCTCAAAAGGAGTCCCATACCAAGGACCCTCCTATCTCATGATCCATAGACAAGGCAAGATACCTAACCAAAGAGGGTTTTTCCAAACATACTGTTTCAAATATTTCAAACAAGCCTTATACAAATATCACACATCAAACCCTTTATAAATATCCTTTTGAAAATCCCAATCGGGCCTTTATCTTTACCTCATTCAACCATTTACCAAAACATTTAGAAATGTTTCTAAAACAAAAATAAACATAATCTCTTACAAACATGGAAAAATGGGCCCTTATACCATGCATTTACCAAAACATGCCCAGGTTCACTTTAAACCAAGTTATAACAAACAACACCTATGAAATTTCCAAATGGTCTTTCACAACACTTAAAAGCCAAAACTCTTTTACAAAATTCCAAACGGTCTATAGCTTCCACTTTCTCCCAAACACACCACAAATGCCAAACGGGCCTTCCATTTTCCAACAACTCACCCGAGCATGTTTCAAGGCCAATCGGGCCAAACCACAGAAACCCATTTGAAGTTATTTTTAGAACAAAAAAAGTACCACTTCCCCAATTTTGGAAAACTTGGAAACATTTTAGGGAAATTAAAAGGAAGGGGAGAAGTGGTACTCTTGAAGGATGCTATCTCTAGAGTGCCATCTTCATTTTATTTCACATCCATGTGTGCACCTAGTGCACCCATGGATGTGCCAATATCCAATGGAACACCCTAAAATCAACCAAAAAATTTGAAATCCATTTTCATGAAACCTCTATTTTCTTTTGTACCAAGAACGTCCATTTCACACCTTTATAAAATGCGAGACATATTTACAAATCAAGAATCTCTTTTAAGGTTATGTTCCAAACCACATCAAAGGAAAACACCATATTTCACATATAAAACCTAATACATGGTCCAAACTAGATTAATAAAACATTTCATTAGGGAAAACACTACTCACCCATCTAATTTACATTTAAAAGTTCAATTAACATTTCATCAAACACTTTTGGTATAGACACACAAGGGAATAATTCAAGTTTCATGTAAAATCCTATTTTTAACACAATCGTTCAACTTTAAAACATAATAGAAAGCTAACTAAAGGTACTATAGAGATGTGTATCAAGTTAATAAATTCATTTAAAACATAAAGCATCAAAGAACAAGCAATGGAAAGGAAAATTATGGATTCTACTACCTAAAACTTGTGTGAAAGTGACGCCGCTTTAGTGGAAGGAAGAACCGAGCATTGCGGTCCCTTCACACACCCCAAAACTGAGAGAAAATGTACAAACAAACCCTATGATTAGGGTTTTTCCAAAATAAAGAAAACCCCCCAAAATTTTTAAATAAAAATAATCGGTGAAGGATATCGGAAAGGGAGGTGGTGGCTACCAGAGATGTCGGTTAGAGCGCCGGTGAAGAAAGGGTGAGGTCGGGAGTGTGGTGAGGGGTGGTGCGGCGAGGCTGGTGCAGCAAGGTTGGTGCAGTGATTCCAGCACAAGGAGGACACTACTAGAAAATTGTGTTTTCCCAACACTTGTATACCAACAGTTTGAATAAACCGTTGGTATACTTAATTTTTTCCAACAGTTTCTTCAAATCGTTGGGATAATGGGATGAGAATTAGATTTTCCCAACGGTTTACTAAAAACATTGGGAAAATCTTGGAAAATATATATATATACCAATGGTTTTTGAAAACAGTTGGTAAATACAATCTTTCCCAATAGTTTTAACAAACTGTTGGGAAAGTTTCCCCCCAAATAGCAGTACTTCCAGAATCCCTCCACCCGATTGCATCTATAAACCTAATTGTTGTCGATGCTCTCTCTTCACCCCAAGGTATCTCTCAAAGCTCTCTCTACAATCAGGTAATTATTTACTTCTACACTTCTAATATGTAAGTGGAATTTCGTGCATCTATTTTTGTTTGTTATCTATTTTGATTTCTCCTAAACAAGATCTGTGTGGTCTTCTTCTTCCTATATTTCTATTTCTCCTATCATGTTCCCTTGACACAAGACCTTTCTACAAGATCTAATCATGAGAGTGAGGTTTTATATTATTTAATGTGATGGGGGCCTTGGGTAGAAGTTCCTTCTAGTGGAATCCTTTCCATTTGTACAATAAGGCATTCTAGTGTGCCATGTGGATAGTGAAAACCCATTTGAGGTGTTAAATAATTGTGGTCCTGTTTTTTGTGGGTTATGTTATCTCAATTATGAGAGGTATTGGTTGTATAATTAATCTAGTTTTATGGGGTATTTCATGTATAGTTTAGTAGAAATATGATTCATCGATTTCATGTATAATGTGATAACCTGTTTTGTTGATTTGTATTATTTATCTTGTTGTCTCTAATGATAAATGTAAGATGTTGTCTTAGTGTGGTTTTGTTTTGGTATAATTTTTGTAGTGACACCTCTTCATAAGAATATATATGGTGACATCCTTAGTTTTTTTATTCATGTAGTACATGGAATGTGTTTTAAAGGGATAATGGTCTGAGTGACTCTTTGGGGTTATATTATTGAGTGAGTTAGGTAAGTTGGAAATTGTTATGTGAGTTCCTAGTGGACTATGGGGTATGGTTACAACCTAGAGGGGTGTTATGCTGGGATGTGGATGAGGGTGGCTGATGATATTGGCCATATATCGATTATTTCCTATGGGATTGTGTATAACATTAGGATATTTCTGAGTTATAGGGTATTCCTTGGGTGGTATGGTATATGGTTGGATGGGATAAGAAAATTGATGATGATTTGCTTATACAAATTTCACTTAGGAGGGGGTGTGGGCTGTCTAGGGAGGGAGGGGAGTTGTCCACCCCCACCCCCCCTTGGACAACCCCCTTGGACACTACCCCACCCCTTGGAAACCCCCCACCCCCCTGGACACCCCCACACCCCTGGACACCCCCACCCCCTTGGAAAACCCACCTGGACACCACCCCACCCCCTTGGACACCCCCCCACCCTAGATAGCCCCCCTGGACACCACACCACCCCACCCCCTGGACAGCCCCCACCCCCTAGAACCCCACCCCCGGCACCACCCCACCCCCTGGACATCCCTCCCACCCCCCTGGACAGCCCCCTGGACACCCCCCCCCCCCCCCCGGACACCCCCCCCAGTTAGCCCCACCCCCTTGGACAATCCCCCTAAACACCACCCCACCCCCTGGACACCCCCACCCCCTTGGACAGCCCCCCTGGACACCACCCCACTCTCTTGGACAACCCCCACCCCCTAGATCTAGTTATAATTATATCCTTATATTCTCAAACTTTCTCCATTTATTTCACTATCTAGAAAGATCACTGTCATTATTCCTTATTTCTAGGGATTTTGTAAAATTTTATGATTCACACTATTTGATATTGAATCAATGACTAATACTTGATTGGTAGATGTCTGTGAGTATATAGAATATGGTTTATAAACTATCCCTTAAAAGTATCACTATTTTGTGTTCTTTATGATGTTAAGTATCATTGACATACTTTATTATTAATATCAAATTTAAAAATAAATTTTTTTGTCTATTCTTTATGAAATTAAACCTCTTTACGATCCATGAACAACCTATTAGTGTATAATCCTAAACTTTATCCACCCATGGGGTGCGCTTCACTTGGGGAACTAATTGGGTAATGAATGGTATGACCATAGGGGTGCCAAGAATGAGTTATTGAACATGAGTGAATGATTTGGGATACCTATAACACATAATGGTACCTAAGGCATGTGCCTCTTATATGAGACCTATTGAAAATTAATATAAATAAATTTTAATTTAATTTTTGAGTACTTGTTCTTTGATTAATTATTTGGAATTCCTTGAAGAAATCAACCAAGGATTCATATTAAAAACATAGCTTTTAATTCCATTTAGAAACCCCCTTGGATTCATGATGATTTGGTTTAGAATACCTTGGGTAAATCTACCTTGGATTCATAGTGATTATGATTTAGGAAGCCTTGGGGAAGTCCCCCTTAAATTCTAAACTAGAGGCCTCTCTCTTTACATAGGTTGGGAACTCCTTCCTACCTATAAATCCATTTGAATTCAATCATTTTTTTAGTTCTACACTCCAAATCTATAAGTATTAACTTAGTTTTAATTTTTTTCATCTATTATTATTTATTTCTATTTTGATTTGACCTAAACCAGGTGGTGATGTGTGTGGCATGACATACCCAATAAGTGTAGTTTGATTTGTTTTCTATTTTCGTTTTACAATTCAAGTGTCATGATTATATGAATCAACTTGATTTGAAGTCTTCATAGCCACTCCTTTTAGGTGGTTTTCCTTTTTTTAGTGGGGTGATATGGTACTTTATGTAGAATTTAGTTTGGGTGTTATGAAATGTACTAACTTTTCAAAATATTTCCATTTTTTATCATCAATAACTTACTTAAAAAACTCTCTTTACACATTCTGCATCTTTCATGAAAAGCCTTCACTTTGTAATATCTTGAACAATGTTTTATCAGGTCTATGGTGTCTTCTTGGTATGTGATAAATGGAAAAATTACAAAACAAATCTCACCTCAATTTTAGGCACACATAACTGAATTAATTAGTATATCTTTACATTGTTTTAATAGTTCACTACATCAAATAAAAACTCCTTCCTTTATCATTTACTTATATATATTTTTTATTAAACTTCAATCTTATTGAATTTCTTATGATGAAATGACTTATAACAATTATTTTTACAGAATGGATAGAAGTTGGATGTATGAAACCAATCAGATATCAAGCAATTTTCAAAATAATTTAAAGAGATTTTTAGATTTTTCATTTCACAATGATTCATATAGTGGTCGCATACACTGCCCATGTTCCAATTGTGTTGGTAGACCTTGGTTGAGCCATGAAGAAGTCAGCTACCACATAGTGTGGTATAACAATGGGGAGAAAATGAAAGTTCAAATTTCTGATGATCAAAATGAAAGGACTGGACTGGAGAATTTGTTAGATGACCGGTTTCTGTTTATTCGTCATCATGAAAAATAAAGGATTTCTACTCAAGAAGACTTCGATATGAGTATAGATGATGCATCTAATGAAAATGATGATATTTTTAGGGTGAAAAAATTGATTGATACTGTCACGACTCCAGTATATTGACAGTGTGATAAAATGAAAAAGCTAGAATTTTTAATCTGATTGTTTCATGGGAAAACTATGTATGGGATTTCTAATACAGCAATCGATTACATTCTTACCTTCTTGAAGGATTTACTTCCAGATGATGAAGATATTCCCTCAAACCACTATATGGCATGGAAGTTAGTTGAGGAACTTGTATTTTCAAGAAACAAAATTCATGCTTGTCCGGAAGATTGTAGTTTATTCTAGGAGGAAACCGCTGAATGAAATGATTGTATAAAATGTGGCACATACCGCTGGAAGTCAAAATCTGATGGAACACCATCCCGCATGCCACATAAAGTAATTTGACACTTTCCATTAATACCCAGACTCCAGAATCTTTTTATGTCTGATAAAATATCAATAAAAATGATATGGAAAGATACTGAGAGAAAGAAGACTACTGATGAGTTGGTTCACCCTGTAGATGGATTTGCATGGCAGAGATTTGATGCTTGATATCCTGATTTTGCAGTTGATGTGCGTAATGTGAGGCTAGGTCTTTCATGCAACAGTTTTAATCTGTTTGTATAGATTCTTACTTCGCACAGCACATGGCCAGTTTTTATACACATTTATAATCTTCACCCATGGTTGTGTATGAAAAAATCTTTCACTTTCATGAGTATACTCATATCTGGCCCTTCTGATCCCGGCATTGATATTGATATATACATGAAACCTTTAATAAAAGAGTTGAAACTTATTTGGGATGTGGGTGTGCGCACAGACGATGCATATTCGAAAGACATATTTCAGATATGTGATGCGCTTATGTGGACGATCAATGATTTTTCGGATTATGCAATGATGTCTGGATGGATCATGAAGGGAAAACTGTCATGTCCTATTTTTATGAAGAATACACGATCCAGAAGACAAAAACATCGTTGTAGTTTCAGTTTTATGTGAAATCGATGATTCTTGCCAATGGACCATCCATATAGAAATAATTGTCGAAGATTTGATAATACCATAGAGACCGATGATTCATCTCAGCGTATGTCTGGAAATGATGTGCTTAATGAATTGAAAGATTTCAGTTTTTCATTCGGGAAGGGTCAAATGAAATTTGGAAAGAGAAAGAATGTTTCCACTAAAACCTATTATAATTAGAGGAAGATGAGTGTCTTTTTTTATTTGCCTTATTGGTCAACCAATTTGTTACGTCATTGCTTAGTCGTAATTCACATTGAAAAGAATATATGTTAAATGTTTCTTTCGATACTTCTAAATGTTAAGGTAAAGATAAAAGATGATTTATGGTCTCGGAATGACTTGGTGGATTGGGGCATCAGACCAGAATTGAATCCTATGAGTATCAGTGAAAATAAATGGCAAGTTACATGTTCTTCTAATGTGATGAAACCTACGGAAAAAAAAACAATTTCTGGAAGTATTAGAGACTATTAGAGTTCCTGATGGCTATTCAAGCAACATACATAAACAGGTCAAAAGAAGAGAGTTGAAGCTAAAATCTTTGAAGACTCATGATTATCACGCTCTTCTACATGAGTTGATTCCAATAACAATACGTCATATTTTTTCCAATAATGTAAGGGTGAATGTTATTCAGTTGTGCCATTTGTTTATAGATCTTTGTGCTAAGAAGTTTTCCAAGTATTTCTTGAAAAAAATGTTGACAGATTCCCCATTAATTTTGTGTGAGTTGGAGAAAATATTTCCTCCATCATTTTTCACATGCATGCTGCATTTGACTGTCCATATTCCCACTGAAATACTTCTCGGGGGACCTGTTTATTTTTTTTGGATGTATCCAACTGAAATAAATATGTACACATTAAATTCTTATGTCCGAAACAGGAATCATTCCGAAGGTTCTATCGTGAACGTTTACTTGGATCAAGAATGTATGGATTTATGCTCAATGTGTTTTTCTGATCTTACTACAAGAATGAATAGACCAATGAGAAATGAAGAAGAAAAGTATGAGAAAATTTAACCCAGTTTTCTATCACTTCCTCAAACAGGAGGAATTCTTGGATCATATACATTGAAAACATTAATCCTTGAAGAGCAGGAGATGGCACATCGCACAGTTTTGTTCAACTGTGATTTGTTCGATGACTACATCAGGTAACTAAATTGAATATGTATATCTTACATATATATCTATTAATATATTCATATTTTTTATCTACAGGTAACATAAAACAATGATAAATAGAAAGCATTGTTCGTTATCTTTGAGAAGGAGGGAGTCTTTGCATAGCAAAGAGTTTTCTGCTTGGTTAAAATTGAAGGTAAAAATATTAGTGTTTAAAATAATTAAATCAATATTTAATTAAGTTTAATATTCATTTATATTACAGGTATTGAGTTTTCCTGCTGACTCTGTCTCTGAGGAAATAAGAGCTTTGGCTTTTAGTCCTAATGCCATGGTTTATGACTGTAAATCAATTGTTATCAATGGGTACAAATTTATTGTCACTAAACAAGAAAAGAACATGAGAACATAACATGATGGTGTTATGGTTACTGCCATAATAGATTGTTATGCCAGTGCATCAGATAGTAGACCATGATTTGAAAATGTGGGTTATTATGGAGTCATTGAAAAAATAATAATGTTGTATTATTACTCTCATGGATGAGTCACGATGATGAAATGTCATTTCTTTGATTCGATGACGAGAGAGGGAACATTTATTGATGATTGTGGATTTTGAGTAATTAATATGACTCACACTCTTGCTACTGAAGAACCATATGTATTAGCATCAATGGCTAAACAAGTTTTTTATATCAAAGACCAACTTTGACCTGAATTTGGTGTCATAGTTGAAGTAATTCCAAGACATATTTTTGATGACGGTGATGATGGAATTAACACCATCCCTACTTCCATTAGAACCAATCCATTTATTTCTTTTGATGACTCCAATATCTCAATTGTCAGAGTTGACTGTGAACTTGAAGTTGTGGTGGGAAATATATAAAATCATTCATTCATGTTTTTAATTCTATTGGTTTACCTAGAGTTGGGTTGTTAAGGTTGGTTCTATTCAAATTGATTTAATATTGAAACCTGCATCATCTACCTGATCTAAAGAAATTAAATTTTTCCTTAATTTTGAAAAAAAAAATCCACTTATGAATCTGGTAGAATCAATGTTCCATGATTTTAATAGACTGATGACACTTATTAAATAATCATCCTACTAAAAATTAAATTTATTTATTACATATTGTACGATTTGTTGACTTCATTGTATATTTGTTCAAGCTCACCTAAAACAATGGTTAGTTAAATTATCCATGAATCCCCCTATTCCCTCTCATTTATTTTGTTTTTTGGGTTACACATTAGTTATCCTTTTCTATTTACTTACATATTTGTTTTCAAATGTAGGAAATGAAACCAATTGAAGAGAGGCAATGGAAACAGATTGTGGACAACAATCATCGCATGACTGAGCTGGGCATTCCACCACTAGTTCCTACAGTGAGTATTTTATTTCAAATAAATTTATTTAAATTATATATAATGTCATGTGATTAATTTTTTTTAAACATTTGTTCAGAATCCATATATTAGGTGACAGTTATTTGATGAGCAGCCGAGTAGTGGTCCCAATACTCGGGGTGTTCGTATGATGGGGGTGGTACGGGAGTTAGACAGTCTAGTCGGCGTACCCGATTAGACCCTTCCCCTCCCACTGACATACCATCCATCCCACATTCTGATCCCAGTGTGCTGTTAGGGACACACGGGATATTTAGGCCTCCGATGTTTTCACCACCCTTTACATCTGACCCTCCTCACCCGTCTATATCATATCCGATGATGATTCCCACTCCCCATCCAACATTTGGCCAACCATCCCTGTCATCTTCTTTTACTACTACTTTGATCTCTCTGGGCTTTTATATTACATCTTCTTCGACTCTTGCTCCGCCAGAGTCAGTCCCTATGGAGCATACATTGGGACTCACTCCATATGTACAGGGTGTTCCTTCAGTTTCTGTGGATCCAACGGTGCCCATTGATCAGACTACTATAGGTATACTTATACAACCCTAACAAATTGTTACACCATTATTTATTTTCATTATAACATGTATTGATAATATATTTGTTTTTATTTCATAACAGATACATCTACTGATAGGAGGTGGAGGTGGGGGAGTACATGCATGTGTGCGGTGTGGAACCACCGCACGCAGTTGATGGTGGACTGCAATGAAGATAGTCAGATGATTGAAAAATCAAGGCATCAATGTCGAAGTTTTTTGGCGACGCTTGCCAAATACTCTGACATCATTCCTGTTAGCCTGCTCTCATGGAGACAGCTGCCAAATGAAGTCAAGGATAAAGCCTAGGCAGAGATATGGGTAAAAAATATATGTTGTATTTAATGTAATATATTAATTTTTGTATTTATATGAATTAATATTTTGGTTTCAGCTGCGGTTTAATTTCCCTGATGGTGATGGTGCATAGCCAGCACATCTAAAGGATTTAGGTGAGCTTTGGAGAGCTTATAAGAATTAGTTGTACATTGGTTGGTATGATAGAGTGGGAACAGAGTTAGAGGTGGTCCCTATCGTGGATGATTTTCCATTAGAGCAGTACCGATGGATGATTACTCATTGGGAGACTAGCCAATTTATGGTATTAATCAAATTATAAGTATTTAAATGAAAATTTTCATGTTTTTCGTTAATACTAATTATTGAATTTTATTTAGGATGCATCTAGAAGAAATAAAAAAAAACATTGATGCTAAGAAATACGTCCACACATTGGGATGTACTATGATGCCAAATCATGAGAGACAGCTGGTATGACAGTTTATAATCTTTCTTTACGACTTTCACTTTCTATTTCTTCTTCCATAATTTATTCGATTACTAAATTTGTTATATAATTTTAGTTATGAAATTACTATTTTTTTATCCTATTTTTAATTATGGTTTCCTACATTCAATGTCATTGTAGAGGCATAAATTGAATATAGAAGGATGTGTGCCTCAAGCAAAACTATTTTGCTCGAGTAGAAAGAAGAAAGATGGAAGTGCAGTTAATGAACCGACTCAGCAGAAGATTGTAAGTTTTACTTTGTAGATTTAAAATTTTAATCTCTATTTTGTAACTTAATAATCTATTTATATTTGTAATAGGATGCTTTAGAGGCCCTTGATGCCCAAGAACCTGACAATTTTTGGGCCAAACGATCACTTACATCAGGTGTTGGGAGATGATCACCCTGGTAGAGTACGTTGTCGGACTAGGAAGAGTGTAGTTCCGACGAGTTATTGGCCCTCCTTAGGTATGAGTTGTAGTGCCACCAAGTTACAGAAGGTTAAGGCATAGGCAGAATAGGCTGAAAAAAGGGCCACAGAGACAGCAGCACAGTCTGCTATAAAAAACATTGTATTTATGAAACTGATGGAAGCTTTACGTCCAACACTTCCACCAGAGGCCAGCACTGCTTGTGAGGAATATATATCATCGATGAGTTCTATATATGGTGCACCAGGTGGCAGTTCTGGTGGTGGTTGAGACGATGGTGAGGAGGAGGCCGAGTCAGAGGAGGAGGAGGGCGAGGAGAAGGTCGAGGCAAAGGAGGAGGGTGAGGAGGAGGCCAAGGTGGAGGAGGAGGGCGATGAGGAGGATGAGGCTGAGTATGAGGGCGAGGAGGAGGGCAAGGACGAAGATGGGGATGATGATGAGGACGAGGGTGAGGGTAAAGATGATGGTGACGAGGGGAAGATTGATCCATTACATTTTTGACTGATATTACTGACCCTTGACATTTATTGATTTTTTGTGCCTGAATATACGTGTGATTAGGTTGGTCACATTATCTTTATTTTTTTATCTATAAATAATAAAACTTGATTTGATGATTTGCTGTGAAATCCCCATATTTTAATGAAATTGTAATTTTTTAGTGGAATTTATAAAATTGGTGGTCTGATTAGAAGTTTATATAATGAAATTATTTTTTTAACCATGAAATAATTTACTTAGAAAATATGTAAATACCATCGCATGAACCCGAGACAGCCCCCCAGACATCCCCCCGGACAGCCCCCCCCCCCCCCCCCCACCCTCCTCCCTGGACCCTGGACAGCCCCCCCCCCCACCCACAAACACACACACACCCTCCTTCCTCGACCCCATACAGACCCCCACCCTCCTACATGGACCCCAGATAGCCCCCCAGAAAGCCCCCCCCCCACCCTCTTCCCTGGACCCTGGACAGCCCCCCGGACAGCCCCCTAGATAGCCCCCCCCCCCTACCCTCACCCTCCTTCCTAGACCCTGGACAGCCCCCCCCCCCCCCACCTTCCTCCCTAGACCCCGAACAGCCCCTCCACCCTCCTCCCTAGACCCCAGACAACCCCCCCCCCCCACCCCACCCTCCTCCCTGGACCCCGGACAGCCCCCCCCCCCCCCCTCCTCCCTAGACCCTGGATAGCCCCCGGACAGCCCCCCACCCTCCTTCCTGGACCCTGGACAACCCCCCTCCTTCTTGGACCCTGGACACCCCCACCCCCACCCTCCTCCTACCATGCATAACCCCTGTCACATATATCCTCATCCTCCACTGGGTACCTCACACAATTGTGTATCACAGACATCATCACACCAATCACTACATCATAAGGTCACTGAGCCCAATCTAATATCTCTTCAAGATTCACCCTAAATCCCAATCTAATTAACACTCCATTACTATTACTTCAGTACCAAGCATTGACCACCTACCTTGATTCCAGAGACAATCGCACGCTTAATTCACCATCTCAGATCCCAATATAATATCTCTTCAAGATTCACCCTAAATTCCAAAATAAAAGAGGGTTTTAGAGCTTCGGAAGAAGATGAGAGAAGAGTGCAAACCCTAATCGAAAAGACGAAGCAAGGAGAGGTTTTAAGTAAAAACAACATACATTTAGAAAACCGACCAAACTCTTTATGATTGTATTGATACTTTAGCACAAGGATCCATGGGTCATTTGTGACATGTGCGAGTCAATTGTGTCTCAATCCGAGGCACGGTGTGGCCGGTACCACTCAAAGTGTCTCACTTTTATTTGAATTGGACAACATTTTAAGTGAAAACAACAACTGGCATATGGAAAACTGACCAAACACATTTAGATTCTATTGATACTTTAGTAAAATGATCCATGAGTCATTTTTGACATGTAAAATTCAACCCCACCTCAACCTGAGGCATGGTGTGGCCGGTACCACTCAAACTGTCTCACATTTATTTGAAATGGACAAGATTTTAAGTGAAAACAACAACTTGCATACGAAAAACTGACCAAACACATTCAGATTCTATTGATAATTTAGTAAAATGATACATGGGTCATTTTTGACATGTAAGAGTCAAACCTTCCTCAATCTGAGGCACGTTGTGGCCGGTACCACTCAAACTGTCTCACTTTTATTTGAAATGGATAGGATTTTAAGTGAAAACAACAACTTGCATACGGAAAATTGGACAAATGATTTCTAATTGTATTGATACTTCATGAAAATGATCCATGGATAATTTTTGACGTGTATGAGTCAACCCCGCCTCAATACGAGGTATGGTGTAGCCGGTATCACTCAAAGTGTCTCTCTTTTGTTTAAAATGGACACTGTTTTAAGTAAAAACAACAGACATTCAGAAAACTGACCAAACGTATTCTGATTGTGTTGATACTTTAGCACAAGGATACATGGGTCATTTTTTACATGTATGAGTCAACCCTGTCTCAATACAAGGGACGGTCTGGCTGTTACTACTCAAAGTATCTCACTTTTATTTGAAATGGACAACATTTTAAGTGAAAACAACAACTTACATACGGAAAACCGACCAAACGCATTCAGATTCTATTGATACTTTATGAAAAAGATACATGAGTAATTTGTGACATGTAAGAGTTAACAACACCTCAATACGAGGCACAGTGTGTCCCTTACCACTCAAACTGTCTCACTTTTATTTGAAATGGACTGGATTTTAAGTGAAAACAACAACTTGCATATGGAAAACTGACCAAATGCTTTCTGATTGTATTTATACTTCAGGAAAATGATCCATGGGTCATTTTTGATTTGTAAGAGTCAACCCATCCTCAATATGAGGCACATTATGGCCGGTATCACTCAAAGTGTCTCACTTTTATTTGAATTGGACAAAATTTTAAGTGAAAACAACAACTGGCATACAAAAAACCAACCAAACGCATTCAGATTCTATTGATACTATAGGAAAATGATCCATGGATAATTTTTGATGTGTAAGAGTCAACTTTGCCTCAATACGAGGCACGGTGTATCCGGTACCACTCAAATTATCTCACATTTATTTCAAATGGACAATAATTTAAGTGAAAACAACAACTTGCATACGGAAAACCAACCAAATGCATTCGTATTATATTGATAATTTAGGAAAACAATACATGGGTCATTTTTAATGTGTAAGAGTCAACACTTCCTCAATACGAGGCACGGTGTGGCTGGTACCACTCAAACTATCTCACTTTTATTTGAAATGGACAGGATTTTAAGTGAAAACCACAACTTGCATACAGAAAAACGACCAAACGCTTTCTGATTGTATTGATACTTCATGAAAATGATCCATGGGTCATTTTTAATGTGTAAGAGTAAACCCATCCTCAATATGAGGCACGGTGTGGCCGGTATTACTCAAAGTGTCTCTCTTTTGTTTAAAATGGACACTATTTTAAGTAAAAAACAACAAACATTCAGAAAACCAACCAAACATATTCTGATTGTATTGATACTTTAGAATAAGGATCCATGGGTCATTTTTTACGTTTATGAGTCAAACCTATCTCAATCGGAGGGATGGTGTGGCCATTACCACTCAAAGTGTCTCACTTTTATTTGAAATAGACAACATTTTAAGTGAAAACAACAACTTGCATACAGAAAACCGACCAAACACATTCGTATTCTATTTATACTTTATGAAAAATATCCATGGATAATTTATGACATGTAATAGTAAATGCTACCTCAATCTGAGGTACTTTGTGGCCGGTACCACTCAAACTATCTCACTTTTATTTGAAATGGACAGGATTTTAAGTGAAAACAACAACTTGCATACGGAAAACTGACCAAACGCTTTCTGATTGTATTGATACTTCAGTACAATGATCCATGGGTCATTTTTGATGTGTACAAGTCAACCTCGCCTCAATAGAAGGCACGGTGTGGCCGGTATCACTCAAAGTGTCTCTCTTTTGTTTAAAATGGACATTGTTTTAAGTAAAAACAACAGAAATTCGGAAAACCAACCAAACATATTTTGATTTTTTTGATACTTTAGAACAAGGATCCATGGTTCATTTTTGATGTTCACAATTCAACCCCATCTCAATATGAGGGATGGTGTAGCCAGTATCACTCAAAGTGTCTCACTTTTATTTTAAATGGAAAACATTTTAAGTGAAAATAACAACTGGCATACGGAAAACTGACCAAATGCATTCGGATTCTATTGATACTTTAGGAAAATGATCCATGGGTCATTTTTGTTGTGTAAGATTCAACCCTGCCTCAATTAGAGGCACAGTGTGGCTGGTACCACTCAAACTGTCTCCCTTTTATTTGAAATGGACAGGATTTTAAGTGAAAACAACAACTTGCATACAGAAAACCAACCAAACATATTCGGATTGTGTTGATACTTTAGAACAAGGATCCATGGTTTAGCCTCACACAATCCACTTCTCATGTTAGTAACTCTTACCCCTATTCTAAAACACATGAAATTTAATACGCCAATCCCATCCTCAAATAGTGGGTTCTAGGACCAAACCAAAGTCCCTTTGGGAACCCAATACCAAAGACATAATTGAATATTCATACCCACTACCCAAAATAGAGATTCATATTACATCACACCCAGGAGACCAAATTATAATTAGCCACATACCCCCTTATTCCAATTAAAAAGTCTATGAAAAACATGTAGGTTATTCTGGTAACCCATCTCATATGTCGAGATTGGCCAATGTTTCCCACTAACACGTCAGGAACCATTTATACATCGATACATAGTCATTAGAGGAATATAAACATCCCATGTGCTTCCTATAACTCATCTTAGGTCTAAGAACATGACCAATACCATTGTCTATCTTATGGGTATCATGATCCTTGTCCACTCTACCTAAGTTTTTCTATTGGTTTTAAGATAGTCAACCTAAGACCATGAGTAAACATTCCATGTGATTCCTATAACATGTAGGCTTTCTCTCTTGTGTGTATTAGTGGTGTGGTTTAAGTGAGTAGTGAATTCTAAATTTTTAATACTGTTATGTGTGTTATTGCTTTTCAATTCTAAATTTCTAAATTCTGGATGTATTGGATTCTGGTTTTATTGGTAATGAATTATAAATTTTGAATATTGTTATGTGTATTGGATTCTAGATGTATTGGATTTTAATTTTGTATTGGTGTTATGGGTGTTATTGCATTTCAATTCTGGATGTATTGGATTGTGGATGTATGGGATTCTGGATTTTTCTCTTACGTTGTGGTTTGAGTGAGGAATGAATTTTAAATTTCTAAATTTCTGAATTCTGGATGAATTTTAAACATCCAATATAGGATTTTGGATTCTGGGTATGTATGTGTTCTTGCAGGTCATGGAGAGTTGAGGGTTGGAGGGGGTTGATGGATGTTGTGGAGCTGCAGCATATGTATACCAACGGTTTTGAAAACCGTTGGTATAGCCTTTTGATGTATATTATACCGACAGTTTTGTTATAACCGTTGGTATAAACTTGTACCAACAGTTTTAAAAATCGTTGGTATATGCTTTGGATGTATATTGTACACTATATACCAATGGTTTAGAACCATTGGTATAAGGGTAACATATACCAACGGTTTGTGAAACCATTGGTATATCTCTTACTTTAACACATATACCAACAGTTTACACAGAACTGTTGGTATAATCCTTTTACCCACGACTTACTTGGCCACAGTTTGGGAAACCGTTGGTATATAATATACCAATGGTTTCCAAGCCTTTACCAATGGTTCAAAATTGTTGGTAAAGGGTAGAATTCCAGTAGTGTGAGGTGGGGTTGGTCAGCAGGCGGAGGGGCGAGACTGGAGGTGGCGAGGGGCAAGGACCGCCGGAGCGGCTGGGGTTGGTTAGCAGGCGGAGGGGTGAGGGTCAGACTAGGAGGGCTAAGCAATGATGATGGGTGAGGCCAGAATATTGAAGAGGAGGGTAGCCAGAACGGGGTTCGGCTGGTGCGGTGAGGTCGGCGCAAGGAGGAGGTGGGGTCCAGAGTGGCCTGGTGTGTGGGGTGAAGGAGGGGATGGCCGCCTGTGTAGTACCTCGCATGGAGGAGGAAAACGGAGGGGGGTTGTACCTCCCCCCTTAGGGTTTCAATTTTTTTTTCTTATATTAATAATAATAATAATAATAATAATAATAATATAACAAACTTAATAATAATATAATGATAATATTAATAATAACAATATTTTTATTCATTTTGTTTTAAAATATTTATAATATTAACAATTATTTAATAATAATTTCATTAATAACAACTTTAATAACAATAGTATTATTAAAAATTTTAATAATAATAATAATGTTATCATATTTGAAATAATAATGTTAGTATTATGGTTTAAACATTAACCTTATTTTATTTACATAAAATTTTATTTAATTTAAACATCAAACGACTGTACAGCTCACGTGCCGTCAAACGTGCGGTTGAGCGAACTGCACTCTAATCGTGCCACCCGACACTGACCTCTTACAGGGTCAAGTTGTGTGCTTGTCATGCAGTTTTATAACTCGTGTGTAAGTCACGTGTCAACCAGGTTGGGGTGTGATAATTCGCCCCACCATAGACACTTTATTCCCCTAGAAAGTCACCAAGCCGACAGTTAACATAACTCAAGTCCATGCCTAGACAAAACCAAAAGAAACTGAGAGCCTCGGGGTCACCATTCCCATCACATGTCACACCCGACCAATCTAGATGAAACCACAACCATAAACAAGGGGAGAATATGAGGAGGTTCTCCCCACCACAGGGATTCTATTATGACATAAATTAAAACCCAAACATACCACCCTAGGAAGGGGGTCCCATGTGGGAACTCCTAATCGATCCAAACTAACTTTCATCGCGTGAGAAAGACACCACCACCCCTAGAACTAGAATCTTTTCACACACCCACTGAACTCCCAACATTAGGGGAAGAGTCGTGAAAAGAAACATTGATCAAAACCCCACAACGAATTGGATCTATTTTCTACCCATCTCATAAAAACTCAAACATCTCCAAGCGAGTACAACTAAAACCAACCCACGCAAGGAGAAAACACACACCAAGGAAAACAAACAGATCTAAAAACCACATTCAGGCAAACAGGACTACTTGGATTATAAAATAACAAGTTCATCACATTCTCCCATTGAAATGATGAACTTACAATAATAGTACAACTTTAACAGTATAGAAACAGGAACAAAAAGTCTTTAAATGTTCCAATCCCAACATGGAAGACAAAACCCGAACTGAGGCTTCACACCCTCGGTAACTTCTAATTGTGCGCAATCTTCAGTCTGAGACCTGAGGCTAGGGCCCTAATGGCTTAAGAATCTTATGCCTCATATTCAGGCACTAGCATCCCCCGGTCAAGATTATTTCCCCAAACAGCTCTTCTTACAGAACTTTTCCTAACAACCCAAATGACCACAACAATAAAAAAACTTTAAAGGGATATGAAAAGGTGTCTTGGAATAACTAAACTAGCCACACTGGTGGTACGTAAGAGAACACCGATGAATGAGATTCCTTCAAGAATAGGTTCCTCTGATCACCAGGTGGGGAACCTTCGCAAAAGTTGTCCACCACCAATTAGACTCCAAACTCCAATGACAAAGAGTCATTCAACCTCCACTTATCCAAAATTGAACCCACCATTTAAAACTGAAACAACACTAAATTTAACAAACTCAGGAGTTACCAACAACCTGAAGATACATTCTACTTCTATAACCACACAACTATCCCAACAAACCTCAATTACCGTGATAAACTAGCAATACTTAAAAAGAACTGGAATTGGTCATTACTCGCTGGCTATACTAGTGAGCTTTCTGGGCGGAATACTCTTAGAAATATGAAAAACAAAACCAAAAGCAACATCAATAAAGGTAACGTGGTCCAGAAACAACCAAACAAACATAAATATAGCCAAAACATTCATTTCAAAAACCACCCTTTTCATTTGAATTTTTAAAACTCACTTTAGATATTTCAAAACCATTGGAAAGAAATCATTTTCCATTTCAAAACAACCTTCATTTTAAAATTGTACTCACAATAACCAAAATCACAATGAAGCATAACTTACACCAAACCACCGGAATGAGGAAATAGTAGTCACGCTTAACCCAGAAACATGGTAGTAATCCATGCCCCAAGAAAGCATCAACAACTATGAGGTACTTTAACCATGAAGTCAAATACCACATGGGTCACTACTATATGTGAGATCGTGATGTGATGATAGATTGTCTCCATTGTCATCCCTCAATCCAAAATAAAGATAAAAGACTCAAAAAACAGACTGCCCCTGGTAACTCAGGTCTCATCACAAGTGGTGGTGATCTGGCACTGACCTGTAACATACCTACTAAGTCCTGACAATCCTAACATCCATCTACCGAACACCCCAAATAACAAGGGTCTCCTCTGATACCATTTTTTCATGAACCAGCCTGGTTCAACACTAAAATGGTCACCTGAGCTAGTCTGTGTCGTGTCTCAAGGGGTGTTCCTGGTCCCCCTGGGATGGAAACTAGTGTCGGGCATCAAACATACAACCAATGAGAATGATTTTGGCCCAAAACCAGGATTAAATAAACCAAGTTAACAAACATAGAATGCAACAAAATGACAATTGAAACTTAAATGGATATAAATAAATAAGTTCAGTTACAAGGGACAACTAAAATACCAAAAACTAGAAACAAGAAAACCAAACCATGTTATCACAACCTCCACGTGACCTCTTGGTCACCCCCAACCACTATATCGTACTTGTTTCAACATTGAGAAATTGGACCAGGAACCTGAACCAAAAGTCAAACTTGCATCTGAAAAGATAGTATATGTGTGAGAATTAAAATGCTTAGTAGGGATGCCAAAAGTGAACCATGGAATCCATGCTTTTTCTAATTCCAAAATATTCCAATAATACTAGTTTGAACTACAGTTATAAAAATAAGGTTTTCACATATAAAATGCATTTTGAAAACTAACAATCACAATTCCATTGCCCTTATAATTAAAAAACAGGGAAAAGAAATAAAGAGGGGCACACACTAACTTTTATAAAACAACTACTTTGAAAAAAAAATTAAACCAACCATACATACAAAGTTTTTTCAAGAAAACACCAAAACCAAGATCAAGGGTATGATTCTATACACAACAAGGTAAATGGTACTAATAGTGATCATATAAAAGGATCACAAAAAACCTAGGAACTCGGAGGAAGACAAGAACATACTAATACATGCAACTCCATCCCTAGTAGTATGCCACACATGATAGAATCAAATGCCCTAATTCTCAGACACCCTTTATCAGGTCAGACCAAGGGGCCCATTCCTATAACAATAATCCCAAATGTCCACCTATTATAGGCCACTAGATAGTATGTGAACTTCCAGTGTAGCAATTGTTCTCAGTAAACCCCCTTGTTATGCTAGGTTTTTGTGCTATGTTTACAAATAGGTGTTCCACACATTAAAACAACAAGCCTTATATATATAACCAAGCACACTACACAATATAGCAGCACCCCGACCACCTCAATATTAGTCTCATGCCTTAAAATAAATATTCTCAAAAGGAGGCCCATACCGAGGACCCTCTTGTCTCATGATCCATACAAGAGGCAAGAGACCTAACCAAAGAGGGGTTTTCCAAACATATCATTTCAAAGATGCTAAATGGGCCTTATACAAATCTCACACATCAAACCCTTTAGAAATATCCTTTTGCAAATTTCAATCAGTCCTTTAGCTTTACCTCATTCAACCATTTACCAAAACATTTAGAAATGTTTTCAAAACAACAATAAACATCATTTCTTACAAACATGGACAAATGGGCCCTTACACCATGCATTTACCAAAACACGCCCAGGTTCACTTTAAACCATGTTATAAAAAAAACACCTATGAAAGTGTCAAACAGTCTTTCACAACACTAACAATCCAACACTCTTTCACAAAATGCCAAATGGGTTATAGCTTCCACTTTCACCAAAACGCACCACAAATGCCAAACGGGCCTTCCATTTTGTAACCACTCACCCAAGCATGTTTTAAGGCCAACCAGGTCAAACCACGGGAACTCATTTGAAGTTATTTTTGGAACACAAAGAGTACCACTTCCTTAATTTTGGAAAACATGAAAACATTTTAGGGAAATTAGAAGGAAGGGGAGAAGTGGTACTCTTGAAGGAGACTAGCTATAGAGTGTCATCTTAATTTGATTTCACATCCATGTGTGCACTTAGTGAACCCATGGATGTGCCAACATCCAATGGAACATCCTAAAATCAACCAAAACATTTGAAACCCATTTTAATGAAACCACCATTTTCTTTCGACCCAAGAACTTCCATTTCACACATTTATAAAACGTGACACATATTTACAAATTAAGAAGCTCTTTTAAGGTAATGTTCCAAACCTCATCAGAGGAAAATACCATATTTCACATATAAAACCCAAGACATGGTCCAAACCGGCTTAACAAAATATTTCATTAAGGAAAACACTAATCACCCATCCAATTTACATTTAAAATTTCAATTGACATTTCATCAAATTCTTTTGGCACAAACACACAAGTTCATAATTCAAGTTTCATGTAAAAATCTATTTTCAACATAATCATTCAACTTTAAAAAATCACAGAAAACTAACTAAAGGTACCATAGAGGTGCGTAGCAATTTAATAAATTCATTTAAAATATAAAGCATCAAAGGACAAGCAATGGAAAGGAAAATCATGGATACGCCTACCTCAAACTTGTGTGAAAGCAATGCCGCTTCAGCGGAAGGAAGAACCGAGCATTGTGGTCCCTTCACACACCCCAAAACTGAGAGAAAACGTACAAACAAACCCTATGATTAGGGTTTTTCAAAAATGAAAGAAAATCCCCCAAAATTTTGAAATAAAAATCATTGGTGGAGGATACTGATGAGGGAGGCGGTGGCTGTCAGAGATGTTGGTCAGAGTGTCAGTGAAGAAAGGGCAAGGATGAGAGTGCGGCGAGAGGGGGTCGGTTGGTGTGGCGAGGCTGGTGCAGTGAGGCTTTCACAAGGAGAAGGTGGGGCTGGTTAGTAGGAGGAGAGGTGAGACCGGAGGTGGTGAGGGTCGAGGGCCGACCGGAGCGGTTGGGGATAGTCGATAGGAAGAGGGGTGAGGGTCGAGCCAGGAGGGCTAAGCGGTGATGATGGGAAAGGATGTAGCGGCGAAGAAGAGGGTGGCTGGAGCAGGGGTCATCTGGTGCGGTGAGGCTGACGCAAGGAGGAGGCGGGGTCCAGAGCGGCCTGGTGCGCCGAGTGAAGGAGGGGGTGGTCACCTGTGCAGCGGCTTGTGTGGAGAAGGAAAATGGAGGGGGGGTTGTACCTCCCCCCTTAGGATTTAGATTTTTTTTCTTATCTTAATAATAATAATAGAACCAATAATAATAATAATATGTTGGTCAAAAATCTCTCAATTTGTTCTCTCGATATGTTTTGGGTGTGATTGTGTTTGTTGACAAATCCAAATGACTGCAAGTGAGTAAGGCTGGTGTTTGCTGAAGACAGGTTTTTAAGGTGGCACAGTTTCCCAGTGTTTGTCGAATTTTAGGGCCTCAAAATCGAGAATTTGATGTTAGAAAAGGAAGGATTTCTTCATAAGAGTGAACAATATTAAGAACTTTGAAGAAAATCAGAAAAGGGTGAGAATTGTGTACCATAATGTATGGGTCGCGTACCATGTTCCTGGAACAGTACACGGAGCGGAAAAAATGGTACGTGAGTGAGGTTCGCGAAACCGAACATGGTTCATAGTGGAAGGCGATGCGGTACGTGGATGGATTGTCATCGGTAGAGGAAATCGACCATGTATGAGAAAAGGTGGTACATGGAGCGCGTCGGAAAACGGTTCGCAGATGGCTTGCGGTTTGCAGCGGCAGAAATATCGGTAAGCAGTGAAGGCTGAATCAAAGATTTGGTAAATCTTGATTTAGCAGATTAATCGGGTATCCTTTCCTATATAAGAATTGTTAATCCCACCATTTACTATGGATATTGAACATCATTATAGAACATATTTTTCTTTGGGAAATTTGGCAAAGTCTGAAAGTGGTTCACACTGAAGGTGTTTGTAGGGATTCTTAATTTGAAAAGGAAGTACGGTACGCGGAGAAGGAAGTCTGGTACGGGGAAGGAGTTATCTCGGTACGCAGAAGAGGAATCTCCAGTACGTGAGAGGGAAAGTTCTTCAAGTGGTATGCAAAGGGGGAACTCTGGTATGCAGAAGCGAAGGCAGTCCATGAATAGAGAACAATTCACGAACAAGAGGGGTTTCAGAGAGCAGGTTCGCGAAGTCGGTACGTTGTAGCCGTATGCGATAGTGAAGGCGGAGGAAGTTTGCAGACATAGAAGGTTTGAAAATGAGGCAGTCTGTGGATAGAGGAGGTTCGTAGAAGAGGTAGTAGTATGCAGAGCAGGCGGTTCTCATACCAAACCCAGTACTCAGTACATGGGAGAGACAAGGTGGTTCTCAATTTGCACAAGGAAGCTTGAGAAAGCTTTAATTCAGTTTGTGAAAGTATTTTCCAGTACCTAACATTACTTGGGAAGGTGGAATTCATCTTCAGGTGAAAATGAAACTTCAACAGGGCATCTATATATAGTTGAGGATGCAATAATTCATACAATTGAAGGGACCTACATGTTTATAAACTGTTTTTGACCTACAAGTCCATAAACTATGAGTGGATCCTTTATAAGAGTAGTAAGTGAAGGAAGAAGAAGATGGTGACCCTTTCCACCAGTAGTGATCCAAAGAAAGAGGCATAGGGAGTGACCCTTGTGAATACAGTGAGCAGACCCTAAACCCTTTAAAGGCAGTGAGCCTGGGCATAGAATATCTAGCCCGAACATTTTACTCATTATTGGTTGTGAGCCTTAGTGAATTTGGTACATCAGCACATTGTTGTTGTATGCTGCTTGCACGTAGCCCAGTGAGGGTGAAACAAGTAAAAATATTTGTGTCCCTGTGCATGCTCTACATATTTACTTTGAGTACATCGTCATCAGATAGAATTGGAAAGGACATTAACATTAAAGAGCATAACAAGTGATCCTTGTAATAAAGAGGTCAAGACCCATGGGGCAAACATAATTTTGAAATGAATATTCATACCCTGATTCACCCCCCCCCCTATTAGGGTATCTAGGCCCCTTTTGGATCTAGAAATTGGTATAAGAGGAAAGGTTTATTTTATCAGGATTTCTGTGCACCGACTTGGTTCAGTCAATTTCTGAAGTTAAAAATTCAATCTGCTCTTATATTGGTGTTCCATGTAAAAGAGAAAAACTATAAAGAATAAGAAGAAGTTAGGTGGTATTCCTCAGTGTGGAAGTGTCTATGAAAAAAGTGTGATTGAGTTTATGGAATCCAATAGTTTACTAAAGAATGGTTTTGATGAATCAAACATGGAAAAGATAGAATCACTCAATGATATTTCAGGAATGAGTGATGAACCTGACATACCAAGTGATGATGAAACTATTGATGATAAAGAAACTCCATCAAGGCCAAAAGAGGAAGCTCTCCATGAAACAAAGGAGTTGGATCAGAAATTTGGTGAAGAAATTAAATCTAATGATATCCATATCCAAGCACCGTAGATTGAGATCAACAACCTGAGAGGTTTAAATCAAAGGCTCATTGATGTGGCCACCGACATCAGGGAGAAGAATGATTCTCAAGGTTAAAATCTAAAAAAGTTTTCATCAGTGATAGAAAAACTCAAAGATGATGAAAAGGGAAAGAATATGAACTCAGAAGAAATTCAGAATCTGAAATCCAGAAATAATGATCTTGCTACACAACTATCTGAACTAGTTTAGGAAAGGTTTCAATAAGAGAATGTGTGCTTTTCTGATTCTGTTCCTTAAGAAAAATTGAAAGTAAAGGAGAAAAGTAACATGGTGGATTAGATCTCATGTGAATAGGAAGATGAGATGAGTAGAAGGAAGAATCTTGAGAGAGAACTCAATGCTCAACTTGAATCAAGGGATACGAAGATTCAAAAGTTGGAAGAAGAGCTAGAGTTAGTGAAGAAAGAAGTTGATAAATCCAATACCAAAGGAAAGCCTAAAATGAAGTATGCCTTGCACTTACTATTTTATTACCCTTCAGAAAGTGATGATAAAATGAAAAACAAATATGCTATTTCTGAAGAGAAACAACAACATATTTTCTCAGCTCAAAGACCATATAGTTTGGAAAAAACTGGTGTTGGATTTGATGAATCCCCTCCCGTGCATGATGGAAAGAGAGCCATGAACAATTTTAGAAATGGAGAAAATTATGTAGGTGCTGGAGAAAGACCTAAGAGGACATTTACAAGAAGCAGTGAAAACATGTGCTATTTCTATGGGATTCATGGCCACACATAAATCTTTTGTTCAGAGGCTTTGAAATATATTTCATGCTGTGAAGATAGAAAAATTTCTAAATCTAATAATAAGGAAAAGCATATTGAGAATTCTGAAAGAAGATTCTCTCAAAATAAAGTATCCATGAAGTGATTCTATTGTGGAAGAATGGGACACACCATGAGTGTGTGTCAGGAAGCTCATGAGTGTGTGTCAGGAAGCTCATGAGCTCAATTTCACAAGAAGAACGCAAGAAGAATCAACATATCAGCTAAGAAATGATGAAATGAGGTATGCCTTTAATGGAATATTCTTTATATGTTCTAATCATAGATATTTGTCCAAACAGTGCAGTAAGAAGAAAGTGGGGAAGGAAAAGGAACCCAAAATAATATCCCTAGTACAGGAAGTTTTCAACGAAAAATCCTCTACTGGAAGACAACATGGTAAGATAAAAAATAGGTATAAATCCTCAGCTAGATCACAAGGAGATCAATGAAAGGAATATCAATCAACTCCTCTGTTACAGTCACAATATCTCTCCTAGAGATAATGTGAACAAACCTAGATGAACAAGGGTAGACTAACTCCAATTTTGAGTAAGACAAATGTGAAATTAGTGTAAGAATCAAACCCAAAAAGAAAGGGTGGAACAAATTGAAAAATTGATAAAATAAATACAACTAAAGAATGTCCTAGAAAATTTTTATGTCATCCCACACAGCGGGAAGGGAAGGTAACAAAAAGATATCATCAATGGAGGAAGGAAAATGAGTAGATGATTAGTGGAGAGATTCTTGCTCTGATAAAGAATCATAAAAAATGGAATATTGGTAGAGAATAAAAGAAGGAAATGTCTACTAGTGTGATTAAACCTTAAAGTGTGAAAAGGGCCAAGCCTACAAAATCTACATATCAGAAAAGGACTCGGCATGTGGATAACAAATGCTCAGTCATATGGTCAGAATAGTTTGAGTTATCCAGAAAGTTAGAACAAGCACATAAAGAGAACGATGCTTTGCAAGAAAAAATCAAAGGGTTGACCCATTAGGATCAACCACAATTATCTTCTTGAGGATTCCAAAAGAACCCCTCTCCCTAAGTATAGAAATGTTGTTAAATAATGATTCAAGTTTTTCAATTTTTAGGGAGATATGATATAAGGGTAAGTGGAATCTAAAGATGCAAAGTAATGAAGTGATATTCTTCAGAGTTTCAATTGATTCAAATCAGGCTTATAGATTTTATTGACAGCTCTATGCTAAGTTCCAGATGAGAATACATGATGCAGGAGGAGAATAATTTTTATGGGTCTAAATAGTGGTCCTGACAATAGGATGAGTTGAACATCGTAGGGGGAGAATTCTATCTCCTAATCAGATGAAATTGCGTAATAAGAGAATAATCAAAATAGTTGAAGTTCACATATGATATCAGATTAAACAAGTGATATTACTCAATGGTTCTATTATTCAAATCTTTATCAGAAAGTTGTGTGCTATGGAAAGTAGAGATGATATGATGAAGAGGTTACATTGAATCTGAAGAGCTGTCAAAGCTATACATGGGTGATCCAGTGGTTCTAAGTTGCATTGAATATATATCCATTGGTATCATACCCCAGTTCAGGTGTTAGTTGTCCAGTGAGAGAAGACAGATTGTGGGGAAGTAGCAACAATCGTGCATTTCCTGATTATCTATTTTGTTCTAACAATATGGTATCAGCTGACTATTTTCAGAATACCAAGAATCTGCGAGAGAATATCAACAATATTTCAATAAGAAACCAAGAAAATAAGTTGAAAGAAATGATGTCACTATAAAATGACACAATGAAAAAATTCTTGTTGAAAGTGATGAAGTGGTAAGAGACTCAAGTGGAGTAGAAGTTGAAAATGATGATTTAGAAGCAAATAAAGATAATGAGCAGGAGGAAGTCAAGTCTATATCTCTAAAGATGCCAAATATTCAATCTGAAATTAACAAGAAAAGTATCATTGGTGATCAGATGGTGCTAGTCCAGATGAAGAAGATGGAAACTCTATAGCAAGCATGATACTTATCACAGGTAGAGCCTAAATGCTTCGAAGAAGGAACTATTGATAAGAATTTGTTTCAAGCTATGAATGAAGAGCTTGACCAAGGTGAGAAGACTTAAACATGGGAGAAGTGTTTTGAGGCTTAAGGATAATATGTCTTAGTGATTTGAAACAAATAATTACTAGTGTGCAAATCTACTCCCATATAAGGGATATCGATGTCGATGAGATATTTGAACATGTGACAAGGTAGGTGAAAATCAGCTTATTCATGGCCATTACAGTGCAAAGGAAGTTAAGAGTGTTCTATATGCATGTCAAGTATATT
Source organism: Viscum album (assembly GCA_963277665.1). Lineage (NCBI taxonomy): Eukaryota > Viridiplantae > Streptophyta > Magnoliopsida > Santalales > Viscaceae > Viscum > Viscum album. The sequence continues at coordinate 411,368,996 of OY728130.1, forward strand.
TTTTTAATGGTGTTCTAGAAAAAGAATTAGATATTGAGCAGCCTCATGGTTTTCTCATTCATGAAGATGAGAACAGAGTCTGTCGACTGAATAAGGCTTTATATGGTTTGAAGCAAGCACCAAGAGCATGGTATTCAAGGCTTGATCAGTTTCTAAATAAGCTCGGTTTCCAGCGTGGTGGAGTTGATTACAATTTGTATTTAAACAATGGAATAGGTCAAAGGATGATGGTGTTGGTTTATGTCGATGATGTAATCTTTGGTGGATCGGATAAAGTGCAATAGAGACAGTTTTTTGAATTCATGAAAAGAGAGTTCAAAATGTCGATGATTGGTGAGCTGACATTTTTCCTTGGTTTACAAGTGAATAAAGGAAGGAATGTCACTTTTATCTCAATATAAATATGTAAAGGAGGTTTTGAGAAGATTTGGAATGGATAATTCCAAATAGATGAAGACTCCAGTTGCTACCCGACTGAAACTATCACGAGATGATGAAGGCAAAGAAATTAATATCACGGAATATAGGGAAATCATTGGAAGTATGTTGTACCTGACAGTGATAAGGCCTAATGTATAATGAAAAATCTCAACCAAATTTATTGGGATATACAGATTCGGATTGGGATGGTTCAGCAGATGATAGGAAATCAACATCAGGAGGTGCCTTTTATCTTGGTGGGTTGTGTATTTCTTGGTTAATCAAGAAAAAAGATTGAATTCTGTTGAGCACCGTAGAAGCTGAATACATTGCAGCTACTCAAGCTTACACACAGCTATTATGAATGAGGAAGAAACTTGAAGATATGGTAATTGAAGTGAAATCTTCGATCAGAATTCATTTTGATAATTCAAGTGTTATAAATCTAAGAAAAAATATAGTTCATCACTCAAGGACAAAGAACATTGAAATAAAATATCATTTTATTAAGGAGAAGGTGGAGCAAGTTCTTGTGAAGTTGGAGTATGTGCCTACAAAACAACAAGTTGTAGATATTCCTACAAAGTCCTTATCCAAAGAAGAGTTTAAAAGGCATCGACTGGCTCTGGGAGTCCAATTGAATCCCCACACTTAAAAAAGTGTGGATGTGGGCTCCTCCTCTCCCCGAGGTATGATGTGTCATTTCCTAATGTGCTGATGTGTGTTCTTTACCCTGTTGAAAACAACCTTGAAGTGCCCTTCAAGTTCGTTGACAAAGGGAGAGAAGGTGTGACTTCTAGGGGGAGAAAAGACATGGGGAGAAGCTGTTATGTGGAGCAGCGAGATAGGGGGAGTTGAAGCTAAGACAAATCTAGTTAGAGGAGCTATGAGATAGGGTGATTATTAAATCTGATGATGCTATAAGTGATCAATCAAAGAATAGATATCACGATAGCAGATGATCGTGATAAAAGCGGAAGAGTGGTGTTGGAATGGTGTTAGAAGGTTTCCATCACATAGCAATTGGTATCAGTTTGATATCAACAATTGGTGTCAGAAATGATGTGATTCTTTGATGCACTTTTCATTTACTCTTATTTATCACACCGAGCATTACTCATGTGGGCTTAGAGTATGTGTTGGATTTCTATCTTGATCGCGTAAAGCGAATGGTGGTTGAAATTGGAAGGAGTATTAATGAGGTATCAAAATGTGAAGCATTGTTATGAGAAGAGTTTTCAATAAACCCAAAGGGGGAGATAGTTGGGAAAAAAACCTCTCAAGGTGTTCTCTTGGTATGTATTGGGTGTGGTTGTGTTTGTTGAAAAATCCAAATGACTGCAAGTGAGTAAGGTTGTTGTTTGCTGAAGACAAGTTTTTAGGGTGGCACAGTTTCCTAGTGTTTTCCAAATTTTAGGGCCTCAAAATAGGTAATTTGATGTTGGAAAAGGAAGGATTTCTTCATAAGAGTGAACAATATGAATAACGTTGAAGCAAATCAAAAAAGGGTGAGAACCGTGTACCATAATGTATGGGTCACGTACCATGTTCCTGAAACAGTACGTGGAGCAGCGGAAACGGTACGTGGGTGAGGTTTGCGAAACTGAACAGGATTCATAGTGGAAGGCAATGCGGTACGTGGAGGGATTATCATCGGTAGAGGAAATCGACTGCGTATGAGAAAAGGTGGCACGTAGAGCGCGTAATAAAACGGTTCATAGATGGATTACGGATTGCAGCGGCAGAAATATCGGTAAGCGGCGAAGGCTGAATCAAAGATTTGGTAAATCTCGATTTAGCAGATTAATTGGATATCTTTTCCTATATAAGAATCGTTAATCCCACCGTTTACTGTGGATATTGAACATCATTAGAAAACATATTTTTCTTCGGGAAATTCAGCAAAGTCCAAAAGTGGTTCACACTGAAGGTGTTTGTAGGGATTCTTAATCCGTAAAGGAAGTACGGTACGTGGAGAAGGAAGTCTGGTACGCGGAAGGAGTTATCTCGGTACGCGGAAGAGGAATCTCCAGTACGTGAGAGGGAAAGTTCCGCAAGTGGTATGCAGAGGGGGAACTCTGGTACGCAGAAGCGAAGGCAGTCCGTGAATAGAGAACAGTTCACGGACAAGAGGGGTTTCACAGAGGAGGTTCGTGAAGTCGGTACGTGATAGTTGTATGTGATAGAGAAGGTGGAGGAAGTTTGCAGACAAAAGAGGTTTGCAAAAGAGGAAGTTCACGGATAGAGGAGGTTCGCAGAAGAGGTAGTAGTACGTAGATCAGGTGGCTTGCGTACCAAACCCGGTACTCAGTACACGGGAGAGACAAGGTGGTTCGCAATTTGCACAAGGAAGCTTGCGAAATCTTTAATTCAGTTTGTGAAAGTATTTTCCAGTATCTAATAGTACTTGGGAAGGTGGAATTCATCTGCAGGTGAAAATGAAACTTCAACAAAGCATCTATATATGGTTGAGGATTCAAGAATTCATGCAATTGAAGGGACCTACATGTTCATAACTGTGTTTGACCTACAAGTCCATAAACTGTGAGTGGATTCCTTTATAAGATTATTATGCAAAGGAAGAGGAAGATGGTGACCCTTTCCACCAGCAGTGAGCCAGAGAAAGAGGTGTAGGGAGTGACCCTTGGGAATATAGTGAGCAGACCATAAATCCTATAAAGGCAGCGAGTCTGGGCATAGAAGATCTAGCCCGAATATTTTACTCATTATTGGTCGTGAGCCTTAGTGAATTTGGTACATTGGAACATTGTAGTTGTATACTCCTTGGACGTATCCCAGTGTGGGTGAACCAAGTAAAAATATTTGTGTCCTTGTGCATGCTTTACAGATTTACTTTGAGTGCATCGTCATCATATAGAATTGGAAAGGACATTAACATTAAAGAGTGTAACAAGTGACCCTTGTAATAAAGAGGTCAAGATCCCATTGGGAAAATAGAATTTTGAAAGGAATATTCATACACAGATTCACCCCCCCCCCCTCTTAGGGTATCTAGGCCCCTTTTGGATCTAACAATTGGTATCAGAGTAAAGGTTTATTTTATCAGGATTTCTGTGCACCGACTTGGTTCGGTCAATTTCTGAAGTTAAAAATTCAATATGATCTTATATTGGTGTGCCATGGAAAAGAGAAGATCTATAAAGAAGAAGAAGAAGTTAGGTGGTATTCCTCAGTGTGGAAGTATCTATGCAAAAAGTGTGATTGAGTTTATGGAATCTAATAGTTTACTAAAGAATGGTTTGGATGAATCAGACATGGAAAATATAGAATCACTCAATGATATTTCAGGAATGAGTGATGAACTTGACATACCAAGTGATGGTGAAACTATTGATGATAAAGAAACTCCAAGAAGGTCAAAAGAAGAAGATCTCCATGAAACAAAGGAGTTGGATCATAAATTTGGTGAAGAAATTAAATCTAAGGATATCCAGATCCAAGCACTAAAGATTGAGATCAACAAGCTAAGAGGTTTAAATCAAAGGCTCATTGATGTGGCCACCAACCTCAGAGAGAAGAATGATTCTCAAGGTTAAAAGCTACAAAAGTTTTCATCAATGATAGAAAAACTCAAATCTGATAAAAAGGGAAAGAATATGAACTCAGAAGAAATTCAGAATCTAAAAGCCATAAATAATGATCTTGCTACACAACCATCTGAACTAGTTCAGGAAAGGCTACAATAGGAGAATGCATGCTTTTTTTATTTTGTTTCTTAAGAAAAATTGAAAGTAAAGGAGAAAAGTAACATGGTGGATAAGATCACATGTGAATTGGAAGATGAGATGAGTAGAAGGAAGAATCTTGAGAGAGAACTCAATGCTCACTTGAAGCAAGGGATACGAAGATTCAAAAGTTATAAGAAGAGCTAGAGTTAGTGAAGAAAGAAGTTGAGAAATCCAATACCAAAGGAAAGCCTAAAATGAAGGATGCCTTGCACTTACTATTTGATTACCCTTCAGAAAGTGATGATAAAATGAGAAACAAATATGCTATTTCTGAAGAGAAACAACAACACATTTTCTCAGCACAAAGAACATATAGTTTGGGAAAAACTGGTGTTGGATTTGATGAATCCCCTCCCATGCATGATGGAAAGAGAGCCATGAATAGTTTCAGAAATGGAGAAAATTTTGTAGGTGTTGGTGAAATACCTAAGAGGACATTTACAAGAAGCAGTGAAAACATGTTCTATTTTTGTGGGATTCATGGCCACACATAAATCTTTTATTCAGAGGATTTGAAATATATTTCATGTTGTGAAGATAGAAAAATTTCTAAATCTAAGAATAAGTAAAATCATATTGATAATTCTGAAAGAATATTCTCTCAAAATAAAGTATCCATGAAGCGCTTATATTGTGGAAGAATTGGACACACCATGAGTGTGTGTTAGGAAGCTCATGAGCTCAATGTCACAAGAAGAATGCAAATAGAATCAACATATCAGCTAATAAATAATGAAATGAGGTATGCCTTTAATGGAAGATGCTTCATATGTTCTAATCATATACATTTGGCCAAATAGTGCAGTAAGAAGAAAGTGGGGAAGGGAAAGGAACCCAAAAGGAGATCCCTAGTACAGGAAGTGTTCAACGAAAAAGCCTATACTAGAAGACAACATGGTAAGCTGAAAAATAGGTATACAGCCTCAGCTAGATCACAACGAGATCAATGAAAGGAATATCAATCACCTCCTCTATTACAGTCACAATAGCTCTCCTAGAGATAATGTGAACAAACCTATATGAACAAGGGTAGACTAACTCCAATTGTGAGTAAGACGAATGTGAAATTAGTGGAAGAATCAAACCCAAAAAGAAAGGGTGGAATGAATCAAAAAATTGATAAAAGAAATACAACTAAAGAATGTCCTGGAAAATTTTCATGTCATCCCACACAGCGGGAAGGGAAGGTAACAAAAAGATCTCATCAATGGAGGAAGAAAAAGGAGTAGATGATTGGTGGAGAGATTCTTGCTCTGAGAAAGAATCATAAAAATGGAATATTGGTGGAGAATCAAAGAAGGAAACATCTACTGGTGTGATTAAACCCCAAAGTGTGAAAAGGTCCAAGCCTACAAAATCTACATATCAGAAAATGACTCGACATGTGGATAAAGAATGCTTAGTCATATGGCCAGAACAGTTTGAGTTATCCATAATGTTAGAACAAGAACAGAAAGAGAACGATGCTTTGCAAGAAAGAATCAAAGGGTTGACCCATTAGGATCACCCACAATTCTCTTCTTGAGGATTCCAAAATAACCCATCTCCCTAAGTATATAAATGTTGTTAAATAATTATTCAAGTGTTTCAATTTTTAGGGAGATAGGATCCAAGGGGAAGTGGCATATAACGATGCAAATTGATGAAGTGATACGCTTCAGAGTTTCAATTGATTCAAATCATGCTTATATATTTTATTTATGGATCTATGCTAAGTGCCATATGATAATAAATGATGCAGGAGGAGAATAATTTTTATTGGTCTAAATAGTGGTCCTGACAATAGGAAGAGCTGGACATCATGGGGGGGGGGAATTCTATCTCCTAATCAGATGAAATTTCGTAAGAAGAGAATAATCAGAATAGTTGAAGTTCACATATGATATCAGATTAAACAAGTTCTATTACTCAATGGTTCTATTATTCAAATATTTATCAGAAGGTTGTGTGCTATGGAAATTAGAGATGATATGATGAAGAGTTTACATTGAAACTGAAGTGTTGTCAAATCTATACATGGGTGATCTAGTGGTTCTAAGTTGCATTGAATATATATCCATTGGTATCATACCCCAGTTCAGGTGTTAGTTGTCCACCTAGAGAAGACATATTGCGGTAAAGCAGCAATAATCCTATATTTCCTAATTATCTATTTTTTTCTAACAATATGGTATCAGCTGACTATTTTCAGGATACCAAGAAGCTGTGAGAGAATATCAACAATATTTCAACAAGAACCCAAGAAAATAAGTTGAAATAAATGATGTCACTATACAATGACACAATGACAAAATTATTGTTGAAACTGATGAAGTGGTAAGAGACTCAAGGGGAGTAGAAGTTGAAAATGATAATTTAGAAGAAAATAAAGATAATTAGCAGGAGGAAGTCAAGTCTATATCTCCAAAGATTCCAAAGAGTCAAGCTGAAATTGACAAGAAAAGTGTCATTGGTGATCAGATGGTGCTAGTCAAGACGAAGAAGATAGAAACTCTATAAAAAGCATGATTGAAAGAGCGCTGTCGTGGGTGCCCTCAAATGATTAGTGTAATTTGGGGTACTTAGGTGCAGCAGAGTGGCTGATCAAGGTCGTCTCTCAAAGGAGGAAGTGAATTTAACAACTTATTAGAGGTATTATAAAAAAAATAAAATAGAATAGAATAGAATAAAAACACTACTTTAAAGGATTTGGGTTTGTTTTAGTTTATGAATCTAGAAGAAGTTTGCTGGAAGAAGATTGTATAATTTTTTTTGTTTTTAGTTTTGAAATGAATTTCGATTAAAATGACACAACAAGAAGATGTTTTTTTTAGAAATCTATTTAAAAGGCGTAATCGATCTAACTCTACCTATTCAAAAATTTATTAATCATTATCATTTAAATTAATATTCACTTAATTATGATCCCTTAATTTGTTAAATCCTGAACCCTACGAGAATTAACTTTACCACGAAGATGATGTGAATTTAACCCTAGGCTAACTTCGGAACATGCAATCGCAACACCCTGCTTTGATTGATGTTCTAAGATTAGCTTATGGTCAGTGGTAAATTAAGACACATATCCATTCTGGAAATGAGGATGAATTGTGTTTAGGGATTATATTTGAACTCTACAAATTTATCCCGTGTGGTCTTATATTACCGATTAAGATCGCGCTCTCACAATTTACACAAAATCCCGACCTCGCGTGTTTTTGTGTTAATTATTCAATTGCTTGCTTAGTTTCTTACAATTTAAAAAACACAATTCATGGATCATATTAAGTGAATTACAGTAGTTCATTGATTCAAAATAATTAAATGAAGAGAGTAGAAGATAGATCGATTACTATAAGACTACTCTTCCATGGGTGGTGTAATCATCGTAGAAGCGTTTTGCATGTGCAAAGGTTTAAAATGGGTATAACCCAATAACACTTCTACTCAAGAATTCCAGCCCAATTAGGAAGATTAAGAGAAGAAGAAATTTAAACAAAACATAAGAAAAGAGAAGAAATAAAAGAAGAACAAAGAAGTTTATTACATAAACAAAATCATTACAACATGAAGGAGAAGAAGAAGGCTTCGTCGAAGGGATCCTTGCTTCAAGAGCTACCCTTATTGAAATGGTTGGAGAATTGGAGTGGATCCACTTCTCCTCTGCCCTAAACTTCTCAATGCACGTCCCAACCCCCCCCCCCCCCCAAATGAGAAAAACTCCAATTTATAGAGGGGAGGGGAGGAGAGGTTACATGTGGTTTCAAGTGTGAATGTGGAAATTCGGCCAAATATTTTATGCCAACTTTCACCGCCCATTTGACCACCAAAACGCATTAATTGTCCGGAATTCCAGAAGGATTGAATGTGCGTATATGTGTCTTCTATCTCCTCTCCAAATTTGGGCTCAATAAAGGGCCATATGAAGTAGTTATGGCCGAAATACAGAAGCTTCTCCATTCTGGCGAGCCCAGCCCAACTTTGACTTCATGGCCCAATTTCAACAACCAAATGAACTCTTTAGCTCTAGTGTCCTGAATAAAAGTTGTAGATAATTAAGTTAGTAACACTGTTACAAAATTTCAAATTCAAATAATAAAAATAAAAAATATTTATATTTGAAATACTACAGTGAACTATAAAGGGTAAAACTGGAATTTTCATCAAATATTCAAATGAATGATCTAATCCCAAATATTTTATAAATAAACATATTTAACACAATGTGAGGAAATTATATCATTTATTATCAATAAAATATTCAATAAAATAGTGTTTTATCAACTCCCCCACACTTACCCTTTTGCACACCTGGGAAAAACCTCATATCAAGTAAACATCAATATCAAATCAAAACCAATTTTAAAACACATATCCTTAAGATCAATCAATTTCACACCAAGAATAAAAAGATATCATGCCTCATAAAAAACCTTATTTCAAGTTCTCCATTTATATCATTCAATGTATTTCCACTTCATTTATCTGCCCATGCACAAAACACTTACCTCGCTTGAATTTTCTCTCATCACTCAAATATCAATTTTTTTTGCAATGTCTTTCTCATCCAAACTCATACAAGGGTCACCATAGGCTTGATAGATTCCTACATCACTACCCGATGTGATTCAAGGACATATGTTTATCATGAGGACTTTTCAGGTTTGTTCTGTGGCTTTCGGTTGGTAGGATTAAGATGTGAAAAACTCTGAGGCTGAATGAGGAGGGCTTGACTCTTTTAAGCAAAATTGCATTAATCTAATTTTCACTTAAATATGGTCTTATCATCAATCCCCATAGTATCAATTCAGCTCCATCATCATGAAAAGTCATGAAAGGTTTACACCATTCATCATTTCAGCATAAAAAAATTCAATCTTCTCAAACATGATTTTCTTGAAAGCTCCAGATGGGCACAACTTTCCACCTCAAATAGAAGCTCCAGAAAAGGCACAGCTTCACTTGTCATGAAAGCTCCAGAAAAGGCACAGCTTTCAATATAATGAATTTCTTCAGCAGCAAACACATCTCTTCAGAATTTAATTTTCCACCCAAAGTATCACATAATATGGTGGCACAACACAAGACAGCTTCCCCCACACTTAAGCTCAACTAGATTATACAATTTCACTTCAAGAGTTGGTTAGATAGGGAAAATTGGCTTGTAATGTGGCTTAACCTAATAGGTTGTGCATGGCTTCTAAGGGCTACAAGGATTAAATATTCAAGGTAGGCCATTATAAAAAAGGATTCTTTAAAATAGGGGCTTTAATACCAAACAAATGCCTCAATCATTTAAACATGTATACCTCAAACCCTCAAGTTTTGACAGGAATAGATCAAATTATGGTTAAATCAAGCATGGTTTGGTTCTCTCAAGAAGTGAGGTGAATGTAAAGAATATGAAAATAATGGTTTAGAAGCCTCACAGGAAAGTGATTTCAAATATAAAGATAGTGAGATTGGCATGGGATTCAAAATTCAGCGTACTTTTCATGAAATTACTAAATATTTGAACTTGAAACAAAGTCATTTCAGCATTCATTTAAGTTTAGTTTCAAGGGGTAAATTTTTTCACTTATTGATATGGATTTAAAAATGGTGATGATAATCATTTCAGTCCAGAAGTTTCAAAAACACACAGAAAATTGTAAAATAGACACACAAAATTTGAAAAACACACAATTTTTTTTTTGTTTTTTTTGAACAGGAAAGAAATTGAAATTACTAAACTAAAAGGTTCCCTCCCCCACACTTAAAATATTGCATTTTCCTCAATCTGAACCTATGAGATGATATATGCACATGAAATGCAGAATTTTTAAATAGGACAAATAATATAAAAGTGAAAGGGTTAGGAACAGCCTGATGTGATCAAGTGATGATGGGATCATGCAGTGTGATAAAATCCACTGCATCAGTAGGATGTCCCTCAATGTATCTCTTCAAACGTTTCCCATTGACTGTAAAGCTCCTTCCAGTGTCCTCTTGTGTGATCTCCACTGCACCATAAGGAAAAACATTAGACACAATATAAATACCTAACCATCTGGAACGCAACTTACCAGGCATCAACTTCAGTCGTGAACTATAGAGAAGGACTTTCTCTCCAACATGAAACTCCCTTTGTTGGATCATTTTGTCATGAGATGCTTTTGATCTTTCCTTGTAGAGCCTTGAGTTCTCATATGATGACAGTCGAATCTCCTCAAGCTCTTGAATTTGCAACTTCCTTTGAATTCCAGCTTGGGCCAAATCCATGTTACATTTATTTATAGCCCAATATGCCTGATGCTCGACTTCCACGGGGAGATGACACGCTTTCCCAAAAACAATCCGAAATGGGGACATACCAATGGGGGTCTTGTATGATGTCCTATAAGCCCACAATGCATCATCCAAGCGCTTGCTCCAATCCTTCCTATTTGGCTGCACGGTTTTCTCCAAGATTTGTTTCAACTCACGATTTGAAACCTCAGCCTGGCCATTTGTTTGGGGGTGGTATGGTGTTGATGTTTTGTGTGTCACCCCATACTTTCGAAGGAGGGAAGCAAAATTACTATTGAAAAAGTGTGTCCCTTGGTCACTGATGATGGCCTTTGGTACTCCAAACCTGCATAAAATTTGAGCCTTGACAAAATCCACTACAACATGAGAATCGTCAGTCTTGGTGGCCTTGGCCTCCACCCATTTACTCACATAATCAACAGCAACCAACATATACAAAAATCCAAATGAACTAGGAAAAGGACCCATAAAATCAATGCCCCATACATCAAAAATCTCACAGAATAGTATGGGTTGTTGGGGCATCTCATGTCTCTTAGAAATGTTCCCAGTGTGTTGGCAACGAGAGCATGACTTACAAAACACATGAGCATCATGGAATAATCTAGGCCAATATAATCCAGAGTCCAAAACCTTCCTAGCTGTCCGTTGGGGTCCAAAGTGTCCACCACAAGCAAGTGTATGATAGAAATGCAAAACAGACTCAAACTCATGATCGGGAACACACCTCCTAATGACTTGGTCACTACACATGCGCCATAAGTATGGATCATCCCAAACATAAAATCTTGACTCACTCTTTAATTTTTGGACTTGATGTTTCTTCAAATTTACTGGGATTTCAGAGCCAACAATGTAATTAACCAAATCAGCATACCAAGGATACTTACCTGAGATGGTATAGAGATGCTCATCGGGGAAAGTGTCCCGAAGTGGTACCTGGTCCAAGGTGTCACCCTCTAGTGTGTGAGTAAGCCTACTCATGTGGTCCGCCACCAAGTTTTCTGACCCCTTTTTGTCCTTTATCTCGATGTCAAACTCTTGAAGAAGGAGCATCCAACGGATAAGTCGCGGCTTTGCATCTGGCTTCTTCAGGAGGTACCTCAAAGCTGCATGGTCAGAAAAAACAACTACTTTAGAGCCCAATAAATATGAACGGAATTTATCTAAAGAAAATATGACAGCAAGAAACTCCTTTTCTGTGGTTGTGTAATTTGATTGGGCTGAATCCAGTGTCCTTGATGCATAGGCGATCACATGTGAACGCCCCTCCACCCTTTGAGATAAGACAGCTCCAACCGCGAAGTTGGAGGCATCACACATAAGCTCAAAAGGAATCTACCACCTTGGGGGTTGTATGATAGGTGGAGTGGTCAGACGTTTTTTTAGATCATCGAATGAATTCCTGCAAGAAACATCAAACACAAAATCAGAATCCTTTTGAAGTAATCTTGACATAGGAAGAGCAATCTTACTAAAATCTTTGATGAAGCGCCGATAAAATCCTGCATGACCTAGGAAAGATCTAACATCACGCACACATGAAGGATATGGTAAGGATGAAATAATATCTACCTTTGATCTATCAACCTCTATCCCATGTTTTGACACTACATGCCCTAAGACAATGCCATGCTCTACCATGAAATGACACTTTTCAAAGTTCAGGACCAGATTCTTCTCAATACAACGATTCAACACCTTTCCCAAACTAATTAGACATTCATCAAATGAAGACCCATACACTGTAAAATCATCCATAAATACCTCCATGCAGGTCTCAATAAAATCAGAAAAAATACTCACCATACATCTCTGGAAGGTACCTGGGGCGTTGCAAAGTCCAAATGGTATCCTCCGGTAGGCAAATGTGCCAAAGGGATAGGTGAATATAGTCTTCTCCTGATCCTCTAGAGCTATAGGAACCTGAAAATATCCATAAAATCCATCCAAGAAACAATAGTGTGTCTTCCCAGCTAGTCTCTCAAGCATCTGATCAATAAATGGGAGGGGGAAATGGTCCTTGCGAGTGGACTGATTTAGTTTCCTATAATCAATACACACATGACAACTGTTTGCACCCTCATTGGAACTAAATCATCTTTCTCATTTTTAACAACAGTAAAACCAGTTTTCTTAGGCACAACCTGAATTGGACTTACCCACTGTGAATCTGAAATGGGAAAGATTATACCTGCCTCGGGCAATTTCTCAACTTCCTTTTTAACAACTTCCAGGAGGGTGGGATTGAGTCTCCTTTGTGGTTGTCTCACCGGTTTAGCCCCATCCTCCAAGAGAATCCTATGCATGTAAATGGAGTGGCTAATACCTGATATGTCAGCCAAGGTCCAACCAATCGCCTTGATGTTCTCCCTCAAAATATTCAAAAGCTTTTCTTCATGTTCAAAAGGGAGATTGTTAGCAATGATAACAGGTAATCTCTCACCACTCAACAAGTATGAGTATTTCAAATTTGGTGGCAATGGATTGAGTTCTAATGAAGGAGGGTGTAGTATGGATGGAGACATTGAAGGAACTAAAATATGTGCACAAAGAGCATCAGTATCAGAATAGACATCATCAAAATCATAGAATAAAGCATCAAATCCATCAGCATACTCAACAGCCATTTCATAATCAGAGTGAACATGATCAAAATCAGAATATGAATCCACATCAAAATCAAATCTTAGAGAGTCTTGTTCATTAGAAACAGGTGTGGAAGTTCTCTTAGACATTAAACCAGAACCAATACTCATAATCTCCCTAAGCATAGGACAATCCAATTCCATGATGTTTTTACTTGGTGGTTCAAAATGGGAGATAACAAAAGCAGAATGGTCCTCTGAGGGGTACTTTATGGAATCCATAACATTAAATATCACAACTTCATCTCCAAACTCCATGGAAAGTGTACCCTCATTGACATTTATGATAGTTTTTGCAGTTTTGAGGAAGGGTCTACCTAAGATAATGGGGGCATGAGAACTTACCTGATCATCCTCCATGTTAAACACATAGAAGTCTGCTGGAAAGATCATGTCTCTTACCCGAACAAGTACATCCTCAAGAACTCCCACTGGATATGTCGTAGCTCTATTCGCCAATTGCACCACTACTCTTGTTGGCTTCAACTCACCAACCTGCAAGGAAGAGAATACAGAGTGAGGCATCACATTTATGGAAGCTCCCAAATCACAAAGAGCATCAGAGAAGTGAAACTCCCCTATGGTACATGGGATGGTGAATGTCCCGGGATCCTTGCACTTTGTTGGCATTGCTAGAGTTGGTGTAATGAGTGCAGATACATTCCTTCCAAGGTTGATCCTCTCATTCCCCTTGAGCCCTCTTCGATTGGTGCAGAGTTCTTTTAAGAATTTGGCATACCCTGGGATTTGCTTAATGGCTTCAAGTAGAGAAATGTTGATCTCCACATGCTTGAATGTGTCCAAAACCTCCTTTTGCATTGCTTCTTCATCCATCTTCTTGGTTTGAACAACCCTGTTTGGAAAAGGAAGGGGTTTAGGAGGAACATCATCAATATTTTTCTTACCTTTATCTTTCTCCTTGGATTGCTCATCAGTTGGTATGGAATGCGGCTTCTCTGAAGTTGAGGTGAATCCCGGTGGAATGGTAGGTGCAGATGTATCGTTCATTTGCTTCCCACTTCTCAATGTGATGGAACTAACATTCCCCTTTGGATTTGGAGTGGTTTGGGAAGGTAGATTTCCATAATTCTTACTCACAAGTTCATGGAGGGCGGTGGCAATCTGGCTCATTTGAGTCTTCAACTCCCTCAACTCCGAACTTTGACTCTTCAGCTCATTCTGTTGATTAAGAACAATTTTCTTCAAAAGATCATCAGTATTAGAATCTACCTTTGGTGAATGATTCCCTTGTTGCTGACTTGTTGATGTTTGAGCTTCAAATCTCCTTTGGGGTTGTTGGAAACCCTGCTGGTAAGGCGGAGGCTGCTGGAAGTTTTGTTGAAAGGGTGGACTTTGTTGTTGTCCAGAGCCATACCTCATGTCCGACTGATCTTTCCACCCTTGGTTGTATGTTGGATCAAACTTTTTTGGGGGATATGGTTGTTGTTGTTGCTGCTGAAATGGTCTCCTAGGGAACACTGCTGCACAATCTTCTGTTTCTTGGAGTTGTGGGCAACAGTCAGTTGGGTGGCTTGTCTCAGTGCAAATACCACAAGGCCTTGAAGGAGGGGGTAGAGATGTCTTTTGTGCCAAAGTAATTTGCCTCACCATAGTGGTCAATTCTTCCAACTTAGTATCAATCAAATGACTTTCAAGAGAAGAAGGACTTACCTGATGTACTCCCCTGACATGTGGTGTACCTCTATCACCAAATTGTTGGGAGTTTTGGGCCATCTTGTCGATCAACGCACGTGCAGCTACTGGTGTCTTGTCCACCAATGCTCCTCCAGCCGCAGCATCCACCATGCTTCTCTCCATAGGTGTGAGTCCTTCGTAGAAGTATTGGATGAGGAGTTGCTCACTGATTTGGTGATGCGGACAGCTTGCGCACAACTTCTTGAATCTCTCCCAATACTCATACATTGACTCCCCTTGTGCTTGCTTGATCCCCGAGATCTCCTTATGAATGGATGTGGTCCTTGATGCTGGAAAAAATCTCTGCAAGAAAAGACATTTCAAATCATTCCAACAAGTTACATCTTCGGGTTGTAAATAATACATCCAGTCTTTTGCAGCTCCATCAAGTGAGAATGGGAATGCTCTTAATTTGATTTGATCTTCAGAAACATTTCTTGGTTTAAGGGTTGAGCAAACCACATTAAATTCTTTCAAATGTTTATTGGGATCCTCACCAGAGAGGCCATGAAACTTTGGAAGTAAGTGAATTAACCCCGATTTTAGTTCAAAGTCCGATTCAAGATTTGGGTATGCAATACAATTTGGTTGATAGTTAATATCAGGTGCAGCCAATTCTCGAATGGTTCTATTAAGTTCATTTCCATTGTTTTTAGCCATTGGTTCCTCTTTTATGTTTGAATTTGAATAGATTCCAATTTCAATGTTTCCAGAAGAGAGGAATTCACCAACTGGTTGAATATTGAAACTTCCTGTAGACTGAGAATTTCTGATTCGAGCCCTAAGGCTGCGTTCAATCTCAGGGTCAAGATCTAAGAGATCTTCGGGATTAGTTCGTGTCATAGATCAAATAAAAATGAAAAGAAAGAAAGTGGACCATAGTAAAATAAAAATGAGAAGTTTGAGTTGATGGTCCAAAAAGAAGTAGAAGAAAATAAAAGAAGAAGAAGAAAAATCAGATTGGGTAAAGAAGGAAGAAAGAAGAGAGGAAGAGAATAAAATGTAAAATAAAATAAATACCTCTAATTGGTTGAAATAATTACTTGCCTCCCCGGAAACAGCGCCAATTTGAAAGAGCGCTGTCGTGGGCACCCTCAAATGATTAGTGTAATTTGGGGTACTTAGGTGCAGTAGAGTGGCTGACCAAGGTTGTCTCTCAAAGGAGGAAGTGAATTTAACAACTTATTAGAGGTATTATAAAAAAAATAGAATAGAATAAAAACACTACTTTAAAGGATTTGGGTTTGTTTTAGTTTATGAATCTAGAAGAAGTTTGCTGGAAGAAGATTGTATAATTTTTTTTGTTTTTAGTTTTGAAATGAATTTTGATTAAAATGACACAACAAGAAGATGTTTTTTTTTAGAAATCTATTTAAAAGGAGTAATCGATCTAACTCTACCTCTTAAATCATTTATTAATCATTATCATTTAAATTAATATTCACTTAATTATGATCCCTTAATTTGTTAAATCCTGAACCCTACGAGAATTAACTTTACCACGAAGATGATGTGAATTTAACCCTAGGCTAACTTCGGAACATGCAATCGCAGCACCCTGCTTTGATTGATGTTCTAAGATTAGCTTATGGTCAGTGGTAAATTAAGACACATATCCATTCTGGAAATGAGGATGAATTTTGTTTAGGGATTATATTTGAACTCTACAAATTTATCCCGTGTGGTCTTATATTACCGATTAAGATCGCGCTCTCACAATTTACACAAAATCCCGACCTCGCGTGTTTTTGTGTTAATTGTTCAATTGCTTGCTTAGTTTCTTACAATTTAAAAAAACACAATTCATGGATCATATTAAGTGAATTACAGTAGCTCATTGATTCAAAATAATTAAATTAAGAGGGTAGAAGATAGATCGATTACTATAAGACTACTCTTTCATGGGTGGCGTAATCATCGTAGAAGCGTTTTGCATGTACAAAGGTTTAAAATGGGTATAACCCAATAACGCTTCTACTCAAGAATTCCAGACCAATTAGGAAGATTAATAGAAGAATAAATTTAAACAAAACAGAAGAAAAGAGAAGAAATAAAAGAAGAACAAAGAAGTTTATTACATAAACAAAATCATTACAACATGAAGGAGAAGAAGAAGGCTTCGTCGAAGGGATCCTTGCTTCAAGAGCTACCCTTATTGAAATGGTTGGAGAATTGGAGTGGATCCACTTATCCTCTGCCCTAAACTTCCCAATGCACGTCCCAACCCCTCCAAATGAGAAAAACTCCAATTTATAGAGGGGAGGGGAGGAGAGGTTACAAGTGGTTTCAAGTGTGAATGTGGAAATTCGGCCAAATATTTTATGCCAACTTTCACCGCCCATTTGACCACCAAAACGCGTGAATTGGCCGGCCTTCCAGAAGGATAGAATGTGCGTATATGTATCTTATATCTCCTCTCCAAATTTGGGCTCCATACAGGCCCATATGAAGGATTTATGGCCGAAATACATAAGCTTCTCCATTCTGGCGAGCCCAGCCCAACTTTGACTTCATGGCCCAATTTCAACAACCAAATGAACTCTTTAACTCTAGTGTCCTGAATAAAAGTTTTAGATAATTAAGTTAGTAACACTGTTACAAAATTTCAAATTCAAATAATAAAAATAAAAATATTTATATTCGAAATACTACAGTGAACTATAAAGGGTAAAACTGGAATTTTCATCAAATATTCAAATGAATGATCTAATCCCAAATATTTTATAAATAAACATATTTAACACAATGTGAGGAAATTATATCATTTATTATCAATAAAATAGTGTTTTATCAATGATACTTATCACAGGTAGAGCCTAAATGCTTCGAAGAAGGAACTGTTGATAAGAATTTGGTTCAAGATGTGAATGAAGAGCTTGACCAAGGTGAGAAGACTAAAAAATGGGAGAAGTGTTTTGAGGCTGAAGGATAATATGTCTTAGTGATTTGAAACAAATCATGACTAGTGTGTAAATCTACTCCCATATAGGGGATATCTATGTCGATGAGATATTTTCACATGTGACAAGGTAGGTGAAAATCATCTTATTCATGGCCATTGCAGTGAAAAAAAAAGTTCAGAGTGTTCTATATGCATGTCAAGTCTGTTTTTTTAATGGGGTTCTAGAAAAAGAATTAGATATTGAGCAGCCTCATGGTTTTCTCATTCATGAAGATGAGAACAGAGTCTGTCGACTGAAGAAGGATTTATATGGTTCGAATCAAGCACCAAGAGCATGGTATTCAAGGCTTGATCAGTTTCTAAATAAGCTCAATTTCTAGCATGGTGGAGTTGATTACAATTTGTATTTAAACAATGGAAAAGTTCAAAGGATGATGGTGTTAGTTTATGTCGATGACGTAATCTTTGGTGGATCAGATAAAGCGCAATGCAGACAGTTTTTTGAATTCATGAAAAGAGAGTTTGAATTGTTGATGATTGGTGAGATGACATTTTTCCTTGGTTTAAAAGTGATGCAAGGAAGGAATTTCACTTTTATCTCTCAATATAAATTTTCTAAGGAGGTTTTGAGAAGATTTGTAATGGATAATTCCAAATAGATGAAGACATGGTTGCTACCCGACTGAAACTATCACAGGATGATGAATGCAAGGCAATTAATATCATGGAATATAGGGAAATCATTGGAAGTCTGTTGTACCTTACAGTGACAAGGCCTAATGTATAATGACAAATCTCAACCAAAGTTATTGGGATATACATATGTGGGTTTGGATGGTTCAGCAGATGATAGGAAATCAATATCAGGAGGTGCCTTTTATCTTGGTGGTTTGTGTATTTCTTGGTTAAGAAAGAAAAAAGATTGAATTTTGTTGAGCACCGTAGAAGCTGAATACATTGTAGCTACTCAATATTGCACACAACTATTGTGGATGAGGAAACCACTTGAAGATATGGTAATTGAAGTGAAATCTTCGATTGGAATTCATTGTGATAATTCAAGTGTTATAAATCTAAGCAAAAATCCAGTCCATCACTCAAGGACAAAGAAAATTGAAATCAAATATCATTTTATTAAGGAGAAGGTGGAGCAAGGTCTTGTGAATTTGGAGTATGTGCCTACAAAACAACAATTTGTAGATATTATTACAAAGGCCTTATCCAAATAAGAGTTTAAAAGGCATCGACTGGCTCTGGGAATCCAATTGAATCCCCACACTTGAAAAAGTGTGGATGTGGGATCCTCCTCTCCCCGAGGTATGATGTGTCATTCCCTAATGTGCTGATATGTGTTCTTTACCCTGTTTCAAGCAACCTTGAAGTGCTCTTCAGGTTTGTTGACAAAGGGAGAGAAGGTGTGACTTCTAGGGGAGAAAAGACATGGGGAGAAGCTCTTAAGTGGAGCAGTGAGATAGAGGAAGTTGAATCTGAGATAAATCTAGTTATATGAGCTATGATATAGGGTGATTATTAAATCTAACGATGCTATAAGTGATCGATCAAAGAATAGATATCACGATAGTAGATGATCGTGATAAAAGCGGAAGAGTGGTGTTGGAATGGTGTTAGAAGGTTTCTAGCACATAACAATTGGTATCAGTTTGATATCAACAATTGGTGTCAGAAATGATGTGATTATTTGATGAACTTTTCATTTACTGTTGTTTCTCACACCAAGAATTACTCATGTGGGCTTAGATTTTGTGTTTGATTTCTATCTTGATCGCGTAAAGCGAATGGTGGTTGAAATTGGAAGGAGTATTAATGAGGTATCAAAATGTGAAGCATTGTTATGTGAAGAGTTTTCAACAAACCCAAAGGGGGAGATTGTTGGGAAAAAATCTCTCAAGGGGTTCTCTTGGTATGTTTTGGGTGTGGTTGTGTTTGTTGAAAAATCCAAATGACTGCGAGTTAGTAAGGTTGGTGTTTGTTGAACAGAAGTTTTTAAGGTGGCACAATTTCTTAGTGTTTTCCAAATTTTAGGGCCTCAAAATCGGAAATTTGGTGTTGGAAAAGGAAGGATTTCTTCATAAGAGTGAACAATATGAAGAACTTTGAAGAAAATTAGCAAAGGGTGAGAACTGTGTACCATAATGTATGGGTCTCATACCATAATGTATGGGTCACGTACCATGTTCCTGGAACAGTATGCGGAGTGGCAGAAACGGTACGTGGGTGAGGTTCGTGAAACCGAACATGATTTATAGTGGAAGGCGATGTGATACGTGGATGGATTGTCATCGGTATAGGAAATTGACCGCGTATGAGAAAAGGTGGTACGTGGAGCACGTAGGAAAATGGTTTGCATATGGATTGCGGTTTGCAACGGCAGAAATATCGGTAAGTGGCGAAGGCTGAATCAAAGATTTGGTAAATCTCGATTTAGCAGATTAATCGGATATTTTTGCCTATATAAAAATCGTTAATCCCACTGTTTACTGTGGAGATTTAATATCATTAGAGAACATATTTTAATTCGGAAAATTCAGAAAAGTCTGAAAGTGGTTCACACTAAAGGTGTTTTCATGGATTCTTAATCCGCAAAGGAAGTACGGTACACGGAGAAGAAAGTCTAGTATGCGGAAGGAGTTATCTCGGTACATGGAAGAGGAATCTTCAGTACGTGAGAGGGAAAATTATGCAAGTGGTATGCAGAGGGGGAACTCTGGTACGCAGAAGCGAAGGCAGTCTGTGAATAGAGAACAAATCACGGACAAGAGGGATTTCACAGAGGAGGTTCGCAAAGTCGGTACGCTGTAGCTGTATGAGATAGCGAAGGCGGAGGAAGTTTGAAGACCGAGGAGGTTTGCAAAAGAGGCAGTCTGCGGATAGAGGAGGTTCTCGGAAGAGGCATTAGTACACAGAGCAGGCGGTTCGCATACCAAACCTGGTACTCAGTACACGGGAGATACAAGGTGGTTCGCAATTTGCACAAGGAAGCTTTCGAAAGCTTTAATTTAGTTTGTGAAAGTATTTTCCAGTACCTAATAGTACTTGGGAAGGTGGAATTCATCTGCAGGTGAAAATAAAACTTCAATAGAGCATCTATATATAGTTGAAGATGCAATAATTCATGCAATTGAAGGGACCAACATGTTCATAAACTGTGTTTGACCTACAAGTCCATAAACTATGAGTGGATTCCTTTATAAGAGTAGTAAGCGAAGGAAGAGGAAGATGGTGACCCTTTCCACCAGTAGTGATCCAGAGAAAGAGGCATATGGAGTGACCCTTGGGAATACAGTGAGCAGACCCTAAAACCACTTTCACTACCACTGTTACTTTCATCACTGCTATATTATTCTTCTTCTCTCTCATCGTCTTCTTCTACTTATGATTCATCTTCAGAGCTACCAGACTTTCTAACATACTCTACACTATATGAGACTTCTATCTCCTAATCTCCATTAGTTCCAAGAGTGGGTTCATCTGAGGGTAAAGCAAGTGGTGGACTTAGAGGTCCAAAATAAAAAGCTTTGTGAGCTTTTGTGGTGTCAGGATCACTCCTATCATCGATAGGTGACCCTTGATCTATGACTGGTGTTACAGGATATTCTTCCTCATCTAAAGAGTAAACAACTTCCTCATCTGGTTCCAGACCAGGATCATCCATATCTCTTGGCCTATTAGGGTGATCCATTGGGTTAAACTTATTATATAATTTCTTCTCATCCCTAACCCGTTATTTCTTCCATGGATTCCAATTGATTTTCATTCTTTTACAGATTTCTTTACTTAGGAAGATCCCAATGCACTTAGAAACAATTTTATCAGCATCACTAACACATCCCTTGTCTTTCAACATGGCTGAGATCATCCTAGGGTAAAACAAATAGTTGGTTTTGCAACAAGGCTTGATCATCTCACTGATATGAACCATGAGATATCTAAATAGGTTTACCTTAATTTCCTTCTTCAGTAGGTAAACCAAATATACATATTTATATTTTAATGAAGCAAAGTCCCCTTTCTTGGGATGGATTTGGTACTGAATGAATTTGAATAGAATTCTACACTCCCCATTTAATTCTGTAACAATAGGTCTCCTCTAATCATCATTGTCAGTAAGCTCTTTCAAAGCTATCTCAAAGTATAAAATGCCACTCTCAGGTGGATAGGTACCCTGGTAATCATCAAACACTCCCTCATGAGGGACTTTAAGACACTCATCCCATTGTTTAGATGAAAAATAAATTATCTTGCCTTTCACTATGGACTTAATCCAGCAAACATCACTACTCTCCAACAGAAACTCAGCATTCATATAAAATTCATGAACTGGCTTTAGGTAGAAAGGTTTTTCATTATCTAAGAACCACTCGATCCAACCTTGATCTTGTAACACCCTGAGCAGTAAAGACTTGTTTTCCAACAACCATTCTACAAGAACCTCCTTTTTTGGAGTCATTACATGGTTCGGCAGAGCAGGATTCACAGGTCCATAAGATTTTCTTGATTTCCCTTTATGTTTCTTAGTTGCATGAGACTTGTTTCCTGAACCACCTTCAAGAGCTCGCTTCACACGTGCCATTCCAACAGTTTGGTTTGAAGGTCAGAAGGTGAAAGGTCAAAGGTATAGAGAGAACAACAACTGAGTGAGTGTAAGGGTAAAGGAGTAGAGTGGATCGACTCGAATTTATATCATTTAGGGCATTTTAAATTTCAAAATTGTGAACCAAGTTCAAAAAAATAAACGAAACAACATTATTTTGGTAAAAACATAAAACAGATAAAACAGTGAGTCATCGGTGTCAGCATGACAGATTTTACATAACACTAATAGTGTCGGCATGACAAGGCGTTGGTGTCGGAAAATCAATTATGTTTGCATGACATAGTGTCGGTGTCGGTATGACATTGTCAGATTCATACTATCAGTGTCTGCATGACAACTTCACTTAAAATTATCAAAGGAATAACAACACAAGGTCCTATAGATTGATCATTCCTAACTCATGTCTGATGTAGTTCATTCTTTCAGTGTTCAATGGATTAGTGAAAATGTTAGCAAGCTGATGTTTAGTGTCAATGAATTCTAAAGTTATATTACCTCTTTTATAATGGTCTCTCAAAAATGATGTCTTACATCAATGTGTTTTGTCCTAAAATGTGAAACAGGATTATTAGAAATATTAATAGCACTTATGTTATCATAATTTATAGGGACATATCTGAATTGATATCCATAGTCTAGTAATGTGTGTTTCATCCACAAACACAACTGGAAAAAAGGGTTATTGCCACAGTTCAAAACTGTGGTAATAGGCCCCAAAATTGTGGCCATAGGCTACGTCTACGGTTTTGTCCAACAGTGGCTGCTATCGTCGTGGCAGTAGGTCCTGACCTATTGTCATGGTTTTAACCGTGGAAATAGCTACCCATTTCCACAGTTTTGAAAACTGTGGCAATAGGCCCCCAAATTTGACATTGTGGCGGTTGACCTATAGCCACGGTTTAAACTATGGCAATATCCTTGGAAAACCATGGCAATAGCATAAATCAAAAATGTCCCTGACGGGATTTGATCCATGCACCTCCACGGGATTTGATCCATGCACCTCCGCTTCAACTTTGTCATTCGCGAAGCTTGACGTAATCGCGAAGAATCACCATCATCATTCTTCTGGTCTTCGCGAATTTCAAACCATGAAGCCTCTCTTCGCGAAATTCATGCTTTTGCGATATTAAAATATGATCTTTATAGAAATCCTATTTTCGCGATGCTCATCAACCTCCAAATTTTAGACCCCAATAATTTGGCAAACACTGGGAAACGGCACCACCTTGTACTGCTCTTTTGTACCGCCTCCAGATCGTCTGTTCCTTTGTCATCATTTTTTGTCGACATTGATTGTCAACAATTCTCTGGAACTCGACAATTCACCATGGAAACCTGTTTTGTCAACAAACACAATCAACCAAAAAATGATGCAATGTTACCTTGAGGGGTTTTTGCCCAACTGAGTGGTTCTATATGTGTTCCCTATATAACCTAGATATTGATAAAAACACTCAGAACCAAAGTACCCATATGGATTTCAATCAGGTTACTCGACTCAAGTGGTGGTGTGTAAGAAATAATAAGAAAGTATAATAAGTATATAGTCACACATAAATCTTTCCTAAGGGTTTACACCAAACGAACACTGCAAACACCCTCGTCAACCATTGCCTTGTTACCACCGCCCTCTTATAACCACTTCCATTATAATGCCACAAATAATCCCCAACAAATCACATAAGCATTCGTATCAACATTACAAACTTCTCATTTCATTTAATATTATAATTTCTTGGATTTTTATTACCATATGCATTTCAATTGTTAACCATTTTAATGTAAAACCAATCATTAAATCACTACCCACTATAATCCATTCATTAATCATTAATAACATTTATTCTATCTTTAACCATTTATTAAACTTAATTATTCCAATCATTATCATTAATCACTTAACAAACCATCATTTATCATTTCCAACCCATCACCCATTACTATTTTCATTTATTCCAACCATATTCCATGCCAAAATGAAACTACAACACCACCCAATAACAACTAAATTTTAATGACATAATATACAACTAAACACATTCTGAAATCCATAAAACCACTTATTTTCTGCCTAAATAGCCATATCATTGCTATCATAAACCACACAGTAATCCATCAATCACTACTGTATCAATCACCACACCACATGCTCTCAACCACATCAATCAACCATCACCCTTATAATCACAGTGATAAATACCCCATACATATTAGCATGAAAGAGAAAACATATAAGAAATTTACACTAAAAGTCCTATGTATGACCATTAACCATTAAAACCATAACAAAAAAACACAAAAACCGAATCATCATTGTAGTCACATCCTTCCTAAGAAGAAGTTCAAGAAGAGAATCAAGAACAAGAGAAAAGAAATTCACCTTAGAGGAGGAGAAGTAGGGAACCTTCTGCGCTACGTCGGGGGGGGGGGGAAGGCGCGACGACCAGAGGTGGAGGTGCACGGGAGGAGCCGCCAACCATTGAGAAATGGAGGAGTAGGGTTCGCGGGGAGTAGAGTCGAGCGGAGAGGAGGACAAGTAGGGTTTGCGGGGAGGAGGATCCACCAAAGGGGTTCGAGGGGGAGGATTAGGAGAAGGGCTACGGCGGAGGTCCGGCAACGCGAAGATCGGGGGTGGCGGAGGTCCGGCAACACGAAGATCGGGGGGCGGCGGAGGGGAGTCGAAGGGTTACAATACCGCGAGAGTTTTAGGGTGCGATAAACCAAGGACACTGTGCGACCAATTTTATAAAATACGGGACTACAATTTTATTAGCGTTAAAAAAGTGATGATAAAAAGACCATTTAGGAACGCTAAAAAAGCGCCGATAAATCTTTTATGTATCAGTGCTAACATTTTAGCATGAAAAAAAATGATGAAATTATTAAATAATTAAAAAATATAATAATAATGCTTATTTATTAATTACATGCATTTTATGTTAAATTCCGCACTAAATCGACTTAAGTACACATAAAAGTCAAATTTTGATAAAAAAATTTGTGTCATGGGCACGCGTGTGTTCTGTCGCCACGCGTTTCTCTCCACGTATGTATAGGCTTGGGGGCGCATCGGGACATGGGAGTGTCGTTGACCCGCACCATCCGCCGTGAACGAGGGGCATCAATTTAGGCGCAATCATCGGCTAATCTTATATATTATTAAAATCAATTCATATATATGTATATACGTATTTAAATCTTTTTTTTATTGAAAGTAATTACATAAATTAACAATGACTAAATATTATAAATATGCAGATTAATGATTATAATGATTATTATCTGTCCATTTAATTATTCACAGTCAAACTCATCTATGATAAATATAAATAATACGTTAATTGTGATCTATAAGTTATAACCCTTTCATTTAACAGAAAAATCACCCATAAATGTTCATTTTATTTTCCTAAATCGGACAATAAAAATACAGCCCACGCTGCGCTCAGACTTCGCCCGCGTTCTGAACACTCGCACTCTCGCTCCCTCTCTCTCCCTCTCTCTCCCCGCTGTCTTTCCATAGTCCAAAAGCAATGGGATTAAGTTGAACGAGGATCAGAGCAGGCATCTATCGGCCAAAAGCTGGAGAGTAGGGCGATGATACGCTTTATATTCCCGGTTCTTTTCTTCTCCCTCCTCTCTCCATCTTCTGCCCGACCTGGTAATCACCCACCCCCCTTTTCCCCTTTATTTCTGTCCCCTCAATCCCTTCTGAATATGTAGTTCTTTGGTGCTTCCTGTTTTTAATTAGGGATCTCCAACTGTATTCTTATGATCTTTTCATGTTGGGTTTGAGATGGCGATGGGTTTACTAAATGACGATCACTGGTCTGCTCATGTGATCATGTTTTGAAATATGCATTGCTTTTGGCTGATTCTAGCAGTGTTTGTTTCGATCCTTTTTTTTCCTCTTTTTTTTGATGACTGCATTTTTACTTGGGTGACCGCATTTTTTCCTCATTTTTATCTTTCAGTTTTTCTATTTTTATCGTTAATTTAATGTGATTGAAGTCCATGCTTGTTTTTTAATTTTTAATATTATTATCAATATAGAAATCTATGAATAATTCCAAAATCATTAAAATATTTACCGCTAAATCCAAAAGTTTCGTACCACCGCTCGGTCTAGCACAAAGATTTATTTATTTATTTATCATCTAAAATACCTCCTGCGGAGTTCCCAGAAAATGTTTTGTGAACACATAACACCAAACATTTATAATATGTATATATATTATTATCCCCAAAACACACATTTATAATATAATATTTATTTTTTTATTTAACAGAAATGTTCCAAAATTTATATTTTACGTGGATTTCTTTCTTTTTTTTTGAATTTTTTAATAATTTCCATCCCCGTGTGTGTGTGTGTTATGTATTCTATAATTGTGCACAAAACATGTATATAGGGCATAAAAAACATTTATATATAATAGTGCACATAAGATTTATATAACAGTCTGCAGAATATTTAATTGAATGTAATGGTGCACAGAACGAGCTCTGTGATACGTAGAGAACTTTTGGAGATTTTAAACAAAAACTAAAAATTAGTTAAACCAAATCCATATAAACATCACATAACATTACAATACACATAACATTAAAAAATAACAAATATATCTAAAAAATATATAGAATATTTTTGACAAAAATGATACGTTTAGTATTACATCAAACAATTATGAATGGGGGATTGCAAAGAAACAAATAAACAATGACAACTATTGCAACTACAAGTACTCGATGAGACTCGATCCCGAGACCTCTCGCGAGACCCTGAAAGGTGTAACCACTAGGCTACGCCCTTGGGGGCAAAATGATATGTTTAGTATTGATCACTAATCTTTAGAGGATCATATAATAATATTTATAATTAGAACCATGTTGAAAAATCGAACATAAAGATGCCTCAACATATATTACATAGAATAAAGGATCATTGAACGAGTTAACGCATAACATTTATAAATAAAGCACAAAAACGCTCAATGAACACAGAACATATGTTTCGTGTTGAGCAGAGAACTTTAAAGTTGAAAATATAATTTTTATAATATTATTAAATTAAATCGAAGTAAAAAATATACATGACTCACAACATAAAAATGTTTTGAAAACAGTAAACATGATAAATTTTCATAGAATAAATTTTTTATATAGGCAAAAAAATGTAAACCGACGCAAATTTTTTGTTTTTTGCTGAACATAAAATTATAATATAAGAACTATAATTAGATTTATATTAATAAATCAAACATTGAATACCGTCGTAGCATAAAACAGAAAATAAAAAAATTATATAAAAATAAAACCAAGAACAGT
This sequence comes from Viscum album, assembly GCA_963277665.1. Taxonomy (NCBI): domain Eukaryota; kingdom Viridiplantae; phylum Streptophyta; class Magnoliopsida; order Santalales; family Viscaceae; genus Viscum; species Viscum album. The sequence continues at coordinate 411,396,623 of OY728130.1, forward strand.
AATATAAACATACAGAACATAAATGAAGACACACTGAATGCAAATGAATATAGAACTTGTTTTATGTCTATTTTTTCGCGAAAAAATCAAAATTTAAATAACCAACCATTATAAAAACACAAAACATATAGTATTTAGATATTTAGGGTATTTAGGTATTTAAGATACGAGTTAATGGTCAAAGGTTTGACTGGGAGCTTACATTAGCTCTTAGTCATTCAATGGAATTCATCTTAAACACTTGATAATGTATCCCCTTTTGTTTTTCACCTTTCTAGAGCAACCCAAGTTTCCTTCCACAAACACGAAATACCTTGAGGTAGAATTTATATCCAAGGTGTCCCCTGCTCACTCTGCTTAGTGATTATATTTAGAAAACATAAGTTCTAGGCTTTAGATATCATATAATTTTAATTGCTTCATCCATATGGTCGTTAGTTGGACAATGCATAAATTGATTTACCACTCCAACAACATAGATAATATATGGGCCGGCATGTGAGAGATAAATAAGTTTACCAACTAATCTTTGATGTTTCTCTTTATTGGAACTTGATTTGTATATGCTCAAAGTTTGTGATTTTGGACAGTTGGTGTGTCGAATGATTTTCAATTCTATTGTCCTACTTTTGATATTAAGTAGAGTATATTTTCATTGTGGAAGGAAAATGCCTTCTTCTGATCATGCAACCTCAATTTCGAGGAACCCCCTACAATTCCGATGAAATATTTTAACCCCCTTTGATTTTTCTTCTCAAATTTCTTTGTCATTCTAAAGCCTAGATATTTCTTTTAAATCATCTCCTATAATAATCATATCATCCACAAACTATTAATGCTGTTACCTTTGTCAGTGCTTTAAAAAAGATGCATGATCATATCTATGTTGTTGAAATTCATATTTTCTTATTGCCTAAATCATCCAAACCACAATTGTCAAATTGTGGTGGTGCGATTGTGATCGTGCCGGTGCGGCGCACCACCGCTCTTGGTGGTTGAATTGCGGCGCGGTACGCTATTGTGGCGTAATGGAGCACGCCATCGCGGTTGCACCTCATTTAGGTGCGCAAAAATAGAGGTGTTTTTGTCTAACCCCTCAATACCTCCCCCCTTGCTTCGCACCCTAACGCCACTCTTTCTCACTCATTGCGGCCGACGAATCAAGAGCTACTGCACTTGTTGTTGCCGATGATCTAGGCAGATTATGCTTGGTTTTAGGCCCTAATCGCTTGCTGCTCTCATCACTGGCCTTGAAGAGCACGCACTAACAGAGTCCACTCTTTCCGTGGTGCTCTCCCTTGCTGCTGTTTGTACTTTTTTATGTTTTGTTTTTAAAATTTCAGCATATATATGTGTGTAGAATTATATAATTTAAATTATATTAATACATTAATTGGCCTGTGATGGATAAATAAGTGGCCGCGACGTGATCCGCGTCCCGCTATCCTGCTATAGGACCCTGCCGCGTCGCGCTGCGATCCAAAATTGATTACTATGATCCTAACTATGCTAAAGGTGATTGTTTTAGTCCATACAATACTTATTTTAACTTGCATATCGCTGAATTCCCCAAAATGGCTGCATAACCCGGTGAATATCCATGTAAACTTCTTCCTATAGATCCCCATGAAAGAAGACATTCTTTATGTTGAATTAATTTAATAACCAATCAATATTTGGTGCAAGAGATGAGAGAAGTCTCACTGTGATTTAGCTGTTGGTGTGAAAGCCTTTTGGTAGCCTACCCCTGTATCCATTTACTACCTTGCTCACTTTATACCATCAACTAATCCATTTGTTTCATATTTAATGGAGAAAACCCATTTTCACCCCATTGTCTTCCTCTCTGGAGGCAATGACACAAGAGTCCACAACTCAGTCCTCAACCAAGCATCTATTTTCTCTTTTATTGCTTAAACCCACTCAGGGTTACCAAATACTTATAGAGAATGATTCATCAACAAAAATCTCGAGAGGCTTTGGAAGTTTTTCAATGGACACATAGTTAGTAATTGAATACTTTGTTGCTTGTTTTTTAATCTCTGGGGAATATTTATTTGGTGGTTTGCCACAATTACGCCTAACATACATGTTATATCTAACTAAAAGTAATAATTTTTGTGATTTGGTTGGGAAACGTAACTTGGTTATTTTTAAGAGAAAGATTGTTGGGTGCAGGAGAACAAGGAGACTTCATGACAAGAGATTTCAATGGTACCACTGAGGCATTATCAATTTCCAAAGAGGTTGGTTCAAGTGGCTTATTAGGCTCATCTTTCTGCTCTTTGAGGCCTTTACTTTGATTGGAAGTTTTGGACTCAGTACTTTAGGATCCTCCCATCAAAATCGTTATCAATTTCTCCCTTCTTTTTTTCTCTCTCCCTAAAGAGAAGAATTGATGTGAGGTTGAGAATAAAATTTAACATCCTCTAAGAAAGTGACATCCATAGTAACACAAGTTTTTTTAGTAGTAAGATGATGACATTTGTTAAGAAGGCGGTGCAGGCTGGGCTGTCAGTGTTAATAAATGGGTGGGGCTGTCCGTATGTAGCTGCTGGGGACAGTTTGTTGTGCTGGTCTAGGTTTGTGGGGATATTAAATAGGGGCAGTTTTGTATTTTGCTTTATGTAGTGGTTGGGGGCTGGTTATAGCGGATTGAGTGGTTAGCTGTTTGTCTGGGATATTAAAAAAGGGAGAGGGGAATTGTAAGGGGGTACATTATCCATTTTGGCAATTTGCTTGGTAGCAACAGGGCAGGCACTTGGGAGGTTTGGCTGTGGCTCCTGGAAGTGGTCTTCTGTGAAGATCCTTCTTCTTCCTCTATTTTCTTCCTTCTATTTCTTCCTCATGTAATACTGTAGTCGGTTCTGTGATTTTTCTGGTTTCAAATAGTGTTTACAATCTGTTCTTAATTTCTTCTGAGCGAGCACATGTTAGGTTTGAGTCCTAACTTTTTGGTGCTTTCATTGAGAGACAAACTCAAGCGCAAAGATCGTTGGTGGTGGTTTTTTATTGAGGAATGCGCTCGTTGAAAGGCGACAGAGCTGTGGAAGAAAGCCGTTGATTGAGAGTAGTTGGAGTTGCTGTGGGGACGATCGGAGCAAGATGATTGTTGTTTGGAAGCTGTTGGAGTTGCTGGAGCAGGTACGACTCCGCTGGGAAAAAAATATTTTGTCGAGGTGAAAGTTCTCTCTCTTCTACCTAATTCTTGCTGTGCCACGTTGGTGAGACGCATTCGCTGCTGAGACGCAATTGCAGCTGGATGATCGTTGTGAGGAAGTTGAGTGCTTATCCTAACTTGGAAGCGAATGAGTTTGGAGAACACATTCGCCACAGTTGACTGCATATACTTAAAACTCACTGTGCCATGGGGAGAATCATTAGCGGCCCATTTTTTCTTGCAATGTATCATTCATGAACATGTTGACTGTCCAAACTGAAGACTTTTTGAGCATGGGAAGAATCATTAGCCCTCTGTTTGTTCCATCTTGGAAGTTGAGTATTTTCATTTGCTTTAGCAGCTGCCATTGAATATGATGTCTTTTTCTTGTGCGACTGCTGCACCTCCTTTTGCTTTCATATATTTCTTGGTTTTAAGGGTATGTTTAGTTGGGGTAATCTTTATTAGGTAAAGGAAATCGAAAGACAAAAATGATTTTCTAATGTATGGTAGGTGATACTATTATCAAATTAGCATAATCACTGTCTCATTTCCATTCCAATTTTCATTTTCATTCTTATTCATTTTTCCTTTCCCCTTTTTATTTTTCCCTTCCCCTTCCCATTTCAATCTCATACCAAAAAAAGCCTAAATGCTATGTATTTTTCACATGCAGCACCATATGGTCTGCGAATAAGCTGTGGAGCAGGTCACGATGTCCATACTCCAGCTCACAATACAAGCTGGTCCATGGATTTTGGATACACAGGAGGAACATCCACTAAGGGGACGCCTCCAAGCACCATCACTCCTCAGCTAGAAACAGTTCGTTATTTCCCTCTATCAGATGGTCCTGAAAATTGCTACTACATTAATAAAGTGCCCAATGGGCGCTATTCAGTGAGGATATTCTTTGGATTGATTGATGAGCCTAATTTTGACAATGAGCCACTATTTGATGTTTCAGTAGAAGGAACTCAGGTTTATTCCTTAAAGCCGGGCTGGAGCTACAATGACAATGACCAAGCATTTGTTGAAGCCCTATTGTTTCTTAATAATGGCAGTGCGTCTCTTTGTTTTCACAGCACTGGTCATGGAGTTCCGACGGTTCTTTCCATTGAAATTCTTCAGGTGGACAGCCATGCATACAATCTTGGGCCTCGATTTGGTCGAGGGTCAATCCTTCGGACAGTAAAAAGAGTTAACTGTGGTGCTGACGAAGCAAATTTTGATGCTGATTTTAAAGGTGACCCTTGGGGTGGGGATCGGTTCTGGGATACCATGGGGATGGCTAAGCAAATTTCTGATCATAATATATATACCGAAGAGAGCATCAGAGTGGCCTCAGCTTCACCCAATTTTTATCCAGAAACTCTTTATCAGACAGCTCTTCTCAGTACTGATACAAAACCGAGCATAGCATTTCAGTTTGGGGTGGAGCCCAATAGAAATTATTCAGTTTTGTTGCATTTTGCAGAGATTGATCCTTCCATTTCTGGAACAGGAGAAAGGGTGTTTGATATTTTGTTAAATGATGGGATTGCGTTTAAAGACATTGACATTGTGAAAATAAGTGGGGGTCTTAACACTGCTGTTGTACTTAACAAAACCATTGCTGTTATTGGTCGAAGTTTGACAGTAAGGATGAACCCCAGAACTGACGCTAATGTTTTAATCAGTGCTATTGAAATTTTTGAGGTCATTACAGCTGAAATCAGCACATCAGCAAATGAAGGTACAGAAGGCCCCCCCCCCCCACCCAGACACTCACACACACACTCACACACACACACAAAAAACATCCTTAGTGATAGCACCGATTGAAAACGAATTATAGCACACATAAATTGTGACAAGTGCTTTTGTATAAGTGGTTTTCTTATGATATTTAAGTATGCAAGTGTTTCTTCAGAAACAGAACTAGCACCACTTATTTTTTTCAAACTGCTTGATATATAGTTTATAGGCAGTTTTCAATAAGCTCTGTCAAACGGAGCCTTAGTTATGTGCATGCATAAAGGTGTTGCCTTTTTGGTTAATAAATATCCAATGTATGCAAGAAAATCTTTAAATGAGAAGATAGTCATAGGAAAGATCAAAGTTACACAAATATTTTGGCTCCCATGTGACATTGCATTGATGAGATAAATTATATTTACTTTCATTTTACTGCTCTCATCCCCAAGACAATAAATCCTTCTTGGGTGTTTGGTTTGATCATGAATAAGCAAGCAATGATTTGATTAATTCATTTTTTTCCTTTTTAAATTATTTTAGTTAGGACTCTGCAGATCTTGAAGAATGCTCTAGGGCTTCCTTCTCGTTTTGGTTGGAATGGTGATCCATGTGTTCCTCAGCAACATCCATGGAGTGGTGTGAAATGCCAATATAATAGAAATAGTGGCAGTTGGGTCATCAATGGACTGTACTTCCCTATTCTCTGGCTTCATATTTTTTATTTATGTTTAATTATGAATTTTAATCAATGATATTGCTGTTTTAATTATCTGTCTTATTGAAAAATGAATTATGGTATTATGATCTGTCAAAAACTTTTTTTTCAGTGACCCGTAGTTGTAATATTGATGATTTTATTAACAAGTGAATGGTGAATAGCTTAGGTTGCATTTGGTTCATGAAAACATTTTATATCTTGTGCTTTTAAAAAATCCATTAAAAATGTGTTGAATTATGTAAATAGAGGATATTTAAAAAAAATGAAAATGAAAATATGAGTTTTAAAAAAAAACTTGTTTTCAGTTTTCAAAAAAATGAAAATGTTTGAAAAAGGATTTGTATATCTTTTCACATTCCTCCCACCTTTCAAAGCTTATTTGTAAACAATATTTGAAAAAAAAAAGGTAAGAATGTTTTCATGTGCTAAACACAACCTTGTGTTGTGTTTCATTTTCAAGAACATTTAATAGTTCTCTCTCTAAAAATGTATAAAAAATGTATTGGATTGTTGAAATGAAAAAAAAGAAAATAAAAAAGGAAAATGGGAGATTCTTGGTAAATAAATAATAAATCCCGCTTCATATTTATTGAAAAATGAAAAATAATTCATGTACTTTCTTAATTTACCGACCCTCCAAAATGTTTTTCAATAAAAAAATGTGAGTCATGTGAATGAATAACATTTTTTGGAAAATGAAAATGTAAATGAGACAAAAAGAACTTGTTTTCAGGTTTCAGAAGATGAAAATACCGGTATGGTAACTTTTTTATTTCTCTCATTTTTCAAAACATCTTCTAGCGTATTTTCTAATACATTTTTATGGAAAAAAAAGCATGCAATGTTTTCAAAAACCAAACACAGCCTTAGATTCTTCATAATCATATGACTAAACAAGTATGAATTTTATTATTACATTTGAAAGTCACATTGCTCTGCTGAATGAAAATGATCATGAATTTTGTTTTTTACCTTTTTATTTGTTGCATTGATCAGTGGTCTTGACAACCAAGGTTTGAGGGGCCTCCTGCCAGATGAGATATTACAGTTAGGACACCTTCAGAGCATGTAAGTTTTTTATTCAGTTCCATCGACTCTAGTTTTTTTGTCAACTTCTATTAATATATTGTTAATATTACTAAAAAAATATCATTAATTGCGATTAAATTATCAACCTTCACTAAAACCTGTTGTGAAAGCATCCATTTGTGACAAATTAGCTGCTGCTAAAGTTTCCTTTTTCCTGTTGTGATAGAAATTTGAGCGGGAACTCCTTGCATGGGATGCTTCCTCACGGTCTTGGAAACCTTTCACGCCTAGAAAAACTGTAAGGCCTTGTTTGTCAATCGCCTTATAAAATACATTTTAAATTTGTTGTTCTTGACTCATAATTCCCTTGGCAGGGATCTCTCTTACAATTCTTTTAATGGATCAATTCCTGAAACCTTGGGGAGCCTGACGTCACTACAAAAACTGTAAGAAATTTCATGAATTTGGTTTGGCTTACGTTTGATCGGACTTCAATTTTATTAGTCCCGATGCAGGTATTTAAATGGAAACTCTCTCGCTGGTAGAGTCCCGCCACCCCTCACGGGAAGGCTTTTATATCGAGCCAGTTTCAAGTATGTTTCTTGAGTTTTTTTCATTTTTACTATGTTTCTTATTATAAAGAACTCGGAAGTTGTCTGGTATGAGGATTTTAACAGCTTTGCGGTGTAATTTAATAGGTTGCAATCATTCACAACATTTGGCTAAACAACTACGACTGCATTGTAACCAATGCTAATATTTAAATAATCAGACTGCAGTCATTTCTTGTTACAATTAGGGGCGGGCAAATTTGCTTTTGGTTACAACCGATACTGATATTTAAATAACCGGTTATCATTTTTACAACCAAATCCAATAACTATTTTTTTCTTGGTTTCGGTGGTCACCTATTTAGAATCATTCAATTATTTTTAATTCAGTTTTCTTTCAACCATTTGGTCAGTCGCCCAATTGTCTATCCCTAGCTATGAAAATGGGAAGTCTTGCTGTAAACACAAGGTCGGGAACTATTGAACCCTTTGAAATTCTTTGTCGATTGCAACTAGGGATGGTTGTAAATGAATTATTATACCATGCTTCCGCATGTATGTTGCATTCCTTCTTTTTATATTCATGTCATGCCTTTTGATTATCCATGTGTTGATCTTGCTATGCTTCATTGCTTTGTTCTGCATGGAACCCTCGTGCATGAACACTGTTTATATGCGGCTTGATTTTCAAATTACCTTGCATTTATTTGATCTTGGTATATCTGTTTCCTTATTTTAAGTGTTATAGCCTGATTTACCTGGACTGTTGTAACACCCCAACTTGAACCATCAGGTTCGAGCTGGGGATGCCACATGACCTCATGCGCGCCTCCTCGTACGTAGAGGTTGCCGACTAGTGGCGATGGTCTATGGAACAACGTGGAGAGACCATGCCTTATATACTAGGCAACATCAGAGTATGATAAAGGAAGCGATAACAAATATTCAGTAAATAAATAAATAAACGAATAATTATCGAAGTAGCAGTAAATACAGGAAAACCTAGCCTATGTAGCTGCAGTATGGCATGTCAGGTAAATAAACCAAAACCAACAAAAGGATCCAAAGTATGTGTAAGCCAATAATAAAATCAGCAACATCCAGCCCGAGGCCATCCGACATCATCTCCATCCTCCTGCCAACCTGCTCTACCGTCCATCACAGGGCCCTTGCTCTTCATCGGATCCCTAAACATGAAATCTACAAGCGAACCCAAATGCTTGAGTAGGGTGTGAGTACAAGACTCAGTAGGACACCACCAACGACCCTTAACATAATTGCATAAAAAATACAAGTTAATGCCATGAAAGTAAACAAGGTGCAAATATAAATAACAATATATGACACAAGTACTAACATATGGCGGGCCCTTGAAGATCACCTCTACTTGCTTTGACACAATGCCGGAAGGAACAACGGTCAGCCGTATGACACATTCCACTTGATGAGATAGCCTAAAAACATGATTGACACATCCCTCTTGAAGGGATAGCCCACAGCATGCCGACCAGGCGTCTGACACACCCCCCTCCCTCGTGGAAATGGTTCATGAGGCTCAACCAGCACGCTCAACTACAAGGCAAAAGAACAATACAATACGATAAAAGATACAAATTATAGATCAAACATCACATCAAATAACAAGCATCATAGCCAGAACAATCCACATGCAAGCAACACATAGGTTTCCAGGGTTGCACATGCACACTACATTTGATCAAGCATCAAACATTGGTTTCTAGGGCTACACACGCACCCCAACAATCATGCCAATAACCCGTATAAAACATGAGCTGAAGTCAAGGGCTTCGTATCTCAGTTGCGACAACGATGATCAAGGAAAGAGTCTCCGTCCAAGTCCAGAAGCACCATCGAATCCTAGAAACATTTTCGATTTGACATGTTTAAAACCTGTAGGATTGAGACAGAAAAGGAACCACACCCAAAAAGGTTAGGACACAATCAACTCACCAAGGAAGACCCGCTGCTGAAAACGGTCTTGGTCCGCGTTGCGTAAAAGCCAAATCTTTGAATTTGGATGTCGATTATATCAACGATTATCAAAACCCTTGTTAGATCATGTCGAACCCTTAGATCCGACCAAGACGTCAAAAATCTAATTGATTTCGATCAACGAGAAGAGGGGGGAATTAATCACAATCAAAGATGAGCTTACCGAATTTTGTTGCGCAGGATCAAACAGGCGTTCGGGCGTTGTGAGGAGTTGGAAGGGGAGATGAGAGCCCAAAATCACCTGGAAAGAGGCTACGGTTTGGGAAGGAAAGAGGCGAATGAGAAAGAATTGAGCGCTTAAGGCATTAAATCCTGCTGAAACCAGCTACATTCACAACATGAATTTTGGATTCACGCCGTGAACTTTCTGATTGGCTGACAACGACGATCAAGGCAAGAGTCACCGTCCAAGTTCAGAAGCACCATCAAATCCTAGAAACATTCTCAATTTGACATGTTTAGAACTCTAGGATTGAGGCAGAAGAGAAACCACACCCAAAAAGGTTAGGACACGATCAACTCACCAAGGAAGACCCCATCAAGGAAGACCCGCTGTCGAAAACGGTCTTGGTCCAAGTGTTACGTAGAAGCCAAATCTTTGAATTCAGATGTCGATCAACTCACTAATGTGAGGACACGATCTCCCAAACATAGAGCTTGCCTAACTCATCCATTGAGTTCGTCTCTTGGATCGGGATAAAGTGAAGTACCCCAGTCAACCGATCCACAACCACCCAAACGATGTCTCGACCTCTTGAGGTCTTGGGCAACCTTGTCACGAAGTATGTTGTCACCTCATCCCACTTCCACATAGCCACTGGAAGTGGGTGGAGTGACCCTCTAGGTCTCTGATTCTCGACTTTGATTTTCTGACAATCCACTGGAAGTGGGTGGAGTGACCCTCTAGGTCTCTGATTCTCGACTTTGATTTTCTGACAAGCCAGACAACGAAAAACGAAGTCTGTAACGTCTCTCTTCATGTCGGACCACACTAGAACCATGGTAGTCAAAATCGCGAGTCTACAGTACGAGTCTACACTGTGAGTCGGGTGAGTTTACACCGAGTCTATATAGTTTACCACGAGTCTACGAGTTTGATACTAATCATGAACAGTAAACTCGCCGAGTTTGACCACCTTGACTAGAACTACCGCTTGACATCGTGATACATCTTGGTTGACCCCGGGTGCACTGCCCACCGCGAAGCATGAGAGGTTCTCATCAGCTCCTCTCTCATGGAAAAGATGAAACCATCACCCTGCCATGAATCAGAAGCACTCCATGTTTGTCCAAAGCCTAACTTGAAACTATGTCACTTGCTGCCAACCTCTCGTGCATCGCGTTACACTTCGAGTCAAGCTCCTGACAAGTCTTCACTCGTTCTACCAACGAGGATGTGGTCACTAAGGGTACACAAACCGCTGCCCCTCTATTCTCAGCTACCCCCACCTGCCAGTCTGCCAACAGAGCCATAAGCTTTCATCTAATTTCTGACGTTCGTTCTCCCATCTCTTGTGTTTTTATGCTCAGCGCATTTGCAACCACATTGTCTTTTTCGGGAGCATACTCCATCTCAAAGTCAAATGTTTGCAAGTACTCTACCCAACGCCTTTGAAAATTCAGGTTACGCTGAGAAAAAAATATGCTGTAGACTTTTATACACGACAAATCTGCCACCGAAGAGGTTGTGTCACCAACATTTCAGTGCATGGACAACAGCTGTTAACTCCAAGTTGTGAGTAGGGTAGTTCTGCTCGTGGGGTCGCAGCTGATGAGAGAGACCTGTAAGCACTTTATCACCCTGTATCAGAACATCTCCTTAGCCAATACCATAGGTGTCCCAGTACATAACATGGCCAACTCTAGGCTCAGGAAGGGTCAGGATCAGAGTCGACGTCAACCTTTCTTTAGCTCTAAGAAAACTTCTTCACATCTATCCGTCCCCTGCTGGAGCTCCATGAACTCCATGAACTCCTGAGCACGGTCCAGCTTCTGTGCATATGGGAAGAACTCCTCAAAAAGAAGTCTATGAAGGGCGCTCATGCCAGCCCTTACCGCTGAACAGGCCCCAGCTGAAAGAGTCATTGTTGGACCGATTCTGTTGCTTGACCCGCTGGAGCAAGTAAGGGAGCATGCTCGGTTGCATCCTCCTGCTCAAAAGGTGGTGCAACTTGGTGCACGAGACGTCTACGCGGTGACATTTCTTAAATGCCGGATCAAACCTGAGAAAACCAACAACTTAAATAAGAAAACCGATAACCGAACATAGACACACATAAGGGTTCACAACAAGGTTCAACCTAAGAGGCTACCCACAAAAACAATACATAATCCCCTAAGCACTACCCAAAACCTAAGTCAAGCCTCCTGCACGTGCACGTTATTCTCAGCCACACAAATATACACTCAAACATAGAATACAACAAATTAGGAATGCAAGAAATAATGCACCAAAGCACATGTCATAATTTCATTAGACATTTAATTATTTGAGCTCTATCTAATGCAAACAACAGATATACATGACATGTGAACCTACGCGCCTATCATGATGCATGAACACACCAATTCGCATAAATCGATATATCAACATCATCTGCATCACTCAATGTGAATTTAAGCAACAGTAACATCAATTCGCATAAATCGATATATCAACATCATTTGCATCACTCAATGTGAATTTAAGCAACAGTAACATCAAACAACAAAAACAAAAGTTCCCGCTTTATGGCAACTCAGAGGTCTACTACACAGTGTTGGTCAGACACTGAGATAGTTCGTTCCTCTGGCCGAATCTCAACCATCAATCTCCTGTCTACCCTGTCCCAAATCAAGACATAGAATAAACAAGTTAGTTAACTTGGTCCTCTTATATAATTTTTGTAACACACTGACCCGAACCATCGGGTTTGAGCTGGGGATGCCCCACGACCTCATGTGTGCCTCTCCGTACGCAAGAGGTTGCCGACTAGCGACGATGGTCTATGGAACTATGCAGGGAGACTGTGCCCTTTGTACCAAGTAACATGAGTATGATAAAGAAAGCGATAACAAATAATCAGTAAATAAATAAATAAATGAATAATCATCAGAGTAGTAGCAAATACTGTAAAACCTAGCCCATGTAGCTGCAATATGGCATGTCAGGTAAATAAACCAAAACCAATTAAATGATCCAAAGTATGGGTAAACCATTAATAAAAGCAGCAACATCCAGCCTGAGGTCCATCCAGTATCGTTTGCATCCTCCTGCCAACCTGCTCAGCCGTCCATCATAGGACCCTTGCCCGTCATCAGATCCTTAAACATGAAATCTACAAACACATCGAAATGCTAGAGTAGTGTGAGTACAAGTTTCAGTAGGGCGCCACCAACGACCCTGAACATAAGTGCGTAAGAAATACAGGTGCATGCGATGAAATTAAACGGGGTATAGATATAGACAATAATATATCACACAAATACAAGCATATGCCGGGCCCTCGGTGATTGGCTCTACCTATTTCGACACCATGCCGGGAGGAACAACGATCGACTGTTTGACACATTACCCACAATGGGATAGCCCAAAAACACGAGGGACACATCCCTCTTGAAGGGATAACCCAAACCACGTCGACCAAGCGTTACACATCCCCCTCGTAGAAATGGTCCATGAGGCTCAACCTGCACACTCAACTGTAAGGCAAAAGAACAACACAATACGATACAAGATACAATTGATAGATCAAGCATCACATCAAATAACAAGCATCATAACCAGAACAATCCACATGCACGCAACACAAGCATAGGTTTCCCAGGGATACACATGCATACCACATGTGATCAAGCATCAAACATAGGTCTCTAGGGCTGCACACGCATACCAACAATCATGCTAATAATCTGTATAAAATATGTGCTAAAGGGCTTCCTACCTTGGATGCGACAACGACGATCAAGGCAAGGGTCATTGTCCAAGCCCAGAAGCCCCACCAGATCCTAGAACTATTCTCGGTTTGACACGTTTAAACCTCAATGATTGAGGTAGAAGAGGAACCACACCCAAAAAGGTTAGGACACGATCAACTCACTCAGGAAGATCCGCTACTGACAATTGTCTTGGTCCAAGCAATGCGCAGAAGCTAAACCATTGAATCTGAATGCCGATTCTATCTATGATCATCAAAACCCTCGTTAGATCATGTCAAACTTGTAGATTCGACCAAGTCATCGAAGATCTAATTGATTTCGATCAATGAGAAGAGGAGGGAATTGATCTCGATCGAAGAACTTCTTGGATTTGTTGCGCAGGATCAAACATGCATTCTCGCGTCGTAGAGAGGAGTGAAAGGGGAGAGGAGAGCCCAAAATTGCGGGAGGAGGGAAAGAGGCAAATGAGAAAGAATTGAGCCCTCAAGGCCTTAAATCTGCTGAAATCGGCTACATTCACATCTTGAACTTTCGAATTGGTCGATACATTGAAAAACACGTCGCCTTAGCTTAAAATCCCAAAGCCCGTTCACGTCGTGAATCTATTTCACATCCTGAATGCAAATTCATGGCTTCCGCCCAGAAGCCATTCACGTCGTGAATATCCATTCATGGCGTGAACCGCTCCGATAGCCAAAATTTCTAGCCTTTGAGACATTTTATTCCCCGAACACCCCTAACAAGCCTCAACTTGTTTAGTTACACCCTTGAGATGCGACAAAACTTAGAAAGAGGCGTACCTTGATATTGAAGTGGTTACAACCGTTGAACCTGTTGATCCAACGACCCATACCTGGGCTCAGGTGTATTTGTTCAGCGTGTTATCGATCCGCATCGCCCCCCTCACGACCAACTGGGTGCCAACACGTGTCCTGCTCTGCTGAGCTGCTTACGGTTTTCTGAACTATTCTTTTGATCTCGGCCGTCCTTGCGGCTTGTATCCCGTTGCTTCGCATGCGCAACCTGATGAAGGTCCCGGGTGCAGCGGAAGCTCGTGGGTGGATGTGCCCACTTGACTTTTTGTCATTAGCAATGATCAATCCGGGATCAATACGACGATAAACGCCAGACTCCACGGATCGAATCACAAAAATAGACAAAAAAGAAGAATAGTCTCAGAACCACAAAGGAGGATCATCATAGGTTGATTATAATTAATTTAATTAATTGACAAGAAGTACCTTTTATGGCGTTCTTTCTTCGTTGATATTTCTGATCACGTTCCGATGTGATCCGTTGTTGCGTCGCAGAAGCCAAGTGTAGACTTCCTGTAGCGGTGATCCACACGTGCACCACGTATCTTTGGATGTCGCCAAAGGAATCTCCGGGTGCTAGTGTGGAGAAGCCTTTGCTTGCGTTGTCCGCCTTAGATCGCCTTGATCCGATGGAGGAGGATCTCCCTCGGTTTTGAGAGCCTTCTTGGAGGAAGGAGTTCTTTCGGGAAAAATGTTGGAGTTGTGAGGATATTTATAATCGGGTTTGAGGTTATATAGTTATGACAATAAATAAACGCGTTATGCGTTTTATTTATTTCATTAACTCTTATTGAAAACCCTCATGTCGAATCATTAATTCCTTGACATGCGCCCACGCTGATTATAATAAATATCATTTAATAAAACGATATTATTTCCTCAAAATCCCGACTGGAAAAACTACATGGCGTGTAATCATTAATACACGACGTGTACTTGTTTTTCATTTCCTTTTCAAAATGAAAACTACACAGCGTGTACATTCAATGTACACGGCGTGTATATCTTGTTTTCATTTTATTCTTCCTCCAACATTAAAACGATTTAGGCTTCCTTGAATAATTATTAATCCACATATGAGAATAATCTTTATTCTACTTGAGATACTTGGATATACTTAATGTGTGACCCTCTGGGTCTCTTTCTCGTTGACATTAGGCGGACATGCCTAAAGTCCAAGATTACTGTCTAACAACGGGTTAAGGCACCCAAAAGAAAGAAGTTGATGCCGCATTGACGTGTCAGCTCATACGAACGCTTACCGTGTAATTTAATCCTTTTGTCTTAATATCTCCTCAAGCAAGTTTCATGGCAGTGTCATAAACCTATATGCTTGATCCGTCATTCTTTGACTTCCAGAAATAAACTTGTCATGACACTATGACCACGGAATTTGGGCGACAGTTCTATTTCAATCAAAGGGCCCGAGATATCTACTTCCATAAATATGAAAGGGAAAAATCCTTCCTCGACTTATCCATTAACACGTCATTCGTGACGCACCCAACGCACCCAACGTACCCTACTTCCCGCCAACTGTCTTCGTGATGGTTTTTGTCAGCAAATCTAAGTGTGCGAGTTATGACATGAGTTAATGATAATCTTCCAGTCTAAGGACCATTACACACGCTCGCAGATAGCAATGTCTGATGACACCAAGACATGCAGAATTACTACTCGCGGGTCTGTTATCATAATCTCCCATCTTGGAGATTACCAAGTGCGAACTCCATGAGAGAGAGTCTCGTCTTCTTACGAGTACTCGCACATGACGGTCTGTATACTATGTGTCCTATCATAGTATGTCATACAACCGTAGAACTTTATTCAAGAATATTGTTATACCATTTCAAGGTTCTCATCATAGCGGAGATCTGTCATGACCTTATTAATGCAACAAATATTCCAGGACATTGTTATATTGTAGTCATGCAGAACAATGAACGATATATAATAAGTGTACATACATGTAATCAAAGTATAAACAGTTGGTTCTCAGGACACCAACTCTAACACCTGACTCATGCCTGGGAAACCATTATGGCTCGCCGTTGCTTCATCTCTTGTAATTCACTTTTTTGATCTCATTCGGAGGGTTTTCGTCTGCTTTTTGAGAGGAATCTGAGAGGCTATTTATGCGATTTCTGGGCAAGAACTCGGACAAGGGGGGAATCGAGGTTTCCTAGCCACCCGCACCCCCCTTCATCCTTGCCGTACTGATCCCTGCAACCAGAGCTCTGTTTCGGTGGAGACTCTGTGGAGATAATCGAATCTTGGGTTCAGGAGGACAATACACCAGAAGGAAGCTTTAATCATCGACGCTATTCTTCATTTCCAAGTTTCAGTGTTGAAACCTGGCACTGTGGGTTATTTCCTTTCCTCTTCAGTCATGCTTGAGCCTGTATCTTTTTCGGGTGTGTGCGTGTGTCCGTCCAAGAGTGGATGGCGTTGATTCCTTGTGATAGGCTTCATCACCGCCACTTGGTTCAATAGGGTCGGGCTCCTCGAAAGGTTTTTGTGGTTTTAACTTTGCATTTGAGTTTGTAATTGCTTGTATGCTCTTTTGTTTATTAATAAAACGTAACCTGAGGTGGTGTTCTCGCCGTGCACGTAGGATCACCATGATCCGAGACACGTTTTATCTTGGTGTTCTTTACCGCTTTTTGTTTATTTCTGACCCTTGGGATCCTTCTAGGGCCGCCTCCCACAGTGGAGGCTGCTACTTTGTTACCTTTATTGAGGACTGCTCTAGGAAGGTCTGGATTCATATACCGAAACACAAGTCTTATACCTTTCTGACTTTTAAGAAATGGAAAGCTAGTGTAGAGGGTGAATCCGGTAAGAAACTCAAAGTTCTAACTGATAATAGTTTAGAGTACATATTCACCGAATTCATTGAATTCTGTGACTCTGAAGTTATTAAGACACCGAACTATTGTGGAAACCCCACAACAGAACGGGTTAACAGAGAGAATGAACAAGATTGTCTTAGAAAGGGTTTGATGCATGGTGTCCCATTCTAATCTCTCAAACTCCTTGTATCTGTCCCAATATGCTTATGTTAAGAGAGTTTTGAAAAGGTACCTCTTTGAGCACATTAAACCAATAAGTATTTCTTTAGGACAATATTTTAAATTGTCATTGGTTGGGTCCCCTAAAAATGAAGAGGATGCCTTTATGAATAAGATTCCCTATGCTAGTGTTGTAGGAAGTCTTATGTATGCAATGGTCTGTTTAAAACCAGATATTGCTTTTACTGTGTGTGCTTTGAGCGGGTTTATGGGGAAACCTGGTAAAGCCCCATTTACACGCTATGAAGTGGCTCCGCACGTTCTTTTTCTCTGTCTTCTAAATTGTGGATTCGATATGGTAAGAATCATAGTTTTAGTGATGATATTGTTGACTTTGGTGACTTTGATCATGGTGAAAACATTGATACTCATAAGTTACTCACTAGTTTTTTATTTCCGGCATATGAAAGACCGGTTTCTTGGAAATGCAACATACAATCCGCGGTTCCACTCTCCACCGCAGAGGCAGAGCATATAGCCTTGACTGAAGCAATCGAGGAAGCTATATGGTTATGAGGTTTGATTACTGCGTTGTTATTGTCTGTTGATAGTATTGTTTGTCCACTATGACATCAAATCTGCTCAGCATTTATCTAAAAACTATGTATGCCATGATAGATTGAAGCACATTGACATTAGACTATTTTGCTAGGGATATTATTGAATCTGTGACAGTGTGTCACAAAGATACACATTGGAGAAAATCCGGTCGATAATTTGACTTAGGTTGTTCCATCGTCTAAATTCAAACATTGTTTAAAGTTGATGAATCTTGTCCCAATTCTACAGTGTAGGTTGCGAGAACCATAATTTCTAATTCATGTAACTGCAAGGTGGAGATTTGTTATACCATGCTTCCGCATGTATGTTGCATTTACTTTCTTTTTATATGTATGTCATGCGTTGATCTTGTTGTGCTTTGTTGCTTTGTTCTTCACGAAACCCTCATGCACGGACACTGTTCATATGCGGCTTGGTTTTCAAATTACCTTGCATTTTTTTTATCGCGGTATATCTGTTTTTCTTATTTTAAGTGTTATAGCCTGATTTACCTGGACCGTTGATACCGCTGATTCAACGGCCTAGACCCGGCTCGGGTGTGTGTGTTCGATTGTTATCAATCCACATCGCCCCCCTTGCGGCCAACTGGGTGCCTCCGTGTGTCCTGTTCTGCTGAGCTGTTTACGATTTTTTGAACCGCATGACTCATGTATGGCAAGCCATTATGGCTCTCCGTTGCTTCGTCTTTGGTAATTTGCTTTTTCGTTCTCATTCGGGGGGATTTCGTCTGGTTTTAGGGAGGATTCTGAGAGGCTGTTCTTGCGATTTCTGGGCAAGAACTCGGAGAAGGGCGGAACCGAGGTTTCTTGGCCACCTGCACTCCCCTTTATTCTTGCCATAATGATCCTTGCTACTGGAGCTCTGTTTTGGTGGTGACTCGGTGGAGATGATTGGATCTTGAGTTCAGGACTACACACCAGAACAGAGTTTCAATCATCGATCGCTGTTTCTCATTTCCAAGTTTCGATGTTGAAACTTGGCACTGTGAGTTATTTTCTCTTCAGTCATGCTTGAGCCTATATCCTTTTTGGGTGTGTGCGTGTACGTCTAAGAGTGGACAACGTTGACTCCTCATGATGGGCCTAATCACTGCCACCTGGTTCAATAGGGTCGGCCTCAGATAGTTTTTGCGGTTTTACCTTTGCATTCGAGTCTGTAATTGCTTTCCTTTTTCGCTTATTAATAAAACTTAACCTGGGGTGGTGTTCTTCCCGTGCATGTAGGATCACTGTGATAAGAAGCACGCTATATCTTGGTGTTCTTTAATGCTTTATGTTTTTTTCTTTCTGTTTTTGTAATTCGGAAGTGTGATCTTCGGTTTTTGGAAAACTAATTTGTGTTTTTATAAACAAAACAATTTATCCTATCAACCGTAATCCAATAATACAATTCAGTGGATCCGTGGCTATTCTTAGGGACAAACACATCAACGTTGTCCCCAACATGAACCATTAAACAATAGAAATAAAACTTGTTTTAATGCTTGAGTAAATTTATAAACAATAATATTTTATTCATTGTATGGTTGTAAGGGTGTAATTATAGCCTGGCAGCCCGAAAGCCCGACTGGCCCGATCCGAAAGCCCGATTGGCCCGACCCGAAAGCCCGATCGGCCTGGCCCGACAAAGCCCAAGTCGGGTCGGGCCGAGGCCTATGCAAGCAGGCAGAGTCATACTCTGCGTTGCCTTTGAGCGAGGTCCCACCGAGCGGAGCTAGACAAGACAGACTAATCGAGTGAAGCGATTTGTATGACTTGTTTCAGCTAAGAGAATCATGAATTTACTCATGATACGATGAATTACCCATGAGCATAGGCAAACGTCAGTTTGCCACTAATAAAACATGCCTCTGTGCATGTTTTGATATGGGGACGTGCACCCTGACACTTCAAGTGCACGTAGCATGACAGTCGTACTCGTTCTATAGACGTGTACAGGCTCGCGGGTTGGGCTTGCCCGGCCCGAAAAAGCTCGGCCTGTGGGCCCGTATGAAGCCCGACCCATAAAAGCCTTGCCGGTAGGGAGACTCAAACCCCCTACCACATGTTTCCAAGGCTGCGCCTGGTTTTAAATTACCGGACTATATATATATATATATATATATATATTTATGTGTATATATATCTATATATATGTATATATAATAACTCATAATATATTAACTAAAAAACGATCACCCACTATTGTTCGCGCCTCCTCCCACCTATTTTTTTTAATTATATTGCAACTTGCATATATTATATATATACATATATTAACTAAAAAATGATCACCCACTATTGTTCGCGCACGCCTCCTCCCACCTATTTTTTTTAATTATATTGCAACTTGCATATATTATATATACATATATAAATTTATTTAGAAAAAAAATTAACTTGACCACTGATGCACACCTCTAAATAATTTTATTTCATAACTTGCGCATATTATATATATATATATATATATATATATATTCACATGTATAAATCTATTTAGAAAAAAAATCAACACTCACTGACTGCTGTGCACACACCCCTCATTCATTTTTTTACAACTTGCACATATTATATATATAATTTTTTTTTAAAAAAATTCTAACTTTTAAAATAAACGATGTAACATAATATATATCACATATATACATCTATTTAGAAAAAAAATTGACACCCACCCACTCCTGCGCACCCCCAACCCCTCATAATTTTTTTATAACTTGCACATATTATATATATATATATATATATATATTAACATATATAAATCTATTTTACACAATTAAAACATGAAAAAAAACGTTTTAAAAAAATGTTTAAAAAAAGTTAATAAAATAATATAAAATAAACGTTTAATATAAACTTTTAAAAATTAATAGAAAAAAATGATTTAAGAAAACATTTACAACAACATCAATCTATTTAGAAAAAATAATTAATGCATCCACCCACTCTGTTTAAAATTATCAGACTATATATATATATAGAGAGAGATATATTAATAATATATATATTTATGTATAATTATGTAGCAACGATTTAATATAATATATATATATATATATATATATATATATATATATAATAACTCATTATATATTAACAAAAAAATACTATGGGTTCGTGCATGCCCCCTCCCATTTTATTTTTTTAATTATGTTGTAACTTGCATATATTGTATATACATATATAAATCTATTTAGAAAAAAAGTTAACTTGACCACTGCACCGCTCAATAATTTTATTTTACAACATACACATATTATATATATATTCACATGTATAAACCTATTTAGAAAAAAAATTAACTGAGCAACCCTCTTCATTTTTTTACAATTTGCATATATTATATATAAATATTTTTAAAAAAATTAAAACATTTAAAAAATGTTTTAAAATAAACGATGTAAAATAATATATATATATATATATATATATAATAACTCATTATATATTAAAAACAACACACTCATCCACTGATGTTTGCGCACGCCCCTTTTCCTACATTATTATTTTTTTATGTATGTTGCAACCTGCATATATTATATATATTATATATACATATATAAATCAATTTAGAAAAAAAAAATTAACTCACCCACTCCTGCGCACCCCTCATTTTTTTTACAACTTGCACATATTATATATATTCACATGTATAAATCTATTTAGAAATAAAAATTAACACATTCACCTACTGCGCACCCCCAACCCTTCATTATTTTTTTTATAACTTGCATATATTATATATATATAAATCTATTTTAAAACATAAAAAAAAGTTTTTAAAAAATTAAAAAAACCATTTTAGAATTGAACGTTCAGTATAAACTTTTAAAAATTAATGTTTAGAAAAAAATGATTTAAAAAAACATTTACAAAAACATCAATCTATTTCGAAAAAAAAATAACACTCACCCACTGCTGCGCACCCCAACCACTTGTTAATTTTCTTATAACTTGCACATATTATATATATATATATTGACATATATATATCTATTTTAAAAAATTAAAACATTAAAAAAATGTTTAAAAACATTTTAAAATAAACATTTAATATAAAAATTTAAAAATTAATGTTTAGAAAAAAAAAATGATTTTAAAAAACATTCACAAAAACATAAATCTATTTAGAAAAAAAAAATTAAAACACCCACCCACCCAATGCTGTGCACCCCGAACCCCTCGTTAAATCTATTTTAAAATGTTTCAGTTGTAAAATGTAAATGTTGATAAAGACGAAAATAAATGTTTTTAAAAAAAATGTTAAACATTTAAAAAAAACTAAAAAATGTTAAAAAACATTTTAAAGTCTTTTAAATGAAATGTTAAAAAAACATTTAAAAAACATTTAAAAAAATAGGTAAAAAAAAAACGTTGTTAAAAACTCTAATAAAATGTTTTAAAAAAACGTTTTAAAAAATCATTAAAAAATGTTTTAAAATAAACTTTTAAAAATTATCTTTTAGAAGAAAATGTTAAAAAAACATGAAAATGTTTTTAATTTATTATATATTTTAATTTTTTTTAAGAAAAGCCTACAAAGGCCGGCCCGCAAGGGCTGACTCGAAAAGCCCGTCCCGGCCCGGCGGTTGTTCGGGCAGGCCCGGCCCAGCCCGAATAGTGGTTCGCATCCCGGTTTTTTGGAGGGCAGACTGGGCCAGGCCGGACCAAAATTACACCCTTAAATGGTTGTAACAAAACACTCAGGCTGTCTTGCGTATTAAATTAGTGAAAATTCAAAAAACTATAAATTCGTTTAGTTTTTTCGGTTTTCAGTTATATAAATTAATAGCCAAAACCAATTAAAAATAATTTTTTATCAATCAAAATCAGTTTAGTCTCACCATTTAGTTATTTTCAATTTGTTTTTTGGTTAACCACCTATTTGTCCATCCGTAGCTGCAGTGCAAGATAGAAAAGCAAAGTAATTATTAAATACCTAAAATATTCTGAAGGAAAGTTTATAAAAATTAAATTTTATAAATAGAATGTTAGATCTTTTATTCAATGCACTACCTCAAGATAGAAAAGCAAAGTATTTATTAAATGCCTAAAATATTCTGAAGGAAAGTTTATAAAAATTAAATTTTATAAATAGAATGTTAGATCTTTTATTCAATGCACTACCTCTATCCCCAATTCCCAGTCCCCCGCACCAATTTCCTTGCAATGTACCCTCACTGTGCGTACTTCCAGCTTTACAGATAATGCAGGCCTCTGCGGTTTACCTGGGCTCCCGACATGTGGGACCCACCTCGTGACTAGCGTGAAAATCGGCATTGGCTTTGGCGTGGCTGTGGGATTGCTCCTCTTCCTCACTTGTTTGGTATGTTGGTGGAAGAGGCGACAGAATATGCTCCGGGCACAGAAGATCATAGGTAAGCGCACACATACTAAGAAATAAGTGTTTGTTTTTGATTTTGAACAAACTATTCTATCTATAATTTTCAAAGAAACCCATTTATACCTGTAAATAATTAATTTGAAGCTGTTTTTTTAAAAAAAAATACCTATCATGAGTGATATCAAAGAGAATGTAAGAAGAAGACCTAGGGATGCATTTGTTAATAAGATTAGCTTAATGACTATTTCAATTATTAAAAGAGGTAGAGGTAGACCTAAAAAAACTCATAAACAAATCGTTCAAGATGATCTTGTTTTAAATGGTTTCAATGAAAATATGGTTTGCAATAGAGCTAATTGATTTGATCCATGTAGCCGAATAGAGCTTTCACATTCAATCATCTTGGCTTTGTATTTTATGAGTCTTTTCCCTTCTCACTTATTTTGGCTTTGATTTTATTACAGAATCTGTGGGATTATATAATGATAATTAGCCCTTAAAAACACCCAATGAAAGTGAATTATCCTTTGATTTTGCTTCTGTTTGCTTCCAACTTCTTGTGCAGCAAGAGATGCTCCCTATGCCAAAGCAAGAACACATTTTTCCCATGATATTCAAATGACGGTGCATCATAATCATAATCATGGTCATAATCAGTCAACTGAAAATGGGCGTCATCTTCACCGTTAATCTTCACCATTAATTCAGCTCGTGATCCGATGGCTGTAGATTGAGATTGATTCTCTTTTCCATCAAAATCCTGCCCAGGTCTCCAAAGTTTGTTTGGTTCAGTTTTCTTATCATTTAGTTTGCATGAATCAAGTTGAAAGCATGTGCATTGTTTTTGTTTTATTTATGTAAGTTATAGTTGGAGAACATTGTGACACATTATATTTTCCAACAGGAATACAGAGAATATTCGTCTGATTTATCTGCAGTTCTCTTGGCTTATATTGTTCTAGGTATTAGAATGGTTTTTTTCAAAACCAAACGCGGCCTTAGGTTATGAAATGCTGAAAGGAGCGAAACAGACTAGTACCCTACATATACAGCTGCATTGACTGCAGCAGTCCTCATTTTTATCTCCCATTTCTTCCACCTGCAATGCACCCCACTGGAGCAAACAAGCCCACCATCCAAGCACACCCAAGTGATTTATACATATTATATATTCAATAGGTTATCTAATTGATAATTTATGACAGGTATGCTTC
This sequence comes from Viscum album, assembly GCA_963277665.1. Lineage (NCBI taxonomy): Eukaryota > Viridiplantae > Streptophyta > Magnoliopsida > Santalales > Viscaceae > Viscum > Viscum album. The sequence continues at coordinate 411,420,738 of OY728130.1, forward strand.
AAATTTAACTATTTTCCTTACAAGTTGTTACCTTAACAAATTTGAGATTCATTAATAAAAATATATTTTTTATTTTGTGATATTGGCAGTGAAACATCAATTTATTTTGTGATCTTTATATTATTTTCAATTGAACTATGTTTCAAAACATAAAAAGATGCTTCATAATAAAGACAATGTGGATGGTGACATAAGAAATTGATTATGATAATGATTTTTTTAATAGATTCCACTATTTTCACATTATTTTTTTCCGTCGTTTCACTTTTAATATTTTGAACTTTTTTTTTGCTTTCATTGATTCCTTTAATGTTTGGCACTCCATGTGCATTATACTCGGAATATACAATAATGAACTCAAGGTGCATGGTGTGGTGATTGGATTTGATAAAAACTACTATCTAGTTGTTGACAATTTGATAGCAACACTATTTGTTAAGAGTGTTATAATTGTATATATGAGGTACAAAAACAAATTTTTTGTTTCTAATTATTGATGGACTATTGTTATTACACTTTTAACAATATGCTTATTTTATTCCAGATATTATAAATGTTAATTCAAATTTGGTGTTCTTGTAAAAAGTTATTTTTGTGCATGTTTTAGGATTTAAAATGTATGGAGTGACACAATCTTAATGATGTGCGTAGTAAGTATAATGTATTCTTTTATTCTTATATATTTATATAACTTTACATTTTATTTGTGTTGCTCCCGACGTTTCCATAACAACTGATATCAGAGGTTGAGTTCGAAAGATCAAGTTTCGGTTTTCTTAAATTAAACGTTGGCTATGGAAGTAGTCAAGGTGAAGATTGACTGTTTCAATGGAACCAATTTCAGTTACTGGAGTACGCAAAACAAGGATTATCTTTATCAGATAAAGATACACTTACCGCTTCCGGGTGTAAAATCAACAAATACGGAGGATATGAAGCAGGAGTTACTGGATTAATAGGTTCTGGGTGTTGTGCACCTTATGTTGACAAAAAACATGACATTCAACATCAGAGAGAAGACGATGGTTGAAAAGATGAAAGCTCTCGTGAATATGTATGAGAAGCCTTCTGCACTGAACAAAAGATACTTTCTTTTTCTTTCTAAAAATACAATTTTCACGCAATCCAATTTCCATCAACTTCTATTCTGGTAACATTCCTTTAGTTTCTAATACCTTCACCCTCCTCACTCATGTGGCCTAGCCTACAGTGCCATAATTATGAATCACCGATAAAATTTATTAATGCAAGTATGTCCATGCAAGTCCATGTCATGCTGTACAGGTTCCATTCTTTCTTCCCTGAGCTATGACGATAACTCCCTTAGTAATCTTCCATGCACCATCAGTGAACGTGGTGCTAAAACATGCATTATCAAGTTGCCTGACAGAAATAAGATTTCTTTTTAGTCCCGTGATATACCTTACATTTTTCAGAAAGAGCAAACTCCCTCAATTAGTTTTAATCCGCTCATCTCTTTTTCCTCACAATCTGCAAGGGTTCATCATCACCAAAATGTACCTTGTCAAAATTTTCTGGAACATAATTGTTAAGAAAGCCCTTCTCCGATGTGGAATGGAAAGATGTCCTTGAGTCTAAAATCCAAGACTCCATAGGGTTATCTATGCTCAACAACAACACATCATCAGTTCCTTCAGCTACTGTGTTTCCTGTATTAGTTTCAGGCGCCTTCTTTTTTTCTCTGCACTCCTTGACACGTCCTTTCTTCCCGCAAATCCAGCAGGTAGTACCATACTCCTTTGCCTTGTCTCGTCTCTTTCCTCTTGATTTTGATTGACCTATGCGATTATCTCACTGCACATATCTTCCTCTTCCTTCCACGTTCAGAGCATAATCAGAGAATCCATCTGATTCTCTTCTTCGAATATCCTTACCGAGGATCATGTCTTAACACATCTTTCAGAACCAACATTGTATTCCCTAAAGAATTGCTCACGACTGTTACAATCACTTCCCAACTGTCAGGTAATGAATACAGTAAAACCAGTGCACGTACCTCATCGTCAAGCATAATTCCCACCGATGACAACTGACTTGTGATAGTGTTGAATTCATTGACGTGATCAGCAACAATCTCCCCTTCAATCATTTTGAGATCGAATAATCATTGCATTAGGTATACTTTGTTCGACACAGAAGGATCCTCATACATATTTGCGAGTGGTTTCATCAACCCAGCCGTCGTATTCTCCTCTCTGATGTTGAACACCACGTTTTTGGTCAATGTAAGATGCACAACATCCAGAACCTGTCTATCTAGTAACTCCCACTCCGTATCCTCTATATCCATTGGTTTTACACCCAGAAGTTGTAAGTGCATCTTTTTCCAATAAAGATAATCCTCGATATGCATCCTCCAGTAACTGAAATCAGTTCCATCGAAGCAATTTATCTTCACCTTGCCTTCTTCCATAGCCAATGTTTAATTCGAGAAAACCGAAACTCGATCGTTCGAACTCAACCTTTGATAACAGTTGTTGCAGAAACCCTAAGAGCAACAAATGAAACACGATTCACAGAAGAGTAAAAGAGAAAAACAAAAGAACAAGAATAAGATCACAAGACACAACGATTTATGTGGTTCAGAAAAAATCCCTACGTCCACGAAGTGGCAAAACACTTCACTATGATTGGGAGCAGAATTACATGGAGATTTTCAAAGTTTCTGATGCATACACAAACACCCTAGCTCGAATGAGCTCATAAAGAAGATGATTCAACTGTGTCACTAACCACACAGTAAGTCCACTGTGCTACAATGACCGATGATTGGAAGTCTATAGAGCTACAGTACTACTATCTCCAAAGTCTGAGATGCAACAATAATCATGCTAAAGTCTGCACTGCTACAGTACTCTATCGGTGTCGCCTGGTCAGCTCTGCTACAGTTAGGTCAAACTACGAGAGTTGTAGTCTAGTGTGCAGTCTGAGCCGATACCATTCAGTCTAACTTCATCCAAATGGATCAGACTACACCATTCCAACAATTTGAATGTATAGGCAATCAATTAGTTATGGATAAAAGTTTGATTAATTACCTCAAAACACACCTCGACTTGTTAACAGTTTGGAGTTGTTTTTGGATTTTGTAATTACAAATCAATCCATCGATGTAAGAATAAAATGTCCATGTCCTAAATGTAAATTTAGATGATGGTCAACGAGATATGAAATATTTGAGCACTTTATATTGAAGCAACTTCCTCCTCAATATGTGCGGTGGATTTGGTACGGAGAATTAGATGTTACAAAAAGTTTGAGCAGTGATGTCCACCATCAGAATGAACATGTTGATGCCCTGATAGTGGATAATGAAATCCAAATATTGATAAATGATGTTTTCAACATAGGAGAGCAACTCCATCAACATAGTAACACATCGATTGATCCATGTGTTGATGCTCCCGATATTAATGATGTTTTTAAAACTAGAGGAGAACTTGGTTAAGTTGATAACATATTAATGGATGATGTTGTGGAAACTAATATAAGGGAAAAATTATCTGATTAAAGAAATGTGTTTTTTGAATCAGTCGAAGATGGAAATCAAGAATAATATGAAGGATGTGCTAAGTATTCAAAACTATTTTTCTACTGAAATTGTACCACATCAAGTGTCTTTTTGGAATTTCAAATAAAGCAATGTCCATGATAATGAAATTGTTAGATGATGCATTTGCTGAAGTTAAGATCCCTAGATCATTTTATTAGATGGAGAAGGTTATTATCAATCTTGGAATTAGAGATACATGAATGTCTTGATGATTATATGCTATATTGGGGATAATATTCGGACAGGGAGGAGAAAAAATGATGTTGTACTTCTAGATGGAAGTCAACGAATCATGATGTCGATTTGAATCAACACACTTCCATGGAGAAATAGAAAAAGAAAACTCATGTGAAGGTTTTCCGCTATTTTTCTTTAAAACTGTGATCTCAAAGACTCCATGTCATCTAAAATGGGTGAACATATGAGGCGGTGTAACGACCTGCGTCATTACAACTTGGAAATTCCCGAGGGAATTTGAATTTTCCATTTGGTGGATGTTTTTTTTGAGAATCGGGACTCAAACTGAGGTTTTGAGGTTTTGAATGCCATAAGGGGTGTTTTTGGATGGGGTTCAAGGCTCGGGTGGTGACCCGGGTGTTCAAGAGAGCATCGAAAGAAGGCCTGGGGTGGTCGAGCCACTGAATTTCAGCACGAACAACCCACCGGCCTGTCGGTGAGCCACCACTGGTTATCTGGTGAGTGAGGAAGTGGCCCAACACACTGCCTGGGCCCACTAACTGACTGGCGAGCCACCACCGGATGGCCGGTGAGCCACCGTTGAGCTGGTGAGGCCCAACGACTAGCCGGGGGGATGATTTGTGGTGTGTTGCGATGACGATTTGAGGTAAGATCCTCCGTTTTTTCATTCTTGGTTCTCCATTTCCCTTTGATTTCATATGCTCCCGTTTAGCGATTCAGTGTCGATTCCATTGGAACGTGGTGGAATTGACTAAGATTGATGGTTCTTCCGATCAACTTACATAGAGGACGTCCTGAGATGTTATCTTCTCATCATCTGTCATCGTTTCAATAGAGGTAATCCGCTGCCCTAAATTATTTAAGGATTTTGATCAAATTGGATGAAATTGATGGTTGTTCGGGTGTCAGATGATAGGGATTTTTCTTAGGATGGTGATGGGGATGCGCCATAGACTTTCTAAGTATAATTGGTCGATGTTCCAGTGAAGCAGCGACGCCCGATGAGTAATTAGGTGATTATGCCTAATTGGGTTAAGTTAGATAGTTAATTATAAATGTTTATAATGAATTATTTTTGTTTCTTGACCTGTGATAGGTTTCAGTGTTGATGGGCTTGGATGAGGATGTGCAGAGCTTGGATGAGGTTCAATAGACCTTAGAGAGGATGATAACTCCATTTAAGGTTGGTGGCCCCTATCATGAAAAACCATATGTATGTTTATGAATGGGTGTGCATGTCTGGGTCTATACTACATGGGGTTGGGTAGAGCAATTGAGGACTGAGAGATCCTTAGGCTATACAATGAGGGTGGCTTTGAGTCCCAGAATTGGGATAAGTGCTTGGAAGCACATGGAATGTTCAAAATCATCCGGTGACTATGTCGCAAAGGGAAGAGGGCACTAAATGTGATAACGAGGGACCATGGGGAGGCCTTAGGATGTGAGATGGATTATGGGAATAGACTAGGTGTTTCCCTAGAGTTATTTAGACATGCATGAGAGGTTTGTGGTCGTGTGCTGAGTGGTCTCCTTGGAAAGACGTGAGATGATCCCTTGATGCGGATCATAGGAATTGGTTAGGGACTTGACATTAAGATTCCAAGTGGATTATAAATAAGATCTGGACCCCACCTGTTGAGGTTATGGTTAAGGTGATTCTTCATACCATGGTGTCATTGTAGGGTTGTAGATGTAGGTTGTTATCGATAAGTTGAGACTGAGGCATGTCAAAGAGCCGTAGCGGATGCCCTGCTGGGTGAGTCGAGACGTTCTATGATGTGAGAGGCCAAATGAAGGCTAGGTCTGGATGTGATGAGTTGGTGAGCTTTGTGATGGGATACGACCATGTTTATGTGCAATTTTGTTCTGATTACGTGGTGGTTATTTGAGATGGTTGAGTCGGCAGGTAAATTATATGAATTTGTTCAAATAGGGCAGTGGCTATCCATCATGAGATGGTTGGGTCGATGGATAAATTGCATGACCTTGTTTTAATTTATGGTGACTATCCATCGATGTGATGGTTGAGTCATGAGATGTCTATATATGGATTGTTCTGATTATGTGGTAGCTATTCATTAGTGAGATGGATGAGTCGTGGGATGAATGTGTAACCTTGTTATGATCTATGAAACCTTGTGCAGGTAGTGTGGCGGCCCTACCCTAAGTCTTTAGGTGTGAACCAAAACTTGTGGACTAAGATGAAGGGATATCCGACATGGCGCCGAAGCATATATGGTTGGGTGTCAGGGTGTCCTGGTTAGCACCCGACATCCTGACGGGTGTGTGTAACTTGTCAAGTATCATAGTGTCCTGGTTAAAACACGACGACTCAATGAGAATGTTTATTTATTTATTCATTTTCCTCATGCACACACACACACACATGACAATGTATGTTAGGGGTTCTTAGTGAGACCCTACTGAGTTTATGCTCGCACCCTTCATGGGCATCTCGATGCACATGTAGAACTTATATTTTCTTTTTTAGGTCAGAGCACAAGATGTGTAGAGGATCGTGTTGGTGTAGCTCAATGGGTATGTGGAGACTGGGAGTGGGATGAGTCTTGAAGTTACATGAGATCATCCTTGTATTTTGTTTACCGTTTATTTTGTATATGTGGTCAACTCAGTGGGTGGCTGGTTGTATGTTTTGTATGACATCACCATTTGTTATAGCATCGTGTTTACTATTAATTTGCGTACTCTGATGTCTATTGTGTATGTTTATTGTTTATTTATTTTCGCAGCTGTTTTAAACTCTGAAACGAGAGCATATTCTTCTTATTATTATTCTAGGCCATTGCCACTAGTCAGAAACCTCTACCATACAAGAATTTGCGCCTGAGGTCATTTGACCCTCCAACCTAGACTTGGTGATTCAAGTTGGGGGTGTCATGTGTGGCATGCTATGGATAATAATAATGATGAGTTCATGTGATGTCTAAGAGATTAAAAATCTCAGAAGGCCTCTGATTCATCATATCCATAGTTCTCTTATGACCTTAGAAATGTGTGCTTGGGATTGATAAATGATGGATTCAACCATTTTGGTACTAGCGGTTATAACATATGGACAACAGTTTTGATCCATTATAATCTAACTCTATGGATATGTGTGAAATAAAATTTTTTCATCACATCGATGATTATTTTTGGAAAGCAGAGGACTCGAAATAAAATTGATATCTATTTATAGCCTCATCCTAGAATTAAAGTAGCCATGAAATGATGGTGTAGAAACATATTATGTATCAACCATAAAAATGTTCAAAATTCATGTTTCCATAATGCGGACCACTAGAGACTTTCCTAGACTAGGAAATTTGGTTATTTGGAACACACACTAGTTTTTCTTGTCCAGTTTGTAATTATGATTTTGCGCCACAATGACTACCTTATAGAAAAAAGTAGCGTTTCATATGTCATTGTTGATTCCTTGATATATCTCATCGATTTCAATATAATAAGTCAAGGTTCACTGGAAAAACATATTTGAGGCTTCCACAAAAATTATTATTTGAATCACAAATCTTGACATAATTATCAAATATTGGTAAAAAGTTTGGAAAATATTTTTAGTTGAATGAAGGTGGGAAAAAAGTTTGAACACCATCAGATAAAACTGGAACACAACAATGGAAGAAAAAGAGTATATTTTTCAAACTTTCATATTGTAAATTTAATTCGTTAACTCATAATCTTGACGTAATGAATATTGAGAAAAATGTGTGTAACAATGTGCTTTTTACACTTATTAACGAGTCTAAGAAATCAAAAGATCATCTAAATGCTTATAAGAACTTAGAATCACTGAATATAAAGAATGCTATATGGGAAAATGACAATGGGAAGTATCCAAATATAATTTTACACTAAAAAATCAACAGAAAGTTTTTTTTCCTTCGAAGATTAAAAAATGTGCAAGCACCAGATGAATATTCAAGTAACATTTAAAGATGTGTTGATTTGAATCGTCATAAATTACAATGATTTAAAATTAATGAATCACATATATTGCTGAAGTAGCTGTTACCTTCGTCAATTCATATTTTTTACCTAACAAAATAATTGCAGTTCTAATCAACCTTTTCACATTGTCCAAGCAGCTATGTGAGAAAATCCTAAACCCAATTGAATTGGATAAACTTCAAGAAAGAACTGTACAAATACTTTATCATTTGTAGATGATATTCCCCCCCTCTTTTCACTGTGATGATTCATTTGATCATGAATTTGGTCAAAGAATCTAAACTTAGAGGAATCTTACATTATCAGTGGTTGTATCCCATTGAGAGGTACTTAATTTTAGTTTTCTTTTTATTAATGTATTATACTTTTCAATGTCAATGATTATTAGGTTTATTTATTAATTTCTTACTCTTTTACATTAGGTATCTTGTCCATTTAAAGACTTATATGCAAAATAAAGATCATCCAAAAGGTTCTATTATTGAATGTTACCTAACCAAAGAGTTCCCAACCTTCTTTTTAAGGTATTTAGATTTGATAGTGACATGATTCACTAGAGTGGGATATGATGATGATAATACAATTCATTCTTAGACCAACAATAAACCATCAATATTTCCAACTTCATGTCGATAAATTAGAAGTATTTTCATTTAGATTAACTGATTTGTAGTTAAGACAAGCACATAGATATGTGCCACTAAATACCGATATTATTGATCCATATATTGAATAATTAAGGACACAATAAAAATACACATTAAGATTTAAACTCAAACAAGGAAGATATAACAAAATTGGTTAAAAAATAGATTATTGAATGGTTTGCAAGTTGTGTAAGTTCATATTCTAATAAATATTTTGAATATGTTGATAATTATTTAGTGTAACAATATTTTATATGAATTTGTATAGATAATCAATGTTGATAATTGAGTTTAACTATCAAATGATTTGAAATATTTAGCTTGAGGGCCTCTTAATCACACTAGGATATTCAATGCTTATGATATTGGCGGTTTCAAGTTTTATACTGTCGATCCTGAAGAAGGTTTGAAAACATAGAATAATGATGTATTTATAGTTGTAGATCAAAGTTAATATAGAAATTTGGTTTATATCATTGCGTTAAATTATCATGGGAAAATTTCAGTTATGTTATTAAAATGTGACAAGGTCAACATTAACAAGGTTGTATGGAAATATTCGTTAGATTTTACTTCTATAAACTTGTCTCGGTTGATCGATACTAGTGACCATGAGGAACACAATCTATATACTTTGGATACCCAAGAAAAAATAGTATATTATGTCAATTATATAGTTGAGGATGAGTGGAGTGTTTTAGTCCACATGAAATTGTGGGACATGTTTGATAAGTTGGATGAAGGTGAAGTAATTTGTGATAATGAACCTCATCAACAACAAAATGTTGAATTGTTTCTCCCTGATGATATTGAAAATGTAAGTCTTGCAAGAGAGGGTGAAAAAGATATAAGAAAATTAATATTAAGGATGGAAACTAATAACAATATGACCAACTAAATGTAATTACTTGTAACTATTGCATATTTTTTTTTATAAAAATGAAATATGATTTTTAGGTTGAATTTATTATAACACATGCGAGGTCTATTTTGTTTCAAGTTAATTGAATAAATATAAATGTAATGATTTGTTATTTGAAATTAAAGTTTAATTGAATCACTTTTTTTCTTGATTTTTTTTGCAAGAATAACAGTGTAGAGATCTTATCCGTTCTACAGTATGGGATAACCATTCTACTCTTTCTATATAGTGTACACTGATAATACCCGATATTCATTCTACACCTACTATATAGGGTACTCTTCATCACATACCTTGCATATTTTTTTCAATAGTATTTTGAGTTATAATAGTATGCTTTCATTCACCGGTGGCTCAACTATGGTGAAACCCTCTAACATTCACACTGTGACTCAATTATCATCAGAAGGCTTTTAGAATGTCAATGTTATCAGTATGTACTTCAATGTGATAACATTAACTACTTCCATATTTATACTAATTGCTTAATTTATATGGTAATCAGATAAAAATAATATTTGAAAGGAGACAAAATATCAGTTTCAATGGATGATTCAATGATTTGTAATAATTATTTTCAATGAGTTTTCATTAAATTTTGTTTAACATAGCCTAAAGGCTGGTTCAATAAATTTTATCAAGCATAACTTAAAGGGTTTTATTCTTTATCTTAGTTACATCTGTAAATTTGGTGATTTGTAATTAGTTACAACATTATGTGTCTCTATTTTGTAATTAAATGAACTAAATTTACTATTTTTGAATATGTTTATTACTAATATGCAGTTAACTATTTTAAATGCTGGTATCAGAGCCATGAAGTTGACAGAAAGTAAATGACCAACAAGCTCCATATGGGGGTGGTGGTGGTGAAGGGGATCTGTGTTAGTAGAGAATATGATGTTTTTGTATAAATTTTATGACTTATAATATTAATGAAAATGTTGAATGCACACATTTTGTAACTTAAAATACTATGTAGTATTGTTATATATATTGGTTTATTTTATTTTGATGGTTGAAATCAATTATTATTGTATTGTATTGGATGAATATATTATATATATATATATTGGCTATTTTTATGCTGCTATGTGGAATGGGATAAAAATGTGTACATTTGTGACATTTTTTACCACAACACCATAGTTAGTGGTGGTTTTAACCACCACTAATTATTTAGAGGTGGGTTTAACAACCGTTAGTTTTTTTGTAGGTGGTTTTAATCACTGCCAATTATGGTATATACCAAAACATATGACCATTTTTTAGTGACTATTAGCCCCAATATGTTAAATATCTTGGGGGGGGGGGTGAATTAGGGTATGATAGATTAAAATAATACCCCTTATAGATCTTTTTTCTTCATTAAACAAAACACTCCTCTCTTCATTTAACAAAAAAATATGATAAAATGAAAACATGCAACTGACATAATAATTTTACTTGGTTAACCCAAACCGAGCTAATCTAAGGAGAATATAAAGTCAATGTGTCAATGTAATAGAATCACTAAAGCTCACTACTGTTACAATTTTCGGAGTGGACTCACTGTCCCCCTTGGTTTACAAGCATTCACACATTTTGATACTTTACTGCTCTCTCAACTGAGAATAGCTCACTGATCCACCAGAAGAATATTTAGATGATCTTTATCAGCTCTGAGTTGATTCACACTGACATATGCATGACATGAAGCTCCTCTTTCATCAATGAGATGAAATCAAATTTACTGTGTAAAATCTATTTTGTTTGTAATTTCTTTGTGAACTGTTCTTCTTCACGAACTACCCTTCACGTACTATCCCTACATGATATTTCCTTCAAATACTTATCTCTCTAGAACTCCCTTCAAACTTCACAAAATTCCTTTTGTGCAATCCCTATGTGAATTTTCTTCTCACAACCCCCCTCACGAACTAATCCCCATGCAGATTGCCTTCGCATAATACTCCTTCACATACTGGTGTGTGAACTTCCATACCCGGATTTCCTCCACAAAAAAAACTTTCGACCAATCTTCATCGTGTACTAATTTGTGAACCTCCTTCCTTTATTTTGCTTTGTGGAATACTTTGTGAGATTATTTTCACTTCATGAACTACTGCGCTTCATAGATAGTTGTGCTTCATGAATTGCATTCCAACTTTACAGAATTCCTAGAATTGATCTTTGAAGAACCTTTGTGATAAATTGTTTTAACAAAGTTTTTTTATTTATTGAAAACTAACCTTTTTTGTATAAGAATGTTTTTTTATTCAGGAATCAGACCCAGTCTATTGTAATCAGTTTTGTAAGAAAGTTGAAAGTTGTTGAATGTTCAAACCCAAATATAAAGGGGAAGAATTTTTTTTAAGAAAGATGTTTCCAGACTCATAGGATCAGACCAAGAAGCACCAGACTCATAGTATCAGATCCATCTTCATCAGATTCGGATCATCAGATCCAAAAGAATTAGAGGCAAAAATTATTGTATGTTGGAAGTTTATCTTTTCCATAATTAGAGAAATAAAGAAGTTTCTGAGTTAGAAAGACAAAAATTATTGAGTGAATAAGACATATTGTTACTGAAGAGTTTTGAAAGAATATTTTGAAGTCAAGATTTATTAAGTTTTCATTCTTTATAAACCAAGTCAAACAATGATTTGCTGATCATGAAGTTCTTATAAATCATGAAACATACTCACAATAAAATATTTTGAAGAAATGGAGGAATTATAGTGATTGAATTGGTTCTAGTGATCAAGACAAAGTTTTCATCAGATCTAGAAGTATCAGAAATAGAAGATCAGATCCACAAGTCAGAATGTGTGAAGCTGATGAAGTTTGAAGAAATTCAAAGTTGCTAAGTGGATTCATCATTGAATATTTTCCATCGTAATGAAAAAATAATCGTAATAATATTTCCATCGTAATGGGAAAATCCATCGTAATGGGAATAACATCATAATGATAATTCCATAATTATGAGGATTCAATCGGACTGAATCTAAGAAGGAAACATATCATAATGAGCTAAAGAAGAAAGATAGATCGTAATGAGCTGAGAAATAAAGCTAGATCATAATGAGATGAGAAAGAAAGACAAATCATAATGAGCTGAAGAAGAAAAACAGATCGTAATGACCTGAGAAATAAAGGTAGATCATAATGAGCTGAGAAAGAAAAGTAGATCGTAATGAGATGAGAAAGTTGAAGCTGAGGAAGTTATATCAGTCTGAATAAAGGTTAGAAAGTCCAAGAAGGGTGATTACGGAGAAGAAGATATGTGAAGAGTTGAAGTGGTCGAACTTGATATTCAATTTAGCTTAAATCCCAAAGAAACATGATAAGGTTTGAAGAATTCATAGTGAAGTTTAAATGTGAGTAATTTTTAGAGTTTTTTTTTTAAATTTGAGGAAGCGGGGAAAGTTTTCAAGTTTACCACCTTTGCTTTCCGAGTCACCTATAAATAGTTTCTCAAATAATTCACACTTTTTAACTTTTACATAAGCAGAAAAGGTGGAGCGCTGAAGAATTTGAGTGAAATTTATTTCTGGAATAATATCTCATAATATGACTAGACACCTAAAATATTTATTGTAACACCCCAAGATTTCATAGTGTGTTATTTCTTCAAAATAATTCAATAACTTGCACTACACGCAACACCGAGTTCAATCACACCATGACTTACAAAAACAAAAGCCATTCAAAAGAGGTTGTGAATAGTATTATCTAAATTTTAAACTTTATATAATCCTTATAATTTTAAAATCCATATTATGAGTTTCTTAGATATAATGCAAGAACAAATTCATTTTCAGTATTGCACTTTTATCAACTTTTAATAGTGAACCCTTTTTAAATACAATATTTTAAACTTTTTGACTAAATGGGGACATCAAAAAAATTTAAAATGAAACATCCCAAGCTTCCACGGTATGCTTTCTTTGAATAATACAGTAGCGTGTGTTATACGCAACCTTGAGTTTTAACACACACCACAACCAATCAAACTAGCCGTTATGAATAGTAATACCTAATTTTCGAAATTATATATATTTTATATTTTAAAATGGACTTCATTTTTGGATTCGGAATATTGAAATTAGCCTAGGGTGAAATTTTGGTACTTTTCGGATAACTTTTATATTTTGATGAATAGTGAAAATTACTAAATTTTAATTAAAAACAAATTTTTTAATCAAAATAATTAATATTGATAAATTATGAGTTTGAGTGATTTTAAAGTATATTTAGAATATATTTTTACCATTTAATTTAATGTTTGTCATTGGACATAATTTCACAATTAAATCAGACATAAACAAGTGTCAATCTTTTGATAGTTATTATCTCTTAAAAACACGCTTTTTATTTTAACAACGGGAATTAATTTTAAATTAATTTCTGTCACTTCTGTGTTTTGAATTTGGAAAAATGGATTACATATTTGGAATCAGGATGTCCAAATTATGTAAATAGGTAACTTTTATTTTTACACATTTTGAATAATTACTGCGGTAAATATTGTATTTACCATGGTTAAAGGGTAAATCCGGTAAATAAGGGTTAAAAAATAATATTATAATAATACAAAATTACCCTAAAACGTGTCCTAACCTTATTGGTGGACACATACCCGACCATGGGCATCCTTGGGTCTATTTGGGGACCCCTTAGAGCCACTTGTATGTGGTAGGGGCACATTATATTAATAAAGTTAAAATAAAAATAAAAATGGCATAAGCTTACATCTTTTAGAAGAACAATTTTTACATAGGGTTATACATGTTGGATTTTCTATTATAAATATTCATTAGAAATATAAAAAGATTTCCTACATAATGATATTTTATTTATAATTTTTAGACATCAAATAAGTTAAATTATTAATGACACAATAATGATGCAATGTTTACCTCATTAATAAATCATTTAAATAAATAAGATTATAATGATTAAAATATTATCTAAAACCTGTCCAATTCTTATTGGTTGATGTTATTTAGAAAATTAGTCATCTTATCTTAGACCTCAATGATTTTTGGACCATTATAAACCGAATATAATTATATTATAAAGTAATACTTTCACTCTTTCCTAAAGAGCCCCTCCTCTCCCTTATAAAAGGAGACCACTTCTACTCATTCCTCACACCTCTCAAGCCACTTGGCTCGTCCAAACCCTGCCCAAATAATCTCCCCACATCCCTCTCCTCCTCCTTGAAGCTTCCCCTTAGGCAGAAAGCATTTCAAGAAGTCCTTTGGTTCCAACCAAAGTGAGTTACCTAAATTAAAGGTAACGATTTCTCTTAAATTATTTTCATTTATTTTGCTTCTCCAACCCCCAAACTCTTTTTATTTACTTTCTTTTGTAACAACACCAGTATCCAAAATATACTAGGATGTTGTTATAATAAGGATTCAAACTACAGATACACACAACTCCATCTAATGGATGATGAACATAATGTTTCTGTGGATGGCAAACTAACGCCTCACGAAACGATGATTGTTCAAATACATCTTACCGCCTCTCATGGTGGCCATTATGATGGAACTGTAATTAAATATGATATTAATGATATATATTTTATATATAAGCTTATGTAATTCCATTTTATTTCATATCATTATTCGTTTCATGTTGTATATACATACGATAATTTCATTTGAGGAAGTGCGGACTACCGCCCCCTTAAAATGATATGACTCGTTCATACCACACATGGAACGTATAAAGGATGGTGTTAATGAACTTAAGTAACATATATAAAATATTATATTATACTGGAATAGTAATATACCTATGTATCATTTGGATTCGATTCTTTTAAAATAAAAATTAAATGGAAGTAGCGTTCGTGCGTACGTAGGGACTACCGTCTCCACGAACGCGATGAGATTCATTCTCCATCGTATCCATTCAAGTCTTATTCTCATTTTAGGGTTAAAAATAATGTTAATATCATTCTGATTATGAATAAGATATAATCTATCCATTACAAACATGTCTTACGTAACCAAACATTTAAGAAGAACGAATCGATTATCACCCGAAACGACGATAATACTAAGATATTATTAATAAAGCAATGTTAAAAGATCATATATGATATCATATTAATGTATATGATTCTTGTATGATTTAATAACAATTATTTCACCATTATACAGGAGGTTAACCTACCCCAACAAAGGAAAAGTACAAGGTAAGGGATTTTCTTATCTCACATTCAATTCCGTGAGATTTCCATTATTCGCCACTAAATTATTGAAAGTGGGGTATTGTGTACTGGCATTTGATATATATTATCATGATTATCTTTATATTCATGTTATTATGTAAATAATTTGGTGGTTATTAACTTTTGGCCATACGACTCATTTGATTAACGTGGTAAGTGGTTTTCATCTCACTCTTTATTTCCGTGAGATTCATGCCATATTTCCACTATTATCTTTTGTGTGGTGTATGTACTGCCCATAATTCTATTCTTTGTGTAATACACTTTACCTTATGTGTATTTACATTTTCATTGTATGATACCTCTTTCATGGGTTGTATGTTTCATAAGTTACCAAATTGATAAGGGTTTACTTCACAATCTCTTTAATATCCGAGGTTGTCTTTACGTAAGTATCTACATGGACATATTTACTATCCATGTCCATATTTCATAAAAGAGTTTTCAAAGGGATTATTTATAAGGGAACTTTTACTAAAACATCATTTTAAATGTTTTAAATATTTATTCTTCTAAATCATCCTCATTTATGTCCACGTTTTCAAAATGGTTTGTAAGGATTTATTTATATGAAAATGAATGTTTTAAAAGTGTTAATTCCATTCAAAAGTTTCAAAGTGGTATGGGACACTTTGATTCAAAAATGTATTTAAATGCCTTACTTTCTAAATTGTGTAACATTAAAATGTTTTCATGAAAAAGGGATATTTCTCTCAATAATTTTTAAAAAAACATTTTCATCTATGTCAACATCCTTTGACGGATTTTACGCTTATTTGAAGTTGATTTATTATGATTTAAATCTTCCATATTGTAATGAAGTTTTGTGATATGTTTGACTGTAGATGTGTCATTTATATAGCATTCATGGTTTATGAGTAAAGTATTGACATTTCGTATGCTAGTTCCAATAAGAATGTTTATGTTATATTTCAACCTTTACTTCATATGAATGTGTTGGACAAGTATGTTCCAGGTTGGGGACTGGTTAAAGTAAGCCCTCCAGGTTGGGGACTGGTAAAAGTAAGCCCTCCAGGTTAGGGACTGGTAAAAGTAAGCCCTCCGGTTTGGTCTCCGGTTATTAGAGGCACTCCGGGTTGGTGTCCGGTTATTAGAGGCACTCCGGGTTGGTGTCCGGTTATTAGAGGCACTCCGGGTTTGGGTTCCGGTTACAGTTATCCCCAAGGTCTTGGGACGAGGCATTGACTATGTGGTTATGATAGTCTGGCATTATGCATTCTAACATTATGAAAGTGGTTATTGATATTGCATGTGATTATTCGATTAGTAGAATATCCATGTGAACAAGTAAATGGCATTATTTCATTTTACTTTTGCCATACTATGTTGAAGTTCAAGTTTAAAAGGCTTTTGTTTTAGTAATTCATTGCCTTAAATGTTTATTCTTATTTTTGAATGTTCCGCTATATTGTTATCCTTACTGGGCATTTGATCTCACCCCTTTTCTATGTTTTATTTTTCCCAGGATGTGAAGATGTAAGTTATGAATGACCTGCAGGGATATTATGAGGGGATTATAGTGTGGACTATGGAAACATTATGTTGTTGTAGTAGTTTTTCATTTTATGATGTAATGTAAAATTTATGAATATATCTAGTGTTTCCAAGACTACTAAACCAATCGGTCTTTCGAGATTTGATCTTTCTTGTGATCATGCCAATGTTATGTAATAATGCACCGACTCTGGGTAACTGGGGTCGGGGCGTTACAGTTGGTATCAGAGGAAGTTTAGTACAAACCTTGGAAGCTAGATTTAGATGAACTCTGATTAGAGCACGTAGACCTAAGATGAACTTTGAGGATTAGTATAGAAGAACTTTCTAGAATTTTGGTATTGTAGATATTTTGTGAGTTTTCCGAGCAATACATCCCTGTCTGGATACGAGCAGGTAGAGGCGGCTCTGGCACAGATGTACCTAGGGGTAAAACCCGAAAACACCGCTTTGAGCTAGACTCGAACGGGAACTGGTGCACGACAACGGGCCTTGCTGCACTCTTGGTTACGACACTCCCGGGGGATATGCTTAGGATAATTCTCATTTTCTTTACAAATAATTATGAAGGGTTTATGAGTATATACTTCCTCAAAGAATTTTTTTTATGATTATGGATTATATCCATAAATAGTTAAATTTATGTTAAGTGTTTTATAAGTATGGGATTATGTATTTTGATTCATAAACTGATCTAGTGTGTGCCATTGTTTAGAAATGGCGCCCAGTAGAAGGAATGAGAACTCCAGAAATGCACATGATCCAAGGAGAAGGAAGGATCATATCTTTCATGGTCTTAAGCTAGAATTTATAAGAGAAATAGTCTCCCATGTATTATCATCATATGAAGAAATAATATCATGTGTTGATAAGATAAGTAAAGAGTTCACTGAGTCCTATGGCTTTGAAGGGAAGCAAGAGAAGAAAAGGATAGAAGAGAGAAATATGGATAAAGGGAAGAGGGAAAAGAAGAATTTTCCCATATGTGGTAACTATGGAAAGAAACACCCTGGAACATGCCTGAAAGGAATGGGAGTTTGTTATAAGTGTGGAGGAAAAGGGCACAAAGTACGTGACTGCAAGGGTAAGAAAATGGTTTCAAATGTACAATGCTTCATTTGCAAGGAGTTTGGACACTACGCGAACCTATGTCCCAGTAATCAGACTATGCCGCAAATGATGCTATTGGATAATAATCAAGTTATGATACTACCACAGATGAAGAGGAATTATTAGAGTTCTTATGTTGATTATGTCAATTGAGTGTTGTATCAACAATGTACTTGTTATAATAATTATGGAGTATATAAGGATTGTAATGTAGTACTATTTCATTAAGGACTTGATATTGTGTGGAACAAAGAAAAGTGACTCAATAGCAGGATAAATTTTTGGAAAATATATGGTTGAGAGAATGATAAACCATAATATAGTTCTGATACCGAGGTAGTGATTTTGGAATAATACATGATTGCTTTGGATAAATTATATTGGATATTCATGACTACCTTGGAACTGATTAATGATTTGTATATTCCATCATTATTGGGGTTTAAAACATTTTTGGATTGATGAAGTATATCCAGCATTCTATATGGAATAAGGGAGCATGAATGTAATCAATAAGGAATATGGTAATTTAGGATGTTTCAGTGTATTAAAAGAATACATGATGAAGGTATTCATATGCTATTACGAGGTAAAAAGGATCTACATTATGTTTACCTTCCTTATAAATGTTGGACTGTGAGTTTGGACAGAAGTATTTTGGATAGTTCTAGTTTAGATTATTTTGGATTGCCATAAAAGGACAACCCGGAGGTCGGGCGGCAACCCGTCGCGTCCGGCAAGGCTGCGAGACTTGAACCCG
The DNA here is from genome assembly GCA_963277665.1 of Viscum album. NCBI lineage: Eukaryota > Viridiplantae > Streptophyta > Magnoliopsida > Santalales > Viscaceae > Viscum > Viscum album. The sequence goes on from OY728130.1 coordinate 411,439,668, forward strand.
CAACCGAAGGGCGACAAGGGTGTATCACCTACCACTGGCCCATGAGATGTCCTGGATTAAATAATGTAGTTTTTATTAAAATATCTTGTAGATGAATTATAAATTCGTTTATTTTGGAACCCTATACGAATAGTGTAAATAGAATTTTTTACGTTCTATTATCTTTTAGAGTGAAATATGAGTTTGTGGTAGAAATTTATTAATGGATAAAACTCTAATTATAAAGTAAGTATATCTCCTTATGATCTTAGCCAATCTCATAAATAAATTCCTCAACATTAAGAAAAGGAACTTAGAACAAAAATGTTGTCCTAGATGGTACCTTAAATCATCACTAATTTATGGCTTTGGGATTGTTGGCCTTTTCATAGCCATGTTCTCTACCACTCTCCATCAGATAATTGATGGATAGATTTTTCTTCCATATCCATATTTTCCTACATGGAACCCTAGTATGTGTTATTTTCGGTAATCTTCATACTTTCCAATCTTTATTTAAAATAGGGGCCTCATTAATTAATTTTTCGATGTGGGATTTCAACTAATATATTTTGAAACGTCAAAAAATGTGTTATCCCAATACCCTATGTTTTGTTGAACCGATGGTATTTCAAATCATCATAGATTGATGATTTTAAGGACCTCAATTTTATACTTTTTTGTGATTGATGACCTCAATCACTACCTATAAATATTTACGTTTTTCCTCCAATTATATGTCTATAATTGCCACCAATGTTCTCCTAATAGAGATCATAATTTGGTGGTGATCCTTTCATTTCTCTTTTCCTCATATTAAGACTAAATTTTAGTAACCCAATTTCCGATGTGGGTTTTCCCACAAATATATTTTCTATTTTCAACCTTTTATTTTCGAAGAACAATTTCAAATTGTGAGGATGCAATTTATTGAAGGAGGGGAGAATGTAACACCCCAAGATTTCATAGTGTGTTATTTCTTCAAAATAATTCAATAACTTGCACTACACGCAACACCGAGTTCAATCACACCATGACTTAAAAAAACAAAAGCCATTCAAAAGAGGTTATGAATAGTATTATCTAAATTTTAAACTTTATATAATCCTTATAATTTTAAAATCCATATTATGAGTTTCTTAGATATAATGCAAGAACAAATTCATTTTCAGTATTGCACTTTTATCAACTTTTAATAGTGAACCCTTTTTAAATACAATATTTTAAACTTTTTGACTAAATGGGGACATAAAAAAAATTTAAAATGAAACATCCCAAGCTTCCACGGTACGCTTTCTTTGAATAATACAGTAGCGTGTGTTGTACGCAACCATGAGTTTTAACACACACCACAACCAATCAAACTAGCCGTTATGAATAGTAATACCTACTTTTCGAAATTATATATATTTTATATTTTAAAATGGACTTCATTTTTGGATTCGTAATATTGAAATTAGCCTAGGGTGAAATTTTGGTACTTTTCAGATAACTTTTATATTTTGATGAATAGTGAAAATTACTAAATTTTAATTAAAAACAAATTTTTTAATCAAAATAATTAATATTGATAAATTATGAATTTGAGTGGTTTTAAAGTATATTTAGAATATATTTTTACCATTTAATTTAATATTTGTCATTGGACATAATTTCACAATTAAATCAGACATAAACAAGTGTCAATCTTTTGATAGTTATTATCTCTTAAAAACACGCTTTTTATTTTAACAACGGGAATTAATTTTAAATTAATTTCTCCCACTTCTGTGTTTTGAATTTGGAAAAATGGATTACATATTTGGAATCAGGTGTCCAAATTATGTAAATAGGTAACTTTTATTTTTACACATTTTGAATAATTACTGCGGTAAATATTTTATTTACCATGGTTAAAGGGTAAATCCGGTAAATAAGGGTTAAAAAATAATATTATAATAATACAAAATTACCCTAAAACGTGTCCTAACCTTATTGGTGGACACATACCCGACCATGGGTATCCTTGGGTCTATTTTGGGACCCCTTAGAGCCACTTGTATGTGGTAGGGACACATTATATTAATAAAGTTAAAATAAAAATAAAAATGGCATAAGCTTACATCTTTTAGAAGAACAATTTTTACATAGGGTTATACATGTTGGATTTTCGATTATAAATATTCATTAGAAAGCTAAAAATATTTCCTACATAATGATATTTTATTTATAATTTTTAGACATCAAATAAGTTAAATTATTAATGACACAATAATGATGCAATGTTTACCTCATTAATAAATCATTTAAATAAATAAGATTATAATGATTAAAATATTATCTAAAACCTGTCCAATTCTTATTGGTTGATGTTATTTAGAAAATGAGTCATCTTATCTTCGACCTCAATGATTTTTGGACCATTATAAACCGAATATAATTATATTATAAAGTAATACTTTCACTCTTTCCTAAAGACCCCTCCTCTCCCTTATAAAAGGATACCACTTCTACTCATTCCTCACACCTCTCAAGCCACTTGGCTCGTCCAAAACCTACCCAAATAAGATCCCCACATCCCTCTCCTCCTCCTTGAAGCTTCCCCTTAGGCAGAAATCATTTCAAGAAGTCCTTTGGTTCCAACCAAAGTGAGTTACCTAAATTAAAGGTAACGATTTCTCTTAAATTATTTTCATTTATTTTGCTTCTCCAACCCCCAAACTCTTTTTATTTCCTTTCTTTTGTAAAAACACCAGTATCCACAATATACTAGGATGTTGTTATAAGAAGGATTCAAACTACACATACACACAACTCCATCTAATGGATGATGAACATAATGTTTCTGTGGATGGAAAACTAACGCCTCACGAAACGATGATTGTTCAAATACATCTTACCGCCTCTCATGGTGGCCATTATGATGGAACTGTAATTAAATATGATATTAATGATATATATTTTATATATAAGCTTCTGTAATTCCATTTTATTTCATATCATTATTCGTTTCATGTTGTATATACATACGATAATTTCATTTGAGGAAGTGCGGACTACCGCCCCCTTAAAATGATATGACTCGTTCATACCACACATGGAACGTATAAAGGATGGTGTTAATGAACTTAAGTAACATATATAAAATATTATATTATACTGGAATAGTAATATACCTATGTATCATTTGGATTCGATTCTTTTAAAATAAAAATTAAATGGAAGTAGCGTTCGTGCGTACGTACGGACTACCGTCTCCACGAACGCGATGAGATTCATTCTCCATCGTATCCATTCAAGTATTATTCTCATTTTAGGGTTAAAAATAATGTTAATATCATTCTGATTATAAATAAGATATAATCTATCCATTACAAACATGTCTTACGTAACCAAACATTTAAGAAGAACGAATCGATTATCACCCGAAACGACGATAATACTAAGATATTATTAATAAAGCAATGTTAAAAGATCATATATGATATCATATTAATGTATATGATTCTTTTATAATTTAATAAAAATTATTTCACCATTATACAGGAGGTTAACCTAACCCAACAAAGGAAAAGTACAAGGTAAGAGATTTTCTTATCTCACATTCAATTCCGTGAGATTTCCATTATTCACCACTAAATTATTGAAAGTGGTGTATTGTGTACTGGAATTTGATATATATTATCATGATTATATTTATATTCATGTTATTCTGTAAATAATTTGGTGGTTATTAACTTTTGGCCATACGACTCATTTGATTAACGTGGTAAGTGGTTTTTATCTCACTCTTTATTTCCGTGAGATTCATGCCATATTTCCACTATTATCTTTTGTGTGGTGTATGTACTGCCCATAATTGTATTCTTTGTGTAATACACTTTACCTTATGTGTATTTACATTTTCATTGTATGATACCTCTTTCATGGGTTGTATGTTTCATAAGTTACCAAATTGATAAGGGTTTACTTCACAATCTCTTTAATATCCGAGGTTGTCTTTACGTAAGTATCTACATGGACATATTTACTATCCATGTCCATATTTCATAAAAGAGTTTTCAAAGGGATTATTTCTAAGGGAACTTTTACTAAAACATCATTTTAAATGTTTTAAATATTTATTCTTCTAAATCATCCTCATTTATGTCCATGTTTTCAAAATGGTTTTTAAGGATTTATTTATATGAAAATGAATGTTTTAAAAGTGTTAATTCCATTCAAAAGTTTCAAAGTGGTATGAGACACTTTGATTCAGAAATGTATTTAAATGCCTTACTTTCTAAATTGTGTAACATTAAAATGTTTTCATGAAAAAGGGATATTTCTCTCAATAATTTTTAAAAAAACATTTTCATCTATGTCAACATCCTTTGACGGATTTTACGCTTATTTGAAGTTGATTTATTATGATTTAAATCTTCCATATTGTAATGAAGTTTTGTGATATGTTTGACTGTAGATGTGTCATTTATATAGCATTCATGGTTTATGAGTAAAGTATTGACACTTCGTATGCTAGTTCCAATAAGAATGTTTATGTTATATTTCAACCTTTACTTCATATGAATGTGTTGGACAAGTATGTTCCAGGTTGGGGACTGGTTAAAGTAAGCCCTCCAGGTTGGGGACTGGTAAAAGTAAGCCCTCCAGGTTAGGGACTGGTAAAAGTAAGCCCTCCAGTTTGGTCTCCAATTATTAGAGGCACTCCGGGTTGGTGTCCGGTTATTAGAGGCACTCCGGGTTGGTGTCCGGTTATTAGAGGCACTCCGGGTTTGGGTTCCGGTTACAGTTAGCCCCAAGGTCTTGGGACGAGGCCTTGACTATGTGGTTATGATAGTCTGGAATTATGCATTCCAACATTATGAAAGTGGTTATTGATATTGCATGTGATTATTCGATTAGTAGAATATCCATGTGAACAAGTAAATGGCATTATTTCATTTTACTTTTTCCATACTATGTTGAAGTTTAAGTTTAAAAGGCTTTTGTTTTAGTAATTCATTGCCTTAAATGTTTATGCTTATTTTTGAATGTTCCGCTATATTGTTATCCTTATTGGGAATTTGAACTCACCCCTTTTCTATGTTTTATTTTTTCCAGGATGTGAAGATGTAAGTTATGAATGACCTGCAGGGATATTATGAGGGGATTATAGTGTGGACTGTGGAAACATTATGTTGTTGTAGTATTTTTTCATTTTATGATGTAATGTAAAATTTATGAATATATCTAGTGTTTCCAAGGCTACTAAAACAATCGGTCTTTCGAGATTTTATCTTTCTTGTGATCATGCCAATGTTATGTAATAATGCACCGACTCTGGGTAACTGGGGTCGAGGCGTTACATTTATTTACCGGGTAGAAGAATCGTATTGATTCAATCGGACTAAAGAAGATTGTATTGAGTATTTGAGAAAAGTTTGAGTTTTGCAGATTGAGAATGGTTCCATCATACTGGGAAGATCGTATTGATTCAATTAGACTAAGAAATATCGTATCAAGTTTCTGGGAAAAGTTTTAGAAGTGAAAATTGAGTATGGAAGAATTGTATTGACTTCATCGAATTGAGAAAATTGGATCCAGCCAAATCAGACTGAGGTTTCAGACTGATCAATTGTGGAGCAGTTTCATCAAAATCTTTATTCTTTTGTTTGGATCAATTTTTTTTGTAAGAAACTTTGTAAATTGATAGAAGTTAGTACAATATTTCCCATCAGGAGATAAAAGGCATCTAACGGGAGCTGGAACAAGTTATATTCACTTCTTCATAATAGTGAAATTCCATAGACCCATGGGAGTGTCTATAACAAGGACATAGGTTCTTACATTGAGGTCGAACCTTATAAATCTTATGTGCTTTACTTTCTTTAGTACTTCTTCGTTCATGAGTATTTAATAAAATATGATAAGGAAATAAATCTTAATAGGTTGTAGTGGTTAAGTTTCTAAAAGTTTTGAAACTCATAAAAAGTGAACAACTAATTTAACCCCCCTTCTCAGTTGTTATTAGATCCTTTATAACTTTAATTGGTATCAGAGGGAGGTTCCCTTGTTGAATCCTTATCATGGATAATATCAATTTTATCAATATTATAAGAATTCCTATATTTGATGGAAAAAATTATTATGGATGAAAAAATAGGATGATTTCTTATCTCTTATCTCTTGGCATGGATTTTTTTGATGCTACTACTATTGGTTTTCCACCTATTGAGAAGGATGATCCTATGAAGTTTGATAATAAGAGAAATATAGAAGTTGATAGAAAGTCTAGAAATGCAATCCTTTTTTCCTTTTCAGAGAATTTTTATCAGAAGTTTATTGGTCTCAATACTTCAAAAAGTATATGGGACAAGATGGAAAGTATTTTCAAAGGGAATACTAAAGTGAAGGAAGAAAAGATACAAATATGTAGTAGTAAGTATGAAGACATCATAACTAGAAGATGAATAAACTATTGATGAATACTTCACCAGAGTAAATGATTTTTTTTACAACATCAGAGGATTCATATATATCTTGTAAGATTATACAATTGTGAAGAAACTTATGTGAAACTTCTTGGATAGGTTTGATTCTAAAATTTCATCTTTAAAAGATTAAGATGATTTATCTATTGATTAATTTCATAACTTTCTTATTGCTTATGAAATAAGGAAATATTCAATGTTTAAAAATAAGATGAAAGATGAAATGGCTTTTGAAGCTATGAGAAAGATGAAAATCAAAGATGTTGAAGAATCTGATCCTTGCGAGTCTGAAGATAAGGAAGATGATGAGTTGAATGATAATATTATGTCTCTTATCTCTAAAAACCATCGAAGAGGAAGAGTAAAATATGGAGGTAAAATTCCTCTCAATTTTTTTTAGTGTGGTGGAATCATACACTTTTCTATGAATCACCCCAAGAAGAAAGTTGGATAATATCAAAATGATTTCAATGAAAAAAACTCTATGGAAGAATTGGAACAAAAATGATAAAGAAGAAAAGTCATAGAATAAATATAATAAGAATTTTATTGAAACAAAAAAGGTATGTTGAGTAAGAAAGTTGAATCAGACTCAAATGAAAATAATAATTCTAAAGATGAAAGTTCAAAAAAAAAAAAATCAGAACCTTCATCGCAAAAGTTGATAAAACAAAATATTCCTTACATAGTGAAGAAGGTGGTGAAGAATCTTATATAGAGTATCAACTCAGAATAGAAATTGTTGTATGTATTGAGAAAAAAACTCTTAATAAAGAAATTAGAGTAATAAAGAATGATTATGAAGATGTTTATGATGGAATAAAAGATTTCATCAAGCAATAGGAGTAATACATTGAAGAGATATTAAGTTACAAACTTAGAATTGTTGAATAGGGAAAGATGGATAAAGATCTTAGTAAGAACCTGGAAGCTAAAGAATAAGAAGTTAACAATTTTCAATCAAAACTTCTTGATTACAAAAGTACCTTGAGGAAGATGAATGAAAATTTTAAAAAATCTTTAGAAGTAAAGGCTGATACTTATAAAGTTGATGAGAAGGCTCAATATGAGAATCAGGTGAAATCTTCACTCACTAGAATTAATGTTTCATCTGATTATTTTAAAATTTCAGGTTCTGTAAAAGTTTTTGGAAAATATTGGGTGGAGAAAGGATGTGAGAAACCTATAAAATCTACAAAAGTATAAAAATCACTCAAAAGAAAAGATGGTCCACATCCTGAGTATGTTAGAGTTGAAAGAAGTTACAAACCTCAACAAAGTTTCTATAGAGAAAGATCATTCTTGAATAGAAAATAAAGATATGATGGATATTATTGTTGTTGTGGAATATATGGGTATAAAGCTTATAATTGTTGGCACAACTTATCTCTACCCAGAAGAAGGTTTGAGAAAAGTGGAATAAATAATGAAAGTAGAACGAGTAACTTTCTTAATTTATAGAAAGTTGAAAAGTCAAATTCTCAAGATATTAGAAAATTTCCCACAAAAAATAAATTTGAACATTTTAAATAAGTTTATGGAAGATTTGATCAGTCTGGTAATCATTCCGAAAGATGTATGAAACTACTTCTGGAACAAGTTTCTTATGGTATAAAGGAAAAAGAAGTTAAAAAGAAGAAAATTGAGTAATGAGATTTTGTTGTTGAGACAACTTTGAAAGAAAGTAAAAGGAACAAACCATGGATACTTTATGGTGGTTTTTCTTCACATATTATAGGTAATATAAAAATATTGAAACATGTTAAAAGTTATGATGGAGGATCATTTACCTTTGGTAATGATAGTTCCTTAAAAACCAGAGGAATATGAATGATTAAGATTGAATCAAAAAAGTTGAAATCTAAGGAAGTTTTATTTTTTGATGGGGTAAAACATAAATTACTTAGTATAAGTCAAATTTGTGATGATGGAAAATAATTTGTTTTTAGAAAATATTTTTGTATCATTAAAAGTGTGAAAGATGGAAAATTTAATTCAAAAGGATAAAGAACCAGTGGTAATATCTTTCAAACAGGATAATTTAACACCTCCTATTACTTGAGTGCTGAAGATGAAAAACAATTGTGGCATCGAAGACTTGGGCACATTGGAAAGAAAAATATGAAAAAACTTTCTAAAGTTGATTCCATTTGAAACTTTACAAAATTGAAAATAAGAAAATAAGATGTTTTTTTAACTTTTCAAAATGAGAAGATGACTAACAAAAGTCATAAAAGATTTGAGATTCAATCTACCAGACCACTTGAGCTTATTCATTTTGATTTATGTGGGTCGATGAGACATCAATCAACAAAAGGAGATTTATAATTTATCATTTTTATTGATAATTTCACTCGGATTACAAACATTATTTTTATGAAGAACAAGTCAAAGTCTATTGAAATGTTCAAATTATTTAGAAAAGATGTTGAGAAAGAAATGGGGGTTTCCATAAAGAAGTTGAGAACATATAATGGTACTGAATTCACAAACAATAATTTTAAAAATTATATGAGAAATCATGGTATCAAATATCAATATAGTGATCTCTATAATCCAAAACAAAATGGAGTAGCATAATGAAAGAATGAAAGTTTGGTGGAAATGAGAATAATTATATTAGAAGAATACAAACTTTCAAAATTCTATTAGAGAGAAGCTGTTAGTATTGCTGTACATATTCAAAATATATGCTAATTGAGACTGGAAACAAACATGAATCCTTATGAAATGTGGTATAACAAAAAACTTTCATTGAAATACTTTAAAGTTTTTAGAAGTCCATGTTTGCTCAAAATCAAAAATCTAGATCCAGGAAAGCTTGATGAGAAATCAGAGGAAGGAACTTTTATGGGTTATTCACCAAATTCAAGAATTTACAAATGTTAGAACAAAAATTTACAAAATTTGGTAGACTCATATGATGTGAAAGTAATTAAAAATAAAAATTCCTTAACAAAGGTCATTGAGAATACTGAGGAGGATAAACTGAAGATTTCCATCAATAGTGAAAGTAAGTCAAAACATCCTTATCAAGATTCAGATGAATCGCGTGATGAGGAAAGTGAATCTGGGAGGGAAACATTAAAATATCCTACCTTATAAAAAAATATTTAGTCCTAAATCATCATTGGAATTTAGAAGGCTTCAGTTTAGACCATAAAAAAGTTGATATTAGAAAATCAGACTTCACTTATCTAAAAAGTTGAACCAGAATAAATTTCAGAAGTGATTCAATACAAATAATGGTTAGATTTTAGGAATGTAGAGTTGGATCATATTGAGAAAAATTAAACATGAGAACTTGTTACTCATCCAAAAAATAAAAAAGTTATCAGAATAAAGTGGGTCTATAGAAACAAGTTGAATAAACATGGATAAGTTTCAAGAAACAAAGATAAACTTGTTTGTAAAGTCTATACATATGTGGAAGGTGTGTATTTTGAAGAAATTTTTTCCCCAATTTCAATATTAGAAATTATTAGAATGTTTCTTTTGGTGCCTGCACATTGGAATTACAGATTTTATCAAATGGATGTAAATTCAACGTTCTTAAATGGCGAGATTGAGGATGAAGTTTAAATTGAACAACCTTGTGGTTTTCAACTTGATAATGATGAAAACAAGGTTTTTAGATTGAAGAAATCCTTGTATGGATTGAAACAAGACCCATATACGTGGTATTCTATACTTGAAAATTATTTGAGAATGTTGAACTTTTCTAAAGGAAAAGTTGATAGAAAATTATATGTGAAAGATGTTGACTCTGAAACTCTAATTGTAATTGTTTATGTGGATGATATAATTTTTTCTGGGGATAGAGAAGATGTTTGTAAAACATTTTTTGATGAAATGAATAAGAATTTTGAAATGTATATATTAGGAGAATTAACTTTATTCCTTGGATTACAAGTTCAGAAAAAGGAAAAATAAATTTTCTTATCTCAAGAAAAGTATACTAGGGAATTGTTAAAGAAGTTTGGGATGATAGAATCCAAATAAGTTTATACTCCTATTTTAGTGAGCAAAAAGTTGAGTAAAGATGAATCCAGAATAAATGTGAATCAGAAAGACTTTAATAAGCTGATAGGAAATCTTCTTTACCTTACAATATTAAGGCCTGATATTGTTTATGCTGTGAATTTGTGTGCAAGGTATCAAAGTAATCTGAAATAATCACATATGTTGGTAGTAAATAGGATTCTGAGATATGTCAAAGGAAAAACTTCACATGGGTTGTTATATAAAATAAATTATGAGATGAATTTACATGGTTACACTGATGCCGATTGGGTTGGAGATTATAATGATAGAAAATCAACCACAGAAGGAACATTTTTCTTAGGTAAATGTTGTGTGGGTTAGTATAGTAAAAAAAATTCAGTAACATTGAGCATAGATGAATCCAAATATGTTGTAGCTACTCAGGCTTGTACTCAAATATTGTGGATTAAAGTTTTGCAGGAAGATTTTAAAGTAAAAGTTTCTAAACCATTAAAGATAACTTGTGACAATCAGAGTGAAATCGATCTTTCTAAAAATCATATCCAACATTCAAGATCAAAACACATTAATATAAAGTTTCACTTTATAAAAGAAAAATTTGTTGTTGGAGATTTTATGCTGGAATATATCTGAACAAATTATCAAATTGATGATATTTCAAAAAAATCCATGCCGAAAGAAATATTTGTGGAATTGAGGCTTCAACTTCATGTTCAGCCTCCTCCCATGAATTCCTAAACCTCATAAGGAAGTTCCCCCACTATGCTTTAGATTATATTGACAAAGTGGGAGAGAAATACTTTGTAAGAAGTTTTTACTTATCTTTCATTAATGAATCTGAAGCCGTGGTTATCATAAAATGGGGGAGAGAAAAATAAAAGTGATGGATATTTTATATTTATACAGGATTCCTTCTAAAAAATCACTTTATCCAATAGTGTGGTGTCAAGACACTCTCTTTTAAGAAATTTTACATTTTGATAAAAGTTAAAAACTTGAGTTGTTTACAAAAGTTGAGTTGTGAACAATTTTTGAGAGTTGAAATAGTTTTTAAAAAGGGGTTTCAACAAATACAAATGGGAAGATTGAAGAACCTTTGTGATAAATTCTGTTAACAAAGTTTTTGTATTTTTTGGCAACTAACCTTTTTTTTATAAGAATATTTTTTTTATTCAAGAATTAGACCCAGCTCATCATAATAAGTTTTGTAAGAAAGTTGAAAGTTGATGAATGTTTAAACCCAAACATAAAGGGGGATATTTTTTTAATAAAGATGTTTTCTAGAATTAGAGGATCAGAATAAGAATCACCCAAATCATATTATCAGATCCATCTACATCATATTCAGATCATCAGATCCAAAATAATTGGAGGTAGAAATTGTTGTTTTTTGGAAGTTTATCTTTACCATAATCAGAGAAAGAAAGAAGTTGTAGAGTTATAAAGATAGAAGTTGCTGAGTACAGAAGTCATATTATTGCTGAAGAGTTTTGAAAGAATATTGTGAATTCAGGAGTTAGAAAGTTTTCGTACTTTATAAACCAAGTTAGATGATGATTTTCTGATAATGAAGTTCTTATAAATCATGAAACATACTCATGATAAAATCTTTTGAAGAAATGGAGGAATCATGTTTATTGAATTGGTTCTAGTGATCAAGATAAAGTTTTCATCAGATCCAAAATTACTAGAAATAGAAGATTAGATCCAAAAGTTAGAATGTGTGAAGTTGATAAAGTTTTAAGAAGTTCAAAGTTTCTAAGTGGATTCATTATTGAATATTTTTGATCATTATGGAAAAATCATCGAAATGGGGTTTCCATTGTAATGGGAAAATCCATCGTAATGGGAATTTCATCGTAATGAGAATTCCATTGTTATGAGGATTCCATCATACTGATTATGAGAAGGAAACATATCATAATGAGCTGAAAAAGAAATGAAGATCACAATGAGTTGAGAAATAAAGGCAGATCGTAATGAGCTGAGAAAGAAAGGCAGATCATAATGAGCTGAAGAAGAAAGGAAGATCTTAATTAACTGATAAATTAAGGTAGATCGTAATGAACTGAGAAAGAAAAGTATATCATAATGAGTTGAGGAAGTTGAATTTTAGGAAGTTACATCAGACTAAAGAAAGGTTAGAAAGTCTGAGAAGGTTGATTATGGAGAAGAAGATATGTGAAGAGTTGAAGTGGTCAAACTTGATATTCAATTCAGTATAAATCTCAGATAAATATGAGAAGGTTTAAAGAAGTCAAAGTGAAGTTTAAATTTGAGTAATTTTGGATTTTTTTAAATTTGAGGAAGTGGGGAAAGTTTTCACGTTTCCAACATTTTCTTTCTTAGTCGCCTATAAATAGTTTCTCAATTCATTCACACTTTATAACTTTTATGTAAGCAGAAAATGAGGAGCACTGAAGAATTTGAGTGAAAGTTATTTCCTAAATGAGATATCAAAATAAGATCAGCCACCTGAAATTTTTGTTTACTGGAAAGAAGAATCATATTGAGTCAATTAGACTGAAGAAGATCGTATTGAAAATTTGAGTAGAGTTTGAGTTTTTCAGATTGAGAATGGGTTTATCATATTGAGAAGATTGTATTGAGTCTATCAGAATGAGAAATATCATATTGAGTTTCTGATTAGAGTTTGAGAAGTGAAAATTGAGTAAGGAAGAATCATATTGACTTCATCAGATTGAGAAAATCGGATCTAGCCAAATTAGACTAAGGATTCAGATTGAGCAATTATGGATCAGTTTTAAAAAAGTCTTTATTATTTTGTTTGGATCAATTGTTTTTTAAGAATCTTTTTAAACATATGGGATTTAGTATAATCTTTCCTATCAAGAGATAGAAGGTGTCTAATGGGAGTTGGCACAAGTCGTATTCACTTCTTCATAATAGTGAATTTCTATAGACCCATGGGAGTGGCTATGGAAAGGATGTAGGTTATCACACTGAGACCGAACCTTGTAAATCATGTGTGCTTTACTTGCTTTCCTACTTTTTTATTCATGAGTATTTACTAAAAGTTGATAAGGAAATAAATCTTAATAGGTTTCAAGGGTTAAGTTTCTAATTATTTTGAAAATCATAAAAAGTTATCAACTGATTCAACCCCCCTTCTTAGTTGTTATTTGATCCTTTGGAAATTCAATCTTCAGTGCTAATTTTTTCACTCCCTTATAAACTGATAAAGAGATCCTTATATAGTAAAAGATCCCTAATAGATTCACCAATCAAAAAAATTATTGTTCATTCCCTCACACAAACCTATATTTGTATGACTTCCCTTTACAACATCACATATAAATTTTCCTTTCATGGATCACATATAATAATTGGATCTTGAACACAAATGATGTATCTCCATGTGATCCTTTTTTAATATCTCATATTTTCCATGTATTATTTTTAGATATTATATGGATTATTTTTGAGACCAGGTGCTGAGACAGCGTGTGATTCTGAGGCCTAGTGTTCCTAGAACAAATGTTTGAAAAATATTAAAATATTTAATATCAAAAGAATATGATTTTCCAGAAAAAGTGGAATAACTCTTAAACAGGTGCTCGAATCAGAAATTTGAGGGCATCATTGAGTTCAAAATATCAGCTTTACCCTAGGCACGACCTAACATTTGTTGGCATAGGTTGTCTGTGAAAAATCTATCAGGGGTGCATAATTGATAAAATAAATTAAAAGTTTTTTTTATATTTTTATTTAGTGAAATGACTTGATCCTTTATAAGTATATAGATATTGATTTTGTCTTAGGGTTGGTCGCTAAACCCTAGATACCTAGATTCAATTGGAGGATAGCATTCTTGGCAGATGAAAATGGATCATGATCAGATCGTGGATCGTCACGCCATCAGAGTTGGAGGATCTCATCAATGGTGAAAATGAAACCGTTCTTCATCAATGATCGATCCAAACTCTAGGTAAGACATGTAATTTCATTGGTTTATTCCCCATTCTTTATTTCTATGATGAATATGAATCAATCTATAAATAGATTGATTCAAGGATCATGCGTATTACGAGATGAGATTTATTCTATGGAATTTATTTGATCTAATTCTCTAACCCAAATCCTTTGTTCTTGATCATTGGACAAGAATGCTTGGAAAAAAATTATAAACATTTTTTCTTGTGACTTTCCTCCCTCCGTTCTTCTCATTCTTTGCTGGTTGGATCCCTGTGGTCCCGACTCGACGTTATTGGGTGGTTCCGAACTCAATAAGACGCCCGATTTTGAGGGAAATCAACAACCAAGGTTGGATTAGTGTAGATCAGGACCCAAGGAGTTCGAATCTATGATCATTCCATTTTTTGGGCATCAGAGGAGGCGCGGTGGTCTGCAGAAGGGACCACCGGAACGCGAAAATGAAATCGGTGGCCGGCAGCGGTGCACGATGGTGTCCCACGTGCGAGCTGTGGAGCCACATGCGCCTGTGGAGGGGGGCTATGTGGGTCGGAGGTCGCAGGACCGTGGAAGACGTGGTGGATGCAGTAGGGCTGGAAGAGTCAGACATGGTGGTAGATGTAGATCGAACCGGTGGGCCGGGCCATGCCAGTGGGTCGAGTTAGACAGGATGGACCCAGTTCAGATCTAGGGTAACTGAGGAAAAGCCCTGTGGTGGTTGACCACAACAATCAACCGTGGTGGTCGACTGTGGATTTGTGATAGCTTGAGCTGCCACGGGTGCACCGAATGCATGATTGGTCTGTAGGCGGTCAACCATGATGGTCAACTACAACGGTCAGTCCACAGTAAGTTGGTACACGTGGTAGGTGGACCAAACATGGTGGTAGGTGGACTGAATGTGACAGTAGGTGGACCGACTACGACAGTAGGTGGACCAACCGCGGTGGTAGGTTTGTAGGCTCTGACAGGTCTGCGGGAAACTTCATCTAAATGGTCATAACTCCTAAACAGAGCATCCAAATGATGTGATGTCATCAGAAATGTGACCTTGATTTTAATATGGTCAATTAAATACCAATGTTGGCCATCTTTTTTGGATATTATGCTCTTCTATTTCCTAATTTGGACCAATATAGGTCGAGTGCATTCCCTTGGTCATATCCTTGAGGGTACAATACTTTATTACATCCACATCATTGGATTGTAATCCCATCTAGATGTCGAGTCTATGATAGATTTGTGGAATCCATCTATGAGACTGGAGTGAGATCCTCTATCATCCCTAGTGGAGTTTGTGGAATGAATGTGACCTCCTTGAGTAGGAGGTTGATCCTCCATCTAGAGGGTCACATCAGTAAGGTATGTAGAATCATTGGCATTTGATCCCCTACGCAGTGGATTGATCCATATTGAGTTCATGGTGCCCCCAGTAGTTCTGGGTGTGACCCCCCTCTTTGTGTATCATAGTTTTCTTTGAAAAATGTGTTCTCTTTGAGTGATTCACAAATGACCTATACCTCTTCTTCAAGTTTCTTCAGTGATATCATGACTTTAGGAGTGACTTCTCCTAGAATGATCATTTCTTTGAGTGGAATCCTATGGCTAGCTGTTGGTTATGACTGACTGATAGCGTGGAGTCTCTCCTAAGTATATCTAGGTTTTTATTCTTCTTGTAACTATTATCCATTGTTACATATTGTATTGAGATGACTATAGTTGGTGATTCATGTTTAGTGTTTGCAGGGTGTCCTAATGAGTATTTTTATACTCACCCCTATACAGACTTTTATTGCACATGTCATGTCTTGTGTAGATAGTGGCCCTTTTGACGATGTTCTAGGAGGATCAAGAGTAAGTGGAGCATAGCTGGATCTGGGTAGACCGAGGTGTTTACCGAGAGCATACCTTTGACGTAGTCCTCACCCTTAGAGAAGGTTGGACTCTTTACAATTTCAATTGGACTTGTGTAAAACTCTTTTGGTAGGATTTTATTTGGACTTGTTTACTTTTCCTTTATTTACTATTGTACTCTGATTGTGAGATCTTATTTGTATGCATGCATTCTTTCAGTTGTTTTAAATTTTAGCATTGGGTGGCTTGGAGATGTGTGTGTGTGTACAAGTACTTAGAAAAGTGACTCCCATTTGTGGGAAATTACTACTCGATGCTAGTCACTAGACCCTGGCCTATCAGAGAAGGGATTGGGGTAGTCATGGAATGGCCCCCTCTGGGATGGGCCGCAACACCTTTCATGGATGTGCAACTCATACTCTGCGAACTTATTATGTTATCTATCTTCCACTTACTACTTTCAAAAGCCATCTTCCATGAACTTCCTATGCAAATTTTCTTACCATGTAACTCATACAGGGTTGTATAAGTACTACATAGTTGTGTACCTATTACTTTTAAACCCATCATTTTCCATTTTTTGTACAATTCCTAAACTCCTCCAAGTACTTCCAGAACCAAACTGCACTTGGAATGTTGTTAACCAACTTTGTACACAAGCCAATAATCTTTGTTAACAAACACAATCCCTAAAAAATCAAAATATAAAATTGAAGGATTTTTGAAAACAAAATCCCCCTTTGGGTTTATTGAAAATGATTTACAGTCCTTAACCATACTATTGATAAATCTTGCACACTTTCTTATTCAAACACCATTCACACTTCTACAACTCTAGATAGTGATCAAAGACTTACTCAACACATACTATAATCCCACTTGAGTTAATATTAGTGTGAGAAACAAGAGTATCATGAAATATCATCAATGAATTATTTCGTTTTTGATACCACATGTTGAACCATGTTCAAATCTCGGAACCACTTTTTTGACCACACTTGGTAAAATTATTACATCATGAACCTGAAGTCCATCCTTTCATGATTTTTATTCAATAGTATAAAAACTTCAACACCATGTCTATATTTACCCAAATCTCATGTTATAATGTTTCTTTTCAATGTAAACCAAAATCCAATATGCCTTTGATATAGCACAATATTTGCTTCAACACCAACAAGCGTCTTTCTTTGGGATTACTTTGATATCTTACAACTTGAAAAGTGTAAAACAAAATATCAGTCTATGTTATTGTTAATCATAATATAATTCTAATAATTTTTCTATATTTTGAGAGACTGACCTATTTTCCATCATCATCCCTTAAAAACTTCATCCAGGTAGCAACCGATGATATCATTACCTTTGAATTCTCTATTCCAAATCTTCTTAGAACCTCCTTGTAATATTTAGATTGAGATATGAATGTTCTATTCCATCCTTGAAACACCTGTAGGCCAAGAAAAATTATCAACTCTAAAATCATCAACATTTAGAATTTATATTTCATGAATTTTGAAAAATTATTTCATAACACCCCAATTTTTTTAAAAAGAAAACTATATTTGATAGCATATACTACACACAACACCAAGCCTAAATGAATCATGAAATATTATTATTTAAATATGACTGTTAGAACCTAGCCATTAAATTAGTGGGTATGAATAGGATTAACTAATTTATGAAATATATAAATGTCCTACTCAAAATAATATATTGATACCTGCTCATTAAATAATCACTCATTTTTAGTAAAGTCATTTTATTATTCAAAAAAAATGTTTTCTTCAAAAATTATTTTTATTGATTTTATGTGAAAATATTATAATTAATTTATAGAAATTTTAAAAATATTATTTTATTAAAAGGATATAAATTTTTTAAATAATCATATTAAAATTAGTTTATGGTGAAATTTTGAGTTTTTTCGGAAAAGTTTGTTTTTTCAATGAATAGTGAAAAATGTTGATTTTTATTGAAAAAATATTTTCTTTTAAAGTACTTAAAAATAAAAATTATATTTTTTATTAGTTTTAAAATTTAATTAGTTCATTTTTATTAAAAAAAATCCAATTATAGCCTTTGGAATGAATTTTATACTTGAATTTGGTATAAGCACACTTTTAGACTTAAAAGGAATTATTCTAAAAAACGTTTTTTCATTACATTTTTCATTTTAATATTAAATTAATTTACACCAATTTTAAAAATTCAACCTTTAATAATGGATTTAATATATTGAATCATGAGGTCAAAATTTGGTAAATAGGTCCCTTTTTATTTTTGGTTATTATGAATATTAACCATAGTAAATAATTGTCACCATGATAAAGATAAATCATATAATTAGGGTTAAAAATAATATGATAAGGACTAAAAAATGAACCTAACACTTTATTTTATCCTATTTTATCAGTTTAGTTTTTCCATGTCAATCCAATTTTTGAAAATATTGCAAATTCATGACATATTTCTTTGATTTTGACCTTTATACCATTTTATGTAAAGAAAAGTAAAAAATGTATTTCTATTTGTTTTATTATCTCTAATTTTTTACATAGGGATAAACTGAGGCTATGTTCAGTTCTAAAATTTTAATTTAAAAGATAGATTATTTTTTTATCATGGTAATTTATTTTTAATTTTCATATATGAAATAATTACCTTAAATGCTTACGTGACACCGACACAACATTTATTCAATTAAAAGAAAAATAAAATAAATGATTTTAAAAATGTTAAAAGTAATATAATTTGAATGAATTATTATGTATACATTTTATAGATAAAAATAATATATTATATAGGTTTTAATGGATCATATTCGAATTCTATTGTTTTCATGTTGTTTTGAAAGTGAAATTAAATGAATAGTTACAAAAAATAACATCAATGTTATTTTATAATAAATAATATTTTATTAAATAATTAAAATTTCTAAAAATACCATATTTTCCCAAGTTATTGGTATATATTTGAAAATATAAAATATGGTCCATTTATGGGCTAATTTTCCTTTTATAGTCACTATATTGACCCCTAAAGAGTAAAAAACTTTGATATTGCAGTAATTTTCAAAAATGCTTAACGTGGCTTAAAACAAAAAGATAAGGGTAAAAACCTAATATAATTTTTTTCAAATTTTATTTAATGATAGTATTTTGAAAAATCATTATACTATCTTATAATTATATTAATTTGGATCCTTTTTCCATGAAAATTAATTTATATTAGTTTAATTTTTTATGTAATTTCAAGAGTGCCCTCCCCTCACTTATAAAAGGGAACATCCTATCCTATTTTATTCACACTTAAAAAATATTATAGTTCAAAAAATACCTACCTAAATACCTTCCTAAAATCCCTCCACACATTCTAGAGATCTTGGTTTGGGAATAATACCAACCTTAGAGGGTTTACGATGTAAAGAAAAGAAAGTTGTCCGGAGAAGTGGTATGATCTTTAACCGAATGTTTTAGTTTATTTCTTCTTATTCATCATTAAAATAATATTAAACATGTTAAAATAAAAAAAATTATATTTCATATACTTATATGTTTTTATGTTAATGGAATAAACTATATCCTTTCCTCTTTTATCAAATGGTAAACAAAACCATCATTCGTGTTTACAACAGACTATCGCCTCGCGGACCGATGTAATTTTTTTCCATTACTTCCTATCATTAATGGTTATAATGATGAATTTAATGTTTATATACTATATTCATGACATAATTAACATTTTTAAAATATAATATATCATCTTTTTTCTTACCTTTCCATCCACTGAAAAATGATAACGTAATTCGTGCGTACGTGTGGATTATCACCTCCACAATATGATGTGATTGTTTTTTCATCACTGAATCACATGGATGATACATATAAGTATATTTAAAGAATTAAAATGTTATTTAATAAATAATTATAATTATGTAAATATAAAATAACACCTACCTTCTTTCCATCATGATCATTGGAAAAATGGAAACGTTATTCATGCATACGTATGACCTACCACCTCCATGATTGTTAGATAATTAATTTTTCATAACCATCTTTATTGGTTGGTTTTAAAAGTACAATTTATGTATAAAAATGATAATTATTTCATTATTATTATTTTTAGATGATGGAATAATTATCTTTTTGACTATAGTCAACCTACAAAATCCATTTAGGACATAAAAGGTGAATATCTTCAAAACATCCTATGAGAACATAATTGATTAAGTAATTATGTATAACATGGTAACAAATAAAAAAAAATAATTAACCTAAAAAAGGATATTAATAAAGTAAATAATTAACAAAATTTTATTATTTAGGAAGATAAAGAACATACTTGACAAGTCAGACTCAATGTAAGAACCACCTTACTTTAAAAACCTTATTTTAAATATTTTATATATTTATTTTATAAATATTTCTCTTCCATGTACATATTATTAAAAATAATTTATATATGTAATTATATGGAAATAAATGAATTATAAATAAAATTTTATGTCTCTTTCTTACGAAGGTTTTCAAAAGAAATCTTTTTATGGAACATTTTGACTTTCTTTATAAAAGACAAAAAGAATGTTCTATTTTAACGTATACGAAGTCAATGTTTTTTCCCACCATAATAACCAGTATTTTATGTTTGGATTTCTTTATAATATTCCATGTTTTCTTCAAAGAGAAACCCTATATCCCTTTTTTTTAGGTATTTTAAAAAAGGGTTTTAAATGGAATGAATATTTCGATATCTGTAAATGTTTTTCTTATGGGTGTAAGGAATATTTTTACAAATATGAAATAATTCATGTATTAGGATTATGTTATGGTTATTTAGAGTTATATATGATTATGAGAGGTTCTATTATAAACCAAGGATGAGTTATTCCATTATAAACCCAGGATGGGTGGTTCTGTTATAAACTGAGGATGGGCAGATCCATTATAAACCAATTATGGGTGGGTTCATTATAATCCTCCAATGCATTGAGTAATGACCATGATGGAAGTTAACTATGAAAATTATTACATTTTTTATAGTGATATGAAAATGATGTCCCAATTGACCTACATGGTTTATTTTTATTTTTATGGTATTTTTTATGAAAATATCACGATTTCACAAGGTAAACTAATGAGCTTATTCTTAAAGGAAGGTATATACTACTTCTTAAGGGTGAAATGTATAAATTTTTTTTGAAAAAGTTTTCATAAGTTTTTAATTATTTTAAAGGAAACTGTGTGTTTTTTATTTTTTCCTTTAATATTTCTTATGAAATGTTTTATGAAAAGATTTGGGCAGAAAGGTTGATTTCTTGGGAAATGAAATTTTTATTTTGAGCCCAAAGTTTATTTTTGAAAAAGACAATTTTTTATAAGTATTCATGAACTAATGTGTTTCTTTATTTATTTTTATGTCCCTTACTGAGCTTTTTATGATCATTCAAGGTTTTAAAATGTTTTTCACATGGTTTTAAGGACGAGTAGGGACAAAGATGAGGTCAAGATGAAAATTGTGAAGATGTGTCATGAAAAGAAAACTTGTTATATATTAAAAGTTTTATTTTGTGGAAAAAATTGATACTAAGTGAAAGAGTCCACTTTATGATGTAATATTTATTTATATAAGAATGATGGTCTAATTATCTAAAAATATAAACCATTAATATTATAAAATGTAATAGAATGTATTCTTGAATAAAAACTCAAGATTATGTAATGTTTAAGGCCAAGTCCTTATAATTGGTATCATAGGAAAGGTTTAGATATTTTTAGAGATTAATGTGTTTTCATGTGAGATTAACTTAATAGTTTTGGATACCATCACGTGTTTATAATTTTAAGGTTGATCATAAGTTCAAAGGTATATACACCCCCTTTTTAGGTTTTAATTGATGGGATTTTAAGGTGATTAATGATAATTTTGGAGATGTTTTATTGGGTTGATGTATATGTAACCCTTAGGTTTAATGTGAAAGATTATTTCATAAGAACACAATTAAATTTTTGGGGATGTAAGATAAAAGTTATGAGATAACCTTTAAAGTTAAAAAATTCATTAATTTTAAAGTTATTAAGTTTATCTTTGAGTGTGTTCATCATATTTTGGGAACATATGTTTTATCATATAGATAATCATGATATTTAAAAGTGATTTAGTGAGTAAGTGATTAATGTTATATAAGAAGAAGTTTACTTTTTTTGGTAACCTTATATGATAAAGGTAAATAGAATATTGTGATAAAGGTTTAATTATCTTTTGGAATCATATATGATTTTATTGAGGCTTTATAGTGATATAGGTTATTTATATAAATTATTAGCATATTTTAGAGATTATATGATTTGGGCACATGAATTTTTGGATATATGAATTTATGAGTGACTAACGTTGATTGGAGATAAATATTAAATTAATATCAGAAGAATATGTGATCAAATCATTCTATTTTTTGGGTTTTGAACTTTTTTGGGAATATTTTAAAGAATTTTTTGGTTAGTTATTTCTCAAATGATTTAAGTTGAACTTTGTGTGTTATTTTTGAGGCTTTGGAGATTCATGTAGTATTTATTCATATGAAGGTTTGTTATTTTGTGGAATTATATTACCTTGTGCTAACCATTTTGGTTTTGATTAATGTCAAAAGATAGAAGAAATATCTTATTACCCTTTTGTGGATTATGTGATCCATTAGAAGTTTATTTTAGTGCTTCATGCATGAAATATTCATCACGAATACAAATTGTTTGGAGAAAAAGATGATATTATGGTGGAAATTTATGAAAGGATAAAATTGTACTTGTTAAGTAAGTATATTTAGTTATGTTCTCAGTCTAAATAGTAATGGAATTCCTCAACTCTCAGAAAAGGATCTTGAAACAAAAATGTTATCCTATTACCTTTATTTTCAATGAATCAATGGTATTTTTACCCCAATTTAGTTTATAGTTTTGTGGTCATTAAATTTCTCATGACCATTCAATTTCCTAAGATCTATATTCTCTATCACACTCTATAATTATTTTGGATATTATTTTTCCTCCATGTCCATATTTTAACTTCCCACTAATTTTCTCCTATTTGGAAACTTAGTTATGTGTCATTATAGATGACCATTGCATATCCTTTTCCCTCTTTTCAATAGGAAGTTTTATTAAACCTTTTTATAATGTGGGGTTTCAATAAAGGTATTTTTAGATTTAAAACCCTTGATTAGTGAGATCAAGTTCAAATTATAAGGATATAATTTATTAATGGGGTGGGGGGGATGAAACACCCTAATATTTTTAAAAAGAAAACTATATTTGATAGTGTATATGACACAGAACACTGAGCCTAAAAAGACTATGGAATATTATTATTTAAACATGACTATTATAACCTAACCATTAAATTAGCTGGTATGAATTGGATTAACTACTTTATGAAATATATAAAGCTCCTAATCAATATAAATGTATTGATAATTTCTTAGTAAAAAATCACTCAATTTTTAGTAAAGTATTTTTATTCTTCAAAAATATATTTTATTCAAAAATGGGTTTTATTGATTTTTTAAGAAAATATTTTAATTAATTTATGGAACTTTTAGAAATTTTATCAAAAAGGTTAGGGTAGAGCCCTTTTTATTAAAAAATGAAGAAAAGGGAAGAAAAAATGAGGCTGTATGGGGTCATACAATAAAAATTAACTCATGAAAATAATAAATAAATAAGACAATCAAATATCATAGTCACAATAGGAAACATCATAATCACCATACCAATCAGAATCATAATCCAAAGGACCATGTGACCTGGTAACTATAGTTGGCTTCAGATATGAGTAATCTTTTCTGTGTCTTGTTTTCCTAGGATGAATAGATTCAAAAGATATAATTTTTGAAATATTAATATCAAAATTATCTTATGGTGAACTTTTGAGTTTTTTTTCGAAAAAGTTTGATTTTTTCAATGAATAGTGAAAAACACTAACTTTTATTGAAAACTATATTTTCTTTTAAAGTATTTACAAAGTAAAGTTTTATTTAGGATTAGTATTAAAATTTCATGAGGACTTTTTTACTAAACATAGTTCAATTATAGTATTTGAAATTAATTTTATACTTTAATTTTTTATAAATACATTTTTATACTTAAAAAGGCATTTTTCTAAAAAAACTGCTTTTTGTTGCATTTTGCGTTAATATTAAATTAATTTCAAAAACTTATAGAAATTGAATATTGAAAAATTTATTCCATATTTTGAATTATGGTGTCCAAATTTGGTAAATATGAACCTTTTATTTTTAGTCATTATTAATAATAACCGTAATAAATAATTGTCACCATAATAAGGGTAAATCAAGTAATTAAGGTTATATGATAAGGACTAAAATGACCCTAATAGTTGAATTTATCATATTTCTTGAGTTGATTTCATCTATATCCATAAAATTTTAAAAAATTTAGAAACTTTGCATCATATTTATTTTAATTTGAGCTTTATATTATTTTATATAAAGGAAAGTAAAAAATGTCACTCTTTATTTTATTATCTATAAATTTTTGAGATAGAGATAAATAGAGGATATGTTTGGTAATAAAAAGTTAATTTTAAAGATAAATATTTTTTTACCATGTTATTTTTTTAAAATTTTTAGGGATGAAATAATTACCTTAAATGCTTACGCAACACCATCGAACTGTTTATTCAATTAATAGGAAAATAAAATAAATAATTTTAAAAATTTTAGAAGTAATATAATTTGAGTGAATTATTATTTACCATGAATTTTATAGATAAAAATATCATATTAGAGAGGTTTTATCTGATTATATTTGAATTCCATTATTTTCATTTTTTTTTCAAAGTCAAATTAAATGAACAGTTCTAAAAATGGCATTAATGTTATTTTATAATACATAATATTTTATTAAATGATTTAAAATTATTAAAAATCCTATATTCATCCAAGTTATTGGTGTATGTTTTAAAATATAAACTACAGTCCATTTATGGTCTAATTTTCCTTTTACAGCAACTATATTGACCCCTAAAGAGTAAACAAATTTGTTATCATGGTAATTATTAAAAATGGTTAACGTGGGTTAAAATAAAGAGATAAGGGTAGAAAACAAATATAAACTTGAAAAACTTTTATCAAATGATATTATTTTTACCAATAATGATCCTATATTAGAATTATATCTATTTAAACCCTTTTCCCATGAAAATTAATTTATATTAATTTAATATTTTAATAAATTCCAAGTGTGCCCCTCCCCTCACTTATAAAAGGACACGTCATCTACTCTTTTCTTCACAATTCATAAGCCTTTTATTTTGGTAAATATATGAAAAAATACCTTCCTAAAATACCTAACCATGTTTTATAGGTCTTTTTTTTGGTTCGGATACTAACCTTATAGGGTTTAAGGTGTGAATTAAAAGAAGTTGTCTGAAAAATAGGTTTAATCTTTAACCGAATGTTTTAGTATTATTTATTATTCTACCATCTTAAAATATTCTTAAAAAATTATGAAATAAAAACAATAATATATTACATATACTCAAATGCTGTTATGTTAATGTAATAACCTATATCCATCTCCACTTCTATTAAATGGGAAACAAAACTGTCGTTCATATGTATGGAGGACTACCACCTCGTGAACTGATGTAATTCGTTTTCCATCACCGCTTCTCAAAGATGGTTATAATTATGGATTTATATTTATATATTATATTAATGAAATAATTATAATTATTAAAATATAATATATCAACTTTTTTCTTATCATTCCATCTATTGAAAAATGATAACGTCCTTGTGCATACGTGTGGGATACCACCTCCATGAAGCAATGCGATCTATTTTTCATCACCACATCACATGGATGGTATATATAAGTATTTTTAAAGAAGTAATATTTTATTTATGAAATAATTATAATTTATTAAAGTTAAAATATTACTTACCTTATTTCCATCATGATCATTAGAAAAATGGAAATTTTACTCATTCATACGTTTGACCTACCATCTCCATGATTCTAACATAGTTCATTTTTCATAACCATATTTCATACTTGGATTTAAAATTATAATTTATGTATAAAAATTATAATTATTTAATGATTATTATTATTTATATGATATAATAATTATCTCTTTGGCCATATTCAACCTACTAAATCCATTTAGGACATACGATCCAAATATCATCAAAACATCCGATGAGAACTTAATTGATTAATTAATTATTTATAAAATATTAAAAAATAAAATAAAATAAATAATAAAATTTAAAAATGTTTTTAAGTAAGTAAATAATTATCATAATTTTATTATTTAGAAATATAAAGAACGTAATTGATGATACAAACTTAAGGTAAGGGACACTTTAATTTAAAAATATCATTTTAAATATTTTAAATATTTATTTTTTAAATCTTTATCTTCCATGTAAATATTCTTAAAAATATTTTTTATATGTATTTATATGGTAATAAATTATTTATAAAGGAAATTTTATCTCTCTTTATTATAAATGTTTTAAAAAGGAATCTTTTTATGGAATGTTTTGACTTTCTTTATAAAATACAAAAATGTACTATTTTAACATATATGACATCAATGGTTTTTCCCATCACCATAACTATTATTTTATGTCTGTATTAATTTATAATATTCCACGTTTTCTTCCAAAAAAACCTATTTACCTTTGTTCTAATTATTTTCAAAAATATTTTTAAATGGAATAGATATTTTGATATCTGGAAATGTTTTGATTATGGGTGTAAGGAATATTTTTATAAGTATGCAAGATTTCATGTGTTATGATTATGTTATAATTCTTGGGAATTATTTATGATGATGAGTGGTTCTATTATAAAACAAGTATGGGTGGTTATGTTATATACCAAGGATATTTGGTTCTGTTATAAACCAAGGATGGGTGGTTCTGTCATAATCCAAGGATGGGTGGTTATGTTTTAAACCAGGGATGGGAGAGGCTGTTATAGACCTCAAATGAATTGGATAGTAATCATGATAGAAGTTTACCATGTAGGTTATTCCATTTTTAATAGTGATATGAAAATAATTTCCCAACTTAACTACATGATTTATTTATTCTTGTTATGGTATTTTTTATGAAAATATTATGATTTCAAAAGGTAAGAAAATGAGCTTATGTTACATGGAAGTTATATGATACTTCGTAAGGGTAAAATGTATAACTTTTTTTGAAAAGGTTTTCATAAGTTTTTCATGATTGAAAAAGAACATTTTTGAGTTTCATTTTGATTTTAATATTTTTATGAAATTTTTTCTGTAAATATTTGGTTAGAAAAGTTTATTTCCTATGTAGTAAAATTTTTATTTTGAGACCAAAGTTTATTTTTGAAAAATGAACTTTTTTATAACTATTACTTAACTAATAGGTTCTTTATTTCTTTTTTTGTACTTTACTGATATTTTTGTGATCATTACATGTTTTAATTTTTTTTCATAGGTTCTTAAGGATTATTAGGGACATAGATGAGGTCAAGATAAAAATTTTGAAGACGTTTCATGAAAATAAAAATTATTATATATTAAAAGTTTTATTTTATAGGGAAAATGAAAACTAAGTGGAAGTTTCCACTTTGTGATGTAATATTTATTTATATAAGAATGATGGCATAATTATCTAAAAATATAAACCATAAAGATCCTTGAATGTAAGTGAATAAACTCTTGACTCAAAACTCAAGATTATGTAATGTTTAAGGATGAGTCCTTAGGGATTTCACTATTCTTTGTTTGATCCATCAATGATTATATCATCTACATATACCGACACAACCATATTTTGATCACTCTCATTGTTGATATAGAGATTTTAATCAATTCCAATATAATGGAAACCAATCTTTTTCAATTATTGATCTAGTCTTGAATACCACACTCTTGGTACTTTCTTTAGTTTATAAAGTAAAATTTTCAGCTGAAGAACTTTTTTCTCATCTTAATGGATAAGAAAACCATTAGACTTCTTGATGTACACCTATTCTTCTATTACTCCATTTAGAAATGGTGACTTAATGTCCATATATAATATATTGAATTTACTTTTCACTACCATGGATAAGAACAGTTAAATCATCTCTAACCTTTCCATGGGTGAAAAAGTTTCATTTACATCGATGCCATTAATATGGGAGTATCTATTGCATACCAGCTGTTCCTTGTTTTAAATCATCATGCCGATTTTATTTATTTTGTTACAAAAAACCCATTTGTTTGTGATTTTATTCTTATCCATCATCCTGGAAATAGTCTCTCATAACCGATTCATTTAATTTTGGTCAAGTTCCTCATTCATAATTTGAAAACAATTCCCATCTTTAGTATCCTCTAAAAAACATTTTGGTTCTACTTGAGTTAAGAGTGAGGTTTTCTATAGAGTCTTCATTATTTTTATTTTCACTGGTGATATCCAATCACTGATGATATACCATTAAAATATTTCAAATATGAGATTTGACTATATAGATACACATCTAAATTATCTCTTCAAATCATTGATTCCTTCTTCTAAATATTCCTTATCCCATTATACCCCCTTGATATGCTCACATTTTCATAACTTTCATCTAGAAACTACTCACTATTTTTTAAAAAATTCTTCTCATTCTCAACTATAGCGGAATCATTACTTCAGAAAAACTTCCCTAGACATTCAGTGAAGAATTTATATTCACTAAACCAGTCCTCCCACAAATCCGGAACCTTAACCTTTTATCTTTCTCCTAAGTTGATATTTATTGTAATATGGAATCATTTATAAATGTTTTTTTTGTAATTTTCTATTATTTTTATGTTTTATGTGTGATTTTCATTTTCTATTTCTAAGAATATCCATTTTTATAATACTATTATTATTTTTTCTTAAGTAACATTTACATACAGTTCTGTGAAAAATTAAATGTATTCTATTTCATTTTTATAATTTATTTTTGATCTCACAAAAGGGGAATAAATCTAAAAAACATAAAATTTACAAATATACTTTAACAATGTCCTATGTAAAAATTCGTTTGATATTTACAACCCTGTTAGTTTTGTGTTTCTTTAATTCTTTAGGTTTTGTGATAATAAAAAAGGGGGATATTATTGGGCCTACAAATATTTATCTAAAAAGTTTTCATTTATTTTTTATGGTCATAAATACCCTCATTTTTTTACTTATAAAGTTATTTTGAGTGTATTTCAGGATTATATTTAATTGAATTATTACTTTATTTTCCTACAATTATATAAGTATTTTTATTTTATCTTTATATTGAGTAAAATGTCATTCAAAAAAATATTCTAGAAATTTTAAAGGATTCTAGAATAACTTTTTGTATAGTGAAATTTAAACCTAACATTGGTATCCAAACCCACTTTTGAGATGAACATTATGTTTGGGAACCAAAATTTTCTCAAGGAACCTCACATTTGAGTACCTAATGTTTGATATGCACCTAACATAAAAAAACTCATGTTGTTAATATACCTAATATTGAGAACTAAGCATTAGTATTATGCTCCACATTATGTAACTCTATGTTTGGAATCAATAGTACATTGAAAACCATACTTTTAGAGCCATCCTCATGTAGGTTTATCCTTATGTTGATCCAGTCATCTGTGGGATTTACATTTTAAATTATTATGAGATTTATGATATGATTTACATAAAGTAAATTTATTGATAAAGTGATTCAAATACCATTTCATAAGATCTTAACTAAATTATTAATTCATTACATTATTTAAGGGATGTTATGATTTTCTAAGGATGATTAAAATTCATATTTTAATAATGCCATGTGTTTTGAAATCATAGATCATCTAAAAACTTTTCTAGATATGTTTGACTAGAATTAAATCAGAATTCTTGTTTATTCTCAAAAGATATATTTGGAATTGTGTTGATCTTTTTTTTATAAAAATAAGTCTCTATGAATCTCAACAATAGATTAATTTGTTTTATTTTTTAAGGGAAGTAATGATTTTCCATGGCTGGTTAAATTCAAATTTCAAGAATATTGTGTATTTTGAAATCATGGATTATCTAGATTTTTTTATGGATCAGTTTGACCAAAATTAATTTGATATTATTTTTTATTCTCAATGGATATATCTGGATATGTTGTTTATATTATTTTAACTCTATAATTCTTTTAAGCTATGTGATATGAATCTATTAGAAAATACATTAGAACTTTCTGATTATTAGGGAGATTATTCTTTCTGCTATTACTATTGTACATATATATTATTCATCTACTATAATATATTAAATATTTTCAGGACTACACTTTGGATATATACATGTTATATTAATATGCTTCTATGTGTTTCTTTCTGTTACTGCAAAGGTAGGATTTATCCCTGTTTTTTTATCTAAATATTTTCTATGGAAATTTTGTATTTTCTTATTGAGGAATGAAATGTGAATATATTCATATTTTCTTTTAAATATATCTTCATCCATTAGACAAGTCATCTAAATATAAATACTTTCAAAGAAAATTTCTCCAACCAAATATAATATCTTTTGTTTCTAAACACTTAGGTGTGGAATGTTTTGAGGACTACTGGTTGTACCACTTTAAGACCTTGTAAAATCTTTTGTAACAAGTTATAGTTTCTCTCACTAAAATTTCAAGATATTTTGGAAAAATATCTATTATTGAAAATCACCTATCTCACAGAGTGAGTGTTGGTGGAGTTGAATATGATATCTTTGTTCCTTGAACCACTATAAAAATTATGTCCCCTTATTTTATTTTTCTACTGTATGCTTTGTTTAAATAAAGGATAACAGATTCACTTCTAAGATCAAGGGATATTGGTTTTAAATTTATAAATTGTTTTTTAAAAGGACACAATCCACCCTCTTGCATCTTCATCATTATTCTATTTCAACAATTGGTATTACATGAGTGATCTATTAAAGATCTCTTATAACTCTAGTAAGTTTGAGTTAAAGATCTAGAAAAAAATAATGTTAATGGATGATCTTAAAGAAGGTATGACTATGATTAGGGATCCATATTTTAATGGTGAGAATTATGGATACTAGAAAAACTACATGGTCATATATTTAAAAAATCTTAGTTTAAAAGTTTATTTGAAGGCTGTAAAGCCATATGAAATTTTTAAGGATGAACTAGAAAATGGGATGCTATAAAAGAAACTGAATATGATCTAAATTCTAGGTCCACAAACACAATTATTTTTGAACTTATAACAGATGAGTTTAATCATGTTTCTCAATGTACTTCTGGTTATGAAATGTGGTAGAAAATAGTTGTTGCCTATGAGGGAACAAATAATGACATAAAATTGAGGTACAATACTTATAAATTGAAGTTGGATAATTTTAGAATGTATAAAGATGAAAGTATCACATAGATGAATGAAAGTTTGATAGAGATAGTCAATGGTGTTGCTTTACTAGGAACATCAATTCCTGAACCATTTCAATCTTTTAAAGTTCATAGGGTTTTTTCTATGATATGGAATAGTATTTTAGCTATAATCAGACAATCAAATTATGTCAAATATTTAAAGATGAAGGAATTGATTAGTACTCTCATGATATATGAATCTGAGATTCAATCCGAGGTTGAGGATCATAGAATGATCAAAAAATAAAATAGATCTCTCAATTTTTTTATTCCCAAAGGTGAAAATAAGTCAAAGGAGGATTTTATATCCTCAAATGATTCAAACTTTTCAAATTTAGAAGGGGAGTTTAGACAGTTAGTTAAAAGATTCAACAAGCTGTAATAAAGGGAGAAAGGTTTTTAGGAAACTATTTAATGACTAAAATAAAAGTGGTTCTGATCTAAAATAATTCATTTGTTATGAATGAAAATAGATGGGACATATCAAACCTAGTTTCTCTTAGTTGAAGAAAATAATAAAAATAGAGGAAAAGAAGCTTCAAATGAAATATGATTATGATAGAAAAGGGAATAAATCCATAAAGGATTCCTAGAGTGTATATATAGATTCTAGTAGTTCTTACTATTCTAAATATAATAAATAAAAATCAAATATGAAAGTAAATATGTGATTTATGGATAAAGGAGTTAAGGTAAAATATTACTACTCTTCCATTTATGATTCTAATTTTGAAACCTATTCAAATGATATATTAATTGATTATTATTCCATATTGTAAGAGAAATATGAAACATTGAGGAAAATAATAAACCTCTAAAGAATATTCAAAATTTTATCATAAGTAAGAAAGATACTATGCTAAAATCCCCATAGTTGGTGGTGGGGTGGTAATGTTTTTAGTGGGGAGGGGGGGGGGGGTGAGGGGGCAGGTCATGGGATCAAGTCCACAAGCCAAAATGTTTACTTTGATTTTATTCCTTGTGCTATGTTCTATGGTGTAAAATGTAACTGAGATATTATACTATTCTAAAACAAAAATTATATTTGAAATAAAAATTAAATAAAACCACTTCATCCTAAAATTAAATAGTTTATTACTGAATTAGAATTCATAAAAAGTGTTTCTAGTGTGCTTAAAAAAGTATAAGACATTTTGAATAAAATTATTAGAAATAATGTTCATAAGAAATAAAGATATGGAATAGGTGGTTATGGTAAAAAACCTAAACTGTATAGAAATTATTTTGTTCTAAGCTTAAAAAATCCTAACAAATATAAAATCACTTGTTTTTATTGTGGATTTAAAGGCCATTTTTCTAATTATTTTTTCTTAATAAATCCATGAATCATTAGTTTAAATAAATATTATATTTCTAGAAACTTATCTAAAGTTAATTCTTGGGTTTCTGGTAAAACAAAAAAAACCTGGTTTCCTAAATCCCTTCTTGATGACATTGAATGACTCAAAAGCATTTGGATTCCAAAAAAAATTCTTGTTTGATATTTTTTGGGTGAAAATCCATAGTTATGGAAATTTCATATAGTATATGGACAATGGATATTAAAGACAAATGAATAGAGACTTTTCCAACTTTCATGTGCTATTTAATGTTGGTGGAGCTTTTGTTACCTTTAGTGACAATGTTAAAGGAAATATCATTGGAGTTAGGATAGTTGAATATCCAAAATCTATCTTGATCAATATGGTTATCTATGTTCAAGGGTTGAAGTATAACTTGATAAGTATTTATCAACTCTATTATGATGGATTTATTATTTATTTCTCTAATAATTCTTGTTCTTATCTAATAATAAATTGATTAAGTTTAGATCACCTAGAACAAAAAAAGTTTATACTTTGGACCTTAGTTCCTTATGTGAAGAAAATGTGAACTATTTAAATACTGAAGAAAATAAATCCTGGATATGTCACATAATACTTGGTCATTATAATATATATTTTTCCTATCAAAATTATCTTATAAGATGTTAGTTTCTAATCTACCATGTCTTAAGTTTTATGATAAAATACTTGTGATGCATTTAAAATTGGAAAGTAGCATAAGTCATATTTCAAATCAATAAACAAGGTTGATATATCTAAACCCTTAGAAATTATCAATATGGATTTTTTGACCCTATAGAGTAGCAATATTGGATGAAATATTCTTTTTTTTATTTGTTAGTTGATAACTTTTCCATATTTATTTGGGTTTAATTTTTGAAACTTAAAATTTAAGATTTTTCATTATTTATAAGTTTTCATAAGTTAGTTCAAAATGAAAAATATTTTAAAATAATTTCATTAAGAAGTGATCATAGAGGAGAATTTTAGAATCAACAATTTAATTATTTTTTATCAAATTTGGGTATTAAAAAAACTTTTTATGCTCCACGAACACCTAAAAAAAATGGGATTACTGAAAGAATAAATAAAACTATTCAAGAAATGGATAGAACTGTGATAAATGAGTATATTCTTCCTACTTATTTATGGGAATAATCTATTAATAAAAAATTTCATATCATGAATAGTGTTTTAATTAAACTAATTCTTAAAAATAAACCTTATGATTTATGGAATAATAGAAATCCTAGAGCTGGGTACTTGAAAGCTTTTGGATTCAAGGTGTATATCTTGAATACTAAGAAAAACCTTGATAAGTTTGATCCAAAATCCGAAGAATGAATATTTATTTGTTATTATTCTACTTCTAAATCTTATAGAGTGTTTAATAAAAAGTTAAGGATAATTTAAGAATCCATTCACGTGAATTTTGATGAAAGTGACTCATTTGATCACACTAAAATACAGAAAAATGAATCTATTAATCCCTTAAATAACTTGAGACTTGATTCTTCTAATGATAATTTTGAAAGTAAAATAGAACATGAATATGATCAATCTAGGTCTGAAGGAAATGAAACTAAGGAACTTAAAAGTTTCTTACCATAAAAAACTAGGAATTTAAAGAACCATTATTTAGAGACTATTATAGGATATCTTGATAAAAAAGTTAAAACTAGGATTAATATTGGAAACCTAGTTGATTTATCTCTATTTCTATCATAGTTTGAAAATAAATCTATAGAATAATCCTTATATGATGAGAATTGGGTACTGGCTATGCATGAGGAGTCAAATTGGTTTAAGAGAAATAGATTTTAGGAATTAGTTTATAGGCCCTTGGACCATCCCGTGATAAGAACTAAATGGGTGTTAAGAACAAGAAAGATGATCAAGGTATAATTACTAGGAACAAATCTAGACTAGTTTTTAAGGGTCACAATCAGGAGGAAATTATATATTATGAGGAGAAATTTTCCACTGTTTCTAGGCTTGAATATATTAGAATCCTTTTAGTATATGTATCTCATATGAATTTTAAATTATTCTAGATGGATGTTAAATATTCCTTTTAAAATTGTTATTTAATGAAGTAAGACTATATTGAACAACCCCTGGTTTTAAAATTACATATTTTCTAAATTCTATTTTCAAACTTATTGAATCTCTTTATGATCCTAAACAAGAACCAAGGGCTTGGTATGAGAGGTTAAGTTATTTTATTTTAGAAAAGTATTTTTATATAGGATTGGTTGATACTTCTATTTTTAACAAAATCTATTCAACTAATATTTTATTAGTACAAATTTGTGTAGATGATTTTATTTTTAGTTTTACTAAACGAAAACTTTTTAATGAATTTTTAAAACTTATTAAAAAAGTGTTTGAAATGAGTATGATGAGAGAATTAAATTTATTTCTTGTATTTAAAAATTTTCAAAAGTATTTGTGATTTTTTCTAATCAAAGTAAATATATTATTAATTTTTTGAAAAAGTTTTTCTTGAAAATAGTAATCCATGCACAACTCCTATATATAGTAATATAAAACTTGATTTGGATGTAGCTGAAAAAAAAGTTGATAATAAGTTATATAGAGAGGTATGATTGGTAATATATTATATCTTACTAATAATATTAGACCAAATAAAATGTTTATTGTTTGATTATATGCAATATTTTATTCAAATCCAAAAAATAGCCTCATCTAATTGCTGTTGAAAGGATTTTTAGATATTTTAAAGGAACTATTTCTTTATCTTTTCTTTATTCCAAAATCCTATGGTTTTTATTTAATTTTATATTCAAATATTGATTTTAGAGGTTGTATATTATATGTAAAATTTAGCGACTCTGGTTTTTCTGTGTAAGACTTTGGAATATTTCTAGGAATATTTCCAAAGCTAGGTGATGAGTCAGTATGGGATTCCAGGGCTGGGAGAGCTTTGATGCAGTGATATTAAAAATATTAAAAATATTTTATCACAAACACATAATTTATTTGCAAACATGGAATAAATCATGAGTGTAGACTTGGATCGGAAATCTGAGACAACATTTGAGTTTAGAACATGGTGTTCACCCTAGACATGGCATAAAAATTTTCAGCACTGGGAGTATGGTCGAGGGTGTGAATTGGTGGGGGTGTTGAGTGGATGTTTATTAATTTAATAAAAAATTAAATGAATACGCCCTCCCCCTTTGGTGTGTTCATGACAGAGGGATAAACCTCCCCCCTTTTGGAGAGGTGGTCAAACTGAGGCAAAAACAAGGTGAGAAGGTGACACCGATCTTCGATCTTGATGGATATTTCTCCCAGAGCATGGTTTAACAAATTTAGATCTTGTATCTACACTTGAATCTTTAGTGTTTCACCACTAATTTGGAGGATTTTAGTTTTATTTCCCAATCCACATTTTACTTCATTGTTTTAAGGTTTTACATCCCTTAGAAAACTGATAGGGACCCCATGGGGGTCGATCTATGGGTTTTAGTGGAAACTGGGGTGTTTCAGGTAGCTCATAGGGAATTCCCATTTATAATTACTGATCAAACGACATGTAGTGCAGGGTCACATGTTGTATGTTCTTCCTGTTCAGTGAATAATAACTTTTGGGGACTACACGCCATGTATTGGGGTACATGTCATGTAGTGATCCCAGGTCGTGTGGCCGAGGGACATGGATAGGGTATCCATGTCAAGGGAAATGGTAGTCTGACACTACATGGACCTAGTACGCAGACACGAGGTGCAGTACATGGAAACAAGCTGAGGACATTTCTAGGGTCCCGAGTGAGGCGATACACACTGTGTACCCCATGTACATGCCATCTAATATCACATGGCTAGCCAATCCATGTGGAAGAGGACACGACCAGGTGTTTAGGTGGGGTCACATGCCATGTGGACCCCAATACATGCCATTTATTGTTCATAGTATCTTCTAACTAATGTATCTCCTTCTTTGGGGCTCATATTTAGGCCTATGAGAAGCCTATCCTGAGTAGTTTTTCACGTAGATCATAATGATAGCCTTCATGGTGGCTTTTGAGATATGATGTGGCATGATTAGAGAACGATGTTGAGTTATCAGTGCTTGATCATAGGGAGTGATTAGGGTAGATCATTGGAGATATTTCAGGGTCGGTACCCTTCTTTATCATCTTAGGAAGTGCCCCCCCTAGACTCTTAGGCTGGTAGAGTGGTGCTCCACTATAATAGTAGGGTGAGGGTCCTGTACATGTGGAAGTGTTGTGATGTGAGGTTTAATGAACATGATTATCCTTTGATCGATGCTTGAATGATGTGGGTGATTAGTGTGGTTTATCAGAGAGAGACACTAGGATTGGTGCTCCCCTATCAGATCAGGGTGTGGGTTTCCTTTACCTCTCAAATTGGTAGAGATGGAACTCCCTCACAGTGGGCACAAGTCCTCTACCTATAGAATAGTTCTCTCAAGGCTGGTACTCCCCTATAATATTAGGGTGTGGGTCCTCTATATCATTTTTGTAGTTAGTGACAGAGTTCCCCTATCACATCAGGGTGCGAGACCTCTATACTTATTGTAAAGATAGATCAGGTACTCCCCCTTTTTACAAGGGTGCAATTCCTCTATTCATGGAGTAGGTACTCCCTTGTCGCACTAAGGCATGGGTCCTCCACATGTGATGTATAGATAGACTGGGTACTACCCATTCATACCATGGTGTTGCTCTTATATCCATGAATTCAGTACTTGTAATATCCCGCCCCTCCTCATTGGATTGAGAAGGAAGTGGAACATTACTTGGCCTTAAGCTACATCTCGAAGATGCCGAAGGCTGGAAATAAATGCTGAAGGGCTTCAAACACAATTTAGGGGACGATTTACCCTTTGAATATAAAACATCCAACAAAAAACCATAACCAAATAAAACACTACATGATGCATGGATAAATAAAAGACAACTCAAAAATATCATTTATATCAAACCAATCAAATAGTACCATAATGGTAGACAAACTAAAATCATGGTAAATAGAAAAATACAAGATTATCAAAAATAAAATACAACCAAAAGATTCCAAAGATCCACATTCTCCAAGATCCAACTACATTAAACATCCTAAGTATCATGAAGTAGTGCTAAAGATGTATGATACTTTAAAATTTCCCATGTACTGATAGATAATATCCACAAAAGCATCAATGTGCCAAATTAGGGCTGAGTACTAAAACTTAGTAGGTTTTCCCCAATGACTTATTTACTCAAAATACTAGGATAAAACATGTCAAAAACATTTATATAAAATAATTTTTATAAAAAATTTCTAAAACAATTTATATAAAAATATAAATAAGTGCCACTAAAATAGTTTTCTCAAAACAATATCAAGTTCCAAGGGAAGCACAAAACAATGTTTCAAAACCATTTCATAAGTTTTATTTTGGAATAACCATTCCATTCCACACATCCACACAACCAACCATGCATGAAAACTGAAAGAGGGGGAAAGCCCTGAAACTTATCCATACTAATAATGATGGGGTATAATTATTACCCTAATCCAGCCCAAATGAATTTTGACGGGGGAGAGCCCTAACACTTATCCATCCCGTTCATAATGAGGGAGACTCCTGACCCTTATCCATCCCAAATGCACATGAACAAACACAACCATTTTTCCCAAAACCCATGCCAAAACAATCATGACAAACCCATTTTAATGCCAAAACCATTTTAATAAAAAAATCTTTTATTGAAAACCTTTTCAAAAAACCTTCTTCCATGAATCAAGCCAAGAAACTATTTTAAAATCAATATTTTAAAATAGTTTAAAAAAGAACTTTTCACAAAAAAATCAATAATCCCAGAAACCATTACTAAATAAGGTTTCCAATGAGATTTTCACAATAATTTCACAATCAATTTATATAAAAACAACCAATTTGAAATCAATCCTTCATATTCTAAATATATAAGTCGATAGGGAAGCCATCTACCTCGAGAGTTTTGTAAAAAATGATAAACGACATAAAAAACACCACAAAAAATAGGTTGAATCTCTATGAACCCACCTTGGATCTCCCCCATATCATAAAAAGGCCAAATAAAAACATATTTGGCATCCAAAACCTTAGATATACCCATAGCGGGTGAA
The DNA here is from genome assembly GCA_963277665.1 of Viscum album. Lineage (NCBI taxonomy): Eukaryota > Viridiplantae > Streptophyta > Magnoliopsida > Santalales > Viscaceae > Viscum > Viscum album. The sequence goes on from OY728130.1 coordinate 411,478,818, forward strand.
AATATAAGAACCTGAGAGAGAGGGTGAAGTATATCTAAGAAAACATCAATAATAATCAAGAACAATCACATAATACAAGGAATCGTCTTCGAATCACCAAGATAAGCCTTCATATAACCTTTGAATCAATGGAAGAACCCTACTTAACCTTTGAGAGAGAAAAATCCCAAGTTAGGTCTCTATATAAGGAAAAAAGGGGGTTAAAAACTTAATCCGACCTAGATCCAATTTTTAAGGATCTTGTTTTTAACCACACATGGTTTAGTTGATTAAGTAATTATGTATAACATGGTAACAAATAAAACAAAATAAATAATTAACCTAAAAATGGATATTAATAAAGTAAATAATTAACATAATTTTATTATTTAGGAAGATAAAGAATGTACTTGACAAGTGAGACTCAATGTAAGATCCACCTTACTTTAAAAACCTCATTTTAAATATTTTAAATATTTATTTTATAAATATTTCTCTTCCATGTCCATATTATTAAAAATAATTTCTACATGTAATTATATGGACATAAATGAATTTTAAATGAAATTTTATGTCTCTTTCTTACAAATATTTTCAAAAGAAATATTTTTAGGGAATATTTTTACTTTCTTTATAAAAGACAAAAATAATGTTCTATTTTAACGTATACGACGTCAACGTTTTTTCCCACCACAATAACCAGTATTTTATGTTTTGATTCCTTTATAATATTCCATGTTTTCTTCAAAGAAAAACCCCATTTCCCTTTGTTTTAGGTATTTTTAAAAAGGGTTTTAAATGGAATGAATATTTCGATATCTGTAAATGTTTTTCTTATGGGTGTAAGAAATATTTTTACAAATATTAAAGAATTCATGTATTATGATTATGTTATGGTTATTGGGAGTTATATATGATTATGGGTGGTTCTATTATAAACCAAGGATGAGTTATTTCATTATAAACCAAGGATGGGTTGTTCCGTTATAAACTGAGGATGAGAAGATCCATTATAACCAATGATGGGTGGGTTCTTTATAGTACTCCAATGCATTGAGTAATGATCATGATGAAAGTTAACTGTGAAAATTATTACATTTTTTAGAGTGATATGAAACTGATGTCTTAATTTACCTACATGGTTTATTTATATTTTTTATTATATTCGTTTATGAAAATATCATGATTTTACAAGGTAAACTAATGAGATTATGCTTAAAGGAAGGTATATACTACTTAGTAAGGGTGAAATTTATAACTTTTTTTTGAAAAAGTTTTCATAAGTTTTTAATTATTTTAAAGGAAACCGTGTGTTTTTTATTTTTTCCTTTAATATTTCTTATTAAATTTTTTATGAAATGATTTGGGTAGAAAAGTTGATTTCTTATGAAATGAAATGTTTCTTTTGAGCCCAAAGTTTATTTTTGAAAAAGACAATTTTTTATAAGTATTCATAAATTAATGAGTTTATTTTTTTATTTTTATATCCCTTACTGAGCTTTTTATGCTCATTCCAGGTTTTAAAATGTTTTTTCACATGGGTTTAAGGATGAGTAGGGACAAATATGAGGCCAAGATGAAAATTGTGAATATGTGTCATGAAAATAAAACTTGTTATATATTAAAAGTTTTATTTTGTGGAAAAAATTGATACTAAGTGAAAGAGTCCACTTTCTAATGTAATATTTATTTATGTAAGAATGATGGCCTAATTATCTAAAAATATAAACCTTTAAGATTATAAAATGTAATAGAATGTATTCTTGAATCAAAACTCAAGATTATATAATGCTTAAGGCCAATTCCTTATAATTGGAATCAGAGGAAAGGTTTAGATATTTTTAGAGATTAATATGTTTTCATGTGAGATTAACTTAAGAGTTTTGGATACCATCATGAGTTTATAATTTTAAGGTTGATCATAAGTTCAAAGGTATATACGCCACCTTTTTTAGGTTTTAATTTATGGGATTTTAAGGCGATTAATGATAATTTTGGAGATGTTTTATTGGGTCGATGTATATGAAACCATTAGGTTTAATGTGAAGGAATATTTCAGTAGAACGCAGTTACATTTTTGGAGATATAAGTAGAAAGGTATGAGATAACCTTTGAAGTTAAAACTTTCATTAATTTTAAAGTTATCAAGTTTATTTTTGAATATGTTCATCATATTTTGGGAACATATGTTTTATAATATAGATAATAATGATATTGAAAAGTGATTTAGTGAGTAAGTGATTAATGTTATTTTAGAAGAAGTTTACTTTTTTGGAAACCTTATATGATAAAGGTAAATAGAATATTGTGATAAAGGTTTAATTATATTTTGGAATCATATATGATTTTATTGAGGATTTATAGTGATATAGGTTATTTATATAAATTATTAGCATATTTTGGAGATTATATGATTTGGTCACATGAATTTTTTGATATATGACTTTATGAGTGAATAAAGTTGATTGGAGATAAATATTAAATTAATATCAGAAGAATATGTGACCAAATCCTTCTTTTTTGGGTTTTGAACTTGTTCGGGAATATTTTAAAGAATTTTTAGGTTATTTATTTCTAAAATGATTTAAGTTGAACTTTGGGTGTTATTTTTGAGGCTTTTAAGATTAATGTTGTATTTATTCATATGAAGGTTTGTTATTTTGTGGAATTATATTACCTTGTGCTAACCATTTTGGTTTTGATTAATGTCAAAATATAGAAGGAATATCTTATTATACTTTTTTGGATTATGTGATTCATTAAAAGTTAATTTTAGTGCTTCATGCATGAAAAATTCATCATGAATACAAATTGTTTTAAGAAAAATATGATATTATGGTGGAAATTGATTAAAGGATAAAATTATACTTGTTAAGTAAGTATATTTAGTTATGTTCTCAGTCTAAATAGTAAAGGAATGACTCAAATCTCAAAAAAGGATCTTGAAACTAAAATTTTATCCTATTATCTTTATTTTTGATGAATCAATGGTATTTTTACCCCAATTTAGTTTATAGTTTTTTAGTCATTAAATTTTTCATGACCATTCAATTTCATAAGATCTATATTCTCTATCACTCTCCATAATTATTTTGGATATTATTTTTCCTCCATGTCCATATTTTAACTTCCTGCTAATTTTCTCCTATTTGGAAACTTAGTTATGTGTAATTATAGATGACCTTATCATATAATTTTCCCTCTTTTCAAGAGGAAGTTTTATTAAACCTTTTTATGATGTGGGGTTTCAATAAAGGTATTTTTAGATTTAAAACCCTTGATTAGTGAGATCAAGTTCAAATTGTGAGGATATAATTTATTAATGGGGTGGGGGGGGGGGAATGAAACACCCTAATATTTTTAAAAAGAAAACTATATTTGATAGCGTATATGATATGAGACAATGAGCCTAAACGAACCATGGAATGTTATTATTTAAACATGGCTATTATAATCTAACCATTAAATTGGATGGTATGAATTGGATTAACTACTTTATGAAATATTTAAAGGTCCTACTCAATATAAATGTACTGATAATTTCTAAGTAAATAATCACTCAATTTTTAGTGAAGTATTTTTATTCTTCAAAAATATATTTTCTTCAAAAATGGGTTTTATTGATTTTTTTAAGAAAATATTTTTATTAATTTATAGAACTTTTATAAATTTTACCAAAAAGGTTAGGGCAAATCCCTTTTTATTAAAAAATTAAGCAAAGGGAAGAAAAATGAGGATGTATGGGGTCATAAAAGAAAAATTACCTCATGTAAAGAAGAAATAAACAAGACAATCAAAGATCATAGCCACAATAGGAAACATCTTAATCACTATACCAATCAGAATCATAATCCAAAAGACCATGTGACCTGGTAACTATAGTTGGCTTCAGATATGAGTAATATTTTCTATGTCTTGTTTTCCCAGGAGGAAGAGGTTAAAAGGATATCATTTTTGAAATAATAATATCAAAATTATCTTATGGTGAAATTTTGAGTTTTTTTTGAAAAAGTTTGATTTTTTTAATGAATAGTGAAAAACACTGACTTTTATTGAAAACTGTATTTTCTTTTAAAGTATTTACAAAGTAAAATTTTATTTAGTATTATTATTAAAATTTCATGAGGCCATTTTTATTAAAAATAGTTCAATTATAGTCTTTGAAATTAATTTTATACTTTAATTTTTTATAAATACATTTTTATACTTAAAAAAGATTTTTTCTAAAAAAATTGTTTTTTATTGCATTTTTTGTTAATATTAAATTAATTTCCAAAACTTATAGAAATTGAATATTGAAAAATTTATTCCATATTTTGAATCACGGTGTCCAAATTTGGTAAATATGACCCTTTTATTTTTAGTCATTATTAATAATAGCTGTAATAAATAATTGTCACCATAGTAAGGGTAAATCAGGTAATTAAGGTTATATGATAAGGACTAAAAATGACCCTAATAATTGAATTTATCCTATTTCATGAGTTGATTTCATATATGTCCATAAAATTTTAAAAAATTTGGAAACGTGGTGTCATATTTCTTTTATTTTGAGCTTTATATTATTTTATATAAAGGAAAGTCAAAAATGTCACTCTTTGTTTTATTATCTCTAAATTTTTGTGATAGGGATAAATAGAGGATATGTTTGGTAATAAAAAGTTAATTTTAAAGATAAATATTTTTTACCACGGTATTTTTTTAAAAATTTTAGGGATGAAATAATTACCTTAAATGCTTACACAACACTATCAAACTGTTCATTCAATTAATAGGAAAATAAAATAAATAATTTTAAAAATGTTAGAAGTAATATAATTTGAATGAATTATTATATACCATGAATTTTATAGATAAAAATATCATATTATAGAGGTTTTATCTAATTATATTTGAATTTCATTTTCTTCATTTTGTTTTCAAAGTCAAATTAAATGAAGAGTTCTAAAAATGACATTAATGTTATTTTATAATACACAATATTTTATTAAATGATTTAAAATTCCTAAAAATCTTATATTCATCCAAGTGATTGGAGTATATTTTAAAATATAAACTACATTCCATTTATGGTCTAATTTTATTTTTATAGTAACTATATTGACCTCTAAAGAGTAAACAAATTTGTTATCATGGTAATTATTAAAAAGGGTTAACGTGGGTTAAAATAAAGAGATAAGGGTAGAAAACAAATATAAAATTGAAAAAATTTTATTGGATGATATTATTTTTACCAATAATCATTCTATATTATAATTATATCTATTTAAACCCTTTTTACATGAAAATTAATTTATATTAATTTAATATTTTAATAAATTCCAAGTGTGCCCCTCCCCTCACTTATAAATGGACACCTCATCTACTATTTTCTTCACAATTCATAAGCCTTTTATTTTGGTAAATATATGAAAATAATACCTTCCTAAAATACCTAAACATGTTTTATAGGTCTTTTTTGGTCATAATACTAACCTTATAGGGTTTAAGGTGTGAATTAAAAGAAGTTGTCTAAAGAATAGGTATAATCTTTAACCAAATGTTTTAGTATTATTTATTATTCTACCATCTTAAAATCTTATTAAAAAATTATGAAATAAAAACCATAATATATTCCATATACTTAGATGGTGTTATGTTAATGGAATAACCTATATCCATATCCACTTCTATTAAATGGGAAACAAAACTTTCATTCATATGTACGGCGGACTACCGCCTCGTGAACTGGTGTAATTCATTTTCCATCACAACTTCTCAAAGATGGTTATAATTATGGATTTATATTTATATATGATATTAATGAAATAATTATCATTATTAAAATATAATATATCAACTTTTTTTATCATTCCATCTATTGAAAAATGATAACTTCCTCGTGCATATGCATGGGTTACCACCTCCACAAAGCGATGAAATCCATTTTCATCACCACATCACATGGATGGTATATATAAGTATTTTTAAAGAAGTAATATGTTATTTATGAAATAATTATAATTTGTTAAAGTTAAAATAATACTTAACTTATTTTCATCATGATCATTAGAAAAATGGAAATGTTACTCATGCATACGTTTGACCTACCATCTCCATGATTCTATCATAGTTCATTTTTCATAACCATATTTCATGGTTGGATTTAAAATTATAATTTATATATAAAAGTTATAATTATTTAATGATTATTATTTTTTATATGATTGAATAATGATCTATTTGACCATATTCAACCTACTAAATCCATTTAGGACATACAAGCCAAATATCATCAAAACATCCAATGAGAACTTAATTGATTAAGTAATTATTTATAAAATGGTAAAAAATAAAATAAAATGAATAATAAACTTTAAAAATGTTTTTAAGTAAGTAAATAATTGAAATAATTTTATTATTTAGGAATATAAATAATGTAATTGATGATACAGACTCAAGGTAAGGGACACTTTACTTTAAAAACCTCATTTTAAATATTTTAAATATTTATTTTTTAAATCATTATCTTCCATGTACATATTCTTAAAAATATTTTTTTATATGTATTTATATGGTAGTAAATGATTTATAAAGGAAATTTTATATCACTTTATTATAAAGGTTTTCAAAAGGAATCTTTTTATGGAATGTTTTGACTTTATAAAATACAAAAAAGTACTATTTTAACATATACAGCATAAATGGTTTTTCCCATAACCATAACTATTATTTTTTGTTTGTATTAATTTATATGATTCCATTTTTTCTTCAAAAAACCCTATTTAACTTTGTTCTAATTATTTTCAAAAATATTTTTAAATGGAATGGATATTTTGATATTTGGAAATGTTTTTCTTATGGGTGTAAGGAATATTTTTATAAGTATGCAAGATTTCATGTGTTATGATTATGTTATAGATATTGGGAATTATTTATTATGATGAGTGGTTCTATTATAAACCAAGTATGTGTTGTTATGTTATATACCAAGGATATTTAGTTCTGTTTTAAACTAAGGATGAGTTGTTTTGTCATAATCCAAGGATGGGTGGTTATGTTATCAACCAAGGATGGGTGATGTTGTTATAACCCTCAAATGAATTGGATAATAATCATGATGGAAGTTTACCTTGTAGGTTATTCCATTTTTAAGAGTGATATGAAAATAATTTCCCAATTTACCTACATAATTTATTTATTCTTGTTATGGTATTTTTATGAAAATATTATTATTTAAAAAGGTAAGCTAATGAGATTATGTTTAATGGAAGTTATATGATACTTCATAAGGTTAAAATGTATAACTTTTTTTGAAAATGTTTTCATAAGTTTTTCCTAATTTAAAAGGAACCTTTGTGAGTTTTATTTTGATGTTAATATTTTTATGAATTTTTTATGAAAATATTTGGGTAGAAAAGTTGATTTCCTAGGCATTAAAATGTTTATTTTGTGCCCAAATTTTATTTTTGAAAAAATAATTTTTTATAAGTATTCCTAAACTAATAGGTTCTTTCTTTATTTTTTTGTACTTTACTGAGATTTTTGTGATCATTATATGTTTTATTTTTTTTCATAGGTTCTTAAGGATTATTAGGTACATAGATGAGGTCAAGATAAAAACTTTGAAGACTTTTCATGAAAATAAAACTTATTATATATTAAAAGTTTTATTTTATAGGTAAAATGAATACTAAGTGGAAGTTTACACTTTGTGATGTAATATTTATTTATATAATAATGATGGAAAAATTATCTAAAAATATAAACCATAAAGATCCTCTAATGTAAGTGAATAAAATCTTGACTCAAAACTCAATATTATGTAATGTTTAAGGATGCGTCCTTATAGATTTCACTATGTTTTGTTCGATCCATCAATGATTATATCATCTACATATACTAGTACCACTATATTTTGATCACTCTCATTATTGATATAGATATTTTAATCAATTCCAACATACTGGAAACCAATCTTTTTCAAGTGTTGATTTAGTCTTGAATACCACACTCTTGGTACTTTCTTTAGTTTATAAGATAAAACTTTCAAATTAAGAACTTTGTTCTCATCTTCATGGATAAGAAAACCATCAAAATTATTGATGTACACCTCTTCTTCTATTAATCCATTTATAAATGATGACTTAATTTACTTCTATAATATCTTGAATTTACTTTTCACTACCATGGATAAGAATAGTTAAATTGTCTCCAACCTTTCCATGGGTGAAAATGTTTCATTTACATCAATTCAATTAATATGGGATTATCTATTGCATAGTAGTCGTTCCTTGTTTTAAATAATCATGCCGATTTTATTTAGTTTGTTGCAAAAAACCAATTTGGTCTTGATGTCATTCTTATCCATCATCCTGGAAATAGTCTCCCGTAACCGATTCATTTAATTTTGGTCAAGCACCTCATTTATAATTTGAAAACAATTCTCATATTTAGTAGCCTCTAGAAAACATTTTGGCTCTACTTGAGATAAGGGTGAGGTTTTCTATAGAGTCTTCATTCTTTTTTATTTTCATCAGTGCTATCTAATCATTGATGATATACTATTAACCTATTTTAAATATGCATTTTGAATATATAGATATAGCTCTAAATTCACTCTTCACATCATTGATTCCTTCTTCTAAATTTTCCTTAGCCTATTATACCCCCTTGAGCTGCTCATCTTGTCATCACTTTCATCTAGAAACTACTCACTATTTTTTAAAAAATTCTGCCCATTCTCAACTATAGTGGAATCATTACTTTAGAAAAACTTTCCTAGACATTTAGTGAAGAATTTATATTCACTGAACCAGTAATCCCACAAATTCAGAACCTTAACCTTTTATCTTTCTCCTAAGTTGATATTTATTGTAATGTGGAATCATTTATAAATGATTTTTTGTAATTTTCTATTGTTTTTATGTTTTATGTGTGATTTTAATTTTCTATTTCTAAGACTATCCATTTTTATAATTATATTATTTTTTTCATAAGTAACATTTACATACAGTTTTGTGAAAAATTAAATGTGTTCTATTTCATTTTTATACTTTATTTTTGATCTCAAAAAAGGGGAATAAATCTATAAATACATAAAATTTACCAATATACTTTAAAAATATCCTATGTAAAAATTAATTTGATATTTACAACCCTGTTAGTTTTGTGTTTCTTTAATTCTTTAGGTTTTGTGATAATAAAAAAGGGGGATATTGTTGGGCTTAAAAATATTGATCTAAAAAGTTTTTCATTTATTTTTATGGTCATAAATAACCTCATTTTTTTTTATTTATAAGTTATTTTGAGTGGATTTTGGGATTATATTTAATTGAATAATTACTTTATTTTCCTACAATTCTATAAGTATTTTATTTTATCTTTCTATTGAGTAAAATTTCATTCTGAAAAATATTCTGGAAATTTTAAAGGATTCTAGAATCACTATTTTTAAAGTTAAATTTCAACCTAACATTGGTATCTAAACCCATGTTTGAGATGAACATTATTTATGGGAACCAAAATTTTGTCAAGGAACCTCACATTTGAGTACCTAATGTTTGATATGAAACTAACATAAAAAACTCATGTTGTCAATATACCTAACATTGATAACCAAGCATTAGTATTATGCTCCACATTATGTAACTCTATGTTTGGAATCAATAGTACATTGGAAACCATACTTTTAGAGCCATACTCATACATGGTTATCCTCATGTTGATCCAGTTATCCGTGGGATTTAAATTTTAAATTATTATGAGATTTATGTTATGATTTACCTAGAGTAAATATATTGATAAAGTGATTCAAATACCATTTCATAAGATCTTAAGTAAAGGATTAATTAATTCCATTATCTAAGGGATGTTACAATTTTCTATGGATGAATAAAATTAAAATTTTAAGAATGCTGTGTGTTTTAAAATCATGGATTATATGAAAACTATTCTAGATTTGTTTGACTAGAATTAATTCATAATTCTTGTTTATTCTTAAAAGATATATTTGGAATTGTTTTGATCTTTTTTTTATAAAAATATGGTTCTATGAAGCTCAAAAATAGATTAATTTGTTCCATTTTTTAACGAAGTAATGATTTTCCATGACTGGTTAAATTCGAATTTCAAGAATATTTTGTATTTGGAAATCATGGATTATCTAAAAATTTTTATGGATCAGTATGACAAAAAATTAATTTGGTATTATTTTTTATTCTCAATGGATATATCTAGATATGTTGTTTATATTTTTTTAACTCTATAATTCTTTGAAGTTATGTGATATGTATCTATTAGAAAATACGTTAGAACTTTATGATTACTAGGGAGATTATTCTTTCTGCTATTACTATTGTACATATCTATTATTCATCTACCATAATCTATTAAATATTTTCAGGACTATAATTTGGATATATACATGTTATATTAATATGCTTCTATGCGTTTCTTCCTTTTTTTGCAAAGGTTGGATTTATCCCGGTTTCTTTATCTAAATATTTTCTATAGAAATTTTGTAGTTTATTTTTGAGTAAGTCATATAAATATAAATACTTTCAAACCAATCAAAGAGTACCAGAACAGTAGACAAACTGAAATCATGGTAAATAGTGAAATACAATAGTATCAAAAATAAAATACAACCGAAAGATTTCAAATATCCACATGCTCCAAGATCCAACTACATTAAACATTCTAAGTATCATGAAGTAGTGCTGAATATGTATTATAATTTACCTTTTCCCATGTACTGATAAATAATATCGGCAAAATCATCAATTTTTCAAAGCAGGTGTGAGTAATAAAACTTAGTTTTTTTTCTCGAATGACTTCCCTACTCACACCATTAGGATAAAACATGTCAAAAACATTTATATAAAATAGTTTTTATAAAAAAAGTTCTAAAACAGTTTATATCAAAATATAAATAAGTTCCACTAAAATAGTTTTCTCAAAAAAAAAGTAAGTTCCAAGGAAAGCACAAAACAATGTTTCAAAACCATTTCATATGTTTCATTTTGGAATAACCATTCCATTCCACACATCCACACAAACAACCATGCATGAAAACTAGAAGAGGGGGAAAGATTTGAACCTTATCCATACCAATAATGATGGGGTGGAATTCTTACCCTAATATGGCCCAAATGAATTTTGATGGGGGAGATCCCTAACCCTTATCCATCCCGTTCATGATTGGGGATACTTCGGACCCTTATCCATCCCGTTCAATATTTTAAAATCATTTAACATTGCACTTTTCACAAAAAATCAATAATCCCACAAACTATCACTAAAGAAGGCTTCCTATGAGATTTTTACAATAATTTCACAATCAATTTATAGAAAAATAATCAATTTGAAATCAATTCTTCATATTCTAAATATAGAAGTTGAGAGGGAATCCACCTACCTTGAGAGTTTTGTAAAAAATGATAAACGATATAAAAAACACCACAAAAAATAGGTTAAATCTCCACGAACCCACCTTAGATATCCCCTATCATAAACAAGTCCAAATCTAAACATATTTGGAATACAAAACCTTAGATATAACCATAGAGGGTGAAAATATAAGAACCTGAGATAGAGGGAGAAGTATATATAAGAAAACATCAATAATGATTAAGAACAATCACATACTATAAGGAATTGTCTTCAAATCACCAAGAGAAGCCTTCAGATCACCTCTGAATTAATGGAAGAACCCTCCTTGACCTTTGAGAGAGAAAAATCCCTAAGTTAGGTCTATATATGAGGAAAAACAAGGGGTTAAAAACTTAATCTGACCTAGATAAAATTTTTAAGGATCTTGTTTTTAACCACACGTGATTTAGTTGCACATTTAGGAAAACCATGCTCTAGACACCGCTTTAAGGATGTCCCTCACATAGTCATCTCGCATGGTCTCCAAACCATGCCGAATCTACCACCTCAAAATAACCAAATAAAAATTTCAAAGTGAACTATAGAGACCTGGGGTTTTCCTTGTAATACTTTGAAATATTTCTATTTATGTTTCTAGAGTTGGGCACTAAGTTGATGTACAATTATGAGCTCCAGTGTGCCTGGAATTAATTTTATAAAACTATTAAGTATATTTTATACTATACATGAAAAGGAAATGAGATAACTCTTAAATTGTAGCTCAGATCAGAAATTTGAGGCCATAGTTGAGTCTATAATGTGTCGTTTACCTTAGGTGGGGCATAACTTTCATCAGTGCAATAATTTTGTGAAAAAAGTCACCAAGGGGTAAAATAATCATTAAAATAATTAAAATTAATTATTTTACCCCTAATGATAAAGCAAATAAATTTTTAATGGGGACCCGAATTGGAAATTTGAGACTGCTGTTGAGTTCAGAATAGGATGTTTTGCCTAGGTGGGACATAAAATGAGAGGGCATGAAGATTTTGGATTTCACGACCGTTGGCGGGATCCGACATTTTTTTTCTATAAATAGAAAAATTAGGGATTAAGATTAGGTTTATCCCATAATCTCTCTCTCCCTCCACCAAAACCTATCTATCTCTTCGTTCTTTGGAGGATCAAGGATGAATTGTTGATGGAACTTTGGAAGATTGCAACATCATCGTAGCGCATGTCATCAACGACAAATAGATCTAATGAGGTAGGATTCTTGTAGATTTTTTTCACCCCAAGATTTAAATTCTTGATTTATTCTTGATTTCCTCATCATTTATTTGTTTTTAGAATTGAGGTGATGGACAAAAAAACATGAACATTTTCCAATCCCCCGTATTGAATCCCTATTTTTTATCATTCTTCGCCATTATTTTATTTTAATCCTCACTACATTGAAACATCAACAAATAATCAAGAAGGGGTTGGTGCTGTGAATCCCTCGACATGAGGATCCCGAAACAACTTTCATTTTCATCTTTCAATCACTGGAGTGGTCCTAGTGGCCTGTAGAGGGAGACAAAGGTGCGAATCCAAGAATGGAAGCGGATAGAGGTGGAGCGCGGTGGCCCAGCAAGGTGTGGCTGGCGGCGGCGTCAGATTGACGAGTGGAGCAGGCGGCTGACCAGAGTGCTGAGGTGACTGGAGGAGGAACTAGGCGACATAATGACATGATGAGGTGAGGCTGATGGACTAGGGTCATCCGGTGGCGTCGACATGGCGGAGGGGCGCTGTGGCTAGGCTAGAGGTGAGGCAGGTTCATGGTGCATGACCCTAGGCAGCAACGACCTACGTGGCGTGGGTCACTGATTTGATGAGGGCACACGCGGGGTCTTGAGGCGGACTAGGCCAGTCATCCAGTGGGTGACCCAGGTTGGTGGGTTTGGCCAGTTGTGGTGGGCTGGGTTAGGTGGAGGTGTCCGGCTAGATTGGCCCAGACCAGCCCAAATTGGACTGAGACACATTTAAACACCCATATCTCCTAAACCAGGTGTCCATTTGGTGCACCATCTATGGAAACACATCCCTCTCATCAATAAATATCTTTTTATACCATTTGAGGATTTTTAAGTCTTGGTTTCATTGCTTGGTGTGCCTTCAGCAGTGGAGTAATCCTATTCCCTGAGAAAAATTTTCAATATGACTTTTGGGTGTTTAAACTAAAGTCTAGGTGTGGTCCCCATGGGGCCCTGTTCGCACGCTTTGCGATGAAATGAAACCTTTTCATCGGTTATCTGTTTTGGATGATCAAGTAGTCGATCCTGTGTGTTTTTCCAAGATGATTGAAATAGAATGATCCATATAATTAATTTTAGGATAGATTCATGGGCCCCATGAGATACCCTTCAAGTGTAGTGCGGTGTTACACAACTTTTCCATCGGATGTCTGATTGGGGTGAGTAAATATTATACCTCATGTGTTTTTCCATAAGGATCATGATGGTGTGATTCATTTGGATGTGCAGAGCCTTATTCATGATCTCATAAAATGTTGAAACATGAAAGGAATATTGGTGGAAGATCCTTTTTACATGTTTTAAGAGTGGAATCCCCCATCATCATGGGCGTTGGTCCTCTGTCAGCTACTTTTGATTGGAATCCCCCTGACGCATTAGGGCATGGGTCCTCTACGACAACTATTAGAGTGAAATCCCCCATCGATATGGGCGTGGGTCCTCTATCAGATACTTCCGAGTGGAATCCACCTAACACACGAGGGAGTGGTTCCTCAATTACTATTATAGTGGAATCCCCCTAATGTACTAGGGTGTGGGTCCTCAATTTCAAGTTTTCATCATCTGGATTTTCAGATTAGTGGTAAGAAATACTTTGATGTTACCTTGGGCTCACGAGTAAGAGGGGAACTTTCCCCACTGAGACACATCCTTATGAAATGACTTAAAAACCATACAGGTGAGATAGACCTACCCAAAGTAGATAGTATCTAGGTGTGGTGTTTGAGCCCCTTTGACTTACAGTTTAGGGTGGATGTGAGGAATGCTGGGTATTGATGGTGGTTACTTCTGGACTGTTGGTGACTCTTTTCCTGGGATGAGTTATGTGATGGAGATCCCCTTACTCTCTCATTTGGGTTTCTTTGGATGAGAATATATATATATATATATATATATATATATATATATTTACACCCTATCGTAGTACCCACTCCTTGGGTTCTAGTTACTCTCCTTCTAGGAGAGGCGAAGATGTTCCGGTTATGCCATGTGATTTCTATGTCTAGCTTCTCATGGTTGGACGAGTCTACTCTCCTAATATAGGTAGTAAATACTTGAAGATAAGTTCACCTTCTCACTATTTCTATATCCTTGTGTTTGGATGAGTTTAATTCACTCTCTTGTTGGGTTGAGCTACACTCGTTTATTGTACTTTGTTCCATCTGCTGTACTTCTTTTCCTTTTGTATCTCTTACTGCTCCCCCTTCATTTCAGAGCGTCCTACTAAGTATGTTTATACTCACCCCTCTATGGGATTTTCCTGCATGTATCATTCCTTATGAAGATGATACACAGGTTTGACTGTGACTCTAGAGGATCTTAGTGATACGGGAGCTTGGATTGTGTGCAGTGGTCACAACTGGGGATTCAGAAGAGGGGATTCCTTTTTAGCTTTACTTTCCCAGTTTTCCTATCAGGTTGAGACACTTTTCAGTTGGGCATGTATTTTTACCTTTTCTCTTTCATCTTACTTTACTGTATCTTTACTGTTTAGTGGTTCATGCATGTATGGTTTATTTTTATAGTAGGCCATATCTTTTACTTTTATCCATCTATAATTTTCATAGAGATGGCCATGTGTGTGTGTATAGGTACTTAGGAAAAGTCCTCCCTGAGTTTTTTGTGCCTTATACACTAGTCCCACCCCCTGGCCTATGGAGGTGGGCTTGGGGTAGTTACGACTAAAGCCCCGACACAGGTTGGGTCATGACAAAGTGGTATCAGAGGTAGTTCGACCCATGGGATATTGTTCAGATGTTTCCATAAAATGGTCTTAGTTGGGTTTAGGGAAATGGTATCAATGTCTCTCAAGAGAGTCTCTTAGGCCAGGGAGTCCAGTGATGGTGTGGAGATTGGTGTATCCATTCACCAGGACCCTGATTACCTACTTGTAGAATCGGCATGCTGAGACACTTATTATAGGGATCAATGGTACATTCATCATATTGGATCGAGTCTTTGACTATCCTTATTGAGTCATCTCCCCTTTTCTATTGTTCTTGTTATATATATATATGATCATATGATCGTGGTACACCTTGATAAATTTTAGGATTCCACCACGATGGAAGCCAGCCAGGATACCCGCTCTAGTTCATGATGATGATCTTACAAGTGATGATGCCTCAATACAGGGCCCATAATGTGATCCCATTCCTATTTGTGGGCTAGTGGTGACACCTCCACTTATGGATAAGAATTTTGTATCGGCATCATAGGCCGAGTACGAGCACAAGATAAGAACACTTCATGAGTTCTAGCGCCAAAGGCCATTGAGGTTTCATGGTGAGCCAGACCCATAGGCAGCGAAGGACTAGTTAGAGTCAACGTTATGACTTTTTAGGCTGGTGCAGACACTGGAATACCAGATGGTGTCCTTAGTGGACAACCTTTTTTTTGGGCCGGCTGGGCATTGATGGGGTTTAGTTACCCAAATGCACGATGAGACGACTCTCTTGTGGGATGAGTTTTAGTAGCTATTTTGCGAGGATTAATTCCACTCATGATTGTGCTTCATCAGGATTTAGGAGCTTCTGGAGCTAAAGAAGCGAGCCATGATAGTGGCTGTGTATGCGTCTAGGTTTACTGACCTTACATGTTACTCCATGGATATGATCCGTGACGGTTACTTCTGGGCACAGAAGTTCGAGCAGGGTCTCCACCGAGAGATCCATGCCAGTATAGTTCCCCTGTGCATCCCTACCTATTCTAGGGTGTTGGATCGAGTGCTCATGAAATAGAGATTCCTATCAGAGGGGTGCTAGTTAGCTGGACCTGATAGTGGTTTCTTTATAGAGGAGGCATCCACAGAATCTAGTAGACATTAGGTAGTAGGGACATAATGCAGGAGGCCTCCCCATGATTGGGATCAGGCATGTGATCAGGTGGCACCTGGGATGCATAGGGATTCAGGTCATCCTACAGAAGGTCGGTGCTATACTTGTGACGAGCGAGGTCACATGGAACGAGACTTCCCAACTAGGCTAGCTGAGCATCCCGGGTAGGAAGCAGGTGGACCAACATGACAGAGGCAATGTCATGATCAGGGTGGTCCCTAGGGAGGTGGTTCTGGAAGAGGAGTAGGAGGACCAGGTGGTGGGGGATGAAACTATGATATTATCCCACCAACACCATTGGGCAGCCCACGTTAGGCTCAAGGAGCTGGCAGCCGGGGTCACAGGAAACTACAGGCTATGGATGTATGTGATCCTCCAGCTCATGAGATGATCCGAGGTACACTCTGTGCTTATTCTACTCTTGATTCAGTATTGGTAGACATAGGATCCAGTCACTCTTTTATCTATTTTCTCCTAGTACAGTATTTGGAGCTCCCAGTAGAGGCTCTATCACAGTGTCTTTATCTAGAGGTTCCTATGGGAAGAGCCTCTTCAATATATTTTATCTTCCAGTAGTGTGAGCTTTAGTTTGGAGGGGACATGTTCATGTGGGACCTACTGGTCATCACGATGGAAGTTTATGACACCATCTTGGTCATGGATTGGATTTCCATGGTTCAAACCCATATTGACTGTCGCCACAGGCTAGTTAGATGCTTGTACACTAATGGGATGGGGTTCACCTTTCTTGGTGAATGAGGCCTCATAGCAAGGCAGATGAGTGATGTGAACAAGAGACTATAAACTTTTTCCCATCAGTTAGAAAGAATGACCCTTGGTGCAACAAACTCTTTAAGAACCTGAGTTCCTTCACTTGTGAATTATTACATGGACATTTTCCCCAATATGTCCCAGGACTACCTTTGAGGTGACAAATGGATTTTTGCATTGATTTTCAACTAGGGACTACCCCGATATCTTTTGTAGCATATCAAATGGAACCCACCGAGCTCTATAAGCTACATTTACATCTAGAGGACCATTATGAGAAGGGTTTTATTAGACCCAGTGTGTCCCCCTGGGAAGCTCTGGTTTGGTTCGTAAATAAGGAAGATGGGAGTTTACAACTCTGTGTGGATTATCATCACCTGAATCAGGACATGATAAAGAATAAGTACCCATTACCAAGGATTTAATACCTCTTAGAACAGTTGAGAGGTGTGAGGTGGTTCTCCAAGATCTATCTGAGATCTAGATACCACTAGCTATGGGTTCGCAAGGATGATATTCCAAACCTATCCTTTCGATGTCACTATGGGTATTACGAGTTTTTGGTGATGCCCTTTGGAGTAATGAATTCACCCACTGTTTTCATGGCTTTAATAAACCAGATCTTCTAGCCTTACCTAGACCAGTTTTTTGTTGTCTTCATCGATGAATTACTTTTTTATTATACATCATAGGAGGAGCACACATAGCACTTGAGGATGGTCCTTGATTTACTCTGAGGGAACCATATTTATGGAAATCTCTCGAAGTGTCAGTTCTAGATACACTAGGTTCACTTTTTGGGGAATGTCATCTATGAAGAGGGTTTATCCATGGATACTATGAAGATCTAGGTAGTGATTTCTTGGGATCCACCCAAGAATGCGTCAGAGGTGTGGAGATTTCTTAGTTTGGCTGGGTACTATTGAAGATTTATGGCAGAATTATCCTGGATTGAAGCCCCTTTGAACACTATGACATTAAAGGGACAACCATTTACCTGGTCTGAGTGGTACCAGAGGGCCTTTGAAGAGTTTAGTCAAAGTTTGATGAGCACTCCAGTGCTGAGACTACCAGAGGAGGGAATTGAGTTCGTAGTGTATTGTGATGCCTCAAGAGCTAGGCTCGGTTGCATCTTGATTCAATGATAGGAAGTCATCATGTATGGGTCAAGATAGTTAAGACCCCATGAGCATAACTATACAACTCATGACTTGGAGCTCGCAATAGTATTCTTCACCCTAAGGATGTGGAGACACTACCTCCTGGGATAGTGCTTTGTGGTTTACTTAGACCACCAGAGCCTCAAGTATATCTTTACTTAGATAGATCTGAATATGAGGTAGCGATGCTAGTTAGAGTTGCTGTAGGAATACGACTTCGAGATAGTATATACTCTAGGGAAGGGAAACATTGTAGTAAATTACCTCAATAGGATGTCCCAAGCTTGGCTAGTGTCAGAAGCTTCTAAGTAGTTAGCTCCCCTATAGCTGACCCTGGTGGAGCAGGAGGGTATAACTTTTCTACAGTTGATGGTGCTGACTCCTTCGCTCCTTGAGTGTGTGAGATAGTCAAAGTTGGGAGATATTGACTATGAAGTTCCGCACAACCATATATCTATAGATGAGACGCCTTATGGGTATTCTAAAGGAGGGAATCATGAGATCTTATTCTAGGGTAGAACAATGATTCCAATCGTGATGCATGAGGAAGTGATGTGAGAGTTACACACTTCTCCATTAGCTATACATCCTAGTGTGGGGAAGATTTATAGGGATATTCAGTGGTAGTTTTGGTGGTCCGACATGAAACAAAGCTTTATTGAGTTCATCTCATGATGACTTACCTGTAAATAAGTAAAGGTTGAGCATTAGGTTATATAAGGTTTTTTGCAACCTCTCGACATCCCAGAGTGGAAGTGGGATGGAATATCCATGGACTTCGTCACAGGGATTCTGTGCACAACGAAGGGCCATGACTCCATCTGGGTGATAGTGAACCAACACACCAATTCTTCAAACTTTATTTCTATTGGGGAACAGAGATCGAGGGAGAGTTTGGGGAATTTTTACTTACAGAAGATCATATGCCTTCATGAGGTACCCTTGATGATTGTCTCCGATCGTGAAATGCAGTTTACATCATGATTTTGGAGAGGCATGAAGGAGGATTTCGGGACCCGACTGTGGATGACTATGACCTTTCACCCCTAGACCGATGGGAAGACCGAGCACACTATCCAGGTACGAGAGGATATGATGAGTGATTGTGAGTTAGATTTTGGCTGGTGCTAGGAGGATCACCTGCCTTTGGTATAATTTTCATACAATAATAGTTACCACTCTACTATCAACATGACACCTTTTGAGGCCCTGTACAGGAGACCTTGAATTCCACATTTATGCTGGACATATATTGGATAATCACCCCTCATGGGCCCGAAGTTAGTGAGAACCATGATAGAGATGGTGTAGGTCATCTGTCAATAGATGAAGATGGACCAAAGAAGATAAAAATCATATGAAGATTGTCTTCATAGGCCCTTGTAGTTGAGTAGGGAGACCACATATTCTTGAAAGTCTCCCCATGATGAAAAATTCAGAGGTTCAAATGAGGATGAAATCTATCCCCAAGGTTCATCGGGCCATTTGATATCATGCGAAGGGTTGGCGAGGTTTCCTACCGCCTTGGACTACCGCTGTAGCTAGAACAGGCGCACAATGTATTTCAAGTGTCATATCTGAGGTGATAAGTGCATGATCCTACACATGTCATCGAATGGGGTGAGTTGGAAATTGAAGATGGAGCCACCTTTGTAGAGCACCTGATGGTGATCAAGAATCGATAGGAGAGAACCTTGTGGGGATGGTCCATCCCATTAGTTTTTGTATTGTGGCAGCATGGAAACATGCAAGAGAGTTATTGGGAACAGGAGATCCAGATATGATCTCACTATTCCGAGCTATTTTCCTAGTATTGCTTTTCATGGATTAAAAGATTGAATGAGGGAATGATGTAGAGTTCTGGATTTTTCTTAGTAATAATTTGAAATATTTTTATTTATGTTTCCAGAGTTGAGTGTGGAGGCGACATGAAATTTTGAGGCCCGGTGTGCTCGAAATTAATTTTATAAAAATATTAAGTATATTTTATACTATGCATGAAAATTAAATGAGATAACTCTTAAAAGGTAGCTCAAATTAGAAATATGAGGCCAAAATTGATTCCAGAATGTTCCATTTAGCCTAGGAAGGGCATAAGGAAATCTGTAAAAAAACCACCCAGAGGTAAAA
The DNA here is from genome assembly GCA_963277665.1 of Viscum album. Lineage (NCBI taxonomy): Eukaryota > Viridiplantae > Streptophyta > Magnoliopsida > Santalales > Viscaceae > Viscum > Viscum album. The sequence continues at coordinate 411,499,341 of OY728130.1, forward strand.
TCACCATTAAAATAATTAAACTTAATTATTTTACCCCTGACAATGAAGCAAATAACTTTAGAACGGGGGACTAGATTTAAAATTTGAAACTTCTAATAATTTTGGAATAGGATGTTTTTCCTAGGCGAGACATAAAATGAGAGGGCACAGAGATTTCAAATTTCACGATCGTTGGTAGGATCCAATTTTTTTTCTATAAATAGAAAAATAAGGGATTAATATTTGGGTTATCCCCTAATATCTCTCTCTATCTCTCCACCAAAACCTATCTCTATTTTAATTATTCAGTGGATCGAGGATTAATCATTGAAAAAACTCCAGAGGATCGCAACGACATTGCAGTGCGCGTCAGCAATGACGAACATATCCAATGAGGTAGGCTTCTTGTGGATTTTTGCACCCCAAATTTTCAATTCTTGATTTATTCTTGATTTTGTCATCATTTCTTTATTTTTATCATTGAGGAGATATCAAAATGAACACAACCATCACCTAATCCCCCATTTTGAATCCCCATTTTGTCGCGTTCTTCACCGTTATTCACTTTAAATCATTTCTATGTTGAAACATCAATGAATCATCGAGCGGGGGATGGCGCTATGAATCCCTCGACACGAGGATTAAAAAAAAACCTTCATTTTAGTTTTCTAACCATATGAGTGGTCCTAGTGTCCTATGGAGGGAGATAAAAGTGCGAATCTGGAAAGGGCGGTGGCCAGAGGTGGATGGCGGTGACCCGATGAGGTGTGGCTGGCGGCGATGTCGGACCAGCGAGCGGAGAAGGCGGCTGACCGGGGTGCTGAGGCAGTTGGAGGAAAAACCGGGCGACAACCGACGTAATGAGGTGAGGTGGTGATGTGATGAGGTAAGGCTGGTGCACTGGGGTCATCCGGCAGCATGGACACGACCGAGAGGCACTGTGGCTAGGCTAGAGGTGAGGTAGGGTCACAGCGTGCGACCCCAGGCAGCAACAACCCGTGCGGCACAGGTTGCCAGTTTGACGAGGGGACATGCGAGGTCCTGAGGTGGACCAGGTTGGTTGGCCAGTGGGTTACCCAGGAAGGTGGTCCATGGGCCAACTGCAATATACCGGGCTGGCCTAGGCGGAGGGGTCCAACCAGATTGGGCTGGACTGGCCCAAATGGGACCGAGACACCTTTAAACACCCATATCTCCTAAACCAGGCATCCGTTTGACACACCATCTATGGAAATACATCCCTATCATTGAGATAGAAATTTTTAGACTATTTCAGGACTTTAGGTCTAGGTTTTGTTCTTAGTTTCACAGAATTCCTAAATTTAATAATAATAGTATAATTATTATTATTCAGAAATCTTGTATCAGACCTATCTTCTAAATGAAATATCCATTTGGCATGCCATTAGGGGAGGCACGATCCTGGTCCCTAGGAGAAAATTTCAAGATAACTTTTGGGTGTTTAAACTAAATTAGAGGTGTGGGACCCATGGGGCCCGATTCGTACTCTTTGCGGTGAAATTCAACTTTTTCACCGGTTATCCATTTTGGATGATCGAGTAGTCAATACCGTGTGTTTTTATGAGGGGATCACAATGTTGTGATCCATATAATTAATTTAGGTACTGAGGAATGGTCCCCATGATATGAACTTTGAGCGTAGTGTGGTGTTGTTTCGTAGTTCCTTGAAACATGTGTTATAGTTTTAAGAATCACTGCTTCCAGGCGGTTTCCATTGGATCTATTCATGGAACTGAAAACTTCCAACAGTTATTTATTCAAAGGGGACCTACTTTCCAAAGGAAGGCGTTTGTTATGTTTTAACTTTATGATACTTAAGAACGCACATTGGTCAATAGGATGGGAGTTCATACTCATCACTCTATAAATTTAAGATATTTTCATGAATCCTTATTAATTCACCAAGTATAACATAAGTTTCCCTTGGAATTTTCAATCACGTTTTAACATGTGTAAAATTTAGAATCATCAGTACATATTAAAGGTTCTTCATTAATGGAAATATCCATATGTATTCAAGGATCTCCATCAAGGGTATCCTTTAATATACTATTTAAAGATTCTTTTAACCATCGTTATGGTGATGCTGGTTTTTAAGCCACTCAGTGGGGCACTCTGGAATTTACTGCCATCCAGGGAGATGAATGTTTGTTTTGATCTTGGGACCGTTCCCATAAAATGGTCTACCTACATATCCTTGTGAAAGGAATCAGAACCCTCGTAGTTTGGCACCGCTTAATGGGACACATCATACCTTTTAAGGTCATGTGATAAGGACATAACCATACAATTTAATGTCATGTGGTAAGGAAATCTAAGAGAAAGGTGCTTAGTCAAAGTTTGGTGTGAGACTTATGCCAAAACAGCCCAATGAACTTGGAAAGGATATGGGTTTCCAAGTTAGATTAGACCATGTTGGGAATATGGCCTAAGGAGAATAGGTTTAATTTGAAATGTTGGGTTTGAACCTCAAAGAGGCATCCTACATATCCTATATGGATGGGAATCAAATCCCACGTAGTTCGATAAGTCTCATAGGAGAGTATAGTCCTTTGAGAGAAATGATTTTGGGTTTACTTGCTGAAAAGGATGCCTTGATGACTTGGGGGGTTTAATTTGGAGCTTATTCCTAAGAAGGATGCCCATATTAAGGGAATTAGGGTTGGATTCTTAAAGAGGATATCCAGTGATCTCAGGCCCTGAAAGGGCTTCCTACATATCCTGGTTTGAACAGGAATCAGAGTTCTCATAGTTCCTTCACCGTGGGTGTTTATGTAAATGTTGTAATCATCACGAATATCTAAGACCACATGAGTCATGCTCAGTATGAGAAACAAGAGGATGTGAAATATTCAACAATGAAACAAATTTTCCTCCTCTTCTAGTGGAGGAGGGAAAGCCTATGGTTTCCATGGTGGATGAGGTCGAGGAAACCCGGGAAGAGGGTGAGGTGAAAAGACCTCCCTCTATTCACTTTACATTGGACAAGGGTCCAAATAAAAGGAAGAAGGGATGAATGTTAGGGGATTACACCAGGATGACTACCCTAAAATTGATCCTGTTAGGGGAGGGAGACTTCTCCTTTGTTCAAAAGGAAGAAAAGTAAGTGTGAACCATACATTCCCTACCAGAAATTTGAGGTTTCATCTCTTTGAGAAAGGATAGGTCAGGACCCAAACCCTTATTCTCAAAACCAAAAACTTCTCAGCACTGTTCCTGGGAGAACGGTCCATGTGAATGTGGATATAAAAACCCACAGACACTCTATGAATCCTAACCCCATTGTGAAACAAATGTGGGAAACCCCTGCCTATGGAAATACAAACCCAAATAAGAGACATACTGATGTGCCTTTCCCAAAAGTTTGATAAGTCAGGAGGTTTTAGTGGAGGTCTCAATAGAATCCCTTTCAAACAATGGATCCAATGAAGAAGAAGCCTTTGCATGGATGGATTTGAAGAGGGCTTGATGGCTAGTATACTGAAGAGAGTAATTGAATCAAAGAGGGGCACCCAAGTAGGTAAGGTCACCCAAGTATGGTCATGAAAGTAGGATTGGACGACCTGATATTCACTTAAGTGATGAACAATATGTATAGTAATACTTGTGTGAGACTTGGCTCAAGCCTTTAGGAGTATTCACAGGTGATCCCATAAGTTGGGAACTCAATTTCCTATAAAAGGAATAGGTGGAACACAAGTATTTCTGATTTAGGGAGGTTGGGTGCTTTATATGTGAAAGTGTTATGGTTTTCAAACACTAAAATAACTTAAGTCTAATGATCCTCATTTAAATCCTCTGCTCAAGGTGTTGAATAACTACCTTGAAAATTTCGGAATACTGGGGTGAAGGACTAGGGCGGCCAGAGCAGCAATTGGGCTTCAGGGAAATTTGTCTATCCAAATAAAGACCCCAAGGTTCTGTTTATAGGAAAATATAGGACCTTGGGTGAAATGATTTTGGGTGCGCAAGTAGGCTACATGATAGATTGGGGTGCACAAGTAGGCTACGCGCCGATGCCCTTTTGGTCTGACTAAGGCGACCCAAAACTCATGCCTTTGCAAATATTTATTTTCTTCATGTATTTTTCCATTTTCTTTCTAAGGTATTTCCCTTTGTCATTTTTAGACTCTTTGATAGAACAGAGTGTCAACAGGTGTTACACAACTTTTCCATCAGATGTCTGATTGGGGCAAGTGAATAGTCTACCCCGCGTGTTTTTCTACAAGGATCATAATGGTGTGATCTCTTTGGATGTGTGGAGCCTTATTTTTTATATCATTAAATGTGTAAAAATTAAAGGAATATTAGTGGAAGATCATTTTTACATGTTTTAAGAGTGGAATCCACCCATCGGCATGGGTGTGGGTCCTCCATTAGCTACTTTCGAGTGGAATCCTCCTGACGTATTAGGGTGTGGGTCCTCTATGATGACTATCAAAGTAGAATCCCCCATCGGTATGGGAATGAGTCCTCTACCAGTTACTTATGAATGGAATCCTCCTGAAACACTAGAGAGTGAGTCCTCGATCACTATTATAATGGAATCCCCTAACGTACTAGGGTGTGGGTCCTCTACTTCAAGTTTACATTGTCCAAATTTTTAGATTAGTGGTGAGAATTACTTTGACGTTACCTTGGGATCATGAGTAAGCAGGGAACTTTCCCCACTGATATGAGTCCATGGGATGGACTTAAAAACTGTGCAGGTGAGAAAAAACCTCCCAAAGTGGATAGTATCAAGGTGTGGTGTTTGATCCCCTTTGACTTGTAGTTTAGGGAAGATGTGAGGAATTATGGGTATCAATGGTGGTTACTTATGAACTATTGGCGACAATTTTCCTAGGCTAAGTTGTGTGATGGAGATCCCCTTACTCTCTCATTTGGGTTTCTTTGGCTGAGCATATATATATATTTACACCCTCTCACAGTACCCACTCTTTGGGTTTTGCTTACTCTCCTTACAAGAGAGGCGAAGACGCACAAGGTATGACACATGATTTCCATGTCTAGATTCTCATGGTTGGATGAGTATACTCTCCTACTATAGGTAGCAAAGACTCAATGAGAAGTTCACCTGCTCACAATTTTTAGCTCCTTGTGTTTGGATGAGTTTACTTTACTCTCTTGTTGGGTTGAGTTGCCCTCATTTATGGTACTTTTATTCCATATTCTTTACTTCTTTTCCTTTTGTATCTCTTACTTATACCCCTTCTTTTCAAGGTGTTATAATGAGTATGTTTATACTCACTCCTACATGGGATTTTAACACATGTATTGTGCCTTATGCAGACGACGCACAAGTTTTATTTCAACTTTAGAGGTGCTCAGGGATATGGGATCTTGGATCGCGTGTGGTGGTCATAGTTGGGGATTCAGGAGCGGGGCTTCCTTGTTAGCCTTTCTTTCTCAGTTTTCTTATCAGGTTGAGACACTTTTCAATTGGGCATGTATTTTTACACTTTTTCCTTTAATATTACTTTATTCTATCCATACTGTTTAGTGATCCATGCATGTATGGTTTATTTTTATAGAAGGTTACATAGTTTAATTTTATCCCACTACAATTTGCATCGAGTTGGCCGTGTGTGTGTACAGGTACTTAAGAAAATGCCTCCTCAAGTTTGTTGTGCCTTCATCACTAGTCGCTACTCCTTGACCTATGTTGGCAAGTTTGGGGTAGTTACGACTTGATCCTCGACATGGGTTGGGTCATGACACACACGGTTTAGAAAAACCATGAGCCATCTGTGCGCCATCCCTATTGTCCCTGTCTCACTGTGCACTGTTTCCTACAAGTGTTGCATGGTTTTCCCAAACCATGCACTAACCATGAACTTATAGAAAGACCCCAAAAAATGTTCAAAAGTTCTCAAAACTCTCCAAAACTTTACCCATATACTTTATATACATAAAAGGAATAATTAAAGGGTTACTTAACTAAAAATGGGGGTGATACATTATACCGACCATTAGTCTTTCCATCCCCATAAAGTAGAAAACTGCTATTTCCTTGAAATAGTTTTGGTCACTACTATTTCATTTCCTTCTCGCATTCCCAAGTCTCTTTCTAAATCTGACCATGCTGCCACAAAACCCGCACTAGACTAGTGCGTTTACCGCACATGAATTTCTCTTGCATATCCAAAATATGTACTGAGATATGTACCAACGAAGCATCCGAATCCAGGTCAAAATGATCCCATATGAGCACATGGTCAGGGTTAAGCTGATACCTTTTAAATTGAGATATGTGAAACACATTATGCACCGTACTGAACTGTGGTGGAAATTCCAACTAATATGTCACCTCTCAAACCCATTCTAGTATCTCAAAAGGGCCTATGTATCAAGGTGATAACTTGAACTGATTCCCAAATTAATGATGTCCCAACCTTGGAGAGATCCTTAAGAACACATTATCACTCACTATGAATGAAAACTGTATTCAAAGATGATCTGAATCATATTTCTAATGAATCTGAGCTGTCTCTATCCTCTTTTTGATTAACCGAATCATCTCCATTGTTTCTTGGACAAGGCTTGGTATAATTAGTGAAGTCTCACCTATTTTCATCCAAAATAGTAGAGAATGACAAGTACACCAATACAATGCTTAAAAAGGATCCATATGTGTTAATTTCTGATAGTTGTTGTTATATGAAAATTACACCAATGACATGTTCTCTTCCCATGAGCCACCAAAATCCATTACACAATCCTAAAACATGTCTTCTAACATTTGTATTGTCCTTTCAGATTTCCTGTCTGTCTAAGGATGATACGCCATACTCATAGTTGACTGAATCCTAAGGAATTTCTGTAAGGATTTCTAGAGATGAGACATGAACATCAGATCTCTTTTTAATATGATCAAAAATAGTATTCCATGTCTCTTTACCACTTATCATATATAGATTTTGAATAGATCCTCCACTGTATGAGTTTCACGAATAGGAATGAAATAGGTCTACTTTTTGAGTTGATCCACAATCACCCATATAGAATTGTGATTCTAAACCATTATTGGGAGACATGTAACAAAATCTATAGCTATCTACTCCCATTTCCACACTGAAATAAGTAAATATTTTAACATACCTTCAAGTCATTGATATTTTTCCTTAGCTTACTAACAAGTTAATCATCTTGAAACAAACTCATCCACCTTCTTTTTCATACTGATCCACTAAAACTGTATTTTGAATGTATCATACATCTTCTATATTCTAGGATGAACAACCCATCTAAAATGGTGGTAATAATGAAGAAGCTTCTCCAGAGAATCCATAGGTACAACTATTCGATTTTTGAACCACAAAAATAAACTCTCATCCAACTTCTAGTCCTCAATAGTATCCCCACCATTGAGTTTTGACCTCATATCGTCACATTCTACATCAGATGTCTATACCTATTTTTCCAATTGAGCATAATAAATTATACTTAATGAATCTTCCACTAAATTTCCTTTACTCAGTGTATACATCAAGTCAAATTCAAGCATTTGGAGATACTCCATTCATCTTGTTTACCCGGTGTATGAAATCGGTGATACCTTAAGATTCCCAACATTATTTCCAAGTGTTTCTCATGCTCAAACTTTATCTTTGAATACACCAATGTCTTCCACAACATCACCACAAGATAATCTAGATATCTTTGAAATATCCAATTCATCAATACTATAAAGACCGCTGGTGCATTCGAAAGACCAAAATAGTATTACCATATATTCATAATGGCCATAACTATTTCTTAAATCTATATTTGGAATATCCTCCTTCCAAACTCACAACTAGTGATATCCTAATCACAATTAAATTTTGGATAAACACTGAGCTCCCCTAAATTGATCAAATAGATCACTAATGAATGGAAGTGGATATTGATTATTTATCATAACTTGGTTAAGCTTATGACAATCAACACCCAAACTTAGAGTTCTATACACCTTTTTGACAAAAAAACCGGTGTTTCCCATGGAGATGTACTAGGACGAATGAATCATTTGCTTTACATCTATTCTAAATTGACTTTAATCTCCCTTAATTCTATTGGTTCCATTCGATAAGATATAAGAGAAATATGATTGGTCCCTAGAAGAAGATAAATCATAAAATCCACTTCTCTTATAGGTGGTAACCATGAGAAATTTTTAGGAAACACATTTGGAAATTGATTAACCACTATTGGAAAACTATTCTTCTCAATATCATTCATTAATGCCAAAGACAACACTACCAACTGGTACAAGGTCATTCCAAATAATGGTGCCAACAAACCCATCACACCCTCCTTTACATTCTGGTCCCCTTGAAAGAGATGTTCGATTCCATCTTCAGTTGTAAAACTGACCTTTTTGATATAAAAATTGATGTGATCCTTAAACATTGTCAATCAATATATACCCAGGATTATATCAAATACATCCATCTCAAACACGAAATTTTTTTATTTCAACTCAACTCCATCAATAGTTATATAACATGCTTTACACAAAAAATATCTACACTCTCTTTGACCAAGAGAATCTTGAAGTTTTACTATAGAAGGAATCATTTCAACTTTTAAACTCAACAAATCAACAATATGAGAAGTAATTAAATAATGATATGAACCCATGTTTTTTCAAAGATTTCATGAGGGTATAATTCAAAAGGATCATACCTCTCACCATAGATGGTCCAGGATGATCATTCTAATATTTTGTTCAACTTCATATAATTGCTTTGTCACTACAGTTTTTTCCTCATTCACTTGTTGAGATTTCCCTTTCTAAGAAGTCATGGTGTTCCTGGAATCACCATGGCTAGGTTTGTTTGGCTAATGAGACCAATTATACTATCCTCATCTCGTTGAAGCATACGACGTCTGTGACACCTGAGAAGTGTCTCGAACACTCGACCTCAGAGCACTGTGAAAAAAGCATTGGAGATGCCCCATTTTGTTGAAATTGCAGCATGCTATTAGTGATGTCATACACTCTCACTTGATGTGACTTAGTGAACCACTCTAAAAACATCCAGGCTTAGTCTTAGGTCTTGGACGATGATTACTTGATCTTGTGGTCTGATTATGATTTGTTCCACCTCCTTGAGAAAAGGTGTCCCTATTCCTCTTACTCTTAACATTAGAGTTCTCACCTTCTCTTGTGAATAAAACTACACTTACTCCACTTGGATCTTCAGCAGTGATAAATATTATAAAAATAGTATCTGGTTGCAGTACTAATTCAATGGTTTGAAATTCTTGAACGATGCTTTTCACCAACTGTTGGTTCATCTATGGCTCAGGTGAAACTCCATTCTCAACAACCTATTATAATCCATTCCCATGACATCTATCAGTTTCCATATTATATAAAGACCATGAAACTCCATAAGTATTGCTCTTTATTAACTAAAGTCTTAAAAATTTCAAATTCTATCACAACATTTCTTTTCAAAAATCTACCTTTACAAAGTTCATCTATTTTTGAAAAAAATTGAACTTGCTTTAAAAAATATAACCATTTTTAAAATATGAAAACCATTTTCCAAAAATAAGTTATGTAGTCCTATTGGGAAGTTATTCCTCTAATGCATGTCATTTTCATCTCATTGGCTAAACCCATGATAATGAGATTTCAAAATCCTAGAAGCGTCTTCAAAACACTTATGTGCCAAACTCCCTGGTAACTTGAAGTTCAACATAAAAAGGTTACCTATGAATTTTTATGCTCTAAATTTCAAGTCCCTATGATCCTAATCATTTCTAAAAATCCCTAAACCAAAAATAGACCATAATGAATATCACCTACAAGACTGAAAACTAATTACAAGTCAAAGAAAACTTATTCCAGAAAGATATTCAGAAAGAAAAAGATGATACCTCTTGTCTCAAACTGAATTTTGGACCGAATAAAATTGATACCATTTATAAAATATCACCCCTCTTCATTGAATTTATAAGGAAGTGTAACATTACCTATCCTTAAGAGACATCCCTAAGACACCAAAGGCTAGAAATAAATGCCAGAGGGCTTTAAACACAATTTGGGGGACGATTTTCCCTTTGAAGATAAAACATACAACCACAAACCATAACCAAATAAAATAATACACGATGCATGGATAAATGAAAGAAAACTCAAAAATCCAATTTATATCAAACCAATCAAAGAGTACCACAAAGGTAGAAAAACTGACATCAAGGTAAACAATGGAATACAAGACTATCAAAAATCAAAGATAATCGAAAGATGCCAAAGCTCCACATGATCAAATCTCCAGCGCCACCAAACAACCTAAGTATCACGAATTAGTGCTAAATATGTGTGATACTTTACCTTTTACCATGTCCTGATAAATGATATCTAAAAAATCACTGAAGTTCCAAAGCATGGGTGAGTACTAAAACTCAACAGATTTTCCCCAATGACTTCCCTACTCACACCACTAGGATAAAACATGTTAGAATAATTCATATAAAATAGTTTATATAAAACAAGTTCTAAACAGTTTATAGAAAAATATAAACAAGTACCACTAATTTTTTTTCTCTCAAAACAATATTAAGTTCCAATAAAAGCACAAAAAAATGTTTCAAAACCATTTCATAAGTTCTATTTTGGCATAACCATTCCATTCCACACATCCACACAACCAACCATGCATGAAACCTAGAAGAGGGGGAAATCCCTGACCCTTATCCATCCCAATAACTATGGGAGAGACTTATTACCCTAATCAGACCCAAATTAATTTTGACGAGGGTGATCCCTAACCCTTATCCATCTCATTCATGATGGGGGATACTTCTAACCCTTATCCAACCCGAATGCACATGAACACACACAACCTTTTCCCAAAACCCATGACAAAACAATCATGAAAAACCCATTTCAATGCCAAAAACATTTTAATAAAACAATATTTTGTTGAAAACTATTTCATAAAACATTTTTCCATTAATCAAACCAAGAAACTATTTTAAAATCAACATTTTAAAATCATTTAACAAAGCACTTTTCACAACAAATCAACAATCCCACAAACCATCACTAAAGAAGGTTTCCACCAAACTTTGAAAAAAAATTTCATAATAAATTTATAGAAAACAGTAAATTTGAAATAAATCCTTAATATTCTAAATAGATGAGTCAATAGTGAAGCCACCTACCTCGAGAGTTTTGGTTAAAATGATAAACGACACAAAAAAAATCAAAAAAACTGGGTTAAATCTCAATGAACCTGCCTTAGATCTCCTCCTACATCATAAAAAAGAAAAAATATAAACATATTTGTCATCCACAAACTTAGATATACCCACAACAGGAGTAGATCTAAGAACCCGAGAGAGAGGGTGAAGTAGATCTAAGAAAACATCAAGAACAATCAAGAATTATCACATACCTTGAGGAACCAGCTTCTAATCACTAAGGGAAGTCTTCATATTGCCTTAGAATTGATGGTAGAACCCTCTTTGACCTTGAGAGAGAAAAATCATGATTTAGGTCCTCATATGAGAAAAAACAAGGGGTTAAAACTTTAAGTTGACCTTTATCCACATGTTAAGGATCTTGTTTTTAACCGCACATGGTTTAGTTACACGATTAGGAAAACCGTTCAGAAACCATGTGTTAGCCACTGCCTTAAGGGTGAACCTCACAAAGTTATCTCACATAGTCTCCAAACTATGCCAAAGCCACTTCCTCAAAATTACCAAAGATATTTTCAAAGTGAACGGTTTTACTTAGTGGATGCATGGTTTAGAAAAACCATGCACCGTCCATTCTCCACCCCTCTTCCCCTTATCTCACTGTGTATGGTTTCCTGCAAGTGTTGTATGGTTTTCCCAAACCGTGTACCAACTTTGAACCTATAGAAATGCCCAAAAACTCTCCAAAAGTTCTCCAAACTCTCCCAAAATTTACCCATATACTTTATATATATAAAAATCATAATTAAAGGGTTACTTAATTGAAAATGGGGGTGATATAGCACTCCCCTATCACTCCACAGTGAGGGTACTCCATACACGATGTTTGGTATGAGTCGACACTCTCCTATCATACCAATGTGCGAGTCCTCTATCCTAGGGTAGATACTCCCCTATCGAGTCAGGGTAAGGGTCCCCTATAGTGATTATACAGGTAGATTATAAATTCTTCTATATATAGGGTGAGAGTCCTATATCTACAGAGTCTTACTCCCCTGTATTCAAGTAACAGCGGGGAGTATGTCCTCCAGGGGAGTTGGATCTCCCTAGGTTATGGAGAACAGTTATGAGGAGTGGTCCCATCCACTTTTTATGTGTGATACTTTCTTAGTAGGTAGTTCTCCCTTGACGCAGAGAAGTGAAGGCCACTCTATATAGGTGTGATAGATGTTTCGTGTGATGTTTAGGTGTTAGTACTCTCTTTGTTATGGGGGAACGGTGAGGTGTGGGTCCCTCCTTCCTCTCTCTTATAGAGGATGCACATGGTGCATAGGTTTGAGTATTTCTCCCTCGATTGTGTGTAGTGGCGATGGGAGGGACTCTCCACTTTGTTTCTATAAGCTTTCATAGGGTGCATGATAGAGGTGGTAGGACCTCTAGTACTAAGAACTAGAATTTAACCTAGAATAGTTCCTGATGGAGTGAATCTCTTAGTTGTTCCATTAGGGATGGTGGGGATCATGGAGTGTGTTCACCTGGATGAGAAATACATTCAAGCCTTGAGTAGAATCCTATAGATGAATATGAGGTTGGGACCTCATGATACTTGGTGTCTGTGAAGAGTATATATGGGCTATTCTAGGAGTCTTTGTAGTGATTTCACATATATTAGTTGACACACCATGTTGATTGAGATGACTAGTCATTTATATCCAAGGATAGTTAAGATAAAGTTTCTCTCTCACTTGGGTTCCCTTTGGATGGGTTGAGCATATTGTTTCCTTTCATTTTATACCTTTTGTTTTGGGTATTTGGGGAACCCATTGGGTATTGTTATACTCATCCCTACATGGTATTTTCACACATAATAGGCCTTTTATGGAGTCCTAAGAGGACCTAGAGTAGAATTATCTTAATGAGCTTGACCGACCGAGGTGTTTTCCAATGCTTGGTTAAGGATATTTTTGGTAGTTTTATTTGATATAAATCCACTACATTTGAGAAGTTTTTATGATTTTATAGTTTATGGTGGCCTTGTATTTTGATCTTTTTATACTTCTGCTGTACTCTTGTTTCGGAAAAAATGTATGCATGAATTTTTGGTTTTAGTTTTATTATATATACACTTTTTAATGGAGATGTATATGGGTGCATGCGTACATGTACCATAGGCTAAGTCCTCCCATGTGTGTGATATGCCTACTTGGCATTGGTCTCCATCCCCTGGCCTATTAGAGTCAAGCTAGGGGTAGTCATGGACCAGACCTTGGAGGGTTGAGTCGTGATAGAGTGTTATAGAAGGAGGTACTTCCTTAGGAAGATAGTCTATGAAATTGGTTTGGGTTGCATAGAAATAGTGTTAAAGTGTTTCGAGTTCATATTTTAGGCTAGTGAATCTAGTGTTAGTGTGGTGGATGACATATCCATTCACTAGGACTTTGATAACCTACTTATTTACTCAGTCCATTATGGAACTGGTTGTCGAGAAATTTTGGTACATGAATCATATATGACTGGGTTGTGGGTTCCATGTCTTTCTTGAGCCATCTCCCCAGACATACTCTTTGAATGTGATTCATCTTGATTATATTTTAGGATAATTCTATAATGACATCCAAATGGGGTTCCATAATGGGATTGTGATGACGATCCACTGGATGATGAGGCTTCAGTGTGGGGAAATGGTCTTGCGGTAGTACCTCTAGGTGGTATGCTAACCATCGAGTAAAAGTGATACCGGAAGTTCATGATGAGGATATGCATAGGTTGAGTGCATTTCATGAGTTCTAGAGGTAGTTAAATCTGAGGTATTGGGGTGATCCAAACCCCAAGGTAGCTAATTAATGGCTTGAGGTAGTTACACACATTTTTCATCTTGTGAGGATACCTATCGATCAGATGGTAGTCCTAACATCAATTATTTTGTAGGAATTTTTTAGAAGATGGTGGAGTCTGGTGATATAGATACATTGATGAGGTGACACTCACTTTGGTAGAGTTTGAGTGTCTCTTTATGGAATATTTTTATCTAGACATGTTGAGATTAGTGTATATCCAGGAGATTCTGCAGCTTCGGCAGGGTAGGACGTCCATGGTAGAGTACTTGGAAGGGTTTACAGACCTTTTTCAACAATCCATAGATATGGTTTGGGATCTGTTTTTTAGATTAAATACCTTTGATAAGGTAATTAGAAGATAAATATAAGTAGGTGTGGTCTCCTTATTCCTTACCTCATATGAAGGGGTGATGGAGTGAGCTCTGGTGGTATAGAGATTCATGGAGGATGGTTGGGCAGATGTGGCCATTAGTGCTTATCACGAGGATGAGAAGTCTGCAATAGCTAGAAGACATCAGTTGACAGAATCACATTGTAGGAGGTAAACTTATTCCCAAAGTCATCTATATGGGTCTATATATTAGTATTTGTTATGTAGATCTATTCAGTCAGTGGAGAGGTGGTGTTACACTTATGATAGGTAGGGACATCTTGTGTGAGATTGTCTAAATCACTATGATACTAAGAGGGAGACAATTGATGGAACACTCTGGAAGTGGAAACATCTGAATCATGGAGTTACACATGATGGTGTATGTGACATAGGATTGGTAAGAGAAACATGAGGTGGAAGAAAATTAGATATGTTTCCACCACCACCCTGGGTGGTCCACACCAGGCTTAGGGAGATGGAGGATGAGGGTGAGGACAGCAGCAGGATGCAGAGGCCTATGACTCGGAGGCTCTGAAGATTATTATAAGTATTATTTGTTTTCTTTATACTTTCTATGATAGTATTTATAGAAAAATTCATAAGGTACTCCATTATTTATACTTCTTTCTTGAGGATTTTCTGGGGTGATGTGAAAAATTGGTAGGACCCTATATTGGTGTTGTTTGATGTAGATTTGGATGCATGAGGAAGAGGGATGATTCCCTAACTAATACACATTATTTTTATGCAATTAAAATTTTCTGGGTGAGTTAGTACCGCCCAAAGAGAATAGTGTCAAGGTGTGGAGGAAAATTTTCTTTGGATTGTGTATTCAGGGTGGGTTTCTATGTGGTGGTGTCCCTAATTTTAGAACATAACATTAATTATATTCTCATCATCATATTTGTACATGATATTCTTGAGGTTGTTATGGTGTAGTTCATCCAGGGGTGGATGAGAAATTATGGGTTGCATAAGTATTTGTGTCAGGTTAGCGATGTGGTGTACCGATAGACCCTATGACCATAGATGGACTGAGTGTTTAGTGTTTCCCACCTATCATAGATGAGAATATATGTACCCATATTGTTTCAAGATGTAGACCTAGTTTGAGCTAGATATTGGGTGTGGTTTGGCCTTTGTGTTTTCTATGAGTGTGTTCTTGTAGGCATCATGAGAACCCTTGGTGATCTTGCTAGTGTGGGACTCCCAATGGAGAGCTTAGTTTTTCTCCTTCCACCCAGTATTTCTCTTTTTAGGGATGAAAAGTCTTAAAGTGGGGAGGATGTAGTGACTTGGGTTTTTCCATGTAAGACTTTGGACTATTTATAGGAATATTTTTGAAGATAAGAACTAAGTCAGCATGGGATTCTAGGGCCCAAAGAGCCTTATCACGATGATATTAAAAATATTAAAAATATTTTATCATGAACACTTAGTTTCTTTGTGAACATGGAATAAATCCTGAGTAGATTCTCATATCAGAAATTTGAGACCAAGATTCAATGTAAAATGTGGTGTTTACCCTAGACGCAATATAAAATTTTTCTACACTAGGAGTTCAGTCAAGGGAATGCGTTGGAGGGGTGTTGAGTAGAGTTTTATTCATTTAATAAAAATTAAATAAATAAACCCAACCACCTTTGGTGTGATCATGGATGGGGGAGAAACCTCCCCCCTTTTGGAGCAACAAACAAACCAAGGTGAAACTAAGGAGGGGAGGCATCACCAATCTATGATCTTGATGAAGATCAATCCCATAACGTGGTGTAATGACTTCGTAGTGTGGATCTGCACCCCAAGATTTGATGTTTCACTATGAGGTAAGAATATTTGAGTTTTAAGTATTGATACACTTTTTGATGCATTATTTTATATTTTTGATCCCTTATAAAACTATTAGGTACCCTGTGGGGGTCGATCTGTGGGTTTTGGTGGAAATCATGGCATTTTGGGCAGCTCACAGAGGATTCCTATTTAGAGTTCCTGATCACACGACATTTAGTGCAGGGTCACATACAATGTGTTCTTTATATTAGAGGAAGAAGAATTTTTGGGGATTATATGTCGTGTATCGGGGGTAAAATACGTATAGTGATCCTCAGTAGTGTGATTGAGGGACATGGCCAGGGTAGCCATGTTAAGGGACATGGACATGTGAAAGTATATTACCAGGGTACACTAACATGAGGTGCAGTATATGGGAACATGATGAGGACACAAGTTGGGGCTCAAGTGAGGTAAGACATGCCGGGTATCCCATGTACACTCAGTGTAAGTTCACATGGAAAACCAAGACATGAAGCGGAGGACAAGACTAGATTTTTAGGTAGATTCCAACATTGTGTGGACCCCGGTATACGTTGTGTACTATTCTTGGGATCTTCTACCTAGCATCTCTCCTTCTTCAGGGCTTAGATTTAGGTCTGTGAGAATCCTATACTAAGTAATTGTATATGTAGAATGCGATGGTGGACTCCATGGTGTATTTTGAGATACAATGTGGAATGATTCTAAAATGAAACTACATTAGAAGTTCTTGATTGTGGGGATAGATCGGGGTAGATCATTGGAGATATTTTGGGGTCGGTACCCTTCCCTATCATCTTAGGAAGTGGGTTACCCTAGACTCTTAGGCTGGTATAGTGGTTCTACCCTATCATAGTAGGGTGAGGGTCCCCTACCCATAGAAGTTTTGTGACATGAGGTTTTATGAGCATGATTCTTCTTTGAGTGGTGTTTGAAAAATGAAGGTGATTACTGTGGTTTATCAGAGAGAGACACTAGGATTGATACTCCCATATCAGACCAGGGCTCGAGTTTCCCTTAGCTCTCAGATTGGTAGAGATGGAACTCCCCCACAGTGGGTGTTGTTCCTCTACCTATGGATTAGTTATCTCGGGGTCAGTATTCCACTATAAGATTAGGGTGTGGGTCCCCTGTATCATTCGTATAGTTGGTGACAAAGCTCCCCTATCGATCATGGTACGAGCCCTCTATACTTATTGTTTAGATAGAGTAGGCACTCCCCTATCTTACTAGGGTGAATTTATTCTATATATGGAGTTAGTACTCCCCTATTATACTAGGGAATGGGTCCTCTATATGTGATGTATAGATATATTTGTTACTCCCTTGTCGTACCAGGGTGTAGCTCCTCTATCCGTGGAGTCAGTACTCCCTTGTCGTACCAGGGTGCAGGTCCTTGATACACAATGTTCGGTCAGAGTCGGTACTCCCCTGTCATACCAGGGTGCGGTTTCTCTAGCCCAAGCTTAGAACCCACCTATCGAGTTAGGGTGCAGGTCCCCCGTAGTGATCATATAGGTAGAGTCATAACTCCCCTATACATAGGGCACATGTCATATATCTACAGAGTTGTAATCCCCCATATTTGAGTATAAGTGAGGAGTAGATCCTTTACAGGAGTTGGATCTCCCTTGGATGTGGAGCATAGTTTTGAGGAGCGGGTCACTACACTTGTTATGTGCGATAACTGGTCAAGAGTTAGTTCTCCTTCGATATAGAGAGGTGTGGGCCACTCTATACAGATGTGACATAGGTTTTGTGGGATGGTTAGAAGTTAGTACTCCCTTGGCAGTAGGGCAGTGGTGAGGTGCAGGCCCCTCCTTCCTCTGTCTTAGAGAGGATGCACGTGGTGCATAGGATGGAGCAGTTCTCCCTTAACTATGTGAAATAGTGAGAGGCGATCCTATTCACTTGGTTTCTACAAGCTTGCACATGGCACATGATAGTGGCGGTAGGACCTATGGTGTTGGGCACTAGATTTGGACCTAGAGTAGTTCCCAATGGAGCATATCTCTCAGACATTCCATCTAGGATGGTGGGGCTCATTGAGTGTGTTATCTTAGATAATTGATACCTTCAAGCCTCAAGTAGAATCCTGTAGCTAGATTTGAGGCTAGGACCTCATGAACCTTGGTTTCTGTGATGAATATATCTGGATGATTCTGGGATTCCTTTTTGTGCTATCACATATCTTGGTTGACACACCATGTGGATTGAGGTGACTATTCATGTATAGGTGAGGATTGTCAAGATAGAGTTTCTCTCTCATATGGGTTCCCTCTGTATGGGTTTAGTGGACATTTTTCCTTTTAGTTTCTCCCTTTTTTTGGGTATTTTTGGTGCCTACTGGGTATTGTTATACTCACCACTACATGGAATTTATCCACACATGTTGTGTCTTGTGTAGATGAAAGGACTTTCAATGAAGTACCAGGAGTACCAGGAGGACCTAGAGTAGTCAGAGCTTAGTGGGATAGAACGAATGAGGTGTTTTAAGGTGCTTATCTAAGTAAATTTCTGACAGTTTCATTTGATAGAGATACCCTCCATATGATCAGGTTCGACGCTTTTAAATTTTTTGGCGGGTTTATATTTTTCCCTTTTTGTAATCCTGTTGTACTTTGGTTGTGGGATAGTTGTATGCATGCATTTTTTGTTTCTCTTTTATTATCTCTGCACTGTTTCCTGGAGATGTATGTGGGTGTGTGCGTACAAGTACCATAGGCTAATACCTACCATGTGTGAGATATTCTAACTCGACATTGGTCTCTATCCTCTATCCTATTAGATGTGGTATTGGGATAGTCATGGCTCAGACACCGATGGGTTAGGTCATGATAGAAAAAGTACCTCAAGAACCAATCACTTTTTAGGAAATTCCCTAATTTCATAGTTTAGTAAGAAGAAACATTCATTTGTATTATTAACTGCTAAGGTAGAATATATATTTTCTAGTAGTTTCTATACATAAGTTTTGTGGATGAAACACACTTTTCTAGACTTTGGACTTAATTTTGGTCATGTTACTATTTAATATTATAATACCAGTGCTATCAATATTTCTAAAAATTTAGATATCCATTAAAAAACTAAGCATATTGATATTAGACATCATTTTCAAAAGGAAAATCTTCAAAAGGGATATATCTCTTTAGAATTTTTTAATATTGAATGTCAACTTGCTGATATTTTTACTAAACCAATTCCCACAACTGGTTTTGATTTTATTAAGGGGGAGTTAGGTTTATTTAATTTTACGTAAAATTTATCTTTTTTTGTTAATCATTGTTTAATTAATAATTTATTTCATTGGATTTATATTTTAAAGCATTTTTTATAAAATTTATTTATTTTTTGTTTATTTGGTTTTAATTTTTTTTATTTTTTTTCTTATTTAAATTTTACAAATTCATATTTTCATTTTTAAAATCTCAAATGATTACTTTGAATTATCTAATTGAGAAACCAAATTATCACCTAAAACCATTATAGATAATCATGTATCTCTATCATTCCTTGAAACCTTCAAGCTCTCGATTTTTCAATCTCTCAAACCCAAGATTTTCCAAAACCTATTCTTATAATACTTATTATGATGAAAAAGACTAAAATAATTTATGATGATGGTCCTTGTAGTGGGAATAGGAAAAAGGTTTCAAGTTCATATCAAAGAATTTTTCAAGGGAAGGTCTTTGAATTTGAATGGTTATTTGAGAAAAATCTAATGCTAAATCAAGATTTACATTTTCAAGGTCTGGAATTCATGTTTGATAGAGGGAATTAAGAATATATATTTGAAAGGGAATTAAAGGAGTTTTATGAGAATGAATAGTTTATATTTGGTGATAATGAGGATATCTTCTATTAAATAGTGAATGATAATAAGTTTTCAATTTTGTCTATGGCGATGGATTAGCCTTTCTAGTTCCCTCATGAAGGGAATTTCAATTTTATCCTAATATCAATTAGAGATAGAGTTAATAATTCTAAGAAAATTATGTAATTTATTTTTAGAATATTTTAGGTTAAAAATATTTTGGTGACGGAATTAGAATCTAACCAGAAGGTACTTGTTAAGTTCATTCAAACTACATTTTTTATGAGGATTGTAGAGTTAAAGATAATTATTTTTTATGATATGTATATCATGTTCCTCATACTGAGTTATATCAATTTCAATTCATATTAGTACATATTAAGGTATATAAACCAATAATTCCATAAGGATTCAAGGGTTTTATTTTATTCTTATGGTAGGATGATATCTATTATTCACTATAATGGAAGGTTGATTGATTAGATCAGAAAAAGTTTTATATTTACTCAAAACAATTTCCTTTTTTCTAGAACCTTGAGGAAGTTTTAATTTTTTTAGAGTGTAATAGGAGGAACAATTTTACCTATGGGAGAATAAATAGATGATTCATCTAGTTCTCATGCTGAGGGAGAGCATATGAGTTTGAATTTTACTGGATCTACATGGCTTGGTACTGAGTAAATTAGTGAATATAGAGTGGAAGGAGATACTACTGCATCACATGTGTCTTAAGGTAAAGATTCAAGATTATAGGATTTTAATGTTGGTGGTGAAAATATCTCTGAAAGTACTAGAAGAATGAAATTATTGGATAATAACATTCCATCCAGAATTGGTGGAGTTATTCAATTTACAAGAGTTTATCAAGAACCTTCTACTGAGGTGGATAATAAGGTTGTGCTTGTTTAGAATCCCTAGAGGAGATAACTACCTACACCTATTGTGAAGGTTGTTGATTATGATTCTAGAGAAGTTGTGAAACTAATTCCAGTTTTTGAAGAAATAGATGAAAAAGTTTTTCATAGAGAGTAACAACCAGTTATGGATGTTTCCCATTCTCTGTAATTGAAAAGGATATAAGAAGTTCATTTTGTTAGAGGTGTGAGTGTTCCTGTTATTGATTCAGCAAAGATGATTGAGGATTAATCATTTTCTTTAGTTGAGAAGTCCTTGTAAATGAATTTTGAAGAAAATAATGTGATCACAAAAGTCTTTGGAGAGTTATCTTCTCCCTCTGATGAAGGTTTAAAAGTTTAATCCCTCCAATTAGTTGATGTTGGAGAACCTTTTGTAAGAGTGGAGGTAGTGTACTTAGAAACAAAGTAGGAATCCAATTTTGAAGCTCATGCTTGAAATTTTATTGAAATCATGTTTTCAAGTTTTGATGTACTAAAATATGAGGTTATCAAGATTCAATTAGAGCTTGAAATTTCAGATAAATATTTTTAGGAATTAAAAAGTGAATCTATTTCAATAATAGATTATGAGTCTCTTCGGGTTTAGTTCCAAAGTTTAAAATAGGTATCAATTTCAAGGAAATATTTTGATGCTTTAAAAAGAGATATTTCTGACTAGTATGAAAATATAAAAAAGGAAATAGTATAGTTGGGGTTTGGCTTAGAGGTAAGCACCCCGTAATACTACATGAAAAATGGGGGTTCAAAACCCATTGGATGCAGGTTACTGTAACAGTACTGTAGTGGTACTGTAGCAGCAGCGGTACTGTTGATCGGTAGGTACTGTAGTGGCGGCAGTACTGTAGCAGCCAGGTTACTATTCACAGAATGGGAATTGGGCCAAAAATTTGGGCCTACGGGCTATGTAATGGGCTACAAGCCCACTGGGTCTTCGGGCTATGTAATGTGTCTCCCTCTACCTAGTTAAAAGAGGTTATTGCTTTGTTTTATTAATAAAAATGAGACTTCGGCCCCAACCTTTAAAAAAAAGGAAATAGTTTCAAAGTATGATTTTAGTGACTAGAATAAGTTTTTAGAAAATCAGTTTGAGGCTGTAAGAGTTATAATTTCAAGTTAGGGGAAATTATCTACATCTGGTGGAGCAGGATCTAGAGATGTATTTAAAATGGTAGTGATGTTGTCTATCGATATTTCTATAATGGATAATAATATTCATAATATACAGTGTGATAGTGTGCCTCTACAAACTATTTTGGAATATAATAAAGAGTTAATTAAAATATTATCTTCTGTAAAATAAGGAGTTAGATATTTTCTCAATTGGATGGGGAGTATAATATATAAGTACGGTTAGTTCTTTGTAAAGGTGAAATTGGTTGAGGTGATGAAGGTGATTCAGGATTTGAGGCATCTACTGAGAGAGTATGCTAATTTGTTGAATTAGAATTTCATGGACCTGATGGTTGAGATTATGTATATTCAAAAAACTCTTCATGATTCTTTAACCTATGCCTCATATTCTTCTAAAGAATCTAATCCTAAATTCATTCCTTCTAAATATCCCAAACCTTAACCTTTTATCTTTCTTATAAGATTATTTTCATTGTAATATGGAATCATTTATAGAAGACATTCTTTTATTATTTTCTATTGTCTTTAGGTTTTATATGTGCAGTTTATTTTCTATTACTAATACTATCCATTTTAAAAATACTATTATTTTTTTCTTAAGTAACATTGATATATAGTTCTGTGAAAAATTAAATGTGTTCTATTCTATTTTTATAATTTCTTTTCTATCTCAAAAAGGGGGAGAAATTTGGATAAACACAAAAAAAGTTTACAAAAAGATTTTAACAATATCCTGTGTCAAAATTTGTTTGATTTTTTTTGATAATTACAAACCTTTGAATTTTGTGTTTATTCAATTCTATGGGTTTTATGATCATAAAAAAGGGTGTGATTTTTTAGGTATATAGATGTTGAACTAAAAAGTTTTTCATTGATTTTGATACTCACAAATGCCCTCATCTATTTTACTATTAAAGTTACTTTGATTGGATTTTAGGATTATATTTAATTTAATAATTACCTTATTTTACTATAATTCTAGATGTCTTTTATTCGATCTTTATATTTAAGTAAATTTTTATTATGAAAAGTATTTTGGACATTTTAAAGAAGTTGGGAATCACTATTTGTAAAATGAAGCGGCAACCTAACATTGGTATCCAATCCCACATTTGAGATGAATGTTATATTCAAAACCTAACTTTTGTTAAGGAACCTCACATTTTAGTACCTAATGTTTGATATATAACTAATGTAAATAACCTTACATATGTAATATACCTAACATCAAGAATCAAATTTTGGTATTATACTCCATGTTTTGTAGCTCTATGTTTGGAATCAATTGTATGCTAGTAGCCATACTTTTTGAGCCATCCTCATGTAGGGTTATCCTCATGTTGATCCAATCATATACAATATTTAAATTTTGAATTATTCTTATAAATATGATATGATTTCACTAGATTAAATATGTCAATAAAAAAAATTCAATTTTCATTTCATATTATATCCAACAACGGAATAATTTGTTCCATTTTCTAAGGGATTTTATGATTTTCCATAGCTGATTAAATTAAAATTTCAAGAATGCTGTGAATCTTGAAACTACATATTATAGGGTAAATTTTATAGATCCATTTGACTATAATTAAATTGGGATTCTTATTTATTCTAAGTGGATATTTCTAGATGTGCCATTAATATTTGTTTAAATCTATGATTCTATGAAGTTTCATGATTTGAATCTCTTAAAAAAACATTGAAACTTTATGATTACAGAGGATATTATTATTTCTATCACTCCTGTTGTGTCTATCCTTTATTAATTTTTTGTAGTTTGTTAAATATTTTTAGGACTATAATTTAGAGACATACATGTTATATTAAGCTACTGATATGTTTTCATCCTATTTCTACAAATGTTGGATTTATCACTACTTCTTTATCTAAATATTTTCTAAATAAATTTTAGAGATTCTTCTTAAGGATTTCACTTTTAAGATATTCATATTTTCCTTTAAAGATATCTTCATCTTCTAGCTGTATCTTCTACATCTGAATGATTTCAAATAGAATTTCTCCAACCAAAGAAAATTTCTTTTTTTTTCTAAACACTTGATTGTGGAATATTTCAAGGAATTATGGTTGTCATGATTTAAGGACTTGTAAAATATTTTGTAACAAGTTTCATTTGATCTCACTTAACTATTGAGATCCCTTAGAAAAATATTTGTTAGTGAAATTCACTAATCTCACAAAGAGAGTGTTGGTGGGGTAGACTAGGTGATTTTTTTTATCTTGAACCACTATGAAAACTGACATATCCTCTTCGTTTATTTTTCTGATTCATACTCTATTTAAATAAAGGATTACAGTTTCACTTCCAAGATCAAGGGAGGGGGGATTGGTTTTAAATTTATCAAGTGTTTTTAAAAGGACACAATTCATTCGTATCTTATTTATTCAACATTATTATGGATCAATAATTATTAGGAATATGTATGTTGATTTAAAAAGTTTTTCATTTTTTATGATCACAAATACTTTCATTTGTTTTACTAATAAACTTACTTTGAGTGGATTTTAGGATTATATTTTAATTTAATAATTACATATTTTCCCAGAATTCTAGAACTAATTTATTTGTTATTTATATTTGAGTAAAATTTTATTCTATAAATTATTCTGGATGTGTTTCCCTCGGAATTTGGGGATGAACTCCTTGATTTAAGGTTCAAACATTCCAATCGGTTTCTAATAGTTTTGTTCATAGAACCGGAAAAATCTAATGATTCCACATCCATTTGGACATAATTTCCAAAGGTAGCCGCTCATTAGTTTGTGGACTGATGAGGCTTAGGAATTTTCATTGGTCAAGAGGATGGGAGGTCGGACTCATCACACCTTTTTGAGGGGAATTATTGTCTACTCCGGGAATCTCTTTATAGATTTAATTTATGTTAGTGAATCCTTATTACATTACCAAGTATAAAATGAGCTTTCCTTCAGATCTAACAATCAATGATTAAATATGTAGGAAATTTAGAGAATCTTTTATATGTATTCTAGGTTCTTCATCGATAGAGAATCATTTGTATTTATTAGAGATTCTTGGTCAATGGTATCCTTCGACACATTTATATAGAAGTCTCTTGGTCATTATGATGACCATGATGGTTTTAAAGCCACTCAGTGGGGCACTTGAAGTTTATTTTCATTCAAAAGGACATGGATTATTTCAGAGTTGGGATCGAATCCACAGATGGACTACCTATGTATCCTTTGTTTAGAAAAGGAATCAGAACCCACGTAGTTCGAGTAAGGGAGTATGATGTTTATGATTGATGGCTCAAAGAAGGATGTCATAATTACTTTTACACTCTAAGATCACGTGAGTCATGCTCGATGTGAGAAAAAAGAGGTATTGGTAAAAATCAGACAATTGTGCCATGAATGATGCAATCATAAGAAATAATGTGGGACTTATGTATGTATGACTGACCGGATAAATTAAGATTAGGATTTAATTCAGGGAAGAAATCCAGGAACAAGGTCCATAAAGGTATATGTGCTTGATGGAGATTTGAATAATATAACTTGGGGATTACTCCTGAAAAGGAGTCCCAAATTAGGAGAGGACTTATGATTGGGTTTTACTCCTGAGAAGGAATCCCAGATCAAAGGTAAATTAGGACTGGTTAAGATAAATTAAGACTGGGGATTACTCCTGAAAAGGAGGCCCAAGTTAAGAGACTTGAAAAATTAAGGGACTTGGGGCTTACTCCTGAAGAGGATGCCCATATTTGAGACTGGGGCTTACTCCTGAAGAGGATTCCCATATTTGAGACTAGGGATTACTCCTTAGGAGGATGCCCATATTAATGAGGACTTGGGGCTTACTCCTAAGGAGTATTCCCATATTTGGAAATTATGACTGGGTCTTACTCCTTAAAAGGAGGCCCAAGTTAAGAGAATTATGGTTGGGGATTACTCCTGAGGAGGATGCCCAAATTAGGGGACTGGGGATTACTCCTGAAAAGGAGTCCCGGGTTAAGAGAGTTCTCTCATCTTAAATGATGAGGTTGAATGAATGAAATCTCAATCTTTAGTGACATAAAAATGTGTGAATCACTAGATTTTGAGAGATGTTTCACGGAGTTCCTTTCAGATAAAGAAGCCAAATCAAGAAATCATGCCATAAATGGCTTTGAAGAGTGTCTTAAAGACTAAATCTTGAATAGTAAAGGTGAAATGTCATAAGAGGGGTTAAATGGGCAAGAAAGACACCCAAAAAGGGAGGGGCGCGCAAGTCCTGGCAGACGCGCAAGTACTGCGTGGGCGCGGAGGTATACCTGCGCGACACATGGGTACTTGTGCATTTGTAAAATAGCTTAATAATACTTGGGCGATCCTTGACCAGTGCCTTTAGAATTATCCTGAGGTACTTCCAGAATAGAGGTGCGCAAGTTTTGGTGAGGAAGTAGGGAGGCGCGCAAGTTTATTCATTTACCTTAAGGGTAAAAAACCTTAAGCATGTAAGTGTTAGTAAATTATAACACTTAGACCTTACTCCTCTTGTTTATACCTTCCATTCTAGGTAAAGAATTACCTTAGAAGTGTTCAGAAGACCTGAAGAAGAGACTTGGGTGTTCATAGATCTAAATCTGAATTCTGGAAAAATTCCTCCAAAATGGGGGGACCACAGGGTCTATTTATAGGCTGGAGAAGACCCTGGGCGGTTATCCTTTAGGGTGCGCAAGTCACTTGCACGACCAATAATGTGGCATGCAAGTGTACTTGCGCGACCATGGTAGAACTTTCACGACCTATGGGAAATGTTCTCCTTGTTCATCCCTTTCTCTTTTTTTGATGTTTCTTCAAAGGATTAATTACTTTGGGTTCAAGGTATTTCCCTTTTCATTCATTTAGACTATGTGACAAAAATTAGCTTCAACAAAAGTCCCCCCTCAGAGTTGGATCCGGAGTGAAAAGAGGATTTGAATCTGAGGAAAAAAGAGAAACCAGGGGTCTTTGTGGTTATTGGCAGTTTAAAGTCATGCATTTTGGACATAAAAAGGCTAATGTTTAAGGTTGAAATAGCTTTGACCAAATGGGTTAAAATTGACTCAATTCCTTGAAAATTTATCTGAAAACATATTATCATACTCAAGTATGAGGGAAAATATGTAAAATATGACTTAAGAATATTTGAATCTGAGGAATGATATGAAAAAGAGCTAAAAGGCATTAGATGACGTAGTTCCCAAGAATGAAGTTACCATTATTTAACAAACCTGTTAGGGGGTTGAATTATGTAGGGCCACCTAAGGGTATTGGCTGCATAGTCAAATAAATAGCATCTTTTGGATGATATGTCCATTATGTAGACTACTTATGCAAGGCCGCCTAAGGGCACATGTTGCATATTCAGGAAAAAGAACTCTCATAAATTTACTTTACTACTGCTAAAAATCCAGCGAAAGTTTATGGAGATTCAAATTTTCCAAAGTATAGAGCTTTCTGTATGGAAAGAGGTACTTGAATATGGAGAAGATATTTACAAACAAGATTATCGAAGAACTGGATGGATATCACTCCTACGAAGGTCTGACCCAAACGTAGGGAAGGAGAACATAAACCATAGACTTGAATAATTTCAGATCATGAAAAAGGATATGGGACAAGTATGTTAAGGATGGCTATTTTTGCGAATCCCTACATATTGTCATTAAGAAAGTAAAAAAGAGGCTTTCCTCCCAAGAATGAAGTTACCACTATTTAACAAACCCGTTAGGGGGTTGAATTATGCAGGGCCACCTAAGGGCATTGGTTGCATAGTCAAATAATAGTATCTTTTGGCTGACAGGTCCGTTATGTAGACTGTTTATGCAAGGCCGCCTAAGGGCACGTGCTGCATGGTCAGGCAAAAGAACTCTCAGAATTTTAACATTTTTGTGACTAGAATTCAAGAAAAGGGTTATGAAGATCTGAAAATATTTAAGGTTAGGATTATGACACATAAAGATGGGGTTTTTCCAATGTATGCAAAGATACACAGATCAATGCTAACCATAATCATGTTGTGACTGGGTCCTGAGTTGGACTTCACTACATATCCCATAAGGATGGGAATCAAGCCATACGTAGTTCTTGAACTACAATTTAACGTCGTGCGGGAAAAAAGTATTAGAGATCTTAGTTTAGGGTCATAGAGCTTGGACCATTATAAGAAATACAAAGTGCGTGTTTTCATGGGGACTTTTCAGCCAAGGGACTGAAAGTGGAATTTGGGGTTAGGCCCAAAGACTTGGGGCTGGATTCGAGGGACACTCGAACATTCCTACGTATCCTATAAATATGGGAATCAATCCCACGTAGTTCTAGAAATACCCTCTGTACATATTTGGTTCGTACATGTGAAGGGTGAAAGGGGACTTTAGTGCAATGATGGTTTAACCCAAGATAAAAGGTTCGAGAATTGCGATGTATGCACGTAGTCTTTGGAATAAAACATGATTGAAAATCAATGTAAATAATGATTCCCTATCAGGTGAGGATATCAAAGAATATTTTAGTTTATTGTCATACTGGACAAAAGTGTTTTATAGTTTAACGTCGTATAACAAGGATGAAAGTAAACCAATGTAAATATATTGATTCTAGGGGCGGTTTCACGAATCAACATCGTATGAAATTGAGGTGAACTGATGTGAAGATATTGGTTTTTGGATTGAACCTTGGGAGGTTTCCTACGTACTCATCCTAGAAGGCAAGGATCAAAGTCCGCGTAGTTGAATTAAATAATGAATTAATGATCAAGTTGTTCTTGGGAAAAATGACCTAAAAAAATGATGGTGTTGGGACTTACACATGGTTATTAGCCTAGAGAGAGTGTTATGGTTGAAGTTTTCTCTAAGATAACGTGAGTCATACTCGGTGTGAGAAACAAGAGGTAACAAAAACCTTAACGATGCACAGTTTAATGTCATGTAGGACATATAAAGGGACTATGTAGTTTAAAGTCTTACAGTTAAGACTATTGGTGCTGCACAGTTTAGTGTCATGTAGCGGGGAAAAAGTATAGTTTAATGTCATGTAGGACATATCAAAGGACATTCTGTACAGTTTAGTGTCATGTAGTTAGGACGATGGAGACAACACAGTTTAATGTCATGTTGGAAAAAAAGACGACTGTGCAGTTTAATGTCATGTAGTAAGGACAAAATAGTATACCATTTTAACGTTATGTTGGATGTATTGGGGACTTTTTTCAAAGTTTAACATCATGTTGGACGAAAAAGGGACGATACAGTTTAGCATCATGTTGGATGAAAGTGCGAATAGTTTAAGGTTATATTCATGGACCGTGGATGGTGCAGTTTAATGCCATGCTGGACGTAAGGGACTTCTGTATAGTTTAGAGTCATGTAGTTAGGATGTCACAGTTTAATGTCATGTGAGACGAAAGGGATACAAATATTTTAATGTCATATGTATGGACCGTTGCTGTATAGTTTAACGTCATATAGCAAGGACTATGAAGGGGACACAGTTTAACATCATGTTGGATGTATATGCAAATAGTCTAGGTTCATATTCATGGACCGTTGATGATGCAGTTTAATGTCTTGCTGGATAATGGTGCATTTTAAGGTCATACCGGACCAATGATGATATATTTTGTGTTTATACAAAATACTTCTTTAAAAATCTGGCATTGGTTGGAGTAGTGATGAGTTCTCCATCCATCGAGATTAATGAATAAGATCCATTGGAGTAGACCCTATGTATTGAGTAAGGTCCTTCCCATTTTGGATCAAGCTTGTGAGGTTTATTTCCTGGTATCATCGGAGTTCTGAGAACTAATACCAATTCTCCCTGAGTGAATGAACGAAGACGAATTTTTTTTGTTAAAATCTCATGCTATTCGATTCTAATAGACTTCCAAGTGGTGCAAAGTGCACAATATTTTCTCATCTAACCATTCCAATTCATTAAATCGCTTTTGAGATTGTTCATCTGTAGATGATTGATCACAAATGGCAACTCTGAGTGAGGGTAGTTGAACTTCAATTGGCAAGACTGCTTCTGTTCCATATACCAATGAATATGGAGTTGACCGCGTTGTAGTGCAGGTGGTAGTCCGATAAGCCCATAAAGCATGAAAGAGTTTATCAGGCCATGATTTCTTATCTTTATCCACCATATTTTGAAGTATATTTGAAAGAGTCTTGTTGAAGGCTTCTATCTGGCCATTGGCCGCTGCATGATACCGAGATGAATGGTTAGATTTGATGTTGTATTCTTGATACAACTTCTTCACCTCGGATGAACAGAAGTTGGTGCCATTGTCCGTCAATATAGTATGAGGGACACCAAATCTGGTAATTATGTTAGACTTGATGAAGCTAACAACGCATTTAGAACTGACTTCCATGAGAGGTATTGACTCTTCCCATTTGGAAAAGAAGTCAGTAGCAGTAAGAATGTACTTAAACTGCTTGGCCGTAGCCGAAGGGTAAGGTCCCACCACATCCATTCCCCATGTGGAAAATAGCCATGAGTATTTAGCTGTATGAAGCAAATCTGGAGGTTGATGAATAAAGTTGGCATGTACTTGGCATGAATGACACTTCTTTGTGAAATCAACACAATCTTGTATCATTTAAGGCCAAAATTATCCAAGCCTTAGAATCTAATCAGACAGTCTATGTCTAGACTGGTGGGAACCACAGAATCCTGCATGCACTTCTTTCATGACAGCCATTGTCTCTTCACCATCAATGCATCTGAAGAGAACTCCATCAAAACCACGTTTGTAGAGAATTTTCTCTAGGTGATCTGGGCTATCATAAAGAGTAAAATTGACCACACATCGCTGGATTTGTTATTTCTCAGCTCTATCATGTGGAAGTGTTCCATTTTGAAGGTATTCCCTGATAGGTGACATCCATCCTGTAGTATGACCATACGGTTCAGGAATGGGACTAATTTCATTAATTTCCTCTGTTCTAATTCGAACATAAGGTGAAATTGCACGACGGTGGGCAATACTGATGGTTCTCTCGTCCCAATTTGGATCTTCCAGAGATGTGACTATATTAGAAAGTGCATCAGCTTGAGCATTTTGTGATCTTGGGACATAAGAAAATGTCGGTTCCGAAGGGAATTACGCCATTATCTCTCTGACATAATCATACAAAGGGATTAGTTATTCTTTTCTGATGGCATAATCCCCATTGACTTGTTTGATTACCAGGTCTGAATCACCTTTCACCTTTAAGTGATTCACTTGTGCTTGAAGTGCTAATTCCAAGCCTGTGATGAGAGCTTGGTATTCTACTTCATTATTGGTACCACCTTCCCACAATAAGAAGGAATAAGGTAATACTGCCTTTTCTGGAGAAATGAGCACAATTACTAAGACAACTTTGTGTAATTTAGTATTTTCCATTTTCCTCCCTGTTGGACTTCTAGAATCACCATCAAAATACATTTCCCATGATTGAGTAAATTCTTGAATAAAGAAGACTTCCTCATCAGGGAGTTCAATATCTGAAGATGTGTCTTCCACTAAAGGGTGTTCAACCAGAAAATCAGCC
This sequence comes from Viscum album, assembly GCA_963277665.1. NCBI lineage: Eukaryota > Viridiplantae > Streptophyta > Magnoliopsida > Santalales > Viscaceae > Viscum > Viscum album. Next base: position 411,530,912 of record OY728130.1, read on the forward strand.
AGATCTTGTCCCTTTATCGCCTTTTGAGACACATACTGAATGTCGAATTGCTGCAAAATAACTGCCCACCTTACCAGACGTCCTGTAAGCATTGGACGACTAAGGATGAATTTGAGAGGGTTATTGAGAGATACCAATTGGACCTCGTGATGTTGCAGGTAGTGTCTCAGCTTCTGAACTGCAAAGACTAATGCCAGGCAGCACTTCTCAATACTTGAATACCATGTTTCCACTTCAAACATAGTTCGACTGAGATAGTAGATGCTATTTTCATTCCCAGCATCATTATTTTGAGCAAGAAAGGAACCGAATGATCTCTCTAGATATGTCAAGTAGAGGATAAGTGGTCTTCCTTCAATAGGTGGAATGAGTACCGGTGGACTTAAGAGGTATTTCTTGAGAATATCGAATGCTTCTTGACATTCTTTAGTACACTGGTAAGTGAATCCCTTCTTCATCAATTTGGTGAAGGGTAAACTTTTTCCTGCCAAATTGGCGATGAAACTCCGAATATAGGCTAAGTGTCCTTGAAGTCCTCTTAATTATTTCAAATTTTGAGGAGGTGACATACCAAGGATTGACTTGGTCTTCTCAGGATCGACTTCAATACCACGATGGCGTACAACAAAAGCCGAGAAATTTTCCTGAGGTTACCCCAAAAGCACATTTTAAGGGGTTCATATTCAAATTATGTTGTCGAAGCTTGCAGAATATGACTTCCAAATCATCCAAGTGATTAGAAAATTGTTTTTATTTAACCACCAAATCATCTACATAGCATTCAACAAACTTACCTAAGAAAGGTTTGAAGATACGATGCATGGCACGCTGATATGTTGCACCTGCATTCTTTAAGCCAAAGGGAATTACCTAGTAGCAAAAAACACCCTGAGGGGCTCTGAAGGCTGTGGATTCCTCGTCTTATGGGGCCATTCAGATCTGATTATATCTAGAATATCCATCCATGAAGGAAAGTGCTTCATATCTAGCTGTTGCATCAATTAAAAGTCCTGTAATCGGAACTGGGAAATCATCCTTAGGACAATGCTGATTAAGATATCTGAAATAGATGAAAACTCTAATTTGTCCGTTCTTCTTCTTTATAGGGACAATATTAGCCAAACAATTGGGATACTGAACTTCTCTGGTGAAGTTAGATTTGATAATCTTATCCACTTCAGCTTCAATTTTGGAAGCATAAGTTGGGTGTGTTCTTCTCGCGGCTTGCTTAAATCCTCGATGTTCTTCTGGTAAACCCAAATGATGAGTAGCAACATCAGGATCAAGCCCGGGAATTTCTGTATAGTTTCAAGCAAATATATCTCTATTTTTCTTTAGAAAAGAAATATACATCTCTTTCTCTTCAAGAGTCATGGCCTCACTGATTAAAGTGGGGTGTGGATCTTCTTTTGTACCCGGATTTATTTCTCTGAGTTCATCCATAGTGGTAGAGATACCATCTTCAAATGCTGGAGGAGCATCTCTGAGATCTTCCTCTTCTTCTTCATCATGTGTTATTTCTTTCATTTCTAATTTCATAGTAGATGATAAATCAGAATTTTCATGATCAGAAGAGATGTCAAAATTTTCATATCTTGAAGAAGAAGCTTCCGTTTCCAACCCGATTGATGATGAAGGGTCTTCTTTGGGTAATAAAGTAGAGATGATGGATTGAGAATCAACATAATTGTTCACCTCCGATGTTGCTATAACTTCTTCTGACCTAATTGGTGAAGTATATACTTGTTGGATTTCAACAGATGAAATGAAGACGTCACCATTTGTGCTTTCATCACTGCTTGGTGGGTTACCAATTTCTCCCATGTTGTCTGGCTCGATTACCATAATTGACATTATGGATCTTTCCATAAGAGTATTTTGATTTGGGTATATCTTTTCAATTTGACTGATAGGCAACACATAATCTGTACTCACATGTGTAAATGGATTTACTGGAATCTTCTCCAAACCATATGGATCATTAACTTTAATAATCTCCTTTGTTGTGGATTTCTCCCTTCCGTTCATGTGATATAATTCTGCCTCAATGTATTGAGACTCACATGTCTTGAATGGGGCCTTATCACCATAAAATGTCATAACTTGACCATCGAAACAATATTTGAGACATTGATGGTATGATGAAGGGATAACCGCATGTTGATGTAGCCAGGGTGTTCCAAGAAAGATGTTGAAAGCCGAGTCTTGATCAATAACCATGAAATATGAATTGGATACAAGATCTCCAAACTGAGTTCTGAGTGTAACTTCGCCCAATGGTTCTTGTTCATTTTTATCATATCCTTGTAAAATCATGGTAGAAGGAGATAAATCAGATTCCGTGAGACCCAATCGACGAAGTGTATGAATGGGCATGAGGTTGACTCATGAACCATTGTCAATGAAAGCTCTTCGGACATCTACACCATTGACCTTTCCAGATAAGTACAAAGGTCTAATATGCCCATGCACAACATCATCTTCATCTTCATCAGTAAAAGATATTATTGCATGGAATTCTGCAGGATTATTCTCTATGTGATAGACTTCAGCTGCAAGAATTTCAGTTTCAAACTCCTGAGTACTTGACAAAGCCTCGATGAGTGCTTCCTGAAGATATTTTTATAGATTCAAAGCATCCAGAATTGATAACTTGGTTGGTACTTGGGCCAGGTGTTTCAATACATCATACTTTTGATCCAGAGGTCTGCGTTTCACAACATGAATATGTGGTTTAGTAGGTACCTTGGAATCAGATGCTTTGGAAGTTGATGCATCTTGTATTGGGATAGGAGTTGGAAATATTCCTGGTTTTGGAAGATTAGACCGATTAGATCCATTTACTTACTGAAAGGAAGAAGATGGAACCTTCAACCGGTCTTCCAAAATAACTGTTCCAGGACTGAATTTTCTATTGGTAGAAGAACTTGCTTGTTCTTGCTGAGCTCACTAAAGGGCTCTACCACAAGTTTCTACTCCGTACACAGTTCTAGAAGGGGTAGAATTGGAATAGTGGCTTCTGAAAGACCCACGTCTTCCCCTGTATCCTGAGCCTCTGGAACTTCCTCTGATTTCCCTATTTGATACAGGGAATTCAGGATCATCAAAATCGAAACTGCGACTGGCATATGGATTCGTTAATTGAATCATATTAACAAAACTAAAGATTAACTCTTCATATGATGAAGACTCTACCTAATTAGCCTCTTTAGGCTGTGCTGTTTAGTGGGGTGGTGCCCGTGGCTTTGAAGTATATGGCATGAAGTCTACCAGAGTCAAAGACAACTTAGGCTTTGACACATAATCATCTTCTTCTAATTCTTTTTCTTTCTTTGAATCATGCCATTTATTTGAGGACTTTCCCTCTGATGAAGAGGGTTTTTCCATAACATTCATGGAAGAAGACACAATCAGTTTCTTTAATTATGTTCTCAAAATAGCATGAGTTCGGTTGATTGTCTTTCTGACCATCCAATCATCATACTTCTATGCATTTTTGCTTTTGACTTCTTTCCATTCGCCTTCCTCCTCTGGAACTGTAGCAGTAACACATGCTACCTGAGCTGAAGAACCTTTCAGTTTGACTTGTACCGAGTCGACCATCTTTTTCAGGAGGTATTTGAAGACAAAACACTCATAGATGGGATGCCCCAACATTTTATGAAAAGGGAAATAATTGGGATGGTCTTCATCTCCTTCATTGTTTGGCCTCTTAGGCCTTGGTAATTGAACCAGATTATTTTCTAGAGCCGAAATGAAGTAACCAGGAACTTGTTCATTTATGAAAGAGTATGTTTTGATCTTCCAATCCTCAAATTGTTTTTGTATTTGATCTCTTTGATCGTCTTGATGAAACAACCTTTGTTATTGGCTCTTAGGAGGTGGATCCCTTCGAGAAGATGAAGGTTTTGAAGTAGAAACAGGTACAAGTGCTTGTTTAAGCATAATTGTAGCAGTTTCTGCTTTACCCATTCTCCTTCCTAGAGCTGATGGAATTACATGAGATTTATCCTTAGCCTGTATAAGGTAATCTTCAATCTGCTGAGTGATTGAAGTAAGGTCTCGAAACCCTCCTGTGTATTTCACAGGGATCAATGACGTACGTAATTCGTCACACAGATTTTTCACACAGATTGGCAACAGTTCCTCTTGAGGGAGTGCTAGGCTCAGGGAATATGTTAACCCCTTCCAGCGAGCAATGAAATCAGAGACTCTTTCATTCTCCCTTTTCTTACAGTTTGTAAGATAAAAAATTGTTGTCTTTGGCAAAGTTGAGCTGAATTGAAGAAGAAATCATTGATGGAGATCTTCCCATCTGGTAATTGACCAGGATTTCAAGCTTGTATACCATACAAAAGCTGGTCCTTACAAGGTTCGCACGAAACATCTGAGTTTAACTACTTCTTGCTGCTCTGGATTTCCCATCATAGGATTGCAACAAGACATGTAATGCATTAAATTCTATTCAGGGTCACCTGATCCATTGAAAATAGGGAATACAGGGTTTCCAAAACTGGATGGAGGAGAGATTGAATCTACCCATTCAGGGTAAACTTTCTTTTCTGGTTGAACCTACGCACGTTTCCCTTTCATAGTTTCTAACCGAGATGTTAATGACTCAATGGTAGTTATTAACTTTTGAGAAACATCCGGTTGAACTTGGACTTGGGTAGGTGCAATGACTGGAGCTTGGACAGGTATGGAAGCTGGTACTGCAACTGATGGAAGCACTGCCAATTGTTGTTGCACTTGACCCGTAGGATTAGACCTGTGTGGGTGTACTGATAAAGGAGGATATTCTTGATCCATCTTAGTAGCTTCAAAAAAATCCCTTGGCTGACTGACTCCAGCACACTTAGGAGGAAGACTACCCTGAAGTATTTCTGCGTTCAACCTCCTTAATTCCTTCATTTATTCCTCCTGTTGTGCAAACCTTTGCTCTAATGAGAGCGATTTTCCTTCTCTAGAGGAAGGATATGTAACCTAATTCTTCCCCCTCCCTTTGTTGGATCCTTTTCGGAGAGGGGGAAGTGGGTTACTTGAAGGATTACCAAGGTTCTGAGTAACCCTTTGATTTCGTGTACGCACACCTTCTTCATTTGTGTCGGTGCGTACATCTTCTTGAGCAGGAACCTCTTCATTTGAGTCCCCTGAGTGAGCCTCATCTGGTGGATCAACAACAACGACATTGATGACATTGATTGATGCATAACGCATCACATCCTTTCTATCAGCATTTCTGTGATATTTTCTTCTTCCATGTCTTTGATGAGACATTTACTTTTATTGATTCGATCCCCCAGGAACTTCTTGACGAACCATAATTTGGAGGGAATCTCCTGATAATTTGGATCTTCATTCCTCTTGTGGCTTCTTCCCCAATCGAGAAAAGACCTAATTTCTCTGAGGAGGGGTTTGATGATTTGAAAAAGTCCTCAGTCCGGTGGACTGGGGCTGTTCCCGTTGTTCCCTCTCAACTCCTCGAATCCTATTTTTTGATTCCGAGGGTTGGTTTAAAAGAGTCCCCAGTCTGGAAAGCTGGGGTGGCTCTTGACATTCTATGTCCGAGACTTTCTTAAAATCTCTCCTGATCTTGCAGAACTTGGTCCAGAAATTAGCTGGATGCATCAACCTGTATCCACTTTTATCACCTGGTTCAAAAGACCGTTGGATGATTTCCAACACTTCTATCACTTGGTGATGTGCTTGATCTAAATGAGAGGCCTGTTCAATATTCTCGTTTTCTTGATGCAGAAGTAATTCAACAACTTGTTCTTTGTATTATTGATTTTTAGAGGAACTAGTTGAAGCCTTTTCTTGGGCAAGCTTTTGATTACAAACAAAGCCCATTGACTATGGTCGACCATGGGAAATAACATTGCATGAGACCATTTTCGGCGGGCTTTACTGACTGGAGAGCACCATGAAATGTAGTGCTTCATGAACACCCCATCCTCTGACATGAATACCAGATGAGGCATTGGCAATTAACTGACGAAATATTCTTAGTGCGCCAAGGCATGAACGTTGAAGGGATCTCTGCTGCTTTTTAGCCTTCGAATATCGAGAGACTGATAGAGATTCCAAATCAATCTGACGTTGTAACCCTTCTATTATCTTAAGATGATTTTCATATTAATCATAAGATAATACTTTATTTTTCAACTGACAAAGAGTTTTACATATGTTGAGACGAATATCATGAATTCCATCTTCCGTCAACATTTCTGGAATGTCATACTGAGAGTCAGCCAGAGGCCAAAACATGACTGGCACTTCACCTTTCGCCAGTTGTTTTCTCATGTTCAGCATTTCCTCTTTATCATTTGATGAAGATTCTTATACCTGTTTTGACCAAAGTTGGTGTTTTCTTGTTGCTTCATCGGATTCAACAATATTGGTAGAGAAATCATTGATCAAACTAGAAGATGCATAACTTAGGGGTGGTTTGGAGAATGACCTACACCCTGGGCTATCTTCTGATTGAGAAAGTATTTCACCTGCTAGCGATGAAGCATCAGACATGACTGGTTTTTCATTTGCAAGTTCCATAAGATAATAGGGATTTCTCGGCACTACATTGTACACTGGAGAATTTTTCGGGCAATGTGCATCACTACTGCAGAGAGGGATTTCACAGCGAAATTCATCATCATGGGGAGGGCCACCATAATGGGTTACATTAAAAGATGAGATCTCTTTCTCCTTGGTCTTCTGACCACACAGAGGGTTCCTGTGGCTCTCATCTGAAGATGAAACTTTGAGATTGACCGAATTGTCATGAAGCAAGCCTTCATGAGGAAGTTTCTGTTGAAGACCTTCAGAATTAAAGTTCTCACTATTGAGAAATGAGGGAGTAGAATCTTGAATTCCAACAAATAATTGTCTGAGGGCTTCAAGAACTCCATCATTGAGAAAGGACTTGTTACAGATTGGCTCTTGATCTCCTGACTGTACTGGGAGAGTCTTTTTCTTAGAAGTATTCTTAATCTCTTTGGAAACCACTTGTTGACGAAAGTGGATGCTCTGAGCAGGTGTATGTGCATGATCAGGAAAGATGGCCAGGTTAGGCTGATGATATCCACTCAAATCAGGTGTATGTGGCTGACTTGGTTATCCGTATGATATGGGGGAGTATTCCCCACAACCCTCTTGGACTGGAACAGATGTGTGTGTCTGTTCCGGAGTGAACTGTTGATGTGTCACTCCACTAGTATGGATAGATTTATGTGTCTTTCCCTAAGATGCCGCTGAAGTTGTTATAATATCCTGACAGGAATCCAGGATATGAGTAGGAATTTTCTTCTGCTCTTTCACCATTGATAAAATATTCTTGGTGACTTCAGCTGCCGGAACCGGGATATACATTCATTCCATGCTTGGAGTAGGTGTGTGTGACTACTCCTGTCCTCCTTTTCCTGTCAGTGAATCCTGACAGTACTCAAGTGCAGGGGTAGATAGTTGAGTCTGCCTCCTGTTTGTCACCGGAGCTTTCCGACTGACTTCTCCGAATGCTACCAAGCGAGACTGTTGGTAGGCTTGATTAATACTAGCAGGTGTATGTTCCTGATGATTGCACTTCGCTGAATGTGGTTGACGAGATCCATCATATGTAGTCAGACGAGCCTGCTGACTAGACGATGATGTATAAACAGGTGTATGTTCCTTCCTATAGTACTCTGTCAGAATTTCCTGGTGGGATTGGCGTGCTACTTCCAGACGAGTCTACTGGACAACGGAATTAAAACTGGTAGGTGTGTGTTCCCAATCGTTGCTTTCCACCAAGTTAGGTTGGTGTACTTCTCCGGAGATGGCAGAGATGATAACCTTCTCACTATTAACCGGATTTCTCCTCTGGCGATTCGTCTTGCCTGCTCGGGTTCGAGGAACCTGAGCCGAACGCCTGGAGTCGACACCCTCATCATGTTGAGGGTGCACTGCCACATGAGTCTGGCGGCGATTGTTGGTGGGAACCCTCAGAAAGGACTTCTGTATGCTTGAATTAAGGCCCTGAGGGACCTACTCATTCACCTCCCCAGAATAAGGGAGCGAATGGTGATTGCGTTCCGGGGATAATGACCCGAAATTGTTGGAGACGGTAGTTAACACCACCTACTTCTTGATCACTGGTCGTCGTTGTCTGGACGACCGGTGTGAGTTGTTCACTTGGAGGGATTGTCAGGTAGCCTCCAGAGTTGGGATGGTACCGTGTTGATGGTACTCCTTAACCAGTGCATTTTATACCCAGTGTTGAAGATGATGAGTAGGTGATATCGTCCTCAGAGCGGACGATGATCCAGTAGGAGTAGCAGTAGTGGCATTCGCAGTAGCGGTATTTACAGTTGTGGACTTGAGAGTAACCATTTATTAGAATGTAGAAAATCTTGGAAAAAGAGTGTCTGTTTGATATAACATATGTAATCAATATAAATTCAGCCACTACATCTTTTGGATGAGCACATATGTCAATGATTGTTTTTATTGGCCCTCTCATTGAGTTTTAAATAGGGTCCTAACAAATAGGTAAAACATCATTTTAACTTGGTTAAGGATTTACGTCGGGTTCACCATTTTTTGTTTCCCTCAGAATTTGGGGATGACCTCCTTGATTGAAGTTTCAAACATTCCAATCGGTTTCTAACGGGTTTGTTCGTAGAACCGGAAACATCCAATGATTCCACATCCATTTGGACATACTTTCCAAAGGTAGGTGCTCATTAGTTTGTGGACTGATGAGGCTTAGGAATTTGCATTGGTCGAGAGGATGGGAGGTCAGACTCATTACACCTTTTTTAGAGGAATTATTGTCTACTCCAGGACTCTCTTTATATATTTAAGTTATGTTTGTGAATCCTTATTACATTACCAAGTATAAAATGAGCTTTCCTTCAGATCTGATAATCAATGATTAAATATGTAGGAAATTTAGAGAATCTTTTATATGTATTCGAGGTTCTTCATTGATAGAGAATCATCTGTATTTATTAGAGATTCTTGGTCAATGGTATCCTTCGACACATTTATATAGAAGTCTCTTGGTCATTATGATGACCATGACGGTTTTAAAGCCACTCAGTGGGGCACTTGAAGTTTATTGTCATTCAGAAGGACATGGATTATTTCAGAGTTGGGATCGAATCCGCATATGGACTACCTACGTATCCTTTGTTTAGAAAAGGAATCGAAACCCACGTAGTTTGAGTAAAGGAGTATGATGTTTATGATTGATGGCTCAAAGAAGGATGTCATAATTACTTTTACACTCTAAGCTCACGTGAGTCATGCTCGGTGTGAGAAACAAGAGGTATTGGTAAAAATCAAAAAATTGTTCCATGAAAGATGAAATCATAAGAAATAATGTGGGAATTATGTATGTATGTCTGCCCAGATAAATGAAGATTAGGATTTACTTCAGGGAAGAAATCCAGAAACAGGGTCCATAAAGGTATATGTGCTTGATAGATATTTGAATACTCTAACTTGGGGATTAATCCTGAAAAGGAGGCCCAAATTAGGATAGGACTTATGATTGGGTTTTACTCCTGAGAAGGAATCCCAGATCAAAGGTAAATTAGGACTGATTAAGAGAAATTAAGACTGGGGATTACTCCTGAAAAGGAGTCCCAGGTTAAGAGACTTGAAAAATTAAGGGACATGGGGCTTACTCCTGAAGAGGATGCCCATATTTGAGACTGGGGCTTACTCCTGAAGAGGATACCCATATTTGAGACTAGGGCTTACTCCTGAGGAGGATGCCCATATTAATGAGGACTTGGGGCTTACTCCTAAAGAGGATGACCATATTTGGAAATTATGACTGGGGCTTACTCCTCAAAAGGAGGACCATATTAAGAGAGTTATCTCATCTTAAATGATGAGGTTGAATGAATGAAATCTCAATCTTTAGTGACATAAAGATGTGTAAATCACTATATTTTGAGAGATGTTCCACGAAGTTCCTTTCAGATAAGGAATCCAAATCAAGAAATCATGCCATAAATGGCTTTGAAGAGTGTCTTGAAGACTGAATCTTGAATAGGAAAGGTGGAATGGAATAAGCGGGGTTAAATGGGAAAGAAAGACACCCAAAAAGGAAGGGGCGCGCAAGTCCCGGTAGGTGTGCAAGTACTGCGTGGGCGCGCAAGTCTTGGTCGCGCAGGTATACCTGCGTGACACATGGGTACTTGCGCATTTGTAAACCAGCGTGATAATACTTGGGAGATCCTTGACCAGTTCCTTTAGAATTATCCTGAGGTACTTCCAGAATAGAGGCACGCAAGTTTTGGTGAGGAAGTAGGGTGGCGCGTAAGTTTGTTCATTTCCCTTAAGGGTAAAACACATTAGGCGTGCAAGTGTTAGTTTATTATAACACTTAGACCTTACTCCTCTTGTTTAGACTTCCATTCTAGGTAAAGAATTACCTTAGAAGTGTTAGAAGACCTGAAGAAGAGACTTGGGCATTCAGAGCTCTAAATCTGAATTCTGGAAAAATTCCTCCGAAATGGGGGGCCCATAGGGTCTATTTATAGGCTGGATAAGACCCTGGGTGGTTATCCTTTAGGGCGCACAAGTCACTTGTGTGACCAATAATGTGGCACACAAGTGTACTTGCATGACCGTGGTAGAACTTGCGCGACCTATGGGCAATGTTCTCCTTGTTCATCCCTTTCTCTTTTTTTATGTTTCTTCAAAGGATGAATTAATTTGGGTTCAAGGTATTTCCCTTTTCATTCATTTAGACTATGTGACAGAAAGAAGCTTCAACAGGATGTTTTAAAGGAGTTTGTAATAACTATTTTGAAAGTAAATTTGTGACCTAACATTGGTATCCAACACCACATTTGAGCTAAAATTTATGTTTAAGAACCTAACTTTTGTTGAGGAACCTCATTTTTGAGTACCAAACATTTGACATTTACCTAACATAAATGACCTCAAATTGGTAATATACCTAACATTGAGAACCAAACATTGGTATTATACTCTCCTTATTGAGAGTGAAACACTTTATTTTAAAGATTAAAATGTACTTCAACATTGAATTATTTCCATACCACATATCATATAGAGTTTTTCTTCCCTCATACATAAAAAAACTATTTAAAATATAGACTGATGTCATGAATTCTTCCTTCAAAAAAATATCTGGTAGGTATTTTTTAGTAATCATTATTCTGGACATATTTTTTATGATATGGTTTCTCATATAAATTACAATTTTTTTATGTGTGGAGGTATCACTATCGAGACTTGGTTCATTATCCCATGAATTTTGAGATAATACTCCACTTGGATGTTAGCAAAATCTGTTCTTATTAGTATGGAGTTTCATAATTTTTTATCCAAGCATCTTCTCATTATTTCTCTGATACTGAGTAATGAAACTAAAAAAATCATACTTGTGGGTGATGGCCATCATGCATTCCATTTTTCTATAATCATCAATGAAAATAGCATAATATATCTTTCCATCAAAAAATCTTGGTGATATAGTTCCACACACTAGTAAAAAACCATTTAAAATTGATCATTTATAACATTGGTTATTTATAACCGATGTTATAAGTTGTTTTTACATTGAATGTTATTTAACCAATATAAAAAATAGTTTTTTACATTGTTTAAATAATATTTGACACAATAAAAGGGTTTCTAACATAAGTTATATAATAAATAATGTAAAAAAATTTAATTTTTTTTCTAAATGTCAACTGTGACCTTTAGTTTTATTTCATTTAATTTCAACCATCATACTTGAGCCAAACCCTAACCCTTCTCTCAACCTTAAATCTAATTCAGCCACTTCAACCACCAACACCACCATCCACTACCACTATTATCCTCTCTCCATTATCCTTATAGTGATCCTTCTTTTTTTTCTTACTTGAATATTATATTATTTTAAATATAAACAAATCATAACATTACAAAACCATGATCTAAAGGTTTAGTGTCTTGGAAAAATTAGAACCATACAAAAATTTTAAATAATAAAACATAAAAATTAATTTAATTCATTCTTCTCTATATTCTCAGTGGCCCTCATGTACTCCTTAGTACGATTAATCACCTAAGGATATACATCAAAGAAAGGGATGAGCTAAAATCCCAGTAAGAGGATAGATAAGGGCATGAATCAATATAACATGGGTGAGCATAATCATCATCATAATCCTAACATAAGCATAGTATTATCATCATAATCATGAAAGGAATAATTATATAAAGGCATGTAATATGTAAATACATAAAAATGAAAAATCATGTCTTACTGATCAATACCACACATAGTTGCGAACAAATCTAGCATCATGTTCACGCATAAAATATGTGCATAATCATAACATCACCATCATTGTGAAAAAATATAGAATCATTATAATTCATATTTTACATTTATCTCATGAGATACATCACATTAACCAATTCATTGGTGCTCTATATAATTCTGGGTACACCCATCACATCATAACATTTACATAATCATGCATTCCACATAGAACTTATAACAATTTTTCCATAAAATAACCCATGGAAAGGAAATGGGTTTCATGAGAATTTCATAAAAATTAATTTCATGAATAAACATTGGGGTTCCCAAAATAAAAAGTTAATAACGTACTTGGTATAATAATAATCAATCTTGCATGAAGAAAAAACAATCTCAAGATAAGTAAAATATGTGTTTTTAGAAAGAATAGTTATTTTGAAAAAATATTTACTTTTGTCAAAAAATAAGATTGAAAACATGTATATCAAAGAAAATAAAATTTAATAACAAAGAAATTATATTTGAGGAATATTAAAATAACATTCGAACTAAAATTTGGCATGAAAGCAGAATAACCCAAAGAAAAGAAATTGGGTTCGAGAATCCCCTTACCTTATGTACGAATGATTTATTCACTTTAATATACTATACAATAAAATTATATTAATTAATTAATAAATAAAAAATATATTATAAATTTATTTGATTTATTATAGTTTTATTAAGTTCATTTATGGTCATTATAATGAGTTATAGAGTTCAATTCTGTCGTTCTGAGAGTGTTTGTTTCTTGGTTTTCACGATCAGTTCGCTTGTATACAAGTACAGAAGTTCATAAAAGATAAGAATAACTTTCTAGAATTGAAATTATATATTATTATTTAATTTAAATAATTTTAATTGGTCTTATATATTATTTTGTTTTCATATATGAGGATTATTTATTAGATAAAATGTTAATGATAACAGTTTAGATTAATTTTGGCGGTTTTAGACCACAACACACTCATTTTGTTTTATTATTTAATATTTTGTATATATGTTATTTATAGAGCATAAAAGGGGTATAAAATAAATTTTAAAATATATTTAAATAATTATAATGGTTTTATGACCATACTTGAAGGTGGTAAATGAAAATGAAAACTTGTCATCCTCGAAGGGGATAAATCAACACCCAAGAGATGACATTTTCATTTTTAGAATGGAAGGGATAAGAGAAGTGGGTTGTTGATGGATTATTACATAAATGCAATAAAATTAAATTATATATAATATATTGGATTTATCATTCCACTTGGATAATGGGGATTAGGAGAGGATAAGAAAATAAAATAACTTGAAAATAAATAAAAATAAAACGAAAGAGGATTTTACATCTTGAACTTCTTCTCATTGAGAAGCTCTTTAGGGAAATTAGGTTTGTTATTTTATTGAGAACAAAGGATAATGGACACAGGGAAGAGTATTAGGAAGAGGATTGGATATAATTTGGATAAGATCCAAAGCTTATAAGGTGTGAATAGAATAGGTGATGATGGATTGTATTTATAGGGGAGGAAAGGAGTGTCTTTTCATTATTTTATTATTTTGGCTCAAAAATATCAATAGTTTTAACCTTATCACTAAATATATTAAATAATGAAGGAGAGTTTGATATTATGGAGTTACATCATCCATACATCATCTATGACTTAATAATTCATGTATTTGTTAAATATAAAAAATTTCTATATTTCACTATTCACAAAAATTCAACTATTTTAAAAAGATTCAAAAAATTCATCCTATTTTTTTCAACATGTAGAATTAAAAAATATACTCCATTTTATAATTTTTTTTATAAATATGATAAATTTAATTTTTAATTAAAATTATCATTTATTTGAAAAATACCAATTTTAAAATTATAACTGATTTTATGACACTTTGAGAATTTAATTAAGGTCTCATAAAATTATCTTATAACCATAAGGAAAAAATATCAATTTATGAATAAATTTTATGAAAATATATTTTCTTTTTAATCATTATATTAATTATAAAATTATAATACCAATATTTAATTTATCACTTTTAAAACATTTATTTACTTATACTATGATATAATTATATCATATTTTCATTTATAAGATTTCTAAATTTTATTTATACTTTCATAGGTGAGGTTACTATTATATTGGCCGAATGATTATTTCTAATGGTCATATTACTATTCCAAAGGTCAATTTACTATTCCATTGGTATAGGTTTTTTAATTTCTATGAATACCACTTATTTCATTATTAATTCATGAAAATAAATTTTTTATTTGGATCTATATTCTATTTATGTGTTTTATACCATATAACATAATTAAAAGAAGGGAAAATTCCATTGATAAAAATTTTGGTTGTTACATTTTCCCCCTTTTTAATTTTTTCCCTCAAAATTTCATTTTACATACTAAGATGAGAACATGTGATGGTAATTCTCATTAATTTCTTCCTTTAATTCCCATGTTTTCTCTTCATACTTATGGTTCCTCCAAAGTACTTTGACCAGGTGAGTAGTATTATTACGCAAAGATTTATCCCTATAGTCCAAGATCTTCACCAGCTGTTCTACATAAGAGAGATCATTTTCCAAATATATCGCCACTAGATTCAGTACATTTGAGGGATATGGTATGTACTTCCTCAAGAGGGATACATGGAATACATTGTTTACTTGAGACATGGTAGGTGGAACTTCTAGTTAATATGCCACAACTCTGACATGATCAAGAATCTTGATAGGGATGATGTACCTGGAACTCAACTTTTATTTCTTCCCAAATCTCATTATCCTATTATATGGAGATATGTGGAGGAATAACATATATCTAACCTTAAACTCCATGTCACGTCGAATATTGTATGCATAGCTCTTATGCAAACTTTGGGATGCCTTGATGTGTTGTTGAATTATTTTCACCTTTTCTACCATTTCTTCAACCATTTTAGGTCCTAGAAGCTTACATTCACCAACTTCATCCCAACATGTCGATGTTCTATATCTTTTCCCATAAAGGGACTCATATAGAGCCATTTGGATGCTCGAGTGAAAAATGTTATTATAAGAGAACTAAACCAGAGGCAGATGTTAGTCCCATCCTCCTTTGAATTCTATAGAATATGCTCTCAACATGTCTTCTAGTGTATGAATAGTCCACTCATATTGGACATCAGTTTGAGGATGATAATCTATATTGCAGTTCAACTCAGTGTTTAGAGTATGTTGGATACTTTTCCAGAGCTTGGAGGTGAATCTCATATCTTGATCAGATACAATCCATAATGGTAATCCATAAAGCCTTACCACTTCTATAATGTATATCCATGAAATTTGATCCAGTGATAAGTCCTCTTAAATTGTGATAAAGTGATCTGTCTTTGTAAGACAATCCACAACAACCCATATAGAATTGTTTCCACTAGATGTCTTTGGAATTACAATGATAAAGTCTACGGTGATGTTTTACCATTTCCATGTTGGTATGGATAATGGTTGCATTATCCCCTTATACTTTTTCCTTACAACCTTCACTTGCTGACACACCATACACTTTTATGTATATTTAGTGATCTCTTTCTTCATATTGTCCCACCAATAATTCTCACAGAGATCTCGATACATCTTTGTGCTCTCTGGGTGAATAGAGAAGGTTGATAAATGTGTGTCATTCATAATCTCTTTATTTTATTTTGTATTGGATGGTACACAAAGTCATGAACAAAATCTTATGACTCCTTCCTCATCAATTTTGAACTCTGAAGATTTCTCTTTTCTGATATCTTCCACCTTCTTCTGAATTTCCACATAATTTCTTTGAGAATACTTTATTTTCTCCATGAGGGATGGTTGAGAAATCATTTTATAAAGAATTAGTGATGTTTCTTCCTTAATAATTCCCATTTCCATCATTTTAAAATCTAATAAGATTAGATCTTTCTCAATTATCATTATTGATAATGTTGTAGGATCCTTTCTACTTAGAGAATCCGCCACTTTATTTTTCTTACCAGGATAATAGTGGATTCAGTAGTCGTAATACTTGATGAGCTCTAACCATATTCTCTGGTTCATATTAAGCTCATTATATGTGAATATATATATTTTAAGCTCTTATAATCAATATATATCTCACAATTCTCTCCATATAGACAATGATTCTATATTTTCAATGTAAAGATCACAACCGCCAACTCCAGATCATGTGTGAGATAGTTTTTATCATTAATTTTCAACCATCTCAAGGCATAGGCTACAAATTTATCATTTTTCATTAGTATACAACCTAAGACCTTTTTTAAAGAATCACTCTATACCACAAATATTTCCACACTTGTTGGTAGTGTGAGTACCGGTGTAGTGATAAGCCTCTTTTTCAACTCTTTGATGTGGTCTTCACATTCACTAGTACAGAAAAACTTTACTCTCTTACGATTCAACTTGGTTAGTGGGTTTGAAAATCATGATAAATTCTTCACAAATCATCAGTAATACCCAAGTAGACTAAGGAAACTATAGATCTCCATTTATGATGTTATCTTAGGCCACTCTTTGATTTCCTTTATCTTAAAAGGGTCCAAAATATTCCTTTACTTGTGATAACATTCCCTAAGAATGATACTTCCTCCATCCAGAACCCACATTTACCATATTTTTCATATTACTTCTCCATTAACAAGGCCTTTATCATATCATTCAAATGCTTCTCATGTTCCTCCTTGTTCTTAGAGTATATCATAATATCATCAATAAATACTACCACAATTTTTTCTAGGTAATATTTAAATACTCTATTCATTAAGTCTATGAATATTGTTGGAGAATTAGTGTGTTTTAAAGGCATCATTATGAACTCATATTGTCCATACCTCATTAAAAATGTAGTCTTGTAAATATCTTCCTTCTTCACCTTTAATTAGTGACATCCCAATCAAAGTTCCACCTTAGAGAAATACTTGGATCCACACAGTCGATTGAACAAGTCATATATCGGGGGAAGGTGATACTTGTTCTTTATCATGATTTTTTAAGCTCACGATAATCAATGCAGAGGTGTATCAATCCATCCTTCTTCTTGGTGAAGAGGACTAGCACACCCAATGGTGAATCACTCGGCATATAAAACCCTTGTCCAGATTATCTTGCAACTACTTCTTTAGTTCATCAAACTCAGTGGTGACCATTATATAAGGTGTCTTTGATATAAGTAGAGATCCAAGAATAAGTTCAATTGATAACTCAACCTATTTCTTAGGAGGAAGACCAAGAAATTATTCAGGGAAAAAATCAATATAGTACCCCACAATGGGAATGTCCTCGAGTATGATTATCTACTTTGTCTCAATCATTTTAGCTAAACATGCTTGCTCATAAGGAAATAATATCCACACTAGAGATGAAAATTCTGAAGGAGATTCATCCTCATCCTTACACTTGTACATAATTGGAGTATTCCTCGGGATGTGAAGAGTGATCTCCCTTTTTTGACAATTGATGTTTGATTTGTATAAAGATAGCCAATCCATGACCAATATAGCATCAAAATACACTAAATGAATTAAGATAAGGTTTTATAAAAGTTTCAGTCCATAATCATTAACAAGGGAAGAGTTATATATTTTGGATGCACTAATTTCCCCATTTTATATTCTCATAAATAACTCAACCTCCATATTTTGAGGTGGTGTTTGAATAGTTATACTAAACCTGCAAGATATGAAATAATGCTTAGAACCAGAATAAAATAGTACATTCACTATTATTGAATGAATAACCATCGTACCTATTACCACATCATTTTCTGGATCCACCTCAGTAATAGTGATGACATAAGCTTTCCCTTTCTCTTTTGGATTTGGTGTTTTCTAAATCAGATTACCCTCAATAAGTTAAGGTTTAGTTCACTAGCTTGCATAGTGACCTTACACCCTAAATTTGAAGCATTGAACCATGGGTGGTGGTATCCTTTCATTCATCACATTTTCTAGATTCTTTATGCCTCTCTGACATTCATTAGTTTGGTGTCCTTCTCTCCCACACTTGAATAATTTCCCTACCCCTTTGAGGCAATTCCCATGATGCTTCTTCCCACATTTTTGACATGTGATTGAGTTTTCTTTCCAAATTTTTCATTAAATCCTCTAGATTGAAACTAAATATTTTATTTCTTATCACCATATCCATGGGACCATTCTCCAAACTCAATCTACACTTTTATATCACATTGAAAAACTTCTTTATAACTCCAAAAGTCTCGAATTTCTTGAGCCTTTCGAAGGAATGGTTTTAAACCTCTAAAGAATATATATATTTTGATATCATTTTTTATAAAAAAACCCAAGGCATAACTTGAATTACTTATAAAATTTTCTTTGTATTATGTGATAGATCCAACTTCATTTTTCTTTAGATCTATGAATTCTATCTCCATCTTTGTATTAAGAGTTCAAGGGAAATAATTATTGAGAAATGTTTTCTTAAAGTCTTCCAACTCCATCTCTTCAATTTATTCCTTTGGATTAGTGTTCTTAATAAAACCCCACTATTCATTAGCCTCTCAATATAAATGATATATGGATAGATTCACCTTCTACACATCAGAATAAAAAAGCACAAAAAAGATCTTCTCCATTGAGTTGACCCACTATTCCATGACTACTGGATAAAAAGATCCCCTAAACATCAGTGGTTGTTTCCACATAAAAGACTTGACAGCTAGTTTCTCCCTATTAGGTGAAGGTGGAAATTCAAAATTATTTAGGTTATTGTTCATAGCTTGATATATCTAGGTAAGCATCATCATGAAATTTTTAACTCCACCTCCCAAGGCATTAGGGATATCGTTTGGGAAATCACTACATTATCCCTCACATAGGTTGTTGGACTAGTTTCTCATGGTTCCCTCTATTTTATAAATTTGAAAAGGTTTGAAAAAAATAATAAGTCAAAAATTCATGAATAAATAATTTATTCCTTTTTGAAATTAATTCTAAAGGAATATCTTGTAGGACCCCTATGTTTATCATTTTTCTAAAACAAATATTCTTTGGTGATTACATATACTTATTCTCATACTAAGGGTTTCAAATAATGTTCTCTAATCATAATTCCAAAATTAACTAAACCATACTCTGATACCAACTACAGAGACCCTTATTTTTCTTACATGACTATTATATTATTTTAAAGATAAAAAAATAATAGCATTACAAAACCAGGATCCAAAGGTCTAGTGTATTGGGAAAATTAGGACCATACACAACTTTTATATAGTAAAACATAAAAATTAATTTAATTCATTATTCTATAGATTCTTAGTTTCCCTCATGTACTTCTTATTATAAGTAATCATCTAAGTTTATACATCAAAGAAAGGGGTGAGCTAAAAGCTGAGTAAGAGGATAGATAAGGACATAAATCAATATAGCATGGGTGAGAATAATAATAAAAATCATAACATAAGTATATTACTATCATTATAATTATGAGAGGAAGAATTAGATAAAGTAATGAAATGTGTAAAATCATAAAAATGAAACATCATGCCTTAGTGGTTAATGCCACACATAGTTGTGAACAAAGCTAGCATCATGTTCACGCATAACATATGTGAATAATCATAAAATAATTATCATTATGAGAAAATATAGCATCATTATCACTCATATTTAATATTTATCTCATGAGATACATCACATTAACCAATGAATTTTAGTTCTATATAATTCTAGGTTCACTCATCGCATCATAACATTTATATAATCATGCATGCCACATAAAACTTATAAAAATATTTTTAAAAAAATAAACCATGGAAAGAAAATGGGTTTCATGAGAATTTCATAAATCTTACTTTCATGAATAAAAATTGGGGCCCCAAAAATAAAAATAAAACTACATACTTGGTATAATAATCATCAATCTTGAGTTAAGAAGAAAAATTCTCAAGAGAAGTAAAAAATGTTTATTTTTTGAAAGAAGAGTTCTTTTGGAAAAATATTTTCTTTTGTCAAAAAATCAGAATAGAAAAATGTATATCCCAAAAAATAAAATTTAATATCAAATAAATTATATTTTATGAATATTAAAATAAAATCCACACTGAAATTTGGTATGAAAGGGGAATAACCCAAAGAAAGGAAATTGGGTTCAAGAATCCCCTTACCTTATGTCTGAATGCTTTATTCACTTTAATATCATGTATAATAAAATTACACTTATTAATTAATAAATAAATAAACTATTATAAATTTATTTTATTTATTATAATTTTATTAAGTTCATTCATGGACATTATTATGAGTTATAGAGTTTAATTCTGTCGTTCCGAGAGTGTTTGTTTCTTGGTTTTCATGATTAGTTTGCTTGTATACAAGTATAGAAGTTTATGTAAGATAAGAATTACTTTACAGAATTTAAATTATATATTATTAGTGAACTTAAAGAAGTTTAATTGTTGTTATATATTTTTTCCATATATGAGGATGATTCATTTGATAAAGTGTTAATGATAATCGTTTCGATTAATTTTGGCGGTTTTCGACCACAATGAACTCGTTTTGTTGTATTATTTAATATTATGTATATATGTTAGTTAAAAAACATTAAAATGGTTATAAAATAAATTTTAAAATCTGTTTCAACTATTATAATAGTTTTATGACCATACTTGAAGGTGGTAAAGTAAAATGAAAACTTGTTGTCCTCGAAGGTGATAAACCAACACCTCACATACGACGTTTTCATTTTTAGAATAAAAGGGAGATAAGAAGAGGTTTAAGGATGGGTTATTCCATTAAAATAATAAAATTATATTATATATAATATAATTTATTTATCATTCCACTTGGATAAGGTGATGTGAGTATAGAATAATAAAATAAAATTACTTGAAAAGAAATAAAAAGAAAACAGAAGAGGATTTTACCGCTTGAACTTTGAGAACCTCCTTAGAGAAATTGGATTAGGTATTTTTTTGAGACCAAAGGATCCTAGAACTTTAGAAGAGGATTTGAAATATTATTGGGCTGAATTTTACAATCTTCAAAGCTTGTAATGTGTGAGGATTATAGGTGCTGAGTGGTGATATTTATAGGGGAGGAGAAGGTTTTTTTCATTATTTTATTATTTTGGATCAAGACTATCAATAGTTTGAAAATTATCACTAAATATATTAAATAATTAAGGATAGTTAGATATTTTGGACTTAAATAAGCCACACATCATCTATGACTCAATAATTCATGTATTTTTTAAATACCGAAAATTACCGTGTTTCACTATTCACAAAAATTCAACTATTTTAGAAAAATACCAAGATTTCATCCTAATAATTTTTCTATGTGTAGAATTAAAAAAATTAATCCATTTTATGAAAATAATTTTCCAAATATGATAATGTTATTTTTTAATTAAAATTATCATTTATTCCAAAAATATCGATATTAAAATTATAACTGATTTTATGACACTTTAAAAAATTAATTAAGATCACATAAAATTATATTATAATAATAATAAAAAAATATTAATTTATGAATACATTTTATGAAAATATATTTTATTTTTAATCATTATATTAATTATAAAATTGTAAATAAACATTTATATTTTATAAAAATACCAACACATAACTCATCATTTTTAAAATAGTTATTTACTTATACTATGATATAATTATATAATATTTTCATTTATAAGATGATTAAATTATATTTATACCTTCATAGGTGAGGCTACTATTATATTGGCTAGATTACTATTCCTAATGGTCACATTACTATTCCAATAGTTAAGTTACTATTCCATTAGTGTAGGTTCTTAATTTCTATGAATAACACTTATTTAATTCTTAATTCATGAAAATAATGTTTTTATTAATCTCTATATTCCATGTATGTGTTTTATACCATATAACATAATAAAAATAAGGAAAGAATTCCATTTATAAGAGTTTGGGTTGTTAAAATCTTCTAGCGATATTTCTATCTTCCATAACTTTTGAGGTATTTTACTATTGGTTCATTATTTTTACCATATTCATGAGGTTTATTTTTCATGATTTTTTAGATTTATTTTTGTATTGTTTAATTTATTTTCTATTACTTCACTTATTTTCTACTATTTCTATTATTTCTATTGTTTCTATTATTTTATGAATTCATTTTTTATTATGTCATTTAATTTTTTTAATTTTTTCATTGATCTATAGATCAATATATATTCCATGGAGATTCATTAATTTTTATTTATTAATATAATTTTATTATCCCTACATACATTCACTTTTTTCTATACATTTTGATCCATTGCTATTATATTAATAGATTAATGTAAGAATTTTTTTGATGATATAATAACGACAAGGCATCAATCAAAATGTGACACTATTATCAAGGAAGGAATCAGTACATTTTTAATATCATTACATCTTCTTATATATATATATATAATATATAAAAAATATTAACAAAAATGAATCAAATGCTAAAATCTTAATTTCTGTAGTTGAAATTGTGGCTGTAAAACTAAAAAATATACTATAAAATTGAATCTATTGAAACTCACCCATTATTTATTATTTTTAGGTTTTTATTGTTTTTTATTACTATTTATTTTCCAGAATACTAAAAATAAACTCTTGTATCTCATTCAATCTAAAAAAATGATCAATTTTTATATTCAAGAATTTTCAAAATATGGTTATTATTATTGTTTGATTTTGAGAAATTATCTTTTTCAGCTTCTATGATGCAATTTATTACTTATTACTAATATTTTTTTGAGACTATTAAAAATATTTAGTGTTTTTTTGTTTTAATTGTGTACTACTTGATATTTTACATTATATAGTTGAAACTATTAAAAAATCATAAGTCCTTGAATATGATCGACTCAATTTTAATTGAAAAAGTACAATGGATTTTTTATATATTTTATATTATGATATTTCATTATATTTTATAAAAATAATGGATATTTATTTATCTAATATTATTATAAAAATAATGAAAATAGTGTTTTATTAGTGTTCAACATCTCTAAAATCAATGATAAGGCATTACTTCTATAACTTTGTCGTTTTACTTTGATTTTTTTTTCTGAAAGAGAGATAATTAAATAAGACCAAAGTAATATTAATTATTTTCTAAAAGGGATATAAACTATTAAGTAAGAGAAAAATCATAATGTGATAATTAAAATTTTCCAAAGTAATATTTTTTTATGATTTATTTGCCTTTTATTTGTGAAATATTTTGCCTTTTTTGTTTATATTTTTATTTATAAAAGTAAATTTGAATTTAAATTTCATAATAAAGTAACATATATACAATACTTGAAATTTTTATAGGTGTTAATTAATCATAATTGGATTACTACCCAATGAACAAGTGACGAATATGAGGAAGGGGTTGATGATTTTTTGGAATTTTGCAAATGAAATGTTCAAAAAAATGACCCCATTCTTTCCATGCTTGAAATATTTAAATATGAAAAATCTAAAAAGTAGATAAATCAAAGTTTATTTAATTTTTAATGTTTTTAATATGAGTTATAGTCTTTGGATTCAGCATGGTGAAATTGGGTAGAATTAATGATCTAATAATGATGAATATTTTCAAAATAAAAGTTTTGATTTAATTGAATAAATGATTCATAATATTGAAGTGGATGAAATTGAGTAAACATAATTAATTGAGCACTTATATGGTGATTCTGAAGAACCATTGGATAAATGTTTTAGAAAATTCATAGTTTTGTCAATAGTGTTAAGATTAGTGAACTTGAAATCCAAGAATGAATGAAGTGAAAAAGTTTTAAATAATTTATAATTATTTTTTAATACATAGTTATTGAACACAACATTCATCTATATTCAAATTATAACATGGAAAAAATATTATTCTCGATGGGGTTGGGGTACAGGAATATACATGCCTTTCCTAATGACTGTGTGTTATATTAGAAGGAATAAAAAGTTATTTCAGAGTTTCCTAAATATGTGACATAATGATATAAGTTAAAATAAATGTCAAAATTTGATTGATCTATTATACAAAGTACCAAGAATCATTATAAGGTAATTTTTTATCTTCCTATATTTCAAAATAGTAAATATTTGATGTAAAATTACATCATCTAGTTGGCTTCCCAAAATGAAATATAATAGATCAAATATTTCCTAAATTTGAAAATGAAGTTATATTTATTAGACTTGGGTTTTTCATAGATAAAATAAATCTATATCAGATATGTAATAAAAAACATAGTTCATAACCTATTTTTTGACAATTTAAAACTTATCTATTGAATTTTGTATGATGTAGAAATATATCATGTTGAGTTTGATGATTTATGGACCAAATAGGCCAAAAATGATATTGATGTTTACTTGTCACAATTAATTTATGATTTGAAACACTTATATGAGGAAGGTATATGAGTTTATGATTCTTATAAAAATAAATATTTTCAATTGCATGAAATTATTATGTCTACTATAAAAAATCTCCTAGTATGTTAAAATTTGTCTAGATACAGTTCTAATGTACACAAATTTTGTCTAATTTGTAAAGAAGGGACCTCATTTTGTTAACTACAACATGGGAGGAAAAAAGAACATGGTTCATAAAATATTTATTTTTTATGGACCACCCTTATGAAATATTTAAGGCATTCAATGTATCATAATAATTTTATATCACTCCAAATCCTTTTTCAACTGATCAATATCTTCAGAGAGTGAAAAACATTTATGTCATATTTATAAAGACACAAAGATATGGAAATGTTAGAAATATATAAAATAAATGATCAATATTTTTTGGGCTTCCATATTAGAGATATAATGAAATGAAAAATAACATTTATTTGATTCATGTTGAGAATAGTATCTATAAAAATTTGATTGAAACATTATTAGATATTAAAGTTAAGAATAAGGATGGTTTTAAAGCACTATTGGATTCACTGTCAATGGGAATACATTTGGAGTTATCTCCCACTCCAAAAGGAAAACACAAATATATTTACCTCTAGATTTTCATACATTATTCAAGAGGGATAAAATAATATTTTTTTATTGTCTCCATGGTATGAAAGTTCCCCATGGATATTCTTAAAATATATTTTTTTTTCACTAAAAGATTTTAAGTTTATAGGCTTGAAACCTCATGATTGTCATGTTATGATGCAACAAATCCTACCTATTTCATTTCATGGAGTACTACCCATCTATGTCAAAATTTCTATCATGAAGGTGTGTTATTTTTTGAATTACATTTGTAACAAAGTGATGGATTTGAATTCATCAAAAAATTTGGAGAACAATGTAGTTTATATACTTTTTCAATTGGAAATGAACTTACCACCATATTTTTTTTAATTTAATGGTGAATTTAAGGTAACATTTGGTGTGAGAGATAAATATTTTTGGTCCTATATTTCTATGTTTGATATATACTTTTGAAATGTATATGAGGATTTTGAAGGCGTATGTTAAGAATCCATATCGACCAGAATCCTCTATTTTTGAGAAGTATATTTTTGTAGTGGTTGTAGTGTTTTGTATAGACTACTTGTTTGTAGTAGAGAACATTGGTTTGCCTATATATCTATATTAACAAGTCGGTTTTGGGGTATAGGGGATATATATATTGAAAATAATATCATTTATATATGAATAAATAAATCCTGAACATTTATATATTTTGAATAATATAGATAATGATCAAACATATATAACATTGCATATTAATGTGTAAAAATTGTGTTATCTAAATAAGAAAGATATATGGGTATTGAATGATCACAATATTTTTTTTTCTATGGTTTAAAGATACCATGCATAGTAGATTAGATGCACAAAAAACATTGATATGGTTAGTGGGTGACCCAAGTTTAAATATGATAACATGGTATGGGTATTCCATTAATATATATGAATATTATAACAAAGATTAGGACAATATAAGAACAATTTAGAATAAAAGTTTTTTAGTGTTCTCTAAAGCAACACATTTTTTGAGTGAAAAATAAAAGAATATAATCTCCATGTCAAGTGAATATTATGAAGTTATTAAAGAAATATGAGAGATTGATTACATAAAATTTAGAGTTTATGTGTCCAACTGTAAAAGATTTATTGGTAACAACACTATTAAACACAATTAATTCAATATGAAACTAGTAAATATGAATAGATTGGAATCCATATATGAACCTTTTATCATGGAAACACATGCGGAATTTTTTTTTATGTTTTTGACCCATCAAATATATAGTGGTATATCATATTTCAAGTAAAAAATATATATTTTGGTGATGAAAAACTTGACAATAATGAAGAATTATGTGAGATCCCTAATTACATGGAAATTTTATCAGAGGATATTGATGACCATATTGTAGATATGGTTTTTTCCATATTGAATGATCATGAGGAAGGAATATGTGAAAACAATCCTTTAGTAATCTACCAATATTACAAGTAACATATATTTATTTATTCTTTAATTTTTTTTTTCAAATGTTTGATATACTATTTATAATTTTATTTTTTTTAACTTAAGTTACATATTTTAACAAATACAATAATTTGTTTTTAGTTTTTTTTATTTTTTTATCATTTTCTAATTATTCAATTTTATATGTAATTGTTGGATTTAGATAAATTTTTACCTATTCTTTTCTTTTCTTTTGGATATAACATTTATTTATTTGTAAATTTTACCACTATTTTTTTTATTTTTGTTAAACACTCTAATGAATATGATAGAGTTTGTTTTGTTTTATCTGTATCTTCTAATGGTTATTAAAATTGATATGTAACCATTTAATTTGTATAATCTCTTGAATAATTTTTTATTATTTTGTTTGAATCATTTCCTATCTCATAAATTTATCACTATTTTTTAAAATTTTAGTTAACTAATTTAATAAATATGAATAAAAATGTGTTTATATTAGTTTATTTTTTATTGTATCATTTTTCAATTTATATTTAGTTTTATATGTAATAGTTGTATTTATAAAATCTTTTAATATTTTTCCTAGTTTTATTTATAGGATATTTTCAGATCAAATAGATGATCCAATTCAATCTTTGAGGGAGGAACCTACACATAATTCTGTTAGGGATCCTCCTCATCCTTCTGTATAAGATCCTTATACTTCTATAGGGGCATTGAAGGATTTAGAGGTTCGTAAATACAGTAGCAAAAATTTATCTCTAATATTACTTGCGGATAGCCAAGACTAGAGGATATTTATTGAGTTTGATGATAATGGTAATACTAGTGGTAAAAATTTGAAATAATATATATTTTTTATGGAAATGAAATATAGAGATAAATTAAGAATTTTGATTTATGATTGGGGAATTTTCAACAAGATAACACTAGTTCAGCTATGAGAGATGATTTTTGGTAATATCATTTATTATTATTCTTCTTATAATGACATTTTTTTACTAATATAAGTTATTTTTTCCTTCTCATATAATGAAATATGATATAATTAAGACTCAATAATTTATGAATAAATTTTTACATTTTTCCACTAGAAGATGGATGGATTTTAAATCAACCCGGACTTCATATTTAATTTTTAGTGAAATACACAAATAAAAATGCATGTGATATATAACCTTTTATAGAAGAAGATACATGGAATAAATTTATTAAAAGTATATGATAAGAATCATTTTTGTTAAGTGCAATGTCAATTTTTTGAAGTTTTTTTATAATCACTAAAAAATATCATCTTAATGATTTGTTTATCCTTAATTAATAAGAACTGAGGAGATCTCATCAAGAGATATAATCCAAAAAATATATACCCACATGCTTTATGTTATGTATGGTGTCCATTATTAGAAGATAAAATGATGGTTAAAATTTTTCAAAAATTGAGAGTCGAGTCTTTCGGCTCAGCAGAGATTGACGCTCCTCCCCCCAGTTAGACATGAAAAATAGAAGAGTTCCTAGAGAACCAAAAGGGAACATATCTTATAGAATACTAAAGGGATATATATTAGAATATTTTATGGATTTATTTAAGTTTTTTTAAATTATTTATATTTTTTAATTCAACAATAAAATTTTCAAATATTATATACAGGAAGACTTTGAGGAGAAGGTGACATATGGAACCTTTATACACGATGGTAGGGGGAATATTTTAGCTACTACATTAAGAAATTTTGAACACTCAGGTCACATATGAGTATAAAAGTTGGTTGTATCAATTAAAAAATTGTTTGGTTGTCTTGGAACTTCCTTGAGGGTGGATATATATAAATGGAAAATAGATGATTTATAATATAAATTCCAAGAGATGGGTGGGATTATGGAGGACATGATTATAGATTTAGTAAATTCAATTTTTCTACCTTTTTATCCCACTCTTACACCTCATCCTCCATAGATTCCCATCTACTATGAGTTATATTTTGAGGATCCCTAGTATCATATTATAGTATATGGGTCCATATATTATATTGGGGATACCTTACATCATCAGAAGATGGAAATGGACTAGTGTAATGTAATACTATAAGATATTATAGATGCATTATCTAGAGTCCCATTCCTTATAGACGAGGTTTATATAGTTGGAAAAAGATTTTGAATTTTTTTTACTTTCTCTATCTTCAATTTTCTAAAAACTTACCATTGAGGTATATTGGATGTAAATTGGGAGGAAATGCACAAAAAACAGATCATTTATACCATTGATAACACCACCAGAAGTACGATCATTGAACCATCAAAAGTTCCTACATAAATCAATGTAGTAAAAAACCAAACTTATGGAACGTCACCTACCCTTGAATAAGTGCACCTAAAGCAGGAAGTTGTCGTATCCTAACCACTACACAAATTATACCCCGCACACTCATAAAAACAAATATATAAAGGAAAATAAATTCAAGAAATCAAAGTAAATTCAACATAAGTACATAAAGTAGTAAATGAACATTAGAGATTAACATGTTTCAGAAAATTTATTCTTCATATATAAGAGGAACCATTATAAATTTCTTATATTTCTAGAACCATAAAGATTAAAAGAAATTGAAAAAACTATAAGACTCATTACAGAATGATTAACACTCTATAAAACACTGATGCACTGCATATTCCATTGGTACACTATGCATGTGTTAAATTACTAGTCATATTGTTCTCTACTTTTATAGGAATTTTAGCTGTTTTTTCTAATTACACAAACTTAACATATTCATGGAGGATCCTCTATATGAAATATCACTATTGATCACCCATAATAATGTTTAACTTACCTGCTTACATCAGTAAACATTTATAAATTAAATTTTCAAGAGAATTACTTCTATAGAGTTAACTAATATTCTAGACTTCCTTTGATGTAATTGTAAGATAAGAACTTTAGATGACCCTATTTCCACTAAATAGTTGATATATCACAGCCTTTACACTGATCCAAGCTAGTTTCTTCTGATTGAAATTTTCATAAACATATTTCTAGTGATCTGAACTTTTGATGCTCTAAAATAAGGTTAAACATCCCAAAAATCTCCCACTTAAAGTCATTTTACAAGGAAACTTTTACAACCATACTTATAAAATTTCCTTCCTTCTTAGTAGTAGTGTTCCTATAATTTTTTATTTTTCTGTTCACCTAATCCCCACTGAGTTACAATGTTGCCTCAAACTTTCTTGAGCTAAAGTCTTAGTGAACAAGTATACTAGATTTTAGATACTAGTGATTTTCGGATGATCTAATTATTTATCCTATAATATTTTTTTGATAAATAGGTACTTTATCCTAATGTATGTTTTCCTTACATTGAATAATATATTTTTAGCCAAGTTAATTTCACATTGGTTCTCATATAAAATAACCCCTCCTTAAAATTTTCCCAATTCCTTCAGTAATTACTTTAACCAAACCATATCCTTCATAACTCCCATTTCTACTATATAACCTACTTCCATTATACTTAAATAATAATTATTTTATAGCCATAAAACCTAGCTGATTATTTTTCCTTTATATGTAAATAAAAATCATAGGGTTGTCTTTTGACTGCCTGAGTCCCCTATAAAGTCAGAGTCTACAAATCCTTATAACAGATCTTCCTACCCAAAATAAAGATCCCAATATTCCATTCCTTTAAAATATTGAAGGATCCATTTAAAAAATTCCCAATGTTCCATTCCAATATTATACATAAATTTTCTAATAACTCCCACTATAAATGAAATATATAGTAAAGTAAAAATCATTGCATACATTAAACGTATGATAACTGAAGCATAAGGTACTTTATCTATGTTTCGAATCTCATATTCTGTTGAAGGCGCTTGTACCTTGGAAAATGTAATGTGTCCAAAAATAGGAGAAGTGGTTGGTTTTCATTAGACCATGCCCAAATATTCAATAATTTTTTGGATATAATCTTTTTGAGATAAAACCAAAGTTCTGGTCTTCCTATCTCTTTCTATCATCATACTTAATATCTTCTTGGATTTCTTGAGGTCTTTCATCTAGAAACTTTTAAAAAACTAATTCTTTAATTTTCCAATATTTTATTCATCCGGTCTAACAAGAAACATGTCATTGACATAAAAAAATATAAAGTACCATCATCTCATTACTTTCAGTAACAATAGTGATTAAAGGTAAAATTTTTGAACCCTTCTTCCATTGAATTTCTGAATCCACTACTATGGTTATTATTTCAATCCATACAATATTTTCTTCAATATATATACCAAATTATGGTTTCCAAACTTTAGTACACCTATTGGATGCTTCATGTATATTTATTTCTCTAAATCACTATGAATGAAATATATCTTGACAGCTATATGATCCAGATATAGATATTTCAATTCCACCATACTTATCACTATTCAGATGGTAAAACTCTTAACTACTGGTGAGAATATTTTTGAGGAAAAAAGTCTATCCTTATATTATTCTCTTCATTAATCTTGAAAATACACTAATTTTCAACTTCCTTTTTACCCTCCAGAAGTTCATCCATCTCCAAAGTTTTATTGAGATCTAGTAAAGTCATATCTTCATTCATGGATGAATCCCACTACTTAGAGTCACCAAGAGAAGTTAATTACTCTATATTTTTAGGTTCTCCTATATCTGTTAGAAATAAAAATTCATATCATCACCATAAATTTGAAATGGTCTTTGAATTATATTTGATATCCTTAACTAAATTAGTTGTACTGAACTACTTGAATCTTCTCATTCTACTGATACTTGAACTTCCGTTACTATTTCATCCAAATCCTATAATTTTTGTGATCCCACTGAATCTTCTAGTGCCTTTAGAATTCATGGTCTTTCTAACTATCTTACTTCTGGACTTCTGGTGCTTTCAACACCCTCATCTCAGTTCTCTAGTTTTTCTGAGCTACTGGTACTCTGATCAAGATGGACTTCTATAATTTGGTTTCCATCAACTTCTCACTTCACCGAGTTTTAGTATTTGCCTAAAATTTTCTCATTGAAGAAAATATATCTACTCTTAATGATTTGTTTCCTTTTACCATCCCACAATCGATGTCTAAAATTTTCATCTCCATAACCATGAAAAAAATATATTTTATATTTTGATTAAAGTTTATCATGGTTCTTATAATTTAAATTTATATATTTTAAACTACTAAAATATTTAAGATGTTGAAATTATAGTCATTTTCTAGATCACAACTCCTCTAGAAGTTCCTTCCTAACTATTAATGCTAGACTTATATTGATAAGATACGCCTCTATGTTGAGTGCCTTTTCCCAAATCACCTTATGAATTCTTGAGTGAAACATCATACTTCTATCCCTATCTATCAGTGTCCGATTCATCATTTCAACCACTCCGTTTTACTATAGAGTTCTAGAATCCATATTATCATGGATTATTACCTCTTTTTTCATCTGGTTCACTCACCACCATTATCTAATTGAAATAATTTCAACTTCTAACCACTTTATATTTCCACCAAATTTTTACACTAAGCAAACACATAAAAAACATTAGATTTATGATTCAAGAATTAAATCCATAATTTCTTAGTAACATTATCAATGTAAGTAAGAAATTAGAGGTAACCATCTTAGGATTGAATAGGGTACAATCCCCTAACATCTAAGTTTACAAAATCCAACTTTCAATACCTGGGATTCCTAATACCTAAGTTGAAAGAAACCCTCTTTATGTTTTCCCATGACACAAATTTCAATGAAATCAAGCTTTAATATTCAATTAGTCTTTATATTTTTTATATTCTTCTCAATGAGGCAACTAAACCTATAATTACATACTTTTAGATCATTGAAAGTTATACATTCAATAACTGCACCTCCATTTGAATTTCTAGTCAAGTAAAGGGTCACATCCATTACTCCTTGTGAAACTATCATTGATCCTCATGTAACCTTCCATAAACCATATGTAAATCTAGTTACATATTATACATCATCAAGTTTACCAACATAAATTAGATTCCTTCATAATCTTATAATGTAATTAACTTACATTAACTTCAATAAACTTGTATTCTTCACCCAAATGTGTATTTCCCCCTTTCCAAAAACCTATGGGATTTTCCATCCTTCAGATAGAATTTTTAAAACTTTCTAGACACATAATTTACTATGTATCTTTGATCACCAATATAATTATAGGATTATCCATATTAAATCACATAGGATTGTACCAGAGTATTCAAACTAAAAAATAACCTTTTATATCTTCCATTATGTTAATAAAATATGAACTACCATAAGTTGATAGTTTTTTAGTGTTATCCTTGTGATTTTTAAATAATTATTGATATTTCCTTTATTCATAAATCTATAGAATCATGGGATAGAAAAATATGACTTAATCTGAATCCTTTAATGGGACTTTTGTTTCATTGGTTTCTTCTAGTAGACTTTCTTCCAATGGGTGACCTTCCCCATCTGCTAGTATTAAGGGCAGTTTTGTTGGCACCTAAAATCCTCTTTTCCAAAGTTCTTTATTGAGCATAAAATTCATGATATCATCAAACATCAATTAATTTTTTCTTGAGTTAATAATAACATTAATTATAGAATCCCAACATTTTGTAAGTGAAGATAAGAGTAGAAACTCCCATATATTATTAAAAAATTTATATTTATCGATTGGATCTTCCCAAGAATCATATTTAAGTCATTAACATGATTTAATACTGTTATTACTATTGAAAAACTTAATCCAAACAACCATCACAACATGAATAATTTTTTTAAGGGCTATCAGTTTTTCATACATATCCACCAATGCCTTTATAACATCTGATGTGTTCTTATTCTCCCAAATATTGAAATAAAAATTTCATGCTAGATACATTTTTACCATCAACAAATCATTTATATCCAAGAATTACCATTTATAATTCTCTATAATAACTAGATTTAACCCATAAAATAGAACTTCCAAGTCCTTTTGAATCAGATGGTCTTCAGTCTTTATTATCTAGAATCCAAAATCCAATCCATCAAATTTATTGATCTAGATTTTTCCATTATCTGATACCATATCTGTTATACTATTGATGTGTTAAACCAATATAAAAAATGAACCCACTAAAATACCACTTTTTATGAGGCAATTACCAAAAAATCAATCACCTATACTATTAATAACACCACTGAAAGTATGATCATTGAACCACAAGAAGTCCCTAGGCAGATCAACATAAAGGATAATCAAACTTTGGAAACATCACCTCTCCTAGAATAATTGTACTTAAAGTATGAATACATTGCAACCTAACCACAACAAAAAGTTGAAATCACACACACCTCAACATAAAATAAAAATCAATTGAAATTCAAGCAATGAAAGTAAATAAAACATAAGTACATAATGTAGTAAATGAACACGAATGATTAACTTAATTTAGATGAGTTGTATTTTGTGCATGAGAGGAACTAATTCAACATTCTTATATCACCAAAAGTACAAAGATTATAGGAAATTTAAAAACCATCAATAATATTTATTATAGAGTAATTAAAATTATATAAAACTTTGATGCACTATATATTCCACTGGTACACTGTGCATGTATCTAATTACTATTCCAATCAGTACTCACTTCCTTTTACAGGAATTCCAAATAGTTAATCTAGTTGAATCACCATCCCATATTAATGGATGATAATCTATATAGAATTTCATTATTGACCACCTATAACATTTTTGACCTCAACCACTTATATCATCAAACACTTTTAGATTCTTCCTTGGATATAATTACTTCTAGAGAGTTCACCAACATTATGGACCACATTTTATGTCATCAGAATATGTGAATTTTTTTTGACCCTATAACCATCAAATAGATGAACTATCATCACTATTACACTAAGGAAATCCATCTATTATTGACTGAAATTATAAAAAACATATTTATGGTGATCAGAACTTTTGATGATCTAAAAAACGGTTTCACATACCAATAAGGTATGAATAAATTATAACATTTATTTTTCAAACCGGTTTTAGATTTGTTTTAATATATATATATATATATATATATATATATATATATCATAATACATTATAGGTAAATAAATTTTTTATGGAAATAAAAAACATGATGATGCCACTTAAACATCAGATATTACCTTTTTTAAAGGGATTAATAAATTATCAACATAAGAATCTATATTGTTGGATGTTTATGAGCTTCCAATGGATGCTGATATTTCTAGGCACAATATGATTGTGATGATTTGTAAGATATATTCCATGGAGCATGGAAATTTAGAAATGTTAGACCTCATAGTTATACAAGTCTTTTCTATATAAGATTAATTTCACATTTCTTTCAATTATTTAAATTTGATCGATCTCACTTAATAATTTTATTTGTTTTTTATTAGGTATATTTATAGAATTTTTATTAAATATTATATGAATTTAGTGTGTGTATTATTGGAATCATAATTTATTTCTCTAGAAACAAAGGTAATCAAGGATGATAAAAGAACATTATATATTTTTGAAAAATTTCAGAATGTTTCAATTCAGTGTTGGATGTTTCATTATCTAGATAGGTATGAAAAATATTTTTTATAAAGTGTTGTTTCTCTTAATTAGATAACTATTGGAATTATATTTTTGTATATTGGTGGCCATTGGATTTTTTTTGTTTTTTGTCCAAAATAAAAGACAACTTACTTGTTAAGATTCATACATAGTGGAGTGTGAGAAAACTTCAAAGAAGTATTATAGATGTAAGTTTGATTATTTAAATAATTATTTATTATAATAACATTCAATTTTATTTCATACATATTATTTTTAAATAGGGTATGAGATTAATATATAGGTTTGGTAAATTATATTATTAATATTATTTAAAAAATAATATTTTTTAGGTCAATTATTCTATAACCGATGTAAAAATATATTTTTTACTATTTTTACATTGGTTATAAAATAACCAATGTCAAAACACATTTTTATGTTGGTTATTTAAAATAATTGATGTAAAAAACATTCCTTTACATCATTTTTTTGTAACAATCATAAAAATATTTATGATTTTAGATTTTTATTAGGATTTTTACAAAGGTTTTTATAATAACCATTGTAAAAACATATTTACAACATCTATAATAAATTAACAATAAAAATTTAAAAAACTAACAAGGAAAACCATTTTCTAAATTAATTACAGACATCAACATGAAACATTTCGAGCACCCTTGTTTATTTTTGATATTTTTCTTTATATGTATTTCAAATTATCTTCTATTTTTGAAAAAAATTTCACATGTGTGTACAATCACATTTTAGTTTTGGGAGATCCATATCAATAATTTTTTTACCAGATCTTCTAAGTATTGTTGGCTCAGATGAACAATCTATTTATAACATAATCTATTTTCCTTTTCCTTGGCTAAAATGAACATATATTCTTCTACACCAACAAGGTAGAGATTCCCATTTATACACTTTTCCTAAAATAAAATTATTCCATAATTTCCCTTGAAGATACATGTCTTCTTGGTAAAGTTTATTGTATAAATTGATTCACATAGTTGTATGACACTTAGTATATTGTGACTTAATCTTAGAACAACCAATAAATTTGTGTGTCTCATTTCATTACCCCAAAATTTGGATTTTCCTAATCCAATAACCTTTAATCCCCCATCATTGAAAAATATGATGATAAATTTTGTATCATGATTAATGCCCGTGATAATATTTTTATTTATCATCATAGGGGAAGTATATACATTATCAATGATCCATGTACCAACATGATCAGATGTTCTTAGGGAATTATCTACAACCACTACCTTCTCATCTCTTTTCATCTTGATCCATGTTGTTGAATCCACACTTAGTAATGGATTTCAAATTTAACCATCCTCTAAATATGATGGGCCAAATTCATCTTAAAAAGGATTTTTTTTTATATTTTTAACCCATTTGATGTTTTATTGAGTTGTTTCATATGACCCATTTATATATTTATAAGCCCATTCCTCTGTATTTTTGACGAGTAATTACTTGGAAATATGTACAAATCCTGCACACTAGAAACAATGAACATCAAAATCATGCATGGAGTATTGAATTATGATCAGATTAATTCATTTCTATTATTTCCTTTGGTACCTTTTGGCTATGGAACAAAAATTTGAGATTATCCCATCTTTAAAAAATAATAACACCTGATATGAGGCTCATTATTATGTGTCTTTGTTAGAACACCAACTGTCTTTTGGGTTCTTTGAGTATTTTTATTCCAAGTCAAACCGAAATCAAACTTCAACTTTGGAGTGGATGCTTGTGTCTTGACATCATTTAACACCACCTTCTGCTTACAATCAAGCCTTATACCAGCCTTGTCACCATGATGTGTATTTTTATTTTATTGAAAATCATTTGAATTATTTTTTAGATGTAAAAAATTATCTTTTAACCAGTTCATGATTGAAACCCAGAGTAGCGTTTGACCAGGAAAGCATGAAAATGATGGACAAAAAACACTACATAACCTCAATATCCCTCACAGATCACCTTGGTTCCAACAATACAACCCACCAATCTATATAAAATAAAATGTTGACCTATATAGTCTCCCATATAGGTCCATGAATGGTTCCATGCCAATAGTAGAGTGGTAGTTATTGTTTTATGAAAACTCTACCAATGGTAGGTGATTGACCCAATGCCTACCAAAATCTAGCACACATGATTGAAATATATTCTTAGGAAACTGAATAGTTTTCTTGGTCATAACATCTATCAGGGGGTGGAATGTCGTACTCAAATGTAATTGGGTCCTAAAATCCTCTTATAATATCCTCCATAACTAGGATGTGAACTAAGCATCATATCCATAGATAATCATTATGGGTACCCCATGAAATAGAATGATATCATCCATATACAGGTGTCCCAAACTCTCCATTGAACTATGCTCCTGAATGGGAAAGAAATGACTATACTTGGTTAGATTATAAATGATCACCTAAAAATTCCATGAACTTTCATCAATCTTGAAAGTCTAGTCACAAAATACATAAATACATTTACACTTTTTAATCTCAAGAGGTTGTCTCAAACATTTATGAACTAAGAGCTCAGTATTCACTAGTTGATAGGTGAAGCACTGATAAATGAACTCATAAATATTCCATTTCATGTTTGGATAATAGAATTGATATTTAAGTTATAGGTACATATTTACCACATCAAGAAGTACTTATATAGTGGAGTTTTGAAACTCTATCATTACCTTTGAATGTATCAACATAAGAACCAATCTCTTCCCCTAAAAGAGAATGAAATGTTCCCCACCTTTAGATAATTCCTATGGTATGTATCCTAATAAAATATAATATCATAGTCGATATCTCAAATTTGAGCATCCTTAACCAGATAAATAAGTGTAAGGGATACCACTATCGACTATATGTAAGAAACATCTTATTCCTCTATATAATCCTACTATGACGAGACTGATTGTTCTAACTATTACTCT
Source organism: Viscum album (assembly GCA_963277665.1). Lineage (NCBI taxonomy): Eukaryota > Viridiplantae > Streptophyta > Magnoliopsida > Santalales > Viscaceae > Viscum > Viscum album. Next base: position 411,569,258 of record OY728130.1, read on the forward strand.
ATTAGATCGACATGAGACTTACTACTAAGGGAATAAGCTATAAATTTTATCTTCCTTGGAGTATATAATATCTAAAATTCATAGTCCTAAAAGAGTTCTAGCTACCACCTCCATATCAGACCGAGTTCCCTATATGAAACATTATACTTAAGGCTCTTATGATTCTTGAAGATGAAAAATCACTCAATGAGAAGATAATGTATCCACATCTTCAAGAAAAACACCACTGTTTCAAAATAAAATTTTTGGGTGACATACTTTTATTATAAAGAGATGCCAAAAAAGAAATCAAATCCATTATATACACCATAAATCTAACCACAAGTTTGTCACGTAAGGAATCAGGCCTAGATTATTCATTATTCTTTCTATTATGATTGTTTTTTTAATTTAAAAGTAATAAAAAATTAAAAGGGGTGTTTCGAGTTTTTGATTTCTCTAAAATGAAAACAAAAGGAAAATAAAAGACACACTTAAGTCAGTAAAGAAATCATATGGTCTTAGGGTGAATTGCAATGGGTTATATGATCATTAGATTTTTTTTCTAAAAAACTTAATCTAATAAGAAAAATCAATAACATTTATCTAATTAACACCCATTATTTTCTCATGTATGAGAATAATAACCTACTCAAATAAACTTAAAATTACCATCAACTCATTTATTCTATATGGTGATTGGTAAAGAACACTCCAAAAGTGAGATAATAAACCTACTCACACGCCTATCCACAATCACAGACAATTTGTCCTTTCAAACCACACATCTCCAATCACATGAAGTGAGATTCAATTAGAGGGAGTATTTGAAGTTTAAAAATGGAAGGATTCATCTATAATGGTGTATAATGGAGTTATAATCACCACCCACTCCTTTCCTTCAATATCAGATAGAATCAGTGAAATATATTGGTATTGATATATATAAATTCAAGGTTCCCACTATAAATCCCCTCATATCACCCATAATGGGTTAACATTTCATAATCATGAAGTGAGAGATCACAAGTACTTAGTAGTGGTTGGGAAACATAAATAAATGGATAAAGAGAATAATAAAACATAGCTAGATGAATATAACACTAAATTTTATTAAAATTAATAAAATACAAAGAATTCCTTACGAATTTGAGAAAAGATAAAGTTCGTGTTTAGGGGTCCTTTAAAAATAGGGAGGTGAAAAATATTTATAGGCATAATCATGTATTCTTCTCCCTTATCCCAATTTTTAGTGTAGAACATTAGAAGATCTTCCTTCTCCTGGATAGATTCCATGTACACTATCCATGAGTGTAGATTATTCATCAGAGCAGCTCTCAAATATTCTCCTTACATGAAAACCATCCCATGATCATTGTCTACCTTTGAGATTATATAATTTTTTTGTGTGGAATACTTGGAAGAGTTCTTCTTGATTTGGATGAAGGCTGAAATATTACTAATGGACTTCCTCCATGAGAATTATATTATATATACGCTTCTCCTTAGTAGTTAAGTTAAGAAAAAAAATTTATGCATCATTCCTAGCTCCTCAAGAATATTTCATATCATCTATAACAAAAATAAATATATTACGTATGATTTCATTTTCCATTTTCTCAATCTCCATAGATTTATAATATTATTTATCACCTCTCTAGTAAATAAAATTTTATGTATCAACTCTTTTCATAAAAAATAAATCATATCATATGTATCAATAAAATGTTATGCATCAGTGTAATTTTCTATTTTCTTAACACACAACCCATGAAAAACACAAAATTAGTGTAGGATTTGTCTAGTTAATCCATAATTGATTTAAAATAATGAAAATTTAAATTTAAATCATGTTAAAAATTTAATTATATAATTAAAAAAATCAATGTATGGATTTCCCATTAATTACAAAATAAATAAAATAAGTAAAAATCAAGATTTAAGTCACTTAACACTTTAGTTCCAAATTCGTAGAAGTATCATAAAAATGATTTAATTTCCTAAGTTTTATACTAATTGTGAGGCTAATTTATATTTAAAAATAGATTGAAATTTTGAAATTTTCATCTCTCATCACCCCTACACTTGCACTATTGTACTCTTAGGAAATATAATGAATTCAACTAAAAAAATAGTATACTACCTAGTTAAAACACACCAATAGAAAAAGAATAAAAAATATTCAATCATTATTAGAAAATTCCATGCTTCCTCTATGAGTTAATCTCACTATACCATTTTATTTTAAGTAAATATTCTAATTCTAGGATTTAAATAGAGTGTAATTTGGTGGAATTAAGATTTTAATAAGTGGAACTTTTATAAATCCTTATTTCCCAATATATTTATACCGAAGCTACATTTACCACTTCCTTGATATAACAAAAATGATATTCTTTTAATTCAATTTCCCCCTTCTTCATCTAGGTTCAATATTACCCTCACTTAAGTCCATTCATTTTGGGAAATTAGGAACTATACTAATTTTTTAATACCATGGTACTTTATAGACAATTATTCAATTTACAAATGAATTTTTTTATTACTCACACACCTAGTTCTTAATTATCTCACAACTTCATGTGAGATATTAATTTTCCATTTTAATTATCACCAAATGGCCTGAAGCCCTTCTTTTTATTGATTTGTGATAATCCCCATTTCAAGGGTTGAGGGGGAACCCTTACAAGGCCCGTAGGCTTAGAGGATTACATGACTCAAAGTTATTAGAGGAATTAATCCCAAACATGAATACTTAAAAGTGCCCCTCCTTAGCATCTAGATTGTGAAGTCAGCTTCCCACCTTCTCATTTCTTGTATGGATAGAAATACCTGTGTAGAGGTGCACATGCCTGGTCCCGATGACAATTTTCACACCCTCTCATTCTTCCAAATCTAGATAGCTTTGTTCTGGTAAAACCACCTACTCTGAGTTATCATTTGGAGATAGTTCCTTTGGTCTTTCTGGTTGCATCTATACTTCATGATCTGAATGAGGTGGTCCAAAGGCCTTGAGGTGGCATGAAGACCTTGAGGTAGCCCGAAAGCCTTAACTGGATCGAAGTCCTTGGGTGGCCCAAAGGCCTTGGGTGTCCTGAAGTCCTTAGGTGCCCAAAGGCCTTAAGGACTCCAGGTCCAAACCATTGGCCCAAAGCTGAATAGTTATGGATTCTACAGTACTGAATAGTATCTTCTATAGTAACTACTACAGTACCTACTATAATACATGATACAGTACCGCTACAGTACCAGAAAATATGCCTCCTCCCAAATTCGAACATGAGTCTCATGGATGCACATTTAACATTCCTCACTAATTAGATGAGGCTCAATTCCCCATTTTAATTTAGTTTAAAATTACTTATATAAAATTATTTTGAGTTGGATTCTTAATGTGATCCTTTTCCAATGTCCGGGATACCTAAGATCAAGTTCAAAATTCCATATTCCTCATGTTAAATTTTCAATTCCACTTAATTATTTTATATTATAATCCTTCATCTAGTTCTGAAACTAAATTATCCCTGAAAATAATGTTAAAAATAACTCACCAATCATGTAAATTCAAAAATTTTAAAATTAGTGAATCCATAAAAACTAGCATGTAATTTTTTTAATAAGAATTATTTTAGTCAAAGATCAAATTCCTAGCCTAAAAAAACTCCAAAATTATAAAACAAAAAACTAAAATCAAGAATAATTTACTAAAATATTCCTAAAAATAATTCCTAAATTGATCTTAAACAGGTCAAAAACAGGTTAAAATTACCCCCACACTTGTTTAACACTTCTCGCATAAAATCAGAAAAAAATATATTAGTGATTAAACAAATGTAAAAGAGTAATACAACATGGTTATTATGGGCAGAAAACTTTCAGTATTTCCTATTGTTTACAAATATTATTCCCTCTATGAAAATCCTAAGGAAAACAAAAAGACATGATACCTTTATTGTGAAAAAATAACAATAATAAAAATAAAATTAAAGATAAAGGAAACTTGGTTTAACCCTCAAATGGGTACTGGGTTTTGACTTCCCCCAAAGGACAGTTTCACTGGTTATCACTAGCCTGAAGAAGAATTGGGTTTATTTAATTGGAAACACCACATCCTTGTGTTTATCTTGGGATTCCCTAGTTTATTCTCCCCCCTAAGGCCCCCTTTTTCAGTATAGTGTGTGTAAATCCCATTATATTTATGATATAACTTGTTAGGTGGGACTAGAGGATGATATAGGAGGCCTATACTAGTTCTTTCTTTACTCCATCAATAAATTATTCTTGGTATTATTGAGGGAGATATTTATAGGGTAGCTCTATAAGTGCTTCCAGTTACACCACAACCAAGTCAGTAGATTATTCTTGTACTTACTGGGCCAAGGTCTTTGAGTCTTCCCTTTATATCTTGGTAAGAAGTAAAATCAGGACCTCCTTAGTTTCTTCATACTTGATACATTCTTCCATAGCCTCTTTAAATTACTCCAAGGTTTGGAACAAAGGTAATGAATCAGCAGTTTTATAATCAAGGATATTATAATTTAGTTCATGATTAATATAATTTGAATGAAATTTATTATAATTAAATAAGTTTTCATTATTTATTTCATACTTTTATTCTTGTTGTTCATGAACTTCCCTTGAAAAGTAATTTAAAATGTTTGGAGGCTAGGGGTCTTAAATTCTATTCTCAAAGATGAATATATCCAGTGTGCCTTCACCATAATCCAAGATAAGAACTATTTGAGTTGAATATGTAAAATTAAAATAGATAGATTAATAGATTTTTCAGTTTATAAAATATTACAATTAAATGAGTCTAATTCAGTGGTATCCCCCTCTTCAGTTTTATCATGTATTTATTTCTCTGAGTGTAATGACTCTTTAAAGTATATTAATATGGATGGGGGTAGCAACAGGTCTTCTAGATTTTCCTTAAATCTTAATAACTATTTCCCATCATCTTCTTATAGGGAAAAATCTAACAAAGATAAATCTATATCATTAAAATATAGAGGTTTAGTTTTCAAGTAAATTTTACAATAATTAAAAATAATATAGTCCAAGGTTTGTTCACCTCCATCCAATTTCATAGATGTAAGTATTTATTTTTCAATGAAAACCCTAAATAAACACTTGAGATGGTTGGGAAGTGGATAGTCCTCAAGTGTATCCTCAACCAATCGGTCTATTATTTATCACATGGATGAAATTCTATTACTTCCTCCTCCTATTCTTATATAATTTTCTAATGGAAGGATTTTTTAATCTCAACTATCATATCCTTAAATTATTGTATCTCACTAAATATGACCACCTCTTCTTTATACACTTGGAAAATTGACTCATGAGTAAAATAAATTGGTGTCACCTCTTTAACCATTCTTTAAAGAGTTTCCCAAGTAGTTACTTATTTTAGAGACATATTTTAAAAACCCATTTGGACTGTGAGGATTGTGATAAAATAATAAAATAATGAAAATAAAAGAAAAATAAAAGCAAACTATTTATAGATATGTAGAAAAAATGTGTGCTCAAATCAAATCAAATCCTAGATAATGGTGCCATGTTTTTCAATCTATTATTGTAGAGGGTTTTTAAAATATAAATTAAATCCCCTACATACAACAAGAAGATGACCACATGGTTTTCTCTAAAATATAAAGGCATAGAGTGTTTACTATTATTAAAATTATAATTGTTTTTTTTATTTTTTATTTGTTAATTCAAAAGTAGGACAACATGAAATGGGTGTTTGGATTTTTTATTTTTCTAAAATTAAATCAAAATAAAAGAAACAAACACATAAAAGTCAATAAGGAAAGTAGATGGTCCTTATAGGAATTTGAATAGGTTATACCACCATTGAAATTTATTCTAAATAAATTAATACAATAAGAAGACTCAAAATATTTTATCTACTTATCCCCATTGTTTTCTCATTTATGAGAATAAAAACCTACTCAAGGACCGTAAAATAGATCATTAAGTCATTTAATATCCTTGGTGGTTGGGAAATAAAACTTCTCGACTAAGATAATGAACCTTCTCACACACTTGGAAATGACCACATGTTATTCATCCTTTAAAACCACATAAATACAATAATATTAAGTATAATTTTTCTATAGGTGTGAATTGAATTTTAATAATAGAAGGGTTCAATAGTAATAGTGGAGAATAATGTTAAAATCTCAACCACCACTTCTCACCTTCACTTTCTCATAGAATCAGTGAAATAGTTTGAGAATTAAAATATATAAATTCAAGGTTAAAATTATAAATCCCATAATACCACCCTAAATGGGTTAGAACTTCATAATAATGAATTATGAGATCACAAGCACTTCACAACTGTTGAGAAACACAAATAAATAGGGGAGATAAGGTCACACTATAAAAAGATGAATAAAACACTAAATTATATTCAAATTAAGAAATTAAAAACAATACTTAACTAATATGAGTGATGTTGAAGGATAAATTTAGGGGTCCTTTATAAAATGGGAATGGGAAATATTTATAGGCAACACCAAGTATTATTCTCTCATCTTCTGGTTTTCAGTGCAATAATACATAAGATCTTCCTTCTTATGGATGGATTCCACATGTACAGGTTGGGGGTGTAGATTCTTCAGCTGGGAATCTCTTAAATCATCTCTTTTCTTGAAAATCATCCCAAGATCACTATCTACATTTTAGTTTGGATTATTTCTACATGGAAAACTTGGAAGATTTCTTCTCGATCTTTCCAAACTAAAGAAATGAGTTTCTATTGAACCTTTATTCATTTTAGATATTTTCATATTTTAATTCCACAAAGCCTCTAAATATGTGCATTTTTGTGTGTTATTTGATATGAAGAAATATATTACATATGATGCTTCATTTTATTTCAAAAAATATAGAATATTACATATCACTATGACTGTGGAAAAAATTCTTACGTATCAACTTTACTCCAGATTTGAAAAAGGGAAGAATATTATGTATAGAATTTATCTATTGGAATTATATTATGTATCCAATTCTCCTCAGTGTCTAATTTAAAAAAAACTTATGCATCAATGGTTTTAAAAAAATAATATTACATATCAGGTTTGACTCTGAGAAATATATTACATATGGTGTACTTTTCCATTTTTTCAATCTTCCTAACTTCAGAATATTATGCACCATTACTATAGTAGAGAAAATGTTGCATATAAAATATTATCATAATTTGTTTTCATATCATATGTATCAGTATAATGTTACAAATTATGGTACTTTAATATTTTATCAACCCACAACCTATAAAAAACACTAACTTACTGTAGTATTTGACCAATTAATTCATAATTGGTTAAAAAATGAAAATTTGAATTAAAATCCTATTAATAATTTAATTTAAGAATTCATAAATCAATGTATTGATTTCCCATTAATTATAAAATGAATAAAACAAGTAAAAATAAATATTTATGTCACTTAATATCTTAGTTATAGATTTTTCAAAATTATCAAAAAATGAGTTAATTGCTTAGGTTTTATAGTAATTGTGAGATTAAATTCTATTAAAAAATAGCATAAAATTATGAAATATTTGGATATCATCAGTGGGATGTGCAATTATGCTTATGAAGTATAATATTCCTAGAACCATAATCAATCATGAATCATCTCTACATGAGAATGTTACCAAGAATAGACCTGGAGGCATCACATTACACCTCATACTCAAATCCTTCCTTAGGTAACCACAAAACTGGGGCACTATTTAACCTTTTCTTTAGCTCCTCAAAAGCTCTATAGAAATTCTTATAACAAAAAAAAGGTTTCCCCTTTTAGGTAAGGGTCATCATAGGGGATGAAATCCAAGATAAATATGAAAAAAATATGTTAATACCCTACCAAACCAAGAAAATACACACCTATAACACCATTTTTTGTGGATCAGAAACCATCAAAACCTTAGCCTTCATGAAATTAATAACAACTACTCTATCTAAAATGGAATTATTTATGAAATAAAATTCTCAAATAAAAACATTCACTTTGATAGGTTTCCATAAAAATAATTCTCAGGAAGAAAATCTAGAATAACCCTAAAATGATTGGTATTATCCTCCTTTATCAATGAATAAATATGGATTTCATCCATAAAAACCACAACTAACTAGTCCAGGTAAAGTTGGATGATCCGGTTCATGAGTTCCATGAACACTGTAGGGGTGTTCATAATTTCAAATGACATCACTAAAATATTATTCTGACTATAGTGACACTAGAATGTTGGTTTTGATAAATAATCCTCACAAAATCAAAGATATTGATAACTATATCTAAGTTTAATTTTTGAGAACCATTCCACTCCTTTTAGTTAGTTGAATAGATTTTCAATCCTCAATTGAGGGTATATTTTCTTGACCGTTAACTCATTTAAGTGGTTATTGTTAATACAATTCCTCAAACTATCAGTCTCCTTCCTAGAGAATAGAAAAAGAGCTGCCCAGGGGGACACACTAGTTTTAATAAAGGATTTCTCCAAAATATACTATAGCTACATATTCAACTCCTTGAGCTCAATTAGGTCCATATGATATGTTTATGAATATATTGATGTAGTCCCAAGGTGAAAGTTGATAGAGAAATCGACCTCTTGATGAGGGGATGGGACTTCCTATGGAAAAATATTCAAATAATTCTCTACAATTTTAGGTATATACTCTTTATCAAAGTCAATGGAATATGAAGATAAAGTTGATAATATATGGGTAATAGACTATAATCACCTAATGGTTGGCCATGTTTGTCTCATTTGAGGGTCCCATTCACCAATGAATGTACACCTAGATCTGTATACTAGATGACATGTAACTCTATGAAGGTATAAATATTACCAATCATAGACTATATTTAACCAGTCCATGCTAATAATAATGTTATAAGGTCTCTTCTCTACCATGATGAGATCCCAAGAAAACATCTCTCTTCCAAGAGTTAGCTCACACTATTGGTAGATAGGAGAAAGAGGGTGATCACCTCCAATAAGATTCTATAATTATATAGGTACATTTTGGGGATCTATTAGGATCTATAGATCATAAAAAAGGATGAAACAATAAACAAATGAATCATATTGGTATCAATGAGTATGAGTTTCATAGTAGAGAAGTCACAAATCATAATCCAAAACATTTTGGGCACTACCTTTTTAAATCCCTCCATCACCTAAATATGACCTCTACCCCAACCACCTACACTTTGTGCCTATTATTACCAACCTAGACGAAGTGGTTTAATAAGTGGATAAAACCATCATCCACCCATGGTTTCCCCCTCACCACCAAATCCTCTTCTATAACCATCACTAAGAGGGCCACCCTATCCACATCAGGGGGCCCCTAGTTTCTATGTTATTTTTATCAGGGAGATACATCCACAATGTAACCCTAGATATTATTTAATGCCTACCCAGTGAGGAAAACATGAGACATGTGTCCTATAATTCCATAAGAAAAACAATCTTGATCTCTTGGATGGGTGTAACCAATCTGGGATCCATCAACTACTTGCCTCTAAGATTAGGATTGCGAATGCACATGCCTCAGTTGAAATAATATAATCATCTATCAACGACTAAATATTTTCAATGAATTTAATCCCAATAATCCTAGAACATTTATATCACCTTGATATGAATCTTATAGAAAAATCTTGATCATAAAAGTATGCTCTAAAACCCCATCATAGGTAGTAATACACAAGGGTATGATTCCAACTTAAATATCCCACGGAAGGCCATGTTCAAAATTCCAATATTGAAGATAATTTCCATGAATAATATCTTGAGAGTACCTCATGAGGTCTATAAAACTAAAATAATATTGGTACATGGTCATTATGACCTACGAGAGGTATAAAATCTCATAGACTCAAACCATCCTCAAAATCACTAGATAATATTCGTCTTTGAATGAGCGCTCAAACTCTAACCACAGTAGAGTAAAATCGTTATTATTATTCGAAAACAATAACCACCAGGAGACTATTTTACTATAAAGATAACTCATAGCAAGAACCACCATCTGATTGGTGAGTGTTTAGACTAGATAAAAAATAAGGGAAACAAACTCCTTCCAATCCTCTAATGCTTGAGAATCTAGATCACCTTAGAACCTAAGAGTCCTATACCTTTATAACTCTTATAGTAAACTCAACCAATGATAAGTCACATATTACTCCATAGGGGTTACTATATGAGATATGGATGGTTATTATCTCTAATAAACCAGGGGAGGATGAAATATCTGCTCCACTAGTGGGTAAACACCTACCTATCAGGTTTATGAATTGAAGCCTCAAGGATCAACTGATCGATTACTAGAGGTCGAATCACTGAAATGGGCTCAAAATGTCCCTGCCTATAAATCCAAGTTGGATATCTATGGGGGAGTATCTTTTATTTGAAAAGATGAACCCATTATTATTTTAACATATCTTGAAGATCCGACTCAAGGAGAGTGTGAATGAAAACACAACTAATATGCTATATGATGCATGTACCATCCCATTTGAACCCTGTAATAGATTTATTAGAGTTTCATGTCAATTAATAGGTTATTAGAGTCCTATTGAAAGGTTATGTTAGTTGGAAACACCAACCATGGGGTTCCCTAGTCCATTAATTGATCTCAAGACCCCATAATATCATTACCCTTAGCATCCCAAACTAATCCTCACAAAACTACTAACTCAAAAATCCAATCCTAAGACTCAAAATGTTATAATACCATTTTGACATGACTCAACCCATCAGTACCCCTCCTGGGTTGGCAGTAAGCTAAGTTTTACACCTCAATCCCACATCTAATAGGATAGGAGTTGGTGACTAGCACCAAGAAGGCATATCACATAAATTAGAGGCCTTAAATTATATTACCTACATATAACCACATGTATCTAATATAAAATATAAAAATTAAACTAGATAAATAGATAATTGAAGTATATCATGCATGAGACACACTGAATATACCAAAAATATAATAATGTGATGTATAATAAGAAAGGGAAAATACATGGCCTAATATTCTTCCATGACAAAGACCAACCATTAATATTAAAGAATGGTAACTCCGTGATAATCCAATAATGACATGAAAACCACTTTAAATAATCACCAAATAGATCCCCTACGTACAAAAACTACCAGAACCAGATCCTCTAAAGTCACCATCGAACTATGTGATGTCTTCACAGGTACAACATGCATGGGAGTAAGGACCATACAAGGGTGAGTATAAATACACCCAGTAGGATGCCCCAAAAACAATATTGGAAAGTGGGGAATCAAGTTAGATCAATAGGAAAATCCCAAGTATACTTTTACGAAAGTTAATTAAAATCAATTATGTCCTTAATCTTCATGGATTAGATCCATTTAATTCACACATTGCAAGGAACCTGAATTACCCAAAGCACCATAAAACCAAATTTCTTGAACTACCTCACTTATGATACTTGCACATCATCCTCAGTAGTAGATGTAGTGAGGGAAACACAAATCATTGATAAAGTACCTCAGTAATGGGGGGGGGGGGTACTGGTCCCTATGGAAGACTCGTACCTCATTGTGTGTAATGTGAATCATCTTAGGTGGTTACCCACTCCACTAATTATATGTAGGAAACACAACCTAGAGTCAGTATGCCTCCCAATATAGGAAAAAGTGAATTTAGAGGTGGTTTTCAAAAATTGAAGATAAATGTTTCATTTTTATTTTTTAGTAGTAGTTTTAGAAAATCATCGCTAATTCATGATGGTTTATTAAAAAACCACTAGGGGGTGGAGACTAGTTTCACCGTGTGATACAAGCAACTCATTTGGGCCTTTGGGTCTTCCTTCAAGGGCCTTTAGGCTACACTCATCTAGTCCTTTAGGTCATCTACAACTTGGGACCTCAAGCCACTTATATGTAATAAAATAAGTACTTTGGGAATCTTCTAATCCTTATGGAGAGGGATGAGGCTTGACCCACTGGGGTTCCTAAGTGAGAGTGTAATTGCGGTTTGTAATCCCCTCTTCCTAATAAAGATTATTAATTATTAATTAGTAATTATTAATGGTTAATGATTAATTATATATTATATATTATTAATTATTAATTATCAATTCTTTATAATTACCAATTATATTTTACTTAAAATATTAATTACATGTTAATTATAAATTATTAATTAATTATTAATGAATTTTTAATTAATGATTACTATTTATTAATGGATTAATTAATTAATTAATTATAATTAGTAAATAATAAAAATTATTTTTTAAAAAATTATTTATATAAAGTATTTTATTTTTCAAATAGTTTAAATAACATTTATTGACATATTATTACATGTAAATTAATTTGATGGAGTGTTTAGTATATAGAGAGTTAAACTAGAATGAGTGAGAGTAATCTAGTGATGTGTGACCTCTTGGGAAGTTGTTTTATAATGAAAAAAACATATCAAAACAATTAGGTTAAATTACATGTATTGACATATTAATACATGTAACTATATTTGGTGGAGTGGTTAGTACTTAGAGAGTTAAACGAGAATGCATGGGAGTAGTATAAAGACAGATAAAATTCTGGGAAGTTTCTATGCCATGTACAAAAAAAATATTAATAGAAATAAATAGAAAATAAAAAAAATTATATAACTAAAAATTATATAAATTATAAATTATATTTATAATAAAAAATAAAATATTATTATTTTTAAAAATATTTAAATAAAAAGATACTATGAAAAAGCCACCAATAAATAATTTTTGATGGTTTTAAAAACTATCAAGAAATGATTCCTTATATATAAATTTATAATTTTTTTTAGAAAACCCTGTGAATCATTTAGTAGTGTTAAAACCACCATTAAATATCATTTTTCATGTAGTGTCTAGGGGGATATACATACCCATTTTATGCTCCAACAATCTCACCCACTCTCCATCATTGTCTCAAAAAAGATATTATACTCTAAATTCTTGAATAACTCATAAATAATCCCCTTATGGTAAATGTATACGTACCATTAAGTAAATGAAAAAATGCTCATAATAGACTACTCATGTGCCCAAAACTGACACTTAGACAAAAAAATATGAAGAATACTTTGAACTTTCTCTTAGAGACATGGCATGTAAGCCTCAATAGTATTTGGCTACATCCTATTATTGTTTAGTTAATGTGATATTGAACTACATGGAATTCCATAGTGGGGTATACGGTGTTTGGGACCCTCAAATAAGCTAGACATATATTATTACAGGAGTCCATGTCATGAATTAAAGTACATGACATATACTTACAACACATGACAATGAAACAATACGAAATGGTTAGTCTGTATACTTGGTACATTTCTAGGTTACATGTCAAATGTACACAACATGTACAATAAGATACATGACATGTGGGACCACATATCTACTTGGCGTGAACTATCATTACACATCTAGTTTCCTCTTCTGATATACACAATGTGTCTTTTCAATGAAAATTCATGTGATTCTGACACATTTACATGGAGTGTAATTAAGTATAAATTGATCCAAAAATTCATGAAATAATTGGTATACGACCTAATGTCACACCCCATGTAAAATTTATAAGGTCACATAAACCCTAGTGCAACACTGCTCAAGATACATGACATGTGACCCAAAGTATTGCACATCATATAGTCAGGTTTTGAAAATATAGAACACACTATGCTCTATGTTTTAAATTATATCCATCAGAATCACTACTTCCACCAACCATACCTTCGATGATAGTCGATCCTGATTCCCCCAGATCCTCTATCACACCTCACTAGAGCTTCATTGGTTATCTATCATTATTATTTATTATTGTACAACCTATATCTAATCAACAACTGAACCCATCGTGCCTCCATTTCAATACATACAAACTTAAATCCCTATCCACCCTTCATTGTAGAATCATGATACCATGACCGAAGAAAATAAATAATGGATTGGATGAAGATGTCAAAGAATAGTGTTTGGTGTGAATTCCTACCACACGATAATGGTTTCACATTCATGTTCATCAAAGAATGCGAGAAAATTGAAAGGAGGTTTGGATCGATGTTTGGAAAAGAGTTATCCATGATCAACCATAATAAATTTATTATCAGAGTAATAAAAATATAATTTAACAATAATAATCAATATCATGTCAACATTATTAATTAGATTAGAAATAGTTCCTCAATTAAAACATGGTTAAATAATTTTTAAATATCTAATTTTTTAGCCATGGAAAAAATTTATCCATAAAATAAATGAAATGGGAAATATAAATAATTAAAATTTCAAATTAAATATTTTATGTGATATGAAGATAATCAAGAGTTAGTATTCTCAAATATTTTCTCTAAATATTTTATTCATCTTTATTTTGAAAATGTTATCATGCTTGACCATAGAAAAAATTTATTCTTGGGGAAAGGAATTAAAATGTGTGAATAACAAGATGAAATCAAATATAAAAATTCCCCACCTCAAAGTTATTTCACCATTTATCTACCTTGATCCATGTTTATCATTGATGAAACCTTAAAGAACACTCTGATTTAAGAGTAATGAGGTGAATCTCTCTAGGGTTCCTCCACCGGTGTTAACAAAAAATCCAAATAAAATATTATAACAATATATTTATAGATAAAATTAGGTTTGGGTGAAAATAATCGAATACTATAATTAAAAATCCGATAATATTCAGTCCAGTCCTTAAAGCCCACAAATGAAAATTATACCTCTCCTATGAAAATCCTCTTATTCCAAAAAAAACTATGGTGTCAAAAATTCTATTTGAGACTCAAATTATGAGATATTAATAACTAGTATGTATGTGACTAAAACAAATACATTATATAAATTTTATATTTTATAAATTCTCATGATGAAAAAATAAATAAAATAGCTTTACAACTTTATAAATATTATTAAAAATATTCAAAGGCATTGATTACAGAAATATAGGTTGCTACCAGATGATTTTTATATATTTATTATTTTAGGATTCTTGATTTTTTAAGTTTTATATTGTGTTCTTATGAATGATTTAGTTATGATTTTATTTTAAAGCTTCATTTGGATGACTTATCTGACTTATAAAATGTTTGTGCCATATTCTCAGTCAGAATCCTTCAATTAGTTTTATATTTTATCATGTGAAATCATCACCAAAGAGTTATATTGATTCCCTTGTCAATTTTTCCTACTCCATGGTGATTGATAACATTAATCGAGCCTTGTGGCAGGTCTTCTTAGGTACTGAGATAGGGTATCCTAGGTTAGTTTGTTACATTTAGTTTATAAATTTTTATTTTATTGTGTTTGGTTTTGATACCACTAAAATGTTTTAGTAACAATACTAATACATGGTACACAACAGAAGCTATTATAAAATTCACCCAATAAAATAACAAGTAAATTAAATACACAAAAATAAAATAATAAAGTGTAATACCTTTTAAATAGGTTCAAAATATTTAGATCAAAATTCAATTGATAAATCCCAATTATACATCATTATCTAGTGATAATGATAATCACCAACACCTTGGTAGGATTATCTTCCCATCCAAGTGAATCTAGTCACTCCTCAAAGGTAAAGGGTGGAATATGGAATAAAAAAGACACTATAGATCCTCTCGAATGTGAAGAACCAAATAGCTTTATTGGATGAAGAAAAATAGAGGTATATCTCTCATAAGAGGGTAAATAGGAAACTATAAGCACCACATTTTCTTTCTATAAATGGGATTAAGACTAAACCCTCCTCCTTTTAATTTATAGAAAGAGGGGAATTCAATAGCCGCCAAGTAATATAATGCAAAATCAAACCCAATGAGGTAGAATAAATAAGTACCAAAGGACATTTAGAGAATTAAATTGCTTATAAAAGTGGTTTAAGTCCCCAAAGACCTTGGTTGGTGAATTAATGAGCCACCGAATGGGATAAAAATAGAAAAGTAGGTGCTTAAATGGATTCTTTAAGTATAGCTCTAAATTATCTCATGTAATGGGCCTTGAAAGACCCTTACTGTAATCTTGAGACCAAATATCATTCGATATTTATCATTTAATCATGTTTATGTATTATTAATATAAATAACTCATTATTTATATTATAACTCCACATTAATTATTTAATTAAATAACTATTATTTAATTAAATATTTAAAATGTGTAAACTAAAAATATTTTTTTGTTTATAATAAACATAAACCTTTTTACATAGAGTATAGTCACATTAGTCTAAATAATCTAATTCACATTATCTTACATGCTACCACAAAGTCACTTTATAAAGTTGGAAATGATTATAAACTAAGATAGGTATCTTTTAACATATTATAGCTACTCAAATTACAAAGGGATTTCATGTGATCTAATCCACCACATGTTTATTTGAAAATTTATTTTGTCCATGACATCAAGATTAAACATGAGACATGGATAATATTAATCTCAAATATTTTATCTCTTTTATAAATTCCTAAGTTGACCAAATTTTATATAATTACATCACATGTAATTATCTTGGAATATACATGCAGTTAATCAAGACTCAATCAAGGGCCTAGATGTCATAACCTATTATATGGGTGGAAAAATCCTATCTTGGTTAATAAAATAATTCTTCTTGATTAATATCATACCTAATTACCTTATATTAAGCCAAATTTTCAAATTAATTTAGATAAATATCAAAGTATGAAACCTTATAAGTAAGAACCTATTTGACAACCTCAAATAAAAGGATCCATATCCAATGTTCAATTAAGTAACACCAGTGACACATGTATTGAAATACATGTGGTGTAATTTAAATAGGTCAATCCAAATATAATTTCACCAAATTATGACCTATGATTGATCAATTGTATCTCTATAAAAGTGACCCTAATCATATTGATCTCAACATATCTTCAAAACCCAATATGATGAGCATCAATTCGGGAAAACATGGTAATACATATATAAAAACCCTTCTATTTATTACACATTAATTCGTGATTTATTACATAATATGACACTTAATAAAACTCAAAATATCAAGAAATATAATGTATTTGGGAATTAGGTACATTACATAACACTTTAAAATAAGAAAAAACACCATCTTTATCGAAAACTTCCTTAATATGCTTCTAAAATTACATTACTTTTAAAACTGAATGGGATAACCTGAATGGTATTAACATTTTACACCATTTCCTTGACCATTTTAGGACCTAGCAGTTTCCATTCCCTAACTTCATCCCAACATGTAGGTGTTCTGCACCTCTTCCCATAAAGGGCGTCATAGATGCTTAAGTGGAAACTATTATTGTAAGAGAATTCAATGAGAGGAATATGTTGATCTCATCCTCCCTTAAAGTCAATTGATCATTCTATCAACATGTCCTCAAGTGTTTCAGTAGTCTACTTAGATTAACCATCATTTTTGGGGGTGATAATCCATGCTTAAGTTCAGCTCAGTGTTTAGATCATATTAGATACTTTTCCAGAACTTGGAGCTAAATATTGGATCTCGATCAGATATAATAAATAGTGGTACTCCATGTATCCTTACCACTTCTATGATGTATATTCGTGCAATTTAATCCAATGATAAGTCATATTGAATCGCAATGACATGTGAAATCATTGTAAAATGATCCACTACAACCCATATAGCATTACTACCTCCTGATTTTTTCAGAAGAACAATGAAAATGTCCATGGTGATGTTTTCCCATTTACATGTAGGTATGGGTAATGGTTGCATTATCCCCATGTATTTTTGACTTTCCACTTTCACTTTCTAACATACAAGACATATTGATGTATATTCCATGATCACCTTCTTTATATTTTCCCACCAATAGTGTTTTTAGAGATCTCAATACATCTTTGTGCTTCCTAGATGGATGGAGAATGTTTCACTATGTGAATTAACCAAGATCTCATTCTTTAACTTAGGATTTTATGGTACATGTAGTATTGAACCAAATATCACAAATACTTCTTCATTAACATTTAACTATAAGTATTTACCTTTCCTTCTAGCCTACACTTTTTTCTGAATTACCACATCATCTCTTTGAGAATCTTTTATCTTCTCTAGATGGGGAGGTTGAGTAAGAATTTGTGAAAGGATTGATGATGTTCCTTCCTTTATGATTCCAATTTCCTTCCTTTCCAAATATTTTAAGATCACATACCTTTAAATCATCATCAATGATAGAATTTCTGTATCATTTCTACTTAGAGTGTCTTCTACTTTATTTGGTTTACTAGGATGGCAGTGAAATGAGTAGTCATGGTCTTTGATCAGCTCTAACCATCTTCATTGGCGTATATTCATCTATTTATGTGTGAATATATACTTGATACTTTTGTGATCCGTATATATTGCATAATTATCTCCAAAAAGATAATTTCACTATATTTTTAAAGTTAATATCACTGTATCTAACTCCAGATCATGTTTTGGGTAGTTCTATTTGTGAAAAATCAACTTCCTTGAAGCATAGGATATGAATTTTTTATTCTTCATTAACACACAACCCAATACCTTCTTTGAAGCATCGCTAAATACCACTAAAATTTCTCCACTTGTGGGTAGTGTAATCATAGGCATAGTAATAATCCTCCTTTTCAGCTCCTTGAATCTCTCTTTATATTCATCCTTCAAATAAAACTTTAATCCCTTCCAAGTTATCTTGTTTATAGTGTTTAAAAATCATGATAAATTTCTCAAAAATTGATGACAATACCCAGATAAACCAAGTAAAATATAGATATATGTCACATATGTTGTCCTCAGGCATCCTTTAATTACTTATTTCTATTAAGGGTCCACAGATATCCCATTTCTTATGATGATATTCACCAATAATGAGACTTCCTTTAACCATAACTCACATTTTCTATACCTAGTATAAAGTTTCTCCTTTTTCAAGGTCTTTAGGATAATGCTTAGATTCTCCTCATGATCCTCCTTAGTCTCAGATAATATTAGAATGTCATCTTTAAATATTGCCCCAAATTTATTGATTTAATCTCTAAAGACTGTATTCATTAATTCCATAAATATTTCTAGAGAATTAGCGAGTCTGAATAGAATTACTATGAACTCGTAGTTCCTGTACCTTATACAAAAAAGAAGTCTTTGAGATATCCTTCTTATTCACCCTAACCTGGTAATATTATGACTATAGATCTACCTTGGAGAAGTATTGTTCTCCACATAGATGATCAAACAAGTCATAAATATGTATAAAAGGATACTTGTTCTTTATCATGATCTTGCTGAGATCACGATAATCAATGCAAAGGTTCCTTGACCCATCCTTCTTCTTAATTAAGAGGACTAGTGCACCCCATGGTGAAGCACTTGGGCGTATGAACCCTTTATCCAGATTCTCCTGTAGTTGTTTCTTAATCTCCTCAAGCTCTAAAATAACCATTCTATATAGATTCTTGGATAATGGTAACACCCCAATTATAATCTCGATTGAAAATTCAACCTCTCGGCTAGGAGGAAGATGATGAAATTCCTCGAGAAACACATTAGTGTATTCCCTCATAATAGGGATTTCTTCTTGGATAATTCTTTCCTTTAAATAAATCATTTTAGACAGATATGATTTCTTGTAGGGAGATAATATCCATGCTTTTGATTTTTTTGGCAAAGAAGATTCATCCTCCTCCTTGTACTTGTACAGAATTGGGGGTCTATTTGTGATATGGAGAGTGATTTCTTTTTCATGACTATTTATGTTGGATTTATATAGGGAAATCCAATCCATAACCTGAATTGAATCAAATTACACTAAAGGGAGACTGATATTATTTTCAAGAAGAATATTTTCCCAAACTTCAACATGTGATACATAATCATATAAGTTTTCCCTGATGATATAAAATCATTTTAGGTAGTGAATAGATGTTCTTAGAAAACATAAAATATATTCTAGTAGGGAATGAATTGAAATAAAACATAACTTACACAATTATTTAGTAGAGGTTATATGTAATTCAATCATCACGATCCATCTCAGTAGATTACATTCCTTATTACCTTGTTCTAAGAGATTTTTTATGCTCATCATGCTTCTCAACCCTTGGAATAGAGCATTGGCTGGGATAATTCCCAAATTATCCACACTTATGACATAGAACTATATAAAGTAAATTAGATTGAAAATTATTTCCATCTATTACCTTATCTATTTTCCATGGAAATTGGATACTTTATTCCCTATCCTTCCACACTTAAAACATCTCCTAGTCCCTTTGTGACATTTCCCTTGGTGTCTCTTTCCACACATTTTCACAATGGAAATTGGTTATTCTTTCCCTTATCACCTTTATCTAATGAACTTCTTTGAGATTTCATCTACCTCTTCCTTAATGTATTTGGGAATTCAAAAAAGTGCCAATTGTTAATTTTGTTTTTTGATAGCTAGCTTGGAATAATCATAATATGTCCAACCTAAGCTCCCATCTAATTGGGCATCTCATTTGGGAACTCATCACATTGCCATTCTCATTGGTTGTTTAACTGATTCCTCCTATTTATGGCCATTGGATAGAATAAAAGGAAAATTAGGGATTATTATTTTTAAACTATTAAACACATAAAGGGAGAATCCAATGAAATTAAAGATATGAATTATATTACATGTATTTCTTAACTTATGAATTTCTAGGATTAAATCTATGTTATTCATGATCTATTTCCTAACATATATTATTATGGAAATTTTTCCCTTAATAATTGTTTATAATGATCTTATGAATTTAATAAAGAATATCCCATTGGAGTGTCAAACTAGGTGTATAGTAAGACCCATTTTTGTGTACCTGGTTACACCGATTCAAGACTGACGTACCATGTCAGAGTTTTTATCCCTAGGTACATTTGTGTTAGAACCATGTCCACCTATAGTATCTAAACATGGATTTATTTTCCTAATAAACCAATTAATCTATACTTACCAAAATTTATGGATGTTTTATTATACTTATTCTTGTCCTTAATAATTTCTTTACAATTTTCTAATCCTAATCCCAAAAATAACTAAATGTTTACTCTAATACCAACTATAACAACCCTTCTCTTCATTATACATTAATTCATGATTTATTACATCAAATTACACTTAATAAAAATATAAAGATTAAAAAATATAGTTTATTTGGGAATTAGTTACATTAAATAACACTTTAAAATACGAAAAAATGTCATCTTTATTGAAAACTTCCTTAACTTTCTTTTAAAATTCCATGGCTTTTAAAACTACATGGGATAATATGGAGACATACATAAGAAATGGGTGAGCTATAAATCCTAGTAAGAGAATAAAAATGGTATGTAGTGATACATGTTAGACAAAGTTCGTATTAATGTAGAATAAAATGTGTGATAATCATAAAAATGAATAATAAGGCATGATATAGCATGATAATCATAACATGGGAAATGTTACAACAACTTAAAACACTACATAATAAACACAGGTCAAGGATAACTACCAAGAAATCATAATGGAAAAAGTCCCATAAAAAAATCAAGTTCAATACCTTTCCCAACATGATATCTCATGATACTAAACATTACCCAATACATTGGAGTTATATATAATTTTGGGTTCACCCGTCACTTTTATTTCATTCTCATGCTTAAGTGTGACACATAGATCATACAACACAGATTCACCCATCATCATATTTTATTCCACGATAAAGGATTTTGGAATAAATACATGTAATTCCAAATTAAAATAATTCTAAGTTTATAAAGGTGAACACATTTTATAGGAAATGGGTATGGTATTCACTACATGATTTTTTTGGCATGAAAAATCGTGGTGAAATTTCAGTAGTATAACGACGTCACTTAAAAATTCATAAAATGGGTTGATGAGAGTGAAAGAGGTATCTAAAAATTTCAAAATCATCTATATATTAATTTGGATATGGAATAACATATCCCATTATAAGTAAATGAAGATAAAATACATAAGGTAAAGAGGATACTTGAATGAAGAGGAGAAAGGAAAAGATCCCTTAGTTGAGTGTGTGACTCCAAGTGCTTGGGAAGAGATTATTGAGAGATTGGGGGAACATTTAGAGGGATATAGAGAGGGTAGGGAATATTAAGGGAGTTATATAAGGATTTTTAGTGAGGATAAATGGGAGATTAGGTGGTTTTATATATGAAATGAGTGGGGATTTCTTTATTATTAATAAAGCTTATATTTTGGACTCTATATAATAAAATAACCAAAACTACAAACTTTAACTTGGTTTTTGACCACAATTTCTGCAAAATTGGATTGGTTTTAATTATTTTATAAGGAATAGTACCTAAATCAATAAAATAATACCATTAATTATGTGAAAGTGAGTCATACTCTTAAATAAATGATTTTAAAAACTTAAAATATATTAATGGGTTTGGAGGATTCATAATGACTTTATAAAATTAATTAAATAAACTTAAAATCACATTATTTTAAAGTTAAAACATATATTTGGTCTTTTATGCCTTTTATATTATTTATTACATCAGTTTTGAGTCATTATTATGTCATAATACACACCGTATATTTATACGATATTTAATTTTTACCGAAAAATTTGTTTATCTTAGAAAATTATGAAAGATTCACCATTGGATAATTTTGTTATTATGATTCCAAAAATAATATTCATTTTATAAAAACAATTTTCTAAATATATTTATTTTCATTTTTAAAATAATAATTGACATTTATTGAGAAATGCTGGGTATTTTGATAATAACAATTTTCAAACACTTATAAAAATTATATTTGAATTCGTAAAAATTATATGATCATTTATATTTAATAAATAATATTTTATTAAAATATTATTTATTTTAAAAAATCCTTTAATTTATCAAAATAAATTCCTTAATTGAATTTGAATATTACCCAAAACTACAATTTGTGTTTTATTATATTAAAATAAAAATCAATTATAAAGTGATAATAATAGGATTAAAATATATTCATTACTCTATAAAAAATAATTTACATACTCATATTGCCAACGAGCCTGTACCCTAGTGGTATAGGCTCCTTCTTGGCATCCAAAAGACCTAGGATCAAATCCGGGAAGAGACTAATTTTTTGGTACTGTAGCAGCACTGTAGCAGGGCACTATAGAAGTACTGTAACAGCAGCGGAACTGTAGCAGCGGAGGCATTGTAGCTAGAACTATAGCGGTGGCAATATTGTAGTAGCCTGAGTACTGTAGCAGTGCTATTAACCGAGGGGCCCTTTGGGTCAAAAAATGGTCTTTCAAGCCTTGTATTCAGGCCACTTGGCCTTGGGTCTTCTGACTATGTAATGGGTCTCCCTCTACCCAGTTTAAAGAGGTATTTTCTTTAAATAATAAATTGAGGCTTTGGCCCCAAACTTTTAAAAAAAATTACATACTCATATTTCTAGGGTCTTGATACACATCCCTTTAATACACTATAAAATGCTAATAGTAAGGTGTACGATGGAGAGACTTTCATGGGGTGGTTCGACGTACATGGTTTGGGCCATGATCTCGATGATCTTGAACTTCTCCCATAAATGGTTTTTCTCTTGATTAAGTTATTGGTTCTGAGCTTGGGATTGGTCTAGGAAAAAACATAGTGATTCTATCTCTCTCATAAGTTCCAATAAATGGGCTTTATAGGGTATAATCCTACTAGTTGAGACCATCACTTCCTTTGTCTATGTCAATTGGATTTATTAGAACCCTATATTTATACTAATTATGTGATCACTATTCAACAACTATTTTATCAATGATAAAGATACTTAACGGTCATTTAAATCCGATAGGATATAATAAAACCAAATTATTGCATGCGTTTTCTATAACCATATTACATAATATAACATTTAATTAAATTAAAAGGGGAATTTTATTTATAACAGTTCGGGTCATTACAATATATATTCTTGGGGATTTTTATCATATCATCTATCATTATATATATAAAAAACATAAATAAAGAATAAAGTATTACCATTAACATTAATAACATGATACAAAATTTCTATAATCCAACAACACTTGATAGATTTCAGGGGAAAAACAATAACATGATGAAAATTTTAGAGTAAGGGGGAGGGATGGCTGGGCAGTGGGACTCGGGGTTGACTGCATGCATTTTATTTAGGCATTGGGACTAGAGGGAGTGTGTCCATGGGTGAGTATTGAGTTTTTTTATTTTAATAAAAAATTCCATTAGATCATTTGTATTCACTTGATTTTACCCTTGGGGGCTGACTACCCATGTGGGCTACCCGCATATGTCCATTTTAAATATAAGAAATTTTAAAATGGTATGCCTCACCCTAAACTCACCCTAAGATTACTTGGATCATTACCAATTTTTTAACTACTACTTTTCCCACCTCTAAGGTCAAAAAATCACCACATAACTATTTTTCACAAGAAATTCACATGAAGACATATTTTTAGGGTATGAATTCCTATTTGATACTTTACTTGCATAGGAGAAAGAAGACGGTTTCCTTAGGTGGTCATTGAAACCTTTGGCATGATGGGGAATGAGAAAATTACACACAACAATCACCAATTGAAGAATTATCAACTCCTTATGTCTTTAATTAAATATTTAAAAAATAAATAAAAATATTAGTTTAATTATCAATGATCATTTTTAAAGTACATTAAAATTATTGAAAGTTACAACTGATTCCCCCTATTTATCACTCCCTTATTCTTACCCTACCCATGTGCCTAACATTCCTTTTTACACCCCACCCACTAAAGCACCCGTGAAATATCCCAAACCCCTAATTCAGAATTTGGTTATATAATAAGAAACTTTTCATTACATGTAATAGAATATATTAAAATTATTTAACTATAATCATAATTATAGTGTTTTAGGAACTAAAAATTTAATCCATGAAATAAGATACACATTTAAATAATATCATTCTAGTAATTTTCCCTTACTTACAAGTGATTCATATACACCCTACTAATCATAATATTCTTTATTCTTTGTGAATTTACATAAATGAATAAAGTGTGAAATTGATATCCCAATAAGGATTTCATAAAATTATGATAGTTTATTGAGGAAGATACCTCCACATTTTGAAAAATGAAAGGGTGAAAAAACATGAAAAAGAAGGGAAATGAAAAATAAGAACAACAAGATTTATATAAAAACCCCAAACTAGGGATAAAACCACAACCGATAGAGAGACAAAATACACTATGAGATCATGATTTATAAGAAGCTACACAAGGATACAATATAACATATTTATATATAGAGAAAAACCCTAACCCAAAAGAATCGATTTATACCATGGGGGCTCTGCCCCCACACCCTCGATCAGGATCAGTGATGGAAGTGAAGGGATCATGCTAGGGTCAAACATGATTTGGGTCATGAAATGAACTCTATATATAATATAAATAATAATAAAACGTTATTATAATGAGTAATAAACATTTTTATTGAGTAATACATGAATTTGAATCTCATAAACCCATTATCAAGGCTCATCACTGAGGTATCAAAAACAGATTATCCAATATATTGGGGGAATTTATAATTCTATGTTACTCATCACTTGTACACTATTTCAATGCATCAGTTGAAATAAATACACGATCATATGTTTGATAAAACTTTAATTTTATTATTTTTGGTGTAGTTATTTGAACAGATTTGTTATCGAAAGAGTGGGGCCACCCTTTGTGGGAAGGCTTCTATATCATGCCAATTTTGACTATGTTTCTTAATATTTTTTCAATTTTACTATGTTTTATCATTATAAATAACTTGATAGGGGTATAGTCTAAGGATTTTAATATATTTTAAGTTTAATTTAATTATCTATAATAAATGTGACAATTTATAACCTAATATGATAACCTGACATGATACAATCTGATTAAACAAGTTTTAGTTAAGTATAAATGGGTTCAAATTTAGGTTGATTTATCATAACCCCTATAACCCATTAACCTAATAAAATTTTATATCTTTATTTAGGTTATTAATTTTATTCAGGTTAGATAAACCATACTATATGGGTTATTCATGTTATATTAGTTAGGTTATGTAGGATATTTAGGTTATGCAGGTTGGGTTATACAAGTTAATCATGTTAAATTGGTCATGTTTTGATTTATTTTAATTAAATGGGTTAGAAAAGTTGTGTTTGATTTAACCCCTTTATAAATGAGTCATGTAGAGATAACCTTTATACTTGAATGAGTTAGGTTCATGTTCGGGTTAAAAAGGTTTGAGTCAAGGTTATCCCAAAACAAACCCGACATGTGAAGCTGAATTTCCACCCATAGGCTACAATCACTAAAACATTTGGTTCAATAATTACAACTACAATATAACATTACATTGTAAATTTATTTCATTTATTTCATATTTTAATGAAATATTACAACACAAAGTAATTATAAAATGTCTAAATTATTATTACTGATTTTTTAAAATTAAACTTAATAAATAGAATATTTTATCTTTTATTTAATGTACTACCTATATTTTTAATTCCCAATCCTCACACCATTTTTTTATAATAATAATAATATTTTTAATTAATTAATTTGTATTATTTTTTAATTTTTATTGAAGGTAGTATTGCAAATTTGACACAAAACTACTCATAAAGTGAATGTAAACAAAAAACTACATTATTACATTACATGAAATTTGAATTTAACTTTTTATTTCATAAAAAATGTTAAATTACTGAAAATAATTATCCTTGGAATAAATTTATACTTTAATAACTTTATATGTAGTGTAGAAAATTCCCCTTACTATGGGTATCTTTATATTCATATAAAATATAGGTCGTTGTGGCATATTGAGGCTCCTAACATGAGGGACCCACCTCGAAAATGGTGTGAAAATTAGCAATGGATTTGGAATGCCCATTAGATTATTTCTCATCATCATTTTCTTAGTGTATTGGTGGAAAAGACTACATATTATAATCTATGCATAGAATATTTTAAGTAATAATACTTACATTGAGAAATGATTAGTTAATTTTTAATTTTTCGAAAAAAATTCTACTTAAAATTTTTAAGAAACCCATTTATATGTGTATATAATAAATTTAAGTTGTTTTTTGTAGTACTTAATAAAAAAATTATAGTAATTATCAATTATGATAATTAATTTGTACAAAAAAATTGATTTTTATTTATGAAAAAACTGTTTAGATTCTACAAAGGTGTTTCTATATCATTGGGATCTATCTGACAATAGTTTCAAAGAATATTTGTATTACTTATCACTTACCCTTACGGGACAACTACTCATTCGGTCTATCTTCATAAACTTGTTTTAAATTAATTTTTATTGAAAATGTTTTCCCCAACCCAAGATCAACCTGACCTATTTTACATTAATTCTTAGACCACCTTCAAGGTCAGTTAATCACCACATCTCTAGTTTCCACAAGAACCTCATGTGAATACATATTTATAGGGTATAAATTCCTCTTAGATAATTTACTAACACTAGAAAAAGTAGATAGTTTCCTTAGGTGGTCGCTAAAACCTTTATCATGGTGAGATTTAAGAGTTTGATACTCAATAATCACTAATGGAGGCATTTCCAAATGCTTGTGATAGTTATTAAATATTTTAAAAAATAAACAAGAAATAGTTTATGTATTAGTGATTGTTTTTATCGATCATTAAAAGACTTGAAAATTGTGTCTAATTTCCCTCCATTTCCCCTCCCCTTCTTCTTCCCCTACTTATGTGCCTACCATTATTTTCTTTTCCCCCACTCACTACAATAGATGAGGAATGTCCCAAATCACTTATTCTATATTTAGTGCTATAAAAATAAAATTTTCATTTCATATAAAAATAGTATTATAATTATTCAATTATAATAATAAGTTTAGTGTTTTTGGAAACAAAATAAATTATAAATTAAATAAAATATAAAAATATTTTTAAAATATTATTCTGGTAATTTTCATTCACTTACACACAATATAAATATAATAGTGGTATCAAAGTATAGATTTCATGTTTTCTTCTTATTTTAATGGGAATAGAGATACCCCATGAAACCCATTAGTGGCATAAGAGTAACTACCAATGATAATTAGATAGGATAAAGATCCATCAAGAGAAATTGGATTAGAATCTACCCAGGAGCCATGACATTTCCCATTCAAAACACCTATTTCTATTCTTGATCTTTAGGACCATGACACAACCTTCATAAAAATGGGAATTTAAGTTCATTTTCTTAATTGAACATGAAATAATGAACCTAAAATTAAGGTTTTGGGAATAATTAAAAAATCAAGGAAAACAAAGCATCATAGTATGATGCTCCCTATTATAGTGAGCAGGTAGTATATGTGTTGTAGTTGAGCTTCACCATGAGGACCGCCACAACATAGTTAAAAATTGAAAGTTGTTTTATAGGATACCTAAAATTCTTACCAAAATGGATTCTAAAATGGGTATGATAAATAGGGTATTTAGAGGGAAAAATGGTATGCACTATGTGGTTCAAGCCCTTTTTAATGGAATTTTGAGGGAAATTATATTTTGGTTAAAATTATAAAAAACCCTTTACCCATGTAGGCCCAAAAGGCATGTGCTAAATCCATGTGACTTTAGACTATTTAAATTTTTTTTAAAAAATTGACTATCTAATGTTGTTTATATCATATTAAGTCATTGAATTTTTCATTTATTTAAATTATTACTATTTATTTATTCATGAATATAAATTTTTTATATGATGTGAATATTATGTATGCTTAATTTTTTTTGATAAATTTTTCTTGTAATATTTTCATGTCATACAAGTTATGATAACATAATATTTAGTATTCATATAAGTTGAATTAAATTTGTAATTAAATTTATGAGATAAAAATTTGAGGTTGAATTTAGTTTATACATATTAGTTTCCATAGTTATGATGGTATTAAAATCTCTCCCAAGTAATGTATCCTTGGGTATTGAGAATTTAGGTTAGACTTCCCATAGGCCTAGAGGCCTATACCTTGTCTAGAAAAGTGGAGGTTGGATATCTATAACTCCAAGCTTTCTCATGTGAAGATTTTCCATTTCATATAATTATAAACCATTACGTGAAAGAGTTCATGTACCCTATAAATGTTATGAATTTTGGATATGTGTAAATATGTTTGGATTCTATTTTTTGGTTATTAACACATATCATGAGTTTTGTAAAGACTTACATAATAATATGGTTTGAACATATTAATTTGGGGGATTAAATAGGGATTCCAAAAATAAATAATTAAAATCATGCATACATAAAGGAATAAAATATGAGATAATAAATATTGCAAGTGATGAAATAATTATGGATTAAATGTGAATATTATTCATACTAAAATAGTGATAATTTAAAATAAAAATTCTCAAATACTAAGAGTGAGATTCCTTATAAATAAAACACATGTCAAGACCTCAATTATTCAACTGGGTAGTTTCATGCCAAAGTAGGGTGCCCATAGATTATATTGTGTAAGGAATAGTGGTTATGGATAACCCTAAGAGTTATGTAACCATATCCCATTATGTTATTTAGGTTACACTTATTGGAAAAACCCTAAGAGTTAGGATATCAGGGGAATAGAGTTGAGTTTATCCATATGATTGATTAGCAAAAAGCGTTTTCACTCAATTATCAAAAATTCATATGTGATATGATTAATAGATTAGTCTACCTAAATAGATTAATTGATGAGTTTTATGATAAATTAGGGTCATCAATTAGTGAAATTTGTATCTTTTACCCCTAAAAATAATGATGCATAAAGTCATCATTTTAGTGGGATAAATTTCATTAAAATTCCTTAATGAAAATATATAAATCATGATACTCACTCATAGATATGTTCTTGTTATAGATTATAGCATGCATCATGATAATAACATTGATATATCTTATAGGTATAACCAATAAAATAATATTAGATTGGTATATAAGTTTGAGAAGTGTTCTCAAATAGAATCATTCAGAGTATATGGATGTGAATGTTATAGAAATAAATTTCTATATATCAAACACATGGTTATTTGATATTGGGTGTGAATCACACATTTTAGATGATAGAAATATACTCAGAAATATGAGAGGATTGAAGAAATTTCAAGTAGATATTAATACTGGTAATGGGGTAAGAGTTTTCACTATAAAAAACTAGAATTTAGCAATGATTTTTTATCCATGTTTTTCAAAAAAATGTGGCTAATTTAGTGATGTTTTTTAGCAACGTTTAAAAATGTGGATAATTTTAAATTTATCGACATTTTTGAAAAACATGGATATTTTAGTGACATTTTTATCCAATTTTAAAGAGGTGAATGATTTTAAATTTATTTACATTTTTAAGTAAACATCTCTAATTTTGCTACATTTTCTAGAAAATGTAGCTAATTTATCCAAGTTTTGTTATCTACTTTTAAAAATGTCACTAAACGTAGCTAATTTAGTGATGTTTTTAAGAAAAAATGGATAATTATATATAAGTATTATTATATTAATTTATATATATGTGTATATAATTTTATAATTATATTTATATATATGTATATATATATATATATAATTTTATATTTATATACAAATACATTTATATATATTTAAATATCATAATATATATATATAAACACACAGATATATATATATATATATATATAGCCCTCAGGGTGCAGCTCAATGGTAGCTCCCCTATGGGTATTATGGAATTCTTGAGTTGGAGCCTCATCAAGTTATTCCCTGTATTTGTGTGTTTCATGTTTTTATTGGTAATGTAGCCCCTTTACATGCATCGATGTAAATATATATTTAGATATACATATACTTATTTATATATATAAACACACACACACACACACACATATATATATGCATAATATATATATATATAAACATGTATACAAATATATAAATATATATACATATATTTATATAAAAAACACACATTCATTTTAAATTTATCCATGTTTTTAAGAAAACATGGCTATTTTAGTGATATTTTTACCAGTGTTTTAAAATTTGGATAATTATATATATATAATTATAATTATACTAATTTAAATATATATAAAAATAAAAATTTATAATTATAATTATATATATGAATATATATAATTTTATATTGATATAAAAATACATTAACATATATTTAAATATTATAATATATATAAGATATATATATATATATATATAAACACACACACACACACACATATAAACACACACACACACACACAGAAAAATAAAAATATTAATTATTTATTAATATAACTTGCAGTCCATCCTAGATTAGAAAACTAATGTGGGATAAGTATCACCCAATCCCAATGGGTGATTTTGTTTCATAATACCCTATACTAGTAATAAATAATATATATATATATATAATATTTTTTTTAATATTGAAATATATTAATATATGTATAAATAGAATATTATACATTTTTTAAACCAAAAATCATTTAGGTTTTTTAGTTCTGGAGAAGACTATGTAACGATCGGTCCTGTGTTTGAATCCTGTGGGGCATGTGAGCCTATGAAAGTGGAGGGTGTGAGTGGGTGTGACATTATTTTGGGTGGGTTGGGTGACTTCATGGAAAGGGGTTCACACCACTATCAATTCAATCACAATCTATTTAATATAAAAAATTATGATTTTTTATAATAAATCATATCATGAATTCAAAAAACAAATAGACACATTTGTAGAAAACAAGGGTAATTAATGACTAATTTACTGATTTTTTTGAAAAACATAAACAATTATAATATAATTCTACCTATTTGATTACTTTTGTAATTAAAAAATTATTATTATATTCCTACTGTAAATAGAAATTTAATTTTTGTATCTTATTTGGACAAGATGGGATTTTCATTCATTATTAAGAACAAAAGTTGTTCTATATAAAAGAATGAAATGTTTTATGGCATTGGGAATATAGAAAATAATTTATATATTCTATACATAGATAATCTAATCTATAATATTCATAATAAGAAGGTCAAGGTTGATTCTAAACCAATAGACCTTTTCCATTGTTTGATTGGACATATAAATGAGAAACACATTCAAAGACTCCATAGATATGGATTATTGTAATCATTCAATTATGAATCATTTGACACATTAATATATTTTTTATTAGAAAAAATAACCAAACCACCTTTCATTGTAAAAGGTAAGAGAGATACTGGACTGTTGTACCTTATACATAATGATGTATATAAACCAATGAGTTCTTTGAAAATTTTACCAATGAATTTAGTAAATTTGGTTATGTGTTTCAGATTAGACACATGTTTAAATTTTTTTAAAAGTTTAAATAGTTTCAGAACAAAGTAATAATTAGATAAGAAAAATTATTATGGTTTTCTGATCAGATCAGGATAGTGAATACTTGATCCATGAATTAATTGATCATTTTAGAGATTATGGAATTGTTTCACAACTCACTCCTCCCAAAACACCATAATATAATGATGTATCTGAGAGAAGGAATCATACCCTATTAGATATAGTTCGATTGATGATGATTTAGTGTGACATTTATATATCATTTTGTGGATACACTCTATAAATTTTTATGTTCCCACTTAACTGAATTCTATATAAATTAATACAAAATTTAACATATGAGATATGGAATATGAAGTATCTTGATTTTTATTTTATGAATATTTAGGGTTCTAAAGTATATGTGATATGTTTAGATTCTAATAAACTTATCATTAAATATGAAAAGTTCTTATTTATTTTTATCTCAAAGAGACCAATGGATATTACTTATATACTTATACTAAATACAAAGTATTTATTATAAAGACCCAAAACCTAGTAGCCCAGATTTGGTGGTCACTTTATTACATTGGCACTGGATACAAGAAATTTCATCCCAAAGGAAAAAAAATTTTAGTAGTCTTGGTAAACTAGATACATACTTGAATCTCACATTAAATTTTAAAATATAAAATACAACAAAATATTTTCTTTGAGAACATCATTATTATCTCTAGCATATCCTCACGTATCATTCATAGTAAACATCCTAGGATCATGGGGAAGTAGGAAACATAATAAAGGGATGAAATTAAATGATTAGTAAGGGATACGTACTTGTAAATATATCTTAATTAAATGTGGCATAATCAAAATGAAAAGGAAAATAACTAAAAACACATTCCATTTAATCAATAACTTGAGAACAAAGAATAATA
This sequence comes from Viscum album, assembly GCA_963277665.1. Taxonomy (NCBI): domain Eukaryota; kingdom Viridiplantae; phylum Streptophyta; class Magnoliopsida; order Santalales; family Viscaceae; genus Viscum; species Viscum album. Next base: position 411,602,589 of record OY728130.1, read on the forward strand.
TGGTAGGTATAAATAATAATAAAATAATTTCATATAAATAATCACCTGATATTGAAAATTATCCATGGATATCACAATTATTCAAATAACCACATGTACATCAATAAATTATTTCATAATAATGGAATACACAATGATAAACATCTTAAAATCACCGTTGAATCCTCATTCCGAAACATATTATATAAATGGGCAAGTCCTTAGCCAAATACCGAACCTATTTTGTCTCATGATACCTACTGATACATTAAGGGGATATGTAACTCTAGTACCAAACCATCACTTAATAAGTCTAATTCATTTATCATATGGATAAATAATAAAACATAATCAACACACCTTAATAATAAAAAATTTCCATATAAGAAGAACTAACATATGGAATTTTCAATACTTTCCATGGTCAAACTGATCATAAACCATCCATATAAATACGGTGTATGATATCATTATATTATATCCTTAGTAAATAAAAATATTCATCAAATTATTTTTACATAGATGAAAATTATTTTTAAAAAACGACCAGAATATTTCTTGAGGGAAATGCCGTTTTCATTTTGAAATGAAATATTTAAAATATAAAAATTTACAAAATATTAGGAAAAATTATTTGTAAAGAATAACCATGGAAACTTTTAAATTAATATTTAAATAATAGTTATATTGATAATGGGAAAAGTCATTAATGCATTGTATGTTAAAATAAATATTTTGCTCAAACCTTCGGTAAAAGGTTCCTTATTTGGAAAACAACAAGAATATTCCTTTTAAAACTTTTTATAAAAATTAAATCATGGATAGAAATGAATTTAATAAATCATTATATAATAATAAAAACATTCTTGAAAACATTTTAAATAAAATATTGGTATGGAAGAAAAAGATTATCTACCAAAGAAAAACAAGGCCAGTTGTCCTTAAAAACATTATTTCAGTATCTTGAGTAATTAAGAAGTAAGAATGAAAGAAAAACATGTAATTTCTTGAAACAATTAGAATATAAGAAAATATATTGGTTTTAATATATAAATATTAAATAATTCCCCTAGTAGAGACTTAAATATAAACAATCGCGGATAATAATGAGATTGTAAAATAAAAAATTACCTCATATTTGAATTGCTTCGAAAGAGCACTAAAATTCTATATAATAATTTCAAATTTATTATAATTATATAAAATAACTATATAAATACTTATAATATTATATATTATCCACTTATAACATTTCAATACCCATTTATTAATAATTATTTATTAAAATCTATGTTTTTGATTGTTAACTCTCTCATTTTTCATGTAAGTTTCATTTCAATGGTTTCAGTCATTTCATCTAACTCATGGTTCCACCATATCCAAAATTATAATCTTGATATAAATATAATATATATTCACTATAAACATATTTATAATCATCCATGATAGGTATACATAGAAAAATGAATTACACCCTTCATGGAGAGGATAGGTTGTACGCATGCATGAACACTATTTTCACTTTTGGATAGATGGAATAAAATAAATTTAAATAATAATTAACTATCATATAATCATTATTATATCATATATATCATATAGATTCCTTAAATCCATCCTTATTACCATCCATGTAAATCTAAAAGTAAAAAAGCATATTGTTTTCCAATATGTGGTAAGGTAAGAAGGAATATATGATATTATAATTATAGAATAATAATTATATCATAAATATCATATATAATCATTAAAACCATCATAATAACCATACATGAAGGATTTTTATGGGAAATTAATTTTATCATTGTGTGGAGGCAATAGTCCACATGTATGAACAACTGATACTTTCACTTCCCATTTGATGAAAAAATAGTGAATTGTGGTGAAAACATAATAAAAATAACATTAAAGTATATTTAGGATACTGAAGTTATTATTTTATTATTAATAACAAGAATTTATAGGAGGTATAATAAGAAATAAATTGAAATAATTCGGGCAGTCTGATTACCTCTTCTTCAGTTGGCCTCCTTTAGATCCTTTCTTAAGGACCCTTAGAATAGTCTTTTAAGAATAAAAAACACCTCTAGTTCATGTTTATAGAATTTTATAATATAATTGAACAGGTTTTGATCAATATATATGGCTCAAATTGGTTTAAATAAGAGAAAGTTGTGATTTCCTTTTATAAGTGGGGGAGGGGTATTTTTGAAAATTTATAAAATATTATAATATAATTTGTGTCTAATTCATGTAAAATGGTTACAAATGATATGGATTAAAAGATAAGTATTATATTATCCTATTTTAATAATTAAATCAAATATATATAAGTTTAGATATCATTTTAAACCTTATATTTTTGTTTAACCCTTTGGTTAACCAATTTTAACATTAACCATGGTAATGAATTTTTCAATATTAAAGGGTTATAATTTTACTTATCAGATGATAATTTGATCATAAATGGAAAACTGATAAATTTTTTGACCATTTATAATCATAATCATCCTCTTTAAATATTTTAATGATTCTTAAATAATTTAATAAAATATTGTTTAACATAAAATATCATTAATGTCATTTTCAGCACTATTCATTTAATTTGACTTTAAAAACATGAATGTAGTAATTTAATGAGAATAAAATATATTTAACAATAAATAAAACATTATTATTAACATTTAAATTCTTTTTTAACCATAACTCAACCCAAATACATTACTTTAATGTTTTTAGAAATTATTTACTTTGAGTTTTCCACTACTTGCAAAAGCACTGCATTAGCATTGTATAAGCATTTAAGGTAATTATATAATCACTAAAAATTATAAATAAATTACCATGATAAAAATAATTTCATTATTATAAAAATAAACTTTCATATTCATTCACGATATATTTTTATCCCTGTGTGGACATATAAGATATATTTAAAAGCAAGAGGGTGACATTTTGTATTTTTCTTTACTTAAAATATTATATTTGTAATTTTCATGGTCATGTGCACCATAAAAAATTAAATATATATCCTAAGGTGATAATGGTATAAATAAATTCATAAAATACTAATTAAGATAAAAATTGTGACCTTATCAGTTAGTTTTAACCTAAGTTAACCCGATTTAACCTTTTACCGTGGTGATAAGTTTTTTCTATTTTTACTATTCATTACGAAAAAAAATTAAGTTGAACTTATAAAATAATATTAATTATGATGAATAAAAATATAGAATAAATTTTACCAAATTCAATATTTATAAGTGGCATATATTTATTTGATAAAAATCCCATAAAGCACAGCGAGAAACAATTTTATGAAAAATGTATTTTTAAGTGAAAACGTATTTGCATACCAAGATCAAGTATAATGTTGATAAAAAGGTATAAATTGAATTAGTTTTAAAAAATATAAACTAATTTAATTTTAAAACTAATATAAATCAAAATTAATTTTTGAAAATACAAGAAAAAAATTACAGTTTTCTTTAAAAAACGGTATTCTCACTATTTACCCAAAAATTAAGTTTTTTAGAAAATTCCCAAAAAAATCACCCTAAGATAATTTTGATATTATTATTTAAAAATGATATTATTTTTCATAAAATAAAATTTATATAAAATATAATAAATTAATTAAAATTTTCCCCCATTAAATGGAATAAAAACCATTTTTAAGAAAACGTATTTTTGAAGTATAAAATGACTATTAAAAATTGATTACTTATTTATTATTAAAAAATAAATTATATAAAAACTTTATAAAAAATTTTAATATTTTTTTTAATCCTATTAATACCCTCTAATCCAATTTTTAGGCGATAACATCCACATTAAATAATAATATTTTAATAATATATTACAGTTCTCTTAAAGCTTGGTGTTGCGTGTTAAGAAAGATATTAGTCATAATATTATAAATTTTAGGGGTATTGCATTCTATCCCATTAAATAAATTTCACCCTCACAATTTTATCTTAGTCATCAAAGGTTAAATATATGAAAATACTTTTTTTGAAAACCCATATTGTACAGAGGGATAATAAAATTTCTTTTAAAATGATAAATTGAGAAGGATAAAGGTTACCTGAAATAACACATAACCGAGTTCAAAAATATAGGGAAAATTAGTTGGAAGTTAAAATATACATGTGGATAAGAAAATACTATCCAAGGAATAATAAATATTGACATAAAACGTGATCATGAGAAATTTAACGACCACAAAACCATAAATTATTTAGGGGTGAAAAGACCATCAATTCATCATAAATGAAGGTAAAAGGATGACATTATTATTTCAAGATCCTTTTACTAATGTTAAGGGATTATTTTACTGTCAAGATATATAACATTAGAAAATTTACTTAATTTACTTCTTTCCATTTCATAAGCACAATTTCATTCTTTTGTTGTGCATTGATGAATTTTCACTTCATATCTTATTTAGATAAATGAATATTCAAGATAAATTTTCATGCCCGAAGCGCTAAAATTTTAACAAATCATAAGATCTATAAATTGAATGAAAATTCATTCATTCTTTCTATAAATATTTAACAAAACCAAAATATTTAACACAAGTTATGTAATATTGATAAATATCACATATTAATATCTAAAACCTAAGCAATAACCCCCAAAGTTAAAATTAATCCATTCTATAAGTAGTTAACTTTAACAATCCTTTAAAATATGTCTGATCAAATTCAAAATTTAAAGATTCAAAAGAATAAATCAAATATTTATCCCCGTAAAACATAAAGTAGATTATAATTTCAAATTCCAAACATGGGTATACCTTGATCATATATTCTCTTAACGCATACTAATAACCTGAATCACTATAAAAACTCAATGGAAACATATATGATTACAAACTTAACACAATCCTTATTCCTAAAATAAAATCATAGACTATTTAATATATTCTATAAATCCAAAAATGAAACAAAATTCATCAAAGATACTAAATCAATTTATTATCAAATCACTTACCAATTTCAAGGTTACCAATACTATATTGATTACTTCATCAGTGTCAATAATCTCTTTATCCCAACTAAACATTATTAACTCAACATTAAAAACATATTAAGGGTTATCTTTTCCTTAATCCCATGTTCTTATAAAATATCAACTTACCACTAAATCACATTTATTGGTTATTGGTACCATTCAAAAAATGTGTTTAAATCCTTAAAGAAAAACTATTACAAAAAAAATACTTAGATGTTTCATGATTCTTATAACCAGAATAGTATAATTATTTAATACCAATACATAAACACTTCAATAATTCCACTTAAACAATTAACATAACATAGGACCTTCCTTGGTCTAGGATTTAGTTATGAGATTAGGGAATTGATTCCAATAATGTGCATATTATTCACACATAAGGCATTATAATATAAATGGAACCTCAGGGTGAGATTATTATCCACCCATCAAAATATTATTTTTTCCTTAGAAATTACTTTATCTACGACCTTATTTTCCACACAAAAAACATATTATCATTCTTCCTATACATTTTCCTGGGTGATTCTTCCCATGTACTTAACATTTAGAAAAATGAATCTTTTTCCCTTCATGGTTTTTATGAAACTCCATTTTTATTTTATTAGGTGTGTCAAGAAACACACCAAATTTAATATTGTTAATCATTTAATGATATAAATGATTAATCATAATAAAAATGTTTCACATTACAGATCCTATTATATTTTGTTAAATATGATGATAATAATTCCATTATGCATCACATTTAGTGTTAAAAAATATCTTTCTAGTTCCAACCATTAGATGAAATAAAAAATAATAGTATGAGCAAAAATAATCACAGTGTGAAACCAAATAGTCATGAAAATAATGTATATGATGTCTAAATCATAACACATTATTTTCAATATAATATATATTAGGTTTAACCGAGGATATTCATGGTCATCATATATTCAAATTCTTCATAATGGATCATAAAGAAAAAATGAGTTAACCTAAGAATATCCCCCAAGAGTGTCAATCTAGGTGATAATTAAGGGAACACTCGCCATTCATTATAATGATGCATGAGATATATTTGACCAAATATTTATGAGGTTATTACCCCTAGATGAATATGTTCCATAACCAAATCCACTTTTAGTATATAGATAGAGATTTATTTCTAGAAAAACTGAATAATATCTATCTTATCAAATCTTTAAGATTTCATTCTATACTTAGAATTATCATAAAAATATATCATAGTGTTATGTACCATAATATTTGTTTTCCTAAATCTATTTCCCAATTATTCTACTAAAGTTGTTCTGATACCAACTTTAAAGACCTCAATCTTAGTAGACCAGAGTTGGTGTTTACTTTATTACATTGGCACTGGATATAAGTGATTAAATCCTAAAATACCAAATAGTTTAGTAGCTGTTAAACTAGATACATACTTAAATCTCACATTACATTCTAAAACATATAATACAATACAATATATTATTTGAGAACATTATTATTCTCTATAGTATATCCTTAGATATCATTTATAGTAAACATCCTAGGATCCTGGGGAAGAAGGAATTATAAGAAATAAGTGACCTCAAATGCTTAGTAAGAGTTATTACAATGTAATATATCTTAAGTAAATAATAGATAATCTCTATATAAAGGCAAATAACTGAAAACACATTACATTTGATTAATAAATTGAGCACAGATAATACTATGGTAGGAATAAATGATGATCAAATAATGTCATATAAATAATCACATGATCTTGAAACTTATCCATGGATATCATAACTATTAAAATAAACATAAATAATTGATTCCATACTGATTAAATGTATAATGTTGTACATGTTAAACTTACCATCAAGGATTTGCACCAAGATAGCTTATATAAATGGGTAAGGCCTTGAAAAAATAACCAACTTGTTTTGTATCATGAGAACTAATGGTTCATAAAGGATCCATGTAATTCTTTTCCCCATCAATAACTTAATAATTCCAATGTATTCATCATATTAATAAACAATTAAACTTAATCTTCATGCCTTAGTAATAAAAAAAACTTTCCATATAGGAAGAAATGACATATGGAATGTTAATACTTTCCATAGTTAAACTAATCATAAACCATACAAAGAAATATGGTGGGTGGTATCATTAGATTATGTACTTATTAAACCATAAGACTCATCAAAGGATACTGACATAGATGAAAATAATTTTAAAAAAATCATTGAAATATTTATTGAAGAAAATACCTTTTTCATTTTAAAATTTATAATTTAAAATCTAAAAAATTAAAAAAATATGAACAAAACCATTTTCATTGGAAATAAAAATGAAAATTTTTAAAGGAATATTCAAATAAAATATTAGTCATAATGGCAGGAAAATTTATTCATGCAGTGTACGTTAAAACAAATATTTTGTTCACACCTTTGGTAAAAGGTGCCTCATTTGGAAAATGATAAGAAGATTACTTTTAAAGCTTTTATAAAAATTAAAAATTGGGTAAAAATTAATTTAAAATATCATTTAATAATATTAAAATAATTCTTGAAAATATTTTAATAAAAATGTGTATGTAGAAGAAAAGGATTCCCAACCAAAGAAAAACAAGTTCAGTTTTCCTAAAAAAACATTTTTTGGATGCCTTGAGTAATTAAGAGAGAAAAATGAAAGTAAACCTTGTAATTTATATAAATAACTAGAGGATAAGAAAATATAATGGGTTTAAGATATAAATATCAAATAATACCCCCAATATAAACTTAAACATAAATAGTCCTAAATAGTGATGATATTTTGAAATAAACCCTTACCTCAAGTTCGAATTTTTTCAAGACTTATCTAACCTCATGTATAATAAATTAAATTTATTATAATTATGTACCATAACTATATAAAGACTTATAGTATCATATATTATCCACTTATAACATCCCAACACATGTTTATTAATAATTCTTTATTAATTTTTTTTGGTTCAAGTGTTAACTGTCTCTTTTTCTTGGTAAATTTTGGTTTGGTATTTTTGGTTCTTTCATATTTCTAATGGTTTTATAGTATAAATAAATATATTAATTATATTAATATAATATATATTCATAATATATATATAACTATAATCATCCATTAAATTTGGATATATAAAAATGAATTACACCATTCATAGAGATGGTAGGTCAAACGTACGCATGAATGTTGTTTTCAATTTTTGAAATATGAAATGAAATAAAGGTAAATAATAATTCACCTTTAAAGAATAATTATTATATCATATATATCATATATATTTATTCAATATTTCCTTACTACCACCCATGTAAATCGTAAATGAAAAATTAATCATATTGCTTCATGGAGCTGGTAGTCCACACGTACACACAATGATGTTATCATTTTCCAACAGGTGGAAAAGTAAGAAGGAAAATATTATATTTTAATTCTAGGAGAATAATTATATCTTAAATATTATATATAAAAATTAAACCCATCCTAATAACTATCCATGAAAGATGGTGATAAAAATGAATTGTATCGCTACGTGGAGGCGACAGTCCACACTTACGCATGAGTGATACTTTCACTTCCCATTTGATGAAAAAGAGGGTAAATAATGGTGGTTACATAATAAAAATAAATTTAAGTATATTTATTATACTTAATTTATTATTTTATAATTAATACAACAAAATTTATATGAGGTATAAGAAGATATAAATTGAAAGAGGTCGGGTAGGATGATTACCTCTTCTTCAGTTGGCCTCCTTTAGATCCTTTATTAATGATTCTTGGAGTGGTATTTTAAGAATACCAAAACCTATAATACATGTATAGTGAGTTTTATAATATAATTGGGTAGGTTTTGTTCTACCTATATGGATCAAAATGGTGTAAATAAGATAAAGGAGGTGTGTCCTTTTATAAGTGGGGGAAGGGAACTTTTGGAAATTCATGAAATATTATAATATAATATGTGTCTAACTCATGTAAAATGGTTCCAAAATGATATAGATTAGAATATAAGGAGGATATATTATTAATATAATAATTTAATCAAATTTATACTAGTTAAAATATCATTTTAAAACTTATCTTGTGGTTTAACCCCTTGGTTAACCAACTCTAACTTTAACCATAATAATGACTTTTTCAATATTAAAGGGTTATAATCTTACTTATAAGGTGAAAATTGGTTCATAAATGGACAAGAGATTAAATTTTACACCACTTATAATCAAAATTTTCCTCTTTTAATATTTTTATAATTTTAAATAATTTAATAAATATTATTTAACATAAAATATCATTAATGTCATTTTTAACACTATTCATTTAATTTTACTTTAAAGACATGAATATTGTAATAGAATTAAAATATAATCCATTTAATCATCAATAATAAATTATTATTAAATATAAAATTCTTTTTTAATCATAACGCACCCCAAATACATTACTTTTAATGTTTTAAAATTATTTTATTTTAGTTTTCCAATCATCGCACAAGCACTGCATCAGCGTTGCATAATTGTTTAGTGTAATTATATAATCACTAAAATTATAAATAAATTAACATAATTAAAATAATTTAATTATTATCAAAATAAACTTTAATATTCATTCAAAACTTATTTTTATTCCTATGTGAACATATAAGATAAATTTAATAGCAAGAGGGTGACATTTTGCAGTTTTCTTTTCTTAAAATATTATATAAGTCATTTTCCTAGAAAGTGTCCCATAAAAAATAAAATATCAATATTAAGGTGATAATATTCAAAATAGATTCATAAAATAACAATTTATATGAAAAATAGTGTCCTTATCAGTTAACTTTAACCTAGGTTACCCCGATTTACCCTTTTATTATGGTGACAATTTTTATTATTTTTACTATTCATTATGACAAAAAATGTAGCGACTCGGGTTTTTGGCCCTGTCAGACTTTGGAATATTTCTACGAATAATTCCAGAGCTAGGCGCGAAGACGGCGTGCGATTCCGAGGCCCGGTGTGCCCGGAATTAATTTTATAAAAATATTAAGTATTTTTATACTATGCACATGGCGGGGGTGTGATATCTCCTAAACGGTAGCTCAGAACGGGAATCTGAGGGCACGGTTGCGTCTGGAACATGCCGTTTACCCTAGGCGGGGTGTAAACTTTGCGGGCGCGGGCCTGCGGTGAGAAACGCCACCAGGGGCGTTTCCGTAAATAAGTGGCAAGTTTGTGTGCGAGCGTCGGCTCAAATAACTTCTGAGCAGAGTCTCGGATGGAAAATCTGAGACCGCCGTTGCGTTCAGAACGACGCGTTTACCCTAGGGGTGACCTTACTTTTGTTCGCATCGGGCGTCGGGTCCGAGGCGGGTTTGGCGCCGGCGGGCCGCTGATATAAATATCAGCGCCCCCCCCCTTTTATCGTTCTTCGTCGTTCTTCGCCGTTCTTCGCCGCCACTCCGCCGAATCGAGCAAACTGAGCGCCCACGAGCTCAGAATTCGACGGCGGACGTTCCAGGAGTGCGCAGCGGAAGCTCGGGAGCGCGGATCTGAGGCAGAACGTCGGCGTTTTGCCCGCGAGGTAGGCGGTTTGAGTTTTACAATCCCGGATCCCGTTTTTGTGTTGTTTTTCTTCAAATTTTCATAAGATTTGTATAGTTCGGCTCCCGATCTTTCCAAATCTTTTTTCGGATCTGAATTTGGAGCACCGGGGTGCTCCCGGTGGCTCCCGGAAGTTTTCCGGCGAAAAATCCGGTTTTCCGGCGAGTCCCGCGGCGGCCATGGCGGAATCCGGCGAGACCCACGGCGGCGCGGCGGCGGCGTGGTGGTTTCCGGCTCCGGCACGGCGGAGTCCGGCGGCGGCTCGGTGGTTTCCGGCGACCCTGCGGTGGTCCGTCCAGACTGTTCCGGGGGTTCTTTAAACCCCCGTAACTCGCAAACCGTAACTCCGATTCGCGAGCCGTTTGCGGTGACTCACTCCTTGCGTCGATACGGACCTTTTGAACTCACTTTGAGGGTTTAAGGGTTCGGGATCGTGTCCCGGGAGCTAGAAACGTCGTATAAAATAATATTATTTTATTATTTTACGACTTCGGGCCGTTGTAACTTCTACCCGGAGCGTCCGTTTGACGTGCCGTCAGTGGCGTTGGGACCCTGATGGTATGACAGACTTTTTGAGATGGTTTCCGGGTGTTGGGACTGCGAACGGGGTGCGGGCCCCACGAGGCCGGGTTTTGGCGTTTGCGGGGAAACGCAGCTTTTGCACCAGGAGTCCGATTTTGACGGATGATTAGTCGATCCTGTGTGTTTTTCCGAGAGGATCGCAATGGTGCAATCCGTTCGTTGAGATTCGGAATCCAGGCGTGGGCCCCACCCGAGCCGGCCTTCGGTGAATAATACATTTTTCACCGGGTGTCCGTTTTGGGCGAGCGAGTAGTCGATTCCGCTTGTTTTTCCGAGGGGATCGCCGTGGTGTGATCCGCCCGATGAGTTTCGGGATCGTTGTGTGGGCCCCGCACGAGCTAGCTACGGTGAATAGTGTCGTTTTCACCGGTGCTCCGTTTTGGGCGAGTAAACAGCCTATCCTGCGTGTTTTTCCGCGTGGAACGCGATGATGGCCTCGGTTTTGGCTTCGGAGGTGCGCAGTGTGGCTTTGGGGCGAGTCGCTCGGGTTAGCGACGTTTGGACCAGCAGTGGTTGAGGGTTCTCCCTTGGTTCGTTCCTACGAGGGTTCGTGTGGTATCACAACCTTCGTATGGGTTTGTGATCCTCTCGATGAGATGTTTAAACTGTTAGAGTTGTGGTATCCCTCCGGAGGGCCCGGAGTGTATCCTCTAGCATCTTTACCCTAGATCGGGTTCTTGGTATCGCTGTGACCGCTTATTTACGGGCGGTGATCCCCTATCTAGCAGGTTAACCCCGTAGGGTTTGTGACATCATCAGGAATATGATCCCCTACGCGGTGGGTCGTGCACAGTAGGGTTGTGGCATCGTCGGATTTACGATCCCCTACTCAGCATGATGTTTATAGTAGGGTTGCGGTATCGTTGGTTATACGATCCCCTACTCAGCGCTTGGTGTCGGTAGGGTTGCAGTATCGTTGGTTATGCAATCCCCTACTCAGCGCGAGGTTTCGGTAGGGTTGCGACATCGTCGGTTCGATCCCCTACATCGCGAGTTATACCAGATAGGGTTCCGGTATCGTCGTGACCATCTTTATATGGACGATGATCCTCTATCTGAGTGTGGAGCTTCTGTCGAGTGCCAGATCGGGTTGTGGTATCCCCCAACGGATCCTAGGTGTGATCCCCTATCTGTGAGAACTACGTATGCCAGATCGGGTTGTGGTATCCCCCAGCGGACCCTGTGAGTGATCCCCTATCGGAGAGCTACGTATACCGGAGTGGGTCTTGGTATCCCCCTAGCGGACCCTAGCGGCGATCCCCTCTCCGAGGAGTTTGGTGGTTATGTTGCTACAGTGATGTTTCCTCAGTGATGTTATCCGATGAGCGTGGTCTCTCGGGTGAGCGTCTGTGATGTTTGCGAGTAACCCGATGGAGTGTATCTCTCGGATGAGTGTCATCTGGTATGACAGTGTTCATGGTGTACTCTCCTGGTTGTGGACAGTTGCTGGTGATGAGGTCGGTACCTCTTGTGGATTTGTGGCGTGAGCTGTGTATATCTGGATTGTTCAAGGTGTATGTATGGGCATACACCTGAGCTGAGCTGAGCTGACTAGTTGTGTTTAGCCGAGGATGGTCATGAGATGGAGTTTCTCTCTCGTCTGGGTTCCCTCTGGCTAGGTTGAGCGGACTGTTGCCTTTCAGTTGCTCCCTTGGGTTTTGGGTTTTTGGGGTGCCTACTGAGTATGTTTATACTCACCCCTGCACGGGCTTTGCCCGCACATGTTTGTGTCTTGTGCAGACCACAGGCCTTTTGACGGAGTCCCAGGAGGACCCGGAGCAGGCGGAGCTTAGTGAGCGAGTTGACCGGGGTGTTTACCGGAGCTGTGCCGAGGGAGCTTTCCGGCGGGTGTTTGTGGCAGCGTTCCCCTTTTTCAGAGCAGGTCGGACGCGCTTTGTAGTTTTCTTTTGGTGGACCCTGTTTTTCCCTTTGTACTTTTGCTGTTGCACTCTGGTTTGGGATAGATTGTATGCATGCATTTACTTTTCAGTTTCTATATCTCTGCACTGTTGCATGGAGGTGTTTGTGGGTGCGTGTGTACAGGTACCTTAGGCTAATGCCTCCCATGTGTGTGATAGCCTACTCGGCGCTGGTCGCCAGCCCCTGGCCTATTGGAGGCGGGCTTGGGGAGTCGCGGATCGAGCCCCGTTGGGTCGGGTCGTGACAGAGTGGTATCAGAGGAGTTTCCACCTTTGGGATCTCTGAGCGTAGCTGGTCTAGCTGTGAGATTGTTTTGGGTTGCATAGCGGCAGTGTTAGGATGTTTCGAGTTCGACTTTCAGGCTAGGGACTCCAGTGTTGGTGCGGCGGCCGACGTATCCATACACCAGGACTCTGATAACCTGCCTTTTGACTCGGGACATTCGTACACTGGTCGCGGGGACATAATGGTACATGCATCATATAGGACTGGGTTTTGGGTTTTCCTTGTCCTTCTTGAGTCAGCTCTCCAGATATACTCTTTGACTGTGGTGTGTCTTGAATGTATTTCAGGATGCCTCCACGACGACAGCCAGTGAGGGTTCCGCAGCAGGATTGTGCTGATGACCCGCCCCGTGTAGTGGCTGTGGAGCAGGGCGCAGGTTCTGAGGTTGCACCTCCAGGTGGTCTGCCAGTTGAGCCACCACCTGTTGAGCAGCTGGTTGTGCCGGCGGTGCAGGACGAGGTTGCACATAGGCTGAGTGCGCTACACGAGTTCCAGAGGCAGCGACCTCTGGGGTTCCGGGGTGATCCAGACCCCGAGGCAGCTGATGACTGGCTTGAGGCGGTCACCCGAGTTTTCCGCCTAGTGAGGACACCTCCAGATCAGATGGTGGTCCTAGCGGTGAGCCTTCTGCATGGTTCTGCCGGGCGATGGTGGAGTTTGGTGACGCAGTCCCATGACGAGGAGACGCTCACGTGGGCAGAGTTTGAGCATCTCTTCAGGGAGGAGTTCTATCCGGTGACGCTGAGGTCAGTGCGGATCCAAGAGCTTCTACAGCTTCGACAGGAGAGCCTGACTGTGTCGGAGTACTCAGCGAGGTTTACAGACCTGTCGCGCTACTCCCTGGATATGGTTCGAGACCCGTTCTTTAGGGCTCGGACCTTCGAGCAGGGATTACACCGGGATATCCGAGAAGGTGTGGTTTCCCTGTGTCTGCCCACCTATGCTGGAGTGCTGGAGCGAGCGCTGGTGGTGGAGAGCTTTATGGCCGAGCAGATCTCGCCTGTTAGTGCTGGGCACTCGAGAGTTGAGACTTCGTCGGTCGGATCGGCATCTGGTAGCCGACGTCAGACTCAGGGGTCTGGACGTGGCCGATAATACAGGAGGCGACCCCAGGATGGAGGATCTGAGCCTCGGGGCTCACAGGGATCGCAGGCCAGTTTTGGTCAGCCGCAGGAGAGGCGGTGTTACGCTTGCGATGGTTGGGGACATCTTGCTAGAGATTGTCCCACCCGACATGCTGCTGAGAGGGAGCCGGTCGATGGACCGCCTTGGCAGAGGCAGCGTCTCGAGCAAGGAGGTCCGCAGGGCGGCGAACGTGGCGGCGGAGCTGGTGCAGCGGGAGGCGGTGGTAGGCAGTACCAGTTTCCACCACCCCCACCCCCAGGTGGTCCACGCCAGGCTCAGGGAGCTAGTGGTTGAGGGCGAGGACAGCTGCATACCCTGGAGGCTGTTGACCCAGAGGCACCGCGGATGGATAGAGGTACGCCTTATGTCTTTTCTACTTACTGTAGTAGTTTGTCAGACACTGTTTAGCGGTACTCTTTCCTTTTGTTGCTTTATCGAGTTTTGTTCAGGGCGTTGGTAAGACCCTGAGTGGTTGTCGCTGGTGGGCTCGCTGGTATGTGAGACCCAGTTGAGAGTTCAGTCGCTTTCCTTGTGCTTGGGGCTTTTCGGGGACGAAAAGTTCTAAGGGGGGGAGGATGTAGCGACTTGGGTTTTTGGCCCTGTCAGACTTTGGAATATTTCTACGAATAATTCCAGAGCTAGGCGCGAAGACGGCGTGCGATTCCGAGGCCCGGTGTGCCCGGAATTAATTTTATAAAAATATTAAGTATTTTTATACTATGCACATGGCGGGGGTGTGATATCTCCTAAACGGTAGCTCAGAACGGGAATCTGAGGGCATGGTTGCGTCCGGAATGTGCCGTTTACCCTAGGCGGGGTGTAAACTTTGCGGGCGTGGGCCTGCGGTGAGAAACGCCACCAGGGGCGTTTCCGTAAATAAGTGGCAAGTTTGTGTGCGAGCGTCGGCTCAAATAACTTCTGAACAGAGTCTCGGATGGAAAATCTGAGACAGCCGTTGCGTTCAGAACGGCGCGTTTACCCTAGGGGTGACCTTAATTTTGTTCGCATCGGGCGTCGGGTCCGAGGCGGGTTTGGCGCCGGCGGGCCGCTGATATAAATATCAGCGCCCCCCCTTTTATCGTTCTTCGTCGTTCTTCGCCGTTCTTCGCCGCCACTCCGCCGAATCGAGCAAACAGAGCGCCCACGAGCTCAGAATTCGACGGCGGACGTTCCAGGAGTGCGCAGCGGAAGCTCGAGAGCGCGGATCTGAGGCAGAACATCGGCGTTTCGCCCGCGAGGTAGGCGGTTTGAGTTTTACAATCCTGGATCCCGTTTTTGTGTTGTTTTTCTTCAAATTTTCATAAGATTTGTATAGCTCGGCTCCCGATCTTTCCAAATATTTTTTCGGATCTGAATTTGGAGCACCGGGGTGCTCCCGGTGGCTCCCGGCGAAAAATCCGGTTTTCCGGCAAGACCCGCGGCGGCCATGGCGGAATCCGGCGAGACCCGCGGCGGCGCGGCGGCGGCGCGGTGGTTTCCGGCTCCGGCACGGCGGAGTCCGGCGGCGGCGCGGTGGTTTCCGGCGACCCTGCGGTGGTCCGGCCAGACTGTTTCGGGGGTTCTTTAAACCCCCGTAACTCGCAAACCGTAACAACGATTCGCGAGCCGTTTGCGGTGACTCACTCCTTGCGTCGATACGGACCTTTTGAACTCACTTTGAGGGTTTAAGGGTTCGGGATCGTGGCCCGGGAGCTAGAAACGTCGTATAAAATAATATTATTTTATTATTTTACGACTTCGGGCCGTTGTAACTTCTACCCGGAGCGTCCGTTTGACGTGCCGTCAGTGGCGTTGGGACCCTGATGGTATGACAAACTTTTTGAGATGGTTTCCGGGTGTTGGGACTGCGAACGGGGTGCGGGCCCCATGAGGCCGAGTTTTGGTGTTTGCGGGGAAACGCAGCTTTTGCACCAGGAGTCCGATTTTGACGGATGATTAGTCGATCCTGTGTGTTTTTCCGAGAGGATCGCAATGGTGCAATCCGTTCGTTGAGATTCGGAATCCAGGCGTGGGCCCCACCCGAGCCGGCCTTCGGTGAATAATACCTTTTTCACCGGGTGTCCGTTTTGGGCGAGCGAGTAGTCGATTCCGCTTGTTTTTCCGAGGGGATCGCCGTGGTGTGATCCGCCCGATGGGTTTCGGGATCATTGTGTGGGCCCCGCACGAGCTAGCTACGGTGAATAGTGTCGTTTTCACCGGTGTTCCGTTTCGGGCGAGTAAACAGCCTATCCTGCGTGTTTTTCCGCATGGAACGCGATGATGGCCTCGGTTTTGGCTTCGGAGGTGCGCAATGTGGCTTTGGGGCGAGTCGCTCGGGTTAGCGACGTTTGGACCAGCAGTGGTTGAGGGTTCTCCCTTGGTTCGTTCCTACGAGGGTTCGTGTGGTATCATAACCTTCGTATGGGTTTGTGATCCTCTCGATGGGATGTTTAAACTGTTAGAGTTGTGGTATCCCTCCGGAGGGCCCGGAGTGTATCCTCTAGCATCTTTACCCTAGATCGGGTTCTTGGTATCGCTGTGACCGCTTATTTACGGGCGGCGATCCCCTATCTAGCAGGTTAACCCCGTAGGGTTTGTGGCATTATCAGGAATATGATCCCCTACGCGGTGGGTCGTGCACAGTAGGGTTGTGGCATCGTCGGGTTTACGATCCCCTACTCAGCATGATGTTTATAGTAGGGTTGCAGTATCGTTGGTTATACGATCCCCTACTCAGCGCTTGGTGTCGGTAGGGTTGCGGTATCGTTGGTTATGCGATCCCCTACTCAGCGCGAGGTTTCGGTAGGGTTGCGGCATCGTCGGTTCGATCCCCTACATCGCGAGTTATACCAGATAGGGTTCCGGTATCGTCGTGACCATCTTTATATGGACGATGATCCTCTATCTGAGTGTGGAGCTTCTGTCGAGTGCCAGATCGGGTTGTGGTATCCCCCAGCGGATCCTGGGTGTGATCCCCTATCTGTGAGAACTACGTATGCCAGATCGGGTTGTGGTATCCCCCAGCGGACCCTGGGAGTGATCCCCTATCGGAGAGCTACGTATACCGGAGTGGGTCTTGGTATCCCCCTAGCGGACCCTAGCGGCGATCCCCTCTCCGAGGAGTTTGGTGGTTATGTTTCTATAGTGATGTTTCCTCAGTGATGCTATCCGATGAGCGTGGTCTCTCGGGTGAGCGTTTGTGATGTTTGCGAGTAACCCGACGGAGTGTATCTCTCGGATGAGTGTCATCTGGTATGACAGTGTTCGTGGTGTACTCTCCTGGTTGTGGACAGTTGCTGGTGATGAGGTCGGTACCTCTTGTGGCTTTGTGGCGTGAGCTGTGTATATCTGGATTGTTCAAGGTGTATGTATGGGCATACACCTGAGCTGAGCTGAGCTGACTAGTTGTGTTTAGCCGAGGATGGTCACGAGATGGAGTTTCTCTCTCGTCTGAGTTCCCTCTGGCTGGGTTGAGCGGACTGTTGCCTTTCAGTTGCTCCCTTTGGTTTTGGGTTTTTGGGGTGCCTACTGAGTATGTTTATACTCACCCCTGCACGGGCTTTGCCCGCACATGTTTGTGTCTTGTGCAGACCACATGCCTTTTGACGGAGTCCCAGGAGGACCCGGAGCAGGCGGAGCTTAGTGAGCGAGTTGACCGGGGTGTTTACCGGAGCTGTGCCGAGGGAGCTTTCCGGCGGGTGTTTGTGGCAGCGTTTCCCTTTTTCAGAGCAGGTCGGACGCGCTTTGTAGTTTTCTTTTGGTGGGCCCTGTTTTTCCCTTTGTACTTTTGCTGTTGCACTCTGGTTTGGGATAGATTGTATGCATGCATTTACTTTTCAGTTTCTATATCTCTGCACTGTTGCATGGAGGTGTTTGTGGGTGCGTGTGTACAGGTACCTTAGGCTAATGCCTCCCATGTGTGTGATAGCCTACTCGGCGCTGGTCGCCAGCCCCTGGCCTATTGGAGGCGGGCTTGGGGAGTCGCGGCTCGAGCCCCGTTGGGTCGGGTCGTGACAAAAAATTAAGTTAAAATTATTAAATAATATTAATTATTATGATTAAAAATATATAATAAATTTTAAAAAAATTAATATCTATAATTGGTATAATTTTATTTTATAGTAATTCTGTAAAGTACGATGGAAAACAGTTTTATGAAAAATGCCTTTTTATGTATAAAAGCATTTTTATACCAAGATAAAGTATAATGTAGATACAAAAGGTATAAATTGAATTATTTTTAACAACCATAAATTAATTTAATTTTAAAACCAGTCCAAATAAAATTTAAGGTTTTAAAATATGATAAAATAAAATATAGGTTTCTTTAAAAATCAGTATTTTCACTATTCACCCAAAAATTAACTTTTTTTGAAAATTCCAAAAAATTCACCCTAAGCCAATTTTGATATGTTTATTTAAAAAATAATGTTAATTTCCTAAAATATAATTTATAAAAATGTTATAAATTAATTATAATTTCTGTTCTCATAAGGGAATAAAATCCATTTTAGAAGAAAACATATTTTTGAATTATAAAATGACATTTTTGAAAATTGAGTAGTTTTTTATTATTAATAAATAAATTTTATAAAACCTAGATACATATTTTTCATAATTTTTTAATCCTATTCATAACCACTAATCCAATGACTATTAAATAATTGTCACATTAAATAATAATACTTCAATAGCATATCGCGGTTCATTTAAAGCTCAGTGTTGCATGTTAAGTGAACTACTAAGCATAATATCATAAATTTTAGGGTTGTTACATTTATAGATTGAGATGGTATTTTCCTTGGGATACAACACATGAATCATAGATTCTATTGAAGTAAAGTTAAACTTGGAGAAATTGATGAGAAAAAAATAGGAAATTTTATTGATAAGGAATTTGATTCGATTCCATAAAGACTTATAGAAGAAGAATTAACTAAAGTTACACAAGAAACTCTAAGTTTTGGTATTATTTTTAGGTTCCAAAAAGATATGGATTTTTTTGGCACAAGATAATGATGTGTTATTCATAGATGATGAACCCACTACTAATCGAGAGGTTATTTAGACCGAATGGCCCAAATGCCTTTTATTTTATTTTATTATTGATAATCCCCCTTTAATGGTTGAAGGGGAACCCGTACATGACCCGTAGGCCCAAGGCACACGGCCTAAAATGACTTTCAATACATAACCTGAAGGCCTAGAGGCATACCATGAACAATACATGACCCATAGGCCTAACCCACTAGAACTACCCCTCCCCAAATTCTACATCATTGATCTCCTAGATCCTAAAATTTAATTGCTAATCGGCTAGCATTGACCTGTACAAAGCAACACGGTGCCTAGTCCTGATGGCGGTTTCCATACCCTCTCATTCTTCCAATCTGGTTAGCTCTGCTTCTGGTGATTGTTATTCTTGTTGCTATTATCCTCTTTTGAGGCCTGCTTTATGTGAATTGGTTAAATTCCATGAAATCTAAGATAAAATCCATGTACATTAACCATGTTGGGAACTTTGTGGACACGTCTAAAGGGGTGACACCCATAGGGTGTTAGTGGGTTTTCAAAAAGAAAACTAACATGGGTGGTAGAGTGTCTACCTATAAATCTCACATGGTGAAAAATAATTACAAATAAATTCATGGTATTAACTATGAAGAAATATTTTCTCTAGTTATGATGATAAATTCTAATAAAATATTTCTATCCATAAAAGATCATTATGATTATAAGATATATTAGATGGATTTCAAAATCACTTTATTTAATAAGAATTTAATTGAGGATGTGTATATGATACAACCTGAAGTTTCTGATGTTCCAAATTATTCTGTTAAGATTTGGAAGTTGCAATGGTCTATTTATGGATTGATGCAAGATTTTTAGAGTTAAAACATTCAGTTTTGATATTGCATTCAATGAGTTTATTATCATAAAAAATGTAGACGATTCTTGTGTATACAATTATATTAGTGGGATTGTTTTTTTATTTCTATATTTTTATGTAGATTTCAAAATCCTTATTATAAATGATGTCCAAAATTTAAATTCTATAAATATGTAGCTGGGAAAAGTCTTTTTAATGAAAGACATTGGTGAATAAGCTTACGTAATAGGTATGAATATATATATATATATATATTTAGATTGAAAAGGTTACTCAGACCATTATTATTAAAGGTTCATGGTACAATAAGTCACAAAGGCTAGTTGGGGATGTAGTGTGAGGCATGATGTGTGGTGTGTGTCACTCAAAACCAAGGTGTACCCATGATATAATTAAATATACACAATTTTCAATAAAATTTTATATTAAAAAACATAAATTCAATAAAAATAATATAAATTATATACTAATATTTTTTTAACCAAAACATAATCCAATAATATATCCTTAGCAGCGGCGGATACTGTGCAGGACTGTAGCAGCTCGGGTATTGTAGCAGTACTATTCACAGAATGGGCTTTGGGCCAAAAAAGGAGCCTAAGGGACATGTAATGGGCTAAATGCCCAATAGGCCTTCGAGATATTTAATGGGTCTCCCTCTACCCAGTTAAAGAGGTATTTTCTTGGCTTTAATAATAAATGAGGTTTCGGCCCCAACCTTTAAAATAAATTAATAAAATCTAGGGATAAGGGGAATGGTTGATTTTTTCTTATATATTGATGATTTGAATAAAGGGATGGGTTATTTATATTTTTGGACTTGTAAAAAAATTATTTATTATTATTTCATTAAACACAGATTGACACAAAAAAATATAACTCCTTAACAAAGGATCCCCAGCCTCACTTTTCACTAAGGAGACCCAGCCCTACTTTATATCCAAAAACATTTATTATTATTAACCAAATAATAATATTATTCTATTAAATATTGTACTTAATGTTTATTTTGACTAAGGATCCAAAAAACCACTTTCAGTTTCAAGAAGTATCGATTTTTAATGGGTGTTCTATATTGGTGCTGGAAATAATATCATGCAAGGTGCTCACCTTTGGTACACCTTGATGTGGTCATTGCACCTTTCCAGTGGGGAGGTGCTCCAGGTGCACCTCGCAACACCTATTTCCAAGGTACATGCCTTATTATACCTCTTGTTAAGGAATCTTCCTCAGTGCACCATTGAAAAAATTTCCTTAAACAAAGTCAAAAAATATATATTGGTGACCACCCACAGGGTGTTATTAGTTTCATATGTGGCTAACCAAATTTAGTTATTTATAAAAATACTAAAATTATGAGATAAACTAATGAAATAAAGTAAGTAGCAAGTTCATGGTCAAAACCATAAATATGGTGAAAATAGTTATTTTAGGAATTTAAAATTGATTTATTGAATTATTTTAAGAATGGGAAAGAAGGAAAGAGTATTGAGTTTTGATTATGTTTTTGAAAATGAGAGCAAAGATAAGAAAAGAAAAATTGGTTTTTAAAAATCAGTTGGAAGGCGTACCAAGGTTTTGTAGATTAGGTTTAGGTGCAAATGGATTTTGAAATTAAATTGATTAATTCGTGATTAGTGTTTGAGTTGAGATGAGAGATATCTAATGGTCATGTGATCCCCTCCTTAACGTTACATTCCCCATCTTTTGTATGGTCTGGTACTTTAATCCATTACTAAATCAAGTTTTTCTTGATACCATCTTTAAACCTAATTTCCCTAGACTATTTAATGGTCATGAAATAGTTTAAATGAAATTATTTGAACTATTTTAAGAGTGAATTTATATATTTTTTCTTAATTTTCATGGAAAATAAATATAAAGAGATTGAAATTTATATTTTGAAATTGTAGTAACCCAACATGAATAAAATAATAAATAGAAACCCAACACACCTCACAACTTTATCTAAATAATAATAGCACATGGAAGGATTTACCCCCTCATTATAGTAATTAGGTAGTAAGATTGAATGGGAAAGAAAAAAATAAAACATAAAAGAAAATTAGATAAGAAGAATTGGTGGAGGACTCTGTAGCACAATACCTCTCCCCAAGATTTGGTCCCCAAATCGATCCTTGGTATCAAAAACCTAGGCCTCAATTTACATATCTTAAGGGTTCCTGGGTTGTGTTTAATTAAATCATTATTATAGTCATAAATTAGTTATAGGCTAATATCAGTGTTTATTGGCCATTCTAGGTCATAAAGGGAAGGTACCCCATCAAATTCCATGTCAACTACTCAAAATTGGGCATGTCTGGGAAAAGTCATGACATAAAAGTTAGTGTCACATCATGAAATGTAAAAGAAGCTCCCAAACTCTGTTATCTTAATAGGGTGAGTTCACATCTTTAATTTTTCTTGTTTTCACATCATGAATAATACATTTATGGTGTGAATGACCAATTTCCATCCCCAAAATCCCCATTTCACCCCGATTCTTCAGTTATGAACCTCAAAAGCATCCTATAATCATCCTTTATCATGGAAAGACACCTTTTAGTGTAAATATTGATCAAATTTATTCCTTTTTATTATTTTCACCAAAAACATTTATCCTTCCATAGATGAATAAATCAATGAATATATGACCATATTATCAATTAAATTACAATGATCAATTTATTTAAATACAAAAAAATGTATACATGAAATGTAAGTATCAAATCACCCACACATAAATTCAAAATTGTCCTCAAGGTTGAAATCTCAACATACTACAAAGGACTCTCACATTACCATGATTAAAAATCAATGTCAATAAAATAAATTGATCAAATGGGGAATTTAAATGTTCAAGCATTATACAGGAAAATTAATCAATGCCTCATTTTCAAAGAAAAAAATCAACCAAGTATTTTACCTTTCTTATTTTGAAACAATTATACCTTTTCATTCATCCATTTTTATTTTTAAATTCATAATTAATATGAATTCCATTTGTAACTTACCACACTTTAATTTTTCCTCTCATCATCAAGGTAACAAATGTAAGTGAATTTCTACTCATACCTCAAGTACATGTCACTTACCATAGGCTTCCAAGACATCTAGAATCTCCACCTAATAAATATAAAATCAAATTTAATCATGAGGGATTCATTATTAGGTTAAAATGAATTTTAGGCTTAGGGTAATCAAGTAAATTATTTAAAGAAATTAAAGATAAAAAAGGGTTTTATCTCTAATATACTTTTCATGATAGTCAAAAATAGATTAATGGAATTCTGCTATATAATATTTATGTCACCCCTTCCCCAAAATCTCAAAGGAGGATCATGACACATTGAAATATAATGGAAAATTCACCCTCTTGTATTTTTTTTTATTTTTTTTATTTCTCAAAATTTATGTTTGCGAAAAATCTCATATCCACCACCAAAAAACATACATTAAAAAGATCATTATTTTTTAAATAGTGATTTTTAATCCTCTCAAGACACAACCCATTTTTATTTTATTTTTATTATTTTAGAGGGTGTGTAGTTAATATAATGTATGAAAATAATGTGTATTTTATAAAACCTCATGAAAACTCCCTCACATTTTATCCATGTCAATACAAATGTCCCTTCTACCATGGAACTATATCCCACTCACTTATTTTTTAAAATCATACAAAATATTTAGAGCAAGGTGGGAATTGATAAAATGGTATTTTAACATGTATCTTTTCCTAAAAAGTTTTTTCATTGATTCTGTGGACTTAAAATAATGTGGGTCGAATGATAAAGGGTTACAAAATTAAATTACTTAATCATATTAAAAGTGATTCTATTCATTCATAGCTTTGATAAGATGCCAATAAAGTTCTAGAAGAGAACATGTCTGAGTCTCTCATGAAATGTACAATAGAAATAATGAGAAATATTATTTCAGATAATTTCTAGAGAATGATAACAAATATTGGGAAAAAAACTCATGGAAATTCATTTGATTAATAAAACCAATTAATTAAAATATCATAAATTCAAGGCAGCCCAAATCTCAGAAAAATATAATTTACAAAAATTGACATATTCCCCTAAATTATGATTTTTCAAATGAAAAACCAAAAGTTTATCTCAAATAATTATTTTCCCAATTTTTCTCATTGAAAACTATTGAAAATGAATTATAAAATCATATCATGGTGATAATTATAAGCAGTTTATGTTTTCTAGTTCAGTTGATTAAAGAAAAAATCAATATAGTTATACAATTTTATAGTTAAAAGTTCTAAAAAATAAAATGTGGAGATTACAATAGAAAATTATAGAATTGAAATTATTTCTCCCATTTTTATGAAGCTTCATACTTGGGATATATAAGTTCTATATATCATAGTTTCATGATGTGAATTTATCTCAAGACTTGTATTGAATTGATTCCATGATGTGAATTGGTTTCATAACATGAGTTAGTCCTATATCTTCATTTAATACTATCTACTAGTGTCTTGATGGTATTGAAAAATAAAAACACACAAGTGAATATAAATTCAATTTTTAATTAAATTTTAAAAACTTATGGGAGATTTCATGGGACAAAAAATAGAAAAAAAATTAAAATCCATAGCACTCGAGTTGCCTCCAAGAAGCACTTTTGTTTAATGTCATTGGCTCAACCTTACCTTTTTATCCCATGTGAAAAATTATTGAAAAGTTTTTACCTGTTCAGGTTCTAAAAATGTTATTAGTTTTGACCTATCCATGTTGGTTATCCCATTTCATTCTTCTAAAAAAACTTAATTATCTCCATTGTTAGTACTTATTCAATTTCAATCGGGAGGATCCACTATTTTTTCATTAATTTGGAAATTTTTAATGGAGGTCGTGTACCATCCATAACTATTGACCATTTTCAAACTTGGTTAGATCGTCCACTTCTCCAGTTTCAGTGTTCTTATCCCTTAACTTTCCTTTATTCTTTTTAGTAACTTTTACTTTGAATATCCTCTTGTATGAAAACAACTACCTTACATACGTTTTCAAATTTAGAAACATCCTCAAATTTGGGTATGTTTTCATCTACTAGATCAATATCATATTTCACCTCATAATTCTTTATTTATTGGAGAGTGTTAAAATTTATCTATTAACTACCAACTCTTAGATAAAGATCACAACTTTGTACATCTATCAGTGCTTTTACTATAGCCAAAAATGGTCTTCCCAAAATCAGAGGTGTCCCCTCCTCTTATATATCCATCACTAAGAAATCCATAGAGAATTAGAAATTTCCCCCTTTGATGATGATATCTTCAATTAAACCTCAGGGGTATTTTAATGTTTAATCTTCCATCTAAAATACACCTCTATTATTCTTCATTTCCATTAAATCCATGTTCTTGAATAGATTGTATTACACGATGTTAACAATGGAACATAAATCAAATAATGCTTGTCTGAATTTTTTAGACTCGATATGAATTTGAATAGAAAATATACTTGGGTCCTCTTTCTTTTTAGGTAGGTCCTTCGATATAACATCTGATCATTCCCATATGAGTGGTATGGTGCCAATATCTTCTATCTTCTTTTTGGTCACCAGTTCTTTCATGAATTTATAATACAATGGTATGTTGTTGAGAGCCTATGAAAAAGGGATATTGATATGAAAAGTTTTAAAATGTTCAAGGATTTTAACTTTCAAATCATCAATTTTCCCTTGTGTTATCCATTCTAGGAATGGTGGTCTTGGATTTTATTACACTGGTTCTTGTTCAGCTATTATTTTCTCTTTACTCTTTTCTAGTTATTCATGTTTTTCTTCTTATTCCTTACTTAATTCAAGATTTACTTGTGTTTTTATTTCTTATCAAGGTTATATATTTCAAATATACACTGGGGTTCACTTTTGGGAATCATGGAATTAATCCTCTCAATATATCTCTATATTTCCTGGTGATTTTACCTACTTGATACTCCAGATTTCATAATGTTTCTGGATAATACCTTTAATGTTCTTTTAGTTCTTTGATAGCACCCCCTTTTTCCTTTGAGTAAGCAGTAATTTCCTTGATGGTAGCTCTAGTGGTAGTCATTAATGTCCCCATAGTATCTTCTAGAGTTTGGACTTGGCTCTATAGTGATGGTCCTTATTTCACTTTAAAACTCAACTCTCTCTACTGATACATTATCCTTGTTTTTTTATCTTCCATTCCTGAAATTGATTACCATGATTGAAATTAGTTTAATTTATTATATATATATATATATATATAATGTGATGTTGTTTATGTTACATCATCATGTCCATATTCTTATTTAGGTACTCCATTTATGTCACCATCTAACTATTGTTTTTGACCATGTACATGCCTCTTCTTTGTGCTCCTTAATTCTATAATTGGAATTTAATTCTCTCCATCTTGTATAGTAGACTATATCTTTCCTTCAGTGATATTTTCATCAATGATTCTCTATATTTATCATCTAATATTTACATGTTTTCCCATGATAGTCCTTTATAACATGTTTTAATCAATAAACATGTTTCAAAGCCGCGATGAGGGAATTTTTGAGTAATATCTTTGAAATGGTCCCAATAAAAGTAGAGAGATTCATCTTCAAACTAATTGAAATTTAAAATAATTACCTAGATGTCCATGGGTTTCAAATATGGTAAGAATCATGTTAAGAAATTTCTTTCCAACTCATCCCATGTAGTGATATAATGGTCTAACAATATCTAAATCCACCCTGAGGTCACTCTTGTAAATAAAATTTAAAAAGGTAAAGAATTAACACGTCATTTGAAACTTTGGAAAATTGGAATGTGTCATATATCTCAAGAAAACATTCAAGGTGCATATTCAAATCTTAATAAGGGAGGACGAGTAGCATACCATGTTTTAAATCATTTGATTAGTCATTGGTTTAACCTCGAATTGTGTAGCATCTACTGGTGGTACATGTATTTTCCACTGAGCACCAATGTTTGATGGTCTCTCATAGTCCTTTGGAACTTGAAATCTAGGATCTCTTTGTTTCACACATCTAATGACTCGATTGATCTCGATGTTATCCATGATCAAAGTTTTATTCTTTATTAGGTGATGTTCAAGTTTGGGATCAAATTCTAGGATTTATTTTCCTTTTTTCCATGTGTGGTGGTCGTATATTAAGAATTAAAATCTTGAAATCCACAGCATGAACACAACAATGAAAATAGTGTTGGATTTGACTTTTTGTGCGGTTGGTGGAATAGTGGATTGTCTTCTTCCTTTTGTAGCCTATTTGGGCAAGGGTTCCTTGTTATAAACTCTAAGAAATATCCCTATAATTTTTATTCCTAATATATAGTGAAATTATTCCTCTCTTTGGATGTATGGATTATTTCTGAACCACGTAAATACTTGTGCTCTCATTTCCCCCCTTTTACTCTTCTCCAAATCATTTCTTTCTATCATTGAGACTCTCGATGTTTCCATATAAAATATTTAAATAAGTAATAAAATAAAAAATAATTAAAAACCTAAAAACTAAATTGCAACTTTCCCCAACAATGATGCCAAAAATTTAACCACCTCAGGGTATTTTTAGTTTCATATAAGGCTAATCAAATTTAATTATTTTTAAAAATAATTAAAAAATAAGAGAAAATAAATAAATATAGTAAACATAGAGTTTGATATTAAACCCAAATAGATTGTTAAAATAGTTATTTTAGGAATTTAAAAACGATTTATTGAATTCTTTAATAAAGGGAAAGAATAAAAATAGATTGGGTTTTCATTATGTTTTGGAAAATGAGAGAAAAGAAAAGAAAAATATATTTGGTTTTTTAAAATTAATTGGGAGGAGTGTTGAAGTTTTGTAGATTAGGGTTTAGGTGTAAATGGATTTTGAAATTAATGTGATTTATTCATTTTTGGAATTGGATTTGAGACAATTGAGATCTAATGGTCATGGTATCCCCTCCTTAACACAGAAATCCTGCTTTTTCCCATGGCCAGGTGCTTTAGGGAATTGTCGAATCAATTTTGTCTCAACATTATTTTTAGACCTAATTGATTTTAGGGAAATTAGTTGCACAATTTTAAGAGTGACTTTCCATATTTTCAATAAATGGTAATGATAAAATAAAAATAAATATATTTTGATTTTGATTTATAAATTATGGTAACCCAACATGAATAAAATATGATATAGAAATCCAACACACCTTCCCCCTTTATATACATCACCCTGGAACATGGTGGGAGTTAACCCATCATTCTAATAATAAGTGAGTAAGAGGTAAGGATAAATAAAAAATAAAACATGAAAGAAAATTAGAGAAGAAGAATTGGTGGAGGAATTTTTAGCACAACACCTTACCCCAAGATTTAGTATACAGATCGATCCTTGGTAGAAACAGTTTGGACCTCTATTTATAGATCTTCAAGGTGATCAAGTTCATGTTTAATTAAATCATTTTTATAGTCATAAATTATTACAAAATCAATCTTGGTGTTTCTTGGATGTTGTGATTCATAAAGGGAAGGTCTCCTATCAAAATCCACATCAACTGCTCAAAACTGGGCATGTTTGGGAAAAGTCACAACATGAAAGTTGGTGTCATTCCATGATATGTACAGGCTGCTGCCAAACTCTATTTTCTTCATGGTGTGATTTCACATCTTTAATTACCTTGATTTTCACATCATGAATATGAAATTCATGATGTGAATGACCAATTTCTATCCCCAAAAGATCTGTTTCATTCTGATTCTTCAGTTCTAACCCTCAGAAGCATCCTATGATTATCCTTCATCCAAGAAAGCCTAATTTTAGTAGAAATTAGTATCAAAATTTCTACTTTTTCTTGTTTTAAAAAATCATATACTTCCATAAATGAATAAATAAATTAATGTATGTCTATATTTTCAATTAAATTATAATTATCAATGTATTTAAATGCTAAAAATGTATGCATGAAATGTAAGTATCAATTTTTAAAGTGCTAAATAGGTTTATCATGGAGAACTCCAAGAAGGTGGATTTACCGGTGTTACATGAAATAAATATTAGGATGATTCAAGATCCATTTAATGAGTTGTAAAGGATGTATATGATTCATTATGCATTCATCATAAGATCTATCATGTATTCCATGTTGTGCAGTCAAACCATTGTCTCTTAGGCTTTGAGTACAACAAGTTGTTGTACTAATAAGTCTCATTGAACACCCTAGTGGGGGGGGGGGTGAATTAAGGTGAATTTAAAATTATTCTTATTTTTAAAAAAATTGGATCTTGTATTCACATTGAAAAATACACCTTGAATTTATTATGATTTTTACGCACACAAGAAACAAACCATTGAAGAAATATATAATCACAAAAATATAATTTTACTTGGTTCACCCATAATGGGATACATCCAAGGAGGGAATTTTAATTATGCGTTGATATGAAAATTATCTACTACTTAAATAGTGTATGATTGAAAGTTTTAGGATAATATCACTACTAATCAAAGATTTATGATGTAACAAACCAACCCGATTAACCCTAAAAAACGGGTCCCTGAGCCGATCCTCTACACACCTAAAGGGTATTTCTGATCCCCATAGGTTGACAACTAGCACGTGGGCATAAAACAACAACCAAAAGGAATGATTTATCCCAAAATAAATAATAAACATGGTATATTATACAAAAAAAATTAACAGTTAAAGAAAAACCATAATAAATATATTCCATAACTAAAAGAAAATAGTGGCAGTGATACAACTAGAAAACTAGAATAAAAGGGAATGGTACAACAACAACAAACCCAAAGGAAAAATAAAATACATGACATATACTCATATTATATGTGGTAATTCTACCACCATCTCACTACCATCTACCCAAAACCTGCTGATAGAAACCTCACCACCTCACTATAATGATATTCCTTTCCCTGCATCAAAATACATAAACAGGTATACACCCCCCCAAAATGGTGTGTATAGTGTGAGCTAAAGAGGAATGGTAGGATACCACTCAGGTGTTCCATATCAAGTCTCTATACAAATAATACCAGTGTGCTTATTTTAATGAAAACATGTCATGATAAACAGTAAAATATTTTTATGTTAAAACATGGTAAATATTTACCTATTTCCTACAGTTTTAAAACAATCTAGGAAAACAAATTCAAAGAAAAAATTTCCATAACCATTCATCAAAATAAAAAGCATGCATATTAAGCCAAATAGTATAAAACCAAGCATAATGGTAAATAGGAAAAAAATCACAATAGGTTATGCTAAAAGAATACTCATACTACAATTAATGACTAGTGAGCACCAAAGTCCTTATAACACAGTACTAAGGATCAAAGGAACACCCTATAAGTGAACCCCCCAACTATGTTAACAAAAAGTACCTAGAACAATGGGACTATGGATCAAAGGAAAACACCATAAGTGAACCCCCTAAAATAAAATGGATGATGGACCTAAGCTACACCTCCCACCAAAGTACCCAAGGATTACCATGTGCTACATTTTTTAAATCATTTTAAACTGTTTCTCATTTCACAAACAAATCCAAAACCCTTTATTACACTAAAAAATTCTTTGAAAATACCTTCCATAGTCCATTTCACAATGCTTTGAAAATACCTTTTTCTTTTACCAAAACAAGGGGAAAATATATTTTTTCATAAATACATTTACACAAAAAAATCATTCCAATTCATTTATAAAAACAATTCATAATAACCAAAGCAATACATTTTATCCAACATAGGCTAAAGATGAAACCACCTTTCCCAAACTCGGGTCAAACGCTACCCGCAATGGGATCCACCAAAAACAAAAATAGAGAATAGAAAAAAAGGAGACCCTAATAATGATCCCCATATATTAGAATCATATTCAATATAAAATGTTATCTAGAAGATAGGTTAGATCACACATACCTATATAAACACACCTTCTGATCCCCAACTATCACAAGGGTTGGACTCTAAGACAATATTGCACAACATATCTAGAAAGGATCAAAAAAATATCACTATAAGTTTTAATAAACCATAAACGTAATGAAATGATTCTATCAAAACAAAGAAATGAAGAAACAAAATTGGTTTCTTACCAGAGACAAGTGACATAACCAAGTCAGAGATTAAACACTAAATGAAACGGTCAGAAAGAGGAGGATGCACCCAAAAATTTCTCAAAAATAACCTAGGGTACAAGGTAGGGACAAGGAAAACATTATGAATTAGGATTTAGTATTGTAGTTCATAAAAACCTATAGGTATCAAATGATTCATGTCATGAATCCCCTATCTATGACATGATTCCCACAAGTTCTACGTACAACGACTCCTAGGGTTAAATAAATCCTGATCAAACAATTCATGGAATGGATGCGATTCATAGAATAAACCATTTTAAGACTCTAAACAGAATTCATAGAATTATCCTAGTGATATATTCATGTCATGAATAACCTTCACATCGTAAATGTTCCCTATGGATAGTTCCTAGTCCAGGTTCTACAAAAAAAACACCTAGAACTCCTTGAAATCCTCCAAAATCAAAAAATATCCTCCTAAACAATAAAGAAAACATACCTTTAACCAGGATGTTACAATATACACACCATAGGAATTTTTATCCCTAGGAATTCATGCTGAAGAAGGGTTCTCTGAAAAGAGGCAAGACCACCACTCCCTCACTGACTATTCATGCTCCCAAGTCTTGTGATAATCTAATATGTGTCACCATAACACTCTGACATGGGATAGACTTCCCACATAATACTTTAACCTGAGAATCTATGATCTCCATTGGTTACTCCACAACTCATACATATATATTTAACTCCATCTCTTCCCAAATCAGAATGTTATAGGGATCAGGATGGTACTTTCTTAGTTGAGATACATGGAAAATATCATGAATTCTTGTCAACTGGGTTGAAAAAACCAACTGACAATAAACTCACCCAAGATGCTCAGTGACCTCAAATGATCTGACATATCTCAAAGCTATTTTCCCTTATTACCCAAGATGATGGTGACACAACCAAGGATAAAATCTCAAGAAAACTCAGTCACATGTGGAAAACTATGAAGGATGATGTCAACAATCCATATACAATTTATACTAAATTAATTATGTAACCAAATGATGACGTATGTCTTGAATCGTCATCGACATATCCTGGATGAAACTCAGTCCCATAAGATAGACCTCTCCCACCTCTTCCCAAAAAATAGGCGACCTACACAAGCGACCATGCAAAGCCTCAAAGGGAGCCATTTTGATCGATGAATGGTAACTATTGTTGTACATAAACTCAACTAGTCCCAGATGGTTATACCATGCTCCATAGAAATACAATACATATGAACGGATCGTATCCTCCTGGATCTGAATAGCATGCTTCGTCTAACTATCCCTCTATTAATGGTAAGTGGTACTCAACCTGACCTAAGTCCCCATCACCTCTTAGAGACTCTGCCAAAACCAGGAGATAACCCTAGGATACCTATATGAATCAATGGTAGAGGGAACTCTATGTAACCTCAAAATATCTTAAACACATAGCTTACCCAGATCTTCAACCTTAATGATGTCTCTAATTAGAATAAAATGGGCTAATTTCATTAACTGATAAACCACTACCTAGTTATCATTATTCCCTTGTGGAGTCTATGGTAATCTAACAAAAAAGTCTATGGACACCTCATCCCATTTCCAAACAAGCACTAAAATAGGTTTGAGAAACCCATAAGGTTTTAGATTCTCTTCCTTTATCTAATGGAAAGTGTAATAGTGGGGCACAAAATCTAAAATGTCACGCTTCATATTCGGCCACCAGATTTTCCATCTCACGTTATAATATATCTTTATAGTTCCTAGATGAATGGACCTCTAAGAACTATGATAGAAAAACTAAACTAAAATCTTCATAGATAATGGGATGAAAAATTAATCCCTAAAGAGTATAATACCTTCATAAGGGAGATACCAACAAGAAATAGTATCCCCACAATAAAAGGTTTATATGATTCCTATAAACTCATCATCCTACTATCTAATCTGTAGAATAGACTAAAGGAGAGATAATGACAACTAAAAACTAGTCAGAACCATACTTAAAACATTATCTAGAGTGTCCAGATAAAATTGATCAAGGATCCCCATAGGTTTCCACTCTTCCTTATATTCTGAGTCAACCTATGATGGTACTTTTATACTAAGAGAATCTGTGATGGAATTACCCTTCCTTGAGGTGTAGGCGAGGTCAAAATCAAACATCTAAAGGTAGTCTACCCACCACCTCTATATGGGATTCAATTCAATATGAGAAAAGATATAGCTCAATCTCTTACAGTCAGAAAATACTATCAACCTCTTTTCAAAAAGATAATGTTTCCAACACTTAAGTGCATGAATAACTACGGAAAGATCCAAATCATGAGTGGGGTAATTATTCTCTTGTTTACAAAGATGAAAATAGATATATGCTACTACATGATCATATAGTATAATAACGCAACATATACCATTACGAGAATCATATAAATACACCACATACCCCTTATCATGATTAGGTAAGATTAGAATATATATCGATGTCAGAATCCATTTCAAATTATCAAAATAAGTCTAACACTTTACATCCCGTTTAAATTTCACCCCCTTCCTGGTAAGAGAATTCATAGGTGATTATATCTTTGATAAATCCTTAACGAACTATCGATATTATCCATCTAGACCAAGGAAGATACATATCTCAAAGACATTACATGGATCCTCCCATGACAATACTACCTTTATCTTCTCAGGATAGACTGATAAGACATGTTTATAAATCGCATTCCCCAATAACTTCACCTATTATTTCCAAAAACTTCATTTTGAAAGCTCTAACTACAAAAAGTGACTCCTCAAGATTTCCAAAACCAAACTCATATGGTTATCATGCTCATTCTTAGACCTCCAATAAATCAAGATATCATCTATAAACAAAACCAAAAAAGTGTTGATAAAATGATGGAATATCTAGTTCATCATTTCCATAAAAACTATAGGAGTATTATTCATACCAAAAGGAATGAAAATATATTCATAATGGCTATACCTTCTCCTCAATGTCATCTTCAGAATATCAAACTCCCGAACACTAAGATGATGATAACCTAACTAAATATCGATCCTTGAAAACCACTTTTCCCCTCCAACTGGTCAAAAAAATAATTCACATGGGGAAAAGTATAATTATTATTTGTTGTTACTTGATTAAAATTCTGATAGTCCACACATAAACGAACTGAACCATCAACCTTCTCAGTAAAGAGCATTGGAGATTCCCATGATGAAACACTTGGGTGAATGAAACCTTTCTCCATAAAATTATCTAAAAGAATCTTATGATCTTCCATCTCCATTGGTTCCATGTGACATGAGGTTATCAAAATCGTTTATGTATCTGACACTAAATCAATTGAAAACTCCAACTATATCTCTAGAGTAAGATTGAAAAATTCATCTGGGAAAATCTCAGGAAAGTTATGAATAACTATGGGGAGATCAACAAGAAAGTAAACCACATTGGGATTAAATTCAAAAGTAGGAAACAAACTTATGAGATCTGGGATGGAAGGTCTTTCATGACCATACCTCAGATACTGCTCTCCCTAAAACACCTAATAGATCCCATTGGTAACAAGGAACATGACACACCAATGAAAAAAATCAATCTAAACATAATGATAAATAATACAATAAATTTTGATGATGAAATCAACTGGATAAAAATTAAGAATGAGTAAATCCTAGACCTACTTCATGTCAGCTATCGATAGAGAATAAGATGTACACTAAATCCCCTTATCTTTCCTCTTTCTAAGAGGAAGTGTTAACTCCATGAAAAATAAAATCAGAACTATTGTGAGTTTAAAAACATCAATAAAATAGGAAAATATAAATGAGTGGGAGAAACCTATATAAAAAATCAATAACTATATAATATAAAACAAATGCGGTACCTCTCACTATCACCAGACCCACAAAAACCTATATTGGAGACTCATCCACTATATTAAAGTGTTTCACTCTTGAGGCATGTGGATAGATCTTTATAGAATTTGAATATTCTAGCTAAGCCATAGTTTTATTTGGAGTTAATGATCCATGACCGTAGTGAGGCATAAACATGTCCTGTAAGAACCTATCTAGATGGTCATGGCAGCCACAACCATTTCAAAAAGAGAGGAACTATGGTTACATTTCCAAAATTAGAGACTCTTGGAAGAATTAATAAAATAATAGTTTTTTGAAACCCTTCCAATACAAGACCAAGTTTCTATCCTCCTATACCATATAATCCCACCATTTGTATCATTTAGATCCTTCTTTGGGAAGGTATGTGCATAATTCCTCATCTCACCAAATTTAAAACACTTTACAGTTTACTTATTAGAATTAAACTTAAGATCATTTACATTGAAATATTAGTCCATATATTCAAACTTACCATATCAGAAGAACTTACCATATTTTCTATATCATTCCCTAGGGTTATTTTTACCACACTTTCTAAAAACTGAAAACTAGATTTTATTACCTTCAGATTTATTTGATTGATTCTTACCAATTTCTTGCCATCGGGATATTTTATTCTTATTATTTTAAAAGTACACGTGATCATTATAAAAATCGATTTATACCATTTCATCACATCAAAAAAGTTTCTCATATCTTTTAAATTCAAAATAATCCAATTCCCTTAGATATCATGGATTTAATCTTGAGTAAAAAAGATTTATTTTACTATCATGATTCCGAATAATATTTGGAATATACCTTGCCAATTGAGTGAAGTTTTAATCATACAAAGCCGCTGAATATTTCTCCTTTTGTTTTATTTCAAGTAATTTATTTTCTATCTTAAGTCTAACCACATTAAGAAAATATTTTTCAAGGAAAATATACTTGAATTCATCCCATTCCAAGGCATCAATCTCTTCTCTTTCCCTGACGTTATTGACCATTGAACACTACCAGTAAACTTCAACTTAAAAAAGATAAATAGGAAGATTAAAATTTTAATTATATAAATACCCCATGATATAGAATATCTTTTCAAGGGATTTAATTCACCTTTCAGCTACCACTGGGTCAGAAGATCCACTGAAAGCGGGAGGGTTTTGTCTCGTAAAATGGTCCACTATCATCATGTTACTTTGTGGTACCTATGATTGTTCTATTTTATGGATGTTTCTTCCATTTATAGACTATTTCAACTGATCCGTTACTATCACAAAATGTTCAATTCCAATTACCACCATTTTAGGCTGTATATTTTGAAGGATATCATTTTGTCAGTGCCTTCCTACTTCATCTTCCCTGTTTCTTCTGCAAAAAAACAATTCTAAAAGAACATATATTAAAGGAAGAAACATGGTAATATTTAAATGTTACATCATTTCAACATAAACATAATTTATAAATCATTTATTTTATTCTATTAACATCATCTGAATCCCACTAAAGTTATCTAAACTATTATCTAATACCAAATATAAGGACTCGAGCTTAATCATTACATAATATAGTTAATTCAACAAGAATTCAATTTCGTACATTCCAAAATATATTTTTGGTTTATATTTTTTTATAATTATTTCATAATTCATACATAACAACCCAATAAATTAAATTATATACTGCTAAAATATTATCCATCTTTTTCACAATACAAAAGTTTTTAAAAATAAAACATGATTTCATTTCATGAAAAATCTTCACAACATTCTGCATGACTTATTCTTTTCTTTTACCCTACCTTGAAACCTATGAAAACATTTTAAAATATGGGATGAACACAAAAATATTATTAAGGGACATAAAAATAAGGAAATGACCATTAGTCCATGAATACTTATAAACATATGAAATCATTATAAAAAAGATATACTTCTCACCCTTAAAGTAACATATACTTACTCTGTGAAAACGTGAGATTCTCATAAAAAATAGAAAACATAAATAAACCATTTAGGTAACTTGGAGCATCATTTTTTTACCATACTTATTATTTTAACCCTCATGGCTACCATATGATTTTTAACCTTCATGGATACCTTATGATGTAACCCTAACGACTACCTTATGATATAACCATTGCAGTTACACTTGGAATAACCATTGTGGTCAACTTCCAACATAAACATACCCAATGGACTAAAGGGATATCACGGACCCACCATTCATCATAAAAAATTCTTAATAACCATAAAATAATCATTAAACAATAATACTTGCATCATAAAAATCATTCCTTGAGAAAAATCATATATTAAAGGAATACTGTAAAAATACAAATGAAAACATTTTCTTTGAAAATAACCATGTAATATTTTAAATAAAACATTATGGAATAATGAAATATTAAAAAACATATCATGTATTATATTCTTTAAAAATATTCCATTTGAATTTTGTAAAAATAGTAATTAAAAGATGATTTTTAAAGAAAATTCTCTTACCTCAGGTTCAACTTCCTTAAAATGGGTTAAAACCTTCTGTATATTGGTTTAAAGAGTGTTATTAATTTATTAATGAACTATATTCATATTATTAATAGATTATATGATATTTTTATAACATAATTTCACCCATTTGTTAATAAAATTTTGTTATTTTCATTGTTTCGAGTGCGTTTATTTCATGGTTTCATGTCTGGTTCAATATGGATTTTCTTATCAAAAGGAAATAATACTCCATAAGAGAGAACACACACACACACATATATATTTATTTCATTTTAAAAAATTATAAATTAATTTAAACTCTCCATGAATGTGGTAATGAGAAATAAAAACTCATCATCCACAAAGGCGGTGAATTGACACACCATGGATGGCGATTTCATTTTTAAGAATAAAATGAGAAAATAAGAGTAATTATGATGGATATACCATTAAAAAATAAAATTATAGTATATAATTGATACTGGATTTATCATAAAACTTTGGATAGGGGTGAGGATAAGGTAGAAGGGAGGAATAATTTAAAAGAGAAGAAATAGGAATTTACCTCTTGAATATTTCTCCTTGAGAACCTCCTTAGGCACTTAGAATCAGCCTTTTTATTAGACCAAAAACACTATAATGTGGAAAGGGATGATTAGAATATAATTTTTAAGAGGATATTCAATCAATAAGTCTCAAGGTTATGAAATTAAGTGAAGCAATGAGTCCCTTTTCATAAATGAGGTGAGGGGAAATTTAGGAATTACTTAAAATATTAAAATATAATTAGTCTAATATAGGGGTAAAGACTTATAAAAGGACTAAAAAGATAAATGGGGTTAAATTTTCAACACAATAATATCTTATTTGGACTCATTCAAGATTTTTGGGATTTTTAAATATTTTAATAAAATATTGTCTTCATGAAATATTTTTTTTCAAATTTAACACTATTTATAACTATGAAGTTAAAAACATCAAAACAAAGATTAAAATTCAAAAAAAATATTTTATAATATCTTATACATTCTATAGTTATCTATATAATTCATTTGTATTCATAATTATCTCATATTATATTTATTTTAATATTTTTAATATCATTTATTTTATTTTGCAATTAAATTAATAATTAATGCATCATCATTGTGCAAGCCTTTAAGGTATTTATTTATTGAATAAAAATTTAAAATAAATTATCATTATTAATATAAATATTTTATATTTACAAAAAATATTTATTTTCAAAAAATATTCTAGAAAACCTTATATTAAAAAGTTATAATAATTAAAAACCATAGTGTGAACAACTTGACTATCTTTTAAATAACATTTTATAAAGGGATTAAAGTAATCCAAGTGGATCCAAAAGGTCCAAAATTAGAATAAAAAATATATAATGGCCAAAAATTACTAATCCAAAAATATTTATTCAAATTTTTAGGTCATTTAATGGTTCTTATAATTTTAGTTAAAATCATTTTATTGATTTTTCTTCTACTTGCACAAGCACTGCATCAGCATTGCACAGACATTAAAGTTAATTATTTCATATATAAAAATTAAAAATAAGTTAATATCATAAAAATAACTTAATTAGGTTTAATATAATATTTTATATTTTTTCATTATGTATATTTAATCATATCCATGTCAAGACAACATCTTTAATTTGTTAATTTGGCTTTTCTTACCTTACACAAGCATTACACAGGCATTTAGATAAGATTCATGCTATATAACTATAAAATTAGAAAATATCAGACAAAAAAATAAATTATACATAATTATTGTTAAAAAAATTGTAATAAAATTTTTATTACTCAATTATTATCTATAAAGAACCAAATTTGACTTTGTCAACACTATGCAAAAGTATCATCGACACCAACAAATATTTTTATACTTATCATGAAATAAATTATAATTTATATCTTTTGAATTATTTTTATACAATATTTATATTATAATATCATAATTTATTCATTACATAAGTTTAATAAATTTAATATCATAATTTATGTCTTGACGATGTCACAAAAAATACTATATTTTAAAAAACTGTATTTTTATTACGATTCACCAAAATTTTAACTTTTTAAAAAAATTATCAAAAATTTATACTAAGATCATTTCAACATGATGAATTCAAAAATATTTTTTTTCAAATTAAAATTCTATAATTTAAAAATTAATCATTTAAATATAACCATATTAGAAATTATTTTAATAAAATAATTTATTTTAAAAAAATTGCTTAACATAATGAATTTAACAACTTAATTAAAGAATAATAATAAATATAAAAACAAATTATTCTATTAGTACCTGGGTTGTTACATGTGGGTTCTTCCATACAGGGCCTCAAAGGTGTCATTTCGATAGTAAAGTGGTAGCTATTATTGTACACAAACTCTACTAAGGGAAAGTGATCCTCCTAGATCCATATGAAGTCTAACACGCAAGCCCTTAGCATATCCTCCAGCACCTAGACAGTACACTTGGTCTTACCATCTATCTAGGGGTGGAAGGATATAATCATCCTCATTTGGATCTTGAATACCTCTTGTAGGCCTCTCCACAATTGTGATGTGAACCACACATCACGGTCGGAGACAATAGTCAAGGGCCCCTCATGAAGGTGGATGATCTCTCATAAGTACAACTTCCCCAAAATATCTACCAAACTCTTCTCTCTAATAAAAAGGAAGTGTGATGACTTTGTGATTCAATCAACTATCTACCAAATAGTGTTGTGGACTCTCATTGTCTGTAGAATCCCTGTCACAAAGTCTATGGATATGTCATCCCAGTTTCACTCTTAGATCACTAGGGGATAAATCAAACCTACCAAAACCTAGTGCTTAGCCTTCACCTGCAAATAGGATAGGCACTGATAGATGAACTCATCCACACTATGACTCATGTCGTCCCACCAAAACTACCACTAAAGGTCTCTTTACATCTTCCTCACATCAGGATGTACATCTAAAGGAGACATGTGGAACTCTCTTATCACCTCCTCCCACATCATGACAGGGACCATTGTCCATACTTGGAAAAGGATGATGTGATTCCCTCCTATAGAAAATCCATCAAGTGAATCACCTGAGGATATATGGTCATGTAATACCTCACAGTCGATGTCTCCTAACTGGGACTCTCTCACACACTAGAGAAGTGGAGGAGTCAACACCATTGAATAAAGAAAATTTAAACTCTCCTTCTCAACTAGGGTTATCTACAAGGAATCTAACTACTCTAATGCCTCCTACAATAAACAATCTTGGGACTTCCTACTAAGGGAATATGCTACCATATTTACCTTCCTTGAAGTATAGACTATCTCAAATTCCTAGTCCTATAGGAACTCCAACCAACGCCTTTGTCTTGGGATCAAGTCTCTCTATGTGAAGACATACCTGAGACTGTGATGGTACGAGTAAACAAAAAAGTGTTATCCCAGAAGATAGTGCCTCCAAATCCTTATAATTAAGACTACCACTGCCAACTATAGGTCATGAGTTGTGTAGTTTTTCTCATGGGTTCTCAACTGCCTGGACCCATATGTAATAACTTCCTACCTATTCATCAACACTCAGTTGAGCCCAAATCTTAAGGCATCACAACACACTATATACTCCACTCCCTCCTCTAATAGTATCAAAATATGATCACTCTTCATACTTAGATTAAACTCCTTGAAGTTATTATGGAACTTCTTAGTCTA
Source organism: Viscum album (assembly GCA_963277665.1). NCBI lineage: Eukaryota > Viridiplantae > Streptophyta > Magnoliopsida > Santalales > Viscaceae > Viscum > Viscum album. Next base: position 411,644,208 of record OY728130.1, read on the forward strand.
GTTAAATGGATTCCCTTTATGTTTCAGGGCGGTCAAAGAGGTTTCAACCCTAGATAATTCTACTAGAAACCTTCGGTGGTACCCTACCAAGACAAGAAAACTCTACACCACTAATATTCTATTGGGTGGCTCCCAAGAAATCACTACATCGATCTTCACCAGGTCCAAATATAATCCATACTCAGAAATAACATTCCCCATAAAGTTAACCTCAAGGATCTATAACCGACACTTCGAGAGCTTACCATAAAGATGGTGCTCTTGAACCAAATCTAAGACCATCCTAAAGTGCTCTGTATACTTATCCTCTAATGAAAAGTATATGAGTATGTTATCAATGAAAACAACCACAAAATGTTCCAATTATGGATAAAAGATCTGGTTCATCAAATCCATAAACACAATGGGGGAATTAATCACACTGAAAGGAATCACTGGGGACTCATAGTATTTTTAGCAACATCAGAATGCCAACTTAAAAATATAACCCTCGTAAACTCTCAACTGGTGGTAGCTGGACTTGATATCAATATTCAAGAACCACCTCACACCTCTCAACTAATTAAATAGGTCTTAAATCCTAGGAAATTGATAATTTTTCTTTATCATGGCCAGGTTCAGGTGATAATAATCCATATAAATCTACAAGATCCAATCCTCCTTTTTCACCAACAACACTGGAGCCGCCTAGGGGGACATATTGGGTTTGATAAAACTCTTCTCTCAAAGGTCCCCCAACTGTAACCACAACTCTTGGATCTTGGTTGGTTCTATCCAATATTCCATATAAGATATCAAATCATACTCAAGATAAAATTCAATACAAAACTCAATCTCCCACCTTGGATATAGTCTTGGAAGGTCCTCAGGGAATACATCCCTAAAATCCTCCATGACTAAAGGAATCCAGATTCCTAAAGATCCCGCTACACCAAGGGATACACCCTCCAACTAATGGGTAATGGGATGCATCCTTCTTCTTGAAAACCCCACTCATCTCGCCATGAGATCTTTCTCACCCAAAAAGGAGAAACTCATCCCGTCAGTGCAAAGACATTTGACTTGTATATAGTGATAGTAAATCTAGGATAAGGACTTGGAAAACCAATCCATACCCAAGATGATGTCATAAGGTTCTATCGTGATGACCAAAATGTACAACTAGAACCTCTCTCCACCAAGAGATATCTCACACTACCTGCAAATAAAATATAGAGAAGAAGTGTTCCATGTAGGAACCTTAAGAAGAAGCTGCTTGGATAAATACTCAATAGGGAGATATGGATCTCACACCTAGAGTAAATATTTAAAAATAATTAATCAAAACTATGTCTAATAACACTTAAGAGAGAGTATAATAAACATAGATCATACCTCTAATCATCTCATGCTCTACTGGGTTATATGCCTCCATATCCTACAATTGTCCACATCCCCGACCTCCAACTCCCAGAGCTTAACATGGGCCACCTGGTGGTGGTGGTGGATGGGTCTCATAGTGTCATCCACCACCCACAACTCCTCCTCATAAAGATCCACCTACTCCTTTACCATATCCATATCCTAGGGGGCCACCCTACCCTTTCCTGAGGGATCCGTGATCACTACGCTACATCAACAGTGGAGGTCCATCTACTATCTTCCTACCCTCATCAGCATGTTTAGTTGGGAAATCATGCTCCATATGACCTCGACTATCACATGCATAGCACCACCCCTCTCTAGGCTTCCCTAATACTCTATGTGTTCCTTGTGTCGCACGACCATGTGCCTAAGTTTGGTTATGGAGAGTTCTCATGCACCAAGATCCTTCCAACTTTCATCTTCTAGCTGCTATAAACGACTCATACCTATAATTCCCACTACTATCCCCAAATGTAGGGAGTAGCTTTAATAGGAAGCTCCCCATCACCAGTTCCCACTCAAACACCCTGACATTAGTGGGAATGCACAAGGGTACTACACTGGCACAAATATCTCTGTGGTGAACCTTATCAAAATTCTATGCTAAGAAGTATCCATCCAAAATCATGTCAGGAGAGTGCCTATTAAGGTCTGAGAACCTCAATACATACTCTACAACTTTCATCCCTCCCTACTGCAGCTCTAGAAGCATCTGAATCTAAACTAAGTGCAAGAATGAGGGGTAGTACTCATCATGAAACAGTGACTAGAAGTCTATCCACGAGAGTATCAAATCACCATTCATCTATATAAATAGACTCCAACAGAACCTAAATCCTCTATGGAAAAGGCTGGATACCAATGCAACCACCTAAATCATTAATGTTTGGATAATCCTAAAAACATGGGTCACCAACTCTATATGATCCTCCACTTCCTGGGGATCTAGCTCACCACATAACCTCAATGAACATTAACACCAAAACTCATAGAGTATGTTAAGACTATGCGCATCCTTAGCCTTATCTGTTGCTATGATATTTTATGTGATAGGTAGGTGTGTTGCTACCTGTCCACCTAAAAGAAGGATCTCATGGGATGGACCCTGAACTGAGGCATCATCACTCATCAGATCATCATCATGATCTGAAATCGGTAACCTGGATGGATTTCATCACAGAGGCATCCTGAAAATTTAATCAAGATGCACCATGGTCAGATGAGCATATGTATACGGGGAGATAACTCAAGAAGTATAATAAAAAAGACTCCATCCTATATTTTTCATGTACCATTGATCACTATAACCAATGTCTCGACATTCTGAGTCGACAATAAGGTATTCAAGGTCTCAGTGAATGGATACATTGGCTGCTGCATTAATATTGGGTTCTATATCCTAAAATCCACACTCGATACACTTTGTCATTGTTTCCCTAAATCCCAACCAAACCCTTATAATGGGACTACTCCAAACACATTCCCAAGGAACTAACAACCTCTGATACAATTTGTCATGACCTGACCCAACAAGGCTTGATCTGCAACTACCTCAAGCCCGCCTCCATAGGCTAGGGCTAATGACAAGTACCAAAAAGAATAACTAATATGGGAGGAATTTTCATAATTTTCCTGTATGCACACACCCGGCCATATCCATTCATAAATTCTGAAAAATAATAATAAAATATGAAACATCTAGAGTAATAAACATGCATGAAAAACCTCTAGGGAATACAAAGAGTACAATGGTGAAAACTGAAAAGTAAAGGGGAAAAATACATGCCCAACCAGAAATATGTCCCAACCTGACATAATTGGAAAAAGTAAAATGCTGAGAGAGCCTAGATCCAGATCTCCAAGCCCCAACCACCGTATATGGTCAAATGCACTAGGTATACCCATGCTCCTATGTAATCATTTTCAACTTATCTTTCATCTATATAACACACGACATGTGTAGAAAAATCCCATGTAGGAGTGAGTATATACATACCTAGTAGGAAATCCTAAAAGTTAAATGGGGATTTGTACGAGACATGATAGGAATTTAAAGTTTAACCCAAATCAAGATATTAACACAAATCCAATGACATGGATATATATATATATATATATATATATATATATATATATAAGGTCAAGAAAATAATCCCAAATGAGAGAGAAAGGGGATCCATCTCGTAGCCTAACCTAGGAAAGAGTTTCATCAGTTCCAAAGGTCCATAAATGATTCCCAACATCTCATGTGTGTTTCCAAATAAGTAACTGTGTGGAGGGACCATGCCTCTCCACTGTACTACATAGTTGAGGGGGAACAATATCTATGAAGAGGACCTACGCCCTAGTGTGTCAGGGGGGTGCCACTCAGTGTAAGGAGGACCGACACCATAATTCCATTAGGGGGTACCACTCAGTAAATAGAATACTCACAACCTAACACTATATGAGGGTACCACTCAGTAGATAGAGGACCCTCACCCTAACACCATAGGGGGTACCACTCAGTAGATAGAGAACCCGCACCCTAATTTCATAGGGGGTATTACTCAGTAGATAGAGAACCCTGACATTAACTTCATAGGGGGGTACCACTTAGTAGATAAAGGACCCACACCCTAACTCCATAGGGGGTACCACTCAGTATATAGAGGACCTTTACATTAATTTTTTTAAGGTAGTGTTTTGGTAGAAAAAATTTATTATATAAAAGAAAGGGGTTACATGAGTCGAAAGGAAGACATTTTGTTTACATCCCAAACATAAAGCAGAAGAAGCTCAGGGAGAATATCATCTCTCCCGATAGTGTCCTTATCAATTCCCATGTTGTAAAGGGCATCGGAAATTCTATTCGCTTCCCAGTAAGAATGCATAGCAATGAATCTGAGGGAGGAGAGTGAGTGAAGACAGTCAATCTAGTGGGAAGTGAACTTCCAAACCAGGTGGATGGTACCCTTCCATATTTCCTAGATGATAGTAGAGGAGTCACTTTCAATCCATATGTTTTTCTAGTTGTTTAGGTTGGAAAACAAGATCTCCTGAATGACGCTGAGCATCTCGGCTTCTAGGGAGGTAGAAATACCACATGATTTGTAGAAGAAACTGATAACTTGGTCCAGATGATTTCTGAAGATGGCTCCACAACCCTTTGGGCCTGGGTTTCCCTTAGAGGCACCATCTACATTGATTTTGATCCATCCTGTGGGGGGGGGGGATACCAAAAAACTTCAAGAATGAAATTAGGGTGAGGATACTTACCTATAATCCCAAGATGTCACAGAATCACCAAATATCTGATAGAGTTGTTACACTGATCCTTCTGTATCGATGCCGCTTCCTGAGTAGTGATAATAATTCTCATTTTACCTGCATTAAGATTGAAAGAACTGTTGCGAAAAGTATATTCATTCCTACCATACCAGATCACATGCAGAAGCTCTGCAATCGCTGCCACAAAGAGGTTCTTGTTTTGTTGAGAGTCAGATGTCTCCAAAAATCTTTGAACCTGAGAGATTAGAGAACTACAAAAAACCATTTTCATTCAAAGATGTAAAAGATATAATACCAAAGAGTAGTAGCCATATCACAATAAAAAAATATGGTTAATATATTTACTATGTTGGTTACACATACAGAATTTAGAGAAAAGGTTGATTCCAAAAGTTTGAAAACAAGAGTCAGTGGGAATCCTACCATGGGAAATATGCCAAACAACAGTAAATATTGAAGGTTTAATCCAGGATTTATTGAATTTATTAAGCCAGATAAAGTTGTTCATATCATTTATGTACAAATTTATATAGAAACTCTTCGAGTCAAGCATCCCATTATGTGAAGGTTGCTAGATCAGAAAATCATCATTAATAGAGAAATGGTAATTTTTGACAATACTTTTAATCTTTTTAGGGAAAGGAGTATTTTGCATGTTCATGATGTTTTTTATGGTGTCACTTGTATGCAAAGGGAGTTGATAGGAAGAAATCAAGGAGATCAAGGGCATTTCAGTCCAGTTATCAAGCCAAAAATTAAAATTCGAGTCTCTTTTGGCCATCCATCTAGCATTAGCCATAATGGAGTTTAAGGTAAATTTATTGGATGGCCATATAGAGGACATGAAATAATTATGCATATTACTTCGGAGTTTTTCAATAAAATGATCACTAAGGAAGTCCGTAGAAGGTGATTTGTTACAAATGAGATTCTACATGAGCTTAGCCTGAAGGTCCTGGTTAAAGTTAGTGAGGTTTTTTATTCCAATACCTCCTTTTTCAATAGTCTTACAGCAAGTGGACCATGGTATAGTAACTAGTTTCCTTTCTAGAGTGTTTCCTGTCCAAAAAAAGTTTTTAATGGCAACATTGATGTGTTTTAAAAGACTAGCCGTCCATTTATAGATCATCATGGAATAGACCGGTTTAGAAACAATTGTGGATTTAACAAGACAAATTATCCCTGCCATTGAGATGTTTTTCCCTTTCCAAGGGGAGAGATGATGAAGAGTTTGATCAATGATGGTAGAGAAATGAACAGCTTTGGGTCTACCCCAAAAAATGGGAACACCAAGATAATTGAAGGGGAGAGATCCCTCTTTAATACCAATCATATTCATAATGCTATTTTTCCTACCAGGGGGATAGTTTTTTCCAAAATAATTAAATGATTTCAGCCAATTGATATGTTTTCCAGACACTTGTTCATAATGAGAGATGATGACTTTAAGGTTACTTAAGTTTCTTTTGTCCCCCTTTAAAAAAAGGATTATATCGTCAACATATAGTAAATGGGAGGGGGAATTCACATTTCTAGAAGCGGGGATAGGCTTAATATTACCATTTCCAATATCTTGGGAGATAAGACTACTAAGGTAGTATTTAGTAATAGAGAATAGGATAGCCAAAAGGGTGTCTCCTTGTCTGACCCCTTTAGAACAATTGAAGTAACCTCTAGGCGTACCATTTATAAGAATAGAGATATGAGCCGAATTAAAGAGTGTTCTAATTCTATTGATAAAAGTCTCATTGAATCAAAAATTTCTAAGAACTTTAAAAATAAAGTCCCAATCAATGGTATCAAAAGACTTTGTAATATCAAGTTTAATGGCCACATTCCCACCTCTGGTTTTCTTGTTCAATAGGTTAGTGGATTCAGAGGCTAAATAGATACAATTTTGTATAGATATGCCTTTAATGAAACCAAATTGATTCCATGAAATAATTCTATTGCTAATAGAAGAGATATGGTTGGTAATCAATTTGGTGATAATTTTAAACAGCGAATTTATTAGGGCGATGGGTCTGAAATGATTGATTTTGTCATCATTTTCCGACTTGGGAATAAGGAAAATGAATTGAGAGTTCATACCATGAGGAAGAATTCCTCTAGAGAGGAAATATTTAACCATTCGACCAACATCATCCTGAATGATATCCCAATATTGCTGGTATAACCCATTATTAAAGCCATCCGGACCTGGAGAACCATCCGTGTTAAGATTAAATACAGTATCCTTAATCTCTTGATCTAGAGGGACATTATTAAGTAAAAGATTATCCTCATCAATAACCATAATAGTTATAACCTCAGGTCGAAGATATTTATCAATATTAGGGCCATTGAAGATATTGTGAAAGTGAGTGACCACATGGTTGGCAATGATTTCATCAGTGTCAAAAAATTTCTCCCTTCCCTAATATAGGAGTGAGGTTTACAAGTTTTTTTAACTTTTTGAAGAGCATTGTAGAATTTTGTGTTTCCATCCCCTTTGTACAACCATTTGGTTTTGAAGATTTACTTGAGGTTATCTTTAAAGTTAAGTAGAGTAATCAATTTGGGAGAAATATTAATTTCATGTAGGGAGTTTTGAGAAAAATTAGATGAGATGTTATGATTTTGAACTTGATTAATATCTTTTTCTAAAGTGGAAATATTATTATCTATTTCATCTTATTTCGATTTACACCAGTTTTTGAGGATTTGTTTTAGAATTTTTAGTATCATAGGACAGGAAAAAGAATCATTATTTGTGTTCATGCTAGTCTAAGAGCTTTTAATAATGCTCGCACAATCTATGTTAGTAGACCAGTCAATGTTATATCTAAAAGGATACTTTGGTTTTATGCAGTTGTAGGATAATCTAACCAGAATTGGGTGGTGATCAGAAGAAATTTTGTTAAGGGTGATACTGGAAATGTTGTCCCATTTATCAAGAGAAAAATCGTTAGTGAAGGATCTTTCTAGTTTTCTATCCACAGTCTTATTATAATGATATTTGTACCATGTAAACTTAGCACCGATTAGTTTAACCTCTATAAGGTTATTATGTTCAATGAACTCTTTGAATTCCCTAGAAGATATGGAATCATGAGGTGGGACCATTTTTTCACTAGAATATAGAATGTAATTTAAGTCCCCAATAATAAACCAGGGTTTTTGAATCAAGATACTAATTTGGGTAATTTCAGTATAAAGAGATCTTCTATCCTGATATCTATTATGATCATAAAGTAATTAAAATGTGTGTTTGTTCAAACATGTAATCACAAGTAAAATATTGATTAGAAGTGCTAAAAACATTGACATTTTGAAGGGAAGAGTGAGAAAAAACCCATAAGGATTCAATTTAGAGGTTATTAATGAAAGTACCTACTAAGGAGTAACCAGGGGAAAAGAGTGCTGAAATATAGAAGCAAAATTAATTTTGGGCTCAAAAATAGCAAACAGTTTCGGTGTGTGAGTAAAAATAAATCTTTTCAGTATATTAACAGTGTCATTGTTTGCTATCCCTTGGCAGTTCTAGAAAAGAACATTCATTTATACCTATTTTTTGTGGGGTTGTCCTTTTTCTTTTTAGAGTCCGCAACCTTTTCTCTAGTTGATAATCCTGTAGTGTTTTCCTTGTGCTTATTACCATATTCTACCTATATTGAAAAGGGGGATCCAAGGAGGTATTAGTAGAAACAGAAACATTTTCACTCCTAGTATCACCTTTCTTGTTAGCATCTACCTCAATCTGTTTGTATGGAGCTGTAGAAGATGTAGATGTTTTGTTCTCAGCCTCTTTTAGAGTGGATTCTCCATCAAGAGGAGGGGATCTATAGATCCCTTTTTTCTCAGGATTATTTTCATTTTCCTGGGTCTTGATAGGAGAGGACAACAAATCCATTTTATATCCCTGCATCAACATGTCAGACTTGCATTCCTATTTAATTGGTGAGGATTTACCTGTTTCAGAAATACTGTTTTGAGTGTCCAGTGTTGCAGAAGAGGGCAAATAAGTGTCATAAGCCGGAGAGTGAACTATTTCCAAAACAGAGTGCATTAAATTATTATTTGTAGAGGTTTGTTCAGTGGGGTCCAGGCCTGTTTCCTTCAGAGGTGTGCCTAAAATAAGAACAGTATCCTCTGAAGGGGTTTCAGATTTTCTAGGGGATGCTTGGGGATGTGATACAATTCCAAATATATCATCCTCAAGGTCATTTCAAAGTATCTGTTCTAAGTTTTCAGACTCTTGTTCATCAACCATATTAGGCCAATATTTTCCTTTTTTAGGAATCAGTTGCTCAAATTGGTTGTTTTTTACAACCCATTTCTTCTCTTTTCTTTTGGAAGATTCAGGTTTTTCAGGTACAATTTAATTTCCCCTACTATATCTCCTAACCTCTATCCATTCATTGTGGTTATGAGGAGGAGGAGGTTTTTGAACAAACCTATAGTTATGGACAATATGACCAACCAGTAAATAGAGTACCCACACCCTAACTCCATAGGGGGTACCACTAAGTAAATAGAGTACCTACACCCTAATTCCATAGGGGGTACCACTTAGTAAATAGAGGAATTTCACCCTAACGCCATAGGGGGTACCAATCAATAGATTGAGGACTCACACCCTAGTCCTTCAGGGGGTGCCACTCTAATGATCATGCATGATCACTACCATCATCGACCACCACCTAAAGAAACATCACACTCAGAACATATTGCATAAAATCTCTAAATCCACCACAAAATCCACTATTTTTTCTATATGAAAAAATAGGATAGGCTACTCGTGGGCTAAAATTAGTGTCCAAACAAAGAAGATATGAGAGGTAGAAGTTTACTCAAAAGGGAGATAGGGATACATGATGTGTAAGGGGACCCACACAGTGTGTGGTCTCACCCTACTATTTGGTCGTGTCCTAGAAGGTACATAGATAACTATCCATGTAGCCTTACACGACGTGTAGGTGGACTACACAACATGCCTCAGTCTCCCGAGGCCCTACCCATGCTCCCGGCTGTGTCTGTGAAACCTTAGCCTATGTTTATGTGCTTCAGTATGCAGTGCTTCCTCCCATGAGAAGTTCTTAGAATGTCCTTAGAGATGTGTCCATTTACCCTAGATGTGTGCTGATACACGCCATGTGCCTAGTCATGCCTATGTTCGTATACTCCCAGAGTACATGTTGGGTCTTCAGCACTAGGTCACACAGTATGTGGAGGTCCCACATGGTGTGTGATATTTAACTCTCCTGAAACACTAGCCATTACATCCAAGGGGCTACACAATGTGTGTTTATCCCAGTATACGCCGTGTAGATAGGTTTTTAGTAGAAAGTTAGATATGCTTCTGGCATTCCAGATCCAACCTCACCTCCTTGATTTTTTCCTCTAGGGCACCCAAAATCAAAGGGGAATCCTCTGATCTTAATTTATGTCCATCCAATGGCTATAAAAAATGTTTCTATTGATTTGTACAAAGCCTGCATGAGGCCTCCTCACACCGCCACACCTCCTGCCATCTCCCATCACCTCACCGATATTACAATACTCGGTGGAATCACCATCATCCCTCAAATAAACCCAAAATATCCTCTGATCATTGATCCATTCATCGAATTCTAATCCATCATGGATTTGGGGGTCTGATTGCCCTCTGTCCTACCCGAAAATGTTGAACCGAGACCCTATAGGCCAATCGATGAAGAACATAAAGAACAGGTAGGGAAAAATCACCCAAAAAAGGTGTAACAATTGTTGTCCAAGCGCTCTTAGCCAACAGATAAAAATTGGGCTTCTTTATGTGACAAATGTGGCACAGTGGATATAGATTTAATAAACAATTGCAAATTGGTATGTAGTTGCATATAAAGTCTTGTAATTGATGTAGATTAAAGGAAAAGGATGATCATTCTCAATCTATTTAATAAATTGGGGTCCATAAATTGATTAGTCCTACCTCAATTCAGATCGTTCATAGATGAAGAACACACTATCCAATGAATGAGATTAGTCGTTGTGTTTGTTGCACCTCGATTCTCCTCGATCCAGAGTTTCATCGTTGTCTGATTTTAATTCGCCAATGAGAGGGTGGAAGGAACTCCTCTCAATAATCTTAGGGTTATGCAGCTAACCCTGATGATCTGTCATAACTGTTTATTTAAAGATAAATTCTATTTAGGTTATTTAATAAAATAAATAAAATTATTTAGTTATTTTTAATTAAATTCACTCTCCAATGGACGCTTTATCCGAACATCCCACATCAAACAATTTTAGGTTGCGCCTAGGGTAAACCTTACATTTCAAATTCTACCATGGTATCATATTTTCGATCTAAGTCTATGTTTAAGATTGATCCCATTTTCTTTAATAAATCATGCATGTGTGATATAAAATATATTTAATATTTTTATAAAATTAATTTTAGCTACACTAGGCCTCAAAATTGCACATCATCTCAGCGCCTGGCTCTGGAAATATTTCAAGATATATTTAAAAGTCTTACAAGGAAACAATCGGGCCTCTAAAACTATCTTGTGGATGCCCTAAATTGAACAGATCCAAAAAATGGTTTACCCTTTAATTCTCCCATAATCTATACCCATACTCCTTAAATCCTCTTGACTCGTTGAACATATTCCAGAGTAGTCACATCCACTATACATGGATTCCTCTTCTATCCAAAAAGACTACAGTGTAGCCATCTTTCCATGATGTGGACATGTCAAATTTTATAGTGGCACTAAAACTCATCAAAAATTATTACGAAAGGCACGTACGTCATAGTTCATTTGATTGTGGTGTGTCTTGAAAACTCTGAGTCCCACATCAGAAATTCCTCTAGAATTGTAGTGCTATATCAAATAATTTTCCCTAACGTTGTTTCAAAAATATCTCATTGTATCGATATGTTTCATGAAAACTTCACTATGGTGTTTCCCTACATTGTGTCCTACCTTCACAAGAAACTATTCCTGCATGCATGGGTACTCACATGAACACTCACTTTTACAGAATTCTCAACTATGCGGCACTTGAGCTCAGCCACCAGCTTGTCTAGAGGATGATCGAGTGCTAGACCTGAGTGGTCTTGGCCATATTTTTGGAACCCTACAACCTTTATTGTAGTGTATCCAAGAAAACTGTGGTGTGGAAAATAGTTGTAGTGACCCTTTGTAATATGAAATGATTTCCTCTATGGTGTAGCTAACTTCTGTATGGTGAAAAGTTCCCAAAGACATAACATATTATGGCATAAAGCAGGGTTTATGGTGTAGGGTCTGTCTTCCAGAAAGATCACTTCTTCCACAACTTCAAAGCACTTCATAGTAATGATGAATCAACAAGAATCCATAACAATAATAATATAATAACTTTATTACCCTTATTCAACTTTTCAACAAACACACCCTACAAAAACTTCAAATAGGGGTTTGGACAACAGATCACATAGTTCGGTAAATAATACACCAATCATGTGAGAGCCACTGGAGGCAACTGGATGACTTACCTGGCTTAGCCACATGGTTTAACAAACCATGAAACAACTGAATAAAATTCCTCTATTAAAGGTCTATATCACTTCACACAGCTTCTTCATGGTTACTAATAACCATGTTCCAACACTCCAAGCTAAAGAGAACTCATACGGTTTCTACTATATTTCACACAGTTTGGACCCAACCATGCACTACCTGTGCAAAAAAAACACGCAAAAAAAATTAAATTGAATAAATCCCTACGTGAGGATCATTACATGGTTTCCCTTAAACTATTCACACTAAACATATGATATAAGAAAATTTCCAAAATTTTAATTTCTAAACCTAAACTTCTCAAAAACTTAAATGAACCCAAATTAAAATAAAATAAAATGAAATAATAAAAAATAGTGACTGGGGGTATCATAATTCTCCCCATCATGCCACTTTATGACCCCATAAAGTCCTTGGTCTAAGTATAAGAATTTTTGATAGGGGAAAACCTCAATACACAACTAAAAGAGGTGGGAGGCATAGGAAAATATAAATAAGGTACTTAGAAAATGGAAACACCAAACATAACTCATCCTCCAAAGACCTATAAAAAACTCTCCATCAGCACCAACCAACCTTAAGCAGAAACATGCCACAACCATCCAAATAAATCTATAAAAGGATGGAGACCAAATATAAGTCACCCCACTATTTATAATTGATATAAAATGGTGAAGTAATTACAACCTCTCCTACCATGAAATAATCACTAAGACAACTGCGATTCCACTAATAATCAATGAAAATAATATTATTCCATCAACCATGAAATCCACAAAGTCTTTCTCAAATCTAAGAGGAAACACTATAAAAAGATAACATTAAACCATTAAAATACATCCCATGTCACCAAAAGGGAAAATAAACATCAATCAAAGATATACCAAAACAATAAAATGATATGGGCTCTAACCTTGGGTAATAAAACTGAGTGGAAGGGGATATCTAAGACCTCATACCTGGGTTTCCCTCTCATGATGAACCTAACCAGATTAAAACCAACACTAAACATCACATAATCTCAATGGGTTCCATGTCTATCATAGCCACCTAAAACAATTTCCAAGGCTTTCCCATGCCCAAACCAACAAACGAACCTCACACATAGCTCTCAAAAAAAGTTAGTATCATGAGAATAATCATGCAAGGAACAATAAATGAGGCATGGACTTTACAAACAACCACTACTCAATAAGAGCATCCAAAAAGGTCTCTAAGAACACATACGATAAGAGGCACCTCAAAACCAAAAAGGCTCTAAGCCTATCAAACAAACTTCCCAAAAATTTATTATCATCCCTATTAAGAACCCCTCCCTCAAAAGGTACCCCTCTTGGGTTGGAAATAAAGGAAGAAGGATAATGACCCCTGATTCCTATCTCCAGTAGGCCCTGGGTTGGTGACTAGCACTGAGGGTATAAAAATATCACATATGGGAGGAATTTCCCTCTATATAGTAATATTGAGAGATACGAAAAATAAATTACATGAAAATCCATAAAAAAATATAAAATAAAGTAACCCAAAACTATCCCACAATTAATGTACAATGTAAAAAAATGAAAGAGTGTACAAATAAATACCCAAAAGGAAAGCTAAGATAGTGACACAATAACAATCTAAAGGTCCAAGATAGTAATGTCCATCACGATCCACATATTCCTCCTAGAAACCTAAAAAATAGTTTATATATATGTAGCGTGATCATACAAGTATACTCAGTAGGATCACACCCAAATTCTCTCATGCACATTTGAAAAGAGAATACTAATACACCAATTAGAAAATAGTAGAACCAACAACACCTAAATAGATCAACTAACCAAACCCATCCTTATCATAGCATGCTCACCAAATAATGCATCCAAGTATAGTAACATAATAAGAAGCATATCGATAAAAGTTACCATGTATCATGTTCCTACTAGTTTACCACAATCACACCCCAACATCATATGCGAAGACGCTCCCATATCTTTTTTATAACATATCTCACCCAAAGACACTGGGTCCATCGCATCACATCTTGTCCAAAGACACATGGGTCATCACATCACCTCACATATTTCCTAATGACACTAGGGCCATCACGTCACAACACATATCACCCAAAGACACCTGGTCCATCACATCACATCAATTTACATAACTAGAATAGTAGGGTATCATGAACATGAAGTACATAAACCTTGTGATCTCCTCTTACCATGAAAAAACCCACTAAAATCACATCCTAATCCCATCAAAAAAGAATTGTTAATGCACTTTTGACTTCTAACTATCACAACATGTTCATATTAAACTCACCTATAAGAGATAGCAGGAAAGAGGGGTATCTATCCATCAATCCTCACCACTAATATGTTGGAAAAAACACCCCCAAAATATTTGGTTGTCGACACACAAGCCCGGACTATGAGTTCACAATAAGAGTCCCAACCAACTCACAACATAACCACCAATACTCATAATAATCGCCATTTTCGCTACCACCACTAGATACACAACACCACACAAGAATCCACAAAACACACTCCACCTTTCATTCAAAATTAATCCAAACCATAGGAACCCTCTAAAAATGGAAGAACCTCTAAAAAAACTTCTCCTTGAGCCTCTACATCATGGTCAGCCTCTCCATGTCATAGATTCTCTCCTCCATGGCGTAGCCTAAGGATTCAAACCGCAGGACCCCTCTAAGATGAAATATAAACTTCATCTCCTATGTTTACCCTCCAAAATTCTTGAGACCTCAACCAGAAACCTCCTCCACTAGAATTCTTAGAAAGTAATAGGTCAGAAGGTCTGAGTCTTTATATCAGATACCTCTCAAACTATTATCACACTTGAGAATCAAAAAAAATATGAAGAATAGAAGGTAGAGGAAGGGTCTAAACATCCACATTTTGAGATAGCTATCAAGGATCATGTTACAACTGAAACACTACCACCAACTAAACACATTAAGAAAAGACAAAAACATTCACCAAACATCCCTCACAGCTATATCTTTTACATCAGCCACAATCCACCACCCTTTTAGATAACCATATGTACCACCATCTCATCCTCAATATCCCAAGATAGTGGTCACCATAAACATCAAAAAACGCTTCCCCAAGCATAAAAATAAAGGAATTCCAATTTACACATTGAAATGTTATCTTTTTTGGGTGGAACTAACTCACACACATAATTTTAAACATATAATAGTATAACATTTTTTGATTATGAATTAGGTTTTCCCCTATCTATATGCCAAAATATTTAACATGCATCACATTATAAATGAAAAGAACATTTCATAATCAATAATATCCAAACATCACATCAGTTGGCAGAGAAAATTAAGACAAAACTCAAAACAACTTCAGGTACTAGGCACACATCTGCATCTCCCACTCCCAAGTACTCTCCTCTAAGAAATCATGCCTCCAAAACAAAAAAATCAAAGGAATGGTCCATCCACACATCACCTTCCCCCGATTATCTTGGATCTCTACTAGATTCTCCATGAATGTCATCTTCCCAATTAATGACATGGGAGACATCTTAAATATTCTAACAGAGTTGAGAGATCTGGAAGATGTTGTGAATCTAGTTATGTCGTAGTGGGATTTCCAATCAATAATACACCTCACCAACATGATTCAACACCTCAAATGGCCCAAAAAAACAGGGTGATAATTTAATCCCCCTTCTAAAATTTCACTAACTACATCATGGAGAAACCTTTAAGAACACATTATCTATAACCTAAAACTCCAAGGGCCTCCACCTGCAATCAACATAAGAATATTTTAGGTCCTACACTACTCTCATCCTCACATTAACAACTTAAACCTTATTTTTTGTTCTCTACACCACATTAGGAATGAGAAATAAAGACTCCCCAACCTCATCCCAGGACAATGAAGAGAAACATGGATGCCCATACAAAGCCTAAAATGGGGTCATGCTGGTGGATGAGTGATAGTTGTTGTTATAAGAAAACTAAACAAAAAGGTAAGTTATTTTCCAAAGATCCATATAAGTCCAAGACACATGTACACAACATATCCCCCGACATCTGGATAGTCTGATCCATTTTTCCATTCATATGAGGATGGAAAGCACTTTTGAGGTATAACTGAGTACCAAAAGCATGCTGCAATCACCTCCAGACTCATGAGGTAAAATGGGTGTCTTGATCTGAGACAATGGACCTCAAAACTCTATGTACCTTCACAACCTCATCAACATAACTCCTTATCATAACATCAATGGAACCCAACTCCTTGATCTCTAGGAAGTGAGGAAATTTCATCAACATATCCATGATTACCCAGATAGCAGCACATCCTCCCTAAGTTTTGGGTAATCCTATGATGAATTATATCGAGATTTCATCCCACTTACACTTGGTGACATCCAAAGGGTGTAAGAAACCACCAGAACATGGTGATTATCCTTTACCTATTAGAAAACTAAACATCGATCCAGAAATTATACCACCACATGTTTCATCTTGGGCCACCAAAACTACATCCTCAATCTAGTGTACATTTAGATACTCCTAGGTGTACTGCCAAAGGTGAGTTATGAAACTCATGAAGGACTCACTCACACATTTATATCAGAACAGACAACCTCCCTTGAAATATCATCTGGTTCTGACCATCCCTCTAGATCATCACCATAAACAACACGATCATGTATCACCTTTTACTTCAAGTCTCTCCACTACGATTTCTCCAATTTCTGTATCATGGAAGACTAAACTATCATTTGAAACAAGAAAACTCCATCACCAAAAACCCTTTTATCTAAGTGAAGGGCTTCTAACTCCTACAATTCTCTCCAAGAATCTCCAGACTTCTGTACAACATCCTTTTATGACTTCCTAATTAAATAATTGGCCACAAAATTCCCCTTTCCTGACGTGTAGAAGATTTCAAAGTCATAGTCCTAAAGAAAATTCATCCACCTGGATTTCCACAAAATCATTTCATGCTGAAAAAATATATACCACAATCTCTTATGATTAGTGAAGACCATGAAGAATTATACAATTAGATAATTTCACCACAACTTTAGTGTAAACACAACAACTTCTATCTCCAGATCATGGGTAACATAGTTACTATCATGGGGGAATAACCACCTAGACCCATGAGAGATCATTGTATTATTCTATGTAAAGATGCATCCCATGCCCATTTGGTAATCATTACAAAACACCTAAAACATCACCCCCTCCTCAACAAATTAAACACTAGAGAATTGATCAATTTACCCTTCATATATTAAACCATTGCCTAACACTGATCGGTCTAGATAAAAACTTGGTCCTTCCTGGTTAAATTTTTCAATGGAACTGAAATCCATGATAATTTGGGCATGAAACACCAATAATATCCTATAATAATAATGAATATATGAACCTATTACGTATTTTTGGGTTCTAACTAAGAAACAACTACCTCAATATTTGATAGGTCCACCACCACACCTTTTTAGGACACCACATGCCCAAGAAAATAAACCCCTTTTGTCCATAACTTATACTTTGAAAACTTTCATAGAGTTAGAAATGTTAAATAACTTATAATAAATCTTTGATATTATTTGATTCTACACCACTGACTTCAAGTAGATCAAGATATCATTAATGAACACAACTAAAAACTTATCCATGAACTCTTGGAACTTGGAGTTCATGAGCCCCATGAACACACCTGACATATTTATGACACCAAAAGACATAACCATGAACTAAAAGTGCCCATAATTTCATATGAAGGCAGTGTTTGGGATATCCTCCTCCTTCACCCTCAACTAATGATATCCAGACTATATATTGATCTTATAAAACCAACTCGTTCCCTTTAACTGGTTGAAAATATCATCAATAATTGGAATAGGGTAATGATTTTTTATATTCACCTGATTCAATCTCCATTAGTATATACACAACCTCATACTACCATATACCTTCTTGGTGAATAACATTAAAGTGCCCCACAATAAAAAATTAGGTTGGATGAAACCCTTCTACATCAGATCATCTATTTGAATCTTCATCTACCATAACTCAGAAGGATTCATATGATAAATATCCATCAAAATCAGAGAAGAACTATGATATAGGTTTATCTCAAACTCAGCATCATGTTAAGGAGGTAGCATCACAACCTCCTTGGAAAAAAATCCCGAAACTCCTTGCAAATACTAGGAGCCTCCTCCATCCTAGTGTCCACTGATTCCATAGATAACTCATCCATTAAGGAAAGAAGGGGGTCTATATGTGTACTGCCCATATGAAAAATCTTATCACCAATGAAAACTGCATGCTTATCATCCACATATGAGAAAAGTACTCTATAAATATTTAATAATACCATTCATGAAATATAACCATTCAATGTTGATAATGACATCATATAGCTGTATTTGAAGCAAGAAGAGATCCACGCATGAGTGATGTGGCCCCATCATCAGTCTACACCCCTGACACACATCAAACAAGCTAATATAGACTCATAATGGTGTAGTCAACCTAAGGGGAAGGATAATCCTCTCAACATCTAGTCCCAGAGTAGATACTAGATTGGGTGCAAGAACGAAGTGTAAAGCTCTTAAATCAAACAAGCCAAAAATAAGGGTAGATGGAAAACTGATTGTATCTTGAATGATCTTTGGACCCACTGGCACTGACACCTCCACTACATGAAACTTTCTATGACTAGTTTCTTTGTCCCTTTTCTAATGACCACCTACACAACCACACTTAGGTCTAGTACCTAAATATGACGAACATACTAAGGTTGGCCTCTGACTACCCTATATCTTATTATCAAAGCATAAATCTGCTACCCCTATAGCTGAAACTGCCTAACAAGTAGCAGCTACTGAAACTGGAACTAAAACTGACCACCTCCACTATACTGATTTTTAAGAGCCATAGGGCACTAATTATGATGATGGATATTGTAATTCCACTACCCCAGTTACCCAGAGTCGGTGCATTATTACATAATAATGGAATGATCACAAGGGATCAAATCCCGAAAGATCGATTATTTTAGTATCCTTGGAAGTACTACATACATTCATAAGTTTTAAATTATATTATAAAATGAAAAACAACAACAACATTGTCTCCATTTTCCACATTCATATCCTTTAGACTATCCCGGTGGGTCAATCATAATATAATTCTTCGCATCCTGGGAAAAGTAAAACATAGAAAGGGGTGATCTCAGATGCTCAGTAAGGATAACAATATAGTGTAAACTTTCATAAATAAGAATAAACATTTAAGGCAATGTATAAGACTAAAACACAGGCCTTTTAAAGTTAAACTTCATCATAATATAGAAAAGATAAATCAAATAATTCCATTTACTTATTCACATGAATATTCTACTAGTCAAATAATCACATGTAATATCAGTAGCCAATTTCATAATGATGGAATGTATAATGCCAGACTTCATAACTACATAGTCAAGGCCTTGTGCCAAGACTACAAATAATATTTTGTCAAAGCCTTGTGCCAAGACACTTGTTTGTCTCATGAGACCTACCAATGCATCGAGGAGTTATAGCGAGCTCCACCCATCACTTACTAAGTCCAATGCATTCCTCATATGAAAAGGTTTAAACATAACATAAACATTTGTATTAAAACTAGCATACAAAATGTCAATACTTTATCCATAAACCATGAATGGTATAAAAATAACACATCCACAGTTAAAAATATCACAAAACCTTCAATATAGTATGAAAGATTTGTATCATAATAAATCAACCTCGATCAATAATAATATCCCATAAAGGATGAGGACAAATTTGAAAATTATTAGTAAGAATCTTTGATAGAAATATCCCTTTTTCATGAAAACATTTAATAGTCTCACTATTTATCAAGAAGATGTTTAAAATATATTTTTGAATAAAAGTGTCCCATAACATTTTGAAAAATTTAAAAGGAATTTAAATTTTAAAAAATTAATGTCCATATAAATAAAACCTTAAAACCATGTTTAAAACATGGACATTAATGAAAAATATTTAGAAGAATAAAATTTTAAAACATTTAAAATGATATTTTATTTAGAGTTCCTAACAAAATGAGAGATGCTTGAATACAAATAATTGAGGTAATAAAAACTTTATAATATCATGATAATAAAGGTATTCATGATATACTATGTCAAAGTACATTATATACACCAAATAAAAGTGAATTGTCGCATAACAACAAAGAAGTCTCAATGGAATGTAAGTTGAGATGAATTCATTTATAAAGACCATATCCTTAGGTTAAGGATAAATCAATGAAATAATTATGTGTGAAAAATATAAATACACTCAATAAGATTGGATATTCAGTTTAAATCAATCAGAGGACATTCACACATATTATTGTAAAAACAACACCAATGACTTGGATTTTTAACTCAATGAATAGAAATTGAGTCAAAATTACTCTAATCAAGTTTATATCGGTGACTTGAGAATTTATCAATGGAGTGATTATGTGTATAAAAATTATATCCACACAAAGGGGAGTGGAAATTACTACATAAGTAAATAAATAGTGATTTCACACATAATCTTGGAGTAAAGAAATCAATGAAGTTTGTGTAAAACCAAATGAGTGGAAATTGAAATTTGAAATTCACTTACCGATTTGGTAACTTACGAAAAAACACCCCATGAAAGAATAATCATCCAATGATGATGTAAATACCCATAAATTAAAGTATATTATTCCAACAACACAATCATGGGCAGTACATACAGCACACAAAAGGTAATAGTGGTAAATATAGCATGAATTACATGGGAATAAAAGTGAGATGAAAACCCCTTACCTTGTACTTTTCCTTAGTCAAGGGTACGTTAAAATCTTTTATAATAGTTAAATAATTGTTATTAAATTATATAAGAACCACATACATAAATATTATATCATATAAGATCTTATAATATTGCTTTGTTAATAATATTTTAGTAGTATCATTGTTTCGGGTGTTAACTGATTCGTTTTCCTTTATATGTTTTGTTATGTAAGTCATGTTTGTTATGGATAAAATGTATTTGATTCATATACATAATGATATAAAGTCTTTAAATATTATTTTTAATCATCAAATGAAAATTAGTCTTGAATGGTTATGATGGGGAATGACATCTCATCACGTTGTGGAGATGGCAAGTCGTACGTACGCACGAGCGACAATATCATTCTTTTGATTGTGAAATAGTATATAATTGGATGGTATATCATATATACAGAATAATTAACGTGTTATATTTATTATTTAAATCAGTTATACTCATTATTATACCCATCCAAATAATGAATTTTTTGAATAACAAACTACACCATAACGTGGAGACGGTAAGCCGTACGTACACACGTATGGTGACTTTGTCATTTATAGGATGGATAGAATAACGAATATGGTTGTACCATATTTATAATAACATATTAGTATGTAGAAGGTACTTTATTAATTATTTTGGTATGTAAACAGCAAAGAAAGAGGAAGTGGAAGAAGAAAAGAACTTGAAAGAGGGTGGTGAAATTATTACCTCTTCCTCGGGTGTTTCCTTTTGAGTTGATCAAAAGGGATCCTTAGATTGGATTTTTGATCAAAGTAAGTCCTATAGGTTTAAGTTAAGATAGTTGAGAGGATATATGGGTAGTTTTTTGACTGGAAAAATGTATTTGGAGGTGTCAAATTAAGATAAGGGGAAGTACCCTTTTATAAGAGAGGTGAGGGTCACTTTAGGAAAATCTTGAAATATTATTTTATAATAAAGCCATTTTCGGTTTCTAATGGCTCCAAAATGATTTATTTTGAGGATAATGTGGGGATGGGTCGCAAACCTCTCAACCAATAGGTTTTATATAGGTTTAGGTCACCATATTAACCTTATCGTTTAGATTTAACTCTTAGTTAAATAGTTTGACATTTACCATGTCTCTTTGTATTTTTATATTATATGGTTAATAAACTTACTATAATAATACAAGTGAACCAAAAGTGGTTAATTATTAATATATATAACCTTATATAAGTCCTTTGGATGAACCTTATATTTTTAGGAATATTATATCAATTAATAATGTAGTATTGTTTTTAAAAACTCAATTATATCAATTCTGACACTATTTAGTATTTGATTTTTTTGAAAGCCATAAAAAATTTATCACTTAGAATAAAATTTATTTAATAAACCATAACATGTCATATTAACCAATAAAATTATTTTAATTCATCAAAAGTCTCAATTTATATTTATTTTGATATTTATAATATCAATTATTTTAATATTTCATTAATATGGTAATTACTGTATCATCATTGTGTCATAAATAAATTAAATTATTAAATTTATAAAAATTATAAATAAAATACCATTATGTAGGAAATATTTTTATATTTATAATGAATATTTATAGTCAATTATATATTGTGTATAACCCTATATTAAAAATTTTTTGGTTATTAAACTTTGAATTTAACTCTTTTAACTCTTCTTTAAATAAAATAATAATAAATGTGCTAATCTAATACAAGTGGTCCAAAAGGGATAATATTTTATTCCTAAGGTTTTTTTTGGTATAATTAAACTTATACAATAGAATTAGGACATGTTTTAGGTAATTATAATATCATTTTTACCCTTAATTACCCTATTTACTTTTAATCATGCTAAATAAAAGCAAAAAAGTTATTATTCACCAAAAATTATTTTCATCTTATTGAACCAAATTTTACTTACTGATGTCAATATTTTCCCTCAGATTTTTTAAATTCAACTCACATAATAGTTAAAATTATGTTTTATGCAAATTTGCAAATGCTCCTAGAATGTGGGTAAAAGACAGTAAAAAGTTTAATAAAATTTTATACATCTAATTTTATTATAAAAATGACTCAAATGAATAAAATTGAAATAATACAGGTATTATGTATCTGTATTGAATTAAATAAATAAAATAAATAGTTATTTAGATAAAAATTCGGTTTTTAAACAATAACGCAGTGTTTTCACTATTCATCAAAAGTTGAATGTTTTCAGAAAAATACCAAAAATTCACCCTAAGCTAATTTTGATATTAAAAATTCAAAAATGAATTCTATTTTACCAAATTAAAAACATATAATTATCATTAATTAATTTAAAATTAATTCCCGTTGTCAAAACCAAAAAGCGGGTTTTTAAGAAGTAAAAACTATCAAAAGATTGACATGTGTTTTTGTCAAATTTAAATGTGAAATTACTTATAATGACCTAAATTATATTAAATGATAAAAATATAATCATATTATAATTCCAAAACATTCAAATTCATAATTTAACACTATAAATTATTTTGATTAAAAAAGTTGTTTTCAATTAAAATTTAGTATTTTCACTATTCATCAAAATATGAATGTTATTAGAAAAGTACAGAAAATTTATCAAAAATAAATGTTTATTTCCCGATTATAAAGAATAATTTAATTTCATTAAATTGAATATATAAAAGTTTCAAATATTAGTTTTAAAAATGGTTCTCCATTAAAAGGTGGTAAAATTGCATTTTTTGAAAAATACTTCTTTTATCTGAAAAATGAATTTGTTCTTATATTATGTCTAATAAACACATAATATGGATTCTAGAATTATATGGAGTATATAAAATTAAAAATTCAGTTAATATTATTCATAACCGCTTTTTGAACGACTAGTTTGGTAAGTCGTGGTGCGCTTGAACTCAGTGTTGTGTGTAGTGCAAGCTGTTGAATTACTTTAAAGAAAATAACTTACTATAAAATCTTGGGTTGTTACATTATTCCCCAATTTTATAAATTGCATCATCAAAATTTTAAAATTGGGCTTGGTAACTTTATTGAAAGTCCAACATCAGAAAAGTAGTCAATAAAACTATCACTTTAAAAGAAAGAAAGAGAAGTACAAAGGTCACCCGAGATAACCCATACTAGGATTCCATGTAGGAAAACATGGATATGTAAGATAAAATAAGTGTCAAGTTCTGATGGATATTGATATAAAACATGATCAGGAGAAAGTTAACAACAATAAAACCACAAACTTGTGATGGGATAAACGATCATTAGTTTCCCAATAGGAAAAGTAAACGAACAACTTTTTTTGTTTTAAGTTCCATTTCATAAATTTGAGGAATTTATTTATGAGATTAACTAAGACAATAAAGAGATATACTTACTTTTTAAGTAGAGTTTAATCCTTTAATAAATTTCTATCACAAACTCATCTTTTTTTTTCAAATGATGAGTATTCAAGATGACTTGGTCACACCTGAAGAACTAGAATCAACTTCTAGAGAATCACATGATCCGAAAAGGATAAAATATATATTTACCATGTATTTAGAGATTAAACAAAACCAAAATAGTTATTACAAGATCAGATGATCCCCAAAAAGGATAATCCTTTAGAGAAAGAAATACTAATCTTAATTTCTAAAATTAAACCAACAATACCCAAAGTTCAATAAA
Organism: Viscum album; assembly: GCA_963277665.1. Taxonomy (NCBI): domain Eukaryota; kingdom Viridiplantae; phylum Streptophyta; class Magnoliopsida; order Santalales; family Viscaceae; genus Viscum; species Viscum album. The sequence continues at coordinate 411,668,941 of OY728130.1, forward strand.
TACCACTCAATAAACAATTGTCCTTAAAATCTTTCAATATAATCCAAACTAATATTGAAACCCAAAACTTATAAGAATTTGATTACGTAGTCTTCCACGTTAAATTGTATCTCCAAATAACATCGACTACTCTTAAAGTCACATACTTAAAAGTAATTAACCTAATCACATATTCTCTATAGGTTAATCATTTACATAAATAACCCAAATCACTATAAATCCACAATAAAAACATAGATAAAAATCCACCATTACTCCTCAAATTAAATCCCATAGTATTCTATTTTCCTTAGGCATATAGTGTTCCCAACAGAGCGAACGTCTTTCAAAATAACGTTTATCACTTAATCACCAAATCATTTTCCTATACTAAGGATATCCATTTGATAAGACATAATATCCCAAATAAACTTATTATTGATCAATAAAATCATTTAACTAAAAAGAATTAGTAACACTAACCAGGGACTTCACGTAGTCTAGTGGTAGGCGATACATCTCAATCATACTCTGGTTGTGGGTTCAATTCATGTAGCTTTGTCCGACGCAATGGGTTGTCACACAGTCTGCATGTTGTCCTTTTTCAAAAACTATATTTTATAACATTCCCAAAATGAGATAAATTCCTCGAAATAACCATAACATAATTTAACAAAAAATGTTATCCCATACCTCGCATTTTCTTCCCAAAAATTAATAACCTATAATTGCCTCAAATTCAAGGATCATATAAACAAAAATGGTTCTTTATAACTATATCCACAAAAGAAAAGAAAATTCTTACTCAAATAGCATTTTTCACATAACAAACTGCAGGGTTACACATACAAAAGAAAAGTCTTCCAAAGTAATCCCATCAACAAAGAGCACTAATACTTTTAAACATCTCTCCATCCATTTATTTCCACATATATTCTTCCTTGACTAAGAGGTTATCTTATATAATATACCATTCACTTGGGTAATGCCCAGGTCCCCTACATTTACGGCAAATGACTGTAAATGAATTATTGGGATCATTTTTATTTTCTTCCATAGTAATCTTCATTTTTCCTCATCAATTATTTACTTTATGTCCTTCTTTACCACACATAAATAATTTCTTTGTTCCATTGAGACACTTTCCTAGGTGTCTCCTTCCACATTTTCTGCATGATGGAAATTGAGATTTCTTTTCTCCATGGTCTCCACTGCTGGAGCTCTTATCATTCACCACCTTTCTCTTATTTATTGAGTCTGGGAGTTGGTTAATATATATATTGTTGATCACATTTTTGGAAAACTAATCCGGCATGAACACAATATCTTTTACACCTATCAACATTCCATTTCGTTACTCATTTCCACCACCATGCCCACCCTGTGCATCATGTTAAATGTTAATATGACTTCCCTGGAATCCAGCCATTGACTAACACAAGAAAGCATAGTGTGAGTCATAAAATCATTTGGATAATATCATAACACCTTATTTTCAATCTAAAACACCATAGTATTAACCAAGGTTATTTATTATCATCTTATATTAAAATACTTCAAATCGGTTTGTAAAGAAAATGTGAATTATCCTAAGCATATCCCCTGAGAGTGTCGTAACCAAGAGTAATCCCAAAACTTTTTGTCGGAGTTTTCACTCCTAGGTACATCTGTGTCAGATCCATCTCTACCTGCTTGTATCTATTCAGGGATTCATTTCTTGAAAAACCCATATAATATTTACATTCTCAAAATTTTTGGATGTTCTTCTATACTAATCCTCAATTTCTATCTTAGGGTAGTGTTTTCTAATCAGAGTTTTTCTAAATATAGCTTCCAAGGTTTGTACTAAACTTCCTCTTATACCAACTGTAATGCCCCAAACCTAGTTACCCAGAGTCGGTGCATTATTACATAACATTGGCATGATAACAAGGGATCAAATCCCAAAAGACCGATTAGTTTATTAGCCTTGGAAGTACTAGATACATTCATAAGTTTTATATTACATTATAAAATGAAAAACAACAACAACATTGTCTCCATTGACCACATTAATATCCCATAGACTATCCCTACGGTCCAGTCATAATATAATTCTTTTCATCCTGAGAAAAATAAAACATAGAAATGGGTGAGCTCAGATGCTCAGTAAGGATAACAATATAGTGTAAACTTTCATAAATAAGCATAAAAATTTAAGGCAATGTGTAAGACTAAAACACAAGCCTTTTAAACTTAAAGTTCATCATAATATGGAAAAGATAAATCAAATAACGCCATTTACTTATTCACATGAATATTCTAATAGTAGAACAATCATATGTAATATCAATAGCCAATTTCATAATGATGGAATACATAATGCCAGACTTCATAACCGCATAGTCAAGGCCTTGTGCCAAGACTATAAATAAGATTTTGTCAAGGCATTGTGCCAAGCTACTAGTTTGTTTCATGAGACCTACTGATGCATTGAGGTGCTATAGAGGGATCCACCCATCACTTACTAAGTCCAATGCATTCCTCATATGAAAATGTTTAAAAATAACATAAACATTCGTATTAAAACTAGCATACAAAATGTCAATACTTTATCCATAAACCATGAATGGTATAAAAATAACACATCCACAGTCAAACATATAAAAAAACATTCAATACAGTATAAAATATTTTTATCATAATAAATCAACCTAAATCAAGAATAATATCCCATAAAGGATGTTGACATAGTTGAAAATGATTAGTAATTTTTTTTGAGAAAAATATCCCTTTTTCATGAAAACATTTAAAAGTCTCACTATTTATCAAGAAGCTTTTTAAAATAGATTTTTGAATCAAAGTGTCCCATACCACTTTGAAACTTTTAAAATGAATTTAAATTTTAAAACATTGATGTCCATATAAATAAAACCTTAAAACCATTTTTAAAACATGGACATTAATGAGAAAGATTTAGAAGAATAAAATTTTAAAACATTTAAAATGATATTTTAGTTAGAGTTTTTAACCAAATGAGAGACGCTTGAATACAAATAATTGAGTTAATAAAAACTTTATAATATCATTATAATAAATTAATTCAATATATACTATGTTAAAGTACATTATATACACGAAATAAAAGTTAATTGGCACATAACAACAAAGAAGTCTCAATAGAATGTAAGTTGTGATGAATTCCTTTATAAAGACTGTATCCTTAGGTTAAGGATAAATCAATGAAATAATTATGTGTGACAAATATATATACACTAAATATAATTGGATATTCAGTGTAAATAAATCACAGTACATTCACACATATTCTTGTAAAAACAACACCAATGACTTGGATGTTTAACTCAATGAATAGAAATTGAGTTAAAATTACGCTTATAAAGTTTATATCGATGACTTGAGAATTTATCAATGGAGTGATTATGTGTATAAAAAGTATATCCACACAAAGGGGAGTGTAAATTACTACATAATTAAATAAGTAGTTATTTCATACATAATCTTGGAGTAAAGTAATCAATGAAGTTTATGTAAAACCGAATGAGTGGAAATTGAAATTTGAAATTCCCTTACTGATTTGGTAAATTATGAAACATACGCCCCATGAAAGAAGGATCATAAAATGATGATTTAAATACCCATAAATTAAATTATATTATGCAAAAAATATAATCATGGGCAGTACATACACCACATAAAAGGTAATAGTGGAAAATATAGCATGAATCTCACGGGAATAAAAGTGAGATGAAAACCCCTTACCTTGTACTTTTACTTAGTCGAGGGTAATTTAACCTCCTGTATAATAGTTAAATAATTGTTATTAAATTATAAAATAACCACATAAATAAATATGATATCATATATGATCTTCTAATATTGCTTTGTTAATAATATTTTAGTAGTATCATTGTTTCGGGTGTGAACTGATTCGTTTTCCTTTATATGTTTTGTTACATAAGTCATGTTTTTTATGGATAGGATGTATTTGATTTATATCCAGAATTATATCAAGTCTTTAAAGATTATTTTTAATCATAAAATGAAAATTATTCTTGAATGTTTACGATGAGGAATGACATCTCATCGCGTCGTGGAGACGGTAAGTGGTATGTACACACGAGCGACAATATCATTCTTTTGATGGTGAAATCGTATATAATTGGATGTTATATAGTATATAAAGAATAATTAACATTTTATATTTATTATTTAAATCAGTTATACTCATTATTATACCCATCCAAATAATGAATTTTTTTAATAACAAACTACACCACGACGTGGAGACGGTAAGCCGTACGTACGCACGTATGGTGACTTTGTCATTTATAGGATGAATAGAATATCAAATATGGTTGTAAAATATTTATAATAACATCACAGTATATATAAGGTAATGTATTAATTATTTTGGTATGAAAACAACAAATAAATAGGAAGTGGAAGAAGAAAAGAACTTGAAAGAGGGTGGTGAAATTATTACCTCTTCTTCGGGTGTTTCCTTTTGAGTTGATCAAAAGGGATCCTTAGGTTGGATTTATAATTAAAGGCCTCTAGGTTGAATAGAGGATAGTTTATAGGATATTTTTGCAGGGGTTGGATGATCCAAATAGCTTTGTAGATGTGAAATTAAGAGAAGGGGAAGTACCCTTTTATAAGAGAGGTGAGGGTCACTTTAGAAAAAGCTTGAAATATTATTTTATAATAAAGTCATTTTCGGTTTTTAATGGCTCAAAATGATTTATTTAAAGGATAAGGTGGGTATGGGTCGAAAAAATCTTAAAAAATAGATTTTATACAGGTTTATTTCACTATATTAACATTATCTTTTAGATTTAACTCTTAGTTAAATAGTTTGACATTTACCATGTCTCTTTGTATTTTTATATTATATGGTTAATAAACTTACTATAAAAATCCAAGAAAACCCCAAGTGGTTCGTTATTAATATATATAACCTTATCTAAGTCCTTTGACCTAACCTTAGATTTTTAGGAATATTATATCAATTAATAATATAGTATTTGTTCTAAAAACTCAATTATGTCAATTTTGACCCTATTTAGTAATTGATTTTTTTGAAAGCCATAAAAATTTTATCACTTTGAATAAAATTTATTTAATCAACCCTAACATGTAATATTAAAATATAAAATTATTTTAATTCATTATAAGTCTCAATTTATATTTATTTTGATATTTATAATATTAATTATTTTAATATTTCATTAATAAGGTAATTACTGCATCATCATTGTGTCATAAATAAATTAAATTATTTAATGACTAAAAATTATAAATAAAATACCATTATATAGGAAATATTTTTATCTTTATAATGAATATTTATAGTCGAATTTATATTTTGTATAACCTTATATTAAAAATGTTTTAGTTATTAAACTTTGAATTTAACTCTTTTAACTCTTCTTTAAATAAAATAATAATAAATGTGATAATCTAATCCAAGTGGACCAAAGGGGGTCATATTTTTTTCCTAAGGTTGTTTTTTGTCGAATTAAACTTATCTAATAGAATTAGGACATGTGTTTGGGTAATTATAATATCATTTTTACCCTTAATTACCCTATTTACTTTTAACCGTGGTAAATAAAAGTAAAAAGTTATTGTTCACCAAAAATTATTTTCATCTTATTGAACCACGTTTTACATAATGATTTCAATATTCTCTCTTTTATTGTTTAAATTCAACTCAAAGAATTGGTAAAATTATGTTTTATGAAAATTTGCAAATGCTCCTAGAAGGTGGGTAAAAGACTGTAAAAAGTTCAATAAAATTTTATACATCTAATTTTATTTTAAAAATGACTCCAATGAATCACATTGAAATAATATAGGTATTGTGTATCTATATTTACTTAAATAAATAAAATAAATAGTTATTTAGATAAAAAGTTGGGTTTTAAACAATAACGCAGTGTTTTTCACTATTCATCAAAAATTGAAAGTTTTCAAAAAAATACCAAAAATTTACCCTAAGATAATTTTGATATTAAAAATTTAAAAATTAATTCTATTTTACCAAATTCAAAACATATAAGTATCAATAATTAATTTAAAATTAATTCTCGTCGTCAAAACCAAAAAGTGGGTTTTTAAGAAGTAAAAACTATCAAAAGATTGACATGTGTTTTTGTCAAATTTAAATGTGAAATTACTTATAATGACATAAATCATATTAAATGATAAAAATATAACCTAATTATACTTATAAACCATTCAAATTCATAATTTAACACTATAAATTATTTCGATTAAAAAATTTGTTTTCAATTAAAATTTAGTATTTTCACTATTCATCAAAATATGAATGTTATCAGAAAAGTACCAAAATTTTATCCAAAATAAATTTTTATGTCCTGATTCTAAATAATAATTTAATTTCATTAACTTGAAAATATAAAAGTGTCAAATATTGGTTTTAAAAAGGGATCACCATTAAAAGGTGGTAAAATTGCATTTTTTGAAAAATACTTCTTTTATTTGAAAAAAAATGAATTTATTCTTATATTATGTCTAAGAAACACATAATATGGATTCTAAAATTATATGGATTATATAAAATTCACATTTTAGTTAACACTATTCATAACCGCTTTTTGAATGGCTAGTTTGGTAAGTCGTGGTGCGCTTGAACTCGGTGTTGCGTGTAGCACAGGCTATTGAATAAATTTAAAGAAAATAACTTACTATGAAATCTTGGGGTGTTAGAGATATGAACCCCATATACAAATCACACTAGCTTAAGGCCCCCAGTAAAATCATGAAAATCACTATCCCCAGAAGGTCGGAAAGGAATCTGCTTAGTCTGACTCCATTCTGATCAAAACCTCGAAGGACCTAAGCTTGAGATCTTCCACTGACAACACTACTCCTTGAGGAACCCTTCTAGTTCCCCTCTCATGGTAAACTTACTTACGAGTTCATATTCTCGATCACATCTTCTTTCTTTTGAACCTCCAAGTACATTGGAAACATAAAAGTAATAATTGTATACTGGATATAAAAACATAGCGCCTCCTCAAGACACTACACTCAGGACTCCTTATTATGAAAAAATCTGGGTAGAAATACAAAAGGTACTTGAACTTGATCCCAAGCTCCTGCATAGATATTCTCCCCTACTGAAGAGAGATCATATCTTGCTTCTTCACAGTCCTTATGGTTGGTGAGAGGAAATCCACTCAGAACTTCTTCTGGAAGTCGATGCAAGAAACATATGCCTCTTTATGGTCACCATGAAATAATGTACACCACTGATTTGTATCCCCTCGCATCCGACTAACTACTGATGGGACTTAGTAATCCACTAGGGTCTAAATCATACTGAAGGCCATCACGAGTTCCTCCAACTAGATCTCTATATTTATATAAGAAACATTTCCCTCATACTTTTCCAAATCCGTCTTATAAAATATGCACAACTTCCTCTTCAAATGATCATCCTCCTTAATCATATCAACCCTCTGATGATCAACAAAATCATCCTTCTGAACCTCCACTACATGAACCAAACATGAACGATGATCAGGAGCCATATCTGAAAGAGAAACCAAGATTTCCTAATCCTGATAGTATGAAATTTACTTAATATTAATTTAATTCATTTTAACATATCCAAAACATCCAATTAAAATAAGAACACAAGAAATCATGTTGCATATACCTCTCCTAAGTCTCTACCCTACAAGAGTAATCACCTCACTTGGTCATTCGGTGGGATCAAATTCAGTATATCGGATCAAAGGGGTCCCTAAAATCCTGTTTCCTAGACGATATTTCTTGGCCTATGTCACGCACCAAGATCTACTAACATTTTTTCCTACCAACCCATGTAATACTTACTATGAATAACTCCAAACACTATCCTATCTCTCAACCAAAACCTTTGGTATCACTCTTTCATGGCCCTTCCCTCCAAAGGTAACCCTCCTGTGCCAAAAATGAAGGAAGAATGAAGACGACCCCCCTGAGTCCAGCCTCCAGTAGGTCCTGGGTTAATGATAAGCACCAAGGGTATAAAAATATCACATATAGGAGGAATTACCCTCTATATAGTAGGATCATGTGATAAAAAAAATAAACCGTAAGAAACTCCATAACATAATATAAAAGAAAGGAACTTAAAACCATCCCACAATACATGTATAATGTAAACAATAAAAGAGTCTACAAATAAATACCCAAAAGAAAATCTAAGTAAATGACATAGTAAAAGTTCAAAGGTATGAGATCGTAATGTAAAGTATGATCCATGTAGTCCTAAAAACCTAAAAAATAGTTTTTATATATGTAGAGTGAGCATATAAGTATACTCAACAAGATCACATCCAAAGTCTATCATGCCCATGTGAAACTAGTATACTAATTCACTAGTGAGCAAACAACAGAACCAACAACACCTAAACAGGTCAACTAACCAGACCCATTATTTCCATGGAATGATCACCAAATAACACATTCAAATATAGTAACATAATATGAATTATATCGATAAAAGGTACCTTGCACCGCTTTCCCACTGTTTTCCACTATCACACCCCAACATCATACACCCTGGTGCTCCCATCTCTTCCATATAACACATCTCACCTAAAGAAACTCATTCCATCACATCACATCTCTCCCGAAGACATATGGTCCATCACATCACACCATGATCAAAGAAACTTGGTTCATCACATCACATTACATCTAGCCCAAAGACATTTGGTCCATCACATCACATCCACTACCTTAACCAGAATAGTAGGGTATCATGTACATGAAGGACGTCAACCTCATTCCCTCCTCCTACCATACATGGCCCCCACTATAATCACATCCTTACGCCATCAAAAAACTACCTCTAGTTTACTTATGACTTCTGAATATCATAGCTAGTGCATGTAAAAGTTTTCTAGAAGAGATAATAGGAAATAGGGGGTAGCTATGCATCCATCCTCGCCATCAGGATGTTGGGAAAACACCCTTAAAACATTTTCTTGTCAGTACATGGTGCTTGATGTGGGTGGGGTGTGTATAGAAATCACAAGGTTTCTATATATATATATATATATTCACACACAATCCCAACCTGTGGGTTCATAACTAGATTACCAACCAACTCAAAACATTACCATTGAGCCTCACAATAACTGTCACTTTCATTACCACCTCTAGATTCATAACACCACATAAGTATCCACAACCCACATTCCACCTTTCTTTCCAAATTAATCTAATTTCCATATTTCACATTACTAACCCATTTCATTTAACCATCCTATTTAATTCACATTTAAGCATCAGCCACATTTAACCACACTTCACATATTATTCAAATGTTCATTATACATATCAAACCATACAATTTCAGTTTCAACATTAATAATTAATTTCATTAATATCATTAAACAACCACAAAACAAAAAAACAAAAAACCAACCTCCTCATTTCAACAATCCTCACATTGCCACCATTTCACAACCATGAATACCTCCTCACCACAACATCCATATACAAAATCCACATCACATCACATCTTCCTCACATACCACATCCACACATCACCACCACATATCACAACCACACATCAAAACCACACAACACATATTTCAGATTATTCAAGGGTCTTTCATCGCATTCCACTTTACTTTTCAAGAGAATTATCACAAAAACTAGAGTTTCCATTGCAATCAATTTATTCTCCAGATATAAATGATTATACACTTTCATTAAAGGTGATTACAAAAAAACACATAATAAGGGTTCTATAATCACAACAACCGTAGTGAAAAAAAATCTTTCAATGACCAAGATTTTCACCAAGGCATCAAGCTCGTACAATCACACTGTCAAAATACCAAAAGTTGTAAACATTTTATTTATTTCCCCTTCCCCTTCAATTTTAATTAAACCAATTTTTTATATTTATTAGGTCGGTTCATACTATCCTCCCATAAGATAACAAGAGCATAACACCTCCTACATGATACAACTAGGTGAGAAATGAAGGTTCTCCTACTTCACTCAAAAATCACTATTTACTTAAAAAACGAGGAAAACCAGAGAGTTAGGGTGTCCTATAGTGATGAATCCCTAGAGAATCACCACTGATAATGAGATTAAAATCAAGGGGAAGTCCACCTATATTATGATAAGTAATAAAAATATTATAAGGGATTACTTTGCTGTCCAGGTTGTCCATTGCAAAGTTTCACTCCCTCAGGGTGTGAGTGACCTCAAAGTCATTACTCATGATAGACTTTCACTTTTTGATGAAATGGGTCATATACCCTAGGAAGTTATAATTATCTCAAAGAAAAACCACCAGTAATTTTGAATCAGAATCAATAGTCACAATACTTATGTTATAAAACTCCCATAAGGAAACACTATTGAGAAGGGATCTAGTATCCACCCCAATAGAGTTTCCCAGTTCATAAAAGTCATTGAACCCAATAACCATAGATCCTCTAACATTATGAACCATCCCTACTCTCATCTCACCCTAAATGCATGATGCATCCACATTAAGTTTAAAACCAGAAAAAGGATGGATCCACTTGATGCACTGAAAGGGGGATAAAATTCCTCCTTGGGATGCACTTGGGTTGCCCAATAATTGAGAAGAAATTAGGAAGAATTAGGGGGTTCAAGGGGGTTTTAGAAATTATTGGTGATTTTTAAAATATAAGACCACAATGTATCCCCCTTCACCATGCCACAAAAATGCTGAAGGGGGAGATATGGATCAAAGGGAAGGACTGCATCATAGCCTAGATATTCAAAGTATCCTTTGAGAAACAAAATTATCTCTAATATGTAAACCTAAAAATATCATAGAAGGGGCCATGATGTAGTGGGAAGGACTACATTGTAGATCCTATCAATGAAGATGGTTTCACTGCAACCCCAGATTCACGGTGCAGATACCCTAAATGAAATAGAACCCCCAAAACTCACACCCAGAACTCCATGCCACAACCAACACCTCCAGGATATAAAACATATAAGGCCATGTTTTATCCCTGATCCGTGATGTAACCTTTAAAAAAATTGTGGAACCTCTGAAAAAATAAACCCTGAGACTCTAAACTACAGCTGGACTCTCCACGCCGCAACTGATATTCTCCACAGTACAACCAAAGGCTTTATGTCATGGTACCTCTCTAATCGGAACACTCAGCCCCATCTTCTGCATTTAATCTATAAACTCATCAGGATCTCCTCTAGAAACCTCCTCCACCAGAATTTCCAAAAAGTAACAAGTTTTAATGTTTGGAGTGTTACAATCCCCAACCAAAATCTACTCCCAAAACACCAAGTGGATCGATCCTCATCAATTAAACCATCCCACGAAGTCTCAATGGTCTAGTATCCCCAACCCAACCTACATGGTCTCCATATAAACCAATAGACAATACTGACTTGGATAGTTCCAATTCATACCACTATAAGGAGGAATAAACACCCCACTTCTACTTAAGACCTTTCAGAGAGGCGTTGATTTTCATGACACATGAACCCAACCCATCCATGTGTCTCAAAAAAAATCAAATAGTCCTAACAGTAACCAAGGTACAAATCCAAATACACAAATCAATCAAGGCATACACATTCCAAAATTTCCATTCACTTTAAAAACCCTCATCATTTGAAAATAGTTCCCTTTCCCCTGAGTTAATTCAAAAAAACACCCCACATGTTTTCAAAATCACTCAATTATATTTTAAAATCAGAAACCCACTTTTGATTTACAAACTCCACTTTATATTAAAATTCCCCCTAATTTTCAGTATAAAATCAAAACCTTTTTGGGAAATTTTCTTCATCTTAAAAACACTTCCCTGTATTTCATTTTAAAAAACTACCACTCCTGGGAAATATGACCCAAGGTGGTTAAAATCTATTAGAAACAAATCAACAAGTATTTTTAAAATTAAAAATTTTCATGAAAATTAAATCCTTTTTAATAAATCCCTATAGGATTCAAACTGAATACATTTTCATGAGATCCCCCTTTCTCACACAAAACTGGTTCTACAAAAATCATATAAAAAGGAAGCACACCACAAACTCCAAAAAAATCCAATCTCCTACATCAACATATCAAAAGGTTAAAATTGATTAATTCCCTAATTTCGAGAATCATTAAAGAACAATCAAATAATTAAGGGGTATAAATAAAAAAACTAAATAGGATGTCGAAATATACTTGACTAGACCACATGGTTTGATTGGCCACAGACTAGCCATGAAACAATCCTTGAAATGTTTCCAAGATTGATTGTTTTGTCACAGTCTAGTTTATCAGGCTTTGAAAACTAACCTCACACCATATATCCTTTTTCCATTTTAACCCCAAATACACCAGGCTGAAATGGTGGTCGAACATCCAAAAATAAAAGAATATAGAACCCAAACAGCTCCAACATCACCACTAGGGACGCATGATCACTTAGAATATCATATTCATCCATCCTCATGTAAACAAACATCCAACTAACTGAAATAAAGGATTGGTAAATTGAGAAGAAACATAAAAAACTTTATACACACCCATACATGAATGCATATGCAGGGTGTGAACTAAACATTCCCAATATGATCTCAATAAGGATTCTAGGAAATTTCCTTCATAAAAATTTCATAAATTCGAGTTTGTACATAAACTATAAAATAGGATTTCATATGACGGTACAAAAGAAACCAAATAACATGTCACCATAACATTTATAAAACATACTCCCTTTTTAAATAAACAAGGTTTGAATAACTCTTGAGTTAAATATTTTTAAACCATGGAAATAGGGATAATAAAACTTATTAAAAACAAATCCAAGTTCCCTATTTATCCCCATTTCTAAAACATTTCATAAAAATAAAATTTTCATTAAAAAAATCTTATTCCATTTTAACCACACTTTCCAAACCATCTTAAAAACTAGTTTTAAAGTAATCCAAAAGCACACTCAAGGTAAAATACAATCACAAATAATCAAGGTATCAAGATAACACAACAAAATAAACTAAACCAAGTGATAGTTCCATGTATTGATGTCATGAACTAGGGGATACAAACAAGATATATGATTAGATCCTGTAAATAATCCAAAAGGGGATTAAGTGTTGTGGGAAACTTCCTAGAACTCAAGTAACACAATCCAAACTTTCGACATGAACCCTAGGATGATATTAAATAACTTGTTCATCCCAATAGTCCCATTGAACTACTTGGTCCCTAGAACCTGTCCCTAAAGTTCTAAGTTTCCATGGAGTAAATAAACCATCTTGGGATAACTCATATTCCACAGAAAATGACCCTATATCAAGGGAACAATCCACACTAGCAGTTTTCACTTATCTAGTTCATTTACCGGTTCCTAAAATTCCCATGACATCAACTAAGGGAGGTGATCAATAAATAATGAAAAAATTTATAACATAAAATAATATCAAAGAATTTGAAATTAAACATCATCTTTCCTCTTACACCCTCATAAAAAACATATCTTTTCAACACAATTTGTAATAATCACATCAAGATATAGTTATAAAACATCCCCCATGGGGTTTACAATCCATAATGACATCAATAGTGGGGGTTCAAGTTAGGGTCTCACATGTTTTAGAAATAACCTCTTTAAAGGTTTCAACTGATATTTCAAAAAGCATATTGGGATGCCAAGCCATTTCACACCATTTGAAATCTAATTTCAGAACATTCCTTAGAATCAACTTTTCCAAATCACACTTAAAATTCATTTGGAAACCCAACCATTTTCCACAAATCCCTTTTTAAAATAATGAATTCCTTTTCTTTAAAGTAATTTAGTGCCAAACATTCTTTCCCAAAACCCTAATTACCTTTTAAAATAGTCATTTAGTCATTTTAAAAGACACTTGTCATGAACGAAATTTAGTTTGGAAACCATAATGAGAAAACCATATAAATCCCCTTTTTCAAAGTACTAAAACTATTGGAAACCCAATTTGATACTGAAAATGGGTATATTATCTACACTTAATTCATAAGAAAGAAATTAATAACATATAATAAATTTATGACATGCAATACAAGGTAATTTCATATAAATACCTACCTAATTTCAAGAGGAACTCATCACAACATGTCATCTCTGATGATGGACACCAAAAAAAGAAGGAAATGGCCTTTTTACCCCATAAACAATCAAAACCCTAACATTAGAATCATAATGAACCCTAATACCAACCTAAACTGCTATTAGGGTTTGTGAGATAAGGGAAATAGAGGGGAGAGAGTAAGGGGAGAAGACAATAAGAGGAGTAAGAAAGAATAAAAGTTGTACCTCTTCAAGATTTCTTGAAAACAAGGGAGAGGGAGATTGAAATCAAAGGAGAGGAGAAGGATGGAGCTCTCCATGCACTCCCAAGGTTGGAATATTGAGAGGGAAGAAACTAAAGGTCCTTAGTCCATTTAATTTGTAAGGGGAATAATTAGAATTTCATAATTTTTAGAAATTAGGCTGCTCGAATGGTTGGCTCTCACAATTTGGTAAACCGTGCACTAACCATGCAGCCGCCATTGGAGGCACCTGCATGACTTATCTAGATTGGCCATTCAATTTAACAAACCATGAAATAATCATGTAAAACTCCTATGTTAAATGCTTGTGTCACTTCAGACAGTTTCTTCACAATTACTACAATTCCACTAATCATCAAGGAAAACAGTTGGATTGCACCAACCACAACATCCACAAAGGCTAGATCAACTATAAGAAGAAGCACCATACAAGGAGAACATCCAACCATTCAAATACATCCCCTATCATCAAAATGAAAAAACCTCAATCAAATACATGCCTTAATAATAAAACGATACAGGCTCTAATCTTGGGTTATAAAACTAAGTCAAAAGGGGAGATCTAGAACCTCATATATGGGCTTCCCTCTCATAGTGAACCCAACCAAATCTAGACCAATACCAACCAGTGCATAATCTCAATTGGTTCCACATCTATCCTAGTCACTCGAAACACACACCAAAGGTCATCCCATGCCCAATGTTGGATTTGGTGTCCTAGGACCAACTTTTTTTAACTTGATTACATGTATATTCAATGTATTACATATTTTTTATTATTCAGTATGACTCTAATGTATTAATTTATTATAGTATGTGTCTCATTGATAAGGTTATATAAATTCCCTACTATTATGTAAACCTTGATGTGCTATGACGATATTCTCAAATAATATTATGTGGTTGGATAATGTACTATGATTGGACACATAGTATATATACTGTTAGGTGAGAGTACTCATAAGAAGACGAGACTTCTTCTCGTGAATTTTGAACTTGGTAATCTCCAAGATGGGAGATTATAAGAACATACTCTATAGTAGGAATTATTCATGTTTTGGTGTCCCCAGATATTCCTATCTACAAGCATGTGTGATTGTCCTTAGACTTTAAGATTACTATTAATTCATGCTACAACTCCCATACTTAGATGTATTTCATAAACCGTGATGATAACAATTCATGGAAAAGTTAGATATATTGGGTGCATCAAAAGTTACAAGTCATTAATGAATAGGTCGAGGAAGGATTTTCCCTTCCATCTTTATGGAAGTTGATATCTTGGACCTTTGATTGGAATAGACTTGTCATATTAAATTCCATGTCCATGGTGTAACGATGTGTTTATTTCAGATAGTTAAAGAAAGACATATCGAGCATATAGGTTGGTAACACAGATGTGCAACCTACTTGATGAGATATCATGAAAAAGGAATTGTATTACACAGTGAGTGTTCATGTGTGGTTTTCAACATCACAACATTAAGTTATTTCTCTTGGGTGTCTTGGACCATTACTAGACAGTAATCTTAGACTTTAGGCAAACCTATATAATTTCAATGAGAAAGAATCCTAGAGGGTCACACAGTAAGTGTTTTCATTGATCTCAATTAAATTATATTTGAGTTTAATTAAGGTAATAAATATTATTCTCAAGTCTGGGGAATGATTTTATTCAAGCTATATTGATTTCATAAATTAAATAAATATTTATTTGTTGTCTTGTGAATAAAATATTTATTTTATTTATTGAATATTTTAATGAATATTTATTCTCTAGATTGTGAATAAAATATTTATTTATGAATAAAATATTTATTCAATTTTTCAATAAATTATAGAGAAGTTTTAACGGACCAAGACCAAATTTGGTGATAAATATTAATTAACAAGACCGTTACATAATATTAGTTATTTTGTAAGTTTGTGCACGCCACAAAATAATTATAATGTGATTATTATTATGTGGAATGGGGTTTATTAAAGGTGATAAATGTTATTTAATGTCCAATATGAAATTAAATAATATTTTAACTTAAATCCTTACTCTATAAATAGACGACTATGTATATTGTGTAAAGAAACCAAAAATTGAGAATAGAGAATTGTTGTGCACAAAAAATTCTCTCTCAAATCCTCCTTCTCTCTCCCTCTCAAGAACAAGAAGTGCAAGAGATATTTCTTCAAGACCGAATAATGAGTGATCAAGACCGAACAAAAAAAGACATTCGACTCATCGCGCTATCACACATAGATAAAGTGGTGTTGCTCAGGGATCATAATAGCATGTGTGGATCACCACTAAAGGGATTCTATCCTTGTATCCTCATAGCACAATGAAGGTAATCCAAAAGGGTCTTTTAGGACAATCAAAATTCACCTATGAAGAAAGTTCCTAATCCCATTTATTTATTTCTTTAAAAATAAAATAAATTAATTATAAATTTGACATCCAATATTATCACTCTTGGTTTAGAGAAAATATTATTAAAGTATATTTTAATATATATTACCCACCTCCAGACAATTCTATTGTGCCCAGAACCAACAAGTAGTATCAGAGTAGTCACATTTAAATTTATAATTATTTATTTGATTGTTAATCTATGTGAAATTGTGGTTATATTTTCATTTCATGTTATTCATTCTTTAATACAATCTGAATTAACAAGTTATATATTTATTAATTATGTTTGTTCAATGTTTCATTTTCTTAAAGGTTTAAGATCAAATGAAGAACAGTCGGAGATTCCATCAGGAAGTGCCAAATCTTTGGCCGGTAAAACTGGGTTACATGACATGTGGCAGGAGAACACATCATATACCCATGTACATTGTATCTATGTGTACAAAGTAATTAATTACATATGGGGCTTTTATTTCACACCATATATTGATCGGGTCAACCTGGAACACTATAAGTAGACATAGGGTGTTTAGCCGGCATGTGAACGTTGTGTAGTCTGGCCTAGTTAACACACTGAAACCCCGTGTGTGTGACTTAGATATACGGAAATTGAGGTACATGGTATATAGCTGGATGTACACATAGTGTAGTCTCCCATTAATGGAAAAATTAAAATTACATTAAATTTTAAAATTGCAGCATTAAATTTTTATTTTATTTATTATCACACCATTTTGAGTTTGAAAATTTAATAATGGTTTTTAAAAAAATTTAATACTAAATTAATTTATTTTAATTAATATGTCATTATTGGTTCTGCCATTTATTTTCCATGAATTCCATTAATGATGGGTATCCCCAAATAAGATCGGATAATCACTAAGATGAAAGGGAATTAATTAATTAATTAATTCAAGCGTGTTTATCTTAAATAATAAAAGAATTAATAAATAAATGAATGATAGACATTTAATTTTATGTATTCATTGCATGAGTGACCGTTCATGATCTTGACCAAGACCTCTGTATGTTTTGGTTATTTAAATTTAATATATTGCATGAGTTTAATTTATTGCATGAGTTTTTAATTATTTAATATTAAATTAAATTAGGTCCTATGAGTCATCCCTCCCTCCATTATCATGTAGGACCTACATATCCAAGTATATTTATGTAACCCCGTTTAACCAATCCTTTGTTTCCCCTCACCTGTATGTGAATAATAAATATTTTTAATTAATGGAGCATCCCAAGGTGCATGGAGGTGGTTCAAGACAGAACCATAATGATGTCAACCCAAGTGGTACATAGGTGGACAGGTGGAATGTTGTAACTCATGGAAAGATTTTCAATAAGAGTTATTTCGCCTTGGTCAAAGGTTAATTTAATGCCTGGTCATTAAATCAACCATTAGATAAATCTCTTGAATGATTCATTTAATTAATTAATTATTTCTGTCTAAGAAATTATTTATTTTACGGATGAAAGTTTATGATCACATAAATAAATGAATTAATGTGCAAAAACAAAAATTTAATAAATGAATTATATGCAAATGTTTTATCTAGTATAGTTAATTAATTAAGTAACATACACTTAATATTAACAATGTATGTAAAGGATAAAACAAGATAAAATTTATGTATAATAAATTGAAATACCTCAATTAAATATTAAGAAAGAGTAAGACTTCCATTACTTGATTGGGAATGAAACTATAGAACTAAGTGTAGTACATGGACAAATTCTTGTAAGTACCCAGTCAATATTAAGTATCACTAAGAAGAAGAGGGTTGAATCACTGATATATTTTTCTTTTAAGTTTACTTCTTTTTGAAACAACCTTCATCTTCTTTTAAAGAGTTATCACTTTCATATAAAACAAAACAATCACACATCCACTAGAACACAAAATTTTATAAGGTTCAATACTCAAAAAGAGTAGTTATGTCCTTGTTATGGTTTGGAAACAATCCAATACCACACAATCCACTATAAAACAATCCTTTTGGGATACCTGTCAAGGATCATGTTACAACTAAAACACTACCACCAACCAAACATTTTAAGCCAAGCTAAAAATATTCACCAAATATCCCTCACAACTACATATTTTACATCAGCCACAATCCACCACCCTTTTAGATAACCATATGCACCACCATATCATCCTCAATATCCCAAGATAATTATCACTATAAAAATCAAAAAACACTTCCCCAAGCATAAAAATCAAGTAATTATAACTTACACATCAAAATATTATATGATTTTGGTTGAACTAACTCACCCACACAATTTTAAACATATCATAGTATAATATTTCTTGATTATTAAATAGGTTTTCCCCTCTCTATATGCCAAAATATTTAACACACATCACATTATCAAGGAAAAGAACATTTCATAATTAAAAATATCCAAACATCACATCATTACGGTAGATAAAATCAAGACAAAACTCAAAAAAACTTCAGGTACAAGGAACACATCTTCATCTCGCACTCCTAAGTACTCTCCTATAGGACACCATGCCTCCAAAACACACAAATCAAAGGAATGGTCCATCCAAAAATCATATTCCCCCGATTATCCTGGATCTCTACTAGATTATTCATGAATGTCATGTCTTCCTTGATATCTAAATCTCCCCAGTTAATGACATGGGAATCATCTTAAAGATTCTGATGGAGCTGACATATGTGGAAGATGTTCCTATCGTAGTGGGAGTTCCAATCGATAATCCACCTCACCAACATTTTCCAACACCTCAAATGGTCTAAAAAACTAGGGTGATAATTTACTCCCCCTTCTAAACTTTCACTACCTACATCGTGGAGAAACCTTTAAGAACATGTTGTCTCCAACCTCAAACTCCAAGGGCATCTTCCTGCAATCAACATACAAATTTTTTAGGTCCTAAAATACTCTCATCCTCACATTAACAACCTAAACCTTCTCTGTTGTGCTCTACACCACATTATGAATGAGAACTAAAGACTCTCCAACCTCATCCCAGGACAATGAAGAGCAACATGGATGCCCATAAAAAGCCTAAAATGGGGTCATGCTGGTGGATGAGTGATAGTTGTTGTTATAATAAAAATAAATCAAAATGTAATTAATTTTAATAAGATCTATATAAGTCTAGGACACATGTCCGCAACATTTCCCCCAGCATCTGGATAGTCCGATCCGTTTTTTCATTCATATGAGGGTGGAAAGCAGTGCTGAGGTATAATTGAGTTCCAAAATCATATTATAATCACCTCCAGACTCATTTGGTAAAATGATCGTCTTGATCTAAGACAATGTACCTAGAAACTCTATTCACCTTCACAACCTCATCCACAAAACTTTTTACCAAAACATCAATGGCGCCCGACTCCTTGATCTCTAGGAAGTGATACAATTTCATCAACATATCCATGATTACCTAGATAGCAGCACATCAACCCTATGTTTTGGGTAATCCTGTGATGAATTATATCAAGATTTCATCCCACTTCCACTTGGTAACATCCAAAGAATGTAAGAAACCACCATAACATGGTGCTTAGACTTTACCTATTAGAAAACTAGACACTGATCCACAAACTCTGCCACCACATTTTTCATATCGGGCCACCAAAACTACATCCTCAATCTAGGGTACATCTAGATAATCTTATTTGTACTTCCAAAGGTGAGTTATGAAACTCATGAAGGACTCCCTCACACATTTCTATTAGAACAAACAGCCTCCCCTGAAACATAATTTGGTTTCGACCATCCCTCTATATCATCACCATAAACAATACGATCATGTATCACCTTTTCCTTGGAGTCTCTCCACTAAGACTCCTCTAATTTTTGTATCATAGAAGACTAAACTGTCATTTGAAACAAGAAAACTCCATTACCAAATACCCTTATATCTAAGTGAAGGGCTTATAACTCCTAAAATTCTCTCCAAGAATCTCTAGACTTCTGTACAATATCCTTCTATGACTTCCTACTCAAATCATTGGCTACAAAATTCCCCGTTCCTAAGGTGTAGGATATTTCAAAGTCATAGTCCTAAAAAAACCTTATGCCTCCATTTACAAAAAATCATTTCATGCTGAGAAAATAAATACCTAAATCTATAATGATTAGTGAAGACCATTAAGAATTATTCAATTAGTTAATTTCACCACAACTTTAGTGTAAACACAACTGTTGTTATCTCCAGATCATGGGTAACATAGTTACTATCATGAGAGAATAGCCTCCTAGACCCATGAGAGATCATTATCTTCTTCTATGTCAAGATGCATCCTAGGACTAGTTGTAAAGCATTACAAATACCTCAAACATCACCCCTCCTCAAAAACTTAAACACTAGAGCATTGATCAATTTCCCCTTCAGGTAGTCAAACATTTCCTAACACTGATCGGTCTAGATAAAAACTTGGTCCTTCCTGGTCAAAGTTTTCAATGGAACTGAAATCCATGAGAAATTGGACATGAACCACTAATAATAGCCTATAAGAATAATTAATCAATGAACCTATGCCACATTTTTGGGTTCTACCTAAGAAACAACTACCTCAATATTTGATATGTCCACCACCAAACCTTTTTGGGACACCACATGCCCAATGAAATAAACCTCTTTCATCCATAACTTATACTTGGAAAACTTTAATAGACCTGTAAATGTTGAAGAAATTGTAATACATCTCTGATATTATTGGAATGATCCTCCAATGACTTCAATTAGATCAAGATATCATTGATGAACACAACTAAAAACTCGTCCAGGAACTCTTGGAACACGGAGTTCATGATCCCCATGAACACACCTAATGCATTTATGACACCAAAATACATAACCATGAACTAAAATTTCCCATAATTGCATTTGAAGGCAGTATTTGGGACATCATCCTCCTTCAACCTCAACTGATGATATCTAGACAATATATTGATCTTATAAAACCAACTCGCTCCCTTCAACTGGTTGAAAATATCATCAATCCTCAGAATAGGGTAATGATTTTTTATCTTCACTGGGTTCAACCTCCAGTAGTCTATACACAACCTAATAATACCATCTGACTTCTTAGTGAATAACATTAGAGTTCCCCACAATAAAAAACTAGGTTTGATGAAACCCTTATCCATCAGGTCATATATTTGAATCTTCAACTCTCACAACTCAGAAGGTTTCATTTGATAAATATCCATCAAAATCAGAGAATATCTATGCTATAGGTCTACCCCAAACTCAGCATCATGGTAAGGAGGTATCATCACAACCTCCTTGTAAAACAAATATAGAAACTACTTATAAATATTGGGAGTCTTCTCCATCCCAGAGTCCACTGATTCCATAGATAAATCATCCATTAAGGAAAGAAGGTGGTCCATATGTCTACTACACATCTGAAAACTCTTATCACCAATGAAAACTACATGCTAACCATCCACATCTAAGAAAATTACTCTCCTATATAAATATTTGATAATAGAATGCATGAAATAAAATAATTAAATGTTGAGAATGACATCGTATAACTGTATTTGAATCAAGAAGATATCCCTGCGTGAATGATGTGGCCCCATCACCAGTCTACACCCCTAACACACATTAAACAAGCTAATATGGCCTCATAATGGCATAGTCAATATAATGGGAAGGAGAAGATTATGAACATCTAGTCCCAGAGCACATACTAGATTGGGTGAAACAATGAAGTGTGAATCTCCTAAATCAAACAAGCCAAAAATAAGGGTAGATGACAAGCTGATTGTATCTCGAATGATCTTTGGACCCACTAGCGCTGGCACCTTTGCTGCATGAAACTTTCCATGACTAGTTTATTTGTCCCTTTTCGAATGACCACATACACAACCACACTTAGTTTGAGGTCCCTAAATATGAGGAAAATACTGAGGTCGACCTCTGCCTACCCTATCTCTTATTAGTAAATCATAAACGTACTACCCCTACTGCTGACACGACCTAACGAGCAGAAACTGTGAAATTGGAACAAAAACTGACCACCTAAACTATACTGAGTTTGAATAACCATAGTGCACTAATTATAATGATGGATATAACCCCCATATACAAAGCACACTAGCCTAATTTCCCCAGTAAAAGTATGAAAATAACTATCCCCGAAAGGACAAAAAAGAAGCTATATAATCTGACTCCATTCTTTTCAAAACCTCGAAGGCCCTAAGATTGAGATCTTCCAATGACAACACTACTCCTTGACGAACCCTTCTAGTTCCCCTCTCATGGTAAACCTCCTTGTGAGTTCATATGATCGATCATATATTCCTTCTTTTGAACCTCCAAGTACATTGGAAACATAAAAGTAATAACTGTATACTGGATAGAAGAACGCAGTGACTCCTCAAGACACTGCACTCATGAATCCTCATTAGGAAAAAATTATGGGAGAAATACGAAAGGTCCTTGAACTTGATCCCAAGCTCCCATATAGATATTCTCCCCTACTGAAGAGAGATCATCTCTTGCCTCTTCACTGCCTTTATGGTTGGTGAGAGGAAATCCACTCAGAACACCTTCAAGAAGACGATGCAAGAAACATATTCCTCCTTATGGTCACTATGAAATAATGTACACCACTGATTTGCAGCCCCTCACATCTAACTAACTACCAATGGTGCTTAGTACTCTTCTAGGGTCTAAATAAAACTGAAGGCGATCTCGAGTTCCTCCAACTAGATCTCTGTATTTATATAAGAAATGTTTCCCTCATACTTTTCCAAATCCATATTCTAAAATATTCACAACTTCCTATTAAAATAATCATCTTACTTAATCATGTCAACCCTCTAATGATCAACTAAATCATCCTTTTGAACCTATACTACCTGAACCAGACATGAACGATGATCAGGAGCCATATCTGAAAGAGAGCCCAGGATTTCCTAATCCTAGTAGTATGAAATTTACTTAATAATCATTTAATTCAATTTAACTTATCCAAAAAATCCAATTAAAATAATAACACAAGAAATCATTATGAATATACCTATCATAAGTCTCTACCCAGTAATATTCGTCATGTAACACCCCGAGCTTCCACGATACGCTTCTCATTCAATAATGTAATAGCTTGCATTGTACGCAACTTCGAGTTCTAAAACACCGCGACTAATCAAAGTAGCCATTATGAATAGTAATAAACACTTTTTAAAATTATAGAAATTTTATATTTCAAAATGGACTTCATTTTTTTGAATTCGTAATATCGAAATTATCCTAAGTTGAATTTTTTGTAACTTTCTGAGAACTTCCAATTTTTTATGAATAGTGAAAAATACTTAAAACAACTTTTTTAATCAAAATAATTTATTGTGATAAATTATACTATTTAGTGGTTTTAAAGTATAATTAGAATATATTTTTACCATTTTATCCAATGGTGGTCATTAGAATTAATTTAACATTGAAATTGGACATAAACAATTGCCAATCTTTTGATATAAATTGTTTCTTAAAAACACGCTATTTGTTGTGACAGCGGGAATTAATTATAAAATTAATTAATGAAACTTATATGTTTGGAATTTTTTAAAATAGACATCATTTTTGAATTCGGAATATCAATTATAGCTTAGGGTGAAATTTTGGCTTTGTTCTGAAAAACTTCAATTTTCGATGAATAGTGAAACCACTAAGTGGTAGTTAAATAACTGATTTTTCGTTTAAATGAAATATTACCACTTCTGTGATTTTATTTTCAAAAATCCTACATACATGGTTGTCATTAGGAAGTAAAATGTGGTTCAATGAGATTAAAATAATTTTTTGGTGAATAGTAACTTTTAAGTTCTTAATCGCGATTAGAGGTAATTAGTGTAGTTTAAGGTACAAATAATGTTTTAATAATATGAGATGAGAATGAAACTTGTCCTACTCCTATTGGATGAGTCATTGCCTACCAAGAAAACCCATGGGTCAACTTGGGGACCCCATGGATCCACTTTAGTTGGAAAATGACATTAATATATATTTATTTAATGTTAAAATTAAATTGACACAAACATGAGTTGTTTTACTAAAACAGTTTTTAAGTGGGGTTACACAAGTCCAAATTTTGACTATAAATATTCATTAGAAAGATAAAACTATTTCCTACATCATAGTATTTTTTTATAATTTTTAGACATTAAATAAATTAAATTATTTATGACATCATTATGATGCAGCGATGACCTCATTATTTAACGATTTAAATAAAATGAGAAGATAATGCAAAATACAAGGCTTACACTTGTCCAAAGCCTATTGGATGAGAATATTTAGAACCCTTATCACCTTATCCACGAATTATATAAGTGTGGGACCTTTAGAATCCGAAAAGCATTGTAAAATAATGTAACATTTCAATCTTTCCAAAAGAGCCCCTCCTCTCCACTTATAAAAGGCCCCCACCTATCCCACCTCATTTACACTTTCAAGCCATTTGGATCGGCCAAACTCTGCCCAAATACTCTCCCAACTTCCCCCTCTTACTCCTAGAAGCCTCACTTTGGGCAGAACTCTTGTCAAGGAAGCCTTTGGCTCAAATCAAAAAGAGTTACCCGATTTTGAGGTAATGTCTTCTCTAATGTTGTTTTGTTTTATTTTTCTTCTCCAACCCCCTAAACTCTTTTATTAATTTCTTTTGTAACAACACCAGTATCCTAAATATACTAGGATGTTGTTATAAGAAGGATTCGAGCTACACTTACGCACAC
The DNA here is from genome assembly GCA_963277665.1 of Viscum album. Lineage (NCBI taxonomy): Eukaryota > Viridiplantae > Streptophyta > Magnoliopsida > Santalales > Viscaceae > Viscum > Viscum album. The sequence continues at coordinate 411,694,428 of OY728130.1, forward strand.
CTACATCTAATGGTTAAAGAACATACGGTTTCTGTGGATGGTGAATTTCTGCCTCACGAAACGATGATTGTTCAACACTCATATAACACCTTAAAAGGTGGCCATTAAGATGTCACTATATTTATATATGATATATAATGTGTTTATGTTTTACTTATTCTTCTGTATTTCTCATTTATGGCATACTTTATGATTTCCATTATGGGTAAAACGCGATAATTTCATTTTAGAAAGTGCGGACTACCGCCCCCTAAAAGTGATTTGAATCGTTAATATCATATGTGGGACGTATAAAGGATGGAGTAAATGGTATTATATGCTATATTATACTGGAATTATATTATACATTTATATCATTATGATTTCATTACATTAAATACGAGATAGAAATGAAAGTAGTGTTCATGCGTACGTACGACTTACCGTCTCCATGAACGGTGCATTTCATTTCTTACCTCTAAATGTTACGTAATATTATGAATGAATGTATATACTGGATATATATTATATATATGATATCTATATCATGAATATAATTTTGGATATAATGGATATTTCACCACATGAACAACTTGAAATTATAGGAAGTTTATTGTTGACACAAGTACCAAAGATCGACAAAACGACCGTTATTAACTTAAATAATTACATAACGTTCATAACATTGTAATAAGTGAAATAAAAAGGATAATGAAATTGAAAATGGTTCTTAATAAGGTAGATATTAACTCTAGTTTATTATTTAGGAGGTTAAAGAACGGTTGAGTCAAGTCAGACACGAGGTAAGGGAATTTCTTAACCCAACTTCCATTCTTTGGGTTAATCTCCTACTTTCAAATTATGTCATGATATTATTATGTCTTATTTTGTATTCTTTATGTGTACCTATAGTGAATACACATAATATATCTATTTTATTTTAAAAATGATCTTTTTAAGGACTCCGTCTCAATACCCTTTCATTGAGGCATATTTGGTTTTATACACAACTTTCTTTTATACGGTGTATAAACCCCTTTGACTTTTACGTTTATTCAAAAGGAATCTTTTTTATACGAAGCGTTTTACTAAACGACAAAAAGGGAATGTTTTTCTTTCTGTACTTATGCGGCGACAACGACTTCTCTGCCACCGTGACCATTATTTGAGTTTCGGCTTCCTCTACAAGCCATCATTTTTTTTAATGAAAAATAAATACAAATTTTTAACTTTCTTTTATTTTGGTATTAAAAATGGTTTTGAAAGAATTTTTATTATATCAATGTGTTGTATTGATATCTTGTGATTGAAATGTAGAAATGTTATGTTTCCTTTATGCATGTTTTATGTGATACGATTATGTTATGGTTTATGATGTGTTTAAACCTATTCATATGAGGAATTCATTGGACTTAGTAAGTGACGGGTGGAGCCCGCTATAGCTCCTCGATGCATCGGCAGGTCTCATGAGACAAAATAGTGTCTTGGCACGAGGCCTTGACAAAATCTTATTTGTGGTCTTGGCACGAGGCCTTGGCTACGTGGTTATGATAGTCTGGCATTATGCATTCCATCATTATGAAAGTGGTTATTGATATTGCATGTGATTATTCGACCAGTAGAATATCCATGTGAATAAGTAAATGGAATTATCTCATTTTACTTTTGCCATATTATGTTGAAGTTCATGTTTAAAAGGCTTTTTTTTAGTTATACATTTCCTTAAATGTTAATGTTTATTTATGAAAGCTTCCGCAATATTGTTATCCTTACTGAGAATTTGAGCTCACCCCTTTCAATGTTTTAATATTTTCCAAGATGTGAAGAAGTATTTTATGAATGACCTGCAGGGATAGTCAGAAGAGGATATGAGTGTGGACTATGGAGACTTTGTTATTGTAGTTTTTCACTTTATGATGTAATGTAACGTTTACGAATGTATCTAGTGTTTCCAAGGCTACTAAACTAATCGGTCTTTCGAGACTTGATCTTTTGTGATCATGCCAATGTTACGAAGTAATGCACCGACTCTGGGTAGCTGGGGTCGGGGCGTTACAGTTGGTATCAGAGGCAGTTTAGTACTAACCTTGGAAGCTAGATTTAGATAAACTCTGATTAGAGCACATAGCCCAAAGATAGACTTTGAGGATTAGTATAGAAGAACTTCCTAGAATTTTGGTATTATAGAGATGTTATGAGTTTTCCGAGCAATACATCCCTGTCTGGATACGAGCAGGTAGAGGCGGCTCTGACACAGATGTACCTAGGGGTAAAACCCGAAAACACCGCTTTGAGCTAGACTCGAACGGGAACTGGTGCACGACAACGGGCCTTGCTGCACTCTTGGTTACGACACTCCCGAGGGATATGCTTATGATAATTCTCATTTTCTTTACAAACCACTATGAAGGGTTATGAGTATATACTTCCTCAAAGGAAACATTTCTTTTTATGATTATGGATTATATCCATAAATAGTTCAATTTATGTAAAGTGTTTTACAAGTATGGAATTATGTATTTTGATTCATAAACTAATCTAGTTTATGCCATTGTTTAGAAATGGCGCCTAGTATAAGGAATGGAAACCGTATCAATGCACAAACTCCGTGTAGGGATTACCCTCCTGCTCAAGATAATTATGGTGGAGCTAGTGATACAACTGGTGCTAATCAACTTATTACCATACTGGGACAACTCACTCAGGTTATGAATAATAACCTTACTCGTATGGAGCACCCTGATCCGCAACGTGGAGGATTAATGTTAGACCACTTCATGAGGCAAAAACCACCAACATTTAATGGGGGTACAAATCCATTAGTAGCTGAGCAATGGATAAACTCCTTAGAGAAAATATTCCATTCCTTGGGGAGTAGCGAAAGGGAGAAGGTTTTCATGGCAGTTTACCGCCTCACTGGAGATGCTGATCAGTGGTGGTCGCTGATTCAAAACACAAAGGAAGATGATGACGTATCGAATATGGAATGGAGGGAGTTCAAAGAGCTTTTCTTAGAAAAATACTTTCCTCGTGACCATCGAGCAGATATGGAAAGGCAATTTCTGAGTCTGAGACAAAAGGAGGATGATAATGTCGCAAAGTATGATGCCAACTTTACAAGGTTGGCGAGGTATGCTGCAGATTATATACGTAACCCAAGGAGTAAGATTGATTGTTTATTTGATGGGTTAAAACCATTTCTCCGTCGAGATTTAGTATCACAATCCTTATCATCATACGAAGATATTGTCTCGTGTGCTATCAAGACAGAAAAGGAATTCTCTAAGTCTTATGACAACAAAGTAAAGCAAGAGAAGAAGAGAACGGGGGAACAAGAGACAGATAAAGGGAAAAAGGGAAAGAAGGATTTTCCATTATGTGATAATTTTGGGAAGAATCACCCTGGTATGTGCCTAAAAGGAATGGGAGTTTGTTATAAATGTGGAGAAAAGGGTCACCAGGCTCGTGATTGCAAGGAAAAGAAAGAGGCTATCAAAGTTGAATGCTATAATTGTAGAGAAATGGGGCATTATGCAAATGAATGTCCTAAGCGTCAAGGAAACTTACCTTAGAAAAGGCCAAGGGATTAAGGCCAATCTTATGCTGTGACTACAGTTGAAGCGGAATAATTAATGTATTGGTTCTTTTGGACTCATGGATTATATTCTGGTTATTAGAATAATGTGATATATATATATAAGGATTGTACTGCAGTACTTGTTGATTTCAGTAAGGTTTTAATATGATGAAGGTAATTATATTTTTAGTATGTGACAATAAGAGAAACTTTACTTTGTTTGGGGAATCTGATAAATTGATTTTGGAATTAAGAGACCTTTTAGAGAAAGTCTGGACAGAGGTATTTTGGATAACTATAATGGTTGGAGTGGATTAAGTTGATCTTTGGATAGTATTGTTTAAGTTTAAAAAATTTATGAATATTATTTTTGGAATATTATGATACTATAGTTTTAGGAAAAGGACAACCTGAAGGGTGGGGAATAACCCGTCGCGTCGGACAAAGCTGCAGGAATCGAACCCACAACCATAGTGCGACAATCCTTTATTTCCTACCACTAGCCTACAGGAAGTCCCTGGTTATTACAAAATAGTTTTATTAATCTAAATGGCATGTGTTAATATTTGGAACCTTATACAATTAGGATAAAAAGAATATTTTTGAGTTCCGTTACCATTTGGAGTAAAAGATGGGTTTGTGGTAAAAATTTATTAAATAATGAAAGTATACATAACAAGTATGTATATTCCCTTACGTTCTTAGTAAATCTCCTAAATAAATTCCTCAACATTATAAAAGGTAACTTAAAACAAAAATGTTGTCGGTTAACTTTTCCAACTGGGGATTCAATGACCGTTTAACCAGTCACAAGTTTTTGATTTTCTTGTAGTTAAACTTTCTCCTAATCTTGTTTTCTATAACTCTCCATCAGACCTTGATGGTTTGTTTCTCCTCCATATCCATATTTTCATAGAATCCTAGAATGGGCTATATCGGGTGACCTTTGTACTTATCTTGCTTTCTTTTAATGTTATATATTTATTAACCTTATTTCCGATGTGGGTTTTCCTCAAAGGTATTTTCTCTTTTCAACCTTTTATTTTCAAAGAAAAATTTCAAATTGCGAGGACGCAATTTATTGAAGGAGGGTAGAATGTAACACCCCGAGCTTCCACGATACGCTTCTCATTCAATAATGTAATAGCATGCATTGTACGCAACTTCGAGTTCTAAAACACCGCGACTAATCAAAGTAGCCATTATGAATAGTAATAAACACTTTTTAAAATTATAGAAATTTTATATTTCAAAATGGACTTCATTTTTTTGAATTCGTAATATCGAAATTATCCTAAGTTGAATTTTTTGTAACTTTCTGAGAACTTCCAATTTTTTATGAATAGTGAAAAATACTTAAAACAACTTTTTTAATCAAAATAATTTATTGTGATAAATTATACTATTTAGTGGTTTTAAATTATAATTATAATATATTTTTACCATTTTATCCAATGGTGGTCATTAGAATTAATTTAACATTGAAATTGGACATAAACAATTGACAATCTTTTGATATAAATTGTTTCTTAAAAACACGCTATTTGTTGTGACAGCGAGAATTAATTATAAAATTAATTAATGAAACTTATATGTTTGGAATTTTGTAAAATATACATCATTTTTGAATTCGGAATATCAATTATAGCTTAGGGTGAAATTTTGGCTTTGTTCTGAAAAACTTCAATTTTTGATGAATAGTGAAACCACTAAGTGGTAGTTAAATAACTGATTTTTGGTTTAAATGAAATATTACCACTTCTGTGATTTGATTTTCAAAAATCCTACATACATGGTTGTCATTAAGAATTAAAATTTGGTTCAATGAGATTAAAATAATTTGTTGGTGAATAGTAACTTTTAAGTTCTTAATCGCGATTAGAGGTAATTAGTGTAGTTTAAGGTACAAATAATGTTTTAATAATATGAGATGAGAATGACACTTGTCCTACTCCTATTGTATGAGTCATTGCCGACCAAGAAAACCCATGGGTCAACTTGGGGACCCCATGGATCCACTTTAGTTGGAAAATGACATTAATATATATTTATTTAATGTTAAAATTAAATTGACACAAACATGAGTTGTTTTACTAAAACAGTTTTTAAGTGGGGTTACACAAGTCCAAATTTTTACTATAAATATTCATTAGAAAGATAAAACTATTTCCTACATCATAGTATTTTTTTTATAATTTTTAGACATTAAATAAATTAAATTATTTATGACATCATTATGATGCAGCGATAACCTCATTATTTAACGATTTAAATAAAATGAGAAGATAATGAAAAATACAAGGCTTTAACTTGTCCAAAGCCTATTTGATGAGGAGATTTCGAACCCTTATCACCTTATCCACGAATTATATATGTGTGGGACCTTTAGAATCCGAAAATCATTGTAAAATAATGTAACATTTCAATCTTTCCAAAAGAGCCCCTCCTCTCCACTTATAAAAGGCCCCCACCTCTCCCACCTCATTTACACTTTCAAGCCATTTAGATCGGCCAAACTCTGCCCAAATACTCTCCCAACTTCCCCCTATTACTCCTAGAAGCCTCACTTTGGGCAGAACTCTTGTAAAGGAAGCCTTTGGCTCAAATCAATAAGAGTTACCCGATTTTGAGGTAATGTCTTCTCTAATGTTGTTTTGTTTTATTTTTCTTCTCCAACCCCCTAAACTCTTTTTATTCATTTCTTTTGTAACAACACCAGTATCCTCAATATACTAGGATTTTGTTATAAGAAGGATTCGAGCTACACTTACACACACCTACATCTAATGGTTAAAGAACATACGGTTTCTGTGGATGGCGAATTTCTGCCTCACGAAACGATGATTGTTCAACACTCATATAACACCTTCAAAGGTGGCCATTAAGATGTCACTATATTTATATATGATATATAATGTGTTTATGTTTTACTTATGCTTCTGTATTTCTCATTTATGGCATACTTTATGATTTCCATTATGGGTAAAACGCGATAATTTCATTTTAGGAAGTGCGGACTACCGCCCCTTAAAAGTGATTTGAATCGTTAATACCATATGTGGGATGTATAAAGGATGGAGTAAATGGTATTATATGATATATTATACTGGAATTATATTATACATTTATATCATTATGATTTAATTACATTAAATACGAGATAGAAATGAAAGTAGCGTTCATGCGTACGTACGGCTTACCGTCTCCATGAACGGTGCATTTCATTTCTTACCTCTAAATGTTACGTAATATTATGAATGAATGTATATAATGGATATATATCATATATATGATATCTACATAATGAATATAATTCTGGATATAATGGATATTTCACCACATGAACAACTTGAAATTATAGGAAGTTTATTGTTGACACAAGTACCAAAGATCGACAAAACGACCGTTATTAACTTAAATAATTACATAACGTTCATAACATTGTAATAAGTGAAATAAAAAGGATAATGAAATTGAAAATGGTTCTTAATAAGGTAGATATTAACTCTAGTTTATTATTCAGGAGGTTAAAGAACGGTTGAGTCAAGTCAGACACGAGGTAAGGGAATTTCTTAACCCAACTTCCATTCTTTGGGTTAATCTCCTACTTTCAAATTATGTCATGATATTATTATGTCTTATTTTGTATTATTTATGTGTACCTATAGTGAATACACATAATATATCTATTTTATTTTAAAAATGATCTTTTTAAGGACTCCGTCTCAATCCCCTTTCATTGAGGCATATTTGGTTTTATACACAACTTTCTTTTATACGGTGTATAAAACCCTTTGACTTTTACGTTTATTCAAAAGGAATCTTTTTTATATGAAGCGTTTTACTAAACGACAAAAAGGGAATGTTTTTCTTTCTGTACTTATGTGGCGACAACGACTTCTCCGCCACCGTGACCATTATTTGAGTTTCGGCTTCCTCTACAAGCCATCATTTTTTTAATGAAAAATAAATACAAAGTTTTAACTTTCTTTTATTTTGGTATTGAAAATGGTTTTGAAAGCATTTTTATTATATCAATGTGTTGTATTGATATCTTGTGATTGAAATGTGGAAATGTTATGTTTCCTTTATGCATGTTTTATGTGATACGATTATGTTATGGTTTATGATGTGTTTAAACCTATTCATATGAGGAATGCATTGGACTTAGTAAGTGACGGGTGGAGCCCGCTATAGCTCCTCGATGCATCGGCAGGTCTCATGAGACAAAATAGTGTCTTGGCACGAGGCCTTGAAAAAATCTTATTTGTGGTCTTGGCATGAGGCCTTGGCTACGTGGTTATGATAGTCTGGCATTATGCATTCCATCATTATGAAAGTGGTTGTTGATATTGCATGTGATTATTCGACCAGTAGAACATCCATGTGAATAAGTAAATGGCATTATCTCATTTTACTTTTGCCATATTATGTTGAAGTTCATGTTTAAAAGGCTTTTGTTTTAGTTATACATTGCCTTAAATGTTAATGTTTATTTATGAAAGATTCCACAATATTGTTATCCTTACTGAGCATTTGAGCTCACCCCTTTCAATGTTTTAATATTTTCCAGGATGTGAAGAAGTATTTTATGAATGACCTGCAGGGATAGTCAGAAGAGGATATGAGTGTGGACTATGGAGACTTTGTTATTGTAGTTTTTCACTTTATGATGTAATGTAACGTTTACGAATGTATCTAGTGTTTCCAAGGCTACTAAACTAATCGGTCTTTCGAGACTTGATATTTTGTGATCATGCCAATGTTACGAAGTAATGCACCGACTCTGGGTAGCTGGGGTCGGGGCGTTACACGACACCTCACTTAGTCATTCGGTGGGCTCAAAGTTTTTACATCGGATCACAGGGGTCCCTAAAATCATGTTTCCTAGCCGATATTTCCTAGCCTATGTCACACACCAAGATCTATAGATATTTTTTCCTTACCAACCCATGTAATACTTACTATGAATAACTCCAAACTCTATCTTATCTCTCAACCAAAACCTTTGATATCACTCTTTCACGACCCTTCCCTCCAAAGGTACCCCTCTTGTGCCAAAAATGAAGGAAGAATGAAGATGACCCCCTGATTCTAGCCTCCAGTAGGCCTAGGGTTGGAAAGTATATCCAAAGGTATAAAAATATCACATATGGGAGGAATTACCCTCTATATAGTAGGATCAGGTGGTAGGAAAAATAATCCACAATAAACTCCATAACATAATATATAATAAAGTAAATCAAAACCATCCCACAATGCATGTATAATGTAAACAATAAAAGAGTATAAAAATAAATACCCAAAATAAAAACTAAGGAAATGACATGGTAACAGTTCAAATGTGGTCTCACCCAAATTTACCCATGATTTTAGGTTTAAGTGGTCTCTTGTAGTTTATCTTGGGTTGTTGAATCCTCAGAGACCTAAGAAAAAACCTATAGGCACGTACATTCTATGGACAGTTCTTGGATATGAAGTGTCCATATTTGGGTTGATTTTAGATAGGTTGAAGTGAAAACTAAGATTATTAAGTTAATTCAATTTAAAATAATGAGTTGATCCTAGGTTTTCACTTGGGGTGGATTGGATGCATTCCTTTTTCAACTATTTTAATTTCTTATATTTGAGATGGGTTCATTTAATAAGATCAAACAAAATCTTAATTTAATGGTTTAATACCTCCAAACCTTAATACTATTCACCTATACACTTGAAGTATCAAAGTTTTGATCACTCCAAGGTAAAGTTTCGTATTAGCACTTGAAGTGTGCGGCCCTAAATTCAACAAGGACGAAAACGTTTAAAGATCTTTAAAAAAAATTCTCAATTAAAAGAAGTGATTATACATTAATGGAGTGAGAAATAACATCAAATACAGACCCTTGATACTCCCTTTGATCAACCCATAAGTGGTATATCCCTCCATTGATTATATGGTTTCAATGGAAGTGAAAAGTAGACTCATGAGGGAAGAATTGGAGAAGTAAAAAAAGACAATGAAATAATGATCATTCCACCGTTGTGTGATAATTTCACAAGGTTTGGTGTGAATAAATTCAAACATTGAACCAACGGTATCAACGTGATATGAATAAGAACAAAATAATAGTATAAGAAGAAATTTTATTAAGAAACTAAGGTGAATTGAACAACTTACATGAGAAAGACAAACTCAAGGCAACAAAATTGCAGCATAACATTACAAATAAACAAAGCACCAAATATGAATAAATCCTCCAATACCACTATCATAAATAGGAATTTTTTGAGCCTTGGGTCGATCCTCCAATATTGAAAGTCATCCCACTTGATTATGGTAGGCATAGGGTGGTGTAAATCTTGTGGAACTTGGACTTTTCAACTCTTGACCCGAGGTGGCATCCAGATTGCATCCACCGAACATAAGCACCTAAATGAGCTTCTAGATGTCCTAATTAGAGTGTTCCATATAATAATAAAATTAATATAAATATATAACCCAACCTTATGTAAAGTTTCAGATAAAAATATTTTATGGTTTACGAGATATGTGTAAAATGGTGGGCATTTTTTCTAGGCCACAGAATCTGGACCATAATTTTATCTCCAACTTGGGCCACCTGGAACTCCATTAAAACATCATAATTAGCTTTGTCCACTTTTTAATTAAATGTTACCCATGAATTAATCTATCTTATGTTAAATTTTCAGAATTATTTGTCTTGGATATTGTCCGATATAGTAGTTTTATTGGGATACTTTCCAGTTCACTTCACCCATAATGTTGTTTGTTCAAGGCCAACTTTTGTGGTCTTCTAATATGAATCTTCAAGTAATAAAAAAAGTATGAATTGTTACCAATGTAATAATAAACCTTAAAATTAAATATTAAGTTAAAATCAATATCATTGGGTACTTTAAATGATGTTCAAAAATGTACCATGTAATTGTGCATTTTAAGAAGGAATTACAATTATAATATGAAATAATGTTCAAAGTGTAAAATGCACTAAAATGGTGTTTATGAATAATAAATCACATGAATATTATATATATTAAAAATTAATATTATCCCCATTCAGTGGCTAACCACACCCCCCAACTTGAGTTTTTCTAGTCCCGAGAAAAATATATCTTAAAAATGTGAAATTTGAATTCCCTTTTTCAAAAACATTTTAATAAAAAATGATCACCAAAAACCCTTATATCAAACAACTATGAAACCAATCAAAATATTTTAATACAATATAGTTTCATAAGCATATCCAAATCCCAATCTCATTCCTTTTTTCAAATTCATCGCCATATTTCATCCAATATCAATTAAGTGTGAGGATGTGTTGTGTATAACAATAGACATGGGGGTTCATCTTTATTCAAGGGGGAAATGATAGAAGCGCTAGGTGGAATCACATTTAAATATTAAGATGAGTATTCAATTTTCTTTTGCAATATTTCTATGGTAATTTAAATTTCACTCAAAAGAGTCAACCCATGCAGCGAGACTTTACTGATGACTCCTAGGTTCAAAGACCTTAGGGAACCAAGTGAATCCCACATACTTGGGCATCATCTTGAGTTAACTAAGTCAAAAAAAATCAAATTTCCAAATAATAGAGATAAAATTACTATCTCTAGGACATACAACTATGGAGTCATGATCCCTAAGTGCCTAAAGCCACGCATTAGGTCATTTCATTGCTCTACATGCAAATTTATTGTTTTTTTATTTTTTATTGAATACTCATATTAAAACTAAAATGATCACCAAACCTATGATATTTATTTGGAGGACCCCATGAACTCAAACTAATACCCCACTATCCAAAGTACGTTCCTTGTGATCTATTTTTTTCTATTTGGATGAAAATATAAACAATGAAATTTCACATTATACAACCACACTTTCCAAAATATATGCTCATGAAATTATACATGAATTAAAATTAGATTCAGGGCATTATAAATTATTTGATATTCAGTTTCAAAGTGTGAAATGTGTATTATCATGTTCAAGGTTAAAGAAATTCTTCCTTCCACACATTTTTTTATGCACACAAAATTAATTATTATTTTTTCATTCTTTTCACCCCCCCCAACTTAGAATAACACTTTCCCCAGTGTTTAAAGAAAATTAGATTGAGAAGAGGGTAGAGGTAGATGAAAGGAGTTCTAAAAGGAATTTGTAATATGAGGATCATGGAATGAAGTCACCTGGTGGTTGAAGTTAAAGTTCTTACTGCTCCAATTTAGTCCTTCGATATCTATGTCACTTGCAGAGTTCCCTAGTGAAAAAAGAAAAAAACAATCAAACAAACAAAATAAAACAATATATATATATATATATATATTTATATAATAAAAAAAGTAAAATATAATTATATATACAAAAATTATAGAATAAGGAAGCACTATAAGCCGTAGGTCAACGGTAAGCATGCACCCCTACCTCCCTTCGGTCCCGGGTTCAAGTCCCCACAGCTTCTCCGGTTGTGGCGGGGTTTTCCCCACGACCTACGATGTGTCCTTTTGATTTTTTTTTAATTATTTTTTTTTGTATTTTTATTTTAACCCACAAACACATAAAAATAAAATGAACTGATGATACATTGTATTCTTTTTAAATTTCTGGGTAAGGTATTACTCAAGGATCACACCACATGACACAGATGAATATGGTACTCCCCTTTCATACCCATCCATACTCATAATAGAAGAACAGGTCAAGAGTATATTTTATTTTTATTTTTTAAATATCAAAATGATTCATTAATCCTATTTGAAAAATAAAGATGATTCAAAAAGATTAGAAATATGAAAACCACGGGTTGCCTCCCATGAAATGCTTTTGTTTAACGTCGTTAGCCTGAAATGGATCTTAAATCTATCAATTTTTTCCTGGTTCATAGGTTGGCTCAGTGAACTCAACCTCTATTTTCTATTTATTGAATGATTCAATGAATAGTTTTAACCTATGACCATTAACCTTGAAAATGTGACCACTTGTGGGATCCTGAATCTCTACTGCCCCATGGGGGTATACATGATGAACTATTAAAGGACCTAACCATATAGACCTTAACTTTTCCACATGAAAATGAATTTTTGAACTATATAAGAGCACAAATTTTCCTGGTTCAAAATTTTTGACTTTGATATTCATAGATTGGTAGGCTTGAACTCTAGATTTATTTATCCTTTAATTTTAATAAGCCTCCATCCTAAGTTCCTCAAGTTCATTAAGATCTAATTTCCCCTTTACTTTGGCCAAATAAATGTCAAAATTCATTTTTTTGATTGCCCAAAATGCCTTATGCTCAATTTTAATAGGTAAATGGCATGCTTTTCCATAAACCAACCTATATGGTGACTTTCCTAGGATGGTTTTGAATGTTGTATGATATTCACAAAGGGAATCCATGAGTTTCTCAGACAAATCTTTCCTAGAGGGATTGATAGTTTTTTTAAGAATTTGATTAGTCTCTCTATTCGCTAACTCATCTTGACCATTGATTTGAGGATGGTATGTTGTGGAAACTTTATGAGAAATCCCAAACTTATACATGAGTGAAGAGAATGGGAGGTTGTAGAAATGGGTTCCTTGATCACTTATTATATACCTAGGAATTCAAAATTGAGAAAATGTGTTCTCTTTTATAAATTGGATCACAACATGATGGTCATTGGACTTGGTGGGAATGGCTTCAACCCATTTCGATACATAATCAATAGCTCAGAGTGTTTCCAACGCTTTCACCAGGGCGCACACATCCGTCATGCAGAGGACGCGCTGCTATTACCCTGTATTCCCGCTTTCCAAAGGTGGGCGGCATCCGCTCCTTATTCAGGTACGTCTTCTCCTTAATTGAAACGAGATTATGGGATGTCAGTTCTTCCTTCCATGGATTCCTCCTCGGAACTCGTCACCTAGTCCAAGTCTCCCTCATATATTTAAGACGTAGTTCATGAAGCTCTTCCCGATGCCATGTCTTCATGGACACCATTTAATTACGCCACTTCTGTTATGACCTTCCAAGGGGTCCGGTCAGGGTAACAACCTTCAGTTAGAAGAGTAGTCACGTTGGGGCATCACTGTTGTGTCTTAATGATGGGGGATTGGCATGTCTATCTTCTGTCCCTTATCATAGGGCTTCTCGAGGGCACGAAAGCCCGAGGCATCCCACATCGAATGCGGGGAATTGTATTCCATTGTCATGTATCTGATGTTTTCCTCAGCTTCCCATGTTTAACACAGGGTATGCCGCAAGTTTAACGTCTAGCAGAGACAGATCGGACTGATCAGAACACTGATTAGAGTAGATCAGATTGAGGAACCCCCTGGAGGGAACACTGATATTGGGACCAGCATGTGGGCGGCTTCTCGAATGCTGTGGAGGGGAGTGAGGTGGCATGATCTCACCGGGATGTGGTGGACCGGGTAAGAATCAGGATGGACGATGGTTTTGGGATTGAGTCCCAAAGAGACTTTCTAAGTATCCATGTGGTAGGGAATCAAAGTCTGTGTAGTTCGATGGAACGATGGGACACCTGAAGAGGTGACCCGGATGAATGGACGCATGGATAAGACCCAGAGGAAGTGGAACCTCCGGGTTAGGGAATGAGATTCCCGAGACACGTGGGCCTGAGGGAGAGATCAGGATGAGACATGGGTGTTGGGCTTGAACCTCGTGGAGGCTTCCTATGTATCCCCATGGTGGGGAATCAAAGACCACGTTGTTAAGATGGAATTTTGGGCTTACGATCTGAGGCGGCCCATGGTGTCGAGAAACCGACGTGAAGGTAGACCTGGGGTCTGGATGGATGGTGGGCTTGAACCTCGTGGAGGCTTCCTACGTACCATACCTTAGCACGGATCAAATTCCCCATAGTTCGGGTGTACAGTTTAACGTCCTGTGGGATGGGGGTGAACCTGACGTGGAGGAATGACCAATTAGTGGGATTGAACCTCATGGAGGCTTCCTATGTACCATTCCTTAGCACGGATCAAAGTCCCTGTAGTTCGGAATGGGTTAGGGCTTACACTCTGAGGTGGCCCAAGGTGTCGGGACATACTCTAGGATGGAGGCTCAGGGGCGACAAAGCGCAGCGGGAGAGGGATTTGGGACCTAAGAAATGAGGAGCCATGTTCCCTATCATGCCCTCCTCTAGACTTGGGGACTGAAGATGAAAGGAGGATCACCGTTCCCCATCACTCCCTTGGCTGCTTTTGGCGCCGAGGGAGTGAGGAGGAACAGGGGCACTGCCTCCTGCAAGAACGGTTAGGGGCTTACACCAAGGTGGCTGCCCTTCCTCGTGGGCAAATGATACTCCAATAAGGAGGATATCATCCCTTGTGAGGGGTGATCCCATCCCCATGGAGACGAGTGGGTGTGGAGAATGTCCAAGGTAGGGGGACTCTGTGTGCGAGGCATGGGGTCGGGTCATAGTTTAACGTCATGTGTTTAGGATGAGGTGCTTGATAGTTTAACGTCCTGCAGCTCGGACAAGGTGGGTTTTCTCCACACCCCTAGGACTTACATGATCGGTACTCTATGCCCCTTGTGTAAGGGAAGGCATCGGTAAGGCCATGGTGAGAAGGTGTCAAGGAGCGAACCATCGAGGGGTCCACATTAGCATGGCTATGATAAGAAGCAATAGTCATTAGCGTGCCTATGCGAAGAGGAATGAGGAAAAGCAACGCAATGAGAAGAATTGTCCCAGGGACTTTGAAGTTACTTTGTACAAGCCTAGAAGGTCGTACGGAAAAACCATGTATGATGCGGATGCCCGGGGTGCACAAGACACCTGCGAATGGCACCTAGAAGAAGGGCATCGGGTGTTCGCACAAGGGGGCGCCCGGGGAGCACCGAGGTGAAGGGGCCCCGGGGAATTGTGCACAACCCTTAAGGCTTGCACGAAATAAGGGGACCCTGCACAAAAAACCCCAGGCCAGCACAAAATTGGGGATGCCTGGGCGAAATTGGGGGGCAGAGGCTTTGCGCACAAGGAGAATGAATTACACGCAAGGGACAGAGGTCGAGCGCAAGGAATTGTGTGCAATCGGCCAGCCTGTGCGAAATGGAAGTAATTGCACGCAAGGGGGGACCCTGGAGGGATTGGAATTCAGTCTAAGACAAATGGGATCTCGCATGATGGTGGAACCCAGGGCGACTGGGCACGAAAAGAACCGTACCTGATGTCTATATTGCGCGTGTGGAATGCCGATTACGCGCACTAAAGCCGGTTCAGATCCTTCAGCCCTAAAAAAGAAGGGGGTTACCTTCTATTTATAGGCGACCGAGGGCGCGAAATACAAGCCGGTGCGAAATTATGGCACCACAGAGGCGGTGGCGCGAAATTTCAACCGCGCGGGGCACGGGCACGAAATTATTTTGCGCCGGTGCCGAGACTCTTTGAAAATCCTTGTGTTTTCCGCGCGGGACACATTTTTTCATGCACTTCACCATTTTTTTCATGCAACACCTCCGGGCCCCCTGGACTAGGTCTCGGGGTCCAAATATGACTTTGTTTTGTCATTTCAAAACTTTCTTCAACACTTAAGCACTTTTAGGTGTCTAAAAATTCCCCCCCCCCCTTGGAATGGGATCGGTGAGGGGTCACAACAATCGGATTCCGAGGGAAATGCCGAAGTGCAGGGCTTCGTGGGCCCCCAGCACGCAAAAATTTGAGGCGGTATGCAAAACTCAACCAGGCACAGAATCTGATTTTCATTCGGGTGCGGAACCCAGGCTTAGCCTATAAAATCCTCAGTGGGTCCCATGATTCGTATGATTTTTCTCGCGCGATAGGCTCTGAGCTCTCATTCACAAAATTTCTTCTACTCCTGCACAAAAAACCGCCTCGGCAACGCGTAATTCCACTGAGATTTGGTGGAATTTTATGCGCAAAACTGGGATTTTTTGCGCCACGACCTGAAATTTCGCACCAACCACTAATTTTACACGCCAGACTCCCAGATTTCATGCCAGCCTCCCATATTTCATGAAACACTCCCAAAACACTTGGTCAGAAGAAGATGGATGAAAACCGGGTTGATGAGGGGGAAGCCGCTACTCATAGAGCTGAAATGGCTGCGAACCCAGAGGTTTATGGCAAAAAGAGGGTTGTTTCCAACAACCATACTCTCTTCAACATGCTAACCCCCACCCAAAAAGATTACGCCTTGTCTGAAAATCTGCTGTTGTAGGACTTCAGAATTATGGAGGAGGTCCCTCTGCCGGGTTTCGAGGTTGATACGTCGTGGTCATGGGTGACCCATGAAGACAACCTTCCTCAATACAACTTCACCAATAATGGTCATCCTTCTAGAGAAACCAAACATATGGATGTATATGTCATGAATCCTAGTACCTGGACCGTTGCTGGGGGTGACCCTGTTGCAGAGAGCTCCCCGGCCCTCTATGCGAGCATGTTCCGTCAGAGCGTCACTGACGAGACCAAAGGTTGGCTGCAGGACTGGTATCTGTGGTCTGGAGGCAAATTTACCAGAGAATGGGCCTAGGCGTACTGGGTTCGCCATACGTGTGACCAATTTGGGGCCGAGCTGTGGCACATTGGTCTGTTTGAGGCGGTGTGGACATCGCAGTTCCATTTCTACCGGCAGCCTGATCTCGAGCCAGAGCTATTCACCCGGTGGTCCCTTAACACCAACACATTCCATCTTCACCATGGGGAAGTTGGCATCATCCTCTAGGACATCCACTACATCGGGGGTATCCCTTTGGAGGGCCATCAATATGATGAATTCCTCCCGCTGATGAACATCTGGGGTGACAGTTCTCGAACCCTTATCCTAACGTAGGACCTGCTGGAGATGGCCAAGGAGAATCTGGGAGTCAAGGACTTCCTGAAGTACATCGCCTACAAGGACTAGTTCATCCTATTCCTAGATAAGGATCCTAAGGTCAAGATGCTAGGGCAGGGGAAACGATGTCCAACCGTGACTCAGAGGAGCAAGAGCGGATCATACTGGAGGATCCTGGAGGCGGGTTAATACCAATCATGGGGCTACAACATAAATGAGTCCCGGGACCCGAATGTTCGGTACGCTGGATTCATCGCCAAATTCATGATTGGATGGCTCTTTCCAGTACGGGACATAAGGATGGGCGTCCGTCCAGCGACTCTGGTGATGGCAGGCATCATGGCTGCCAACAAGAGGTTCAACCCGGGGGTCCCTATGCTGGCTCGGCTATACGCCATTCTGGGACGCATATTGAGAGGGGGATCACCTAGGAGAGTATATGGCCCCTTCCAGATCTTCCATGGATGGGTTGCGGCTCACTATGGTGGATACACTTTCCCAAATGTCATTCGTCCTCCGGGCAATGGCCTGCGACCCTCTCTGCTGAATATTTTCGGGGCCATGCTGATGATGCTCAATGAGGAGGGAGTATGGATCAGGATTGGTAACCATGCCAACATCACCTTCAGCCAATTCCCCAGCCCAACTGGTCAGCTGATATATGATGGGCAAGGCTCACTGGAGCAGAAGGAGTACTTCTAAAGCATCAGAGGTGGGGTGCTTGTGGCCCGGATTGATGGGAAGATCTTCTGCGAGCCTTATTTGTCATCCAGGTTCTCCAGGAAGTTCGGATGCCTCCAGCTAATACCGAATAGAGTATACATAGACGTCCAGGAGGAGGGGAATACCTGTGTTCTTCATCAGTTGTGGCTGATGTTCACGACTTACGGCTCTGGAAACATCATCAATTTTCCTCCCACCGAAGTCAAAGTTGGCCTCTCAATTGAGTATGCTGAACATTGGAGCATAGAATACCCTGAGGGTCTTCTATAGAAGTGAGTTCGGAAGCTCAAAGTTTCCAATGTAGAACCTCGGAGATGAGAGAGTAGGCAGGGTGCTGCTAGAGGGGGAGGATCAGAAGCACCTCAGGCAATGTGGCCTGCATAGGTTGGGACCTCAGCAGTGGGGGAATCGCATGGAGTGGCCATGCCCTCATCACCTAGAGGATGGGGGTCCCATGGAGTGTCTAGAGAACTTCCTGGGAATCAAATAATATACCTGGTTCAACCTTCCTAGGACGCGATCTTCCATGTGCTATGGTCGGCTTGGATAACCCTGCGGTAGTCAATGAGTACTGAATCCCTCTGGCAGAAAATAGTGCGAGACAGGATCCAGATGCCAGAAGTCGGGCTTGTCTGGGTCGTCGACATAGTGAACTTCCACCGATGGAATGCATACCTAATGACCATGGACACGTACGCACGCCAACAGGGTCGGTGTGTGGAGCCACCTCTCTTGGTGAAAGTGATGATCGACCAGGAGCATGATCCAGAAAGAATGCCTCTAGGAGAATATGACAGCGATGAGTTAGAGGGCGACGAAATAGGAGAGGAGGTAGAAGGAGAAGGATAAGGAGAAGGAGAAGGGGAGCCCGAAGGTGAAGGGTCTCAGGGAGCATCCCACCAAGGGAGTCTCCAGGAGAGAAGTGAGATCGTCAGCTCCGATATGGATGTGACTGAGCTGTTTGAGGTATGATTCGACCCTTATCTTCTCTTGTATTCTCTTTCCTTTGAAATACTTAACCCACATTCCTTACCTACTCAGGAGCACAATGGAACTGATCAAGCATCTCCAGTTGAAGGAGGGGAGGATGCACCAATAGAACAAGGTGGGGAACCTATGCTCGTTATCGAGCTGATGAGTGCCGAGGGATCCCCCTCCACGACAGCTCCTGTAGCGGCCAGAGCACTAGAGGTTGATGCCTTGGGTTCCTGTAAGTTCCTTACTTTGATACCGGTACTCACTGTCGGAGGACTCAACTGATTAGGGTGCTCCTTGTTTGTACAATGATCACGAAATTGGAGGCTCGTCGGGCTGCTAAGCCCAGACCATCCATGAGCGTGCTGATTGAAAATGTACCGCCCCATATAGAACATGCCTCCCAAACTGAGTTGGATCTGACAATTGGTGAGCAGGGATCGGCAGACACTAGTGGCGCTGCCGTCGGGGCAGGGCCAGAAGTTGACGAGGTTGCCACCAGGATCGAGGGGAGAGAGGAAGGTCACCCAGATGCTGAGAATCCTATTCCCCTAGGAGGAATTTCTGAGGAATACCCTTCCACTAGCTTGTGGGATGTCTTCCCTGTCTATCGGCTCGTTGATGCCGAAGAAATCAACGATTCAGATTCGGAAGCGGCCGAGGAGAGCCGAATGACACGACGCAAGGGATGGAATTGCATCTGGTGTTTTCTCAATCATCCCCAGGAAGAATGGATGAAGTGGATGGGGTCACTCCACACATGTCTGCATTTCCTGTTTGCTGGAGGGGAAGATTCTCAATGTCTTCACCTGACGGTCCATGATTACATGGCCGAGAAGATACGTGAGAGCAGTCGGCGCGCCGACATCATCCGGTGCCAGGAGGAGTCAGGGAGTACCCAAGCATTTCTGAGGGCGGAGCAGGAGGTCCAACACCTTGAGGAACATGAAAAATAGCATGAGATATTCATTGCAAATTGCTCTGAGCTTGTGGAGCAGTTAAGGTCCCAGATGGAAGATTCCCAAGAACAACTCGTTAAAGTAAGTCACCAGATAACTGAGCTCCAGACTGAATAGGCGTGGGCACGGGCCAGGGTTAGCGAGCTGCGCTCCGAAACCACTGATAAAGAAAGGGTCCTCAGAGGATGGAAGGTAGTCCTAGGGGACACCTGAAAAAATGTGGTGGCATTGGAGATATATATCCAAGAATTCGACCCTTAGGGGCCCTGTTTTGGCCAAACCCATAAACTCATCCTACTTTACTGCTTCTTGTTCTTTTGAACTGTATTTATGGAAAAATTTATTTACTTTCCCCTCTTCTTAACATACTTGTCCCTTTGGTTTAACATGATCAACCATAATCCCGAAATAAATAGTAATCCATCCCTAAGCTCACATGGGTTGTGAGAAACAAAGGAGGTTCGTACTATCACCTCGTTTGATCGTGGGATCATCAACCAAGCTTCGGGAATTCGAAATTTGAACCTAGACTTCTGAGGAGATGAGGGAGGCCTGATCAAAGGAATAAGACCTCAGACTGATTGATGTATCATCTTCTTAATGTGCTCCAGTTCACGAGCAGGGCAATGCCAAGGGAATTGGAATCAGTCCAAACATAGGGAAATGAAAAATCTGAATCACGTTTGTTTCGGTGCGGATGTGTGTCGGGTTTCTGTTCCGACGCTGTTCCGCTAGGACACGTTCGTGCGTGCGCCCATTGACTCGAGGGGATGGGAGCGCGGCTTGTGGCCCCGCAGTCCCGCTTTCCAAAGGCGGGCGGCATCCGTCCCTTATTCAGGGACGTCTGCTCCTTGATCGAAACCGGGATGATGGTATGTCGGCTCCTCCTTCCGTGGACGTCTCCTCGGAACTCGTCGCCTAATCCGGGTCTCCCTCATAGATTTAAGAATGTTCTTGAATCTCGTTCCCGGCGCCATATCTTCATGGACACCGGTTAATTACGCTACTTCCGCCCAAACGCTCCAAGGAGTCTGGTCGGGGCAGCAACCCGCGGTGAGGAGACCGGGTAGCTCTGGGTGTAGGGGGCATGTCTTAACACTGCGGCTCTGCATGTCTTCCTTCCGTCCCTAATAGGGCTTCTCGAAGGCGTGATGGCCTGAGGCATCCCGTGCTGGGTGTGGGGAACTGCGTTACCTGAGGTTTTCCTCAGCTTCCCATGTTTAACACGGGGTATGCTGCGAGTTTAACGTCCAGCGGGGACGACATCAGACTGATCAACATGAGGAGTGGATCAGATGACAGAACCCCTTGCGGGGAACCTCCGACGCTGGGGCCAGCACATGGGTGGCTTCCCGAGTGAAGTGGAGTGGAATGAAGTGGCATGACCCCACCGGGATGTGGCGGCCCGGGTAAGGATCAGGATGGATGATGGAGTGAAGAGCTTGGACCCCGTAGAGGATTCCTACGTACCGCGCGTTAGCGTGGATCAAAGTCAGCGTAGTTCGGATATACAGTTTAACGTCATGCTGGACGATGGCAAGACGACTCACGAGGAGGTCGAGGCTTCCGGGCGGAGGATTGAACCGAACCACCTCGCACGGAGAAGGATGGATCACAGTTTAACGTCTTGCTGGACGATGGTGTTTGGGGCTTACACTCTAAGGAGGCCCATGGCGACAAAGCTCGGTTGGAGGGGGACTTGGGCCGAAGATGATAGACACCCCGATCCCTGTCACGCCCTCTACTGGCTTCGGCAGTGGGGAATCACAATGGAGATACACACATGCAGTCCCCCACAAGGGCGGATTCATAGGTGAATCGACGCGAATGTGAACCCGGGAGGGGTCCACTGATGGACGAACCGACGTGAATACGACCGGGACGACCAGGTGGTGGGCTTGAACCTTAGGGAGGCTTCCTACGTACCCTGTTTAGGTGATAGGGATCAAAGTCCACGTAGTTCATTCTGTCAGGACTTACGCACTGAGGCAACCTGAGTGCGGCAAATCTCAGTTGAAGGGGAACTTGGGCCGAAGGTGAGAGACACCTCGATCCCTGTCACACCCCCTACTGGCTTCGGCGGTGGGGAAGCACAACGGAGATACACATGTGCAGTCCCCCACAAGAAACTAGGGGTTTGTAATACCCTACCCCTGTGGTCGAAGGCCACTCCAATCCCGACATCCCTGCAGAGACGAGCGGGTGGGGGCCACATCCAAACCGGGGGGGACCCTGCGTGCGAGGCACGGGATCGGGTGATGCGGATGGTTTAACGTCTTGTCGGACGAAGTACAGTTTAACATCGTCTGTTGAGGACGATGGGGTTTGGGGCTTACACCTTGAGGAGGCCCATATGCTAGGCAGTTTAACGTCGTGCAGCTTGGACGAGGTGCAGTTTAGCGTCATGCAGGACGATGGATGCCTGGCAGTTTAACGTCCTGCAGCGTGGACGAGGTGCAGTTTAGCGTCATGCAGGATGATGGATGCCTGGCAGTTTAACGTCCTGCAGCGCGGACGAGGTGCAGTTTAGCGTCATGCAGGAAGATGGATGCCTGGCAGTTTAACGTCCAACAATGCGGACGAGGTGCAGTTTAGCGTCATGCAGGACGATGGATGTCTGGCAGTTTAACATCCCTCAGCGCGGACGAGGTGCAGTTTAGCGTCATGCAGGACGATGGATGCCTGGCAGTTTAACGTCCTGCAACGCGGACGAGGTGCAGTTTAGCGTCATGCAGGACGATGGATGCCTGGTAGTTTAACGTCCTGCAGCGCGGACGAGGTGCAGTTTAGCGTCATGCAGGACGATGGATGCCTGGCAGTTTAACGTCCTGCAGTGCGGACGAGGTGGTGCTGCCAATGGGTCTGTGTCACTTCGCGCGAGCCTGGAGGGACACACGGGAAGACAACGTACGGTGCGGGCACCCGGGATGAGGATCATCGGGCGCCACGCAGGCGGGTACCCTCAGGGGGTCAAAGGGGGCGACCCTTGGTGGTTTGCGCGCAAAAGAGGAGCTTGGCGCGCAATACCGCGGGTCGGCGCGCAATTGGGAGGGCTGGCGTGCAATTGGGCCAGCGCTTTGCGCGCGGAAGAAGGAGATTGCGCGCACCGGGCCTCTGATAGCGTGTGGGGGCAACGGACCATTCTTTAACGAATAGCCACTTAGTAAGGGGGGGTGCGCGCAATCGGGCTGGATTGCGCGCACCCG
The DNA here is from genome assembly GCA_963277665.1 of Viscum album. Lineage (NCBI taxonomy): Eukaryota > Viridiplantae > Streptophyta > Magnoliopsida > Santalales > Viscaceae > Viscum > Viscum album. The sequence goes on from OY728130.1 coordinate 411,717,654, forward strand.
AGGGGCAATTGCGCGCAAGAGGCTTCTTTTGCGCGCGAAGGCCTTTGGGAGAGGAGTTGGTCAAAGGAAAGAAGCCAAAGGGGTTGTGCACGAAGGCGAACCCCGGGGCTTGCTTGCGCGAAATAAAGGAGGTTACCTGAAGATCGGCATTGCGCGCAGAGGGGGAGGGATTGCGCGCATGAGCGACCCTTCGAATTCTGGAAACCTTCAAAATGTTGGGGGTCGCCTTGTATTTATAGGCAACCCCGAGCGCGCAATTCGGCGCGGGCGCGAAATAGGGGCCCAGCGTGCAATAGGGCCGCGCACGGGCGTCGGGCGCGGAACATTCCGCGCCAACTCGGCCCATTGCGTGAATCCCGGAAGGATTGCGCGCGCATATCCAATATTGCGCGCGGGCCTCCGAAATTTCGCGCAAGGCCTTCGGGCCTTCCGAAACGTGCTTCTGACTCCAACTATGACCTCGCTTTCCTCATCCGGAACTTCTTTTGAGGAGCAACGGACTTTTCTGGCGTCTACAAAATCCCCCCCTCGGAATCTGATCGGCGAGAGGTCGCAACGATCGGGTTCCGAGGGAGACGCCGGAATGCCGAGGTCTTGGGCGGCGCGGGACTTTGACGAGGGTGTCAACGCCGCTGGGGCGGGAGAAGAAGGTCTCCCAGATATTGGGGAACCTATCCCCTGTGAGGACATCCCAGGGGCGGACCCTGCAGCAGACCTGCTGGCTGCCTTCCCTGCCAACCGGCCTGCCGACCCCGAGGAGATGGACGACTCGGACTCGGAGGCGGTCGAGGAGAGCCGGATAACACGCCGCAGGGGGTGGAAGTGCATCCAGCGCTTCCTCAAGTGACCCCCATCGGAGTGGCTGGGGCGCATGGGATCGCTTCAAACCTGGCTGCGCTTCCTGTGTGCTGGGGGAGCTGATGCTCGACGCCTCCATTTTACGGTCCGTGATTTCATGGCTGAAAAGATGTGCGAGAGCCGCCGGCGTGCCAACGTCGCACAATGTTGGGACATGTCGGAGGACACGCGGGCACTCCTCGTGGTGGAGCAAGAAGTCCGGCGCCTCGAAGGGCAGGCGGCAGAGAAGGAGGCCTTCATCACAGCGTGCACTGAGCTTGTGGAGCAATTGACGGCCCAGCTGGATGACGCCCAGGCACAGCTGACGGAGGCGGGCCACCAGATGGTCACACTTCAAGTCGAGCGGGAGCGTGCACAGGCCAGGATCGGCGAGCTGCGTGCTGCGACCGCCGACGAAGAGAGGGCATGCAGAGAGCGAGAAGCAGCTCTGGAGGCCACCAACCAAAGGGTAGCGGTGTTGGAAAGATCCATTCAGCACGCTAATCCCTAGGGGCTTTGTTTTTTCCATTCCCAGGACATTTTGCTTCCGCTACTCAATACTTCGATCCATTTGTATGAATCAACATATTTATCTGCATCTTTTGGCTTAACGTGCTCAACCACAATTCATTGTCTTGCGGGAGCATTAACCAAGCTTCAGGCATCCACAATTGGGCCTGGATTTCTAAGGAAAAGAGGGAGGTCATTCCTAGGAAAGGAGACCTCAGACCTAATCAATGTACCATCCCCCCAACTTGTTCCGACACACGAGCGGGACAACGCTATGGGCGTTGAGATTTTATCCGAACATAGGGAGATGAAAAAGGGTGAATCGCGTGTCCCGAATTCAGAAATCCACGACGGTCAGCCTTCCAGGAAATGCCCAAGACGGCAAGCGGACAATGGATCAATCGACCATACTACTTCAATAGACGGACCAAAGGTCATCATTCATATTGCAGGAGGCGGATCACATGTCATCATCAATACCTCTTTGGGGGTTCCTTCAGACACAAGGGTGGAAATCCGGATCAAAAGGGCATGCGAAGCGTGGGGCGAAGTGATGATTTGTTCGGACAGAATCTAACACTCCCAAAATTGTGCCACCGTGGGGAAAACGTATTAGGCGGATGCACTAATCTGGCCGTGAATCACCCCAATTCTCAGACAGAACCTCTTTGACGAGGAAATTGTCGCTTCCCATCATTGCAATGGGGCATTCCGAGCTAAATCTGGGAGAATATCACAACCGCACCACTCTACCAGAAGCCAGGCCAAACGACCGGCGACGAGGAGGGGCGGGACTTAGCGATCCCTGAGGCTGGACCCGAGTCGAGATGCCCGGGCGTTCCTACGTACTCCATCAGGCTGGAGATCAAGACACACGTAGTTCTGGAAGTGTAGTTTAACGTCATGCAGGACGTGGAACCCCGATTAGGGAGATCTTAGTTTAAGGTCTTAGAGCTCGGACCATAAGAACCTCGAAGTACGCTACATCGTGGTCCTATCCCCTGGATATGCGAAGATGCACTGAGGGATAGTGTCAAGAGTGCCGAGATTTTTCCTGGTCAGAATGGGAGGTGGAAAACGTAATGTGAATCATGCGGCCATTCACTCAAGGACTGGGGGCACCGGTGTAACGATATGGAAGTATTGCCGACCGTGGCGGAAAAGCAGCATCAATATCGCACTGACCGTTGATGGAATGAGGCAGCAAACGAGCATCAACCGCTCAAGCGCAGGATTCATATCGATTTGCTGCCCAAGGCCCTTGGGGGCACCAGCCCGGATCGGTGGGAGAGCACTGAGGCATTGTATCCAGACCGCTCACGGGGGGTTCCACCCAGGGCGTAGGTGATGGGTCCGAATAAAGGGGAGCATGAAGCCTGAAAAGTGGAAGGAACCTGACCAAGCTGAACCTGACCCTCCTGGCAATAGACCAGAGTACTCTTGACACCGGTGGACCACTGCAAGGGGTCTAGGGACACGCCTTGAGGGTGACCCGAATGCGGCGGATTACCAAGAGAAGGGGGGATCTTTAAGAGGTGGGGTCTGGACCCGAAGTTTCAAACATCCGGGCGTTCCTACGTATCCCATAAGGATGGGAATCAAGCCACACGTAGTTCTTGAAGCGCGGCGCAACACAATCGGGCACCAGCGCGGGGAGGGGTGCGGGTCTGGCCCTCGCACCCAAAAGAAGCGGTATTTGATATCTCTTGTTTGTCCTTAAAGGTGGATGGTTTTTCTTTGTGCAGCGACATGCCTGTGATTAAGAAATCCCTGGCATCGCCACAATAATCAAGCCATGAAAGGCATTGATAAATGGCGTGGTTATTAACCAGCGCCCAACGTGAGTGTCCCCTGAGGAGAACATCACGATGCAGTGCCGTTTCTCGTCGGGCGGCCAAGACGATCACAGTTTACGGTCGTGTGGTAAGACCAGGCAACACAGTTTAAGGTCGTGTGGCTCGGACCATGGAGGAATCCGCTTATTGCGATATGACAGACCCAGCGGAGGTGGGGACACATCCCAGCCCTGCGGTCACGCACAATTCCAGGAGAAGGATCCTGGGATAGGGGCCTGCATATGTCTATCAACCGAGGGGCAGAGATGATAGCCTCCAGCTATGCTGGGCCCAGAATGCGATTGTTCGGGCGACTCCTTCCTCCTCATGGGGACAAGGGTCTAGCTACACATGGCCCTTAGGGAGGACATTAGCATATATCATTGGTGCTCATATCGTGGGAGCCTCGAAAGGAACCATTACCCTGGTTGGCCTGCCTAACGTGTAGAGGTGTACTGAGGGTCAGTACGAAGAGAGAGTGTCGAGTTTCCACTACAACGCACTGAGGCGGAGTGTGATAAGGACTGCGCAACCAATGTTCAGAGCCTGAAAGAGTTTACATGGAGATCAAGGATGTTGCTGACCATATTCGCAACACAACATCCAATCGCGTCAGCCTAGGATGAGGCAAACAAACGAGCATCAACCGCTCAAGCGCAGGATTCATATCGATTTGATGCCCAGGACCCGCCGGTAAATCGACCGGGAGCGGTAGGAGAGCACTAAGGCATCACATCCGAACCGCTAATGAGGATCCCTTTTGAGTGAAGGCCCAAACAAGAGGAAGCGCGAGGCCTGACAAGTAACGCAAGACTTGTCGGGATTGAATCCGACACTACAGGTCATAGACCGGAGTACCCCAAAACATGCTAACAGATCACCGAAAAGGGTAGGAGGACTCACCTTCAGAGCAACCAAAGGACGGCAGATCCCCGTGATCAACCAAGAGACGGGGATGGACCTGGAACACAAACGTCCAGGCGGTCCTACGTATCCCATAAGGATGGGAATCAAGCCATACGTAGTTCTTGAGAGGCAGTTTAACATCATGTGGGACGGATGCTGAACAGTTTAACGTCTTGTAGCTCGGACGTGGTGCAGTTTAGTGTCATGCAGGACGGAGTGCAGTTTAACTTCATGCGGGATGAAGTGCAGTTTAATGTCATGCGGGACGAAGTGCATTTTAATGTCATGCGGGACGAAGTGCAGTTTAACGTCATGCGGGACGAAGTGCAGTTTAACGTCATGCGGGACGAAGTGCAGTTTAACGTCATGCGGGACGAAGTGCAGTTTAACGTCATGCGGGACGAAGTGCAGTTTAACGTCATGCAGGACGAAGTGCAGTTTAACGTCATGCGGGACGAAGTGCAGTTTAACGTCATGCGGGACGAAGTGCAGTTTAACGTCATGCGGGACGAAGTGCAGTTTAACGTCATGCAGGACGAAGTGCAGTTTAACTTCATGCGAAACGAAGTGCACTCAGGCAAAGTACTGCTTGAGGAACCTAGAGTTGGTGGGAGGAGTAACACTCTCATCATCCATAGTCGCTAGGGAGTACGCGCCATTGGGATAGACCTTGTGGACGAAAAAAGGTCCCTCCCACTTGGGCTCCAACTTGGGCGGCTTCCTGCCGGGGATCATTAGTGCTCTTAGGGCCAGCACTAGGTCACCCTGCAGGAAGGAGCAGAGGAGAACCTTCTTATTGAAAGCTCGATTCATTCTTCTTTGATTCCTCTCCAAGTTGTGCAAAGCGTGAAGCCTATTCTCATCCAGTGCTTCCAAATCGACTAGACGGGCTTCAGCAGCTCTGTCCGGCGCTTGCTGGTCGTAGACCGCAGTGCGCAAGGACGGTAACTGGATCTCGATGGGTAGGACGGCCTTAGCTCCATACACCAGGGAATAAGGGGTCATCTGGGTGGAATTGCGAGTCGTCGTCCGATAAGCCCAGAGGGCGTTGGGGATCTTGTCCGGCCAACTCTTCTTGTTCTGGCCAACCATCTTTTGCAGAATGTTATAGAGGGTTTTGTTAAACGCTTCAATCTGTCCATTCGCCTGCGCATGATAGCGAGATGTATGGTTCGAGCGAATGTTGTACTTGGCGTACAACTTCTTCAACTCGGCTGCTCGGAAATTGGCTCCGTTATCCGTGAGGATAGCGTGAGGCACTCCAAATCGATAAATGATGTTGGAGGTCACGAAGTCAGCGGTAGAATAGGATTTGACCTCTCTGAGCGGAATCGCCTCTGCCCATTTGGAGAAGAAGTCCGTGGCGGTCAGAATGAACCAACACTGGCGAGCCGTCGCCGGCAGGTAAGGTCCCACAACGTCCAGCCCCCAGACTGCAAAGGGCCAAGAATACCTGGTGGTATGGAGAGGCTCCGGCGGCCGATGCACAAAGTTCGCATGAACCTGGCACGCATGGCACTTCCTGGCATACTCGATGCAGTCATGGATCATGGAGGGCCAGAAGTATCCCAACCTCCGAATCTGGTGGGACAGCTTCGGCCCAGTCTGGTGGGCACCACATGAACCAGCATGAACCTCTTGCATGACTCGTGTGATCTCAACTCCCTGAAGGCAACGGAGGAGAACACCATCAAATCCGCGTCTATAGAGGATCTACTCCGGGCCGGGACTGCTCTGGAGGACAAACTGCGATGCGCGGCGTCGAACTCGCTCGCGCGCGGCCCAATCCGACGGGAGAATGCCATGTTGGAGGTACTCAACCAAAGGCGTCCTCCAATCAGGGGCTGGTTCGACTGCTATATCTGTGGTAATCGGGGCTCCAGGCACAGGGGCAACCGTGGTGAGATTACTTACCGATGGGACGCGATCTCCCTCCGGGATAACGGGAGCGATGAGCCTGTGGTGCGTCACGCGGATGATCAGGTTGTCCTGTTCAGGCTCTGCGAGTGACGCAGCATGGCTGGCCAAAGCATCTGCTCGACCGTTCTACGACCGGGGAATATGGACAATTTCTGGCCGAGAAGGGAACTGGGTCATCAGGAGGAGGGTGCACTCCAGCAATGGCACAAGTTCCGGCTTCCTGACAACATAGTCACCATTGATCTGCTTAACGACCAGCTCGGAGTCCCCTTTCACACACAGATGGGGCACATCGATCTCAAGAGACAACTCGAGGCCAGTGATGAGGGCATGGTATTCCGCCTCATTGTTGGTACAACCCTCTGATAACAGGAAAGAGTATGGCAGCACGGCTTGCTCCGGGGTAATGAAGACGATACCCAAGCCCACTCTGTTGAGCTTAGGATTATCGAGTCTTCTACCGGTGGGGCTCCGAGAGGCACCGTCAAAGTGCATCTGCCAGCATGGATCGGCACGATCGACTGAGAGAACGACCTCATCAGGAAAGCCTAGATCCAGCGGCTGATCCGCGGAGGTCGGGTGAGCAGCCAGAAAGTCCGCCAATGCTTGCCCTTTGATGGCCTTCTGAGACATACCTGATGTCGAACTGTTGGAGAATCACAGCCCACCGTGCTAGACGGCCAATCAACATAGGCCGGCTCAGGATATATTTCAATGGGTCTACCCGAGAAACCAACTGTACCTCGTGGTGCTTCAAGTAGTGTCGTAATTTCTGTATGGAAAATACGAGCGCCAGTCAGCTCTTCTCGATGGGGGAATACCTAACTTCCGCATCGAGGAGCATGCGACTGAGGTAATAGAGGCTATTCTCTGTTCCCTCATTGTTCTTTTGGGCGAGAAGGGCACCAAGGGACCGTTCCAGGGCAGTCACATAAAGGACCAGCGGCTTCCCGGATACAGGCGGCATCAGAACCGGAGGTTGAAGCAGGTACTGCTTGATTTCCTCGAAAGCGGTCTGACACTCCTTATCCCATACATAGGTGGCACCTTTCTTCATGAGCCGAGAAAAGGGCTTACACTTTCCGGCCATATTCGCGATGAATCGGCGTATATAGGCTAAGTGGCCTTGGAACCCTTGCAGTTCCTGAATGTTACCTGGGGGAGGCATTTGGCTAATCGCCTTGATCTTCTCTGAGTCGATCTCAATACCCCGGTATCTTACCACAAAGCCAAGAAACTTCCCGGAGGTGACCCCGAAGGCACACTTCAACGGGTTCATCTTCAGGCGGCGAGACCGGAGGAAGCCAAACACTTTCTCAAGATCTTTGAGATGGTCCTGACGCTGGCACGATTTGACCACCAAGTCATCGATGTAGCATTCCACCAGTGTGTCGAGGATTGGCTTGAATATGTGGTGCATCGCCCGTTGATAGGTGGTACCTGAATTCTTCAGGCCGAAGGGCATGACCTAGTAACAAAAGATACCTTGGGGGCCCTGAAGGCAGTGAACTCCTCATCCTCAGGGGCCATCCAGATTTGGTTGTATCCGGAGTATCCATCCATGAAGAAGAGGGCTTGGAACCCTGCCGTGGCGTCAATCAACAGCTCTGTCACCGAAAGGGGAAAATCATCCTTCGGACAGTGGCGGTTGAGATCGCGGAAGTCGATACAGACTCTGATCTTCCCGTTCTTCTTCCTGACCGGCACAATGTTGGCCAGCCATCTGGGGTACTGAACTTCCCTCACGAAGTTGGATTTGATAAGCTTGTCAACTTCAGCCTCAACCATGGCACCGTGGAATGGGTGCATCTTCCTGGGAGGCTGCTTGAACCCGCGATGGTTCGCCGGGAGACCAAGGCGGTGGATGGCTACCTGAGGATCTAGCCCCGGCATCTCGTCATAGCCCCAAGCGAACACATCACGGTGTTGTCTGAGGAAGTCCACGTACTGCTGCCGCTCCTCAGAGGGCATGGCGGCACTGAACAATATGGTTCTTGGATCTTCCTCGGTTCCAAGGTTCACCTGTACGAACTCATCGACCGTGGCGGAGACGCCCTCCTCAAAGGCTGGGGGTGCATCTTCCACGTCCTCTCCACTCGGGGAGGGATCGTCTACGGGAGAGACTGCATTGGAAACTACATCGGGGCTACCAGATCTTGCTGGGCTGCTGGGTGCTGGCATGGGCGGTCACGGTCATCTCATCGGGAGACTCACAAGCCGCGCTCCCTTCCGTGGGGGGAACCCAGGCCATCGACGTCGTGAGACGGAGTGCCCGATTTCCCTTCCCCAGCCCCTGGCGGGTTCCGTGCCCCGGTGCTGAATGCTCGGCCGGGCAACATGCTAGTCTTCCAACACCTCTGAAATCTATCAGTCTTCGTATTGAGGAGAAGAGATTCACGTCGGGTTCACCATTTTCTGTTTCGGTGCGGATGTGCGTCGGGTTTCTGTTCCGACGCTGTTCCGCCAGGGCGCGTTCGCGCGTGCGCCCGTCGACCCGAGGGGATGGGAGCGCGACTTGTGGCCCCGCAGTCCCGCTTTCCAAAGGCGGGCGGCATCCGTCCCTTATTCAGGGACGTCTGCTCCTTGATCGAAACCGGGATGATGGGATGTCGGCTCCTCCCTCCGTGGACGTCTCCTCGGAACTCGTCGCCTAATCCGGGTCTCCCTCATAGATTTAAGAATGTTCGTGAATCTCGTTCCCGGCGCCATATCTTCATGGACACCGGTTAATTACGCTGCTTCCGCCCAGACTCTCCAAGGAGTCTGGTCGGGGCAGCAACCCGCGGTGAGGAGACCGGGTAGCTCTGGGTGTTGGGGGCGTGTCTTAACACTGCGGCTCTGCATGTCTGCCTTCCGTCCCTAATAGGGCTTCTCGAAGGCGTGATGGCCTGAGGCATCCCGCGCTGGGTGCGGGGAACTGCGTCACCTGAGGTTTTCCTCAGCTTCCCATGTTTAACACGGGGTATGCCGCGAATTTAACGTCCAGCGGGGACGACATCGAACTGATCAACACGAGGAGTGGATCAGATGACAGAACCCCTTGCGGGGAACCTCCGACGCTGGGGCCAACACATGGGCGGCTTCCCGAGTGAAGTGGAGTGGAATGAAGTGGCATGACCCCACCGGGATGTGGCGGCCCGGGTAAGGATCAGGATGGATGATGGAGTGAAGAGCTTGGACCCCGTAGAGGCTTCCTACGTATCGCGCGTTAGCGCGGATCAAAGTCAGCATAGTTCGGATATACAGTTTAACGTCATGCTGGACGATGGCAAGCCGACTCACGAGGAGGTCGAGGCTGCCGGGCAGATGATTGAACCGAACCACCTCGCACAGAGAGGGATGGATCACAGTTTAATGTCTTGTTGGACGATGGTGTTTGGGGCTTACACTCTAAGGAGGCCCATGGCGACAAAGCTCGGTTGGAGGGGGACTTGGGCCGAAGATGATAGACACCCCGATCCCTGTCACGCCCTCTACTGGCTTCGGCAGTGGGGAAGCACAATGGAGATACACACATGCAGTCCCCCACAAGGGCGGATTCATAGGTGAATCGACGCGAATGTGAACCCGGGAGGGGTCCACTGATGGATGAACCGACGTGAATACGACCGGGACGACCAGGTGGTGGGCTTGAACCTTAGGGAGGCTTCCTACGTACCCTGTTTAGGAGACAGGGATCAAAGTCCACGTAGTTCATTCTGTCAGGACTTACGCACTGAGGCAACCTGAGTGCGGAAAAGCTCAGTTGAAGGGGAACTTGGGCCGAAGGTGAGAGACACCTCGATCCCTGTCACACCCCCTACTGGCTTCGGCGGTGGGGAAGCACAACGAAGATACACATGTGCAGTCCCCCACAAGAAACTAGGGGTTTGTAATACCCTACCCCTGTGGGCGAAGGCCACTCCAATCCTGACATCCCTGCAGAGACGAGCGGGTGGGGGCCACATCCAAACCAGGGGGGACCCTGCGTGCGAGGCACGAGATCGGGTGATGCGGACGGTTTAACGTCTTGCCGGACGAAGTACAGTTTAATGTCGTGTGTTGAGGACGATGGGGTTTGGGGATTACACCTTGAGGAGGCCCATATGCTAGGCAGTTTAACGTCGTGCAGCTTGGACGAGGTGCAGTTTAGCGTCATGCAGGACGATGGATGCCTGGCAGTTTAACATCCTGCAGCGCGGATGAGGAACAGTTTAGCGTCATGCAGGACGATGGATGCCTGGCAGTTTAACTTCCTGTAGCGCGGACGAGGTGCAGTTTAGCGTCATGCAGGACGATGGATGCCTGGAAGTTTAACGTCCTGCAGCGCGGACGAGGTGCAGTTTAGCGTCATGCAGGACAATGGATGCCTGGCAGTTTAACGTCCTGCAGCGCGGATGAGGTGCAGTTTAGCGTCATGCAGGACGATGGATGCCTGGCAGTTTAACGTCCTGCAGTGCGGACGAGGTGCAGTTTAGCGTCATGCAGGACGATGGATGCCTGGCAGTTTAACGTCCTGCAGCGCGGACGAGGTGGTGCCGCCAATGGGTCCGTGTCACTTCGCGCGAGCCTGGAGGTCCGCACGGGAAGACAACGTACGGTGCGGGAACCCGGGATGAGGATCATCGGGCACCACGCAGGCGGGTACCCTTAGGGGGTCAAAGGGGGCGACCCTTGGCGGTTTGCGCGCAAAAGAGGAGCTTGGCGCGCAATACCACGGGTCGGCACGCAATTGGGTGGGCTAGCGCACAATTGGGCCAGCGCTTTGTGCGCGGAAGAAGGAGATTGCGCGCATCGGGCCTCTGATAGCGCGCGGGGGCAACGACCCATTCTTTAACGAATGGCCACTTAGTAAGGGGGGGTGCGCGCAATCGGGCTGGATTGCGCGCACCTGGGGGGCAATTGCGCGCAAGAGGCTTCTTTTGTGCGCGAAGGCCTTTGGGTGAGGAGTTGGTCAAAGGAAAGAAGCCAAAGGGGTTGCGCGCGAAGGTGAACCCCAGGGCTTGCTTGCGCGAAATAAAGGAGGTTACCTGAAGATCGGCATTGCGCACGGAGGGGGCGGGATTGCGCGCACGAGCGACCCTTCGAATTCTGGCAACCTTCAAAACGTTGGGGGTCGCCGTGTATTTATAGGCAACCCTGGGCGTTCAATTCGGCTCGCGGGCGCGCAATTCGGCGCGGGCACGAAATAGGGGCCCGGTGCGCAATAGGGCCGCGCATGGGCGTCGGGCGCGGAACATTCCGTACCGACTCGGCCCATTGTGCGAATCCCGGAAGGATTGCGCGCGCATAGCCAATATTGCGCACGGGCCTCCGAAATTTTGCGCAAGGACTTCGGGCCTTCCAAAATGTGCTTCTGACTCCAAATATGACCTCACTTTCCTCATCCGGAACTTCGTTTGAGGAGCAACAGACTTTTCCGGCGTCTACAACGTTACCCAAATTCAGAACACTATAGAAGGGGCGTGGCAATGAAGGATGATTGTTGACCATGTTCAAAACACAACATTCCTATTGCATTATCCTGAAATGGGGACAATAAATGAGGGCCGACCAATGACCATGTTTGAAACACGGGACATAACTCAAATATCACCGATTAGTCTTCCGAAACATTTTCCCAAGATAGTAGGCAGACCATAGATCGAGTATCCATACTGTTAGGGGGTCCCCTCAAATGTGATCAGTCTTCCGAAACGTTGTCCCAGGATAGCAGGAGGACCATAGGTCAAGCATCCATACTCTTAAGGGGTCCCTTCAAACATGAAAGAGGATAAGGATCTGAATAAATGGTCACGCAAATTGTGGAAATTGAAGTGGTGGTTTGTTATAATAGAATACAACACTCCCAAGATTATGCCACCATGGTGGAAGCACATTGGGTGGGTGCATTAATCTAATCATGGATCATCCCTACTTTTAGACAGGACCTCTCTGGTGAGGGAACTGTCACTTCCCAATGTCATTAGGGGGAATCCTGAACTTTCTCAGGGAAAATTCTGCAGTTACACAACTCCCTAGGGGGGGGGGTCAGTCCAAGAGGCTGAAAGTGGGGAAAATGATGGGATTTGTGATTCCCAGGGCTGGACCCGAGACGAAATGTCTGGGAGTTCCTACGTATCTCATAAGGATGAGAATCAAGCCGAAAATAGTTCTGGAAAGGGTCTTAGTTTAAGGTCTTAGAACTCAGACCAGGGGAGTGATAAGGAATGTAAGAGACACATGGTAAGGTGATTACGAAACCTGAAGTGAATGAGGACATAATTCCTACTTACCATGTGTTCCCTGGGGAAGTGTTTCGGACAAGGGACTGAACCCGAAAGTTAGGCTGGGCCCACTGGGAAGTTCCCAGGCGCTCCTATGTATCTCATGAGGATGATAATCAAGCCATATGTAGTTCTTGGAGGGTGCCATGTCACGGTAAGGTACCAGTGCAAATGATGAAAGGGGCGTGCGGGTCTATCCCTCGCACCAAAAGAAGCGGAATTTGATGTATCTTTTTTTTTCTTTAAGGTTAATGGTTTTTATTTTATGGAGAAACTGGCCTAGGGTAGAAACTCCTGGAATCACCATAATAATCAAGCTGTATACAGGAATTGAAAAATGGTATGGTAAATGACTGATACCCAACGTGATGTCCTCTATGATGAGGTCATTACAATGCAGTTCCGTTTCTCATCATGCGGCCAGGACAATATTATCACAGTTTATGGTCATGTGGTAGGACCCAACAGCACAGTTTAAAGTCATATGGCTTGGACATGGAGGAATGCGCACGACGCGATAAAACATACCTGATGTGAATGTGGACGAGGTCTAGATCATCACCGTGCACACCTATGGGAAATGAGCCTCGGGCTAAGAGGCCAGCAAGGGTCAGAGGATAAGGGGCAGGAGAAACTAGCTCCCAGCTGAGCTGGACCCGGAAGCATGATGCCCGGGTGATCCCATGTATCCCATGGGGATGAGGATTGAGATTCACATATCTCTTAATGAATATCTTAGTTTATGGTCTTAGATCTCGGACCATGGGAGCCTCAAAGGATGTCGTATTGCATCTTTGTCCCCCTAACGTGCGGAGGTGCACCGAGGGATAGTACCAAGAGTGTCAAGATTCCACCTGGACATGATGGGGTGGAATATAATGTGAATCATGAAACCAACATTCAAGGCCTGAAGGGGATAACATGATGACGAGGATTACTGTTGACCATGTTCTCAACATAGCATCTTGTCGTGTTAGCCTGAAATGGGGACAAACAAATGAGCATCGACCGCTGACCATGTTCTCAATACAAGATTTGTATCAATTTTTTGTCTAAAACCCTCGGGGGAATTGGCCTGTAATGGTAGGATATCCCTTAGGTGTGGTATCCATGTCGTTTTTTGGGGTCCCTTCGGGTGTGAAAGATAATAGGGGCCCAAATGAAGGGGAACATGAAGTTTGAAAAGTGGAAGGAACTTGCCTAAGTTGAATCTGACACTCCTGTTCCAAGACCAGAGTACTCTGAACACATTGACGGACCACTGCAAGGGGTCGAGGGACTCAACTTGAGAGTGGCCAAGAGATGGCGGATTCCCGGGAGAAGGGGGAAATGGTGCCAAAAACCCAACGTGAAGAAGGGAATAACCTTGTACCACACCTATATATCTCCCTCATGGAGAGGGATAGGCCAAGGGGCCTAGGTGACCAAGAGATCGTGGGATCTCTACGAGATGGAGCTGGACCCGAAATCTAAATGTTCAGGCAGTCCTACATATCCCATAAGGATGGGAATCAAGCCACATGTAGTTCTCAAAGATACAGTTTAATGTCATGTGGGATGACATACAGTTTAACGTCATGTGGGACGACATACAGTTTAATTTCATGCAGGACGAACGTGCATTTTAGGGTCATGTGGGGCCGTAATCCAGTTTAAGGTCATGGAGGACCCTAAAGGCCCAAATGTAGTAGCAAATGCAGTTTAAGGTCGTGCATGACCCTAAAGGACCAAATGTAGGACCAAATGCAGTTTAAGGTCATTCAAGACCCTAAAGTCTCAAATGTAGGACCAAATGCAGTTTAAGGTCATGCAAGACCCTAGAGGCCCAGGAAAAGTATTGCTTGAGGAACTTGGAATTGGTGGGAGGAGTTATAAACTCACTATCCATGGTCACTAGTGAGTATGCACCATTGGGGTAAACCTTGTGAATTATGAAAGGTCATTCCCACTTGGGCTTCAACTTGGGTGGTTTCCTGCCAGGGATCATTGGTGCCATGAGGGCTAATACCAAATCGCGCTGCAGGAAAGAGCAGAGGCAAACCTTCTTGTTGAAATCTTGAGCCATGCTACTTTGATTCCTTTCTAGGTTGTGCAAGGAACGAAGCCTATTCTTGTCTAGTGCTTCTAATTCAGCTAGACGGATTTCAGCCACTCTATCTGGAACTTTCTGGTCATATACTGCTATGCTCAATGAGGGAAATTGAATCTCGATGGGCAGGATGACCTCGGTTCTGTACACCAGGGAATATGGGGTCACCTGGGTGGAATTATGGGTCGTCATATGATAAGCCCAAAGGGCGTTGGGGAGCTTATCTGGCCAACTCTTCTTGTTCTGACCAACCATTTTCTGAAGAATGTTATAGAGGGTTTTATTTAACGCCTCAATATATCCATTTGTTTGCTTGTGATAGCGGGAGGTATGGTTGGAGAAAATGTTGTACTTGGCGTACAATTTCTTCAGCTCGGCTGCTCAGAAGTTAGTGCCATTATCGATGAGGATAGAGTGAGGTAATACAAATCGATAGATGATATTAGAACTCATGAAGTAAACAATATAACAGGACTTGACTTACTTGAGTGGAATTGCCTCTGCCCACTTTTAAAATAAATCTGTAGCGGTCAGAATGAATCGGCATTGGCGAGCCGTTACTGGTGGGTATGGTCCTACAACATCTAATCCCCAGACTGAAAAGGGCCAAGAGTACTTGGTGGTGTGGAGAATCTCTGGTGGCCGATGCAAAAAAGTTATCATGAACTTGGAATGCATGGAACCTCTTGGAGAACTCGATGCATTCGTGGATCATGGAGGCCCAGAAGTACCCCAGTATCCAGATTTGATGGGACAACTTCGGTCCAGCCTGGTGGGCACCACAGGAACTGGCATGAACCTCTTGCATGACCTGTGGAATCTCGACTCCTTGGATGAAACAAAGGATAACACAATCGAAACCACACTTATAGAGGATCTTCACAAGACTGGGACCACTCTGGAGGGTGAACTGCAGCACGCGACATCAGATTCGCTCGCGTTCGGCCCGATCAGCCGGGAGGCAACCATTTTGGAGATACTTGACAAAAGGGTCCCTCTAGTCATGTGTATCTTTAATCAATGCATCTGAAGAGCCTAGTGGTCCTGAAATGGAGGAACCTATGGTAATATGTCTTAATCACAGGCCGTCGTCATCCTCTGGGGTGACGGGAGCAACGACACTCCGGTGCGCCACATGGATAATTAGATCATCCTGCTCGGGCTCTGCAAGTGACGTGGCCAAGCTGGCCAAAGCATGTGCTCAACTATTCTGTGACCGAGGGACATGGATAACCTCTGGTCGGGAAGAGAACTAGGCCATTAGCTAGAGATTATGTTCTAACAATGGTACGAGCTCTGGCTTTCGGACAGCATAGTCGCCATTGACTTGATTAATGACTAGCTCAGAATCCCCTTTCACATGAAAATGGGGCACGTCAATCTCAGGGGCCAATTCGAGACCAATAATAAGGGCCTGATACTCTACCTCATTGTTAGTAAAACCTTATGATAACAGGAATGAGTATGGAAAGACAGCTTGCGTCGGGGTGATAAAGACGATACCCAGACCTACTCTGTTGAGTCTAGGATCATTGAGCCTCCTACTGGTGGGGCTTCAAGATGCACCATCGAAGTGCATTTTCCAACATGGGATGGATTGATCTACTGAGAGGATTGCCTCATCAGGAAAATACAAATCCAAGGACTGGTTCACAGAGGTTGGATGGGCAGCCAAAAAGTCTGCCGACGCCTGCCCCTTGATAGCCTTCTGAGGAACGAACCTGATGTCAAACTGCTGGATGATCACCACCCACCGTGCTAGTCAGCTAGTCAACATGGGGTGGTTCAGAAAATACTTCATCCAGTCTACCAGAGAGACCATTTTTACCTCATGGTGCTGCAGGTAATGTCGCAACTTCTACACAGTAAATACGAGTGCAAGGCAGCTCTTCTCTATGGTGGAGTATCTGGTTTCCATATCAAGGAGCATGTGGCTGAGGTAGTAGAGGTTTTTCTCTGTCCCCTAATTATTCTTATGGGAGATAAGGGCACCGAGGGACCATTCCAGGTTGGTGATATAGATAATCAGTGCCTTCCCAGAGATGGGTGGCATCAAGACCGGAGGCTGGAGTAGATACTGCTTGATTTCTTAAAAGGCGGTCTAGAAATCTTCGTCCCACTCATAAGTGGTGCCCTTCTTCATGAGCTGAGAAAAGGGCTTACACTTGCCAGCCATATTCGAAATGAATCGGAGTATGTAGTCTAAGTGGCCTTAGAGACCTCGAAGCTCCTGAATATTGCTCTGGGGGGCATCTGGATGATGGCCTTTATCTTCTCCAGGTCAATATCGATGCCTCAATATCAGACAACAAATCCAAGAAACCTCCTAGAAGTGACCCCGAAACACACTTCAATGGGTTCATCTTCATGTGGTGGGAACGGAGGAAACCGAACACTTTCTCAAGGTCCTTGAGATGGTCCTGGATCTGGTGAGATTTGACCACCAGATCATTCACATAGCACTCCACCAATGTTCCCAGGATTGGTTTGAATATGCAATTCATGGCCCACTGATAGGTGGCACTTGCATTCTTTAGGCCGAAGGGCATAAATTGGTAATAGAAAGTACCTTGGGGTTCCCTAAAAGTTGTGGAATCTTCATCCTTGGGGGCCATCCGGATCTGATTATATCCAGAGTAACCATCCATGAAGGAGAGGGTTTGGAACCCGACCGTAGTGTTGATCAACAATTCTATCACCAGAAGGGGAAAATCATCCTTCAGACAATGGCGGTTGAGATCTCAGAAGTCCATGTAGACTCTAATCTTCCCATTATTCTTCCTGACTAGCACAATGTTGGATAGCCACTTAGGGTACTGTACCTCCTTGACAAAGTTAGCTCTGATGATCTTGTCAACTTCGACCTCGACCATGGCACCATGATAAGGGTGCATCTTTCTGAGAGGCTTCTTGAATCCATGATGATTTGTCGGGAGACCGAGGCAGTGGATGGAAACCTGAGGATCCAGTCCTAGCATCTCATCGTAACTCCAGGTGAATACATCATGGTGCTATTTGAGAAAGCCTATGTACCGCTGCTGGTCCTCAAGGGACATGGTGGCACTGATCAATGTGGGTCTCGGGTCCACCTTGCTACCAAGGTTCACCTGTACCAACTCATCGACCGTGGCTGAGATGCCTTCCTCAAAGGCAGGGGGAGTGTACTTTATATCTTATTCTCCACTTATAGAGGGATCCTCCATGGGGGAAGTTGCTTCTAAGCTACCAAACCCTGATGTGAGGCTGTTACCATCTTGTACGGCTATGGTCATTGCATCGGGGAACTCCGGCGTTGCCGAGACCATGGCTATTAAGGCTGTCGAACCGATCACATATGGTCTCCATCCCAAGGGGCCATGCTTGAAAATATCGAAGTAGTAGTGTCACGTAGGCCAGAGTCGACTTATTCCAGCCTGTCGAAACAGAAAAGTGTGACATATTGTCGTTTCCATGATCCGGACGTCCCAATACCTGATGGGAGTGGGAGGTTCCGGGATCACTGGAGCCTGGTTTGTATAATAATACGAAGTGATCTTCCGACGCCGCATGGATTTGGGAGCATGGTTCCAACTTGTCCTGGAAATGACAAAACACTACCCCATATAGGGGTTTGTGGTCTTCAACTGATGGATCGGGAATATGTAGGCATCATTCAGGCCTGCCCAAGGATCGGTCATAGTGGCGATGGGATCAACTTTGCTTGACTGGACTTATTTATCCTTACTCTTGTAACAATAAACATCCAAGTAGCGGGCTTCTCAAGAGGCGAAAGGAGATTCATCACATTGGAGTACGCTCACTCGACCATTAAGGGAGTACTTGAGGCATTGGTGATATGATGAGGGGATCGCCGCATGCAGGTGGAGCCATGGCCTGCCCATCAATACATTATATGTGGTGTCCTATGAGACAACCATGAACTCGGTGTTGGCAACTAGGGCGCGGAAATGGGTCTTCAAATGGATCTTGCTGACCGGGGTCTTCTCTATTCTCTCATACCCCTGGATCCTTAAATTGGAGGGAGTCATGTCATATTCAGATAACCCTAGATTTTGCAGTGTCCGAGTAGAGATAAGGTTGATCCCGGAGCTGGTGTCAATGAGACAGCAGTGAACCTCCACGCCATTGAACTGGCCAGTGATATACAGCGGTCGGATGTGGCCCTGTATAGGGGAGCCCTCATCCTTTCTAGAGAATGAAATGACGGCCTGGCATTCTGCATCCTCAACTGCTTCAGCATGGAAGGCCTCTACAGCTGTTATCTTTGTCTCAAACTGGAGGGGGCTCTTTAAAGCCTCGGCGAGTGCTTCGCGCATATCTGGCGATATGAGAAGGGATTCAAGGATATAAAGCCTCGCTAAGATGCCAGAGAGGTGCTTGAGAACATCATACTTCCGAGCCAGGCATGAAATTCTGCTTACAGGGAGTCACTATGTGATGGAAGGCATGGCGGGCCCTGCAGGTTGGACCGGCGACTGACTGGTACTGGGGACATCCCGCTACTCACTGGTCAAAGCCTGAAGGGTAGCTGCCGGATGTGGATCGAGTGACTGAGTGTTGGGACCAAGTTGAATGGAGAAGGAATTTTGAAGAGTTATCCTTTGCAAAGTGTTGTATTTTGTTGTCAAAGAAGATAAATCAATTCACTTTGTAAAAGGACCAGAAATCAGACGATGCTTTGCTGATTTGTATTTTACAATCATCACAAGTTTGGAGAACTTGTGGTGTAAGACAAATTAAGGATAAAGATATTAAAGAAGTGTTTTTGTCAAAAAAACATTTCAATATCATACTATCCAAAAATTAAAAAGGCAAGAAGAAGGCGTGCAAGTGGCGGCGCGCAAGTGGCGTCGCGCAAGTGGCGGCGCACAAGTGATGTAGAGGCATGCAAGTCATATTTCAAATAGAATTATTTCAAAAATATGGAAAATAAAAGAAATTGGAACTCAAGTCAAAAGTGGCGCGCAAGTTTTGGCGTGCAAAGTATTGGCGCGCAAGTATAATTGGTACACAAGTCATATTTCAAAGATCATCCAAACAAAATATGAAAAAGAAAATAAATTGGCGCGCAAGTTATAAAGTGTCGCGCAAGTCAAGAGTGTCGCACAAGTATTGGTGCGCAAGTCTTGGCATGAAAGTACATGTTGCGCGCAAGTCATATTCCAACATCATCATATCAAAATATGAAAAAGGAAAGAAAGTTTCGTGCTAGTGATGGAAGGGCGCGCAAGTGATGGAGCGGTGCGCAAGTGATGGAGCGGCGCGCAAGTATTGGCGTGCAAGTCTAGATTGTGCAAGTCACTAAAATTCCTATAAATAGATGACTAGCCTCCTCATTTTTTAAGGATAAAGACTTGAGAATTATCTTTGAGCTCTGTGCATGCAAGTAGAGAGTTGGGCGCGCAAGTTGAAGATTGTTAGTAGGCGCACAAGTTGGGGACACACAAGTTGGAGGCGCGCAAGTTGGAGGTGCGCAAGTGTTAGTTGGCGTGCAACCTAAAAGTAGGTAGTGTTTCTGAAGGTAATCACACACGTAGGCAGTGCAAAAGAAGAGGCATCCAAGTTGTGGGTGCGCAAGTATAGGTCGCACAAGTGGAAGTGGGCGTGCAAGATGTTTTGCTCCAGGGGTTCCTGCCAGCTTCTGAATAGTAAAGTGAAGAATTGATTTGAAAGATTTAGTTTTGTAAGATCATTAAGAATCATTGATCCATTTTAATACCCTATTTGTTCTAAGAGGGAGCACACACACTATTAGATTGTTTTCAAAGTGCTACATGAGTATAAGGGTATATCCTACTCATTTTATTCCACATCAAAGGATTGTTTTCTAGTGGATTGTGTGGTACTGGATTGTTTCAGTACCATACCAAGGACATAGATACTCTTGTTGAGTAGTGAACCTTGTAAATCTTGTGTTCATGTGGTTGTGTGTGTTTAGCAGGGAAGAAACTCTTTAACAAGAGGTGAAGGTTGTTTCAAGAAGGGGAAACTTAAAAAGTAAAAAAGATATCACTAATTTACCCCCTCTCCCTCTCAGTGATACTTTGATCCTGACTGGGAACTTCACTAAGATCATCCTGTAGTGGGGCGAAGCTGGTCGCGGTATGACCAAAGTCGCTCTGCCTGTTCCAGTAGCACAAACGATGGTAAAGGCAGGACTGTCGACAACGGATGAAAAGGCTAAGCGTGCTGAGTTCTGAGCTGGGTCAGCTGTATGGTCTCAGCGGCATGCACGACCTGACTGGAGGTGCCAACTGATGTGCCCTGATGACCCATATGGTCGTGGCCCCACCAATGTTGGCGTCAGCTAGGGACGTTGGGGAGGTTTTCCTGGTGCTCCCCCTTGTCAGGAGTCATATAGGGATTTACCAACTCGACGGTGTTAACCAAAGCGCACCCTTGGATATCACTTGATGAATCATCCACTACTGGGTGGATTCTGGGCCGGATCCCCATCTCAGGGGGCATGAAATCACCAAGTGTGCGGGATGACGAAGACATTGGCAGGGCGCGTTGCTTCTTCTTGCGTCGCTGATGCTTGCTCTTCTCGGAAGAGGATGGCTGAGATGATGACGCAGAGGTGGTGGCCATAGCTTCTGAAGGCTCTAGCTGATTCAGGCGTCCACGGATAATGCCATGGGCGTAGATGACCGTCTTTCGATCCATCCAGTTGTTATAATTATGGGACCCATGGTCAGAAACCTGATGCCACTCACCTTTACCATCGCTACTGCTATCTAATATCACAAAGACACCCGCCACTTGTGCCGGGGACGGGCCCAACCTGATTATGTTGTCGTCAATCTGGTCTTGGAGCCAGTCCTTGAACACATATCATTGATTTATGGTGTTCCCCAGGATCCGGTGATAAGGACAGTAGTTGGGGTGATCGGTGAGATGTGCCTCTTCTGGATTTCAGCACTCAGGAAGTCGCACAATTCTATGCTCTAAGGCGCTACAGAAGTATCCAGGGACCTGAGCCTCGTCGAATGAGTAGGCTCGATTCCTTCTGTTTGGAAAGGGGGCTCTAGGAGCCTGTCCCTAACGGGGGGCCGGAGGATCCTGCTGAGGAGGCGTAAATTCATTATCTCGCCTAGGCGGTGGCGGTGCATTACGTGAGGGAGCCTACCAATTTTGAGGACACTACTGGGCTGGAAACTGTGCCCATGGCGGTGGACCTCTGCGGGGCTATGAAGATGGATCCACTGGTAGAAATTCTAGCTTCCTAGGGGCCTCTACCCAGGCCACTGCGGTGGGCTCGGCTCTGGAAGCCCTCCTTTCTGGGATCACAGGGGGCAGCGGGCGTGCCTGACTAGCCTGTTGCAGAGCTTCTTCGAGGCACTGGGCCTTATCTGATAAGTCTCGGAACCCTCATAGATATTTCTGAGTGATCAGGGAGGGGACCAGTTCCATCTTGACATTCCCTACGCACATCTTCAGTAATTTCTCCTGAGTCAATGGCATGTCAAGGGAGTATGTGAGCCCCTTCCACCAGGCGACAAAGTCTGCGACTCCCTCATCAGGCCTTTTCTTTCACTTGAAGAGGTTTGTGATGTTCTTCTTCCGGGTGGTAAAGATGAACTGGTAAAGGAACTGCCTGCGAAGGTCCTCCCACCTAGTCACGGATCCAACGGGGAGCTGGCTGTACCAAATGAATGTCGGCCCTTCCAATGTACAAACAAAGCAGCGGATCTTGGCAGCCTCCTGCTACGTTGGGGTCCCTAACATAGGTCCACACCTTGAGTTAAAGAGGGCCAGGTGCTGCGGTGGGTCCCCCATCCCATTAAAGGGGGAGAATGTGGGATTCCCAAATCCCGGGGGTGTCGGCATGTAATCCACCCATGTCAGGTATAGATTTACATTAGGTGGGATAGCCACCTATAGCGTTTCCAAAGCCTTGAGGTGGGCGATTAGCACTGCCATTGGGTCCTCTAGACGCGAGTCCCTGTCCTGACGGGGATCCCTAACCATGAGCACATTGTCGGGATCTTCAATGCAGTAGCTAAGCTTGGTGGCCCACAGAGCGGCTGGAGGAGCAACCCTTGGGGCTGCTGGAGGAGCCCGAGCAGGGTTCCTTGGATTGTCACGCCGTTTAGGAGGGTTCAGTGAGATATACCGCGCCCTCTTGCTGTGAGCTCCGGCTTCTGCCTTGTCAGCGAATACGGCATAATCAGGGTTTCCTGGGAGAATCTCGCCAAGGGGTATTTGTTACTCCCCCTGCTACCCCGGTCTAAGATCACCGTAGTTGGGTCACCGCTCTGCAATGCGTTCAGCTAGAAGTTCATTGAATAATGTCTTCTTCTCAACAGGTTGTTGGTGCAGCGTGGCCTTCTCGGGGTCCTCGTCCATCTTCTGTACTGATGCGGACAGGTCGGAGAGCTTGATAGCTCCAACATGCCCTTTTCCTTTACTGACATCCTGGATCAGTACCAATGCCTCAGTGGGTGGAGGGAGACCTATGAGGTTCCTATGTTGGAGAGTAATCCCCCCCCTATGGGTCCAGTGGTGGCACATCCTCAGGGGGGACGTCCCCATCAAGAAGTCCCAACTCATTATCCCCTCCTGTCAGATCGGTCATATTGACTGCCACTCTTCTTGGGGGAATGTCCTCACTATCACCAAGAAATTTGGGTTTCTAGAAAATCGCCTTGAAGAGTAGGATAGCATACTTCCCCCAGCCATGGAATTGTACGTGGGGGTACCCTCCTCAATAACATTGCAGAGTACTTGGAAACTCTAAATGCATTGTTGTTGGAGGTCCCTGTGGTGGCCAGGTGACTCAGGGTGCCAGGCCGCGGGGAGCATGGCCAGGTCAACCAGACGTCATTGCTCACCTATGTCTTCCAAGTTCTCTTGGCTCCCAGGATAAGTCACTCACCGGTGGTGAAGACGGAAGTGATTCGCCCAGAGGGTCTGGTGGAAACATTCAAACTCCCCTGGGGTGAGCGATTCTGGCATACCAAAATTTGACCCTGCGACTGGCCAGAACATCTCGGGGAAGTGGCCTGCTGTGAGGATGGCCCAGAAGCTCCTCGGCTCAGATTCAAGGTCTGGACCTTGATTTCCCCACTCATCAACTGGGGGTGGCTGAGGAACTAGAAGTGGTGCTGAGGCAGGCTACTGGGCAAGCGGGCTGGCCAGCGGAGAATACGGCGAGCGGGCTAATTGGACACCGAATCTTGGGTTATCCTCTGAGGTTTGAAACGACCTAGCCACCATGTTACAATCGGATGAACCGGCGACCAGGTATCCTGACGTAGCATCAGCGTCTGCCGAAGGTGGGCTATGCCACATCTCTTCTTCCATAGACCCCCAAAATAGCTCTCTGCCATCTCTAGCTGAGGCAGAAGGTGCTTCCAGAGATGCTAATGGCGACTACGTGGTCGGTCCCTGGGGGTACGCCAGGTCCTCGTCCTCCTGGATATACCTTTAGAGGGAGGCAGGGATAATATGGACCTCACATTCGGGGACTACGAGGCTGATGCACCTCGTTCCTGCCCCATTCCTTGACTCGGAGGATTGAGGAGAGGGCTCTAGCACCAAGTCAAACTCCACCTCAGAGTCTGAGAAGAGGACTGGTATAATTCCTATCCAGCCTTCCCCATAATTCCTCTTGCAGCGGCGACAACCCACCTTCCTTCCCCTGGGTTGCTCCTCAGGATAGGGCTGGTTTCTGACATGGGGTCCTCTGGCCACACTAGTGCTGGAGCGGAGAGGGTTTCTACCCGAGAAATCCGGGGTGCGAGGAGCACTGGGACAAATGTCGAAAGGGACACGGGGAGGACATATGTGCTGGAAATTGGTGAAGTGGGGTTGGATTCCACTTCTCCGATTGCTGGGGTGAGGAGGACCTTCACCGATTGGCACGGGGACATGGGGAGGACCTCCATGTTGGTGAGCGACCGGACATGCAATGTCTCCATACTCGTGGTCTGTGGTAGGGGGAGTGACCCCGTACCCAGTGTAGTGAGCACAGGAGAGACCCCCACACAGAGTTTTGCTGTCACGAGGAAGACCCCTACTTGGGCTGAAGGTGGCGTGGGGCAGACCTCCAAGCCGAGGTTGGAAGTAGGGAGGGCCCGCACCTTTCGTAATGGCAGCATAGAGTAGGCCTTCACACTGGGTGGCATTGCTGTGGATTGGTCCACGGCGGCCATCGCCTGTGTCGACGACCGGGAGAGTTGACCAAACCTGCCCGTGGGGAGGTTGGGGACTCGATCCGGGTCGGGCGTATAGTTTCCCATACTCAATATATGTGGGGATTTGGTGATATGAGTCATCGATGGCTCAGGCCACAGTAGTTGCTGATGTTGACACCCCATAGCGGGCACCTTCTTCAATTTGCGCCCGACACTGGTGCCGAGTCAGATAAACTGGAGCCGGTGGTGCATGGGCGTGGCTTTCCTGCTCCTTGGCTCGGGGAACCGGGCAGCGGTGCTGACGCGGCCTGGCAGGATCCCTCACTGGGAGCCCTTGAAGCGGGACTCCGATTGGGCCGGACCAAACATCCCCTACCTCGTCGGCGTAGGGGAGGGAGCTATCAAGGTGTTCTAGGGAAAATCTCCCAAAACGATTGAATGTTTGGTTGGGGAGTAGCGGCTCCCATCGTAGCCCTAGGGGGCATCATTGATGGCGAGGCGCAGCGGCCTTGAGATCCAAGCGGGCCATATCCCTAGTGGGGATGACCCCCTCCTCCTCGTACCTGCGTACAAGGTCATTAATTTCCATTCGTTGGATAATCTCTGATGGGGAAAGGGTGCGTGGGTTCCCAGAATTCATGACAATCAAAGACATCATGGAAGATGTTGAACCGCGCGGGGTGGTTGCGTCGATATTTCCCCTGCCCCTGCGCCGGTGGGCGGGTGAACGAGCTCCGGGTGCAACAAACTGATTCCTGAAAGCAGGGAAATGAACTCATTAATACTTCCAAGAAAATAAATCGACAACTAGTACCCCAACACCATTCCATATTTCGTGGTCGGCAAGAGGTATCCACGCTGACAACGTCGCAGAACGGAATGCTCAATGTCCTGATTATCCCAACTTCTGGAGAGTCTCATGTCAGGCCTATTTGGTGGGACTTGGTACTGGATAACGAGGTCAGATGAAATGATTATCCACTGATTCCCCAAACGCTACTAGCCTCCATGCTAAGGAGAAGAAGTTCACATCGGGTTCACCATTTTCTGTTTCTGACGCTTTCATCGGGGTGCGTGCATCTGTCACAGAGAGGACGCGCTGTTGTTACCCCGCATTCCTTCTTTCCAAAGGTGGGCAGAATTCTCTCCTTCTTCAGGGATGTCTTCTCCTTGATCTAAATGGGATGATGGGATGTCAGTTCTTCCTTCCATGGATTCCTCCTCGGAACTCATCACCTAGTCTGGGTCTCCCTCATAGATTTAAGATGTAGTTCGTGAAGCTCGTCCCGGAGCCATATCTTCATGGACACCGGTTAATTACACCACTTCTGTCGGGACCTTCCAAGGGATCCGGTTAGGAAAGAAACCTTCAGTTATGAGATTAGTCATGTTGGGGCATCACTGGCGTGTCTTGATGCTAGGGGATTGGCATGTCTGTCTTTTGTCCCTTATCATAGGGCTTCTCGAGGGCACGGACGCCTGAGGCATCCCACATCGAACGCCGGGAATTGTATGCCATTAGCATGTATCTGAGGCTTTCCTCAGCTTCCCATGTTTAACACAGGGTATGTCATAAGTTTAACATCCAGTGGAGATGGATTAGACTGGTCAGAACACTGATTAGAGTGGATCAGATTGAGGAACCCCCTGGAGGGAACACTGATATTGGGGCCAGCACGTGGGTGGCTTACCGAATACTGTGGAGGGGAGTGAGGTGGCATGATCTCACCGGGATGTGGCGGCCCATGTAAGAATCAGGATGGACGATGGTTTTGGGCTTGAGTCCCAAAGAGACATCCTACGTATCCCCGTGGTAGGGAATCAAAGTCTGCGTAGTTTGATGGAACGATGGGACACCTGAAGAGGTGACCCGCAAGAATGGATGCATGGATGGGACCTAGAGGAAGTGGAACCTCCGGGTTAGGGAATGAGCTTCCCGAGACATGTGGGCTTGAGGGAGAGATCAGGATGAGACAAGGGTGTTGGGATTGAACCTCATGGAGGCTTCCTACGTATCCCCGTGGCGGGGAATCAAAGACCATGTAGTTCAGATGGAATTTGGGGCTTATGCTCTGAGGCGGCCCATGGTGTCGGGAAACCAACGTGAAGGTGGACCTGGGGTCCGGATGGATGGTGGGATTTAACCTCATGGAGGCTTCCTACGTACCATGCCTTAACATGGATCAAAGTCCCCGTAGTTCGAGTGTACAGTTTAACGTCATGCAGGACGGGGGTGAACCTGACATGGAGGAACGACCGATTGGTGGGCTTGAACCTCGTGGAGGCTTCCTACGTACCATGCCTTAGCACGGATCAAAGTCTCTGTAGTTCAGGATGGGTTGGGACTTACACTCTGAGGAGGCCCAAGGTGTCGGGACTTACTCTAGGATGGAGGTCCAGGGGTGACAAAGTGCAGCGGGAGAGGGATTTGGGACCGAAAAAAGGAGGAGCCTCGTTCCCTATCATGCCCTCTGCTGGCCTTGGGGACTGAAGATGAAAGGAGGATCATCATTCCCAATCACTCCCTTGGCTGGATTTGGCGCCGAGGGAGTGAGGAGGAACAGGGGTTCTGCCTCCTGCAAGAACAGTTAGGGACTTACACCAATGTGGATTCCCTTCCCCGCGGACAAACGCCACTCCAATAAAGAGGATATCATCCCTTGTGAGGGGTGATCCCATCCCTGTGGAGACAAGTGGGCATGGAGAATGTCCAAGGTGGGGGGACCCTGCATGCGAGGCATGGGGCTGGGTCATAGTTTAATGTCATGTGTTGAGGACGAGGTGCTTGGAAGTTTAATGTCTTGCAGCTCGGACGAGGTGGGTTTGCTCTACACCCCTAGGACTTACATGACCGGTACCCTCTTCCCCTTGTGGAAGGGAAGGCATCGTCAAGGCCGTGGTGAGGGGGTGTCGTGGAGCGAACCATCGAGGGGTCCACGTTAGCGTGACTATGCGAAAAAGAAATATCCATTAGCGTGCCTATGCGAAGAAGTATGAGGCGAAGCAATGCAATGGTAATAATTGTCCAAGGGACTTTAAATTTACTTCGTACAAGCCTAGAAGGTCGTACGGGAAAACCATGTATGATGCAGATTCCCAGGGTGCAAAAGACACCTAAAAATGGCACCTAGAAGAAGGGCATCGAGCGCTCGTGCAAGGGGGCGCCCGGGGAGCACCGAGGTGAAGGGGCCCCGGGGAATTGTGTGCAACCCTTGAGGCTTGCACGAAATAAGGGGACCCTATACGAAAAACCCCGGGCCGACGCAGAATCGGGGATGC
Organism: Viscum album; assembly: GCA_963277665.1. NCBI lineage: Eukaryota > Viridiplantae > Streptophyta > Magnoliopsida > Santalales > Viscaceae > Viscum > Viscum album. Next base: position 411,745,414 of record OY728130.1, read on the forward strand.
CTGCGCGAAATTGGGGGGGAAGAGGATTTTCACGCAAGGAGAATGAATTGTGTGCAAGGGACAGAGGCCTCACGCAAGGACAAGGGGTGCGCGCAATGGAAGGAATTGAGCGCAATCGGCCAGCCTGCGCACAATGTATGGAATTGCGCACAAGGGGGGACCCCAGAGGGATTGGAATTAATTCTAAGCCAAAGGTGATCTCGCGCAAAGGTGGACCCCAGGGAGACTGGGCATGAAAGGAACCGTACCTAAAGTGTATATTGAGCACGCGCGGAATTCCAATTACGCGCATGAGAGCCAGTTCATATTCTTCAGCCCCAAAAAATAAGGGGGTCACCTTCTATTTATAGGAGACTGGGGGCACGAAATATAGGCCGACATAAAATTATTGCACGACAGAGGCGGTGGCATGAAATGTCAACCTCGTAGGGCGCGGGCGTGAAATTATTTCTCACCAGTGCTGGGACTCTTCGCGAATCCCGGTGCTTTCCACGCGGGACACATTTTTTCGTGCACTTCACCATTTTTTTGCGCAACACCTCCGGGACCCCCGGATTGGGTCTCCGGGTCCAAATATGACTTCTCTTTATCATTTAAAAACTTTATTCAACACTTAAGCAGTTTCTGGCGTCTATAAGGAGGATGTAGAGGTATCCCCTAGAGTTTGGGAAGGGTCCCATGAAATCAATTCCCCAAAAATCAAATATTTCAACGATAAGAATGGGAGTGAGGGTAATTTGATTCCTTTTGGTAAGGGATCCTAATTTTTGACATTGAGGAAAACTTGGGAATAATTGGTAGGAATCCTTAGTGAGGTTTGGCCAGTAGAAACCACTTTGGAGGACCTTTTCAGTGGTTTTCTTTGTTGAAAAGTGGCCTCCATGTGCCTTTTCATGATAGAATCTTAGAATGGACTCTTGCTCAGACTCAGGAAAACATCTCCTAATGATTTGATTAGGACGTAACTTGAAGAGGTAAGGATCATTAAACACATAGTGTGTGACATCATAAAGGAATTTCTTCTTAGCTTTGGTCCTGAGAAATTTTGGAATGTCACCTGTAAACAAGTGGTTTGCTATGTTAGCATACCATGGGCAATCACTCGATGAATAGAGGTGCTACTTGGTAAATAAATCAGACATAGAATGGTGATGTGAGTTATCTTTGAATTCCATACTAGAGAGGTGATTAGATACAACATTTTAACAACCTTTTTATCCTTAATGGTTAAATTGAACTCTTGAAGAAGAAGGACCCACCTAATCAATCTAGCCTTGGAATCTTATTTTTAGAAAAAGTATTTTAGGGTTGAATGGTCGGTGAAGACAATGATGGTTGATCCTAAGAGATAAGACCTGAATTTCTATAAGGCAGAGACAATAGCAAACAACTCGTTCTCAGTGGTGGGGTAGTTGATTTGTGCATCATTTAAATATTTTCTTGCATAACCAATGAAACGTGGAGTTTTCTCAAATCATTGACCTAATACTGCTCCAACAGTAAAGTCACTTTCATCACACATGAGTTCAAAATGAAGTTTCCAATTTGGATCTTGCATGATAGGTAGAGAGATAAGAGCTGACTTGAGTGTAGAGAATGATTCCTCATAGTAATATGTCCATAAAAATGGAGCATCTTTCACTAATAAAGCACAAAGTGGTCAAGAAATAGAGCTGAAATTCCTAATGAACCTTCTATAGAAACTAGCATGTCCTAAAAAGAACCTCACTTACTTAAAATTTTTAGGAGAGGGAAGGTGACAGATGATGTAGACCTTATCTTTATCAACTTCAATACCTCTACCAGATACCAGATTTCCTAGAACAAGTCCTTCCTTTACCATGAAATGACATTTTTTCCAATTTAGGATGAGATTCTTATCCTCACATCTTGATAAAACCCTTTCAACAATTAGAAGGAATCCCTTAAAAGTATCCCCAAATATGGAGAAGTCATCCATGAAGACCTATAAACAATCCCCCGCAATGTCCGAGAAGATTCCCATCATGCACCACTGGAAGGTACCAGGGGCATTACATAACCCAAAGGGCATGTGTTTAAAGGAAAAAGTGCCGAATGGACAAGTGAAGGTTGTTTTTCCCTGATCCTCTAAGGAGACCTCGGTTTGATTATACCCTGATAATCTATCTAGGAAGCAATAGAATTGATTTCTCACCACTCATTTTAGGACTTGATCAATAAAGGGAAAGTGGAAATAGTCTTTCTTGGTACAAGAGTTGAGCTTCCTATAGTCAATACAGACTCTCCATCCACTACTGTCCCTTGTGGTTAGAATGTCACCATCCTCATTGGTGATCACAGTAATTCCAAGTTTCTTGGGGAAAACTTGAATTGGGCTTACCCACTCGCTCCCAGCTATGGGGTAGATGATACCCACTTTCAATAACTTAAGAAGTTATTTCCTTAACAAATCCATAAGATTTGGATTGATTCTCCACTAAGGTTGACGACATGGTTTGGATTAAGATTCAAGAACAATCCTATGAGTTCCAATGAGTGGGATAATCCCAAGAATATCAGAAAGGGTCCATCTAATTGCTTTCTTATGCTTTCTTAGGACATCCAAAATAATTATCTATTGATTGGATTCAATAGAGGAAGAAATGAAAAAAGGAAAGGCTCGATTATCCCCTAAGAATGCATACTTGAGTGATGAAGGTAAGACCTTAAATTCAAGATCAGATTGGTTATCACTTTCCAAGAAATGATGAGACTTTTTATTGAAATCAATTTCTTTGTTCAGATTTCTTGATAGAATTGGTTCCTTGTGAACATAATTTTCATCCACTAAATTAGCCATAGTAGTGTCATGAATGGGTATGGACTCAATGTTATTGATTTCACCCATGTTATCATTGATTGGTGATTCTATAAAATCATCAATAGAGCTATCTGAAATTGATTCAATCCAAGGAGACAAATTTCCCTCATGTGAACAAATAAAATCAATTTTTTCTTAACTTAATCATCCTTCAATAATTCCTTGATGTTACTCGAGTTAACTATCAACACTACCAATATAATTAACCTTATTAATCTCTTCATCATCCCCAATTTGAGAGTTTTCATTGTATATGTTCAAGTCTAGACTCATGTTTCCAAAGGTGATGGTCATGTTCCCATTTCGGACTTGGATAACAGAGTTGATTGTTGAAAGGAAGGAATGGCCAAGTATGATTGGGTTTTTCTCCTTAGGACCTAATCTTGGGTGATTTTCAAGAACAATGAAGTCATCTGGGTAAATGAAATTTTCAACTTTCACCAAAACATCCTTTAAGATCCCCTTAGGAACTCGAACACTACGATCAGCAAGTTAAAGAGTGACAGATGTGGGTTGGAGTTCTTTGAGCCCTGATTGATAATACATGGAATAAGGAATGAGGTTTACACTGTCTCCCAGATCACAAAGGGCTTTGAAAAATTTGTTCTCTCCTATCTCAACATTGATGTATGTGCATACTGGATCTTTCAACTTTGGATGAATGGTCCCTTGAATGTTGGTACTCACATTAGTAGCCAAAAGGACTTGGTTTTTATGTGAAAATGTTCTTTTAAAAGTATACAAGTCCTTAAGGTACTTTGAGTAGGCAGGAATGGTTTGGATTGCATCGAGAATTTTAATGTTCAACTTAACCTGAGATAAGATATCCCTCAATGTTTCATTCGGTTTTGGTTTAGTTTTTCCTCCCATGCGTTGAGGGAAGGGAGCAGGTTGTTTGATTGTTTAGGGTGGTTGTAGTTCCTTCACATTATCATTATGGTTTTTATAATATGTGGGTGGTTCTTCATCATTTTCATGAGTTGTTTAATCTTTTAATGGTTCTGGAATGGCTTTTTCAGGTTTCTCAATGGATTTCCCGCTTCTTAAAATAGTCACTACTTTGATTTGTTCATCAGAGGTTTGTGTATAACTGGATTATCTATTTAAAGTTGAGGATGGTACCACCTGAGTAGGCATGGGTTAATTCCTGGTTTTAATGGTTTGTAGTTAATGTTTAAGGGATGAGACTTCTGAGTTCATTTTCTCATTTGTTTACACAACTTCTCAAGGATTTGAAGAGGGACAAATTGAGTAGGGGCTTGTGCTGGTTGGTTTATCCCAGGAGGATACTTTGGTTGTTGGATTGTATGTTTCATGGGTTATTGGATGGGTTGTTAGTATTGGATAGGAGGGTGTTGGTATTGGACTGGTTATGGTTGGAACTAGTTATGGTTTTGAAAATTTTGTAGAGGGTAGGGGTCTGGTCCTTGTTGCTAGCTAGGTTGTTGGTTGGTTTGTTGATTATCTTTCCAATGGAATCCTTGATGGTCATTGTACCTTGGATTGAGAGTGTTTTGGTACTATGGATTCTGAAAGTTCAGATCATTGACCTCCACTGGTGGTCCTCCTAGAAGAACATCTTTAATAGAAGGGATAGTTGGGAAGTTGTCAGTCTTGTGGTCATGTTTGTCACAAATTGTGCAAACAGGGTCAATAGTTTTAATTTCATGGACCTTCCTAAGATCAATCTCCCCGACCTTCCTAGTGAGTGTAGAAAGTTTTTCCCTAAGGCTTTCCTCCTCCCTAAGTGTGTGAATTCCACTAGATTTGGGTGGAATTTCATAGTAAGGTGATGTTCCCCATGTTTGATTTTGTTCATTAAGTCTTTCTAGATACTTGTAAGCATCATTTGGGGATTTGTTTTTTAAAGTTCCATTACACATCAAGTCAATGAATTTTTTGTTCCCCAGACCCAACCCTTCATAGAAAATTCGAACTTGTTCTGGGATTGAAAATCTATGGTGAGGTACCATGTTGAGTGTGTCTTTGAACCTTTCCCATGTTTCATAAAATAACTCCCCTTCTTTTTCAAAAAAGTTTTGGATGCGCTTTTTAAGTGAAATTTTTTTTTGTGATGGAGGAAGTATTTTTTGTAAAATTATATTTGCAATTGGTCATAGGAGTGGATTGATGCAGGTCTCAGATTGTTTAACCAATTATTTGATTGATCCTTTAGTGATAAAGGAAAGAGCCTCATCTTTACTGACTCAAGTTGATGCGGTGGGCACATGGTTTCAACAATGTTGTTAAACTCTTTGACATGAAGGTATGGCATTTCTGACTCCATCCCATGGAAGATTGGAAGGTGGTTTAGGACATGAGGTTTGAAAACATAGTGGGATTCTCCTAAGGCAGCATGCCTAATGCAATATGGTACATTGGTCCAAGTAGGTGTGAGGTAGTCATTCATGGTTTGATCGACTGCATTCCCCAAGTTTGGGGCTACCTCAATTGGATTTCCCTTTTGGTTTCCACTCGGGTTTATGAGTTGGTTTCTTCGAAGACCTTCCATTGAAATGGGCTCAATTTTTGACTCTGGAGTTTTTGGAATGTTAGGATATAATTTAAAGAGTTCCCTTGATGTACTTGACTCCCCAAACCTAGGACTATCCACCCTAACTAGATGGTTTTATTGGTCACAGGTGTAGGCAGACATGCACCAAAATAAAAAAACGAGAAAGGGAAAAGATAAGAGAATTTGGATGAGAATAAAAGAAATGTGGGAGAATATAATGGGTGTTTATATGACTTACTTGGGTCCTTGTAAACTGTTGCAAAATTTGGTCTCGCCCAAATTTACCCAATATTTTAGGTTTAAGTGGTCGCTTGTAGTTTATCTTGGGTTGTCGAATCCTCAGAGACCTAAGAAGAAACCTATAGACACATACATTCTATGGACAGTTCTTGCCTATGAAGTGGCCATATTTGGGTTGATTTTAGATAGGTTTAATTGAACACTAATAGTCTTAATTGAATTCAATTTAAAAGGATGAGTTGATCCTAGGTTTTCACTTGGGGTGGATTGGATGCATTCCTTTTTCAACTATTTCAATTTCTTATATTTGAGATGGGTTAATTTAATAAGATCAAAAAAAACTTCACTTATTGGTTTAATACCTCCACACCTTAATACTAATAACCTATACACTTTAAGGATCAAAGTTTTGAGCACTCCAAGGTAAAGTTTTGTATTATCACTGGAAGTGTGTGACCTTAAATTCAATAAGGACGAAGGAATTTAATGATCTTCAAAAAAAATCTCAATTAAAAGAATTTATTAGAAATTAATGTAGTGAGAAATAAAATCCAATACAAAATCTTTCTACTCCCTTTGATCAACCCATAAGTGGGATATCCCTCCATTGATTCTATGGTTTCAATGGAAGTAGAAAGTAGATTCATGATGGAAGAATTTGAGAAGTAAAAAAAGACAATGAAATAACGATCACTCCACCATTGTGTGATAATTTCAAAAGGTTTGGTGTGAATAAATTCACACCTTGAACCAACGGTATCAATGTGATATGAAGAAGAACAAAATAATATGAGAATAAGAAATTTTATTAAGAAACTAAGGTGAATTGTACAACTTACATGAGAAAGACAAACTCAAGGCAACAAAATCGCAACATAACATTACAATTAAACAAAGCACCAAAGATGAATAAATCCTCCAACACAAATGCCTTAAATAGGAATTTTGGGAGCCTTGGGTAGATAATCCAATAGTGAAAGTCATCCCACTTGATTATGGTAGTCTTAGGGTGGTGGAAAGCTTGTGGAACTTGGACTTTTCCACTCTTGACCCGAGGTGGAAGCCCACTTGCATCCACCGAATAGAAGTGCCTAACTGAGCTTCTAGATGGCTGAATTAGAGTGGTCCATAGAATAATAAAATGAATATCAGGATTTCCCCCAACCTTCTATAAAGATTTAGTCCAAAATAGTTTATGGTTTATGAGATATGTGTAAAATGGTGGTCTGTTTTTCTAGACTCTAGAATATGGCCCAGAATTTTATCTCCAACTTGGTCCTCCTAGAACTCCATTAAAAAATCAGAATTAGCTTTTTACACTATTTAATGAACTATTCCCCATGATTTACTATATCTTTAGTTAAATTTTCAGAATTATTAGGCTTGAATATTGTCTGATACAGTAGTTTTATTGGGCTGCTGTCTAGTTCACTTCACCCAGAATGTTGTTTCTTCAAGGCCAACTTTGGTGGTTGTCCAATATAAATCTTCAAGTACTCCAAAAGTATGAATTGTTACCAATGTAATGAGAAACCTGAAAATTAAATATTAAAATAAAATCAATGTCATTGGGTACTTTAAATGATGTTCAGAAATGTACCATGTAATAGTGCATTTTAAGAAGGAATTACAATTATAATATGAAATAATGTTCAAAGTGTAAAATGCACTAAAATGGTGTTTATGAATAATAAAGCGCATGAATATTATAAATATTAATAATTAATATTATCCTCATTATGTGGCTAATCAAAATTTCTAATATAGTAATGTACAATATGATCCATGTAGTCCTGAAAACCTGAAAAATAGTTTTTATATATGTAGAGTGAGTAAACAAGTATACTCAACAGGATCACATCCAAAGTCTATCATGCACATGTGAAATGAGTATACTAATTCACCAGTGAGAAAACAATAGAACCAGCAACACCTAAATAGGTCAACTAACCAAACCTTTCCTTTCCATTGAATTCTCACCAAATAACACATTCAAATATAGTAACATAATATGAATTATATTGATAAAAGGTACATTGCACCGCTTTCCCACTATTTTTCCACTCTCACACCCCCACATCATATGCTCTGGTTATCCCATCTCTTCCATATAGCACATCTCACCTGAAGACACCTATTATATCACATCACACTTCTCTTGTAGATATTTGGGCCATCACATCACACCATGCTCAAAGAAACTTGGGTAATTGTATCACATTACATCTAGCCCAAAGAAATTTAGTCCATCACATCACATCCACTACCTTAACCAGAATAGTAGGGTATCATGAACATGAAGGACATCAACCACATTACCTCCTCCTACCATTCATGGACCCCACTATAATCACATCCTTGCGCCATCAAACAACCACCTCTAGTTCACTTTTGACTTCTGGACATCATAGCTAGTGCATATCAAAATTTTCTAGAAGATAGAATAGAAAAGAGGGGGTAGATATCCATCCATCCTCACCATCAAGATGTTGGAAAAAACACCCCTTAAACATTTGGTTGTCAGTACATGGTGCTCGATGTGGGTGGGGTGTGTATAGAAATTACAGGGTATATATATATATCCACACACAATCCCAACCTATGGGTTTATAACAAGAGTACCAACCAACTCAAAACATTACCACTGAGCCTCATAATAAATGCCACTTTCATTCCCACCTCTAGATTCACAACACCACATAAGAAGCCACAAGCCACATTCCACCTTTCTTTCCAAATTAATCCAATTTCCATATTTCACATTACCAACCCATTTCATTTAACCATCCTGTTTAATTCACATTTAAGCATCAGACACATTTAATCACACTTCCCATATTATTAAAATGTACATTATCCATATCAAACCATACCATTTCAGTTTAAACATTAATAATTAATTTCATTACTATCAGTAAAATACCACAACACATCACAAAACAAAAAACCATCCTCCTCATTTCAACAATCCCCACATTACCACCATTTCACAACCATGACCACCTCTTCACCACAAAAAAACATATACCACATCCACATATCATCACATATGCCCCACATACCACATCCACACATCACCACAACATATCACAACCACACATCCAAACCACACAATGCATATTTCAGATTATTCAAGGGTCTTTCATCACATTCCACTTTACTTTTCAAGAGAATTATCACACAAACTAGAGTTTCCATGTGCTACCAATTTATTACCCATATATAAGTGATTATCAACATTCATTCAAGGTGATTACAAACAACCACATAATAAGGGTTCTATAATCACAACAACCATAGTGAACAAAAAAATCTCCCAAGGACTATGATTTTCAGAAAGGCATCAATCCCATACAATCACAATGTCAAAATGCCAAAAGTTATAAAACATTTTATTTCTTTCCCCTTACCCTTCAATTTTAATTAAACCAATTCTTTATATTTATTAGGCCGGTGCATAATATCCTTCCATAAGATAATAAGAGCATAAACCCTCAAATATGATATAATTAGGTGACAAATGAAGGTTCTACTACTTCACTCAAAAATCACTATTTATTTAGAAAATGAGGAAAACTAGAGAGTTAGCTTGGCCTATAGTGATGAAGCCCCATGGAATCACCATTGATAATGAGATTAAAATAATGGATAATTCCACCTGTATTATGATAAGTAATAAAAATATTATAAGGGCTTGCTTTACTTTCCAGGTTTTCCATTGCGAATTTTCCCTCCCTGAGGGTGTGAGTGACCTGCAAGTCATTACTCACGATAGACTTTCACTTTTTGATGAAATAGGTCAGATACCATGGGAAGTTATCATTGTCTCAAATAAAACCCACCAGTAGTTTTGAATCAGAATCAACAATCACATTACTTATGTTATAAAACTTGCATAAGGAAAGACTGTTGATAAGGGATCTAGTATCCACCCCAATAGAGTTGCCTGGTCCATAAAAGGAACTGAACCCAATAACCAAAAACCCTATAACATCATGAACCAGCCCTCCTCCTCTCATCTCGCCCTAAATGAATGACCCATCCACATTAATTTTAAAACCAGTAAGAGGAGGTCTCCACATGATCCACTGAAAGGGGGATAAAATTCCTCCTTGAGATGCACTTGGGTTGCCCAAGAACTGAGAAGAAAGTCAGAATAAGTAGGGGGTTCAAGTGGGTTTTATAAATTATTGGTGATTTGTAAAATATATGACCACAGTGTAGCCCCCTTCATCATGCCACAAAAATGCTGAAGTGGGATCTATGAATCAAAGGGAAGGACTACATCATTGCCTAGATATTCAAAGTATCCTTTGAGAAACACGATTATCTCTAATATGTAGATATAAAAATATCATAGAAGGGACCATAATGCGGTGAGAAGGACAACGCCATAGATCCTATAAATGAAAGTGGTTGCACTGCAACCCCAGATTCATGATGCAGCTACCCTAAATAAAATAGAACCTCCAAAACTCACACCCAGAACTCCATTCCACAACCAACACCTTCATGCTGTAAAACATATAAGGCCATGTTGCATCCCTGATATGTGATGTATCCATTCAAAAAATGGTAGAACCTCTAAAAAAATAAACCCTGAGCCTCTAAACTGTAGCTGGACTCTACATGCCGCAACTGATCTCCTCCATAGTACAACCCAAGGCTTTATGCCATGGTACCTCTCTAAGTTGAACACTCAGCCCCATCTCCTGCATTTAATCTCTAAACTCATCAGGACCTCCTCTGGACACCTCCTCCACCATAATTTCCAAAAATTAAAAAGTTTTAATATATGGAGTGTTACAATCCCAAACCAAAATCTACTCCCAAAACTCTAACTAGATCGATCCTCATTAATTAAACCATCCCACAAAGTCTCACTAGTCTATTATCCCCAACCCAACCTACATGGTCCGAAAATAAACCAATAGACAACACTGAATTGAATAGTTTCAAGTCATACCACTATGAGGAGGAATAAACACACCACTTCTATTAAAGACCTTTTAGAGAGGCATTAATTTTCATGACACATGAACCCAAACCATCCATGCGTCTCAAAAAAATCAAATAGTCCCAATGGTAACCAAGGGACAAATCCAAATACACAAATCAATCATGTCATACACATACCAAAATTTTCCTTCACTTTAAAAACCCTCATCATTTGAAAACAGTTCCCTTTCCCTCGAGGGAATTCAAAAAAAACACTCCACCTGTCTTCAAAATCACTCAATTATATTTTAAAATAGGAAACCCACTTGTGCATTACAAACTCCACTTTATTTTAAAATTCCCCCTAGTTTTTAGTATAAAATAAAAACCTTTTGGGGAAATTTTATTCCTCTTAAAAACACATCCCTGTATTTTATTTTCAAAAACTACCACTCCTGGGAAATATTCCCTAAGGTGGTTAAAATACCTTAAAAACAAATCACCAAGTAGTTTTAAAATTAAAATTTTTTATTGTCACGACCCATCCTCGGGGCCCGTGCCGTGACTACCCCAAGCCCGCCTTCCATAAGCCAGGGGCTGGCGACTAGCACCAAGGCGTAAATCCCAACAAAAAGGGAAGGCATTGCCTTTGAAAAGTAAACAAGCACCACAGAGCAAGCAAGCGGAAAAGTAAACACTAAGTAAAACTGTACAAGCTGTGCTGGAAGTAAAAAGGGGCCGGAAATACAAGCCCAACTGTAAAGTACAACTGAAAGGAAAAACAACAACTAAAAAGGGAAAACTGCAGCGACGATCCGTCCTCCGGAAGTCCCACCTGAAGGGTGGGTACAGATAGCCTCCACTGCTCCTCGGGTCCACCTAACCGCTCCGAGTACGTCCCGCCCAGTGGTCCACCTCCAGGTACTGTCCTGCTCCGCACGCCTCCTCCACGATCAGCGATGTCCGTCGTCTGCAACCAACACCACGAAGTGCGGGCATAGCCCGTGCAGGGGTGAGTATAAGCTACTCAGTAGGGACCCCGAGACCCCCGAAGGTCTCCCGAAATCCACAAAGGATAATCCACAAAGGATAGATACAATCACGAAGTAACATCTGACATGGCTTAGGTATATGCCCATACATATACCTAAGTCTTCAATTCCCATTCGGCTCCAACGTCCGAGCCCAAGCACAACCCAGTCCACACAGGAAAGCAAAACGTATACCCACGCAGGATAGAGCAACACAATCCACAAAGGAGAGTAAACAGTAAGTCCACACAGGATAGCTCAACACAATCCACAATGGAGAGTAACACAAGATTCAGCTCACACAGGTATACTTCTTCGGATGACGATAAAGATGATCATTGAACCATCTAAGTCGTCGGACCCACGAAGGATCGATAGGTACTAACCTTGCAGTGACCCACACAGGATCGGGCCCACGCAGGACCTGTAGAAGTTGGCTCACACAGAACCGCTGAGAGATGACCCACACAAGATCGGGCCCACATAGGACCGGGCCCACGCAGGACCTGTAGGCGCTGGCTCACACAGAACCGCTGAGCGCTGACCCACACAGGATCGGACCCACACAGGATCGGGCCCACACAGGACCTGTAGCACTGATCCACGTAGGATCGCTGAGTGCAGTAGTCGTCGCAGTCCGCTGAGGATCTCTGCACAGTCGTCGCCGCAGTCCACTGAGGATCTCTGCACGGTCGTCGTCGGAGTCCACGGAGGATCTCTGCACAGTCGTCGCCGCAGTCCACTGAGGATCTCTGCACGGTCGTCGCTGTCGAAGTAGCAGTCGCAGCCAGCACTAGGGTTCCCGCACACAGCAAGCTCGTTCGGGAAGGTCCGCTCCACGAGCCGAGAGGCTGATACATCAAATGACACGAAGTCCGAAGTTGATGTATCCAAAAGTTCCGTATCGTCAACAGGAACTCAACGTCGCAGACGGCGCGTCAATCGGACGCCCGGTCTGAGAGATATTGGCATTTTCGTCCCAGGGGCCCGGTTGGTTTTTAAGGAAAAATCAACCCGACCGCACTCCACCTGCGTCCAAACCTCGGGCGGAGTATGCCAAAATATCCGTCTCACTTAGAGGAATTCAACAAAGCTGACGGTACGTCAATCGGACGTCCGTAGCTCAAGATATGAGCGTTTCCGCTCCGAGGGCCCGGTTGGTCTCGTGTACGAACCAACCCGGCCGAACTCAAAGTATTCTGAAACCTTGAGTGAGATATACCGAAACGACCGTCTCGATCCAAGGATTGTGTTGCCGCTGACGGCGAGTCGTTTGGAGGCACGAAGCTCAAGATACGGGCGTTTGAACGAAAACGTCCGAAGATGGGGGGTACGGGCCCGGGCCGACCCGGCCCGACCCCCCCCCCTGGGTCGGCCCGAACCGGGTCGACCTGAACCGGTTCGACCCGACCCGGGTCCGACCTGGCTGGCCCGGCCCGGCTCGGCCGGCTCGGCCAGCTCGGCTTGGCCGAGCCGCGCGGGTGGAAGCCGCGGGCGCTGACCCGCGGCTTGAGGAAGGACCGCGGCCCGCGTGCGGGCCGCGCTGGCGAGCCGCGGACGCGCTGAGCCGCGTCCGCCCGGATAAACCGGACCCGCGCGCCGCGGGTCCGTTTGGCCGCCGCCGCCGCGGCTGAAGCCGCGGCGGATTTCGTCCGGCAGCGCGCCGGGGCGCCGCCGCCTCCGGCCGCCAGTGCCGCCGCGCCGGTGACCCGCGCCGCCGGCAACTTCCGCGGGCCGCCGGCGTCGCTCTGGTGGCCCGTTTTCCTTCCCGTCTGCGTCGTTGCTCCTCCCGGGATCCGTTCTTTACTGCGGGATCGTCAACCGTCCGCTGCGGCACGTTCCGTCGTCGACCGTCAAATCCGCACAAAACGAAGAACGGCGGAGGGTCGTCGGGCCGTGTTCGTTCGGCCCGCACCCTCCGCGTTAGAGATAAAAAACCGGGAGAAAAACGATCAACACATGATCCAACAATTTTAATTAAAATAAAATTGTTCATTGAAACCGGCTTTTTAATTTTCAAGAACGTTCATGAGAAAATTAAAAAGGGGTAATTTTCCAAAATGAATCCCTACCTTGATGATCGTCGTGCGCGGGCGTTCTTCGCGGAAGAGACCGTCGCGGAAGAGATCGATCATCGCGTCGTCGCGGGGAGGTGTCGCGTCGTCGCGGATTCCGGCGTTGAGTCGGCGAGCTCAACGAATCAAGAACAACAGATTTAAATTATTAATATTTAAATCTATGTTTCGTTTAAAACCAAAGAAAAGAACTTGAGAGGAAATCCGAAAGCACTCACCTCGAATGGTCGGTGATCGAAGATCGGAGATCGGAGATCGGAAGAGCGTCTCGGGCGAAGGCGTCGTCGATTTCCGGGTTCGGCGTTCTTCGCGTTCTTCGCGTTCTTCGCGTTCTTCGCATTCTTCGCGAGGGAGAAGAAGTTGCGAGGGTTCTCCCAAATCTTCTCAAGCGCAAATAACCAGAGGTTAAGCGTTGGTCTTATTTTATTATTACGCCAACGAATTTGAAAAACTGGTTAAGAAACGATCCATTTAATTCACGAAGGAAACAGCCCATTTAATTTACGAAATAAACCGCCCAATTAAATGGTCTGTTAAGAATTTAGAAAACGCGTCGGTTGACTTTCATTAAGACGGGTTTTCACGGGTGCGTTTCTTAGCGGAAAGAAACGGCGGGGATCGTGCGGGCCCCACCTCACAAATATCCTACCAAGGGGGTAGGATATTTCTGGATAGCATCCTATCCAGTTCAACTCAGTTCAAGCCGCCTTTAAGTGGCTTCAAGTGGCTTCCAAGTGGCTTAAGTGAAATAAAATAAAGTTGTCGCAAAATTATTTTATTTCTTAACTTTAAGCCCGAAAATTAAAAACTACACACGAGCAAACGCAACTCCGGAAGAGGCGTTTCTAAGCGAATATCGGCGCTGCGATTTCATCGGTGCCCTCAGAATTCGATTCCGGGCACCGGTTCAAAAGTTAGAAAATCTCGCTCGTCCGTTCACTGAACGTACCCGAGATAAACTTCGGAAAATGATTCCGGGCACACCGGGCCTCAGAATCAGGCGCCGTCAGAAACTGCGTTCTTGTAAAATTCCAAAGAAAATTAAGAAAAAAAAATTCCTTGAAATTTACGGGTCTTTACATTACTCCCACCTCAGGACTTTACGTCCCCGTAAAGATACATCAAAAACTGGGGAAACAAATGTGGGTACTGAGCACGCATCTGAGCCTCCTGCTCCCAAGTGCTCTCCTGGAGGTTCCCGTGCTGCCATCTGATGCGCACAAGAGGAATCGATCGCCCACGTAGGACCCGCTCCTATCGATCCTCTATCTCCACTGGGACCTCCGCAAAAGTCGCTCCATCATCCACATCTAGCTCCCCATAGTCAATGATGTGCGTCGGGTCGTGCACGTATCTCCTCAGCTGGGATACGTGGAAGACGTCGTGCACCCGGTGCAACTGAGGTGGCAGAGCCAGGCGATAATCCACCTCGCCAATCCTGCTGAGGACCTGGAAAGGCCCGATGAAGCGTGGAGACAACCTGCCGCCTCGGCCAAATATCCTCAAACCACGTCGAGGTGAGACCCGCAAGAAGATGTGGTCACCAGCCTCGAACTCTAGTGGCCTCCGCCTCCTGTCATCATATGACTTCTGCCGGCTCTGTGTTGTCCTCATCCGCTCCTGGATGAGCTGGACCTTCTCTGTCGTGGCCCGGACCATCTCTGGTCCCACAAGTGCTGACTCTCCAGGGTCTGTCCAGCACAAAGGAGATCTGCAAGGCCTGCCGTACAACGCCTCGTAGGGTGCCATCCTGATGGTGGAGTGGTAGCTGTTGTTGTACGCGAACTCCACCAAGGGTAGGTGGTCCTCCCAGCTGTGACCAAAGTCGAGGACACATGCACGGAGCATGTCCTCGAGAGTCTGAATGGTCCTCTCTGTCTGACCATCCGTCTGAGGGTGAAAGGCGGTGCTCAGACGTAGCCGCGTCCCGAACGCCTCCTGCAACCCCTTCCAAAGCCAGGAAGTAAAACGAGCGTCCCGATCGGATACGATGGTCGATGGCACACCGTGAAGTCGTACAATCTCCTGAACATAGAGACGCCCCAAGCTCTCCACTGTGCCCTGCTCTCGGATGGGTAGGAAGTGTGCCGACTTGGTGAGTCGGTCAACAATCACCCATATGGAATTGTGACCTCTGGAAGTGCATGGAAGTCCAGTCACAAAGTCCATAGATATCCCGTCCCACTTCCACTCCGGGACCTCCAAGGGCTGTACCAAGCCTGCTGGTACCTGATGCTCTGCCTTCACCTGCTGGCAGGTGAGGCACCGTGAAACGAACTCTGCCACAGCCTTCTTCATGCCCGGCCACCAGTGCTGTCGTCTGAGATCCTGGTACATCTTCGCCACTCCAGGATGTACCGCCAAAGGAGAAGTGTGATACTCTCTCAGCACCTCCTCTCGTAAAGTGACTGGTACCAAGGTACATCCTCTGAAAAGGACATCATGCTCCGCTCCAAGGGAGAAACCATCAGGTGCCTGTCCTGAGGATATCTGTGCACGTCATGTCTCACAGTCAATGTCCCCATGTTGTGCCTCTCTGACCCGCTGAAGAAGTGGAGGAGAGACTGTGAGAGACAGGAGGAAGGATGCTCCGTCTCTATCCATGAAGGATATCTGCAAAGCGGCTAGCTGCTCTGTCGCCTCCTCAAGTAGCTGGATGCCCGTCCTCCTGCTGAGGGCATCAGCCACCACGTTCCCCTTCCCAGGAGTATAGACTATCTCAAAGTCATAGTCCTGGAGGAACTCGATCCATCGCCGCTGTCTCAGGTTCAGGTCCTTCTGAGAGAAGATGTACCTGAGACTCTGGTGGTCAGAAAAGACTGTGAAGCGCTCGCCCATCAGATAGTGTCGCCATGTCTTCAGGGCGAAGACCACTGCTGCCAACTCCAAGTCATGGGTAGCGTAGTTCTGCTCATGCGGCCTCAACTGACGTGATCCGTAGGCAATCACGGCCCGCTCCTGCATCAGGACACACCCGAGTCCGGTCCCTGATGCATCACAGTAGACTACGTATCCAACTCCCTCCTCAGGCAACCTCAAGATAGGTGCGCTGGTCAACCTCTGCCTCAGCTCCTGGAAGCTCTGCTGACATCCGTCTGACCACACGAAGGGTTTACCCTTCTTCGTCAACGCTGAGAGTGGGGCTGCAACTCTGGAGAAGTCCGGCACAAATCTCCGATAGTATCCGGCTAGGCCCAAGAAACTCTGCACCTCTGTCACGCTCTTGGGTGGCTCCCAAGCTAGCACTGCCTCTATCTTCGCGGGATCCACTGCAACTCCCGCCTCAGAAATGACGTGCCCCAAGAAGTGGACCTCACGTAACCAGAACTGACACTTCGAGAGCTTTCCATAAAGCTGGTGCTCTCGGAGTGTGTCTAGAACAACACACAGGTGGTAGGCGTGCTCCTCCTCCGTCGTCGAGTACACCAAAATGTCGTCGATGAAGACCACGACAAATCGATCGAGGTATGGCTGGAAGATCCTGTTCATGAGGCTCATGAACACTGCTGGAGCGTTGGTCACGCCGAAAGGCATAACCAATAACTCGAAGTGGCCATACCGACACCTGAAGGCCATCTTCTGCACATCCTTGTCTCGAACTCTAAGCTGATGATAGCCTGACCTGAGGTCTATCTTTGAGAACCACCGTGCTCCCTTGAGCTGGTCGAAGAGATCATCAATCCTGGGTAGCGGATACTTTTTCCTCACTATCACCTGATTCAGGCGACGATAATCGACACACAGTCGCAAGCTCCCGTCCGCCTTCTTGGCGAACAAAATCGGGGAAGCCCAGGGCGAAACACTGGGTCGGATGAACCCCTTACCCTGCAAGTCCTCCAATTGTACCTGCAGCTCTCGAAGCTCAGCGGGGGCCATCCGATATGCTGGGGTGGATATCGGGGTTGTCCCGGGGTACAGGTCGATATAAAAGTCTACCTCTCTGCGAGGAGGTAGTCCTGGAACGTCGTCGGGAAAGACGTCCGCATACTGATCCACCACTGCAGGAAAACTGGGACTCCGCACGTCAACTGCTCCCAGGATGAGGCTAGCCAACTGATGAGTGATGGGCTGACCTCTCCTCAGCGTGAGTCCATCCTGTGCTGCTAAGGCTCCCTTCTCGCCGGTGAAGGTGAACCTGCTCCCGTCGGTGCGCACACATCGCACCTTGCGCCTAATGCAGTCAATCTGAGCATAGACCGTAGATAACCAATCCATGCCCAAGATGACGTCGTAAGACCTCGACGCCGCTACAAGAAGATCCCAGCCGAGGCTCTCGCCTCCTAGAGTAAGCTCACACTGCCGGCACCAGTGCGTAATCGTCGAGTCTGCTCCCGTAGGAGTCTCTAGCCGTAAGGATCGAGCCAACGGCTCTGTCGGAATCTCTGAGCTCCGAACAAGGGCAGTGGCTATGAAAGAGTGACTCGCTCCTGTGTCTATCAGAACTGCAGCAAGGGTGGAATAGACACAGATCGTACCTCGAATCATCTCTTGCGCGCCGTGGTCGTAGGCCTCCGCTGCCTGGAGCTGAGCTTGTCTCTGCCCGCCAGCTCCCTGTGGTCGGGGCGGGCCTCCTGGTGGTGGTGGTGGCAGAGCCTCAAAGCGTCGCCCACCACCTGCTGCTCGGCCAGCTCCTCTGCCTCGTCCGCCTCCTCCCTGCGGACCGCCACGGTCGACCCTCTGCCTCTGCCTGGGTGGTCCCTCCACCGTCTGCTGCCCCTCGGTATGACGGGTCGGGCAGTCACGAGCCATGTGGCCCTGCCCGCCGCACTTGTAGCACTGTCTGCCTCTCGGAAGGCTGGCTCCGGGCCGGGTGCCCTGCACTGCTGAGCCAGCGTCCCGAGGTCGCCTGCCGGAAGGTCTGGTCCGCCTGGAACCCTGAGTCATCCGCCGGCTACCAGCTGCCGAAGACTCCGCTATCTGCCGCCCTGCGGTGGGTCTTACTGTGGACTCAGCCAGGAAGCTCTCGATCAGGAGGGCTCGCTCCAGTACCCCTGCCTGGGTCGGGATGCTGAGGGAGATCAGCGATGCCCTGATCTCGTGTCTCAAACCCTGCTCGAAGGTCCGGGCCCGGAAGAAGGGGTCCCGTACCATGTCTGTCGAGTACCGAGAAAGGTCGGTGAACCTCGCCGCGTACTGAGCGACCGTCAAGCTGCCCTGCCGCAGCTGAAGAAGCTCCTGGATGCGCACCGCTCGGAGGGTGGCCGGGACGAACTCTGAGCGGAAGAGGCTCTCGAAGTCCATCCAGATGAGGGAGGCCTCATCGTGTACCTGGAGCATCAGGCTCCACCAGCGTCCGACTGCTGCGTGCAGTAAGCTCGCCGCGAGGATCACCATGAGGTCTGCTGGCGTCCTCACTAGCCTGAAAACTCGGACGACCGCCTCCAGCCAGTCCTCGGCTGCCTGGGGGTACGACTCCCCACGGAACCTGGGTGGTCGCTGGAGCTGGAACTCATGCAGAGCTCCGAGGCGTCGTGCGTCGTCAGCTGCCAGTGCTGGAAGCATCGGGGGCTCGGCGGGTAAAGGTACCGCCGGTGCCTCTGCTGTCAACGGGCCCTGTACCGAGGCCTCGTCGCTCGGCGGGCTATCGTCGCGCCCTACTCTGGGAACCCTAGCTGGCTGCTGTCGTCGTGCCATCCTGAAAAGGAAACAAGTATGCCACGGTCAGAACAGTATACCTGGTGAGCTGACACAAGTAATCACAAAGAAAACTTGAAACACACATGCAAACAATGTTTTCGTACATTAAGTAAGGAATCAGAAGTCAGGGTCCTGGTGTATGGATACGTCGGCCGCCGCACCAACACTGGACTCCCTGGACTGATAACCACACTCAATACACTAAACACTTTTGCTTCACATAGAAGAAATATCAGAGTCTGCGGTAGAACCGACCACCTCTGATACCAATTTGTCACGACCCGTCCTCGGGGCCCGTGCCATGACTACCCCAAGCCCGCCTTCCATAGGCCAGGGGCTGGCGACTAGCACCAAGACGTAAATCCCAACAAAAAGGGAAGGCATTGCTTTTGAAAAGTAAACAAGCACCACAGAGCAAGCAAGCGGAAAAGTAAACACTAAGTAAAACTGTACAAGCTGTGCTGGAAGTAAAAAGGGGCCGGAAATACAAGCCCAACTGTAAAGTACAACTGAAAGGAAAAACAACAACTAAAAAGGGAAAACTGCAGCGACGAGCCGTCCTCCGGAAGTCCCACTTGAAGGGTGGGTACAGATAGCCTCCACTGCTCCTCGGGTCCACCTAACCGCTCCGAGTACGTCCCGCCCAGTGGTCCACCTCCAGGTACTGTCCTGCTCCGCACGCCTCCTCCACGATCAGCGCTGTCCGTCGTCTACAACCAACACCACGAAGTGCGGGCATAGCCCGTGCAGGGGTGAGTATAAGCTACTCAGTAGGGACCCCGAGACCCCCGAAGGTCTCCCGAAATCCACAAAGGATAATCCACAAAGGATAGATACAATCACGAAGTAACATCTGACACGGCTTAGGTATATTCCCATACATATACCTAAGTCTTCAATTCCCGTTCGGCTCCAATGTCCGAGCCCAAGCACAACCCAGTCCACACAGGAAAGCAAAACGTATACCCACGCAGGATAGAGCAACACAATCCACAAAGGAGAGTAAACAGTAAGTCCACACAGGATAGCTCAACACAATCCACAATGGAGAGTAACACAAGATTCAGCTCACACAGGTATACTTCTTCGGATGACGATAAAGATGATCATTGAACCATCTAAGTCGTCGGACCCACGAAGGATCGATAGGTACTAACCTTGCAGTGACCCACGCAGGATCAGGCCCACGCAGGACCTGTAGAAGTTGGCTCACACAGAACCGCTGAGAGATGACCCACACAGGATCGGGCCCACACAGGACCGGGCCCACGTAGGACCTGTAGGCGCTGGCTCACACAGAACTGCTGAGCGCTGACCCACGCAGGATCGGACCCACACAGGATCAGGCCCACACAGGACCTGTAGCACTGATCCACGTAGGATCGCTGAGTGCAGTAGTCATCGCAGTCCGCTAAGGATCTCTGCACAGTCGTCGCCGCAGTCCACTGAGGATCTCTGCACGGTCGTCATCGGAGTCCACGGAGGATCTCTGCACAGTCGTCGCCGCAGTCCACTGAGGATCTCTGCACGGTCGTCGCTGTCGAAGTAGCAGTCGCAGCCAGCACTAGGGTTCCCGCACACAGCAAGCTCGTTCGGGAAGGTCCGCTCCACGAGCCGAGAGGCTGATACATCAACTGACACGAAGTCCGAAGTTGATGTATCCAAAAGTTCCGTATCGTCAACAGGAACTCAACGTCGCAGACGGCGCGTCAATTGGACGCCCGGTCTGAGAGATATTGGCATTTTCGTCCCAGGGGCCCGGTTGGTTTTTAAGGCAAAACCAACCCGACCGTACTCCACCTGCGTCCAAACCTCGGGCGGAGTATACCAAAAGATCCGTCTCACTTAGAGGAATTCAACAAAGCTGACGGCACGTCAATCGGACGTCCGTAGCTCAAGATATGAGCGTTTCCGCTCCGAGGGCCCGGTTGGTCTCGTGTACGAACCAACCCAGCCGAACTCAAAGTATTCCGAAACCTTGAGTGCGATATACCGAAACGACCGTCTCGATCCAAGGATCGCGTTGCTGCTGACGGCGAGTCGTTTGGAGGCACGAAGCTCAAGATACGGGCGTTTGAACGAAAACGTCCGAAGATGGGGGGTACGGGCCCGGGCCGACCCGGCCCGACCCCCCCTGGGTCGGCCCGAACCGGGTCGACCCGAACCGGGTTGACCCGAACCGGGTCGACCCGACCCGGGTCCGACCCGGCTGGCCCGGCCCGGCCCGGCCAGGGCAGAGCCGCGCGGGAGGAAGCCGCGGGCGCTGACCCGCGGCTTGAAGAAGGACCGCGGCCCGCGTGCGGGCCGCGCTGGCGAGCCGCAGACGCGCTGAGCCGCGTCCGCCCGGATGAACCGGACCCGCGCGCCGCGGGTCCGTTTGGCCGCCGGTGCCGCCGCGCCGGTGACCCGCGCCGCCGGCAACTTCCGCGGGCCGCCGGCGTCGCTCCGGTGGCCCGTTTTCCTTCCCGTCTGTGCCGTTGCTCCTCCCGGGATCCGTTCTTTACTGCGGGATCGTCAACCGTCCGCTGCGGCACGTTCTGTCATCGACCGTCAAATCCGCACAAAACGAAGAACGGCGGAGGGTCGTCGGGCCGTGTTCGTTCGGCCCGCACCCTCCGCGTTAGAGATAAACAACCGGGAGAAAAACGATCAACACATGATCCAACAATTTTAATTAAAATAAAATTGTTCATTGAAACCGGCTTTTTAATTTTCAAGAACGTTCATGAGAAAATTAAAAAGGGGTAATTTTCTAAAATGAATCCCTACCTTGATGATCGTCATGCGCGGGCGTTCTTCGCGGAAGAGACCGTCGCGGAAGAGATCGATCGTCGCGTCGTCGCGGGGAGGCGTCGCGTCGTCGCGGATTCCGGCGTTGAGTCGGCGAGCTCAACGAATCAAGAACAACATATTTAAATTATTAATATTTAAATCTATGTTTCGTTTAAAACCAAAGAAAAGAGCTTGAGAGGAAATCCGAAAGCACTCACCTCGAATGGTCGGTGATCGAAGATCGGAGATCGGAGATCGGAAGAGCGTCTCGGGCGAAGGCGTCGTCGATTTCCGGGTTCGGCGTTCTTCGCGTTCTTCGCGTTCTTCGCGTTCTTCGCATTCTTCGCGAGGGAGAAGAAGTTGCGAGGGTTCTCCCAAATCTTCTCAAGCGCAAATAACCAGAGGTTAAGCGTTGGTCTTATTTTATTATTACGCCAACGAATTTGAAAAACTGGTTAAGAAACGATCCATTTAATTCACGAAGGAAACAGCCCATTTAATTTACGAAATAAACCGCCCAATTAAATGGTCTGTTAAGAATTTAGAAAACGCGTCGGTTGACTTTCATTAAGACGGGTTTTCACGGGTGCGTTTCTTAGCGGAAAGAAACGGCGGGGCTCGTGCGGGCCCCACCTCACAAATATCCTACCAAGTGGGTAGGATATTTCTGGATAGCATCCTATCCAGTTCAACTCAGTTCAAGCCGCCTTTAAGTGGCTTCAAGTGGCTTCCAAGTGGCTTAAGTGAAATAAAATAAAGTTGTCGCAAAATTATTTTATTTCTTAACTTTAAGCCCGAAAATTAAAAACTACACCCGAGCAAACGCAACTCCGGAAGAGGCATTTCTAAGCGAATACCGGCGCTGCGATTTCATCGGTGCCCTCAGAATTCGATTCCGGGCACCGGTTCAAAAATTAGAAAATCTCGCTCGTCCGTTCACTGAACGTACCCGAGCTAAACTTCGGAAAATGATTCCGGGCACACCAGGCCTCGGAATCAGGCGCCGTCAGAAACTGCGTTCTTGTAAAATTCCAAAGAAAATTAAGAAAAAAAATTTTCCTTGAAATTTACGGGTCTTTACATTTATGAAAATAAAATCTTTTTTTAATAAATCCCTAAGGGATTCAAACTGAAGACATTTTTATGAGATCCCCTTTCCTCACACAAAACTGGTTCTACAAAAATTGTATAAAAATGGGGCACACCAAAAACTCCAAAAAAATCCAATCTGCCTACATCAACATATCAAAATGTTCAAATTGATTCATTCCCCAATTTCGAGAATCATTAAAGAAAATCCCAAGAATTCAAGGGGTATAAATAAAAAAAACTAAATAGGATGTCGAAATATACTTGACTAGACCACATGGTTTGATTGGCCACAGACTAGTCATGAAACGATCCTTAAAATGTTTCCAAGATTGATTGTTTTGTCATAGTTTGGTTTATCAGGCAGTGGAAACTAACCTCACACCATAGATCCCTTTTCCATTTTGACCCCAAATACACCTGGCTAAAATGGTGATCAAACATCCAAAAATAAAAGAATATAGAACCCAAACAGCTCCAACTTCGCCACTAGGGACCCATGATCACTTAGAATATCATATTCATCCATACTAATATCAATCCATACTAATATCAAAAAACATCCAACGAACTGAAATCAAGGACTGGGAACTTGAGAAGAAATATGAAAACTGCATACACACCCATACACCAATGTATATGCAGGGTGTGAACTAAAAATTCCCAATATGATCTCACCAAGGATTGTAGGAAATTCCCTTCATAAAAAATTTCATAAATTCTAGTTTGTACATAAAATATAAAATAGGATTTCATATACTATTATAAAAGAAACCAAATAACATGTCATTGTAATATTTATAAAACATCCACCCTTTTTAAATAAACAAGGTTTGAATAACTCTTGAGTTAAATATTTTTAAACCATGGAAAGAGGGATAATAAAACTTATTAAAAACAAATCTAAGTTCCCTATTTATCCCCCTTTCCATAAAAAATCACAAAAACCCAATTTTCATTAAAAAAATATTTTTCCATTAAAACAAAACTTTCTAAACCGTATTAAAATTTGGTTTTAAAGTAATCCAAAAGTACACTCAAGGTAAAATACAATCCTAAATAGGCAATATATCAAGAGAAAACAAAAAAATAAACTCAACCAAGTGATGGTTCCATGTTTTGATGTCATGAACCAGAGGATACAAACAAGATATATGATTAGATCCCATAAATCATCAAAAAGGGGATTAAGTGTCATGGGAAACTTCTTAGAACTCAATTAACACAATTCAAACTTGTGACAAAAATCTAGGATGATATTAAAGAACTTTTTCATCCCAATAGTCTTATTAAACTAGTTGATCCCTAGAAACTGTCCCAAGATTTCTAAGTGGCCATGGAGTACATAAATCATCTCGGGAGAACTCAACTTCCACATAAAATGACCTATAGAAAGAGGACAATCCACACTATGGGTTTTCACTTATCTAGTTCATTTAATGATTCCTCAGATTCCCACAACATCAACCAAGGTAGGTGATCAACAAATAAGAAAAGAATTTATAATATAAAATAATATAAAAGAATTTGAAATTAAACATCATCTTTCCTCATAAACCCTCATAAGAAATAGCTCTTTTCAATGCAATTTATAAGAATCACATCAAGATATAGTTATAAAACATCCCCCATGGGGTTTACAATCCACAATGACATATCAATAATGGGGGATCGAGTTAGGGTCTCACATGTTTTAGAAATAACCTCTTTAAAGGTTTAAATTGAGATTTCAAAAAGAATCTTGGGATGCCAAGACATTTCACACCATTTGAAATCTCATTTCAGAACATTACTTGGAATCAAATTTTCCAAATCACTCTTAAAATTCATTTGGAAACACAACCATTTTCTATAAATCCCTTTTTAAAATAACAAATACCGTTCCTTTAAAATAATTTGGTACCAGACACGCTTTCCCAAAACCCTAATTACCTTTTAAAATAGTCATTTAGTCATTTTAAAAGACACTTGGCATGCGCAACATTTAGTTTGGAAACCATAATGAGAAAATCATATAAATCCCCTTTTTCCAATTACTAAAACTATTGGAAAACCAATTGTATACTGAAAATGGGTATATTATCTACACTTAATTCATAATAAAGAAATTAGTAACATCTAATAAATTTATGACATGCAATACAAGGTATTTTCATAGAAATGCCTACCTAATTTCAAGCGGAACTCATCACAACACGTCGTCTCCGATGGTGGATGCCCAAACAAGGAACGAAAAAGCCATTTTACCCAATAAACAATCAACACCCTAACATTAGACTTATAATGAACCCTAATCCAAACCTAAATTGCTATTAGGGGTTGTGAGATAGGGTAAATAGATGGGAAAAATCAAGTAGAGAAGACAATAAGAGGAATAAGAAAGAATAAAGGTTGTACCACTTCAAGATTTCTTGAAAAAGAGGGAGAGGGAGATTGAAATAAAATGAGGGGATAAGGATGGAGCTCCCCATGCACTCCCAAGGTTGGACTATTGAGAGGGAAGAACTGAAGGTCCTTAGGCCTTTTAATTTGTGAGGGGAACAATTGGAATTTTATAATTTTTAGAAATTAGGCAACTCACATGGTTAGATATCACAATTTGGTAAACCGTGTGCCGACCATGCAGGAGAAACTGGAGGCACCTGCATGACTTATCTAGATTGGCCATTCAGTTTACCAAATCATGAAATAATCATGTAAAACTCCTCTATTAAAGGCTTGTATCACTTCAGAAGGTTTCTTCGCGATTACTACAATTCCACCAATCATCAAGGAAAACTGTTGGATTCCACCAACCACAACATCCACAAAGTCTAGATCAACTATAAGAGGAATCACCATACAAGGAGAACAATAAACCATTAAAATACATCCCATATCACCAAAATATAAAAACAACAATCAAATACATTCCTAAATAAGAAAAATACACAGGATATAACCTTGGGTTATAAAACTAAGTCGAAAGGGGAGATCTAGAACCTCATATATGGGTGTCCCTCTCACAGTGAACCCAAAAAGATCTAGACAAATACCAACCATTGCATAATCTCAACTGGTGCCACATCTATCCTAGTCACCCAAAACACACACCCAAGGTCATCCTATGCCCAATGTTGGATTTTGTGTCCTAGGATGAACTTTTTTTTACCTTGATTATAGGTATATTCAATGTATTACATATTTTTTATTGTTTAGTATGAATCTAATTTAATAATTTCTTAGAGTATGTGTCTCATTGATAAGGTTATAGAAATTACCTACTATGATGAGAACCTTGATGTGCTATGATGATATTCTCAAATAATATTATGTGGTTGGATAATATACTATGATGGGACACATATACATAGAATGTCAGGTGCGAGTACTCATAAGAAGATGAGTATTCTTCTCATGAAGTTCCTACTTGGTAATATCCAGGATAGGAGATTATAAGAACATACTCTCCAATAGGAATTCTGCATGTTTTGGTGTTACTGGATATTCCTATCTACAAACTTGTGTGATTGTACTTATACTTTAATATTACTATTAATGTATGTTACAACTCACATACTTAGATGTATTTCGTAAACCATGATGATAGAAATTCATAGAAAAGTTGGATATGTTGGCTGCATCAAAAGTAACAATTCATTAATGAATAGGTCGAGGAAGGATTTTCCCCTTCCATCTTTATGGAATCTGATATCTTGGACCTTTGATTGGAATATAACTGTCGTATTAAATTCCATTTCCATGGTGTAATGATGTGTTTATTTTAGATAGTCAAATAAAGACATATTGAGCATATAGGTCGTTGACACAGATGTGAAACCTTCTTGATGAGATATTATGACAAAGTGATTATATTACACAGTGAGTGTTCATATGTGGTTTTCAACATCATAACATTAAGTTATTTCTCTTGGGTGTCTTGGACCATTACTAGATAGTAATCTTGGACTTTAGGAAAACCTTCCAAATGCTAATGAGAAAGAATCCTAGAGGGTCACACACTAAGTGTTTTCATTGATCTCAATTAAATTCTATTTGAGTTTAGTTAATGGAATAAATATTATTCTCAAGTCTGAGGAATGATTTTATTCAAGTTATATTGATTGTATAAATTAAATAAATATTTATTCGTTATCTTTTGAATAAAATATTTATTTTATTTATTGAATATTTTAATGAATATTTATACGCTAGATTGTGAATAAAATATTTATTTATGAATAAAATATTTATTCAAATTTTTAATAAATTCTAGATGAGTTATAATGGACCAAGACCGAATCTGGTGACAGATATTAATTAACAAGACCGTTACATAATATTAGTTATTGTGTAAGTTGGTGCGCGCCACAAAATAATAATAATATAATTATTATTATATAGAATGGGGTTTATTAAAGGTGATAAATGTTATTTAATAGCTGATATGAAATTAAATAATATTTTAACTTAAATCCTAAATCTATAAATAGACGACTATGTATATTGTGTAAAGCATCCAAAAATTGAGAATAGAGAATTGTTGCACACAAAAAATTATCTCTAAACTCCTCCTTATATATCCCTCTCAAGAACAATAAGTGCAAGAGAGATTTCTTCAAGACCAAATAATGAGTGATCAAGAGCGAACAAAAAAAGACATTCGACTCCTCGCGCTATCATCTAGAGATCGAGTGGTGTTTCTTGGGGATCATAGGAGCATGTGTGGATCACCAGTAGAGGGATTTTATCCTTGGATCCTCACAATGCAATGAAGGTAATCCAAAAGGGTCTTTTCAGACAATAAATATTCACCAATAAAGAAAGTCTCTAAGCCCATTTATTTATTTCTTAAAATATTAAATAAATTAATTATAAATTTGACATTCAAGATTATCACTCTTGGTTTGGAGCAATGATTATTAAAAGAGATTTTAATATCTATTACCCACCTCTAGACACTTCAATTGCACCCAAAACCAACAAGTGGTATCAGAGCGGTCACGTTTAAATTTTTTAATTATTTATTTGATTGTTAATCTATGTGAAATTGTGGTTATATTTTCATTTCATGTTATCTGTTCTTTAATATGATTTGAATTAACAATTTATCAACTTATTAATCATGTTCATTCAATGTTTCATTTTCTTAAAGGTTTAAGATCAAATAAAGAGCGGTTAGAGATTCTATTTGGAAGCACCAAATCTTTGGCTGATAAAACTAGGTTACATGACATGTGGCAGGAGCACAAATAATATACCCATTACATTGTATATAGGTGCACTAAGTAATTAATTACACATGGTGCTTTTCTTTCACACCATGTATTGATCAAGTTAGCTTTGCACACTACAAATAGATATAGGGTGTGTAGCTGGCACGTGCACGTTGTGTATTTTGGCCGAGTTAAAACACTGAATCCCCAGGTGTGTGACTTAGATATATGGAAACTGGGGTACATGATGTGTAGCTGGATGTACACACAGTGTAGTCTCCCATTAATTGAAAATTTAAAATTACATTAAATTTGAAAATTGCAGCATTAAAATTTTATTTTATTGATTGGCATACCATTGTGTGTTTAAAATTTTAATAATAGTTTTAAAAAAATTAAATGCTCATTTAATTTATTTAAATTAATATTTCATTATTGGTTTTTCTGTTTATTTTCCATGAATTCCATTAATGATGGGTATCCCCAAATAAGATCGGATGATCACTAAGATGAAATGGAATTAATTAATTGATTAATTAAAGTGTGTTTATCTTAAATAATAAAAGAATGAATAAAGAAATTAATGTTATCCATTTACTTTTAAGTATTCATTGCATGAATGATCATTCATGAGCTTGACCAAGACCTGTGTATGTGTTCGATGTTTTAATTTAATTTATTTCATGAGTTCTCAATTATTTAATATTAAATTAAATGATGTCCTATGAGTCATACCTCCCTATATTATTATGTAGGACCTACATATCCAAGGATATTTATGTAACCCCCTTTAACCAATCCTTTAGTTCCCCTCACCTGCATGTGAATAATAAATATTTTTAATTAATGGAGCATCCCAAGGTGTATAGAGTTGGTTCAAGACAGAACCATAATGATTCCAACCCAAGTGGAACACAGGTGGATAGGTGGAATTTTGTAACTCATTCCAAGATTGTCAATAGGATTTATTTCACCTTGGTCAAAGGTTGATTTAATGTCTGGTCATTAAATCAACCATTAGATAAAGCTCTTGAATGGTTCATTTAATTAATTAATTTTTTATGTCTATGAAATTATTTATTTTATGGATGAAAGTTTATGATCACATAAATAAATTAATTAATGTGAAAATACTAAAATTAAATAAATGAATTATATGTAAATGTTTTATCTAGTATATTTAATTAATTAAGTAACATCCACTTAATATTAAAAAATAATGTAAAGGATAAAACAAGATAAAATTTATGTATAATAAATTAAAATACCTCAATTAAATATTAAGTTAGAGTAAGTATTCCATTAATATATTGGGAATGAAACCATAGAACTAAGTGTAGTACGTGTCCAAATTCTTGTAAGTTCCCAATCAAGATCAAGTATCACTAAGAAGGAGAGGGTTGAATCAGTGATATCTTTTTCTTTTAAGTTTCCTTCTTTCTAAAACAACCTTTGTCTCCTATTAAAGAGTTATCACTTTCATATAAAACAAAACAATCACACAACCACTGTAACATAAGATTTTACAAGGATCAATACTCAAAAATAGTAGCTACATCCTTGGTATGGTTTGGAAACAATCCAATAACACCCAATCCACTAGAAAACAATCCTTTTGTGTGGAGTACAATGAGTATAATATGACCTTACACTTGTGTAGTACTATGCTCAATACAATAGTTCATGTACTTCAAGTATCATGAAATGATGTAATAAAATTTTTGTAACTATGTTAATAAACATGTTACTATGTTGCCTTGTCAACTTTCACAAATTTGATCTTCAAAAAAAATTATTCACTTTCTTACCTAGAAGAAGGAAAGAACCTCTTGGACTTCATAATGATACTCATTATGATTTTCAAATATGATTCCCCAATCTTATTTCTCAGTCTGATTATATACCTCTATCTAGATACAGATAAAACAATTCAAAATAACTTCTTCCTTAGTCCAAAAATCCCAATCCGATTGCTCGGTCCAATTTTGGAAACTCTTATTACGATCATGTCTCTTCTCCTTTCTTATTTTTCCAGCAAAAAAATTCCTCAATAAAGCACAATCTAGAAAATTCTTCTCTCTAGAATTCTTTAGTGCTCCGCCTTCTCTCTTAAATAGTGCATCTGCATCAGAAAGTACAAAGTACCTTCTTCTTTTATAGGCAATCCAAATAAGGTTTGGGTAGGATTTTGAAAATATTTCTCGTTCAACCAAATTTCCTAAAACTCCAATTTCCCTTAAATTTTGGGTGTATATTTGAATTCTTCAATGCATATCAAATCTTCTCAAACCTTCTTGAATCTTACCATGACTTTATCTCGCTTCTGAATTTCTTGACAATCTTCAGTCTGATTCTGATTTATCGGTCTGATTTTACCATTATGATAGAAGTATATGTTTAACATTAGAATCTTTATTATGTTTCTCTATGAAAATTTATAAATAGGAATTCAAAAAAAATTATTCTCATTATGATTCTCATTACCACCTGAAAACAAATGTGAAGAGAATGAATTCTCATTACGATGGTAGCACTTTAGCATCAGCTTCATACTTGATAAAAAAAATTCTTCAAACAGTGAGATCCCCTTGACAACACTTTTACAATTTCTTTAAAAAACCTTTCAATATCCCTATTAACAATAGTTTATGGAGGTTGTTTTAAGAAATATCATTTTTCTTCTTTTCCTCAAACCAATGATCCTATGTCTGATGATGTTATCAGTGTCACCATGTGTCTGATGAATCAGTCTCTACTTCACTCTAATAATTGATGTTAGTTCCAATATAATAGTCTTGAACCAATTGAAAAGTATATCATAGTTATTATTTCTCTTGACCCACTTGTTAAGGAAACATAACTTCTTTTTCTCTTGACCCAAATGCAATAAAAACCATCTTGATGAAAATGGTCAACTAAATTGTTAATCAAACTCTAACCCTTTCACAAGAATCAGTCCCAAAAATTCCCAATATGAAATATTTTGCCTCTGATTATCTTTTGCAATCATCATTGAGTATGATTATCATTGTCAGCATTACTCTGATGATCAGTGGCACACCACATCTGATGGACCAGTTCCAGCAGATTCTACTGAATCAACTTTTTTACTCTTCTAATTACGATACCAATGAAAGTTTTTCACTCAAATTATTTCTCCAAAGACTTGTATCTTTTGGATTATTGGTTTGACCAAAAACCAACATCTTCATCTTCATGCATGTTCCGATCAACCATCTTAACCTTCAAACAAATGTGTGTCTGGTGACCTCACACTGATGAACTGAGACCAGAAAGCTTCGGCTTCAGAAACTTCCTTTTTCCATAAACCACTTCTTGTATCATGACTTTGATACGTTTAGGATCATTATAGAATCATCTGACTTACATAGAGAATTATTGTAACTTCCCATCATTTCCAGAAAATTCTTTCTTTCCCTAAAAACGATGGGAATCACATATTATAAGGCCCCAGCCTTAAACAATACATAATCTTGAATTAAGTTAATAATTCACATTGAGGATATTTTCAAGTTTAGATCTTTAGAGAATTAGTTCATAACTTATACATAACAACTTGAATATTACATGTAGACACTTATACTCAGTATCCTTTTTTTTCACAAAATCAAAGCTCTTAAAAAAATAAACATGTCTAGTTCCATGTTTTAGACAGCATGAATTTTCCTTCATCCCATCCTTGACCCTATTCATCTTTAAGTCCTGTGGAAAACATTTCAAAAACTTGGGATGAGCATAACAAATCTCATTAAGGGATATAAAATAAGGAAAGAAACATTAGTCTAAGAATACATACAAATCAAAGAAATCATACTTTTTAATCTTAAAACATAATCTCTTTAACATACCTTACAAAATCATAAGATGTATGAATATCACATAGAAATCATAAATCATAAAGGTAATTTGTGGCATCCATAACATACTTACATTGTAGCTTTCACATCTACATATGGAGTTACATTTGGAATACCCATCACAGTATATTCCCTAAGTCTCTTAGGAGAAACATTAATGTTTACCTCCGTCACGTTACCCAATGCATTGGAGAGCTATCTCGGCATCACCCGCCCTAGGTTTATCAAGGAACCAACAATATATATAAAAAATTCCCAAGAAATATAACATATTAATAACACATAAAACAATAATAAAGGAAAGATAACATTTCTACATTGAATTCTCAAGATATCAGTTCAAGATATTAACATAATTAATTTATTTAAAACATTCGAAAAGAAGAGTTTTGAATCAAAGTGTATCATACCACTTTGAAACTTTTGAAAGTATTTTACACTTTAAAACACTCATTTCCATATAAATAAATCCTTAAAATCATTTCTAAAACATGGACATGAAAGATAAGTATTTATAAAATTAAATCTTTAAAACATTTAAAATGATGTTTTAGTTAAAGAATCATTTACCACTTGAGAAAATGTTGAATAAAAATCATTAAAGAATAACATCAAAGAAAACTATAAATATCATGAGAATATATAAATTCATGATATAAAATGTCAAAAGGGTTGTATATACACCTTATAGGATAATAAAGGTGCACAAAATCAAGATATGCCTTAATGGAATGAGATTGAGACGTAGTCCCTTACAAAGATTGTATCATGAGATTAAGGATAAATCAATGACATAATTGTGTAGGGAAAATATAAATACACCAAATATAAGTAGATATTAAGTTTAAAACAATCAGAGGTCATTCACGAATATTCATAACATGACATAAACAAGAAGTATAAGATTAACCCAAATAATGGAAATTGGGTTAAGAAGTTCCCATACAAAAATCCGGCAGCCTAACAACGTCGCTTAAAAATCTAGAAAATGAGTTGATGAGAGAGAAAAAGTGTCTCTCATCACATGGAAATAGAATTTACAGCAATAAGGATATATAATAAAATATCCTAACATTTTAAAATTTAAATTTAAATACAAAACATAAAAGAAGTCTTTGACAAAAAGATGACGGTGAAAGGTTCCCTTACCTCATGTCCGACTTGACTCGTTCGTTCTTTAATTTCCTGAATAATAAACTAAAGTTAATTTCTACTTGATACAAAAAAAATTCAAGTTTATTATTCCGTTTATATCACTTATTACCACGTTATAAAAATTACATAATTATTTAAGTTAATATCGGTTGTTTTGTTGATATTGGGAACTTGAGTCGAAAATGAACTTGTTATAATTACAAATTGTCCATGTGGTAAAAATTCCATTATCTACAAAATAATATTAATTCTTTATATATCATATATATAATATATATCCATTATATATGTATTTAGAATAGTCCATATCATTTGGACATAAGAAATGAAATGCACCATTCATGGAGACGATAAGATGTACGTATGCATGAATGCTACTTTCATTTCTTTTTCATATTTAAAGGAATGAAAACTAAATGATAAATAGTTATATTATAATTAAATTATAATATATATATATATGTTACATAAGTTCATTAATTATATCCTTTATATGTTTCATGTATAGCATGAACGAGTCATATCACTTTGAGGGGGTGGTAGTCCGCACTTCCTCAAATGAAATTATCATATATATACAACATGAAAAGCATAAAGGTATGTTATAAATTATAATTATAGAATCATAGAGATAAAATAAATATCATATATATCATATATAATTTCATTTCCATCATAATTTCCACCATGATAGGGGGTAGGAGATAATTGAACAATCATCGTTTCGTGAGGCAGTAGTTCGTCGTCCACAGAAACAATATGTTCGTATCCATTAGATGGAGGTGTGTGGAAGTGTAGTTTGAATAATTCTCATAAAAACAACCTATTATATTGAGAATAATGGTTTTTTTATGTAAAAAAATAATAAGAATATCATAGGGAGTGGAGAAGGAAAATAAAAGAAAAGAACTTGAGAGAAGACATTACCTTTAAATCGGGTAACTCCCTTTGGTTTGAACCAAAATGATTTCTTGAATTGACTTCTTCCTAGAAGAAGGATTATATAAGGAAGAGAGGGATTTTGGGAGATTATTGGAGTAGAGGTTAGACGAGCCAAGAGGCTTGAGATTTGTGATTAATGGGTTAGAGTTGATGGTCGTTTTTAAGGGGGAGGGGCTCTTTAGAAAAATTTGAAAATATTATTTTATTATAAACTGAATTTCAATTTCAAAAGGTCCCCAACTCATTTAATTTAAATATAAGGTGAGTATTTTTCGAAATCCTCTCATAAAATGTGTTTTATACAAGTTTAGGGAATAAAATTAACCTTATATTTTAGCTTTAACCCTTAGTTAACTAATTTAACTTTTAACATGTCCTCCGGTATATTCATACTATATGGTTAATATATTTACTATAAATTGTCAATCAACCCAAAATGGATCATTAATGAAATTTTTAACATCATATATTTCATTTGGACAAATATTATATTTTTAGGATTATTTTATCATTTAAAAACTATTAATTTTTTTAAACACTCATTAATGTCAATTTATATACTATTCATATCAAGACTTTTAAAAAATAAATAACAACTTGATTATTTTGAAAAACCTTCATTAATTCAAAGATAAAAATTCATTATTATCCCTAAAATTTTTGTATGGAATAAAAGTTTCAAAATAAATTTATTTTAATTTTTATAATCTTATTTATTTAAAACATTCATTAAAAAGGTAATCACTACATCATCATTGTGTCATAAATAAATTTATTTATTTGATGTCTAAAAATTATAATTAAAATACCATAATGTAGGAAATATTTTTAGATTTATAGTTAATATTTATAGTCGAAAATATCACTTATATAACCCCATATAAAAATTGATTTACTAAACAATATATGTTTATGTTACATTTTCCTTAACTTTAAATTAATTTTTATAAAATATCATTTTCACTTACAAGTGGCACCATGGGGTCCCAAAATTGACCCAAGGATTCCCATGGTTGGACATGTATCATCCAATAGGGTTATGACACGTGTTATGGTAATTTAATATTATTATAATATTATTGTTTACCCTTATTTACCAGATTTACCCTTTAACCATGGCAAATAAAATATTTACTGAAGTTACTATTTATAATGGTTAAAAATAAAAGTTACCTATTTACACAATTTGGACATACTGATTTCAAATATGGAATCCATTATTCCAATTTCAGAACACATAATTTTTAGAAATTAATTTAAAATCAATTCTCATTGTCAAAACCAAAAGGCATGTTTTTAAGAAATAATAACTATCAAAAGATTAACATGTGTTTATGTCTAATTAAAATGTAAAATTACTTTCAATTACCAAGATTAGATTTAATGGTAAAAATATAATCTAATTAAACATTAAAACCAATTAAAAAGACAGTCTAATCATATAAATAAACTAGATTAAAAGGCGTCTTTGAATTAAAATGCAGTATTTTTCACTATTCATCAAAAAATGAACTTT
Organism: Viscum album; assembly: GCA_963277665.1. Lineage (NCBI taxonomy): Eukaryota > Viridiplantae > Streptophyta > Magnoliopsida > Santalales > Viscaceae > Viscum > Viscum album. The sequence goes on from OY728130.1 coordinate 411,781,239, forward strand.
ATCAGAAAAATACCAAAATTTTACCCAAAGTAAATTTTAATGTCTCTCTTATGAAGAAGAATTTTATTTTGTCAAATGGAATATATAAAAGTGAAAAAATTTATATTCAAAAAGTTTTTTCCATCAAAAGGTGGTAAATCGACCTTTTAAAGAATATTAGAGTGTTTCATGCTTAAAATCATATTCATTCTTACTTTAAGGCTCTAAGATTTATTGGATAAAAGTAAAAACATTTAACAAACATGTGTAATCATATTTTAGTTAGTTCTGTTCATTCCTCCCAAAACAATTACTAGGTGTTAACTACCATTTAAAATAATAATATTTTTATATTATTTTTTGGTATAACTCAAAGTTGTGTGCAACATAATATTTCAAAGAAACTCGTTGTTGCATGTTGAGTACTCTATCGAACGAAGTTTCCTATTTAACATAAAATTAATATCTTATTCATAAATATTAATAGATATGAAAAATTATTATTCTATAAATACCTGGGTCGTTACATCCTTACCCCTTCTGTAAATTGCGTCCTCACAATTTTAAAATTAGTCTTGTAAACTTCATTGAAATTATCACATCGGAAAAAGAGTCAATAAAACTATCAATTTAAAAGAAATAAAGATAATTACAAAGGTAACACAATATAACACATACTATGATTCCATGAAAATATGGATACGGAGGAGAAACTAAGTGTCAAGTTCTGATGGAGAGTGATAGAAAACATGATCAGGAGAAAGTTAACCATCAGAAAACCACAAACTTGTGATAGGTTAAATGGTCTTTGATTCCCCAGTAGGAAAAGTAAACGTACAAAGTTTTTTGTTTTAGGTTCCCTTTTATAAAGTTGGATAATTTATTTATGAGATTGACTAAGAAAATAAGGAAATATGCTTACTTTTCAAGTTGAGTTTCATCCTTTAACAAACTCATATTTTCTCCAAATGATGAGTATTCAAGATGACTTGGTCACACGTAAAGCGCTAGAATCAACTTTTAAAGAATCACATAATCCACAAAAGATGAAATATATATTTCCCTTGTCTTTAGACATTAAAAAAACCAAAATGGTTAGTACAAGATCAGATGATCCCTAAAAATGATAATCTTTTATAAAAACAAAATACTACTCAATCTCCAAAATTGAACAAACAATACCCAAAGCTCAATAAAGACCATTTAATACAAAATTATCCTTAAAATTATTCAAAATAATCCAAACTAAGTCTGAAACCCAAAATTCAGAAGGATTTGATCACATAGTCTTCCAAAAAAATCTTAATATTTATCTCCAAATAACATCAACTACTCTTAAAGTCTCATACTGAAAAGTAATTAACCTAATCACATATTCTTTATGATAGGTTAATCATTTTCATAAATAACCCAAATCTATATATGTCCATAATAAAAACATATATTCTTCCAAAATAAAATTCCACTATTACTTCTCAATTTAAATCTCAAAGTATTCTATTTTCCTTAGGCATATAGTGTTCCCAAAAGAGAAAACATCTTCCAAAATAACCTTTATCACTTAATCAACAGATAATTTTCTTATAATAAGGATATCCATTTGATAAAACATAAGATCCCAAATCAACTTATTCTTGATCAATAAAATAATTTAACTAAAAAGAATAAGTCATACTAACCTGGGACTTCACATAGGCCAGTGATAGGCAATAAATCTCAATCACACTTTGGTTGTGGGTTCAATTCCTGCAGCTTTGTCCGATGTGATGGGTTGTCACACGGTCTACGTGTTATCCTTTTTTAAAAACCATATAATTCTAATAACATAAAAAAAAGAGATAAAATCCTTAAAAATATCCATAAAATGTTTTAACCTCAAAGGTTATTTCACACCTCACATTTTTCATCCCAAAAACTAATAACCCATAATTTCCTCAAAAACAAAAGATCACATGTACCCTTAAGGTTATCCATTATGTTCACAAAAGAAAAGATAATTCTTCCTTGAATAATATTTTCACATATTAGACTTCAGGGTTACACATACTAGAAAAATTATCCCAACATAATCATATCATTAATACATTTAAACATATCATCATCCATATATCCAACATAACTCTTAAATTCCTAGACATCATAATCATCGAACATTCTTCCTGATCCTTTATCCATGTTTTTTCAACTTATTATTTTATACTTATGTCCTATAAAAAAAATCATGAATCATATCCTAATATCCAATAATGTCAAAACATCATCTAAGAAATAATCCATACCTTTAATTGGTCATTGTAAGTTTCCTCATCCTCAATTGGAATGGAATCATCATCATCATCATCATCATCAAATTTTTATTACGAATAACAAGGAGAAAGTAAAATGAAAAAAGGTTATCAAGGGAAGACCAAAGAAAAAGAGAATCAATAATTGGAATGGCATTAGGTATTGGTAAATATACATTTTTACGGTCTGGATGATCCCATTCTTGAACCTTCTTTGTAGGATATATATTTGTATAATGACTATGTACACCAAATTTAAAACATTCAATTGATTCTTTATAAAGAACTTATTTCCCTTTCCTGGAGTCAACTGGATTCTTCCTTTTTCCATGGTAGGTTATTACTTTATGACCCTAATTACCACATCTAAAACATCTTCCTGTCCCTTTGAAGCATTTTCCTAGGTGTTTCTTCCCACATCCTTGATACATAGGTTTTTGAATATACATACCTTTATGATTATTACCTGAACTTCCATTGGGATTTGTTTCTCTCATATATGATGCCTTAGAAAAATCACCAAGGTTCAATTGGTCAATTATGACTCTAGGTAGTTGGTTAAGAATAACCACAAGAGTTATCACTGCAGATCCCATTTCATTAGGTTTCTCATTTAGAAAACCACTAAAGTTTCCTTCAAATCCATTGTTACTTTGGTGCCTACTAGATCCATCCATTACTAAAACCAAAAAGGTTGGTGTGAGTATATCAGTAAAATCATCATATACTATCTTATGAGGAGGATAAACACAAAGATATACTTATTCGTGTTATCTTAAACTCATTAGATTTATCTAAAATAACTATGACTCTTTCTAATATGTTAACCATTATGGTTATGTCACTTATTCTTAAATAACACCCTAACCTCTAAAGGTATCTAAACCAAACTTTGATACCAACTATAAGGCTACATCCTAAAACATTACATAATATTGAATTAAATTAATAATTTACATTGAGGATCTTTTTAGGTTTAGATATTTAGAGAATTAGGTCATAACTTATACATAACAACTTGAATATTACATGTAGACACTTCTACTTAGTATACATTTTTTTCATAAAATAAAAACTCTTAAAAAACCATGTTTTAGACAACATGACTTTTCCTCAATATCATCTTTCACCCTATTCATATTTAAGTCATTTGGAAAACATTTCAAAAACATAGGATGAGCATAAAATCTTAGTAAGGGATATAAAATAAGGAAAGAAACATTAGTCAATGAATACACACAAATAAAAGAAATCATATTTTTCAATCTTAAAACATAATCTCTTTAACATACCTCACAAAATCATAAGATTTATGAATATCACATAGAAATCATAAATCATAAAGGTAACTTGAGGCATCCATAACATAATTAGATTATAGATTTCATAGATACATAGGGAGTTACATTTGAAATACCCATCATAGTATATTCCCTAAATATCTTAGGAGAAACATTAACATTTACCTCTGTCATGTTACCCAATGCATTAGAGAGCTATCTAGGGCTCACCCACCCTAGGTTTATTACGGAACCACCTGTATACGTAAACAATGCCCAAGAACCATAAAATATTAATAACATATAAAACAAGCATAAAGGAAAGATAAAATTTCCACATTGCATTCACAAGATATCAATTCAAGATATTGACATCATTAATTCATTTAAAACATTCAAAAAGATGTGTTTTGAATCAAAGTGTCTCATACCACTTTGAAAATTTTGAAAGGATTTTACACTTTAAAACACTTATGTCCATATAAATAAATCCTTAAAATAATTTCTAAATCATGGACATGAAATATAAGGATTTATAAAGTTAAATCTTTAAAACATTTAAAACGATGTTTTAGTTAAATAATCCTTTACCGTTTGAGAAAATATTGAATAAAAATCATTAAATAATAACATCGAAGAAAACTATAAATATCATTAGAATATATAAAATCGTGATATAAAATGTAAAAAGGGTTGTATATACACCTTATAGGATAATAAAGGTTCACCATATCAAGATATTCCTCAATGGAAGGAGATTGAGATGTAGTCTCTTACAAAGATTGTATCATGAGATTAAGGATAAATCAATGACATAATTGTGTGGGGAAAATATAAAGACACCCAATATAAGTAGATACTAAGTGTAAAAAAATCATAGGTCATTCACACATATTCATATCATGACATAATCAAGAAGTATAAGATTAACCCAAAGAATGGAAATTGGTTTAAGAAGTTCCCAAACAAAAATTTGACAGCTTAACGACATCACTTAAAAATTAAAAAAATGAGTTGATGAGAGAGAAAAGGGTCTCTCATAACATGGACATAAAATGTACAAAAATAAGGATATATAAGAACATATACTAACATTTTAAAATTGAAATTTAAATACATAACATAAAATAAGTCTTTGATAAAAAGATGATGGTGAAAGGTTCTCTTACCTCGTGTCTGAATTGACTCGTTAGTTCTTTAATTTATTCAATAATAAAAGTTAATTTCTACTTGTTTCAGAAATTTTTTAAAGTTTATTATTCATTTTATATCACTTATTACCATATTATAAAAATTACATAATTATTTAAGTTAATATCGATCGTTTTGTCAATATTGGGTACTTGAGTCAAAAATGAACTTGTTATAATTACAAATTGTCCATGTGGTAAAAATTACATTATCTCCAGAATAATATCCATTCTTTATATATCATATATATAATATATATCCATTATATATGTATTTATAATAGTCCATATAATTTGTACATAAGAAATGAAATGCACCGTTCATGGAGACGGTAAGTCGTACGTTATTTTTCATATTTAAAAGAATGAAAACTAAATGATAGGTAGGTATATTATAATTAAATTATAATATATATATATATATATATATATGTTACATAATTTCATTAATTCCATCCTTTATACATTCTATGTATAGAATGAACGAGTCATATCACTTTGAGGGGGCGGTAGTCTGCACTTCCTCAAATGAAATTATCGTATATATACAACATGAAAATCATAAAGGTATGTTCTAAATGATAATTATAGAAGAATAGAGATACAATAAATATCATATATATCATATATAATTTCAGTTCCATCATAATGGCCACTATGAGAGGTGGTAGGAGATAATTGAACAATCATCGTTTTGTGAGGCAGTAGTTCGTTGTCTAGAGAAACAGTATATTCATATCCATTAGATGGAGGTGTGTGGAATTGTAGTTCGAATCCTTCTCATAAAAACAACCTATTATATTGAGGATACCGGTGTTTTTATGTAAAATAATAATAAGAATATTATAGGGAGTGGAGAAGGAAAATAAAAGAAAATAATTTCAAAGAAGATGTTACCTTTAAATCGGGTAACTCCCTTTGGTTTAAACCAAAAGCCTTCTTGAATTGCCTTCTTCCTATAAGAAGGATTCTAGGAGGAATAGAGGGATGTTGGGAGATTATTAGAGTAGAGGTAGAAAAATTCAATAGGCTTGAGAGTTGTGAGTAATGGGTTAGAGTTGATGACCTTTTATAAGGGGGAGGAGGGTCTCTTTAGGAAAGTTTGAAAATATTATTTTATTATAAACTGAATTTCAATTTAAAAAGGTCCCCAACTCATTTAATTCAAATATAAGGTGATTATTGTTCTAAATACTCTCATAAAATGGGTTTTAGACAATTTTAGGGCATAAACATAACCTTATCTTTTAGATTTAACACTTATTTAACTAATTTAACTTTTACCACGTCCTCTTGTATATTCATACTATATGGTTAATATATTTACTATAAAATTCCAATCAACCCAAAATTGATCATTAATGACATTTTTAACATCATATATGTCATTTGGCCGAATCTTATATTTTTAGAACTATTTTATCATTTAATAAAATATTAACTATTTTAAAAATCTATTTATGTCAATTTATATACTATTCATATCAAGAATTTTAAAAAATTTATAACAACTTGATTATTTCAAAAAACCTTCATTAATTAAAATATAAAAAGTCATTGTTATCCCTAAAATTCTTGTATGGCATAAAAAGTTTCAAAATAAATTTATTTTAATTTTTATAATCTCACTTATTTAAAACATTCATTAAAAAGGTAATCACTACATCATCATTGTGTTATAAATAAATTTATTTATTTTATGAATAAAAATTATAAATAAAATACCATGATTTATGAAATATTCTTATATTTCTAATGAATATTTATATTCTAAAATATCACTTATATAACCCTATATAAAAATTTATTTACTAAAAGATATATTTTTATGTTATATTTTCCTTAACTTTAAATTAATTTTTATAAAATTTCATTTTCACTTACAAGTGGCTCCATGGGTCCAAATATCAACACAAGGATGCCCATGGTTGGACGTGTATCCTCCAATAGGGTTAGGACATGTGTTAGGGTAATTTAATATTAATATAATATTATTTTTTACTTTTATTTACTAGATTTACCCTTTAACCATGGTAATTAAAATATTTACTGAAATTACTACTTATAATGTCTAAAAATAAAAGTTACCTATTTAAAAAATTTTGGACCTCCTGATTCCAAATATGGAATCCATTATTCCAAATTCAAAACACAGAAGTTGCAGAAATTAATTTAAAATTAATTCTCGTTGTCAAAACCAAAAAGTGTGTTTTTAAGAAATAATAACTATCAAAAGATTGACATGTGTTTATGTCTAATTAAAAAGTGAAATTACTTCAAATGACCAAAATTATATTAAATGGTAAAAATATAATCTAATTACACTTTAAAACTAATTAAAAAGATAGCATAATCATATAAATAAATTAGATTAAAAGGCAGTTTTGAATTAAAATGCAGTATTTTTCACTATTCATCAAAAAAATGAACTTTATCATAAAAATATCAAAAAATTAACCAAAGTAAATTTTTATGTCCCGCTTCTAAAGAATAAGTTTATTTTTTATCAAATGGAACATATAAAAGTGACAAAAACTAGATTTAAAAAGGGTTCACCATCAAAAGGTAGTAAATCGACCTTTTAAAGAATATTAGAGTATTTCATGCTTAAAATCAGATTCATTCTTATTTTAAGCCTCTAAAATTTATTGGGTAAAAGTAAAATCATTTTACAAAAATATATAATCATATTTTAGTAAGTTCTATTCATCCCCCCAATACAATGGCTAGGCATTAACTACTATTTAAAATAATAATATTATTATATTATTTTTTGGTATAACTCAAAGTTGTGTGAAACATAAGATTTCAAAGAAACCCGTTGTTGCATGTTGAGTACAATATCAAACAAAGTGTCCTCTTTAACACAAAATTAATATCTTATTCATAAATATTAATAGATATGAAAAATTATTATTCTATAAATACTTGGGTCATTACACTTATTCTCCCCTTTTCTTGCATAAGGATTTCATCAAAAGTTCTCCGAACAAATTATGCCTTTTTTTGAAATAAAAAAAAGAAAATCATAGTTAAATTTTCATCATATCCATGCAGACTCTGATTAAGCTTCTCATTACGATCTTCCATTCATTATAGACCTAAGGTGATACAAATGAAACTTTCATCCAAAAAACTTTTTCCCAATATTATACACATTCTTAAGCATTTTGAGTCAGATTTTCTGAATACAATGGTCAGTATAATGATCAGGTTTTACAAAGTGAATCAATTTATTTCTTATTTGACAACAAAAGACAATACTTGAAATAAAAGCTTCTTTTAGCTTTCAGGAACCTTCTCCAGCCAACTTAGTCCCCAAAATCTCCCCTTTATATTTTTTTGTCAACCAAGATTCATAAATAACTAAAATTTTTAACCTCAAGTTGTGGATTACTTATCAACAATTATAATCCTATGTGATCTAACTCATTGTAGGAAACAATAATCATTGATAGAAATACCATTTTTTCCAAAAGTAGTGACTCAGGAAACATATTCAACTTTTATTCACAACTTTCTTCACTTATTCAAATTTCATATCAACAAATGTTTACTAAAACCACTCCAATAAATAGTTAGAATAGTTCACACACATACTTGTTAGATTCACAAATTAACTGCAACTCCCCCTACATACATTATTCCTTAAAATGTTTAGCACATATCAATGGATATATTTATGAAGCAATTATCCCTCTTGACAACACTATCCAAAGACTATATAAGAGAGGGGATAAAACAAATACCTCAACCTTGATGAGAAAGAGGTTGGACACCCATGTTCAAGCTCCACTTATGAAAAGGTTCATTTGGTTTGTTTCTATTTGTTTTCCCTTTTCCGTTTTATTGTTGGGGTTTTTGCTTCGGATTTTCTGCATTTCTGGATCTGGTTATGCTGTCTGCGTTAGATCTATGAAGCTCGGATGTGATTTTTTCTTGATATCATAATCGCGGAAACCATATTGTTCTGGTTTGGGTGCGGTGGAATCGTCGGTATTGCGGCAGTAGAGTGTAGATTTTCAATGGGATCTCCTCATGAAATTGGTATTGTTTTCGGTGTGAGGTTGGTTTGCGGTTTGGTTCTGGTTTTTTGTTTTGCGATTGGTTATTTCTAGCCTGCAATAGAGGCGTGGTTTCATTGAAGGATGTGGTTTCTTTTTGTGTTTGTGTTTCTGACAATGGTGGAGCATGAAGGAGGTTTGAATGGTTTTGATAATTTTCAGCAGTATGAATGGAGAAGTTTTTAAAGCTCCAGCATGTTAGGGTGGCAACGATGGCAGTGTTCTTTCCTGCTGTGTTGGTGTTGATGGTGAACAGAGTTATGGGGTTGACGGTGCATGCGATGAGATGCACTGGTTGTTTGATGATGGTGGGCGACGTGACTGGCAATTGTGGGTTCTCGTGGCCCGAGGTCTCCTCGGGTCCTGTGGCTGTTTTGAATTTTGAATTTCCATGTTTCCACCTTTGATTTCGGATCCCGCATTTGGTGTTAGGTGTTGGTTTTTTGGGTGTTGTGTTGTTGAGGTTACCACTTCTCCATAAAGCGGGTTTTTAGAAAATCAAAAAAAAGATAATTTTCAGTCAGGTATATACTCCATCTTCAATTCATTCTTCTCCACATGATCTTTTATAAAATGATATTTGATATCAATATGTTTTGAATAAGAAATTTTTATGGATTTTTGGTAAGGTTGAATTCAGTTTCATTATCACAATCCAAGAGCAAGGGTAAATTCGCTTCAATAAGTAAATCTTTCAACCGAGTCTTTATCCACATTAGTTGGGTAGCAGCTTGAGTGGAAGCAATATACTCAGCTTTATCCATGATAATAGTTACTAAATTCTATTACATTTTATGCCAACTAACACAACTTTTTCCAAGAAAGAAAACTCCACCAGATATGGATATTCTATCATCAACATATCCCACCCAATAAATATCTGGATATCCAAACAAGTCAATATTTTCTAATCTTTCATACCTGATTCCAAAAAAAATGTGCCTTTGATATATCTGAGAATTATTTTTACAGACAATAAATGTGATTATTTTAGAGCACTCTCAAATCTTTCACATAAGGTAACAACAACAAAAATGTTAGGTCTTTAGGAATTCAAATACAACAAAATTCTTATCAGCTTTTGAAACTCCTTCTAATCAACTTCCTTTCCTTCACCATCTTGAGGAAACTTGGTTCCTACTGAAATCAGTATTGAAACTGATTTTAAATTTTCCATGACAAATTTATTAAGAAGTTCATTAGTGTACTTTTCTTGATAAAGAAAAATGTGTTTCTTATTTTGTGAGATTTTTAACCCAAGAAAGTATTTCATTTCTCCTGGTATGGACATATCAAACAAAATTTTAATCTCTTCATCAAATCTTTAACAAGTTATTTAATCATTACCAACAAAGATAATTTCATCAACATAAACAATTATGATGAGGAAAAACTCCTGAATTTATTTGATGTAAAGATTGTTATCAACTATTTACTTCTTAAAAATCATCTTCCTCAAGCAAGTATCTAATTTGGAATACCACGATCTTAGAGATTTTTTTAGCCCATACTAGGATTTCTTCAACTTACACACATAAATTTCATCTTTCCGAATAATAAATCCATGTGTTTGTTCAATATAAACTTCCTCATTAAGATCGCCATTCAAAAATATTGATTTCACATCCATCTAAAAAATTTTGTAACTTAATTATACAGAAATAACAAGAAATATTCGAATTGTCTCTAACATCACCATAGGAGAAAAGGATTCATCAAAATCAATGGTTTCAATCTGTGAGTAACCTTTTTACACTAATATTTCTTTATTTATTATCACTTCACCTTTCTCATTCATCTTGTTCTGTAAAACCCACTTTGTACCAATAATATTTTTTTATTTGATTTAGGTATGAGTTCCCATGTATCATTCTTTTCTGTCTGATCCAACTCTTCATTCATGGTTTGTAGCCATTCCAGATGGTCAAAAGCTTCATTCATATCTTTTGGATCAACTTTTGATATAAATAAGTATGTGTAACAACTTTTTATGTTCTTCTTGTTTGAAATTTTTTATTTTGATCACCAATTATGTTTTGAACTTCCACTTTCTTCCTCATCCTTGGATGAAATTTTTGAGATTCATCCCCATCACTGGAAATAGTTGAGTCTGATTCTTCTTCTTGAGTAATATTACCACTTTCAGCATCCTTATCAACATTTTCAAAAATTCTTTTATTCTGTTCATCTTTATAATCTTCACGATTCTATTTATATTCCTAATTTTTTTTAAAAACTTTCACATCAATAGAGTCAACTAATATTCTTGAATCATTTTTGAAACATCTATATCCTCCTCATTCTAGATCATAGCCAAGAAATATCCCATCTTCACCTCTCTACTCAAACTTTCCAAGGTTTTAACCTTTTTTATTTATGATGCATGGACTCCCAAAAACTCTTAAGTGTTTCAAACATTTAGTCTTATCATAAAATATTTTTTATGGAGTCATATCTAAACTTTGTCTATATAAACATCGGTTTTGAATATACACAGCAATGCTCATGGATTGCCTCCAAAAATAATGAGAAATACCATGTTCAAGTAATATGGTTCATCCCATTTCCACCAAACTTATATTCTTCCTTTCAACAACACCATTTTGTTAAGGAGTGTATGGTGTACTGAAATCATGATGAATCTCATGCTTCTCAATATAACTTTCAAATTATTCATCATTATATTCACCACCATTTTTTGTTCTAAACTTCTTCACTGAATACTCACATTCCTTCTCAGCTTTCCTCCTGAAAATTTTGAACATTTCCAGAGTATCTAACTTATGTTTCATATACATAACACAGGTAATGAAAGTGAAGTCATAAATAAAATTGATGAAGTAATTATATAAAAGAATTGATTTTTTACACATTGGACCACAAATATCTGAATGAACAAGTTTTGGAGGTTGTTTTGAACAAATGAAAACTTTCTTACGCACTAAGTTTGTAATATTTCCTTTCTGATAGATAGTGCAACACCAATATTATCAGGAATACCTCAGACATTATCTCACTTTGATAACTTTCTAATGTTTCTCTAACACATTTTCCCCATCCTTTTATGACACAACTGATGTTCTTCCACCATTCCTAATTAACAAGAGTTTTATATTTCACCAACCTAGAATAAGTTTCCTTTTGTAACTATCTTTCCATATTCCTCTCTTTTCACAACAAATCCATTTTTTCTGAATACAACTTTGTTTCCTTCATCAAACAATTTTTAAACACTTAGCAAGATTTGTTTCATTCCATCAACAAACAAAGATTTCTTGGATTTCAATTTTTCTTCCCCAATGATGGTTGATCCAACACCTTTGATTCTGAGTGATTCATTATTTCCAAATATTACGATTCATTATTTGAAGTCTTTAAAATTATTTAAAAACTTTAAGTCTCTCTTCATATGAGAATAACACCCACTATCTAATATCCAAGGTCATTCTCCTTTTGTTTATTTGAGAGCGATCTAAAAAACAAGATCCTTTTCTTTCCCTTTATCCTTCTTAATATCCAACTTCTAGGAATTGATAACAAACTTTTGTTGTGTTGGTAACAAAACTAGAAATCATTTTGAAAGATTTCTAGGTTGTTCACATCTCTCATAAATAATTTATAGTGGTTGGAATCTATTTTTCACCTTTAATTCAACCTTCTCATATTTCTTCAAAACATCTTTCTTAGACTTCTTCCTTTGAGGGGACTGACTCCCCCTCAAACTTTTCCTTTTGTAATTTGTGGAATAGTGGTAATATTGTTGGTTAAACCAACACATATTTTATGTATGCCCGAATCTACCAAAATACTAACAGTATTCATAGAAAGAATATTTTCCTCTGAAACTTCCATACCACCTAGAGTTGTGAGCATGCTTCTCAAAAACCTTCTTATATTTCTTATTAGAACTTTGTTGGACACCAACATTTTTGTTATCAAATGAAATATTCTTTTTCAGCTCGGTATTATTTTCAACATTATCAGAAGTAGAAGTAATAGAAACATTTTCAGACTCCGAATTTTTAGAAACTTCTGAATTCTCCACCTTATTATTCTTGGTCACATACATAACTTCCTCAGCTTTCTTATTCTCAGAAAAAAATTCAACTTTCTTCTCAACCTTTGAAGGTAATTTGTTATCCTTCTCAGGTTTACCCTTTACAGAGCTTTCACCAACTTCAGAAATAGAATTATTGAAACTTGTAACCCACTATCTGGATTTATAAAGTTTTGGTTGGAAAAGTTCTATCTATTCTTTTTTTCCTTCAACTTAACTTCCATATGTTCCTTATGATTATTTTCTTTCTTGAAAGTTCTCTTCAAATCATCAATCTCTTCCAACATCTTGACTTTCTCATCTAGAAAATAGTCTTGATTGTTTATTGAAGAGTATTCACTTTTCAGCTTCCTAATTTCTTTCTCAAGCCTCCTAATCTTTCTTAGAAATGCTTTCAATTCTTCCTTCAGATGAAATTCAAATTGAGTTTCTTCTTCTTCAGAATTTTTGTGCCCAAACTCTTCATTGTTCAATATTTCAATAAAAGTATTCTCAACATTTTCAATCAAATTTTTAGATTCAACTTCACTATCTTCTTCCTCATCATCTTTAGATAAGAAACTTCTTCTTTTGGGTTTGAAGAATTTTTTATCCTTACCTTCGGAATAAGATTTAGCTTTATCACCATATTTCTTTCATGATCTTCAATGTCTTCTATCATCTTCCTCGTTATCCTCTTCTTTATTTCTTCAAGGATAATTAACCACAAAATTTCAAATGGATCCATATTCAAAACACTTCAAGGTAAGTATTCCCTTATATTTTGTTTGTACCTCTTATCACATTTTTAGAAAATAGGGACAAAAATTCATCAAGATTTTTACATACCTCATTTTTTGGATCAGATTCACCAACTTCTTATTTAATAAGAAACTTATTTGACTTTTATTTCCTGGAATCCTTGAAATAGATTTCTCTATCAACTTTTTTTTCTTTTCATAGATTTTTACCTTCTCATATCATAAGTAATGAGAGTGCTATAAAAATCATCTAGAGATAAAGTTTCAGGATCTCTATCTTTAAACGAAGAAACTTTATCATCGAACTTGTCAGGAATAATTTTCAAGATCTTTTCAACAACTATAGAGACTTCTAACTTTTCACCAAGACATCTAATAGTTCTTACAATTTCATTCACCCTAGTAAAGAATCCATCAATAGATTTATGCTCACCCATCTTGAGATCTTCATACTTTAGCATCTAGATTTGTAACTTTTCCTTCTTTACTTTTGTATTCTCTTCATAAATGTTTTTCAGCTTATTCTAGATACCTTTGGTAGTAGAAAAACCTTTCAATCTAAGAAACTCACTTTCAGAGAGTGATGAGAGTAAAACATTCTTAGCCCTTCTATCATTCTCAAGATTCTTCTTGTCAACATATGTAAGTGAAAATTTATCATCAATAGGAGGAAATCCATTTGTTGTAGCTTCAAGAACATTATACCCAAGGGACATAAGGTATGGAAACATTCTATCTTTCCAAATATGATAGTTTTTACCATAGAAGATCAGAATCCCCTTACTATTCACACAATTTAGATTCTCCATCATAACTTCTCTTTCAAAACTTTATAAAAGAGTAAACAAAAGGAACCTTCATCTCTGATACCAATTGTAAGTTTCTAGTCAAGATCAAGTATTACTAAGATGGGTGAATCAATGATATATATTTTTAAATTTTCCTTCTTTCTAAAACAACCATCACCTCCTGTTAAAGTGTCATCACTTTTGCTAAAAAAACAATCACACATCCATAGGAACGCAATAATTTACAAGGTTCACTACTCAACAAGAGTAATTACTTCCTTTTTATTGTTTGGAAACAATATGATACCACAAAATCCACTAGAAAACAATGTTTTTGTGTGAAATACAATGGGTAGGATATGCCCTTACACTCGTGTAGAACTATGTTCAATACAATAGTGTATGTGCTTCATGTAGCATGAAATGATGTAATACAATCTTTGTAACCATGTTAAGAAACATGTTATTGTGTTGTCTTGTCAACTTTCAAAAATATGATCGTCAAAAACAATTTTTCACTTTCTTACCCAGCAGTAGGCAAGAATCTATGGAACTTTGTAATGATACTCAGTCCAATTTTCAAGTCTGATTCCCCAATCTGAGTGCATAGTCTGATTATATAACTCTATCTGAATATGGCTAAAACAATTCAAAAAAACTTCTTCCTCAGTTTGGAAATCCCAATCCGATTGCTTGGTCTGATTCCAGAAACACTGATTACGATCTTGTCTCTTCTCCCTTCTTCTTATGTCCAGCAAACTTCCTTAAGAAAGCACAATCTAGAAAATTCTTCTCTCTAGAATTCTTCAGTTCTCACCTTATCTCTTCAACAGTACATCTACATTAGAAAGTAAAAAGTACCTTCTTTTTTTATTGTAAATCCAAATAAGGTTTGGGTGGGATTTTGAAAATCTTTCCCGCTCAACCAAATTTCACAAAACTCCAATTTCCCTTAAATTTAGGGTGTATCTTTGACTTCTTCAATGCTTCTCAAATCTTCTCAAACCTTCCTGAATAATCTCGTGACTTCTTCTCGCTTCAGTCTTTCTTGAAAATCTTTAGTCTGGTTCTGATTTCTCAGTCTGATTTTCCCATTACGATGGAATCCTATGTTTAATAGTATAATCTTCATTACATTGCTCTGCACAAATTTGTAAATAGGAAGTAAAACAAATGTCTTCTCATTATGATGATCCATACCAACTAAAAACAAATGTAAACATAATGACTTCTCATTATGATGGAAGCACTTCAGCATCAGCTTCAGACTTTCTTGATAAACATTTAATTTAAACAGTGATCTCCCCTTGACAACACTTTTACAATTTCTTTAAACAACCTTTCAAGATCCCTCTTAATAAAAATTTATCGAGGTTTATTTAATAAATTGTCCTTTTCTTATTTTTCTCATACCAATGATCATGTTTCTGATGATGTTATTGATGTCACTATGTACTAGATAAATCGTTCTCTACTTCACTCTGATAATTAATGTCAGCTCTAGTCTGATAGTTTTGACCCAATTAAAAACTAAACACGTTGTCATGACATGTTAAATTATTATGTTTTTAAGGTTGATTTATAGTATAGGGAAGACCTTAGGTCATCTCTCATGGAGAGTTTATAGGTTTAGATTATGCGTTTTTAATAAAAATTACAAAAAAATGGGGGTGATTTTGAAAACAGTTTTAAGAAAATAACTTAACTTAAAGACTTTAATAGTTGATAAATAAAGGTGATGTTTTAATAATTATCATAGAAGGAGATCATTTCAAGTTCACTACAAATCTTGGATAGTTAATTGTTTTGAAAATATTGACATGATTTTTTTTAATTCTTTGGTTGAGGGTTGTCAAGATCTTGATTCCCCTTTTGCCTCTTAAATCGTTGCACAAAGTACCAACCCTTGGCACAAAAATCGTGTTGTCAAGGATTAGACCTCAAGCATAGAGTAAAGGCTACAAAAGAATACTAATATATTATGTATGTGTGAGACAGATAGGATGCTTGTGTTTCCCAATTAGAACAACCCAAGATCCCCACTTGAAATCTCAACCCAATCGATGTTGAGATAAAAAGTGTTTCACTTAATTATAACAAAAGAAATGTATTCAGAGGAGAAGCGCATCAAGTTTAAACATAATTGAAATATTTAACACAAAAATTAAAAAAACCCCAGTATAAGAACAAGTTTCATAACTCCCTCCCAAGTATGTGTAGCTCCCTCGAAATGATCATCCATCGTTTAGCTCGCCATCGAGAGGAGGAGGAGGCTCGGGTTGAACTTCGCCTTCATCCTTGATCCCCCTATGAGGATACGAGCCTCTAGAACTTCTTAGATAAGTATAGTACTCCTTTGGGTCTCCAAAATACCATAGATTTTCTTCCTAGCCGAAATTCCAAATGAGGAGCCCAAGGTTCCATTTTATAGGAAAAGTGGAAGGTGATTTTGGGAACATAGATTTATTAAAACTACTTGGCACATGGTTTTCAAACTCCAGAAATCATTATATCGATTTGGAGAAAATTAAAAAGTTTTATCCCCACCTCTTGATTATCTCCACCGAAAGTTTGGTACCATTTGGACAATCACAGCTCGAGATATTGACAGAACACAGCACATGACTTTTGACTTCGTACAGATTCAGTGTGCTAGACAGATCAGGTTGTTTCGGCCACCAGATGACCGAATGAGGCTTGGGTTACTTCATATGAAATGTAGTCCAATGAATTTTTCACCAGACTAAACAATTTCAGCCCATTTAGATTCACGGTTCAATAGCAGTATATGGTTGATTCCACTGGTATGCATGGACCCTGCACAGTTTAGCCCATTTTTCTTGAACTTCGTCATGGGCCCTCCAAATCTCCTCCACTTTCAATGAAATTATCAAAACAAATAACATTGAACTTTTTAACAGTGATAAAAACAAAATAATTGAATCTAATATGAAGTGATTTTTTTTATATTTGGAATTTAAAATACAAATTTAGTTTAAAACAGTGGTGTAAGGGTGAAAATGAAACAGTGAATCATGGTGCGATCACACCCCCACACCTAAACATTTTCACTCCTAGGAAAAGTCATATTTCTAAAAATTATGCATGTAGATATTTCAAAATTAATAAATATTTAACATTCAATGAAAATTTAATTCCTAATAGAAATGTGATCAAATCAAAAATCACACCGATGAGTTATTCTCAGTGATCATGGAAAAATACGTCTCAAAAATTGTATCAGAGTGAAAATATAAGAGATACATGATACCAATCAAATAAAATAATTCAAAATTTAATCATATCACTAATTATCCACGTGTGTGTGTGGCAACCATTTCATGCTATTCTTTCCACTTTCTATCAAGTAAATATAAGTTATTTTAAAAATTGTCTACTTACATGGTCCTTTCCACTGAACTTGCCCCACATCCTTTGCAATCAAATTTCAAGACCCACATACTTAAGCATTCCTAGAAGTCAAACCATAAGATCCCAACTTAGATATCCCCATATGTTGTACATTTCATCACTCCCCTCATTTATTATTTTTTTTAAAAGTTGCACTTGGAAAAAATCTCACACTCTTCTCTCAACCAATTTTTGATCTCCTCACAACACTAATTGTAATATTTATAACAAGATCAAAAGTCTAGGAAGGTTGGTTTTTGACCTAACCAATATACAACCATTTTTTTGTTTTTTTAGGGTGTACAACAGTCGGATAACAGGTACACATGCATAGGTAAATCTGGTATAGTAATAAAATAGATCAGACAAGGAACAAATGTATAGAAAAATGATTTTGGAATGTAGAGAAAAATCAACCTAACTTATAGTTACCTTCCATTAAGTAATAAAATTTTAAACTTCATGGTTGGGTGAAAAGATGAATTGAGAGATTAAGTGAAACAATTTTCCCTTAAACTATTCACAAAAGGGTACCATTCTTCTCAATGGTTTCAAAATGATACAACCATTTATATCATCAACAAAGAACTAAATTTCAAAAGAAAGTCACACCACAATATTGAATTCTTGCTGAAATGCACATTTCATCAAAAAAAATTGAATGTTAAAACAACATGAAATATGGAAATTTCACATGAATTTTCAATAACTTCCATGATTAAATGGGCATAATTTTCCATAATAAAGTGGGCATAAAAAAGTAATATTCTGGAATAATGTTGAGGGGATGGAAAGGGGGGGAAGTAAAAATACTATTCAGAAAGCTAAAATAAAAATAAGAAAGATGGTGAAAATTCCTATCTAGCCCAGGAATATACCCATCCCCCCACACTTAAAGGGTGTAGTGTCCTCATTTTAATAAAATATAATGTGGAAAGTAAGGATAAAACCTAGTGGGTGTGATTCATAGATTTCTTCTTGAACATGGAGCTCCTCCATCGGGGACTCCGGAATGGATTCATAGAAGTGCTTCAGTCGCTACCCATTGACAATGAAGGTTTTCTTGGTTTTTTCATTTTGAACTTGGAAAAAATCAAATAGAGATACATTAGTAATAGTGTATGGTCCAAACCAGTGGGAATGAAGCTTACCTGGATGCAACTTTAGCCTTGCATTATAGAGGAGGAACTTCTTCCCAATGTGGAACTGACGATGGAGGGTGAGATGGTCTTGCGAAGCCTTGGTTTGCTCCTTATAAATCTAGGATTTCTCATATGAATCTCTTCTCATTTCCTTCAACTCTTGAATCTGAAACTTTCTTTGAGCACCTGTACCAGAAATATTAGAATTGTATTATTTAATAGCCTAGTAGGCCTAGTGCTCAATCTCAACAGGGATGTGACAACTCTTTCCAAATATAAGTCAATAGGGTGACATTCTAATGGGAATTTTAAAGTTAGTACGGTAAGGTCATAATGAATCATCGAGTCTAAGACTCCAATCTTTTCTATTAGGTTGAACCATTTTTTCAAGAATCTGTTTTACCTCCCTATTTGAAACCTCATCTTGAACATTGATTTTTGGGTGATAAGTAGTAGACACTCGATGTATGGCCCCATACCGACGTAAAATAAATTGAATTGTTCGTTTGTAGAAATGAGAACCATAGTCACTTATGATAAACATATGTAATCCAAAACTATAGAATATTTGGGTTCTCAAAAATCCCACAACTACCTTAGAATCATCACTCCTTCTAGCTCGTTCCTCTACCAATTTTGAAACATAATACACTGCCATAAGAATGTAAAGGTTCCCAAATTAATTGGGGAATGATCACATAAATTCAATGACCCAAACATCAAAAATGCCAGGTAAGATCAAGGGTTATTGTGACATTTCATTTATTTTATATACATTCCCCATTCTTTGACAATGATGATAATATTTATAGAATTCATGGGCATCCCAAAATAATGTGGGCCAAAAGAGACCAGAATCGAGGACCTTGTGAGAAGTCCGTTGGGGACCAAAGTGGCCCCCACAATCAAGAGTGTGGCAGAACCTAAGAACAGACTGAAAATCGCTATCAAGGACACAACGCCTGAGAACTTGATCATTGCATGTACGCCAAAGGTAAAGGTTATCCCAAATGTACCAATGGGACTCATGTTCTAGATAGTCATCCTAGTTTTTATTGAAATCGGTAAGAATGAAAGATTCTACCAAATAATTTACAATTTCAGCATACCAAGGAATGACATCTTGCACTTGGTACAGTTTTCCATCAGGAAACATGTTATTTATGGGAATACAGGGGGATGTTTCAATGTCCAAGGATGGGTGGATCCTACTGATATGGTTAGACACCACATTCTCTTCTCCTTTTTTATCCCTAATTTCTAAATTGAATTCTTGAAGGAGGAGCATCCAACAAATGAGACATGGTTTGGATTCTGGTTTCTTAAGGAGATACCATAGGGATGCATGGTCTAAGAACACAATGAATTTCGACACCAAAAGGTATGACCTGAATTTTTTCAAGTAAAACTCAATGGCAAGGAATCCTTTTTCAGTTGTGGTGTAGTTTTTCTTGGGAAGGGTCCAAAGTACGTGATGCATAGGCAATGACATTTGGAGCTCGATCGACCGTTTGTGATAAGACTGCCCCAACTGCATAGTTAGAGCCGTCACACATGAGCTCAAATGGAAAATCCCACTGAGGTGGTTGGATTATCGGGGGTAACGTGAGACTCTATTTTAACTTATTAAAAGAATCCTCACATTATTTATCAAAAACAAATTCATTTTCTTTTTGGAGAAATCGAGAGAGTTGGAGTGCAATTTTACTAAAGTCATGAATTAAATGATGGTAAAATCCAGCATGAACTAGGAAAGACTGAACATCCCGTACATTTTTAGGGAATGGTAAGGAAGAAATGAAATCCACTTTTGATTTATCTACTTGGATATCATCCCTAAAAATTACATGTCCTAAAACTATACCTAGTCGCACCATAAAATGGCATTTCTCATAATTTAATATGAGATTATTTTCAATACAGTAATATAGGACTAAACTGATACTACTCAAACATTCATCAAAAGAGGAGCCAAAAACAGTGAAATCATCCATGAAAACTTCCATGAAATTCTACAGGTAATCTAAAAAAATACTAACCATGCATCGCTGGAAAGTACATGGAGTATTTCACAGACCAAATGACATCCTTCTATAGGAAAATGTGCCAAAGGGGCAAGTAAAGGTTGTTTTTTCTTGATCCCCAAGGGAAATATGGATCTGAAAGTATCCAGAATAATCATCAAGAAAAAAGTAATGAGACTTCTCACTAGCCTCTCTAGCATTTGGTCAATGAATGGAAATGGGAAATGGTCATTCCTAGTGTGTTGGTTTATTCAGTGATAGTCTATACAGACACGCCAACTATTTTGTACACGATTTGGAACCAACTCATTGTTTTCATTTTTGATTACTGTAAAACTAGTTTTTTTAGGAACTACTTGAATTGGACTAACCCATTGGCTGTCAGAGATGGGGTAAATGATTCCAACAGCCAATAATTTTGTTACTTCATTTTTAACTACATCTAAGAGGTTTGGGTTCAGTCGACGTTGTGTCTACCTCACTAGTTTAGCCTTGTCATTTAACAAAATATGATGTGTAAAAACTGAAGGGCTAATACTAGGAATGTCCGCAAGTGTCCATACCAATGATTGTTTATACTCCCTCAAAAGTTCAAGTAGTCGCAATTCATGCTCAGGAGGGAGTGAACTAGCAATGATGATGGGAAGCTTGTCTACATTATCAAGATATGAATATTTTAAATCTTGAGGCGATTGTTTTAGTTCCAATTCAGGGGGATTTTGGATTTATGGGAGTGTGTGTGAAATTGAGAGGTCACTAATCTCATCTAATTGCTCAATTGTATCATCCTTGGATGAGGAATAAGCTTTTTCAAGATTAGTAATATCATCGATGGTCATTAGATCCTCAGTGTTCAAGAAATTATCAATTAATAAACATGCATGACACTTTTCTAGACCACTACAACAATAAATGCATGATTCATTACCAAGAATTTCAATCAAGGATGAAAACTCATCAAGGGGATCAGGGGAATGAAAAGAAGTGTTTTCAGGGGAAGGGAGTACATCAACTGAATTTACTAAGAGAGGGGATGAGGGGTGCCAAGGATGTTGAAATAGACCATGACACCACCAAATTCCATAGATAATGTACCATTATGGACATTAATTATAGTTTTGGAAGTTTTAAAAAAAGGTCTCCCCAATATAATTGGGGCGTGTCCATTCATCCTATCATCTTCCATTTTTAGCACATAAAAATCAACAGGAAAATTTAAAATTTTCACCCTCACAATAACATCCTCTAACACACCAGAAGGGTGTTTTGTACTCCGATTTTCTAATTGAACAACAATTCCATTGGGCTTCAGTTCTCCGACCTACAATGAAGATTAAATGGAGTGAGGCATCACATTTATAGAGACACCCAAATCAAGTGTAGTATTAGAAAAAGAATACTCCCCTATGGTGTACAGAATTGAGAATGTTCCCGGATCATTGCATTTGGTGGGAAGTGATTGCTTTATCAATTCTGAGAAATTCCTCCCCAGGACCACCTTCTCATCACCTCGAATTTGCCTTCGGTGTGTACACATCTCCTTCAGAAACTTGTCATATCTTGGAATTTGCTTCATGACATCAATCAAGGGGATGTTAACCTATAATTTTTTGAATGTTTCCAATATTTCCTTATCAAGTTCAGTTTCTTTTTGTTTTCTTGGTTGGGTGTCCCTTTGGGGAAATGGAAGAGGAATGGTTGGACTAGGTGAATCGTCAACATAAACACTCTTTCCTTTAGAATGGATTCTCTCAGGATAAGGTTCTACCTCATTTGAAGCATTTCCAGTGGTTGGGATGGTGCTTTCCTTAAGAGGGGATAAATCTAATGGAGGGTTTATTTGGGTTTTAAGTTTTTTCTCACCCCTAAGGGTGATGGAACTAACATTCCCCTTATACCTGGGGTTAACTACTGGTTGAGAGGGTAGTTTATCTGACCCATGACTTTGAATTTCCCCCACAGAGTTAGCTAGTTGGCCTAATTGGGTTTTTAGGTCTTGTATGGATGCTTGAGTGGTTTGTTGGAATTGGAGATTATTGGAATCCATTTGTTTAATCATATCTTCTAAACTAGGCTTGGGTTTTGGAGGGGGTGGTTGGATGGACTTTGTGGTGGTTGGATATTTTTGGGTGGTGGTGGTGGATGACTACTCTGCCCCAGTTTGTTACATTGGTGTTGAGGTTGGTTTGAATACCCCCTTGCCTATAATCTTGGTTGTCTTTCCACCTAGGGTCGAATGGATAGTGTGGTTCTTGCCTAAAGGGTTAGTTATAGGCGCATCCTAGAAAGATTGTCTCACAAATCTCAGAAGTTTCTCTCAATTTGGGGCATTGGTCAGAGTAGTGGGTGTCAGAAGAACATATACCACAATGGATGGGAGGAGGATATTGGGATTTCTCTTGGGAAAGAGAAAGTTGTTGAAGAAGGATACTTACCTCTCCGAACTTTGTGTCCGCCTTCTTCTCGAATTCAGTACTTTGCACCTCATAGACACCTCGAATGGGTACACTAGACCTTAAACCAAATTATTGAGTGTTTTCCACCATGTTATCAATTAGGGTTAGCAATTGGGGTCTTATCAACTAGTTCACCACCTACAGCAGCATCAATCATATTTTGATCAATAGGAATTAAACCTTCATAAAAATACTGAATTAAAAGTTGATCGCTTATTTAGTGGTGTGGGCAACTTGAACATAACCTTTTAAATCTTTCCCAATATTCATGAAGTGTCTCCCCTTGATATTTTATTATACCACATATTTCCTTCCTTATTGTTGTAGTTCGAGAAGCTGGGAAATATTTTTCAATAAAAGGGTGTTTCATGTCTGCCCAGCCTCTTATTAGGAAATTAACATAATATTACCAATCTTTTGCAGTTTCTTTTAATGAAAAAGGAAATACCCTAAGCTTTACTTTTTCTTAATCCACAATTGCAGGTTTTAATGTATAACACACAGTATGAAATTATTTTTAAGTGATTATGTGTATCTTCTTTAGTGATTCCATGAAATCTTGTCAATAAGTGAATTAGACCGGATTTTAGTTCGAAATTTGGTGTCGTGCCTTGTATTTGAATATATGTGGGTTGGATATCAACATCAGGAGAGGTTAGTGCTTTTAATGTCTGGTTATTTTCAGCCATGTTATACTCACTAATTTCATGTTCTAATTTGGTTCCAGAAGAATATGGATTTTGAAAAGTCTCAAGTTGTGGTGTGTCCTCCTTCAAAGGGTGGTCTTCTGCATCTCGGGGTTGCTGACGTAAGATCCTCCCCAGTTTGGGTTTGAAAGGTGGTAAATCTCCCGAAGTAGAACGCGACATGCACAAAACCTACACAAGAAATAAATCAAAAAACAAAAATATAGGTAAAGGTATAAGATAAAACATATAAATATTCACAAAAATTACAAAAATCTTATCAAAAACACGCACTAAAAATCAAAGTGCTCCCCGAAAATGGCACCAAAATTTGACTGCATTGTCATGACACGTCAACTTGATTATGTTTTTAAGGTATATTTATAGTATAGGGAAGAACCTATGTCATCTCTCAAGGAGCGTTGATAGGTTTAGAGTATGCATTTTTAATAAAAAGTACTAAAAAGGGAGGTGATTTTGAAAACAGTTTTAAAAAAATAACTTAACTTAAAGAGTTTAATATTTGATAAATAAAGGTGGTGTTTTAAGAATTATGAGATAATGAGATCATTTCAAGTTCACTAAACATCTTGGATAGTTCATTTTTCTGAAAATATTAACATGTTTTTGTTTAATTCTTTGGTTGAGGGTTGTCAAGATCTTGATTCCCCTCTTGCCTCTTAAATTGTTTCCCAAAGTACCAACCCTTGACACAACAATCATGTTGTCAAGGATTGGACCTCAAGAGTAGAGTGAAGGCTACCAAAGCATACTAATATCTTATGTATGTGTGAGATAAATATGATTCTAGTGTTTCCCAATCGAAACAACCCAAGATCCCCACTTGAAATCTCAACCCAATCGGTGTTGAGATAAAAAATGTTTCACTTAATTATAATAAAAGAAATGTATTCAGAGGAGAAGCACATCAAGGTTAAGCATAAATGAAATATTTAACACAAAAATTACAGAAAAACAGTAGAATCAAAAGTGCCAGAACTCCCTCCCAAGTATGTGTAGCTACCTCGAAAAGATCATCCACCATTTAACTCGCCATCGAGAGGAGGAGAAGGCTCAGGTGGGACTTCACCTTCATCCTTGATACCTCTATGAGGATAGGGAACTCCGGAACTTATTGGACGAGGAGAGGACTCCTTTGGGTCTCCAAAATACCAGAGATTTACCTCCTGGCCGAACTTCCAAATGAGGATCCCAGGGTTCCATTTTATAGGCAAAGTGGAAGGTGGTTTTGGGAACACATATTTATTAAAACCACTTGGAACATGTTTTTCGACCTCCAAAAACATTATATCGCTTTGGAGAAAATTAAAAAGTTTTATCCCCAACTCCTGACTATCTCCACCGAAATTTTGGCTCCATTTGGACAATCATAGCTCGAGATATTGATAGAAAAAAGCACACCACTTTTGACTTCATGCAGATTCGGTGTGCAAGACAGATCAGGTCGATTCAGCCACCAGATGGACAAATGAGGCTTGGGTTCCTTCAGATGAAATGTAGCCCAATAAATTTTGGACCAGCCCACAAAATTTCATCCCATTTGAATTTGATTTTCAGTAGAAGTATGCGGTTTATTCCACTGGTATGCATGGATCCTGCGCAGTTTGACCCTTTTTTTTAACTTCGTCATGGGCCCTTCAAATCACCTCCACCTTCAATGAAATTATCAAAGAAAATGTAACATTGTACTTTTTAATAGTGATAAACACAAAATAATTGAATCTAAAGTGATGTTAAATTTGCTATTATATTTGGAATTTACAATACAAGTTCAGTTTAAAATAGTGGTGTGAGGGTGAAAATGAAACAGTGAATCATGGTGCAATAAAAAACATATCACAGTTATTCTTTCTCTTGAACTGATTGTTAAGGAAGTATAAATTTGTTTCCTCTTAACCTAAATGCAATACAAACCATCCTGATGAAACTGTTCGACTACATTATTGATCAATCTATGACCTTTTCACAACCATCCTGAATACGATAGACATCACTTGTTCTACCTCTTTCTTTCATAAGGCTCGCATCACAAGTTCTCCAAACAACTTATGATTTTTTTGAAATGAAAAACTGCAAATCATCATCAAATTTTCATCAGATCCATGCAAACTCCAATTCATCTTCCCATTACGATATTCCTTTCATTTCGAACCTAAGGTGAGTCTGATAAACCTTTTTTCCAAAAAACTTCTTCCCAATATGCTTTCTTAAGAATTTTGAGTCCGATTTTCTGAATACGATGGTTAGTCCAATGATCAGGTTTTATAATGTGAATTGATTTCTTTCTTTTTTGACAACAAAAGATAACACTTGAAATGAAAACTTCTTTCAGCTTCAAAAAACCTTCTCCAGCCAACTTGGTCCCAATAAGTCTGACTTAACTGAAATTGTATTGAGTATAATGGACAAGGTCTATTCAATACAAATTTAGAGGGAAGTGTTGATGAAATCCAAGCCATGATTTTAGGATAAGGGAATTCACTCAACGGATCAAGGAGCTGCAAGTCCCCTGTTGGAAATACCTCCTACCTAATTACTTTATTGTGTTTTTCATGGCCAAAGTGTGGATCATTAAGAAAATTAATTGGGAACCATTCCACTAGAATGTTAAAGCAACTGGACATTCTGAGTTCAATGGTGAGGGATATTGAGACTTGATAAAATATTGGGATATTTAATAAATAAAAAATAATAATTTATTATATATCACTTATTTTTTAATTAATAAAAGAACTAATAATATGCTCTTTTTAATTGTAGAATAAAATCAAAGGTTCATCATCCACACTATCCCAATGATCAATATTGGAGAAAATTAACCTACTAACTGGAAGTAACTTCCAAGAGCGGTTTAGACACCTTTGGGTTGTGATACGCCATGAATGGAAATCTTACGTGCTAAAATCCTCAATGTCCGATCTACCTGTTAAAGAGGCGAGTGATGAAGAGTTACTTATCTATGAAAAAATTTGAACGGTTCAGTCGGCATTCAATGTTTGATGCTTTCATTGATGTATAGTGAACTAATGATATCTCATGAAAACATAGATGTGTATATCATGCTTGAGAACCTCTGTGGTCTTTTCCCTAAGAGAGTTAGATAGGAACGGTTTGAGATTTTCAAGGTGATCTTTCAGAGCAAGCTTGGAGAGGGTTCTCCAGCTGGGTCTCACTTAGTCAAGCTCATTGGCTACATTGAGCTCTTAGAGGCTCTAGGGTTTAAACTCCCCAATCAATTGGGCACCAACCTCATTCTAGCATCACTCCCTCGAATATTCTCCAGTTTTTTTGTGAATTTTAATATGACCAACATTGAGAAGTCTCTGCCAGATCTTCTTACCCTTCTTCTCCAAGTAGATAAGGATATGAAGCATGAAAAACCTTTCATCCTTATGGTTAACAAATGGAAATGGAAAGTTAATATCTTTAAGCCTAAATATTCTTCACGCCCTTCCAATAAGAGGAAGATCAAGGGGTAAGCAAGGGAACATTATGTTATCTGTTTCACATGTGGCATGAAGGGCCACCGGAAGAAAAAACGCACCCATCCAAAGAAGCAAGGGGAAGCTTCGGGTGTGTTTGTTATTGAGTGTAATTTATCTATTTCTAAAAATTGGGTATTAGATATAGATTTTGGTTCTCACATATGTATCCAAATAAAGGTACCAAGTAGATTCAGATTTATTGACCAATGAGAGGTAGATCATCGAGTAGCAAATGCAGTTAAACTTGTTGTTGTAGCTATCGGGGACTACCACCTCACGTTGTCGATCAAAATGATATTGGTTTTAAAGGATTTTTATTATGCGCCTTCAGTTACCAAAAACATTATTTATGTATCCATACTTGATACAGATGGATTTATTTTCAAATTTAGGAATAAATTTTTCTTCTTTTATAAAGATAGCATTTTTATGGTAAGACACGTTTAAATAACGGTCTTTATGTGTTGGATTACACGAACCAAATAATGGAATCGATAACGAAGTTACTCCACATGACTCATACCACACCCAACTTTGGCATCACCGACTAGGTTGTGTAAATGAAAAGCGCTAGACTAAATTACATCAAGATAGATATTTAGATTCTTTTGAACTAAAACCACTTGGTGTATGTCATGCATGTTTACAAGAAAAAATAACCAAATCCCCATTTAGTGGGAAATCTAAAAGGGCTAAAGAGCTTCTTGAATTAGTTCATACCGATGTGTGTGGACCATTTCCTGTTGAAGTAATGGGTGGGTACTCATACTTCATAACATTTACTAATGATTTTAGTAGATATGGATATGTATACTTAATGAGGTATAAGTCAGATTCTTTTGATAAATTCAAGGAATACAAGAATGAATTTGAGAACCATATTAGTAAGAAGATTAAGAAACTTCACTCAGATCATGGTGGATAATATCTTAATCAAGAATTCATTGGTTATTTATGGGATTTCAGGATTTTATCTAAACTCACTCCTCCTTATACGCCTCAGTCGAATGGTGTAACTGAAAAAAGGAACAACACCTTGTTGGACATGGTAAGATCAATGATGATTCATGCGAGTCTTCCATTATCCTTTTGAGGATACGTGTTATAAACCACATCATACATACTAAACTGAGTGCCAACTAAAGTAACGGACGATATACCATACCAATTATGGAATGGAAAGAAAATCAGGTTATCTTACATACATGTGTGGGGTTGCGAAGCATTTGTTAAGACCTCTTCAGGTAACAAGCTTACATCCCAAGGAACAAAGTGTATATTTATAGGATATCCCAAAGAAACAAAGGGATGTTACCTATACAATCTTACTGACAAAAAGGTTGTATTTGAAAGGCATCCCACATTTTTTGAGGAGGATCTTATCTCTAAAAGAGATAGTGGGAGTGAGATAGACTTTGATGAAGTCCAGGACCAAGATATACAAGAGTTGGCGTGGGAACAAATTCCATAAAGCCCCATGGAAGAAAAAATTGTTCTAGAGACACAATTATTGTGTATGAGTTCTAGATAGGTTAGAGAACCAGAATGGTATGGTTTTCTCATCACCAATGATGGTGACTCGTTATTAGTTGATAATAATGATCCTCTAAACTACAAAGAAGTAGTAAGTGGAATAGATATTGCCAAGTGGAAAGAATACATGAATTCTGAAATGGATTTCATGTACCAAAACTAAGTATGGCTTTTAGTAGAGCCTCCAGTAGATGTAAATACCGTTGGTTGAAAATGGGTATTCAAGAAGAAACTAGACATGGAAGGACAAGTCAGTACCTATAAGGCGTGACTGGTTGTAAAAGGGTTTAAATAATGTCAAATCATTGACTACGAAGAAACCTTTTCACCAGTTGAAATGCATAAATCCATCAGAATTATACTTTTCATTGTGGCTTTCCATGATTATGAGATTTGAAAAATGGATTTCAAAACAGCCTTCCATAATGGGAACCTTCAGGAAGATGTCTATATGACACAACCCGAATGTTTTGTGACTCCAAAGGATGCCAACAAAGTATAAAAGTTACAAAAATCCATTTATAGATTAAAGAAAGAATCTAGGTCATGGAACATTCATTTTGATGAGGCCATAATGGAATTTGGTTTCATAAAGAATGAATATGAGTCGTGTTTCTAAAAATAGTTTTGTGGGATTGTAGTCATTTTCTTAATAGAATATGTTGATGAAATATTACTCATTGGAAACGAAATACCAGTCTTTTAGTCTATTAAGGCATAGTTGAATAAATGCTTCTCTATGAAGGAATTGGGCAAGGAAACATATATTCTTGGGATCAAGATCCATCGTGATAGATCCAAGAGGTTGCTCAGCCTATGTCAGAGTACATACATTGACAAGATACTGAAGAGATTCAGTATGAAATAATCCAAGAGAGGACTATTGTCAACGTCACATGGCATTCATCTTTTTAGGAAAATGTGTCCTTAGACACATGAGGAAAGAAATAGAATTATAAGGATTCCACATGCATCAACATTTGGGTTAGTCATGTATGTTATTCTATGTACTAGGATAGATGTTTCTTACGCATTAAGTGTTGTAGGAAGATATCAAGTTGATTCAGGTGACCGTCATTGGATCAAATTCAAGACTGTCCTTAAGTATCTAAGGCATACTAAGGATATATTCATGGTTTATGGGTGAGATGAGGAACTAGTCATCAAAGGATATGTAGGTGCTAGCTTTCAAAATGATCAAGATGACATGAAGTCACAAACGATATACATCTTCACTTTGAATGGAGGTGTTGTGAATCGGAAGGGCTCAAAGCAGGTTATGGTAGAAGATTCTACATCAGAGTCCAAGTATATTGTGGCTTCTGAGGCAGATAAAAAAAGTATGGATGTGCAACTTCGTCCAAGATCTTAATATGGTATCTAGCAATAAAGATCTTATCACACTCTATTGTGATAATACTACAACAGTGAATCTTACAAAAGATCCAAGATCACATCAACGGACAAAGAACATACTTTGAAAGTATCATCTCTTGAGGGATTTTTCTCAAAGAGGTGAAGTTGCAGTGAGCAGTATTTCCATGGAAGACAACATGGAAAACCCCTTGACTAAAGCCTTGACTCAACAGAAACATGACTATCATGTGAGGTCTAATGAACTAAAGGTCGTAGGCAGTTCGCTATAGTCCAAGTGGGAGTTTGTTAGAGTTGGTGTCCTAGGACCAACTGTTTGTACTTTGATTACATGTATATTTGATGTATTTAATATTAATAAAACTTATTATTACATATTTTTTGTTGTTATGCATGACTCTGATGTAATAATGTCCTAGAGTATATGTCGCATTGATAAGATCATAACAGTTTCCCGCTATGATGACAACCTTGATGTGCTATGACAATATTCTCAAATAATGTTCTGTGGTTGGATAGCGTACTATGATGGGACACATAGTACATAGACTGTCATATGGGAGTACTCATAAGTATATGAAACTTCTTCTCATAAAGTTCACACTTGGTAATCTCCTAGATGGGAGATTGTGATAACAGATCTTCCAGTAGGAATTCCACATGTTTTGGTGTCATCAGATATTCCTATCAATAAGCGTGTGTGATGGTCCTTAGATTTTAAGATTTTTATTAATGCATGTTACAACTCGCATACTTAGATTTATTTCGTAAACCGTGACAATAACAGTTCATGGTGAATTTGGATATGTTGGGTGCGTCGTGAGTGACATACCATTAATGAGTAAGTCGGGGAAAGAGTTGTCCCTTCTATAACGACCCAAAAATTCATTAATGAAAATTCCTCTTGGACTATTTAAATGTCTTCTTATGGTTATGTAAAACATATGAACTTATGTGGTTTTATGTTTTAGATTTTAAAATACCGTTAAGAATTTTGGTCGTTGCTAATATAGTCATTGAACATTAATCACATGATTAGTATAAATATAGGACTTTAACAAATCAAATTTACTCAGACAAAGGAAACGATGGCCTCATCCAGTAGACTTTCCCCATATGAAGCCCATTTGTCGGAGCTCGGAAAGGAGGTGGTGTCATTGGGATTTTCTCTTGACCAAGCCCAAGCCGAGCTTGAATACGTTAAACTTGAGCGGAACCGCCTACGAGAGAAGTGAAAGTTGGTAGAGATTACCATCAAGCAATGTTATTCGAGCCACCCCAAGAGTCTGTCACCATCACACACCTTACCCTAAGGTCTTATACGGGTGTTATAAGGGGTTATGTAATAAGACCCTATCACTATGATTATGTGCATTATTTTGGTATATAATAATGAATATACATTCATTTTATTATTATTACTTTGTAAAGAGTTTTTTAAGCACATATAGTATTTTTAGTTAATATTCAACTAAGTAATCTATTTTGATGAATTAATGGATTTTTGAAATAAATAATATTTTAATAAAATATTATTATTAATAAATTAATTTTTATTAAATATAAATGATCGTATAATTTTTATAAATACAATTGTAATTTTTATTAAGGTTTGAAAGCTGTTTTTGTTAAAACCCATGAATTTTCGATAAATATCGGTTTTTATTTTAAAAGTGAAAATTCACATATTTAGAAAATTATTTAGATAAAATGAATATTATTTTTGGAATCAGGACGTCGAAATTATCCAACGGTGAATTTTTCATAGTTTTCTGAGACAGTCGAATTTTTGGGTAAAAATTAAATATTGTTTAAATATATAATGTGTTTTATGACATCATATTGACCCAATAGTGATGTAATAAAATACTATAAACATTATTTTCGGCCAATAAATGTTTTACCATTAAAATAATGTGAATTTGGGTTTTTTTAATTTATTTTACAAAGCTTTAGTGGACCCGTCAAGATTAATAAAACATTTTGTCTTTTTAAATTGTTTTCCTTGAGAGTGTGACTCACCTCCACATAAGAAACCCTATTATTTTAAGAACTTCCGCTATTGGCCTTATAAAATATTGTTTTCCACTTCCCTTTGTCAAAAACCATGGGCTGGTTTGTGGTTTTGATTAGTTTAATGTGAGGTGTCCCAAAGCTAAATAATAAAGAATTCCTTCTATTTTCCTATATAAACTCACTCAAGCTCTCACTTCCCCTTCACTCAAAGCCTTTAGAGTTCATCCAACCTCTTCCCTCTTCTCTCTAGAATCCTCCCAAGGCGCCCCAAGCTCCCAATAAGTCTCTCTCAAGCTCCTCCTAAGTCTTTGGGATCACACTTCCAAGTAAGGGATTTCTTACTTTCTAAATATTGTCCAAGTTTCTTTATATTGTTATATCCTTTTGCTTTAAATTACAAATGTTGGGGTATGATTTCGAACCTCCCACATACTTACCTCTTCATGTTTGAATAATGAGAGATCCTCTTTCTCTCTCATTAATTCCTGACATGTACACTTGTTACCATGCCAAAATTTCATAAGGAATTTCTCTCTCCTTATTTACATTCAAGTAATTATTTTGTATTATGTATCTAAATTCCATTACATTTGTTGGGACATGTATCTATATGACCCTCCTTACTGTACATTTCATGTACATATGATGAGACACTCATTTCTCTCTCATCAACCATTTTTATGAATTCTTATGTCACGTCGTTATGTTGCCGAAATTGCACCGCGTTTTTCCAAGCCAAGATCATTGTGTAGTGAATACCATACCCATATATCTATCAAGGGTATTCACCTTTATGCACATATACATATTGAATGGTACTTTCATGTATTTATTCCACATTCCTTAATCATGGAATAACTTGTGATGTTGATTGATTCCGTATTATATGATCCATGTAGCACATTTATACATGAAATGAAATGTTTAAGAAGGATGTGCCCTAATAGTGCTTCAATGCATTGGGTAAAGTATAGTATCATGATACATCATGTGCAATGACTGTCGACTCATGATAATTCAAGTGCAACGAGGGTTTACTCGTACTTCATGTGCAATGAGGGTTTACTCATACTCCATGTGCAATGAGCCTTGGCTCATGCTAATTCCATGTTAAGTGTTGTTGCCACATTTCCATGTTATGATTATCATGCTTTATCATTACTTTATGTTCATATTTCTCTTTTGCTTCATTGATATGTCTATTGACTAACATGTATTGCATTCCTCATGTTATTCCATGTTTATTCTCTTACTGGGCTTTATAACTCACTCTTTTCTTATGCATGTCCTCAGGTTATCCCATGAAATGCTAAGTACGAAGGAATGTAGTGGTCATGTAAAGAAAGTTTTCAATAAAGATGTGTGTTTTATGTTCTAAGTTGTTATGTAATGTTCCTAATCCCCAAAGACACTAGATCTCTCGATCTTCTATGTTGTATCAATTGAATTTTATGTAATAAATCAAGTTTAAGTGTGTAATAAAAAGCAAGGTTGTCATATCTTCCATCTTTATGGAAGCTGATATCTCAGCCCTTTGATTGGAATAAAACTGTCGCATTAAATTCCATGTTCATGGTGTAACGAAGTGTTTATTTCAAATAGTCAAAGAAAGACATATCGAGCATATAGGTTGGTGACACGGATGTGCAACCTGCTTGATGAAATATTGTGACAAAGGGATTATATGACATAATGAGCATTCATATGTGGTTTTTGACGTTGCAATATTAAGTTCTTTCTCTTGGGTGTCTTGACTCATTACTAGATGGTAATCTTGGATTTTAGGCAAACTTGCCTAATGGAAATGGGAAAGAATCCTAGAGGATCACACACTAATTGTTTTTGTTGATCTCGATTAAATTCTATTTGAGTTTAATTAATAGAATAAATATTATTCTCAAGTCTGAGGAATTATTTTATTCAAGTTGTATTGATCGCATAAATTAAATAAATATTTATTCATCAATATGTGAATAAAATATTTATTTTATTTATTGAATATTTTAATAAATATTTATTTGATTGTGAATGAAATATTTATTTATGAATAAAATATTTATCCGGTTGTTCAATAGATGCTAGAAGATTTCAAACAGAACAAGATCGAATTCAGTGACAAATATTATTTAACAAGACCGTTATATAATATTTGTTATTGCGCAAGTTGGCGCGCGCCACAAAATAATAATAATATAATTATTATTATGTGACAAGAGGTTTATTAAAGGTAATAAATGTTATTTAATGGCTGATATGCAATTAAATAATATTTTAACTTAAATCCTAACACTATAAATAGACGGTTATGTCTATTATGTAGAGCATCAAAAAATTAAGAATAGAGAATTGTTGCGCACAACAAATTCTCTCTCAACTCCTCCTCCTCCTCTCTCTCTCTCTCTCTCTCTCAAGAACGAGAAGTGCAAAAGAGATTTCTTCAAGACCGAAGAACAAGTAATCAATAATGAATAACGTAAGACATTCGACTTGTCGCACTTACACCCGAAGAACGAGTGGTGTTGCTCGAGAATCATAGGAGTACGTGTGGATCACCGCTAGAGGGATTCTATCCTTAGATCCTCACAGTGCAACGAATGTAATCTAAAAGGGTCTTTTTTGGATGATCAACATTCATCAACGAAGAAAATTCCTAAGCCCAGGTATTTATTTCTTCAAATATTAAATAAATTAATTATAAATTTGACGTGCAAGATCCTCACTCTTGGTTTTGGGCAACGATTATGAAAAGAAATTTAATATATATCACCCACCTTTGCACGCTTCCGCTGCGCCCAGAACCAACACCCAAACCAACAAACAAACCTCATGCATAACTCTCATAACAAAGTTAGCATCACATAAACAGTCATGCAGGGAACAATAAAAGAGGCACGAGCTTTCCAAACAACTGTCACTCAACAAAAGAAATAAAAAAGGTCTCCACGAATGCATCCAACAAGATCCACCTCAAAACCACAAAGGCTCAAAGCTCGTCGAACAAAATTCCCAAAATTGATTATCATCCCCAACCAAAACCAACTCCCAAAATTCCAAGAAGATCAACCATCATCAATTCAACCATCCCACAAGGCTCATCCATCTAGTCTCCCCAACGCAACCTATATGGTCCCCAAATAAATCGATAGACAACACCGACTTGGATGGTTCCAAGTTACACCATTGTGAGGTGGAATAAACACCCCACTTCTACTCAAGACGTTTCTGGGAGGCGTCAATTGACATGACACATGAACCCGACCCAATCATGCGTTTCAAACCAAATTAAACAATCCCAATGGAAACCAAGGGACAAATCCAAATACACAAATCAATCAAGGCATATGCATGCCAAAATTTCCATAAACTTTAAAACCACCCATCATTTGGACACATTTCCCTTTCCCCTAAGGGAATTCAAAAGAAAAATATCCCACCTGATTTCAAGATCACTAAATTCTCTTTTAAAATGGGAAACTCAATCGAGGTTCACAAAGCTCCCCTTTATTTCAAAATGCACCCTAATTTTCATTATAAAATCAAAACCTTTTGGGAAATTCACATCCACTTTAAAACTCTTCCCCACATTTCATTTTCAAAACTGACCACTCCTAAGAAACATGCCCCAAGAGGGTCAAAATCCCTTTCAAACAAATCACCAACTGGATTTAAAATTAACACTTTTCATGAAAAGCAATTCCATTTTTCTTAAGAAATCCCTTAGGCCTAATTTAAAACCGAATACATTTTCATGAAATCCCATTTTTCACACAAAACTAGTTCCACAACAATCACATAAAAAGGACGCACACCACAAACTCCAACCAAAATCCAATCCACATGCATCAACATATCACAAGGCCCAACGTGATTCATTTCCCAATTCTGAGAGTATCAAGAACAATTCAAGAAACAAGGGGTCTAAATAAAAAAAACAAATGGGATGAAGAATTTTGCTTGACTAGGCCACATAGTTTGATGGGTTACGGGCCAATCATGCAACGGTTCTCAAAACGTTTCCAAGATCGAGCGTTTGGTCACTACTCGGTATATCAGGTACGTCAAACCAACCTCACACCACTAATCCCTTTTTCGTTTTCACCCCAAATCCAACAGAATCCCCAAGGTAGCTCATAAATTGCCAATAAGGATCAAAACCACCATCTTAAATCTTAATCCAACAAGAATAATCAAACAGAATCCAAATCTCCACTACCCCTGGTAACTCAGTCCTCATCACGAAAGGTGGTGATCGGGCACCCATTCATGACCAACCTCTGGAGTCCCAACGACAATCCTAACTTCACCCTGCCATGACACACCCAAATAACAAGAGAGTGCTTCCAGAACCTAGGCCCCTACTGAGAAAACTAGTCTTTGATGTCATTTGTAACGAACCGGCCCGGGCTGACCCGACTCGTCACCTGACCCCGTCCTCCACTGGGCCTAAATGATGTTTTCGATCCTCATGGGCTGGAAACTAGTGTTTGGATCTCAATAATGTACGCTTGGGAACAGTTTCACCCTCATATAATCAAATAAACAAGCATCGTAAACTGCCACAAATCTGGCATGACCTCCCTGTAGGTTGGGCATCCATGCATACCAAGTAAACAAAAACAAAATAAATAAAGCAACCAAAAAGAGCATAATGTATTAAGCATCCATCCAAAATATAGAACTAAAAGAAATACAGCAGAAGCAGAAACTACACCGGGTTGAAATGGCAATCCAAGATCCCAAAAGAAACGAAGATGAACCCGAACAACTCCAATGTCATCACTAGTGACTCACAGTCACTTAAAATATCATACTCGCCCATCCTCAAGCCAGCGAACGTCCAACAAACTGAAATCAAGAACTGGGCACCTAAAAGGAAACAAAGAAACTGCATACACAACCATACACGGTGCATATGCAGGGTGTGATCTAAACATGCTCAATAGGATCTTACAAATGAGTTTAAGTCTTTCCTTTCATAAAACATTTCATAAATGAAAGTTTGGACAGAAGGTATAAAATAGGTTTTCACATGCTAGAACAAAAGAAACCAAATAACACGTCACCGTCACATTTATAAAATACTAACCCTTTTTAAATAAATAAGGGTTGAAGGACTCTTGGGTTAAACATGTTTAAACCATAGAAAGAGAGATTAAAAATTATTAAAAATAAAGCCAAGTTCCTCATTTATCCCCCTTTCCAAAACATTTCATGAAAACCCCATTTTCATTAACTACGAAGCTTTTTTCTCAAAAACCACACTGTCCAAACCATTTTCAAAATTTGTTTGAAAGTAAGCCAAAAGCACACTCAAGGTAAAATACAATCACAAACAGACACCAAGGTATCAAGAGAGCACAACAAAATAAACTCAACCAAGTGATAGTGTCATGTGATGAAGGCAATAACTAGGGGATACAAATAAGCTATAGGAGTTGATCCCATAAAGCATCCAAAAAGGACCTAAGCTTTATGGGAAACTTCCTAAGACCCAAGTAACATGATCTGAATTGGTGATACGAAACCCTAGGACAACACTGAAGAACTTGTTTGTCTCGATAGTCCTGTCAAACTAATCAGGCCCTATAACACATCCCAAGAGCACTAAGCAACCATGAGGTACATAAACTGTCCCAGGAGTGCTCAACTTCCATGAGCAATGACCCCTTGGCAAGAGCACAATCCACACTAGGGATTTGCCCTTATCCAGGTCATTTACTAATTCCTAGGAATCTCACGAGGTCAACCAAGTGAGGTGAGCAATCAATAAGGCAATAATTTATCACATAAAACAATTTCAAAGAATTTGAAATTAAAGCTCATCTCGCCTCCTACACTCTCGCAAGAAACAACCCCTTTTACAACCATTCATAAGCATCACATAAAGAGATAGCTACAAAACATCACCCATAGGGGTCACAATCCACGACGACGTATCAATGAGGGCTTGAGTGAGGGTCGCACACGTTTTAGAAATAACCCCTTTAAAAGTGTCAACCAAACTTTCAAAAAGAAGCTTGGGATGTGGAGTCATTTCACGCCATTTGAAATCTCATTTCAAAACATTCCTTAGAATCCACTTTTTCAAATTACACTTAAAAATTCATTTGGAAACCCAACCATTTTCCACAAATCCCTTTTTTAAAATAATGTTCTTTCTTTGAAAGTCATTTGATGCTAAGCACGCTTTCCCAAAACCTCAATTCCTTTTTAAAAGTCATCTAGGCATTTTGTAAGACACTTAACATGCACAACATTTAATTTGGAAACCATAATGAGAAACCCATATAAATCCCATTTTTTGTCAAGTACTAAAATCATTGGAAAACCAATTGTATGCCCACTATGGGTATATCATCTACTTTTATTTCATAAGAAAGCAATTAGTAACATCCAAGCAACTTACGACATGGGATGCAAGAGAATTCCATAGTAACACCTACCTCATTTCAAGTGAAACTCATCACAACGCGTCGCCTCTGATGATGGATGCCCGACCAAGGAAGAAAGCAACATCTGTTAGGGTTAGTGTCCTGAGAACCAACTGTTTTGAACTTTGATTACATTATATATTGTTCATTGTTCTACATGACTATAATATAATAATGTCCTGAAATATTTGTTGCATTGATAAGGTCATGGAAGATCCCCACTATGATGAGAACCTTGAAATGCTATAACAATATTCATAAATAAAGTTCTGCGGTTGGATGACATACTATGATAGGACACATAGTATACAGACCGTCATGTGCAAGTACTCGTAAGAAGACGACTCTCTCTCATGGAGTTCGCACTTGGTAATCTCCAAGATGGGAGATTATGAGAACATACCCGCAAGTAGCAATTCTGCATGTCTTGGTGTCATCGGACATTGCTATCTGCGAGCGTGTGTAATGGTCCTTAAACTAGAAGATTATCATTAACTCATGTCATAACTCGCGCACTTAGATTTGCTGACGAAAACGTCACGAAGACAGTTGGCGGGAAGTAGGGTACGTTGGGTGCGTCACGAATGACATGTTGTTAATGGATAAGTCGAGAAAGGATTTGTTCTTTCCAAGTTTATGGAAGTAAATATCTCGGGCCCTTTGATTGAAATAGAACTGTCGAACAAATTCCATGGTCATGGAGTCACGACGAGTTTATTTCTGGAAGGCAAAGAATGACAGATCAAGTATATAGGTTTATGACACTGCTATGAAACCTGCTTGATGAGATATTGAGACAAAATGATTAAATTACACAGTAAGCGTTCGTATGAGGTGACACATCAATGCGGCGTCAACTTCTTTCTCTTGGGTGTCTTGACCCGTTGCTAGACAGTAATCTTGGACTTTAAGAAAGTCCGCCTAATGCCAACGAGAAAGAGGCCTAGAGGGTCACACACTAAGTGTATTCAAGTATCTCAAGTAGAATAAAGATTATTCTCGTACGTGGTTTAATAATTATTCAAGGAAGCCTAAATCATTTTAATGATGGAGGAAGAAGGAAATAAAAAACAAGATATACACGCTGTGTATTAATGATTACACACCGTGTAGTTTTTCATGGAAAACAAGTACACGCCGTGTATTAATGATTACATGCCGTGTAGTTTTCTGGTCGGGATTTTGAGGATATAATATTTTTTTATTAAATGATATTTATTATAATCAGCGTGGGCGCATGTCAAGAAATTAATTATTCGACATGGGGGTTTTCAATAAGAGTAAATGAAATAAATAAAACGTGTAACGCGTATATTTATTGTCATAACTCTATAACCTCAAACCCGATTATAAATATCATCACAACCCCAACTCTTTTCCTAAGAGAATCGTTGTGCACAACAATTCTGGAGAATTCTCTCAAGACCGAAAGAACTCTGTCCTCCAAGAACACTCTCAAGACCGAGAGAGATCCACCTCCACCGGATCAAGGCGATCTAAGGCGGACAACGCAAGCAAAGGTTTCTTCACGCTAGCACCCGGAGATTCCTTTGGCGACGTCCAGAGATACGTGGTGCATGTGTGGATCACTGCTAGAGGAAGTCTACACTTGGCTTCTGCGGCGCAATGACGAATCACATCGGAACGTGATCAGAAATATCAACGAAGAAAGAAAGTCATAAAAAGTACTTCTTTTCAATTAATTAAATTAATTATAATCAACCTGTGACGATCCACATTTATGGTTCCGGGACAATTCCTTTTCTTTGTCTATTTATGTGATTCGATCTGTGGAGTCTGGCGTTTATCGTCGTATTGATCCCGGATTGATCATTGCTAATGACAAAATGGGCACATCCACCCACGAGCTTCCGCTACGCCCAGGACCTTCAATTGGTATCAGAGGGACGTTACAACGTTGATTATAGTTATTTAATTTTCGTTGATAATTTACGCATTTATATTTGATTCAATTCAAGATA
This sequence comes from Viscum album, assembly GCA_963277665.1. NCBI lineage: Eukaryota > Viridiplantae > Streptophyta > Magnoliopsida > Santalales > Viscaceae > Viscum > Viscum album. The sequence continues at coordinate 411,822,183 of OY728130.1, forward strand.
AATCGTTCTATAAACTGAATGAATGAGATCTGTTCTTCCTCCGTTTCTCGATTCACATCACAGAAACGACCTTTGAATTTTAATTTTGATTAAATTAAAAACGAGGATCTCATCCGGAGGAGCCGCTCTTTCTGTCCGTACAACACAAGAATGCACGGCGTGTAGTGAAAACTACACGTCGTGTACTTAGGTTCAACGAATCGGTACTGGTCCGCCAAATCACACCGTGTGAATTGAGTATACCTGAGTTTTATTACACCGTGTTGACCAGAATTGAACGGCGCATGGAAACCGGAATACACGACGTGTATGTTGAATCAACACGTCGTGTAGTCCGATCCGGCCCAGGTGAAACCGTGTACAAGGAGAAGTCAGGTTCCGCGTACACGGGATTGTCAGGCCGGTAACCGCGTAACAAGGAAGTACATGCCGTGTTAGATTAATCTACACGTCGTGTACTCCAAAATTTGCAAAGTACAGAAAACTCGGCAAAGCCCCCAGCGTGTACTTTGGATAAAGGGTGAAAAATACACGGCGTGTATGCTATATTACACGCCGTGTACTTTCCAAAAATGGAATTTCACCAAGTTTCCTCCAAAAGCACAAAGACCTGTACAAGGAATATGGATGAGAAGAATCTCAAGAAAATTCAGAAAGGAATTTAAGATAAATAATTGAGTAATTATAAGATCATAATTAATTGAATTCAAGCGCGACTTATCTTAAATAATAGAACGATTAAAAGAATTTGAATTCTAAATATGCGTAAATGTCGTTGCATGCTATGGATAATCATGAGCTAGACCAAAGACCCTTTGTATGTGTGTATGGTTTCATTTAAATTTGTTTAATTTAAATTTTTGGCCTGCGAGCCTTCTTCGAATAAAATGTAGGGTCTGCATGTCTATGGTTTCTTTAATGTAAACCCCATGTAATGGAGGATCTCCCAAGCCAGTGGAGACGGTTCAAAAAATCTGAAGCTGAGACGAAACCAACCCAAGAAGATGCAAAGGTGGACAGATGGGAGCTGCAAAACAGGAACCATCGGGTTCAAGGTGTTTTCCCTAGGTCAGGGTTAGCTTATCAAACCGCTAGATAAGCTAACCAATAGAAGATCATGATCATGCCATCTTATTTTATTTCTGTCTGATTGCATGGTTTATTTATTATGTATGTGTTGTCGCGATCACATAATTAATGAAATAAACAAGCATGCAAAGATGGAATAAAATAAAAACCAGACTATGCGTAAACATTATCAGAACATGGTTAATCTCTTAAGCAAGCATCACTTAATATTAACAAGCATGTGATAATGCAAAACTATGCATAAAGAATAAAATCCCTCAAATACCATATTAAGTCAGACCAAGCCTTCCGTTGATTGATTAAGGGCAAGACTCAATAAAACTATGTGTTTGACCAACCCTTGTTGGGACACTTACTTTTATAAAGGAAGCTTTTATGAAAGTTTTGGGTTGACTTAAACATTTTACATCAAGAGGAGTAGCACTTGCTAGACTTGTTGTAAAATGGAGGCAAGTGTTGAGAAAATCCAAGTCAGGATTTCAGGATTGGGGAGTCCACTCAACAGATCAAGGGACTGTAAGCTCACAGTTGGCAAAGACCTGCCTACCTAAATACCTTCAAATAGTTTGATCAACCCTTGTTGGAGTTATGCGAAGGGGAATATGAATCTTTGCCACTAGAATGTCAAAGCAACTAGACAGTTCGGGTTCAATGGTGAGGGTCATTGGGACTTGATAAAATAGTAGGAGAATTAATAAAATTTATTATTTCTCATAAAATGTAATCAAGAAAGTACTGATAAATCTGCTCTTTTAAATTGTAGAATCAAATATGACAAGCTCGTCAACCACATTTTCTATGCGATCAATTCTGGACAAAGACAATATCCTCACCAGCAGTAACTTTCAGGAATGGTTTAGGCGCCTTCGGGTTATCCTACGCCATGAACGAAAGTTTTACGTGTTGGAGTCCTCACTTCCTGATTCTCCTGCCCAAGGGGCGAGTGATCAAGATTTCCTGATCTATGATCAACATTTGAACGATTCACTCGACGTTCAATGTTTGATGCTATCATCAATGTCTAGTGAGCTCATGAAGTCTCATGAAGACATGGATGCTTATAGCATGCTCGAGCACCTCCATGGTCTATATCAGGAGAGAGCAAGACATGAAAGGTTTGAGATCTTCAAGGCTCTATTTCAGAGCAAGCTTGGAGAGGGTGCCTCAGTCGGGCCTCATGTAGTCAAGCTCATTGGCTACATTGGGCGCTTGGAGGTTCTATGGTTTAAACTCCTTGAGTAACTGGGTACCGATCTCATTCTCGCATCACTCCCCTAGAGCTTCTCTAACTTTGTTGTAAATTTCAACATGAACAACATTGAGAAGTATCTATCTGATCTTATTATCCTTATTCGCCAAGTGGACAATGATATGAAGCGTGATAAGGCTTCTATCATTACGGTGAATAAAAGGAAAGGGAAAGCGAAGAGCTTTAAGCCCAAAGCTTCTTCAAGACCTTCCAAGAAAAGGAAGATCAAAGGGGAGGCAAGAGAACAAGATGATGTTTGTTTCGCATGTGGCAAGAAGGACCACTGGAAGAAAAACTGCACTCAACCAAGGAAGCAAGAGGAAGCTTCAGGTGCGTTTGTCATCGAATGCAATCTATCTGTTTCTACAAATTGGGTATTAGATACAGCATGTGGTGCTCACATATGTATCCAAATACAGGAACCAAGTAGATTCAGGAAGATTGATCGAGGGGAGGTAGATCTACGAGCAGCCAACGGAGCCAGACTTGCTGTTGTAGCTGTCGGGGACTACCACCTCACATTGCCTACTGAGATGGTCTTGGTTTTAAAAGGATGTTATTATGTACCCTCTGTAACCAAAAACATTATTTCAGTATCCAGATTAGATATTGATGGATTCATCTTCAAGTTTGAAAATGAATGTTGCTACTTTTATAAAGATAGCATTTGTTTTGGTAGGGCACATTTATATAACGATCTTTATGTGTTAAACTACACAAACCAAGTAATGACAATCGATGACAAAGTTAATTCACATGACTCATACCACACCCAACTTTGGCATCACCGGCTAGGTTATGTCAATGAGAAACGTTTGACAAAATTACATCAAGATGGGTATTTAGATTCTTTCGAACTAAAATCACTTGGTGTATGTCATGCGTGTCTACAAGGCAAAATGACCAAAGTCCCGTTTAGTGGGAAAGGTGAAAGGGCTAAAGAGCTTCTAGAATTAGTTCACACAGATGTGTGTGGACCATTTCCAGTTTAAGCAAGGGGTGGGTTCTCATACTTCATAACTTTTACTGATGATTTTAGTAGATATGGATATATTTACTTAATGAGGTATAAGTCGGATTCTTTTGATCGGTTCAAAGAATACAAGAATGAAGTTGATAACCAGCTTGGTAAGAAGATTAAGAAACTCCGCTCAGACAGAGGAGGAGAATATCTTAATCAGGACTTCATTGATTTCTTACGGGAGTTTGGGATTCTATCTCAACTCACTCCTTACACACCTCAGTGGAATGACGTAAGTGAAAGGAGGAACCGCACCCTGTTGGACATGGTGAGATCAATGATGAGTCATGCGAGTCTTCCATTATCCTTTTGAGGATATGCATTACAAACAGCAGCACACATACTAAACCAAGTACCAACTAAATCGATAAATGGTATTCCATACGAATTATGGAGTGGACGCAAAGTCATGTTATCAAATTTACATGTGTGGGGTAGCGAAGCATTTGTTAAGGCCTCTTCAGGTAACAAGCTTGCACCCCGAGGCACAAAGTGTATCTTTATAGGATATCCCAAGAAAACAAGAGAATATTACCTATACAACCCCCCAGATAAAAAAGATAACAGTGGCAAGACACACCATATTCCTTTAGAGGGAGCACATCTCCAAAAGAGATAGTGGGAGCGAGATAGACTTCGATGAAGTCGAGACTCAAGATACACAGGAGTTGGTACAAGAACAGATTCCACAAAGCCCCGTGGAAGAACAATCTGTTCCAGAGACACAAGAATTGTGTAGGAGCACGAGAGAGGTGAGAGAACCAGAACGATATGGTTTTCTTGTCACCGAGGATGGTGACTCATTATTGGTTGACAATGATGATCCTCTTACCTACAAGGAAGCAGTTGAAGGCACATACGCTGCCAAGTGGCAAGAATCCATGAATTCTGAAATGGATTCCATGTACCAAAACCAAGTTTGGATTTTGGTAGATCCTCCAGTTGATGTAAAGTCTGTTGGTAATAAATGGGTATTCAAGAAGAAACTGGACATAGAGGGGCAAGTCAGCACCTATAAGGCACGACTGGTTGCAAAAAGTTTTAGACAGCGTCAAGAAATTGACTATGATGAAACCTTTTCATCGGTTGCGATGGTGAAATCCATCAAAATCCTATTGGTCATTGCCGCTTACCATGACTATGAAATTTGGCAAATGCATGTCAAAACAGCATTCCTTAACAAGAACCTCCAGGAAGATGTCTACATGACACAACCTGAAGGGTTTGTGACTCCAAAGGATGCCAACAAGGTATGGAAGTTGCAGAAATTCATTTATGGATTAAAGCAATCATCAAGGTCATGAAACATTCGTTTTGATGAAGCTGTAACGAAATTTGGCTTTGCTAAGAACGAAGGTAAGCCTTGTGTCTACAAAAGGTTTAATGGAAGTGCAGTTGTTTTCCTAATAGTATATGTTGATGACATATTACTAATTGGAAACGAAGTACCTATCTTACAGTCAGTTAAGGCATGGTTGGATAAATGCTTCTTTATGAAAGACTTGGGCGAGACAGCATATATTCTTGGAATCAAGATCCATCATGATAGATCTAAGAGAATGCTGGGCTTAAGTCAAAGTACATACATTGACAAGATACTGAAGAGATTCAGTATGGAACAGTCCAAGAGGGGATTGTTGTCGGTGTCACATGACATTCATCTTTCCAAGAAAATGTGTCTTCAGACACATGAGGAAAGAGAGAAAATGGCAAAGATCCCTTACGCATCCGCGATTGGGTCAGTCATGTATGTTATGTTATGTACAAGGCTAGATGTTGCTTATGCATTAAGTGCGATAGGCAGATATCAAGCTGATCCAGGAGACCGTCATTGGATGGTAGTCAAAACTATCCTTAAGTATCTGAGGCGTAAGGATATGTTCCTGGTTTATGGAGGAGATGAGAAACTAGTCATCAGATGACACGTAGATGCTAGTTTCCAAACTGATCAAGATGACATGAAGTCGCAGACTGGATACATCTTCAGTTTGAATGGAGGTGCAGTGAGCTGGAAGAGCTCAAAGCAAGGTGTGGTCACAAATTCTACAGTAGAGTCCGAGTATATCGCAGCTTCTGAGGCAGCTAAAGAAGCAGTATGGATGTGAAGCTTCGTGTAGACAGTGAGCTAGAAGAGCTCAATGCGAAGTCAACTTCTTTCTCTTCGATGCCTTGACCCGTTGCTAGACAGTAATCTTGAACTTTAAGCAAGTCCGCCTAATGCCAACGAAAAAGAAGCCTAAAGGGTCACACACTAAGTGTATCCAATTATCTCAAGTAGAATAAAGATTATTCTCGTACGTGGTTTAATAATTATTCAAGGAAACCTAAATCGTTTTAATGATAGAGGAAGAAGGAAATGAAAAACAAGATATACGCGCTGTGTATTAATGATTACACACTGTGTAGTTTTTCATGGAAAACAAGTACACGCCATGTATTAATGATTACACGTCGTGTAGTTTTCCAGTCGGGATTTTGAGGATATAATATTGTTTTATTAAATGATATTTATTATAATCAGCGTGGACGCATGTCAAGAAATTAATTATTCAACATGAGGGTTTTCAATAAGAGTTGATGAAATAAATAAAACGCATAACGTGTATATTTATTGTCACAACTCTATAACCTCAAACCCGATTATAAATATCCTCACAACCCCGACTCTTTTCCTAAGAGAATCGTTGTGCACAACAATTCTGGAGAATTCTCTCAAGACCGAAAGAACTCTGTTCTCCAAGAACACTCTCAAGACCGAGAGAGATTCACCTCCATCGGATCAAAGCGATCTAAGGCAGAAAACGCAAGGAACGGTTTCTTCACGCTAACACCCGGAGATTCCTTTGGCGACGTTCAGAGATACGTGGTGCACGTGTGGGTCACCGCTAGAGGAAGTCTAAACTTGGCTTCTGCGACGCAACGACAAATCACATCGGAACGTGGTCAGAAATATCAACGAAGAATGAACGCCATAAAATGTACTTCTTGTCAATTAATTAAATTAATTATAATCAATCTGTGACGATCCACATTTATGGTTCCGGGACTATTTTTTTTCTTTGTCTATTTCTGTGATTCGATCCGTGGAGTCTGGCATTTATCGTCGTATTGATCCCGGATTGATCATTACTAATGACAAAAAACCAAGTGAGCACATCCACCCACGAGCTTCCGCTGCGCCCGGGACCTTCAACATCTACACCCCCCTAAAATAATCAAAACCAACATTAGACTCATCCTAAACCCTAATCCCAACTCGAAAAGCAGTTAAGGTTCATGAGAGAAGGAAAATCGAGGGGAGAGAGAAAGGGGAGAAGAGAGAGAAAAATAAGAAAGAAGGAAGGATTTACCTCTTGAAAATCGCTTGAAAATGAGAGAGATAGAGCTTGAAATCAAAAAAGAGAGGGATGGAGCTCCCCTGTGCGTGCAAGGTTGGCCGATCGAGAGGGAAGAAAGAGAAGGGCCTTAGGGCTTTAAATTTGGGAGGAACACAATTGGAATTTCACAGTTTTTAGAAACTGGACAGTGCGCACGGTTAGCTCGCACGGCTTGGAAAACCGTGCAAGAGCCACTGAAAACACCTACACGACTCACCTGACTTAGCTGCATGATTTATCAAACTGTGCATCAACCGTGCAAAACCACTATTAAAGGTCTACAGCACTTCACACAGGTTTCACAAGGAAACTACTAGTTGTGCGTAAGTCGTGCGCCAAAACGTCAAGCAAAAGAGAAATCGCATGGTTTCTGCTGGATTCTGCATAGTTTGGATCCAACCGTACGCTACCTGTGCAGACAAACCATACAAGAACAAATTGAACTGGAAAAGTCCCTGCATGAGGGTCATAGTACAGTCTCCCCTAAACTGTACGCACTAACCGTGTGATATAGGAACATTTCAAGAATTTCAAATTCTAAAACAAAACTTCTCGAAAACTTAAATTACCTCAAAATAAGATAAAATAATATAAAATAATAAATAACAATGACATGAGAGTGTCACATCCCCACTAGTGTTCATCCCCATTCGACGGTCAGACATGAGACACCCTCGAGTTCCCCCCTTCATCGGTTCTAATGTCTTAGTTGGAGAACGGTTTTCATGGCCAGGCCTAACAAACTTGCCTGGGTGGCCCTCCAATGTTGGTTTGGTTCAGTTCTCCTCTTGCCATTTTGCCGACATGAAGCAAGTTGAAAGCATGTGCATTGTTTTTGTTATTCTTTATTTATGTGACATTATAGTTGGAGAACATTGTGACAAATTATAGTTTCAAACAGGAATACAGAGCATATTTGTCTGATTTATCTGCAGTTCTCAGGGCTTACATTATTCTAGGTTTAGAATTGTTTTATTCAAAACCAAACACAGCCTGAGGTTATGAAATGCTGAAAGGAAAGAAACAGACTAGTACCCTACATAAACAGCTGCGTTGACTATGTAACAGTCCTCATTTTTATCTCCCATTTCTTCCACCTGCACCCCACTGGAGCAAATAAGCCCACCATCCACCACTTCAAAACCCACAATCTTCCCACTGCAAAATCGAACAAATAATGCAGTTTCATCCAAGCAATCCCCTATTTCTTCTACCTAAATCCAAAACCCTAATCTGATATGAAAATACTCACTAAGGAAACACAGACTTCACCATCTCAGTATCCAGGGATTGCTTGAGGGGCTGTGGCACTCCGAGCTTGATCTGAAGTTTCATTTGATCGAATGTAACACCAGGTATCGACCCTGCACCGATCAAGCTTCAAAATTACGATCGCAATGCCATAACAGATGAAACCCTATTGCCTACCCTACCTCTTCGGAAAGCAGGGATTGAATTGGACGAGATGGCATCCCTACACGCCCGCATCGCAGCCGCTGTGACGTCTTGCCTGTGTGCACGAACACGCGCTCTGTGAATCTTTCTCTAAACCCTAATCCGTGAATAAGAAACGAAAGAAAACCGAAAGCGAGCAGTCGATGAAGCAGCAGAAGAGAGTTCGATCATCGCACCCGTGCTGGTCGTATCCCACGCCCATCTCGACAAACAGAAGCTTCATCGGGGGGTCAGATCCGGCGACGGTGGCTCCGGATTCTGTCTCACTTTCCATGATCGGCGCCCGTGCGCAGGCCCTGTCCGTGCGCCGGAGTCTCCACGGCCGGTGGCAGGGTCGGCTTCTGGGTTGAGGGAGTGAGGTTGGGCGCCGAAAATGCTTGGATCGGGGTAACGAAGCGCAGAAAGGATTCCGGCAAACAGAGGGCGGGGCTGGCCTGGGGCAAGCCGTCATCTGTTTTGCTCGATCCACACTCCAGCCATTCGCATCCTGCAAAAGCGATCTCCTCTTTCTTCTCCTCCCTCCCTACCTGATTATTTTCACTCGAATTAAAATATAGTTGTAATTAAATATTTTAATAAAACAAATTTCCAAAAAAAAAAAAACTATTCGCCGATCATACATCTCCATGCACCCACATTAACACTTAGTTTGGAGAGATTTTGGTAAAAGAAAATAAATAATTTTATAATTTATAAAAAAATGAAATGTAAAGAAATGAGTATGGTTTCTTTCATTTTGGATTGATAATTGAATAAAAGAAAAGAAATGATTTGAATTTATTTCATCTTATTTAGTTAAATTTTTTAACACAAAAATTAATTCATTTGTGATATAGAAAACATGGGTAATATTGGAAATTTTAAAAAATGAATTAACCATCGACAACACTTCCAAATCAACCCGATGTTGGGATGATTTAAAAATTTCTGTGGGAGAGAGATCTTTTCTCTCTACTTATATCCCTATAATTTCTATTCACTTAATTTCAGGTCATCAAACTAAGGAAATCAATTTCCTCCTCAATTTTCATTTCTTTTCTCCCCAAATCCACTCTGTCAAATGAATCCTAAGTGTATCATTCACCATCCACGTCATGGACGTCCATAACTTGATGGCGAGTGTACACATTAGTGAGTGTTGCTGGTACTCCATCATGGTCACGACCTTACATGACCATCAAGAGAATAATTATCCCATTAGTAGGTAATCAAATTAGCAATTCCTAAAAGGAGTTCACTCACTTAATAAAAACAACCACAACAAATGACTTGAAAACTCTACATAAAAATGTAGCAAATTGATCCCCAACTTTTTCTAGTTGGGCTTGAAGGCTAGTGAGAACACAAAACAAACACCACTTTCAGACAAAAATAGTCAGCGTGTTTGTGGCACAACCAATGCCCTAATAATAAAGGATGCCATGTGTGGTGAATAAAATAGTAGCCAAATTAAAATGATTGCAACCCTTTGTTTTTAAAGCTCTTAATAATGTATGTTGTTTGTTCCTGAATTATTAAGAACATTGCTTTTAAATATTTTTACATTAAATCAATTGAGATGTAAAATAGACATGCAGAAACTAGTAGTTATAGCTTGTCAATAAATAATGACGATTTCTTAGTGAGTCTTGGCGGTTTAAATCACCACCAATAACTTGGAGGTCGTTCATCATACATTACGATGATTTAAATCACTATGAATTGTGAAATGAAAATGTAATGGTTCGGACCCTATTGGCCTGTTACTTTGCATGTTTTGGGTGTTGGGGGTGTCGAGAGAAGGTTTGAGGGAAGATCAGTGGAGTTTGAGATGAAATTTCAGCTGGGGACTGGTTCTAAGTTGTAGAGGTATGTGTTGCACTATGAAAGGCCAGTTGGAAGGCTTGACTGCAACATGGTATTGGTGGTTGCGACGTAAGACCTTAGGAGGTCGGATCTAGTGGCCCTTCCATTTCAGGGACCCCTTCGACGTGGCCCTTGAGCTATATCATGGCTTTGGCCCAATGATTGGTTGAGATGAAGGGGTGGTTGATGATTTCAACATGGCCCCTATGGTTGTGGTGTGGAGTGTCTGGAGGTTACTATTAGGATTCTTCCATTTCGAGAGGCCATGCACCATGTTGCTCCCTCCACATCATGGCAGGGTTCGAGAGCCTAAAGGCTATGACACGGAGAGGATCCTTGCGCCATTGTCTTCCCCTAGATTTATCAGATATATGGTGGAATTGTGTCATGATCTTCTGTTTTTGCAACCTGGTTATATATTTAGGGGCTCCCCTGAATTCTATTCATTCACCCCTTTTCCCCTTAACTCTTGGGTGGCCTGAGTTTGATTTTGAGAGACCTTTCAACCCCTATTCCCTGTCTTTGATCCTCGATTTTGGGAGATTGATTATTAGTGATCAAAGGTGAATTCCCCCTCTTTCCTTCTTGGTTTCTTCTCATTCTTCCCTTAGGGATTCTCAAGGGCAATGTCAATTCAATTTGAGGGATGTTAGGGATTCAATTTTATTGAATATTGTTATGGTTTAGGTTGATTGAGGATTACCTTATGCGGTTGTGGTCTTGTCATTGTCTCTTCCTCTCGTACAATGGATTGAGATGCTTCGGTTGAGGTAGGGGGTTCGAGAATTCTCTTCCTTTATGTGTAAATTATTGGGGTTGCATGATTTTGTTTTCCATGGGTGAATAGTATGGATTGTGTGAACAAAGATAATGAACTGAACCTAATGGAAATTGATGATAAGGGAATGATTCACATGTGTTTACCTTCTTTCATGATTTTTCCTCTGTACTTGATGCATGTTGCTATTATTGTTGGAAATCATTGATGTTGTTGAGACTTGTGCATTAATGTTGTGATTTATTTGTTGGAACCACAAAAAGTTTAATAACTTAAAGATGACAATGAGTCGATTGTGTGGAAAAAGGGAATTAGCATGAAAGCATGTTTTTTATAAGGAAGAATATAAAGTGTTAGTTGATGAAATCTCTTATAATGTGATGTGAAATTACTTGTTGTGGTTGTGATTGTGTGGTTAATGTGGGGGTTATTGTGGGGTGATTGTTATAACTAGGTTCAAATATGTTGGTTGGTATGCATTGGGCAATGGGGCTACATTGGTTGGTATGTATTGGGAAGCGTATCTTTTTTGGTTAGCATGGGATGTATTGTAGGATGGTTTTTCAATGGTTGGTTGATGTTGGATGGGTTGTTAGCATGGGTTATATAGTGGGGCTACAATTTCCTTGCTTTGGTTGACAAGAGGTAATGTAGAGATTTTCATAGGATGATGGCATGACTGGTTGTTGTGGGCTTGCTTTGTAGTCATTCGGTAGTGGTGGAATTTGAATGGTAATGATAAATTTTGTAATTGGTGTGAGCTAGAATTTAATGAACGGTGAGTCGTGACTAAAATATCAATAAAATGTTAATGCGGTGGAAGTGGATGGAATTAATGTGGGTATCAGCTAAAAGTGGTTTGTTATTAAATATGGAAATTGAATGGATTAATGAAAGTAACATGGACAATAATGATAAATCTGGAAATGGTGTCATGGTAGACTAATAGGGATTTTTTGAATGTTTGTAGTGGTTGTTTTATGTGGGAAGTGGGATGGTTCGTATTGTTATAGTTGGCTGCAATGGAAGTGTGAGAAGATGGTAGTGTGGTGATGGTTGTGGGTTGTGATAGTGTTTTGTTGAAGTGAACCCTTTAGGCTTGGCTTGTGTGTGGTATATATACATGATGTATTTTCTTGATATTTCTTTACACACCCCACCTGAGTTGGATTACCTAACTGACACCCAAATGTTGTAGGTTTCGGGTGTTTTCCCCAACATCCAGGTTGGTGGGGATGGATAGCCAGCTACCCCCTCTTCTTTTCTCTCCTTTCTAGGTGTGGTATCATGAATTGACCATGTGGATGACATGATGAGATATTGTGGGGGCCATTCATGGTAGGTGGAGGGAATGAGGTTGAATTCCTCTATGTTCATAATACCCCATTATACTGGATATGTGATGTGTGGATGAGTTGTGGTATGTGGCTGTGAATATGGGATGATGAGGGTGACGTGGTTGTGGCTTGTGTCATGGTTGTGGTTATGGAATGGATGGAATGATTCTAGCATGTGATGTTGCACCCTATGGGAGGTTGGGGTTGGTAGGGTTGCAGTCTGACCCACATCAGTGTTGGAGGAATTGAGCACACAACATTTGAAATTGGGGCATGAGAGTGGAAAATCAGTGGGGAAGTGGTCATGGGATGCCTATTTTTATATATTCTTGATATTATGTTATTACTCTTAGATGTGATAGTTGGTGATTGAACCTTGGTGAGGCTGGTTGGTAGATGCCCAGATAGGTGATGGTTGATTCTTCTATTTATTCATTGAGGCATTAGTATGATTCTGCCACATTTTCATGGGAGGTCTTGATTATGATCCTACTGAGCATACATGTTATGCTCACCCTTTTATATATAAACAGTTTTTTTATGTTTCCAGGTAAAGTTCAGTGATTGATCTTGATAGTACCGGATTGGAGCTTGGTTTTTGCTGTGGAGTTATTTCCTTGGTTTGTATTGGTATTTTATCTTGGAATTTATATTTGTCTAAAACATTCATGCATTGTGGGATTATTGTGGATCTTGGTTTATTTATATTATGGTGTTTTTAAAGACCCTAAACCCAGTAGCCTCTAGCCGATGGTTACTTTATTACATTCACATATTATACAAGGAATCATATCCCGAAGGACCAAACAATTTAGTAGTTTTGGAAAACTAGATACATACTTGAAACATTCATTACAATTGAAATTATAAAATACAACATAATGATTCCCTTAAGAACACCATTATTCTCACAACTTATCCCTACATGTCAATCATAATATACATCTTGGTATCCTGGAAAAAATAAAACATAAGAAAGGGGAGAGATCATATGCTTAGTAAGGGTAATCTTAAAACGGAATCTATCATGAATAAATAAGCACAAACATTAAGGCAGGGTGAATAACTAAAACACAAGTCATTTAAATATAATCTTGAGCATAATATGACAAGAATAAATGATAATAAAATAATTCCATATAAATAATCACATGAATATTCTACTAATCAAATAATCACATGGAATATCAATAACTATTCTCATAATGAGGGAATGAATAATGTAGGACATCATAAACATATCATCAAAGCTTCGACCAAGACACCATATATAAATGGGTAAGTCTTCAACCAATACCTAAACTAGTTTGTTTCATGAGACCTACTGATGTATCAAGGGGATATAGTGGGTCTCACCCTTCACTTACTAAGTCCAATGCATTCCTCATATGAAAGGGGTGAATCATAAAAAACATAAATATTCATATTGGAAAACTATCATATGAAATGTGAATACTTTAACCATAAACCATGAATGGTATCAAAAAAGCACATCCACAGTCAAACTGATCATAAACCATTCAATAAAATATAGTATATGGTGTCATAAGAGATCAAACTCAATTAAGAAATCATGAAGTTGGTAAAATGATCTCATTTCGTATAAGTTAAAAAAACATTCCTTTTGTATTTTTCTGGAAAAGTCATAAAGCACGTCATTTGGAAAACGATAAAAAGACTCCCCTCAAACCGTTTTGTAAAAAGTAAAACATGGGTAAAGAAAATTATTTAAAAATTAATATGATAATAGTAAAAACATATTTGAATTTTTTTAAAAACATTGACATATAAGAGAAATATTCCCCAGTAAAGACTTAAATAGAAACAATCTTAATAAATGATGAGATTGTGAATTAAACTCTTACCTTAGGTCAGATTTCCTTTGTACGTGTCTGAAACTACTATATAGTGTTTTTAAACATATTATTAACTTATAATAGAATAATAATATTTATGAAATCATATATTATCCCCTTATAACATTTTACCACTCGTTTATTAATAATATTTTATTTATTTCACTATTTTCAGGTGTTAATTTTTGTGTTTTCTCATGCATGTTTTGTCTTGAAAGTCCCGGTTCTATTGCATAGAATATAGATCCAACATCTACAGAATAATATTAATATAATAAATATCATATTTAATCATTAAATAAATTTTTGGAACCATTATTGAATTTTGAACATAGATAATGAATCATATCAGTTCGTAGAGACGGTAAGTCGTACGTACGCACAAGTGATGATATCATTTTTATATGGTTGAAAGGGTAAGAAAGTGGATGGTATATTAATTTTATAGAATAGATATCATATCATAATTATATATATATATATATATATATCCTTTATTTCCGTCATTATGACCATCCTAGTAAAATGGAAATGAAAACAAATTACACCATGACATAGAGATGGTAAGGAGTACGTACACACGCATGGGACTTTTGTTTTTCATAGGATGGATAAAAGGTATAATATCGTTGTCCCATAATTAATAAAATATAAGAATATATATGATACTTTATTTATTAATTTATCATGGAAACGACACATGAAGAGGAATTACAAGAAGAAATGAACTTGAATGAGTTGGTAAAAATGATTACCTCTTCTTCGGAGGCCTTCCTTAATATCTCTTCTTAAGGGGTATAGGGTTGGTCTTTTTTGTAAGATCAGGATCTCTAGAATTTGGATAAGGATATTATAAATATAAATGGGAGGGTATATTTCAATCCATAAGGCTCACTGTGGTGTGAATAAATAAGGGAATAAGTGCCCTTTTGTAATTGAGGTGAGGGGAACTTTTGAAAACTTTCAAAATATTAAATTAATATAAATTAATTTTCAATTAAAATGAATCCAAAGTGATTTATTTTGAAGATAAGATGATTATGGGTCTAAATAATCTCAAAAACTAATTTTTAGACAAGTTTAACTCACATTCTTACCCTTATCTTTTGGCTTTAACCCTTATTTAATCCCTTTAACTTTTACTGTGACAACATGGATTTTAAATCTTTGAGGGGTAACTAAACATAAATTAATCATGGATAAAATTTTGAACCTTATCTAAATCATGTGGACAAATTTTATATTTTTATAAATTTTATATCATTTAATAAAATATTATTTATTTTAATATGTTGGACTCCTCATGTATTAATCATGTTTTAATGATCACAAATATCATCAATGATCACAAATCTCATTCAACCTAGTTAACTCCTAATTTATATCCAATCATGTGTATTTATGTTTCAAGTTTATTCATGCTTTATAATGGTTAAGCTCAATCCATTTCATGCATATTACTGTTTAAGTCTGAATACCGTTATTTGCCTAAGTACAAGACACCATAAAGCCTGACACCATGAAGCCTGACACCGTGAAGCCTGACACAGTAATCTAGACACCGTAAGCAAGACACTGTGAGCAAGAAACTGTAAGTGAGACACCATGAAGACAAGACACAGTAAGAAAAACACCGTAAGCGAGACACCGTGAAGACAAGACACCGTGAGCAAGACACTGTGAGCAGGACACCATGAGCAAGACACCGTGAGCACGACACCGTGAGCAAGACACCGTGAGAAAGACACCGTAAACAAGACACCGTGACACTCAGACCATGAAACTCAGACACCGTGTGAAGGAGACACCATTTTCATAACATACTGTGACACTGTTTCTTAAACTATTTTGTCGTCTTTCAATTTAATGTTTAACGGTCATATTTGATGCCTTTAATGCACTGACATAATTAATGTTTCTTTGTAGACATAGTACGAGGTACGAGGTACGAAACACATGGAACCTGTCAGCTAAAACACATGCATTCAAAGATAAAGAGTAGAGAGTTCCCAACAACCACATCACGTGATACTAAATGAAAAACAAACCTGTGAGCACAACCGCGAATAACACATTGCAAGATTTTCAAAGAAAGCATTGTCTCATACATGCAATACGACACTACTGAAGAACATACAAAGTACACTGGAATCCAGAGAACATCTTCACATTATCAACACTCGTGGAGAACACAAGCTGAATTACGACACTCTTTTTTTCAAGACAAAAACCAGATAAGGACTCAGAAGCATTTTTGTTTAATCATAGGAGTCCAGAGCTGCACTTCAAATCACTAGAGCATTATAAACTCATATCTACTCTCTCTCAGTGATTCTTTTACTTACTTTTGAGCAGTGTGTGCACTCTTCATATTCCATACACACACTGAATCCTGTGCTAAACTGAAGGATTTCTAAATCCTTACACTGAAATCTTTATACTTTTGTTTACCCACGACAACTGTGGAAGAGGTCCCTGTGTGTCCTGGTTATTATTTTTGTTTACCCACGAAAACTGTGGAAGAGGTCCCTGTGTGACCTGGACAGTCTGTGTACTGTTGTTAACCCTGATCCAGGGTGTGGATCAAAGTTTATTTATATAAAATGCTTGGTGTAAGGTGATCACCAAGTGGAGTGGATTAGGTCTCGACTTGAGATGAACCACTTGTTTCATATCCGCTGTGATATTTAAATTTAGTCTTCTCTGTTTTACTGCTTTATTGCATAATCCAGAAAACTCTAATTTCACTTTGATAGTTATTATTGGAAAGAAGTTATAACTAATTTGTCTTAGTAGTATAACTTCAAAAGTAATATTAATAATACATATTAAGATTACTGAGAATTAGTCAATCTTATAAGAAGTTGTTTAAACAGTCAAACTCTTATAACAGTATAACCTTGATTAACTAGGTTGTATCTATTTTTGGGAAAGATAATTTATTTTAAAACAATATTTTTGTAATAGAAAATTTTATAGTTACTCAATTCACCCCTCCCCTCTTGAGTAAACTACTTCGACCAACATTTGGTATCAGAGGTTGCTTTATTAGGACTCTGTGTACTCTTACTCGACTATGATTGTAGTTGTACTTTGAAGATCTGTAAATTTTTGTTAATTCTAAATTTCTAGATTTTTTAAAGTAATTTGTTAGTATGGATAATAGATTGGAAAGTGTTGTAACCAATAGACCACCATTCTTTAATGGAACCGATTATGCTCAATGGAAAATTAAAATGAAAGTGCATCTAGAGAGTATGAGCTTTGAAATTTGGTCATCCATTATAGATGAATACAAACTCCCTGTGACTGATAGAATTACATGGGATGAACCTACAAAACTTGATTACAATAAAAATTGCAAATCCATGAATGCTCTGTACTATTCCTTAGGAGATGAATAATTTAATAGGATTTCTGCTTGTAAAACTGCCCATGAAATTTGGGATACCTTGTCTGTCTCACATGAAGGCACATCTAGTGTAAAGGAAATGAGACTTAATACTTATACTATAAAATATGATAATTTTAAAATGAAACCTGATGAGCCTATTTCTGACATGTATCTCAGGTTCAATGAGATTGTCAACACAATGATTTCTCTTGGAAGAGAAGTCACTGCCAAAGAACAGATCATGAGAATCCTTAGATGTCTACCTGACAGATGGAGGGGAACCTCTGTCTCAATTAGAGAATCGTGCGACATCAGAAAGCTACCTGTAAAAGAACTCATTGGGAAACTGATGATGTATAAGGAATAGATGAAAGTCAACAAAGAAGACAAGGATGAACCAAAGAGGAAATATGTAGCATTCAAGACCACCTTCTCAAAGCACAAAGACAAAGGGAAACTGGAAGCTTCTATAGAAAGTTCCACCACTGAACAATCATCACCTGATAGTGATGAGGAGATGGCTCAACTGGCTAGAAGATTCAAACAATTCTACAAAAAGAATAACTTTTTTAGAAATCCCAACTTCAAGGGAAAGTATGATCTAAAAGGAAACTGGAAAAAGGACTGGAAAAGAAGTGACAAAACTGATGAAATTGTATTCTATAAAAGCGCAAAGGACATATAAAGGATGATTGTCCAAAGATAAAGTATAAGAAGAAATATTAGGACAAGGATAAGAAGTACAAAAAGGAAATGAAGGCAACTTGGAGTGACTCTGAGGATAGTTCAAGTGACTCAGAGACATCACATGATGAACAGGCTAACAAAGCCAATATGTGTTTTATGACAAACACATCTGAGGTAACACTGAACTCTTCTGTACATAATTCATACTATTCTGAAGAGGAAAGTGACTCTGAAAATATGACTAATGAAGAAATGTTTGAATATTGCAACATGCTTGAAGAGACATGCAATGAATTAAAAGATAAATATAAATCATTTAAGAAATAACATGCTCTCACTATAAATGTAAAATCTGAACTTACTACTTAAAAGGAGAAAAATGATCAGCTGCTCAAAGAAAAAAATGAATTAAAAATGTCCAATGAGCAATTAAAAAGTGACTTAGAAAAGTTTACTAATGGTAAAAATACCCTTACCCAAATTCTAGGAAAACAAATTGCCCCCAAATATAATACTGGAATTGGTTATCAACCTGGTAAAAGAAACCTTGGTAGAACGAATTTTGTTTAAAAATTTAGGACATATAATTTTGTTCCTAATTTTGGACACAACTCAACTAGTTCAAGTCATGATACATACTCTACCGTTTCAAGTTTTTTTGGACCAAATACAGTTTATTTTTCAAACACTTTATATAATGATTATAGGAAACCTATGAGACAAATATGGGTTCCTAAAGCACTTATTACTAATGTTACTGGACCCAAACAAGTATGGGTACCAAAATATGTCTTTGCTTGATCATGTTATAGGAAAACTGCTTAAAGAGATCCTACAAAAATCTATGGTACTTGGACAATGGATGTTCAAGGCACATGACATGAGACTACTCATGCTTCAAGAACCTGATAAAAGTAGATAGAGAACATGTCACATTTGGTGTCAATGCCAAAGGGAAGATCATTGGCTTAGGCCAGATTGGTAACTCTGAATCGATTTTAATTTCTAAAGTACTATTTGTTAATGGCTTAAAATATAATCTGCTTAGTATCTCACAATTATGTGATGATGGATATCATGTTAAATTTGAAAATGATTCCTGTAATGTCTTTAATTCTAAAGATGAATTAGTATTTTCTGTATCAAGGAATGAGAATTTTTATTCTGTTAATTTAGATTCCTTAGCTTCTCAAAATGTTTCATGCTTAAGCATATTTCATAAAGAATCTTGGCTCTGGAATAGGAGACTAGGACACTGTAATGTTCACTCCCTTAGAAAGCTAACTAGAAAAAGACTAGTTGAAGACTTACCCAAACTTGAGTTTCCAAACAATAAAGTGTGTAATCCCTGTCAAAAGGGAAAACAACACAAAATCTATTTAAAATAAAAGAAAGAAGTTTCTACTTCTCAACCTCTCGAATTAGTTCACATGGATTTGTTTGGACCATCTAGAGTTTCTAGTTTAAATGGGAAGCACTATGTTTATGTTCTGGCAGATGATTTTTCTAGATATACCTGGACCTTCTTCATGGCTCACAAAAGTGAAGCCTGCTCTTATTTTACTAAGTATGCCAAGTCTGTAGAAAATATTAGTGGCCTTAAAATTAAATATTTAAGAAGTGATCATGACCGTGAGTTTGAAAATCAAGAGTTTGAATCCTTTTTATCACAAAATTTTTATAGTCACAATTTCTCTGCCCCTAGAATACCTTAGCAGAATGGTGTTGTAGAAAGAAGAAATAGAACCCTGCAAGAAATTGCCAGAACAATTCTTAGTGAATATGACTTACCTATTTACTTTTGGGATGAAGCTGTTAATACAACATGCTACATAATCAATAGAGTCTTGATTAGAACAATTATCAAAAAGACCCCGTATGAACTCTGGAACAATAGGAAGCCTAAAGTTAATTACTTTAGAGTTTTTGGTTGCAAATTCTTTATTCTCAACACTAAGGATAATCTTGACAAATTTGCATCCAAAAGTGATGAAGGAATTTTCCTAAGTTACTCAATATTAAGTAAAGATTATAGAGTATTCAATAAGAGAACTAAATGTGTGGAAGAATCTGTTCATATCATGTTTGATGAAACAGATCCACATGAGCCTAGAACCATCCTAGAAAATCTGGAGGATGATGTATCAAATATGAACATCAACTCAAAATCCTCAAATTCCTCTGTGAAAGAATCTGTGAAAACTTCTAATTCTACAAATTCTCTACAATCGAGTCATAATGAACCAAAATATGTTGATGAAACTGAAATCACAAGTCCCACTTTTTCTAGAAAGGTTAGAACCCTTAAAAACCATCCCTTAGATGTTGTTGTAGGAGACTTAGAGAAAGAAACACAAACTAGAGCTTCTCTTAGAAATCAGGTTGAACATCAAGCCTTATTGTCACAACTTGAACCTAAAAACATTGATGATGCCATCAATGATGAATTTTGGATAATGGATATGCAAGAAGAACTTAATCAGTTTGAAAGAAACAAAGTTTGGAAACTTGTTGAAAGACCCAAGGACACTTTCATCATAGGCACTAAATGGGTGTTTAGAAATAAGGTAGATGAAGCTAGAAATATATTTAGGAATAAGGATAGATTAGTTGCACAAGGATATAGTAAAGAAGAAGGAATTGACTATGAAGAGACCTTTGCTCCAGTATCCAGACTTGAAGCCATCAGAATCCTACCTGCTTATGCCGCACATCTGAATTTCAAACTATATCAAATGGATGTTAATAGTGCATTCTTAAATGGGTATATAGCTGAGGATGTCTTTGTTGAACAACCCCCTGGATTTATAAATACTCATTTTCCCAATCATATTTTCAAACTATCAAAAGCTTTATATGGTTTAAAACAAGCTCCAAGAGCTTGGTATGATAGATTGAGTACTTTTCTTATTTCCAAAGGTTTTAAAAAAGGAATAGATGATCCTACACTCTTTATAAAACGAATTTCTAATGATGTTTTAGTTGTTCAAGTCTATGTAGATGATATTATTTTTGGATCTTCAAAAAATTCATTATGTATTGAATTTTATAAAATGATGCAAAATGAATTTGAAATGAGTTTAATGGGTGAACTAAAATTCTTTCTTGGATTTCAAATCTTTCAACATAATGATGGAATTGTTTTAAATCAAAGTAAATACACTAGAGATCTTATAAAACATTTTGGATTGGATAGAACTACAAGTAGTGACACTCCCATGAGTACCACCTGTAAGTTGGATCTTGATGAAGATGAAAAATAAGTTGATCAAACCACTTATAGAGGAATGATTGGAAGTTTACTCTACTTAACTTCTAGATGTCCGGACATTATGTTTAGTTTGTGTATGTGTGCTCGTTTTCAAGAAAATCCTATAGAATCTCATTTAAATGCTGTAAATAGAATTTTCAAATACCTCAAGCATACACCCAATATAAGACTGTTCTATCCTAAAGGAAAATCATTTGAACTAGTTAGTTATTCTGATGCTAACTTCGGTGGCTGTAAGTTAGATAGAAAGAGCACCTCTGGAACATGTCACCTTTTAGGCAAGTCACTAGTATCATGGTGTAGTAAGAAACAAAATTCTGTTGCATTATCTACTGTAGAAGCTGAATACATAGATTCTGGAAGTTGTTGTGCACAAATTTTGTGGATTAAATACACATTACAAGATTATGGATATCAATTCAGACATGTACCAATAAATTGTGACAACACAAGTACTATTAACATCTCAAAAAATCCTATTTCACATTCTAGGAAAAAACATATTGATGTAAGACATCACTTTTTGAGAGATCATTATCAAAAAGGTGATATCACCTTGGAATTCATTGGTACTAAATATCAACTTGCTGATATATTCACTAAACCATTAAATTCTGAGATAATAGACTACATCATACATGATCTTGGCATGATAAATCTCAAATAGATACCTTACTTGTCTTACTGTTCAATATTTTACTATGTTTTACTTTACTGTTTCATGATTACGGTTTCTCAGTTACTGTCTCTCATGTTTACGGTCTCACTGTTAGCAATTTTTACTTATGGTCTGACACTTATTGTCTCACCGTAACGCGCACTAAAAAGTTCACTTACTGTCGCACCGTGATGACCGATCACTGTCTCACCATGACGTTCACTTACTGTCACACTGTGATGACTGCTCACTGTCTCACCGTAACAACCATTCACTGTCTCACCGTGAAAATTCTTTATGATTTTCTTTAAACCCGTATCGCAGTAATTTTTATTTCACCTATTTTACTTTCCCACATTTTTATTTTTGTGACGTTTGACATTCCCAAATGATAAAACAAAAAGTTTCACTCAGTTCTTCACTCGGATTATCTCTCGTTTCGAACCCTTTCAACCTTGCAACCCCTTATCTCTTTCTCCCTCACTCAAACCTTCAGTGGATGCCAAGAATGAAACGTTCATAATTATACACACCTGAGAAGCACCACCTGAAGAAGAAGAGGATAACACCTAAGCTGACGCCCGAAGGACCTTTGAATCCGAACCTGATAAATCGTAGTGTTGTACCTGAGAAAGAAATCTGCCCCGAATGGATTTTTTCTAGAAAATCTATAGTCCTGGAAGTGTTAAAAGAACAAGGATGGTTAGAATGGTTCTCAAGGGATAATAGACCCATATATCTGAGGTTAGTAGCTCAGTTCTACCAGTACACACAGTTCTCTTTTGACTCTGGTGAAATTTATGTTGTGAGGAGCTGGATTGATGGACAAAGATGCTCCTTCTCGTCGAGGTTATGGGCTGCATGACTTAGGATACCTCATGAAGGAATTTTTGATTATTATCAGAGAGAACCTCCACCCACAATTAATTTCTTTGACCTTGAATATGCTCTAAAAAAACTAACCAGAAATGGAACCAAGAGAAGGGCCATCACTGCAGAACTTGATGGAGAAACAAGACTGCTGTTTAAATTTTTTCAAAATCTGGTTAGTACAAGAAAAGGTGACTTTGCTGTATTAAAGTATCAAGATGTGTTTTTAATTCATCTTATGAAGAATGGATACAAGATTAACCTGTTCAAGTACATCATTCACCATATGTGCGAGTTGATCAAGGTTACATCCAAGTCCACTTCTTTGTTCTACTCTTGGCTGATATCAACCATGCTTGTTGTAAAAGGCATAATTGTACCTAATGAAGAAGTGCTTATGGACTGTGAGTACTGTCTCTCTAAAGCCACTATCAGGAGAATGAAGATAAATTAGAATCCTTGGAAAAAGGAGTGGGTGGAAGACAATGATAAGGTTTATGAGAAGTTTAATCCTGTGGATTATCCATCAAGGCCGAAAGACATTTCTGATCCTGGTTTGGAACCAAATGAACTTGGTGAGTATTCAGAAGAAGATGAAGAAGAAGCTAAAGTACCTCATAGGGAAGAATTTTTTGTTGAAGAAGAAAGGACTATTGTTCCTCCTATTGTTCTTGAAAAAGAAGTTCCTACCCCTAGTGAAGATGTTAATCTGGAAATCCAACCCAAGGCTGAAAAATAATCAGGTGTGACAGAATCTGAGCAGCAAGCCATGGAAGAGTCTATAGTAGAAGAACTCCCTGGTGTGAAAGAAGAAAATCTAGAATAACTCCCTATTATGAAAGAAGTGAATCTGGAAGAATTCCATGTGGAACATTCTGTTCCTGAAATAATACCCTCTGCTGAAGAGAGGATGGAGATAGCCTTTCAGCTAGCTAGAAAAGAGATGAATTAGGAACTTAGAGATGAAATTGTGGATTTAGACCAAGCTCATGAGCCTCTCAATCCTGAAAAGGAAACACCTGTTGAGGGGGAGGAAACCCAAAATCTTGAGTCTGATGAATACTCACATCCAACTGAGTCATGTCCTATGGACACTCAATACAAATTTCATAGTTTTTATGATGTGAGTGAGTCTCAGTAGGTTACTACAACCGGGCTTGATCTCTCCTCCCTATTTCAGTTAAAGTTAGTTTCTATCTTTTCCCCTGAGAAGGAACCAGAACCAGAACCTGCCACTCTACCAATTCCTGCACCTGAGCCTTTACCTGAACAGATGCCCTTTGTTAGTAAGAATTATTTGAAGGAATTTGGAGATACTATCTTATCTGGAGTTGAGAAGCTTATGAACTCCCAACCTCATGCTGTGACAAATATGAGTGAGAGAGATGCCTCACTGATTTTGGAAAAGATCATTTGGTATATCCAACCTAAAATGGTCCATGAAATTCAAGAAGTTCAATTTGAAAATAATTTTCTTAGTAATGAAGTCACAACCCTGATAAGCATGGTGGAAGACATGCAGAAAGAGCTGCATTCGAGATCAGAGCTTGCTACTGCTCCTCTAGAACCCACTATTTCTCAAATCTCTCGAGATGTTGTGTCTAAAATTCACCCTTATTTGTTATCCTTCGATGAAAATATTGCAGAAAGGAACAAATAGTTGTTGAAGAAAATGAGAGATCTTGTGGTGAACCTGAATAAACTCACTAATGAGTACACTGTTTGTCTTCAAAATGTACTGAATCAGCTCAAATCTCTGACCACAACCATCAAAGATTCTAATACCTCTAGTTAATCCTCTACACCTTCCTTGGATAGTACTTTCCTCAGATCTATAGTCAAATAAGAACTTCAGAATTCTTTCAGTGGCTTCAATGTGACTTCTTTCTCTGAAGTTGTCAAGAACAGTGATAGAGTGCTTGACCTTGTGCAAATTCATTCCAATATTGCAAATGATGCCCAGCATGAGATTTCTAAGAAAGTGGATTTCTATTTCAACTGAATTTTCTCCAAGAATAATATGAACAACCACTTCAAATACCTTATAGAGAATCTATTAATTCCTTCTATAACTCAATCCTTCAAAAACCAAGTCCAAAAGATAACCGAGTTTACCAGATTGTTGGACAAGTTCATGGAAAAAAAAGATGACTTTGAAAAAGCCATGTAGTATGGTGGAGAAATTATTGCAGACTTCATCAAACTCCTGAGACCTTATCTTCATGTCCAGAGTACAACAATTGTTTCTCCAGCAGCTGCACCTCTCAGACCTAGACTGCCTACATTCACCTCTGTCTTAGCCACAACTACCATGTCTGTTGTCCAAGCTCTCAGTCAGATCAGGCCTGTAATTCTTGATCAGCAAATACCTAGATCTTCTACTGCTCCTACCTTGGCTCCCTCAGTCTTTGAAGGTCTCCCTTTACCCTCTCTATCTACCACCTCTCTGCCTTATTCAACATCAACCACCCCTATGGCTTCCTCTTCTGCTACTGATAAAGGCAAAGAGAAGGCCAATCCCTGAAGAAGACCAGTGCTTACTAATTTTTGATGGGGATGTCATTATTCTTGTATTTCTCCTTTATTTTGTACTGAACTATTTACTCTTAATAGAATGTGCACTGTTTACCCTCTCTTTCTTTCTACTTTTTGATAATCCCAAAAGGGGGAGAAGTTTCTGCCTAAAGTTTCTATATGTTATTTTCTCTATAGTTGCATCAAATTTAATCTTTAACTATGCATGAGTTGTGATCATTAAAAGGGGGAGATTGTTGGAATCCTCATGTATTAATCATGTTTTAATGATCAAAAATCTCATCAATGATCACAAATATCATTCAACCTATTTAACTCCTAATTTATATCCAATCATGTGTATTTATGTTTCAAGTTAACTCATGCTTTATAATGGTTAAGATCAATCCATTTCATGCATATTAATGTTTAAGTCTGAATACTGTTATTTTCCTAAGTACAAGACACCATGAATCTTGACACTGTGAAGCCTGACACTGTGAAGCCAGACACAGTAAGCCAAACACCGTAAGCAAGACACCGTGAGCAAGACACCGTAAGCGAGATACCATGAAGACAAGACACCGTAATCAAGACACTGTGAGCAAGACACCGTGAGCAACACACCGTGAGAAAGACACCATGAGCAAGACACCATGATAAAGACATCGTAAACAAGAAACCATGACACTCAGACCGTGACACTCAGACACCGTGTGAAGGAGATACCGTTTTCATAACATACTGTGACACCGTTTCTTAAACTATTTTTTCGTCTTTCAATTTAATGTTTAACGGTCATATTTGATTCCTTTAATGCACTGACATAATTAATGTTTCTTTGTAGACATAGTACGAGGTACGAGGTATGCAACACATGGAACTTGTCAACTAAAACACATGCATTCGAAGATAAAGAGTGGAGAGTGCCCAACAACCACAGCGCGCGATACTGAACAAAAAACAAGCCTGTGAGCATGACCGCGAAGAACACACTGTAAGATTTTCAAAGAAATCATTTTCTCATGCATGCAATCCGACACTACTGAAGAAAATATGAAGTACACTGGAATCCAGATAACATCTTCACATTATCAACACTCGTGAAGAACATAAGCTGAATTATGACACTCTGTTTTTCAAGACAAAAACCAAAGAAGGACTCAGAAGAATTTCTGTTTAATCAAAGGAGTCCAGATCTGCACTTCAAACAACTAGAGAATTATAAACTCATATCTACTCTCTCTCAGTTATTATTTTACTTACTTTTGAGCAGAGTGTGTACTATTTATATTCAATACACACACTGACTCCTGTGCTAAACTAAAGGAATTCTAAATACTTACACTGAACTCTTTATACTTTTGTTTACCCACTACAACTGTGGAATAGGTCTCTGTGTGGCCTGTTTATTATATTTGTTTACCCACAAAAACTGTAGAAGAGGTCCCTGTGTAACCTGGACAGTCTGTGTACTGTTGTTAACCCTGATCCAGGGTGTGCATAAACGTTTATTTATATAAACTGCTTGATGGCAGGTGATCACCAAGTGGAGTGGATTAGGTCTTAGCTTGAGACTGAACCACTTGTTTCATATCTTCTGTGCTATTTAAATTTAGTATTCTCTGTTTTACTGCTTTATTGCATAATCCAGAAAACTCTAATTTTACTTTGATAGTTATTCTTGGAAAGAAGTTATAACTGATTTGTCATATTAGGATAACTTCAAAAGTAATATTAATAATACATATTAAGATTATTGATAATTAATCAATCTTCTAAGAAGTTGTTTAAACATTCAAACTCTTATAACAGTATAACCTTGATTAACTGGGTTGTATCTATTTTTGGGGAAGATCATTTCTTTTAAAACAATATTTTTGTAACAGAAATTTTTATAGTTACTCAATTCACCCCTCCCCTCTTGAGTAAACTACTCCGACCAACATAATATAACATTATTGACAATTTTTACACTATTCATTATATTAAATTTTACAAAAATCCATAAAATAAGATATCTTCAAACCAACACTTTTAACATATCACTAAAATGTAAAAGTAATCTATAAAATTTATGGACAACATTAATTATCAAAAAATATATTTATTTTAATATTTTTATAATCATATATTTGATATTCCCATTAATTAAACAATTACTCCATCATTATTGTGTAAGCCTTTAAGGTAATTATTTATTTCATAAAAATTAAAAATAAATTATTACGATGAAGATAAAAAATTTATCTTTTAAATGAATATTTATATATGGAGATATGGTTTGAATAACCACATATTAAAATTTTAATACTTATTAAAAACATGAGTATGACATATTTGACTTTTCTTAAAATAAAATACTATAAAAGGCTTAAAGTCATCCAAGTGGATTCAAGTGGCCATAAAATTATCCCAAGGATGATTTTGGTTGATACTTACTCATAAAATAAATCATTACAAGTTTTATGGTAATTTTATCATATTTATAATATCAGTTTTACTCTTAATTACTCAATTTACCCTTAATCGTGGTAATTAAAATTACTAAGTTTACTATTCATATTATCAAAAAATAAAAGAGAAATATTTACTAAATTTTGAACTTTATGATTCCAAATATGGAATCCATTTTCAGAAATTCAAAATGCATAAATAGCTAAAATTAATTTAAAATCAATCACGTAGACGAGGCGAGAAAATAGATGTTTGAAATTTTTTTACATCCACATTCAATATAAAAAAGATTTCAGTGGCCTTAATTGAATTAATAGATGTATTGTTTATCTAATGTTACATCAAAACTAATTTAATCTATAATTTATCATTATAATTTTTTAGATGAAAGGTTAATTTTCAACTAAAATATAGTACTTTTTTACTATTCATCAAAAATAAAACATATCAGAAAAATACTAAAAAATTAAAAAAAAGTAAATTTTGATATTCTAATTTAAAAAATTAATTTTATATTTTCAAATAGAATTTATAAAAGTGTCAAAATTTAGTTTTAAAATAAGTGTTCCATTAAATGGTGGTAAAACTGCCTTTAGAAAAATATAGCCTTTTAATGTGTAAAATTGGATTAATTCTTATCTTATGCCTATAAAATATTTTGGATGAATGTCAAAAAAATTGATTGAATATATATAAATTTTATAATGTGGTTAATATTATTCATTTTCTCCATTTTAACAGTTAGGTTATAATAATTTTTTGTTAAAGTTGAGTGTTGCAAGCAACGTAAGCTATCGAAGAAACTAGATTTATTTAAGAAGATACATACCATAAAATCTTGGGGTGTTATATTATTCCCTCCTTTGAAAATTTTAATCCTCAAAATTTTCATTAATGTTACCTTCTAAAAAAATGATAGCGGTTCTTCTTCATAACATCCTTATGTTCCCTTGTCGCTTCTTCTATTTTATGGTTTCTCCAAAGAACCTTTACCAGTCGAGTCATCCGATTCCTCAACACTTGATCTCTTGCTTCAAGAATCTAGATTGGATATTCACAGTAATACATACCATATTCCAATTCTATTTCTTCATAGGTGAGTACATGCATTCGGTCTGGCATGTACTTCCTTAACAATGATATGTGGAACACATCATGATCTTTGGAGAGAATTGGTGGAATTTCTAAATGATAAGACACAGTTCTACATTGTTTAAAATTTTCAAAAGGTATGATGTACCTGGGTATTATTTTACCTTTATTTTTGAATCTTATAACACCCTTCCATGAAGATACCTTCAAGAAAACATGATCTCCTGCTTTAAATTTCAAATCTTTCCTCTAGTTATCAGTAGGGATATTTTTCCTACTTTGAGCTGCTTTGATATGGGTTTGAATAGTATTTATCTTTTCTGTTGTTTCCTCAATAGGTTTTGGGCCTACAAGTTTCCTTTTACCAACTTCATCCCAATAAGTTGATGTATGGCATATCTTTCCATATATCGCTTCATACGATTCCATTTGAATACTTGAATGAAAGCTATTATTATAGAAAAATTATACCAAAGGTAAATACTGATCCCACATACTTTGAAAGTCAAGTTAGAATGACCTCAATATGTATTCTAAAGTTTGGATAGTCCTTTTTAATTGTCCATCAGTTTGAAGGTGACAAAGAATGCTCAAATAAAGTTTGGTACCAAGGGACTTCTGAAGTCCTTTCCAAAATTTTGATGTAAATAGTGGATTACGATCAGGCACAATTGCAAGTGGTGAACCATGAAGTCTTACAACTTCATTAATATAGATTTGTGCAAGGAGATTTAGTGAAAAATATTCCCTTGTGGCGAGGAAGTGTGCAGATTTGGTAAGTTGATCAATAATAACCCATATTTCATCATTCTTTCTTAGAGTATTTAGTAATCCAGTGAAAAAGTCTATAATAATTTCATCCCATTTCCACATAGTAATAGGCAGTGGCTGCATGAATCCTCTAGGATACTGTCTCTCAACCTTCACTTGTTGACAAACTAGACATATTGACACATAGTCAACAATTTCCCACTTCATATTATCCTACCAAAAAGGTTCCTTCAATTCTCTATAAATATTAGTGCTACCAGGGTGTATAGAGAAATTTGAGCTATGAGCATCATCCAATAATTTCTTTTTTAGTTCAGTGTAGAGGGAACACAAAGTCTCTTTCTAAATTTCAAAATTCGTTCTTTGTATATGAAGTCTGCCAATTTTATATCATTCACAACTTTTATTTTGTTTGGAAATTCTCATCATTAGAATGATTACTTTTTATAATTTATAATAAAGGTGATTTGTAAACCATTTTATAGAGGAGTGATGTTTCCCATTCCTTAATAATTCTCATATCCATCTTTATTAGATCCATGAACATAATATCCCTATTAATATTCATTTTATTCATAACTCTATGATCCTTCTTGCTCAATGCATATGCTACCTTATTTTCTTTCCCTAGGTGGTAGTATATTGAAAAATCATAATCCTTGAGTAGCTTGATCCATCTCATTTTCCTAATATTGAGTTATTTATGTGAGAATATATATTTCAAACACTTGTGATCTGTATATATCTCACATCTTTCACCATAGAGATAGTGTCTCCATATCTTCAGAGAAAATATTAAAACTTATAACTTAATATCATGAGTTGGATAGTTCTGTTCATGAGTTTTTAACTGCCTTGATGCATAGGCAATAACTCTATTATTCTACATAAGGACACAACCAATTACTTTCTTTGATTCATAACTATAAATCACAAATCCACCATTTCCTGATGAGAGAGTTAAAATCAGATCATTGACAGATTTTATCTTCAATTATTCAAAACATTCTTCACATTATTTTATCCATAAAAACTTAACCCATTTATATATGATCTTGGTTACGGGTTAGCCAATGGGGAAAAATTCTGAATGAAATGTCGATAGTAACCTAATAAACCAATAAAACTATGTAACTTATTTATGGGTGTTGGTGAATACCATTCTTGTATTTCCTTTGTCTTTACATGATCAATAGAGATTGTGTCCTTAGAGACAATATGTACAAGAAAATAAATTTCCTAAATCAATAATTCTTACTTGCTAAATTTACCATATAATTCTTTCCTTCCAAAGAATCTCAAGGACCATCCACAAGTGATTCTCATGGTCTTTATAGCTTTTAGAATACACTATAATATCATCAATGAATACCAAAATAAAATCATCAAGATATTCCTTGAATACTCTATTCGTTAAATCCATAAAAACCAAGGGTACATTAGTCAATCCAAATGGAATTACTGTAAACTCATAATGTCCATACCTCATCCAAAAAGCTGTCTTCAGAATGTATTACTTCTTTACTTGCAATTGATAATATCCAAAATGAAGGTAAATATTCAAACAAAATTGAGTGTCGTGAAGTTTATCAAATAAATCATCAATGCGAGGAATAAGATACTTTTTCTTTATTACAATAGCATTTATTTTCCTATAATAAATACATGGCCTCATAGATCCATCATTCTTCTTAACAAAGAGATCAGGGGCTCCCCATAGAGAAACACTAGGGTGAATAAATACTTTTTACCCAACTCCTCTAGTTATTTTATTAGCTCCACTAATTCCACTATGGAAATTCTATATGGAGTATTTGATATTGGTCTTGTATTAGGGATTAAATCAATATAAAACCCAACTTCACACTTTGGGGGATGTCCTGGTAATTCCTCAGGAAATGCGTCAATGTATTCTTGTAAAATAGGTAAATCCTAAATTTAAAGACCACCTTCTTCATCCCTAGATGTATCTTTCTCTTCCTCTCTAAAATTTTTATTCATTAGAGCTTCTGGGGTGGATCTATATAAGAATAAAATGAATAAGTTTCAGCTTTAAAGATAAGTAATTCTAAATCTTCCTCACAAATCATAATTTCCTTCTTCTTGCAATAAATTTTAACATCATATTTTGAAATCCAGTATATACAGAGGATTATATCAAAGTCAACCATAGGTATGATGATAAGGTCAGAAAATAAAACACATTTAGGTGTCATAATGGGGATTTCTTGACATATCTTTTTTGTAATGAGACTTCTCTTAGGAGTTTTGACCAAAAACTCGCTTATTAAATCAAAAGGAAAATGTATAATTTTCTGAAAAAATGGGAAGATATAAAAGAATATGATGATCCAAAATAAAATAAAGAATTAGATAAATTTTAGGAGATGATTAAAGTACATTCCACCACATAATTAAAAACTTCAACTTCAGCTATTGTGATCACATAAGATTGGCCTTGCTCCCTTGGCCTTTTCTAGGGAAAGTTCCCTTGACATATAGAACAATTATGTGCATGGTGTCTCATCTACTTATAACTAAAACACTTTACATTACCAGCTTCTTTCTTTCCCTTGTAATCATGGACCTGATGACCTTTTTCTCTATACTCGTAACAAACTCTTGTTCCCAATAGGCATGCTCCATGATGTTTCTTTCCACATTTATTGTAGGTTAGAAATTCAAATCTTCCATTCTTACCCTTTTCATTATTTCCTTTTCTAGAGTAATCAACAACCCTCTTCTTATCTTGCTTCCCTTAAAATTCATATAACTTGGATAATTATTTCTCTATTTTGATAGCACATGACATGATATCCTCATATGCTGAGAATTTCTAGGAGATTAGTGCCCTTCTAATAATTGGTTTAATCCCATAAAATAATCGATCAATCTTGATCTTTGGATTATGTATGTAATCCATAGTATGGATTGTTAAACTTGTAAAGTTGGATTCATATTTAGAAACATTCTTAGCCTCCTTTTTACTAAAATTCAAGAATTGTATCTCCATATATGCTCTTTGTTTTCTAGAGAAATATTTTTCCAAGAAAAGTTCCTTAAAATCATTCCATTCCATGTTTTTGATTTATTCCTTCTATTTTGTGTTTTGAATCAATGACCACCATTGATATTCATCTCCTGAGATATGATAAACTTCCATGATAACCTTATCCCTTTCATTACTTCCTAAAGAGAGAAATATATTCTATAAGAAACTTATCCATTTCTCAACTACAAATAGATTTTTAGTACTATTGAATGATGGAGGATGTTGTCTCATGAAGTGGACTAACATTGTTCCTCCATGTTGTGGATAAGGATGCTCTACATGGGTAAGGTTATTGTTTATAACTTGAGTCAGTTATCCTAGTTTAGTTATAAGTTGTTCATCACCAGTTACAGCTCTAGATACAACATCATTATCTTTCATAGGAGGGTAATACTTACATGGATTATATGTGTTGATATGGTTTCCATTCCTTTCACTAGGTTTCATTTCTAAACAGTGACATATAATAGATTAGGTTATGAATCATAATGCATAATTTTGAAGTAGTAAAACAATTAACATAAATTGGAAATTTATATATAGCTAATCTCAAAATCATAAGCTTAGTTACTTTGGGAATATTCTCCAAGTTTGTTATAGGGTTACATTTCTCTAATCTATATTTTTTCTAAATCTAGTTCCCAGAGTTTATACTAAATTTTCTCTGATACTAACTATAAAGACCCCGACCCCAGTATCCTAGAGCCAATGGTTACTTTATTACATTGGCATATTATACAAGGATTTGTATCCCGAAGGGCAAAACAATTTAGTAGTTTTAGAAAACTATATACATACTTGAAACATACATTACAATTGAAATTATAAAATAAAACATAATGATTCCATTAAGAATATAATTATTATCCTAGATTATCTCTTCATGTCAATAATAATATACATCATGGAATCCTGTAAAAAATAAAACATAAGAAAGGGATGAGCTCTGTAATGACTCGGACCCAAACAGTGCTAAACGGGTCTGGTGTTACTACCTTAGGCGCACCTCCCCGAACGCCAAAGGCTGTCGAATAGTAGTGATAGTATTTTTAGGTATATTGGGGAGGCTATAACCTCTCATAGGATAATAATGGTACTGTTCTAAGAATAATAATAAAGATACAGTGGAATAAACGACTCAGCATACTCGAACCAGACCCGCAGAGTGGAAACACATTCAATATTGATAAACAGTGGAAGTAATAAATATAAACAAAAACAACGGAAAGTAAACACAACAGCATGATGATCACTTGTAACTACCACTGAACAACAAACATGCATCCAAAACAGGTCATACATATCCATGTAAATGCGCCAATGGCTAACCAACTGTAGCTACAAAAAAAGTAAGCATGCTGATACATGAAATTAAGAAAAAAAAGTAACTCCAGCTAGACAAGACCTCAAGGTCTATACCATATCCATGTAACAGCTAATGCAGCCCAGCTCCTGAAGCTGTCCTCTTTCCTGGATGTAAATTCATAAAGTCTGCACGCATCCCGAAGGGCCCGTGTAGGGTGTGAGAGGAATCTCATTAGGATACCACCCGATAGTGCGTACTTAATATAAGTGTTTAAGCATGTATGCATTTATAAGGAAAACAGTAAACATTAAGACGCACAAATAAACCCAAACTCCACTGGTGCTCAACATCCACCATGGAGTGTCACCTACTTTGGCCAACGCTAGAATCTCTATCATGTAAACCGACACCACGTGCCCCTTGACACTGCTTGTCTCAAGTACTGACGCCCTGAAGGCACGCCTAAAAAATAGTAACCTAGAGGAACAACGATGCCTTTCCTCAAATAAGTAATCAGAGGGACAACGATGTGTTCCCTCAAATAAAGTAATCAGAGGGACAATGATGTTTGCCCCCAAAATAACAGTGAGCCTCTGCCCCCAACTTGATTACATCAACACTATCCCCTAAAGGCTCCTCACCTCCCATGTGGCTTCCTACGGAAAGCACCCCCAAACCAAAGTACATAAACTGCAACTAACAAGAGCCTCTACCCACATGAGTGGTCAAAACCACCCCATCACAGAGTCTCTCTATGTGTACACTACTCATAGTTTCGGGTGAGCGGTAATCACCAAAATAGTACCCAATCCACAACACCTCTAACACCTCGTGTCCCTGCAACCATGCCGCTCAAGTCTGATGGCTTTGCCATCCCAGTAACCCGGGCCATGCCCCAACCTGACAGCCATCCTGCCTCAAACTGACGCCCATGATGCCCAATCCCGTGGTCAGAACCACCCAACATAACTCGGGCCAAGACCAACTTGTGATCAGCATCACTCAAAAATATCTGGGCCATTCTCAACACAACCCAAAGGTTCTAGCACATTCAATTCAGAAATTACATATATACACATTTTAATAGAACACATAAATAGGAAAAACCATCTAAACAGTTGAAAAGCACTAATCAAGTGTTGTCCCATACTAGTACTAAGGTTTCTAAGGTATCTAATAATTCATATCAAGTTCAATAAACCATAATCAACAGTTTAAATAATACAAAACAATTTTAACCATTTTGGCAGTCCCCGACCAAAATGCCCTGGTGAGCAACGACCACTCGCCCGACCCCACTCAAGAAAAATAGGTAATATGGCATACCCAAAGGCATCCCATAGGTCAGATAACAATTAAAAAAGCAATAACAGGTAATACAGGGTCACACTCAAAATACCCAAAAACACGCCATAGGCCGCACCACCCAAAAATCTGTGAAAACACAAAAAGAGGTATGCCCCACCTACCTAAGACTTTTATGATGATAGTACTCTGATAACAGCCTCCAATTAGGTCTAAAACATGATATATATACAAATGAATCAAAACTTCTCAAACCCCAATAACTCGTTCTAGAAAATAAATCAAGAAAAACAGATCAAGAGGAATCAAGGCCTTATCGAGGGGGTTCCAACGGATTAAACAGTGTTTGAATCCAGAATCAGACGAAGAAACAGGAGGGATTTTATGTTCCGGACGACTCTCCCTGCTCAAATCCATCGAGGGTTTGAGGTCCTGCCTCAATACGAGGCTACTGCCCGTTTTAGCAAAAAAAAATAATAGATGGCATGTACTTTAAGTACATGGAATGCATCATTTTAATATTCATATGAAGGCTGAAATTCCACCTCAGACTTGCTGACTAACTACACGGCATGTACCTAGTGGTACACGACGTGTAATTATTCACCCGGATGACATCCCCAACACGCCATGTATATCCCCATACATGGCCCATCTACAGGGCGTGTACAAATAGTACACGACGTGTACTTGATAAAAACATTTTACCCAGCCAACAGGCCTACACTCCATGCATGGACACCACATGGTCAAGGGTACACAATGTGTCTATAACTACACGGTCTTCACACGACATGTACTCGATGAGCACATGGCTGGTACTCACCCAACCCATACACGGTGTGTACTCTGAGTACACGACGTGTAGTCTGGAAATTTCTAGAACATCCCAGATTTTCCCAGTTTTCTCAAAGACAAGTCAAAATTCAAATAGGGTCAGGATTTTGACCCGTTCTAAAAACCCAGGTTCTTACAATCTCCCCACCTTAACATAGCTCATCCCCGAGATATCAAACGAAACCCAGAGATGGCACCAAACATACCACCCTGATTAAAATAACCCAGAATTCCCCAGTTTCAAAGGTTCTGGATAAAATCCTCAAGGGGGATCCCCACCTTAAGAGTTGCCTATCTTGATCTCAACTCGAAAAAACTCAAAACAAGTAAAGGATCACTAACCTGTTTTCCAGAATCATGGTCCTCTCATGAAGAATCATCACCCCTACTCCTCATTGGTGATCCCGTGTCATTTCCGGCACCCAACATATCCCACACCACATCAGTTT
Source organism: Viscum album (assembly GCA_963277665.1). Lineage (NCBI taxonomy): Eukaryota > Viridiplantae > Streptophyta > Magnoliopsida > Santalales > Viscaceae > Viscum > Viscum album. The sequence continues at coordinate 411,858,853 of OY728130.1, forward strand.
CCGCCTCCACAAGGTCCTGCATCCCATGGATGCTCAAATAAAACCTGATGCCATGCACCTCAAGTAACCTGCATCCTCGATGCCCCGATGCCCACGACACCTCAATTAACCCGCATCCTCGATGCCCCTGATGCTACACATATCATACATATATATAAATATATCAAACACCCAATATGGTGCCAATCCCACTGACCAACATCTAGTCAGTCCACATAGGTCCTATGCATCACGTGCACTCAAAACGGACATGCCTCTACAGGTCATGCCAAAAGAGAATAAGGAAATCACGACCACACCCGCGGTGTACCTATAACCGTCGTCAGCTCACTAGCCTGCTCAGCCTCTGTAAGCTTCACATCATGCACCTGGCCTGAAGTACGACTGCCTGATGCCTGACCTCCCTACGATGCTGCTCCAGTCACCGGCCACTGACCCCTCAGCTAGATCTCGCTGTCTCTATCACGTCCTTCGCATACGGCTGAACCTCAACTACCATCACCTGGTAATGAACCTGAACCAACTTCAGATGCCACAGTCGTCCTGTTCCTTGTCTGCCGGCTGTCTGGGAAGCCTGCCTGCAGAACCTCTCTAGATGCTCGACCTGACCACATGCACAACACTCCTTTGGGGGCCTATCGCACTGGGTCCGAACATGTCCTGGATACCAACACTGAAAGCAAACCACTGAAGAACTTCTATAAGGTGGTCTAGCTGAGTCCTTGTCCTGAATGACCTACTGGAACTCATCCTTTCCATGCTTCATGCTGTCTGAACCGTCACCTAAAACTATTCCCCGGCCAACCTGGGGCCTACCTCTCTGGTTTCCCTCTAATATGAGCACCTGATTCACCACCTCTGAAAATGAACCCAGCTTGAAGATATTCACATGAATTCTAATGGTGTGTCATAATCCATCCTCGAAGCGCCTCACCCTTTCTGCGTTATCTCTTACCATACCAGGTGCAAAGTGAGACAACTCAGTGAAAGTAGCTTCATAGTCCATGACTGACATGTCTCTCTACTGAAGACTCAAGAACTCTCGAGCTCTCTCGACTCTCAGTGTCTCTGGGTAAAAGTTCTCAAAGAACCTGTCCTCAAAGTCCTTCCATGCTAGTCCCTCATGCCTATGAGCCTGAACCTTCACATCCCACCAACGCTTTTCCAGTCCTCTCAGCATGTACGTCGCCAGCTTGACCCTCCGCGCTGGAGGCATCTCAAGCTGCTCGAAGATCATCTGCATTCTCTCTATCTAGTTCTCAACCGCCTGTAGACCACCCTCACCCTGAAAAAGTAGTAGGTGCTGCAACTGGAACTCCTTCATCAGATATTCCATAGATGGATATGTACCCTGCGCACCTTTGTCGATCCCCTACAAGACACGTAACAAGCTAGCTCAGAGCTACTCGTCAAGCCATGGTCCTAATGCTGCCAAACCCGGATGTTGTCCTGCCTGCACTAGATCTTGAACCTGATCCATATCCCTGATCCTATACCTGCGGCTCCTGCTCTGCCTGTACGGGATCTTGAACTGGATCCTGCGACACTATATCATCTCCCGCCTAGCGCTCCATCGAGACGTACAAGAGGAACCCGCTGAATACCATAAATGGTTAGACAAACCATATATATATATATATAACAATATATATTCAACGAAGATAAGGAAAGCAGTAAAAGGAAGCACATAACTACTACTCTTACTCCCCCCCACTGAAACCCATGCCCCATGGCATCCCAGCCTCATGGCCTCCTTACCCGCCCTTAACAGAGCCAAGTATCAAAAGTACCTCGGGCCATGACCGACCTAACAACTAATGTTGCCTCAAACTGATGACTGAGTCGCCCAATCCTGGTGATCAAAATCACCTCAACCATAGTACCTGCCTTCTCTCATAAGAACTAGACCCAAATACCCTACAATTCTACAAATATACAAGGCATGACATAACACATTACAATAAACCATCAATTCTATCAAAAATTTCACCTATTCACATTTCAAAGAATACGAAGTATGGAAATTTGATATTATTCGCATGGAATTATCACTTCACAAAGCATATGTGCAGTTATGAAATTGAAATACCCTAAAAATTTGCCTAATAAAATCCAAACAAACAAGTCTTTCTATATGGGGCCAAGGTCCAATTCTCCCTTACCGCATTGGGTAAATGGTCACATATCACAATCAAGAACATCACAAACCAAGTGAGCCACCGAGATAGAAATCATATAAACTGTAATCTGAGAAAAAAAGGAAACAACAATTCCCACCCATGGAAATTTGGTCCATCCCTCATACCTTGGGCTGCAGGAACCCAAACACAAGCTAGGAACCCAGTTCCAGTCGCAACCTATCTCCAGTCTACCATATCCCAAATAGTAAAACCAGAAGAAATAAAAAAAGAAGTCTCAATCTCATTAGTAGCTAGCAAAACACTATTACTAAATCCCTGTCGAGAACTCCACTGATACCACTTTGTAACAACCCAGACCCGAACATCCACCTGAACAGTGCTAAGTGGGTAGGGTGTTAGTACCTTAGGCACACCTCCCGGAACACTAAAGGCCACCGACTAGCAACGAGGGTCTTTTTAGGTATAGTGAGGAGGCTATACCCTCTCGAAGGATAATAATGGTACTGGTCTGAGTATAATAATAAATATATAGCAGAATAAATGACTCAACAGACTTGAACCAGACCCGAAGAGTGGAAAAACATTCAATATCGATAAACAGTGGAAGTAATAAATATAAACAACAACAACAAGTAAACACAACAGCATGCTGATCACTTGTAACTACCACTGAACAACAAACATGCATCCAAAATAGTTCATACATATCCATGTAAAGGCGCAAATGGCTAACCAACTGTATCTAAAAAACAAGTAAGTATGCTGATATAGAAAAGTAAGAAAAACAAAGTAACTTCAGCTAGACAAGACCTCAAGGTCTATACCATCTCTATGCAACAGCTAATGCAACCCAGCTCCTGAAGTTTTCCTCTTTAAAGCACGTAAATACATAAAGTCTGCATGCGTCTTGAAGGGCCCATGTAGGGTGTGAGATGAATCTCAGTAGGATACCACCCAACGGTGCGTACCTAATATAAGTGTTTAAGCAGGCATGCATTTATAAGGAAAACAGTAAATGTAAAGATCCGACCTCCGAGTGCCCAGAGCCGGTGACCATGATACATGATGTTCAAGAATTTATTACATTACATTACAATACATTTATATAAACACATCATGTCCCAAGCTACAGAGGCTCGTAAGGTTTAGGTTTTGAAAAAAAAACCAGCTACATTCTGAAACTTTATCAGAGACATGACTGATACCTAAAAATTTTTCTTTAAAAATGCAGGGTGAGCATTTAAATACTCAGTAAGGGGTTTAAAAATTACTTAATACAATATTTGAAAACTACCTTTGAAAATACTTATACTTAAAATAATTCTTAAAGGAAAACATCATGACATTTCAAAGGTTGATATTAAATAATTAACATTTCATACACAAGCAGTTGAACATTTAAATGAAAGCTACTAGATGAACAAAGTAAGCATGTTTTTATAAAGGTACATGAATTATACTGAGTAAAATAAGAATAAAATGAAAGGTATGCAAAAACTACTAAGAATGAACATTATCAGAGTGGCGCATAAACAATTTCACTACAAATTATAAAAATGCACATTATAACATGATAAATGTAATGCTAACATTTGCATTAAAAATTATAGAAAGGTAAAATGATCATGAATTATCACTGTCTCATCATATTCCATGCGTACTTTAATCTCATACTCATAGGTAATGGTTCTATAACCAAGGAAATTTCTCTAGTTGAAATAATCACTTGGTTGGTCATATTCTTAAAACATAATGAAGAAATGCTGAATTGTTGGACTCATGCCAACTGTGCCAAGGCCTTGTGCCATGACCTGTGGGTAGAAACCCAAGTTGATAGTTGGAAACAAACTCAAATGGTTTGTCACCTACTAATTGTCTCAAGAGAACTACTGATGCATCGAGGAGCTTAATTTTACCGGTCTCCATCTCGGAGGGCTTACTTTTACCAGTCCCTAACCTCGAGGGATTTCTTTTAACCAGAACCCAACCCGACAGTCCAAAACATTCCTCATATGTCAATATGGTCTAATATTCAAGGTTTCCCATACCACTTTGAATATTTAATTCATTTTCATTTCTCATTACCCAAGGTGTCCCATACCACATTGGGTAATTTAGTTATTAGTTCATTACCATGATATGTCATATGCATGCATTATGTACAATAATCAATAAAATGAGTAATGAATACATGATATGAAACATATCATTGAACTTGCAATTAAACCATAACCAGATTGACCACTAACATTCATCACGGCAGGTTATCAAAAAATAATAAATGGTTACAACATGATAACATAAATTCTTAGTCCTCCAACGTAAATTTAAATCAATCTAGAGTACATTATTTTACATCATAAACTACATCAAGGGTATATGTTAAAATGAATACTTTATTTAAACAAGTTCATTAGTGTATACTCATAAACAAAATACATATAGGCTTGGAAAGCATTAAATCTTACATGCATCAAAACATCAACTAAGTCCTAATAATTGTACTTGAAAAAAGGGTTTTGGAAATTAAACTTATAAATACATTTATACATAACCATTTATTTGGTGGAAACCAAACCATATAGGGTTTATTATAAATATGTGAAACCACAAATACATAAAAAACTATGGTTTTAAACTATAACATAATTACACTAAAACCCAAAAGCCTAATTCGCATCTAAAATGTTATTTAAGGGTGGATATTCATCACTTAAAACTCATAGTTTGATTTTCATTATGTTACATTCACATATATGCATATAATTACATACCCAAAGTTTATCAAAGGGAATTGTCATATACTGATTCATTTTAGAATTCTTAAAAACAGATTTAGTTTGGGGATTATAGAGATATATATATATACTTATATACCCAATTATACATATATGCATATAATAGGTTTTTCTTAATGAAAACCATACAAGGTAAACCCTTTTATATATTAAACTTGTACAACCTGTAGTAACACATCAAAAACCCATTTTGAAAACCTTAAAACAAAGAAGAGTTTGCTATATATATATATATGCAAAACTATATCTGTAGAATATATATATATAGGTTCTATAAAATAAAACCAAATGAAAATAATCTTTCTAAAAAAATAACTTAACAAATCCAACGTCCATTTTTTTTAAAAGGAGCATAGGTAGACTCAGAACTGAAAATTAACATATAAAAAAAATATATGTATATAATCCATATACCTATCACTATATAAAAAGGGTTTGCTTTAATAATCATAGCAAGGTAATCCCTTACATTAGCTTGAGGAAGAGGAGATGTTCGGGAGACACCGGAAACTTGGAAAGCTTTGAGGAGATCCACTGGAGGTTGAGTGCAAGAACTGAGGGGTTCTCCGGATGCCTCAGTGAAGTTTTTTTTATATAAATAAACCCATGAAGAGTATTCCAAAAAAAGGTGAGTGGAAAACCGAGTCCCAAGTGACCTAAAAGTCATCATTTAGGAATCTGTGAGTGAGTGGAGGGTCCGGTGAGTGTTGAACAATGGGGAAAGGGGAGTAGGCCACTGGTCTGGGACACGCCACAGAGAAGAAGACGATGAGGGGAGCTGAAGAAATGGGTGGATAACTGAGAATAGGCCGGACCAGATCGAATGGTTGTGACGCGGTGGGGAAATGATCGATTGTTTAAAAATAACCAGATGGTCAGGATTAAGTTCTGTGGTTGATCGGATGGGACGGAAATGATGCGGTGTTTTAAAAACTTCAAACAACCATGATTATTTCATGCTAGATCGAACGCTCTCAAAATCGCGGTGATATACCACGGTCGATCGAGGGTTGAACCCGAGATCGGTTTCGACGGCCGAGATCACGCGATGAGAGATCCAACGGTCGTGATTTCGTTTCGGCTGAAAAATTGGTTCCCACATTGAAGGGAATTGAAAAACGAGTATGGCTTATAATCCAGAACACCTCAGCATCACCTCGATGACACAAGTACACACACCCGGGGGCTTATACACGGCCCCCACCCATCCGCAGGACTCATCCTAACTCTGACCGCGCTCAGCCTCGAGCACTCCCATGCCACCTAGCTATAGATCTTGCACCTATGAGCCGCCCCTAAAGGGTTCCCCTGAGCGCCGGCCGGGGAGTCAAGGGTTGGCCACACCTCGGTGTGACCTGCTTCCCATGGTAGGCTTATCTCAAAAGGGTGTAACTTTTTTTAGAAAAAAATTTAATACTTAAAATTTTTATAAATATAACCAGGTAGAAATACATAATTAAAAGTAATATATATATATATACACATATACAAAATATTTTTTTTATAAATTCAACTTATAAAACCTAAATTAATATATGTATACAATTTTTCACACATTAACCTACCTAAAATAGTTTCTCATGTGAAATTGTCATAAGGTTTTAAAAAAAAAATCTTTATAAGTTTAACTATAAACATATAAAGTGAAATATAAGTCTTTTTATACCTAAAATTAATAACAATATTATATAATATTTCTTTTATATTTAAAATGTACCTTAATTTAAACTGAGTACGTTTCATTAAAACATTTTCTTTAAAACCATGATATATGAAAATACCATTTAAAACATTTAGACATATTAAAACATTTGAAATTCCACAAAATTATGAATGCATAATAAAAACCAAGTTTTTATAAAAATATAAACCTCATTAATTTTAAAAACCCTTTAACCAATGGTCCTGAAATTTAAAGACCCAACAACTACATAAAAAGGTAACGGTCAAATTGGTGTCATATAAAACCTGGTCTCGGGTTGTCTTAAACTCAAGGTGATTGAAGGAGAAAAAGAAAAAGAAGATGGTTCAAGTCATCCCTTTAGTGCTTAGTGTGGCTACGGTGGCTTCGACCATTCTTATGTTTGTTTTGATGGATGCTAAAGACCCCTATTGCCTTCTCGGGGTTCTCGTTGTTTTGAGTGGTCTTCCTGCAATCTTTATAGGGTTTTTAATTGGTATCTTTGGTTAGTGATCTTTCCTTGTAAACTCATAATATTGTAAGACACTTTGGTGTTAAGTTCTTAAATAAGGAGTTCTGTGTTTTATCTTTTATATTTTTTTTGGGTAGAAGAAAACTTTAATGGAATTAAACACACAATTGATATTTATAAGGTTTTGAAATATTTAGGGTGTTACATTATTCCACCTTCAAAGAATTGCGTCCTCACAATTCTATTCATAAACTGAAAAAGAAAACCCCCAAATGATCATCATCACCAAAATGGGAGATTTGGCTTGGTCAATGGAATACCCAGATTGGTACTTAGTTCATCAACTTCACTGGCCCAGATACACCTTGAGCAGTATGTCTTGAACTCCTGCTCATGTGTTCTATACACAGGCTTCCATAGGGGTGCTCGTGTGGTAATAAAGTTGGGGATGTCCGTATGGACATATTCCCTGGTACTCCGCCGAACTACATCATGCTCAAGATATTCCATTGGAACCATGTGATTAAAAAGACTGAGGTTTAGAATCTGGAACATGAAGGCTGATCTGCAGTTCCCATCTTGGGCAGCTACTAGAAAACATGCTCTGGCAGAATAATTCTTTTCCAGAGTGAAACATCGAAAAAGACCTTCGAAGTACCTCCCCATCCGCCTATAATAAGGGAGTTGGGTAGTGGCAATGAGGTGGAATACATGGTCAATACCTTGACAGTAACGAATAATTTCATGGATGTTGGACAAATCAAACATTCGTTGACATGTTCCTCACAGATGGAGGAAATAGGGATAGTCCACGACGCACGCCCTAATTAAGATTTCCTCTAAAATTTCATCAGACAGGGATGTGATATTTGTTTGTCCAGCCATCTAAAAATACATTCATGAGAATTCACTTAACAGTTCAGATAAAGTATAGATAGGAAAGAAAAACAGGTAATATTTCAATAACACATAAGTTTATATATCAGTGCCTGAGTTTCCTTAATGATTTACTACACGAATTCCATAGAGAGAAGCAAAACTCCATCACATACTTAGTGATGTCCCTACTCAAACATTCTAGGATTTAGCCACTAAAAAAAAGAACGTAAAACCACTAGGTTGTACCTTTACGGAGCCCATACATCCATAACCAGTTCGCTGATGTCCTCAACTCTTTTCCCAGGGTTGTTCCCAGTTCCTCAATCTCTCTTGCCTAGATACACCTTGGGAATGTGGGGTTAAACTCCCACATAGAACAGTTGAGATTCCAGATAGAGGCATGAGCAGTGAAAAGCTCTGCGATATCAAAATGGATTTGGTCCCTATAGATTCTTCGTACTACCTCAAAGTCGAGGGGTTTGATGACAAAAAGTCTCTCATACATACTGAAACTCAAGACTTAAAAAAGATAGGCTACATAGAGATTTACCTCCTCTGCAGCTTCTTGGAAAACCCTTAAAGCCACATAGTTTGCAGATAGGGTAAAACATAGGAAAATACCTTCATAATATTTTCCCTGATGCGTATTGTATGCAAGTTGTGCATAAGTTATACGATAGTATACATGACTCAATCCTTGGAAGAGTTGAAGGATATTTGAGTTGTTTGACACTTGGTAAAGGAGCTTGCATGATAATCAAAGGTTCACAAAGGGTTCATAGTCTTCCATACACGACTTAACAATTATAGTCTCTAGGATTTCAGTGGGAAGGGACAAAATATTTGTAAATGATCTTTTGTATTCCATCTGAAAATTATAATAAAACCACTTAGTATGGTTTAGTCATAGCTACATATTTCTATTACCAGGTTTTTTTTTCAGAATTGCCTGAACCTTCCTCTGATACCAACTGTAAAGACCCGACCTCCGAGTGCCCGGAGCTGGTGCCCATGAGACATGATGTTCTAGAATTTATTACATTACATTACAATACATTTATATAAAAACATCATGTCCCAAGCTACAGAGGCTCGTAAGGTCAAGGTTCTATAAAAAAACTAGTTTCATTCTGAAACTTTATCGGAGACATGACTGATACCTGAAAATTTTTCATTAAAAACGCAGGGTGAGAATTTAAATACTCAGTAAGGGGTTTTGAAATTACTTAATACAATATTTGAAAACTACCTTTGAAAATAATTATACTTAAAATAATTCTTAAAGGAAAACATCATGACATTTCAAAGGTTGACATTAAATAATTAACATTTCATACACAAGCAGTTGAACATTTAAATGAAAGATACTAGATGAACAAATTAAGAATGTTTGTATAAAGGTACATGAATTCTACTGAGTAAAATAAGCATAACATGCAAGGTATGCAAAAACTATAGAGCATGAACATTATCAGAGTTGCACATAAACAATTTCACTACAAATTATAAAAATGCACATTATAACATGATAAATGTAATGCTAACATTTGCATTAAAAATTCTAGAAAGGTAAACTGATCATGAATTATCACTGTCTCATCTTATTCCATGCATACTTTAATCTCATACTCATAGGTAATGGTTCTATAACCAAGGATATTTCTCTAGTTGAAATAATCACTTGGTTGGTCATATTCTTAAAACATAAAGAAGAAATGCTGAATTATTGGACTCATGATGACTGTGCCAAGGCCTCGTGCCATGACCTGTGGGTAGAAACCCAAACTGATAGTCGGAAACAAACTCAAAGGGTTTGTCGCCTACTGATTGTCTCAAGAGAACTATCGATGCATTGAGGATCTTACTTTTACCGATCTCTATCCCGGAGGGATTACTTTTACCAGTCCCTAACCTGGAGGGATTTCTTTTAACCGAACCCCAACCCGGCAGTCCAAAACATTCCTCATATATCAATATGGTCTAATATTCAAGGTGTCTCATACCAATTTGAATATTTAATTCATTTTCATTTCTCATTACCCAAGGTGTCCCATACCACTTTGGGTAATTTAGTTATTAGTTCATTACCATGATATGTCATATACATGCATTATATACAATAATAAATAAAATGAGTAATGAATACATGATATGACAGATAGAATTGAAAATATGGAATAATTAATCAATAGAAAGCATGGTTTAGTAAACATTATATGCCCACAGGATAATTACTACAACACGTTAAATGGAAGGGTTTTCCACAAGAGGTGTTAAATGATAATTCTTTAAAATTCCTATACATGAAAATGAAACTCTGAAAGAAAATACTAGACATTGATTATTGTGATAAACACGTCATTGAACTTGCAATTAAACCATAACCAGATTGACCACTAATATTCATCACAACAGGTTATCATAAAATAATAAATGGTTACGACATGATAACATAAATTCTTAGTCCTCCAACGTAAATTTAAATCAAGCCAGAGTATATTCTTTTACATCATAAACTACATCAAGGGTATATGTTAGAATGAATACTTTATTTAAATAATTTCATTAGTGTATACTCATAAACAAAATACATATAGGCTTGGCAAGCATTAAATCTTACATGCATCAAAACATCAACTAAGTCCTAATAATTGTACTTGAAAACAGGGTTTTGGAAATTAAACTTATAAATACATTTATACATAACCATTTATTTGGTGGAAACCAAACCATATAGGGTTTATTATAAATATGTGAAACCACAAATACATAAAAAAACTATGGTTTTAAACTATAACATAATTACACTAAAACCCAAAAGCCTAATTCATATATAAAATGTTATTTAAGGGTGGATATTCATCAGTTAAAACTCATAGTTTGATTTTCATTACGATACATTCACATATATGCATATAATTACACACCCAAAGTTTATCAAAGGGAATTGGCATGTTAAAAGAAGATTCAAACAATCTTTATGAATACACAACTCCTAGTTACATATACTGATTCATTTTTGAATTCTTAAAAATAGATTTAGTTTGGGGATTATATATATATATATACTTATATACCCGATTATACATATATGTATATAATAGGTTTTGCTTAATGAAAACCATACAAGGTACACCCTTTTATATATTAAACTTGTACGATCTGTAGTAACACATCAAAAACCCATTTTTAAAACCTTAAAACAAAGAAAAGTTTTCTATATATATATATATATGAAAAACTGTATGTGTAGAATATATATATATATAGGTTCTATAAAATAATACCGAATGAAAATTATCTTTCTAAATAAAATAACTTAACAAACCCAACGTCCAGTTTTTTTTAGAAGGAGCATAGGTTGACTCATAACTGAAAATTAACATATAAAAAAAATATATGTATATAAATCGTATACCTGTCTCTATATAAAAAGGGTTTGCTTTAATAATCATAGTAAGATAATCCCTTACATTATCTTGAGGAGGAGGAGATGTTCAAGAGACACTAGAAACTTGGAAGGCTTTGAGGAGATCCGCTGGAGGTTGAGTGCAAGAACCGAGGGGTTCTCCAGACGCATCAGTGAAGTTTTTTTATATAAATCAACCCATATAGATTATTTTAAAATAAGGTGAGTGAAAAACTGAGGCACAAGTGTCCTAAAAGTCATCCTTGAGGAATCCGTGAGTGAGTGGAGGGTCCGGTGAGTGTAAAAAAATGGGGAAAGGGGAGTAGGCCACTGGTCTGGGACACGCCGTGGAGAAAAAGACAACGAGGGGAGCTGAAGAAATGGGAGGATGACTGAGATTAGGCCGGACCAGATCGAATGGCTGTGGAATGGTGGGGAAATGATCAATCATTTAAAAAGAACTAGATGGTCGGGATTAAGTTCGGCGGTTGATCAGATGACATAGAAATGATGCGGTGTTTTAAAAACTTCGGACGACCACGATTATTTCATTCTAAATCGAACGCTCTCAAAATCGCGGTGATATACCGCGGTCGATCGAGGGTTGAACTCGTGAACAGTTTCAATGGTTGAGATCGCGCAATGAGAGATCCAACAGCCGCGATTTCATTTCGGCCAAAAAATTGGTTCCCACATCGAAGTGAACTGAAAAACGAGCGCGACTTATAAGACAGAGCACCTCAGCATCACCCCTATGACACAAGCACACACACCCAGGGGCTTATACACGACCCCACCCATCTGTAGGCCTCAGACTAACTCTGACCGCGCTTCACCTCGAGCGCTCCCACGCTGCCTAGCCGCGACTCTCGCACCTCTGAGCCACCCCTAAAGGGTTCCCCTAAGCGCCGACCGAGGAGTCAAGGCTTGGCCACACCTCGGTTTAAGCTGCCTCCCCCGGTAGGCTTGTCTCAAAAGGGTGTAACTCTTTTTAGAAAAAATTTTAATACTTAAATTTTTTATAAATAGAACCAGGTATAAATACATAATTAAAAGTAATATATATATACACATATACAAACTAAATTTTTTATAAATTCAACTTAGAAAACCTAAATTAATATATGTATATAATTTTTCACACATTAACTTACTTAAAAGAGTTTCTCATTTGAAATTGGCATAAGTTTTTTTTTAAAAATCTTTATAAGTTTAACTATAAACATATAAAGTGAATTATAAGTCTTTGTATACCTCAAATTAATAACAATATTATATAATCTTTCTTTTTTATTTAAAATGTACATTAATTTAAACTGAGTACGTTTCATTAAAACATTTTCTTTAAAACCATGATATATGAAAATACTATTTAAAACATTTAGACATATTAAAACATTTGAAATTCCACAAAATTATGAAGGCATAATAAAAACAAAGTTTTTATAAAAAGATAAACCTCATTAATTTTAAAAACCCTTTAACCAACGGTCATGAAATTTAAAGACCCAATGGCTACATAAAAAGGTTACGGTCAAATTGGTGTCATATAAAACCTGATCTCGGGGTGTCTTAAACTCAATGTGATTGAAGGAGAAAAAGAAAAAGAAGATGGTTCAAGTCATCCCTTTAGTTCTTAGTGTGGCTGCAGTGGCTTCATCCATTCTTATGTTTGTTTTGATGGATGCTAAAGACCCCTATCGTCTTCTCAGGGTTCTCATTGTTTTGAGTGGTCTTCCTGTAATCTTAGTAGGGTTTTTAATTGGTATCTTTGGCTAGTGAGCTTTCCTTGTAAACTCAGAATGTTGTAAGACACTTCGGTGTTAAGTTCTTAAATAAGGATTTTTGTGTTTTATCTTTTATATTTTGTTTGTTTAGAAGAAAACTTTAATGGCATTAAACACACAATTGCTATTTATAAGGTTTTAAAATATTCGGGGTGTTACAGTAAACAATATGATGCACAAATAAACCCAAACTCCACTGGTGCTCAGTAGCCACCATAGAGTGTCACCTGCTTCGACCAACGTTGAAATCTCTGTCATGTAACCCAGCACCATGTGCCCCCTGACACCGCGTGTCTCAAGTACCAACGTCCCGAAGGCATTCCCAAAAAATAGTAACCCAGAGGAGCAATGATGCCTGTTCTCAAATAAGTAACTGGAGGGACATCGATGCCTGCCCTCAAATAAAGTAACCAGAGGGACAACGATGTCTGCCCTCAAAATAATGGTGAGCCTATACCCTCAAACTGATAGCCTCAACGCTATCCCCTAAAGGCTCCTCACCTCCCACGTGGCTTCCTACGACAAGCAACCCCAAACCAAAGTACCTAAACCACAACTAACGAGGGCCTCTACCCACACGATTGGTCAAAACCACCTCATCACGGTGCCTCTATGTGTGCACACTACTCATAGTTCCGGGTGAGCGGTAATCACCAAAATAGTACCCAATCCACAACACCTATGACACCTCGTGTCCCAATGACCTACCGCTCAAGTCTGATGGCCTTGCCATCCCAGTAACCCAGGCCATGCCCCAACCTGACAGTTATCCTACCTCAAAACAACGCCCATGATGCCCAATCCTGTGGTCAGAACCACCCAACATAACCCAGGACAAGACCAACCTGTGATCAGCATCACTCAAGAATATCTAGGCCATGCCCAACACAACACAAAGGTTCTAGCACATTCAATTCAGAAATTACATATATACACATTTTAACAGAACACATAAATAGGAAAAACCATCTAAACAGTTGAAAAGCACTAGGCAAGTGCTATCCCATACCATCACTAAGGTTTCTAAGGTCTCCAAAAATTCATATCAGGTTCAATAAATCGTACTCAACCGTTTAAACAATACAAAACAATTTTAACCATTTTGGAAGTCCCCGACCAAAATGCCTTGGTGAGAAACGACCACTTGCCCGACCCCACTCAATCAAAACAGGTAACAAGGCATACCCAAGGGAATCAAATAGGCCTGATAACAATTAAACAAGAAATAATAGGTAATATAGGGTCACTCTCAAAATACCTGAAAATGCGCCATAGGCCGCGCCACCCAAAAATCTGCGAAAACACAAAAAGTGGTATGCACCACCTAAGTGAGACTTGTATGATGATATTCCTCCTATAATAGCCTCCAATTAGGTCTAAAACGCGGTAGATCTATAAAAAAATCAAAATCGCTCAAACCCCAATAACTTTTTCTAGAACAAAAATCAAGAAAAATGGCTTAAGAGGAATCAATGCCTTACCAAGGGGGTTCCAACGGATTAAACGGTGTTTGAATCTGGAATTAGACAAAGAAACATGAGGGATTTGAAGTCCTGGCCAGCTCTCCTCACTCAAACCCATCGAGGGTTTGAGGTTCTGCCTCAATACCAGGATACTGCTCGTTTTAGCAAAAAAAAGAAAATACACGGTGTGTACTATAAGTACATGGTGTGTATCATTTTACTGTTCATATGATGACGGAAATTCCACCGTAGACTTGCCGACTGACTACACGGCGTGTACCTAGGGGAACATGGCATGTAATTCTTCACCCGGATGACATCCCCAACATGCCATGAATATCCCCATACATGGCCCATCTATAGGGAATGTACAAATAGCACACGGCGTGTACTTTCTAAAAACATTTTACCCAGCCAACATGCCTACACACCATGTATGACCTCCATATGGTCAAGGGTACACGACGTGTCTATAACTACATGGTCTTCATACGACATGTACCTGACGAGCACACGACCGGTACTCGCCCAACCCATACATGATGTGTAATATGAGTACACAACGTGTATTCTATAAATTTTCAGAACATCCCAGATTTTCTGAGTTTTCTCAAAGAGAAGTCAAAATTCAAACAGGGTTGGGATTTTGACCTGTTCTAAAAACCTGGGTTCTTACAAGCTCAGATGCTCAAAAAGGGTAAGTGTAAAGTGACACATTCATATTATGGGGTGTGAGAAAAAAAAATATTTCTTTAAGTTAAAAATATAGTATAGTGGTCAACCTAGGTTTTCTCCAGATAGGATAACTCAACAATCATGTTTGTCACTTGAAATCAGATAAATAAGTAAAATTTGTTTTTGAAATTGTTCGATTTAAAATAAATAAAAAAATGAAACAAAAGAAATCAATTAAAAAAATATTGAAAAAAAAATTTGATTGAAAAAATATAATATGAATTACATGACCAGGTCAGGTTTATTTTTCCGATTACAATGCTATCATAGTTCAAATTTATCCAATCCTCTTCTACTTAGCCGATTAAAGTGAGATTCCATGATCGCTTCCTATCACTTCCTTGGTAAAATGGTGATGGTGAGAGTAAAACTTTCCAATATATCAATCTACTCTCCTTCCTTTGTGCGAGATAGTTTTAGTAAATACCCTCAATGAATTTGGTCAATACCCGATCAGTTCTTTTTTATCCCAAATAATTGAAAATATCCACTACCCCTCCCACATGTACCGATGATCACTGATTACTTTACCACTAATCCATGGTATATTCCATCATATATAAAAAAACACCTAATGGAAATAGAAAATTATAATTGACCAAATAAATAATAAAAATAGAATCTAAAACCAAATACGATTGTACTTTAAAATAAAAACTGCTATTAGAAATTGAAACCAACTTCATAAAAGAGTGAAAAAATTTATACCATTAAGTGCATGAACTCAATCATTAAAAATTAGAAAAACCATAATTAACCAATCACTCATATTATTAACCCTCCATGTAAAGTTTATCCATGAATAAGGTGAAATAATAACACATTACAAAACTAAAAATAAAGAAAAGAGGGAAAATAAAGAACAAAAAATCACTCCTCCAAAATATGTCCACCAAAAGTTTTCTTCTATTCTTCCCACCAGACCCCCGAAACTTTCCAAAGTACCTTATTAAAAGTTATTCTAAATGAATTTATATATAAAATCCAAAAGTTTCAATAAATTTGGACATGTTTATAGAGAGTTATGACTTAATCACTCAAGAAAACCTTTTATGGTTGAGGATACTCTTCAACTTCCTCAAATTGGATGCATTAAAATTAAAACTTAATAAGAAAATTTATCCACGTTTATTAATGAAAGCATGATGTTTTGAGTTATATTTCTAATATAGTTAGAATCCAATCATTTGGATGTCTCTAACCTGATATATGCCTCAATTACTAAGGTAGGTTCTATTCAGTCGGCCAGAAACATTTCTCCACTTGATTGATTTTTATGGGCCAATGTGTTTCGAATTGGATCCAGGTTCAGAATAAAAAGTTTAAGCCCAGAAATACAGAAAGACTAAAAAAATCACTCAATTTGGATCAAAATTGTATAAGTTATGCTCTAAATATAAAAGATTCAAAAAACTATTAAATTTCCAGAACTAATCCCAAAATTCACCAAAAATACTAAAATGGTGAAAATAAACTCAATTTGATTAATTGGAAGGGATTAAATGATTGAAAAACATATGAATAATTATAAAAATATTTTCTCTATCAATTCAACCACACTTAGCACTTATAATCCTACACATGTAAACATCAAAATCAAATCAAAGAAAATTCAAAAAAAATATCCATGAGATCCACCAATTCCACTCCACAAAACAAAATATATCATGACTCATCAAAAATCATTGTTTTAAGTTCTAAATTCAGACCATTAAATATATTTCCACTTAATTTATCCTCCCATATACACAAAACACCTAACTCACATGAATTTTCTCTCATCTCACAAATGTCAATTTTCAAAAAGGCTTTTCTCATCCAAACTCATGAAAGGGTGACTATAGGCTTGATAAATTCATACATATCTACCTGATGTGAGTCAAGGACATGTGTTTATCATGAGGACTTTTTAGGGTTGTTCTGTGGCATCCGATTGGTAGGATTATATCTCAAAAAAAATTATATGGCCGGATGAGGAGGGCTTGGCTATTTTTAAAGTATAATTTCAAGATTACTCCCATTAGTAAAATTTTTTCTCCACCATCATGATAAATCAAGGAAAGTGCACAACATTTTATAGAAAAAATGTCAATATTCTCAAACACAATATTTCTTGAAATCTCTTGAAAATCACAAATTTATTTCTCCTTTGGAAGCTCTAGAAAGGCACAACTTATATTATCATGAAATCACCAAAAATCCACAGCTTTCAAAAGAATTAATTATTCAGTAAAAAAAATAATCTCTTCAAAATTTTACTTTACACATAAAGCACCTCCAAATAAGGTATCACAACACAAGAAAATTTCCCCCACACTTAAGTTCAACTAGATCCTAAAATTTCACTTCACGTGTAGGTTGGATAGAGAAAATTGGCTTGTAATGTGGCAAACCTAATAGGTTGTTCATAGATTATGAGGGATAAAATGATTAAATGTACAATTAAGGCTAGAATAAAAAGTATTCTCTTGAGAAGGGGGCTTAAAATCCAAATAAATTCCTCAATCATTTTTAAAAAAGTACCTCAAACCCTCAAGTTTTTAAATGAATAAATCAAATTATGGTTAAATAAAACATGGTTTGGTTCTCTCAAGAAGCGAGGCGAATGAAAATAATATGAAAAAAATGGTTTATAAGCCTCATGGGAAAGTTATTTCAAAGATAAAAACAATTAGTTGTGGAATGGGATTCAAAAATCAGAGGACTTTTTATAAAATTCCCTAAGATTTGAACTTGAAACAAAGTCATTTTCATCATTTATTTAAGCTTGGTTTCATAGAATAAATATTTTCACTCATAAACATGGGTTTAAAAAATGGAAATGGTAATTAATTCATCTCAAAAGTGTTAAAAACACCCAAAAATAAAATTGAAAAAGAAATGCACAAAAATATGAAAAAGATTTTTTTTTTATGAAAAATAGATTTTTTTAAAAAAATACTAAAATATAAAGGTTCCATCCACACACTTAAAAGATTAAATTTTCCAATACATTAAAGTGTATTTAACATGTAATCAGATTTGAAATTAAATCATAGCAAACAAGTAAGTGTAATGGAGAGGTACAAAATGACTTATTGGTTGTGCAATATTATGTTAAGCTCCTAAGTTTTATACACTGAAAACCTATAAGAAAAAATAAAATAAAACATAAGAAATTTATTTAAAGAAAATAAAATAGAATGAGAATGAGAATATAAGGATATATCTTGGTTTAATCCCCCATGTGGGCCCTAGGTTTTGACTACCTCCAGATGGACAGTTCCAATTGGTTATCCCCAATTTGATGGTGGGTGGAGTTTCATATGATAAACCCTTTTTATTGAGGACTCCATGGATATAGTATACCAAATCCACCCCCATGAAAATGAGATGCATCATGTATGGTGGGGTTAAGACAATGAATGAGTCCCCCTATTTCACGGTTTCCACTTTCACAACTTTGTCTTTATTCTTCAGTGATTTCTTAAGGTATGTTGCATTAATGGAAAAATCAAAGGTAATGTCCTAGTTTAATTATATTTGAACAAAATAAATCCAAGAAGAATAAATATCAAACTATTCCCCTTAAAAGTTACCAGCTTTTGTCTAATTTTCCTCTATAAAATCCACTTTGATCACCTCTTGTACTCCCTCTAATAAATGATCAACATGTTTGAGGATCTATATATGTTACTCTTTAGGTGCATATTCTTTTTCTTCCTCATCCACCAATTAAATACAAGTGTTGGATGAATCTGAAAATTTTAAACAAGGGGAGGTAGTACTCAATTCAGATTTAATAAAATCAAAATGAAAATAATTTAAGAAAATATCTTCTCCTTGAGTTTGTTCAGCTTCAATGTCTTCTTCAATGGGAGGTGCCTCTTGTAGTTTAATTTCACTAGATAGAGGTTAGTAGTTAGGTTCATCTATATTTTCTTCAAATTATACCACTTTGGTGGTGTCTTACTTCAATGGTGTTGTATCTTCCACTTTTTAAGGAATAAGGGGATCAATTAGTTCATCACACTCATTCCAAAAGTTATCCAAATCGTGTTGATCTCCCACACATAGCTCAGTAGAAAATTATTCCTCTTTGGACTCCTCAAGTTCTTTCTTAGGTTCTGGTTGCTTAATCAATGCACATTTATATTCAAATTCTAGTTATACATTTCTCTCAATTTCTTATATGTATTTTAGAAGTTCCTTCACCTGAATTTATCATAACCAGACTATTTTTCTTATTGTACCTCGACCATTTCTTGATTTTTTTTGGAATTACTCTTAGAGTTCAATTAATTCTCTGGCCAATCCCTCCAAAATTGGGTATTCAAGGTTCTCTTTAAGGCCTTGGGTGAGATCCTTGAATTCATCCTCCTTCATGATTTGGATTCAAACTCCCTTATTCTGTTTGGAAAAGAAAAAAACACCATCCTCCATAGACCAAGTTGAGTTAAATTTTTTTTAATTTTTTTTAAATTTGAAAAGAGTCAAATATTTTCAATTAGATTATTGGAACTAACTCCCCAAGAACGACACCAAGTTTTGAAATGTGCCTATCATGGGGCGTGACAGAAACAAATATTTACCCAGTGAAAAAATGCAGTATAGTGGTCAACTTAGGTTTTATCCAGAGAGGAGAACACAAAAATCACGTTTTTCACTTGAAATTAGAGAAATAAGTGAAGGTTATTTTTGAAATTTTTTGAATTTAAAAAGAAACTAAAGTAACAAAACAAAATAAAGTGATTAAAAAAATATTGAAAAAAAATTGACAAATCATTTGATTGAAAACAATGATATGAATTGGGTGATTAGTGAGGGTTCAGTTTTATAATTACAATGTTATTGTAGTTTTAATTTATCTAATCCATTATACTAAGATAATTAAAGTGAGATTCCATGATTACTTCATCTCAATACATTGGTCAAATGGTGATGGTGAGATTAAAAATTGTCAAGATCTTAGATAGATCTACTCTCCTTTCTTTGCGTGAGACAGTTGTGGTGAATACCTTCAATTTACTTGGGAAATACCCAATCAGGTCTTGTTTATCCCAAACAATAAAAAATATCCACTATCCCTCCCACACGTACTAGCGATCATGTAGTACTTCAATACTAAGCCCTGGTCTATTCTATCATATATAAACAAAAACCCAATGGAGAGAGAAAATGATCATTGATCAAAGCAGTAATAAAAAAATAATCTAAAACCGTATAGGATCATACTTGATAATAAAAACTACTATTAGAAATTGAAACCAACTTCATAGAAGAGATAAAATATTTTATACCAATAAGTGCATGAAATCAAGCATTACAAAAGATAAAACCTCTCATTCCACAATCACTCATAGTATTACCCCTCCATTTGAAAGGTATAAATGAAGAAGGGGGAAGGAGAATATATTAAAAAACTAAAAATAAAGAAAATAGGGAAATGAAGAACAAAAAATTTCTCCTCTAGAATATGTCCATTGATTTTTTCCTATGTTCTACCCACCAAAGCCTCAAAAAATTACAAGGTCCTTTATTAACAATTGTTCTAAATGAAGTTAGATATCGACTCCCAAATTTTCAATGAAATTGGACATTTTTAGAGAGATTTATAATGTAATTACTCAAGAACACTTTTTTCTGGATGAGGAGATTCTTCAACATACTCTAATTGGATGCATGAAAAGGAAACCTCAATGAGAGAATTTCTCCATGGTATTTTATGGAAGAATTATGATTTAAGTTATCTTTATAATCCAAATATAATAACTTCATTTAGATGTCTCTGGGATGAGATATGCCTCAATTACTAAGGTGGGGTCCATTATATCGGTCAAAAACATTTCTCCACTTGATTGTTTTTTATGGGCCAATGTGTTTTGAATTGGATCTGGGTCTAGATGAAAAAGTTGAATCCCACAAATAAAAGAATCCTAAAAAATAAGAACTCAATTTGGATTAATATTGTAGAAATTATCCTCAAAATTTAGAAGCTTCGGAAAACTGTTAAATTTCTAGAATTAGGCAATTTTCACAATTAAGCCCAAAATTCACCAAAAATACTAAAACGATTAAAATCAGCTCAAATTGATTTATTAGAAAGGATTAAATCATTGAAAAACATATTAAGAATTATGAAAATATTATATCTATTATACAGTGGAATCTATCATGTATAAATAAGCATAAACATTAAGTCATGGTGAATAAATGAAACACAATCCATTTAAACATAATCTTGAGCACAATATAGAAAGAATAAATGATAATAAAATAAAAATATTAAAAAATAGGCCTTTAACAATGAAAAAATTGCCTTTATCATATCTATAGAAGCACTGACTATTGGAGTGAGATTAAAAATCCTAGGCTTTTATCAATGCTAAAAAAACATTGATAAAGGACACAATTTATCAGCACTTTTATTTAGTGCTGATAAAGGGGACCTTTATCAGTGCTTATAGAAGCACTAATAAAGGGCACCTTTATCATCATTTGAAAAAGCACTGATAAAGGGTCCTTTATCAGCACTTTTAAAAGTACTCATAAAAGGGTATACTATAGTGTGTTGTAACAGCACACTACAGCACCAGTGCAATGTGCTATAAAAGGACACTGCAGTACCATAAACACCACCAAATATCAACAAAATAAAGTACCAATACATAATTTAAATGAAATGAAATTTAAAACACAATTACAAGAAAAAACACTATATTATAGACATTTCAAACATTGGTTTATATAATTAAATAGGTACAAATTATAATATACATTCAAAAACATAAATGTTACTTGTTCTTTTGATCCTAACCCTAACTCATGCTATTTCTAAACAAACCACCTCTACTAAAGTAAAATAACACACCTATATAAGAAAAAAATTCTTATGTAAGTAATAATATAAAGAAATAAATTAATAAAAAGAGTTAATTTTAAACTAAATTTTGAGTCATATCAGGAACACTGTGTATCAGATTGAGGTGAGACTGATTCCTATACATCAAAAATGACTTATGAATCATTTTATTAAAGTATCAAAAAAATATGAATGAATTTTATCAATTTTGAGTAGGCCACTACTGGAAATTGGAATATTTACGACGAGACCTTGTCGCAAATTCCCCATTACAGAAAAGGACGTCGTAAAAATATTTTTTTGCAACTGGATGTGGACCCGTCACAAATAGTTTTCTCAAGATTATTTAAAAAATAGTATTTGCGATAGGTCGTCGCAAAAGAGCTCATTGCAAATATCTTAAAAAAATGAATAAAATAATATTATTAATAAAAATAAAATAATATTAGAAAATAATAATAAAATAATATTGGAAAATAATAATAATAATAATAATAATAATATAAATAATATAAATATAATAATAATAAAAATATTGATATTATTAATATTAACGAAATAATAATATTAATATTAGTAAAAAAATAATAATAATAATAATATTAATATAATAATAATAATAAAATAATATTATTAATATTATTAATATTAATGAAATAACAATATTAATAGTAGTAAAATAATAAAAAATTATAAAATAATAAAAACCTTAATATTTGTAAAAATAAAAAAATAAAAATAAAAATAAAAATAAATAATAAAAAATAAAAAATTAAAAAAACATAAACAAATAAATTAATAAAATAATTAAAATTAAATAAATAATAAAAAATAAAATATTCACAACAATATGAAAAATGCACTATATAGAAATGTAAATAGTTAATACTACAAAAAAAATTTGCATTCAAATGTTTTATCATAAAAAACAAATATACCACTAGGGGGTCATTTGGAGGAGTTAAAGGAGATGGTGGAGGGAACTCCATCTCTAAACCAGGAGTCAGATGTCGCATGTACTCCATCTTCTCATGTTGATGTTGCTGTCATCGGTGCATCTCATCCTACTGCTGCTGCTGCTATCATCAGAGCTATTTCTACTGTTGTTGCTACCATTAGCTCATCTCCTACTGCTGCCATTAACGCATCTCCTCCTTCTCCCTACATATACTCTCTATAAGCTCACTCTAAGCTCACAGCTACTACTGATATTGTGCAACGAATGATGGCGACTCTCCATGAGCTCCTCTTGAGCTGGACGTCGACATTACAACGACACCATAATAAATCCCAGATGTCAATTGAGAGTCGATACCAACAACTCGACTTTTTTCGAAGGTATACCAGGTCACCTGCATCCATGTTATCTCATCAAATTGGTGGGCATTGGTCTGATCCTCGGTCTCGGCCTGACTCTCAGCATGTGTCTGAGATGTCGCAGCCTCATATAAATCCTTCAATTTCAATTTAAAATTAAAATAGTTAAAATTTTATTTTTAGTTAATTTTAAAAATCAAAAAGAAATTATACTAACCACAATATGACATTGGAGATCACCTCTAATCTCTCCAGTGACCTGATCGCTGTACATCCTCCTATAAACATCGAACTACGTAACATCAGTCTCTTTGACTACCTATTATAAAATAAATGGTTACACTTAAAGTTATAAAAATTATTTTAAAAAAAGTACTTACCATATGTTCTCTATGTGTATTGAATTTATGACTACCAGCTCGATGTGTCACCTCCTGTCTCCCTCAGTTTTGTAAACCTACTGATGATCTCCTTTGAAAACGTCCACCCAACCAGTGTGAACATAATCCATCCCAAACTGGAGATGAAATGTAATCAGGTCGGTGGGCATGACAAGACTCATAAAACTCTATCACTCATACTTTCATCATTTCTTTCCTTCTCAAATTGTGCAAAAACTGATGACAACACTCATACATAAACCCCTCTCATGCCTTATAGATAGTGTTACGTATGCTATCATCAATGGGATATCATAAAACCTACAAATAATTTAAAATATCAAGTTATTAATTAAAGAAATTTCAAAATAAATATTATTTATTTATGTACCAGTCAATGATGGAACATGCGGTGCTGAACATAAATGAGAATCTCATCCCATGTGACCCAAGTTTCAGAAAAATAATTGTGCAATATAGTGCTCCCCTTTCCAACAGCTATATGTGAAAAATCTGTGAAAAAAATAACAAATAATCAAACAATTAGTATATAAATAAATTAATAAAAACTAACTAAAATACACTGGTAAGAATACCTCTACATTTGTGGATCAAATCCAAGATGAGGACGTTGCTCAGAGATAGGGTTAGGAATCATCAATCACTCAAAACCATGCCCCCTATGAGTACACCTTGGACTGCCAACAGTCTGAGGGACAGATGATCTAACATCCTACCCATCCAAAGGTAGATCAGCCTCCTGCAACTGATTAAACAGATCCTCATCCATATGAAACATGAAATGAGTATTGTTAGAAAACATTTGAAAATAACTATTATATATAGATATATATTATATATGATTATAATCAACATTTAACTATGCCAATTTTCATCTTCATCCTCATCTTCATATCTGACGATGTTAATGCCTTCATATTACTCCTCAACATCATCAATTTCTATATGAGTTTTAGTTTCATCATCTCTTATCATTTAAAATTAATTTGTAACATCATTAACATCATTATCACTATCGATCTTTAACTGTGGAGTGTCATCATCAATATTAGTGTCTCTTTATAAAAAAGATGGATTTGGAGAAGTCTCTTGAAAATTTTCAATTCCTTGCACTTAATCAGAACCACATTCAATTTGAGTAAACTAATTTTCCCGAGATTTAATTTTTACTATGCTCCACCAATCACGCAACTCTTTTTTAGTAGCACATTAATTTACATAATAAATTTGATGTGTCTAATAAGAAAATAAAAATGGTTCATTTACTACAATAAGAATTTTATATTTAATATCAATGATTCCATGGGTTGGATTAACACACAAGCCTCTCTCAATATCCAACCACTGACATTAAACACCATTATGTTATTCTTTCCCAGATAATACAATTCAATAATTTCTTCCAGCATGCTATAAAAGTCAATTTCAGTTTTTCTATGATGAGATCCTTTCAAGAAGACACTACTATTAATTGTTTTTTTGATTCCCCTATGCTCACTTATGAAATCTAAAACCATTCAGACTTATGCATTATAATATTTAATCATTTTGGATGGTGGGTTACTCAAGACACACAATTGATTATCAATTTTATCATTATGTTGAGATACTTAAAACTTTATAAAACAATTATCAATATAACAAGTAAAAAATTGATTATATATGTTAAACCATAAATAATTTATGTTACCAATTTTTGAAACCAGTAGGAAAAATTATTTTGCCGACGTTCTTCAAGAGAAACTAGTGTAATTTGTTGAAGTATTTTCTTGATAAGATTATCATATAACATAAAAATAAAATAAGATTAATTTAATGTAACAAATATTATAGAATAAGTGATAGGATCAATCACAATACAAATGGTTCCATTTTATCACAGTTGAGAAGAACATATGTATGAGCTATGTGATGTTCATCATCTGAAATCCACCATTCATGAACTCCACCAAAGCCAAGTTAGGGCAGATTAAAAACTAATAATTGATTTCTCATTTCATCATCATCATTTCACTCATTATTTACCATGTTGCTACATTTTTAAGGATATTTATATTCAAAATAATGATAATAGAAAAAAGAAATTTCCTCTTACAAATAAGCTTCTGTAATTGAGCCTTCAACCGATTCTTTGTTACGTACTTTTTTCTTCAATTTTTGCATGAATCTCTTGAATGGGTACATCCATCATAACTGTACTAGGCCTCTATATTTTGATTCATGAAAAAAATGTAATATCAAATGTTCCATTGAGTCAAATAAATCTATTGGGAAGATTTTTTTTTTCAGTTTTCATAAAATCAAAACTAAATCTTCTTGCAGTATTCTTAGTGCATTGTAGTCTTTTGTCACCACAAAAATATATCAAAAAATATGATATCTATTATTGCATTCCAAATCATAGAATTTAATAAACATCTTAATCTAATTGGTACAAGTCTTTCCATTATAACATGACAGTCATGCCTTTTTAATCCATTAATATGATCATTTCTGACACATCTGCCCAAATTGGAAGCATAACCACTTGGAAGTCTCAAATATGTAATCCACTAAAAATAATAATAATCTATTTTATTTGGAAAATGTATAAGCTAATTTTTTCTTCATTAACTTGTGTGATATTACATTTTCAAAAAGTTTAAGTTTTGGGCACCTACAAATTTGGGTAAGATCTAATTACGCCTTTACATTATCTTTAGTCTTACCTGGTGTATCCAAAACTATATGAAATAAATTATCAAAATATTTCTTCATAATATGAATGACATCCAACATGTGATGGACTAACAAATCAGAACAATATGACAGATCCCAAAAAATGCTCTGTTTTATCCAATTGTGTTCTTTTCCAAACCCATTAATATTCTGTTGATTTATTATTGGTCCAAATATGATGGGAGGTAATGAAGAAACAATTGATTTTACCTTTGTACCTAAGATCATTGTTGGAGTTTAATCTCTTTCAATTGTACCTTTTCTAAAATGATATTTTTTCTTCCGAAAAGGATGATCGGTTGGAAGGAATCTGTGATGAAAGTAAAAAAATTTGGGTTTTTCCATTGATGAACATGAACACTTTGTTGTCTCTCATACAGTACGAGCATGATTTTGGAACATGTGTTCTCTAGCCAGATAACATGTCATATGCTGGGAAGTCACTAATTGTCCACATTAATGCAGCTTTCAGTAGAAAATTTTGTTTCACAATAACATCATATGTATTGACACCATTAATCCACAATGAATTTAAATCATCAATCAATGGTTTCAAATAAACACTAATATTATTTTTTGGATTTCCTGGAATTAATAAAGTCAAAAAGATATATTAATCCTTCATCAACATCAAAGGAGGTAAATTTTATGGAATTTATAAATACAAGCCAACATGAATACTAATTACTGTAAGAACCAAATGGACAGAAACCATCAGTAGAAAGACCCAATCACACGTTTCGGTATTTTAAAGAAAAATACGGATACACTTTGTCAAAATGTTTCCATAAATCACCATCGTAGGGATGATTTAAGCTTTTACTAGTTGAAATATTGGTTTTATGGCATGACATCAATGCTGCTGTGTTCAAAGACATAAATAAACGCTGCAATATGGGTGTAAGTAGGAAATATCTCAACTGTTTTATAGGAATCAATCCAGACTTCCCTAGTTGAGCCTATTATACCTTGATTTTCCACATGTGGGACAACTATCCAATGACTCATTCTCACCATAATATAAGATCCAGACATTTGAATATGCATGAATCTTCTAATAACCATGACCCAGATTACAAACCATCCTTTTGCACTCATAGAAAATTTTAATCAATACATTTCCTTTAGGTAACAATGTTTTAACAAAGAGAATATCTGATCAAAAAATCTATTTGACATTCCATTATCCGATTTAATAGCTATAAATTTTACAACCACTTCAAATTTTATTATCTTTCATTCAAGATATAAGGATTCCTCAGTAGAGCTCAATAACTCATAAAATTGAGATGGTTCCAACTTAGGAGTTAAATCAATATCATCCCGAGTTTCAACTTGTTGAAAAGATAGACCTTCCACATCATGTACTAAATTTTGAAACCATGATGGATCCAGAAACAAATTATTAGTATCTTCTATGGAACTACATTCACCATGTTGATACCAAAAATCATAATCTGGTTGAAAACCAAAACACAATAGATGGCCTCTAATGTTTTCAAATGTGTCAAACGTCCTCAGAGCACATTTTTTATAAGGAAACATAATTGTACCATCTGAAACAAATTCTATTTTTGAATATGAAAATGATAAGAAATATTCAACACCCTCAATATATACAAGATTTAAACTAGAACCATTTAGATTCCTGTGCTAATTTATCCAAACACGATCATATAATAATGACTGCTGTTGACTTCCTTGTTCTTTATTTCCCTAAAAAATATAAAATAATCAGTTTTTTGAATAATTTGATATAATAAAAACACTATAAAAAAAGTAAAGAAATTTAAATTCACTTTTCTATAAATTTACAATAATTTATATTATTTCATAGTTATTTATAGTATATGTTTTAAAATTTATACTAATCTACACTAATTTATAATAATTTATACTAATTACCTCTAATTATTATTAATTACAAATAATTTATACCAATTACCGCTAATTATGAGCGACACAATTTCCAGTGGATTGGCGACAACTCTTTTTTCCTTACAACTCATCTCCTTGCAACTTTCTCCGACAGAAATCACTATGAAAAATCTTCTCCGACTTACAAATATCCATTTTGATATGTATGAGAATAGAGAGTAGTGAGTCCTCACCACACTGCACTCCATTCTCTTATATACAAAAAATGGATATCTGTACATTGAAGAATATTTTTCATAGTGATTTCAGTCGGAAAAAGTTGCAAGAAGATGCATCATTAGAAAAAAGAGCCTCTTTTCCCAACTATTCATCTCCTTGCAACTTTCTCTCACTGAAATTTGTATGAAAAATCTCCTCTGACATATGCATATCAATTATCATGAATATGAAAATGGATATCCATATGTTCAAGTATATTTTTATAGTGATTTCAGAGAGAGAAATTTGTAAGGAGATGAGTCATCGAGCAAAAGGAATGCCACCAATCCGCTAGAAATTATGCCAATTTATTAAGAATTATTGCAAATTATTTCTAATTATTGCGAATTATTGCAAATTATTGTGAATTATTTTGAATTATTTCTAACTATTGCGAATTATTGCTAATTATTACGAATTATTGATAATTATTTCTAATTATTGCTAATTATTAATAATTATTGCTAATTATTTCCATTTATTGCTATTTATCACTATTTATTGCTAATTATGGCTATTTATTTCTATTTATTACTAATTATTGCTAATTTTTTCTAATTATTGCTAATTATTACTAATTATTGCTAATTATTACTAATTATTACTATTTGTTACAATTTACTACTAATTATTACTATTTATTACTATTCATTGTTGTAGATGCCGAAAAAGTCCGTAACTCCTAGAGGAATTTTTGAATGGACGAAGCGAAGTCATATTCGGACTTAGAGGCCCAGTTCGAAGGAACTGGAAGTGGTGTACGAAATTAAAGGGCACTCGCGCGAAAAAATGTTGTTCGCATGAAGGGCTCCCAGGATTCGCGAAAAGGAACTGGCGCAACGCGCAATTTTGCGCGCCCAGTTCCTCGCGGGGAAGCCTTGCACGCCGACGGGCCCTGGTACGGAAGATTTCGCGCGCCCCTCTGTTTTCGCGACGGCGAATGCCTATAAATAGAAGGCGACCCCAACCGTTTCGGGGTTGAGGAATTCGGACCAGCTCCCATGCGTGCAATTCGGACTCCCGCGTGCGCAAGATGTCCTCCAGGTAATCCACCTTTTCGCGCAACCTTGCCCCGGGGTTTGCCTTTGCGCGCATCCCCATTGGCTTAAGTGAATTTTCCAACTCTTCTGGGATCTTCCTTTGCGCGCAATCCCTTCCCTTTGCGTGTAATCCCTTCCAAATTGAGCGCAATCCCTCTGTTAGGTTTCTCCATGACTTAGGGATCGACCATTGCCCCCACGCGCAATCCAATAACTTTGCACGCAATCCCCTATCTACGCGTAATCCTCTGACCCAATTGCGTGCCATCTCGGTGTTTTGTGCGCAAACCTTCTCTTTGCGCGCAAAACCCAGGACCCCTCACCTTGACGCCCCCGGGTGCCTCTCTACGTCGGCGCCCGATGTCTTCCATACCGAGCGTGTACGCTATGCGTTGTTTTCCCGTACAGCCTTCCAGGCTCGTACGAAGTAACCTCAAGGTCCCTTGGGTGATGTTTCTCATTGCGTTGCTTTGCCTTATGCTTCTTTGCATAGGCACGCTAACGACTATTGCTTCTTTGCATAGCCACGCTAACGTGGACCCCTCGATGGTTCGCCCTGCGGCCCCCCTTCACTACGGCCTTGCCGATTCCTTCCCTCCCACAAGGGGTAGAGGGTGTTGGGTATGTAAGCCCTAGGGGTGTGGAGTGAACCCACCTCGTCCGAGCTGCAGGACGTTAAACTGCCAAACACCTCGTCCTCAACACATAACGTTAAACTGTGGTCCGACCCCGTGCCTCACACGCAGGGTCCCCTCGAATCAGAAATTCTTTATGCCTCTAGTCTTCACGGGAATGGAATCTTCCTCACATGGAATGATATCCTCCTTTTGGAGTGGCGTTTGTCCACGGGGGAAGGGATTACTCAGAGCGTAATCCCCTAGCCTCTCTTGCGGAAGGTTGCACCCATGCACCTCTATACTTCCCCACTGCCAAGGCCAGTGGAGTCCCTCTCCCACTGTGCCTTGTCGCACCACGGGCCTCCATCATGGAGTAAGTCCCGACACTAAGGGCTGCTAACCACGCATAAGCCCCTTTTTTCTCTTTGGGCCGCTCAACGCGTAATCCCCTTTCCGCTTCTCACAGATGCATCCTTTGCGACGTGATCGTCTGGTCCCTACTGCCTCTTGTTTCTCACACCGAGCATGACTCACATGGGCTTAGAGTGAGCATCGACCATGACATCCTCCTATGGGCCACCTTAGAGTGTAAGCCCTATCCCAACGAACTACGTGGACTTTGATCTGTGCTAACGCATGGTACGTAGGAAGCCTCCACGAGGTTCAGGCCCACCACCCGGTTGTTCCGACTTCTTCACATCGGTTCGCCAACACTTTGGGCCGCCTCAGAGGGTATGCCCGAAATTCCTCGTCCCGCATGACGTTAAACTATATACACTCATCCCACATGATGTTAAACTGTATGCCCTCATCCCGCATGACGTTAAACTGTATGACCTCGTCCCGCATGACGTTAAACTGTATGCCCTCATCCCGCATGACGTTAAACGGTATGTCCTCATCCCGTATGATGTTAAACTTTAAGCCCTCATCCCGCATGACATTAAACTGTATGCCCTCATCCCGAATGATGTTAAACTGTATGCTCTCATCCTGCATGATGTTAAACTGTATGCCCTCATACCGCATGATGTTAAACTGTATGCCCTCATCCTGCATGACGTTAAACTATATGCCGTCCCGCATGACGTTAAACTGTATGCCCCGAACTACGTGGACTTTGATCCGTGCTAACGCATGGTACGTAGGAAGCCTCCACGAGGTTCAAGCCCATCACTCAGTTGTTCTGACCCCTCCGCGTCAGTTCACAACCACCGTTATGGCCCGTCTCAGAGCGTAAGCCCCATACCCCACACCCACATCTCATCCTGACCTCTCCCTCGAGCCCACGTGACTCGGGAAGCTCATGTCGTAGCCCAGAGTTCTTACCTCCTCTAGGCTCCAATCCATGCGTTCATTCTCACGGGTCACCTATTCAGTTGTCCCACCGTATCACCGAACTATGCGGACTTTGATTCCCTACCATGGGGATACGTAGGAAGCCTCCATGGGGTTCAAGTCCCTCCGCACTCCATTACCCATCCTGATCCTTACCCGGGCCGCCACATCCCAGTGGGATCATGCCACCTCATTCCACTCCATAGTACCCGGGAAGCCGCCCACGTGCTGGCCCCAATATCGGTGTTCCCCCTAGGGGATCCTTCAATCTGATCCACTTTCAATGTTCTAATCAGTCTGATCCATCTTCGCAAGACGTTAAACTCGTGGCATACCCCGTGTTAAACATGGGAAGTTGAGGAAAACCTCAGATGGCACACAATTCCCCACGTTCGATGTGGGATACCTCAGGATTCCGCACCCTTGAGAATCCCTATAATAAGGTACATAAGACAGACATGACAATCCCCAGCGTCAAGACGCACCAACGACACCCCAGCGTGACCATTCTCCTCACCGAAGGTTGCTGCCCCGACCAGACCCCGTGGAGCGTCTCGACGGAAGCAGCGTAATTAACTAGCATCCATCCAGATATGGCGCTGGAAATGAGCTTCACGAACCCATCTTAAATATATGAGGGAGACCCGGACTAGGTGATGAGCTCCGAGGAGGAATCCACAGAAGGAAGAACCGACATCCCATCATCCCAGTTTTGACCAAGGAGCAAATGTCCCTGAAAAAGGAATGGATGCCGCCCGCCTTTGGAAAGCGGGAATACGGGGCAACAAGCCACACGTCCTCCCATGTGTGACGGATGCGCACGCTTGCCCCGACATAAAAGTGTCGGAAACAGAAAATGGTGAACCCGACGTGAAGCTCTTCTCCTCAATATGGGGACTGGTAGCGTTCGGGGTGTCGGAAGATTAGCATGTCACCAGGTCCGGGCACCTAGCGTCGGGACGTGAAACCCGCCAGGGGTTGAGGCAGTCAGGATGTTGAGCACTCTGTTCTGCGATGCCGCCAGTGTGGATCCCTCTCTCCCACCACGGAATATGGAATGACGTTGGGCTATTGGTTGTCGATTTATTTTCCTATTAGTGCTAATGGGTTCATCTCCCTGCTTCCAAGAATCAGATGGCTGCATCCGGAGCTCGATCGCCACCTGCCCACCAGCGCAGTGGTAGGGGAAGTACCAACGCGGCCACCCCGCGTGGTCCCGCCTTTTCCACAGCTACTACGGCTCCGATTTCCGCGACTTCCGGGCGCTCACGCCCCCTCTCCCTGTCAGAGATAATCCAACGAAGGGTGATCAACGACCTGGTTCTTAGGTATGAGGAGTAAGGGGTCATCCCCACCAGGGACGTGGCCCATTTGGATCTAGAGGCAGCTGCGCCTCACCACCATCACTGCCCCCGAGGGCCACGCAGGGAGCCACTTCTCCCCACTACGACATTCAATTATTTCGGGAGCCTATCCACGGAATGCCTCAACACCGCCCTCCCCTACGCCAATGAGGTGGGGGATGTACGGGTTCGCCCGATCGGAGACCCATCCTAGGGGTTCATGGAAAGGGCCCCCGCCAGGCTGTGTTGACGTCACCGCCCGACTCCCCGGGCCGAGGAGCAGGCAATCTCCGTGCCCGCACCACCGGCTCCAACCCACCTGACCCGACGCCAGCGTCGGGCGTGAGCGAAAGAAAATACCCGCCCTGGGGCACCAACATCAGCAACCATTGTGGCCAAAGCCACTGCTGACCCCTGTTATCAGACCCCCGCACACATTGAGTAGGGGTAGTCACATGCACAACCCAAATTGAGGCCCCGACCGCCCCGCAGGTAGGTTGAGTTGACTCTCCCGGTCACTGGCACATGCAATGGCCACCGTGGACCAAGTCGCGGTAGTACCATCCACCATAAAGGCCTACTCCATGCCGCTGATCTGGAAAGAATAGGGCTTCTCCGCGACAGCTATGCTCCGGGTATGGATTTTTCCAATGCTCACTGCACTTGGTACGGGGTCACTTCCCCTACCGCTAGCCGCGGGTATGGAGCCGTTGAATATCTGGTCACTCGCCCACATGGAGGTCATCTCCATGTCCCTTTCGACATCTGTCCTGGTGCTCCTCGCACCCTGGCCTCTAGTCCCCCCCAGCCCCAGCACTATTGCAGCCATAAGACTCCATGACAGAAATCAACCTTACACTGAGGAGCCACCCAGGGGCAGGATGGCGGGACATCGTCACCGCAAGAGATATTTCAGGGAAGTCTGGACGGAAATCAGAAAAGTCTGTTTCTCAGACTTTGAGGTGGAGTACGACTCAACGATGGATCCTTCCCTCCAACCCTTTGAGTCTAGGGCAGGGATGGGGACGTGGTGCGTTAGTCTCATACTCCTCAAATGCAAGATCCTCATGATTCCCGCCTCCCTCCGAAGGTATATCCAGGAGGATGAGGACCTGGCATATCCCCAGGGGTCAAACCCAAAGTTACCACTGGCCTCTTCGGAAGCACCTTCCACCTCAGTCAGAGAGGGTGGAGAACTTTTCTGGGGACCAACAGAAGAGTCACGACATAACACACCCTCAGAAAGTACCGACACTGTGACAGGAGGCTTGTTCACCAGCCCATCCTATTACGATGTGGCAGCCAGGACACTGCAGCCCTTGGAGGACGACTTAGGGATCGACGGCCAGTCGGCCTGTTCGCCGTATTCTCCACCGGCCAACCCACCAGCCCCGTGGCCAGCCTCGACACCGCTGCCAGTTCCCTAGCCATTCTCGGTTGATGAGAAGGGGTAGAAAGGGCCATATCCCGAACCAGAGTCATGGAGCTTCTGGACCATCCTCGCAGCAGGCCACTTCCCCGAGAAGTTTTGGCCGGTCGTAGGATCGGATTTTGATATACCAGAATCGCTCACCTCAGGGAAGTTTGAATGTTTCCGCCAGACTCTCTAGGTGAATCACTCCCGTCTTCTCCATCAGCGAGCGCCTTATCCCGGGAGTCAAGCACATCTTGAGGATATCAGTGAGCAATGCCTTCGGGTCGACCTAGCCGCGCTCCCCGTTATCTGGCACCCCGAGTCACTTGGCCACCACATGGCCCTCCAACAACAATGCGTCCAAAGTTTTCAAGTACTCCGAAAAGTTATCGAGGAGGCCACCCCCCATGCGCACGTCCGTGGATGGGGGCAGTACGCTGCCCTTCTTTTCAGCGTGATTCGCCGACAGCCTGACTCACTGGGCGGCTCTGAAAGAATGCCGCCAAGGGAAGTGGCGATCAATAAGGCCGACCTTTTGGGAGAGGGAAATGGTGTGGAACTCCTCAATGGGGACTCACCCCCCTGAGGAAAAGACTCTACTAGATCCATCAGGGAGAGTTACTCGCCAACAGAGGAACCTCCTGGGCCTCCCCATGCCTACTGAAGCCTTAACACTAAGCCGAAACGTCGGAAAGGGTAAAGAGCACTTCAGAGCTATCAAGCTCACCGACCCATCTGCCTCATTTCAGAAGACAGAGGAAGATCCCAAGAAGGTCATGTTACGCCAAAAGCTTGCTGAGCAGAAGAGGTTGGTTGATGAGCTCTTGGAAGAATGCATTTCAGAGCGGCGGCCTGACTACGATGATCCTAGGCCAGGACAACAGGGGAAGGAACAACTACCCCTCGATGAGATTCTCCCGGGAAACCGCGATCATGCCGTGTTCACCGAAAGAGGAGAGGCTGGAGCTCAGGGAAAGTGGGCGTGATATGTTTTTCCGACCCCCCCCCCTGAGTAGCGTGATCACCCGAGGGACCCCACTCGGTTTCCTCCCGCTGCCCCGAGAGCCGCTCTGCCAGCCGCCCCACGAGTTGCTGAGCTTGACTATCGGATTGAAGATCCCAAAAATGCGCTTGTGGTTAGGGATCCCCGTCAGGACGGGAACCCTTGTACAGAAAATCCGATGGAAGCTCTCATCGCCCGCTTAGAGGCTTTGGAAGCTCGGCAGGTGGCAATCCCACCGAACGACAAGCCATACCCAGCATGGGTGGATGACATAACAGCCCCGCAAGGACTTGGGAACCCCACTTTCTCCCCCTTTAACGAGATTGGAGACCCGCCACAGCACTTGGCCCACTTCAACTCGAGGTGTGGGCCTATGTTAGGGACTCCGGCGTAGCAGGAGGCTGCCAAGCTCCGTTGCTTCGTTCAGACACTGGAAGGACCAACATTCGTCTGGTACAGCCAGCTCCTTGTCGGATCTGTGACTAGCTGGGATGACCTTTGCAGGAAATTCCTCTACTAGTTCAGTTCCACAACCTGGAAGACGAACATCGCAGACCTCTTCAGGTGCAAACAAAGGCCCGACGAGCGAGTCGCGGACTTCGTCGCCCAGTGGAAGGGGCTCACATACTCCCTTGACATGCCACTAACTCAGGATCAATTACTGACAATGTGTGTAGGTAACATCAAGGAAGAGCTGGTTACTTATCTGATCACTCAAAATTACCCCGGAGGGTTCTAGGACTTCTGAAACAAGGCTCAGCACCTCGAAGAAGCCCTACAACAGGCCAGTCAGACACGCCCACTGCCTCCTGTAATCCATGCAAGGAGAGCCGCCAGATCCGAGCCCGCTGTTGTGGCCCAGATAGAGGCCCCTAGGAAGCTAGAGTTTCTACCAGTGAGGCCATCTCCACATCCCCATAGGGGTCGACCCCCACGGGCACAGCCTCCAGCCCAGCAGCAACCGCCTCAAAATCAGCAGGCGCCTCCGCGTAATGCACCGCCACCACCTAGGCAAGATAATCAGGATCCGCCTCCTCAGCATGATCCTTCAGCCCCTCGTCAGGGCCAGCCTCCTAGATCCCCCTTTCCAGATATAAGGAATCGGGCATACTCGTTTGATGAGGCTCAGGTCCCCGGTTATTTCCATAGTTCTCTGGAGCAGAGAATAGTGCGGCTGCCTAAGTGCCGGAAGCCAGAAGAGGTGCATCTCACTGATCACCCTAACTACTGCCCTTATCAACGGACCTTGGGTCACACCATCCATGGATGCTACGTGTTCAAGGACTGGATCCAAGACCATATTGACAACAATATAGTCAGGTTGGGCCCAGCTCCGGTGCAAGTAGCAGGTGTCTTTGTGAGACCAGAGGGCGGTAGTGGCAATGAGGATGAGTGGCAGTAAGTTTCCGACCATGGGCCCTGGAAGTATAACAATTGGATGGCCCGCAAGATGGTCACCCATGCCCATGGAATCATCCATGCCCGCCTAAATCAGCCAGATCCCTCAGAATCTGCGAGCGCTACCTCGGAATCGTCATCCCAGCCTACCTCTTCCCAGAAGAGCAAGCGGCGGCACAAGAAGAAAGAACGCGCCCTGCCAATGCCGTCGTTATCCCACACTCTTGGCGATTTTATGCCCCCAGAAATGGGGATCCCTCCGAGACTCCATCCGGTAGTGGATGAATCCTCGAGCAAAAGTCCAGGGTACACTTCGGTTAACACCGTAGAGTTAGTAAATTCCTTTTTGACTCCCGATGATGAGGAACGCCAGGTGGACCTTCCCAAGGTCCCCAGTCGTCGCCAACGTCGGTGGAGTCGCGACTACGTGAATTGCCGGGGCACAACAGTTGGCACCTCGAGCCAGGTCATGCACACTGCTGAAACCATATAGCAAGCCCAATACAGAGCTCAGCACACATGGCCCCTTCATCCGGTGTCGATAGGTTCGCCTCTACCAACGTTCGTGTTTCTAGATCTGGAAAAACCGCCTCGGCCGTGCCGCGACCAGATCTTCCCTGCCACTAGCCGACCCCAGCTCTCCGGTCCTAATCTTGAAACCACTCTCCGGGCTTCGACTAGTGAACAGACAGACGTTCCTAGTACCAGTCAGCCACTGGTCCCGCCGACAAGGCCCGTCATACCTCCAATTGCAGAGCGGCCTCCTGTAAGAAAAAGCTCACGTTTGGCCTGAAAGTATGATCTTCTGAAGCACCTGTCCGATATTCCAGCAAGGCTTTCTATCCTTGAGGCTCTTCTCCTGTCATCCGAAATGCGTGAGGTGCTCGCCGAGGCCCTAAGGAGCCCCCTCCAGTTTGAGATAGAGGTAGCGGCTGCAGAAGCCTTCCACGCTGAGGCGATTGAGAACACCGAATATCAGGTGGTTATCTCATTCTCCGGTGAAGATGAAGACCCTCCCATACAGGGGTACATTTGCCCACTATATGTCACCGGCCAGTTCAATGGCGTGGAAGTCCGACACTGTATTTTCGACACAGGTTCTGGGATTAACCTAATCCCAACTCGGATGCTGTGGAAGTTGGGATTGTCTGAGGATGATTTAACTCCCTCTGACCTCAGGATCCAGGGGTATGACAGGACCGAGCAAACTCCACTCGGCAAGATTCTCTTGAAGAACCGGTTCGGTGGCCTAGTTTCCAACACCGAATTCATGGTTGTCTCTCAGGACACCGCCTACAACACGTTGATGGGCAGGCCGTGGCTCCACCTTCACGCAGCGGTCCCCTCATCGTATCACCAGTGCCTCAAATACTCCCTTAATGGTCGAGTAGGTGTGCTCCAAGGGGATGCGTATCCTTTTTCCTCTTGTGAAGCCCGTTATCTGGATGCCGACTATTACAAGATTAAGGACAATCAGGTTCTGGAAGGTGAGGTCGAGCCCGCCACTGTTACAAGTGATCCCTGGGCAGGTTTGGATGACGCTTATTTCTTCCCAATCCATCGGTTGGAGGCCACAAACCCCGACATGGGGCAGTGCTTTATTGTTTCGGGTACCAGAGGAAGGAATATATCCGGGTCCAAGCGACGGTGGGAAATCACCTCATACTCCTACACCAACCAGGCTTAGGTGATCCCCTAGCCTCCTACCCCTGTACGGTATCGGGACGTCAGGATCATGACAACTGCGGTACGTCATACATGTCTATTCCACCGGGATGGAATTGACCAGCTCAAGCCGACATGCCACTACTACTTTGATATCATAAAGCGTAGCCCCTTGGGACGAAGTCCAGATGAGATTGGATCGACCGCCTTTGTCGCCATGGTCTCCGTAGTGCATGAGTCTCCTAACGTGACGACCACTACCGCCCAAGCCAGCACCAGCTTACCACCAGGGCCTGGCAGCCCCGAAACGGCTCCCCCCATGGATGATCCCTCCACAAGTGGAGAGGATGACATGTAAGATACACCCCCTGCCTTTGAGAAGGGCACCCCCACCATGATCGACGAGTTAGAACAAGTGAACCTCGGTAGCAAGGTGGACCCAAGACCCACATTGGTCAGCACCGCTATGCCCCCTGAGGAGCGGTAATAGTACGTAGTCTTTCTTAGACAACAACGTGATGTGTTCTCTTGGAGTTACGACAAGATTCCATGACTAGATCCTCAGGTAGCCATCCACCGCCTTGGCCTTTCGGCAAACCATCACAGGTTCAAGCAGCCTCCCAGAAAGATGCACCCTTCTCATAGTGCCATGTTTGAGGGCGAAGTTGATAATCTCATCAGATCCAACTTCGTCAAAGAAGTTCAGTACCCCCGGTGGCTAGCCAACATTGTGCCAGTCAGGAAGAAGAACGGACAGATCAAGTTCTGTATCGACTTTCGCAACCTCAATCGCCACTGTCCGAAGGATGATTTTCCCCTTCCAATGACAGAGTTATTGATCGATACCATGGCTGGGTTCCAAGTCCTCTCCGTCATGGATGGGTATTTCGGGTACAACCAGATCCAAATGGCCCCCGAGGATGAAGAGTTCACTACCTTCAGCCCCCAAGGCATTTTCTACTACCAGGTTATGCCTTTTAGCCTGAAAAATGCAGGTGCCACCTATCAACGGGCCATGCATCACATATTCAAGACAATTCTTGGGATGCTGGTGGAGTGCTACGTAGATGATCTGGTGGTTAAATCTCTCCAGCGCCAGGACCATCTCAAAGAACTTGAGAAAGTGTTCGGCTTTTTTCGTTCTCTCCACCTGAAGATGAACCCGTTGAAATGCGCCTTCAGGGTCACCTCTGGAAAGTTTCTTGGATTCATTGTCAGATACCGAGGCATCGAGATCGACCCAGAGAAGATCAAGACCATCAGCCAGATGCCTCCCCTGAGCAATATTTGGGAGCTTCGAGGTCTCCAAGGCCACTTAGCCTATATACGCCGATTCATTGCGAATTTGGCTGGCAAGTGTAATGTAACGCCCCGACCCCAGCTACCCAGAGTCGGTGCATTACTTCATAACATTGGCATGATCACAAAAGATCAAGTCTCTAAAGACCGATTAGTTTAGTAGCCTTGGAAACACTAGATACATTCATAAATGTTACATTACATCATAAAGTGAAAAACTAATAACAAAGTCTTCATAGTCCACACTCATATCCTCTTTTGACTATCCCTGCAGGTCATTCATAAAATACTTCTCCACATCCTGGAAAATATTAAAACATTGAAAGGGGTGAGCTCAGATGCTAAGTAAGGATAACAATATTGTGGAAGCCTTCATAAATAAACATAAACATTTAAGGCAATGTATAACTAAAACAAAAGCCTTTTAAACTTGAACATCAACATAATATGGCAAAAGTAAAATGAGATAATGCCATTTACTTCTTCACATGGATATTCTACTGGTCGAATAATCACATGAAATATCAATAACCACTTTCATAATGAGTGAATGTATAATGCCGGACATTCTGAAACATTTTGTCAAGGCCTCGGCCAAGACGTCTAAAATGATTAAGGCCTCGGCCAAAACCATAAATCAAATTGGGAAAGGGCCTCGGCCAATTCCACGTCTAGTTGTCTCATGAGACCTACCGATGCATCAAGGAGCTATAGCGGGCTCCACCCGTCACTTATTAAGTCCAATACATTCCTCATATGAATAGGTTTAAACATATCATAAACCATAACATAATTGTATCACATAAAACATGAATAAAGGAAACATAACATTTCCACATTTCAATCACAAGATATCAATACAACACATTGATATAATAAAAACGCTTTCAAAACCATTTTCAATACCAAAATAAAATAAAGTTAAAACTTTGTATTTATTTTTCATTAAAAAAATGATGGCTTGTAGAGGAAGCCGAAACTCAAATAATGGTCACGGCGGCGGAGAAGTAATTGTCGCCGCATAAGTACGGAAAGAAAAACATTCCCTTTTGTCGTTTAGAAAAATGCTTCGTATAAAAAAGATTCCTTTTGAATAAACGTAAAAGTCAAAGGGGTTTATACACCGTATAAAAGAAAGTTGTGTATAAAACCAAATATGCCTCAATGAAAGGGGATTGATACGAAGTCCTTAAAAGATCATTTTTTAAAATAAAATAGATCTATTATGTGTATTCACTATAGGTACACATAAATAAAGTAAAAATACAAAATAGGACATAATAATATCATGACATAATTTGAAAGTAGGAGATTAACCCAAAGAATGGAAGTTGGGTTAAGAAATTCCCTTACCTCGTGTCTGACTTGACTCAACCGTTCTTTAACCTCGTGAATAATAAAATAGAGTTAATATATACCTTATTAAGAACCATTTTCAATTTCATTATCCTTATTATATCACTTATTACAATGATATGAACATTATGTAATTATTTAGGTTAATAACGGTCGTTTTGTTGATCTTTGGTACTTGAGTCAACAATAAACTTCTTATAATTACAAGTTATTTATGTGGTAGAATATGCATTATCTCCAGAATTATATTCATGATTTAGATGTCATATATATCTTATATATCCAGTATATACATTCATTTATAATATTACGTAACATTTAGAAGTAAGAAATGAAATGCACCGTTCATGGAGACGGTAAGCCGTACGTACGCATGAACGCTACTTTCATTTCAATTTCATATTTAATGGAATGAAATAATAATGATATAAATGTATAATATAATTCCAGTATAATATAGTGTATAATACCATTTACTCCATCCTTTATACATCCCACATATAGCATTAACGATTCAAATCACTTTGAGGGGGCGGTAGTCCGCACTTCCTAAAATGAAATTATCGCGTTTTACCCATAATGGAAATCATAAAGTATGCCATAAATGAGAAATACAGAAGCATAAGTAAAACATAAACATATTATATATCATATATAAAAATAGTGACATCTTAATGGCCACCTTTGAAGGTGTTATATGAGTGTTGAACAATCATCGTTTCGTGAGGCAGAAATTCGCCATCCACAGAAACCGTATGTTCTTTAACCATTAGATGTAGGTGTGTGTAAGTGTAGCTCGAATACTTCTTATAAAAACATCCTAGTATATTGAGGATACTGGTGTTGTTAAAAAAGAAATGAATAAAAAGAGTTTAGGGGGTTTGAGAAGAAAAATAAAACAAAACAACATTAGAGAAGACATTACCTCAAAATCGGGTAACTCTTTTTTTGATTTGAGCCAAAGGATTCCTTGGGAAGAGTTCTGCCCAAAGTGAGGCTTCTAGGAGTAAGAGGGGGAAGTTGGGAGAGTATTTGGGCAGAGGTTGGACGAGCCAAATGGCTTGAAAGTGTAAATGAGGTGGGAGAGGTGGGGGCTTTTTATAAGTGGAGAGGAGGGGCACTTTTGGAAAGTAATGAAATGTTACATTATTATACAATGATTTTCAGATTCTAAAGGTCCCACACATATATAATTCGTGGATAAGGTGATAAGGGTTCGAAATATCCCCATCCAATAGGCTTTGGACAAGTGTAAGCCTTGGATTTTTCATTATCTTCTCATTTTATTTAAATCGTTAAATAATGAGGTCATCGTTGCATCATAATGATGTCATAAATAATTTAATTTATTTAATGTCTAAAAATTATAAACAAAATACTATGATGTAGGAAATCCTTTTAGATTTATAATTAATATTTATAATAAAAATTTGGACTTGTGTAACCCCACTTAAAAATTGTTTTAGTAAAACAACTCATGTTTGTGTCAATTTAATTTTAACATTAAATAAATATATATTAATGTCATTTTCCAACCAAAGTGGCTACATGGGGTCCCCAAGTTGAACCATGGGTTGTCCTGGTCGTCCATGACTCATCCAATAGGAGTAGGACAAGTGTCAAGCTCATATCATATTATTAAAACATTGTTTTTACCTTAAACTACACTAATTACCTCTAATCGCGATTAAGAACTTAAAAGTTACTATTCACCAAAAAATTATTTTGATCTCATTGAACCACATTTTACTTCTTAATGACAACCATGTATGTAGGATTTTTGAAAATCAAATCACAGAAGTGGTAATATTTCATTTAAACGAAAAATTAGTTATTTAACTACCACTTAGTGGTTTCACTATTCATCAAAAATTGAAGTTTTTCAGAACAATGCCAAAATTTCACCCTAAGATATAACCGATATTCCGAATTCAAAAATGATGTCTATTTTACAAAATTCCAAACATATAAGTTGCATTAATTAATTTTATAATTAATTCCCGCTGTCACAACAAATAGCGTGTTTTAAGAAACAATTTATATCAAAAGATTGGCAATTGTTTATGTCCAATTTCGAGGTTAAATTAATTCTAATGACCACCTTTGGATAAAATGGCAAAAATATATTCTAATTATACTTTAAAACCACTAAATAGTATAATTTATCACTATAAATTATTTTGATTAAAAAAGTTGTTTTTAAGTATTTTTCACTATTCATAAAAAATTAGAAGTTCTCAGAAAAATACCAAAAATTCAACATTGGCTAATTTCGATATTCTGAATCCAAAAATGAAGTCCATTTTGAAATATAAAATTTCTATAATTTTAAAAAGTTGTTATTACTATTCATAACGGTTACTTTGATTAGTCGCGGTGTTTTAGAACTCGAAGTTGCGTACAATGCAAGCTATTGCATTATTGAATGAGAAGCGTATCGTGGAAGCTCGGGGTGTTACATTCTCCCCTCCTTCAATAAATTGCGTCCTCGAAATTTGAAATTTTTTTCATTGAAAATAAAAGGTTGAAAAGAGAAAATACCTTTGTGGAAAACCCACATCGGAAATAAGATTAATAAAATTTAGCCTTAATAAGAGGGAAAGGGAAATGAAAAAGTCAACACCCAATTATGATCTCGATTAGGAGAACATTGGTGGAAATTAAAGACATATAATTGGAGGAAAAACGTAAATATTTGTAGGGATTGATTGAGGTCCTCAATCACAAACAAGTGTCAAATTGAGGGCCTCAAAGCCTTCAATCTATGTTGATTTAAAATATCATCAGTTCAACAAGACATAAGGTATTAGGATAACACATATTTTTGTTTTAATATCCCTTTAAAAAAGTTTAAGAATTAATTTATTCATAGAATGAGATATAGTTATATATATATATTTATGCTTGACAAGTAGAGTTTCAACCTTCAACTAATTCTACCACAAACTCATCTTTCACTCAAAAAGATAATAGAACTCAAAAATATTCTATTTATCATAATTGTATAAGGTTCCAAATATTAACACATACCATTTAGATTAGTAAAACTATTTTGTAACAACCAGGGACTTCCTGTAGGCTAGTGGTAGGAAATAAAGGCCTGTCGCACTATGGTTGTGGGTTCGATTCCTGCAGCTTTGTCCGACGCGACGGGTTATTCCCCACCCTGCAGGTTGTACTTTTCCTAAAACTATAGTATCACAATATTCCAAAAGTGATCTTCATAAATTTTTTAACCTTAAACAATACTATCCAAAGATCAACTTAATCCACTCCAACCTTTATAGTTATCCAAAATACCTCTGTCCAGACTTTCTCTAAAAGGTCTCTTAATTCCAAAATCAATTTATCAGATTCCCAAAAAAAAGTAAAGTTTCTCTTATTGTCACATACTAAAAATATAATTACCTTAATCATATTAAAACCTTACTGAAATCAACTGGTACTATAGTACAATCCTTATATATATATCACATTATTCTAATAACCAGAATATAATCCATGAGTCCAAAAGCACCAATACATTAGTTATTCTGCTTCAACTGTAGTAACAGCATAAGATTGTCCTTGATCCCTTGGCCTTTTCTGAGGTAAGTTTCCCTGACGCTTAGGACATTCATTTGCATAATGCCCCATTTCTCTACAATTGTAGAATTCAACTTTGATAGCCTCTTTCTTTCCCTTACAATCACGAGCCTGGTGACCCTTTTCTCCACATTTATAACAAACTCCCATTCCTTT
The DNA here is from genome assembly GCA_963277665.1 of Viscum album. Lineage (NCBI taxonomy): Eukaryota > Viridiplantae > Streptophyta > Magnoliopsida > Santalales > Viscaceae > Viscum > Viscum album. The sequence goes on from OY728130.1 coordinate 411,903,845, forward strand.
TAGGCAAGTACCAGGGTGATTCTTCCCACAATTATCACATAATGGAAAATCCTTCTTTCCCTTTTTCCCTTTATCTGTCTCTTGTTCCACTGTTCTCTTCTTCTCTTGCTTTACTTTGTTGTCATAAGACTTAGAGAATTCCTTTTCTGTCTTGATAGCACACGAGACAATATCTTCGTATGATGAGAAGGATTGTGATACTAAAGCTCGACGGAGAAATGGTTTTAACCCATAAAAGAAACGATCAATCTTACCTCATGGGTTACGTATATAATCTGCAGCATACCTCGCTAACCTTGTAAAGTTGGCCTCATACTTTGCGAAATTCTCATCCTCCTTCTGCCTCAGACTCAGAAATTGCCTTTCCATATCCGCTCGATGGTCTCGAGGAAAGTATTTTTCTAAGAACAACTCTTTGAACTCCTTCCATTCCATGTTTGTTAATTCATCATCTTTCTTTGTGTTTTGAATTAGTGACCACCATTGATCGACATCTCCAGTGAGGCGGTAAACTGCCATGACAACTTTCTCCCTTTCACTACTCCCCAAGGCATGGAATATTTTCTCTAAGGAATTTATCCATTGCTCAGCTACTATAGGATTTGTACTCCCATTGAAGGTTGGTGGTTGTTGCCTCATGAAACGGTCTAGCATTGATCCTCCACGTTGCGGATCAGGGTGCTCCATACGAGTAAGGTTATTATTCATAACCTGCGTGAGTTGTCCCAGTACGGTGAGAATCTGATCAGCACCAGTTGTATCACTAGCTCCACCATAATTATCTTGAGCAGGAGGGAAATCCCTACACGGAGTGCGTGCATTGATACGGTTTCCATTCCTTCCACTAGGCGCCATTTCTAAATAATGGCATAAACTGGATTAGTTTATGAATCAAAATACATAATTCCATACTTGTAAAACACTTAACATAAATTGAACTATTTATGGATATAATCCATAATCATAAAAAGGTTTTATTTGAGGAAGTATATACTCATAACCGTTCATAGTGGTTTGTAAAGAAAACGAGAATTATCCTAAGCATATCCCCCGGGAGTGTCGTAACCAAGAGTGCAGCAAGGCCCGTTGTCGTGTACCAGTTCCCGTTCAAGTCTAGCTCAAAGCGGTGTTTTTGGGTTTTACCCCTAGGTACATCTGTGCCAGAGCCGCCTCTACCTGCTCGTATCCAGACAGGAATGTATTGCTCGGAAAACTCACAACATCTCTACAATACCAAAATTCTAGGAATTTCTTCTATACTAATCCTTAAAGTCTATCTTCGGGCTATGTTTTCTAATCAGAGTTTATCTAAATCTAGCTTCCAAGGTTAGTACTAAACTGCCTCTGATACCAACTGTAACGCCCCGACCCCAGCTACCCAGAGTCGGTGCATTACTTCGTAACATTGGCATGATCACAAAAGATCAAGTCTCGAAAGACCGATTAGTTTAGTAGCCTTGGAAACACTAGATACATTCATAAATGTTACATTACATCATAAAGTGAAAAACTAATAACAAAGTCTTCATAGTCCACACTCATATCCTCTTTTGACTATCCCTACAGGTCATTCATAAAATACTTCTTCACATCCTGGAAAATATTAAAACATTGAAAGGGGTGAGCTCAGATGCTCAGTAAGGATAACAATATTGCGGAAGCCTTCATAAATAAACATAAACATTTAAGGCAATGTATAACTAAAACAAAAGCCTTTTAAACTTGAACATCAACATAATATGGCAAAAGTAAAATGAGATAATTCCATTTACTTATTCACATGGATATTCTACTGGTCGAATAATCACATGAAATATCAATAACCACTTTCATAATGAGGGAATGTATAATGCCGGACATTCTGAAACATTTTGTCAAGGCCTCAGCCAAGACGTCTAAAATGATTAAGGCCTCGGCCAAAACCATAAATCAAATTGGGAAAGGGCCTCGGCCAATTCCACGTCTAGTTGTCTCATGAGACCTACCGATGCATCGAGGAGCTATAGCGGGCTCCACCCATCACTTATTAAGTCCAATACATTCCTCATATGAATATGTTTAAACATATCATAAACCATAACATAATTCTATCACATAAAACATGCATAAAGGAAACATAACATTTCCACATTTCAATCACAAGATATCAATACAACACATTGATATAATAAAAACGCTTTCAAAACCATTTTCAATACCAAAATAAAATAAAGTTAAAACTTTGTATTTATTTTTCATTAAAAAAATGATGGCTTGTAGAGGAAGCCGAAACTCAAATAATGGTCACGGCGGTGGAGAAGTCATTGTCGCCGCATAAGTACGGAAAGAAAAACATTCCCTTTTGTCGTTTATCAAAACGCTTCGTATAAAAAAGATTCCTTTTTAATAAACGTAAAAGTCAAAGGGGTTTATACACCGTATAAAAGAAAGTTGTGTATAAAACCAAATATGCCTCAATGAAAGGGGATTGAGACAAAGTCCTTAAAAGATCATTTTTTAAAATAAAATAGATCTATTATGTGTATTCACTATAGGTACACATAAAGAAAGTAAAAATACAAAATAGGACATAATAATATCATGACATAATTTGAAAGTAGGAGATTAACCCAAAGAATGGAAGATGGGTTAAGAAATTCCCTTACCTCGTGTATGACTTGACTCAACCATTATTTAACCTCCTGAATAATAAACTAGAGTTAATATATACCTTATTAAGAACCATTTTCAATTTTATTATCCTTATTATATCACTTATTACAATGATATGAACATTATGTAATTATTTAAGTTAATAACAGTCGTTTTGTCGATCTTTGGTACTTGAGTCAACAATAAACTTATTATAATTACAAGTTGTTTATGTGGTAGAATATCCATTATATCCAGAATTATATTCATGATTTAGATGTCATATATATCTTATATATCCAGTATATACATTCATTTATAATATTACGTAACATTTAGAGGTAAGAAATGAAATGCACCGTTCATGGAGACGGTAAGCCGTACGTACGCATGAACGCTACTTTCATTTCAATTTCATATTTAATGGAACTAAATCATAATGATATAAATGTATAATATAATTCCAGTATAATATAGTGTATAATACCATTTAATCCATCCTTTATACATCCCACATATGGCATTAACGATTCAAATCACTTTGAGGGGGCGGTAGTTCGCACTTCCTAAAATGAAATTATCGCGTTTTACCCATAATGGAAATCATAAAGTATGCCATAAATGAGAAATACAGAAGCATAAGTAAAACATAAACATATTATATATCATATATAAAAATAGTGACATCTTAATGGCCACCTTTTAAGGTGTTATATGAGTGTTGAACAATCATCGTTTCGTGAGGCAGAAATTCGCCATCCACAGAAACCGTATGTTCTTTAACCATTAGATGTAGGTGTGTGTAAGTGTAGCTCGAATACTTCTTATAACAACATCATAGTATATTGAGGATATTTTTGTTGTTAAAAAATAAATGAATAAAAAGAGTTTAGGGGGTTGGAGAAGAAAAATAAAACAAAACAACATTAGAGAAGACATTACCTCAAAATCGGGTAACTCTTTTTTTGATTTGAGCCAAAGGATTCCTTGGGAAGAGTTCTGCCCAAAGTGAGGCTTCTAGGAGTAAGAGGGGGAAGTTGGGAGAGTATTTGGGTAGAGGTTGGCCGAGCCAAATGGCTTGAAAGTGTAAATGAGGTGGGAGAGGTGGGGGCCTTTTATAAGTGGAGAGGAGGGGCACTTTTGGAAAGTAATGAAATGTTACATTATTATACAATGCTTTTCGGATTCTAAAGGTCCCAAACATATATAATTCGTGGCTAAGGTGATAAGGGTTCGAAATATCCCCATCCAACAGGCTTTGGACAAGTGTAAGCCTTGGATGTTTCATTATCTTCTCATTTTATTTAAATCGTTAAATAATGAGGTCATCACTGCATCATAATTATGTCATAAATAATTTAATTTATTTAATGTCTAAAAATTATAAACAAAATACTATAATGTAGGAAATCTTTTTATCTTTATAATGAATATTTATAATCAAAATTTGGACTTGTGTAACCCCACTTAAAAATTGTTTTAGTAAAACAACTCATGTTTGTGTCAATTTAATTTTAACATTAAATAAATATATATTAATGTCATTTTCCAACCAAAGTGGCTCCATGGGGTCCCCAAGTTGACCCATGGGTTGTCTTGGTCGGCCATGAATCATCCAATAGGAGTAGGAAAAGTGTCAAGCTCATATCATATTATTAAAACATTGTTTTTACCTTAAACTACACTAATTACCTCTAATCGCGATTAAGAACTTAAAAGTTACTATTCACCAAAAAATTATTTTGATCTCATTGAACCACATTTTACTTCTTAATGACAACCATGTATGTCGGATTTTTGAAAATCAAATCACAGAAGTGGTAATATTTCATTTAAACGAAAAATCAGTTATTTAACTACCACTTAGTGGTTTCACTATTCATCAAAAAATGAAGTTTTTCAGAACAATGCCTAAATTTCACCCTAAGCTATAATTTATATTATGAATTCAAAAATGATGTCTATTTTACAAAATTCCAAACATATAAGTTGCATTAATTAATTTTATAATTAATTCCCGCTGTCACAACAAATAGCGTGTTTTAAGAAACAATTTATATCAAAAGATTGGCAATTGTTTATGTCCAATTTCAATGTTAAATTAATTCTAATGACCACATTTGGATAAAATGGCAAAAATATATTCTAATTATACTTTAAAACCAATAAATAGTATAATTTATCACTATAAATTATTTTGATTAAAAAAGTTGTTTTTAAGTATTTTTCACTATTCATAAAAAATTAGAAGTTCTCAGAAAAATACCAAAAATTCAACATAGGCTAATTTCGATATTCCGAATCCAAAAATGAAGTCCATTTTGAAATATAAAATTTCTATAATTTTAAAAAGTGGTTATTACTATTCATAACAGCTACTTTGATTAGTCGCGGTGTTTTAGAACTCGAAGTTGCGTACAATGCAAGCTATTGCATTATTGAATGAGAAGCGTATCGTGGAAGCTCGGGGTGTTACATGTAATCCCTTTTCCTGGCTCATGAAGAAAGGCGCCGCTGCCTATGAATGGGATGAAGAATGTCAGATTTCCTTTGAGGAAATCAAGCAGTATCTGCTCCAACCTCCGGTCTTGATGCCACCCGTCTCCGGAAAGCTGCTGGTCCTTTACGTGACCACCCTGGAATGGTCCCTTGGCACGCTTCTTGCCCAGAAGAACAACGAGGGAACAGAGAATAACCTCTACTACCTCAACCGCGTGCTCCTCGATACAGAAATTAGATATTCCCCCATCGAGAAGAGCTGCCTGGCGCTCATATTTGCTGTGCAGAAATTGCGGCACTACTTGTAGCACCACGAGGTATAGCTGGTCTCTCGTGTAGATCCGTTGAAATACATCCTGAATCGACCTATGTTGATTGGCCGACTGGTGCACTGGGCGGTGATCTTCCAGTAGTTCGACATCAGGTTCGTACCTTAGAAGGCTATCAAAGGACAGGAGTTGGAAGACTTCTTAGCTGACCACCCAACCTCTGCAGATCAACCAATGGATCTAGGCTTTCCTGATGAGGTAATCCTCTCAATCGATCATGCCATCCGATGCTGGCAGATGCACTTTGACAGTGCCTCCCGGAGCCCCACCGGTAGAAGGCTCGATGATCCTAGGCTCAATAGAGTGGTCCTGGGTGTCGTCTTCATCACCCCAGAGAAATCCGTTCTGCCATATTCATTCCTGCTATCAGAAGGCTGCACCAACAATGAGGAAGAATATCATGCCCTCATCACTGGCCTCGAGTTGGCTCTCGAGATTGGCGTGCCCCATCTTCATGTGAAAGGGGACTCCAATCTAGTCATCAAGCAGGTCAATGGTGACTATGTTGTCAGAAAGCCAGAACTCGTGCCGTTGTTGGAGTGCACCCTCCGTCTAATGGCTAAGTTCCCTTCTCGGCCAGAGGTCATTCATATTCCTCAGTCGCAGAACAGTCGAGAAGATGCTTTGGCCAGCCTGGCCATGTCGCTTGCAGAGCCCGAATAGGATGACCTGATTATCCACATGGAACACCAGAGATTCATTGCTTCCGTTATCCCAGAGGATGATCGTGGCCCACAGGTGAACCATCTCACCGCTGGTGCCCCTACGTCAGGATCCCCGGGGACTTTAGATGCGGTAATCAAAATAGTTCCTGACTGGAGGACACCCTTGGTTGAATACCTCTGACACGACAATCTTCCATTGGACCGAGCTGAGCGCGAGCGAATCCGATGCCGCGCGCTGCAGTTTACCCTTCAGAGCGGTCCCAGCCTTGAGCAGATCCTTTACAGACGCAGATTAGATGGTGTTCTCCTCCATTGCCTTCAAGGAGTCGAGATCCCACAGGTCATGCAATAGGTTCATACTGGTTCCTATGGTGCCCACCAGGTCGGGTCAAAGTTGTCCCGCCAAATTCGGAGGCTGGGGTACTTTTGGACCTCCATGATCCATGAATGCATCGAGTTCGCCAAGAGGTGTCACGCATTACAAGTTTATGCTAGCTTCATGCATCGGCCACTGGATCCACTCCACACTACCAAGTATTCTTGGCCCTTTGCAGTCTGGGGGTTGGATGTCGTAGGACCTTACCCGCCGGTGACGGTCCACCAATGCCGGTTCATTCTGATCACTACAGATTTCTTTTCCAAGTGGGCAGAGGCGATTTCGCTCAAGGAAGTCAAGGCTTGTTCTATCGCTGACTTCGTGAGCTCCAACATCATCTATCAATTTGGAGTACCTCACACTATCCTCATGGATAACAGAACCAACTTCCGAGCTGAAGAAATTATACGCCAAGTACAACATTCACTCTAACCATACCTCCCTCTATCACGCGCAGGTGAATGGATAGATCGAGGCATTTAAAAAAACCCTCTCTAACATTCTGCAAAAGATGGTTGGTCAGAATAAGAAAATTTGGCCAGACAAGCTCCCCAACGCTCTCTGGGCTTATCGGACGATGACTCGCAATTCCACCCAGGTGACTCCGTATTCCCTAGTGTACGGAGCTGAGGCCGTCCTGCCCATCGAGATTCAGTTGCCCTCATTGCGCATGATGGTCTATGACCAGCAAGCACCAGATAGAGTTTCCTAAGTCCACCTAGCTGAATTGGAAGCGCTGGATGAGAATAGGCTTCGCGCTTTACATAACTTGGAAAGACATCAGAGTGGGATGGCTCGAGCTTTCAACAAGAAGGTTCGTCTTTGCTCTTTCCTGCAAGGTGACCTGGTATTGGATCTCAGAGCGCCAATTATTCCCAACAAGAAACCACCCAAGTTGGAGCCCAAATGGGAGGGTCCTTTCATCATCCATAAGGTCTATCCCAATGGTGTGTATTCCCTGGTGACTATAGATGGTGAGCGTGTCACTCCTCCCACCAACGCCAGGTTCCTCAAATGGTATTTTTTCTGAGGCCCCTTGGGTCCGAGTTCTAAGGCCTAAAACTAAGATCCTTTCGGGGCCCGCATGACCCTAAACTGCACACAGTCCAGCATAACCTTAAACTACATTTTTTCCTACATCTGGTCCCCTCCAGTCCGGGTTCTAAGAACTTAAAATAAGAATCTTATGGTCTATCATGACCCTAAACTTCATGCCCGTCCTCACTGCAAGACGTTAAACTCGCAGCATACCCCGTGTTAAACATGGAAAGCTGAAGAAAACCTCAGATGGCACAAAATTCCCCGCATTCGATGTGGGATGCCTCAAGATTCTGCGACCTCTAGAAGCCCTATAATAAGGGACAGAAGACAGACATGCCAATCCCCAGCGTCAAGATGCACCAACGACACCCCAGCGTGACCATTCTCCTCACCGAAGGTTGCTGCCCTGACCAGACCCCTTGGAGCGTCTCGACGGAAACAGTGTAATTAACTGGCATCCATGTAGATATGGCGTCGAGAACGAGCTTCACGAACCCATCTTAAATCTATGAGGGAGACCCGGACTAGGTGACGAGCTCCGAGGAGGAATCCACGGAAGGAAGAACCGACATCCCATCATCCCGGTTTCGATCAAGGAGCAAACGTCCCTGAACAAGGAATGGATGCCGCCCGCCTTTGGAAAGAGGGAATGCGGGGAAAAAAGCCACGCGTCCTCCCATGTGTGATGGATGCGTGCGCGCGCCCCGACATAAAATCATCGGAAACAGAAAATGGTGAACCCGACGTGAAGGTGGACCTTGGTCCGATGGTTGGGGATCATTTGTTTGCCCCTATCTTTAGGCTAACGCGATTGGATGCTGTGTTGCGAACATGGTTAGCAGTAATCCTCAGTCATCACGCCGGCTCCTTCGGACCCTGAGTGTTGGTTGCATGATTCACATTACGTTCCACCCCACCATGTCAAGGTGGAATCTTGACACTCCTTGCACTATCCCTCAGTGCACCTCCACACGTTAGACAGACAAAGCTGCATAACTGCGTCTTTCAGGGCTCTCGCGATCCGAGCGCTAAGATTAGGGGATTGGGTATTCTCTAAGAGCCATGCATGGCTTGAACCTAATCCTCACAGGATACAAGGAGTCGCCTGGACATTGCATCCCAGGCCCAGATCAGCTGGAAGCTAGCCTATCCTGCCCCCTGATTGTTGGACCCTCGTAGGCCCCTTGGCCCGAGACCCCTCTCCCGGAATCGCCCGCGGTGACTATATGAGGATATTCCCTCATCCACACCGGGTACGCCTCACCGCATAATGTGTATTCCCCAGGTCCAAGCCATACGACCTTAAATTGTGCTGTTTGATCCCACCACATGACCATAAACTGTGATGATATCGTCCTGACTGCATGACGAAAAATGACGCTACATTGTGGTGACCTCCCCATAGGGGACATCATGTCGGGTATTGGTCAATTGCTATACCATTTGTCAATGCCTGTTACGGCATGATTATTGTGGTGACGCTAGGCATTCCTGACCTAGGACGGTCACTCCAAAAAAGAAAAATCATTCACCTTCAAGGACAAACAATATATATCAAATGCCGCTTCTTTTGGTACGAGGGCTAGACCCACACGTCTCCCTCGTCCTCTACACAGGCACCATGTCGTGCCATGCCACCTCTCAAGAACTACATATGGCTTGATTCTCATCCTTATGAGATACATATGAGCGCCTGGGTACTTCCCCGCAGGCCCAGCCTAACTTCCGTGTTCGGTCCCGCAACCAAAACACTTTTCCAAGAAACGCATGGTAAGCAAGACCCCATCCTCATTCACGTTGGGTTTCTTTGGTCACTTTACTGTGCGTCTCTTGCCCTTCTCACTGATCATTAGTCTGAGCTCTAAGACCATAAACTAAGATCTCTTAAGAACTATGTCTGGCTTGATTCCCATCTTAAAGGGATACGTAGGAATGCCCAGACCTCCTGTCTTTGGGTCCAGCTCGAGTTCAGCTAGTTTGTCTCTTCGGTCCCACCTTCGGGACCCCGACCACGGGAATGCATGGCGTAGTACGGGATCATGTCCTCATTCACGTCAGGTTTGCGTCTACTGCACCCCACACACCCCATTCTAAGAATTAGCCTTCTCATCTTATCATCCTACACGACGTTAAACTGTGCTTATAGAACTACATGTGGCTTGATTCTCATCCTTATGAGATATGTAGGAACGCCTGGACATTTTGTCTTGGGTCCAGCCCCAGGGATTACCAAATCCCATCCCCCTTACTATCGTCCCCTCGACCTGACTTCTTGGGGAGTGGTGTAATCGCAACATCTACCCCGAATAAGTTTGGGATGCCCCATAGTAATGTTGGGAAGCGATAGTTCTCTCACCAGAGAGGTCCTGTCTGAAAATTGGGATGATCTGTGACCAGATTATTGTGTCTACCTAATGCGCCTCCGCCACGGTGGCACAATTTTGGGAGTGTTAGATTCTGTTCGAACAAACCACCACTCCACTTTCGACGCTTTGTGTGCCCATTTATTCGGATCTTCACCCTATGTCATGTTTGATGGGACCCCCTAACAGTATGGATGATAGACTTTGGTCCTCCTGCTGCCACAATATGGATGATAGACCTTTGGTTCGCCTATTGTAGCAATATGGATGATTGACCCATGGTCCGCCTACTGTCCTAGGACAACGTACCGGAGGACTGGTCATGTTTGATGGGACCCCCTAACAGTATGGATGATAGAATTTGGTCCACCTATTATAAAAACATGGATGATAGACCTTTGGTCCGCCTATTGTAGCAATATGGATGATAGACCTATAGTCTGCCTGTTGTCCTAGGCCAACATTCTGGAAGACTGATCAGCGATATTTGAGTTAGGCCCCGTTTTTCAAACATGGTCAGTGGTCAGCCCTCATTTATTGTCTCCATTTCAGGCCAATGCGATATGGATGCTGCATTTCCGCCACGGTTAATAGTTATCCTCCATTTCCGTGCCCCCATAGTGTTCCGGATTCGGGTAACATGATTCACCTTTTTCATCTCCCTATGTTCAGATAGATTTCAATTCCCCTGGCGTTGCCCCGCTTGTGTGTTAGGGAACATGGAGGAGACGATACATCGATCAGTCTGAGGTCCCCTCCCGTCGGCTGGACCTCCCTCTTCTCCTCAGAAATCTAGGCCTGATTTTGGACACCTGATGCTTGGTTGATGCTCCCACGAAGTGATAGATCATGGTTGAGCATATTAAACCAAAGTTTTAGATAAATAGATTGGTCCATACAATAGGTCAAAATTTTGAGCATTGAAAGCAAAAAAGTTCATGAGATGGCCAAAACAAAGCCCTTAAGGATCAGCGTGCTGGATTGATCTTTCCAACGATGTTACCCTTTGGCTGGTAGCTTCTAGGACTGCTTCTTGCTCCTTGAAGACTCTCTCTTCATCAGTAGCCATAGAGAGTATCTCGCTAACCTTAGCTTGTGCCTGCGCCCACTCGGTTTGAAGTACGACCATCTGGTGATTCGCCTCCATCAATTACTCTTGGGCGTCAGCCAGCTGGGCTGTCAGTTGTTCCATGAGCTCAAAGCACGTTGCAATGAAGGCCTCCTTCTCTGCTGCCTGCCCTTTGAGGCACCGAACCTCCTGTTCCGCCCTCAGAAATGATCGGGTACTCGCCGATGTTTCCCGACACTGGGCAACTTCGGTGCACCGGATGCTCTCGCATATCTTCTCGGACATGTAATCACAGACCGTCAGATGGAGGCACTGAGAGTCAGCCCCTCCGGTGAATAGGAAGCGCAACCATTTCTGGAGTGTTCCCATACGCCTCAGCCAATCCGACTGGGGATGCCTGAGAAAGCGCTGAATACACTTCCACCCTTTGCACCGTGTCATTCGGCTATCCTCGGCCACTTTTGAGTCTAAGTCGTCTATCTCCTAAGGATCTGCAGGTCGATACGCAGGAAAGGCAGTCAGCAAGTCGGCAGTAGGATCTACCTCGGGGATGTTTTCATGAGGAATAAGATCCTCGACGTCCGGGCGACCTTCCTCTCTCACCCCGATAGCGACGGTGCCTCCGTCAGCTTCCGATATCGCCCCACGGACAGTGCCACTAATGTCCGCTACCCCCTGCTCACCAATTGCCAGGGCCGACTCAGTGTGGGAAGTATGTTCTGGATGAGGTGGTGTGTCCACCACTGGTCCTCTCACGGACGGCTTGGGCTCAGCAGCCTGACGAGCCTCCAATGTTGAGATCACTACACAAGGCGCACCCTGATTAGTTGGGATCTTTTAATAGGAAGTGCCAGTAGTGAAGCATGGGACTTACAGGAACGCAGGGTGTTGGCCTCCAGTGATCTAGCCGCTGCAGGAGCTGCCATGACAGGATACCCCTCTGCGCTTGTCAATTCAATGATGGGCATCAGATCCCCATCATGTCCCACCGGTTCTCCCCCCTCCTCTATTGGGGACACCTGATCAGCACCTAGGTGATCCTGAGTGAGATAGAGAGATGAATTATAAATTGTAGAGGAGAATAGATGAAGAAGGAAAATGAATGAAGATAGAGACAGACCTCGAGTATCTCAGTTATGTTGATATCGGAGCCGACAATCTCGCCGCTCTCCCGGATACTCCCTTGGTTGGTTGCCCCCTGCGACCCCTCACCTCCAGGTTCTCCTTCTCCACCTTCATCTTCTCATTCACCTTAATCTTCTCCTATTTCCTCCTCTCCCTCATACTCCTCGTCACTGTAACCTTCTCCCGGCGACATCACTTCTGGATCATGCTCTTGGCCGAGCATCACTTTCACTTGGAAAGGTGGATCCGCATGCCGACCCCTTTGGCGCGCGTATGTGTCCATGGCTGTCAGATAGGCATGCAGCCGATGGAAGTTCACTCTGTTGGTAACTCGAATGAGCCCGACCTCTAGCAGTTGGATCCCATTCTGCATTATCTTCTGCCAGACGGCCTCAATGCTCAGTGATTGTCGTAGGGTCATCTAGACCGACCACAGTGCTGGGAAAATTACATCTTGGGAAGGTTTGAGAAGGTATCTTATCCGCTTCCCGGGAAGTTCCCTGGACGCCTCGTGTGACCCCCCTATGGGAAACGAGGTCACGGCGACACCGTGTGATGTCCCCGCTGCTGAAGTCCCGGCCTGCACAGGCCTCGCTGCCTGGCGTTCCCCTGGTTCCCCCCTTCCAGTAGCACCTTTCCTGCTCCCCCGTCGCCCGGTTTCCGTGTGGGTAGTCTCGAGTTGTCGCACTCACTTGCGAAGAAGCCCCTCGGGGTACGAAATAGTCTAGTGTTCGGCATAATCGGTTGATAAGATAGCGTCGACCCCAGTGGGAGGAAGGGTAATGACGTCGCCAGAGACAAAAGTGGCGAACATCAACCACATCTGGCGCAGGACGTAGGGATTCTTCTCCTCCCAGATAGCCGTGAATACCTTCTTCAGCATTCGTTGGAGGCACCCGAATTGCCTGGAAAATCGGGATGGCATGTAAGGCTCACAGATCACCTTCCCGTCAATCCGAGCCACGAGCACCCCACCCCGAATGCTCTGAAAATACTCCTGCTGCTCCAGTGAGCCTCTCCCATTGTCCACCATCTGGCCAACCGAGGTGGGGAATGGGATGAAGTTGAAATTGGTGTGATTACCAATTCAGATCCTTACACCCTCCTCATTGAGCGTCATCGGAGCCACCCCGACGATGTTCAGAAGAGATGGTCGCAGGCAGTTGCCTGGAGGACGGATGGCGTTCGGGAAAGTATACCCACCGAGATGAGCCGCCACCCAGCCGTGAAAGATCTGGAAGGGGCCACATACCCTCCGAGGCGACCCCCCTCGTGAGAGGCATCCCAGAATGGCATACAGCTTGGCCAGAATGGGGACCCCTAAGTTGAACCTTTTGTTGGCGGCCATGGTGCCCGCCATCACCAGTGTTGCTGGATGGACACCCATCCTCGCGTCCCGCACCGGCAGGAGCCACCCGCTCAGGAAGGCGGCAAGGAACCCGGCGTACCGGACGTTCGGGTCCTGGGCCTCAATGACACGGTATCCCCACGATTGGTATTACCCCACCTCCAGGGTCCTCCAATACGACCCATCCTTTCTCCTCTGAGCCACGGTTGGGCACCGTTTACCCCGTCCTGGAATCTTGATTACCGGGTCCTTCTCCAGGAACTCGCTGAACCAGCCCTTATAGGCACTGTCCTTTAGAAATTCCTTGACCCCTAGCCTCTCTTTGGCTAGATCTAGCAGGTGCCACGTCAGCATGGGGGTCCGTGACCTGTCTTCCCAGGTGTTCTTTGGAGGAACGAACTCGTCATATTGGTAGCCCTCCAGTGGGATACCTCCGATGTAGTGAACGTCCCAAAGGCTGATGCCAACTTCCCCATGGTGAAGGTGGAATGTGTTAGTATCAGGGGACCACCTGGTGAATAGCTCCGGCCCGAGATCAGGTTGATGGTGGAAGTGGAACTACGGCGTCCATTCCGCCTCTAACAGGCCAATATGCCTTAGCTCAGCCCCAAATTGGTCGCAAGTATGGTGAACCTAGAACGCCCAAGCCCACTCACTGGTAAATTTCCCCCCGGACCGTAGATCCCAATCTTTCAGCCAACCCTTAGTGTCATTCGTGATAATCTAACGAAATGTACTTGCATAGAGGGCCGAAGAATCCTCCGTGGTAGGCTCATCCCCAGTAATGGTCCTGGTCCTCAGGTTCAGGACATATACGTCCATGTGCCTGGTTTCCCTGGCAGGATGGCTGTTGTTGGTGATGTTGTAGTGAGGAAGCTCATCCTCCCAAGTCACCCATGACCGCGGTGTGTCCACCTCGAAGCCCGACAGAGGAACCTCCTCCAGGATGACAAAGTTCCAGAGCGGGAGGTTGTCAGACAGAGGATACTCCTTCTGGGCTGGGGTCAGCAGGTTGAACAAGGTTAGGTTTTTGGAAACGACCACCTTGGAACCATAAACCTCCTCATTCGCTGCCATTTCGGCTCTATGAGTGGTGGATTCCCCCTCATCAACTTGGTTTTCATCCATCTCAAATATTTCGGGAGTTGCGTGAAATCAGGATGAAGTGTGCGGAATCGGAGAGAGTTGCGTGAAATTAGGATGAAGTGCACGGAATCGGAGAGAGTTGCGTGAAATCTGAAGCCGTGGTGTGAAATACAGGAGTTGGGTGCACAATCAGCACACTAGGCGTGGAATATCCCCGAGTAGGCGCATAAATATGGCCAAAATTTGAAGGGAATCGCGCGCTGCCAAATCGTTTTTGCGCACAACCGTGGAAGCAATTTCGCGCACGAGAGCGTTAAGCCTATTGCATGGAAAAGCTTGAGTACAGATCGTAAGACCCATCACCCCTTTTTATAGGCAAGGCTAGGGTTCCACGCCATGCAGAAAGAGAATTCCGTGCCGAGCCAGAGTTTTGCACACCCGTCGGGAATTTGCGTGCAAAATGCCCATGAGATGCACCACTTTGCGTTTTGACGTTTCCCTCGGAATCCGATCGTTGTGACCTCTCGCCGATCCAATTCCGAGGGGGGAATTTTTAGACACCGAAAAAGTCCCTAACTCCTAGAGGAAGTTTCGAACAGACGAAGCGAAGTCATATTCAGACTCAGAGGCCCGGTCTGGAGGACCTGGAAGTGGTGCGCGGAATTAAAGGGCACTCGTGCGAAAAAATGTTGTTCACGCGAAGGGCTCCCAGGATTCGTGAAAATTAACTCGTGCGGCGCACAATTTTGCGCGCCCGGTTCCGCGTGGGGAATCCTTGCTCGCCGACGGGCCCTAGGACGGAAGATTTCGCGCGCCTCCCTATTTCCGCGACGATGAATGCCTATAAATAGAAGGCAACCCCAACCGTTTTGGGGTTGAGGAATTCAAACTAGCTCCCGTTCATGAAATACGGACTCCAGCGCGTACAAGATGTCTTCCAGGTAATCCACCTTTTCGCGCAACCTTGCCCCGAGGTTCACCTTTGCGTGCAACCCCATTGGCTTAAGTGAATTTTCCAACTCCTCCGAGTTCTTCCTTTACGCGCAATCCCTTACAAATTGCGCACAATCCATCTGTTAGGTTTCTCTATGACTTGGGATCGACCATTTCCCCCGTGCGCAATCCAAGACCTTTACGCGCAATCCCCTATCCACGCGCAATCCTCTGACCCAATTGTACTCCATCCTGGTGTTTTGCGCGCAAACCTTCTCTTTGCGCGCAAAACCAAGGACCCCACACCTTGACACCCCCAGGTGTCTCTCTGCGTCGGCGCCCGATGTCTTCCATACCGAGCATGCACGCCATGCGTTGTTTTCCCATATGGCCTTCCAGGCTCGTACGAAGTAATCTCAAGGTCCCTTGGGCAGTTTTTCCCTTTGCGTTGCTTTGACTTATGCTTCTTCGCATAGGCACACTAACGGCTATTGCTTCTTCACATAGCCATGCTAACGTGGACCCCTCGATGGTTCGCCCTGCGTCCCCCCTTCACTACAACCTTGCTGATGCCTTCCCTCCCATAAGGGGTAGAGGGTGTTGGGTATGTAAGCCCTAGGGGTGTGGAGTGAACCCACCTCGTCTGAGCTGCAGGACGTTAAACCGCCAAGCACCTCATCCTCAACACATGACGTTAAACTGTGGTCCAACCCCGTGCCTCGCATGCAGGGTTCCCCCGACTCAGACATTCTTTATGCCTCTCGTCTCCACGGGAATAGAATCTTCCTCACATGGAATGATATCCTCCTTTTGGAGTGGCGTTTATCCACAGGGGAAGGGCTGCCTCAGAGCATAAGCCCCTAGCCTCTCTTGCGGAAGGTTTCACCCATGAACCTTCATACTTCCCCACTGCCAAGGCCAGTGGAGTCCCTCTCCCACTGTGCCTTGTCGCACCACGGGCCTCCATCCTAGAGTAAATCCTGGCACTAAGGGCTGCTAGCCACGCGTAAGCCCCTGTTTCCTCTTTGGGCCGTTCAACGCGTAATCCCCTTTCCGCTTCTCACGAACGCATCCTTTGCGACGTGATTGTCTGGTCCCGGCTACCTCTAGTTTCTCACACCGAGCATGAATCACGTGGGATTAGAGTGAGAATCGACCATGACATCCTCTTATGGGCCGCCTCAGAGTGTAAGCCCCATCCCAGCGAACTACGCGGACTTTGATCCGTGCTAACGCATGGTACGTAGGAAGCCTCCACAAGGTTCAAGCCCACCACCTGGTCTTTTCGACTTCTTCACGTCTGTTCGCCAACACTTTGGGCCGCCTTAGAGAGTAAGCCCCAAATTCATCGTCCCGCATGACGTTAAACTGTATGCCCTCATCCCACATGATGTTAAACTGTATGCCCTCATCCCCCATGAAGTTAAACTATATGCCCTCATCCCTCATGACGTTAAACTGTATGCCCTCATCCCGCATGACGTTAAACTGTATGCCCTCATCCCGCATGACGTAAAACTATATTCCCTCGTCCCGCATGACGTTAAACTGTATGCCTTCATCCCGCATGACGTTAAACTGTATGCCCTCGTCCTGCATGACGTTAAACTGTATTCCCTCATCCCGCATGACGTTAAACTGTATGCCCTCGTCCCGCATGATGTTAAACTGTATGCCGTCCTGCATGACGTTAAACTGTATGCCCCGAACTATGTGGACTTTGATCCGTGCTAACGCATGGTACGTAGGAAGCCTCCATGAGGTTCAAGCCCATCACTCAGTTGTTCTGACCCCTCCGCATCGGTTCACAGCCACCATTATGGGCCGTCTTAGAGCGTAAGCCCCATACCCCACACTCACGTCTCATCCTGACCTCTCCCTCAAGCCGACATGCCTCAGGAAGCTCATGCCCTTGCCCGGAGGTCTTACCTCCTCCAGGCTTCAATCCATGCATTCATTCTCACGGGTCGCCTCTTCAGGTGTCCCACCGTATCACCAAACTACGTGGACTTTGATTCCCTACCATGGGGATACATAGGAAGCCTCCAGGGGGTTCAAGTCCGTCCACACTCCATTACCCATCCTGATCCTTACCTGGGCCACCATATCCTGGTGGGATCATGCCACCTCATTCCACTCCATAGTACCCGGGAAGCCGCCCACGTACTGGCCCCAATATCGGTGTTCCCCCCCAGGGGGTCCTTCAATCTGATCCACTTTCAGTGTTCCTATCAGTCCAATCCATCTCCGCAAGATGTTAAACTCGCGGCAGGCATAAAAGTCCATTGCAAATATTATCCCCCTATTAATTAGGGGTGGTGGTTAAAAAGGTATTTGCGACGGGCTTTTATGCCTATCGCAAATACCCTTCCCGCGGTTTGGCGCACAACTCGCGCCAAATATTTTATTATGGGTACCATCTACCGGTAACAAATAACTAATTATTTGAGATGGGAAGAAGGTCTCATCGCAAATAGTCCTTCCCTGATGGACTATTTACGATGAGACTCTTACCCGTCACAAATACTCATTTTTTCCATAGTGGGCCAACTGTCCTTTTTACTAAAATTAGTGTCAATTTTAAATAAAAAGATGCACTTTGAGTTATATGAGTCACATCGTGCATTGAATTGAGATGAGGATAATTCCTACATGTCCCAAATTACTTATGGATTTCTTTAATAAATTATCAAAACAATATGAATATGTTTTTTTTCCAGTTTTGAGTACATCACTTGTCTTTTTTATTAAAATGTCATTTTAGACTGGAAACACGCACTTCGAATCATACCGGTCACATCATGTATTAGTTTTACGTGAGACTGATTCTTATACGTCAAAAAAGATTTTGAAATCATTTTCCTAAATTATCAAGATAATCTAAGCACGTTTGCACAGTTTTTAGTGTGTTACATTTTTTGAACTAAAATATTGATTTTAAACTGATAACAGACACTTTGAGTCATACTGGACACACTGTGTATAAGATTGAAGTGGAGATGATTCCTACATGTCACAAATTACTTATGGATCGTTTTTATAAAGTATCAAAACAATATAAATGCGTTTTCTCAATTTTGAGTTGGACAGTTGTCCTTTTTACTAAAATTGATGTCAATTTTAAATAAAAAGACGCACTTGAAGTCATATCGGCCACGCCGTGCATCAGATTGAAGTGCGGATGATTTCTACATGTCCCAAATGACTTATGGATCATTGTTTTAAAGTATCAGAACAATCTAAATGCGTTTTCTTAGTTTTGAGTATGTCACTTGTCTTTTTTACTAAAATGTCATTTTAAACTGGAAACCCACACTTTGACTCATTTTGACCACCTCGGGTATTGTTTTGATGTGATACTGATTCATACACATCACAAATGATTTATTAATTGTTTTCCTAAATTATCATGACAATCTTAGCATGTTTTCTCAGTTTTTAGTAAGTGACACTTTTTAAACTAAAATATCAATTTTAAACTGAAAACATGCACTTTGAGTCACACCGGAAACATCGTGTATCGAATTGAGGTGAAGAAGATTCATACACATCACAAATGACTTATGGATCATTTTCCTAAAGTATCAAAACTATATCAACCATGCTCTTTATTACATATTAATTCCTGACTTATTATATAAAATTACACATAATACAACCCAAAAGATCGATAAGTCTAGCATCTTTGAGAATTAAGTACATTACCTAAAAATTTAATAAGTAAAAACAACATCTTTATTAAAAACTTCTTAACATGCTCGCACTTAAAACTGTACGGGATAACCTGAGGACATACATAAGAAGGGGGTGAGCTATAAAGACCAGTAAGGGAATAAACATGGCATAATGTGATACATTTTAGACAATAGGCATATCAATGGGGCATAAAAAAAGTAGGAATCATAAAAATTAATAGTGAGACATGATATAGCATGATAATCATAACCTGAGAAATGTGGAAACAACTTAAAACACTACATCATAAACATAGGTCAACGATAACTGTCAAGACATCATGATGGAAAAATTATCATAAAGGAATCCGGTTCACTTCCTATCCCAACATGACATCTCATGAGACTAAACATTACCCAATACATTGAAGCACTATATAATTCCGGCCACACTCATCACTTTCATTTCACTGTTATGCTTAAGTGTGCCACATAGATCATAAAACATGGATTCATTTATCATAATATTTTATTCCACGATCAAGGAGTGTGGAATACATACATTTAAGTCCCAAGTCAAATAAGTATAAGTGTATAAAAGTGAAAACCATTGATAGGAAATGGTTATGGTATTCACTACACAATTGTTTTGGTATGAAAAATCACATTGAAAATTCGACAGCATAACAATGTCACATAAAAATTCATAAAATGGGTTGATGAGAGTGAAAGGGGCCTCTAATAATCTGGAAATCAAATGTGTAGTAATAGGGACATGTAAATACATGTACCAACATTATAAATTGGAAATATAAGGTATAAGATAATAAAGAAACTTGAATAAAGAAGAGAAGGTGAGGATCCCTTACTAAATTTAAGCATGGTAATGGGTGTACATAAAGGTTCATGAGAGGTATTAATGAGACTAAAAGAGGTATCTCATCATTTATACATAAAATGGACAGTAGGAGAGATATGGAAGAACACATCCCAATATGAAAAAATTGAAACTAAGAGGCATAACATAAAAAAGGATCCTGAATGGAAATGAGATGAGAGAAATCCCTTACTTGAGTGTGTGGATCCAAATGATTGGGAGGAGATTCATAAGAGATTGGGGGATCCTTGGGAGAACTATAGAGAGGGATAGAACATTAAGGATGTTCTCCAAGGATTTTTATTTAAGAGAAATGAGAGATTGAGTGGGTTTATATAACAAAAGAGTGGGGAATTCTTTCTCATTTCTCAAACTTTGCTTTTGGACTCTATACGATAAAAAAAACTTCCAATAGTTTTTCCCATGGTTTATGCCAAATGGGAGTATTTTTCATTATTTTATAATTACATGGTCCTAACATAATAAAATAATACCCATTCTTATGTGGAAGTGAGTCATACTCTTAAATAAATGATTTTAAAATATTAAAATATATTAATGGTTTTGGAGGATTCATAAAGGTTTTATAAAATTAACCAAATAAATATAAAATCACATTATTATAAAGTAAAAATATATATTTGGTCTTTTATCCCACTTATAGTATTTATTACATGACTTTTGGGTTAGTATGGTGTCATAATACATTAAGTATATTTAAACGGTATTTAATTTTTACCTGAAAATTTGATTGTCTTAGAAAATTATGAAAAAATCACTATTGGATAATTTCAACATTGTGATTACAAAAATAATATTATTTTTATCTAGATAATTTTATAAATATTTGAATTTTCAATTTTAAAATAATAACTAACATTTATTGAAAATACTGGGTTTTTTGACAATAATAGTTTTTGAACCCTTATAAAAATAACATTTAACTTCATAAAAATTATTCAATCTTTTATATTTACTAAAAATTATTTAATAATAATATTTTATTAAAATATTTTTATTTAAAAATCCATTAATTAATAAAAAAAATTCCTTAATTGAATTTGAATATTACCCAAAAATTCTGTTTGTGTTTTATTGTATCGAAATAAAAATAATTTATAAAGTAACAATAATAGGATGAAAATATATTCATTATTCTATAAAAAAGTAATATACACACTCATATTTCTAGGGTATTGATACATATCCCTTTAATATGACAGTAAATTCCCTAAGAGTAAGGTTCATGATTTTAAGACTTTCATGAGATGGTTCAACATACTTGGTTTGGGCCGTGATCTCGATGAGCTTGAACTTATCCCGTAAACAGTTTCACTCATTTTTAAGTTGTTAGATCTTAGATTGGGATTGGTCAAGGGAAAATCCTGAGATGCTATCTCCCTAAAAATATTTGATAAATGGGATTTATAGGGTATGATCCTACTGGTTGAGGCCATCACTTCCTTTATCTAAGTCAAATAGACTTGTTAAACCCCTATATTTATATTAATCATGTGATCACTATTTAAAGACTATTTTATCAATGATAAAGATGCTTAATGATAATTTAAATCTGATAGGATATAATAAAACCAAAGAAGTGTATGTGTTTTTTATAACCATAATACATAACAAGACAGTTAATTAAATTACAAGGATACTTTTATTTATAACAGTTTAGGTCATTAAAAAAATAATCTGAATTCGTTTGCTCGGTTTTGAGTGGGTCAATTATCCTTTTTACTAAAATTGATGTCAATTTTAAATAAAAAGATGCAATTAGAGTCATACCAGTCACACTTTGCATCATATTGAGGTAAATATGATTCTTCCATGTCTAAAATTATGTATGGATCATTTTACTAAAGTATCAAAACAATCCAAATATGTTTGATTGGTTTTGAGTATGTCACTTGTCTTTTTTACTATAATTGATGTCAATTTTATATAAAAAGATGACCTTGGAGTCATATTAGTCACACTATCCATTGGATTAAGGTGAATATGATTCCTAAATGTCCCAAATGTCTTATAGATAATTTTCATAAAGTATAATAACAATCCAAATGCGTTTTATTAGGTTTGAGTACATCACTTGTGATTTTTACTAAAAGGCCATTTTAAACTGGAAACATACACTTTGACTCATACTAGTCACATCATATATAGTTTTGACATAAGACTAATTATTACATGTAAAAAATTATTTATTAATCATTTTCCAAAATTATCAAGACAAGATGATCATGTTTGCTCAGTTTTCAGTGAGTGATAATTTTTGAACTAAAATTTCAATTTTAAACTGATAACAGATGCTTTGAGTCATATCAGGAACATCATGTATAAGATTAAAGTGTGTATGATTCATACACATAAAAAATTAGTTATCGATCATTTTTATATGGTATCAAAATAATCAAAATGTTTTTACTCATCTTTGAGTAGGTCACTTTTATTTTTTTTTAAATGTCATTTTAAACTAGATCACACACTTTGACTCATACTGGTCACATCATGTGTCAGTTTGACCTGAGACCAATTATTATATGTCACAAATGATTTATGAATCATTTTACTAAATTATCAAGATAATACTAGTGTTTTTTCTTGGTTTTTATTGAGTGACACTTTTTGAACAAAAATATTGATTTTAAACTGATAACAAACACTTTTAGTCATACTAGGAACATCGTGTATTGGATTGAGGTGAGGTTGATTCCTAC
The DNA here is from genome assembly GCA_963277665.1 of Viscum album. Classification (NCBI taxonomy): domain Eukaryota; kingdom Viridiplantae; phylum Streptophyta; class Magnoliopsida; order Santalales; family Viscaceae; genus Viscum; species Viscum album. Next base: position 411,926,584 of record OY728130.1, read on the forward strand.
ACATCACAAATGAATTATGGATCATTTTCTTAAAGTATCAAAACAATATTAATATGTTTTCTTAGTTTTGAGTATGTCAATTGTATTTTTCATTAAAATTCATATCAATTTTAAATAAAAAGAGGCACTTTGAGTCATACTGGTCACACCGTGTGTCAGATTGAGGTGATACTGATTCCTACACGTCCCAAAGTCTCAAAACAATCCTAAATGCCAATTTTACCATGCTTTCCATTGATTTTTTTTGTTGAAATAATAAAAATGCATATTGTCTCGATGTTCTTAGCTGAAAAACCATTTTTATCTAAGAACATCAAGTCAATACGTAGTGTTGGCAGTTCAAAAAAGATGGGAAATGGAAAGAATTATAACATTGGTAGAAAGGAACATTTTATCTCTTTTGTGGCTTGTTTCAAATAATTTAAAGAAAAATATGTTTAACCAAAATATCTATGAAAAAAAATAAATAAGTATTAGATAAAAATGATGATGAAGTTAACTTAAAAATATTAAATAAAAAGATGAAAAAATTAATTAAATAAGTAGTATGAATTCACCTTTTCATGATGGTTTTATGAATTCTTGACAAATTTCTTTGTTTTCATTATCTCATCTACAGGATCGAAGTCCAATCTATCATGAGCATGAGTATCTTTGAACAAACCACCCCAAATCGAAACAAAATAATCCACATGTATAAGAAAAAAAATTATTATACGAGTAATACTAAAAAAAATAAATTAAAAATAAATATTAAACAATACATTAATTATATGTACAATTATTTTATTGTTCAAACATCAATATTACCTCTATGATTGACCTGTAGAGGGAACTTGAAGGAAAGTGATAAATACCAACACTACAGGTCTGAAAAGTTTTTAAGGGAGAAGAAATATGTGGAATTTTTTGTGCAGAAAGGCATGAAAGATGGATAGAAATATTATAAAATAAAGAAACTGTGAAAATATGAATTCCCAAAAAATCAGTGAAAAAAACTAAATAAGTATTAGATAAAAATGATAAGGAAATTAAATTAAAAATAGTAGATAAAATGATGAAAAAATTAATTAAATAAGTAGTAGGATTTAACCTTTTCATGGTTGTATACATTCTTGACACATTTCCTTATTGTCATTATCTTAATTTTAGCCTTGAAGTTCAATCTCTTATAAGTATGATTAACTTTGAACAAACCACCCCAACTCGAACAAAATAACCCACCTATATAAGAATAAAATTCATATGTGAGCAATACTAAAAAGAAATAAATTAAACATAAATATTAAAAAATACATTAATTCTATGGAAAGTTATTTTACTTTTCAAATATCAAGATTACATCCATGATTGAGCAGTGTAGAGAATTTGAAGGAAAGTGATAAATTCTAAAACTACAGGAGTGAAAAGGTTTTGAAAGAGAATAAGTATGTAGAATGTTTGGTTTAGAAAGGTATGAAAGATGAAAAAAATCTTTTAAAATAAATAAACTCTATAAAGAATAATGTAAATTAAATTAATGTTTCATTATATAATTTTTTGGTAAAATATAGAAAGTATATCATAACATTACCTTTACATATTACAAAATGGTTTCCTTCATTATAGTCTATTTTTTCATGGGATTGGTTACATCATCATGTGAATAAGACATTTTCTGTATGAGTATTAAAGCTTTTAATTTATATTATGTTAATGAAATATATAATAGATAATATTATGAGAAAAAACATAGTATATTAAAAATCCCTTTTAAATTCTCATTGAACTATCTTTATTTTTTTAAAAATTTTAGGAATTTGGTTCCTCTATCAAGAATCCAAATCCCCTCTTTATGCCCCCCTCTAACATCCAAGACATTGTCTACATTAGGACTATCATGAATTGATTGTGATCTCCCAATGAAAGGGTCTTCCTTGATTGAATTTTCATCTGACCCTAAATTTGTTTTTGTCTCCAGCAAAAAAATTGACCAATTATTTTTTGTTGGATTTGAGATATAAAATACTTTCACTTCTTGTGATTCCATATGAACAACCCATATTTTTCACCTACCACACCGAAATTCACCTCCAAAAATCCCATTTCATCAACTTTCACCACACTCACATTTTCAACCCATTTGAAATAGAAAATTGGAACTTGAAATGCTGTATAATCCAACTCATATATCTATTCGATAATGCCAGAATATGACATATTTTTATAAATTGGATTATTATCCTTGGAACTAGATATGTGCATTGCTTCCACAGCAAGCATAACACCACTATTTTCATCATACTATAGTCATCTTGTTCTTTTGTATAGAACACATAACCATTGATTAAAAAACTATTGTTAGATATAACATTTACATTTGGTCCCCAGACTAGCCATCAAAGTCTTTTGACAATTGAATTCATATTTTTAGATAACTTCTTATAAATTTGATATCGGAACCTTCCTATAAACTATTGATTATGTGTATTTAATATCCATCCTCCAACCCCTGATGGATTCAAATATCTATGAATTTATTTGTGGGATTAAACATATGAATAAATATCTTTATTGTTATGTAAAATGTAAAGGTGTGCTTGCTCCTGCTCTATCAAGGTAATTGTAATAACATATATTCTGGAAATTCCTTCACCTATAAGGAATCTGATTTGATGAGAATTTTGGGAGACCAATACTATCAACATCTGATATTTAATCAGTACGGAATTCAATAGCTTCTCTAACAATACACCATTCTACAATACAACCTTCTGGATGAATTTGATTCTTGACATACCCTTTCAAAATATCCATATACCATTCAATGGGGTACATCCCTCTATAATGGACATGAACACATAATTGGACCTCTCTAACCAAGTGAACCATAAAGTGGACCATTATATTAAAGAATTATGATGGGAATAACATCTCTAATTCATATAATATAACATAAACCACCTTATTCATGATTGGAAACTTCATTGGGTATATAAATTTACTACATATGGATTTAAAAAAGAAGCAAAATCTGGTTAATATATGTCATACATTCTGAGGAATAATGTTATGGAAAGAAATAGGCATCAAATCTTACATCAAAACACAACATTCATGTAATTTTAGTCCCTGCAACTTAAAATTATTCATGGACACAACATTGTTGATATTTGATGAATACCCTTCTGGAGCTTTTACACTATTAAGGAAAAGGAAAAATTTCAATTTTTCCTGTCTGGACAGAGTATAAGATGTTGGAGTAAGAAAAGTACACCCTTTACTCTTCATCGGTGCCAACTCTTACCTTATCCCCATGTCAATCATGTACAACCTAGCCTTAATTCCATCTTTTATTTTTCCAGGAAAATTTATTAATGTGCCAATAACAGTATCTAATAGATTTTTTTCTACATGCATGACATCAAGAAAATGTCTGACATACAAACAATTCCAATATAATAATTAAAAAAAAACCGATCTCTTTTTCCAACATGATTTAATAAGGTTTTTCAAAAATGGTTTACCAAAAACAGTGTCAATATATTTTACTTTATCAAATAGTTGATCACCTATTACTGGAGATGGTGTTGTACCTTATTCAATATTCCCATAGAATATTATCATCTCATATTGGTATTTATGTTTTTGAGGTAACATTTTTTGATTCCCTAAAAACATAGTCTTTGAGGAATGTTTCAACTGAACTGAGTATGTATGTTTTTCACAAATGGGACACCCCAAAATTCCTTTAATGTTATAGCCTAATAAATTTCAATAAGTAGGGAAGCCATTTATAATCTCCTAAAACATGGCTCTCAATGTGAATTCTTTACTTCTATGAGCATCATACATTGTAACACATGTATCCCACATCAATTTCAGATCTCCGATCAATGGAGCCAAATAGAGATCAATATCATTACCAGGTTCCTTTGGTCCAGATATAATTAGAGAAGACATAATGTATTTAGGGTTTATACATAACCATAGTGGATCATTATAATTTACCAACATGATGGGTCATGTACTATGAGTACTAATATACAACAAAAGGATTTATTCCATCTATAGATAATTCAAGATAAACGTTTCTCAGATCATTTCCAAATTCAGGATACTCTTAATAAATTTTATTCTACTAAAGAGAATCTACTGGATAACATAGGTTCCCATATTTGATTCTTATATCTGCATGCTATATCAATTGTATCGTGGTTTCTTAACATCCATATAGTCTTAAAAACTATGGAATGATATTAAAGTACCATACAAATTTTGAAGGACATGATTCATTTTTCTTGTATTGATCTGTGCCACACTTAGGACATTTTATGAGTGATTCATGGTTTTTGTGAAAAAATATGCAATCATTTGGACAAGCATATATTTTTTTAGAGATCATGACCATTAAATGTAAAATTCTTGTAACATCATATATTCAACATGGTAGTTCATTTTCTTCTGGTAGCATATTATCTAGGAGACCAAGTAGTTTTATAAAGATGGTGTCACTCCATCCGTTGTCACATTTCAAATTATATAACTTCAATACAACTGAAAATGTTATGTATTTAGTACAACTAGTATACAATAGTCTATTATCACAACTATTTAACTTCTCAAACAACTTTGGATAATCACAAAGGTCATATTCAATTTCTATTTTAATTTTTTCCATGAGATCTCTATCATCATTTACACTAGTATTCATATCAAATGATCCATAAACTATAATATCATCCCAATTGGTATGCTCATTCAGTTTTCCCTATGTTTAGTCCAACATTTATAGCTATGATCTATTCTGTGATAGATAAAATGTTCTTCCAACTCTTTCAGACTAATTTATCTTGAATAAAAACAACACAAACATGGACAAAGGATTTGAGAAGGGTCGTATGCATGCTCTATTGAAAACTTGATGAACTCTTTAACTCCATATTCATAATCTTTTGTCAAATTATTAATTTACATCAATTTTCAATTCATTTCCATCCTATTGGTTCATAAAATATTAATTTTTAATAATAAATAAATAAATACACAAAATATATTCATTATCAAAGGTGAAAGTTATAGATAATTCTAATAAGGGAAACCAAAAATTTGATTGTTTCAAATAATTTCAGTATGTTTTGAAGAAAATAGATAATTGAATTTAATAAAATAATTACTCAAATATGGTAGGTGTTATCATCTAAATTAATTCAAAGTTTAATTTTTTTGACAACTTTCATCCTCATCAGCTCATATCCTAAACATTTATCATTACATTTTGTCATTTGACACATATCCTCCATATCTTGTGTACATTCACCTTTGTTGCTTAAAATACTCTAAGAATTAGTTATACATGGGATGAATAATTCTATGATTAGTAAAATAAATATAAAAGAGATGGGAATGGTCCTCAAGAAACAAATTGAAATGATAAGTGTTCAGGAGATAAAGCTGATGAGGATGACAATTATACTACATTGTGTTCTCTAAAAGGGGTAATTCCTATCATTTATTAGAATTACACCATTGTCACTAGTTATTAACTTATGTCCTATTGAATGTGATATTTTGGGGGTATAAACATTATTGTTTGTGATTCAAGGGGTCTCAACGGGGACATGTTATGATATATGAATATTTGGGGCTTCTATGAATTCTATATTTATAGGAGAAAACCCAAATTTAATACTTTAAATCCTATAAAAAAGACTTGTACTACCTCTATTAAAATGACCCATCAAGTATTTATTAAATCCCCTAAACAAATGAAAACACAATATAAGTAATTATATAGTAATGAGAAACCCAAATATGATAAACAAGAATACTAAAATCTTATTCAATCAACTAGAAGGTATACAAATTTATTGATAAAAGATTTTAATAAATAGAATTATTTCATATACATGGATGGAAATCATAGATTCCTTGGGGTGGAACCAATACATGTAGACCTAAAATAGTGAATACCTAAAAATAATTTCTAATAATTATTCTAACATATATAGAATTTGATAACCTCCATTTTATTTTTTGGAACAGGTGATGTAACAACATAAGGAATTACTACATTTAATATTAATGGTATATCAAATATTTGAAAACATTTTAAAATTATAATTTCAATTAAAAATCAATAATGAATAGAAAAAACAATTTTAGGAAAAGAATATACCTAATAATGATAAAGGTTTTAAACATCTAAAAATTCATAGTGGATAAATTTATCTAAGAATTATGTCTAGAAAAGTTGAAAACAAGAAATATTTTCATGTAGATTAAGAGTAGGATTTATAATAAAATCTCTTTTTCATGGACATTATGGGTTCTATGGTGACTTTGGGTACATAGTATAAAATTTTAGTCATAATGAGATAAATAATAGTAATTATAGAAGATATAGAGGTTTTAAGTTAAATGGGAGATGACCCACTCTTACAAAAATAGTTTCAAAGTGAGACAAATCTTCTTAAGTAAAATTGGATGATGAATTTCAAACATTTAATGAACTCGATTGAACATGTGACAAATTAAATGGTTGTAAGAAGTATTGTCCAAATTTTCTAAAAATATAGATGAATGTGAAGAAATAATTATAAATGTATTAAAGTAAAACATATAAAATGTTTTTTAGAGGCGTGATGAAGGAAATGAAGTGATTTTTACGAAGCATTAATGAGTGGGTTATAATTTCAAAGATGGATATATTTTTACAAAGGTATAGAAAATAATATGAACTATATTCTAATTTGGGGCTAGTAAAAATTTATGGTAATTCTGTTTGAAAGGGGAAATTGAAATGTGGAAGTGAAAAATTGATTATATTAAATAATAAGATATTTAAATACTTATTTAAAAAGGGTAGGTTGAGATGCTTTTATGATGAAAATATTAAATTGATAGTTGTTTTTACTAATTAGAATGGGGGGATTGTTAATAATTAAAAAAAATAGATATTTAAATGTAACAACCCTTGGGCTACCCCTAGTGAGACTTCCTTTTGGATATTATCTATTAGGTGGCTGTAGAAATTTGATGCAACTAGAGATCTTTATGTAGTTAACACATTACATCAATGTGAAATCCATCATCCTGTAAAATGAAACCGGGGATCCTTAATAGGACGAGCTTGGATGAATAAGTCCCTTAGCCTATATGTACTATAACTGAGACTTAATCTCACAATTCTCCATCAGATCTATCTGATAAATTGGATTAGAAATTAGATAAGCTCCAGAAATAAGCACAATAGAAAAATGAACATTTATCTTAGGTGTAAAAATAGATAGGTCATCCATAAAAACATCCTAAAACCATTAAACAATGGGAGAAAAAATATCTCATTGTTTATCCCCATTGTCTATCATCAAGTTAGAAAGATGGGACATAATCTCTTCTAGTTTATAATGGTCAGGTCACGCAAAACCTGCCTCTAGTCCCTATTCTCCAATGTGAACAACTTCATCGCCCTTCAGATATATGAAAGACAATTATTAATAGTAACTGTTGAATTGAGCGTGGTATGGAATTAATCAATACATCCCAAGGATCAGGTCTAAAAAAATAATTTCAAACATAAATAAGTCTGAGAAAAAGTAGAGATATCAAAAAATTGGAATTTGTTTGAGCCATGGATTCATTCGACCCTTAAATCATTTGAGCCTTAGATTTGAGCCTTATAATCATCTGAACCTTGATTCACCAAGTAGGAGCACCGAAAGATAGTGGCTTCTGTGGAAAACCTTTGATATCATGATGAGTTCGCGACTGGTTATGGTTTTTTAAATTGATCAGGACACTATTATCAACACTTCCAAAAAAGCACTGATAAAGATCCCTTTTATCAGTGCTAAATTAATCAGCATTGATAAAGATTCCCTTTACCAGTGCTAATTAATTTAGCGCTGATAAAAGATTTATAATTATAATTATAAATAATTTTTTGTAAATATATTTATATAACTATATATATATATATATAAAAGAGATATATAAATATAAACATATTAAATATATTATTTATTTAAATATATTTCTAATAATTTTATAATTATTTAAATAAATATATTTATTTATAATTGTATAAATACTTTTAAAAATAATAATATTTATATCATTATATATTTATATCATTATATATATAATATATATAAATATGAATATAGTAAATATATTCATCATTTAATTAAATTTATTATATAATGTATAATTATTCTAATATATATAATTAATTATTTATAATTATATAAATACTTTAAAAAAAAATAATATTTATTTATTTATAATTATAAATATATAAATGTATGAATATAGTAAATATAAATTTATAAATATATTTATTTATAAATATTTTTTTACAAATATTTTTTTACAATATTGATGAATATTTAATCTTAAGTGCATGCATGTTAAAAATGAGTGAAATTGAATAATTACAAATGAGTACAATTTAACAATATTAAAAAATGGATAAGTTTTATTAATTGAATATAAATTATTAAAAAAATATTGATATATATTGAAATAAATATGAATTCATAGTGAAAATTTTAAAACATAGTAAATAAATATATATAAAATTAATAATAAAAATTGATCAAATTCCCTAAAAAATAAAATATAAAACATACAAAAAATGAATTAATACCTAACTATAATAAAATTAAAAATAAATAAATAAAATTTAGCGTGATTAAAGACATGATATATTAAATGTATCACATTATAATGAAATTCTAAAATAAATAAAAAAATTTGAATAAATTACATAAATATTAGGTGTGTGTGTCTTTATTTAAGATTTCATTAATCACGTAAATATTTGTTTGTGTGTGAAATATATAAAAATACATTAATTACTTATATATGAAGTCAATATAACACATTTTTGATCTATGTTAAATTGGAAAATCAAACGACATTCAATTATGTTCATTACTCGATGAAATTAGCTAGTATTTTTAATTAATTGTAATTTTTATTTATAAAACATTATTCACTGAATATATGACTATTTAATATAAAGAATAAATATTTTTTATTATATAAATCATATATATATATATGTTTAATATATACTATTTATTAACATTATCAATAATTATTGAATTAATAAAATATTTAATATTTTTCTTAATTTACTTATTTTTAATTTTTATTTGTTTTATTTTTAATTTTACATATATCTATATGTTTAATATATACTATTTATTAGTACTTACAATTTATATTTTTTTTAACAAATGAAGATGATATATTAATCATGAAGATCATGAGTAAAAAGACCGAACATCCAAGAAGGAAAACAATCAATCCATAGGCGATTCTCTCCAGATAGACAGTGAGTATCTGACTGACGTGATACTCTATTTCCCTCCCTTTTGATAAAAAAGAAGGAACAAACTGTGAATCTATGATTAAGAGACTATATTTTCCTGATGAGGAAGCCAAAATATTGGAGACCGAAATCATTTGTGCCGATGGCGTTGATGATGTTGAGGTAATCAGATTCAATGTGTATAGCATTCCATCCACAATATTTTTTTAAAGGTTAGACCAGTAAGGATAGTGTGGGATTCAGCAACAGCGGGTTCCCAAAAGGTGTGGTTCAACTCCTATTTGGAAACAATGATCTTACCACAATGGTCCCAGACCATCAGTCCTATTCCAAAAAAATCATCCTTGGAGAGAGAAGCATTGACATTGATCTTAAGGATCCCTTGTAGGGGGATCCATCTAGTTTCAACTGAGTGAGAACCAGAGAATCCCTTTTGGTTAGAGTCTCACCTCCACCCATCGATCCAGGAAGTTTCTCGTTCAATCCAGAAACCACTGGGTTTTGATGTGTGATTAAAAATGAAATCATTCTGTCTAACATAGATAATCTAATACACCACACAAAGTGAGTATACCTTATCAGAAATGAATGTGGAAGACCATATCATCAACAATGATGGGAGATTCGGTGCTGCATCTAGCATGAACTCTGTACGAGATCCCCAAGAAATCTAAACCTCCTTAGCCCCTCAATAATGGACAATGGCATGCATAAGAGATTCCAATTCATTCAAGCAAAAGGGACATTGTTGGTTGTCTGTAACATGGATATATGAGAGGAAATCTAAGGTGGGAAAAATACCAGTACACACCTACAACTGAAAGTAGTGGATCTTTGGGGGGATTTCCATTTTCTAGAGTGTTTTCTAGAGCCCCTCCCTATACTCAATAGAGCGTCAAGAGTAAATTTGTATCATGATTTCACTGAATAGGATCTTAAAATGTCATTACTCCAAAATAGATAATCCTACCCTACATCTATCACATAGGTAATGATAAGGATAATATTTTTATCCCTTTCATTGAACCAAGATTTAATTTTATCCATGTACAAACAATTTCTATAATCATTGAAAAGGTAGTGAATAGTGTCATCCTCAAATTTGGGAAAGGCTAGAGAAGTAGTCAGCATGCTATCTTTATCAATAAACCAAGGATAATTTAAAATGTTGAATTTTGTTCCATCTCGATCATATGGCAAATTCCTTTATCAAGTAGTTTTCATGATCCCCAAATAATTTTCCATAGGAAGCTGGGGTGGGGGCTAAGAGAGGAGTTCTGAAAGTTCGAGTGGGGGAAATATTTTTTACTAAGAATCTGTGCATATAGATATGATGGTTGAGTCATAAGAAGCCAACTCTTCTTAGCCAAAAGGGAATCATTAAACAATATGAGGTCCCAGAATCCCATTCCGTTACTTTCTTTAGGGGTGTAGAGTGACTTCCAACCAATCCAATGAATTTTGTTTCTCCCATTATTATGGAACCACTAGAAGTTAGAAATGCAGGAATGAATTTAGTCAACAATTTCACTAGGGATATTAAATAGTGACATGATATAGATTGGGATAGATTTAAGAGCTTCCTTGATGAGAGTTTCTTTTCCCACTTTAGAAATTCTTTTCAGAGACCAAACTTGGATTTTTTTTCTAAATTCTATCCACAATGGATGAGAGTATTTATTTATTTTTAACAGATGACCATCATAGGGAGCCCAAGGTATTTATTATTCTTTTCTACCATTTGAATACCTTTAGTGAGACAAATATCTACTCTCTTGTTTGGTGGCGGCACTAGTACTGAAGGAAATTTATGATTTAACCTAGTTAACCACCTATCCAGAAGCCCTCTCATAGAGGCAGATCACATAGAAAATAGAGAGGCATTCATCATGGGTGAATATTAATAATATTAGGCATTTATCAATAAAAAAGAGATGAGAAATAGGTGGGCTAACCCAACACACCTTTTTCCCATGGATCTAGTTAGATGAAGCTTCTATAGAAATGAGGTTGGAAAAAACATCATCCACTAAGATAAAGAGAAAGGGGGAGAGGGGTATCCATGGTGAAGGACTTGGGTGGGGAAAAAACCTTAGGAAAGTCCACCATTAACATTGATCCTAAAAGAAACATATGAAACATAGTGCATGATCATATCTATCCTTTTTGAGAAGAAACCAATTTTCATCATGACAATCTGAAGAAAATGCCATTCCACTCTATCATACGCCTTGGTCATATCTAGTCTCCAAGCCGTGGTAACTCTTTTAAAAGTTGAGCATGTTTTCATATAATGGAACACCTCATAATACACAATAGCATTATTCATGATGATCCTTTTTTCAACAAAGGTACTTTTATTTTCATAAATAATGGAAGGTAACCACATGCATAGTAAATTGACTAAACTCTTTGAGAAAATTTTATAGTAGATATTGCATAAGATGATTGGACTAAATTCTGAATCCAAGAGAGGTTTCTTAATATTTTGGATGAGGATTATAATGGTCTCATTAAGAGAGAAAAGATTGATTTTCCCTGCCCAAATACCTTTTATGAGAGAAAAAATATCAGGGCCAATAATGTGCCAATATTTCTTAAAGAAGAGAGAATGGAAGCCATCTGGACCTATGGATTTTGTGGAATGGATATGTTTAAGATCTTGTAGGATCTCATAATCCAAAAAATCCTTTGTGACCTATCAATTCATTTCTTCAATGACCACAAGTTTGATGCATGTCTCAACCTCATCCAAAATGGCAGAGTCCCCTATAGTCTAAAGCTTCTGAAAATAATAGGAAATCATATCATGAATTACTTCAACATTGGATTAAATTCTTCCATCAGGATATAAGAGGCAATAAAAAGTGTTTTTAACCACCTGGTAGAAGCATTATGGTGGAAATAATGGGTGTTTACATCCCCTTATTTAATATGGGTTTCATACGAATGCATTTCCCAAAAACTCTCCCTAATATGAAGGGCTGTATCCAATTTTCCTTGGAGAAAATTTATTCTGGAAATAATAGAATCAGTCGGATATCATGAAAGAAAGGCATTTAACTATCTCTTAATTGAGTTATAATGCATGTCAGGTTGGTGAATTTTTTTTACTCCAATAACTCATATTAAAAGCCACCTAGTGGAGGTTGAAACAAATGTCTGAGTTTCCATCCTTCCAGCATGAGTGGAAAACCTCTTCTCATTCACAATATTTTTGCCAGAAGATTTCAAATCAGAAATATTTCCCATATATTTGATTGCAAACTCTATGAAAGAAATTATTGGCAATAGAGCATTGGTTTGATAAGTTCGGTGCCATGTGAGAGATATGGAACATTTTGAATATTTTTTCCATTCCGTCAAAACCAAAATTTTTGTACAGATGCTCTACAATGATCGTGTATTTTGAGTTTTTTCAAAACTAGGTGAAGGGATTACCTTTAAAGCCAAGATCATACATATCCACCCTAAAGATCTCATCTTGTAATCCTAACATCATGACATAGGAACGATATAATCCCCCACTTTTTTCATTCTGAAACAAAATCTTATTGAAGTCACTGCAAAAAAGGACAGGGCTAGGAAATATTCATCGCAGTGAAAATAGAAGATCCAAAGATTTCCATTTATCATTTTGAGATGGCCATCCATAAAAACCCACAAATGTCCATGGTAGAGAGAGGGCATCACGAATAGATTCATCCACATGATTCTATGAGTAAGAGATGATTCTGATGTCAATTTTTTCCTTGAATAAAAGACACAATCCCCCCACGTGGCCTTGGAGGGGGATCGGGAAGCAGCCATGAAAGCCAATTTTGTTTGAAATACCAGCTTTGTCCTTGTTTTCCAACATGGTTTCGAACAAGAAAACCATATCAGGGTGAATTTTAGTGCAATGGCATTGGAGCATCCGAACTGTATGTGGGTTTCCAAGCCCATGAAATTTCCATCTTAGTATAATCATTGTGATAGGTAGGACTGGTTTATTCTAGCCTCCACCTCTTGTAGTTTGACCAGGGTTCCATCTTCAACAACTTTCCAACTTTTAGGGCATCTTTAATTTTACAATGGTTCTTATAAAATTCATTTCGATCCACTTGTGTCCGTTGATCCCATATCACATCCATGATCACCTCTTTCCTTCCTCTTCAACGTACATGGAATTTTAGGTTCAGGAGAAGTAGTAGGGATGAGGTCCACACCAGGTTGTAAAGCATGTGAGGTGGGATAACCCCTAGGAATAATAATGATGTCTAGGGGGTCTGAGAAGATGTTTTTGGGTCTGGTTGGTGGGTAAGGAGAATCCCCATAGGGTTGAGGACTAAAGACCGTGGACATAACCGTTGTTGACGAGGGGGGCATCTGGGGTTTATTAGTGTTTATAGTTTCAACCAATGAGAAATTAGTTAGAAATTTAGGAGTATCACGTGATTTATTTGGGTTTAATAATTTTTTCTAGAGAGGAGGAGGTCCAAAAAAAAGATCTTAATGTGCATGAGGGCCTTTTGTGTATAGAGATCCTTAGTGAGTCTTTCTCTATCACTTTGATTTTTCACTTCAGGGATGAAATACATTTGCATATTTTTTGTGTGTAACCATGGAATGTACTACATCACCAGGTTACCTTCTTTGTTTGTAACTTTCTTTGTACAATCTTTTTCTGAATGTCCAAGACAATTGTAGAAGAAGCAAAAAATTGGAAGCTTTTCATATTCAAAGGATATCTAAGATTTTGATCCATCAAGTGTCAAGAAGTTACCCCTCGTAAGAGTTTTTTCAACATAAATCAGCACTTTAATCCTTACTGATGACCCCTAATGGATGGGGTTTGATCTACCCCATTCCATGAACATGACAATACTATTTCTGATTTCTTACATCACTTGATCTGATCTTCCACTAAAGGGAATACCATTTAGCCGCATCGAGAAAGGGGATTTGAAAAAACTGGTATTGAGGATATCTTCTCCGCTCTTTAGTTCTTCCAACATCAAGATATGGTTTTCAAATGACCAAATCCCTCCTTAAAGCACTTTTTTTATCCTTCATGTTGAAGAATTCAAATATTATATATCTAGATGCTATTTACCTTAATGCCACTCCATCATCCAGGCACCATACTGATTATAGAGTATTCTTCAGTGCAACCAGGTTCAAGGGTCTTTCATATATAGATTTACCAATTAATAATAGGGACATGCACCATACAAGGAAGGTATCATCGTCATTGTTGGTAATAATTGTTTCTTTATCTTTGTCTGTGAGTGAGATATTTTTACACCTATCAATTAGATCATTCTCCATTAAAAAGATGAATGTCAGGTCACCAAATTTAAAAGCACATGAATCCTCAGAAAAAGGAGTTACAGATGCTGAACTAAACCCACAATGAATTAGGCCTTTATGGGAAACAAACTCTACCTCAACAAACAAGTGTCTTCGCGAGCAAGACCTCGGTGAGCAGAGTCCTTCATGAGTTGAAACCATGAGAGAATATGAATTTGAGAGCCAAACCAATTTGTAAGAAAGGCCTCCGTGAACCATAGGATACAATTAAATGAAACCCTCCAGGAGTAAATACCCTCTGTGGACTACACCACCACCAACGATGCGCAAAACACATTTCAAAAGTAAACCTATACGAATTACAGTAGAGGAATCGACATAGAATCTGTGAGGAACCCTTTACGTAAAATATCTCTATAATCCTTGGAAGATAAAGATGATGAGAATCTCTTTGTGGAATACCCTTCTTGAAAAACACCTCCTCCTGTCGCAAAAGACAGATCAGTGAGGTCCTTCATGAGTAGAACCTCTGCGATCTCATCGGTCCATATAAATCGATCAGTCGGAGGCCTTTTGCAGTTCATAAGATGTGGAAGGACTGGAAGCCATAGATATTAAGAATTTAGACTCCACCAAAGGAACAGAAGCTGAACGTGAGCCAAATAAAGCTCATAGTCAGACTGTAAGCTGGATCCAAAGGATGAGAAAGGCATGGAGCTGTCGAATAATTGAGATCTCTAGTAAAAAAAAACCCCTAAAACGCGATCAGGATTAAAGGTCAAGAAATGGGAACATGTATCCGTTATAGGTCAGGGCATGATGGAGAGGATCCACTGGGAAATATCGACTGGGGAGGACCAATGCTGACACTGATATGATAGGGACATCATAAAAGGATTACAGAAAAACCACCAAACCTTAGGAATTCCTAGGAGGGGAACTCTCATAATGGGAGAGACTTTTCAACGAAGATAAGAATTGATTCTTATAATTTATATATATTATAATCAATTTATTCATTTTTATCAATAATTATTTAATTAATAAATTTGTTAATATTTTTTAATAAAATCATTTTTATTTTTTATTTAATTATCTCATTTTATTTATACCATTATCAGCGCTAAAAAAGCATTGATAAAGAACTGCTTTATCCGCACTAAAAATAAAATACTGATAAAGGTAACCTTTATCAACACTAAAAGTAAAGTGCCAATAAAGGTCCCCATTATCCATTCTAGAAATAAAGCACTAATAAAGGGTACTATTTATCAGCACTTATTTTAGCATTGATAAAGGCCATCACTGTTAAATGCCTATTTTGTAGTAGTGTAATTCCATATAAATAATCACATAGATATTCTAATAATCAGATAATCACATGTAATATTAATAACTATTCTCATAATGAGGGAATTCATAATGTGGTACATCATAAAAATACCATCAAGGCTTCATCCATGACACCATACATAAACGGGTAAGACCACTGCCAATACCCATACAAGTTTTTCTCATGAGACCTACCGATGCATCGAGAGGTTATAATATGACCCTCCCATTACTTAATAATTCCAATGAATTTATCATATGAAAGGGGTGAAATATAAACAACATAAACATTCATATTGAAAAACTAGCATACGAAATGTGAATACTTTAACCATAAAATATGAATAGTATCAAAATAACACATCTAAAATAAACCTGATCATAAACCATTCAACAAAATATGGTAGATGGTATCATAAGAGATCAAACTAAATTAAGGAATGATAATGGTGTGAAAACACGCTCATTCCGTATAAGTTTAAAAACATTCCTTTTATATTCTCTTGGAAAAGACATAACGTACCTCATTTGGAAAATGAAAAAAAGACTCCTTTAAAAGTGTTTTGTAAAAAGTAAAACATGGGTAAAGAAATGGATTTAAATGTTCATAGGATAATAGTAAAAAAAATTGAAAATATTTTAGTAAACACTAACATGGGAGATAAATATTCCCCAGTGAAGACTTAAATAGAAACAATCTAGATTAATGATGAGATTGTGAATTAAACTTTTACCTTAGGTCTAATTTCCTTCGTATGTGACCAAAACTCTTATATAGTGGTTTTAAACATATTATTAACTTATAAAATAATAATAATAATATTTATGAAATCATATATGTTCCCCTTATAACATCTTACCACTCATTTATTAATAATATTTTATTCATTTCACTGTCTTGGGTGTTAATTAGCATGTTTTCTCATGCTTGTTTTGTCTTGAAAGTATCAGTTCTCTTGCATAGGATATGGAACCAAAATATCCGGAATAATATTAATTTCATAAATATCATATTTAATCATTAAATACATTCTTTTAATCACTCTTTAATTTTGAATATCGATAATTAATTTCATCACTTCGTGGAGACGGTAAGCCGTACGCACACATGAGCGATGATATCATTTCTATATGGTTGAAAGGGTAAGGAAGTGGATGGTATATTAATTTTAAAAAATTAATATAATTTCATAATTATTATATATATATATATACCTTATTTCTATAATTATAACCATCCATGTAAAATGGTGATGAAAACAAATTACACCATGGTGTGGAGACGGTAACCCGTACGCATGCACACACAATGATTTTGTTTTTCACCGGATGGATAAAAGGTAGAATATGGTTCTCACATAATTATAATAACATATAAAAATATATATTATACTTTATTTATTACTTTATAAGGGAAATAACACATGAATATGAAGTATAATAAGAAATGAATTTGAATGAATAGGTAAAAACGATTATCTCTTCTTCAGAGGACTTCCTTTAGATCTCTTCTTGAGGGATCTAGGGTTGGTATTTTTGGAAGAACAAGATATAAATAACTTGGATAAAAATTTTGGGAAGAGAAATATTCAGGGTTTGGTTGATCTAGAAGGATCAAAATGGTGTGAAGAAGTGAGAGAGGAGGTTCCCTTTTATAATTGAGCTGAGGGGCAGTTTTGAAAACTCTCAAAATATTAAATTAATATAAATTAATTTTCAATTAAGAATGGATAAAAAGTGATTTATTTTTAAGATAATATGAATATTTATATAAATCCAATCAACCAATATTTTTTAGACAAGTTTAGGTAATATTATTACCCATATATTTTGGCTTTAACCCTTATTTAATCCATTTAACTCTTACCATGACAATATGGATCATTACTCTTTGAGGGACAATATTGTTACTATAAAATGATAAATAACCATAAATGAATCATATATGAAATTTTCAACCTTATGTAAATAATTTTTCTAAATTTTATATTTTTATAAATTTTATCTCATTTAATAAAATATTATTTATTTTAATATAACATTAATGACAGTGTTGATACTATTCATTACATTGAATTTTACAAAAAATAATAAAACAACATATCTTCAAGCTAAAACATTTAAATTATCAATAAAATATAAAATTTATCTATAAAATTAATGTATAACATTAATTATCTTAAATTATATTTATTTTAATATATTTATAATCATTTGTTTGATATTCCCATTAATTAAACAATTATTGCACCATTATTGTGTAAGCCTTCTATATAATTATTTATTTCTTAAAAATTAAAAATAAATTATCATGATGATGATAAAAATTTTATATTTAAAATTAATATTTATAGTTGAAGATATTTTCTGAATAACCACATATTAAAAATGTAATACTTATTAAAAACACAAGTATGACATATTTGACTTTTCTTAAAATAAAATAATATAAAAGACTTAAAGTCATCCAAGTGGATACAAGAGCCTATAAAATCAGCCCAAGGATGATTTTTGTTGAAACTCACTCATCCAATAAAATCAAGATAAGTGTTAGGGTAATTTTATAATATTTATAATATTATTTTTACTCTTAATTACTTGATTCACCCTTAACCGTGGTAATTAAAATTAGTAAGTTTACTATTCATATTATCCAAAAATAAAAAGGAATATTTAATAAATTTATAACTTTTTATTCCAAATATGGAATCTAATTTTCTAAATTCAAAACATATAATTGGATGAAATTTATTTAAAATTAATCACGTGGACATGGTGAGAAAACAGGTTTTTAAAGTGAAAACACACAAAAGTTTGAAATGTTTTTATATCCAAATTCAATATAAAAAATATTACAATAACCTTAATTGAATTAATATAAGTATTATTTATCTAATTTTACATTAAAATAAATGTAAAATATAATTTAATACTATAAATGTTTTAGATGAAAAATCAGTTTTCAATTAAAATGCAGTATTTTTTTACCATTAATCAAAAAATGAAACATATCAGGAAAATACCAAAAATCTAACCAAAGTAAATTTTGATATTACAATTTCAAAAATAAATTTTATTTTTTCAAATATAATTTATAAAAGTTTCAAAATTTATTTTTAAAATAAGTGCGCCATTAAAAGGTGGTAAGACTGCCTTTAGAAAAATATAGCCTTTTGTGTGTAAAATTGGATTCATTCTTATCTTATTCCTATACAATATTTTGGATGAATTTAAAAACATTTGATTGAATATATATTAATTTCAGAATGTGGTTAATACTATTCTTTCCCCCCATTTTAATGGCTAGGTTATAATAATTTTTTTTATTAAAGCTGGGTGTTGCGAGCAATTTAAGCTATAAAAGAAATTAAATTTATTTAAGAAGTGACATATAATAAAATCATGGGGTGTTATAGTGTTGATAAGTTTTATATTTCTGTATTACTGAGTTATATTATGTTAATCCCACCCATTTTTATATTTTATACACTCAGTTCTAGTCTCCAATACATGGATTATTAGAGGTGGTCCTCAGGGGTCACCCTTATCTTCATTGTAGGACTATGAGGGGTTCCCTATGGGGGTGGGTCATGATAGAGTGGAATCAAAGATTTTTGTTGATATATAGGATATATATTAGAGTTAAAAACTATTAAGGAATTAATTGGTTGGAAAGAAAATAAAACTAGATAAATTTGGTCATGACATAGAATAGGGAGACCGACCATGACATAATATTTTAGGCCCCCATGATTCGATGAAAGGACCTTGAGTTTACCAAACAACCAAGTGAAATAGTGTTATTTTTAGGGTAGATACCTGGGAGAGGTATATGTGTAATGCTTATTTTCCATTTCATTTGAAATGGGGTGATTTTATAGATATTAAAGATATCTAATTAAATGGATTTGATTAAATAAATTTCATTCTACCGAGCTTAGGAAGTTTGGGATCCTTGTTTGAAAAGAAGCGGTTGATCATCATACTCACGTTGTTCAATTTGGTGAGGTTTAGTATATTGACTTGGTTGACCATATGTGGGTTAAACCGGTTGACAAGGATGAGCTTTGGAGGAATATTTTGTGCAAGTTTCAGCATCAGGGGATGACTAAGTATGAGGGGAGCATCTTTGATCTAGTGACAAAGCATTTTCTATAGGATCTTAAGATTTCCTTCAGCTAGATTAATGTCAAGGTGAATTATCAGGTTCCACTATCCGTTATTAAAATTCGGGGAGTAGTGAAATGGTGGTGGATCATGTATCTTAGGGAGATAAAGGAGGAATATTTTTATTGGGATGATTTTAAGTGATAGTTTCATGCTAATTTTTTATCGTCGATGATGAGGGAGATAAAGAGGTAGTAGATACTCTCTTTTTAGCAATCGAGTTTTCAATATCTTGGGACTATATTTAAGGATATAATTTTCTTATCTCCTAACCAAATTTTGAATGCGGAGTCTAGATCTCAATTATTGGATGAGGCACTATAACTGGTTATTTGATATGTAGTCACCCCATTTACATTGTCTTCATACTTGTAGGTATATAAGAAAATATGAGGTCATTGAGAGGATTCATGCACAACCAATGATATATCCATAGGGGAGCCATCATAGTTCCTCAAGTATTAGTGTTGTTGGTAGTGGATCATTAGTATCTAGAAATTAAAGGTTTCAATTGGTCGGGAGTCAGTATGAATACTTTTCTCCCTTCTATTTCCCTAGGGATAACAGTTATCATTCCATTATAGGGAGCTTTATGCCAATGTCTTTTCCTGTAAAGGCTATGGAAATCGATTTTCTTAGTGTCTGATCATTCTTGGGGCTCAATATGGAAAAGGTTTCTAAGTCCCTTATCATATCCAGTAGTATATGCTACCTAAAAGGCCATACCAGAAGCAGGTGCAATAGGATTTAGTTCTTCCAAGAGGAGATGAAGCTGGTGGAGGAAAACCCTATGATGTCCCCCACCCTTAAGGAGATAGGGTTGAGTGCAGTTGTGGAGGTGGTTATCAGCAACAAGGGAGAGGATCCATACATGGAAAACTTTATTCTATGAATGTGACATTACTATAGGGGCCTGATATTGTTCAAGGTACAATTTTATTGTCTTCTACTTTGGTTATTGGAAAAAATACCTCTCAATTTTGTTTTAAAGATTTTGTGTTGATTTTGTTTCTTGAAAAATATGGTTGAAAAGTTACAACATTTCTGTTTCCAAAACATGTTTCTAGAAGGTGTCAAAGTTTCCCAGTGTTTGAAAATTACTTGGGCATAAATTTTAAGAGTTTTTTATAGATAAAGGGTGATTTCTATGTAGCATTTATAGCAATATGTGAAGACTGCATAACATATAAAGGAGTTTGTGGAGTTTTTTTAGAAAAGTAAATGATATCATATAGAAGAAACACTATATAGTTCACATAACAAGTAAATGAATCCACAAATAAAAATCCGTAAATACATCCTGAATATATAGAAAGCATGTTAATTACAAAGGGAGTTCATGAAGGGGGATTTTCATTTATGATAAAATGGTGGTAATCCAAAGACCACTATAAAAGATTAGTGTCAGTGTATAGTGGAGGATTTTTATGAAGGGATTAAATGTAATTCGTGATTTAAGAATTTTTAGGGTTTCTTTTCCAATATGAGGACCCATAATCACTTTATTAGGTATCATGAAAAAATAATGGGAGAAGATATTCTCCAAATAGAATTTGTCTAAGTTTGAAAGTGGTTTAAAAAGTAGTGGAGTTCACGAAGGATATTGGTTCACAAAGCATGTATCATTTTTGAAGGAGTTTGAGTTCATGAGGTAGGGGCTATTCATAAAGGAGTATTTTCTATAAAATCATAAGAAATTTGTAAAGAAAGGGTAGTTCATGAATCAATCAAATTATATAGTGTATGGGTAGTTCTCAAAGACATCACACTAAATGGGGCACATGAAATTTGATATGGGAAAAAGGAAGTTTGTGAATGAAGAAGAACAATTTGTGAAAGGAGTTTTTGCAAATAAAACACTATGTGGTAAAAATATTTTATCTCTAAGGTGAAAATAAAGCTTCATGACACACTCACATAGATGAAAACTAAATCTAAGATGATACCGATCATTAGAATAATATTTTATAGGATCAATGAATTCCCTTTAGTAAAGTGAGTGATGAGATTTCAAAGTGTGATTGGATATAAACCAAAGGGTAATGAGTCTGGTCCAAACATTTTAATAGCAACATGCCTAGTGAATTCTGGTACATTGGAACATTGCCTTTGTGTGCCCATTGGACTAGCCCAATTTGATTAAACTAAGTAATTTTTTTATATATTTTGGATGCTTTTACTTATGCATTTATACATTGTTTCACAAATAAGAGGGAAGGGGGTTTTGTTTAAAAATGAAACAAAATCAAAAGGGGTGATTATTTTAATCTTTTATATCCTGATTCACCCTCTATCAGGGTATTTAACCATGTGGGGCCAACAATTAGTATCAAATACAATAGTTAAAGTTAGCGTATTCTATCTTAGTCATAAAAATGGATGTAGTCAATCATAAAGGGATTCCAATATTCGATGGAAATAATTTTTAGCTATGGAAGAATCAAATAAAACACTACTTATAATCTTTAGGAATGAATATGTATAAAAATACTATACATTGAATTTTGATTAGTATGAATGGTAGAAAATTATCAAAAGCAGACCAAATATATTTGGATGCTAATTCTAGAGGAATCAATGCTTTTGGGGGACCACCATCCAATACAATTTACAATAAAGAAATGTCATGTAAATCCTTAAATTACATGTAGAAAAAGCAGATAAATATCTAATAAGGTGATTAAAAAGTATGAGAAGATAAATTAAAGGTTCTGTGGAATAATTATGAGGACTTGGGAATGCAAACAAATGAATTTATTGATGCATTCTTTGATCGAGTTAATGTTATTGTGGAGGATATGCATGGTCTTGGAGAAACCCTTGATTATGTCAATATTATCAAGTGCATCCTGAGAAAATTTCCACCCCAGTTCAATCCAAAAGTTTTTTTACTTTACTATAATGGTCTAAAGGAGCTGACGTTATATAGTTTCCATAGTACTCTTGTTGCATATGATATGATAAATGAATATAAAAATCTAATGGAAAAGGGGAAATCTAAAGAGGCGGAATTTAAGTCCATAAGGAAGCTTACCATAGAGGATGAACAGTAAGAAGAAAAGTTTGATGAATTCATGTTATTTCCCCTTCAAATCTATAAAGGGGAAAAGGAAAATTTAAATATAAACTTCAACTTAGGTTATTTTTATGTGGAAAGGTTGGGAACCTTTAAAAAGAGTGTCCCAATAACTTTGAAGGTGATAATGAGAATGATGAGATTCCAAGTAAGACTTTGGGTAATGTGAAATGGAGGAGAAGCACTAAGAATAATTTATTCAAGAAGAATAATCTACTTTCATAAGAAGAAATGCTTTCAAAATAAATTTTGGCATAATAAATCGATTACTTCAAAGACCATAGTGAAAATTATATGGTAACTGCTATGGGAAATTCCCATACAAGGGAAAATAGTGACAATAATAAAGGATAAGTTGAAGGAAGATTTTATTTCTAGGTTTAATTAAAGGATACTATTAAAGATATAAATGTTTGGATATCCAAAAAAATAAAGCTAACCGTGTGGTTCATGATGAAAAATTATATGTGTAGTAGTAATAAAAAGATAAGTCTAAGCTAAAAGAAGAAATTTAAAATCTTATATATGAAAAGCCAAAAAATTTAGAGAAGTTTGTCGAGTACTATACCAAATTTGAATAATAGATCAGGGTTATCAATGGTTTGACTAAGACATTAAAAGATAGGGTCAAATGTACCAAAGATATTTACGATGAATTTTTCGACTTATGAAGACAAATATAAGATCATGATAGAATTTTAAATTTGGGTATGACATAAGAAAAGAAAATTATATTGATGATAGAAAAAGTTAAAGTGGAACATTGATACCTAGAAAAGCAAGCATAGTACCGTCATTAGAAGAAAAAATCATATATAAATGACAAGGTTGGTATAAGGCTTGATCATAAATAGAAAGTAATGATGGTTTATGCTAGAACACAAGAACCCAATCCAAATTTGAAGGTGGATTTGGGTGAGACTCAAAATAAGAATATTTAGATAACCTAAGGGATAACTGGTGATATAAAAATGACACACAAGAATGAACCTCATATCATGTTTCATTATTATAAAAATATAGGAAACTCCCAAAGTGTTTGTTCCACAATTATGAGGTACCAAAGGGTATAATTGAAACAAAGGGTGTCAAGAGAAGTTAAATATTATAAGTATTATTTTTATGGACACTATTTATGGTGTAGAGTATTTGGACATATGGATATATATTTCTCATATAAAATAAATAAAAACTTGTTGATACAAACTCAAAGTGGTTGAATGAAGTAGCTCAAGGAATCATCAAGTGAGTTAAATATAAAAAATAGATTTGTAGCACTCTAATATAAAGTTGGATCATCAAACTTCTAAGGAGGTTAATCATTTCAATTAACATTGGTAGTGAATACAAAGACATGGATCAAAAATAAAGAAGTTAGTGGTATTAAAAATTTCCTTGAAAGAATTAGACGGTACTGTTGTATAAATCCTTAACTATAGATGTACTTCCCACATGACATGAAATAAGGATCTATTCAAAAACATCAAGAATGAAAAGTTTGGTGTCATAAGATTTATAAATGATGATTTCTTAAATATTATTGGCTCTATGAAAACCAAATTTGGGGGTAAAAATATGATATTCCTAGATGTCTTAGTTGTTGAAGCTATCAGTCAAAAATCGCTAAGTGTTAGTCAATTGTGTGGCCCAGGGAATGAAATAAATTTCACCAATAAGTTATGTATCATCAATAAAAATGATGATATATTTGTTATGTAGAGGAAACACACAAAGGGGAATCTCTTCCTTGTAAGTAGGGAAGAAAATTCACGATTTCTATCCAAATAATAAGAAAACATATTGCGTAATATAATACTTGTATATTTAAGTCAATTAGCCTTGGAAGATCTGGTGAAATGGGATGGAGATTGAGATCTCCCTAAGATATCATGTGATCATACACACATGTACGATTCCTATCAATATGGAGAGATTACTCAAAATATGTACAAGTAAAAATATCAAAGGTTAACAAGAGTTCTTGAACTTGTGTATATTGATGTATATGGACCCATATCACTAAGATATACTAATGAGAAGATATACTATATTCTTTTAATTAATTATTATAACAGTATGTCTTGGATTATGGTTATCACCCACAATTCTGGGGTGTTTAGTTGTATAACACAATATCATAGGGAAGTTGAAAAGATTATTGGATAGAGAATTATAAAATTTCCAGCCAATAATGGCATGAGGTTTACCAACATATAGGTAGAGGATTATGTTAAAAAACATGGGATACAGAATCAAGTTTCATCAGTGAGAACTTCTCATAAAAATGGTGTGTTTGGGAGGAGAAATTATATCATTATAAACATGGATAGAATGATGCTCATTGAAAAAGACCTACCAGAAAAGTTTTAAAAGGAAGCAGTCTTGACATCGGTATATATCTCTAATAGATCTTTTTTATTTTCAAAATAAGGAAAGATTGCATATGAAATTTTATATAAAAGGAATCCAATGTTGAATTACTTTTAATTATTCAAAATTAATTGTTTTATTCCCAATAAAGATAAACAAAAAAAGTTTGAATACTGTGGAGATGAAGGAATATTTCTTGTCCACTCAAGAAAATGTAAATTCTATAAATTATTTAATAAGAATATAGGGGTGGTTTTTGAGATAAATAATGTTAATGTGGTGGAAAATGAGTATAATCCTTAGAAAATTATTAGATAGTTTTAGCAGGATAGTGAAGAGGAGTTGATTAGATCAGAGTGATCATAAGTGCCTGAGGAAAATTTAGAAGAAGATACTAATGATGAGAAGGAGGAAGATAAACATGTATATATACATAAACTAAAGATTCAAGTTGAAATTGATAATCTAAATATCATTAGTGACCAGACAACACCAATATAGACAAGAATAATAAAGTCTGTACACCAAACATATCTCCTATCATAGGTAGAGCCAAATTTTTTGAGGAAGTTTTAAAAGGTGAGAATCAGGTTCAGGTAATGAATGAAGAGCTTGACCAAATTGAGAAGAATCAAAATTGAGAGATTGTTTTGAGGCTAAAAAATAAAAATGTCATCAGGATCAAATGTGTTTTTCATAATAAGGTGACTAATAATGACATAGTTTTTTGAAGAAAAACATGAATTGTGTGTAAGGGATACTCCCAAATAGAGGGTATCAATGTTGATGAGACATTTTCACCTATTGTAAGGCTAGTGAAAATTCAACTATTCTTATCCATAAGAGTGTAAAGGCAATTCAATGTTTCCTAGATGGAAATAAAATCATCATTTCTAAATGGATACCTAGAAGAAGAAGTTAACATCAAACAACCCATATGGTTTTCTTGTCCATGAATATGAGAATAATTTTTTTTGACTAAAGAAGGCTTTGTATGGGTTGAAGCAGACACTAGGAGCATAGTATTCACAACATGATTAGTACTTAAAGAAGCTCAATTTCTATTGCAGTGGAGTTGATTATAATCTCTATGTCAAAAATGAGAGTAATCAAAGGATTATGGTTCTAGTGTACGTGGAAAACATAATCTTTGGAGGAGTGGATAAAGTAAAATGAAAACCATTTTAAAAATTCATGAAGTGTAAGTTTGAAATGTTAATGATCGGAGAGATGATGTTTTCCCTTGGTATATAGGTGATACAAGAAAGTTATGGTATATTCATTTCTCAATATAAATACTCTAATAAGGCCTTAATAATATTTGGAATGTAGGATTACAAGTATATGAAAACTCTAGTTTGTACCGAGATAAAATTTTCAAGGGATGACGAAGGCAAAGTATCCAATGTCACAAAAAATAGAAGGATCATTGGAAGCTTGTTGTACTTAGTAATTACACGACCCAAAATTATTTTTTTCATATTCCAGACATCACTGTATCAAAGTAATACCAAGGAAATCCAGTTACTTGTGGTAAAAAATAGTACTTCGGTATATTAATGACATGGTGGATCTCATATTTCTATAAAATGACAATCTTAGTAATATTTATTAGGTTTTAAAAAATTATATTGGGCCAGTTAAGTAGATGAAATGAAGATAACATCAAGTGGTGCATTCTATCCCAGTGAACTATGTATTTATTTTTCGATTAATAAACAAGATTGTATATCTTTGAACACTATAGAAGATGAATATATTTTAACCATTGAAGCTTGCACACATTTATCATGGATGAAGTAGAAGTTTTAAGACATGAGTGTTGAAGTAAATTCTACAACCAAAATCCATTATGATAATTCAAGTTTTATAATATTATAAAAAATTCAGTTCATCACTCAAGGATGAAGCACATTGAAATCAAATACTACTTTATTGAGGAGAAAGTAGAGCATGGGTTGGTAAAATTAGAGTATGTTATATAACTCCCCATAATGTTAAATGGTTCAAAGACTAAATATTACTACCCATGTAAACATGGTGAAACTTTATTTTTAGGATCCTACTTGATTAGAACTCTATAGTTAAATAAGTTTGACTTGGAGTAGTGATAAGGATGAGTGATCTATTGGTAAGTTTCCAAAGGTGTGTTCTAGTAAGGAAAAAGCATACTGTAAGAAACATGTGTTGTCCTATGAAGACATTCATTATTCAAAAGACTCATTTGGGAAAATGGGTGTGCCCTAGAGAGGGGACAACACATGTTTGTGGATAAAACAGGGCGCCTATGTGGCCCAATTGTTATATTTTTATTGGAGTCAAGAACCCGGCTGGAAGTGTAGTGGCACTACATGGGTTGATGTGTAGGGTCCACAATGAGGATGCTGTGTTCTAGGGGGGGGGGAGTGAATGTAACCCACCAAAATTTTAAAGGGTTAAAAGTTTAAAAATTACTACCCATATCAACTAGGTGAACCTTTATTTTTCATGAGCCTACCTAATTAGAACTCCACAGTTAAAGAGGTTTTTCATGGAGTAGTGATTGGGATGGGTGACCTCATGGAAATTTTCCTAGGGTGTGTGTGAGTGAGGGAAAAAACAATGGAAAGAACACACGTCATCCTATGAGGGTAGTCATTAGTCTAATGATCTGTTTGGGCATGTGGGTAGACCCCATTAGGGGACCACATGTCTACGAGACAATTGGTGGGGCCTGGTGGGAAAGGACCTAATGACCATTTTAAGGAGGAGTGCATGTGATGTAGTGGGGCCCATTTGTTACATATTTTAACTAAACTTTAATTCATGGAAATTATACTGAAGTCCTTAACCTAGGAAGTATTTTAGAGGAACTTTCTAGCTCTTGGATTCTAGTAAACTTCTCACACTTGAACAGTGTGAATAAAGTACCCCCTATCCCCAAGGTATAATGTGTTTTCCCTCTATGATCATATGTGTGATTTTACATGTTGTAGACTGCAAAGGAGTGACCTTTGGGTTCTTTGATAAAGGTGAATAAGTCATGTTCATGAAAGGATATAAGATGATAGGGGATAAGATAAAATGAGGATTTTTATAAATTTGACATTGTTGAAGTAGTTCATTTAATGAATATAAATCATGGAAGGATTTCATGATGCAATTAGTTTATATTGTGTGGTTAAATAAAGTGGTCTTATCAGGCACCATGTGCTATGAAATAGTTGGTATCAATCACCAACACAAATCAATAACTATCACTGTCTTTCAAGAATAGTTGGTATCAATAAAGACTCATCAAGTGGTTTTGAGAATGAAGTAGTTAATTGATGAAATTTGTATGTTAATCTTATTACTCATGTAGTGCTTGGATCATGTGGACTTAGAGTATGTGTTGAGTAAATATTTGATCTCTTTTTGGAGTCATAGAGTTTCATACGCACAATGTTGTTTTCATGTATTTATTCCATTTATTTTTGGTCTTTATTTTTTTATATAGATTTTCTAAGTATTTTTCTTTAAAAAATGGATGTTTTGGGGAGGAAGAGGATGAATTTATAACCCCCTATACCTTAGGTATGATTTGTTTTACCTATATGCTCATATGTGTGATTTTCTATATTGTAGACTACAAAGGAGTAACCATTGGGTTCATTGAAAAAGGGGGAGAAGTCTTATTCATGTAAGGGGGAGAAGATGATATGGAGAGCAGATAAATATTAGGAGTTTTTTTAAATATGAAGATGCTAAAGTAGTTCATTTAATGAAGATAAATCATAGATGGAGTTTTTGATATAATTGGTTTACAATGTGTGGTTGAATAAAGTGGTCTTATCATGCACCAAGTGTTTTTATACAATTAGTATCAATCACCAAAACAAATCAATAATTGGTACTATATTTCAAGAATAGTTATTATCGATAAAGGATCATCAAGTGGTTTTGATAATTAAGTGGTTCATTGATGAAATTTGTATATTACTCTTATTACTCATGTCAATCTTGGACTATGTGGGATTAGAGTACCTGTTGTGTAAATATTTGATTACTTTCTGGAGTCATAGAGTTTCATACCCAAGATGTTGTTTTCAGGTGTTTTATTTATTTATTTTTGGTTCTTCTTTTGTTCTATAGATTTTTTGGGTGTTTTTCTTTAAAAAATGTAAGTTTTGGGGAGACAGAGGGTGGCACATGGTTAGCACATGGTTAGTGGAAACCATGAACCAACCCTAGAGAATTGTGCTGACTGGAAAATGGAATTTTAATTCCCACATGGTTAGGCACATGTTTTGTGAAACCATGCGACCTAAAATTGTGTGACCTCATCTGTTGAGACAAAGGTGCTCGCACAGTTGGAACACGATTTGGAAAAATGTGTAGCTAAACCATACAACCTGTCCAGTTAGAAAAAGTATTTTTCAAAAAATACCCCCCCAATTTTAACCCCTTTCACCCATCACTTCCCCCATTAGACTTCCCCAACCCTAGGTGTTCCTGCCCTATCTTCCACCTCCATGTTGGATCCATTTATTGGGTGGTTTTGGCTTGGATCTTCAAGGAAACTCCAAGTAAGTTCTCCCTCTTCATTCTCCTAGTTCTCTTCTCTATTATTTGTTGGGATTATTTATCTATAGTGGTTGTGGTGACCTATAATGGGTTCAAACTATTTTTTTTTGGATTTAGTTTTGATGTTAGTGGTACGTTATTACTATAACGACCCATAATTTACATACATTGTTATTAAATCAGAATTGAATCACACTTATCACAACATATAACAAAACCAGGAAAGAACCGTATATGTATAGTGTCTTTAGAAAATGGGAAACATAAACAACTGGTTCATAAAGCGTCTACACTGTCTCCCATTTATTTCATCATATCTATAGTCCCTTTTGGCATATCTTACTTAATAACCTTCTTCCTGACCTGGGGAAATAAAACATACAAAAGGGTGAGCTCAAATTCTCAGTAAGGGTAAACAAAAAAAATATCAATCACATCATATTCATAAGAACATAACATTTTGTAAATCTTAACCTGCAAAAGAGAGCATACATTCATAACATGGGATAAATCATAGTAGTGAAATGAAATCCCAATAATCATAACTTAAAACATGAAACTTTGTGGCATACACACATAATCATAGAGAATCATTTCTTATTAGTCAAGACTCATGGCCAAGACTATCTTAGTGGACAAAGTCCATTTCTGAACCGAGTTCATTCCTCATTCTAGTCCTGTTTCACTGAACCGGTTTAACCTGCCGTTACAGCCATGTCTATCTCATGAGATATAAAATCTTTACCCAATTCATTGGAGGGAGATATAGGTCCCACCCATCTCATAATGATACCATTCTTATGTGTTCCACAAAATCATAAATCATACATCATTGCATAACCCATGTAATAAAAATGGGATTCTTAAACAAAATTTCATCATAAAATAATTCATATAAGATAAAGGAATTCATAAAAATAATTCCATCACAACATAATCAAATCAATGTAATAATAGGTATAGAAACATAACCCTATATTATCTTAGATATAAAATAATTTTGATAAAACACTTGAACTCCATTCTTGAGGAAAATATCCTTTCTACTTCAAAAACATTTTTTTCCTTTATTAACATGTCATAAAATTTTAAACTAAAAGAAGTTGATTAAAAATAAACATGAAAACTTTTAAAGTAATCTTCTTGGAAATAATGTTTTAAAAATCCATTCATTCCGTATAAGTTAAAAAAACATTCTTCTTGTACTTTTTTCGGAAAAGTCAAAAAGTACCTCGTACGAAAAACGACAAAAGATTCATTTCATATCTTTTACTAAAAACTCACCGAAGGGTAAAATTGGATATAAAATATTTTAGAAGTATATAAATATTACATATTTATGAAACATGGATGTGGATGATAAATATTCCCCAGTAAATTCTGAAGTATAAACAATCTCGGATAAAAATTGAGATTGCGAGATTTTCCCTTACCTTAGGTTCAATTTGCTTCGTAAGTGTCCGAACCTCCTGTATAATGATTTAAATAATGTTATTGACTTATTCCAGAATCATAATTATTTTTATGATATCATATATGGTCTTATTATTAGCTTCTTATTAGTAATATTTCATTACTACTTGTTATTCGGGTGTTTATTACTTTTTGTTCTTATGCGTGTTTTGTCGAATAAATTCTTATTTTTCTTTTTAGGTTATAGATAACTCATTTCCAGAATGGTATTAGTGTAATATATATCATATTCATTCATTCAATTCATTTATATAATCATTATGTAATGAAGATCATGTAGAACGAGTCGCATCACATCGTGGAGACTGTATTCTGTACGTACGCACGACCGATGATATCGTTCCCATGATTGTGGAATTGTATTGGAGTGTATATATAATATTTAATAATCAATATAAATTTAAAATAATCGTATATAGTCATTATTTACGCCATTATACCCATCCAAGTAAGGTGGTGGTGGAAAATAGATTACACCACGGCGTGGAGACGGTATTCCGTACGTACGCACGCGCGGTGATTTCGTTTTCCGTAGGATGGATAGATGGTGAAATAGGGTTGTTTCATACTTATAATAACATATCAGTATATGAGTTATACTGATGTTATTACTTCATAATGAAACAACTAAATAAGAAGAAGTGGAAGAAGAAATAAAGATGAAAGAATCGGTAACGGACATTACCTCTTCTTTGAAGCGCTTCTTTGAGACCTCCTTTTAGGGCACTAAAATTGGTCTTTAAAGAAGACCAGGACCTCTAGGATGTCTATAGGGAAGTGGAGAGAAGAAATTGTCTAGGTTTGGCCGAGCTTGAAGGCTCAAAGTGGTGTGAAGAAGAGAGGGAGGAGGTTCCCTTTTATAAGGGAGGAGAGGGGCACCTTTGGAATAACTAAAAGTATTATTCTATTATAAAGTCAAATTCGGTTTTTAATAGCTCCCAATTGATATATTTCGAAGCTAAGGTGGGTATGGGTCAAATTATGCTCATAAAATATAATTTAGACAAGTTTAGGTATCAATTTTAACCTTATAATTTAGATTTAACTTTAAGTTAGATAATTTAACATTTACCATGTCTTCTTGTTTTCTTACACTATAAGGTTAATAAACATACTATATCAAGACAAACGAACCCCAAGTTGTTTATTATTAATATATATAACATTATATAAGTAATTTGGCCGAACCTTAGATTTTTAGGAATAAAATAACAATTAATAATATAATATTTGTTTTAAAAACTATTTTATGTCAATTTTGACGCTATTTAGTAATTTATTTTTGTGAAAATCATAACAGAATGATTAGTTCAAAACAAGTTAATTAAATCAATACTAACATGTCATATTAACCTATAAAAGTAGTGTAATTCATAAAAAGTCTCAAATTAAATTTATTTGGGTATTTATAACATCAATTATGTCAATATTTCATTAATAAGATAATTACTGCATCATCATTGTGTCATAAATAAATTAAATTATTTAATGTATAAAAATTACAAAAAAAAATAACACTATGTAGGAATTGTTTTTATCTTTCTAATTAATATTTATAGTCGAATTTATCTTATGTATAACCCCATATTAAAAATTATTTTCTTATTAAACTTTGATTTTAACTATTTTAACTGTTCTTTAAATAAATTAATAATAAATGTCCTAATCTAATCCAAGTTGGCCTAAATGGTCATATTTTATTCCTAAGATTGTTTTTGGTCGAATTAAACTTATCCAATAGAATTAGGACATGTGTTAGGGTAATAATAATAACACTTTTACCCTTAATTACCCTATTTACTTTTAACAGTGGTAAAAAAAAGTAAAAAGTTACTATTCACCAAAAATTATTTTCATCTCATTGAACCAAATTTTAGTCCTTGATATTAACCGTGTCTCTCGGAGTTTTTAAATTTCACTCACAGAAGCGGTAAAATTAAGTTTTATGAAAAATTCAGTTTTTTAACTACCACTTAGTGGTTTCACTATTCATCAAAAATTGAAAGTTTTCAGAAAAATACCAAAATTTTACCCTAGGCTAATTTCGATATTCCGAATCAAAAAATGAAGTCCATTTTGAAAAATAAAAATTATAAAATTTCAAAAAGTGGTTATTACTATTCATAACGGCTAGTTTTAATAATATTTTAACAGCATATCGTTGTTTAGTGAAACTCGGTATTGCGTACGATGCAAGCTATTGAGGAAGGCCGCATTTGCGTGTAAAGAAAGACAAGCTAGTGTTGTGTGTAGTGAAATATTCCTTTGATGATTTATATAACATAAAAAAAAAATATTTCTCATAAAAGTCTCGGGTGTTACATTCTACCCCCCTTAAAATGAATTTCACCCTCAAAATTCGTCACTTTGTAAAAAAAAGATGAGGATACCTCTCCCTCATCATATCCTCAAGATCCCATGTAGCTTCTTCTAATTGGTGGTTCCTACATAAAACTTTCACCAAGAGAGTGGTCTTGTTCTGTAGGACTTTTTCACTACGATCTAGAATCTCTATCGGCTGTTCTTTATAAGAAAGATCTTGCTTCAGTGGTACAACTTCTGAGCTGAGTACATGTGAAGGATCAGGTATGTACTTTATCAGGAGAGATACATGGAACACATCGTGAAATTGAGAGAGATTCGGTGGAAGTGCCAATTGGTAATCTACCTTTACAACACGATCCAGTATTTCGAAAGAACCGATATATCTTGGGCTCAACTTCCCCTTCTTTCCAAATCTCATGACCCTCTTCCAGGGAGATATTCGTAAGAACACTTTATCACCCACTTCAAACTCTAGGTCTTTTCTTCGGTTGTCGGAATAACTTTTCTATCGACTCTGAGCTGCTCTTATGTGTTGTTGAATAGATCGGACCTTTTCTGCCATCTCATTAACAAGATCAGGTCCTAATAGCTTTCTTTCCCCAACTTCATCCCAGAAAGTTGGAGTCCTGCATTTCTTTCCATAGAGAGATTCATAAGGAGACATCTAAATACTGGAGTGAAAGATATTATTATAAGAAAATTCCACCAAAGGTAGGTGTTGATCCCAACCACCTTTGAAATCCATAGAGCAAGCTCTCAACATATCTTCTAGAGTTTGAATTGTTCTCTCAGACTGACCATCTGTCTGAGGATGATAAGCAGTGATGAAACTCAACTCTGTATCCAGAGTATGCTTAAGACTTCACCAGAACTTTGAGGTAAATCTCGGATCCTGATTAGATATAATAGAAAGTGGTACTCCATGCAATCTTACCACTTCCTTTACATATATCATGGCAAGCTGATCCAGAGAGAAATCCTCTCTAATAGCAATGAAGTGTGCAGACTTTGTAAGACGATCAACTATGACCCAGATAGAAATATTGCCTTTGGATGTTTTAGGAAGTCCTGTGAAAAAGTCCATAGTGATGTTTTCCCATTTCCATTCGGGTATGGGTAATGGTTGTAACATCCCCTTAGACTTCTATCTCTCAGCTTTAACTTGCTGACAAACCAAGCATCGAGAGACATATTCAGCAATATCTCTTTTCATGCCATCCCACCAGAAGTACTCTTTCAGGTCCCTATACATCTTCGTGCTTCCAGGATGAATAGAGAATGAAGAACTATGAGCCTCATCCAGTAGCTCCTTCTTTAATTCGGGGATGGGAGGAACACAAACCCAATTCCCGGACTTTATTATCCCATCACAATCAAGGTTGAATTCAGGAATATTTCTCACCTTCTTTTGTAACTCTACATCTTCTTTCTGCGCCTCTTTAATCTTCACATGTATAAGTGGTTGAACATTCATTTGATAAAGATACGATTTTCCCCCTTCCATTATAATTCCAATATCCATCCTTTGTAAATCCATAAATATTGGATCTTTTGTGATCCTCATCATGGATAAACTGGCATGGTCTTGTCGACTTAATGCATCTTCCACCTTGTTTGCTTTCCTAGGGTGGTAATGAATTGAGTAGTCGTAATCCTTAATCAGCTCTAACCATCTTATTTGGCGCATATTCAGCTCCTTTCGTGTGAAAATATACTTTAAAATTTTATGATCTGTATAAATGTCACACCTTTCTCCATAAAGATAATGCCTCCAAATATTTAATGCAAAAATTACCACAGCTAACTCCAAATCATGTGTTGGGTAATTTTTCTCATGTATTTTCAACTGTCATGAGGCATAAGATATCACCATATCATTTTGCATAAGAACACACCCCAGCCCCTTCATGGATGCATCACTGTAGATCACAAACCTTTCTCTACTACAAGGCAGTGTGAGCACAGGTGCACTGGATAACCTTCTTTTCAACTCCTTGAAATTCTCTTCACATTCCTCCGTCCAAACAAACTTAACTCCTTTTCGAGTCAACCTGGTGAGTGGATTAGATAATCGTGAAAAATCATTCACAAAACTTCGATAATATCCAGCCAAACCAAGAAAACTTCGGATCTCGGTTACTGTTGTTGGTCTCGACCATCTTTCAATAACCTTTGTTTTTGTTGGATCCACAGATATCCCATCTTTTGAGATTATGTGACCCAAAAAACGAAACTTTTTGAAGCCAAAATTCACACTGGGTAAATTTGGCATAAAGCTTCTCCTTTCTCAGGGTCTTCAATATAATTCTCAAGTGATCTTCATGTTCTTCCTTTCTCTTTGAATAGACAAGAATATTGTCTATAAAGACTACCACAAATTGATCAAGATAGTCTCTAAAGACTATATTCATCAGATCCATGAAGATAGCAGGGGCATTAGTAAGACCAAATGGCATCACTATAAATTCATAGTGTCCATACCTTGTACGGAAAGCCGTCTTTGGTATATCCTCCCTTTTGACCCTTAATTGATGATACCCTGAACGAAGATCAATCTTGGAAAAGTATTGAGCTCCGCGTAGTTGGTCAAATAAGTCATCAATGCGTGGGAGAGGATATTTGTTCTTGATAGTGATCTTGTTAAGTTCTCGATAATCAATGCAGAGTCTCATTGATCCATATTTCTTCTTAGAAAATAGAACAGGTGCTCCCCAAGGTGACGCACTAGGACGTATGAATCCCTTATCAAGATTCTCTTGGAGTTGCTTCTTCAATTCCTGTAACTCAATTGGGGCCATTCTATAAGGAGTCTTTGAAATAGGCAAAGCACTCAGTACGAGTTATATTAAAAACTCAACTTCATGATTTGGTGGAAGACCCGACAATTCTTCCAGAAAGACATCATCAAAATCCCATACAATGGGAATATTATTAATCGTGAGTTTCTCACCAACCATTTGAGATAAATAACCCTCATTTAGTGGAATCAAGACCCATAAGATGGAAGAAATTTCCACTGGAAGGTTATGTTCATCCTTGCATCGATAGACAGTCATAGATTGATCTGGAATATGAAATGTGACTTCCCTTCTTTGGAAATTGATATGAGATCCATATAAAGAAAACCAATCCATGCCAAGAATCACATCAAATTCCACTATAGGAAGGATCACAAGATTTTTAGGAAGCACTTTCCCACAAACTTCAATCGGGGAAGAATTATAAACTTTTGATGCGACTGTTGTTCCATTAGGTGTTGTCACAGCTAAATCAATATCTAATTGTTGAGGTAATATGGTGATACCCTTAGAAAAATCTTCAGAAATAAAAGAGTGGGTGGATCCAGAATCAAATAAAACATTTTCTACTTTAGAGTGGATGGTAAGTGTACCTTTCACCACATCGTTATCGTACTCCACATCGCTAATAGAAATTACATGTTACTTTCCTTTGTATTTAGCCTTAATATTTTGTTGACGTCGATCATCATCAACAACCCTTGGATTAGGGCATTTATTGGCATAATGCCCCATCTCCTTGCACTTGAAACATTGAAGTGTAGTAGGTTCATTCTGTGTGTCCCTTCCTTTGTTTGCATCATTAGACATCTTCTTCCCATCGTTGTAGCATTCAAATGCCCGATGACCTTCCTTTCCACATTTGAAACATTTACTTGTCCCTTTAAGACAACTCCCTCCATGTTTCTTTACACACTTTGAGCATAAGGGAAAGATCATCTTCTTTTCAGTGTGCTCTTTAGATTTTCCTTTGAATTCCATTTTACTCTTCTTATCAAACCCATATGACTGATGGGTTACTCCAATATCCATCTCAACTTTGAGATCACATCAAACTATTTCCTCATAGCTATTTAAGTCCCTTATGTCTAAGTCCCTTCGAAGACTTGGTTTTAAGCCACTAAAGAATCGATCGATCTTACTCTCAGGTTAGATAATAGTACCAGAAGCGTACCTTGCAAGTCTTGTAAAATTTGATTCATAGGTACCAATAGATTCATCATCCTTTTGATTTAGTTCAAGAAACTCTTTCTCCATCTTTGTTAGGAGAATACAAGGTAAGTACTTATTGAAAAATAAGTTCTTGAACTCGTCCCATTCCATGGACTCAATTTCATATCTTTGCCTCGTATTCTTGATAAGATTCCTCCATTGATCAGCATCACCTTCCAAACGATACACTGCTAAGATGACTTTATCATGTTCATAACATTGAAGAACTGAAAATATCTTTTCAGTAGTACTAATCCATTGTTTAGCAATTAATGGATCAGTAGACCCGCTGAATGAAGGTGGACGCTGCCTCATGAAGGATTCAACAGAATTTTTCTCCTTCCTTTGCTCGTTTGGAAGTCCTGCATGATTCATAGCTTGAGAAAGTTGTGTGAGCATGGCTACAAGATTTTTCATTACATCTCCCATAATGTTTGGTTGCTCAGGGGGACAATCATTGCATTGCCCGTCGCATTCCGCATTAACACGGTTCCTTCGGGTTCCAGCCATTAACTAAAACCAAGAAGAATAGTGTGAGCAACACTAATTATAATAGGAAAACCACATAATCAAGAATAAAATTTCACACTTAAGGTATTATCCTAGGTTATTCATGGCCATTTCTAAAACACTAAGATTGTGTTCTATTCTTAGACTTATCCTTAGGGTTCTTACTAAGGCTTTCACATCCTAGTTTCCAAAGGTTGACTATAACCTCCCTCTGATACCAACTATAACGACCCATACTTTACATATATTGTTATTACATCAGAATTGAAGCACACTTATCACAACATATAACAAAACCAGTAAATGACTATATAGGTATAGTGTCTTTAGAAACTGGGAAACATAAACAACTGGTTCATAAAGCGTCTACACTGTCTCCCATTTATTTCATCATATCTATAGTCCCTTTTGGAATATCTTACTTAATAACCTTCTTCCTAACCTGGGGAAAGAAAACATACAAAAGGGTGAGCTCAAATGCTCAGTAAGGGTAAACAAAAATATATCAATCATATCATATTCATAAGAACATAACATTTTGGAAATCTTAACTTGCAAAAGAGAGCATAATTTCATAACATGGGATAAATCATAATAGTGAAATGAAATCCCAATAATCATAACTTAAAACATGAAACTTTGTGGCATACACACATAATCATAGAGAATCATTTCTTATTAGTCAAGACTCATGGCCAACACTATCTTAGTGGACAAAGTCCATTTCTAAACCGAGTTCATTCCTCATTCCAGTCCTGTTTCACTGAACTGGTTTAACCTGCCGTTCCATCCATGTCTATCTAATGAGATATAAAATCTTTACCCAATACATTGGAGGGATATATAGGTCCCAACCATCTCATAATGATACCATTCTTATGTGTGCCACAAAATAATAAATCATACATCATTGCATAACCCATGTAATAAAAATGGGATTATTAAACAAAATATCATCATAAAACAATTCATATAAGATAAAGGGATTCATAAAAATAATTCCATCACAACATAATCAAATCAATGTAATAATAGGTATATAAACAGAAACCTATATTATCTTAGATGGAAAATAATTTTGATAAAACACTTGAACTCCATTCTTGAGGAAAATATCCTTTCTACTTCAATTTTTTTTTCCTTTCTTAACATATCATACAATTTTAAACTAAAAGAAGTTGATTAAAAATAAACATGAAAACTTGTAAAGTAATCTTCTTGGAAATAATGTTTTAAAAATCCATTCATGCCGTATAAGTTAAAAAAAACATTCTTCTCGTACTTTTGTCAGAAAAGTCAAAAAGTACCTCATACGAAAAACGACAAAAGATTCATTTCATATCTTTTACTAAAAACTCACCGAAGGGTAAAATTTGATATAAAATATTGTATAAGGATATAAATATTACATATTTATGAAACATGGATGTGGATGATAAATATTCCCCAGTAAATTCTGAAGTATAAACAATCTCGGATAAAAATTGAGATTGCGAGATTTTCCCTTACCTTAGGTTCAATTTGCTTCGTAAGTGTCCGAAACTATTGTAAAATGATTTAAATAATGTTATTGACTTATTCCAGAATCATAATTATTTTTATGATATCATATATGGTCTTATTATTAGCTTCTTATTAGTAATATTTCATTACTACTTGTTATTCGGGTGTTTATTACTTTTTGTTCTTATGCGTGTTTTGTCGAATAAATTCTTATTTTTATTTTTAGGTTATAGATAACTCATTTCCAGAATGGTATTAGTGTAATATATATCATATTAATTCATTCAATTCATTTATATAATCATTATGTAATGAAGATCATGTAGAACGAGTCACATCACATCGTGGAGACGGTATTCTGTACGTACGCACGAGCGATGATATCGTTCCCATGATTGTGGAATTGTATTGGAGTGTATATATAATATTTCAGAATCAATATAAATTTACAATAATCATATATAGTCATTATTTATGCCATTATACCCATCCAAGTAAGGTGGTGGTGGAAAATAGAT
Organism: Viscum album; assembly: GCA_963277665.1. Lineage (NCBI taxonomy): Eukaryota > Viridiplantae > Streptophyta > Magnoliopsida > Santalales > Viscaceae > Viscum > Viscum album. The sequence continues at coordinate 411,967,024 of OY728130.1, forward strand.
TACACCACGGCGTGGAGACGGTATTCCGTACGTACGCACGCGCGGTGATTTCGTTTTCCATAGGATGGATAGATGGTGAAATAGGGCTGTTGAATACTTATAATAACATATAATTATATGAGTGATACTGATGTTATTACTTCATAATGAAACAACTAAAGAAGAAGAAGTGGAATAAGAAATAAAGATGAAAGAATCGGTAACGGACATTACCTCTTCTTTGAAGCGCTTCTTTGAGACCTCCTTTTAGGGCACTAAAATCGGTCTTTGAAGAAGACCAGGACCTCTAGGATGTCTCTAGGGAAGTTGATAGAAGAAATTGGCAGGGGTTTGCCGAGCTTGAAGGCTCAAAGTGGTGTGAGGAAGAGAGGGAGGAGGTGCCCTTTTATAAGGGAGGAGAGGGGCACCTTTGGAATAACTAAAAATATTATTTTATTATAAAGTCAAATTCGGTTTTTAATAGCCCCAAATTAATATATTTAAAAGATAAGGTGGGTATGGGTCGAAATAATCTCATCCAATAGAATTTATACAAGTTTAGGTATCAATTTTAACCTTATCATTTAGATTTAACTTTAAGTTAGATAATTTAACTTTTACCGTGTCTTCTTGTTTTCTTACACTATAAGGTTAATAAACTTACTATATCAAGCCAAACGAAGCCCAAGTTGTTTATTATTAATATATATAACCTTATATAAGTCATTTGGACGAAACTTTGATTTTTAGGAATAAAATAACAATTAATAATATAATATTTGTTTTAAAAACTATTTTTTGTCAATTTTGACACTATTTAGTAAGTGATTTTTGTGAAAATCATAACAGAATGATTAGTTAGAACAAAGTTAATTAAATAAATACTAACATATCATATTAACCTAGAAAATTATTGTAATTCCTAAAAAGTCTCAAATTACATTTATTTGGGTATTTATAACATCAATTATGTCAATATTTCATTAATAATATAATTATTGCATCATCGTTGTGTCATAAATAAATTAAATTATTTAATGTCTAAAAATTACAAATAAAATTCAATTATGTAGGAAATATTTTTTATCTTTATAAGGAATATTTATAGTCGAATTTATCTTATGTATAACCCCATATTAAAAATTATTTTCTTATTAAACTTTGATTTTAACTATTTTAACCCTTCTTTAAATAAATTAATAATAAATGTCCTAATCTAATCCAAGTGGGCCTAAATGGTCATATTTTATTCCTAAGGTTGTTTTTCGTGGAATTAAACTTATCCAATAGAATTAGAACATGTTTTAGTGTAATTATAATAACACTTTTACCCTTAATTACCCTATTTACTTTTAACCGTGCTAAAAAAAAGTAAAAAGTTACTATTCACCAAAAATTATTTTCATCTCATTGAACCACATTTTAGTCCTTGATATTAAATGTGTCTCTCGGATTTTCTAAATTCCACTCACAGAAGCGGTAAAATTAAGTTTTATGAAAAATTCAGTTTTTTTAACTACCACTTAGTGGTTTCACTATTCATAAAAAATTTAAAGTTTTTAGAAAAATACCAAAATTTCACCCTAGGATAATTTCGATATTCCGAATCCAAAAATGAAGTCCATTTTGAAAAATAAAAATTATAAAATTTCAAAAAGTGGTTATTAATATTCATAACGCCTAGTTTTAATAATATTTTAATAGCATATCGTTGTTTAGTGAAACTCGGTATTACGTACGACAAAAGCTATTGAGGAAGGACGCGGTTGCGTGTAAAGAAAGACAAGCTAGTTTTGTGTGTAGTGAAAGATTCCTTTGATGATTTATATAACATAAAAACAAAATATTTCTCATAAAATTCTCGGGTGTTACACTTACTTCCATAGGATCTTCTATTGCCTTGGATAGAAATTTTAAATTGGTTGATGGTGGTTTCAAAAAGAAAGGTAGGTGGTTCCATGTTATGATATTATTTGATGATTTAAATATGCTTTACTTTATTTCTAAATGTGTTCAAAAACTATATTTGTGTGTGAAAATGTGTAATTTTAAAGGTATTTGTATGTTTACGGATTTGTAAGTGGTTTATCCCCTATGAAAATGGTTGTAAATGATATGATTGACTTGCGATGAGTTGGTTTATGATGAAATGGGATTGATATGGTTTGAAAATGGATCAAAACACTTTGTAACCCTGGGTACCTAGGTGGGAAGGCTAGGACTAGTAGCTAGGAGAGCTAGTAGGGCTTCAAACTGGTCTCACTAGTAGGATTATGATATAAAACTAACTAAACAATGTGACATAGACTATTAACATTTGAAATTGGGTGTGTTCTCTCTAATAGCCCATGCACGAGGATAGATCTTTATACATTTTATCATTGAGATATGATATTCCTATAACTCCACTAACCTAGCTACTTAGTGGTTACCCATGCTACTTATGTTGATGTTTTTACTTGTTTTTAGTTAATCTTGCATATTCTACTTCCTTTGTAAAGATAAATCATGTTTTCAAACCAAATTGTTTACTTTATTTTATAAAATAGAATGTTTATTTATATTATAATGGTTATACATGGAACACCTAGTGGGATCCTACTGGGTAAGTGATCTCACACCCTACATATACCCAATGGGTATATGTAGACCTTGTTTTATCGGGTTTACGTAAATGAAAGTCCTTATTTGGGGGAAATGGATTATCTTTCTAGTTTCTATCCTTTTGGGGATATATTGTGGTGGTGTCATGGTGGATGATGATCCTCATGTCACGAGGAGGCTTTTGTTTCATTTATTTCCCCCTCTACTTTTTGTTATTTCTAATTTTGGTTAAAAATGTAAATGTAACTTATGATGTGTATATGCCTCTCTTTTATAGCCTTATTATGGATATTGGTTATGATGTTATATGTAAATGTTGTAATGTTATTGTATGTGTATGTGGATTGTAATTCTTATGGTAAAATCATTCCAAAAGGAGTTGTTTGATGCAGAGGCACTAGTTTCCAGCCCATGGGGATCGGGATTTCCCTTCAGGCCATGACATGGGTTGGGTCGGGTGTCGGTTTGGATGGAAAACAATAATAGTTCATGAAAAAGTAGTATCAGAGCATGTTTTTCCCTTTCTTTAGGTCTTTTTATTTTGTAAAGTCTATATAGGCAAGAACTTGGGCCATCGGGGATTGAGGTTCAGGTTATGAGTGGGGTGTCTAGCCAACACACATTGTGACATGCCTTAGGTCACTATAGGAAGTTTAGAATTTTGTTTGAATCCTCCTTAAAGTGAAATACATAGGCTTCAGACTGAGAATAAGCACCAAGTTATTGTGGAGTGGTTTGACATGTTGATTGTGTTTTTATGGTTTTATTATGATTTATGTGGGTGTTTTATCATATTTTTTACTTTATTCTCCTTTGGTTTATATACTGATTATTTATTCCTTGTGTTTGTTTGACTTGGGCAGTATCATGCCTCCTCAGAGACCTATTGCACAGTCATGAGATGAGGCCAGAAGGATTTCTCAATCACCACTTGATCAGATATTAGTTGGTAAAGTGGTTCAAGATATCTGGAACATGGATCAAGAAGTGGTTTCTAGTCCTTCTTAGGATAAGTAAGCCAAACTAGGTCTGAAAAGGGATCAATCTCAAGAGTTTATTAACTATAATACTCCTTCCTTTCAAGGAAGCACAAATCCCTAGGAAGCGGAATATTGGGTGTAGAATATTGAGTGGATATTTGAGCTCATTGGGATTCCTGAGGCCATTAAGGTTAAGTGTGATGTTTTTATATTGGAAGGGCCCATTCTCATATGGTGGGTTTCAGTGGTTCAGGAAGGGAAACATGAGAATATGGGATGGAATTTCTTCAAGGCCTTATTCACCGAGTAGTACTACCCCAATAAATTGGTCCAATCTAAGAATCAGATATTATTAGACCTCTATCATAGAGAGAATTCAGTATTGAAGTATGCCAACTGCTTCATGAAGCTAGTCTGCCCCCCCTGAGTTATTTTCCAATGAAAATTTAAAATCCCAATGGTTCTAAATGGGATCACAACCAGAAATTCAATCTCAGGAATTCTTATTTAAGTTGAAGACTTATGATGAGGTGGTTGAATGAGCTTTGATGGTGAAGATTGACTAGGATAGTATGTCAAGCTTATCTTGGATGCTTCCAGTATCAAGCTAGGGTGGGGTTTTCTCATATGAAAAGAAGATAAAGTTTTATGATTAGGGAAATAAGGGTGGTGGTAGCTCTAGATATCCACCTTGAATGCCTTCTTTAGTATTTGTATGTGGTGGTTCTCTTATGTTCCACCAATGTGGGTGATATGAGCATGTGTGTTACAAATTCCCAACCCCTACCATACACCATGATATATATATGGATTTATGGTCCATATGAAAAGTTTTGCAGGGTCTCCCATCCTTCTTAGAATGGTGTAGGATCTACAGCTTATAGGGTAACATCGGATCCCTATAATGCATCCATAGCTATGGGGTCTCATTTTGGTGGATGTGGTGGAAATACTAGATATTTTTTGGGTATATTCAGATTAAGTTAGACACATGTAAATATTCAACCACATACATAGATGGTGGAAAATCACATGCATGAATTGGACCAAGAATTGGTAAAAATTGATGCAGGACCTATGATAGTTCATATTACTTTTCTCATTGCATCATCTATAGTAATTACTTTGTTTTTTATAGGTACTTATCACTCAATAATTTCTATTAACCTTAGGAATTTTTTGAAAGTCATGACTGATATTATTCTATATGGTGTAACACACCGAACCTTGAAGCTCAGAGTTGGTGAATTATTTTAATACATTAGAATGACTACAAGGAATCAAATCCCAATGGTCTGATCAATTTAACAGTCTTGGAAAATAGATTACATACATGAACCTTTCATTTCAATTCAAAACATAAGATACAACATAGATAATACTCTGAGAATTCCATTATTCTCCTGGATTAACCTTTCATATTAGTCATAATACACCTCTTGGAATCCTAGGAAAATAAAGTATAAGAAAGGGGTGAGCTCAGATGACCAGTAAGGGTAAGCATACAATGGAAGTTGTTATGAATATATAATCATAAAACCTTAAGGCAAGATTTATAACTAAAACACAATCCATTTAAACATAATCTTCAGCATATTATGGAAAGATTAAATAATACCATATAAAATAATCATAACCACGAATATTATACAAGTTGAATAATCACATAGAATATCCATAACTAATATCATTATGAGGGAATTAATAATGTCAGACATATGCACTATCAAGATCCATCCTTAAGATAGATACTTTAAAGATATATCCTCATGACATTTTATGTCTTTAGGTAGAAACCCATCTAATTTGTGTCAAGATCTATCCTCCTAACAATGTTAAACTGCTTAAAAAACAAACGTGAAGGTTTTTTTGCCAACTAATTTCATCTCATGAGACCTACCGATGCATAGGGGGGATATAACAGTCTCCAACTATCACTTACTAAGTCCAATACATTCCTCATATGAAAATGGTGAAACATAAACAACATAATCATTCATATTAAAAACTAGTATACGAAATATGAATACTTTAACCATAAACCAAGAATGGTATCTAAATAGTATATCCACAATAAAATTGATCATAAAAAATTTAATAAAATATGCTAAATGATATCATAAGAGATCAACCTCAATTAAGCATAAGATCCAACAAAGTATATTGGCAAAGATGAAAATACTATAATAAAATCATTAAAAATATCTTGAGACAAATACCCCTTTTTTATTTGAAATCATTTGTTCAAAATACGCACACTTATAAAAGAAGAAATTTAAAAATATATTTTCAAATCAAATTTTCTCCTACCAATTTGAATTTTTTTAAAGGAATTAAGATTTTAAAACATTGATGTTCATATAAATAAATCCTTAAAACCATTTTGAAAACATGGACTTTAATGAGAAATATTTAGAAGAATAAATCTTAAAAACATTTAAAACTATGTGTTAGTTAAATATTCTCTTAAATAAAACCTTAAAAAGATTCCTTAGGAAAATATTTTTAAGAAACATAGATATGGATGATAAATATTTCCCAGTAAATACTTACATATTAAAAATCTTGGATAATAATGAGATTGTGAAATTAACCCTTACCGTAGGTATGATTCCCCCTACATGTGTCCTAAAATCCTACATATTGATTTTAAAAATATTATTAACTTGTAATATAATCATAATAATATTTATTATATCATATATGATTCATTTATGACTTTATATTACCCATTTATTAATAATCCCAAGTTAAAGCAACGTTTCGGGTAATAACCTCTTTGTTTATCATATGTGTTTTGACTTGTTATTATTGAATGCATCACTTAGATCATAATTTACTTACTTCAATAATATAAAAAATGGTTTATATATCATATATATTCAGTATATATATGGAATGAAATACACTGTTCATGGAGATGGAGGTTGTATGCATGCATGAACACTGTTTCCGTTTTCTTATCATATTTAATAGAAGCAAGTAAATAAAATATATATATATTATAGAATAATTATTATTTCATATATTTAATACTCATTAATTATATATTTATTTTTTATAATCATTCTTGAATGGTTAACATGGAATATGAATCTCATTGCGTCATGGAGATGGTATGCCGTACATACGCACGAGCGACGATATCATTTCCTTAATGATAAAGGGGTAACGAAATAAATGGTATGTTAATTATAATGAATAAATATAATGTAATATTGATTATTTATATCCATTATATTCACCATTGTACCCATTTAAACAAAGTAGTGTTGAAGAAAAAATACACCACAACGTGGAGATGGTAAGTCGTACGTACACACATAAGATGATATTATTTTTAATAGGATGGGTAAATAGAGGAATATGGTTATAACATAATCATAATAAAATCTCATAATATATATGATAATGGATTTATTTATTTATTATGGAAAAAACATAGGAAGAAAAAGTATAATAATAATATAACTTTTAAAGAGTTGATAAAACAATTACCTCTTCTTCAGGTATTTTCTATTAATTTGAAAAAAATGACTCCTTAGGTTGGATTTATGCCCAATGTATGGACTATATAATTAATTGAGGGATGTTGGGAGATAAAATGGGTAGGTTTTTTCTTAGATTAAGGGATTTAGATGTGTGAATAAAAGATAATGAGAGGTTCCCTTTTATAAGAGAGGGGAGGAGAACTTTTGTAAACTTTAAAACTATTAATTTATTATAAATTTATTTTTGATTTTAAATAGATAAAAAGTAATTTATTTAGAGGATAAGATATTTATGGGTCTAAATAATCTCAACCAATGAATTTTGGGCATGTTTAGGTCACAATATAAACCTTATCTTTTGGCTTTAACCCTTAGTTAAACAATTTAACTCTTACTGTGATAACTTATCTTTTTACACTACAGGGTTAATATAGTTACTATAAAATGCCAAATAAAACCCAGTTGGATAATTTATGAAATATATTACATTATCCTAGTTAGTTGGAATAATTATAGATTTTATTAATTTCATATCATTTAATAAAATATTATTTATTTTAAAATCTCATTTATGTCAATTTTGACACTATTTATAAATTGACTTTTGAAAAAATCATATTAACTTGATTTATTCACAAAAAATAAATTAAACAATCCCTAAAATTTCATAGTCATCAAAAAAATTTGTGTATGGAATAATTTTTTTTAAATGATATATATTTTAATATTATTAATATCATTTATTTGATTCTTCCTTCAATAAATCAATTACCACATCATCATTGTGTCACAATTAAATTTAATTAAGTAATGTATAAAAAGAATAAATAAATTATCATTATGTATATAAAAATTTTATATTTCACATAAATATTTATATTCTAATTTATCCTATGTATAAACCTATATTAAAAATTATTTAGTTATTAAAAGTTTGAATATGTCATTTTTAGCTTATCTTAAAATAAAATATAAAAATGTATTATTCTTATCCAAGTGGATTAAAAAGATAATAATTTCAACCTAAGGTTGATTTTGGTCTAAAAACACTTATCTAATGAAATTAGAACAAGTTTTTGGGTAACTTTTAAATATTATAATATTATTTTTACCTTCAATTACTCGGTTTACCCTTAACCGTGGTAAATAAATAAAAATTTACTAAAGTTACTATTAAAAAAAATCAATTTGATCATATTAAATCAAAAAATTTATACTAATTAAAACCATATATTCCAATTTTTCAAAATTCCATTCACAAAAGTGGTAAAACTAAATTTAACGCTAATGTGGTGAGAAAGTGGGTAAAAGAGACGTTAAAAAGTTTAGTAAGTTTCTATATCTAATTTTAATATAAAATATTTCCAATGAACTAAATTGGATTATTATATGTATTATTTATATATTTTTAATTTAAAATCAATTTAAATTAAAATAATTATTTAAATGAAAAAGTTAGTTTTTTAATAATAATGCAATATTTTCACTATTCATCAAAAATTGAAACTTTTCAGAAAACTGCCAACAAATAACCCTAATATAATTTTGATATTATAAATTCAAAAATTAAGATTATTTTGAAAAATAAAATCAATAAATTTCATAATTTGGTTAATACTATTCATAACTTCTTTTTGAAATGACTAGTTTGATAGAATATGGTACGTGTGAACTTGGAATTTCATGCAATGCAAGCTATTGAATTTATTTAAAAAGAAACATATCATGGAATTTTGGGGTGTTAAATTCTCCCATCCTTCAATAAATTTTATCCTCACAATTTTCGAATTTAGGTTCGGTAATTGGGTTTTAATATTCAAAAATTCCTTTATTGAAATCCCACATTGGAACAAGGGTCGATAAAAGGTCTAATTTAAAATAAACAAAGGGAAGTACAAAAGTTACCAGAGATAACACATACAAGGGTTCCATGTAAGAAAACAAGGACATGAAATAAAAATCAAACCATCATGTCTTTATGGAGAGTGATAGAGAACATGATTTAGAGAAAGTTAACAATAAAAAATCTATAAATCTATGATAATCTAAGGGACCATTTGATTCATTGGAAAAAGTACTAGGATGACATTTTTGGTTTTAAAATACTTTCCATAGAGTTGAATAATTATTTAACTATTTATATAAGTACTTAATTTATTTCTTTCCATTTCATAAGCATAATCTCATCCTTTGGTTGTGCTTTGATCTATTTTTATTTCATCCCTTACACTTGGAAATGAATGTTCAAAATGATTTTTTCATGCCTGAAACACTTTTGATAAATCATAAGGCCTTAAAGTATTCCATTAATCCTCTAAATGTTTAATGAAACCAAAAATGTTATCCCAAAGTATCTAATAAATCATACTTTAACCTCAGCCAATAATACCAATGTTCAACTTACTCCATTCCAACCTTAAAACTTCTCCAAAATACTTCTGTCCAAATTAATTGTCTAAAAATATCTCTAAATTTACAATATCTATATTAACATTATATTTTCCTCAAACATAATGTTTCTCTTATTATCACATACCAAAAATATGAATACCTTGATCACATTAAAACCTTAATGTTTACTTTCATGCTTAAAAATTCTTAAAGAAGAAGTATTATAGTACAATCATCATATATTACATAATTCTTATAACTAGTACATTACTAATAAAATATTCAAATTATATAATTCTTAAATCCCAACAACACAAATACATTAATTATTCAATTTTAAATGTAGTAATTGCCTAATATTGACCTTGATCCCTTTGATTTTTCTGAGCTATATTTTCGTTATGATTATGAAATTTATTTGTATAGTGCCCCATTTCACTATAGTTGAAACACTGAATATCAGTCTTTTGTTTATTCACTTTTCATTCTTTTTCTTGGTGACCCTTTTCTCCACACTTATAAAAACACCCAATCCTTTCAAGCACTTCCCAAGGTGATTCTTTCCACAATTATCACATGTGAGAAAATATTTCTTTCACTTATTCCCTTTATCCATCTCTTGCTCAACCATCCTCTTATTCTCTTGTTTCCCTTAAAGTCCTAAGACTTAGATAATTATTTCATCTTGATAGAACATGAGACTATATCTTTCTATTATGAGAAAGTTTGACAGACCAATTCATTTTAGAGGAATGACTTTAACCTATCAAAGAAATAATCAATCTTACACCATGGGTTATGTATGTAGTCCATAACATACCTTGATAACCCTGTAAATTTTATTCATACATAGAAACATTCTCATCCTCTTTTTTTCTTAGATTCAAGAATTGTATCTCCATATCCGATCATTGTTCGTGAGGGAAATATTTTTCCAAGAAAAGTTCCTTGAAATTCTTCCATTTCATGTGTTCTATTTCCTCATCCTCTTTAGTGTTTTGGATCAATGACCACCATTAATTCACATCTCCAAAAAGATGATAAACTTCCATTAAATCTTTTGCCCTTTCATTATTTCCTAAATCTAGGAATATCTTCTCTAATGAACTTATCCATTGTTTAGCTACAAATGGATTTTTAGTCCTATTGAATTTTAGAGGTTGTTGTCTCATGAAGTGGTCTAACATTTCTCGACCACATTACGAATCAGGATGCTCTATATAGTTAAGGTTATTGTTCATAACCCGAGTCAGTTATCCCAGTATAGTTATAAGATTCTCATTACTAGTTGCAGCTCCAGTTCCCACATCATTATTTTTTATAGGAGGAAAATTCCTACATGGATTATGTGTGTTGATACGGGTTCCATTCCTTCCACTATGAGCCATTTATAAAAAAATAAAATACAGTATATTAGATCATATCATTATTTATAATCCAAAAACTAGAAAAATTCTTAACATAAATTGAAAATTTTATGCATATCTAATCTCATAATCATAAACATGGTTTCTTTGGGGACATATTTACTCATAAATTCATTATAATAGTTTATAAATAAAATATAAATTATCCTAATAATATCCCCTATGAGTGTCCAACCAGGTGAATAGTTAGAATCGTTGTCGTGTACCAGGTCACCCCGAGTCAGGATTAGGACACCTTTTTGGACTTTTAACCCTTAGGTACATCTATACCAGAACCACACCCACTTATATTATCAAGATAGGGATTCATTTCCAAGAAAAAAAACATAATATCTACCTTACCAAAATTATAGGTTGTCCTTCTATAAATATATTCAAATTCAATCTTAGGGTTATGTTCCCCAATCTATGTTTTCTAAATCCACTTTATAAGGTTGTTGATAAACTTATTTTGATACCAATTATAACACCCTGACCCTAGAAGACCGGAGCTGGTGCATTATTTTAATACATTAGCATGATTACAAGGAATCAAATCTTGAAGGAAAGATCAATTTATCAGTATTGGAAAATATAATACATACATGAACCTTTTAGTTCAATTCAAAACATAAAATACAACATAGATAATCTTTTTAGAATTCCATAATTCTTCTAGATTAACCCAACATACCATTCATAATACACCTCTTGGAATCCTAGGAAAATAAAGAATAAGAAAGGGGTGAGATCAAATGCTCGGTTAGGGTAAGCGTATAACAGAAGCTGTTATGAATATATAATCATAAAACATTAAGGCAAGATGTATAACTAAAACAAAATCCCTTTAAACATAATCTTCTACATATTATGGCAAGAATAAATAATACCATATAAAATAATCATAACCATGGATATTCTATTAGTTGAATAATCACATGGAATATTTATAACCAATATCATAACGAGGGAATGCATAATGTATAACGTCTGCACTATCAAGATCTATCCTCAAGATAGGTACTGTCAAGATCTATCCTCATGAAATTTTAAGTCTGTGGGTAAAAACCCACCTGATTTGTGTTAAGATCTATCCTCCTGACAATGTTAAACTACTTATAAAACAAATGAGAAGGGTTTGTTGCCAACTAATTTCATCTCATGAGACCTACCGATGCATCAAGGGGCTATAGTGGGCCCCTCCCATCACTTACTAAGTCTAATACATTCCTCATTTGAAAATGGTGAAACATAAATAATATAATCATTCATATTAAAAACAAGTATATGAAATATGAATACTTTAACCATAAAACAAGAATGGTATCTAAATAGAGAATCCACAATCAAATTGATCATAAACCATTCAATAAAATATGGTAAATGATATCATAAGAGATAAAACTCAAATAAGTATATTATCTAAAAAATGATGTTGACATAGATGAAAATACTCTAATGAAATCATTAAAAATATATCGAGACAAATATCCCTTTTTCTTTGAAATAATTTATTTTAAAACCAAAAACTTATAAAAGAAGAAATTTAAAAATAGATTTTTGAATCAAAGTGTCCCATACCACTTCTAAACGTTTTAAAGGAATTAACATTTTAAAACATTCATATCTATATAAATAAACCCTTAAAACCATTTTGAAAACATGGACTTTAATGAGAATGATTTAGAAGAATAAATCTTTAAAACATTTAAAACGATGTTTTAGTTAAAGTGAATCTTACATAAAACCTTAAAAAGATTCCTTTGAAGATATTTTTTGATAAAAATGGGCATAGATGATAAATATTTCCTAGTAAATACTCACATATTAACAATATCAAATAATAACGCGATTACGAAATTAATCCTTACCGTAGGTCCGATTCCCTCTGTATATGTATGAAACTCCCAGATAGTGGTTTTAAACATATTATTAACTTGTACCAAAATCATAATAATAGTTATGATATTGTATATGATTAATTTATGAATTTATATTACCCATTTATTAACAATTCAAAGTTAAAACAATATTTCGGGTAATAACCACTTTGTTTATCATACGTGTTTTAGCTTGTTATTCTTGAAAGTATCACTTAGATCATAATTTACTTACTTCTATAATATAAAACATGATTTATATATCATATATATTCATTATATATATATATATAATATGGAATGGAATACACTATTCATGGAGACGGTAGGCCGTACGTATGCATGGATATTGTTTCTGTTTTCTTACCATATTGAATAAAAGTAAGTAAATAAAATATATGTATATACAAACACACACACACACACACACACATATATATATATTATAGTATCATTATTATGTCATATATTTCATACTTATTCATTATATATATATTTATAATCATTCTTGAATGGTTAACGTGGAAGATGAATCTCATCACGTTGTGAAGACGGTAAGTCGTATGTACGTACGAGCGATGATATCATTTTATTAATGGTAAATGGGTAAGTAAATGTATGGTATGTTAATTATAAAGAATCAATATCATGTAACATTGAAAGGTGCTATCGTGGGTGCTTTCAAATGATGTTTGGTTTCCGGTTACTTAGGTGCAATAGAGTGGCTGACCAAGGTCGTCTCTCAAAGGTGGAAGCAAATTATAACAACTTATTAAAGGTATTATAAAAATAAAATAAAAGAGAATAAAAATAATACTTGTAAGTATGGGTTTTTTTATCATTTATAAAACTAGAATAAGTTTTCTAGAAGAAGATTTCATTTTTTTTTGTTTTTATTTTTGAAATGAAGTTCGATTAAAAATACACAACAAGAAGATGTTTTTAGACAATATTTAAAAGTAATAATCGATCTAAATCTACCTATTCACTCAATTATTTATCATTATCATTTAAATTAAAAATCACTTAATTATTATCCATTAATTTTTTAAATCCCAAACCCTACGAGAATTAACTTTACCACAAATATGAAGTGAATTTAACCCTAGGATAACTTCGGAACATGCAATCACAACACCCTCCTTTGATTGATTTTCTAAGGTTAGATTATGGTCAGTGGTAAATTAAGGCACATTTAAATTCTGTATAACTAGGATTACTTTTTTAAGGAATATATTTTAACTCTACAAACTTATCCCGTGTGGTCTTGTATTACCGATTAAGTTTGCTCTCTCACAATTTAAACAAAACCTCGACCTCGCGTGTTTTTGTGTTAATTGTTCAATTGATTTCTTAGTTTATTATAATTTAAGAACACAATTCATGGATCATATTATGAGAATTACAGTATCTCAGTGATTCAAAATAATTAAATGAATAGGGTATAAGATAGATCGATCACTAGAAAACTACTCTTCTATGGGCAGTGTGTTCATCGTGGAGATGTTTTCATGAGCAAATGATTGAAAGGGTAGAACCTAATCTCATATCCACTATTGATTCAGAACCAATTATGAATATTAATATAAGAATAAATTTGAACAAAATAGAAGAAAATATAATAAATAAAAGAATAAAAAAGAAGTTTATTACACAAATGAAAACATTACAACATGATGAAGAGAAGAAGGCTTCGATGAGCGGATCCTTACTTCAAGAGATACCACTCTTAAAATGGTTAGATAATTTGTGTGAAACCAATTATCATCTACATAAAATCTCCTAATATACTTCCCAACCCCTCAAAATGATAAAAATACTAATTCATAGAGTGGAGGGGAGGCTATGTTACAAGTTGTTTCAAGTGTAAATGGGGAAATTCGACCAAATATTTTAATCCAACTTGCACCGCCCATTTGACCACCAAAACGAGTGAATCATCTCTCCTTCCAGAAGGATTATTTGTGGGAAATTAAATAATCAATAGCCTCTCAAAATGTGGACCTAATATAAGTAAATATGAAGAAGTTATATGCTAAATACAGAACCCATGTCCATTCTGGCGAGTCCATCCCACTATTAAAGTAATGGCCCATTTACTCCATCCAAATGCACTCTTTAGCTCTAGTGTCCTGAATACAAGTTATAGAAAATAAAGTTAGGAATACTTTTAAAACATTTTAAGTTAAAATAAGTTAAATTAAAAAATATATGTGCGAAATACTGCAGTGAATTTTAAAAGGGTAAAACTGGAATTTTCATCAAATTTTCAAATGAATGATCTAATCCCAAATATTTCATAAATAAATATATTTAGCACAATGTGAGGAAATTATTTCATTTATTATCAATAAAATATTCAAAAAAATAGTGTTTTATAAAACATTTATTATTTATATCCATTATATTCATCATTATACCCATTGAAATAAAGTAGTGTTGATAAACAAATTACCCCACAATGTGGAGACTGTAAGCCGCACACACACACACACAGTGATATTTTTTTTCATAGGATGGGTAAATGGAGGAATATGATTGTAACATAATCATAATAATATATCATCATATATATGGTACTGTATTTATTAATTTAGTATGTAAACAACATAGTAAGATGAAGTAGAAGAAGAATAGAACTTTGAAAGAGTTATTAAAAAAATTACCTCTTCTTCGGTTATCTTCTTTGGATTTTAACAAAACGGCACATTAGATTGGATTTATGACCAAATTATGGCCTCTAACTTTAATTTAGAGAAGTTGGGAGAGTAAATGGGCTGGGTTTGTCCAAGATAAATGGATTTAGATGTGTGAATAAAAGAGGAGATGTGCCCTTTTATAAGAGAGGGGAAAGACACTTTTGGAAACTTCAAAACTATTAATTTATTATAAATTTATTTTCGATTTAAAATATCTCCAAAGTGATTTATTTAAAGGATAATATGAGTATGGGTATAAATTCTTTCTATTAATTAATTTTGGACATGTTTATGTCATAATAGCAATCTTATCCTTTGGTTTTAACCCTTAGTTAAACAATTTAACTCTTACCATAACAACATGTATTTTTACACTATAAGGTTAATATAGTAACTATAATATTAAAAAATAACACAAATTGGATCATTTATGAATTTTTTAACATTATCCTAGTCATTTGGATGAATTATACATTTTTATGAATTTTATATCATTTAATAAAATATTATTTATTTTAAAATATTATATATGTAAATTTTGACACTATTTATTAATTAAATTTTAAAAAAATCATATCAACATGATTCCTTAAAAAATATACATTAACTCATACCTAAAATGTCATATTCATCTAATAAATTTTTCTATGGAATCAAATATATCAAATGATATTTATTTTAATATTATTAATATCATTTATTTGATTCTTCCTTTAATAAATCAGTTACTGCATCATCATTATATCATAATTAAATCTAATTATTTAGTTTATAATTTTTTTAAATAAATTATAATGACATATATAAACATTTTACCTTTTTAAATTACTATTTATAGTTGAATTTAACCTATTTATAACCTTATATTAAATGTTTTTTAGTTATTAATAGTTTGAGTATGACATTTTTAACTTATCTTTAAATAAAATATAAAAAATGTATTATTCTTAATCAAGTTGTTTAAAAAGAAAATAATTTTCAACTAAGGTTGTTTTTTTTAAACCCAATTATCCAATGAAATTAGGACAAGTGTTATAGTAACTTTTAAATATTATAATATTATTTTTACATTTAAATATCCGATTTACCCTTAACCGTGGCAAATAAATAAAAATTTACTAAAGTTAGTATTCACTAAAAAATTAATTTGATCCTATTAGATAAAAAATTTCATACTAATTACAACCATTCATGTCTTTTTTTCAAAAATTTCATTCATAGAAGTGGTAAAATTATGTTTAACACTAATGTGTCGAGAAGGTGGGTAAAATAAATGTTAAAAAGATTAGTACGTTTCTATATATAATTTTAATATAAAATAAATAAAATGACCTACATTAGATTAATATATGTGTTATTTATCTATTTTTACTTCAAAATCAATTTAAATTAAAATAATTATTTAAATAAAAAAGTCGGGTTTTTAACAATAATGCAATATTTTTTACCATTTATCAAAAATTAAATTTTTTTAAAAAAACATCAATAAAATCACCCTAAGCTAATTTTGATATTCCAAATTCAAAAATTAAGTATATTTTGAAAAATAAAATTTTTAAATTTCATAATGTGGTTAATACTTTTCATAACCACTTTTTAAATAGCTAGTCTGATAGATTATGGTGAGGTCAAACTCAGTGTTGCATGCAACACAATCTATTGAATTTATTTAAAATGAAACATACCATGGAATCTCGTGGTGTTACATATGGCATGGAGTTGGTTACACTTCTTGGAAGGAGGAAATTTTTGGGTTTCTGGTGCCCTTCTTGTGTTGTATCCTTGTCATTGGTTGAGTTGAGGTGGGATTTCCTTGTCTTGGAGATGAAACCTTGTCACATGATCCTAGGGATGTAATAGATGATTTTTTTCAAGGACCACATCATCTAATATCTTGACAGGATTAATTTTATTACCCATAATAAGAATACTAGAGTTTTTCAAGGAGAATGGGATCTGCGTTCAAGACAAGACGAACCTCCACTTTCAGTGCTAGGTCAGCTTTCTTGTTAGGTGTTTTACCTTATACTAGAGTATGATGGGAAGTAATTGGATAGTGGGTTACCTTATATGGAGGATGAGTTACTATGGGTATTCCCATAAGATTTCTCAGGTTTTCCTCTGGAATGAGATGAGGAGATCACCATCGATTTGGAACTGAGGACACATCCAATATCTATCCCCTTATATCATATAACCCCCAATGAGTTGAGTGATTTAAAGATAAAATTGTATTATTTTGAATCCAAAGGTTTCATTCACCTGAGCATCTCTCCTTGGTTAATGCTAGTGTTTTTTACTAAAAAATATGATGGATCCCTTCAGTTGTGCATCAAGTACCAAAAGCTGAACTGGGTCACAATAAAAATAAGAACACTTTTCTCCATATTGATGATCGCTTTGACAATGTAAAAGGAGAATTTTGGTTATCAAAGATCAACCTCTATTTAGGGTACCTCTAGGTTAGGACGAGAGAAGAAGATATTCCCAAGACTACTTTCTGAAGTAAGTATGGCCATTTCAATTATTTGGTGATTCCTTTCAGATTGACAAATGATCCTGTGTTTTTCATGGATATTATGAACTAGGTGTTACATAGATACCTAAAATCCTTCATCATGGTGTTTATGGATGGCATTTTGGACTATTTTAAATTAGAATAGGAGTATGGGAAACATTTGAGGATTCTTCTAGGGATACTGTGAGATCACCATCTTTATTCCAAATTTTTGAAGTGCAGTTTATGGATCTAGTAAGTTAAGTTTATAGGATATTTGATCACATAACATGGGATTTTATTTTACCCATAAAAGGTTAAGGTAGTGATTTCATGGGAGGATATGAGAAATGTCTTCAAGATCATAAGTTTTCTAGGCTTGGTGGGGTATTAGAGGTGGTTTGTTAAGGAATTCTCTTGAAGTTCCTCACTGATGATGATAATTACCTAGAAAGGGGTGAAGTTATTGTGGAGTCTATAATTCCAAGTGTCTTTCAATGATATTACACGACGATTGACCACCACCCCTATATTGATCTTACCCAAGGATGGATAGAGTTATGTGGTCCATTACGATGCTTCAATTATAGGTTTGGGTTGCATGCTTATGCAGGCTAAAAATGTGGTGGCACATAACTCTCCCCAACTTTGACCACACAATAATAATTACCCAATACATGACAAAGATATTGTAGTGGTGATGCATGAACTTAAATATTGGCATAAATATATTTTCAGGGTGAATTTTAAAATCTACTCAGATCATAAAATATTAAGTTATATCTTATCCTATAAGGATTTGAACTTGAGGTGGTGATGATGGATCAAGTATATTCAAGGGTTTGAATTTGATTTCATCTATACCTAAGGTAAAGGAAACGTGGATGTTGATGATCTGAGAAGGAATTTACCAATGCAGTATTTAAAGGATTCTAGTGATGAGTGGAGTTTGACGGTCCTCTTTTCTTTAATGCACCTAAAAACTAAAGAAGAGGGGGTGGTATATTTCTGGATAACATACAATTGAAAACCTATTTTATAGAGTTTATCCAAGAAGATAAGCATAAAGATGAGTAATGTCAATGGATTATCCAATTTATAAATAGTGGAGAGGTTCCTAACTATTGGTCATTTTCTTTCGAGGGTATTCTCTACTTCAAGGGATATTCTATTGTGTTTTCATCTCTAAGGAAGGTGGTGTTTCATGACCGTTATCAGTCTCAGTGGGTTGTCCATCTTGGTACTAAAAATATGTTTTATAATGTATGATGTTGGTTTTTGTGTCCTTGTATGGGACATGATATATATTCTTTTGTATCTTGATGTTATACTTGTTAGTGGGTAAAATATGAGCATTAGAATCCCTCAAGATTTCTTCATCCTCTTCCTATGCTTACCTAGATGTGAGAAAAGGTATCCATGGATTTCATTATCGGGTTACCCCATAAACCCTAGGTAAGGAACATTATTTGGGTGGTTATTGATAATTTATCCATGTCTTCTCACTTTATCCTAATCACAAATAATGCTAAAGTGGAAGAATTTGTCAGGTTGTATATCCAAGAGATCGTGAGGCTTTATAGGGTGCCATATGTTATCATTTTTTATAGAGACCCCTATTTTACCTCTCAGTTATAGGAATGAATCTGGAAGGTAATTGGGTCTCATTTTAGGCTTAACAAAATATACCATCCTCAAATGGGTGGCTAGATATAGAGAGTGCACCAGATCCTGGAATACATTATTCACACTTATGTGTTAGACTTTGGTGGATCATGGGAAAACTATCTTAGATTGGTGAAATTAACTTATAAAAAAAGTTAACAATCCTTTATCAGGATGTATCCCTTACAAGAACTATATAGGTTACCATGTTGGTATCCTATCTTCTAGATAGAAGTGGGTGAAACTTATTTAATGGGACCTAGCATCATGCAGGAGATGACCAACAAGATTCAGAAGATCAGGAAACATTTGATGAAATATCATAGTAGATATAATTCCAATGATGATCATCGAAGATGATATTTAGAATTATCATTGGGTGATTAGGTATTTTTAAAGGTGATGCCTTTCTTGGTTCATCATCATCTTGGGAAGTAGGGGAATCTCACATTGAGGTATATCAAACCCTTCGAGATTACCAAGAGAATTGGTATGGTGGCATACCATTTGGCATTGACTTCTCAGTTAACATCGATTAATGATGTTTTCCACATCTCAAAACTAGAAAATTATAACTAGAGCCTTATCATGTGATGATCTGGGAATATCATGAGTTGGAACCTTATCTTTCAGTGACCAAGTAACCAGTTCAGATTTTAGATTCTCAGATGAAAGTGATTTATGGGGAATCCATTCCATTAGTTTGGGTCTTATGGAGGTATGATGGAGATAATATTTTCCTAATTAGTCATATTTTTTTCAATTATTTGAACCCTACCAATTGATAAATTTGAGTTTATTTTCATTATTTTATTATTTTTGGTGAATTTTCGGCTTAATTGTGGAAATTTATTAATTCTGTATATTTATCAGTTTTATGGAGCTTCTATTTTTCAAGATTAAATTTTACAATTTTGATCCAATTTAAGTGATTAATTTTTTTTAGATTCCTTTATTCGTGGGATTCAAAATTTTCTTCTAGACCTAGATTCAATTTGGAACATAATGGACCAGATAAATTAATCAATGTGAAAAAAATTTCTGGTAGATAGAATGGAACCTACCTCAGTTAATGAGGAATATCTCAGCCTAAAGATCTCCAAATGAGGTTATTCTAGGTGGATATGAAATATAAATCAAAGAATCATGTTCCCATTAAATTAACTAGATAAATTCTATCATTAAGGATACCTTTTCATGTGCCCAAATTGAGGAAGTTAAAGAGTCTCCTCAACCATAAAATGTATACTTCAGTAATTTGGTCATAAATCTTGATAAATGTATCCAAGATATTTTAATAGAAAATTTCATTTCAATCAAATTTCAATAAGGTAACTTGGATTTTTTTGGATTCTGTTGGGTAGAATAGAAGAAAACATTCGGTGGAATATTATGGAATTGAAATTTTCTATTATTCTTTTCTACTTGTTTCTTTATTTTTAGTTTTGTACTGTCTTATTCTTCCCCCTTCTTCATGTATAACCTTCACATGGAGGGGTAATATCCTAAGTGATTGGGGAAGGGGAGTTATTCCATTTTTTAATATTTTGGTTCTTTGACTTGATGGTATAACATCCTTTATCTATTTTTCAAAGTTGGTTTCATTTTATAACAGTGGTTTTTATTATCAAGTATGATCATATTTGGTTTTAGATTATGGTATTGATTTTGATTTGGTCAATGATCATTTTCTCTCTATTATAGGTTATGTTCTATATATTATGGAATAGATCAAGTCTTAGTGGTGATTTACTTGGTGATTGTCAGTACATGTGGGAAGGGTAGTGGATATTCTTGATTATTTGGGATAAACAAGACCAAATCAGGAATTTCCTAAGTCAGTTGAGGGTATTCTCTAGAAATATTTTTCACATAAGAAGAAGAGTAGATTGAGCTAAGATCTTGGCAAGGTTTACTCTCACCATCACCATTTTTCCATGGGATTGAGAAGAAGCAATCATGGAATATCACATTAATTAGATTAATAGAAGATGATTATATAAATTGGAACTATAAAAGCATTATAATTGGAAAAATAAAACCGAACTGACCACCCAATTTATATCAATGTTTTCAATAACATTCTTTATAAATTTTTTTCAATATTTTTATTAATTTTTTTTATTTGTTTTGTATCTTTAGATCATTTTAAAAATCAAAAAAAATCAAAAAAAACTTCCACTTATTTCTCAAATTTTAAAATGAAAACTTAATTATTGTGCACTTATATCTGGAGACAACCTAGGTTAACCACTTTAATACATTTTAAATTAAGAAATATTTATTTTTTTTCACACCCCATGATAGGCACATGTCAAAACATGACACCTTTGTTGGTTAGGAATTTCCAACAATCTTATTGTAAATATTAGACTATTAAAATTTAAAAAACATAATTTTTTTTACCATGATGTATTGAAATGATTATTTATTTAATTCATAGAACAATTACTCACAAGTGCAAGAACCAATGTCTAACTCACCTTGGTCTATAGAGGATAATGTTTCTTTCTTTTCTAAATAGATTAGGGGAGTTCGAATCCAAATCATCAAGGGGGATGAATTAAAGGATCTCATACAAGACCTTAAAGTGAACCTCAAATGCCCAATGTTGGATGGATTGGATAGAGAATTAATTGAACTCTAGGTGTATTTTCTAGAATTTTATCAAGGAATGTTCGAGGTAAAAAAATAGATTTCCTTGTTTCCTAACAATATTTCAGGAGAAATTTCACAGGTGAAACACCAAGAAGAAGAAGTTCACAAGGATATTGAAGCCTGATTGGAAATTATTAGTCTAAAATTTCAAAAATTGGAGAGAAAAATAGAGTGTATAGTGGAATTTGTAGATTCATCCCAGGAGCATAACCTATAGATGGAACAAGAACCAGAACCAGGAAAAGAGGTGTAAGTAGATTCCTTGCTCATTTTTGATGTTAAAGAACCTGGTGAAGCCTTTATAAAATTAAATTAATATCCATTAGTCCCTAATCAACCATTTCTAAAGGATATTTATGAATAATATTTTCCTTATTAAGTATATATGAAAGATCAAAAATATCTGGATGACTTCTGGAATGAGTGTGAGGAACTACTTGATATCCCTATTTCTTACAAAGTATGTGAGTAACTACTTGATCCACCTATTCCTTAAAAAGAAAAAGATTCAGCACCATTGAAGGGAGACACCCCCAAAGTGGTAGAATTTTAAGAAAATATGGATGATACCGACTAACTAACTCTATCTAGTGAAATTAAACTTCAAGAAACACCTCCCACTAAAGAAGCAATTGAATTTGAGCAAACTTTGGGAGATGATATTTTCATAAACTCATTATCTTCTAATTTTGTTGAAACTAGATTGAGTATTACCTCCCCTTTTTTAAATTTTTAGATTCTATAAACACTTGTATTACCTTGGTGGATGAAGAAGAAAAAGAAGATACACCTGACAAGGAACATTTAGAGCTCCTTGGACTTGTTAAACACTTATTATAGGGAGTTAAAGAGAATATCAAGGTGGATTTTTGGAGCAAAATGAGACACAAGATACTTACTTTGAAAAGGAAGAATTTGATATTGATTCTTCATGATTTATTTTTTTCAAATAGAATTACACTCAAATGTTTTCTTTGATTATTCCATTGATGCATCATACCTTGAGAAATCATTAGAGAATGAAGAAGAAGTCATGTAAGTGGAAACCAAGAAAGAGTCACTACTACAAAACCAGGCTATAGCCACGGACCTATAGCCACAATTTTATTGGTCCATGGCTATATCTTTCTAATTGCCACAGTTTAATTTAATAACCGTGGCTATAACTTGTGTTTTCCTATTTGGTATCGGGGTCCCCGATTCACACTCTCGCTCCCGACTTCTTCTCCTCACAGCTTCTTCTCCTCCGGACGATTTCTCCTCCCCAACCTCAACTAACCGTGGCGCCCTCCTCCCCGATGAATTCTCCTTCCCGGCCTCTCCCCCGACCTCTCCTCACCGTGGCACCCTCCTCTCCGACAACCTATCACCACGACGCCCTCCTCTCCGACTACCTATCACCGCCTCCTCCTCCTCCTGGCTTCCAATCAATGCAGGTCTTTTAAAAAATGTGGAAAGTATTTTATCTCATGTATTTTCTCTCATCAGTATGGTCTACTATCCATAAGCACATTTTAATCAATAATAGTGATATCCTCATTTATTTCATGAAATCCTAGGCAATGTTATGATTTTAATTAGTTTCATCAGAACCATATCCCCAGTTCACATGTCATAGGAACCAATTGGTTCATTTTCTACAAGTCCAATAATCTTCAAAAATCTGCTCTAATGGAGGCACCCCAGTTCAAATTCTTGTTTGGTTTTGTTTGGATATATTTTTCTTCATTCAAACTAGGCACCACATGAAATCAGATAACTCAATCCAGAAAATAATTATAATTGGTGATAAATTTTTAATTATCTTAAGATACATACCCTTTATTTTGTATTGAATCCATATTGTTTATCACTTCAAATATCCTAGAAAGACCCATGATTCAGTTTTCATCTATCTGTGTTAAATTTAAATGTTTTCTCTTTAGTTTCCATCGATTTTCAATGAATAATTAGAATTTTTTTGTCTCTGGACCATTTCTTATATTTCAAAATTTAGAGAAGGTTCCCAAAATAGTTAAAATTGATATGAAATATACCTCATCGTTGGAAGGAAAAATACTAAATGGTAGATAAAAATTCATATAGTCAGTTCACAGTTTGTGGACTCATGATTTATTGAATGATTAATCATCCAAATTAAATCATTTTTTTCAAATATAGTGGGTTCAGTCTGTACCTCCATTGTAGGTGTGAAGAACACATGATATATTTGAGGAAAGTGTATGGTAGTTTTGGTCTTTGTGAAATTACTGACCTGAGATTATTTGAAATTGATGTGAGGTAAGTTATTATTGACATACAATAGCTTGATAAAAAACCTCATAGTATGTTGGTTCATTTGAAAAATTTATAGGCTTGGTAGGTTCTCCTTGAAAAATTACAGTAGTTTGAATTTTTAATGTGTGACAGATCTCTAACTTATCCTAATTCCTCACACATGTTATTTTGGTATACTCTTCCTACGATTGTTTTGTATGATTAGTGGACCCACATTGAATAAACATTTACCACAAATTTTGAAACTATGAATATTTTATAAATTAAAATAAAAAATAAAAGTTTAAAAATTATTAAAAATGATGAATTTCAAGACATAAAATAATATTACATTCATTCAACTTATCTTCAACTAAAACAGAATATAATTTTAATAAATTAATTTCAAGACAACCAAAATATCATAATCACATTAAAATTATTACTTTAATGAAATTTACATTGTTATCATCCAATGAAATATTCTTGAAATACATGGAAAAATTAATCAAGAAAATTTGATAGTTAAAACCCCCCTAATTTTTTATTATTATGATATTTAAGGATTATAAATTCTATCAAAAATTAACCAGAATTCAATATCTTCACAATAAAAGTACAGTTTTTCTTTAAAATCCCGATTATTATTAACATAAAATGTGAAATAATATATCTATAAAAGGATAAATCAAGATTCATAATCATTTTTATTACTTTTTATAAGTCTTATTAGATCTCTATGAATCATAAATGTGGTATTAGTTCTTACAATGTTTTTTGAGTTATTAAATAATTATTAGAATGAAGAATATTGAAATCATACTGAATATCATATTCCATGTCATAAAATATGAAATAGTGTTTTGTTTTGCACATTTGAGTTAGGAATTATGAAATTGGGATATCGTAAGTTGAAAACCAATGAAAAAACTTGTTTTATTTTATTTATAGCATATGAGTTCTATATACATTTTTCTAAAATGGTATTGCATTGTGTATTTAAAATTGTCTATTATATCACTGTTATGATTTCTCATTATATCATAAAATATGATATATAATACCATATAAAATGATAAGATTATTAGTTATTGAATAGTATTAATATAGAAATCCACTTTGTTATCTATTATTGATTATAATTTCCCTTGGATCTTAATATATTACTATCAACCATGGCAGTATCTATATGCACATTCTAAGTATTATTTCTCATTTTTTGTTATTTCTATGTTCTTTTATAAACCAGAACCTTTTGTGGCATAAATCAACCTTCTTTACCTCCATGATGTTGTGTTACATGATTTCATTATTTTTGATGGTTTGCTGGATGTTTTAGCTTGCTCGCACTGGATAGTGGATTTTTCACCCTATTCAGTGATCTGCATTGAGGTCTTAATGCTATCCTGGAGTTGCTGCCCTGTTTTGTTTGATGATAGGTTTTTTTCTCTTTCCTGGGTTTCTTTCTTAACTGGAATGCCATTTATTTTCTGAATATCAATTTGACAGCTTTATGGTAGTGCATGGATGTCTTCTTGAGGTTTTAGTTTTTAATAATGTGAAGGCTTGGCATGGTCGACTTGCTACTGTACAGGCTTCCTGGAATGCATTTCCCACTGGTATGACTTCCTTTTTCAGTTTCAATTATTCCTTCTGGTAGTGCAAGACTATCATTGGGTAGTGCATGACCTATGAGTATAAGTAGTTATTATAGTATGCATTCCTTTTCCATTTATTTATTTAATTTTTTACATCTATATTTTTTAATTGTAATTAATTAATTTATTCTATTTTAAATTTAATTAATCAGTCTACTTCAAATAGGACATATCTATCTGATTCAATTATGAAATAAATTGTATACTAATTTTCTTACCTATATTGAATTGAAGAATTCATGAAAACCAAGTTGAAGGGGGTGAATTATAGAAATGATATGGGGCCTCCACTAGGAAGGTAAGCAATGCTTTAGATCTCGACCGAGATTCATTTGGGCACTACAAATTTTGATCAAATTACATTTTTGTGTCTTTTGTGAGGTACCCCAAATGGATCAAGGTTGTGTTTGAAATCAATAATTGAACACTGCATCATGCAATATATTACATAGTAATTAATAATGATATATTGTGTATTTATTCTGCATACTAATAAAAGTTCATATGGTATATCAAACTCTAATATACATAATTTTGTCCCCTACGTTTTTAGAAAAAACATATTAATCATTAAAATAATAAACAATAAAAGCATTGGAACATACCTCTTTGAAATATTATCCATGTTTAGATGATGTTCAGTTCAAATAATAACACCTTTTAGGGCTTCAGCATTACTTTCTGTCACTGCAATGAATAGTTCATTGGGAACTAAAGATATGTCTCTTGTAACTACAATTCATAGGTCATTGGAAACTAAAGAGATCCCTCTTGGTCGATTTTTATGCAATCTATCTATTCTGAGTGCCTACGTGCAAGGATCCCCTTGTGCGTGCTCATGGCCATGCAAGTGTGTGTATAGGGGCTAGGTGTCCTTGCATGCTTTAAATTGAATTTAGCTTCTTTCTTAATTATACTTAATTATATTGAATTGCATATCTTGAATAAGTGTTATTTAATATTACTGTTTCATTTGATAATTAAAGTCATGTTTTTATAATAAAACCCCTCCAACGGAGGTGCGCTGTCTGCGAAAACTCACAGTGATAGTTATGTTGATCTAGTTGCTTAAATTATTGCATTTGATTTGTGCTGAATGAGTTTTAGAATAAATGTTAAATATAATTATATCAATTTTCGCTGGACTGAAACACGCAGCGGTCATGCCGCGGTCACGCCGCGGGGGTCACGCTGCGGTCATGCTACGGTAACACCACGGTAATGCCGTGATTTGGCCCTGCTCCAAGACGACACCCCAACACCTGCAACCAGCCCCTTACACCAGTGATAGTCATATTGATCTAGTTTCTTAAATTATTGCATTTGATTTGTGATGGATGATTTTTAGAATAAATGTTAAATATAATTAAATCAATTGTCACTGGACCGGAACATGCCGCGGTCACGCCGTGGTCACGCCGCGGTTACGCCATGGTCCCGCCGCGGTCCCGCCGCAGTAATTCCGTGATTTGGCCCTGCTCTAGGATGACACCCCAACACCTGCAACCAACCCCCTTCCACCAGTGATAGTTATGTTGATCTAGTTGCTTAAATTATTTCATTTGATTTGTGCTGAATGAGTTTTAGAATAAATGTTAAATATAATTAAATCAATTGTCATTGGACTGGAACACGATGCAGTCACGCCGTGGTCATGCCGCGGTCACACCGTGGTAATGCCGTGATTTGGCCCTGCTCCAGGACGACACCCCAACACCTACAACCAGCCCCCTTCCACCAGCATTCCAGCCCCCTTCCACCTGCATTTGAGCCCGCACCATCCCCTAGCCACCTGCAATCCAACCCGAACCATTTAGGTCATGCCCTTTGGATTAAATAATGATGACACTACATACTAACACTACACACATTATATCATTAATAAATTCTTAGAAAGAATAGATGAATGATTGTGTTAATGACATGGTTATCAAATCTCAATAGATATGTGATTATTTCAAAGATCTTGAAACAATATTTAACAAGTTGCAGTAGCACAACCTAAACATGAATCTGGTAAAATGCGTTTTCAGGGTAACGCTAGGGAAATTCGATAGATTTGTGGTGTGATACCATGAAATTGAGTTTGAATCTAAAAAAACAAGTTTAGTTTTATCAATTTCACTCCCTTAGATTCTTAAATAATTGAGGGGGCTCTAGGGGAACCTTTCCTACATTTATAACTTCATAGCTAACCTGGCTGACATGTCTCTACGCTTCACCATGTTAATGAAGAAGGGAGTCACCTTCCATTTCGATGAGGAATTCCATGAATCCTTTTATATTCTAAATAAATACTTACTACACTGACCAGTATTGATTCCATTGGTGGAAGGAATTCCACTCATCTTATTTGTGGCCTTTATAAATTGATTTCTCAGTGTTCTCATTGCACATAAGAATGATACGGGGAGTGAAACAAGTGTCTATTACATTAGTAAAATGATGTTAGGTACTAAGACACAATATTATGATATTGAGAAAAACTACCTCACACCCATCTTCCCAATTAAAATATGAGGCTTTACTTGTATCCTTACAAAGTTCACCTGGTTACTCGTATTGACCCACTCAAGTACATCCTTAGCTGCCCTATGTTGACTGGGAATTTTTCCCTATGATCAGTCACTTTAAGACAACATGATACCCAATTCATATCACATAAGTTAGTGAAAGGGAAGACCCTATCTAATTTACTCACGGCACATACTTCCCAAGAAAGTATACTACTAGAAATAAAACTTCTAGATTAGAAGGTTTTCCATTCCCATGAAGCTCCTCGAACACAGGATATGTATTTTTTTCTGCCTCCTAGAGTCCTATCATCAAAAGTATAGAGAACCCAAAGATTATCTTTGTATGTCCAGGGATTGTATTAATTTCTCTAGACAAAGTAATTTTTCTACACTCTTTCTCACTATTTGATGGATGGAAAAATAATTAGATAGAATACGAATCCCTAATTTCTATCTTGGAACTGGCACTATCGCTGAAAATAGACTACCTAAATATCATAGGAGATTCAAAGCTAGTGATAAAATATATGATGATGAATATTCAATAAAAAAGGATGAACTAGCCCCTCTCATTGGCTATGTTTGAAGATTGATGGAAGATTTCCATTTTGAACCCACATTGTATCTTGTACCCTATCAAAAAATGATTTTACTGATGTAATGTCTAAAGAAATCGTAGTTTTAGATAACCCTGATCAGTATGAGGTTTTCTACCACATTATGTATCAAAGGATGGTCTCATATATCATCATCTGTGACATGGAGGAAATCAATCAGATCAAAACTTCCCTAGTTCTTGATGAACTGATATCCACCCCTAGATGGAAGGTGACCATAATTGATTATCTTCAAAATGGGACCCTCCTGATATAGCGAGTTGGAAGGGAATAAATTTGGAATCAGGCATACAGCTTTACGCTTTAGGATGGCCCAAAAGAAAAAAAGATCCTTCTACAATATGGACAATGAGACTAACTTCTTCTATAGATAGTTAAAGAAAGTGTACCAGGAGTATACCATTGAGTCTAACTGATAGAAGCCAATAGATGCTGAAAAGTAGGCTGCTGTGAGATGTTGTTTGGAAGGGGGAAAAAATAAAATGGGGATATTGTTTTTTAGAAAATGGATCTTCTGTGCAGATACAGGGGCAGCAACCATTGGCCTCGCGGTGCGACCATGAGGAGTCCTTTATTCAACTGTTCTTCTTTTTTCCTACTGTAAATTCTGCTCGTTATTGTAGTAGAAATCAACAGAAACTCTTATTTTTCTTCTCTCTCTGACTTGAACACCTATCACTAACCACTCATACTGCTATCATGTAGCAACAAATGGACAAATTCAGGTCTCAAATTAGTCTCTATTGAATAAGTAGTGGAAGATGGTTGAAAAATAGAATAAGTCTTAGACGGACAAACTCCTACATGATTTATGGGCCTACCATACCACCATGTGAACTACTACCCAAGAGACACCGTACTCACTGGTGTATAAAACTGAGCTAGTTTTTCCCATTGAATTCCATTTTCCATCGCTACAAATAGCTATCTGTGGAAAACTCTACATTTGGTCCAGACCTATATAGGGAACAACCCGTTCATGAACTACATGTGGGTTTAATTCTCCCATGACATGATACATAGTGACACCCATATCTATTGTCTTGGGTCCAGCCACAATATTTCATTTTCATGCTATGGAACCTACATTATTTATGCATGACATTAAACTACATGGTTTTTGAAGAACTATGTGTGGTTTGATTCCAGTCATCACACGATATGTAGTGATGCATGAAGCTCCCATCCTTGGTCCTGTAGTGATGCATGAAGCTCCCATCCTTGGTCCAGCTACAAAAATTAATAGGAACAATACCCCCCTCTACATATGGGTCAGACCTACACAAATAGTTTCCCATTAAATAACTATATGTGTATTTATTTATGTTATCACAGGATATAGAGTGACACCCAAATCTCCAATCTCGTGTCCAGCTACAATAATTAATGGGAACAATGCCCCTCTTTATGTATGGGGATGACTTGTATAGATAGTTTCCCATTCAAGAACTTCATGTGGCTATATTTCTTTCATTATAGGATATTTGGGTCTGATTGGATCTCCAATATTGGGTCCATTTACAACAATCAACATGAAAATGATCTCTCCCTGCATACAATTTAGTCCTGCATAGGTATATTTTATACAAGAACAACATAAATCATTATTACTTCCATCATAGGATAAATATAGAAAAATAAATCTTTAATAATGGGTTCAATCACAACATGTAAGATGATAAAAATGCAGCTCCAAACATCATACGGACTCGACCTATGTAGTAATCCATCTGAGACCCACTCTCGCACAACTTAACTAACTTCCTAATTTTCCCCTGTTTCTCCCACTGATCATTTATCATGTGAGATCAGGGACCCTAGCTTGCTAATATAGAAAATGATAAGGGGGACCATTTAGATCAGAAAAAAATGACTTTACCACATGATTTTATATTGCATGACAAATTTCCTTACCACATAAAATTAAACTGTGAGGAAAACATCTTGTCACATGATGTTAAGCTGTATGATAGATACATCCCCACTAAATGATGTTAAAATGTGTAATCCATCATACGTCATCATTCTTTTTCAATGTACCACAAGATCCTAGAACCAATCAACCAGAGAATCGGGTGCCTCCATTATCTTTTTGAGCACCTTAACCCATAAACCACCTTTCATTACTTGAGTGACTTGGGTTTCCAATAATCTCCCATTAACCCTAAAAGGGATATATATCTCCATTTTTTATCTTAGTTTTATTGTATAAGGGATTTAAACTAGAAAATGGAGACATCTTAGCCCTGAAAGTAGTCAATATGCACCCACCCTAGAAAGAGAACCACCCATTTACCAGAAACATGCTTCCCAACCTGCAACATCCAGCATCTCAAGGGAATTTTAGAACATCCACCATAGAAATCCCTACACCATCAACAACCAGAATACACATAATGGGGAAACTGAGCACAAGACAACTGGACTTAATCTAAACCACCACCTGAAGACCCACCCCAAACTATATCCACCACACTAGACAATCGAGAGAACCAGAAGCCTACAATAGTAATCCAAAATAAAGAAGAAACACTAGAAATCCAACCCCTATGCACCCAAAACATGTTACCAACCATAGTAGAAATCAAAAACCAACCAGCACCATGCACCATGTAAGTATATCCTGTACTACAACATGTAGAAAAATCCAAACAGCAACACCCCCAGCTGAAACCCATCTTCAAAGCTCATATAATTCCAAATAGAAACATGAAACTCACAACCGTACCTCCTAAATCCTCCACAAGAAACCTATAACCCCACTATGAGAATCTCTGTAAGTCTCTATTGGATAAACCCATCATCTCTCAGAATCAACCTTAAGAAGCATCCAAAGTAGGGGGGCTGCTGTCCAGGGCGGTCCAGCAGTGGGGGGGGGGGGGGTTTGTCCAGGGGGCTGCTGTCCAGGGGGGTCCAGCAGGGGCGGCGGGTTTCAGTCCGGGGGGTGGGTGGATGCTGTATAGGGGAGTCCGGGGGGGGGGGGGGGGGGGTGATGTCCAGGGGAGTCCAACAGGGGGGTTCTGTCGGGGGGGGGGGGGGGAGGCTGCTGGTTTCTGTCCAGGGGGGCTGCTGTCTGGGGGGGCTGCTGTCTGGGGGGGGCTGCTGCCCAGGGGGGTCCAGTAGGGGGGGTTCTGTCCGGGGGGGGGGGGGGGGGTTTCTTTCCAGGGTGGGCTGTTGTCTGGGGGGGGGGGGTCTAGCAGTGGGGGGGGGGGGGGCTATCCAGGGGGTCCAGCAGGGGGGGGGGGGCTGTTGTCCAGATCCCAGATTGACTTTAGGTGTTAGTTAAATACATCATCATCCACCATTATAGTTTAGAAGATACAAGAGTAGAAACCCTGTCTTTATCATATCCATGGTCTAGGTTCTTTCAACAAAAGCCAATATCTCTACTAAACTAGAAAATTTAAACAATTAATATTCATTTCCCAGAAGGGGGGCTGTCCGGGGGGGGGGGGGGCTGTCCAAGGGGATCCAGCAGGGGGGGGGTTCTATCCAGGGGAGGGGGCTGCGGGTTTCTATCCGGGGGGGGGGGGGGGGCTGTCCAGGGGGTCCAGCAGGGGGGGCTCTGTCCGGGGGGGGGGGGGGCTGCTGTCTAGGGGGGTCCAGCAGGGGGGGCTGCTGTCCAAGGGGGTCCAGTAGGGGGGGTTCTTTCCGGGGGGGGGGGGGGGGGCTGTGGGGTTTCTGTCCAGGGGGGATGCTGTCCGGGGGGGGGATACTATCCAGGGGGGTCCAACAGGGGGGGGGGCTATCCAGGGGGGTCCAGCAGGGGGGGGGGGTTCTGTCCAGGGGGGCTTCTGTCTAGTGGGGGGCTGCTCTCCAGATCACAGATTGACTTTAGGTGTTAGTGAAATACATCGTCATCCGCCATTCTAGTTTAGCAGATACAAGAGTAGGACCCCTATCTTTATCATCTCCATGGTCTAGGTTCTTTAAAAAAAGCCAATATCTCTACTAAACCAGAAAAGTTAAACAATAAATATTCATTTCCCAGGATGTGTTGTTGGTTGGCTCTTCCATTTACCATGACCATGCAAGAATAATGTGGCATGTTCAAAACCAGGGGGTCCAGCATGGGGGTGGGGGGGGGGGATTTGCAGGGGGTGGTGGGGAGGATGCAAGGGCCCAGCACCATAACGGTGTTGTTTTTTTTACGGAATGTGTAGGCCTATAGCGACGGTTTTAAACTGTAGCTATAGGTCTAAAACCACATTTCCTAACCGTGGCTTTATGTCTATAGACACGGTTGCAACCGTGGCTATAGGATATGAGTAATTTCAGCCTATTCCATGGATTGAAAACCGTGGCTAAAGGGCTATAGCCACGGTTGGGAACCGTGGCTATAGGTTTAACCCTATAGCCATGCCAAAACTAGCCACGATTGTGGGAACCATGGCTATAACCTATAGCCACAGTTTTTCGGCCTATAACCACGGTTTAAAACCGTGACTATAGCTTGATTTTGTAGTAGTGAGTAGGACTCATTATTTGTCTTACCCCCATCATGCAAGTTTTATCTTACTTTCCTAGGGGTGGATTTGGTGTACTATACCCATGGAGTCATCAAAAAATGAAAAAATTTGAAGATGTAAAGAAGAAGTTATATTGGTAAATCACAAAAAACATCAACTACCATAAAATTGGAGATAACTAACTAGAACTTCCCATCCAGAGGCAGTCAAAACCTAGTGCCCACTTAGGAGATTTCTATTTTATTTTCTTTCAATAAATTTCTTATGTTTAGTTTTCATTTTACTGTAGTGTTTTAGTGTTAATGTCACATCCATGAATTCTTTTAAATCCATTTTTCATTTAATTTCCATTTATGATTTATTTTGGGGGTTTACCATGCATTTTGTTGGAAATGGTGGGTTTTCAAAATTTGAGCCAAACCATAAGCCTATTTCCAGATTTAAAAATAAATTTTTGTTTCTTTTATAACTCCTTATTTTTTCAAAATTTTACACCCATTTCAATTCCAAAATGGAATCCCCTAGTATATTAAAATTTCTATATCAATTTGGAATCCATAGAAATCCATAATAATGATGGATTTGGGTTATTTTTTTAAGGTGTTGGGCCAGCCTAAAAGCCCATTTCCTTCATTAAAAATATTATTTAATTATTTAATATCTCACTCAATTTTTAAGTTTTTTTGGTGATTACTACTCTCAACCGAGCCCACTTACTCAAGGAGCTCTCCCATGCTCTCCTACCCCTCTTTGGAGATCATTTGCATCAGGAATGTAGGTGATACTTATCTGGATTTCTCAAATCACCCAGATTTAAAGAGGTAAATTGATTCCTTCATAACCCCTTCATTTCTCACTATTTTTCTGCAATTATAGTTCCTACATGATATCCTCATCCTTTTTCTAACCTCACTTTAATTTATGGCTATTTTGAAATTCATATACTGGTGGATTTAGGGAAATTTATCCAAGATTTCTTCAAGTAAGTGTTCCTCCCTACGTTTTCTTCCATTTACTTGGGGTTTCATCCCTCTTTCTTGATGTTACAAAGTTTCCAGAAGTTAGGGTTATATCTTAGGGTTTTACATGGTGTCTTTTTTCTGTAATCTTGAGATTTTAGGTTTCTTTTAACTTCCTTGTGGTGCGGCGGTGGTGCGCTTAATGTTTCGCACCAAGATTTGAGGGTTTCGACTCAAAAGGTAGATGGTTCTATGTGTAAACAATTATTTATGAGTTATCTTACTGTATTTACCCATTTTCCATATTCTTCATATATTGTGTGTGGTGTGAAAACTATTTATGATTTATTTGGTTAAGCGTTTAATTTTATAGTTGCATTTTAGCTTGAAATTGTGTGTTTTCATGTGTAACTCTTGGGGTATTATTTTTGTGTATTTTATAACATGTGAAATTGGTTTAATAAATATTTTTTGGGCTGAAAATTTTGGTTTAGTTGGGTATTGGTGTTCCATTGGGTTTGAAAGAGGGTTTTTGAATGGGTTTTATATGTAAAACCATGTTATGCCTCTTGAAAGTGTTTTATAAAAATGTGTGTGTTTTCATGTGCATCTTTTGTGGTATTATTCAAGGTGATTTTATAATATTTGAGAGTGGTTTATGAAATATTTCTAGGGATGACAAATCTGTTTTGTATTGGTATTGCTGTGATTTTTTCCTTACAAAATGGTTTTGAAATGGGTTTTATGTGCAAAGCTTGGGCATACTCATTAGAATTGTTTTATGATAGATTTGAATAGTTTAATGATTTATGTAAGAGGTGAAAACACATTGGAAAAATGTTTTGGATTGTTTATATTTTGAAATGGCCCATTTTAAATGTGAAAGGGGCTTTCATGTGATTTGTATCATCTTGGAAATGTTTTATAAAAAATTTTAACGGATTTACCGAAATGTGAAAGAGATGTGAACGTGATGTGGGTTGTTTTGTGTGAGTGTAATGTGAAAAATGGTTTTTGTTAATGAAAATGGTATTATGTAACATGTGAGTGGGATTTTATGTGATGTTTATCATCTTGGGAGAGATTTTATAAATTGTTAAAGGATGTGTTGAATTGTGAAAGAAATGAAAAATGTGTTGTGGGCTATTTTGGTGTGAGTATGATTTCAAAATGAATTTGAATGAAAAAGTGGATGATGTGATTGTGTGATGTATATGTGGAATTTTTGGTTTATGTGTGATTTGGAAGTGATATTTTCATGTGAAAATTATATTTCATGGCTTGTTGAACTTGTTTGAGCTTAAGAGGGAAACTCGGGTATCTATGTGGGTGGACGAGTACTAGTATGCTAGTGATCTTGTGGGGTTTGGCCTCAGTTTCACATAGAAATATTGACTCTTACAACACTAACTAAACTATGATTATTTTGATGGGGGACCACTAGGTTATGGGTATATTAACTACTAGTGGCTCGTGCACAAGAACATATATTTGTGATGGTTAATTTCACTGAGATATGAGGTATCTTGGACCTACAACGAGCTAGTGCCTAAGGGTTATTTCCCATTGCTTGTTCTCATTAGATGTTTTTTTCTTACCATCAGCATACATTATGATTTGATGAAAAAATTAAGTAGCTTTGGATTTTATTTTAAAAGTCTTGACCCTTTAAATTAGCCCACTTGAAAACTGTTTTTATTTAAGTTTGCATCTTTTAGAAATTGTAACTAGCATATCATGTTTTTGAAAACTGGAATGATTTTCGTCTTTGAATGTTTATCACATGAAATCTCTTAGTGGCAGTATCCTACTGTGCTTTTTCTCACACCCTACTTACACCTTTGGGTGTAATTAGACTTGGTTATTTTTTTGTCGTAGGTTTGGGTACAACTTTTGTGCCAACAGTTTGGGTTTTTACCGGTTGTTCGTGATGTGGTGTTGTGGAGATGGCTTGAGGGCGGTGCCTCTTTACATGTGGAGGTTCTTGGGATATAATTATTTGGTTTTTTAACTTTTTAATGGTCTTTAAACATAGTTTTAACTTATGTAATTCAGTTCTGAAATTTTTTAAAAGGCGGTTTTAGTTGAAAAATCCAGATTTGTTTTATTGAGTTTGTTTGTTGTTTAATGTTTATAAACTTGGGTAAATCATTCCCAAACTTAATTTTATGATACCCGGGCACTTGTTCTAGCCAGTGAGGATTAGTAAAACCCTTCGGGCCTTGTCGCAGGCCAGGTTGGGTGCCAGTTTTGATGGCGTCCAGATTCGGTTTGTGACAAAATGGTATCACAGGAGGTTCTGGTTAACTCTTTGGGTCATGTTATTTGGAAAACAATTGGGATAGTCTAGAGATAGGATTTTTAGAACTTGAAATTATGGTTATGGGTTGTGTGCTTTTCCAGTACACCTCATGATGGGATTTGAGTCACCAGGGGAAGTCATGATTCATATGGGTCCTTTGGTTTTCTTGGTTTGACGTTGATCTGGGGAAATGAAAAGAGAGTTGGGCTAATGGTCTAAGTGAGGTCACATGGCCTGGAAAGCCATGTAGCGCTGAGTATATTTCCCTAGAACACTCTTTGTGATGGTGAAGTGATTGGCGTATGGCCACCAACCATATGTCCAATTCACCCACCGAAGCTAGTTCCCCCTCGCATTGTCTTGTGTCCTTTAGTTTTCAAATCTTGGAAGTTCGGTTTTAAAGAAAAAATGACATGGTTTTAAGAAGTGTAAGGTTTTTGTGAAATTATTTTCTATTAAATAGGTAAGGGTTTTATTTTTTTAAATGTTGTAACTAAAATTTCATAATTTTTTTTGAATTAGGAAAATGGTGTGTTTACGCCTCTTTTGAAACCAGGAAGTATGTTAAAGTTGGTTTTGAAAAAGTGTTTTCAATAGGGTTTTCTAAACTGTTGAAAGGTGTTTTAATGGGATGAGATGTTTTGAAATTAATGTGTATGACTTGAAAGTGATTTTTAATTTGAATGATTGTGCCTTTATGAAAGGTTTTTTATGTGGTAATTTGGGTTTGATTTCGTGGTTAGCTGTATTGAGAAAAAGGAAGTATTGGTTGATTATTTTGGTTTTGAAAAGTGGAAAGAGTTTTTGTTTTAGCCTTTGGTATTTTCGTGAGTATCCACATGCATGGGGTTATATAGGATGATGGATGGTTAATGGCATGACTAGATGAGTGCCAGGATGGATATGAGGAGGGTGCCTGGTGTGGCACGAAAACATGCATGTGTCGGACCCATGGGGCACCATAGGTGGATATGCTAACCGCTTAAACATTTGTTTTCAAAGAAATTTTTTAAAAAGGAAAACTTGATATATTGATGAGTTGTTTGGTATGGTGTGTATTATATGTTTTTGGAAATGTTGATGTTGTGGAATGTTTTGAGTCCAAGAACCCCTCTTGTTTGAACGGTGTTTTGGGTTTGTGTTTGGTCGGTAAGCTGTGTTGAAGGGCTGGTTAGTGGTATCTTCAAAGAAAAGTTTGGGAAGACTTTATAGTGGTTACCCTCATCTGTTTTGATCTATTTATGGTATTTATTAACTAATGTACTAGGTTGGTTGGGTCCTTGGGTTCTCTCATTGGATAAGGTACGCCCCCATTAAGGGTTAGTGCACAACTGAAGTGCAACCCGAATTGTTTGACCATTGAAAAATCATCTAGTTGATCAATGTATGGAATATTTTCTCAAGATTTATAGAATGAGTCTAAACCATTTCATTTTTTGGTTTGGGAATACTCTTATATTGGGGGAGTGCTTGTGGAAGGTTGAAAGAGACCATTGTTTCTTAAGTTTTCTGATTCATCGAAGGTGGAAGTGGTCTGGTGTTGTTAGTGTGGATGAGTGTCTAGATGGTTTCTAAGAGGTACTCTTTTTCCTTCATAGTCTATTTGAAGTAGGAGTTCATGTTAAACCACCAGTGTGGGAAATCTGGTCATGAGAGGCCATTATAGACACCTTCTGGAATTGTGTTTATTTGGGGACTTGGCATAATGTCCCTTTCCATGTATTGTTTCTATCAATCACAGTGGTCATGTTCGGTGACACTTTGTGATGTTGTGTTCTCATTTGACTATAAAGGTGAAGGTCGTACAATACTCTGAGGGTCTCTGTTATGTTGGGAGTATGTCTCACTTGGAAAAACTTCAAAATACACTAATATAGAGGAAGGTGTCTATATGTGTCATTTCCTTCTATTTTTTCTCACCCAAAAAAACAAGGTGTGATGTGTGTGCATCTTATAAGCCCTTTTTTCACTAAAATGTTAGGTTTTGGTAAAGTAAGTTCTGGAGTGTGTTATGTCTTGGTGAACCCATCTGGGATTGTGGTGTAGTTGTTTGTAGCACCAGAAGGATAAGTTCCATTCAAGGTGTTTCCAAATCCTAACTATGAGGCTGAAGATGCTTCAATCCTTTGAGCTCTAGCCATAGGTCCCAGAGAAAAGCTAGCACACATTCAGGGGAAATCCTGGTGTCGTTCATACCCTTGTACAAAGTATCGTCCTCAGTATGAGAGATGGGAATAGTTTAAGCATTTGGTTTCATCACGTTTCTTATATTATTCCCATTTGATGGAAAGAGGTGGAGGGCCTCATGCCCATGCTTATCGCCTAATGTATTTCCTTCCCCCTTTGGTTTCCATTGAGTTTTTTTGAGAAATGTTTAAAATTTTTCTAGAAAGGTTGAGAGCATGGTTTTCACATGGTGATTTATAACCATGCCCTAGAAAACCATGCAGATATATGGATCCACACGGTTAACACATGGTTTCCCGAACTCTGCAGACTAACCATACGGTCATCCCAACTCTTTGAGTTTTGGGGTTGTTCTGTGCCGACCCATGCTGGCCTATTAAGATGGTTGGTTCTTGTGGTGGGGAGACCCACCATGGGTATCATGTATGTTATTTTGGAAATTTATAATGGAAGTCTACCCCTTTTACTAGGGATTCCATTTGGGCCTCCCCTTATTAGTGTCCCAATTCTGTCTCAGGAAATATTTAAGTTGTCTCTTATGGTGGGGAGCCGTTTGTGTCTCCACATACCAGTAACTTAGTTTTGTCCTTGGTCTTGGCTTGGAAGTGGGTAATATCATTCAGAGCTATCTAACTACCTAAATATTCCTTGGGTAAACATTAGGATTGGAGAGTTCCCAACAGTTTAGTTATATAAAGGTAAGTGTAACATTGTTCGATGTTGTTGTTTTTTTGGGTAAATTGCTTGAGCCTTGTTCAAATAGTGTTTGAGGAGTTTTCTTTTGGGATAAATCCTGAATGTGCTTGATCGTTTTATTAAAGTGGTGTATATTTTGGTTTTACGAGTATTCCTTCCTTAATTTATCATTGTAGGTGTTTTGGCCTTTGGGGGAAAAGCTTGGAAAAAGGAGTCTATTTCGGCCTTTCGGTTGGGTTTGGTTTTTTCTTTTGGCCTTTCTATGCCTTTATGAGGGTGGAAAGTTTTATGGTGGGGATAATTGTCACATCCATGACTTCTTTTAAAGTAATTTTTCATTTAATTTTCATTCCTTATTTGTTTTGGGGGTTTACCATGCATTTTGGTGGAAATGGTGGGTTTTCGAAATTTGGGCCAAACCGTAAGCCCATTTCCAGATTTAAAAATAATTTTTTGTTTCTTTTATAACTCCTTCTTTTTTCTACATTTTACACCCATTACACTTCCCAAATGGAATCCCATAGTATATTAAAATCACCATATCAATTTGGAATCCATAGGAATCCATAATAATGATGTATTTGGGTTTTTTATTAAGTTGGTGGGCCAACCCAAAAGCCCATTTCCTTCATTAAAAATATTTTTAATTATTTAA
Source organism: Viscum album (assembly GCA_963277665.1). NCBI lineage: Eukaryota > Viridiplantae > Streptophyta > Magnoliopsida > Santalales > Viscaceae > Viscum > Viscum album. The sequence goes on from OY728130.1 coordinate 412,007,589, forward strand.
TATCTCACTCAATTTTTAAGTTTTTTGGTGATTACAACTCTCACCTGAGACCACTTACCCAAGGAATGCTCCCATGCTCTCCTCCACCTCTTTAGAGATCATTTGCATCAGGAATTTAGGTGAAACTTCTATGGATTTCTCAAATCACCCAGATTTGAAGAGGTAAATTGATTCCTTCATAACTCCTTCATTTCTCACTATTTTCCCCCAATTCCAGTTCCTACATGATCTCCTAATACTTGTTAGAACCTCTCTTGATTGTTTGTCTGTTTGAAAATTCATATATTGGTGTATTTAGGGAGATTTTGTTGGATTGGTGTAGCCTGATCTGGTTGGGCCGAATGCTTGTGGCCTGCAACTTTCAAGGGTCGAGCTCCACGGTGAGCTCATTGGGGGTTGCAGGGGGCAACATGCCCCTACTCCAGTGGATGAAGGCCCAGCCCAAATTTTGGAAGACTATAGCATCTCTGACCACTGTAGTAGAGCTGACCGGTTAACACTGACAGGCACTGTAGTAGCACAGACTTTAGGGTCAACTGGACTATAACACTTTTGACTTCCAGCCGGCAACCACCGTACGATAAGCCTTATGTGGAAAATAAGGTGCACTTGATGTGACGATTGTTCAACCTAAAAATTGAAGAAGGGGGAATCATTGCAGACCACATCAATGAATTCAACACCATCATTAGTCAACTGACATCGGTGAAGATTGATCTTGGTGACGAGGTATGTGCACTTGTATTATTTTCCTCTTTACCTGACAGTTGGGAATCCACTGTAATAGCTGTGAGTAGTACATCGAGGAATACCAAACTAGTTCTGAAAGATATACGGGACCTAATCCTTAGTGAGGATGTTAGAAGAAGATAATTAGGCAGATTCTTTGGTTCTGCTCTGAACGTCGAAGGAAGAGGGAGATACCCCCAACGAGACATTCGTAGAGGGTGATCAAGGTCAAGAGGGAAAATATGAGACAAGTCAAAGGGGGATGGCCCTGTATGCTAGAAATTTCAGAAGAAATGACATGTCAAAATGGATTGTAGAGAAAAATGGAAGGGACCTGAAACCAGTGGAGTAAACACGACGGTTGAAGGAACTGATGATGTGATGCTATTGAGCATGGTTAACCCAATGGAGTCTTGGATTTTAGACTCTGGGGCATCTTTCCATTCTACATTGGAGAAGGGATTTCTAGAAAATTACATTTCTGAAAATTTCAGCAAGGTACATCTTGCTGATGATGAGCCCTTGCAGATTGTGGGAAAAGGCGATGCATGAATCAAGACCAATAGTGGGAGCTTGTTGGTTCTAGAAAATATGAGGTACATCCCTAGTTTAAGAAGAAATCTCATTTTTGTGGGACAACTTAATGATGTAAGGTTGAGTACCACATTCACTGGTGGTGCATGGAAGATCACAAAAGGAGCTATGGTCATAGATCGTGGTGCAAAGAATGGTACTCTATACAACATGATAGAAACTTTCATAGACATGGCTGCATCACTCAAAACTGTAGGAGATTCACAACTGTGGCACAATAGGATAGTCCACATGAGTAATAAGGGGATGAAGGTGCTGGAAACAAAAGGGTTACTACCAGAGATGAAGTATGTGGATGTTGGCCTATGTAAAGATTGTATCTTCGGAAAGTAGAAGAAGGTGTCTTTTGCAAAAGGAGGCAGAACACCGAAGGCTGGGAAGCTGGACCTGGTGCACATAGATTTTTGGGGTCCTGCACCAGTACATTCCCTTGGAGGGTCACAATACTATGTGACATTCATCGATGAATCAACAAGGAAGGTATGGGTTTACTTTTTGAAATGTAAATCTGATGTGTTTAAAATGTTTCAGAAGTGGAAGGCCATGGTGGAGAATGATTCAGGAGCTAATCTGGAATGCTTGAGGTCTGATTACGGCGGAGAGTATGACAGCTAGGAGTTCATATAATTCCGTTCTGATAATGGAATTCTATGGGAGAAAACTATCCCAGTAACACCACAACAGAATGGTGTAGATGAAAGGATGAATAAGACGTTGAATGAACATGCAAGAAGCATGAGGTTACACTCAGGGTTTCCCAAAACCTTCTGGGCTGATGTAGTTAACATGGAAGCTTATCTGGTCAATAGGAGTCCATCTGTGCCAATGGGAGAATGTTTACCCGAGGAGCTCTGGTCTGTGAAGGAGGTAATACTCTCACATTTATGAGTCTTTGGTAGTTTGGCATATGTTCATATTGATGCTAATGCAAGGGACAAGCTTGATGCTAAGTCCAAGCCATGTTTCTTTATTGGGTATGGTGTTGACGAGTTCGGTTACCACTTTTGGGATGATCTCAAGAAGATGGTCATCAGGAGCCAGAATGTGGTATTCAATGAAGCTGTCATGTACAAAGATCATCTTGTAGTTGAAGATGAAAATGAGAACATTGAATCAGAGAGAAAAGACCAAGTGTAGCTTGAAGGTGTATCTGAGCTTGAGAGATCCGAACCGGTGGAACCTACTATTCCAGTGGATTTGAGGAGATCATCAAGGGTGAGAAGGCCTGTGATGAGGTATTCACCATCCCTGCATTATCTATTATTGAATAACGGCGGAGAACCAGAATACTTTGAAGAGGCAATGCAGCTGAAGGAGTCGAGCAAGTGGGATCTGGCTATGAAGGAGGAGATTTCCTCATTGCATGACAACAACACTTGGGATCTGACACCTTTTCCAATAGGAAAGAAAGAATTACAGAACAAGTGGGTCTACCGGGTTAAGGAAGAACATTATGGCAATAGGAGGTTCAAGGAAAGGCTGGTGGTGAAAGGATTCTAACAGAAGGAAGGAGTAGATTTCATGGAAATATTCTCACCAGTAGTGAAGCTTACCACCATCCGGGTGGTTCTTAGAATTGTGGCATCAGAGGACTTGCACCTTGAGTAGCTTGATGTCAATACTGCTTTCCTTCATGAATATTTGGAGGAAGATATATACATGCAGCATCCAGAGGGATATGTAGAATCTAGGAAGGAAGACCTGGTGTGAAAAATTCAGAAGAGCTTATATGGATTGAAGTAGGCACCAAAGCATTTGAACAAGAATTTTGATTCATTTATGTATAAAAATGAATATAAACAATGTGGCATGGATCAATGTTTCTACATCAAGTTCTTTGGTGATGAATATATATTATATTTCTTCTGTATGTGGATTACAGGCTTATTGTAGGATCATGTATGTAGAGAATTAATGAGCTGAAAGGATAGTTGTCTGAGGAGTTTGAAATGAAAGATCTTGGAGAAGCTGGCAATATTATGTGGATAAAGATCAAGAGAGACTGCACAACTAGAAAATTAATTTTGTCACAAGATTATTACATTAGGAAGCTCTTGAGAAGATTTAGTATGATGAAAGCAAAGGTAGTATCTATTCCCCTATAGAGCCATTTTAAACTATCAAAGGAGCAATCACCAAAGATGATAGAAGAGGTGTAGTACATGGAAAAAGTTCCATATGCATCAGATGTTGGAAGCCTGATGTATGACATGGTGTGTACTCGATCTGACATTACTCATGCAGTGGGAGTTGTGAGCAGGTATATGGATAACCCTAGAAAGCAACATTGGGAAGCGGTGAAGTGGATACTAAGGTATTTTAAGGGAATCAAGGAGGTATCTTTGTGCATTGGGAAAGGAAATTTATTTCAGGGGTATGTGGATGCTGACCTTGGAGGTGATGTGGATAGCAGGAGGAGTACCATGGGTTATGTTTTTACCTATGGAGGAACTACGGTAAGTTGTATATTACAATTGCAGAAGGTGGTAGCTTTATCCACCACAGAGGTAGAATACATTGCTGTAACAGAAGCTGGGAAAGAGATGGTTTGGATGAAGAACTTCTTGGATGAATTGGGAAGAAAGTGGGAGGGGAATGTATTTCATAGTGACAGTCAGAGTGCTATACATCTGGAAAAGAACCCGGTGTTTCATGCCCAGACGAATCACATTCAGTTGAAGTACCATTTAATCATAGGTTTGATACAGGATGGGCTGTTGACTTTGCATAAGATCTATGGAACCAAAAATCCCGCAGACATGTTGACAAAGCCTATGGTGATACAGAAGTTGAGGCACTGCTGTGCCTCTGTTTGTCTCCACTAATGAATGGAGGATGAGAGGTAGAATAATGGAGAACCTGATGGGAGCACAAGAGGAAAAGAGTTTGTATTTCATGAATTTGTGAATGGAAATCACACCACTAGTGAGCGAAGAAGAGAAAGAACTCAGATTAAGTAATTTTTCTTCATTAGTTGCATCGAAGCATAGCAGTGTAGTGGATTAATCTCCAAGTGGGAGATTGTTGGATTGGTGTAGCCCGATTCGGTTAAGACGAATGCTTATGGCCCACAACTGTAGTAGTGCGGACTTTGGGGTCAACTGGACTGTAAAACTTTTGACTTCCAACCGACAGCCACTGTAGCACTTTTGACAAAGCTGGCTGCCGTTCACTATAGAGACGCAGACTCACTTTTCGAACAGTTATCGTCTTCTCCATTGTTTTATAGCCCATTTTCAGGCTAGGGTTACTACTAAAAATCCTCTGTAATTTTGTGCTCCCAATATAGTAAAATTATTCCTCTCCCGTGGACATAGGGATTATTCCCGAACCACGTAAATCACTGTGTTCTTGTTGCTTTCTTTCTTTCATTTTCTCATTTCTATCATTGCACCTCCCGACGATTCCGCAACAGATTTCTCCAAGCTTCATTCAAGTAAGTGTTCCTCCCTTCCTTTTCTTCCATTTCCTTAGGGTTTCTTCATCTTTATTGATGTTCTAAAGTATCCAGAAGTTAGGTTTTGAACCTAGGGTTTTACATGGTGTCTTTTTGGTGTAATCTTGAGGTTTTATGTTTCTCTTCACTTACTTGTGGTGCGGCGGTGGTGCGCTTGATGTTTCGCACCAAGATTTGAGGGTTTCGACTCAAACGATAGGTGATTCCATGGGTTAAAAATTATTGATGAGTTAACTTGATGTATTTACCCATTTTTTATATTACTCATATTTTTTGTGTGGTGTGAAAACTATTAATAATTGATTTGGTTTAGTGTTTAACTTTATAGTTTCATTTTAGCTTGAAATTTGGTGTTTTAATGTGCAACTCTTGGGGTATTATTTGAGTGTATTTTATAACATGTGAAATTGGTTTAATAAATCTTTTTTTAGGATTCCAATTATTCTTTGGTAGGGTATTGGTGTGCCATTGGGTTTGAAAGAGGGTTTTGAATGAGTTTTATATGTAAAACCATGTTATGCCTCTTGAAAGTGTTTTATGAAAATGTGTGTGTTTTCATGTGCATATTTTGTGGTATTATTCAAGGTGATTTTATAATACTTGAGAGTGGTTTATGAAATCTTTCTAAGGCTGCCCAATCTATTTTGGATTGGTATTTATATGATTTTTTCCTTGCAAGATGGGTTTGAAATGGGTTTTATGTGCAAAGTTTGGGTATACTCCTTAGAATTGTTTTATGAAAGATTTGAATGGTTTAATGATTTATATAAGAGGTGAAACCATATTGGTAAACTATTTTGGATTGTTTATATTTTGAAATGGTCCATTTTAAATGTGAAATGGGATGTCATGTGATGTGTATCATCTTGGAAATGTTTTATAAAAATGTTTAATGAATTTACCAAAATGTGAAAGAGATGTGAACGTGATGTGGGTTGTTTTGTGAGAGTGTAATGTGAAAAATGGTTTTGTTTATGAAATGGGTATTATGTACCATGTGAGTGTGATGTTATGTGATGTTTAGAATCTTGGGAAGATTTTATAAATTGTTAAAGGATGTGTTGAATTATGAAAGAAATAAAAAATGTGTTGTGGGCTATTTTGGTGTGAGTATGATTTCAAAATGAATTTGAATGAAAAAGTGGATGATGTGATTTTGTAATGTATATGTGGGATGTTTGGTTGATGTTTGATGTGTAAGTGATATTTTCATGTGAAAATTATATTTCATGGCTTGTTGAACTTGTTTGAGCACAAGAGGGAAACCTGGGTATCTAGGTGGGTGGATGTATACTAGTATGCTAGTGATCCCGTGGGGTTTGGCCTCAGTTTTATGTAGAGAGATTGACGCTTACAACACTAACTAAACTATTATGATGATGATGGGGTACCAATTAGTTATGGGTATGTTCCCTACTAGTGGCTCTTGCACGATAAAAGATATTTGTGATGGTTAATTTCACCGAGGTATGAGGTACCTGGGACCCACAATGAGCTAGTGCCTAGGGGTTATTTCCCATTGGTTGTGCTCATTAGATGTTTTGTTCTTAGTGTCAGCATACAGTATGATTGGATGGAAAAATTCAGTAGATTTGTATTTTATTTTAAATGTTTTGATGCTTTAAATTATCCCACTTGAAAACTGTTTTTATTCAAGGTTGCATCTTTTAGAAATTGTAACTAGCATTTAATGTTTTTGAAAAACTCACATTCTTTTCATCTTTAAATTTTTATCACATGGAATATCTTATAGGTGGTATCCTACTGGGATTTTTATCACACCATACTTACACCTTTGGGTGTAAGTAGACTTGGTTATTTTGTTGTCGCAGGTTTGGGTACAACTTTTGTGTCAACAGTTCGGGTTTTTACAGGTCGTTCGTGATGCGGTGTTGTGAAGATGGATTGAGGGAGGTGCCTCTTGACATGTGGAGGTTCTTGGGCTGTATTTATTTGGTTTTTTTACCTTTGTAATGGTATTTAAACATAGTTTTAACTTATATAATTTGGTTTTGAAATCTTGTAAAAGGCGATTTTATTTAAAAAACCCACATTTGTTTTATTGAGTTTGTTTATTGTTTAATGTTTATAAACTCGGGTAAATCGTTCCCAAACTACATTTTATGATACCCAGGCACTTGTTCCATCCCGTTGGAATTGGTAATTCCCTTAGGGCCTTGTCGCGGGCCGGGTCAGGTGACGTTTTTGATGGCGACCAGATTCGGTTCGTGAAAGTTCATCACTTAGGAGATTAACTGAATGTTGAACTGTTAATAAGTTTGGTTGTAATTATCCTTTACACTTGTTGGCTTAATTTGATTTAATTTAAAATATTATTACATGTTAAATACACTTTAATTAATTGAGTAAAAACATTATTTAAGTGTGGGGGAGGGTAAATTTTTAGTTTATGATTTTCAAATTTCTATTTTCCTATTTTCCAAAATAAATTGCGTGTTTTTCAAAATTTTGTGTGTTTTGTTATTAATTTTTGTGTGTTTTTTGAAAACTTTTAGCTGAAATGATTCTCTTTTCCATTTTTTAAACCTATATCAATGAGTGAAACAATTTATCCCATGACATAGATAACTGTATTTATCTTTGAAATAACTTTCCTATGATAATTCTGAGCCATTTTTGTAATATTCTTTTCATTCACCTCACTTCTTGAGATAACCAACCCATGATTTCTTTAACCATAATTTGATTTTTTTATATCAAAACTTGAGGGTTTGAGGTACTTGTGTTTTAAATGATTGAGGAATCTATTTGTTTTTAAATCCCCCCTTTCAAGAGAATAATTTTTATTTTGTCCTACCCTATAAATTTAATCCTTTTATCCCTTAGAATTTATGAACTTTTTGTTAGGTTAGCCACATTACAATCTAGTTTTCACTATCCAACCAACTCTTGAAGTGAAATTTCATGATCTAGTTGAACTTAAGTGTGGGGTAATCTGTATTGTGGTGTGCTACCTCATTTTTGATACTTTGGGTGGAAAATAAAATTTTGAAGAGATGATTTTTCTTTTGAAGTTAATTTATTTTGTTGAAATCTATTCCTTTTTTGGAGGTTTCATGATAAGAGAAGTTGCGCCTTTCTGGATCTTCCAATGAAGAAAAAAGTGGTGCCTATTTGGAGCCTTTAGGAAAAATTATGTTTGAAAATATTGACAAATTTTCTAGTTAAATGATGAATAGTGTACACATTACATGAGTTTTCATGATTATGGAGATGATTTTATAGTAAGGGTAGTGAGTTTGGGACCATACATGAGTGAAAATTATAATCTTCCAATTTTGTGAATCTTGCAATTTTGCTTCAAAAAGAGCCTAGTCCTACTTATTCGGTCTCAGATTTTTTTAACATCTAAATCCTAACAACATTAATCCTTAGAAAAAACCTAAAAATTAATCATTATAAACACATGTACTTGAATCACATAAATTGGATAATTAGGAATTTATCAAGCCTATTGTGATTCTTTCATGGGTATGGATAAGAAAAGCCTTGTTGAAAATTGACATTTGTCATATTAGAGACAATTCATGTGAGGTATGTGTCTTGTGTGCATGGGAGGAGAAATGAAGAGAAAAAATAGTGAGTGATCTAAATGAAGAAATTTGAATAATGGTTTTTGATGATGTATGATATCTTTTGTTTTTTATTGTGGAATTGGCAGATCTCATGGATATGTGTTTTGAATTTTCTTCTATTTAATTTTTATATTGACTTGTCCAAGAGTCCAAGTGATAAGTGTGGGATAATTGATAGAGTTAATATTTTAATAATTATTCATATGTTTTTAAATGATTTAATCCCTACCAATTAATCAATTTGACCTTATTTTCACCATTTTACTATTTTTAGTGAATTTTGGGCTTAATTATGGAAATTTCATAATTCTGGAAATTTAGAAGTTTTATGAAGCTTCTATTTTTAGAGCATAAATTTTAAAATTTTCATCCAATTTAAGTGATTCGTTTTTTTATTATTCATTTTTTTGTGGGATTAAACATTATCTTCTGAACCCAGATCCAATTCGAAACACAATGGCCCAGATAAATCAATCAATGTAAAAACTTTGTCTGGACCATAGAATGGACCCTACCTTAGTTAATGTGGCGTATCTTGGCCTAAATACCTCCAAATGAGGTTATTAAAAGTGGATACGAAATATGACTCAAATAATAATCCTCAAATTAAATTACATTGAGAAATTCTCTCCTTAAGGCTGCCTTTTCATGCACCGAAATCGAGGAAGTTGAAGAGTCTCCTCATCTAAAAAGAGTACAATTCAATAATTCAGTAATAAATCCCTACAAATGTGTTAAATATATTTAAAATTTATAGGGTAAATATAAAAATTCATTTCAAACAACTTTTAAAAAGGGACCTTGTAAATTTTATAGTCTGGTGGGAATAACAGAAGTGAAAATTCAGTGGATAGATTCTGGAATAAAATTTTTATGTTCTTCCTTTTCAATCTTTTCTTTATTTTTAGTTTTTAATGTCTTCTTATTCCCCATTCTTCATTTATACCATTCACATGGATGGGTATCCTATGAGTGATTAGGGAGGTAGAGGTTTTCCCTTTTTTAATGTTTGAGTTCTTTCACTTAATGGTATAAAATCCATTATCTCTTTTGCGAAGTCAGTTTCAATTTATAATAGTAGTTTTTATTATCAAGTATGATTGTATTTGGTTTTAGATTTAGATTTAGATTTTTCTTTGGTCAATGATCATTTTCTCCCTTCTCGAGGTTCTTGTCTATATACGATGAAATAGATCAGGGATTAGTGGTGAAGTACTTAGTGATTTTCCATACGTGTGGGAGGGGTAGTGGATATTCTTGAATATTTGGGATAAATAAGACCCGATCGGGAATTGACTAAGTCAATTGATGGAATTCAATGCAACTATTTATCATATAGTAAGAATAGTAGATTGAGATGAGATCTTGGCAAGGTTTACTCTGACCATCTCCATTTGACCAAGGGAGTGAGAGGAAGAGATTATAAAATCTCACTTTAATCAGTTTAGTAGAAGAGGATTAGATAAATTGGAACTATGATAGCATTGTAATTAGAAAACTAAACCCAACCATATCAACCAATTCATAAAATTGTTTTCAATTTTATGATTTTTCAATTTGTTTTAAATATTTTTCTTAATTTCTTTCATTTGTTTCTTCACTTTAGTTGATTTTAAAAATAAAACAATTTAAAAAACAACCTCTATTTATTTCTAAAATTTTAAAGTTATATCTTGATTGTGGTGCGTTCCTCTCTAGAGATAACCAAGGTTGACCAATTTACTGCATTTTAACTTAGGAAACATTTATTTTTGTCACACCCCATGAAAAGAATGTGTCACAGTATGATAACGATGAACATGATATGTGGGATAATAATTCTTGGGTAGAGGAGAAGTACCATCACTTATTCTATAATTAGACTATGGGTTGAATTTTTGAGGCTGTAAAGTGTCATGGTGGGGATAATTCCCACACCCACAATGATATTTTTAGGTATTATTTATTTATTTTTCCCCTTCTTTTTTTGAAACCTTTTTAGTAGTTTTTTTTTGAAGAATGAAAGTTTTGGGGAGATATATGGTGGCACATGGTTAGCACACTATTAGGGGAAACTGTGTGTCAACCCTAGAAAACTGTATGACTTAGACAATGGTACTGGAATTACCCCATGGTTAGGTGCATGTTTTGTGAAATCGTGTGGCCCAAATAATGCGTCCTCCATCTATTGAGATAGAGGCACCCATATAGTTGGTGATTAATTTGTAAAACCATGTGGCCAAACTATACGACCTTCCAAATAAAAAAAGAATTTACCCAAAAATACCCCTCCCCAATTTAAACCCCTTTCACCCCTCATTTCAACCATTTGACTTCCCCAAACACATGCACACCTACCCTCTCTTCCACATCCCTATTGGATCTATTTCTTGGGTGATTTTGGATTGGATCTTCAATAATACTTAAAGTAAGTTCCTCTTCTTCATTATACTTTATCTCTTCCCCCTTCTTTCTTGGGATTCCTTATCTCGAGTGGTCATGGTGGCTAAAATGGATTCAAAATATTTTTTATGGATTGGTTTTTGATGTTATTGTTGTTTTCTTTCTTTAATAGGATCTCCTCTTGTACTGGATTTCCGTTTTCAACCATTTAGTGGTGGTTTCAATAATAAAGGTATTTGGTTCCATGTTATTCTATTATTTGATGATTTAAATGTACTTTCCTCTATTTTTAAACATGTTAAAAAAATTATGTGTGTGTAAGTATGTGATATCAAAGGCATTGGTATTTTTAAGGATTTAGAAGTGGTTTATCCCCTATGAAGATGGTTGGAAATGGTATTCTTGACTTGTGATGATATAGTTTATGGTTAAAGGGGATTGGTATGGTTTGTAAATGTATCAAAGAACTTGGGAAACCTAGGTGCTTAGTAAGGTATGTTTGGACCAGTAGCTAGGCGATTTGGTAGGGCGTTGACCCCTCTCACTAGCTGATTATGATGAAACACTAACTAAATGATGTGAAATGGACTATTATCCTTAGAAATTGGGTGCATCCTCTCGAACAGATCATGCATAGAAATGGATCTTTATATGTTTGATCACTAAGATACGATGTTCCTAAAATCCCACTAACCTAGATACTTAGTGGTTTCCATGGTGCTTATGTTATTTTTTACCTATTTTCAGTTACACTTGCATATTCCACTTCCTTTATAAATATAAATCATATTTTTAAACCAAATTGTTTACTTTGTTTTAAAAATCATCATGCTTATTTATCTTTTAATGGATATGCATAAAACACCTGGTGGGATTCTATAGGGAAAGTGAGATCACACCCTACATTTACCCAATTGGTATATGTTAACCTTATTTTTTCTAGTTCAAGTCAAGGAAATTCCTCATTTATTGGTGGTGGATTCTCTTGGTAGTTGCTATCCTTTCAGGGATAGGTGATGGTGGTTGTATGGTAGAGGATGGTTCTCATGTAATAAGTAGTATTTTCTTCATTTACTGGTCCCCTTCTATTTGTTTTATTTTGGTTAAAAATTTAAATGTTACTTGTAAGGTGTATATTTCTCTCTTATATATCCATGTTATAAATGTTGGTTATGAAATTTTATGTAAATGTTGAAATATTATTGGATATGGATTTATATTGTTATTATTATGGGAAAATAATTCCCAAAGGATTTATTTTATGCTTATTCACTAGTTGCTAGCCCATGGGAATTGGGAAGGCCCTTCAGCCTATGGCACAAGCTAGGTCGGGTGTCAGGTTGGATGATATCCCAGAATGGTTCATGATATAGAGTGCACGTGGGGGTTGAAGTTTATTATGCATGAGTTTTTATCACTTCTATTTTTATAAGTGGTTTTGAAGTGTTTTCAATAATCCTAAAGGTTTATATTATTGGGAAAAAATCTCTTTTAGTGTTGTTTCAATGATTTTGGGTTGATTGTGTTTGTTGAAAAATATGGTTGACAAAGTGATGTAGGTTTGCTTCCAAAAACAATTATTAGAAGGTTTAAATGTTTCTTAGTGTTTGAAAAATACTTGGGAATAAAGATTAAGAGTTTTTTTTATGGAAAAGAGAGAATTTCGGTATAACACATACAATGATGCTTGATGGCTGCATAATATGTCAAGGAGTTCACACAGGATTATTGGAAAAGGAAAGAATTTTGTGTAGTAGAAGTGATATGAGAACCAAATAAAAGGTACCTGAAGTCAAAGAAAAATTGGTAAATACATTCTGACAATATATAAAATATGTGAATCACAAAGGGAGTTTGTGGGGGGGGGGGGTTGTCATTTGTGAAAAAAGGGTAGTGATTCAGAGGCCCATCATGATGGATGCTCATTATTTGTGAGAAATGATGATTCAGAGTCCACCAACAAGTAATTTATGTGATATGTGATCAGTAGAATAGGAGTAAAACATGGTGGAATATGTTTAGAAGTTCTTATATGTAATTCATTATCAGTAGGTTTTTTGAGTTTCTTTTCCTAAATAAGGACCCCTAATCACTTAATTAGGCAATGTGAAAAAAATACTCAGTGTATATCATCACTAAATCAAATTTGACTAAGCCTAAAAGTGGTTTATGAAGTAGTGGAGTTTAGAAAGGTGGGATTAACAAATAAAATATAAATTTTTAAGGATTTTAAGTTCACAAGGCATGATAAATTCCCAAAGTTGTGTTTTCTCACAAAGAATAAGCAGTCTAGAAAGTAAGGGTAGTTCATGAAGCACTTGTGATATGTGGTGGAATAGAAATTCCTAAAGGACTTACACTACGTGGTGCACAATAAGTTCATGAAGGGAAAAAGGTATATTGTGAAGGAAGAAAAATATTTTTCAAAATGAGTTTCTACAAATAAAATTATACTAGTAAAGTATATTTTATCTATAAGGTAAAAAAAATCTCCATGACACACACACACAGGTGTGAACCAAATAAGAATCAATACATATCATAAAAAGGATATCATATAGGAGTAAAATGTTCTATTTAGTAAAGATATTAGTGATATTTCAAAGTGATATTGGTTATAAAATATGGGACAATTAGTTTTATCCAATATTTGTAACAATATCGTGCTTAGTGAATTCAGGTATATGGTCATATCACCTTAGCATGCTCCTTGGAATAGACCAGTTTGGGAAAACTAAGTAAAAATTATTATATATATTTCATTATTTTATTTCTATATTTATACATTGTTTCAAGAAGAATATGGAAGAAATTTTTGTTTAACAATGAAATAAGATAAAAAGGGGTCTTTTTTTAATCCGTCATAACCTGATTCACTCCCCTATTAGGGTATTGAAACTAGTGGTTTCAACATTGGTTTATAATTTTTTTTAATTGTGTAGAATTGAAATCCTTTATTGCACCACATTGGAACATTATTTGGGACTCAATATGGATATTATTCTAGTCCCTTGGTGTTAACTACACTATTTAGAAGTCAGATGAGTCTTCTTGATGTGTATTGGGGTACTGAGTTGATGATGGGGAAATATCCGTGTTAGAACCCTAAAGGGTTGTGTTGTATTTTTTGAAAAGGCATGTTTGTTGAAAATACATGTGATAGATTTTTTAACACAAGACATATGGAATTATTGGAATCCTAAAGGCTTGTGTTGGTATAGTAGAAGTTAGCCTAATGGATGATTTAAGGATCGTTATGGACCCATTAAGTCTGTGAATTATTATAGACCCATTAAGTCTATAAGATTTGAATTAGGGATGGAGATTCTTAGAGGATTGTTATGGATTAACTAAATCTTTAAAATGTGCAAAATAAGGTTGTTCATGGATTCTGGAGAGAAATATATCCGAGGGACATAATCTACACCAAAAAACCACAATCGAAGTCATGCTACATGATTGACAAAAGGAATAATAGTTTAGATCTAATAATTTCTCTATAAAAGAATTGTTGGAGTTGCCTCTCTAGAATATGAGAATTTTCCACATCGAAGCGAGGTTGGTTTCACCATAATAAAGGTTGGAGAATAAGAAAATATATCCATCCACCAGAATTTTAGAGGCAGGTTTGATTTGGGACAAGGCTCAACTAGGTTATACTGCAGAACAAAGGCCACAATGAAGAATTTAGGATTATGTGGGATTTGTATACAAACTTCACCATAGTGAAAATGATAACACCTTAGGTAGTTATTAATTGAACATCCATGTACCTAGTGTTTCAAGTGTTTCTACATTATGTGTAGAAACTTGCATCGTAGTCCTGTTGGAGAAGAGAATTCCACACCTCAGAAAGTGATTTCATTTTGAAGAGTGTATTTTAAATAGAGAAATGATTTAGTGATATTAGATCCTACAATAATCTACATAGTAGAAACACATTACTACATAAAGGATATTATATTGGTAACATGGATGAATTAATATTTCCTATCCTATATAATTTTGTACCAAAGTGAAGGTGACTACACCGTAGTTGGTCTGGTAGTCAAAGGAGTTTGAGGAGATAGTGTTGAGATCATGAGAGTAATTAAGAGGAGGTAAATGTGTGATAATTGTGGATCTATTCAAATATATAATCCTATGCATTATGGATTAAGAGCACAAAAAAATATGTTGATTGATCCCCCATTCTACATCATAGATGAATATAATACATTTTGATAAATTTATAAAAGGAAATGACTACACCATGGAGTCATAGACCACACAACAACCAAGGGATTTTTCAGTCTAGTTAGTAAAATAAACTAGTAACTAAAAGAGGAGTTAAGGATCATATTTTCAGGTATTTAATTTGAATTTCATGGAATATTATGATCCCATTAAATACATGGAACACTTTGAACAATAATAGGAATATGAGATTCAATCCTAACCATTATATTGAAATAAAGGAAGAGAGATCTCTATAAAACTATTGAAGGCAGTTCTATAGAAACAATCTAAAAATTTTGTGTATATATAGATATAAAAACTTCAAATAAACAGACTAATTAATCACTCCTATGTAGTAAATAATAATAAAATGATTTTTCCACTTTTAAAATTCTTTCCAAAGAATAAGAAGATGGTGATTCCATGATATCTCATGAAAAGAAGATGATATTTCTAAAGGTGAAATTCATAACAGGCCTATAAAGGAGTAAGAGGAGATTAAAATTCACTCATTTGTATATCAATAAATCATTTATAGAAAGGTAATATTTATTATTGTATTGTGTGTCAACTTATAATCTCATTCCTAGAGTAGCGATTCAAATGATTTAAGTGAGAGGAAGTGATCCTTGGGTGGTAGTGAACTAAAACAAAACATTTTTAAGGTTAGTGATCCCAGGTAGGAGTGACCTTTCCAAACCCCAAGCAGTGAGATGATAGTGTTTTTGGTGCATCAAAACATTATTGGTCACATGCTCCGTGAAATAGCCTATAGTGGTGAACTAAGTAAAAACTAGTGTGTCCCTTATTCTTTCTTATTTATATTCGACACAACACAATCCAAAAAAGAGGTAAAGAAACCATAAATTATATATGTTTAAAGGATTATAAACTGAAAAAGGGAACCAAATCATCAATCATCAAGATAAAAAAGTGACCCATCTAAGTAAGAGGTCAATATCATTAGGACAGTGGGGGTTTATAAGGAAAAGCGTTTAAATTGGGGAAAAGTTCCATACCCTAATTTACCCCTCCACTATTAGGTTATATCTCACCTAAAACCATTGAGGGACCTAATAAATGGTATAAAAGTGAGTATTTATTTACTATTGATTTTTTTATTCTCTGACATGATCTAAATCTTTTAATGAAAAATGTACCTCATAGTGAAAGCTAATTTGTTTAAAAGAAAACATTTCAAGAGGTGGACAAAGGAGTTCATTGCTTTTATGGAAGACTATATTGGAGTTACCTGAGAAGTTATTCATGAAGGACTTGTTATTTTAATCTGATATAGATTCATATTTTAAATATACCAAAGAAACTTCGTGATTGATTCATCTGTTAAGAAGACATTAAAAGGTGATCTAAGAGAAGATGTCTATAAATATATTTCTCAAAGAAAGTTCTCTAAATTGATATGGATAGTGTTAGAAGATTATTTTGTAAATAAACTAAGTTTAAATGAAAATTTACCTATGTAAAAACTTAAAAATAATTATAAACAAAGAACATGAGGCATTATATTACATCCCTATATTTAGGTATATATATCTTCCTTTAAATAATACTGAGTTCGATATCTTTCTTTATATGCACTAAAATAAAAGTCATGATACATTTTTAAATTAAATTAAACGTCTTAAAAGTATTACCATGATAACATATAATATATCTCTTTAATATATAAAATATTAAAATTATTTAAATTATAAAATTGGTATGAAATAATATTAAAAAAACTGAATGTTTAAGAAAGTCTTTTTTAAGTAAAAGTAGTTGATATTTATATTTTGTATTTTTTATTAAAGTATAATTTTTTTTATAAATAGTAGATAAAATTAATTTTGTTTTTTAATTTATAATATAAACATTTACTTGTATGATTGTTTTGATTATTTTATGAAAATATTATTTTTTTAGTCTAAAATGCAGTTTTTATAAAAAATATAATTTTCAAGACTTTATAAATATATTAGAATGACCCCAAAGGTCATAAAACCATTTAAGTGATCAAATATGAGACTTTGGAATATATTTTAAAATATAATTTTAACTTATAGAACCCATTCCTAATATTTTTTAAAACTAAAGTAAAATGTTACTTTAATAAAGAAAACTATTTTATATCTTTTATTTTAATTAATTAATATTTTGTTAAAATTCATTTATGTATTGATTTTAATGTCAAATAATATTAATTTTGTTATAATAAATCAATTACTATAATTAAAATCAATAACCATAAAAAATTTATCTTTTACATAAGTTTAAAGTTTAAAAACACTCTTTTATTTAAAAAAATTATGTGTTATGTGTGTTTCATTTAAAATAATATTTTACAATATTTATGAAATGAATTAGATTTAATGGAGGATTGATTCAACATTTATAAATATTTTTGGAAGGGTCCTCTTATATTTTAAATAATAAAATAATTGACATGGTTAATATTAAATTTAGAGTAATAAGTGTTCAAATGACTAATCTAAAGTGACTCAAATTTTACTAAGTTTATAGGGAATTTACTCCTTATATAAACACATTTTTTAGGTTTTAAATTCTTACCCACATGTATCTCAAACCATACCAAACATAACTCACCAAAATTTCATTTACTTCTATTCTTACCCTTGACTTAACATTCTATTCCATGGAAATTTCTCATTTCTTCACTTATAAAAGGAGACCACTTCCACCCCTTCAATACCTTACCCAAAATTTTAATTAATTGGTGAAATTATTCACATTTTTTAATCCTAGAACCATATACCATGAAAAATATCCTTTTTTAAACCCTTAATTAGCCTAAGTTTTTTATTTTCAAGGAGATCCGGGAAAATATAAGTCTCTGACGTGAGTGTCTCTTCTTCGCGGTTTTTTTAATTTTTATTATGTAAATATTCTCTAACTCCATTAATATAATTTATTAAGTATAATTAATATAATTAATATTAATTATATTTATTTAACAACAATTATACATCCCTATACATCCATTAAGAAAAACATAGTCATTGATTGTGCCTTGTACAACTACCGCCTCTACAATGTGACACTATTCATTTTTCATCACTGCCTCTTAGGGAAGGTATTAAGGATGAGGTTGATGAATAATTATGTTTTTAATTTCACTTATAAAATTATGAAATTATTACCTTTTACATTTACCATCATTAAATATTTTTGTTAAAAAATGAGATCATTAATCATATGTATGTGTGGACTACCACCTCCATGAATGACACGTCTTATTTATATTAACCACCTTACATGGATAGAAATAAAAGTAAAATTAATAAAATAGTATTATTTTTATAAAATTATTATTATTTTTTAAATTATAAATCATTTTAATTTCTACATCCCTCCTATTTAATGTAAAATGTAACTCTCAACCATGTGCATGTGAAAATTACCACCTCAACATAGTGATGTATTTTGTTTTCCATTTCCATCAATCATAGATGACTTTAAAACTTATTTTGATTTATAAAAATTATATTTAAAACACTGTTTATATTATTTATTTTTTGAATCTATTTTAAAAATAATCTTAACCATGGTCACATGCTAAGATTATAATATAAAAATCAACTGAACCGCCTACATCAACTAACATGACTGAAAATGATTTAATAAATGAGAAAATTATGATTATAAGTTGAACGTGGGAAATTAATTATATATTAATAAGTTTATTATTAAGGTTTTTAATAAAATTAACTTGATTATTTATAAATTTAGGTTCAATTGAAGAACACTTTCATATACAGGTAAGGGTTTCATCTCAAAAACATCATACTTTGAGACACATGTTCTTTTATGAACCTAATTTATTTTAAATGGTGTATATAATGATAAATAGATATTTAATATCATGTATTAGAATTATTCATGGTATTATAACTTCAAATTAATTCTATTCTTCTTTCATGGGGTTTTTATTAGAATGTTCTTAAGCCATAAGGTATCTTTGTCTCAAACTCCCTTCGCTGACACAAGTTTTAATTTATACACCAATTTACTTTTATATGGTGTTTATGCTACCAAATTGATATGTTATCATGAAATATATCCTATTAATGTTATTTTAGGTTCACTTTCAATCCCTTTATCCTTCAATGTTTTTGATTAAAATGTTACTCAAGTGGTAATTGTTTTATCTACTCTACTTCTTTTTTCCCATGAGTTATGAAATCTCTTCTTGATTTTGATCTTACAAGATTATATTTACTACCATTATATTTTCAATGATAGATTTAATTTTTATTTGAGTATATTTATTCTTTTTATTAGTATCCCCCACCCCTTTTATGAAATTCTTCCTCAAATAAAAGCACGATGTTGATAAGAATAACTCTTATACTTTTCAATGAATATTTTTATTCCATGTCTATATTTTATCTATAAATGGTGTGATATATAATTCAAATGTGTTTCATATCAAGTTAACATCAAGTTTACCTTCAAACATTTTCAAATTAAAGTATTATTATCCTTTTTATGATGCATGTTTCATAAAATATTTTTTAAGTATTTTTGATGTTTTTCATATGGATATTTTTTTAAAAAAAATTACCTTCCAAGTAATGTTGGAAATGTTTCAATAAGTATTCCATAAATATTTTTTTTTAAAATTATTTTAAAAAAAATTTAATTTCATTAAAAAAATTTAAAATAAAACATTTTTAACATTTTCCACATGGGTTTCTTTCGATGGAAAGAATATCTTTTACAGGTTTCTGTGTAAACATAATTTCCACCACATTTTCCATTTTCCAAGAGGCTTAATGGATACACTTTAAATTTTTCAAAACATAAATTATTATTCTCATGGTTTAATAAAACATTACTTTTTAAATATTTTCAAAGGAAAGAAGAATTTATTATTTTTAAATCAATTCTCCTAATGCTTCAAGAGCGTTATTCATCTATGTTGTATGCTTGATCAAGGGTATTCTTTGAATGATAAAAACCCCCTTATCTATATGTATGTCATATAAAATTATATTTTAAATTTATGGTATGATTCATCACTACTTTTTTATTACCTAATAATCCATTTGTATAGGCATGATTTACTTCGAATGCCTTCCTTTGTGAATTCCCTATGTTCCATTACATGATTGAAGGGTATTATCCTAAATTACCAATACATTGATTGAATAGGGAAATTATTTTCTAATCCATATATCCATTTCCTATATGGTGTAAATGCCATATACATAATAATATTTTTTGAGTATTATTTACCTAGAATGATGCTTAAAGTCATTAGATACCCATTGATTTTATATGGGTTTATCATGTCACGATTATTGATGAAATCATAAATGATTCCTTATGGAACCACTTAAAAAGGATATAAATCCCATTTTCCCTGTTATTTTTAAAATATGTTGATTTTAATCTTGTTCCATACATATGTATGATTTTTCATTATGATCGGTGTGGATAGATAGTTCTCCAATGCATTTGGAAATTTTAATGTCTCATGAGAAGCTATGTATGGGATTAGAGAGTAAACCTAATATGTTTTTAGAACCTAAGTGGTAATCCTTGGCCATGATAATAGTATAAGGAACAATCCTTGGCATATAATGATGATATATTAGGGATTAACCATTGTCATGTTCTTATAATATAATTTTTATGTTGTTTCCACATTCCTATGATTCCATGAGAATATGTTACAATCATTGTTTAATCCATGTATTTATACCATATCTTTATTCCTTATTCTTGATCTTATGACCATTATCATTATGATATCATGATATGCCTCACATATATCATGTTATTATTTATTATAATGTTTAACCATATTGATTGTTTGAGATCACCCCTTCTTATGTTTCTCCTTTCCAAGGTTATGAAAGAAAGTATTAGGTATGCTAAGCCTAGAAGAGTATCCTGTGTCGTGAATTTTTGGGTGATGTGGAAGACCCATTATAGATTTTCTAGATTCTTATATAGTGGAAAAAATTTCACATTTATTGAGAAGTATTGATAATTAGTAATTTATTCTTTTTCATAAATCTATAAAACTGTAAACATAAAGGTCCTTGGTTTAAAAATTGAGAAAGATGTTGTAATCAAAGACGCATATCAAAGATAATGTTGTAAGTTATGTGTTTTTGGAACCAGATTCAGGAGCACTAGTCTGATGGAATTATAGTTGGTATTAAAGGAGTGTTTAGGAAAATTTAGAGGTTAGGATGTTATTGGTTGAGGATGATTTAATATTTTGGAATGAAATCAAGGGTTGATGAGTTATGAATCACCTTGGTTTCAATGGCATAGAAAAACCATTATGTTGTAAAATGTTTTATGATTTTTTGAGGATTATGATAAGATATATTTATTTAAAACGCTAAGTATAAGACTAAGATAACCTCATTAAATTTTGTTAAAGTAGAGATTGTGTAGTTTTCCAAGTAATACATCCATGTCTAGTTTTGTCACAGATTCTCTGTACGGTGAATGGCCCCTTAAATCACACCTAGTTTGATACCCCTAAGGGATATGATTGGGTTAATTCACATTTTCCTTAAAATCCATTTTGAAGGATTTTAACATATTCTTTTATTTAATTTAACTATATTAGAGAGCCTGATAATAAAATGACCATGGATAACCTAGATTTAAGTTAAAGACTCCTAAGTTAGGGTTTTCACATCATTTATAAATTATTTCTTCTAAGATTATAGTTTTACCTTTTATATATTTACTAATTTAAGTATTACCATCCCTAAAATTTATTTTAATGTAATGTCTGGAGAAAGGAGTAATCAAGATAACAATGGATACAATTGACAATAAAGTGATTTTACTGACCTATAATCTATTGGGATAAGAATTAGGAATATAAATATTATTATTTTTCCAATTAAAATATCACTAAGTATTATTATTAAAGTGAACATAATTTAATTCCTTGTCACACTAAAGAAGAAAAGGCTGAAGTCTTAGAAAAATTCAATTGATGAAGATGAATAAGGAAAAAGATACAATTTCATTCATGTAAAAAATATGAGAAGAAACACGCTAGGGTAATATATCAAAAGAATTATAAAATGTTTTATATGTGAAAAATGAGGACATAAAACATCTAGACATCAAGGGAAAACAAATAATTCTGTTAACTCAACAAAAGATGAATATTTATCTTCTCTTTTTTACTTAAGATATTAATGTAAACATTTAATTTGAAATTTTATCTTAAGTAATTTCTATCTTTGTTAAATCCTTAATTAATGTTTTTTTAAAAAAAATATGAGTATATAATTTTTTAAGGGGGAGAGAATGAAACATTATGATATTTTAGTATATATATTTTCCTTTAAATAATAATGTGTTTGATATCTTTCATCACACACACTAAAATGAAGGCCATGATATATTATTAAATTAAATTAATAATATATAAATATCCTTATTATAAAAAATAATATATATATATATATATAAATGATATAAAATATTAAAATTATTAAAATTATAAAATTAGTATAAAATAATAACATAACACTTAATGTTTAAGAAGGTCATTTTTAAGTAAAAGAAGTTGAACTTTCTATTTTTTTATTTTCTATTAAAAGTAAAATAAATATTTGTTTAGAAATATAATTATATTAAATTAACTTTATTTTTTAATTTTATAATATCAAAATTTACTTAGTATTAATTTTTGTGTAATTATTGAAAATATTGTTTTTTAGTTGAAAATGTGGTTTTTAAACAAATTATAATTTTAATGACTTTATCATTATATAAGAATGAACTAGAAGGTTATAAAACCATTTAAGTGATAAAATATGAAACTAAGAAATAACATTATTCATTTGAAATTATTATTTTATCTTAGAAAACCCATTCCCAATATTTTTTAAAATAAAATTAAAAGGTTACTTTAATAAAGAAAATTGTTTTATATATTTTCATTAAATTAATTAATATTTTTTTAAATTTGGTTATTGATTGATTTTAATGTAACATAAAATTTATTTATTTTATAATAAATCAATTACTATTATTAAAATCAGTAACCATCAAAAACTTATCTTATATAAATATATATGTTTCCAGTTTAAAAACATTCTTTTATTAAAAATAATTACGTGTTATGTGTGTTTAATTTAAAATCATCTGTTCACATATTTATGAAATTAATTAGATTAAATTATGGATAAAATTATATTCAAAATGGCTAAATTTGGTGGTAATGGTACTATAATTTTAGTAATAAAATAATTGACATGATAAATATTTAATTAAAAGTAATAGGCGCTTAAATAATTAATCTAAAGGGGATAAAATTTTCCTAAGTTTATACGACCTTTATAACTTCTAGAAACCATTTTTTTTTGTAAATTATTACCCAAATTTCTCACCAACCACACCACACCTAAATAACCTAACTTTAATGCACTTCTACTCTTACCCCTTACTTAACAGTCTTTTTCATGGAAATGACCCTTTTCTTCACTTATAAAAGGATAACACTTCCACCGCTTCCATACCTCACCTCTTATTATAATTAATTTGTGAAAATATTATTATTTTTTAATAATATAACCCTATACCATTAAACATTTCCTTTGTACACCCTTAATTTTCCTAATCCATTTATTTATAGGAATAGTTTTAAGGAAAATCTAAGTCTCCAACGTGAGTGTTTCTTCATATTAATATATCATTATTTTTTTAAACAATTATATATTTATTCCATAAATATATTAATATAATGAATTAATTATAATTTATATACTTAATATACATTATATTTATTTAATAATAATTATCCATCCTCATGCATCCTCTAAGAAAAACAAAAGCATCAATCCTACATTGTGTGGACTGTCGCCTCCCCGATATGATGCAGTTCTTTTTTCATCACTGCCTCTTATTAATGGAATTAAAGATGGGGTTGATGAATAATTATGTATTTTAAGTAACTTATACATTTATTAAATGACCACCTTTTACATTTACCATAATTTTGTCCATTCATTAAGGAATGAGATCGTTAATCATATGTATGTGTGGATTACCACATCCATGAACAATGTGTATTATTTTTCTTAACCACAGAACATGGATGGAAATAAAAGGGAAATTAATGAAATAATAGTATTTTTATAAAATTATTATGATTATTAAATTATAAATTATTTTACTTTTCACCTCCCACCCATTTTATGAAAAATTAAATTATCGATTGTGTGTATATGCAAATTACCACCTCCACGTAGCGATGCACTTTATTTTCCATTACCACCAATCATGGATGACTTTAAAAATTATTTAAATGTATAAAATAATTATTTAAAACACAATTTATTTTATATAGGTTTTTAATATATTTTAAAAATAAACATAACCATGGTCAACATTCTAAGAGATTCATATAAAAATCAACCGAACCACCTCGAGTAACTGACATGAGTGTAAATGATTTAATAAATGAGAAACTTATGATAATAATTATAACTTTGTAAATTAATTATATATGAATAATTTTATTATAAATGTTTTTAATAAACTTAATTTTATGATTTAGGATGTTAAGTTCATGTTCATAATGATTTCAGACACAGGTAAGGGTTTCACTTCAAAACTTCTTTCTTTGAGACACATATTATTTTATGCACCTAATTTATTTTAAATGGTTTATATACTAAAAAATGGATATTTCATATCATGTATTATAATTATTCATGGTATTTTAACTTCTAATTCTTGATATAATTCTTTCATGGTGTTTTTATTAGAATGTTCTTAATCTATAATGGATTTTTATCTCAAACTCCCTTTATTGAAACACATTTTACTTTATGAACCAATTTAGTTTTATATGGTGTATATTATGACCAATTGATATGTCATCATAAAGTATATTTTATTCATGTTATTTTAGGTTTAGTTTCATTCCCTTTATCCTTAAAGTGTTTTGATTAAAGTCTTACTCAAGTTGTAATGGTTTTCTCGAATCAAGTTCTTTTTCAAGTGAGTTGTGAAATCTATTATTGATTTTGATATTCCATGTATATAATTCCTACCATTATATTTTCAAAGGTATTGTTATTTTTTATTTGAGTATATTATTTCTATTCATTAATATCCTCCCATTTGATGAAATTCTTTCTCAAATAAAAGCACAATGTTGATAAGAATAACTCATATAATTTTCAATGGATGTTTTTGTTCTATGTTCACATTTTATCTATCAAAAGTGTGATATATAACCCAAATATTTTTCATCTCAAGTGACTTTAAAATTTACCTTAACCTCTTTTCAAATTAATTTTTTATTATCCTTTTTACGATCTGGGTTTCATAAAAGGGGTTTGAAGTATTTTTGACATTTTCCATATGGATAGTTTTCAAAAACGTTTTCCCTACAAATTAATATTATAAATGTTTTAAAAAGTAATCAATTGTTTTTTTTTCAACTACATATTATTTCTTTAAAAAAATAAAAGAAAATTATTTTTAACGTTTTCCACATGGGTCATTTTTTATGGAAGGAATCTATTTTACATGTTTTTGTTTGAACATATCTTTCTGTCACCTTTATTTCTTTCTTCTCATGGTTTAATAAAATATTCATTTTTAAATGTTTTTAAAGGAAAAAATGCTTTCTTATTTTCAAAGAAATTTTCTTAATTCTTCTAAGAGTGTTTTTATCTATGTTATATGCTTGATCAAGGGTATTCTTTAAATAATACAATCCACCTTATTTATTTGGAGAGCTTATAAAATTTTCTTTTACATTTATGTTACAATCTGTCACTACTTTTTTCTTGCCCAGTCATCTATTTATATAGGCATAATTTACTTCCAATGCTTTCCTCTATGATTTCCATATGCCACATTACTTGATTGAAGGGGTTTCACCTAGATGACCAATACATTGATTTATTGGGGAAATTGTTGCCTAAATTGTCTATTAATTTCATATAAATTGTAAATAAAATATTCGTATTCATATTTATTGATCAATGTTTAAGTAGAATAATGCTAAAATTAATTGTATACCCATTTATTTTCCATGGTTTTATCATGTCATGTTTATTGATTAAATCATGAAAGATTCCTTAGAGAACCACTTGAAAAGGATATAAAACCCATTTTATTTCCTTGGGTTTTATGATATGTTGATTGAAATCATGTGGCATATATATGTATGATTTTTCATTATAATGGGTGTGATTAGATAAAACTCCAACGTGTTGGGTAATTATAATCTCTCATGATAAGCTATGTATGATATTAGAGAGAAAACTTAATCTGTTTTGATGGAAAAGAGAGTAATACTTGGAATATGATAATGGATTAGGGAGTTATAATTAGAATATGATTTCCTAGGAAGTAATCCTTTACATATACTTATGATATCATATTTATGTTGTTGTCACATTATCATGTTTCTATGATCTTATGTTATGATAAATGTTTAATCCATGTATTTAAGATATCACATCTTTATTCATTGCTATCAAGCTTATGAACATTATCATTATGATATAATGTTGCGTATCATGTCTCTAATGTTATGATTTATTATCATGTTTACCCTTATTGAGCATTTGAGCTCATCCCTTATTATCTTTACTTTCCCTAGGTTATGAAGAAAGTGTTAGGTGTGATATTCCTAGAAGGTTATCTTGTGTGGATAATTTTCAGGTGATTTTGAAGACCCGTTATATATTTACTTACTTCTTATATAGAGTAAGGAAAGTGATCATTTGTTAAGACGACTTGAGAATTATTAGTCTATTCTTTGTCCTAACTCTCCAAAAATCTAAAATTAATGGTCATTGGTTTTTAAATGTGAGAAAGATATAGTAATAATAGATGTGTATCAATCCAATGTTTCAATTTATGTGTTTTTAGTACCGAATTTGGGAGTATTGGTCTAGGGGTGATACACATTCTATATCATGCCTCTTTTTATAGAAAAATAATGAATGAAGAGGTTGATTGGATATGTAGATCTAGGAATAATGATGATGAGGACATACCAATGAGATTAAAAGTAGAATTTTACCACCTATCATATGGATCAATAATTAGGAGAAGAAATCAAGTCTTAAGATATCAGGATCAAAGTGCTAGAAATCAAAACTAACAAGTTGAAAAGACTAAACAAATGGCTTATCGAAGTAACCACTTATTTAAGGGAGAAAAATTATTCCCAAGATGAAGAGATGAAAGTGATGTACATAAATGTGGGAAAACTCAAGACTGAACCAATTGGGAATAATCTAAACTCAAAATAGGTTCATAATTTTAAAAAACATAAAGATGAAATTTTTGGACACCTGTTGAAATTGGTAGAGTAAAAGAAAAGGAAAAAACAAGAGAAGGCATGTCTTAAAGTCTATATTTCTCAAATGAACAAGAATATGAAGGAGTAAAGTGACATCTTGTAAAAAATTTCTAATGAACTGGAGTATTAGATGTATACTGTGAATGCATTCAAGGAAGTTCTAAATGATCAACTTGAGACAAAAGGAAAAAATATCCAATAGTTATAAAAGGATTTAATCCCAACCACTAAAGAATAGGAATAATATAGTTCCAAGGGTAATCCTAAACTAAAATATAATTTACATTTATTATAATACTATCCTTCAATAGGTGATAGTGAATTGAAAGGAAATATGCCACATCTGAGGAAAATCATGATAATATTTTTATGTCTCAATAGCCATTTAATATTGTAAAATTCGGTATTTGCTACAGAGAAACTTCTTCAAGGAAGGGAAAGAATAGAAACATGAATAATCTCATAAAAATGAAATATTTAATAGATATTGGAAACAACCTTAAAATAATTAATATATGAGAATGTGGAAACTATATAATACCCATAATAAGGTTTAAAAACATGTTTTACTTTTGTGGGATGCATAGAAACATTTCTAGTTTTTTGCTATGGCATGGGAATATATTAAATGTTGTGAATATAGAGAGGGGTTTGAAATATAGTGTTCCCAAGAACAAAAAAAATTATGGATATCATTCTAATAATTCCTATCATAATAACCACGCCTCAAGAGAATATTTTAGAGAAAATTTAACAGGGATTAAAGGAATAAATTAGTATGAATGTAATGATAAATCAATCCCTATGAGAAATAAATTTCAAGGGTTTTATGAAGAATATATCCATATTAAAAGTAATGAGAAAATGATTCCTAAATATGTTTCTAAGGAAAAAACTTATTAGAGAGAAAAAAAAGTATTGGTAAACCTAAGAAGAGTACACATGTTTTAAAAACTAAAAAGGAACATGAGAAATGAATATCCCAAGACAACACATGTGTTGAAAAGTATAAAAATGATTTTAGGGGTAGATTGAGTAGTAATAAGATATAAAAATTCAAACTGTACTGGGGAAGGAAATAATTAGAGGTCAGTTATCCAAGGGAAAATAGGTCATGTTTTAGTTTTTAAGAAGTGAACAAACCCAAATAAGTGTAGAAGATATTGTATTAAATTAAATTTGATTAAAATATAAAAATAGACTCTAAGATAAAGGATAAAGGGAAAATGATTATCCATAGTGACTCACTAACCTCCTAAATTGAGGAAAATATAAAGCACCCCTCTCCCCATACACTTTAAACATTTATAACATGTTTTAAAATGTGAATTATTTATTGGGAGATATAATCTATTGGGTAAGTGTGCTCAAAAGTACATGTGTATGAAATGAAGGAAGTTCTTTTTTAATCTAAAAAGTGCATGAAACAAATTACAATCATTAATATTTCAATACCTATTTGATATCAAGTTTTAATAATGAATTCAAGGATGAACTTGTATCATCGAGTAGATTAAATTAAAAATATGGAATATGAAATCTATATGTTAGAATGAAATTCATTATTGAATTTAGAGTTGTTTAGAGAGCATGAATTGAAGAAAAAAGAGATGTCAAATTATTCTTAAAAAAACCACTTAGTATCATGATAAATCTGATATATTACAATTGGTATCATATTGAGTTTGGTATTGTTTCGTAGTTCCTGGAAATGTGTATTCTATTTTAAGAATCACTACTTCTAGGTGGTTTCCATTGGATTTATTCATGGAATCGAAAACATCCAACATTTATTTATCCAAAAGGGACATACTTTCCAAAGGCAGGTGTTTGTTATGTTTGAACTTTATGATACTTAAGAACATGCATTGGTTGAGAGGATGGGAGGTCGGACTCATCAATCCCTTTTGGGGGAAATTATTTTCTACTCTAGGACTCTCTTTATAAATTAAAGATATTTTCATGAATCATTATTAATTAACCAATTATAACACATGTTTCTCTTGGAATTTTCAATCACTTATTAACATGTGTGAAATTTAGAATCATATATATGTATTCGAGGTTCTTCATTAATGGATATATCAATATGTATTCAAAGTTCTCCATCAATGGAATCCTCACATATACTATTTATAGATTATTTTAATCATCGTTATGATGATACTGGTTTTTAATCCACTCAGTGGGGCACTCTGGAATTTATTGCTGTCTAGGGAGACAAATGTTTGTTTTGATATTGAGATCATACCCATAAAATGGGCTACTTACATATCCTTGTGAAAGGAATCGGAACCCTCATAGTTCAGTGCCACTTAATGGGACACATCATACCTTTTAAGGTCATGTGATAAAGACCTAGCCAAACAATTTAATGTCATGTGGTAAGGACATCTAAGAGAAAGGTGATTAGTCAAAGATTGGCATGGGACTTATTCCAATTCAGCCCAAGGAACTTGGAGAGGATATGGGTTTCCAAGTAATATTAAACCCTATTGGGAAGATTGCCTAGGAAGAACATGGTTGATTTGAATTGTTGGGTTTGAACCTCAAGGAGGCTTCCAATGCATCCCATGTGGATGGGAATCAAATCCCATGTAGTTCGATGAGTCTCTTAGGAGAGTATAGTCCTTTGAGAGAAATGATTTTGGGATTAATTATTGAAAAGGATGCCTTGGTGATTTGGGGGTTTAATTTGGGGATTATTCCAAAAGAGGATGCTCAGATTAAGGGAATTAGGGTTGGATTCCTGAAAAAGATATCTAATGATCTCAAGCCCTGATAAAGGCTTCCTACGTATCAAAATTATGTTGGGAATCAGAGTTCTCATAGTTTATTAATTGTGTTGGGGATTATTCATAAGATCTACCCATTGGAGGGGAGATGATTGGGTGAACCCTTTTGAAAGGGCACCCTTTTGAGATCGGGCCTTCAAGTTGGCGTCCTACGTATCTTGGTTTGAATAGGAATCAGAGTTCTCGTAGTTCAAGTAAGGATTGTGAAAATGTTGTGATCATGAACAATATTTAAGCCCACATGAGTCATGCTCGGTGTAAAAAACAAGGGGATGTCAAAAATTCAAAAAAGGCACCCACACTTTTCCTCCTTTACTAGTGGAAGAGGGCGTGCCTATGACGATGACAGTGGATGAGGGAGAGGCGACCAGGGAAGAGGGAAAGGCAACGAGCCTTCCCTCTATTAACTTTACATTGGACAAGTGTCCAATGTAAGAAAGGAGTGAAGGTGAAGGAAGTAGAGAGGAACAAGACTAAAACCTCTTACTTGAAAGGTTAAGGGAATACACTAGAATGGGTTCCCTTGTGGATCTCGGTAGGGGAGGGTGACTTATCCTTTTTTTAAAATGAAATTTAGGTGTGAAACATACCTTCCCTACCAGAGAACTAAGGTTCTGGGTCTTAGAGATGAAAATGGGAGGACATAACCCAAACCCTAATCCTCCAATCCATGAACTTCACAACACTAATCCTTGGAGAAAGGTCCTTGTGACTATGGATATACAAAACTACAGATATTTTATGAATCCTAACCCCATTGTGAAAAAAATTTGGTAAACCTCTGACTATAGATATACAAAACCAAATAAGAGACATGATGATGTTCCTTTCCCAAAGGTTTGATAAGTCAGGAGGTTTTAGTGGAGGTCTCAATAGAATCCCTTTCAGACAAAGGATCCAATGAAGAATAAGCCTTGCCATTAATGGATTTGAGGAGGGATTTATGGCTTGTAGATTGAAAAGAGTAGGTGGATAAAAGGGGGGTGCCCAATTAGATACTAACACACAAGTATGGGCGTTCAAGTAGGCTTGGGTGAACTGATGTTCACTTAAGTGACAAAAAACATGGATGTTAATACTTGGGAGAGACCTGACTCAATCCTTCAAGAGTATTCATAGTTATTCCCAGAAGTGGGGTGCTCAAGTTCTTGTGAGAGTAATAGGTGGTACACAAGTGTTTCTGATTTAGGGAGGTTGGGAACTATAGGTGCGCAAGTGTTATGGATTTAAAACACTAAAATAACTTAATTCCTAAGATCATCCTTCAATTCCTCTGCTTTAGGTGTCAAAGAACTACCTTGAAAGATTTGGAAGACTTGGGTAAACCACTTGGGAGACCAGATCAGCAATTAGGATTTAGGGAAATTCATTTATACAAATGAAGGTCCAAGGGTATATTTATAAGAAAAAATAGGTCCCTGGGAAAAATGAGATTTGGGTGCACAAGTGACTTGCGCGCCAAATTATGGTACACAAGTACCTTACACACCGATGATGTTTGGCTAGACTAAGGCGATCCAATGTTCAAGCCTTTGCAAACCCTGATTTTCTTCAGGTGTTTTCTCCTCTTTTTTCTAAGGTATTTCCCTTTTTCATTTTTAAACTATGTGAAGGAAAAAAGTGTCAATAAAATACCTCCCTCAAAAATGGATTCATAATGAAAAGATGATCCTATATTGTGGTAAAGTAATGAATAAGAAAAAATAGGGGATTGTGGCATGAAAGTTTCATTGAGAAAGTTAAATGGGGCACACAAGTGGTAGAGTGCATGATTATGGAATGAATGGTGACTGAAATCACTTATATATATCGGATTCACTTTTGTAAAAATTCTCATGACTTTTGGAAATCCATCTCACGGCACACAAGTCCTTTCATTCTGATGCTCCTGCTTTAATCGTGATTCTTCTACATTTTTTTTCATTTGTGTGCCAGAACTAGGGATCCATACTTGTGTGTTGATTTATAGTTGTGCTCCAAGTGAATACTTGAATGCCTTAATGCCTTTGTCATTTTTTCTCAATACTTTTGTCAGAACATCAAAAATGAACTTACTTTAAAGATGATTTTTGATCTCTTTTATAGGTTCAATGTCTCCCAAAAGAATCATAACCGCTGATGAATTGGCCAGTAAGAGGATTTATGACATTATGAACATTTTCATTCATAACTATTTTGACGTCTGTGACACCAAACTCCTAGAATTGGAAAAATATATGAAGAAATATCACTTCAATTTTCCCCAAATCACTTATTTGACTTTGTATATTTATGGTCATTTATAGGATGTCAATATTCCAGACCTGAAGAACTATATTCCACTTTCTTGATTTCAAGACTATACCAAATTCTCATCTACCAATGTTTCTGTTGGGGGATCATATACTAATTATGGGACAGAAAATAAGGCTTATATCATGAACCATAGCCCATGTGCTCTAGATTTGAAATAATACACACCGAAGATGCAACCACACTGTTATTCATCCATATTTTGAGATTATCAGATGGATCAATCTAAAGGATGGAAGAAAAGTTGGGATTTATGCCTAAAAGGGGGTTTAAAACCTACATGGATGTGGGCATATTGGGTGCGCAAGACATGTGTAGAATTTAAAGATGACTTAAAAGGTGTTTGGATTTATGAGGCTATATGGGTTGGGAAAACCTATGTGTATAGGAATGAAGATTTTGTGCCAGAGTTACTAAGACGATGGAGTCCAGAAACTAACTCTTTCCATTTGACACATGGAGAATTATGCATCATTTTTTGGGATTTCTACAAGATATCTGGAGCTCCAATCCTTAGAGATATATATGATGAGTTTATTCCCCCCAAGGTGACTTGTAATGACTCATAGAATATGCCATACTTGGTTTGTGAGTTGATGAAAATATTTTATAAACTCAAGAATGAGACGACCACTAAGTCCCACACAAGAAGGGATATTCATCCCGAGGATTGGATGGAAATATTCCTAGTAAAGAAGAAGGAAAAAGGTCCCACCTGCACTCATCTAAACAGCTATCCAAAGGCAAAGAAGCGAGGTACACCTAAAACTTTTTTGGGAAACATTATAGAAAGGAGAGTTTGACAAGTGGGGATATGAAGTCAATTCCAAAATTCCTACAAAGACACATCTGGAAGGTTTCCTGGCCATGTGGCTTAGTGTGTATTTATTACCAGTTCAGGATTCCAAAGGCGGCTTGAGGCCAGGAACTTTTTTTATTTCAACCAAGCTGGCTGAGAGAAGGATGGTAGGGTTGGACACTTCTATTTTGGAAAAGATTCATAGGAGATTACTGCATTTTATAAAGGTAAGTATCCTTTTAGAATAGCAGGACCATTCTAAGTGTTATGGGGGTCGATCTCTACTCATTTCAGAACTTATTCTGTGAAAAGTGGGGTATAGGTCTTTGGAAGTTATTTATGAACATTTTTTAGGCTTTCTATGGTATTTCAACTTTTTCTCTGAATGCTTATGATATCAAGGGAAGGTTGAGTATACATATAGAATTTCATCTCTTCCCTTATGGGAATCCACCTATGGGGAAATTCGTTGATTATGGGACGACCAATTTAGAGCTAAGGGAATACATGTTAGCTTGAAGAGACAACACATTGTCCATCAAGATTGACGAAGAAATCATATGTGAGGCCTATTATCATATTTTTGAATCAATTAAAATGTATGTAAAAAATTAATGTATCCCCCCTGTGCATGTCAGATTAGATAAACATCCGATGGTTTCCAAACAAATATGGTTGATGACATTTGTGGAGAAGACTGGGGAAATATTAAAATTACCTTCTGTTGATGCAATAAGCAGATTAACTATCTGGTATACTGAAAAATGGGTCACATCATACCTTGAAGGGGTATTAAACCATGCTGTCTCTCAAGTGGGGACAAAGATAAGTAGTAAGAAGGAACCCCTTAGTTTGGAAGGTAATTATTCATCACCAGGGGTTGACTCACTAGAGTCAGAGGGTGGGGGTGACGAGGCTCTAAATTCACCAAAGTGACCTCGTGCAAGATATAATCAACCTGTTAGAGTTAAGAGAGCCACCCCATCGATCCCTACTGAGGCTGTACTGAGGTGATCTAGTCACCATCATTTCGAAGAGTGACAAGTCCCATTTTCTCATCCCCCATCTATGACTGCAGGAATTGAGAAGAAACTTAAATCCAATACTATTGGATCCTTTTCACAACCCTCTAGAATGTACTATGAAAATATATGACCAGAGGCTGTTCAAACATGAAAAAGTTTATATTGTGATGGTGAAACCATGTAGATAGATCTATGTGAAGGGCTGTGTATTCCAGGAATAGGGGATCTATGGGGTTCTTTTGATATTTTATTTAAGAACAATCTTGATGAAGTGAGAACTTACATCCGAGAGCTATAAATTCCCATATATGAAACCGATGAATCAATTCCCACCACGAAGCAGGTGAATGAAATGATATATTGTGGTACCACTGAAGGGATTGATCTTTCTTTAGATGAAGAATGGCATGATTTTTTGGATCCTGAAGATTTAAGTTTCTTTTTTCTCACATTCTCTTCTTCTTTACAATTTGAATTTAGTCAAAGTGTTGTTACTCATGGGAAACATCATCTTAACTTGTAGTTGGCTAAAGGAAAATCGACTGAAGTTCCATCGCCATGATATAGACTAAGTGGAACTTCTCTTGAAGCTACTGGATCACCCTGTGAATTGGGAGAAATATCTCCAGGGCAATAGGCCATGGAGGATGAGGTAGAAAGGGAATTGCAGTATCCAATACATGTTTTTGGAGATAATGGTGAAATTACTCCTAAGAAGGAAAAGAAAAAAAAGCATCAAAGAAATAATACCATGGTTAAATGATTTCTCAGTAGTGGTAAGCCTTCCTAATAACACAAATTTTATCCTTATTCATGAAAAAGTGTTTAAAACTCTTGGAATTACAGGAGCTTCTTCTATTTCTTCTCTAAAAGAAAATACTGATAAGCTTCAAGGAACTATAGAGGGTGCTCTTGAACGGGAAAAACTTCCTACTAACCCGATGGTTCTTGAAGAGGTATTAAGGCTAAAGGAACCAACATCTGTTCCTAGGAATACTCATGTTCCTACTATCAGATGATAGGAGGCCTCTGGTAAATCAACATTTCTTTATAAGACATAAAATGTGACAACAAATGACTCCATCCTGTAATACTTTAGGTTTATCACATGCACTAGAACATCCTACGACAACTGATAATGACCCCAAAATTTTTTTTAATGAAGATATTCAGGTTCCAAGGTTGTCGGAGGATGGTTGCGAAGCAAACATGCCGAGTGTTCCCACAGGTGAGACTAACCTAGGATCTAGGATATCATTGGATGCTATGATGAACCTCAGAATGTCTTTTGAATAAGTATTAGAACATGTTAATATACCAAATTCTTTAGAATATTTTGAATTTCCTTGTATATAATCAACTGGGCATGAGTTTTCATTATTCGTCTTATTAATCTTCTTGTGATTAAATTTGGAAACATGATTGGTTGAAATATGCAGTTCTATCTAAAGAAACCATTGCCGTGATGATTCCTGAAGGAAGTTTTGACATTAATGTCAATCCTACCATTACAGAGACATTGTCTTAGGTGAATCTTGAGACATAGGATCTTCTTGAGATTCATTTTGAGGATCCTGATCAAATTAAAGAGAGCATTTCCCACCCAGAGACATCAAACAAAACCATTGAAATTGATAATATTGGGGAGGAGTCTTCTCAAGCTACTGACCTACTATTAGGTAAAATATATTGATATTTTTGTTGTAATCACTTTTTTTATCTCTTAAAACTATCTGTAACCATAATTTAATTCACTATACAGGGCTATCAACTTCAATGGCTAGGTCCGAAGGTGAAGCCTCTGCATTAGCTCAAACAATATTAGAAGGTGAAGAAACTATTTTCAAGAAATGAGAAGAAAAAGGAACTTATTTAAGTGTATTTATCCCAGAATATGTCCCTCCTTATGATAGTGATTCTAAATCTGACCCAGAATTGAAAAAGGCCCTTCGTTTTTCACGTCACAAGGCATGTAAGAATATATAGAAAATAATATATGAAATGCACCTTGAGAAACTTCTTTTAAGAATTTCATGAATTTCATCTCTATTTATCACACTGGTATTTGGCAGTTTTGAATATCGTGAAATTTATACCGTAGTTAAAGAGATTACAAAAAAGAGGGAGAAAAAGTAGAAGCTTCGGTAAGATCTGATGAAAACTAAACTGTTGATCAACACTGAAAAATTCCAAGCAGTGCTGTCCCGAGATGAGGCCAATCATAGTGAAAATTTTAAAGAACTGAAGTATAATATTAAAAGAAATACTGTTTAATAACTGCATCTTCAATAGAAATTAGATATTATCATAGGGGAGATTAACTAGCTTCAAAAATCAATGGGAGAAGTCCAAAAGGATGGTGAAAAATCCATTGTAGATGCTAAGGAAGCACTTCATCATGCTGAAGAGAACAAAGCTGGTCGGGTGAAAAAACATCAATAGGTAACTGATGGGGCTCAAGAGGTTATTGACCAAATGATAAGTTATGTAGAAACCCTTTTGTGATTTCTAACAAAAGAGAGACTCCAGTTTGTGGATGTTCCTCTGTGAATTTTTTTACTCACAAATGAAAATCATTTCACCTTTAATCATCTTTTTTTTCATTCTTGCTAGATTTTTTTACCCAATACAATGGGCCTAGTAAGCATAGTTTTATTTTTACTAGGTTTATACAAAAAACCCCAAAATATTTGTATATTTTGACTTTATATTGCTCAATATTACCTAAACCATACAAAATGTACATTTAGTGAGTTGGGATTCAACTTTTGTCCAGAGTTCCCTTTGCGGGTTCCCAATCTGGTGAGTACCACATATCTTGTTGTTGGCAATTTAGAGTCATGCATGTTGGACTATAAATGTATAGTGTTTAAGGTTGAACAGATTTGACCACAAATTTTGAAATTAGATCCCAAACAAGTCTCAGTGGCTAAGAATTACTATAATATTATTTAAATATTTCCAAGGGGAATCTTGAGCCATGATTTTTATGGTCACCAAATCTAAAACTTGTATAATCATAAAGGAAGTATCTTCCAAGAATGAAGTTACCATTATTTGAAAAACCTATTATGGGGGCTGTATTATGTAGGACCGACTAGGGAAAATTCTACATAGCCAAATAGTGTAATATTTTGACTGAAAGGCCTATTATGTAGGCAACTTTATGCAAGTCCACCTAAGGGCATGTACTACATAGTCAGGAAAAAAGAGATCTTAGGAATTTAACATTTTATTGTTCATAGACAAAAGAAAATAATATTTGAGTGACTCAAGACCATAGTGGGTGTTTTTTTCCAAGGAAATGGATTTTAAGAATAAAGAGTCATCTATGCTAACTTATTTCATGAATAGGAAAATAAATTCTAAAAAAATTTGGGGTATAAATAATGGTTAAAATTTGTCAGAAAAGAGAATTTATGATATCATTGTTGACGCTCCTTTCATCACAGAGTCTAAAGATTGGAAAAAAGGAATATTTTAGCTCAAAGTAATTCAACCTTTGGACAAAATATCAAAAAATGAAAAAGGAAGGAACAAGGAGAACATTTCCCATAGCTCGCGCAAGTTCTACCATGGTCGCGCAAGTACAATTGAACGCCGAAGTTGGTCGCGCAAGTACACTTGCACGCCACCCAAATAGTCGCGCAAGTGACTTACGCGCCATTTTTGAAAACTGCCGAGGGTCTCCAGCAGCCTATAAATAGACCCTCTGGGCCCCCCATTTAAGGAGGAATTTTTCCAGAATTTAGATACAGAGCTCTGAACGCCCAAGTCTCTTATTCAAGTCATCCGAACACTTCTAAGGTAATTCTTTACCTAGAATGGGAAGTCTAAACAAGTGGAATAAGGACTAAGTGTTAGAATTCACTAACACTTTCATGCCTATGTGTTTTACCCTTAAGGGAAATGGACACACTTGTGTGCCTCCTTAACTATTCATTAAAACTTGCACGCCACTATTCTGGAAGTACCTCGGGATAATTCTAAAGGATTTGATGAAGGATCGCCCAAGTATTACCCTACTGGTTCACAGTCGCGCAAGTACCCATGTGCCACGTAGGTATACCTGTGCGAACACGACTTGAGCACCCACGCAGTACCTGTGCGCCTCCCAGGACTTGCGCGTCCATCTCTTTTGGGTGCCCTTCCTACCCATTTCACCTCTCTTATGCCATTTCACCTTTCCTATTCAAGATTCAGTCTTCAAGACACTCTTCAAATCCATTTATGGCATGTTTTCTTGATTGACTTCCTTATCTGAAAAGAGTTCTGTGGAACATCTCTCAAAACTTAGTGATTTTTAAATATTTATGTCACTAAAGTTAGAGAGTTCATTCCTTCAAACTCATCCTTTAAGATGATAGAATCCTTAACCTGGGCCTCCTTTTCAGGAGTAAGCCCCAATCCAAATACTCATTAATTTGGGAATCCTCTTTAGGAGTAATCCCCAAGTCCTCTTAACCTAGGACTCCTTTTTAGGAATAATCCCCAGTCATAATTCCCCAAATTTGGGCATCCTCCTCAGGAGTAAGCCCCAAGTCCCTTAATTTTCAAATACCTTTAACCTGGGCCTCCTCCTTAGGAATAAGCCCCAGTCTTAATTTCTCTTAACCAGTCATAATTCCTTTTTATCTGGGCTTCCTTCTCAGGAGAAAAACCCAATCATAAGTCTCCTTCTAACTTGGGAATCTTCATTAGGAGTAAGCCCCAAGATTAGAGTATCCAAATCTCCATGAAGCACACATACCTTTATGGACCCTCTTCATGGATTTCTTCCTTGAATTAAATCTTAATCCTCATCTATTTTGGGCAGTCATACATACATAAATCCCACATCATTGCATCTTTCATGACACAATTGTCTGGTTTCACCAATACCTCTTATTTCTAACACCGAGCATGACTCATGTGAGCTTAGAGTGTAAAATTAATCATGAAATCTTTCTTTGAGCCATCAATCATGCATAAACATCATACTCCCTTACTCAAACTACGTGGTCTCTAATTCCTTTTCCAAAAAAAAAGGATACGTAGGTAGCCCATCAGTAGGTACGAT
This sequence comes from Viscum album, assembly GCA_963277665.1. Lineage (NCBI taxonomy): Eukaryota > Viridiplantae > Streptophyta > Magnoliopsida > Santalales > Viscaceae > Viscum > Viscum album. Next base: position 412,046,872 of record OY728130.1, read on the forward strand.
CCCAACTCTGAAATAATCCATGTCATTTTGAATGACAATAAACTTCAAGTGCCCCACTGAGTGGATTTAAAACTAGTATGGTCATCATAATGACCAAGAGACTTTTATGTACTGAAGGATACCATTGACTAAGAATCTCTAACAAATACAAATGATTATATATCGATGAAGAACCTCGAATACATATAAAAGATTCTCCAAATTTCCTACATATCAATCATTGATTGTCAGATCTAAAGGAAAGCTCATTTTATACTTGGTAATATAATAAGGATGCACGAACTAACTTAAATATATAAAGAGAGTCCCGGAGTAGACAATAATTCCCCTTAAAAAGGTGTGATGAGTCCGACCTCCCATCCTCTCGACCAATGAAAATTATTAAGCTTCATCAGTCCACAAATAATGAGCACCTACCTTTGGAAAGTAGGTCCAAATGGATATGGAATCATTGGATGTTTCCAGTTCTATGAACAAACCCATTAGAAACCTATTGGAATGTTTGAACCTTTAATTAATGAGGTCATCCCCAATTCTAGAGGAAACAAAAAATGGTGAACCCGACGTGAATCCTTAACCAAGTTAAAATGATGTTTTTATATTTGTTAGGCCCCTATTTAAACTCAATGAGATGGCCAACAAAGCAATCAATGACATATTTTCTCATCCAAAAGATGTAGTGTTTGGAATTATCTTGATTATGTCTATTATATCAAACAGGCAGTCTTTTTCCAAGATCTTCTGCATTTCTATAATGTCTTATCTTAAGTTCACATCTGTGAATACGTCTGCCATGAAAACCTCTACTGAGAATGCTACTGCTGCTAATCCTGCTCGATCATCGTCCGCTCTGAGGATGACATCACCTAGTCAGCGTCTTCAACGCTGGGTATCAAATGTGCTGGTTAAGGAGTACCATCAAAACGGTACTATTCCAACTCTGGAGGCTGCTCGAAAAGCCCTCCAAGTCAATAATTCAACCTGGTCGTCTGGACAACGATGACTAGTGATCAAGAATCAGGAGGTGCTAACCACCGTCTGCAACTGTTTCGGGTCGTTATCCCCGGGACGCAATCACTATTCACTCCCATATTTTGGAGAGGTGAATGAGCAGGTCCCTCAGGACCTTAATTCAAGGAAGAAGGAGTCCTTCCTGAGGGATCCCATCAACAATCACCTCCAGACTCGTGCGGTAGTGCAGCCTCAACATGATGAGGGTATCGAATCCAGGCGTTCGGCTCAGGTTCCTCGAACCTGAGCAGGCAAGATGAATCGCCGGAGGTTAAATCTGGTCAACAGTGAAAAATTTCTCATCTCTGCCATCTCCGGAGAAGTCCACCAACCTAACTTGGTGGCAAGAAACGAGTGGGCATATACACCTATCCGTTTTAATTCTGCTTCTCAGCAGACTCGTCTGGAAGCATCATGGAAATCCCGACAGGCAATTCTGGCGGAGTACTATAGGCAGGAACATACACCTGTTTATACGTCATCAGCTAGTCAGCAGGCTCGTCAGACTACATATGATGGATCTCGTCAACCACGTTCGGTGAAGTATAATCAGCAGACACATACACCTGCTAGTATTGATCAAGCCTACCAACAGTCTCACTTGGTAGCACTCAGAGAAGTCAGTCGGAAAGCTCTGGTGACAAATAGAAGGAAAAATCAACTCTCTGCCCCCACAATTGAGTACTATCATGATTCAATGATAGGAAAAGGAAGACAAGAGCAGGCACACATACCTACTCAAAGCACGGAATGGACATATATCCCCGTTCCGGCAGCTGAAGTCACCAAGCACATTCTGTCAATGGTGAAAGAGCAGAAGCAAATCCCTGCTCATATTCTGGATGCCTGCCAGGATATTATAACAGCTTCAACAACATATCAAGGAAAGACACATAAATCTATCCCTACTAGTGGAGTGACAGATCAACAGTTCACTCCGGAACAGACACACACATCTATTCCAGTCCAAGAGGGTTGTGGGGCATACTCCCCCATATCATACGAACAACCAAGTCAGGCACATACACCTGATTTGAGTAGAGATCGTCAGCCTAACCTAGCCATCTCTCCTGATCAGGCACATACACATGCTCAAAGTAGACAATTTCGTCAACAAGTGGTTTCCAAGGAGAGTAATAAGGCATCTAAGAATAAGACCCGCCCAGTACAATCAATAGATCAAGATCCAATCTGTAACAATCCCTTGCTCGATGCTGGAGTTCATGAAGCCCTCAGACAATTATCTGTTGGAATCCAAGATTCTACTCCCTCATTTCCCAATAGTGGGAACATTAATTCAGAAGGTCTTCAACAGATAATTCCTCATGAAGGCTTGATTCATGATAATTCGGTCGATCTTGAAGTTTCATCTTCAGATGAGAGATACAATAACCCTTTGTGTGGCCAGAAGAACAAGGAGCAAGAGATCTCATCTTTTTCTGTAAGCCACCATGGTTGTCCTCCCCATGATGATGAATTTCTCTGCAAAATTACTATCCGAAGTAGTGATGCACATTACCCAGAAAATACTCCAGTGGACAATGTAGTGCTGAGAAAACCTTCTTATCTTGAGGAACTTGCAAATGCGAAATCAGTCATGTCTGATGTTTCATCGCTAGCAGGTGAAATACGTTCTCAACAAGAAGATATCCTGGGGTGTAGGTCATTCTCCAAACCACCCCTTAGTCATGCATCTTATAGTTTGATCAGTGATTTCTCTACCAGTCTTGTTGAATCTGATGAAGCAACAAGTAAGCACTAGATCTGGTCTAATCAGGTAGAATAATCTTCATTGAATGATAAAAGAGGAATTACTGAACATGAGAAAACAACTAAAAAAAGGTGAAGTTCCAGTCATGTTTTGGCCTCTGGATGGCTCTCAGTATGACATTCCAGAGATATCGACGGAAGATGAAATTCATGATATTTGTCTCAACATATGGAAAACTCTTTGTCAGTTGAAAAATAAAGTATTATCTTATGATGAATATGAAAATCATGTTAAGATAATAGAAGGGTTACAACGTCAGATTGATTTGGAATCTCTATCAGTCTCTCGATATCTGAAGACTGAAAAGCAGTAAAGATCCCTTCAATGTTCATGCCTTGGTGCACTAAGAAGATTGCTCCAGTTAATTGACAATGCCCCATCTGGTATTCATGTCAGAGGATGGGGTGTTCATGGAGCACTACATTTCACTATACTCTCCAGTCAGAAAAGCCTTCCGAAAATGGTCTCATGCAATGTTATTGCTTGTGGCCGGCCACAGTCAATGGGTTTTGTTTCTAATCAAAAGCTTTCCCAAGAATAGGCCTCAACTAGTTCTTCTCAAAATCAAGAATACAGAGAAAAAGTTGTTGAATTACTCCTACATCAAGCAAATGAGAATATTTAACAAGCCTCTCGTTTGGAGAAAGCACATCATCAAGTGACAGAAGTGTCAGAAATCATCCAACGGTCTTTTGAACCGGGTGATAAAAGTGGATATTGATTGATGCATCGAGCTAATTTCCGGACTAAGGTTCACAAGATCAGGAGAGCTTTTAAGAAAGTCTCAGACAGAGCATGTCAAGAGTCACCCCAGCTTGCCAGACTGGGGACTCCTTTAACCCAACCCTTGGAATCAACAAATAGGATTCGAGGAGTTGAGAAAAGGCAGCAGGAACAGCCTGAGTCCACCAGACTGGGGAATTTTTCAAATCATCAATCCCCTCCTCAATGAAATTCGGTCTGCTCTCGATTGGGGAAGAAGCCACAAGAGGAATGAAGAGCCAAATTATTAGGAGATTCTCTCTAAATTACGGTTTGCCAAGAAGTTCCCGAGGGATCAAATCAAAAAAAGGTAATGTCTCATCAGGGGCATGGCAGAAGAAAATATCACAGAAATGATGATAGAAGGGATATGATGCGTTATGCATCAATTAAAATCATTAATGCCGTTGTTGCTGATCCTCTAGAACATGAGGCTCACTCAGGGGACTCAGATGAAGAAGTTACTACCCTAGAAGTTGTACGCACATACACCAATGAAGAAGGTGTGCGTACAAAAAATCAAAGGATTACCCAGAATCTAGGTAATACTTCAAGTAACCCACTTCCCCCTCTCCAAAAGGTAGCTAACAAGTGGAAAGTAAAGAATCAAGTGACATACCCTTCCTCTGGAGAAGGCCAATCGCTCTCACTAGAGTAGAGATTTGCAAAATAGGAGGAAAAAATGAAGGAATTGAGGAGTATGAATGTAGAATTACTTCAAGGTAGTCTTCCTCCTAAGTGTGCTAGAGTCAGTCAGCCAAAGGAGTTTGTTGCAATTACTGAGATGGATCAAGAATATCCTCCTCTATCAGTACACCCTCACAGGTCTAATACTACAGGTCAAGTGCAACAACAATTGGTGGTGTTACCATCAGTTGCAGTATCAGCCACCACATCTGTACCAGCTGCAGTCATTGCACCTGCCCAAGTCCAAGTTCAACCAGATGTTTCTCAAAATTTAATAACTACCACTGAGTCATTAACAGCTTGGTTAGAGACTATGGAAGGGAAGCGTACAAAGTTTCAACCAGAAAAGAGATCTTACCCCGAATGGGTAGATTCAATCTTTCCTCCATCAAGTTTTGGGAACCTTGTATTCCCTATTTTCAATGGATCGGGCGATCCTGAACAGCATTTGACGCATTATGTGTCTTGTTGTGATCCTATGATGGGAACTTCGGAACAACAAGAAGCAGTGAAACTCAGATGCTTCGTACGAACCTTGCAAGGACCAGCTTTTTTTTGGTACACAAGCCTGCAATATCGGTCAATTACCAGGTGGGAAGATCTTTGCCAAAAATTCCTTCTTCAGTTCAGCTCAACATTGCCAACGACAACAGTTTTTGATCTTACAAACTGTAAGAAAAGTTAGAATGAAAGGGTCTCAGATTTCATTGCTCGCTGGAAGGGATTAACATATTCCCTAAGCTTAGCACTCCCTCAAGAAGAACTATTTCCAATATGGGTGGAAAATCTGCGTGATGAATTACGCACACCGTTGATCCCTGTGAAATATATAGGAGCGTTTCGAGACCTTACTTCAATTGCTCAACAGATTTAATATTATCTTATAAAGACCAAGGATAAGGCTCGTATAATACCATCAGCTCCAGGAAGGATAATGGGTAAAGCAGAGACTGCTACAATTATGCTTAAACAAGCACCTTTACCTGCTTCTACTTCAAAACCTTCATATTCTCAAAGGGCTCCACCTCCTGAGCACCAACAACAAAGGACGTTTCGTCAAGATGATCAAAGGGATCAGAGACGAAAACAATTTGAGGATTTGAAGAGCAAAACATACTCTTTCTGAAATGAACAAGTTCTTGGTTACTTCATTTTGGATCTGGAAAATAATTTGGTTCAGTTGCCAAGGCCCAAAAGGCCAAACAAGGAAGGAGATGAAGACCGTCCCAATTATTTCCCCTTTAATCAAATTTTGGGGCATCCCATACAGAAGAGTTTTGTCTTCAAAGACCTCCTGCAAAAGATGGTCGACTTGGGACAAGTCAAATTAAAAGGTTCTTCATCTCAGGTAGCATGTGTTACTACTACAGTTCCAGAGGAGGAAGGCAAATGACAAGAAGTTAAAAACAAAAATGCACAAAAATTTGATGATTGGATGGTCAAAAAGACGATCAATCAAACTCATGCTATTTTTTGAACGCAATTGAAGAAACCAATTGTGCCTTCTACCATGAATGCTGCAACAAAACCCTCTTCATCAGAGGGAAAATCCTTAAAGAAACGACATAATTCAAAGAATGAAAAATAATCAGAAGAAGATGAGTATGTGTCAAAGCCTAAGTTTTCTTTGACTCTAGCAGACTTCATGCCATCTACTTCAAATTCACGGGCACCACCCAATCAAACAACACAACCTAAATAGGCTAATCAGACAGAGTCTTCATCGGATGAGGAGTTGTTTTTTGGTTCTTTTAATATTATCCAATTAACAGATCCATATGCCAGTCGCGGTTTCGATTTTGATGAGTCCGAATTCCTTGTATCAAACAAAGGAATCAGGGGAAGTTATAGAGGCTCAGGATATAGGGGAAGACATGGATCTTTCAGTGGCCACTATTCCAATTCTGCCCCTTCTAGAACTGTGTATGTGGCAGAAACTCGTGGCAGATCCCTTCAATGAGCTCAATAAGAATGAGCAACTTCTTCCACACAAGGCAGACTCAGCCCTAGCACAATTATTTTGGAAGATCATTTGAATGTTCCATCTTCTTCCTCTCAACATGTAAATAGACCTAATCGGTCTAATCTTCCAAAGTTAGGAGTATTACCAACTCCTATCCCGGTACAAGATGCATCAAATTCCAAAGCATCAGCTTCCAAGGCACCTGCTAAACCACATGTTCCTATTGGGAAACGCAGGCCTTTGGATCAAAAGTATGATATATTGAAACACCTGGCTCATGTACCGACCAAGTTATTAATTCTGGATGCCTTGAATTTATCAAAGGATCTTCAGGAGGCGCTCATCGAGGCTTTGTCAAGTCCTCAGAAGTTTGAGACTAAAATTTCTATAGCTGAAGTCTAACATGTAGAGAATAATTCTGTAGAATGCCATGCAGTAATATCTTTTACTGACGAAGATGAATATGTTGTCGTTCATGGACATATTAGACCTTTATACTTATCTGGAAAGTTCAATGGCATAGAAATCCAAAGAGTTTTCATTGATAATGGTTCAGGAGTCAACCTCATGCCCATTCATACACTTCATCGATTGGGCCTCACAGAATATGATTTATCTCCTTCTACTTTGATGTTAGAAGGATATGATAGAAATGAACAAGAACCACTGGGTGAGATTACACTCAGAACTCAGTTTAGAGATCTTATGTCCAATTCATATTTCATGGTTGTTGATCAAGACTCAGCCTTCAACATCTTTCTTGGAAGACCCTAGCTACATCGACATGTGGCTATCCCTTCATCATACCATCAATGTCTCAAATATTGTTTCGACGGTCAAATTGGGACATTGTATGGTGATAAATCCCCATTCAAGACATGTGAATATCAATACATTGAGGCGGAATTCTACCACATCAAGGGAAAAGAGGAATCTGCAACAAAGGAGATTACCAAAGTTAATGCTCCGTATGGTTTGGAAAAGATTCCAGTAAACCCATTAGCACTTGTGAGTACAGATTATGTGTTGCCTATTAGTCAAATTGATAGGATAGACCCAAATCAAAATACTCTTATGGAAAGATCCGTAATTTCAATTATAGAAATCGAGCCAAACAACATGAGAGAAATTGGTGATCCACCAAGCAATGATGAAAGCTCAAATGGAGATGTCTTCATTTCATCTGCTGAAATCCAGCAAGTCTATACTTCGCCAGTCAGGTCAGGGCAAGTTATAGCAATGTCAGAGGTAAACGATGATCTCAATTATAAATCCATCATCTCCTCTTTGTTACCCAAAGAAGACCATTCATCATTAAGTGGGTTGGAAATGGAAGCTTCTTCTTCAAGATGTGAAAATTTTGGAATCTCTTCTGATCATGGAAATTCTACTTCATCATCTACTATGCAAGTAGAAATAGAATAAGTAACACATGTTAAAGAAGAAGAGGAAGATCTCAGAGATGCTCCTCTAGCATTTGAAGAGGGTATCTCTACCACCGTGGATGAACTCAGAGAAATAAATCTTGGTACAAAAGAAGATCCACGCCCACTTTAATCAGTGCAGCCATGACTCTTGAATAACAAGAGATGTATATATCCTTTTTAAAGAAAAATTGAGACATATTTGTTTGGAACTATACAGAGATGCCCGGGCTTGATCCTGATGTTTCTACTCATCATTTGTGTTTACCAGAAGAACATAGAGGATTCAAACAATCCGCTAGAAGAACACACCCAACCTATGCTTCCAAAATTGAAGCTGAAGTGGATAAGCTCATCAAAGATAACTTCGTCAGAGAAGATCAATATACCAAGTGGTTGGATAATATTTTCCCAGTGAAAAAGAAGAATGGGAAAATTAGAGTATGCATTGATTTCAGAGATCTTAATCGACATTGTCCTAAGGATGATTTTCCAGTTCCGATTATATAACTCTTTATTGATGCGACAACTGGATATGAAGCACTTTCCTTCATGGATGGATATTCTGGATATAATCAAATCCGAATGGCTCCAGAAGATGAGGAATCTATAGCCTTCAGAGCCCCTCAGGGTGTGTTTTTCTATCGGGTAATGACCTTTTTCTTAAATAATGCAGGCGCAACATATCAGTGTTCCATGAATCATATCAGTGTTCCATGAATCATATCTTCAAACCCTTTCTGGGAAAGTTTGTTGAATGTTATGTGGATGATTTGGTGGTCAAATCCAAACAACGTTCTAATCACTTGGCTGACTTGGAAGTCATATTCCGCAAGCTTCGACAATATAATTTGAAAATGAACCCCTTAAAATGTGCCTTTGGGGTAACCTTAGGAAAATTTCTCGGATTTGTTGTATGCCATCGTGGTATTGAAGTCGATCCTGAGAAGACAAAGTCAATCCTTGGTATGTCACCTCCTCGAAATTTTAAAGAATTAAGAGTATTTCAAGGACACCTAGCCTATATTCGGCGTTTCATCACCAATTTGGCAGGCAAACTCTTACCCTTCACCAAATTGATGAAGAAGGGAGTCACTTACCAGTGGACTGAAGAACATCAAGAAGCATTCAATATTCTCAAGAAATATCTCTTGAGTCCACCGGTACTTATACCACCTGTTGAAGGAAGACCACTTATCCTCTATGTGAAAGCTCTAGAGCGATCATTGGGTGCCTTTCTTACTCAGAAGAATGATGATGGGAATGAAAATAGCATCTACTATCTCAATCGGACTATTCTTGAAGCAGAAACCCGATACTCAAATATTGAGAAGTGCTGCCTAGCATTAATCTTTGCAGTTTAGAAATTGAGACAATACCTGCAACATCACGAGGTCCAATTGGTATCTCGCAATAACCTGCTCAAATTCATCCTTAGTCGTCCAATGCTTACAGGACATCTGGCAAGGTGGGCAGTTATTTTACAGCAGTTCGACATTCAGTATGTGTCTCAAAAGGAAATAAAGGGCCAAGCTCTAGCTGATTTCCTTACTGAACACCCCTCAGTAGAAGACACATCTTCAAATATTGAACTCCCTAATGAAAAGGTATTTTCTATTCAAGAAATTCTTCAAACATGAGAAATGTACTTTGATGGTGCTTCCAGAAGCTCAACAGGGAGGAAAATGGAAAATCCTAAATTCAACAATGTTGGCTTAGGGATTGTACTCATTTCCCTAGAAAAAGCAGTCTTTCCTTATTCCTTCTTATTGTGGGAAGGTGGTACAAATAATAAAGAGGAATACCAAGCTCTCATTGCAGGATTGGAGTTGGCACTTCAAGCACAAGTGAATCACTTAAAAGTGAAAGGTGATTCAGACCTGGTAATCAAACAAGTCAATGAGGATTATGCAATCAGAAAAGAATAACTAATACCTTTTTATGATTATGTCAGAGAGTTAATGGCGGAGTTTCCTTTGGAACCAACATTTTCTTATGTCCCAAGATCACAAAATGACCAAGCTGATGCACTTGCTAATATAGCCAAAGCTCTGGAAGATCCAAATCAGGACGAGACAACCATCAGTACTGCCCACCGTCATATAATTTCACCTTATGTTCGAGCCAGAACAGAGGAAATCATTGAAATTAGTCCCATCTCTAAACTATATGGTCACACTACGGGATGGATGGCACCTATCAGGGAATACCTTCAAAATGGAATACTTCCACCTGATAGAGACAGGAAAGAACAAATCCGACGATGTGTGGTCAACTTTACTATTTATGATAGCCCAGATCACCTAGAGAAAATTCTCTACAAGGGTGGTTTTGATGGAGTTCTCTTCAGATGCATTGATGGTGAAGAGACAATGGATTTCATGAAAGAAGTGCATGCAGGAGTCTTTGGTGCCCACCAGTCTGGACATAGACTGTCTGATTAGATTTGAAGGCTTGGATACTTTTGGCCTTCAATGATACAAGATTGTGTTGATTTCACAATGAAGTGTCATTCATGCCAAGTACATGCCAACTTCATTCATAAACCTCCAGAGTTACTTCATACAGCTAAATAGTCATGGCCATTTTCCACATGGGGAATGGATGTGGTGGGACCTTACCCTTCATCTACGGCCAAGCAGTTTAAGTATATTCTTACTGCTACTGACTTCTTTTCCAAATGGGCAGAGGAAATACCTCTCAAAGAAGTTAGTTCTAAAAGCATTTTTAGCTTCATAAAGTCTAACATAATTACCAGATTTGGTGTCCCTCATACCATATTGATGGACAATGGCACCAACTTCTGTTCATCCAAGGTGAAGAAGTTGTATCAAGAATACAACATCAAATCCAATCATTCATCTCGGTATCATGCAGCGGCCAATGGCCAGATAGAAGCCTTCAACAAGACTCTGTCAAATATACTGCAAAAGATGGTGGATAAAGATAAGAAGTCATGGCCTGATAAAATCTTTCATGCTTTATGGGCTTATCGGACCACCACCCATACTGCAACGCAGTCAACTCCATATTCACTAGTATATGGAACAGGAGCAGTCTTGCCCATTGAAGTTCAATTACCTTCGCTCATAGTAGCCATTTGTGATCAATCATCTATAGATGAACAATATAAAAAGCGATTGGATGAATTGGAATAGTTAGATGAGAAAATATTGTGCACTCTGCACCACTTGGAAGTCTATCATAATCGAATAGCACGAGCTTTCAACAAAAAAGTTTGTCTTCATTCATTCGTTCAGGGAGAATTGGTATTAGTTCTCAGAAATCCAATGATACCAGGAAATAAACCTCCCAAGCTTGAGCCAAAATGGGAAGGACCTTATTCAATACATAAGGCTATTCCAATGGAGCTTATTATTTAATCTCAATGGATGGAGAACTCATCACTACTCCAACCAATGCCAGATTTCTGAAGAAGTATTTTGTATAAACACAAAATACATCATGCATGGTCCATACATATGACCTTAAACTATTTTTATTACTTTCGTCCCACACGATGTTAAACTATGATGTCCTAAATACATGAAGCTAAACTGTACAGAAGTCCCTTACGTCTAGTAAGACGTTAAACTGCATAATCAACAGTCCATGCATATGACTGTAAACTATTTTCAAGTCCCTTACATCCAACAACATGTTAAACTGCATCATCCACAGTCCACACATATGAATCTAAACTATTTTCATTTCTTTCGTCCCACACAACGTTAAACTGTGAAAAAGTTCAATAATTCATCCAACATGACGTTAAACTGTGTCCCCTTAATCGTCTTTGCTATATTACATTAAACTATACAATGATGGTCCATACATATGACCTAAAACTATTTGCACTGTTTTCCAACATGACATTAAACTATGAAAAAGTCCTTAATTCATCCAACATGACGTTAAAATGTGTTCTCTTTTGTCCTTACTGCATGAAATTAAACTGCACAATGCTCTTTTTGTCCAACATGATATTAAACTGTGTTGTCCCCATCGTCCTAGCTACATGATGCTAAACTATACAAAATTCCTTTAATATGTCCTACATGACATTAAACTGTACTTTGTCCCTACTACATGACATTAAACTGTGCAACACCAATAGTCCTAACTGCAAGACTTTAAACCACATAGTCCCTTCATATGTCCTACATGACATTAAACTGTGCATCGTTAAGGTTGTTGTTACCTCTTGTTTCTCACACTGAGTAAAAATACCGTGATCTTAGAGAAAATTTCAACCATAACACCCTCTCTGGGCCGCTAACCACGTGTAAGTCCCAACATCATTTTTAGGTCGTTTTCCCCAAGAACAACTTGGTCATTAATTCATTTTTTAATTGAACTATGTGGACTTTGATCCTTTCCTTCCAGGATGGGTACGTAGGCAGCCTCCCAAGGTTCAATCCCAAAACCAATCTCTTCACATCGGTTCACCTCCATCTTATACGATGTTGATTCATGAAACCGTCCCCAGAATCAATATCTTTACATTGGTTCACTTTCGTCCTTGCTATATGACATTAAACTGTATAACATTTTTTGTCTTGTATGAAAATAAACTACAATATTCTTTGATACCCTCTCCTGAGAGTGAATCATTATTTACATTGATTTTTCAATCATGTTTCATTCCAAAAACTAAGTGCATACATGTCAATGCCCAAACCTTTTATCTTGGGTTAAGCCATCATTGCACTAAAGTCCCCTTTCACCCTTCACATGTACAAACCGAATTTGTACAGAGGGTATTTCTAGAACTACGTGGGCTTGATTACCATCCTTATGGGATATGTAGGAACATTCAAGTGTCCCACGAATCCAGCCCCAAGTCTTTTGGGCCTAACCCCAAATTCCACTTTCAGTCCCTTGGATGAAAAGTCCCCATGAAAACACATACTGTGTATTTATTTTAAATGGTCCAAGCTCTATAACCCTAAACTAAGATCTCCTATATTTTCATCCCGTACGATGTTAAACTATAGTTTAAGAACTATGTATGGCTTGATTCCCATCCTTATGGGATATGTAGTGAAGTCCAACATTTCAATTAAGGATCTAGCCACAACATGATTATGGTTATCATTGATCTGTGTATCTCTGCATACATTGGACAATACCCATCTTTATGTGTCATACTCCTAATATTGAATACTTCTAGATCTGCATACCCCTTTTCTTGACTTCTGGTCACAAAATTTCCAATTTCTGAGAATTATTTTGCTTGACCATGCAGCACGTGACCTTAGGCGGCCTTGCATAAATAGTCTACATAACAGACGTGTCAGCCAAAAGATGCTATTATTTGACTCTGCAGCCAATGCCCTTAAACGACCCTGCATAATTAAACCCCCTAATGGGTTTGTCAGATACTGGTAACTTCATTCTTGGGAATAAATCCTATTTTTTCCTTATTGGTCTTATCAAAAAAAAAATATGTAAGGATCCGCAAAAAAATAGTTATCCTTAACATATTTATTTCATGTTATTTTTCATGATCTAAAAGTATTCAAGTGTATGGTTTATATTTTCCTTCCCTACATTTGGGTCAGAACTTCGTAGGAGTAACATTCATCCAATTCTCAGACAAACCTATTTGTAAATATCTTCTCCATATTCGAGTACCTCTCTCCATACAGCAAACTCTATACTTTGGAAAAGTTGAATCCCCATAAACATTCACTAGCTTCTTAGCAGTAGAAAAGTACATTTCTGAGAGTTCTTTTTCCTGACTATGTAGCACGTGCCCTTAGGCGGCCTTGCACATGTAGTCTACATAACGGACCTCTCAGCCAAAAGATGCTATTTATTTGACTATGCAGCCAATTCCCTTAGGAGGCCCTACATAATTCAACCCCCTAACGGGTTTGTTAAATAATGGTAACTTCATTCTTGTGAACTACTTCTTCTAATGCCTTTTTAGCTCTTTTTCATATCATTCCTCAGATTCAAATTTTCTTAAGTCTTAGTTTATATATTTTCCCTCATACTTGAGTGTGGTAAAATATTTTCAGATAATTTTTCAAGGAATTGAGTCAATTCTAATTCATTCGGTCAAAGCTATTTCGACCTTAAACATTAGCCTCTTTATGTCCGACGTGCATGAATTTAAACTTCCCACAAAAGAAAAGGGAACTCTGAATAAAAGTCAAGTTCTAGCTCACTAAACATGAATTTTGTATGATTTAGGTAATATTGAGCAATTAAAAGATTCAAATTTTGTAGGGTTATTTATAATAATCCTAGTAAAAAATAAACTATGCTTCCTTTTCTTCTTTACCTCAGAGTCAAATCCTCTTTTCTCTCCAGATCCAACTATGAGGGGGGACTTTTGTTGACTCTCCTTTCGTCACAGAGTCTAAAGATTAGAAAAGGGGAACATCTTAGCTCAAAGTTAATCAACCTTTGAAAAAAATGTCAAAAATTGACAAAAGAAGGAACAAGGAGAACATTTCCCATAGGTCATGCAAGTTCTACCATGGTCGCGCAAGTACACTTGCGCGCCGAAGTTGGTAGCACAAGTACACTTTCGCGCCGCCCAAATAGTCGCGCAAGTGACTTAAGCGCCCTTTTTGAAAACCACCCAGGGTCTTCAGCAGCCTATAAATAGTCCCTGTGGGCCCCCAATTTAAGAAGGAATTTTTCCAGAATTTAGATACAAAGCTCTGAACGCCCAAGTCTCTTCTTCAAGTCTTCTGAACACTTCTAAGGTAATTCTTTACCTAGAATGGAAAGTCTAAACAAGAGGAATAAGGACTAAGTGTTATAATTCACTAACACTTGTGTGCCTATGTGTTTTACCCTTAAGGGAAATGGACACACTTGCACGCCTCCTTACCTATTCATTAAAACTTGCACGCCACTATTGTGGAAGTACCCCGGGATAATTCTAAAGGATTTGATGAAGGATCACCCAAGTATTACCCTACTGGTTCACAGTCGTGCAATTACCCATGTGCCGCGCAGGTATACCTACGCGACCAGGACTTGCGTGCCCATGCAGTACCTGCGCACCTTCCAGGACTTGCACGCCCCTCTATTTTTGGGTGCCCTTCCTGCCCATTTCACCTCTCTTATGTCATTTCACCTTTCCTATTCAAGATTCAGTCTTCAAGACACTCTTCAAAGTCATTTATGGCATATTTTATTGATTGAATTCCTTATCTGAAAGGAGTTCCGTGGAACATATCTCAAAACATAGTGATTTTCACATCTTTATGTCACTAATGTTAGAGAGTTTATTCATTCAAACTCATCCTTTAAAATGAGAGAATCCTTAACCTGGGCCTCCTTTTCAGGAGTAATCCCCAGTCCAAATCCTCATTAATTTGGGTATCCTCCTTAGGAGTAAGCCCCAAGTCCTCTTAACCTGGGCCTCCTTTTTAGGAATAAGCCCCAGTCATAATTCCCCAAATTTGGGCATCCTCTTTAGGAGTAAGCCCCAAGTCCCTTCATTTTCAAATCCCTTTAACCTGGGCCTCCTCCTTAGGAATAATCCCCAGTCTTAATTTCTCTTAACCAGTCATAATTTATTTTGATATTGGCTTCCTTCTCAGGAGTAAAACCCAATCATAAGTCCCCTATTAACTTGGGCATCTTCCTTAAGAGTAAGCCCCATGATTAGAGTATCCAAATATCCATGAAGCACATATACCTTTATGGACCCTTTTCATGGATTTCTTCCTTGAATTAAATCTTAATACTCATCTATTTTGGGTAGTCATACATACATAAGCCCCACATCATTGCATCTTTCGTGGCACAATTGTCTGGTTTCACCAATACCTCTTATTTCTCACACCGAGCATTACTCATGTGAGCTTAGAGTGTAAAAGTAATCATGAAATCTTTCTTTGAGCCATCAATCATGCATAAACATCATACTCCCTTACTCGAACTACGTGGGTTATGATTCCTTTTCCAAAACAAAGGATACGTAGGTAGCCCATCAGCGGGTACGATCCCAACTCTGAAATAATCCATGTCCTTCTGAATGACAATAAACTTAAAGTGCCCCACTGAGTGGCTTTAAAACTAGTATGGTCATCATAATGACCAAGAGAATTTTATTTACTAAAGGATACCATTGACTAAGAATCTCTAACAAATACAGATGATTCTCTATCGATGAAGAACCTCGAATACATATAAAAGATTCTCTAAATTTCCTACATATCAATCATTGATTTTCAGATCTAAAGGAAATCTCATTATATACTTCGTAATATAATAAGGATTCACGAACATAACTTAAATCTATAAAGAGATTCCCTGAGTAGACAATAATTACCCTAAAAAAGGTGTGATGAGTCTGACCTCCCATCCTCTCAACCAATGCAAATTCCTAAGCTTCATCAGTCCACAACTAATGAGCACCTACCTTTGGAAAGTAGATCCAAATGGATATGGAATCATTGGATGTTTCTAGTTCTATGAAAAAACCCGTTAGAAACCGATTGGAATGTTTGAACCTTTAATCAATGAGGTCATCCCCAAATACAGAGTAAACAATCATGTTATTCAGTTTTAAGTCATGCGGTGAGGGCATTGTACTGTACAGTTTTAAGTCATGTAGTGAGGACATTGTACTATGCAGTTTTATGTCATGCAGTGAGGAAATTGTACTATGCAGTTTTAATTCATGCATTGAGGAAATTGTACTGTTCAGTTTTAAGTCATGCAGTGAGGACATTGTGTGGCCTTAATTTAAGGTCTTTAGTTTTGACCAAAGGTATTATACCCTCTCAATTTCTTGATAATTTGTTTAGAAACATACTACCATATTTAGATATGGAAGGGAAGAATTGTAAACCGTGATTTAGGAATTTCTAAATTTGAAGGATGATATGGGAAAAAAGGGCTAAAGGCATTAGAGAAAGTCTTTTCAAAGACTAAAGTTACGATTACTTGACAAAACCATTATAGGGGCTGTGTTATGAACAACCAACTATGAAATATAATATATAGCCAAATAGTGGAATCTTTTGACTGAAAGGCCTATTATGTAGGAAAATTTTATACAAGGCCACCTAGGGGAATGTACTACATAGTCAGGAAAAATATCTATCAAAATTTTTACATTATATTGCTAAAAGCCGAAGAAAGTTTATGAAGATTCATATTTTCCAAAGTAGATTGTTTGGTTTATGAAGAAAGGTACTTGAATAGGGAGAGGATACTTCAAATCATGATTTCTAAATAATATAAGGAGTAATATTTCTATAAAGGTATGACCCAAACATAAGGATTATGGTGTGTGTAGCTTTAGGTTATACAACTAAGACCAGAAATAGAAATAGTATATGATATGTGGTCAAGTGATCAAAGGTTATTTCATATTTCTTTGAACACATAGATAGGGAAATGTGTAAACCATGGTCTTGAAGAATTTCATATTGAGAGAAAGGTAATGGGAAAAATATACACAAATGACTGCTTTAAAATACAGATTCTTGTATATTGTTATCAAAGTTTGAAGGGGAAAATGCACTTTAACCAAGAATTAAATTACCATTATTTGACATACCTGTTATGGGGGCTATATTATATTGGGACAACTGGGTCATGTTCTTCATAGTAAAATAGTGGCATCCTTTTAATGATATGCCTGTTATGTAGGAAAATTTTATGCAAGGCCACCTACATGCACATACTACATAGTCAGGAAAAAGAGTTCTCAGATATTAGAAACTCTGTCACCAGAAATTGTAATAAATATTATGAAGATCTAAAAATATTCAATATTAAGAGTGAGAAATATGGAAGTGGTTAATGCTCAATGCATATGAGAAATATTTGAACCAATATTTTCCATGAGTTTAGAGTCTTTAACATTGATCTGACTCAAATATAAAATAGAGACTTTCCTTGTTTCCTTTGAGTCAATATTATATTGTGTAGTTTAGAGTCATGCAATGAGGACATGATGTGATTCCAATATAAAAATGTAATATTATGGCTGGACCAAGGAATTAAACCTAGGTGCCACTATGTATCTCATATGGATGAGAATCAAGCCATACATAGTTTTTTAAAAATTCCCTATGCAGGTTCGACTCTTACATAGGGAATAAAGGGTTTTTTATCGTGGTTGGGCTGAAGATTAGAGATCCAAGAATCTCTACATATCTCATATGGATGAGAATCAAGCCAAATGTAGTTCGTGAACCATCACTTCTCACACCAATTGATTTTTATGTGGGAGACGTGGAATTTAAATACATTGTAGAATAATGATTTAAATTTAAGGCACAAGATGGTATAAAAATAAAGTCATGTATATTAAAAGATCACTTTGTACAGATCTGGTTCTTATAAAGGAGGAAGAAAACAAAAATAAAAGTTTTGGTTTCTTGTGGTTGCAGCTAGGACCAATATTGGAGATCCAAGCATCTCTATGTGTCTCACATGGATGATAATCAATCCATACATAGTTCATGAACATGAGGTACCTATGCAGATCTGATTTAGACATAGGAAAAAAGGGACTCGTGTTCCACTAAGGAGTAAAATGATGTTAATGATGATTGTATATGGAATCTCTTAACATGAAATAGAGAAGACGTTAATCATACAGTTTAATGTCATGTAATGAGGGAAAATGATGTCATGCAGTTTAACATCGTGTGATAAGGAAAAAGATGCTATGAATTTTATCATCATGCAACATGGATGATTATGGTTGTTATGCAGTTTAATGTCTTGTGACTAAGAATCTGTGATGTGCAGTTTAGAGTCATGCAACGAGGAAATTTTGTGTATTTACACAAAGCATTTCTTCAAGAATCTTTCATTGGTTGGAGTTGTAATATGCTCTCCATCCATTGATATTAGGGAATACGATCCATTTGAGTAGACCTTATGTATGGAATAAGGTCCTTACCACTTTGAATCAATATTTGGATGTTTCTTTCCTGGTATCATTGGAGTATTGAGGTCCAATACCAATTCTCCTTGAAGAAATGAATGGAGGTGAACTTTCTTGTTAAAGAATCAAGCTATTCTATTATGATATACTTGTAAATGATGCAAAGTATGTAATCTTTTTTTGTCTAATCATTCCATCTCATCAAATTATTTATGAGAATTTTCATCTGTAGACAACTGAGCATATATTGCAACTCTGAGTGAAGGAAATTGAACTTCAATTGGAAAAAATGATTCTGTGTCATACACTAATGAATATGGGGTTTCCTAAGTGGCAGTACGTGTAGAAGTACGATAATACCATAAAGTATGAAAAAGTTTATGAAGACATGATTTCTTATCTTTATTCACCATCTTCTTGAGTATGTTTGATAGGGTTTTATTTAAAGCCTATATATATCCATTGTCTATTGCATGATAGCAAGATGAATGGTTGGATTTGATATTATTCTTCTGATATAACTTATTTACCTCAAAATAATATAAATTGGTGCTATTTTCTATCAATATAGTATGAGGGACACCAAATATGGTGATGATGTTAGTTTTGACAAAACTAACAATGATTTTGGCTTCGATTTCTTTGAGAGGTATTGCCTCATCCCATTTAGAGAATAAGTTTGTAATAGTAAGAATATACTTGAACTACTTAGCTGTAGCTGGAGGATAAGGGCCTACTACATCCATTCCCCATGTGGAAAATGGCCAAGAGTATTTAGCTGTATGTAACAACTCCAGGGGTTGATGAATTAAGTTGGAATACACTTGTAAGTGATGAAATTTCTTAGTAAAATATGTGTAATCCTATGTCATTGAAGGCCAGAAGTATCCAAGCCTTTAGATTTGATCAGAAATTCTATGCCTAGACTGGTGAGCACCACATGCTCCTGCATGTACTTCTTT
This sequence comes from Viscum album, assembly GCA_963277665.1. Taxonomy (NCBI): domain Eukaryota; kingdom Viridiplantae; phylum Streptophyta; class Magnoliopsida; order Santalales; family Viscaceae; genus Viscum; species Viscum album. The sequence goes on from OY728130.1 coordinate 412,066,331, forward strand.
TATGACAACTGCAGTTTCTTCTCTATTAATACACCTGAAGAGTATTCCATCAAAGCCTCGTTTTTATAGGATCTTCTTATGATATGGACTATCATAAAGAGTAAAATTGGTCACCCATCATCAGATTTAATCTTTTTCAGCTCTATCTAGTGAAAGTACTCCATTTTGAAGGTATTCCATGATGGGTGTCATCCATCCCATTCTATGACCATATGGATCAGAAATAGGGCTAATTTCATTAATTTACTCCATTCTAGTTTGAATGAAATGTGATAACACACAACTATGGGATTTCATGATGATTGTCTCATCCTAATTTCGATCTTCTAGGGCTGTAGTTGCATTAGGTAGTGCATCATCTTGGGCGTTTTGTGATCGCGAGACATAAGAAAATGTCAAATATAATGGAAATTCATCCATTAATTCTCTGACGTAATCACACAAAGGTATTGACTCTTATTTTTTGATAGAATAATTCCCATTGATTTGTTTTATTACCAACTATGAATCAATTTTTACTTTTAAGTGGTTCACTTGTACCTGAAGTGACAATTCCAGACCTGCTATGAGAGTTTGATACTCTACTTCATTGTTGGTACCACCTTCTAACAACAGGAAGAAATAAGGAAAAACTATCTTTTCTGGGGAGAAAAGTATAATTCCTAACCCAAATTTGTTGATTTTAGGGTTTTCCATTCTCTTTTCTATTGGGATTCTAGAGGCACCATCAAAGTAAATTTCCCATTTTTGGGAATTATCTTGAATAGATAAGACCTCTTCATGAGAAAGTTCAGTATTAAATGATGTATCTTCTTTATATGTGTGTTCAACAAGGAATTCACGCAGGGATTGGCCTTTTATTTCCTTCTAAGACACAAACTAGATATCAAAATGTTGAAAAATAACTACCCATGATTACAAATGCCCTATAAGAATAGAATGATTGAGGATAAATTTGATAGGTTTATTGTGAGACAATAATTGGACCTCATGATGTTGAAAGTAGTGACTCAATTTCTAAACTACAAATATTAATGCCAGGAATAAATTTTCAATACTTGAATATAGAGTTTCTATATCGAGCATAGTTTGAATGAGATAATAATGGCTGTTTTAATTCCCGACATCGTTCTTTTGGGAAAATAAGTCACCTAGTGATCGCTCTAAAGCTGTCACATAGAGAATAGTTGGTCTTCCTTCAATAGGTGTCATTAATACTAGTAGAATCAAGAGAAATTTCTTGAGGGTATCAAATTACTCTTGGCAGTCTTCAGTCCATTGATAGGTGACTCCCTTCTTCATTAATCTGGTGAAGGGAAAACACTTTCCTATCAAATTCACAATAAAGCACCGAATATAGTCCAAGTTTCCTTGGAGTCCTCTTAATTATTTTAAATTTTTAGGAGGTGAAATGCTAAGATTGTTTTTGTTTTCTCAGGATCAACTTTGATTCCACGATTGCATACAAATAAGCTGAGGAACTTTTATGAGGTTACCCCAAAAGAAAATTTCAAGGGATTTATCTTCAAATTGTGTTACCGAAGTTTATTGAATATGGTTTCCAGATCAACCAAGTGATCAGAACATTATCTGGATTTAACCACCAAATCATCCACATAACATTCGACAAATTTTCCTAATAAGGGTTTGAAGATATGGTTCATAGAACATTGATACATTACACCTGCATTCTTTAAGCCAAAGGGAATTACCTGTTAAAAAAAACCACCTTAAGGGGATCTGAAGGCTGTAGAATATTCTTCCTCTAGGAACATATAGATTTGATTATACTCAGAGTATCCATCCATGAAGGAAAGAACTTCATAGCCAGCTGTTGCATCAATTAAAATCTCTGTGATCAGAACTAGAAATTCATCTTTTGGAAAATTCCAGTTAAGATCCCTGAAATCAATGAAAACTCTAATTTTACTATTCTTCTTTTTCACTGGGACAATGTTGGACATGAATTTGGGATATTGAACCTCCCTGAAAAAGTTATCCTTTATAAGATTATCAAATTCATCTTCAATTTTAGAGGCATGAGTTTGGTGTGTTCTTCTTGCTACTTTCTTGAATCCTCGATGTTCTTTTGGAAAACCCAAATGATGAGAAGCTACATTGGGATTAAGACTAGTAATTTCTGTATAATTTCAAGAAAATTTATCTTGATGTTTATTTATAAATGAGGTATACATCTCTTACTCTTCATAAGTCATGGCCATACTAATTAGAGTGGGGTTTGTATCTTCTTATGTACCCATATTTAATTATCTGAGCTCATCCATAGTGGTGGAGACACTTTCCTCAAATATTGGATGAGAATTCCTGAGATCTTCCTTTTCTTCGTCATTACGTGTCACTTCTTCTGTTTCTACTTGCATAGTATACAATGAAGAAAAACTTTCAATGCTAAGGGAAAAGTCAGTATTTGGACATCCTGAAGAAGAGGCCATCGTTTCTGACTCTGCTGATGATGAAGGGTCATCCTAGAGTAATGAAGAGGATATGATGGGTTGGAAATAAACATATTTTTTATACTTTATTATTTCTAAAACTTCTTATAATATTATTGATGAAGTAGATACTTACTGAAGTTTAGTGGATGAAACAAAGACATCTCCATTTATGCTTCCATCACTGCTTGGTAAATCAATAATTTCTTCTATGATGTTAGGCTCAATTACCACAATTGACATTATGGAAGTCACCGGATGAGTTTTTATATTTAAGTTTATCCTTTAAGTTTGATTGGTAGGAAACACATAATCTATACTCAAATTTTTGAATGGGTTTTCTGGGATCTTTTCCATGGTATATGGAGAATTGATTCTAGTTATCTTCCTTATCACAGACCTCGTTCCCTTTGTGGGATAAAATTCTGCCTCAATGTATTGATATTCACATGTTTTTAATGGATACTTGTCACCATTCAATGTTACAATTTGTCCATTGAAAAAGTACTTTAGAAATTTGTGGTATGCAGAAAGAATAACCACATGTTGATGTAGCCAAGACCTTCCAACCAGAATGTTAAAGGCTATGTCCTGACAGACAACCATAAAATATGAATTAGACACAAGATCCCCAAACAGAGTTCTGACTGTAATCTCACCCAGAGGTTCTTGATCATTCTTGTCATAACCTTAAAACATTAAAGTTCAAGGAGATAAGTCAGATATAGTGAGTCCAATTGACAAAGTATACGAATATGAATGAGGTTGACTCCCGAGCCATTATCAATGAAGGATTGTTGAATGTCTATGTCATTAAACCTGCCAGATAGATATAAGGGCATGATATGTCCATGTACAACATATTCCTCATCTTCATATGTAAAAGATATAACTTTATGAAATTCTATAGGATCATTCTCTATACGTTAAACCTCAGCAACAAAAACTTAAATTTCAAACTCTTGAGGACTTGACCAAGACTCAATAAGTGCTTCTTGAAGATCTTTTGATAGATTCAAGGCATCCAAAATTGAAAACTTTTCTGCTACTTGGGACAACTATTTCAAAACATTGTACTTTTGGTCCAGAGGTCTGCATTTTCCAGCATGGATATGCAGTTTTGTAGGTGCCATGTAATTTTATGCTCCTGATGTAGATGCACCCTATGTCAGGGCAGAAACTGGAAATACTCCTAGATTTAGTAGATTAGACTAACTAGGTCTATCTACTTATTGAGAGAAAGATGGTGTATCCTCTAATCAATACTCCAAAATAATCATGTCAGGACTGAACCTATCATGGATGGAAGAATCTACTTGTTCTTGTTGAGCCCGCATAAGGGCTCTCCCACGAGTTTCCGTAGCATATACAGTTCGAGTAGGGGTAGAGTTAAAATAGTGGCTTCTAGAATACCCAAGTCTCCCCCTATATCCTCAAACTTGGATTCTTACTCTATTTCCCCAGTTAGGTATAGGGAACTCAAGCTCATTATAACCAGAATCACCATCGACATAGGGATTCGTTAAGTGAATAATTTTTATAGAACCAAAGATCAATTCTTCATCTGATGAAGATTCTACTTGACAGGTCAGTTATAATTGTGTCGTTTGGCAGGGTGGTGCCTGTGCTTTTAAAACAAATGGTATGAAATCTTCCAGAATTAAAGACAACTTTGGATTTGACACAAGATCGTATTCTTCTAACTTCTCTTTGTCCTTATGATCACATTGCATCTTTGAGGATTGGCCTTTAGAGGACTAATATTTTGATGAAGGTGGTTTTGCTATGATGAGAGTAGAAGAAGACACAATCGGTTGTTTCAATTATGTTCGTAGAATGACATGAGTTCAGTTGATCATTTTTTCTGACCATCCAATCATCATATTTCTGTGCATTTTTACCTTTGACTTCATGACATTTTCCTTCTTCCTCTGGATCAATAACATTAACACATGCTACTTGGGCTGATGAAATTTTCAATTTCACTTGTCCATAGTCTACCATTTTTTATAGGAGGTATTAGAAAAAAACACTCTAGAATGCGATTCCCCAACATCAGGTGAAAGGGACAATAGTTCAGAATATCTTCATCTCTTTCTTTGTTTGGTTTCTTCGGCCTTGACAACTGAAGAAAATTATTTTCCAGAGCTGAAATGAAGTAACCATGAACTTGTTGATTCTATAAAGAATAAACTTAGTTCTTTAACTCCAAAAACTGTTTCCACCTTTGATCTCTTTGATTATATTGATGAGGTGGTCATTGCTACTGACGCTTGGGAGGCAGGACCCTTCTATATAATGAAGGTTTTGAAGTGGAAGTAGGTACATGTGCTTTCTTGAGTGTGACTATAACAACCTATTCTTTCCTTGTTCTCCTTCCTAGAGATGATGTAATTACATGAGTTTTAGATTTAGTTTCCACAATGGAATCCTCCACCTGTTAGGAAATAGAAGCAAGGTCTCAAAACCATCCTATGTATTTCATAGGGATCAGTGGTGTGCATAACTCATCATGAAGATTTGCCACACAAATTGGTTGCAACTCTTCCTGAGGGAGTGCCAGATTTAAAAAATATGTCAATCCTTTCCATCAAGAAATGAAATCTAAAACTCTTTAATTTTCCCTTTGATTTCAATTTTTAAGATAAAAAATATTGTCTTTGACAGTATTGAGATGAATTAAGGAAGGAATTTCTAACGGAGATCTTCCCATCTAGTAATTGATAGAGATTGCAAACTTTTATACCATACCAAAGTTAGTTCCTGTAATGACTACACAAAACACCTAATATTTACTGCTTCTTGTTGTTGAGGAGTCCCCATCATGGGATCACAATGAGAAAAGAAATGTGTTAAGTGTTTTTCTGGATCTCCTAAACCATTAAAGATTGAAAATGCAGTATTCACAAAATTTGGTGGGGGAGAGATCAGATCCACCCATTGAGGGTATGCTCTCTTTCCCAGATGAACTGGCACACACCATTCTTCCATAACTTCCAATCAAGTTGTTAATGCCTCAATTGTGTTCATAAGAATTTGGGGAATATCCAGATGAGTTGGGACATATATAGGTACAATAGATGGAGCTTGAACTGGTGCAATGACCAGAAGAACCACTGGTGGTGGTGCTGGTATTTGTCTTGTATAACCCACGGGGACAGGCTTATAAGGATGTGTTTGATCCTGCCCTAGATATGTACCCAATGGAGGGAATTCATTATCTACATCTATAGTTACCACAAATACTCTTTGATGAGGAGATCCTATAGGATGTGAAAATTGAGGATCTGATTGGGGAGTATGCCTAACAGAAATACTGCTTCGAAGTAACTATGTATTGAGTCTTTTCAACTCTTTCATATCCTATTTTTACTATGAAAATATTTATTCAAGTGAAATAGATTTACCTTCTCCAATGGAAAAGTGATACGTGATCTAACATTTACCTTTCCCCTTATTATATACCTTTCTAAGGGGTGGAAGTTTATTATTTGAGGGAATACCTAGATTCTGGGTAAGCCTCTGATTTTGGGTACGCACACCTCCTTCATTTTCTTTAGTGTGTACCGTATTATGGATAAGAACTTCATCTTTTGATTCCCCTAAGATAGACTCATTTTCTGGAGGATCTTCTACAATGGTGTTAATGACATTTATTGATGCATAATTCATTGATGAAATTCTTTCAGTATCTTTGTAAGATCCTCTTCTTTTATATCTTCTATGAGACTCTTCTCTCATATATGATAAATTCACAGAAACATTTTGACAGATAGTTACCCAAAGGCAATCATTGGATAGTTCAGTTGTGCGATCTCTTTGTGGATTCTTCCCTAATTAGAAGAAAACAAACTTCTATTGAGGAGGGAATTATAGATGTGAAAAATTCCCCAGCCCTACATGCTGGGGATATTTTTATTCTTCTTCTTCAAACCTTAGAACTTTGTTTATTGAATTCAGAGGTTGAATTAAACAACCCACCAACCCTATAGGCTGGGGTGGATCTTGAACTTCTATAGATGAGATTCATGCAGCTTATTTTATGACTTTGTAAATTTTGGTTAGGACATTATCTAGGTGAATTATCTGACAACCACTCAAATCACTTGTTTCAGAAGATCATTGTGATATTTAAGACATTTGCACCATCTTACAGCTGACATCCTTTAAGCGGGAGGCATGCTTAAGATTCTCAGATGCTTGGTGAAAAAGTATCTCAAAAACTTTCTTTCTTTGGGCCTAGCTCTGATGAGACCTAGTTGAGGCCTATTCTTGAGTGTATACTTGATTACATACAAAATATGTTGATTGTAGCCATCTGTGGGAAATAACATTTCATGAGACCACTTTTAGGGGGATTTGCTGATTTTAGAGTGCAGTGAAATTCAATGCTCCATGTGCACCCCCTCCTCTAATATGAAAAATAGATGGGGTATCAGAAATTAACTGGCGTAGCCTCTTTAAAGTATTGATGAATGAACGCTAAAGGTTTCTCTACTACTTTTCAACATTAGGATGTCAAGAAACTGAGAGAGATGCCAAGTCAATTTGGGATTACAACCCTTCTATTACCTTTACATGATTTTAATATTCATCATATAGTAATACTTTGGTTTTCAAATGATGAAGAGTCTTCCATAAGTTGAGGCGAACATCATGAATTCAATATTCTACCATCAATTATGAAATGTTGTATTGAGAATTTTCCAAAGACTAGAACATGACCGACACATCTCCTTTAGCCAATTTTTTTCTCATGTTTAACATATCTTAATCATCTTTCACTAGAGGTTTCTCCACATGGTCTGACCAAAGTGAACACTTCTCAATTGTTTTATTAAAAACAATGGAATTAGTTGCTTTTTCCTCTACTGTTTTAGAAGACAAATGTCCTAAGGGAGGTTTGGAGAATGGCCATTCTCTTACGATGTATTATAGTTGAGAAATTATTTCACCCTTTAATGACAAGGTATCAGAAATGACTAGACTTGTGTGGGAAAGTGCCTTGAGATAATAGGGATTTTCATTACTATATTGTCAATTATTGAATTAGATTGAAAATGAGAAACACTACTGCAGAGAAAACTTTTCAGAGAATTCCATCATGGGGAGGACAACCATGGTGGATTACTGTAAGGGATAAATCTTCTTTCTCCTTGGTCTTCTGGCCACACGGAGGGTTGCCGTGGATCTCATCTGGAGATAGGCTCTCTGGATTGACCAAATTTTCATGAATCAAGAATTCATGATGAAGTTTCCCAAAGGGATCTTAAGAATTAATACTACTACTCCCATAATTTGGTATTTAGAGGGTTGGATATTGAGCAGTAAGAGATAAATATCTGAGGGCTTCAAGAACTACATCATTAAGAGGAGCCAGATCGTAGCTTGGATCTTGATTTTCCAACTACGTTTGGAGATACTTCTTCTTGAATTCTTTATTTCACTTATTTGGGGCCACTTGCTGGGAGAAGTGGTTATCATGGGCAGGTGTATGTGACTACCTTGGAGTGGTCATCAGAATGGTACAATTACCTCCAATTTTAAATGGTATATGTTCTCGATCCTTTTGTCTATATGATATGGGGGATTATACCCCATAACCCTGCTAGACTATAACAAAGGTATGTATATGCTCTGGGATGGCATGCCGATGTGTCATCCCAGGTGTGGGGACCGACTTATGTGTCTGTTCCCCTGTTACTGCTGAAGTTGTTGTTATGATATTCTAGCATGCTTCCAGAATATGGGTAGGAATTTGTGTCTACCCTTTAACCATTTATAAGATGTGTTTGGTGACTTCAGCAGCCTGAATGGGAATATAAGTCCATTCCATATCAGGAGTAGGTGTATGAGCCTGCTCCTTTCCTCCTCTTCTTGTCAATGGGTACTAACAGTACTCATGTATGGGGGTAGAGAGTTGAGTCTGCCCTAGATTTTTCATCAGAACATTCTGACTGACTTCTCTAGGTGATTCCAAACAAGATTGTTGGTAGGCTTGATGAATGATGGAATTTATATTTAACTACTGGTTGTTTCCCATCAAACATGGTTGACAAACTTCTTTCAATACTAGAAGATGAGACTGTTAGCATAATTTGTGAGTGTAAGCAGGTGTATGTTCCCGTTTAACAGTTTCCACCATATTTGATTGGTAGGCTTCCTTAAATGTAGTCAGACGAGCCTACTTACTGGATGATAATTTGTAAATAGGCGTATGTGCTTGTTCATGGTACTCCACCAGACTTTCCTGGAGGGATTGGTGGGTCGCTACCAGACGAGTCTACTGGGCAGAAGAATTAGGAACAATGAGTGTATGTGCCTGCTCATTATTTTCCATCAAGTTAGGTTGATGGACTTATCTAGAGGGAGAAAAGGTAATAACCTTCTCCATTTTAACCGGACATTTTCCCTAGCGGTTTGTATTGCATGCCCGAGTTTAGGGGACCTTGGCCGAACGTCCAGAGGCAACACCCCCATCATGTTGGGGGTTTACTGCCATGCGATTTCGCTGGCGACAATTGTTGGTGGGTGTCATCAATAAGGACCCCTGCATCCATGAATTGAGGCCATGGGGGACCTCTTGATCCACTACCTATAGTATGAGAGGGACTGGTTGTTGAGTTTGGGGGATAAGGACCCAAAATGGTTAAAGATGGTGGTTTAAACTGTCTTCTTATTGCCACCAGTCACCATTGACCAGACGATTAAGGGTTGTTATTAACTTGAAGAGCCTCTTGGTAAGCCTCAAAGGTTGCAATAATACTGTGGTGATGACACTCCCTTACTAGCACATTAGAGATCCGGAATTGAAGACGCTGTGTCGGTGATGACGTCCTTCCTGTGGATGAGGATCCAGCTTGATCAGCAGCTGATAAATTCACAGGTGTCGTCTTAAAGAAATCCATTTTGGAGTGAAGGGAGTTCTGAAAAAAACTGAGAACAACAATAAACTCCATTAAACCAACATATTTTAGATGGATACATGTGTGATTGATTCCTTTTTTTTTGCCTTCATTTATTAATTGATAGGGCATGAAAGGTGGGTAACATTATTAACTTGGTTAAGGATTCATGTCGGGTTCACCATTTTTGTTTCATTTTTCCTTGAAATGTTTGTTCCAGTTTAAAAATCACTACTTCCAAGAAGTTTCCATTAGATTTATTCATGGAACTGGAAACATCCAACGGTTCTTTATCAAAAGGGACCTACCTTCCAAAGGCATGAATTCGTTAAGTTTGAAATTTACGATACTTAAGAACATGCATTGCTTGAGCGGATGGGAGGTTAGACTAATCACACCCTTTTGGGGGAAATTATTTTCTAATTTGGGGCACTCTTTATAAATTTAAGATATTTTCATGAATCCTTATTAATTAACCCAGTATAACATAGGTTTCCCTTGGAATTTTCAATCACTTATTAACATGTATAAAATTTAGAATCATCTATATATACTTGAGGTTATTCATTAATGGAGATATCTGTATGTATTCGAGGTTCTCCATCAATGGTATCCTCTCATATACTATTTATAGATTCATTTAATCATCATTATGATGATACTGGTTTTTAATCCAGTCAGTGGGGCACTCTAGAATTTATTGTCGTCCAGGGAGACAAAGGTTTGTTTTGATATTGGGATCATACCCATAAAATGGGCTACCTATGTATCCTTGTAAAAGGAATCAAAACCCTCGTAGTTTGGTTCCTCTTAATGGGACACATAAAACCTTTTAAGGTTATGTGATAAGGACCTAGACATACAGTATAATGTCACGTGGTAAGGAAATATAAGTGAAAGGTTCTTAGTCAAAGTTTAGTGTGGGACTTATGGTGAAGCATCCCAAGGAACTTGGAAAGGATATGGGTTTCCAAGTAAGATTAGACCCTATTGGGAATATGGACCTGGAAGAACATGGTTGATTTGAAGTGTTGGGTTTGAACCTCAAGGAGGATTCCTACGTATCCTATGTTGATGGGAATCAATGCCCATGTAGTCCGATTATTTTCATAGGAGAGTATAGTCCTTTGAGAGAAATGAGTTTAGGCGTAATTCCTAAAAAGGTTTCCTTAATGATTTGGGGGGTTTAATTTGGGTCTTATTCCTAAGGAGGATTCCTAGATTAAGTGAATTATGGTTGGATTCTTAAAGAAGATATCCAATGAGATCAAGACCTGATGAAGGCTTCCTACATATCCCAATTTTAGTGGGAATCAGAGTTCTCATATTTCATTCATTATGTTGGGGCTTATAGATAAGAGCTTCCCATTGGAGGGGACATGATTGTGTGAACCCTTTTAGAAGGGCACCCTTTTGATATTGGGCCTTCAAGAAGGAATCCTACGTATCCTAGTTTCAATAAGAATCTGAGTTCTCATAGTTCAAGTCAGGAATGTGAAAATTTTGTGATCATGACAAATATTTAAGCCCACATGAGTCATGCATGGTGTGAGAAACAAGAAGATGTAAAAAATTCAACAAAGGAACCCACACTTTTCCTCCTTCGCTGGTGGAAGAGGGCGTGCCTACGACGACAATGATGATGGATGAGGGTGAGGCGACTAAGGAAGAGGGTGAGGCAACGAGCCTTCCCTCTATTCACTTTACATTGGACAAGGGTCCAATGTAAGGAAGGAGTGAAGGTGATGGAAGTAAAGAATAGAATGACTTCAACCTTCTACTTGAAAGGTTAGGGGATTAAACCAGGATAACTTCAAATATACACACCCACAGACACTCCATGAATCCTAACCCCATTGTGAAACAAATATGAGGAGCCTCTGACTACGGATATACAAACCCAAATAGTAGACACACTGATGTGATTTTCCCAAAGGTTTGATAAGTGATGGGGTTTTGGTGGAGGTATCAGTATAACCCTTTTCAGATTAGGGATCCAATGAAGAGGAAGCCTTGCAATTAATGGCTTTGAGGAGGGCTTGATGGATTGTAGACTGAAGAGAGTATGTGAATCAAAGAGGGGAACCCAAGTAGATACTGGTGAATAATCATCTGTACAAATGAAGGCCCCAAGGGTCTATTTATAGGCAAAAATAGGACCCTGGGAGAAAAGAGATTTGGGTGCCCAAGTGTCTTGCGTGCCAAATTGTGGCATGCAATTACATTGCACGCTGATGATGTTTGGATAGACTAAGGTGATCCAATGTTAAATCATTTGAAAACCTTTATTTTCTTCATGTGTTTTCTCTTATTTTTTCTATGTTATATCCCTTTTTCATTTTTTAAACTCTGTGATAGAATGGAGTGTCAACAGGCATTCTATAATAAATATTTCCAAAGTGTTAGTAGACTTAGACTAGTAAAGAAGTGAAAATGTTGGAAGTATTTACATGGATTAATCTCATGTTTATTTGTTTTATATACTAAACAATTAGTACCATATATCTTTGTTGTACAAGAAACCCAATGTTACTCTTCAAGAAATGTTTTCTCAATAAATGTACTCCCCAGTCTGGAGAATATTTTAATAATTTGTGTAAAGATATGAATATTTAAGTGGAGTTTATGATGAAATTTCAAAGTCCACTAAGCCTTATCTGTGAATGATGAATCCTGTAAAGAAATGGATATCAAGAGGTATTAATAACATGGTCATTACGATTGGTATCAACATATGATTCAAGTTGTATATCTCAATACTATGTGCTTTATAATTTATATTCTAACTGAATTGTGTGAGAATGTAATGAGATTACAAATTGGGTTTTTTTAGTAAATTGGAATGTCTAAAAGATGCTATGAATTTATTGGTATTCATGAGTGACATGTAAAATTTTTTTAAAGGTTAAATTATAATCTTTTTTCCTACATGGAGCCCCAACTCAATAATCTTATAGGATCCATTAACATCCCAAGTGCTAAGTGGTAAATTTACTCATTAATTTATCAAGTTCTTACAATTGTATTGGATGTTTTTTTATGGATTATTCTAGAATTATACATTCCAACCAGAATTTTTTTTCAATTGATATCAGAAATGAAACAAAAACACTATTGAAAGGGGGAAATGGGAAAGTATGACTCTATAAAAAAGAAGAATTTATCCTCATGGAAATAGAACTTCTAGGAGTATAAAATATGAATATGATTGAGTGAACTACACTGATGGAAACAATAAGACAAAGGAAAAAGTAGGGTAAGAAGAACCCCATTCTTAGTTGTGACTATGGGGTAGAAATAATAAAATTTTTGACCCTTTGTATTCCACAACATAGTGAGTTTGGCTACACCAAAATAAAGGTTGGAGAATAAAAAATATGGATAGCCGCTCTAAAGTGATATTTGATTATCTAACCACTCATAGGTAGCCGATTGGGCTCAATGATAGCCTTGGCTTTAAGTGATAGTACACATGAGTATCTGTGTGGGAAGAACTAATTGAGTATGATAGTAGGAAGGATCATGAGTCAATGCTGGGGGAAAAGAGTGCTTGGCCTCTCATGTGTGGGTCATCATGGAAGGATATAGGTGAGTATAGACTCCAATCAGACTTAAATGACTGTTTGTGAGGCATCTAGGCTTATTAACCATTGAAATTTTGGATACATGTCCAATTTGGTACAAGTCTCAATTAGGATATGCCACAACATAAATTTCACTCCACAAAATACAGAAGGATCATGTATGAGTTTCATGGAACACTTCATCGTGGTGAAATGGACCACATCACAGGTAGAGATCAAATGAAATTATATGTAACTGGAGTTTTAAGGGTGTGTAACAACCGGGCCCCGGTGACAGCACAGACACCCCGCCTTAACATGGCCGTCGGGTCCTGGCCCACCAGGTACCACCAGTTGCCCCGCAGACATGTGGGACCCACCCCAGGGTCCACCCACATGCCCGAACGGGTCATCAGACTAATGATTGTCCCCACAGGCCAACACATGTCCTTTCCAGTGTGCTTTGTCCTCACTCACACACACCCTGGGAAACTTCCCAGGAGGTCACCCATCCTGGTCACTACTCCAGGCCAAGCACGCTTAACTACGGAGTTCTAATCAGACAAGCTCCCGAAAAGGAAGGTGCACCTTGTTGACATGAGTCATATCATTTAGTCATTTAACCCTTTATCATTTGGGGGTGTTACAAGGTGTCTATTCCATGAAGATAATCTTTCACCACAATCCTATTGGAAAAGATAAGTCCATACCAAAGAAAGTGATTGTGTCATGGAGAGTTTTTTTTTGGCAGAAACTGATGATTTAGTGATCCTAGATCCTACAGAAAACCATACCCTAGAAACACATTATAACTTAGAGGTTGTAATATTTATAGAATGAATGATCTAATATTTCATATCCTGTAGGAGTTCATGATGTAGTGGATGTGACTATTACACAGTTAGTTTGGTATTCAAAGAAGTTTAAGGTGATCATGCTGAGATCATAATAGTTGTTAAGTGGAGATAAATGTGCAATAATTGTGGATGTAATCAAATAAAAAATCCTATTTCATATGGATGAATACTAAAAACATATTTTGATTTATCCCTAATTATACACCATATATTAATGGTATATTCCATGGTGAAGGTATAAAAGAAAATTACTTTTCCATAAAGTTATAGACCATACCACATTCAAGATGTTTTTCAGTCCAGCTTGAAAAATAGACTGGTAACTATAGGAGGAGTTAAGGCTTGTATTTTCAATTGATTAATTTATATTTCATGGAATTCTATGATACCATTGAATATATAAGAAACTAGGTAAAATCAAAGTAAAATGCGATTCAATCCTTACTATTGGATTAGAGGAATGTAAGAGAGATCTTTATAAAACTGCACGTTGATGTTATGAATAGTGGATATTTGAATAGTGTTTATATATATAGATCTGAATTTTATATAAGGAGAGGAAGTAATTTTTGTTGTGTAGAAAATAATAAACAAATGAGTTTGGAACTTATTAAAGATATTCCTAAATAAGAAGGAAAAGGTGATTCTATAACATCTCATAGGAAAAGATGATGCTTCTAATGGTGACATTTATAGTAGTCCTGTGATGGAGTAAGATGAGATTCAAAGGAACTCATCCATAAATAGTTCAATAATATATAATAATATTATATTGTTATTATCCTGTGTTCCAACTTGCAATCATTTTCCAAGATAAGTGATACAAAGGAGGGAAGTGAGAGGAATTGATTCATGTTTGGTAGCATACTAACCCAAAACCATTGCAAGGGTAGTGAGACCAAGTATGAGTGACCTCACCAAACTCTATGTATGGAGATTATAATGTTTTTATTGCATTGGCACATTATCAATCACATGTTCCTTATAATATAGCATCTAGTGGTGAACCAAGTAAAAATCAATGTGTCCCTTATTCCTTATTATTTACATTCTGTGCAATACAATTTAGAAAATGGGTAAAGAAACCATAGATTATATCTATAGAAAGGTTTGTCAGGTGAAAATGGAATTTTATCATCTAATCATGAAGAGAAAAATAACTGACCCTTATAAGTAAGTGGTCATGATCATTAGGAAAATGGGGGTTTAAAATGATTTTTTTAAAAATTGGAAATGTGTTCCATACCCTGATTCATGCACCCTCTTAGGGTATATATTAGCTAATACCCTTAAGAAACCTAATGATTAGTCTTATGGGGATCTCCTTCTACTTTATATATAGCTATACAATTTCATCCGTGACTGGTTCTATTATGTGTGGGTAGTTATTGGATATTTTTGGTAGGGATATGTGTTCTATGATAAAAAGGGTCGACATATAGCATTCATCGATGAACTATATCATTAGATGAGTTATAAATGTTCAGATATGTTATTATCTCAGCTGGAAGTGCTATCCTTGGATTTAGTGGAGGTTTAGGTGGTGGAGTTTCCTAGAGTCACTGATAAGTTCCCTAACATTTTTTTGAAAAGGTAATAGCTTTAACCCCTCGACTTGATATCCAGTTTGGGATATAGTTGTATCCTGATGATTCTCTAATTTTGGTGGATCCCTATCATATGACACCTTCTGAGTTAAGATAACTGAGGGTAAAAGTTAATGAACAACTGAAAAATGGCTTTATCTTACCCAACATGTCATTGTGGGTTACACTTGTGTTATTCTAAATGATGAAAGACAATGGTCTATAATTATTTATAGACTATTGGTGGTTGAACCAAGTGATATGATCAAGAACCATTACCCTCTTATGAGTATTGATGATCTATTAGACTAGTTGAAGGGATATAACTGGTTTTTGAAGATCAATTTATGGTTTGGATATCACTAGATAAGAGCTAGAGATGAGGATATTCTGAAGACCTCTTTCTGATGTTGATATGATCACTTCATGTTAATGATCATGTTATTTGGTATCACATACACCCTAGTCATATTCATGGGACTCATGAACTTCATGTTCTGTGAGTTCCTAGATCGGTTTGGGTTGTGTTAATCAACAATATCCTCATATAATTGATGTTATAAAAGGAACATGATGAGAATCTTAGGGAAATTTTATGGTCCCTTTAACACCATTATCTTTATGAGATGATATACAAGTGTAATTTTTGGATGTGGGAGGTATACTTACTTGGAAATGTGGTGTCTCAATAGGGAGTGACGGTGGATCCATTGAATATTAGGTATTTGTTTCTTATTTAGGACTAAATAACATTTCATAGGTCCATAGTTTCCTTGATCTCATGGACTATTATCATAGGGTTGTGTCTTTCTTCTCTTAGGATGTGACCCCATTAACATCCTTGACTAGGATGGACTAGGATTTATTATGGACTGATCAACGTTGAAAAAATTTCAACTACTTAAAAGAGAGGATTATTAGTGCTCCCATTATTTGGATTCCAGAGGAAGTATTTTTGTTTGAGGTGTTGTATGACACATCAATTTTCATTTTGGTTTGTATCTTAATACAATAGAAATAACTGATCTCATATGGGTCTAATAATTTATTCACTCATTATAAAAACTATACCACCCATGATCTCGGGTTTTTAGCGATTTCCTATGATATGAAGTTGTGGTGATTTTACCTAATCATTAAGTACTTTATGTTCCTTATAGATCAGAAGCACTTGAGATATGTTTTCTCTTAATCGGATCTGAATCTGCAGTAGTGGAGATGAAAATAGTTTATCTAGGATTAGGACTTTGAGATCTCCTACACCAAAATAAATAAGAATATAGTTGTATATGTGTTGATCATGAATTCATAGGGAGGTGATTTTTGGGAGTTTTGGAATGTTTATAGAGGGATGGAGGTGCTTGGAGAATTGTATCTTGATGCAGAGGAGGTCAGTGGTAGAGGTTAATTTTTAAGATATAGTGAAATTCTCCTTGATGTAGTGGGTGGAGGAGTCTCATTGGGTAGACTCAGAGGTAGAGGTGATGTGAAACTTTATTCTTTATGATTATACTTCAGAGGTATGGTCAAAAGATAACTGACATTAGATTCTATTCTGAGGGTGTTTGTATGTTTCATCGGTAGTGTACAAGTAGGTTTCCTAGGAGTTCTATATCTCATAAGTGGCAGTGCATCCTCATGTATCCAATATGTACCATGATTTAATGGGTCATAATCTAAAGGATATGTTGTGGGATTGTGTTCTAAATTTTAGTGGATCATGGATGAATCAATTTCCCTTGGTTTATTTTTCATATGACAACATATTTTACTCTTCCATTGGTGTGGACCTATTTGAGGAGTTGTATGAAAGACATTATCAATCTCTGTTATGCTATATTGGGGTTGGGTAGTCAGTAGTCCTTGAGATAGTTGTGGTGCAGAGAATTAAAGAGAAGATTCATATGTTTTGAGAGTGGATGGAGGTGAAGTAGGATCATCCAAAGTCTTATGAGAATCAGTAGAGGAGACCTTTTTGTTTTAAGTTAGTGACCATGTGTTCTTGAGGGCCCCCCTCATCATGGGAAACATGGGTTTGGATGAGGGAGTTAGCTCTCTACCAAGTTTATTGGTTTTTTTGAGGTGTTATAGTGCATTGGTGAGGTGGTGAATCAATTGGCCCATCCTCTATAGATGGATCAGACCCATGATGTTTTTCATGTGTCACAAATCTGATGATATCTTCATGGTTATTCTCATGTCATCTATTGGGGAGAGTTGGATGTCAAGGATGATGTGAAATTTTAAATGTGACTAGTTGGGATCTAGGATCATTAAGTGAAAGTGTTGTGTGGGTGGTTTATTCCCTTAGTTCGAGTTCTATTGAGGTATGGCGTTGTAGAGGAAAGTACATAGGAATGAAATTCCTATATACATGATCATTATCTTAATTTGTTTTTATTCTCGTATTTTACTTATCAATGAGATGTATGATTTTTCATTGAATTAAAACAAGTGATTTCTTATGTTTATTTTCTTAAGTTGTTTCTCCCAATGATGTTTTACGCTTTGGATGGTGGTGTCATCTTATTTGTGAGTTATTTCCTAGAAATTGTTTTATTGGTGGTGTATGTGGTTTTCTTATAAGTTTGTTTTTTGATTCTTGAGAATGATAATTATTCGAGAGGTATCTAATATAAAATTTTATAATTTCTCATCTTGTTTGTTGGTGTGTTTTGGGTGCTAGAGGTGTTAGGAGAAGGCTTGAGGGAAGATAAGTGGAGTTTGAGTTAAAATTATAGCCAATGACTAGTTTTATGATGTGGAGGAATGTGATACACCATGAAAGGCTAGTTGGATAGCCTAGATATGGTGTAGTTCTTGTGATTATGGCATAGTAATCTGGGTGGTTAGATTCAATAGCCCTACCATTTCAGGGACCTCTACAACATGACCCTTGAGCTGCATCATGGTTTTAGTCTGGGGATTAGTTGAGATTAAGGGGAGGTTTAAGATTTTAGTGTGGACCTCATAGATTTGGTGTAGAGTTTCTGGAAGTTACTATCAGGTTTATGCTATTTTGTAATGCTCCCCATCATGGTTCTCCCTATGCATCATAGCAAGGTTTGGGAGCCCAAAGGCTATGGTGTGGAGAGGAGCCTTATGCCATGGTCTTCCCCCATATTTATTAGATTTAGGGTGGAATTAAGGAATGATCTTCTATTTTTACTTCCCGATTATAAATTAGGGTTAAACTTAGAATTCCATTCATTCAACTTATTGTTCCTCGACTCTTGGGAAACCTGAGTTTGATTTTGGGAGACCTTTTATCCCCTCATCCTTATCTTTGATCCCTAACTTTGGGATATTTATTACTAGTGATTGAAGGTGAGTTCCCCCTTATTAACTTCTTAGTATCTTCCATTTCACTCCTTTAATATTCCAAGTAGTGATTATAATTCAATTTTGAGGATTTTAGGGCTACAATTTTGATTAGAGATTATTGTGGTTTATGTTTGTTGAGGCTTCCCTTGTGTGGTTACAGTCATGTCATTATCTCTTCCTCTTTCACAAATGATTAAGAATCTTCAAAAGAGGTACAAGATCTTAGAACTCTATTCCTTTATATATAAATCATAGGAGTTGAATGGTTTTGTTTTAATTGTATGAATAGTATGGATTGGATTAACAAATATAATGAACTATTCCTAATGGAAATTGATGGGAAGGGAATGACTCACACGTGTTTACCTGATTTCATGATTTTTCCTCCATACTTAATACCTAATGTTGTTATTTCTAGAAATCATCGATGTTGTTGAGACTTGGGCATTAATGATATGTTTTTTTTGTTGGAACCAACTTCAAAAAGGTTAATAACTTAAATATGGTAATAAACCAGTTGTGTGAAAAAAGTTATTTTTCATGAAAGAATTTTTTATATAAGAAATAATAAAAAAAATTAGTTGATAAAATCTATTGTTGTGTGTTATTAAATTGATTGTTATTGTGGATGTGATTGTGTGGTTAATTTGAGGTCTTTTTTGGGGAAATTTTCTATGGATACGTTCAGATATGTTGGTTGGTATGTGTTGGGAAGTGAGACTATATTGACATAGGATGAATTATGGGATAAATTTGTGGTGGTTGGTTGATGTTGGATGTGTTGTTAGCATGGGTTATGTAGTGGGGATATGATTGTATTGCTTTGGTTGGAAAGAGGGAATTCAAAGATTTTCATGGGATGATGACATGAGTAGTTGTTGTGGGTTTTCTTTATAGTCACTTAATAGTGGTGGAATGTTAAGGATAATGATTAAAATGGTTATGGGGGTGGTTTAAAATTTAATGAACAATGGGCCATGAATGAAATATTAATTAAATGCCAATGAAGTGGAAATTACTGGAATTGATATGGGTTATGGATGAAGTGGTTTGACATTAAATATGGAAATTGAATGGATTAATGAACACAACATGGCTAGTAATGGTAAATCTGTAAATAGTATAATGATACGACCAACTAGGATTTTTTAATGCTTGTAGTGGGTATTTTGTTTGGGAAGTGGGCTAGTTCATGGTGTTATAGTTGATAGTGATGTTACTGTGTGGAGATGGTAGTGTGGTAATGGTCGTGGGTCATGATTGTGGTTTGTTTATGTAAACCCTCTAGGATGGGATTTTTTGTGGTATATACATATGATGTATTTTGTTAAGATTTATTTACACACCCCACCTAAGTCAAATTAGCTAACTGATGCCCAAATGTTTTGGGTTATGAGTGTTTTCCCCAACATCTAGGTTGGTGAATATGGATGGGTAGATACCTCCTCTTCCTTTCTCTTCTTTCAAGGTGTGGTATAGTGGATTAAAGATATGGATGATGTGATGAGATATGGCGGGGGTTGTGAATTTCTTGGAAAAAGGAATGAGGTTGACATCCTCTATACTCGTGATACCTTACTATACTAGATATGTGATGTGAGAATGAGGTGTGATACATGGTAGTGGATATGAGATGATGAGGATGACAAGGCTGTAGATTATGGTATGGTTGTGATTATGGATATGGTAGACTGATGCCATAATATGATGCGAGGCCCTGTGGGAAGTTGGGATAGGTAGGGTTGTGACACAACCCACATTAGTATTAGAGGGATTGAGCACATGACATTAAATATTGATGCATGAGAGTGGAAAATCTATGAGTAAGTGGTCACATAGCACTAGTTTTTATATATTCTTGATATTATGTTATTACTCTTTGATGCGATACTTGGTGAGGCTGTGTGGTGGATGTCCTTATAGGTGTTGTTTGAGCCCACCATTTTTTCACAGAGGTATTAATACATTTATTCCATATTTTCATGAGAGATTTTGAGTATGATCCTACAGAGTATACAAGTTATGATCACCCCTATATATAATTTTTTTAGGTTTCTATAGAAAGTTTAGTGACCGAGCTAGACAGTACTAGCTTTGAGATTATATTTGGTTGTAGAGTTACTGCCTATGACTTTATTAGTATTTTATATTGGGTTTTTTATTTGTATGATATATTCATGCATTTTGGGAGTATTTTGGATCCTATTTTATTTATATTATGGTGTTGATCAATGGTTTATTTATGAATTCCTAGGTTATATGAGTGTAATTCCTCCCATTTGTATGTTTTATACCCTTGGTACTAATAGCTAAGATAGGGTATATTAGAGGTGGGCCTCGGGGGTCACTCCCATATTTGTTGTAGGTCTAGGAGGGGTTCCTAGTAGGGAGGGTCCTAAAAAATAAATAAGTAAAAAAAACATAAATTACCATACCAATTTTAATATAAATTATCACAATCAAGTAAAAACACTTTTTCAGTAGATAATAACAAAAAAACGCATATTCAATAAGAAACAACAATTAATAACCTTTCATCATAATAATTTCGTAATATATATATATATATATCCATAAAGTTAGATTTTACCTATGAAACATATATAATTATATCATATCACTCATACACATACTCATCAGGTAAACAAAATGCATGCAAAAGGGGATCCATTACTAGCTTTACCATGGTGCATCATAATGATTACACCAAAATGACATAAACTCCTCATTTTCTTCTTTATTCTTAGCCTCCAATTCCTGTACTAAAAGTAATTTACAAAATAAATTGGGTTTCATCAAACTTAATACAAACACAACTTATTTAAAGTAATATCCTTAATAATATCAAGTGGGTTGATTAAAATCAAGTAACATAAATAGTTGTAGAAACCCAAAATTTTAGTGTATACATTTTCTCATTTTTATTTCATAGTATATATATATATGTCAGGAATAAATTTATTTTTCATTTTTTTGGAAGATATGAACCCAATAATTAAATAATTCCATGGATAAATAAATAAATTTGATAATAGAAACATGATTTCACTATTTTAGTCAATAAAACCCCAAATAAAAGATAAATAGTCATCAGGTCTAATTTTAAATATAATGAAAAAATAATTAAAGTAAATATCATGGCTAAGAGATGTATCTATCATGGTTTACAATATTATATAATCATCATGCCCTGTAGTATTCCCTAATCATCATGCCTATTATGAATACTATATAAATAAATAATGTTATCGACTTGGAATAAACATTTCTTCATGTGAACCACATCATGAAATACATATTTCTTTAATACTCCATAATAGTATATTACAAATCAAAGTTAAATATTATTTAAAAACAATATAAGTAACAATTGATATTAAAAACAAGTAAATATCTCCTCACATGTAGTATGTAGTGAACAATATACATATAAGAAGAGTGGTACATAAAAAAAATACACTAAGACATGAAATATACTTGTACCACGAGAAACATATTTTTAGAGTTATAATGAAGGGATTATATATAATGGTATTCAAGGTGTGCATATGTTACATGAATATTGAGTATATAGTCATTCGGTATTTTTATTATTTATAGTTTGATATATATTAGATATATTTATTAACCATTATGTTATATATAAATATATAATTACTAATCAAGAAATAATAATTAAATGTTTTGAAATAATAGTTAATTATTTTAATAGAAATAAAATATTTATCACCAAAAAATCATTATTTTATGTTACAATATACCTTCTTCTGGTCCCCTTATTAGTTTCCTAGGTGATGGTTGATGATGTGGAATTTATTTTATTCATTTTGAAACATCATTTTTATTTCTTAGACTATGTATTTAATGCTAAAATATGTATTTAATTGGTTAATTATAGTATAGTGGTTAATTTATTAATTAATTATTAAATATTTGAATTATGGATTGTTTCATTCCTTGAATATCTATTTATTTTATTCTTTTTTGAATTTTCATTTTAAGTATTTTTACTATTATGGAATTTTATTCTTTCATTTCTTTGTTTTTGTTAATATTAAAAGTATTAATGTTTTAGATTTAATTTTAATTTCTACTTTAATTTTTTTTTGAAAATTTAATTTAAATTAATAATATATTTTAGATTTTGTTGTATTTATTTATTTCATTTTAAATTCCTCATTTGTTTATATTTTTTACTATAGTGCAGGGAGTAAGACAATTTAAAATTTGGGGATGGATGCATGTAACCTAATTTATCCTATGATGAGAGAACCAAAACCCAAGATTCACTAATCGACTTATGATTATTAAGATTTGAAGGAGCTAGAGCTAGGGAAGAAAGGTGACTTTGACATAAAATCTTCTCTCTCTCTCTCTATGTATTCCTACATTGATATGTATTTTCTGAATATTTTTTTATGTCATTCTGAACATGTGTACTTAATTGTATTTAGGGGGAACATATTGAAATGAGTTGGTATCTTTAATTTGTTATACTCTCGTTTTCATAATTGTGTCAGTGATTTTTTTTGTTTAGTGTTCTTAATTTCATTCATAATGAGAATCGGTTATCACTAATCTAAGTATTGAAACGTGATAGTAGCAAATCTCTTAACCTTTGAATATCACCCAAAGTACAAAAAATTGGAAAAATATGATGATTATATTCTGTATTTTTAACTAACCATTTCCTAAATTTTTTATCAATGAATATTTTTCTCATTAGAGTTCACTAGGATGTGGAAATCACTTAACGATGGTTAGGTGCTTTGACACATTTTCTTCTTAAGCACTAATACAGTTGAGTGAACGTGAAGCTTGATTTTTTTAAATAAATTTAGTTTAGTTTTATTCCCCTAGAATATTCATGTGCTATTATACCTCAGATTTGTCTCTATCACTTTTTATTCCACACTCATTTCACACAATCACCATCACCACTTTTCATTCACAATTTTTTATTTTGTTTTTGATGGTTTTGGTCACACACTTGCATTTTTCCTTCGCTATAGATACAATACCCTAATTACCAATTTAATTAGTTTAAAGTGGTTCTATGAATATTAAATTTTACCACATCAATGAATTAAAATATCAAATTTTTTGGCATCATTGTAGGGGAAGAAACATGCGACCAATTAGAAAAATAATAAAACAAATGAATATTAAAAAATAAAAACACATAAAAAAATCTGTTCAAGAAAAATGTAAAATGTAAAATATTTGTTTCACTTCACTACGTGTGGTGGTTATTTCACTACTATCACTTGAATTTGTATGTTCACTCTAAATTATAATATATATCTTGAATCTTCAATTCCATAAATAAAAAAACATTGTTTTGTTCTTAGAAAACAAAATAAAATTCAAATAAAAAACCTAGAAGCTAGAAATTTAAGCTAGAACATGAATATAACATAACCTATATTTTTTACTCATAGGAAACCTAGATTTAGGTAATTTTGGTTAACTTATGTGTCTATAAATCAATCATGTATAAGGATTATCCCCAGTTTTAGGAACTTTGAAATCAAACAATCACACATTTCCATGATTTCATCCTTCAATGTCCTACTCACAGAGGACTCTTTAGATTTTATTATAGAACTTCATAGTTCTATTAAACAACCCCTTTGCAAGGTTTTATTGAGGAGGAGCTGATATTGAGGGTGTTTCCATTTTGCTGTTGCAGAAACACTGAGAGTAACGAAGCATAAAATGATTCATAGAAGAGTAAAAGGGAAAAAAAATAAGAAGAAGAATATATTGGACACATAAATTTACATGGTTCAAGAAATTATACCTATATCCCTGGAGAGAAAAAACTTTCAATATAGTTGGGAACATAAATTTCATATAGTTTTTCAGAGTTCTCAGAAACACAGAAACCCTATCCTGAAATAGGCTAATAAGGAGGTCAAAACACTATTCCTCCAACCACACAGAAAGTCCATTATGCTATAATGAAATCTGGATAGAAGTATGCATTGTTACAGTGCCATGACCATCCAATTCTAATGTGATACAGTGGATGGTGGCTATAAGTCTATGTCTATATAGTATTGTTGACTCTAAAGTCTGACCTACTATAATAGTCATGCCAAAATTCCACACTACTAGAGTGCCTTATCGGTGTTAATCAGTAAACTCTGTTATAGTGGTTAGAGTTTCTACATTCCCCAAAAAATTTAGGTCATAAGCCTTCATCCCCCAGAGTAGGGGTGCATTTCCCCTACAACCCCCAACAAACTCACTATGGAGTTACTTCATGGTGCACTGTATGGTCCAGAAGCATTCGACCCAATCATCATACTGAACGAATCAGACCACACCTATCTAACATTTTCCTCAAAGTTAGGGCTAGGACAAGGTTTCAATACCATGATGAGGATATTTTCAATACATTCAATGAGTTATTAAATTATTTTGTTTCAAATTTCTATCACCATAGTACCACTATAAAATTTAGACATAATTTTACAGGATTTGTTCAGGATGAGGAAAATATTTTTCATGAGACATGAGATAGGTTTAGAGCTTTACTAAGATAGTGTTCTAACAATCAAATGGATCCTCACCTTATTATAGATAATTTTTATAATTATCTTACCCTATAGAAACAAAATCTTGTTGACTAGTCTTGTGGTGGAGATTCTTTAGATTAGACTACTGATGAACTCAAACAACTTTTTGATAAACTAGTTGAGAAGTATCAATAAAATTTCACTAGGAAGAGAGTGATTCATAGGACTAAAAAAATATCTATCTATTATAGTTATTGATAATAAATATATAGATAAATTACTACATTTTGGGATTCATGGTCACATTAAAACTCTTTTTCCCAGTTTTTATCTGGCTATTCAACATGAAGAGAGTGCTCGGTTTATGGATTATAGGGAAATAAATCTAGGAAATAATGATCCATTTTCAAACCAATACAACGATGGATATAAAAATAACTCAAACCTATCATGGAGATATCAAGGAGTGATTAAACAACCCACTACCCCTATTTTTCTATAATATCCAAAACGATAATTTCAGAAATCAATATGAGGTCGAGTATTCAAATTCTCAAGGAGAGTTAAAGGGGTTGCTACAATAGGTGTTGGTTGATATTGGTTCATTGAAAAAAGATACAAATTATAGGATCCCTATTTTGGTACATAAAATGGTCCAAATTTATAGAGATCTAGGAAAGAGATATAAGGAAAAAATTCCCAGAAAAATAGAATGTAATCTAAGAGAGATTTTCATGGTTGTAACCAGTAGATCTTGTCTTAAAACTCAATAAAAAGTTAAGTAAAAACCAAGGGAAGTTAAAACTATTGAAAAAGCTAAATCTAAAATCGAAAATCTTCAAACCCTAAAACAAAAAATCTAGATAACAATGTCCTTCATGAACAATTTGGTGAATTATCAACTAAAAAAGATAAAGACAAAAATCAAATGAAGTAAGAATTAATTAAAAAAGGGATGAAAGTTCATTTTATGAAGAATGAGAGTAATCAAACAATATTGAAGAATTATTCCCCATTCCTTTTTCTGAGAGAGTTAAAAAGAGTGATAAACTTGATTAATTGAAGTTTCTTTAAATTATTAGAAGCTTTAGCATCAACGTGACTTTTTTGGAGGCCTTAAACAAGATTCTATCCCTTGTAAATTTTATTAAAAGTTTTTTAGCCAACAAAAGGGATTAGAGAGATTATAGAACCATTAATCTCACTGAGGATGTTGTAGTAGTTTTTAAAAAGTAGTTAAATCCAATATTTAAGGACCCTAGAATATTTTTCATTTCTTACATAATAGGATAAATTAAGGGAATAAACCATCTTTGTGATTTAGGAGGTAATATAAATTTGATGCCTTACTCCTTATTTGTTAAGTTGGGTATTAGGAAATTGAAACTAACATTTATTTCTCTATAGGTGGATGATATATCACTTACTTATCCTTATGGAAGAGTGGATGATATTTTTGTTAATTTAGGGAAGATCATACTACCTAATAATTTTCATATTCTTAAAATGGAGTGTGATAAGAAATTTTTAATCATTATAGGGAGACTTTTTTTAGTCACTACTTGGGTTTTTATAGATGTTTCAAAGGAAACTAACTCTATAAGATGTCGATGATCAAAAACAGTTCCGTGTTTTTAAAGAGTATTTACTTTTGGTGATTTATAAACTGATATATATTTCTGAAGAAGTCTTTAGAGCTGAGGCTAGGAAAGAAAATCATCACCTTTATGATGACATAATTAAAGAATCATTTATTGAACATTTTAATACTTATTTTTTTGAATCTGAATCCACTTGAGATTTTAAGAGGATATAGTGGTCTGAGAGCAATGTTAGGAAACTAATTTCTAAGAATCATCAAGTTATCAAATTTGAACAAAAATGTTACCTTGAGAGCACCAATAAAGCTATTAAATAACATTTACAACTATATACTTGGGCAGAAACCCCTTCCCATAAATAAAATATAGATTCATAGCTATAAATACTTCATCCCAAGTTTTGTGAGACTGTGTATGAGAGTTTCTCATCTGAATAGAAGTGTTTTAATGTCTATAATTCTAGAGATAATTTTCGTTCCTAAAAAATTGTCTAATTATAAACTTGAATAGGTCTTCTTTATTAAAAGTTTCTTTCCAGTTATAAATGAAACTATTATTGATGATTTCCCATATATTTTTTATAAATTAACTTCATTTTATTTTTCTCTAGAACTTGAAAATTATATTTTTTGTGTTAAATATGAAAACTTTAGGTGAGATTATTTTGAGATGTTATTTTCAGAAGATGTTTTGTACACGATTCATAGTGGTTGTGAACAGGTCGTAGCCGGTTTTGCATTTAATTTTAAGAGTTTTTAAGTATTAAGTGTGGGGGAAAACATTGATTAAATCTTTGATAATATTGATGTATACTCTAGGGAGATTTATACAAAATTTTTCTTATGTTTTTGAAAATATGGTCATAGAAACAACGTGGATAACTACCTTTATTCTTTTATTTTAATGGAGTTTATAAATTATTTTCCAAATTTTAGTGTTCTTAAGTTGCTGAGAGAACTTAATTATGTCTACTCACAAAATAATTAAGTTTCATTCATCAATGAAACATTTCCTCCAAATGATCATAATTTTAAATTTTAGGGAGCGATTTTGGATGAAGACTAAAAATTCAGAACTACATGGGAGGTAACCCATGTTTTTTATTTTTTTTGTTCAACTTTTATTTTCTAAATAAATTTCTTTAACTATATTCCATTCAAGCTCTAAATCTACCATTCATACCTTTAAAGGGTTCCATTGATGAAATTTCCACAACTAGATTTATGACTGGTATTCAATCATATAAGAGCTACAAATCTTGAACAACCTATATCAATCTCCCTTGACCTTTACCCCCAATACATGATTTATTGAGAAAAATTTCTTGGATTCTTATATTTTTTATTTTCATCTAACAGGTACTAAACCTTGGTGTCTAGATGGATTGTTCATAAAGTAATGAATGGAGTATTTATAATAAATAAAAATGATAAAATATTATACATACTAGGGGAGAAATTGTTTTAATTAATTTATTTTCAATTCATCCTAATCTATTCAGAATTCTGCTACTGGTCTATATTGTTAAATGATGAACATTAATTTCTAGATTTTTGTGATGCATGATGATAGAAAAAATAGTTTCAATAATTTTTCTTTTAATTTAAATGTTTTTAATCCCACCAAAGTGTTATTTTATAGTCAATTGTCACATTTAATGGTTTTAGTATCATTTTGAGCATAATTGAAAAAATGGCCTAATTTTGGATTTTAACTATTTTAATTTATTTATATATTTCATTCATAATTTTTTCTAAACCAATCAAAATTGAAAAAGTATTATTTTTTAGATTTCTATGTTCGTTGGGATTCATTTCATTCTTCTTTACCCAAAGCTCAATCCATCGTTAGAAGGCCCAAAACCTGCTCATAATTTAGGTCTCAAAATTTTTGCATAGATCTGACAATTTTTTAAGTCAGGACTATATATTATAATTAGTTGGTCTAATGGAGTTGAAAATTGACATGGATAAATAGGAAATCCAGATAAATAACCTTCATTAGTGTTCCAATGTGTGTATCCTTCTCTTTCAAGTTTATTATGGAATGGGAATTAGGTTCATTTGAATATGAACAATCAGATAGGAAAGATTAATTTTTCAGATTAAATTGTTTATCACTTTCTCCAAACATGTCCAATGAAGCTTAACTTTCATGAGTAAATAGAGGATACATAGTGGAACACCATTTAGGAAGACATAATTATCCAGTTTATCCATTAAATGTGTCTAACATGCACATAATTTATGTGAATATATTTGTATTGAAATTTCCCCCCTCTTCTCTCTATAAAAACATACCCCATATCCTTTTCAAAGGGTTAGAAACTCTAAATGTCAATTTTTTGTAGTTTTTTAGTTTATTTTATGATATAATAATATTACTCATTTTTAATATATATTATTCTTATTATTCCTCTCATTATCGTTTTTTTTATCTTTTGGGTTTCCACCTCGTTCTTCTCCACGGTGATCTCTAATACTCATGATCATGAGTAACTAACCTGAGGAAGTTCCTAAGGGAGAAATCCAGTTTTGAATCCAAGTTTTTTTATTCATTAATAATGTTTCTTATTTACTTAGAGTTAGGATAATGAAGATCTTAGTGGTAAATGCACATTTGTGTCTCTAATTTCCATTTGAGGCTTAGTTTTCTCTTATATAACATTCTCCCTAGATCGAGGAGGTAGATATGCGGTCACTCATTTATCATTGAGTGTACTTTATATTCAAAAAATGTGTAGAATATGATTTTTATGCATACAATATATTATGTTCATTAAGTATATTTGAAACTAATAACGAGATGATGAAGGTTCACTATAGGTGTTCTCCTTGGAGGATCTCCTATCTGTCTAACATCAATCATTCTATCTGTATTATGGATTGTATATTTAATTTTATTTACCTTTTTTTGATTTAATTTTTATTCCAAAATTTTAAAACCCTAACATTATAATATTTAGTTTTATATTAGTTAGAATATAAATAGTGACAATAGATATTTGGTGTTGTGTAAGCTGCCTCATCAAGACCAACATTGGGTGTGAACTATATTATATGATTAGGTAAATAAAATATTGACTAGGGATCCATGAAAAAACCTTGTGCATCAATTTGGAATTATTTTAAGGGATGCACAACACATTCACAAACTATTTTTCCTAAATCAACAAAAAAATCATAAATTTCAAAAAAAATATCTTCTTTGTTCATGATGTATTTAAATTAAAATTATTATGCATGGATTGACTAATACTAGGTGGAAGAATAATTTCAAAATGATCTTGAATCATAGATGAAATAACTTAAAGAATATATACAAAAATTGAATAGTAAATCTGAAAGGGAAGAAGAATATATTCATGTATGTCAATAGCAACCCAAACTTTCACCTGAACCAGAACTAGACCAAGTGCTGAAAGAGATTTCACTAATCATTTTTTATTTTAAAGATCCTAAGGTGGTTAAGAAGGAGTTACTAAAAGAATTAATAACATCAACCCTCACTCAACCATTACTCAAGGAGTCCTTTGAAGAAAACATGACTGTTGATGCACTTATGGGAGATCAATCTTTTTTGGAAGAATCCTGGAATAAATTAATGGAAGATAACATGAAACTTGATATTAATATCCTCAATAATAAAAAAACACCTCTATACCAATCTATTTCTTTATAAGAAGATATTGATGATACACCTGTTGATATTGAGTTGCCAATGGTCTTTCCAGAAGGGATCAATTTACAAGAAGACTTACTTGAAAGGGAATATTTCTTTATTGTTTCATCATGTTTTAATATTATTCAAGCCAAATTGATTTTTAATTTCTCATTTTTTTAAATTTTTGATATAATAAAAATGGAGTAAGCCTTGGATGTTAAGGAAGATTCTACAAAATTAGTGGTGGTGATGATAGAAGTAGAATAACAGGAGAATCATGTAGTGATATGAATACCTACTTTACAATAACTTGTACACCATATGGATAAGGACACCATGAAAGTTAACATAGAGCACCCATATCTTCTTTTCCCTCCCACTATGGACCTAAAATTCTCTATTTCTTATTTCTTGGGGGTTGATAATTTTATTATATTATTTGGGGTTCTCCATTCTTAGTATTTACTCATAGATGCTGGAAAAATTAAAATGTGGTGGTTCATTCTAAAGAAACCACACCCACCTTTTGATTGGGGATAATCCACTACAACTTCTTGACTAGGGGTAGTAAAAACCTAGCATCCTCTTGGGGGTTTAAACCAAATATTATCCATTTTTTATTTCCCATTTCCATTTTTTTATTTTTTTTATGATTTTACCTTTATTTGTTGTAGTTTTAAAGTGGTAGTATTTTGGAGATTAACCTAAGGCTTACACTAAAAAATACATCAGGTTGTGTATTTTCCTTTTTTTCTATCCAATTAAAGTTATGTATTAAAATATTTCTTTATCTGATTTGAGTTAAAAATATAATAGTAAATGGAATAAGTGTGGGGGAGGTATTTTAATTTTTTCTTCAAAATTTTGGTGTGATACCACTTTATTTTTCTTGTGTTTTTATGAAATTCTCATGTTTTTTCCTTTTTCATTTTTGGTGTGTTTTTATGATTCTTGAGATGAATCGAATAATCTGGAAAATAAAAATCATCTTAGTGTTTTCACAGTAATTTATTTCAAGAGGGAAATAATTTTTGTATTCGAGAAAGTCATTGGGAAAAAATAAAATTGAGAATCAAATATTTGTGGCATCTATTTTTTTTTCATTTTTGATATTAATTTTATTCTATTGAGTTTGACTAATAAATTTATTAAGGATAAGAAATATGATAAGTGTAGGGAAGTTTAATGGGACCTTTATTTCATGATATTTTAAACATCATTTTTATTTCTCAAATTGCGTATTTAATGCTAAAATATGTTTTAAATTTGTTAATTATAGTGTAGTGGTTATTTTGTTATTGAAATATTAAATCATTGATTTTTTGTCTAAATGTGTGTTTTTATTTTTGAATTATCAACTATTTTACTCTTTGAATCTATATTAATTTTATTTCATTTTAAATTTTAATTTTTAAGTATTATTTACCTTTTTGGAATTTTATTCCTTCATTTAATTTTTTTGTTAATTAATATTAAAAGTATTAATGTTTTAGATTTAATTTTAATTTTTAATTTGATTTTTTTTTATTTTAAAATTTTAATTTATAATCTCAATCTATTTACCATTTTTCTTATATTTATTTATTTTATTTAAAATTTCTTATTTTCTTATATTTTTTGTTGCTCTATAGGGTGTAAGAAAACTTGATATAAAGTCCTTCCATAAGAGAATCCCTTCATATGATAATTTTCAAGGAATACTGTGTAAGATAATTTTTTTGGGTAGCCCATTTCATGTAAGATAAATTAGATATGCCACCATAAGATAATGTGATGACCAAACCATATACGATAAATTAGATATGGCCCTATAAGATAGTTTGAGGATGGATGTTTGTATAATTTTTCCTACACATTGATAATAAAAACCTGAGATTCACTTGTTGAGTTATGATTTTGAAGATGATTCTGAAGATCAGAGGACTAAAAACACGTGAAAACATAGCAAAGAATAATCGACCAAGCTTGAAGACGATCCAAAATATGTAGATGCACAAGCTTTAACATGTTGGAAGATAATCAAGGCATGTTGAGATTGTCCATGCCCAAAACAGATGGGTTTACTATACTAAACTTCAAGATTATATTGGACTAAATATTTTTTAGGAGTGAATTTTTCTTCCAGTGAAACCGATGTTGATTAAACTAGACTTTTCTACTATGGTTTCAAATTTTCAAAGAGGAGTTTGGATCTATTAAAACTCATGATTTCCACTGGTTCATTTACTAAAGTGAATCTGGATGAATTTAAACTTCTGTCAATGGAAACTTGGGATCCAATTAAACCAATGAGGGTTTACCATGTCCATGTTCAAGTGAGAAGTTTTTGTATTCACTGGTCTTTGTTTTTTGCTAGACTGATGAAGAAGAAGATGGTGTTTTGATCTCCCCAAACACCTAGATTGTGTGATTGTAGAATGTTGCACATATGGTGCTTATGGTAATGCTTCAATGAAGATGAAGAACCCTAGACACCCCTTTCCTCATCTAAATAAAGGATAAAAAACTTGATTTTAAAGGGATATAAACTCTATATTTTTAGGATCGAGCTTCATGTTTATCTTGAATTAGAATGTGATGAGGTTTATTTTTTGAAAGACCAAGGTTGATGAATCCAAATAATTTGAAGCACCAAATCAAAAAATAGAAAATCTAATTGTTGATTGTAGAAAATCGATGAAGTTCAAGTTTTTCCAAATTGGGTGTGAATAGTGTAGGATTATATTGAAGTATCACCAAACTAGGTTTGATTTGTGGGGATTCAATTTGTGACATTTGGTTGGGATTAAAATTGAGTTGGTATGCATTCAAGGTGAAACTAATTGAGATTAAGGGTAATAAACAAAATATAGAAGTAAAGTTGGCGATAAAATTATTATCTTGTGTTAACCTAGGTATGAGATAGATGCATGTGAAATATCAATAAGTTATTAAATGGGATAATTATTTTTATGTGACAAAGAAAATGAAGGGAACAAAAATTCATGTTAGGTGCTGCCACCTGGGTGATTAGTTTATGAGGAAATTAGTGACAACCTATGTTATTTTTTATTAATATATTTCAATGAAATTAAGGAGTTTAAAAAGTTATTTAGAAACATTAAGAGTAGATGAAAGATAATAATAGGAACAAGACTAGAGATCCACATGATAGAGAGAAAGAGGACTCTCAACTCATGAGTTAAAGGAGTTGGTTCTTGGGGAGTAAGATAACCTTGACATACAAGATTCATTTCTCTCTCTCTCTTTATGAATTACTTCTTTAATATGTATTCTTTGAATATTTTTCCATCATTTTGAACATATTTACTTAATTTTATTTAGGGGAAATGAATTTAAATGTGTTTATATCTTTAATATTTTATGCTCTTATTTTCATAATTATGTTAATGTGATATTTTTGTGCAGTGTTCTTCATTTCCATTATGATGAGATTTAATTTTCACTAATATAACTCCGGAAATGTAAAAATAGTTAATTTATAAACCTTTTAATATCATAATAAGTACTAGAAATTAGAAAAGAATGATGTTTATCTTCTCCATTTTTTAATTAACAATTTCTTTAATTTTTTATTAATGGATCATTTACTCAGGAGAGTTCACTGAGCTGTAGAGATCACCTAATGATAGTTAGGTTCTTCAAAAAAAAATTTCTTAGAAACTAACAAAATTGTATGAAATTTTAGCTTATAAAAAAACATTTTAAATCAATTCATGATAATTTAATTACCCTAACATATTCATTAGATGTTCCACCTCACATTTCATTATCCCCATTTCTTACACACTCATTTTACACAATCACCATCACTGATTCTCAATCATAATTTTCTATTTTTTATGTTTAATTTTAATGGATTGAACACACACTTTTATTTTACCTTCCCATATGGATAAAATACCCTACTTAAACACTTTATTGGTTTAAGTAGAACCCATACCCATATTCTCTTTAATAGTGTGTAAATAGGCTTTTAACAAAGCTAAAAAATCGTTGTTAATTACAACGATGATATGGGGGGGAGGGTTATTAGTGATAAAAATAGAACTAATAAGGGCTTAGCCTCCTAAAATATGGTGTTAATATAATAGCACACCCAGAAGAAAAAACCTATAATTTCAAATGCTATATACAACCTATAATTTCAAATAATACTATAATTTCAAACAATGATATATACATTTAATTGAAATCATGAAAAGAAAAATGTCCACCCATGGAATATACAAAAAAATTCTATTTAAATTTCAAGAAAAATGTTGTATATAATTACATTTTACAATTATATAACAAACATTCTAAAAAATTAATATTTCATATTTTGATGTCTCTGATCCCCTCTAAAAAATGTTCACCCATGGTATCAGCTTCTAAATTAAATATCTCAACCCAAGAAAATATTCCACCTATATAATAAAAAATATATTATGTTTGTATTACTATAAATAAATAAATTAATCATTAATATGAAAGAATACATTAATAAAATGTCAATATTTAATAAAAATTACAAATTTAGAGTTATACCGGTCACACATTGCGTCATATTAAGGTGGAGTTGATTCTTACACATCACAAATGAGTTATAGATCATTTTCCTAAAATATCAAAATAATCTAAATGCGTTTTATCAGTTTTGAGTATGTGAATTTTTCTTTTACTAAAATTAATGTAAATTTTAAATAAATAGACATTTGGAGCTATACTAGTCACACCGTGTATCGGATCGAGGTGTGGCTGATTCCTATATGTAAAAAATTACTAAAGGATTATTTTCTTTAAGTATCAAAACAATCCAAATGCATTTTCTCAGTTTTTAGTATGTAATTTGTGTTTTTTACTAAAATATCATTTCAAATTGAAAACACGCATTATGAGTCATACCGGTCACATCATACGTCAGTTTGATATGATACTACTTCATACATGTTAAAAAATGAATTATAAATGATTTTCCTGAATTATTGATACAATCAGAGTGAATTTTCATGGTTTTCAGTGAGTGACACACTTTTAACTAAAATTTCAATTTTAAACTTATAACAAACACTTTTAGTCATAATGGTCACACCGTGCGTTAGATTGAGGTTAAGTTGACTTAGAAGCATCAAAAATGAATCATTCATCATTTTCATAAAGTATCAAAACAATCTGAATGCATTTTCCTGGTTTTTAATATTCCACTTGTAGTTTTTACTTAAATTAATGTCAATTTTAAATAAAAAGAGACACCTTTAGTTATAATGGCCACACCATCCATCGTATTGAGGTGCGAATAATTACAACACATCAAAAACTATGTATATATCATTTTTTAAAAATATAAAAACAATCCAAATGCATTTTCTCAGTTTTTGGTATGTCACTTGTTGGTTTTACTTAAATTAATTTCAATTTTAAATAAAAATACACTTTGAGTTATACTGTACACACCATTCATCGTATTGAGGTACGACTAATTCCTATACATCAAAAATGACTAATAGATCATTTTACTACAATATCAAAACAATCCAAATAAAGTTTCCCAGTTTTTGGTATGTCACTTATTGTTTTTACTTAAATTAATGTCAATTTTAAATCTGGTTATGTTTACAATTGTAGCTTCCCATTTCCATTTCTTCTTTCTATTATTTACCTTACGTAGTTCATTGTGTATAACTTTTTGATTTTATTTTTGGGTAGTTGTGAGATAGAGTTTAATGAAGGATTTCTTTTAGTGAAGGTAGTGTATTGCTAATGTGGTTACGACATTTTGATGAGTTTATTTTTTGTGGTGATGAGATATGTGAATGAGGGTTTTAATGGTTGTAATATGTGATTAGGGTGGATTGGTTTTCATCCATGGTGGTGGTGTGATGTTCTTTCTTTGTTGGTTTTCTCATGGTGGTGAGTTGTTCCAATCAGTGGTGTTTGGGTGGTGTTTTTATTGGTTGTTTATTGTTGGTGTAAGTAGTGATTTAGTTAGGAGGTAATGATTTAGGAGGATAATAGTGCATGGTAATTAAATCAAAGATGACAAAAAATGGTGAGTGATGATGATCCAGACAATCGTCTTGGCCTTAAACATCATTTTTTCCACTGTTGATCTGCTCATGAGGGGTTTGAGGGTGGATATGTGATATATTTGTCCCTTCTTGCCTAGAACTATCCACCTATTGACCATCCACCTGATGCTGACTTGTTTTATTCTTGAATTCAGGGTCTGAGTTTTTATAGGTTATTTTTTGGTTGGGTAGGCTTGGTCTTTGGGTCTGTTTCATTGATCTGGGTTCTTTGTATGTTTGAACTGGGTGTGATGTTTGTATCTTGAGTTGGGCTAGAAAAAAGGCCCATTATGCGAATTCCCACTTAACCCTTAAAATTTATCTTTTTTCATAAAATACAAAAAAAAAGATTTTGAGAGAGAGATAATGCACTATGAATTTTTATTATCACATTTATAAATTTTTCCTTTCATAAAATTGATAATGTATAAATATGTATCCACTTGTAATAAGGTATTTAATATTAATAAATATGGTTCATTAATAGATGAATCATAATGAAATTTAATGCACATTTCTTTGAATAATAATTATTCTAAAAAATTTATTTTATTGAATTCATAATTCGTTTTATAATATATTTTTATTTGATAACTAAACATATAATATTTATAGTTATATTTTTATAAGGTAGTCATTGGAAAATTAATATGGTAATTGTAATAGTAATATACTCATTAAAATCAAATTGTGAGTGCAGAAATGTACATGTTGTCATAGTAATTTAACTATAAAAATTAACAATTGAAAAAAATTTAATTAATTTTTAAATAATTATTTACATGTTCATTGTTAGATTAATTTATCATTCTATAAGTATTTTATAAATTAAAAATTCCATTTAATGGTTAAGTAACATATTTTACACTGAAACAATGTTTTACGAAGTATTTATTATTTTTATTTGAAAATTTAATTTCTCATATTTAGAGACTTATTATAATAAAATGGATATAAAAAAATGTATAAGTTAGTTTTTAAAAAAGTAATGTTGCTATTAGAACAATAATATAACCATTGCAAACAACTTTTGTTACATTGAAACCATTTTATAAAGTATTTATTTAATAATTTGATTTATCATTTTTAGAAGTAGATTTTATTAAAATGAATATAAAATTATGAACCATGACATAAAAATTATATAGTAGTGAAATTTTGGTAATTTTTGAGACAATCAAAATTTATCTAAATATTTTAATACAATATATGATTACAGTACACTGTATAAGTGTAATATTATATAAACAAGATTTAATGACATGTTTTTATCATTAAAAATAACTTAAGATATGTATGATATGTAAAATTAATGTTAACATATTTTAATTAACCTCCCTAATTTAATTTGAATTTAAAAAACACAAAATATCTTATTCTATTAAAAAATGAATTTGGATTTCATATCTCGAATATTTAATTCAAATGATGTCATTTATTTTTGAAGGGTTTTAAAATTAATTTATTTTTAATCAAATTACTAGTCTTATAATTCGAATCACATGGTAGAGAACTCATTCATGATTTTTTAAAAGAATTTTCTAATATCAATATTCCAAACTACCAACCAGAAATTACTTGTGTATTCATCACGTTTCACTAAAAATAACTCCCCAACCCATTCTCCTCACTCCAAAGCATCCTAATACTACTTTGATTTCATAATCACTGTCAATTATCTCTTTAAGAGTTTCTTAAGGTCTCTAAAGTGGTTCTTCTATAAGTTTTAGGAAAACTTCGAGAAATGTAAGAGTTTACTTTCTCTATCTTTTCATTTAATTTTTGAAGTTTATTTATAGTAATTATTTATATATTAATTTTGTATTAAATTATTCTTATATATCAATTTTATTATTTTCTATTTGAGTTATTTTTTCCAGGTGTTACCTATTCTCTTTCCATATAATATTATTATAAGAATATAATTTTTTCATTCAAATCATTATGTTTCCCTATGGTGGTATGTTGAGGACTTGTAGTTTTGAAAGGTAATTTTGGGTAAGTGGGGGGGGGGGGTTACTCGACCTCTTTGAATTGATAAGGAGAGGTCACTTGTCCTGTTCACTGTCTACGAGAGCCTATTTTGGGTATGGTGTCTAGCTTCTCTTTCTATGGTAATACATTTGATTTATACCTTGAGAACCCTTTCATATGATATTTTTTGTAAAATATTAATTCTTCCATCATTTTTGTTAAACGATTTTATTTAAATCCCATATATTCCATGAATTTGTAGCATTATAGACACCAAAGTGGGGATTTACCCCTTCTAGATTTGTCTTCCCTTATTGTAATCATTTTTAAAATATCATCCAATTATAATGATAACTTTTATTCCAGTACCCTTCCTTATGAAATCATTAATAACTATTAAAAATTTACTAAGTCACGAAGTTTAATTTTACCCTTAACATTTGAATGTGAGTTACCTATGATTTAATAATTGATTTATTGGTATTCATATAGATATCTGTATAATTTGACAGGCTGGGGATTCATTAGATTTACCCTCACATCCATTACTCATGGGTTAATCAGGAAGGTTGATCTCATGTTATGAATGAATTATGTTATGAAATAATACATGTAATTTATTTTAATTATGTATTATTCTCTAGGAATGTTATGTGATAGATGTGCCTAAAATTTTATATCCCCACATTGTATTGGGTAATGTTTTGTCTCTAAAGATACCAAGTATGAGGCATGATTATGTTACCGTGACAATGAAGGGTATCCTTTTTATAGGATTCTATTATGATTCCATAACATTGGTGGATTAACTTTTCATAAGAGGTATTATCACCACATGTTTATGATACCATGACATTGGTAGAGACTATTTTCATGGGAGGTCTTATGATAACAGGTTTATGATGTCTAGTTATGATACATTACTTATTCCTTCATTTCATATGTTCCATAATGATACCTTATGTTCTATGATGATGTCATGTATTCTATGATGACATTTTATATTCCATGATGATACCTAGTGATACATGTTGATTATTTATCTTCTTTGGTTCCTACATTATTTAAGTATCATGCTCATTGATGATCTATTTCATGTGTATACTATTCGTTATCCTATGACTTATAGAGTATTCCTCCACGATATGATATCATGCCATTACGATACCCTTATCGCCCACCTAGTATCATACTTTTATAATGTTTTACATCTAGTTAAATCAAGTTTATTATAAGCAATATCAGGTATAAAAACCACATGAGTTTGGAAATGTACTAAAGGATTATTTTAAAAAATATTGTTCTATTCATTTCATGGAATGCACCAGGATCCCAAAGACACTAAAGTCATGATTATAGGATTTTTAAATGAATTAATTGATCATATTATTCATGGAATGATGTAATATTATATAATTAGATCTAGAAATGCAGGTTTGAATCATTTTAGTTGGTATTAGTTTAGAGTTTAGTTATTTTTTGGAATTAAGAAGGAAAATCTTAGGAAGGAAACCCCTAACTCTAGAGAACTAGTTAAGGTAAAAATTGTATGAATATATAGGGTTAAAACATTCAATCTATTTACGTTAAGTCTTATTATGGACCAATTTTTAGTAATTATTCTTAATTTATAAGGTAACAACAATATTTAGGATTTTGGTGATTGAACATATGTTGAAGAATCAATAGGTTTTCCTAAGATGAATTCAACTTAACATAACATTTTATAGTTATTATTTTGATAATATATATCACTGAGTAAACATTTTAAGGATTTAATTTATTTAATGGGAATGTAATAACCTAAATATTTAGTGTATACACTTTTATCATCTTTATTTCACAACATATATGCATGTTATGATTAAATTAATTTTTATTTTCTTTTAAAATACTATAACCGAAATATAAAATAACTCTTTAGATGAATAAATAAATATTATAATATAAACATGTTTTTTTCAATAAATAAAAAAACAAATAAAAGATATATACCCATAATATCTAATTTTAAATAAAAATAGGAAAATTATAAAAGTAAATATCAGGAGTAAGAGCTTTATATATATCATATCTCATAGTATTTCATAACCATAATGCGTAAAATGAATACTATTGAAAGAAATTATTCTATTATACATGGGATAAAATTTTTCTTTATATGTATTACATCATTAAATGAACATCATTTTGTTACTTCATAGAATAATGTCAAAAATTGAAGGTAAATTTTATGTATAAATGATAGAAGAAATAGTAGATAATAAGTACATTTAATTATCTCATCACATGTACTATGAAATAGAATTATCATATGAGAAACATGATTTTAGAGTTATAATGAAGATAATATATATAAATGTATATAGGGTATGAATTTGTTACAAGAATATTGTGTATATTTCTTTTGAGTATGATCATTATATAATAATTTTTTAAATATAAGAAATATTTATTAACCACTATAAATAATAGATTTTTTTATATATAAAT
Organism: Viscum album; assembly: GCA_963277665.1. Lineage (NCBI taxonomy): Eukaryota > Viridiplantae > Streptophyta > Magnoliopsida > Santalales > Viscaceae > Viscum > Viscum album. Next base: position 412,107,324 of record OY728130.1, read on the forward strand.
ACATAATTATTGACCAATATGTATTAATTAAATTTTATGAAATAATAATTAATTATTTTATTGGTAAGAAATATTTCTCACCTTGAAAGCATGATTTAATAATTCAATATGAATTTCATTTCCCATGTGTGTGTGTCATAAGGGTCATGGATCACTCTTGTGTGTTGGATTCATTTTTTTACCTATACGATAAAGATGATGTTGGGTGTTGAAGTTTCAGTGATGTTTGAAGGTTGGTGGGATCTTGCCAATGAGTGGCGACGACGTCTGAGCCCAAGTGTTAGGGCATGCATCTCAAGGTGGCTTGTTGTTTTTTGGTTGTGATAGAATCAAGGTGCATGTTCAAAATTTGAAATTGTGTATAGGTTTTATATTTTGATTTTTAAATTTGGTTTATCTGTTGTTTCTTTTGATTTTTTGACTTCATGGTTCCCACTTAACCTTAGTGTCTTTTTGAAAATTCAAAAAAAATAGATTAGCAGGTATATGTGTGTGTGTGTCTATATATTTATAAAATTAATAATGTATTCATATGTATCTGTTTATAATAGTGTATTTAATATTAAAAAATAATATTTATTAATCCATTAATGAATTTATTATATATTCCTCAAAATAATAATTTTTTTTTTAAATTTGTTTTATAAAATTTATTTTACTGAATGCCTGATAATTTTTATACATATAGTATTATTTGATAAATATCTCAAGTTTATACAGCTATTTTCAAAAGGAAACCATTATAAAAGTAATATGGTCATTGTAATAGTAATTTAGTCATTAGAATCAAATTGTTAGTATAACAATGTACATGATGTAATATTAATTTAACTATAAAAATTAAAAATTGAAAATAATTAATTTAATTTATTAATAATTATTTATTTGTTCATAATTAAACTTATATGTTATTCCATATGTATTTTATACAATATAAATTATATTTAATGGTTATGTAACATATTTTACATTGAAATAACATTTTATGATGTATTTATTATTTATATTTTTAAAATTTAATTTCTCATATTTAGATTCATATTATCATAAAATGGATACGATAGTCATTAGAAAAGTAATGTGTTGTTGGAACAATAATATAGTCATTATGAATAACATTTGTTAAATCGAAATATTTTGTAAAATATTTATTTAATAATATAATTTCTCATAATTAGAGGCTGATTTTTGTGAACTAGATATATAGTTTGGAATTAGGATATCCATATTAATTAGTAGGGAAATTTTGGTAATTTATAAATCTAGTTACATTTTAGCAGAATATTTTAATATAGTATACGTATACTATACGTTGTATAAGTGTAGTATGAAGTAAAATATATTTAATGACTTGTTTTTATCATTGTAAAGACCTAATATACATATTATATGTAAAATTAATGATTTTGAAATATTTACTCAACCTACCAACCATAATATGTATTTTATAATTACAAAACCTATTTTGTTCAATTAAAAATCTATTTTTGATTTTATATCCTGTATATTTTATTCAAATTATTTCATTCAATTTTTTAGGGTTTTAAAATAAAAAAATGTTTTTAATCAACTATCATGTTTTATAATCCAAAATATATAACTGAGAATAAATTTATGAATTTTTAAATAGGGATATTTTAATATTAAGATTCCAAACCCCAAACCAAAAATTAATTATTTTTTCTCAATGTTTCATTACAAATACCACCCCTTCATCCGATTGTATTCACTTAAAATCATCCTAGCATGTTTTTCCTCTTATAATCTATCTTTAGACTCTCTCCAAGAGGTTTTTAAGGTTTTCAAGAGGTCCCTTCTGCAAGTTGTAAGAAATATTTAAGAAATTTAAGGGTTTATTATCTCTCTCTTTTCATTTATTATTTTAAATCAAGTTCTTTCTCTTTAACATATACTATTAATTTATAGATCCTTTATTTACCTTGATATATATATGATTATTCTTATGATGTATTGTCATTTATTCTTCATATTCTATGTGATAATACCATTATAGATTTTTTTCATAAATATATTACAATAGTTCTTCACTTTAATAAAAATATATAAATTCCAAAACAATATTCTTAAAAAAAAATCTATGGTTTAGATAAATATGTTTGACAGTATAGAGATAATGCTTTACTATCAGGTGTTGGGAGCTTATAATCATTGAGACATTTTCTCATGATGTCAACACTTGATTGTCCTTAAGTCTTTAGTTCAAAATATATATTTTCTAATAATATCTTTACATAATTTTTGTTTCACTGGATATTCCTATCTTTGAGTGCGTGTATTAGTCCTTAAACTTGAGATTATTATCATTGTGAATTATGATATGTGTACTTAGTTTCATGGTGAAAACCATCAAATTTATATTCATGGTGAATTATCTTGTGTTAGGTTCTTCATGAGTGATATGGAAATGTTCGAGTGATCAAGATAAAATTTATCCCTACTAATTTGTATGACCAATAATCCATGTATATGGTGTTTATAAAATAATTTCATGTCATTAATTTAAAGAAATATATATCAATTAGTAATTATGATGACATAAGTATGCATCCCTCTTAATGATATTCTATAAGACAAAGATATTATATCATATAGTATCATTTATAGGAAGGTTTTTTGTTACTAATGCTATAACTTATCTCTTACTCTATAGGGGTCATGATGTGTTGCTAGATACTACTCTTGGTTTGTGAGTTAGACTTACATCCACTGATAAATAGTATTATAAGGTCATACACTAAGTGTATTAATAATCTCATTAGATTCAGTTAAATCTAAATATAAGAATAGAATCAGTTTTGGTTTGTAATCTAATGTCTATTTGAGTAAATATCGATCATAATCTAATCAAAAGTTATTTATGTTTTGAAATAATGAGTTGAAATTTATATCTTATTTACTCATGATTTATCCTAGATTGGGTAAATTAATATAATATATATTATTGGATGGATATAATTATTTAAGATTTAAAGATTCAATAATTTAAGGGAGAATACAAGCCATGTTAATGGATTAAGTCCATGTGATAGTTATTGTAATTATTTATTTGTTTATGTAATTATTGTATTAGATTTATTTTATACATGAATTAAATTAGTTATTTATTTTAATAAGTTATATATTAAAATATATAAATATGAAATGAGGTCTATTATTTATTTTAAGTTTAAATAAGGGCCTTTGTAAAATAATATTTAACTCAAATATAGATATAAATATATGTTTTTCTCCATGTCAATATAATGATTTATCATTTTTATAATTATACTATAATGAACTAAATATTAAATTAAATGGAATTATCCCATATTATCTCAAGATCCATAGAGTGTAACAACGAAAGACAAACAAACGTTATTGATCAAACGTTGATTTTTTTTCTCACCCTAGTATCATTGCAAGATTAGTATTTAGAGTTTTGCAGAACCTATATAGATATCACTAAGGAATTATTGTTTGAATTCTAGAAGTAATGAAAAATTCTAGACAATCAAAGATAGAATTGTTGATGTAAATGAATATTAGGGATTAAATTAGAAAATAAATTGATGAGGTTTTTATTTTATTTAAAAAGTTAATTATAAATAATATGAGATGACCCTATCAAAGAATTAAAGCGACTTTCATTGAGTTTATATGAAAATAGTTTAAAACTGGCATCACACCCAACACTTCCACTATGCTGAAATCCTCCAAATGGTATTAGAACACCCACACTAGGTTTATTATTATTATTTTCATTTGATTTGGTAAAATTAATAATTAGAGTTTTGTGATGATTTTAATGGTTTAGATCACATAAAAATCAGACTCTGTATGGCCAATAAAATGTTAGAAAGGTGAAAAAAATAATCTAGTAGGTCAGATAACATCTATAAGGGAAAAAAGTGTCTGATAGTCTACCAGAAAAGTACTAGCCCACTGGGCATGTGTTGACCATACATCAAATGACACATCTACCACACACTTTTATAGAAAAAATAAAATAAAGTAAAAATAATATTGACTATTTTTGACATGGCTGACTGACCGAACCCCTTCACGTTACTCGAGGGGATTTAATTTTTTTATATTAAATGCAATGGGGGGGCATTGGAATTTGTGTACTAGAACCAACTGGTTTATACTTTATATTACTAGTTATATTCAAAATAAGTGAATGTTAAATATATCTTATCACATATTGATTGTTATTCTGTATGAATTTAATGTGATAACATCCCAGGGTATCTATCGCATCAAAACAGGTCATAGAAGTTTCCCTCTATGATGAGAACCTTGAGATTATATGGTGATATCTCTTAAATAGTTTGTCCTATAGTCAAGATGAAAAACTATAAAGGGTCACATAGTTTTTTGACTATCAGGTGTGAGTTCTCATAAGAGTATGAGGATTCATCTCATGAAGTTCACACTTGGTCATCTCTAATATGGGATATTATGTGGAAAACCCATCTAATAGGAATTCTGTATATTTTTATGTCGTCATATATTCATATCTTCAAGAATGTGTAACGGTCCTTATACTTTAAGATTGTTATTAATACATATTGTGACTCATGGAATTAGATGTATTAATGAAACCCGTGACACACTATGTTCATGTTAAGTTAGATACAATGGGAACATCATGATCAATATTCTATTAATGAATAAGTCGAGGATGAATTTGTGCCATCTATTTATGAAAGTTAATATATCATCCCTTTGATTATAATTAAACCATCAAAAGGAATTCCATGGATATTCTAATGTTGACATGTTCATTCTGGATAATCAAATAAGGATATATTAAGAAATAAGGTTGATGAAACAAGAATGAAACCTACTTGGTGAGATATCAAGACATATGAATTATATCACACAATCCATGCTCACATGTAGTTATCAATGTTGCAATATTAACTTCTTCTTTTTGGGTGTCGTAAACTATTTCTAGATATCAATCTTGAACATTGGGTAATATTGCCTAATTCGAATAAGGAAGAAGCATAGAGAATCACACACTAAGTGTTTTTGTCTATCATAATTAAATTATATTTGAATTTAATTATTGGAATAAATATTATTCTCAAGTTTGATGAATAATTTTATTCATGTTTTATTGATCATTTAAATTAAATAAATATTTATTTTTAATAAAATTATTTAATTATGTTTATATAGAATATTTATTTATTTAATGAATAAATATTTAATTAAATATTTATTTGAATATTCGAAAACTATTGAGGAGGAATAATCTACCAAAATGAGGTCTGGTGATAAGTATTAATTTAATAGAAGGTAAAATAATATTTATCATTATTCTAGATAGTGAGTGCTATGAGAAAATAATAATAATATTACATGGCATGTGGTCATTTAATGGTTTAATATATTTTTAAGGGCCTATGTGTAATTAAATAATATTTAACCCTAACCCATAGCTCTATAAATAGAATATTATGTTTATTATTCTAGGTTTAATCGATTATTGGAAAATCATTTTGCACAATGAAATCTAAATCTCTCTCTCATGATCAAATAACACACTAGAGTTTCTTATATCTAGATCGATATATTCTCTTCCCTCCTATATATTCCCAATAAAAAGAGTTAAAGGAAAATTATTCAAGCCTGAAGGAATCACCATAGTGATCAAGGAGAACATCACAAGATGACTGATCCACTGTTCTAACACATGAAAATCCATCGACATTGTTTAAAGATCAAATGAGCATGTTTGGAAAACCACTATAGGGATTCTACAAGATTAAAGGAGCATGTTTGGATAACCACTATAGGGATTCTATAATTGGATCCTACAAGCGCAGTGATAATAGACCGAAAGGGTTTCATTTGGTTGGAGTGAGTAACTTAAGAGGGGGGGGGGTGAATTAAGTTCCCAAAAAAATTTCTGTTTTAATTTTTTTAAATGAAACCTCCCAATTTAAATAAATTCCCCAATTAATTAAGACAACAGTTCAATATAGGATTGATCTTTTAAAAGATTTATCAAAGATTGATTAGGGATTAGTTAAAAAAATATTTGATATTACTTTAACTTTTTAAATCTATTTAATCAAACAAATTATTATATAAACACTAGTTAATACTAACTATCAAATTTTAGGTTTTTTTATAGATTAAAAAAATCTAGGAAAATCGTTGAAATAAAGAAAACAAAACATAAACACAAAATAGAGTAAATAAAAGGTTCAGTCTCAAGCCGGGACTTAATCCTATCCACTTGGAAATCATCCACTTACTAGCATTTTATTATAATAAATAATATGATCCACAACTTGGATTGGGTATACAAACAACAACACATGATATCCAGGCTAAAAGGCTCTTCCATAGTTATATATCGGTAGAAAAAAAACACAGGACACGCATGAACCTCTTACAAAATTACCGTAGGTAAATAGATAAAAAAGTATAGAAGAGAATATAATGTATTATCCAATTAAATCATAGGATATAGTGTGTGTAAATAAAAAAGAAAACATCACACTGCTCAAAAGTACATGAAAACAATAGAGAGAGAAGGTAAGAAGATATGAAAAAGTAGTACTTCTCAGTCTGTATTACTCAGGTGCTCAAGAGTCCTTAGATTTTTCTTATTGAGGAGCTTAAACAGTTTCTATGAAATATGTAGGAAAATAGAGTATTGTAAAGTTAAATTTTCTATTTGTAGTAAATTATCTAGATCTTATATGTACTCCACTCATTCATTATCGAATGAACTTGTATGAGTTCATTGTATAATTTGTGCATACAAGCCTTCCACATACACACACGATGGAGTATCTGAATATATATATACATATACACATATATATATATATAACTATAGGTTTGAATTATCCATTGAATAATAATCATAAATATTTCCTTGGATCGTCATGTCGACTATAACTTGATCTTCAATGCATCTGTGCAATGGGTTAGAAATAATAATAAAATAAATCCTCTGTATGAAATCCCATAAAATAGCCTTTAAATTATTTAATTCAAACAAAGTAGGACAAAAATTATATCAAGGGATGAAGAAAACATGGTCTGGTAGTAGCTCATATGACGGTAGCATGCCTAACAGTGGCAAGAGTTGGCAGCAGTAGAATCCTGGTAGTGGAAAGACTCTAATGAAACAGGCATCTAGAGGTGGCTTATAGCGAACCGTTCTTTAAATACATTGATATAACTTCATAATTGAAGTATATTTATTACAACATATAATAAAACCATGACATGACTGTATAGGTACTATGTCTTTAGGAACTAGGAAACATGAAAAATGGTTCATAAAACATCTACATTGTCTCTCGTTTATTTCATCATAACTAGATTCCTTTTTTGAATATCATACTTAATACCCTTCTTCATGTCCTAGTGAAAAGAAACCTATAAAAGGGTGAGCTCAAATGTTCATTAAGGGTAAATAAAAGAAAATATCAATCATATCATATTCATAAGAACATAACATTTGAAAATCTTATCCTGCATATAAAAGATCACAATATCATGTCATTGGATAAATCATAAAAGTGAAATGTCATACCAATATTTATAACATAAGACATGAAATTTTGTGGCATACACACATAATCATATAAAATCATTTCATATTAGTCAAGGCTCATTTCCAAGACCATTATAGTGGAAAAAGTACATTTTTGAACCGAGTTGTCTCCTCGTTCCGTCACCGTATCACTAAACCAGATTAACTTGTCGTTCTATCCATGTCTATGTCATGAGATATAAATCTTTACCCAATGAATTGGATGAAGATATAGGTCCCACCCATCTCATAATGAAACTATTCTTACGTGTTCCACAAAAACATAAATCTTTCATCATAGCATAACCTATGTAATAAAATGGGATTCTTAAACATCATTCCATCATAACATAATCCATATAAGATAAATGGACTTCATAAAAATAATTCCATCATAAAAATAATCAAATAAAAGTAATAATAAGGATGGAAACATAACCCTATGTCATCTTATATGAAAAATAATTTTGATAAAACACTTGAACATAATTCCTGAGGAATATATACTTTCTTCTTCAAAAATGTTTTATTTTCTTAAAATTTCACGAAATTTTTAAAAGAAAAGAATTTATTTGAAAATAATCTTGAAATATTGTAAAGTAAGTTTCATGGAAATAATGCATTATGAAAGTGTAAAAATCCATTCATGTCATATAAGTTAAAAAAACATTCACCTCGTACTTTTGCTGGAAAAGTGAAAAATACCTCATATGGTAAACAAAAGAATTCATTCCATACCATGTAGTAAAATTAAAAAATGGATAAAAATTACATTAAAAATACATAGAATAATAATAAACATTTTATTATAACATTATTAGAAAAAATTAACACGGATGATAAATATATCCCCAGTAAATACTTACAAATAAACAATCTCAGATAAAAATGAGATTGGAAAAGTTATCCCTTGCCTTAGGTCTGATATGATTTGTATGTATCCAAACCTCCTTTATAATTATTTAAATAATGATATCGATTTATTCCAAAATTATAATCATTTATATGATAACATTTATGATCATATTTTCATCCGTTTGTTAGTAACATTTCATTGTTACTCGTAATTCAGGTATTAACTTCTTTATGTTATTATGTATGTTTTGTCAGATAAATTCTTATTAGTATTTTCCGGTTATAGTTATATCATTTAAAAAATGGTATTATTATAATATATATCATATTTATTCATTAAATTCATTTATATAATGATGGTTTAATTATGATTATGTAGAATTAATCACATCGCACTGTGGAGACGGTAAGCTGCACGTACGCACGAGCAACAATATCACTCCCATAATTGTTAAATTGTATTGAATTGGATTGTGTATAATATCTTAGAATTAGTATAATATTATAATAATAATATATAGTTATTATTTCCACCATTATACCTATACAAGTAAGGTGGTGGTGAAAAACAGATTACACCACGACGTGGAGATGGTAAGTCGTACGTACGCATGCGCAGTGAGTTTGTTTTTTATAGGATGGGTAGAAGGTGAAATAGGTTTTTTTATAATAACATATAAGTATATTAGAGATAATTATGTTATTTTTTTATAATTAAACAACTAAATAAGAGTAATTAGAAGAAGAAATAAATTTGAAATAATCGGTAGAAGAGATTCCCTCTTCCTCGACGTGCCTCCTTTCAATTTCCTCTTAGGGAACTAGAGTTGGTATTTTGAGAAGAATGGAACCTCTAGAATGTAACTAGGGAATTTTATAAGAGAATTTGGTAGGGGTTTTCTGAGCTTGAAGGCTTTTAATAGAGTTAAGAGGAGAGGGAGGAGGTTCCCTTTTGAAAGAGAGGAGAGTGCCACTTTAGAAAACTCTCGAAATATTAATTTATTATAAATTCAATTTTGACTAAAAATGGTCTAAAAATTATTTAATTAAAATATAAGATGATTTTTGTTCTAATAACCAAAATCCAATAATTTTTTGAAAAGTTTAGAATATTTTTTTATCCTTATCTTTTTGGTTTAACCCTAATTTTACCCTTTTTAATCTTATAGTGATATCATGTTATTTACACATTGTGGGTTAATGTGATTCCCATATCATGTCAAACGACCCAAAAAAAGTTATTTATGAAATATTTGGACTTATATTAACCATTTGGATGAATATTATATTTTTAGGAATTGAATATCATTTAATAAACTATTTTAAGTTTTAAGTTATGAATTGTGTCAATTTTGGACACTATTCATACTTGATTTTTTTTAAAATTCATAACAACCTGATTCCTTAGAAACTAAGAAATTAACTCAAAGTTAATATGTTAATATAATCCACAAAATTTGTGGATGAGATCAAAATAACCAAATTATATTTGTCTTAATATTTATAAATTCATTTATTCGAATCTTTCATCAACGAGGTAATCACTACATCATAATTGTCTCATAAATAAATATATTTATATAATGTATAAAAATAATAAATAAAATACCATGATATAGGAAATTTGTTTAGATTTATAAATACTATTTATAGACATATATATCAGTTATATAACCCTATATTAAAATCGATTTAGTAAAAGATACATGTTTAGGTTATAATTATCTTTACTTTAAATTAATTCTTATAAAATGTCATTTTCACATCCAGGTGAATTCATGAGGTCCCAAAATTGTCCCAAGGATTCCCATGGTCGGAAATATCTCGTAAAATAGTATTAGGACACGTTTTAGGGTAGTTTTATACTATTAAATTATTATTTTTTACCCTTATTTACCAGATTTACCCTTTAACCATGGTAAATAAAAATAATTACTAAAGCTACTATTAATAATGTCAATAAATAAAAGGTACCTGTTCAAAAAATTTAGACCTTCTGTTTCCAAATATGGAATATATTTTTCCAAATTCAAAACACAGAATTTTTAGTAATTAATTTAAAATTAATTTCGTTGTTGAAATGAGAAAAAGGGTTTTAAAAGTTAAAAAATTACAAATGATTGAAATGTTTTGACCTATGAATTCAATGTAAAATTAATGATAATGACATAAATTATATTAAATGGTAAAAATATATTCTATTTATACATCTAAAACCATTCAATATGATAATTTAACGATATAAATTATCTTGATGAAAAAGTTGTTTTTAATAAAAATTTAGCGTATTTTTACTATTAATCAAAACATGAATGTTATCAGAAAAATATCAAAAATTTATCCAAATTAAATTTTTATATCCCTCTTCAAAATAAAATGTTTATGTTGTCATATAGAAATTATTAATGTGTCAAAATATTAATTTAAAATGGGTTCTCCATTCAAAGGTGTAAAATTAACCTTTTAAAAAAATGGGTTCTTATACATAAAATAGGGTTTTATTCATACCCTATGAAATATCCATTGGATGAATATCAAAAATATTTTATTAAGAATGTAACACAAATATATCATTAATTTCATTTCCAAAAGTAATTCACTCAAAAATAAACATATCTAATTGATTTATATTTTTTATAAATAATTAATTGCCAATGAATTCATAATTCATTTTCATAAGTTAGTTATAATTATTTCTGCTAACCTAACAGCTAGGATATAATGGAAATTTTATATTAAGGGAATCTTTTGGTTTGTTTAAACTCACGACCGCGTGCAACGAAAGTTACTGAAGAATAAAAATTATTCAAATAAAATATTTTATAAAAACATACGGGTGTTACATTCTACCCCCCTTAAAATAAATTTCACCCTTCAAATTCGTCACTTAGAAATAAAAAGATGGGGATACCTCTCCCTCATCATATCCTTATGTTCCCATGTAGCTTATTCAAATTGGTGGTTCCTCCATAAAACTTTAACCAAGCCATTGGTCTTGTTTCATAGAACTTTTTCACTACGATCCAGAATCTCTATTGGTTGTTCTTCATAAGAAAGATTTTTCTCCAGTGGTATGACTTCTGATCTTAGTATATGTGAAGGATCGAGTATTTACTTTCTCATGAGTGATATATGGAACACATCATGAATTTGAGATATATTCAGTGGAAGCACCAATCAGTAAGCTACCTTCCCAACATGATCCAATATTTCAAAAGGACCGATATACCAAGGGATCCTCTTTCCCTTCTTTCCAAATATCATTACTCTCTACTAGGGATATATTTGTAAGAACACCTAATCACCCACTTCAAACTCTAGGTCTTTTCTTCATTTGTCAGTATAACTTTTTTGTTGACTCTAAGCTGCTTTTATGTGTTGTTGAATAGATTTGATATTTTCTGCCATTTTATGAACAAGATCAGGTCCTAATAGATTTTTTCCCCAACTTCGTCCTAGCAAGTTGGAGTTATAAACTTCTTTTCGTAGAGGTATTAATAAGGAGACATATGAATATTTGAGTGAAATATATTACTCTAAGAAAATTCCACCAATGGTAGGTTTTTATCCCAACCACCTTTGAAATCCATAGAGTAAGATCTCAACATGACTTCCAGAGTTTGAATTGTCCTTTTAGACTGAACATCTTTTTAAGGATGATAAGAAGTACTGAAACATAACTCTGTATCCAGAGCATGCTAAAGACTTTTCTATAACTTCAAGTTAAACCTCAGATCCTGATCGAATATAATGGAAAGTGGTACTCCATTCAATATTAACACTTCCTTTACATATATCCTAGAAATATGATAAAGAGAGAAATCCGCTCTAATATCAAGGAAGTGTTCCGACTTCATAAGATGATCAACTATAACCCTGATAACATTATTTCCTTTGGATGTTTTGGGAAGTTCGATGAATAATTCCATAGTGATGTTTTCCCATTTCTATTCTGGTATGGTTAATGGTTGTAAAATCTCCTTGGACATCTATCTCTCAGCCTTAACTTGCTGAAAAACCAAGCATCGAGAGACATATTCAACGATATCTCTTTTCATGCCATCCCACCAGAAGTACTCTTTTAGGTCCCTGTACATCTTTGTGCTTCTAGGGTGAATAGAGAATGAAGAACTATGGGCCTCATCCAATAGCTCCTTCTTTAATTTTGTTATGGTAGGAACACAAACCCTCTTACGGAACCTTATTATTTCATCATCAGGAATGTTTCTAACCTTCTTTTGTAAATTTACATCTTCCTTCTGTGCCTCTTTAATCTTCACTTGTATCGATGGTTGAACATTAATTTGAGAAAGATAATATTTCTCCCCTTTAATTAAAGTTTCAAGACCCATCCTTGGAAAATACACAAATATTGGATCTTTCGTGGTCCTCATCATGTATAAACTAGCATGATATTTTCAACTCAAAGCATCTGCAACCTTGTTAGCTATCCCAGGGCGGTAATGTATTGAGTAGTCATAATCTTTAATCAAATCCAACCATCTTATTTGGCTGATAATCATCTCATTTTTTGTGAAAATATACTTTAAACTTTTATGATTAGTGTAAATATCACACCGTTCACCATAAAGATAATGCCTCCATACTTTTAATACCAAGATTACCGTAGCTAACTCCAAATCATGAGTTAGGTAATTTTGCTTATGGATTTTCAAATTCTATGAGGAATAAGATATCACCAAATCATTTTTCATGAGAAAACACCCTAAACCCTTGTTGGATGCATCACTATAGATCAAAAATTTTTCTCCACTATAAGGCAGTGTGATCACAAGCACACTGGCTAACCTTCTTTTTAGCTCTTTGAAATTATATTCACATTCCTCCATCCATACGAACTTAAATCAATTTTGAGTCAACTTGGGGAGTTGATTAGATAATCATAAAAAATATTTCAAAAAACATTGATAATATCAATCCAAAGCAAGAAAACTTAGGATTTCAGTTACTATTGTTGGTATCGACCATATTTCAATAACCTATCTTTTTGATAGATCTAAATATATCCCCACTATTGAGATTATGTGACCCAAAAATGAAACTTTTTGAAGCCAAAATTCACATTTGGTAAATTTGGCATAAAGATTATACTTTCTTAGGGTCTTTAATATAATTCTAAAGTGATCTTCATGTTCTTCCTTACAATTTGAATAGACAAGAATATAATATATAAAGACTACCACAAACTGATCAAGATAGTCTCTAAAGAATATATTCATTATATCCATAAGGATAGCAGGGGAATTAGTAAGACCAAAAGGCATCACTATATATTCACAGTGTCCATACATTTTCAGGAACTCCATATTTGATATATTCTCCTTTTTGTCCCTTAATTGATGATATCTTGAATGAAGATCAATCTTGGAAAATTATTAATCTCTGCGTAGTTAGTCAAATAATTCACCAATGAATTAGAGAGGATATTTGTTCTTGATAAAGATCTTGTAAGGTTCTTGATAATCAATGCATAGTCTCATTGATCCATCTTTCTTCTTAAAAAACAGAAAAGGTTCTCCCTAAAGTAATGCACTAGGGTATATGAATACCTTATCAAGATTCTCTTGGAGTTTATTCTTCAATTCTTATAACTCAATCAGGGCCATTCTATAAGGTGTTTTTGAAATAGGAATAGAACCGGTATGAGTTCTATTGAAAACTCAACTTCACGATTTGGTGGAAGACATGGAAATTACTTTGGAAAGACATCATCAAACTCTCATACAATGGGAATATTATTAATTGTGAGTTTCTCTCCAACCATTTGAGATAAATAACCTTTATTTATTGGAATCAAGACCCATAATATGAAAGAAATCTATATTGGAAGGTTGTATTCATCCTTGCATAAATAGATGATCATAGATTGATCTGGAATATGAAATGTGACTTCCCTTATTTGGAAATTGATATGAGCTCCATATAAAGAAAGACAATCCATGCCAATAATCACATCAAATTCCACTATAGGAAGGATCACAAGATTTGCAGGAAGCACTTTCCCACAAACATCAATTGTAGAAGAATTGTAAACTTTATATGTGACCGTTGTGCCATTAGGAATTTTCACAGCTAACTCAACATCTAATTTTTGAGGTAATATGATGATACCCTTAGAAAAATATTTATAAATAAAAGACTAGGTGAATCTAGAATAAAATAAAACATTTTTTACTTTAGAGTGGATGGTAAGTGTACCTTTCACCACTTCATTATCATACTCCACTTCGCCGATAGTAACTGCATGAAAATTTTCTTTATCTTGGCCTTAAGAGTTTGTTGAAGTCGATCATCATCAATAACCCTTGGATTAGGGCATTGATTGTAATAATTCCCCATTTCCTTTCACTTGTAACATTTAAGTGAAAAAGGTTCATTTTTATAGCCTTTTTTTATTCGAATCATTAGACATATTTTTCCCATCACCTCGGCATTCAATTTCCCGATAACCTTCTTTTCCACACTTAAAACATTTACTAGTCCCTTTAAGAAAATTCCCGCCATGTTTCTTTCCAAACTTTGAGCATAAGGGAAAACTCATCTTCTTTTTAGTGTGGTCTTTAGATTTTCCTTTGAATTCCATTTTCCTCTTCTTATCAAACCCATATGACTGATGGGTTACTCTAATATCCATCTCAACCTTGAGATCACATCAAACAATTTACTCGTAGCTATTGAAGTGCCTTATGGATAGTTCCCTTCAGAGACTTGGTTTTAAGCCACTAAAGAATCGATCAATTTTACTCTTTGGTTGGATAATAATTATAGAAGTGTACCTTGCAAGTCTTGTAAAATTTGCTTCATAGGTACTAATAGATTCATTATCCTTTTTCTTATGTTTGAGGAACTCCTTATACATATTTGTTCAAAGAATATGAGTAAAGTAATTATTGAAAAATAAGTTCTTGAACTCATCCCATTCCATGGACTCAATTTCATCTCTTTGCCTCGTATTCTTGATAAGATTCCACCATTCATTTTCTTCACCTTCCAAATAATATACTGCTAAGATGAATTTATCATGTTAAAAAAATTGTAGAACTTAAAATATCTTTTTAGTGGTACTGATACATTGTTCAATCACTAATGGATTAGAAGACCCACTGAATGAAGGTGGATGATGACTCATGAAGGATTAAACAGAATGTTGCTCCCTCATTTTCTCATTTGGAAGTTCGACATGATTCATTTCTTGAGCAAGTTGTGTGAGCATGGCTATAAGATTTTTTATTATAGTTCCCATAACATTTGGTTGCTCAGGGGGACAATCATTTCATTTCCTGTCACATTCAACATTAACACAGTTCTTTTAGGTTCCATCCATTGACTAAAACCAAGAAGCATAGTCTGAGAAACACTAATCAAAATAGTTAAACTAGATAATTAAGAATAAAATTTCAATTTAGGACACTTTAGGGTTTATCCTAGGTTATTCATGGTCATTTCTAAAACACTAGGATTGTAACCTATACTTAGACATATCCTTAAGGATTTCTCATCCTTGTTTCCAAAGGTTAACTATACCTTTCCTCTGATACCAACTATAGAAACCTGTTATTTACATACATTGATATCACTTCATAATTGAAGTATATTTATTACAATATATAACAAAACCATGACAAGATCGTATAGGTATAATGTATTTAGAAACTGGGGAACATAAATAACTGGTTCATACAATATCTACATTATCTCCCATTTATTTCATCATAACTAGACTTCTTTTTAGAATATCATACTTAATACCCTTATTCATATCTGGGGGAAAAGAAACATTTAAAAGGGTGATCTAAAATGCTCAGTAAGGGTAAAAAATGAAATATCAATCATATCATATTCACAAGAACAAAACATTTGAAAATCTTATCCTGCATATAAAAGATCACAACATTATGTCATGGGATAAATCCTAAAAGTGAAATGAGATCCTAATATTCATAAAATAAGACATGAAATTTTGTGGCATACACAAATAAGTATAGAAAATCATTTTATATTAGTCAAGGATCCTTTCCAAGACCACCATGCAGATAAAGTCCATTACTGAACCGAGTTCTCTCCTCGTCCTAGCCCTGTATCATTGAAACATATTAACTTTCCGTTCTGGCCATGTCTATATCATGAGATATAAATATTTACCCAGTTCATTGGAAGGAGATATAGGTCCCACCCATATCATAATGAAGCCATTATTTCATGTTCCACAAAAACTAAATCTTTCATCATAGCATAACCCATGTAACAAAATGGGATTCTTAAACATCATGCCATCATAACATAATCCTTATAAGATAAATGGACTTCATAAAAATAATTCCATAATAATCATAATGAAATAAAAGTAATAATAAGGATAGAAACAGAAACCTATGACATTTTAGATGGAAAATAATTTTGATAAAACACTTGAACTTAATTCTTGAGGAAAATATCCTTTCTTATTCAAAAACTTTTTTTCTCAAAATGTCGTCAAATTTTTCAAAGAAAATAATTTAATTGAAAATAATCTTGAAATCTTGTAAAGAAAGCTACATAGAAATAATTCATTATCAAAGAGTAAAAATCTATTTATACCCTATAAGTTAAAAAAACATTCTCCTCATACTTTTTTCGGAAAAGTCAAAAAGTACCTCATATGGTAAACAAAAGAAATATTCCTTCCATAACATGTAGTAAAAGTAAAAATGGGTAAAAATGACTTCAAACATATATAGAATAATAAAAAAGATTTTATGAAAACATTATTAGAAAAAATGGACATGGATGATAGATATATCCCCAGTAAATACTTACAAATATATAATCTCGGATAAAAACAAGTTTAGAAAAGTTATCCCTTACCTTGAGTCCAATTTGATTCATATGTGCTAGAACCTCCTATATAAAAATTTAAATAATGTTACTGATTATTATAGAATCATAATAATTTTTATGATAACATTTATGATCATATTTTCATTCATTTGTTAGTAAAATTTCATTGTTACTCATTATTGAGGTATTAACTGCTTTATGTACTTATGTATGTTTTTTCAGATAAGTTCTTATTCCTATATTTAGGTTATATTTATATCATTTAAAGAATGGTATTAGTATAGTATATATTATATTTATTCATTAAATTCATTTATATAATCATTCTTTAATGATGATTATGTATAACTAATCACATATCGCTGTGGATATGGAAAGACATACATATGCACAAGCGAAAATATTGTTCCCATAATTGTTGAATGGTATTAAATTGGATGGTTTATAATATATAAAAATTAGTATTGTGTTATAATAATCATATATAATTATTATTTCTACCATTATACCCATCCAAGTAAGGTGGTTGTGAAAAACAGAGTACACCATGGCGTGGAGACGGTAATCCATACGTACGCATGAACGATGATTTCATTTTTCATAGGATAGATATAAGGTAAAATATGATTGTTTCATAATAACATATCAGTATATTAGTGATACGAATGTTATTAATTTATAATGTAACAACTAAATAAGAGGAGGTAAAAGAATAAAGAAATTTGAAAGAATCGGTATAAGATATTACATCTTCCTCGACGCGCCTCCTTTAGATTTCCTCTTAGGGTACTAGAGTAGGTCTTTTGAGAAGACCAACACCTCTAGAATGTAAATAGGGAAGTTTAGAAGAGAAATTTATAGGGTTTGGATGAGCTTGAAGGCTCAAAATGGAGTGAATAGGAGGGGGAGGAGGTGCCCTTTTATAAGAGATGAGAGGGGCACTTTAGGAATCTCTCAAAATATTAATTTATTATAAATTCAATTTCGACTAAAAATGGTCTAAAATTTTTTTAATTAAAAGATAATATGATTTTGGTTCAAATAACCACAATTAAATAATTTTTAGACAATTTTAGAATATTTTTTTATCCTTATATTTTTGTTTAACCCTTATTTTACCCTTTTTAATCTTACCGTGATATCATGTTAGTTACACATTATGGGTTAATGTAATTACCATATTATGTCACACGACCCAAAAAGGTTATTTATTAAATATTTGGATTTATATTATATATTTTTCAGAAAATTATATTTTTAATAATCTAATATCATTTAAAAAACCATTTTATGTTTTAGGTTATGAATTGTGTTAATTTTGGACACTATTCATACTTGACGTTTTTTAAAAAAAATCATATCAACCTGATTACTTAGAAACTAAGGAATTAACTAAAATTTAATATGTCAATATCATCTAAAAAATTAGTTTATGACATGAAAATAACCAAATTAAATTTGTTTTAATATCTATAAATTCATTTATTTGAATCTTTTATTAATGAGGTAATCACTACATCAAAATTGTGGCATAAATAAATATATTTATCTAATGTATAAAAATTGTAAATAAAATACAATGATGTAAGAAATATTTTTATCTTTATAATTACTATTTATATACATAGATATCCATTATATAACCCTATATTAAAATCTATCTAGTAAAAGATATATGTTTTGGTTATAAATTTCTTTACTTTAAATTAATTCTTATAAAATGTCAGTTTCACATCCAAGTGATTCCACGGGGTACCCAAATCGACCCAAGGATGCCCATGGTCATAAATATATTATGTAATAGTATTAAGACACGTTTTAGGGTAGTTTTATAATATTAAACTATTATTTTTTTAACCTTATTTACCAAATTTACCCATTAACCATGGTAAATAAAAATAATTACTAAAGTTACTATTCATAATGTCAAAAACTAAAAGGTACCTATTAAAAAAATTTGGACCTTATGATTTAAAATATGGAATATATTTATACAAATTCAAAACACTTAATTTGCTGTAATTAATTTAAAATTAATTCCATTGTTGAAATGAGAAAACGAGTTTTAAAAGTTAAAACATTACAAAAAATTGAAATGTTTTTACCTATGAATTCAATGTAAAATTAATGATAATGAAATAAATTATATTAAATGGTAAAAATATATTCTATTTATACTTTAAAACAATTAAATATTATAATTTAACTATATAAATTATCTTGATGAAAAAAGTTTTTTTTAATTAAAATTTAACGTGTTTTTACTATTCATTGAAATATGAAAGTTATCAGAAAAATATCAGAAATTTATCCAAAGTAAATTTTTATATCTCTATTAAAAATAAAATATTTATGTTTTCATATTGAAATTATTAATGTTTCAAAATCAAAATTTAAAATGGATTCTCCAGTCAAAGGTGTAAAATTAACCTTAAAAAATGGTTCTTATACATAAAATAGGTTTTTATTTATACCCTTTGACTAAAATATCCATTGTATGAATATAAAAAATATTTTATTAATTATATAACACATGTATCTCATTAATTTAATTACCAAAACTAATTCACTGAAAAATAAAAATAAAAATATCTAATATATTTATATTTTTCATAAATAATTAATAGCCAATGAATTCATAATGCATTTTCATAAGTTAGTTATAATTATTCTTACTAACCTAACCGCTAAGATTAAAAATAATTTTATATTAAGGGAATATCTTGGTTCATTTAAACTCACTATTGCATGCAAATCAAGTTACTGAAGAATAAATTTTTTTAAAGAAAATATTTTATAAAATCATCCGGGTGTTACATGACTTATGTCTGATGGTAGTAGGTTCCTAGTGCTGGCACATGACTGGTAGTAGAATTACTATAGCAGAAGTACACCTATGGTGGTATAAAATCCCAATGGAAGCATAAGTATGACAATGACACATTCTTGGTGGTAGGACATGGCTGACAGTGGATTATTTATAGTGGTAGCTAATTCTTGGTGATAGGTAATCCTGGTGGTAGAAAATTTGGGCAGTAATAACCTCTTGATAGTAGAAAATTATGGGTAGTGGCATTACATGAACTAGCTGTGGAACTTTCCAACACTTAGCCAAATTTTATTTATAAAAAGATATACCATCATATATCATTAAGTTCATTATAAACATTAGAAACATGATTTATGAGCATTAAAATAAGTAGGTGCCAACAATCCCCCCGTTTTTATGATCATAAATCATGGAATTTTTTTAACCATGTATAAAATAAACTTCAGAATAAATAAATGAATTTGAATTAAGTATATTTGATTAATAATTCAAAAATCTAATGTGAGATTGTAAAAGTAAAATTTAAAATAGAATTGAAATATTAACTCAGAAATCCAAACAAACACTTAAAGTTTGTCAAAACTTAAATAAGGACATACACATAATTATAGTATCAAAGAATTTATGGTTTCAATGATAATAAGATGGGCATCAAAGATAAATTCCATAACTATTATTCAATTTTGGGATTATCAAAAAGATAAAACAAGAAATAGAAAATACAAAGAAGAAAGATATGAAAAATAAAGGATAAATTCCATTAAATACAAAAATTTAATTCATTACAACCAGAAATAAATAGAATGAAAAATACAGAAAATTTTTTATCAAAGAAAATATCTAATCCAAATCACTCTCATCCGAGGAGGTATGATCCATGTGTATTTTTCCTTTTCCAGAGGTAGGAGGCACTGAGGTATAAGATGATGGGGATAATGTAGTCTAAGGAAACTCTCAGATCATAATGGGTTTGAGATGTCTAACTGATTTGATTAGAGAAATACTAAATGATTGAAACTAAGGAGGTAAAGTATTATAAGAAGGAGTGAATGTGAATGCTGTCATGGGAATTTCCTATGGTGAAACCACTACAGAACTGGATTCCAACAGAAAAGGATTCATGAGATTCCAAAAGTTTATGATAATGTTTCCTCCTCTCTCTGTATCACTAAATAAATCCATATTTTTCTCCATGAATAACTTGAGTAAAGGGGTCATGACCTTCAACTAGTCTACCCGTTCCTTAAAATCCATAGTAACAGGTGGAATCCTTAGGCTATCATCCAAAAAATTGAAATGAGAATTCAACTCAATTTTTTTATGCGCTATTAAGATAATATTTTATTGCCTTGGGTATGGCTTCCTTATCACTTCAGGCTTCATTCAAACATTATCTTACCATTTTATATATGTTCTCACCATATTGTTGAGTTTGTATTAGGCCCTCTCGATGATATAAATGAATATCACTCATAATAAAATAGATCTCCTCTATAACTATGGATTTGATCACATCAACATAATCTAAGATAAAATGAAGCGAATCATTGGATGTAGATGCAATAGAAGGTAAAATCACCAATCTCCTCAACAAATAATTTTAACTAGAAGCAAAGGAGGTCATAATATCTTCCATAACCAATCACAATGACTTCATCTCACTAGCCAATGTCCTATTTTCAATTTCAGCATCATAAATATGAAAATTCATATTAGGATGAATACAAAACACAACCAACCCAAAAAAGGTTATTGGAATTATATTTACTAATTTGTATAATGGGAAGTGTTTGAGACCTCAAAAATCTACTAAATATTGAAAAAATTAGCTTTCCAAAAGACCCCAAATCAGCTCTATAAATAATATATTAAGGCACTGGGGAAACAACTCTCTTTTTATTGGGAATATTAGCCTCTATAGGCTCTGATATAATAGGAAAGTCTAAAGGAAAATCATGAAGTTCACATGCATGGTAAATCTTCTCTATAAGGGATCCCTAGGATCTATCCCAACTCCATATGTGACAATAAGTCCTCCATGCTCTGGTGGAATTCTGTGGCCATCACTAATCACATCATCATATGAATCTAGATAGAATAGTCTAAGAAATTTTGAACCTAGGGATTAACCTAGATAATATCTTACCTTTTATATGGAATAATCAACCTAATAATCTTCATGATCTCCATCATCAATTCAAACTTCTTTGGACACTGTGTAGTATAGTCAAATATGAACATACCTAGGGAACTTCTTCCATGAATAATGAGCTACCAATTCAACTCTATCCTAAGTCAAATTAGTAGGATCAACTCTGAAAAAACTAGGGGATTCCTCCCCCTTAACAGAGGTAGCTTCACCAATTGGATGATCTGAAACTGATTTATCCAAAGATGAATTTTTTTCTGAACTTGGTCTCTCTATATACCTAAATGAGGCAACATGACAAATATTATGTGATTGAGCTTCCTCAACATCATCACCATCATCATGATCAGGCCAATAGCTACTACCATCCTCATCATCATTTCCATTATCACCATTACTACCATTTATGAATATAACACCCCTAAAAATTCTTTAGAGGTTTATAAAGAACTCATAATATATTTATCTCCATAGAACTTAGTCTCATCATCATCATCATCATATCTTTCACTTAATAGTCTCCCTTTATCAGGGAGATATATAGAAGTACTAGCAGGACCGAGAGACATAACATGGCTCTTTGGAATATCTAGATTACTTCCATCTTTAATAGCGGTAGCCATTTTCTCTTATAAAATAGTCACATAAACTTATTCTTCCTCACATGAATAATAAAATCTCTCATATGGATCCAATATAGGATCCACTAAGTTCTTAGGATAAATAGAATGTTTTATAGGATTAAAATCCTCATAGAGTTTTTCATTATCTTCAACCCACCTTTTCATCCACAGATTCCAATTCACATTAATCCTTTTACAAATAACTTTACTTATGTAGAAATAACCAAACTTGGATTCTTCTTCCTCTTTATCATCAACCAATACTTTGGATTCAAGAAGGGATTAAATCAACTTACGGTAGATGAGATAATTTGACATGGAGAATGTATTGCACATCTCCATCATGTGCACTATGAGGTATTTAAAAAGTTTAATACTATCCCATAATTTCATAATGAATAGAAGTTACACATACTTATACCTCCTATTAATGAATTCCAATTTCAAGGGACACAACATATATTGAATGAACTTAAAAAATAGTCTACATTCTCCACCCAACTCAGTTGCACCAGGCCTTCTCAAAGTACCATCAAAAGTTAGCTCAAGAAAATAATTTTCAAAACCAAATAACTCACTATCATTGGGAATATATTTTTGATAATATTTAAAAACTCCTTATTTAGAAACATTGATACAACTATCCCATTATTTTAAAGAAAAGTAAATCTCCATACCATCTATCATGCTATGAATTAGACCATTATTCTTGACAAAAATAAACTCTGTGTATTGATAAAACTTATGAACCAACCTAATATAGAAAGGCCTATCATTTACAGAGAACCAGTCAATCCATCCTTGGTCCTGGATCACCTTCAATAGTAAATACTTACTTGATATCACCCATTCATCATCCACTTCATTTTCAAGAAAAAAAATTGATTCACAAGCTGTAGGTTCCTTGGATCAACAATAGATCGACTCGATTCTCCTCTAGACTTATTAGTAGGACAATATCCTTTTGGAGATGACACAACATGGTGCTTAACTCTCAACATTGTATCTAAATGAAGTTTTAATCAAGCTAATGAGAAGGTTGAAGGTTGGGATAGAAAGGGAAGGAAAAACAGTTTGATGGGATAAGGCATGAGCGAGATTAACTGTAATTTAGATTTTATACCCAATTTATCATTTATGTATTTGAATTTGAAAAATATAATAAAATATTAATAATTCAATAGAATAAAAAATCAACAAAGGAAATTAGTAATGGTAGAAAATTGGCTGTTTGACTAATAATAAAAAAAGAAAAAAAAAATACTTGTAGCATCTCAATGGTAGATCATCCCAATAGTGGATCATTCCAATGGTGGATCATTTCAATGTTGGGTCATTCCAATGATGGATTATTCCAATAGTAGATCATTCCAACATTGGATCATTCCATTGGTAGCTCATTCCAATGGTGGCTTTTCTAGTAGCGGATCCTCCGAGACTGAATACGAACTAAAATTTATCATTCCCAATTCGTGTTTGATGTGGTTTAATCTATCATAATTCAATAGGTTTGTAAAAATATCAGCAAGATAATGTTCAGTTTATATGAAAGAGTTATATCACCCTTTTGTAAATGGTATCTCAAAATGTGAGGTCTTACATCAATATGATTTTTCATATAATGAGATACAAGATTCATAAAAATGTTTATCGCACTTGTGTTGTCACAATTTATAGGGATATGTATAAATTGAATTCCATAGTATAGAAAATTGTATTTTATCCACAAAATATGTACAAAAAAATCCTTGTAGAAATTTAGTCATCTTTATAAGTATACGATGTAATATAATTTTCCTTTTCACTGTACCAAGATACTAGAGACTTTCCCAAAAGATGACATGTTCTAGAGGTGCCTTTTCTGTCTAACTTGAAACCACCAAAATCTATATCCAAATAAACCAATAAGTCAAATGTGTTTCCTCTAGAATAAAACAATAAAAAATAGGTTGTATATTTGAGGTATTTAAAATTCATTTTAATAACAAGTAAATGAGATTCTTTAGGGTTTTCTAGAAAACAGACACATATACACACACTAAACATAATATCTGGATGACTATTCGTTAAGTATAACAATATTTCAATAATACCTTAGTAATTGGTTTTATCCATGTATTTCCATCTTCATCAAGATCCAACTTATAGTTAGTACTATGGTAGTATCACTACAGTTAGTGCTATCCTACCCAAAATGTTTTAGAAGATCTTTAGTATACTTACTTTTATTTAAAATAATTCAATATTTATTTTGAAAAATTTGAAAATGAAGAAACAATTTTAGTTTACCCATTAAACTCATTTAAAATTCATTTTTCATAAATTTTGAAAAATCATTCCACAAAATTTTTTTAGAATATCCAAAAATAATATCATCAAAATAGATTGGAACTGCTAAAACATCATTAAAAATTATCTTTACCAAAAAGAGTAGAACCAACAATACCTTTTGAAATAAAAAAGAGATGAGCCTATCATTACAAGCTCTATGATCCTATTTTAAACCATATAAATATTTTGTTAATTTGAAAACATGATTTTGAAAATGCGGATTTTGAAATCTAGGAAGTTGTTCAACAAAAACATCCTCAACTATATAACTATTTAAGAATTCACTTTCGACATCCATTTGATATCATTTGAAATCAAAATTTGCTTCATAGGAAAATTGTATTATAATGGATTCAAGTATAGACACTAGTGTAAAGGTTTCCTCATAGTAAATATCCTTTTATTGATTATATCCTTATGGAACCAACCTATCTTTATTTCTTACTATAGTTCCTGACCCATCAACTTTGTTTTTAAAAACCCACTTAGTTCCCATAGTCAAAATGTCTTAGGTCTAGATAAAAGATCCCAAAATTTATTCCTTTCAAATTTATTAATTTCCTCTTACATTACCATCATCCAAAATTCATTATTAATTATATCATTGATGTTCTTAGATTCAATCTGTGATAAGATTGGTTGATGTTAAACCACATTTCTAAGAGAAGTTCTAGTTTGTGTACCTCTATTTAGGTCTCAGACTACATAATCAACAGGATGGAATCTATGAGTCCTAAAAAATCTAGGAAAATAAGGGCTGATTATCTCAGGATTATATATAGGTTTCTGCTCATGTTCCAGTTTTTCCACAAAGATGGATGGTTTTTGTGTCTATTTTATAGAATTATTAGATGGGTTAGAATTGATGTTTAGAGTTAAAAAATCACCCTCAAGGATTTTTAAAGTGGTATTAGGCTCATGTGGACATGTTTTATCAAATTTTACTTGAATATATTCTTCCACAATCTTGGTTATTTTATTAAACACCCTATACAATTTAGTAGAAGTTGAATAACCAAGTAAAATTTCTTCATCAATCTTAGAATAAAATTTTTCAAGAGTATCCTTAGTGTTAATAATAAAAACTTTTCAACTAAAAACTCTAAAGTAATAATTTTTTTTATTTATACTATTCCATAATTCATATGATGTTTTATTTAATAAAGGACTGAATAAAAATCTATTGATTATATAACAAGTTTTATTCACACCCTCTACCCAAAAAATTGGAAGGACATATTACTTAAGTATAGTCTGAGAAATTTCTCTAAGGGACCTCTTTCTTCTTTCCACAACACCATTATATTGTAGGGTCCTAGTATTAGAGTATTTATGATTATATCTATTTTGTGAGAAAAAATATTTCATGTCTTTTTTTTAAACTCATGATCATGATCAATTCTTAAGGTCTTATCCTAAGCTGACTAAGTTGTTTTAAAAATTTAACATACCTGGTGAAATAAGAACAAGATTCACTCTTATGAGGTAAAACAATTACCCAAGTATATCTAGAGAATTCATCTACAAAGACATAAACATAGTGGTTCCCATTTAGACTATAAAACTTAGACCAAACAAGTCCATTTAAACAAACTCTAGGTATTGAGAAGTTGAAAATTATTTCTTTGATTTGAAAGATATCTTGTGTTATTTCCCAGTTTGACATGGGTTACAGAACTTATCATTTGGGAATTATAGTTTAGTTAGATATTTAAATAACACATTCCTAGTGATATTTCTAAGTGAGTGAATATTGCAATGTTCTAGTCCCTTATTCCAAATCCAATATTGTTTGTGAAATGCACTTAGACATGAAATATTTTTATAAAATAAAGAATCTAAATTAACAGCGTAAACATTTTCATTTCTCAAAACAATAGAAACTAAATAATCTTTAGAGTTGAAAACATTAAAAGAATTATTTTCAAAATTTCCGTGAAAACCATTATCACATAACTATGAGATTCTAAGAATATTGTACTTTAAATCATCTACAAATAAAACTATAGAAATTAAAATAGTATTAGAATTACTAATTTGACTAAGACTAATAATTTTCCTTTTGGAATTGTCACCAAAAGTGACATGTAAACCATACAATTTTATCAGATTCTTAAATATTAAATAATATTTATTCATATGCCTAGAACAACTACTATACAGGTACTGTAGGGTCTTGTTGGAGCTCATTAAGTTGGTTCCCTACAAAAATAATTTTACACAAAAAATGATTTTGGTACCCAAATATTCTTGGGTCTAGTAATGTTAGTAATCAAATATTTAAGAACCCATATATTCTTAATAGGTTTTCTAAACAGTTTTTAAACTTTTAGAAATAAATACTTTATTGGGTCTAGATGAATAAAAACTAGTAAAATATTTTTCAAAAATGGAACTAGGAATGAAACTATTTTTAACAATCCTCCTCTGTCTAGGTTGATACCCTTTACTAGTAGTATACCTAAGAGTAGTATTATTTCCAAGAGTTTATGTAAGATTATTTATTCTATTAGTTAATATCTCTAGATATTTCTTCATTTTATCTTTAGACAATTTATACTCATTGTTCTCCTTTAATAGTTGAATTTTTTTCTCTTTTTAAATAGCAAGATTAGATTTAAAAATAGAATCCAAAGAAATAAGTTTCATTAAAATATTATAATTATCTTTAAGATCATTAAATGTATCTTCTAGCATATTAAAATGTTTCAATATCTCTTTATTTTACAAGTTTTTATCTCCATAATGACTAGAAATAGGTACATGAGAAGCAAGAAAAACATTGAGAACATCAGATGTGTTTTTCATAAAACACATGTTAACTCTCTCATGATTATCCCCCAGGGTTGTGTCTAAAACACTCAATCTATCTTTAGAGGCACTCTAAGTTTCTTTCATTGATTTCTTTTACCACTTATACTTATCATCATATTTAATTTTTTATTTCATATTTGGATAGTCATATTTAAAATTCCATTTCCTTTTACATTCATAGAAAATGATTTCTTTTGAAGAATCATAATTCTTTCAACCCTTACTCCATTTTCCTATATTTTCATATTTACCTTTATAACTCAGTTTACTAAATAAATTCATTTTCTTATAATTGTTTTTGAATCTTTTGGCCAGATATTCTATTTATTCATCACTTTTAGAAGTAAAATATTCATCACTTGAACCGTTATCTTGAATTTTCCCCTTTTGTTTTGTGGTAGTAGATTTTAAAGCTATATATTTTCTATTTGGTTCATCCTTATATAATCTATTGACTTTGATTTATTCCTAATACATATTTCATTTTCTAATAATATCCTTAACAGGTAACTTCCTGACATCAAATGATTCTTTGATGGACACTGAGGTTCCTCTCCATCTATTTGGAAGAAACATCGATAGTTTAATCACTTAGTATTTATTAGAAATAGATTTTCATAGTGAGTGCATTGTATTCACAATATCATTTAACCTGAGATACATGTAATAAATAGGCTCATCATGTTTTATCTTAAAAGTATCATATTTAATAGTATAGTTATTTAAGGACATTTCTTTAACATTATATGTTCCTTAATGATAAATAGCTAAAGTGTCCCAAATTTAAAAATAAGTATTAAAATTAGATATTATATTGAATTCCTCACCACCTAAATCATAATACATAGCATTTATAACTTTACAATTATTATTATAATCAGTTTTAATAGAATCAATGTAAGAAAATCTAGCAGTTTGAGGTAATTCATATTGATCATCAATTACCGACCAAATATCAAAACCTATGCTCTCAAGATGCGTTTTCATTTTAATTTTTACTAAGCATAGTTAGTTATATTAAAATAAGGAGGTCTTTTGGTAGTTTTTACCTCTTGTCTATTATCCAAAAAAGAATTAGATTTTGTAATAATAGAAATTTGAGATATTTGAAAGAACACTTAATCATAGTTGAAAGTCATTTAAAACCTTTGGTAACTAATGTTGTTTGGAGTGAGTAACTCGGGGGGGGGGGGTGAATTGAGTTCCCAATAAAATTCTTATTAAGAAAAATAAAAAACAAAATCCCCCAATTTAAATAAATTTTCCTGGTTAATCAAAACATTAGATTAATATAGTTTTGATCTTTTAAAATATTTCTCAATGATTGATTAAATATTAGTTAAATAAATATTAGATATTAATTTACCTTTTGAAATTGATTTTCTCAAACAAATTATTATATAAAACTAGTTAAGACTAACTATCAATGTTTAGGTTTTATTTATAGTTAAAAAATGTAGGTAAATATTTGAAATAAAGAAAACAGAACAAAAAAACACAATAGGATATACATGGTGTTCAGTCTCAAGACAAGACTTAATCCCATCCACTTGAAAATCACCCATTTATAAGAAGATTATTATAACAAATAATATGATCCACAACCTAGATTGGATATAAAAAAACAAAAAAGATATCCAGGCTAAAAGCCTCTTTCATATTTATACATGGGTAGAAAAATAGCACAGACCACACAAAGAAATTTTCAATAATTACTATGGATAAATAGTTAAAAATTGATAGAAGCGAATATCAATTATTCTCCAGTTAAAGAGAATGATACAGTTTGTGTAAATAAACAGAGAAATCATCAAACTTCTCTAAATTAAAATAAAAAAATATCAAGAGAAAGTAAGAAGATATGAAAAAGTAGTGTTTCCCAGTCTATAGTGCTCCAAGTGCTTGAGAGTCCTTGGCTTTTCTTAGTGAGGATCTCGATTGGTTTATATGAAAGATACTGGAAAATAGAGTTTCACAAAGTTCCCTTTTTTATATGTAGTAAATGATCTGGATCTTATGTGTACTCCACTCTTTCATAGTCTAATGAACTTGTATGATTTCGGTGTATAAGCTATGAATCCAAACCTTTAACATACATTCATGAGGGAATATCTCTCTCCCCCTGCTCTATATATATATATATGTATATATATCATAATAGGTTTGTCAGAATGAGAGAGAATGGATATGCCATCAGGACCATCCTGTACTTGCACGGGAAGCCTAGCCAGATGGCTATGTGAAGGTGGAGAGCTACAATCACGATGCAGATGCTGGGGAGGGGTAGTTTCTTTTAGATAGTCTGGTTGAATTCCCTAAGACCTTCGGGTCATGTAATTTTATAATCCTAAGAGCCTTGTAATCTCTGAGCCTACGAGCCTTGAAAGGGGGTTATAAAAAATCAATAAAAAATGAATAATAATAAAAAATATTTCCCTATATCCTCATACTAACTCTGAATTGATCTTCAATGCATCCACAAAATGGGGTAGAAATAATCATTAAATAAACCCTCTTCATTAAATCCTATAAAATAGCCATTGGAAGAATTTAATTAAAATATAGCAGAACAAAAATGGTAGCAAGGGATGAAGACATCACATTCTAGTAATAGATCATCTGATGGTATCACACCTGATGGTGGAAAGAGTTGGGGGTGGACAAATCCTGGCGGTGGCATGACTCTAATGAAAGTATGCCTATGGTGGTGACATACACTTAATAGTAGTTGGTTCCTATTAGGGGTACATGACTGGTGGTAGCACAACTCTTGAGGTAGAACACCTTTAGTAGTGGAAAATCCCAATGGTAGAACAAGTTTGATGATAGAACATTCCTGGTGGTAGGACATGGATTACAATGCCTCAATTCTGGTAGTAGCTAATTTTTAGTGGTAGGTAATCCTGGCGGTAGTAACCTCTTGGTGGTAGCTAATTTCTGATTGTGGCATGATTTGAACTAGTAGTTTCACTTTTAAACACTTATCCAAATTTGCTTTATAAAAGGATATACTATCGTAAAACATTAATTTCATTAGAAACATTGGAAACATGATTTGTGAGCATTAAAACAAGGAGGAGCCAATTGTTTCATATGATCAACATCTACATCAAAGAAAGATGTAAAGATCAAGGTATTATATATTATTTTTATTTAAAATAAATATAAATTTAACATTAATGATCCTCTTAGTTCCAATATGTCTATCAAGTTATATTGCAAAAAATTTCATTGGTCATGGATCCCATGTCATGCACATTGTAGAATATCTGTTGAATATGATAATGATTGAGTTTGGACTGACCCTAATAAGTTCTTCCAATACACCCAAAACCTAAAAGTTTTATCAGAACTATCATGTTCAAATTTATAAATATTTATTTGATTATTTATCATTATATATTTAAAAGTTAAATTACATTTCAAGTTTTAATTTATTCTTAATCTATTAGTGAGATTGCTTCTCCCCCCTTTTTATTTCTCATTGAATTAACATAGATCGATTAATAATTAATGAATAATGTATCCAAATACCCTTCCAAAGGTATCAATAACTCTGTCTAGATAGCATAGGTCTACATAGGGTGTATTATTTTCACACGCTGTGTATCCTTGAACATTGCACCAGGACACCCATGTGGACTCCATGTCATCATGTAATTAATAAACACCATATAAATTAAATATAATGCTTATAGACCAGACAGGGTGTCACATGGTTGTCTCGGACTACATGCTATGTATATTTCCGACACACTATGTAGTCTATGTGTTTTTGAGGTGGAAAACATGGGGTCAATACATGACATGTAATTAATGCACCACATGTATTAATAATACAACACATACTAGCTATAACACATGTAACTTGAATTATACACCATGTATCTTTCTTATACATCGTTTACCTCATAAATTTCTATAATAAGTATACACCGAGTCCCTAGGCATGTACTACAGACATCTGGTGAAGCAAAGTACACACCGTGTGGCCATCCTTCACACACCATGTACTCTACCTATTTATGTGGAAATATTAAATTTAAATAAATAATCTATTAAATATAATCAACTTGAGTTCCATGAGTCATTAAGTTAATAGTTGATTCCATTCACTGGGTTTTATATTATATTAAATTCCAAATTAATTCTGTGTAATATTCAAAACTACTAGCCATGTATGCTCATTGCATACTAAAGACTGAGTGTGTATTAAATCATGAAGGAAAATAATTTTCATGTGTTCCATGTATCATTAATTTGAAAGTACACACTGCGAAAATTTGACACATTCCAAGTATATAATATGTTATATGAGTTCATTGTATACAATAAGGAAGATGCTGAGTAGTTCAGATAGCTAACCATTGAGTTGCTTCCAAATACAAAGATGTGTACTATTTTTATTAAATTTTAAATAAAATAAAATAATTTATTTTATTTAAAATCATTTTGCTTGGGTAAATCTAGGATTATTGGATATAATAATAAAAAATTAATTAATTGATTAATAATATAATTAATTAGATTAATTCATCTGTGTTTTATCTTATCGAAGAACGAATTGAAATGAATGATATCCAATTTTTTTAAATGTGTAGTAATTGTATGTATATGACCAATCATTATATTAGACCAAACCTATGTAAGTGTCAGTTTAATTTTATTTAATTTTGGTGAATTATTTTGTAATTATTTATTATTAAATTAAATATTATGGCATGTGTGTCATCCCTACCTCCTTTTATTATGTATGACCTATGTGTCCAAGTTTGTTTTATATAATTACCCTTAACTAATAATTTGGTTCCCCTAACATACGTGTGATTTATAAAATATATGTAATAAAAGGAGTATCCAAAGGTACATGGAGTTGGTTCAAGGTGGAGGTGAGTTTGATGTGGTTTAAGAAGGAATTGTGGAAAAACCAACATTGGGAATACATAAGTGGACATGTGGGATGTTGTAACTCATTCGAAGATAGACAAAAGTAATTTTCCCTTAGGTTCATAGGTTTATTTTTTTGGAGTTAGTTCCTTTAAACCAAGTTATATGTACTTTATGATTACATGTATTCATAGTTTTGAATATTAATTATCTACTTATCACATCATGATTGTTCTTCTATGTGACATTGTAGGTGATAATATCTAAAGAGTAGCCATCATACTGAAAGGTCATAATAGTTCTCCACTATGACGAAAACTCAGAAGTGACATGAAAATATTCTTAAATATATGTTATATAACTAGATGAAATCATTTAAGGGACAAAAATGATATAGGCTATCAGGGGTGGAGACTCATGGGACTTAGAGACACATTCTCATGGTGTTCACCCTTAGTAATATCATGTGTAAAATATTATAAGAACGAGACCCGCTAATAGGAAATTAAAATTTATATATATCATTGGATATTACTATATGAAAATATGTGTATTGATCCTTAGACTTTAATATTATTATTAATGGATATTATGATTCACGTGCATTTATGTATTGATGAAAACTAGGAAGACATATGTTTGTGATGATGTAGGATATGTTGAGTGCATCACAAATAATATTTCATTAATGGATAATGTGAGAAATTATTTTCCCTTATGTTATTTAATAGAATTTGTTATCTAATTCCCTTTTATGGAAATGATATAGCCTAAATAAATCCATGACCATGGGTTCTATAGGAAAGTTTAATTTCAAAAAATTCAAAGAAAGACAACAAGAATATAGGTTGATGGCACCGACATGCAACCTTTATGATTATAGATATCATGATAAATGGATTATATTATATAATAATCATCCATATGAGGTTTTATTTCACTATAAAATTAACATATTTCTATATGGGTGTCTTGTTGTGTTTCTAGATGCTAACCTTAGACCTTGATCTGTTTTTCCTAATTCCATTGATAAAGAGGCCTAGATGGTCACACAATAAGTGTATCTAGAACCTCTATTAGATAATATTATTATTTATTATAAAAATTAGGAAATAAATATTATTCCCACATGTTGTTTAATAATTATTCCTATTTTCTTGATCACATATATTCAATCACTAGTTATTTGAGATAATATTTTCTAAGAATTTTTTTAATTAATATTTATTTTCTGTTTAGTCAATATAATATTTATTTATTAGTGAATAATAAAATTATATTTATCTATTTTTAAATAAATAGTCATTATTAAAGGCTTGATAAATATTTTAGAGGAATGTAAATTGAGTTTAATGACATGGTGATAAATAATATATATTAAATATTATTCAAATAGATAATATTTAATTAATTTAGTAGCTTTTTGCACGCTAATAAATAATAATAATATTTTTATTATAAACATGGTGTTTCAAAAAGATTAAAAAAAATAATAAGGGTGGATGTGTAATTATTATTTTCTAACCCTAGCACCATTTAAACCCAATTGTATTATTTTGATAAGGTTGGTTTCTATTTGTTTAGTTGTGGAAAATAACATCTGGAGAACTCTCTCAAAGACCTAGAGAGATCCCTATACAATAATTATATCAATAACGGGGTTCGATCCTCCTCTACCACCACTCTCAATTATAAAGAGATCAAAGATAATCCTTGTTGAAGTGATTCTTTGGGCAATCAAAGATTAATGATGTAAGCATTATGATCTACTGTGCTAGTACCTAGAGATTCCTATAATGATGCTTGGAGGTTCATGGAACATGTTTGGATCACTAATAGAGGAAATAAAGACTTGATTATTATAATGAAAAGATGGTATGATGTAGACACATTGTCAAATCCATCAATTAAGAAAGAATTTATCACAAGGTAATTCTTTAATTTCTTAAAATAATTATAAATCATTATGTGATGATCTTGTGTTTTTGGTTCCAAAATTCTTTCATCAATTAATCTTTGATTCAATTCCATTGGTCATACCATTTATCATCGATGTACATCTTATATTAACCATTGATTATGAAAAAAACTGAGTTGGCCATACCCTATCCAGTGCTTCCATTGCACCCAGAACCTTCAAGTGGCATCAGAGAGGTCACATAATTATTTATAATTATTTAAATATAATTGATTGATTTATGCATTTATCATTACTTTTCAATTCTCCTTTAATCATCATTTAATCAAAATCATGATATCCACTCTTCTTCTTATTTCTTCTTGAAAATATAATCAAAATAGATTAATTTTATAAATAAATAACATTCAAAGAACTCATCCAAAGGTGCTAAGAATTATGAATAGATAACAAAAGAGTTCACACCATGTACCCGTGTTTAATACACCAAGTTAATACATTAATTAATTCAGAATTAATATAATATGTGTGAATTTATTACACAAAGTCTGTACTTAAATACACCACATGTTGACTAGGATAACCTGGTGCATGATTAACCTGACTACATGATGTGTATCATTCATACATGATGTGTTGTTCATTAGTCAATGCTAGGACATATATTTTCTTACACGAACTAAATGAATAGAGACCATGTGACTTAGAGACCACATGACATGTAGCCCATGTAAACGCCATGTAATCCATTAATTTACATGGAATGATTACACATTGAGTCCCTAGGCATGTGCCATAGATAGATGGCGAGAACTATACACAACGTGTAGCTAGACTGTACACACCAGGTATATTACCAATTTATGCATAATTCAAAATTATTTCTTATACTACTTAAACCTTATCAATATGTGTTTCATGTTCCATTTATTGGACTATGCACACAACATATAATGGGTTATATAAATATATATATATATATATAGTAAATGTATAATTAATTTTTGAATAATGTTCAGAACTGTATATCATGTATAAGTCATATTACCCAACATGAATTGAAACACAACACACTATGTAAATAAAATGTGTACTGTGTGTCATTTCGTTGACTTGTATATTCCATGAAATTATATAATATGTCATTTATACCACATGCTGCCTGAGTAAATAGTATACAAATATAATACACATTTAGTAGTTTGGATGGGTCTCACCTTTTAGCCTCCAAGGTACATGTTTTTGTACATAGTTAATTTTAAATAAGTTTATTTCATTTTGATTAAAATTATGATGGATGGGAATCTAAAGAAAGTATAAATGATAATTAGATAAAATAATTAATTAATTAAAGAAGTTAATTAATTTATTATAATTCGATTTATCTTAAATAAGGGTGATTATAATTAAATTCTAATTTTTTAAATTCATAATTTTTTGCATGTATATGGATTATCATGAGAATTCAACAAAACATTGTATGTGACTGATTTTAGTTTATTTTATTATTAAATTAAATTTATGGCATGTGCAATATCCCTCCTCTAAATATGTACATGCCTATATGCCCATAGTTTTATTTTATATAATCCCTGTAACTAATAAATTGGTTCTCCGTACCTATGTGTGAGTAAAATATTATGTAATTTATGAAGCTAATAATAAATAATAGGTGGTTAAAGTTTTTATCTAAGGAAAACCAATCTAAGAGGCACATGGGTGGATAGGTGGAAGGCTATAACAGGAACCAAGTCATGGTTTAAGGTGTTTTCCCCAAGGTTGATGGTTATTTTATCATCCTCTTAATAAAAAAACCATTAGAAAAATTTCATGATCACACCACTCTTATTTTTTTATTTCAAGTTTCATGGTTAATTTCATTATGGATGTTTAGTTGTGATTACATGAATTAATGAATTAACGAGCATACAATATAGAATTAAAATAAATTTTATTATGAATAAACTTTATCTAAGACATGGTTAATCACTTAAGTAAATCAAATTAATATTAACAAGAATGTAATAAAGATGAAATAGGCAGTTTATTCATAATGATAAAAAATCCATCAATTATATATATTAAGTTGATATATCCTTCCACTACTTAAGTTAAAATCAAACCATAGTTCAAAGTTCATGACCAACCCAAGTTGAGTTGATTACAATTATCATATAATTCTAACTTGATGTTTTGCGATGACTTAACTTCGTTGACATCAAGGGTTGACTTCCTAAATAGTACATGGTGTAACTAAGAGGAAACTGTTGAGGAAATAAAATTTAATAATTTTAGGGTTGGAGAGTCCACTCATTAGATTAAAGAACTTTGAGTTAATACAGTTGAAAATTTTAATGCGTACCTAAAACCCTTAAAATAACTTTTCAGAACCATGTATGGGCTATGAGAAGGGGAATTTGGGTATTTTCCATTATAATGTCCAAGAAATAGGACGTTCCAAATCAAAAAGTGATGGATATAGGGTTTCAATAAAATAATAAAATATTTATAAATATAATATTTATTATTTAATAAAATAATTAATTTATTCTCTTCTTAATTATAGAAAAAACAATAAATATGACATCAAACATATCACCGTGATCCATACTTGATAAGGATAACCTTATAAATGGAACTAATTTCCAATAATGTCAAAGGAGTTTACATGTTATCCTATTACATGATAAGAAATTATACACCAGAAAAACCTATTCCAAAAGAGCATGGACAAAAGGCTAGCGAGAAATAGTTATCTCTCTATGAGAAACATTTGTATATGACCACATTTGTCCAGTTTTTCGTGCTATCATCCATGACCATTGAGATTCTAAAGACATGATGAGATGGAAGCGTATAGCATGATATCCCACCATCGTGATCTCTATCAAGATAAGGTGAGGCAAGATAGATATGAGATCTCTAATGCAATATTTACATGAAATATTGGATAGTTGGCACTACATGGGCCACATATAGTCAAGATTATTGGCTATATAGAGTGATTACACATCTTGGGCATTAGATTCCCAGATGAGTTGAACACAGATCCCATACTTTCCTCACAACCCAAATCATTCTCTAGTTTTATTGTTAAGTATAACATGATAAATTATGAGAATAGTATTTTAAAATTATTAATATTTTTTTAAAAGTTGACAAAAAAATGTGGTATGAAAAACCCATAGTCCTTATAGTGAACATGAAAAGTTGTAATAAGGAAAAAGTGCCCAAGACTCATAATAAGTCTAAAAATCTCAAGCACAATCCTTCTAAGAATAGGAATATCCAAAGGAAGGAAAAGGAAAAGGAAGCGGTATGTTATTCACGTGTAAAGTAAGGCCATTGGAAGATAAACTACACCCAGAAGCAAGGGGAATATAAAGTTTCATTGTTTATTAAGGGTAATCTTTCTATATCTACAAATTGGGTATTCGATATATCTTGTGGTGATCATATGTATATCCAAATATATGAACCAATAAGATTATAAAATATTTCCATAGGAGATGTGGATATGTGAGTTGACAATAGTGTAAGGCTAGCTGCTATATCCATTGGAGACTACCACCTTCCATTGACAACATGATTGATCTTTTTTTTAAAATATTTCTATTATATACCATCTCTTACCAAAAACATGATTTCTATATCCTTCATAGATACAGTTGGTTTTTTTCATGTTTGGAAATAATATATGCTTATTTTATGAATACCAAATACGTGATAGTATAGAAGATTTAAGTATTGGAATTTATATATTAAATTAAAAACGATATTTATTGTAAATTGATAATGAATCTTCTTTATAGGACTCATATAACACCCAATTGTAGCATCACCATATTATTTATGTAAACAAGAAGCATCTGACAAAGATTTATCAAGATAACTATTTAGTTACTTTTGAGCTAAAATCACTTGAAAAATTACATTCCCGTTTATAAAAAAAATGACTAAACCAATATTTAGAGCATATAGTGAAAAGGCCATAGATCTTTTAGGATTGGTATACACTGATGTGCGTGGACAATTTCTAATAGAAGCTATAAGTAGATATTCTTAATTTATAAATTTTACTCATGACTTGAATAGATATGGATATATCAAAATGATACTCTATAAGTTAGATTCATTTGAGAAATTCAAATAATTGAAGAATGAAGTAGATAATAAAATTGGCAAGAAGATAAGGAATATTTAATCTTATCAAGATATTGAATATATTAACAAAGTGTTTATCGAATTTATATGGGAGTTTGGGGTTTTTTCTCAACTCACTCCACCTTACACACTATAGTGGAATAGTGTCAGTGAAATGAGTAACTATACCTTTCCATACATGGTACGATTGGTGATTATTTATGCAAATCATACATCATAAATTTGGGGATATTCATTAAAAACTACAACATACACACTAAACTAAGTGCCAACTAAAGTGGAAAAATGAAATTCCCTTTGAGTTATAGAGTGAGAAGAAAACTGTTTTTTCATATACACATGTATAGGGTTGTGAGGAATTTATTAAGGAAATCTGAGGAAAGATAAATATCACCTTGCGGTACAAAGTGAATCATTATAGGTAATCCTAAGGAAACAGGGGGATACTACCTATTCAAACCCTCAAAAAAAAAGTGACTTGCCAGACAATCTGTCTTTCTTGAGAGGGATAAACTTCTCAAGAAGGATGGTGGGAGAAATATTTACTTTGATAAAGTTGATGATTAAGATACACAAGAGTTGGTATGATAACATATTCCATAGGTTTCCATGCAATAAGTTATTCCTAAAACACAAGTACCATATACAAGAACCATAGAGGTAAGAGAACTAGAGAGATATAGTTTTCTAGTCACTGAATACAAAAACTCATTATTGGTTGACAATAATGAACTTATCTTATATAAAGTGGTATTATATAGACCATATGTTACAATATGGAAAGAATATATGAATTTTGAAATGGATTCTATATATAAAAAAAATGGGTTCTTGTTAAACAACCAGTTAATGTAAATCGTGTTGGGTGTAAATGGGTATTTATGAAAATACTAAAAATGGAAAGTAAATTAAGTACATATAAAGAAAATCTAGTGGATAAAGGGTTTAAAAAATACCAAATCATTGAATATGATAAAAGTTTTTCTCTAGTTTCCATTTTTAAATCCATTAGATTTCTACTTTCTATAATATCTTACCATGACTATAAAATTTGATAGATAGATGTAAAAAAAAATCTTTAATGGAAACCTTTAGGAATATATCTATATGACACAAGCATAAGGGTTTATGAATTTAGGTGAGGCCAAAAATATATGAAAGTTATATAGATTTATTTATTAATTTAATAAATCATATAGGCCCTGGAATATTTCATTTTATGTAACTATAAAAGAATTTGGTTTCATTAATAATGAATAAGATCCATGTGTTTACAACTAATTTAGTGGGAATGAAGTCATTATATTATTATTACATTTTTACGACATATTTCTTTTTGAAAATGACATACCAATATGACATTGTGTTAAGAACTGTTTGAAAAGATGTTTCTCTATGAAGGACATAGGTGAAACAACATACATTCTAGGGATTAAGATCATTTTTGATAGATCCAAGAGGCTTCTTGGACTAATTTAAGGTACATAAATTGACTAGATATTAAATATAATGAGTATAAAACAATACAATTAGGGATTGGTTCTAGTGTCACATGGTATACATATATATAAGAAAATGTGTCATTAGATATAATAGGTGAAACAGAGAATGAGTAAAATCCCATACATTTTTTTGATAGGATTAATCATGCATTCCATTGTATACATGAGACTTGATGTTTCCTAAGTATTGATCATGGTAGGAAGATATCAAGTTGATCTAGGTGAATAATATTGGCATACTATTAGGTATATTTTTTATTATATGACACTAACTAAGGATATATTCCTAGTGCGTGGAGGAGATGAGGAGCTAGTCATAAGGGGTTATACTGATGCTAGTTTTCAAATAAATTAGAATGATTTGAAGTCACATTTAAGATATGTATTCAGTCTCGATGGTGGAGTTATGAGTGGGGAGAGTTCAAAAAATCCAATTTTCACCAATTATATGATGGACTTCGAGTATATAGCGGATTTATATGTATCCAAAAATCTATTTGGATACGAATATTTGTACAAGAGATTAATGTGGTTCCTATCATTAAAAACCCTATCACATTATATTATGATAATACAACATTAGTGGATCTTGTAAAAAATTTAAGGTAACACCAATAGACAAAGAACATACTACAAAAGTATCACCTATTCGGGGATTTTTCTAATAGGGGTGAAGTTATAATAATCAGAGTTTCCACCTAAGATAATACAGTGGAACCCTTGACTAAAGTATTATCTTAGCAGAAGCATGAGTATCTTGTGAGAGTTAAAGGAATGAAGGTTGTTAGTAGTTGGTTCCCTATAACCTACTTCTGTGTAATTTATGTTTACCTATATTCATATTTTTGAATATTAATAAACTACTTATCACATCATGATTGTTCTTCTATGTGACAGTGTATGTGATAATGTCCAAATAGTAGTTATTGCACTGAAAGGTTATAATAGTTACCCACTATGATTAGAATCCAAAAGTGTCATGATAGTATTTTTAAATATATGTTCCATATTCAGATGAAATCATTTGAGGGTAATATATGATATAGTCTATCATGGGTGGATACTTATAATAAATTTATGCTCCTTCTCATGGTTTACACCCTTGGAAATATCTAGTGTAGGATATTTTGATAATGAGACTGGGCGGTAGGAAATCCATATTTATATGAGTCATTGGATGTTTCTATCTACATATGTGTGTATTGATCCTTATAATTTAATAT
This sequence comes from Viscum album, assembly GCA_963277665.1. NCBI lineage: Eukaryota > Viridiplantae > Streptophyta > Magnoliopsida > Santalales > Viscaceae > Viscum > Viscum album. The sequence goes on from OY728130.1 coordinate 412,149,025, forward strand.
TATTATTAATGGATATTAGGAGTCATGTACTTTGATATATTGTTGAAAATACCGATGACATATATTTGTGAAGTGTGATACATTGGGTGCATCACAAGAAATATTTCATTAATGGATAATGTGAGAAAAGATTTTCCCCTTCCATTCGTTAACAAAATTTGATATCTCTAGACCTTTGATGGAAATGAGAAAGTCTAAATATATCTATGACCATGGTGTTCTATAGGAAAGTTCAATTTTTAAAAATTCAATGAAAGGGACATAAAACATATAGGTTGATGGAATCAACATGCAACATGCTTGATTAGAGATGTCATGATAAGGGGATTATATTAAATAATAAGAATTTGTATGAGGTTTTATGTTTTTGTGACATTGACTTATTTCTCTATGGGTTCCTTGGTGTGTTGCATGATACTAACCTTGGACTTTGGGCAGCCTAGCCAAATTCCACTGAGAAATAGGCCTAGTGTTTCACAAACTAAGTGTATCCCTAGCCTTAGTTAAATAATAATAATATTTATTATTTAACACGTTCAATAAATATTATTCCTATATATGGTTTAATAATTATTCATGTTTCCTTGATCACATATATTCCTTCACTTTTTATTTTAGAGAATATTTTGTGAGAATAATATTTAATAAATATTTATTTTCTATTTAGTGAATGTAATATTTATTTATTTATTTATTGTTGAATAATCCAATGATATTTCTTTAAATAAATAGTCACTATTCTTGGATTGATAAATATTTTAGAGGAATGGAATACCGAGTTTAATGGTATGGTGAGAAATAATATATATTGAATATTATTTGAATAAATAATATTTAACTAATTCGCTAGTTTTTCATATGTTAATAAATAATAATAATAATAATATTATTATAGACATGGGGTTTCGTAAGGATTAAAGAAAAATAAGGGCTCATGTGCAATTATTATTTTCTAACCCTAGAATTATTTGAACCCAATTATATTATTTCGACATGGTTGGTTGCTATTTATTTGTTTATGCAAAAAAAACATCCATATAATTCTTTCAAATCTCCATAGAGATCAATCTCTAATAATGCTCTCAAGAACGAAGCGTGATACTCCTCCACCACCACTCTCAATTATATAAAGATCAAAGATAATATTTCTTGAAACAATTATTAGGGAAATCAAGGATGAACTATGAAAGTGTTATTATATACAATTCCATCATGTAGAGATTTCTACGAATATGTTAAGAGGTTCATAGAGAACATTTGGATCACCCCTATAGGTAATTACACATGATTCCTATAATGAAATGTTTGTACACTATAGATACATTGTCAAATTCATCAAATAAAAAAGAATTCATCATAAGTTAATTCTTTAATTAATTAAATTGATTAAATTAATTATAAATCATTATGTGTTGATCCTATATTTTTGGTTCTGATATTCTCTTGTTAATTAATATTTGATTCAATTCCATTGGTCATAGTGTTTTTCAACAATGTACATCTTAGATTAATCATCTATTACAACAAAAATAAAAGTTAGACATACCCCATCCAGTGCTTCCGCTACATTTTAAACATTTAGATTTATTATCTATTTAATAAATCAACCATTAGATAAAGGTCATGATCATGAAATTTATTTATTTATTTTTTATTTTTTTCCATCTCATGATTTATTTTATGAATTCAATATTGTGATCACATATATAAATAGACTAGCATAAAAATATGGAATTAAAATTAATGGATTATACATAAATGTTTTATTAGAACATGGTTAATACCTTATGTAAAATCTATTTAATATTAACAACACATGTAAAAGATAAAATAAGAATATATTAAATATAATAAATAAAATCACTCAACAAAATATTAAGTCAGACTAAGCGTTCCATTGCTTGATTGGGAATGATACCACAAAACCATGTGTTGGTCCAACCCTTGTTAGGACACTTACTTTTATTGGGGAGTTATTATGAATGTTTTGGGTTGACTTAACCAATTTATATCAAGATTAGTACCCATTTTTAGACTTAATGTTATTCGTAGGAAAGTGTTGAGGAAACTCGAGTGAGGGTTTCTAGATTGGGGAGTCCACTCAATGGATCATGGAGATGAAATCCCATAGTTGGAAACCAATCCCTTTATTGGGTTATGATAAGGGGAATATAGATCCCTACCAATAAAATGTACACGAAATTAGACCTTTCAAGTCTAATGGTAAGGTATGATGGGACATGATAAAATAATGGGAGATTTATAATTAAAATTAGTTCATTTCACTTTTGTTAATCAAATAAAGTACAAATAATTAGCTCTGAATTGTTTTATAATCAAATAGAAAGTTCAACAACCACAACACTATCCTTTAGAAATATCTTGGATAAAGAAAATATTCATACCATCACAAACTTCCAAGAATGATATAGGTGTTTGAACCTATTACTATTCTAGGAATAGAAGTTATATATATTGGAGTCCCAAGTTCTTGATCTGCTTGCTATGGAGGCCAGTGAAGAGTAATTACTTGTTTGTGAGAAACACTTGGATGATTTAGTTGATTTCTAGTATTTAATGTTTTTTCTAAAGGCTCTAGTATTTAATGTTATCTTCCATGTATAGTGAACTATAAAAAAACATGAGACCATGGATGAATATGTAATACTTAGTCATCTCCATAATCTTTACCACGAGAGATCAAGACAATAATATTTTGATATTTCCATGTCACTCTTCATGTACATGTTGGCAATGAAACACTAGTAAGACCTCATGTTATTGAAATGATTTTCTACACTAAGAATCTATAAATTCTAGAGTTTAAACTACCTGATGAATTGGGAACCAATATTATTATTACCTAAATTTCTTAGATATTATATAACTTTATTTTGAATTTCAACATGAACAATACAGGGAAGTAACTCCCAGAAATCCTCACTTATATTCACCAAAATGATAAAAAAATGAATCCTAAAAAGTATTCTATTCTTATAGTGAATAAGAGTAAAGAAAAGGAAAAGATCACCATGATTAATCCCAAGTAAAATGATTCAATTCACCACCCTTCAAAGAAGAGTAAGATTAACTAGGAAGTGAGGGAGAAAGATCTTGTCTATTTTCAATGTCATAAAAAGTAAAATTGGAAGAAAAACATCACAGTGGAAAGGAAGAAACAAGATGCTTTAGGTATGTTCATTATAAAGTGTAAGCTTTTAATTTCTATAAATTGGTTATTATATAATACATGTGGTTATCACATTTTTATATAAATATAAGAGCATAATAGTTTTAAAAAGGTTATGTGGGTGAGGTGAATTTATGGGATGAAAATGGAGATAAGTTGGAAGCACTAGACATTGGAGACTACCACATCACATTTCTGATAAAAATGATCTCGACTCTTCATAATTGTTACTATGTACCTGTAATTACCAAAAACATTATTTCTGTAACTAAATTAGATATGGAATTTTTTGTTTTTAAGTTTGGAAATGAAAGTTTCTTATTTTATACAGATTTAACGTGTTATGGTTATAAAAGTTTATATAATAGATTTATGTATTTGATTATTAGAATCAAATATTAACAATGCATAAAAAATCTAGATCACATAACTCATACCACAAATAAATATGGCATTAACAATACATACAATATCTAGATTACATGACTCATACCACAAACAACTATGGAATCATTGATTTGGTCATAAAAATGAGAAATGATTGACTAAGTTACATCAAGATGGTTATTTATATTCATTCAAACTGAAACCAATTGGTATTTATAAAGTGTGTTCACAAGGTAAAATGACCAAATCTCCATTAAATGGAAAATGTGAATGGTATATAGATCTTCTAGAGTTGGTTCACACTAATGTGTGTGTACCATTCATAGTTTAATAAAGGGTGGTCACTTATACTTCATTACTTTTATTGATGAAATTAGTAGGTTTGAATATATATATACTTAATTAGGTATGAGTTAGAATACTTTGAGACATTCAAAGAATTCAAAAATGAGGTTGAGAACTAGCTTGTTAATAAGATTAAGAAATTCAAATCAGACCATGGTGGGGAATATCTTAATCAAGAAATCATTGACTATTTTTGGGGGTACGATATTTTACCCCAACTCACTCCTCCTTATACACTCAAGTGGAATAGTGTATGTGAAAGGAAGAACCACACCATTGTAGACATGGTTACATCAATCACGAGTCATGCAAACCTTCCACTATCATTTTGGGAATATGTATTATAGAGAGCTGTGCACATACTAAACCAAGTACCAACTAAAGAAGAAGATAGTATACCATACCAATTATGGAGTGGAAATAAAATTTTGTTTTCAAACTTACATGTATGGGGATGTAAAGCATCTACTTAGGAAACAATCTTTCAACCTAATGTATAAATTTTATCATTATAGGATACCCATGAAAACAAGAGGATATTAACTATATGAACATGCAGATAGAGAGTTAATTATAGAAATACATGCCATGTTCCTTTAGATGGATCATATCTCTAAAAGATATAGTGAGAGTGAGATAGAATTATATAAAGTCCAAGATCATGATACATAAGAGTTGTAACTGGAATAAGTTTTACAAAGCTCCATGAAAGAAACCATTTGAGAGACACAAGTATAGTGTATGAGTATAAGAGATGTTAAAGAACCTTAAAGATACGGTTTACTAGTCACCAAGGATGATGACTCGTTATTAGTTGATAATAATGGTCCTATAACCTATAAAGAATCAATAAGTGGCATAGATGATTCTAAATGAATAAAATCAATGAATTATTAAATAAATTCCATGCACTAAAACTAAATCTATATTTTAGTGGATCCTCTAATTGATGTAAATAATATTGGTTATAAATTGTTACTCAAGAATAATATGGACATGGATGGTCAAGTGAGTACTTAAAAATAATGAATATTTTAAAAATGGTACAAAAAATTCCAAGGAATAGACTATGATGAAACAATTTCACTAGTCACCATGCTTATATCCATTAGAATTATTCTTTCCATTTAAACATACCATGACTTTGAGATTTGGTATATGGATATCAAAACAACCTTCCTTAACTAGAATATTTAGGGTTATGTCTATATGAAACAACTAATATGGTTTGTGACTATAGGTAATGCTAAACAAGTATGAATGTTGTACAGATCCGTATATAGATTAAATAAAACATCCAGGTTATGGAACATTTATTTTGATGAAGCTATAAACAGATTTGGTTTTATAGGAAACAAATGAGAGTCTTATGTCTATAAATAGTTTAGTGGTAGTGTTTTAATTTTCCTAATATTGTATGTTTATGACATTTTACTTATTATAAATGAGATAATAGTCTTACAGACCTTTAAGACGGGGTTAAATATATGCTTCTCCATGGAAGACATGGGAAAAGTAGCATATATTACTGAGATCAAAATCCATCATGATAGATTCATGAGATACTCAGTCTAAGTCAGGGTATATATATTCACAAGATATTAAAGATATTTAGTATGTAACAATACAAGAGGGGATTCTTCCCTATGTTACATGGTATTTATCTTTTTAAGAAATTGTCTCCTCAAACACATTAGGAGAGACATAGAATATAAAGGATTACATATGCATCAAAAATTGGGTTATTCATGTATTCCATGCTATGTACTAGGCTATATATTTCTTATGCATTAAGTGTAATAAGATGATATTAGGAATAACTAGGATACCATTGAAGTATAGTTGTTAAAACAATCATTAAGTATTTGAGGAAAACTAATGATATTTTCTTGGTATATGGAGGAGAAGAGGAGCTAGTCATCAAGAGATATGCCTATTCTAGTTTCAAAATAGATCTAGATGATCTAAATTCACAAGAATAATACATCTTCACCATCAATGGAGGAACCGTGATCTAAAAGAGTTAAAAAGAAAGTAGTGGTTACTGATTCTATAATAGAGTTAGAGTATATTTCAGCTTTTGATGCATCTAAAGAATCGGTATAGATACAAAATTTCATCCAAGAGATGGATGTGATAACTACTAGTTAAGACCCTATCATAGTGTACTATGGTAATAATATAGTGGTGGATCTCACCAAAGAACCAAGGTTACATCAGTAGAAAAATCACATACTCTGAAAGTATCATCTCTTGAGGGATTTTTCTCCGAGAGGTAATGTTGTAGTGAGTAGTATTTCAACAAGATTAAATATAACAAACTCCTTAAGAAACCCATATATTAATATAAATATGATCCTTATATGAGTGAAAGGGGACTAAAAGTTATTATAGGCTAGATATAGGACAAGTGGGAGTTTGTTGGAATTGGTGTCCTAGAACCAATAAGTTTTTAATTTATATTTACAATTATATTCAAATAAGTGAATATTAAATATATCTCATGCCATATAGATTTTTATTTTCCATGAATTAAATATTACAATTTCCTAGTGTATTGATCACATAAAAATAGGTTACAACTATTCATTGCTATGATGAGAACCTTGAGATGCTAGGACGACATCTCTTAAATATTTTTTACTATAGGCGTGATGATGAAATATGATTGGGAACATAGTTTTTCAAATTTTGGGTGTGAGTTATTTTAAGAGTATGAGTATTCTTCTCATGAAGTTCACACTTGGTGACCTCCAATATAGCAGATCATAAGGACATGCCCACCAGTAGGAATTATGCATGTTTGTGTATCATCATATATTCCTATTTGTGATCATGTGTATTAATCCTTAGACAAAAAGATTATTATTAATACATATCATGACTCACTTATTTAGATGTATTGATGAAACCCATGATACATTATGTTCATTATAATTAGGATACATTTTCCATGTCATGATCAATATATTATTAATGAATAATTCAAGGAATAATTTGTCTCTTCTATTTACAGAAGTTAATATCTCGACCCTTTGATTGGAATAGAACTTTAGAAATAAATTCCATAGCCATGGTGATGTAGAAATGTTCATTTCAGATAATAAAATAAATATATATATCAATAATTAATGTTTATGACACAAACATGCAACCTCTATGACAAGATATCAATAAAAAATTATTATATTACATATTTTATGCTCGTATGCAGTTATTAATGTTGACACACAACCTTCTTTATCTTGGGTGCCTTGTCCCATTTCTAGATAGTAATTTTAGACTTTATTAAATCCTTCCTAATGACAGTGAGTAAGAATCCCATTGGGTCACTAGACAAGTGTTTATGTTGATCTCACTTAAATTCTATTTGAATTTTATTATTGGAATAAATATTATTTTCAAGTCTAATGAATAATTTTATTTAGGTTTTATTGATTTCATAAATTAAATAAATATTTATTCATAATGAAATTATTTAATTATGAATACATGTAATATTAATTAATTTATTTATCGAATGAATAAATATTTAATTAAATATTTTTTTCAAGTATTCAATAAATTCTAAGGAGGAAAAATAGACTAAGATGAGTTTTGATGACAAATATTAATTTTCAATATGGTAAAATAATATTTATTGTTGTTTTAGTTAGTGCACGCCATGAGAAAATAATAATAATAATAATATTACATGGAACACAGTCATTTAAGGGTTCAATTCAAATTAAGGGCCTATGTGTAGTTAAATAATATTCAACCATAACCATAACTCTATAAATAGACTGTTATATTTTTTATGGTTTAGTTAATTGATTATTAGATAATTGTTGTGCCTAATGAAATCTAGAGCTCTTTCTCAAGAATGAAGATCACTCTAGAGTTCCTCCTCTCAATCTTGAGATATTATCTTCCCTCATCCATCTTCTCAATAATGAGAGTGCAAGGATGATTATTCATTCCTAAAGGAATCATTGCCAAAAATCATGGAAAACACCAGAATATTATAAACTCACCATGCTAGCACACAAAAATCCATCGGTGTTGTTCGAAGATCAAAATATCATGTGTGGATCATTGTTTTATGGATTTTACACTTGGATCCTATAAGCACAATGATGATAGAATGAAAGGGTTTGAAATAATCAACATGTATGTCAAAGAAATATATCATGATCAAGGTATTATTTCTTCTTTAAATTTAAATTAAAAATAAATTCAATGTAAAATATCATCATGGATCCAATGTCTTTTTTCATGTTTCATAAAAAAAATTCATTTGTCATGGATACCACATCATATAAATCACAGAATATCCATTGAATCTAATAATTACTGGGTTAGGATCAAACCTGATAAGTGATTCCGCTATACCCATAACCTACAAGTGGAATAAGATAGTTCACTTTTAAATTTATAATTATTTATTTGATTATTGATTATTATGCATTTAAAAGTTAAATTTCATTTCAAATTTTAATCTTTATTAATCCATCACTAAGACATATTCTTTCTTTTTTTTCATTTCTCTCCCATTTAACCCATACAAATTAATAATTAATGAAGAAAAAATTAAATGAACCCATCCAAAGGTTCCAAGAACTCTGAAAAAATAACATAGGGTTATCAACATGTACTCCTTTTTCACATTCCATGCATCCTTTCTCATCTCACCAAGATACCTATGTGGAATCTTGGTCATCATTTAATGAATACACACCGCATGCATTGAATGCACCATGTATAGACTAGCCAAGGTGGCACACCATTTTTCCAAGATGCACACTATGTAGATACCCTAGACACCTTTTAGTCCATGTTATTTTGAGGTGGAAAATATGGGTTCAAGATGCATCATATAATTATTTCTCCATGCGTATTTAATATGTAACATGCATAAGATAACCACCATGTAACATGAAGTACATTCCATGTATCTCTCCTATAAACTATATACGTCATAAATGTCTTCAAGAAGTACACACCGAGTCACTAGGAATGTACTAAAGAAATTTGATGAATCAAATTACAAATTGTGTGGTTAGCCTATACATGTCATGTACTTTTCATGTTTACATGAAAATATTAAATTTAATCAATTACTCTATTAAAACTCATAAACCTAAGTTCCACGAGTCATTAATTTGATAGTTCACACTGGTTGTTAGGATTTATATTATATTAAAGTATTACTTAATTCTATATAATATTCAAAACTACAAGTCATGCATAGTCATTTCATACTAAAGACTCAGTGTGTATTAAATTACAAGAGAAACATAATTTTATTGTGTTTTATGTATCATTAATTTGATAGTACACTCCATAAAATTACAACACATGTAATGTATATAATATATCATTAGAGTTCATTATATAAGACTAGGACTATACTAATTAGATCAGATAGGTAATCACTGAGTTGCTTCCAAGTATAATGTTATGTACTATTTATATTAACTTATAAATAAAATAAAATAATTTATTTCATTTAAAATAAAAACATATGTGAATATCCAATATTATTAGGTAGAATAAGATAAATTGAATTAATTTATTAATAAGATAATTAATTGGATTAATTCATGCACATTTTTTCTTATCGAAGAATGAATTGAAATGAATAATAGCTAGTGTTTTTAAATGCATAGTCATTTCATGTGTATGATAGATCACGAGATTTTACTAGACCTATGTATGAGTTAATTTAATTTAATTTAATTTTATTACATGGGTTTGAAAATATTTATTATTAATGTAAATATGATGGATTTTATGTCACATCTCCCTCCTTTATTTTGTAAGACCTGCATGTGCGAGGTTGTTTTATGTAATTCCTCTTAACCAATCCTTTGGTTTCTCTCATCTGCATGTGAGTTATAAAATATATGTAATAAACATAGTATCTAAATGTGTATAAATTTGGGTCAACGTGGTTTTGAGGTAGAGGCTGTTCAAGATGGAACTACGGTAAAACCAACCTAAGAAATACATAGGTTAATAGGTGGGATGCTACAACTCATTCCAAGACTGACATAAAGAGTTTTCCCACAGTGTTATAGGTTGATTAATTTTCCACTCAATAAATCAACCCTTAGATAAAACTCATAAACATGTCATGAATTTATTTATTTTATTTTTATCTATTTCATGATTTATTTTATGGAAGCAAGATAATGATCGCATAAATAAATAGACTAACTTGGAAAGATGAAATTAAAATAAATGTATTATTCATAAATTTTTTATTAGAACATGGTTAACCCCTTATGTAAAATCCACTTAATATTAAAAATATATATAAAGGATAAAATCTGAAAATTTTATACATAATAAATAAAAAACCTAAAAAAACATTAATCTAGACTAATCCTTACATTACTCAATTAGTAATGAAACCATAAAACTAAGGGTTGGTCTAACCATTATTGGGACACTTAATTTTATTGAGTATTTATTATAATTTTTTTGTGACTTAACCAATTTACATCAAGAAGAGTATCCCTTACTTGAGTTGATGTAACTTGGAGTCAAGTGTTGAGGAAACTCAAGTGAGGTTTTCTGGATTGGGGAGTCTACTAAAAAAATCAAGGAGATGTATGCCTATAGTTGGAAAAGACTTTCCTACCAAAATACCTTTGAGTAATTTAACAAACCCTTGTGTCATGAGAAGGGGTGTATGAATCCTTCCCACTAGAATTTCCAAGAAACTATACATTCTAAGTCCAATGGTGAGGGCTGACGGGACTTGATAAAATAGTGGAATACATTAAAATTATTTTATCTCACTTTTGGTAATCAGATAAAATACTAATAATCTACCTAAATTATTGTAGAATAAAATGTAAATTTCAAAAACTACAACATTATCCCTAAGGAATATCTAATATAAGGCCAATATCTTTACCATCTTAAACTTCCATTAATTTTACTAGCATTTTCACATAGTACTATGCTAGGAATGGAAGTTATATGTGTTGGAGTCCTCAGTTTCTGATCCACACACTATGGAGGAGAGTGAGGAAGAATTACTTGTCCATGAGAAATAATTTAAGGATTTGGTTGGGGTTTAGTGTTTAATTCTATCTTTTATGTCCAATAAACTACAAAAAACACATGAGACCATGGATACTTATTCAATGCTCATTCATCATCATGATCTTTATATAGAGATAAAAAGGTAGGAACGATTGAGATCTCTAAGGCACTCTTTAGATTAAATCTTAGGGAATGTTCCCCATCCCGACCTTATAAAGTCACAATTATTGGCTACATCGATCATCTTGAAATTATAGGGTTTAAACAACCTAATGAATTTTGAACCAATAACATTCTCACCCAACTTCCTAATATATTATCTAACATTATTAGGAATTTAAATATGAAAAATATAGAGAAGTCACCCATAGATCTCCTCACCTTAATTAAATAGACTAATAAGGAAATGAAGCCCAAGAAGTCTTTTGTTCTTATGGTGAATAAGAGAAAAGGAAAGAAAAATAGAACAAAGACTAAGTCCATTTCTAAGGCTTTGACACACCACCCTTCCAAGAAGAGGAAGATAAAATGGGAAGTGAGGGAGAGATATATTATCCATTTCCAATTTGGAAAGAAGGGGAAATAGAATAAAAACTGTATAATGGGAAGAAAGCAAGGTAATACTTCATGTATGTTCATTATTAAGTGTAACCTTTCAGTTTATACAAATTATGTATTGGATAATGGATGTGTTTCTTACATTTTTATACAAATGCAGAAGACTAGTAGTTTTCAAAAGGTTGTGTGGGGTGATGTGGATTTTTAGGATAGAAATAGAGGTAAGTTGGCAGCACTAGCCGTTGGTGACTACTACCTCACATTTCTAATGATAATGATATGTGTTCTTTAAAATTGTAACTATGTGTTGAGAATTATCGAAAACATTATTTCTATTTCTAAATTACATATGGAAGGTTTTATTTTTATGTTCATAAATGAAAGTTGATTCATCAATTAATAAAGAATGTGTTATGGTAAAGGACATTTATATAATAGTATTTATGTATTATATTTTCATAACCAATTGTTGGAAATAGATAATAAATATGGATCACATGACTAATACCATACAAAACTATGGGATCACTGCTTAGGTTATGTAAATGAGAAATAGTTGACTAAGTTACATCAAGTTGGTTATTTAGATTCATTAAAACTAAAACCACTTAGAATGTTTCAAGTGTGTTAAAAAGGTAAAATGATCAAACCTCTACCTAGTGGAAAAGGTGAGATGTGCATATAGATTCTAGAGTTGGTTAACACTAATGTGTGTAGACTATTCCCAGTTTAAGTACGGGGTGAGCACTCATACTTCATAAATTTTTATGATGATTTTAGTAGGTATGGATATATCTACTAAATGAGGCACAAGTCAAAATCCTTTGAGAAATTCAAAGAAATCAAGAATGAGGTTGAGAAGAACCTTGGTAAGAATATTAAGAAAATATTCTTAGACCATGGTATAGAATATCTTAATCAAAAACTAATTTTAAATTTATGGGATTATGAGATTTTATTCTAACTAAATCCTTCCTATACACCCCAAGGGAGTGGTATTATTGAAAGGAGGAACTGCAACTTGATGGATAAGGTGAGGTCAACGAAGAGTCATACAAACATTCCATTTTCATTTTTAAGATATGAATTACATAGATCAATGAACATACTAAACCAAGTAACAATTAAATTATGATATGATATACTATATAAATTATAGAGTGAAAATAAACTTGTGTTATCAAACTTACATGTAAATAAATGTAAATAATTTATTAAGGTCTCTTCAGGAAATAAAATTTCACCCTAAGGCACAAATTGTATCTTCATAGTATAACTAAGAAAATAAGGGTATATTAAATATATGACCCCTAAGATAAAAAGGTAACAATGTAAAACATTCCATGATCATTGAGAGGGAGGATATATGTAAAAGAGATAGGGAGAGTGAGATAGACTTCGATGAAGTTCAAGATCAGGATACACAAGAGTTGGTACATGAACAAGTTCCACAAATCCCCATGGAAGAAACTATTCCATAGACACAAGTACTATGTAGGAGTAAAATAGAGGTTAGATAACCTTAAAGATAGGGTTTTATATTCACCAAGGATAGTGACTCATTATTAGTTTATAACAATGATACTCTAACTTACAAGGAAGTAGTAAGTGGAACATATTCTAAAAAATGGAAATAAGTAATGAATTATGAAATAGGTTCCATATACCAAAACCAAATATATATTTTTATGGATCCTCTAGTAGATTTATGTCCTATTGGTTCTAAATTGGTATTCAAAAATAAACTGGACATGAATGGTCAATTTAGTACCTATAAGTCATGATTGGTTGTATATGGGTACAAATAACATCAAGTCATATACTATGATGAAACATTTTCACCAGTCACCATTCTTAAATACTTTGGAATTATACTTTCCATAATAGAATACCATGACTATGATATTAGGAAAATGGATTTAAAAACAAACTTCCTTAAGAGGATCCTTTAGTAAGATGTCTATATGACACAACTAAAATAGTTTGTGACTCCATGTAATGTTAATAAAGTATAAAAGTTGCATATATATATATGGATTAAATGAATAATTTAGGTCATAGAAAATTCATTTTGATAAATCTATAATGATATTTGGTTTCATAATAAATTAATGTGGTCCTTGTATCTATAAAAAATTTAGTATAAGTACAATCATTTTTCCAATAGTATATATCCATGAAATTTTACTTATTAGAAATGAGATACTAGTCTTACATATTGTTAAGAAATGGTTAAATATATGATTATCCATTAAAGAGATAGGTGAAACAACATATGTTATTAGGATCAAGATCCATCATGATATATATAAGAGACTTCTTGGTCAAATTAAGGGAACATATATTGATAAGATACTGAGGAGATTCGGTATAGAAAAATCTAGGAGGTGATGATTGCCTATGTCACATAGTATTCATCTTTCTAAAAAAAAATCTTCCATAAAAACATGAGGAGAGACATAGAATGGAAATGATTCCATATTAATTATCAATTAGGTCATTCATGTATGCTATGTTGTGTACCATGATAGATGTAACTTATTACTTAAGTGAAATAGGTAGATATTTGATAAAACTAGGAAACCACCATTGGATAGATTTCAAAACTATCCTTAAGTATCTAAGGTAAACTTAGGATATATCCCTATTATATGAAGGAGATGAGGATCTATTCATCAAGGGATATACAGATGACTGTTTCCAAATAGATCAAGATGATATTAAGTCACAGTTGGGATATATCTTCACCCATAATGGAAAATTTGTGATATGGAAGAGATTAAAGAAAGTAGTGGTTACTGATTCTATAGTAGAGTCAAATTATATTGTGGCATTTGATATAACTAAAGAAGTATTATAGATTTATAATTTCATCCAAGATATTGGTAGGGTACCTTACAATAAATACTCTATCATTGTTTACTATGATAATACTACAGTGATGGATATCACCAAATAATCATGGTCACCTCAGTGAATAAAGCACATACTCTAAAAGTATCATCTCTTGAGGGATTTTTCTTAGAGAGGAGAAGTTTTAGTGAGAAATATTTATATGGAATAAAATGTAGTTGTACCCTTAAAAAACCCATATCCCAACAAAAATATGATCTTCATGTGTGAGCTAGTAGACTAAAAGTCATTAGAAGTTGGCTATAGGGAAAATGGGAGTTTATTGGAATTGGTTTCCTAGAACCAATTGTCTGAACTTTAGAATACCAATTATATTCAATGAAGTAAATATTAAATATATATCATCACATATTGATCATTATTCTTCATGAATTTAATATGATAATGGAATAGGGTATCAGTCACATCAAAATTGGTCACATTAGTTCCCCGCTATGATGAGAACCTTAAGAAGCTATGATGGTATCTATTAAATATTTTTTACAATGGTTAGGATGATGAACTATGAAGGGGGACAAAGTTTTTTACTATCTAGTGTGAGTTATTATAAGTGAATGAGGATCAATATCATAAAGTTTGTAGCTGGTGATCTACAAGATGAGAGATTATGAGGACATACCCGCCAATAGGGATTCCACATATTTGTGTGTCATTGTCTGTGAGCATGTGAAATAGTTTTTAGACTTTAATATTATTATTAATACATATCATGACTCAAGTACCTAGATTTATTAAAAAACCCATGGTGCATTATGTTCATGCTATGTATGATACATTGGGTACATCAAAATCAACATGTTATCAGTGAATAAGTCGAGGATGAATTTTTCCCTTCCATTTATGGAAGTTAATATCTCAACCATTTGATTGGAATGGAACCATCAAAATAAATCCTACATAAATGGTGAGGTAGACCTATTCATTCCATATAATTGAAGAAATAAGTATCAAGCATTAAGGTTGATGACAAAATTATGCAACCTACCTGATGAGATATCAAGAAAAGGGGAATGTATTACATATTCCATGCTCGTATCTAGTTTTTGATGTTATGACATTAACTTCTTCCTCTTGGGTACCTTGACCTATTGAAAGATAGTAATCTTCTACTTTAGGTAATCCCACCTATTTATAATAAGAAATAATCTTATAAGGCAACACAAAAAGTTTCTCCATGAATCTTAGTTAAATTCTATTTGAATGTAATTATTAGAATACATATTATTCTCAAGTCTAAGGAATAATTTTATTTAGGTTTTATTGATTTCATAGATTAATTAAATATTTATTTGCAAAGAAAATATTTATTTAAATGGATATATAAAATTTATTTATTTAATGAGAAAATATTCAATTAAATATTTATCCGAATATCCAATAAATTATAAGGAGGAAAAATAGACCTGGATGAGGTCTGATGATAAAAATTAATTTGAAAGATGGTAAAATAATATTTATCATTGTTTTAGTTAGTGAATTCCATGAGAAAATAATAATAATAGTATTATTACATGAAATGTGATCATTTAAGGGTTAATATATTATTAAGGGACTATTTGAAATTAAATAATATTGAACCCTAACCCATAATTATATAAATATATAGTTATATATATTATGATAGGGATAATTGATTATTATAGAATCATTCTACATAATGAAATGAGATCTATCTCAAGAAGAAAGAACACTATAGAGTTTCTTCTCTCAAGCATGAGAGATTCTTCTACCTACTCCATCATCTCATGAATGAGAGTGCAAGGATGATTCTTTAATCTCAAAGGAATCATTATAGTGAGAAATTAAAACATCGAAAAATGATTGATATTCCGTACTACCACATGAAAATCCATCTACTTTGTTCGAATATCAAAGGAGCATGTCTGGATCACTACTATAGGGATTATATACTTAGATCCTATAAGTGAAATGATGATATACTGAAATAGTTTCAAATTACCAATATCTACATCAAATAAAGATCTCCAGACTGAGGTATTCTTTCTTATTTTCATTTAAATTAATTATAAATTTAACATGAAATATCCCCTTGGTTCCAGTATGTTTGTCAAGTTTCATTGGAAAATTTTTTATTGGTCATGGACCCCTCATCATGTATATTAAAAAATATCTATTGAATCCCACAATTGTTGAGTCAGGCCTAACCCTAATAAGTACTTCCACTATTCCCTGAACCTATAGGGTCACTCCCGATTATTATTTTTTAAATAACATAAATACTTTTATTTAAAAATGGAATTAAATTTCTAAAATTTTAATTAAAATTTAGAAATATTAATGGGGTCCCAAGGGCCATAAGTGTAACTAAGAAAAATAATTAAATTAAATTTATTTAATTATTTAATTGGGAATATATAGATTCATTTTTTAACACTTATATTTGTTGAAATTATAATTTTATTTATTTATTTATGTTTGAATTTTATTTATTAAATTTTAGTTTCATGGATTTAAATATATAAAAATCACTTTTAAATTAAATATATATGATCAATATATAATCTCTCTATATTTTATGATATATGAACCTATGTTCTTAGGATTATTTTATGCAATCTATCACCCATCATTCCCCTTACTTACATGAGATTAAAATTGTAAAAGATGATGAAGTTTTATAAAGAATGAACTAAAATAAATCTAAATAAGGGTTGATAAAAAAAATAAAGGATGTTGTAACTTCATTAAATCTAGATTCAATAATTTTTTCAATCCATGATCTTGGTTGGTTTATCATTTCTCAATAAACCAAAAAATTGTTAAAAATACCAAGATCATGTCACGTTTATTTTATCATTATATGGTTACTTATTTATATGATTACAACCACATAACGTAGAATAATTAAAAGGTATGTTTGGATAAAAATATATTATTTCATGTAAGATATGTTTTATGGTGCATGGTTCATTATTTATTCCACCACTCACATATAATAATTTAACAAGAGTGCCAAGATATGGAGTCCTTACATCAAATACTTTAAAATATCTCGAAGAAAATATATAGACATAACATGATTTATATTATTTTAATTATAATACAAATATAGTTTTAGGTGATAATTTGTCCATATTAAATAGTACTTATATATATTTGGGAGTTTTAAGAGTAGTTATGGGTTTGCATAACTAAATTAACATTGAGAGAAGTTTCTATATCCTTCTTACTGTAATTTGGAGGAAATTATTGAAAAAATAAAAGTATATGATTTAAGGATTGGGAGTCTAATCAATAAATCAAGGTGTTATAAGGTAATGTAGTTTTCAAGAGTAAATTATACCTAAATACATTTATGTAGTATCATGGAAATAGTTTATATTATAGGAAGGGAAATATGGTTTCTTTCTACTAGAATATGTTAATAACTGGATATTCAAATCCAATGGTATGAGCTATTAGTATTTGAAAAAATAAAAGGAGATAAAAATTATATATCAATAAATTATGTATAAGTTATATTGGTAATAAAAATAAATTACTAATCTACCAAATTTTATTTTATGTAGATAATGGTTGGTAATTTTACAAACTCACTATCACTGTAAACAATTTTTGAAAAAGTAAGTGTCCTTATTGATGAAAATTTCCAAGAGTGGTATTTTAAGTTATACATCATAATGTGAAAACAAATAAAATATAATGTTTTGGATTCCCCTTTAACCATTAATTATCATTAGTAAGCTGGTGAGGATAAGATGGATGTCTAATGGAGACATAAAGACAATTCATTAGATGTACAAGGCATTATGTTTTTTATATATGTCAAGTAACACACAAATTAAACATGAATAAAAAGATATATTCACCATGTTGTCTAATATTTAGGATATATAGCAAGAGAAATATAGGCAAGATCGACATAAAACCTCCAATGCACTTTTATCATGAAAATTGGGATATGGAATCTTTACTAGATATCATGTACTCAATAGGATAGGGTATATTCAACATTTGGAAAAATTAAAATTCAATCTGGATAAGATTTTTTTTTAAATTTATTACTCTCATACTTAATATATAATTTCTCAAGTATTATTGTTAATTTTAACCTAAATATATTTGATAACATGATTTTGAATCTTTTAACCATGATTCACTAAGTTGTCGAAGTTATGAAAAAGAATAATTATTCTATCCTTATGGTGGAAAGAATAAGAGAATGAGAAAAATTATAATGGAAGGAGTAAATATAAATAAACCTTTAAGGGTGGTAATTTTCATGAATCCTAGCTTAATATTTCTTATTTACATAATAATGTTTCATAGTGTGCACCCTAGGGTTGATCTCTCAACGAGGCCACTTATACACACCCTTTTTATTTTGTGTCTATTTATAATCTAAAATATATTAAATAAAAACTAATGGTTTGCAGATTTTATAAAATTAAAGTGATATATATATATACATGCATGAAAAAGGAGAAACACTAATAAGAAAAATCATCAAGAAGAAATTTTTTCCCTTGGGAGTTCATAGTGATTCTATCATTGGTCTTAAAAAAATATTTATCAATACCCAATTGAACAAAAAGATCAAAACCTATCAATCTACACCCTTTTACTTGAATTATTATTATTATATATTTATACATCTACATGTAGGAAAATATCTCTCAAAAAATTTATTGGAAATATCTTTATCACACACCACCACCACAAATACCACTTTACCATATACAACATTATAATAATGAAATAGGGTGGAAAAGATAAACAGGAAGAAGAAGACAACAATGGGGAAATCAAAGTGACCACAATAGATATTAATTTAACCACTACTAAAATATTTGAATAGAATAATATAGAAAATTAAAGTGAAATGAACTCAATACATCACTTCTTTCCCAGTCGAACAATAGTGAGGGTTAGTTCTCTACAACAATGGAGATAAGAGGATCATGGTTGGAGAAACAAAAAATAGAAGATAAAAGTAATAGAGGAAGATAAATGTAATTTATATTAAAAATTTATATATCTAATATAGTTTTAAACCCCTCCTAATCAATTGAAAATGGGTAACTCCTTTTAAATTAATCATGGATACAAATTTATAGGTAAGAGGGGTAGCTGGTTTCCCTCTAACTATATAATCCTAATGTTAGTTCATGTTTGGACAATTAAATGGATAAAACTCGAAACATGACATTATGTACAATTGTTCCTCTATATCTTATGCATTTTTTCAAAAAAAAGAATCATCTTCATTGGACTTATGTTTTAAAATTTATGATCAAATTATTAGAAAAAATATTTTGGGATAAGTAGATTATTCAAATTCCAATTTTAAGGTCTAGGATCCACGTGGATCAACCCTTTGTGCGTTTTCTAAGATCGAGGTGGTAGGAGGAGGAAAAAAGGAATTCTAGAGGATTTCGGCTACTAAGAGCTAGGATTCGGGAGATTTCACAATGTGTAAAAATTTTACATGATGTAAATGTAGGTTTCATGATGTGTAATAAATCAGGTTTTAAAAATAACATAAAATAGAAGGGAGGTGCAGTTTTTGATGGAAACCAAACCCTGAGGATTACACGATGTGAAATGGGTTTAAACGTCATGTAAATACATGATGTTTTATGTTTTAAATTTTTTCATCTTCTTGGGATTGTTAAAACCAATGGTTGCAACACCTCTATCTCGATTCCAAGTGACCCGGTGACCCCCTATTCGATATTTTGGGGATTCTTATGCCAACGATCGATCCCTAGATTCCCTTCTTCGATCAGTCTTTGATCCAAGGTATTTTCAACCTCTATTCTTATGGTTTCTTCAACCAGTTTCCTCCCATTTCTCCATTCCTTGTGATGGATCTTGATCTCCATGTTTCTAATGGAGTTATATTGGTTCTTTGTTGGAACGATTGTGGTGTGGTGTCCTTAGGTGGATACAGTTATTTGGGAGAGGTGACTGGGAGTTGCAGTGTTGGTTTTTTCTCATACGAATAATATGTACACCTTTTTCTGTAGGTGATTCATTACTTCTATATTTATTTAAATGAAATCATAGATCTAGCAGGATTTATCCCCTTATATCTCAATGAAATTAACCTAATAATTACTTCAACCAGATTAAAGAATTGGTATCGATTGTATGGTGATGTTGTTTTTTGTACCATGATGACATGTTGCCTCTTGATTTTATAGTTAGTGTGATATATATCCTATGCTTATTATTCCCAAAGTAGCATGTGAAATTGGTAAAGAACATAAATCCAGAATTAATTGATAATTAATTGGATAAAATATTAAAGGGTCATGTTTAATGAATATGGTTGTGGTTATTGTAATTTAATGATAATAAAATTGATATAGGTACACATGTTGAATTGAGTTGGTTAATGAAACCAAAGCATGATGATGGTTTTTGATAAAATAATTAAGGGCATGTTAAATTAATTATTTAATTAATTTTTTAATATCATGTGATATATTTCTACTTAGGTTTTCCATAGTTGGAACTTGTTAATAATGAATCGGTTAATTCAATATAGAATAATAGTCGGTTTTTTGATAAAAGATAATTCCTTTTTAGGGCCTAGATTTGTTTCTAACTTGTGAAGGACGAGTGACTTATGCTTTGAGTTATGAGAGATTGTTGTGTGATAAGGATAAATGCCTTGTTTTAAGGGCCCAGTTTCACTATTTCTTTCTTCCTTGTTTTCCTGCTGCTTATGATGTGAGCACAGAGAGTTGTTGTAGTATGTGGGTTGGGGAGGCCAAAATGTGATTTGATCCTAATATGGTTGAACCTAGAGTGCTATTTTGGTATGAGGGGTGGGGAGGACCAATTGTTGTGGCATTAGTTGATTCCAAGAGTGGCGAGATGCATTGATATATCCATGTGGGTTTTAGGGAGGAAACTAGAGATGATGAAACCGATCGAATTTGGGATTGACCATTGATATGAAATCTAGATTATTTGTTTGAATCTATTATTTATCCAAAAAACATGTTCTTTATTTATCTACTTTCCTTTACCCACTACTTGAGGCAGATGGTTATGTTTGGTTGTATACCTTTTCTGGTAGCTTAGGATGCTTTCCATGCGTACCTATCATTATGGAAATTAATAATGTTAATAAATGAATAAATATTTAACCCAAGGGGTTGGATCTTGCAGAGATGGAATACTGAGGTTATAATTATGAGAATCCATGGATTCATTTTACTAATGCTTGGATGGAATGAGACATTGTTGTGATGATAATGTAATATAATTTAGAAGTGTTAATGGTTAGTTAATGGTTAATAATTAATTAATTTAAATTAAAACTAATGAAAAGGAATTAAATAACTTATTGTAGGTCTTTAAATGGTTTTTTTCTAATAGGATATTTGGTCTTAAAAGTGATAACTAAGAGTTCGAGAGACGTTAATAACAGTTGAGTTTGAGACTAGGTTATGATCATAGTGTGGTTGTGAGCTATAATATATCATGTAAATTTTGTGTTTTTATACACTACTCCACCCTGTTAGTTAGGGAAACTAACACCCTGGGGATTATGAGCCCAGGGGGAGGGGGTGTTTTCCCTAACATCCCAATGGGAGGATGGATGCCTGACTAACCCCTTTAACATCACTCTCTTATCTTGGTAGTTACTTGTGATGGTATGCATGGATGTTAGTTTTACCCATATATGTGTATATATGTTTGAAATTTCTTGTGGTTATTCTCACACACACATATTCTAGATATAGTTTCTTAAGAACTACTATAGGTGTAACCTGTATCGGCTATGATGGCTTGAGGTTTCTTACTTGATATATGAGATGTGATGGCTTGAGGCATGATAACTGATGTATGATACAAATTGTATAGGCTATGGTGGATCCTGAAAACTATATGGTTACTTTTGGTTATGTGGAAGTGGTGGTGTGTTGCATGAGATGCATGTTGTGGTGATTCATCCAGGTGTCTGCGAGCAATCCTTTTCGAAGAGAGATTTTCAGGACATGAAACATCGGGGAAAAGTAGAAAACTACTGGAGAAGTCGTAGTGGGATACCCTTGATATTATTATTTATATTATATACCCTTGTATGAAATAATTGGTGAGAGTATCCTTGGTGAGGCTGAGAACTTAGTATACCTGTTTAGCTGGTGAGTTAATTTCACTTGTTTTTTACTGTGGTTTAACATGCTTTCTTTACCTTTTGTAAGAGAGGCTCTAGAGAGGATCCTAATGAGTATACTATTATACTCACCAGATATATATAATCTTTTTTATGGGTATTTATAGTAGGTTGGAGATTAGGCTAGTTACTACTAGCTAGGGGTTTAGTAGGAGCCGTTTGAGCTTTGTGGTCACTTCCATATTTACTTTTCTTTTGGTACTTACAATTTTCCTTTCAGATGTATTTATTCTTGAATGTCATTACATATGTGCACCTAGTTTTTCTATTATGTTCTTTTCTGAGTAGGATTTGGATGGTGTCTGTCTTATCTCTATCTTTCATATGTTTTCTCTTAAAGGGTAATGCCTCCCATCTGTGTGTTTATCATACACTTAGGGCTACTCACCAACCCGAGGCCTACTAAAGGCTGGACTTAGGTTTCACAATCTCTCTTCTCACATTTCTATCCCAAGGGGTACACTTTGTGGGGAGGGGGTCATGATAGAGTGTTATTAGAGTTCTAGTTGAAGGATATGATAGAGTTTAGAGTTAGACACAAGTGAGGTTGCATAGGCTAGTAGGGAAACACTGTCAGTTAATTTTAGAAACCAATGTAAACATGGGAGACCTGATTAGACATAAGTATTTAATCCCCCTATGATCTGATGCATAAAACTTTAATCTTACAATGGATACTAAACAAGGTGATACTGATTTTTGGGTAGAGTCCTAGGAAAGGATCATGCATAATTATTGTTTCTCTGATGTTTAAATGGGTAGAACACGGGATAGGTTGACCTAAAACAAATAAAAGAAAAAAGTAATTATTGTTAAAGTATTCCATATTCTAGGTTTAGAAGCTCTAATAGTTTGTTCTTTTGCAAGAATGGCTCCAGGTCAGCTTCCAAACTAGGTTTTCATAGAATATGTTCACAAAGTGTTGCCAATAGATCTCCACAGAGTAGATGATACCAACAATGAAACTTATAGGAGGACCCTATGAGAGTTTTAGTACTAGAGTTTGTAGAGGTATGAGGGATCCATTTCAGATACAGTCACATAAGTCTTATTATAGGAGGTTGAGATATTCTTTAGTTCGATCCGTGCTCGAAAGTAGCCCTTTGCATCATTATCTTTGACAATGCAGCATGTGGTAGAGATGCTGTGGTGGTTATTGTTCCTTGGAGATCGTGAGGAGTTTTCAGTATCATGGAAGGAGTTCCAAGACTAGTTTGGAGGAAATTTTATTTCTTCGAATATGAAGGTTGATAGTCTCAAGGATATTCTTACCCTTCTGTAAGGGAGCTCTAGTGTAAGAGAGTTTGGGATCCATTTCAGGAACCTTTTGTGATATGCTTCAGACCTGTTGATAGATGAGGAGGATAGGGTGAGTCATTTTGAGGATGCTTTATGTCTAGAGATCCATTTCTAGGTCACCCCATCAATGATGAAGACATATTTGGAGGTGATTTCAAGAGAAGAGATCATCGAGAGGACGTTAGCTAGAACCAGATCATCTTAAGAGGGGAGTTGTCAGGATTCCTCATGAAGAAGAGATATGGACAGGGGTTCTTAGTTTTCAGTATAGAAGTGATTATAATCATCCATGGGTTGGTCCAAACCCTCAATGTATTGTTTCTATGGGGTAGTGACTCTCAGTCCTATGCCAAGGGATTATACGCATGTTTTTCTTATGGAGGATGAGGTCACAAGCGGTGAAGTGTATGACCTTTCTGTTCAGTTAGTGTGCACCAGTTTTCCCACTTTAGGTTCCTCCATTGAGGTAGTTCTAGCCAAGGAAAAAATAGTTGTTTTCTCTAGTTTGGGATCAATAGAGAGTGGATAAGAAATGAAGAAGACATCCCCAGGATGCTCCCCATCCCTAGAGACTATAGGTAAGTCATAGAGCAGGTCGTGATTAGCTTCGTGCTTTAGTGTTTCCAGCTCTAGGCAATCCATACGTCGTTTAAGGTATCCTTTTATTGTTTGATACTTGGGTGCATGAATTATTTGATCTAGGAGTGACACACTAATTTATATCACCTAATGTTTGATTTTATTAATTTATTCACAACTTTTTATTTACTCCCTTTATTGATTTTCTATTTAAAAGTGAAAAATTGGTGTGAAATATTCATGTTTTAATATTAAATATAATTTTTGAGCATTATTTGAATTAAGCCAGATTCGAGTTAGTTTAATGTTTTAATTATAAATCTCATCCTAAAAATCCAAATTGTGAGATTATTGTTTTTTCAGGGTTCCTTATGCAATCAAAAACATATAATTAGATGGAATCTTTGTCCAATTCGGCCATTTTAATGGTCATTTGGTCAACACAAGAAGGACCAAAGAATATATGAAGCAAATAGACCTGCCATGATGATAAAATTTATAGGCTCAATATAGAATCCCAAATTTGATGAAAAACCTGAATATATTCTTTAATATCCAAATGAATCATGTATAAAAATTTCAAGACCAACTCCAACAAAAAGGGGCCCAAAGGATGCTTTGATGTCCAGCCCACCATTCTTTCTAGGAATTAAAAGAAGAAAAAATGTATTGAATTTTCTCTTAATATAAAAATACATTTGAGCCAATGTTTTTTAGTGTAAAATAAAATATATATGTGATCTAATTTTTAGATGAAATGGTTCAGATTTGAGAAAAAATTCATATTCAAAAACCCATTCACATTTCGGCCTTCAAAATAATGTTGATAAAAGTGGAAAACTGTACATTGTTTAGTAAAATTTCCATAACATTGGATACAAAAGTAAAATAGCCTCAAAATTTTCATATTATATAGAAAACATCCATATATAAAACTATTAAGAAGAATATATCTCAGTATTCTAATGTATTAATGGTAAAATCATTGAGCCAAGTGGAGGGGTAGTTTTGGAATAGAAACAGTCTACCTCCTTGGGTTATATATACATTCCCCTCTTCTCCTTGAAAGGGGTTGTAATTTCAGCACATAAAATGGAGGTTTGGAATGAATAGATACTTGAAAAGGTCCTAGGAGGACTTTCCTTGATCATTTTTCAACAAGATATACCTCTCCCCTACTTTTATTATCATGTTTATTTTCATTTATTTTCAATTGTATTTGTGTAAGTTTTCCTTCATTTTAACTAAATAGTAAAGAATTTTTATTAATAATATTTTATAATGTCCATACACCTTTTGTTTTTTTAATATTAATCTTTTAAAAATATTTCAAATCAAGTATAAAAATTTCTCTTCTTTTGCATTCTATTTCAATCAAAAGTCTGTTTTCTTTAATTCTCTTCACGTTCGTGTGTGTGTTCGATAATCTACTATTATCTTGTACCATTATTTTTAGTTTCTTTTTATCTCATCAAACTAAACATAATAAACTAGATTAGTATCCATATCAATGGATGAGTAAATCTTCCATTTGTTTGAGTCATGATTTGGGGATATTAAGTTATTTAGGGCCTTTACTTGTTGAGTATTCTTTAGGTTAACATAGTGTATGTTGAACTTAAAATGTCATGGATTAATGAAACGTTTTTTTTAACATGTGGGTTGCATGGATTATTAGAACCATAAATACACCACCATAATCAATATCTAATTTATATTATAATCCTAAGTTAAGTTAGTGTTTGGACTATATCCATAACACTTGGGAATTCGATCAATGTCATCATGTGAAGTGGGTGTTAATTTAATGTAATATAAAGCAAATATCAAGGATATCATAAGAATAAATACATGATAATGAACTCACGCTAATATTTTTCATATTGTTAAATGAATCTACATCAATCAATCATTTAATATTAGCTCTTTAAACAAAACCCCCCATTAAAAAGACAAATCAAAACAAAATCAATCAACTATTAAAAAGTACCATTGTTGAGGATTCGACCCGAGTGACACTATACACATTATCAATTAATCAAAACCTTAAATGGTCGATATGTTACAATATTCTGCAATTAAAATGGTTTCTTTGTTGAGGATGGTGCCTTAGGTAGTCAGTAGTTTTTTGTTAAAAAAACAAAAAAAGGTAATAAAATAGCCAAGAAATTTTTGAAAAAAAACCCAAAGAAAAACCCACCGTCCACATCCTTTCAAAACTTCTCTAAATACCCCATAGAAACCCAAATAATTCTTCATATATGTTTGTCCCAGAAGTCAAGAAAACTCTTCGCTGACTTAGGAGGACCATTAGGGATAATCAAATCACTCAAGATCCAATCATTGTCCAACCAATTGAACTAGAGTTGTCAAATCATAAGGAAGAAACCCTTAAGGAACTTTCTTCCCCCGATATGAATTACCAACCCCTTAGTATTCAATATCCAAATATTAAGGCTGATTTGGAACTCAAATCGAGTTTGATTTATCTTCTACCTCATTTACATGAGCTAGCCGGTGAGGATCTACATCTTCATCTTAAAGAGTTTCATGTTTTGAGCTCTACCATAAATCCTCAAGAGGGTTCTGAAGAATAAATCAAACTTTGAGCATTCCCTTTCTCCCTAAATGAATCTTCCAAGTCATAGATCCGCTACCTCCCTACTACTTCCCTAACTACATGGAATGACATGAAGCAACTCTTCTTATAAATTCTTGCTTCTCGCACTACTTCTATCCGAAAAAAAATTAGTGTTATATGTCAATTACCCAATGAATCACTCCATGAGTACTAGGAGAGGTTCGGAAAGATTGTGGAAACCTACCCACATCACTAAATCCCTAACCAAATCTTGATCAAATACTTCTATGAGGGGTTATTTTCTATGAATATAAATCTCACTGATGTCACAAGTGGTGGTGCTCTTGTTGATAAAACTCCTATATCTATATGAGATCTCATAAGAAATATGACTGAAAACACACAAAAATTCCATACACGAGTACATGATCATGTCAAAAAAGTCCAAGTGAATCAATCCATAGTGCCCAAAAAGATGACTAAGTGGATGAGTGAACTTACAGGTCTTGTGAGACAACTAGCTGTGGCTGCCAAATACCCAAACTAATCTTCTCTAATATATTTGTTCCCTAGACCTATCAAGAATTGTGTAATCTACAGCTCACCAGCTCATCTAAACAACACATGTCCACAACTTCAATAGGATCCATCCGATTCATCCAAACCAATGGAGATCAATACAAAATATGCTTAGAGGAACGCAAACCCTTAACTATCAGGTCATTTCATTATAAACTTCAAACAACCCCATTATGATCCCTTCTATTCTACCTATAATCTAGGCTTAAGGTATAATAATCCCATCTCTCATCCACCTTAATTCCCTCATCAACACCCAAACCAACTCCAATATGGTCATGTTGTTAGTAACTTTATACAACCTTACCGTTTTATTCCTCAACATAAAAGGATCAATCATCCTCTTGCTCCTCCTAGATTCCACTATCCTAATGATACTTCCCAATTCCCAACCCAATACAATCACTTTTCCAAGAACCAAAATCAATGCAATCATAATTCAGTAAAATCATCTTCTGCTAAGAAACCATGGTAAAGTGAAGCAGAATATCATGCCGACTTCACCCGTTTTAGCCTAAAAAACATTGAAACTCAAATTGGTAAAATTACACCCCACCTAAGCTAGCAGCAACAACCAAATTATTCCCAACTCCCATATCAACCATTTCCCAACCCCAAGGGTAATGTAAGTTCAATTTAACATAGATCGGTATATAATATTATTATTCCTCATGATGAGTCCTCTAAACCCCCTTTAAATTTTGTCCTGGAAAATGAAATGAAAAAAATACATAAAAGGAACATGAATCCATTCCCTTACCTCTTTCCACCCCTCAAAGGAACCCAATTACTTTTCATCAAGCTGTCTCTATGCCAAGGAAGTTCTTTGAATCTGATCATGAAATACTGCACATGTTTAGATGTGTTGAAGTAAACATCCCACTATTAGATTCCATCAAAAAAATCCCTAAATATGAAAAGTTTCTTAAGGATTTGTGCACATAAAAAGACAACTTAGGACTATTGAGAATGTTTCAACCCAATAGTTCATACCCATGAAGTGAAAAGACCCAGGGACATTTACTATTCCATGCCAAATAGGGAGTTCAAACTTCGATGATGCACTCATAGACTAAGGAGCCTCGATAAATGTCATTCCCAAATACATATTATCCAACCTTGGTCTAGGTATCTTGCACCCAATAGGTGTTCCCATCCATTTATCCAATAAAAACATAGCCAATCCTGAGAGAATAATTGAGGATGTCCTTATTTGGGTTAATGATCTTATTTTCCCAGATGATTTCTATATCCTTAACATGGAAGGTGAGACAACCTCTTCTTGATCTCCCCTAATTCTAAGAATACCATTACTCATAACATCAATAACTAAGATTTATGTCCATGTGGGAATCCTATTAATGGAATTTGGTGATGAACTATCCAATTTAAATATTTTCTAATCCATGAGATACCCATCATAGGATCACTCCACCTTCTCAATCCGTGATTCCGAGGACACCTATGAGAGACAATTGAACCCCATTACATCATTTTTCTCATGTTCTAATGGGACTGGAGCTTGTCAAATTTACACCATGATTAACTAATTAATTAATGGGGAAATTTATGTTGACCTTTCATTCGTAGACTCCATCAATCTATATGATCTTGAATACTCTCTTTAATCCCATCTCAACTCTTATCTCTACTGTTCCACCTTGGACAATAAGGAAAATGAATCTAAACAAACTGAAAGACCTTACTCTATTATTGAGTTTTCTATCCTACTAATGAAATACGAGAATAGTATAAGAACTCTTCCTACACACCTGAAATTTGAATTCCCTTTCCATGATCACTCTTATCCTATCATTGTCTCTACCACACTTACTAAAACAGAAGAGTCTAAACTTGTTCAGGTGTTAGAGGAAAAAAGTCCATAGGTTGGAACCTAGATAAAATACAAAGAATCAACCCATCCATTTTCATGCATAACATCCATCTTGAGGAATCATCTAAATAAATCAGAACCACAAAGGAGACTCAATCCACTCATACCTGAGGTAGTTAGGCAAGATATTACCAAGATTATGAAAGCTGGTATTATCTAACCAATTTTTGATAGTGAATGGGTTAGTCTGATTCAAGTGGCACCTAATAAGTGTAGGATACTTGTTTTCACAAATGAACACGGAGAGGTGGTCATAACTCGAGTAAAAAAATGGGCGGCGTGAGTCAGATACCAGAAATTGAATGATGAAAAATGAAAATATCACTACCCTCTTCTATTCCTTGATCAAATTCTAGAACAATTAGCCAAAAAGTCACATGATTTCTTTCTTTATGGATAAACCAACTATTTAAAAATACCAATAGCACTCTAATACTAAGAGAATACTAAATTCATTTTCCCATTTGGAATGTATTCATATAGTAGAATGCCTTTTGGACTTTTCAATGTTCCGACAACATTATTGTGGTGTATGATGAGTATGTTTTCTAAATTCATTGAGCATTCAGTGGAGGTATTCATGGATGACCTTACCATTTATGGAAAGTCTTTTGAACCATGCTTGCAATCACTCTCTCCAGTCATAAAAAAGTGCTTCAAATGCAACCTTGTGCTGAATTATGAAAAATTTCACTTTGTGGTTACTAATAGAATTTCCCTAGGGCACATAATTTTACAAGATGGTATTCAAGTCAATCCTACCAAAATTGAGGTGATGAAATTACTTCTTGAACCCACAACTGTTTGAAAAATCTATTCATTCTTCGTTCATGTCGATTTCAATGAGAAATTCATCAACAAATTTAGTAGGATTTCCCTCCCACTCACCATGCTACTCCAAAACGATGCTATAGTCCATTTTATGAGGCTTGTAAGAGAGCCTTTGTGGAACTCAAATATTTTCTTACATCTTCCCTAATAATCCAACCCCTAGATTGGACCTTAACCTTTGAATTGATGTGTGATGCTTCTGATAGGTCCATTGAGGCCGTTCTTGCTAAAAAAAGAGAACATATTTCTCATGTCATATATTATGCCTCAAAAACATTGGATGAAACTAAATCTCATTACACTATTATTGAAAATGAACTTTTACCAGTGATTTTTCTTTAGATAAATTACAACCCTATCTCTTAGGTGTCAAAATCATCATATTCAAAGACTATTCTGTTATAAAGTTATAACTCACGAAAATTGATTCCAAACTGAGGCTAATAAGATGGATCTTGATGCCCCAAGAGTTTGAAATTTTGAATAAAGATAGACTAGAAAAATAAAACCTTGTGGTTGATCACTTGAGTAGAATTTCTAAATATTCTCATTCAGAAATCATTGATCATAAATTCCCCATTGATAACCCTGCATCACTCACTCCAAATTCACCATGGTATGCCCCAATTGTAAACTACTTGGTTGTTGGTGTTTTTCCTAAATGTTTTTCAAAAGAACAAAAAGTGAAGCTAAAAAGGGATTCAAAATTATATTATTGGTAAGATTATAAAATTTGGAAGACTAGGGATGACGTGGTAATTAGGCGATGTGTCGATGAACATGAATATTCCTCCATCTTGAAATTTTATCACTTAATTATTGGTGGTGGACACTTTTTTCCACAAAGGAGCTCTTGAAAATTCATTGACTCAGGATTATTATTTCCTTCACTCTTCAAGGACTCACATGAGTTCTTCAAATCATGTCCCACTTTCCAAAATTTTGTCACAATTTCTAAAAGAAATGAAATTACCCAAAAGCCTTTAATTTTATATGAGATCTTCAATTTTTGGTGCATCAATTTCATGGGACCTTATCCCCATTCCAACAGATTCTCATATATTATTATGGCTATTGATTATGTTTCTAGGTGAGTAGAGGCCAAACCCACTAGAAAGGATTATTTATATACTATTAGTGAGTTTTTAAAAACCCACATTTTCCACAGGTTTGGAACACCACATGCCTTGATAAGTGACTTAGGAACTCAATTCCGTAATCGGACCATGGAATCTCTTTTGAAAAATAATGGGGTTTTACATAAAATGTAAACTTCATATCACCCCCACAAAAATGGAATAGTTGAAATTTCTAATAGATTAGTGAAAAGAGTGGTTGAGATAATTGTAAAGGCCATAAAAAATGATTGGCCTGAAAGACTTGGTGAAGTGCTTTGGGATTATCGAACTACCTATAAAACACCCATTGAAATATCTTCTTTTAGGATAGTTTTTGGTAAAGCATGTCATCTAACAATTGAAATCCAACATAAGTCATTTTGGGCTGTGAAAAAATTTAATTATGATTGTGAAATATTTGGTGAAGAGAGATTTCTACAGTTAAATGAACTGGAGGAGATTCAACTATATTCTTAGGAGAATTACAATCTCACCAAAGAAAAGTCTAAGGAACTCCATGAAAAACACATCTAGTAAAAGGTATTTCAGGAAGGTGAAAAGGTAATACTCCTCAATTCTCGATTTAATATTCACCCAGGTATGATTAATTCTCATTGGTAAGGTCCTTTTATTATTACTAATGTTTAACCACTTTGTGCAGTGCAAGTCTAGGACCCCTATTCCAAAAGGAAATTCACGGTTAATGAACATCAGTTAAATAATAACCATGATAATAAAAACATATTAGAAACCACATCTACTTCCATTGGATCCCCAAATTCTATAGTTGACCCACCACTAGATGGATATGGTGACCCACCAAATCCAAACTAGGGGCACCTCTTTCCCTTTAACCCCTCTTCTCTCTCTATCTCTCTCCTTCATACTCTCTCATTCTAATTTTTTCCACTTTCCTCATCAAAATTTTTATTTACTTTTTCTATTTTGTGTGTGTGTCATTATAAAAAACTAAAAAAAATAAAAGAAACTAAAAAATATGAAAAAAAGTTATAATTTCTCACCATCTACTTTTGAAAAATTTTCCAGCCATTTTTGGGAGACAAAAGACATTTTTCATCTCAATATTTTTTACTTTCATCATAAATATGGATAAAGAATTTTGTTTCAAGAATAATAAATTTTGAATGCTTAGTTTTAGATTTGAAAGTGATTATTCCCCAACATTTAGGGACAACATTAGCTTTTATTCCAAGGTCACCTATGACCATCTTTTCATTTCGTGTGTTTTCACCCCTAATTGTGAATATTGAGTTTGTGGAACTTTGAGATGAATTTCCTACTTGAGTGTCCATTAATATGATATAGTCATTTTATGAATGACATGAGAATCACAAAATCCAAATATCCTCCCATTAACCTTACATTAATCATCCTTTTGAAATCCCCTTGAATCCTAAGAAAACATTTTCTTTGATAGCCACATTATAATCCCAATACCATATCCCACACAACATCTACATAGAATTACATTGCATAATTTATTCAAAATTAAGTGTGGGGGGAATGGATTTCATTTTGGGTATCCTTTTCTTAATTTTCAACATGTTATCATATGATTGAGGGAGATAATCTGTTTTGGTGTGGGGGATAGGTTGTCATTTGGTGAGTTTGGGGAATGTATTTTCACTTATGTAATTTTGCAAATGTTATTGAAAAGTGTTCACTTTTTTTTAAAATAGGTTGTGTATTGGGCTGGTCGAAAATAAATCTTCCTCAACCACTGATCTTGTTATAAATATTACAATTAGTGTCATGAGTATATCAAACATGGGTTGGGAGATGAGTGTGAGATCTTTTTTGGAGTTCAAATTTCTAGAAAAAGAAAAGAAAAAAATAAAAGTTATGTCACTGGGAGATGTATTGTGTTTTGTAAAATTTTCATCTTCTCATACCCTTCAAAATTTCTTCTTCCTTTTTTTTCTTTCCTCACACAATCATGCCCTTGTAAATATGTATTTCCATTTCCTTCCATGTTTCCTTTAAAACGAAACTGTGTATTGTTTTACTCATGTCGGTGTTTTACCCCTCTTTTCCACTCTTTTGGACATTAAATTTATACCACCCCATAGCCACAAATAACCCTTAAAAATACCTCTTGATTAGTGTACACTTTAGGATAGGGAATGGAAGCTGAGAGATCTTTCAAACTCTAAGATTTTCATTTTTGGTTGGTGAATGAGTGAACCTCCATAAATAATTTTTTATCATATTTAGAGGAGTAAGTTTTGAGTTCCCATGTTTTCCATTTATAATCTTTAGCATGAAAAATGAATTGTTTTTTGGAAAATTGTTTCTATAAAAATATGTGGTGGAATTCAATATGAATGAGTGAATTGGTATAAACCTACCCTGATTGGGGAAAACCAAATTTTAATATTTTTTGGAGAGTTAAAATGATTTAGTTATGTTTTTATATTTGTTGTACATAAAGACATTCACAAGAATAAATGTGGGGGAGTTGATGTTATTAATTTATTCATAAATTTTTATTTACTTTATTTACTGATTTCTATTAAAAGTTCATAATTGGTGTGAAATATTTATGTTTTAATATTAAATATAATTTTTGAGCATTATTTGAATTAATCCATATTTGATCTAGTTTAGTGTTTTAATCATAACTATCATCGTACCTATCCAAATTTTGTGATTCTTGTTTTATAGGGTTCCTTATTCAATTCTCATCATATCATTATAAGTAATATTTGTCCAATTCGGCCATTTGATTGGTCATATGGTCCAAAAAAGAAGGCCCAAAGAACCTGTGAAGAAACTAGACCGACTATGATGATATAATTTCTGATCTCAACTCAGAAGCCCAAATTTGATAAAAAATCTGAATATATTCTTGAATATCCAAATGAATCATGGATAAAAATTTCAATCCTGACTCTAACAAAAAGGGTCCAAAAGGATTCTTTGAAGTCCAACACACTATTCTGTCCATGAATTAAAATCATCCCACATTTATTGACTTCTATCCTGATATAGACATTGTTTCCTCTAGAAATGGGGATGACCTTATTTTATTAAGGTTCAAACATTCCAATCAGTTTCTAAAGGGTTTATTCGTAGAACCGAAAACATCCAATGATTCTATATCCATTTGGACCTACTTTCCAATGGTAGGTGCTCATTAGTTGTAGACCGATGAGGCTTAAGAATTTGCATTGGTTGAGAGGATGGGAGGTCAGACTCATCACACCTTTTTGGGGGGAATTATTGTCTACTCTCGGACTATCTATATATTCAAGTTATGTTCATGAATCCTTATTAAATTACCAAGTATGAAAATGAGCTTTCCTTAGATCTGACAATCAATGATTGATATGTATGAGATTTAGAGAATCTTTTATATGTATTTTAGGTTCATCATCAATATAGAATAATCTGTATTTATTATAGATTCATAGTCAACGGTATCCTTCAACACATTATATAGAAATCTCTTGGTCATTATGATAACCATACTGGTTTTAAAGCCACTCAGTGGGGCACTTGAAGTTTATTGTCATTCAGAAGGACATGGATTATTTCAGAGTTGGGATCGTACCAACAAATGGGCTACCTACGTATCCTTGTTTAGAAAATGAATCAAAACCCACGTAGTTCGGTAATTAAGATATAATTTAACGTCATATGGGACATATGAGAATTAATGGATGATAGTCTTGAACCTTAGAAAGGCTTCCTACGTACTCTACTTTTAAGGTAGAGATCAAATTCCACGTAGTTCGGTTAAGAATTATGGGGGATTATGTATGATTAACAACCCAAAGAGATGTTTCATGATCACTTTTACACTATAAGCTCATGTGAGTCATGTTCGGTATGAGAAACAAGAGGTATCAGTAAAACTGACGATTTTTGCCACTAAATATGTAGTCATAAAGAATGATATGGGGCTTGCGAATGTATGATTTCCCAAATAGATAAATATCGGGACTTATTTCAAAGAAGAAGCTCGGGAAAATGGTCCATAAAGGTATATGTGCTTTTATGGAGATTTGGATACTCTAACTTGGGGCTTACTCCTAAGGAGGATTCCCATATTTGGGAACTTGGGGATTATTCCTGAGGAGGATGCCCATTTTAAAGAACTTGGACTGGGGTTTATTCCTGAAAAGGAGGCCCAGATTAGGGAACTTGTTATTGGAGATTACTCCTGAAAAGGAGGCCCTAGCTAAAGATTTCATGACTGGGACTTACTCCTGAAAAGGAGGATGCCCAGGTTAAGGGAACTATTGGGACTTACTCCTAAGGAGGATGCCCATATTAAAGATCCTCTCATTTTAAAGAATGAGGTTGAATGAATAAAATCTCTAACCCTAGTGACATAAAGATATGTAAATTACTAGGTTTTGAGAGATATTCCACAGAATCCCTTTTAGATAAGGAAGCCAACAAAGGAACCCATTCCATAAATGACTTTAAATATAGTTTTGAAGGCTAAATCTTGATGAGGAGAGGTGGATTAAAATAAATGAGTTTAATAGGCAGGAGGGGTGCCCAAAAGGAGGTAGGCGCACATGTCCGGTTTGGGCGCGCAAGTAATGGTCACGCACGTATACCTGCGCGACTCATGTGTACTTGAGCGACGGTCAACCCATAGGGTAATACTTGGGCGAGACTTTTCTCAATCCCTTAGTATCATCTTTAAAGGATTATGAAAGGGTGGCACACAGGTTCTGTTGAAGGGATAAGGCGGCGCGCAAGTGTGACCATTTCTAATAAGGGCTGGACACTTAGGCGCGTAGGTGTTGATGACTTTCAACACTTAGGACTTATTCCTATTCTTTAGATCTTTTGTTCTAGGTAATAAATTACCTTATAAGTGATCATAAGACTTCAAGCAGAGACTAGGGTGCCGGGAGCTTAAATCTGAATTTTGGAATTTTTTGTCCCCTCGAAATGGGGGGCCCACAAGGGGTATTTATAGGCTACTGAAGACCTTATGAGAAAATAAAATAGGGCGCGCAAGTCACTTGTGCGTCCAAAATGTGGCACGCAAGTATACTTGCGCAACTATGATGAAACTTGCGCGAACCTTACTTAATGGAATCTTTGTTCATGCCTTTGTCAATTTTGGATGTTTCTTCAAAGGATGAATCTCTTTATGCTAAGGTATTTACCTTCTTCAGTCATTAGACTCTGTGACGAAAAGGAGCATAAAAAAAAGTCCCCCCTTAGAGTTGGATCCGAAAGAAAGGAGGATTTGACTCTGAGGTAAAAGAGAAAACCAAGGAAGGGCGGCGTGCAAGTTTTGAGCGCACATGTGAGAGTCTCGCAGGTGAGAGTCGCACAGGCTGCGGTGCGTAGGGGTGTGGCCTGGCCTATAAATATGCACCCTATTCTCGTGCTAAGCACCCAACTTTGAATGCTTCTGGGCTCTCACCGCACAGGTTTCTCTCATCGTGCAAGTGACTGATTTTCCGCGGTTTCATTCTTTCTGTTCGTGTCGCACTTCTACAGATGTATTTGGACTTGCACGGTGATACCAACACGCCAATATTGGACTTGAACACCTTAATGCCTTAGCCATTTTTTCACTTTTCTCCAAAAATTTTATGAAAAATCAACTTAATTAAGAGTTAATTATTTGACCTTTGTACAGATTAATTGGATCCCAAAAGAAATGGAACGGATGATGAACTGGCTAGCAAGATAATTGATGATATGATGAACATTTTTGGACATGATTATTATAATATCTATGACAACAATCTCCCAGATTTTTCCAAGTACTTGAATAAGTATCATCTTAATTTCCCACAGAGCATCTATCTGCCTCTGTATGGACATGGTCATCTACAAGGAGTCAATGTTCTAGATGCAAAGAACTATATGTCTGAGATGCATCCTCACTTCTACTCCTCTATTTCAGTTATGGTGTGCATTAAGAGAAACAACAATGATCTAAAATTTCAAAGTTTTCCTCCATGCCATTTCTTTGCAGATATGAAAATGGAAAACCCATGGGCTGAAATGTTTTCCAATGCCAATTGGTGGAGAAAAGACTATCATGACATCAGAACGATATATGAAAAGAGTACTCTCTCCAAATGGTTCTTTACTTCCAATGCCCCATTCTCAAATCCCTATATCAATCTTCCAAGTCTCTTGGATATAAACAGAGTCACTATTTGATCAGTAGAAAATTTTCTCAAACCGCACTCAAGAACTTTCTTTTACAATTGTTCCAAGAAGAGTTGGTATCACTGCATCTCTTATTGTATCCAGTTGAATGAATGAATTCTAAGTGGCTGCTAAGGAATATCGTGATGCCATAAATCCAATAAAGAGTTACGTTGAAAGACTCTTGTAGTTATTGGAAAAGAGAAGAGACTCCAGTCTGTGGATGTCCTTCTAACTCTTGTGCATCAAATGAAAAACACTTTCATCTTCAATCATTTGTGCATGCCTTCTTTTGTTACCTGCTTTAAATTTTTACCTAAGACAATGGGCCTAGTAAGCATAGTTTGATTTTTCTAGGATTATTATGAATAACCCTACAAACTTTGAATCTTTTTATTTGATCAATATTACCTAAATCATACAAAATGTATGTTTAGTGAGCTGGGAATTGACTTTTGTTCAGAGTTCTATTGTCTTTTCTGGGCAGTTTAAAGTCATGCACGTTAGATTTAAAAAAGGCTAATGTTTAAGGTCTAAATATATTTGACCGAATGGATTAAAATTGACTCAATTACTTGATAATTCATCTGAAAACATATTCCCATATTAAAGTGTGAGGGAAAATATGTAAACTATGACTTACGAAATTTTGAATTTGAGGAATGATGTGAAGAAGGGATAAAAGGCATTAGAATAATTACTTACAAATAATGAAGTTACCCCTATTTAACAAACCCATTAGGGGGTTGAATTATGCAGGGCTGCTTATGGGCATTGACTGCATAGTCAAATAATAGCATCTTTTGGATGAGAGGTCTGTTATGTAGACTACTTATAAAAGGCTGCCTAAGGGAACATGCGGTATAGTCTGGAAAAAGAACTCTCAAAAATTTTACTTTTCTATTACTAAAAAGCCAATGAAAGTTTATGGAGATTAAAAATTTCCAAATCATAGAGTCTGCTGTATGGAGAGAGGTACTTGAATATGGAGAGGATATTTCCAATCAAGATTGTCAAAGAATTGGATAAATGTCACTCCTATGAAGGTCTGACCCAAATGTAGGTAAAAGAAATATAAACCATAGACTTGGATACTTTCAGATCAAGAAAAAATAATATGGGACAAGTATGTTAAGGATGACTATTTTTTGTGGATCCCTACACATTGTCGTTAAGACAAATAAGGAAAAAAGAGGTTTTCTTCCCAAGAATGAAGTTACCATTATTTGATAAAACTGTTAGGGGGTTGAATTATACAAGTCCACCTAAGGGAATTGACTGCATATTCAAATAATAGCAACTTTTGGCTGACAGGTCCGTTATGTAGACTACTTATGCAAGGCCACCTAAGGGCACGTGCTGCATAATCAAACAAAAGAATCCCCAAGTATCAAACATTTTGTGACCAGAAGTCAGGAAAAGGGTTATGGAGATCTGAAAGTAGTTAAGGTTAGGAGTATAACACATCAAAAATTGGCATTGTCCAATGTATTTAAAGATACACAGATCAATGCTAACCACAGTCATGTTGTGGCTGGGTCCTGAATTGAGGTGTTGGACTTCACTACGTATCCCATAAGGATGGGAATCAAGCCATACGTAGTTCTTGAAATATATTTTAACGTCATGTGGGACAAGAGTATAGGAAATCTTAGTTTAGTGTCATAGAGTTCGGACAATTATAAGGAATACACATTGTGTGTTTTATAAACCTGATGTGAATGAAAACCAGGGTTTTCATACCACATTCATGTTTTCACAGGGGGACTTTTTAGCCAAGGGACTGAAAGTGAAATTTGGGGTTAGGCCCAAATACTTGGGGCTGGATTTGAGGGACGCTCGAACGTTCCTACGTATCCCATAAGGATGGGAATCAAGACATACATAGTTCTAGAAATACCCTTTTTACATATTTGATTCGTATAAGTGAAGGGTGAAAGATGAATTTAGTGTAATGATGGTTTGACCGGAGATTAAATGTTTGAGCATTACCTTGTATTCATGTAGTCTTTGGAATATAACATGATTAGAGATCAATGTAAATAATCATTCCCTCTCAAGGGAGGGTGTCAAATAATGTTGTAGTTTTATTGTCATACAGGACATAAGTGCAAATAATTTAACATCATATAGTAAGGAAGATGGTGAACCAATGTAAAAAATATTGGTTCTGGGGGTGGATTCACGAATCAACATCGTATGAGATGGAGGTGAACCAATGTGAAGAAATTGGTTTTGGTCTTGAAACTCTAGAGGTTTCCTACGTACCCATCCTAGAAGGCAAGGATCAAAGTCCGTGTAGTTAGATTGAAGAATGAATTGGTGATCCAGTTGTTCTTGAGGACAACGACCCAAAAAATGGTGTTGGGACTTACACATGGTTAGCGGTCCAGAGAGGGTGTTATGGTTGAAGTTTACTCTTAGATCACATGAGTCATAATCGGTGTGAGAAATAAGAGGTAGAAACAACCTTAACGATGCACAGTTTAATGTCATATAGGACATATGAAAGGACTATGCAGTTTAAAGTCTTGTAGTGAGGACTATTGGTGCTGCACAGTTTAGTGTCATGTAGCAGGGAAAAAATACAGTTTAACGTCATGTAGGACATATTAAGGGACTTTGTTCAGTTTTACATCATGTAGGATGAATGATAAGTA
Source organism: Viscum album (assembly GCA_963277665.1). Classification (NCBI taxonomy): domain Eukaryota; kingdom Viridiplantae; phylum Streptophyta; class Magnoliopsida; order Santalales; family Viscaceae; genus Viscum; species Viscum album. The sequence goes on from OY728130.1 coordinate 412,189,308, forward strand.
CAATTTAACGTCATGTAGGACAAATATAGGGACACAGTTTAACGTCATGTTGGATGTGAACACAGTTTTGCGTCATATTGGACAATAAGGGTGCTATATAGTTTAGCGTCCTGTAGCTAAGACAATGGGGAAAATATAGTTTAACGTCATGTTGGAAGAAAGGGGGACAATGTAGTTAAATGTCATGCAGTAAGGAAAAAAGAGGGGATGTATAGTTTAACATCATATAGCGAGGATGACATAATTTAACGTCATGTTGGACGAGTGCTGCACAGTTTAGCGTCATGTAGCTAGGACATTGGTTATGCAATTTAACGTCTTGTTGGACATATTAGGGACATTTCCATAGTTTAATGTCGTGTTGGAAGACACAGTTTAATGTCATGCTGGACGTAAGTGAAAATAGTTTAAGGTCATATGCATGGACCATATGATGTATTTGTATTATACAAAATAATTATTCAGAAATATGGCATTGGTTGGAGTCGTGATGAGTTCTCTATCCATTGAGATTAAAGAATAAGCTCCATTAGAGTAGACCTTATGTATTGAATATGGTCCTTCCCATTTTGGCTCCATCTTGGGAGGGTTCTTTCCTGGTATCATTGGAATTCTGAGAACCAATACCAATTCTCCCTGAATGAATGAATGAAGACAACCTTTTTTGTTGAAAGCTCGTGCTATTCCATTCTGATAGAGTTCTAAGTGGTGCAAGGTGCATAATCTTTTCTCGTCTAATTGTTCCAATTCATCCAATCTCTTTTGAGATTGTTCATCTGTAGATGATTGATCACAAATGGATACTCTGAGTGAGGGTAATTGAACCTCAATGGGAAAGACTGCTTCTGTTCCATACACCAATGAATATGGAGTTGATCGCATTGCAATGCGGGTGGTGGTTCGATAAACCCATAAAGCATGAAAGAGTTTATCAGGACAAGATTTATTATCTTTATCCACCATCTTTTGTAGTATATTTGAAAGATTATTATTGAAGGATTATATTTATACATTGGCCTTTGTATGGTACCGAGATGAATGGTTAGATTTGATGTTGTATTCTTGATACAACTTCTTTACCTCGGATGAACAGAAGTTGGTGCCATTGTCCGTCAATATGGTAGGAGGGACACCAAATATGGTAATGATGTTAGACTTGACGAAGCTAAAAATTATTTTAGAACTAACTTCTTTGAGGGGTATTTCCTCTTACCATTTGGAAAAGAAGTCAGTAGTAGTAAGAATACACTTAAACTGCATGGATGTAGTTGAAGGATAAGGTCCTACTACATCCATTCCTCGTGTGGAAAATGACCATGAGTATTTATCTGTATGAAGCAAATCTGGTGGTTGATGAATGAAGTTTGAATGTATTTGGCAAGAACTAAACTTCTTAGTGAAATCAACACAATCTGGTATTATTGATGGACAAAAGTATCCAAGCCTTAGAATTTGATCAGACAGTCTATGTCCAGACTGGTGGGCACCACAAACTCTTGCATGTACTTCTTTCATGATATCCATTGTATCTTCACCATCAATGCATATGAAGAGAACTCCATAAAACCCCCTTTTATAGATAATTTTCTCTAGGCTATCTGGGCTATCATAAAAAGTAAAATTGACCACACGTCGCCAGACTTGTTCTTTCCTAGCTCAATCAGGTGTGAGTTTTCCATTTTTAAGGTAATATCTGATAGGTGTCATCCATCCTATAGTATTACCATATGGTTCATAAATGGGACTAAGTTCATTGATTTCTTATGTTCTTATTTGAACATAAGGTGAAATTGTATGACGGTGTGCAATAATGATGATTTTCTCGTCCCGATTTGGATATGCCAGAGCTATAACTATATTATCCAATGAATCAGCTTGAACATTTTGTGATCGCGGGACATAATAAAATGTAGGTTCTGAAGGAAATTCCTCCATTAACTCTCTGACACCATCATACAAAGGGATTAAATCTTTTTTTTTTCTGATTGCATAATCCCCGTTGATTTTTTTGATTACTAGGTCTGAATCATCTTTCAATTTTAAGTAATTCACTTGTGCTTGAAGAACCAAATCTAATCCTATAATGAGTGCTTGATATTCTACTTTATTGTTTGTACCGCCTTACCTAAATAAGAAAGAATAAGGTAGCACTGCCTTTTTCGGGGAAAAAAGCACAATTACCAACCCAGCTTTGTTGAATTTTGGATGTTCAATTTTCTTCCTTGTTGGACTTCTGGAAGCACCATCAAAGTACATTTCCCATGTTTGAAGACTATCTTGAATAGAGAAGACTTCCTCATCAGGAAGTTCAATATCTAAATATATATCTTCTACTGAAGGGTGTTCAACAAGGAAATCAGCTAGAGCTTGGCCCTTTATTACCTTTTGAGACACATACTGGATATCAAAGTGCTGCAAAATAACTTCCTGCCTTGCTAGACATCCTATAAGAATTGGAAGATTAAGGATGAATTTGAGAGGGTTATTGCGAGATACCAATTGGACCTCATGATGTTGCAGGTAGTGTCTCAAATTTTTAACTACAAAGATTAATGCTAGGAAACACTTTTCAATACTTGAATATTGGGTTTATGCTTCAAGCATAGTCTGACTGATATAATAAAGGCTGTTTTCATTCCCAAAATCATTCTTATGAGCAAGGAAAGAACCCAATGATCGCTCTAAAGCTATCACATAAAGAATAAGTGGCCTTCCTTCAATGGGTGACATTAATAACGGTGGAATCAAGAGATATTTCCTAAGAATATTTAATTCTTCTTGACATTGTTCAGTCCACTTGTAATTGACTCCCTTCTTCATCAATTTGGTAAAGGGTAAACTTTTTCTTGCCAAATTGGCAATGAAACGCCGAATATAGGCCAAGTGTCCTTAATGTCCTCTCAATTGTTTCAAATTACTAGGAGGTGACATACCAAGGATTGACTTTGTCTTCTCAGGATCTACTTCGATACCATGATGGCATACAACAAAGTCGAGAAATTTTCCGGAGGTTACCCCAAAATCACATTTTAAGGGGTTCATCTTCAAATTGTGTTGTCAAAGTTTGTGGGATTTGAATTCCAAATCATCCAAGTGATTAGAACGTTTTTTAGATTTAACCACCAAATCTTCCATATAACATTCAACAAATTTACCTAAAAAGGGTTTGAATATACGATGCATAGAACGCTGATATGTTGCGCTTGCATTCTTCAGGCCAAAGGGCTTACCCGATATCAAAACACACCCTGAGGGGCTTTGAAAGCTGTAGATTATTCATCTTCTGGAGCCATTTGGATTTAATTATATCCATAATATCCCTCCATGAAGGAAAGTGCTTCATAGCCAGCTGTTTCATCAATTAAGAGTTCTGTAATCGGAACTAGAAAATCATCCTTAGGACAATGCCGATTAAGATATATGAAATCAATGAAAACTCTAATTTGTCCATTCTCCTTTTTCATAGGGACAATATTATCCAACCATTTGGGACATTGAACTTCTCTAACAAAGTTAGCTTTGATAAGCTTATACACATTAGCTTCAATTTTGGAAGCATAAGTTGGGTGTGTTCTTCTTGCAACTTGTTTGAATCCTCAATGTTCTTTTGGAAAACCCAAACGATGAGTAGCAACATCAAAATCAAGACCTGACATTTCTGTATAATTCCAAGAAAATATATCTTGATTTTGATTTAAAAATAAAATACACATTTCTTGATCTTCAAGAGTCATGGCCACACAAATTAAAGTGGGGCGTGGATATTCTTTTGTACCCAGATTTATTTCTCCAAGTTCATCCACAGTAGTGGAGATACCCTCTTCAAATGATGAAGGAGAATCCTTGATATCTTCCTCTTCTTCTTCAACATGTGTTACTTATTCTATTTCTACTTTCAAAGTAGATGATGAAGCAGAATTTCCATGATGAGGAGATATGTTAAAATTTGAACATCTTGAAGAAGAGGCTTCCATTTCTAACCCAATTGACGATGAAGGGTTTTCCTTGGGTAATAAAGAGGATATTATGTATTGATAATCGACATCATCATTCACCTTTGACATTTCTATAACTTCTTCTGGCCAGGTTGGTGAAGTATAGACTTGCTAGATTTCAGCAGATGAAATGAAGACATCTCCATTTGAGCTTTCATCATTGCTTGGTGAATCACCACTTTCTCCCATGCTATCTGGCTTGATTGCTGTAATTGACATTATGGAAGTTTCTATAAGAGTACTTGGATTTGGGTCTATCCTATCGATTTGACTGATAGGAAATACATAATATTTACTCACATTTATGAATGGGTTTACTAGAATCTTTTCCAAACCATATGGAGGATTAACCTTGGTATCCTCCCTTATTGTAGATTTCTCCTTACCCTCAATGTGATAGAATTCTGCCTCAATTTATTGAGATTCACATGTTTTTAATGGGGCCTTATCACCATAAAATGTCCCAATTTGACCATTGAAACAATATTTGAGGCATTGATGGTATGATGAAGGGATAGCCGCATGTTGATCTAGCCAAGTTCTTCCAAGAAAAATGATTAAGGCTGTATCCTGATTGACAACCATGAAAGCTGAATTGGACATAAGGTCTCCAAACTGAGTTCTGAGTGTAATATCACCTAATGATTCTTGTTCATTTTTATCATATCCTTGTAACATCAATGTAGATGGAGATAAATCAGATTCTGTGAGGCCCAATCGACGAAGTGTACAAATGGGTATGAGGTTGACTCCTGAACCATTATCAATGAAAGATCTTCGAATGTCTACACCATTGACCTTGACAGATAAATACAAAGGTCTAATATGTCCATGCACAATATCATCTTCATCTTCATCTGTAAAAGATATAACTGCATGGAATTCTGCAGGACCATTCTCAACATGGTAGACTTTAGCCGTAACAATTTCTGATTCGAATTTCTGAGGAATTGACAAAGCCCTAATGAGTGCCTCCTGAAGATCCTTTGATAGATTCAAGGCATCCATAATTGATAACATGGCCGGTAATTGGGCCAAATATTTCAAGACATCATATTTTTGATCCAATGGTCTATGTTTTCCAACCGGAACATGAGGTTTCGCAGGTGCCTTATAAGTTGATGCTTTGGAAGTAGATGCTTCTTGTATCAGGGTAGGAGTTGAAAATACTTTTGGCTTTGGAAGATTAGACCGAATAGGTCTATTTACTTACTGAGAGGAAGAAAGTGGAACTTCTAACTGATCTTCCAAAATAACTGTGCCAGGACAGAATCTGCTATTGGTGGAAGAATTTTCTTGTTCTTGTTGAGCCCAATGAAGGGCTCTACCATGAGTTTCTGCTGCATATATAGTTCTAGTAGGGGTAGGATTGGAATAGTGTCTTCTAGGATATCCACGTCTTCCTCTGTATCCCAGACCTCTGGAACTCCCTCTAATTCCTCTATTTGATATAGGGAACTCAGGCTCATCAGGATCGAAACTGTGACTGGCATAAGGATTTGTTAAATTAATCACATTAACAGAACCATTGATCAACTCTTTTTCTAAGGAATACTATTCTTGATTAGCAGGTTTAGGCTGTGCCGTTTGGTGGGGCGGTGCCCGTGGCTTTGAATTAGATGGAATAAAATCTACCAGAGTCAAAGACAACTTGGGCTTTGACATGATTTCATCTTCTTCTGATTGTTCCTCTTTCTTTGAATTATGACACCCCTTCGAGGATTTTTCTTTTGATGAAGGAGGTTTTGTTGTGGCATTCATAGAAGAAGACACAATTGGTTTCTTCAATTGCATTCACAAAATATCCTCAGTTAGGTTGATCATTTTTCTGACCATCCAATCATCATATTTCTGCTCATTTTTTGCTTTTGGCTTCTTGCCCCTCGCCTTCTTCCTCTAGATTTGTAGAAGCAACACATGCTACCTGAGCTGAAGAACCTTTCATTTTGACTTGTCCCGAGTCCACCATCTTTCGTAGGAGGTCTTTGAAGACAAAACACTTCTGAATGGGATGCCCAACATCTGAAAAAATAGTAAATAGTTGGGACGATCTTCATCTCCTTCCTTATTTGGATTTTTGGGCCTTGGAAATTGAACCAAATTATTTTCCAGAGCCGAAATGAAGTAACCAGGAACTTTTTTATTTCGAAAAGAGTAAACTTTGCTCTTTAACTCATCAAATTGTTTCTGTATTTAATATCTTTGATCATCTTAATGAAACGACCTCTGTTGTTGACACTCAGGTGGTGGAGCCCTTCGATAAGATGAAGGTTTTGAAGTAGAAGTAGGTATAGGTGGTTGTTTAAGCATAACTGTAGCAGTCTCTGCTTTACCCATTCTCCTTCCTAGAGCTGATGGAATTACACGAGTTTTATCCTTAGTCTTTGTAAGAGAGTCTTAGATCTGCTGAGCGATCGAAGTAAGGTCTCGAAACCCTCCTGTGTATTTCACAGGGATCAACATTGTGCGTAACTTATCACACAAATTTTCCACACAAATTGGAAACAATTCTTTTTGAGGGAGTGCTAATCTCAGGGAATATGTTAATCCCTTCCAGCGAGCAATGAAATCTGAAACCTTTTCATTCTCCCTTTTCTTAAAATTTGTAAGATAAAAAACTGTTGTCTTTGGAAAAGTTGAGCTAAATTGAAGAAGAAATCATTGATGGAGATCTTCCCATCCGATAATTGACTGGGATTGCAATCTTGTATACTAGAAAAAATAAGTCCCTTGTAATGACTGTACAAAACACCTGAGCATAACTGCTTCTTGTTGCTGAGGGGTTCCCATCATAGGATTGCAACGAGAAACAAAATGTATTAAGTGTTGATCTGGGTCTCCAAAACCATTAAATATTGGGAATGTGGTGCTTGAAAAATTTGATAGGGGAGGAATTTCATCAACCCATTCTGGGTAAGATCTCTTTTCTAGTTGAATTTGTGCATGTTTTCACTCCATAGCTTCCAACTGAGTTGTTAATGACTCAATGGTAGTCATTAACTTTTGAGAAATATCCGGTTGAGCTTGGACCTGAGAAGGTGCAATAACTGGAACTTGGAGAGGTGTGGTGACTGGTAATGAAACTGATGTTAACACCACCGATTGTTGTTGAACATGACCCATAGGATTAGAACTATGAGGGTGTACTGGTAAAGGAGGATATTCTTGATCCATCTCAGTAACTGCAACACATTCCCTTGGCTGACTAACTCTAGCATGCTTAGGAGGGAGACATCCTTGAAGTAGTTCTACATTCAACCTCCTTAATTCCTTCATTTATTCCTCCTGTTGTGCGAACCTTTCCTCTAGTGAGAGTGATTGGACTTCTCCATAGGAAGGGTATGTAACCCGATTCTTTACTTTCCCCTTGTTAGATGCCTTTCGGAGAGGGGGAAGTTGGTTATTTGAAGGAATACCTAGATTCTGGGTAAGCCTTTGATTTCATGTATGCACACCTTCTTCATTGGCTTCCGTGTGCACAACCTCTTGAGAAGGAACTTCCTCATATGATCCCTCTAAGTGAGCCTCATGTTCTGGAGGATCAGTAATAATGACATTGATGAAATTTATTGATGCATAATGCATTTCATCCTTTCTATCGACATTTCTGTGATATTTTCTTCTTCCAAGTCCTTGATGAAATATTTCCTTTTGTTGATTTGATCCCTCAGGAACTTCTTGATGAACCATAATTTGGAGGGAATATACTGATAATTCAGCTCTTTGTTTCACTTGTGTCTTATTCCCCAATCGAGAGAATACTGAATTTCTCTGAAGAAGAGATTGAGGATTTGAAAAAGTCCCCAGTCCGATGGACTGGGGATATTCTTTCTGTTCCTGCTCAACTCCTCGAATCATATTTGTTGATTCTGAGGGTTGGGTTAAAAGAGTCCCCAATTTGGCAAGCTGGGGTGGCTCTTGAGTTGCTACACCTGAGAATTTCTTAAAAGATCTCCTGATCTTGAAAACTTTAGTCTGGAAATTGGATGGATGCATTAAACTACATCCACTCAAATCACCTGGTTCAAATGAATGTTGGATGATTTCTGACACTTCTGTCACTTGATGATGTGCACACTCTAAACGAGAGGCCTGTTTGATATTCTCGTTCGCCTGATGCAAGAGGAATTCAACAACTTGTTCTCTGTATGCCTGACTTTGAGAAGAACTAGTTGAGGCCTATTCTTGAGCAAGCCTTTGATTACAAACAAATACAATTGGATGTGTCTGGCCACGGGAAATAACATTGCATGAGACAATTTTTGGCGGGTTTTGTTGGATGGAGAGTAAAGTGAAATGTAGTGCTCCATGAACACCCCATACCCTGATATGAATACCAGATGGGGAATTGGAAATTAACTGGTGCAATCTTCTTAGTGCACCAAAGCATGAACGCTGAATGGCTCTCTGCTGCTTTTCAGCTTTCAGATATCGTGTAACTGAGAGAGATGCCAAATCAATTTGGCGTTGTAACCCTTCTATTATCTTGTCATGATTTTCCTATTCATCATAAGATAATATTTTATTTTTCAATTGACAAAGAGTTTTCCACTTTTTGAGACGAATATCATGAATACAATCATCCGTCAACAATTCTGGAATATCATACTGAGAGTCATCCAAAGGCCAAAACATGACTGGCACTTCACCTTTCACTAGTTGTTTTCTCATATTAAGCATTTCCTCTTTGTTATTCAATGAAGATTATTCTACCTGATTAGACTAGAGTTGGTTCTTCCTTGTTGCTTCATCATATTCAACAATATTGGTAGAGAGTTCATTTATCAAACTAGAATATAAATGACCCAGGGGTGGTTCAAAGAATGACATACACCCCAGGATATCTTTTGATTGAGAAAGTATTTCACCTGCTAGTGGTAAAGCATCAGACATAACTGGATTCACATTTGCAAGTGCCTCAAGATAAGAGGGATTTCTCATCACTGAATTGTCCTTTTGAATAATTTTCCAGGCAATGCGAATTACTACTGCAGAGAGGACTTTCACAGCTAAATTCATCATCAGGGGAGGACCACCTTGGTGGGTTACAACAAAAGATGAAACATATTTCTCCTTGATCTTCTGGCCACGTAGAGGGTTATTGTGGCTCTCATCTGAAGATGATACTTCAAGATTGAATGAATTTTCATGAAGGAAGACTTCATGAGGATGTTTCTGATGAATACATTTGAGATTAATGTTCCCACTATTGAGAATTGAGAGAATAGAATCTTGAGTTGCAACAGATAATTGTCTGAGTGCATCAAGAACTCCAGCATCGAGCAAGGCCTTGTTTCAGATTGGCTCTTGATTTATTGACTTTGCTGGATGGGTATTTTTATTAGATTCCTTCTTACTCACTTTAGGAACCAATTGTTGAAAAAAGTGGTTATTATTAGAAGGTGTATGTGCCTGTTTAGAAGAAATAGTCAGGTTAGGCTGATTATCTCCATTCAAATTATTTGTATGTGCCTGACTTGATTGTCCGTATGATATGGAGGAGTATGCCCCACAACCCTCTTGGACTGGAACAAAGGTGTGTATCTATTCTAGAGTGACATGTTGATGTGTCACTCCACTGGTAGGGATAGATTTGTGTTTATTTCCCTGTGATGATACTGGAGCTGTTATAATATTCTTGAAGGCATCCAAAATATGAGCAGAGATTTTCTTCTTCTCTTTCACCATCGTCAGAATGTGTTTGGTGACTTTAGCTGCTGGAATGGGAATATACGTCCATTCCGTGCTTAGAGTAGGTGTGTGTTCCTGCTCCTATCTTCCTTTTCCTGTCAGTGAATTTTGACAGTACTCATGTGTGGGGGAAGAGAGTTGATTCTGCTCCAAATTTGTCGTCGGAGCTTTCCGAATGACTTCTCCGAGTGCTACCAAACGAGACTGTTGGAAGACTTGATTATCATTGGCAGGTGTATGTGCCTACTGTGTATTCTTCATAAAGTATGGTTGATGAATTTACTTTAATAATGGCAGACGAGACTGCTGACAGAATTGTTGATTGTAAACAGGTGTATGTCCCTGCTTATAAGCTGCCACCATATCATATTGGTGACCTTCTTTGGTTGTAGTCAGGTGAGCCTTCTGACTAGCTGATGAGTTATAAATAGGTGTATATGCCTGCCTATAATATTTTTCCGTAATTTCCAGGTGGAATTGGTGGGTTGCTGCCAGACGAGTCTGTTAGACAGCGGAATTAGAACAGATGGGTGTATGTGCCCACTTGTTGCTTGCCATCAAGTTGGCCTGATGGACCTCTCCAGAAGGGGAAGAAGTAAGAACCTGCTCCCTATTGACCAGATTTCACCTCTTGTGGTTCATCTTGCATGCTCGGGTCTAAGGAACCTAAGCTAAAACCCTGAAGGTGATACCCTCATCATGTTGAGGGTGCACTGCCGCACGAGTCTGGTGGTGATTATTGATGGGAGCCCTTGGGAAGGACTCCTGTCTCATTGAATTAAGGCCCTGAGTGACCTTCTCATTCACCTCCCCAGAATATGGGAGGGACTGCTGATTGCGTTATGGGGATAACGACGTGAAACAGTTGAATATGGTGGTTGGCACCACCTGTTTCTAGATCACTGGTCGTCACTGTCTGGACAACTAGGGTGAATTATTGACTTGGAGGGCTTGTCGAGAAGCCCCCAGAGTCGGAATGGTACCGTGTCGATGGTATTCCTTAACCAGTGCATTTGAGACCCACCGTTGAAGACGCTGAGTAGGTGATTTCATCCTCAGAGTGGACGGAGATCCAACAGGAGTAGCAGAAGATGCATTCACAGGTGTGAACATTAGAGAAACCATTTCTGTAACACAGAAAGATCCTAGAAACGAGTTCCTGTTTGATATAACAGTCATAATCAAGAGTTCGGCCACTACATCTTTTGGATGAGAACATATGTTATTGATTGTTTTTTTGGCCCTCTCATTGAGTTTAAATAGGGGCCTAACAAATAAGTAAAACATCATTTTAACTTGGTTAAGGATTCACGTTTGGTTCACCATTTTTGTTTCCTCTAGAAATGGAGATGACCTTATTTTTTTAAGGTTCAAACATTCCAATTGGTTTCTAAGAGGTTTATTCGTAGAACCAGAAACATCCAATGATTCTATATCCATTTGGACCTAATTTCTAAAGGCATGTTCTCATTAGTTGTAGACCGATGAAGCTTAAGAATTTTCATTGGTCGAGAGGATTGGAGGTCGGACTCATCACACATTTTTGGGGGGAATTATTTTCTACTCTAGGACTCTCTTTATAGATTTAAGTTATGTTCTTGAATCCTTATTAAATTACCAAGTTTGAAAATGAGATTTCTTTAGATCTGACAATCAGTGATTGATATGTATGAGATTTAGAGAATCTTTTATATGTATTTGAGGTTCTTCATCAATATAGAATCATTTGAATTTGTTAGATATTCTTAGTCAATGGTATCCTTAAACACATTATATATAAATCTATTGGTCATTATGATAACCATACTGGTTTTAAAGCCACTCAGTGGGGCACTTGAAGTCTATTTTCATTCATAAGGACATGGATTATTTCAGAGTTGGGATCATAACCACAAATGGTCTACCTACGTATCCTTGTTTAGATAAAGAATCAGAACCCATGTAGTTCGGGAATTAAGATATAGTTTAACGTCATATGGGACAGATGGGAATTAATGGATGATAGGCTTGAACCTTATAAAGGATTCCTAAGTACTATAATTTTAAGGTAGAGATCAAAGTCCACGTAGTTCGATTAAGAATTGTGGGGGCTTACGTATTATTACCGACCCAAAGAGATGTGTCATGGTTACTTTTACACTCTAAGCTCACGTGAGTCATGCTTGGTCTGAGAATCAAGAGGTATCAGTAAACCTGATGATTTGTGCCATGAAAGATGCAGTCACAAGGAATTATATGGGGCTTATGTATGTATGATTGCCCAAATAGATAAAGATCGGGACTTATTTTAGATAAGAAGCCCGAGAACAGGGTCCATAAAGGTATATTTCTTATATAGAGATTTGGATACTCTAACTCGGGGCTTACTCCTAAGGAGGATGCCCACATTTGGGAACTTGGGGATTATTCCTGAGGAGGATGCCCATTTTAAAGAACTTCGACTGGGGCTTATTCCTGAAAAGGAGTCCCAGATTAGGGAACTTGTGATTGGGGCTTACTCCTGAAAAGGAGGCCCAGGTTAAATATTTCATGACTGGGACTTACTCATGAAAAGAAGGATGCACAGGTTAAGAAAACTATTAGGACTTACTCCTAAGGAGGATTCCCATATTAAATATCCTCTCATTTTAAAGAATGAGGTTGAATGAATAAAATATCTAACCCTAGTGACATAAATATATGTAAATCACTAGGTTTTAAGAGATATTCCAAAGAATAACTTTCATATGAGAAATCCAACAAAGGAACCATGCCATAAATGGATTTAAAGAAGGTTTTTAAGGCAAAATCTTGAACAGGAGAGGTGGATTTGAAGAAATGAGTTGAATAGGCAGGAGGGGAACCCAAAATGAGGTAGTCATACAGGTCCTGTTTGGGCGCGCAAGTACTGGTCGCGCAAGTATACCTACACGATACATGTGTACTTGGGCGGCGGTCAACCCATAGGGTAATACTTGGGAGAGATATTTCTCAAGCCCTTAGTATCATCTCTAAAGGCTTCAGAAAGGGTGGTGCGTAGGTTCTGTTGAAGGGATAAGGCGGCACACAAGTGTGAAAATTTCCAATAATGGCTGGACACTTAGGCGCACAGGTGTTGATGACTTTCAACACTTAGGCCTTATTCCTCTTCTTTAGATCTTCCATTCTCGGTAAGAAATTACCTTATAAGTGATCGGAAGACTTCAAGCAGAGACTAGGGTGCTGGGAGCTTAAATCTGACTTTTGGAATTTTTCGTCCCCTCAAAATGGGGGGCCCACAATGGGGTATTTAGAGGCTACTAAAGACCTTGGGTGAAAATAAAATAGGGCGCGCAAGTCACCTGCACGTCCAAAATGTGGCACACAAGTATACTTGGGCGACCATGATGAAACTTGCGCGACCCTTACTTAATGGAATCTTTGTTCATGCCTTTGTCAATTTTTGATGTTTCTTCAAAGGATGAATCTCTTTATGCTAAGGTATTCCACTTCTTTTTCCATTAGACTCTGTTACGAAAATGAGCATCAATAGACATCCATTAAAGCTGATATATTTCATTGTGAAAGAAAATATATATGCAACCAACGTTTTATAAAAAATGGTTCGGATTTGAGGGCATCTTCCTATTAAAAAACCCACTCATATTTCGGACTTCGAAAAAGTGTCGATAAAAATGGACAGCTTAACATTGTTTAGTAAAATAGCCATAACATTGGATACAAAATTCCAATGGACTCCAAATGTTTAGAGTAGATAGAAAACATCCATATATACAAATTATAAGTAGAAGTAATATCAGGATTCTGCTGTCTGAATGGTCAAATTGTTGAGAAAAGTGGAGGATCGGTTTTGGAATGCAAACAGTCTACCTCCTTGGGCTATATATACATTAACCTCTTCCCCTTGAAAGGGTTTGTCATTTAAACACTTAAAAAGATGTTTTTTCATGAATATATTATTTCCATGGTATTGGTATTACTTTCCTTGATATAGTTTCAATAAGAGATACCTCTCCTTCACTTTTTATTTTCATGTTCATCTGTGTTTGTTTTTAATTTTATTCTTGTATGTTTGCTTTCATTTCAGTTAAATATTAAAGCATGTTTCTTCAACATAATTTCTAATGTTTATCCACCTTTTGTTTTTTAATATTAATCTTATTAAAATATTTTAAATCAAGTATAAAACAATTCTTTTCCTTTTCCTTCTATTTCAATCGAAAGTCTATTTTCTTTAATTCTCTTCACGTTCTTGTTTGTGTTCGACAAACTAATCTTATCTCGTCCCATTATTTTTATTTTATTTTTAACTCGTCAACCAAAACATTATAAACCATATTATTATACATATCTATGTTTTGAGTAAATTTACCATTGGGGTGAGTCATTATTTTGGGTTTTTAAGTGATTGAGGGCATTTTCTCGTTGAGTATTCTTTAGGTTAACATTGTGTATGTTGAACTTAAAATGTCATGGATTAATGAAATGTTTTGTTTAAAATTTGGATTATATTGATTATTTGAAACATAAATACACTACCATAAATATGTTATGATTTATATTATAACCCTAAGTTAAGTTAATCCTTGGACTAAATCCTTAACACTTGGGAATTCTGATTAAAATCATCTTGTGAAGTGGGTGTTAATTTAATGCAATATAAAGAAAATATCAAGGATATCATAAGGTTAAATCCAAAATATTGAACTCACCCAAATATTTATCAAAATTTTAAATCAGTCTACATCAATCAATCATTTCATTTTATCTCTTCAAACAAACCCCCCATTAAAAAGAAAAATCAAAATAAAAACAATGAACTATTAAAAAGCATCATCACTGAGGATTTGACCTGAGTGATTCTATAAAAATTAGTAGAGAATCAGACCCTTAAAAAATTGATATAAAAAAATTGGAAGTGCTTCAACCTTGTCCATGCTTTGGGACTTGATCTAGTGAGACTTCCATTGCCCTTGGAATTGACTACGCCAGTTGGAGGTTGAGACGACTTGTTTGATGTGTGTAGAGACTGTGAGATAGTACTGGGACAACAAAAATCTTAGGGAGATTTTTTATGTTTAGGGATAATACCATATGAAAGATTCCTCAATATGGATTGGTTGAATTCAGTGGATACTATAGTGTATTTATCAATGAGGTAGGTTTTGTACTTTGATTCTGATGGAGAACTAGTAGTGTTTGTTGGCAAGCAAGAACCTTTGGTGGGTTAGAGGCATGTTCCATAATTTTCATCCTTGATGGATTAGATGATACTAAATTAGTTTGAGGTTTAGCAGTATGGTTTTCACAAGGTCATAAAATAGTACCTTTATTTCTTTCCATAGGAGGTTGTTGCCTTACCCCCTTTACGATAGATCGAGTTTAGGATCAAACTATAGACAATTGTGCCTCCTATCTCAATTTCTCCATATGGAATGAAAATTCTTGAGTAATGAGAGCTGTGTATATAGATCAATGGTCTATTATAGTGTTTTTTTTCTGATTGTGTCACCATGTAGTGCACTAGTTTTTTATGTGAAGAAGGATGATGATAGTTTTCTATTGTGTATCGATTATCATCATTTGAACCAAGAGACAGTGAAGAACCTCTATACTCTTCCACATATTGATGGTTTATTTGACCAGCTGAAGTGTGAAACTGGGTTTTAGAAGGTTGATTTGTGGCCAAAATATCATTAGATGCATGTTAAGGAAGAGGATATCCCAAAGAATGCTCTCCATTGTCATCATGAACATTAAAATTTTGTTTTAATGCCGTTATGCAGGATGAATGATATTGGTATGTTCATGGGGTTAATGAAAAATATGTTCTATAAGTTTCTAGACAAGTTCATGGTGGTTTTCATTAGAGAAATCCTTCGGTACTACACATCTGAGGAGGATCATGTAGAGAATTTGCATGCCATTTTGGGGGTTCTTCACCATGATAAGTTGTTTGGGAAGTTTCTGAAGTGTGAGTTTTGGGATCCAGATGTCTCTTTATTGGGGAATATTGTATCCCAATAGGGAGTATCTATGGATCCATCAAAGATATAAGTAGTTTTTTCTTGGTAATCCCCCAAGACAGTGTTAGATGTGTGAATTTTCCTCTGTCTTGTAGGCTATTACAGGAGGTTCATAGACGATTTCTCTTGGGTAGTGACTCATTTGAAAATGTCGACTAGAAAGGATCAGTTTTTCCTATGTACTAATCAGTGTCAACCAACTTTTGAGTAGTTAAAAGAGTATTTGTTCAGTGATCTAGTTCTTTTTCTACCAGTAGAAGGAGTTCATTTTGAAGTTTTCTTCGATGCTTTGTGTCTTGGGTTAGGCTGTGTTCTGATGTAGTAGATATTGGTCATTTCTTATGGGTATCGATAGTTACGTCTCCAAGATCACAACTATTCTACCTACGATCTCAAGTTAGTGGTGGTGTTCTCTCTAAATTTGTGGATACATTACCTCATATGTGAGCATTTTGTGTTCTTCATCGATCATAAGAGCATGGGGTATGTTTTTTTCTCCAATGTTACTTGAACTTTAATAAACATCAGTTTATAGAGTTCTTATAGGATTATGACTTCAAGATTTCATATACACCTGGAGAAGAGAATGTCATGGACGATGCACTGAGTAGGAAGTCATGCAGTGATGCAGTGTAGGAATCAAGAAATTCTTAGAGAGTGATGGAAAACTTTCATCATTGCACTTAGATATGAGAAAATTCGGTGGAAAATGTTGTCTTTTTTAGATGAAAATGTAGTAATATCTGGTGTAATAGGTGGAAGAATCCTAGTTGGGGGATTTTGAGGTGGAGGTCTGGAGAGACAGTGTTTTTTATGGTGAGGCCCCTGGTGGTTGTTCTGAGGATGAAAAACACCGAGCGCTGTTTCAGGGAAGGATTTTAAATCCTTTGGCGATGTGTGAGATATTTCTCAAAGAGTTCCATAGTTTTTCTTTGGTAGTACATCCTGGTATATAAAATATGTACCAAGATTTGAGAGGTTAGTTTTGGTGGTTTGGGTTGAAATGTGTTGTTTTAGAGTTTGTATCTCGATTTCTGGTCTGCTAAAAGGTGAATAACAAACATGGTGTTCCTGGTGGTTTTTTACAGCTGTTATATGTTACTTAGTGGAAGTGAGAGGACAAATCTATGGACTTTGTTGCTAGTTTACCTTGATCTCAGGGAGGCTATGATGCTATATGGGTGGTACTGGATCATTTGATGAAATCAGACCACTTTATAGATATTAAGGATTCAATCTCAGTGAAGGTTTTATCAAGATAGTATCTGGAGGAGGTGGTGAGACTTCACGGGGTCCTGAGGATTATCATTTATGATCGAGAACCTCATTTTACCTCCAGGGTATGGAGAGGTTTCCAGCATTCTTTTAGTTCTTAGCTTTTCCTTAACACATCTTTTCTTCTGCAGATGGACATCCAAGTAGATCACACCATCCATAATCTTGAAGACATGTTTCTCTCTTAGGGATTGGATTTTTGAGGATTGTGGATGAGGCACCTACCCTTGGTAGACTTTTCATAAAACAATAGTTTTCACTCCACTATCTGTATAGTTCCATTTTAAGCCATGTATGTATGACCTTTACATTCACTACTGTGCTAGAAAAGGGTTAGAGAGTAAGTAATTATTAGGATGGATCTGGTATAAAATATGATAGAGATGGTTCAGGTGATTCATGAGAGGATGAAGGCAGTGTAAGATCATAAAAAATATTATACCGATCATAGTAGGATACCCCTGGAGTTCAATGTTCGGGATCATGTGTTCCTGAAGGGGACTCCCCATTTTGGGTAGTGAAGGTTTGTTCATGGGAGTAAGCTTTCTCCCCAATTTATTAGGACTTTTTAGGTGTTGTATTGTGTTGGGGTCATGGCGTATCAGATAGAACTTCCCCTGCAGATGAGCTGGATACACTATGTTTTCACATGTTAAAGCTCTTCCATTGTCTTGATGGTGACTCTCATGTCACCGATTGAGGAGAGATCAATGTTGACAATGATGCGACCTTCGAGGAGTGGCCTATAGATATCCAATACCACTAAGATAAGGTGTTGTGTGGGTGTACTATCCCCTTGGTTCATGAATTGTGGAGACACAATGGCATGATGGAGAGTACCTAAGAATATTAGTCGCGATACATGCTTTGTACCCCAAGATATTTTATATTTATCTATTCTCTTGTAACACTATTAGTTTTGTGGTTTTAAACTTTTTTTGGTTTATGATATGACTTTATCGTAATACTTGTTGTGGATTACTCTCTTTCCATGTGAGGAAAGGACACGCGTGGTACGCCGCATGCTTTATGTGTTTAGATTTTTGTGGTTGAAAAAATGTAATCTCTTTCTATAGGTGGTGAAGACTCAATGAATAGTTCATCTACTCACCATGTCGAGCCCCTTGTGCTTGGGTGAGGTAGTTGAGATCCTACAATGATGAGAGCCTTAAGAGGTATCTCATAGGGTGGCTGTTCGGATGACTCCTTTCTATTTCCACTTTGGTTTAGTTTTGAATTCTTGAGGATAATAATGTTTGATAAGTATTTAATATAAGGGACAAGATCTACTTGGATCTACTATTTAGAAGTTTTTGAAGGCCAAGGTGCTAGGAGGAGGCTTAGAGGAAGCTTGTAGGAGTTTGGATACTGAGAGTTGCGAGAATGGAGATTTCAATATGTGTTAACATTTTACATGATGTGAAAGTAGGATTCATGATGTATAATAAATTATGGTTTAAAAATAAAATAAAATATAAAGGTGACACAATTTTTTGTAGAAATCAAACCCTGATAATTACACGACATGACAGGGGTTTACACATCATGTAAATAATTGATGATGTATGTTTTAAATGTTTCCCTCCACTCAGGTATTTCAAACCCTATAGCCACAAAAACCTCTCTCTGAATTCCAAGAAACCCGATGACCACCTCTTCGATGTTTTAGGTATTACTTTGCAAGGATCTATCCCTAGTTTCCCTCATTCAATCTGTCTTTGATCCAAGGTATGTTCTACCTCCATTCTTGTACTTTATTTGATATGTTTCCTCTCGTTCCTCCTTTC
Organism: Viscum album; assembly: GCA_963277665.1. Taxonomy (NCBI): domain Eukaryota; kingdom Viridiplantae; phylum Streptophyta; class Magnoliopsida; order Santalales; family Viscaceae; genus Viscum; species Viscum album. Next base: position 412,208,061 of record OY728130.1, read on the forward strand.
CATGTGATGGAGCTTGATCTATATGATTATAATAGATTAATGTTTATTGTTTGTTGGCATGGTTGTGACACGATGTCCTCGGGTGGGTGTAGTTCTTTTAGATAGGTTATTAGGAGTCGTAGTGTTGGTTTGTTCTCAGGTTAATAATGTTGAAAACATTTTGAGGTAGGGGATTCATTAATTTTCGATTTATTAACATGAAATCTTAGAGATAGCATGATTTATCCTGTTGAATCACAATGAAATTAACCTAATAATTACTTAAACCAGATTAAATAATTGGTATCGATTGCATGGTGATGTTTTTGTTTGTACCGTTATAACATGTTGCCTCTTTATTTTCAAAATAGTGTGATATATATGATATTATTGTTATTCCTAGAGTAGCATGTGAATTTTCTAAATAATTTAAAGTTGGAATTAATTGATAAATAATTGGATAAGATATTAAATAGGAATGTTTAATGAATCCGGACGTGGTTGTTGTAATTTGATGATAATCAAATTAATGCAAGTACACATGTTTAATTTAATTGGTTAATGAACATGAATCATGATGATGATTCTTGATAAAATAATTAAAGGCATGTTAAATTAATTATTTAATTAATTTTTGATAGCTTATGATAGCAATATTCTTAGGTTTCTCATAGTTGAAACCTATAAATAACGAATCAGTTAATTCAAGATGGAATAAGAATCAGTTGTGTGATAAAAGATATTGCCTTTGTAAGGCCCGGGTTTCCTGCTTTCTTGTGAAGGCCGAGTGCCTTATGCTTTGGAGTCATGAGAGGTCATTTTATAAGAAGTCTAAATACCTTGTTTTGAGGGCCCAGTTGCCCTGTTCCTTTCATATTTGTTTCCCATTACTTGTGATGTGATCTTGGAGGGATGTTCTAGTATGTGGGGTGGGGAGGACTGGATGTGATGTGAGCGTGGGGTGGTTTATCCTGGAGGGATGTTGTGGTATGAAGGGCAGGGAGGCCCAATTGTTATGGCCATAGTTGATGCATGGAGTGGTGAGATGCATTAGTATATGCATGTGGGTGTTGGGGAGGACAACAGAGATGATTAAATGGGTACAAGATGGACTAACCCACAGATATGAAAGCTAGATTCTTGTTTTAATATGTTGTTTGGATGATGGCTAGGTTATTTTTTATATTCTTTCCTTTCCCCAATCGTTGAGGTATATGAATGTGCTTGGTTGTATACCTTGTTTAGAATCTTAGAATTATTTACTAGGGTTCCTAGTAATATAGAAAGTAATAATGTCAATAAATGAATAAATATTTAACCCATGGGGTTGGATCTTGTTGGTATGCAATGCTGAGGTTATATTTTTGAGAATTCATGGACTCAGTTTTCTTATGCCTGGAGGGCATTAAACTTTGTTATGATGATAATGTAATGTAATGTAATGTAATGTGGAGAACCCTACTGAGTATACTATTATACTCACCTTAAGCATGTTTTCTTTACCTTTTACATGAGAGGCTATATGGAGAACCCTATTGAGTATACTATTATACTCACCTTATGTATATATATACGATTTTTTAGTTAAGTTGGAGAAGGTTGGAGATCAGGCTGGTTACTACTAGCTTGGGGTTTAACAGGAGCTGTTTGGGCTTCATGGTCGTTGCCATCTTTACTTTTATTTTTCTACTTGTATTTTTCATTTTAGTTGTTGTAGTTATTGAATTTCATTATATATGTGAACTTGGGTTTTATTTTATATTGTATTCTTATAAGAGTTGGTTGGTATATTCCTTATCTCTCCCTTTTGAATGTGTTATCTTAGAGGGAAAAGCCTCCCATCTATGTGTTTATTATATCGTCAGTTCTATTCACCAACCCAGGGCCTACTGGATGTAGGAATTGGGTGTCACTATCTCTCTTCTACCATTTCCATCCTAGGGGGTGCACTTTGTGGAGAGGGGGTCATGACACAAATTATTATGTTTCCCATTCAATAATGTCCATGAAAAATACTAAATCTAGACCAGAAATAACAAAATAAAATGTTCTTAGGCCTATTATATATCATCATTTAAAGTTTATTCCCATTTTAATAGGTTCTTTATGTAATAGGGGCTCATTATCAAAATTTATCAAAACCATAAAAAGATTTCAAGGTCCCAATTTCATACATCTTTTGGGATATCTATGGTTAGATTCAAATTTAATTAAAGTTGAATGAAATGCGTCCCATTAACAATATAATACTAAAAAAATAAATTAAAATATTTGGATTATTTTAGAAAATTTTATGGATGAAATACCAAACAGAATAAAAATAAAAAATTAAGACATTTTCATAACAAAGAACAAATTATTCTTAAAACCTAAAAATCAGAAAATTACCTTTAAAATGATAAATTGTTGGGACTAAAAAATTGAATTACAAAAGAAAATTAATGAAACCATGAGCTTTATAACACCTATTAATCTTCCTTTTATGCAACAAAAAATTCATATATAGAGTAATGGGGATGTGGTTGTTTGTTTTTCTTATTATAAAGCCACTTGAAGAATAATTAAAATATAGTTAAGAATAAAGAATAATATTCATGTATATTCATCATTGAAATAACATTTCTATTTTTATGAATTGGGTATTATATACAATATTGAGATCACATATTTATATTCAAATATAGGAACCAAGTAGATTTATAAATATTATAAAAGGTAAAGTGGATATTTGAGGTTCTAATGGAGTAAGGATTACTGTATTAGCTAATTGATTTAACTATATCACTTTTCTAGGTGTAGAGATTCTTATTTTGAAATAATAGTATTGTCTTCCTAATGTTATCAATTTTATGTTTAGATATAATTGTTTTTTATTTCATGTTTGGGAATACAAGTCTTTTTTAAAGATAATATATATTATGGTATGACACTATTAAATAATGGTTTATACACACTTGAATTTAAAAATCCCATATAGGAAATAAGTGATGAATATAATTTGTATGAATCATATTACACTCAATTTTTTCTTTTTCAACTTGGCTATGTAAACTAAAAGTGTATGAAAAAGTTATATATAGAAGAGTATTTAGACTCTTTTAAGTTAGATAACTTATATTTATTTTTTATTATTTACAAGGTAAAATGACTGAGACACTATTTAATGATTATGAAGAAAGGTTAAGAGATCTTCAAGAATTAATTAACACAGATGTATGCAGACCTTTTCCTATAGAATCGAGAGATGGAATCTGATATTACATTATCTTAACAAATGGAAAAATATTTGATAAGGCGAAAATCATATTCCTTTGATATGTTTAAGTAATATAAAAATTAATTATAGAATAAAATTGGAAAGAAAATAAAAAACTATGATCTTATAGAGACATAGAATATCTTAACTAAGTTTTCATTAATTCTTTAAAAGAGTGAGATAATATTTCAATTCACTCCTCCTTATATACCTCAATGGAGTGATGCAAGTGAAAGGATAAATTATACCTTGTTATACACAGTGAGATCAATGATGATTCATGATAATCTTCCATCATAATTTTGAGGATATTAATTATAATCAATGGAATACATACTTTACTTCATACTAACTAAAGTATCAGGCGTGATCCTATTTGAGTTATGATATGAGAATAAACCTGTTTTTTTTATATATTCATTTTTGAGGAAGTTAATAATTTTTCAAGGATATTACTAACAAAAATCTTTTATAAATAGGTACAAAGTGTATCTTTATAGGATATCCTAAAGAAATAAAATTATATTACTTATATAATTTATTAGATAATAATTTTATAGTCAAGTGATGAATTATATTTCTTAAAAGGGAATACATCTCTAACAAATACATTAGGAGAAAGTTTGAATTAAATGATTTCATTTTTCAAGATGTTCATGATTCAAAAATGTTTGCATATGAAAAAATTATATAAGGCTTAATGGAAGAATTTGTTTCCAAGAAAAAGTATTACACTAATCAAATAAGAATGTTAGATAACAGGAGAAATATTGTTTTCTTATCACTAAATGTGAGGTAATTTTATTTTTTGGGGATAAAAAATCTTTAACTTATATGGAATAGGAAAATGAATTATAGTTTTCTAAATGGAATAAATTCATGAATTAACAAAATCATGTTTAAACATTAGAACAACCTTCAATTGGAATATATCCCATTGGATCTAAATAGGTATTTAAGAAAAAATTCGACATGAATGGTATGTTATTACCTATAAGGAATGAATAATTTCTAACAATTTTAGATAACATCAAGGAATTTATTACATTGAATAATTTTCATCAGATGTTATGCTAAAATACTTTACAATTCTACTAGAAAAAATAACTTACTATGATTAAGAGATTTGAAAATTGGTTTTTAAAACCACATTCATAAATGGTAAATTAGTAGATGATGTGTATATTATATGACTAGTAGGGTTTATGGTACTACATGAAGAAATTCAGGTATAGAACAATATAAATCCATTTATTAGTTGATGTAGATATCAAGATCATGGAATATTTATTTTGATGAATCCATAATAGATTTTTCTTCACTAAAAATGAAATTAAACCATGTGTCTATAAGTGACTAAGTGTATGTTCCATAGTTTTCCTAGTGACATACATAGATGATATATTATTAATGGTAAATGAGATAATAGCCTTATAATTAGTTATTTTTTTGGAATAAATGATTCCCCATGAAATACTTAGGTGAATCAGCCTATATTATAGGGATTAAGATCTATAGTGATAAATTCAAGAGGCAACTTAGACTAAGTCTAGGTATATATATTGGTAATACATTAACAAGACATAAAATAAAATAATACGAGATGATTATTACCTATGTCACATGTTATACATCTCGATAAGAAAATATTTAATCAAACACCATATAGGAGAGAAAAAATGATTAGAAATCATTATGTTTTTTCAATATAATTTATCATGTATGAAATGATGTGTACTACAATTGAAGTTACTTATGCCTTGATCATGATATGTAGTTACCGGGAAAATATAGAAGTGTAATATTGGGAAGTAGTTAAAATTATCTGAATGTAAATGAGATATACAATGGATATATTCTATTTATATGGAGGATATGAATAACTAGTTTCGGGTGGATACAAATACAATAGTTCTCAAATATATCAAAATGATCTAATGTTTTAGTTAGGATATGCAATTTATATTAATAGAGGTCCAATGATCTAGATAATCTCAAAGTAACTAGTGGTCACTGAATCTATAGAAAATTTGGAGAGTATTACATCTTTTGATGATTTCAAAGAAGTAGTGTGAATACACAACCATTTCCAAAAGATTGGTGATGTACTTACTATTAAAAATACCAACATAGTTTATTATAATAATACTATTATAGAGATACTAGCCAAAGAGACTGTGTCACCTTAACAAAAAAATGCATATAATTTACAAATATCATCTCTTGAGGAACTCTAATAAAATAAGAAAATCCATAGTTAATAGAGCTGTGATTGAATATAATGTGGTAGATATACTAACTAAATCAATTTATTAGTAGAAACATTATAGTTATGTGAGATATTATGGGATTAAAGTTACCATTAGTTAGATCTAGTGAAAGTGAGAGTCTATTAGAGTTGGATCCCTAGAACCAAATATAACATATGATTTTTATTAAAAGATCATATATTAAATTTTATGTATGAATGATTATTGTTATCACATATTATCATTTATTTATTATACTATATGTGATAATTTTGTAGAGTATTTATTACATAAATATGCTATAATAGTTCTCCACTATAATGAGAACCTGAAGATGACATGAAAATATTCTTAAACTATGTTTTATATTCTAGATATATCATTCTAGAATAATAAAAATGATGTTTTAACATTATTTTCTAGAGGATCATATGTATTGAGACATCTTCTCATGAAGTTTTTTATTGGTTATATCTTAGATAAGTGGTCAAGAGGTCAACTTTTTAATAGGATCTCCACATGTTTTATATGTTATTAGATTTTAATATCTATGAGAATGTGTACTAATCCTTATAATTGAGATCATTATTATTGTGTATCATTATTCACATAATTATATTCCTGATAAAAACCATTTAATTTATGTTAAAACATAAGTAACTTGTGTCAGGTGTATCATGAGTAATTTGACATTGATTTAATTATCAAGATAAAATTTATCTATTTTGAGTTATGGAAGAATTTATCTCTGAAACTTTAGTTGGGACAGAAGTTTATGAAATAAAATTCATGGCTATAGTGTTTATAGACAAGTTCATCTAGTAAAGTTAAAGAAAAACATATTAAATAGTAAGGATAATGAAACAAACATTCATCATGATTGATGAAATGTTAGTAATAAAAGGGATTATATTATGCAGTAACATCCATATAAAGGTTTTCATTATTCTTTCCATGATTTATCTCTTTATCTATGAAGGATATGATATATTTCAAGATACTACTGTTGCTCTATCAGTTGGACCTCCTACCACTGAGAAAGTGACCAAGAGGGTTACACATTGAGTGTATCCAGAATCTTATTAGATTCATTTTAATCTTATCAGATTCATTTGAATCTAAATATAAGAATATAATAAGTAATGATTTTTAATCTGGTATATATTTGAGGAAATATCAATCATAATTGAATAAAATGATATTCAAACTAAGAATTAGTTAATTTAAATTCATCTATTATTTGTTAATGAGTTATCCTATATTGGATAGATGAATATAAAATTTATTATCAAAAGAAATTAATTATTTTTAGTTTCATGATTTAATAACTTATGAGTGAAATTGATCCAATTTAATGGATCAAGTCCATGAGATAACTTTAATAATTAATTAATTAATTAGTAATTTCTCGGGTTTACTTTATGTATCACTTAAAATAGTTATTTATTTTAAGAAGTGATATATTAAAATAAATAAAAATGACATGTATTCCATTATTTATTATAAATTTTAATAAGTTCATTTACATAATATTCTTTTTCTAAAACCTATATATAATTATATATTTTTCTCTATGTCATTATAATAAATTATCATATGTCTAATACTCATATTAAGATTTAGATAATGAATGATAGATAATATCCTATATTATCTCAAGATCTAGAGAGTGAAACAAAGAGATAAACTTGTATAATGTACCATACATTAAAAAAACTTGTTTTTCTCATAGTATTAACCAATAACTCGAGATAAGAATTTTTAGTTTCATGGAACATGCATGGATATCAATAGAGTAATCCTGTTTTGGATTATAAATATAATGATAATGTTTGTCTGATCAATGATTGAGTCAGAGACATCAAAGATAAGTGGGTATCAAATTAAAGAATAAATTGATGGGTTAATTTTTTTACTAGTATAATTAATTATAAATTATGTTCGATGATCTTATTAATGAATTTAAGTATCTTCTGTTAAATTTAGATTTTAAAATTTTAAAAAGGGAATAACACTAGTTTTTTTTTCTATGCCCATATCCTTATAGTAACTCATCCCATATTTAATTTCTTATTCAATTATTCTTGTATATCCATTGAGGTACTGTACATTATAGTTGTTATTTACACATCGTAATATTAATTTTCAATATATTTCATTATGAAGAATAACACTTATTCATCTAAATTATCATTTCTCTATATAGAGAGATGTTGAGGACTTGTAGATCAAAAAGGTAGTTCATGGTAAGTGGGGGGGATTCATCCTCTGTGGATCAATAAGGAAAGACCACATTTATGGTTAATTCTATACTAGGTCCTATTTGAGATTTAGTCTTTATATTTTGTTTCTATGGCGATACATTCGATTGATACTTTGATAACCCTTTCATATGATCCTTTTGTAATAATATTGATTCTTCCCATATTCTTGTTAAATATTTTGTTTAAATCCATTCTATGTCATGAATTTATAGCATTGTGGATATTTAAGAAGAGATTTATCCTTTAACTACTTTGTATTTACTTATTGTAATTATTTTTAAAATATCATACAATTACAATGATAACTTTTATAGTAATACATTTTCTTATGAAATCAATAATAACCATTGAAACTTTACTATGTTATGAGGTTTGGTTTTACAATGATCCCTTAAATTTGAGTCCCTTATACTCTATTACTATATTAATAAATATTCAACTAAATATTCATACCATTTTATTGACTTGGCATTCCTTAGATTCACACCCACCTCCCTTACTCATGGGTTAACTATGAAGATTTATATCATGTTATGAATGTTTTATATTATGTGATTATGCATGAAATTTATTACAAGTATTATTTATGAACTAGAAAAGTTATGTGATAAGTTATCCAAGAATTATATACCCCCTATGAATTGTGTAATGTTTCATCTTCAAAGATACTATACATGAGGAATGATTATCATACCATGACATTGGTGAATCACCTTGTCATAAGTGACCATTATGATACCATGATATTTGTAGGTAATATTGTCATAAGAGGTTTTATGACTACATGTTAATGATACTATGAAATTTTGGTATAGCGTTTTCATAGGAGGTAATATTAGCACATTTTTATGATGTTATTTATCATGCAATACTTACTATTTCATTATATACGATCCACGATGATATTTTTTATTCCAAAATGATATCTTATATTCCATGATGACATATTATATTATGTGATATTAAATTATGATCCATATTGATTATTTATGTTTCAAAATTATTCCTTTATTATTTAAATATAATGATTTTTGATGATGTATTAAAAGTTTATATTGTGTTATATCCCATGATCTATAAAGGATTTATCCTTGTTATCTTATCATTGCTTTATAATGTGCTTACTGAGTTTTTGAGCATACCCTTTTCGTATGTTTTCCATTTTCATAAAAAATTAGGAATATTATAAAAAATAGAATGTATAAGATCAAATGATTTATGGAATATAGTAGAGGATTATTTAAATAATTATTTTCTCTATTTCATTTCATGTAATGTACCAACTTCCTAAATCCACTAAACTCATGATATTATATATGAAATTATTTAATATTATAACACCAGATTTAAAAGTGCACGTCTAAGGAGTTTCATTAGTATCAATTGATTTTTCACATCAATAATGAAATTTATATCGAAATATTTCATTTAATGATATGAAATAATGTAAATAATGAATTCCTCATTATTATAAACTACTCATCTTGGGAAGTTAGTATTGGAACCAAGAATTTTCTTTACAGGAAATAGAGTATGGTTTTTATTTGTTATCCATCATCTAATGGATGATCAGAGAGATTGCAAGGAAAGGGATTATACAGTTCAATCCATAATAATTATTAAAGGTGGTGTTGTTTCATAGTGGTTTCCATATTTTTGGGGTCCAAAATTTGGAGAATGGAAAGAATTAAAAAAAGTATTTTTTGTTGATGGCCTTATGAAAATATGGAAAAGGAAAATTTTTCTCAGAGATGGAATTCATGATTTGTGTTTTGCAAAGGATTAAAGTATTATGATGGTGTGCTATGAAATTTTGAGAATTCAAGCTTCACTAAAGGTATTTTTATGGAATAAACTATTCATAAATATGGTAAAGGCATGAATTTAGTGAAGACTGTATTGAGGATTCTGATGATATGAAACATTAAGATTTGCGACGATGTTACTTCACGATTACAATAATTGGAGCTCTGTGGCGGCATGCAGGGTTTTGAAAGAAATATCTATAGTTACGATGCACTTTGAGAATGGAGAATTTTCATGGAGCTTTGAGAATTGAGGAGCGATGTGAAGACATTTTTGGCTGATCTATAAAATGTGCTGGAGATGAAAAAGTTTCAAAATTATCTGAGCCTATAAATAAGGGGATACCCCTCTTCATTTGACATGAACTTTTTAGAGAAAATCTAGAATCACTGTGATTTCTCAAAGCAAGGGATTCTCCAGGAAATTTTTTTATGCGAGCTTGAGCTTTGTGAAAAGACTATTTTAGTCTTGACAAAAAATGATTCTAATTATTGAATGCTTCGTGAAGATGGGATGTTTCATATTGGCTTAGTGAGAATCTAAAAGGAAGTATTTCCATGGATGTAGTTTTGTTTGTGAAGGAAGGTTGATTCGTGAAGATAGGGGTGCTTTGAGAATGAGTGAGCTTTGTGAAGGATCTTTGTGAAGAAACTTCAAGAAAGGAAGTATTAAATACCAGGTTTATGTGAATAGGGATTCCAATGTTCATCAACTCAGGTCCATGATTCAATAAGAGGCTCATGCTAAGTAAGGGACAAAGACTTTAATGAAAATTTGTTGAAGTAACCTTAAATTCGATAAAATGAGTGTGATTATTTGTATGTGATTGTTTTATTATTGACCATATCCATCATATAGGTTTAACTAGTTCCTCACAATGTGGAAACAATATCCATCACATTAAAAGTTAAATTTGACACCCTGATTCACCCCTCCCCTCTAAGGGTGTCCTGGGGTCCTACAGCCAGGCATAACCTTTTCTCCTAATTTTATTGTCCAGAATCAAAATTTTATGTTGTGATCCTAGATCAAGAACACAAACCAAAACTATGGAAGAGTGTATCAGAGTGAGTGAAGCTAGTGGAACTCCCAAATATATGTGATGGGGATAATATATAACACACCCCATTTACATGACCAAGATCATCCTTTCTTAAAAACATGATAATATCATCACTCTAGGAGGTTTATAATGAATGTGATAGATTTTAATCCTATAATTACATAATTTTAAGTTAAAAATAGAACTATATTATATAATAAATTGAATCAATAAAATAAAATTATAATTAAAATTGTTTACCCCAACATTTATAGTATAATACTTATATAACTTCCACATAATTTCTTATGGACATCAAACTATATCTCTATTCATTGATCTTCATGAACGACCTCATTTACCTATATCATTAAAGTATATAATTGAAAAAAAATTAAATCACTTAAGTTGAAATACATATATCTTTTATAATACTGAAAAAATATTACCAGTCTTGATCTTATTACATAGAAACACAAGGAACTAGTTTTGTAAATTAATTGTTTTATTATCTATACTTGATGCATATTTCATATTTTTTTGAATAAAATCAATATTAATATTTTTTTTAATATTACTAATAAGTTATTAAAAATTTACTGTCACATCATAAAATAACTTATGTGAATATATATGATGTATCTAAAATGACTTCCACTTCTCCCAAGGCACCCCTTTATGTATATTTTGAGACATCTATTGAAATCTTAAAGACCTGTCATTGAACCAATTATATAACCTATACTTAAACTCTTTATACTTTTTTCCAAAAAAAATTACTATCCATGGAAAACAAATCATGTTAGGAACATAAAATCGAAAAACATTGATAAATAACATATATATAAATTATTAAAATATTATTATTTATAATAATATCAATTAAAATAATCATATATGAATAATTATTTAGTTTTATCTTTATTTGATTATAAAATGTAACATTATTCTAATTAATGGGAATATGTGTCCTATTATAATATATAATGTGGGAGGGACACCATTTCACATGGTAATTGTCCCAAGATATATCCACATATGCCTCTAATATCATATATAGGTACCCCATACATGTCAAATAATAGAATTTTTAATTTCTCAATCACAAAACATGCAAAATATCCACATTTGTTTCTATTATTTTATTATTCATATATTTTTAAAAAATATATCCATGAATGAGTATAAATATCTTATAAATTATTTTTTCACAATGAATTACATAAAAATAAAACTCACCCTCAATGCCTTCATGATGGAAAGGGAGACACCATATTCCTGATCGATACATAAATGTTTTTTGGAAAACCCAAGGATCTATCATCCACATTATTTGTCACCCCAAAGTAGTAATAATCATATCAGTAGTTTAGATTATACTTTATAAAGATGAAATATTACCCAACACAGTAGGCTATGGACAAGATAGTGTCACTGATTGAGTATGTGACTCATCTGATTGCATAGTATATGTTATATACTGAGTAATATCTATATATCCTTTTATCTTAAAAATTTAAATATTTAAAAAAATTGATAACATTCTATAAGATATAAAACAACAATAAAATTTAAAATTATAAACATAGAGAACTTTCAATATGTACATGTATGTAAATAGGAAATAAAATGTGTACAAAATTGAAAGTAAATAATTTGATAGATAACTTAATAAAGGACTAAAAATACAATCATTTTATTTATATTTGACCATATTATTTAAATCTCTCATCATTAACATGATTTATTCATCTTTACCCTTGTAAGGATGATATTTTCAAAATCATCAAGGATAATCAAATCAATGTATTTTTTTAATGTGATTTTTCCATAAATTACTTCTTCAACATCATCACTTATGTCATACAAATCCCTCAGTTTCAAATTGACAACCACACTCCACCATTAATATACTCTATAATACAGATAATATACCATTTTATCTTATGAATATAAGATATATGGGATATTTTCTTAATGATTGCTAGTATCGAACAATCCATTTAAGCTGATAGAAGTAAATCTTAACTTATCTTTACTTATACTCATGTGAATATTTAGTCACTATCATTTAAAAAACACAACTAAAATTTTTTAATGAAAATTTTTATTAATACTATTATCAAACTTTCCATAGTATCATAAATAAAGGAATTTATGAAGTATTTTAATTTTTTTTTGTTTTCAAATATTATTCATGACAAACTATATGAAACTTGAATCCATTAATTATATAAGAATAAAATAGTATAGCATAATTTAAAGGTCCTCTAGCCAAATATTTTTATTATATCACACTTTATCTTTTTATCAATATCCATGATCTATTTGAATGGATATTAATTATTATTGTTTATATAAGATAGTTTACAATATATTATAAATTTAAAAATGATTATGAACTTACACAATCTAAAAACCAATCAATAATATCTTTATTAACAACTTTTTTCTATTAATTTATCATTTTGAGTTCAACTCTTAAGTTGTATCTTTATTTATATCTTTAGTTCTTCAATGAATGGACTTACTATATTACTATGAGTAATATATATATCTATGTACTTATAATAAATCCAATTGTTTCAATGAAATTGAGGATATTTTTATTACTTGAGAAACCATATTTCTAAAGATTTATAATTTAATTTTATATTGATAATTTTTTGAGTTATCATAAACACATAAATATTGATCGAATCTTGTCTCAATTATATCTAAATAATTCGATCAAAAGTTGATAAATTCTTAATCTAAGTAATCTTTAGTGATAAAACCTTTTAGGTGAGATTTATTATTCATATATGACTTCAAATGAATGTTAAACCTTTTAAAAAATTAAAAATTTAAATCTTATTTATAATTAAATGGAAAAAAGAATCTACTAAAGAGTAAATAGTAAGAAAAAAGTACCTATATATGGGATACATCCATTGATAATGTACATGTCCTTCAAATTTTGCTTCCTTGATAAAATATATGGTCAAATGTATCATAATAGTAAAATATGATGGGATAAATATCATATCCCATTGAAAACGTATCCTTATAGTTATTTCTTGAAGTTCTTCATGATCAAATGAGTTCCATGTTTTTTTAGAAAGTTTTTTGAAGAAGGTAGAGTACAACTGTAGTTATTTTATCGGGTAACACGTTCTATAATAGAAAACTTATAAATTTATCCATTAAAATATATGATTCATTTCTATGCATGCCACTTATTATTATTTAAGTAAAAAAACATTGAAATTTTACTTCAATATCCATTTGTAACATTTATAGTCTTTAAATTTGAAAGGATGCCATCTTTTTTTTAATATAAAAAATTTCCTAGGATATTTTATTTTTTTAATTTCCCATAATTAATACTTTATATTAGTTACTTGTCAATTTTTATGATCATTAAGTTGATCCTTTGATTTCCCGTGTTCATTAATAAATATAAAAATCAGAATTTCACACACATTCTTCTAAGTGTGTATAATGTCAAATTGAATGACCAATATGAAAGTTTTAAAAATATACTCATTTTCTTTCATTATTAAATTTTAATTGTATTTGATGATGTATGAAATCTTATCAATTATTCTTTAAACTAATGGACTTTCATAATATTTAAAACATTATTTACTAACCAATCTGTTTTTTGAAGAATTAATAACTTCTATAGTGATCTAAAATCATTTTTTGTTGAATAATGACTTTTTTAAAACCTACATCTATGAGACACATAAAGGATTCAATGAGGTTATTAGAAATGGGAATATATGTAACATTTAGAGGGGGGATTGGGGTGAATTAATATATTTTGATGATTTCTATTTAAAACCACACTTTGGTAATTGTTAGAGTAAAAATACACTCAAAAATCAATAAATATTTCTCACCCATATGAAAAAAATAAAATAAAAAAATGATAGTAGCACAAACGTTTTTACAAGATTTTCCTATAGAGTGGGTGACTGCATCCTTATTGTGATTGGACAAATCTGAGTACCATTTGATTCATTAATATGATAAAGTGCATAAAATCATTTGAATTTATCAACAATGACCCATTGAATATTTCCTGATAGTGATATATGATCCTTCTTATTTATAATAAATTTTTTATAAAAATTAAGAACATCCCCTTTTTGTAGGATATAAAAACATCGATAAAAATATCATATCTGAATTATGTTTAAAGTTATAAAACCATAATCGAAGTACTTAGATATTCATAAGATATAAATTTTACAAATCACACCCTTATCACCAACCTTCAATTCCGTAATTTTAAAAATATTCCCCCTCATAGAAATTCTACACTCAAATGAAATAATATTATGAGGTCTTAAATTATACTTTATTAAATCCTATAATCCTTAGTATATTATTATTGATATATTCTATAATTTTAAATCATGAAACATACCCAAAAAAAGTGCGTCTTTAAATTCAAATTTTGATCAATCACCAATATACATAAGATATTTGGATATAATTAACAGTACATACATTGAATAAAAAACTTATATTTGACACAAATATATAAAACAATATCCATATTAAATCCTTCATAATTATCGACCATGATGAATTCCATTTCCAATTTTTTAGTATACTTATAAAAAAATAGCAACACCTTTTAAGAATATTTGAATGTTTCTAAACCACTTAGAAGATATACAAACATCTAAAAATTTTTTATAATAATTAAAAAATTAGTTATAAAATTAAAAAAATTATATAACAAAAGTTATCACAATTCCTTGGGTTCATCAATCTACACCTTTGGGTTCATTTTAAATTCAATTACTAAAACGATATCATATCCTGTTCTTAAAGATAAAAAATACCTAACACCGCCTTACTAGATAAATATTTTAAGAAATTTTCATCACTTAATGATAAAAAAATGTGTGGATTATAAAATAGATTAAATTAATTTTTGAACACATCATTTCCCCCTTTAATATTTAATTAACTAATCTAAAATAACTTTTAAATCTCTCTTATTCTAGTAAAATAAACTTTTAATACCTGAAAATTTGAAAATGTTACTGAATATAAATTTGTATAAGATTAATACCTATCCCCTTTTATAATATAATCCAAATTAATGTATGGGAATACCAAAATTCCTCAAGTAAGAGGGGAATTCCAAAAATTCGTTTTTTTATAATTAACTCTTCAAATCAATCTTTTTTCTAATGATATTATAAAATGATCTTCAATCCTTTCTAGTGTAGGAAAAAAGTTATTCTTTATTATACCATTTATATTATTCTCCTTCATAAAGGGATATTTTATATCAATATACTTTAACCTTGGGTTTTTTACTATATTATTTTATATATTGATCACACTTTAGTTTTAAAAACCAATTTTCAAATAATTTTCTACCTTAATCTCTAGATATTCTAGTTACTCTTATATCCATATCGTTTATCTACTTGTCTTTGTGGTAGCTATATACTCAAATTCTATTATATTGAGTGTTACTGATTTTTTCTTTTTATAATGTGAACTCACACATCTATATCAATGAAATAATGCACCTTTTGATGTAGTATTCCTATCGTTAACATTACTTACTTAATCTGTATAAATGAATCCCAACAAATATAGATTATCAATTTTAACATAAAAAACCATAATTCAAAGTTCCCTTGTTATATCTAATAATTTATGAAAAAAAATTCATTTTTGTTTCCTTTGGATCACATTAAAATCAAACACCAAAAGTTAATGTATAAAGTATATCAATTATTTATTCTATGAGATACAATGAGATCTTAATAATATTTTTTTCTACATATTTTAATTCAAAATTTGTTTTGGTATATTAATTACTCAACTTTACACAAAATGTTATAGGCATGGAAACCTCATTTTAATATTTTATTATAAACTTATTCAGTAATTTATTGGTATATATATATTGAAATAGGCAGATAAAATTATTATTCTATAAAAATTGTAATCCTTGAAAGAATTTTATATATCCAAGAGTTAAATTTAAAAAATATATCTTTATCCGTTCAAAAAATTCTTTATAGATACACTCATTATCTCATACAGAAATAAGGTAATCAATATAAATAATGATAATAAAATTACATGTAATCATATCTCTCATATATTTATTGCTATTAACTTTACCTACAATCCAATTATTCTTCATTAAAAAATTTATCCTATTTTAAGTACTAAATATTGATGATTTTTTAATTCCATATAGAACTTTATTCAATATATATAATTTTTCCATCACTTGTTATTTCCATTATCCAATAATGTATTTTTTTTGATAAGTATAAAAACTTATTTTTTAATTAATGCTATGTTTTTTTTATATTTGGTTTTTAATTTTCATGTATTTTACTATTAAGGGAGAATTATACTTGCATTAGAGGTTTAATCAGCATTAGAAAAAAATTTACGTTTCATTAATACCACATATTATGACAAATATAACAAATAGTGTATTATAATCCAAGTCTATGAACTTAATGCAATTTAATTATAATTCTGATAATATGATTTTGAAAATCATTGTTTTGACCATAAATTTGAGATTTCAATGTTTATATGACCAAAATTAAATTCTTACCATCACTTTAATATATATTTTCTTGAATGTTTTTTGATTAATATATAGAATGAAACTTTTATTAGATATGATAAAACTTGGTTCAATCAAGGAAGATGAATAATTGCAAGAAAGATGCAACCTTATAAACCAATGCTATTCCAAGTGTTACCCTAACACACCAGAAAATAATTGCATCCAACATTTCTATTTTGGAGGTTTTTATAAAGAAAATTCATTATCCTAATATAGTATTATGTGATATTGTCGAAATAAATTTAACAGATGCAATGCAGTTTTATTGATGTACCCTATGTCGGATGATAACACTATTATATAGAGTTATATGAGACAAAATTACCACATGAATAAACCATTGATAATTTATATAATGAATCAAAGTCAAGTGAACATAATATCAATACCATCGATGCTACAAGCATTAGATAACAAACACCTTACTAAGAATCATTGCAAAACAAAGTTAAGTTTTAAACACAATATTCAGAAGTTAACATAGACAACACTATCAAGTGAACATACTGAGAGGTACTAACACTTGTTGTGAACTTAATACTATACTATTAATATGGTTTGTAAAGACCCATAATTTCCATGGAGTTTTTTTCTTAAATACATGGGAATTTTACAAGTCTGCGAAAACTGACTGCGCATGATTCTGAGGCCCGGTGTGCCCGAAATCAAATTCTGAAGTTTTGTTCGGGTACGTTCATTAAACGTACGAGAAGGTTTTTATAACTTTTGAACCGGTGCTTGGAATTTAAATCCAAGGGCATCGTTGAACCCGCATCACTGGTATTCGCTTAAGAAAACATTCACCTCGATGGTAGATGGTCAGAAATAAAAGTTAATTTTTGGGTTTTTGGTGAGTGAATTAAATGAAAATAAGGTTGTATATACTTTATTTTTATTAATTGGTTAAAACCTCCATGTGGATGTTGGAGGTGGGTACTGCCACACCTTAACCCCCCATAAGAGGTTATGGAGGTGGGGCCCACACGAACCTAACCTCTTCTTCATGTTTAATGTGGTGGGGACCACCCAAGGTTAAAACCTCTTGAACTCCTCATTAAGTGGAGAAAAACCTCTTAACCTCCCCACTTTATGCTTCCAAATCCTCTCA
Organism: Viscum album; assembly: GCA_963277665.1. NCBI lineage: Eukaryota > Viridiplantae > Streptophyta > Magnoliopsida > Santalales > Viscaceae > Viscum > Viscum album. The sequence continues at coordinate 412,226,378 of OY728130.1, forward strand.
ATTAATTAATTGAGCACATAAATTAATTAATATGAATCTTTTTTAATTATGTGCCAATGATTAAATAATAGGTAAGAATAATCTATTATTTTGGTTGGCATTTGTCTTTGGGTGGAACTTGGGAGAGGGGAGAACTTGGGAGAAGGCTCCCAGTGAAGAACGTGTTCCACCGATGAAGAACGCTCCAACCGATGAAGAACGTCGACCTCGATCCAAACTTCGACTTCCTTCCTTAGAACCTCCTCGACGTAGGATGCATTTATCGATAATGAATCGACATCCACCTTTCCAGGACTTCGTCAACAATCATTGAACAAAGGTAGGGGTTCCAGATTTGTTAATTGTTGCACGTTCTTCATTTTCCATTGAGGATTATAATTCGAATCCTAATGATATCACTCTAACGCGAAGGGTGCGGGCCAAACAAACACAGCCTGACTGTCCGCCTTCTTTTTGGAATTTGACGCTAAACACGACATGAGATCGGGTTGAGTGATTCTTGTCAACAATGATTTCAGATCGAAGGCGACAACTCGAGGAATGCGCGACTACATCCGGGACAAGAATCGGGCCACCAGAACTCGTCCGGTGACCTGTGCAAAGATCATCAATGGATGGAGTGGAAATCTTCACCAAATGGATGGAGGTGGCGCAACCGGGCCACTGGAGGAGTATCCCATGGCTGACGGGCCGCAACGGTGCAGCGGGAGCTGGCGCGAGCCCGACCATGACGAAAACCGCTGGCCCAAGCCGCTGGGTCGCCGGAGAAGGCGTGATGCAACCACGCCACGCGGTGGAGAAAGAGGGGGTCGTGGTCCCTAGCCGCGATGGTCTAGTGGTGGCATGTGAAAGGCTGGCCATGAAGAAGACCGGTGGCCTGATCCGTCAGGTCGCTGGAGGAGGTGCGACGTAATCGGTGTCGCGTGGGAGGTGGCTGGCCGCTCGGCCAACAGGGAGGAGTGAGACCCCTCACTGGGTCCCGCGTGATGCGGATCAACGCCTCGTGGTGCCAGTTTTAGAAATCACTTGAACGGCTAAGCTGTTCAGGATCCAGGGGCGCATCCTCCCCCTGGATGTGGCTAGGGTGGACCCCACGGGCGTCGGGCCGGACCCAGTGCGGGCCGAACCCAGCGCGGGCCAGGACTCCCTCACGGGCCAAGTCATCCCCATGGACCGGGGCAGACCCGTGGACTAGGTCCAACCCCAGTCTGAACCTGGTTCGGGCCGGGTCTGTCCGACTGGGCCGGACCGGACCTGGACCCGTTTGACCTATTTCCACTCTTTTGCCCGTAACTTGAGCTACGAGCATCCGATTGATGAACCGTCTATGGAGACGGAAACCTTGGAAATAGAAGGTTATTTTGGTATACCCAAATCAAGTTTTGGACATAGGTGGGGTATGACCGGGTTGGATCGAATATAAATCCAACTGGGCCCTCAGAACGGAAATGACAATAACTCTCAGACCGGACGTCCGATTGACGCACCGTCTGTCGCGTTGGGTTTCTTTTGTCAAGACAGATCTTTTGGATACATCAAATTGGTAATTATTGGAAGTTGATTTATCGAGACTTGGCTTGAGGAGTAGAACCTCCTGGAATCAAGCATGCTCTGTGCGGAACCCTGTGGCTGGCTGTGCACTGATGACTATTCCTGGATCCTGTGTGGGTTTGGCAGCACTGAAAACTGTTCCTGGATCCTATGTGGGTTCAACAGCACTAACGACTGTTCCTTGATCCTGTGTGGGTTTGACAGCTCCATTTACTATTACTGGATCCTGTGTGGGTTTGACAGTTCTGATTTCAGTTCCTAGATCCTGTGTGGGTTCGACAGAATAGATGATTCAGTGGCTACATATGATCATCTCTATCTCTCTACAAAAGCTGTATACTTGTGTGAGTTGAGTCATTAACTTTTATGTTTACCTCATGATTGAGATGGGTTACTTGATAACTTAGGTATTTGTATGGGCATATACCTAAGTGTGGTCATCTGTTGATTTCTTACTCTTTGGTTTATCCTTGGGGGATTTTGAGAGACTATGAGGGTCTTTGGGTCCCTACTGAGTATCGTTATACTCACCCCTACATGGGCTGTGCCCGCACATTATTGTGTTGGATGCAGACAATGGAAAGCGCTGACCAAGGCTGAGTGTACTAGGACTGGACGGTACTCGGAGGTGGATCACACAGCGTGACTATACAAGAAGGAGAAGAACGAACGTGGTGTGCTTTGGAGGCTATCTGTACCTACCCTTTAGGTAGGATTTCCCAGTGGACGATCCTGGAGCTGTTTTCCCTTTTTCCAGTACTTGTACTTTCAGTTTCTTGTACATTCCAGTTGGGCTTGTATTCTGTCCCCTTTTCAATTTTTGTACTCTCTTGTTGGTTATTCAGTTTTACTTAGTGTTTAGCTTCCATCTTGTATTCTATTGTGTGCATTTTCAGGTTATAAAGGAAATTCCTTCCCAGTATTAGGGATTTATGACTTTGGTGCTAGTCTCCATCCCATAGCCTATGGAAGTCAGGATTGGGGTAGTCATGGTATAGACCCTGGGGGACGGGTCATGACATGGTTATTAAGAAAACATCAAGGCTATAACACATTATTAATGAAGAATTTTGTAAGAAAAATTTATTAAGAACACCAATAATTAGATCATTATTTAGAGACCATGAGGAATGGAACATTGATTCAAGATCCAAGAAACTTTAAAATTTAGATGGGAAGACTATTTTAGAGAATTTTATATAAAAAAGAGATGAACTATATCAAAAATTAATGAATTATTATTTTTTATTACTACAATCACACTACTCAATTATTTTTCTACTATATCATGTCAAAACATCTTTGTTGTGATATCATGATACAAAAATCATTGAGGCTTCACTATTTTAATCAAGTTCCAAATATTTTGAGTTATTATTTTAATATCTATCATGCTTTAATTTTAATGGGTTTATGATTTTACATATAAAATCAAGGTTTATGATGGTAATACCTCGGTAAAATATATATATTTTGTATTTATTTATTCCATTTGACCAAAAAGACGGAGTTTTGATTGGTTGTGAATCTATTAGAAAAGGTATTTATAATTAGTTTATAACTCCCCTATAAAATTCAATATTTAGATTTATAAACACCTCTCAAGGAGTAAAGGTGCTACTAAGATTATGTATAGGATCATTATATTTGAATTTATATAAAAAACTATGTGATATTATTTTATTTGTTTTCAACCTTTAATTATTTAATTCTATCAATTAACCCATGTTTGACCTCTGACCATGAAATCATTTGGGAGAACAATTGGTTTCAAAGAACTTAAATATTTTTGTTTTATATTTATTATTTCGAACCATATCCTCATTTTATAAATTTCCACGAGAATGATAATTATTTCATGATTGGTCAAGGAATATATTATGGTTTGATTATATAGAAGAAAACATACCTTCATGGAAATGATTATCAATATTGATAGGTATGAATGGATACATACCTAAAAAATATAATAATTATGCATTGGAATTAAATAGTGAAACCATATAAATATTGTAAGCTAGGTCTTGATACTCTGAAAATGATACAAGTAAGTATATTCTTAGCTATATGATCATGGATATTATTTGCTATTTTATTATCTAGAATGTGTTTAGTCATGTATCATATTGTAATCAAGTACATGAAATTTGGAGGATTTTGAAATACACTAACTATGAAATATAAAAGTTAAAGATAATAAAGCATGGGATGATTTACGATGAGTAACAAGAATTTAATATGGGAGAAAATGAAATTTTAAATCAAATTTTACATATATTTACAAGTATTGTAAATGGTATGAGTGTATTAGCAGAGATAATGGAGAATTATATTATAGAAAAAAGTGTTATTAGATATTTTATAAATAAATAGATTATGAGAGAAGTATATATAAATGGGAGTTATATTTTCAAGGACAATAAAATGGATGAGATGATTGAATCCCACTTGAAATATGAGTTAGAGTTGAAGAACATTTATGAGGAGGAACCTACCTAGAAAAATATTATTTCTTTTAAATATAAAAATATTTGTTCTACTTATTCTTTTGATTATAATACATAATAAAGAAATAAATATGTAGTATGATAAATAGTAAAAGGTTTGTATAGAGATACGAAGAAAAATAGAGGCTAAAAAAAGAGATTAAGGATAATAGAAGGGATGATCAAAAAGGAAACATGTAAATTATTTCTTATTATAATTTTAATTCTTCATATGTCACTTGATTTGAATGTAGGAAAATTATATCAAACCAACACTTCTAAGGTTGAAAAATGAAAAAAGGAAAATAAATACAAGAAAAATAAGAAATAATCAATGAAAGTAGAATAGATTTGTAGTGTAGATACAGATTTGAGGGATGATTTTGAAGTAGAAACTGAGTATGAAAATATATGTATAATGGAAAGTATAAATAATGTTAAAGATTCTAATTGTGATTTTGATTATGATTATAACTATGATTCTAAATGTTATAATCTTAGTGTAGATGATTTTAATGAAAATATTAATAATTATAAAATGATATTATCAATATCTATACACTATATAAGAAACTCAAGATGAATCAAAATAAGAAAGTTAAAGAAAATATGATTTTAACTCAAGAGGTTGATAAGTTATAGAATATTAGTTCCACCAGTAAAACTTCATATTCTAAAGAGACTATGTAATGCCCTGACCCCAGAAGCCCAGAGTTAGTGCATTATTACATATCATTGGCATGATCACAAAAGATCAAGTCTCAAAAGACCGATTAGTTTAGTATCCTTGGAAGTACTAGATACATTAATAAGGTTTACATTACATCATAAAATGGAAGACTACGAAAAAATTGTTTCCATAGAAAACACTGATATCCCATAGAATATCCCTATAGGTCAGTCATAATATAATTCTTCACATCCTAGGAAAAATAAAACATAGAAAGGTGTGAGCTCAGATGCTCAGTAAGGATAACAATATAGCAGAAACTTTCATAAATAAGCATAAACATTTAAGGCAATGTATAAGACTAAAACAAAAGACTTTTAAACATTAACTTCAACATAATATGGAAAAGATAAAATCAAATAATTCCATTTACTTATTCACATGGATATTCTACTAGTCGAATAATCACATGAAATATTAATAGCGACTTTTATAATGATGGAATACATAATGCTAGACTTCATAACCACATAGTCAAGGCCTTGTGCCAAGACAACAAATAATATTTTTTCAAGGCCTTGTGCCAAGACACTATTTTGTCTTATGAGACCTACTGATTAATTGAGAAGCTATAACAAGATCCACCCATCACTTACTAAGTCCAATTCCTTCCTCATATGAAAATTTTGAAACATAACATAAATATTTGTATTAAAACTAGCATACGAAATGTCAATAATTTATCCACAAACCATGATTGGTATAAAAATAGCACATCCATAGTCAAAAATAACTCATTAAATATAATATGGAAGATTTATTTGTAACAGATTAACATCAATCGATAATAATTAAGCATATTGACATAGATGAAAATAATCATCAAAACTATTTGAGAGAAATATCCCCCTTTTTCTTGAAAACATTTAAAAGTCACACTATTTGTCAAGAAGCTCTTTAAAAATAGATTTTTGAATCAAATTGTCTCATACCACTTTGAAAATTTTAAAAAGAATTTTAATTTTAAATCATTAATTTCCATATAAATAAATCCTTAAAACCATTTTTAAAACATAGAAATTAATGAGAAAGATTTAGAATAATAAATCTTTAAAACATTTAAAATGATATTTTGGTTAGAGTTCATATCCAAAAGAGAGACACTTGAATACTTATTATTGAGGTTATAAAAACATTATAATATCATGAGAATAAAGGGATTAATGATATACTATGTCAAAGTACATTATATACAGTATATAAAAGTGAATTGGTGTATAACAACAAAGAAGTCTCAATGGAATGTCAATTGAGATTAAATCTCTTATAAAGACTGTATCTTTAGGTTAAGGATAAATCAATAACATAATTATGTGTGAAAAATATAAATAAACTCAATATTATTGGATATTAAGTGTAAACCAATCATAGGAAATTCACACATATTCTTGTAAAAACAACACCAATGAATTGGATGTTTAACTCAATAAATTGAGATTGAGTTAAAATTACTTTTATCAAGTTCATATCAATGACTTGAGAATTTATCAATGGAGTGATTATGTGTATAAAAAGTATATCCAAATAAATGGTAGTGGAAATTACTACCTAAATAATAAATAGTGACTCCTCACATAATCTTGGAGTAAAATAATCAATGAAGTATACGTAAAGCCCACTGAGTGGAAATTGAAATTTGAAATTCCATTACTGATTTGGTAACTTATGAAACATAAAAACCATGATAGAAGGATCATACAATAAATATCTAAATACTCGTAAATTAAATTATATTACACCAAGAATACAATCATGGAGAGTACATATTCCACGCAAAAGGAAATAGTGGCCAATATAGCATGAATATCACGAGAATAAAAGTGAGATGAAAAAACCTTACTTCGTTGTAATCAATCGAGTTGTATGAAAAAAAGTTAATAACAACAAATGAATCACATAATACCTAGAATATAAAGAGAATCATGATAATATATATCAGATGGCAGTACACAATACACCACATGCAATAAATAAGTGGAGAACAATGGAAATATCACAGAATTAAATGTGAGATAAGAAACCCATTACCTTGTACTTTTCCTCGGTCGAGGGTACGTTAATATACTGTATAATGGTAAAATAATTGTTATTAAATAATACAATATCATATACATTAATATTATATCATATATGATCGTCTAATATTGATATTTTAGTATTATCATCATTTTGGGTGTTAACTGATTCGTTATCCTTTATATGATTGGTTCCGTAATCCATGTTTTTAATGGATGTGATGTATATTATTAATATTTATAATGATATTAAGTCTTTAAACATTATTTTTAATCATCAAATGAAAATTATTCTTGAATGGATACGACGAGGAATGAATCTCATCGTGTTCATGGAGACGGTAATCTGTACGTACGCACGAGCGACAATATCATTCTTTTGATATTAAAATCATAAATAATTGGATGGTATATCATATATAAAGAATAATTATCATGTTATATTTATTATTTACACCAATTATAAATCATTATTATACCCATCTAAATAATAATGTATTGAATAACAACTACACCACGACGTGGAGACGGTAAGTCGTACGTACACACGTATGGTGAGATGTCATTCAAAGGATGCATAGAATAATGAATATGGTTGTACCATATTTATAATAACATCACAATATATATAATATACTAGAGTTATTATTTTAGAATGGAAACAACAAAGAAAGAGGAAGTGGAAGTAGAAAGGAACTTGAAAGAGGTGATGAAATATTTACCTCTTCTTCGGGTTCTTCCATTTGATTTGATCAAAAGGGATCCTTAGGTTGTCTTTCTGAAAAAAGTAAGTCCTATAGGATGAAGGGAGAAGAGTTGGGAGGATATTTGGGCATGGATTGGCCAAGCCGAATGTCTTCGAAGGTGTGAATTAGAGAGAAGGGGGAGTGCCTTTTTATAAGAGGGGTGAGGGGCACCTTAGGAAAAGCTAGAAATATTATTTTATAATAAAATAATTTTCGGTTTTTAATGACTGTAAAATAAATTATTTAAAGGATAAGGTGGGGATGGGTCGAAAACCACTCAAACAATAGGTTTTAGATAGGTTTGGGTTACTATATTAACTTTACCTTTTAGATTTAACTCTTAGTTAAAAAGTTTGACATTTACCATGTCTCTTTGTATTTTTATATTAAATGGTTAATAAACTTAATATAAACTTCTAAGAGAACCCCAAGTGGTTCATTAATTATAAAAATATCATTATATAGGTTTTTTTGCTGAACCTTAGTTTTTTAGGAATAGAATATCAATTAATAATATAATATTTGTTTTAAAAACCTTTTTATGTCTATTTTGACACTATTTGGTATTTTTTTCTAAATTCATAACAGAATTATTACTTAGAAAAAAATTCATCAAACTAACCCTAACATGTCATATTATCCTATAAAATTAGTTTAATTCATAAAAAGTATCAAATTACATTTATTTAGATATTTATAATATCAATTATTTTAATATTTCATTAATTATGTAATTACAGCATCATCATTGTGTCATAAATACATTTAATTATTTAATTTATAAAAATTATAAATAAACTAATATTATGTATGAAATATTTTTAGATTTTTAATGAATATTTATAGTCGAATTTATCTTATCTGTAACCATATATTTAAAATGGTTTAGTTATTACACATTGTATTTAACACTTTTAACTCTTCTTTGAATTAAATAATAATAAATGTCCTAATATAATCCAAGTAGACCTAAATGATCATATTTTATTCCTAAGGTTGTTTTTGGTCTAATTACACTTATTAAATAGAATTAGGACATGTGTTAGGGTAATAATAATATCATTTTTACTCTTAATTACCCTATTTACTTTTAACCGTGGTAAATAAAAGTAAAAACTTACTATGCACCAAATTTTTTTTATCTTATTGAACCATATTTTAATTACTGATATCAACCGTGTATCTCAGATATTTTAAATTCAACTCACAGAAGCAGTAAAATTAACTTTAATGTAAATTTGTAAATGCTCCTAGGAGGCGGGTAAAAGACGGTAAAAAGTTCAATAAAATTGTATACATCTAATTATATTATAAAATTAATCCAATGAATTATATTGAACTTATATAGGTATTATATATATATTTTTACATAAAATAAAATAAAATAAAATAAATAATTATTTAAATAAAACGGTAGTTTTAAACTATAATGTAGTGTTTTTCACTATTCATCAAAATTGAATGTTTTCAGAAAAATACCAAAAGTTTACCCTAAGATAATTTTGATATTATAAATTCAAAAATGAATTATATTTTACCAAATTCAAAACATAGAAGTTTCATTAATTAATTTAAAATTATTTCCAGTTGTCAAAACTGAAAAACAGGTTTTTAAAAGTAAAAACTATCTAAAGATCGACATGTGTTTATGTCAAATTTTTATGTGAAATTACTTTTAATAACTTAAATTGTATTAAATGATAAAAATATAATGTAATTATACTTACAAACCATTCAAATACATAATTTAACACTATAAATTATTTCAAATTAAAAAGATATTTTGAACTAAAATTTAGTATTTTTCAGTATTCATCAAAATATAAAAGTTATTCAAAAAGTACCAAAAATTTATCAAAAATAAATTTTCATGTCCCGATCCTAAAGAAGAATTTAATTTAATTAAATTGATTATATAACAGTGTCAAATATTGTTTTTAAAAATGGGTTTCCATTAAAAGGTGGTAAAATTGAATTTTTTTGAAAAATACATCTTTTATCTGAAAAAATGAATTTTTTCTTATATTATGTCTAAGAAACACATCATATGGATTCTAAAATTATATGGAGTATATAAAATTCAAAAATAAATTAATACTATTCATAACTACTTTTGAACGGTTAGTTTGGTAAGTCGTGGTGCGCTCGAACTCAGTGTTGTGTGTAGCGAAAGATATTGAATTAAAGAAAATAAATTTGAAATATTGAGGTGTTAAATTCTTCCCCCCTTTTGGAAATTGTGTCCTCGCAATTTTAAAATTGGGCTTGGGAACTTTATTGAAAGTCCCACATCGGAAAAAGAGTTAGTATAACTATATCTTTAAAAGAAATAAAGAGAAGTACAAAGGTCACCTGAGATAACCTACACTAGGATTCCATGTAGAAAAACATGGATATGAAAGATAAAATAAGTGTCAATTTATAGTGGAGAGTGATAAAAACATGATTAGGATAATGTTAACAACAATAAAACCACAAACTTATGATGATATAAACTTTCATTAGTTTCCTAGTAGAAAAAGTAAAAGGATAACATTTTTTGTTTTAAGTTCCATTTCATACAATTGAGGAATTTATTTATGAGATTGACTAAGAACATAAAGAGATATACTTACTTTTTAAGTAGAGTTTCATCCTTTAATAAATTTCTACCACTAACTCATCTTTTTTTTCAAACGATGAGTATTCAAGATGAATTAGTCACACATGAAGCTCTAGAATAAACTTCTATAGAATCAAATAATCCCCAAAGAGGATAACCCTTTAGAGAAAGAAATTCTTATCTTAATTTCTAAAATTAAACCAACAATACTTGAAGTTAAATAAATACCATTAAATAAAAAATTTTCCTTAAAATCCATCAATATAATCCAAACTAATATTGAATCCCAAAACATAGAATAAATTGATTACGCAGTCTTCCACATTAAATTGTATTTCCTAATAACATCGACTACTCTTAAAGTCACATACTTAAAATTAATTTTCCTAAAAAACTATTCTCTATGATAGGTTAATCATTTCCATAAATAAACCAAATCGCTATAAACTAACAATAAAAACATAGATAAAAATCGACCATTACTCCTCAAATGAAATATCATAGTATTCTATTTTCCTTAGGCATATAGTATTCCCAACAGATCGAATATCTTCCAGAATAACATTTATCACTTATTCCCCAAATAATTTTACTATACTAAGGTTATCCATTTGATAAGACATAAGATCCCAAATAAACTTATTATTTATCAATAAAATCATTTAACTAAAAAAATTAGTCACACTAACTAGGGACTTCACGTAGTCCAGTGGTAGGCAATAAATCCCAATCGCAGTATGGTTGTGGGTTTGATTCCCGCAGCTTTGTCTGACGTGAAGGGTTGTCACACGGTCTACGTGTTGTCCTTTTTCTAAAACTATATTTTATAACATTCCCAAAATGAGAAAAATTCCTCAAAATAACTATAACATAATTTCACCACAAAATGTTATCTCATACCTCACATTTTCATCCAAAAAATTAATAACATGTAATTGCCTGAAATTCAAGGATAATATAATCCCAAATGGTTATTTATAACTATATCAACAATAGAAAACACAATTCTTCCTAAAATAGAATTTTCACATAATAAACTACAGGGTTACACATAAGAGAAAAGTCTTCCAAAGTAATCCCATCAACAAAGAGCACTAATATTTTAAACATTTCACCATCCTTTTATTTTTACATAGGTTCTTCGTTGACCAAGGGGTTATCCTATAGAATATGGAATTCACCCAGGTAATGCCCATGTCCCCTACATTTATAGTAAATGATTGTAAATGGATTCTTGGGATCATTTTTATTTTCTTCCATAACACTATTCATTTTTCCGCGAAAATTATTTACTTTATGTCCTTCTTTCCCACACATAAAGCATTTATTTTTTCCATTAAAACACTTCCCTAGGTGTCTTCTTCCACATTCCCTGAATGAGGGAAATTGAGCTTTCTTTTCTCCATGGTCTCCACTACTGGAGCTCTTATCATTCACTACCTTTCTATTCTTTGTTGTGTCCGGGAGTTGGTTAATATATATTGTAGATCATATTTTTGGAAAACCGATTCAGCTTGAACATGATATCTTTTACACCTATCAACATTCAATTCTGTTTCTCATTTCCTCCACCATTCCCACCTTGTACATCATGTTCAATGTTACTATGACTTCCTTGGAATCCATCCATTCACTAACACAAGAAAGCATAGTGTGAGTCATAAAATCATTTAGGGAACATCATAACACCTTATTTTCAATCTATAGCACCTTAAGATTAACAAAGGTTATTTATTATCATCTTATATTAAAATACTTCAAATCATTTTGTAAAGAAAATGTGAATTATCCTAAGAATATACCCTGGGTGTGTTGTAACCAAGAGTGAAGCAAGGCTCATTGTCATGTACCAAGATACCCCGGGTCAAGCCTGAAACTCCTTGTTGGAGTTTTCACTCCTAGGTACATCTGTCCCAGAGCTGCCTCTACTTGCTCATATCCAGACAGGGATGTATTGTTTATAAAACCCACATAATCACTACAATACCAAAATTATTGGATGTTTTTCTATAATAATCCTCAAAGTCTATCTTAGGGTAATGTTCTCTAATCAGAGTTTATCTAAATCTAGATTCCAAGGTTTGTACTAAACTTCCTCTGATACCAACTGTAATGTCCCGGCCCTAGAAGCCTTAAGTTAGTGCATTATTATGTATCATTGGAATGATCATAAAATATCAAGTCTCTAAAGGCTGATTAGTTTAGTAGCCTTGGAAGTACTAGATAAATTAATAAGGTTTACATTACATCATAAAATAGAAAACTACAACAACATTGTTTCCATAGACAACATTGAGATCCCATAGACTATCCCTGTAGGTTATTTATAATATACTTCTCTGCATCCTGGGAAAAATAAAACATATAAAGGGGTTAGCTCATATGCTCATTAAGATAACAATATAGCGGAAACTTTCATAAATAAGCATAGACATTTAAGGAAATGTATAAGACTAAAACAAAAGCCTTTTAAACTTAATATTTATCATAATATAGCAAAGATAATATCAAATAATTCCATTTACTTATTCACATGTATATTCTACTAGTCTAATAATCACATTCAATATCAATATCCACTTTCATAATGATGGAATGCACAATGCCAGAATTCATAACCACATAGTCTAGGCCTTGTGCCAAGAATACATATAAGATTTTGTCAAGGCCTTATGCCAAGATACCAGTTTGTCTCATGAGACCTGCTGATGCATCAAGGAGCTATAGCGGGATCCACCCATCACTTACTAAGTCCAATGCATTCCTTATATGAAATGTTTGAAACATAATATAAACTTTCATATTAAAACTAGCATATGAAATGTCAATACTTTATCCACAAACCATGAATGGTATAAAAATAACACATCCACAGTCAAACATAACCCATTCAATACAATATGGAAGATTGTATTGTAAAAGATTAACCTCAATTGAGAATAATAAAGGATATTTACATAGATGAAAATAATCATCAAAACTATTTGCGAAAAATATCCCCTTTTTTCTGGAAAATATTTAAAAGTCACACTATTTGTTAAGAAGTCGTTTAAAAATAGATTTTTGAATCAAAGTGTCCCATACCACTTTGAAACTTTTAAAAGGAATTTTAATTTTAAAACATTAATGTTCATATAAATAAATCCTTAAAACCATTTTTCAAAAATGGATATTAATGAGAAAGATTTAGAATAATAAATCATTAAAACATTTAAAATGATATTTTAGTTTGACTTCCTAACAAAAAGAGAGACACTTGAATAAAAATTATTGAGGTAATAAAAACTGTATAATATCATGAGAATAAATGGATTCATGATATACTATTTTAAAGTACATTATATACACCATGTAAAAGTGAATTGGTGTATAACAACAAAGAAGTCTCAATGGAATGTAAATTGAGATGAAATCTATTATAAAGACCGTATCATTAGGTTATGAATAAATCAATGAAATAATTATGTGTGAAAAATATAAATACACTCAATATGATTGGATATTTAGTGTAAACCAATCATAGTACATTCACACATATTCTTGTAAAAACAACACCATTGAATCAGATGTTTAACTCAATAAATAAATATTGAGTTAAAATTACTCTTATCAAGTTCATATAGATGAATTGAGAATTTTTCAATGGAATGATTATGTGTATCAAAAGTATATCAAAATAAAGGGCAGTGGAAATTACTACATAAGTAATAAATAGTTATTCCACGCATAATCTTGGAGTAAAATAATCAATGAAGTATGTATAAATCCCACTAAGTGGAAATTGAAATTTGAAATTCCCTTACCAATTTGGTAACTTATGAAAGATACAACCCATGAAAGAAGGATCATACAATGAATATTTAAATACTCATAAATTAAATTATATTAAACAAATAATACAATCATGTACATTACATATTCCACACAAAAGGAAATAGTGGCCAATATATCATGAATCTCACATGAATAAAAGTGAGATGAAAAACCCTTACTTATTTGTAATCAATCAATTCGTATGAAAAAAAGTTAATAAACATCAAATGAATCACATAATTCCATGAATATAAAAATAATCATGATAATATATATCAAATGGCAGTACACAATACACCACATGCAATAAATAAGAGGTGAACAATAGAAATCTCATGGAATTAAATGTGAGATAAGAAACCCCTTACCTTTTACTTTTCCTTGGACAAGGTTACGTTAATATTCTTTATAATGGTGTAATCATTGTTATTAAATTATAAAATAACCATATACATTAATATGACATCATAAATGATCTTATAATATTGATATTTTAGTATTATCATTGTTTCGGGTGTTAACTGATTTGTTCTCCTTTATATGCTTGGTTCCGTAAGCCATGTTTTTTATTTATGGGATGTATATTATTAATGTTATGAATGATATTAAGTATTTAAACATTATTTTTAATCATAAAATAAAAATTATTCTTGAATGGATACGATGGTGAATGAATCTAATCACGTTCGTGGAGACGGTAATCCGTACGTACGCACGAGCGACGATATCGTTCTTTTGATATTAAAATCATATATAATTGGATGGTATATCATATATATAAAATAATTATTATTTTATATTTATTATTTACACCGATTATACATCATTATTATACCCATCCAAATAATAATGTATTGAATAACAACTACACCACGACGTAGAGACGGTAAGCCATACGTACACACGTATGGTGACATGTCATGCAAAGGATGGATAGAATAATGAATATGGTTGTACCATATTTATAATAATGTAAAAGTATATAGAAGATACTATAGTTATTATTTTATAATGGAAACAACAAAGAAAGAGGAAGTGGAAGAAGAATGGAACTTGAAAGAGGTGATGAAATATTTACCTCTTCTTTGGGTTCTTCCTTTTGATTTGATCAAAAGGGCTCCATAGGTTGGCTTTTTGACTAAATTAAGGACTCTAGGATGAAGGTAGGATAGTTGGGAGGATATTTGGTAAGGTTTTTTAATATAATAATGGCTTTGAAGGTGTTAATTAGAAAGAAGGGGGAGTTCCCTTTTATAAGAGGGGTGAGGGGGACCTTAGGAAAAGCTAGAAATATTATTTTATAATAAAATATTTTTTGGTTTTTAATGGATCCAAAATAAATTATTTAAAGGATAAGGAGGTTATGGGTATAAAACCACTCAAACAATAGGTTTTAGATAGGTTTGGATCAATATATTAACTTTATATTTTAGATTTAACTCTTAGTTAAATAGTTTGACATTTACAATGTTTCTTTGTATTTTTATATTATATGGTTAATAAAATTACTATAAACTTCCAAGAAAACCACAATTGGTTAATTAATGATACAAATATAATTATATAAGTCTTTCGGATGAACCTTATATTTTTTGGAATATAATATCAATTAATAATATAATATTTGTTTTAAAAACTCTTTTATGTCAATTTTGACACTATTTGGTAATTTGTTTTTTCTTAATTAATAAAAACATTATTACTTCAAAAAAATTAATATAAAAAACCCTAATATGTAATATTAATCTATAAAATTAGTTTAATTCAAAAAAATATCAAATTACATTTATTTGGATATTTATAATATTAATTATCTTAATATTTCAATAATTCGGTAATTACTGCATCATCATTGTGTCAGAAATAAATTTAATTATTTAATGTCTAAAAATTATAAATAAAATAATATTATGTAGGAAATCTTTTTATATTTCTAATGAATATTTATAGTCTAATTTATCTTATGTGTAACCCTATATTAAAAATGG
Source organism: Viscum album (assembly GCA_963277665.1). Classification (NCBI taxonomy): domain Eukaryota; kingdom Viridiplantae; phylum Streptophyta; class Magnoliopsida; order Santalales; family Viscaceae; genus Viscum; species Viscum album. Next base: position 412,242,309 of record OY728130.1, read on the forward strand.
TTTAGTTATTACACTTTGAATTTAACACTTTTAACTCTTCTTTGAATTAAATAATAATAAATGTCTTAATCTAATCCAAGTGGACCTAAAGGATCATAGTTTTTTTATAAGGTTTTTGTTGGTCTAATTAAACTTATCCAATAGAATTAGGACATGTGTTAGGGTAATAATAATATCATTTTTACCCTTAATTACCCTATTTACTTTTAACTACAGTAAATAAAAGTAAAAAAGTTATTGTTCACCAAAAATTATTATCATCTTATTGAACCACATTTTTCTTAATAATATAAACCGTGTCTCTCGAAGTTTTGAAATTCAACTCACAAAGGTGGTAAAATTATGTTTTATGTAAATCTTCAAATGCTCCTAGGAGGTGGGTAAAAGACAATAAAAAGTTCAATAAACTTTTATACATCTAATTTTATTATAAAATGACTCCAGTGAATTATATTGAACTTATATAAGTATTATATATCTATTTTTACTTAAAATAAATTTAAATAAAATAAATAATTATTTAAATAAAAATTCAGTTTTAAACTATAACGTAGTGTTTTTCACTATTCATCAAAAAAATGAATGTTTTCAGAAAAATACCAAAACTTTACCCTAAGATAATTTTGATATTATGAATTCAAAAATAAATTCTATTTTACAAAATTCAAAACATATAAGTTTCATTAATTAATTTAAAACTAATTCCCGTTGTCAAAACCAAAAAGCGGGTTTTTACATAGTAAAAACTATCAAAAGATTGACATGTGTTTATGTCAAATTTTAATGCGAAATTACTTATAATCACCTAAATTGTATTAAATAATAAAAATATAATCTAATTATACTTCCAAACCGTTCAAATACATAATTTAACACTATAAATTATTTCGATTAAAAAATTTGTTTTCAACTAAAATTTAGTATTTTTTAGTATTCATCAAAATATAAAATTTATTAGAAAAGTACCAAAAATTTATCCAAAATAAATTTTTATTTCCCGATTCTAAATAATAATTTAATTTAATTGAATTGAATATATATTAGTGTCAAATACTAGTTTTTAAAAGGGGTTTTCATTAAAAGGTGGTAAAATTGCATTTTTTTGAAAAATACTTATTTTATCTGAAAAAAATGAATTTCTTCTTATATTATGTCTAAGAAACACATAATATGGATTCTAAAATTATATGGAGTATATAAAATTCAAAATTTATTTAAAAATATTCATAACTTCTTATGAACGGCTAGTTTGGTAAGTCGTGGTGTGCTCGAACTCGGTGTTGCATGTATCACAAGCTATTGAATTAAAGAAAATAACTTACTATGAAATATTAGGGTGTTACAGACTGAGAAGTGTAAATATGAGATTTAATGGTTGAATGAGGCATCATAATAATTTTCAAATGGTTGAGAAAATTATAACAAAATTATTACATTATATAAAATAACTAAGAGAATTGATGGTATTAGTTACTATGGACAGTTTCCTAAGATGTATATGAACTTGTTTATAAAGAGTTATAAAGGTGTTATTTTATATGTTACTTGTTTTAGGTTCATAATTCAAAGTCATTATTATAGAGAATGTTCTCTTAAACAATGTTGATCTGTAGGACACACTAAATAATTCATTTATAAATATCTTTATGCTTCTACCTCTTTTGTTTCTATTGTTAAATCGGCATGAGTAACTAAAGGAAGTATGACTAATCCAATTGGACCCAAAGTAGAATGGGTACCAAAATGATCTATTATTTTATATTTTCAAAAAAAGAGATTTATGTATATAAAAAAATTAATATGGTACATGGATAGTGGGTTCCCTAGGCACATGACTAAAGATCCATCAAATTTCAAGTATTCAATAGACTTTATAGAGGCACTATCGCTTTTAGAGAAAATTGAAATGGAAAGGTAAAATGTTTTAGTGAGGTTAGATTCTTAGGTTTTATTATTATTAATAGAATATTATATATTTATTTACTATAACAAAACTTAATTAACATATCTCAATTTTTTGATGATGATGTGCATGTTAAATTTGAAAATAATAAATTACTTTTTATTAAGAATGATTCTATTTTATTTTCAGTTAACCATAAGGATAATGTGTATACCATTAACCTTGATGATATAATAATGAAAAATGTTAAGCCTTTGAATTTTGTACACATATTTAACATATTATTTAATAATAGGATTGGGAATGTCGATTTCATACTTTCACACAAGATAGATAAGAATATAAGAGTTCTGCAACTACCATAGTTAAAGGTGTAAAACATCAACTATGTATTCCTTGTATGAAGGGAAAAGAACCAAATGATTCTTTGAAATTAGTTAATAATGTAAACAATATAAATCCACTTTAGTTAGTTAATATTTATTTTTTTGGCTAACTTATATTAAAAGTCATAGAGGTAATAAATAAACCTTTATTATAGTGGATATACACATTGGACTTTCTTGGGTATATTTTCTTTCTAATAGAAATAAATATCTTTCTATGTTTATTTCCAACTGTAATCTAGCATAGAATAAAAATGTTTATAAGATAATATCGATTATAAATGATTATTGAGGTGAGTAATAGAATAATATGTTTGAAAAGTTCTATGAATATAATGGATACTCGAACAATTTATTATATCCATGTAATCCGTAGTATAATTGAATTGTGGAGAGAAGAAATAAGAAAATTTAGGAAATGGAAAAAACTTTTCGTAATAAATTCCAGAAACCAAAGTATCAGTAGAAATGAACTATAAAAACAAATTATTATTATAAGGCTTCACAAGGGACTATAATGAGAAATACCCTAGGGTGAATCAAGTTATTGTTATTTTCAACTTCAACACTTTCCCCTCAAACTATCACCTACCTATATGATGTTGGACTAATAGTTAGTAGGGTTAAAATTTAGTTATTCCTTTAATGATGATGATCCAATTATTACCTCTCCTATTCTTAGCCATTTAAATAGTTCATTTGATGATTAACTCACTCACACCCGCCAATTTATGTTTTAAGGAATAAAAAAAATAATGCATACTTGATACAATTATTTTTACTTCATTCACCCACACAAGGATAATACAATGATCATGGAATAAAAAATGTCCATGTGCGTCGAAATTTACTGAACAAATTATTTGGTGGTGGGTTTAGTATATTTAAATCCTATGATTGGGACCACTCCAATTACAATGTTTTGGGATGGCTCACTACCTCACAGGGTCACTCCCTTTACATCCTCTATTTTTATCACAACTATAAGAAAGTATTTCCACTTTTTTATGTCAAATAAGATAAAAAAAATCATAACTATTAGTTACAGTAGATGAAGGTTGGTGTCTCTAAAATCATTGATATTTTCCTTTATAGGTTAGGTATGAACATATCTATGAATATAATCACCACTTTTACATGAATTATCATGTAATAACCCACCTTCTTATTTATTGGAAGGACCATCATGGAGTGCCAAAATATTTCTCAATATTCCTTCCAATACATAATTTGAATATTATTATTCTTCTTCAATATATAATATGTAAGTGATCCTTACCTTTCCTTATAGTTACAATCCACTTATCTTATTATTTTTTGGAATATCTATCTTCATAAGTACATATATATTAATCAATCTCTTTTTTTCCTTTGTTATTCATTAATATAAACTATAATATTTACAGAGAAATATATCTCAAAAAATAAAACTTTATTTAATTTTTTCTCTCCAATACAAAGATAAATTCTCCAAATTTCCCTCCATGAATATCTTTGATTCTTCACGAGTATGATGTAAAAATAAAACCTTAAAATATACTCTAAATAGATATCAAAATCATCCAAATATATCCATTAATTATGATTCAATATAATCGATTTAATCTTCTGATCACTCCATTGAACGATAGAATATAAAACATAAGAAAAACCGATGACTCATATTCTTCACATTATGACATTTCCCTTTTCATCATGTCACCTAATCTTATCATAAACCATGATAAATATTTTAAAATTTTAAATATGGAAACACCATTAAAAATTTCAATGAAAATTGGCTTGAAATTATTCTATAGCTTTGAAATTTATATGAAATAATAACACTAGGGCATGGATTCTCAAATTCTGATGTGGAGTTTGGTCAAATATCCAATATACTAAAATAATCACTAATATTTATTTCAAAATAATTGGTATATAATGAAATAACCCACCTTTAATATTAAACGATGTTATCCATCATAGTTTAACTTAAATAATAATCATATTTCTCTGATTTAAAATGTATTTAAAAATTTCCATAGGCTGAGCCTTCATCCCAAATAGGTAAGCGAATGACCCTTACATTTTCCTTTGAGACACATAAATGGATACTATATTTTTCAGGGACAACCCTTCAATTTTAACTCTTTTCCATGGCATCACTCTTATGGGCTCTATGGGTAAAATAAACGAGCCTTATGTTTTTTAAATATGAAATTTATTATTTACCCAATGAAACTTATACATTCAACAATTTCCACAAAATGACTCTTATGTCCTAAGAGAAACTTCATGATTAATCCATTTTCATGCAGACTGTAAGATAATGGCTCTTATAAAATGAGTCTGATAACTCTTAAAAACATAAAGAGTCCTTCTAGGACTTCTCCACACTACAGAAAAAACTTCTTAGGATGTCCTTTAGTAAATCTTATACTTCTCATAAAATTAAACATATCTAAAAAATTACATAGGGACTTCAAATATATTATATACCACTTAGAAAAATATTTTCTATATTGGAATTTGTCAACACTTGTTCTTTCTCTAAACTCCCAAAAAATTTAAATATAAAAAATATTATATATACCCATGATCACCTTATTCTTTTAAAATCTTTATAGGGAAATTACAAGGAAAATATCTTATTCATGTATTCTAGTATAATATTTTATAGCTTTTGGTACACAATCCTATGATTATTTATGTTTTACAGTGTATTGAACATGTAACACTAAGCTTAAATGACCCATAATATATATAACAGTTACAACCTAACCTTTAAATTGGAGGGTAAAAATAATATTAACTACTTTATGAAATACACACACACACACACACATATATATATATAATATAATAAATAAAAATTATTGATAAATATTTAGTAAATGATCAATCAATTTTTAGTAATGTGATTTTATTCCTAAAAAATATGTTATCTTCAAAAATGAATTTTTATTGCTTTTCATGAAAACAATGTCATAATAAAATTTTTGGATCTTTTAGAAAATTTATTTGATACAATTTGATTTATTTTTGTAATTGTAATATCAAAATTTATTTTGGGTGATATTTTAGTATTTTTCCAAAAATAATGATTTTTAGTGAATAGTGAAAAATATCGATTTTTATAAAAATGCCATTTTTTTCAAGAAATAAAGAAATTTAAAAGTAAAATTATGTTTTGAATTTTATTTAATATAAAATAAATATTATTTAGTTACATTTAATCTAATTAATTACATTTTAATCATTATTATATTGTATTTTAATATAATTTTATTTTTGGGTTAAAAAAGAGTTTTTTTAACTGTTTTAATGTAGATAATGTTTATCCATTTTAATTAATTAAAATAAACCATAATTAGGAATTATTTAAATAATATATATATTATATATCAATAAATATTAATTGATATTCATTGAATTATTATTATTACACAAAGTGATAATATTAAATATTATTATGCTTGAAAAAACACACTTCTCAAAAATCAGCCATTTCTTCACGCCTGTGAGTTTGTAAAAAAAATTTAATTCTTTATAATTAAATGAATTAGATGTGGAAAAATGTATTGAATATTTGGTCTTAAAATAATTTATAATATATAATATTTTCAACTTAATTTTTTTCCAAAATGAATAGTGAAATATTAAAATTCATTTATCACGGTTAATGTAAAAAACTATTTTACTTGGGGGTTAAACTAAAAATATAATGGATAAAATTACCTAAAAACATGTAAAAATTGAATTTTATAGATATATTTCCACCGTATATTTTCTAGGTTCGATAATTTACCATTTTCGAAGCTTGTGGCATGAAAACAACATGGGTAGAATTGAATCTTTTCAAAAAATTACAAGTGTGCCACTCACCTCACTTATAAATGGCCACCCCCACTCTTCTATTCTTCACACATAATTTTTTTTTCAACAAATACCTAACCAAATAACTTTCCAGTGTTACTCCTATCATTCTAGAAGCCTTAGTTTTGGAATAAATCCAACCAAGGAAGGCTTTAGTGAAAACCTAAGGATGATACCCGAAAAAGATGTAATGTTCTGCAATAAATGCCTTTATTTTATTTCTTTCTACACCACCTTAAAGTATTGTTAAAACATTATTATATATTAACCTAATTATATTATATATAATAGGAAAATTATATAATAAGTTCATGACCTATAACCATCTATACTTCCATCAAATTAGATACAAAATCAGCGTTCATGTGTACGGCAGACTGACACCTTGCGGACCAATGTCATTCATTCTTCCATTACCACCATTCATGGTTGGGTATAATGATGGATATAAAGTGTATATATGATATTTATAACATATAAAAACCTATGGAGGCATTATTTCATATATATATATATATATATTAATTTTACCTTTCATTCCATAGGAGATATGATAACATCGCTCGTGTGTCCGGCGGACTACCGCCTCACGAAGCGATGTGATTCATCTTTCACTAATGATTCACATTAATGGTTATAAGGAAATATTTAATGATTATATGTGATATAAATTATATAATTATTATATTAATAACTTATTTATCATTATTTAAATATAATATGTTATTTTTACCTTATTACTCACTTAAAGATGACAACCTCGTTTGTGTATGTGTGGACTACCAACTTCATGAAGAGACTTTATTTTTATCACAACACCACTTGGATGATATATATAAATATATAATATGGTATATATCATATTAATATCATTCTATAAAATTATATATTACTTACCTTCTTTACATAATGATCATTGAAAAATGGAAACGTTACTCATGCTTTCGTATGACCTACCGTCTCCATGATCGTAACATACTTTATTTTTTATAACCATATTTTATGATTAGGTTTAAAAGTATTATTTATGTATAAATATGATAATTATTTCATGATTATTATTCTATTTATGTTTAAATAATGAAATCTTTTACCATAATCAACCAACCAAAGTCATTTTGAAACATGAGACGAATATAGTCAAAACATCCAAAATAAAAGTAATTCATTAATTATATAAAACATTATAATGAGTGAAATAAAAGTAAAAATAAACTTTAAAAAGGTTACCAATAGAGTAAATAATTAACATAAGTTTATTATTCAGGAATATAAAGACAAACATGACAAGTCAGACTCATGGTAAGGGACTTCGTCTCAATTTCCCTTCATTGATTTATTTTTTGATGTTATGAACGTATATTATTTTAAAATGTGTATATTATAGAAACCCTAAATTTTCATAAATTAAAATTAAATTAATTTTTCAGAATACTTAAAAAATTATACAAATAGGCACTCAAAGAATGTACTAGTCTACTGCCTTTGGAAACATGGAAACATAAACACTAGTACATAAGTGGGCTATATTATCTCCCACTAGGTTCTTCATGACTGAAACCCTTCTTAGTCAAAAAAAACATAATAAATATATTCATAACCTCAGAAAAAAAACACAAAAATGGGTAAGCTTAGATGCTCAATAATGGTAAAAAAGGGAGACATGTAAGCATAAACACGAGCATAGGGGTATGCGAACATGATAATAACATTAGAAGATCATACCATTCAAATCATAAGATCTGAATTATGAATCAAAACATAAATCTTCGCAGTTCATAATACACAAATCATAAGTAAATAAGGAACATAATCCATGATAGAATATCATAGGAATAATACATCGAATTATGGCATACATAAACATGTGATATCATTACCTATAATTCAAGATGCATTGCTATAAATTTTCAATGAACTTAATGGGAACCACACCTACTGGGCAGGACACACCAACATGACCAGTATAAGTTATTTCCTTGTAAGGGATTGTGTTTCCCCATCTTCCCATATTGGATTGGGTTTCCCCATCTTACAACTTCATGGTGACTACACCTACCGGGTGGGACACACCACCATCCCCAGTCACAGTCCTTTCCTTAAAAGGGATTAGGTTTTCACATATTACCATAGTGGATCAATCCTATTAACTTGATTAAAATCATTATCTCATGAGATATAAATATTTATTCAATTCATTGTAGGAATATATAATTCTCACCTAGCTCATAATAAAATCATTCATACATGTGGCACAATGTAACACCCCGACCCTATAACCTGAAGCCAGTGCATTATTTTATTACATTGGCATGATTAAAAGGAATAAAATACTAAAGTACCATTCAATTTAGTAATCTTAGAAATTCATATTACATAGATGATACCCATAATAAAGTGGGATGAGAAAATAAAAACATGATACATAATAAAAATAAATAATAGCATCCTTGAATGCTTATTCAAATATGTCGTTTTCCTAACTTGGGGAAAGGAAATATATAAGGGTGAGCCCAAATGCTCACTAAAGGTAAATAAAATGGAATCAATAATTAATCAATGAGAATAAATTAACATGGAAAGGTAAATAAATGATAACACATGTCATTAAAATAACTTGATAAGGAAAATTAAATATGGAAAGGTAAGAAATTGAAACAAAAGCCATTTAATCAATGAACTGATAATTAAATATATCCATAGATATCTCGACACAAAATATCATCAAATAATAATAAATGAAGCTAAATGAGAGAAATGCTTAATTATTGGACACCATGTTTCCTAGGTGTATAGAACTAGTACCATTAATACCTTTCACAAGATAGTTTAGCTATTGGGTAAAAAACCATCTAATTTGGACAACTATTTCATATCATGAGATTACTGATGCATCGAGAAACTATCTATAACTGGGCCCCACCTATATCATACCAGTCCAAATCATTCCTTATATTAATGAACAATATGACTTATTAAAATATCCAAATTGTATAAAAGATATATATTTGTCAATAATTATCAAGTGGAGTCTAAGTGACAACAAGGTTTATTGAAATTAATGAATGAAAATACCATTGAAACATCATAGAAACAATCTTGGGGGAAATGAAATTTTAAACATTCCAATGTATCCCATACCATGTTGAAACATTTAAATCATAGTCCCCATGAAGGAATAATAATAAGTGAAAATTATAATATCAGGAAAGTAAGGAGATTCATGAAATAGCATGTTAATGTTTAGTAAATACACTAAATAAACATAAATTGGCCCACAATAATAAATAAGTATCAATTGAATGTAAATTGAGACGAAATCCCTTACCTTAACCTATCTTTTGTTGTTTGGTATTTATCCTCTTGTATAGTGGTTTAAAATATGTTACGAAATTAAAAAAAACCATAATATGATTCATAATATCATATATAAACTTCTTATAATATCGTATTACCTATTTGTTAACAATCTTTCATTATTTTGACTATTTCGAGTGTTAATTTCCTAGTTTTCTAAACTTTGTTATGACTTGTTTTTTATTGATCTTTTTATTTATATCATGGTTTAATCATCTATAGAATTTATATCATGATTTAATTATCATATATATTTAGTATATATATATATATATAGAATAATCTATAATTTTTGGAGATAAGAAATGAAATGCACCGTTCATGGAGATAGTAGGCCATACGTATGCATGGGCGCTACTTTCATTTCTTTGTCATATTATAATAATGAAACGAAAATGATACATATTTATATTATAATTCCAGTATCATATCAATGTAATATATGTAATATATGTTTATTAATATCATCGTTAATATATTCCATCTATAACATGGATGAATGACATCACATTGAGGGGGCAGTAGTCCACACTTCCACAAGCGATGTTATCGTATTTACAAAAAAAATAGAATGTATTAATGTATGTTTTATAAAAGAATTATATAATAATAAAGATATACTAAATATAATATATATCATATATAATAAGTGTTTCCATCATAATTTCCATCATGATAGGTGGTAAGGCAAAATGAACAATCATCATTTCGTGAGGCAGTAGTTCATCAGACATAGAAATAGTAGGTTCGTTACCCATTAGATGGAGGTATGTGTAATTGTAGTTAAAACACTTAGCATAAAAATATAATAGTATATTGAGGATAATGGTTTTTTATAAATGAATATAATAATAAGAGTATAGGCAGTTGATAATGGAAATGAAACTAAAAATCTTGAGGGAAGACATTACCTCTTAATCAGGTAACTTCTTTTGGTTTATACCAAGAGGCTTCCTTGGAAGGATTTCTACCCAAATGGAGGATTAATGGTCAATAAGAGGGATATTGGTAATATATTTTGGAATATATTTTCCAAACCTAATAGTTTTGAGAGGTGTGAAGAATTGGGAGAGGTGGTTGCCTATTATAGCAATGGAAAATGACTCACTTGGGATTTTTGGAAACAAGTTAGGTGTACACATGTTCTTACTGAAAAGAAGTCATAAAAAACCAAAAAATAAACTAAATAATGTAAGGTTTATGGATGATATATTTCCATAAAATTAGTGGTGGAAAATTGGATAGGTCATTTGGTCCATTAAGTTAAAATTTTAGTCTTTTATTAAGCTTAATTTTTCATTAATAGTTGTAATTAATTTTAATTACTTTCACTAATATTTTTTGTATAAAAATAAGTTAAAATTATTAGAAATTAGAAATTTTTATGATTCCAAATATCAAATAAAATTTTCCAAATTCCAATCAAATAAGTGGTATAAATTAATTTAAAAGATATCCTACAGGCGGGAAGACAATTCAGATTTTTAAAGTATAAACAGCCAAAAAAATAATATGTTTTTCCATTCAATTTCAAAGTGAAATTGACCCCAATCAACTAATTTGTATTAACTGATAAAAATATAATATAATTAAACTTTAAAGACAATTAAAATTATAATTTAACATTAAATAAATTATATGAAAAACAATTCTGAATTAAATTTTAATATTTTTAACATTTATTAAAAAAATGAAATATTTCCGAAAAATTTCAAAAATTCACTCTAAACAAATTATTATGTTTCTATTTCAAATATAAATTTTATTTTGAAATATTAAATCATTTAAAGTGTCAAAAGTCATATTTAAAATGGGTTCTCCATTAAAAGGAGGTAAAATTTCCCTGAAAAAAATATAGGTTTTTATGTGTAAAATTGAGTTTGTTATTATCTTATGCATATCAAACCTAATGGATAAATATAAAAATAATTTATTTAATAAATAAAATATCTATTTAATTAAAATAATTAATTAATTTTAATTAATTATATTTATTAAGATAAAAATCCATTGGAAGCATAAAAATAAAAATATTTCTTTTTATATCCAATTGGTTATTATTTTCAATTATCATTAATTGGTAACCCATGAATTAATTTTATATTTATATATACCACATATTTTTATTAGTTAGTTAATAATATCCATAAAATATATTTAATATCTTATTATATTAAATAATAATATTTTAATATTATATTATTGTTTGGTAAAACTCGGTCTTATGTGTAACGCAAGCAATCGAAGAAGGCCACTCTTGAGTGAAACACATGATAACTTGGTATTACGTGAATTAAAAAATTTAAAATATATCAAATCTATTTAAAATAGTTATTATATTTTAAAGTATCATGATATTATATCCCTTACACACTTGGTGTCACTTGTCATACATGGTATCGAATATACAATTATTTATTTAAAATTTCACGGTGTTACATTCTCCCCACTTTAATTAAATTGAACTGTCGCAATTTAAACATGATCTTAGTGATAAAGGAATTGAAAATAAACTATTATTGAAATACCCATATAGTATAAAGGGTTAATATAACATATTCTTAATAATAGAGAATGGAATGTACAATGGTCACGTAACTAGGTTCTCTAGTAGAAGAACATAGGTGGAAAATGGAAACATGAATATGGAATAAAAATTACATCAATTAAGTTCTGATGGTGAGTGGTAGAGAACATTTTCATATGAATTTTTGACCAAAAAACCACAAAACCATTGGTGTGAATAAATTTCATTGAAATAATTAAAATTGATGATAATTGGACAACATTTTTGTTTCAATTTTTTTTCCTAGAGTTAAGGAATTATTTCACTCTATAAGAATATATGTAAATATATGTTTCTATAAACATATTATTTTCATTTTATTATGCCTTGAATTATTTCTACTTTACCTATTATCACATGATGCATCATATGGTTAAGTAATATATTGACATCTAAAATATCATCCAATGATCATCTTATACCATTTTATAAAGGGTTAATTTTTCCAACAGATTATGATCCAATCACTCCTGAAGGGGAGTCACTGAATCTTCAAAATGAACTTATCATTAGTATTTAATAAATATGAATTAGATCTAATTTTTTTACATTCCAAACATGAGAATAACTTCAACATGCATCCTATTGAAATATGGAAACAACTCAAATTACTATAAAACCATATCATAAACATGCATTATTCCTTATCCTTAAGTAAGAAACATATTGTTGGATATATTCCTTAAATACGAAAGTGTTGTAAAATCCATTAGTTATAGAATATACCACTTATTGAAAAATCATTATTCAGTTCCAAGGTTGTCAGTACTTATGAAAATCAATAATTTCTTCATCATTATCTCAACATCAAAAATATATTAAGGGTTGTATTTCCCTCAATCATGTGTTATCAAAAAAGTTTAACCTTCTACTGAATAATGTTTCTTAGTACCATTCAGTATATGATCTCAAATACTTAACAAAAAAAGTACTAGAGTAAAATTACTAAATTTTTCATAAATAATATGATGATAAAATCATTAAAAAATACTTTTATAACATATTTCTTAGATCCAAATACATACGTATGTTAATCATTCCACTTTGGTTCTATCAATAATATATGCTTGACCTCTTAACTTCTTTAGAAGTATATTCTCTTGGTGTTTGGGGAATTTTTTTTACATAGTGAACCATATCCTCGCATTTATAACACTGAATAGTAGCCTTTTTATTCTTCCCATGACATTATTTTCTTGATGACCATTTTTTCCACACATATAAAAAACTTCCATTCCTTTCAAGAATTTCCCAGGGTGAATTTTTCCACAGTTCTCATACAATGTAAATTTCTCAAACTTATTATTCTTATTTGATGTATTCCATTTTTCTTGGTTCTTAGAAGAACTATTATTATCTTGTTTTACTTTGAATGCATAGGATTTTGATATTTCCTCCTCTATATTGATGACACATAAAACTATTTCTTCATATGATGAAAAATTCTGAGAAACTAGTTCCCTTTAGATATTTAGCTTAAGTCCTTCAAAGAAGTGGTGAATCTTGCACTTCGTATTGCATTTATAATTCATAGAATACTTTTCTAACCATGAAAAGGTAGCTAAATAATATACAACACTCTCCTATTACTTTTGATTTAAGCTAAGAAAATTTATCTTTATCTCAATTTCATGTTCACGATGGAAGTATTTATCAAATAATGTCTCGTTAAAAGTCCTTCATTCTTGGTGTTCTATTTCTTCCTTCTCCCTTGTATTCTATATCATATACCACCATTGATCCGCATCATTATTCAGAAAATATACTATAATTTTAACCTTTTCCTTTTCACCACATCCTAATGCCATGAATATCTTCTCCAAAGACTTAATACATTTCTCATCTACTAGTGGATAAATAGTCCCACTAAATGATGTGGGCCTATTCCATATCAAGCGATCCAACATTGGAGAATCTTTCTATGGAACCGGTTACTCCATCTGAGAAATGTTATGTGTCATAATATGATTATGATTACATAATATTTCCATAACATTATTGGTTCCAATACCAACTGTATGGGTTTCCTCAATAAGGCAATCTCTAAATTTTCCATGAGTATTGACATTATCCATCCTTCTAGGTTCCATTTCTAAATAATGAAATATACTGGATTAACTTCTAAAATTAACTTTGTATAAATATAAATATGGTATAATATAGAACATAAACATATGAATAAAAAATCCTATAATCATCAACTTTAGTTACTATAGGGAAATCTTTACCTACAAATTCTTTATAATGGAAGGTAAAGAGAATGTGAATTATCTGTAGTGTGTCCTATGAGAGTGTCAAACTAGGTGTGCAGTAAGGCATGTTTTCATGTAATAGGTTACCATGAGTCAGGCCTAGAATACATTTTCAGAGTTATTACTCCTAGGTACATATGTTCAAGAACCACTTCCACTTATAGTATCTAGATAGGGATGTATATCCAGGAATACCCACATAATACCTACCTTACCAAAATTCTAGGATTTTCTTGTATACTTATCCTCAATGTCTATATTAGGGTTATAATCCCTAATATATTTTTTCTAAATCTAGTTTACAGGGTTTATTATAAAATTAAATTGATACCAACTGTAACGCCCCGAACCCAGAACCCCAAAGCCGGTGTATTATTTTATTACATTGGCATGATTATAAGGACTAAAATCCCGAAGGACCATTCAGTTTAGTAGTGTTGGAAAGTGATATTATATATAAGATACCCATAATATATTTGTGGGAGAAAATAAAAACATGATACACAATAAAAAGAAATAAAAATTATCCTTCAACACATTTTCAAAGATTTATTTTTCTTAACTTGGGGAAATAAAACATAATAAGGCTGATCTCAAATGCTCAGTAAGGGTAAATAAAATAGAATCAATAATGAATCAATAAGAAAAAATTAACATGGCAAGGTAAATAACTAATAACACATGCCATTAAAATAACTAGATAAGGAAAATTCAATATTGCAAGGTAATAAATTGAAACACAAGACATTTAATCAATTAATTGATAATTAAATGTATCCATATATTTGGTGATGAAAAATATAATGGATAAATAATAACTGAAGTTAAAGGAGGTAAATGATTAATTATTGGTTTCCATGTTTCCTAGGTACATATAACCAGTACCGTCAAGAAATTTCACAAGATGATTTATCTATCAAGTAAAAGCCCATCTAATTTGGTTAACTATTTCATCTCATGAGACAATTGATGCACCAAGGGGCTATCTATAACAGAGTCCCACCCATGTCATACTAGTCCAAAGCATTCCTCATATTCATGAACAATGCACCCTATCAAAATATCTGAATTTGATAAATGATATATATTTATCCATAATTTCCAAGTGGAGGATAAGTAACAACTAGGGTTTTTGACATTAATGAATGGAAATACCATTGAAAGATCATAATAAAAATATTGAGGGAAATGAAATTTTAAACATTCTAACATGTCTTATACCATGTTGAAACATTTAAATCATAGTCCCCATGAAGGAATAATATTAAATTAAACTTATAATATCATGAGAGTAATTATATTAATGATATAACATGTTAATGTTCAACAAATACATCCAATAAAAGTGAATTGGTTCATAATAACAAATAAGTCTCAATAAAATGTAAATTGAGTCGATATCCTTTACTTTAACCTTAATTTTGTTGTGTGGTATTTATCCTCTTTTATATTGGTCTAAAATATGTTAAAAACTTATACCAGAACTATAATAATAGTCATAATTTCATATATCAACTTTTTATAATATCTTATTACCCGTTTGTTAATAATCTTTCATTATTTTGACTATTTTGGGTGTTAATTGCCTAGTTTTCTCAAGTATGTTTTGAGTTGTTGTTTGTTACTCTTATTATTTGTATCAGGGTTTCATAATATCAAAATTGTAGACCAATATTTAATTATAATATATATTTAGTACATATTTATTTAGAATAATCTTTAATTTTTTTAGATAAGAAATGAAATTCACTATTCATGAAGATGTTAGGCCGTACATACGCAAGAATGATAATTTTATTTATTTTTCATATTAAAAGAATGAAACTTAAATGATACATATGTATATTATAATTATAGTATCATATATATTTAATATATGTAATATATGTTTATTAATATCATCCTTAATATGTTCCATGTATAACGTGAATGAATCTCATCGCATTGAGGGGATTGTAGTCTACACTTCCACTAGCGATGTCATTGTATTTACAAAAAATAGAATGTACAGAGGTATGGGTTATAAAAGAACTAAATAAGCATAAATATATAATAAATATTATATATATAATATTTAAGAATATTTTCTTTCATAATGGCCACCATGATAGGTGGTACGGGAAAAATGAATAATCATCTTTTCGTGAGGCAGTAGTTCACCGTTCACAGAAACTGTATGTTTGTTACCCATTAGATGGATGTGTGTGTAAGTTTAGTTATAAAATTTAGCATAAAAAATCCTAATATATTGAGTATACTAGTGTTTTTATACAATAATATAACAAAAATATTATAGGGAGTGGAGAACGGAAATGAAACTAAAAATCTTGTGAGAAGACGTTTCCTCTTAATCGGGTAACTTCTTTTTTTTAATACCAAAAGGCTTCTGTGGAAGGATTTATTAGAAAATTGAGGACTAAATATACATGGGAGGGATTTTATGAATCCATTTAGGCAGATATTGGATTAAACTAAGATTTTTTAGAGGTGTGAAGAAGTGGGAGAGGTGGTGGCCTTTTATAGGGAAGGGAAAGAACTCACTTGGATTTTTTGGAAACAAGTTAGGTGTACACATGTTATTACCTACAAAAGTCCTAAAAAACCTAAAAAATCAATAATGTAAGTTTTATGGACATTATAAGTCTAGTAAATGATTTATGGACAAGTTTATAGGTCATTTGGACCCTTAATATAAAGGTTTCATCCTTTATTAAACTTATTTTTTCCTTAATAATTGTAATTATTTTTAATTACTTTCAATAATATTTTTGGTCAAAAACTAAGTTAAAATTACTATATATTATAAATTATTTTTATTCCAAATATGGAATCCATTTTTATAAATTACAATAAAAAAAGTGGCATAAATTAATTTAAAATTCATCTTACAAGAGGGATGACATTGCAGGTTTTTAAAGTAAAAACGTCCAAAGTTTTGATACGTTTTGACATTCAATTTCAAAGTGAAATTGATCCAAATAAACTAAATTGTTTTAATTTATAAAAATATAATCTAAATAAACTTTAAAACCCACTAAAGTTATAATTTAACCTTATAAATAAAGTAGATGAAAAAACAGTTCGGTATTAAATTGCATTATTTTTCACTATTCATTAAAAAATAAAATATTTTAGAAAATATCAAAAATTCACCCTAACCTAATTATTATATTTATATTTCAAATAGGAATTTTAGTTTTACATATTAAATCAATTAATGTTTCAAAATTCATATTTAAAATGAGTTTTCCTTTAAAATGCAGTAAAATTTCCTTTATAAAAATATATGTTTTTCTTTGTAAATCATGGTTTATTCTTATCTTATGCTTATGAAAACCAATGGATGAATATAAAAAATATTCGATTTAATAAATTCCATAAATATTTCATTAAAATAATTCATTAATTGTAATTAATTATTTTTATAAAGATAAAACACCTTTGGAAGCATAAAAATAAAATTATTTCTTTTTATATCTAATTCGTTCTTATTTTAATTTCTCATTTATTAGTGAACCATGAATTCATTTTATATTTATATAAACCAGATATTTTCTTAAGTTAGTTAATACTATTCATAAAAGTTATTTTATATCTTATTATATTAAGTAATAATATTTTAATAATATATTATTGTTCGGTAAAACTCAGTCTTCCGTGCAACACAAGCCATCGAAGAAGGTCTCTCTTGAGTGTAACAGACACTAACTTGATGTTATATGAATTGAAAAATATAAAATATATAAAAACCATTTAAAATTTTAATTATATTTTAAAGTATCATGGTATTATATCCCCTTATGTGCTTGATGTCATGTTTCATGCACGCTATTGAATATAAGGTTATTACTTTAGAATTTCGGGGTGTTATACACAAGATAAGAAAAATTTCATCATATCATGACTCATAAAAATAGATTGTATTTATAAAAATAATATAATAATCCCATTAAATTAAATGGGTTTCATAAACATGTAATTATATCTTAACCTTTGGAATAGGATAATTTCCAGAATCATTTCATCAACCTAACCCGTGAAAAGAAGTGGGTTTCACAAGTATAAAACTCATGGAAGAGGAACAGGTTTCATAAACTTCATGTAGTAAAAAAATAATACATTAAGAGAAATAATATGAATGTTACCTTTGAATCTTTTCCCAAATGGGTAGAAGTAACATCAATATATGTCTTCTTTTATGGAAAATAATTCTGAAATATATTTTGAAAACATTTCTTGGGGAAAATTTAATTTCTTCTTTGAAAAAGTATATTTAAAACATAAAACATTTTGAAATTTTTTTTATTGAATATAAAACTAAAACTCTAATTAAATATTTTAAAACCTTTTGGAAACCATTTTATTTGAAAACATATAAATAGATATTGAAAACATTTTTGAAAACCATTTTCCTTGAAAATATATAAAAGAAGCTCGAAAATGTTTTGAAAAACATTTATTTTAAAAATAATTTGAATTTTTTTAAAGGAATATCGAAAAACATAATAATTTTTTAAAATAATTTTCATTTAAAAATATCAAAAAATATCATCTTTGAAAACATTTCTTGAAAAAATGGTTCTTGAAGTTCATGGCATGTGTGTCAAAGAAAGAAAATTAAGACAAAACTACTTTTCTGATTTGGTAACTCTTGAAACATAAAACCATGAAATATAGATCATAAAATGGTTATTTAAATACCCATAAAATTAAGAATAAAAATCACAGAATATATTCATGGATAGTATAGTAACCACAAAAAATATATGAGTGGTGAATAAGGCGTAATTCTCAAAGAAATAAAAGTGAGACTCGAAATCCCCTTACCTTGGGTCTTGAATCTCACCATACTATTTCAAAACTCCTATAGAATAAATATAAGATTATTATATAGAACCATATTCTTATATATAATACTATATATGGTTTTATTAATACTTTATATTTCCCATTTTTTAACAGTTCTATGTTAAGGTATCACATCGGGTAATATCTGCTTTGTTCTTCGCATCTCTCTAAATTTGTTATATCTTTGGTCCTTATACTTATATCAAGATTTATATAATGTAAAAAATGATATAAATTTCATGTATATTAATTATATTTGTATTATAATAATCCATATAGAATAGAATTATGAAATGGAATACACCGTTTATGGAGACGAATGGCCATAGATACACATGAATGTTGTTTTTGTTTAATTGTCATATTGAAAGGAAGAAAGTAAATGATATATATATATATACATGTATATATATCATTATTATAAAATAATTATTATATCATATATATAATATAATTTCACTAAACTTATCTATAATACATTCCATGTAGTGTGTGAATAAATCATATCGCTTTAAGAGGTAACTAGTCCACACTTCCTCAAACGAAATTATCGTATTAAAAAAAGTGGAAAGTATAGAGATATGTGTTGTAAAATATTTAAATAAGTTTAATGGAATAAAATATATCCTATATATCATATATAAATTTAGTTTCCATTATAATTATCACCCTGATAGGTGGTAAAGTAAAATGAACAATCATCATTTTGTGAGACGGTAGTTCACCATATATATAAACAGTATATTCGTTACCCATTAGATGGAAGCATGTATAAGCGTAGGTAATAACCTTAGTATAAAAACATCTTAGTTTATTTAAGATACTTATGTTATTAAATACTCATATAATAAGTATAATTGAAAGAGTTTAGAAATAAAATAAAATTAAGGAGTTTTAGGGATGGTGTTACCTCTTAATCAGGTAACTCTTTTTAGTTTTCAACAAAGGGATTCCTTGGAAGTTTTTCTACCCAAAGTGATGAATCAAGGAGTAATTTATGGATTTTTGGAAGTTTATTGGTTAGATCTTGGAAAAAAATAATAATTTTGAGATGTTTGAATAATGGGTAGAGGTGGTGGCCTTTTATAGGGAAGGGAGGGGACATACTTGGATTTTTTGAAAACAATTTAGGTGTACCCACGTTTTTACCTAAAAAAGTCATACAAAAACCTCAATAATGTAAGGTTAATGGTAGAATAATTTCTATAAAATGGGTATTGTAAAAATTTTCAGGTCATTTGGGCCCTTAAGTTTAAGTTTTATTCCCTTGTTAAGCTTAATTTTACCTTAATCGTTGTAATTAATTTTAATTAATTTCACTAATATTCTTGATCAAAAACTAAGTTGAACTTATTAGATGTTAGATATTATTATTATTCCACATAGGGAATCCATTTTTCCGAATTATAATCACATAACTGGCAGAAATTAATTTATATTTAATCCCACTTATGAGACATTATTGTGGGTTTTTAAAGTAACGATGAGCATAAGATTGCTAAGTTTTTATATCTAGTTTCAATGTGAAATTTGTTAAAATGACTTATATTTGATTAATTTATAATAATTTAATCTAATTAATATTTAAAACAATTTTAAAATATAATTTAACCTTATAAATAAATTAGATTAAAAATCAATTTTGAATTAAAATTTAGTATTTTTCACTATTCATCCAAAAAGGATGTTTCTTAGAAAAATCCCAAAAATTCACCAGAAAATAACTTCAACATTCTAAATTAAAAAATGAATTTTATTTTTTCAAATTAAATTTCTAAATGTGTCTAAAATTAATTTTATTATTTTTCATATAAGGACAGGAAAAGTAGTTCATTTGATAAAAGACTATTTTTAAACATATAAGGACTTTACGAAAAATTATATCTTTAATTATAAATATGTTTTATTTATATAATAAATTATAAAAAATATTTGAAAACCAGTTATTAATATTCATATTACTAATTTTTACATCTAGGTTATAATTATCTCATTTAAATAATTATAACAAAAAATGATGTTTCGTAGATACTCTATGTTTCATGTAACATACACCAAGTAGGTGCTGTGTGTAATGTATGTGAGTGAGTTCCATGTGAAAGGAATGTTTGTCATAGTTTAATAAATGATATCAATGAAAATTTAATTTATTTGAAAAAAGGCCCATAAAAACTAAGGGTCTTACATATATATAGCCCCTTTTACATGTTATATCATTAATATCTTTATTATCATGGTATTTAATGTTTTTTTAATATTATCCTAGAATGGGGCTTATGATTCAAATATATCCAAGTTGATAAATGAATTTTCTTTAAAAAACTGTTTTTTAATTTTTTCCTTCCAACTATTTCTTTTCCATGTATATGTTTTTAAAATTATTTTATGAAAATTATTATATGACAATAAAAAACATAAAAATTACATTTGACATATCTTTTTACTTTATTTTCAAAGGTTTTTAAAGGAATATTTTTATGTGTTTTATAAATAATTCTTTGAAAAATGAAGAAAATAATATTCTATTCTTAATTTACATGGTGATAATGACTTTTCTCCCATAGTGGACATTATTTTATTTTTATATTACATTGAAATATTTCATGTTTTATTCAATAAAAAACCATCATTCTCTGTTTTTTGGTATTTAGGTATTAAAAATGGGGTTTTAAAAGAAAATGGTATTTTTATCTGGAATTGTTTTCCATATGATTTTAAAGGACATTTTCAAAGTTTTTTATGATGATAGTGTTTTATTAATGATACACTAAAAGAGAATTATATGAAACTGGTGAGCTTGATATAGGTTTTATTAAGTATTGAGCCCCATTATAGCTCACGGGTGAGCCCGATATATCTTATACAATGGGTTGAGCCCCATTATAGCTCATGAAAAATGGGTGATCCAAATATAGCTTATATGAAGGATTGTCCTCATTATAGCTCTCCAATGAATTGGGTAGTTATTATATAGGAAGTTAGCCATATGTTTATTCCAATTAAAATGGTTTTGAAAGGGTTTTTTAATAGGATTCCCTAAGTCATTAAAAATGGGTTCTTAGTTTCTTGTTATGGGTCTTAAAGTCTTTATTTGAGAAAAAAGTATGTATGTTTCTTCATGTGAAGGTGTTTATTTCATACACTCAAATAATATTGAAGGTAAAGTTAAATGTTATACGAATTTTATTTTTTTATCACTAGATTAATAATTTTATTTCTTTTTAAGTCACTTAGTGATCTTCTTATGCTCATCCAACATTTTAATTTTTTTTCAAAGTGTTTAAGGATTTTTAAGGGAATAGAAAAGAAAAGTTGAAAATCATGGATATTTTCCAATAAAAGAAATCATGCCTTATTTTAATTTTTTTTATTATGGTAAAAATGGTTTCTAATCAGATGTGTCCACTTTGTATTTTATGGATTTTTTATGTATGATATATGACTTAATTATCTAAAAATCTAAACCTAAAAGGAGCATAAAATGTAGGATAATGTATTCTTGACTTAAATATAAGGATTATGTAATTTTTACGGATGATTAATTATATTTGGTATCAAATGAAAGGTTTAGATAAATTTTTACAATAGGATGTTTTCATGTGTGGTTATCTTAAGAGTTATGGATACCATCACATGTCTATAATATTAATGTTGATCATAATTTTGAATTATTAGACACCCCATTTTACGGTTTTATGTTTTAATTTTTTATTTTTATTAATGAAATTTTGGGATAATTTTAGTTGGGATGGGGTATTTGTAACCCCTAAGTTCAATATGAAGTGTTATTTAGGGTCGAATAATTTTTTCATGTCAAAAGAAAAAAATTGGACAACCTGAAGGCCAGGTGATAACACGTCATATCTGGTAAGGCCAGAAGGATTTATCCCACAACTGAAAAGAGAGAAGGGTGGAGTGCCTAACACTAGCTTGAATGATGTCTTGGTCAGTATGACATTTTACAGGTAAAGATAAACTTTATTTTAAAAACATATGAGATTTTATTTTAGGAATAACTGTTGATTTATCTTGGAAGAATATATGATCAAATCCTTATAATCATTTGGTTTTAAAATTATTTTGGAAATTTTTAAAGAATTTTTAGTCTAGTTATTTATGTAATGATTTGTGTATTAATCTTTAAATTTGGAGATAAATGTATAAAGTTTTTTTGAAATTATCTTACCATGTTCTAACCATTTTGGTTTTGGTTGACGACTAAAAATAGGAGCAATATCTTATTATGATTTTGGGGATTATTTAGTCCTTTGAATGATTACTTTAGTGATTTAGGAATTAAAAAATCATCCTAAATTAAAATTATTTGGAGAAAAATATGTTATTGTGGTGGAAGTTGATTAAGGAATGAAATTATAATAATAATGTAATTATATTTCCATATTCTCTTAGTCTATATAGAAATAAAGTTCCTCAACTCTAGGAAAATGATCTTAAAAAAATGTTGTCCTAGTACCTTCAATTATGATGAACCGATGGTCTCTTCAACCATCAAATATTTATAGTTTTGAGGCCCTAAACATTCCATTGACATTTCACATTCTTGTTATCAATGGCGTCTTTAAATCAATATAATTATTTATACTTTTCCTTCATGTCCATATCTTTACTTTACAACAATGTTATCCTACTTAGAAACTTAGTTTTGTGTTATTCTAAATGATAATCATACTTTCCATTCACTTTTATCAAGAAGATGTATTATTACCCCATTTTATAAGGTGAGTTCATAAAAAAGTATTTTTAAATTTTCACACATTTATTAATGAGATAAAGTTAAAATTTTGAGGACACAATTTATTAAATAGGGGAGGATGCAATACCCCGATATTTGAAAAGAAGAAAATTATGTTCAAAAGCGTAAACAAAATGCAACAATGAACTTAGAAAATAAATTAACTCCCTAAGACTTTACGATGTAGTTATTTTTAAATATCTTCAATTAATTTTGGAAAACAAAAACCTGGTATTTTGTATGTTTGATAGCATATTCAACACGAAAAATAGATATTAATGGCCTACGATAAATATAACGGTTATAACCTAGCTATTAAATTGGCGGGTATGACTAATATTAACTAATTTATGAAATATTTATATATATATACATACACACACACACACACACACACACACACACATAGACACACACACACACACAGAGATATATATATATATATACAGATATATACAGACAAATATATATATATATATATAAACATGTAATACTCAATATAAATAATTTATAAATGTTTAGTAAATGATCAATCAATTTTTAGTGAAGTGATTTTATTCTTCCAAAATATTTTTTCATCAAAAATTAATTTTTATTTATTTTCATGAAAATAATATTATAACAATTTTTTGAAAATTTTATAGAATTTATTTAATAAAATTTAATTTATTTTTTATTCATAATATTAAATGTAACGCCCCGAACCTAGTTACCCAGATTCGGTGCATTATTACATAACATTGTCATGATCACAAAAAAGATCAAATCTCGAAATACCGATTGGTTTAGTAGCCTTGGAAACACTAGATATATTCATAAGTCTTACATTACATCATAAAATGAAAAAAACTACTACAAAAACATATTGACTACATAATCCACACTCATATCCCCACATAATATCCCTGCAGGTCATTCATAATTTACTTCTTCACATCCTGGGAAAAATAAAACACATAAAAGGGGTGAGCTCAAATGCCCAGTAAGGATAACAATATAGCGTACACTTTCATAAATAAGAATAAACATTTAAGGCAATGTATAACTAAAACAAAAGCCTTTCAAACTTGAACTTTCAACATGGTATGGCATAAATAAAATGAAATAATTCCATTTACTTATTCACATGGATATTCTACTAATCGAATAATCACAGGCAAAATCAATAACCACTTTCATAATGTTGGAATGCATAATGCTGAACTTTAATTTCTTTGTCAAGGCCTCGTCCCAAGACCTTGGGGATAACTGTAACCGGAACCCAACCCGGAGTGCCTCTAATAACCGGACACCAACCCGGAGTGCCACTAATAACCGGACACCAACCCAGAGTTCCTCTAATAACCGGAGACCAAACCGGAGACCAAACCGGAGGGCTTACTTTTACCGGTCCCCAACCTGGAACATATTTGTCTAACACATTCATCTGAATGAAAGGTTGAAATATAAAATAAACATTCGGATTAAAAATAACTTATAAAATGTCAATACATTAAACAAAAACCATGAGTGACATAAGAATAACTTATCCACAGTCAAAAATATCACAAAACCTTCAATAAAATAGGGATGTTTTGTAACATAATAAATCAACTTCAAATAAGCTTAAAAGCCATCAAAGGATGTTGACATAGATGAAATCAAAACTATTTTAGAGAAATATCTGTTTTTTTAAATCATTTTAAAAGTAACATAATTATAAAATAATACATTCAATTTTAAAATATTCTTATAAGCTTGTAAGGGAAGCTTTGACGATTTTATAACGGCGGAAAATAACCGCACCCGCCATATAAGTTAAAAAAACATTCTTACCTTAATTATGTCGAAAAGGTTAAAAAGCACCTTGTTTGGAAAATGACAGAAATATTCCTTTATAAACCACTTATAAAAAGTCAAACAAGGGTATAAATGACTTTAACCCATATTCTTGTGAATAGTAAAAATGTTTTGAAATACATTTTGAAGAAACATGGATGTGGATGATAAAGAGATCCCAGTAGATTATTACGTATAAACAATCACGGATAATGAAGAGATTGTGAAATAACCCTTACAATTTGGTAACTTACGAAACATACAACCCATGAAAGAGGTATCATACGATGAATATGTAAATACACATAAATTAATGTGTATTACACAAAGAATATAATTATGGGCAGTACATACACCACACAAAAGGTAATGGTGGCAATATGGCATGAATCTCACGGGAATAAGGAGTGAGATGAAAACCTCTTACCTTGTACTTTTCCTTGGTTGGGGTAGGTTAACATCATGTATAATGGTGAAATAATTGCTATTAAATTATACAAGAATCATATATATTAATATGATATCATATATGATCTTTTAACATTGATTTGTTAATAATATCTTTGAATTATCGTCGTTTCGGGTGTTAACTTACTCGTTTTATTTTATATGTTT
This sequence comes from Viscum album, assembly GCA_963277665.1. NCBI lineage: Eukaryota > Viridiplantae > Streptophyta > Magnoliopsida > Santalales > Viscaceae > Viscum > Viscum album. The sequence goes on from OY728130.1 coordinate 412,268,665, forward strand.
TGTTACATAAGCCGTGTTTGTTATGGATAGGTTGTATATTATTCATATCCAAAATGATATCAAGTTCTTAAACATCATTTTTAAATCTTCAAATTATAATTATACTTGAATGGATACGATGGAGAATGAATCTCATCGCGTTCGTGGAGACGGTAGTCCGTACGTACGCACGAGCCACAATATCATTCTTTTGAAATAATATATAAATGGTTGTTATATCATATATAAAGAATCATTAACATGTTATATTTAGTATTTACATGAGTTACATATCATTATTATACCCATCCAAATAATAATATATTGAATAACAATTACACCACGACGTGGAGACGGTAAGCCGTACGTACGCACGTATGGTGACATGTTATTCAAAGGGTGGATAGAATACTGAATATGGTTGTACCATATTTATAATAACATCACAGTATATATATGATACTGGATTTATTATTTTAGAATGGTAATAACAAAGGAAGAAGAAGTGGAAGAAGAAAGGAACTCGGAAAAGTGTGGTGAAATCATTACCTCTTCTTCGGGTTCTTCCTTTTGATTTGATCAAAAGGGCTCATTAGGTTGGCTTTCTGATCAAAATAAGGCCTCTAGGTTGTAGTGAGGGAAGTTGGGAGAGTATTTGGGCAGAGTTTGGCCGAACCAAAGGGCTTTGAAGGTGTGAAGAAATGAGAAGGAGGAGTGCCCTTTTATAAGAGGGGTGAGGGGAACCTTTGGAAAAGCTAGAAATATTAATTTATAATAAATTCATATTCAGTTTATAAAGGCTCCACAGTTGATTATTTAAATTTTAAGGTGGGTATAGGTCAAAAAAAACTCAACCAATAGAATTTAGACAGGTTTGGGTACTTATATTAACCTTATCTTTAAGTATTAACTCTAAGTTAATTAGTTTCACTTTTACAATGTCTCTTTGTATTTTTATATTATATGGTTAATAAACTTACTATATACATCCAAGCGACCCCCAAGTGGTCCATTAATGAATAACCTATCATGATATAATTCTCTTGGCCGAACCTTAGATTTTTAAGAATTTAATATCAATTAATAATATAATATTGGTTTTAAGAACTCTTTTATGTCAATTTTGACACTATTCAATAGTTGATTTTTGTGAAACTCATAAAAGATTTATTACTTCGAAAAAAGTCAATTAAATCAATACTAATATATCATATTATTTTATAAAATTAGTTTAATTCATTAAAAGTTTCATATTATATTTATTTGGGTATTTATAATATCGATTATTTTAATTGTTCACTATTATAGTAATTAATTAACCATCATTGTGTCATTAATAAATTAATTTATTTAATGTCTAAAAATTATAAATAAAATATAAATATGTAGTAAATCTTGTTATCTTTCTAATTAATAATTAGAATCTAAAATCCAACATATATAACCCTATGTAAAAATTGTTTTTCTAAAAGATATATGCTTGTGTCATTTTTGTATTCATTTTAACTTAATTAAAATAAAGTGTCCCTATCACCTACAAGTGGCACCATGGGGTCCCAAAATCAACCCAAAGATGCCTATGGTAGAACATGTATCAACCAATAAGTCTAGGACACGTTTTAGGGTAATTTAGTATTATTATAATATTATTGTTTAACCCTTATTTACCGGATTTACCCTTAACCATGGTAAATAAAATATTTACCGCAGTAATTATTCAAAATCTCTAAAAATAAAAGTTACCTATTTACACAATTTGAAAATCCTGATTCCAAATATGGAATCCATTTTTCTAAATTCAAAACACATAAGTGGAAGAAATTAATTTAAAATTAATTCCCGCTGTCAAAACAAAAAACGTGTTTTTAAGAGATAATAACTATCAAAAGATTGACACTTGTTTATGTTCGGTTTAATTGTAAAATTATGTCCAATGACCAACATTATATTAAATGGAAAAAATATATTCTAAATATACTTTAAAACCACTCAAATTCATAATTTATCACTATTAATTATTTTGATTAAAAAAGTTGTTTTTAATTAAAATTTAGTAATTTTCACTATTCATCAAAATATGAAAGTTATCCGAAAAGTACCAAAAATTCACCTTAGACTAAATTCGATACTCCGAATCCAAAAATGATGTCCATTTTGAGAGATAAAATTTCTAAAATTTTAAAAGGTCAGTATTACTATTCATAACGGCTAGTTTGATTGGTTGTGGTGTGTTAGAACTCGAAGTTGCGTACAACACACGCTACTGTATTATTCAAAGGAATGCGTACCGTGGAAGCTTGGGATGTTTCATTTTAAATTTTTTGATGTCCCCCATTTAGTCAAAAAGTTTAAAATATTGTATTTAAAAAGGGTTCACTATTAAAAGTTGGTAAAAGTGAAATACTGAAAATGAATTTGTTCTTACATTATGTCTAAGAAACTCATAATATGGATTCTAAAATTAGAAGGATTATATAATGTTTAAAATTTAGTTAATACTATTCATAACCTCTTTTTAACGACTTTTTTGGTAAGTCATGGTGCGCTTGAACTCGGTGTTGCGTGTAGTGCAAGTTATTGAATTATTTTGAAGAAATAACACACTATGAAATCTTGGGGTGTTACATTCTCCCCTACTTCAATAAATTGCGTCCTCGCAATTTGAAATTGTTCTTCGAAAATAAAAGGTTGAAAATAGAAAATATATTTGTGGGAAAACCCACATCGGAAATTGGGTTACTAAAATTTAGTCTTAATCTGAGGAAAAGAGAAATGAAAGGGTCACCACCAAATTATGATCTCGATTAGGAGAACATTGGTGGAAATTAGAGACATATAATTGGAGGAAAAACGTAAATATTTATACGTAGTGATTGAGGTCATCAATCACAAACAAGTATAAAATTGAGGTCCTTAAACTCATCAATCTATGATGATTTGAAATACCATTGGTTCAAAAAAACATAGGGTATTGGGATAACACATTTTTGACGTTTCAAAATATCTTAGTTGAAATCCCACATCGAAAAATTAATTAATGAGGCCTCTATTTAAAATAAAGAGTGGAAAGTATGAAGATTACCGAAAATAACACATACTAGGGTTCCATGTAGGAAAATATGGATATGGAAGAGAAATCTAACCATCAATTATCTGATGGAGAGTGGTAGAGAACATGGCTATGAAAAGGCCAACAATCACAAAGCCATAAATTAGTGATGATTTAAGGTACCATCTAGGACAACATTTTTGATCTAAGTTCCTTTTATTAATGTTGAGGAATTTATTTATGAGATTGGTTAAGATCATAAGGATATATACTTACTTTATAATTAGAGTTTTATCCATTAATAAATTTCTATCACAAACTCATCTTTCACACTAAAAGATAATAGAACGTAAAAAAATTTCTATTTATACTATTCGTACAGGGTTCCAAAATAAATGAATTTATAATTCATCTACCAGATCTTTTAAAAAAAACTACATTATTTAATCCAGGACATCTCGTGGGCCAGTGGTAGGTGATACACCCTTGTCGCCCTTCGGTTGCGGGTTCAAGTCTCGCGGCCTTGCCGGTCGCGACAGGTTGCCGCCCGACCTCCGGGTTGTCCTTTTATGGCAATCCAAAATAATCCAAACTAGAACTATCCAAAATACTTCTGTCCAAACTCACAGTCCAACATTTATAAGGAAGGTAAACATAATGTAGATCCTTTTTACCCCGTAATAGCATATGAATACCTTCATCATGTATTCTTTTAATACACTGAAACATCCTGAATTACCATATTCCTTATTGATTACATTGATGCTCCCTTATTCCATATAGAATGCTGGATATACTTCATCAATCCAAAAATGTTTTAAACCCCAACAATGATGGAATATACAAATCATTAATCTGTTCCAAGGTAGTCAAGAATATCCAATATAATTTATCCAAAACAATCATGTATTATTCCAAAATCACTACCTCGGTATCAGAACTATATTATGGTTTATCATTCTCTCAACCATATATTTTCCAAAAATTTATCCTGCTATTGAGTCACTTTTCTTTGTTCCACACAATCTCAAGTCCTTAATGAAATAGTACTGCAGTGCAATCCTTATATACTCCATAATTATTATAACAAGTACATTGTTGATACAACACTCAATTGACATAATCAACATAAGAACTCTAATCATTCCTCTTCATCTGTGGTAGTATCATAACTTGATTATTATCCAATAGCATCATTTGCGGCATAGTCTGATGACTGGGACATAGGTTCGCGTAGTGTCTAAACTCCTTGAAAATGAAGCATTGTACATTTGAGACCATTTTCTTACCCTTGCAGTCACGTACTTTGTGCCCTTTTCCTCCACACTTATAACAAACTCTCATTCCTTTCAGGAAAGTTCCAGGGTGTTTCTTTCCACAGTTATCACATATGGGAAAATTCTTCTTTTCCCTCTTCCCTTTATCCATCTTTCTCTCTTCCATCCTTTTCTTCTCTTGCTTCCCTTCAAAGGCATAGGACTCAGTAAACTCTTTACATATCTTATCAACACATGATATTATTTCTTCATATGATGATAATACATGCGAGACTATTTCTCTTGTAAATTCTGGATTAAGACCATAAAATATATGATCCTTCTTTCTCTTTGTATCATGTGCATTGCTAGAGTTCTCATTACTTCTACTGGGCGCCATTTCTAAACAATGGCATACATTAGATTAGTTTATGAATAACAATACCTAATCCAAAACTTTTAAAACACATAACATAAATTAAATAGTTTATGGATATAATCCATAATCATAAAAATGTATCTTTTGAGGAAGTATATACTCATAAACCCTTCATAATGATTTGTAAATAAAATGAGAGTTATCCTAAGCATATCCCCCGGGAGTGTCGTAACCAAGAGTGCAGCAAGGCCCGTTGTCGTGCACCAGTTCCCGTTCGAGTCTAGCTCAAAGAGGAGTTTTCGGGTTTTACCCCTAGGTACATCTGTGCCAGAGCCGCCTCTACCTGCTCGTATTTAGATAGGGATGTATTGCTCGGAAAACTCACAAAATCTCTACAATACCAAAATTCTTGGAAGTTCTTCTATACTAATCCTCAAAGTTCATCTTAGGTCTACGTGCTCTAATCAGAGTTTATCTAAATCTAGCTTCCAACGTTTGTACTAAACTTCCTCTGATACCAACTGTAACGCCCCGAACCTAGTTACCCAGAGTCGGTGCATTATTACATAACATTGGCATGATCACAAGAAAGATCAAATCTCGAAATACCGATTGGTTTAGTAGACTTGGAAACACTAGATATATTCATAAGTCTTACATTACATCATAAAATGAAAAAAAAATACTAAAACAACATATTGACTCCATAATCCACACTCATATCCCCACATAATATCCCTGCAGGTCATTCATAATTTACTTCTTCACATCTTGGGAAAAATAAAACATAGAAAAGGGGTGAGCTCAAATGCCCAGTAAGGATAACAATATAGCGTAAACTTTCATAAATAAGAATAAACATTTAAGGAAATGTATAACTAAAACAAAAGCCTTTCAAACTTGAACTTTCAACATGGTATGGCATAAACAAAATGAAATAATGCCATTTACTTATTCACATGGATATTCTACTAATAGAATAATCACATGCAAAATCAATAACCACTTTTATAATGTTGGAATGCATAATGCTGAACTTTAATTTCTTTTTCAAGGCCTCGTCCCAAGACCTTGGGTCTAACTGTAACCGGAACCCAACCCGGAGTGCCTCTAATAACCAGACACCAACCCGGAGTGCCTCTAATAACCGGACACCAACCCGGAGTTCCTCTAATAACCGGAGACCAAACCGGAGTTCCTCTAATAACCGGAGACCAAACCGGAGGGCTTACTTTTACCGGTCCCCAACCCGGAACATATTTGTCTAACACATTCATCTGAATGAAAGGTTGAAATATAACATAAACATTCAGATTAAAAATAACTTATAAAATGTCAATACATTAAACAAAAACCATGAGTGACATAAGAATAACTTATCCACAGTCAAAAATATCACAAAACCTTCAATAAAATAGGGATGTTTTGTAACATAATAAATCAACTTCAAATAAGCTTAAAAGCCATCAAAGGATGTTGACATAGATGAAATCAAAACTATTTTAGAGAAATATCTATTTTTTTTTAAATCATTTTAAAAGTGACATAATTATAAATTAATACATTCAATTTTAAAATATTCTTATAATCTTGTAAGGGAAGCATTGACGATTTTATAACGGCGGAAAATACCCGCACCCGCCGTATAAGTTAAAAAAACATTCTTACCTTAATTATGTCGAAAAGGTTAAAAAGCACCTTGTTTGGAAAACGACAGAAAGATTCCTTTATAAACCACTTATAAAAAGTCAAACAAGGGTATAAATGACTTTAACCCATATTCTTGTGAGTAGTAAAAATGTTTTGAAATACATTTTGAAGAAACATGGATGCGGATGATAAAGAGATCCCAGTAGATTATTACGTATAAACAATCTCGGATAATGAAGAGATTGTGAAATAACCCTTACAATTTGGTAACTTACGAAACATACAACCCATGAAAGAGGTATCATACAATGAATATGTAAATACACATAAATTAAAGTGTATTAAACAAAGAATATAATTATGGGCAGTACATACACCACACAAAAGGTAATGGTGGCAATATGGCATGAATCTCACGGGAATAAGGAGTGAGATGAAAACCCCTTACCTTATACTTTTCCTTAGTTGGGGTAGGTTAACCTACTGTATAATGGTGAAATAATTGTTATTAAATTATACAAGAATCATATATATTAATATGATATCATATATGATCTTTTAACATTGATTTGTTAATAATATCTTTGAATTATCGTCGTTTCGGGTGTTAACTTACTCGTTTTCTTTTATATGTTTTGTTACAAAAGCCGTGTTTGTTATGTATAGGTTGTATCTTATTCATATCCAGAATGATATCAAGTCCTTAAACATCATTTTTAAATCATCAAATGATAATTATACTTGAATGGATACGATGTAGAATGAATCTCATCGCGTTCGTGGAGACGGTAGTCCGTACGTACGCACGAGCGACAATATCATTCTTTTGAAATAATATATAAATGGTTGTTATATCATATATACAGAATCATTAACATGTTATATTTATTATTTACATGAGTTACATATCATTATTATACCCATCCAAATAATAATATATTGAATAACAATTACACCACGACGTGGAGACGGTAAGCCGTACGTACGCACGTATGGTGACATGTTATTCAAAGGGTGGATAGAATACTGAATATGGTTGTACCATATTTATAATAACATCACATTATATATATGATACTGGAGTTATTATTTTAGAATGGTAATAACAAAGGAAGAATAAGTGGAAGAAGAAAGGAACTTGGAAAAGGGTGGTGAAATCATTACCTCTTCTTCGGGTTCTTCCTTTTGATTTGATCAAAAGGGCTCCTTAGGTTGTCTTTCTGATCTAACTAATGCCTCTCGGTTGTAGTGAGGGATGTTGGGAGAGTATTTGGGCAGAGTTTGGCCGAACCAAAAGGCTTTTAAGGTGTGAAGAAATGAGAAGGATGAGTGCCCTTTTATAAGAGGGGGGAGGGGCACCTTTGGAAAAGCTAGAAATATTAATTTATAAAAAATTCATATTCAGTTTCTAAAGGCTCAAAAGTTGATTATTTAAATTTTAAGGTGGGTATAGGTCTAAAAAAACTCAACCAATAGAATTTAGACAGGTTTGGGTACTTATATTAACCTTATCTTTAAGTATTAACTCTAAGTTAATTAGTTTCACTTTTACAATGTCTCTTTGTATTTTTATATTATATGGTTAATAAACTTACTATATACATCCAAGAGACCCCCAAGTGGTCCATTAATGAAGAAACTATAATGATATAAGTCTCTTGGCCGAACCTTAGATTTTTAGGAATTTAATATCAATTAATAATATAATATTGGTTTTAAGAACTCTTCTATGTCAATTTTGACACTATTCAATAGTTGATTTTTGTGAAACTCATAAAAGATTGATTACTTCGAAAAACGTTTATTAAATCAATCCTAATATATCATATTATCCTATAAAATTAGTTTAATTCATTAAAAGTTTCATATTATATTTATTTGGGTATTTATAATATCAATTATTTTAATTTTTCACTATTATAGTAATTAATTAATCATCATTGTGTCATAAATAAATTAAATTATTTAATGTCTAAAAATTATAAATAAAATATAATTATTTAGGAAATCTTTTTATATTTCTAATGAATATTTATAATCTAACATCCAACATATATAACCCTATGTAAAAATTGTTTTTCTAAAAGATATATGCTTGTTTCATTTTTGTATTCATTTTAACTTAATTAAAATAAAGTGTCCCTATCACCTACAAGTGGAACCATGGGGTCCCAAAATAGACCCAAAGATTCCTATGGTCGAAAATGTATCAACCAATAAGGCTAGGACACGTTTTAGGGTAATTTAGTATTATTATAATATTATTTTTTAACCTTTATTTACCGGATTTACCCTTAACCATGGTAAATAAAATATTTACCGCATTAATTATTCAAAATGTCTAAAAATAAAAGTTACCTATTTACACAATTTGAACATCCTGATTACAAATATGGAATTTATTTTTCTAAATTAAAAACACATAAGTGGCAGAAATTAATTTAAAATTAATTCCCGCTGTCAAAACAAAAAGCGTGTTTTTAAGAGATAATAAATATCAAAAGATTGACACTTGTTTATGTTCGGTTTAATTGTAAAATCGTGTCCAATGACAAACATTATATTAAATGGTAAAAATATATTCTAAATATACTTTTAAACCACTAAAATTTATAATTTATCACTATTAATTATTTTGATTAAAAAAGTTGTTTTTAATTAAAATTTAGTAATTTTCACTATTCATCAAAATATGAAAGTTATCCGAAAAGTACCAAAATTTCACCTTAGAATAAATTCGATACTCCAAATCCAAAAATGATGTCCATTTTGAGAGATAAAATTTCTAAAATTTTAAAAGGTAGGTATTACTATTCATAATGGCTAGTTTGATTGGTTGTGGTGTGTTAGAACTCGAAGTTACGTACAACACACGCTACTGTATTATTCAAAGGAATGCGTACAGTGGAAGCTTGGGATGTTTCATTTTAAATTTTTTGATGTCCCCCATTTAGTCAAAAAGTTTAAAATATTGTATTTAAAAAGGGTTCACTATTAAAAGTTGGTAAAAGTGCAATACTGAAAATGAATTTGTTCTTACATTATGTCTAAGAAACTCATAATATGGATTCTAAAATTATAAGGATTATATAAAGTTTAAAATTTAGTTAATACTATTTATAACCTCTTTTGAATGACTTGTTTGGTAAGTCATGGTGCGCTTGTACTCGGTGTTGCGTGTAGTGCAAGTTATTGAATTATTTTGAAGAAATAACACACTATGAAATCTTGGGGTGTTACATTAAAATTCACTTTGGGTGATTTGTTATTATTTTTTTGGAAAATATTGATTTTTCCATGAATAGTGAAATATATTATTTTTTGTAAAAAATGCCATTTATTTTTAATAAATTAAGTAATTTAAAAGTCCATTTATGTTTTTAATATAATTTCATGTAAAATAAGTATTATTTAGTTATATTTAATACAATTAATTATATTTTAATCATTATTATATTGTATTTTAGTATAAGTTTGTTTTTGGGTTTAAAAAGGGATTTTTCTGAAAAATGTTTTAATGTACATAATGTTTCTAAATTTTAATTAATTAAAAGAACCTATAATTGGGAATTATTTATATTAAACTTATATATTATATATCAATAAATATTAATTTATATTCATACAATGATTATTATTAGGGAAAGAGTTAATATTTGTGCCTAAAAAAATGAACTTCTCGAAAACCCATTTTTCACCACGTCTATGGGTTTTGTTTTAAATTTAATTTTTTACACTTAAGTGAATTAAATTTGAAAAAAATGGATTCCATATTTGTAATTCTAATAATCTATAATTTATAATTATGTAAACATAATTATTACCAAAATGAATAGTGAAAATAGTATAAATTATTGACCATGGTTAAGGTTAAAAACCATTTTACTAGGGGTTAAACTAAAAAGATAAGGGTTAAAATGATCTAAAAACTTCTCAAAAACCAATTTTATGGACATATTTATACATTATATCTTTTATTTTTCAGAATTTAAAATTTTTGAAAATTTTGGCATGAAACAAAACATGGGTGGAATTGAATCATTTCATAAAATTACAAGTGTTCCACTCACCTAACTTATAAATGGATACCCCCTATCATCTCTTATTTATAGCTTCACAAAAAAAATTTAGTAACAAATACCTTCCAAAATTAATTTAAAAATTTAATCCTCTCATCCTAGAAGCCTTATTTTTGTCATAAATCAAACATAGTAATGCTTTATTGAAAACTTAGGGAGGATACTCGAAGAAGAGGTAATGTTCTTCAATGAGAACCTTTATTTTTTTTATATTTATACACCTACTTAAATTTTTATTAAACCATGATGATATAATAACCTCATTATATTCTATATACTATGATGTTTTTATAATATGATAATTACCTACAACCATCTCTACTTCTATCAAATGGGTTACAAAATTATCATTCGAGTGTATGACAGACTACCACCTTGTGATCCGATGTCATTCATTCTTCAATTACCACCTTTAATAGTTGGGAATGATAATGGATATACTATATGTATATATATGATTTTTATAACATATATAAACCTTTGTAGTAATTATTTAATATATATCTTTTTACCTTTTATTTATTAGGAGATACGATAACATCACTCGTGTATACGACGAACTACCGCCTCACGAAGCGATGTGATTCGAATTTCACTAAAACTTTATGTGAAAGGTGATAAAGATACATTTAATGGTTATATGTGATATAAATGACATAATTTTGGTATTAATTACATATTCATATTTATTTAAATACAATGTATCATTTTTACCTTTTCACTCTCTTGAAGATGATAACATTGTTCGTATACGTGTGGACTACCACCTTCACGAAGCGATGTGAAACTATTTTTATAACCAAACAAAATGGATGATATTTATAAGTATGTTAAATGGTATATATGATATTATTATCATTATTTAGATATTATATATTACTTAGTTTCTTTCTATAATGATCATTGGAAAATGGAAACATTACTCATACTTATGCACGACTTACCGTCTCCATGATTGTATCACACTTAATTTTTCTTAACCACATTTCATGATTTGTTTTAAAAGTATAATTAATTCATAAATATGATAATAATTTAATTATAATTATTTTTTATATTTTTAAATTATGACCACTTTTATTATAGTCAACCTACCGAATCCATTTTGACAGATAACTTGAATATGGTCAAAACATCCGATGTAAAATTAATAGATTAATTAATTGTACATAACATTGTAATAATGATATAAAAGTAATAATAAAATTAAAAAAGGTTATAAAGAATGTAAATAATAAACATAAGTTTATTATTCAATAATATAAAGGCACCTATGACAAGTCTAACTCAAGGTAAGGGACTTCATCTCAATTTCCCTTCACTAAGGTATTTTTTCATGTTATTCACCTACATTCTTTTAAGATGTGTATATACATACCATTTTAAATATAATTTTAGGAATTAATTTATTCTCATAGTATTTTATGTTTTTTAATGCTATCATTGCATGGGGATCATGATTAAAATATTTCAAGGGTGATAAGGGACATTTTAAAAAAACACTATTTTAAAGTTTTCTTTCAAACTCTTTCTTTTCCACATCCATGATTTTAAAATAATTGTTTGAAAATTATTATATTTAAATAAAATATTTCTATAGTACATTTTATGTCTATTTTTTACTTTATTTTAAAATGTTTTCAGATGGAATATTTTTACATGTTTTATACGAAATGTTTTGACAAACAATAAAAATAATGTTTTATTCTTAACGTACACAATGAAAATGAATATTTTGAAATTGTGGTCATTATTTTATTTCAATATTACATTAAAATATTTCATGTTTTCTTTAATAAAAAAATATTTCCAGTTTTCTTGGTATTTTGGTATTGAAAATGGGTTTTAAGAGAAACATGTATTTTTATCTAAAAGTGTTTTTTATATAATTTTAAAAGATCCTTTCAAAGGGTTTTATAATGAAAGTGTTTTATTCATGATATGTTATTGGACAATTATATGAAACATGTGATCTTGGAATATCTTATATGAAGGTTTGAGCCCCATTATATCTCATAGGTGATCCAAATATTGATTATACAAAGGGTTTTGGCCTAGTATGGTGCATGAAAAATAGGTGAGCTCGATATAGCTTATACGAAGAGAGAGCACCATTATATATCTTTAATGAAATTGGTAATTATTATATAGAAAGTCATCCATATAGTTATTCTAATTATTATGTTTTTTAAATGGTTTTATGAATATGTTGCTCTAAGTCACCAAAATGGGTTCTTAATTACTTTTTATGGGGTTTAAAGGGTTTATTTGAGAAAAATGTGTGTTTTTTTCATGTGAAAAAGTTTTATTTCATACAATCAAAGAATATATAAGGTAAAAGAAAACATTCAAGGAGTTTTCCTATTTTTCAATGGACTAATGGGTTTCATTATTTTTATGCCCCTTACTGAGTTTTTTGTGCTCATCCCACATTTTAAAATGTTTTTCACTTTATTTAAAAATTGGTAATGGAAAGAAAAAAAAGATAAGTTGAAAGTCATGAATAATTCCCTTAAAAAGAAATAATGCATTATTTTAAATGTATTTATATTATTGGATAAATTTATACTAATCAAATGTCTCCAATTTTTATTTTATGGTATTGTTATGCATGATTTATAGCTTCATTCTCAAAATCTCTAAACTTGAAAAGATCCTAAAAAGTAAGAGAATGAATTCTTAACTTAAATCTCAAGATTATGTAATGTTTAAGGCTAGCATATGTGTGATCTATTGAGTTCATGGATCTTATTTATGGGGACCAGTCAGTGAAAGAGTATGCCAACTATTTTTCTGAGCTAGTTCGGTATGCCCCTAAAATCGTCTCTAATGAGAAGATGAAGGCTCATAGGTTTGAGAAATGGTTGCAACCAGAGATTTATTATCAGTTTTTTTATGTCTAAGAATCATGCTGAAGTGGTTGACTAAGCTGGTATGGTGGAGATTGACTGCAAGGGAAGTTCTAGTGCCTCTGGAGCCATATTCGAGATGGGAAGTGGTAGTTTGTTGAGAAATAAGAGGAAGAATGAGGAATAAGGGAAGAAGGGAGGTGAAATGTCATTCGATCCTTCTAGGAGGACTTCATATTTGGCTTTTGATGCAGGGTCCATTATGTGCCACCAGTGTAGGAAGGCGGGACACACTCATCCCACTTGCATGTATCCTCCCAATTCCAATCAATGATGTGGTGTGTTGGGTCACTTGAAAATATTTTTTAGAGATAGACATTGTTATATGGGAGGTGCGGGATCAGTGGCTACTAGGGTAATGATAGCTCAGTCAGAACTGTCCAGCATAGTGGGATCTTAGTTTGGTGGTCGAGGAGGTAGGACTGAGTCTTCTTTTGGTTAGAGTCAACTTAGAGCAGAGCCATAGACCATTGGTTGTGGTTAGACCCAGTATGATACCAAGCTCTTTCATGTCGTGGAGAAGGCACCAGTGGGATAGGATGCAGGGCCTTCGACAGTTCAAGGTACCATTTTGATTACATATTCTTTAAATGCGATTATTCTTTATAATGGTCTATTTGTGTATTTTATATCTAATTTTCTTGTGAACCTTTTGAATTTTAAGACTGAGCTTTTGTCTGTTACGTTGGAGTTGGTGACGCCGTTGGGAAAGAAGAAGGAGCAGGGTCTCAAGTGCCCATCATGTGCGCTTTCCGTATCAGAGGTTGAGATATAATGGGGTTTCTTAGTGCTGGATATGAAAATGTTTGATGTGATCCTTGACATGGACTAAATGGTACATTTATAGGCACACATTGATTATTATCGGTGGCAAGTTAGTTCCATGGAACCTGATGTAAGTGATTAGTTTTTCCTTAGAGAATGGGATCCTTGGCCAGGTCATGTCAGACCTACTTTCCTAGATTTGGATAATATTTTGTTTCAATGTTTTTCGCTCATGCTAGATGGGTATGGTAGTTCTTATGAGGATGGGCTACCTCACATATTGGATGAGTTCCCGGAATTATTCCTAGATGTTTTTTCAGGGCTACCCTCTGAGCGGGACGTGAAGTTTTCAATCGATTTTGTGTCAAAAAACAAAAACAGTATCTCTTACCTCATATCACATGGCCCCCACCAAATTGATGGGATTAAATATACAAATGGAAGATTTTGAATCTAAAGGCTTCATTAGCCTAAGTTTCTCTCCTTGGTCCACCCCTATTTGTTTCATGAAGAAGGCTAATGGATCTCTCTAGTTATGTGTCGACTATCAGAAGCTTAATAAGGAAACCATCAAGAAAAAAATACCATTTTCCCCAGATTTATGATTTTTTTCAACCAGCTGAAGGGGGTGAAGTGGTTCTCTAGGACTTATTTGAATTCAGGTTACCACCAAGTTAGGGTGAATGAGTCAGATATTTCGAAAACGTCTTTCCATAGTAGGTACGACATCTTTGAGTATTTGGTTATGCATTTCAGATTAACAAATTCTCTGGTGGTCTTTATGGAACACATGATTAGGGTGTTCCACAAGTATCTCAACACCTTTTTGTGGCATTTATGAATGAAATACTAGTATACAAAAAATATAAAGAGGAGTATGAGAGTCATTTGAGGATTGTTCTTAGAACCTTGAGGGATCATCATCATTATGCATAGATATCAAAATACACTTTCTAGATCAAGAAAGTGAAGTTTCTGGGCCGTGTTGTATCAGAGTAAGGGGTTTTGTGGTTATTTCATTGGAACAGCTGAAGAATGTGTTAGAGATCAAGATATTCCTTGGACTAGTGGTGGTATTAAAGGTGGTTCATTCGATATTTCCCATGACTAGCATCCTCTATGACCACACTCACCTAGAATGGGGTGAAGTTTGAATGGAGCTTGGATTATCAAGCATCCTTTGAAAAGATAAAGCAGTGGTTGACTACCACACCCATGTTGATATTATTAGAATGAGGAAAGGGATATGTAGTTTACTAAGACACTTCTGGTATGGGCTCATGTGTGTGCTTATATAGGATGATCACATGGTGGAATGTGGCTCTCACCAACTCTGAACACATGAGAAGAATTACCCGAATCATGATTTGTAGTTAGCATCAGTGATGAACTCTCTAAAGACATGACGTTACTACCTCTTCAAGGAGAAGTTTGTGGTCTACTCTAATCGTAAGATCTTGTCTTTTATCTTCTCATAGAAGGATCTCAATCTAAGGCTGTGTCATTGGATCGAAAATCAACAGGGGTTTGAATTTGATATTTTCTATACCCTGAGCAAGGGTAATGTGGTGGGTGATGCATTGAGAAGAAAAGTTCCAGTGAAGGATTTGTGGAAGTCCTGAGATGAGTGGACATTGATGGGGATATTTTCCTAAATTCACTTAGAGACCAAGGAGATCAGTGGAGGTGCATTTCTGGTGAGTGTGTAGTTGGCAACATATCTTCTAGAGCTGGTTCAGTGGGAGTAGCCTGGTGATGAGTCATGTTAGTGAATTATTCAATTTATTCATGGTGGGGAGACATACTAAAATCAGGAATTGTATCCAAATGAAATTCTATGTTTTAAAGACCGTTTTGTAGTTCTGTTAACTTTGAGGAATATGGTGATGCAGGATAGCCACCAGTCTCAATGGTACATTCATCCTGAGGATACCAAGATGTTTTATTATGTGCTTTGGCAGTTCTTGTGGCCAGTTATGAGATGTTACGTAGCTGAATTTGTATTGATATTCTATACTTTTTAGAAGGTGAAAGTAGAGTATCAAAACCCCTCTGGTTTGATTTAGATATTACACATTCCTACTCGGAAGTGGGATGAGTTCGACATGGATTTCAGTATTGGATTACCATGTAAACATCAAGGAGGGAATGAAATTAGGGTAGTGATTGGATGTTTGACCAAATCAGCCCACATTATTCTAATCAAATATTCAATGAAGGTGGATGAGATGGGATAGTTGTATGTTTAGGATGTGGTCAGGTTTTATGGTGTGATGTCAGCAAGTGTTTCTGATAGATACCCCCACATTACCTCTCAGGTCTAGGAAGGCCTTAAAAGAGAATTGGGGTTATATAGAAAAATGAGTATGACATACTAGCCTCAAACAGATGGTCAGATAGAGAGGGAAAACCATATTCTGGAAGACATACTCTGTGCATGTGTCTTGGATTTTGGAGGTTTGTGGGATAACCATTTGGGATTGGTTGAATTTTCATATTATAAAAATTACCAACCCTCTATTTGAATGGATCCCTTTATGGTGTTGTATGGTTTCCCTTGTTGGTCTCCGTTTTGTTGAGCTTTGGTAGGTGAGACCTCACTTTTTGGAATTGAGCCTTGTGAAAGAGACATCTGAGAAATTCAAGCTGATCAGGTAGTAGTTATTGACATACCAGATTCTCTAGATGTTTTATTCCAATTAGAGGCATTGGAACCTAGAGTTTTCTATGGGTGATTAGGTATTCCTGAAGTAGCCCCTCATCTGGGTCAGCGTCGTTTGGGGAAGTAAGGAAAGCTAATGTCGAGGTATGTCATACCCTTTAAGATCACCGAACATATTGGTAGGGTGGAATAAATGTTATATTTTCCTTCTCATTTAACATCGATTCATGATGTGTTCCACGTCTCATAGTTGAAGAAGTGTAATCAAGATCCGTCTCATGTGTTGAATTGGGAAGAGTTAGAGTTGGAGCCCGATTTAGCAGTGCTGGAATGGCCAATACGGATAGTGGATTCCCATGTGAAGGAGCTTGGTTGGAAGTCCATTCTAGTGGTCTGTGTATGTTGGCATCATGGGGGTGATACACATGAGACTTGGGAGTGGAAGGCTTGGGTCGAGCAAGAGTAACCGTTTTTTACGATCAGGTTTCTGGTTGACTTTTCAAGGGTGGAATGTTTTCATAGTGGGAAAAATTGTCACATATGTGATCTCATTATCAGGTATTCCTCTACTTTTTTCTATCTTTCACCATTTATTTCCCTATTATTTTTGGAGAAAAATGGAGGATTTTGGGTGGACATGACCCTATACATGGTGGGCACATGATTAGTAGTAATTGTGTGCCCACCCTAGGAAACCGTGCGATAAGGGATAGAACCTACAACATGGCCTCCATACAACCATGATCCTAGGCCCAGGTAATCGTGTGGAGGTCTCTGTATAAACAGAATGGTCTGCATGGTTACCACACAATTTCCAAAACAGTGAGGACTAACCGTGCAGATCTGCCAGCACAATAATTTTTTTCCCTATTTCTCTCTTATCTCAGGTTTAACCCCCAAAACACATCGTTTCTCTCCTCACTCATGACTTTTCACCCAAGGAACACCTCTCCCCCCTACCACCTCCCTTGGAACTCCATTTTTGATCTACATTTTGTACGATTCCTCCTCGGTTGTTCAAGTAAGTGCCTGCTCTCCTTGATTTCTTCTCTATTGTAGGGTTTCTTCTCTTCTTTTAGGGGTTTCGTCTTCTCCAGCCCTAGGGTTCCATTTTTTAGGGTTAAATTTTTATGTTCTTAGTTATATCTTTTGGTTTAGGTATTGAACTTTCTTCCCCGTGGTGCGGTTGAGGTGTGATGGGAGTTTCACATCAGATTTTGGGGATTTCTACACAAAAGGTAGGTGGTTCTATGCTTAAACACTGATTTATTAATTTATTTGGATTTATTATATTCTTTAATATGTTTTATAATTTATAAATGGGGTGAAAAAGTATTTTTTGAAGCAAATTGATATGCAATTGATTTTTAAATGAAATTTTCATGTGAAATTGGTGTATTCATGAGGAGATACCTTGTTGTGCTCTTTTGAAATGTTTTATGGGTTGAGTAAATGTCTTATTAAATCATGCATATGATGAGAACCATGGTGGAAAATGGTTTTGGTGTGCATTTGAATTTCAAAAGGGGCTTTAGGTATGAAAATGGTAACTTTTGTGTGTGTAGTTCCTTGTTTGGCTTGTGAAATATGGGAATGATGTCTTATATAAAATGTGAAACTTGATTGATCACTATGAGAATCCCAACTACCAAGGAGGGAAGACTAGGATTATCATTCATGGGATACAGAGGTGGCTACAATATGGTTTCACTTAGCCATATTGACGATGACAACACTAACTAAATATTGATGTTGATCGAAGACCACTAGATGCTTTGGATGTTTCTCCTCTCTATTGTCCCATGCATGAGAATGTAGTTGGTTGTGGTTCTTATACCAATCTTCATTGAGACGTGAGGTTCTTAGGTCCCATTACTAGCTAGTTTCCATAGGGCCTCTCCCATGGTTTGTTATCATTGACTATGATGCGCTTATCATCATTATATGGTGTGGATTTGGGTTACTTTAAAGGTGAAAGTGTTTTCATTTAAAATTGATTTCCTTTTGAAATTGTTTTCATTAAAACTGATTTCTCTAAAATTGTTCTAGTATTTTTACTTTCTCATTTAATTTAATCGAAAAATTCATTTTTCATTCAATTCTTAGAGCATGGAATCCGTTTGGGTGTCATCCTATTGGAAACTAATGACACCCTGCATACACCTTTGGGTGTAAGCAAACTTGGTCATGTTTGATACAGTCAAGGGTAAATCTTTTGGTGATGGTAGTTCAGGATGCTAGTGACCCTCTTGGGTGGTGTTGTGGCGATGGCTTGAGGGAGAAGTTCCCCCTGCCTTGGGGTAGTGTTTGGAGATGGTTTTTGGTCCTTTATTTTTTAGTATCTTTCCTTTGTTTTTAGTTCGAACTTGTAGACTTAAACTTAGAACTTTGTAAATGCTTTTTTGATTTTGATTTCCAGCTTTGGTTTATTTTATATGATTGGTTGTTTCATGATTGTATGTTCAGGTAAATAGTTCTCACTTGTTAATATTTATACCTAGGCAATTGTGCCAGCCTCTAGGGATTAGGTACTCCCTTCATGCCTTGCCATGGAACAGGTCAGGCACCGGTTCAAACGATGACCTGACTTAGTTTGTGATAAATCAACTAGAATATTAACAAGTTATTGGAACCAAATTGATTTGGAAAAATAATATTGATGATTCTAGATATATAATAACGAATATGGATTTAAAAGTGGGTCAATATTATAGTTAATAGGAAGTCATTGACTATGGGGAGACTTTTTCTTTAGCTACTATATTGAAATCTATTTGAATACTTTTGTAATATTCTAATCATAATTATTTTAAGTTATATTAGATGGATCCAAAGATAAGTTTTCTAAATAGGTTTATTTTAGAAAAATATTTATATAAGTAAACTCCTAGGATTTTATCATGAGAAAAAAATAAATCAAGTTTTCAATATTATTAAAACCCCATATGGTTTGAAATAAGAATCACATGTATATTATGTGATAATTTCAAAGTTTCACTTACATAATGAGTGTGTAAAAATAATGTTGGATCATGAAATAATCATAAAAATTTATTATAAACAATTTTTATATTATATATTTATATAGTTGATATCATATTTAGATCATCTAGTGATTCTATTTGTAAAGAGTTTTCAAATTAAATGACTAATCAGTTTGAGATGAGTCATATGGGAGATCTCTAGGTATTTTTTGGATTTTATATTTATCATAGAAATGATTGTATTATATTAAATGAAAGTAATTATTATAACTAATTATTAAATAGTTTAGGCTTGGATTCAAGTAATATCTTGAGTACACCAATGAGTATTTCATATAGATTGGATGAATAAATGACTGGTGAGTCAGTTGATCAATTTTTTTACTATAATGGTTAGGAGTATACTATATCTAACAAAAAACTCACTAGATCACATGTAAAATGTGTGTATGTGGGGTAAATTTTAGTAACATCCTAAAGAAAAAATTTAAAATATTTATGAATTATGTGAAAGTTATAATAAATCTTGGGCTGTTTTATCCTAAAAGGAAATATTTTAAGTTGATGATGATTTATTTATATTCATACTTGTGTGGATAGAAGGTTGATAGGAAGAATACAAGTTGAAAGTGTCACATTATTATTAAAAGTAATGTTTCATGATGTTATAAGAAATAAAACATTGTTACTTCAACAACTTAAGAGTAAAGATATATAGCAACGACTAGTTTTTGTGTTCAAAGCTTATTAATTATGAAAACATTATCCAATTTTTGAATCAATTAGTATATAATTCCCATTCCATGCGAAAATTATTTAGCTCTATCAATATCTAAGAATATTATTCATCATTTTCAGACCAATCAAATTGAATTAATGTATCACTTAATTTAGAACATGTATAGAAATTGGATATTACTTGAGTTTTTTTTATTGAAGATAAAGTGACTGATATATTTACTAAATCGGTAGATGGATAAAAATTCAAAAAATATATTGGAATGATGGATATTTGATGTAATTATAGTTCAATTAAAATAATTTTAATTATATTCAATGTTTATAGAATTTTATTGATTCTTAGTGTTAATAATACAATGTTGTCTGCCTCATAAATTAAGGAAGTGATATCTTGAGTATGATGTCTGTATATGCAATTAAGAGTGTGTTATCTTCATTGATAGAAGTGTCAAAGAACAACAAAAATAATAACTTCTCAAAATAATTTTCATTAGATCATGAGAAATCAAAAAATTCTCAAAAAATTCCTATATTAGCTATGTTGAATACATTAACACTCAATACTTTATGAATTTTAAATACATGAATACATCAGTACTCAACACTATTTGAAAACAGAATGCGAAATGTGCTTGATAAAAATTCTATCAAAAGAAAAAACAAATAATATAATTACTTTTGAATACTATCTTAATATGTGACATATATTATTTCACACTTGATAATTTTTTAACTCCTAACTGAGTTTAAATAACATCTCAAAGCATGATTTTTCCCTTTTACCATCGATTATCATTAAATTAATTAGATGGTACATTTTTAATTTTAATTTTATTTTCATATCATTGAAAGGAACTTTTTAAGAGTAATATTTTTATTTGAATATGATTTATAAATCCATATTATTATTTATGATTATTCTATTTAAATGTTTTCATATTTGAACATAAGAAAAACTAGGTCAAGTTCTTTCTTCTATTTTGTTTATTTTTTTTGTTTTCATTTAGTTTCTAGCGTAAATAAGAAATAAATGTCTTTTATGATTAAATAACCTACCATAAGTCTTCCTAAATAAGAAACACCTATATATACTCCTATTGGAGAAGGAAAATAGGATTTTGATGTCACTTACCTTGAAAAAGAGTTCTTTAAAGAAGAATTCACCTTCTAAAACCCTAAGGAAGTGTTTCATTATATGTAAATATTTTCATGATAAGTGTATGAATAAATTATTCTTGTTTGTAATAATGATCTAAATAGGATGGGATGAAGTTTCTAGACTTACGTTATGAGATATTGTGAAAATCTTGAAGTTATTATAATTTTTTAACCATAGAAGTGTAGGGGTTTTATACCAATTTCATGGATAAAAAGAACACATTTAATAGGATAAATTCAAGGTAGAATGATGTTTATATTAAGGTAACTTCAGTAGAAGTTGTTGGGGTGTTTTAGATAGGATATTTTAGAAATTTTGGAACTATCATTAAATTGTTATTATAAGAAAATGAGTTTTCTATTGAAGACATTCAAAATGTGTTAGTCAGTTAATCTAGTTTTGACCTATCAAGAATGATTTAGTTAAATTATTAAAATATGTTTATTAATAAAATTATTCAGTTGATAGTAACACCAATATTGAGATATTATGATCATATAATGATGTAGGATGTGTACTTGTTCAATTTCATATTGTTTACAAAACTAATCAATTTGACTAGGGTGATATTGGTAATGGTCAATTCCATATAATTTGAAAAAATAAGAGTTAAAAGTCATTTAATACATGGTTGATTGAGGAAAAAGTTACTTTATAGACTATATATTATGATGGTTAAGTTAACCAGAGAGTTTCCTAGATAAGGGAATTTTATAGGGGAGGGTTATCTTGTGAACATTTACATCCCATGGGATCCATAGAGTAAAACTTATCTTGATAACCTACCAAAAATATTTAAGAATTATTGTACTTCAGAATACCAAAAATATCCTAAATAAGAATCCAAACTAGAGTTTAGAACCATTTCTGCATAAAGGGTAGTAATAGTTTCATCACAAACTCCACAGAATGAAGGGTGTGAGAATTAGAAAAAAATCCGGAACCATAAGTATTAGAGAATATCATTTCAAAGACTTATTTTAATAAAAGGATAACTAAGGTTAAGGAGAAAGTAAATTATTTGGGGACATATAATTTCAATAACTCGATAAATAGGGTAATTTAATATAGAATACTAAGAAGAATATCTATGTTACTCTTCATAGACGTAGATTCAACATAGAGGCTTCATTCATGGAGTTTTGACTACTAAACAAAGTTGTGATTCAGATTGTGAATTTCATTTATTCATAACATGAATCTGATAGAAAAGTGACACTATACCTCAATTTAGAAATGGGGAATTAAGGATTCATCCACATAGTCCTTTGTATCTAGTTTCGAAGGCATCCAACTCTAAATCTTAATAATCACAAAAGGATAAAGTTGAGGATATTTAAATTCAAGTTTCATAGAAACCATAGGAATATAAATTTTATATTGAATTATTTCAAAAGGATAAAAATTTATAGAAATAAAATTCTCCACAATTACCATGATCTAAACCTTATGATTATTTTAATATTACTAAGAATGTTTAGACTGGAGGTGAGACTCTGAAGGACAAGGATGAGAAGGAGAAACTGAAGGTTTTAAAGGCTAAGAAATATAAATTTATAGATAAATTTTAATAGTATGATAAGGCATCATTTAGAAACATTTAAATACTAAGGATAAATCTCCCATTCAAGAATAATAATCCAAGTGTCGCTCTTATTATTGAATAAAATAATGAAAATTAAGAGATTATTACCACTCAACCAATTACGACTTCAAGGGTTTAGTTGACATCATCAATGTTATACTATTAATCTCTAGATAAATTTATAGTAAAAAATATCCTTAAAATAACACAATAGTATATAATAAACTTAAAAATTAGACCACCTTGACCAAATGAAATACATCACCACTTTATTGAATGTTTTAATGAAATAACTTCAAAACATCATCCACAAAGTGCAAGCGTTCTAGTTGAAACCACCTCAACTTCAATCTCAACTACTCGATATTTACTAGTTTTTGAAGTTATAGATAATTTTATTGAAGAATTTATAGTTTCCAAGGAGTTATAAACTTCATTTGTTAACACTATATCCAAAGGCTTATAAAAATATAGAGTTAAAACAAAACTGAATAATAGATCTAAGAAAAAGGGTTATTAAACCTAATTATTTAACATTTTTTAATTTTTTTGTTATTACTATTTTATTTATTACTATATTAAATTAATAATTTTTATGTTTAACTATTCATTCATTTATTTTTGTTTGATAAGTTTAAATGGAGTGATAATGAATTATTGAGTGTAATGATTGTCTTATATAATGAGTGTTTCAAGAGTTTATTTTTGTAAAATATTATCTTTTAATTCTAGTAGTTTATTATTTTATGTTCTATTTGATTATATTTTAATTATAAAAAATGAGTGTTTTTTGGGTCCATAGACCAATAATTTATTTTTTTTTATAAATGAAACAATTGAAGTATTTATTTATATCTATGTTATTTTTATTTTTAGTATTTTAGTTTGTAAGTGTTTTATGATAAAGGGAGGCTGATACTCACATTAGAAGTTTAACAAATTATAGAATGAATAAAATCTATTTTATAAACTTCTACTATACTATAGTTGAAACATCCTATATTTTAAGATAATACTATTATATAAATGTAGCGTAAGAATCATTATGATCACTAGTTTTTGTAAATTAGCAGTTTGACCATCACATTATGATTTTAATGTTTATCTGACCTGCATAAAATTCTCAAATTTTAATTTATATATATTTATATATATTTTTTTCATAATATATATGGTGAAACTCTACTAAGATCTGGTAAATCTGGATTCGATTGAGGTAGATGAAAAATCATGAGAAAGACGCTATGTTAGAAACCAATATTTCTTCAAGTGTAATCCAAACACAACATCAACCAAACACAACCATCATTTCTATTTTAATGGTTGAGAATGTCAATATTCCAATGTAATATTAAGTGATAATGAAGAAATACATGGAATAGATGCAGTGAAAATATGATGACACATGTTACAACAAATGACAATGTTATTCTATGTAGTTACACAAGACAACATTACCATAAAAATTCATTATGGGGAATTTATATAAGGAAAAACAATTTGAGATAACATAGTATCAATAATATAAAAAAAGAGTTGTAGTTCCAACACATTATCAATAATCACGATGTAAAAATATTAAATTGTGAACACAGTACAAAGAAGTTGATATCAACTACGTTATCAAGAGAACCAACTATAAGTTACTAACACTTGTTTCAAAATTAATAATTTAATATTATTTTTCTAGAAAAAAATGATGGATACATTTCACTGTGAATCTCTGATTTAGGAAGAAAACTTCATTAAATAAAACAACAAATAAATCATTATTTGAAAGCCACGAGAAATGAACCACTGATTCAAGAAACAGGAGTCATTATAATTTTAACCGGAATGCTATTATAAATATTTTTTATAAAAAAGTAAGGTGGAAACAATATCATCAACTAATGAATTGTGAATTATGATTACTTTTATTACAATTCTAAATTTCCTTTTCTATTAAAACATTCTAAAATTACATTTTTTTGTTATCTTGTTGACATAATAATTTAGGATTTATTATTTTAATAATGTTATTATTGTTTTATGTTTTTTTCACATCTTTATCCAACGTTCTTTACTTATAATTGGTTTATGATTTTCATAATGGAACCAAGTCTTGTATTGGTTATACCTATATAAAAGGTATATCTTTATTACTAGATTTTGCAACCAAACCTAATAGTTGGATTTTTAATTGGTTATGACTATATTAGAAAAATTAATTATAATTGGGTTATTAGTATCATAAAAATTAAATATTTAATGGGATCTAAACCTCCATAGGATTATAAAGGATTTTAAGAGTAGATATGAGATTATTAGATCTGAACTTTTATAAAAAAAACCTATGTTCCACTTTTATTTTATTTTTTCCTTTAATTTATTAATTCTATAAATTCACCCCTCTTAACCCCTAGCCAAAAAATTATCTTGGAAAACATCACTATTTAGTATGAATTATTCAGGTTACTCAATGAATACTTATTTTTCCATATTACTATTCAAGAACATCTATTTGACACCCATTTAGTATATTTTTTTTATTTATTCATTTTAAATTTTATAAAAATTAGAATATTCCCAAGTCATAAAACAAGAGAAATATTTTCTTCAAAATCAATGCCTTCTAAATATAAATACTGTTTTCACACCAATATGAATTCATTTCTTACAAAATATCCTTTATTATTAAATTTATTTTTGAATACCCACTTGGTTATAATTATATTATTACTTTTTGGTTTTGGAACTAAATCCCAATTAGTATTATTTTTTATTTGAACCAAATCATCATCCATAAAAGTTACCCACTCTTTGTATTTAATAGTTTCATCAATGCATTGTGTTTTAATTTGAGATAGGAAGGCTCTTTAATTAGTGTATGTTATCATTATTCTAATTTGTGTTGGTATATCTTGGTCTCCAATGATACATTCTTTATTAATCTATATTTTAACCTTTTTATGTTTTTATTTTTAGTTTTTAGTTGTAGATTCAACTTTACTAGGAAATTTCAATTCAAATCCACCTATGTTTGGTTCATATATAGTTTCTTCTTCAATTACCTTTCTAGAATTCTAAATCTCCTTTTTCTTATGATTTTTTTTCTCTATAATATAGATCACATATTTTGGGTTTAATTTTAATGATCGTCACATTATAAAAATATCATATTTTTTATTATTTTTTTACTTCAATATCTATAGCCCATAACATTATATTGATAACCCATGAAAATACTTACTCCAATTTTGTATCAAACTAGCCCTTAATATGATTCTTTATTTTGATCAAACATGGACTAACAATATTATTCAAATATTTAATTAATAATTTTCCCTTATTAAATATTACATAATACATATTTCTTGATTTTGATCTTATCAAGAAACCATTTTTCATATAAAAAATTACTTACATAATAAATTTTTAGATGAATTATAAAATTTTGAATTCAACAGGAATGGTTCTTTCCATACCCTCTAAACTTATATTTACCCTCTTAGTAACTCCATTATGAAGACCCTTTGTTGGAAGAGAGAATCTAGGAAGCCTCTTGTTCGATGTGGCATACATGTAGTGGTGAATTGTTAGTAGTTTAGGTGTGTGATCCTAGGTCGATAACATAAAACTCATGGTAGTGGGATTCCGGTTGTGATATCTGATGATACAAGAGGGTAAAATAATTGGGTTCAGATGTGTTTGTATTGGATAGTGGGTAAGAATATGTGGTAAGGTTCTTTAGAGGATATATCTACCTTGAAAGAGGAGAGAGCTTGTTGACTTATAATTTTAGGGAAAATTATCAATTTGTGAGGGAGATTGTGTGTTGGGTACTATAATGCATGTTTTGTTGTTTATTTATGGGTTAACATGTATGGGTTAAGGACTGATAGGTTGATAAAATTACTATTATCATGGTTTCCTGAGGTTTTTTATAAGAATGATAGGTGTTTCCGCTGAAGTGGACAATGTCATCATGGAAGAATGGTATTAGGGGTTGACAATATGGGTAATCATGGATTGGGAGGAGAAAAATAAGAGTGATATTGGAGTTTTGGACATTTAACTTAAATACAGGTGTAAGGTAATCCATATGGTGGAGAATACACAATTGGATATTGGATTGTGTGACCCTAATTGTGAGTTGTATTTTAATGGATACTGAGAGTGACATTCTTGGCGATCTAGGAACAAGTACCATTAATGTTTTGTGTTGACACTCGACTATGAGTAGGATGAACACATCTAGTCACTCTGTGTGGTAATGGATATAGTATGGGATGTGAAGATCAATATTTATTCAATAGAGGGATGATAGATATACTTATATACTAGGGAGAATCATATCATTTGAATATGTAATGAACCTTATCTTTATAGGGATATGGATGTGATGATATTTGTTGATAGATGTTTGAGATGACACTGGGATAATAGTGTGCTGGTAAATTCAATTTCATCCAGTTCCATAGATAATATTAGATTTTTTATTCCAATGATAATTTTTAAAATGTCTAAGAATGATAATTAGACTCATGTTGGATTTTATGTGAACCATGAGTGAGTCAAATTATTGGTGTGCTAATGGCCAAGGTGAGAATTTGAAGAATGGTTTGAGAAGTTAGTGATCCAATCATGTAATTAAAATGAGTTCAAGGTTTATAATTTTTTGTATATATTAAAAAATCTCATAATTCCTATAGTGATTAAGTCTTCATGATAGAGATATGTGGTTATACATTAGTGGGTGTAATTGAGTGTTTTCAAGTGATCATATCCATGGGAGGACTAACCATTGATCTTATATGAAATTGGCTGTTGTGATATGAAAACCACATTGAGCATGTTTATGGACCGCTATAAATGAATTGTGGTTAGGTAATTCAGATGAAGTGGAATACCAATGTTTAGAACTGGCCTTTATGAGTATAGAATTATGGTGAAGAGAAACACAAGCTTGAAAATGATTTTGTTTGATGGAATATGGGTGAATTTGGGTAGATAAGTGTGGTTGAGCACTCTATTGTTATTGGAAATAGGGATGAGTAGGTGGTTAAAATTCTAAAAATAGTTAATACTAATGTTTGGAGTTGTGAAACAAAAGATTGTTCTATGTTCTAAGGTAGAATAATGTTAGTTAGTGATGAATTAATGATTCAGGTAGATCAGGATTTGTGGATAAGGACCACTAAGTCTTCTTAGTGATGAGAAGTGTCATAGTGAAGAGATTGGAAAACCCCAAAGGGATTTAAATCTACAAGGGAAATTTTAATGTGACTTTTCCATTTTCAATTGAATCCATAGTAATGTTCAATCAAAAAGGGATTCCAATCTTTAAGGGAAAAATTTCCAACTATGGAAGAATCCGATGTATAACTACTTCCAATCTTTAGGAATGGATGCATATAAAATTTAAATTCATGACATCTCAGTCTATATGAATATAAAGGATTTATCAAATACTAAATGATGAGAAATAGATGTGGATTCTAAAGGAATCAATACTTTAGGGGGATCCCTTTCCAATATAATTTTCACAAATTTAATGTCATGTAAATCCTTTTATTCCATGTGGGAAAAGATATTAAGTACCTATGAATGTGATTACATAGTTTGAGAAGCTAATTTTAAAGTTCTAAGGAATAAATATATGGACTTGAAGATGCACCATAATGAAACTATTGATGTATTATTTGATACCGTGAATGTGATTTTGGAAGATCAATGCGATCTTGGAGAAATCATCAATGATGTAAATATCTTCAATGCATTCTGATAATATTTCCACCCCAATTCAATATAAAAGTCTCTATTATTTAGGATAAATATCCAAAGGATCTAACATTAAATAGTTTTCATAGTACTCTTGTTTCATATGAGATGTTACATGATGGTAATGAGGTTGTGGAAAAGGGAAAGTCTAAGGAGGTGGACTTCAATGACACGAAGAAGCACACAATAGAGGATGGATAGAAATAAGATGAAGTGTGGATGAAGTTATATCATTTCTATCCACAAATCATCAAAGTGGAAAAGTAAAGTTTAAAGGAAAAATTCTTTCTATGTAGAATGTTTTGGAAGTTTGTAGTGATGTGTCTTGATAGGTTTCAATATAATGATAAGGATGACAATGATAATAAAATTCCCCTGAAGAATTATTCAACCAAATTTAGAGGTATGAAAAGAACTATGAAAATTTGAACAGGAAGAAGAACTTTATTTCATAAGAAAATGATAGGTTAGAAGAAATCGAGGTAGAAGAAATTGAAAACAACATAGACCATAGAGAAAATTCTAGGGTGGAGGTTTTTGGAAATTATTAGAAAAGGGAAAAGGGTGAAAATAATTAAGGAAAAGTGGAAATGTGGTTTGATCTCTAAGTTGAATTAGATATTTCTATTTAGGAGATATATTTTTGAGTTTTAAAACAAAGAATACCAATACAGTGGTTCATGATTCCAAACTCTATATGTATTTAAAAGAGGAGGATACATCCAAGATAAAGAAAGAAATTTAAAAAATCAAATATGAAAAGCCTTAAAGCTCAGATAAGGTTGTTGAGTAAAAGATCAAAATTGAATAACTTACCATAGTCTTCGATACTTTGGTTAACATAGTAAAAGATTGAGTCAAAATTATTGATGTACTTGAGGAGGAACTTGTTTTCCTACTAAGAAAAGTATAATATCAGGAGAAAATCTTGACTCATGGTATGAAATCGGGAAATAAGGTTACATAGGAGACATAAAAAAGGAAATTAGAGTATGGAGGTCCATTAAAAAGTCAAATAATTATGAGGAGAAGAAAACAATATATCAAAGTATCACAACTGCTACGGATCTTGATCATCAATAGAAAGCATTGAAGATCTATGAATGACCAAATACACCCACTACAAGAATGGGGTTTGATTTAGATATGAATAAAAATCAATAGATTCAAATAACATAAGGAACAACCAATGTTATAGTAATGTCACACAAGAATTCACCTCATATCAGGTGTTATTGTTGTGGAAATATGGGAAACTCCCAAAATGTCTATTTTGTAGCCAAGAGGTACCAAATAGCATAAGAGAAACATAGGATACCAAAACGAGTTCAATATTATAGGAATAATTTTTATGGTTACTATTTTTGGTATGGAGGATTTGGACACATGAACATATATTGATCATTAAAAATAGAGAGGAATATATTGATCCAGATCTAAAGTGTCTATATGTAGAATCTCAATAAATTATTGAATTAT
Organism: Viscum album; assembly: GCA_963277665.1. Lineage (NCBI taxonomy): Eukaryota > Viridiplantae > Streptophyta > Magnoliopsida > Santalales > Viscaceae > Viscum > Viscum album. Next base: position 412,299,104 of record OY728130.1, read on the forward strand.
CTGAAAATGAAAAAAATTAGATTTTAAAGATGAAGTTATTATTTTATAATTATATGAAAATCATGAATACCAATCAGTATCAAGAATGATGTCAAAGAAATAGATAAAAAATAAAATAGTTGAGAAGGAAGTGATTGCAGATATTTCCCTTAAGGCTTCAGATCATGCTAGTTTATGGATGGTTAATAGTGAATTCACTTACTATATGATGGGAGATAAATCTATTAACATAGGAATCAAGTAATACATGTAATGTTTCATCATATTTATAAATTATGAAGGCCTGTATATTATTGTCCTAGGAGAAGTCACGTTTGGGGGGAAAATATATGAGACACTCAGATGTCTTACTTATTGATGGTCTCAATCAAAACTTTCTTAGTGTCATCCAACACAGTGACTTAGGACATGTAAATTTATTTAGTAGGAATATGTTTATCATAAATGGAAAATATGGTGTCATGGCGATGTAGGTTAAGTGCATGATGGGGAATCTTTGTCTTGTGAGTGGAGAAGAAGATATGTGTTTTGTGTCTAAGGAATAAGATAACTTCATCTGGTATAAAAGTATTGATTATTTAATCTAACTATCCATGGAAGATTTTTTGAAATGTGATGGAGCTCAATATCTCCCTAATATTTCATCTGATCACACTCACATGTGTGATTCTTTCCAACACGAGAAGATTATGTGAAATAATTACAAGGTGAAAAAAAAATCGATAAAATTGATAGAATTGGTGTACATTGATGTGTGTGGAAAAAATCACCGAGATCCATAAATTGGAAGAGATATTATGTTCTGTACAATGATGATTATACCAGAATGGCATGGATTTTTTTCATTTCCCACAAGCTTGAGGTGTTCAGTTTAGTTAATCACTATCAGAGAGATGATGAAAGGATTCTTGGACAAAAAATAATAAATTTCCTAAAAAATAATGGTATAGAGTTTACTGTCATCTAGGTATAATATTATCTCTATAAGCATGAGATAAGGCACCAAGTATCATTAGTAATAAATCCTTAAAACAATAGTGGTTGAGAGGATAAACGAGATTATAAAAAACATTTCTAAAAAAATAATTATCGATAAACACCTACTAAATGTGGTTTGTAAAGAAGTATTTTTGAAATCAGTATAAATTTATAACAGAGCTATGTTGTGTATAAGAGAAGAAAAGACTCTATATGAGTTATTTTAGGGAAACAAGCTAACATTGACGTACTTTAGAATCTTCATAAGTAAGTGTTTTATTATCAATAAATAGAAACACAGAATGTTTGAATTCCATGGAGATAAAGGCGTATTTCTCAGTTACTTAGGAAAAAGAAAAGAAAATAAATGCTTGAATACGAATATTTGAAAAGTTTTAGAGGTAAATGATATTGTTGTGGTGAATAATGAGTGGAATATTCATCAAATCAGTGAACAATATTAGGAGGATAGTGATAAAGCGATGAGAAGCTCAAGAGGAGTACATGTTCCTGGATAAGATTTATAAGAAGGAACTGATGATGAATAAGATGAATATAGAACTAATACTACATAGAAGTTAAAAAGGGGAGCTGGAATTGGTATGCATAATATCATAGATGATCAATCAACACCAGTGTAGATAAGAAGAATGAAATATCTATAACAAAGATAGTTTTTATCACAAAAAGAGAAAAACATATTTGAAGAAGCTGAAAGGGATGAGAATTGGGGTTGGTCAATGAATGAAGAACTTAACCAAAATCGAAAATAATCAAATGTGGGAGATTATTTTGAGTTTGATAGATAATAATGTCATCAGGACCAAATGGGTCTTCCTGAACAAGTCGAATAAAGACACAATTTTTATTTTAAATAATGCATGAATGGTGTGTAAGGGATACTACTTGATTTAGATAATCAATGTAGATGAGATATTTTCACTTATTGTAGGGTCAAATAATATTTTTCTATTATTAGCCATAACAGTGTAAAATAAGTTCAACATTTTTCATATGGATATCAAATATGTATTTATGAATGGTGTTCTACATGAAGAGGTGTACATAGAACAACCAGATGGTTTTTTTGTCCATGAATACGAGAAAAATGTTTTTTATCTAAAGAAGGTGTTATATTCGTTGAAAGATACACCAATAACAAGGTATTTAAGATTTGATTGGTATTTTGAGAAGCTCGGTTTCCACAATAGCAGAGCTGATTAAAATATATATGTTAATAAAGAGAGTAATCAAATGATGATGGTGCTAGTGTATGTTATAGATGTTGGGAAAAAATCCCTCAAGGTAATATTTCATCTTTTTTGGGTTGATTGTGTTTGTTCAAAAAGAAGGTTTCAATGGTGAATTGTCATGTTCCAGAGATATTGTTGACAATCCATGTTGACAAATAAAAATTACAAAGGAACAGACGATCTGGAGGTGGTAAAAAAGAGCAGTATAAGGTGGAGCCGTTTCCCAGTGTTTGCCAAATTTTTGGGGTCCAAAATTTGGAGGTTGGTGATCATCGTGAAAAGTGGATATCTATGAAGATCATTTTTTAATATGGAAAAGGCATTAATTTTGAGAATATAGGCTTCATGGTTTGGAATTCATGAAGACTAGAAGAATGATGGCGGTGATTCTTCGCGATTACGTCAAGCTTCACGAACGGCAGAGTTGAAGCGCATCGCGGCGGTGAAGGGCTTTGCGTGGGAGATTCATGGCGACGGCGTGAGGTAATTGACAGAACACTCCACGATTATGACGAGCTCCGTGATCCGAGAATTACCGAGGTGCTTCACGATTTTGAGAGAATTATGGCGGAAATTTTGGAGCTTCGTGATTGGCGATGACGTGACGATGAATTCGCGCAGAACTGTCGAGGGTCGGTGGAATTGCCTATAAATAGAGGTCAACCCCCTCGAGAGAAGTAGAGAGTTTTTCAATGAAAATATTTTTATCTCAGTTTGCGAAGGTAGTTCATGAAGGTAGTGTTCTTCGTAAAAGAGAGGTGCTTCGCGGTGGCTAATCTAGCCCTGCGAAAGGAAGTGCGCTTCGTGCGGTCGCGTGCTCTAAAGATTGTTCTTCGCGAAGAGGCATGATCTTCGCGACGACCTAAGCACTAAGAAGTCTTGAGCTTCACGAGAGTGCTTCGTGAGAGTGCTTCACAAGAGTTCTTCATGAAAAGGTAGGAGCTTCGCGAAGGCTTGTTTGAGCTTCGTGAAATTGGGAGCCTTACGAAGTAGGGTTCTTTGCGAAGGCATTTTCCAAAGGAATTGCTCAGTGTTCAGGGGAAAAGGGTTATTCATCAGTGGATGAACATTGAACTTTAATAGAGCATCTATCAACAGTTGAGGATGCATTCTTTCATGAAAATGAAGAAACCTACAGGTCTATAAACTGTGAGTGGATCTTTTGAAGAAGCACTGAGCTCACTTCAGTTGAGAGAGCAGTGAGTTCTCAAATTGTGATTGGTTATAAACAAGGAGGGACAATGAGTCTGCTTCGAACTTGTAAACAACAGTGCACTTATAGTGGAATTGGTACATTGGTACACTGCCGGTGTATGCTCCTTGTACGTAGCTCAGTGAGGGTGAACCAAGTAAAAATCACTATGTCCTGTGCATGCTTTAAAGTTTGCTCATACTCTGCATCAGGAAGGAGAGAGAAGAGGGTTTTGTCTAACAACAAAACAAGATCAAAAGGGGTAGTTGTTTTAATCTATCATATCCTGATTCACCCCCCTTTCAGGGTATCTAGCCTTGTGGACCTAACAATTGGTATTAGAGGGAACGGTTAATATCGGTGTTTCTCTCTCAAATGGAGGTCACTAATCATAAAGGGATTCTGATATTCGATGGGAACAATTTCCAGCTATGGAAGAATCAGATGCAACACTACTTCTGATCATTAGGAATGGATGTGTTCATAGAAACAATACATAAAATAACAACAGATATTAATAGTGGTGCATTATCAGAAGCTAAGAGTAGAGAGTTGGATACTGATTCCAAAGCAATAAATGCCTTAGGGGGAGCCCTATCCAATCCTATATATAGAAAGGTGATGTCTTTCAAAACGTCACATGCCATGTGGGAAAAGTTATTGAATATAAATGAAGGATATATAAAGGTCAAAGAGGCAATGCTTCAAGTGTTGTGGAACAAGTATGAAGATCTTATAATGAACCCAAATGAGTCTGTTGATGCATTCTTTGATAGGGTAAATGTTGTTGTGGAAGGAATGCGAGGTGTTGGAGAAGTTATTGAGGACATTACAATTTTGAAGCGCATATTGAGGAAACTTCCACCTCGGTTCAATCAGAAAGTTTCAGTTTTGGAAGATAAAGACCCGAAAGAGCTGACATTGGATAACCTACACAACACCCTTGTTGCATATGAAATGAGAAATGATGATAATGATGCTGTGGAAAAGGGGAAATCCAAATAGGTGGAATTTAAAGCCATGAAGAAGCTCACCATTGATGACTCTCAGGAAGAAGAAGAGACATATGAAGTGATTTCATTCCTCTCCTCAAACCTTCAAAGAGGAAAAGGAAAGTTTAAAGGGAAACTGCCACTTGTTTTCAATGAGGAAAGGTTGGACATCTTGTGGCACAGTTCCCCAAAAAGTTCCAAGAGGATGATGATGTTGATGAATTCGAAATTCCTAAGAAGAAGTATTCAGCCTCTGGGAAAGGAAAGAAACAATTCAAGAAAAATTTCTTTAAGAAAAAGAACCTTCTTTCAAAAGAATATGACAGTTCAAATGAGTATGAGGTTGATGAGGTTTAAGAGATAGAGAACTGCAAAGACTGAGGAGAAAATTCTATGGTGGCAGTTGTTGGAAGTTCTTAGAATAAGAATGACATTGAAGCTGATGAAGAAGAAGGAGACGTTGAGGGAAGAGTTGATATGCAAGCAGAGTTAGAGGATGCTCTTTAAGAGATATATGTCTGGAAAGACAAAATAAAGAAATCCAACAAAGTTTTTCGTGACACCAAACTCTATATGCAGTAGTAGGAAGAAGAGAAGTCGGAGTTGTTTGAAGAAATTGAAAAACTCAAGTTATCAACACCAGAGGACTCAGAATCAGTTAGTGAGTATAAAATAAAAATTGAAGAACAGAAAAGGTAGATTGATAGATTAAATAACACAAGGAAATAACAAATCAAGCATATTGAAGAACTTGAAGGAGAAGTTGTCGGTCTGCGGAAAAATGTTAAATATAAAGAAAAGCTTTTGAATCCTACTGGGTTATCAGGAAAGCAGATCACATAGAAAAACGAGGAACTGAAATTGGAGAATAGTGGTTTAGAAGAAAAGAAGAATCAACTTTGTTCAGATGCTAAGACTGATGGGGGGCTTGATCGAAAACAGAAACCTATGAAAATTAAGGTCAGACCATAAGCACCCACTTTGAGATTAAATTTTGATTTGGGAACAATGAAGAATGAGAATATTCAGAGATCCCAAGGGGAAACTTGTAGTGTAGAAGTTAGGAAAAGGAATGCACCACATATCAGGTGTTATTGTTGTGGAAAGATGGGGCATTCACAGTATGTGTGTTCCATAGCCAAGAGACATCGAGGGGAACAAGAACAAAGGAGGAATCCAAATAAAGAATGGTTCTCGAGAACATATTTCTAAGGAAACTGTTTTTGTTTTGGAGGATTTGGGCACATGGCTAGGTACTGCACTTCAACCACACATAGTAATGTTCCAAAGCAGAACCAAAATGTTCGCAAGCAGCAGATCAATGAACCAACAGGTGAGTTGAAAATGCAATTTTTTTTGCACCTTTACAATATTAATAAGGTCCATCATACTATGAGAAAGATTAGAAGTCACAATCCATCTCAAGTATGAAGGAAAAAGCATGGAATAAGAATAAAAGGGATTATAAGGAAGTGGTGATAGAAATTTCCCTTAAATAATCAGATCACTCTAGTGTGTGGATCCTTGACAGTGGCTACACATCTCACATGATAGGTAATAAGGATCTCATTACAGGCGTAAAATATGACAAAGAAGGAGTTGTCAAGTTTGGAAACGATGAAGCCATAAAATTAATTGGCTCAGGAAAGTCCAAGTTTGGGGGCAAAGAGATGAGACGTGCTGATGTATTAGTAGTAGAAGGCCTTAGTCACAATTTTCTAAAAGTCAGTAAACTATGTGACTTAGTACATTCTATAAGGTTTTGTAAGAAGATGTGTATCGTCAAAGGAAGATATGGGGTAGTGGTTCTATAGGGAAAGAGAACAAAGGGAAATCTCTACCTGGTAAGTGGAGAAGAAGATATGTGCTTTCTATAAAGAGAGGAAGAAAACAAGTTGTGGCATAAACAACTTGGTCATCTATGTCAGCCATCCCGGGAAGATCTGGTAAAGTGTGATGTAGCAAGAGAACTACCCAAGCTACCACGTGATCATACTCACACGTGTGACACATGCCAACAAGGGAAGATCAAGGAAAAAGAAAAGAAGTCAACAAGAGTGCTCGAATTGGTGCATGCAGATGACTGTGCGCCTATCACACCAAGAGAAATTGGCGGAAAGAGGTACTACGTTCTTTTCATTGATGACTATAGCAGAATGGCATGGGTATTTGTTATTTCCCATAAGTCCGATGTGTTCAGCTGCTTAAAACAGTATTGAAGGGAGTGTCAAAGTATGCTTGGATAGAAAATTCTGAAGTTTCATACTGAAAATGGTACGGAATTCACAAACAGTCAGGTGAAAGAATATCTCGAGAAACACAGGATAAGGCATCAAGTTTCTTCAGTAAAAACTCCCCAACAGAATGGAGTGGTTAAAAGGAGAAATCAGATCATCAACAACATGGACAGAATGATGCTTATTGAAAAAGACCTACCAGAGAAATTTTGGAAGGAAGCAGTTTTAACATCTGTCTACATTTCTAACAGGGCTCTGTTGTATCCGAAGGAAGGAAAGACTCTGTACGAGATGTGGTATTGAAAGAAGACAACAGTGAAATAATTTGAATATTTTTAAGTAAGTGTTTTATCCTCAACAAGGAAAAACATTGGAAATATGAATAACAGGGAGATGAGGGGATATTCCTTGGATACTCAGGAAAAAGTATGGCATATAAATACAATAAAAAAAGGCTGGGAAAAGTTTTTGAGAGAAATGATGTCACTATAGTGGAGAATGAGGAGATAATTCAACAATGCAGTGAACAATTTCCTGATGAGAGTGATGAGGAAGAAATTAACACAGGGGAAGCAGAAGTGGCTGATGTTGATTCAGAAGAAGATACTGATGATGAGCATGAGGAAGTAAAGTCCGTATCTGCACAAAATCCAAGGAGTTGAGATGAAATTGATAAAAAGAATATCATTGGCGATCAGTATGCTCCGGTTCAGACTAGGAGAATAAAATCACTACAACATACATCTTTCCTATCTCAAGTTGATCCTAAATGCTTTGCTGATGCAGTTGAAGATGAAAAATGGATTCAGGCAATGAATGAAGAACTAGATCAGATTGAGTAGAATCAAACATGGGAGATTGTTTCGAGACTAGCAGATAAGAATTTCATTGGGTATAAATGGGTATATCGCAACAAGATAAATTAATATGGCACAATTATTTAGAACAAAGCATGACTAGTGTGCATGGGGTACTCCTAGATCGAGGGAATAGATGTTGATGAGAATTTTACACCGGTTGCAAGGCTGGAGACAATCAGATTATTCCTAGCCATCGCAGTGCAAAGGAAGTTCAAAGTGTTGTAGATGGATGTCAAATCTGAATTTTTGAATGGGGTTCTAGAGGAAAAGGTGTATATTGAGTAGCCAGATTGTTTTCTCATTCATGAGGATGAGAACAAGGTTTGTAGATTGCAGAAGGCACTGTATGGGATGAAACAAGCACCAAGAGCATAGTACTCAAGGCTTGATTAGTACTTGAAGTAGCTTGGTTTCCAGCATGGGGGGGGGGGGGGTTGATTACAATTTATATTTCAACAAAAACAGTCATCAAAGGATGATGGTCTTGTTTTATGTCGACGACATAATATTTTGCGGATAAGATGAAGCTCAGTGCAGATAGTTTTCCAAATTCAAGAAAAGTGAGTTCAAAATGTCAATAATTGGAGATCTAACATTTTCCCTTGGTCTACAGGTGACACATGTAAATAATGGAAAATTAATTTCACAATCCAAATATTCCAAGGAGGTTTTGAAAATATTTGTAACGGAAAATTCCAAGGATATGAAGACTCTGGTAGCTACCCGGATGAAATTGTCTAAAGATGAGGATGGGAAGGTAGTTAATATCACAGAATATAGGCGAATCATTGGAATTTTGTTATACTTGACTACAACAAGGCCTGACATTGTATTTTACACATGATAAAAAACGAGATATCAGAGTAATCCCATGGAAAGCCACCTGCTTGCAGTGAAAATAATATTTTGATATATCAAGGGCATAGTGGACTTCAGTTTGATGTATAATAGAAAATATCAGTCAGAATTATTGGGATATACTGATGTAGATTGGGCCGGTTTAGCGGATGATAGGAAGTCAATGTCAAGAGGTGCTTTCTATCTTGGCGTACTGTGTGTTTATTGGCTAACCAAGAAGAAAGATTGAATTTCATTGAGAACCGCAGAAGCTAAGTACATTGTTGCCACTCAAGCTTGCACATAGTTATTGTGGATGAAAGATCAGCTTGATGATATGGGAATTGAAGTGAAGTCTCTGATCTAAATCCAGTGTGATAACTTTAGTGCTATAAATCTCAGAAAAAATCCGGTCAACCACTCAAGGACAAAGCACATAAAGATAAAGTATCATTTTATCAAGGAGAAGGTTGAGCAAGGAATTGTGAAGTTGGAGTATGTTCCTACAGAACTACAGGTTGCATACATTCTGAAAAAGGCCTTACCCAAGGAAGCGTTTGAAAGGCATCAACTGGCTCTGGGAGTTCATTCTACTCCTCGCACTTAAAAGGGTGTGGATGTGGAACTCCCCCTATCCCCAAGGTATGCTGTGTTTTACCCTGTTACAGACCGCAGAGGAGTGCCCTTTGGGTTCATTGACAAAGGGGGAGAAAACCGTAATTATTCAAGGGGGAGTGAGTATGGATATTTGAGAAATCATGAATGATATAGGGAGAACCTGACAGGTGGAGCAGCGAGATAGGGGGAGTACAATGAGATAGGGGAATATTATTAAATCTGACGATGCTAGAAGTGAGCGATCAAAGACTAGATATCATGACAGTTGAGGATTGTGATAAAAGCATAAGAGTGAATTTGGAATGGTGAGAGAAGGCTTCCATCTATCACTAATTGGTATCGGTATGGTTCAACAATTGGTATCAATTTTGCAACTGGCATCAGTTTGAAATCGACAATTGGTGTTTGACATGAAGTGATTCATTGATGAACTTTTCATACTACTCTTGTTTCTCCCACCGAGCATTGCTCATGTCGGCTTAGAGTAAGTGTTAAGTGATTACTTTAACTCTACCTTAATTGTAAGAGGAAAATGGTGGTAGGTGATGGAAGGAGACTCAGTGAGGGATCAACGTGCAGAAAATATTTTTGAGAAGAGTTGTCCATAGTTTTCAACAAACCCAAAGGGGGAGATTGTTGGGAAAACATCTCTCAAGGCAATATTGCATTATTTTTGGGTTGACTGTGTTTGTTGACAAATAAGGTTTCAATGGTGAATTTTCAAGTCCATAGATATTGTTGAAAATCCATGTTGACAAATAAAAATTACAAAGGAACAGACGATCTAGAGGCAGTACAAAAGAGTAGTACAAGGTGGATCTGTTTCCCAGTGTTTGCCAAATTTTTGGAGTCCAAAATTTGGAGGTTGGTGAGCATCACGAAAAGTGGATATCTATGAAGATCATATTTTAATATAGAAAAGGCATGAATTTTGTGAATAGAGGCTTCATGGTTTGGAATTCGCGAAGAGTAAAAGAACGATGGAGGTGATTCTTCGCGATTATGTCATGCTTCACGAACGGCGGAGTTGAAGCACATCACGGCGGTGAAGGGCTTTGTGAGGGAGATTCGCGGATGCGGCACGAGGTAATTCAAGGAATTCTCCATGATTATGACGAGCTCTACGATCCGAGAATTACCGAGGTGCTTCACAATTTTGAGAGAATTCCGGTGGAAATTTCAAAGCTTCACGATTGGCGATGACGTGGGGTTGACTTCATGCAGAAGGGTCGAGGGTCGGTGGAATTTCTTATAAATAGAGGTCGACCCCCTCGAGAGAATTAAATATTTTTTTGAAGATAATATTTTTCTCTCGGTTCACAAAGGTAGTTCGTGAATGTAGTGTTCTTCGTGAAAGAGAGGTGCTTCACGATGGCTAATCTAGCCCCGCGAAAGTAAGTGCGCTTCGCGAGGCTGCGTGTACTAAGGAGTGTGCTTCGCAAAGAGGCAGGAGCTCCACGACAACCTCAGCACTGCGAAGGCTTGAGCTTCGCGAGAGTGTTTTGTGAGAGTGCTTCACAAGAGTGATTCGCGAAAAGGTAAGAGCTTCACGAAGGATTGTTTGAGCTTCGAGAAATTGGGAGCCTCGCGAAGTAGGGTGCTTTGCGAAGGCATTTTACAAAGAAATTTATCAGTGTTCAGGGGCAAAGGGTTATTCATCAGTGGATGAACATTTAACTTTAATAGAGAATATATCAACAGTTGAGGATGCATTCTTTTATAAAAAAGAAGAGACCTACAGATCTATAAACTATGAGTGGATCTTCTGAAGAAGCAGTGATCTCACTTCAGTTGAGAGAGTAGTGAGTTCTCAAATTGTGATTGGTTGTAAACCAGGAGGGATAATGAGTCCGCTTCGAACTTGTAAACAGAAGTGCACTTATAGTGGTATTGGTACATCGGTACACTGCCTGTGTATGCTCCTTGGACATAGCCCAGTGAGGGTGAACAAAGTAAAAATCACTGTGTCCTGTGCATGCTTTAATGTTTTCTCATACTCTCCATCGGGAAGGAGAGAGAAGAGGGTTTTTTCTAACAGCAAAACAAGATCAAAAGGGGCAGTTTTTTTAATATTTCATACCCTGATTCACCCCCCTCTCAAGGTATCTAGCCTAGTGGAGCTAACAATAGATATAATATTTGGTTGATCAAATAAAGCACAATGCAAACAATTTATAGAAATCATGAGATACGAGTTTAATATGTGAATTATTGAATATATGATGTTTTCTATTGGGTTACAAGTGATGTAAGGAAGTCATTAGAAATTTATTTCTCAATAAAAATACCCCAAGGAGATTATGAGGGGATTTGGAATGTATAATTATAAATATATGACAACTGTGGTCACTACCCAGATGAAATTGTTACAGGATGTTGAATTCAAAGCAGAAATAGGCTATTCATTGGGAGTTAGTTTTAATTTATGGTTACATAACTTGATATTTTTTTCCCATATTATAAGAGGCACATTATAAAAGAAATCCCAATTAAATCCACTTACCTATGGTAAAAATTGTACTTTTTTATATCAATGACATGGTGGATTTTGGTTTTCTGTAAAATGAAAAATTTCAATATGGATTATTATGTTATAAAAATTTATATTGGGTTAGTTCAAAAGATGAAAAAAAAGATACAATTAGGTGTTTCATTATATCTTGGTGGTCTATTTAATTATTTTATAAGAAAAAAGTTTGATTTTATTTCTCTAAACATCATATTAGCTGAATATATTACAACCACTCAAACATGCATATAGTTACTATGGATGAAGCACTAGCTTTAAGATATGGGAGTTGAAGTATAATCTCTAATTAAAATCAATTTTGACAATTCAAGTTATATAAATCACAGAAAAAATATATTCCATAACTCAAGGATGAATAAAATTGATGTAAATTGTCATTTTATCAAGAAAAAGGTGGATCTTTGGTTGGTAATGTTGTATTTTGTTCATAGAGAATATTAGGTTGAAAAAATTATGATAAAGGACTTCTACAAAGAAGCATTTGAAATATATTTTCTAGCACTCATATTCAAGTAAAACTCTAATTGATAAATAGTGTGGTTTTAGAACCCCCACTCCCAGAGGTATGTTTTTTTATTTACTATGTTTTTATATGTGTTCTTTACCTTGTTTAAAACCACAAAGTAATGGCCTTTGGGTTTATTGATAATGGGGAATAAGTTATGTGCATGAAAGGGGTAGAAGATTATAGGGGGAGTAGAGAGACATGGAGAGTTGAAAATCTGATGATGCTGAAGACATTCATTCAGAGTATATATATCATGATTCTTTAACCTATGAGTTTTTAATAAAATTTGTTACCCAGTGGGGATGAATAAATGTACTTCTCAGGATCCATCATATTTCTTAGAGATGACAGAATATTTATGTTAAAAAAGAAGAGTTATGTGAATAGAGTTTTCAAGAATGAAGATACTCATTGATGAAAGTTGAATGCTACTCTAGTTAATCATTCCTATAATAGATCATGTGGTCTTAGAATATACGTTGAATAAATATTTGATCACTATATGGAGTCACAGAATGGGATTTGTGGTTGAAGAATGAAGAGTGTAATTTTTAGTTAATAAGATGGAAAAAGGGTTATAGTAGTATCTAGGTGTGATAAGTTATCAACAAACCCAAAGGGGGATATTTTTGTGAAAAAAATTCTTCAAGGAAACATTATAATGTTTTTGGGTTGGTTGTGTTTTTTTGATAAATACAGTTGACAAAGTAAGTTGTGAAGTTTCAAAATGGTTTTTGAAAAATTATGTTGTCAAATATAAAGGATTGTGGATACCTATATGTCTTTAAATCAAATATATTTAGATATAGGTTGAAGATATCTATGAAAGAGATTCATTAATGTATGAAAGATTTTTAAGGTTTCCTAAAAGTTTTCCTAAAAGGTGGTAGAGTTTCCTAGATTTTTCTAAAATTTTACGGTCTAAAATTTGGTGAAAGTCTAAATTTGTTTACAAGAAAAGGAAATATTTTCCTAAAAATTAAAAAGTTTCATGAAAGTTTGAAAGAGTTTCACAAAGTTTTGTGAAAGTGAATATTTTATACCACCTCATCAAAATATTGAAAATGAAATTGTTTCGTAAAAGTTATATTGTTTTGCAAAATTCAACATAGTGTGATGCAGATATAGTTTCATGACAAAAATAGAGTTTCAAAAAACTGTTAGATACATATAGAAGTTTTATGATGACAGTGAGTTTCACATTAAAGGTGACATCAAATTGTTGAAGTTCAGTAAACTAAGAATTTTTCATGCATGGTCTGTCATGTGCAAGGTAGTTCTACAAAGGGTCTACCACATTTATAAATAGAATGATACCCACCTCATTTAGGGTGTCTAACCCTTATAGAATATTTGGTCTTTGAAATATCATAAGAGTGGAATTAAGAAATTTATTACATGAATAAGTTTCACAAAGATCATTTTTGTGAAGAAGGGACTTATGTCTATATGACCAAGTGAGTTCCATGAAAATCCAAAAGTTTCTCAGAAGTTTTATGTTTTTAGACAAATGAAAAGTTCCCTGAAAGTTGTGAGTTCAAAAAAACATGAAATTTATGTGAAAGTTGGGTGATTGTTAAAAATTGAAAAGTTACAAATAAATTATACATTTCTTATGAAAATAGTGAAAAGGTTGAAAAAATTGAAAGTTTCATGAACTAGAAGGAATTTCTCCAAAATTCTATGTTAAATTTATATTCATGAAGTGGATGAAAGCTGTGCTTCATCACACACTGAATGAGGTGTAAAAAAGAAATGACTTAGTAAATAAAGGAAAAATATTTTGGAGTAGTGAGAACACTTTATTTGAGAGAGAAATTATCTTTCAAATTGTAACTTGTAGTAAACCAGGAGGGATAGTGGGTCTGCTCCAAATATTGTAAAAGTAGTGAACTATAATCGATTTCATACATCAAAACATTACCTTTGTACTATCCTTAAACTATCCAAGTTAAGGGTGAACTGAGTAAAATTTCTATGTCTCGTGTATGTTTTCATTTCTATTTATACATGTCCATAGAATGGATATAGAATATTGTTTTTTCTAATAATGAAAACAGTCCAAATATGGTAGTGTTTTTATTTTTTATACCCTAATTCACCCCCTATTAGGGTATTTAACATAGTGGGACCACAAATTGGTAATTGAGGTAAAGGTTAAATTGAGTGTTTCTTTTTGAGTTGAATACATGGAACCTATCAATCATAAATGGATTATGATCTTAAATGTAAATAATTGTCATCTGTTGAAGATTCCAATGCAACAATATTTACAATCTTTAGGCATGGATATGTATTCAAATATACTGCATGAGATCTCAGTCCATATGTACAACAAGGATTTATCAAATACTAAAAAAAGAGATCTGGATAAAGATTATAGAGGATCAAATGCATTAGTGGGAGCCCAATCCAACCTAAAATACACTAAATTAATGTCTTTTAATTCCTCCCACGCCCTATAGGAAAAGATATTAAAAAATTACAAAGTAATTTTAATAGTTTGAGAAGCTAATTTTTAAGTTATGTGGAATAATTGTGATGATATGAGAGTACACCTTAATGAATATATTGATGCATTATTTGATCAGGTGAATGTGAATGTGGAGGGAATTCATGGTCTTAGAGAAATACATTATGACATGAAGATCTTTAAATGAGAATATTCCCACCATGATTTCGAAAGTCACTATGCTAGAGGATAAATATCCAAAGGAGGTGACATGAGATATTTTTCATAATACTTTTTTTCTTAAGATATTTAAAATGATGTTAATGAGGTTATGGAGAATAAGAATTCTGAGGAGGTAACATTCAAGTCCATGATGAATCACACTATTGATGATTCATAAGAGGAAGAGGAAGTGGATAAAGTCATTTCATTCATATCCTCAAATTTACAAAGGGGAAAATGAAAGTTTAAAGGGAAACTTCCAAACACATGATTTCAATGTGGAATGGTTGGACATCTTACAATAATGAATCCTAATAAGTTTCAATATGATGATGAGGGTTATGGTGAAATTCCCATGAAGAAGTATTTACCCAATTTGAAAGGTAGGAAAGACACTAAGTGAAATCAATTTAAGAAGGAGAAATTGATTTCATAAGAAAATGATAGCATAAAAGGAATTGATGTAAATGAAATTAAAAAAATTAAAATACGACAAATAAAATTCTATGGTGGTGTTTGAAGGCTATTCCAAGTCAAGGAAATATAGAAAAAGTGATGATTCATAAGTTAAAGGAATAGTTGATATTCGAGTTGAATGAGAGGATTATGTTGATGAGATAGATGCTTAAAAAAAAATTAAATCCTATAGAGTTGTTCATGATGAAAAAATATATGTAAAATAGTAAGAGGGGAATAATTTCAAGTTGAAAGAAGAAATTAAATATAAAAAATATGAAAATAAAGAAAGATTAGAAAAGATCACTGAGTAAAATCTCATAATTGAAGAAAATAAAAGGGTTATCAATCATTTGGATAACATAGTTATAAATCAATTCAAACATATCAATGAATTTGAGGAGGAATTTGTTGGCCTATGAAGAAAATTATAAGATCATTTGAAACTTTGGACTCCTGGTATGACATCAAAAAAAAGTGACACACGAGATAGAGAAAGGTAAATTAGAGTATGGTGGTTTAGCAAAAGAACCAAATAATTTCAAGGAGAAGAAAATTTTTAAAGTGGGTTCCCTAAACCCAAATTGTGTATGAACTTTGATTACTGTGACATGTATAAAATTTATATATACATATATATACATGTGTTTATCTTTCTAGAATAGTTCACATACTTCTACATCCACTATATTTATGGTAATTTCCATAGATTACATGTTGAATCGAAAGGTTATAACATTTCTTAGGATATAATGAGAATATAGAGATACTATGACAATAATCTTATAGTTATGTCCTATGGTCCAGATATATTATTTTAACTAGACATAGATGATGTGTGACCATTAGGTGCTGGGGGATCATAAGCATTGAGACTTATTTTCCCGAAGTTTACACTTGGTGATCTCTAGTAGTTGATATCATGAGGACATACTTTTCAATAGGAACACCACATGTTTTGGGTGTCATTGGATATTCTTATCTACATACATGTGTATTGGTCTTTTTGACTTGAGATCATTATCAACGTGTTCCATTTCATTGTGTACTTTGATTTAAGGAAAAAACCATGATATTGAAGTCATGGTGAGGTTTCTTATGTTGGGTACATCATTGGTGGTGTGACATTGGTTTAATGATCAAGATATAATTTGTATCTTTTGAATTGAGGAAGTGATATCTCAGTCATGGTTAATCAGGATGGTAGTATCTTTATAAATCTATGGCCATGGCAGTCAAAGGTAAGTCTGTCTAGTTAGATCAAAAAATAATAAAGTAATAAAGGATGATGACACAAGTGTGCATTCTTCAATATGATATATTATATTAAAAATAGATTATATTACACAGTGCATGCTTATAGGATGGTTATTATTTCTATTACTATTCCTTGCCTCTTTAGGGGCCTTAATGAGTTGTTGTACTCTACTCTTGGTTTGTGAATACTATTCACTACTATCGAGATAAAGGCCTAGAGGGTCACACACAATAGTGTGTTCAAAATTTTTCTATATTTTGGTGAATAGGTATATAGGAAATGATGGGCCACACCACCGGGCTTGAGAGCTGTCCAAGTATTATCGATCACTAATAAATAAGTAAATTCATTATTATTTGAGTATAGAATTGGGATGAATTTATTTACTAAAATTATTTAAAAAAATTTAAGTAATACATGGAATGATATTATACAAATGGATATTATTTTAATATTAAAGGTCCATTAAATATTATAAAGAATTAAAAGTGAACTTAATGACTCAGGTTCATCACATAATATATTTAATATATATTACAAATATGTGATAAAATATAAATAATATTTATGACATAGTTAGTTCATCATAATTATATTTTATTACTTATTTAGTGTATGTCAAATATACGGGGTCCAGGGAACCCTAACTGGGGTATTTTAGACATCCAATATATAAGTCTAGGAGAAGCTCATTTTATTAACTATTCATTAGTCTGAATTGAGAGATTCTCTATCCTCCAAAATCCAAGAGATATAATCCATATAACCAAGAAAACAATCCAAGAATGCCTTCATGGATTTATGGTATGTGATCATGATGATCATTGTGACGTCAAAAATATTGTCGAAGCTCTGTGATAGCAATCAGAATTCGATATACGACATACAAACAGATTTTTAAAGCATGTGTGGATGATCCAGAGCAGTTCGTACTTAGATCCTTCAAGAAATAGTTGTCGATGAAATCTGATAGATGATCACAATTCAATTTGAATGATGTACTTTTATTTAATTTCTATTCTTTGAATAATTATCATGAGATCCTCAGACTGTACTGGGTTTTGGATCACCGGAGACGACAAAGTTTCATTACTATGGTGATGATATCTTCTAAATTCCCATCCCACCATATTCATTTTCACACCTTGGTACCATAACATGGTATCAGAGTGACCGCGTGAATTTTATGAGTCAAGAAAAAATTATTTTACATTAAATTTATGTAGTGGGTTTGAAACCATTCCCAAGGAATTCTATTTCTGTTTGATTCAATCTCTGATGAACAAGTTACATCCACTGAAAAAATTATGGATTGAGAACAAAGTTTTTTAGATATTAAAATTTCATATATTAAAATAATAATATTAATTATATGTTTGTATATATATTTATTTAGTTTAATTTTTTGGAATCTGAAAGACTGGATTCTAATCGTCAGATTATGGTGGCCGGATTCGATCCAGCCAATGAATTCTTTTCCCACTGATGGTGAAATTATTAAAAACAAAGTATAATTTAATTTAATTTTAACAAGTGGGAAAGTCATTATGTGAAAACAAAAATTGACTTCAAAAGTCTTAAAAGGGGGATTATGAAGTGGGACTTTCAGCAGGTTTAATAAAATGACAAACAATAAGGCTGAAAGTGAGACTTTAAGAAGAAAAAAAACTTCACAGGGAAGTTATCTTAGCTACTGGACTACAACCCTAGTATAAACCTCATCACTGTCACTAGATTTAGGGAACCACATCATACCCAATTGACCTCCATGATGGACCATCATCGCCTCCCTTTAACCACACCGACACACTGCCGACTACTGTTGTCGGGATTCCTAGCTGCGAGGTGACCCCTACCATGGACTCCCTTAGGTTCTTTTAGACATAATCAACCCCGAAATGGGTTGGGGGGGGGGGGTCGTAACATCCCGTAACGGGTCTTGGAGGGTTGTTCTTTAATGTAATAGCCTTGCATGGGGTCTATCTTACTCGAAATAGGTATGTTGTGGTTTTAAGGGCCCCGTAAATTTTTAGACAATAATTAATTGATTTAATTTTAGTATTGAAATTAAATTAATTATTTTTTGATTAAAAATATTAATATTTTATTATTTTGAACAAATAATTTAATTTTAGTATTAAATTTAATTAGTTAATTGATTTAATTTTTAGAATAAAAATTAATTAATAGTGAGACTGAATAAGTATAAAAAATTTGAATAAAAAATTTGAATATAAATAATCTATTTAATTTATTTATATTCCATCATACTTTAAATTTATTGTAATAAATTTTTTTCATTATTTTATTATACCCATTGTTTGGTCTTGAGCACTGACCGAACTCGTATTTGTATGAATAATTTAATTTAATTATTTATTAATCATATGTGTTTTTTGTAATAAGGAGTTAATTTTATGATGGTATGAAAATCATCTTATTTTCATTATATATGTATAATGGCCCACACATTCAATTTTTTTGTATATATTTTTCACTTCTCTAAACCCCCTCACCCACGTGTGAGTGTACATATACATTTGATGATGACACTTTAAGACAAGGACCCTGCCAAGATGAGGTCGTACACTGGATGAGAAGTGCATACATTGACTGAATGGCCCATAGGCCGATATTTTTATTGATTTTGGATAATACCCTTTTAAGGGTAAAGGGGGAAAACCAAGACATCAGAGACATCAAGACATTAACAAGATTCGAAAAATGGGATGCAACCTAGAACAAGACTACATGAAAGTGCCTCTACCCAGCTTCAATATCATTAAGGAATGTCTCCACAAAAGTATGTCTGATCAGCAAGCTGTCCCTGGAAAGGATACACGGGCCTGGTACCGTTTGCTATTCCATACCCTCTCAATCGTCCAAATCTGAAAATCCATACATGATGAAGATGACCGTCTCAATCCTCCTCTGAAGAAAAACCTTGTAGAATGTCTGGTTTCCCCAACAGAACATCCATTCCTCCATGAACAATTAAACAACAGGTATCCAGCAAATTCAAAGACAACCGCATCAATAGCACCACCACCATACCACCAATTTCACATCTAATCAAACAAGATCTCACATTAACCAAATCAAAACCTGGAAAAAAATTATAGGAGCACCAAAATGTAAGACCTCCCCCCTCCGAAGCACTGGATTTGACCCCAAGCGCTACAGTGCATGCCAAAGCTGATGTCGAGCTAGGACAAGGCCGCATAGAGACCGCAAAGCCAGAAGGCATGCCAAGGCTGATTGAGCACACCATAGACCCCACGTTTATCACATCATAGCCGCAACGAAATCCCGAGCAGTCGGCGGCTAGTAAAGAGGATATGACAACGAGCAGACCAAATCTATGACAAGATCTCGAAATGTTGAGGTCGTCACCAAGAACACCAGAGTCAACACCAAACACCCGGAGCCACCAGAAGCTGGAAGAAACATCGCCACCACAAAGCCGAGAAAATGAATCCAGAACACTTGGCATCAACGCATACCAAGGCTAAGTAGATATGAATCCAGGAAATATAAAACCTCAATAGAGGGTACCAGATCCGGTGCCGAGAACATATACGAGACGAGATCCCAAGGCTGAAATTCGCAATGAAGCCATCACCGAGCCTTGATCGAAGCTAAAAAACACGGAACTGCCACCCATCGACGTAGATCCAAGATGAGAAGCCGCCGCTGAGGCCAGGCCAAGCTGGAGGAGGGGAGGATACATCTTGGAATAGAAACCCTAAGAGTGTGTGGAGGGGGGGGGGGGAGAAACCGACGCTCAGAGGACCATCCGAGAAGTGCATACATTGAATTGGGGAAAATTTGCAATACCAATCAAGACTCAACTGAGTTATGATACCCCCTAGGCCATGGTTGATTGGTTAAATTTAAATTGGATAAACCAAAATTAGATTCTCAAGACCAGTTGGGTAATTATTTTCTTTATTAATTATCTATAATTTTATGCATGTGAATGTTTACTATGAGAACACATAAAGTAATAAATAAGAAAAATGTATTAAGACGTGATGAATGTTTTTCTATCAACACATGTTTAGTTTTGAGGGAGACATGATGAAACGAACATATTTAATAGAAATTGATTACCTTCATCAAGAAATATTAAAAACCCCTCAATGATATACTAATTAGTAATGATTTTTTTGATCAAATTTGATCAAAAATAAGTGTTTGAGGTGATCGTCATCCAAAGTTAAGGGTACCTCCTACTATTGGGGAGTTCTTATTAGAGTAACGAGTTGACTTGACTAATGTTGGTAGAAAATAAGCAGCTAATTCTATCTTGATATCACATAGAGGCAAAGAATTAATGTAATCAAGGTTAGGATTATGATAGGTTAGGTCTTTACTCAGCAGTTCAATAAAATGTGATTTAATGCCGTTATCCAGTCTAGAGCCTACTTGAAAACTCTTCAAGTAGTGATGTAGCCAAAACTTGCAGACCATAAGGAGAGGTTTGAAGTATCCTTTCCTCTATAATAATCAAGTGACATAGTATTATAAATCTATTAGTGGGTATTATCGAGGTTTGATAAAATGGTGTGATACATTTAATGATTAATTAATAAAAAATGTATAAAAGGTCATTAAGATAAAGCATTATCTGCTAAATTTATTTTTTATAAATCAAAATAGTAATCACTTACACCCCCAGAACATTATCACTGTGGTCCATACTGGATTAAAAAATTACCCTGACTAGTCATAACTTCCCAGAGTGGTACAGGTGCTTTCACATAGTACTACACCATGAGAGGAAGATTTATGTGTTTGAGTCATCAATTCCTATTGAGTATCCTTAGGGAGAAAGAAAATAAGATATAGAGAAGTATAGAAATCATGTAGATGATGCTCTAGATGTTCAATGTATCAGGTTGTCATTTATATCCAGTCAATTTAAGAGAATGCATGAGGAAGAAGATGCCTACAAGATACTGAATCATATACAAGAATTATATCAGGAGAGAGCAAGGTATGAAAGGTATGAGATATCATGTTCACTTTATTGGTGTAGAATATAAGAAGGTAATAAAGAAATACCTCATGTACTCAACATGATCAGGTACATTGAGAGACTTGAAGCCCATGGTTTCAAAACAAACCAATAACTGGAAACATATCCCGTTATTTCCACTTTACCATCAATATGATCAACATTCATTTTTTTTAATTTAAACATGAATAAAATGAAAAATTCCGTCTTGTATAATTTTTAATAATTTCATTAAGATGATAAGGATATGAAAAATACCAATTCTTCAAACCTTATAGTGAACATGAGAACAAAGGGAAAGGATATGGGGTCTAAGGATAAGTCCAAACTGAAGACACCAATTTTTCATCCTTTTCAAAATAAAAAGATACCGAGCAAGGGAAATGAGGAGGAGACTAACTTATTTTTATGTGGAAAGAAAGGCCACTGAAATAAGAACTGTAGAGATAGGAAGAAGAAGCAAGGTGATGTTTTTACTTCAAGTATTTTTTTTCATTGAATGAAATCTGTCATTATCTACAAGTTGGGTATTGGATACATCATGTGGCTCAATAATTTATATTCATATATAGGAACCAAGTATATCCAAGAAGATTGAAAAAGGAAAAGTGGATCTCTGGGCTATAAATGGTGTGAGTCTAGTATCCTTGACAGTGGGAGATTGTTATCTGACTTTTTCTTATGGTTTGGTTCTATTATTGAATAATTGTTATTATGTTCCTTTCCAACCACCACCAAGGTTCAATTTTTTTATTAAAAAACATAATAGGGGGAATAGATACAAATAATAAAAAACCAATAGAACATAAAAGAAAAACTCGAAACCATGGATCTAGGGAGGTCTAAATTAGTGAAGACCTTGAGAATCTCATCTAATAAGGTTCACCCAATATGAGGAATAGAAATAAATCTAGAGAAGAATATAATGGGTTAAAATTGATAATTTCAAGAAGCAAGGAAGTCCACCACCTTATTCCCCTCATGAAACATGTGTTGTAATCTCATCTAATTATTTATGAGAGTCTTGTATCATATGATATGGTAAGAAATGGATCATGGAGTTTGGATTTGATTTTTGAGAGAACTGTAGATAGTTCTTGAATTAGTTTCAACCACCTACATAGTTATGTTATTATATTTTAAAACCTCTAAAAACTTAATCAAGGCCTAAGATTTTTCCAAAAAGTGGATAAACTTACCCAAATGAAGAAATAAAGTTAGAAACCACATTTCCATTAGAATCCTGAAGTATACCTTCCCATTTCATATTTTTTTGAGAGAGTTATCCATTAATGTTTTGTTATGGAACGCCTTAAAAATGGTTTTTATATACTTGAACTCAAAAAACCCATAACAATAATCACTGAAAAAACCAATGAACATGAATCATAAAATAGCCACCTATGGAACTTTAGGATTGGTCATGTAAATGAGAAGTGATTACAAAAATTACATCAAATAGGGTATTTAGACTCAACTAAATTAAAACCCTAGGATGCATGTCATGCTTTTTTATAAGGAAAAATGACCAAAACATCCTTTTATGGGAATGGAGTAAAAGCCACTATATTACTAGAATTAATTCATACTAATGAATGTGGCATATTTACAGTAGTGGAAAGGGATGTGTTTTCATACTTCATTACTTTTATTTATAACTAAAATAGGTATGGATATATATACACAATGTAATATAAGTCATATTGCTTTAAGATGTTTAAGGAATACCAACATGAAGTAGAAAACTATATTGGTAAGATGATTAAGGAACTTCACTCAGACTGAGGCAAAGAATATCTTAACATATATTTCATTGATTACTTAAAGGAGTTTATAATAGTGTAAAAAATCACTTCTATTTATACACCATAGTGGATGGTATTAGTGAAAGGAGGAATAAGACCTTTTTTAATATGGTTAGATTAATGATGTGTTAGAAAACTCTTCCATCGTACTTTTGTGGATACACCATCTAGACAATAAAATATACCCTTAATCGAGTACCAATTAAATATAAATATGGGATTATATATGAGTTGTGGTGTGGAAACAAACCCAATCTATAATAATTACATATATGAGGATGCATATATTGTTTTCGAGACTATACCTTGTGACAAATTGGCATCCTAAAGCACAAAGTGAATCTTTATAGGTTATCATAAAGAAACCAAAGGATATTACATATATAACCCTTAATATAGAAATGTTATTATGGAAATATAATCCATATTTTCATAAAGGGAGAAAATTTACAATGGAAATTGTGGGAGAAATATTAAATTTGATTAATTCAGTGCTCCAGATGAACATGAGTTTGTACAGGAATAATATCCATAAGAGAGAGTGGGAGATAAAGTAGTTCCCAAGAAACAAGTACTACATATGTTAACTAGAGACGTTAGAGAATCAGAGTATTATGGATTTCTTATCACTGATTCAGGTGTCACATTACACCTTGATGATGATAAACCTATAACGTATACGGAATATGTAGAATGGAATTAAACTAATAAATGACATTATTCCATGCATTCTGAGATATATTAAATATATCAAAATAAGGTTTTTTATTTTAGTAGAGCTTTGAGTTGATGTAAAACGCATTGTGTAAAAATGGGTATTCAAGAAAAAGATAGAATTGGACGGTAAGGTTAATACCTATAAAGAAAGGATTGTAGTGAAGGTTTTCAAAAAAAGTAAAGGAATAAAATATGAAAAAATATTCCCACCAATAGAAATACTGAAATCCATCAGAATATCAATTGAAATATAATCCTTCCATGATTATGATATTTAGAAAATGGATGTAAAAACTGATTTTCTAAATGATAGGTCGGTTGAAGACATCTATATGACTCAACCAGAATGATTTATTGAGTTAAATAATTCCAATAAAGTGTAAAAAATGTAGAGATCCATTTATGGGTTGAACTGGGCATCATGATCATGAAACAATCATTTTGATGAGACCATAAGAGAATTTGGTTTCATAAAGAATGAAAGTGAGCCATGCGTCTATAAAAAGTTTAATGAGAATTCCACAATTTTCATAGTATTAAATGTTGATGACATATTAAATTTTGGAAATGAAGTGTATGTATTATAGTCAGTAAAGATTTGGTTGAATGAATACTTCTACATGGAAGAATTTAGTGAAAAAAACTACATTCTTGGTATCAAAATCTATCAAGATAGATCTCATAGGTTATCAGGTATAAATAAAAGTACATATATTGACAAGGTACTTAAAAGGTACAATATAGAACAATCCAATAGAGGGTTGTTTCCAATTTCAAATGTTATCAAACTCTCCAATAAAATGTGCCCATAAACACAAGATAATATTTAAAGAATGACTATAATACTTTATTTTTTGATAGTGGTATTTTTCATGCATACCTTGATATGTACTAGGTTTGATGATTCATTTTCATTAAGAATGGTGGCAAGATATCATGCTAATCTAGGAGAGCTTCATTGGGCAGATGTAAATACTATCCTGAAGTACTTGAGGCATATAAAGGATATGTTCCTAATGTATTGAGTAGATGAGGAAGTAGTAGTGATAAGAAACAATAATGATAATTTTTAGATATATCATAATGATATGAAATATTTTTCAGGATAAATATTTTTCTTGAATGGTGGTACAGTGAGATGGAGAATCTTGAAGCAACCTATGGTGTCTGATACTATAGAAAAATATGAGTATATAGAGGTTTGTGATGTAGATAAGGAGGCAGTCTGGACACACAAATTTTTCTTTGACATTGGTGTTGTACTTAACAGTACATACCTTGTTCTGGTATATTGTGATAATACTACAATAATGGTGCTTTCCAAGGAGCCTAGGTCACACCATATGACAAATCATATTCTTCATAAGTATCATATCTTGAGGGATTTTATTAATATAGGTGAATTCATAGTTATCAAAGTTTCCATAGGGGAAAATGTGGTAGACCCCTAAATAAAGCCATTTCTCAACAGAAGCATGATTCTCACATGAGATCTAGATTATTGAGACTTGTTAGTAGCTATATCTAATAAATGTAATAGTGTTGAACGTGGGTGACCTAGAACCAACTTGTGAATGAACTTTGAATACTATTACATTTATACATTTAGTTATATATACATATGTTTATCTTACCAGAATAAAGTTTATACTTATGAACCCGCTATATTTAGGGTAATTTCCTTTGATTACATGTCATAATGAAAGTTTGTATATGTCACCATGTTATAATGATAACCCATAGATACTACGATTGTAATTTTAAATTTACTTCCTATGTTCTAAATACATCACACTAACAAGACATAGATAATGTGTGAATATCAGGTGTTGGGGAATCATAAGAATTGAGACTTCTTCTCATGAAGTTCTCAATTGGTGATCTATAATATTTTAGATCATGATGAAAGACCCTCCAATAGGAATAGAACATGTTTTGTGCGTCATTGGTTATTCCTATAAGGACCTAACCTTATAACGTTACTTAATCTTGAATTTTAAACAAGAACATACATTATTACACATTGAGGATCTTTTCGGGTTTAGAGTTTTAAAGAATTAGGATAAATTATATACATAACATACCACATTCATACAAAGAGGAGTCTATTAAAAACAGTTTCCATTTTTTTCAAAATGTAAGACATTAAAACATAAAGCATGATTTCTTTGAAAACACTCCATGTCAAACATATCGAATCCCTTATTTATATTACCCATCCTTATATCCTGTGAATTATTTTAAAAAACATGGGATGGGGATAAAGCTCAGTAAGGGATATAAATATAGAAAGAGTTAGTCAAGTGATAACCTAAAAACCAATAAAACCCATATTATAACAACTCAGATGTGTAGAATAATCATGTTGTTTCCTTGGGACATATTGAACATATCACTCTTACATTCAACCTTGTATATAGAATAACCTTTTGGTCAAATTCCATCTCCTGAGTACCCAATGCATTGGAGAGCTATAATGGGGCTCACCTGTCATATCTTGAGCTATAATGGGCTCAACCTAACATATCTTGAGCTATAAAGGGGATCAAACCAACATATCATGAGCTATAATGGGCTCAAACCAATATAAATAATGTCCAAGGTACATATCATAGTAATAAAGTATCTTTAAATCAGGAAAAAACTCTCATACCATACACATAAAAAAACAACACTTTTGAAATTTATTAAAGAGAGTTTTAAAAGGATTTTAAAAGGAAAGTCATTTAAAATAGAATTGGAGTGAGAATTAAAAGAATTGAATGCATATGTGTATACAATGTAAATACACATAGTGAAACCTAATATATAAAAAAATTAATCATTCCAACAATCTTAATACCATATATTAAATAAAGAAGAAGTTTAACCAAAAGAATATAAATTAGGTTATGAATTCCCTTACCTCGGGCTCTTCTTACTTAAATGTGTTTAAAATTACTGTATAATGGTTAAAAGAGTGTTATTAATATCTTATGGAAACATATAAATCTTTATAATATCTTATATGATAATTTCATTAGACCATTTCACCCTTTATTTGTTAGTATTTTGTTCTTTGCATTGTTTTGGGGTGTTTTCTTAACATGTTTTCCATGATTGGTTCACGGTGGATATTATTGTCGACTGGAAGTGAAACTACAGAATTGTAATGGTAAGGTATTTACATATTTCCACTATCATAATTTATACCATTTATCATTTTGAATTCTGATATGAGGATGATTCATATGTTAAAATATTAATGATGTTCGTTTAAATCATTTTAGTGGTTCTTTGATAATTACGACCACATTTTGTCGTATAAATTAAAACCATGAGTAAAAAAAGAATTACAGAAATATTTATGACACATAATACATATATTATAACCTAGTTCAACCATAAAAATGGTTCCATGACCAGACTTGAAATAATTAATGCAAATTGAAATCACATCGTCCATGATGTCGGTAATTCGACACATCACAGACAACGTTTTTATTCATTGAATAAGTGGGAGAGGAGAGAAGAGTGATGATGGATTTTCCATGAAAATGAGAAAATACAGAATGTATATAAATTCTGGAGCTTTAATTCTTCTTTTTTAAGAGGTTATGAGGAAGGAATAAGAAAAGAAAGAAACTCAAAATAAAAGAATAATTGAGAAATCCCTTATAAAAATTTGGCAGCCTAACGGCTAGACAACATTGTTTTAGAAAATTTTAAAAAGGGGGGGGGGCAAGTGTATACCATCCAAAAATGAATCATAATACAGAATATATCAAGAATAAAGAGTTAATAATAACATGGTATGGAAAATTTTAAGTTATACCCCATAGAAGAGAACTTGAATGGAAAAGAAAGAAATTTATAATTTTCTTACCTTGTAGAATAACTCCTAGAAATTGATGGTTGGGACCTTAGGGGATTGAGGAAACCTTGGTAGGACTAATATGGAGATAATAAGGCCATATATTCGTTTATTAGGAATTGGGAATGAATTTAATCAAGGAATGAGTTTGTATTTATAGCAAAAGTGAGGGAATATTTTAATAAATTCCAAGGGACTCCTCATTAGTGGTTTTGCAAAACCATGGGCTTGCCCATGGTATTTCCTAAAGGTATTAGACACATGGGACACCTCACATATTATTATATTGTACCAAATTCTACCATATTTATTACATCATTATTACATCATTAATGATGTAATTAATACACTAAAACTCAAAACTATATTTTTACTATTCACTGAAAAATCAACTGTATCATAAAAATCCCAAAAATTTACCCTTACCATTTTTTTACATGTAGAATTCAAAAATGAACTCCATTTTTAGAAAATAATTTTCTAAATATTATTAATTTAATTTTTAAATAAAATCATACTTAATTCAAAAATAAATTTTTTTAAAACTATAACTGCTTTTATATCACATTGAAAAATTAACCAAGATGTTATTATCTTAAATCCTTAAGAAAATAAAATATTAATACAATTTACTATTAATTAGGGTCATATTAATATTCATATTACTATTCATAAGGGTATGTTACTATTCCCCAAAAAAGTTGGTTCCATCATACTCCAAATAACTTACTAAACACAATTGTAGATGATTGTTTTTTGAAATTCAAAAAATAGAAGCTTCAAAATTATGTTTAAAGGATAGTTATAATTATCTACATAAAATAATGTTTCAGGAATTCAATTTATTTTTAAAACCTTGGGGTGTTACAATTCCTATCTACATATATGTGTATTAGTCTCCTAACTTGAGATCATTATCAATATGTGCCACTTGATCATGTACTTTGATGAAAGGAAAAACTCATGAAAATGAAGTCATGGAAATTTATCTTGTGTTGGGTGCATAATTGGTGGTATGGAATTAGTTGAATTATAAAGATATAATTTGTCCCTTCTAAGTGGAGGAATTTTCAGCACCCTGAGTTTTTATGGATGATTTTTTTCAAATAAATTAAAATTCTTTGATGGAATGTGTTGCACACTACACCAAGTTAATATTTATTTATAAAAAAACCAAGTTAATATTGAACAAAACAAAACAATGATATTAGATTGTGGTACATGTAACACTAATTTATCTTATGTTACACACAATACCGAGTTCCTTCAAAATATTATGTTACACGCATGTCTAAGTTTTACCAAACTACAATATACTGTTAATATTTATATTTAACATGATTGTTATCATCTAGCCATTAGATTGGAGGGAATTAATAGGATTAAATAAATTATGAAAATATATAGTTTCAAATATTTATTAGTTATATATTTATTATATATGAAATAGTAATCATTTAAAAGAAAAAGAAATGTTTTCTGAAAAAATAGTATAAAATACAGTTTAATCATTCTTGGTGCACATAATTTAAAATTAAATTTTAACAATCTTATAAAATTTATTTTAAAAAGTAAAATTCATTTTTAAATCCAAATTTAAAAATTTTCTTAGGGTTATTTATTTTTATTTTTATGAGAAGTTTCATTTTTTGTTGAATAGTAAAAAATACAATATTTTAATAGAAAAATTACTTTTTTTTAAATAATTTATAATGTTAAACAATATTTTTAATTGGTTTTAAAGTTAAAATAGTTAAATGATACAACTATTAATCCAATTTAGGTCATTGTACTCATTTTATACTTTTTTTATATAAAAATAATTGAATTTTTTTGAACATTTTAACTTTAAAAACCGGCTTTCTCATCATGTATACATGATAAATTTTAAATTTAATTCTAAATCTTCTATTAATGGAATTTTTAAAAAAGGATTCCATATTTTGAATTATAATAATTTAAAAAACTAATATTTTACCAAATTTATTAGAGAAAATATTTAAAATTAATTATAGTGGTTAACGTAAAAACTAGTTTACTTAGTTGTTAAACATAGAATATAAGGCGTAAAATGACCTAACAACTTTTCCAACACCTATTGTATGGATCTATTTATTCCTTAAAAACCTTAGTATATATTTTTATGAGTATTGGGATAATATTTCATGAAAGGTAGCTATATAATAATTTAAGTAAAGAAAAAGATAAGAAAGTAACCTTCCTTGCCAATAATTTTTATAAATATTCTGGATAGTGTAAAAACATCATATATTCAGTTATAAATATTTTTTTAAATGTAAATGATTTTTATCATGATAACTTCTTTTTAATTTTTTGAGATTAAATAATTGCTATAAATGCTTAAGAAACACCAATATTGGAATTATTTAGTCAATAATTGACTAAAATAAATGATACTAAAAATATTAAAATTGAATTAAACTAAAAGAATTATTGTCTTAAATTAATTTTTTAAATTAATATATCTTATTACATAGGTATGAACTAAATATTTTTAAATTTTATTATTGAATGGATTTTTTTTCAAATCCAAATTAAATAAATAATGTCATAATTGACACTAATCTTATTTTATAATAAATGATAGGTTATTTAGTGATTTAAATTACTAAAAAACCTATATTCTACCAGGTTATTTTTAAATGTTAATAAATATAATATATGGACAATTCATGGAACAATTTATCTTTTATAATGAGCATAATAAACCCTAAATAGTAAAAACTTTGTTAGCATGGTTAGGGTTAAATCCACGTGTTTTCACATTATGTTGCCATCTATAAAAATTAATTTCCAACAAACATGAGATTATTATTTTAAAAATTGGATATAATATTTAGAATTAGTGGGTCTAATTTTTTTTAACAATTCTCACTTTAATTTAGTCTTAATGGATAAATTACCTAGGTTAGGAAATTAGTTTCCGTAGTGGAAACCCAAAATGGGAAAAAAGGGAAACTTAGAAGTTAAGGAATAAAATTATAAAAATGCACATATTTTTTTGTTGTAGAGGTGTTTATAGACCTAATAAAACCTCACCTTCATTATAATTAAATTTTGTTCCACATTAGTTTAGGGATTCCTCCTAATAGTGAATGATTTTGAGTATTTTCAAGAATTCCACTTCTCTTCAACTATAAAAGGGAACTCACTCTCCCCTATTATATACACCAATAAAGAAATTTGGATTAAAAAATATCTAATAAAATTACTTAAAAACTTTTCTTATATCATTATATAAGCCTTACTTTGGGAATAAATCTAACAAAGGATGACCTTTGGTGCAAACAAAAAAGAGATACCTGAGGAAGAGGTAACGTTCATCAACGAACGTTTTTGTTTTATTTATTCTCCAAACCAATTAAATTATTTTTATATAAAAATTATATAATAAAATAAGTATCTTAAATATACTGATAATTTTTTATGTTCAGGCTATAGCCTATAACCACACACACTTCCATCAAATGGGATATGAAATCAACATTCGTGCCTATAACGTATTACACCCTTACGGACCGATGACATTCAGTTTTTCCATTCCCACCTCTCAAGGTTGGGAATAATTATATAAAAACTTTATATATATATATATATGATATATATGATATTTATTATTTATTTATTCTTATGGAATTATTAGATAACAGATACCTTCATGGTTTCTATTTTGTGAGAATACAATAACGTCATTCGTGTATACGATGTAAAACCATCCCACGAAGCGATGTGATTCATTCCAAATTTACATGGAATGAATTAAGGATGAGTTGAATAAAAATATTTTACATATAGAAAATAAAAATTAGTTTTTAATGATAATATATCATTTACCTTTCATTCTTTCAAAATGATAATAAAATAAAAAAACAACATTCATGTATGCGTACGACCTACCATCTCCATGAACGGTTCATTTCATTTTCTATAACTAAATTTTATATATTACTAAAAATACATATACATTGAATATATATTATATTTATATCATGGTTTAAATTCTAGATATCATGAAATCATGATCTAAGTAAGAGGAAAATAATAAAAAGTCAAAACATTTAAAAAAAGAGCGGTTATTACCCGAAACCCAACTTTAACATAGAATTGTAAATAAAATGATAATATAATGTCATTAGAAAATCATATATGGTATTATATATATGTTTTTTATTTTATTTTTAGATGAATTATAATCATATATTTAATATACATGAGGTTTTAACGAGTACGATAGAAGTCAAAACTTAAGGTAATGAGATTTCTTTTCCTACTTTTATTTTTGAGAGACTTATGCCATATTCACCACTCGCTTCATTTTTGTGGTGTATATATTTCCCTATGACATGATATATCATGAATATAAATAATTTCATGATAATTAATATTTCCACTGATGATATTATTTCACAGGGATTACGATTGAAAAGTTACTCTAATAGTAAGGGATTTCAGTATCACTATTTACTTTTGTGAGACACATGCTATATTCATCAACTATTTATTCTTTGAAGTGTATATAATTACCATGAATGTGTCTTATGATACTTATAATAAATGGTATTTTTATTTACATATCCTTTTTTGGATCTCTCTGTCATGGGGTTTAAGGTTAAAAAGTTTCCAAATAGGTAAAAGATTTTTGTCTCAATTTTCCTTCTTTGAGACATAGGTTATGATATGCACTTTTATTATTTCATGAGGTGTATATAAAACCCATTTTACATGTAATATCATGAATTTATATATCCTAATGATATTTTAAGTTCCATTTTTTATTCATTCATAGGTATTATTATTCAAAGTTACGAAAGTGGTAATGATTTTATGTTACAATCTCATCATTTAGCGGGATTATTTATGATTTTTCTTCTAATGATAAAATATTATGATCTATATCTCCAGAATTATAATGAATATTGTCCTCCTATATTTATTCATGGTATATTCGAGTATTATTATCATTTTTTCACTCTTTGGTACTTAAGATAACTATGAAATTGTTTTTTTATGAAAATCCAACTTTATGTCTCTCTTCGGTAAGATATATGGTTTTCTTCCAAAACCATGTTTTTTAAAAATGTTTTAAAAAATGTTCTAATATTATACAATAATTTTTTAAAATTTTTTTCTCATGTTTTAATTTTTTTAAAAAGGTTTTAAAATTAATGTTCTTATCATTTTCCGACCAATGCTCTTTTTACTTCTACTAAAAAAAGTGAAATGAATATTTGTTTTTATGAATGTGTCATGTGTGGAATTCTACACCATTATTACAACTCTATTCCTTAAAGCTTCATTTATATGTTTTAAATAATATTTTCAAATTAAATGGTTTTCTTTAATATTTTTGAAATATTTATATATTAGATTGATTTTTAAAGAGAGTAAATATGAAAATGTTTTACATTTAAAATGTGTTTTAAATTATTTTTAAAAAATTAATTTATATATTTTCAAGGATAGTTTCAAAAAAACATCCAAAAGGCGTTATGTTTTAAAAAGGACTTTTTAAATCATAAAGTATATTTTCCTCAAGAATGGTTTTCAATGAATTTTAAAATATTTCTTTATAAGATTCAAATGTTATTTTTTACAAAAATGATTTGACAAATGTTTTATGAAAGTGATTTTCAAAGAAAGGTTATTTTACTTAAGAAATGTTCAAGTGATATTTCAAAATACTTATCCATATAAGATGATATCCTTTTATATAGTTTATGTTTTACTAGGGATATTATCCTAGGATAAAATTCATATTATTTCTATGAATGGTTTATTTTTTTTTCTGACATGATGTTTATGAAACCCATTTCTATTCCATGGGATATACCATGTCAACATGCATATGAAACTCGACTTATTTCTTATGTTATACTATGATGAAAGTATTATAAAGCATGATGAAATGTTTATGATACCCATTTCATTTCATGGGTTATGATATGATGAGTGTTTATGATCTTGTGTCACACATATGTATGATTTCATTATGCGATAGGTGTGACCTATATCTCCTCCCAATGCATTGGGTAAGGATAAATGTTCTATGAGATCAGAGGGTACATAAGTGATTTCCCCAAGCCCAAAGATAAGGATACATTTGTGATCAGACCAAGCCCAATGATGATGGTATACGAGTGGTCATCCCAACCCCAAAGATTAGGGTATATTGGTGGTAAAAATATGCCAAAAAAGGAGGGTACATTGGTGTTTGGCCTAATCCCAAAGAAGGTGCATGGGTGGTCAACCCAATCTTAACACGTTATGAATGTCCTAGTGGGTAGCCTTAACATAATATTTTTGATACTTGTGTGTATGCCACAAATTCCATCTCTTATGTCAATTTTATTCTCTCACTACTCATGTTCTTTTATTATTATATGATTCATGTCTTATAAACTGTTTACATTTATTCTCTAAATCATGATTATGTTCTTTGATATACAGGGTATGGTTTTATAATGTTATGATAATGTTATCACACCCTTATATTCATGTTATTCTTATGTGTCTGTTATGTTTACCCTTACTGAGCCTTTGATCTCACCCTTTAGTATGTTTCCTTTACCTAGTTTATGAAGAATGTTTTTATGTATGGTTTGTCTATGAAGAGTAATAAATTGGAAGATCTTTGTGGGAAACAATGAATATATTTCACGGGATTGTAATATCATATTCCAAGATTCCAAAGGCACTAAACTATTATGGTCATCTGGTGTGTGTTTGTGTAATGTAATGAATCACTACGGGAAAAACGGTTAATAGCGACGAGGTATTTGCGACGGGAATTATTCCCGTTGCAAATACTTTTCGCAAATGAGTATTTGCGACGGGGTTTTTTACCCGTCGTAAATAGTATGGCGCGAAATGCGCGCCAAACCGCGCGAAGGTTATTTGCGACGGGGTTCTATCCCCGTCGCAAATAACCGGCGGTGGTTAAAGACTAGTTGGGACGGGACTGCTGTCCCGTCACAAATACCCAGGCGGCAGGAATTATTTGCGATGGGACCCGTCGCAAATAACCGTTTTAATGTCGCCCATAATTAAATGCGGTCAGGGTTATTTGCGACGGGGTTCTATCCCCGTCGCAAATAACCGGCGGCGGTTAAAGACTATTTGCAACGAGACTGCAATCCCGTCGCAAATAGCCCCTGTCGCCGGGGTATTTGCGACGGGCCCGTCGCAAATACCCGTTTTAATGCCGCCCATAATTAAATGCGGCCAGGGTTATTTGCGACGGGATTTCCGTCGCAAAAAAGCCCGTCGCAATTAATCCAACCTATAAATACTGCCAACCATTACAATTTCTCCACTCTCAACTCTCAACCGTTCCAATTTTTTCACTCTGAATCTTTTACGACTTTCAGTAGTAAATTTTCTTTTTCGACTTCGAGGATTCAGTTGGTGGTGTTCTACAATTACAGCGGCTCGACATTGACATCAAGTTTAAGGTTTTTTTTCTGAATTTTAATTTAATATTTATTTTATTTATTATATTTATTTAGTTTAAATTTTTAGAATTTTTTTTTGATTTCTAATTAGAAATAATTATGAATAAGTATTAATAATTAATAGTAATTAGAGATAATTAAACACTACTTAATTTAAAATAGTTAGTTGTAATTACAATTAATTAGCAGTAATTATGAAAAATTAAAATTAATTTGAATTAATTAATAATAATTAGAAATAATTAACATTAATTAGTAATAATTTATAATAATTACCAATAATTAGTAATAATTACTAATAATTAGTAATAATTAATAATAATTCCCAATATTCAATAATTGCCAATAATTATCAATATTTTTTCCAATAATTACCAATAATTATCAATAATTGCAAATAATTGTCAATATTTACAAATATTTATGAATAATTACCACTAATTAAGAATAATTACCAATATTTAGGAATAATTACCAATAATTAGGAATAATTACCAATAATTAGGAATAATTACCAATAATTACGAATAATTACCAATAATTAGGAATAATTACCAATAATTAGGAATAATTACCAATAATTAAGAATAATTACCAATAATTAGTAATAATTACAAATAATTACCAATAAATACCAATAATTACCAATAATTACCAATAATTAGGAATAATTACCAATAATTAGGAATAATTACCAATAATTAGGAATAATTACCAATAATTAGGAATAATTCCCACGAATTAGGAATAATTACCAATAATTAGGAATAATTACCAATAATTAGGAATAATTACCAATAATTAATAATAATTACCAATAATTACCAATAATTACCAATAATTAGTAATAATTCGTAATGATTACCAATAATTAGTAATAATTACCAATAATTACGATTAATTACCAAAAATTAGTAATAATTTCCAATAATTAGTAATAATTTCCAATAATTAGTAATAATTACCAATAATTAGTAATAAATAGTAATAATTAGGAATAATTGCCAATAATTAGAAATAATTAGTAATAATTACCAATAATGAGGAATAATTAGTAATAATTACCAATAATTAGTAATAATTACCAATAATTACCAATAATTAGTAATAATTACCATTAATTATCCATAATTAGTAATAATTACCAATAATTAGTAATAATTACCAATAATTACCAATAATTAGTAATAATTGGTAATAATTATCACTAATTACCGATAATTAGTAATAATTAGTAATAATTACCAATAATTATTAATAATTAGAAATAATTACCAATAATTACCAATAATTAGTAATAATTAATAATAATTACCAATAATTAGTAATAATTAGTAATAATTACCAATAATTAGTAATAATTAGTAAAAATTACCAATAATTACCAATAATTAGTAATAATTACCAATAATTAGTAATAATTGGTAATAATTACCAATAATTATCAATAATTACTAATAATTAGTAATAATTACTAATAATTCGTAATAATTACCAATAATTAGTAATAATTACCAATAATTAGTAATAATTAGAAATAATTACCAATAATTACCAATAATTAGAAATAATTACCAATAATTACCATTAATTATTAATAATTACCAATAATTTCCAATAATTACTAATAATTGGTAATAATTACCAATAATTACCAATAATTATCAGTAATTACCAATAATTACCAATAATTAGTAATAATTCGTAATGATTGCCAATAATTAGTAATAATTACCAATAATTACCAATAATTAGTAATAATTTCTAATAATTAGTAATAATTACCAATAATTAGTAATAAATAGTAATAATTACCAATAATTAGTAATAAATAGTAATAATTAGTAATAATTACCAATAATTAGGAACAATTAGTAATAATTATCAATAATTACCAATAATTAGTAATAATTAGTAATAATTACCAATAATTAGCAATAATTAGTAATAATTATCAATAATTAGTAATAATTACCAATAATTAGTAATAATTACCAATAATTATCCATAATTAGTAATAATTACCAATAATTACCAATAATTAGTAATAATTGGTAATAATTATCACTAATTACCAATAATTAGTAATAATTAGTAATAATTACCAATAATTATTAATAATTAGAAATAATTACCAATAATTACCAATAATTAGTAATAATTAATAATAATTACCAATAATTAGTAGTAATTAGTAATAATTACCAATAATTAGTAATAATTAGTAATAATTACCAATAATTTCCAATAATTTCCAATAATTAGTAATAATTAGTAATAATTATCAATAATTAGTAATAATTACCAATAATTAGTAATAATTACCAATAATTAGTAATAATTAGTAATAATTACCAATAATTACCAATAATTACTAATAATTATTAATAATTGCCAATAATTAGTAATAATTACCAATCATTAGTAGTAATTACCAATAATTAGTAATAATTACCAATCATTAGTAATAATTACCAATAATTAGTAATAATTAGAAATAATTACCAATTATTACCATTAATTAGAAATAATTACCAATAATTACCATTAATTAGTAATAATTACCATTAATTACCAATAATTACTAATAATTGGTAATAATTACCAATAATTACCAATAATTAACAGTAATTAGTAATAATTACCAATAATTAGTAATAATTACCAATAATTACCAATAATTAGTAATAATTACCAATAATTACCAATAATTACCAATAATTAGTAATAATTACCAATAATTACCAATAATTAGGAATAATTACCAATAATTAGGAACAATTACCAATAATTAGGAATAATAACATTATTACATTATTAGAATATTTTATTATTAATATTAAAATAATATAATTTTCTATATTATATACAATTCTCCTTTCATCTGTGTGTTTTCTGTCTCCACATGTAATATTTGCATTCTTTTTCAAAATTATCAACCTACTCATCAATGGAGAGGTGAAAGTGAATGAAAATATTACATGTGGAGATAGAATGTTAAAGAAACAGATGAAAAGAGAATTGTATATAATATAGAAAATTATATTATTTTAATATTAATAATAAAATATACTAATAATGTAATAATGTTTTTATTATATAATTACTATTTATGTAAAAATAATATTTATATTATTAAAATAATAAAAAATTTATATAATATTAAAATTATCAATATTTGTAACAGGTTTTGCTTTATTCTCAACATATTCAATTCTTAGAGGGTCAATTTTTAGGTCTGTCTCAATAAAAAGTTTGTGTCAGTCGTGTATGATGTAAACTTTATAATTATCCTTTCTTGAGTGTTTTTTCTAATAAATTATTCAAAACCAGTAATGCTTTTATATTTTATAGAAAAATATGGAACAAAGAGGTCGTCAAAAGTCATTATTAGATGACCGCATATGGATAAATCAACGTATAAATCCAAACGGTTCTGGTTTAAATCCAGTATATATAGAGGGTGTGGAGACTTTTTTATCATTTGCGGCATCAAATCCAGAATTTGTTTCAGAAGGAAAAATAAAATTCCCTCGTAGAAAATGTGCATTGAGAACGTTTGACACGTTTGACAAAGTGGGGGGACATCTCTTGCATTTTGGTTTTCAACCAGATTGTGTTTTTTGGTATCAACACGGTGAACGCAGTTCCAGAGTAGGTGATACCAACTTAATTCTGGATCCATCCCGGTTTCAAGATTTAGTACATGATGTTGTAGGTTTATCTGTTCAAAATACAGAAACTCCGGCTTATATAGATTCAAATCCTGAGTTGGCACCGTATGAATTTTATGATTTGTTGAGGTCTGCTGAGGATGCATTATATCCTGGCTGCAAGATGAGCAAATTAGAAGCAGCTGCAAAATTTATGGCTATAAAATCAGATAACGGAATGTCAAACAGCTGTTTTGACTAGATAATTTCTTTGCTTAAAACACTATTACCCGAAGGAAATGTTTTGCCTGCAAATTACTATGAGAGTAAGAGGCTGGTTCGAAATTTGGGACTTACTTGTCAGAAGATTCATGCATGTTCAAATGACTGCATTTTATATTCTGGGGAAAATGAGTCGTTGGATAGTTGTCCCACACGTGGGCAACTGAGATATGAAGAAGGGAAACATGAGAAGTCTGGTTTGATTCCTGTAAAACAGTTGAGATATTTTCTTCTTACATCCAGAATTCAGCGTTTATTCATGTCTAAGAATACAACGACAATGATGTCATGGAATAAAGTGAATATTTCAACCGATAAAAGCTTGAATCATCCAGCCGATGGTGATGCATAGAAACATTTTGATAGAGTGCATCCATCCTTTGCTTTAGAAGCTAGAAATGTTCGACTGGGCCTTTCCACTGATGGTTTCTGTCCGTTCAGATCTTATGTTAGTCAATATTCATGTTGGCATATTTTTTTATCTCCATACAATTTACCTCCATGGATGTTGATGAAGGAGCCATATATCTTTTTGACTTTACTATTTCCAGGACATCCGAATAAGAATATTGATGTTTATTTGAAACCATTGATTGATGAATTAAGTTTATTGTGGAGTACTGGTGTCAGTACATATGATGTTGCTACGAAACAAAATTTCATACTGAGAGCAACATTGATGTGGACAATTAGTGACTTCCCGGCATATGGGATGTTATCTGGCTGGAGTACACATGGTCAGAAATCATGTCCTTACTGTATGGGAGAGAACAAAGCATTTATGCTCATTCATGGAAAGAAACCTTGTTATTTTGATTGTCATCGCAGATTTCTTCCAGCTGATCATCCTTTTCGCAGAAACAGATCTCATTTCAGAAAAGGAACAGTTGAAAGGGATGGACCTCCAAAAATGCTATCAGGTTCGGAGTTAAAATCAGTTGTATTTTCATTACCTCCCACCACTTTTGGTCCCACAATAAACCAACAGAAAATTTCTGGTTTTGGGAAAGAACACAATTGGATTAAATGTAGAATATTTTGGGATTTTCCATATTGGTCTGATTTGTTGGTCCGTCACATGTGGGATGTCATGAATATTGAGAAGAACTGTTTTGATAATTTGTTTCATACAGTTTTGGATATGCAAGGAAAGAGCAAAGACAATGTAAATGCACGTTTAGATCTTGCCCAAATTTGCAAGCATGTAGAACTGGAACTGTTTGAGAATGTCAGAACAGAAAGGTTACTGAAACCAAAAGCAACTTATACACTATCTAAAGAAAAACGTTTATTATTTTGTTAGTGGATTGCAGATTTGAGACTTCCAGATGGTTGTGCTTCCAATTTGGGTAGATGTGTAAAGAATGGGCATATTACTGGATTAAAAAGTCATGATTGTCATGTTATAATGGAAAGACTTCTGCCCATTGGATTAAGAGGTCTGTTGAATTCTGTGATTTGGGATTCCATAACAGACATGTCTCATTTTTTTTGGGAAATTTGTGCGGCTACAACAGATTATGATGCTCTATGAAAACTTGAAGAAGATGTTGTTGTAATTATATGTAAACTGGAAAAAATATTTCCGCCGTCTTTCTTCGACTCAATGGAACATTTGATGTTACATTTTCCATATGAAGCCAAATGTGGAGGTCCAGTACAGTTTCGATGGATGTACCCATTTGAAAGATGCATGCAAAAATTGAAAAGAAAAGTACGTAACAAAGCATCTGTTGAAGGATCTATTGCAGAAGATTATTTGCAAGAGGAAATATCTTTTTTCTGCTCCCATTATTTTGAATCTGAGTATCCTTCAAAACACAACCGAATGGGACGTAATGAGAGGAATATTGATGAAACCGACAATCAATTATTTGTTTTCAACCAGCCATGGCTTGGTTTTGGTGGAGTTTATGAACACTGTCTTTCGGATGATGAACATCACAGAGCTCATATGTATGTTCTGCTCAACTGTGAAGAGATGACATCAGTTGTACTGTAAGTGTTTATATCACTTATTCTATCATTTATGTTACAGTACATAACTTTGTTTTTTATAGGTTGTATGATAATCATATCAAGAAACAAATTCCACAAATTATAGCAGCTGCTCTCGAAGAACGCCGACAAAAAAATTTCTCTCAGTGGTTTCAAAAACTGGTAACATAAATTCTTTATCTTTTAGCAACTCATTCAATGTATAGTTTACTATATTGATAATTATTTCACAAATTTTCAGGTGTCTCGACATGCTTATAAAATTGACAAATGGCTGTGTATATTGAGTAACCCACCTTCCAAACTCGTTAAAACTTATAATGCATATGTGGTGAATGGATTTCTATTTCACACACATGCATATGGGGAATCAAAAAAAACAATGAATAGTGGAGTTAGCTTGAGTGGATCTCATCATTGAGAAAATGAAGTTGACTTTTATGGCATACTTGATGAAATCATTGAACTCTGTTATCTTGGACAACATAACATAACCATGTTCAAATGTCGGTGGTTGGATACAGAGAGAGGCGTGCGTGTTCATCCGACTCATGGAATCATCGATATTAAATGTAAAAGTGTTCTCGTAGTAAACGAACCATTCTTATTGGCTCAACAGGCACATCAAGTTTATTACGCAAAGTACTCTGCTACATCAAGAGACTTGACTGATTGGTGGAGTATAATAAAAATCAAAATTCAAGACAATCAGTTTAGTCAAAGTGAATGTTCTTTCACTGATGTGCAAAGAATTGATGTTTTTCAAGAGAGTACTCAAAATCAATCTTTTTTACAAAGAGACATGAGTATCGATGACGACACCCCACATTTAAGAGTCGGTGATGACGATGATGTTAATGATGTCACAT
This sequence comes from Viscum album, assembly GCA_963277665.1. Lineage (NCBI taxonomy): Eukaryota > Viridiplantae > Streptophyta > Magnoliopsida > Santalales > Viscaceae > Viscum > Viscum album. The sequence continues at coordinate 412,341,166 of OY728130.1, forward strand.
ATGAATTTGAAATGTTAAGAGATGAAGCAACTGGAACTCGAATGGATATCGATGATGTTAAGGAGGAATATGAAGATGACATTGACATATATGATGATGATGATGAAGATGAACAATGATAGAATTTCATGGTAGTTATATACAATAATAACTAATATATATGTATATATAATAGTAATTATCAATTATTTTCTAACAACATTAACATTTTCTGTTTCAGATGGACGACGACACATTTCGTACGTTGGCGGATGCTGACCTACCTTTCGATGCAGATGAGTTGCTGGCAGATGACCCTCAGCCTGCAGGCGCTCCAGGGAGTACGCGGAGGGGGTGCGGTCTTGCACGATTGATGATTCCTGACCCCGTCCCCGAGCGATGTCCACGTCTTGGGTTTGATCCACGCACACGAAGGTGTAATAACCTGTGTGATAACCTGTGGATTTGACTAAGATTTCATTAATATATTCACATAATAAATGTTTATTATTTTTACAGTTTTCCGCATATAGCAGTCGGACATGGCAGCACTATTTTGCGCAACTATTTCTCTCAGCCTTGGACCACATGGGATAAGATTCCCATTGATGTGCAACAGGCCATGTTCGGCCATTGGTTGGTACGTACGTAAATAAATAATTTTTATTTTGAAAATTATTTAATTTCTAACTTGATATTTTGATTTCTTTGTAGGGTTTATGGTATCTGATCGACGATACCATGCGTGACGCCATCCATGAGGCATGGGAGGTGGCCATGCGTGATCGCTTTCGTCAGTTTTTTCACAATTTAAGAAAAGCTGCCACGAAGAAAGTAGGAGTGTCAGATTTTGACGAGTCATATAGAGCACACTGACTAGAGTACATTTCATCCCATGTATGGGATGAATTATGTGCGCACTGGTTGAGTGATGCCTTTCAGAGGAGATCATCGGTGGGGAAGCAGAATCAGGGGAGACAGGAGGTGACTCATCGAGCTGGGAGTCGTACTTTCAGTACTCATAGACAACATCTGGTACGTACATTATTTATAAATATTTTATATAACTATAAATATTAACAGTTTCTTTTTTATTCTTACAGGCTGTCGAGCACCCTAATATTACATAGTACGACGTATATCGGAGGATGTATAGTGATCCTGCTACTGGGGAGCTCAGAGGTGATTGTCAGCGTCACATCGTGGTCAGTATTATTTGTTTTCATGTTTAAAAATTAACTGCATATAATATATTCACAATTTTAATTTTAAATTGCAACTAAAGGAGTCATATGAGGCTGCAGCATCACAGACCCAGCCGGAGAGTCAGGCCGATTCATCAGATCAGACCACTGGCCGTCAGTTTGATGAGCCGACATGGATGAAGGCCACCCAGTATTCCTTCGAGAAGGGCCAGGTAGTTGGTATCAGCTCTCGACTGACTCGCGGAGATTATTATGGCAGTGCTGCGATGTCGGCGTCCAGCTCGAGAGGAGCTCATGCATCTTCTTCTGCTAAACAGTATGAGGATCAGTTGCGATCTCAGACTGCACTGATAGAGAGTCTCCGACAGGAGCAGGAGCAGATGCGTCAGCAGCAGCAGCAGCATGAGGAGGAGCGTCGACGCTAGCAACAGCTGTACGAGGAGCAGATGAGTCGGTGGCAGCAGCAGCATCAGGAGCAGATGGAGTACATGCGCCGACTCACTCATGCTTTAGGGATGGAGTTTCCTCCACCAGCATCTGCAAATCCCCCCTCCCCCCCTCCTTCAGATTAGAGTTCGTTTTTATGTTATAAAGTTTGTGAAATCAAAATATGATTTTTTTTTCTATTCGTAGTTTCTGTCTCATTATAAAATATTAATAATATTATATTTTGAAATAACAATATTAATTTGAATAATAATATTATTTATATTTTATAATATTAAATTATATATATATATTAAAATTTTATAATATTATAATTTAATTATATTTTTTTGTAATATTAGAATTATTTTAATATTTGAATGTAAAATAATTCTATTATTTTTATATTAATTAAAATAACTTATTAATATTTTTTTTATTTATGAATTATAATTCTAATATTATTATATTAATTAAAATCATTTATTAATATTCTATTATTTTTTATTTTTGAATTATAATTCTATTATTATAATATTAATTAAAATAATTTATTAATAATTTATTATTTTTATTTGGGAATTATAATTCTATTATTATATTAATTAAAATCATTTATTAATATTTTATTATTTTTTATTTTTGAATTATAATTCTATTATTATTATTTTAATTAAAATAATTTATTAATAATTTATTATTTTTATTTGTTAATTATAATTCTATTATTATATTAATTAAAATCATTTATTAATATTTTTTATTTTTGAATTATAATTGGATTATAATTATATTAATTAAAATAATTTATTAATAATTTTTTTTATTTTTTTATAGTATTTGCGACGGGATACTATGCCCGTCGCAAATAGTATTATTATCATATTAATTAAAATAATTTATTAATATTCTTTAATTTTTTTAAAAAATAGTAATTGCGATGGGCCCGTCGCAAATACGATTTTAAAAAGTTTTCACAAATATACGAACTAATATTTGCGATGGGAAGGATCTTCGTCGCAAATAATACCTTTAGCGATGGGCACATTGCAAATAATTGTTGTTGCGACGCCGTTTTCCATGACGGGCTATTTGCGACGGGCCCCCGTCGCAAAATCCTATTAGCGACGGGATCCCGACGCAAATGCCCCGTCGCAAATGCCATTATTTCCAGTAGTGAATATTCATAAAAAAATATGTAATATCCATGTATGAATTTCTTAGTTTTCTATAATTAGAATCAAAGTAAAGGTTTTGTTAAACTTTGGAAACTAGGATGAAAAAACATTAGTGAGATCCCTAGGGATAGTTATAAGGATATGTATAGGGATGTATATAAGGATAAGTATAATGTTGAATAAAATTATATGAAATATTTCTAGAATTTTGGTAAAGGATAGAGTGGGTGGTTTCTTAATAATATATCCCTGACTGGATACTACAAGTGGCTTTGGCTCTAGAAAAAATGTACATAGGGGTAACAACCCCCAAAAACCCTATTAAGCTAGACTCGATCAGGAACTGGTGAAGGAAAATCAGCCTTGCTACACACCTTGTTTAACAAACCTGGGTTATATGATTTGGAAATTAAACATCATGAAGGATTTAAATTGATGATGACTACATATGACCAAGTATGAACCTAAGGCGTCATAGATTAAAAATAACACATTATGTTTTAGACATAATATAAGTGATTTTTCATGATTATGTGGGTTTTGACAATGAATATTATTTATAACACTATGTTTTTGTTTTAGTCAATGCCTGGAACAAGAAGGAATCATGTTAGCATAGAATTTTTTGGACAGTTTAGTGACTACAAGCAACCAAATTTTATGATGACTGGAGATAAAAGTATTGTGATTATGAAAACTAAGATTTCACAATATATGATTAAAAAATTGAAATTTAGTGAGATTTATGGAATATAAAATAAAATGAATAATGACTTTTATGAAAGTTCCTGTGGTAGAATGTAATTCCTATAGTTTTTATGAAATAATTTTTGTTTGAATAAATTAAAATTCTTTCAGGACTTGCGTTCCATGATACACCATGATAATAGTACCTTATATGAAACACAAATTTTATATTAAAATACATAAAACACTAAGATTATATTTCAGTTCATCCAACAAAAATTTTTGGCTTTTTTTATACACAATATCATGTTCCTTTGACAGCTTGTATTATAAGAAAAACTGAGTTTCACCAAACTACAATATACTATTAATATTATTATTTAATTTAATTATTATCACCTAGCAGTTGGAATTGAAGTAATGAATAGGATTAAATATATTATGAAAAATTATAGTCTCCCATATTTATTAGTTATTTATTGATTATAAAAAATTTAATAAATATTTAAAAGAAAAAAAATATTTTCTGAAAATAATATCTTTTCTAAAATATGGTTTAATCGTACTTGGTGCACATAATTTAAAATTAAATTTTAAAACTTTTAGAAACCATATTTGAAAAAATTAAATTAATTTTTTAAATAGGAATATCAAAATTAAATATGGTTGATTTTTTGGTATTTACGTAAGAAGTTTCACTTTTTGATGAATAGTGAAAGATACTGAATTTTAATGGAAAATTGCCTTTTCATAAAATGATTTATAATGTTAAATTATATTTTGGATTGGTTTTAAAGTAAAAATAGTTCAATTATACACATATTAATCTAATTTAGGCCATTTGAATCATTTACATATTGAAATTTGATATAAAAATATTGTAAATTTCAGAACATTTTCACTTTAAAAAACTACTTTCTCGTCACGTCTATAGTATTACTTATAATTTAAATTATGACACTTTTATGAATTTAATTTGAAAAAATGGATTCCGTATTTTTAATTAGAATAATATATAATGTGTAATAAGGAAAATGTGATTTTATACCAACGTAATTAGTGGAAACAATTAAAATTAATTATAGTGATTAATGTAAAAACTATTATATGTAGTGGTTAAACATTTAATATGAGGTTTAAAATGACCTACAAACTTGTAAAACACTCATTGTATGGTAATATTTTGACCCTTAACATATTAGGATCTATTTCTATGAGTTAGTGGGATAATATTTCATTACATTTACATATATAATAGGTTAAGTAAAGAAAAAGGCAAAAAATGAATCTTTATTGCCTTTAATATTTATAAAGCTTTGGGATAGGGAAAATACATCATATGTTCAGTTATAAATATTATTTTGAAAGTTAAAAACGTTTTTTTATAATGATAATTTATTTTAATTTTTTTGAGATTAAATAATTATTTTAAATGACTAAGAAACACCAAGAGAGGAATTATTTAGTTAATAATTAACTATAATCAACGACACTAAAAATATTAAAAGTGAAGTAAAATGAATAAATTATTAACATAAATTTATTTTTTAGATAAAGATACAATTTTAATCTTGTGTAAAAATATTATATTAAATTTCATTAATGTCTTGATTATTTTTAAATTCAAATCAAATAAATAATGTCACAATTGACATTAATGTTATTTTATAAGAAATGATATTTTATTAAATTATTTAAAATTAGTAAAAAACTATATTCTACATATTGTTTTTTGAATTTTAATAAATTTAATATATGTTACATTTATATACCAAATGATCTTTTATAATGAACATATTTTCCCCTAAATAGTACAAACTTTGTTAGATCGAATAGGGTTTAATTAGTGTTTTTGAACATTACATGTGCTTTTGTTAAAATTAATTTCCAACACACATGAGATTTTTATTTTATAAATTCAATATAATATTTGGAGTAATGTTTTATAAATTATATAATACTATTCACTTTAATTTAGTTTAATGGATAAATTACGTAGGTTAGAAATTTAGTTACCGTAGTGAAAACCCAAAATGTAAAAAATAGGGAAACATAGAATTTAAGAAATAAAATTAAACAAATACATTTATTTTTATATGTTGGAGGTGTTTCTCTACCACATATAACATATGATAAATTATTATTCATATTTGGATCCATATGTGGTAAAGGATACCTCCCAATATTGAATACTTTTGAGTATTTACAAGAGTGACACTCCTCCTCAACTATAAAAGGGAACTCACTCTCCCCCATTCATCACACCTATAAATACATTTGGATCGACCACGATCTACCCAAATAACTTACCAAATTCACTCCTTTCATATGAGAATCCTTAATTTGGCAGAAATCCAACCAAGGAAATCCTTGGGTTCAAACCACAAGAAGATACCCGAAGAAGAGGTAATGTTTATCAATAAAATTTTTTGTATTATTTCTTCCCCAAACCCCTACGATTATTTGTATATCATGATTATATAATAACCACATTATATTAAATATAATTATATGTTTTTATGTTAAGGTTATGACCTAAAAACACACATAATTCCATCAAATGTGTTATGAACTCATTATTCGTGCGTACGACAGACTACCGCCTCATGAACCAATGTTATTTGTTTTTTAATTAACACCTATCAATGTTGGTCATAATAATGTAAAAAATATTTATATATATGATATATTTGATATTTAATATGTTTTTATTCTTTTATAATTATTATATAACACATACCTTCATGCTTTCCATTTTGTGGGAATATGATAACGTCGTTCGTGTGTTCGATAGACTACCACCTCACGAAGTGATGTGATTTGTTCATTCTTTACACGGAAATTATTAAGTATGAGTTTAATAAATATATATTATATATATAAAATAAAAATTATTATGTAATTATAATATATCATTTAATTTACTTTCTTTCAAACCAATAGGAAAATGAAAAATAACTTTCATGAGTACGTACGACCTAACGTCTCCATGAACAGTGCATTTCATTTCCTATCACTAAATTTTAAAGATTAAAATAATACATATATATGGGAAATATATTATATTTATATCATGGTTTAATTTTTTTTATTATGAAATTGTGATCTAAGTAAGAGGAAAAATAAAATCAAGTCAAAACATGTATGAAAAACAAAGCAGTTTTTACATGAAACATAACATTAACATAGAATTGTTAATAAACGAGTAATATAATTTCATAAGAAAATCCTATATGAAATTATATATATGAATATTTTTATACAATATATTTATGATAATCTTAATTTTATTATATTGGATGTTTGAAATAGTACAATCAAAATCAACACTTAAGGTAAAGGGATTTATAATCTCAATTTTATTTCTGAGAGACTTATGCCATATTCACCAATCGTTTCAATTTTTTGGTGTATATATTTGCCTATTACATTATATATCATTAATATACCTCATTTAATTTTAATTAATTCATCTAATTATGTTATTATTTCATAGGTATTACAATTCAAATGTTACTCCAATAGTACATGATTTTCATCTCAATTTTTTACTTTTGTGAGATACATGATATATTAACCACCCTCAATGTGGTTTATAAAATTAAAATGAATGTATTTTATGATTATTATAATAAAATTTATTGGTATTTACATATCCATTTTATTATCTATATTTAGTGGGGTTTATGGTATAAAAGTTACCAAATCAGTAAAGTATTTTTGTCTCAATTTTTCTTTTTTGAGACATATATTATGATATGGAACTATATTCTTTAATGAGGTGTATATAAAACCCCTTTGACATGTGATATAATTAATTTATATATAATAATGATATTTTAAGTTCCATTTTATGTTATTTATTTATAGGTATTATGATTCGAGTTTACCAAAATGGTAATGATTTTATGTTACAGTCTCATTGTTTATTGAGAGTGTTTATGATTATGATTCCAATGATAAAATATTATGATATATATCTCAATAATTCTAATGATTTTTTTCATACTCAATTTATTCATTATATATTCTAGTAATATTACCATTTTACCACTCTTTGGAACTTAAAATAATTATGAAAATGTTTTTATGAAAATATGACTTTATTTCTCTATTCGATAGAAAATCCGTTTTATTTCAAAACCATGTTTTCTAAAAAAGTTTTAAAAAATGATTTACTATTATCTTATGGTTTTAAAAAGAAAATTATAACCTTATTTTAACTTTTTTTAAATAAAATTTAGAAGAATATTCTTGTCATTTTCCAATCAGGTCTGTTTTGACTCCTACTAACAATGCGAAAAGAATATTTTTTATGTATACATTATGTATGGAATTATTTTACTTTATGAACAGTATATTAATTGAATATTATTTTATAAAATTTATATAATATTTTCAAGAGAATTTTTTTCTTAACTATTCTTGGAAATATTTTTATTTTAAATTTATTTATAATGAAAGTAATTTGGAAAATGTTTTATTTTTTAAAATTGTTCTAAATGATTTTCAAGAATTCCTTTATAATTTTTCATGGTTATTTTCAAAGAATTTTTTTTAAAAGGTTTAGCATTTTAAAAAGTATTTTTCAAAGTGCAAGGGATATTATTCTCAAAAAATGTTTTAAAGGAATTTTCAAGTATTTATTTATAAATTATCAATATTATTTTCGATAAAAGGATTTTGAAAATGTTTTATAATAATATAGGAAGGTTGAGGCATAAAAATATTATTAAACAAGAAAAAAAGAGTATAAAAAGGGGAAACATGGGTTCATACAATCATCACACCCTTAGAGGGTACATGTGTGATTATCTTAAGCCCAAATATGAGGGTACACATGTGATCATCCCAAGCCCAAAGATGAGGGTATATGAGTGGTTAGCCTAAGAAAAAATATGAGGGTATAAGGGTGGTCAATCCATGACCAAAAAAGAGGGTACAAGGGTGGTCAAACCAATCCCAAATCAAGTACATGGGGGGTCATCCCAAGCCTAACTTGTTATGAATATATTGTTGGGTATCCTTGACATATTATTTTCTATGCTTGTGTGTATACAAACAATTTCTTGTCTTATCCTAATGTTATACTCCCATGGATCATGTTATTTGATTATCTTATGATTCATGTATTATGTATTTATTCGAGGAATCATGATTATGATCTTTGATATGTAGGGTATGGTTTTGAAATGTTACGCCCATGTTATTATACCACTATGTTCATGTTATTATTATGTATCACTTATGTTTACCCTTACTAAGCATCTGATCTCACCCTTTATTAGGTTTCCTTTCCCCAGGTTATAAAAAATGGTTTTATGTTGGGTATTTTTATAAAGAGAACTAAATGGGAAGATCTTTGTTAGAAAAATTAAAGATATTTCATCAGATTATAATATTGTGTTCCATGATTCCAAAGGAACTAAACCATTACGGTCCTCAGGTATGAGTTTTTGTAATGTAATGAATATTCATAAAAAGTGATGTATTATCCATGTATGAATAGAATGAGTCTCTATAGAAGTGATATATCAGGTTTTGATGATTAGGATTATAGTATCTTCATAAATCTATGGGCATGGTAGTCGAAGGTAAGTCTATATAGTTAAATACAAAAATAATAAATCAATAAATTATTATGACACAACTATGTGTCATACTTTATGAGATATCATATGACAAATAGATTATATTACAAAGTTTGTGTACGTAGGAAGATTTTCATTAATATGACTATTTATTATATTTTTAGGGGCCTTGATGGGTTTCTAGAATCCAATCTTTGTCTGTGAATACTATTAACTTCTATCAAGATAAGTTCCTAGAGGGTCAAAAACAACAGTGTATTCCAGAATATTTTTTATTCTGGTGAACATGTATATTGGATATGGTGGGCCCCACCATGGGGTATAAGAGTTGTCCAATTATTATAAATCACCAATAAATAAATAAATTAATTATTATCTGAGTATATAATAATTAGTTTCAATTTATTTTTTAAAATTATTTATAAGTGTTTCAGTAAATATATGGAATAATATTATATGAAAAAATATGACTTTAATATTCAAGGATCCATTAATATGAGCGGGAATTATGAGTCGAGTTAATTACTCAGGTTTATCATATAATATATTTAATATATATTACATGTATGTGATAAAATATACATAATTTTTATGGAATACTCAGTTCATCATAATTATTTATTTATTACTTATTCAAGGGACCATAAATATATGAGGGATGGGGAACCCTAACCAGGTATTTTAGAGATCCAATATTTGAGTCAAAGAGAATCTAATTCTATAAACTATTCATCAGTCAAAATCATGAGCTTCTCTATCCTCTCGAATCCTAGAGTGAGATCCGCTCTAACCAAGAAAACGATCTAAGAATGTTTTCATGGACCAAAGGAACATGATCATGGTGATTCTCGTGACATCGAAGAGATCATCAAAGAACCATGATAGCACCCAGAATTTAGAAAATAGTGTAGTGCAGATTCTTGAAGCATGCGTGGATGATATATAGGGGTTTGATGTTGGATCCTTCAAGCAATGGTCGCCGTTGATGTGTGGAAAATGAGTGTGTTTCGATTTGAATTAGGTACTTGTTTTTTTTAATTTTTTTTATAAGAATAATTCAGATGAGATCCTTGGACTACATTGGGGATCATATTACTAGATATGATGATGTTTCAATACTCTGGTGATGAAAATTTTTAAATCCCTTGATTCCATTTTGTTCCTCTAAACCATCAAAAAATTAAACATCAAAACATCGAAACTTTTTTAGGGCTTGATCGTAAATATAAATTAGTGATGATTGGTGCAATACCATAAGGACACACTCTAAGGTTGAAGATTTATTTGGGTGAGAATCAAAATTAAAAGATTTATAGAACTAGATGAAGAACAAGTTCTGTAGTAATGACACATAGGAATTCCAATCATATTAGGTGTTATTATTTTGTAAAGATTGGGCACTCTAAAAATATGAGTTCCATAACCAAGAGGCATCGAAGGGAATAAGAGAAATATTGGAAGACAAATAGAGTTCAATATTACTAGAATAAATTTTATGGTCATTATTTTTGGTATAAAGGATTTGAATACATTTCCTGGTATATCTCATTGACAATTCATAAGAATGTCACCATGTGAACCCAAAGTGGATATAAAAATATTCTTACGAAATAATAAAACAAGTCAAAAATAAGAAATATATTTTTAGATTTGAAAGAAGAATTTGGTCCATGATGTTCTAAGAAAGATCAAGAATAATATTGAACATTAGGTATGAATCAAACACATTGATAAAAAAGAAAATAGTTTTCTAGGTAGATATTGTATATATTTTACTAAAAATATCAGAATGTGCTGGTGTATGGATCCATGATAGGGGATACACATCCCATATAATGAGAAATAATTATTTTTTCATACTAATCATGTACGAAAAGGGTGATATTTTTATATTTTCTAATAAATTAGGCCTAGATATTGCTGGCTCAATAAAACCCATGTTTTGTGGAAAATATTTGAGATACATAGGTGCATTGGTTATTGGATGTATTAGTCATAAATTTATTAGCTTCAGTCAACTTTGTGACTTGGTTCATGTGATTAGAATTACCCAAAATATTTGTATCGTTAAGAGAAAATATAATGCCTTGGTGATATAGGGTAAACACAAAATGGAGAATTTATACTTTGTGATCGGATAAGAAGATATATTCTTTAGGTCTAATTAATAAGAGAATAGGCTATGCAATAAATGTCTTGGTCATTTTATTTAACCATAATTGGAAGATTTTTTAAAATGTGATAGAGTGTAGGATCTCTCTAAGCTATGAAATGATTGTACACACATGTTAAATTATTTCCAATAATAGAATATTAAATGAATGCCTTACAAGGAAAAAATAATGAAAGGCGATAAAAGGGCTAGAATTGGTGCACATTGATGTGTGTTAATCTATATCACCATGAGAAATTCATAGGAATAAATATTATGTTCTTTTTATTGATTATTATAGTATAATGACAAGGGTTTTCATCATTTACCACATGTTTTAGGTGTATAATTTCATTACTCAATATCAAAGAGTGAATGAAAGGATGCTTGTATTGAAAATAACAATGTTCCAAAACAATAATGGTATGGGGTTTAATAATATCCAAGTGGAATATTTTCACAAGAAGTATCAGATAAATCACTAAGTTTCAATAGTGATAAATACTCAGAATAATGGATTTTCCAAGAAGAGGAACAAGATCATAAACAACTTAGATAGAACATTCTTATTGAGAAATACCTACCATATATGTTTTGGGAAGAAGTAGTTTTGAAGTCAATCTATATTTCTAATAGATATATGTTGTGTTTGAGGGAATAAAAGGCTCCATACCAGATTTGGTATGGAAATAACCTGATATTGAAGTACTTTTGAGTCTATAATTAAGTGATTTATTCTATATAATGAGAAACATAAGAATTTTGAATATCATAAAGATAAAATGATATTTATTAACTATTATATAAATGAAAAGAATATAAATTCCTCAATAAGTAGTTATAAAAGTTTATAGAGAGAAATGATGTTTTTGTAGTGGATAATTCCTAGATTATTCAAAAAAATCAGTGAATTGTATTAGGTAGATAGGGATGAGGTGATGTGAATCATAGGGGAAACAAGTTCATGATGTTTAGTTAGAATAAAAAATTAATGATAAAGAAGATGAAGTTAGATAGGAAACTATTCATTAGTAAAAGAGGAGAGATGAAATTGATATGTAGGATATCATTAGTGATTATCCAGAACTAGTATAGATGGGTAGAATAAATTCTCCACATAAAACATATTTTCTAACATAAATAGAGACACAATGTTTTGAATAAGATGAAAGAGATGATAATTGGTTTGTGGAAATGAAGGTAAAGCTTAACCAAATATAAAATAATCATATGTGGTATATTTTTTTTTGTGGATGAAATATATGAATGTTATTAGGACCAAACGGGTATTTTAGAACAAGATAAATAATGGAAACATGGTTAGATGAAAAAAATGCTTGAATGGTGTGAAAGGGATACTCCCGTATTGAAGGAATAAACATAAATGATATATTTTCTCTTTTGTTAAGGATGGGGACTATTAGTCTTTTATTATACATAACAATGAAAAATAATTTACAAGTTTTCTAGATGGATATAAAATCTTCATTTTTAATGGAGTTCTGGAGGAAGAGGTGTAAATCGAACAACCATATGGTTTTATTATCCACAAAGTTGAGAAAAATGTTTATCAAATAAATAAGGAATTATATGTTTTAATGTAATAACCAATAGAATAATAATAAAGACTTGACCATTATTTGAAGAAAACTAGTTTCAACATAGTGGATTTGATTACAACTGCTATGTCAATAACAAGAGTAATCAATGTGTGATAGTGCTAGTGTATTCTTGATGAAATTATATTTTGTATATCATATGAATCACACTGTTTTTTTAGAATTCATTAAATGTGTGTTAAAAATTTCAATGATTATTTAGCTTAAGTTTTAAATTAGTTTATAGGTGATACAAGGAAGTAATGAAATATTTATTTATCAATCTAAATATCAAAAGGAGGTTATAAGATTATTTGAAATAGATAATCCCAAGGATATAAAAAATGAATTTTCTATTAGGATGAAACTATCATGGGTTGATGAAGTCCATGTAGATAAATCTATTGAATAAAAGAAAATCATTTGGATAATAATTAATTTAATAGCAATATGACCCAACATTTTGTTTTCTACATGCCAAAACACATGGTATCAATGAAATATCATGGAAATTCACTTAATTTATGTGAAAATAATTCTTCAGTACATCAATGGAATCTTGGATTTTTTGTTTTCTATATAATGGAAACTATCAGTAAGTTTTATTGGGTTAGAAAGAACAAAATTGGGCGAGCTTAGTAGGTTATAGAAAGTCAATATCAGGTGGTGAATTCTAGATTGGTGAAATACATATTTCTTATCTAAGAAATAAATAATATTTCATTTATCTAATAATTGTAAAAGTTTAATATATTCCAACTACTCAAGCTTTCATGTGGTAAATGTGGATGAAAAAATAGATTGAATATATAGGAGTTGAAGTGAAACCTTTGATCAGAATCAATTGTGATAATTCAAGTACTATAAATCTTAGAAAAAATCCAGTCTATGACTCGAGAATGAATCACATTGAAATCAATTATAATTTTATTAAAGATATGGTGGAGTTTGGGTTATTAATTTTAGAGTATGTGCTTACACAACTTCATGTTTTAGACATTTTAACAGTTACATTGACATGCTCTTGAAGTCCAGTCAAACCCCCACACATTAGTAGTGTGGATATGTTACCCCCACTCTCTATGGTATGATTTTCAATTACTTATATACAAATATGTGTCCTTTACCTTGTTGTAGACTGCAATGGAGTAACCTTTGGGTTTTTTAACAAAGGGGGAGATGTTGTTGTCATGAAAGGTGGAGCAGTTGATAGGGGAATAGAGAGACACGAGGAGTTAAAAATTTGATAATGCTGAAGATATTAATTAAAAGTAGATATATGAAGACAATTTAACCTATAGGTTTATGTTGAAATAAGTTACCTAGTGGGGTTTGATAAGTGGTCTTATTAAGTTTCATTATTCTTATAAAAGATGATTAAATGTTTCTGTTAAAAATTAATAGTTTTGTGAAAGGTGGTTTCGAGAAAAAAGTGATTCATTGATGATCTTTTTATGTTACTATTATTTATCATGCCAGACATAGATCATGTGGGACTAGAGTATATGTTGAGTAAATATTTGATCATTTTCTTGAGTTAGAGTATCTGAATTATGGTTGAATAAGGAATAGAATAAATTTCATTCAATGAGGTTAAAATACAAGGGTTAAAGTAGTATCAAAGGGAAACGAGTTTTCCAAAATCCCTAAGGGAGAGATCATTTGGAAAAAATCCCTCATGTTTAAATTGTAGTGATTTTTTATTGGTTTTTTATTTTTGAAAATCTGATCAACAAAGTCAATCATGAAGTCCCAATGAGATTATTTAAAAATTACGTTGACAAAGCTCTAGGATAGTGGATACTTGTATAAGTTAAAATCACATATACAGAGAGGTGGTTTGATGAAATATATGAAAGAAAATTTCAAGGTATGGAAGCTCTGGAAGGTGTTCTAAAAGGTATTCATATAATGTGGACGCATTTTCCTATATTTTCTAATTTTTTTGGGTTTTAAAATTTAGAGGAAGGGGAATGTTGTTTCTGAAGTAAAGGGAATATTTTCATGAAAAAGAAAAATATTATTTAAAGTGTAATGGGATTTTTACAAAGTTGTGTGTAAGTTTAGATTCTTGGACGAATCATAAAAATATGGAAAAGGAATGTGTTCGATGAAAGTTATGTAGTTTTGTGAAATATCGCGTTGTGTGACATAGAAAAATTTGTGTGACATAGATAGAGTTTCTGTCCATAGACAGAGTTTTGGGAACCTATGAAATAAATATGGATGTTACACAAAAATAGTAAGTTTTACACTAAAGGTGAAATCAAATAATTGATTTTTAGTGAACCAAGAACATATTTTCAATGTCAGTAGTGCGCAAGCTAGTTACATAAAGGGTAACCACATCTATAAATAATCTGCTACCCCCAATTTGGAGTGTCCATCCCTTAGAGAATATTAGGCCTCTTAAATAATGTAAGAGTTTTGTGAAGGATTTTCTTAAATGAATAATTTTCTCAAAAACTAATTATAGAAAGAAAAGTGACTTCTGTCTATATGATGAAGTGAGTTTTATGAGAAACTAAAACTTTCATGAATATTGAAATTTCTATGAAAAAATAAAATTTCTATCAAAGTTGGTATTTCTATGAATAAATTAAAAGTTGTGTGAATGTTTGGATTTTTTTTGGAAAATTGAAAAGCTGTACAAAAGTTGTGGACGTTTCATTAAAGAAGTTAAATTTATGTGTAAAAGTGATTCTTTCATAAACTAAAAGGAATTTCTTTAAAATCCCATGGTAAATTGATATTCATAAAGTGGATGAAAGTTGAGATTCATGACACACCAAATAATGTGTAAACAATATTGATTCATGAAATCAATGTAATAATATTCTCGAGGGGTAGTGAGAACACTTCAGTCGAGAGAGCGGTAAGATTTTAAAGTGGTACTGGTAGTGAACCAAGAGGAAAAGTGATTCTTCTCCAAACCTTGTAATAGTAGTTTTCTATAATTATTTTTTTACATCAACACATTAACTTTTTATTGTCCGTGGAATAATGTAGTTAATGGCGATCCAAGTAAAATTTCTATGTAATATGCATCATTCCATTTCTTTTCATACATTTCTATTGGAAGAAGAGAGAATTATTTTGTTTAATGATGAAATAAGATATGAAAATGGTTTATGGCATGGTCCTTAGACGTTTTGAGACTTCAAAACTCAAAAATTGAGTAAAGTTACAACCAATAAACAACTCAGGCTGTTATAAAAAAATTATTAATATGTGAAAAATCATCATGGAATTTAGAAAAAAAAATCATTGTTTTTGTATTGGAAAATGAAATGTGAAGTTATTGAGGAAAATTATTGTTTATTTGACCATTAGTTTTGAAGAATTCTTATTGTCATTTATTTGTTTCTATGGGGTATAAAATAATTCCATGGTGAAGTTCACTACATCATGTTTTAGAATGAATGATCCCACAGTTTGTGGCATGATCCTTATATATTTAAGGGTGGATTTACTTTTATTCCATAAGGGATTGAAAACATCGTGGTATAAAAACCATGACATAGTCCCAATAAAAAATATTATTTCGATCTTCATGATCTAATATTTTTTGGAATCCCCTTTGCACTATTCTAAGAGAAACAACATTATGGTTTATGTGGTTTTGGCTTGTTTAGAATAAAATAAATCATGGTCCAGAGATCATGGGAGCTAAAAAAACATTGTGTTAAGTAAAACCATTCCATGAGTTGAGTCAAATATATATTTTAAATATTGAAACATCTTCTATGATTTAATAAAATTTGTAATTTATTTTTATGGTTTTTGGATCTGACTTTTACCAGAAAAAACCACATCATGGTTCTTATTATAATATATTGGCTGAAAACAATTATATAAGTATTGATATCATATTTTAATAAAAATATGAAGATAAATTATGGATACCCATTCATTATTGATATAATTTTTAGATATTTTTTCATTGTTTGAAAATAAGTATAATGAGTAAATTTCATCGATAAATGGAGGAAATTTATGAGGATTAAAGGAGATCGATCAACACTATTAGAAATTATATTTGATATTTATTCCCTATTTTTATAATGTAAACTTATAATAGCATACAATACTATATTATTTATCAATATCGTATATATTTTTTGACAATAAATCAAATAAATGTTAAGTGGGTTTGAAACTACCGATTACCAATGATTATCCACATGATTAAAAGAGTCGATGATCCTTGTAAATATCTTATATCATGTGCTATTATTTCATTCTCACTTTATATCATAAAAATATTATTTTTGATATTTTAAAGCCTAATTGATATAGAAATAATGTACTGGAAGGTTTTTGGTGACACCAATTCACCCCAACATTCATTACTTCTCACTTTAGTTTCATGGTCACATTATTTTGTAATAGTGAAAAGGTATAACATTGTGAGCCATTCAATGTGTGGTTCTAGGTTATTCTTAAGGGAATTATTTGGTTTTCAATTTCATATAAATTTTTAATTATAAATTTTTTATAGAGTATGAATTCAAATAATAGTAATGGTTTTCCCATAATTTATTGATTTCATTTATGGAAATATGAGCATTGAAAAATCTAATGTCACAATGGATACTGAAAAATAATTTGATTTTATTATAAATATTATTGATATTGTTTCTATTATTATTGAATGATATAATATTATAAATATTATATTAAAAAATATGGTTACAACAAATGAGTAGGTCAGATATTTTAAAGCATGTTTGCAAGAAGAAAAAATGTATTAAAGAAATTTTAGTTTGAGTTAAAAAATTATATGAAAGATGTCATAGAATCATCAAAACCATTAAATAAAATATTAATTTATCTAATTCACTTAATAATTATCTTAAAAATAAATATATACTCACTTTGGAAACTCAATTATGGAAGGAAATCAAATATAACATTGATAATAAAGGAATGAAGTTCTGTGTGTCACCAAAGAAAAGTGACACAACTATTAAGTGTTTGTGTTAAAAATAACTACAAAAATGGTGTATATAGAAGAAAAAGGTACAGGATAATCCTATAGGAAAATTAATTGAGAATGAAAGCAATTATAATCATGAATTGTTTAGAAAAATTAATATAGTCTTTAATTTAAGAAACATCAATAGAAATTTTTGAAGAAGACAGTGTCCAATTAATGAGGAGATTTATATTTAAAGGGAGATGTTAGTGTTTTGGTGTGTATGAATATAATACATATTTTTTATAATAAAAATTTCTTTAAATAAAATAGGGACCATTAATTTTGGGGTAAATATACTATAAACACAAAATTAAAATCATGATATCATTCCAAATATAAATTGTAAATTTAGAACAACATTGATATTATTGAAGAAATTTGTGTTAGGTGTTATCAATAAGGACATATCATAAACAATTTTCTTCAATAACTATTATAGAAGTTGAAACTAAATGGTAATTCCCACTATAACAAGTATAGGAGTAATCAAGATCATTCAATGGTGGTTGAGGTTACTTAAAATGTATAGAAAAGAATAAATGTTTCAGAACATAGACAATAGTTTCACTTCACACAAAATTGGAAACAAATACATATTGAATAATATTAAAAAAAATTATGGAGTTATTATATTAAAAAATAACAGTTCATTAAATGTTAAAGTAACTGGAAGTACTGAAATTAATAATAAAAAGTTAACTTTTTGTGATATTCTCTATGTTGATGGGTGGTGATATAATCCCTTATGTGTACCTCCACTTTGTGAAAATAATATTCAGTTGATTTTTTTAAATAATAGTTGTGTCATTATAAGGTCAAATTTTGGAATAATATATTGAGTCAAATGAATCTTCTATATAATTGTTTTGAAAATCAAAATGCAGTTCATTTAATTGGATATTACTTATTTTTGTTTGTATAAGTTTTATTAGAGTTGGTTCCCTGGAACCAACTTCTACATACATAATGATTACATGAATTCATTGTTTTGAATATTAATAAAGTTTCTTATCACATCATTATTGTTCATTTTAAAGACATAATATGTTATAATGTTCAAAAAAAATTAATGTCACACTGAAAGTTCATAACAGTTCCTCGTTATGATGAGAACCTAAAGGTTCCATGAAATAATTATTGAATAAATGTTCTATAGATAGATGATGTTCTTTGAAAGGAAATAGTTGATATAGGCTATCAATGGTAGGAGTTTCATAAGACATTGAGACTCATTCTCATAGTGTTCACCCTTATAAATCTTCAATAAGGGGGGTTTTGAGAATGGACTAACTAATAGGAAATTCAAATTTTTTGTGTCATTGAATGTTCTAATTTATAAACATGTGTATTGATTCTTAATAATTAATAATATAATTAATTAATACCATAAGTAATGTGATTTAATGTATTTATAAAAACCAAAAAAACATATGTTCATGGTGAATTAGGATATGTTGGGTTCTTAATGATTGATATTTATTTAATGGATAATGCGAGAAAGGATTTATCCCTTTGGTTTTTAATGAAAGTTGATATCTCAAGCCATTTGAAGAAAATAGAACTTACTAGATAAATCCATGTCCATGGTGTTCTATGGGAATTTTCATTTCCAAAAATTCAAAATAATGATACATCAATAACATAGTTTTATGACACAATTTACAAAATTTATTGATTAGTCATATCATGATAAATGGATTATATTACACTGTCTGCATTTTTTGGAGGTTGTATGTTATTATGACATTAACTTCTTTCTCTATGGGTTCCTTGACTTGTTTCTAAACACTAACTATGGAATTTAGGAATCTATGCATATTGACACTGATAAAGAGGCCTAGAGGGTCACATACTATGTTTATACAAAATCTTAGTATAATTCAATAATGAATTTAAAAATTTAGAATGAATTTTATTTTTTCATTGTGGTCTAATAATTATTCATGATTGGTTTACCACCGATATTTGTTAAAAAGTTATTTGAAAGAATAATTGAGTAAAATAGTAATAATAAATATTTATTTTCATGGTTCTTCTAATATAAAATTTATTATATTTATAAGTGAATAATTCCATGATATTTACTTGTTAAATAGATAGTTACTAATCAAGGTTTTGTAATTATTGAGGAGGATAACTGAATTGAGTACAATGGTTAGATTGTAAATAATGTTAATTATATTTATTTATTCATGGGTGATGCACATGTAAAGTGAATAATAATTTTATTATTATTAGTAAATGAGGTTCACTAAGAATTTAGTCATTTTAAAGGGTCTTGTGTGTTTGTTTCCAACCCTAAACCTCCCATAACAAAAATCTAATTATATCACTTTATATAGGCACACTTCTCTTGCATAAAATTTTGAGGGAAGATATATCAATACATATAGACTGTTATAGAGATCTAAAGTGTTATCTCTCATCCTTTTCTATCAAGATATCAAGATATAATCAAGATTTATTCAACCACATAGAATAATTATGTTGTGATCAACCATGAATGACATGAGTGAACAATATTGACAATTGTAGAACCTCATGATTTCATGAAAATGTTCAGATATT
The DNA here is from genome assembly GCA_963277665.1 of Viscum album. Lineage (NCBI taxonomy): Eukaryota > Viridiplantae > Streptophyta > Magnoliopsida > Santalales > Viscaceae > Viscum > Viscum album. The sequence continues at coordinate 412,361,531 of OY728130.1, forward strand.
TTTGGTGCATGTGTGGATCAACTATAGAGATATTCCATAGCTATATGCTCTAATTAAATGATGGTATTATGAGATCGAGTTGACCAAATCATCAAGGAGGAAATAATTACCTGTTTAGTTAATTCTATTTTGGATTATAAATTTATTAAAAATTATAGGTGAAGATCCTCTTATTTTGGTTATAGTTGTTAATCAAGTCAAGTAATATATGAATTAAATATTTCATAACATCGTTAATTATGTATAATAACGATTATTCATAAATTTAGACTAAAAATCCTAATTAGACATTCCATACATGCACTTTTGCAGCTCCTAGAATCTACAAGTGGAATCAAAGTGTTCACATGGTTAATTTATAATTATTTATTAATCGTTGATTGAATGGTATGAGTTTTCAATCTATTTTACTTAAAATTTATTATTTATCGAAATTATATCATCATTTTATCTTCCCTTTCTTCATTATCTCTTATATAACCAATAGATTGGTTAAGATAAAATGATGAGACATCCAAAAACACCATTTGGAGATTCTAAAGGTTCTATCCAGGTAAAAAAAAGTATAAACAACATGTTCCCCTATCTACACACTATGAACCCATGTATCCTTCATGTATCTCACGATAATATTAGACCATAATGATGAAATCAGATCAATAATCTTACAAAATCATATCAATGTATAGATACTGATAGTTTGGAATATATTTTTAAAAATAACATTCTATTTAACTGTGCACATGATGTCTAGTCCCTATGTCTTCATAATATAGAACACGAGGGTCCAAGAGTATTGTGTATCTATTACAGGACAAGAGTAATGAAACACTATGAAACTATGAGGTCATTTTTCATGTAATAAGGTTACACTTCATGTACCTCACACACATCCATAGTAGGAAACACACTTATTCCCTAGGAATGTGTCACGAACACAGTTAGAAGTGGTTACATGCCATATAAATTATTACGTGTCCTATAGTCTTATACAAAAAATGTGATTAATTTGATGCAGAGAAAAGAATTAATTATTTAATAATACTTATTCACATGTTTTTTGTGTGTCATTTATTTAACATTACATCCCATGTATTATGAATATTAATTATATATTGAATCAATTTATTTGTTAAATTCTAAAATAACTTGTTCTGTGTGGTTTTTCTAATAGTTATCTATGGGAGAATCAATACCATCACATGTAGTGTAATTAACATGGGTTTCAGGTTTCATTTTTTTGATAGTAAACACCACATAATTACTAATCACACTATGTGTGTTGGATACCAAGGGTATGCACAAGAAAATAAATCATTCTGGGTAGTTTAGGTGAGTAAATATCATTTCCTCTAAGTACACTAGTGTACTCTATTAATTTTTAATTTAATTAATTAATTTATATCTTTTAAATTTATGAATTATGATATTTTATGGATACTTAGATGGTTTTAAGATAAATTTAATTAACTAGATTAATTCGTAGTGATTTATCTTAATTAAATAATGAATTTAACTAATTTATGGATAAATTAAAAATGTATATTCACTGTATTCTATGTAGATGATAATTAGATTTGAAGAAAACTATGTTTGTGACTGGTTTTATATTAATTTATTATTATTAAATTAAAATACTATCCTATGAGTCATTTACTCATCCTTATTATGTAAGGACCTATATGGTTGCAGTTTCTTTTATGTAAACAAATTTTATCCAATCCATTGGATATCTTTAATTTCATGTGAGTAAAATCTAATGCAAGGATGTAGCTCCCTAAAAATAGGACGTTTTGTGAGTCCTATATCTAAGGGGAAACCAATCGAGGAGATACTTAAGTTCCATGGTGGAATGCTTTAACATGAACCAAACTTCAATTCGATGTGTTTTCCCCTAGTGTTGAGGGTTAGTTCAACATCATCTAGATAAAATAATCATTAGATAATATCATGATAATGCCTCTTATAATTTATTTTTATCCTTTTCATGGTTTATTATTTATGTTTATGAATGCTACACAATCACTTTATAAATGAATTAATGATGATGTAAGGTAGAATAAATTAAAACTTGAGTATGCGCAAATTTTTTCAGACCCATTTAATCAATTATGTAAAATATATTTAATATTAACAAGGTATGTGATATGATAAAAACTATGTTTTTTACATATAATAATTAAAATACCTTAAATAAAATATTATTTTTTTATTTCCTTCAATTACTTAAGTTAGAGTTAAACCAATAGAGGCTTCACCGATACATGTTGGGATTTATTCAATTATCAAGGAACTTTATCTTGAAGTTTTGGGTAGAATTAAATTGGTTCAAATAAAGGGTCAAATGACCAAACATGACATAGTGTAACTGTAACATCCCAGGTAAATAAGGAATAAAGATTTTTCATATTTATTAATATTTACGAATTAAATATTAATTTTAATTAAAAGGGGTTTCTACGTTCGATAGCGTACTCGGTACGCAACGATGAGTTTCTTTGAAAACTTACGTTGCACACAGGTAATAAAATAATATTATTTTAAATGTTAGTTAACGAGTAGCCGTTGTACTGGAGGGAATGGATAGAAATAACAAAAATATGATTATATATGTTTTTAAATGTTTTTACATTTACCCAATAAAAGATAAAGGCTTAAAATACGGAAAGAGTTCAATTTTAGGCATTTATACCCTAATTTTCACGAAAGGTCAACTTATCACCTTTTGACGGAGAACCGTCATTAAATATAGTTTTGATCAATCTTATAAATTCTATTGGACCAAATATAACTCTTCTTTAGAATCGGGACATCAAAATTTACTTTGTGTAAATTTTTGGTACCTTTCTGATAAAGTTCATTTTTTTAATGAATAGTGTAAAAAGTTGTATTTTAATTCAAAACCTCTTTTTAATATAATTTATTTATATGATTAGATTATCTTTTGAATTGGTTTTAAAGTGAAATTAGAAAATATTTTTACCATTAAATCCAATAGTGGTCATTGGAATTAATTTCACTTTGAAATCGGACTTAAACTAGTGTCAATCTTTTGATACTTATTTCTTCATAAAAACACGCTATTTGCTCTGACAGCGGGAATTAATTATTAAATTAATTAATGTGACTTATATGTTTTTAATTTTTTAAAATAGACTTCATTTTTGAATTTTTAATATCAAATATAGCTTAGGGTGAATTTTTGGTAATTTTCTGAAAAACTTCAATTTTTGATGAATAGTGAAACCACTAAGTGGTACTTATAAAGACTGATTTTCCGTTTAAATGAAATTTTGCCATCATTGTGTTTTGAATTTCAAAAATCCGACATACATGGTTGTCATTAAGAAGTAAAATGTGGTTCAATGAGATTATAATAATTTTTTGGTGAATAGTAACTTATTAAGTTCTTAATCGCGATTAGTGGTAATTAGTGTAGTTTAAGGTAAAAATAATGTTTTAATAATATGAAATGAACTTGACACATGTCCTACCCTCATTGGTTGTGTCATTGCCGACCAAGACAAGCCATGGGTCAACTTGGGGACCCCATGGAGACACTTTGTTTGGGAAATGACATAAATAACTTTTTATTTAATGTAAAAGTAAAAATGACAAAAACATAATATGTTTTACAAAAACAATTTTTACATGGGGTTATAAAGATCATATTTTTGATTATAAATATTAATTGGAAAGCTAAATCGATTTCCTACATCATAGTAGTTTTTTTATAATTTTAGACATTAAATAAATTAAATTATTTATGACATAATAATGATGCAGTGATGACATCATTATTTGACGATTTAAATAAAATGGAAAGATAATGTAAACTCTATGAACTGCACATGTCCAAAACCAATTGGATGAGTGGATTTCTAACCCTTATCACCTTATCCACGAATTATATCAATATGAGACCTTTTAAAACCGAAATACATTTTCAAATAACGTAATATTTCCTTACTTTCCAAAAGTGCCCCTCCTCTCCTCTTATAAAAGGCCCCCACCTCTACCTCATTTCACACACTCCTCAAGCCTTTGGCTCGGCCAACCCCTGCCCATTTACTATCTCCAAATCCCTCTCCTCATCCTAGAGGATTCCCTTTGGGCAGAATCATTTCAAAGGAAGCCTTTAGGCTCAAATCAAAAGGAGTTACACTTTTAAAGGTAATTCATTCTCTCTTGTTCATTTGTTTTATTTTGCTTCTCCAACCCTCTAAACTCTTTTTATTTACTTATTTTGTAACAAAAACAGTATCTTAAATATACTTGGATGTTGTTATAGGATTTATTCGAGCTACACTCTCACACAACTACATCAAATGGTTAAAGGACATACGGTTTCCGTGGATGGCGAAATTCTACCTCCCGAAACGATGATTGTTCAATACTCATTTAAAACCTTCAAAGGTGGCCATTATGATGTCACTATTTTTATATATGATATATAATATGTTTATTTTTTTCTTTAAGCTTCTGTATTTTTCATTTTGGGCATACCTTTATGGTTTCCATTATGGGTAAACACGATATCTTCATTTAAGGAAGTGCGGACTACCGCCCCCTCAAAGTGATGTGATTCGTTAATGCCATATGTGGGACGTGTAAAGGATGGATTTAAAGTTATTATATATAATTTTATACTGGAATTATAATATACCTCTATATCATTATTATTTCTTTCCATTAAAGTATGAGATAGAAATGAAAGTAGCGTTCATGCGTACGTACGGCTTACCGTCTCCATGAACGGTGCATTTCATTTCTTATCCTCAAATGTAATGTACTATTAAAAGTACATGTATATAATGGATATATATAATTAATGATATATCTAAATGATGAATATAATTCTGGAATTAAAATATACATACCTCTCATTTAGTTTTAATTCCATTAATATGAAAAAGAAATGAAAGTAGTGTTCATGCGTACGTACGGCTTACCGTCTCCATGAACGGTGCATTTCATTTCTTACCTCTAAATGATTATGAAATATTATAAATACATGTATATGCTGGATATATATGATACATATTATATCCAAATCGGGAATTTCATTCTGGATATAAAGAACCTTTGACCACACGAACAACATGTAATTGTAAGAAGTCCACTTTCGATTTAAGAACCAAATATTGAGAAAACAAACATTATTAACATAAATGGTTACATAATGTTTATAACATGGAAATAAGTGATATAAAAGGAATAATGAAATTTAAAAAGGTTCTTAATCAAGTATAAATTAACTCAAGTTTATTATTCAGGACTTTAAAGAACGATCGAGTCAAGTCAGACCCGAGGTAAGGGACTTCGTCTCAATCTCCTTTCATTGAGGCATATTTCGTTTTATACACAACTTCCTTTAATAAGGTGTATAAACCCCTTTGACTTTTGCTTTTATACAAAAGGAATCTTTTTCTACGAAGCGTTTTACTAAACGACAAAAATGAATGTTTTTTTAACGTACGCGGTGACAACGACCTTTTCCGCCGACGCGAGTATTATTTGGTCTTTGGCTTTCTCAACAAGCCGTAATGTTTTTAGAATAAAATAAATACCATATACTTATTTATGTATTTTGGTATTGAAAATGGTTTTGAAAAAGGATTCTATTATGTCAATATATTTATGATATATTGTGATTGAAATGTGGAAATGTTATCATTCCTTTATATTGGTTTAATGTTTTATGATTTTATACTGGTACTTGGACATTTTAACGGGTGGTTACGTTATAAACCATATGACGGGTGGTGCCGTGAATACCAGGACGGGTGGTTACGTTATAACCTCCAATGCATTGGGTATGGAAGTCGGCCGTATGACTATTCCATTAAGTATGTATGGATGTCGGCCGTATGGCTATTCCATTAAGTATGTATGGAAATTGGCCGTATGGCTATTCCATTAAGTGATATGTGTGGAAGTCGACCGTATGGTTATTCCACTTAAGTATGTTTATGTCCCATGTTACCTTTATATATGTTATGTGCTCTTTTTATGGGTTTTATGGTAATCTTTTGGTTACAAAAAGGTAAGTAATGATACTTTATTCAGTGAAGAGTTTTTACAACTTCATGAAGGTGAAGGTATTACTTTGATAGAGTATATATGGTTTACTTGATGTTTGAAAAACTAACAGTTTTCATTCTTTCTGTATCCCTTTCTGAGATTTTTATGCTCACCCCATGTTTTTTTTGAAATGTTTTCACAGGACTTAATGTGGAATAAGGTCAAGGATGGGATCAAGGGAATGTCATCCTATATAAAACATGGAAATAGACACGTTTCTTTTTAAGAGTTTTTTTATTATGGAAACTTAGTAGAAGTGACTACTTTGTAATCGTTTGAGATGTAATAGTTATGTTATAATTCTCTAAAACTCTAAACCTAAAAAGATCCTCAACGTGAATTATTCATTTAATTCAATATTAAGTAAGGTTTAAGGCCGGGGCCTTATAGTTGGTATCAGAGGTCGGTTTAGACAACTTTAGGAGTTAGAAAAGTGTTAAATTATAATATGATTGAAATGATATAGCATTTACGGATTACCATGTTGCTTCGCCTAAGATATTTCTGTGTTCAGAATGGTTTTCCGCAGAGGAAACAAAGCAGCTATGTTGGGACGACATCAGGAGGAAGATAACCTTCCAAATCAGCAACCTGAGATGGTCGGAATCGGAACTGAACAGTTTGTTGCAGTGATGGCACAGTTGACTCAGGATATAAATGGTGGTGGTATCCATGCACGAAATCAGCCAGATCAACCGCAGAGGAACATGTCAGTGGTGGAACATTTCATGAGGCAACATCCCCCATCATTCAGAGGATCATCTGACCCTGTGCAAGCTAAAGGGTGGATTAAAGCACTGGAGAAGATTTTTGATTTCATGGGGTGTTCAGAACATCAAAAGGTTAGTCTTGCTGTTTACCGTTTTGAAGGTGAAGCTGATCAGTGGTGGTCGATGGTGAAAAATATAAGGGATAGTGATGAGATTGAGGATCTTCACTGGGACGAATTCAAAGGTATGTTTCTTGAGAAATATTTTCCTAAAGTGGTTCGTCTTAGGATGGAAAAACAGTTCCTAGAATTGAGGCAGGAGGATGATTCAGTGGCTGCTTCTGAAGAAAAGTTCACTCGATTGGCAAGGTATGCTCCAAACTTCATACGAGATCTCGATAGTAAAATAAACAGTTTTTACTCAGGGTTAAAGCCAAAGTATCAATGGGATTTAGCTTCTCGTGAGTTCAAAAGTTATGAAAAACTTGTTCGATGTGCGGAGAAGGTGGAAATGGAGTTTTCCGATGATCAGGTGTTCTATGACAAACAACAGAATAAGAGGTCTAGTTGGCAGGCAAAGGGGAAGAATTCATCAAAGAAGCAAGGAGGTAAGAAAACCAAATATCCATCCTGTGAGAAGTGTGGTAAAATGCATCCTGGAGAATGTTTATCCAAGTCTGGTAAGTGCTTTCGGTGTGGTAAGTCTGGTCATATTGCTCGTAACTGTAAGGAAGATGATCAAGCAGGAAATGAAAAGCCAACGGTAAGATGTTTTAAGTGTAATGAAATGGGTCATTATGAAAATGAGTGTCCAGCGAAGAACTCAACTGGGGGAATGCAGCCAGACTACAAGCAGAAAGAGGTGGTGAAATCGTTTGCAACAACTTCAACAGATGTTGGGCCATCGAATGAAGTGGTATCAGCTCCAGGGAGCTCAGTATTTTTCAAAGATTGACTTGAGGTTGGGGTACCATCAGTTGGAAGTAAAATAAGCAGACGTCCCGAAGACTGCGTTCCGTACTAGATATGGCCATTATGAATTTGTAGTTATGCCTTTTGGGTTAACCAATTCACCTGCTGTATTCATGGAACTTATGAATAAAATTTTCCATGAGTTCTTGGATAAGTTTGTGTTTGTGTTTTGAGGTTTGGGAAGAGGTTATGTGTGCCTTGTGATTCACAGTTGAAGAATGAGTTGTTATGTGAGGCTCATAGTTCCCCGTTTTCAGTTCATCCGGGCAGTACTAAGATGTACAGAGATCTGCGGGAGTATTACTGGTGGGATGGATTGAAAAGAGATATTGCTGATTTTACTGTGAAGTGTTTGACATGTCAACAGGTTAAAGCAGAGCGGCAGTTACCGAAAGGGATGCTTCAGCCTTTACCAGTGCCAGAGTGGAAATGCGAAAACATATCCATGGACTTTGTTGTGGGATTACGGAGGACATCTCGAGGTAATAATGCAATCTGGGTTATTGTTGATCGCTTGACCAAATCTGCTCATTTCCTTTCTATACGAGATACTTTCTCTCTAGATCAACTTTCCCGTTTGTATCTTAAAGAGATATTCAGGTTACATGGAGTTCCTCTCTCCGATGTATCTGATCGTGATCCCAGGTTCACATCTAACTTTTGGAAAGGCCTTCAGAAGTCGTTGGGTACATAATTAAATTTTAGTACAGCTTTTCATCCTCAATCAGATGGGCAGTCAGAATGAACAATTCAGAGCTTGGAGGATATGATACGAGCTTGTTCGATGGATTATCAGGGAAGTTGGGACAAACAACTTTATTTGGTTGAGTTTTCTTATAATAACAGTTTTCATTCCAGTATACAGATGGCACCATTTGAGGCATTATATGGGAAGCTGTGTCGAACTCCAGCATTTTGGGATGAAGTGGGTGAAAGGAAGCTGATGGGACCAGAATTGGTAGAAGAGATGGCAGAAAAAGTTCAGTCGATTCAGAAGCACATGAGAACAGCTCAGAGCAGGCAGAAGAGTTTTGTGGATAACCGGAGGAAGGATCTATCTTTCGAGGTAGGTGATCATGTTTTCTCAAGGTTTCTCCTTGGAAAAGTTTGATGAGATTTGGTAAGGAAGGAAAGCTGAGTCCAAGGTTTATTGGACCATATGAAATTATGGAGAGAGTTGGATCAGTTGCATACCGGGTGGCTTTACCTCCGAGTTTATCTCAGGTACACAATGTTTTTCATGTTTCAATGTTGAGAAAGTATATGCCAGATCCAAATTATGTTTTGAGTCTAGAGGTAGTTCACCTGGAAGAGAACCTATCTTATGAGGAACAACCGGTCTAGATTCTTGACCACAGGGAGCAGGTGTTAAGGAATAAGGTGATTCATCAGGTAAAGGTTTGGTGGAAAAACCATGTGATTGAAGAGGCAACGTGGGAATCTGAAAATGCTATGAGGGATAAATACCCCCACTTATTTTGATAAGTGAATAAAATTGCGAGGACGCAATTCCCAAAAGAGGGGAAGGATGTAACATCCCAGGTAAATAAAGAATAAATATTTTTCATATTTATTAATATTTATGAATTAAATATTAATTTTAATTAAAATGGGTTTCTACGTTCGATAGCGTACTCGGTACGCAACGATGAGTTTCTTTGAAAACTAACGTTGCACACAAGTAATAAAATAATATTATTTTAAATGTTAGTTAACGAGTAGCCGTTGTACTGGCGGGAATGGATAGAAATAACTAAAATATGATTATATATGTTTTTACATTTACCCAATAAAAGATAAAGGCTTAAAATACGGAAAGAGTTCAATTTTTGGCATTTATACCCTAATTTTCACGAAAGGTCCACTTATCACCTTTTGACGGAGAACCGTCATTAAATATAGTTTTGATCGATCTTATAAATTCTATTGGACCAAATATAACTCTTCTTTAGAATCGGGACATCAAAAAATACTTTGTGTAAATTTTTGGTACCTTTCTGATAAAGTTCATTTTTTTAATGAATAATGTAAAATGTTGTATTTTAATTCAAAACCTCTCTAATTTATTTATATGATTAGATTATCTTTTTAATTGGTTTTAAAGTGAAATTATAAAATATTTTTACCATTAAATCCAATAGTGGTCGTTGGAATTAATTTCACTTTGAAATCGGACTTAAACTAGTGTCAATCTTTTGATACTTATTGTTTCATAAAAACACGCTATTTGCTCTGACAGCAGGAATTAATTATTAAATTAATTAATGTGACTTATATGTTTTTAATTTTTTAAAATAGACTTCATTTTTTAATTTGTAATATCAAATATATCTTAGGGTGAATTTTTGGTAATTTTCTGAAAAACTTCAATTTTTGATGAATAGTGAAACCACTAAGTGGTACTTATAAAGACTGATTTTCCGTTTAAATGAAAATTTTCCATCATTGTGTTTTGAATTTCAAAAATCCGTCATAAATGGTTGTCATTAAGAAGTAAAATGTGGTTCAATGTGATTATAATAATTTTTTGGTGAATAGTAACTTATTAAGTTCTTAATCACGATTAGTGGTAATTAGTGTAGTTTAAGGTAAAAATAATGTTTTAATAATATGAAATGAACTTGACACATGTTCTACCCTCATTGGTTGTGTCATGGCCGACCAAGACAAGCCATGGGTCAACTTGGGGACCCCATGGAGACACTTTGGTTAGGAAATGACATAAATAACTTTTTATTTAATGTAAAAGTAAAAATGACACAAACATAATATGTTTTACAAAAACAATTTTTACATGGGGTTATGAAGATCATATTTTTTATTATTAATATTCATTGGAAAGATAGAAAGATTTCATACATTATAGTATTTTTTTTATAATTTTTAGACATTAAATAAATTAAATTATTTATGACATAATAATGATGCAGCGATGACATCATTATTTGACGATTTAAATAAAATGGAAAGATAATGTAAAATATATAAACTACACATGTCCAAAACCAATTGGATGAGTGGATTTAGAACCCTTATCACCTTATCCGCGAATTATATCAATGTGAGTCCATTTAAAACCGAAACACATTTTCAAATAAAGTAATATTTCCTTACTTTCCAAAAGTGCCCCTCCTCTCCTCTTATAAAAGGCCCCCACCTCTACCTCATTTCACACACTTCTCAAGCCTTTGGCTCGGCCAACCCATGCCCATTTACTCTCTCCACATCCCTCTCCTCATCCTAGAGGATTACCTTTGGGCAGAATCCTTTCAAAGGAAGCCTTTAGGCTGAAATCAAAAGGAGTTACACTTTTAAAGGTAATTCATTCTCTCTTGTTCATTTGTTTTATTTTGATTCTCCAACCCTCTAAACTCTTTTTATTTACTTCTTTTGTAACAACACCAGTATCTTCAATATACTAGGATGTTGTTATAAGATTTATTCGAGCTACACTCCCACACAACTACATCAAATGGTTAAAGAAAATACGGTTTCTGTGGATGGCGAAATTCTGCCTCCCAAAACGATGATTGTTCAATACTCATTTAACACCTTCAAAGGTGGCCATTATGATGTCACTATTTTTATATATGATATATAATATGTTTATTTTTTTCTTTAAGCTTCTGTATTTTTAATTTTGGGCATACCTTTATGGTTTCCATTATGGGTAAACACGATATCTTCATTTAAGGAAGTGCGGACTACCGCCCCCTCAAAGTGATGTGATTCGTTAATGCCATATGTGAGACGTGTAAAGGATGGATTTAAAGTTATTATATATAATGTTATACTGGAATTATAATATACCTCTATATCATTATTATTTCTTTCCATTAAAGTATGAGATAGAAATGAAAGTATCGTTCATGCGTACGTACGGCTTACCGTCTCCATGAACGGTGCATTTCATTTCTTATCCCGAAATGTAATGTACTATTAAAAGTACTTGTATATAATGGATATATATAATTAATGATATATCTAAATGATGAATATAATTCTGGAATTAAAATATACATACCTCTCATTTAGTTTTAATTCCATTAATATGACAAAGAAATGAAAGTAGCGTTCATGCGTATGTACGACATACCGTCTCCAGGAACGGTGCATTTCATTTCTTACCTCTAAATGATTATGTAATATTATAAATACATGTATATGCTGGATATATATGATACATATTATATCCAAATCGGGAATTTCATTCTGGATATAAAGAACCTTTGACCACACGAACAAATGTAATTGTAAGAAGTCCACTTTCGACTTAAGAACCAAATATTGAGAAAACAAACATTATTAACTTAAATGGTTACATAATGTTTATAACATGGCAATAAGTGATATAAAAGGAATAATGAACTTTAAAAAGGTTCTTAATCAAGTATAAATTAACTCAAGTTTATTATTCAGGACGTTAAAGAACGATCGAGTCAAGTCAGACCCGAGGTAAGGGACTTCGTCTCAATCTCCTTTCATTGAGGCATATTTCGTTTTATACACAAATTCCTTTAATACGGTGTATAAACCACTTTGACTTTTACTTTTATACAAAAGGAATATTTTTCTACGAAGCATTTTACTAAACGACAAAAAGGAATGTTTTTTTAACGTACGCGGTGACAACGACCTTTTCCGCCGCCGCGAGTATTATTTGGTCTTTGGCTTTCTCAGCAAGCCGTAATGTTTTTAGAATAAAATAAATACCATATACTCTTTTATGTATTTTGGTTTTGAAAATGGTTTTGAAAAAGGATTCTATTTTGTCAATATATTTATGATATATTGTGATTGAAATGTGGAAATGTTATCATTCCTTTATATTGGTTTAATATTTTATGATTTTATACTGGTACTTGGACATTTTAACGGGTGGTTACGTTATAAACCATTTGACGGGTGGTGCCGTGAATACCAGGACGGGTGGTTATGTTATAACCTCCAATGCATTGGGTATGGAAGTCGGCCGTATGGATATTCCATTAAGTATGTATGGAAGTCGGCCGTATGGCTATTCCATTAAGTATGTATGGAAATTGGCCGTATGACTATTCCATTAAGTGATATGTGTGGAAGTCGACCGTATGGTTATTCCACTTAAGTATGTTTATGTCCCAAGTTACCTTTATATATGTTATGTGTTCTTTTTATGGGTTTTATGGTAATCTTTTGGTTACAAAAAGGTAAGTAATGATACTTTATTCAGTGAAGAGTTTTTACTACTTCATAAAGGTGAAGGTATTACTTTGATAGAGTATATATGGTTTACTTGATGTTTGAAAAACTAACAGTTTTCATTCTTTCTGTATCCCTTTCTGAGCTTTTTATGCTCACCCCAAGTTTTTTTTGAAATGTTTTCACAGGACTTAATGTGGAATAAGGTCAAGGATGGGATCAAGGGAATGTCATCCTATATAAAACATGGAACTAGACATGTTTCTTTTTAAGAGTTTTTTTTATTATGGAAACTTAGTAGAAGTGACTACTTTGTAATCTTTTGAGATGTAATAGTTATGTTCTAATTCTCTAAAACTCTAAACCTGAAAGGATCTTCAACGTGAATTATTCATTTAATTCAATATTAAGTAAGGTTTAAGGCCGGGACCTTATAGTTGGTATCAGAGGTCAGTTTAGATAACTTTAGGAGTTAGAAAAGTGTTAAATTATAATATGATTGAAATGATATAGCATTTACGGATTACCATGTTTCTTCGCCTTAGATATTTCCGTGTTCAGAATGGTTTTCCGCAGAGGAAACAAAGCAGCTATGTTGGGACGACATCAGGAGGAAGATAACCTTCCAAATCAGCAACCTGAGATGGTCGGAATCGGAACTGAACAGTTTGTTGCAGTGATGGCACAGTTGACTCAGGCTATAAATGGTGGTGGTATCCATGCACGAAATCGGCCAGATCAACCGCAGAGGAACATGTCAGTGGTGGAACATTTCATGAGGCAACATCCCCCATCATTGAGAGGATCATCTGACCCTGTGCAAGCTGAAGGGAGGATTAAAGCACTGGAGAAGATTTTTGATGTCATGGGGTGTTCAGAACATCAAAAGGTTAGTCTTGATGTTTACCGTTTTGAAGATGAAGCTGATCAGTGGTGGTTGATGGTGAAAAATATAAGGGATAGTGATGAGATTGAGGATCTTCACTGGGACGAATTCAAAGGTAAGTTTCTTGAGAAATATTTTCCTAAGGTGGTTCATCTTAGGATGGAAAAACAGTTCCTAGAATTGAGGCAGGAGGATGATTCAGTGGTTGCTTATGAACAAAAGTTCACTCGATTGGCAAGGTATGCTCCAAACTTCATACGAGATCTTGATAGTAAAATAAACCGTTTTTACTCAGGGTTAAAGCCAAAGTATCAAAGGGATTTAGCTTCTCGTGAGTTCAAAAGGTATGAAAAACTTGTTCGATGTGAGGAGAAGGTGGAAATGGAGTTTGCCGATGATCAGGTGTTCTATGAGAAACAACAGAATAAGAGGTCTAGTTGGCAGGCAAAGGGGAAGAATTCATCAAAGAAGAAAGGAGGTAAGAAAACCAAATATCCATCCTGTGAGAAGTGTGGTAAAATGCATCCTGGAGAATGTTTATCCAAGTCTGGTAAGTGCTTTTGGTGTGGTAAGTCTGGTCATATTGCTCGTAACTGTAAGGAAGATGATCAAGCAGGAAATGAAAAGCCAACGGTAAGATGTTTTAAGTGTAATGAAATGGGTCATTATGAAAACGAGTGTCCAACGAAGAACTCAACTGGGGGAATGCAGCCAGACTACAAGCAGAAAGGGGTGGTGAAATCCTTTGCAACAACTTCAGCAGATGTTGGGCCATCGAATGAAGTGGTATCAGCTCCAGGGAGATCATTATTTTTCGAAGATTGACTTGAGGTCGGGGTACCATCAGTTGGAAGTAAAAGAAGCAGACGTCCCGAAGACTACGTTCCATACTAGATATGGCCATTATGAATTTGTAGTTCTGCCTTTTGGGTTAACCAATGCACCTGCTGTATTCATGGACCTTATGAATAAAATTTTCCATGAGTTCTTGGATAAGTTTGTGTTTGCGTTTTGAGGTTTGGGAAGAGATTATGTGTGCCCTGTGATTCACAGTTGAAGAATGAGTTGTTATGTGAGGCTCATAGTTCCCCGTTTTCAGTTCATCCGGGCAGTATTAAGATGTACAGAGATCTGCGGGAGTATTACTGGTGGGATGGAATGAAAAGAGATATTGCTGATTTTACTGTGAAGTATTTGAAATGTCAACAGGTTAAAGCAGAGTGGCAGTTACCGAAAGGGATGCTTCGGCCTTTACCAGTGCCAGAGTGGAAATGGGAAAACATATCCATGGACTTTGTTGTGGGATTACCGAGGACATCTCGAGGTAATAATGCAATCTGGGTTATTGTTGATCGTTTGACCAAATCTGCTCATTTCCTTTCTATACGAGATACTTTCTCTCTAGATCAACTTTCCCGTTTGTATCTTAAAGAGATAGTCAGGTTACATGGAGTTCCTCTCTCCATTGTATCTGATCGTGATCCCAGGTTCACATCTAACTTTTGTAAAGGCCTTCAGAAGTCGTTGGGTACAGAATTAAATTTTAGTACAGCTTTTCATCCTCAATCAGATGAGCAGTCAGAATGAACAATTCAGACATTGGAGGATATGATACGAGATTGTTCGATGGATTATCAGGGAAGTTGGGACCAACAACTTTATTTGGTTGAGTTTTCTTATAATAACAGTTTTCATTCCACTATAAAGATGACAACATTTGAGGCATTATATGGGAAGCTGTGTCGAACTCCAGCATTTTGGGATGAAGTGGGTGAAAGGAAGCTGATGGGACCAGAATTGGTAGAAGAGATGGCAGAAAAAGTTCAGTTGATTCAGAAGCACATGAGAACAGCTCAGAGCAGGCAGAAGAGTTATGCGGATAACCGGAGGAAGGATCTATCTTTCGAGGTAGGTGATCATGTTTTCTCAAGGTTTCTCCTTGGAAAAGTGTGATGAGATTTGGTAAGAAAGGAAAGCTGAGTCCAAGGTTTATTGGACCATATGAAATTCTGGAGAGAGTTGGATCAGTTGCATACCGGGTGGCTTTACCTCCGAGTTTATCTCAGGTACACAATGTTTTTCATGTTTCAATGTTGAGAAAGTATATGCCAGATCCAACTTATGTTTTGAGTCCAGAGGTAGTTCAGCTGGAAGAGAACCTATCTTATGAGGAACAACCGGTCCAGATTCTTGACCACAGGGAGCAGGTGTTACAGAATAAGGTGATTCATCAGGTAAAGGTTTGGTGGAAAAACCATGTGATTGAAGAGGCAACGTGGGAATCTGAAAATGCTATGAGGGATAAATACCCCCACTTATTTTGATAAGTGAATAAAATTGCGAGGACGCAATTCCCAAAAGGGGGGAAGGATGTAACATCCCAGGTAAATAAAGAATAAAGATTTTTCATATTTATTAATATTTACGAATTAAATATTAATTTTAATTAAAAGGGGTTTCTACGTTCGATAGCGTACTCGGTACGCAACGATGAGTTTCTTTGAAAACTGACGTTGCACACAAGTAATAAAATAATATTATTTTAAATGTTAGTTAACGAGTAGCTGTTGTACTGGCGGGAATGGATAGAAATAACTAAAATATGATTATATATGTTTTTAAATGTTTTTACATTTACCCAATAAAAGATAAAGGCTTAAAATACAGAAAGAGTTCAATTTTAGGCATTTATACCCTAATTTTCACGAAAGGTCCACTTATCACCTTTTGATGGAGAACCATCATTAAATATAGTTTTGATCGATCTTATAAATTCTATTGGACCAAATATAAATCTTCTTTAGAATCGGGACATCAAAATTTACTTTGTGTAAATTTTTGGTACCTTTCTGATAAAGTTCATTTTTTTAATGAATAGTGTAAAATGTTGTATTTTAATTCAAAGCCTATTTTTAATCTAATTTATTTATATTATTAGATTATCTTTTGAATTGGTTTTAAAGTGAAATTAGAAAATATTTTTACCATTAAATCCAATAGTGGTCATTGGAATTAATTTCACTTTGAAATCAGACTAAAACTAGTGTCAATCTTTTGATACTTATTGTTTCATAAAAACACGCTATTTGCTCTGACAACGGGAATTAATTATTAAATTAATTAATGTGACTTATATGTTTTTTTAATTTTGTAAAATAGACTTCATTTTTGAATTTTTAATATCAAATATAGCTTAGGGTGAATTTTTGGTAATTTTCTGAAAAACTTCAATTTTTGATGAATAGTGAAACCACTAAGTGGTACTTATAAAGACTGATTTTACGTTTAAATAAAAATTTTCCATCATTGTGTTTTGAATTTCAAAAATCTGACATACATGGTTGTCATTAAGAAGTAAAATGTGGTTCAATGAGATTATAATAATTTTTTGGTGAATAGTAACTTATTAAGTTCTCAATCGCGATTAGTGGTAATTAGTGTAGTTTAAGGTAAAAATAATGTTTTAATAATATGAAATTAACTTGACACATGTCCTACCCTCATTGGTTGTGTCATGGCCGACCAAGACAAGCCATGGGTCAACTTGGGACCCCATGGAGACACTTTGGTTAGGAAATGACATAAATAACTTTTTAGTTAATGTAAAAGTAAAAATGACACAAACATAATATATTTTACAAAAACAATTTTTACATGGGGTTATAAAGATCATATTTTTGATTATAAATATTCATTGGAAAGCTACAAAGATTTCCTACATTATAGTATTTTTTATAATTTTTAGACATTAAATAAATTAAATTATTTATGACATAATAATGATGCAGCGATGACATCATTATTTGACGATTTAAATAAAATGGAAAGATAATGTAACATCTATGAACTACACATGTCCAAAACCAATTGGATGAGTGGATTTCGAACCCTTATCATCTTATCCACGAATTATATCAATTTGAGACCTTTTAAAACCGAAACACATTTTCAAATAATGTAATATTTCCTTACTTTCCAAAAGTGCCCCTCCTCTTCTCTTATAAAAGGCCCCCACCTCTACCTCATTTCACACACTCCTCAAGCCTTTGGCTCGGACAAACCCTTCCCATTTACTCTCTCCACATCCCTCTCCTCATCCTAGAGGATTCCCTTTGGGCAGAATCCTTTCAAAGGAAGCCTTTAGGCTCAAATCAAAAGGAGTTACACTTTTAAAGGTAATTCATTCTCTCTTGTTCATTTGTTTTATTTTGCTTCTCCAACCCTCTAAACTCTTTTTATTTACTTCTTTTGTAACAAAACCAGTATCTTCAATATACTAGGATGTTGTTATAAGATTTTTTCGAGCTACACTCTCACACAACTACATCAAATGGTTAAAGAACATACAGTTTCTGTGGATGGCGAAATTCTGCCTCCCGAAACGATGATTGTTCAATACTCATTTAACACCTTCAATGGTGGCCATTATGATGTCACTATTTTTATATATGATATATAATATGTTTATTTTTTTCTTTAAGCTTCTGTATTTTTCATTTTGGGCATACCTTTATGGTTTCCATTATGGGTAAACAAGATATCTTCATTTAAGGAAGTGCGGACTACCGCCCCCTCAAAGTGATGTGATTCGTTAATGCCATATGTGGGATGTGTAAAGGATGGATTTAAAGTTATTATATATAATTTTATACTGTAATTATAATATACCTCTATATCATTATTATTTCTTTCCATTAAAGTATGATATAGAAATGAAAGTAGCGTTCATGCGTACGTACGGCTTACCGTCTCCATGAACGGTGCATTTCATTTCTTATCCCCAAATGTAATGTACTATTAAAAGTACATGTATATAATGGATATATATAATTAATGATATATCTAAATGATGAATATAATTCTGTAATTAAAATATACATATCTCTCATTTAGTTTTAATTCCATTAATATGACAAAGAAATGAAAGTAGCGTTCATGCGTACGTACGGCTTACCGTCTCCATGAACAATGCATTTAATTTCTTACCTCTAAATGATTATGTAATATTATAAATACATGTATATGCTGGATATATATGATACATATTATATCCAAATTGGGAATTTCATTCTGGATATAAAGAACCTTTGACCACACGAACAACATGTAATTGTAAGAAGTCCACTTTAGACTTAAGAACCAAATATTGAGAAACAAACATTATTAACTTAAATGGTTAAATAATGTTTATAACATGGAAATAAGTGATATAAAAGGAATAATGAACTTTAAAAAGGTTCTTAATCAAGTATAAATTAACTCAAGTTTATTATTCAGGAAGTTAAAGAACGATCGAGTCAAGTCAGACCCGAGGTAAGGGACTTCGTCTCAATATCCTTTCATTGAGGCATATTTCGTTTTATACACAACTTCCTTTAATACGGTGTATAAAACCCTTTGACTTTTACTTTTATACAAAAGGAATCTTTTTCTACGAAGCGTTTTACTAAACGACAAAAAGGAATGTTTTTTTAACGTACGCGGTGACAACGACCTTTTCCGCCGCCGCGAGTATTATTTGGTCTTTGGCTTTCTCAACAAGCCGTAATGTTTTTAGAATAAAATAAATACCATATACTCTTTTATGTATTTTGGTATTGAAAATGGTTTTGAAAAAGGATTCTATTATGTCAATATATTTATGATATATTGTGATTGAAATGTGGAAATGTTATCATTCCTTTATATTGGTTTTATGTTTTATGATTTTATACTGGTACTTGGACATTTTAACAGGTGGTTACGTTATAAACCATATGACGGGTGGTGCCGTGAATACCAGGACGGGTGGTTACGTTATAACCTCCAATGCATTGGGTATGGAAGTCGGCCGTATGGCTATTCCATTAAGTATGTATGGAAGTCGGCCGTATGGCTATTCCATTAAGTATGTATGGAAATTGGCCGTATGGCATTCCATTAAGTGATATTTGTGGAAGTCAACCGTATGGTTATTCCACTTAAGTATGTTTATGTCCCAAGTTACCTTTATATATGTTATGTGTTCTTTTTATGGGTTTTATGGTAATCTTTTGGTTACAAAAAGGTAAGTAATGATACTTTATTCAGTGAAGAGTTTTTACTACTACATGAAGGTGAAGTTATTACTTTGATAGAGTATATATGGTTTACTTGATTTTTGAAAAACTAACAGTTTTCATTCTTTCTGTATCCCTTTCTGAGCTTTTTATGCTCACCCCAAGTTTTTTTTGAAATGTTTTCACAGGACTTAATGTGGAATAAGGTCAAGGATGGGATCAAGGGAATGTCATCCTATATAAAACATGGAACTAGACACGTTTCTTTTTAAGAGTTTTTTTATTATGGAAACTTAGTAGAAGTGACTACTTTGTAATCTTTTGAGATGTAATAGTTATGTTCTAATTCTCTAAAACTCTAAACCTGAAAAGATCCTCAATGTGAATTATTCATTTAATTCAATATTAAGTAAGTTTTAAGGTCGGGGCCTTATAGTAACTAAGAGTAAAGGGTTAATAAAATTTTTATCAATAATTTATGGATAGGTTATTTCACTCAACAGATCAACGAACTATGAGTTAATGCTATTCAAAAGTTATGCCTACCTAAAACCCTTCAAATAACTTGTCAGGTCCAAGTATGGGTTATGAGAATGAAATATGGGTCCTTGAAACTATAATATATTTTCAATATGGTATTATGAATCTAATGGTGAATACTATTAGGTTTTGAAAAAGTAGTCAGATTTAATTAAATCTAAATTTATTAATATGTTTTTTTTCATGAAGGAAGTACAAATAATTTTCTATTAATTTTCTAGAAATGTAAAACAAAATGAATTTGAAAATATCACTATGATACATAACATAGAAGGATAAATATATCACCATAATGAATTTACAGGAATGGTATAGGAACTTATGCATTATAGTATTCCATGAACATAAATTATACATTCCATAAACCCCACTTCCCATGTCTCTTATAAAAGAGGATAATGAAGATTAAGTATCTATCTACCCAAAACTTGTGGATAATGCAATGAATGTATAATGATTCATGATATCCTCCATGTCTAGTGAGATTCTAAAGAAATATGAGTATATGAATTCATATAGAATAATATAACCCCTTCGTGATATTTATCAGTATAAGGAGATAAAATAGAGACATGAGATTTAAAATTCAGTGTTTGTGTACAAGATTATAGATTTGATGCTAGATGGGCCCTATATAGTCAAGATGATTATCTGTATAGAATACTTACAGATTTTGGGGTTTAAGATCTCTGATGAAGTGTGAACATATCTCATTATTTCCCCACTACCTAAAACCTTATTTAGTTTCATTATAAATTATAATATTTGAAATAAAAAGAATATTCTTTCAAAACTTTTTACTCTAATTCATCAAGTTAATAAAGACATGGGGCATGAAAAAGTTGTTGTCCTTATAGTTCGTAAGAAATGAAAGATCATGGAAAAGGGACTAAAGACTCATTTTAATTATAAGGCTCTATAACACTGTATTTCTAAGAATAAAAAGATCCAGTGAAAATAAAAGGTGTTGAATACAATGTGTTTTTCATTGTGAAGGAAATTTCACTAGAAGAGGAACTACACCTAGCCAAATAAGTAAGTAGAAACTTCATGTGCATTCATTTTTGAGTATAATATTTCTATATTTACAAGTATGATATTAGATACTATACATGGTTCTCAAATTTATATCTAAATATAGGATCCAATTATATTTTAGAAGGGTTCCAAAGGCAAGGTGGATCTATGGGTTTCTAATGGAGCAAGGTAATCTATTTTAGCAAATGGATTATACCATCTGATTTCCAATAAGTATGGTTTTTCTTTTAATGAACTTTTATTAGGTTCTCAGTGTTACGAAGAACATTATTTCTATTTCTTTTTTAAACTTAGATGTATTTATTTTCATATTTGGAAATAATAGTTCATACATAGATTGTTTTGAGCTCAAGCAACTTGAAATATGTCATGATTGTTTACAAGGAAAGATGCCCAACACTCCACTTTGTAATCAAGGTGAAAGGACCACAGAGCTTCTAGAATTTTCCCATACTAATGTGTAAAGAAATTTTCAAGTATAATTTATAGGTGGATTAACATATTTTTTAATTTTAATAAAAAATTTATTAGGTACAATTATATCTACTTGATGAGGTATAAGTCTAAATCCTTTGAGAATTTCAAGGAGTTTAAGAATGAATTTTAGAATTATCTTTATAATAAGATAAAGAATCTTTGATCAGATTAAGGTGGTGAATATATTATCAAATATTTTATCAACTTTTAATAGGATTATGTGATTTTATCTCAACCCACTCTACCTTATACACCATAGTGGAATGGATTTATCGAAAGGAAGAACCATTCCTTGTTGGACATGGTAAAGTCGAAGATGAGTCACAAAATCCATCCATTATTTTTATTGGTATATTCATTACACACATCAATATACATAATAAACTAAGTACCAAATAAAGTGGAAAATGGTATTCCTTTTGAGTTTATGGAGTTGAAAGAAACCTGGTTAGTCACATGTTCATTCATGGGGGATAAGAGGTGTTTGTTAAGGATATCTCAAGATATAAAATACCACCAAGAGATTGAAGTGTATCTTTATAGGTTACCCCATGGAAATGAGAGGATAATACCTATATGATTCATCATATAAAAATTTTATTGTTTCTAGTAAAGCTACATTCATTGAGAGGGAACACATCATCATAGAGGATAGTTAGAGAAATATTGACTTTGATGAAGTTTATGCTCAAGATAGACCAAATTTGGTGAAAGAATATATTCCATGGTCACCATGTAATAATTTTCTCCCAAAACAAAATTACTTTGTAGGATAACTATAGTTGTAAGAGAATTGGAATAATATGATTTTATAGTCATAGAAGATAGTGAATCATTATTCATTGATACTAATGGACCACTATCCAAAAAGGCGATGGTAGAGATATCATAAGATCCAAGATGGAGAGAAGCCATGAATTCTGAGATGGATTCCATGTGTGAGAACTAGGTTTGAGTTATGATCGATATTCTTGTTCAAGTAAATCATGTTGGATTTAAATGGGTATTCAAAGGAAATATGGACATGTAAGTTTAGTTTAGTACCTATAAAGTATTAATGGTGGTTAATGGGTCTGGACACCATAATGGAATTGAATATGATTAAAATTTTCTTCATTTTCCATGTTTAAATCCATTATAATTAAACTTTCTATAAAAAATTCCATTATAATGATATTTCAATGATAGATGTCAAAACTATTATACTTAAAGGGAATCTTCAGGAAGATGTGTATATGACAAAACATGAAGGTTTTTTGACTCTAGGAAATTCCAAAATGAGTGAAATTTTAAAATATCCATGTATAGATTAAATAAATTACCCATGTCATGGAACACTTACTTCAATAAATCTATAAAATAATTTGGTTTCATTAAGAATGAATACCAGCCGTGTGTTTACAAGTATTTTAGTGGGAGTGTGATAATTTTCTTAGTTATATACATTGATAACATATTACTAATTGGAAATGAGGTACCATCCTTATAAGAGGTTAAATACATAGGTTAATAAGCCTATATACAAGCGATCAAGATCATGCATGATATATTAAAGTGGCTTCTTGGAATAAGTCAAATTATATAAATTAACTAGATACTGGAGGGGTTCCGAATGGAGTAATCCAAGAGGAGATTGGTTCCACTGTCACATGGTATATATCTTTCTAATATATGGACTTAGATATAATATGAAATATAGAGAATGAATAAGGTCACATATGCTTTTGTGATAATATCTATCATGTAATATATGTTTTTCTTGAGGGTTTATGTTTCATATGCTTTGATCATGGTAGATAGATATCAAGATGATCCAGGTGAAAAAATTGACTATTGTAAAGGCTATCCTTATGTATACTATGTGAACTAAGTATATGTTCCTAGTGTATGGAGGATATGAAGAGAAATTTATCAAGGTTTATATTGATGTAGTATTTTTTATAAATCAGAATGATCTGAAGTCACAGTTAGGATATGTCTTTAGTCTCAATGGAGGATATGTGAGTTAGAAGAGTTCAAAGCATCTAGTTGTCATCAATTCTATAGATGATTTTGAGTATATTGTTGATTTTTATGCAACTAAATAAGTTGTTTGGAATAAAAATAAATCTATGAGATTGATGTGGTTCCAAGTATTAAGACCCTATCACATTTTACTATGATAACAATGTATTAGTGGATCTTTTTAAATAGAAAAGGTTACACAAAAGGAAAAATAATATACTTCAAAAGTTTCACATTTTGAGCGATCTTTCTGAATGAGGTGAATTTGTGGTGAGAAGAGTATCTATGGAGGAAAAAGTGGAGGACCCCTTAATAATGCCTTTATCTTAATAGAGGAAAGAGTGTTATGTGAGATCTAATGGACTAAATCTTGTTAACTGTTGGTCCTAGTGAAAGTTGGAGTTAGTTAGAGTTGGGTCCATAGAACCAACTTATTAGTACTTTATGATTACATATATTGATTATTTTTAACATTAATAATGTTTTATATCACATCATGGTTGTTCCTATGTATGAAAAAGTGTTTGATAATGTACTAAGAACATATATCCCACTGAAAGGTCATAATAGTTCCCTAATATGATGAGAACCTAGAGGTTCCATGAAATTATTCTTGAATAAATGTTCAATATTCGGATGATATTTTTTACAAGACATAGATGATACAAGATATCAAGGTCATGAGGCTCATAAGACATCAAGACACCTTCTCATAGTGTCTTACCATGGTAATATCAAATAAGAGAGGTTATGATAATAGACCCACTAGTAGAAAATACACATTTTATGTGTCATTGGATATTGTTATATATGAATATTTATATTGATACTTATACATTAATATTATCATTAATGAATACCATACTTTGGGTGCTTTGATGAATTGAAAAAAAACCTTGATAACATATGTTCATGATGAAGTATGATTTTTTGGGCGTATCATGAGTAATATCAATTTATTGCATAATGTGAGAAAATATTTTTACCTTTTATTTATAAATAAAATTTGATATCTAAAGACCTTTGATAGAAGTTTAATTTCTAGGATAAATACATGTCCATGTTGTTCTATGGGCTTGATAATTTTGGAAAAGTAAAAGAAAGAGAGATCAAGTAGATATGTTGATGACAACGGTGAGATACCCGATTGATTAGAGATACCATGATAAAGGGATTATATTACATAGTAAAAATTCGTAGGAGGTTGTATGTCACTGTGATATTAGAATCATTCTCTATAGGGACCTTGGCATGTTGTTAGATATGAACATTGATCTTTAGGAATATCTAACTATTTTCATAGATAAATAGTTCTTGGAGGGTCCCACACTAAGTATATCTACAATCTTATTTAAATTAAATGTTTAATTTAATATGTTAGAATAAATATTATTCCTTTTTTTGGTTTAATAAATACTAGGGTTTGGTTTATCACTAATATCAAATCAATATTTATTCAAAATAATAAGTTAGTTAAATAATAATAATAAATATTTATTTTCAAGGTTTTGAAAACATAATATAAATTATATTTATTGATGAATAATTTAGTGATATTTATATATTAAATAAATAGTAATTATTCATGTTTTGGTAAATGTCAAGGAGGATAAGCAGCACGAGGTCAATGGTTTGATTGGAAATAATATAAATAATATTTATTTATTCTTAGGTGATGAACATGTCAAGTGAAAAATAATTATATTATTATTAATAAACAAGGTTCACTAAGAATTAAGTATTTTTAATGGGGATTTTGTGAAATTTCCAACCCTAAACCTACCCTAATATGTATCTAATTATATCTCTTTTCATGGACAAAATTGTTTTTCACAACAGATAGAGTTAAGAGATCTCAATCCATAGATAGAGTTATAGATATTTAAAATGTGCTCTCTCATATTCACACAAACCATTGATTGATCATCAAGTGTTCTTTATACTTATAAAAAATTCATTTACGATCAACCATGAATGACACAAGTGATTAGGACAAACTATACTAGAACATAGAGATTCCATGTCCACATTAAGATATTGTGGTGCAAGTGTGGATCATTGCTATAGGAATTCTATACATAGATATTATAGCATAATGACATTATGATGAGATTGAGTCAACCATTTCATCAACAAAGAAAGAATTAAAATTTTAGGTAATTTTATATCTAATTATGAATTAATTATAAATTACATGCGAAGATCCTCCTCTTTTGGTTCCATCAGTTTATTAAGTCATGAAATCAATGAATTACATTGTTCAGGACATAAATTGTTATGTATGATATTATTATTCACAAATTAAGAATTAAAATTTTAGTTTTCCATACTGTATATGAAAATATACTATGCCTAGAACCTATAAGTTTTAAGTTGAAAATATTTTAACTTTTAATTATATCTTCTAATGAACTAACTGATTCTCTTAATTTTTATAGAATTATATTGTTATTATGATTTTATTCCATCAAAATACAGTTCTTCTAATTGTTCCTTTGATAAATTTACAACTGAACTTGAAGATCATAGAATGTTTTATTTTACATTTTTTATGATGTTTTCTATAAATTCAACCAAGGACTTTCTAGGACGAGGGATATTACCTAATTTATAAATATTTGATTATGAGTGAATCTATGAATAATCTCATTTACCTATAGTTATTTCATTTTTAATCCTTTTCCATATGAACATTGACATTCCACTGTGATAGTTTCATTGAAAATATCTAAGTTACTATTGTAATCAAATTTCTTAATCATATATGATTAATGAGTTTTTATGGATATGGAATTGGTTGCTTCAAAAATTTATTTTCAAAAAAGTTCAGTGTTTAACTGAAGAGGATGGCAGTATCATGTGGTGCATCATGATGGCAGGCGATGTGATCCCCCAGGTGGTGTTTGGTTCAGATTTTCAATTCAAATTTTAATTTTGAATATTGTGGCGCGGGCTTTTGAATTTTATTGGGTTTGAATATGTTTATTTTTGAATTAGGTATTTTCCTTCTTTTTATGGTGGTTTTTAATATTGGGTTGGATCTATTGTATGCGAGTTGTGGTTGTGAGGTTCCCACTAACACAAAAAGTGGTTTATTCAGAAAATGAAAAAATATGAATTTGGAGGAGGATAGATCAATAAGGTTCTTCTGTGGAGATTTTATACCTTGGTTTGGGATACCAAAATTAATAACTCTTTAGGATAAAAGAATATAATTTCTTTTATCTGTATTTTTTGTTAAATAATCCTTTATAGTAGTATTTGGATTTTTATCCAATAATATGTGCTTTTTTACTGTGAACTGCTTGTTTTTATTTCCAACTGCATTGATTTATCAGTTATGTTGGTTTAACTTATTCTTATTTATTTTCCACTTTGTATAATAATTTTTTATGTTAAAATATGATATGATGGAAAATCATATATTCTGATCATCTTACACATTTGTGTGGGAAAAAATTATAAGACTATTTTTTTGACATCAATTCACCCCCTTCTTGAAGTTTTCATATCCTAGATTATCTAGGAAAAAATGTGCTTTCATAGCCTCTTAATTTTTTAATTTTTGTTAGATTGAATATCAATATTCATTACACTAATGTGTAGAATATTTAAGTTTGTTGTTTAATATGACAGGGCTACTAATCAAAACTATTGTAAATTTGAATCTAAACCGACCACCCATTTTTAATGGCGCTGACTATGAATACTAGAGTTATGAGATAAATTAATTTTTTATAAATACTAGAGTTAAAAATTTTATGATGACAACCCGAAATTATAAAATTTTGAATAAATAATTATCAAAGTTTACTCATGAGGAGAATCACAAATTCTAAGATAATTATAGGTTATGCTATACCTTATTATACACTATCATTTGAAACACATACAATCGAATTTATTCATGTGAAATGGTGAATGGAATTTGGATAAGATTAGAAATCACACATTTAGGAACATATAAAGTATTTTTGACACAAAGATAAATGATTTGAGCTTATAATCCAAAATTTTATTTTTTAAAAGGAGAATTTGTGGCTCAGATGCATCATAGGGTTTTTATGGTAGTTAATAACTTATAATCCTTGGTTGAGAAGGATATCACTCTTGAAAAGTTGGTTTAATAGATTATAAATTTTTTTCCTAAGTGATGATAATCTTAGTGGAGAATGATTGATCACACTAAGGATTTGATGAAGCACAACCTTGAAGATCTTATTAGGACTCTCATGTGGTATGATAATTGTATGAAGAGAGATGTTAAAAATAGAAAATGAAAAGTGGTGTGGCATTTACTTCAATGTCTTGATATTTAACTTATATATTTAACTCTATAAAGTATAATACTATAAAGATAAATTGAAAACATCATTTATAAGTAGTGGTTTAGAAAATTGGGAAGGAAAACTTGCTCCACTTTCCAGATGTATGAATATGATTTATAGAAAAAATTCTTCTAGAAAGACCATGAAAAGGAAAAAGAATAAAAGTAAACAAAGAATTAGTCTAAAAAATTATTTATTGTAAATGAAAAAGACATAGAAACATTATAATAGAGTATCTTAGGTTTTAGAAGAAAGATAAGGAGTCTAGAAAATTAGATAAGAGGAAGGGAAAGGGTAGACATGTTACTTTATGAGACAATGAACTTAGCTAGATTATACGGATATGCGACACATCCTTTATTATAGAGACTCATATTTTAAATTTTATTTATTTTTTAGGAATTAAGAACAAAGTTATAATCATGATTAAATTAAGTGATGAAGGTTACTTTGTGAACTTTTGGAATGTAAAATATACCACCATAAGTTTAGAAGGTGTTCTTATTTTATCTATATGTAGTCATGGTAATGTTTGTAGTATTAAACTAGAGGACCTTTATTTTCTAAAAATACCATGTCTTATTATGGTAGAATATATATCATATATTTGGAATATAATTTAGGACACCAAAATGTTTTGGAACTCATCTCAAATTTCTAAGGACCAGTGAAGTAGTTACAAGAACATAGGTTTAATTCATATAGAGTCCATAACCCTTTCCAATTTGGTATGTAACATAAGACAATCTATAAAATGACGGGATAAATATCACCTTTCAAACCATTTTATTTAGTGAACATGTATCTTTTTTTCCTACAAAAATTGGAATTATTGAATGAAAATATTGTTAATATATCCTAATTGAAGATTACACCAGGTTTAGGGTTTATTTTCTAGCAATTAAGTCATAAAAAGCATATTATTTTAAAAATATTTAGTCTCATGTTTGAAATTTTAAAAATAAACATATTTTCACTACCTAGAATGATCATATTAAAGAATTTATAAATTCAACCTTTTTAAATTTTTATATCAAACATGTCATTACTCATAGTTTTTTTGGCACCAGGAACTCAACAAAAGAATGTTGTATTTGAAAGATGGAATAGAGACCTTTAAAAAATTTCATAGAAACTATTGCACAAATATTATTTTGTTAAGTATTTTTGGTCCAAATCTATAAGTAATTATTGTTATATAATAAATGGAGTTTTAATTTACCTGTATTTAAATAAAACACATTATTAATTGTGGAATGGTAGGAAACTAAAACATGTTACTTCAAAGTTTTCATATATAAAATTTTATTTGTTAATAATAAAGATAATTTAATTAAATTTGATCTAAATGTTTAAGAAGGTGTTTTTATTGATTAATCTACCACTATTATGGTATATCATATTTTCAATAAATGAACATGTACCATTGAAAAACAATACATGTTAATTTTGATGAGGCCAACCCTTATGAAAAGTTAAAACATTTGAATTATGAAAGTAAAAAAAAATTGTGTTATTGAAACCCCTCCTATATTATTATTTGAAGTTAGACAATATCCATTGAAAATTAAATTACCAGAATATATACAGATTGAATCTTTACTATTTACGGCAAGAGTAAAAAGATTTATTCAATCAGTAGATAAGGAAAACTGTTAATTTTTACCAAGGAAAGAAACAATCTTAAGGAATCAAAACAATGATAATATCATTAGTAATGTAGATCAACTTCTTAGAAATTGAGGTTTTTTATGATATGAATGGGAGTATCTTGTATTATTTTCTTAGTTTGAACCTAAAATATTAGACGATTCCATGGGTGATAAGAGTTGAATAATTTTTATTCAATAGGAAATTAATCAATTAGAAAATAATAATGTATGGTTTAACACACTAGTGATCTTTTAGTTATAAGAGTCAAATGGGTCTTCTAGAATAAGTGTAATGAAAATGTAATTATTTTTTATAATAAGTAAAGGCTAGTTTTTAAGGGTTATAATTATGAAGAGTTCATATATTATGGATAAATTTTTGAATCAGTTACTAGATTCAAATCCAAATGAATTCTATTAATATTCATATCTCAAATCAAAATTAACAAATTTAAATGGATTTAAAGATTTCCTTTTTCAGTGGGTATTTTTATCTTGAAATTTAAATTGAACAACCTAATAGTTTTGAAAATATCTATTTTATAGAACATTTATTTTGACTTAAAAAAGGACTATATGGACATAATTAATCCTCAAGAGCCTAGTATTAATGATTTCCCAAATTTTATACTTATGAATTTTTTAAAGGATTGATATATCCCACTATTTTTATCAAGAAATATTTTAACTACACCATATTTGTAAAAATCTATTCCAATGGAATCATTTTTTTGTCACGATTAATAATAACTTGAAAGCAATTTTTTGAAACTTATGAAATATGAATATGAGATGAGTATAATGTTTGAACTTAATTACATGGATTCAAGATAACTCCGAGACCAAAAAAAAACTAATTAAACTTAGAAAAATATATATTAAAGATTTAATTAAGTGTTTTGGTCTTAAAAATGCTTAATTTATTATTACTCTAGTTGATACCTCCTGTAAACTTGATCCCGATGAATCCAGGTAACCAGTTGATCAAAAATCATTTAGAGGGATGATCAGAGCAAATATTTAATTTATTTCTAGTTGATCAGATATTATATTGTTTGTATACCTATATATATGGTTCTAAGACAATATAATAGAATCAAATCTTAAGGATGTTATAAAAATATTCCATTATCTTAAAGGAACTTAAAAAAAAGACTATTTTATTCTTCTAGAATGAATTTTACACTTAAGTGTTATTTAGGTATAGGATTTGGTTGTTGTAGAATGAAGTGGAAGAATAGTTTAAGGATTTTTCACTTTCTTGGTGATTATTTAGCTACATGATTTGGTAAAAAGTAGCATTTAGTTGTAATTTCCAATTCTAGAGATGAATATGTGATATTTGGAAGTTGTTACGCTAAATTATGGTGGATGTAACAAACACTCATGGATTTTGGTATGAGTTTTACTAAAAATTTGATTCATTAGGATAGATAAAATTATATCTCTTTGTTTAATAACCCCAAACATCATTCAAGAGATAAACACATCGATATAAGACACCACTTTCTTTTGGATTGTAGGGTACGGAAAAGTTTCCATGGAAGATCAGAAGGATTTCATGTAATTTTTGAATGGATGGATTAAAACCAACTGGGTTGTTTCATGACGATTAAAATGATAAAGTACCAGGAGCTTCAAATGAGTGAAAAGGATCCCTTACTTCTTCATATAATGCTCGCTATATGGGTTTCTACTCTGAATAACACCTCTTCATAGTTCCCTCATTAATGGAAATTCATTTGTGGGGTGAGGTGTCATCTTTTAGCCCCCCCTCAAAAGAAAAAAATTAATTTGTAGAGTTAGGTGTGAATTATATCCCCCCAAAAAATGAAAATTTATTTACGCAGTGAGGCGTCACCCTCCCCCCTGAAATTGAATTTTCCTTTTACAGGGTGATGCATATTTTTACAACCTCCCATAAATGAACTTTACATTATAGGGTGGGCAGGCTACCCACAAACCAAAATCCTTCATGGGTAGTGGTTTCATTTCTCTAGTCAATCCGAGATATCAGTTACATCCACACCCCTATAAAAACCCATAGATGGACTAATAAGGTGGTGATTTTCTTGTGTGGACACATAGTGTGAGAGATGAATAGAGAAATTTATAGATATTATGTGCAACTGATTTTAGTAGGTAACCTTTTTCCATATATCCCAAAGTAAAATAGGGCATAATAATTGGTTAGTATAGAATAAACAAAGGTCCGCATAGCAAAGAGTCCTTTATGGACTATCCATCT
Organism: Viscum album; assembly: GCA_963277665.1. Taxonomy (NCBI): domain Eukaryota; kingdom Viridiplantae; phylum Streptophyta; class Magnoliopsida; order Santalales; family Viscaceae; genus Viscum; species Viscum album. The sequence goes on from OY728130.1 coordinate 412,393,688, forward strand.
GCATAACAGAGTCATTTTTGGTCTAGAATTCCATGAACCACATGTGGATGAAATATTTGAAGACCCCCACCCCTCATAGAAAATAGTATTTGGAATGAGGTCCTTCAGTCTCAATACCCTTCTATGTAGAGTTCAACCTTATATCATCCCATTCATAAACTATTTAAACAATCCTTTCTGTCAACCTCCCCCATGAAACTCTATGATCCCAAAGGGCCCCTTCATGTATTTTCAATATAATACCTCTTCCAAATCCACCAAATACATGTGATTAGAGTACAAGGAACACAAGAATTCCCTTTAGATCTTACATTACCTTCATAAATTATGTCATACTAGTAAAATAACTAACAAGGGAGATCCTCAAGAATGTTCTCAATAATACATTCCCATGGTAATGAGGATCCCAACCTTAGAGGTGGTTCGAAGGGACTTCCCATTTTATAGAGTGAGGGAAACCAATTTATTAATGTTTTATGAGGGATAATTCCATATCCTCATCTCATATTATCTAAAACTGGTATTATAGATTCCCTTATAGAGTATTCCCCTGGACTTTCATGTGAGTTTTATCCATATGGGTGAATAAGTTCTGATCTGGGTTACTATAACAAGATAGAAGATTGGCGCCATAACCATTTCTCTCTCCCATAACCTCAACCCGGTTAAGAAAATAAAATAGAAGACGAGCACATCAAGGACCTTTCTACCTCTCATAGCTCTGACCTCATCCATTAGTGGAAGAAGTACATTTAGTGGTTTTCTATTTCTTATTTCTCTTGTTTATCACACTGAGCATGACTCATGTGGTCTTAGAGGTTAGTGGAAATCATGAAATCTGTATAATCACACAATTGGGCCTCTTATTTAGTATAATCCACAAAAAATGTTATCACCACCTCTAAGGACCATATTCCCTATGAGGAAAATAGTCAAATATGCCTTTTATTCAGTGTAATCCCGGACCATACTCTCATATGAGCCTCCTATTAGGTATAAACCCCAAAACCAGGTCACCATGCTTTCAAAGGGATATATTTCTTGTGATATAAATAGCTTTGGTACACTTATCAGGTGTAAGCCCCAAATTTTCAAAATATGTGAGATTTGTTTTATTAAAAATTGACACATGTAGGAAGCCTCCCTGATATCCAAACCCAATATCCCAACTTCACCATAATTTTCTATTTGCCTTCTATTCGGAGTAAAACCGAACCATACTCACATATGGTCCTCCTATTAGGTATAATCCCCAAAACCATGTCACCATGCTCTTAAAGGGACATATTAAATACAAGACAAATACATTTGGTTCTCCTATAAGTTTTAAGTCTTAACATTAAAAACTATGTGGGCTTTTATTCCTGAGAAAATGGGATATATTGGAATCCTTGCCGAGGTCTAAACCCAACACCCGAAATTCACTCTAATGTTATCTCATCCATAAACCCAGTAGGCCATCATCAGAATTGGTGGGGACATATCCCTTACACGGCATTTTCATCACCATCCTTATTTGGATACATTCGAAGTAATATCATCCCCCACCTAGAAGTCTATATCTTTTTTAGGTCCTCTAGGACACTTCAGTGTAAGTCCCACACCAACTTTGAGTAGAAACCTTTTGCCTATATGTCATTGCTTCATGATGTTAAAATACATGGTTTGTCCTCATCACATTATCTTAAATGGTATGATGTGTCTTGTTAAGTGGAACCAACCCACATGGGTTATGATTCCTTTAAAGAGGATACATAGGAAGCCTGTATCATGGTCCCAATCCTGATATTGAATCAACTATCATCTCATTGGATGATAATAAATTCCTGAGGATCCCACCATGTGGCCTACAAACAACATCATAACAATAAATGACATAAGAATATATAATCAGTTTGTGAAAGGGTACTTCTTATGGAGAACCTCTGATACATATAGATGTCTTAATCGATGAAGAACCTCAGAAAAATATAGATGATTTTGAAATCAATACATACTAATAATTTATTGTTAACCTAGAGGAAATATATTCCATAATTGGGATTTAATAAAGGATTTGAAAATAAATCTTAAATCTATAAGAGAATCCTAGAGTAAAAAATAATTCCCCCCCCCCAAAATGGTGTGATGAGCCTGGCCTCCCATCCTCTAGGAAAACACATATCTTAAAGGCCCTGTTGGAGAAATAAAAGTGACTACCTACCTTTGGAAAGAATGTCTGTATAGAATTGAAAAAAGCACGAGGATGGAGCATGTTGGAAACAAAAACAGTGAACCCGACATGAATCCATAACCATGATGACTATATAAACCACATGTCAAATCCATTTTGTGAACAAAATTAAAGATGACCAAACGTGGATCCAAAATAATTAATTACGTTTGTGTTCATTTGTTGAGATGCTGCTTTAACAGGGTTTTATTATTTTTGTTTTTCATATTTATTTTATGAAATTTTGAAAATAACTGAATTCTATCAAAACCAACTACATCCTTTAAATCAAATCGAACATTTTCATATGCTATAGGGTCCTCATAAAATTATAAGAAACATTCACTGAACCAAAGTCTTCAATGTTGGGTACCAAACATGTTCATCCTAGATTACTAAAAAAATGCAACCATACCAACATTAGAGGTACCTCGCTAGGCCCTCCACCTCATGAATCCCCACTAGTCACCCAGTAAATGATGGCCGGTGGCCTATAAGACAACAACACCCATTTCTATATCTAATCATTTTGGGATCTTATCCCTTGAATGCTCAAAAAAATTCAAACCTTATCTCAGGGAGTCTGATCCAGATTTCACTGATATCCATATCCAGGTAACATAAGGTTCCCGAAAAAGGGCTCTTTCTAGTATCCAATACTTCCCGTTCTGCATGGCCTCAAGCCGCAAACATGATGGGGGGGGGTGGCACCCTCAGGAGTCTGTCCCAGGTCACCCAGACCTGAGCACACAAGACACATTGACGGGGGTAGAAAATAGATAAAAGGAAACATGACCCTACCTACATTCCCTCCAACCAAGCCCACCAACCATATATAGTGACAAACCATGAGTAGGTGAACACACCTACTTGTATCCACCAACGCCATCAGTTCAATTTGGCAGCACCTGTAGAAATTAGCCGACATATCCTGACAACCAACAGGGGGAATACCCATATATATGCCTCCACCCCTGATTATTTTTAGCATATCCCAATAATAAATGGAGGAAAGGAGCAGGAATACGTCCATGATCTAGGTATTGAATGGGCGTATATTCCCATTCTAGCTAAAGAAGGCACTCATTATGTCTTATAAATGCTGGAAGGATAGACCTTTATTCCTGTTCACATTCTATAAGTTTTCTAGGATATAGTGATAGCATTTGTGGTGACTAAGAGTTACCACACAACCCAACCTCTATATTTTAAATGAATCTTCATAATAATTCAAGAGTCACTATAGAGAAGATGAATATCCATGATTCATACTAGGAGGGTCTTAACCATCTAGTTATTAATAGACCACCAGATCAGGCCCAAATCACCATTCCTAAAGGAGGTCATTGGTCTATCCCAATGGCCACTCTAGGGTAGGAACATATCCCCACAAAAAATGTAGATACTTGTCAAAAAATTCCAATAGTGAACATGGAGTTAAATAAAAATACTTTCATATATGAAATCCATCACTCATAATAGGTTTATCCAATTGCACAGAGGAAGACATATAAAAACTAAAACTCACCAAAAGTGATTGGAAAATAAAGATCCAGTACATGACCATGCTATGATGAATACTAGCTTTCTTGAAGTCCTTAAATTTCTATCTATAGTGGATCAAGATTCTAATAATCCATCACTAGATTAGGATGTTAGTAGAGTAAATTGTGAGGGTCCTCCATACAATCATGTTTCTAGTAGTTCTAGAGGTCCTCCCAGACACCTTACCATAATGGACTACTTTATGTTCAAAATATGATTGATCTCAAGATCCCATATCCTAATGAGTGTTGTGGGATCCCTCTACATTAACAAAAGATAAAATAATAAAAGGTCCTCCCCTTGATACCATCCAGCCTAAAGGCCTCCAGGGTATACACTGCTGAATTTATCCCTACAGTCGGACATCAAGCCATGATGGTAGTCTTTACCATAATGGCATTCACTATGAAGGTACTTCACATAGTGAAATTTCTTTTTATAAAGAAGGTCATCACCTTGTTGAATAAAATATTAGAAATTTTTTCAATCATGAGGAACTTGGGTAAATGATGCCATTCATTCTGGAAGCCTCATCATTGACAACCAACATTTTTTTCTCATCCATAAGATATCTTAAGTCGATAATCATTCTCTGAACCCTCCTTATATCACCAAACATCTAATAAAATTGAGTAAACCCCAACCTATGTTGTTGTTTATAATAAAGTGATCGGAAAATGTCCACATTGGTCAGATACAGATGATTAACCTATCATAGAAGATGAAGGATGCATATTTCTAATTTGGATACAATTGATGAAGGATAATATACCAATAATGTTATAGACTTTATCCACTCCCAAATTCAAAATTTCAAAAGCATTATTGGATGATTGTGTGCATGAAATACTACTAAATATATTTGGAAACACTTCATTATTTGAAAACAAAAGTATTTCCTTATGAAGAATAGCTAAATCATGTCAAGGTAATAGATGAGACGCACTATCAAATTGGCTTAGTAGCCCTCCTAGCAACAAAACAATAAAAATTGGGAAAAATTAAAGGAGCTATTTAACACATATGTCCAGATGCATTAAAATAATTACATCATCTGATCAACAAAACCCCATCCGATGTTCATGTCAATGGATGGGGGAACATGGGGTGTTTCATTTTACATCTCTTTGATTAGAAAATCCCACAAAAGGGAAATAATTTAATGTCATTATCACAATTTGGATTAAATAAATAGACTCTACTATTAATAAATTTTATGATCAGTGAGAAAGGACAATAAAATCCCTCAAAGATGGTAGGCTAGAAGAGATAAATCCATCGATTTACTCTTCCATTAGGAATCTAAAAATATCCAGAAACCTCACACACATGGGAAGTAAATAGAAAAATACCACAATTTTATTCTGAAATAGGTGGATCAGGTGTATGTCATGTATTTAACCCATACCATATTTGAAAAAATCTCCATAAAATCAGAAGATTGGTCATATTAGTTGTAACCACAATTATGTAAGAAACCCCAGCCCGAAGGGATGGGGGAATTTTTAACACAACTCTCAAGGCCAAAAAATCAGACCTGAAATTTTGTGAAAGTGGAATATAATCACCCCCATACCATAGGTACGGGGTAATATTTATCTCAACCGCATGGAAATTAAGTTTTCTCCCATTTGGGGGATGTTCTAATAAATGAATCTTTATAGTTCATCCCAAACAATGATGTCGTTTCTTTTTTAGGGATGCAAAAAAATAGTATAGAGTTTCCCTTCAGATCTACCTTCACAAGATGTATTTGAAGGGATACCTAAATGAAAGGATGAGATCCTTTGACAATTTTAAGAAAACATAACATAATAAGAGCATAACCACTCCTAGGAATCACATATCTTCAAGTAGATGCTCATAAAAAAACTAGTTCTCATACTATTTAGAGACTGAAGAATTTTCTATAATGCTATTTACATCAGTAAATATAATCAAAACCACTTTTGGCAATACTATAGAACATTAGGTAAATGCATAAGAACAAGAGGAGCATATATATATTAAAAATACTTTCCACGATGAAACTTCCAAAGAAGGTGTGCATACTAAAAATCATATGATTACCCAGAATTTGGTAATTCCTCTGAATTATTTTTTTCCCGACCCCCCCTGAAGGACACCAAATAAGGAAAATGGTAAGGCTTTGATTAAATACAACATATTACCAGAAGGTGTCGATCCCTTTCCACTCAAATAAATATTGTCTTAACCTAAGACAAAAAATAAAATAAATGAGAAGGATTAATACTAAATTACTCCGAGATCATATTCCCATTGGATTTGTTCTTCCAATTGAACTTCATTTCACTCCTCCATCTTATGTCTCTTGAAAAGAGGATCCTTATATATGAGTGAATATATATTAACAATTTATAGCCAATTCCAAATAAATACAATCAATATATTTCGAACCAGTGATAGTTAAATTCTAAAACGTCCATATTTTGGTCAAACAACAAAACCAATATTATTCAAGTTAAAACTAACTACTAAAATCATAAGTGAAGGTTGGACCAACATATCCAGTTCAGCCTGTTGTTCCCCCTACTTCAGTACCTATTCAGTTGTCCCATCCTATACGACTTGTTGACACTATTGATTCATTACAAACCTGGTTAGAATATATGGAGGGACAATGCGTGCTAGTGTCGATGGAAAGAAAACCTTACCCTAAATGGGTAGATCAAACTACCCCACATAATTTTTGAAATCCTATGCTTCTAATGTTCGATGGTTCAGAAGGTCCAGATCACTATCTGACACATTATGTATCTTTGTGTTGCTTCATGACGAGAACTTTGTTTTAATAAGAATCCACCAAGATCTAATGTTTTTTATAAATATTGGAAGGACTAGCCTTTGACTGACACACTAGTTTACCTAAAGGGGATTCATTTGATGGGAAGGAATTCGTTGGAAATTTATTTACCATTTCATCTCAAATATGTGAAAGAATATGATCCTAAAATTCTTTAACTACAACCCGTGAAAAAATAAGAGAGTATCAGAATTCATTTCTAGGTGGAAAGGTCTAACCTACTACCTAAATGAAGATTTTATATAAAAAGATTTATTGGGGATTTTTATTGAAAAATTTCATGATGAGTTTTAAATTCCACTCATTCACATCAAATAAATGGGTGGGTCCGTAGATACTGGAAGAAAAAAATATTTGAATATTCTTTCTAGTGAACAAGATCTAAATATGGATCTATACTATTAGCCTAGGTAAAGGGGATATTAAAATGAGAAACTAAAACTATCACTTCAAAACCATCCCTTATACCATCTCCTAATCTTAAACCCACACATTATAGTAAAGAACCCCCTCTAGGGAGATAACAACAGTAACAACCTCATCAAGATGAAATGAGAGAGCTTAAATACTTCTAATTTGAATAATATAAGAACATAACCTAATCCTTATGAGATTATAAATTTCCTATCTATTTTTTATTATCCATGGAAAATAACCTATTAACTCTTATAGAACCAACAAATCCTAACTAAGTTACTATGGAAGATTACTAGAATTATTTGCCCCTTCACAAAATATTGTTTCACACAATCTTGGAATGCTTTATTTTCAAAGATGTGATGTAAAATATGGTTGATTATGGGAAGGATAAACTGGGTAAAGTGCTAGCACAAGTGACATGAGTTTATTCTATTGTTGTAGAAGAAGAGAGTTAATGGAAAAAAGCCACCCGTAATGGTGCACACAATTTTAGTGATAGTATGACTAAAAATATGATCAAATGAACTCATTCTATTCATATATCATCGTTGAAACAACCAATTATACCCCCAACCACTTTTACTTTAGTACAACTGACTTTGTTAGCATCATAGTCCTTAAAAATCCAATCTTCTAAGAAATGGAATGAACAAAAAGGTGTGAAAAAACACAAGAATATAAACCTAAACCAAGTCCAAAGTTATCATTGACTATCTTAGACTTCATGACTTTAGTCCCAATAAAATGGGCACCACACCACCAAATGATAGAATGGGAACCAACCCATGAAATAGAGTCCTCAACAAACGATGTTTTTAAATTTAGATCCATTAATGTCATTCATTTAATGGGTACCTTATCTGATGATGAATTTTCTTATCAACTTGATCTTACCACATAAAATTCGAGAGAGATGATTCGAGTTCACCTGGGATGAGGAAACATAGGGAGGTGCACCTGCAATGGAACATAATATATCAACCATATCCCAGCCAGAGAAATATTTGTTTCTAAAAATCATGGAAAAGCTCTTAAAAAATCCTAGAAATGATTGGAAAATTCCTCTTTACATTTAAAAATCATTTGGAACCAATCATTTTGGAAGACTTATGGATGAATAGGTGATAACTTGACCCACCCAAGTAAGTGGTCTAGTTGAGGTGGTTAGATTTAATAGAAAAAAGAACGCCCTCTAAATATGCTCAACAACCCGACTCATCTACCGAGGAACATTAGATCCAAAAAATCATTTAAGAGAGAAATTCAATGAGGGGAAACATATAACTTTAACCCAAAATCATGAAATCCTAAAGAAATTAGAAAATTTTAATAAAAATAATTCAATTATGGAAATTCTCAATCCATCAAAGGATCAGTGGAAGTCACTTGTAGAGGCCCTGTTGTGCCCTGAAGAGTTAAAATTTGACTTTACTACCACTGAAGTATATTATAAAGAGTTTGAACCATCAAAAATGTCATGTAGTTATTTCCTTCTCTAAGGAGGAAAATAATTATTATATACATGTACACATTAGATCCTTTTATGTATGCAGCAGATTAGATGACATTGGCATTCATAAATATTCCATTAAAAATGGATTGAGAGTCAACCACATTCTTATCAGAATGCTTCATCGACTGGGATAAACTAAAGCTGGTTTATCTCCTTCTACTCTGACACTCCAAGGTTATGATAAATTTAATAGAAACCCCTCATCCAGATTAATCTTAGAACTCAGTTTGGAGATTTAGTGTCTAACTATGAGTTCTTGGTCATCCGTAAAGATAAAAATTTCAATGTCTTACTAGGAAGTCTTTAGTTTCAATTTCATGTCATACCATAAATTCCTTAAATACTGTAATAATGGATAGATTCGTACATTACATCGTGAAAAATATTCTTTTGAGTATTGTGAATCTCAATATATTGATGCAGGATTCTACTAGAGAGAATTAATTAAACCCATAACTAATGATTTCTCTTTGGGAACTGCTCCAAATAGTATGAAAATGTCCCCAAATAACTCTTTTAATGACCTTAATAGTGAATATGTGCTACCCATAATTCATGTCAAAAATATCAACTCAGATTCAAAGTCATTCTGACTGTTCTTCATGATATCACCTACATCAGTTGAACTCAAAAGTGTTGAAGAAATATATGATTCAATCATTGGTAGTAATAAATCATAAGGAAATTCTTAAACCTTATCATTAAAATATAAAAAATCCACAACTTCTTCTGTTGAACCTATATGATTCATGACATCATGGTTAGAGGCTAGCTCTCAGGACATTGAACATTCTAATGAATTTAATGTTTCCCATTTATATATTGACCATATCAACATGGAAAAAGAGGAAAAATAAGAGTAAAAATAAAGAAGATAAAGATAATGAACTTGGAGACACCTCTCCAACATTCAAGGAAAGAGTCTCCACCACTTTAAATGAACTCTAATAGATACATCTAGGTATATAGGAAGGTTTGTGATCGATGCTGATCAGTACAACTATACCCCTCGATAATCAGGATATCTATACCTCTTTTCTAAAGCAACACATGTACTTTTTACTTGTAATTATCAATATATTATAGTACATGATCCTAATGTGGATACCCATCACTCAGGATTCCTTGAAGACAATCGTGGATACAATCAAGAAGCTAAAAGGACACATTCGACTCCTGCTTCCATGGTTGAAGATGAAATTTCATCAAATCCAATTTCATTGGGGATGTCTAATTCCAAAAATTTATTTCCAAAACGTTTCCCTATAAATAAGAAGAATGTGGAGATTAGATTTTGCATCGATTTAAGAGACCTCAACCTTTACTTTCCAAAATATCACTTCTCAGTTCCAATCACAAAACTTCTAATTGTTGCAGCGACATACTATCAAGACCTATCCTTCATTGATGGTTATTCAGGGGTATAATCTAATATGAATGGAACCATAATATAAAGAATACTCCACCTTCATGTCCCCTCTAGGTGTATTATACAAATAGGTGATGCCCTTTGGTTTAAAGAATATTGGAACTACATATCAATGTACCATGCATCACATCTTCAAGACCTTCTTGGGAAAATTAGTTGATTGTTATGTTGATGATTTTGTGGTGAAGCCACGACAATATTCTGATCACATTACTGATCTGAAAATCATCTTTGATAAACATAAATAAATAGCCTAATGATAAATCCCCTGAAATGTTCTTTCATATTTACTTTAGGATAATTTATAGGACTAAATATATGATATAATTTCATCGATGTAATACTTTTGTAGATCAAGTAAATTCTATGTATGTCACATCCTATAAACCTTAAAAAGTTGAGAGGACTGTAATGAAACCTTTCTTAAATTTGACACTTAATAGAAAACCTCACAAGAAATTTTTTTACCTTAACTAATTTGATGAAGAAATGGGTAGTGTTTCAATGGAAGGATGATATCCTAGAATAATTTTACTATCTCAAGAAACATCTCTTGATACCACCAATGTTAATACCTCTATTTGAAGTAAATCCACTCATTATGTATGTGATCGACCTAAAATGATCACTAGGTTCCTTCATTCTGCGTAAACATGATGTGGGTAGTGAAAAAAACCTTTATTCTCTAATTCATACCATGATCAACACTAAAACTTGGTATTCAAATATCGAGAATAATTGTTCGTCATTGATTTTATCAATTCAAAAATTAAGGCATTACCAAAAGAAGATTGAGGTCCAATTGTTCTATTGGATTTACCTTTAAAAATATATCCTCAATAATCCCATGTTAACTAGAAGTATGACATTATGGGAGGTCATTATGAAACAATTTGAAATCTGGTTCATACCATAAAAGGAGATAAAAGGGAAGTACTTAGAAACTTTCTTGGCTAAACATCCTTCTGTGAAAGAAGTGCTGATGAGTACAAAACTTATAGATGAAAAAATATTATACATTTAGCACTCTACTAAAATGTTGGAAATGTATTTTGATGGTGTATATATAATACCAATCAAAAATAGAATGGAATACCCCAAGATCAACAAAGTCAGGTTGGGAATAAGTCTCATTTCTCAAACAAAGGCAGTTCTAATTTACTCATTTCTTCTACCAGAATGATGCACTGACAATAAGGCTAAATACCAAGCCCTAATTAAAAGATTGGAATTGGATTTGTAGATATAAATGAATCACCTGATAATCAATTAAAATTATTAGTTGGTAATTAAAAAGATAAATGGTGATTATGGCATTAAAAAAGAAGATACAACCCCCCTTCTTAATCATGTTTGATGATTGATAGTAGAATTACCCTTTGATCCAATACTAACTCTTGTCATGCATTCAAAACCTTATAAGGAATATGTATTATAAAATGATTATGTAGCCTTAGAAGATATATATTAGGACGAAACAATCATCAATACCACCCATTACAGAACAATATCACCTCTTTCTCAAAGTGCCATGGAAGAGATCAATGAGATCAATTATACCCCTAAACTAGAAAATACTACAAATAGATCAATGGTGACCATTCTGAAATATATTCAAAATGGGACCCTCCCACCAGACAGAACTGGAAAACAATATATATGATGATGGGAACTAAATTACATCCTTTATGATATCCCCAGTCATCAAAAAGAAATTTATAAGTGAAGATTTGATGGAATTATCCTCAGATGCATTGACAGAAAGGAAATTATTTCCACCATGGAAGAAGTTCATGTTGGTGCTTATGGATCCCATCAATTATGAAGAAAACTATCTCACCAAATCAGGAGGATTAGATATTTACAGCCTTCCATGATATAGGACAACACACAATTCATCAAAATGTGTCATTCCTTGCAAGTACATTCTAACTTCATCCATCAACTCCTAAAGTTTCTACATACAATGAAATACTCCTAGCCATTTTCCATGTTTGGGATGGATGTTTTAGGGACGTACCCTCTAGCTAAAACAAAAAAGTTCAAGTACATCCTTATTTATACTGAATTTTTCTCTAAATGGGTCGAGGTGATACCTCTTAAGGATGTCGAGACCAACAGTATCATTAATTTCATTAATCCAAACATCATCTCCATATTTGGTGTCCCTCTCACAATATTAACGGACAATGACACCAACTTATTCTCTTCTGAATTGAATAAGTTGTATAAGAAGTATAGAATCAAATCCAACAATTCTTCCTTCTATCATGTAGTGGAAAATGGATTGATAGAGGATTCCAATAAAACATTATCTTATGTTCTCTATAAAATGGTGGATATAGAAAAGAAATATTGTCTTTACAAGCTTATACATGTTTTTTGGGCCTACAAAACTATAACCCACACTACTAATCAAGAGACCCCATATTCATTGGTTTACAGAACAAAAGTAGTGCTAGTCTTTGAGGTCCAATTTCCATCACTTAGAGTAGATGTCTATGAACAACTCTCTGATGATGAACAATCACAGATATAGTTTGATGAGTTAGAGAGACTAAATGGGAAAAGGTTTTATACCCTACATAATTTGAAAATATACCAGAATCAGATATACAGGTTTTTTAACAATAAGGTCCACCTCATCTCGTTTCTCTAAGGAGATATGGTACTGGTCCTCAAGACCCTTATGATAACAGGGAGGAAACCCCCAAAGTTAAAAAAACATTTGAGGGACCTTATTACATACAGAAGGTTCACTTTAATAGAGATTACTTATTAATAACAATGGATTAGAAATACACCATGCACCAATAAATGTAGTATTTCTCATGAAACAATTCATGTTATAGACCAATTGATGTCTGTAAAGGTGTAATACCCGACCAAATATTTCATTTTAATCATGAGTTGAGATACTCATCATGGTTATGAAATCACCATGAGTTTAGGTACTCCTCATGGTTCCAAAAATAATGGTCCTCCACTGTAGGTGTAATGCCCAAACCTTCATCTTGGGAACATGACCTAAAATTTATTATTTTGTATCTTTGTTGCAAGACATTAAACTGTATAACATTTCGGGACAAACTTGAGTGGTTCACAAAATTTGGTGCTAGTCTCCCACAAGGCCTTTATTTTAGAACTAAGTTTGTCTTGATTCCCATTATCATTGGATACATTGTGATGATAATACCTTCTATATACGGGACCTGCTACATATTTTCCACAAAATGATTTTTTACCAACATTGTTATCACCTCAAAATTCTATTATGGGAATCCTTCTAGGTGAAAGCCATAACCAAACCTTTAACCACTATGAATCGAGATATTCTTCATGGTTCCAGAAACAATGGACCCACTCTATATGTGTAAGCCCAAAAATAATCATTCATACCATATGATGTTAAACTACATATCCACCATCCCTACTGCATGATGTAAAAATGCATGGTATCATTCATCATCTGTGCTTCATGATGTTAAATTGGGTAGCATCATTGGTATTTTTCACAAGAAATTAAAATGATTGAAAAATCATCCTCATCACATGATGATAAATTTCATAACCTTTGGTCATAGATGAAAGGCCTTAAAAGGAACACCAAATTTCCTTTCTACACGAAATTAAACTCAATGGTTCATGTCCCTGTTGTATGACATAAAACTGCATAACACTTTGGTCCTCACCTAAGAGGTCCCAATCTCAGTGCTATTCTCCTACCACACCACCAACCTGTATATCCCTAGATATACACAAGAATTGATTCATATCTACACAAAATACGTAGAGACACCTAAACCTCTGGTATTAGGCCCAAACTCAAATAGACTCATTTACAAGACCATTTTGGCCAAGATTTATCACCTAATTCTTCTATGTATGTCAGGTTTGTCTCTTGTTGGATAGTGAGGACATATTTCCAGCCTCATATTGGTCAAATATTTATAACTTTAAACAATTAAAAACTAGTGGCCCTAATCATATGTTCTTGAAATATAAGACACTATATGTCCTTATCACATGATGTTAAACTGCACAGAAATGTCACCACAAAATGACAATAAACTATACTAAATAAAACCTAGTCATAATATATTAAATTTTAGGACAACTTCCTTACCAAATGATGTAATGATATAGGTTTATTTCCATGTTTCACAACATAAAATGAGATAACATTTCAATTCGTGCCTAAGATGATCATATTCCTTGGTTCTGGTCTCCTACCACACCAATTTTCTAGAACTATGTGTGGCATGATTCTCACCTTAATGGGTTTTGTAGTAATGATCAGACCCTATGTACTGGGCTTAGACACAAAGTAAATAAAATACCCATCTTGCAATCAAACAAAGACCTATACAAGAGATCTTAATTTGGTACCCTTATTCAGGATCCCATCATGAAAAAATGTCCCCTTCCCTATATATGAGTTAGATCTATGTAGGGAACTCCACTCCCCATAGTAAATTACAGTTTAAATGATTCCTTTGTGCTTAGATTCATTCATTCCATACATAATTCACTTTGTACTATGCAATTTCAAATATTAATAAGATTTCTTAGACCATCAGTAAGAGAATATTAGATTCTTGAGGACAACATTTTTTTGACTATGCATAACACACTATAAAAAATGATAATTTCTGAAATTTTAAAACATCACTAATTCATTTTACAATGTTTATGAGAAATTTTGGTAAATGAGGTGTTCCTAATTTATAGACGTTTATAAATTTCATTAAATAATTGATGTTTATAAAAATTTATATTTTGTGACACCTCATTTAACAACATTTTTATAATTGTTGATAAATAAACATCACTAAATTATTAACAATTATAAAAGTCACTATGTAGAGATACCTAATTTACTGATGATTTTTTTAGAAATATCAGTAAACAAATGTCGATAAATTATAGACATTTTCAGAGAAACATCAGTAAATGAGATGTCACTAATTTAGTGATGTTTATAAACATATCTATTTAGTGACACCTCATTTCAAAATGATTTTAGAAACACAGATAAATAGACATCTCTATTTAGCTACACCTACTTTACTGATGTTTTTTAGAAAGATCAGTCAATGAAACCTCATTTGCCGATGTTTCTAAAAAGTTTCATAATTTTTCTTAGGAAATTTATAATTTTTTTGAAATATATTATTTTATTTTCTAATAAAACAAATAAAAATTATATATTAGACCAACTAGTTAAAATAACCTGGGGGGTTAATCAGTGTATGAAAAATTAAAACTACTTCCCCTTTTGGATCTTCTTTCATTATTAAACAAAAAACTTTTCTATATCTTTCCCAAAATAATATATGAACTGAAAATAAAGCATGCACAAGACACAAAAGTTTTACGTGGTTCACCCTCACTGGGCTATGTCCAAGGATTATACAATGATAATGTGTTGATTTACCAAATCTACTAAAACTGCACTACTGTTTTCAATTTTAGGATTGGGATCACTATCCCTCTTGGTTTACAACCATCCCAAAATGAAAGCTCACTACACTCTCAATTGAAGTGTTCTCACTGCTTCTTTAGAGTATTCTCCTTTTATTTATTGAATCAATATTTTTTACACCTCATTTAGTTTCTCATTATATTCCACTTTCATCCACAAGATGAATACCACTTCACCACAGGTCTACTAGGAAATTCATTTTTAATAATTTCACAAAGATCATTGCCTTGTCAAAGAACCCGCTTTTGTGAAGCTCAAGTAACCTTCACTAATATCCTTTCTTTTTGTGAAGCTCAAATAGCCTTCGCAAAGTACACAACTTTTAATAGGCTTTTTATAGACTTTGCAAACTCTATTACATTCGCAATACTCAAAACATTTGGTTGGTTATCATAGCCTTTGTGAACTTTTTTTCATGAACCGGCATCATAAAACACCTTCTTGAATCTAGTGTCTTAATATCTTCATTAAGTCTCACTAATTTTCTAAAGGGGGTAGAAACCTATTTATAGTTATTTCCATCGATTCCAAAAGCTTTTAGACATGACATTACATTTTTGCGATGCTCCGTCATTTATTTCACGATGATACCTTTCTCATGATGCTCTAGGAAAATTATCCATTCATTAATCTCATCGTAATCATGGAGATCACCGTCACCTTCTTTGAACCTATGTGAAACCAACTTCATGAATCTCCATAGGACCCCATAACACCCTGAGAGGGGAGGGGTGAATCAGAGTGGAAATGTTTTATTTTAAACTGATGATCCTGTTCTGACCTAGGTATGAAACTAATTAAACCTATATTATGGAACAATAAACAATAAAACATTAAAAATCAAAGAGACAAAACAAAAATTTTTAATTGGTTCACCACTAAAGTCTAGTACAAGGAGAATACACTAAAAGTGTATCAGTTATACCAATGTATACTAATCTTTACTAGTTGTGGAGTATAAAAGTTTAGACATAGTAACTCTATGCCAGACACACTACCTTTACTATTTTTTGTTATAGATTACTACATCCTCAGAGCACTTTTTTTGACTTCCTATAGCTCACAGCCCTGGGTGAAGTCTTGATCAATTTATTGATTTGAAGGTATCTTTAATAGATTTGCATTTAAGTCTTTGTCTCTGTCAAGAATGAGACAATACTTGATTCAATGTTAAAAATTGATGGACTTGATATCATTGAACAAAAAAACAGGATATTCAAAGCCTTTTTAGAATCTCAACACTGCACTTTCATGGGGCACCTCTTCTGACGTGCAAGTGTGGGGATTTTCGTGGAATCTAACTATCACGCAACCCTTAGTTTTTCTGTAACCCTTATCTGTCATGCTACCCTTATCTGTCATGCAACCCTCATCTTTTGAACAAACCTTATCTATCGAGAAATTACACTATAAGTTTCACTTGGTCTTTTTATATACTAAAGTAACCCTTTGTGTGGAAGTTTTACACCACAAAAGTCTTTCACGTGAAAATTCATTGCACATCGAGACACCATATCTTCCTTAGAAAAACGTTTAAGTCTTGAGTGGGGGTACATTCCAATTTATAGGCCTTTATCCCCATACGAACATGGCGTAAAATCATTTACCCTAAGCATGCATGTTTCATTCGAAAAAGTCTTTTCTTTCACACAAATCCATAACTACCATGAAGTTATTTCCCTTTCAATATTTTTATGTAAATATCTTCAAGTATGAATTGCACAAAAATTTCCAGACCATCTAAACACTTATGTGTAACTTCCTTTTCCAAATCACTTTTCTCCATTCTCTAATTTTTGGACCCAAAAAATTGTAAAACACTGGGAAATGATGCCACCTTCAACACTATCGTCAACATGAACTGTAAGATCTTTTAACTTATAGACTCTCTAACCTTCCATTAAGGATTGAAAAAAAACACAAACCATACTCCATCTACATCAAAGAACAACCTTGGTTCCAAAAAAACCATCATTCATAAAATTCATGCCTTTTCCATATTTTCATAAGAACTTCAAGGAAAACCACTTTGCACAATACTAGCCAAACTAAAAATTTTAGACCCTGAAAATTTGGAAAACACTGGGAAACGACGTCACCTTGTGTATGAAATTTTCTATACCACTTGCAGAGTATCCATTCCTCTGTCTTGGATCTTTGTCAACATACTATTTCAAAAATATCTTTCTAATACACAACTTATCATAGAAATTATATTTTGCAACAAATACAATCAACCAAAAAAATATTCAATGTTACCTCGAGGGATTTTTTCCCTATAATCTCTATTTTTGGGTTTCATGGAAATTCATCAAAATTTGATACCTCGGTGAAGCTTCTTCCATCTTATACCAATATTCGATTTATGAAATTCAGATAGAAATAAAAGATCTACTAATCACAGTCTCTAAGACCACATGAGATATGATAGTCATGAGAAATAAGAGTATTATGAAAATTTCATCAGTGAATCACTTCATTCCAAAACCACTCAACTACTTTCATAAGGAATATCATATGTTGTGACATATGTTCTTTGATTGATCAGTTTAGAATTATTAGATTTAAAACTCCCCCTACGTCACTTCTTGGGTTCTCATGCCTTGTAATACTTAACTGTGTCAAATATAAGCTCTCATAAATCTGATTTAAAATGCTTAAAGATGTCCAAGATAAACTCTGATAACTCTGTCTACATCACAACTCCCCCTATCATCTTCTCCCCCTATGTCACAACTCCCCCTATCATCTTCTCCCCCTATCAATATTAAGACATTTTATCCCTTAGAAATTCATAATTTCTCACCCTTTGTCAAAAAACTGAAGGGTCAGTCATTTGTGGTCTGCAACAAGGTAGGGAACACAAATCAATATATTAGGGAAAAACACATCTTACCTTAGGGAGGTAGGGTCCCACATCCACACTTGTTCATGTTTGGGGATTAAAATGAACTCCTAGAGCCAGTCGATGCTGTTCAAACACTTATTTAGATAAGGCCTTTTTTTAGAATGTCAGAAACCTATAGTTCTGTAGACACATACTCCAAATTCACAAGCCCTCACATGAAATTCTCCTTGATAAAATGATATTTTATTTCAATGTACTTTTTCATTGAGTGATGGAATTTATTTTTTATAATATTTATATAAATTGAATTATCACAATGGATTCTGTTCAGAGGCTTCACCTCAACTCCCATATCATTAAGATGCTTCTTGACCCATAATAAATTCATGCATGCTTGAGTAGCCACAATATACTCAGATTACTCAGTGCTCAATTAAATGAATTCTTGTTTAATTATTATCCAAGAATTAAAAAATACTCTAAGATATAATGCACCACCTAATTTTTATTTTCTATCATCAGGTGATCTGACCCAATCTACAACTGTATATCCCAATAAGTCTTGCTGATATTTTTCATTGTACAAAAACTAAAATCCACCATACCCTTGATATAGAAAAGTATTAATTATCAATGTAAGAAAATGTATTTACTTGTTATTTCATTGACACTATATTACTTTACATGTGGAAAAATTAATATCAGGTCTTGTTGATGTCATGTACAATAGACTTCCAATGATTTTCCTGTATTCTATGATATTGACTGCATTGCCTTCATCATCCAATGATAGTTTCATTCAAGTAACCACAATAGTCATCATATCATTAGAATTATCCATTATAAATCTTTTTAAAACCTCCTTGGTATATTTATATTGAGAAATGAATGTGCCATAATTTTCTTGTGTCACCTGTAAACTAGGGAAAACCATCAACTCACCAATAATTGACATTTTTAATTCACTATTAATGAATTGTAAATTTTTTTTCACTAATATTCATCTGATCCACCAAATATTATGTCATTGACATATACCATCACCATAATCTTTTTATTACTATCACTATTGACATATATATTTTAATCAACTCCACTAAGCTGAAAATTTATCTTCTTCTAAAAATGATATAGTCCTAAATATAATTCTCTTGGCACTTTCTTCAACCCATAGAGTTCCTTTTTCAACCAAAAAACTCTAATATTATCTTCATGAATGAGAAAAAAATATAGATTCTCAATGTAAACTTCTTCCTCCTGAACTCCATTTAGAAAGTTTGACTTGAAATCCATATAGAAACATTTGAATTTACTTTTCACTACCATGTACAAGAATAATATGAATGTATATAGCCTTGCTACAGGTGAAAATGTCTCATAAACATCGATACCCTCTATTTTGGAGTACCCTTTTCACACTAGTCATGATTTGTTTGGAATTATTTTTCTATATTTATTCATATTGTTACAAAAAAACCATTTAGTCATGATGAAAATATTGTTTGTTGACCTTGAAATAACATACCAAGTCGAATTCTTCTCAATATGGTCAAGATCATCATTCATGGACCGAACCTAGCTATCATATTCACCTGCATTAGTAAAACATTTTGGATCTACCTATGATAATAATGATTCTTTTTTGTAGTGCCTTCATCTACCTTGTTTGTATTGGCGAGGTCTAATCACTGTTGATATTTTTCATATCAATTTCTACTCAACTCATTGTCTTCTGTGCAGATACAGATTTTACTTCCTCCATCTAATTGTTAGTATCCTTTTCTGGGTTAGAATATGCCACTTCTTCTCCCCTATGTTACTTACCTCTTCATCACTATCACTAGGGAATAGTTTACTGTGATTTTGAAGATTTTTCTCATTTTCCACTAAAGTGGCTTTATTTCTTTCAAATAATTTTCTCTACCACTTATTGAATCATTTATATGATTTTCGTTTTTCTGAGTATCCAAGGAATATGCCCTCATCTCCATATGACTAAAATTTATCATGTTTCTATTTATTGATAATAAATCACCTACTTACAATATAATGAGAGTATTTCATTGTTATATCATTTCCATACTACATCTCATATGGGTCATTTCTTCCTTCAGACACAACAGAGCCCTGTTGGATATGTAGACTGATGTCATGACTACTTCCTTACAGATTTTATCTAGTAGGTATTTTTTGATAATTATTGTTCTTGAAATGTTATTGATAATATTATTCATCCTCTCAATCACTCTATTTTTTGAGGAGTTATTACTGAAGAAACTTAATGCTTTATCCCTTGTTTCTCAAGATAACCTTCCACTTTGATATTTTTAAATTCTGTACCATTATCATTACAAAACCTATGATTTTTTCCAATAATACTTTATGATTCCCTCTAAATTTCTTTATTCAACTGAACACATCAGTATTATGGGAAATTAAAAATAACCATACCATCCTACTGAAATCATCAATGAAAATAACATAATCCCTCTTCCCATTAATGTCTGTTGGTGAGATAGATCCACAAATATCTTCATGCACCAATTCAAGAACTCTGGTGAATTTTTTTATTTTTATTTGTATGTATTTCTAATGATATTCACTTATTGACTAGGATTAAAAATATGAGTATGATTACATGATAGATTAGGGAGGTCTCCAGTTATATCACATTTTACTAGATATTCTAAGGATGGTTGGCATAGATAACTAAGTCATTTATGCCACAACCTATTTTCTTTCTCTTTGGATAAGAAACACATATCATCTTCTCCACTTATAAGGTATAGATTTACCTTATCCATTTTACCTAGAGAGAAACTATATCATCTCTTCATTTCACGATACACATCTTCTTGGTAAATCTTATAGCATGCCCCGAGTCACATAGTTGACTAACACTAAGAATGTTGTGACTGGGACCTTCTTCTACTAAGACATCATCAAGCATCAGTTCTTTTTCCCCAAACATGGCCTTTACCAAGCCAATTATCTTCAAGTATTCATAATTTCTAAATTTGACAACAAATTCTTTGCCATAGTTTATTCTTTTAACAATATCCTTATTTCTTGTCATATAGGATGTGCAAACACTATTAAGGATCCATACACCCGAATGATATGATTCTTTATGGGAGGTTTTAAAAACCACTCCATTCTTAGTTCTCTTATTTCTAATCCATGTTTTTAAAATTATACTTGGTATAGATTCATAATTTTGATCTTCTTCAGAGTATGATGGACAAACATCATCTTTCAGAGATGCAAATCATTTTTTTATTTGTATCTAACTAACAGATCCTTTTATTTTATTCTTGTGACCACTTTCGTTTTGCTTTGGAATATTCCTCCACATGGTTGATGTAAAATATCTAGCCATGTGCCTAAATCCCCCACACAAAAAATAATGTCCCTTGAAATATATTATAGAGTATTGAGCTTTATTTGGCTTCCACTATTGTTCTTGTTCCCTTTGGCATCTCTTGGCTACAAAATAGACATTTTTTGTGTGTCCTATATTTCCACAAGAATAACACCAGATATAGGGTGAATTATTTAATGTACCTTATAAACCACTGGTTATCCCTTGGGTTATTTGAGTAAAATAAATTTTATTCACACCAAAATCAATCTTCAACATCGAAGCAATTTCTTATGGTCTGACATCAAGTGTTATAGTTTTTGCATTTGGTCAAGCCCCAAACCAGCCTTAACATTTGAACATGACTGTTGCTTCTTATTTTCTGCACATCTATTCTCCACTTATGACTTTTCTATAGCTTGAATGATCTGATTTCCTAATAACATACCAGGATTAAATAATTTTTCTTAATCCTTAACTTTTCATCATAGGCCGATGACTTCTTCTTCAAGTTATTCATTGTGTTTGATTTTTTCTTTCATTGTGTTATTCAAACAAGTGATCAAAATTTTATTTTCTTTAACTTAGAGTTTAATAACACTAATTGTTTCTGAGTCATATGCAATTTATTACTTGAGATTTTCAATTTCTTCTATTGACTAAGGCTTCTCTTCATCCTGCTGCTGCATATTGAGTTTTTCATCACAAATCACTTTGTGGGATTTCATCATATTGGTTCTCCAAAAATCTATCTCTTCAAGAGAGGCTTCCAAATTGGCATGTATATAAACTATTACTTAGACCTCTTCTTCATCAATGTCTCTTTATTTCTTTTTCTGGGAGTTACCTATGACTTCTACTATAGCATTCTCTCCATGATCTTTGTAATTCTCTACCACTTCAATATAAAATTCATCTAAAATTTAATTTCTTATGAAATAAGATTCTTCTACTTGAAGAAATTTTCTTTTAACTGTTTCTTACCTTTAACATAGGTTGAGGAATTATTCATGGGAATATCAACTTCATCCTCATCATCTTCATGGAACTTCTTGGGGAACCTTACTGCAAGATGACCAACCTTTCCACATCAAAATAATACAAGTGGATGTTTCCATTTGAACATTCCTTTTCATATTTGTATATATGAAGAAAGGAAATATATCACCTCATCAATATCTTCTTCTTCCTTAAAATCTTCAGTGGTGAGTTTTTTTATAGACTTGAATGCCACCTCTTGGAAATTTCCTTTTTCCACAGATCCAATATCCTCATTTCTCATCTCATATGTGACAAGAGTACTGTGCATGCTATCCAATGTCATCTTCTCCAGATCTTTATTCCCTAATAAAAAAACTTTCAGATTGAACTGAGGGGGAAGACTTCTCAATATGCACTTGATGATCTTTACAACTTCAATAAATTCCCCAATACCATGCATGTATTCCACTGAAACATTCAATCTGTCAAAGAATATGTCAATATATTCATTGGGGTTCATTCTTAGATCCTCATATTTATTCTAGAGAGAATGCAATTTTTATTATATGACTTTTAAAGCAACTCCATATATATTCAAAACATTTTCCCACATGGAATGAGTAGAATTACATGACATGACCTTTGTATATATTGTATTGGATAAAGGCTTCCCTAATGCATTGATTCCTCTAGGGTAAACATATAATTTTATTCTGTCAACTTCTAGAAAAGAAACCCTATCCAAACTAGCCGTAATATCATGTGCTGCTTCTTTATAGACATCCATACCTATTGATCAGAGATAGTGCTGCATCCTATTATTCCATAATTGAAATTTCTTTCCATAAAATATTTGAATCCCTTGGTGATTAACAACCTCAATGAAAGAAACACTGAAAATAACCATTCACTATGATGCCAATTGTTAGCCCAACTAGGATAAATACCCTGAGAGGGAGGGGGTGAATCATGGTTTGATAGATTAAAAACACTTCCCCTTCTAAATCTTTCTTCCTTATTAAACAAAACTCTTTTCTCTCTCTTTCCCACAGCAAGGTATGAATAGATATTAAAGAATGAACGAGAAACATAAATTTTACTTGGTTCACTATCACTGGGCTATGTAAAAGGAGAATACAACAACAACATGCTGATTAACCAAATCCACTAAAAGTGCATTGTTGTTTTCAATTTTTGGAGTGGACTGACTATCCCTCCTGGTTTACAGCCAATCACAAAAATTAAAACTCACTTACCTCTCAACTAAATTATGCTTACTACCTTTTCAGAAGATTATCCATTGATTTATTGAATCGATATTTTTTACCCCTCATTTAGTGTATTATTAATTTCCACTTTCATCCACAAGATGAATACCACATTACCACAGGTCCACTGGGAAATTCCTTTTTAATATTTTCATTATGATCATTACCATCGTGAAGCTACCTCGCTCAAGACGCTTAACCATCCTTCATGAACTACCTTGATTTTCGCAAAGCCCACTTAGCCTTCTCAAAGAAGACAACTTTCAGTCATATTTTTATATCCTTCATGAACTCCCTTAATTTCATGATGCTAAAAACATTCGTTTGGATGTCATAGGCTTTGAGAATTTTTTCTCACGCCTTCCTGAATCTGGAGCATTAAAATATTCATTAAGTCTCACTACTTTTATGAACGGGGTGGAGGCCGTTTATAAGAATTTCCACATATTCTAGAAGCTTACAGCCATGTCAGCACCTTTTCATGATGCTCCCTCATTTCTTTCACGATGATCCTTGTCTCACGATGCTCCATGAAATTTTTTCATTTGTGAAGCTCGTTATAATTGTAGAGATCATTGTCAACATATTTGAACATTCACGAAGCCACCTTCACGAATCCCATAATTCATGAAACTCATGCCTTTCCCATATTTTCATAAGGCCTTCAAGAAAAAACACTTTTCAATATTCTATTAAAAATCTAAATTTTGGACCCAATAAATTTGGAAAACACTAGGAAACAACATCACTTTGTGTATGAAATTCTACATACTGCTTCTAGGGCATCCATTCCTTTTTCTTGGATCTTTTTCAACATACAGTGTCAACAATCTATCAGGACACCACAAATTATCATGGAAACCCATTTTTTCAACAGACACAATGAACTGAAGAAAGCTACAATATTACCTTGAGGGATTTTTCCCAACATCATATCACCCTAAAAACCCTCCATGGCCACTCCCACCCCATCCCACCACCAAAAACCTAAATAATTATACCCAAATACCTGACCAACTATCCTTTGCTAATTATAAATATAAAAATCTATTGTGTTATATATATATATAAATAGATTAAAATATTTAAAAAATTAGTATATTATATATATACATATATATATAATTTTATATATTCATATACATATATTAATATATATTATTATATTTTATATTTTATGTTTATATATATATGTTTACATTATATTATATATATATGTTTATATATTTGTGTCTGTGTGTTTGTATAAATATATATGGGTATGTATACATATATATAATTATAATTATAATTATATATATATATATATAATTATCCATGTTTTGAAACACTGGTAAAATTTCAATAAAGTTTTCATGTTTTCTTAAAAACATGACTAAATTTAAAATATATATGTGTTTTTATATTAATATATATGTACATATATATTTATATATTTATATTCCTATGTGTGGCTTTTATATGTAAATATATTATATATAGATATTTTTATATATTGGTTTATGTATATATATATATATATCTAAATATATGTGTCTCTATTTATATATGTTTATGTATATGTGTCCATATTTATAAAAATAATATATTATATATATATGTTTATATATATATGTTTATATTTTATATTTATATATATATGTTTATATTTTATGTTTATATGTTTATATTTTATATATATCATATGTTTATATTAATATATATATGTTTATATATATATATATAAGTTCATATATCTGTGCTTCTGCATGTGTATAAATATATATGTGTATGTATACATATATATAATTATAATCATAATTGTATGTACATATATAAATAGCTATGTTTTGAAACACTTCTAAAGATGTCACTAAAATAGGTAAGTTTTCTTAAAAACACGACTACATTTAAAATATATATGTTTATATATATATATATATGTATCTGTATGTGTATGTGTTTATATATATATATATATAAATATATATATTATTTATATGCTTACATATATGTGTATGTGTTTAAATATATTAATATATATATATATATTTCTAAATATATATTTACATCGATGCAGAAAAAATATTTATATAAATATATACATTTTTAGTTATGTTTCCTAAAAGTCGTTGCCAATTTAGAAATGTTTCTCAGGAAACATCGCTTATTTAGCAATGTTTTTCCAGAAACGTCACTAATTTAGTGATTTTCTCACAGAAAATCTCTAAATTAGAGATGTTTATCAAAAATGTCACTAAATTAGGAATTTGTTTTCTAAAAAATTAGCTAAATTAGTGATGTTTTTAGGAAATGTTGCTAAATTAGTGATATTATATGAAAATATAGGTACATTAGTGATGTTTTAATGAAAAATCATTAATTTGTAACGTTATCTGAAAAATGTCATCAAATTTAAGAATTAGTGATGTTTTTTTAAAAAAAAATCAGTAAACACGTCACTAAATCATAGTATTTTTATAGTGACATTCCCTACTTTCGTTTTACAAAAGTCTCCCTTAAAAGGCATGTCAAACAAAGGAATATCTGTCCCTAGGAGAGACCTCTTCTATCCTCATAACCCATAACAACGTCATATGGGAAACCACTTTTAGAATATGGTTTCTAAGCATTCCTTTTGTACGTGCCTCATATCATCTCTCATGATCCAATAACTCCCAAGATCTTGGTTTACAATTTCCACTCTCATGTCTAAAGCATGATGGAACATCCTCAGCCTGGTATGCGCTATACCATTCACTATTTCCATGACATCAGGTAACCTTTATCCTCACTGTATGATATTAAACTACACAGTTTTCAATAACCAAAAATGGATTGATTCTTGTCTACATGGGATATATAGTGACAATTTAATATCTAATTATGGGTCGAGCTACAACATATAAATGTCTCCCTCCCCAGGTATGGGTCAGAACATTATATGGAACTTTTTCAAAGAACAATATATGGCTTGATTCATGTCTACCGAGGATATGTAGTGATTCTCAAATCTCCAATTTTGGGTCTATCAAAAAAATAATAATTTCCCCTCCCTACTTATAGGCCAAACCTTCCTAGGTAACTTTTTCCAATAACTATGTATGGATTTATTCTTGTACACCCAAGATACGTAGTGACAAAAAGACCTCTGATCTTAGGCACAACCATAAATATACCTCCTTCATAAGATGGTTTTCCCCAACCATTGGTCCTTGAGGCTTTTTTTCACATCTGTTCTATTTCTTTCTAGTTGAAAAATCCATATTTTTATAAACGTCAATCAAATTATTTCAACCTTAAACTATAATAACCAACCAAGAACTACATATGGATTCATCATCTACTCCATGATATATGAATTGAGACATAGATCTTATATATTGTCTGATCCACCACATAATCCAAGAATCTACTGTCATTACTTTTTATCACTTCTGTGTGGTTAAAGAAACCTTCACTACTCCTTGTTTCTTACACCGATCATAGCTCACATGGGTTTTTATAAAGGCTTCCCCACATGATCAAGGTGCATAATTTCATGCCAGGGTTAATATAGTTCTGGATATATGACTTTAAATGGAAAACTAAATGTCCTTGTCACCTGACATTAAACTACATAGTTGAAATTTATTACATATATTATATGGTCTTTGATTGAGAGGGAAGATTTTATAGGTTTTGGTCTCCTACAACCTCTCTTTCAAGGAACCACATGTGGATTTATTCTTTCTTGGATGAGATACGTATTGAAAACCTGATCCTATATCCTAGTTCTTCCATATTATAAAAACTTCCCCCACTCTTCTACGTACAATCCAGATCTACATAGGAGGGTCCACTATAGGTTCCCACCATGGTAGAAAGTTCGTATTTAAAAAATTCCCCCTACCCATATAAGAATTAAATCAATGTGGGGAAATCTTTCTCATAACTACATGTGAATAATTCTCACTTTGATGATATAAATAGCAATTTTCAAACCCCATATCTTGGTCCTAACCATAATATACAACAAAATAATCTCTCCCCTTAATATAGTTCATACCTAAATAGGAAATATTTCTCTCTATTCTTGAGTGATTTCAACATGAAATACTCCTTCCACATTCAGGCACCTTCCATATAAAAAACAAATGTCGTGTCTAGTCAAATATGAATTTCTATACAATTTATTGGGATATAAGTAATAGAATTTTAGATTCTTGAGGAAACATTTATTTTGACTATGAATAACATAAACCATCTTGGATCTTCATAATTCACCCTTAAATGGATTGTCAACTGGAGGTATATTCGTCCTCAGGAGACACCTCTTCTATTTCCATAATCCATGAAAATTTTATGATAGAAACTAATTTGTGAACATGGTTTCTCGTCATCCCTAAATTTTTTTTCCCATATCATTTTTTGGATCTCGAAATCTCTAGATCATGATAAAAAACATCCCATATTCATTCTAGAAAAATGATGGAACATTCTTGATTATATCACCATAGAATGTAAAATCATAAATATTTTGAACGAATACATGTGACCATAATCCAAAAACAATCATAAATCCTAATAACATAATGTTAAACTATGTGAATAATGTCCATATCAACTTTAAATTAAACTGTATAACACTCATCCATTCCACACAACATTTAACTGCAATCCCATGTCCTCATCACAATACCCTAAACTGTAGAACACATGTTTCTTTATAGCATGAAATTAAATTTCATGACACATAGTCAATTATATATGAGCCATTACCTATATGAGATTGATATCCATGTAAAGGTACATAGAAATGGCATTGGAAACTCGCATTATTCCAACTCCATACCATAATGGAGTATGAACATTCCCCTCCTCTATATAATAATGCAATCCCTATAGTCGTCCCATCCTTTATCAAGGATTCATTGGTCATGGATATTAGGATTACCCATGAGTTTTTATTGACTTCAATCATATTCCACCATGAAATCCGATAAAGGAGAAAATTATTCCACACATTCCTTCCCCCCCCCTCATGAATATTTAAATGATTTCTTGAGTCGCCTCTTTTTTGTCATTCAGAGCATTACTCAAATGAGCTTAGAGGACCTGGAGATTCATTTTTATTAACATATTTGAGTCAAATTTATATTTATTTAAAGATAGCATATTTTTTCCCATGGACCATTGATTGGAGCCTCTATGTTCCCAACATGAGAAATTGATCCGTGTTGAAGTATATATCACACAAATTGTCTACATCACAACATATGAATACCCCATTTCCCATGTATGGGTTTGATCTTCATAGAATATTACGAAACATATTCCTTGGTTTGTGTATACATGTCAAGAATAAAATTTCAATATTATTTCATATGAGTCAGATCTATGTACAATGTTTCATACCCATGGAATGAAATCATTGTTTGAGGCTATTACCCTCACAACTATTGGTCAAATCTGTTCTAACTAAAACATAAACTTCTTTGATCAGTCCACCAAGACCCTAATCTACCTAATCTCGACCATGTTACTATTCCTAGTATTTCAAGTTAAATTCACTAATATATGGATGTCCTAAAATGTTAGTGAATTCTAGTATTACTATTAAAATTGTAATGTAAATATGGAATGAAGAGATATAAAATTGAGAAAATCAAAATTTCCATTCATTGGATATATTTTGGAGGAACATAAACATTTTAGAGTCTCTCCCTGAAGTTATTTATTAATTAGAAAGATATAAATTAGCTATAGAGAAATTTGACCTCTTTTATTCAACGGATCTACTAACACCTGATGTGAGGCATTCAGGGCTGGCCCAAGACTAGTTATTTTCCCAGCTTCAACTTCAGCTAATGGATTCATTTTCTTTATAAATGAATTTATCTACTTAATTCTATATTTGATAGCTTATAGTCCCATAATTGTCAATTATAGTTTTGATCTTATCTTAGACATATGAGCCTCATATTCTCGCAGCTCCATAGTTTGTGCAACAATCCAATAATGAAATCACACTTCCTTAGCAGTTAAGTGGTACAACTCCATAGAAGTATCCTTTAAATATTCTACATGATTTTGGAAAATATTAATCTAGATAACATAACATTCATGAGAATCCAAATCCTCCTGAGAGATCATAACTTGGTGAATAATGATGTGAAAATGTCAGTAATCAAACCCACCTATGCCTAATCCAAGTAAGGTTTGAGGAAGACTGTCCACTTTTTCAAAAATATTTTCTAAAGGTGTATCTGTTATGATAGTGTAAATAGAAAACCAAGCCCATTTTTTCATTGATTGATGTTCAATGGAAGTACTAAAATCCACACCTTATTCATCTGCTACCATAGGGACTGAACTGGAAGGTTTGACATCCATCGATGGAATATCCAATATTGTTTCACTGGGACCAATATCAATAGGGATGCCCATAGTGTGAATAAAAACTATTGGGTCTACGCAACTACGAATAAAAGGGGAATTTGAAGATGAATCTCCCCTAGAATACTTAAAACACTAATAAATACATATTTCTCCCTCAAAAATTTGTAAATAAACCATGAAAACCGAGGAACTCAGTGAATATAATTTTTTATGAAACAATAAAAATTACTTCTAGAACATGCCATAAATATAGTATTCCTCCCGTATTTTGGAATAACCCCATGTAAAGTTATTCATAGATTTCACATGAGGTAAATAAATTTCCATGTTAGAGTCCTCACACATAATCATCAACCATAATTGGTGGAGGATGAATGGGTGTGATTCACTTCTAATCCTGATGAAGGGAAAGGATTCAACCTATTGAAGACATATAAATTGTCATGAAAATCTATAAGGAGAATAAGGATTTAAAATAATCAACTAATCTACCTGATCATTCATAATCCCATATTTCAATGAGATGATGAAGGAGAATTATTTTGAAGTTCCTCTACCGTTATCTATCACCGCTACAAAAGGTGTTGAATTAGGGATGAAGTAAAAATGGGTGATATCCTTCAACAACTCAACAAAACCATAAATTCCTAAGGTTGTCGATTGAACAAAATCAATGTTCAGTAGAAAAGGGTGAAAGGTTTAATGATCGATTATCATGGTATTATAATATTAGTAACATCAAAAGTATTTTTCCACCCAGCCATACAAAAATTTAAATGGTCTGTATAGATAATTCAAGGATAATCTCTTTTATATAAGACCAAAATACTCATAAATATGAGTAAATGTGGGTAATACAAGGTTGATAGGGTTTCCTTCTACCATCATGACCTCCATCATTAAAGTGCATACCCTGCAATCATTATAAGCATCATGAGATGGGAAGATCTATCCAATAAAAAACATGGAAATTATCCTACCAACCCAATGTCTGGAGATATGTCTAGACAAATCTTGTATCCCCATGTAATATGTGGTCCTACATTGAGAGTAGACCAATATGAACCCAGAAAACCTCATGATTATTGAGTCAGATGAGTCCTGGTGTGCTGAACCTTCAGCCTTAACCCACTATCATATAGAAATAGATTTATCGAGTTGCTGAATGGAATAAGTGAATGAGTGTGGAAGGGATGACCAAGTGATTTCTATTCGATGATAAGTAAGTATCTAGATAATTGAGAAACATATTAAATGTTTTATGAGGTGTTAGATACATAAAGTAATTCATCATACATGTTAACAATAATGGGATTTCCCCCTAATCTGTAGATATCCCATATACTAATAGAGACTTATCCATGTGATATATGGAAGGTGTTGGTGTTCTAACATTAATGGATGACTAATTTATGAAAATTACTAGTTGGTGAATACACTATAAACTGAAAAATCCATGATACTTAATATAAACCAAGGAAATATAACCATTTGAAAATTTCCATAAAATTTTGGTTCACCTATAATAGCCAGGCCCATTCATCAGAAAAATTCCCTCCATTTAAAAAATCCCACTTGGAGATCGACCCTCTATTGGGGTCATCTCGTGAGAGGTTAAAAATGTACGAGTAATATTCAATGGAAGAAAACAATGATAGTCATGATTATGTTGGTTACTCGAAGTCCACAAGGAACCATTTAGAGTACAAACCTTATCTGGAACCAATACAAAAAACGATATATACTGCAACAAAAATGCTCACTTGAACATGGTTCGAGGATACCTAAAACCAAACTTATTCTCTCAATGGAGGCAGAAAAAGTCTCTGAATTGAAAACATATCATTTTATAGAATCCTTTTTATCCTTTTAGTAAGAAATATTATCAAAACAATGTTGGATTCATCAAATAATACATATATAGAAATCTATTCAACCTCATATAATGCTATGTGGAATGCGAAGCACTTAAAGTCGTTTTTCAGAATCCATTATTACTATGTTGGAATAAATCAACCAAAAAAAGATTAATCAGTTAGTGAAATATACCTATTCATGGATGAGATTATTAAATATTCAAAAAAGGATGTCCACAAAAGAAATTATATGAAAAGAAGGATGGTACGTGGGAGATCTCTGATAGACCAGAAAACATTGGATTTCATAATGTGACAAATGAGTTGAGTTTGATACCTTTTATAGGTGTGACCACTTATTTAGGTCCAAATTCACCCCATAAAGAATCCCAAAAATAATTCAATCAGACTGAATTCTTCCTCAAAATAAACTCCTCTTCATTCCAATTAGACCACATTCCAATTGGGAGAGTTTTTATGGGTTCAAAAAAGATTGCATGGATGATCAGAAGGATTTCATCCATTTTGGAATGGTTGGATTAAACTAAATCAAGCTATTTCATGAGGATAAAAATGGTAAAGTATAGGAAGTTGTAAATTAGCTTCAATAAAACCCCTCCTTCCATATGTTATGCTCAATTTGGGACTTTTCACTCTTTATTATACCTCAATATAATTCCCCTTTATAGCGCCTTTATATAGTGCCTCTATTAAGATAAAATTCATTTGTGGGTGAGGTTTGAATTCCAAGACCCCAAAAAATGAAAATTAATTTGTTGGGTGTGATTTAACCATTCCTCCTTTATTTTTTCCCTTTTTAAGGTGAGGCATGTTTTTCAAGCCCCCTAAAAATGAATTTATCTTTTCTGGGTGATCAGGCCACCTGAAAAAAATCATTCACAGGTGGCCGTTTCATTTCTCTGGTCAATCAGGTAAAGTGGTTAAACCATAACCCTATAAAAACCTCACATAGGGACTGATAAGAGAAAGATTTTCTTATATGATATAGATTGTGAGAGATGAACAGAGAAATAGTGATATAGTTTGAGAAAGTTATTTATGTAGGTAAACATTTACCACATATCACAAAGTAAAATAGGGCATAAGAATTAATCCATATAGAATAAAAAGTAGTTCACATATAAAATAGTAATTTTTAGAATTTCCATCATCATAGAAGATTCCATTTAATTCAAACATTTTATGAAACACATGCGGATGAAATATTTGTAGACCACCACCCCACATAGAAAATAGTATGCAGGACAGGGTCCTTTAGTCTTGGTACCTTTCCGTGTAGAGTTTGGCCTTATCTCAGCCCCTTCACGAACTGTTAAAACAACCCTCTCCATTAACCTCTCCCATGAAGCACTAAGACCCAAATAGGACCCTTCATGAACATTCAATCCAAGACCTCTTCCAAATCCTCTAGATACATGTGATTAGAGTATAAGAAACACCATCATTCCCTCTCAACCATACATTCCTATAATAATTGAGTTCATACTGGTAACCTACCAAAAAATGTGGATCCTTAAAATTTTATAAATCATAAATAGCTATGGTAATTAGGATCATGACCTTAGGGGTGGTTCTAAGGGCCTCCATATTTACAATATTGAGGGTATCCAAATATTTTTCCCTTTGATTAGAGATAATGCTGAATCCTCCTCTCATATTCTATGAAATTAGAAATATCGAATCCCTCTTAGTGTAAGCCCCCATCATTTCTTATTGTATTTATCCATATGGGTGTGTAAGTCCTGATCCTAGTTACGAAAAAAAGATAGAAGATGGGGGTAGAGATATTTCTCTCTCCAATAACCTCAACATGGTTATGAAAATAAAATAGGCAATGAGAACATCAAGGATATTTATCTCTCTCACCACCTTGGACGCACCCATCAGTGGATGATGGATTTTGTGTGGTTTACTAGATTTTATTCCTCTTTTTTCTTACAATGAGCATGACTCACATGAGATTAGAGGTTAGTGGTAATCATGAAATCTAAAAATCACAAAATTGGGACTCTTATTTGGTATAACTCGTAAAACCATGTTATCACCACCTCAAAGGACCATATTCCCTATGAGGAAAACAATCAAATGAACCTAATATTAAGTGTAATCACCAACCATAGTCACCTATGGGATTCCTATTAGTTATAATCACCGAAACCATGTCACTATTCTCTCAAAGGGCCGTATTCCCTATGAGAAAAATAGATTTGGGACTCCTATCAGGTTTAAGAACCATCCTTTCGAACTACATGGTCTTTTATTACTGACTAAATGAGATATGCATGAGGCCTTCCTGAGGTCCAAAATGAACACCCCAAATTCACCCTAATGTTATATGTGCCTCCTATTTGATGTAATCCCCAACTATACTCACACACGGGACTCCTATTAGGTATAATACCCAAAACAATGTCACCATCATCTCAAAGGGCCATATTCTCTATGAGTCAAATACCTTTAGGCATACTATTAGGTGTAAGACCTAACCTTAAAAACTACATGTGATTTTATTTCTGACCAAATGGAATATGCAAGAAACCTCTCTAAGGTCTAAATCCAACACCCCAAATTCAACCTAATGTTCTGTTGGATATATACCTAGTAGGGTCATATCCGATGTGTAGGGCTATATTCCTCTTGATCCCTTTTCATCACCATCCTTATTGGGGTACATTCATAGTAAGATCATCCCCCACCCAGAAGACCATATATTTTCCAGGCCCATTAGGCAGCTTCATTGTAAGTTCTACACTAACTTTGAATAGTAAACTTTTGCATATACATCATTATCAGATGATGCTAAATTACACAGTTTGGTCCTCTTCACATGAAATTAAATTTTATGATATTTCCTCTTAAGTGGAAACACAATACATGGGTTTTGATTAATTTCATAAGGAAATGTAGGAGTCGGGTATCATGGGCTTGATTCCAATATCAAAACAACTTCCATCTCCTAGGATAAAAATAAATTATAGAGCTCCCCACTGTGTGGATTAAAAATAGAATAATAAAAATAAATGATATAAGAATATATAATCCATTTTAAAAAGGGTATCGTCAATGGATAACCCTACCTACATAAAAATGCATCCATAGATTAAGTACCACATATACATATAGATGATTATGAAATTAACAGAAGCTAATAATTTATTGTTAACATAGAGGTATATTATTCCATACATGGGATTTAATAAAGGTCTCACAAATATGTTATAAATCTATATGAGAGTCCAAGAGTAGGAAATAACTTCCCACAAAAGGGTGCGAGGAGCCCGAACTCCCATCCTCTTAGACAACGCTTCTTCTAGAGTCCTAATTTGAGAAATACAAGTGGCCTCCTACATTTTTAATGTATTTCCACATCGATTAATAACAAGTGTCGAGGTGGAGCATGTCAGAAATAGGGATCACAAAAAAAGAAGATATTATTATCAAGTTTATCAAAATTGATGATCAAATTTCAATTTTTTATTGAACATTGAAATTTTGACATATTTCAATATATTAAACATAATATGTGTATGATAAAATCTAAATGATCATAAATTCTGATTATTGTTTCACTATCTCCTGACATTCAAAAACTCCCTAAGAAAGGTGGAGGACATTACTGAGTTTTTGTAGAACTTTGTAAATTTCTTACATAAGTACTTGATATATATTCTAAATGTTCATAGAATGAAACTTATTAGATATACGTTAAAAATATTTTGTAACTATACCTAAAATAAGATATTTTTCTCATTTTTTAATAAAAGTAAACTTTTAAATGTTCCCATTTAGTTCATTTTTTATCTTAATATATAACCCCTACATTATTTAATCTTAATTTTTTTATCTTGATTCTATATATTCTCACTGTGATGAAACTAAATTAAATATTTTTTAGTTTAATTTGATGTATAATTAGTTTACTTTTATGTTTCAACAATACTTTCTAATTTTCTACTTTTACATAAGATTTCATATATTATGAGATACTATTCCTATCCTTATCACTACTTAATGAAGGGAGAGTTTGTTTTTTGCTAACTCCTTTAAAGATATTCATATTTTCTATGGAATATAGGTATATATTTTCAAAATAACATATGAAATAATATTTTTTAGAAGAATACCATCTGACGTTATTGGAAGATAACTTTTAGAAGGGTGTTCTTTTTACCTATTTTCGCAACTTCTTAGTTTTTTAGTTTTTAGATTTATGATTAACATATTCAAGTTATTAATCCAAAAATATGATGGTGATCAAATATTTTTTAAAAGTAAAAGAAATATATTAACTTAAAGAACACATATTTGGAATTAAAAGTTAATCAAGGTGGATAAATCCTGAACTTCCCCGATGATTCAATAAGGGAGAGCTAGAGAAGATACACCCAAAGGAGATCTCATATAGAGATATTAATGGGGGTAGAAGTTAAGGATGATGTGTTTTCTCTTATAGGTTTATTGTATGTCTCATTAGGGAGAAAATTCCATGGATGATATGGAATTTTGTTTCTATTTTATTTATTACCACTTATCTTAAATACCCTAAATAATTTTATTTGTTACGTAATGACACTTCTCTTTTTGGTTCTTTTTGAAAAAAACAAAAGGATACATTTATGGATTATCTTATATGAATCATAATTTTTATTTTTAAATAGAAATTTCAATCATGGTATGTTTAAGTATTCATTGTGAAGAGTTTATATTTTTTTTAGTTTGTATTTTTTTAATGGGGTTTGTTCATTTAAATTTGATAGTTATTTTTATGTTGGATATATTGTAAAGGGGGATCATTGTTGTTACTTAATTTTAAGGTTACTAACCTTGTGTGTTTCATAAATGGAAGATTTTATTCTTATGGATATTATATCTAGTGGTGATTTATCTGACACCACAAGGTGATTTGTTTTATATTTTTTTCATAACTTACCCTTTTATTTGTGTCTCATGATTTTAAAGAAGGGGGTGATTGTTAAGTCAAATGATTCCTCAAAATAATTGTTTTAAATATCACAACAAACTTAATTAAACTTGATATTACTTATTTTTTTTAATTTAATTTTCTGATTCATATATTTTAACTTCTAATTATACCTTTTGGTGAACTAAATGATCCACCAAATTTATTAAGAATCATGGAGTCCAACTGAATTTCTTCCATAAAAACATATAATTTATAATATGAATTTCAATTCCATTGAAATTAAACCCAATGATCTTGGAAATTTACCATCAGAATTTTTTACAATGTTTCCTATAAATTTAATTGATAAATTTATAGAATGATAGATATTATATAATTTCTAGAAATTTAATTACAAGTGAATATGTGAATCATATAGTTTAATTTTAGTGATTCCATTTGAAATATTTTTTCCATGTACACTTAGAGATACTCTTTTGAGATTTTCATTATAATGATATATGTTTCTATTATAATTATATTGTCTAATCATGTGTTATTGAAGAGCTTCCTAGGATATGAAACTAATTTCTTCTCAACTTTTTATTTGATAAATTTTGATGTTATAATTTTTAATATTGATATTTTGATTAAAGAGGATCTCTCAGATTGAAATTCCTAAAGTTTAAATTTTATCAAAGAAGTTTTTGGTGTAAATTGTTTTTCTTCCAACTAAGGAATGAACGATAAAATTCTATTATGGAGTTGTATACCTTGGTCTAGGTGACAAAACCTCTTACAACTTTGGGATAAAATAAAATAATTTCTTTGGTAGAAATTTTTTATTAAGTAATATCCTTTATTGAAGTATTTGTATTATTATAAAATACTACATATTTTACTTTTAATCTAAACTATGTGGACTTTTTATCATTTATGTTTTTATAAATTTTGATAATTTATTTTCTACTATGTATATGGATTTTTCATGTTGTTTGTTGATCAGATCTGAGATTATATTTTCCAAGAATCTTATACTATATAGTGGGTTAAATTTATAATTATTTCTTCTGACTTCAATTAACCCCACATAAAGTTTCTAGAGACTTTCTTATATAGGATACCATTATAATCTTGAAAAGATAGTGAATATACATAAATCTATTTCATATTTTCAATGATAGAGATACTTTCGACTTGATTGTTAAGGAGGAAATGAGCTATGTTGTTGAATACTTGACCAATCAAGCTAAAAACATGGATTCCATTTTCAATTTTTTTTCTATAAGGGATATTATAATGTTGAACCATGAAATAAGTAAATTTTTTTATGGTTTTAATAAATTTAATATGGTGATAAAAAGTTATAAATTAAAAGTGATCATAATAATACATGGAAGTTTGAAAAACCCTCATGAAGTGAATTTAAAAGGGGTGAGCTAAGATAATCCCAATTGATACATAGTTAATACAACATTAGTACTTATAAAAAGTGTTAAATAACTCTCAGAAACACTTTATATCCAATGACGTGGTGTTTATATAACCCTTACACATTGAGAGTGTTCTATGAATAATTTCTTTGGACAATTTATTCATGATTTTTATGGTGATTTATTTATTATTTTTTAATAAACATAATCTGAATTAGTTAGAAGATTATTGTATCAGAGTTAAAAGAAAAGAAATAAATAAGTTCTATAGTTGTATAAAATATGTTTTTATACTCTTAAAAACACATTGTGGCTTGTATAATGAAATTAATATAAAATTAATCAAGGGAAAATGACCATTTTCTCTATCTTGATTTCATGTATGCTTAGAAAATGACTATAGAGAAGCCCCATTGTGATGTAGTGTATCTCAATTATATCTTAGTGTATGTTGGAAATATTGATAAGTAGTTAAATGGGGTTTTATCTAAGTTACAATATATAGTTGAAGTTTCATTATGAGTAGTTGATAATTTATTGGATGTGGTTGATCTAATGATGGGAAGAAAAATCCTTTTATACCACAAAAGAATAAAAGTAGCCACAAAATTGATTATTTTTATTCTAGAGCTAAGATAATTATGTCATGAAAGATTTATTATGTCATGGATAAATTTATATATATTCAATGAAATGAAAATAGTCAGTTAAAAATAATGAAAGATAAGACATATCTTGTTGTGGTTTTCTTATCTGATCTTGAATAGACCCACTATGCCACAGAAGAATCCATTTTTATATTTTAATGGTGTGTTTAATTATAAATGATGCGTTTCATATGATTAATAGTGGAGAAACATTTAGATAACTAAGTGTATATTCCATAGATAATTATTGAGAACATTTAGATGGGTTTAAAGAGATAAATAAAAGTGTATAGTTGATTAAACCACATAATTACTTGAGAAAAAATGTTAAATATTAAGGCTTATTGATGCTTGCTTTGATCTTTACTATACTTGGAGTTCTCAACCATCTTAATACATTATTCTTTATCCTTGATAATAATAAGATAAGAATATGGACAATATGATCAAAATCATTAGAAACCAAGGATTATCCACTCATTAAAAAGTGTGAGTAAACCTTGTAAATATTTTTTTGTGTGTTATCTCATTATTTATATATCACTTCATCACCGTTTTATTTCATTCATAGATCCCAAATTTAACAAGAATGATAACTATAGTGATATTTGGAAGGAAAATTATGTTTTTGATCACATCGATTCACCTCCCCTCCCAGTGCTTCTCACTATACCTTTTTGGTGAATGTGATTGTTTATCTAGAGAAAATTTAATCTTTATTTTGAATTTTGATTTTTTTTTCAAAAATCCTTGATGAATCGATCAAGAGGAGGCCCATGAAGGAAAAACCAAGCAAACAATGAACGCGAAAAATTAACAAAACCAAAGATACCATGGATACCTATTCTAATGAAATAACCAATCGATAACCAAATAGGAATCCATGAAACAAAACAATAAAAGAATTTCTCAAAGGATGGTCTAAAAATTCTTTACTTATATAGTAATGGTTCCCAAAAAACATTTGAATCATAACACATCACGATATAGAGAATAGAGAGTCATCACAAATCCCTTTTACAAGTTATTAGACATTCCAAAGTCTAATTAATAAGAATAAATTTAATGAATTAGACAAAGATACCGACTATATAAGAACATCAACCAGTCTTCCACTAGTTTTAAGGGTGTTCTTGATCCCTATAGACTGACAGCTAGTTCCTGGGTATCAAAGAAACACAATTGGGAATGAATTTTCCAAAACAGAAACAATTAAACCAATAAGTGTAACTTCACTATAAATTATATCATGACCCATCTATAAGTCATATTTTCATACTACATCCAATAAAAAGAACATAAGAAATATAAACTATTTAATAAAAAATAAAAAGAAATAAAATCAGTTCACCCTTAAATCACTCAAATGAAAAAACAACTAGTTTTAATATCCAAAATTCCATAGATATAATGTTACATAGATTAAATTAGATAAATTAAAATAGAAATAGTTGATTTTTCTTGTGAAAATAGGAACCAAATATAAAAAAATAAACACCAACCTTTATAGGATCCCATGTTCACAACCAAGACTAAAATAATAAATACTCCACGGGTAGTAAAAATATATACCAAAAGCCAAAAACTAAAATATAATAATAGAAATGAGCATATAAAAGCTCAGTAGTACACTAACCACCTTTCCATATTTCAAACTTTTAATTAAAGATCCAATATAAAGATATTTTCAAATATAATTATAGAGTATTTTTTCAAACATAAGTTCATAATATCCTAATTTCATACCCATTGTCATTTCATAAAATTTTATTTTTTATTTTCCTTAAATAAAATTAGACACTTTTAATACATTTCCAAGAACCAATCCATTTTATCCAAAAAAACTTATTTAAAACCACTTTAAAAGCACAAATTTAATTATTTTACTATAAAATCGGTTTCCATGGTTCTTTAAAACCACTTAAAGGAAAAAAAATCCAATGTTTGTCGAAAAAATTTAGAAATTATTTTTAATGTCATACACAACCAAGGAAAAATGAAATATAACACAATAGGTACCACTATATAAGGATGCAAAACTACACAAATAAAATGAAGCTGTCTCAAGAAATGAAAGCATCATGGTCTAAAATCAAGAAATAATGTACTACCCTACATAATTCACCAAGGAAAGGATACATTATATGGGAAAAATCCCATGTTCTATAATTTGATGATCCTATAATTTTTCCAAAATAACTTGACCAAATTATAGAATATGTTGGGTCCTAAATAAATTTACTAGATTGCATGGATTTCTCAAAAAAACATCACTAGGGAACTCATCTAGATTAAGAAAACCAAAAAATTAGGGGTCACTATCTAGGGTGTGAACTAACTAGTGTGACATAAATAAATATCTCCCACTAGATTACCTAGGTTCCTTCGAGAAATAAAAAGTTTATGTGAGCATATGGCCAATAAAATACTACCATAAGAATTATAGAACATAATCAAACACACCTCACCTCACCCACAACACCCTTGCAAGAAATATTCTCTATCAAATATCCATCACATCACATAAAATACAAGTAATTTCTATAAGGACACAATGAATATCAATCATAATTTAAAATGGCTTAATACGGACTTAGACACACACCATTTATAAATCCATTCCATGTTTCAAATGATCATTTCCCTAAAAATGGCTCAAAGTGTTAAGAAATCTCATTATATGGTTTGAAATTTCATTTGAAATAATTATATCTAAAAAATTTTATTAAATTTCTCTCTTAAAATTATTTCAAAACATTTTTCCAAGGAAACACACACAAAACCGTTTGAATTTATTTAAATACTCACCACACTATCAATAAAAACCTACAACTATCCAAAAATACACCCTTTAATTTATTTAATGACCTAAATAGGGTCAATCCATTTGTAAACATAACATTTTAGTCTAAATTTTTTTTGAAACCTTTTAACAATACTTATCTTTTCTAGTATCATTTGATATTATATTTAACATATTTGAAATATCATTTTCAAATTATGAAACATCTTTATTAACTTCAACCAATTCAAACACCAGATCTCAAATCAAGCACAATATTAAAGTATGATTTTTTTATGAATTTATATTAATGGAAAATGATACCTTTAGAAACCCCAATTTAATTTTTAAATATATAACCATGTCATATAACAAACATTGGGTGTGATAAAAAAGTGAAATATAATTTCAATTATCTATTAAAATAGGAAAAAACTATTATCTTTCTATGGAAACTAAGAGAAAATAATGTTTTCATCTTATAATTTCAATAAAAACACACAATACTATCCATTTGGAAATTAAAACCAATATTTAAAACCTAAGAAGCCAATGGTTTTAGAATTAAAGGTTAGGGAGTGGGAAAATATTCTCAGAATCGATGAAGAATTTTCCAAGGAATTGAATACTAGATAAAACAAGACCTAAAGGTGGGATCACATACACTAGAAGCATGAAAAACATAAGGAATGGTTAGGAATGACACACTAGGGTTAAAATAAATTAGTACACATCAATGAAGAAGAATAAACTACAACGTGAGGAAAATGAGAGGGAAAATGAGTTCATACCTCAGAGATTTAATCTCAAATGTTAAATAAATTACATTGTAATCTGAAATAAGAGGGGATCAAAAGGGGAAACAAGGTACTCAGATTGGGGTCCATGGATGGGGTGTCACATAAGTATGTGGGAGGAATAAAGGGATTTTATAATTTTAATTCACAGAGGGGAAAAAGTTTAATTACAAAAAAATTAAAAATTCTGGTGACTGACATGGTTTGGAAAAGTAGTTTATTAAACCATTCAATATATATACATAGGATACTAAAACCTCCAAACAATGATGCATTGGGTCCCCTAGGACCCACATTTTTTATCCTACTGTGTGATAACTGTGATAAATAATACTATCAAATTATAGACCCAAGTTTATAGTTTTCTCATCGTTACTCATAGCCATGTAGGTTAGTCATAAAACACCCAAAGAGTTACCAAATATTTCAATTCCAAGACACAAAATTCATAAAAATTCATAAAACTTAATATAATATGAAATAATAATAAAATAAACCCCACAATGACATGGTTAGTGGAAC
The DNA here is from genome assembly GCA_963277665.1 of Viscum album. Taxonomy (NCBI): domain Eukaryota; kingdom Viridiplantae; phylum Streptophyta; class Magnoliopsida; order Santalales; family Viscaceae; genus Viscum; species Viscum album. The sequence goes on from OY728130.1 coordinate 412,436,895, forward strand.
GATTCCCATATAATTACCCATAGAAAGGAAACCTGAAGGCCCATAGTTCTAATCAATTAGAGCACAAAAAAATGAGAACCTATAAAAAAGATAATATGATAATAAAAATAAGAGAAATAATGTAATGAACTGAACTATTAGAAAAAAAAATTCCATTGTGATTTAGTTAAATGTCTTATTGGTTATTTGAAACACACACACTTATTTGGTTTTATTATGTTCTATCAGATTTAAATAATTGTTAAGAATATTAACCATTGATAATATAGTTTTTTCACATTGATCCCATGATTAGTATAAATTTTGGGTTTTAAAAAATTTATTTGAGACAAAAAAAAGGAAGTTATGACCACAACCAGTAGGATCATACCCTATAAAGCCTATTTTTTTGGAGTTTCTAAGGGAGATAGAATCAATGGGATTTTACCATGACCAAACCCAAGATAAGATCTAATAACTCAGGCATGAGTGAAACCATTTATGGTAGAAGTTTGAGCTCATTAAGATCAAGGCCCAAACCAAGTACATCAAACCACCTCATGAAAGTCTCAACATTGTTCAACTTACTCTTAGGGTGTTTGCTGGTATATTAAAGGGATATGTATCAAGAACTAATAAATATGAGTATTAAATTATGTTTTATAAAATAATAAATACATTTTAATCTTATATTTGTTACTGTAATGACCCAAACTTTCATTAATGGAAATTTCTCTTAATCTAATTAAATGTCTTATTTTTGTTATATAAAATATGAACTTCATTGGTTTTATGTTTCTTTATTTTAAAATACCGTTATGAATTTTGACTATTGCTAATGTAGCTTTTGAACAATGATCATATGATTAGTATAAATATAGGGCTTTAATAAATCCAATTTACTCAAATGAAGGAAGAAATGGCCTCATCCCATAGAATTTCCCATTTGAAGCCCATTGGTTGTAACTCATAAAGGAGGTGTCATCATTGGGTTTCACTCTTGACCAAGCCCAATCCGAGCTTGAACACGTTATGTTTGAGTGGAACCGACTACGACAGAAGTGGAAGTTAATAGAGATTACCACCCGAGCGATGTTATCCGAGCCACCACAAGAATTTGTAACCATCACACACCTTACCCTTCAGTCTTATGTGGGTGTTATAAGGGGTTATCTAACAAGACCCTAGCACTATGACTATGTACATTATTTTTTTTATAAAAAATGTGCATTCATTTTATTATTGTTACTTTGTAAATAGTTTTTAAAGAACAAATATTATTTTGAGTTTATATTCAACTAAGAAATATATTTTGATGAATTAATGGATTTTTGAATTAAATAATATTATAATAAAATATTATTATAATAAAATTAATTTTTATTAAATATAAATGTTAATATAATTCTATGAATGCAATTGTAATTTTTATTAATGTTTGAAAGCAGTTTTTCTCAAAACCCATGAATTTTTTATAAATGCTGGTTTTTATTTTAAAAGTAAAAAATTAAAATATTTATAAAATTATTTAGATAAAATGAATATTATTTTTGGAATTAGGATGTTTAAATTATCTAATGGTGAATTTTTCAAAAAATTTCAGACAGTCGAATGTTTGGGTAAAAATTAAATACCGTTTAAATATATAATGTGTCTTATGACATCATAATGACCCAACAATGATGTAATAAAATAATATAAACATTATGTTCAGTAAATATATGTTTTACCATTAACATAATGTTATTTTGGGTTTTTTTGATATATTTTACAAAGCTTTAGTGGATCCTCCAAGACTTATAAATCATTTAGTCCTTTTAAATTGTTTTCCTGGAGATTGTGACTCACCTCCATATATGCAACCCTATTACTTTAAGAATTTTTTCCATTGAACTTATAAAATATCTTTTTCCACTCCCCTTTGGAAAAAATCATGGGCAAAAACCATGGTCTAGTTTGTGGTATTGATGAGTTTAATGTGTGGTGATCCAAACCTAAATAATAATGAATTCCCTCTCCTTTCCAATATAAACCCACCCAAGCTCCCAATTCCTCTTTACTCAAAGAATTTGGAGTTTGAAAAACCCATGACCTCCTACTTATAGAATCCTCCGAATGTACCCCAAGATCCCAACAAGACTCTCTCAAGCCTCTCCCAAGCCTTTGGGATCACACTTCCAAGTAAGGGATTTGTTCATTTCTCATTTTTCCCAATTTTCTTTAAGTTGTTATGACCTTTTGTTTTCAATTAAAAATGTTGGGGTATGATTTCAAACCTCATCCATACTGCCCTGTTTATGTTTGAATGATGTAATACCCCTTTATCTCTCATTAATTCCTCCTGTGTACACCCATTACCAGGCCGAATTCCATGAGGGATTTCTCTATCCTCTTTTACATCCAAGTAATTCTTTTGAAATATGAATCAAAATTCCATTAAATTTGTTTTTACATGTATTTATATGACTCCCTTAATTTCCATTTCATGTAAATATGATGAGACACCCATTTCTCTCTCATCAACCATTTTTATGAGTTCTTATTTCACGCCGTTTTGCTGCTGAAATTACACTACGATTTTCCAAGACAATGTCATTGTGTAGTGAATACCATGCCCATTTATCTATCAAGGGTATTCACCTTTATGAACATTTACTTATTGATTATAAAGCTTCATGTATTTATTCCACATCCCTTTATCTTGGAATAAATTATGATGATTGATTCCATGTTATATGATCTATGTGGCACACTTATTCATGAAATAAAATGTTTAAGAAGGGTGCACCCTGATAGCGCTCCAATGCATTGGGTAAAGTATGGTATCATGATATGTCATGTAAAATGGGTTTTTACTTATGATAATTCAAGTGCAACGAGGTTTTACTCACGCTTCATGTGAAATGAGGGTTTACTCATGCTCCATGTGCAATGAACCTTGGATCATACTAATTCCATGTTAATTGTTGTTGCCACATTTCCATGTTATAATTATCATGCTTTATCATGCCTTTATGTTCATGATTCCATTGTTATCCCTTGATATGACTATTTTCTAGCATTTATTTTATTCCTAATATTATTCCATGTTTATTCCATTGCTAGGCTTTATATCTCACCCTTTTCTTATGCATGTCCTCAGGTTATCTCATGCAATGCTAAGTACGAGGGAATGTAGTGGTCATGTAAAAGAAGTTTTCAAAAAAGTTGTTGTGTGTTTTATGTTCTAAGATATTATGTAATGTTCCTAATCCCCAAATAGACTAGACCTATCAATATTTTATGTTGTATCAAGTGAATATTTTATGTAATAAATCTTGTTTAAGTGTGTAATAAAAACAAGGGTTATTATAGTTGGTATCAGAGGATAGGTTAAGTTATTTTTGGGATTAGGATTAGAAAACCCTAGTGGTTCCATAGAGACAAGATTAAGTATAATAAAAACATCCTTATGTTTTGTTGAGTATTGAGTATGTTTTTTATCAATCAAATACATCCTAGCCTGGATACGAGTAGGTAGAGGTGGCTCTAGCACAAATGCATCCTAGGGGTAAAAACTGAAAATACCACTTTGAGCTAGGCTTGAATGAGAAATAGTGCACGACAATGGGCCTTGTTGCACTCTTGGTTATGAAAATCCTAGGGCATATGCTTTGGTAAATTCACAAGTTTAGTATGAACCCTGATTAAGGTAATTAAAAAAATTTCCCCTAAGAATATATGTTAGAAAGTATATCATGAATAGCATAGATTAAAGCCTATGGATTCATAAGTTAAGGAAATAAAAGTTATTTATAAGTCATCAGTTTTTTCCTTGGATTACCCTTAATTTGTTACCCTTAACTTTCCTTTTATTCCAGCCAATGATAGGTAATTGGAGAACTGGAGCTAACAACTGATGTGAAGATCAATGTGATGACTATGCTAATGCATTTCTTAATCCGATGGGAGCATGAATCGCAAAATTTTTCACACTTCTCTCTCAGTTGACTCAATATTTGAATAGAAACATGGGTCAAGAGGAATGTTCAACTCCCTATGAAAGAACAAGTTGCAATAGAGATCTTAATGAGACAAAGGCCTCCTACTTTTAATGGACCATCCAATCCCTCAATCACCAAACAATGTTTCAACTCCATTGAAAATATATTCTCTATCCTTCAATGTTGTGAACAAGATAAGGTTATCCTAGGTGCTTATTATATGGAGGGTGAAGCTTATCAATGGTGGATGTTGATCAAAAATACGAAGCCTGAGGAGTAGATCTATTTTTTGGAATAGAAGGATTTTTGGAATATGTTTTTGATAAATATTTTTCACACACCCTCCGGCTTAAGATGGAAAGTGACTTCCTTGCCCTCAGGAAAAAAGGAGAAAAACTTGTCAGAGCATTTGATGAAACCAAGGCTTGCATGATACACCTCCGGCTTTGTCGTTACCCCCGAATGCAAGGTTCACCACTTCATTGGTGGGCTGAAACCTAGCCTACAGAAAGCGCTGGTGATTCGTGACTTTGACAGCTATGATAAAATTGTCTGATTTTCCCTCAAGGTTGAAATAGAGATTGAATAATCTCAGGGGTATCATAAGGATAAAAAGTGTAAGGTATAATTCAATGATGGTGGTCCGATGGATAAATCCAATGGTTCTAAGAAGATCCAGCACCCCACTTGCCAAAGGTACAGAAAGAATCACCCTAAAAATTGCTTGAAGGGGATGAGGAAATGCTTAAGGTGTGGAAGAGAAAGGAACATAACTGTTATCTACCGACAAGAAAAACCCTTGGCTGCAATAGAGGAGAATAATGCTCCGTTCAAACCTCAACACGTTATTCATTGCTACAACTGCAGAGAACCAAGGTATCTTTCAAATTAGTGCCCTAAGCCAAGGGTTTTTGGAAGAGACCAAAAACCTCCAAGGCAGTAAGGGCAATATTTTTCTATCACTACTGCCGAAGTGAACCCCGACAACAAAGTGGTGACAGGTATTCTAGTTATTCATTCAAGAATAGAGAACATACTTTTGATTTAGGTTCTATGAATTCTTTAATATCCCAAAATTTTAGTATAACAATCCTAGAACCACAATAAATCATGTAAGTAAAGATGTCAATGAGTACAGAAAATGGGGAAATCATTTCATCCCATGAATATAACTCCTCCTGTATCATAATATATGGATTTATTTTCCTAGAGACATTCACCATACTCCCTATAGAGGAATTTTATGCAATTCATGGAATGGATTGGCTTTACTAATATAGAGCCATCATAAATTGCTCTGAGAGGGAAATAAATCTCCATGTGGAGAATCAACCCCCGATTCTATATAAGTGCAAGGAGGAAGATGGATCTTATTTAGCCCCATCATCTTATGCATGGATATTACTATCCTATGAGCACACGTATCTGGCTCAGATGATTGAGTCTAAGGAGGAAACCATCATGGAAGACATGCCTATTGCGAGGGAATTCACTAAAGCATTTCCCAAGGAATTGCCTGGTCTTCCTCCTTGAAGAGATGTTGAATTCTCAATTGACCTTATACCTGGGGAGTTTCCAATATCCAAGACTCTTTATAGAATGTATATTTTATATCTTGAGGATCTCAAGAAAAAAATATAGGAGAATATAGATAAAGGGTTTATATTCCCAAGTGATTCACCATGGGTTGAACAAGTCCTCTTCGTCAAGAAGAAATATAGTTGAATGCAGCTTTGCATCGATTATCACGAGGTTAAAAAAATCAGGATAAAGAACAAGTATCCTCTCCCATGAATCGATGAATTGTTAAATTAGCTGTGTGGAGCACAATACTTCTCCAAGGTGGATTTAGAGTCAGTATATTATCAAGTAAGTGTGAAGTAGGAAGATATCACCAAGACTGCTTTTCTTACAAGATACGGGCTCTATGAATTCATAGTAATGCCTTTCAGACTCACTAATGCTCCAGAAATCTTTATGGACATGATGAATATTTTCTTTAGAGATTACCTCTACAAATTTGTGTTAGTATTTATAAATGATATTCTGATATACTCCAAAACAAAGGAGGATCCTGAGGAGTATCTAAGAACTATACTAGAGACCATGCAGAATGATAAGCTCTATGAAAATTACAACAACTATGAGTTCTGGTTGAAGTAGGTCTCATTCTTGGGCCATATCATCACAAGGAATGATATATCTATGGATCTCTCCAAAACAGATGCAATTGAGGGATGGCCGAGGCGAACACCGGAAACAGATATCTATAGCTTATTGGGGTTAGCAAGATATTATCAATGATTTGAGAGAAATTTCTCCCAATTTTACAACCCTCTTACAAAGATAACTCAGAACGGAGTAATGTTTTATTGGAGTGATGAATGTGAATAAATATTCAAGGAGTTAAAAAGGATGCTTATCCTTGTGCCTCTGCTTACTTTACCCACAAGGGGAGAACTTTTTATGGTATTTAGTGATGCTTCGAAGAAGGGACTAGGCTGTTTATGGATGATAAATGACCATGTCATTGCCTATGATTTAAGGAAATTGAAAGTTCATGAGAAGAATTATCCAACACATGATTTGGAGTTGGCTGTGGTGATCTTCTCTTTCAAAATTTGGCGGAATTTTTTCTTTGGGGAGAAGTGTGAAATATATACAGACCACAAAATCCTCAAGTATATATTCACACCGAAAGAGTTGAACATGCGCCAACGAAGATGGTTAGATCTAATTAAAGACTATGACTACTCAATCTATTACCACCATGGGAAAGAGAAAAAGGTGGCAGATGATCTAAGTAGAAAAGACCCAGTGATTCTATCATTGATGGGAATTGAAAAGGATCTAATCTTCCTAGTTTTGATGAATATGGATGTGAGAATCATAAATAAGAGAACATCATCAATAATTTCACAAATTATTGATCAACCATCTCTTTTGTAAAATTTAAAGGATTCTCAAAAGGTTGATATGGGAATTCAGAAGAAAGTGGAATCTATCTGAAGAGGGAAATCCTTGGGGTTCAATGTTAATGAAGAATGAATTCTAATATTTGGGAAAAGAATATGTGTGCCATCAAGTTCAGAGGTGAAGAAGGAACTTTTGGATGATGCACATAGTTAAAATTTCTCGATTCACCTAGGAAACACAAAGATGTATCAAGATATCCAAGAAAGTTATTGGTTGGATAATATGAAGAAGGAGATCACTGAATTTACATAAAAGTGTCTGGTGTGTCAGAAAGTGAAGTCTGGGAGATAGAAGTATAAGGGGATGATGCAACCATTTCCCATACCAACATGGAAATGGGAGAACATCACTATGTACTTTGTCACCAGACATCCAAAGACATCCAAAGGCAATAATAAAATCTTGGTTATCGTGGCTCATCTTATAAAGTCTGCACAATTCATTACAATTCAGGAGGATTTCTCATTAGATCAACTGAGACAGATATACAGCAGGAAAGTGGTAAGACTACATGGAGAACCACTATCTATTGTATCTGATTGAGATCCAAGATTCACCTCTATGTTTTGGAAGAGACTTCCACATGCTCTGGATACTGAACTAATCCTCAGTACAACCTATCATCCTCAAACTGATTGCCAATATGAGTGAACTATTCAGACACTAGGGGATATGTTAAGATCATGTTCTATGGACATCAAAGGAGGTTAGGACCAACATCTTCCACTAGTTGAATTCTCCTACAATAACAGTTCTCACTCGAGCATCAAAATGGCACCTTATGAATCCCTAAATTGGATGAGGTTAAGAACAAGGACATATTGGGATGAAGTCAGTGAACATAACCGGCTAGGACTAGAAATTGTCGAAGAAATAAGGGAGAAGGTGAAAACCATTTACCAGCATATCAAGGCACCCCAAACTCGATAGAAGAGTTATGAAAATAACAGACGATGAGACCTTGAGTTTCAAGTTGGAGACATGGAATTTCTACACATATCTCCATGGAAGAAGATCATGAGGTTTGGAGAGAAAGAGAGGTTAAGTCCTAGGTACATCGGCCCCTTCAAGAATCTTGATCGTGTTGGGGTTGTGGCCTACTGACTAGCAATTCCACCTAGCATGGCCAATGTACATGATTTCATTCATGTATCCCTATTAAGGAAGTACATACAAGACCCTTGAAATGTACTCTCATCAGAGATAGTACAGCTAGAGGATGATATTTCTTAAGAGGATAAACCAGTGAAGATCTTAGATCATAGAGAAAAATTTATACGAAATAAGACAATGCCCCTCGTCATGGTGTTTTTGCGAAACCACAAGTTCGAAGAAGCAATGTAGGAATCAGAGGAAGTGATAAAGAAAAGTTACCCGTATATGTTTTAGTGTGGGAAAAGGAAATTTCGAGTGTGAAATTTCTTAAGGGGGTAGGATTGTAACGACCCAAACATTCATTAATTGAAATTACTCTTGATCTAATTAAATGTATTATTATGGCTATATAAAATGTGAAATTCATTGGTTTTAAATTTCTAGAGTTGAAAATACCATTATGAATTGTGATTGGTGCTAATATAGTTGTTGACCAGTGATCACATGATTAATATAAATATAGGGATTTAGCAAATCCAATTTACTTAGAAAAAAGAAGCGATGACCTCATCCAGTAGGCTTTCCCCGTACAAAGCCCATTTGTCGGAGCTCAGAAAGGTGGTGTCATTATTGGGCTTCGCTCTTGACCAACCCCAATCTGTTCTTGAACATGTTAAGATTGAGCAGAACCGACTACCAGAGAAGTGGAAGTTAATAGAGATTACCACCCGAGTGATGTTATCCGAGCCACCCCAAGAGTCTGTCTGTATCGCACACCTTACCCTTAGTTCTTATGAGGGTGTTATAAGAGGTTATGTAATAAGACCGTAGCACTATGACTATATACATTATTTTTGTATAATGAATGTTCATTCATTTTATTATTTTTACTTTGTAAATAGTTTTTAAAGCACAAATATTATTTTTAGTTAATATTCAACTATGAAATCTATTTTGATGAATTAATGGATTTTTGAATTAAATAATATTTTAATAAAATATTATTATAATTAAATTACTTTTTATTAAATATAAATGATCATATAATTTTATTAATGAAATTGTAATTTTTATTAAGGTTTGAAAGCCGTTTTTATCAAAACCCATGAATTTTCGATAAATGTCAAATTTTAATTTAAAATTAAAAATTAATATATTTATAAAATTATTTGGATAAAATGAATATTATTTTTGGAAACAAGGCATTGAAATTATCCAACGGTGATTTTTTCATAATTTTTTGAGACAGTCGAATTTTTGGGTAAAAATTAAATACCGTTTAAATATATAATGTGTTTTATGACATCATAATGACCTAATAGGGATGTAATGAAATAATATTAACATTATTTTCGGCCATTATATGTATTACCATTAATATAATGTGGTTTTGGGTTTTTTTGATTTATTTTAGAAATCTCTAGTGGACCCTCCAAGACTTATAAAACATTTTGTCTTTTTAAATTATTTTCCTTGAGAGTGTGACTCACCTCCACATAAGTAAACCTATTATTTTAAGAGGTTAGGCCATTGGACTTATAAAATATTTTTTTAATCCCCTTTGTAAAATACCATGAGAAAAAACCATGGTATGGTTTTTGGTATTGATTATTTTAATGTGTTATGACCCAAACCTAAATAATAAAGAATTCCCTCTCCTTTCCTATATAAACAAACCTAAGATCCCACTTCCTCTTCACTCAAAGACTTTAGAGTTTGACCAACCCCTACCCTAATCTCTCTATAATCCCCCAAGGTGCCTCATACTCCCAATAAGCCTCTCTCAATCCTCTCCCAAGCCTTTGGGATCACACTTCCAAGTAAGGGATTTATTCCTTTCTCATTTTTGTCTAATTTTCATTAAGTTGTTATGCCCTTTTTTTTAATTAAAAATGTTGGGGTATGATTTTTAACCTTCCCATACTTCCCTATTTATGTTTGGATGATAGTACACCACTTTCTCTCTCATTAATGCCTCCCATGTACACCCATTACCTTGCTGAAATTCCGTGATGGATTTCTCTCCCCTCTTTTACATCAAAGTAATTGATTTGAATTATGAATCTAAATTCCATTACATTTATTGGTGCATGTATCTATATTACCCCCTTACTGTCCAGTTCATATAAATATGATGAGACACCCCTTTCTCTCTCATCGACCATTTTTATGAGTTATTATTTCACGCCATTATGCTGCCCAAATTGCACTACGATTTTCCAAGCCAATGTCATTGTGTAGTGAATACCATACCCATTTATTTATCAAGGGAAATCACCTTTATGGATATTTAATTATTTATTATAAAGATTAATGTATATATTCCACATCCCTTTATCATGGAATAAATGATGATGATTGATTCCATGTTATATGATCCATGTGGCACACTTATGCATGAAATAAAATGTTTAAGAAGGGTGCACCCTGATAGCGCTCCAATGTATTGGGTAAAGTGTAGTATCATGATAGGTCATGTGAAATGGGTTTTGACTCATGATAATTCAAGTTCAAGGAGGTTTTACTTGTGCTTCATGTTCAATTAGGGTTTACTCATGCTCCATTTTTAATGATTATTGGCTCGTGCTAATTCCATGTTAAGTGTTGTTGCCACATTTCCATGTTATGATTATCATGATTTATCATGCCTTTATTTCCATGTTTCTCTTGTGCTCCATTGATATGTCCATTTTCTAACATGTATTTTATTCCTCATGTTATTCCATGTTTATTCCCTTACTGGGCTTTATAGAGCAGCCTTTTCTTATGCATGTCCTCAAGTTATCCCATGCAATGATTAGTATGAGGGAATGTAGTGGTCATGTAAAGGGAGTTTTCAATAAAGATGTTTCGTGTTTTATATTCTAAGATATTATGTAATGTTCCTAATCCCCAAATACACTATAACTCTCGATCTTCTATGTTGTAGCAAGTGAATATTTTATGTAATAAATCATGTTTAAATGTGTAATAAAAAGAAGGGTTGTTATGGTTACATTATAAATGATTTTTATTTTGATACAATAAAAACAAGAATAGTATTTTTAGGTAATATTCAAAATAAATTAAGGAATTTATTTTAATAAATTAATTTATTTTTAAAATAAATAAAATTTTAATAAAATATTATTATTAAATGTTATTTATTAAATATAAATGATCATATAATTTTTATGAAGTCAAATGTTATTTTATAAGGGTTATAAAACTGTTATTGTAAAAAACCCATCATTTCTCAATAAATGTAGATTATTATTTTAAAAGTGAAAATTCAAATATTTTTAAAATTATTTATATAAAATGAATATTATTTTTGGAATCTTAATTTCAAAATTATCCAATAGAGAATGTTTCATAATTTTCTAAGACTGTCGAATTTTTGATTAAAAATTATATATCTTATAAATATACTGTGTGTATTATGACATCATAATGAGATAAAAGATATGTAATTTATACAATAAATGGAATTAACAGAAAAATATATATTCTACCTTTTAAATAATATGATTTTATGTTTATTTAATTAATTTTATAAATCCAATATGAGTCCTCTAAAAACCATTAATATATATTTAGCATTTTAAAATCCTTTCATTAATATTATGACTCACTTCCACACAAGAAAAGATGTATTTTTTTTAATTTTTGTCAATAGCCTTATAAAATAATTAAAAAAATACCATTTAAAATAAACCATGGGGAAAACCCATGGGTTGGTTTGCGGTTTTGGTTATTTTATTATATATAGTCCAAAACCTATGTTTGAGAAATATTAAAGAAATCCAGACTCTTTTCCTATATATATCCACCTAATATACCATTTATATTCAATAAAAATTCTTGGAGAAAAATCTCACTATACCCTCTTCTCTCTAGAGTCCTCTCATTGTTCCCCCAATCTCTCAAGAATCTCTTCTCAAGCATTTGGAAACACACACCCAAGTAAGGGATCCTTACCTTATCTTCTTTATTCAAGGTTCTTTATTATCTTATTCCTTATATTTCCAATTAATAGTCTCAGGATATGTATTTAAGTATCCTTGTTACTATAAATTTGATTTAAAAATTAATAGATGCATAATTTTCTCTCATCAAATCATTTTATGAATTTTTAAGTGACGCATTTATACTGCTGAAATTTCACCACACTTTTTAATGCCAAAACAATTATGTAGTGAATACCATACCCATTTCCTATCAAGGGAATTAATATTTATAAAATTATACCTCTTTGAATTGGGAATTACATTTATGTATTCCACACTTCATGTTCTTGTAATTTTTTTTGATTATAAATGATTCCATGTTTTATGATCTATACGGTACACTTAAACATGAGAATGAAATGAATGTGATAGCTATGCACCAAATTATATAGCACGCTAATGCATTGAGTAATGTTTAGTCTCATGAGATATCATGTTAGGATAAAGAGTGAACCTTATTCCTTTATGTTACTTTTTCTTTCATGATATCTTAGTAGTTATCCATGAACTTTGTTTATGATGCAATGTTTTAAGATGTTGCCACATTTCCCATGTTATTATTATTTTTCTTTATCATGTATCATTGCTTATATTTATGATTAATACTCTTTTTGTTCCCTATTTATATGTTTATTTCCTAGAAAGTATCATCTTATGACATTTTTATTCCCTTAATGGGATTTATATCTCACTTCTTTATTATGTATGTCCCTAGGTTATCCTGTGTAGTTTTAAAAGCCATGAAATTTTAGAAGCTTGTTAAGGATGTTTCCAATAATGATGTTGTATCCCATGTTCAAGATGCTACTCTACGTACATAATTCCCAAAGACACTTCAATATTTCATGTTATTTTATGCGTACTTTTTTGTAATTAATCAAATTTTAATGTTAAATAATGAGTAGGGTAGTTATAGTTTGTAGTAGGGGAAACATTTAGTTATTTTTTGGATTATGATAAGAAAACTATAGAGAAATCCTTAGGGATAATAAAAAGTATAAAAACATCCCTAAATTTGGTTAAGTGTAGATTAAATGGTTTATCAAGAAAATACATCCCTCGATGGATACTATAAATGTACATGGTTCCTACACAAATGTACCTAGGTGTAAAAACTCTGAGAAGGTGCGTTAGGCCTGACTTAGTGTAACCTGGCACATGGAAACATGCCTTACTACACACCTGGTTTGAAACTCCAAGGGGATATGCTTTTGTCAACTCAAAATCTCATTATTAACCATTATTAAGGGAATAAAAAATTCCCTTAAGAATATATGTTCTAAAATAGATCGTTGATAACATAGATTAAGGCCTATAAATTTATATGTTAAGAAATAAATGTAATTTATAACTTATCCCTTTAATTTAATTGGATTCCACTTTATGTGTTTAATAGTATAAAAATAACCATCCATAATTATCCTTCTAGCCAATGGCCTAAAATAATAGGAATCAGGTAAACAATCAATTCAGTGGGAAATGTGATGACTATCCCAACGAGATGCCCAACCCAATGAGAGAATGGTTTATGAACTTTATGATGAAACTCTATCAGATTAATCAGGTTCTAAATAGAAAAAAGGATCAGGAGAAGAGTTTATATCCCCATAAGATAGAAAAATATTCAATTGGGACGGTTATGTGAAAAAGGAATCTGACTTTCAATGAATCATCTGATCCCTTAATTACTAAACAATGGATCAAATCTATTGAGAATATCTTCCCCATCCTTAAAAGTTATGATAATGAGAATATTCTACTAGATGTTTATCATTTAGATGGAGAATATGATTAGTGGTATAAATTTATCAATAATAAAAATCTTGAGGAATATATTGATGTTTTGGGGTGGAATAAATTCCATAAAATATTTTTCGATAAATATTGGCCTCACACACTTCATGTTAAAATGAAAAAGTATTTTATTTCCATAAAACAAAAAGATGAAGAATATATTGGGGAATAAAATGAAAAATTCATTATTCTTGCATGATACACCTCAGGCTTTGTTGTCACCCCTAAATGAAAGTTTGAATACTTATTTGGTGGTCTAAAATCTAGTCTACATAAAAACCTGGGGATCCGTGACTTTGATTTCTATGAGGAAATTGTACGATGTGCCCTTAATGATGAATTGAAGATCGATGAATCTCAAGGGTATCGTGGGGTTAAGAATTAGAAACTAGAGTTTAATTTTCGAGGTCTGATGGAGAAATACAATGGTTCCATGAAATTTCAACATCCCACTTATGAAAGGTGTAGAAAGAAGAACATTAGAAATTTCCTAAGGGGGGTGAGAAAATGATTTAGGTGTGGGAGGAAAGGGAACCTAGCTACCATTTTCTAACAAGAGAAGCCCAATAATGTGGTGGAGGAAATGAATTCTCTAGTCAACCCTCAATGTATTGTTCATTGCTTCAACTACATGTAGCCATGGCACTTTTAAAATCAATGCACTAAGCCAGGGGTCTTTGAAGACAACCAACATCCTCCAAGGAATAAATGGTGAGATTTTTTCCATCCTAACTACTATGGTGGATCTCAAAAATGATGTGGTTATTGATATACTAGTTATTCATTAAATAATAAAGGACATAATCTTTTATTATGGTTCTACGCATTCTTTCATATCACAAATGTTTAGTAGAAATTTTCAAACAACACCATAAAAAATGGAAGTGGAGTTATCGATGAAAGCAGAAAATGGGGAAATTATTGTATCATGAATATATAATAATTCCTCTATCAAAATTTGTACGTTGAACTTCCAAAAGAATCTTTTCATATTCCCTTTCTTTGAATTTTATGTAATTATGGGCATGGATTTTCTTTCCCTATATAGAGCCAACATAAATTTCCATGATAAGTAAATCACTCTCCGTATTGATAATTGACCCCTGATTCTATATAAGTTCAAGGATGAGGATGAATCTTATTTAACAACAACATGAGAAGAATGGATATTATTACCCTATGAGAAATAATATCTATTTCAGATGATTGAGTCCAATGAAATAATCATCCTCAAAGACATGCGAATTGTGAGGTAATATGTTGATGTATTTTCTAAGGAATTTTCTGGTCTTCCTCCTGGCCGAGAGGTTGAATTTTTAATTGAAAATATTATTATTGAATCACCATTATCCAAAAATCAAAATAGAATGGATGTTGTGGAACTTTAGGAGCTGAATAAATAACTACATAAGAATATAGATACAGGGTTCATACACCTAAGTGATTCACCATGGGGTGCACAAGTCCTCTTTTCATGAAGGATGGGTCAATACGTCTTTGCATCGATTATAACCAGATCAACAAGATCACAATAAATAAAAATTATCCTATTTCAAGGATTGATGACTTTTTTGATCAACAATGTGGAGCACAATACTTCTCTGAGGTGGATATTCATCCAGGATATTATCAAGTTAGTGTAAAGGAAGATACACCCAAGACTACTTTTTGTATGAGGTGCAGACACTATGAGTTCATAGTGATGACTTTTGGGCTCAGTAATACTACAGAAAGTTTCATGGACTTGATGAATAGAGTCATTAGAGATTAACTCAACAAGTTTTTGGTTGACTTTATAGATGATATTCTGATATACCCTAAAACTAAGGAGGATTATGAGGAGCATTTGAGAAATGTGTTAAAGACCTTGTGAAAGGAGAATCTTTATGAAAAGTAAAATAAATATGAGTTCTTATTTAAGGAAGTCTAATTATTGGTAAATATCATCACAATAAATGAGACTTCTTTGTACCCATCAAAGATAGATGTGATTGAAGGATGGTTGAGGCCAATATCTGTGATAAATATCCATAATTTCTTTAGATTAGCTGGGTATTATGATCGAATTTTGCGAAATTTCCCATGATTATCAAACACTCTAACCAAGATAACTCGTAATAGAGTCACGTTTTCTTAGAATGATGAGTGTGAAGAGAGCTTCAAGAAACTAAAAAGGATGCTTATCACTTCCCTTTTACTCCCACTACCCACAAGTGGAGGACTATTCATGGTATTAAATGATGCTTAAAAGAAGGGATTGGGTTGTGTGTTAATGCAGAATGGAAATGTCACACTATGCTTTAAAGGAGTTGAATGTTCATGAGTAAAACTACTCAACACATGATCTGCAGTTGGTTGCAGTGATGTTCAATTTGAAAATATTTCAGAATTATCTATTTGGGGAGAAGTGTGAAATATATACAGATCACAAAATCCCCAATTATATATTCACATAGAAAGAGTTGAATATTAACCAATGAAGATGGTTAGAGATTATTAAATACTATGAATTTTCAATCCACTACCATCCAAGTAAAGAAAATAAAATGACAGATTCTCTAAGTAGAAAGGATCCATCAATTCTATCATTTATGGTAATTGATAGGGATTCAACCTTATTATATTTGGAAGGGATGGATATATGAATCATAAAGGATGTAAAATCATAAATACTTTCACAAATGATTGTTCAACCAAACCTTATAGAGTAGATGAAGGATGCTTAAAGAGATAATGTGGGAATTCAGAAGAAAGGGGAAACTATAGGAAAATGGAATCCCTTAGAGGTCAATGTTAATAAAATAAGAGTTGTGATATTTGGGTCAAGATAATGTGAACCATCAAATCATGAGTTAAAGAAGGAGTTATTGGATGACGCACATAGCTCAACCTGCTCCATCCACCTAGGAAGCACATTGATGTATCAAGATCTCTAAAAGCACTATTGGAATCATAATATGAAGAAGGAGATATTATAATATTTATCAAGATGTCTTGTATGTCAACAAGTGAAAGGATAAAGGAAAAACATCCAAGGGGATGATGAAACAATTACCCATACCCACATAGAATTGTGAAAAATAACTATGAACTTTGTCACTGGTCTTTTGAATACATCAAGAGGGAATAATTCTATATGGGTTGTGATGGATCGTCTTACAATTACACACTAAATTGTGATTTGAGATTATTTCTAACTTGATAAAATTAAAAGGATATACATTAGAGAAGTGGTTAGGCTGCATAGAACACCACTATCGATTTTATGAAATTGGGATCCAAGATCTACCTCTAAGATCATGAAGAGTATCCAACACACTCTAAATATTGAGTTAAATATCATCAAGGAATATCACCATCAAACTAATGGATAATCTGATAATAATATCCTAACACTTGAGAATATATTGAGAACTTTCTCAATTGAATTCAAAGGATGATGGGATGAACATATTCCTCTGGTCGAGTTCTCTTAAAACAATAGTTTCCACTCAAGCATCCAAATTAATCCCTATCAACCCATTTATGGGAAGAGGTGAAGAACACATACATGTTATGATGATGTTGGAGAATGAAAACTGGTAGGTCCTAAAATGGTCAAGAAAATGGTGGAAAAGGATAAAACCATTCAGCATCAAATCGAATCTACTTAGATTTGACAGACGAGGTATACTAATAGTCATCAATGAGACCTAGATCTTGATGTTCCATGGAAGAAAGTGATGATATTTTATAGGAAGTTAAAGCTTAATCAAAGATACATCAATCCCTTTGATATCCTTGACTGCATCGGAGTAGTGGCCTACCGACTAGCACACCCACCTAACTTATCTCAAGTACATGATGTATTCTTTGTATCCCTCTTGAGATAGTATATACTAGACCCATCACTTATACTCTATCTAGAGGTGGTAATGTTTGAGAAATATCTCTCATATGAAGAGTATCTAGTGAATATATTAATCATAGAGACAAAGTTATACAGAATAAGACAATGCTCCTGGTAAAAGTGTTGTGGAGAAACCACCAGTTGGAAGAAGCAATGAGTGAACTAGAGTAAGTGTGGAAAAAGAGTTACCCCATCCATTTTAGTGTGGGAAATGAAAATTTTGATGGTGAAATTTATTAGGGGGGGGGGGAAGATTGTAATGACCCAAATTGTTGTAAATAAAATTTCCCTTGTGATTTAATTAAATATATTATTATATAATATAGTTATAGAAAACATGTGAACATATTTTGTTTGATCAAATCCCCTAAAATCTAAATTAAAATTAATTATATTTACCATAAATAATAAATCCATTGAATAGTGATCACATGATTAATATAAATACAGTGTTTCAACAAATCTAATTGATACATAAAAAGGAAGTGATGGAATCAACCATAAGGATCATACACTATAAATCCCATTTATCAGATATTATAAGGGAGATAGAATCACTAATAGTATTCCTTTACAAAGACTATGATTATATCCAATAACTTAAAAATGAGTTAAACCATTTATATGAGAAGTTCAAGCTCATCAAGATCACAACCCAAACCATGTACGCTAAAAAATCCCATGAAAGTATCACCACTACACACCTTACTCTTAGGGATTTTTCTGGTGTATTAATGATATATGTATTAAGGCCCAAGAAATTTGAGTATGTAAATTATTTTTTATATAATAATGAATATATTTTCATCCTATTATTTCTACTTTATAAATGCTTTTTTATTTTTATAAAATAAAACCCCAAAAGTATTTTTGGGTAATATTCAAATTCAATTAAGGAATTCATTTTGATGAATTAATAGATTTTTGAAATATATTATATAATAATAAAATATTATTATTAAATTGTTTTTATTAAATATAAATTATCATATAATTTTTATGAATTCAAATGTAGTTTTTATAAGGGTCCAAAAATTGTTATTTTCAAAAAACACCTCCTCTCAATAAATGTTGATTATTATTTTAAAATATAAATGCAAATATTTTTAAAATTATTTATATAAAATTAATATTTATTTTCGAACCATAATGTCAAAATTATCCAACAGTGATTGTTTTCATAATTCTCTAAGACAATCGAATTTTTAAGTAAAAATTAAATACCTTATAAATATAATTTGTGTATTATGAAATCATAATGAATAAAAGTGAAGTAATAAATACAATAAATGTGATAAATAACCAAATATATGTTTTCCATTTAAAATAGTGTGATTTTATGTTCATTTTATTAATTTTATAAATCCATTATGAATCCTCCAAAAGCATTAATATATTTTAATGTTTTAAAATCTTTTATTTAAGAGAATGACTCACTTATACATACAAAAGGGTGTTTTTAATTTTTTACCTTGGACTTATAAAATAATGTAAACCTCTCCCATTTGGAAAAAACCATGGGAAAAACCATGGTATAGTTTGTGGTGTTGGTTGTTTTATTAAAGAGTCCAAAGACTATATTTGAGAAATATTAAAGAAATCACCACTCATTTCCTATATTAACCCACCCAAGACCCCATTTATCTTCCCAAAAAATACATGGATAACATCCTTACTTTTCAATTATCTATCTGGAGTCCTCATATGGTTACCATGAGATCTTAAGAAGCTCCTCTCAAGCATTTTGAATCACACACTCAATTAAGGGATTGTCACCTTCTCTTCTTTATTCAAGTTTATTTATTATATTATGACTTATATTTACAATTCCTAACATTGGGATATATATTTACATATTAATATCACTTACTATTTTATTAAAAAAATGATAAGATATCATTTTCTCTCTTATCAATTCATTTTATGAATTTTTATGTGATGTTGTTATGATGCCGAAATTTCACCAAGATTTCCCATGTAAAAACAATTGTGTAGTGAATACCATACCCATATTATATAAATGGTGTTCAACTTTATACAATTATACCTCTTTGAATTTGGAATTACATTTATTTTTTCTAATCTCTATGTTCTTGGAATAAAATTTCTTGATAAATGATTCCATGTTTTATGATCTATGTGTCACACATTAGCATGAGAATGAAATGAATATGACGGGCGAACTCGAAATGATATATCCCTCTAGTGATTTGGATAATGTTTAGTATTATGAGACATCATGTTGGGACATTTAGTTAACATGATTCCTTTGTGGTACCTTTTATAGCATGATGACTTAGCAGTTAGACTCAACCTATATTTAAGATGCTGTGTTTTAAGATGTTTCCACATTTACCATGTTATGATTATCATGATACATCATGTAACATTGTTAATGTTTATATTTCATACTATTTTGGGCCCCATTTATATGAATATTGTCTAACATGTGTCACATTACTCCATGTTCATTCCCTTAATAGACTTTATAGCTCACCCCTTTCTTATGAATGTCTCCAGGTTATCCTGTGCAATTTTAAAAGATATGGAATTTTAGAAGCATATTAATGATGTTTTTAATAATGTTTTCGTATCCCATGTTCGAAATTTTATGATATAAACCTAACTACCAAATACAATAGACTTATCAATATTCCAAGTTTTTATGTGTACTTATATGTAATGAATCAAATTTTAATGTGAAATAACGAGTAGAGTTGTTATAAATAATCCCAAGATATTATTACACTCGTGAAAATAGTATAAAAACCTTATCTAGCACTATAATAAACATAATTATAAATACCTTCATATATAAAGCTAAAAATAGAATATAACAAGTATCTAACTAATATAAATTATTTTGAAAATTAAGTTTCATGACCTAGGTTCTTTTAAACAGATAATTCTTGAGACTAGTAACCCTAGATAGCTTTATCATAAAAATAAAATGAAGCTTAGACTCTAAAATAATAACAATAAATTTACCATTTTTTGAGAAGATAACATTATTCCAATCTTTCCAACACTAGAATATTTCTATAAAGATAAAACTTATTCATAAATTATGAAATAAACGTGATGCACACATGTGATTTAAAATATACTCAATGAAATAATTACATTCATAGGCATGAAAGGAAATATAGTTATCCTCATCAAACATAAATAAAACATGGGAATGTAATGAGAAATAAATAAATAAATGATAAATAGTATCTTATACTAGGTTAGAAAAGGGATAATAATATATTTAATAGAGAAAAAATTGAGATATCTTACCAGGGAAGACAATTTATCTCAAGACAACAACCACATAACAAAACCATGATTTGGATTAATTGAAAACCCACAATAAGTCATATTATATTTAAGATTATCACAAATATATAAATTAAAGATAGTGAACTCTATATTAGTGGTATTAAATATCCCACTTTTCTAATATACATGGTAGAATCAGTAGATTCCAAAAGAAGAATATCTTTTTTATCTCAATTATTATTAGGGTAAAGGTTATTCCCAATGATCTGGGTATTTTTTTATTATATCTTTTTGATAGAGTTTCTATGTAGAGAATGAAAATCATTAACAAAAATGATGACCCATAATCAATGAAAAGTTATTACAGTTTAAAAGGACAAGAAAATTCCAAATCTTATATCTCTTGGAAAATAAATTATTGATATTACAAAAAATTGCGTTCATATACTTGATGTTGGGAAAACCTACAAAATATTTGAAAAGAATAATATTAATGTTTATGGGAAAGAATAAAATATTTTAATTTCATCCCTTTCTAATAAATATTTAAAATGAGTTATGGGTACTAAATTAGTGAGTAGAATTTGTAGAAAACTCTATGATATCCATGAGTGAGATAAAAAAGTCAAGGTGTCATGAATACAAACATGTCATGTCCAATTTGAGGATATCCAATTGAGGGAAGATAAATTATCAAATGATTTATTCATTTGGGTGAACAATAATTTTCACTTTATTTAATTTTTTTGGATATTTTTTTAAAGACCCTACCATCATAAATAGATTGATGGAAATTTTATAAAATAATTATGAAACCAATTTTTTCCCATGAGGATAGTGTTTTGGATGAGTTTTCCACTGATAAGGTCATAAATATCTTTATTTATTATGAGATTAGTATAGGTGAATCCCTGAGAAAGAAATATAATTATGAAAATGAGACTTTATTTAATATTCAAAAGGTTTTAGACACTTTTAACCAAAGAGATACCATGAGAAGGAAATAGATGTCTGAGATAATTCCATGAATTTAAAAGAGTTCATATCATTTTTATATAAAGGAATTGTTTAAGGAAAAGGTAAATTCAAAGGAAAACTTCATTTTATGAGTTTCAATTATAGAAGGATAAGTAACTTTTCAGGTAGTTTCCCCAAGAAATAAAAATGAGATGGAGTCAAATATTTACTTAATATATCATCTAGGAAAAGCATGGTGTCAGGAAATCAAAGTGGACGAAAATAATTTAAAGACAAGGGAAATGATTGTTTTAAAAATAAAAGAAATTTTATCTCAAATCATGATATGTATCCTTTTAATGTATATAGTGTGAGAGAAGAATATGAATCAATGAATGAAATTCCACAACTATTTATGACTTAATAAAAACATTTTAATGATATATCTAGTGAAAAATTTGTAGTGATAAATATAAGATCAATGATGATGGAACCCATGGAATTTTAATTATGGATATAGATTTTAGTAAGCTTAAAACAAAACAATAATCATAAAAAATAAAACAAATCATTGAAAAATGAAAATGGGTTTTTAAGAAACTGTAATGATGAATTAACTACCTAGGTTATTTCTTGGATAGAAATGATTCTTATAAAAAATATGAATGATCTCAATGAAATACTTGAAACAAGAGAAAAGATTATTGATATTAGTATAGTGAATTTGTTAATTATAATGAAGAGGGGAAACATATTTAGGTGAAGTTGGTTGAATTTGAAAATTACAAGAGAAAATCTAAATTTGAATTTTAGAATTTAGTCAAGGAAATTAGAGAATATTTAAAACTATTTAATATGGTTGTTTTTTTCTAATAAATACCTTGTTTATGGTCCTATTATACCATGAAAAATTATATTTGACAGTTAAGATTGTGATAAAAATTGTGGTAGTCGTGAAAAGAAAATGAATAAGGGGATTATTTTACCAAATAAAGGCAAAAGACCCATTGCTACATTAAGTGATTGTGCTGAAAGTCAAAAATTAGTTAGGAATGGATGAAGAAATATATTGTTGCAAATAAAAGGTAAAAAACAATATGAATACGTAGATTACTAAGAATTAATATGTTTTCAATACCCAATAAGGTTAAAATTTAAATATAAATATTTGAGAATATTTTTAGGAGTAATATTTTGAAATGAGGAAATTTTAGTTTAAAGGAATGTGTTAGTTTCAAAGAATTTATAAACACAAAGCATATTTTCTTTTATATAATATGTCACTCCCTAAATCAAGGAGAGAATTTGAATGAATAGAGAGATAATATAAAGATAATAAAGGCCAATCGAGGGTATGTTTAATAGAATAGGTGGTATTAATGAATTTTATTGATTATATA
Organism: Viscum album; assembly: GCA_963277665.1. Classification (NCBI taxonomy): domain Eukaryota; kingdom Viridiplantae; phylum Streptophyta; class Magnoliopsida; order Santalales; family Viscaceae; genus Viscum; species Viscum album. The sequence goes on from OY728130.1 coordinate 412,460,221, forward strand.
GAGTTAATTAGTGGAAGGTGTAGTCAATGCAGAAACACTAAAAATATGTTTCTTATATTGTTACAAGAGAAATTAAATTTTAATAAAAATAAAAATATATTAATAAGGGGATTATTCAAGAGAAATCCATGGAGATTGAGGTGGATTATATAGTAGTGATAGGTGTAAAACTAGGGACTCTTAATTGAGGTTCTCATCACATATTATCAACAATAAACATATTATAAAACACATCTAAAGACTTGATAGAGTAGATTTTATTTTCCAAAATGAACAATACATTAGTTTTAAAGAAGTTAAAAGAACTAAAATTAGTTAAAATACATTTAAATCAGTTGATATTCCCTTTATCAAAGTGTTGAGACACAATCCATTGAGTGTATCTTAACTTTATTATAACGAGTATGTAGTGATATTTGAGAAGATTGGATATGTAATTAGGATAATTATTAATAGAAATATCATCATTAAGGGACAATGAATGAGTGAAATTTTTCCAGAATTATAATGATAAAAACACTTTCTTTGGGATTTTCATGGAATATATTGAGATTTAGCATATAATACATATCCATTTAGGTCAAAAAGTCATTTAAAAACTTGTTAAGTAGAAAGTTTTTTGGGATTTATCCGAATTAAATTGTAAAATAATGAACACATGTTATTTTTATTACAAAGGAAAAATGATTAAAAAAATCCATAATCTAGTATAAGTTAAAACAAATAATCCTCTTAAAATTATACACTTAGATGTATGTGGTCCTGAAATTTTTAATTTAACTAACAATGATAAGTATTCTATTACTTTTATTTATGATTATCCTCATATGACTTATGTTCATTTAATTTTAATTAAGTAAAAATCCCTTAATAGGTTTAAGAAGTCTAAAATACGAATTGATAATATAATTTTATGAGATATATAATTTTTTTATTGGAAAATGGAACTGAATACATGAATGAATTATTTGAAGCATATTATGAGAAACATTGGATGAGTCATGGGTATAATACTCCATAAACACCCTAATATAATGAAGTTTTTGAAGTAATAACTAGACTTTGGTATACATGATAAGTACTATATTATTATATCATGTCACTTTAAAATAATTTTGGGGACATGATATTAAAATAACTATATATATAATTAATCAGTTATTATTTTATCCAAATTAAATAAAAATGCATTATGAGGTATGGCTTGAAAAGAAAATATTAATATGAATATTTTGATATTATTTGATAATCCACATTATATAATTTTTTAAAGAATATATTTGATGAAAGTTTTATATTAAATCGAACGAGGGAATGCTTCTTAGATATACACTTACTGATACAAGTTACCATTCCTATAATAATAATTTAAATAATATTTTCCATATATATTTTGTTATTATTTTAGAAAAGCAATATTTATTATTAACATTGTTTCAAATTGGATATGAGATTGAATGACATTGAGAATAATGTTACGGAAAATAGGTGAAATATTTGATTACATTATATATATTTTTAAATTTCCATTGTTGATTTTGAAATTTATAGTAATTATGAATTCCCAAAATAAGTAGGAAATAATTTTATAATGATGATGTTAAATATAATTTTTTTAGAAATATTAATCATATTTTCTAAAATTCACAAGAAAAATAAAAACCATTTATGAAGAATTGAATTATGAAGATTGGATTAAAATAATGGAGGAAGTGTTGAATTAAACTGAGAATAATAACACTTGGGAGTTAGTTTCACATCCCAATGGATAGAAAATAACAAAGAGAAAATGGTTTTTTTGATAAAAATTAATGATAAGGTGGAAGTAACTCCAAAAAATGCTTTTATTAAATGAAAATGATACTCTCAAATTGATGGTATAGACTTTTATGAGAATTTTTCTCTAGTTCCAAGGATTTAAATGATTTGTATTTTTCTTGTGATATGTTTTAAAGAAACATAAATGTATTAGAAAATTTATGTGAAGTCAATATTATTTAATGGTGAATTTAAAGAAGAGGTATACATTTAATAAGCAAATGGTTTTAAAATTGATGGTGATAGTTCTCGAGTTTTTAAACTAAAGAATACTTTATATGGGATTAAATAAATTCCAAAATTATGTTTTTTAAAGTTGAAAACAGCTTAAGGAAAATGAAATTATGAAAATTCATGGTGGATAACAATCTTAATATCAATTGAGATGATATAAACTCACTCACTATGATTGTATATGTTGATAATAGCATTTTTACTACAAATAAAGAAAATACTTGTGATTCATTTTCTACCAAAATGATTTTTTTAAAATGTCAACCATTGGAAGGATGATATTAATTTTGGGTTTGAAAGTCATGGAAATATTATATTCAATATTTCTTTCATAAGATAAGTATACTTAGGAGTTATTGAAATTGTTCAAAATGGAAAAATCAAAATATCTTTCTACCCCTATCGCACTTAGGACCAAATTATCCTTGTATGAATATGGAATGAGTTTAGTTAAAAGGTAATTTTGAAGGATTATCAAAAAAATATTGTACTTGAAAACTTTTAGAATTGGAATTGTGCACGTCGCAACTCATTATTCATGATTCAAAATTAATCATATGGAGTCACATATTATAGAAGTTAAAAAAAATAATACCCTACATCAAAGGATCTCTTAATTATGACATTATATATGATAAATATTTAGGTTTATATTTTTACTATTATTCCAATGTGAATTGGGCACATAAACATTGGTGATATAAATTCAATGGTGGTGAATTTTTATTATAGGAAGGTGTGTTGCATGATACTCTAAGAAAAACAATTAGTCACACTAAGAACAACAAAAGCAGATCATATGGTGAAATCATAATCCACAAATCTAATGACATGGATTACATCATAACTTGAAGACATATAGGTGAGTTATTTATTCCATTGATGACTGTTTGTGACAATAAAAGTGCAATCAATTTATCAAGGAATATGGTATAGAATTTGTAGTCAAAGAATATTTAAATTTTAAGTACCATGTTGGTTGGTTCTATTTGTTGTCAGTATATCAACTGGAAGAAAATTAAATATATGGTGAAATTCGGTGATAATGAAGATCAAAATGAATATGAAAAATACTATTCTCATAATTAATGGAAAAGGAAACTAAGTTTATTCCATTTTTAATTATTGAAAATGGAGATGGATATGATGTTTTTTCTTGGAACTATCATTGAAATAGATTCATAATTACAAAATATAAAAATTATTATTTCTAAGTTGGTTTGAATGGAACCATGGAAAGTTATATAAATATAGAAGGATGAATCACTATAGACTATATGCTTTAAATGTGTTAGAAGAGCTGGTTATTATAAAATTTAATGATATTTGATTGAAAAAGTAATAAGGATGACTGAAGGAGTGAGAATCCTTCCTTGAATTATTAAGTATAAAAAATACTAAAATTATTATAGAATATATTTCAGATGGATATACTATAATGATGATTGGAAGATAGATATTAATGAGGTAGTGGAGGTTCATTAAAGTATTCAAAGTTGATTGATCATATACTGATTTTTTTAATTGTGGTGAAGATATTTTGAGTCATTCTAATATTCTCTATATTCATTTAAATTATTTTTAAATGTTTTAGAGTAGCTAAAAATTATTTCAGAAGGTTTATAGTGGAACTAATATATATTGATATTATCATTGGAATTTGCAGGTTTAGATTGAAAATTTGAAAAAGGAATTCTATATATATATTTCACTCTATAAAACAATAGATTAAATGGAAAAGGAAATTCATATGTAGGAGTAATTATGTTTCAGAATTAAGAATCATCAAGAAGTGTGAACTAAAATTGGAAAATGAAGTTTATGTATAAAAGTAACTATGAATCAGATTATTGAGAAAATGGAAAAATCCCAAATTTTCCAAATAAAATATGATAAAATTATTGAATATGTAAAGGTAAATCAATAGTATATCCAATATATTAAATTGTTTATAAATTTATGTAAATGTAACTCGACATTAAAATAGAAGAAATCAAAAAAAGAAAAATTTGTGTAAAAGTAAATATGGTCATACATAAGAGTATTTCCTATATAAGAAGTCAAAATATGGTAAAGGAGAAATTCCCATTGTGATATATTTGTTTTTATTTTTTTACTAAAGGATTATTCCTTTTAAAAAATATGATATTTCTAGAAGTTTTTTTTCTAGAAGATATGTTTTAAAAATTAAATCAAATGATGTCAAAACGGTTCTCTATTATATTGAAACATCACAATTAATCAATGGGGTTTTAATTCAATATTATAATATAGTATTCAAACTATGAAGAAAAAGACTACTCCCTAAAGAATACTGAGGATGAGATATGATTTGAAGATGGTTCTATGAATTCAGTCATAGCCATTTCATGAGAAGTAGGATATGTCATAGTGATTAATGGGAATATAGATCCCAAGATATTACCATATCCTGATATGATATGCTATTCCATAATTAAATCCCTCTATATAAGCATGCATTCTAGTTTATATATAATTAATAATCATGATTTTCATGGAATTTTTTAATGCAGAAACAATTATGTGTTATCATGTAGACATGGAGTGCATCAAATATCGTAGAGAAGATGATTCATGATAATTCATCATATCACATTAGTTTAAATGATTGTGTTTTATTTATTAGTTTAAATGATATTTGAATGAAGGATAATAATTGTAGGATATTATTGACTAGTTTAAAAGATAAGGATCCTTTCTCTAAGATTCAAGTATATTTCCATATTGAAATATGGACAAAATACATTGTTTTGATTTTGTAAAGGTATAAAGGATTACTGAACGTACAAGAAAAGTATAGAGAGGCAGTTATCTAATGCTACAATTCATGAAAATAATACATGTTTATTTAATAAATAAGGAATATAAAACTTATAGAAATAAAATAACCTATGCATTAAAGTAGGAGAAGGAGAATAAGAAAGAGACTCTAAGATATATCCATTGATATTTATGATTTATCCAATGATATTCTAATATCATGGATGCTAAAGAAGAATATTAATGTTGAAGAGTTACTTGATTGAAGATCCTAATAAAATATATTTGAAGGATACAATTTATGTTCATGTTGTACCATAAGATAGAAGTATCTATAGACCTATTCATTGACGATGAAGATCATAATATTGCGCTGAGGTGACATCCCGAGACGAAGGGTAATCTTGTTTGGTAGTTGGTTGAAAGAGTTTATTTACACAAGCGATATACAATATAAATAAACAAGTTAAGACACTATAAATTGGTCTAATAAAACATAAATATCCTCTCAATAGTTAATAGGGGATTTGGGAGATAAACTATTGTGTTCACTTGCAAAATATAATAGATACATGTATATTAGACTTGACCTGAATGAAACATGGGTTAGGTACCCACATTGAGACTAAGATTTGTAATAAATCTATGTGATTTTCTTTCTTACTTTATCTCATGCATGTAGTGTGAATTGTTTTATGGAAATCATGATTTGATCCATGTATTATCTTAACTAATTAAATAGGTACAAATATTTTGAGGGAATTTTAAAATGATAAAATAATTTAGTAAAAAGGTCTCACTAATACCTCCTCTTAGGTGATTGTATAGTCCTATTGATGTATAAAAAGTGATATTATATCCAATAAAGTTACATTTAATTAGATATAATAACATTCATAATTGTAATTATATGATAAATATTGTGTGTATATTTGAAAAAGACTAAGAATTGCCTCAGATATAATATTAAATTCTTATCTATATTTATGAAAACATGTATGTTTCAACTACATACTTAAAGAATGGGAATAAAATAGATACAAATAATTTGAATAAGAGATCAAAGGAAAATGTGGGTAAACTACTAATTAAAGGAAATCAAAGTGGCTGCTCATCTATTAAATATGTTTACAATTGTGATGAATGGAATTCAAGATGTGATAAATGTGTGTTTTGTGAATCACTAATTAATGTCTATTATGAAATTGCGGAGTATTTAAAAATGATTTATATTGATGTTATTACATTTATATTGGATCATTTCAAGGGATTACAGGGTTAAAATACATTTTTTTAATTAGAGGAAGATATAATATATAAAGAAATAATTAAAAATGGAGATGTGTAAGAATATCATCAATGCACCAGATACCAAGAGTATATTTTTTAATTAAATAATGAAAATAACAACCTATATGATTAAAATTTTCAAGTATAAATTGATGGGAATGCTAAGGAATGTAATGCTGGTGAAGAGAATATCCATGCTTTGGAAGAAAATCGCAAAAATACTATTAATGTTATGGTTACCCAATTGTAGTTTAAAGAAAAAATAATTAAGGTCCTTGATAAGTCATTGAAATAAAGTAAAAAATACAAAGATTATCATAATATTAAAATGTAGAAATAATGTGATGATATAATAAAATAAATGGATGTTTAGAAACATATTCTTAATATGAAGTGTCTTGAAATTAATGTTAAATTGATAAATCTTAAATAATTTCAACCTAAAACTTCACATGATACTAATAATAAAAATTTGATATCTTGAATTTTTTGATAAGATAATTGTATCCATAAGACTGTTATTAATAGAAATAAGTTCCTGAGTTCATTTTAAGATCAATCCACTAAATTTTCATGAAAAAAGGTTACCCATTTCCTAGAAAATTTTTATGTACTAATGTTATTTTATATGTTTCTACTAGTTACAAATATAAATATAAAAAAATATCAGTGAATAAAATATTAATAAGGATACCATAACTTCAATGGCATTTTTGAGCATGCACAAGAAGATAAGATCCTAAATAAGGGCCCAATAAACTAGTGTTTATACTCAACAATTTGAAACCAAAGTGAAGAGAATAATATTAATTATCCGTTTATGGCATTGTTAAAGGTGTGGGAATAGGTCCCTTGAATATCATATTTATTTAAATTTTAGAAGTTTATACTAGGACTAGATAAATAGCGATAAAATATGAATCATATAATAATTCTTCTATAAAGAAGAAATGTTTAAAAAAAAGAGAAACCTATTCATAAAGAACATATTTGAATGTATTGAAAACTTTTATAAGGAATGAATCAAAGCTGGAAACAGTAATGATTAGTGATAGTATAAATAAAATATTCACAAACTGTAATATATCAATAGAATATTACCCAAAAAATAAATGTTAAAGAAAAGGAAAGGTTAGTCTTCCTTGGGGTATACATTAGAGAAGAGTGTTGATAAATGTACTCACAAGAAAAACATTGTGAAAGATGTCATACCAACAAAGAAGAGATTATTCTACGATGGATGAAAGGGTAACATCATTGGCCATTATGAATTTTATATGAATATCAAGCCTAGAAAAAGCAAGATAGATCAAATAAAAGAATTAATCCAGGAAATAAAAAAAGGATTGGTTTGGTGGAAGACATCTCAGAAGATAATTTGGGGAAGTTACCTATAAAGTGTAACAAAAATGATGACAATAAATCATATGCAAAATTCATGAAGTATGTGAATGTGAAAAAAGAATTATTTACTATTTTTTTGGTTAAATTGGAATTTTATATAATGTAATATAATACCAAGAGAATAGAATCATGAAATAAGTAATTCCACATGAATAAGAACTCAAATTTCTTAAGAGGTTGTCTAACATTAGTAATACAAGAACTCATGATATATTATATTGGGGGCTCCCATATCATGGATCATGTTAATAAGAATATAACACATAAGAATATAGATGAGAAGGACAATATGACTATGATTAAGATAGAGACTCATTTAAATAAATTTATAAGATAATGTATAAAGAGTTCACACAAATTTAGAACAAAAAAGAAAGGAGGATCTTGGTTGAGAGTAAACTCTCAAATTTTTTTATCTCATTAAGCGGAAATAATTTCTACATTATTCCCATATCTATTTGATTGTGTTTATGTGCATGGAATTGAAATTGATGAATTAAGTGGGTGAAATAGTTGAGTTATGTAATTGCTATATAGTAGAATAAGACATCTATCATGTATAGAGTAATAATTCATTGTATCACTTTGAAGTGGTACAAACCACGGTGAAGATTTATGGAGTGGATACATTAAGGGTGATATGAAAATAATATGAGAGATCTATAAGAACCGTATCACTTTATATTGAAACCTAAAGTCATTAAAAATCTTAAAAACTAAATATTGAGGTATGATATTCACATATATTCACACTTAATCCAATTTAATATAATCTTATTTTAGAATCATTTTTTTTGAAATAAGTAGGGATATAAATCTATACACTTGAATGTTTTAAGGTATTTTTTGAAGATTAATGAAGGTATATGGGTGAGAAAATACTTGAATATCCCCTAAAACAAGGAAACTATGATTGGTATCACATTTTAATCATTTTATAGAAAACATTGATGTCTAGATTAATTAATATTACTTTATATATTGAGAACTAATCATGTAAACTTAAAGTTGATAAATTTGTGGCTCATTATATGTGAAATTTGATGTCATCATTATAATTCACCATGTTTTTAGAATGTGTATTATTTATATAATTTATATGTTTATAATTCTAATCTTTTTTTCCAATATGGTAAAAAATTGAAGTAAATTAGGAAATTAGTCAGACAAGATAGTAATTATACCAACACCATTTTAATCATTCCTAATAAGAAATTATCATAAAATAACATGAAAATAAGTATTACACACCATATATTATTAACCATTATGGACTAGTATATCCACTAAAAGTGCATAAATTAAAAGGAAATAATAAATAAAAATAATTAAATCTTTAAGAGTAGAAGATCTCTTGCAACATCTTCACCTTTGCTGATCACAAATAGCTAATGAAAACCTATAATGAGGAAGAAAATCATGGATAGATAATTCATATTGTTTGATATAAAATTTAAACTAAGGAAATGTGAAGTGTTAATGGAATAAGTTAAAAATGATTATAAATAGTAACAAAATATGGCCATTGAAAATATTATCATTTTAAATATAGTCATTTAAAATATAGTCGTTGTAAATATGGTTGTTGAATATATGGTCATTTTTTATATGGTCAGTGGATATATATCTAAAAGGAATACTAAAGTCATGTATTGTTAAAAAAATATAACTCACAATGAAATAAAAATATGATATTAAAATATTATAAAAATATATACATATTTACTTGTTACATATAAATATAAATATTATTATTGATAAAATATGATATTATATATATATAAATTAAATATAATTTTTCAATATAAATGGACTAGTAAAATTTAATTTTAGAATATAATTATTTAATAAATGGTATTCATTAAAGTGTATTTTCTAATAAGGGTTACCTTTTATTATTAAATAAAATATTTATTATTTTGTTAAAAATTAGTTCCCAAGTTTAAATTTAAAATGTTAAAATTTAAAAAAAAATGGTAAACGACTTAAAACATTTTTAAACCATGTTTATAAAGTCTTGGTTGTGGTTTTATTGACCCAAACTCACCCCACACTCAATTATTATGAAATTATAGATTAATTGACCTAGTATTATTGTAATGATATCATCGAAATGTAAAGTGTATTCCCAAAAGTTTCTTTTTCATCACTTATAAAATGGGATCGCATATACCCCTCTATTTTTACACTTAACATTAAAATTTCCATTAAACCTATGCCAAAAATTCCTCTAATAAAATTAATTTTAGCATCCTTAATCCCTTAATCTCTATAATTTGTCTTATAGAAGTATTACCTTTTTCATAAACATTGCTTATTAATATTACTCTTCCAAATATTATATTGATAGAGATAATATTTTAATTATTTCAAATGTTTATTTCAATGACTTAATATCCAAAAAAGTATCAATTTGAGATTAATTTCGTATATTTTAATTATATTTTATGTTTATTTGAGCTTAAATGTCAAAATTGATTAATTATGGAATATTAAATATTTTTCAATTCTTCATTTTTGTAAGAATAAATTTTCAAATATTTATCCAAATTTAATAAATTATTTTTATACTTCCTTTTTAGTGGAATTAAACTTCTTCATGTAGACTAACTATTAATTTGAACTTCAAGGGGCTCAAATAAACCATTAAATGTAGTCATTATTTTTTTACCGACTATCTCAAGATACATGAAAGAAAATGAGGTGATTAAAGTTGGATATGAAATGGGAATCAATTTTACATGTGAAAATAAAATTTTATGGATAAATTATCTCATTAATGAAGCCTTTTCATGCATAAAATTAGAGAAAGATGAATTGTCATTTTGGCCAGAAAAAGTGATCTTTAGTAAATAAGGAATAACTTATTTTAAATGTATACAAAATATTTAAAATTTTGTGGGTAGATAAAAAAAACTCCCAAAAAAGTATAGAAAGGAATATTAGAAAATTCGGCCATCTATTTGGAAGAAATGATGAAAAGTTCTTAATGACAGATTGTTGAGAAGAAATTTTCTACTATGCCTTTTCTATTTTCATTGTTTTATAATGGCTTCCTCTTCCCCCGTATTATTAGCTACCCTTAACTTTTAGGTGTAAAATTATGTGTGATTTTGTAAGGATAGGTTTTAAATTTTATAATTATTGAGATATTGGACTTCATGTAATAAAATCCTTTTCTCTTCTACTAATTTGGTTTAAATAATATAATAGTGGTTTTTATTGTCAAGTTTGATTTTATTTAGTTTCATATTGTTTTATTGCTTTTTTCTTTTGTCAATGATCATTTTCTAGCTCTAACAGTTTTTAGTTTTTATATGATTAAATATAGAAGGTCTTAGTGGTAAAGTAATCAGTGATCATCAGTACATGTGGGATGGGTAGTGGACAATTTTGATTGTATGGGATAAATAATAACCGATTGGGAATTGACTAAGTCAATTGAGAGTATTAACTATAACTCTATCACACATTGGAAGGATGGTAGACCCAGATATGATTTTAGAATGGTTTAATCTCACCATCATTATTTAAACTAGAGAGTGAGTGTTGTGACTATAAAATCTCCCTTTAATGAGCTTAGTAGAAGAGGATTTGATAACAAGGAACTTGGATAACATGGAAATTAGAAAACTAACCTTAAATGATCACCCTTTTCATATCACTATTTTTAATCAGTTATATCATAAATCTCTTTTCAAATGTCTTGTTTCATTGTTTTACATTATTTACAAAATAAAAAAAATTCACAAATGTCCATTTCTATAATTTTAAGTGAAAAAATTGATTATCATGCACTTCTCTCAATAGAAAACTAACGATTAACATTATAATAAATTTTCTATTTCATGAAACACTCAATATTAAACTTTTTATTATGATTTAGGCGATATAGGTGCTTAAATTAAAGTATTTTTAACTCATTATACACTTCTTTTCATATGGGTTTCTTGAAGCCTATAAGAGTGGTGGTACAACTTGAAAATAATTCCATGGTTTTCTAACTAGGTGTTTTGGAAGATATCCTTGTGAAAGTTAAAGATATGCTATTCCAAAATGACATCTATGTGTTAAACATGGAATAATATTGGCTACCATCACAATCACCCATAATTTTTTGGATAACTTTCTAAAAAATGGCCAAAAAATCATTGATGTTCATGAAGGAACAATCACAATTATGTTTGGAGATAATAAACAATAATAGTTTTTACTCTATAAGGCTCCCTTTGGATGATCACTCACTCTTTGAACACTACCATGAAGAGGTTACTGAAATAATTGAAGAATCAGGTATGTGAAATCAATTTTTAGACCTCGAAGATCGCCTTCCCATTTCAAATATCCCCGAACATGTGAGTGCCTAAAAATTCATAAATTTTGATTACATGTGGGAAGAATAGGAAATATATGACTTATTTGATGATTTATTAAGTAATGAAAAAGTTGATATCATTTATAATACAATGAAGATTAAATCCTGGGAAGTGGGGAACCTCAATTTAATCTTATACATTCAAAATCCTCCTATTATATAATTAAAACCAATTCCCACTAATTTGAAATATGTGCACCACATGGAAGGATATAAGTTTCATGTGATAGTTTAAAATAATCTATCTGAAACACCATAAAATTATTTAATAGTGATTTTCAAATAGAATATATAGTAAATATGGTGGATCTTAGGTGATAACCCATGAATAGACTCAAAAATATTCTCACATAGAATTCAATATAACGGGATTCCAAATGTCTAAGATAGCCCTAAAGGAGGATGAATCCCACCATGGTGGAGGTTATGAAAAAGGAGATCGAGATGCTCTTGGAAGTATATCATCTATCTTATTTCAAATTCTCGATGGGTTAGGCCCATCCCTATAGTTCCAAAGAAAACCCCAATATACACTATGAGTAATGAAAATAATAGATTAATCCAAATTAGAATTAATAATAGTTGGAATGTTTGTATAGACTTTGGGAAGTTAAATCAGATCACATGGAAAGATTATTTCCACATTCAATTAATTAACCAGATGTTAAATATTTTGGTAGAGAAAACTCATTAATATTTTTTTCATAGTTTTAAGGTTGTTTTTAAGTACCCAGTGGGTAATATCCTAATATTTTAAAAGTAATTACTATGTTACAAAGCGTATACGACACAAAACATCGATCTGAAATGAATAACAAAATATTACTATTTAAATGTAATCAGTATTACTTTACCATTAATTGAAGGGTATAAATAAGAATATATTATTTATTAAATAAATATAAATGTCCTACTCAATATTAATTCATTGGTAAATTATTTAAAATAATCACTTAATTTTCAGTAAAATGATTTTATTCTTCAAAAATATGTTTTCTTTAATAATTAGGACGCTTTCTTTTTAAAAGTGAATATTATAATTAATTTATAATTTTTTTTGAAAATTTATTTAAAACAATTAATTTTTTTAGTTCATCATGTTAAAATTATCTTAGGATTCTTTTTTTTGATAATTTTATGAAAATAATTATTTTTTAATGAATAGTGAAAAATATTGATTATATTGAAACTATATTTTCTTTTAAAGTATTTATAAAGTAAAATTACATTTTGGATTATTTTTAAAATTTATTTAGTTAGATTTTATTTTAAATAATTAAAATATCTTTTAAATGTATTTTATACTTTAATTTAGTATATAAACAAATTACATTTTAAAAGGTCATTTTTTTGAAAAAAATACATTTTTCATTGTGTTTTACAGGATTAATTTCAAATTCAATTAAGCAACTTATCTATTTTCAATTTTTAAAATTCTTTTCTATATTTAGAATTAGGAGTTCAAATTTTATTAAAATTTATCCCTTTTTTAGCTAAAATGAATAGAAACCTTAGTAATTTTTGTTACCACTGGGAAAGGTAAATCAGGTAATTAAGGGTTAAAAATAAAATGAAAAAGACTATAAAATTACCATTAAACTTTTATAAATATTAATTTATGATTATATGTCATACATAATCATATAAATATAAAATATATTACTTTTTTCTATTTTTATGTGATTATGATGTTTATAATATTTTATTTAAAGAAAAGTAAACAATGTCACACCCATTTTTTTATTAACTATAATATTCATAAAATAAAAATTACCAAAGGATATGTTTGGATATAAATAATATTTTTAAATATAAAAGACTTTTATTTTTCATGGTAATTTATTTTTAATTTTTAGTAGATAAATAATTACCTTAAATGCTTATACAATATTGAGGCAGTAATTATCCAATTAATGGGAAGATCAAATAAATGATTTCAAATTTTCTGAAATAAATATAATTTGAGATAATTAATGTTATGCATAAATTTTTTATATTACCTTTATATGTTAGGGATGTGTAAAAATAATTATTTCTTATTTTTAGTGTTGTCTTGATATTATTATATTCAATGTAATGAATAGTTACAAAAATTCACATTATTGATATTTTATAATAAATAATATATTATCAAATTATATAAAATTATTAAAAATATCATATTTGGTATATTAATTAGGATATATTTTTATAATATAATCCATGGTCCATTTATGTTATTTTTTCATTTATATTAATTATCTTGACCCACAAAGAGTTAAAAAAATCTTTACTGTCACAATAAGTGTGAAAGGGGTTAACAAGGGGTTAAAATAAAAAAAGATAAAGTCAAAAAAGGGATAAAAAATTGTATAATTTTTATTTTATGAGTTTAATTATACCCATAATCATCATAAATTATAAATAAATCATTTTATATCCATTTTTAATTTAGTATTAATTTATATCAAATTAATATTTTGAGGAATTCCAAGAGTGTCCCTCCCCTATATTATAAAAGGGAATCTCATCTTATCATTTATTCACATTTAAAAACCAATTTATATTAGAAAAAACCTATCCAAATACCTTTATATAATCCATACCCACATTTTATAGTTCCTGGTTTTGGCATAATTCCAACCATATAGAGATTAAGTTGTCAAGGGAGGTTTTCCATAGAAGAGGTATAATTTTTAACCGCATGTTTTTTATTTTATTTCATCTTCCACCTCCTTAAAATATTATTAAACCCTAAAATAATAATAACAATAGTATTATAAATATAATTATATTTTATTATATTAATTTAATGACCTATATACACCTCATGTTATATCAAACGGGAAACATAATCATCACATGTGTGTACGACGGACTACCGCCTCACGAGATGATGTAATTCATTTTCTAATACTGACTATCAATAATAGTTAACATAATAGAAATAATGTTTATATATGATATTAATTACATATTTATAATTATTAAAATATAATATATCATTTAATTTCTAACCTTTCCATTCATTGATAAATTATTACGTCGTTCATGCCTATGTGTGGACTACCACCTTCATGACGAAATGTGATCTTAATTCACCACCACACCATATAGATGATATATATAAGTATATTTAAAGAATTAATTTTATATTTATGATATTAATATAATTATTTAAAGACAAAATAATACTTACCTTATTTCAATAATCATCATCAATTATTTTTTTATTTCTAACACCTTTAAAGGAAAGTGAGAACCCAAGTCCGAACAGAAAACCAAAGCATCAAATAGTGAAAGAAACAGATGAACCCTTGAAATCAAGATTAAGCCTATTAGATGAATTATTCCTCTCAAGTTTCCAGAGAATTCCATTTACCTCTAACTCTGGATCATCTTTGATGAGGTCCTCTAACCAAATAGCAAACCTGTCCCACGTCTGTATGAACTCTTCCATGCTTAACTTCCCTACATTAAACCCTCTTGCCAAAATATGATCCTGTTTTTCAATCCACTCCATTTGTGTCTTGCTAGTTTCCACTTCAAGAGCTCTCTCAGACATATAAGCCCAATCCTCTTTTGAGGCATTGAAACAAATTGCTTTCTCCAACATCTCTTCCTCGGAATGGATGATAACTTCTCATGCCTCCTTGAGCGGGACCGCCTTCATCTTCATCAACGCAATAATGGCCAGAGTTTCAACATCCATTTCACCATTGAGGCCTATCTGGCATTGCAGTCTGAAATCCACAATTACCTCAACACCTGAGGATGCGAGGTCGATAGAGGGGTCAGCTACCTTGATCCTGTCACCATTGCACTTTCTCGAGGAAATGATGCCTACATTTCTAGGGGCCTTTGGGGAAGCTTACCCTTGGTTGCTGATCTTGTAACTAGATGGCTAGGAAGTGTGGAGTAGTCCCTTCTAGGCCACACCCTCCAATTTTTTGTAATGAATCTTTATGAGTCCAAAATGATGTTTTTTATCTTCTGCAATGATGATTTAAGAAATTCCTCTGCAATGTCTAATGCCTTGGACACAGTGGGATCCAAAGCATCGTCCATGTCCTCATGAGAAGAACCCCCTCCCACCAAGGGATCCTCTCCGTGAGTGAACTCCAACTCTTTAGGATCCTCACGAGCAAGGCCGTCATCTTCTCCCAACAATGTAAAACGGTTCGAAGAGTTCAGAATCGGTCCTCCGGAATTAACCTTCACAGTATAATAAATTCTAGGATGTGAGACCTGCTACAACTTGTCTGCAGCTCCTGTCTAGGAAAAGCCAAAACCCATGAATTGGAGATGTGATGAGAGGTCATCCTGAACTGGACACTAGGAATCCACACCAGTGTACTCATCCCCATAGACTGCCTCATCCACTGCATCATCATTGGCTGGGATTAAAGGAGCCAACTACAATGCCTGAGCATCCAAGTAGAGCTCCCTTCCATCCCCCACGAACCTTTCTTGATCAAGACCTGCACAAATCCCTCTATCACATAGAGGAATAACACTATCATCAAATGGGAAATCCATGCCCAGATCATGTTTCAGCCGATGGAGAACATCAGAGACTCTTGGGTTGTCCTGGGAAATCAGAGACAATTTCTACTGATCAGTAGCAACCGCACAATAGAGTCTAGAAGGAGGATCAGCTTCAGACCCAACCACGATCTCAACCTTTTACGGGGGAGGGCCACTAGCATCGTGACCCCCTTGATTCCTTCCTCCATTCCGGTAGGAATGAGGCAGGTTCCCAAGGTGGTGACACAGTGAATAGAAGTGTGTCCAAGACTCAAACACAACTAGCTGCTTCTAGCGAAAATCCTCTCCTACTGAAATCCAAATCCAATCAACTGGGGGTCTTGACACATTGACTTCAAAAAATTTGCGAGGCGAGATCTGGTGGCAAACTTAATGGGTTCTGAAATCCGAACAGAGAAAGTGACCTTCCAGGTTCCCGAGCATTCAGATGATAGAAGGGTTCTGAAAGGGAAGGGGGATCTCATGAAAGCGTACACACATGGATGTTGTCGAAGCATCCCACCTCATATAAAATCGAAGGACCACTTCAGAAGTTGAAAATGATATTCGGTGCAGGAACGAGGAGCCCCAGACCATGCAGTGATGAGATCTTTCGAGGAGGAAAACCGAATCATAAAGTGCTGATTGTCCAGGAGCCCGACAAAAGCGCGTTCCAGAAGCCCCCATTTTTGAAAAATGAATCTCTCGTAGATGTCGATCTAAGGACGTCATTAAGGGAACTGATCCACCAATGTCTGGGAAATAATAGCAGAAGCATCCGTAAATTCTGAGGTCGAAAGAGCGAGTTGGGGGTAACCATCACGGAGGTTGGGAACCTTAAGGAAAATGGATATTTCAGGGAAAGGAGGAAAAGAAATGGGAAAGGAGGGAGGGGAATGGGAAGAAGGCTTCACCGTTGGAGGGGAAGAGAAACCCCCTCCCCTCCTTATTTCCATAATGATCATTGAAAAATGGAAACCTTACTCCTGCATACGTATGACCTATTGTCTCCATGATTTTAATATACTTGGTTCTTAATGACCATATTTAATGGTTATATTTAAAATTATAATTGATATATAAAAATAAAAATTATGAAATTATTATTATTCTTTATATGATGGAATGCTGACCACTTTGACCATAGTTGACTTATCGAAATAATTTTGGACTTATGAAACGAATATCGTCAAAAAAATGCCTGAGTTAATCTTAATTGATTAAGTAAATATGTGTAGAATAGTGAGAGATAAGATAATAAACTTGAAAAAGGTTCTTAATAAAGTAAATAATTATACCATGTTTATTATTCATGATGATAAATAAGGTATGTGATGATCATACTCAAGCTAGGAGATGATTTCTTTAAAAAAATAACTTTTAAAGATTCCCTTAAAACTCAGTTTTCATCCATATCCATATTTTCAAGAAATTTTTTTAAAATGGTTTTAATATTCTCCTATTATTGTTTAAATTTATTTTTACCTATTTTTTAATTTTTAAAAAACATTTTGGAAGGAAACTTCTTTTCATTTTCCAAACTAGGTACTTTTTGACAAATCTGACAAAATTATGTAAGTAATATTTTTTAAAATATACAAAATGAATGAATTTTCCCACCATTATAACTAA
Source organism: Viscum album (assembly GCA_963277665.1). Lineage (NCBI taxonomy): Eukaryota > Viridiplantae > Streptophyta > Magnoliopsida > Santalales > Viscaceae > Viscum > Viscum album. The sequence continues at coordinate 412,478,261 of OY728130.1, forward strand.
AAAAATCATTAAATATTATTTTATATGTTTACATGGTTATTTTAAAATATTTTGTTTTCTAAATGTCCAGTTTTTCTTTAAAATAAGTTATTTCAAAATGGAAAAATATATTTTCCTCAAGAAATGTTTCAACTAATTTTTCAAAATCATTTTCCTTCTAAGATAACATATTTTGATGATACTCAAATTGAAAAGGTTATTTTCCCTAAAAATATTTTTAATGATAATTTCTTAAAAGAAAAAATCCATTTTCCCTTTTTGTAGCTATTTAGTTGTTGAAAAAGATTTTTTAAATGATAATGGTATTTTGATATCCAAATGTGTTTATCATAGGTGAATAAATTATTTTTCAATGTTTTTTTGACAGAAAGGTGCTATAATTAACTATTTTATATTGTAATTGAGCATTATATTTAGAATGGGTGAGCCTGATAAAACTTATACGAAGGGTTGAGCCCCAATATAGCTCTTGGGTGACCCCGATATAGCTTATATGTTGGGTACACCTAGATAGAAGTGGATGAGACCATTATAGATTTGGGTGCACCCAGATTGAACTCCAATGCATTGAGTACTGTACCTTGTCTTTTATAGTAAGAAAGAGGGAGTTACCAAGGGGTTTCTTCTATGCATTTAATTGGGATCTAGTTATTTCTGAAATGGGTGATGAATATAACATTGTATGCTTCCAAAAGGGTTTTTTTCTATGAGTTGTAATGTTTTTTAAAGAAAACATTTTGTATAATTTTCATGTGAAAATAATAAAGGTAAAATTATCATTGGTTTTTATGTTTTTCAATGGACTAATAGATTTCCTCTTTTTTTGTCTCTTACTGAACTTTTTTGTATTTATTCCATGTTTTAAAATGGTTTTTAGAGGTCTTAAAGATTAACAGGGACATAGATAATGTCAACATAAAAATTTTAAATCTCTTTTATGAAAAAAATTATATTTTATTTCAAAGTGTTTTGTTTTACAGGAAAAATGGATACTGAGTAAATTTTTTCAATTTTAATGTAAGGGTTTACAATGTAATAGATTTTCCTAACTCTCTAAAACTATATATCTAAATGATATTTAAGAATTAAATTATGTAGATTCTATTATAAAGACAAAAGATTATGTTATGATTAAGGTTGAGTCCTAATATTTGGTATCAGAGAAAGGTATAGATAACATTAGAGGTTACAATGTTATTTAATTATAATTTACAAGACTTATATAACCACAATTGCTAGTGATTTAGGTAGAATAATATTTAATTTAGATAAATCTAAAGAGTTTTAAATAGTATGAATACGGATATATTTGTGTTTATAATCCTCATAAGATTATATAATATAATTTTAATGACATGCTAACACTAACCTTTTTGGTTTTAAGTAAATGAATGGATCTATTATGAACCAAAGTAAAAATGGATCTGAAGGAAAATTTGGTGGTTTTCTAAATGAAAAACCAAACATAATGGGAGTTATAGTGAGAACTATTTTGTTTACTCTTAACTATCTATTATGAGTAATTACCAATAATCTCAACCTTGGTGAGTATCCTAATGCATTAAATACAAGATAAATGAATACCCATGGAAGTTTAGGTGATGATGATCATAGACGTTAACATATTCAATAACCTATCTGTCAGGAATGTGGAAAGATGAACCCAAAAAAACGTCTTAAAAGAATAGTAAAATGTTTTATATTTGGTATAGGAGCTCATAAATCGATAATATTTCAAGGAAAAAGGAAGAGTTTAATTAACACTATGTAGGGGAACGAATTTATCCTCGAGGCATCAATTGAATATTTTAAATATGGGGAGAGTGGTCATTAGGAAAATAAATGTCTTAAGGGTAAGGCTCATGAATGGTCTTAATAAAACCATATAAATAACTATTTAAAAATTCATAATTATATTACATTGGAATATGAGGTAATTGCAAATTATATATGAAAGGTTTGGATTATTTCTTAGGTCATGTTTTCACACTTTCAAATCACATGACATGATTAATATTTTTTTGTAAGGAATAAGTATTAAGGAATAAGATAGGAAATCATGGTTAATGAAATATGAAGAATGTTGAATTATTAAGGTGTATACATTAAAAAGTTATGATGTAGGGGTAAATTTAAGGATGGTCATGAGTTTAAAAGAATTAGTAATCTTTTGATGATGGGAGTACATTGTGAGATTTTTATTAAGTTTTGATATATGTTTGAGGTACATATAACCCTTTAGTTTATCATGTGAATAAATATTTTAATAATAATGAACCATTCATTTTTTGGAAATAAGTTTAATTGTATGTATATCCTTTAGAGTTTATATGGTCTTGATTTTGAGGTAATATTGGTTTATTGCATTTTTGGTATGAAAAATTAAATTTATGAGATAAACATTAAGGTTAAAAAATTTCTTTAATATTGAATATACTAAGGTTATTTATAATGTTGTTTCTCAAATTTCTAATAATTTTACAATGATTATAGTTTTAGAAAAATGATAACCCATAGGCCGAGGGGAAACACATAGTCTCCAACAAGTATGTGAGGTTTAAACCCCTAGAAAAAGTGCACCAATGGAAAATTTCCTACTACTAACCTTTGTAATTTTCTAGTTAGTATGAAATTTATTATTTATTTAAATGATCTTAAAGATAAAGTTTAAGTTCATTTTTTGAACATATTTTTTATCGTATAGATAACCATGGGATTTGAACTTGATTTTCTGATTAAGTGATTAATTTTTTTTGGAAGAAAGCTACTATAATTTTGGAGATCATTATAAGAATAAGGTAAACATAATACTATGGGAATTTATTTGAGTAATAAATATTGAATTATATTTTTTGAATTGTTTTACATGGAATAAGTAAATGTAATACCACAGATGAGCTCGTAAGGTCCATTGAAACTCTAGAGTTTACCCTCGTTGCCGCCCCTTTCCATCATCCCAGGCTGGCTCGACTCCCCTCCCCATTCCCGATGAGCTAGTGGTGGATGCTTCTTGTCACAGTTGTGTCATGTGAATTCATGGGATTAGATATCTCAGAGTTTTTCATCATTGCAGGAATGTTTCTCTCTAAATTCCTTCTCGCTAGATAGTTATTCCCATAGTGGCGTGATGTCAGTATAATGGCCTTGTCCCATCTTCTATGATTTTAGGATGTTGATTCATCACTGGTTGTACGTTGGGTGGTTTTTCGTGGTCACCACGGATGACCTAGATGGAAGCGATGAGATTTGGGTATGGATTGTGACAGGTATTTCTCTAGGTGCCCATGTGTTGATTTTTTGTTCATTATTTTTTTTCATTCATCTTTTCTTTTTGGGATTTCTTCTGGTCATGAGTTTTATAGTGATGCTAATGTGGTGTTATATGTTAACCGTTGTGGTCTAAGGAGTTGGTCATTGAGTACCCAAGGCTACTACTTTGTGATCGCAATCACTCCAAAGAATCCATCTGGAATCATGAGAGGATAAGGTTATTTCAACCGTCATTGATTGACTGATAGATTTCATGTTTGTGCATCGATCTAGGACTCATTGAGTTCCAAGGTTGTTTTAGATGATGATTCATATAATTCTCTTGAGTTTTTTAATGCAAGAATGGGTCTCAATTTCATTAAATTAAGTTGGGCTACTAGGGTTTGGGTGGCTATCATTCTTTGGAAATTTTTTGTCTCATTTTGTTTGTGATCTGGTTTTTTGGGATGTGTATGCTGTGCAACTTTCTGTAAAATTGGGTTGATCATGTTTTGATTGATTGAATTTGTGGGTAAATCTGGAAACGCATTTTGGTGAAGGTGGTTGGGTTCTGTGGAAGTAAAGGTGTTGTTCTTGATATTGTGGAATGGATTTTGGTGTTTCCCCATGCCATGGAACCAAATCACTGATCTTGATTGAAGAGAGAGGGTAATTGAAAAAGAATTACATATTGAACCTGGTTTTCTAAAGCAGAAGGGTACTACTGTATCATCTAGAATTGGATTTTGGATGGATTTTCTTGAAATTATACAATGAAATGTGTCAGATGAGGATTATAGAAGGTTATTTCACCATGCATGACTATTCAGATTTGGATGTTTGAGAGGGTATGGCTTAGACATCAATACCAGGCCCGTGCACTTGCACAAGACAACTAGCTGAACAGTCATGCCACAGTGGAGGCTTTCCAAAATGATATTGATGCTGGGGAGGGTTATTTCCAAGTATCCTTGTTCTGAGTTTTGTTTTTTGAGTTATGTTGATGTCCCTACACCCATGATGTCATGTGAGGTTTCCCCCTTTTTCTTTAAAAGAGGGGTTATGCAAAAATAAAAAAAAATTAGGTCGTCAGGCCATTTAGTCAGTAAAGGTTGAATTATATTTTGTAATAATATTTTATTTTAATGTGGATTTATATTAGTTCAGGTTATTTATGAAAATTATTTTCATTTCTTTGAGATTATATGATTAGGACATATAATTTTTATAAAGGTATATAAACAGTGATTAATCTTATTTTATGATAAAGGTTAAGTTAATCTTGGAAGACTATGTGATCAATTCATTTTTATTTTTGAGTTTTAATCATAGTTTCTGATATTTCAAGGAATTTTAAGGATAGTTATTTACTGAATGATCTATATTGATCTTTCAGTATTATTGTTTAATTTTAGAAATTAAAGTAGTTTTTCTTTATATAAAGGTTTATTTATTTGGGAAATATCATATCTAGTCCTAACCATTTGGTTTTGTTTAATATATAAAGACATGAGTAATATATTGTTAACAATTTTTGGATTATGTGATCCATTTTAAGTTTATTCTAGTACTTCAAGCATAAAAAAATCATCTTGAATACTCATTATTTAGAGAGAAGAATGAGGTTGTTGTCTAAATGGATTAAAAGAACAAATTATTCATGAAAATAGGTATATTTTCATATGTTCATCGTCCGTGAATTAAAATAATTCCTCTAATATAGGAAAATGATTTTGGGAACAAAAACATTATATGTTTACTATTCTTACTAAGAAATCAATAGCCTTTTAACCCATTATAAATTTATGGTTTTGTGATGGTTAACTATATCATGAACATGTTCTCTATCACTCTCTAAAAATATTTGGAAGTTATATTTTTCATTCATATACATGTTTTTACTTCCCACTTATGTTATCCTACCTGGAAACCAACCATGTGTTATTCCAAATAACAATTTTACTTAACTTTCTCTCTTTTCAAGAGGAAGTTTCATTATCCTTTTTAAGATGTGGGTTTTCAAAAAAGGTATTTTGAGAATCCAAACCCTAGTTACCGAGGCTTAATTAAAATTTAAAGGATTCAATTTCTAAATGGGGGTAAAATTTAATATCATCATATTTTAAAATGAAATATTATGTTTGAGAGCATACGAGATATGCAATATCAAACATAAATGAGTAATAAAATATTATTATTTAAATGTGACAATTATAACCTAGCTATTAAATTTGAGGGTATAAATAAGAATAACTGATTTATGAAAGAATTATAATGATCCTACCAAATATAAATTCATTGTTAAATTCTTATAAAATAATCACTAAATTTTTAGTAAAGTCATTTTATACTTTCAAAATACATTCTTTTTAAAAATTTTGTTTCCATATTTTTATGAGTGAATATTATAATTAATTTCTATAAAATATAGGAAATATATTTGAAAAAATGAATGCAATTTTTTAATTTTTCATTTATAAATTATATTATTATTATATTTTTAGAATTTTCTCAAAACAATTATTTTTTAATAAATAGTGAATAATATTGATTTTTATTAAAAAAATATTCTTTTAAAGTACTTACAAAGTAAAATTATATTTTGGATTAGTTATTAAATTTAATTAATTAATTTTGGTTTAAAATAGTCCAATTACAGTTTTTGAAATGGATTTTAAGTTCAGATTTTGTATATAAAACATTTTATATTTTAAGAGGTCATTTTTATGAAAATACAGTTTTACATCACATTTTCCTAGTTTAATTTGAAATTTAATTTCTCCAATTATGTATTTTGAATATTAAAAAATTAATTAAATATTTGGAATCTATAGTTTCAAATTTATTAAATATTCCCATTTTATTTTTAGACAAAACTAATAGTAACCATAGTAATTATTGTTACCACGGTAAAAGGTAAATCAGGTAATTAAGGGTTAAAAATAAAATGATAAGGACTATAAAATTAACCTAAAAGTTTTCAAAATTTTATTTTATGATTATATATCGTCCATACTAATAAAATTTTTGACAATATTACACTTTTTTCCATTTGGAAAAGATTATGACATTTATAATATTTTATTTAATGAAAAATAAAAAATATCAAACTATTTTTTTATTAAGTATAATATTTTTGAAATATTGATTACCAGAGTATATGTTGAGTTTTAAATATTATTTTTAAATATAAATTTTTTTTCTTCCTCATGTCAATTTATTTTTTATTTTTAGTGAATGAATCATTACCTTAAATTCTTACACAACAATGATGGAATATTTCTTCCATTAAAAAAAATAAAATAAATGATTTTAATTTTTTAAAAATTGGTATAATTTTAGATAATTAATGAAATACATGATTTTTAAAGATTACCATAACATTTTAGGTATGTTTTTAAATAATTGTTTCTAATTTAAATATTGTCTTGATATTATTAAAGTCAAAGTAAGGAATAACTCTAAATATTTACATTATTGATATTTTATAATAAATAATATATTATTAAATAAAACAAAATTCTTAAAAATATTAAATTTGTCCATTTAATTAGGATATTTATTATATTATAAACAATGTTCTTTTTTTTTGATTTTTTGTTCAATTAATAATAATTATCTTGACCCCTAAAGAGTAAAAAATCTTTTTTTCATGATAAGTGTGAAAGGGGTTAATGAGGGGTTAAAACAAAAAAATGTAAATATGTGATCAAAACATCGGTATATTTTATTTTATGAGAGTATTTTGACCCATAGAAATAATATATTAGAATTAAATCAGTTTTGATCCATTTATAGATAAATATTAATTTATATTAATTTAATATTTTGAGGAATTCTAAGAGTATCCATCCCCTCTCTTATAAAAGGGAATATATTCTTCTCATTTATTCCCACATAAATACAATTTTGGTTATGATAATAACTAACTAAATATCATACTATAATAACTATACTCATTTTCGAGTTCTTTTTTTAGTGATAATACCAACCTTATAGGTTGTTAGGTGTTATGTAAAAGATGTTTTCCAAAGAAGAGGTCTAGTTTTTCACCATGTTTTTAATTTATTCTTCCAAATTAAAATATTATTCAACCATTCTAAAATAATAACAACATTATCATATATATACTAAGATTTTATTTTATAAATGACTTGACCTATATCCATCTCCTCTTCCATAAAATTGGAAACAAAACCATCATTCGTATGTATGACAGAGTACTGCCTTTTGAGATGATATATTTTTTTCCATTAACATCTCTAAATACTAGTTATAATTATGAAATTAATATTTATATATGATATTAATAAAATATTTATCTTTATTAAAATTTAATATATCATTTAATTTCATACCATTTTATTCACTAAAAATGATAAAGTTGTTCATGTGTATGTTTGGACTGCCACCTCCACGAAGCGATGTGATTTTTTTCATCACCATATTACATGGATGATATATATATATTTAAAGACTTAATATTATATTAATGATTTTATTATAATTCTAAAAAGATAAAATAATACTTTCTTTCTATAATGATCTTTTCAAAATGGAAACGTTACTCATGCGTACATACGACCTACGGTGTCCATGATTTTAATATAGATAATTTTTCATAACCATATTTAATGGTTAGATTTAAAAGTATAATGGATGTATTAAAATTATAAATATTTTATGATTATTATTCTATAGCTGATATTCAACTTACCAATGCTATTTTGGACTTAAGAAACAAATATTTTAAAAAACTCCTAACATGAACTAAATTGATTAAGTATTTATATTTATCATGGAAAGAAATAAAATAAAAATCTTGAAAATTTTTCTTAATAATTTAAATAATTAACCCAAATTAAATATTCTAGAAGAAAAATAATGCATGTAATGAGTTAGAATGAAGGTAAGAGACATTATTTTTTAAAACATATCTTGTTTTAATGTTTCCCTTAAAAATATCTTTTTCTTACATATCCATATTTTCCAGAAATGATTTAAAAATATTTTTTAGTATTATAATATTAATTTTAAATTAACTTTTACACGTGTTTTACGTTTTACAAAACAAATTTAAAGAAATATTCTTATGATTTTGAAAATGAGGTACTTTGCGACTAATCCATCCAAAGTTTTAGAGGAATGTTTTTTAACTTAAATGGAATGAATGTATTTTCCTAATTTCATGAAAAATATTTTCTTTGAATCATAATTTATATGTTTAAATGGTGATTTTAAAAGAATCATTTCTTATAAATTCACATTTTTTAAATAGCTAATTTCAAAATGGAGAATATTATTTTCTTTAAGAAATGTTTCAAGTGATAATAAAAAATCATTTTCCATCTAAGATGAAATCATTTGATGTAAAATAATGGGTAAATTTTATCTTCCCCAATAATGTTTTTAATGATATTTTCTTTAAAAAAAACCACTTTTTCCTTTTTTGGGTATTTTGGTATTAAAAATGTATTTTTAAAAGAAAAGGGTGTTTTAATATCTAAATGTGTTTTTCATATGGGTTTAAAAGAGTTTTTAAGGATTTATGATCAAATCGTGCATGGATAAATTGTTTTATATGGTACTTATGCATTATATGTGCAATAGGTGAGCCTGATACAACTTATATAAAGGGTTGAACCCAATTGTAGCTCATGGGCGAGCTTGATACAACTTATACAGTAGGTGCACCCAGATAGTTTCAGGTGAACCCATTACAGCTTTTGGTGCACCCAAATTGTGATCCAAGTGTGTGTGATTTTAATTTTGAAACAATTTATTTCATTTTATCAAAGATCATTGAGATAATGGTAAAATTTTAATTTTTTTCATGTTTTTTATTGGACTAACAGTTTTCTTCTTTTTATGTCCCTTACTAGGATTTTTGTGATCATTCCACGATTTAGAATGTCTTTCACTAGTTTTATGGATGAGAAGGGACATGGATGAAGTAAATATAAAAATTATAAAAAAAATTATAAAAACATTATTTTATATTAAAAAGTTTTATTCTATAAGAACAATGGATAATGAGCAGAAGTGTCCACTTATAATGAATGAGTTTTCTATGTAATATATTACTTCAATCTCTAAAATATAAAACTAAAAGATCATTGGGTATGAAGGATAGCGAATCATAGTCTAATAAATGAATATTATTTTATGATTAAATCCCGGTACGTAGGCATTACTTATAAGGATCAAAATAAGACTACCTTTAATTATCTCTCTATAACTTTTTTCATACAATATAATGCCATATATATTATATAATACTCCCAGTACATTTCATAAGTGCATGGTAAGTTTTTTTTCTGATCACATTAAGTATTTTCTGGAGTTATTATTGGATGATTTCATAGTCATTAAAAATTATTTCTTCCATTGTTTGAAAAATCTAGATTTTTTAAACTAAAATTGAAAAAATATATTATTTTAAATTTGTAAAACATTCATTTCATGTTGAAGAGAAGAATTTTCCTTAGTCGTGTGATTTAAAAAAAGTAATTTAATTGGATAAATAAAATAATTAAGTTATAAATTATTTTTCTTACCCAACTTACATGAAACATGTTAGATTATTTTTAGGGAATACAAGATTCTATAAGAGGTTTATCAAATATATTTTTTATGATTTCTCTCGCTATATCTTGATTACTTTTGAAAGATTCAGATTTTGATTTCAATGGTGAGTATATGTAATCCTTTGTTGAGTTTCATAGGATATTTGGGACTCCACCATCAATGTATCCACCAAATTGGGTAAGACCATTGAAGTTGTCATGTGATGCCTTCAACCAATCAGTTAGATTAGTCCTTTATTAGAGAATCAAGGGAAGGATACAATTCATTGACTATGCCTCCATAACATTATATGAATCCCAATTCAATTACACAACCATATAAAATGAGTTTTTGGACGTTTTTTTTCTTTGAATATATTTATATTATATCTTCTTAGAACTAAAGTCATTATTTTTTATAATTATGAATCACTTGAGTACTTTATGAATAATGACGAAGATAAAATGAGTATAGTGATACGGATGCTACTACTATATGAATTCAAATTATAAATATATGTTAATAAGGGAGTTTATAACCAAGTGTAAAATCTATTTAGTAGACAACCCAACACCGTTGAAGATGAAATTATAAACTAAAAACCCCTTTATGATCACATGCCAAGAGAGAAGTTGTACAAGATTTAAGGATAAGTTCCCTAGTATACTGACATGGTCAATTATTTGGTAACATCACAGGTTCCATTCAATTTTAATTACAACCATATTAAAAATTGAAATCTAAATCTAAATACTACATTTGGGAGGTTTAATTTCCTTTGAGAATTTTCAATTATCAATTAATAAAAATATGCTTGTATGAATACGAAATTATATATATTTTTGAGTTTTTTAACGATTTAGATTCTAGAGGCCACTTTGGATCTAAAAGGAGAACAAATAAGTTTTTATAATATTGAATTTATTATCCCACAATCTTTAAATATGATAATGAATTTTGAAAAATGTGTGAAAAATGTTAGTGTTGTGGAAATATTTCAAAAACAATAGGAAATCCCCCAAAATACACATAATTTTTGTAATGTTTTTCAAGTAAAAAGGAATTATTTTATGGTACCATTTGAAATTTCATTTGGATGTCCATATATCTTACTTATATTTGATTACATTTCAAAATGATTAGAAGAAAAATATGACATGACTGATGATACTAAAGTTGTTTTTTATTTTTTCTAGGGTTAATATATTTTATAGGCTTGGTGTCACCAGAGCCATCATTAGTGATCAAGGTACTCAAATTTTCAATAGGATATTGGAGACATTGTTTAAGAAGTATCTTATTAATTATAAAACATCAACTTCCTATCATCCGCAAAAAATGGCCAATATGAAGTGTATAATAGGGAAATCAAAGAAATTTTTTAGAAGACTATTAAACTGGTCAGGAAGGATTGGATCCATTGTTTGGAAGAAAAATTATGGTATTATATGATATCCTAAAAAAACCCTTATATAAATAAGTCTATATAGGTTTATTTATGGGAAATTCTCATGGAATTGGAGCATAATGCTTATTTTTATGTAAGAGAGTTTAATATGGATCTTGAAAGTGATAGGAAAGAGGAAATATTAAAACTTAAATAATTGGATGAGATTAGAGTATAATCATTTGAGAATTCCATGATTTATAAAGAGAGAACAAGGGTGGGTCATACAAAGATGATCTAACCAAAATAATTTTATCATGGATATACAATGTTATTATTCAACTCAAGACTCAAGCTGATGCCAATGTTGGGAATAATGTTGCATTTTTTTCCAACAATGTGTCAATTTGTGTATGGAAAGGTAGTGATTGATGTGGTGGTGATTATTGAAGTGGTGATTCTTAAAGTAATTTTATTGACTCAATGAAAATCCCACGGTGATTATGAATTATGTTATTTGACTTACTTGGAGAATCACTATTCATCAAATGACATTGGATGTCATGTTGTATGTTATGCTTGATCATTCTCCATAGTAAATTAGATGATTGTTAAACTAGTCCTATGTTCTATGACATGTTTCAAAGTATGACATTCATTGTTACAACATTTGGAGAAGGCAATTTAATACTCTATTTCATGGTGAATTTGGAAGACCCATCAAATAGATCTTAACTGGATGAAGTTGGTGAAAAAAATCATATGATTGGTTGTGTTGAACTTCAAGAAAAATTGACATGTTTTAAAGAGAATGCATTTTTTACTACAATGTTTTGATGCATTGTGTTTCCATGTATGTGGAGTTGAAGAAGATATCCCTCCATGGTTGGATGAAGGAAGATGATTAAAGTGATTTGGAATTCATGTTCCAAAATAAATAGGATAAGAAGAAAAGAGAAATCATGCATGGGTTTGGAATGTACTAAGTGAAATATGGCTATGAACTTGATATTTCATTGCAAATTTGGTTTTTTAATCAAGTGATTTTTTAATTGGTGTTCTTAAAAAATATTGGCCAAATATGCAAGCTAACTAGATGCCTCAACCTCAAGGAACATGCGGGACATAGGGACAACATAACCTAAGGGAGGCCAGCCGAGTCTATACGCAAGAGGCATGAGAGGGTCGTGTGTATGCCTGCTAGAGCGCATGGGCATAAGCTAGTGCATAGTACGAGAAAAGGGACCTGAAGGGTGTGTGTAGAACTCACATGTAGAGAACATTTTATGGGGTAGTATTGTGGGGGGGGGGGGGGAATTCTGAGCCACAGTTTCCATGGTTTGTAATAAAAATCAGTCGGAAATAGCAATAAGTTTCGATATGGGATGCATTTGTGGGTACTATTCATGGCTTAAAAACATGGAAGTGATCCCCGTAGTCCCATCTAATCACATATGATCTATGCCATTGATCTGTTTTAAGAACTTGAACATGTCATATCCATCTAATCAGAGCCTATCCAATGGTCATCGATCAACCACACCATCTTCTTCTACCTCTGATCACATGATGGGTTCCCGATACCATAGTACACTAGAGCTGCAACCGAACCACTGAGATCTCTCTTCCAGTCACTATTGAAGAGCAACTCCACCGCATTATGATCGTCTAGAAAATGCAAACTCATGCATGGAATTTCAATTGCATGCACTCAACAAAACCAAAAGATCGAATGAAGGTCAAAGTTATCAAGGGTGCGAGGCCACGTCTTGGAGTAGAAGTGTTTGTGATTAAGATTCCCATGCGACTCTATGTGCTTGAATGTTATGTTTTCACATGAAATGAGGCGCCTATGTTGAAAAGAAAACTAATTTAGATTTGAATTATTTCTCTACCCACTTTTGAAGTCTTCAAAGACAAATTTGAAGGCCATTCAATAGGATTATTCAAATGATGACTCATATGGGATTTGAACAAGGAAAAATTCTATGATCCTCTCCTATAAATACAGATCCCTCGACTGGGGTTTTTGTGATGAGAAAACTAAGAAAGATGTTTTTCCCAAAAGAAATGCGCTCCATGAAGAAAATCTCTGTGCAGCTCTTGCATGCGTGAGGAAGGAATTCCCCCTCATGAAAATCCTACATGAAGAAGAAGGCTCCCATGAGCACTCAACAAGTTCCTTTCACTCCTGAGTTTTTTTGTGAATAACTATTTTATGATGCCATATAGGGACAATCTATATCACCTCCCATGTTTTAACGACACATCCAGAACAACGAAACCCACTCCTTTCATGGTTTTGATTGAGAAACCCTTGAGGCACTCATGAAGAAGGAATATTTATCAAAAAAATGTATTGTGAATATTTTCATGAAAGGAGGAAACATTTTTCGCACACACAAATCTTATTCTCATTCAGGTTTGGAGTGCAAGAGGCATAATGTTTGTGAATCTTCAAGCCAGTGTACATATACACTGCCCCCTAAGAAAAAGAAGAACCCAGATGGACACAAAATATATACCTATTTGGGTTTGTGTATAATAATAATTTGTTCGTATGCCTACGTGATTCTCTATGAATTGTGCATGAGAAGCATTAAAAAACAAAGGGTGTAAATGGAAGAAAATAAGGACCAATGTGTTTTCAGGTTGTACAAAACATATCTAAACATACATCAATTCATGCACACACACACACATGAAGAGGAGATTATGTGTCTGAATATTGAAAAAGAAGAAACCAAGTGGACAATTCATGTGTAAATGAACGAGACACACTCATTGAACCTAAACTATTTATACATGAAAATAATGTGTCTTAGAGTTGACAAGTAGCATATCATAAATGCATGAAATCATGCATAATCACATGCATGTGTGAGAAGTCATTGAGATACCCAAAACAAGATATTTTGGATGCCATACAACCCATTCATGAAGTGGATTTGAATTGAGACTGAAGCCAGGATGATTTACTAAAGATCTTATAACCAAGATGACTATATTTGAGAATTAAAGAAGATAAACATGTATATTATATCCTTGAAGAAGTTGTGTTCCCTACTTGCATACATCTAAGTGAGGTCAGGTCTTCTTTAGAAGAATAAATAATTTCCTAAGAATTGATGCACTAAGGAAACTGAGCATCGCAAGTGGTCAGAATTACTAAGAAAGAACAACATACCTTACCAAAAGGATGTTAAAGATTATTGAACAGGTATACGGGAAAGTGTGATTCAGCAAGATCATGGGGAAAGAGTATAAGTTCAATCTAAAGTGAATCAAAAGCATTAAAAGAGTGAAGCTTATAATGTGATTCAAGAGAAAGTAGTATCCTGTGAGACTTGGGAGAAGAAGTCTTCAGTTTAACTCTGGAGCAGGCTAGTGTGATTCTGGTAACACTATGAGATGCAGTATAAAGAACCTCCTATGGGACTCAGGAGAGATACAATGAGACTTTTTATCGACCATTTTAATGGTTCATTTGATTATAGTCGATAATATGTGTTGGAAGAATAAACAACATAACAAGAAGTGGGTCTTTGTACCGAACCCTGTAAATCCTTGTTTTCGGTGCCTTTGAATTTACATCATCACTCGAGGTAAGGCTGAGAAACACAAGAAGTTTGGATCTATGATTTCACCAACAATAGAGTTTTAATTAAAAATAATCAATTTTTAAAACTTTTAAAGGGATCACTAATTCACCCTCCCTCTATTAGTGATTCACACTGATATGGGCACTTCAGTTGGTATCATAGTGAGGATACCTGTAAAATACCCAGGTGAGTATTTATGGAGTGCAGATTTCAGGAAAGGAGTGAGCAAACTCAAATGGAGATTTCTTATAAGACTTATAATAATATGAAGATGAAATAGGAAAGGAATATGAAGAATAATCTTACTAATAATAGGGAGACACCTTTAAGTGTAGGTAATTTAGAAGGTACAACATATAATAATTCTTTTTATTATTACTCTTCTGATGAAGCATGTTCAAGCTGTGATGATGATAGTGATATACATTCTTCACTCAAAAAAATCTGATGAATATCCCTAGAGAAGTGTCAAGACATATTTATATAAGAATAAATGTTCTTTAAGATGAAAAATTACAACTAAAATAAGAATCTGATTCCCTAGAAGAGGCATTGGTTAAAAGGGGTGGCATGTATAACACTCTCACAAAACTTGTGAAAGAAAAGGAATAAAATATTTCTCTTGGAAATTAATGATATGATGAAGTTGCTAAAAAGTTTCAAGGAAGCAGTTGTGAGAAATAATTCTTTTATATTGTATTTATAGAATCTTTCCAGGCACATAAAAAAGTCCAAAAGGTTTATATGGTTGTCAATGGTGCTCAACTGGAAGACAAAGCAAACAGGGTAAAAGAGATTGAAATTTAATTGCAAGAATTAAGAAATGTTCAAGAAGAACAAATGAAAAATATATAGGATAATTGGGAAAGTAAGCTGAGATATATTGAGGATGATAATAACTCCCTTAATATGAAATGTTTATAGCTAGAGGTGAAATTGAATATTCATCAGTCACCCCAAACTGGAACATCACAAAAAACTAGAAGATGTGATGATTACACTAAAGAATATATTGAGGACTATGATTATAAAATGTGTATTATATCATCTTCTAATCCAATGGAAACATCCTCTAAGAGGAATGTATCCCATAATCCAGTTATTTCAGTTTCTACTAACATAGTTTAACCTGCAAGTATAGGTTCAAAGCTAAAAAACTGAGAATATGTGGATTGAAAAAAATGCTAATACATCTATCAAAAATTTAAGGATAAATACTAGAATTATTAAGAAGAAAAACTAATAAATGGATGATCCAAATAAATAAAAACAATTATATGAACAAAAATGCACTAAATCTAGCTAGACTAATACTACAAGAAAACGAAGTAGGTTTATTGGCTACTGTTGGTGTTTTTTGGAAGTTTGGGAATTAGGCCAATTTTTGCTAGCATAATTTGTTAGCATATAAAAATTACTTAAGGCATACATTTAGATAAATAAGATTTGAAAAATGAATAAACTTGTAAATATAAAGAAAAAAAACATATGAAGAATAATTTTTCTATCAAGATCAGATTTGAATATCTTGAAGACTTCTGTGATAATTGAAACAGAAGTGGTCACATTTATAATGAGTGATGGTTTATTACAACTATGAATCATGCATATGTTGATAAGAATAAAAGTAAAAGCAAATTTATGAGAAAGGAACAACCGTTGAAAAGTATTCCATTGGGAATATGCAAAATAACGAAGTTAAGAAAACTGTGAAAGAAACTATTCCTAAGAAGAAGTTTAATATGGATTCCAAGAATGTTATCTCAACCAAGAAAAGATGCTTCTACTATGGAAAGAGAGGTCATACCATGAATCAATGTAGACAAGCCATGAAAATGAATGGAAGTAAACTAAAATTAAAAGGAGAATCAATCTAGGAGAAGATATGATTTATTGAAGAAATTATGGAAGATTATTTTGATATGTTTCCTAAGAAAGGTAACTTTAAATAATTGATGAATCCATGTGGAATATCTATAAAAGATAATGTTATGAAGGAGTGTTTAGTTATCAGTCCAAATCAGTTTCAAGTTTCTAAATAACTGTAAAAAACTAAAGATGAAGTACTAGATAAAGCTAAGGAAAAGGGGAAACCGATCATTTCAAATGAAGAAGAATTATAATTTCATGAGAGGTTTTCAAAACATGACAACTCAAGTGTCTCACAAGTACTATGTGGAAGGTGAAAGCATGCTGGACATAATGAAAAAAATGTATAACTATCTTACTAGCTCAAATGGAGATGTTGAAAATTGATAAACATGCACCAGTGGAAGCTACTTCACTACTGGTAGATGTAAGGACAAAAAATCCACACACGTTAAAGGTGAATGGAATAAAAGGGTCCATGCAGAAAATGAAAGATCAAAATATTAAATGGAGATGAGACAACATCATAAAGAGCACCTAACACATTTGAGCTACCAGGAAAGGAGTTCTTGGGTGAAGAGGAAATTATAAGCTATTTTGCTCCTATTAATAAGATAACATGTGTTCCATCTTGTACCATTATATTTTTTAGTATATGTGTTCTTACATTGTAGGTAATTTATTATGAAGTTCATTATTAATATGAGAATTTAATGAACAGTATGGATGACATTAATTTGGATTGATTATTTATGATTTGATACATACTTGGAATGTTCCACAATGGAAGATTATCAATAAGAATATCTTGAAGATTATCTGATTATATTTTCCACCATGTTAAATCAAAGGGATTTCACCACTTGAGGGTGAGAAAATATTAATGAGATGACATCATGGATTATTTCATGACAAATCTTCAAATTCATGTCATCTATAGTTTTTGAAACTTGAGGTATTACAATCACACTTTCATCTCTTATTATTAATTGTATTTAACAGTTCAATTGAGGGTAATGTTTGATTGATGACAAGATGAGATGATAGGGGGGATTTATCTTTTCATTTGAACTCTTAAATATGTTTTTTGAAGTATGTGTAGAATTTAGCAATTCATTGATAAATATGATTATTTCGAACCCCTTGGATAAGAGTTGATACATTCTAAGCATGATTTCACATGTATGGTTTTTTTATGGATAGTATTAAAAAATGTGGTCATATATCTCTTGTTTTATACACCAGGTTAGCCTAAGTAGACATAGATTTGATTAACTATAGTTTATATTCTTAGTGAACCATGTGACATCATCTATATCATAGAAATATTTAAGAAGATATTCAACAAATGAAGGAGAATGAATTTTTTGAATAGTCACCACTTAACATTTTCATTTCATTTATAATAAGGGGAAGAAGTATTGGCACACATATTGACTATTATATAGTGTGATTATGAGATATTGGTAGAAAAATATAAAGGGGGGGGGGGGTGATTGTTAGTCATAGTGTTGAATTTGTTGTTAATAATGTGCCAATATGTGTAGAAATGCAGTGATTGAAGTGGTGATGATGATTGAAGTGGTGATTTTTAATTTAGTGTTATTTAATCGGTGAAAATTCCACCTTGATTATGAATTGTGTTAGTTGACTTACTTAGATAATCACTATTCATCAAATGACATTGGATTTCATGTTGGATATAACGACCCAACCTTCTATTACATTACTATTACATCATTTTAAAGATAAAAAACATAAGAGTATTACACATCAAGGATATGAAGGTTTAGTGTCTTGGAAAAAATAGGACCAAACATAACATTTACAACATCAAACATAAAGATTTATTTAATTCATTCTTCTCTATCTTCTTGTTGTCCCTTGAAAACTCCTTAGTACACATAATCAACTGAGGATATTTATAAAAAAGGTGTGAGCTAAAATCCAAGTAAGAGGATAAATAAGAAGAATATAAAAATGGGTGAGCATAATTATAACATATCCAGAGGATCATGAATGTAAGAGGAAGCATATATAAATGACTTGAAATGCGGCAATGAATAAAAATGAAACATCATGTCTTGGGGTTAAACTAACACGCATAGTTGTGAAAAATGAAAGAATCATGTTCATTCATAATTTCCATTTATATCATGAGATTAATCACTTTAAAAAATTAATTATAGAAAATTATAATTCAAGGAACACCCATCACATCATAAACTTTATATTGCGTTATATCATTCTGGGTGCACCCATCACATCATAACATTCACATTATCATGCATGCCACATAGAACATATGTCAAACATAAACATAAAATAACCCATGTAAAGTAATGGGTTTCAAATCATAAATAATACATTAATAAAAATTTTACTCACAAAATAAATAAGGGATATCATTCTTGATATAGAAAAACCAACGACGAGTGAATTGGAAACAATCATTGAGAAGTATAAAAGAGTGTGTTTATTTGTAAGGAGAGTTCTTTTGTAAGAACATTGGGTTTATCATAAACTCACTTATAAAACAAGTACATCCCAGAATAAGTAATATGAGTATGAATAAATTATTCTTAAGGAATATCTATACAGAAAATGGTTTGAAAGAGGTAAAACACAAAGTATGAGAGTTGGGTTTGAGAATTTCTTCTTACCTTGTATCCAAACGCTTTCATCAATTTGATGTCCTATATAACCACATTATATTCTTTAATGAAAATTTAAAAAACCTTGTGTACATAAATATGTTTCATTATGGTTTCATTAAGTTATTTTATTGTCCTTTATATGAGTTATAGATTTTAAATTCATTGTTCCAGAATGTTCATTTTTATAGTTTTCTTGAATGGTTCACTTGTATTCCTAAAAGAAAGATCATTTAAAACATGGATAAACATTCAGAATTGTACTTATATTTTATTGATGATGTTACAGAACTTGAAATTATCTTATAAATAATTTTTTTATATACTATGATAATGAATCATTAGATAAGAATTTAATGATGATTATTTGGCTTAATTTGGGTGGTTTTTCTATCACACTGAACTTGTTTTATTTTATCACTTAGTATCATGTAAATAAGATAGTTACAGAACATAAAAGTTGATAAAAAATTCACTTTAAAATATGGATTCATACATTTTATGGTTTTATTTCCATCCTTGAAGACGTTTATGGGAAATGGAATTGCATCGCCCATGATGTTGGTAAATTAACACATCACATGCAACAATTTTATTTCTATTATCAAATAGAGGGAGGGAGGAGTATAATGAATAATCCTAAATTAACTTGATATCATAAAAGTATATAAATCATAATGGAGTTATAATTAAATTTTGATAATATAAGTAGAGGATAAGAGAAGGGAAGAAATGAAATTTGAAAGGAAATTGAAAGAAAAGATAGAGGAATTACCTCTTCAATCCTCCTCTTAAGATCCTCTATATGGAACCTAGGAATGTTATTTTGGTGAGGTGAAGAGATAATGTTAATTAGGGTGGGGAAATGGAATATATTAGGGATGAATTTGAATAAGGATTGAATCTTGAGAGGTGTGAGATAATGAGGGTGTGAAGGGTGGTATTTATATTGCAGGGGAGACAAGTTTTCTTATTTTTTTAAAAATTACATTATTAATTTCCCCCAAGATATGCAATAGTGATGATTCTATGAAAAAAAATAGTAAATAGGGAATTTGAGTTCTAGATTTTTGGTTCTTACATCACCCATGATGTTAGGAATAGTTGATTTAAATTATAATGTATTTATACGGTAAATTAATGTATTTTACAATTCACCAAAAATTCAAGTATCTCTAAAAATCCCAAAAAATTCACCCTAACCATTTTTTGAAATGTAGAATAAAAAAATGAACTCCATTTTAGGAAATTAATTTTCTAAATATTATTAATTTAATTTTTAATTAAAATCACAATTTACTTAAAAAATAGAGGTTTTAAAAATAAAACTGATTTTATAACGCTTTCAAAAATTACATAAGGTCCTATAAAATTATCTTAAAACATGAAGATATATAATTGTTTATTTATGAACAAATTTTAAAAAAATAAATTTTATTTTAAATTAGTTAATTATTTATTTATGGATTACAAAAATACAAATACTTTTACCATGGTCATATTATCACTTATAAGATGCCTACATTTGATTTAATCATTCATGGGTGAGGTAACTATTATTTTGGATGAATAACTATTCATAAGGTTTATATTAATATTCATAAGGTTAGGTTAATATTCATGAGGGTAGGTTACTATTACCCAAAAATTAATTTTTTCCTATCAGACTCCAAACATCTTACTGATAGAAACTTTGTATGCCAGATTTTGGAAAATCAAAACAAAATAGTGGAAAATTTATTTAGTGGAAAATTTATGATTAAAGTTCACATAGTAGTTTATTTAAAAATGATGTGGAATTATGCTTCCTAATTTAGTTATACTATAAAGAACTATTATAAGAAGATATTTCCATTGA
The DNA here is from genome assembly GCA_963277665.1 of Viscum album. Lineage (NCBI taxonomy): Eukaryota > Viridiplantae > Streptophyta > Magnoliopsida > Santalales > Viscaceae > Viscum > Viscum album. Next base: position 412,499,447 of record OY728130.1, read on the forward strand.
TAAAACTTTGGGTCATTACAATCTTCCCCCCTTGTGAAATTTCACCCTCAAAATTTTATTTTACACAAACTGGTGAGGGTACTTCTCCTTCATCACCTCCTCCAGTTCCCATGTTTCTTCTTAAAACACATGGTTCCTCCATAACACTTTGAAAGTGTGGGTTGCCTTGTTGTGTAGAACCTTATCTCTCCAGTCCAGAATCATTACTAGTCGCTCCTTATATGATAGATCATCATCTAGTCATACCACCTCTGAGTTCAATACATGTGAGGGATTTGGTATGTACTTCCTCATGAGTGATACATGAAACACATCATGAAATTGAGCTATATTCAGAGGAAGTTCAAGCTGATAGGCCATGGATCCTATGTGGTGAATGATCTCAAAGGGGTCAATGTACCTTGGTCTTAACATCCCTTTCTTTCCAAACCACATGTGTCTCTTCCATGGTGATATTCGAAGGAAGAGTTTATCTCCAACGTCAAACTACAAGTCCCTTAAATGATTGTATTCATAGATCTTTTGTCGAATCTCAGTAGCTTTGTTATATTTTTGGATGAATTGAACCTTCTCTGTCATCTCTTTCACAAGATCAGGTCTAAGTAGAATTCTTTCTCCAACTTCATCCCAACTGGTTGGAGTTCTACATTGCTTTCCATACAATTCTTCTTATCGATCCATCGAAATACTTGAGTAAAATCTATTTTGAATGGGAAATCAACTAATGGGATATTCTGATCCAATCCACCTCTGAATTCTAAAGAGCATGCTCTTAGTATATCTTCAAGTGCTTGAATAGTTCTTTCAGATTGGCCATTAGTTTGGTGGTGATAGGTCGTGCTAAAATTTAATTTTGTACTCAAAGCATATGTAAGACTTATCCAGGATTTAGATGTGAACCTTGGATCAAAATCAGAGAAAATAGATAGTGGAACACCATGTAGTATCATCAAATACTTCACATATGTCTTTGCAAGTTGTTCAAGCAAGAGATCATCCCGAATGGAGATAAAATGAGAATTCTTGGGGAGTCGGTCAACCACAAACCATATCTCAATATTTAACATAGATTCCTTTGGAAGACCTGTGATGAAGTCCATAGTGACATTTCCCATTTCCACATGGGTATAGGAAATGGTTTCCTATTCTCTTCGGAGTTTTTTTCTCTCTATTTTAACTTGTTGACATACCTAGCACATTGAGATATATTCTACAATCTTCTTCTTAATGTTATCCCACTAGAAGTTTTCTCAGAGATCTCAGTACATCTCGGTGATACCAGGATGGATATATAATATTTAGCTATGTGAATTATTCAATATATCCTTCTTTATCCCAGGTGATGAAGGTGCACAAAGTCATGTTCCAAACCGAATCACACCATCATCATCGATATGGAACTCTTATAGATTCCAATCATTTACTGTATTCCCCATATTTTGCAACTCCATATCATACCTTTATTCCTCCTTAATCTTCTCTTTGATAGATGGTTGCGAAATAAATTTTTCAATGTAGGATGTATCTCCTTCCCTTATGATTTCCAAATCCATCCTTTTAATATCCAAGAAGATATGGTCTTCTCAATCCATAACTTGGATTGGTTAATAGGATCTTTTCTGCTTAGATCATCAGATACCTTGTTGGCCTTTCTAGGATAGTAGTGAATAGAGAAATCATAGTCATTTATTAGATTTAACCATCTCCTTTGACACACGTTGAGCACCTTTTGTGTGAAAATATAGTTTAGGATCTTTTGATCGGTGTATATGTTACACTTCTCACCATAAAGATAGTACCACCAGATTTTCAAGGAAAAAATCAGAGCCTCCAGCTCTAGATCTTGAATCAGGTAGTTATACTCATGGATCTTCAACTGCCATGAAACGTAGGCTATCACATTATCATTTTGAATTAGTACACAACCCAATACTTTCTTTAAATCATCACTGTATATCACAAAACTTTCTCCACTTTTTAGTAATGTGAGTATAGGTGCAGTGATAAGCCTTTTCTTTATCTCCATGAAGCTCCCCTCACATTCTTCTGTCTATACATACTTTACCCCTTTCCTTGTTAACATATTTAGTGGGCTAGACAATCATGAGAAATTTCTCCCAAAACATCGGTAGTACCCAGCTAATCCAAGAAAACTACAAATTTCTGTGACACTAGAGGGCCTGGGCCATTCTTTAATCACCTTTTTTTATGGGACCACAAAAATCCCGTCACTTGTGATCACATGTCCCCAGAATGTGACTTTCTTTATCAAAAAGTCACACTTTCTAATCTTTGCGTACAACTACTCCTTTCTCAATATCGCAAACACAAGTCTGAGATGTTCTTCATCTTCCTTTTTAATCTTGAAGTAGATGATAATGTCATTGATAAACAATACCAAAAAAATTCAAGGTAATGTCGTCGGAATATATTCATAATATACAGGAATATTATAGGGACATTAGTAAGTCTGAAGGGAATCACCAGAAACTCATAGTGCCCATACCTTGTACAGAAGGTAGTCTTTTAAATATCTTCTTTCTTCACCTTTAGATAATGATATCCAGAACAAAGATCCACATTTGAGAAGTATTAATATCCTCTTAACTTATCAAACAAATTTTCAATTCTTAGAAAAGGATACTTGTTCTTTATGGTGATCTTTTTGAGTTCCCGATAATCGATACCCAGCTATATTGATCCTTCTTATTCACAAACAGAATTAGTTCACTCTAAGGTGATGCACTAGGGCATATGAAACCTTTGTCCAAATGCCCTAGCAGCTACTTCTTTAACCCCTCTAGTTTGATAGGAGACATCCTATAAGGACACTTTGAGATAGGAGTATCTCCAGGTATGAGTTCTATAGAGAACACTACCTCACAATCTAGGCGAAGTTTGATCAACTCTTCATGAAATACATCACCATATTCCCTCATGATGGGCATTTTCTCTAGGTTGACACTTTCCTTTGACTCAACCATTTGATCGAGGTATGCCTCTTCACAAGGAATCAACACCCACACCATTGAAGGATTTTAAAAAGAGATTAGTTATCTTCTATGCATTTTTAAAGGATAATGATATGGTTTAGTATATTAAAAGATATTTCCCTTTCCCGAGAGTTAATATGTGCTCTATATAATGAGAGCCAATCCATTCCTATTATAGAATCGAATTCCACCGAGGGAAGTATTACAATATTTAGTAGAAGAATATTCACACATATGCCAATATTGGAAGACTCAAACACTTGGGTTGCAATGATTGCACCACTTGGTGTTTTTAAATATATCTCTACTTCAAGGTTTCAGGGATTTTATTCTATAGTTCTAGAAAACATTCAAGATATAATGGAATGCGGAGAACCAGAATCAAATAATACTTTTTCCATTATTGAGTGAATAGGAAGTGTACCTTATATTACTTCATTATCTTTCTCCACTTCAACAGTGGTGATAGAAGAATCCTTCCCTTGTTTATTTTGCTTTAGTGGCTAATGACATTGATTACCCTCAAGGACTCAAGGTTTAGTGCACTAGCTTACATAGTTCCCTTTCTCCCTACAATTGTACCATTGAATCAGGGGCGGGGCTCCCCTTTTTTCCACTACATTATCCTTCCTTCTCATGTCTTTTTGACACTCCTGAGCATGGTGGCCTTTTTTCCCACACTTGAATCATTTACTCTTCCCTTTGAGGAAGTTCACATGATGCAACTTCCCACATTTTTGGAATGTGGGTCATTGAGTTTTCTTTCTACCTTTATCATTATATCCTCTGTCTTGAAACTCAATCTTTCGTTTCTTATCACTATAGCCAATAGAATATTTTCCAAAACCTATCTACATATTGAGGGCACACTGAACAACTTCTTCATAACTCCCAAAGTCTCAAATTGAAAGATCCTTTAGAAGGTGTGGTTTTAATCCACTAAAGAATCTACCAATTTTTCAATCATTTTTGATAACATAACCCGAAGTGTTCCTTTAAAGCCTTGTGAAATTCACTTCGTAAGTCTAGACAGATTCTCCTTTCTTTTTCTTGGGCTCTTTGAATTATCCCTCCATCTTCGTATGAATCTTTTGTGGGAAATAATTTTTAAGAAACATGATCTTAAAGTCTTTACATTCCATCTCTTCAATTTTGTATCTCGTCTTTGTGTTCTTAATCAAAGAAAACCATTGAGTGACCTCTCCCTCTAGATGATAAATGGATAGTGTCACCTTATCCATCTCAAAATTATGATGCACAAATAATATTTTATCCATGGAGTTGACCCATTGTTCCAGAAATAGTGGATCATAAGATCCACTAAACATCAGTGGTCATTTCCACATAAAACACTCGATATAAAGTTTCTACCACTTTGGTGAAGGAGGAAGTTCCTCATTATTGAAGTTATTATTCACAACCTTATATATTTGGGTAAGAATATCCATGAAGTTTTGAACTCCACCTCCCAAACAATTGGTGATGTCATTTGGGCAATCGTTACATTGGTCCTCACATGAGTTGTTGGCCTAGTTTCTCTTGGTTCCCACCATTTTCTAAAATATAAAAGGCTAGAACAAAACATAAGTGAACAAGTCATGAATAAATAAATTAATATTTTCTAAAATTTATGAAAAAATCATAATTTATGGGATCCCTATGTAAATTTTATTGTGTGTATATTTATACTTAGTCTCATACTAGAGGCTTTCTCTAGGGTTCATTAATCCTAATTCTGAAATTAACAAAATCCTGCATATGAAACCAACTATAGCAACCCTTACTTTTCTTACATTACTATTACATAATTGAAACGATAAACTACATAATATTATTATACATAGAGGATCTGAAGTTTTAGTGTCTTGGGAAAACTAGGACCAAACATAACATTTACAACATCAAACATAAACATTTATTTAATTCATTTATATCCAGCTTCTTATTGTCCCTTGAAAATTCCTTAGTACACATAATCACCTGAGTATATACATCTAAAAGGGGTGAGATAAAATCCCAGTAAGGGGATAGATAAAAACTATATATCAATGGTTTAACACAATCATAACAAATCCAAAGGATCATGAACATTATAGAAAACCTAAATAAATGACTTGAAATGTGGAAATGCATAAAAATAAAACATCATGTATTGGTGGTCAACTACCAGACATAGTTGTGAATAATGATAGCATCATGTTCACACATCATTTCCCTTTATCTCATAAGATTCATCACTTTACCCAATGCATTGGAGTGCTATATAATAGCGGGTGCACCCGTCACATCATAATATTCATTTTGGGCTATATAATTCTGGGCGCACCCATCATATCATAACATTTACATTATCATGCATGCCATATGGAACACATGTCAAAGTTAAACATAAAATAACCCATGGAAATAAATGGGTTTCACATCATAAATAATATATTCATAAACATTTGGATCAAAAAATAAAGAGGCGATAACATTTCTTGACATAGAACAATCAATAATGATGGAATTGGAAGGAATTTTGAGAAGTAAAAAGGGGGTGCCTATTTGTACAAAGATTTCTTTTGGAAGAATATTGGGTTTGTCAGAAAATCAATTATAAAACATTCACTATTGAAAATATGGCCTTTATCAGTGCTAAAAAGTCCATTTATAGCGCTAAAAAGAATTGTTAATCTCCACAAAGATAAAGGGGGTCCCTCTTATTAGCGCTCAGAAAAGAGCTGATAAAGGCCCCTTTTATTAGTGCTAAAAAAGAGATGATAAAAGGGGTCTTTTAGCAGCACTAAAAAGAACTGATAAATGGGTCTTTTATCAGTGCTTTTTTAAAAGCATCGATAAAAGATAAAAAACATTAAAAAAATAAAAAAAATTATGCAATTCAGGAGGGTCTTCAACAGCACTTGAAGCCACCTTTAATGGAGCCCCCATCCTAGCCCACAAACCTCCCAACCTTTAACAACACCCCCACCCACCCTTTAACAAATCAAGCCTTTATTCCACCCACACGCACGACCTGGCTCCCCATGTATTCGAACTCGGGACGTGTTTCCTGCACACCTAAGTCTTTACCACTCCACCATATTGTTTTTCTCTTCATTTATTAATATATCTATTTATTTATTTATATATAGTTATATTTACTTGTATATTAATATATATTTATATTAACATATATATATAGTTATATTAATATATATATATATTTAGTTATATTAATATATATATATATATATATTCATATATTAATATATATATAGTTATATTTATATATTAATATATATATATTCATATATATTTATAAGATCAGTTTTAAATACATTTAAAAAAAGTTCTTTTTTGTGTGTGTTTATAAATAAATAAATACATATATACAACACACACACACATTATATGTGAATCTGTAAGTATAATTATACATATTTATATATATTTAGAAATATTATATATTAATATGTATATACATATGTTTAGACTATATAGATAATATATATCAGTTTGTCAATACAGACTCTCACACACACTCATTTATAAATACAAGTACACATTATATTGGTACATAAATATTAATATATTTATATTTTAAATAAAATTGATATTAGTTTTTTATTTAGATAAGGCTTATATATTGAGAAATATATTTTATATGTAAATTTGTTCAATTATTTATTTATAAAATTAAATGTTTATGTGTGAATATATAAACAATATGTATATATTGTTATATATTTGATTATAAATAATAGTACATTATAAAAAATTATAACAAGCCCTGAAAACCTAAAAAATCGTAAAAAAACGGAGAAACCCTCAAATCCCGTAAATACAATGAGAAAGTCAAATAAACCCTAAACTCAAGGTAATAATAAAAACATCTAATATGAGAGTCTATTCAAGATCCCTAACCAGGAAAGTTAAATATCATCAAATTAGGTTTGATATGATAGGTGGTGGAGGTTGAACGTACATGGAGATCATAAGTTATAGCTATTTAAAAACACCGCAGACATGACAAAGGTGCTAGAAATGGTGGCTCGAAAAATCTAACAAACCGCAGAGTCACTAAAAAAAGCATAAATTCTACTCTAGGTGTCCATATTTTCTTTGTGACCAGTAAAATTCAATCTGAGGGAATTAAATATAGTGTAACAGGTGATGAAGGCCGAACAGACACACAGATCAGAAGTTATTACTGTTTTAAGAAATATTTGACAAGGCACCGGACACAGAAATGGGGTTTTGGAGTCCTTCTGATGATTTTTGGGGGTTTTAGGGTCCCAAATGTGATTGGAAATTTGTTCAAGTTATCCTATTACATATAACTCTTTTCTTCCTTTGATTTTACATGTGGTAGAGTCTAAACAGATAGCCCAAGTGAATATTATGGCTGTTTGAAGTTCATGTTTTTTTTGGAGTGGTATAATTGATATATCTTATGCTACTTTGATCTTCTCACAATTTCAATTGTACATGGTACTCACTCATCTCAATAGATTTGATTTTACTAGTCTCTGTGGTCATACAGACACCCAGAGTAGATGTTTGGGCTATTTTAGTGAGTTATAGGTTTCTTAGGTTTTTTGGTGCTAGAAGTGTTGCTCAATTTCAAACAATCATAACTTCTGATCAGAGTGTTTGTTTGAGAAATTAAACCTATGAAATAGAATCTTGAAAAAATATCTACACTTTGGTGACTATGTCAACCCCTTATCACATTATTTATAGCAAAAAATGGCCCATAATGCCTACCAATGATCATAGGTTCTGCTCTGGGTGTGTGTTTTTCCATAACTTCTGCTCCGGGAGTTTGTTTTTCATCTACCACATATCAAATAGATATATAGAATATTTAAAAAATATTTATTATATTTATATCAATAAAAATATAATTATATATAAATATATTATTTTTTATGAAATATAATTTTTTTTGAAATATACACATTATCGGCGCTAGGAAAAAAGCACTGATAAAGCCCCTATCACCGCTTCTAAAAAAAGTACTGATAAAGGGATCCCCTTTAACAGTGCTAAAAGAAGATGATAAAAGTTGTTATTTTATCAGTTCTAAAAAAACATAGATAAAGGTTCAATTTTAACAACGCTATTTGAAGCGTTGTTAAAAGTACACTTTATCAGTAATTTTTTTTACACTGATAAAGGCACACCCTTTATCATCAGTTTTTTAGCACTGTTAAAGGGTGGTTCTATGAAACCTCTTTTTTTCATAGTGAATTAAATCCTAGAAAATGTAATATGAGGATTAATAAATGATTCTTAAGGCATATACATACTAAAAATGGACTGAAAGAGGAAAAACCCAAAGTATGAGAGTTGGGTTCGAGAATTTCCCCTTACCTTGTATCTGAATGCTTTCATTACTTTAATGACCTTTATAACCACATTAGATTCAATAATTAACAATCCAAAAACCGTTTTTAGATTAATATGGTTAATTATTGTTTTATTAAGTTATTTTATGGGCCTTTGATGATATATAGAGTTTAAATTCATTGTTCGGTAATGTTCGTTTTTATAGTTTTCTTGAACGATTCACTTGTATTCATGAATGGAAGTTCATTTAAAACATGGATAAACATCCAGAATTGTAATTATATGTTATTAATTAGGTTAAAAAACTTGAAATTATCTTAAAAATAATTTTTTGATATACTATGAGAATGAATCATTAGATAAGAATTTAATGATGATCGTTTAGGTTAATTTGGGTGGTTTTTCGATCACAACGAACTTGTTTTATTTTATCACTTAGTGTCATGTACATAAGATAGTTCAAGAACATAAAAGGGGTTAAAAAATAAAAAATAAAATTATTTTTTCAACCATTTTATGGTTTTATTTACAACCTTGAAGGTGTTGAAGGAAAATAGAATTGCATCGCCCATGATGTAGGTAAATTAACACATCTTGGGCAACAATTTCATTTTTATTAAAAAAGATATGGAGGGAGGAGTATAATGAATAATATTTTATTAACTTGATATAATACCAGTATACCAATCATAATAGAGTTATCATGAAATTTTTATAAGATAAGTTGATGATAAGAGAAGAAAAGAAATGAAATTTGAATGGAAATGGAAAGAAAAGAGAGATAGGAATTACCTCTTGAATCATTATCTTGAGATCCTCCTTAAAGAACCTAGGTTTGGCCTTTTGATGATTCAAAGATCTTCGAGTCATGGGGAAGGGGCTAGGGAATAGCTAAGGGAAGAATTTGTTCAAGTATTGAAGCTTGAGAGGTGTGAAGTAATGATGGTGTGAGGGGTGGTATATATAGTGGAGGGGGTAGGGGTTTTCTTAACTCTTTAATTATTTGTTTATTAATTTCCACCAAGATTAGAAATATTGATGATTCCATGAACAAAAATAGTAAATAGTGAATTTAAGTTCGAGATTTTGGGTGCTTAAATCACTCATGAAGTCTGGAAGAGTGGATTTAAATTATAATGCAGTTATACGGTAAATTAACGTATTTTACAATTCACGAAAAATTCACACATTTTAGAAAAACCCCAAAAATTCACCCTAACCATTTTTTGATGTGTATAATACAAAAATGAACTCTATTTTTTGAAAATAAGTTTCTAAATATGATTAATTAAATTATTAATTAAAATCATAATTTACTTGAAAAATAGAGATTTTAAAAATAAAACTGATTTTATAACGCTTTCAAAAATTATATAAGGTGTTATAAAATTATCTTAAAACTTGAAGACATAGAATTGTTAATTTATGAATAAAATTTATGAAAATAAATTTTCTTTAAAATTAATTAGTTAATTATTTATGGCTTACAAAAATACTTATACTTTTACTATGGTCATATTATCACTTATAAGATTCCTATATTTTATTTAATCATTCATTGGTGAGGTTACTATTATTTTGGACGATTTACTATTCATAAGGGACATACATAAGGGTAGGTTACTATTAATAAGGGTAGGTTTTTATTGACCAAAAATTATTCTTGTCCTATCAGACTCCAAATATCTTACTGATCGCAACCATGTATGTCATATTTTTGAAATTCAAAACACAAAAGTGGAAAATTTATGTTTAAAGGTCACATATTAGTTCATTTAAGAATTATGTGTTATTCTGTTTCCTAATGTGATTATACTTTATATAGAACTATTATAATAAGGTATTTCCATTGATAAAACATTGGGTCATAACATTGGATGCCATGCTTGATCATTCTCCATAGTAAATCAGACGATTGTTGAACTGGTCATATTTTCCAAGACATGTGTTAAAGAATGACATGCATTGTTACAACATTTGAGGAAGGACATGTAATACTTTATTTCATGGTGAATTTTGAGGATCCATCCTGTAGATGCCGAAAAGTCCATTACTACTAAATTAACTTTCGAAATGACAAAGTGAAGTCATATTCGGACCCAGAGGCCCAGTCTAGAGGGTCTGGAAGTGTTGCGTGAAATAAAGGTGGTTGCGTGTGAAAAAATGTGGGCCGTGCAAAAGGAGTACGAGATTTGCTATGGTTTCTAGTGCTGGTGCATAGTCTTTGTGCGCCCGTGCCCGTGTGGTTAACTTTTTGGACCGCCGTCTCGGGCGCGCTAGATTTTTTGCGCTACCTGGATTCCGCAACGCAAGAGGCCTATAAATAGAAGGAGACCCCTTCTGTTTCTGGGTTGTGGAATTTGAACCAGCTCTCGTGCGTGAAAACTGACTTCCACATGCGCAAGATGGACTTTAATTACTAAGACTTTTCACGCCGCTTCGCCCCGAGATACTCCTTTGCATGCAATCCCACTAGCTTAAATATAATTCCAAACCCTTCCTCCCTTGCGCGCAATCTCTTGCATTGTGCGCAAAAAGGTCCAATTGCGCGCAATCCCTTCATTGGGTGTGGCCTTACCTTAGGGTTTGGTGTTTTCCACTCGTGTGCAATTCACATCCTTTGTGCATGATCCGCCTAGCCATGTGCAATCCCTCTACCCCTATTACGCACCATCCCGTAATTTTTCACGAAAACCCTTTCTTCACACGCAAACCCTGGGACCCCTCGCCTTGATGCCCCCCAGGTGCCTCCCTACGTAGGTGCCCGAAGACGTCCATACCGGGCATGCACGCCATGTGTTGTTTTCCCGTAAAGACTTCTAGTCTTGTACGAAGTGACCCAAGGTTCATTGGGCGGTGTTTCAAGTTGTGCTTATTAGTCCCATGCTTCTTCGAATATGCATGCTAACGGATATTACTTCTTCGCATAGTCACACTAACGTGGACCCCTCGATGGTTCTCTATAAGACCCCCCTTCACAACGGCCTTGTCGATGCCTCCCCTCCCACAAGGAGAAGAGGGTACCGATCATGTAAGACCTAGGGGTGTGGAGATAACCCCCCTCATCCGATCTACATGATGTTAAACTGCCAAGCACCTCATCCTCAACACATGACGATAAACTGTGATCTGGCCCCGTGCCTCGCACGCAGGGTCCTCCTAGCTCGGAAAATCTTTACGCCCACTCGTCTCCACGGGAGTGGAATCTTCCTCACATGGAATGATATCCTCCCTCTCAGAGCGGCTTTTGTCCATGGGGGAAGGGAAGCCACCCTGGTGTAAGCCCCTAGCCTCTATTGCGGAAGGTAGAACCCATGCACCTCTGTACTTCCCCACCGCCAAGGACAACGGAGGGAACGATAGGGAATGAGGCACTTCCTTTGTTCGGTCCAAAATCCCTCTCCCTCTGTTCTTTGTCACACCTCGGGCCTCTATCCTAGAGTAAGTCCCGACACCATGGGCCGCTCAACGCGTAAGACCCTCTTCGCTTCTCACGGACGCACCCTTTGCGACGTGATCATCAGGTCCCTGCAACCTTTTGTTTCTCACACCGAGCATGACTCATGTGAGCTTAGAGTGAGCACCGACACTGACCCCAACTCCAGCGAACTACGAGGACTTTGATCAATGTTAAGGAATGGTACGTAGGAAGCCTCCACGAAGATCAAGCACACAACCCAGTCGTTCCACCCCCCTTCACGTCAGTTCGCCAGCACCATGGGACGCCATAGAGCATAAGCCCCAGATTCCCCCGTCCCGCAAGACGTTAAACTATATATCGTCCATCATGACGTTAAACTGTCTTCCCCATCCCACATGATGATAAAATGCACCACCCAAACTACGTGGACTTTGATTCCCTGTTACAGGGATATGTAGGAAGCCTCAACGAGGTTCAAGCCCACCACTCAGTCATTCCGACCCCTTTGCGTCAGTTCGCCAACACCTTGGGACGCCTCAGAGCATAGGCCCCATATCCACCTTTGGCCGCCTCAGAGCGTAAGCCCCATATCCACCTTGGGCCGCCTCAGAGTGTAACCCCCATATCCACCTTGGGCCGACTCAGAGCATAAGCCTCATATCCACCTGTGTTCGCCTCAGAGCATAAGCCCCATATCCACCTTGGAATGCCTTAGAGCATAAGGCCCATATCCACCTTGGGCGGCCTCAGAGCATAAGCCCCCATATCCAACTTGGGCCGCCTCCGAGCGTAAGCCCCATATCCAACATCTGCGTCCCATCTTAACCTCTCCCTCGAGCCCACATATCTCAGGAATCTCAGGCCCTTGCCCAGAGGTTGTACTTCCTCTGGGCCCCATCCATGCATTTATTATCACAGGTTGCCTTTTTAGATGTCCCACTATATCGTCAAACTACGCAGACATTGATTCCCTGCCACGGGGATACGTAGGAAGCCTCCATAAGGTTCAAGCCCCTTCACTTCATCACCCATCCTAATTCTTTCCTGGGCCGCCACATCCTGGTAGGATCATGCCACCTCATTCCACTCCGCAGTATCCAGGAAGCCACCCACGTGCTGGCCCCAACATCAGTGTTCCCTCCAGGGGGTTCTTCAATCTGATCCACTCTCAGTGTTCTGATTAGTTCGATCTGTCTCTGCTAGATGTTAAACTTGCGGAATACCCCATGTTAAACATGGGAAGCTGAGGAAAATCTCAGATACATGCCTATGGCATACAGTTCCCCGCATTTGATGTGGGATGCCTCGGGCTTCCGTGTCGTCGAGAAGCCCTATAATAAGGGACATAATACAGAAATTCAAATCCCCCAGCGTCAAGACACACCAACAACACCTCAATGTGACCATTATCCTAACCAAAGGTTTCTGCCCTGACCAGACACCTTGGAGTGTCTCGATGGAACCAACATAATTAACTGGTGTCCATGAAGATATGGCACCAAGAACGATATTCACGAATATGTCTTAAATCTATGAGGGAGATATGGAATAGGTGACGAGCTCTGAGTAGGAATCCACGGAAGGAAGAACCAACATCCCATCATCCCGGTTTTGATCAAGGAGCAGACGTCCCTGAATAAGGAACGGATGTCACCCGCCTTTGGAAAGCGGGAATGCGGGGCTACAAGCCGCGCGTCCTCACCTACGTTATGGATGCACGTGCGCCCTGATAGAGTTAATATTTACATTATTATTTATATTTTTTTCAATGATTTAATCCCTCCCAATTATTCAATGTGAGTGTATTTGTAAAATTTATGTGTTTTTGGTGTATTTTGGGCTTAAATGTGAAAATGGGGTAATTCTGTAAAATTGTCAGTTTTATATAGCTTCTGTTTTTCAGGAATAACTTTTATAATATGGGTCCAATTGAAGTGAATCTTTTTTGTAGGCTTCTTATACGTGTGGGCTTAAAATGTTCTTTCTGGACCAAGACCAATTCGAAACCCAATGGTGCAAAAAATTCAATCAAGTGGAGCAATCAGTTTGGAAGGCAGAATGGACCCCACTTCATTAAATATGGAATATCTCCTTCATCCTACCTTAGAATGAGGTGATTACAGCTGGTATCGATAGATCACTTCAAAGGACGGTTCAAATTAAATCTCATAAATTATTGAGCTCATTAATGCATCCTTTTGGCGCGTTCAAGTGGAGTGGGTGAAATAGTGTTTGGCGGCCAGAAAAGTAATGGTCATTGATTCGGCCATATCTTTCTTTACACCTGTCCAATGACTCTAAAATTTTGAGGGTCGATAGAAAGATTCATTTACAACATTCTATAAGAAGGGACATCAGTGAGTTTTGGCCGGCTGGTGGGCAGAACATAGGAAAAATTCTAGAGGACAGATTCTGGAGGATCAAATTTATGTTCTTTCTTTTCTTTGTTTTACACTTCTTAGTCTTGTAATGCGTTCTTATTTCCCCTTAGTCACAATTAACCTTATCATGGTGGGGTAAAATTATGTGTGATTGGGGAAGGAGAGGTTTTCCATGTTGTATTTCACGAGTTCCTTATCTTAATGTTTTAAAATCCTCTACTCTTCTGTGAATCAGTTTCTATTTCCTATACCAGTTTTTATTATCATATACGATTGTATCTGATTTTTGATTCTTTTGTTCATTTATATTTGGTCAATGATAAATATCTCCCTCCACTAGGTTCTGGTTTATAAATGATGGAATAGACCAGGACTTAGTGGTGAAGTACTCAGTGATCACCGGTACATGTGTGAGGAGTAGTGAATGTTCTTGATTACTTGGGATAAACAAGACCTGATTGGGAATTTCCTAAGATAATTGGGGGTATTTTCTACAACTCTATAACACATTGAAAGGAGAGTAGACCAATCTGAGGTTTTAGTAAGGTTTATTCTCACATTTTTATTTGACCAAGGGAGTGAGAAGAAACGATTGTGGATTCTCACTCTTAACGATTTAGCAGAGGAGAATTGGGTAAAATGAACAATGATTGAATTACAATCGGAAAACCGACCCTAACCTGATCACCATTTCATATCATTAATTTAAATCACATCATTTTTCAATTTGTTTCAAAACTTTCACTTAATTACTTTACATTATTTAGTTTCTTTCTTGTATTTTCTAAATCAAACAATTTCTAAAAACAACCTCACTTGTTTCTATTTTAAGGTGACAACTTAATTGTTGTGCACTCTTATCTGGAGAAAACCTAGGTAATCCACTATAATAAATTTTAACATAGGTTATATTTGTTTTTGCCACACCCCATGACAGGCACGTGTCAAAACATGGCGCCGTTGCCGGGGAGGTATCGCCAACATTTCTTTTCTTTTCTTTTCTCTCTTTTCATCTTTTCTCTTCAAAATTGTATGACTCGAACCTCAAAAACTAAACCTTTACCCATAGATCCTGAAATTGAAAGAACCTTGTTGAATATAATTAGAAACATTAATTTGGAATCTGAATTTTAGGAAGTTCCCCTTGAAGACTCAAGTGAAACTTCAAGTGTTTACTCAGCGCATGTCATAATGGATGAAAATAAAAGCCAAACACTTAGAGACCTCTGTGCACCACAATTCCTTAATCAAAACAATCAACCTGCCATGCCAGTGTTACAAAATGATTTTGAAATGAAACCTAACATGATTCCTTTTCTTCCAAAGTTTCATGGTTTGGCAGGTGAAGATCCAAACAAACACATTAAAGAGTTCACACATGTTTGCTCAACTTTCAGACCCGGTGGAATTACCGAGGAGCAGGTAAAGTGGAAGGCATTTCCGTTTTTATTGGATAGAGCTGCTAAAGAATGGTTGTATGGCCTATAACCAGGAGACGTACATGAATGGAAGGACCTGGTAAGATGTTTTATGCAATGATTCTTCCCCACCTCTATAAGCACAGCCATTCGGAAGGGAATCTACGCCATACGACAATCATCTGGAGAAACCCTTTATGAGTACTGGGAGAGATTTAAGAAGCTATGTGCCAGCTGTCCACATCAAGCCATTGAGGAACACCACTCTCTCGTCTTCTTCTATCAAGGACTACTGGAAAATGACATAAACATTCTTGATGCATCATCTGGAGGTGCCTTGATTGACAAGTCACCAGAAGAAGCCAAGGGCTTGATTGAGAAGATTTCCCAAAACTCACAGCAATTTGGAACAATAGGTATTGGAACAAGAGGTATTCATGAGGTACGCACTTCTCATCCATCACCCTTATTAGAAACTAAGATTGAAGAGCTTACTAGTTTGGTGAGACAGATGGCCTTGAAGCAAGTTAGTGACCAACAAGCGCCAGCTAAGGTATCTGGTTTATGCTCATCACCTGATCATTTTACTGACCAATGTTCTAAAATACAGGGAATGGAAACATGTGCAGAAGCCTTTCATCCAAGGAAGTTCCAACAAAATCAAGGATGGAGAGATTCTAACCAAGTCCAATATGGGTTTGGAAATCAGCAGAATCAAGGTAGACCCCCATACCAAAACCAGTTTCAAAACTAACCACCATTCCAGAATCAATTCCAGAATCCACCCCCATTTCAACAAAAACCATCTTATAACCAGCCTTTTTACCAAAAAACCAACCAATCTCCAAAGACCCTATGAGAAACCATCCACCAGTTCACAACTTCCAATTCAAAACCAACAAAAATCTTAGTTTGAAGGACTGAAAGACATTGTTAAAGATTTGTCCAATAATTTTGAATGTCTCATGGACTTTCTGACCAAAAATCCTGGTAAACTCCCTTCCCAAACAGTCCCAAACCCAAAGGAGAATGTTAGTATTATAACTACAAGAAGTGGAAAAGAACTCCAACCACCTTCCACCATTGAACCTGAAACAAGAAAAACTGATCTGGGTGAGAATGATGTTAGAAATGATGAAAATTCTATGAAAATGCATCGGGAAGAAGATAAGAAAGAGGAGGATGATAATGATAGGACAAGAAGGAGGAAAAAAGAAACACCATTTCAAAGGAAACAAAGGGAGAAGAAAGATATACCACCACCATTTACATCAAGGATGATTGAATCAAAGAGGTTATAAGAAGAAGCACTTCAAAAAGAAATTCTGGACACCTTCCAGAAAGTGGAAATCAACATACCTATACTTGAAGCACTCAAACAAATTCTAAAGTATGATAAGTTTTTGAAGGATCTTTACACCAAGAAGAGAATACTTCAAGGGAATTTGAGGATCAATTTGGGAAGAAGTATCTCGACCCTTATCACACCGCCATTGCCAACCAAATGTCAAGATCCAGGGACGTTTTTTATTCCATGAACCATTGGTTCATTAAATTTATATAATGCTTTGTGCGATTTAGGTGCATCAATTAATGTATTGCCTCACTCAGTATATACTTCTTTGCAGATGGGATACTTGAATCCCACAAGAGTGGTGGTCCAGCTTGCAAATAGATCCACAGTATTCCCAGCAGGAGTTCTGGAGGATGTCCTAGTAAAAGTCAAAGATCTTTTATTCCCTGCTGACTTTTATGTGTTGAATATGGAAGATGATAGGATCCCATCACACTAACCCATCATTTTGGGGAGACCATTCTTAAAGACGGCCAAAACAATCATCAATGTCCATGAAGGGACACTTACCATGGAGTTTGGAGATAACACTGTCCACTTCAATATTTTTGAATCCACGAGGCACCCATCAGATGATCATTCACTCTTCACACTCTCCCATGAATATGACATAGAACCAATTGAAGAATCGGGTATGTTTCATGAATTTTTATCATTAGGAGAGAATTTTTCCATTAAAGATATCACTGAACATATGGATACCCAAACTCTTGGAGGTTCTGATTTCCTGTTGGAAGGAGAGGTAAAATATGATTTCTTTGATAATTTGTTAAATGATGATGAAGATGATATGATTTCTTGTGTGTAGGATGTCAAACCATTGGAATTAGAGAAAGTCAATTTAGTTTCATCTCTTGAGAATCCTCCTGATATAGAATTAAAACCACTCCCCACTGATTTAAAATATGTTTACATTATGGAGGGGGAGAAATTACCAGTAATAATTGATAATAATCTATCTGAAACTCAAGAAAAATCATTGATTGAGCTTTTGAGAGAGAATGTCCAAGCAATAGGGTGGAGCTTAGGTGATATCCCAGGAATAAACCCAAAAATTTGCTCACATATAATTTTTCTTGAAGGAGATTCCAAACCTGTCAGACAACCCAAAGAAGGCTGAACCCTACCCTAATGGAGGTTGTGAAAAAAGAGATTGAGAAGCTATTAGAAGCTAGGATCATCTATCCCATATCAGATTCACAATGGGTTATCCCCATCCATGTAGTCCCAAAGAAAACTGGCCTAACCATTGTGAGGAATGAAAAGAATGAATTAGTCCCTGTGAGAATTCAGAATAGCTGGAGAGTATGCATCGATTTTAGGAAACTGAATCAGGTCACTCGAAAAGATCATTTCCCTATCCCGTTCATTGACCAGATGTTAGAGAGATTGGCAGGGAGAACTCATTATTGCTTTTGGGATGAATTTTCAGGTTATTTTCAGCTACCCACTGCCCCTGAGGATCAAGAAAAGACTACCTTTACTTTTCCTTTCAGTACTTTTTCATAAAAAAGGATTCCATTTGGATTGTGTAATGCTCCAGGTACATTTCAGAGGTGTATGGTAAGTATATTTTCTGATCACATTGAAGATTTCTTGTAGGTTTTCTTGGATGACTTCACGGTTTTTGGAAATTCGTTTGACCATTGTTTGAAAAATCTGGAAAACGTTTTGAAAACATGCATTGAAAAGAACCTTGTTTTTAATTTTGAAAAGTGTCATTTTATGGTTGAGAGAGGAATTTTCCTTGGGCATTTCATTTCAAATAAAGGCATTGAGGTTGATAAATCAAAAATTGAAGTGATAAATTCTTTGCCTTACCCAACTTGTGTGAAACATGTTAGATCAGTTTTAGGACATGCAGGATTCTACAGGAGGTTTATAAAAGATTTCAGTAAGATTTATCTCCCTCTATCTAGATTACTTTTGAAAGATGCTTATTTTTATTTCAACGGTTCATGTAGGGAACCATTTGATGAGTTGAAGAAGAAATTGATTACACCACCAGTGATGCAACCACCAAATTGGGAAGAACCATTTGAGCTACTTTGTGATGCTTCAAACCAAGCAGTTGGAGCTGTCCTTTCTCAGCGAATTGAGGGCAGGCCAAAAGTCATTGAATATGCCTCGAAAACCTTAGATGCGGCGCAATTAAACTACACAACAATAGAAAAAGAGTTTTTAGCAGTTATTTTTGCTTTAGAAAGATTTAGATCATATCTGCTTGGAACTAAAGTCATTGTGTTTTCTGATCATGCAGCTCTTAGGTACTTGATGAAGAAGGCTGAAGCAAAACAAAGGCTAGTGATATGGATGCTACTACTACACGAGTTCAACATAGAAATCAAAGATAAGAAGTTATCTGAGAACCAAGTGGCTGATCACTTAAGTACACTACCCAACACCGCTGAAGTTGAAATTCCAGACACTGAACCACTAAATGATCACCTTCCAGGAGAGCAGTTGTACTTGATTGAAGGAGAAGTACCTTGGTATGCTGACATGGTCAATTATCTGGTAACATCTCAGGTCCCATATCATTTAAATTATCATCAAATTAACAAATTGAAAGCTGAATCTAGATATTACATATGGGATGATCCATTTCTATGGAAGATTTGCAATGACCAAATGATAAGAAGATGTTTGCCTAAAAATGAAATTGAATCAGTCTTTAGGTTTTGTCACACATTAGCTTGTGGAGGCCACTTTGGACCTCAAAGGACAGCGAAGAAGGTTTTAGAATCTAGACTTTATTGGCCAACACTTTTCAAAGATTCTCATGAATTTTGTAAACGGTGTGAAAAATGTCAGTTTATAGGAAATATTTCAAAGAGACAAGAAATGCCCCAAAATCCACTTAATTTTTGTGAAATATTTGAAGTTTAGGGGATAGATTTTATGGACCCTTTCCCAATGTCATTTGTAAATTATTATATTCTTCTTTCTGTTGATTATGTTTCCAAATGGGTGGAAGTAAAAGCCACCAGAACTGACGATGCTAAAGTTGTTTGTGATTTTGTCAGGGCTAACATATTTTGTAGGTTTGGAGTTCCTAGAGCCATAATTAATGATGAAGGGACTCAATTTTGTAATTGGAGAATGGAGACTTTGTTGAAAAAGTATGGGGTGCATCATAAAACATCAACTCCCTATCATCCGCAGACTAATGGGCAAGCTGAAGTGTCCAATAGGGAAATAAAAGGAATTTTGGAAAAGACTGTTGATCCAAATAGGAAGGATTGGAGCCAAAGGATAGAAGACACATTATGGGATTACAGGATATCCTACAAAACTCCAATTAGAATGAGTCCATATAGGCTGATTTATGGGAAAAGTTGTCACCTACCTGTGGAATTGGAACATAAGGCATACTGGGCTGTGAGGAAGATGAATCTAGATCTTGAAAGTGATGGGAAAGAGAGAAGATTGCAATTACAGGAGTTGGAATAAATTCGAAGGGAATCATTTGAAAATTCTTGGATTTACAAAGAGAGAACAAGAGTGGCCCATGACAAACTGATCCAACCAAAAGACTTTCATCCTAGAGACAAGGTGTTGTTATTCAATTCAAGACTCAAGCTGATGCCAGATAAACTTCGTTCCAGGTGGGAAGGTCCATTTATAGTTACTCATGTATATACTTTTGGTGCTGTGCAGATTGTGAAGGATGGAGTGAAGGATCCATTCACTGTTAATGGGCACAGATTGAAGAAATTCCTTGGGACCATGCCATTAGAGCCAATGGAGGAGATTACACTCCTCCAACCTGTTTATCAATAAACTCCATCAGGTCGTACCTATCCTTTATATTTTCATGATTGTTGTGATTCAATTTCCAATATTCTTACATGTTAAATAAATTTGAATGCATTATGGACACTGCATCATTTAAGTGTGGGGGATGGAACCTTTGTAGTTTAGGATTTTTATGTGTTGTTTGTTTTCCTATTTGTTTAAAAAAACATGTGATTGTTTAAAATAAAGTGTGTTTTTCAAATTTTTGTGTGTTTTTAAATATTTTGAGCTGAAATTATTATCATTTATATTTTTGAAACCCATCTCCATCAGTGAAATAATTTATTCCTTGAAACTGAGCTTAAATGAATGCTGAAAATGACATTGTTTCAAGTGCAATTGTTTGGGAATTTTATGAAAAAATACTCTGTTTGTTTGAATACCATGCCACATATCACTGTCTTTATATTTTAAATCACATTCCTGTGAGACTTATGAACCTATTATTTTCATATTCTTTACATTCACATCACTTCTTGAGAGAACCAAATCATGCTTGATTTAACCAGAATTTGATTTATTCCTGTCAAAACTTGAGGGTTTGAGGTACTTGTGTTTTAAATGATTGAGGAATTTCTTTGGTTTGAAATCCCCCTTTTCAAGATAATCCCTGTCATAATGGACTACCTTTAACATTTAATCCTTGTAGCCCATAGAATCCATGAACATCCTATTAGGTTAGCCACATTACAAGCCAATATTCCCTATCCAACCTGCTCTTGAAGTGAAATTTCATGATCTATTTGAACATAAGTGTGGGGGGAATATGTCTGTTATTGTACTACCTTTATTTGGGGATACATTGGGTGAAAAAAAAAATGTTGAAGAGATGTTATTCCTGCAAAAAAAAATCATTCTGCTGAAAGATGTGCCTTTTCTGGAGCTTTCATGATGAGAGAAGCTGTTCCTTTCTGGAGCTTCTAATGTAAAAAGGAAGCTGTGCCTTTTCAGGAGCTTTCAAGAAATATTATATTTGAGAAGATTGAAATGTTTGATGCTGAAATGATGAACTATGGGAACATTCCTTGATATTCCATGGAGAAGGAGTTTATTTTCTTATAAGGGGAGTGAAGGGAAGACCATACTTTTGTGAAAATTAGAGTAATGCAATTTTGCTTCAAAAAGAGCCAAGCCCTCTTCATTCAGCCTCATAATTTTTACATATAAATCCTACCAACCTAAAGCCATAGAACAAACTTAAAAATTACTCATGATAAACATATGTCTTTTACTCACAGCGGGTGGAGATTTAGGAATTTATCAAGCCTATGGTGACCCTTGTATGAGTTTGGATGAGAAAGACATTGCTAAAAAATTGAAATTTTTGTAATGAGAGATAATGAAAGTTAGGTAAGTGTTTTGTGTGCATGGGAGGATAAATGAAGAGTAAATTTATTGAATTATCCTAAATTAAGAACATGAAATAATAGAGTTTGAGGAGGCATGATATATTTTGTTTCTTGTTTTCAAATAGGTGGATCTCATGGATATGTGTTTTGAATTTACTTTGAATTTATTTTGATTCTGACTTGTCCAGGAGTCCAAGTGATAAGTGTGGGGGAATTGATAGATTTAATATTTTAATTATTATTTATATATTGTTCAATTATTTAATCCCTCCCAATTATTCAATGTGAGTGTATTTGCATCATTTATGTGTTTTTGGTGTATTTTGGGCTTAAATGTGAAAATGGGGTAATTCTGTAAAATTGTTAGTTTTATATAGCTTCTGTTTTTCGGGCATAACATTTATAATATGGGTACAATTGAAGTGAATATTATTTTTTAGGATTCCTATACGTGTGGGATTAAAATGTTCCTTCTGGACCAAGATCCAATTCGAAACCCAATGGTGCATAAAATTCAATCAAGTGGAAAAATCAGTTTGGAAGGCAGAATGGACCCCACTTCATTAAATATGGAATGTCTCCTTCAGATGACCTTAATATGAGGTGATTCCGGTTGGTATCGATATAGGACTTCAAATGGACGGTTCAAATTAAATTTCATAAATTATTGAGCTCATTAATGCATCCTTTAGGCGCGTCTAAGTGGAGTGGGTGAAATAGTGTTTGGCGGCCAGAAAAGTAATGGTCATTGATTCGGCCATATCATTCTTTAAACATGTCCAATGACTCTCAAATTTTTAGGGTCGATAGAAAACTTCATTTCCAACATTATATAAGAAGGGGCCTCAGTGAGTTTCGGCCAGATGGTGTGAATAACATAGGAAAACTTCCGGTGGACAGATTTTGGAGGATCAAATTTCTGTTCTTTCTTTTCTTTGTTTTACACTTCTTAGTCTTGTAATGTGTTATTATTTCCCCTTAGTCACAATTACCCTTACCATGGTGGGGTAAACTTATGTGTGATTGGGGAAGGAGAGGTTTTCCATGTTGTATTTCATGAGTTCCTTATCTTAATGTTTAAAAATCCTCTTCTCTTCTGTGAACCAGTTTCAATTTCCTATAACAGTTTTTATTATCATATACGATTGAATCTGATTTTAGATTTTGTTGTTCATTTATATTTGGTGAATGATCAATATCTCCCTCCACTAGGTTCTGGTTTATAAATGATGGAATAGACCAGGACTTAGTGGTTAAGTACTCGGTGATCACCAGTACGTGTGTGAGGAGTAGGGAATGTTCTTGATTACTTGGGATAAACAAGACCTGATTGGGAATTGCCTAAGATAATTGGGGGTATTTTCTAAAACTCTATTACACATTGTAAGGAGAGTAGACCAATCTGAGGTTTTAGTAAGGTTTATTCTCACATTTTTATTTGAACAAGGGAGTGAGAAGAAACGACTGTGGATTCTAACTCTTAACGATTTAGCAGAGGAGAATTGGGTAAAATGAATAATGATTGAATTAAAATTGGAAAACCGACCCTAACCTGATCACCATTTCATATCACTAATTTAAATCACATCATTTTTCAATTTGTTTCAAAACTTTCACTTAATTACTTTACATTATTTAGTTTCTTTCTTGTATTTTCTAAATCAAACAATTTCTAAAAACAACCTCACTTCTTTCTATTTTAAGGTGACAAATTAATTGTTGTGCACTCCTCTCTGGAGACAACCTAGAGAATCCACTATAATACATTTTAACATAGGTTATATTTGTTTTTTCCACACCCCCTGATAGGCATGTGTCACTCCCCGTTGGAAAGCATCGGAAACAGAAAATGGTGAACCCGATGTGAATCTCTTCTCCTCAATACGGAGACTGGTAGCGTTTGGGGTGTCGGCATATTAGCATGTCAACAGGTTCAGGTACCCAGCACTAGGACATGAAACCATCTAAGGGTTGGGGCAGTCAGGATGTTGAGCACTCCGTTCTGCGACGTTGTCAGTGTGGATCCCTCTTACTGACCATGGAAGACGGAATGGCGCTGGGCTATTGGTTGTCAATTTCTTTTCCTATTAGTATTAATAGGATCATCTCTCTGATTTCAATAATCAGATCGCTACATCCGGAGCTCGATTTCCACCTGCCCACTGGAGCAGGGGCAGAGGCAGTACTGACATGGCCACCCCGTGCGGTTCCGCCTCTTCCAAAACTGCTCCGACTGCGATGACTGCTGGGTGCTCATGCCCCATCTCCCCGTCAGAGATTATCCAACGAAGGGTGATCAACGACCTTGTGCGTAGGTACGAGGGGAAAGGGGTCATCCCTACCAGGGACATGGCCCGTTTGGACCTTGAGATAACTGTGACTCACCGCCAACGCTACCCTCGAGGGCCGTGTAGGGATCCACCTCTCCCCACCCCGACATTCAATCATTTTTGGATCTTATCCCCGGAATGCCATGACACCTCTTCCCCCTACGCCGATGAGGTAGGGGATGTCCGGGTTGGCTCACTCAGAAACCCGCTTCAAGGGATCACGGTCAGGGCCCCCGCTAGGCCGCGTCGATGCCACCACCCGAATCCCTGGGCCAAGGAGTAGGCATTCCGTGTGCCCACACCACCGGTTCTAACCCACCAGACCCGACGCCAGCGTCAGGCACGAGCGGAAGAGGATGCTCACCCCAGGGAATCAACGTCAGCAACCACTATGGCCCGAGATACTGCTGACTCCTATCACCAAACCCCCGCACATGTTGAGTAGGGGAAGTTATATTCCCGATCCATAACGTGGCCCCGACCACCCCACGAGCACGTTATGTCGAATGTCTCGGTCGCTGGCACAGGCAATGGCCGTCGTGGACCAATTCGCGGTAGTGACATCCAGCGTGAAGGCCTACTCCGTGCCATCATTCTGGAAGGTATGGTCCCTCCCTCCTTCCAACCTCAGCTCAAGGGCCTGCCTAGTACCACCCTCGCCACAGGTAAGGGGCTTCCCCATGACAGGATCACTCTGGGTGGGGCTCTCTCCGGCGCCCACTACACGGGGTATGGGTTCACTTCCCCTACCGCAGACCATGAGTATGGAGCCATTGCATATCCGGTCACTCACCCGCATGGAGGTCCTCCCCATATCCCTTTCGACAATTTTCCCAGTTCTCCCCGCACCTCAGCCTTCAACCTCTTGACCCCGGCACTAGTGCGGCTAGAGGACTCCATGACGGAAATCATCCATGCCCCGAGGAGCCACCCAGGGGCAGGAGAGCGGGACGTCATCGCCGTAAGAGAAATGCCAGGGAAGGCCAGATAGAAATCAGGCCAGTTCGTTTCTCAGACTCCGTGGTGGAGTACTACTCGGCACTGGATCCCTCCCCTCAATCCTTTGAGTGAAGGGCTGGGATAAGGATGCTTCACCTCAGCCTCGTACTCCCCGAATGCGAGATCCACACAATCCCCACCTCCCTCCGAAGGTATATCCAGGAGGACGAGGACTTGGCGTACTCCTAGGGGTTGAACATGCAGTCACCATCGACCTCTCCAGGAGCACCTTCCACCTCGACCAGAGATGACGAAGACCTTTTCTGGGGGTTGATGGAAAAATTACCGCGACATAGCATACTTCTGGAAAGCCCTGAAACTATGATAGGAGGCCCGTTGGTAGGCCTGTCCTATCGTGAAGTGGCATCCAGGACACTGCAACCCTGAGAGGGTGACTTAGGATTCGACGGCCAATCGGCCTGCTTGCCGTATTCTCCGCCGGTCAGCCCACCAGCCCAGCAGCCTGCTTCGGTGCCAATGTCGGTTCCCCAGTCCCTCCCAGTTGATGAGAGGGGCCACCAATGGCCGGATCCAGAACCAGTGTCATGGATCTTCTGGACCATCCTCGCAGTAGGCCACTTCCCCAAGAAGTTTTGGCCGGTCTCAGCGTCGTATTTCGATAAACCAAAATCGCTCACCCTGAGAGAGTTTGAATGCTTCCACCTGACCCTTCGGGCGACTCACTCTCGTCTGCTCCACTAGAAAGTGCCCAATCACGGGAGTCAAGCACACCTCGAGGATATCGGCGAACAATGTCGTCAGGCCGACCTGACCACGCTCCCCCCGGTTCAGCACCCTAAATCACTTGGCCACCACAGGGCCCTCCAAAAAAAATGTGTTCAGAGCTTTCAATTACTCCCTAATGTTATCGAAGAGGCTACACATCATGAACACATCCATGGATGGGGGTAGTACGCTACCCTTATCTTCAGTGGGATTCGCCGGTAGCCCGACTCATCGGGCGGCTCTGAGGACATGCCCCTAAGGGCAGTGGCAGTCAACATGGCCGATCTGTCTGGGGAGGGGAACGGTATTGAACTTCTTGATGGGGAGTCACCCCTAGAGACAAGCCGCTACTAGACCCATCAGAAAGGATAACTCGTCAGCATAGGAACCTCCTAGGTCTCCACGCACCCACTGAGGCATTAACACTGAGCTGGAACATCGGTAAGGGTAAAGAGTACGTTGGGGCTATCAAGATTTCTGATCCATCTTCCTCAGTGCATATGGTAGAGGATGATCCCGAGAAGGCCACACTGCACCAACAGCTTACTGAGTAGAAGAGGTTGGTCGCTGAGCTTCTGGTTGAACGCATTGCAGAGCAGCGACCCGATTATGCTGAACCTAGGACGGGGAAGCAGGTGCAGGAACAACTACCCCTCGATGAGATTTTCCCAGGAAACCTCGATCATGCCATGTACGCTGACAGAGGAGAGGTCGGAGCTCATGGAAAGAGGGAGCGATATGTTTCTCCAAACCCTCCTGAGCGGTGTGATCACCCAAGGGATCCCACTCGGGTTCCTCCCGCTGTACCAAGGGTCGCTCCACCAGTTGATCCACGAGCTGCTGAGCTTGTCTACCAAATTGAAGAGCCCAAAAATGCACTTGTGGTTAGGGATCCTCATCAGGACAAGATCCCGCATCTAGGCGATCTGATGCCAGCGCTCATCGCCCGCTTAGAGGATTTGGAGACTCGGCAGGTGGGGATCCCACCAGACAGAAAGTTGTACCCAGCATGGGTGGATGATATGCCAGCACCTCTTGGATTTGGGAACCCCACTTTCTCCCCCTTTTAATAGGAGATGAGACCCACCATAGCACCTGGCCCACACAACTCAAGGTGCAGGCCTATGTTAGGGACTCCATCGTAGTAGGAGGCCTCCAGGCTCTGTTGCTTTGTTCAGACACTGGATGGGCTGGCATTTGTCTGGTATAGCCAGCTCCTTGTCGGATCTGTGCCTAGCTGTGAGGACCTTCACAGGAAATTCCTCTACTAGTTCAGTTCCACAACCCGGAAGACTAACACCGCAGAACTCTTCAAGTGCAAGCAAAGGCCCGATGAGCGAGTCGCGGACTTAATCGCCCAGTGGAAAGGGCTCACATACTCTGTTGACATGCCATTAACTCATGAGAAATTACTGAAAATATGCATAGAGAATGTCAAGGAAGAGTTGGTTCCTTCTCTGATCACTCATAATTACCATGGAGGGTTCTGGGACTTCTCAGACAAGGCTCAACGCCTCGAAAAAGCCCTACAATAGTCCAGTTAGGCACGCCTGCTGCCTCCTGTAATCCCAGCAAGGAGAGCTGCCAGAGCCGAGCCCACTATTGTGGCCCAAATAGAGGCCCCCAGGTATCTAGAATTTCTTCCAGTGAGGATAGCTTCGTAGCCCCATAGGGGTCCGCCCCCACGGGCACAACTTCCAGCCTAGTAGAAACTGCCTCAGAATCGGCAAGTGCCTCCGCATAACGCGCCACCGTCGCCAAGGCGAGATAATTAGTTTCCACCTCCTCAGCATGCTCCTCCGGACCCCCATTAGGGTCAAACTCCTAGATCCACCTTTTGGACATAAGGAACCATACCTACTCGTTTGATGAGGCTCAGGTCCCCATTTACTTCCGCAATGCCTTGGAGCAGAGAATTGTATGGCTACCTGAGTGCCAGAAACCAGAAGAGGTGCATCTCACCGATCACTCCAGCTACTGTCCTTATCACTGAACCCTGTGGCACACCATCCAGTGATGCTTCGTGTTCACGGATTTGATCTAAGACCATATTGAAAACAATATAGTCAGGTTGGGCCCAGCCCCGACACAAGTGGCAGGTATCTTTGTGAGGTTGGATGACAGTAGTGGTGACGAAGATGAATGGTAGGAGGTTTATGACTGTGGGTCCCATAGGTATAATGACTGGATAGCCCTCAAGACGGTTTCCCATTCCCATGGAATCATCCATGCACACCTAAATCATCCAGAGCCATCAGAATCTGTGGTTACTACTTAGGCATCGTCCTCTCATCCAACCTCTTCCCAGAAGAGAAAGCAGCGGTGGCACAAGAAGAAAGAACGCGCTCCACCACTACTGTCATAGTCCCACACTCTCAGTGAATTCATGCCCCCGAAGAT
This sequence comes from Viscum album, assembly GCA_963277665.1. NCBI lineage: Eukaryota > Viridiplantae > Streptophyta > Magnoliopsida > Santalales > Viscaceae > Viscum > Viscum album. The sequence continues at coordinate 412,527,950 of OY728130.1, forward strand.
TGGCATCGATCCCAAAATCTTCCCAATGGTGGATGACTCCTCAAGTGACTGTCCTGGGTACGCTTCGGTTAACACCGTAGAGTTGGTAAATCCCTTTTTGACTCCCGACGATGAGGAACGCCGGGTAGACCTTCCTAATGTCCCTAGTCATCGCCAACATCATTGGAGCCGTGGTTACATGAATCGTTGGGGAATGACTATTGGCACCTCTATCTAGGCCGTGCACGCTGTGGAGACCAGACAACAGGCATAGTGCGGAGCTCAGCACACGCGACCCCTTCATCCGGTGGTGACAAGTTCGCCTCCATCGCCGTTTGTGTTACTGGATCAGGCGGAGCCACCTCGGTCGTGCCACGACCAGCTCCGCCATGTCACTAGACGACCCCAGCCTTCTGGTCCTCATCTGGAAGCCACTCTCTAGGCTTCGACTAGTGAACAACGAGATATGCCTGGTACAAGTCAACCACCGGCCCAGCCGGCAGGACCCATCGTACCCCCAATCACAGAGCAGCCTCCTGTAAACAGAAGCTCGTGTCTGGACCGACAGTATGATGTTCTAAAGAACATCGCAATAATTCTAGTGAGACTTTATATCCTTGAGGCCCTTCTTCTACCGTATAAAATGCGTGAGGCGCTTTCCAAGGCCCTAATGAGCCCCCTCTAGTTTGAGACGGAGGTAGCGATTTCAGAATCCTTCCACGCTGAGGCAGTTGAGAACGCCGAATTCCAGGTAGTTATCTCATTCTCCAGTGAAGATGAAGACCCTCATATACAGGGTCACATTCACCCGCTTTATATCACTGGCCAGTTTAATGGCGTGGAAGTCCGCCATTATCTTGTTAACATAGGTTCTGGGATTAACCTAATCCCGAATCAGACACTACGGAAGCTGGGTTTGTCTAAGGATGATTTAACTCCCTCCGACCTCAGAATCCAGGGGTATGACAGGACCGAACAAACTCTAGTCGGCGAGATCCTCTTGAAGACCCAGTTTGGTGGCCTAATTTCCAGCACCGAATTCATGGTTGTCTCCTAGGACACAACATACAGCACATTGATGCGAAGGCCATGGCTCCACCTGCATGCAGCGGTCTACTCATCGTATCACCAATGCCTCAAATACTTCCTCAATGGTCGAGTAGGCGTGGTCCAAGGAGATGTATCTCCTTTTTCCTCTTGTGAAGCCCGTTATCTGGACACTGACTATTACTAGAGAAAGGATAAGCAAATTGTGGCGGGTGGGATTGAGCTTTTCACTAACACAAGTGATCCTTGGGAAGGTTTGAATGACGCTTACGTCTTCCCAATCCATCAGTTGGAGGCTACAACCCCCCGATAAGGGGAATTGATTTGTTGTTTCGGGTACAAGAGGAAGGAATATTCCCAAGTCCAAGCGATGGAAGAAAATCACCTCGTACTCCTACACCAACTAGTCTCGGGTGATCCCGGACCTCCAACCCCCATACGTCATCGGGACATCAGGCTCATGTCAACTGCGGTACATCATACGTGTCTCTTCCGCCAGGTTGGAATTAACCGGATCAAGCCAACGCGCCACTTCTGATTTGATGTCATCAAGCGTGGCCCCATGGGCTAAAGACCATATGGGATTGGATCAACTGCCTTCATCGCTATGGTCTCAGTGGCGCATGCGTCTCCTGATATGATGGTCACTACCGCTCAAGCTGGCACCAGCCTCCCATCGGAGTCTGGTGGTGCAGAAGCAGCTCCCCCTATGGATGATCCCTACATAAGTGGATAAGGGGATATAGAAGATGCTCCCCCACCTTTGAGGAAGGCGTCTCCACCACGGTCAACGATTTGGTATAGGTGAACCTCGGTAGAGAGGCGGACCCGAGACCCACAATGGTTAGTGCCGCCATGCCCCCCGAGGAGCAGCAGCGGTATGTGGAATTCCTCAGACAGCACCGTGATGTGTTCTCTTGGAGTTACGATGAGATGACATGATTAGATCCTCAGGTAGTCTTCCATCGCCTTGGTCTCCCGACAAACCATCGCGGGTTCAAGAAGCCGCCTAGAAAGATGCACCCTTCTCACGATGCCCTAGTTGAGGCTAAATTTGACTAGCTTATAATATCCAACTTCATTAAGGAAGTTCAGTACCCCATGTGCCTAGCCAAAATTGTGCCAATCAGGATGAAAAAAAAAGACAAATTAGAGTCTCTATCGACTTCCGTGATCTCAATCTCCACTGTCCGAAGGATGATTTTCCCCTTCCAATGAGAGAGTTGTTGATTGATTCCACAAACGGGTTCCAATCCCTCTCCTTCATGGATGGGTATTCTGGGTACAACCAGATCAGGATGACTCCATAGGATGAGGAGTCCACTACCTTCATGGCACCCCAAGTTACTTTTTGTTATCAGGTTATGCCCTTCAGCCTGATGAATGGTGGTGACACCTATCAGCAGGCCATGGATCACATATTCAAGCCGATTCTGGGAACGTTGGTGGAATGCTACGTGGAGGATCTGGTAGTCAAATCACGCTAGTTCTAGGACTATCTCATGGACCTCGAAAAATTGTTCGATTTCCTCCATTCTTGCCGCCTAAAGATGAACCCATTGAAGTGTGCCTTCAGTGTCACGTCCAGTAAGTTCCTTGGCTTTGTCGTCAGATACCGAGGCATTAAGATAGACCCGGAGAAGATCAAGGCCATTAGTCAGATGCCTCCCCTGAGCAATATTCGGGAGCTTTGAGGTCTCCGAGGCCACTTAGCCTACATATGCCGATTCATTATGAATATGTCTGGAAATTGTAAGCCCTTTTCCCAGCTCATGAAGAAAGGCTCCACCTATGAATGGGATGAAGAGTGTCAGACCGCCTTCGAGGAAATCAAGAAATATTTTATCCAACCTCCGGTCTTGATGCCACCCATTTCCGTAAATCTGCTGGTCCTTTACATGACCGCCCTGGAATGGTCCTTTGGGGAACTTCTCGCCTAGAAGAACAATGAGGGAATATATAATAGAATCTACTACCTCAGCCGCGTGCTACTCGACATGGAAGTAAGGTATTCCCCCATCGAGAAGAGTTGTCTGGCGCTCGTATTTGCTCTGCAGAAATTATAGCACTACTTGCAGCATCATGAGGTACAACTAGTCTCTCGAGTAGACCCATTAAAGTACATCCTGAACCGACCTATGTTGACTGGCCGACTGGAATGGTGGGTGGTGATCATCCAGTAGTTCAACATCAGGTTTGTGCCTCATAAGGCTATCAAAGGACATGCATTGGTGGATTTTCTAGCTGCCCACCCAACCTTCACAGATCAGCCACTGGACTTACGTTTTCCTGACGAGGTAATCCTCTCAGTCGATCATGTCGTCCCATGTTGGCAAATGTACTTTGACGGTGCCTCCCGGAGCCCCACCGGTAGGAGACTCAACAATCCTAGGCTCAACAGAGTGGGTCTGAGTATCGTCTTCATCACCCCGGAGCAGGCCGTTCTGCCATACTCATTCCAATAGTCGGAGGGATGCACCAACAATGAGGCAGAGTATCATTCCCTCATTACTGGCCTCGAGCTAGCCCTCGAGATCAACGTTCCCCATCTGCATGTGAAGGGGGACTCTGAGCTGGTCATCATGAAGTTCAATGGTGATTATGTTTTTAAAAATCCATAACACGTGCCATTGATAGAGTGAACCCTCCGTCTAATGGCCCAGTTCCCTTCTCGGCCGGAGGTTGTTCATATTCCCCGGTCACAGAACGGTCGAGTAGATGCTTTGGCCAGCCTGGCCGTGTCGCTTGCAGAGCCTGAACATGATGACCTGGTTATCCACATGGTGCACCGGAGAGTCATCGCTCCTGTTACCCCGGAGGGTGATTGTGGCTCATGGGTAAACCATCTTACCGCTGGTGCCCCTACGTCATGAGCCCCGGTTACTTCAGATACGGTGATTGAAATAGTTCCCGATTGGAGGACACCCTTGGTTGAATACCTCCAACATGGAAATCTCCCATCAGACCGGGCCAAGCGTGAGCGAATCCGATGTCGCACGCTACATTTTACCCTTCAGAGTGGTTCCAGCCTTGGCCAGATCCTTTAAAAACATGTATTTGATGGTTTTCTCCTCTGTTTCCATCAAGGAGTCGAGATTCCACAAGTCATGCAAGAGGTTCATACTGGTTTATGTGGCGCCCATCAGGCTGGGTCAAAATTGTCTCACCAGATTCAGAGATTGGGATACTTCTGGACCTCCATGATCCATGACTGCATCGAGTTCACCAAGAGGTGCCATGCGTGCCAAGTTTATGCTAACTTCATGTATATGCTACTTGAGCCTCTCCACACTACCAAGTATTCTTGGCCCTTTGAAGTTGGGGGTTGGATGTCATAGGACCTTACCCACCGGCAACGGCCCGCCAATGCCGGTTCATTCTGACAGCTACATATTTATTTTCCTAGTGGGAAGAGGCAATTCCGCTCAAGGAAGTCAAAGCCCGTTCTATCGCCAAATTCTTAAGTTCCAACATCATCTATCGATTTAGAGTACCTCACGCTATTCTCACTGATAATAGAACCAAATTCCGAGAAGCCGAGCTGAAGAAATTGTACGCCAAGTAAAAAATTCTCTCTAACCATACCTCCCACAATCATGCATAGAAAAATGGGAAGATCGAGGCCCTTCAAAAAAACATATACAAATTTTTTCAATAGATGGTTGGTCAGAACAAAAATATTTGGAAGGATAAACTCCATAACACCCTTTGGGATTATCAGACGACGGCTCGTAATTCCACCCAGGTGACCTCGTATTCCTTGGTGTATGGAACTGAGACCGTCCTACCCATCAGGATTTAGTTTCCCTCATTGCGCATAGCGGTCTACGACCAACAAGCGCCAGGTAGAGTTGCCAAAATCCGTCTAGCTGAATTAAAAGTGCTAGACGAGAATAGTCTTCCGGCTTTGCACAACCTGGAAAGGCGTCAGAGCGGGATGGATCGAGATTTCAATAAGAATGTTCTCCTCTGCTCCTTCCTACAATGTGACTCTGTACTAACCCTCAGGGCGCCAATGATACCTGACAGGAAACCACCCAAGTTAGAGCCCAAATGGGAGGGGGCTTTCATTGTCCATAAGGTCTATCCCAATGGTGCATAATCCCTGGTGACCATGGATGGTGAGCGTATAACTCCTCCCACCAACGTCAGGTTCCTCAAATAGTATTTTTCATGAATATAAGGTCCAAGTTCTAAGACCTTAAACTAAGATCCTTTCTCGGTCCCGCATGACCCTAAAACTTTATTTGGTCCAGCACGGCCGTAAACTACATTTGGACCTACATTTGGGCCCCTATGGTCCCACAAGACCCTAAAATGCACACTCTTCCTTCACGACGTTAAAATACAAACCGGTCAGGCCTCCCTGATCGAAGCTGGCCTTGGGCCCCCAGCCCAGGCCCTCTCCAGTGGAATTGTATGGCATGGTGTGGGATTACGTCATCATTCACATCGGATTACTCCTCATGTCGTACACCTCCCATGTCTAGGGAATCCTATTCCCCGACGCTCATCCTGCACGACGTTAAACTACAATCCAGTCATGCCTCCCTGACCGAGGCCTATCCTCGGGACCCTGGCACATGCCCTCTCCTGTGGAATTGTACAGTGTTGTGTGGGATTACGTCCCCATTCACGCCAGGTTACTCGCTTCACCGTACGCATTCCTGGATGAAATTCTTCAAATCGTCCTACATGACGTTAAACTATTCTTTTAGAACTACGTATGGATTGATTCTCATCCTTATGGGATACATTGGACCACATGAACACCTCGATTTCAGGTCCATCCCTGTCTCTTAATAGATCCCATGATCTTCTGGTCACCTTTCCCTCTTGGCCTGTCCCTCTCCATGAGGGGGATATATAGTTGTGGTACAGGGTGTTTGGCACCATGCCCCCATATCTCAGGAATCCACCGTCTTTTGGCCGCTCTCAAACTGAGCCCTTTGACCCTTTTTAGTGGTCCGTTAATGTGTTCAGAGTACTCTAGTCTAGGATCTGGAGTGTCAGATTCGACTTAGGCAAGTTTCATCCACTTTTCAGGCTTTGTTCTCCCATTCATTCGCCCCCCTATTATCTTTCACACCTGGTGGGACTCCCAAGAACGACCTGAATACAACTCTTAAGGGCTCTCCTACCGTCATAGGCCAATTCCCCCAAGGGTTTCAGACAACAAATTGATACAAATCCCGTGTTGAGAACATGGTCAGTGGTTGGTGCTCATTTGTTTGTCCCCGTTTCAGGCTAACACGGCATGATGTTGTGTTGCGATCATGGTCAGCAGTAATCCTCCATCATCACGCCGACTCCTTCATGCCCTGAATGGTAGTTGCAGGATTCATATTATGTTCCACCCCATCGTGTCATGGTGGAATCTCGTCACTCCTTGCACTAACCCTCAGGGAACTTCCACACATCAGGAAGACAACGCTGCATTACGACGTCTCTTGGGGCTTCCGTGATCCGAGCGCTAAGACTATAGGATTGGGTTTTCTCTAAGATCCAGGCACTGCTTGACCCTCATCCCCACGGGATACGAGGAAGGTCACCCAGACATTGCGTTTCGGGCCCAGTTTGTCTAGAAGCTAGTGTCTCCAGCCCCTTTATCTTTAAGCCCTCGATGGCCCCTTGGCCCGAGGCTCCTCTCATGGGGCCACGTGGTGTGGTGTGGGATTATGTCCTCATCTGCATTAGGTATGCTTTATCACATCATGCGCATTCCCCTGGGCCCAAGCCATATGACCTTAAACTGTGCTTGTTGGTCCTACCACATGGCCATAAGCTATGATGATATCTTCCCGGCCGCACGACGAAAAACGGAACTGCATTTTGATGACCTCTCCATAGGGGACATCTTGTTGGGTATTAGTCAATTACCATACCATTTGTCAACGCCTGTATATGTCTTGATTATTGTGGCGATTCCAGGAATTTATACCCTAGGCCGGTCGCTCTACAAAAGAAAAACCATTCACCTTTGAGGACAAACAAGATACATCAAATACCTCTTATTTTGGTGTGAGGGCTAGACCCACACGTCCCTTTCATCCTTGGCATAGGTACCTTCGCATGTCATTCCACCCTCAAGAACTACATATGGCTTGATCCCCATCCTTATGGGGTATGTAGGAACGCCCATGCCTCTTGTCTAAGGGTCCAGCTTGAGGTCCGAAAATTCATCGTGTCTGTACCGCCTTTGGGACCTTGACCATGGGACCACGCGGCATGGTGAGCAGAACTTCGTCATCATTCATGTCGGGTTTGCAATAGCCACCCTACGTGTGCCCTGTTATGAGAATTAGACCTCCTCTTTCTTCTCCTACACGACATTAAAAGGCACCCTCTATAACTACGTGTGGCTTGATTCTCATCCTTATAAGATATGTAGGAACGACCGAACATTTTTTCTTGGGTCCTGCCCCAGGGATAACCAAATATCTCCCCTCCTCACTGTCGGTCCCTTGTCCTGGCTTCTTCGAGCGTGGTGTAACTACAACATCTACTCCGAATGAGTTCATGATGCCCCATAGTGATGTTGGGAAGCGAGATTTATCTCGCCGGAGAGGTCCTGTCTAAAAGTAGGGATGATCTGGGACAAGATTAAAACATATTCCTAAGGTGCCTCCACCACGGTGGCGAAATTTTTGGAGTGTTGGATTCAGTTCGAAAAAACCACCACTTTAGTTTCCACACTTTGTGTGCCGTCTTTATTCAAATCTTCATCCTATTTCATGTTATATGGGAACCCCTAATAGTATGGATGCTCGACCTGTGGTCCGCCTGCTGTAACAATATGGATGATAGACCTTTGGTCCTCCTGTTGTAACAGTATGGATGATTGACCTATGTTCCGCCTACTGTCTTGGGCCAACATTCTAGAATATTAATCGATAATATCTGAGTTAGGCCCCATGTTGCGAATATGGTCAGCAGTCAACCCTCATTTGTTGTCCCCACTTCAGGCCAATATGATGTGGATGTTGCGTTTCCACCATGGTTAACAGCTATCCTTCATCCTTAAGCCCCTCCCATGGTGGTCTGAATTTTAGTAACGTAATTAAAATTTTTCAAATCCCTATGTTTGGATTGATTTCAATGCCCCCGGCATTTCCCCGCTCATGCGTTAGAGAACATTGAGGAGACGATACATCAATCGGTCTGAAGTCCCCTCCCTTCGGCTGGACCTCCCTCCTCTCCTTAGAAATTTAGGACCGATTTTAGATGCTTGAAGCTTGGTTAACGCTCCCGTGAAGTGGTAGATTATTATTGAGTATATTAAACCAAAGGTATAGATAAATATATTTTTCCATACATTGGTTCGAAATGGTGAGAAGTAAAAGCAAAAAAGTTCATGAGATGGCCAAAACCAGGCCCTTAAGGATTAACATTTAGGATTGATCTTTCCAATGTCGCTACCCTGTGGCTGGTGGCCTCCAGGACTACTTATCACTCCCGGAAGGAACTCTCTTCATCAGCAGCCGCAGAGCACAGTTCACCAATCCTAGCTTGTGCCTGTGCCAGTTCAGTTTGAAGTACGGTCATCTGGTGACTCGCCTCTACCAGTTGTTCTTGGGAGTCATCCAGCTAGGACGTCAGTTGCTCCACGAGCTCAGAGCATGTTGCGATGAAGGCCTCCTTCTCTATCTCCTGCTCTTTGAGGCATCATACCTCCTACTATGCCCTCATGAACGCTCGGGTGCTCGCTGATTCTTCCCGACACAGGGCAACATCGGTGCACTGGCTTCTCTCACGTATCTTTTCAGCCATGTAATCACAGACCGTCAGAAGAAGGCGCTGAGCATCAGCCCCTCCAGCACACTAGAAATGCATCCATGTCTGGAATGATCCCATCTGCCTCAGAAAATCCATCTGAGGCTGCTTGAGAAAACGCTGGTTACACTTCTGCCCTTTGCGTCGTGTCAACCGGCTCTCCTCAGTCGCTTCTAAGTCTGAATCATCTATCTCCTTGGGATCGACTGGCCAGTATACAGGGAAGACAACCAACGTTTCAGTAGTAGGATCTGCCTTAGGGATGCCTTCATGAGGAATAGGATCCTTGACATCTGGGCGACCTTCCTCTCTCACCCTGATAGCGGCGGTGCTTTCATCAGCTTCCGGGCTCGCTCCAATGTCACCACTGATGTCTGTCGCCCCCTGCTCACCAATTTTCGGGGCCAACTCAGTTTGGGAGGTATGTTCTGGAAGAGGCGGTATGTCCGCCACTGATTCACTTACAAACGGACCGGGCTCAGCAGCCCGATGAGTCTCCAACGTCGAGATCACTATACAGGGAGCATCCTGATTAGTAGAGTTCTCTTACAGTAATCACCAGGGTTACTAGACGGATGCCCATCCTTGTGTACAGCATCGGCAGGAGCCACCATCTCAGGAAGGTGGCGAGGAACCTGGCATATCAGAAATTCGGGTCTCGAGCCTCAATAATGTGGTAGCCCCACGATTAGTATTTCCCCATCTCCAAGATCCTCCATTACGATCCATTCTTGCTCCTCTGAGCCGCAGTTGGGCACCATATTCCCTGTCCCAGAATCTTGATTGCCGGGTCCTTCTCTAGGTACAGGCTAAACCATTCCTTGTAGGCAATGTACTTCAGGAATTCCTTGAGCCGCAGCCTCTCTTTGGCCAGGTCCAGCAGGTGCCATGTCAGCATGGGGGTCCATGATCTGTCCTCCCAGGTGTTCATTGGGGGAAGGAACTCGTCATATTGATAGCCCTCCAGTGGGATACCTCTGATGTAGTGGATGTCCCAGAGGCTGATACTGACTTCCCCATGGTGAAGATGGAATGTATTTGTGTCAGGGGACCAATGGGTGAACAACTCTGGCTCGATTTCAGGTTAGCGGTAGAAGTGGAACTGTGACGTCCACACCGCATCAAACAGACCAATGTGGCACAACTCAGCCCTGAATTGGTTTCATGTATGGAAAACTGAGTCTTCCCAGGCCCACTCACTGGTGAAGTTGCATCCGGACCACAGATCTGAATCCTTCAACCAGCCCTTAGTGTCATCTGTGATGCTCTGACGAGGCGTGCTTCCGTAGAGGGTTGGAGATCTCTCTACAACAGGATCACCCCCAGCAATGGTCCTAGTCCTCGGGTTTAGGACATACACATCCATGTGTCTGGTCTCTCTAGAAGGACGACCATTATTGGTGATATTGTATTAGGGAAGGTCATCCCCTCGGGTCACCCATGACCACGGTGTATCAACCTCAAAGCCCGGTAGTGGAACCTCCTCCAATTTGACGAAGTTCCATAGAGTAAGGTTTTTGGACATAGGATACTCCTTCTGGGCAGGGGTTGGCAGGATGAACAAGGCTTGGTTGTTGGAAACAACCACTATGGTGCCATAAACATCCTCGTTCGCCTCCATTTCAACTCTACGAGCAGCGGCATTCCCCTCATCGACTTGGTTAGCGGCCATCATCTCCGGGCCAAGTTCTTTGAGAGAGTTGCGTGAAATCCAGATGAGCTGCATGGACTCTGGATGGGTTGTATGAAATCTTGATCGGTTGCCCAAAATTCCGAAGTTGAGCATGAAATCGGAGCAACCAGCGCGGAATATCCCGATTTTTCAGACAAAATACGGTCGAAACATAGAAAGAATTGTGCGCTAACATGACATGTTTTATGCGCAGGCACAGAGGCAATTTCGCCCCTGAGAGCTTGGAGCCTATCGCGCGGGAAACTTGCGTACGGATCATGGGACCCATGGACCCTTTTATAGGCGAAGCTTGGGTTCTAAGCCGCCCGGAAAGCGGATTCCGCACCTAACCGGAGTCTTTGTACACCGCACTATTTTTTGTGCACAGAGGGGCCACCGAGCTCAACACTTTGGCATTTCGGTGTTTCCCTCAGAATCCGATCTTTGCGACCTCTCGCTGATCCAATTCTGAGGGGGGAATTTGTAGACGCTAAAATGTCTGTAACTACTAAAGGAAGTTTCAAAATGACAAAGAAAAGTCATATTTGGACCCAGAGGCCCAGTTTGGAGGGTCTAGAAGTGTTGTGAGAAATAAAGGAGGATGCACGTGAAAAAATGTGGGCCGCGAGAAAGGAGTCCGGGATTCATGAAGGTTTACAGCACCGACGCACAATAATTTTGCGCCCGCGCCCACGCGGTTAAATTTTCGCGCTGCCATCTCGGGCGCACTAGATTTTGTACACCACCTGGATTCCGTGACACTGGAGGACTATAAATAGAAGGATGCCCCTTCTGTTTCTGGGTTGCGGAATTTGAACCGGCTCTCGTGTGCGAAAGAGGAATTCCGCGCGCGCAAGATGACCTTCAGGTTCTGATCCTTTTCATGTCGCTTCACCCCAGGATCCTCCTTTGTACGCAATCCCACTGGCTTAAATATAATTCCAAGCCCTTCCCCCCTTGCGATCAATTTCTTGCGTAGCGCGTAAAAAAGTCCAATTGCACGCAATCCCTTCGTTGGGTGTGGCCTTACCGTAGGGTTCGGCCTTTTCCACTCACGCACAATTCACATACTTTGTGCGCGGTACTCGTAGCTGCGTTCAATCCCTCTGCCCCAATTACGTGCCATCCCAACATTTTGCGTGCAAACCCTTTCTTTTCACACAAACCCCGAGACCCCTCTCCTTGATGCCCCTCGGGTGCCTCCCTGTGTAGGCACCCGATGTCATCCATATCGGGCATGTACGCCATGCACTGTTTTCCCGTACGGCCTTCCTGGCTCATACAAAGTGACCTCAAGGTCCCTTGGGAGGTGTTTCCCATTGTGTTTCTTTTCCTCAGGATTCTTCGCAAAGGCATGCTAACAGCCATTGCTTCTTCGCATAGCCACGTTAACGTGGACCCCTCGATGGTTCGCTCTGAGACCCCCCTTCACAATGGCCTTGTTGATTCCTTCCCCCCCACAGGGAGATAAGGGTACCAGTCATGTAAGACCTAGGGGTGTGGAGCGAACCCACCTCGTCTGAGATGCAGGATGTTAAACTGCCTAGCACCTCGTCCTCAACACATGATGTTAAACTGTGATCTTGCCCCGTGCCTCGTACGCAGGGTCCCCCTGGCTCAGACATTCTTTACACCGACTCGTCTCCATGGGAGTGGAATATTACTCACATGGAATGATATCCTCCCTCTCGGAGCGGCGTTTGTCCATGGGGTAAGGGAAACCAACCTGGTGTAAGCCCCTAACCTCTCTTGCGGAAGGTAGCACCCATGCACCTCCGTACTTCCCCACCACCAAGGCCAGCAGAGGGCGTGATAGGGAATGAGGAAATTCCTTTGTTCGGTCCAAAATCCATCTACCTCTCTGCTTTGTCGCACCTCGGGCCTCTATCCTGGAGTATGTCTCGACACCATGGGCCGCTCAACGTGTAAGCCCCTCTTCGCTTCTCACAGATGCACCCTTTGATACGTGATCGTCAGGTCCCTGCAACCTCTTGTTTCTCACACTGAGAATGACTCATGTAATCTTAGAGTGAGAACCAACACTGACCCCACCTACATCAAACTATGGGGAATTTGATCCGTGTTAAGACATGGTATGTAGGAAGCCTCCACGAGGTTCAAGCCCACAACCCGGTCGTTCCGACCCCCTTCACGTCAGTTCGCCAGCACCATGGGCCACCTCAGAGCGTAATCCCTAGATGCTCTCGTCCCGTATGATGTTAAAATGTATGCCGTCCAACACGATGCTAAACTGTCTACCCCATCTTGAATGACGATAAAATGAACTACCTGAACTACTTGGACTTTGATTCCCTGTCACGGGGATATGCAGTAAGCCTTCACGAGGTTCAAGCCCACCACTCAGTCGTTTCAACCCCTTTTCATCGGTTTTCCAACACCTTGGGCCACCTCAGAGCGTAAGCCCCATTTCCACCTTGGGCCACCTCATAGTGTAAGCCCCATATCCACCTTGGGCCGCCTCATAGCGTAACCCCCATATCCACCTTGGGACTCCTCCGAGCGTAAGCCCCATATCCACCTTGGGCCGCCTCAGAGCGTAAGCCCCATATCCACCTTGGGCCGCCTTAGAGCATAAGCCCCCATATCCACCTTGGGATGCCTTAGAGCGTAAGCCCCATATCCAACATCTGCATCCCATCCTGACCCCTCCCTCGAGCCCACGTGTCTTAGGAAGCTCATGCCCTAGCCCAGATGATGTACTACCTCCAACCCCCATCCATGCATTCATTCTCACGGGTCGCCTTTTCAGGTGTCCCACCGTATCATTGACCTACACGGACATTGATTCCCTACCATGGGGATACGTAGGAAGCCTCCACGAGGTTCAATCCCCTTAACTTCATCATCCATCCTGATTCTTGCCAGGGCCGCCACATCCCGGAAGGATCATGCCACCTCATTCCACTCCACAGTATCCGGGAAGCCTCCCACGTGCTGGCCCTGACATCGGTGTTCCCTCCAGGGGGTTCTTCAATCTGATCCACTCTCAGTTTTCTGATCAGTCCGATCCATCTCCTCTGGATGTTAAACTCGCGTCATACCCCATGTTAAACATGGGAAGCTAAGGAAAACCTCAGATACATGCCTATGGCATAAAGTTCCCCACATTCTATGTGGGATTCCTTGCACTTCTGCGCCCTCGAGAAGCCCTATAATAAGTGATAGAAGATAGACATGCCAATCCCCCAGCATCAAGACACGCCAAGGACACCTCAATGTGACCATTCTCCTAAATGAAGGTTTCTTCCTCGACCAGACACCTTGGAACGTCTCGACGGAAGAAGCGTAATTAACTGGTGTCCATGAAGTTATGGAACTAGGAACGAGATTCACAAATACGTCTTTAATCTATAAGGGAGACCCGAACTAGGTGATAAGCTCCGAGGAGGAATCCACGGAAGGAAGAATCGACATCCCATCATCCCGGTTTGAATCAAGGAGAAAGCATCCCTAAATAAGGAACGGATGCCGCCCACCTTTCGAAAGCGGGAATGCGGGGATACAAGCCGGCATCCTCCCCTGCGTGACGGATGTGCGTGCGCCCTGACAGAAAGCATCAGAAACACATCCAATAGCTTGTAATTGGATAAAGTTGGTGAAAAAAATCAAATGATTGGTTGTGATGATCTTTAGGGACCAGGACATGTGTTATCAAGAACAAATTGTTTACTACAATGTTTCCATACATTATGTTTTAATGCATGAGTAGTTGAAGAAGAGATCCATCCCTGGTTGGAAGAAGGATGATGACTAATTTTATTTGGAATGCACGTTCCAAAAGGAATATGAGAAGATAGAAATAGATAACATGCATGTTTTTGGAATGTACTAAGTGAAAGATGGTCATGAACTTGATAATGTATTACACATTTGGTTTTTAACTAGTGAATTTTTAATTGTATTACATAAAATTATTGTCCAACCATTAAATATGACTTGGTGTATCAACCTTAAGGCACATGTGGGACACAGGGTCGATCGCGCCTAAGTGAGGCCTGACGAGTTTTTCTGCAAGAGGCATGAAAAGTCGTGTGTTCGCCTACTGGAGCACATAGGGGTAAGTAAGAGCATAGTGCAGGCCAAAGGCTATGAGGGGTGGGTGCAGAGTGTGCCCATAGAGAATTGGTATGGGGTGGTACCATGGAAGGGGGAATTGAATTCTGAGACGTATTTTCCACATCTTGTAAAAAAGGATTCACAAATCGTGACGAGTTTCGATGTGGGATGAATTTTTCTGTACTATTCAAGGTTTAAAAATATAGAATCGATTCCTACCATATGATCTAGTCATGTATGATCTGAGCCATAGATCTGTTTAAAAAATGAGGATATGTCGTATCCATCCAATCTAATCCTATCCAATGATCATCGATTATCCATTCCATCATCTCCTACCTCTGATCACATGAAAGGTTCCGGACATCGCAATACACTAGAGCTACGACTGAACCATCGTGAACTCACTTCCAATCACTATTGAAGAGAAACTCCACCACATTTTGATCTTTTGGATAATGAGAACGCATGCATGCAATTTAATTTTTATGCATGCAACAAAACATGAAAATCAAACAAATGTTGAAACAATCTATGGTGTGAGGACACGTTATGGAGCTTGGGAATTTGTGATTAAGATTCATATGTGACTCTAAGTGAATGCATGTGATGATTTCACGTGAAAGGAGGATCTTACATTGAAAAGAAAATAGGAGAAGATATGTGGTATATCACTAATCATTTTTTAATATTTCCAAGACGAAGTTTGAGGCTATTGAAATTGATGCTTTAAATGACGATGCTTATGGGATTTGAATGTGGAGAAATTATTTGATCCTCACATAAAAATAGAGACCCCTGAACTGAGAGTTTGGTGTTGAGAAAATTGTTAAATATATTGTTATTGAAAGAAAAAAACACCATGTAGAGAAGCTATGCAGAACTCTTACTTGTGTGAGGAAAGAAGGCCTCCTCGTGACAATCCTACACGTAGGAGAAGGCTCCCACAAGCACTCAAAAAGTGATTTTCACTCTTGAGTTTCCTCATGAAGAACCGAGTTGTGAATCCATACATGGACAATGCATAACACCTCCCTTGTTTTCACAACTCATCCCGAACCATGAAACCTTGTCTTGTTCATTTATTTTGATTGAAAAACCTGCGATTTAGTCATGAATGAGGAGGCTTGATCGAACAAAAGGTAGTACAAGTATTTTCACAAAAAATGAAACATTTTTTTCAAACATAGAGGTTATACCCATTTGGGTTTTGAGTGAAAGAGGCAGAAGGTTTGTGAATATTCAAGGGAGTGTACATATATACTTCCCATTAAGAAGAATAAGAACCGAGGCATACAAAAATAATATACCCATTTGGGTTTTTTGACAAGAATAAGTAGGTAATACACCTACTTAATCCTCCATGAATTTTGCATGAGAAGCATTAATAAAAAAGGGTGTAAAAGGAAGAAAAGAAGCAGTAGTTTGTATTTCGGTTTCACGAAACATATCTAAACATACAACAATTGAGGTATTTCTATGCACACGTGAAGAAGATATTGTTTGTGTGCATATTGAGAAAGAAGAATCCAAGTGGATAGTTAATGTGTAAATGTGTGAGACACACTCATTAAACCAAAACTATTGATACAAGAAAATAGTTTGTGTTTGAGGGGGAAAACATATCTTACATGTATTTAAACATGCATAATCACCTGAACACGTGAGAAGTCATTGAGATAATCATTAGCCACTAAATTAGGATAATATTCATTGTTAATATATAAAATATTAATGTTCTTTATTATTAATAAACACCATTTTAGTGCATTTTACACTTTGAACATCATTTCACATTATGATTGTTATACCTTCTTAAAATGCACAATTATGTGGTATATTTTTTAACATCATTTAAAGTACCCAATAATTCATATGATTTTAAGGAATTTAATTATAAATATTTTAATTTGATATTTTGAGGAATTTATCTACACTTCAATATGAACATGTTTCATTCAGAGATCAATGGATGATTCATAAAGTATGATGGAGATATTTGAAGATGAATGGAAGCAATTCTAGAGAAGGCAGATTGGACACCAGCCCACTGATGAGAATGTGGGACCCACATTACAAACCCAATTAAGCCCACATTTTTTGGGAGGATAGAATACATATAGAGGAACAAATAATTCTGCAGGATGCAATGCTAATTCGGCCTCCACTGTGGTCATTTAGGCAGCCCGATTTAGAGATAAAATTATGGGCCAGATTCTACGGCCCTGAAAGACAGCCCACTAGTCTAATCATATCTCCGAATATAAAACTCCAAATGGGCCCAACATTTACATTAGGTACGGGGACATCTGGGGATCCATTTTCGTCTTCTATGGAACACTCTGATTCAGCCATCTATAATGACTTCCAAGCATGTCTGTTCGGTAGATGAAAGCTGGCTGCCACCTCGGGTCAAATGTGGAAAAGTCCAAGTTCCACAAGCTTTCCACCACCATAGGCCTACCATAATCAAGTGGGATACTTTATAATCTTGAAGTATCTACCCAAGGCTTCTAAAATTCCTATTTAAGGCAGTGGTGGTGGTTTAGTTTTATAATATTTGATGCTTTGTTCAATTGTAATGTTATGCTGTGATTTTTTTGTCTCAAGTTTGTCCTTCACATCTAAGTTGTTCAATTCACTTTAGTTTCTTAACAAAATCTCTTCTTTTCCTCTTATTATGTTGTTATAAATATCACTTTGATACCATTTGTTCAAGGTGTGAATTTATTCACACTAAACCTTGTGAAATTATTCACACAATGGTGGAGTGATCATTTTCTTTTATTTGTTTTCTTACTTCTTCAATTCCTCCCTCATGAGTCTACTTCCCGCTTCCATTGAAACCATAACATCAATGGAGGGCTAACCCACTTATGGGATGATCCAGGGGAGTATAAAGGGGATGTATTGGATGTTATTTATCACCTCATTAATGTATAATCACTTCTTTAATTGGGATTTTTATTTTATGATTTTTAAACTCCATCGTCCTTGTTGAATTTAAGGCCACACACTTCATGTGCTAATACGAACCTTTACCTTGAAGTGCTCAGAACTTTGATCCTTCAAGTGTATAGGTGATTAATATTAAAGGGTGTAGGTATTAAACTAGTAGGTGATGATGTTGTTTTATCTTCTTAAATGAACCCATCTCAAATATAAGAAATTGAAATAATTGAAAAGGAAATATGTCCAATCCACCCCATGTGATAACCTAGGATCAACTCACTCTTTTAAATTGAATTCACTTAAGTATCTTAGAGTTCACTTAAACCCATATAAAATCAACCCAATTTTTCCACTTCATAGCCAAAAACAGTCCATATAATGTACATGTCTATAGGTTACTTCTTAGGTCTCTGAGGATTCGACAACCCAAGCTAGACTACAAGGACCATACTACCTTCTTCTTTTGGGTAAATTTGAGCATGAATCAAATTTTGGCACCGTTTTCGGGGACCTAAGTTAGTTATCTTAGACATTATCATTCTTTTTTTTCATCCCTATTCTCTGTTCTCACCCCATTTCTCCTATGGAATTCAATTTTGAACAAGTCCAAACATGGGAAACCTATCCCTACATTGATCACCCAACCCCATGTGTGATGTACAATGACCATCCTAATTTCTAAATGTGTGATCATCAACAACCTAATGAACCAAAATTTTTTTACTCCTATGATCCACAAAGCATCACAACATATAATGAGTTTCAATCCCCACAATTCCTATCTGAACACCCTCCTGTGCAATTCCAACAACTTAGTTATCCACCTGGAATGAACCATATTTCTAAACCCCTTGACCATCATGATCCACAACCATTACTTGAAAAATTGTTTCAATAAAATGGAGAAAATGTATTTTGAAGTTTTATCTTTGAGATTATAATTACAAAACATTGAGATGGTTATCAAACCCATTCCCACTCATGCTATCCCTTCCTCATCGTTGATAGAAGAATCGTTTCTCCCACAAACCTCACATAAATTTATTGAAGAAAAAACCTTTGGATTTGGGATAGATGAAGAGGATAAAGGAATTGTTGAAGGGTCTTTAAATTAGGAGGAAATTTAATTTTTTAATTCAAAAGAAGATAATTTGACATCATGGATTGAGTCTCTAAGTATAACTTCATTGATGAATTTTCAAAAGCACCAACCATTGAAACATTGAGAGAAATCACAAACATTGAGTCCATACCCATTCCTAAAATTGAACTTTCCATTTTTGTGGTTTATTCTTCTATTCAAAAGAAACCAATTCTGTTGAGAAATTTTGAAATTGAAATTGAGTTTGATTCCAAGTCCCAACCTATGTCTGAAAGTGTTAGCATACTCGTACTTGAACAAAAGGACTTTCCATCCACCCTCAAGTTTCCATTCATTGGGGATAGCAAAAAATATCCAATTTTCATAATATCTTATCTTGAAACCAACAAAGAGTTAATGATTCTTATTTTATTTGGAAAGAATAAAAAATAAACTAGATCAACCATTTCTGATATTCCTTGGATTTTCCACTCATTATAGAATGTAGGTTTTCACATGAAAAAAATTATAAAAAAAGAATCAATATCAATCTAGTGTACATAGAGAGATATGGGGTCCTTAAAATGTTGAAAGTTGGTATTGGGTAAGTTGGGGGGTTCATGTCGAGCTAACGATGTTAAACAAAGCGCTGGATGGGAGGCAACCCATGGTTTTCAAGTTTCCTATCATTTTGATATTTTAATCAACAATATATTTTGAATCGGATTAATTAATAATTATGATATTTAATAAAAAAAATAGACTGTTGAACTGTTCTTCTATTATGAGTATGGATGAGTACGAAAGGGGAGCGCCATATTCATCCGTGTCACATGGTGTGATCCTTGAGTAATACCTTACCCAAAAATTTACAAAGAAGGCAATGTATCATCAGTTTATTTTATTTTATTTTTATGTGTTTGTAGGTTAAAATGAAAATAATAAATAAATAATAAATAAAAATATAATAATAGAAAAAAGGACACATCATATGTCATGGGGCAAACCCCGTCACAACCGGCGAAGCCGTGGGGATTCGAACCCGGGACCGAAGGGAGATAGGGGCGCGCGCTTACCACTGACCTATGGTGTCTTGTGCTTCTTTATTCTATAATTTATATATATATAGTTATATTTTAATTTCATTATTATATAAATATATATATATATATATATTGTTTATTTTTTTTTTCTTTTTCTTCTAGGGAACTCTGCATGTGACATGGAGATCAAAGGACTAATTTGGAGCAACAAGAACTTCAACTTCAACCACCAGGTGACTTCATTCCATGATCCTAAAATTTCAATTTCCTTTTTTAAATTCCCTTACCTACCTCTAACCCTTCTAAATTTTTATTTCTTCAAACACTAGGGACAATGTTATTTTAAGTTGGGGGTGGAGATAAAATTTAAAAATGATTTTGTGTCAAAAAAATTATTTGAAAAAAATGTTTGTAAATGTAAGGAAAAATTCCATTAACTTTGAACATGATATTAGACATTTCAAACATTGAAATTGAATATAAAATAATTTAGCATGCCCTGATTCTGATTTTAATCCTTGTATAATTTCATGAGCATAGATTTTGTAAAGTGTGGCTATCCAATGTGATATTTTTATCGTTTATATTTTCATCCAAATAAAAAAAAAAGATCAAAATGCACGTCCTTTGGATAGTGGGGTATTAGTTTGAGTTCATGGGGTCCACCAAATAAATAGCATAAGTTTGGTGATCATTTTAGTTTTAATATGAGTATTCAAAATAAAATTAAAAAAACAATAAATTTGCGCGTAGAGCAATGAAATGACCTAATGCGTGGCTTTCGGCACTTGGGGATCATGGATCCACAGTTTTCTGGCTCAGAGTTAGTAATTTTATCAATAATTTTGGTAATTTTAATTTGTTTTTTACTGATTTAACTCGAGATTATGCCAGAGTATGTGGGCTTCACTTGGTTCCCTAAGGTCTTTGATCCTGGGAGTCACCGGCAAAGTCCCTATGCAGGGGTTGACTCTTTTGAGTACAATTTCAATTACCATGAAAAAATTGCAAAAAAAAAATGAATACTCATCTTAATATTGAAATGTGATTCCACCTAGTGCTTCTATTATTTCCCCCCTTTAATAAATATGAACGCCCATGTCTATTGTGATACACAACACATCCCCATACTTAATTGATATTGGATGAAATATGACAATGAATTTGAACAAAGGAATGGGCTTGGGATTGAGATATGCTTATGAAACTATCATGTATTAAAATATTTTGATGGGTTTCATGATTATTTGGTATAAGTGTTTTTGGTGATCATTGTGTATTAAAATGTTTTTGTAAAAGGGAATTCGAATTTCATATTGTTGAGATATATTTTTCTCGGGACTAGAAAAAATCAAGTCGGGGGGTGTGATTAGCCACTAAATGTGGCTAATATTCATTGTTAATATATATAATATTAATTTCCTTTATTATTAATAAACACCATTTTAGTGCATTTTACACTTTGAACATCCTTTCACATTATGATTGTAATACCTTCTTAAAATGCACAATTATGTGGTACATTTTTTAACATCATTTAAAGTACCCAATGATTCATCTGATTTCAAGGAATGTAATTATACATATTTTAATTTTATATTTTGGGAAATTTATCTACACTTCAATATGAACATGATTCATTCAAAGATCAATGGAGGATTCAAAAATTATGAGGGAGATATTTGGAGATGAATTGAAGCGATTCTAGAGAAGGCAGATTGGACACCAGCCCACTGATGAGAATGTGGGAACCACATTAAAAACCTAATGAAGTCAAAATTTTGTAGGAGGATATAATAAATATATAGGAACAAATAATTATTCATGATCCAATGCTAATTCGGACTCCATTGTGGTCATTTAGACGTCCCAAGTTAGAGATAAAATTCTGGGCCAGATTCTGCGGCCCAGAAAAACAGCCCACTAATCTAATCATATCTCCGAATATAAAACTCTAAATGAGCCCAACTTTTACAGTCAGTGAGGCGACAGCCGGGGATCCATTTTCTTCTTCTATTACCCACTCTGATTCGGCCATCCATAAGGTCTTCCAAGCACGTCTGTTCGGTGGATGAAAGTTGGCTGCCACCTCGGGTCAAATGGGGAATAGTTAAAGTTCCACAAGCTTTCCACCACCCTAGGCCTATCATAATCAAGTGAGATGCTTTGTACTGTTGGAGACTCGACCCAAGGCTTCCAAAATGACTATTTAAGATTGTGTTGGTGAAGTGGTTTAATAATATTTGATGCTTTGTTCAATTGTAATGTTATGCTGCGATTTTGTTGTCTCAAGTTTGTCTTTCACATGTAAGTTGTTCAATTCACTTTAGTTTCTTAATAAAATCTCTTCTTTTCATCTTATTATGTTGTTCTTAATATCACTTTGATACCGTTGGTTCAAGGTGTGAATTTATTCACACTAAACCTTGTGAAATTATTCACACAACGGTGGAGTGATCATTTTCTTTTATTTGTTTTCTTACTTCTTCAATTCCCCCCTCATGAGTCTACTTCCCACTTCCATTGAAACCTTAACATCAATGGAGGGATAGCCCACATATGGGTTGATCCAAGGGAGTATCAAGGGGAAGGATTTGATGTTATTTATCACCTCATTAATGTATAATCACTTCATTAATTGAGATTTTTATTTGATGATTTTTAAACTCCATCGTCCTTGTTGAATTTAAGGCCACACACTTCATGTGATAATATGAGACTTTACCTTGAAGTGCTCAAAACATTTATCCTTAAAGTGTATAGGTGATTATTATTAAATGTTTTATGTATTAAACCAGTAGGTGATGATGTTATTTTATCTTCTTAAATATACCCATCTCAAATATAAGAAATTGAAATCATTGAAAAGGAAATACGTCCAATCCACCCCAGGTGATAACCTAGGATCAACTCACTCCTTTAAATTGAATTTACTTAAGTCTCTTAGAGTTAACTTAAACCCATATAAAATCAACCCAATTTGGCCACTTCATATCCAAAAAACAATCCATAGAATGTACGTGTCTATAGGTTACTTCTTAGGTCTCTGAGGATTCGACAACCCAAACTAGACTAAAAGGACCGTCCTACCTTCTTCTTTTGGGTAAAATTGAGCGTGAATTAGATACACAAGAAAAGAAGTTTTAGATGCCATGAAACCCATGTATGAAGTGGATGTGAATTGAGACTGAAGCCGAGCCTATTTTCAGAAGATCCTATAACTGAGTTGACAATATATGAGAAATCAAGAAGATATACAGTGCTGATATTGTGCAAGATCATTATATTATATTATATTTTTTAAGAAGTTTTGTGCACCACTTTCACACATATAAGTGAGGATGGGTCTTCATCAGATGAAGAAAGAATTTCCTAAGCATTGTTGTAGTGAGAAAACTGATCAGCACAATTGATCATAATTACTATACATGGCTAACAAACCTTACTAAAAGGTAGTTGAGGATTTATGAATAGGTACATGGTAATGTGTGATTCAACAATATCATGGGGGAAGATGATAAGATAAATAAATAGTGAATCAAAATAATTCAATGGAGGAAGTTTCTCATGTGATTCGAGAGAAAGGAGCATACTGTAAGACTGTGGAGCATAAGTCTTCAGTATGACTCTAGTGCAGACCAGTGTGATTATAGTAACACTATGAGATAAAGTATAAAGAACCTCCTTTGAGACTCAGGAGATATATAGTGTGACTCTTTATTGACCATTTTAATTGTTAATCAGATTACAGTGGATAATATGTGTAGGGGAGAATAACCAACATAGTAAAGAGTAAGTCATTGTACCAAACCTTTTAAATCCTTGTGTTCAGTGCCTTTAAATTTAAATCATCACTTGAGGTAAATATGAGAGACATAAGAATATTGGATAGATTCATTAACCATCCCTATAGGTTTACTTTAATAGAATCAATTTGTAAAAATTTTAAAGGGGTTATTGATTCACCCCTCCCCCTCTCAGTGATTCACACTGATCTGGGCAGTTCACCAAGGTACACTTTATTCTAAATGGGAAGGACTCTTTATAGTAACTCATGTATATACTATCATTGATATGTGGATTATGAAGGAGGTAGTATAGGATCCATTAGTTATTAATGGTAATAGTCTGAATAAATTCCATAAGAACTTTCCATCAGATCTGGTGGAGAAGATCACACTCCTCCAACCTTTTTACTAATAAAACCCATCATGTCATACATATATATAACAATTACTTTATTATTATGATTCAATTAAAAATTATATTACATGTTAAATCTACTTTTATGCATTAAGGAAACTATATCATTTAAGTGTATGTGTGGGAACCATTATAGTTTAGGAATGTCAATTTTTTGTTTTTAAAAATTTTGTGGGTTTTCCCACATTTTTGTGTGTTTATTTTAAATTTTTATGTGATTTTAAAACTTGTGAGCTTATGTTATCACCTTTTACATTTTTTAAACCCATTTCAATGATTGAATTTTTCTTCCCATGAAACCAAAAATCAATGAATACTAAAAATGACCTAGTTTCAAGTTCAAAACATTGAGAATTTAATGAAATAACCTCTGATTTTGGAATCTCATGCCACATATCCCTATCTTTATAATTAAAATATATTTTATATGAGGCTTATAAAGTAATTTTATATATTATTTACATTTAAATAATTTATTGAGAGAACCAATCCATGGGTGTTTTTACTCAAATTTAATTTATTTTTATTAAAATATGAGGGCATGAGGCACTTTTTTTAAATGATTGAGGAATTTATTTTATTTTAAAACCCCTATTTTCAAAAGAATCCCTTTTACTTTGGAATAACTTGTAAATTTAATCCTTGTATCCCTTCGTATCAATGAAAAACATGTTAGGTTAGCTACATTATTAGCTAATTTTCCCTATCCAACCTTTGTGTGAAGTGAAAATGTATGATCTAGTTTCAATTAAGTGTGTGGGAAGCTATATTATGGTGTGATAAATCGTTTGGTACTACTTTGGGTGTAAAATAAAATGTTAAATAGATATTATTACTATATAAAAAGTTATTGTACTAAAATCAATGACTTTTTTAGATATTTTAGAGAGTAGAATTCAAAAAAAATCCAGGATGAAGGTACTATAGAAATAAAAAGAAATTAAATTTTGTGAAGATAAAAAGATGTATTTTCATTTAAGAGAAATTATAGGAAGTCACAGCCACTACTTGAAATTAAAATCTTCCCAACTTTATTCAAAAATCAAGTTATTAAGTATTAGAAAACATCATCAAAAATTCAATTCTATTCAGGGTAGTTGAGTGTATATCATGTTTTTTACTAAAATGTTGAATGGTGTGCATATTTACTTAAGTCTTAATAGTTATTTTATATTATTTTATTCAAATTGGAGTGATGATGAAGCCATACATGAGTGAAAATTTCATTCATACATTTTTTCATCAAAAATATCCAAACCCTCCATATTATACCTCATAATTTTTCACATCTAAACCCTTTAAACTGAAATCCACTAAATAACACTAAAATGTACTCATGTTAAACACATTACCTTGAATCATATCAGGTGGAGATGTTAGAACTTATCAAGAATATGGTTAATATTTCATGGGTTTGGATGAGACAATACTTGTTGAAAATTAAAATTTGTGTAATGAGAGAAAATTCTTGTGAGTAAAGTGTTTTTGTGTAAATGGGAAGGGAAATGGGGTGGAAATAAATTTAATGAGATAAATGAAGAACTTGAAATAATGGGTTTTGAGGATTTATCATATCTTTTATTTATTGGTGATAAATTAGTGAATCTTATCAGTATGTGTTTCAAATTTGATTTGATTTGATTTTAATGCCTACTTTTCTAGGATCCCAAGTGATAAGTTTGAGGGAATTTATAGATATAATATTTTCATTATTTTTCATGAGTATTTCAATGATTTAATTTTATAATATTTGGATTTTATGGATGTTTTTAGCTTAACTATCAAATCTTCTTAATTTGGACATTTTAATTATTTTTTAGTGCTTATGTTTTTCAAATATAACCTTTTATATATTGATCCAAATTGAGGGATAGTTTTTTAGGATTTGTTTTTTATTGGATTCAACTTCATAAACTGAACCATGTTCAAATTCAAAACTTCATATGGACCAAATCAATCAGTCAATGTGGAAAATATTTTTTGTTTACGAAATTAAACTTCTATCATTAATTGAGTCATATCTCGGGATATAAGAAAACAAATGATTTGATTAAAGTTGGATATGAAATAAGACTCTAAGTATCATGTGAAAATTAAATATCTTCTAGAAATTAACTAATTAAATTAGACTTTTCATATGTCAAAGTAAAGGAAGATGAATAGTATTTTTGTCACGAGGAAAAGTTGTTCTAAAAACCATGCATAATTGTTTTTGTAAAATATTCTAAAAGGATTGAAATTTTGAGGGTCAAAATCCAAAAAAGTACAAAAAACTATTAATAAGGATATTTTATAGAATTTCACCATCTTCTAGGTATAAATGGTGAATACTTATAGTGGAAATATCATGGAGAAGAAACTTTAGGGTTTTCCTTTTTTCTTACTTTTGTAAAGGATTCCTCTTCCCCCTTCTTCTCAGATACCCATCATATTGAGGGGTAAAATTATGAGTGATTAGGGAAGGATATGATTTCCTTTATATAATTCACGAGTTTATAAGATTGATGTAATAAAACAATTTTCTCTATTTTTTTAATTTGGTTTCAATATTCTAATAGAGTTTTTAACTAACAAGTACGGTCATATTTGATTTTTTATTTTTTAAATTGTCATTGCTTTAGTCAATGATAATTTTCTCCCTTTACTAGGTTTTGCATTATATAAGATGGAATGCACCAGAGCATAGTGGGAAGTATCTGATGGTTGTTTGTACATGTGTCAGTGGTAGTGTACATTCATGATTATTTGGGATAAACCAGACCTGATTGGGTATTGCTTAAGTCAATTGAGGGTATTCACTACAACTCTTTTTCACAATGGAAGAAGGATATAGAAAGATAATATTTTGGAATGTTTTAGTCTCACTATTACCATTTTTACAATAGAGTGATAGAAAAAAATTATAGAATCTCACTTTAATCAACTTAATTTAAGGGGATTGGTTAACTTGTTACTACGATATCATTGAAATTAGAAAACAAACCGTGACCTGATCACCCTTCTTATATAACTATTTTAATCCCATTCTTATTAAATATTTTTTCAATATATTTTTCCATTACACTATTTTGTTTTCAAAATTGAATAATTTAAAAAACTTCTATTTCTCTAATTTAAAGTGGAAAACTTAATTGTCTTAGGCTCTGATCTGGAGAAAACCTTTGTTGACCAATATATTGCTTTTTTCAACCTATGAGATAATTACTTTTTACACACCCACAATAGGATCATGATACTTATATATATAACAATATAATTACATAATTATCATAAATATACTTATATGTTATTATATTAATGTAATAATCATTATTTACCGCTCACCATATATGAAAATATCAAAAGCTTTGTTAGTGAGTTGCGCAGAATAACGCCTCCACAAAGAAACTACTTTCATTTTTTGAATTGTCTCCCATGGTTGGTCTTAATGATTTTAGTTACGAATAAACATGACTTTTAAAATACAAATATTAATCTGAAATTTTCTATTATGATATACCTTAATTCTCTATCATTATTTGATAAATTTAAATGTTTACCGTACTTTGTATGGACTACCACCTACACAAAGTAACATTGTTCATTTTTCATAATGATTTTAATTATTTATCCAAAGAACATAAAATATAAATCACAAATAATAAAAAATCTAGATAATATCATCATACCTCCTTTATAATGATATTTACAACATGCTTGTACCCAAGTGGTAAAGGCTCATGCTTGGCATCCAAAAGACTCATGATCAAATCTGGGCGGGGACTAATTTCTGGGGTACTATAGTGGTGGAGGCACTGTATCAAGAACTATAGCCGCGCTAGTACCATATCAGGTACTTAGCAGCCTGGGCACTATATCAGTACTATTAACTGAAGGGCTCTTTGGGAAAAAAGGGTTTATGGTCCTCATATTCAAACAACTTGGTTTTGGGCCTTTGGGCTATGTAATGGGTCTCCCTCTACCAAATTTAAAAGAGGTCTTTTCTTTAAATAATAAATGAGGCTTCATCCCCAACCATTAAAAAATTGATATTATACAATTCCATAACCATACTAACTAATTAAGATATCACATGTTCATTTTTGGGTTTGTTTAACCACAAAATTAAATAATGCTATAAAACTCTATATTAGATGAATATGGGATCCTAAATTATAATAATAATATATGTTAATAAAAAAATAATTATTTTTTTGTTCTAATATAAATATATTATGTGTTTAAATTATTATTAAAATATCATCTTCAATCGCTAAAACTACTAAAATAAGTCGACACCAATTCAATTTTTATGAAAACATAAGAAAACAATATATAATAAATAAATAGGATATGATAATAATTGTTACATATTATATAAGAATAATTTTAGTAATAAGGTATTCAATAATCTTTTTTGATTATTTTAGAAGTTAGGTGGTAGTGAAGAATGAATTTGGAACAATGTAAGTGTTTCATCTCAAAATTTCATTCAT
Source organism: Viscum album (assembly GCA_963277665.1). NCBI lineage: Eukaryota > Viridiplantae > Streptophyta > Magnoliopsida > Santalales > Viscaceae > Viscum > Viscum album. The sequence continues at coordinate 412,556,252 of OY728130.1, forward strand.
TGAAAAATAGTTTATTTTATGAACCTAATTCCAATTAAATGGTGTGTATACTATCAGTTAGATATATAATATCATTAATTATATTTATTCATGGTATTTTAACATTAAATTCATGTTTTTTCTCTTTCAAGGTGTTTTTATTAGAATGTTTCTTAAGTTTCAAGGGTTTCCATCTCAATCACCCTTAATTGAAGAACACTTTGATATTAGAAACCAATATTAATTTTTATAGTGTAAATACTACACAATTTATTTAATATATCATAAATTATTTTTGAATTTAGAAAATTCACATACATTTATGATCTTCTTTTTGTGGTCTACGATTGATGTCTTCCCTAAAATATAAGGGTTATTTCAAAACTCAATCGACTTTCTTGAGTTATAATGCCTCTACTTGAGTTTTGTCTTTAATTTCATATAGTATACCTTAGTTTAATCTTGGGATAATATATTTTTATTCAAATATTCCTTATAAATGAGTTAAATTCCTTCTTGAAAATGAAACTATGTTAAGAATAACTCTCTTCCACTTAACCGATAGTTTTGCCTCCTTGCCCATAATTTCCATTCCCATCAATGTTCAACTTTTTAATTGGAATCCTAATTTTAGCTTATATTATATGAACTTAATAATTTACATATTATATTTTTAATATGAATTTTTATCATCCCTTTTTTCAATGAGGGATTTAAATAAAAATATTTTATAATGGTTTTCCTTCCATGATAATTTGTTAGATCTTCTGTGCCTCTTCTGTGGCTTGTTAGTTAAAATACTTCATTCATTTTCTAACATTTTATAAAAAATTATTCACAGTAAATTAATTTATTTTTCTATATATTTCCCTTATATATATATATATTTAAATAGTCTTTTTATTCATGGGGTTATACATGTTTTTTTCCATTTGAAATTCCAACTTTTATGTAAACCTGATTTAATGGTACTTTCATATTTATTATATCAAATAAAGATTAACTTCCATAATAATTTTTAAACCATGAATAAATTCTAGGAAGTCTCGTTATTTTATTAAAAACCATATTGGTTCAATTATAGTTTTACAGAAAACAGTAATGTATTTCCTTCTTTAAAAAAATCCTATACTTGTAAAGAATCACCTAAATGGTATTTATTTATTGTTTCTTCTACCGGATCATTATTATGAATTCCCCATATTGAAATCAATGTTCAAGGAAAATTTCTATATTTCAAATATAAACATCCAAATGATATAATTCATTATTATCTTAGGAATCCTAATGATTTATCATTTTGGTTATGACTTAAATAATAATTATGAATCCCACTTCATTTTCTTGGGTTCGATCATGCTTATGATTTTGGTAGCTATATTTCATGCATAGATTTTATGATATTTTAAGGTATTTAATTGTGTATTTAATTTCTTAATCTTTTCAATATTTGGAATGTTTTATTTGGTTTATGATTAATGGTAGGAAACTATAGATATTTGAAAAAAGAGTGAAAATATTTGAATAATGGATCTAAAAGACACTTCACAACACTTTGTTTCTCTCATGAAATGACACTAGATTTATGAGGATTTATCATAGCAAGAAAATTGGATTAGAATAGTTTCACAATGTGTAATTAAATTAAATGATGTCAATTCATCAGGAAAATACCTCTTCTAGAACAAGTCTTGACAATATTAAATGATGTGAAAGATAATTAGAAATCATTTATTCCCATTACACGTTGTGACTTTTTTCAAGTTGAGTTTTTGGAAAAGTTAGGTTGAAATTCATGATTCCTGAAAATTGAATGCCTACATGGTATGTAACCACATTACACATCGTTTAAATTATTGGGATGAATTTTAAAGATATAGATTCACTATATCGTCGATTTTTGACCTAATATGTTACCAGGGACCCACCCAAGACCACCTATGGATGAAATATTTATGATATTAATTAGTATTACAACCCACATTGAGACTATAAAAAGAGGGATAGGCTACTGATATTGGGGGATTAAAATCCAGATCATTTAGAGACCAAATCATGTAGTAAGAAGTTGTTCTTTACTTTATGATTTTTTATTTCTTTTCTTCATGCTTTCATTTTATTTTTTTTACTTCCCTATTATTATATCATCCATAGGATGAGGGGGTAAACAAGCCTCGTGCAAGGGTAATGTAATAGAATGGGGAATGTTTTATTGGATTTATTTCATTTATCTTTATTCATTTATTTTGTTTGTGTTATTTATTCATTAACTTCCAATCCATTTCCTTCTATTTTATCATGAAAAATGATATTTGAATATAAATAAAACTTTAAAACTCTACAACTGATAACCCTAAAGAAGGAAAATCTATTTTCAACATTAGGGGAAATGGCTGAAACATTGTATCGAGACAAACTTTATTAAGAAAAATCCCAAATTACTAGACAAATGGAAATAGGGGATTTTCACGTCAAGGATGGGATACCATGATAATTGGATCTTACTAATCATGAATTTGACACCAATCATGAATTAATCAAACAATTGTATTAAATCAAATTATACCCAAACCCAGAAATTAAATAAACCTAGTGTGCTTTCAAAATCTATTTCAAAACCAATCAATCACCCATCTTTCTTCCTTTTCATTCTTTTTTCAATCAAGGCAACATTTTTCTCACCCCTTTCTCCAAATTAGTAAAATTATATCTTTTAAATACATTAATAAAATAATTTCTCCATCTCCATGGATCGACCTTGAACTTTTTTAATATTACTTTTTAATTAACTGAGTAGCACAGTTTGAGTTTTATTAATTTGTTTTTTCATAGACCCATATAGAAATAACGAAGCCCTCTGGGCCTATCAGATTTAAATAGGGTTTATTTTCCTCATGTTGAATGAATATGATTTTTTTATATTATATGATTGGTGTTCGTGAAATTATATATTCATCTAATGCATTGAGGAAATATTTATATCTCATGAGATGTTATGTAATGGATTAGAGAGTGAACTTAATTCACCATGGGAATTTTTCCACATTATGGCAATGGTCTTGGAAGTTACCATTGAACTATGTTTATCATAACATTTTGTATATTTTTTTGTAATATTTATGATTCTATAATCTTATGTATTATTCTATTATACTTTTTTTCATGTTTATGATCAATCTGTTTTTGATATCATGTTATTCCTCTGGACTCTCTCATTATTTTTTATTTCCAAGTTTATTTCTTTACTTGGATTCCTGGGACACCCTTTTCCTTATGTAATTTAACTAGGGCATCCAATATAGTTTTAGAATATCTATTGGAGTAAGGATTTATTAGTGGAGTTTTAAATAAAAATGATGTTTTTATATTTAAGATGATATATTTATGTGTCTAATCATATAAATATATTATAACTCTAGAACCATTGCTAGTATTTATTGGAATAATAGGTTAATAACGATGAGATAATACATGTTTAATTCTTGTGTCACTATAATACTTTTCTCAATCATTGAATTAAGGTAAAACCAGGGAAGGTTGAATGAAGGATAGAAGATAATTTTACAAATCATGGAAGAAGTATGATATAATGAGTACTTTCATTACCATGTCACAATTTCATTTATTTTAAATAATAAAGAGAATAATATTGACTTTGAAATGAAATTTTTATTAATAAAACATCCAAAGGGGGGTATTAAATTACCTAATTCATTGGTTTTATTTTTTTTGACAACATATTTTTTGGAAGAAAATTAAATATATAATAAAGTTGGGTGGTGATTAAGATACTAATGAATATTAAGACGATACTGCTCATAGAGATGGGTAAATTGGATTATGTTTCATCCATTATGAATGAACGATAACAGTGATTGAGATGAAGATATTTCTTTGAATTACCATGGAAATTGATTTCAAATAGAATAATATACATGTGATGATTAGTGATAATGTTTGTATGGAGTCATAACAAGTTCTAAAAATATATAAGGTGGAATAATTTTATACAATAGGTTATAAATGTTTTGGAAGAGATGGTTATTAGATTTTTTGAATAGAATTGATTGAAAAGTATAATGGTTATCCCAATGACTAATAATCCATCCATGGAATATTATGCATGAATATTTTTACATTAATAGAGAATATAGTTTATATAAATATTAGATACTAATGATTTAAAGCTAGAGTTTAAAGGGGATACAAAGTTTTATTGAATCACTGAAAGTTGAGTCTTTATATACTTCAGGGATTCAGAACATTAATGAAGAGTTTTGATTTTTTTTTATATTTTAAAAATTCATTTAAAGTATTATGAGTTATTTTGGAGTGGATTGAAAGGCTTTGAGAAGGTTTGGAGTTGAATTAGGTTTCTAGATATAAGATTGAGAAGTTGAATGTTTTTATTGAAATTTTGATTATGGAATTACGTACATAAAAGTCACTATAGAGAAAAATGGAAGAAATGGAAAAGACACTAAACATGTATGAGTAATTATGTTAAATATGTAAATTCATCGAGAACTGAAAAATTAAATTAGAAAAGTAATTATATTTGTAAAAGTGACTCTAAATGATATTGTTGAGAAAATGGAAATGTCTTGAGTTTCTCTAATAATGTTACAGTAAATTAATATATATGTATAATTAACTCAAAGAGTTTGATGGATATATAAATATTCTTGGAAACATACACATAAATTTTACTTATAAATGAATAAATTTTAAAGGTTAAAGTATGCTTAAAGGTAAACATGGGAATAAGTAAGAGTATTTCCATTTTTTGATGTATAAATACATCAAATGGGAATCTTCCTCTGTGATATGTATGTTTTTATGTTCCTCATATAAGTATTATTTAATATAAAAAAATAAGAGAGTTCTAAATTAGTTCTATATTATATTAAAACATCATAATTCCTCGAAGGATTATGATTCATGTTGATAATATTGACATAACACATCGAATTAGTACACAATTACATGAAGAATTATAATGATGAGATACCATCTAATGCAATTTCTTTGTATTTATTGACATCCACAATGTAAGAAATAGATCACACCATAGTGTGGTGTTAGAATGAGAATAAGGGGTTATTACCATCCCATGATATGAGATTCCATTAAACATTTATATTTATGTATTAAAGCATACATGTTTGCATGAAGATAATAAATTATCATAGTTTTCATGGATTTTTTTAAAGAGAAAACAACTATGTGTTATTATACAATCATGGAGATTAAGTATATCTATATATTTTTTAGAATTTTATCCAGAATAATTAATGATATCATGTAAATTTAAAAGTCTAATTTTTATAGATCATTTTAAATGAGGTTAGAGTGAGAAAAAAAGATGGAGGATATTATTGACTAGTTTCAAAGAGAATGATAAAGGTGTTAATAATCAAGGATATTTATGTGTTCAAATATAGAAAATATATCATTTTTAAAATTTGAAGGTATAAATGATCAGAAAATTTAGAATAAAAGTAGAGAGGGGTTATCAGATACTACAGTTATTGAGAAAGATCATTGTGCATTAAAGATGTAAGAATCTTACAACATCTAGAATGTAATGAAATTAAGTATTAGAGGAGAATAAGAATAATAAGAATAATAATAAGACTATGAATAAGGTTCAAAGAGATAACCCATGATATTTTAATATCATGGATTTTGCAGAATAATATGGAGGTTGATGAGTTTCTATGATTGAAGAAAACAATGAAATTGAGTTGAAGGATATGGATGATGGGTATGAAATACCATTTGAAAAAGTCATAAAATTCCTATTCATCGAGGAAGAAAATTATAATATTGCGATACAAAAAAAACACAACCTAAAACCTGATCTTGTTCAGTATTTGTTTGAAGGAAATTTTTTACACTATTGGGAGTTAGTTTAAATTAACAAGTTAGGAGATACTAAACAAGTGGAATCCAATATAAGGAACCTATAAAATAGAGTTAAGATATTTTTGGGAGATAAAACATTGAATTTAATTTTAAAATATAGTTTATAACAGAATCTGCAACTTGACCAATATATAATAAGAATTTGGTAACCATATTGGGTTTGAACCTCGTCGGAATACTATATTTTTTCTTTCATACTTTATATCATTAATTCGGTGAAATTCCATTGTTGGGAATCATAATTATATCTATATATTATCTTAATTTATAGTAGAGGTTTGAATACTGATAGGGGGATTTAAAAAGAAAAATTAAATAAAAAAATATCACTTTGATTCACCCCTCTTTCAGGTGATAACATGATCCTATTATGATGCAACAATATTAAGTCCCAATTCATTAAGGAGAGTGTGATAGATAGAAAAATTAAATAGAATATATTTCATTAGAGGATAAAGTTAAGGATATCTCAAAAAACCCTCTAAAAATGATGCATCTTGACACTTCATAGTTTTGTTGTGAGTGATTTATCTCTTAAACTCATAGTAAGTTCATTGTTTTATTTTACCTATTTAATTTACTTTCATTTATTGAAAAGGAGAATAATAATATTATATCTCTTATTATGTAGATTTTGAGACTCTAAATATATTTATAGGTGAAGGATGAGGTGGATATGTGAAGATAAGTTGTACCAGGTTGGGGGATACATGAGTTGTTGGTAGTTTAATGTTTAGAGAAGTGCTCCAATTTTTTAGAAGTTTCTAAAAAATATAGGAGAAGGATTATCCCCTAGATAATAAATATTCATCATGGAGTGAATTAATTAAGTGGTATACTAGATGATCCAAGTTGATACTCAATCAATATTGTATTTATCTTTATTCTAAGGGTTGGATAACTATAAAAAAAATTATTATATCTAATGATATAGTTGTTATATAACTCTCAAAGATTGAGAGTGTCATATGTTTAATTTCTATAGAAAATTCATTCATGAGTCTCGATGGTGATTTCATGGTGTATTTATTTTCAACCTACTCAAGTATGAGTTGAAATTATATTGGATCCAAGTTATAAGTAAAGGAGTAAATAAATTATAAGGTTTAAAAAACCATTCCGTGGTGCTCTCAAAACTACATCGTGGTTTGTAAAATGAAATGAAAAAAGAATAAATCAAGAAAAAATAACCATTTTCTCTATTGTGTTTTCATGTGTATGTGGTGGATGAATATAAAGAATACATAATATGATATAGTGAGTCTTAATTATGTAATGGGGGTGTTATAAATGCCTACAAAGTAGATTTTCATGGTTTCATCTGGGTTGAATGGTGGAGTTGAGTTTTCATCATGAGGAATTGAGAATTAAATAGGTAGGTTTAATCTTATGGTTGGAAGAGAAATCCTTGTACCCTATATTTTAGAGGAAAATAACCATATAACGGACTAATATTTATTAGATATAACATAATTATGACATGTTCTATTTGATAATTTCATGGAACATGTTATAGAGGTTAAATACCATAAGGTAGATAATAAAAAGTAATTATGGGTTGGGATGGGTGAAATATCATAATTATAATTAGAGTAAATTTAAAATTTTATGTGGGGGATATGTTGGATAAAAAATATGACATTTTGATCTAAATAAATTAGTAAAGTGTGTGGATAATTTTGACAGAAAATAAATAAAATTTTAGACATCAAATATTTTATAATGGTTTATAAACGCATAGGTCCTATATTAACACTTCTAAATATTGTAAATATGTAAATGCACCAAGACACAATATTATTAGGTGTGAAAACCTAATACAAATCACTTTTAATAAATGTGGTAACCCCAGAGTAACTCCCACATTTTTTCCCTGGAGGTACAACCCAAATATAATGTGTCTTTTTCATCCTAGAGACATAAAATCCACTTTATTCCATTTTTAACATGGAGTTACGAACCCAATAATTTATCTTATGTTTAAGAAGGATTCATATACATAACTTTTAGATGGTATGGTATTATCTATGTGTGTGAGTTTTTTTTAAATCACATTTTAAAATAAAACTCTTTACAATAATGTTAAAATAGAGTAAAAAAATAAAACAAGAATATGTAGAAGATGAGTATTAGTTATTAATGTGAAATATTTAACCACATGATGATATCTAAAAAAATTATGAAATATATGGCACCAATAAGGAATTATTATCCTCAAATTGGATGTAATTTACTTAAAAAATAAATATTTCTATATATTATCACATACCATTTACATCCTTTACATTCATTAATATTCATAAATAAAAGTTTATCCTTGGTCTTATATGTGATGTAAATGACCTTAAAATTTCTTATCCAATGAATAATTCCCATAAAAATCATAAAAGATCATGGGTTTTCAATAATAATGAATATATCAAGTGAATTAATATCATGGGATGTTCAAATACTCACTAATGGTCATATGCTACAAATATAAATAAAAATAAAAATTTGAAATTTTTAGAAATAAAAGTATATTTCTTGTTCACTATTGAAATTATCTTAGTGTTGTTTCCTATTTAATCTCATTATGCAACATTCCTGATATTCATAGACTACTTTTCTTTTTCAATACGGTGATAAATCCACTTTACATATATTTTTAGATCAAGACACTACATTGAAATTGAAATTATGTTCTCATTATCCACTGATATAGTGTTTCCTTTTTGATAGAGTTTCTTATCCATTAATAATAAAAAGGTCTTGAATTATTCAGTCTATAATAATAATGAAATCATAAAAATCATAATATATCAATGTCATATTAATTTTCAAGAAGGATATATTCACAACATTCAATATGTTTTCTCACATTATAGTGTATTTCATGTGTAATGAACCAACCATGTATAATCCTCCTTAATGCCTCTGTGGGATCGTTATAAGGCCTAAATGCATTCTTGATCGCCATGGGATTAAAAAAAGTGTTGAGACATCAACTCTACTCAAATTGAGAACAATTATTCTACATGAAGCATAATCAATGAAAACCTCTAACAATGGGTTTTATAATTTACATTATAGATGTTGGGATTCTATTAATAACAAATAAAAAGTTTCAAAATATTGAAATAATAAAACATGTCACTAACTCAATATAGTAAATTATAAAAACATTATTACATGAAATTAAATAGGACCATAACTAAAAACCATTGAATACTCCACCACACCACATATAGTGACAAAAATATTAAATAAATAATGGATACAGTGGGAGAAAGGCCGATATGGATGAACATCTAAATGGTACCAATATGAATAATCAATAAATGAACAAAAATGAAAACCATAAACCAGATACACATGTAAAGAAATGTACACTTCTCCTTACACATTCATTATAACTAAACATACATCACTATATTTTTTGTGATATAAATAACATTTTAATAAAATCATAAGATCATATTGAAACTATATACACACAATGCTTGTATGCAGGGTGTGATCTAAACATGCCTAGAAGAATAACACCAAATAATATATACAATTCATTTTGAAAATTAAACAATAAATTCTAGTTTGAAGTAAAACATATCAATATAATATATTTTTATATAAAACCAATAAAAAGATATTATTATTCACTTTCTCTTTAATAATATATTTTTTATAACATGGAAACACTATCCAGTTCATAATCTAAACTAGTGTAGTAACCATCACTAAAACTCCAACATATCTACCTAGATTTTCCATGATAAAAAGGGGAGGTGAAAAATGATGTCACATACACATATCAGTATAATTTAATAATAATAAAATCCTAAACTTACACCTCACGTTTGGTCTCCATTTGAAGAAGAAACCCATTATTAATTATATAATATGTTAAATATTTATACAATCTATCTGACATACCATGTCACATCATATCATAAAAAATAAGCAAGGAGAATCATTGCAAGGGTGGAAATCACTGTATGAAAATTTTCATTACATTTTACAAAAAATCCTTTGTATTTATGAAAACCAAAATGAAATAAAAATTTAAAATCATAAATAAATCATAAAAAATCCCATAAAATCAAATATGAAACTTAGAAAAAAAACATAACACGATGACCTTCTCTTATAAAGTCAATTAAAAAATTTAATAAAAAAGGTTACCATTTCCAAGACAACCAGTTTTTGTTGAAAACACCCCCAATAACATGTTACATGATATTTATAATTCATATAAAAGCTATCCAAGTAAATAATTTGATTATTACATTGAAACCCCCTTAAGTCAATTCATTTAAAAACTAGGTTGAAAAAATTATAATTGAGAAAAATTTCAAACTATAAATATAGAAGACAACCTTAATATCAAGTGAGGTTTTGGAGAAAACATAGTGAAATCAACAAAATAAGACTACATCCACCCAATATAGAATTTATAATCAATAAATATAGGAAAGAAAACACAGTTTCATAATCAAAAGAAATTAAAAATATTCTACTATAGGAAATAATTGATTCTATTATTGAACGGTGTTATTAGAATGTTTGAGATGGATAACGAACCTTAGATGACCAAGATAGGAAACAATATGGAGAAAAACCAAGTGAAAATCATAAATCATGAAAAAATAAGCATCAATAAACGTTTTAGGTTATCAAAAGAAGAAGATAAGGGGGAAGAAGAATAGGGGAGGTGATATTGAGGAGCCTACCTTTAATAATCAACTTCAAATGATGAAAAATCCCCATGGAAACTGAGAAGGGGAAGAAGAATTCGGAGATATTGATTAGTAATGGTGTACCGCAATGAAATGTGGGGAAAATGTGATACCCATTTCTTAGATAAATTTTAATATTTATCTTAATCATTTTTCACAATTTTGTTGAATGATTATTCTATGTATGTAGCAATCAATTTCAAGTCACTAGAGTAAATATTTTTACCTAAATGGTTTGGATGCATGGTTTTTCTAATATTTCTAGAAAAATGTGCATGATACTAGATACTAAATTTTGACCTACATGGTATTGCTATATGATCATAATAACCATGAACCTGCCTTGCATAAGCCACATGAAGTGTATTTTCAACATGCATGTTTTGGTAAACTATGCTTTGAATATAAATCCTAACATTTTCAACCAAAAACATTAAATTTAAATATGAAACCCAAAAAAATCATAAAATAAATTATTACCAAAATATATATATCACAAGTTATATTTTCAAATATCACAACTCTCCTATGAATTCCATAATCTACCCCCACAAAGTCTATAAAAATAGATGAATAGAGGCACTGTGTTGAGAATTAAACTCTTAAAATTAATCTAATAAACTAAAAAATTCCAAAGAAAGTAGAATGAGATACATTATAGGTGAAAACTAAACTAATTATAGAAATGATAGTTGGTTCTCTAAGTTTATAGTAAATAAAAATTCATAATAACCTTATAATTTCTTGGGTAAGAGTTGGTATGAGATATCATTACTAGGTGGTTTTACCACAATTTAGGATTTTCATAAGTTATTACAAGATTAAACTACTTTGATACAATGATAAAGAGGAATAAAATTATTAAATATAAAAACTTTCACTAATTTCATGGAGAAATAGCAAGGCACCACTAAGTAGGATTTCAATAAATACTAACCACTATTGAAGACACCTAAATTTATAATGATGTTATAAACAATCCATAATCACCATAGAGTATCATCCACCAAAGTTACTATAAATATTTCTTAGATAATGAAACCACTCTAGACCACATTCCAATAATGGAAACACTTCTTTCAAATAAAGTAAGAACAAAAGAAATAAATTTTAAGGGATTCCTTTGGCTAACAAAGTTACAAATTTATTTTGAAAAACATTATAGAATCATGAGAGATAACCCAATTTACCAAAACTATGATAATTTATTAATGATTATTGATATAAAGTATTTTTGTGACATGATTTTACACTCTTATAGAACAATATAGATTTATTCATGGTGGATGTTGACGAATTAATTAAGATAGAATTTTTATACCAATTCCACATATCTAATTGGATTCAACCTCGCTCCTCTTTGCAATGCTAGACCCTTCTCTTCCACTCCATGGTATAAGTAAAAAATTCATCATTTCTAAATAAACCAAACACAATTTCCTCTATCTTTAGATCCCCTATCACAATCTATATATTAGTGATTTTTCCATATAAAAATATCCTTGATTGAATATTAGTATGGATAACCCTTTTAAATAGTTGATCCTTTTAGTTATTATTGGAGACTAATTTAGGTTGTTATATTATTGGATGAGAGAAATTATTAGTGTTTTCTAATTCTGTTCAATAAAAATATTGAACACTAAAAAACTTCACCACCTTCACCATTATTTTAGGTTCATAATAATATTGTTTAATAAAAAACTCCCTGAAACTATCCCATGACTGGTCTTTCTGTGAGTTGTTTAAAATGATGGACTTATTCCATTTCCAAATAGGACCTTAAATCATGAAAGTGATGAACCTAAACTTGATAATTTTAGGTATCCTAATAATATTAATGATTTATTCAATTTTAAACAACAAATACTCTACTTTTAAATAAACATACTCCCCTCAGAATACAAGTGGACTACGATCCTGAAATTCTTAGTATAGTCCTTTGATTTAGGTATGGTCGCACCCACACCACATTCCATAACCTTAACTCTATAGTAATCTAACACAACCAAAATTATATCAATTAGGGGGATTTATTAGGACAAAACTAATGATGCTACCTTTGAATAACTTATTAGGTCTTTCTTGGGTGGCATAAGTCTATAATAACAAGAACATAAAACAAATTTGACAAATAGAAAATTCTAAAAAACATGAAATATTATTCTAATCCATGAAATAACACTAATACATCCCAAATCCTAAAGACATATATAAAAAATAACGATTAAATGAAACCCACCAAAATAAAACCATGGTTGATAGGTGAAAATTCATTTGAAACCAGCAACATTTGATTAAAGAAGATGAAAAAATATATTAAAATACCTTGTTCAAAATTTTAAAATTTCCCAATTACATTAAATAAATATAAAGGGAATTAAATTAATAATTCTAGGAAATAAGAAAAATCCACTTTAGAAAATTCACCAAAACCCTAAAATTACACTTTTTCTTATAATCATTTCATATTTCATCCAATTACAATATGTATAAAATCCTATGAGGTATGATCCATAAAAATACCATTTTAAACAACATAATCTCCAATACTTACATGAAATTCAATTATTTTAGAACACCCATTTAGGTAATGTTCATCTATAAAGGGAACTAAAATTATTTTGAATACATGAGTGTCTTAAGTTGAAAATATAATAAAAATTTCTTATAACTTTTACAAAACCATATCATTAAACCTTTAAAAACCAATAAAAACTAAAAATATCTCAAAACTCACTAAAATATTACTTAAAAGTGTATATAGATCCAAATAAGATCAAATAAAACTCCTCAAGCATCAAAACGTCCAAAAATCGACCACAATTTACCTTAAACAAGTATCAAACAACAAAAAAGAAATGTGGAGGTATAATAAACAAAATAAAAAAAACCCATGGATTTTAAATCGAACATGGTTTGGATAATAAGTTACCAAAATGTGTTCCAAATATTTAGAATTTGATCAGAAGTGTTCAAAACTAGATTCACAATCATTACATGATTTACAAATCCAGGCACTATAATTGTGCGCACAAGAAATTATTTATATTTACACCTCAAAACTAAAACTTTCTCATAATAATACCTGGAAGTTCAATATAAAACATAACATGACGATTCAGATCAAAATCACCAAAATTATTTCAAAATATAATCACCTTCTATAATCACATCTCTTGAATACCCATGGTAATATAGGGCTTGACGCAAAAAATATTTGGCCAGACTATCTCTCACACCAACATCTTTAGATTTTATGATCCTATATCAATTTTTATGGGTTTATACAGAGAAAAAACATTTTTTTAATATAATAAAAGATAATAGAATCCTCAAATTTCATGATCAATATGCATAAACCCAAAACCATATAAACTGTAATCAATGAAATTTCTGTACCTTTCACCATTAGAAGACAAACCTTTATGTTTAGTCCTAATAGATCATAAATATCATTTAGAAAAAAACAAATATATAATCCCTCTGAAGTGTATCCATGGAATGACCTAATCACCCAAAACTTGGTTTTGATCTTCCTAACATCCAATACATGCTAGTATATTTCAAGCATGAAGGAATGAGAAGAAATAAAGTTTCAATGGAGGAATAGAATTTGTAAAAGATTTATTAATAACCACACACACTATTATATTAGTAAATACCTCTACATATTATTATTGGAAACTCCTAATAATTCTATGATATTTTCTCAAATGTTATGAATTGTTCAAGTAACACCTTTATTTACAACACTTATAACCTTCTTATGATTTTTATTTCCCAAATGTTTTATCTCATAAAAAAATTATAATATCTTACTTGGATGAGAGATTAAAATTTTAACTGTTAATATTTACATTCTATCATCAATAATAGACATACTATAATTTATACTATACAAATTAAAATGCCTCATGATATGTTTTTTAGACACTATGACAAGTTGAGGTAGTAACATGATATCATATACCATTCCTTTATGATATGAAAACCAAGTTCAAAAAATATTCCTATGAATATGATATATCATACCATATATGACACACATACACAAACATCATACATTTTGATATACGCTAAAACAAATCATATGAATATAGGATTTGGGGAATATCTATGTCATTCTCTCAGTTTCACTAAATCCTTATAAAATTTGTTCCATTTTACCTTATATTGTATCATATAAAATAATTCATGAAACTATATCCAAAACTCTATTTGTAATTATTCCAAAATAATTTTGGAAAACTATTATTAATTTCACTATATATCACCTCTAACATGAGAGCTTGTGAATACCTATCTAAATATCATATTAAATATAATCCAAAAAACTTTTACATAAGCTCTATGGTTTTCATAAAACTCAATCCAAATTATGTAAAACAAAGATTGTGACCATAAAAATCATTTAATCGTCGAAAAAAATGGAATCATAAAAAATGTAATAAAGAGAGCCGTATCGAAAAGCATCAGTGTTAATCAATCAATAAAAGGATCTACCATGATCTCAATCAAGAAAATTTATCTCTATACCTATATATACTACTTGTATCATAAATAATCTTTCATTTTCATATTATTCATTTTCTAATACATCATTTATCCATGAGAAACAATGTATATTAATCCAACATATTTAGTAATATGTTTCTAATCTCCAACTAAAATCTGAACAGGTTGATAAATATATCACATCTCATTCATATAAGAAAAAAATTGCATCACATTCCCCTCAACCAAATAGATAATCACATAATTTGTCTTATCTAGTTATGATTGTACAATACTTTATTCAATATCAATCAATGGCTCAAATATCAAACCCATCATATGAGAGGACAAATTCCATCTTGATTAAGCCTCAACAGATGATATAATCAACACCATAACCAACCAACCCTTGATTAGATATGCCTCAAGTCTTATATATGAAATGTATCAAAGTATAAATTTTATCATGCCAGGTGTCTTTTAAACCTTAGTTATGTTGGGGAGTTTTTTAATTCTTGGTGATTTACATATTTATCATATTATATTTTGTTTGAAGTTTTGTTTTTAATATTATAAATACGCCAAATAATGCCTAAAATATTTTATTTTGTTGGATAATTATAAAATTTCACAACATATTATACTTCAATGCCTAATGTTTCTTTTTTTGGTTGATATATTTTATTTATTCTATTTTTGATAAAGGATAATGCTTCTACTATTTTTATTCCCTATTTTTTATTTCAAAGTCATTTCAATGTAACCTGGTTACTTGGTATTTTGGTCACTGGACCTACCAAAAATTATACATCACATCGTATATAGACCTACCAGAAGTCCATTTCCCTATATGAATAGTCAATTTCCCTCATAGAGTCAGTTAATTTCTCTTAAAATAGAATGATTTATTTATTTTACTGTTGATTCATATTTTCTCACGTGTTCAATATACCCTCATGGTTTATTGAGCCTCATGATAATTCTATACTAGAATTTTTTATTCATGGTCGGTCTAACACTTTACTAAAATCTAAAAATTTAAAAATATCCATTTTCCCTATTTTCCATAAATGTTTTTTATATTGATTAATTGTTTGATTATTATAGTTTTTTTAATTTTTTTATTGATTATTAAGGTTCATTTTACTCATATGAAATATATGAAATGAATTTTAATAAAGACTAGATAGATTTAAATGTTTATTTAAATTATTTTATTATTCAATAATAAACCAGCAATATGTGTATCATAATTTTAAATTTAATTATTCAGGGTGAATTCTTTGATTTAATTATTTATAAATTAATAGTTAGTGATACCAAATATATTAAAACTTTTTTATAGTATTTAATGTAGTATTATTTGAATTTCCTATCACATATCTGTATGGAAATGTTTTTAAAATTCAAAATTTTAATTTTAATAAATGTAAAAATATGATAATTATTAGATTACTTTGATCTATTCTTATGGATTTATTTTAAATAGTTTAACAATGAATTCATATTAGTTATTATTTGTATTTTTATACTGAATTTTAACAAGTATTATAGAATAAAACATTCTCTATCTTTGATAATTTTGAATAATTTTTTGAATTGGATAACCATTTGATTAATGATTGTTTAGTTGTTGTTTGGTGTTATTTTAAAGGATCAAGACTCATTCAAAGGGAACCTATACTACACTGATATGATATTATACTGTGTAAATTTTCCTTTGATGAGAAAATTAAACCTTTTGAAGTGCAATGTGATTCTATGAACAATAAAACATTAAGTGAACCCATAAAAACCATTATCATACATTTAAAAATATCTCATGAGGAACCTAATCTTCTTTGACTACTACTACTAACTTTATGGGATGAACTAATCTTTTATTCAACAATTTGGAGGCTATGCTTCAACTCCCTTCTTTGACATTTTTCCCTGATTTTATCTTAGTGTGTATGAATTATTTCTATCATATCACCTATTCTTAAACCCTCAGTGTCTTATTTTTTTAATAAATTGATTCTCTATATTTGGATTTTGAGTCTTGGATTATAATTTCAAGACCATTTGTGTTGTGACTCATAGTATCTAAACTCAATTATTGTAATAGGTTGTGACTCCCCATAAAAAATTCAGGAATCTTTGGTTATACATCCATTATAAAATTAGGTTGTACCTAGTTATTATTCCCCTTTATAAAATAGGTAGTGAATAATATACATCTCAAATATTAAGGTGGTGTAATAGTAGATGTACAACCAACTATAATATTTCCTATGTTCATTATATACTTTTATATTTCATTTTTTATCTATTGTGCATGGTAATATAATTTTATAGTCTACTAAAATAATTAATTTAACTCATTCATATTTTAATATGGCCTACTCAGCACCTCCAAACCATTTTCCATCACCATCTCAGACCTAAAACTTGTAATCGATGACTAATTATTCTAGATATTTAGTCTGTTATTTAGATTTTATTATGCTAACCTAAATATTTTAGACTAAAAAATCTATGTATGAATACATTTCTAAGATGATAAGAATGAGTGTAAAGGATTTTTGGATTCAATATAATCCATCAAAATTTAACAACAATGATTATGGTTTCAGTAAATATTGAATAGAGGCATACCTAAAGCTACTCAGTATTGAACACTAAAGTGTAATAGTAAACTATATAAGTTACCTAATTTTTACCATGATTTACATTAAAGAAATAATTTTTATTTATAAGGACCCCACCTTAAAACTTACACATTATTGATTTTTCAAAAAATAATTCACTTTATTTCATTCCCAAATATCTTTTAGGTTTAGAGTTTTAGATAATTAGATCATCAAAATTACATAAAAAACCACATATTACCAAAGTGATAGATCTATTTTGTATCCATTTTTTCCACAATATAAAACTTTTAAAATGAAACATTTTTTATTTTGATAAGTCTGACGTCATCACCATGTGGATTCTACTATCCGTAACCGACCATATTCCCCAACTTTATCACCACTACAAACAATCGAAATCAAGTTAATGAATACAAAACTATCAGAACTGTAAGAAGAAAACCCAAATTGACTTCCATTTAAAAAAATTCCTAATCCATGGAAGATAATAACAAAAAAATAATCACTGAGGAGTATAGATTAAACATAACACTGCCACTAGAAAACTATAAAGACCTCATAAAAATCAATTAAATTACATAAGAAAATTATGGAGGAAGAAAATCATCCAAATGAACAAACCTTGCAGGAACACACACCCTCTTTTCCCAGTAGAGAGACACGATCTCACCAAGAACCCCAGACACCACCAAAGTAAGGGAGATAGAGAAACACCTCATAGGCTTGGAAGGATGACACCCAAACTTGAGGGAACCAGTAGAGAATCTTATTGAAATTTCCTAGAATAGAATACGCCACTATGAAAATTCATCCATACCATAGAAAAACCTAGAAGGATGATGACAATTAATATAGACGAGATGTACCATCGGGAGGGAGAATAGAGGTCAAGAAAGGTGGGAATTGATCAAAAAAATTACAATGGGAAACCCATTTAAGAATAGTTGACATATCAAAGAAGAAAAAATACCAGAGAAAGAAGTAATATCCAAAGGGAAAACCGTAGATCTGCTATTATCATAAATAAAGATAAGGTAGAACCACCGATCATGTGTATAAGGGAAGAAACCCTAGATGAGAAAGAGGTCCGAGAGGGACTAGGGAAAACATATACACCCCCCTTTAACACATATTTTTAGTTGGATTTGGTTTATTGGTTGTATTGGTTTTTGTGAGGGTTCTCACTAAAACCTTAGAAATTGATTTTTCTAAAAAATAAAAAAAAGATAGATTGATGGTGAAACATGTATTATTTTCATGATAAATCTTCATATATTTTAAAATTATTTCTTCTTTGTTCCTAATCATCCCTAAACCATTTGAATTTTTTTTGGAAATGTATAATGGTAACAAAAATATCAGTAAGGGATATGAAAGATTGAAATATGTTAGTCCAGTGAAAAACATGAAAAACTATAAATTTTTTACCCTTTTACAAATTATTATTTAATTGAATAAAATAAATCGTATACTCATGAAGAAAAAAAGTTTTTTAAAATAAAAACTTTAAAACCCATAGAAATCAAATATAAACTGTTATAGGCATATTAGAGAATTATATTCATAACCCATGTTTACTCATGTTAGAAATAATTATAGCCCAATTAAATCTATATGAGAAACTTCACGGGTAAAATCCATACTTCTCTCCTTTGAAGACAATGAACATTACCCAATGCATTGGAGAGATATATCAATATAACCCAATGTTCAAGCTATATTTGGATGACCAGTCATATAAATTACATTAGTCTTTCATGTATTATATAATGTTTCAATCTCACCCATCATATTATATAATTATCAAGTACCATATCATGAAAAAATTAATTTCTAATATTTCATAATAATCCCTTGAAAAACACTTTTAACCCCATATGTAAAACACTTTTAGATATCAAAATCCTATTTCCTTCTAAATCCATCATTTTTTTGAAAAAAATAAAAATTTAAAGAATAAATGAATTGGGTTTTTATTGAAAATCCATGGAATATTATAAATTAATCCAAATAAATAATAATTTTCATGACAATGGAAAAATGATTTTATTTCATATAAATTAAAAAATAACATTCCTTTTGTATTTTTTAATGAAATTTAAAACATTCTATATGAAATATGTAACAATATTCCATATGAATACATTTGTAGGAAAGTAAAAGGGGAGATAAAACTCCCTTAAAAATTAATTTAAATAATTATTTGTACATCCATAACATGTTTTAATTTTTTTTAAATGAATATCAATTATTTGAAACCAAATCTTTTAAATATTTAAAATAAGGTTTTAAGATAATGTACTTTTTACCTTGAGTTCAAATTTACACATAAATTCTTTATTTTTCATAATAATAAAATCATGTTAAATATTTTGTTTCCTAATAAATATTTTCCATTTTATTTATCATTTTAATTCCATTTTATTCTTCTCATTTTATATTACTTAATAAATTAATTTCATGTCAGACATTTTGAGGATATTTAGATCATAGGTCCATGTTTACTTTAGTTGGTTGACTATGGTAAAATGGACCATGGTTATATCATTTTTATAATTTTAATAATGAAATAATTACATTTTTGATACGTTAATTACACTCTTATACCAACTATTTAATGTGGTTATGATAAATTAATTACATTGCAACATGGAGACAATTGTCTTTATATAAAAATAAGTAACATTTACATTTTTCAGAGAACATGAGTGAAAGTAGGTAAGAATAATTTTATCATTACATAATGATTATTATATCATAAATATAAATATGTTTTTTAGATTCACTTATATATACAATTCTTTTTAGGTGGTGATGAAAAATAAAACATATCAGTTCATGAAGTGGTATTCCACACGTACACACGAGCATTGTTTTTATTTTTCATTGAATGGTAAAGAAAGAATTATAATATTTATTACATATTCCATAATGAAATTTATATCATAAATATATTATTATTTCATTTTTTTCCATTATTATGAACATTCATAATAGTTGGTGATGAAAAATGAATACATCGCCTCCGTAAGGCGGTAGTCCACATA
The DNA here is from genome assembly GCA_963277665.1 of Viscum album. Classification (NCBI taxonomy): domain Eukaryota; kingdom Viridiplantae; phylum Streptophyta; class Magnoliopsida; order Santalales; family Viscaceae; genus Viscum; species Viscum album. The sequence goes on from OY728130.1 coordinate 412,577,051, forward strand.
TACAAAAAGATGATGTTTTCATTTTAAATTAGATGGATAAGTACATATAAAAGTATTATAAAATAAACATAATAGCATTTTAGTATATTATTGATACTTGTTTTATTATATCACAATTATTATGATAGGATTGAATTTGGTAAAAGAAGAAATAAAAAACACTTGGTTAAGAACTATACCTCTTCATTGGATATCCTCCTTAGGTTTATACCAAAATACTTCTTAGGATGACATTTGGATCAAAACAAAACCAATATGACATGGGGTGGGATGTTATGAATGGATTTTGGTAAGTATTTTTTTATCTAGGTGGATTAGTAAGTAAGGAGAATGGAGGATAGGAGGGTCATTTTATAAACGAGGGAGAGAACACACTTGGAATTTGTCTAATGATTAAAATAAATTAGTGTGTTAATCAATCCAAATGGATCTAAAATTTATATTGTTTGAATATTATATGAGTTATATTTAAAATCGGACCATAAAATTGGATTTATAAAAAAAATTCGGCCACCTTAACCATTATCATTCTAGTTTTATCCTTTTTAACTTGTTTTAAATATTACCATTGAAACTTACTATTTTCTAACAAATTTACTATTTATAATGAATAAAAATGAAAATGGACTCATTAAAAAAATTAAATATTGATTTCATAAATATATTTTATTTTATTAAATTCAATTTTTATAATTATAATAAATTTATTTAAAAAGAATCCAACAAAATATAATGAAAAATAATTATAAAAAAATGAATTTTCAAGTATAGAAATGTTTTTATTCAAGAATCATTGGAAAAATTGATTATAATGAATTTTATTCAATTATTTTTAATTAACATTTAATAATTAAAATTTAAAATTAATCGAAAATGGAACATGAATTTGTAAATATATGAAAATAAAAGATATTTTTTTTAAAAATCAGTATTTCTAATATTCATAAAAAAGATTCATTAAAAATTCACAAAAATTCATTCAAAGAAAATTTTGAATTAATAATATAAAAAGGAATATAATTTTATTCAAATTAAAATTATAAAAATTGGAAACTAATATTTGAAATAAATCCAGATAATTTATGTAAACAATTTTCTTAAAACTAAAACTATTTTCCTTTTTGATAAAAAAATTACGTAATTTTTTTATAATGAAAATAAATCTATAAAATTTAATTTATAAATGTTAATAAGGCATGAAATTGATTTAATATTAAAATTTCCTGATTTGTTTCATTCTTCCCCATTTTGGAAATTATTTCCCATTTATTTTATTTTTTAATAAACTAGTGGGGATATTTTTCTTTTATATCATTTTCTGATTCCCATTTTTTATTTAACCGTATGTTTTTTCAACAAAACATTAACTTGATGAATCAAAATTCTTAGTAATAATTTCTCTCTTTAATCAAGAATCGGATCGGGATTTTTCACATACAAATGATTCTCTTCCATGTTTATTACTTTGGGGCACATAATATGAGATACATATTTCATATATTTCATTAATAAAGAAATTTGAAACACATCATGTACTAGAAATAAAATCTAAGGTAATGCCACTTGATAATGAAATGATCCATATTTCTCCAAAATTTTAATTAGTCTAATGAACCAGAAACATAAATTTCCCTTGTAATACACCATAATTCCATGTAATTGTTTTGAATATTAAATGCGATTATTTTGAGAACAGGCTCGGAGACAGAACATGATTCTGAGGCCTGGAGTGGCTAGAATGTATTTTGAAACTATTTTAAAAGTATATTAAATAATCGTGGGAGCATGTATTTCTAACTTTTAAACTGGTTCTCAGATCAAACAAATATGAGGGCACCGTTGAACTTAGAGCATCAGGATTCACCTAGAAAGTGTGTAACATTGATCAGCATGGTTCGACCGAAAAATATAGTTTTCAGGACTTTGAGAAGAAAAATAAAATAACTTAACAAAGTTATTTCATTATTTCTCTTCATTGTTAAACATCAACTTGTCAGCGCTACGGTACAGTGATGAGGTAGCAGTGAATCCATTAATGAAACTCATTTATGAATCAGCATGGAGACGTTGCAACATGTATCACATCTTCCTTCTTTAATTAAACATTGATTCAGGTTTGGTGAACTACCCTGGAATTCATCTGATGAATGAAGAAGGAAACATAACCAATGAAAAATACTGATGAATCAAGAAATGGAGATGATACCCTTGGAGAGAGAATTGGAACTGAAGATGGATGGATGGTGATGACCGATCTTCCTCGACTGATCTCCTTTTCCCAGGTAAGGGTTTAAATTAGAGTGATTGTTTTCCACATATTCTTCCCAATTTATCAAAGAACACTTATCAACTTACTAACTAGTTGATCCACAAATGAATTCTTTTTGAGGGATTGGGAAATATTATTGCTGGTTTGATATCAAGAATTAAATCACGGTGATTTGAATTATGCTTCATGATCCCACATACAAGAAAAATTATGGGCTGACATGAATAAGGGTTGGTTTCTTCATTGGGTGTTCTCAGTGCCCCCCCTCTCTCTCCTTGTTCATAACTGATGGGTCCATGACGTTGAATCATATCTTTTATGGGGGGAATCCAAATGAGGTTAGACCCCCAGAGCAATGAAAAAAAAGAAAGGAGTATGTGATACTGACAGTGGTACCCCAAGAAACCCAGAAGCATAGAGGGTTCAAAAAATGGACCACTGGTGTGAGTCCAGTGGCATGCGGAGGAGACCACCAGCACACAACTGCTAGAAGTGGAGGCCATAACTAGAAGGGGCCATGGTGGTGTAGGGGGCGGTGTCGGTCAAACACCGCATCGGTTCGAATTACATGTGGGGTGGGACATGACATGCACTAGCATGCGGTCCATGCTAGACCGCATGAGAAGGAGAGGCAGCCAGACTCAACCTTTAGTGTGGCTATGAAAACTAAATTCCAGTGTGTCATCTGAGCTAGACCCAATCCATCCATCCAATGATGGTCAGGCCTATGGAGTTAACCCGTCAGCTGGATAGCTTGGGATAGAGTAGAACCAGCTTCCCATGCAAGCTGGGACGAAAAAAAACAAGTCTGTTGTGTGGCCTGGATGGAAAGATACATGTCCGAATAAGTTGGACCAGGTCACTGGGTGACCTGGAGAGCTGGAACCAAGGCCCAATCGAGCCTGGTCCAGTAAGGCCCAATGGGCCTGGTCACTGGGGCTAGAAAGACCAGGCCAAGTCATGTCGGCTGAATCAGGGCGGGTCATGTGGGACCTCTGGTCCGGTAGGTTTGGGTCAGTACAAAAAAATCATACCGGGCCCAGACCCAACTGGACCCTATTTACATAAACAATAATATCTTTTAGACCCAGAGTTAGATTGATGTGCCATCTATGTCATTGGGATTCTTGCGATGAGTCGGTCCTTTGGGTATACTCTAAGTGAGGCTTAGTGGTAGTTGAAATGCGACTGATGGCTTGGGGGGTATAATTTTCTAGAATCGGGCACCCTAAGAGTGAGAATCCTACTTCTGGCTTTGACACAAAGCATATGATGAGTGGGAACTCAATATTCTAGTAGAAGAGCATACCTCAATGGTCTAGTAGCCGAGCGAACGTCAGTGGTCTAGTAGCTAAGTGGACCTCAATGGTCTAGTAGCTCAGCAAAGCTCAGTGGTCCAGTAGCCGAGCGGACCTCAGTGGTCTAGTAGCCGAGTAGACCTCAATGGTCCAGTAGCCCCATGGATCTAAGTGTTATAGTAGATAAGAAGACCTCTGTGGTCTAGTAGTCGAGCGAAAATCAGGGACTCATTAGGGATAAGTCCCTCAACATTACATGATGATTCATCTTTACAACTGATATTCTTACTTTCTATACATTGAGTTATGCCTGGTGTTATTAGTCGTTACTCTGTTGTCTGGCTTTATAATATTTCTTTTTGGGATTTCTTTTGTGGTTTTGGGATTGTATTTTGGCCCCTTTGTACTTTCTATTTATACTGTACTCCCAATAGTTGTCTTAGTGACATTTTGGTTTAATTTTTGTTTATATTCCATATTTTGAGTTTTGTGTGTGTGTACAGGTTTAAAAGAAATGCCTTCTCTTTTTTCAATATTCCTACTTGGTGCTAGTCGCCATCCCCTGTCTTATGGGAGGAGGTCTTGGCGTAGTCATGACATGGGCCCTGGGGGATGGGTCGTGACAAAGTGGTATCAAAGGGGGGATAGTTATACCTAAAAAACTAAGAGTCTAAAATTTTTATGTGGAAATAGTGTTAAGTGTTTTGAGTTCATCTTTCAAGCAAGGGAGTCCAATGTTGGTGTGGCAGATGACGTATCCATACACCAGGACCCTGAATTTTGCATTCTAACTCGTTACATGAAAACAATGGCTGTAGCATGTTTTAATGTTTTCTCATGATCTTTTTGAGTCAGGGTCATCTCACTATGTATAATCTATTAATCATGATTCATCTTGGTCTCTTTTAGGATGCCTCCACATAGACAGTCATCCAGGATTCTAGTACGTGACCATGAGTATTTGCCGTAGAGTGATGAGACTTCGATATAGGGATTGTTCCTCGAGATGGAAACATTGGGCGGTGTTCGAGGTTTACCACTACCCATTGGTTATCAGTTACTACCAACACTACTGGTAGAAGACGCTGGTAGGATATGTGACTTACCTGAGTTCCTGAGACAGAGACCTCCCAGGTTCAAGGAAGAGATAAATCCTTAGGTCGTTGAGGATTGGCTAGAGGTAGTGACATGATTCTTCTGCTTAGTGAGGAAACCACTCGACCAGATGGTAATTCTACTCTCATGCCTTATGCATGGCTCAACAAGGAGATGGTGGAGTTTTAAAGTCCAGACGCATAAGGAGGGGAACCTCACCTGGTCTGACTTCGAGCGACATTTTAGGGAGGTGTTGTTCTCCGTTAGTTTTCACTCAGTGCACATAAAATAGCTACTTCACCTAGAGAATGGCTTCCTGACAGTGGATGAGTACACTGCGAGGTTCACACACCTTTACCTTTACTCTATGGATGTAGTATGAGGAACTTTCTTCAGAGCCCAAACAATTGAGTAGGAACTATTATGGGAGATCAAGGAATCTATGATTTCCCTCAGTATCCCTATGCAGGATGGGTTGATGGAGTGATATCTACTAATAAAGAGATTCCTCACACAGCATGCACCAACAGTGGGAGCTACTACTGGGAAATAGGTTTTTAAGTCATCCATGGTGGGTAGCTGATAGATGATGCAGAGGCCCAAACGGGCTAAACCATTCGGTGGATGACCCACAGACTTAGGGTCAACAATACATGGCTCCCGGGGAAGAGGGAGTCATCATAGGAGTGGAGTATGCTACGAGTGTGGTGGGAAGGGGGACATGGATTGGTATTTCTAGACTCTCGGTGAAGGGGACCGAAATACGGTCGAGGGACCATCGAGGCAACTGTAGAGATTGAAATAGGGCGGTCCTCTAGGTGGCAGATGTAGTAGAGGAGTGGGATGAGAAGTAGAAGGTTGGGATATGTATGAGGTACCACCCCCACCACCCCCAGGTGGTCTAAAACGGGCTCCATGAGTAAGTATACATGGGCATGCTCAATGATGTGGCAATGTTTTTACACTCTTTTCCACATCCTTTGTGTATTCTTATTGACTTTTTTATACCAAAATGATTATTTTTAGTAAATAATTGATAATTGTGTGTTTTTGTACTTTGGTGTGTAAAATAATCAATTTTAGTTTAAAACATGTGTTTTAATGAGCTTTAGTGTCATTTTAAATAATTCTAAAATTAAATGAGTCATGCAAATTAGGCTTTTATTTATTTATTCTTTTATTTTTATTCTATTTATTTATTAATTCATTTATTAAATTAATTAACACCTTATTCTTTAAATTGAAAATAAATAACTCTTTTTGGATTTTAGTCTTTTAATAATTTAATTAGTTTTTACAATTTAATTTTATTCATTTAATATTTTTTATTCTTTAATTTAATTATTTCTTTAATTAATTTGTTAATTAATTTAAGAAAATAATTATAAATATTTTAATTTTTTTAATTATGTATATTTATAAATTTTACACCCAAATTAATTCATTCTTTTAAATAAAGTTTTATTATTTTTATTATTTTTCTTTATGTTTTTAGTATTGTTCTATTTAATTTAATTTATTAATAGATTTATTTATTTTTTTGTTTTATTAAATTATTTTATTAATTTAACTTTCTTTGTTTGATTCGCAGGTGTTGCGGTCGTGCGTTGACCCTCCCTATCAGCAACCCTGCTACCGATAAACAAATCCTCACTGATACACAGCCTACCGATACAGTCCAATGTTATACAATTCTCACTACTACTTACCTCACTGATACGCTAAGTCTACCGTTACACCCATTCTTACTGATACACACCATACCTCACTGTTACCCCTCTACAAGTAGCCCAGTCTACTGATGCACCACTCATCCATCCTTACCCCTCTACTAGTAGTTGTTAATCCTCTACGAGTAGCTGCAAATCTATACCGCCTCTACCAGTAGCTGCAAATACACACCCCCTCTAACAGTAGCTTCCAATTCTCACTGATATCCCCCCTTTCTCCATCCGGAACCGCCTCGAGCCGCCCCTCTTCAATGAATAACCGCCTCCCCATTTCTCTCCACTCCCTGCACCGCTCAAACTCGGCCCCCTTTTTTTATCTATTATTTTGTTAGTTTAGTTTTCACATTTATTCTATTATATCATATTATATAATATATATATTATATAATATATATATAATATAATATACAATAATAATAGTTATATTAGTAAAATAATATAATCTTATATCAATTTATTTTATATCATAATAATATATATTATTATATTTACATATAATGGTATTAATAATATTATATATATATATATAATTATGTTTATTAACTAATCTAAGTAACAATATTAATATATAGTTTTTTTTTCATTTTATTTGTTAAATTGTTTTGGTTTTTCTCTTGTTTGTTTTAAAGGGAGTCACTTGTACTTGCGGGGATTGAAATAAGTTGTTCATAGGAAATGTCCAGAACATTCATGAGTTCGTTTCAAGGGGTTGTTTGCACTTACATGGAGTTCACTCAGGAGCTGGTGATGTGCACATGAAGACACGCCACATGGATCTGTTGTCTACAAATTTATGTTTTCATCTCCGAATAAGAGGATCTTCGACTCCTCTCAGGAAACAGGGTCGGGGGCAGAGAAGAGTACTCGGGGGGGGGGGGGGGGATCATTCAGTAGTGGTGGATGAGACTCAACCTCCGTTCGCACACCATTCCATACCACTTTACCGAACTGGATCTCATCTTCAACTAGGAGACGAGCCTCTGCTCCTCCATTATCTACCTCTCCTCTGCTGCTCTGTTTCTGGTGTTTTATGTTGAGTTTGTAAATACTCTCGATGTGTTTAATGTTTGGTTAATTGAATTTTGATGTTTGTTTCATTTGTTTTTTTGTCGTTCATTCATCCTCGCTTCGTGTTGTGATCTCGAATCTCTAGAAATGGAGATCTAACTTCCACGTAAGGATCTAGTTTATGAAACCCAACACAATCTAGAGATCCTCACATTAATGTGATCATGTTCTTTTTATTATCCTTGGTAGATCGCGATTGTGAGTTAGATTTAGAGAGAGCGAGATCTTGCACAGGATGATCGCTACTCTCTTTCATAATTTATTTTCCCCTTTCTATCTTGATTAATCGAATAGAGAATCAGCATTGGTTGTGCAATTTGATGATCTCATTAGAATCATTCTGTCTTGTGAGAAATTCTTTACAGAATGACTTTGCTGAGTGAATCACCTTGCAGTTCAGAGGAATTCTTGAGCATGGAAGAAATTCTATGTTTGAGTGTTTAATTTATAGGCGAGATTGGTGTGTGATCTGAGACATCGATCATGCACTGTGCGAATTTAAGAATTGTTGATTAAGACTGTCAAGCTTACATTTATAAAGACCCAAGATATAGCATAATGGCTAACCTCGGGGTCACTCTCAAGGAAGCAGTGTTGAGAGCCTAAGTGGTCTGTTCCGAAAATCTTTTTGTGTTTTTAACTACTTTGAAAACATAAAAACACACTCATAAGAAAACTCTAATTAGTGATGAAGAGCACAGTTGAGAGGGAGACAGTGATGAAAAAGTGCAACTAAATGGAGACACAAGACAAAACCAAGAGAAGAAAACAGGCGCAAACAGAACACAAGACACATAACAAACAAAAGATGCCAAGAAACATAAGACAAAAGAGAGTGAGAACAAGGCTAGACCCAGGTTAATTTACCCTCAACTCCCTATCCTGGATCAACCTAAGAAATTGATCAACAATTCTTAAATTTTCACAGTTCATGATCGATGTCTCAGACCACACACCAATATCGCCTAGAAATGAAACACTAAAACATAGAATTTTTTCAATGCTCAAGCATTCCTCCGAGCTACAAGGTGATTCACTCAGCAACGTCATTCTGTAAAGAATTCCTCACAAGACAGAATGATTCTACCGATATCATCAAATTGCACAACCAATGTTGATTCTCAGTTCGAGAAATCAAGATAGGAAGGGGAAAATAAATTAAGCAAGGGAGTAGTGAGCATCCTGCCCAAGATCTCACTCTCACTAAATCTAACTCACAGTCGTGATCTACCAAGGTGAATAAAATTAACGTGATCAAATTAATGTGAGGATCTCCATATTGTGTTGGGTTTCATAAACTGGATCCTTCTGTGCAAGTTAGATCTCCATTTCTAGAGATTCTAGATCACAACACGAAGCGAGGATGAATGAACGACAAAAAAAAATGAAACAAACATCACAATTAAATTAACCAAACATGAAACACAACGAGAGTATCTACATACTCAACATAAAACACCAGAAATAGAGCAGCAGAGGAGAGGTGGTGAATGGATGATCAGAGACTCGTCTCCCAGTCAAAGACGAGTTCCAGTCCAATTAAGTGGTATGAAATGGTATTCGAACAGAGGTGGAGTCTCCTCCACATCTACTAAATGATCCCCCTGGGTACTCTGCTCTGCCCCATGACCCTATTTCCTGAGATGAGTCAAGGATCCTCTTATTCAAATATGAAAACAGAAATCTGGAGACATCAGATCCACGTGGCGCATCTTCATGTGCACAGCACGAGCTCCCGAGTGAACTCCATGTAAGTGCAAAAAACCCCTTACAACAAACTCATTAATGTCCTGGACATTTCCCATGAACAACTTCTTTTAATCCCCGCAAGTACAAGTGACTTTCCTTGCAACAACAAGAGAAAAACAAAAACAAGTTAACAAATAAAATGAAAAAACTATATATTAATATTGTTACTTAGATTAGTTAATAAACATACTTATATATATATATATAATATTATTAAGACCATTATATGTAAATATAATAACATATATTATTATGATATAAATGAAATTAATATTATTTTATTTTATTTTACTAATATAACTATTATTATTGTATAGTATATGATATATATATATATTATATAATATGATATAATAGAATAATAGTAAAAACTAAACTAACAAAATAATAGATGAGAAAAGGGGGGATGGGTTTGAGGGGAGCATGGAGTGTAGATAAATGGGGAGGCAGCTGTTCAGTGAAGAGGGGAAGCTTGAGGCGGTGTCAGATGGAGAAAGGGAGGTATCATTAAGAATTGGAAGCTACTGGTAGAGGGGGTGAGTATTTGCTGCTACCGGTAGTGCCGATATAGATTTGTAGCTACTAGTAGAGGATTAACAACTACTGGTAGATGGGTAAGGATGGATGAGCGATGCATCAGTAGACTGGGCTACTGTAGAGGGGTAACAGTGAGGTATGGTGCGTATTAGTGAGAATTGGTGTAATGGTAGACTTTGTGTATCAGTGAGGTAAGTAGTAGTGAGAATTGTATAACGGTGGACTGTATTGGTAGGGTGTGTATCAGTGAAGATTTGTGTATCGGTAGAAAGATTGCTGATAGGGAGGGTCAACGCGCGACCACAACACCTGTGAATCAAACAAAGAAAGTTAAATTAATAAAATAATTTAATAAAACTAAAAAATAAATAAATAAATAAATAAATTAAATTTAATAGAACAAAACTAAAAACACAAAGAAAAATAATAAAAATAATAAAACGTTATTTAAAACAATGAATTGATTTTGGTGTAAAATTTATAAACATACATAAATAAAGAAAAAATTAAAATATTTATAATTACTTGCTTAAATTAATTAACCAATTAATTAAAGAACTAATTAAATTAAAGGATAAAAAATATTAAATGAATAAAATTAAATTGTTAAAACTAATTAAATTATTAAAAGACTAAAAACAAAAAAGATTTATTTATTTACAATTTAATGAATAAGGCATTAATTAATTTAATAAATGAATAAATAAATAACTAGAATAAAAATAAAAGAATAAATAAATAAATGCCTAATTCGCACGACTCATTTAATTTTAGAATTATTTAAAATGACACTAAAGAACATTAAAACACATGTTTTAAACTAAAATTGATTATTTTACACTCCAAAGTACAAAAACACACAATTATCAATTATTTACTAAAAATAATCATTTTGGTATAAAAAATTAAATAAAAATACACAAAGGACGTGGAAACGAGTGTAAAAACACTGCCACATCACTCAACTTTAGGCAATCAATGCCTACAGTATCGACAACCCATAGATAATATGAGGTACAATATTTGTCTTCTTTACTTTAGCTAAAGTTCTTATAAACATTGGTGTCAGTAAATCAATCCTGGCCGTAGACCATGTTCAAAGCTTGAATATTCTAATCAATCCATTGGCTAGATCCTTACGATTAGAGACTCCTACAAGAGGTGATTATACGATCACGCACTAGTGTCGGCCGTGTGACCATACTGTTGGAGACAAGAGTTTCTGCTGTGATCTCTTAGTAGCAGCATTGTGGCCCAATGACATCATTATAGGTATGGAATGGCTATCAGCAGTTCATGCTCAAATCAATTGTTTTAGATGCACATTGATGTGTGTCCGCAGAGATGGTAACCAATTTTCCTTTGTCGGTGAGAAGGAAAATAGAGAAGCATATGATGGACTCACACATCGGAGGGTGAAACTGATCACCCATCAGTTGGCTAGCACGAATCTAGGTGTAGTGGATGAGATGAGTCCAAAGTTTCCTATAATGGTGGATGAGTATGAAAAATTATTTCCAGAGGATGTTCCATGAATACCTCCTTATAGAGAGGTAGGATTCCCTAATTATTTTTACCCTGGGATGACACCAATATTTACACTGACATATCAGATGGCTCTTATAATGCTCTGGGAATAGATTGTTCAGTTGGAGGACTTGCAGAGGAAGGGGTTCGTAAGGCCCAATGTTTCACCATGGGAAGCCCCAGTGTTGTTTTCCAAGAAGGCATACAGAAGCTTGAGTTTATGCATGGACTTCTAGTGCCTAAACCAGGTGACTGTGAAGAGAAAGTATCCTCTTCTGAGGATTGATTACCTCTTTGATTAGTTGAAGGGAGATAGATGGTTCTTGAAGATAGACCTCGGATCAGGTTATCAATAGCTTCGAGTACGAGATAAGGACATCTCGAATACGACTTTCAGATGTCGCTATGACCACTACGAGTATTGAGTATTTTTGTTTGGCGTGATGAGTGCTCCATCAGTCTTCATGGGACTCATGAATAAGATCTTGTAGCCGTACATAGACCAGTTTGTAGTGGTATTCATTGATGAAATTTTAGTGTATTCAGAATCTGAGGAGGAGAACCTGATACACATAAGGATGGTTCTATACACACTCTGAGAAATCCAACTTTACAGAAATATCTCAATGTGTGAGTTTTGGATATGAAAGGTCTGCTTCCTAGGACATGTCATCTTAGAGGCTGGATTTGTTGTATATCCAGCTAAGATTGAGGCTGTGCCTTTTTGGGAACCACCCAAGATCATTACCGATGTGCAGATTTTCCTTAGGTTGGCTGGGTACTATCAGAGGTTTGTACCTGACTTCTCCAAAGTCGCAGCACCCCTGATGGTGTTGGAGAAGAATGAAAACCCTTCATTGGGACAAAAAGATGCTACAAGATATTTCAACAGTTGAGGTAGAGCTTGACGAGTGCTCATATCTTGAGGCTGTTAGAGGAGGGAATCGACTACATGGTGTTCTGTGATTCACTAAGAACTCAGATTGCTTGTTTCCTGATGTTGATTAAAGTAATGATTTCTTATGTCTCATGAAAATTGATACCACATGAGAAGAACTATGTGACTCATGAACATGAGTTGGCAGTGGTAGTATTTGAACTGATGAAGTGGAAACACTAACTTATGGGGAAACGATTTATCATCTACTATGACTAGAAAAGTCTAAAGTATATATTTCTTTAGAAAAATTCGAATATGACACAACGATGCTGGAAAGAGTTCTACTAGGATTATAACTTCTAGAGAGTCTATACTCTTGAGAAGAGGAACATGGTGGTAGATGCACTAAGTAGGAGATCGAGTTCACAACTATTGAATGATGCCTCATAGTAGTTTCCCTCACTTCAGATATCCTTAATGTATCTAGAGGAGAAAAATTTTCTTCAGTCGATGGGAGTTTCCCCTCCACTCATACAGTGATTCGGGGAGGTGCGACTCAGATATGCTAGATGAAATACTACATGTGCCCAGATATCCATAGGGAATTCCCCCGATGGATATTCTTACGGTGAAGATAACACCATCCTCTTCAAAGGATGCACCATAGTACCAATGGAATTGTGGGAGGAGTTGCTGAGGGAGTTCCATACATCCCCTTTGGCAGTATATCTATGTGTGGAAAATATGTACCAGGACCTCCGATGTTAGTACTAGTAGTCAGGGATGGAGAAGGAAGTGACAGAGTTTGTCTCAAGATGCCTCACTTGTCAGTAAGTGAAGGTTAAGAACCAGGTTCCAGCAGGTTTGACACAACCCCTCAAGGTACTATAGTAGAAGTGGGATAGGATATCGATATACTTGGTGATGGGATTACCATGTACGTCTAGGGGGAATGATACCATCTGGGTGATCGTAGACCGACTCACCAAGTCAACCCACTTCCTACCCATTTGAGAGAAGGGTTTAATAGAGATCTTGGGACACCTATACATGCAAGAGATAGTTTCAATCCATGGAGTCCCATATACGATAGTCTCACATCACGATTGATGCTTTAAATCTTAATTGTCGAAGGGATTGTAGGAGGAATTTAGGAATCATCTACTCTTGAGCACCACCTTTAACCAGCAGACATATGGCCAGATGGAGCAGACAATACAAACCTTGAAGGGTACTCCTTGTGCACATGTTCTTGATTTTGGTGATAGTTGGGGGGACCACCTACCACTAGTGGAGTTTGTGTACAACAACATCTACCACTCCACCAATGATATGGAACTTTTCAAGGCACTGTATAGATGACCAGTAAGATCACTATTATGCAAGACAGACCTAGGGGAGTTCGCACTCATGGGTATATAGATGGTACAAGCTTCCACTATGATGGATTAGGTCATCCATAGTGGATGAAGACAACACAAATATCAAAGAAGTTTTATACTGATAATAAATGGAAACCCTTGGAGTTTTAGGATGGGGACCACATATTCTTATGGGTCTCTCCTCGATGTGGGATAAAAAGATTTGATAGGGGGGAAGTTATCTTTGAGGTTCATCATAACTTTCCAAATACTATGTAGAGCGGGCGAGGCGGAGTACCACTTGTCTCTACCACCACTATTAGAGAGGGTTCATGACATCTTACACATATCCCAACTGAGGAGATATGTGCATGACCCTTATCATATCATCAACCATGGATAGATATAGATTGAGGATGGGGCGACATTCATGGATTACCCAGTGGAGATAGTGGTTCGACATGAGATGATCCTTTGTGGATGGTCAATTCTTCTAGATCATGTTGTTTGGCAGCACAGGAATCTCCAAGAGATCATGTGGGGGAGGGAGGCTCAAATTCTTGATAAGTACCTCAATATTATTTATTATCCCTTTTTTGTCTTTCATGGAAAAAAACCCTAATGTGTTGATAATGTAATACCCCATAATTCCATGTAAAAATTTTGAAAATTAAATGGGAATAGTTTGAGACAAGGATCTAAGACGACACATGATTCTAAGTCCTAGAGTGGCCTGAATTTATTTTCAAACTATTTTTAATGTTCATTAAATAATCATGCGAGTGGGTTTTTCTAACTTTTAAACCTGTGCCTGGATCAAAAATCTGAGGCCACTGTTGAACTCAGAGCATCGATATTTGACATGGAAGGTCCAAACATTATCCGGTGTGGGTCGATTGAAAAAGATAGTTTTCAGGAGTTTGAGATGCAAAAAAATAACTTACAAAAGGTTATTTTATTATATTATCTTTATCGTTATGCAGAAACTCACCAGAATTGATGTACAAAGATGAGGCGATGCTGGATACATTAATGAACCTCATTGATTATTATAATGGTGACACTAAAACATGCATCACAAATTACTTCTTTAATTAAATAGGGATTTAGGGTTGGCAAACAACCCTGGAATTCCTTTGATGAATGATGAATTAAATCTCTCCCATGATGAATACAGACAAAATGGAAAGTGACAGCAATACCCTTGGAGTGAGAATCAGAACTGGAGATTGACAGACGATGATGGGTAATCTTCCTGAATCGATATCCTTTTCCCAGGTAGGTATTTAATCCTGAGAGATTGTTTTTCCCTTATTCCTTCTTTATGATCAAATAATCCGGATCAACTCACTAAATAGTTGATCCATAGATGAATTCTTTTTATGGGATTGGGAAATATTATAGAGGTTTTTATATTGGCAATTAAATCTTGGTGATTCGAATTACACTTTATGATCCCGCTGACAAGAAAAGATTAGAACTTATGCGAACAAAGGATGGTTTGTTCATTGGGTGTTCTATGGGATCCTTCCTCTCTCTCCATGTTCTTCACCGACGAACCCACGAGGTCAAATTAGATACTTTTTGTGGGGATTCCAAATGTGGTTGATCCCCCATAGCAATTCAAAAATTGCAAGGAGTATGTGGCAGTGATAGTGGATCCCCAAGAAACATGGAAGCACAAATGGGTCTGAAAATGGAACACTGAAGAGAGTTTGGTGACCCACAGAGGAGAGCACCAGTGGTGACCATGAGTGGGTGGCAGCACACCCCAGAAGTTCACCAAAGTGGTGGAGGCCGCAGCTAGTAGGGGTTGCAGCAATGCAGGGGTGTAGCACCGGTCGGGAACCACGTTGGTTCGAGTGTCCAGTGGGGTGGGAAGCGGCATGCACTGGCATGCTATTTATGCAAGACCACGTGTGGGGGTGGAGGTGGCTATCCTCATCCGACCACGTGGCTATGCGAACCAGATGCCATCATGACGTCGGGGTTGGACCCAAGCCGACTTGCCAATGCGGGCTGGGCTGAAGGAGTGAACCGGGCAACATGGTAGTCAAGGCTGCAGGAGAATTAGCCCACAATGCGGGCTAAACCAGATAGGTAATTGGGCCACTGTGCTGCTCAGATGGAAAGAAACCAGTCTGACTAAGATGGACTGGGCCAGAGAATGTGGACCAAGTCACTGGGAAACCCGACGGGCTGGACCTGTGGCCAAATCAGGCAGGGTCCAGCAAGGCCCAATGGGCCTGGCAACTGGGCCAGGCTAGAATGGGTTGGCCCAGACCCAACCCGATCGGGTTGGGTAGTCTGAATCAGGGCGGGTTAGGTGGGTCCCCAGGCTCGGTTGGTTTGGGTCATTCTAGCCTAGTTGGACTAGGCCCAGATGCAACTGTCCCCTATTTAATAAAATGTCAATATCATTCGGACCAGACGTCCAATTGATGCGCCGTCTGTGGAGTTGGGACCCTTGTGACGAGACAGTCCTTTGGATATACTCTATGTGATACTTCATTGATGTTGATATGTGATCAATGAATTTAAGGGTATATTATCTTGGAATTAAGAACCCTTTGAGCAGGAAACATATGGCTCACTTTGACTTGAAGGATATGATAAGAAGGACCACGGTGATCCAGTAGTCGAGAGGACCTCAATGGTCCAGTAGCCAAGAATAACTCATTGGTCCAATTGCTGAGCAGAACTCAGTGATCCAATAACTCATAGGACCTCCGTGGTTCTGTAGCGCAATAGAACTTAGTGGTCCAGTAGGGTAGTGGACCTCATTGGTCCAATAGTCGAGTGAACCTCAGTAGTCTAGTATCCCAACAAACCTTAGTGGTCCAGTAGCAGAATAGACATCAGTGGTCCATTATCTGAGAAAACTTCAATGAATCATCATGTATGAGTCCCTTAACATTACAAGATGATTTAGCTTTATGACTGCTAATATTACTTTCCATACTTTGAGTTATACCTAGTGTGAGCTATCTTTGCTTTGTGGTCTTGATTTATGGTATTACGCTGTGGGATTTCCTCTATGTCTTGGGGTCTCTAGTAAGTAATGTGATACTCAACCCTGCACAGGCTTCGCCAACACATGTCGTGTCTAGTGAAGGTGATCAATACTTTGACAGAGACCTTGGTGGTATAGGATCAGGTGGTGTTCAATGAGACGGGACAGACGAGCGTACTTCTATGACTACAGACAGCTACCCTTCACCTACTATTCAGGAAGGGTCTTGTGCAGATGGACCGTGATGGTTGTACTTTATTTTATGGTTTTGGGCTTGTATTCTAGAAACTTTATACTTTTAGTTTGTTCTATACTCTAAGTACTTATCTTAGTGATAGGTTTGGTTTAATTTGTGTTTACATTTGGAAGTCTGAGATTTGTGCGCGTGTACTGGTACAAAGGTAATGACTTCCCTTTTTAGGATCTGGCTAATTGGTGCTAGTCACTAGCCCCTAGCATATAGAAGGTGGTATTAGCATAGTCATGGCACATGCCCTCGGGGATGGGTCATGACATCCCATTATACCAAAACATAGGAAATTTTTTAATGGAGATACATTAAGAAAACATGATTACTTACCTCGAATAAAATAGTTATACACCAATTATATATATATATATATACTTTTATGAGTTCCTATCATATTCCACTAAACCAGATATACCTTTTAATCCATCACTTCTACCAAATCTTGTCCCAAAAACTTTATTTCACTTACTCCATCCCGACAAGCTAGAGTCTGATACTGATTTACATATAATTCCACAAAAGGTTGCATTTATGTAATAGGATGAAAATTGTTATTATAATAAAATTATTTAATGGAATATATTAATCTCAGATAATTCATTGAAATACCCTGAATCATGTCTAAAAATGATTTAATTTTTTTCTTTGACTATCAATCAGTTTGAGCTTAAAAATTTAAAATGAAAGTTAATTCATTACCCGATGAATTTTGAAGTCATTTCCACAAATAAGAATTAAACCTAAGAAAATGGTTAGATATAATGAATATTGGAACTCTATGTAACCTTAAGATTTCCTTAAGATATAATTGATAAATATGATATAAATACATGGTAAATTGAATAGGAATGAAATGTGTAGATTTATTCAATAAATCAATAATAAACCTAATTACATTATTACCTCAATATTTATTTGTAAATACCACCATGAAATCCACAAATATATTTTCATATTTTGACTATTTCACTACAAAAGGATAAATAATCCCATTCAATAAATTTCATTTGAATTTAACCTATTGAAACATAAAAAAATATATAGTAAAATCAATTATACATTTCTTCCATCCATCTCCCAACTAATACTCTTAAAGGTCTGTATACAACTTTGAACTATCTATATGAATAGAAAAGGTAGAGCTGTGAGAATCAATCAATAATTCCTTTTTCAACTAGAAGATAGCTGTAACAGTCAACCATTTTTCAAATATCAAAATACCTTACTTATCAATGTTAAATTTAGGTAACTTAGATTTCTTTACTAGTTACACCTTTTCAAGCAAATAAAAGCCTTGTTTCTAAGTATGATGAATTAAATTTTCCAATTATGACTCCACTAAAACCCGAAATATATTAGAGGATGTTCTTGCATATATAATTTCTAGGAAAACAATTATTAAATAATATATAGAAGGATCATATTCCAAACATATCATGATTAATGATTCATTAGTTTTTCATCTAAATGAATCATTTACTTTGTTTACATTTCATGGATGGCAATGAATTAAACAATCATAACCTTTTATTAATTAAAGCCATCTTATCTACCACATGTTCAACTCTTTCTGAGTGAATATATACTTCAAAATTTTATGGTCAGTGCATATTTCACATTTTAACCCATATAAATGATGTCTCTATATTTTTAATGAAAACCCACAACATCTATTTATAGAACATGTGTTGGATAATTTAGCTCATGAGGTTTCAATTGCTGTGACGAATAATCAATTAATGTATAATGATGCATCAAAATAAAAAATTCTTACTTTAAACAAGAATTTTTGTATATGATAAGTTATCAATTTCAGTGGATCTCACTTTTAGTAAAGGCTTTGGTTTGGGGGAATCTTGGTAGAAGAGGAAATGATGATGCTGAAGGGAGTCGAGCTATGCCTTACTAACAACATCAAGCTAGAGTCCATGGAGACTAATTCTACTATAATTCTAGGATCACTAAAATTCCTTGGTCCATTAATTATCCTATCTATCAATGAAAATTTATTCTTTATTCTAGGGTGGGTCTCTATCATACATTGAGAGAGTGGACCAAAGTTTAATATACATTTCTTCTCAGGTGGCTCATAGTAATCAACAGTTTTTATTTTCTAGCTTGGGTTCACTTCTTATTGAATGTGCTAGATTTGTTCAAGATGATTCACTTGGAATTCAATATTTTAGACCCCCGTGATTTTATTTATATTAGGAAATTACTATTTAATAATAAAATATTAATATTGGTAGTTCCTGGAAATATCCATCATACCCTTTAATCCAAATGATTTTAATTCCCTTTTAAGTTAACTTAGTTTGTGGGCTAGACAACTGATCAGAGTTTTCATTAAATTCCCAGTAGAAACCCAATAATCCACAAAAAAATATAATTATTTGTTAAAGTTTTTGGTCTTTCCCATTCTCTAACCACAATAGTTTTAATAGGGTCAACAATTATTCTATCCTTAGAAAAAATATCCCCAAGGAATGAAATATTTTTCAACCAAAATTTACATTTACTAAAATTTCCATGAAATTATTTTTTTCAAATTTTTCTAAAATAATCCTTTAGTGTATTTCATGATCTTAATGAATTTTATAATATACCAAAATATAAAAAATAAGAAAAACCATAGTTTTATACAAATAATAATGGAAAATTCTGTTTATAAAGTACCTGTATACAATTGGTGACTTATTAAACCCAGAGGGCATAACCACAAACTCATAATTCCCATATCTTGTATGAAACACCACTTTAGGAATATATTCCTCCATTACCTTCAAATAATATTTTCCTGAATAGATTTCAATCTTTGAGAAATCATGTGCTTACTAGAGATGATAAAGAAATCATAGATGTGAAGAAAATGATACTTGTTCTTAATAGTGATTTTATTCAAGGATTTAAAATTAATTAAAATCCCCATTGAACTATCTTTCTTTTTAACAAATAAAACTATATCACCTCACGGTGAAGTGTTCAGATAAATTAAACTGTTATCAAGAATTCCTATAACTACCTTTTCAATTTTGAATGTTCTATCTGAGACATTCGATAAAGGGGTTTTCAAATTGGCTTCGTATTAAGTACTAATTCATAAGTAAACTTAACCTTAAGATCAGGAATAACACCATGTAAATCATTTGAAAAAAAATATTCATTCAATACTAGAACATCAATAATTTTAATATTTTTTTTAAATAATACGAGCTGGATAACATTCACTACCACCTTTAATCAATTTCTCATCTTCTTTATATGTGATAATAGGTATCAAATAACTAAATATAACTATCTTAGATCTACAATGACTCTTAGAATGATAAAATGAAATCCAATCTATACCCATAATAATATAATACTCTACTATGCATAGTTAAAAAAAGTCATGAAAAACCATCCCACTCATGAAAATAGGAAGATTCCTATAAATCTTGGTTTCTTAAATAATTACAACAAGAGTTTTCACCAAAAGTTACATCTTCATTTAATGTTATTATATTATAATTTTACTTGAAAATTTCAGAGAAACAATGGAATTTAAAGATTCAAAGTAAAACAAGGAATCAATATAATTCAAATAAAAAATTAACATACCTTTCACCACTTCATTATATGGACCAACATCAACCATAGTAGCAGTAAATAATTTTACCACACCTTTTTTAATTTCGATATTGATGATTTCCACCCCATGTAACTAAATCTAGACATATCTTAGCATAATTCCCCAACTCATTGTAATTAAAACATATCACCGTTGGATGACTATCTGTTACCCCATTCTTGGATTGATCAATACTTTTTTCTTTATAGTCACAATCCATATAAATAAACATAACACAAATTTTAAACTTTCTAGATCCTGTGAATCATTACCTAAAATAGTTTTTATAAAACATGGAACTTGTTCGGGTATTACCTCTAGATTTATTTTTTGAATACTTCTCCATTTCATTCAACCTTGAATAATTCTTAATTTTGTTATCATAGGACACATAAGTGTTGGTAAACTCTATCTCAACTTTCTCATCACAATGTAAACAATTATAATATATCTTAAATTCATTTTAGGTTAATAGTATTCATAAAATTGGTTTCAATCTAATGTAAAATCTATTAATTTTAATAGCAAGGTATGGAATAATATTAGATGGATAAATGGATAATTTAGTAAATCTTTCTTCATATATAGTTATTAAATCCTCATTTTTTCTGCAATTCTAAGAAGCCTTTCTCCATT
The DNA here is from genome assembly GCA_963277665.1 of Viscum album. NCBI lineage: Eukaryota > Viridiplantae > Streptophyta > Magnoliopsida > Santalales > Viscaceae > Viscum > Viscum album. The sequence continues at coordinate 412,598,074 of OY728130.1, forward strand.
TTGAGTTGAAAAAACTTTAGGAAGTATTCCTCCAAGAAAATATTCATAAATGTATCCCATTCATTATCATCAAGATCATATATCTATTTTATTCTTAACAAAATACCACCACTGATCAACTTCATCTTCAAAATATTAAGTATAATGTGTTACATTTTAATTTTACGAACCAACAATGAATTTATATATTATTTATATAGTATTGATCCATCATTCGTATACCAATGGAACTGAGGTTCTACCAAAATCTATAGGGTTCTGTTTTATGAAATTATAAACTATCAATATGTTTATCTATAGTAAATCCGGTTTCCCTCTAACATGGATTACAATACCATTTATAGCCTCTATCAACTAATCCATCACTCTAATAACTTTCTTAATTATAATTACAACAATTCTTGGATACCGATTTGGAATTATATTTTACTCTTGATACCTTCCTTCTAAAACATCCCTATTTACTCTTTGGAAAATAATTCGGAACAAACATATATTAGATAAAGAAGCCTTGTAATATTTAAATTCTATATCATAGTAACTTAACCATGAAGTAAAATCTCTCAATGGTATTCTATTAGCATTATATTACCCTCTAATTTTATCTCAACCTTTTGTCTAATACCAACTATAAGGACCCAACCATATAACATTTCATATTATTGAGTTTTTACATAGTATTTCAATTTCTTTCAATCTCAAATATCTTTTAGGTTTATAGTATTAGGGAATTAGATCATCAAAATCACATAACAAACTCACATATTATGAAGTGAACTTCCTCACAGTGTCATTTTTTCCTACAATATATAAATTTTAAAATTAAAAATGTTTTCTTTTACTAAAATGTATTCATGAATTTCAAATTTTCTCCTTCTATATTCATAATCATCTATAAATCCTATGAAAAATATTTGAAAATGTGAGATGAGATAAAAAAATCTCAGTGAGGGATATTAAAGAAAGAAATCCTTTATTCTTGTAAAAAACATGAAAACCATAAAATGTTTTCATATTTCCACATTATTATTTGAGTTTATAAAAATAATCGTACGCACACAGTGAAAAAACTTTTTTCCCAATAAAAACTTGTAAAACCCATAATAATAATATAAAATCCTTTATAGGAATCTTAGAGTATTTTATTCTGAACTCATGTTCAATCACGTCAAAAATAATAGGAGGAAAGTTAAATACCTAGAAGAAACCTCCCCGACTAACTTCATACTTCTTTACATTGAAAAAAAGTAACATTAACCAATACATTAGAGAGATATATCAGGATCACTCATCACATAAGCTGTATCAAGATCACCCATCATGTAAGTTGTATCAGTCTTGAAATAGTCTTTCCTTTTAAATCTTTTTAACTAAAAATGAATAGAATAAATGGAAAATGTGTTTCTTTGATAAAACATGGAATATTTTAAAGGTATAAAAATAATGAATATTGGTCATTATGGTAATAAAAGGTATCCGAACCACATATTTTGAAATAGAATATTCTTTTTTTATAAAGAAAGACAAAATATTCTCTATGAAATACTTAACAATATTTTGTTTGAATAAAATTGTAAAAAAGTGAAAGGAATTATAAAGTTATATTCAAAAATTAATTTATATAAGGATTTATAAATCCATAATAATATTTATGATTTTGTACACAAAGAAGAAAGATTTTAAAATAAATCCTTCAAAAATTTAAAATAAGACTTTATGTTCAAGTATCCCTTACCTCAAGTCTAACCTGTCACAAACATACTTTAAAAACCTAAATAATAATCTTATGTTAATTATTTAATTTATTAATAAAAAATTTTATGTTTATTATTCATTTTAATACACTTTTACCCATTTCATATTCAATTACTTAATCAATTAATTTCACATCAAATGTTTTAATGATATTTGGCTCATATTTCTAAAATTACTTCGATAGGTTGACTATGGAAAAATGGATCAAGATTTTATCATTTAAAAAATATTAATCATGATATAATTATAATTTTTATACATTAATAATAAATTTATAACAAACTATAAAATGTGGTTGTAAAAAATGAATTACGTTACAACTTGGAGATAGTATTCCATACATACACATGTGTAATGTTTCCATTTTCCAATGAACATGGTTGAAATAAAGTAAGTGTATTTTTATTTTTACGGATTATTTTTATATAATGAATATTATATTATTTATTTCAATCCACTTACATATACATAAGTTGTGATGCAGTGAAAAAAATAAAATACATCAGTTTGTGAGGGGATAGTCGGCACATGCACTTAAGATATATATTTATTTTCAATTGACTGGTAAATAAACAAATATATAATTTATTTAAAATTAAGAAACATATATGATATATATGATTTTTTTATTTGTATATATTATTATGACCATCAACAATAGACAATTTGAAAAATGAAATACATACTCTTTGTGAGGTAGTCCGCACATATGAAAAAAGATGTTTTTATTTTCCATTAGTTGGATTAGTAGATAAAAATGGTTATAAAAGAAGAATAATAAAATTTTAGTATATAAGATATAATAATTTTATTATATAAAAATGGTTTCTATCTAACGGCCTGAAGGCCTTGAAATATTTTTATTATGATAATTCCCCCTTATAAGTGAAGTAGTGGGAAAACCCATGACATCAAGACTTAAACAACAAACCAGACCCCAACAGACCAAAACACAAGATCAAAAACCACTATCACTACAAGAGATCAGATCCTCCCAATAATAAAAAATTTAAAACCAGCTTTAATTGTCTCATCACAACATAGAAAAATGTCTCGTGCTAAAGAGCACAAGCCTGGTCTTAGTGGTGAAAGCCATACCCTCTTAAACATCCTATTCTGAAAAGCCATGAAATAGTGAAAAACCCTTTCCCATAACCTCATCTGGAAAATTTTCTTATAGAAAAGCAGTTTCAAAATCCCTTGATCCACAATCCACTGAGGCTAAAACCATCATCCTTTCTATAATTCCATAGATACCTATCCATCCTCCACCTAGAATTTCTACAGAGGTTATAATTATCACATCCAATGAATTGAAGATAAACACTGGCCTCTTTTTCATTCAAAACAACAAATCAGTGCAACAAAAAGAGAAGAACCAACCACACAAATAGTCAACCAGTGCCTGAAAATAGAAACCTATCTCATGAACATGGAAAACAAATTCATACCATAAGAAAACTCAAACATGTATAAAAACCACTGAAAAATGATGATCCAGATGAAACTATCCACACCGCCGCCATAACCAAACTGATGCTACCTAGAGCAGAGACCATCACATCTTCTGAAGATCATTGAGCTGGAATTGTGTTGGAGGATCCCATCAGAAGAAGTCACCACCAAGAATGAACCATAGCTGCAACACATCCATATTTTGGAAAATGAAATAAAAAAACCCAAAGAATCACCTTCGCCAGACCACACCCATAGTATACCTCACTACATGCCACAATCCCATATCCACCTTCAGATCTGCATGTATACCACAACAAACCTCCCACTTCTCCCATAGAGGATGCTGAAATGAGGCTCCACCCCTCTATCTGTTGAGGCAGGAAGTACATCCTGGACCACGCCGCCGCCTAGAGAAAACCTAGCCAGTTTGACGGCTAGGGCAAGGAATAGGCCAGCAGCAAGAAACGTCTTGGATCAATCCCACAAGGATATTCCTCTATGAACAAGGATTTGAACACCATGAATGTACTCGCAGTGGCACTAAGTAAGTAGCCACCACTATCCCCAAACGGGAAGAGAGACGATGACATGGGATAAAACAAGAGAGATGAATCCCCTTATGATCTCATTTTTCTTCTCCCAGATCCACCACATACCTCATCCTTAAGATTATGTCGTAATGGTTAGTAAAAGTCTGAAAGAGGTAAAAATGACATAAAAACACCAGGATAAGAAGTATACATCTTTATTACAAAACCTCCATAGGTTCACACCTATAACCTTCTTAAGATGCTATTCTGATCAAACCAGAACCTCTAGGATATGGTGGGGGGGGGGATCTTAAGAATGTATTTGGGTCAGTATTAGATAAACTAATAAGCTCTTAAATTTTGGATAAGAGAAGATATGGGTTTCATTTTACATGTGAAGGCTAGGACACACAAGTATTATTTCAAGAGATTAATATATTTAATTTATTAATCAAGAAAAATGGATCCAAATGGATAATTTTTAAAGATGAGATGAAATAGGGTCCAAATATAACCAAAAAATTGGATTTATACAATTTTTAGGTCATTTTATCCCTGATAATTTTAGTTTCAACCCTTTAAAGTTGTTTTAACTCTTACCAGGATAACATATTATTTTTACCAATGTTACTATTGATAATGAAAAAAAGAAAGTATCCACATTAAAAAAATTTACATTATGATTAAAAATATGGAGTAAATTTTATTTAATTCAATTTTTATAATTGATATATATTAATTAAAAAACAAAAATGATAAACATGATGAAAAATGGTTTTCCATAAAAAATGAATTTCCAAGTATAAAAATATTTTTATACAAAAATAAAGTGTAACGTTGATTACAACAACATTTATTACATTATTTTTAATCATGTGGAAGTAATGAAAAATTTAAAACTAGTCTAAAATAGAATGTGACATTGTAAATATATTAAAAGAAAAGACAATTTTATAAAAAATTGATATTTTCTACTACTCACCCAAAGGTCATTTTTTTTTAAATTCCAAAAAAGTAAATCTAAGATAATTTTGATTTTATAATAAAAAATTGATATCCTTTTTTGAAAGTTAAAATGATAAAATTTTAAATTAATATTTAAATTAAACCATATAATACGTGTAAAAAAATTTAAAAAGATTTTTTTCCTTTTTTATTAAAAAAATACTTAATATTATTGTAATTAATCTTAATATATAAAATATAATTACTTAATGTTAAAATGGAATTAAATTTATTTAACATTAATATTTCTTAGGTCTTTACAAGGAAAGTATGTTTTGTATTTCAAAATAATTAATATTTCATATTTCCCTATTAACAAAAATGTTTTTAGTCATGTTTTTTCATATAAGACTGCTTATGAGATTTAATAAATTCTACATTTTAGTCACCTTGGATTATATTATCTAATTCAAAATAAAATAAAAATGTTTCAAATAGTTTACCAAGACTTGAGGATGGTTGAAGATGAAAGTATTAACCATATGTTTACTACTTCCCTAGCATCATAAATGGAATGAATTGCCTTGAAAAAGCTTTGGAGAGCCTTGTGCCTCTTGAAAGAATATTGATATATCTTAACAATAATTATAATGTGAAGAAAATTTCAATTGATTTAATAAATATCTTCAAGGAATACATTTTGGATGAACTTATTAGATAATTAATACAATACGAACAGGAGTTAATGAACATATGTTAAGAGAAGACTTCAATGAATAAATGTGTTGAATTTAAATTTAATATAACCATTTCCACTAACTCTTAAAATTATATATAACAAAAAATAATGAAATTAATAAACAATTTTACAAAATGTGTATAAAATTTGAATAAAATAACTGAAGTACTGAAGAAAAAATTTAAGAGGGATAATAACAAGGATGGTTGAAAGACGAAAGAAGAATTTAATTGTAGTGATGTTTCTAAACTAACTTTTTATGAGTGAGGAAATAAGGAACACATAACTCCTAACTTTATGAAAATGAGAAATTTAATAAAATGTAATAAATATATGATAAATGAGAAAATACTTTGATGCCTGGATAAAGTTTCATATAATACTCTAATTCAAGTAATGAAACTGGAAGTAAAAAATGGATAAATTATGTTTGATAGTTCAATGTAAAAATTCAGTTAGTACTTATTATGATTGTATCTCATATTATTCAAAAATTTAACCACAAATTATATAATAATTAATTGAACAAAATGAAAAATAATAAAAATATAATTTTTTAATTGATGATTTGTATAAAAAATAAAATGATATAATAAATATGTTGTTATACAAAATAAGATATTAACCCAATAAAATTAATTTTTTAAACATAATCCTTATTCAAGTGATTTTTATTTCAATGATTCATATTTTCCAAAAAAAGTGAATGAAAATATGAAGAATTATTATTTTTTGTTTGAAAGGAAATTTATGAACTTTTATAAAAAGAAAATAGAAATATGCTAAAATGATTTTAATGATGAATCCTAATTATGATAGAAGTGTTTTTGGGTATAAATAAATTACCTAAGTTATTTTAAATATTCTTGGATAAAATATAAAATGGTAGTTTATATAAAGTTATTTGTTTTAAATGTGTAAATAAAGGAAATTATGCAATGGAATGTTCATTAAAATTTATTCAATATCTAGGATATATTAAATAATTTATTTCCTAGAATTTATTTTCTATATTACCCATGAATAATTATTTAAATTGGGGTTTGGTACAAAATAATTTATATACTAACCCAATTGAACCCAAAATAGAATGATTACAAAAATTTTGTACTCAAATAAAATTTTAGGAACCATTCCTTAAGAGTTCCAAAGTCACATGTTATATGTAAAATAGATACTCTAGACACATGACTAGAGTTCCATAAAAAAATTTATCTTATAATAAATGTGATGAAGGATCAGTGACATTTAGTGATAACAAAAATGTAAAGGCTAAGGGATTTATTGAAGTAGGTATATGTAATATTTTTTCACTCATTAAATTATTGTATGTTGATGGTTTAAAAACTAAATTAATTTGTATTTCACAATTATGAAATGATGGAATTAGTGTTAAATTTCAAGATAAAATATGTTTAGTTTTCAAAACATAAATTGTTTTATTTTATTATAATTATAAAGAGAATATTTATTCTATTGATTTTTCTTAGCTAACTAACTAGATTTTAAAGTGTATTAATGTTATAGAAACAATTGATGTCATATGTTATCAATGTCTAAGAAATGTGAACTTTTAGTTCTTACAAAAACAATCAAATGACATATAATGTAATTACCTGATTTAAAAATTAGTAAGAATGTTATTTTTGGTTATTATTTAAATTTTAAACAACATAGAATAATATTTATATCAATTAATAATGTTATAAATACTTTACCATTAGAACTTATCCATTAAGATTTATTTGGTCTTATACATGATTATAGTTTATGAGGTATGAGATATGTTTTTTAATTATGTATGATTTTAGTAGATTTAATTTGATTTATTTTATGTCTCATAAAAGTGAAACATTGTCTAAATTTATTATTTTTTATAAATGGGTGAAAAATAAAAAAGGTAATTTAATTGGTTCTATTAGAATTGATAAATACAGAAAATTTTTTAATTAATATTTGAAAATATTTATGAATAATTGATCATTATAATAATTTCTAAACTCTTTGAACACTATAGAGAAATGGTGTTGTAAAATGAAAAAATATAACTATTATTGAAATGCATAGATCTATATAAAATGAATTTTCTATACCAATTTTTTTGACGGAGTATGTTAATATGAATTTTATTATTTAAATATATTTTCAATTTGATTTTTTAAATAAAACTGCTAATATATTATTTCAAGGTAAAAACCTAATACTAGGTATTTTATATTTTTTGGGTGTACCTTTTTTATTTTGAATACTAAGGATAACTTGGATAGATTCAATTATCAATCTGATGAAGAAAATTTTCAAGGGAATTAAAATAAAAGAATAACTTATTATGTTTAAAGTAAAATAATTATGATTATAGAAGAAAATTTTCTTATTAATTATATTGAATATGATTTGAAAAGGGATTATATTTTTGATAATTTTAATTAATAATTTAATAAAATTAAGTTTAGAATAGAAAACTCACAAGATAAAAATGAAAATTGTTTATGGGGGGAGTTTACTCCTCATTCTATCCCTAAATTATAATAAATTTATAAATATAATAAAATTGATAACTTTATTAGTAGTATTGATTCTATAATTAAAATAATAAATTCAATTTTGAATTTGAAGAACAGTATGGTTTTATGGATAGTCTGCGAAAGCATGAAGGTCTCATTGGTCATGGTAGAAATGGGTTTTTTTTATTTATTGAAAATATCAACCACTACGATGATGTATGATCTTGTTTGTATGTAATTAAACATAATTGGATAAAGGGTATTGATATATTTAATTGTTTTTAGAAGGTTTATATGTAGGCATAAGCATATTGGGTTATGTTTGAGCGGTTTTTTTCCACATAGGCTATTTTGTAAAGGAATTCTTCTTATGGCCATTTTTTCTATGTAACTAATTTGGTAAATCAGATCACATAACTATTTATATTACATAGAAGAATGACATATCCAAGTAATCCATGTAGCTAAATCATCCATGTAGCTAAATGATTGACATAACTGAATTTGTAATTTGTATAGCCTTTTTCTTTCACAAACATGATTTCCTGAGAACTACATAACCGATTAGAATCACAGACAAAACATTATTCATGTAGTTGATTAATATAGGTTAATGTTCTATATAGATGATTTATATTATGAAATGAATAATATATTTCTATTTAGATGATTATTCTTTATGTATCCATTCAATATTTATCACTACATATTGATTGGTGAGAATTAATTACGATGTTGTTGAATGGTTTTGAATTATGCTATAATCGTAGGATTCATTTTTCAAGCTATGATTCCAACAAGATTTAAAAAAAATAAAGTGTTTCATATGTTGTTTTATATATTATTTATTATATAATCTAAAATCTTTTTTGATCCATGATGTAGATATGGTATGTACCACCTGTCAAATATATCAATATGAATTAATAAAATATATTGGAGATCATGGAGTGTGATCTATATGAATTAACAAAATATGGAACCTAAAGATCAAGGGGGTGTGTTTCCTATAAATAAACCAAAAATAAAAAGTATTTTGATTCATAGTGGTGAGCTTATAGTGAGAATATCATTGACACAAAATAGATAACAGACACCAAGAGACACAAAAAATAATTGATTGAGTTCAAAGATGAGTTGTAGTTTATCTACGTTCAACATATGATGAATATGATTCCTTAAATAGATTGAAATATTTTTGTATCAATTTCAATACTGCATTGTGAGAATTATTTTCTTTCTTATTATGGTGTCTTGTAGAAGTATATTGATTTTTTTTTTTCGAATCAACCTGGTGTTCTGGTGATCTTCTTCAGTTTTTGTACACATAATTTAATATCATAGAATAAAGATGTATTTATAGGTTTGAATATTTATATTTATGGTAGGATTACACATGTATGTTAGTAATAGGGTTTCACATGGGTCTATAGTGAAAATAATTGAAGGTTTGGGGGAATAACCATCGAAGATAAGGAGTAAGATTCCATACTATATCTAAACCTTCTAAAAATATTATGTTCTTATGTTATTTTCCTTTAATACATTTGAGAAATTTTGAGTTTACATAAGAGTGGATAATTTACTAAAATTTAAACAAATGTTAATTTCATAAGAAAGAAAAATTTTCAAAATAAAAATACTAATTCAACCCCCCTCTCAGTTTTGAATCATCTCCTTGGGAACTTCAACTGGTATCAAAGATAAGATCTATATCAATATCCAATAATAATAGAAGATATATAATCTAAATTCTATCAATAGAAATGTATTCTATCCATTTTATGGTAATAACTATCATATTTGGAATAATATTATGTTTCCCTACTTATTATTTATTTTCCATCAAGTTAAATATGAAGTGATAATAAGATTCCCACATATTACTGAAGATTCCTCTATAACAATTTTTAATAGGATAAATATGAATGTTAATGGAAATGCACAAAATTCCATTTTAATGACTATTTTCCGAAAGGTTTTTAAAATGGTTATTGGACTAAAAATTACTAGGAAATTTATGATAAATTTGGAAGTAGTTAGGAAGGAAACATGAAAGTAAAGGAGGACCAATGTGAAATTTGGAGAAGAAAATTTGAAGAAATCAAGATGTCTAAAGAGTAAAACATTAATGAATACTTTTCAAGAGTTACTAAAATTCCCATTAATGTTAGTAGTTTTTGGTAAAAGATGTATGATTCAATTATTTCCCAAAAATGATGAGAAATTATCTTAACAGATTTTAACCTAAAGGTTTATCTTTAAGAGATAAATAATACAATACTCTTGATAAATTAAATAACATTCTCATTGCTTATGAAATACGAAAGATCCGGATCTTTAAGATGAAGATAAAAGATGAGATGGATTTTCTGGCCACCAAAAATCTCAAATTATAAAATGATGTAATTGTCGAATCAAGTGAATTGGATAATGAATATGGAGATAAATAATATAACATAGTCATTGTTTTAACACCTCTAAATTCTAAAGTAAGAACATTGTATTTGATATCCTGTATGACAGGCAACACCAAGAACGTAAGGGAATATAATATTCCAAGACTTTAAATTATAATTACTATTTTAAATAAATTAAATATATGATATATCTTGAAATTCTTACAATACTGAGTTTTCTTACACCACACGAAACAATGAGTTTCTTCAATGACTTCCATTTCATGCACGACTGAGTTTAACGAACAAAAATATATTGTTAAAATATTATTATTTAACACAATACGATATACAATAGATGTTCAATTAGTGGATATAAATAAGAATAACTAATTTATGAAAATATATGGCTTAAAAAAACATAAAATTAATTCATTGGTCACTAATTAATTAGAATATGAATATAAAAACTAATTGAATATAAAGAAAATGTTTTTCTGCTCACAAAGGTGTTTTATCCTAATAAATTAAATTAAATGCTATTATTCAATGATAGTAATGATATATATATATAATTCAATAAAATACTTTTTTATATTCATTCAATATGTTTGATAAGAATAAGATAAGAATAAATCTTGTTTTATACTTGAAATATTTATGTTTCTAAAAAAGAAATTTTACCTCTTTTAATAGTGGACTTATTTTGAAAACAATTTTTGGAGATTTATAAATTTAATATAAAAAATAAAATTAATTTTTTAATGAAAAACATCATAATTATGTTATAGTGAATTTTTGGTATTTTTCATTGAGGTTTCATTTTTTGGGGAGTAGTGAAAAATACTGAATTTTAATTGAAAACTTCTTTTATTGATTATTTATTTATAAGGTTAAATAATATTTTTGAAATGGTTTAAAGTATAATAAGATAAATTTTATATAATTTAATCTAATTTAGTTCATTGTAATCAATTTCACTTTGAAATTTAATATAAAAACATTCAAAACTTTTGAATATTTTACTCTAAAAACACGCTTTGTCGTGCCGTCTTCGGGATTAAATATAAATTATTTTCTGCCACTTCTATGAGTGTAGTTTTGAAAAATGGATTCCATATATTTAATCATAAATATTTATAATTTATAATAAATTAAACTTATTTTATGATCAAAAATATTAGTGACAATAATTAAAATTAATTACACCAATTCAGAGAATAATTACCTTAACAAGGGAGTAAACCTCAATCTTAAAGACCCAAATGAACTATAAACTTGTGGAAAATCCATTTTATGTTCATATTTAGAAACATTACTACACTATTTCAAATTTTGATTATTATTGGATCCACTTAATATGGTAAAAATGTGGGTGAAATTCCCTTTTAAAAAATTTACGAGAATGCCACTCCTCATCCACTATAAAAGGGAACTCACCACTCCCAATTATTCACATCTCTCATAACATTTTTATCACCCAAAATCTACTATAATAATATCACAAAATACCTATAATAATTTGAGAATCCTTAATTTTTGAATAGGTAAATCCAATGAAGTCCTTTGGATTAAACCAAAAGGAGTTACCCGAATAAGAGGCAACGTTCATCAAGGATCACTTTTGTTTCATTTACTTATCCACTAATTCAATTAATTTTATATCATTATTATTTAAAAACAATTATACTAAATATAATTATATTTCTTTATGTTAAGGGAATGACCTACACCTATACACACATCCATAAAATGGGTAACAAACCTACCATTTGTGTATGGAAAACTACCGCCTCGCAAAACGATGATGTTTGTTTTCCTTTACCACATCTAACACCCCCAAACTTCTATGGTACATTTCACTTTGAATAACGTAGTAGCTTGCGTTGTACGCAACTTAGAGTTTTAACACACCACGACCAATTAAACTAGCCCTTTCGAATGGTAATATCCACTTTTTAAAATTTTATAAATTTTATTTTTCAAAATGGACTTCATTTTTGAATTTGGAATATCGAAATCAATTTAGGGTGAATTTTTTGGTATTTTTCTGAAAACCTTTAATATATGATGAATAGGGAAAAACAATACGCTATTGTTTAAAACTGAATTTTTATTTAAATAATTAGTTATTTTATTTAAATTTATTTTACGTAAAAATAGATACATAATACCTAAATATGATAAATGTAATTCATTCGAGTCATTTTATAATAATATTAAATATATTAAATTTTATTGAACTTTTTACCGTCTTTTACCCACCTTATAGGAGCATTTGAAAATTTGAATAAAACAAAATTTTACCTCTTTTGTGAATTGAATTTCAAAAATTCGAGAGACACGGTTGATATCAGTAAGTAAAATGTGGTTCAATAAGATGAAAATAATTTTTGGTGAATCGTAACTTTTAACTTTTATTTACAACGGTTAAAAGTAAATAGGGTAATTAATGGTAAAAATGATATAATTATTATCCTAACACATGTTATAATTCTATTAGATAAGTGTATTTTGACCAAAATCAACCTAAGGAATAAAATATGATCTTTTGGTCCACTTGGATTAGATTAGGACATTTATTATTAGTTTATTTAATGAAGAGTTAAAAGTGTTAAATTCAATGTTTATTAACTAAATAATTTTTATATAGGGTTACACATAAGATACAATTGACGATAAATATTCATCAGAAAGATAAAATGATTTCCTACATAATTTTATTTTATTTATAATGTTTAGAAATTATGTAATTTAATTTCCTTAATGACACAATAATGATGCAGTAATTACCTTATTAATGAAATATTAAAATAATTGATATTATAAATATCCAAATAAATGTAATTTAAGACTTTGAATGAATTTAAATAATATTATAAGTTAATATAAAATGTTATAGTTGATTCAATTAATTTTTTTAAAGTAATCATGCTGTTATGACTTTAGCAAAAACAAAATACTAAATACTCCCAAAATTGACATAAATGTGTTTTTAAAACAAATACTATATTATAAAATGATATAATAGTCTTAAAAATCTAAGTTTCAGCCAAAGGACTTATATAATAATATATATATCATTAAATAAACAGTTTTGGTTTACTTGTAATTTTATAGTAAAATTATTAACCATATAATATAACAATACAAGAATACATGGTAAAAGTTAAACTATTTAACTAAGAGTTAAATGTAAAAGATAAGGTTAATATGGTGACCAAAACCTATCTAAAATCTATTGGATGAGAGGTTTCAGACCCATATCTACCTTACCCTTTAAATAAATCATTTTTGATCCATTATAAACTAAAAATTAGTTTATTAAAAAATAATATTTCAAGGTTTTCCTAAAGTGACCCTCACTTCTCTTACAAAAGAGTAAATCCCCTTCTCTCAAAATCACACCTCCAACTCCATTTGGATTAGCCAAAAATTGCCCAAACATCCTCACTAATATCCTAATTTGTATCTAGAGGCATTACTTTGATCAGAAATCCAACATAAGGATCCCTTTTGATCAACTCAAAAGGAAACACCTGAACAAGAGGTAATAATTTCACCACCCTCTTTCAAGTTCTTTTCCTCTACCACATCCTCTTTATTTGTTGTTTCCATACCAAAATAATAACTCCAGTACCTTATACAAACTGTGACATTATTATAAATATGGTACAACCATATTCATTATTCTATCCATCCTATAAATGACAAAGTCACCATACGTGCATACGCACGACTTACCGTCTCCACGTTGTGTTGTAGTTTGTTATTCAAACACTTCATTATTTGGATGGGTATAATAATGAGTATAAATAAGGTAAATATAAAATATAAAATGATAATGATTCGGTATATATGACATGCCATCCAATTACAAATGATTTCACTGTCAATATAATGATATTGTCGATCGTGCCTACGTGCGGATTACCGTTTCCACGAACAGGATGAGATTCATTCCCCATCGTAATCATTCAAGAATAATTTTCATTTTATGATTAAAAATATTGTTTAAGAACTTAATATAATTCTGGATATTAATTAAATACATCATATAAATTATAAATAGGACTTACATAACAAAACATATAAAGGAAAACAAATCGGTTAACAACCAAAACAATAATAGTACTGAAATATCACTAAAAAAGCGATATTAGAAGATCATATATGATATAAAATTTATGTATTTGGTTATTATATAATTTAATAACAATTATTTCACTATTATACAGGAGGTTAACCTACCCTATACTAAGGAAAAGTACAAGGTAAGGGGGTTTCATCTCACTTTTTATTCCTATGTGATTCTTGCTATGTTTTCCACTATTTCCTTTTGTGTGGTGTATGTACTGCCCATGATTGTATTTTTTGTGTAATATACTTTAATTTATGGGTATTTACATCTTCATTGAATTTTTATTCTTTCATTTGGTGTATTTTCTATAAGTTACCAACTCGGTAAGGGAACTTTTTAACCTAATTTCCATTCCTTGGGTTAATCTTCTAATTCATAAATATGTAATGCTATGATTATGTGTGGAATCACTGTTTATTTATTTATTTCATAATTTACACTCCCTTTTGTGTGGATATTATTTTTATATACAAAATCATGCCATTGATAAATTCTCATGGCATTGATATGAACTTGATAAGTGTAATCTTAACTCAATTTACATTCATTGAGTTAAACATCCAAGTCATTGGTTTTATTTTAAAAAGAACATGTGTGAATGTCCTCTGATTGATTTACACTGAATATCCAATCATATTGAGTGTATTTATATTTGTCACACATTTTACATATTAGATTTATCCTTAATATAAAGATACAATTTTTGTAAGGAATTTTAACTCAATTTAAATTCCATTGAGACTTCATTGTTCCTATGGACCAATTCACTTTTATATGGTGTTAATACCATACATTGGAATATTATATCACAAATCCCATTATTTTCATGATATTATAATGTTTGATTAATGTTATTCCTCAATTATTTGTATTCAAGCATCTCTCTTTTGGTTAGGAAGTCGTTAACTAAAATATCATTTTAAATGTTTTAAAGAATTATTCTTCTAAATCTTTCTCATTAATGACCATATTTTAAAAATGATTTTAAGGACTTATTTATATGGACTTGGTTGTTTTAAAATTAAAATTTCTTTCAAATGATCCAATGTGGTATGGGACACTTTGGTTCAAAAATCTATTTTAAATCGATTATTGATAAATAGTGAGACTTTAAAATGTTTTCAAGAAAAAGTGGGATATTTTTCTCAAATAGTTTTGATGATTATAATCATCTATGTTAATATCCTTCATTATTCTCGATTGAGGTTAATTTATTATAATACAATATTTTGTATTGTATTGAATGAGTTATGTTTGACTGTAGATGGGCTATTCGTATACCATTCATGGTTGTGGAAAAATTATTCACATTTCGTATGATTGTTTTAATATTAATGTTTAGATTATGTTTCATCCTTTTCCTATGAGGAATGCATTAGAGTTAGTAAGTGATGGGTGGAGCCTGTTATAGCTCCTCAATGCATCGGTAGGTCTCATGAGAGAAACTAGTGTCTTAGCTTAAGGCCTTGACAAAATCTTATTTGTAGTCTTGGCACGAGGCCCTAGCTATGTGTTTATGATGTCTAGAATTATGCATTCTATAATTATCAAATTGTCTATTGATGTTAAATGTGATTATCTGACTAGTAGAATATCCATGTGAATAAGTAAATGGTATTATTTGATTTATGTTTTACATATACAATGAAGTTTAAGTTTAAAAGGCTTGTTTTCTAGTTTTATAAATTTACATAAATGTTTATTATTATTTATGACAGCTTCCACTATATTATTATCCTTACTGAGCATATGGGCTCACCCCTTTCTTATGTTTTATTTTTTTGAGGATACAAAGAAGTATATTACGATTAACGTCTAGGAATAGGCTAAGGGATATATGAGTGTTCAACGGGGAAACAATGTTGTTTTTTATTTCATGATGTAATGTAAAACTTATGTATGTATCTATTACTTCCAAGGCTACTAAACTGATTATTCCTTGAGGACATGATTCCTATATCATGCCAATATTATGTAATAATGAACTGATTCTGGGTAACTAGGGTCGGGGTGTTACACTACCTCTAATGGTTGGTAATTATGATTGAAGAAATATTTGTATATTATATTTATGATATTTAGGTTTTATTAATTCTTATTTAATTTTTATATAACACATCCCATTATTCTTTCCATTTTGTGTAAATATGATAACATTGTTTGTGGAAATGTGGACTACCACCTCCTCAAACTGATGTGACTCTTTTAAACCATATTTTGAGCGCATAAAAGATAGGTTTTATACAACTACTTGATAAATATGATATAATAATTATAATCTAATTATAGTATAAATATATTTCATTTAATTTACATTTATAAACATGAAAAAATAGAAGGATCATTTATGCATAAATACGATCCACTGTTTCCCTGAATGGTGCATTTTAATTCCTATCTCCATATCTTATGGATTATTATTAAAACATATATAAAGAATATATATTATATTGAAATAATGTATTAAATTATTGATATGATGGAATCATGGTGAAATTAATTGGATCGAATATAAAAAGTTAAAAAATACCCGACAAACTGGGCAAGTAACACCTAAAATAGTAAAAATAATGAACGATTATTAACAAACAGGTAATATGATATTATAATAAGTTAATATGTGATATTATAAATATTTTTATGGTTATGGTATAAGTTATTGACTTATTTAAAACTATTATATATTAATTTAAAGGATGTTAACTTGAAAGAAAATGCATGTTAAGGGACTCTTATCTCACTTTTCTTTCTTTGAGGCACACACCATTTTCACTGCTTACTTATTTTTTGTTGTGTTTATAATGACCAATTTTGATATATTACATCATGAATTGTTTTATATTGATTTTATTTAAATTATCATTTGATGTTATCTCTTTCATGGAGATTATGATTCAAAAGTTACTAAGTGGTAAGGGACTTCATCTTAATTTCCATTATTTGAGACATACTTTATTATTATGCACCTAATTTCTTATATATGATATACATAATAATAATTTGAAATGTAATATTATGATTCATTAATTATTTTTGATATTTTTAGTTTCAATATGAATTATTTAATCTATTGAGATATTAAATAAGTGTTACCAAGTGGAAAAAAATTTCACAACCTAATTTTTTCATAGGGTTATATTACTTCCTCATTATCTTTAATATTCTATGTTTATGCATGTAATAAGTTTTTCGATATATTATTGTATATAAACTTGTTTTGTGTGTATTTACATTTGAATCACATAATATATTTATTAATTGATGGTAACATCGATGTTATGGTATTTTCAGGGTTTTACTTCACAATCTCATTTTTCTTAGGATTATTTACACATGAATTTTCATGAGAGGAAAGTATTGGATCATTGTTAAATTTTTTTTAATTTTATTATCATCTGGTTGTTCATAAAATTTCCCAATTAATAGTACCATTTTACACTCCTAATTACTATTTTTTGGAAAATATTTTATATAAAAACCGAATTTATATATCTCTCTAGTCTGAGAACTTATTTTCTTAAAGAAAATCATATTTTCTAAAAGGTTTTTCAAAAACTTTTTTTACCATTCCAATTTTATTTATTAAATATATTAACCATTTTTTTATTTTAAAAATTTTTTCAAACGAATCTAATTGTGACTTTCTAAATAAGGCACTTTTGTAACTTTTTTAACTTGAAAAAATAATGTAATTTTTACCTTGAATGACATGTATGGATTTACCGACCATAATTTATTAAATGATTCCACTGTAATTTAAAAAGTTTACTTTTTAAATAAAATATTTTCAAAAATAAATTTTCAAAGAAAATGAGTTTTAAATTGTTTTAAAAATTAAAAGAATATTTTTGTCAAGAATGTTTTTAAAACTTCTTTTTATAGTATTTATATTTATTAATGAAAAAAATCGTTATTTTACTGCACTTAGGATATGTTTTTTGATTCCGTACTTATTATTATTTTATATAGTTTGTGATTACTTTGACCAAGTATAGTACTGACATTCAGTACCTTGATTTCTTTATTATCCCCTTTAAATATTAAATTTCCTATAATATTAAATTTCCCCAAAATATCTTTATCACTTATCATGGATATTATTATCGACTAAATCATATAAAATTTTCACATATAGTGTTTACATTTAATGTTATTTGATATCTAGGGAAATATAGATAAATAAACATTGTTTACTCATTGTAGACACGTGATAAGGTACAATATTCACGAATTAAATAAATTATTCTGTATATGAGGAATGATTTGGGCATGTATGACATGGGAAGGCCCCAGATATTGATATCCCCTCATTGCATCTATATTCTGATGTGATGAACTAGTTGGCTAGCCTAATCTAATGTATATTTTCACTAATTATGTTATAAACCATCTTGTGAAAGTTCTTGGTAGTAATGGTACCATGCACCTTTGAAACATGGTTCCCAATAATTAAAAATTTTCTTTATTTTGATTCAGTTATTATTATCGATGATATTTTTACTATAAAATAATATATATATGCATTTTATTTTTATTTTATTAATTAAATGGCCTGATTTTTAGTTATTTACTTTCCCATATTGATTATTCATTATCCATTAATTTTACATGGCATGTATATTCATTTATTTACCTTTATATATTGATTATGCCTTATCTAGTTATTTTACAAAGAATGTGTGTCCAGTTTTTACCAATCCTTGTCGATCATTCTAATTGATTCATTATTACTTCCTCTATGATTCAATCTTATAGAGCATTTGATCTCACCCTTATTTTTTTTCCTTTACCCAAGAATCCAAGAATTATAATAAAAAAGATATCTAAGGATATGATAAGTGGGAATACAATTATCATTGAAATAAAACTATTATGTTGTAATTATTGTATTCATTTGTAAAACATGAATCATATATATAGATACTTTACCAAGACTACCAAACCGATATGACCTTCAAAATTTGATTCCATATAATCTTTCCGATGTAAGGGTAGTAGACATAATATGTAGGTTTTCTTGGGTCGGGTCACTATAGTTGATATCATAGGATGTTTAGTATAAACCTTGAGAACTATATTTTGGAAAAAATTAGGTAACCTAACCCTAAGATAGAATTTGAGAATAATTATATAAGAACATCCTTGAATTTTGATAAGGTAGATTTATGTGGGATTTCCTAGAAATAAATCCCTTTCTGGATATTACATGTGGATGTGGTTCTAGAACAGATGTACCTAGGGGTAACAACATTGAAAATGTGTGTCAGGCCTAAATCGAGCATAACCTAGTACATGAAAATAGGCCTTACTATGCATCTAGTTTAACACTCCTGGGATATATACATTGTAATGCCCTGACCCTAGAATCCAGGAGTCGGTGCATTATTACATAACATTGGCATGATTACAAGGAATCATGTCTCAAATGACTGATCAGTTTAGTAGACGTGGAAACAAGATACATATATAAGTTCAACACTACAACTTGAAAAGAAAAATGAAACTAATTTATTCCATTAGAAACATCCAAGCTTCTAAGATTATTCCTGCATGTCACTCATAAATAACTTCTTCATATCCTAGGAAAATGAATCACGAGAAAGGGGTGAGCTCATATGCTTAGTAAGAGTAAGCAATATAGTGGAAGATAACATAAACATTAAGCATAGTGAATAATTGAAAACACATGACTTTACAAATAATAAACACGAACACTTTATGGAAGAAGTATGAGCTAAGTAAATAATTCCATAATAAAACATAGTCATGGGTATTATACTAGTCAAATAATGACATGAAATATCAATATCTAATCTCATAATGATGGAATGCATAATTCCAGACATCATAACCACATAGTCAAGGCCTTGTTCCAGGACTTCTAATAAGATTTTTTCAAGGCCTTGTGCCAAGACACTAGTTTGTCTCACGAGACCTACCGATGCATCGAGGAGCTATAGTGGGCTCCCCCTGTCATGTAGTAAGTCTAATGCATTGATTATATGAAATGTTTGAAACATAACATAAACATTCATATTGATACTAGCATACGAAATATCAACAATTTATCCACAAATCATGAATGGTATAAAAATTGCACATCTATAGTCAAACATAAAAAATTCAATACAATATGGAAGGTTTTATTGTAACAGATTAAACTCAATTGAGAAAAATGAAGGATATTGTTATAGATGAAAATAATCATCAAAACTATTTGAGAGAAATATCCACCTTTTTCTTGAAAACATTTAAAAGTCACACTATTTGTCAAGAAGCCGTTAAAAAATAGATTTTTGAATCAAAGTTTCCCATTCCACTTTGAATATTTTAAAATGAATTTTTGTTTTAAATCATTAATGTCCATATAAATAAATCCTTAAAACCATTTTTAAAACATGGACAATAATGAGAAAGATTTAGAATAATAAAATTTTAAAACATTTAAAATGATATTTTTGTTTGAGTTCCTAACCAAATGAGAGACGCATGAATACAAATAATTGAGGTAATAAAAACATTATAATATCTTTAGAATAAATGATCTCATTATATAATATGTCAAAGGATATTATATACACTAAATAAAATTGAATTAGTCCATAACAACAAATAAGTCTCAAAGGAATGTAAATTGACATGAAATCCCTTATAAAGACAGTATCTTTCGGTAAAGGATAAATAGATGAAATAATTATATGTGAAAAATATAAATACACTCAATATGATTGGATATTCAGTGTAAATAAATCAGAGGAAATTCACACATATTCGTGTAAAAACAACACCAATGACTTGGATGTTTAACTCAATGAATGGAAATTGAGTTAAGATCATGTTTATATCAATGAATTGGGAAATTTTTAATGGAGTGATTATGTGTATCAAAATTATATCCACAAAAAGGGGAGTGGAAATTACTACATAAATAATAAATAGTTATTCCACACATAATCTTGGAGTAAAATAATCAATGAATTATGTGTAAACCCACTGAGTGGAAATTGAAATTTGAAATTCCCTTACCGATTTGGTAACTTATGAAAGATAAAACCCATGAAAGAAGGATCATAAAATGAAGATGTAAATACCCATAAATTAAAGTATATTACACCAAGAATATAATCATGGATAGTACATACTCCACAAAAAAGTAAATAGTGGCCAATATAACATGAATCTCACAGGAATAAAAAGTGAGATGAAAACCCCTTACTTCATTGTAATCAATCGAGTCGTATGACCAAAATTTAATAACCCCTAAATTAATCACAAAATACCATGAATATAAATAGAATCATGATAATATATATCAAATGGCAGTACACAATACACCACATCCAATAAATAATTGGTGAACAGTGGAAATCTCACAGAATTAAAAGTGAGATAAGAAACCCCTTACCTCAAGTCTGAATTTCCTTGTATGTTCCTTGTTCGTCCTGAATAATAAACATAAGTTAATTTATAATTTATTAATAACATTTTTAAATTTTATTATTCATTTTATATAACTTATTACCTTGCTATAAAAATCAGTTAATTATTATATTTCATATTGGATATTTTATCGATGTTCGGAACATGAGTAAAAAATGAACTTGTTATAATTACAATTTTTCTATATGGTAAAAATTCCATTATCTAAAAAATTATATACATGATTTAGATATCATATATATATATATATTATATCCAGTATATATATATATATTTATTTATAATAGTACATAACATTTTGAGATAAGAAATTAAAAGTACCGTTCATGGAGATGGTAAGCCGTACGTACGCATGAACGCTACTTTCATTTCTATTTTGTATTTTAATGGAATTAAAACATAATGATACATAGGTATATTATAATTCCAGTATAATATCATATATAATATCAGTTATTCCATCCTTTATACATCCTATATAAGGCATTGACGAGTCATATCATTTTGAGGGGGCGGTAGTCCACACTTCCTCAAATGAAATTATCGCGTTTTACCCATCATAGAAACCATAAAATAATGATATAAATGGAAAATACATAAGAATAAAGAAACAATATAACTAATATATATCATATATAAATAAAGTACTATCTTAATGGCCACTATGATAGGCGGTAGGAGATATTTGAACAATCATCATTTCGTGAGCCGTTAGTTTGTCATCCACAGAAACAGTATGTTCTTCACCCATTATATGGAGGTGTGTGTATGTGTAGTTCAATTGATTCTAATAAAAAAAATCCTAGTATATTTAGGATGTAGTTTTTTTATTAAATAAACTAATAAAAAAATTTTAGGGGGTTGGAGAAGTAAAATAATACAAAATAAAACAAAATAATTTAAGATAAAGTGTTACCTTTAATTTGGGTAACTTCCTTTGGTTTGAACCAAAAGGACTTCTTGAAGTGCCTTCTGCATGAGCAAAGGCTTCTAGAAGGAATAGGGGGGATCTTGAGATATTACTTTGGTAGGGTTTGGACGAGCCAAGGGGATTGAGAGGTGTTTGTCATGGGTTAGAAGTGGTGTCATTTTATAAGGGCGAGGAGGGGCTTTTTAAGAAAGTGTGAAACTATTATTTTAGTATATAGTGATATTCAGTTTATAAAGGCACTAAACTAATTAACATAGAATATAAGATGAATCATGGTCGAAATAAAATCATCTAATAATAATTGGACATGTTTTGAATATTATTTTAATATTAATAATCACTTTTATTTAAATTATTTATTAATGATGTAAATACTACATCATTATTGTGTCATAAATAACATACTTTATTTGATGTATAAAAATTATAAAATAATTAACATAATGTAAGAAATACATTTAGATTTAAAATGATCAATTATAGTCTAAAATATGACTTATATAACTCCATGTAAAAATTTATATACTAAAAGATATTTCTTAATGTCATTTTTTACTTTACTTTTAGTTAATTAAAATAAAGTGTCATTATCATTCATAAGTGGCTACATGGGGTCACAAAATCGACCCAAGGAGTACCATGGTCAGCAATTACTCATCCAATAAGGTTAGAACAAGTTTTAAGGTTATTTTGTATTATTATAATATTCCTTTTACCTTAAATTACCCTATTTACCTTGAACCGTAGTAAATAAAAGTCAAAAGTTACTATTCACAAAAAAATTATTTTCATCTTGTTGAACCAAATTCTACATAATAATAACAACCATGTATCTCAGATTTTTGAAATTCAACTCACAGATGTGGTAAAATTTCATTTAAATGAAAATGTCGGATTTTTAACTACTAGTTAGTGGTTTCAATATTCATAAAAAATTAATGTTTTTCAGAAAAAAAAATTCAGCCTAAGATATATTTGATTTTCTGAACTCAAAAATGATATCTACTTTGCCAAATTCAAAACCTAGAAGTTGGTTAAATTAAATTTACATTAATTCTCGTTGTCCAAATGAACAACATGTTTTTAAGATACAATAACTATCAAAAGATCGACACTTGTTTATGTATAATTTCAAAGTGAAATTAATTACAATGACCAATATTGGATTAAAGGGTAAAAATATAGTCTAATTACAATTCAAAACCAATTTAAAATATAATATAACCATATAAATAAATTAGATTAAAACACAGTTTTGAATTAAAATACATTATTTCTCAATATTCATAAAAAAATGAATATTATTAGAAAAATACCAAAATTTCATCCAAAGTAAATTTTGATATCCTGATTCTAAATAAGAATTTTACATTCTCAAAATGAATATGTAAAAGGGTCAAATATTGGATTTAAAAAGGGTAATCCATTAAAAGATGGTAAAAATAATTTTTTTTGAAAAATATGTTTTTTCATCTAAAAAATTGAATTTTTTCTTATAATATATCTAAGAAACACATAGTACATAACTTAAAATTATATTAAGTATATAAAATTCAAAATATAGTTAATACTATTCATAACCGCTTTTGAACAGCTATTTTGGTCAGTAGAGGTGTGCTTGAACTCGGTGTTGCGTGTAGCGCAAGCTATTGAATTTGAAAAAATAACTTACTAAGAAATCTTGGGGTGTTACATTCTCCCCTACTTCAATAAATTGAATCCTTTCAATTTGAAATTGTTCTTCGAAAATAAAAGGTTAAAAATATAAAAATACCTTTGTGGAAAACCCACATCGGAAATTGTGTTAAGAAAATTTAGTCTCAATAAGAGGGAGAAGTAGATGAAAAAGTCACCACTAAATTATGATCTCGATTAGGAGAACATTAGTGGCAATTAGGGACACATAATTGGAGGAAAAACATAAATATCTATAGGGAGTGATTGTGGTCATCGGTCACAACAAATTGTAGAATTGAGGGCCTCAAAACCATCAATCTATGATGATTTAAAATATCATCGGTTCAAAAAAACATAAGGTATTAGGATAACACATTATTAGTTTTAAGACCCCATACCTAAAGTTTAAGAATTAATTTCTTCATATAATAAGAGTATAAAAAAATATATACTTGATAAGTAGAGTTCCATCCTTTAACAAATTCTTACCACAAACTTCTCATTCACTCTAAAAGATAAGTATTAAAGATGACTTGGTCGCACCAAAAGCACTAGAATCAACTTATAGAGAATCACATAATCCACAATGGATAAACTATATATTTCCCTTTTATTTAGAGATTATGAAAAACCAAAATGGTTAGTAGAATATCAGATGATCCTAAAAAAGGATAATACTTTTGGGGAAGAAACACTAATCTTAATTTCAATAATTAAACCAACAATACCCAATGTTAAATAAATAACATTTAATAAACAATTTATTAATTTTTTTAATATAATACAAACTTATATTTAATCCCAAAACTCAGAATAATTTTCTTATGTAGTTTTCTATGCTAAATTGTATCTCCAAATAATATCAAATACTCTTAAAGTCACATACTTAAAAGTAATTTACCTAATAAAATATTCTCTATGAGAGGTTAATTATTTCCATAAATATCCCAAATCAATATAAATCCACAATAAAAACATATGTTAAAAAACACCTTTACTCTTCAAATGAAATCTGATAGTATTCTATTATCCTTAGGCATATAGTATTCCGAATAGAGTGAACGTCTTCCAAAATAACATTTATCACTTAATCACCCAATCATTTCACTATACTAAGGAAATCTATTTGATAATACATAAGATCCCAAACAAACTGATTATTGATCAATAAAATCGTTTATGTAAAACGAATTAGTCACACTAACAAGGGACTTCACGTAGTCCAGTGGTAGGAGATAAATCACAATCGCACTGTGGTTGTGGGTTTGATTCCCACAGCTCTGTCTGACGCGATGGTTTTTCACATAGTCTACATGTTGTCCTTTTTCAAAAACTATATAACTTTATAATATTACCAAAAATGAGATAGATTACTCAAAATAACTATAACATAATTTCATAACAAATGTTATCTCATACCTCGCATTTTCATTCCAAAATTTAATAACATGTAATTTCCTCAAACTCAATGATAATATAAAACCAAATGGTTATTTATAACTATATACACAAGAGAAAAGACAATTCTTCCTCAAATATCATTTTCACATGAGAAACTGTAGTGTAACAAATACAAGAGAAAAGTCTTCCAAAGTAATCCCATCAACAAATAACACTAATACTTTTGAAACATTTCTCTATCCATTTATCTCAACATAGCTTCTTCCTTGACCAAGAGGATATCCTATAGAATAGGGCATTCACTCGGGTAATGGCCTTGTCCCTTAGATTTACAAAAAATGACTGTAAATGGATTCTTAGGACCATTTTTATTTCCTTCCATAGTACTCTTAATTTTTCCTCGGTAATTCTTTACTTTATTTCCTTCTTTCCCACACAAAAAACATTTCTTTGTTCTATTAAGACACCATCCTAGGTGTCTCCTTTTACATTTCCTGCATGATGGAAAATGAGTTTTCATTTATCCATGATCCTCACTGTTGGATCTCTTATCATTCACCACTTTTCTCTCCCTTGTTGAGTTCGAGAGTAGGATAATATATATGTTGTTGATCAAATTTTTTGAAAACTGATTCAGTATTAACACGATATCTTTTAAGACTGTCAACATTCTATTTTGTTGCTCATTTCCACCATCGTTCAAACCATGTACATCATGACCAATGTTACTATGACTTACTTGGAATCCTTCCATTGACTAAAACCAGAAAGAATTGTGTGAGTAATAATAGTCATAAAATCATTTGGATAATATCATGACACCCTATTTTAAATTTAAAACAACATAGGACTAACAAAGGTCATTTATTATCATCTTATATGAAAATCTTTCAAATCAGTTTGTAAAGAGAATGTAAATTATCCTCAGCATATCCCCCGAGAGTGTCGTAACCAAATGTGTAGCAAGGCCCATTGTAGTGTACCAGGATACCCCGGGTCAAGCCCGAAACTCCTTGTCATAGTTTTCAATCCTAGTTACATCTGTGCCAGAGCCACCTCTACCTACTCATATACAGAAAGGGATGTAATGCATGGAAAATACACAAAATATCTAAATTACCAAGACTATAAGAATTTCTTCTAGATTAAGCCTCAAAGTCTATCTTAGGGTAATGTGCTATAATCAGAGTTTATCTAAATCAAGATTCCTAGGTTTGTACAAAACTTCCTCTGATACCAACTATAATTCCCTAACCTCAAAATCCAGGAGCTGGTGCATTATTAAATAACATTGGCATGATTACAAGGAATCAAGTCATGAAGGACCGATCAGTTTAGTAGTATTGGAAACAAGATACAAACATAAGTTCAACACTACAACTTTAAAAGAAAAACAACTCAAATTTATTCCATTAGAAACATCCAAGATTCCTAGATTATTCCTAAATGTCACTCATAACTAACTTCATCATATCCAGGGGAAATGAAACATGATAATGTGGTGATCTCAAAATCTCAGTAAGAGTAAGAAATACAGCAGAAGACAAGATAAACATTAGGCATGGTGAATAATTGAAAACACCTAACTTTACAAATAATAAACATGAACACTTTATGGAAGGAATATGAGCTGAGTAAATAATGCCATAATAAAACATAGTCATGGGTATTGTACTAGTTGAATAACCACATGAAATATCGAAATCTAATCTCATAATGATGGAATTCATAATGTCAAACATCATAACCACATAGTCAAGTCATTGGTCCAAGACTACAAATAAGATTTTGTCAACGCCTTGTGCCAAGACACTAGTTTGTCTCATGAGACCTACCGATGCATCGAGGAGTTATAGTGAGCTGCACTTGTCACTTACTAAGTCCAATGCATTCCTCATATGAAAATTTTGAAACATAATATAATGATTTGAATTAAAACTAACATACCAAATGTCAATACTTTATCCACAAACCATGAATGGTATAAAAATTGCACATCCATAGTCAAACATAATTCATTCAATACAATATAAAAGATTTTATTTTAGTAGATAAACGTCAATTGAGAATAATGAAGCATATTTACATAGATGAAAATAATCATCAAAACTATTTGATAGAAATATCCCCCTTTTTCTTGAAAACATTTAAAAGTTACACTATTTGTCAAGAATCCGTTTAAAAATAAATTTTTGAATCAAAGTGTACTATACCACTTTGAAACTTTAAAAAGGAATATTAATTTTAAACCATTAATTTAAATATAAATTAATCCTTAAAACCATTTTTAAAACAAGGACATTAATGAGAAATATTTTGAAGAATAAAATTTTAAAATATTTAAAATGTTATTTTAGTTAGAGTTCCTAACCAAATGAGAGACGATGGAATACAAACAATTGAGGTAATAAAATCATTATAATATCTTAAGAATAAAGGATTTCATTATAAAATATGTCAAAGGATACTATATACACCATATAAAATTGAATTGGTTCATAACAACAAATAAGTCTCAATGGAATGTAAATTGATATGAAATTCTTTATAAAGATAGTATCCTTTGGTAAAGGGTAAATGAATGAAATAATTATGTGTTAAAAATATAAATACACTAAATATGATTGGATATTCAGTGTAAATAAATCTTAATACATTCACACATATTCTTGTAAAAACAACACCAATGACTTGGATGTTTAACTCAATGAATAGAAATTAAGTTAAGATCATGTTTATATCAATGACGTGAGAAATTATCAATGGAGTGATTATGTGTGTCAAAAGTATATCCACACAAAGGGGAGTGGAAATTAATACATGAATAATAAATAGTTATTCCACACATAATCTTGATGTAAAATAATCAATGAAGTATGTGTAAACCCATTGAGTGGAAATTGAAATTTGAAATTCTCTTACCGATTTGGTAACTTATAAAACATACAACCCATGAAAGAAGGATCATACAATGAAGATGTAAATACCCATAAATTAAATTATATTACACCAAGAATACAATAATGTACAGTACATATTCCACACAAAAGGAAACAGTGGCCAATATATCATGAATCTCACAGGAATAAAAAGTCAAGATGGAAACACCTTACTTCGTTGTAGTCAATCAAGTCGTCTGACCAAAAGTTAATAACCAACAAATTAATCACATAATACCATGAATATAAAGAGAATCATGATAATATATATCATATGGAAGTACACAATACAGCACATCAAATAAATAAGTGGTGAATAATGGAAATATCACAGAATTAAAAGTGAGATAAGAAACCCCTTACCTCAAGTCCGACTTGCCTTGTATGTTCCGTGTTCGTCTTGAATAACAAACTTAAGTTAATTTATACTTGATTAAGAAATTTTTTAAATTTTATTGTTCATTTTATATCACTTACTACTTTTCTATAACAATTAGTTTATTATTTGAGTTCATATTGGATATTTTATCGATGTTCAGAACTTGTGTGAAAAATGAACTTGTTATAATTACAATTTTTCCATGTGGTAAAAAGTACATTATCTACAGAATGATATACATGATTTAGATAATATATATATATATATATATATTATATCCAGTATATATATCTATTAATAACAGAACATAACATTTGGAGATATGAAATGAAATTTACCGTTCATGGAGACGGTAAGTCGGACGTACGCTTGAACACTACTTTCATTTCTTTTTTGAATTTTAAAGGAATTAAAACATAATGATATATATTTATATTATAATTATAGTATAATATCATTTATTAAATCCTTTATACATCCCACATAAGGCATTAAAGAGTCATATCATTTTTGAGGGGGCGGTAGTACGCACTTCCTCAAATGAAATTATCACGTTTTACCCATCATGAAAACCATAGAATAATGATATAAATGGAAATACAGAAGAATAAAGAAAACATAAACATAATATATATATCATATTTAAATATAGTTCCATCTTAATGGCCACCATGAGAGGTGGTAGGAGATAATCGAAAAATCATCGATTCGTGAGGCATTAGTTTTCAATCCACAGAAACAATATGTTCTTCACCCATTAGATGGAGGTGTGTGTAAGTATAGTTCAAATCCATCTCATAAAAATATCCTAGTATATTTAGGATACTGGTTTTGTTATAAAATAAATTATTAAAAAGTGTTTAGGGGGTTGGTGAGGTAAAATAAAATAAAATAAAACAAAAGAATTTAAGACAATGTGTTACCTTTAATTTGGGTAACTTCCTTTGGTTTGAACAGAACAAACTTCTTAAAGTGCCTTATTCCTAAGGTAAGGCTTATATGAGGAAGAGTGGGATATTGGGAGATTATTTATTCAGGTTTTGGATGATCCATGGGGCTTGAGAGGTGTGTGTAATGTGTTATAAGTGGTGTCATTTTATATGGGTAGGAGGGGCTCTTTATGAAAGTGTAAAAATATTATTTTATTATATAGTTATATTTGGTTTATAAAGGTCCAAAACTAATTAAAGTCGAATATAAGATGCCTCATGGTCGAAATAAAATTATCCAATAATAATTGGATAAGTTTTGGATATTATTGTAATATTAATAATCATATTTATTTAAATCATTTATTAATGAGGTAAATACTACATCATTATTGTGTCATAAATAATTTAATTTATTTGATGTCTAAAAATTATAAAAAAATCACCATAATGTTGGAAATATTTTTATATTTTCAATGATTATTTATATTTGAAAATATGACTTATATAACCCCATGTAAAAAATTATATAATAAAAGATATTTTTTAATGTCATTTTTGTCTTTACTTTATGTTAATTAAAATAAATTGTTATTATCATTATTAAGTGGCTCCATGGGGTCCCAAAATACACCCAAGGATTCCCATGGTAGGCCATGACTCATCGAATAAGTTTAGGACGAGTGTTAATGTAATTTTGTATTATTATAATATTCTTTTTACCTTGAATTACCCTATTTACCTTTAAACACGGTAAATAAAAGTCAGAAGTGACTATTAACCAAACATTATTTTCGCCTTATTGAACCAAATTTATTCTTAATAATAACAACCATGTATCAAATATTTTATAAATTCAATTTAGAGAAGCAGGAAAATTTCATTTAAATGAAAAAGTCGGATTTTTAACTACTACTTAGTGGTTTCACTATTCATCAAAAATTGAAGTTTTTAAGAAAACTACCCAAAATTCATCCTAAGATATATTTTACATTCAGAATTCAAAAAAAGATGTCTATTTTACCAAATTAAAACCATAGAAGTTGGAATAATTAATTTAAAATTAATTCCTGTTGTCAAAACAAACAACCTGTTTTTAAGAAACCATAACTATCAAAAGATTGACACTTGTTTATGTATAATTTCACTGTGAAATTAATTCCAATGACCAAAATTGGATTAAAGGGTAAATATATAATCTAATAAAACTTCAAATCCAATTTAAAATATAATCTAACCATATAAACAAATTATATTCAAAGGAAGTTTTGAATTAAAATATATTATTTCTCACTATTCATAAAAAATGAATATTATTAGAAAAATACCAAAATTTCATCCAAAGTAAATTTTGATGTCTTGATTCAAAATAAGAATTTTATTGTGTCAAAATCAGTATTTAAAAGGGTCAAATATTTGATTTAAAAAGGGTTTTCCATTAAAAGGTGGTAAAATTGATTTTTTTTGAAAAATACATTTTTTATCTGAAAAATTGAATTTGTTCTTATAATATGTATAAAAAACACATAATACATAATATAAAACTATATAAAGTATATAAAATTAAAAATTCAATTAATATTATTCATAATCGCTTTTGAATGACTAGTTTGGTATGTCGGGGTTCGCTCGAACTCAGTGTTGCGTGTAGTGCAAGTTATTGAATTTAAAGAAAATAACTTACTATAAAATCTTAGGGTGTTACATACTTGGTATAGTTCATATTTTTTTACAAACCATTATGAAGTATTTTAATAGAATGAATTCCATAGGTTAATACTTTTACCAAGGAACAAATTACGTTGATATAAAATTGTTAAAGTATTTGTTAGGATTATATAATTATATTGTATATGTATTTTTATGAATAATTTTATATTTTTAGAAATCATGAAACTTCTAAGGATTGAATACAATTTTATAATTATATATGTCTTCATTAATTTAATAGGGATGGACACCATCATGGGATTATTATATTATTGTTAACAATAAGTCCAAATTATTAAACATCTCTTCAAGTTTTACGTGATTGAGGATACTTTGAATGAAATTTCGTGCAATACAACTCATTATTTTAATATTTTTTTAGTGGAAACTCTATTTGAAGAATACTTCCCCTACATTTTAGAAACAACTTATTAAATATATTGATAACCTTTAGTGTTATTATGATCATTAATTACATAGTAATAATAGTAAAATAATATTTTTAGGATTTGAAAAAAATATTGTATTGAAAACCATAATGAAAAGGTTATTTAATAAGTAAATTTCAAGGATTACCAAATTATTATTTTTTAAATTGTATTAATATAGTTTATAAAAAGGAGATCTTATATATCAGGTGAAAACACATTAAATCTTTCATGGTGGTGGGGCTTTAACCCATGACTGAAGGATGATAAGGGTTTTGCATCTACCATTGGCCAATGTGATATCCTAGTCATGGTGTAATTATTTGTAGTCAAAAAATTTGAAGAATAAATATTAATAATGAACCAGTAGTGTTACTTATTAGGTTCAGAGATTAATTTACTAACCATATTGCTTTTGAAAAAAGAGTTTGAGAAAAATATTATGACTTGTTTTATGGGTATTGTGATCCGTTAAAAGGAAATTTTAGTGCTTCAGAAAAGGGGTTGATTCTCGGATATCCATTTAATGAAGTAAGGGTTGAATTAGAATTTGATCAGAGAAAAACCAAAAGATGGATTTGTTCATATGAAATTGAAACCTATCAAGTAATTATATTTCCTTATATTCTTGGTCAATGAAATAATTCCTAAACATTAGGAAAAGAATATTAATTTTTTTTCACAATACCTTTTTTTTGAACTGATAGCCTTTTTAATCATCATTTATTTTTGAATTTGAACCCCTAAAATTTCTATTGATCATTCAACTGTTTGTGATTGATGACCTCAATCACTTCCTATAAATATTTATGCTTTTACTCTATAATGACATGAAAATTTTGAATGATAATTGTTTCCTGATTTTTTATCTTATATTACTCACAACAAAACCATTTTTAATGAAGTGAATATAAAGGGAAATTTGACCATATGGATTCAATCATTATATAACCATTGGAAAAATTACCATTGTTAACTATACTCTTGGTAATAATTTTATCATTCTCATTTGATTTTATAAGTAAAGTTTTTGACAAATGATAATTGATATAGAAAGAAGATTTGAAGGACTCAACTAGTAGAGTCATACCGTTTGAATCAAATTTGTCAGATATTCGGAGGGATGTATCATCCATAGGTTTTTTCCTTTGACCAAGACCAATATGAGATTTAACAAGTGAATCTTGAACAAAATCACCTATGGGAGAAGTTCCAGTTAGTGGAGATTTTTACTTAGTTGATGTTAGCCAAGACACCTCCTAAAACTACCACCATTACACACCTTACTCTTAGGGAGTATGTGGGTATAATGTGGGGTTATGTGTTGAGGCATTGGTTACTTGTAAATCCATTTTATAAATAAAAATTTTATTCAATCAATTATATTTTAAAATTTTTTTTTCTTAATACAATTGAGATGGAATATGATAAATCGATTTTTCAGAAAAAATTATACTTTTCATAAAGATATAAATTATTATAATAAACTAAGTTATTATTAATAATGTTTATTTTAGTTAAATTGTATGATAAAAACTCTCTTATTTTGAAATAAATGATAAAATAATTTTATTTTTTACAGGTGTAAAAAATTTTACTATGCACTTTTAATCCGCTATTATTTTTAATAAATAATGTTTTTATATTTAAAAGTTAAATTATGATTTTTATAGAATTACTATGATAAAATAATTATCATTTTTGAAATAATCATGTTGAAATTAGGTTAGGGTGAATATTATAGAATTTTTAAAAATACATTAGTTTTTTATGAATAGTAAAAATATGGTTTTGTTTTCTTAGTACGTTTAATTAATTCATAATTATACCACACTGAAGTAATATGTAATATAAAATTTTGGTCAAATATTTTGTCTCAAAATATCATATTAGTTTTCACAAGTTTCATATACCATGGGCAGGACCACAGTTTTGCATTTTCCACTACCTAGGTGTCCACGGGAATTAATAAACAAATCCTTCAATTTTGAAATAAATACCCACCAATTTATCTATTTCATATAAATTACAATTCATACTCCAATAAGATATGATATTTTTACCTCCCCAGGTGTCCTCCCAAGGAGTCCTCAATCCCCCCAATGTCCCGATCCTCATGTTTTTGGATCAACTATTCTAGGTAAGGGAATCTGAACTTCTCTTTTCCTATCAAGTTTTCTTTTTATGTGGCATGTCTTTAAAATTTCCAAAACATTTTAATATACCATTTTATTCTATTCCTTCACTATATTATTAGTATTTTTTTCTGTGATAACATTTTTCCTCACTTTTTACTATTGTCTAAAACTATGTTTTATACCCGTTTTGTTGTCGGATTTTCTTCTCAAAATTTATCTCATTTTCACAAGAAATTACAACTTTTTTATTTATGTGAATAAAAAAACATATATTATTTACAGATGTATCAAGAAATAAGTAAATATTATTTATTTTATTCTGTAATTTAGATATATAAAACCATAATTCCCTTTTATGGGGTTAAATGACCTAAATATATTGTATTTTAGAACTTTTTTTAAAACACCATGATTTTTATGTGAAACCCATTTCTTTTATTCTACAAAGTTTATTTATAAAATGTTCTATTAATATATATGTGTATCACATTAATTAATACATATCAAGGGGTTTCCATGATATTTCTCTAATGCACTAGGTAAAGAATTTGATATCAAGAGATGATAAGTTTCATGTTACCTTGGTGAATAACCATGATAATTTTTTTAACACCTCGGTGAAAAACCTTGGTGATTTGTTTATGAATCAGTAATTTAAATATTTTAGCCACATTTCCATGTTATTATTAATTTTATTATTACTATGATATACCACTTTATCATGCCTTTATGATAATCCTCATGTTCATATTGATTTTTCCTCAATATCACATATAAAATGCCTCCATTATTTTCCCTTACCGGGACTTTTTATCTCCCTTTCCATTGATATATGTCCCCAGGTTGTGAGATGTGATAAATGTACTTAGGGTGAATCTTTTAAGAAGACTTCCAAGTGGATTATAATATTTTTTTATGTTTCCATGTATTATTAACCTTGTTTCCATGAAAATAAACTTTAAAATATGCTATGTTTTGTACAATGTAATGGAAAGATTATGTAATAAAAAAAAAGGGATTCCATAGTTGGTATAAAAGGATTGTTTATTTATTTGTGAAAATTATAATTTTTAAATAGTTAGGAAGAGCCTTATAGAAATTTTTAAATATAGGAAAACATCTTGGTATTCTGGTGAATTATTAAGTATGTGGTTTGTAAGAAAATAAATCCGTGGCTGGATATGAACAAGTGGATGTGGTACTGGAACATATGTAACTAAGGGTAAAATCTCTGACGAAGTTCATCGAGCTTGACTCAGAGTAAAACGGTATCTAAACATGGGCATTATTATGCACCTGGTTTTACAATCTAGGGGGCATTTGTTTCGTCAATCATAAGATTTTATGAACCATTATGAATGATTCATAGAAAATTTAATTATTTTTAATGAGTAACATATTTAAGAAAAATGTTTTAGGTCATAAACATATTCTATAATTATAATATTATTAAAATAAATACATTTCTCTTATGGTTTCTTATTTTAAAAAATATATTTAAATAGGAGAAACTATGTAAATGGTGAGTTCAATGGATGAAGCGCTGATGACCCTCTGATGGAAACCAGAATGGAAAAATTCATGAGAATAATAAATCAATTGACCCAAGATATGAGAAACAACTTGAAACAATATGAGAAACCACATTCAACATAAGAGAAAACTTTATTTTTATTTCATTATGCATCATCTACAACCTTGTGTGTGTGAAACTACCAACACATTGATTTCTAAACAATGGATAAACTATATAGAAAATATCATAGATGTACTATGTTATTTGGAATAAGGGAAAGTCACCCTAGTTGTGTACCACATAGAGGGAGAAGCTAATTAGTGGTGGAAACTGATTAAAAACATGATGAAAAGAAGGGAAACTAGAGTAATGGAGTGGGAAGAGTTCATGGGAGACTTTTAAAAAAACATTTCTTATATTCAATGAGAATGAAAATTGAGATGGATTTCCTTGAGCTAAAATAGAAGTAAAATGAACATTTGGGAATCTATGATATGATATTTAAAAGGATTTATTTCTACACCTATATTTTTTCATGGATCCTAATGGAAAGTTTGATAGGTTATTTGGTGTAATAAGACCCCATTTGTAGAAGAATCTATCCAATGAAGACATTGATAGCTATGAGGGGATATTGAGAAGTACTATGAAGGTTGAATTTGAGTTAGGAGAGATTTAGTGGTCCCATAGATCAAATTAAAAGTAGATATCAATGGTTCCAAGAATTGGGAGTAAAATATATCATAGAATAGGAGGAAAACTAGTGAAACTTTCCCCATGAAACAAATTTGGAAAGAAGAATTTGGTGAATTGTTTTCATGGAGGTGGGAAATGTTACAAGTGTGGAAGAGATGGACATATTGCTCAAAAATATTATAATGAGATGAAGACTCAAATTCTCAACACTAAAGATAAAGGTAATATGGTGTAGGCCTAGACTGAAGTCTAATGTTTAAAATGTGGATAGCTTGGAAACTTTTCCAATCACTATCCAAATTTTATGTTAATGGAGGGGAATCACCATCAACCTCAGAAAAGGCCAAGGGAGAAAGCATAGGAATTTTCTATCAAAAAAGATAAAGTTAAAGCACCAAATTATGTGTTAACAGGTACTCTCATTGTTCTCTTAAATATAGAAAGTACTTTTTTTTAATTATGGTTCTATGCATTCCTTTATTTTCTTTAAGTTTGAAAAGAACATATAATCAATAATTGAACTACTATAAGTATAGTTATCATTCAATAATATTTTAGGGGTTATCCAAGTATCAAAAATGTATATAAAATATAGTATTTAATTTTGAAATAATAATCTCATCGAAATTTTTTTAGTCATTTCCATGCGGTAATTCGACATCATACTAGGGATGTACCGACTCTTAAAGTATAATGCTAAAATCAACTATCGAAGAAAGGACATCTCATTAGTCTTTAATGGAAAACCTATAAATGATTTCAAAGGAGAGATATCCTGACCCTAGATTTTTATAGAAAATTCCCCCATAGCCTTATTTTTGGAAATTATTGGTTAAGATGAATAATAGAATTAACATATATTAATTAAGATTTTCCTACTATTTAATAATACATTAATATATTTTTAGAGGAGTTACTGGGACCTCCCCTAGAAATATGGGTAGATTTCTCCATTGTGCTCATGCCAAGTTCAAATCCAGTATCAAATACCCCGTATATAATGAAAAATGTGGAGCTGGAGGAATTAATGAAATAACTACAAGATCTTTTGGAGAAGGGGTTTTTCTGACCAAATGTGTCTCATTGGGGAGAACATATTCTCCTTGAGAAGAAGAAGTATGGATCAATAAAGATATGGATTGATTATTTAAAACTTAGGCGAACAAATTGAAGAAAAAGTACACTCTTCTAAGGATTGATGATTTATTTCACCAGCTTCATGATGCTCAATACTTATCCAAGATTGATCTTGGATCTAGTTTTCATCATTAGAGTGCAATAAATAATATATTCTAAAAAATTCCTTTTGATCAATATATAGGAATTATGAGTTTATTATTATTCCTTTTGGCTTGACTAATGATCCTACTACTTTTATGGATTTGATAAATTGAGTCTTTAAGGACTACCTTCATAACATTGTATTAGATTTTACTGATGATATTATAATATATTCAAAAAGTAATTAGGAGTATGAGGATTATCAAAAGGGTATATTATAAACTCATAGGAAATAGATGTTATTTGGAAAGTTAAAAAATATCAATTTTTGTTACAAAATGTTACTTTCTTGGGGAAAATTATAAACACTGAAGGAATTTAAGTTGACCCTTACAAGAAAATGATTTTGGAGGATTGAACTCATCTTACAATAGTAACTAAGATTCATACATTCCTTGGTTTAGAAGGATAATATATTTGGTTTGTGAAAAAAATTTCATGACTTTCATATAGACTAACCGAGTTTACTCGAAAAGGTTCCAAGTTCATCTTGATAATGGAGTGTGAAGAAAGTTTCCAAGAAATGAAGAAGAGAGTGGTCACTACACCAGTGTTAACTCTAAGCTCTATCAAAGCAGATTTTTTTAATTATCATATATGAAAGGTATTGAGTGTGTCCTCATGGAAAATGACAAGGTTATTGATTATGCATCTCGATAGTTAAATCCTCATGAATAGAATTATTCTATGCATGACATGGAGCTGGGTGTGGGTTTTTTATCTGATGATTTTGAGGGATTATCTTTATAGGGATAAATGTGATATATAAATAGACCACCAAATTTTGAAGTATATTTTCATGAAATGGAATTTAACAAGAGACATAGGATATGTTTGGAACTTATTAAATATTATGAGTCTTCAGTTCATTATCACCCTGGAAGAGCAAAAAATGTACCTGATGAATTAATTAGGAAAGACCTTGTTGTAATGGAAATGATGAGGATTCAAGGAGATTATTTGATTAAAGACCTATCAAAATTTTAATTGGGAATTTTAAGGTAGGGGACATCATCTACCCCATCAGAAATTATTTTTTAACCATCATTACTATAGAATATAATGAAATATCAAAGAGAATATCCTTTATTAGAGAATAATATAGAGGAAATGAAGAATGTGAAGTTTATTGAGTTAAATATTGACTAAGAAGGTGTATTGTAATTTCTTACAAGGCTATGTGTTCAGTCTATTCTAGAAAAAATAAGGTCCTTATGAATGAATCTCATAGATCTACGTTTTATATATATATCCTAGAGGCACTAAAGGTGAAGGGACCATCATGATCAATTTTGGTAGGATAACATGAAAAAGTAATTTGATGACTACACTACAAGGTGTCTGGTGTGTCAAAATGTGATGGCTAAGTGAAAACTTCTTAAAGTTGTAGTACAACCACTATCTATACTAACATGGATGTAGGAAAATATCACTATATACATTTTCACTGGTCTCCTCAGAACATCGAAAGAATAAAAATGTGTTATGGGTTATAGTGAAATGTATCACTAAGACCAGCCATTTTATTTATATCTGGGAAGACTGATCTCTAGATCAACATTACATGATTTATGAAAAGTAAGTGGTGAGGTTTCATTGAGTGACACTTTCAATCATATACGATCATGATATAAGGTTCACATCAATCTTTTGGGTAATTCTTCAACATGCTCTGAGCACTTATTTAAATTTCAGTACATCCAATCACACCAAAACTAATATATAATCTTAAAGGACTATTTAGACACTCAAATACATGTTGATGACATGCTCAATAGAAGTTAAAGGTGTATGGGATCAACATATCCCATTAACTAAGCTCCCACACAATCAGATATTCCATTATAGTATTCAAACAACACCCTATGATGTTATATATTGGAAGATATATAGAAATATAACTTTTTGGGATGATGTTTGTGAGAGAATGTTTCTTGGGTATGATCTTGTGCAAGAGAAGAAAAAAAGGTTAATTCCATCGAAAACCACAAAAGGGATTCTTAGATTCGACAGAAGGGATATATTGACAACCATTGAAAGGAATCAGAGTTTGATGTTAGCGATGAAGCCTTCCATTGAATTTCACATTAGAAGAGATTCTGGAGGTTCCGTAAAAAAGGGAAGATTTTGCCTAAGTACATTAAACCCTATGAACACCCTAATCTCATAGGATCAATGGCCTATCTAATTTCACTTCCTCCAAATATAGATCATGTTCATGATGTATTATATGTGTCCCTATTAAAAAAATACATACCTATCCCTTCACATGTACTGAGTTCTAAGATGGTAAAATTGGAACACGACCTATCTTCTAGGGAGTAGTCAGTGGAAAACTTGGACCGTAGATACATGGTTCAATGAAACCAGACTACCCATCTTGTCAAAGTGGTGCAGAGGAACCATAAATGTGACGTGGTGATGTGAGAACTAGAGGACATAATGAGGTAAAAGTACCCAAACCGTATATCAACATAAGAAATGAGTTGAAGTTTCAGGGATGAAATTTCTTAATAGGGGAAGAATCTAACAACCCAATTTTTTTGAATGATAATGGTTTATAGATTTTTTTTGTATCATATTATTCACAATAAATCCTTTTTATAATGAAGTAAATATGAAGGAAAATGTGACCATCAGGATTCAATTTTTATATGACCACTGGTCAATTATGACCACCGGAAAATATGACCATTGGGAACTATACTCATGATAATGATTTTAAAGTAATCATTAGAGTTTATAAGTAAACATTTTACAAAGAATAATTGATACTAACAAAAGAGTTGATGGCCTCAACTAGTAGAGTCATTCCATTTGAATCCCATTTTTATAGCTTAGGGAGGGAGGTATCATCAATCGAATTTTCCATTGACCAAGACCAAGATGCTTTTCAACAAGTGAATCTTCAAAAAAATCACCAATGAGAGAAGTTGAAGTAAGTGTGGATTACCGCTCAGTCGATGTTAGCCGAGACACCCCAAAAACTACCACCATTTCACACCTTACTCTTAGGTCGTATGAAGGTGTAATAAGGGGTTATGTGTTGAGGTCATAGTTACATGTAACTCCATTATATAAATAAAATTTGTATTCCATCAATTCAATTTTAAAAATTGATCTTCTTAATAAAATTGAGATGGAATTTAAAAAATTGATTTTTTTGGAAAAAATATTTCCTTTTCATAAAGACATAAATTATTATAATAAAATACGTTTTTATTAATAATTTCTATTTTAATGAATTGAAAAAAAATTATATAAAAATAAATTATTAAATAATTTTATCTTTTCAAGTGTTGGAAATTTTACAATGTATTTTCAATCCTCTATTATTTTTAATAAATAAGGATTTTTATATTTAAAGTTTAAAGAACTCATATTTAGAGAATTATTATGATAAAAAAATTATAATTTTTGAAATCATAAAATCCAAATTATGTTATAGTGAATTTATGATAATTTTCTAAAATACAACAGTTTTTATGAATAGTGAAATTAAATTTGGGTTTTTTCAGTATGTTCAATGACTTCATAATAATTTTAGAATGATCTAATAAGTAATAAAAAATTCAGGTATGGCCTTGTGGATTAAAATATCAAAATTGGTTTCCCAAGTGTCCTATACAATGTGAAAATACCATGTGCAATCCCATGTTTTTTTATTTAGCACTACCTAGGCGTCTAAGGAAATTAATAAACAAACCCTCCTATTTTCCTTTAAATAACCACCAATTTCTCCATTTATATTCACTCAAAATT
Organism: Viscum album; assembly: GCA_963277665.1. Taxonomy (NCBI): domain Eukaryota; kingdom Viridiplantae; phylum Streptophyta; class Magnoliopsida; order Santalales; family Viscaceae; genus Viscum; species Viscum album. The sequence goes on from OY728130.1 coordinate 412,639,772, forward strand.
ATTCTTCCTAGAATCTCTGATAAGCTTACCTCCAAATGAGACTTTACAAGGTGTCCCCAAGCCCCATGGTCCTGATCCTCATGTTTTTTATCTTTTCCTTTCATGTACCTTATTTATGTGGTATGTCATTCAAATTTCCAAAAAATCTTCCACTTTCAATTTTCTATCCCTTCAATGTATTAAGATTATTTTATGAATGGTATATCCTTGTCACCACTCTTTTTATTATCTTCTAAAAACATGTTTTATACCCAATATGATGGCAAATTGATTTCCAAAACTTTCTGTATTTATCTCAAGAAATTTCCCGTCATTTTATTTATGTGAATACCCAAACCTCTTTCTTTTATATGAGTATTCAAAAATATGTAAAAATTATTTATTTTATTATATAATTTACATACATAAACCCTAATTCACTTCTTGTGGGTTAAATTACATAAAAGTTTATCTTTATGCACTTTTTTTAAAACACCATGTTTTTTATATGAAGCACATATCTTTTATTCTAAACATGTTATTTATGGAATGATTTGTTTTTATATATGTTTTTTAAATTAATTAATACATATTAAGGGCTTTCATTGATATCACTCCAATTCATTGGGTGAATAATATAATCTCTAGAGATGAAATTTTTTGTGATACCTTGGTGAATAACCTTGGTAATGTTTATGACACCTCAATGATAAAACATTGTGATATGTTTAGGAATGTGTCATTTAAATATTGTGGCCTCATTTCCATGTTATTATTGTTATTATTATTATTATTAATTTAATATTTCTCATTCCATTATGATAATCCTCGGGTTTTTATTGAGTTTTCCTTAATATCAAATGTAAATTGTTTCCCTAATCTTCCCTTACCGGAACCTATGCTCAAAATTTACTTTGATGTATATACCCAAGTAATGAGATGAAATAGATATACTTACTATGAAACATCAAGAATAATTTTAAGTGTATTACAAGAATGTTTAATGTTTTCATGTATTATATACCTTGTTTCCAAGAAACTAAAATTTAAAAGATCTTATGTTTCGTATAATGTAATGAAAATTTTATGTAATAAAAAGGAGGGATTCCATATCTTCTATGTATGTATATCAACATTACACTAATGTTCCCCTACATAGATACATAGTTATATGTTAGTCCATGTGACCTCTGCACTTCCCATTCAATCTTTTATAGGGGATTTTTTATGATCCCTTCTCATGATATGGGATTAAACATAGAAAATATCAAACGATTTATTACCGAGGTTGTGTTTCAATTTTGGGGATGAAATTTATTTAAGGTGGGGAGAATGTAATGCCCCAAAATTATAAAGTAATAACATTGTTTTTTCTTCTAGAAATGGGGATGACCTTGTTTTTTTAAGGTTCAAACATTCCAATTAGTTTCTAACAGGTTTATTCATAGAACTGGAAACCTCCAATGATTCTATATCCATTTGGACCTACTTTCCAAAGGTAGGTGCCCATTAGTTGTGGAATGATGAGGCTTCAGAATTTTCATTGGTCGAGAGGATGGGAGGTCAGACTCCTCACACTTTTCAGGGGGGAATTGTTGTCTACTCCGAGACTCTCTTATAGATTTGAGTTATGTTCGTGAATCCTTATTAATTTACCAAGTATGAAAATGAGTTTTCCTTTAGATTTTACAATCATTGATTGATATGTATGAGATTTAGAGAATCTTATATATGTATTTTAGGTTCTCCATTGATAGAGAATCATCTGTATTTATTAGAGATTCTTAGTCAATGGTATCCTTCAATACTGTTGATTCTCCTTTCCATCACAAAGTCTAACGACTGAAAAAGGGAAATACCATAGTCCAAAGTGATTAAACCTTTGAAGAAAAATCAAAAATCGACAAATGCATGAAGAAGGATTTCTTCCCACTTGGGTCATGAAAGTTTCATCATGGTCGCACAAGTATACTTGTGCGCCGCATAATGGTCATGCAGGTTACTTGTGCGCCCTCTTTGATTTTCGCCCAGGGCCTCCATCAGCCTATAAATACCACTTATGGGCCCCCCATTTGACGATGGAAAAATTCAAAAACTCAGATTCGAGCTCCCAGCACCCTAGCCTCTTCTGGAAGTCTTTTTAACACTTCTAAGGTAATTTCTTACATAGAATGGAAGCTTTAAACAAGGGAAACAAGGCCTAAGTGGCTAGACCTTAAGGGAAATGGCCACACTTTCGCGCCGCCTTATCCCTTCAATAAAACATGTGAGCCACTATTTTGGAATCCTTTAGGGATAATACTAAGGGCTTGAGCCATGTCTCGCCCAAGTATTGCCCTAAGGGTTGACCATCACGCAAATACCCATGTGTCGCACAAGTATACTTGCACGACCAGGACATGCACGCCCATGAAGGACTTGCGCGCCTCTATCTTTTTGGGTGCCCCTCCTGCCTATTCAGTTGATTTCCTCAAATCCACCTCTCCTGTTCATAATTTAGCCTTCAGAACCCTCTTCAAGGTAATTTATGGCATGGTTCCTTTGTTTCCTTCCTTATCTGAAAGGAATTCTCTCGAACATTTTTCAAAACCTAATGATTTACATATCTTTATGTCACTAAGGTTAGAGATTTCATTCATTACAACTCATCCTTTAAAGATGAGAGTATTTTTAATATGGGACTCATTCTTAGGAGTAAGTCCTAATCTCAAAATCCCAAATTTGGGAATCCTCCTTAGGAGTAAGCCCCAAGTCCCCTAACATGGGCCTCCTTTTTAGGAGTAAGCCCCAGTCTTCAAGTTCCCTTAATTTTGGGCATCCTCCTAAGGAGTAAGCCCTAACCATAATTCTTTTAATATGGGCATCCTCCTTAGGAATAATCCCCAAGTTCCCAAAATCCAAATTCCCCTAACATGGGATTCCTTTCCAGGAGTAAGACCGAGTCATAATTCCCTTTAACCTGGGCCTCTTCTTTAAGAGTAAGCCCCTGTCATAATTTCTCTTAACCAGTCTTAATTTACTTTTTATTTGGGCTTCCTTCTCAGGAGTAAAACCCAATCATATGTCCTCTCTAATTTGGGCATCCTTCTCAGGATTAAGTCTTAAGTTAAGTATCCAAATCTCCATAAATCACATATACCTATATGGACCTTGTTCTTGGGTTTCTTCCCTGAAGTAAATCCTAATATTCATCTATCTGGGAAGTCATACATACATAAGCCCCACATCATTTCTTATAATTGCATCTTTCATGGTACAATTGTTTGGTTTTACCGATACCTATTGTTTCTCACACCGAGCATGACTCAGGTGAGCTTAGAGTGTAAAAGTAATTATGACATCTTTCTTTGAGCCATCCATCATGCATAAACCTCATATTTCCTTACTCGAACTACGTGGGATATGATTCCTTTTCTAAAGCAAAGGATACGTAGGTAGCCCTTCTGTGGGAATGATCCTAATTCTGAAATAATCTATATCCTTATGAATGACAATAAACTTCAAGTGCCCCACTGAGTTGCTTTAAAACTAGTATGGTTATCATAATGACTAAGATATTTATATATAATGTGTCAAAGGATACCATTTAATAAGAATATCTAACAAATAGAGATGATTCTATATCGATGAAAAACCTTGAATACATATAAAATATTCTCTAAATATCATACATATTAATCATTGATTGTCCGATTTAAAGGAAAGCTCATTTTCACACTTGGTAATTTAATAAGGATTTACGAAAATAATATAAATCTATAAAGAGAGTCCTAGAGTAGATAGAAATTCCCCTAAAAAAGGTGTGATGAGTCTGACCTCCCATCCTCTCAACTAATGAAAAATCTTAAGCCTCATTGATTTACAACTAATGAGCACCTACTTTTGGAAAGTGTGTCCAAATGGATATGGAATCATTGTATGTATCTAGTTCTATGAACAAACTTGTTAGAAACTACTTGGAATGATTGAACCGTAAATCAATAAGTTCATTCCCATTTCCAGAGGAAACAAAAAAATTTGAACCCGAAGTGAATCCTTAAGCAAGATAAAATGAGGTTTTACTTATTTGTTAGGCCCCTATTTAAACTCAATGAGAGTGCCAACAAAACAATCAATAAAATATGTGCTCATCCAAAAGATGTAGTGGCCGAACTTATCTTGATTATGTCTATTATATCAAACATTCACTCTTTTCCAGGATCTTCTGTGTTACAGAAATGGCTTCTCTTAATTTCACACATGTGAATGCCTCTGCTGTGAATACCTCTGTTGCTACTTCTGCTGGATCGTTTTCTGCTCTGAGGACGACATCACCTACTCAGAATCCTCAACGATGGGTATCAAATGCACTGGTTAAGGAATATCATAAAAAAGGTACTATTTCAACTCTGGAGGCTGATCGAAAAGCCCTCCAAGTCAACAGTTCACCCTCGTCGTCTGAACAGCGATGACCAGCAATAAAGAAGCAGGCGGTGCCAACCACCATCTCCAACCATTTCGGGCCATTATCCCCGGAACGCAACAACCATTCCCTCCCATATTTTGAGAAGGTGAATGAGAATGTCACTCAAGGTCTTAATTCAAGGAAACCAGAGTCCTTCCTGAGGGCTCCCACCAATAGTCGCCACCAGAATCATGCGGTAGTGCGCCCTCAACATGATAATGGTGTCATCTCTAGGCGCTCGGCTGAGGTTCTTCGAACCCAAGCAGGAAAGATGAACCACCAGAGGCGACAAACAATTAACAGTTAGCATGTTCTTATCTCTTACATCTTCAGAGATGTCCACCAACCTAACTTGGTGGCAGGCAATGAGCGGGCACACACACCTGTCCGTTTTAATTCCATTGTCCAGTAGACTCATCTGGCAGCAACATGCCATTCCTACCAGGCAATTCCGATGGAGTACTGTAGACAAGAAAATAAAAATATTTATAAATCATCAGCTAGTCAGAAAACTTGTCTAACTACATACGATGAAGCCCGCCAACCCAATGTGTTGACAACTGGTTAACAGCCACATACACCTTCCTACACTCATCAATCCTACCAGTAGTCTCGACTGCCAGTATTGAAGGATGTTCATCAACCAAGTTCGGCGGAGTGAAATCAGTAGGCACATACACTTGCTAGTATTGATCAAGCCTACCAATAGTCTCATTTGGTAGCACCCGGAGAAGTCAATTAGAAATCCCCAGTGACAAACAGGAGGCAGACTCAACTCTCTACCCCCATTCAAGAGTACTGTCAGAATTCACTAGTAGGAAAAGGAGGACAGCAGTAGGAACACACACCTACTCCAAGCATGGAATGGACGTATATTCCCATTCTAGAAGCTGAAGTCACCAAGAACATTCTAACGATGGTGAAAGAGCAGAAGAAAATCAATGCTCAAATTCTGGATGCTTTCCAGGATATTATAATAACTTCAGCAGTATCACAGGGAATGAAATGAAAATATATCCCTACCAGTGGAGTGACACATCAGTAGTTCACTCCAAAACAGACACACACCTCTGTTCTAGTCCAAGAGGGTTGTGGGGCATACTCCCCCATGTCATACGGACAACCAAGTCAGACACATACACCTAATTTGAGTGGAGATAATCAGCCTAACCTGATCCTTTCTTCTGAGCTGGCACATACACCTACCTATAATAACCACTTTCTTCAACAAGTGGTTCCCAAAGTGAGTAAGAAGGCATCTAAGAAAATGAATCATCTAGAACAGTTAAGAAATCAAGGGCCAATATGTAATAAGGCTTTTCTCGATGCTGGAGTTATTGATGTACTCATACAATTATCTATTACAAATCAAGATTCTACTCTCTCAATTCCAAATAGAGGGAACATTAATTCCGAAGGTCTGTATCAGACACTTCCTCATGAAGGCTTGCTTCATGACAGTTCGGTCGATCTTGAAGTATCATCTTCATATGAGAGTCACGATAACCCTCTGCGTGGCCAGAAGATCATGGAGCAAAATGTTTCATCTTTTGCTATAACCCACCATGGTGGTCCTCTCCTTGATGATGAATTCAGTTGCGAAAGTCCTCTCCACAGTAGTAATTCGCATTGCCTGGAAATTACTCCAATGGAAATGTAGTGATGAGAAATCCCTCTAATCTTGAGGCACTTTCAAATGTGAAGCCAGTCATGTATAATGCTTTACCAATAGTAGGTGAAATACTTTCTCCATCAGAAGATATCCTGGGTATAGGTCATTCTCCGAACCACCCCTGAGTCATGCATCTTCTAGTTTGATAAGTGAATTCTCTACTGATCTTGTTGAATATGATAAAGCAACAAAGAAGCACCAGCTTTGGTCAAAACAGGTAGAAGAATCTTCATCAAATGATAAGGAAGAAGTACTGAATATGAGAAAACAACTGTAGAAAGGTGAAGTGCTAGTTATGCTTTGGCCTTTGGCTAACTCTCAGTATGACATTCCAGAGATGTTGATGGAATATTGTATTCATGATATTCGTCTCAACATATAGAAAACACTTTGTGAGTTGAAAAAAGAAATATTATATTATGATGAATATGAAAATCATGTCAAGATATATAAGGGTTACAATGCCAAATTGACTTGGAATCTCTCTCAGTTTCTCGATATCCGAAGCCTGAAAAGTAGCAAAGAGCCCTTCAACATTTATGCCTTGGCACACTAAGAAAATTGCACCAGTTAATTGCCAATGCCCCATCTGGTATTCATATCAGGGGATGGGGTGTCCATAGAGCACTACATTTCACTGTACTCTCTAGTCAACAAAGCCCGTCGAAAATGGTTTCATGCAATGTTATTTCCCATGGACGGTCACAATCAATTGGCTTTGTTTGTAATCAAAGGCTTACTCAAGAACATTCCTCAACTAGTTCTTCCTAGAATCAGGAATACAGAGAACAAGTTGTTGAATTACTTTTTCATCAGTCAAACAAGAACATTGAACATGCTTCTCGTTTAGAGTGTGCACATAATTAAGTGACAGAAGTGTCATAAATCATCCAACGATCTTTTAAGCTGGGTTATAAGAGTGGATATAGGTTAATGTATCCATCCAATTTCAGGATTAATGTTCGGAAGACCAGGAGAGATTTTAAGAAGGTCTTAGATATAGAAACTCAAGAACCACCCCAGCTTGCTAGACTGGGGACTCTTTTAACCCAACCCTCAGAATCAACAAATAGGATTCAAGGATGTGAGCTGGAACAGTAGGAACAGCCCCAGTCCACTGAAATGGGGACTTTTTCAAATCCTAAATCTCTTTCTCAGAGAAAGTCAATCTTTTATCAATTAGAGAAGAAGCCCCAAGAGGAGAGAAGAGCTAAATTATCAGGATATTCCCTCCAAATTATGGTTCATCAAGACTTTCTTGAGGGATCAAATCAGAAAAATGCAGTGTCTCAACATGGACATGGAAGAAGAAAATATTGCAGAAATGTCGATAAAAGAGATGCAATGTGTTATGTATAAATTAATGTCATCAATTCCGTTATTTCTAATTCCCCAGATGAGGTTCACTCAAAGGGATCAGGTGAAGAGGTTCCTTCTTAATAAGTTGTACACACAAACACAAATGAAGAAGGTGTGCGTACAAGAAATCAAAGGCTTACCCAGAATATGGGTATTCCTTCAAATAACCAAACTTCCCCCTCTCCGAAAGGCATCCAACAAAGGAAAAGGGAAGATTCGGGTTACATGACCTTCCTCTGGAGAAGTTTAATCACTCTCACTAGAGGAAATATTCGCACAACAATAGGAATATATGAAGGAATTAAAGAGGTTGAATGCAGAACTACTTCAAAGTAGTCTTCCTCCTAAGCGTGCTGGAGTCAGTCAGCCAAGGGAATTTATTGCGGCTACTAAGTTGGATCAAGAGTATCCTCTTTTACCAGTACACCCTCAGAGGTCTAATCCTATGGGTTATATGCAACAAAAACCGGAAATACTGCCATCAGTGGTATTCCCGGTCGCCACACCTATCCAAGCTCCAGTTATTGCACCTGCATAGGTCCAAGCTCAACCAAATGTTTCTCAAAAGTTAATGACTACCATTGAGTCCTTAACAGCTCGGTTGGAAGCTATGGAAGCAAAGTTTGCACCGGTTCAACCGAAGAAGAGAGCTTACCCTGAATGGGTAGAAGCAATTCCTCCCCCATCAAATTTTGTAAGTACCACATTCCCAATTTTTAATAGTTCGGGAGTCCTAGAGCAACACTTAACACATTTTGTTTCTTGTTTAGATCCTACGATGGGAACCCCTCAGCAACTAGAAGCAGTTAAGCTTAGGTGTTTTGTATATTCATTTCAAGGTCCTGCTTTTGTATGGTATAAAAGCTTGCAATCCCGGTCAATTACTGGGTGGGGGGATCTTCATCAACAATTCCTTCTTCAATTAATCTCAACTTTTCCAAATACAACAGTTTCTGATAATACAAATTTTAAGCAAATGGAGAATGAAAGGGTTTCATATTTCATTGCTCGCATGAAGGTATTAACATATTCCCTGAGTTTAGCACTCCCTCAAGAAGAGTTGTTGCCAATTTGTGTGGCAAATCTACGTTATGAATTACGCAAACCGTTGATCCCTGTGAAATACAAAGGAGGGTTTCGAGACCTTACTTCAATCACTAAACAGATTGAAGACTCTCTTATAAAGGCTAAAGCTAAAGCTCGTGTAATTCCATCAGCTCCAGGAAGGATAATGGGTAGAGTAGAGACTGCTACAGTTATACTTAAACAAGTACTTGTACCTGCTTCTACTTCAAGGCATTCATCTTCTCAAAGGGCTCCACCTCCTGACCATCAAAAACAGATCCCATTTCATCAATATGATCAAAGAGATCAAGGATGAAAATGATTTTAGGATTTAAAGAGAAAATTTTACTCTTTCTGAAATGAACAAGTTCCTGGTTACTTCATTTCGGCTCTGGAAAATAATTTGGTTCAATTGAAAAGGCCTAAAAGGCTGAAAAAGGAAGGAGATGAAGACCGTCCCAATTATTTCCCATTTCATCAGATGGGGGGGCATCCCATTCAGGAGTGTTTTGTCTTCAAAGACCTCCTGCAAAAGATGGTAGACTCGGGACAAGTCAAACTGAAAGGTTCTTCATCTCAGGTAGCAGGTGTTACTGCTACAAATCCAGAGTAAGAATGCAAGTGGCAAGAAGTCAAAAAAAAAATGCATTGAAATATGATGATTGGATGGTTAGAAAAATTATCAACCGAACTCATGCCATTTTGTGAACGCAATTGAAGAAACCAATTGTGTCTTCTACTATGAATGCCACAGTAAAACCCTCTTCATCAGAGGAAAAATCCTCAAAGAAACGACATAATTCAATGAAAGAGGAACAATCAGAAGAAGATGAGATCGTGTCAAAGCCCAAGTTTTCATTGACTCTAGAAGATTTTATGCTTTCTACTTCAAAGCCTAAACGGCCACCACCCCGCCAAACGACATGACCTAAATAGGCTAATCAGGCATAATCTTTATCAGATAAAGAGTTAATATTTGGTTCTATTAATATGATTCATTTAACAGATCCTTACACCAGTCACATATTTGATCTTAATGAGCCTGAGTTCCATTTATCAAACAGAGGAAATAAAGGGAGTTCCAGATATCTGGAATACAGAGGAAGACATGGACATCCCAGAAACCACTCTTCCAATTCTACCCCTTCTAGAACTATGTATGTAGTAGAAAATCATGGTAGAGCCCTTCAACAGGATCAACAAGAACAAGAAAATTCTTCCACCAATAACAGATTCAGTCCTGGTACGGTTATTCTGAAAGATCGGTTAGAAGTTCCTCCTTTTTCCTATCAGTAATTAAATAGACTTATTCAGTCTAATCTTCCAAATCTAGGAGTAATTTCAACTCCTACCCTGATAGAAGAAGTATCTACTTCTAAAGCATTAACATCTAAGGCACCTGTAAAACCACATGTTCCTATTAGAAAATTTAGACCTTTTGATAAACAAAATATGATGTTTTGAAACATTTGGAACATGTACCGGCCAAGTTATCACATCTGGATGCCATGAATCTATCCAAGGATCTTCGGGAGGCACTCATTGAGGCTTTGTCAAGCCCTCAAGAGTTTGAAACTGAAATTGATGCAGCTGAAGTCTATCATGTAGAGAATAATCCTACAGAATTCCATGCAGTGACATCTTTTACAGATAATGATGAATATTATGTCATGCATGGACATATCAGACATTTTTATTTATCTGGAAAGGTCAATGGTGTGGACATCTGAAGATATTTCAACGATAATGGTTCAGGAGTCAACCTCATCCCCATTCATACATTTCATCGATTGGGCCTCACAGATTCTGATTTGTCTCCTTCTACTCTTATTTTTCAAGGATATGATAAAAATAAAAAAGAACCACTGGGTGAGATTACACTCAGAACTCAGTTTGGAGACCTTGTATCCAATTCAGATTTTATCCATGGTTGTTGATCATGATACAACATTCAATGTTTTTCCTGGAAGATAATGGCTACATCAACATGTGGCTATCCCTTCATCATACCATCAATTCCTCAAGTATTGTTTTGATGGTCAAATTGGGACATTGTATGGTGATAAATCCCCCTTCAAAACATGTGAATCTCAATACATTGAGGCCGAATTCTATCACATAATGGGTAATGATAAATTCATATCAAGGGAGGTTACCAAGGTTAATGCTCCATTTGGTTTAGAAAAGATTCCAGTAAATCCATTTACACATGTGAGTGCAGATTATGTGTTTCCTATTAGCCAAATTGACATGATAGACCAAAATCAAAATACTCTTATGGAAACTTCCATAATGTAAATTATGGAAATCAAGCCAGACAACATGGGAGAAATTGGTGATTTACCAAGCAATGATGAAATCTTAAATGGAGATGTCTTCATTTCATATGCTAAAATCCAGCAAGTCTATACTTCGCCAACCAGGCTAGAAGAAGTAATAAAAATGTTAGAGGTGAATGATGATGTCGATTCTCAATCCATAATCTCCTCTTTATTACCCAATTAAGAGCCTTCATCAGCAATAGGGTCAGAAATGGAAGCATATTCTTCAAGATGTTCAAATGTTAACATCTCTCCTGAGCATGGAAATTATGCTTCATCATCTACTATGCATGTAGAATCAGAAGAGATAACATGTGTTGAAGAAGAAGGGGAAGATCTCAGGGATGCTCCTCCAGCATTTGAAGAGGGCATCTCTACCACTATGGATGAACCTAGAGAAATAAATCTTGGTACAAAAGAAGATCCATGACCCACTTTAATTAGTGCGTCCATGACTCTTGAAGAGCAGGAAATGTATGTTTCATTTTTAAAGCAAAACCGAGATATATTTTCTTGGAACTATACAAAGATGTCTGGGCTTGATCCTGATGTTGCTACTCATCATTTGGGTTTTCCAGAAGAACATCGAGGATTCAAACAAGCCGTAAGAAGAACACACCCAACTTATGCTTCCAAAATTAAAGCGGGAGTGGATAATCTTATCAAATATAACTTCATTAGAGAAGTTCAATATCCTAAGAGGTTGGCTAATATTGTCCCTGTGAAAAATAAGAATGGAAAAATTAGAGTGTAAATTGATTTCAGAGATCTTAATTGGCATTGTCCTAAGGATGATTTTCTAGTTCCGATTACAGAACTCTTGATTGATGCAACAACTATCTATGAAGCAATTTCCTTCATGGATGTATATTCTGGATATAACCAAATCCAAATGGATCTAGAAGATGAAGAATCTATAGCTTTCAGTGCCCCTCAGGGTGTGTTTTGCTATCGGGTAATGCCCTTTGGCCTGAAGAATGCTGGCGCAACATATCAGTGTGCCATGCATCGTGTCTTCAAACCCTATTTAGGGAAATTTGTTGAATGTTATGTGGATGATTTGGTGGTTAAATAAAAACAACATTATAATCACTTGGCTGATTTGGAATTCATATTCCACAAAATTCGACAACATAATTTGAAGATGAAACCCTTAAAATGTTCTTTTGGGGTAACCTCAAGAAAATTTCCTAGGTTTTTTGTACGCCATCATGGTATTGAAGTCGATCCTGATAGGACAAAGTCAATCCTTGGTATTTCACCTCCTCAGAATTTGAAAGAATTGAGAGGACTTCAAGGACACTTAGCCTATATTCAGTGTTTCATCGCCAATTTGGCAGGAAAAAGTTTACCCTTCACCAAATTGATGAAGAAGGGAGTCACTTACCAGTGGACTGAAGAATGTAAAAAGGAATTTGAGATTCTCAAGAAATACCTCTTGAGTCCACCGGTATTAATGCCGCCTGCTGATGGAATACCACTTATCCTCTATGTGACATCTTTAGAGCGATCATTGGGTGCCTTTCTTGCTCAGAAGAATGATGCAGGGAATGAAAATTACCTCTACTATCTCATTCGGACTATGATTGAAGTAGGAACCTGATATTCAAATATTGAGAAGTGCTACCTAGTGTTAATCTTTGCAGATAATAATTTGAGATACTACTTGAAACATCATGAGGTCCAATTGGTATCTCACAATAAACCGCTCAAATTCATCCTTAGTCGTCCAATGCTTACAGAACATCTAGCATGGTGGGCAGTTATTTTGCAGCAATTTGATATCCAGTATGTGTCTCAAAAGGTAATAAAGGGCCAAGCTCTGGCTGATTTCCTTGCTGAACATCCTTTAGTAGAAGATATATCTTTAGATATTGAACTTCCTGATGAAGAAGTCTTTTCTATTCAAGATAATATTCAAACATGGGAGATGTACTTTGATGGTGCTTCCAGAATTCCAACAGGGAGGAAAATGGAAGATCCTAAATTCAACAAAGTTGGGTTAGGAATTGTGCTTATTTCCCCAGAAAAGGCAGTGCTACCTTATTCCTTATCATTGTTGGGAGGCGGTACAAATAATGAAACAGAATATCAAGCTCTAATCCCAATATTGGAGTTGGCGCTTCAAGAATAAGTGAATCACTTAATAGTGAAAGGATACCTGGTAATAAAACAAGTCAATGGGGATTATGAAATCAGAAAATAAGAAATAATCCCTTTGTATGGTTACATTAGAGAGTTAATGGCAGAATTTCCTTCGGAACTGACATTTTCTTATGTCCCAAGATCACAAAATGCTCAAGCTGATGCACTGGATAATATAGACACAGCTCTGGAAGATCCAAATAGGGACGAGACATCCATCAGTATTTCCCATTATCGTACAATTTCAAGTTATGTTCAGACTAGAACAGAGGAAATCAATGAAATTAGTCCCATTCCTGAACCATATGGTCATACTACAAGATGGATGACACCTATCAAGGAATACCTTCAAAATGGAACACTTACACCTGATAGGGCCAGGAAAGAACAAATCTGATTACGTGTGGTCAATTTTACTCATTATGATATCCCAGATCACCTAGAGAAAATTCTCTACAAAATAGGTTTTGATGGAATTCTCTTCAGATGCATTGACGGTGATGAGAAAATAGCTGTCATGAAAGAAGTGCTTGCAGGAGTCTGTGGCGCCCACCAGTCTGGGCATAGACTATCTGATCAAATTAGAAGGCTTGGATACTTTTGGCCGTCAATGATACAAGATTGTGTTGATTTCACAAAGAAGTTTCATTCTTGTCAAGTACATGCCAACATCATTCATCAACCCCCATAGTTGCTTCATACAGCTAAATACTCGTGGCCATTTGCCACATGGGGAATGGATCTAGTAGGACTTTATCCTTCAGCTACAACCAAGCAGTTTAAGTACATTCTTACTACTACTGACTTCTTTTCCAAATGGGCAGAGGTAATACCCCTCAAAGAATTCAGTTCTAAATGAATTGTTAGCTTCATCAAGTCTAACATCATTACCATCTTTGGTGTCCCTCATACCATATTGACGGACAATGGCACTAACTTCTGTTCATCCGAGGTGAGTAAGTTGTATCAAGAATACAACATCAAATTCAATCATTTATCTCGGTATCATGAAGCGTCCAATGGTCAGATAGAAGAATTCATAAAGACACTTTCAAACATACTGCAAAAGATTGTGGATAAAGATAAGAAAACATGGCCTGATAAAATATTTCATGTTTTATGGGATTATCAGACCACCACCCGCACTGCAACGCGGTCAACTCTATATTCATTGTTATAAGAAATAGAATCAGTCTTGCCCATTGAGGTTCAATTACCCTCGCTTAGAGTATCCATTTATGATCAGTCATCTACAGATGAACAATCTCAAAAGTTATTGGATGAATTGGAATGGTTAGATGAGAAAAGATTTTGCACCCTGCACCACTTGGATGTCTATCAGAATCGAATAGCACTAGATTTGAAAACAAAGTTCATCTTCATTCATTCATTCATGGAGAATTGGTATTGGTTCCCAGAACTCCAATGATACCAAGAAAGAAACCTCCCAAGATGGAACCAAAATGGGAAGGACCTTATTCAATAAATAAGGTCTACTCCAATAGAGATTATTCTTTAATCTCAATGGATGGAGAACTCATCACTACTCTAACCAATGCTAGATTTCTGAAGAAGTATTTTGTATAATACAAATACATCTCACGGTCCATGCATATGACCTTAAACTATTTTCAATTATGTCCAACATGACGTTAAACTGTGTCGTCCTAGCTAAATGATGCTAAACTGTACAGAAGTCCCTTACATCCAGTAACACGATAAACTGCAAAATCTAGGCTCCATGTATATGACCATAAACTGTTCGCACCATCGTCCAACATGATGTTAAACTGTGCCATTGTCCAACATGACGTTAAACTGTGAAAATAGTCCATAATACATCCAACATGATGTTAAAATGTGTCCTCTATTGTCCCTACAATAGGACATTAAAATGCACAGTCCCCCTTTCGTCCAACATGACGTTAAACTATATTGTCCCCATTATCTTAGCTACAGGATTCTAAACTTTGAAACACCCTTATTGTCCAACATGACAGAAAACTGTGTTCATGTCCAACATGATGTTAAATTGTGTCCCTATATTTGTCCTAAATGACGTTAAACTATACTTCTCATTCGTCCTACATGACATAAAACTGAACAAATTCCCTTAATACATATTACATGACGTTAAACTGCATTTTTTCCTTATTACATGACACTAAACCGTGCAGCACCAATAGTCCTCACTATAAGACTTTAAACTAGATATTCCCTTCATATGTCTTACATGACATTAAACTGTGAATCGTTAAGGTTGTTGCTACCTCTTGTTTCTCACACTGAGTATGACTCATGTGATCTTAGAGTAAATTTCAACCATAACACCCTCTCTAGGCCGCTAACCATGTGTAATTCCAGACATCATTTTTTAGGTCATTGACCTCAAGAACAACTTGATCACCAATTCATTCTTTAATTGAACTACGCGGACTTTGATCCTTTCCTTCTAGGCTGGGTATGTAGGAAACCTCCTGAGGTTCAAGCCCAAAATCAATCTCTTCACACAGGTTCACCTCTATCTCATATGATGTTGATATGTGAAGCAGCCCTAGAACCAATAATTTTTACATTGGTTCACCATCGTCCTTACTTTATGACGTTAAACTATTCAGAATTTTTGTCCTGTATGATGATAAAATACAAAATTATTTGACACCCTCACCTGAGAGGGAATCATTATTTACATTGATCTTTAATCATGTTATATTCCAAAGACTATGTGCATACATGGCAATGCCCGAACATTTTATCTTGGGTCAAACCACGATTGCACTAAAGTCCCCCTTCACCCTTCACTTGTACGAACCAAATCTGTAAAGAGGATATTTCAATAACTATGTGTGTCTTGATTCCCATCCTTATGGGATACGTAGGAACGTTCAATCATCCCTCGAATCCATCCCCAAGTCTTTGGGCCTAACCCCAAATTCTACTTTCAGTCCCCTTGTGGAAAAGTCCCTATGAAAACACACATAGTGTATTCATTATTATGGTCTGAGCTCTATGACCCTAAACTAAGATTTACTATACTCTCGTCCCACATGATGTTAAATTGTATTTCAAGAACTACCTATGGATTGATTCCTATCCTTATGGGATATGTATTGAAGTCCAACATTTCAATTCAGGACCCAGCCACAACATTATTATGGTTAGCATTGGTCTGTGTATCTCTACATGCATTGAACAAATTCCCATTTTTTATATGTCATACTCCTAACCTTAAATAACTAAAGATCTCCATAACCCTTTTCTTGACTTCTGGTCACAAAAATTTTTGATACTTGAGAGTTCTTTTTCCTGACTATGCAGCACGTACCCTTAGGCGGCATTGCATAAGTAGTCTACATAACAGACTTTTCAGCCAAAAGATACTATTATTTGACTATGAAGCCAATTATGATCGGTGTCTCTACATAATTCAACCCCCAAACGGGTTTGTCAAGTAATGGTAACTTCATTATTGGGAGGAAAACCATTTTTTCCTTTTTTTTCTTAACTACAATATGTAGAGTTCCGCAAAAAAATATCCATCCTTAACATATTTATCCCATACTCTTTTTCATGATCTGAAAGTATTCAAGTCTATTATTTATATTTCCCTTCCCTATATTTCGTTCAGACCATCGTAGGAGTGACATTCATCCAGTTCTTAGACAATCTTGTTTGGAAATATCTTCTCCATATTCAAGTACCTCTCTCCATACAGAAAACTCTATGCTTTGGAAATTTTGAATCCACATAAACTTCCACTGGCTTTTTAGCAGTAGAAAAGTGAATTTCTGAGAGTTATTTTTCCTGACTATGCAGCACGTGCCCTTAGGTGGCCTTGCATAAGTAGTCTACATAACGGACCTGTCAGCCAAAAGATGCTATTATTTGACTATGCATCCAGTTCCCTTAGGTAGCCCTGCATAATTCAACCCCCTAACGGGTTTGTTAAATAGTGGTAACTTCATTCTTGGGAACTACTCTATCTAATGCATTTTAGCCATTTTTCATATCATTCCTCATATTCAAAATTTCTTAAGTTATCGTTTACATATTTTCCCTCATACTTGAACATGGTAATTTGTTTTTAGAAAAATTATCAAGGAATTGAGTCAATGTTAATCCATTTGGTCAAATAAATTTCGACCTCAAGCATTAGCCTTTTTATGTCCGACGTGCATGACTTTAAAATGCCCACAAAAGACATAGGAACTCTGAACAAAAGTCAAGTCTCATCTCACTAAACGTATACTTTGTATGATTTAGGTAATATTGAACAATTAAAAAGATTCAATATTTGTAGGGTTATTTTTAATAATCCTAGAAAAAAATCAAACTATGCTTACAAGGCCTATAGTCTTATGTAAAAATTTAGAACAGGTAACGAAAGAGAATGCATGCACAAATGATTGAAGATGAAAGTGTTTTTCATTTGATGCACAAAATTTAGAAGGACATCCACATACTAGAGTCTCTTGTATTTTCCAAGAATTACATAAGTCTGTCAACATAAATCTTCATTTGATTTACATCTTCTCGAGCTTCATCAGAAGCCACTTGAAGCTCATGCACTTGACCAACATCGCTCTTTTCATCTTGATGGACTGATTTCTTGGCTTCAGCAATGGATTTCATACCGTTTGTTTTAACTCCTTCTAGTGAATTGTTCAGTTGGTCAAGTTCCCCAGTAATAGCATCCAACTGTTGCTGAAGGTGCATCTACTGGACAACCTTCTCCTTGATCTTATGCTTAAGCTCCTTCAACTTGGCAGCATGATCAACCTCAGCTCAGGATACCACAACCTCAAATTCGCCGATACTGGCTGGCAACCTTACACTGGTTAAATCTTGATGGTACTTCTGCTCATGCTCCCTTATTTAGATGACTTGTTTTACCATGACATGGATATTTTGATATCTAAAACCGCCATGTCCCAACATGATGAATAGGGACGACAGTCGGGGAATATTCTATGATAGCTCTTCTAAAGGCACTTCAGATATGATCTTCCATATGTTCTCCCATGCCTTGCGTCGTTAAAATTGGAGCGCCTTTTGTATCTCTTGGTCTGATTCAACATCACTATCACATGGCGGAATATTATCTGGGATTAACGCACTTAGGGAAGTGCCCTGTTCTGTTCCTTCCCCCCTGACCCGTGTTTCTTCACTTTCTATTCCCATTGGGGTGGAAGATGAGGCTTCACCTCTAGATCTAGCCACTAAAATTGATGGCCCTGCAAAATCAATTGATTTTTTTGGTTAGATTTAAAGGATAAAAAAAGTTGATTGGCTGTTTTGTAAATTAAGTACAGTCGCAAAAATTGTTATCTCTTACCCAATGGTAGATCAGTAACTTGAGAAGGCTCCTCTCTATCTTTCTTAGCTTCAACACGATTTTCAGGACGAGTTTTAGGAAGCACTGTCTAGTTATGTTCCACTTGAGCTAATGTCTCTTCAATAGTAGGGTTTTATGTACCACCTTCAGGAATTGGAAATTTAGCAGTTTGCTCAGATAGAACTGCACATTTCAACCGATCATGATCCGAGATGTAATAAGAAGTTATTTTTAATATGACGAAGGATAACACTCACATCCATAATCTTCTAAATTACATGGTAATTTAACATGATCTAAAAAATACTCAAAAGATGCGCCATGTTCCATCATTTCATCCAATGTAATCTCAGAATCCTAGTTAATCTCTCCCGTGGGAGCATTCGATATGTCTTCTTGGTGACCTTCATTCTACGGCCTCTGACCCTAGGCATCTTCTTAGGATAAAATAGTGGCATCGGTTGCAATGGTCGCCAAAAGCTCTAGTGTAGGGGTTGAACCTAAAGTACCATGGAATGGAAGTCAGTTTATGTTTCATTCAACATTTTATGAAGCATTGTGAACTTACCAGAAGAAGGTTTTTCTCTTCCTGCAGTAGCAGTAAGAGTGATATTGGGAACAGGCGCTGGTTCCTCTTCAGGAGAAGCCACGCTAGCATGATCTTGTGATTGTTCACCAGCACCCTCCGTTGTTCTTAGAGGAGGTTCAGTCCTCTCCCTCAAAGGGGAAATTGAAGAATCCCATGCAATCCCA
The DNA here is from genome assembly GCA_963277665.1 of Viscum album. Classification (NCBI taxonomy): domain Eukaryota; kingdom Viridiplantae; phylum Streptophyta; class Magnoliopsida; order Santalales; family Viscaceae; genus Viscum; species Viscum album. The sequence goes on from OY728130.1 coordinate 412,658,845, forward strand.
AAAAGTATGAGCAACCTTTTCATGGGTTAAGACTCATTATTATCCAAAGGACTTACCACTATTGATGAAGCGTTTAGTTGTCGACTTCTTCCATCGATGCCTTTGTCGCTTCGTTATTTTGGGAGTGTTGATAGTCTCCTTTACATGTACATGAATTAGAGAATGGAAAGCCATGTACGACTCCTCATCCATGGATTTCTGGCCTGGAGATATCTCACCCGACTCACGAGGAGATTCATTAGCCCTCATGGCAGTACCACCAAGACTATACTGTGGTGAAGGAACCTTAGTAGTTCCTCTCTTTGCAAGCAGCGGGATAATGAAAATAATTTCCTTGAGTAACAAAGATTTGACTAAATTCAAGTTGCAAATAAAATAAGGAAAGAGACTTACATCTTTAGGAGCCACGTAATCATACCACTCTTCATCTTTGGAACCACCCTCAGTAGAACCATGATTAATCATTTCCTTCACCCACTTGGTGATAGGAATGGAATCATCGGTGGAATATATGAGCATCTCCAGCTCTCTAATGTAAGACCACACTTCATCGTGGTTATCCTTGTAATGGATATCTGTAGAAGCCTGAATATTCCCTATTCCAGGGATTTGTAGCCCCTCGTACAGAGCCAGCCAGACATTTTTAGCACCACAATATAAACTACATCATGTCTGGACAACCTCTGGTCGTAGATATTTAACATATGTACCAGAAGGATGTGAGGAGGGTCCTAGAATTTTAGACTTCAGCTTATTCCCATCTCCTGCAACTACAGATAAAGGATAAGAAAATAAGACTTGTTACTCAATAAAGTAATGGTGATTAAATTTACCCAATGAAGTAACTCACTAGGAGTTGATGAAGTTGGTCTCTTGATTCTGACAGGGGGATTATATCTGGAACGAGGCCACTTTTACACATGTTGTGCCTCATCATCCCCATCTTGGGAATCCGGCGAGTCGACCCAAGGTGAAGAGCCCGACGAATCAGCTCCGGGTGGTGTATAAGAATCACCTTCCAGATGAAGGGTTTCTTTCTCTATGGTTCTCTTCCTTTTCCCCACCTGATAAACCGGGTGATTCAACACCCCTCCAGGGTATGATGCTATCCAGTTCTTGGCATACCATGTAGTTAAGTTACTAGCCGCTTTATCAAACGGTAGATCAAACATTGCCCCGGTCTTCTTTCTAGATGTCAGCAACCATAGTTATCGGGAAACCATCAGATGCTCCTCCGACCTGACATGCACATGAGGGGATACAACACTCTACTGCAGAAACTTGAATTCGTGTGAAAATATGTATGGAACATAGGCCTCGTATATAATCTATCCCTCAATCCTGGTGGCTAGTACACTATCTCTGCAAGCCAGAATGTACACCCTCAATTCCAGACCAGTGGTTCCATCATCAACATACAGCCCGGTTGGCGGGTTTCCATAAGGAAAGAAATTGAGTTCTTTATACATGCTCAGCCTCACCTTCATGTCATAAGAATTTAGAGCTAGTGGAGCAATTCCAGAGAATGCCTGCACTGATGTCCTGAAAGAAATTATGAGGTTCTGTACTTTTTTCTGTACATTATATGTTCTGAAGTGAATGGCGATCTATCCCAATAAAACATGGAATGGTCCCACTATTCTCAATGGAGACCTACCCACGAAGACATAGAGTAAGCTCCTGTGAATAATTGCTAAAATGGGGGTAGTCAACCCAACCATTTTCCCCTCAGCCATCTTGGATTCAATAACGAAGGTCCCTAGCCTGATTCCTCCCTTCGAATCCCTGACTGGAAAAAAATAAACATTGAGCCAAAAGGCCAAGAAGCCTGCCAGACAAGTATTTTTTGGGATTCTCTGATTCCCTTCATATCCCCACTTCTCAAATTCTCCTGCTTCTAGAGTCGGCTAGAATGTGCCAGAAGCTACCCTCTTCTCTGTTTTGGGGAAAGTGGTAGGACGAGTATAGGTGGACCCCTTCCCCTTCGATCCCTTCTCCTTTGGCTCCTTCTCCAACTTCTTGGTAAGAAACATATTCATCCACTCCTCTGGATGAATATCCTTTTGAGAATGAGTTTGGGAGGTCTCTGGACTCTTGATCTTGTGGAAGATTTTCAATAATTCCCGAGCTAAAGCTGGAGTCCTCTCTGAATCATTCCAAGTTTCCTAGGGGGGAAGAATTCATCATACATATCACCCAAAATTGGATCCCCTGAGATCTTGTGGACATCCCATAGACTGATTCCTACTTCTCCAGGATTTAGATGTAAATAATTGGTTTCTAGACTCCAATGGCTGAGTATCTCTGGCACAAAGTCATCATTCTTGTATACATATGTTTGCATATCCCAGACGGCTTCATATATTACAGATCCTTTTAAATCCTCCACAAACTCTGCGTAGGTTTGTCGCACCCAGTATGATAACATCCAAGTTGGCTTCACACCTCTTCCAGGAAGAAAGTCCTAACTCTTCTTCCAGCCTTTGGATTGATCCATCTGAGAGTTTCGGAAAATAGAGGGATAACAATGTGGTTGCAGCTCAAGATTGTGAGGTTTCAGATATGAGGTACAAGGGCTATGATAAATTATGTAGGCCTTCTCCACTATTCCAATATTTATAAATGCTCATACACTTGAGATATTTGCTGAAGTAAAATTGGTGTAATTCTGAAAACAAGAAATTGGGAGATAGTTCTTTGCCTCTGGAATGGTGACTTCTCACAGATGACCATATCCATACAAAGATAGATAAATACTCTGTGGGACGTCAAGATGATACTTCTTCAGGTACTTGGCCAAATATGGAAGAGTGCTGTCACAGATAGTATAATAATCATGGCCTACAATGTTCATCATATCATCAATTCGCTTGTTGGCCAGTTCATCAGCAGTTCCGATTCTTCTAGTATCCATTTAATATGAAAAAAAGTTGAATAATTAACTCTTAAGTAAGTTGATTTTTAATCAAATTTGTGATGAAAATTGAAAAAGTGGCTTAGGCATTAAGGTACGCAAGTCCCAAAGTTGACGCGCGAGTATAAGTGTGTCGTGCATGTTTTTGCGCGTAGGTATTACTGCGCAGTCCAAATACCTCTACAGCAGTGTGACACAAAAGGAAGGTGCAGAAAACTGAGTAACTTGCGCGGAAAAGAAAACTTGTGTGACGAGAGCTCAGAAGCATTCAGATTCGGTGCTTTGCGTGAGGAATGACCACCTATATTTAGGCAAGGTCGCACCCCTATGAACTGAAGCCTGCACGACTCACCTTTGCGCGCCGCCGTTTGCACGCTCAACACTTGCGCGCCGGATGTTCCTTGGTTTTCTTATTTACCTTAGGGTCGCATCCTCATTTCTTTTAGATCCAACTATAAGGGGGACTTTTGTTGATGCTCCTTTCTGTCACAAAGTCTAATGACTGAAAAAGGGAAATACCTTAATCCAAAGTGATTAATCCTTTGAAAAACATCAAAAATCGACAAAGGCATGAAGAATGATTTATTCCCACTTGGGTGGCACAAGTTTCATCATGGTTGTGCAAGTATACTTGCGCGCCACATAGTGGTTTCATAAGTGTCTTGCACTCCCTCTTTTTATTTTCGCCCAGGGTCTTCAACAGCCTATAAATACCCCTTATGGGCCCCCAATTTGATGACGGAAAAATTCCAAAACTCAGATTCGAGCTCCTGACTTCCTAGTCTCTTTTATAAGTCTTCTGAATACTTCTAAGGTAATTTCATACCTATAATGGAATCTTTAAACATGGGAAAGAAGGCCTAAGTGGCCTAAGTGGCCTAAGTGGCCACTTGCGTGCCTAAGTGGCCATCCCTTAAGGGAAATGGCCACACTTGCCCGCCGCCTTATCCCTTCAATAAAACTTGCACACCACTCTTTTGGAAGACTTTAGGGATAATACTAAGGGCATGAGCCAAGTCTCTCCCAAGTATTACCCTATGGGTTGAACATCACACAAATACCCATGTGTCGTGCAAGTATACTTGTGCGACCAGGACTTGCACACCCACGTAGGAATTGCACGCCTCTCTCTTTTGGGGTGCCCCTCCTTCCTATTTCCTTGCTTTCTTAAAATACACCTATCCTCTTCAAAATTTAGCCTTCAGAACCATCTTCAAATCCATTTATGGCATGGTTCCTTTGTTGGATTCCTTATCTAAAAGGAATTCTAAGGAACATTTTTCAAAACCTAGTGATTTACATATCTTTATGTCACTAAGGTTAGAGATTTCATTCATTATACGTCATCCTTTAATGATGAGAGGATTTTTTATATGGGCCTCTTTCTCAGGAGTAAGTCCCAATCTCAAAATACCAAATTTGGGCATCCTCTATAGGAGTAATCCCCAAGTTCCCTAACCTAGGCCTGCTTCTCAAGAGTATGCCCCAGTATTTAAGTTCCCTTAATTTTGGGAATCCTCCTCAGGAGTAATCCCCAACCATAATTATTTTAATACGGGAATCCTCCTTAAGAAGAATCCCCAAGTTCCCAAAATCCAAATTCCCTTAACCTGGGATTTCTTTTCAGGAGTAATCCCCAGTCATAATTTCCTTTAACCTGGGCCTCTTCTTTAAGAGTAATCCCCTGTCATAATTTCTCTTATCCAGTCTTAATTTACTTTTGATTTGGGCTTCCTTCTCAGGAGTAAAACCCAATCATAATTCCTCTCTAATTTGGGCATCCTTCTCAGGATTAAGTCCTAAGTTAAGTATCCAAATCTCCATAAAGAACATATACCTTTATGGACCTTGTTCTCGGTTTTCTTCCCTGAAGTAAATCCTAATATTCATCTATCTGGGAAGTCATACATACATAATCCCCACATAATTTCTTATAATTGCATCTTTCATGGAACAATTGTCTGGTTTTACCAATTCCTCTTGTCTCTCACACTGAGCATGACTCACGTGAGATTATAGTGTAAAAGTAATTCTGACATCTTTCTTTGAGCCATCAATCATGCATAAACCTCATATTTCTTTACTCGAACTACGTGGGTTCTGATTCCTTTTCTAAAACAAAGGATACGTAGGTAGCTCATCTGCAGGTACGATCCTAATTCTAAAATAATCTATGTCCTCCTTAATGACAATAAACTTCAAGTGCCTCACTGAGTGGATTTAAAACCAGTATGGTTATCATAATGACCAAGGTATTTCTATATAATGTGTTTAAGGATACCATTGACTAAGACTCTCTAACAAATAATGATGATTCTCTATCGATGAGTAACCTAAAATACATATAAAAGATTCTCTAAATCTCATACAAATTAATCATTGATTGTTAGATCTAAAGGAAAGATCATTTTCATACATGGTAATTTAATAAGGATTCATGAACATAACTTAAATTTATAAAGAGAGTCCCAGATTAGACAATAATTTCTCTCAATAAGGTGTGATGAGTCTGACCTCCCATCCTCTCGACCAATGCAAATTCTTAAGCCTCATCGGTTCACAACTAATGAGCACCTACCTTTGGAAAGTAGGTCCAAATGGATATGGAATCATTGGATGTTTCCGGTTCTAAGAACATACCCGTTAGAAAATTCTTGGAATGTTTGAACCTTAAATCAATGATGTCATTCCCATTTCTGGAGGAAAAAAATACATTATATAGAAATATCTTGTTCATTATGATAACCATACTACTTTTAAATCCGATGAGTGGGGAACTTGAAGTTTATTGTTGTTCAGAAAGACAGAGATTATTTCAGAGTTGGGATCGTACCCACAGATGAGCTACCTAGGTATCCTTGTTTTGAAAATGAATCAGAACCCATGTATTTCATGTAATAATTTCGGGGTTACGTATGATTAACGACCCAGAGAGATGCGTTGTGGTTACTTTTACACTCTAAGCTCGCGTGAGTCATGTTTGGGGTGAGAAAAAAGAGGTATTAGTTAACCTGAAGATTTGTTCCACGAAAGATGCAGTCATAAAGAATGATATGGGGCTTATGTATGTGTGATTTCCCATGTAAATGAAGACAAAGGATTTTAGGAAAGAAGCCTAAGAGAAGGGTCCATAAAGGTGTTTGTACTATATGGATATTTGGATACTCTAACTTGGGGTTTACTCCTGAGGAGGATTCCCAAATCAATGGGGACTTTAACTTATGATTGGGGATTACTCTTGAGAAGGATGTACAAGGTTAAGGGGACGTAATATTGGGTTTCATTCATGAAAATGATTCCCATGATTAAAGAAATTGGGGCTTACTCTTAAGGAGGAGGCCCAAGTTAAGGGAAATTTTTACTGGGACTTACTCCTGAAAAGGAGGCCCAGGTTAAGGGGAATTTGTAATTTGGGGCCCAATTTTGAGAAGGAGGCCCAATTCAAAATAAATTAAGATAGGGGATTACTCCTAAGTAGGATGCCGAAATTAAGAGAAATTATGATTAGGACTTACTCCTAAAAAAGTGGCCCGAATTAGGGAACTCGGGGCTTACTCCTAAGGAGGATGCCCAGATTAGGGAAATTCTCATCTAAAAGGATGAGGTTTAATGAAGTAAATCTCTAACCTTAGTGACATAAAGTTATGTAAATCACAAGGTTTTGAGAGATGTTCCACAAAATTCCTTTCAAATAAGGAATCCAACAAAGGAACCATGCCATGAATGGCTTTGGCGAGGATTTTGAAGGCTAAATCATGAAGAGGAGAGGTGAATTTGAGGAAAGGAAGTGAATTGGAAGGAGGTGCACAAGTATTGGTCTGGTGCACCAGTCCTGGTCACGCATGTTTACTTGAACAACATGAGTTCACATGGGTGACGAAAAACCTATGAATTGGTACTTGGGAGACTTTGAATTAGATCCCTTAGTATCATTCCTAGAGACTTTTAGATAGGTGGCGCACAAGTTTCCTTGAGAGGGAAAGGCGGTGTGTAAGTGTAATCACTTCCCTTAAAGGATGGACACTTAAGCATGCATGTATTGATGAGTTCTAATACTTAGGTCTTATTATTCCTCTTTATAACTTTCATTTTAGGTAAATAATTACCTTAGAAGTGTTTGGAAAACATCAGTTGGAGACTTGGGCGATCAAAGCCGGAATCTGAGTTTTGGATTTTTCATCCCTGAAATGGGGGGGCCCGCAGGGGGTATTTATAGGCCACCAGAGGGCCTTGGGTGAAAAAACAATAGGGAATGAAAGGGACTTGTGCGACCCATATGTGGCACGCAAGTATACTTGTTCGACCATAATAAAACTTGCACGACCCATGCTTAAAGGGTTCTTTGTTCATGCCTTTGTCAATTTTTGATGTTCTTCAAAGGATGAATCTCTTTGTGCTTATGGTATTCCCCTTTTTCATTCATTAGACTCTATGATGGAAAGAAGCCTCAACAAAAGTCCCCCCTTAGAGTTGGATCCAAAAACGGAAAGAGGATTTGACTCTGAGGAAAATGAGAAATAAGGTATTGCAGCACGCAAGTAGTAGGTGTGCAGGTATGCTTCTGGCGCGCAGGGTCCGACGCGCAGGGTTATGGATTCATCTATAAATATGAGGACCACTTCGCACAAAGCACGCAGTTTCAAATGCTTCTGAGCTCTCGGCATGCAAGTAGCTCTCGTTTTCGTAAGTAACTTGGCTTTCCACTTGTCCGTGCTTCTGTTCGTTTCACGCTTATGTAGTGAGTTTCTGACTTGCGCACTAGTACTAGCACGGTAAAACTTGCGCGACCAACATAGACTTGCACGTCAATATGGGACTTGCATGCCTTAATTCCTTATCCACCTTTTCAATTTTCGTCACAAATTTTATGAAAAACCAACTTACTTAAAAGTTAATTATATGATGTTTGTGCATATTCAATGGCTCCCAGAAGAATTGGATCGGCTGATGAACTGGCTAGAAAACAGATTGATGATATGATGAACGTCATTGGCCATGACTATTATAATATCTATGACATCACTCTCCCAGATATGTCCAAGTACTTGAATAAGTATCATCTTAATTTCCCACAAAGTATTTACCTGCCTCTGTATGGGCATGGTCATCTTCAAGGGGTCAACATTCCAGCTGCAAAGAACTATCTTCCGCATTCTTGGTTTCCAACTTACACCAACTTTTATTCATCAAATGTATCAGCTGGAGTATCGTTTGTAAATGATGTAATAGTGGAGAAGGCATTTTTAATGCATCATAACACATGTTCCCCAGATATGAAACCTCACAAGCCTGAGCTGCAGCCGCATTGTTATCCATCTATTTTGGTTATGATGTGCATTAAGAGTAACAAAAATGGTGTGAACTTTAAATTTTTTCCTCCATGCCATTTCCTTGCAGATATGAAAATGGAAAACCCATGGGCTGATATGTTTTCCACTGCTAGTTGGTAGAGAGAAGACTATCATGACGTTAGAACAATATCTGAAAATATTACTCTCTCCAAATGGCTCTTTACTTCCAATGCTCCATTCTCAAATCCATGTATCCATATTTGAAGTGTCTTGGACAGAAATAGTGTCATTGTTTGATCTGTAGAAAATTTTCTCAAACTGCACTCAAGAACATTATTTTACAATTTTTTCCAAGAAGAGATGGTATCACTACGTCTCTTATTGTATCCAGTTTAATGAATGAATTCCAGGTGACTGCTGATGAAGCTCGGGATTCTGTAAATCAAATGAAGAGTTATATTGAAAGCCTCTTGTAATTCTTGGAAAAGAGAAGAGACTCCAGTTTCTTTATGTCCTTGTAAATCTTGTGTATCAATGAAAAACACTTTCATCTTCAATCATTTGTACCTGCATCCTCTTGTTAACTGCTTTAAATTTTTACCAAAGCCAATGGGCTTAGTAAGCATAGTTTGATTTTTTTTCTAGGGTGATACAAACAACCCTACAAACTTTTCATCTTCTTATCGCTCAATATTACCTAAATCATACAAAATGTATGTTTAGTGAGCTGGGACTTGACTTTTGTTCAGAGTTCCCTAGTCTTTTTTGGGCAGTTTAAAGTCATGCATGTCAGACATAAAGAGGCTAATGTTTGAGGTTGAATATATTTGACTAGATGGTGAATGGATTAAAATTGACTCAATTCCTTGATAATTTATCTGAAAAAATATTACCACATTCAAGTATGGGGGAAAACATGTTAACTATGACTTAAGAAATTTTGAATATGAGGAATGATACGAAAAAAGCTAAAAGGCATTAGAAGAAGTATTTACTAAGAGTTAAGTTACCATTATTTAACAAACCCATTAGGGGGTTGAATTATACAGGGACACATAAGGGCATTGGATGCATAGTCATATAATAGCATCTTTTGGCTAATAGGTCCGTTATGTAGACTACTTATGCAAGGATACCTAAGGGAACGTGCTGCACAGTCAAGCAAAAGAACACTTAGAAATTTTACTTTTCTATTGCTAAAAATCCAGTGAATGTTTATGGAGATTGAAATTTTCTAAAGCATAGAGTCTGATGTATGGAGAGAGGTACTTGAATATGGATAGGATATTCCCAATCAAGATTGTCAAAGAATTTGATGAATGTCACTCCTGCGAAGGTCTGACCCAAACGTAGGGAAGGGAAATATGAACCATAGACTTAAATACTTTCAAATCATGAAAAAGTGTATGGGACAAATATGATAAGGATGTCTATTTTTTGTGGATCCCTACATATTGTCATTAAGACCAAAAAATACAAAAGAGGTTTTCCTACCAAGAATGAAATTACCACTATTTGAAAAACCTGTTAGGGGGGTGAATTATGAAGGGCCACTTAAGGGAATTGGATACATAGTCAAATTATATCATCTTTTGGATGACAGGTCCATTAAGTAGACTACTTATGCAAGGCCTCCTAAGGGCACAAACTACATAATCAGGCAAAAGAATTCCCAGGTATCAGACATTTTGTGACCAGTAGTCAAGAAAAGGGTTATGGAGATCTGAAGTATTTAAGGTTAGGAGTATGAAACATCAAAATGGCCATTGTCCAATGCAGGTAAGAGATACACAGACCAGTTCTAACCATAATGATGTTGTGGCTGGGTCCTGAATTGAGGTACCGAACTTCACTACATATCTCATTATGATGAGAATAAAGACAAATGTAGTTCTTGAAACACAGTTTAACGTCATGTGGGACGAGAGTGTAGGAGATCATATTTTAGGGTCATAGATCATGGACCATAATGAGGAATACATAGATAAACTTGATGTGAAAGAAGAACAAGGTTTTCATACCACAGTCATGTTTTTACAGGGGGAATTTTCAGCCAAGGGACTGAAAGTGGAATTTGGGGTTAGGCCCAAAGACTTGGGGCTGGATTCGATGGATGGTCGAACATTCCTACATATCCCATAAGGATTGGAATCAATCCATACGTAGTTCTTGAAATACCCTCTGTACAGATTTTCATTGTACAAGTGAAGGGTGAAAGGAGACTTTAGTGCAATGATGGTTTAACCTAAGATTAAAGGTTCGAGCATTAACATGTATGCATGTAGTCTATAAAATATGACATGATTGGAGATCAATTTCAATGATGATTCCCACTCAGGAGAGGGAAAATGGAGGACTGTATAGTTTAACGTCATATAGCAAGGACGATAGTGTTTCACAGTTTAGTGTCATGTAGCATGGACAAAAGGGATGTACACAATTTAACGTCATGTGGGACGATGGTGATCCAACATGAAGATATTGGTTTTGGACTTGAACCTCAAGAGGTTGCCTATGTACCCAGCCTAGAAAGAAAGGATCAAAGTCCACGTATTTCAATTTAAGAATGAATTGGTGACCATGTTGTACTTGAGGACAAATCGAAGATTATGTTAGGACTTACGCGTGGTTAGAGGCCCAGAGAGGGTGTTATGGTTGGAGATTACTATAAGATCACGTGAGTCATACTCAGGGTGAGAAACAAGAGACAACAACAACCCAAAAAATTCATAGTTTAATGTCATCTAGGACATATAAGGGACTGGACATAGTTTAACATCATGTTGGACAAAGGAGGGACTATGAAGTTTAAAGTATTGTAGTGAGGACTATGGGGACTGTGTTGTTTATAGTCTTGCAGTAAGGACTAAAATAGTTTAAGGTCATATGCATGGACCAGTGCTGCATAGTTTAGCGTCATGTAGCTAGGACACCACAGTTTAACATCATGTTGGACAACAACACAGTTTAACGACATGTTGGAAGAATACGTACAGTTTAACGTCATGTAGGACGATGGATGGACTATGCAGTTTAATGTCTTACAGTGAGGAATATGGGGATTGTGCAGTTTAAAGTCTTGCAGTAAAGACTAAAATAGTTTAAGGTCATATACATGGACCAGTGCTCCATAGTTTAGCATCATGTAGCTAGGACAACACAGTTTAACGTCATGTTGGATGACAACACAGTTAAACATCATGTTGGACGAATACATATAGTTTAACGTCATGTATGACGAATATTTATTCGTGTTACAAAAAATACTTCTTCAAGAATATTTCATTGGTTGGAGTCGTGATGAGTTCTCAATCCATTGAGATTAAAGAATAAGCTCTATTGGAGTAGAAGTTTTGTATTGAGTAAGGTCCTTCCCACTTGATGAAGATTTTGCCTGATTAACCAGTTCAGGCTATACCGTTTGGTGGGGCGATACTTGTGTTTTTGAAGTAGATGGCATAAAATCTTCCAGAGTCAAAGACAACTTGGACTTTGAAATGAACTCATCTTCTTCTGACTGCTCTTCTTTCTTCGAATTATTCCACTTTATTGAGGATTTTCCTTCTGGTAAAGGGAGTTTTGGTGTGGCATTCATATCAGAAGACACAATTGGTTTCTTCAATTGTATTCATAAAATGGCATGAGTTTAGTGGATAGTTTTCCAGAACATCCAATAATCATATTTCTACGCATTTTTTCTTTTGACTTCATTCCACTCGACTTCTTCCTCAGGATCTGTACTAGTAACACTTGCTACCTGGGCTGAAGAACCTTTTAATTTGACTGGTCCCGAGTCCAAAATCTTTTGTAGGAGTTCTTTGAAGACTAAACACTCTTTAATGGGATTCCCCAACTTCTGATGAAATGGGAAATAGTTGGGAAGGTCATCATCTTCTTCCTTGTTTGGCCATTTGGGCCTTGGCAACTAAACGAGATTATTTTCCAGAGCCAAAATAAAGTAACCAGGAACTTGTTCATTTTGGAAAGAATAAAATTTGTTCTTTAACTCCTCAAATTGATTCCATCTTTGATCTCTTTGATCATCTTGACAAAAAATCCTCTGTTTTTGATGCTCAGGAGGTGGAGCCCTTCGATAAGATGATGGTTTTGATGTGGAAGCAGGTACAGGTGCTTGTTTAAGTGTAACTATAGCAGTCTCTTCTTTACCCATTATCCTTCCTAGAGATGATGTAATTACATGAGTTTTATCCTTCATATTTGTAAGAGAGTCTTCGATATGCTGGGAAATCGAAGTAAGGGCTCGAAAACCTCCTGTGTATTTCACAGGGATCAAAGGTGTGCGTAATTCATCACACAAATTTTCCACACAGATTGGCAATAACTCTTCTTGAGGGAGTTCTAAGCTTAAGGAATATTTTAACCCCTTCCTACAAGCAATGAAATCTAAAACTCATTAATTCTCCCTTTGATTACAATTTTTAAGATAAAAAACTCTTTTCTTTGGAAACATTGAGCTAAATTGAAGAAGGAATCATTGACGGAGATCTTCCCACCTGGTAATTTACCGAGATTGAAAGATTTTATACCAAACAAAAGCAGGACCCTGTAATGACTTTCCAAACACCTGATCTTAACTGATTCTTGTTGTTGAGGAGTTACCATAATAGGATCACAAGGAGAAACAAAATACGTTAAGTGTTGTTCTGGATCTCCCGAACCATTAAAAATTGGGAATGTGGTACTTGAAAAATTTGATGGGGGAGGAATTGCATCAACCCATTCAGGATAAAACCTCTTTTCTGGTTTAATTTGTGTATGTTTTCCCTACATAACTTCCAATTGAGATTTTAATGACTCAATGGTAGTCATTAACGTTTGAGAAACATCTGGTTGAGCTTGGGCCTGAGAAGATGCAATAACTGGAATTTGGACAGGTTTGGTGATGGGAACTGCAACTGATGGTAGCACTACCGGTTTTTGTTGCGCGTGACCTAGAGGATTAGACCTGTGAGGGTGTAATGGTAATGGAGAATATTCTTTATCCATCTCATTAGCTGCAACAAATTCCCTTGACTGACTGACTCCAGTAAGCTTAGGAGGAAGACTACCTTGAAGTAGTTCTGAATTCAACCTCCTTAACCCCTTCATTTCTTCTTCCTGATGTGTGAACCTTTCCTCTAATGAGATTGATTTTCCTTCTCTAGAGGAAGGGTGGAATGTAACTTGACTTTTTTACTTTCAACTTGTTGGATGCCTTTTAGAGAGGGTGAGTTGGTTATTTGAAGGAATACCTAGATTCTGGGTAAGCCTTTGATTTTGTGTACGCACACCTTCTTCATTTGACTCAATGTGTATAGATTCTTCAATAAGAACTTCTTCATATGATTCCTCTGAGTGAACCTCATGTTCTGGGGGATCAGTGACAATGAAATTAATGATATTTATCGATGCATAATGCATTGCATCCCTTCTATCAGCATTTCTGTGATATTTCCATCTTCCATGTCCTTTATGAGACATTTCCCTTGGTTGAGTTGATCCCTTAGGAACTTCTTGATGAAACATAATTTGGAGGGAATATCCTGATAATTCGTCTATGCGTTCCTCTTGTTGATTCTTCCCTAATCGAGGGAAGACTGACTTTCGCTGAGGAAGATATTGAGGATTTGAAAATGTCTCCATTCCGATGGACTGGGGTTGTTCTTGATATTCCTGGTCAACTCCTCTAATCCTATTTGTTGATTCTGAGGGTTGGGTTAAAATAGTCCCCAGTCTGGAAAGCTGAGGTGGGTCTTGAGTTGCTACATTTGAGACATTCTTAAAATCTCTCTTGAATTTTCGGACTTTAGTCCGGAAATTGGCTGGATGCATCAACCTACATCCACTGAAATCACCAGGCTCAAATGACTGTTGGATGATTTCTGACACTTCTGTCACCTGATTATGCGCATGCTCTAAACGAGAAGCTTGTTAGATATTCTCATTTTCTTGTTGAAAGAGTAAGTCGACAACTTTTTATTTGTATGCCTGACTTTGAGAAGAACTATTTGAGGCATGTTCCTAAGAAATCATTTGATTACACACAAAACAAATTGGCTGTGGCCGACCATGGGAAATCACATTGCATGAGACCATTTTTGGCGGGCTTTGTTGACTGGAGAGTACAGTGAAATGCGGTGCTCCATGAACACCCCATCCCCTAATATGAATACCAGATGGGACATTGGTAATTAACTGGCACAATTTTTTTAGTGCACTAAGGCATGAATGCTGAAGGGCTCTCTGCTGCTTTTCAACCTTTGGATATCGAGAAACTGAGAGAGATGCCAAATCAATTTGGCATTGTAACCCTTCTATTATCTTAACATGATTTTCATATTCATTATAAGATAATATTTTCTTTTTCAAGTGACAAATAGTTTTCCTCATGTTGAGACGAATATCGTGAATACAATCTTCCATCAACATTTCAGGAATATCATACTGAGAGTCAGCCAAAGGACAAAACATGACTGGTACTTCACCTTTTTCCAGTTGTTTTCTCATATTCAGAACTTCCTCCTTATCATTCGATGAAGATTATTCTACCTGATTAGACCAAAGCTGGTGCTTCTTTGTTGCTTTATCAGATTCAACAAGATTGGGAGAGAATTCATTTATCAAATTAGAAGATGAATGACCTAGGGGTGGTTAGAAGAATTAACTACACCCCGGGATATCTTCTGATTGAGAAAGTATTTCACCTACTAGCGGTAAAGCACCAGACATGACTGGCTTCACATTTGCAAGTGCTTCAAGATAAGAGGGCTCTCTCATTACTACATTTTCCTTTGAAGAATTTTCCAGGAAATGAGAATTACTAATGTGAAAAGGACTTTCATAGCTAAATTCATCATCATGGGGAGGATCACCATGCTGGGTTACCGCAAAGGATGAAACCTTTTTCTCCTTGATCTTCTGGACATGCAGAGGGTTATCGTGGCTCTCATCTGAAGATGATACTTCGAGATCGACCGAACTGTCATGAAGCAATCCTTCATGAGGAAGTGTCTGATGAAGTCCTTCAGAATTATTGTTCCCACTATTGGGAAATGAGAGAGTATAATCTTGAGTTGCAACAGATAATTGTCTGAGGTCTTCAAGAACTCCATCATCGAGCAAGGCCTTATTATAGATTGTCTTTTGATTTCTTGATTTTGCTGGATGGGTCTTTTTCTTATACGCCTTCTTACTCACTTTGAAAACCACTTGTTGACGAAAGTGGTCATTATGGGTAGGAGTGTGTGCCTGCTCAGGGGAAATAATCAGGTTAGGCTGATTATCTCTTTTCAAATCAAGTGTATGTGCCTGACTTGATTGTTCATAGGACACGAGGGAGTATTCTCCACAACCCTCTTGGACAAGAACAGAGGTGTGTATCTATTCCGGAGTGATATGTTGACGAGTCACTCCACTGGTAGGGACAGATTTGTATTTCTTTCTCTGTGATGCTGCTGAAGTTGTTATAATATTCTGACAGTAATCTAGAACATGGGCATGGATTTGATTATTCTCTTTCACTATTGTCAGAAAGTTCTTGGTGAATTCAGCTACTGGAACAGGAATATATGTCCATTCTGTGCTTGGATTAGGTGTGTATCCCTACTCCTATCCTCCTTTTCCTATCAGTGAATTCTGAAATTACTCTTGTGTGGGGGCATAGAGTTGAGTCCAGTCCAAATTTGTCGTCGGAGCTTTCCGACTGACTTCTCCAGGTGCTACCAAACGAGAATGTTGGAAGGCTTGATGAACATTGGTAGGTGTAGTGCCTTATTTTTATTCTTATTCATGTACGGTTAAAGAATTTCCTTCAATACTGGCAGACAAGACTGCTGACCGAATTGTTGATTGTTAACAGGTGTATGTCCCTACTTATCAGTTGCCACCATATTTGATTAGAGATCCTCTTTGGGTGTAGTCAGACGAGCCTGCTAACTGGTTGAGGAATTATAAATAGGTGTATATTCCTGGCTATAGCACTTCACTGGAATTACCTAACGGGATTAGTGGGTTGCTGCTAGACGAGTCTGTTGGACAGCAGGATTAGAACAGACGAATATGTGTGCCCGCTTGTTGCTTTCCATCAAGTTAGCTTGAAGGAATTTTCTCGAGGGGGAATAAGTAAAAACATGCTCCCTGTTGTCCGAATTTCACCTCTGGCGGTTCGTCTTGTGTGCTCGGGTATGAGGAACCAGAGTCGAACGCCTAGATGTGATACCATCATCATGTTGAGGGTTCACTACCGCACAAGTCTGGCGGTGATTGTTGGTGGGAGTCCTCAGGATGGACTCTTGCCTTCTTGAACCGAGGCCTTGAGTGACCTCTTCATTCACCTCCTTGTAATATGGGAGGGACTGTTTGTTGCGTTCCGGGGATAACAACCCAAAACGGTTAGAAACGGTTGTTGGCAGCACATGCTTCTTGATCACTAGTCGTCGTTGTCCGGACAACTAGGGTGAATTGTTAACTTTGAGGGCTTATCGACTGGACTCCAGAGTTGGAATGGTACTGTGTTGATGGTATTGCATAACCAGTGCATTTGAAACCCAGCGTTGATGATGCTGAGTTGGTGATGTCGTCCTCAGAGTGGACGAGGATCCAGCAGGAGTAGCGGTTGAGGCATTCACAGGTGTGAACTTTAAAGAAGCCATTTCTATAATTCAAAGAGATCTTGTAAAAGAGTTCCTATTTGATATAACAGACATAATCAAGATAAGTTCAACCACTACATCTTTTGGATGAAAACATTTGTTATTGATTGTTTTTTTGGCCCTCACATTAAAATAGGGGCCTAACAAATAAGTAAAACATCATTTAACATGTTTAAGGATTCATGTCAGGTTCACCATTTTTGTTTATTCTGGAAATGGGGATGACATTGTTTGTTTAAGATTCAAACTTCCCAATCAGTTTCTAACGGGTTTATTTGTAGAACTGGAAAACTACAATGATTCTATATCCATTTGGACCTACTTTCCAAAGGTAGGTTCCCATTAAGTATGGACTGATGAGGCTTACAAATTTGAATTGGTCGAGAGGATGGGAGGTCGGACTCATCACAAATTTTTTGGGGGGATTTTTCTACTCCCAGACTCTATTATAGATTTGAGTTATGTTCGTGAATCCTTATTAATTTACCAAGTATGAAAATGAGTTTTCCATTAGATTTGATAATCAATGATTGATATGTATGAGATTGAGAGAATCTTTTATATATATTTGAGGTTCTTCATTGATAGAGAATCATCCATATTTATTAGAGATTCTTAGTCAATGGTATCCTTCAATACATTATATAGAAATCTCTTGGTCATTATGATAACCATACTAGTTTCAAAGCTACTCAATGGTGCACTTGAAGTTTATTGTTGTTTAGAAAGACATGGATTATTTCAGAGTTGGGATCATACCCACAGATGGGTTACCTACGTATCCTTGTTTAGAAAAGGAATAATAACCCACATAGTTTGGTTAAGAATTTTGGGGCTTACGTATGATAAACGACCCATAAGGTTGTGTTGTGGTTACTTCTACACTCTAAGCTCACACAAGTCATGCTCGGTGTGAGAAACAAGAGGTATCGGTAAACCTAACAATTTGTTCCACAAAAGATGCAGTCACAAGGAATGATATGGGGATTATGTATGTGTAATAGCCCAAGTAAATTTAGACAAAGGCTTTTAGGAAAGAAGCCCAAGAGTAGGATCCATAAAAATGTTTTTACATTATGGAGACTTGGATACACTAACTTGGGGTTTACTCCTGAGGAGGATGCCCAAGTCAAGGGGAACATTAACTTATGATTGGGGCTTACTCTTGAGAAGGATGCCCATGTTTAAGGGGACTTATGATTGGGTTTCATTCCTGAAAAGATGGATTCCCATGATTAATGAACTTATGGCATACTCCTAAGGAGGATTCCAAAGTTAAGGGAAATTATTACTGGGACTTACTCTTGAAAAGGAGGCCCAGGTTAAGGGGACTTTGTAATTTGGGGCTCACTCCTGAGAAGGAGCCCCAAATCAATAGAAATTAATACATGAGATTACTTCTAAGGAGGATTCCCAAATTAGGAGAAATTATGACTGGGACTTACTCCTGAAAAGGAGGCCCAGATTAGGGAACTTGGGGCTTACTCTTATGGAGGATTCTTGGATTAGGGAACTTTTCAGCTTAAAGGATGTGGTTGAATGAAGGAGATATCATACCATAGGGACACAAAGTTATGTGAATCATGAGGTTTTGAGAGATGTTCCACAGAATTCCTTTCAGATAAAGAAGCCAACAAAGGAACCATGCCATGAATGGATTTGAAGAGGGTTCTAAAGGCTAAATCTTGAAGAGGAGAGGTGAATTTGAGGAAAATAAGTGAATTGGAAGGAGGAGCGCAAGTATGGGTTGACCCACAAGTCCTGATCATGCAAGTATACTTGCGCGACATGAGTTCACTTGGGCGATGAAGAACCTGTGATGTGACACTTGGGTGACATTGAATTGGAGCCCTTAGTATCATTCCTAGAGGCTTTCAGAGAGGTGGGGCACAAGTTTCCTTGAGAGGGAAAGGTAGCGTGAAAGTGTCATCACTTACCTTAAGGGCTGGACACTTAGGCACGCAAGTAGTAATGAGTTCTAATACTTAGGCCTTATTCTTCATTTTAGAACCTCTATTCCAGGTAAATAATTACCTTAGAAGTGTTCAGAAGACTTCAGACAGAGACTTGGGTGACTAGATCTTGAATATGAGTTTTGGATTTTTCATCCCCAAAATGGGGGGCCCACAAGGGGTATTTATAGGCCACCAGAGGACCTTGGGAGTAAAAATAATAGGGCACGCAAGTGACTTGCACAAACCATATGTGGCATGCAAGTATACTTGCACGACCATAATGAAACTTGTGCGACCATTGCTTAAAGAGTTCCTTGTTCATGACTTTGTAAATTTTTGATGTTCTTCAAAGGATGAATCTCCTTGTGCTTAAGGTATTCTCCTTTTTCATTTATTTGACTCTGTGATGGAAAGGAGCATCAACAATTGTATTTGATAACATCAATGACACACAACACATAAGGTAATATAATATCCTAAGTGATTTGAAATATAATTACTATTTTAAATTAATGAAATATATGATATATCTTTCAATGCACACATTACAGAGTTAGCTTTTGTCTCACACAACAATGAGTTTCTTCAATGACTTGCATTACATGCAAGAGCGAGTTTACTAAACTGTAATATATTATTATAATATTATTGTTTAATATGATAAAATATAACATGACTATTAAATCAATGGTTATGAATAGTATTAACTAACTTATGAAATATATGGGTTACAAAAATATAAAATTAATTCATTGGTAACAAATTAATTAGAAATGGATATAAAAACCAATAGAATATAAAGAAAATTTCTTTATGATCACAAAGTTGTTTTATCCAAAAAAAATTAAATTAATTTTTGTTAATGATATAAATGATATATATAAATATTATATATTCAATAAAATATTTTTTATATTTATCCAATTTTTCTAATAAGCATAATATAAGAATAAATATAGTTTGAATCATAAAATATTTATTTCTCTAAAAAGGAAATTTCACCACCATTTAATGGAGAACATATTTTAAATCCAATTTTTTGATCTTTTATAAATTTATTATGACAAAATAAAATTAATTTTTTAAATTGAATAATCATAATTTTTTTATGGAGAATCTTTGGAAATTTTATGCGTGGTTTCTTTTTTTTTTGATGAATATTTTGAAATACTGAAATTTAATTCAAAACTATTTAAAAAAAATTAATTATAAGGATAATTTATATTTCTAATTGGTTTTAACTTTTTATTATATACATTTTTTAAAAGATTATCCAATTTAGGAAATTGGAATGAATTTAAATTTTAAATTGAATATAAAAACATAGTAAACATTTGAACATTTTAATTTAAAACCCCACTTTTTCATCTCGTCTACAAGATTAAATTTAAATTAATTTATGCCACTTCTATGATTGGAATTTTGAAAAATGGATTTAATATTTGGAATCAAAAATTTATGATTTCTAATAAAGTCAACACTAATTATGGCAAAAAATATTAGTGAAAGTAATTTAAATTAATTATAGTGATTGAGAGAAGAATTAGCTTATTAATGGGATACACTTTAAACTTAAGGGCCAAAATGACATATAAACATTTTGAAAAGACATTTTATTTTTTTTATTTATACCATATCCTCCCTTTTATATAATTATTTCGTTTATTTTTTTTCAACTTTACATGGAAAAAATGTGGTTGTAATTCCATTTTCATAAATTTATAAAAGTGATACTCTTCCTCCGCTATAAAAAGGAACTCTCCTCTCCCACTTATTCACAAATATAAATTCATTTGGATTTCCCAAAATATACTTAAATAATCTCCCAAAATCTATCCCCTCATTCTAGAAGCCTCAATTTAGGTATAAGGAAATCCATGGAAGTCCTTTGGTTTAAACCCAAAGGACTTCCCCGAATAAGAGGTAACACTCTTCAACGATCACTTTTATTTAATCTACATATCCTCCAATTAAATTAATTTTATATCATGATTATATAATAACATAATTATCCTAAATATACATATATTTTTTATGTGGAGGGTTTTACCTACACCTACACACAATTCTATTAAATGGGTAAAAACTTTACCATTCATGTTTGGGGAACTACAACCTCACAAAATGATGAATTTCATTTTTTCCATTACCACCCCTCATGGTTGGGAATTAGGGTGGAAAAACCTATTTTTATATGATATATATTATATATATGTTTTCTTAATAATTATATAATTTTTATATAACACATTCCTTCATGATTTCAAATTTGTGTAAATATTATAACATCGTTTGTGGAAGGGTAGACTACCACATCCTCAAAGCGATGCTACTCATCCATACTATACTTGGAACATATAAAGGATGATTTTAATAAAATTACATGATATAACTAGTGGAAATACGGGATTTAACTTCGTCGTAATAACGTCGGTTTTTTAAAAACTGACGCGAATAGTATGTGCGGGGAATTTTTAACGTCAGTTTTACAAAAAACCGACGCCAAAAATAATTATGCGTTGATATTTCGCGTCGGTTTTGAAGAAAACCGACGCCAATAATATTATTATAAATATTTTCCGCATCGGTTTTCCTCAAAACCGATGCGGAAAATAATTAAAAAAAGTTTTCGGCGTCGGGTTTTTTAAAACCGACGCCGAAACTAATAAAAAAATACATTCCGCGTCGGTTTTCCTAAGAACCGATGCAGAAAATAAATTTTTAAAAATGTTTCGGCGTCGGGTTTCATGAAAACCGATGCCGAAACAATATATTCTACGTCAGTTTTTTTAAAAACTGACGCCGAAAATTTTAAAATAACATTTCGGCGTCAGTTTTCCTTAAAACTGACGCGAAAATTCTTTTAAAAATATTCACGGTCAGAAACCCTCATTTTGTTCGATCGTCGAAATCGAGTTCTGCTGTGGCGCTTCGGACTCCCGATGACCTTCGAACCTGATTTTCGATCTTGGACGGCCATTGTTGAAGGTTTTTTGTCGTCTGCATGATTTTGGGTATGTGTTCTTCCTCTTTATCCCTTGTTTCATATCCCACTGTTTATTTCTTTATCAATAACCCTATTTTGCATGATTTTGATTATTGGTTAGATTTTAGTTGTAATTTATCATTATCTTTTGTTTGTATTATCATTGTTGGTGTAGATTTGATATTGTTTGTTTTTGGAAGTAATTATATCGGTCGCAGTTTGGATTTAACATCTCCATTCGGGTTGAACTTCAAATTTTTTGTTTGTATTATCATTATTCCTGTTTAAAATGATCTTTCATTACATTATGAAGTACTATATTTTTAATTCCATTTCTATTTTAATAAATTCTCCTTCAAAAAAATAATTTTATTATGTTAAATGAATTCAGTCACATTTTTGCATGTATTTTGTTGTTATTTCATTCCTTCTTGAGATTTACCAAGCCAAATTCCTCAATTCTCTTGGGTTCTCATCATTTAACTAAGACATGAATAATTACCACTATCTATTATGTTAAAAAAATTTGAATAATTATTTTCATTCCATTATATAATAAATAATTTTTCTTGCAATGTCCATAATACGACTAGAATCATACATTTAATGTATTGTAATTATTTCTTCGTAGATAATAATATAATCATTATCCCTCTATTAATCTTCAAAAATACCTTTCCACTTTCATATGTGGGGTTAGATTCATGCATTTTTAATAAATATCCTCTTAAACTTATCTCATTCCATTGATTATATTTATTCATCTTTCTCTCCCTCTAAATAATAGTCATGAAATGATTTATTTCCCCCCTCTAAGTCATAGGCTGAAAATAAAACATTCTCATGATCTAATCTTTCATGGATGGATAATATATTTCTCTTCATGTTGATCCATTCCTTGACATGTTTTGCTGCAATAGACCCATGGAAGGGGGTGTAAGTTGTCACCTACAATATGCAATGGAATTTTTATCCCTCCATAATGAATTTATATGTTCATAATTCCCTATTATAAAACTCATGGATTGAGGGAGTTGAGTTATCATAGTCACCAAAAATTGTATCATGTCTCTTAATACACATTATCTTAAATGAGGATAGTTATTGCACTATTTTTCACATTAATTTTTCCATGATTCATTCATGTTACATCAAATGAATAAAAAAATAAATATAGTGTGATCAATAGTAGTCATAGTGAGAAATCATATTATCTTGTATGTCATTCATATGATATTTATATCATGAAACTTTATTTTCAAAAAATGAAACCTTTGATTTAACCATTTTGTCCATGTATTTCAATATAACACACATGTATATAATATGAAAATAAACTGTTTACTCTATTTGTAAACGTGTTTCATATCTGATGTCTTTTATCTGATTATCAATAGTTTTTATGGAATATATTTTTGTTTACAATTTATCTGATAGATATTTAAATGTTTCTATGTTTTAATATATTCATCAATTATATTGTGATATCTGGTATTAATGGATCATAATTGGATTTATCTACGAAGAACTACTAGTGAATATGAAAGAGGAGTTGACAATTTTTTGGAATTTGCTAAACGGCATAATCAAAATATTGATTTGATTTTCTTTCCATGTGTGAAGTGTGTAAATATGAGAAAGTTAAACTTCAGATAAATCAAGGATCATCTCATTTGTTATGGTTTTAGCCTTAATTATACACGTTGGATCTTGCATGGTGAAAGAACTGAAAATTCAACATCCAATGTTGATGACGATATTCATAATGAGGCAAAGGATCGTATTGAAGAATTAATTCATGATTTAGGTGTTGAAACCATCGAAAAAACACCAACTTTTGAACGATTGTATGGAGATTCTGAGAAACCATTATTCCCAGGTTGCAGTAAATATACAGTGTTATCAACAGTTTTGAGATTAGTTAACTTAAATGCAAAAAATGGGTGGAGTGATAAAAGTTTCTCCAGTTTACTTGAGCTTTTAAAAGAGCTTCTTCCAGAAGGCAATGGGCTTCCAGATTCAAATTATTAGGCGAAGAAAATATTATGCCCAATGGGATTGGGGTATAAAAAGATACATGCTTTCCCCAATGATTGTGTACTGTATAGGAAAGAAAATGAACATTTATCAAGTTGTCCTACATGTGGAACATCGCACTATAAGATGGATGAGAAATTCAACTCAGATTCATTTTCAGGTGATGTCATGTAACGTTATGAAAAATCCATTTTTTTTACTTTCCAATGATATCATCCAATATTTTTTTCAAACAATTCTGATAATTCAATTCTGATTTATTTTTAGGTACCAAAATCAAAACTCCATCTAAAGCAATTTGGTACCTTCCAATTATTCCTCGTTTGAAGCGTCTATTTGCAAATTCAAATGATGAAAAAAGGTTAAGATGGCATTCAGATGAGCGCATTTCTGATGGTAACTTACGTCACCCTGCCGATTCACCACAGTGGAAGAGTTTTGATAAAAAATTTCATGATTTTGGAAGTGAAGTTAGAAATCTCAGAATGGGATTGTGTACTGATGGAATGAATCCATATCGGAGCCTCAGTAGCCAACATAGTTCATGGCCTGTTTTGCTGGTACTTTACAACTTGTCCCCACATCTATGTATGAAGAAAAAATATGTTATGATGAGCTTGATGATTTCTGGACCAAAACAACCGGGAAATGATATTGATGTGTATCTTACACCATTGATTGAGGATTTAAAACTGCTATGGGAGAAAGGTGTTACAGTTTTCGATGCATACAAGAAAGAGTATTTTCTTTTGCGTGCTATGATAATGTTCACTATAAACGACTTTCCTGCATATGGAAACTTATCTGGATATAGTGTTAAGGGACATAAAGCATGTCCAATTTGTGAAGAACAAACTTCGTATTATCAATTGCAGAATGGAAGAAAGACAGTGTACATGGGACATCGAAGATTTTTGCGAATTGATCATCCTTATCGTAGATCGAGAAAATCATTTAACGGTTTACAAGAATACAACCTCCCCCTCAACCATTGTCAGCTGAAGAATATTATGAAAGAGTGAAAGATATTGATTCAACATTTGGAAAGAGAAAAATTTATGGTTTACAAAAACATATCTGGAAGAAGCAGTCTATTTTTTTCGAACTACCTTATTGGATATTTTTAGAGATAAAACATAACATTGATGTTATGCATGTTGAGAAAAACATACGTGATAGTTTGATTGGAACTTTGTTAAACATAAAAGTAAAGACAAAAGATGGATTACATGATAGATTGGACTTGATATTAATGCGAATACGTTTGGAGTTAGCTCCCGCTGTGAAAGGAAAAAGAACATATTTACCTCTGGCTTGTTACACATTAAGCAAGATTGAAATGAAGAATTTTTGTCAGTGTCTTCATGGTATTAAAGTACCCAGCGGTTTTTCATCAAATGTGAATAATTTTGTGTCATTGAAGGATTGTAAATTAATAGGTATGAAATCACATGATTTCCATGTGTTAATGCAACAAATTCTACCAGTATCAGTGCGTGGTATATTACCGAAAGCTGTCAGGAAGACAATCATCAGGTTATGTAATTTCTTTAAATCCATTTGTAGTAAAGTCGTTGATCCAAATTTGTTAGATTTGTTGGAGAATGAAGCAACTCTTATTCTTTGTCAACTAGAAATGTATTTCCCACCCACATTTTTTGATATAATGGTTCATCTATTGGTTCATTTGGTGCGTGAGATAAGAATGTGTGGGCCTATTTATTTAAGATGGATGTATCTTTTGAAAGATATATGAAAATTTTGAAAGGATATGTTAAAAATCCTTATCGACCAGAGGCCTCTATTGTTCAAAAATATGTATCAGAAGAGGTGATTGAGTTCTGTACTGATTATTTGAATGAGGTGCAGCATATTGGCCTCCCTCTATCTCGACATATGACAGTTGACAGAGAAGGTAGAGGGGTTCGAGGCTTAAAGGTAATGTTCATTCCATGTGATGAAGTGATGCAAGCACATTTATACATTTTGAACAACACAGATGAGGTTGAACCATATATATCCTCACATATTGCTGAATTAAAGTTACGATATCAGAAAAGAAATGAAAAGTGGTTGATGATTGAGCATAAGAAGACATTTGTTTCATGGTTTAAAGTGAAAGTCACCCCAGATATATCTGTATCAGAAACATTGAAGTGGTTATCAGGGGGACCATCTTTTAATGTGATCACTTGGTCTAGTTTTGATATCAATGGCTACACATTTTACACAAAAAACCTGGATGACAAGAGTACCGTTCAGAATAGTGGTGTGATGGTATTCGCTGAAGTAGTGCATTTTTCGAGTGCCAAAGATAAAAACCCAATTTCTGCATCAACATCATATTTTGGAGTTATTGAAGACATATGGGAAATTGATTATATTAAATTTTGAGTCACTATTTTTAAGTGCAATTGGGTTGATAGTAATAGTGGCGTGAAACATGATGAATATGGGTTTAAACTGGTTGATTTGAAAAGATTTAATCACAATGAGGAACCATTTATCTTGGCGACACATGCAAAACAAGTATTTTATGTCATTGATCCATCGAATGATCAGTGGTCAGTTGTTTTGCAAGGGAAAAGATATCATTTGGGTGATGATGATGATTCTGATGATGCTAGTGATTTACATGAGCCTTATTCATCTATTATGCAATTTTCAGATGATTACATTGAATATAAGACAGACATAGTGCATGCAGTACGTACCGATCATGATGAAGGGACGTGGGAAAACACTAAATTAGTCTCCTAATTTTTCTGGTAAATATTTATATTTTGTGTCTATTTTTAAAACTTACAAATGCATGCCTCTATTTTTACATATTTATTTTTCATTTCCTTATTTCTAATTATTCAGTTTTCTAATGATATGCAGGTACCCAAAATTTCATTACACTTTCTAGTAGCAATGTCAAATACAGATAGAGAGGAGTAGTTACCGAGGTATATCTATTTTGACATATTATTAAATATTCATTAATATACATATTTAATGAAATAAAACTGTTAATTTATAAAAAAAGATTGCAGGACTACTGATGCGTCCTCGGCGGAGGAGACTTCTCAAGTTACTACTCAAAAATCAAGTTCTCTAGTTGGTAAACGTGGTATTACATGTTTACCAAAACTATCACTCGCTCGTGATGATAACAAATCACACATCCGTTTTTATGATAATAATAATGCAGTTGGCCCAAATGTAGTTCAGTTTGTCAGTTATATAGCGATGCAGAGCCGTTGCAGGATTAGTATTTTATATCCTGATTGGAAGTCAGTGGACAGGACGGCGAAGCAACAGCTTTGGGAGTCCGTGACGGTAAAATATCTTTATTTATTTATTTTATCTAATTTTTTAATATTATATATTTTAAATGACATATTTAATTTTTTCAATTACAGATGACATTCAATTTTGAGGAAACCAAAGAAATTAGGAAAAGACATCTCTCTTTAGCGGCGGTTCGATGGAGAGATTTTAAAAACAAACTGACGAAAGATTATGTTTTTGGAAAGAGAAGGTTTGAAAGCCCATGTCTTAAGTATCCATATATAGATGAAGAAACATGGAAACGATTTGTTGACAGTCGTCAGGAAGAGAAATTTCAGGTATTGTAATTGTTTTATATTTTAAAATTTATGCTATATTTTCCTTATTACTTATGTGTTTATTTTTATGTAACAGGCCTCCAGAAGATCTCATCAGGAGATCCAGTTGAAAAACGTATACCCTCATACTTTATCACATGGAGGATACTCGTATTTGGAGCAGAAAATTATTGAAGAAAAATTTGAAGCATTAAGAGCTCGATCAAGTAGTGGTTCAGAAGAGGTCCAGTATGGTCCTCCATCTCCTCCCACTCGCCATGAGAAATGGAAACGAGCAAGAAGAAGAAAAAATGAACAATATCTTACAGACGAAGCTCATCAAGTGGCTGATAGAATTGTAAGTAAATATTAATTCTTTGTTGAAAAGTTTCCTTTTTTATAATTTATAAACACTAATATAAATTTTTTATTTTTCATTTCAGGATGAACTTCAGGAGAAAGAGACACAGGGCTCTTTTATCCCCGAGGGTAGGATGGATATCCTAGCCACTGCTTTGGGAAAGGCTGAACACCCCGGCCGTGTTAGAGGATATCAGGCGGGTGTTAGTATTCAGAAGGTTTTTGGTAAGAGTAAGCAACCAAGAGACCCGGAAATCGAATCCTTAAAAGAAGAGCTGTAGGATATGAAACAGTCTATGGGTGATCAAATTCAAGCAGCAGTACAGAAGGCTTTATTAGAACACTTGGAAAGACAGTCACAGTCTGCTCATCCTTCCGAGGAATATTATTTACTGTTAACAATTTTTCTTTTCTATAAATTATAAACACTGATATAACTTTTTCATTTTTCAACATTCTCAGCCTACTCACTCAGACTATCCTGCCTCATATGCTTACCCGGAACCGTCTGGGCAGCCTTTTGAGGTATATTATTTAATGTCATCAATTTTTCTATTTTATAAATTATAAACACTGATATAACTTTTTCATTTTCAACATTCTCAGCCAACTCACCCGGACTACCCTGCCCCATCTGCTTACCCTGCCCCGTCTGCGCAACCATTTGAGGTATATTATTTTATTTAATTTTAAATCAATTTTTCTATGTTATAAATTTTAAACACTAATATACCCTTTTCATTTTTCTGACTTCTCAGCCTGCTCACCCTGACTACCCTGCCCCACCTGCTAACTTTGAGCCTCCACCTCCTCCATCGGATCGAACCTTATATTGTGAGTTGTTTGCGGGAGATCCTCATGTACATATTGTTGCGGTGGGACAAGTGTATTTTTTGGAGGACTCGGTACATCATCAGCCTATGTAGATGGGTCAGGTTAGAGTATCAGTACTTGTTATTATAGATCCTACTGCTCTACTACCATTTCCTACTACGGAGATCACCAGTGTTGGGGAATGTATGGGCCATTTTTTACTTTTTCCAACTGCACTTCTTCGTTATATTTCACATGAGGTATGAGTTTTTTTAAATAGTAATTAGAAATGATTCCAAATTACTTATAATGTTTTCTGACATTTAACTTATATAGGAATATCTGAAAGCAAAGTAAACTGTACAAATGCAGCAAAATGTTCAGAAACAGTCGGCTGTAGATACTTCTGATATTTCTTCTGGGTTGAAAAGATTATATCAGTGCTCTTCTTCCTTGAATTTTATCTATTATTTTCGGATGACGTCCGATATATGTGGAAGAAATTATAAATTGAGAATATTGAAAGAAGATATCATGAATTTAGTTAATTTTGAAGAGATCGGGCTGAATGTGGTGCAGTTGTTTTCCATGTAAGTAAATTGACGTTTGAATTGCTATTTCTTTAATAAAATATTGTTATGTCATTGACTAACTATATTTTCTTTTTAAATTAGGTATCTATACAGGATTCTTTTACAAAATGAAACTGCAAGCATTTACAGCTTTATAGATCCAGAGTACATTTCCTTGGAAGTCAAACATGTGAAAAATGATGAAAGAGTTCAATATATATCCGAGAGATTATCACAAACAGAGATTCAGTGCTGGTTTTTGCCATTTCTTGATAAGTAAGAATATCAACATAATTTTTAACTCATGATCATTATAATGTCATTAATTGTGAACTTTTTGTATTATAGGGGGCATTGGATGTTAGGTGTATTTTGCCCAAATGAATGCACCTTATATTGGTTTTTCTATTTATTAAGAAAAGTGCGTAAAATGTTTTCCAACGTATTAAACAGGTAAGTTGTTTTTTTATTTTTAGAAGTTTGTTATGTTTAATTTTAATTGTCTAACAAGTTTTATTAGTTCTTATATAAAAAAATGCAGTTCATGGAAACAATTTACAAAGGAAAAGAAACCAACGAAAATCAAATATGTGGAAGTACAGGTAATTAGTTTTTATATTTTTGTTATATATTGGGTTTCATTATTAGTTAAATGTTTTATAACTGCAGTGTCATCGTCAAAATGGACATGTTGAATGTGGTTACTATATTCTACGATTTATGTACGAGATAATCACAACTGGGGAAACTACTGATTTTCATAAGGTTAGTTGTATTAATTTTTTTATATATTTTCATCCACTTTCTTCTATTTATTAATTTCATATCATTCAATATTATTGTAGGTATTCAATGATTCACAGTCATATTCTCAATATGATATGATCCATATTCAATCTACTTTTGCAGACTATTTGTTAAGTCTGATTAAGATTTGAGGTATGTATATACTAATATTTATAAATAATAATATATATGGGTTTAAAAAACTAACTCTTATGATATATTAGGTGTTTGAACCTACTAATAATAAAATAAATGCTTCAACAATAACAAACAATGAGCATGTCATATATTTCAGGTACGTGTATTTTAATTCTGCTTTACTGAGTTCTCTCAAGTGCCTCTGCAAAAACTGTTTTATTGAATCTACTAATAATCAAATTAATCCTTCAACAATAACCAACAATAAGCATGTCGTATATTTCAGGTACATGTATTTTAATTCAGAATTAGTTATTATATTTCTTTTCATTGTTATTTCTTAAAATCATTTGTCTGTACAGTGACAGATCTGGAGGGTGGTACTTGGATCATGAACATAGAGATTCGTATAGCGAAATAACATTCACAAACACTAAAAATTGTCTCCCTTTCATGCACATCAATATCTTCTAGGCCTTTTTATTTTTTATGCAAATAAATATCGGAAAATGATTACCGAGAAGCATATCACATAATAACTGAAACAACGCTTAGTGGGTTTGCACAAAGATAAAATAGAAGGCGTCAATTTTTAAGGTATGTTTCTTTATGTCTCTTCAATCTGCATTTGATTTCAATTTTCTAACCTATTTTTTGCACTCAAACTTATTTATCTGTTATTCCATAACTTAAACAAATAACAATAGTTAATGGGTAATGCACGTCTATACAGAGAAAATATAAAAACCTGAGGTTGGGGGTGGTGGGGATCCTATGGTGAAAAGACACCCCCAACATCTTCAGTGGGGGAGGTGAGGAAGAGGTTGCATCGGCTGAGTGTTCCTGGAATTTTGATCAGGAGTCGTAACATTTCATTTTGGTAATTTACTTTGTGAAAAAATGAATGATTCAAATAAATTACACATTTTCATTTAATGTTTATTCATTGCACTAATATCTTGGATTGATTTTTTCACGCACATCTCTTTAGTTTCATTACTGTTTTGACAGGATTGGTGCTATCTATGGGAGGAAACTTACAATGATTGATACTGAGTATGGTTAGATTAAGAAAATGCACCATGTAGGTACGTGTATTTTAATTCTACTTTGCTTTGAGTTTTCTCAAGTACTTCTGTTAAAGCTGTTTAATTGTTTTTGTATACTTCGTTTTTTTTTCAGGGTTCCGATTTTTTTGGAGGAGAAAATATATGTATTTTATTTTAAAGAAAAATTATTTACGGTGTCGGTTATTTTAAAAACCGACGCCGAAAATCCTGTGTAAATTAGTTTCGGCTTCGTTTTTTAGAAAAACCGACGCGGAAAACCGATATTTCGGCGTCGGTTTTATATAAAACCGACGCTGAAAACCTAGTCGACTCTATTTTCCGCATCGGTTTTTTAATGAACCGACGCGGAAAATAATGTCTAAATGTAGCTTCGGCGTCGGTTTTATAAAAAACCGACGCCGAAGCTCATAAGAGAATTATTTTTCGCGTCGGTTTCTATGAACCGACGCGAAAACTGTATTTTTAACGTCGCCTATAAAGACGTCGGTTTATAACCGACGTTAAAAATAAAAAAAACCGACGCTATAAAGTGTTTTTGCACTAGTGTATATATGATATTTAAATGATACTATAATTATAATTTAGATATATATCATTTACTTTTAATTCTTTTATCTAAAAAAGAAATGGAAGTAGCTTTTATGTGTGTGTATGACCTACCGTCTACATGAACAATGAATTTAATTTCTTATCTCCAATATCTAAGGATTATTATAAATACATAAATAGTGAATATATATGATATTAAAATCATGGTTTATATTCTGGATATGATTAATCATAATATATTTAATAGGAACAAAAATAACAAGATAAAAAAACCTAAAATAGTAAAAATAATGAATGATTATTAACAAATGGGTAATTAGATAATATATGAAGTTAATATATGATATAATAAATATTAGTATGGGTTTTATAAGTTATTTTAATGTTTAAAACCATTATAAAGAAATTTAAATTATGTTCACCTAAAAGGAAACACAAGGTAAAAGATTCTTGTCTCACTTTTCTTTCCGTGGGAAAACACCATTTCACCACTTACATATTTTGTTTGGTTTATATATAGCCCCTTTTAATATATTATATCATGAATTATATTATCGTCATGGTATTTGAAGTTATGTTTTTCCTAGGGCTTATTATTCAAATGTTACTAAGAAGTAATGGACTTCGTCTCAATTGCCATTCTTTGAGTGTATTTTATTATTATGAACAAAATTTCTTAATATGATGTGCATACTACCACATTGACCTGTAAAATCATGATTCATTAATTATTCATGATATTTTGAGTTTCTATTTAATTTATTAAATCTAAGGGGATTTGAATTAAGAATTACCAAGTGGAAAACATTTTAATAACCCAATTTATTTTCTTTGTGTTATATTAATACCTCATTGTCCTTAATATTCCAAGATTATATGTGTAAACTTTTTTTACTATATATTATTTTTATTTACACCTTTTTATATGGTTTTAAATTTCATACACAAAATTTATTTGTTGATTTATTCTCTCATCAATGTTATGTTATTTTCAAGGTTTAACCTCACAATCTCATTTTCTCTGGGACTGTTTTCACTTGAATTTACATCATAGGAAATTATTTAATCACCATTTAATAAATCCTTTCATTTTATTATCAGGTATTTATTTATGAAATTTTCAAAGTAATAGTACAATTTTTAATATCTTTGGTATTAAAAATGTTTTAGAATATGTTTTTAAGGAACACAACTTCATTTATCACTTTAGTCAGAGAACCTATTTCTTTTAAAAAACACTATTTTATAAAAAAAGTTCAAAAAAAACTAACCCTTACAAAATTAATTATTAAATACATTTTGGCCCTTTTTTATTTTAATTTTTTTAAAGGAATATTCTTGTCACATTCATAACAAGGAACTTTTCTAGCATTTTTACTTTGCAAATGGAATGTTCATTTTACCTTTTATGACATGTACAAATTTAACCATAGTAATTTCCTTAAAGATTAATTTGTATGTTTAAAATTTACTTTTTTAAATAAACAATTTTCACAAGTGATTTGGAAAGAAAAATATTTTCAAAATGTATATCAAAATGAAAACCATATTTTCAACAATAATTTGTTTAAAAGTCATTTTTATAGCATTTTCATTCATCAATGACAACAAACCTTTATTTTTCTCCACTAGGGATATGTTTTATTGATTCCATCCTTACTCTTCCTCTGGATAGTTTATGATTCCTTTTATGAAAGATAATATTGACATTCACTACCATGATTTCATTTTTAATCCCCTTAAGATATTGAATTTCATATATGATTAAAGTTTTCCTAAATATCCATATCATTTATCATGGATATGATTATTTCTTAAACTATATACCATTTTTATATACAATTTTTAATTTGAATGTTATTTTATATATGGGTAAATATTTATAAATCGAGTATTTTTAATCATTGTGAACATATTATAAGTAATAATGTTTATTAATTCAATCAATTATTTTGATAAATGAGGAATGATTTAGATAGGTACAACATGAGTGGCGACTTGTTATAGATTCCCCCTTGATGCATTGGTATCCTCATGACATGATTTATTTTTATTTAATAATTTAATGGTATTTTCACCCAGTGTGTTATAAAACTTCTTGTGAAAGGTCTTGACTCTAAAGTTACATTGTACCTAGGAAACATGGAATCTAATAATTAATAATTTCTTTCATATTGATTTAGTTCTTATTATCTATGATATTTATACTATGAAAAATATATGGATACATTTTATTCTGAGTTTACTGATTAAATAGTCTGGTTTTAGTTATTTACCATTCCATATTCATTATGCCTTATCAAGTTATTTTACATGGCATGTGTCTTAATTTATTTTCCTTTCCATATTGATTATGCCTTATCCAGTTATTTTACATGGAATGTGTTTTCTATTATAACATTTATATATAGATCATTCTTATTGATTCATTACTGATTTCTCTATGCTTTAACCTTATTGATTATTTGATCTCACCCTTATTTTTTTCATTTCCTGAGTAATCTATGAAGTATACTCAGAAATATATTATAGGATATGCTAATTGGGAATAAATTTATCCTCAAAATTATATAATTATATTGTAATTAATGTATTAATTTATAATATAAGACTCACATTTTTATCTCATTTACCAAGAATACTAAACAAATCGGTAATTTGGGATTTTATACCTTATAATCATACCAATGTAATTTTACATGTCACTGACTCCAACATTTCTAGGGTTGGGTCACTATAATTTCTCTTGTGTCTAAGTGATTCAAGAAGGGAAAATTTAACGGTAAAGGTAAATTACCACCAAGGTGTAAAACAATAATGACATTGAACATTTTTGTATAAGTTTTCTCCAGAAGAAGTCTATTAATCCTAATTTAGAAGATGAGAAAAATCAAAAGAAGAAATGGATATAAAGCTCAAATGACTCAACCAGGTTCATTGGAAGAAAGAATAAGTTATTTAATAGTAAAATAAGAAGATATGTGATAAAATAAATATATTTGAACTCCATATCATGAAACCAATTAGAATATGAAACTAATTTTATGGTTCATATGGAAAAGGGTTTGAAAAAAATGGTAGTGAAGATGATGGAAGTAAAAGAATAGAGCTAGTGCACATGTTTAAGAATGAATTATAAGCTTCAATTTAGAAAAAAGAATATATGAAGAAGTAGAAGTGGGTATTATTAACATAAAATGTAATGATAGATGAATTAATGGAATAATTTACAATGAAAGAGGCTGCATACATTGATGAAATCAAAAGATACAAACTAAATGTGTCTAAAATGTATAAGATAGTAAAATAAATTGAAGAAAAACTTTATCTCAGAGAGTAAGAAAAGTTAAAAACCCAATCAAAATTTATTGAAAAAAAACATTTTTTAAAAAGGATTATAGAAAACTTTAATAATTTTGTTGAGGATATGTCTGGAAAATTACAAGCTAGTGAAAATTGGGGTTCAAAATGCAGGTCAATTTAGCCTTCTATTAATATCAAAACAAATATTTTATCTCTAATAATTAAGGTCCTAAAATAAATTCTAGATGAGTTTGGATCATGTATACTAGTGACAGATCCACTAATTTATTAAAGGAATGGAGTGGATATTCGAAAATATCATTTCCCCCCAAAGAAGATACACCACAATATATAAAAATAAAACATCACCAATATTCAGGAAGGATATATTATATCAATATAGATTTTTAGGCTTCAGAGGACACTACTTGTGTTATGGAGTGTTTTAGAACAAAACCTACTCATTCTGGTATAACATGTCACTATCAGAGATGATAAATTAACCAAAGGGGATAAATTATACGAAAAATAGAACAAATTTAAAAAGAAATAAAGAAGGTACCAGCAATTCAACTTATCTGCATACACGGAACAAATTTTATTGCTTAAAATATATCTATTATAGATGTGATCAAAAGGGGAATGTTGCTAAAAAATGCATGTGTTATCTTCCAAAATAGATATCCAATAATGAGAAAGGTAATGAATTAAAAAAATGAATGAATACAAAACATGTTTTTCTAAAGTTTACTTCAACGCTAATAGGACAATCATGTCATTGATACTTGATAGTGGTTATTCCTCACACATGATAGGTGACACTAAAATGCTGAGAAATAATGAGAATCATGAAAGAGGAGTAATGACAATTGAAAACTATTGTTATCTAAAAGTAAAAAAATTTTTATCGACCAATATTGAAGCCCAAAATATTAATTCCAATTATTTTTTTGAAGGGATGAATCACAATTCACATAGCATCAATTAACTTTGTGATGATGTACATGATATGATATTGAAGAAAGATACATGTACCATCAGAAACATGCGGGGTAGAAGGATCTTTACTCAAGGTTGAATAATGAATAAAAAAATATTTCAAGTTGGTGATCCTAGTGATTCTTGTTACATGAGTTCCAATGTAGAAAACAAATTTTGGAACAAAAGGCTTGATAATATTACTAAATAAGTGCGATTAATATTTTAAATCACGATGTTATGATACATCTACCCAATATGAAGAGGGAAACAGATGAAATTTTTGAAACAAGCCAAAACAGGGAAATTTTAAAAAGTTCACATAAAGGAGTGTGCATTTTATCTTCTAGAACACTTGAGCTCATTCACAGTGACTTATATGACCCAATATAGAAATTTATTACTAGAGGAAATTGGGCTTTCATCATATTCAATGGTTATTATACCATAATGACTAATGTTATGTTTATTAAAACAAATTCAGAATCAATAAAATGTTTAAAAACATTTATAAGTAAATATGAGAAAAAGTTGGTCCACTACATCCAGAATCTAAGATCTTTTAATGTTCAAGATTTTATAGCTTATTATTTTGAAATTTATCTTTAAAATCTTGGAATTAAGAATTAGTATAACATAATTGGTTTGATAAAAGGATTAACATAAGCATAAGTGAGATGAGAAAAACTATGTTAATTGAATAAAATATCTCAATGTATTTTTTTGGGAGAAACAGTTATATCAATATTTTTAAAAGAATTGAATTATGTTTGATAATATGTATAATATGAAACAACCAGCTTAAATAATCCAAGGAATATTATTATTTAAATATGACTGTTTTAACCAAGCCGTTAAATTGGTGGGTATGAATTGGACTAGATAATTTTTGAAATATATATAAAGGTTCTGATGAATAGAAATACATTGATTAGTTCTTAGTAAATAATCACTCATTTTTTAGTAAAGTGTTTTTATTCTTCAAAGATATGTTTTCTTCAAAAATGGTTATGATTGATTTTTATAAAGGAAAAATATAATTAATTTATAGGAATTTTAAAAATTATTTTATAAAATAAATATCATTTTTAAATCATCATAACAAAATTATCATACAGTTACATTTTGATATTTTTTATAAAATTTTTGATTTTTCAATGAATAGTGAATGAATTGGTTATAATTTAAAATTGTATTTTATTTTCAATTAATTAAAATGTAAAATTATATTTTTAATTAGTCTTAATATATTAACATTTAATTTTTATTTAAAATATTCCAATTATGGTTTTTATTATCAATTATATACAATAATTTAGAAAAAAAATATTTTATACTTAAAAAGGATTTTTTTGAGAAATTATTTTCTTTTTGTTTCTCTATTTTAAATTTAAATTAAATTTTGAATTTTTTTTATTTTGAATTTTTAATCATTTATTCCAAATTTTGAACTAGGATGTTCAAATTTAGTAAATAGGTCACTTCTATTTTGGTTAAAATGAATTGTAACCTTAATAATTTTTATTACCATTTTAAATGGTAAATCAAGTAATTAAAGTGAAAAATAAATTGTTACATACTATAAAATGACCCTAATACATGTATTAATTGTACTAGATGAGTCCATTTTGTCCATACACATCCAATATTTTGTTATATGGAATTTTTTACATTTTTATGTGATTATGAACTATATAAAATTTTATGTAATGAGAAGTAAAAAGTGATACACTCTTACTAATAATAAATATAATATTTTTAATATGGGTATAACTAGATTTTATTTTCGATTATAAATATTTTTTTAAAAATATAAACGATTTATATTCCTAATTTTAATTTTTTTTAAAATTTTAGTGAAGAAATAAAAACCTTAAATGCTTACACAACATTGACGCAATAATTATTTAATTAATGAAAAATAAATTTAATCACATTAACAATTTAATAAGATGTGAAATTTGAAATAATTAATGTGAACCAATAATTTTATAGGTAAAAATAAACTTTTATATATGTATTAAAATATTTTATTCAAATTATGTTGTTGTCATGATGTTTTTAAAGTCAGAGAAATTAAATATTTCTAAAATTGTCATTAATGATATTTTATAAAAAAATATTTTATAAAATGATTTAAATTTCATAAAAAAATATTATATTTGGCCAAAAAATATTAAATTGTTAATTAAATCAACCACGTTCCATTTATGGGTGTTTTTTTCTATATTAACCTTTGAAGAGTAATAATCATTGATATCACTGTAATTGTCAAAAGGGTTAATAATGGGATTAAAAAAATATAAGGGTACAAATGGGATCCAAATTTGTAAAAATCTTATAAGATGAGATTATTTTGAATTATAATCATCTTATATTATAATATTATCAATTTAGATCCATTTATACATCATAATTAATTTATCTTAATTTAATATTTTAAGAAATTTCAGGAGTGCCTCGCCCCTATCTTATAAAAGGGAACCTCTCATTCTCTTTTATTCACAAATAAAAAACCTTTTTTTCAATATATACCTACCCATATATATTCCTAACAGTACTAACTAGTTTTTATAGGAATTATTTATATCATAATACCAATATTATAGGTCTTAAGGTGTCAAGAAAAGGAATTTTTTTAAACAATTGGTACAATTTTCAACTTCATGTTTTAGTTTTATTTTTTTATACCTCTTAGAAATATTCTTAAACCATTATTAAATAATAACAACAGTTTCCTCCAC
This sequence comes from Viscum album, assembly GCA_963277665.1. NCBI lineage: Eukaryota > Viridiplantae > Streptophyta > Magnoliopsida > Santalales > Viscaceae > Viscum > Viscum album. The sequence goes on from OY728130.1 coordinate 412,697,585, forward strand.
ATAACTAATTCTTATTGTTTTAATTTTATAACCTATATCCATCTCCAACCTCCATCAAATGGGAAATGAATCCATTGTTTATGTGTATGGTGGACTACTACCTCACGGGTCGATGTAATTCATTTTCCATCACCAAATCAAAAGTATGGTTATAATTATGGGATTAATTTATATATATATATATATATATGATATTAATGACATATTCATCAACTTTAAAATATAATATATCATATATTTTCATACTATTCTATTCATTGAAAATTATAGTGTCGTTCCTGCATATGTGTGCACTACCACTTCCACAAAGCGATGTGATTCATTTTTAATCACCACATCCCAAGGATGACATATATATAAGTATATTTAAATTATTAATATTATATTTATGATATTATTATCATTGTATAAATATGAATTAATACCCACCTTTTTTCCACAACGATCTTTGAAAAATTAAAATATTACTCATGCTTATGTACGACCAACCATTTCCATGATTTTAACATAGTTCATTTTTAATAGCCATATTTAATGGTGGGATTTAAAACCGTAATTTATGTATAAAAATTATATATATTTCATTATTATTATTCTTCGTATTGTGTAATAATGACCACTTTTACTATAGTCAACCAACCAAATTCATTTAGGACTTATTTATAGAATTTCATCAAAATGTATGATGTGATCTTAAATGATTAAGTAATTGTATAGAAAATGATAATAATATAAATAAAAGGAATAAAAAATGAAAATTTTCTTAGTAAAGTAAATAACTAACCAAATTTTATCAATCACGAAGATAAATAATATGCGTCAAGAGTCTAACTCTAAGTAAGAGACTTTCATTTAAAAAATATCGTTTAACGTTTCCATTAATGCTCTATTTTTCTTCCTTATCCGTAATTTTAAAGTTAGGGATATTTTTTATGGACATAAATTATTTATAAAGTAAAATTTTTACTATTTTAACTTTATTTTAATGGTTATCAAAATTAGTATTTTAATAGAATTTTTTGAAATTATTTACATAAAGAGAAAAAGAATGTCATATTTTAATGTATACATGGACATCATATTTTATAAATGTCATAACCATAGTTTTATTTTTAGATTACATTATAAGATTACATGATTTATAAAAATAAAAAAACTCTATCCCTTATTCTTGGAATTTTATTTTAAAAAACTAGGTTTAAAATAAAAGGGATATTTTAATATCCGAAAATGATTTCCTTTGAGTGAAAAAAATGTTTTTATAATGAAATAGTTTATGTGTTATTATTATATTACTGTTCCTGGGAATTGTTTATGATGATGAGTGGTTCTATTAAAAACCTATTATTGGTGATTATGTTGTTAAAAAATGATGGGTGGTTTCATGACAAACCAAGGTTGGGAGAGCCCGTTATAGATATGCCATTCATTGAGGAAAGGGATAAAGATAAAAGATTTGGTTTATCCTAATAGATTACAAGAATATATCGAGATGGTTATTTGAAGTATAACCATGATGTTTATTTCAAGTGTAGCTATGATGGTTACTCCAAGTATAAGAGTGACAGTTATTGCTTGTGTAAGTAAGAGTGATATGAAAATGATGCCTTAAGTTACATATATGATTTATCTATAATTTATATCAGTTTTTATAGAAATATTTGGATTTAAAAAGGTAATGTAAAGTATACACAACTTCATAAGTTTTAAAAGTATAACTTTGTGAAAAAATTAGTATGAGTTTCTCATGATTTCAAAGAAACCTCTATAAGTTTTATTTTTTCCATTAATATTTATTATGAAATGATTTATGAAAATATTTAGGTACATAAGTTGATTTCATGGGTAAGAAAATTTTTATTTTGAGCACAAAGTTTAATTTTTAAAATAAAATTTCTATATGAATTCATTGACTAATAGTTTATTTATTTATTTATTTATCTCTTAATATAAGCACCCGGCCTTAATCATTACTTATTATTGAATTAAATGAATAATTCGCATTGAGGATCTTTTCAGGTTTAGAGTTTTATAGAATTAGGACAAAACTATTACATCTCAATGGTTACAAAGTAGACACATCTACTCAGCTTGCATTTTTTTCACAAAAATAAAAACTCTTGAACAAAATAGTCATGTCTAGTTCCTTGTTTTAGACAGGCTGACATTTCCTTGATCCCATCCTTGAACCTATTCAACTTTATGTCCTGTAAAAAACATTAAAAAAAATTGGGATGAGCATAAAAAGCTCATTAAGGGTTATAACAGTATGGAAAGAAAACATCAGTCCATGTATACATAAGAATCAATGAAATCATACTTTACTCATAAAACATAAGCAATTTAACATAACTCATGAAATAATAAGATTTATGCATAACTCAATAGTAATCATAAGGCATAAAGGTAACTTGTGGCATTCATAACATTCTTACGTAGGGAGTAACCCTCATGGTTACGTTTGGAATACCAATCAAAGTATATTTCCTAAATCTCTTCGGAGAAACCTTAGCGTTTAACTCCTTCGCGTTACCCAATGCATTGGAGAGCTATATCGGGCTCACCCGCCCTTAGTTTATCACAGAACCACCCATTTTCATAACAATGCCCAAGATCCATAACATAATAGTATCACATAAAACATGCATAAAGGAAACATAACATTTCCACATTTCAATCACAATAAAACATTTTAAGATATTGAAATAATGAATCCATTCAAAAAACCATTTTCAAAACCATTTAAAACATTTAATAATTAGATTTTTGAATCAAAGTGTCCCATACCACCTTGAAGATTTTAATGTTTTAAACCATTAATATCTATAAAAATCAATCCTCAAAAATATTTTGAAAACATGGACATTAATAAGAACAAATCATTAGAAAATTTAAAGAGATATTTTGGTTAAAGGGGTTTTACCAAAATTAGATACACTTGAATACAATAATTGAGGAATAACATTTAATCAGAACTATATAATATCATGAGAATAAATGGATTCATGATATTATTTTCCAAAGGACAGTATATACACCATATAATAGTGAATTGGTGAATAAAAACAATGAATTCCCAATAGAAATGTAAAATGAGATGAAATCCCTTATAAAGAAGGTATCCTTAAATTAAGGATAAATCAATTACATAATTATTTGTGACAAATGAATTCACAAAATATAAGTGGATATTAAGTGTAAAACAATCAGAGTTCATTCACACATATTAATATAATTACATATTCAAGGAGTACAAGTTTATCCCAATGAATCAAAATTGGGTTAAGAAGTTCCCTTGCAAAAATTCTACAGCCTAACAGCGTCACTTCAAAATTCAGAAAAAGAGTTGATGAGAGATAAAATGGTATCTCATCACTTGGACATAAAATTTACATCAATAAGGATATAGAAGAACATATCCCAACATAATAATATGTAAATTAAAAGACCCAACAAAAAGAAGTCTTTTTAAAAAGAGGAGGGTGAAAGGTTCCCTTATCGACTTGGGTATCTTTCGAAACATACACCCCATAAAAGAAGGAAAATACAACATTGATGTAAATACTCAAAAACAAATGTATATTACACAAAGATTAGAATAATTTTAAGTAAATATACCACTCAATGGAAATTGTGGCAAATGTAGCATAAATCTCATGGGAATAAAAGTGAGATGAAAAATCCGTTACGAAAACTCAGCAGCCTAACGACGCCACTTAAAACATCCAAAAATTGATTGATGAGATCAAATATGGTTTCTCATCATATTAAAATAAAATTTACAGCATGATGTATATAAAATAACACCCCCAACATAAAAAAGATGAGCTTAAAAGAAGTTACATAAAGGAGAGTACTTAAAAAGAGAGAGATTGGATCTCTTGCGAAAATTCGGCAGCCTAACGGCGCCTCTCAAAACTTCCAAAATGGATTGATGTGAGAATATAGGGTCTCTCATCATATTAAAATAATAAGTAATGTATGATTAATATAAAATAACATCCCAATCATAATAAATATGAGCTTAAAAGGAATGACATAAAAGAATGTACTTAAAAAGAAAGATAGGGGTGGGATCCCTTACCTCAAGTCCAACTTCTCTTGTTCGTTTCTTTATATTCCTGAATAATAAACATTGGTAAATTTATAATTGCTTAAGATCCTAATTTAAAGATTATTATTCAGTTCATATCACATATTGTAATGTTATAATAAGTGGTTCATAATGTGAGTTCATATTAGACGTTTTTGTCGATGTTTAGTACATGAGTCAAAAATGAACTTTTTTGAAAATGATTGTTCATGTAGTTATAAGTAAGTAATCTCCAGAATAGTATTAATGATTTAAATATCATATATATCCAGTACATATTCATTTTATACTATTCCATCCCATTTGGAGATAAAAAGAAATTAAATGCACCGTTTATGGAGACGGTAGGTCGTACGTACGCATGAACGCTACTTTAATTTCTTTGACATATTAATGGAATTAAAAATAATTGATAGATTTATATATTATAATTCCAGTATAATATATATGTTTTATATGTTACATAAGTTCATTAATTTAATTCTTTATACATTCCATGCATTGCATGAATGAGTCACTTCACTTGAGGGGGTGGTAGTCCACACTTCCTCGTATGAAATTATCGCATTTGCACAACATGCAAAGCATAAAGGTATGTTTTAAATATAAAATACAGAAGCATATGGAAAACATAAATACCATATATATCATATATAAAATACAGTGACATCATAATGGCCACCATGAAAGGTGTTAAGAGAAGATTGAACAATAATCATTTCGTGAGGCAGTAATTCACCATCCACAGAAACAGTATGTTCTTTAACCATTAGACGGAGGTGTGTGTAAGTTTAGCTCGAATAAGTCATATAAAAACATCATAGTATATTGAAGATACTATTTTTGTTACAAAATAAATTAATAAAAAGATTTTAGGGGTTTGGAGAAGAAAAATAAAACAAAAGAACACAAGTGAAGACATTACCTTTAAATTGGGTAACTCTCTTTGGTTTGAACCAAAAGGGTTCCTTGAAGATATTTCTACCTAAGTTGAGGCTTCAATGATGAAGAGAGGGATGTGGAGAGATGAAATGGTCAGGGTTTGGCCGATCCAAAAGCTTGAGAGGTGTGGGTAAGGAGGTAGAAGTGGGGGCCTTTTATAAGAGGAGAGAAGGGGCACTCATGGAAAGTCAAGAAAGGTTACTTTATTTTAAAAAGTGTTTTGGATATTAAAGGTCTCACACTGATATATTTCTAGGCTAAGGTGATAAGGGTTCAAAATATACTCATCCAATAGGTTTTTTCCAAGTGTAAGTCTTATATTGTACATTACATTTTCATTTTATTTAAATCGTTCATTAATGAGGTAATTGCTGCATCATCATAATGTCATAAATAATTTAATTTATTTAATGTCTAAAAATTATAAAAAAAATACTATGATTTAGGAAATATTTTTAGTTTTAAAATGACTATTTATAGTATAATACATCGTTTATGTAGAAAAAACTAAAATTATTTTACTTAGGTGTTACATACTTTGGTTACATTTTCCTTTCTTTAAACAAAATATGATAAAAGGCCACTATCACACTAATGTGATTCCATGGGGTCCCAAGGTTGGAACAAGGCATCCCATGGTCGTACAAGACACCACCAATAGTATTAGAACACATTTTAGGGTCATTTTATATTTTTATGATATTATTTTCTTACCCTTAATTACTCGATTACTAATTTAACGCGATAATTAAAGATAATTACCGTTGGTACTATTCATAATGTCCAAAAACAAAAGAGTCTTAATTATATAATTTGGACCTTATGATTCAAAATATGGAATCCATTTTATCAAATTCAAAACACATAAATTTTGGTAATTAATTTAAAATTAAATCCCGTTGTCAAAACAAAAGACGAGTTTTTAGTATGTAAACTTTATCAAAAGATTGACTTATTTTTACATCCAATTGAAAAGTGAAATTACTTAAAATGAACAAAATTGTATTAAGTGATAAAAACATAATTTAATTATACATTAAAAACAATTAAAATGACAGTCTAAATATATAAATAAATTGGATGAAAAGGCAGTTTTGAATTAAAAACTGTAATTTTCACTATTCATTAAAAAGACGTTATCAGAAAAATACCAAAAATTAACCCTAAGCTATATTTGATATTTCAAATTAAGAAATGATGTAAATTTTACCAAATTCAAAACATAGAAGTTTCATTAGTAAATCATATAGTTAATTCCCACTGTCAAAACAAATAGTGGGGTTTTTGGAAGCAATATCTATGAAAAGTTTGGCACTTGTTTATGTCCATTTTCAACGTGAAATTAATTCTAATGACCACCATTGAATTAAATCGTATAAATATAATCTAATTAAAATTAAAAATAAATTAAAAATATAATCTAACCATATATTTAAATTATATGAAAAAGCAGTTTTGATATAAAATGCAATATTTTTCACTATTCATTAAAAAAATGAACATTGTCAGAAACATACCAAAAATTTATCCAAAGTAAATTTAAATGTCCCAATCATAAATAATAAGTTTATTTTGACAAATAAATCTTATAAAACTGTCAAAAGTTATATTTAAAAAAATTTCACCATCGAAAGGCGGTAAAACAATCATTCAAAAATATTAGAGTATTTATTCTTAAAATTGGATTCATTTGGATTTTAAGTCTCTAACATTTATTGGATAAATGTAAAAATATTTAACAAACATATGTAATAATTTTTTAGTTATTTCTGTTCATTCCCTCCATTACAATGGCTAGGCGTTAACTATTATAATATTATTATATTATTAGTGTGCAACGTAAGATTTCAAAGAAACACGTTGTTACGTATTGGGTACGCCATCGAGCATAGAATTTACATTAAAGTAATATTAATATTGTATTCACAAATGTTGATAAAAAATAGAATTTAATATTATTTATTTACCTAGGATGTTACACTCTTCCCCCCTTTTGGGAATTGCATCCTCGCAATTTCAAAATTGGGCTTGGAAACTTCATTGAAAGTCCCACATCAGAACAAGAGTCAGTAAAACTATCACTTTAAAAGAAATGGAGTGAAGTAGAAAGGTCACCTGATTTAACCCATACTAGGATTCCAAGTAGGAAAATATGGATATGGAGGAGAAGACAAAGGGTCATGTTCTGATGGAGAGTGATAGTAAACATGTCTAGGAGAAAGTTAACCACAAGAAAATCACAAACTTGTGATGGGTGAAACGGTATTCGATTCCCCAGTAGGAAAAGTTAATAGACAACATTTTCTTTAAGTTACTTTTCATTGAGGAATTTATTTTTGAGCATAACTAAATCATTATGAAACATACTTACTTGTCACGTAGACTTTAAACTTTTACTAGATTCCTTAATAAAAATCATATTTTCTCCAAAAGATGAGTATTTAGGAAGACTTTTTCGCCTTAAGAGTACTATAATAAATGTCTTGAGAATCACCTAATCCACAAAAGAGAACGATATATTTCCCATGTCTTTAGATCTCAACCAAAACCAAACCAAAATGTTTAGTACGAGATCAGATAATACCCAAAAGGATATTTTTTTTACAAAAAGAAAAACTACTCCTAATCTCCAAAATTTGTCAAAAAAACCAAAATTTCAACAAAGACCATTCAATAAAAATATATCCATAATACTAAGATTGAAACCCAAATCTCTGAAGGAATTAATCACATAGTCTCCTAAGATAAATCTTAACATTTTTCTCTAAAATAACATCAGTTACTCTTACAGTCTCATAATGAAAAGTAATTAACCTAATCACATATCCTCCATCATAGGCTAATCATTTCCATTGATAACCCAAAATAAACTTACTCTTAATTCATAAAATCATCTAACTAAAAAGAATAATTCAAACTAACCAGGGACTTCACGTAGTCCAGTGTTAGGCGATAAATACCTGTTGCACTTTGGTTGTGGGTTCGATTCCCACAGCTTCGTCCGACGTGATGGGTTGTCACACGGTCTGCGTTCTGTCCTTTTTCCAAAACTATACAATTCATAAAACATCCCCCCAAAAATAGATAAAATCATCAAAAATAACCATAACATATTTTAACCACAAATGTTATCTAATAACTTCCATTTTGCAACCCAAAATGTATTAACCAGTAATTTCCTCAAATTCAAGGATCATATAAACCCAAATGGTTCTTTATAACTATATGCAGAAAAGAAAGGATAATTATTCCTTGAATAAAATTTTCGTATATCAAACATCAGGGTTACTATAAAAAGTCTTCTAATGTAACCCCATCATCAAAATAGACTTAATACATCTAAGAATTTCACCATCCTAAAATCTACCATAACTCTTGAATCCCTTATATGTTGACTTCATACTCATTCAACATTCTTCATGATCCATTATCCATTCCTTTTCAACTTATTCTAAAACACTTCTTTCCTACAAACAAAATCATGAATCATATCCTAAGATTCCAATAATAGGAAAACATATGTTAAGAAATAATCCATACCTTTCATTGGTCATTGTCAGTTTCTTTATCCTCAATAGGAATGGCATTAGGTATTGGTAAATGAATATTTGTACGATCTTGGTGACCCCATTCCCAAAACTTCTTCGTAGTACATGTGTTTGAATAATGACCATTCACACCACATTTAAAACATTCAATTGATCCTTCAAAAATAACTTCTTTCCCTTCCCTAGAGTAAACTAGATGCTTCATTTTTCCATGGTAGGTTCTTGATTTATGACCTTCATTTCCACATCTATAGCATCTTTCTGTACCTTTGAAACATTTTCCTTTGTGTTTCTTTCCACATATTTGACACATAGGTTTTTGAACATACTTACCTTTATGATTATTACCTGAACTTCTGTAGGGATTTGTTTCTCGTATATACGATGCCTTATAAAAATCAGTAAGGTTCAGGTGGTCAATCATGACTCCAGATAGTTGGTTGAGGATAACCACAAGATTTCTCAATGAATCTCCCATATCGTTCAGTTGTTCTTTCATAAAACCATCACAGGTTTCTTCAAATCCACTATTACTTTGGTGCCTGCTAGATCCAACGATTTACTGAATCCAAAAAGGTCAGTGTGAGTATATCAGTAAAATCATCGTATAATAAAGAGAAAGATAAACACCAAGATATAATTATCCATGTTATCTCAAACTCATTCTAACTTTCAAAAAACAATGACTCCAACTAATATACTAATCATTGTGGTTATACACAACTTGTCACTTTTTATTAAACAACACTCTAACCTCTAAAGTTATCTAAACCGACCTCTGATACCAACTATAAGGACCCGACCTTAAACATTACTTATTATTGTATTAAATGAATAATTCACATTGAGGATATTTTCAGGTTTAGAGTTTTAGAGAATTAGGACATAACTATTACATATCAAAGGTTACAAAGTAGACACATCTACTCAGCTTCCATTTTTTTCGAAAAAATAAAAACTCTTGAACAAAAGAGTCATGTCTAGTTCCATTTTTTAGATAGGCTGACATTTCCTTGATCCAATCCTTGACCCTATTCAATGTTATGTCCTGTGAAAAACATTCAAAAAAAACTTGGGATGAGCATAAAAATCTCAGTAAGGGTTATAACAGTTCAGAAAGAAATTATCAGTCCACGTATACATAAGAATCAATGAAATCATACTTTACTCATAAAACATAAGCAATTTAACATACCTCATGAAATCATAAGATTTATGCATAACTCAATAGTAATCATAAGTCATAAAGGTAACTTGAGGAATTAATAAAATTCTTAAGTAGGGAGTAACCCTTATGGTTATGTTTGGAATACCCATCATATTATATTCCCTAAATCTCTTCAGTGAAACCTTATCCTTTAACTCCTTTGCGTTACCCAATTCATTGCAGAGATATATCGGGCTCACCAGCCCGTAGTTTATCACGGAACCACCTTTTTTCATAACAATACCCAAGAACCATAACATAATCGTATCACATATAACATGCATAAAGGAAACATAACATTTCCACATTTCAATCACAATATAACATTTTAAGATATTTAGATAATGAATCCATTCAAAAAAAACCATTTTCAAAAACATTTAAAACATTTAATAAAGTTATTTTTGAATCAAAGTGTCCCATAACACCTTGAAGATTTTAAAATTTTAAACCATTAATATCCATATAAATAAATCCTTAAAACCATTTTGAAAACATGGATATTAATAATAACAAATCATTAACACATTTAAAGCGATATTTTGGTTAAAGGGTTTCTACTAAAATTAGAGACACTTGAATACAATAATTGAGAAAAAACATTTAATCAGAACTTTATAATATCATGAGAATAAATGGATTCATGATATAATATTCCAAATGATTGTATATATACCACATAAGAGTGAATTGGTTCATAACAACAATGAAGTCTCAATAGAAATGTAAAATGATATGAAATCCCTTATAAAGAAGGTATCCTAAAATTAAGTATAAATCAATTACATAATTATGTGTGACAAAAGAATTCACCATATATAAGTGTATATTAAGTGTAAAACAATCAGAGGTCATTCACACATATTCATAGAATGACATATTCATAGAGTACAAGTTTATCCCAAAGAATCAAAATTGGGTTAAGAAGTTCCCTTGAAAAAATTCGACAGCCTAACGGCGTCACTTCAAAATTCAGAAAAAGAGTTGATGAGAGAGAAAATGGTATCTCATCACATGGATATAAAATTTACATCAATAAGGATATAGAAGAATATATCTCAACATAAAAATATGTAAATTAAAAGACCCAACAACAAGAAGTCTTTTTAAAAAGAGGAGGGTGAAAGGTTCCCTTACCGACTTGGGTATCTTTCGAAAGATACACCCCATGAAAGAAGGATAGTACAACATTGATATAAATACTCATAAACGAAAGTATATTACACAAATATTAGAATAATGTTCAATACATATACCACTCAATGGAAATTTTTTCAAATGTAGCATAAATCTCATGGGAATAAAAGTGAGATGAAAAATCGATTACGAAAACTCGGCAACCTAACGACACCACTTAAAACTTCCAAAAATGGAATGATGAGATCAAATAGGGACTATCATCATATTAACATAAAATTTAAATCAATAGGAACATAAAATAACGTCCCCCAAAATAACAAATAGGAGCTTAAAAGAAGTTACATAAAGGAGAGTACTTAAAAAGAGAGAGATTGGATCTCTTGCGAAAATTTGGCAGCCTAACGACGCCACTCAAAACTTAAAAAATGGATTTATGAGAGAAAATAGGGTCTCTCATCATATGAACATAAAAATAATAGTAAGAGTAATATAAAATAACATCCCAATCATAAGAAAGATTAGCTTAAAAGGAATGACATAGAAGAGTGTACTTAAAAAGAAAGAGAGGGGTAGGGTCCCTTACCTCAAGTCCGACTTGTCTTGTTCATTTCTTTATATTCCTAAATAATAAAAATTGGTCAATTTATAATTTCTTATGGTACTCCTTTAAAGATTATTTTTCAGTTCATATCAAATATTATAATGTTATAATAATTGGTTAATAATTGGAGTTCATATCAGACATTTTTGTCGACGTTTGGTACATGAGTCAAAAATGAACTTGTTTGAAAATGATTGCCCATGTAGTTATAGGTAAATCATCTACAGAATAGTATTAATAATTTAAATATCACATATATCAAGTACATATTCATTTTATACCATTCCATAACATTTGGAGATAAAAAGAAATGAAATGCACCGTTCATGGAGACGGTAGGCCGTACGTACGCATGAATGCTACTTTAATTTCTTTGACATATTAATGGAATTAAAAATAATTGAGAGATATATATATATTATAATTTCAGTATAATATATATGTTTTATAGGTCACATATGTTCATTAATTTCATTCTTTATACATTCCATTTATTTCATGAACGAGTCACATCACTTGAGGGGGCGGCAGTCCACACATCCTCGTATGAAATAATCGCATTTGCACAACATGCAAAGCATAAAGATATTTTTTAAATATAAAATATATAATCATATGGAAAAAAATACCATATATATCATATATAAAATATAGTGACATCATAATTTCCACCATGAAAGGTGTTAAGAGAAGATTGAACAATCATCGTTTTGTGAGGTAGTAATTCTCCATCCACAGAAACAATATGTTCTTTAACCATTAGACGGAGGTGTGTGTAAGTGTAGCTAGAATACTTCACATAACAATATAATAGTATATGGAATATACTTGTGTTGTTACAAAAGAAAGGAATAAGAATAGTTTAGGGGTTTGTACAAGCAAAATAAAACAAAAGAACACAAGTGAAGACATTACCATTAAATCGGGTAACTCCCTTTGGTTTGACCAAAACGGTTCCTTGAAGAACTTTCTGCCTAAGGTTATGATTCAATGATTAAGAGAGGGATGTGGAGATATGAAATGGGCAGGGGTTGGCCGAGCCAAAGGCGTGAGAGGTGTGGGTAAGAAGGTACAGGTGGGGGCCTTTTAAAAGAGGATAGGAGGGGCACTCATGGAATGTCAAGAAATGATACTTTATTTTAAAAAGAGTTTCGGATTTTAAAGGTCCCAATTTGATATATTTCAAGGGTAAGGTGATAAGGGTTCTAAATGTAATCATCCAATAGGTTTCTTCAAAGTTTATGTCTTATATGTTACATTATATTTTCATTTTATTTAAATCGTTCATTAATGAGGTAATCGCTGCATCATCATGATGTCATAAATAATTTAATTTATTTAATTTCTAAAAATTATAAAAAAATACTATGATGTAGGAAATAGTTTTATCTTTCCAATGAATATCTATAGTATAAGATATCTTTTATGTAGACAAAATTAAAATTATTATACTTAGGTGTTACATACTTTGGTTACGTTTTCCTTTCTTTAAAAAAATTACGATAAAACGTGGCTATCACACTAAAGTGATTCCATGGGGTCCTAAGGTTGGAAAAAGGAACCCCATGGTTGGAAAAGACACCAGAAATAGTATTAGTACACATTTTGGGGTCATTTTATATTTTTATGATATTATTTTCTCACCCTTAATTACCCGATTACTAATTAAACATGATAATTAAAGATAATTTTCGTCGTTACTATTCATAATATCCAAAAAACAAAAGAGTCTTAATTACATAATTTGTAAATTCTGATTCCAAATATGGAATCCATTTTATCAAATTCAAAACACATAAATTGTGGAAATTAATTTAAAAGTAAATCCCGTTGTCAAAACAAAAGACGGGTTTTTAAAAAGTAAAATTTATCAAAAGATTGACTTGTTTTTACATCCAATTGAAAAGTGAAATTACTTCAAATGAACAAAATTGTATTCGGTGATAAAAAAATAATTCAATTATACTTTAAAAACAATTAAAATGACAATCTAAATTTATAAATAAATTGGATGAAAAGGCAGTTTTGAATTAAAAACAGTATTTTTCACTATTCATTAAAAAACATTTTCAGAAAAATACAAAAACAATTAACCCTAATATATATTTGATATTTCAAATTCAGAAATGATTTCCATTTTACAAAATTCAAAACATATAATTTTCATTAATAAATTATATAGTTAATTCCTGCTGTCAAAACAAATAGCGAGTTTTTTTGGAAGCAATATATATGAAAAGTTTGGCACTTATTTATGTCCATTTTCAAAGTGAAATTAATTATAATGACCACCATTGAATTATATAGTAAAAATATATTATAATTAAACTTTAAAACCAATTAAAATGATAATACAACCATATATGTAAATTTGATGAAAAAGTAGTTTCGATGTAAACTACAATATTTTTCACTATTCATTAAAAAAATGAACATTGTTAGAAACATACCAAAAATTTACCCAAAGTAAACTTCAATGTCCCAATCATAAATAATAAGTTTATTTTGAAAAATAGAGCTTATAAAATTTTCAAAAGTTATATTTAAAAAAAGTTCGCCATCAAAAGGCGGCAAAACAATCTTTTAAAAATATTAGAGTATTTATTCTTAAAATTGGATTCATTTGGCTTTTAAGCCTCTAAAATTTATTGGCTAAATGTAAAAATATTTAACAAATATATGTAACCATTTTGTAGTTATTTCTGTTCATTCCCTCCATTACTCTACTAGGCGTTAACTATTATAATATTATTATATTATTAGTGTGCAACGTAAGATTTCAAAGAAACTCGTTGTTGCGTATTGGGTACGCCATCGAGAATTGCATTCCCTTTAAAATAATATTAACATTTTATTCAAAAATATTGATAAACCTTAGAATGTAATATTATCTATTTACCTGGGATGTTACACTTAATGCAGTTTTTGTGCTGATCCCATGTTTTAAAATATTTTTCACAAGATGATTATGGACATGGATAAGATCAATATGAAAATAATGAAGATGTTCCACAAAAATAAAACATGTTTCTTTTGAAAAATTTTGTTTTATGGAAAAAATGGATCATAAATAGAAGTTCCCAATTTTCAATATATTGGTTTTATATATAAGAGTTATGACTTAAACCTTTAAAACTATAAGTATAAATGAACATTAGGAATGTAATAATGTAAATTATGGTTTATAGCCTCTATACTATGTTATGTATAAGGTCAGGTTATTAAAATTGTTATCAGTGTAGGGTTTACATAACTTTAGGGGTTACAATGTAATTTGAACATATGTTATATCCACAAAGGATAGTATGTTAGTGAGAATTATGGTTATACCATGGTTAAGGATATATTAATTTTTATACTCATTATAATATATTTGATTATGATTTTATTGACACAATCACATTAACCTATTTGGTATTAATAAATATATGCATTTAATAGAAACTAATGTAATAATGGTTGTAAAAGAAAAATCATTGGTTTTTTGAATGACCAACCTAACAGAATGGGAGATATAGTAAAATATTTTGGGGTGATTCTTATCCAGCTATCATAAGTTATGATTAAAAACTTGAACCTATGTGAGTTTAAATATTCTTAATATAATATAATAATGATGCTCCATTAGAGTTCAAGTGATAAAGATCATAAAGGTTAAAATATTAAACGCTCTATGTGTTAATAATTTATAAAGAAAACCCAAAGAAAATGTCTTAAGAGAATGAACAAATGTTTTGTATGTGGTAAAGGAGTGGAGAAAGAAATAATTATCCAAGGAAAAAGGAAGAATAAAGTTAACACCATAAAAGGGAATAAAATTCATCCTTAAGTATCAATTGAATGTTTTAAATTCAGGGGATATGGGTATTATGCAAATTTATTTCGTAGGGGTAAATATGAAGAAAAAGATCAGTATGACAATTTTTAGTAATGCCAAATGACATTATAGTTGAAGATGAAGAAACTAAAAATTACATATGAAAGGTATAAACTATGTATTGGATTATGTTTTTATATTTTTGAATCTTAGGACATGATTATAGTTTTTTCATAGGAAAGATGTATTATGTAATAAGAAGTAACAGATTGGTTAATAAAGAACATTGAATAATTAAGGTTTCTACATATAGGGAAGTAGGAGTTATAATGTAGAGGTATAATTAAGGCTTATCATATGATCACAGTCTTAGAAACCATTTTTGAGGTTTTATGTGATAATAATACCTTGAGAGACATTATTATGTTTTGGTAGATGTTTGAGGTATATGTAACACTTAATTTAACATTTTAAAATTTTATTTAAAGAAGAATGATCTTCCGATTTTGTAGACTTCTGTTTAAATATATTAATAACATTTTGGTTTTTTGTGATCATTGAAGATTAAGGTTGATTTTGAGGAAATTAATCATATTTTTTTTGGAAATTTTATAAGAATTATATAGCTTTAGGAAAAGGACAACCCATTGGTCATATGACAACCCATCACATTCGGCAAGCCCATGGGGCTTGATCCCAAAATCAAATGGCAATTAGGGTGAAACACCTAATATTGGACTGTGTGATGTCTAGGTTAGTATGAGATCATTTTTTTACTTAAACTAATTGATAGATAATGATAATTGTAATTTTGGGAACATACATCTTATCATTTAGAAGACTGTATGGATGAAATGTGATTTAATGATTAGAAGATTAATGTTATTTTGGAAGAAGTTAACCATTTTGGAACCCTATGTGATTAAGGTAAATAGAATCTTAGAGGATTTTAATTAAGGAATAAAGAATGAATTATATTATTAAAATCATACTTGATTTCTTTATTATGATTCATATTATTTATGGAGATAATTATTATATTTTTGAGATTATATGATTAGGGAATATATATCTTTGGTATGAGACTTTAAGAGTGATTGATTTTATTTAGAGACAAATATAAAATTTATTATCGAAGATTATTTGATAGAGTTATTATAATATTTTTTGTTTCAATATTATTATAGAATATTTTGATGAATTATAAGTTTAGTCATTTATTGAATGATCTAAGTTAAACTTTATGTGTTATTGTTGAGGATTTGGAGATTAAAGTTTCATTTCATCATATAATGGTTTATTGTTTTAGGTAATTATCTTATCTTATTCTAACAATTTTTATTTTTGGTTAATTTATAAAGATAAGATAATAACTTTTTATCCTTTTTGATGAATTATATGATCCCTTACATGTTAATTTTAGTGCTCCAGGATTAAAATTATTCATCTTTAATATTCATCGTTTAGAGAAAAAGATGATATTGTAGAGGGAATTTATTAATGGATGAAGTTATAATTTTCAATTAAGTAAATTTTATTATTATTCATGTTTATATGGTAATTTAATTCCTAAAATATAGTAAAGAGATTTAGAAATAAAAACATTTTCCTATTTCCTTTATTTCTAATAAATCTATGGTATTTTCACCCATAATAGATTTATGATTTTTTGGTATTTAACTTTCTCCTAATAATATTCTATATCACTCTATATCAGTCATTTGGAGTGATTTTTCTCTTATATATCCATTTTTTTACTTCCCATCAATTCTTCATATTTTGATACCTATTATGTGTTATTCCATATGACCATCAAAATTTTATTTTCTCTCTTTTCTAGTGAACCTTTTATCACCCCATTTTATGATGCATGGTTTTAAAAATGTATTTTGATAATTAAAAGCCATGGTTTTTTATTCTTTGTTAAAATTTCAAGGATGCAATTTATTAGGGTGGAAGAAATGTAATATCCTAATATTTTGAAATATGTAAATTAGGTTCTATAATGTATATGACAAACATCACCATGTTTAAATGATCCACAAAATATGATAATATAAATATTACCATTATAACCATGCCATTTAATTTTTAGATATGAATAGGATTAAATAATGTTTCAAATATACATAAAGTTTAGAATAAATAAAAATGTAATGATTAATTTTTTGAATATATGCACTCAATTTTTAGTAAAACCATTTTATTCTTCAAAAATATGTTTTCTTAAAAAATGTAGTTTGATTTATTTTTGTGAGTGAATAATGTATTAAATTTCTGAAACATTTTGAAATTGTATTTGAAAAATTAAATATAATTGTTTTAATTAGCATTTCAAAATTATCCTATGGTGAAATTTTGAGTTTTTTTTTAAATTTTTTATTTCCCAACGGATAGTGAAAAATACTACATTTTATTCAAAATTGTATTTTATTTTTGATCATTTAACAAGTATAGTTATATTTTGAATTAGTAGATAAATTATTTTAGTTAATTTTTATTTAAAATAACCCAATTATTATTTTTAAATGAATTTCTTATTTTAATTTTTTATAAAAATATTTTATACCTAAAAAGGTTATTTCTCTGAAAATCTGTTTTTTATTTTCTTTTGATGATTTAATTTTAAATTAAATTTGGTCAATTATGTGTTTTGAATTTTGAAAAATTGATATATTATTTTTAATTAAGAGGTAAAAATTTAATAAATATGTCCCCTTTATTTTTGTCATTATGAATAGTTACCTTATTAATTTGTATCACCACAACAAAGGGTAAATCAGGTAATTAATGTTAAAAATAAAATTATAAGGACTATAAAATCACACTAAAACATTATTTAATTAATTCGATGAGTCCATTTTTTCACAAATATCTAAAATTTAGTTATATGGCATTTTTTTCCATTTTTATGTGATTATGACCTTTATAATATTTTATGTAAATAAAAGTAGAAAATGTCACACTCTTGTTTTTAATAACTATAGTATATTTAATATTGAGATAACTAGATAAAGATTTCAGTTATAAATAGTATTAATAAAAATAATTTATTTATATTCATAATAATTATCTTAAATTCTTACACAACACTAACACAATCATTATTTTATTAGTGAAAAAATAAAAAAAAGTGATATTACAAATATTTAATGTAGTGTAATTTGAAAGACTTATTATAACACGTTTATTTTAAAGAAAAAAAAAACTTTTTAGGGATTTGTTAAATTTTTTTTTGAATTCGCTTGTTGTCTTTATGTTATTAAAGTCCAAGTAAATGGATAGTTCTAAAATATATAAAAATGATATTTTATAATAAATAATATTTTATTAACAGATTTAAATTTCAAAAAAGAATAGTACATTAAGAAACATTAATGGTATACGGTTTATTACTTCAAACAAGATCTAATTATGCGTTTTTGTCCATTTATATAAGCTATTTTATCCCCTTAAGAGTACTAAACATTGATATCACCATATTTGTCAAAAGGGAGAACAAACAGTTAAAACAAAATGATAAGGGTAAAAATGTGATCCAAATGTGTTTAAATTTTATTATATGAGAGGATTTATATTAATAGTAATATTAAATTCAAATAAAATAAATTTTTATCAATTTTTAATTCAAAATAAATTTATATTTGTTTCTAATTTTAGTAAATCTCAAGAGTGGCCATCCCTGCTTTTATAAAAGGGAACATCTTCTTCTTATTTATTCAAAATTAAAACACCATTTTTTCATCCAATATCTACCCAAATAACATCCTTAAATAATGAACCACATTATAGGGGACTTATTTTTATTATAATAACAATTTTAGAGTTCTTAAGGTGTTAAGAAAATGAGATTTTACAAAAAAGATGTATAATTTTTAACCGCATGATTTAGATTTATTTCTTCTTCCCCCTCCTTGAAATATTATTCAACCATGAAAAAATAATAACAATAGTATCCTATATATACTTATATGGTATAATTATAATTTCATAACCTATATCAACCTCCATCCTTGACCAAAAGGGAAATCAATCTGTTGTTCATGTGTACGGCGGACTACCACCTCACAGACTAATGTAATTATTTTCTCCATCACCACATATCAAGGATGGTTATAATTATAGAATTAATGATTATAAATTATATTCATGAAATATTAATCATTTTTAAAATATAATATATCATATATTTTCTTCCATTATATTCACTGAAAAATGATAACTTTGTGAAAAAATTCTTTTTCTTTTTTAGTGTTTTCAAAATACCATTATGAGATTAATTTTTAATTTATGGTTAAGTATGAAATGTTTTATGAAAATATTTGGGTAAGGAAGATGATTTATTGAGTATGAAAATGATTGTTTTAAGACTAATGTTTATTTTGAAAAAATAAATTTTCTATAGTGATTCATTTATTAATAGTTTCTTTCATTATTTTTTTGTCCCTTAATGAGATATATGTTCTTATAACACATTTCAAAATATCTTTCACAAGTTGATTGCTGAAAAGTATGAGTTCAAGAAAAAAAATGTGAATATGTTTAATGAAAATAATACATTTATGTTTTTATATGTTTTGTTTAATGGATAATATGGATACTAAATAGAAGTGTACACTTATTAATATATGAGTTTGATATGTAAGATTCATGAGCTAACTATATAAAAATTTAATCCTAAAATATATTTGAGAAATATAAGAAAGTTAATTATGGTTTAAATTATGTAGAATATATGATATATATGGTCATGTCCTTATTGAAGTTGTATGAACTTACATACACATATATAATAGGTGTCTACATAGATTAGAAACACAAAGGACACCATATTAAATTTGGTACAAGATAATGAAAACTATTAAATACTTTTGAGTTTTTTGAAACCCTTGCATTATAAAAGTCAAAATTAGAAATATAGAAAAATTCAAAGAGAAATATGAGGAAGAAAATTTCATGGGATACCTATAAAATGCCAGTAGATATAGATGTCGGGACAAATGGTTAAGATATATTGTTGACTACAGTGATAAAATTTTTATTAAAGATGATCACATATAAGAAACAAATATTTATTCAGTTATAGAATATTCAATATAAATTGGCATGCATATATTAGAGTAGAAGGATGATGAAATTTCTATGAAGGATAAAACCACTACTGATTTTGATTCTGAATAAACCAATAATGATAGTGATACAATTGAAAATGATATAAAATAGTGCAACTAATTAAAGAGACATACTGAAAGTGAAAATTTCTTTGGAAATCCATGAGATCTAGTTTAAACTAGAAGATGATTTAGTTTTTAAACTTAGACTATAGTTATTTCAAAAATATATCCTCTTATAGTGGAAGAATTCATTGAGGATGAGCAGTGAATACTAGATATGAATGCGGAACTTGATCAAAATGAGAGGAAATCAACTTGGGATCTAGTGACACGACCTATATATTGAAAAGTAATTAGGGCCAAATGGATTTTTAGAAATAATAAAAAGGAGAAAGGTGAATTAGTAAGGAAGATAGCTAGTACGGTGTGAAAAGGATATTCTAAAATAAAGGTATTGAATTGGAAGAATCCTTTACACAAGTATAAAGACTAGAGACCACCATAATGTTCTCTGTAGTTTTAGATAACATACATTAAAAAGTTTATAAAATAGATGGGAAATTTACCTATCTAAATGGTGATATTAAAGGATAATTATATATTTAATGACCCCATAGTTTTATATGATAAAATGATGGCAACATGTTATGGAGATTGGAGAATGAATTTTATGGTTTGAAATAGGACCCAAGAGACTGGTATTCCAAATTTGATGGATGTTTAAGGGAAATAACGTTTTCTAAATAAAAATTTTATTGTAACCTTTATGTGAAATAAATGATAAATTAGATTCTTATATTGATTGTCTATGGATATGGAATATATTTTTCTAATTTCAATGAGTGTATCTATAATAATTTTACTAAATATATGAAGATGAATTTTTTGATGTCCATGCTTGTTGAGATAACATAATTTATGTTGTTTCATATTGAGTATAATCCGAATTAAAATTACTATTTCAAGAAAATTATGTTGGAAAATTACTAAAATGGGTTTCAATGGAAAATTCAAAAGAAGTTTCAAATAAAATTTTATTTGGAACCATATTATATAAGGATGACATTGGATGTATTATTAACTAGAAGGAATTTAGACAAATCATTGGAAACCTACTTTATCTAAAAACGTCAAGGTCATATATAACTTATGTAGTGACTATATTTTCCATATTTAAGAGTGATTATAAAGATTCTCATTGGTTTTTTTCTAATAGAATTATGATATATGTGAAAGGAACTTTGAACTATGGACTGGTATCCAAACATTATATGGATTTCAACACATATAGTTTAACAAATTCAGATTAGGTAGGCAATTTTAGGATAGAAGATCAACTTTAGCTGGAAACGTTTTTAGAATATGGTTGTGTTATTTGGTTTAGAAAAATAATAATAATTTAGGGAATCTGAGTACAATTTAGGTAGAATATGTTTTAGCTATGCATGACTAAAAACATATGTTATGGATTCATGTTCAGTTATTTGATATTAATATTGAAACTAAGTGACCAATAATTAAAAATTTTTTATAATCAAAGTGCTATGGGGATGTATAAAAATATAGTGTAACATTAGAAATCCAATAATATTGATATCATATATCATTTTTCAAATAAAAGGTTTACAATGGAGATATCATGATTGATTACATTTATAAGAAATATCTGACTTCAAATATATTCACTAAATCTATACCATGTTAGAGGGTTTTAAAACTGAGGATAAAATTTCATGTTCATCCTTATCCTCTCTCTTAGAATTATATTTCTCTGAGACCCCCATGGACCTTTAGATTCTATTTCCAAATTTGCATAGAACTCCATATTCTAGGAGAGTGTAAGTTGTAGGGGGTGTTATGAATATGAAACTACAAAAGATATTCATTCAATATTGATTTCATGGAAGGAGTTCATGATGTAGGCTATGCGTAAGGTGTTGAAGTTAAAGGTAGTGGAATGAAGTTTCCAAAAAATAGTTTCTATTTAACTTTCAACTAATCTAAAGGCGATGATTGAAGTACCCCATGGTGCTATGGCCCGGTCTATGAAATCTTGATGATCCCATGCTTCTTGGAAAGAATTTGTTTTTGTACTTATTGAAAACATAAACTGCTATCTCTTAAGTCTAACGGTGATTGATCAAGTTTTTTTGTCATTACAAATCATTTAAGAGAGGTTATTGATATATGAAAGTGTTTTTTTAGAAGGTCTCAAGGGTATCTAAAAACGTTTTGGTTATGTGTGAGTGGTTTCTGATCCATGTAGATGATTTTGTAAGGGGATAATTAATATAGACATTTTTTTGTACATAGTTGATTTAGTGTAGAGGATCACAAACTCATTTATACTATATATATGAATAATGTAGCCGATTCAAGCACACAACTGAATTGTTCGCATATCCAAATGATTGCAATAGAATATTCTAGAATCCATGTTTCCATATTCATTCACATACAATTTTCTTGATAATAGAATAAATTATTACCAATATAGACAAATATAGATTTTAATATCCGATTCATGTAGGACAATGTGCTATGTAGCCGATTTTCATTGAGAACCACATAAATGATTGTTATGTAGTTGATTATTCTTTATGTAGACATTATATATTTCTCACTATAGGCAGATTGATGAGAATTAATTATGATTATGCACGAATGATTTTAAATTGTTTAATAATAATATGATTCGTTTTTCAAGACATGATTCCAACATGATTTGAAGGTAACTGGACTAGTTCATATAGATTTTTAAATATGGTTTATTATATTTTTGAAATCCTTTTGGAGCCAAAATGATGTTACAAACTATTCCACCTTTCATAGTGTTCATGGGTAATTAATAAAATATAATAGAGATCAAAGAGCATGATCTCAGCGAATTAACAGAAAAGAGAGATTGGAGACCATGGGTTGTGTTCCCTATATAGAAACCAAAAAATAAAAGTGTTTCATCATAAAATAGAGAGATTATAGTGAGGATGTTGTTAGATAATAATGAAGAGATGATAGTGAGGGATGCCAAAAACAACTGAGTGAGGTAGAAGATGAGTTTCTATTCTTAAATATTCAATATCCAATTAATCTCATACCATTAGGATATTGAATCTATGTTTGATAATATATTTACAACACCTTCAAGAATGCATTGTGAGCATTATTTTCTTTCTTATTTTGGAGGATCCTTGAAGGAGATCTACATTCATTTTTCAAAACCAACTTGGTGTATTAGTGATCTTTTTTATTTTTCGTAATCATCTTTTATACCACAATGTGAAGATGTATTGTTGGCTCTGAATCTTGATGTTTTTGGTTTAATTCCACATGTATTATTGTTATAAGATTTCAATTATGGTTTTAGTTAAAGGAATCTATAGTTGGGGGGTAATAAACTATGATGACAAGAATTAGGATTCCACACCGGAATCGAAACTTGTAAAAATATTATGTTCCTATGTTATATTCTTATACTTTATTTGAGAAAGGATTAGTTATAATATGAGTGAATCATATACTAGTCGGTCAATAGAGGTTAATTTTATAATAAATAAAAATTAAAAAAATAGAAACATTGATTTAACAAACACTGCTCTCAGTGGTTCATCACCTCCTTGGGTACTTAAGAATTTTTATGCAAATTCTTATTCTATTTTTTCATTTTTTTCCAAATTATATTTTTTGATTCTTTGAATAATGATAATTAGATTTTTTTTCTATACAATATCAACATAATCGATTTTGTGGAAATTATGTTTGGTTTTTAGTTAAACCCCTAATAGATAGAATGCTTTTATACCAAATTGAATAATTGAAAATAAAATATATAAATCTAGTCATATTGTTAAGAATAAATCTAGACCTTTTTCATAAGGTTATTATTAAAAAAAGATAAATATTTTGAGGAATATTCTATGCATTTTTCTAGGATTTAATATATTATAATTTTTTAGCTTTTATAGCTTTTCAAGGTTTTATAATTAATCAAATGAATGTTATCAGTTATTTATTAAATAATTTTATTTCTAAATATGTTTATTATTATCATCAACCTAGTGTTGAAAATGAAACTTCTCATAATAATATTTTGAATTTATTAAAAGAATTATATTCTCATAAATGAGTACATGATGATTGGTATTATAGACTTAATTTTTTCTTATTAAACATGATTTTGTATAGGTAATGTAGATCCTAAGTTTTTATTAAAATTATTGCAAATGATATTTTAATTATTTAAATTTAGGTTAATTTTTTCTTGAATTTAAAGTAAATTTAATTATAATGGATTTTATAATTTAATTGCAAGTGAATTTATAATATTTTTCAACTGAAAATCAAATTCTAGATATTTTTACTAAACCCTTCTATTTTTTAAATTTTGAAAATATAAAATTTATTCTTGGTATGCTAAAATTTATGTTTGAAATATTATTTTTTACATGGTATATAAAATAAGAGGATATTTCTTGTTTTTATACGTGATTTTTTTAAAATATACATTTATTTTAATTTATTTACTTTTTTAAAAATTTCAAAAATGTGGAGAATCTGTTTTTATTATGTTTAAGATTTTAATTTATAAAGGGGTGGGGGTTTGGGGAGTTTATTTATGCTTAGTGTTTTCTAAATTTATAATGCTTTTGTTTATTTGGATTTTATGTTTTGAATTTTGCAAATATCTCATATATTACCTGAAAGATTTTGTTATCTAGATAATTATTATCTCTTACAACATCATATACATCAATTTTTAATTTATATTTGTTATTTTTGATATAATTTTTTTATTCTATTTTTGATAATTAATTATAATTTTTATAGTTTCCTCCTTATTTTTGTTATAATTTTAACTTCACTATCACATGGTTACTTGGTCTTACAGTCACTTTACCTACTACGTGTTATGTTTCACATGGTATATTGATTTACAACACAACCATTTTTATATGTGGCTTGTCAGTTTCCTTTATGTGGTCAGTTAATTTCTCTAATATTTGATTTAATTTTTTTGTGAAAAAATCCATCAAGGTGAAAATTGAGTGTCTTTAAGATGATTTTGTATTTTGAAAAAGAAGATTAACAAGGTCAGTTGTGAGATTCTATCATAGTTTTTTATAGAGTTTGTTGAAAAAGATTCTGGCTAAATTTATAAAATCTATGGAAATGGTTATGAAGGTTTCATGTACATGGTGGTAGAATTTGTCTATAATTACAAAACATCTTGGGGTATAAAATTTTGAGGGTGGTAAAGGTTTAAAAAATATGATGTTTTTGGATTGTATCATGAAAATATAGTAAATACTTGATTTTTATGAAATATTGGATGTTTCATGAAATATTTTTTTTATGAAGGAGGGGTGTTTTATAAAGGCTGTGACTTACTATATGATTCCATAATTTTCATTGGAATACATTAATTGAGGTGTTTTGGGAATGTTTCAGAAAGGAAAATAGTTTTGCGAACAAGATAAACAGTTTCACGAAAGGTCGGTGGAAAGAATGGAAGTTTTATAAAATGGTAGTAAAGTCAATAAAAAGGTATGTAACCCCTCATTTAAAGGGTATAATACTTAATAGATATTCGAAGGCTCTGAATTTGTGAAATATTTTCTGGAAATATTTTCATTCAAGAAATATTTTCTTTTATAAAGGATTCATATGAACATTGTTTTCTTGAATAAAGTATGTTTTGTGAATGATGAAAAATATTTGAGAAAATTTATGGGTTTATGTAAGAGAAAATATTAAAAAAGAATCCTAATGTTTATTCAAATATGGGATAAGGATTTGTGAAAGTGAATCTTAATTGAACCATAAGTATTTCACTATAATTTCATTTGTAAAGAGTTATTCATATAGTGAATGAACGTAATGATTTATAATAAAATAAATGAGTTTTAAAAACTATTGATTCTAGTGTTCAATAAAGAATATTATGATGGAATTGTGTGAACACTTTATTTGAGAGAGCTTGGACCTTCTAAATTGGAATTTGTAGTGAAATATAATGGTTAATGAGTCTATTAGATACTTTGTAATAACATTACACTTTATTGGACTTGGTATATAGGTAAATTTCCTATGTATTCTCCTTAGATATATCCTAGTGTGGGTAAATCAAATAAAATTATTGAGTCTTATGTATTTCTTCATTTTTCCTCATACATTTCAATGGGAAAGGGAGAGAAGAGTGTTTTGTTTAATGACAAAACAAAATCCAAAGGAGTAGTTGTTTTAAACTATCATATCCCTATTTACACATTCATAGGGTATTTAAACTTTTTAAGATAACAATTCATATTATATGGAAAGGATAGAATTAGTGTTTCTCACTCAGTGGTAGCAATAGATGTTTCTAGTCATAAAAGGATTCCGAACATTGTTGGAAATAATTTTTAGTTATGGAAGAATCATATACAAAACTACTTCTTATCATTAGGAATGGATAAATTAACAGTCGTGATACTTTGTATTTCTACATGTGTAGATATTGGTGTTTTATAAGAAAGAGACCAAATAGAATTTGATACTAATTCCAAAGGAATCAATGTATTAGGGGTTCCATATCCAATGAAATCTACTTGAAGGTTATTTCATATAATTCATCACATTCTATGTGGAATTTTTTTTAATATCTATGAGGGTGATTAAAAAGTCCAAGAATCTAAATTTCTTGTTCTATAGAACAAGTATCAGAACATTATAATAAATCCAAATGAGTAAGTTGATTATTTCATTGGCTGATTGAATGTTTTTTGGAAGATATATGTAGTCTCAGAGAAATCCTTTAGGATTTTAAGATCATCAAGTGCATCCTGAGAATAATACCATATTGTTTCAATCTGAAAGTATTTGTTACTAGAGGAAAAAGATCTACAGGTGATGAAATTTGAATGTTTACACAGTACTCTTATTTCATATGAGATGAAAAATAATGATAATGAGGTTTTTATAAAATTGAAATCCAAAGAGGTTAAATTCCAGGATATGAAAAACTTCTCTATATAGGATGGACAGGAAAAAGAAGACGTGTATGAGGTTATGTAATTAATTTCCTAAAATATTTAAATTTGAAAAGTAATGTTCAAATGGATACTTTCACTTTCATGATATAAATGTGTAATGGTTTGACATATTGTAGCCATGTTCCCCCAGAACTTTCAAGAAAAATATGAGGATGAAATTGAAATTACCATGAAGAAGTCTTCACCCAATGTGAAAGGTAAGAAAATAGTTAATATAAATTTCTTCAAGAAGAAGAACCTCCTTTAAAAAGTGAATAAAAATTAAGAAGAGATTGAGGTAGAATAAAATGAAGATTGAATATATCATATGTAAATTGCGATGGGGTAGTCATGTGAAATTCTCAAATTAAGGAAGAGTGTGTAATGAATGAGGAGAATTAGAAAGAAGTGTTGATCTCAATGATGAATTAGAAGACAATATAGATGAGATATGTGTTTGGAGATCCAAAAATAATAAATCCAACAATGTTTTCTATGATTTCAAACTCTATATGTAGTAGTAGGAAGAAGAGAAGCCTTATATGAAGGTAGAAACTAAAATTATTAAGTATTTAATGCTAGATAAATTAGAAATTGTCATTGAGTAAAAGATAAAAGTTAAATAATAGTCCAATGTCATTGATTATTTGACTATTAAAATTAAGGATAAACTAAAAAGTACAAACAAACATGAAGATAAAGTTTTCAAACTATGAAGTGAAGTCAAATATTAGGAGATACAATTGACTCCTAGTATAAAATCAAGATTGAAGATCACTAAGGAAATGGAAAAATGTGGAGTGGAGCATAAAGATCTAAAAAAATAAATGAAATGACCATATTAGAACAGAAAATATGGTTTAAGGCTTGATAAAAAATATAAATCTATGGTGATTGATGTCAGACCATAATCAACTACTCTGAATATGAAAATTTATTTGGGTACGAATTAGAATCAATAGATTCAGAGAACCCAAAGAATAATCAGTCTTATAGTAATGACACAAAGGAATGCACCTTGTAAAAGGTGATATTTCTGTGGAAAGATGAGACATTCTCAAAATGTATGTTCTTTATCTAAAAGTTATTGAAGGGAATAAGGGAAAAAATATGAACATATAGAGTTCAATATTTTAAGAGTGATTTTGGTGGTAACTATTGTTTGGTTTAAGGATTCAGACACATGGCTAGATATGTCTAATAAAAAATATAGAGGAATATATCAAAGTAAACACAAACTATTCATAAGAATTAGCTCAAGGAATCATAAAAACATATGATAATGTAAAATTTATTTATATCTTTATAAGATAGTGGTTGTTCCATCATAATCTGATGATTATCAAGACACCATTTGACTTCAAGTATGTATCAAAATACATGGATCAAAAATAAAAGACATGTGTAAGAAGTGGTAGAATAGATTGACTTCAAAGAACCAGATCGTATTGGAATATGGATTATTTATAGTGTATTCACCTCCCATATGATAGGAAATAAGTATATTTGGACAAGAATCATGTATGATAAAGAAGGTGTCACTATATTTTGCAATGATGAAGGCCTGACGATTATTGGAATAATAAAATCCATGTTTGGAGGCAATAATATGTGACATGATGATGTATTGGTTATTTATGGTTTTAGTCAAAACATTACAACTATTAGTCAAATATGTGTCTCGGGGAACGCTATAAGATTTACCAAGAAGTTTTGTATCGTAATGGGAAACAAAAATAAAGTTTTTTAATAAATAAAGTGAATGAATAATAATTATTACCTTGTTTGTGGATAAAAAGATATATAGTTTCTATAAAAGGTGGAATAAAATAGGTTGTGGTATAAATGACTTGGAAATTTGTGCCAACCATACATAGAAGTAATGGTGAAATACAATGCATCTCTAGATCTCCCTAATTTGTCACATAACCTTATACACACATATCATGCTTGCAAACATGGGAAAATAATTTGAAATATGTACATAAAAAACAATATAAGTCAACAAGAGTGCTTGAAATGGTACATCGGGATGTTTGTGGACATATATTACCAGATCCATTGATGTGAAGTGGTAATATGTTCTTTTCATTGATTATTTCAACTGAATCGCATGGATATTTTCAATTTCCCACAATTAGGTGGTGTTTAGTTGTAGAACAAAATATTTGAGGAAGCTGGAAGGAGTCTTGGACAAAATATTTTTACATTCGAAATTGATAATGGTATAGAATTCAAAAAATCCAAGTGTAGGATTATCTAGAGAAACATATGATAACGAACCATGATTTAGAAGTGAGAACTCCTTAGCATAATGAAGTGATTGAGAAGAAGAAACCTATCATTAAAAGAATGAATGAAATAATTCTTATTGAAAATGGCATACTACAGAAAGTTTGGAATGAAGCAGTCTTAAAATCAGTCTATATATCCAACAATGGTTTTTTGTGTTTGAAAGTATAAAATCCTCTATACATGATATGATAAAGAAATAATTCAACATTGAAATACTTTTGAATTTTTAGAAGAAAGTGTTTTACTCACAATAAAGAGAAAAATAATATTTTTTAATCCCATGGTGATAAAGGGATATTCATTGGGTATTCAGAGAAACAAAAAGAATATAAAATTTTCAACAAGTGGCTAGGAAAAAGGATTAAAAGAAATGATGTCATTTTAATAATAAATTATTATAATCTTAAAATACACAGTGAATAATTTACTAAAGATAATAATGAATAAATATGAGATTCCGTGGGATTATAAGTGGAATATTCATATTCAAAATAAGATATTGATAATGAGTAGGATGAATTCAGACCTATAACTACAAAAAAACTGAAGAGTAGAGTTTAAATTGAAAAACATGACATCATCAGTGATCAGGTAGCGCTAGTTTCAACATAAAGAGTTATGTCCATGTATCAAACATAATTTCTATTTTAGGAAGATCCAAAATGTTATGAATAAGTATCTATGTATAAAAATAGGTTCCATACTATGAATGAAGCGGTACAAAAAGAAAATAAATAAAAATGTGCTAATTTTTTGAGACCGAGAGATTAGAATGTCATTAGAACTAATTGTGTATTTCAGAACAAAATAATTGAATATTGAATTATAATTTGAAAAAATTAATGATAGTGTTCAAGGAATACCTCTAGATCAAGGGAATGGATGTTAATAAAACACTTTCACTTGTTATAAGGTTGGATGCAATTAGGTTATTTTTTTCCATAGTATAGAAAATGAACATATAATTTTTTTAGATGGACATCACATCAGCTTTTATATATTGGGTTATAGAGTAAGTGGTGTAAATTGAGAAATATGATGGCTTTATAATCCATAATTATGGGAACAATGATTTTTGGATCTGGAAAGTGCTATATGTGTTAAAGCAATCATTGAGATAATGGTATTCAAGAGTAGTTTAGTTTTTGAAGAAGATTGATTTTTAGTGTGGTGGAGTTGATTTAAATCACCATTTTTATGATGAGAGTGATTAGGGGATGATTGTGTTGGTATATATCGATAGCATAATATTTAGTGGATTATATGAAACAAAATGTAGAAATTTTACAAAATCAATAAAAATTGAGTTTTAATTGTCTTTGATTTGGGAACCGACTTATTTCATTAGATTATAGGAGATTAAAGGAAGGAGTAGAACATTCATCTCTGAATCCAAATATCCAATAAGGTTAAGAGAATATTTGGAATGGATAATTACAAGTATATGAAAACTTTGGTGGATACTCGGATATAACTATTATGAGATGATGAATTCAAAGTGGTTAACGTCATAGAATACAAACATATCATTGAATTTTTATTGTACTTAATAGGAACATGACCTGTTTTTTTGCTACATTTCAAGTGGAAAAATATTAAATTAATCCTAAATAAAGCCACTAAATTTCAGTGAAAATTATAATTCATTATATGAATGGAATGGTGTATTTCAATTTTCAGTGGAGTGAAAAATTTAAAAGTGTTATTGGGTTACACATATGTAGATTGGACCAGTTCAGGAGTTGATAGAATATCAACATTAGGTGGTGAATTCTATCTTGGTGGATTGTGTATATATTCTATAAGTAAGAAATAAGTTTTAATCTCATGGAACACAACAAAATATGAATATGTTGTGGCTAATCATGCTATAATTTAGTTATTACTAATAAATTATCAACTTGAATACATGAGAGTTGATGTTATGTCTCCGATTAGTATGTATTACAATAATTTAGGTTCTATAAGAATTATGAAAAATCCTTTCCAACACTCATAGATGAATAATAGTGAAACCAAGTATCATTTTATCATGGATAAGGTCTTAGATGGTATAGTTAATGTTGATTATTTACCTATATATCTATAGGTAGTATATATTATAACAATGGACATAACCAAAGAAGTGTTTGAATATCATCGAATGGAAATTGGAGTACAGTTGACTCCCTGTGCAAGAAAAGTGTATAAGTTGAACACCTACTCCCTAATGTTTAGTGTTATTTTACCTATTTAATAATATATATAATTTACTATGTTTTCAACAAAAATAAGATACATTTGGGATCACTGAAAAAGAGGGATATTTTGTGTTCATAAAATGCGGAGAAACTAAAAAGGGAAAACAAATAAATATTGGGAGTTTGTTTTTAAATATAAAGATATTGAATATGTTCATTCAAAGTAGATATACCATAATGTTCTGACCTATGTGGCTGATGATGAAAGAAGTTTCCTGGTGGGGTTATCATGGGGTTGAATAGTGTACCTGAGTGTCATCATTTAATCCTATGAGATGATGAAATGATTCTGCTATAAAGACATTATTTTTTAAAATTGTGTTTTGAGAATTAATTGATTCATTGATGAAATTTATATATGATTATTGTTTCTCATTCTATTCATGGATCATGTGGGATTAGAGTATGTTTTGATTAAATAATTGGTTGATATCTAGAGTCACATGATATTAATTATGGTTAAAGAAGGTAGTGCACAACAATATGAAAATGAGATAGTGAAAGAATGTTTAAAGTGGCATCAAATGGTCAAGAGGAGTCAAAAAACACAAGGGGGTATTGTAGAAAAATAACACTACAATATCATATTTTAGTGTTTTTAGGATAATTGTGTTTGTTGAAAAATAATATTGACAAAGTTATTTGTGAATTTCCAACATATTTATTGATAGAGTTTGTAAAAAAAATATTTAAGAAAGAGGTATGGAAGATCTGGAAGGGGTTTTGAAGGCTTCATGTATAAGGTTGTGACATTTACAAGTGTTTTCCAAATTTTTGGGGCTTAAATTTAGTTCTAGAGAATTTGTTTTTTCAAATGATGAAGTTTCAAGACTATATCATCAAAATATGGTAAATGATTTACTTTCATAAAGGATTGATAATTTTAAAAAAGATTTTTTTATGCAGGATGAAATTTTTGTGAAGGCGGTGACTTATTTGACGATTCTACGTTTTTTATAAGCATACATAGATAAAGTTTTTTTTAAAAAAATTTGCAATGGAATATAGTTTCATGAAAAATGTGAAGAGTTTTACCAAAGGTTAGTATTGAGCATAGAATTTGTGTAAAAAGAATGAAATAACTACAAATGGGTAGATAACACCTATATCTAAGGGAGGAATCCTTAACAAATATACAACGGTTTTTAATTTATGAAAGAATCTTGTGGAGGATTTTATTATAAAAAGGATTTACGAGAACATCAGTTTCCTTAAGAAAGGATGTTTTTAAAATATATAGGGTGCCTTGTGAAAGGTTTGAGGTTTCACAAAAGAGAAACTTTTCAGGAATAATTAGAATTTTTTGTTAATTTTGGGATAGTGTTTCACAAATGTGAATGTTATGAGAACCAAAAGGATTTTCCCAGAAAATTTGGGGTAAAGTGTTTTTCAAAATGATGATAAAAGTAGATATTAATAATGCACTGAATGTGGTGTAAAAAATATTGACTCAAGAGATCAATATAGAATCTCCAAAAGGAACAGTGAGCACACTCTAGTTGAGAGAGTAGTGATCTTTGAAATTTTGATTGGTACTTTACCAGGAGGGACAATACATCTTATATTAACATTGTAACAATATCCTGATTTAGGGATTTGGTACATAGAAACATTTACTATCTATGATCCTTGGATGTAGTCTGATGTGGTTTAATCAAGTAAAATTGATGTTTCTTGTGCATGTTTTCATTTATTCTCTTACATTGTTACATGAACGAAAGAGAAGAGTGTTTTTTAATGGCGAAACAACATTTGAAGGAGAAGTTTCTTTAATATATAATACCCTTATTTACCCTCTCTTAGGGTATTAAACCTAATTGGGCTAACAGTTTTTTCTATTTATTGTTGATTCATATTTTTTCATATGGTTGATCAACCATCATGGTTGATGGAATCTCATGTTTGGTCCACACATTCAGTTTTCATAGATGGACGATCCAACACTTTATGAAAATCTAAAAATTTGAAAATTTGAAGTTTGATCTATTTTCCATATATTTTGAAATTTTTATTTGACTCATATTTATCAAAAAAATTAATAATTTTATTGATTCTAAAAATTTATTTTATTCATTTGAAATTCATGTGAATTATTTTGGAAAGTTTAAAGAGATTTAAATGTTTATTTAAATTTCTATATTATTCATGCACAAACCAACAACATGAGTTTCATAATTTAAAATTTATTTATTTTGAGTGATATATTTATTTTATTATTTATAAACTAATTTTTACTCAAACCAAATACAATCAAGTTTTCTTTATATATTTATTGTAATATTATTTTAATTTCTTCTTGCATTCTCTCATGGAAGGTTTTTTGTAATTAAAATTACGAATTTTATAAAAGGAACAAATGTGATAATTATGTGAATAATTTTACCTATTATTATAGAGTAATTTTAAATAGTTTAAAAATGAATTAAAAAATAATTTAAATTATTTTGAATAATAATGATTGTTCTAGAATCATAATTTAACCATCTCTTTGATAGTTTTGAATTTTCATTTTATTTTACTAACCAATTAGTTGGAAGATATTTAGTTTTTGTATTATTTTTAAGGTGATTGTGACTCATTCGAATGGAACCAATAATACCGTAATATTATATTATGCTGTAATGATTTTCCATTTAAGATAACATCAACACATTCAAAGTGATATGTGATTTTTTGAATATTCACACTTCAAGTGATCATGTAAAAACCATTCTCATGTACTAGATAATCTCTCAAGGGGAACTTTATCTTCTATGAATAACATTATTGTGTTTATGAGATGAGTTGATCCTTACTCAACAAACTAGATGACGTGATTCAACTATCTTTTTCAAATTATTTTCACTGGTTATGTCTAAGTCTATATTATTTCTTTCTATCTTTTACATGTGCTTAAATCATTAGTTTATGATTTTCCCAAAAAAACCCACTATTTCTCTATCTCTTTAGTTTTGGATCTTGGACTATAATTTTTGGACAAGTCATGATGTGACCCTATATATCTAAATTCATTAATTGTAATTGGTTATTAATCTATATACAAAATCTATTGTCTTTGGTTATAATTACATTAGAAAAATATAGTTATATAAGGTTATGATTCATCTTAAAAAATTAGATAGTGAATAATGAATCTCTCAAAGTGTGGAGCGATGTAACAGTAGATATAGGTCCACTTTTGAAATATAATAAAATAAAATTTCCTCCATTAATTATTTATTTTTCTATTGTATTTTATTTCTTTATATGCTTGGTAATTTACATTGATAAATAACTTATATAATTAACAAAACTATTTAAAATTTATATGTGGTATATTCACCCCCTATAGGACATCTTCCATAACCATATCATACATAACAAGGTATTCAGGAAGTCAAAATATGAAAAATGTACCCATAATATACTAAATAAATATTTTATGACACTCTATGTGGTATACTTGGAGGTCCTTCAAATGCATAAAATTAATTTTGTGCCTCATGAGTATAGTTCCAATCTCTATATTAATTCTAACCCACATTGGTTTTAACATTTCATTATAACCTATAATACTCCATGAAAAACATCAGTTAGAGATAGATCAAATTCATACTTTGATAGGTTTATTTTCATTTCAATTCATGATTATATACATCCAATATGAAGGATTTATTAAATAGATACTTTATTTTGTAAAAAATAATAATTTGTTTTCTTAAACAATTTTAAGAATACCAACAATACCATAAATAATAACCCTTCAAATCATATCACATATGATAGACTACAAGAGAGGCCTTATGTTTTTTACAATTTTTTTATATTGATAAAATCATTACATCTATTTTTAATTCTTTCAAAATATCTATTAAAATATATAATAAAACCATCCTTCTAAATTGTTTAGGGAGTAATATCTATGAAGTAATATAATTATAAAGACTTAGGAATCATATTCCAAATGTTCAAGTCATTGAACATAGTATTCAAACTTCTAAAAATTAAATCTACTAATTTTATGATGTTAATAAATATTTTTGTCTATTTTTAACTCTTTATATAAGCATCATAATCACATTTCTTGGAACCTTTTATAAAAAAACATTTCTTTGATATTATTTTTATAATTAATATAACTCTATTTTATTATTTACAAAATATTCTATAATCCCAAGGATATAAAGATACAGTCTATTTGTTTTTTAGTGTTATAATCCTTAATTTATTATCTTTGAAAATATCTAAGTAAAAAAATACTCCCATTACCCTCTTAGATACTATGTTAAGATACATGGACTCTTTTTTATCAATACATAACATTTATTTCCTATAGCACCAAAACAATTTGGGATATATTTTTTCTCTAAATTAATACTACATTCAATATCCTATTTAAAAAGAAAAAATAAAATAAATTGATCCATAGAATACTAGAATAATAATATTAAGAAAATTTAATAATAATAAAATTGAAAGTAAATTGAAATATTGTATTCAATTTGAAATGCATAAAAATAGGATTAAGACCACTTAATGTTTTTAAAAGGAATTTTCAATAAAATTAAACATCCTTTATATATTGTATTTTAATTAAAGTGATAAACTTTAAAATATTATAATTTTAATTTTAAAAAATTTAAATTATTTTTGGATTCTTAATTTCAATATTATCTTCAGATTTTTTTTTGTATTTTTTTGAAATATTTTATATTTATGTGAATAAAGAAAAAATACCGATTATTCTAATACTATCACTTTTATAACATTATAATAATACAAGAATGAAATAATTGTTTTTGAAAAATTTTTACCTAAATATTTTAAATTATAAATTTAAATAAATAATTTAAAATAAAATACTATTTTCAAATCTTAAACTCATGTATAACATTTTTGAAACTTAGACAATATTTTATTTTGAAAACTACAATTTTTCACTTATATTAAAAATTAATTTCCATCACTTATAAAAATTAAATATACAAAAAATATATTTTATATTTTATATAAACATGTTCATATTATGCAATAAGTTCAATTTCATTTTTAGGAATAAAATTATGATTACTCTGATTAATGTCAATGGCCATGATAATGGTGGAAGGGTTATTCTAAATTTTTTTATCTATGTTGTGTAATTTTATCCAATAAATAAAATTTATATAGTTTATATAATGAATTTAATATGAATCTTACACATTTAAAAAAAATTATTATCAATATTTTAATTTGTAATTAATCTCATATAATACGATGAACACTTAATCTTATAAACATAATTTTTTTCAGAAATAGTTTTTCTGTATATTAAATTTTATATTATTTATAAATTGAATTATGTTATATGTATATTATGTTTAGATTTTTAAAATCATGATTTGGAAAGATGGGTTACCTTATATGTTTTTTATAAAATATAAATAAATTGCATAAAAACTAGTTACCAAGGTAGAGACCAAAAAGGTAAAAGTTAAAAACCTAAGAGAAATAGACTAAAAACATGATTAAGAAATGGAAATAAATAAATTGTGGATGTATGTTCAACCATAAATAATCCCCACTCAATTAATTTATATTTTTGATATGTTGAATCTAGAATAATGTCATTCCATCATTGAAAAATGTAATAAGTATTTAAAAATGTTCCATTTTATTAACATGTAAAAAGAGACCACTTCCAAATCATTTATTCACCCATTAAAAATATTTAAACATAAAAAACTCTACCCAAATATCCCTTCACCCCAATACCCACTTCATATATGCCTTTTTATTTCTAAAATACCGTGATAAGTATCCTTAGGCATTACCCAAGGGAGAACATCAAAAGGGAGAGGTAATGCTCTCATGTGAGGTCTCTTAGTTCCTTTATTTTGTAACATATAAACTATTTTATATACATAAATGTATGAATATATAATTATTATTAATATTATTAATTTTATAATTCTAATTTAATATCACTTATATATCCCCATCTAAAAACATTCTAAAAATGAATACACTATCATGTGTTTGTGCAGACTACCACCTCCATGAATTGTGTGTTCCATTTTTCAAAACCACATACAATGAATAGAAAAATAATTATTTAGTAAAAAATATATAATAATTAAAAAAATATTAATTTTCTTAAAATAAAATTATTTTATTTATACACCCCTCCCATTCATTGAAAAATGTGAGTGCCTTTAGTGTGTATGTGTGGACTACCGCCTCCACTGAATGAAATATTTCATTTTCCATAATATTAAGAGATACAAGAAGATAAAAATATATTTAATGTATAATAATTATTTCTATAACACCGTTAATATTATCTAAATTTGATATTATACATTATATAAGTGATATTAATAATAAATGGTCATAGTAAACTTAACCGCTTGAAATGAACATATCGGGGCACCTCTCTTAATTTGAGTCCTTTTTGAAAAAACCTACGGAAATGATAAAATTTTATTATAATGGATAATAAAAGTGTAAAAAAATATTTATATTATTATGATATTTTATATCACATTTTACCATGTTCAATAAATGGATAAAGTTTCATAGAAATTGATTGATGTGCCTGATGTAACCGACATAAGAAGAACCTATTTAATAAATGAAAAAATGATAAAAAATAGATCTCATAGAATGAAATATAAATGAAAATGATCTTAGGAAGATTTTTAATAAACATAATTTTATTATTTATGATTTTAGGCACACACCCATAATTAATCAGTACCCAAGTGAATGGTTTTTGGATCTCAGTTTTGTTTTATTGAGATACAATTTGTATTCCCCACTATTTGTGTGTGTTTAGTGTACATGGATTTATTTTTGTTCTAAATTTAATTGAATATTAGGTATTTAAAAAATTAATCACATGTTTTATGCTCCATCAATTCTCAATTTTAATGATTAAAAAAATGTAAGGGATATTATTAACTCAAACCTTATGTCTTTAAGTTATTATGGTTTATAATAAAATTATTTATTCGATTTTTGGTGTATTACACTCTAAGAGTTTATTTTTTGGTAATTTTTATTCATATATATAGAAAATTTCATTTAAAATTTAAATATTTTACCTTGATGAATTAATTCTCCAAAATTATATCATTGTTGAGAATATTTCCCTTCATCTTTAATGATGATTTCCCTTACTTCTCTAAATATATATATTCCCATCAATATTATACATTATTTATGGAAAAATGATTATATGTTATCTTATTTGATATTCATATATCTCTTATCATATTTTCAAAACACTTTTTTATTATCTATTTTAATGATATTAGATTTTAATAAAGGTAATTTCAAATATAAAAAAGTTATCTTCTGAACTACCCTCGTTAATTTTTGATTACATGTTCTATTTTATTTTCTACCTTTTCCATTACCTATTTCTCATTTATTTCATAAATATTTTATATATATGTCCCATTCATATATACCTATTTTATACCAACTTTTGTTTTTTGGAATAATACATTATTTATGTTCCCTTTACAATTCTCTCCTTTAGGTGAA
Organism: Viscum album; assembly: GCA_963277665.1. Taxonomy (NCBI): domain Eukaryota; kingdom Viridiplantae; phylum Streptophyta; class Magnoliopsida; order Santalales; family Viscaceae; genus Viscum; species Viscum album. The sequence continues at coordinate 412,737,101 of OY728130.1, forward strand.
CATGATTTAAGGGAACATCCCTATTTCTCATTTCTTGTCAAGTACCACCCCTATAAAATGTTTTTAATTACGAATAGTTTCTTTAAATCTTATTTATTTTATGTAAAAACCTCTTGGTTAAATTCTAGTTTACAGGTAAATAATAATCTCTTTCCTTCTTTAAATGATCCATTACCAATTTCACAAAGAATCACCTAAGTGGTTCATTTTTATTCATACCTTTTAAATCCTAATAATGGATTTTTATAAATTTTAACTCCATTTTTAGATGATTTATTGTTTATTTAAATATGAATATGAAAAATGATTTAATTCCTATTTCTCTTGATAACCCTTATGACATAACAATTGGTTATACTTTTAGGTGTGATTATGAAAGCCACTTCCTCATGGGTTTTATCATGCTTATTCTTTATGTATAGTTTCTTTTCTTCATGTGAAATATGAAATCATGTAAATATCATGATTTTCATTATGTGATGTGTAGGTATAGAATTATATAACCATATAATTCATTAGGTAAAGCTTTATATCTCATGATATAATATGAAATGTAATGAGTAGAGAACCAAGTCTGTTATTGGAATCTATCCACTATGTTTATAGGAATAAAGAGTAAAACCAATCCACCCTAGGACACTATCCACTATGTTAATCTATACAATTATCATTGAACTGGGGTTATAAGGTCAATATTTATGTTGGTTCTACATTTTTAGGATTCCATGATACTATGATATCATTCCCTCATGCTATATTTCCACTCTTGTGTTACACTCTTATTAAATGGGAAATGTTTGTTAATTTGATATTACTCGGTATATTATAATGAATTATGAAAATACATTGTGTTCCATTTTATTTCTAATAAAAAATTTCCCACCTTCCCTTGTTTTAACATATGATTTTGATCTAAAACATGATGACAATACTTCCCTTACTAGGCATCTGATCTCACCCCATTCAAATGTATACATTCTCCAGGTTATGAATATGATTATAACTTATAGGAATTCTATAAGATATTTAAGTGTGGTTCAATTATGGAGATATGTTTACTGGTTTCATAAAATAAGTTTCGTATACAACTGAACCTGAAAAAAATTAAACCTTCACTTCTTGGGATTATGTGACTATTTTTAAGATATAAACTGTTTTCATTGATTTAAAATATAGATATATATTTCTTACCTCATTATTGTATGTATCATATCATGATTTAGTTATTTATTGAGATTAATTAAGTTATTTTTTTAGAATAAAATAATATTACTTTAGGGAAAACCCTAGGGATGAGTTAAGGAAATATTTTTTGTTTAGGATAACATCATGAAATTTCGGTATAGTAGAAATTATATGTTTCCCTATAAATTATATATATATATATATAGACACTCGAAGGTGGGTGTGAATATGGAATAGATGCACCTATAAGTAATTACCATAAAAATGGATAGTTGTTTATCAACTCAATCATTACTCGATACATGATGAGTGGGTCGAAGACTACACATCTAGATAAACCCTTCCAGGATATATGATTGGGTCAAAAAATTCTATTTATAGGTCAATACAAATGATTTATTATTTTAAGAATTTTGGTTGAGGATTATAAGAGAACAAAACCTAAATAATATTATATTAAATTGAGAGTAATTTAATTTGAACTGAAAGATGATGGGATAAATTAAAGAGTAATAAATTTTGAGGTTGAGTTTTTGAAAATATCATTTAGGATAACTCTATTATGATTTTAATTATTCATCACTTGCATTAATAACTTTTGGTTTTAGTAATGACTAAATCCTTAAGTAACTAAGCTAATATTGGATTCCTTAGAAAATACAGGGATATTACCCATGATAAACCTAACAGGATAAGTGTTAATGTGAGAAATATTTCAATTATTCTAAACCAACTATCATGAATTTTGATTAACGATGTGAGCTTAGTTGAGTTTAAAAACACACAAAACAATAGAAATTTAGAGTCTCATGAAATTATATATAATGAATATGATGAATGAAATAAGATTCAATTTCCCTCATGTAAAAAATATGGGAAGAGGTACATGAGGGAATGTCTCAAGGGAACTAGATGATATTTTATCTATGGTAGAAGAGTGCATTGAAAACATAATTACCAATGGAAAATGAAGAGTTCATGTGAAATAATTAAAGAAAAAATGGAGATCATTTGGAGGTACCACTAAGTGTTCAATGTTTGAAATATGGGAAACTTATGTATTACCCTGTTGGACTCCTCATCTATTAACCATGTTTTAATGATCACAAATCTTAATAAAAATTAAAAATCTTATTAATGATCACAAATATCACAACTCATATTAATCATGTGTATTTATGTTTCATGTTATCTCATACCTTATAATGGTTAATCTCAATTCATTTTATGCATATTACTATTTAAGTCTGAATACGGGTATTTGTCTAAGTATAAGACACAGTGAGCTAGGCACCGTGATCAAGACACCATGAACCCTGACACCGTGAAGCCTATGTCTCAGAAACCGTGACCACGAGATACTGTGACACAATAAGCCTGACTCACTGAAGCAAGACACTAAGAACAGACACTGTAAGCCCGATACTCTGTTTGCCTATGTGTCATATACAGATAGCACGACACAGTCATCAAGGCACCGGAACCCAAAAAACATGAAGGAGACACTGTGAAGGATACACCATGAAGGAGACACAGTGAACGAGACATTTTGAAAAGGAGATATCGTGAAGAAGACACCGTTTTCATAACATACCGTGACACCATTTCTTAACCCATTTTTTCGTCTTTCAATTTATCTTTTAAACAGTCATATTTGTTGTCTTTAATGAACTGACATAATTAATGTTTTCTTGTAGACATAGTACAAGTTACGAGGTACAACACATATGGATCCTATCAGCTAAAGCTCATGCATTCTGAAGATAAAGAGAAGAGTGCCCAAGAGAAAGACACAATAACAACACGAGCGACAACACAAGAAATGCGAGTGCACTGTACTGAACAGAAAAGTAAGCCTGAGCATAACCATGAAGAACACATTGCAAGATCTTCAGAGAAAGCATTGTCTCATGTATGCAATCCAACTCTTCTGAAGAACACACGAAGTACACTGAAAGTCAGAGTACATATTTACTCCTGAATAACACAAGCTCAACCACGACACTCTGTTTTTAAACAAAAAAACCAAAGAAGGACTCAGAAGCATTTCTGTCTTATTGAAGGAGTCCAGAGCTGCACTGCTAATCACTAGAGAATTCTAAACTCACATTTACTCTCTCTTAGTGATTGTTTTAATTTTTTTCAAGTAGTGTGTTTACTCTGTATATTTTACACACACAATGAATCCTGTGCTGAACTGGAGGATTTCAAAATCCTCATACAAAATTCTTTACTCCTTCTTACCCACGACAACTGTGGAAGAGGTCCCTGTGTGGCCCGGTCATTGTTTTGTTTTCCCACGAAAACTATAGAATAGGTCCCTACGTGGCCTGAAAAATCCATGTACTGTTGTTAACCCCGATCTAGTGTGTGGATCATAGTTTATTTATATAAACTGCTTATCACCAAGTGGAGAGGATTAGGTCTTGGCATGAGACTGAACAACATGTTTTATATCCATTGTGCCATTTAAATTTAGTCTACTCTGGTTTACTACTTTACTACAAAATCCTAAAAAACACTAAATTCAATTGGATAGTTAGTCATGGAAAGAAGTTATATCTGATTTGTCTTAGTAGGATAACATCAAAAGTAATTTTAATAAAACCAATTAAGATTATTGAGAATTAATCAATCTTTTAAGAAGTTATTTAAATAGTCAAACTGTTATAACAATATAACCTTGATTAACTGGGATGTATCTCTTTTTGGGGAAATCATTATTTGTAAAACTAATATTCTTTTAAACAGAAATATTAATTGGAACTCAATTCACGTCCCTCTTGAGTGCCCACTCTGACCAACATTTGGTATCAAAGGTTGCTTTTTTTGGACTGTGAGTAATCTCATTCAACTATGATTATAGTTTTACCTTAAAGATCTATAAATTTCTGTTAATTCTAAATTTCAAGATATTTTAAAGTAATTTGTTATTATGGACAATATATTGGAATGTGTTGCAACTAAAAGACCACCATTCTTTAATGGAACCAACTATGCTCAATGGAAAATTAAAATGAAAATGAATCTAGAGAGTATGAGTTTTGAAATATGCTCATCCATTATAGATGAATACAAACATCCTCTGACTGATAGAATTACATGGGATGGACCAACAAAACATGCTTACAATAACAATTGTAAATCCATGAATGCTCTATAATGTTCCTTAGGAGATGAATAATTTAATAGGATTTCTGCTTGTAAAACTGCCCATGAAATTTGGGATACCTTGCCTATCTCACATGAAGGCACATCTAGTGTAAAGGAAATGAGACTTAATACTTATACTATAAAATATGATAATTTCAAGATGAAGCCTGATGAGCCTATTTATGATATGTATCATAGGTTCAATGAGATTGTCAACACAAATATTTTTCTTGGAAGAGAAGTCACTGCCAAAGAACAGATCATGAGAATTCTCAGATGTCTACCTGACAGATGGAGGGGAACCTCTGTCTCAATTAGAGAGTCATGCGACATCAACATGCTACCTATAAAGGAACTCATTGGGAAACTGATGATGTATGAGGAAGAGATGAAATTCAACAAAGAGGAGGAGGATGAACCAAAGAGGAAATCTGTAGCATTCAAGACCACCCTCTCGAAGCACAAAGACAAAGGAAAACTGGATGCTTCTATAGACAGTTCCACTCTTAAAAAATCACCATTAGATAGTGATGAGGAGCTGGCTCAACTGGCCCGAAGATTCAAACAATTTTACAAGAAGAAAAACTTTTTTAGAAAACCAAACTTCAAGGGAAAGTACGATAAAAAAGGAAACTGGAAAATGGACTGGAAGAGAAGTGAAAAAACTGATGAGATTGTATGATATGAATGTAAGTGCAAATAACATATAAAGGCTAACTATACAAAGCTCAAATATAAGAAGAAATATGAGAATAATGACAAGAAGTACACAAATTCAATAAAGGCAACCTAGAGTGCCTCTGAGGATATTTCAAGTGACTAATAGACATCACATGATGAACAAGCTAACAAAGCCAATATGTGTTTTATGACAAACACATATGAGGTAACACAGAACTCTTCTATGCACAATTCATACTATTATGAAGAGGAAAGTGACTCTCAAAATATGACCAAAGAAGAATTCTTTGAATATTGCAACATGATTAAAGAGAAATGCAATGAATTAAAGGATAAATATAAATCATTGAAGAAAAAACATGATCTCACTGTAACTATTAAATATGAACTTACTTCTAAAAAGATAAAAATGATCAAATGCTCCAAGAAAACAATGAACTACAAATATCTAATGAGAAATTAAAGAGTGAATTTGAAAAGTTTACTAATTGTAAAAATAACCTTACCCAAATGATAGGAAAACAAATTGCTCCTAAATATAATACTGGCATTGGTTATCAACCTGGAAAAAGAAATATTGGTAGAAAAAATTTTGTTTCAAAATCTAGGACAAATAGTTTTGTTCCCAGTTCTGGACATGGCTCAACTAGCTCGAGTCATGATACACATTTTACTGTTTCATGTTTTTGTGGAACAAATAGAGTTTATTTTTCAAATACTTTACATAATGCTTATAGGAAAACTATGAGACAAATATGGGTTCCTAAAGTACTTATTACTAATGGTACTGGACCCAAACAAGTATGCGTACCAAAATCTGTCCTTGCCTGATCATGTTATAGGAAAGCTGCTTAAAGAGCTCCTGCAAAAATATGTGGTACTTGGATAGTGGGTGTACAAGGCACATGACAGGAGAATGCTCATGCTTCAAGAACCTGGTAAAAGTAGATGGAGGATATGACACATTTAGTGACAATGAAAAGGGGGAGATCATTGGATTATGCCATATTGGTAACTCAGATTCGATTCTAATTTCTAAAGTACTGTTGTTTAACGGTCTAAAATATAGCTTTCTTAGTATCTCAAAATTTTGTGATGATGGATATCATGTTAAATTTGAAAATTATTCCTGTAATTCCTTTAATTCCAAAGATAAATTAGTATTTTCTCCATCAAAGAATGAAAATTCTTATTCTGTTAATTTAGATTCCTTAACTTATCAAAAATTTTCATTCTTAAGTGTATTTCATAAATAATCTTGGCATTGGTGAAGGAGACTAGGACACTATAATGTTTAATCCCTTAGAATGTTAACTAGAAAAGGCCTAGTTAAAGACTTACCCAAACTTGAGTTTCCAAATGACAAAGTTTTTAATCCCTGTCAAAAGGTAGAACAACACAAAATATCTTTCAAACCAAAGAAAGAAGTTTCTACTTCTCAAACTCTCGAATTGGTTCACATGGATTTGTTTGGAACATATATAGTTTCTAGTTTAAATCGGAAGAACTATGTTTATGTTTCGGTAGATGATTTTTCTAGATATACCTAGACCTTCTTCATGTCTCACAAAAGTGAAGCTTGTTCTTATTTTACTATGTATGTAAAGTTTGTATAAAATCATAGTGGCCTTAAAATTAAATCTTTAAGAAGTGATCATGGCCGTGAGTTTGAAAATCAAGAGATTGAGTCCTTTTTCTCACAAAATGGTTATAGTCACAATTTATTTTCCCCTAGAACACCTCAGAATAATGGTGTTTTAGAAAGAATAAATAGAACCTTGAAAGAAATTTATAGAACAGTGCTGAGTGAATATGACCTACCAATTTACTTTTGGACTGAAGCTGTTAATACAACGTGATACATAATCAATAGAGTACTGATTAGACCAATTCTCAAAAAGTTCCCATATGAACTATGGAATAATAGAAAGCCTAAGGTTAATTACTTTCAAGTTTTTGGTTTCAAAGTCTTTATTCTCAACACTAAGGATAATCTTGACAAATTTGCATCCAAAAGTGATGAAGGAATTTTCCTAGGTTATTCAATTTCAAGTAATGCTTATAGAGTATTCAATAAGAGAACTAAATGTTGGAATAATCTATCCATATCAAGTGTGATGAAACAGATCTACATGATTCTAGAACCACTCTAGAAAATCTGGAAGATGATGTATCAAATCTGAACATCAACTCAGAATCCTAAAATACCTCTGTAAAAGAATCTGTGAAAACATCCAATTCTGGAAATTCTATGCAATCAAGTCATAATGAACCTGAATCTGTTGATGAACCTGAATTCACAAGTCCCTTTTTTTAGAAATGTTACAACCCTTAGAAACCATCCCATAGATGTTGTTATAAGAGACTTAGAAAAAGGAACACAAACTAGAGATTCTCTTAGAAATCAGGTTGAACATCAAGCCTTCTTGTCACAGCTTGAACCTAAAAACAATGATGATGCCATAAAAGATAAATTTTGCGTAACGTCTATGCAATAAGAGATGAATCTGGAAATATAGTTAGGAATAAGTCTAGATTAGTTGCACAAGGCTATAGTCAAGAAGAAGGAATTGAGTATGAGGATACTTTTTCTCCAGTAGATAGACTCGAAGCCATTATAATTTTACTTGTTTATGATGCACATCTGAATTTAAAACTATATAAAATGGATGTTAAGAGTGAATTTGTAAATGGGTATATAGCTGAGGATGTTTTTGATGAACAACCCCTGGATTTACAAACCCTCATTTTACAAATCATATTTTTAAACTATCAAAAGATTTATATGTTTTAAAGCAATCTCTAAGAGCTTGGTATGAAATATTGAGTACCTTTTTTATTTCCAAAGGTTTTACAAAAGGAATGGCTGATCCTACCTTCTTTATAAAATGAATTTAGAATGATGTTTTAGTTGTTCAAATCTATTTAGATGATATTATTTTTGGATCTTCAAAAAATTCATTATGTATTGATTTTTGTAAAATGATATAAAACGAATTTGAAATGAGTTTAATGGGTGAAATAAAATTCTTTCTTGGATTAAAAATCTTTCAAAATAGTGATTTAATTGTTTTAACTCAATGAAAATTTACTTGAGATCTTCTAAAACGTTTTGGATTGGATAACATGAAAAGTAGTGACACTCCCATGAGCACCATCTGTAAGCTGGATCTTGATGAAGATGGAAAATATGTTGATTAAACCACTTATAGAGGAAGGATTGGAAGTCTAATCTACTTAACTACTAGCCGTACTGATAGTATGTTTAGTGTGTGTATCTGTGCTCTATTTCAAGCAAACCCTAAAGAATCACATTTATATGTTGTAAAGAGAATTTTCAAATACCTCAAGAATACACCCAATTTAGGACTGTTCTCTCCTAAAGGACAATCCTTTGAACTAGTTAATTATTCTTATGCGGACTTTGGAGGCTGTAAGTCAGATAGGAAGAGAAACTCTACAAAATGTCACCTTTTAGGCATGTCGCTAGTATCATGGTGTAGTAAAAAAAATTCTGTTTCATTATCTAATGCAGAAGATGAATACATAGCTGCTGGCAGTTTTTGTGCACAAATTTTTTTGATAAAACACACTTTACTAGACTATGGATATCAATTTAGACAAGTACCAATAAATTGTAACAATTAAAGTGCTATTAACATTTCAAAAAATCATGTTTCACATTCAAGGACAAAACATATTGATGTAAGACATCACTTTTTGAGGGATCATTTTCAAAAAGGTGATATCACCTAGGAATTCATTGATAGTGAATATCAACTTGCTGATATATTCACTAAACCATTAAAATATTAGAGAATAGATTACATCATAAATGATATTGGCATGATCAATAACAAATAGTTATCTTACTGGTCTTACTATTTAGTCTTTTACTACTTTTTTACTTTACTATTTCATGTTCATGGTTTCTCGGTTACTGTCTCATGTTTATGGTCTCACATATTAGCACTTTCTATTCATGGTCTGTTATTCACTGTCTCACTATGCCGACCACTGACTGTCTAACCGTGATAACCACTGACTGTCTCACCGTGATGACCATTTACCATTGCACCGTAACGACTATTCACGGTCTCACCGTAAAAATTATTTATGCTTTTCATTTAATATTTATCACCGTAATTTTTATTTCACCACTTTTCACTTTCCCATTTTTTTAATTTTGTGATGTTTGACATTATCAAATGATAAAACAAAAGGGTTTTCACTCGATTATTCAACCAAACTCTCTCCCACTCACTCCTTCTGAACCCTTTCAACCTATAAATTCTCTCTCTCTCCCAACCATCAATGGATGCCAAGGATGAAGTGTCCATCTTTATCTTCATCCGAGAAGCATCGCTCAAAGAAACAGAATAGACCACCGAAGCTAGCACCCGAAGGACCCCTAAATCCATATCTGGTAAATCGCGCTGTTGTACCTGAAAAAGAAATTTTCCCCGAGTGGTTGTTTTATAGAAAATATTTGGTTTTAAAATTCTAAAGAGAACAAGGCTATCTCAAATGGTTCTCAAGGAAGTATAGAACTATTTACCTGAGGTTGGTAGCTCAGTTCTATCAGTATGTACAGTTTTATTTTCATGTTGGTGAAAGTTTTGTTTTGTGGAGTTGGGTCAATGGCCAAAGATGTTCCTTATCATCGAGGTTATGGGAGACATACCTTAGGATACCTCAAAAAGGGATTTTTTATGATTATCAGAGAGAACCCCCACCTACAACCGATTTCTTTGACCTGGAAAATGCACTAGAAACCCTAACTGGAAATTGCACCAAGAGAAGGGCCATAACTGATGAACTTAATGGGGAGACAAGGCTACTGTTTAAATTTTTTCAAAATCTGATTAGCTCGAGGAAAGGTGAATTTTATGTCTTGAAGTATCAAGATGCGTTCATGATTCATATTATGAAGAATGGACACAAAATAAATCTGTGCAAGTATATTATTCACCATATGTGTGAATTGATCAAGGTCACATCCAAATCCACCTCTTTGTTCTATTCTAGGCTGATTTCAGCAATGCTTGTTGCCAAAGGTGTAGTTTGACAAAATAAAGAAGCACTGGTGGACTATGAAAAATGTTTATTTAAACCTACCATCAAAAGGATGAAAATAAACTGGAACCCCTGGAAGAAGGAAGGGGTTGAATATAATGATAAGCTTTATGAGAAGTATAATCTTCTAGATTATCCAACAAGGCCAAAGGACATTTCTGATCCTGGTTTGGAACCAGATAAAGTTGTTCTTTATCCAGAAGTAGAAGAAGAAGAGAAAGAGGTATTAGAAGTACCACATAGAGAATAGGTTGATATACCTTATAGGGAAGACGTTGTTATTGAGGAAGAAAGGCCAATTATTCATCCTGTTATTTTTAAAGAATAACCTCCTGCCCCTAGAGATGATGTTAATCTAGAAATCCAATCTGAGGATGTAAGAGAATTAATTGTCCCAGAATATAAGTAGCAAGACATGGAAGAGGCTGTAGTAGGAGAACTCCCTACTGTGCAAGAAGAATCTAAAAAATAACTACCTGTTATAGAAGAAACAAATATGGAACAACTCCCTGCTGTGGAAGAAGAAAATTTAGAAGAAATCCCTATTAGGGAAGATGAAAATCAAGAAGAACTCCCTGAAGATAAATCTATTCCTGAGATAATACCCTCTTCTGAATAGAGGATTGAGATATCCTTTCAATTGGCTTGGCAAGAAATGGCTTAGGAAATTAGAGATGGAAAAGTGGATTTAAAACAAGTACCTGAGCCTCAAAGTCTTGAAAAGGAAGCACTTATTGAGGGGGAGGAACCTCAAAATCTTGAGACTGGTGAAGTAGAGTCTATTGAAGCATCTCAACCAACTGAGTCATATTTTTTGTAAACTCGGTATATATTACCTAGATACTATGATGTGAGTGAATATCAACAGGTTACTGCCACTAGGATTGATCTTTATTCTTTGTTTCGACTTAAATATGCCTCATACTTTTCACCTGAACCTAAACTTCAAACTAAACCTCAACCTGATTCTGCACCTGTACCACTTCCTGTACCTGCCCCTTTACCAGAACAGTAATCCTCTGTCAGGAAGGATGATTTGAATGTCTTTGGAGACACTATCTTAGCTGGAATTGAGAAAATTATGTCCTCTCAACCTCGTCTTGTGACTAAACTGAGTTAGGAAGATGCCTCTATGCTTTTAGAAAAGATTATTTGGCACATACAACCCAAGATGATCAAAGAAATTCTAGAAGTACGAGTTGAGAATAAGTTACTCGGTACTGAAGTTTCAACCCTGAAAGGTATGGTTCAAAACCTGTAGAAAGAACAGCATTCAAGATCCAAGCTTCCTCATGCACCTGCTCCTGCTACTCTTGAACCTACTATTTCAAACATCTCTCAAGACATTTTCTCTTAGATTCACCCCTATCTGCTATCCTTTGATGATAAGATTGCTAAAAGGCACAAACAGTTGTTTCAGAACATGAGAGAACTTGTGGTGAATCTTAATAAACTCACAGATGAGTATATGGGCTGTCTTCAAAAGGTTCTGATTCAACTTAAAATTTTGACCACTGCGGTTAAAGCTTCTACTTCCTCTGGTTAGACCTCCACTCCTTCCTTGGACAGTACTGTGCGCAGATCTATAGTAAAGGAATAAATTCATAAAGTTTTCAGTGGCTTTGATATGGCTCTTTTATCTGATGTTGTTAAGAATGGTGATAGAGTGCTTGACCTGGTTCAGATTCACTCAAAGATTTCCTATGATGCCCAGCAGGAGATCTCTAAGAAAGTGGACTTCTATTTCAACCGGATTTTCACCAAGACTGATATGACCAATCACTTCAAATATCTAGTAGAAAATCTGATAATTCCTCTTATAACCCAAGCCTTCAAAAACCTAGTCCAGAAGCTAACAGATTTTACCATATTGTTGGACAAGTTCATGGAAAATAATGATGGTTTTGAAAAGGATATTCATTATGGAGGAGAGATTATTGTAGACTTAATTAATCTTATGAGACCGTATATTCGTGATCAAAGTATAGAAATTTCTGCTCCAGCGGCTTCTCCTCTTAGACCTGGATTACTTACTTTCACTTCTTCGTTATCTTCCACAACGATGTCTGTTGGCAAGGCTCTTAGTCAGATCAGGCCTGTCATTCTTAACCAGCAACTGCCTCGATCTTCTACTGCTCCAACATTGGCTCCATTAGTTTTCGAAGGTCTACCTTTACCTTCTTTGTCTACCACTTCTCTTCCTTCTTCTACATCAGCAACTGCCCCTATGGCTTCCTCTTCTGCTACAGATATATGCAAAGAAAAGGCCACTTCCTGAAAAAGAACAGTGACTTATTTTTTTGATGGGGATGTCATTAGTTGTTTGTATTTATATTGTATGCTGTATTATGAACACTTTTAATGTCCTATGCCCTGTTTTCCCTCTATTCTTTCTGCTTTTTGATAATCCCAAAAGGGGGATAAATATGAAATCTATGTTAATATATCTTATTTTTTCTCTATAGTTGAATTTAATTTACCCTTTACCTCTATATGATTTGTGGTCATCAAAAAGGGGGATATTGTTGGACTCCTTATGTATTAACCATGTTTTAATGATCACATATCTCAATAATAATTACAAATCTTATTAATGATCACAAATCTCACAAATCTTATTAATCATGTGTATTTATGTTTCAAGTTATCTCATACCTTATAATGGTTAAGCTCAATTCATTTTATGCATATTTCTCTTTATGTTTGAATAGAGTTATTTGTCTAAGTATAACACACAGTGAGCTAGGCACCATGACCAAGACACTATGAAGCGTAAGTCTCAGACACCGTGACAACGAGATACTGGGACACAGTAACCTGACACACTGAAGCAAGACACTAAGAACAGACACCATAAGCCAGAAACTCTGTTTGCCTAAGTGTCAGACATAGTTAGCAAGACACAGTCATCAAGGCACCAGAAGCCAGAAACCTTGAAGGAGACACCATGAAGGAGACAACGCGACAAGGAGATACCATGAAGAAGACACTATTTTCATAACATACTATGACACCATTTCTTAATCCATTTTGTCATTTTTCAATTTAACTATTTAACGGTCATATTTGACGTCTTTAATACACTGACATAATTAATGTTTTTTTGTAGACATAGTACGAGGAATGAGGTACGACACATATGGAACCTGTCGGGTAAATCTCATGCATTGTGAAGAAAAAGAGAAGAGTGCCCAAGAGCAAGACACAATAACAACACAAGCAACAACACAAGAAACGCGAGTGCACTATACTCAATAGAACAACAAGCCTGAGCATAACCACGAAGAAAAGATTTCAATATCTTCAAAGAAAACATTGTCTTATGCATGCAATCCAACTCCTTTGAAGAACACACGAAGTAAACTGAAAGTCAGAGAACATCTTTACTCGTGAAAAACACAAGCTGAACCACAACACTCTGTTTTTCAACACAAAAACCAAAGGACTCAGAAGTATTTCTGTCTTATCGAAGGTGTCCAGAGCTGCACTTCTAATCACTAGAGAATTCTAAACTCACATCTACTCTCTCATAGTGATTCTTTTATTTATTTTCGAGATGTGTGTGTACTCTTTATATTTTACACACAAACTGACTCTTGTGCTGAACTGGAGGATTAAAAAACCCTCATACCAAATTCGTTACTCCTTCTTACCCACAATAACTATGGAAGAGGTCCCTGTGTGGCCTGGTCATTATTTTGTTTTCCCATGAAAACTGTGGAAGAGTTCCATGTGTGGCCTGAACAGTCCATGTACTGTTGTTAACCCTGATCCAAGGTGTGGATTAGAGTTTATTTATATAAATTTATTGGTGGATGGGGGTCACCAATTGGAGTGGATTAGGTCTCGGCTTGAGACTGAACTACTTGTTTTATATCCTCTATGCCATTTAAATTTATTCTACTCTGTTTTACTGCTTTACTGCAAAATCCAAAAAAACACTAAATTCACTTTGATAATTATTCTTGGAAAGAAGTTATATCAGATTTGTCTTAGTAGGATAACTTCAAAAGTAATTTTAATAAAACCAGTTAAGATTACTTATAATTAATCAATCTTCTAAGAAGTTATTTAAACAGTCAAACTGTTATAATAGTATAAACTTGATTAACTGGGCTGTATCTTTTTTTGGGGGAATCATTATTTGTAAAACTAATATTATTTTAAACAGAAATTTTAATTGGAACTCAATTCACCCCTATTGAGTGTCCACTACACCCAAAATACCCAAATCAATTCCCTAATCTAATGTCTTACAAGTATTATTGGAATAAAAAATTTATAACACTAAGTGGATAAGAGAAATCCTATACAACCACAACTACTAAATTGAGTTATAAAAATAAGTTGGAGTGAGGAATACTAATCATCCTCACAATTAATACAAGTATTTTATTAGTTTCTTGTTTAATCCACTCTTTTTTTAATATGTTCAATAAGAAAATATTTTCATTACTGAGATGACTGAATGTTAAATTTTTATTAAAAAATATTTTTTATGATTATTTTATACCATATTCAAGGTTATTGGAATGTTCCTTGGGAGAATATTATTATCCTTCCCTTAAATGAATTTAATGTGATTTTGGAAATATATTTCAAATCACCCAAATATACTCTATATTAGTATAATAAAGAGGTAAAAATTCATATGTCAAATAAACTTATAATCACTTATCATTGAAAAAATCAAAATGAACTCTCTGAGAAAATTTATTCTCTTATATAGGCATTAACCCAAATCATGATGAGTATTTATCTTAAATTGTTAGAAAGAAACTCGATATTATGATAAATATATTATGAAGGAATATATGAGTTTTCTTGACCTACCTAAGTTACTAAGGTTGATACCTCATTTGAAAAAAAACCTAATTCATGTATATCTCAAGGAAATTATTTCAATTTTCATTTGTGAGTAGTAATTAAAATTGAAATGCTATAATTAATTCATTGGAGGGAGAATGTATCACACTATGACTTATGAATATATTTTTTCTCTAAATTAATGGTATATTTAATATCTTGTTTCTCTTGAAAAACTAAACTAAAATGATATGAAAAATATTATATGAATATTATTTAAGAAATTTAAGAATAAAAAACAAATGGAAAAAAATAATGTAATCAATTATAAATGCATAAAAAATAGGATTAAGAACCTTAATATTTTTAAATGGTATATTTAAATAAAATATATATACCTTTATATATATTATTTTTATATAATAGATAAATTTAAAAAATTTATAATTTGATGTTGAAAAAACAATCATTTTAGGATTTCACATATCAATATTATCTTAGGATGAATTTTTGTAATTTTTCTAAAATAAATGATTTTTAGGTAAATAGCGAGAACACTAGTTTTGATAATATCATCACTTTTATGAAATTATAATAATAAAAGAATAACTTAAATGTTTAAGAATTTTTTTCCATAAAAATATTTATTTATAAAGTGAAATAAATCATTGATATATATTATTTAATTTGGAAACATAGGAAATATTTTACTCTAAAAACGATTTTTATTCCCTAATATTAAAAATAAGTTTTAATAAATTATAGAAATTAAATATTGAACAAATTATTTTATATATTATATCAACATGTTCATATTATATTACATGGTAAATTTCATTTTCAGAAAAAAAAATATTATTACTAAGATTATAGTTAATGACCACGATACATGTTAAAGAGTTACTTTAAATGGATTATTATATAAATATTGTGAAATTTTATCTGATATATTAAATTGATATATTTTATATAAGGACTTTAATATTATGTTTAAACATGTATAAAAATATATTATCACTCTTTTAATTAGTAATTAATATCGTATAATATTAATAAAACTTAGTAAAGCGAACAATATTTTTTTATAAAGTAGATTTTCTATATATTAATAGTTTTAATTTAAAAGTTACTCTTATAATATTTTCAAATTGATTTAGATTATATAGATACTATATTTATATTTAAAAAATAAAAAACTAGTAAGAGGGGATACAATATATTTTTAATAATATATTAATTAAGAGGGTAAAAACTAGTTACCAAGGTAAAAACCAAAAAATAAAAATTAAAAACCTTACAGAAAAAGACTAAAAACATATTTAAAACATGGAACCAAATGAATTGTGGTGGTATGATCGACCGTACTGAATCCTACACTATATTAATTTACATTTTTTATCCATTTAATCTTGAATAGTGTCATGTCATCATTGAAAACATTTATTGGTATTTATAAAAGTGACATTTTCTTCATATATAAAAAGGGATCACTTCCACCAAATTTCAACACCAGTTAAAAAAGATCTATCTATACCAAAACTCATAAATGATCAATATTAAACCCTATAACTACATCATATAATCCTTTTTCATTTCAAAATACTAAGCTGGGGATCCTTAAGGTGTTACCCATGGGAGAACATTAAAAGGGAGGGGTAGTGCACTCAAAAGAGCTCTCTTAGTTCCTTCCATATTCAATACAATAAAATATTTTATATCCATAAAAATGATAAAATTGATATAAATAACATTATTAATGTTATTTTAATAATTTAATATCATATTTTTATCTCCCTTCAAAACCATTTAAAAATTAAAGACACAATCATGTGTTTCTGCGGACTACCACCTCTATGAATGGCGTGTTCTGCTTTTCAAAACCACCATACATAAAAGTTACAAAGAGTTATTTAATTAAAAAATATAATAATTATAACATGATTAATATTCTTAAAGTATAATTATTTAACTTTTATACCCCTCAGGTGTTATAAATAATGATATTGTCGTTCGTGTGTACATGTAGACTTTAACCTTCGTGGAATAATGTATTTCATTTTCCATTACCAACAGACATAGAAGATTTTAAAATAATATTTAATATATAAAAATTATATTAGTAACACAATTAATATTCTGTAAATATAATATTGGACATTATTTAAGTGACATTTACAATATACCATCATAGTAAACTTAGCCGCCGTAAATAAACATATCGATGTACCTTTCTTAATTTGAGCCCATTTTGGGATGAACTACAGAACCATATAAATTTTATTCTATTGGAACAATAAAATAAAAAAAATACAATTTTTTAGATTATGAAGGTAATTTACACCACATTTGAAAATAGTCAAAATACATAGAAAGATTCATAGAAATTGATCAAACCACCTAAAGTGACCAACAAAAGAGGAAACTATTTAATAATTTAACAACACATGATGCTAAATAAATCATATAAAATGAAATATATGTGAATAATATTTTTAATATATTGTTATACAAACTAAATTTTATTATTCTGGATATTAGGAGCTTATGAAAAATAAACCATGACCCAAGGTAAGGGTTTTGGATCTCAATTTTGTTTCACTGAGATATGATTTGTATTTAACAATTGATTATTTTTATTGTGTATATATTGGAAATTGATTTATTTTTGAAATAAATTTCATGAAATATAGGGTACTTATAAAATCTAACTCATTTTCTACCTTTCATGAATTTCTATTCCGAAATATTACAATGTTGTAAGGGTTTTTGTTTACTCAAACCCCATTTATTTGTGTTATTATATTTCATATTGAACTTAGTAATTCTATGATTGGTTTCATACACTATAAAATTTTATTTCATTCTACTTTATCATCTACTCTAAAGAAAATTAATTTTAAAATTTAATAAATTTACTTTGATGAATTACTTCCTCAAAATGGATATCATTATTTAGAATATTTATCATTCTATTTAACTGTGATTTCCAACCATTTTCTATATTTTTTTATTTTCACCAATGTTATAAGTTATATTTGGCAACTTAATTGTGATTTATCTCCTAGATCCCTCATACCTCCCTTCTCCTCTATTTAAAATAATTTTTTATATCACTTTTTATGATGTGGTATTTCAACAATGATATTAAAACATAAAACGGATCTTCAGAGCCTCTGTCATTACTTTTAGATTACATGTTATATTTAATTTTCATCTTTTCTCCCCTATATTATTCTAATTTATTTCACAAATATTATTTATATATTTTATTTAAGTTTATACTTAGTTTAATTTTTCTTAATTTATTAAGGATAAAATAGGGTTTATATTCCCTATATAATTCCACCCTTTATGTAAACCTTATTTAAGGGAACATACATATTTCATATTTCATGTCTAGCATGACCCCTATCAAAAATGTTTAACTATGAATTGTTTATAAAATATATTTTGTTTTACAAAAAACCCTCCTAGTTCAATTCTATTTTTAAGGGAAATAATAATTTTTCCCTTCTTTAAAAGATTATTTACCCATTTTATAATGAATCACCTCTGTGGTTCATTTTTAATTTTACTTTTTCATTACTTATAATTGAATTTTATACATTAGAAATATATGTTAACTACCTTTTATTATTTATTAAAATATGAACATATAAAAATATTTGATTCTTTCTTCTCTTGGGAATCCTTATGATATAGCATTCAGTTATTCTTTTAGTTTATATTTTGAAACTAACTCTCTTATCATGGGTACTATCATGATTAAAATTTATGTGTGGTTTTTTACTCATGTAGAAAACATATGAATGTAAATATTGTGATTTTTATTAAGTGGTGAGTGGTACCAACATTATATATCCCTCCAATGAATTGGGTAAAGATTTAGATCTCATGAGATAATATAAAACAGAATGGGAAGTGAACGCAATCCACACTGGGACTCTTTACACTATGTTTACAGGAATGGGGATTCATCCGAATTTAATATAAAAACTTTTCCACTATAAAAGTCTGGGATGTGATCATAGAATTTTTCTTATGAGTTTATTCATCATGTTGTTTCGACACATGTTCAATTCCATAAACATAAGATATCATTCCCTTATTCCTTGTTTCTATGGTTATCTCGAACTATTATGCCATAGTACATGTTTTTTTCATTAGATATTACATGTTATGCTATCATTAATTATAGAAAATTATATATTTTCTATTTTATTTTCAATAATAAATTTTTCCTTGGTCTATTTTTTAACATATGATTTTGATCTAACCCTTGATGAAACAATTTACCTTACTGCACATTTGAGATCAACCCTTTCTTATATTTTTATTCACTTGGTTATAGATATGTGTATAAATTATGATATTTATAGAATGGATTCTAGTACGGATCCATTATACATAAATATTTATAATTATTTTAAAATAAATTTCTTATGTAACTGATTCTCAAAGATACTCAACCTTCTTTCCTAGGATTATGTGACTATTTATGAAATGTAATGTTTAATTTATATAATTGATGTAAAATAAAAAATATGTTTTCCTTGGTTTTTTATATTTCATTTAGTGGATCTAAATGGAAAATAAACTATTGTTTCTATATCGTGTATAATATTATATATGTTTAGAGTAGTTTATTGAAAAGTAAATTTTATTCTTTAAAATATGCCACTAATGGGTGGTGGGGCCATATCCCAAATATTTTTAAAAAATATACAATATATTTAACATTGGATAAAACTCTTCTTATCCTTAAGAACTATTAAAATATGTGTTATATATCATATTTTTTATAAAAAATATTTGTTAAGAAAATACTTCTCTTATCATATTAATGAAAATAGAAAATTGTAGACTTCCTTTATATATTCTTGTTATAATCCTTTATATTCAAATCCATGATTTTAAAAACCCTTTGCATCATCATTTTAATAAAAATAATAATATAATTTAATTCGTACCTTAATTTTAAACTTCCTAAAATTTTAAAACATCTACAAAATATTTATTTGGTGTCTCAAACCATTTAAAATAAAAAAATTGATACTATATTACTAAAACTTGACATTTTATTTTCATAGAGTTTAAATAAACCCTTCAGATATCCCAAGAAATCCTTCTTTGAAATCTCTAGGTTTTAATGACCAAGGCTAAACATTGGACATATATAGTCCACTTTTTATAGATAAAACCTTTACTATTTTTTAAAGTTATTACAATTCCTAAGACTATAAATAAAATGTAATTATCATATATCCTCAACACTTTAAGAAAATTAGGTAATATTTTACATAACTTATTCACATTGTCTAAACATTTCCAATGATGATTCGAGAATGAATTATTTACCCAGATCATGCCCTAGAGGACTTGTTTAGCCTCTCTTAGTCTATGGAATACTCAATCACATTGAGTATATGAGCAGGGCCAATTTTTTATTAAATTATTTTACATCTAATTATTTTGAAACCTTACGTAAATCATTATATACTTCTCGTAATAATCTAGATTCAAGAGTTTAACAACATCAATGGTTTGTTTCTCTGGTAATGGATTTCTATAACACACATATTTTTCTTCCATAATTAATAACAATTTTATATTTTTCACCATTATAAAAACATTCTAACATTATGTATTTATTTGTGAAGCATTTATATAAAAGTAATTTTTGATTAAGATGACGTTTTTTATCAAAAAATAGCATATTTATTCAAATGATTATAATGTTTTACTTTTATTTGATAATGAATCTTATTAAATGTGATCTTACTAAAATGATGACCCCTTTTAAATTTATTTTTATCCATTAGTAGTACATGATCTATATTTCATATTGACTTATACTGGTTAATCATATAAATAAGTTGTGACTATTTCAGGAATAAAACCATTCCAATCATATCACATATGAATAATGGATTGTAGTGGATAACTCTTTATCCTAAATCGTAATATGGATTAAATCAAATATATTCTTGTGGTATCGAAATAGTGAACGATTCATAGCTACATGTCACCTAAAATGGTAAAAATAAATCACTTAAAATTTAGGGCCACCTTGTTACTTACTTTCTTCACAAAAAAAAATAATCATTTAGAACCCTGCTTTGGTATTAACCTGCCTGGTTGGATGTTAGAGGTCATGAAAAGTGTTTTATTTAGATGGAATCTATCAACTAATATTATTGAAGTAGATTTAATATCATAATTTTATTTTAGGTTATTCACTTTATATATATGAATACTTATATTTATTTAGTTTAGAATCATATTCCTTCCACCAAATTAATAACTTCAAACGATAATGATGTGTAACTCATTACATATCAAATATATATTTTCTTACTAACTTGAATAAATAGATAACTATATTCATACATATCCAAATTTATCCAATGAAAACTTTATGTGAAATATATTCATGTAAATGATTAGAATCATAGGAAATAAATAATACCAATAATTGTATGCTTGGAGTGACAGAGATCTAACCCCACCTTTCAAGAAAAGTCATAAGATTGTGGGCTAGTGAGTAGTCCAATCCAAATTCAATCTACCCAAGGTTACATTACTCAGGTGGGACACCATTTCCATAATTATTATAACACCTAGTATATAAAACTATAATTAATTTAATATCATTGTAAGAACCCGAATCTTCTTTTCAGGTATGTTTTTCTTTTCTGGTCCTTTTCTAGAAAAAGATGAATTTATGGAAATTTTTAAAGTACACACTGTGTACTTTATGAGTACACATCGTGTACTTGGTTACCGTGGGTAGCTATGTGCTGGCTGTGTAGCGGCCTTGCACAAGACCATCTGTGGTGACCTAGAGGCCACCTAAAGTGGGGTTTGGTAAGGGCAAGTACACGTCGTGTACTTCAAAAGTACACACTATGTACTTTATTTTTTTCATTAAATGGTCCAGGGTAACATCTTATCAACATAAAGACATTATTCTTCACCTTCTTCGACCGAGATCACCCATATAACCACATTTCTTCCACAAGCCCCTGATCGAGCAGTCGTTCTCTAAATCGACAACTTTCGATTGCATTGGGATCGCATCGGTAATCCCGTCCTTCTGCTAGAGCTTTGATTCCTAATTTCTCTTCTTTCTCATGTTATCCTCTATTGAACGTTTTAAATGTTTTTGTATATCATCTTTGTTCTTGGTAAAATCAAGGCTCCAGGTTCACGTATAGAGATCTCCCAACACCGAGGTAGGTGGTTTGTTCCTTTCCGTTGAAAGTCTTTGATTTATATGTGAAACGTTTCCCAATACACTTGAATGAGGTATTGTGTGACCATTGTTTTCACCCTATTAATTTCCTGTTATGATGGTATGCATGAGTAGAGGTTAATTATATGCGATTAGAGTTGATTGATATGCTTTTTATGTTTTTTCCCATGCATGTTATGTTTACGACCGTTTGGTCCTGTATTTCCTATTAGTCTTCCTTGATGTTTTCCCATGACTAGTAATGTAGTATGGAGTGAATATTTTATCTGATAGGCTTGATATGTTCTAGACTGTTAGCCAGGTAGTTCTTGAAGTTTACATTGGACGTATTGCAATGCTATGCTCGTTTGACTTACACAGGGCTCTAAAAAACCTGCTGTAGTGGACTATAAGGGGAATTGACCATGTGAGCTTCCGTAGAGAGACTTTGACCACTTTTGACTATATGGGGAATTCACCATGTGAGCTTCCTCAGAGATTCTTTATCAATTTTGACTATAAGGGGAATTGACTGTGTGAGTTTCCTCAGAAAGTCTTTGACCACTTTTGACAATATGTGGAATTGGCCGTGTGAGATTCCTCAGAGAGTCTTTATCACTTTTGACCATAAGAGGAATTGACCATGTGATCTTCCTCAGAGAGTCTTTAATGCTTTATAATATAAGTGGAATTGACTTAGAGAGCATCCTAAGATAGTATTTGTTATCCTTGTAATTGGACTATAAGGGTAGAATGTGTGTGCTTCCCAGAGGGTTGCTTGTGTTTCAAGGTAGGACCAGAGGCGATAGGCTGTGAGTACTTCCCAGAGGGTTACCTATTTTTTTCCTTATTGATTAGATATTTACTTGATATATGAAACTGAATGCTTTGAAACTATAGGATTGGTTACTACCGAGTACTTCCTTGTTTACTACATTCTTTTGTGTATTACCGGCCCTATATTCCATGATTATTAGGCACATATCTTGTGGCGGTTTCCTACTGGGATTTTTTATCACACCTTGTTTGGGCCATGATTTTAGGCCCAAATGGATTATATTTCTGAAAGTATAAATAAGGGAAATCTCCCTTTTACTTTACTTACATGAGTGTTGTGGTGCTAGAGAGCATGAGACCAAGCAGATGCTTGTGATGTTGTGGAGCTGTTATTTGTTTTTCTTTTGTACATTAGATTAGTACTGTTTTTATTCCAGTATTGTGGTTTGTTTGGATTCTTTATTAGAAATATGTATACTCAGGCAGGGGAAGAGAAGTCAAGTACACACTATGTGTTAGGACAACACGCCATGTGTATGGGGTGTTACCCGACCTGGGTTGGAAGAGGTATACGCCCATGTGAAAGGCTTAAGGGAAGACGTCGTGTGGGCATTATACATGTCGTGTATCCATGTTTTGTAAAACTTAAATATTTTATTTCTCTTGTTCCCTTCTTACACTTCTAGGATTCATTCCATGTCAATATTTATCTAAGTTGTGCACTTGACCTTATAGAGTCATGCCACCAATACGTCCTCTGGTTGTACGCCAGTTACAGGGCAGTGATCAGACACCGGACATGGCTGATTAGGGACTGCCGATAGATCCTCCAGTTGTGCCAGTCTTGGCATTGACAGTTATACCTAACACAGGTGTCGATGCACGGTTCTGGGAGGGATTTCTGAGGATGATGCAGATCTTCAAGGGAGCACTGTATCCTGCCCCGTCAATGGAAAAATTGATGTGGGTCTTTCAGTAGTAGCATCCATCCACTTTCATAAGGGATGGAGGACCCCAGGCTATAGATTCATGGCTAGAATCCACGTTGATGATATTCGAGCATCTGGAGATGCATCCAGAGTGGAGGGTGAAAATCGCTACGTACATTCTTCAAGGCTCATCCAAGAGGCCGTGGGATGTGATCTTGTAGGCAGGACTCTAGTAGAATATGGCTTGAGATGAGTTTTTGCTCACCTTCTACGACTACTTCAATCCAGAGACCTTGAGGGCCAATCGAGCCCATGTGTTCATGAGTCTGGAGTAGGTTACTCTTTCTATTATGTAGTACTCTTCTCACTTAACCGATCTGCAGCACTTTACACCCTTTCTATGGGCAGATGAGTTGTTCCTTGCATGTAAGTTTGAGGATGGTCTCAGACAGGATATATGATCTCAGGTGAACATCTTTAGGTTGAATTCGATATCCTCTATAGTCAACCAGGCACTGATCATGGAGCATAATATGAGGGATTGTGCAGTTGTGGGCCCAGGTGGTTCAACATCTAGGGTTAGTGCTTCTCCGACCGACAGCAGGAAGCACTGAAGGGATGATGCACGTGGGGATCTGAGTAAGAGAGAGGTACATTCAGGTAGCCTGGTGGTATACTACCAGTGTGGGAAGGTCGGGCAAACAAGGACACATTGCCTAAGAGACCCAGTAGAATGTTGATCATGCGGAAAGATAGGTCACCTTCAATGTTTTTATCAGATGTTTTCACCAGCAGCTGGTGATAGGGGTTCTTCTATGACTCCTAGTTATGGAGAAGCATCACCAGTTTCTCATCAGTCTGGGAACTGGAGTTTTTCCTGTCGTTCGAGCTGAGAGGGAGGTTAGGGATGTTGTAGCCAGTCATCAGGATTTCAATGATAGTAGGTTGGATCATCTCAGAGTAGTTAGGCAGGATCATAGGGCTGTGTTGTTGGTCAAACATTGGTAGTGGAGCAGACCTAGTAGGAGCAGGATCCCAGACCCTTTACAGTTCATGGTACGATCTTAGTTTCCTCAGTTTTAGCTTCTGCTCTTTTCGATACAGGGGCTTCTTATAGCTTTATATATATTTCTATTGTCAAGATTCTTAGGCTCTGGAACTTTTCTTCTGCCAATATCATGACACTAGACACTCTGTTGGGAACTAGAATGACTAGTGTGCGATAGTTCGAGTACCCTCTAAAAGTTGGTGGGTGTCACTTATTATGGGACCTTTATGGCCTAGTGATGAAAGGCTATGATGTCATTCTCGGAATGGACTGGTTAGTTTCCTTTTAAGAATTCATCGATTGTTATCACCATAGGATGACTTTCACATCACCAAAAGGATGATCGTTTCTTCATAAGGGTGAATGGGATGTAATGGTGAGCAGAGCGGGACCCGAGCATCGTGTGATAGGAAGAGTTATAGATTAGATTTCTAGTCTATACCTGGATGAACAATGGACATCACTGTTTGACTTTCCTCTAGTGGTGTACTGTTTTAGAGATATCTTTCTAGAGGATATTTCATGTTTTCCTCTGGAGCGTGAGGTAGACTTCTCCTTTGATCTTATGCCAGGAGTGGCACCAGTGTCCATTCCTCCTTATAGTATGGCTACACTAGAGTTACAGGAGCTCAAGAAGAATTTGGAGGAGTTGTATGCAAAGTGTTTCATCTTGACCCAGTACTTATCCGTGGGGTTCGCCTGTCCTGTTTTCAAAGAAGGCAGATGATACCCTCAGGATTTGTGTGAATAATCGGATGTTGAACCAGTTGACGGTCAAGAAACGATACCCTTGTCAAGGAATGATGATCTCTTTGATCATATTCGAGGAGCCTGAGTGTTCTCAAATATTTACTTGATATCTAGTTATCATTAGTTGCACGTTAGACCATCTGATATACCTCTTACAGCTTTTCGGAGCAGGTATGGTCTATACGACAATGTGGTTATGCCCTTCGGTCTCACAAACACGCCTGCAGTCTTTATGGTACTGATGAACCGAGTGTTCTTTCCGTACTTGGATGCTTTTTTGGTAGTCTTCATTGATGATATCTTGGTGTACTCTCACACTCGACATGACCATGCTACCCATCTTGATATCATTCTAAGTACACTGAGAGAGCATCAGTTATATGCTAATCTCCCAAAATGAAACTTTTGGATGGAGGAGATTAACTTATTGGGTCATGTTATCTCAGAGTCTGGAGTATCAGTCAAACCAGAGAAAGTAAGGGTAGTAATTTTCTGGGAGAATTCCAAGAATATCTTTGAGTTACAAAGTTTTCTAGGGTTGGATGGTTACTATAGACATTTCATACATGAATTTTCATGCTTAGAAGCACCGCTGATGGATCCGACTAAGAAGGGTGCAATGTTCTTAGGGTCTGATTCTTGTGAGTCAGCGTTTTAGGAGATTAAAGGGATGTTTACTTCATCACCGATACTAGTATTTCTAGAGTCGGGCAAGAGTTATACGGTGTACTTTGATGCATCAGGTATCGTTCTTGGAGCAGTGCTTATGTAGGGGGAAGGGGTCGTTGCATATGGGTCTCTACAGTTGAGGCCACATGAGAGAAATTAGCCAACGCACAATCTCAAGATGGCTATTGTTGTTCATGCTTTACGTTGTTGGAGACATTACCTTCGGGGAGATAATTTTGTGGTTTTCACTGACCAAAAAATCCTCAAGTACGTCTTCACTCAGCGTGACTGAATTAGAGACAATGAATGTGGGTTGAGTACCTTTAGTCTTTTGACTTTGACCATACCTATATGTCTGGGAAAGGAAATGTAGTGGCTGATGCATTAAGTAGGAGGACTCAGATATAGGCATTTCAGGAGGCCAGCATTGAGTGGCAACTTATGGCTCTGTTCTCTGAAATGCATTTGGGGGTGCATGATAGATAGGTGAAGACATCTGTTTCTTCTGTAGCTATTACCTATACTCAACATGATCGAGTGCGAATGAGGCAGCAATCAGATTCTGAAGGACTAGTTCTATGGGAAAGTGTGTCAGGAGAGGACCCTATTCCTAAATGGACCATAGGCGAGGATGAGATCTTGAATTTCCAAGGGCGCGTATGGGTGCCATCATACATACAGTAGGAGGTGATCTGGGACTTTCATTCATCATTTTGGGCAGTTATTCCTGGTATCCCCAAGATGTATCATGATCTACCCCATCAGTATTGGTGGCCTGGTATGAAAAGTGTTTTTGATGGTTTCTTCATAAAGTGGTCCAACTGTCAACAAGTATAAGCGTATCATCAACGACCAGCAGGGATTTTGCATCAATTACCAATTCTCGAGTGGAAGTGGAATGATGTCGTGATGGATTTCGTGATAGGTGTACCGAAGTCTCCTCGAGGGAATGATGCAGTATGGGTTATCATTGACAGACTCACGAAGGTTTCTCACTTCTTTCTGATTAAGGATACCTTCAACATTGATGAGCTAAGAAGGTTGTACATTCTAGAGATCATATGTTCACATGGTGTTCCACACTCTATTGTTTTAGATAGAGATGCACATTTTATTTCTTGGGTCTGGAAGGGGCTTCAGAAGGATTTCGGTACACATACACTTTTGAGTACAGCTTACCACCCCCAGAAAGATGGCCAGTCTGAGCATACGATTCAGGAGTTTGAGGACATTCTATGAGCATGAATTCTGTATTTTGGACGTTATTAAGATAAACACATACCTCTTATGTAGATTTCCTATAATAATAGTTTTCAAGGAACTATTCTCATGGCACCTTATAAGGATTTGTACAGTAGGCCAAGCAGATCACCCTTACGATGGCTAGAGGCAGGAGAGGCAGCTATGATGGGACCTCGCCTTGTTCAAGAGACCATAGAGAAGATAGAGTTGATTCGAAAGAGGATCGCTAGTCTAAAATCGTGACATAAATCTTATGTTGATCAGTGGAGACAACCTCTAGAGTTCGGGGTCGGGGATCAGGTTTTCCTGCGTGTCACACCGAGGTTGGGGCACAGAAGGATTAGGAGATAGGGTAAGCTTTCACCGAGGTACGTCGGACCATTTAAGGTGTTGGAGAGAGTTGGGCCGGTTTCCTATCGGTTTCAGTTACCTCAAAGGTACCGGGCTACACAAGATGTCTCCAATGTTTCTCATCTTTGATGTTACCTCTCAGAATCGTCTCATGTCTTCCAACCCAAGGAGGTTGATTTGGAAGTGTATGCCTACTTTGAAGATCATCTTATCCTGATTTTCGATCAATGTAAAATGGTTCTTTATGGCTGGTTTGTTCCTCTGGTATGAGTGCTATGACAGCACGGGCGGGTACAGGATGAGGCTTGGGAGAGGGAGGTGGATGTACGATCATAGTGGCTGGAGTTGTTTGGGGTTTCTTATTCTATGTCGGCTTGCTAGGAAAATTCAGGGATTAATTTCTTTAAGGGGGTAAGTTTGTAAGAACCTGGATCTTCTTTTCAGTTATATTTTCCTTTTCTGGTCATTTTCGAGAAAAATAGGAATTTATAGAAATTTTTAAAGTACATGTCGTGTACTTTGTGAGTACACACCGTGTACTTGGTTACCGTGGGTAGCCGTGTACTGGCCGTGTAGAAGCCTTTCACACAGCCCTGTGTGGTGACCTAGAGGCCTCCTAAAGCGGGGCTCGGTAAGAGCAAGTACATGTCGTGTACTTCACAAGTACATTCTGTGTACTTTATTTTTTTATTAAATGGACCAGGGTCATGTCTTCTCGAAAGAAACACCTTCTTCATCGCCTTCTTTGACCGAGATCACCGGTATGGCCATGTTTCTTCCCTGACCCACTGATCAAGGACTAGTTTTCTGAATCAATTGTTGTCGATTGCATTGGGATCACCTCGGTAAGACCATACTTCTACTAGATCTTCGATTCCTTATTTCTCATATTTCTCATGTTATAATCCGTTTAACGTTTTAGACATTATTTTTAGATCAACGTTGTTCTTGAAAGATTCAAGACTTTAGGTTCATATATA
This sequence comes from Viscum album, assembly GCA_963277665.1. Classification (NCBI taxonomy): domain Eukaryota; kingdom Viridiplantae; phylum Streptophyta; class Magnoliopsida; order Santalales; family Viscaceae; genus Viscum; species Viscum album. The sequence continues at coordinate 412,765,982 of OY728130.1, forward strand.
GTGATCTCCTAACACTGAGGTAGGTGGTTTTCTCCTTTCTGTTGAAATTACTGGAGTTATATGTGAATTTTTTCCCAATACCATTGAACGAGGTATTGCGTGATAACTGTTTTAACCCTGTTAATTTCCTGTTATGATGGTATGAATTCTTAGAGGTTAATTGGATGCGAATAGGGTTGATTGCTATGCTTTGGAAGTGTTTGACCATGCTTATTCTATTTACAACCGTTCAGTCCTGTTTATCCTGTTAGGATTCCATAATGTTTTCCCATTCCTAGTACTTTAGGATGGAGTGAATATTTTATCTGACATGCTTGATATGTTGTAGACTATTAGACAAGTAGTTCTTGAGGTTATCTTTGGCCGTATTTCATTATTTTTCTCATTTGACTTACACAGGGCTGTGAGAACTTCATGTAGTAGTCTATAAGGGGAATTGACCGTGTGAACTTCCTCAAAGAGTCTTTGACCACTTTTGACTATATGGAGAATTGACTGTTTGAGCTTCCTCAGAGAGTCTTTATCACTTTTGACTATAAGGGGAATTGACTATGTGAGCTTCCTCAGAAATTCATTGACCACTTTTGACCATATGGGGAATTGACTCTGTGAGCTTCCTCAGAGAGTCTTTATAACTTTTGACTATAATGGGAATTGACCGTGTGTGCTTCCTCGGAGATTCTATGACGCTTTAGACTATAATGGGAATTGACTAAGAGGGCTTCCTCAGAGAGTATTTGTTATCATTGTAATTGAACTAGAGGGGTAGACTGTGTGTGCTACCAAAAGGGTTGCTTGTATTGCTAGGTAGGACCAGAGGGGGATAGCCCACGAGTACTTCCCATAGGGTTACATGTTTTTGTTTTGATGCTTGATTAGATATTTACTTAATATATGAAGCTAAATTCTTTGAAACTGTAGGATTGGTTACTACTGAGTACTTCCTTATTTACTACCTTCTTTTGTGTATTACCTGCCCTATATTTACTGACAGTTAGGCCCATATCTTGTGGTGGTTTCCTACTGGGATTTATTCTCACACCCTATTCAGGCCATGCTTTTGGTCCCAAATAGATTATATTGCTTCAGGTATAGATAAGGACAGGCACCCTTCTACTTTAGGTACTTGATTGGTATGGAGCTGGATAGCATGGGACCAAGCGGAGGCTTGTGTTGCTGTGGAGATATTATCTGTTTTTTCTTTTGTACATTAGTTTAGTAATGTTTTTATTCCAGCATTGTGGTTTTTTTGGTATTTTATTAGGCATATGTATCAAGCATCATTATATATATATATATATATATATATATTCTCCAGTTGCTTCTCTTCTGTTGTTTACTATTGTATGGTGTGTTTACTACTTCCGCTATTGTATATCTATTTATTACTTCTACTGTGTTCTCTCCCAATGAGGGCATAGTTTCCCCACAAACACGCACAAGGCCCTCACTGCTAGTCGGAAGCCTCTGGCATTATTGGAAATGCACTTGAGTCCATGTCACCAACCGGGTACGGGGCGCCTCTACGCGGCTCCCGGAACCAAGACGTTACAATCATAACCCAATATAATACAAAATTCGGATAAAAAAACTAAATCAATTATCATACCTAACATGTAACTCATTATACACAAGTATAAAAATTTATAGATGTTGTCTAAACACATTTAACTAAATAATACATTTTCCATAATATAACAATTATATCCACGAATAATAAAAAAAGAGAATAAATTAAATAAATGAACAATTTCAAATTCCTATTTTTATATATTCTCCCAACCCCTCCCTTTTAAATCATTTTGATGGGGAAACACTTACATCGACAAACCCGATCCCCAAAACCCCTATCCAAATACCATAAGATAGTATCACAACTACAAATAAATAGAGGACATCTAGGTTATGTTGAAACTATATACTTGTGTCATTTAAGGTAGTTATCACCAATTTAAGCACTTGTGCATGACATGTGTCGAAGAAACTACTACATCAAATGAACATCGTTTCCATTGATCCTATGTGTTCTTGCATCATATAAAAAACATGATTAAACACCACTAGTATATGGGAAATCATCGAGGAGATCATACAATGGGAATACTAGATACTAGAGGATGAATACTGGAACATCTAAGGGGGGTTATAGATGTAAAATGTGCATTGAGCTCTATCCACATTAACCAGTCATCACAAAAAGGAAGTTTATTCACTGAATCTAATGATACAAAAACCACTAGAGAGTGTGTATTAACACACTCAAAAAACACACAAAGAATACAGAAGGGAAATGTAATTAAATACAAAAAAATATGGAATTATAATGAAACAACGATAGAATAAATATAAAGTAATGAGAACCCATAATTAATGAAGAAAGAAGTGTTAGATCAGGAAACCCAACACCATCAAAGAGAAATACATTGTGATAGAGTCCACCCAGGAATAAAATACCTCAGAGGTAGGAACATAGTATAGTGTTGGTAGAAGAACCCAAAACAAGGGGAACCAACCCAAGAACCACCCTCATAGAACCAATGAGGTAGAAAAGAATGTACAACATCATGATTGAAAGAACTTACAAGATCTTGGATATTTAGATACAAACAAAGTGGGAACACAATAGCCTAGAGAGAACCTAAATGGGAGAGGTTGATTGAGACTTTATGGACAAAAACTAACACTAAAGAGATACTACATATGAAAATAAATAGAATCTCACACCATGAAACAAAATACCACGAGCCCCAAAGTCACTTGAGAAAATCCAAACTTAAGAGACCTTACATCCATGTGAGGAAGAATCCCCAACTAAGAGATCTCTCAAAAGAGAGGAATCCTAACAATGAGGGATAGACGAAGAAGGTGAAATCCTAGGAGAGGAGAGATATCAAAATGTATATTCCCCCTAAATAATTGAACAATTCATACATTTGGACATGAGGTAATCTGTTTACGAATAATTCAAAAATAAATAAATTATAAAAACTTTTATAATTTATCAGTGCATTATGAGCATTCCATTTTAGAGTAAATATAAAGACTTCATATTTAATTTCAATATGAACTGTCTTATATTATTTAATATATGAAATTTACATAAATATGTGATATCTAAATCATTAACATTATATATATGAACTATTCATATATAATACATAAACATCCAAAATATCATATATTAATTATTATTTAAACCTTGATCATATCAATTTTCAAGAATCATTTTGATACCATTCAAATAATTCCTCAAATTAGGCCTTTTAATTTGAACATTTCAAATTAAATTTTATCAAAAAGTCATAATTTTAATTATGAACTCTTTTATATTATAATATACTATTATAGGTCAATAGGTGTAAAATTACATAAAAGAACACTCACACAACAAACACATCCTAGTATGTAGGTCATAGCCCCCAATGGTATTACCCACCCATTACATACACCCTGTAGGCCCAATGGGTAGGAACCTATAATATTACCTAGAGCCAAGACCCTCAATAGTCAAACACATCAGGGGAAAAATCACCCATGTACACAATCCCCATGCCAATAGATAGCTGATAAACTACTTCCCACATACTCTGCCACATCCCTGTTTCGATGACGTCAGCTGCAATGCCTGGATGCACTCTTCCTTAGCCCGACCTGTCACTAAGGAAGTCATGGTCTGCTACTCCACATGCTCTGTAGCTGCCTCATCCACCTCCTCAACAACCCACCAATAGACAACTGATGACCTTCTACCCCATACATTCTGCCTCTGCCTTGTCCTACCGACATCAGCCGCAACACCCAACCATTCTATGCCTTAGCCCCACACACTAATCCGTCACCAGCATTCTCAGTTGATCATACTTCCTGATTCCTAGTAGCCATGCACCCTAACACTTCAACATCCTCATGTACCATGCCGACCTGTTGCAGCGGACAATCCATCGCAAAACCCTCAAATTGAGGCCAATGAGGAATCAAACCTTGATCAATGATGTAGGATTACGAGGTAGGTTACCATTTAACCTAAAACACCAACTGCCTTTTTATAGTATAATAAATTTTTTAATTTAAAATCACTTTATAATTTCCCTTATAATTTGTAGATAATAATTATATTAAAAAATTATAGATCATGACCTGTAATATCAAAATGTAATTAATATTAAAATATAATATTAATGATAATTATTTAATAAATGTTTCATAATCATTTAATAAATCAATTGTAAACATTTTATAATTAAATTAAAATCCCAAAATACAATTTTCTATAATTTATAAACAATATATAAATTATGTATTTCAATTAATAATATAAAATTATAAAAATTAAAATTTTACTGCTATCATATTTAATGATGTCCACTTTATTGTATTATACATCGCACATCATTATTTATCAAATTTTATGATTCATAATTTCTGGTTTTCGATATATATTTTAGATGTTTTTGAAAAATATTTTATGATAGCCTCAATGTCATCCCTATGATACAATTCTCTGTTTCGAAACATGCAATCAGTTCTATCAACTCATACGATTGATTATATCATACCCTATGAAATAATTAAAATGGAAGGATTTTAACGCCCCTTCTATTACACAATGGAATATAGTATACACCAATTCTATCAAAAATTATGATACCCTCTATCAAATAGATATCCACAATTAATTATCCATATGAGTTTTAATGATATAAAATATGAATTGAATAGGATATAAATTTTTCATCATATTCAAACACGATTTCATTAAAAAAATTCATGTATTTATCTGATACTACTGATGAGTTTATATAGATTGAACAAGTTTACCACAATAGAATACAATAAAGACATAATATTCAATGATCCTCAAACATGAAACCGAAACCATATAAACTGTAAATGATGTACTTTGAGTACCTTTCACCATTATCGGTGGACCCAACATCATCAATCATAGTTGTTGAAAAATATCACCAAGGTAAAACTAAAGGTCTCTTCCCTTCATGGTGTATCAATGGATTTTCCAAATCACACAAATCGTGGATGGGGTCCTATACATAACAAAGATATTCTTATATCTCTCATTAGTTACAGAAGGTGAAAAAAGAGAGATTCAAGGTAATAAGAGAATTGATTGGGATTTTCTAAAGTATCAAAGACATTATTTTCATGGTGATTACATTCTTATACATGTATCGAGACAATCCCAAGCCTTCCAAAAAAAATTAATCAGATGTTATGAAATGTTCAAGTAAGTCATTAGTTAAAAACATGTAACCAAAATTCAATTCAAATATTCCCAAAAAATTCATCTCATGAAACATAATAATGATAAAATAAATAGATTCTAGTCCTGAACAATAACTATTAATGTTAATTTTCCATCACCAATCATTTGTATAAAAAATAATATAATATACAAATCATAATTCCTTATGGTATGTTTTTGTCACAAACTACGATGTGTTGAGGTAGCAACATGATATCATATATCATGCCTTTACTATTGTGTCACTACTTGAAGATGGACTGTTTACGAAGGGTGGTTTTTAATGGGACCCAATTATAAATAAACCTTTGCAAAAAAGGGTGTCCAAAAAAACTTTTTTACAATGGGAAATTGTAAAAAAAAAGACTATTTACAACAGGACATGACCTAATCGCAAATAGTTTATAGGGATTATTTAATGTTTATTTGTGAGGGGTTGTCGCAAAATGTCTCATCCAAAATTTCATAAAAACTAAAAAATAAATAAAATTTAATAAAATAATATTATTAATACAAATAAAACAATATTAATATAATAATAATAATAAAATATTATTAATATAATTAATATTAATGAAATAATAATATTAATATTAGTAAAATAAAAAAATAATTATAAAAAATTAATAATAATATTATTAATATAATAATAATAAAATTTCACTAATTATATAAATAATAATAATAATATTAATAAAATTAATGAAACAAAAATAATAATATTAGTAAAATAATAAAAAATTATAAAATAATAAAAACCTCAATATTCATAAAAAAATTAAAAACTAAATAATAAAAAATTAAAAAAAATTAAAAAAAATTAGATAATGTAATAGAATAATAAAAAATATAAATTAAAATAAGTAATAAAAAATGACATATTCGAAACTATATAAAAAACACATTATATAGAAATGTAAATAGTTAATAATTCATAAAAAGTAGTTAAAAGTTTTATCATAAAAAACAAATATTTCCCTGAGGGTGGGGTTCTTTAGAGGATTTGGTGGAGATGGTGGAGGGAACTTCATCCCTAAACCATAAGTTAGATGTCAAATATACTCCACCTACTCGTGATACTATTTTTTCCATCAACACATCTCCTCCTCCTCCCCAACTATTATCGGAGCTCTTCCTACTACTACTGCCATTGTCGTATCTTTTGATGCTATCATTGATGTGTCTCCTCATACTCCCCATGTATACTCTCTATAAACTCACTCTGATCTTCCAGCTATTCTTGATACTATGTAGAAGATGATGATGACTCTCCCCAGTATCCTTTCAAGCTGGATGTAAACATCATAGTTGTACTATAATAACTCCCATTCGTCAATCGAGAGATGATACCAACAACTCGTCCTTTCTTGAAGGCATATTGGGTCACCTCCATCCATGCTACCTCATTAAATTAGTGGGCACTAGTCTGAACCTCAGTCTCAATCTGACTCTCTGTCTGTGTTTGAGATGTTTCAACCTCATATAACTCATTCAATTGCAATTTAAAATTAAAATAGTTAAAGTATTTTTTTTGTAAGAACCTGGGTTTTGAGCCTGTTAGACTATGAAATTTTCATTATGTTATTCCAGAGCAGGGCATTCATACGGCGTGGGATTTCAAGCCCCGGTGAGGCTGGGATTAAAATTTAAGTGCGTTCACACTAGGCATTCTAAATAAATGGAATAACTCTTAAATGGTTTCTTATATGGGAAAACTGAGGGCATCGTTGGGTCCGGAGCCTGCCGTTTTCCCTAGGAAAGGAGTAACTTTCGCGGGCACGACCCTTCTGTGGAAAACTCCACCAGGAGCATTTTCCTAATATTGAAGCCTCAGGTGTTAACTTTATAACTTCTGAATGGAGGCTCGGATTAAAATTTCAAGACCACCGTTGCTCTCAGAACGTGGATTGCTGGGTGTCTAAAATTAATTATGTTTCAATTAATTTTTTTCACCCTACTTAAACAAAACCACCCCTCCTTCTCTCCCCTTGATATATCCTTGGTGGATGCTCTCCCAATAAAATATTCACCTTCTTCAAACTCCTCTCCCACCTCACCAAGGTGGTTGCGGCTCCAGCGGATCGTTTGTGAAGCGACGGGCTATGCCCTATGAGGTAGGGTCGTGAATTTTCATTTTAAATTACCACATCCTCTTTGAATTCAAATTATATAATTTAAATGATATTCATTTTTGGATTGAAGGCCATAAATGGATAGGTTTAGATCTGAGCCTTCCAACGCTCTTTTCGGATCGAAAATCAGAGTCTCAGGGCGTCTGGGGTAGCCCCAAATATTTCTCTAGCCAAACTTCTTGTTTTCCGGTGGTTCTAGGGAGGTCTCGAGGGAGACGATGGTGGAGCGGGCTATCTAGGTGGTGGCGCGGTGATCTCCCTAGGCAGTGGTGGTCGGCGCGGGCGTGCGGGCCGGCCGGCTTTTCCGGTTGGCGTGCAGTGGGAGACCGGGGTCGACGTGACCCCAGGAGCGAACCGAGACCCACAAAACGTGGGTCCCGTGGGGGAAAAGCCGGACCGGCTTGTGCCAGTCTGGGTAAAGAAGTGTGGCCCACATGGTGAACCATGTTCCATGGTGGACCGGGTGGACCGGGAGGTCGAGTCACGAACTGCCGGTCTAAAGGGGTGGACAAGCCGAACCGGTCCGGCCCACCCCGTCTTCGTCCGCTAGTATTAAAACACCCCTAACATGCAAACCAAGTGTCGGATTCACGTACCGTCAATTGTGACATGATCCTCAGATCGAGAAAGAGGTTTTGATATGGTATCGAGAATTTTTAATTACCGAGATGGGGGCTCGGTTGCGCAACACGTCTGTTAAATGTTACTTAGCGCCTCGCTGGGATTCTTCTTTCTTATGGCGTGAGGACATCCAGAGTCTGTTTTAGGCGCCGTCAGTGGTGTTATGACCCTGGCGTCGTGACGAAGTTGACTATGGTGGTTTCAAGAGTTGGAGCTGAATTTGATGCATGGTCCCCATAGGCCATCTTTTAAGAAGTGTGAAGCGTACAATGACTTTTTCATCAGACGTACGTTTTGGGTGAATGAATAGTCGTTTTGGCATGTTTTTCTAAGATCATCACAATGTCGTAATTCACTCGAGATTTTTTGGAACCGAGTTGTAGGCACCATGAAACACTGTATGGCACAAAGTGTTGTTGAATAAATTTTTTATCAGGAGTCAGTTTCCAATTAGTAAATAGTCTATCTCGCCTGTTTTTCCATGAGGATTATAATAGTGTAATCTGTTTGAGAATGCAGGGCCTCTTTCGGGATATATTTAAATGTGGAATCATGAAAGGGCATTGGTCGGAGGTTCCTTTGGTGCGCTCTGAACCAACTCACGATAGCGATGTAAGTGACACCTAGTGATGGCACAGGCAGTGTAGAATTATCGGACCAGTTTCGGGTTTACCCTCCAGTGGGGCTGGGTAGTGGGTTATCCATCGGCATATCAGGGTTTACCCTATAGTGGGGCTAGGTAGTGAGTTACTTGTTGAACTTAGGGTTTACCCTCCAACAAGGCTAGGAAGTGGGTTACCCATTGACCTTAGGGTTTACCCTACAATAGGGCTGGATAGTGGGTTACCCGACAACCTCTTAGGGTTCACCCTCTAGCTGGGCTAGGTAGTGGGTTACTCGATGACTTCTTTCAGACTCATACCTTTATATGAGGCTAGTCAGTGAAATTTATTTGTGATTACTAGAGTGGTACTCTTGGTTGTATGGTTTAGAGATGAGACAACTTTGATGTGCGGGACTATTGGGCATCAGTGATGGGTATCTTTAGAACTGTTGGTGACTTTTCCAGGGCTGATCTTGGAGATAGAGATCCCCTTACACACTCGTTTGGGTATCTTGTTGAGCATATATATATTTACACCCTACTTTTTTCCTACTTCTTAGGTCCAATTACATCCCTTCTAGGAGGGGAAAAGACACGCCGGGTATTCCACGTGCTTCTCATCTCTAGCTCCTCTTTGTTGGACGAGTCTACTGTCCTTTGTTGGGTTTATCTGCACTCTATATATTTTACTCTTACATTGTTCTTTGTTCTTTCTACCACTCACCATTTTAGTACCTCCTTTGTTTCTCCCTAGAGCTTTCCGGGCATCCTACTGAGTATCTTATACTCACCCCTGCTAGGGCTTTGCCCGCACTTGGTGTGCCCTTGCAGACGATGGATAGGTCGATCAAGACTACGAAAAAGTGTAGAGGACACAGGATCTTGGGATGCATCCAGTGGCTGTAGTATGACTTTTAGGTGTGATATTCCCTAGCTGTTTACTTTCATTTACCTTTTTCCGAGTTCTGGCACCATTCTAGTTGGGTGTGTGTTTTTTCCTTTACTGTTATGTTTACTTGTCAGTCTACTTTTCATCACATTACTTGTTCTGTTTTAGGGGTCGATGCATGCTATGGTTGGGATACCGTAATCCATACTTGGGTTTCCTTTTTTACTCTGCACTTCTCCATTAAGTGGGCTATGTGAGTGTGTACAGGTACAAGGCAAAGGCCTCCCCAAGATTGGTACACCTTCGGTGCTTGTCGCCAACCACTGGCTTATAGAGGCAAGGTTGGGGTAGTTGCGGCTCGGAACCGGTATAGTTGGGTCATGACAAAGTGGTATTAGAGAAGGTTCATTCCTTGGGGTATTGTTAGGATGTCCCTAAAAAGGAATTAGTTGGGATTTAGGGAAATAGTATAGATGTGTCTCAAGAGAGGCTCTCAGACCAGGGAGTCTAGTGATAGTACATGCAACCAACATATCCATTCACCAGGACCATGATAACCTTCTTTACGACTCAGCACATTGAGACACTTGTTGTAGTGAATTTGAAACATGCATCCGGTAAGATTGAGTCTTTGACTGTCCTTTTTGAGTCAACTTCCCTTTATGATTACTATTATATATATATGATCTTATGATCACGGTAATCCTTGATAATTATCAGGATGCCCCCACGATAGTAGCCAGCCAGATTACCCTCTCCAGTTTGTGATGAAGACCTGGAGAGTGATGAAGTGACGGTTCCGGGACCCTCACGTGATCCCCTTCCACCTAGTGGTTCAGTAGTAGCCCCTCCATCTGGAGAGCGACAGTCAGTTCCGGCAGCACAGTATGAGGTTGAGCGCAGGCTGAGTGCGTTCTGAGACTTCCAGCTTCAGCGGCCATAGAAGTTTCACGGGGACCTAGATCCCCAGGCAGCAGAAGGCTGGCTAGAGTCTGTGGACTAACTTTTCAGGTTGGTACAGACATCATAGGACCAGATGGTATCCCTAGTTACTAGCCTTTTCCTTAGGATGCCAAGGCGTTAGTGGGGGTTGGTTATGCAGACCCACGATGATTCGTCTCTCATGTGGGATAGCTTACAATAGATTTTCTAGGATGAGTACTCCCCCTCTTGTTTACGCTCTGTTTGGATTCAGGAGCTTCTAGAGCTGAAGCATGGGGGGATGACCGTGGAATTGTACTCAGCCCAGCATACCGATCTGACACACTACTCGCAGTATATGATCTGCGATAGTTAATTCCAGGCGCGGAAGTTTGAGCAGGGTCTTCGTAGAGAAAACTGTGGTAGTGAAGAACCCATGTGCATCCCTACTTATGTAGGGGTTCTATAGTGGGTTCTCATGAAAGATATATTCTTGGATGTGGGATGCTAGCTGGTAGGGCCTAGCAGTGGCCGCTTCAGTGCAGAGTATTCGGTAGCTGGCAGGTGACAGAGAGCAGAACCTCAGTCGAGGAGACCCTTCCGTGAGTAGACTCAGGGGTAGGGTCATACACCGTAGTCATTCCATATAGAACCAGGGTAGTAAGGAGATATCCAGTGCTATTATTGTGATGGACAGGGAAACCTAGCACGGGACTGTCTGACCAGGCATACCGAGCAGCCTTGGTAGGCAGTGGGTGCACCGTAGTGGCAGAGGCAGCGCCGTGACCAAGGATCTACCAGGCGAGGATAGGGTGGTCCTTAAGGAGGCGGCGCAAGAAGATTTGTAGGACCTGGAGGTGGGGGGAGACGTTTCGAGGTCCTTCCACCGCCACCACCAGGTGACCCACGCCAGGATTAGGGAGCTGGCGGTAGGGGCCATGGGCAACTTCATGCTATGGGTGTTCATGACCCACAACACACGAGATGGTCGGATGTACGCTTTGTGTTTACTATTCTCTTACTTTAGTAATAGTAGACACAGGAACACGCCACTCTTTTATATCGCTGCTTTTGGTACAGAAGTTGGAGCTCCCAATAGAGGCGCTAACACCTACGCTTAGCCTTGAGGTTCTTATGGGAAGTGCATCGTTAGTGACCTTTGTTTGAAGACAATGAAAACTGTCATTCAGAGGAGAGGGTTTCATGTGGGACCTAATGGTCATCACGATGAAACCTTATGACATCATCCTAGGCATGGATTACCTTTCTATGGTGCACGCCCAGATTGACTGTCGTCATAGACAAGTCAAATGCGTGTATTCTGATGGGATGAGATTCACCATCCTCGGTGAACGAGACCTCATGACAGAGCAGATGGGTACTCTGAGTTGGAGACAACGACCTTCTTCTCACCAGTTGGAGAGCATGGATCTCGGAGTAGCAGATGCTACAGGCACCTGGATCCCTACCTTTGAAGAGGACTACATGGACGTCTTTCCCAAGGATGCCACGGGACTACCTCTGAGGTGATATATGAAGTTCTGCACTGACTTGTAGTTAGGGACTACCCCGATATTTTGTGCAACATATCTAATATCACCCACAGAGCTTCAAGAGCTATAACTTCAGTTGGAGGACCTTCAAGAGATGGGATTCGTCAAGACCAGTGTGCCCCCTGGGTAGCTTCAGTTTTGTTTGTGAAAAAGGAAGATGGGATTCTGTGACTTTGTGTGAATTATTGGCACCTGAATCAGGATAGGATAAAGAAAAAGTACATTTTTCCAAGGATTGATGACCTCTTATACCAGTTGGGAGGTGCAGAGTGGTTCTCCAAGATTGATCTTTGATCCAGCTACCACCAATTGCGTCTTCGTGAGGCTGTCATCCGTAATTTGGCTTTCCGTTGTCGTTATGAGCATTACGAGTTTCTGGTGATGCACTTTGGGGTGAAGAATGCCCCTACCAGTTTCTTGTATTTGATGAACCAGATCTTCCAGTCGTACTTGGACAGGTTTGTGGTTGTCTTTATTGATGACATACTCATCTACTCTGCGATGGAGGAGGAACAAGTAGAGCATTTGAGGTTGGTCCTAGACTTACTCCGGGAGCACCATCTATATGGGAAGCTCTAGAAGGGTCGGTTCTGGATTCATGAGGTTCACTTTTTGGGGCATGTCATTTTGGAACAGGGCTTAGCCATAGATCCCGCAAAGATAGAGGCAGTTCTTGCTTGGGATCCACCCAAGAATACGTCAGAGGTGTGGAGCTTCCTTGGTTTGGAAGGGTACTACAAAAGATTCATGGAGGACTTCTCTAGGATTTCTACCACTTTGACCTCATTAACGCAGAAGGGACAATAGTTCACATGGAATGAATAGTACCCAAAGGCCTTCAAGGAGTTGAGGCAGATTCTGACTGGTGTTCCAGTGTTGAGGCTGCCAAAAGAGGGCATTGAGTTCGTGGTATATTGCAATAGTTCAAGAGCTGGGATTGGGTGTGTGCTGATGCATTAGTGGTAAGTGATTGCATATGGGTCGAGGTAGTTATGGCCCCATGAGCAGAATTATGTGACACACGATTTGATGCTGGCAGCGGTGGTCTTCTCCTTATGGTAATATCGACACTACCTTCTGGGTGAGTGTTTTGTGGTTTACTCAGGCCACCAGAGCCTCAAGTACATATTCACTTAGAGGGATCAGAATCTAAGGCAGACGCACTGGCTAGAGTTTCTACAGGACTATGATTTTGAGATAGTCCACACTCCAGGGAAGGTTAATGTAGTAGAAGATGCTCTTAGTAGGATGTCCCAGGCTCGTCTAGTGCGGGAAGCTTTAGAGTAGTTCGCTTCCCTACATCTGAACATGGTGGAGCAAGAGGGTATGAATTTTCTGTAGTCATTGATGCTGACTCCTTCGCTCCTTGAGCATGTGAGAGAGTCCCAGTTGGGGGATATCGATGGAGAGGTACTGCATGATCAGATATCCACGAGTGACACCCCCGATGGGTATTTCAAAGGAGGGAATCACAAGATCCTATTACAGGGGAGAGTCATAGTACTAGTGGAGATGCAGGAGGAGGTGATGTGGGAATTCCACACTTATCCCTTGGTTGTACGTCCTGGTGTGGGATGATGTACAGATACCTTCAGTGAAAATTTTGGTGGTCTGGCATGAAATGGGGCGTAGCTGAGTTTGTTTCTCGATGTCTTACCTATAAGCAGGTGAAAGAGGATCATAAGCTTCCAGTAGGGTTCTTGCAACCCCTGGATATCCCATAGTGGAAGTGGGATGGAATAATTATGGACTTCATCACAGGGCCTCTGTGCATATTGAAGGGCCATGATTCTATTTGGGTGATAGTGGACCGACTCACAAAGTCGGCTCACTTCCCTGCCATCAGAGAGCAGAGCTTAGTGGATAGTCTATGGCAGTTGTACATTTGGGAGATCATCCACCTTTATGAAGTACCCTAGATGATCATCTCCGACCGTGACGTGTGGTTTACATCGCGATTATGGTGAGGCCTGTAGGATGAATTCAGGACTCAGTTGCGGATGAGTATAGCTTTTCACCCCCAGATGGACGGGCAGACCAAGCGCACTATCTAGGTGTTGGAGGATATTGTCAGAGCAAGCGTGTTATACTTTTTCCCAAGCTGGGAAGATCACCTTCCCTTGGTAGAGTTCACATATAACAACAGTTACCACTCTACTATCAGCATGGAACCTTTCTAAGCCCTCTACGGGAGACCTTTTGGGTCACCGTTGTGCTGAACGGAGGTTGGGGAGACCTCTCTTGTGTGCCCAAAGTTGGTGCGGGAGAAAACAGAGAAGTTTTAGGTCACTTGTGAGTGGATGAGGATGGATCATAGTAGACATAAGTCATATGTAGACCATCATCACAGGCCTTTGGAGTTTGAGCAGGGGGGCCATGTCTTTTTGAGAGTCTCCTCACGACATGGATCATGGATGTTTGGTCAGGGAGGCAATCTATCCCTAAGGTTCATTGGGCCTTTTAAGATTGCGTGCAGGGTTGGAGAGGTTGCCTACCATCTTTCTCTACCCCTATAGCTGGAGAGGGTGCAGGATGTCTTCTACATGTCAAAGCTGAGGAAATACGTGCATTACCCCACACATGTCATCAACTGGGGAGAGATGTACAATGAGGATGGAGCCACCATTGCGGAGTACCCAGTGGCGATTGAGGACCGGCATGAGTGGACTTTGTGTGGATGGACCATTTCTTTTGGTTCGAGTGTTGTGGCAGCACGGGAGGGTGCAAGAGAGCACTTGGGAATAGGAAAGATAGATGCGGGCTCAATATCCCAAGATGTTTTTGTAGTTTTTTTTTCACGGATGAAATACTTGAAATAGGTAATGATGTAAGAAACTGGGTTTTGAGCCTATAAGACTTTGAAATTTTCATGATCTTATTCCAAATCAGGGCGTTCAGACGGCGTGTGATTCCGAGCCCCGGTGTGGCCGAAATTAAATTTTATGTGCGTTCACACTAGGCACACCAAATAAATGAAATAACTCTTAAAAGGCTGCTCAGATGGGAAAACCGAGTGCACCGTTGGGTCTAGAGAGTGTTTTTTATCCTATGAGGGGTGTAACTTTCGTGGGCGCAACCCTTCTGTGGAAAACGCCACCAGGGGAATTTTCTTAATTTAGAGGACTCAGGCGAAAAATTTATAACTTCTGAATGGAAGATTGGATTAAACATTAGGGACCACCGTTGCACTCAGAATGTGGATTTTTCCCTAATAGCGGCTTAACCACGACCTCGTTGAGTGTTCGGGTACAGGCCCACTAGTGGGTGTCTAAACATAATTGAGTTTTAATTAATTTTTTTCTCCCTACTTAAACACATACACCCCCTCCTTCTCCCTTTTGATATCTCCCTAGAGGAGGCTCTCCCAACAAAGGATCAACCTTCTTCATGCTCCTATCCCCACCTCTCTAAGGCGGTTGCGGCTCTGGCAGATCGTTTGTGAACCGACGGGCTACGCCCTGCGAGGTAGGGTCGTACGTTTTCGTTTTAAATTATAGAATCCTTTTTGAATTCACATTATAGCATCTAAATTCTTCTAATTTGTCTAGTCAAGGCCATATATTCCTAGGGTTTTATCCGAGCTTTCCAACACTCTTTTCAGATCGATAATCCGAGTCCCGGGGCGTCCGTGGTCTCCCCGGGAAGTTTTCCAGCCAAATTCTTGTTTTCTGATGGTTCCAGGGCGGTCCAGCTGGCGACGACGACGACATGAGATCCCCGGGCGGTGGTGCGGTGGGATCCTCAGGTGGCGGCGTGGCAAGATCCTCAGGTGGAGGCAGTCGGCACGGGCACACGGGTCGGCCGACATTGTCGTTAGGCGTTCGGTGGGAGACCGGGGTTGAGGAAACCCCAAGAGAGAACCGAGACCCACAAAACGCTGGTCCCGTGGGGTAAAAGCTGGACTGGCTCATGCCAGTCTGGGTAAAGACACGAGACCGACGCGGTGAACCATGGGCTATGGTGGACCAGGAGGTCCGGGTGCCCGAGCCACGGACCGCCGGTCTAAAGGGGTGGACCGGGCGAACCGGTCCGGCCCACCCCATCTCCGTCTGTTGGCATTAAAATGCCCCTAACATGCAATCCAAGTTTCGAATTCATGCTCCGTATGCAGCGACACAATCCTTGGATCGATACAGAGGTTTTGATATGGTCTCACCAATTTTTAATTTCTGAGATGGGGGCTCGGTGGTGCGACACATCTGTTAAATGTTACTTAGTGCCTCACCGAGATTCTTCTTTCAAATAGCGCAAGCACATCCATAGTCCGTTTTAGGTTCTATCAGCGGCGTTGTGACCCTGGAGTTGTGAAAACGTAGTCCAGGGTGGTTTCAGGAATTGGAGCTACAGTTGAGGCATGGGCCCCACATACTGTCTTTTAAGATGTGTGCAGTGTACCACAAATTTTTAATCAGACGTCCATTCAGGGAGAATGAATAGTATTTTTGGCGTGTTTTTCTGAGAGTATCGTGATGGTGAAATTCACCAGACCTTTTTCAGAACTGAGTTATGGGCCCCACGAGATGCCGTAGGGGCATAAAGTGGTGTTGAATAACTTTTTCATTGGGAGTCTATTTCCATCGGGTAAATAGTCTTTCTCGTGTGTTTTTCCATGAGGATTACAATGGTGTAATCTGTTTGGGTGTGAGGGGCCTCTTTCTAGATATAAATAAATGGGGAAACATGAAACGGCGTTGGTCGGAGGTTCCTTTGACGCACTTCAATCCAACGCACGATAGCGATGTTAGTGACACCCAGTGATGGCAAGGGTAGTGTGATGTAATCAGACCGGTTTCGGGATTACCCTCTAGTGGGTATGGGCAGTGGGTTACCCATTGACCATAGGGTTTAGTGTCCAACGAGGCTGGACAGTGGGTTACCCGTTGACCTTAGGGTTTACCCTCTAGTTGGACTGGGTAGTGGGATACCTGATGACCTCTTAGAGTTCACCCTCCAGCTGGGCTGGGCAGTGGGTTACCCGCAGACTTCTTTCAGACTCGACCCTTTCTATGAGGCTAGTTAGTGACTTTATCTGTGATTACCGGAGTGTTACCCTTGGTTGTATGGTTCAGTGATGAGACTGCTTTGACGGGAAGGACTATTGGGCATCAGGGATGGATTTCCTTAGAGCTGTTGGCGACTTTTACTGGGTTCAGCTTGGAGATAGAGATCCCCTTACACACTCATTTAGGTTTCTTGTTGAGAATATATATTTACACCCTAATTTTGTTCATACTTCTTGGGTTCGATTACTTCCCTTCTAGGAGGGGCGAAGATGTGTGGGGTATTCCACGTGCTTCCCATGTGTAGCTTCTTTTGGTTTGATGAGTCTACTTTCTTATGTTGGGTTGAGCTTCACTCTATCTATTGTACGCTTACACTATTCATTGTTCTGTCTACTACTCACCATTTTAGTACGTCCTTTGTTGCTCCCTCGAGCTTTCAGGGCATGCTTTTGAGTATCTTATACTCACCCCTGCTTGGGCTTTTCCCACACTTGTTGTGCCCTTGCAGACGACAAACAGGTTGATCGAGACTATGGAGGAGTTTAGAGGACACAGGATCTTGGCCTGCGTCCAGTGGTTGTAGTAGGACTTTTAGGTGCGAGATTCACTAGCTGTTTACTTTCGTTTAATTGTTGCCAGTTTGTGGCACCATTCTAGTTGGGAGCGTGTTTTTCCCTTTACTGTTCAGTTTACTTGTTATTCTACATTTCAGCACATTACTTTTTCTGTTTTAGGGGTCGATGCATGCTCTGGTTGGGATATCGTAGTCCATACATTGGTTTTCTTTTTTTTACTCTCCACTAATGCATTGAGTGGGATGTGTGTGTGTACATGTACTATGAAAAGGCCTCCCCGAGATTGTTACGCCTTCAGCACTTTTCGCTAGCCCTTGGCCTATGGATGTGGGCTTGGGGTAGTTGTGGCTCTAGACCGGTAGAGTCATGTCATGAAAATTTTTATTTAATTTCAAAACTAAAAAATAAATTATACTAAACACAATCTGACATTGTCGATCACCTCTAATCTCTCCAGTGACCGGTGCACTATACATCCTCTTATAAACATTGAACTCCATAACATCGGGTTGTTCGATTTTTTATTTGAATATAAAATAATCTTTTACATATAACGTTATATAAATTATTTAAAAAAAGTTCTTACCAAATGTTCATTGTGTATACTGAATGTACGACTACCGACCCAATGTGTCACCTCCTTTCTCCCCGGGTTTTGTAAACCTACAAATAATATCCTCTAAAAACATCCATCCAACCAATGTAAACATAATCCATCCCAAAACTAAGATGAAATGTAATTATTTTAGTGGGTAGGACATGACTCATAAAACATTGTAACTCTTACTTTCATCATTGTTTTCCTTCTCAAATTGTGCAAAAACTAACAACAACATTCACTCATAAACCCCTCATTGCCTTCCAAATAGTTCCACATAAGGTCTCATCGATGGGATACCATAATCATATAAATAAATTATAATATCAAGTAATTAATTAAATAAATTTCAAAATAAATATTATTTATCTACATACCAGCCAATGATCGAACATGTGGTGCTGAAGATCAATAAGAATCACATCCCATATGACCCATTCTTTAGAAAAATAATTATGAAATATACTGCCCCCCTGTAGAACAACTATATATTAAAAGATGTGAAAAAGAACAAATAATCAAACAATTAGTATATAAAAAAATTAATGAAAACTAACTTAAACACACAGTTAAACATACCTATGCATGCGTGTATCAAAACCTAGTTGTGGACGTCACTCTGGGATAGGGTAAGAAATCAACAATGAAGTACAACCATGCCCCCTCTGAGTCCTCCCTGAACTGCCAATAGTATGAGTGTCAGATGATCCAACATCCTACTCATCCAAAGGCGGATCCGCCTCTTGTAATATGAAAAATAGATCCAGATCCATCTGAAAGAAGAAATGATTGTTGTTAGAAAAAAATTAAAAACAACTATTATATATAGATATATATTATATGTGATTATAATATGCATTTAACCATGTCAATCCTCATATGAATCATCTTATTAATATATGATGATGTCAATGCCTTCATATTCCTCCTCCTCATCATCAATTTTCATATGAGTTTCAATTTCATTATCTCTTGTCATTTCAAATTCATTTGTAACATCATTAACATCATCATCACCATCGAACCTTAACTACTGGGTTTCATCCTCGATGTTCATGTCTATTCCTGAAAATGATGGATTTGGACCAGTCTCTTGAAAAATTTCAATTCCTTGAAATTTTGCAAAAGCACATCAACTTTATGTAAACTGATTTTTCAGATATTAAATTTTTCTTATGCTCCACGAATCACCCAAATATTTTGAATTAGCACTATAATTTGCCTAATAAATTTGATGTGCCCGATGATCTAATAAAAAATGGTTCATTTACATTGATAATACTTTTATATTTAATATCAATGATTCCATGGGTCATATTAACACACAATCCTCTCTCAGTATCCAACCACTAACATTTAAACATTATTATGAAACTTTTTCCAACATAAAATAATTCAATAATTTCTTCTAGCATGCCATAAAATCAAACATCAGTTTATATATGATGATATCCATTAAACAAGACACCAAACTTCATTTGTTTTGATTACCTATATGCACGTGTTTGAAATTGAAAACCATTTATGACATATTCATTATAAGTTTTAACCATTTGGATGGTGGGTTACTCAAGACACACAATCAATTATCAATTTTATCATCACGTTGAGATACCTGAAAATTTGTAAAAAAAATTATCAATATAACAAGTAATAAATTGATTTTATATTTTAAATCATAAATAATTTAGGTTACAAGTTTTTGAATCCAATAGGAAAAATTATTTTTCTGACGTTTTTCAAGAGAAGCTGCTGTAATTTGTAGAAGCTATTACTTGATATGATTATCATATAACCTAAACAATAAAATAAGATTACTTTACAATAAAAAATATTATAGAATAATTGATAGGATACATCCCAGTAAAAATATTGTCATTTCTTCCCAATTGAGAAGAACACATGTCTGAAATCCATGATGTTCATCATCTGAAAGTTGCCATTCATGAACTCCATCAAAGATAACTTATGTCTAATTAAAAAATGAGAAATGATTGATCATTTCATAATCATCATTTCCCTCATTGTTAACAATTCAATTGTGTTTTGAGGGATATTCAGATTCAAAATAATTTGAGTAGGAGAAATAATTTTCCTCTTACAAATGTGCTCTTCTAATTGATCCTTCAACCGATGATTTGTTACAATCTTTTTTCTTAAATTTTCACATTCATCTCTCGAATGGATTCATCAATCATTACTATACCAAAACACTACATTTTTCTTCATGCAAAAAATGCAATATCAAATGTTCCATTGAGTAAAAGAAAGCCTGTGGGATGATTTTTTATAGTTCACATACAAGTAAAATCACTTTTTCTTGCAGTCTGCTCAATACATTATAGTCTATTGACATGACATAAATATATCAGAATAATATGATACATCTATTATAACATCTCAAATCAAAGAATTAAAAAAAATTCTTAATCCAATTAGAAAACGTTTTTTCATTATAACATGATAGTCACGACTTTTTAATTCAATAATATGACCATTTCTAACACATCTGCTCAAATTTGAAGCCTAACAATTTAGAAGTCTGAAATCCTCAATCCAATGAAATAATAATAATATATTTTCTTTCAATAGTGTATAAGCTACTTTTGGATTTTTTAACTTTGATGATATGACATTTTCAAACAGTTTATTTTTGGGTCACCTGCAAATTTTGGAAAGATCTAATCATAAATTTACATTCTCTTGGGTCTGGCCTAATTTATCCAAAACTATATGGAATAAATTATGAAAATAGATCATATAAATATGCATGACATCCAACATGTGACGGACCAACAAATGAGACCAATATGGAAGATCCCATTTTTTTCATTTTAGCCAATTGTGTTCATTCACAAAGCTATCTATATTTATAGGATTATTGTTGGTAAAAATGTGATGGGAGGTAAATAAGAGGCAATTTATTTTACATCTATTCCTAATATCATTGTTGGAGGATTATCTCTTTCAATTGTACCTTTTCTAAAATGACATTTATTCCTATGAAAAGGAAAATAGGATGGAAGGAATCTGCGATGACTGTAAAAAATGTTTTTTTTCAATTGATGTGCATAAATGATTTGATATCTCTTATATAGTACATACATGATTTTAGACCTCGTGTACTCCATCCAGATAACATTCCATATGAAGAGAAGTGAATAATTATCCACATCAATTAATCTTTTAGTAGGAAATTCTATTTCTCCATAAAATCATATGTACTAACACCATTACTCCACAAAAAATTTAACTCATCTATCAATGGTTTTGAATGAACATGAATATTCCTTTTCAAATTTCCTAGAATTAATAAGGTCAAAAAGGTTTATCAATCATTTATCAACATCCATGGAGGTGAATTGTATGGAGTTACATAGACATTCCAACATGAAGACTAACTACCATAAAAACCAAATGTTTTATAAATAATCAATAAAAATAACTAATCACATGTCTCATGATTTTAAAGTAAACGATAGATGCAATTTGTCAAAAATTTTCCATGAATCACCATCAGAGGGATGATTTAAAAATTTAACAATTGAAATATATGTTTTGTGCCATGAAATCAATGTTTCTGTGTTCTAAGACATATATATACAATGCAATGTAGGTGTAAGTGAGAAATATCTCATCTGTTTTACAGGAATCAATCCAGACTTCCCCAGTTGAGCCTCTTTATACCTCGATTGTTCACTTGTGAGAAAAATATAAAACAAATCATTTTCACCATAATATAAGATTAAATCATTTAATCATACATGAATTTTCGGATAACCAAGACTTGGATTATGAACCAGACTCTTGATATTATCGAAATTTTTAGGAAACATATTTCTTTCAGGTAATAGTGTTTTAACTAAAGATAATATATAATCAAAATTTCTATTTGACATTCCATTATCTGATTTAATAGCCATAAATTTTTTAACAAATTTAAATTTTATTATCTTGCATTACGGATATAAGGCTTCTTCCTCGGACTTCAACAAATCATAAAATTGATATGGTTCCAACTCAGTAGTAAAATCAATATAATCTTGAGTGTCATTTTCTTGAAAAGATGGAAATTCCATAAGAGTGGGTGTCCTAGAACAAACTAATTATACTTTTATTACATGAATATTTAATATATTTAAATATTAAACATATTATTAAATACTGTTCATTGTTCTACATGACTATAGTGTAATAATGTCTTGGAGTATTTTTTGCATTTACAAGGTCATAGTTGTTCCCCACTATAATGATAACCTTGAAATGTTATGATAATATTCTTAAATATAGTTCTATATTTGGATGAAATAATATAATGGGACACATAGTATACATACTATCAGGTGAAAGTACTCATAAGAAGATGAGACTTCCTCTCATGAAGTCTATACTTGGTAATCTCTAAGATGGGAGATTATAAAAACAGACCCGCCAGAAGGAATTCCACATGTTTTGGGGTCATCAGATATTCCTATCTATGAGTGTGTGTTATGATCTATATACATTAATATTATCAATAATACATGTCACGACTCACACACTTTGATTTAATAATGAAAATTTTCATGTAGAAAGTTGGTGGGAAGTAGGTTTCATTTGGTACGTCATGAGTGGCATGTTATTAAAAAATAAATTGAGGAATGATTTTTACCTTCCATTTATGGAAGTTGATATCTCAACCCTTTGATTGAAATAGAACTATCGCACAAAATTCCATGGAAATGGTGTCACGATGAGTTTATTTCAGGTAGTCAAAGAATGGTGTATCAATCACAATGTTTGATGACGCTATTATTATAACTTTCTTGATGAGATATTGAGATAAATGGATTACATTACACAATGAGCGTTCATATGTGGATGTCATTGTTGTGAATTTATGTTCTTTATCTTGGTTTCCTTGACCCGTTACAAGATATTACTCTTGGAATTTAGGCAAGACCACCAAATACTAATGATAAGTAATCCTAGAGGTTCACATAATAATTTTTTTAGATGGTCTTGGTAAATTTATATTTCAATTTAATTGAAAAATAAATATTAATCTCAAGAATGTGGAATAATTTTATTCATGTTAAAATGATCACATAAATTAAATAAATATTTATTCACTGGATTGTGAGTAAAATATATTTATTTATTTTATTGAACATCTAATAAGTATTTATTTACTATTTTGTAAATAAAATATTTATATAAGAAAATAAAGTATTTATTTATTTATTCGGGTTTTCAATAAATGGAAGTAGATTTTGAGCAGATAAAGGCTAGTCCAGTAGTAAAATAATTATTTGCAATAAAGTAAATAATTATTTGTCTAGTTGGCAGAAGTTAAAATAATTATAACACTGCTACCATTTTGTGATGTGGAATTTTATTTATAATTCCGTTTTATGCAAGTTAGTGCACCATAAATAATGACACGGTATTATTATTAAGAGCATGTGTTTTATATATGGTTATGAATATATATAATTGCTAATATGCAATTAAATATTGTAACATAATCCTCATGACAATAAATAGATATGCATGTCTATTGTTCCATGCACTGAAATGTATGCCTGGTGAATTGAGAATTGATGAGATAAATAATTTCTCTCTAAATCATTTTATTTCCCCTCTCAATAATGAGAGATTTTATTCAAGACCTATGAACAATAGATCAAGAATGACCAAAACAATACACCCGCTTCGCCGCGCTGGCTCTCGAAGAATGAGTGGTGTTGATCCATCGGAGCACATGTGGATCAATGCTAGAGGGATTCTGGTTTGGTTCTTCTCTAGCGCAACAAGACAATCTAAAAGGTTCATTCCGGGAAATCAACATCATCAACAATGAATGAACTGGATATCCTAGTATTCTTTTATTTATGAAATTAATTACCTTAATTATAAACAATATGTAAAAGATCCTCTCTAAAGGTTTTGGGCCTCTTCCTTATTTTTCTAAATCTTTGATTCTATTCTGTGGACACTAGCATTCATCATCCTATTAATCACAGAATAATCACTGATCATGGTGAAAATTAAATTTGGGCATCGGTCCAACCATTCTTCCATTGTTCCCAAAACCAATAAGGGGTATCAGAGCAGTTACATCATCATTTATAATTATTTAAATAATTTTTTGATGAATTACATTTTAAAAATTTAGTTTTTCAATTCAAGGTTAATCGTTATTGTAGTCTAGGTATCTAGATCTATTCTCCTTGTTTTTTTCTAACAAATTTCATGGAAAAAATGGGTTTTTAAAAGAAATTAAAATGGAAAACTTGTCAGGAGGCACCGATGATTCTTCCCTGAGACACCAACGTACACACCGTGTTTTCAGACTTACATGTTGTGTTCTCTTCCAATCATTCCATGTAATATGTAATATACATCTTGTAGTTGTGTACAACATATCGAGAGTAATTAGGAAATTAATCAAGATGTGTGAATTAATTACATGAGGTGTAGTTAATTTTACAATCTATCTTGACTAAGACAGATAGGTACACAGATACTAGATTATATACTATGTGGCCTACTGGACATGGAATGTACTATCTTCATGTCAGGGGCCAAACCGTGTATCCCATACATGGATAATCCGACAGGTAACCATGTAATGCAGAGACAACACAACATGTATCCCACTGTACACGTCATGTACTCAAAAATTTCCAAAGTACACCTCACACACCGAGTCCCTAGGCGTGTACTTCAAGAAATACGGTGAATGTAGTACACACCGTGTATTCGGAACTATAGGACATGCACTTTAACAAATCACACAAAGGTAAAACATTAATGTTTGTGTAATTTTCAGAACTTCTTATCATGTATAAATCATACTATAGGTTTTTACTCTATGGATTGAAGCATATGGTATGCCATATGTCATAAGAGTAAAACAGTATACGAATATAATACATGTTGGGTAGATTTGAATGAGCATTCTCCATCTTACCTCCAAGGTAAATTTATGTACAATGTTGAGAATCTCAAGGAAATTTAGAAAGGGATTAAGATAAAACGATTGACTAATTAAAGATACCAATTAGTAGATTCAATCACAATTTATTCTAATAATAATTATTAAAGAATTGATTGCTAGTTTTACTAAATATGTAACTCGTTGCATGTATGTGGGTGATCATGATCTAGACCAATACCTCTGTATGTTATTGGTTTCCTTTTCATTAATTTAATAAATTAATTAATAGCCTGTGAGCGATCTCTCACCATTAATATGTAGGGAATGAATGCCCATGGTTTCATTCATATAAACACCCATATTTAACCCTATCCTATGTGTCAGTTAAAAAATCATATATAATGGATGGAACTTCCAAGCAAGAGGAGGCAGTTCAAGTTGGAGTCTAGAAGAAACCAATCCTAGGAGATATAGAGGAGGACATGTAGAAATTTGTAAACATGAACCCAAAAGGTTCAAGGTGTTTCTCTCCTAGGTCAAGGTTAGATTATCAACCTCTAGATAAACAAACAATTAGAAAATCCCATGATCATTTCCTTTTCTTTATTTTATTTCTGTTAGTTACATGATTTAGCACTATTGATGTGTTTTCAAGATCCCATAATTAATGAATTAAACAAGCATGCATGATGGAACAATAATAAATTAGGCTTATAAATAAATATTATCAAGACATGGTTAATCACTTAATTAAGTTCCACTTAATATTAACAAGAATGTGATAATAATAATAACCAATTCATGCATAATAGATAAAAATACCTCTTATAAAATATTAATTCAGACTAAGCCTTATGTTACTTGATTATGGGAAAAACTCAATTAATCTATGTGTTTGAATAACCCTTCTTGGGAACTAAATTTTATACATGAAGCACTTATGAAAGGTTTCAGGTTGACTTAACCATATTACATCAAGTGGAGTATCCCTTGATAGACTTGGTGTAATATTGGAGGTAAGATATGAGGAAATCCAATGTTCGAATTTCAGGATTGGGGAGTCTACTCAATATATCAAGAAGGAGCAATCCCACTATTGGCAAAGACCTATCTACCTAAATACCTTCAAATATCTTGACCAACCCCTGTTTGGGTTATACGATGGGGAATATGGATCTTTACCACTAGAATGTCGAAGAAACGGGATATTCTGAGTTCAATGGTGAGGGCTGTTAGTACTTGATAAAATAGCAGGAGACTTAATAAAATTAATTTATTATTAATCATAAAATGAAATCAAGAAAATACTAATGATCAGTTATTTTAAAGGTTGAATAAAATGAAAAAATCGTCAACCACACTATCCCTACCATAAATTCTGGATAAATACAACATCCTCATAGGAAGTAACTTACAATAATGGTTTAGATGCCTTCAAGTTATTCTACTCTATGAACATAAGTCTTACATTTTTCTGTCAGAATTACCTGATCTGCCTTCCCAAGAGGAGAGTCACAAAATGTTCTTGATATATGAGAAACAATTGAATGATGCGGTCGTCGTTCACTATTTGATGATATCACCAATGACTAGTGAGATCATGAAGTCTCATGAAAACATGGAAGCCTGTAGCATGCTCAAGCACCTATATGGTATTTACTAGGAGAGAGAAAGAAAATAACAATTTGAGAACTTCAAGGAACTCTTTTAGATTAATCCTGGAGAAGGCACCCTAGATGGGCCTCACGTAGTCAAGATATTTGGCTAGATGGAGATCTTGTAGGTTCTAGGGGTTAAACTCCCGAAATAATTGGGTAATGATCTCATTCTTGCATCACTCCCTCATAGATTCTCTAGATTTTTTTTAATTTAGATATGAACAACATTGGGAATTCTCTATCTGATCTTTTTATCCTCATTCTCTAAGTATACAAGGATATGAAGTGTGAAAAGACTTATATTCTTATGGTGAATAAGAATAAAGGTAAGGTGAAGAGCTATAATCCCAAATCTTTTTCATGCCCTTCCAAGAAAAGGATGATAAAAGGAGAGGAAGGGAACATGAAGCTGTTTGTTTCGAATGTGTCGAGAAGGTCCACTAGAAGAATAATTGCACCCAGCTAAAGAAGCGAGGGGAAGCTTTAGGTGTGTTTGTTATCGAATGTAATATATCTGTTTCCATAAATTGGGTATTAGATACTACTTGTGGTGATCACATTTGTATCCAAATACCAGAACCAAGTAGATTCATAATGATTGAATGAGGGGAGGTAGATCTATGAGTAGCCAACATAGCCAGACTCGCTACTGTAGCTATCGGGGACTACCATCTCATGTTGCCAACTGGGATGATCGTCATGTCAAAGGGTTGTCATTCTATGTCACTGTTACTAAAAAACTTATTTCTATATCCATATTACATAAAAATGGACTTGTTTTCAAGTTTGGAAATTAATGTTTCTTCTTTTACAAAGATATCATTTGTTTTGTTAGGGAACATTTATACAACGATCATTACATGATGGATTACACAAACCAAGTAATGGAAATATATAACAATGATACTTTACATAAATCATACCACACCCAAATTTGGCATCACCCACTAGTCCATGTAAATGAGAAATTCTTGACAAAGTTACATCAAGATGGATATTTAGATTCATTTTAAAAAAACCCACTAGGTGTATGCCATTCATGTTTACAAGGAAAAATTACCAAATCCCTATTTAGTAGGAATGGTGAAAGGGATTAATAGCTTCTTGAATTGGTTCATACCGATGTGTGAAGACCATTTCTAGTTGAATCAAGAGGAGGGTACTCATCCATCATAACGTTTACTGATGATTTTAGTAGATATGGATATATCTACTTAATGAGGTATAAGTCGGATTCATTGGATAAGTTCAAAAAATACAATAATTAAGTTGAGAATAATCTTGGTAAGAAAATTAAGAAATACCACTTATAACTAGGTGGATAATATCTTAATAAAGACTTTATTTATTAATTATGGGTGTTTGGGATCCTATCCCAACTCAATTCTCCTTACATGCCCTAGTGGAATGGTGTGAGCGAAAAGAGGAACCATACCTTGTTGGGTATGGTGAGATCAAGGATGAATCATGTGATTCTTCCATTATCCATTTGGGGATATGAGTTACAAATAGTGGCACACATACTAAACCAAGTACCAACTAAATCGATATATGGTATTCCATATGAATTTTGGAGTGGAATGAAATCCTTGTTACTGAATTTACATGTGTGGGGAAGTGATGAATTTATTAAGGCCTCTTCAGGTAATAAAATTGCACCCCTTATGAATAAAGTCTACCATTACTGGATACCCTAAGGAAATAAGGGTATATTACCTACAAAACCCCTCAAACAAAAGGTTTAGAGTGGAAAGACACACCAAATTATTCGAGAGGGAGAACATCTCCAAAACCGATAGTGGGAGAGAGATAGACTATGATGAAGTCGAGGATCAAGGTACACAAGTGTTGGTACATGAACCTATTCCATAAATCCCAATGGAAGAAAGAACAATTCCAGAGACACGAGATCTGTGTAGGGGTACAAGAGAGGTTAGAGAATTGGAATGGTATTATTTTCTGGTTAGCAATGATGGTGACTCATTATTAGTTGATAATAATTATCCTCTAAATTACAAGGAATAATTAAGTCGAATAGATGTTTCCAAGCTGTATAAAGCCATGAAATCTGAAATAGATTCCATGTACCAAATCCAATTTTAGATTTTGGTATATCCTCCAGTTGACGAAAAGCTTGTTGGTTGAAAATGGGTATTCAAGAAGAAACTGGTCATGGAAGGACAAGTCAGTACCTATAGGGCACGACTAGTTGCAAAAGGGTTCAAGTAGTGTCATGGAATTGAATATGATGAAACCTTTTCACCAGTGACAATGAAAAAATACATAAGAATTCTATTGTCCATTCTTTCTTACCATGACTTTGATATTTGTAAAATGGATTTCAAAACAGCCTTTATTAACGGGAACCTTTAGGAAGATGTCTACATGACACAACCTAAAAGGTTTTATGACTCCAAAGGATGCCAATGAGGTATAAAAGTTCCAGAAATCAATTTATGGATTATAAAAAGAATCTAAGTCATGGAACATTCATTTTGATGAAGACATAATGGAATTTTGTTTTATTAAGAATGAATGTGATCCTTGTGTCTACTAACAGTTTTGTGTGAGTGCAGTCATTTTCCAAATAGAATGTGTTGATGACATATTGCTTATTGGAAAGGAGATACCCGTCATATAGTCTATTAAGGCATGATGGAATTAATGATAATCCATGAAGGACTTGGGTGAGGTGGCATATATTATTTGGATCAAGATCTATCATGATAGATCCAAGAGATTGATGGTCCTAAGTCAAAGTACACACATTGATAGAATATTAAAGAGAATTATTATAGAACAATACACGAAGGGATTGTTCCCAGCATCATATGACATTAATCTTTTTAATAAAATGTGTCCTTAGACATATGAGGAAAGAAAGAAGATGGAAAGTAATCAATACACATCAGTTATTGGGTCAGTCAGGTATGTCATGCTAGATACTAGGTTGGATGCCGCCTACCCATTGAGTGCATTATAAAGTTATAAATCTGACCCTAGTGGCCGCCATTGGATGAAAATCGAGACTATCCTAAATTATTTTAGGTCTATTAAAGATATGTTCCTGGTTTATGGAGGAGATGAGGATCTAGTCAATAGAGGATATGTAGATGATATCTTCCAAACTGATCAAGATGACAAGAAGTCACAAATAGAATACATCTTCACTTTGAATGGAGGTGTAGTGAGCAGGAAGAGCTCAAAGGAGAGTGTGGTTGCATATTCTATAGTAGATTACGAGTATATATCAGCTTCTGAGGCAACTAATGAAGCAGTTTGGATGCGAAGCTTCATTTAAGATGTGGATGTGATACCTAGAAATTAATATCTCATTACACTATACTGTGATAATACTACAATGGGGGATCTCGCAAAAGATCCAAGGTCATATTAGCGGATGAAGCACATACATTGAATTTTTCATTTCTTGATGGATTTTTATCAGAGAGGTGAATTTATAGTGAGAAACATTTCCATAGAAGACAATGTGGTAGACCCCTTAACTAAAACCTTGACTCAACAAAAACATGATCATCATGCGAGGTGTAGCGGACTGAAAGTTGTACGAAGTTGGATCTAGTCCAACTAGGATTTTTTAAGAGTTGGTGTCATATAACCAATTTGTTGTACTTTGATTACAAGAATATTTAAGATATTAAAAAATTAAAAATATTATTACATATTTTTCAATTTTCTACATGACTGTAATTTTATAATGCCAGGGAGTATTTGTTGTATTGAAAAGGCCGTAGTAGTTCCCCTCTCTGATGAGAAACTTCAAGTGCTATGATAATATTCTTAAATATAGATCTATTTTTAGAAGATATACTA
The DNA here is from genome assembly GCA_963277665.1 of Viscum album. Classification (NCBI taxonomy): domain Eukaryota; kingdom Viridiplantae; phylum Streptophyta; class Magnoliopsida; order Santalales; family Viscaceae; genus Viscum; species Viscum album. The sequence continues at coordinate 412,796,552 of OY728130.1, forward strand.
TAATGGGACACATAGTATACAGATTGTCAGGTGCGAGTACTCGTAAGTAGGTGAGACTTCCTCTCCTGAAGTTCATACTTGGTAATCTCCAAGATGAGAGATTATGAGAACAGTCTCACCAGTAGGAATTTTTTATGTTTTTTTGTCATGAGATATTTCTATATACAAGAGTGTGTAATGATCCTTATACTTTAAGATTATCATTAATATGTGTCATGACTCATGCACTTTTATTTACGGACGAAAACTGTCATGCAGACAGTTGGCGGGGAGTATGGTATATTGAGTGTGTCACGATTGACATGTTATTAATGGATAAGTCTAGGAAGGATTTGTCCCTTCCATTAATGAAAGTTGATATCTTGTCCCATTGAATGAAATATAACTATCATGTAAAATTCTATGGCCATGGTGTACTGATGAGTTTATTTTTAGTTGCCAAAGAACGACATATCAAGCACAAAGGTTGATGACACTATCATGAAACCAATTTGATGAGATATTGAGACAAAGGGATTATATGAAATAGTGAGCATTCATATATGTATTGTGTTGTTGTGACTATATGTTCTTTCTATTGGGTTTCATAACCCATTTCTAGATAGTACTCTTGGACTTTAAGCAAGCCCGCCTAATGCCAACAAGAAAGAATCCTAGAGGGTCACACACTAAGTGTTTTTTGTGGTCTCAGTTATATTATATTTTAACTTAATTGTTGAAATAAATATTATTATAAAGGTCATGGAATAATTTTATTCAATTTAAAATGATCTCATAAATTAAATTAATATTTATTCACCAGATTGTGAGTAAAATAGATTCAATAATTTTATCGAATATTTAGTAAAAATTCATTTACTAGTTTGTAAATAAAATATTTATTTTAGATAATAAATTATTTATTTATTTATTCAGGTGTTCTATAAATGGAAGTAGAGTTCGAGCGGACCAAGGTCAGTCTGGTAGTAAAATAACTATTTGCAAGACAGTAAATAATTATTTGACTTGTTGGCATAAGTTAATATAATAACAACACAACTATTATTTTGTGATGTGGAATTTTATTTATAATTCTATTTTGGGAAATTTGGTGCACCATAAATAATGATGAGTTATTATTATTAAGATAATGAGTTCTATCTAAGGTTATGAATGTATTTAATTGCTGTTATGCAATTAAATATTATAACTAAAGACCCATACCGATAAATAGACACATACGTTTATTGTTTCATGCACTGAACTGCATGACTGGGGAATTGAGAATTGTTGAGATAAATAATTTCACTCTGAAATCCTCTTCCCTCCCCTCTCAAGAATGAGAGATGATCTTCAAGGCTAAAGAAAAAGTGATCAATAACGATTGTCACAAGACACTCGCTTCACCACACCAGCACCCAGAGACCGAGTGAAGTCGATTAGAGGCCATCGGGGCACATGTGGTTCACAAATAGAGGGATTCTGGTTTGGATCATTGAAAGCACAGTGAGACAATCTGGAAGGGTCCTTCTAGATGATCAACATCATCAATAAATAAAGTACCAAATATCTAGGAATTCTTTTTTTTATGAAATTAATTAAATTAATTATATGAATTATGTGCAAGATCCTCTCTAAAATTTTCTTGCCTTTTCCTTATTTATCTAAATAATTGATTTTATTCCATTGATAATGGAGTTAATCATCATATTGATCCCAAAATAATCATTGATCAGGGTAAAAATTAATGTTTGGTGATGGACCAACTGCACTTCCACTGAGCCCGAAACCTACACCTACCACATCATGTACTACGTTTCGAAATAGTGGTGGATCTGGAACCAAATTATTAGTATCTTTTTTATAACTGCATTCACCTTGTTGATACCAAAAAACGTAATATGGTTGAAAACCAAAACACAATATATGACCTCAAATGTTGTCTAATGTATCAAACACCCTCAGAGCACATATTTCACAAGGACATTTAATTGTCTCTTCTAAAACAAATTCTTGTTTTGATGATGCAAATGATAAGAAAGTGTCAACACTCTTAATATATATTAAATTTAATCTTGAAGTGTTTGGATTCCTACATTGATTTATCCAAGAATGGTTATCTAATAATGATTATTTCCAACTTCCTTGTCCCATATCTCTCAATTTTTTTTTTAAATAATTAGTTTTTTAAATAATTTGATTTAATAAAAATACTATCCCAAAGAGATAAGAAATTTAAAATCACTTGTTTATCAATTTATAATAATTTTTATTATTTCATAGTTATTTCTTGTATTTTTTTAAAGTTTATACTAATCTACCAAAATTTATAGTAATTTACACTAATTAAGTCAAATTATTAGTATTGATAAATAATTTATGCTAATTATCACCACTTACGAGTGACATTATTTCTAGAAGATTTCCAAAAACTATTTTTCTCGATGACTTATCTCTTTGCAACTTTTCCGACTAAAATCACTATAAAAAATGTGCTTTAACGTATGAATATCTATTTTTGTATGAATGAGAATGGAGACCAGAGCGGCCTGGTCACAGTCCTCTCTATTCTTTTGTATATAAAAATGGATACTTGTACGTCAGTGTAGATTTTTCAGAGTGATTTTGGTCAGAGAAGGATACAAGAAGACAAGTTATCCGAAAAAAGGGCATCGTTTTCCAGACTACTCTTCTTCTTACAACTTTCTCACATAGAAATCAGTACAAAAATATTATATGTTGTTCACATATCAATTCTCATGTATTAAAAATGGATTTTTTTACATTGGAGAATATTTTTCATAGTGATTTTGGTGAGAGAAATATTCAAGGAGATGAGTCATCGAGAAAATGAAAAGGCACTAATCAAATGGAAATTGTGCCAAATTATTACAAATTATTTCAAATTATTGTGAATTATTACAAATTAATCCTAATTATTATTTATTATAAGTAATTTGTCTTAATTATTACTAATTAATCCAAATTATTACTAATTAATCCTAATTATTACTATTTAATCCTAATTATTCATAATTATTCATAATTATTAATAATCATTATAAATTAATCCAATTTATTACCAATTAATCATATTTATTACTAATTAATCATATTTAATACTAATTATTCTGATTTGTTACTAATTATTCATATTTATTACTAATTATTCCTATTTATTACAAACTATTCCTATTTATTACTATTTATTCATATTTATTCATATTTATTAATAATTATTACGAATTATTACTAATTATTTAGAATTATTCCTAATTATTAATAATAAATATTAATTATTCCTAATTAATTCTAATTAATCATAATTTATTTTAATTTATCTTAATTAATACTAATTAATACTAATTATTCCTAATTATTCCGATCTTTTCCAACTATTCAAATTATTTCTAATTATTACTGATTATTACTAATTATTACTATTTAATCAAAATTATTACTAATTATACCTATTTGTTTCTATTTATTACTATTTATTGCCTATTATTACTAATTATTAGTAATTATAACTAATTTCAAATATTTATTACTAATTATTACTTATTGTTAATAATTATTACTAATTATTACTATTTATAACTATTTATTTTTATTTATTCCTAATTAATCATAATTAATCCAAATTAATTCTAATTAATCTTAATTATTCATAATTGTTACTACTTATTACTAATTATTAATCATTATTACTAAATAATACTATTTATTACTAAATATTAGTAATTATTACTATTTATAACTAATTACCACTAATTATAACTATTTATTACAAATTATTACTAATAATTATAGATTACGACCAATTATTAATAATTATTACTAATTATTACAAATTATGACTAATTATTACTAATTATTACTAATTATTACTAATTATTCCAAAGTATTCCCAATTGTTCTTAATTATTCCTAATTATTACTAATTGTTACTAATTGTTACTAATTATTACTAATTATTACTAATTATTACTAATTATGACTATTTATTCCAATTTATTACTAATTGTAACTAATTATGTCTAATTATTACTAATTGTTACTAATTATTACTAAGTGTTACTAATTAATACTAATTGTTACTAATTATTACTAATTGTCACTAATTATTACTAATTATTACTAATTATTACTAATTTTCACTATATATTACTATTTATTACTATTTATTACAAATTACTCTTAATTATTACTAATTAATCCAAATTATTGCTAATTAATCCTAATTATTCTTATTAATCATAATTATTACTAAGTAATCATAATTAATCCAAATTATTCCTAATTATGACTAATTAATACTAATTATTACTAATTTGTCCTTATTATTACCAATTATTCCTAATTCCTCTTAATTATTCCCAATTATTACTAATTATTCCCAATTAAAACTAATTGATACTAATTGATACTAATTGAAACGAATTGATACTAATTGTTACTGTTTATTAATATTTATTACTATTTATTACTATTTATTACTATTTATTACTATTTGTCACTATTTATTACTATTTATTTTAATATATTACAATTTATTTCAATTAATTACTATTAATTACTAATTATTAATAATTATAACTTATTTTTACTAATTATTACTAATTTCTACTAATTATTACTAATTAATGCTACGTATTACAAATTATTAGTACTTATTACTACTTATTACAAGCTACTACTATTTATTACTATTTATTACTAATTAATCATAATTATTACTAATTAATCCAAATTATTACTAATTAATCTGAATTATTATTAAATAATCCTATTTACTATTTATTCCCAATTATTTCTAATTAATCGTAATTAATCCAAATTATTCGTAATTAATCATAATTATTAATAATTAATAATAATTATTCTTAATTATTCGCAATTATTCATAATTATTCCTAATTATTACTAATTATTACTAATTATTACAAACAATTTCTAATTATTACTAATTATTACTAATTAGTATAAATTATTACTAATTATTATAATTCGTTACTATTTATTACTATTTGTTACTATTTATTACTATTTATTATAATTATTATTATTTATTACCCATTATTAAAAATTAGTCATAATTTTTTTTAATAATTATCGTTAATTATTAATAATTATGACTAATTATTAATGATTATTAATAGTTTTTCTAATTAATACCTATGACTATTAATTAATAATAATTAATATAAATATTAATCAATACTAATTAAATCTAATCACACGTATTTGAAAAAAAATGAAAAATAAAACGATCTAATTCTAATTTAATTTAATTGCATCTAATTAGCAATAATTAAAACTAATATAAAATAAAACGAGTTAACTAAAGAATAAAAGAAATCGATAAATACCTTAAAATTGAGTCTTTTGGAAGATTTAAGCCACAAATATTGATCAAATTTAAAAAATTTAATATAGAAACATTTTGAGAGAGAAAATGTAAGAATATATGGATGGAGGACTAGAGAAAGGAGTGGAATGAGTGGGAAAACAGATGAGGGTATATATAGGTTAGATTAATGGTGACGAGTTTATTTGTGATGGGTCCCTTCACAAATACTACCCCCCCTATTAATTAGGGGCAGTGTCTAAAAGGGTATTTGCAACAGGGCCTATCACAAATACAAACCTAACGACATACAATTTGTGGCGGGGGATAAATCCCATCGTAAATACTAACAAATGTCATTCGGTATTTGCGATGGGCTCTTATGCCCATCGCAAATACCCTTCTTGCGGTTTCATGCCCAACTCGCGCCAAACCTTTTGAGATGGGGACTGTCTACCCATAGTAAATAACGAATTATTTGTGACAAGTAGAGGGTTCCGATGCAAATAGTCCCTCCCGACAGACTTCTTATGATGAGACCATTCCCCGTCAGAAATACCCCGTCACAAATACTCGTTTTTTCCATAGTGTGCCAAAGTGTTTTTGGATTGATTTGTTTTCAATATTTCAATATATTTTGGAGTGAAATTTACTTAAGAATGTTGGAGATGTCTCGGAAGTGTAAATTACTGAACTTTTCTTATGGTGTTTATGAAATTTTACTTAACTATGTTTGGAAAATTTGCTTAAAAATAAATATTATTCTATTTTGTTCAACAAGTTATTAACAAAATGATTATTATAATGATATTGGATTTTATTTAAAGGAGGATTTTGTGGTTACCAGAAGATGTTCCCTAGATTAAAAGTTCGAGCCACAGTTCTCTTGATAGACATGGGTTGAAGTTTCAAGAAAGGGATTTATAAGAAGTACAACTTTGTTATCCCATGAAGGAGACTAGACATAGATCATCAAACATAGAGTTCCAGATGTAGTATTCCAGACGGACAAGAAACATAGTGTATAGAAAGATAATTGTTAAAATTACAGCGGTTGAAGAAAACACGACAGAGACAACAGATAAACATAACTGATGGTTGAAATTAAGCATTTGAAAGAGTGTACAAGATCAAGTGGTATTACAAAGATCAACTTGGAATTATCTATAAGGTTCTTTTTATGAAGTTGTATAATTTGATCACATGAGAAGAAAAATATTACTGGATGAACCATATGGATAAGTTCTTATTGAATGGAATTATATTTAATATAGTTTTAGTTACTGTAGTATTTAGAGAAATAAAGGTGCTACAAACTGAGGATATCTTGTCAAAGAAATCAGATGATGAAAAGATATCAGAGAAAGGGAATCTGACTAGAGCATTGGATCGAGATGTCAACAAAGTTAGAATGGATGAAGGTCCATTAGAAAAAACAAGAATGATCTAGTATATAGAATATCATGGATTTTATCAAATGGAAGAAATATAAAGGCCATCAAATGGATGAACATTGCGAAAGCAATCACGATGTAAAGAGATGGATTATCATTAGACAAATGCTTTAAATAAATATCACAAGATGGAGAGTATTATGAAGATCCACCAGACAAAGATATTATATGTCATTAAAAAAACATATTTTTAGTATATCAATTGGAGGTTTCCAATCATTGGGAAACAAAAAAAAGGTGCATTATATGATGAATGTGTGTGGGTCTATGAAGCTAATATCTCAAAGGGTGTACCATTATAAGATTAATTTCAAATAAAACAATTGATAGATATGTACTGGAAAGAATAGATTTATAGATCTTTACATAAAATATATATTCCTCAACAATGTGATACTCTATAGTTGTTCAATCAGTATTTGTAATCCTTCCAACCTTAGGTAGGTTTGAATGAGTTCCTTCACATTTTCAGTTTATGATGTTCGTGGAAGGAAGGGGGTGTTGAGTATTCCTAAAGCCATATGAAGATTAAATAAGACACTAAAATTATTGATATGAGTCTAGATAATATCAATTGAGTGGGGAAAAAGGAGTTCCCACATTTTCTAAAATGGGAGAAACTATATAAAGGGGGAGCAAAGTATGATTGTAGTAAACATTGTTCACCCATATGAAAAAGTGGAAAAATGAGGTTTTTGTGCAAAAATGAGTTTCCAAACAAGTAAACTTTGTGGTTAAATATGACCCTCTATACTAAGTTTCATTTAATATAGATGAAGCACAATGAGTAGTTGATTAGTTCTTACTCAGTTAATGAAAGAAGTACACTAGAAAGTGTCTACATCATCAGGAAGAGAAGTATCATTCCAAGAACAATAGATAGAGGTTCATCTTAAAAATCACACTAATAGAACTACATTGAGTTGTGGAGCATCATATGGATATATAATTAAAAAATCCATTAGATAGAGGCAAACCATATGGAGTCATCATATAAAAGTTTTTAAAGGAATTATTCAAAAAAAGTTCTAAAAAGTTCCTAATGAGTACATCCAAATCTTACAAAGATCCAAAGAAAGTTTCAAAGACAATATACACTCAATATATTTGTTTAGGATCATCAAAATTGTGTAAAGGTTAATGTAATATTTATTTCCTATAGAGTAAGAGAATATATTTATACAATTGATATGAAACGAAAAAGAAAATAGCTTCTAGATGGGGGATATAACCAGTTGTTGAAAACTGTTGTTTTGTTTTGAAGAAAGAAGGATTATATTAATGGAGAATATCTGCAGTCGTACATAAGCAGTTCCAAGAAGGGAAATTGTCCAGCCATAGTTGGTTGACATCGAAGGGGCCTAAGGTCGCCAGCTGATGGGCCGCATCGTTTCCTTCCCTTTTGGTAAAGGAGAAGGTGTAGCAAGAGAAGCCTTGGCGCAACGAGCGGATTCTTCTGATGATAAATCCAAAGGCCTGGAGTCTGGCATCACTATGGTTAATAGAATTGATGAAAAAAAGTAAGTCAGACTTGATGATGTTATCAACCCAACCATGTTCCACTGCGAGTATCATCCCTGCCAGTATGGCATAGGCCTCAGCAACTGCAGGGTCTCAAAAGGCAAGAAGTGGTTCATATTTTGCAGCAACGATCCGCCCTAGATGATTTTGAGCCAGGAGGCCGAGAGCAACAAGCCCATCCTTGGGGAGAGAAGCGTCCATGTGAAGCTTAAGACTCCCTTCCTTGGGGGGGGGGGGGGGGTCTAGTGAGGGGAATAGGAGGGGGAAACGCCTGGCAAAAAGTGTCCTTTTTGGTCCTTCCAGCCCTCAATCCATGAAGTGGCTCGTTCAATCTAGAACTCAGGAAGCTGATGAACATGGTGGAAAACCGAATCGTTACACCAAACCTAAATGATCCAGGCCAGGGTGCAATGAGAGATTGAATCCGACGATGAGAGAGAGGAACACCAGTGCATCAGAAGATTGGGGAGGTAAGAGGCAATGTCCATTGAAGCATCTGATGTCGAGCCCCATTTATTCAAAATTTCCTTGGCTCCCAGGCAGTGAATGATGGTGTGCCAAGGGGTTTGAGGAATATTTGGGCAAAAAGGGCATGAATCAGCACTGTGCATATGTCGGAAAACAAGGAGGCTCATGGTAGGGATGGTGCTCGTGCACACCTGCCACCGAAATTGGCGAATTTTTCAGGGGACGTTAAGCTTCCAAAGTGCTTTCCATGGTCCCTCATCACAGTCACGAGAGTGAATGCCAAGAGCCAGTCTGTACGTAGATATCACCATGAACCCTCCTGAAGAATCATTGGTCCAAATAAGATGGTCGGCGCCAGCATCAGGGACCCAGGGGATGCTCAGAATAATTCTTTGGTCTCTTTCATTAAACCATTCCTGGATTTTTTCCAAAAACCATCCCGGGCCCTGGTCTGAAAAGTGGCAATTGAAAGTGGCACCTTCAAGAACTGGTTGAGCGGGGGATGTGGCCCGCACACCATTCTTATCGAAAAGCCAGGGATCGATCCAGATGTTGACAAATGATCCATTTCCAATCCACCAGCCCAGTCCTTTTTTAGGAGATTTCAGGCCCCCCAAATACTTCTCCAGAGGAAGCTAGGGCGGGGGCCAAGAAAGGAGCCACAGAAGTCCGTGTTGGGAAATTATTTGGCATGGAGTACCCACGCACATAAATATGAAGGACAGTTAAGAAGGTGAAAAACATGTTTGGCCAATAGTGCATCATTGAACAGAAGAAGATTCTGGAATCCCATCCCTCCCTCCGACATGGGTTTTGTGGAGTTTCTCCCAGTCCAACCATTGGGGTCGATTTCTGCCATCATTTTTCCCCCACTAGAAGTTGGCAGTATGTGAATGGATCAGGTTGACAATGGCCGTCGGGAGCTTAATCGTCGACATGAAGTATCTGGGGATAGACTGAATGATAACTTTAATGAGAGTTCCTTGTCAATCATTGGAGATGCTTTTTGGGGTCCAACCTTGAATTTTTTTCTCAATCCTGTCAACCAGAGCTGTAAATATTTCTTTTTTAGGCCGTCCAATCACCATAGGGAGTCTGAGATACTTCTGGTGTTTATCGACCAAATGGATGCCTGTAGATGCACAAAGCTCAGCTCTCTTGGTAGAAGGCACCCCTACGCTGAATGATATTTCTAATTTTCTGTGGTTTATAGACTGTCGAGACGCCCACTCATATTGATAGATCGCTTGGTTGATCACCCAACATTCATTAATAGTGGATCTAGAGAAAGGGAGGAAGTCTTTAGCGAAGAAGAGATGTGATAGTTGTGGTCTCTCACAGTAGACCTTTGAACCATGAATATTCTTAGAGGATGCAACCCTGGAAATAAGGTTAGAGAAAACATCAGCCACCAAAAAGAAGAGAAAAGGGGAGAGAGGGTCTCCCTGGCATAGGCCTCGGGTTGGGGTGAATCCTCTAGTGAGCTCCCCATTGACATAGATTCTTAAAGAGACGGCCGAGATATAGTGCATTACAATTTCTGTCCATTTAGTGCAGAAGCCCATTCTCAGCATCACAGCTCTAAGGAACTGCCATTCAACTTTATCATAGGCTTTGGTCATATCCAGTTTCCAGGACATGGTTCCTCTTTTCGTAGTGGAGTGTGTTTTCATAGAGTGGAACACTTCATGGGACACAATTTCATTATCAGTAATCAGCTGCTTGGCCATGGAGGCGCTTTGGTTTTTGGTGATAATATCAGGAAGCCAAAGACGCGGCCGATTGAAAATGATTTTTTAGAAGATCTTATAAGAAACATTGCAGAGGCTAATAGGTCTAAAATCAGGGATCGCCTGAGGTTTCTTGATTTTGGGGATGAGGACGAGGACCATTTCGTTGATGGCGAAAATGCTTGTATTCCATGACCAGATGTTTTTTATCATTTTGTAGATGTCGGGATCGATGAGGTACCAATATTGTTTAAAAAAGGGGGTGAAAACCATCCTGTCTCGGGGCTTTAGTGGGGTGTATATGCATCAAAGCTAGGTGTATCTCATCATTCGTCACATCTTTTGTAAGATTCCAGTTAATCTCGTTGGTGATCACATGTTTGATGCATTCTTCCACTTTAGCAGACATGAAAGTAGTCCCCATGGAGAAGAGGTTCTAGAAATAGCCTACCAAAGCTTTGTGAATGCCACAGGTGTCAGAAACTTTGATTCCATCTGGTTGTGAAAGGCTCCTAATAGAGTTTTTTCAGTGCCTAAAAGACGCTTTCAGGTGGAAATACCTTGTATTAGTGTCTCCCTCTTTAATATGGGTGTCACGTGCTCGCATAGCCCAAAAGCATTCCTTAACACGAAGGTCCCCATCTAGCTCTTTTTGAGTGGCACCAATCTTGGAAGTGTTTCCATTGGATGGGGGTTTCTTGAGTAAGTTGGGAAACATTTTTTCAAGGACGTCACAATGCCTATCAGGTTGGTGGAATTTCTTGTTGCTCCAAGATCTCAGGCCGAAAGAAACTTGTTGGAGATTGAGGCCAACATCTTCTTGGAAACACTTCCAGCTTGATCTGACCACCTCTTCTTATTCCTGGTCATTTACCCAGAAGATCTCAAATCTGAAGGGTCTACTGAGTTGTTGATTTCGTTCTCCTTGAGAACAGTCCTTGAGAACAGTCAATGAAAATTGGGCAGTGATCCGAATAGTTATGGGCCATGTTGCCAATATGAAACATATTGAATAGATTGATCCAATTAGAAGAACCCATAAATCTATCAAGATGCTCAGTGATGCGAGTACCTTTAGTATTGCCACAGAACCATGTAAAAGGATTACCTATGAACCCCAGATCAACCAGGTTCTCCTTAGTGACCGTTTTTGAAAACTCTTGTCAGCTGGGGGGGGTTAACCATATTTTATGAATAATAGACAACTATGAATGTTAGGGGAAATAAACAACAATAGAAGAAGATATGATTGATGGGGGATGAACAAGGGTTAGCTGGAGGAATAATTAAAATTATGTAAAACAAGTTACTTCGTATGCATTTGAATCCTGTGATTATAGTAGAATAATTCATGTTGGGGGAATAAACAATATGACTAGGAGAAAAAATTTGTTCTCAACATTTTAAATATGCTTTTTTGATCTCTCATTATATTATCTACATAACAAAGGTGAGGATTAGATTTATATTGCAGTGGATAATAACTCCAATAAGTTACTATAGATTAGAAAAAGTTTCGTTATGAAAATAACAAACTTTCTAATAAAATAAAAGGAATGCTGGTCATCGATTCAACCCCAACATTAGTGGTCCTACATTGATACAAGAGAGATTCAATTGGTATTAAAATGGGTTACCTATGAAATATCCAACCACTAAGGACGTATAATTTTAATTCAGTGAAGAGAAAGGGTGTTCCTGTTGTCGATGGAAGAAATTATCATAGATGGAAGAATATGATGTAACCTTATCTTCTATATCTGGTCCTTGAAGTTAGATGTAAATCCGCAATCCCATGTTTCTTGACATAGGACATATAAATGATGTGAATATATTTTTTTTATAAAATAAACTAAACTAATAAAAAATATTTGTTACAGACAAGGAAAGTTCAATGGTCTAGGTCTTAGAGAATTAGATACATCCCATAAATCATACCAAACTATACAAAATAAAATGAAATAAATAGGAGCCTTGGAGCCTTATTCTTAATGAAATTCACATCTCAAAGTAAATCCACTAAACCTATAAGAAATAAATTAAAAACATAGGGTGAATATTTTTTTTCCTAGTAAGGGGTTTTAAAATATTCTATTAAAAATAAATTCCAAAATATATTTATAAATACATTCTAAAAACATTATTGAAATTATATAGCCCTTGAAAATATAGTAGCACCTTTGAAAATACTATAGTTCCAAAATTTTGTTAAAAAAATTCTAGTGATTTACTGAATAAATGCAATCTTCTAAAAACAAAACACTTAGGCCATTTGAAACATTAAAGGTTGTCTTGGGAATACCCACTCATTGAGGGATGTGTTCACTACTAAATTTCCTAGAATATTTTAAACGTTCAAGTTCTATATTTTATGAAAATATTGTAGCACTTATCTATGTATACGTACATTATTCACAGGGGTTTATACTTTAAAAACCACTACTGTAATGGGAGATTTTCCCCACACTTATTTACCAATGGTTTTCTTAAACCGTTGGTAAAGAAGGGCCATGACACCCTTTACCAATGGTTCTAGTGAACTGCTGGGAAAGGTTACCCCTTTACCAATGGTTCACTAGAACCGTTGGTAAATGGTGGGTTGTACACCCCTTTACCAACAGTTTTTAAAAACCATTGGTAAAACTTTACCCCAAACACACTCGACCACTCCTCTCCCCCATTCGTGAGACAGAACCCTAAATCGGCATCACTCCTCTCTCGACTTCCCCCATCCGAACCACTGAAACTCCATCCCTGTAACACCCCGAGATTTTATGAAAAATATTCTTCTGAATTTAATTAATGTCTTATGTTGAATGCTACACAAAAATGATCTTGCACAACACGCATCCCTGACTTGCCTTTCATTACACGCAATCACGACCTTTCTCAATAGCGTGTGTAGTATGCAATACCGAGTTTCACTAAACGAGATATTATTAGAATATTATTATGAACTAGCCGTTATGAATAGTAATAACCAATTTTTGAAATTTTATAAATTTTATATTTCAAAATGGACTTCATTTTTGGATTCGGAATATCGAAATTAGCTTAGGGTGAAATTTTGGTACTTTTCGGATAACTTTCATATTCTGATGAATAGTGAAAATTACAAAATTTTAATTAAACAAAACATTTTTAATCAAAATTAATAATAGTGATAAATTATTAATTTGATTGTTTTTAAAGTATATTTAAAATATATTTTTACAATTTAATACAATGTTGGTCATTGGATGTAATTTCACATTTAAACCAGACATAAACAAGTGTCAATCTTTTGATAGTTATTATCTCTTAAGAACACGCTATTTGTTTTGACGATGGGAATTAATTTTTAAATTAATTAATGCGACTGATATGTTTTGAATTTGGTAAAATAGAAATAATTTTTGAATTCATAATATCAAATATATTTTATGCCTAATTTTTTGTATTTTTCTGGAAACATTCATTTTTTTGATGAATAGTGAAACCACTAAGTTGTAGTTAAAAAACTGAATTTTTCATAAAACATAATTTTACCGCTTCTGTGAGTGAAATTTCGAAAATCCGAGAGACACGGTTAATATCAAGGACTAAAATGTGGTTCAACGAGATGAAAATAATTTTTGGTGAATAGTAACTTTTTACTTTTTTTTACCACGGTTAAAAGTAAATAGGGTAATTAAGGGTAAATATGATATTATTGTTACCCTAACACATGTCCTAATTCTATTGGATAAGTGTAATTCGGCCAAAAACAACCTTAGGAATAAAATATGACCATTTAGGCCCACTTGGATTAGATTAGGATATTTATTATTAAATTATTTAAAGAAGGGTTAAAATAGTTAAAATCAAATTTTAATAACTAAATCATTTTTAATATAGGGTTATACATAAATTAGACTATAAATATTCATTAGAAAGCTAAAAATATTTCCTACATAATGGTATTTTATTTGTAATATTTAGACATTAAATTAATTAATTTATTTATGACACAACGATGATGCAGTAATTATCTTATTAATGCAATATTGACATAATTGATGTTATAAATAACCAAATAAAGGTAATTTGAGAATTTTTATGAATTCCACTAATTTTATAGGTTAATATGAAATGTTAGTATTGATTTAATTATCTTTTATCGAACTAATCATTCTGTTATGATTTTCACAAAAATCAATTATTAAATAGTGTCAAAATTGACATAAAATAGTTTTTAAAACAAATTTTATATTATTAATTGTTATTTTATTCCTAAAAATCTATGGTTCGGCCAAATGACTTATATAAGGTTATATATATTAATAATAAACAACTTGGGGTTCGTTTGTCTTGTTTTAGTAATTTTATTAACCTTATAGTGTAAGAACACAAGAAGACGCGATAAAAGTCAAATTATTTAACTTAATGTTAAATTTAAATGATAAGGTTACAATAGGAACCCAAACTTGCCTAAATTCTATTGGATGAGAGGATTTAGACCCATCACCACCTTATCTTCGAAAGAAATCAATTTTCATCTATTTAAAACCGAATTTGGCTTTATAATAAAATAATATTTTTAGTTTTCCAAAGGAGCCCATCTCCTCCCTTATAAAAGGGCACCTCCTCCCTCTCTTCCTAACACCACTTTGATCCTTCATGCTCGGCCAACCCCTTACAAATTCTCTTCTCCACTTCCATAGAAACATCCTAGAGTTTATGGGCTTCTTCAAAGACCAATTTTAGTTCCCTAAGTGGAGGTCTCAAAGAGGCGCTTCAAAGAAAAGGTAATGTCCATTACCGATTCTTTCAACTTTATTTCTTCTTCCACTTATTCTTCTTAGGTTGTTTCATTATGAAGTAATAACATCAGTATCACAAATATACTGATATGTTATTATAAGTATGAAACAACCATATTTCACCATCTATCCATCCTATGGAAAACAAAATCACCACGCGTGTGTACGTACGGAATACCGTCTCCACGCCGTGGTGTAATCTATTTTCAACCACCACCTTACTTGGATGGGTATAATGGTGTAAATAATAACTATATATGATTATTGTAAAGTGATATTGATTCGGTAATAGTATACATACAGTCCAATAAAATTCCACGATCATGGGAACGATATCATCGCTCGTGCGTACGTACGGAATACCGTCTCCACGACGCGATGAGATTCATTATCAATGATTAACCATTCATGAATGATTATAAAGTATATATAATAAGTAATCATGAAATATATGACATAATAATGATACTAGATTGATGTATATATATATTTATTTCATCCAATTAATTCCATTCAATTCAACGAGGAAAAGAAAACAACATTCATGCGTACGTACGACCTACCGTCTCCATGAACTATGTATTTCTTTCTATTTATCGATATATTATATATATGTATATTATGAATATATATTATATATAAATCACATTTTATATTCTGGAATTAATTAATCATGATCTAATTAATCATATGAATAATTACAAGTCAAAACACGGACGACAAATGAAACGATTTTACCCAAAACACTCTTTAACATGGAATTTACAAAAGAACGGGTAATATAAAGTCATAAGTGAACCATATATGATATCATAACAATGAATATGATTCTGTAATAAGTCAATTACATTATTTAAATCATTATACAGGAGGTTTGGATACGTATGAAGCATATCAGACCTAAGGTAAGGGATAATAATTCCAATATCATTCTTATCTGAGATCGTTTATTCATAATAATTTACTGGGGTTATTGTTCTCATCCATTTCCATGTTCCCTATAAATGGTTTCATGTATGTTTAATGTCCTTTTACCCATTTTTTACTTTTACTGCATGGTATGTATGGAATATTTCTTTTACGAGGTACTTTTTGACGTTTCCAGCAAAAGTACGAGAAATTGTTTTTTTAACTTATACGGCACGAACGGATTTTTATGGTTTTATAAAGCCTTATTTTCATGTAGATTCCTCCAAAATATTTCATGACTATTTTCAACAAAATCCTTTTGTTTTAAAATTTTATGACATTTTTTGAAAAGAAAATGATTTTAAAGAAGAAAGGATATTTTCCTCAAGAATTCATTTCAAGTGTTTTATCAAAACCATTTTCCATCTAAAATGAAATTATTTCATATTTGTATGTTTCAAGTATAATGTACCTATGATTTACATGGTTTCGATTTTATTATTATGAAATGATATCCATTTCTTTTATATGGATTATGTGATGATTGGATGATGTTTATGAAACCCATTTTATTTATTGGGTTATTGTGAATGATGAATGTTTATTTTGTGGCACAAGTAAGAATGATTTCATTATGAGATGGGTGGGACCTATATCTCCCTACAATGCATTGGGTAAAGATTTATATCTCATGATATAGACATGGATGGAACGGTAAGTTAATCCGGTTCAGTATTACAGGACTGGAACGAGGAGTGAACTCGATTCAGAAAGGGACTTTGTCCACTAAGATAGTCTTGGCAGCAATGTCTTGGCTAATATGGAAATAATTACATATTCCTTATGGATGCCACAATTACATGTTTTATTCCCATTCTATTTTATCATGATTTATGTTCCATTATGATCTATGCCTTATGTACTTCAATTTTTTATGTCATTGCACAAGATTTCTATGTTTAAACATTATGTACATGTGTTTATGTTCAAATGTATATGGTATGTTTTATTTTATCCATGTTTACCCTTACTGAGAATTTGAGCTCACCCTTTTTATGTTTTCTTTTCCCCCAGGATTAAAAGAAAGATTTTAGGTAAGGAAACAAAAATGGTAAGATCTTTATGGGAGATGTTGAAGATCTTTCACCACGATTAGAAGATTATGTTCCAAGTTTCCAGAGACACTAAACTATTACGGTCCTTGTGTGTATGTTTCTGTTATGTTCTAAGTATTCCGAATAAGTAATGTAATGTCCATGTACGTCAGGATTCGAGTCTCTACAGTTGGTATCAGAGGGAGGTTTAGTCAACCTTTGAAAACTAGGATGCAAGAACTTTAGTGAGATCCCTAGAGATATTTCTAAGTTATGTCTAGGGATGTCCCTAAGGATAAGTACACATATAGGATATAGTCCTAGAACTACAGTAATGATCTTAGAATTTAACCTAAGATGTTAGATATTGAGGGTACTCCCCCTTTACTATGTTGTTTTCCCTAGCATGATTTTTTCCTCTCACACAATTCTTTTTGGGTTTTAGAAAATGGCTGGAAACAGGAAGAATCACGATAATGGAGGATATGAAGGACAATGTAATGATATTATTCCTGAGAAACCAAATGAAACGGGATTTGGAAGTCCAAACATCATTATTATTCCGAATTAGCAATCTCATAATATGATCAATAAACTCAAATTTGGTATGTTTCCTGACTCAGCTAATAAGAGAAAGATGGAGTTTCATGATGATCATAGAGGAAAGAAAGTTCAATTTCCCCTATGTAAATCACGTGGGAAGAGGCATTAGGGAGAATGTTTCAAAGGAACTAGAAGGTGTTTTTGGTGTGGAAAAGAAGGACACAAAGCTAGTAAGTGCAAAGGAAAAGGTTCAGTTAACACCATGGATGAGGATAATGGTATTGCTACGACATCAACAATGGTCAAATGTTTTAAATGTGGAATGTACGGGCATTATGAAAACCAATGCCCTAAGGGAAAGTCTTATGAATAGAATAAGTATGGTTGTATGGGTAGTATTTATGTTGTTGATGATGAGGAGACTACAAATGATATGTGAGGTGAAGGAATTGTTGAAGCTCAGTCGATGGTTTAAGAAGGTAGTAGAATGATTACATGTTTATCAAGTGTAATGTTGTATAAGTAATCTCATGGTACTATGGAATAAATAGACATCTAAGGATTGTTACACTGTTGTCTTTCCTCATGTTTTGAAAGTGTATGATTAATTGTACCAGTAACCATGAAAGGTTATTCAGATATTTTTGGAAAGTAGATGATATGCGCATAATGAAGGGATAAGGAGAAAATTAAATGTTTGATAGTATTCATGAGCTAATGACTGATATAAGGAGAAGGTTATATCATGGTTTGAGTATATAGAATTTTTGGATTTTGGTATGTGGAAAGAGTTAACTTTTGACAACATTCATGTTTTCACTAAGATTCAATGGGTATTCATTTTTCAAGAGAATACATGATTAAGGCCTTCGAATGTTTGGAATGTGACCAAAAAGACATATCTCATGATATATGGGGATCAACAATGGTATTAACATGCTAGTTGTACGAACTCTTTGGTAATCGTTTTCACTATAATATGAGATTAGACAGCATTATTTTGGATAAGCCTAAAGATTGGAATGGATTATGTTGGTCATAAGTTAGTATTGTTTAAGGATAGAAGTTTTTTCGATATTATTTATGGGATGTTATAGTAATGTAGTTTTAGAAAAAGGACAACCTGCAGGATGGGCGATAACCCATCGCGTCGGACAAGGTGTGGGAATCGAACCCACAACCGAAGTGCGACAGGCCTTTATCGCCTACCAATGGCCTACAAGAAGTCCATGTTTAGTAGAAACTAGTTTTATTATATTAATCAGTATGATATAATAAGTATAAGTCCATTTTAGGAACCATATATGATTAATCTCACTCTATATGGAATTATGTATTTTTTGATAACTGTTCTAACATTTTGTTTTAGACAGATGGAATGACCCATCATTCTATCACATGATCTGCTAACACATCACGAATGAAAAATTCAACTTTATTTCTTTAAGAGATGAAGTGGAAATTGTCCAAAGAACGACCAACGGTGAGACTGTACCAAAATCACGAAAGTATTTCTTCTAATTCCAAATTCTTCAACTTTAGAGAAATGATCTTGAAAACCAAAAATGTTTCCCTTGTGCTCTTATATCCGATGAATCATATGGTACCTTAGATCGTCACAAAGGTATGGCTTTGTGATTTTTGTCTTTTTCATATCCATGTTCTCTACCACTCTCCATCAGCACTTGATGGTTAGATTTTTCTTCCATATCCATATTTTCACCTATGTTCTCCTATGTGGAAACGCAGTGATGAGTTAATTTGGGTAACTGTTACGTTTCATACTTTAGTTTTTAAAGCCAAGTTTTGGTATTCCTTTTTACAATGTGGGTTTATATTATTGAAACTTTCGAGTAGTAAACCATTTATAACCCCGACGAATTTCGAGGGAAAAATTCATTTAAAGGGGGGTAGAATGTAACACCCCGAGATTTTATGAAAAATATTCTTTTTAATTTAATTGTCTTCTTGTTTTGTATGCTACACCAAAATGAACATGCACAGCATGCATCCCTGACTTTCCTTGCATTACACGCAATCACGACCTTCCTCGATAGCGTGTGTAGTACGCAATACCGAGTTTCACTAAACGGGGTATTATTATAAAATTATTATGAACTAGCCGTTATGAATAGTAATACCCACTTTTTGAAATTTTATAAATTTTATCTTTCAAAATGGACTTCATTTTTGGATTAGGAATATCGAAATTAGCTTAGGGTGAAATTTTGGTACTTTTCGGACACCTTTCATATTCTGATGAATAGTGAAAATTACTATATTTTAATTAAAAACAACTTTTTTAATCGAAATAATTAATAGTGATAAATTATTAATTTGAGTGGATTTAAAGTATATTTAGAATATATTTTTACAATTTAATACAATTTTGGTCATTGGATGTAATTTCACATTTAAACCAGACATAAACAAGTGTCAATCTTTTGATAGTTATTATCTCTTAAGAACACGCTATTTGTTTTGACGACGGGAATTAATTTTTAAATTAATTAATGAAACTGATATTTTTTGAATTTGGTAAAATAGACATCATTTTTGAATTCATAATATCAAATATAGCTTATTCCTAATTTTTGGTATTTTTCTGGAAACATTCATTTTTTGGATGAATAGTGAAACCACTAAGTGGTAGTTAAAAAAACTAAATTTTTCATGAAACTTAATTTTACCGCTTTTGTGAGTGAAATTTTGAAAATCCTAGAGACACATTTAATATCAAGGACTAAAATTTGGTTCAATGAGATGAAAATATTTTTTGGTGAATAGTAACTGTTTACTTTTTTTACCACGGTTAAAAGTAAATAGGGTAATTAAGGGTAAATATGATATTATTATTTCCCTAACCCATGTCCTAATTCTATTTGATAAGTTTAATTCAGCCAAAAACATCCTTAGGAATAAAATATGACCATTTAGGCCCACTTGGATTAGATTAGGACATTTATTATTAATTTATTTAAAGAAGGGTTAAAATAGTTAAAATAAAATTTTAATAAATAAATCATTTTTAATATAGGGTTATACATAAATTAGACTATAAATATTCATTAGAAAGATAAAACGATTTCCTACATAATGGTATTTTATTTGTAATTTTTATACATTAAACAAATTAATTTATTTATGACACAACAACGATGCAGTAATTATCTTATTAATGAAATATTGACATAATTGATTTTATAAATACCCAAATAAAAGTAATTTGAGACTTTTTATGAATTACACTAATTTTCTAGGTTAATATGACATGTTAGTATTGATTTAATTATCTTTTTTCTAACTAATCATTCTGTTATGATTTTTACAAAAATCAATTATTAAATAGTGTCAAAATTGACATAAAATAGTTTTTAAAACAAATATTATATTATTAATTGTTATTTTATTCCTAAAAATAAAAGGTTTGGACAAATGACTTATATACTGTTATATATATTAATAATAAACAACTTGGGGTTCGTTTGGCTTGTTTTAGTAAGTTTATTAACCTTATAGTGTAAGAACGCAAGAAGACACGGTAAAAGTCAAATTATTTAACTTAATGTTAAATCTAAATGATAATGTTAAAATAGGAACCCAAACTTGTCTAAATTCTATTGTATGAGAGGCTTTAGACCCAACCCCACCTTAGCTTCGAAATAAATCAATTTGGAGCTATTTAAAACTGAATTTGGCTTTATAATAAAATAATATTTTTAGTTTTCCAAAGGAGCCCCTCTCCTCCCTTATAAAAGGGCACCTCCTCCCTCTCTTCCTAACAGCACTTTGAGCCTTCAAGCTCGGCCAACCCCTTACAAATTCACTTCTCCACTTCCATAGAAACATCTTAGAGGTTATGGTCTTTTTCAAAGTCCAATTTTAGTTCCCTATGTGGAGGTCTCAAAGAGGCGCTTCAAAGAAGAGGTAATGTCCGTTACCGATTCTTTCAACTTTATTTCTTCTTCCACTTCTTCTTCTAAGGTTGTTTCATTATGAAGTAATAACATCAGTATCAATAATATACTGATATGTTATTATAAGTATTAAACAACCATATTTCACCATCTATACATCCTATGGAAAATGAAATCACCACGCGTGCGTACGTATGAAATACCATCTCCACGCCGTGGTGTAATCTATTTTCCACCACCACCTTACTTGGATGGGTATAATGGTGTAAATAATAACTATATATGATTATTGTAAAGTGATATTGATTCTGTAATAGTATACATACACTCCTATAAAATTCCACGATCATGGGAACGATATCATCGCTCGTGCGTACGTACTGAATACCGTCTCCACGACGCGATGAGCTTCATTCTCAATGATTAACCATTCATGAATGATTATAAAGTATATATAATAAGTCATCATGAAATATATGACATAATAATGATACTGTATTTATGTATATATATATTTATGTCATCCAATTAATTCCATTCAATTCAATGGGGAAAAGAAAACAACGTTCATGCGTAGGTACGACCTACCGTCTCCATGAACGATGTATTTATTTCCATTTATAGATCTATTATATATATGTAGATTATGAATATATATTATATATAAATCATTTTTTATATTTTGGAATTAAGTAATCATGATCTAAGTAATCATATGAATAATTACAAGTCAAAACACGGACGACAAATGAAACGATTTTACCAAAAACACTCTTTAACATGGAATTTACAAAAGAACGGGTAATATAAAGTCATAAGTGAACCATATATGATATCATAACAATGAATATGATTCTGTAATAAGTCAATGACACTATTTAAATCATTATACAGGAGGTTCGGATAGGTACGAAGCATATCGGACCTAAGGTAAGGGATAATTATTCCAATCTCATTCTTATCCGAGATTGTTTATTCGTAAGTATTTACTGGGGTTATTGTTCTCATCCATTTCCATGTTTCCTAAAAATGGTTTCATGTATGTTTAATGTCCTTTTTACCCATTTTTGACTTTTACTACATGGTATGTATGGAATCTTTCTTTTACGAGGTACTTTTTGACTTTTCCAGCAAAAGTACGAGAATAATGTTTTTTTAACTTATACGGCACGAACAGATTTTTATGGTTTTATAAAGCCTTATTTTCATGAAGCTTACTCCAAAAGATTTCATGACTATTTTCAACAAAATCCTTTTCTTTTAAAATTGTATGACATTTTTTGAAAAGAAAATTATTTTAAAGATGAAAGGATATTTTCCTCAAGAATTCATTTCAAGTGTTTTATCAAAACCATTTTCCATCTAAAATGAAATTATTTCATATGTGTATGTTTCAAGTATAATGTACCTATGATTTAAGTGGTTTCGATTTTCTTATTAGGAAATGATATCCATTTCTTTTATATGGATTATGTGATGATGAGATGATTTTTATGAAACCCATTTTATTTATTGGGTTATTGTGAATGATGTATGTTTATTTTGTGGCACAAGTAAGAATGATTTCATTATGAGATGGGTGGGACCTATATCTCCATCCAATGCATTGGGTAAAGATTTATATCTCATGATATAGACATGGCTGGAACGGTAAGTTAATCCGGTTCAGTATTACAGGATTGGAACGAGGAGTGAACTCAATTCAGAAAGGGACTTTGTCCACTAAGATAGTCTTGGCAGTAATGCCTTGGCTAATATGGGAATCATTACATATGCTTAATGGATGCCACAATTAAATGTTTTATTCCCATGCTATTTTATCATTATTTATGTTCCATTATGATCTATGCCTTATGTAATTCAATGTATTATGTAATTGCATAAGATTTCTATGTTTAAACATTATGTACATTTTTTTATGTTCAAATGTATATGGTATGTTTTATTTTATCCATGTGTACCCTTACTGAGCATTTGAGCTCACCATTTTTATGTTTTCTTTTCCCCCAGGATTAAAAGAAAGATCATAGGTAAGGAAACAAAAATGGTAAGATCTTTATGGGAGATGTTGAAGATCTTTCACCACGATTAGAAGATTACGTTCCAAGTTTCCAAAGACACTAAAATATTACGGTCCTTGTGTGTATGTTTCTGTTATGTAATAAGTATTTCTCAAAAGTAATGTGTAATGTCCATGTACGTCAGGCTTTGGGTCTCTACAATCCCATTCATCTCAAATCAGGTATTTTCTTATTTATACACATAAAATATTTAAGTGCTACCTTGTTTTTATTGTTATTCATCTAATATTTTAGTTTTATGTTTTCATTTTGATGCGTATATTTTTTTCTATTTTGATTTAACCTAGACTTTATCCATTCCAATCTATTTAATTAATTAAAATTATAACCCTCCATTGAAGATGAAACATCTCAAATTCATTACGGTTGGATTCCAGATTTTCTAAGTATGTGTTTTTATGCTTTTTCTTCATATTGTAATTAATTGTTACTTGGAAATTTATTTATAAGTGTTTATTAATTTTTAGAAATGTTTCTATGAATGTTTTCCTTGAAATTCCTTGTAAAATATTATTTAACCCTATTATCATTGAATTGAACAAGCCATGAATTTGATGACTATAATTTTGGCATCTTTCAAGTATTTATGAATTATTCAATTCCATGAATGTTTAGATTTATTTTCAAAGAATATTTAAAGAATGAATTGGTGAAATTGAGTCATTGTCTCGAGTTTTTATTCAAATAATGAAATAAATTGATTTGCATGAAATGAGTTGACTTGTTTAATGTTTTATAAGTATTTTTAAATGATTTAATTTGTGATATGACAATAAACCCTCTTGGAATGATTTTTTTGAAATGAGATTTCTTTGGTGATTTCAAATTAGATATTTATTCATGTGGAAATAGGTTTCAATCCCATGTTTTCAATTAATATTGAGAATTTTTAATTATAAAACATCCTTTAATGCCTTTGTGATTTTTGGAAATAAAGGATTTTTTAAAGGCTTGTTTAGAATGACATGTCAGTTTCTGGAAGGAAGTTGGTATAAATAACCTTTCTAAATATTTAATTAATTAAGGGGTTTTGAATTGAATTGAAGATTTTTTACCACTCAATTGGGACTTTATGAAGATCCTCAATTGTAACAATTCATTAATGTAACTTACTCAATTCATGTAATTACAATTGATGGATGTTGAAAATGGGATTATTCGCATTGATGGAAATTGGGGTGAGATTGAGATATGATTTGAGTTATGAATAAAATGATTGATATTGATAGGGATACTCATTGTGATCCTCATAACTTCATTATCTTACTCACCTATTTTGACTAGTCATGGTGAGTTAGATAGTTATATGGGAAAATCTAGATTTATGATTCACTAGTGGACTCATACCTCATCTAGTGGAATCCACTACTGGAAATCTGGGATTTTCCAACGCTCCTATACCAATGGTTCATCAAAACAGTTGGTATAGGTTTCCTTTACCAATGGTTTCATAAAAACATTGGTAAAGGCAGACATAGGTGATGATTTCCCAATGGTTTTATGAAAACTGTTGGGAAATAATTCCCTTTATCGTTTACTTAAATGTATTTTCTATTAAAATCAATCCTATTGAATTGTTTATGAAAAAATGACATATATAAATTCTTTTTATAGAATGGAAAGAAGTTGGATGTATGAAACCAATCGGATATCATGTGATTTTCCAAACAATTTGGAGAGCTTTATAGATTTTTTATTTCACAATGCTTCAGATAGTGGTCGCATACACTGCCCTTGTTCCAGTTATGCTGGTAGACCTTGGTTGAGCCAGGAAGAAGTTAGCTAACACATAACGAAATATGTTTTTCAAGAAAACTACTTTGTGTGGTATCACAATGGGTAGAAAATGAAATCTCAAATTGGTGATGATCAAAATGAAAGGACTGGAATGGAAAATTTGTTAGATGATCGGTTTCCGTTTATTCGTCATCCTAAAAAAGAAAAGATTTTGACTCAAGAAGGCTTTGATATGAGGAAAAATGATTCATCTAGTGAAAATAATGATATTGATATGGTGAACAAACTGAATTATGCTGCCATGACTCCAGTATATCGACAATGTGATAAAATGAAATAGTAGGAATTTTTAATCCGATTGTTTTATGGGAAAACTATGTATGGTATTTCTAGTACAACAATCGATTACATTCTTACCCTCTTGAAGGATATACTTCCAGATGATAAAGATATTCCCTCAAACCACTATATGGAATGGAAGTTAGTTGAGGAACTTGGATTTTCAAGAAACAAAAGTAATGCTTTCCCGAAAGATTGTAGTTTATTCTGGGAGGAAACCGCTGAACGAAATGATTTTATAAAATGTGGCGCATCCCACTGGTTGAAAAAATATAATGGAACAACATCCCGCGTTTCAAAAAAATTAATGTGGAATTTTCCATTGATCCCCAGTCTCTATAATCCTTTTATGTCTGATGACATATCAATAAAATTGATATGGCATGATACCGAGAGAAAGAAAACTAATGATGAGTTGGTTCATCCTGCAGATGTATTTTCATTGTAGAGATTTGATGCTCGACATCCTGATTTTGCAGCTGATGTGTGTAATGTGGGGACGGGTCTTTTATGCGATGGTTTTAATCCATTTGGGAAGATTCTTACTTTTCACATCACATGGCCAGTTTTTATACACATTTATAATCTTCCCCCATGGTTGTGTGTGAAAAAACCTTTCACTTTCATGAGTATACTCATATCTGGCCCTACTAATCCGTACATTGATATTGATGTATACATGAAAACTTTAATAAAAGAGTTGAAACTTCATTGGGATGTGGGTGTCCGCACATACGATGCATGTTCGAAAGATATATTTCAGACGCGTGTTGTGTTTATGTCGACGATCAATGATTTTCCAGCTTATGGAATGATGTCTGGATGGAGCATGAAGGGAAAACTATCATGTCCAGTTTTTATGAAGAATACACGATCCAAAATATGAAAACATCATTGTAGTTTCAGTTTTATGGGACATCGACGATTCTTGCCAAAGGATCATCCATATAGAATGAATCATCGATGATTTGATAATACCATAGACACTAATGATCCACCTCAGCGTATGTCTGGAACTGACGTGCTTAATGAATTGAAAGATTTCAGTTTTTCATTCGGGAAGGGTCAAATGAAATCTAGAAAGAGAAATAATGTTTCCACTGAAACCTGTTACAATTGGAAGAAGATGAGTATCTTTTTTGATTTGCCTTATTGGTCAACATTTAAAGTGCAAATAACAACTAGCATACAGAAAACCAACCAAAAGCATTCAGATTGTGTTGATACTTTAGCACAACAATACATGGGTCATATGTTACATGTACGAGTCAACCCTGCCTCAATCCGAGGCACGGTTTTGCTGGCACCACAAGTGTCTTTCTTTTGTTGAAAATGGACATCATTTCAAGTGAAAACAACAACTGACATACGGAAAACTGAACAAACGCGTTTAGAATGTGTTGATTCTTAGGAAAACGATGCATGAGTCATATGTGACATGTACGAGTCAAACCTATCTCAATCCAAGACGCGGTATGGCTGGCACCACTCAATGTGTCTATCATTAGTTTAAAATGGACTTCAGGTTAAGTGAAAACTACAACTGACATACGAAAAACCGACCAAACACACTTGGATTCTATTGAAACATTAGGAAAACGTTCCATGAGTCATTTGTGATGTTTATGAGTCAACTATACCTCAATAAGAGGCCCAGTGTGGCCGGACCACTCATAGTGTCTCAGGATTATTTGAAATGGACAACATTTTAAGTGAAAAAAACAACTAGTATACGGAAAACTGACCAAACAAATTCAAATTGTGTTTATACATTAGAAAAACAATAAATGGGTCATATGTGACGTGTACGAGTCAACCCCACCTCAATCTGAGCCACTTTGTTTCTCGCACCACTCAAAGTGTCTTTCTTTTGTTTAAAATGGACAACATTTTAAGTGAAAACAACAACTGACATACGAAAAACTGACCAAACACATTTGGAAGGTTTTGATGCTTTATAAAAATGATGCATGAGTCATATGTGACATGTACGAGTCAACCCCATCTCAATCCAAGACATGGAGTGGCCTGCACCACTCGAAGTGTCTCTCTATAGGTTAAAATGGACTTCATTTTAATTGAAAACAACAACCGGCATACGGTAAACTGACCAAAAGCATTCAGATTTTGTTGAAAATTTTGGACAACGATCCATGGGTCATATGTGACGTGTATGAGTCAACCGTGTCTCAATCCAAGTCACAGTGTGGCTGGCACCACCCTAAGTGTCTCTTTTGTTTAAACTGGACAACATTTTAAGTACATACAGAAAACCGACCAACAGATTCTGATTGTGTTGATACTTTAGAAAAAAGATCCATGGTTCATATGTGACATGTAAGAGTCAACCCCTACTCAATCCTAGGTGAGGTGTGACCGGCACCACTCAAAGTGTATCACTTTTGTTTAAAATGGACTTAATTTTATGTGAAAATAGCAACTGACATACGAACCGACCAAATGCATTCAGAATGTGTAGTTTATTTAGGAAAATGATCCATGAGTCATATGTGATGTGTAAGTGTCAACCCCGACTCAATACGAGACCTGGTGTGGCCGACACCACTAAAAGTGTCTCTCTTCTGTTTCAAAAGGACATCATTTTAAGTGAAAACAACAACTGACATACAGAAAATCAACCAAAAACATTTGGATTCCATTGAAACTTTAGTTCAACGATCCATGAGTTATATGTGATGTGTAAAAGTCAACCCAGCCTCAATATGAGGCACGGTGTGGCTGACACCACTTGAACTGTCTCTCAATAGTTTAAAATGGACAACATTTTAAGTGAAAACAAAAGCTGACATACGGAAAACCAACCAAACACATTCAGATTCTGTTGAAACTTTAGTAAAAAGTTACATGAGTCAATTGTGATGTGTACGAGTCATCCCCACCATAATCTGAGCCTGTTGTGGCCGGAACCACTCAATGTGTCTCAGGTTTATTTGAAATGGACATCATTTTAAGTGAAAACAACAACTGACATACAGAAAACTAACCAAACTCATTCAGATTAAATTTAATCTTTAGGACAATGATACATGGGTTATATGTGACATTTATGGGTAAACCTATCCTCAATACTAGGTGTGGAGTTGCCGAAACCACTCGAAGTGTCTCTCTATAGTTTAAAATGGACATCATTTTAATTGAAAACAACAACTGACATACGGTAAACCGACCAAATGTAATCTGATTCTGTTTAAACTTTAGGAAAATAATCCATGGGTCATATGTGACGTTTAAAATTCAACCGCGCCTCAATCTGAGTTGCAGTGTGGTCGGAATCACTCTAAGTGTCTCTCTTTTGTTTAAAATGGAAAACATTTTAAGTACATATGGAAAACTGACCAAATGGATTTTGATTGTGTTGATACATTATTAAAACTATCCATGTGTCATATATGACGTGCATGAGTCAACCCCACCTCAATCCAAGGTACAGTGTTGCCATAACCACTCAAAGTGTCTCTCTTTTGTTTAAAATTGAAAGAATTTTAAGTGAAAACAACAACTGACATACGGAAAACCATCCAAACGAATTTGGTTTCTGTTGAAACTTTAGGAAAATGATCCATGGGTCATATTTGCCATTTACGAGTCAACCCCACCTCAATACGAGGCATAGTGTATCCAAAACCACTCAAAGTGTAGCTTTTTTGTTTCAAAAGGACATCATTTTAAGTGAAAACAACAACTGACATACAGAAAACCGACCTAATGCATTCGGATTCCGTTGAAACACTAGGAAAAAAATACATGGGTCATATGTGACATGTACAAGTCATAACTGCATCAATAATAGGCATAGAGTGGCCAGCACCACTCGAAGTGTCTCAGTTTTATTTGGAATGGATAACATTTTAAGTGAAAAGTACAACTGGCATACGGAAATCCGACCAAATTTATTTTTATTTTGTTGATAGTTTAGCACAATGATCCATGGGTTATCTGTGACATGTACGATTCAACCTCGACTTAATCTGAGGCCTGATGTGGCTGACACCACTTAACGTTTCACGTTTATTTGAAATGGAAAACATTTTAATTAAAAACTATTGAAATACGGAAAACTGTCCAAATGCATTCGGAATGTGTTGAAACTTTATCACAACAATCAATACATAATATGTGACATGTACGAGTCAACCCCACCTTAATCCGAGTCATTTTGTGGCTGGCACCACTCAAAGTGTCTCAATTGTTTTTTGAAATGAACAACATTTTAAGTGACAATAAATGACATATGGAAAACCGACCAAATGATTTCGGAATATGTTGATACTTTAGGACAACAATCCATGTGTCATTTGTGATGTGTACAAGTAAACCTCGTCTCAATCCGAGGCATGGTAGGGCTGGTATCACTCCATGTGTATGTATTCTATTTAAAATGGTCATCATTTCTAGAAAAAACACATTTAAATGTGCATGTTTAAATGAATTATGTATGTTTATAATTATGTTATGAATTCTGATTTAATTATGGATGTCTATAGTTCCAGATGAATTATATGTTAAATGTGTATGAATTTTCTCTGTAAATTTATGTGTTAGTTTTTTATTGCAGGTACATTAATCAGAGAGGAGATCGGAGAATTACCTGAATGTATGGGTGAATGGATGGACACCCTGCCAGTGCTGTGCAAATTGCAGGCTACTGTGCAATTTTCATAGCATAGCCTATGCCAATGGTTTAAAACCATTGGAATAGGGTTCATTGAATGTTTTTACCAATGGTTCAAAGGGAACCGTTGGTAAAAATACATTCCCAATGTTTTTTGAAACCGTTAGGAACCATGGGAAAATGATGGTTTTCCCAACAGTTCAAGAGAAACTGTTGGGAAAAACTTTTCCCAACGGTTCCCAAAACCGTTGGGATAGGCTAATTTTTCTAACATATCCCAACGGTTCTATGTAACCCATTGGGAAAAGTTATCTCAATGACTTACTTACCAACGGTTCACCGAACCATTGTTATAAGGTATACCAACAGTTTTGTGGCCTTTCCCAACAGTTCAGAACCATTGGTAAATCCCCATTTTCTAGTAGTGATCATTGACAACATATGATAAAAAATAAATTTACTCCTATAACATAATTTAAGAAAACATTGGATATATTGGAGAAACTGAATTTCTCCACATTTCATGAATACATAGATTTTTATAAACATTCCCACATAAAACTAATTCAAAAATAATTTCCTTGATATATATGATTCAATACACATATATGAACAATTAATAATAAATAATGCTTGCATGATATGTCATGTATTATAGAATATGGTGATATCTTATACAAATCATGACATTTTAGAATGTGTATAGAATTTTTACACGTAAAATGAAAACCTTTACTTAAAAACTAACAAGTAAAATGATAACCTTACACATAAAATGTTAGTTACAAAAAACGATATCCATTTCACAGATATTTTTAGTATATGAGAAACAATTTAAAATTTAACTATAAGAAAACAATGTTTTGTTATTTTTAAATAATATATTATGAAATATATATATATATAATTAAACAATTATATATATATATTTAAATCAAAATTAAAAGGATAGATTGAAATCAATTTCAAACCATTAGATAAATAAAAATAAACAGTCCTCTTGTTTAAAATGATAATCTTAAAAGTAAATTTAAATTCATAAAAAAATTTAAATAGGAAGATATATATACATTTATATATTTTGTATACATAAATTGATAATTTGAATTGAAAATAAACCCTTTAAAAACTGTGAACATAATTTGATTAAATAAACTACAAAAATTCCCTTACATTTATAAAATTTATAAAATAGATAGATAGATAGTTTAATACATGCATATATGTAAGTGTATATAACTTTAATATTGAACATAAAATTATAAAAATAAATTAAACTGTTACATGATTTTATAAAATTTATAAGAATATATAAATTTTAAAACATATATCCCTTACATAATAAGTAATGAAAATAATTTAGGATAGTTAGATAGATATAAATATGTATATGTATATGTATTTAAAAATTAAACATATATTGGTAATAATTAAATCAAAACATTAACCAGATTGAAGATGAAGCTATTGGACAGCAAGCAAGGAGGGAAAGAAAAGAGGGTATATTTTCAGGTGTTTTAAAGCATGCAACTGAGGGTTTAAATAATGTAACATACATTAATCATTTAAGAAAAATAACATGGTCAAGCATGGATGTTTAATAAAATCGGGGGTTTACTTAGTTTCGAACGATGATAAATTATAATATATATATAATCCATTATTCAGTTTTTAAAAGGTAAAAATTAATTTATTAAAATCATGGCTTCCTTCAGAATCCATGGAAGGAGAACCCGTTAAGGGTTTGTGTTTAATTTTAAACCCCGTCCAAATTCGTTTTTTGGGAAAAACTAAATTGAAATGGGGCTGAGGATGAGGGACACTTTGACGGTGTAGATAATTTAGGCGGCATTGATTGACTGGTATGAGTGGCGCGATATGGGTATCTAGTGAGGAAGAAAATCAGGATCTGAGGGAATGATCTAGATTGAGTGAGTTCCAATCAAATGGAAGTTATCATGGTATATGTAAAGGGGAGGATTATCATGTAAATAGAGGGATATATCAAATTTATTGCGATGCGATCAGATGGTCCTAGTGGTTTGCGACCTGAATTAGATTATCGAAACACAACTCACAGATGTTGTTTCCCCAAAACGAACGCATACCCCTCAAACCAGGTTTTTTTTTATTTATTAATTATTTATTAATTTATTATAATTTATTTAATCAAAGAAATATAAATTTTTTTCATTTTTATATAATTAAAAAATATATATAATTTCACATTTTTGACATTAAATTACCTTTAACAAAAACATAGTTTTTTATTTTATTATAATTTTTTTTGTTAAAATTAATTTTTATAAATTAAAATATTTATATAAATCATAATTCCAACATTGAAAAAAGTAAAATTATTTTTAGTTGTTTTGTAATGATTATTTTAGAACATATTTTTTTTCAAGAAAAGTATTCATAATAATTTTATAATCTTCAAATAAGATATTTATTTAACAAAAAAAATAATCAAACAAATATATTTATAATTGAAAATTATTTTAAAATTAAATTGTATTTATAAAAGTAATTTTAATGTAAGATCAAGTCATATTTTCTAAAAATATTAATTTATTCAAAAATATATTGGCATTTGATTTGAAAATATAAATTTCATAAAACAAAATTAAACAAAGTAGTAGTTCATCATATATAATAAATTTGATATAATGCAAACCAAAATAATGAATTTTTATTTTGATAAAATCACTTAATTTTAGGAAATATATATACTAAATTTATTACTTTTAATTATAATTCAATTGTTAATTACATATAAATTCTGGGATGTAACATCCCCCACCTAAAAGAATTTCACCCTCCCAATTCATTCATCATACTTCGGAAAATTTTGAATTTTCATCTCCAGAATTAGAAAAAACTAGAATGGATGAACTTCTATACTCAACCACTTAAATTTTTCACAAATGACAACATTTAATCTCCAAAGTTATCTAGGTCATTTCTCTGATACCAACTATAAATCCCCAATCCCATTCTCCTAGACCCAGTATATATAAATTCTATGTATATATATTTTTATAAAATAAATTGGACAAATACGTAGCATTTAGTACATCCATGGATCTTTCATCGGTCCAGGTTTTGGAGAATTGGATACATGATATAGGACTTAAAAAGTTGTACAAAATGAAGAGAAATAAATTAGAGACTTTGAGTGTGATACTTCCTCAATGAAACACACATCTCAAATAAAATCCACTAAACCTGTGGGAAGTCAATTAAAAACATAGGGCGAGAAATTATATTTCCAATTAAGGTGTTTTAAAATCTTTAATAAATATTGTTAAAATATTATTTTTAAAAAGTTTTTGAAAATAAATTTAGAAAAACCTTATGAAAACATTATTGAAATTATATACGCCTTAAAAATACTATTACACCTTTGAAAATAACTATGTTATAAAAAAGATTTAAACATAATGCAGTGATTTTTAGAAAACAATATGAAAGCTTATGAAAACAAAACATTATGGCCACTTGAAACATTGAAGGCTATCTTGGTCCTACCCAGTTTTGAGTCATGGGTTCACTCCCCAATTCCATGTCATATTTAAAACATTCATGTTCTGGATTTTATGAAAATATTTTAGTCTTTGTCTATGTATATATACATTATTCACTGGGTTTTCCACTTTAAAAACATTATGAACATATGAAAAAAATATATTTACACTTATAAATTAATTTAAGAAAACTTATGATAAATTGGAGTAACTGAATTTCTCCTCTTTTCATGAATATATAAAATGTAATAAAATTTCTCACATAAAACCAATTCAAAAATAACTTCTTAGGTAAATATGATTTAATACACATAAATACAAAATTTATAAGAATTAATTCATTTATGATTTTTCATGCATTATAGATTATGTCCTTATATTATACAAATTAGGTCATTTATGAATGTATAAAGACTTTGCGCATATGAAATGATAACTTTTAATTAAAAAATAACATGTAAAATGACTACATTACACATAAAATTATAGTTACATAAAATGATGCCCATTTCACAGAGATTTTATTTATAGGAGAAACAATTTAAAATTCAACAATAACAAAACAAATTTTTATTATTGTTTAAAAATGTCTTATCAAATATATATATATATATATATATTTACATAAAAATTATATATATATATATGTGTGTGTGTGTGTGTGTGTATTAATCAAACATAAATGGATATATTGAAAGCAATTTCAAACCCTTAGTTAAATTGAAATAAACTATCATCTTGTATATAATGACAAGTTTAGAAGTAATTTTAAATTTTAAAACAAATTAAAATAGGTATACACACACACACACACACACACACACAGACACAGATATATATATATTATAAACATAAATTGAATGTTTGAAATCAAAATCAACCATTCAAAAACTTTTAAATTAATAAAATTCAGAAAAAGATATATATTGTAAAACAAATAACCCTTAAATTATAAGTTCAGAAAATAACTCAGGATAGTTAGGTAGACATATATATATATTTATATATACTTTTATATGTTTATGTCTGTAAATTTAAACATAAATTGATAAAAACTAAATCAAAACCTTACCAGGATTAATGATGAAGCTATTAGACACCAAGCATGGAGAGAAAGAAAAGAGGGTATATTTTAAGGATTTTTAAAGTGTGAAATTGAGGGATTAAATAGTATAAGATACATTAATCATTCATAAAAAAATAATGGGTCCAGCATGGAAGCTTAATCTAATAAGGGATTACTTAGTTTCAAAATATTACCAAATAATATATATATATATATATATATGCGTGTGTGTGTGTGTCTAATCAATTATTTGGTTTTTAAAGGGTAAAAATTAATATATTAAAATTGTGGATTCCTTCAAAATCCAAGGATAGATAATAATACAAGGGTTTGGGTTTAATTTTAAACCCCATTAAAGTCATTCGTTGAAAAAAAAAATGAAATTCTAAATGGGGTCGAGGATGAGGGAGAATTCAACGGGGGGATAAATTGGGTAATGTCAATCTACTAGTGTGAGCGGTTTGATAAGGGTATATAGTGAGGAAGATGACTGAGATATGAAGGAACAGTCTGGATCGAGTATAGTCTGATCAAATAACTGTAATTTATCCTGATATAAGTAAAGGGGATATTGATCGTGTAAAAGGAGGGATGACTGAGATTGAGCATGATTCGATTAGGTGATCATAGTTGTGTGCGGTCCGAATTAGATAGTCAAAATAGAACCCACAGAACACCTTTCCCAAAAATGGACACACACCCTTAAACCCAATTTTCTATTATTTATTCATTTTATTGGTTTATTATAATTTCTTTAATCCAAAAAAATTAATCTTTTAATTTTTTTATAATTATACTATATATATAAATTCAAATATTTCACAATAAATCACCTTTAACAAACATATAGTTTATTATTTTATTGTAAATTTATAAAATTAACTTATATAAATTTAAATGTTAATATAAATCATAATTCCATCATTGAAATAAAAAATACATGTTTTAGTTATTTTTAATGATTAATTTAAAACATATTATTTTCTAAATAATTATTTAGAATAATTTTATAATCTTTTAGAAAACAATATTGATTTATTAATAAAAATTAGTCAAATAAATATATTTATAATTAAATATTATTTTAAAATAAACCATGTTTATATAATCCGTTTTTATTTAATATCAAGTCTTATTACATGAAAATAATAATTTATTCAAAAATATTATGACATATTAAATAATAATAAAAATTTCATAAAACATAAATAAATAATTCAATATTTCATCATATATAATAAGGTTTATATAATACAAACCAATATAAAAAAATTTTATTTTGACAAAATCACTTAATTTAATAAAATATATTGCATAACTTTATTTATTTAAATTATAAATTTTTATTAATTACATATAAATTTATGGGTTGTTTTATTAGAGATGCTCCAATAAAAGGATTTCCTCCCAATACTGAAGTTTCTATGGTAACTTATGATAAAAGAAATTTAGATGTTGATGGAAAAACTCTGAATGACAGGTTGAGAGCTATTATAGAGAATGAATATACAAATATTATGGGGTTTCCAATGGATAAAAATATGTGGGATAATTGGAGAAGCAAATATTAAGGAAGTGATAATGTAAAGTAAGTTATGATACCAATCTAAATAAGAAGGTTTAATGATACTAAGATAGTTGATGAAGAAAATATTGATGGATGATTTAAAAGGGTTAATGAGATTTTCAGTAATATTAGAGGTTTTGGTGAGATTATAGAACATTTAACTATCATTAAAAAACTACGGGGAATCTTTCTAGATAGATTTGATGCCAAAGTGGCATCTTTATATGATTTTGAATATTTATATTTAGATGAACTTCATAATATTACATATGGTATATGAAATGATGGATAAAACTATATTTAAGAATATGGCTAATGAAAAAATTGATTTTAATACATTTTTAAAATGAATTCTCGAACATAAATAAGATGTAGAAGAATAAAATCATTCATAGGTAGAATAAAATGTATAAGACTTTAACAAATTAAATAATATCTTTTTAAGAGATAAAATTATTAAAAGTGGAAAGATAATATTTCTATTAAATGTTGGAATTATAATAATAAATTCAATTTTGGAAAACAATTTTCCAAATAAGAAGTATGAGGATGTCAGGTTGGAATAAAAATATCAGACATATTAGAAAAAATAGTGGAAAAATATAAGAAAACGTTTCATTAAAATAAGAAAAAATGTTCATTAAGAAATAGAGACTATGATGCCTCTTCATCCACTAATTAATCTTATTTTCATGTAAACTTCATTGACCATGTTAGAAAAATAAGTGATTCATTAAATAGTGATGATGTCAAAAAATAGAGAACTGAAATTTTGTGGATTCTAAAAACATTTAGATGCAGCACTTGAGAAAAATATACAACTCGAGAAGAAAAGGAATAAGTTGAATAAATATATTAAGGAAATAGAATTTAATAATAGTGAGAGAATGAAAAGTGGGGAGATATAACTCAATGTGATTGGATATCTGAAAATAAAAATTGTTGAGCTTGAGAGAAAGGTGAAAAATTAAGAAGAAACTTCATCTGGGTAGGATGATCTCAACATTATTTAAAACTAACCTTTTTAAGGAAAGTAATAAGAACATATTAATGTTATCTTAACTTAAAAAGATGGTGATTGTTCTTCAAGAATGTTAACCTATGAATGAAGAGGAATTGTATGAAGTATAAGAAATATTTATTATAAAACATTAGTTAGGAAAGATCAGAGTATAATTAACTAATTATGTTGAGGTTAAAAGTGAATTTTCTCAAGTTAGTGAGTAGAAGGGTCCACAGATTCATGTTATTTCCATTCCAAAACAATCCTAAAGTGAATATGATTCTACAAAAATATTAGGATCACAAGTGAATATTTCTGAGAAATAATATTTCACTAAGAAATAGTGGAGGTCATCAACAAAGTATCTCCCTAAAAAAGCCTCTCGTATTTTTAAAAAAGACAACAATAATAAACATGAAAGAAATTATACTATTAATCTCAAAGAATAAGATTCAGAGGGAATTGCTGATGTTGTGGATTTTCTAGTCATAAAGCATACTCATATTGTCACAACATACCCAAACCGGGAAAATTTATTAATCACATAAGAAATATAATGTGTAGAGAAGAAAAAATTATCGAAAAAAAATTTTGAGTTATAAAAGTAATTTTAGGAGGTAAAAAATGTTAATAACTCAAGAAAAACTTATGAGTTATTTAAAAAAATTGAGGAATGTAAGAAAATTTAGTAAAACAATTATCCAAAGAATGTTGATCAGGGAATGAAATATTTTTTAGTGATTTGGATTGATTTTATGGCTATGTATTGAAATAATTAGGAATCCAAAAAATATGATAAGGAAATAAGGGAATAAAAATATTAAAAACATTGTGAATGAAATTGATAATAAATTTCCAATAGATAGTTGTTTGAAAATTCCGTAAAATGAAAGAGGTTTGAACTACATGATAATTTTACCAAAAAAATATTAATATATTCCTATCATAAGAAGAATGCATGTATAATATGTTAAAAAAATTATATAATAATGATTTTATAAAATAAGAAGATAATATGAAAGGTTCATATAAATATTGAATAAATGGGAATAAACCAATTAAAAAATTTGTGGTGGCTAATCACATGATAGAAATAACATATAATGAAAAATCTAGGAAGAATATGATGAATTTGAGACCAAGAGAATATTCAAAGTCCAATCATTACTTAAAAGAAATAATGAGGTTCCACCTTATTCCCAATATACTAATTATTTATTATAATTTATGGAGAATTAAATGATAATAAGTAAGTAATTTTACTGAGTTTCATATAAGTTCAACAATAAGTTTGAGAAAAATATCATGGAACATTGTTACTACCATGATGAAGAAAGTTGTCCTATCCTTGAGGGGGAGAAAATCTGAATATGAGGTATGAGTATCAAAATTTTCTTAAAAAAAGTAGGGTTGATAAGAAAGTGGAAATGTTGGGGAAGTGGTGTTTATACAATTGAAATATTTTTATATGATTTTTACTCTTAATGAACTTAATCATATTTCACTGGATATACAAAGTATTTTATGAAATTAGTGTAATGGAAAACATTGATAACATTGATTATAACATCTTATTTTCTACACCGTGTTCGCCCTTGTAGACCAAGAGTTTTTTAGTTAAAGGATCTTTCTTAAGAAAAACATGTAATGATGTTTTTCTCTTAATAAAACTTCTCAAAATTCTAAGATAAATAAAGACAAGTTGGTCTAGATCCTTTAAATTTTATGTTGAATAAGGAATAAAAGTACAGTAGGGGGAGAATAAGATTAAAAAAATTGTATATAGAGAAGTTATGAATCACACATATTGAATTTCAAGATGATTGTTGTTTTTATGTGAGTATTGAAAGCAAAATAAATTGTGAGATTATTTTCAAAATGTTTATTTGGTTAATTTTTTTTAATATGTCAATATTAGTTTGTAGTGAAAGTTACATATGATATTTGGACAAGTTTTTGAGAAGTGAATATAGGAAATATCATTAAGGTGTGTAAAAAAGTATACTTTATTCCCTTCTCATAAACTTCTCAAAATTGTTTAAGTAACTCTCACTCAAAACACATGTTTAAATGTTGAGAAAAAATATGACCAAAGACATTATGGCATAAAAATATCCCCTACATGTTTTTTTCAATAACTATATAAAAACATCACACTTATATAAAGTCAATATGTGTGGTCAATAATTTATTTCCATATTATGTGAATTAAATAACTCTCCTTAAGGTGTGTAAACAAGATTACATAACTATGTTAGGATAATTTTCTAACAAAGGCACATGATGATATGTTGTAAAAAAATTACTAACATCA
The DNA here is from genome assembly GCA_963277665.1 of Viscum album. Lineage (NCBI taxonomy): Eukaryota > Viridiplantae > Streptophyta > Magnoliopsida > Santalales > Viscaceae > Viscum > Viscum album. The sequence goes on from OY728130.1 coordinate 412,836,565, forward strand.
TTAATTTTATCATGATACAAGATTTTGTTCAAAAAATGAGTTTGAGGTTACTCAATGAACTTCATCAGACATACTGTTCTAGAAATAGATCTATGGATGGATCCACAATAAATTTCCAGATAGAGATTTATAAGAAAAATTATTTTTTTACTAGGTATTGGAAACCAGAAACATTTCAACATATAAAGAGTTCCAAACATAATACTCTAGATGGAATAGACACATAGTGAGTAGATAGATAATTTTTAGAAGTCCAGTGGCTAAAGAAAACTAGATATTTTCATATGAAGAAACATAAATTATGTATTGTATGAGGAGTTTGTTATAATATTACAATATCAAGAGAAAATAAAAATATCAATATGAAATTATTAGAGAAATGTTTTTATAAAGTTTTATAATGTTATCATATACACATAAAAATGTTATCGAAAATATAGATGGGGGAGTTATTATCCGATGTACATATAGGTTACACATTTTTAGTTTTAGTTTTGTGGGGAGAAAGAAAAGTGATGAAAACTGAGGATATATTTTTTAATCTATCAAAAGAAGGAAAGATTCAAGACATTAGTAATCTAATAAGAGAACTATACGGAGATGTCTATAAGGTTATAATGGCTGAAGCTCCATCAAAAAGACACCTGAAATATCCAAGGGATAAAATATCATGGAGTTCATAAATGGATAAATAAGAAGTCCATTGGATGGAAAGGCATCATAACAAATCAAAATTCAATTGGATGGATGATCATAAGATAAATGTTTCATATTAAGATCACCAAATAGAGAGTTGTATGAAGATCCACTAGATGGAGATATGATATGTCACCAGAAGAACATATACTGAGTACATCAGTTAGAGGTTTCCTAATACAGGGAAATAAAATGAAGGTGTGTGTGGGTGATTCCATCAAAATAGTATTTTTTAGTTTGTAACATAAGATAGAGAATTACTAATGAATAAAATAGACATTCATACATTGGATAAAATAGATATAAGGATACTTACATAAACAATGTAAAGTCTTTAACAATGTGATGGTGCAAAGATGCATGATCAATGTTTTTAATCATTCTAGGTTTAAGGAAATTTGGTTGAGTTCCTTGAAATATGAGATTAAATAAGTATTATAAAGGTTTGAGATACAATGTTTTCAAAACGATTAAATTATATTTTAGAATACTTTCAAGATATTAAGAAGAGTCCACTGAATTTTAGTTGAGTGGGAAAATAAAAATGAGTTCATACCTTTTATACTCTAAGAGAACCTATGTAATGGTGGTGAAATGTATGATTGTACTTAACAATATTCACCCATATGAAATGGATAAAACACTTATGTTTTTTGTGGAATATAGAGTTTCCATTCAATTTAAAATTCATGTTAAAAAAGATCTATCAAACTGAGTTCCATTGGATGGATGAGAAAAAAACCGGGCAAACAATTATGTTCATACCCAGTCAAAGCATAAGTTCACTAGTTCAATTATTCTTCATTAGATAGAGAAGTTTCATAATAAGACCAACAAATAGAATTGGATCATAAAAAACAAACAAGGAAAAATTATAGTTAGTTAAGGAAAATTAGATGGTGAGATAAAAGAAAAAACCACCAGATAGGGGAAAATCATACAGATTCATGAGACTTACATCTTATAAGGTTGTTGTTGAAAAAATTTCTTAAATTTTAATATTGAGTACATCAATGTCTTCAAAATATTAGTAGTAAGTTTCAAGACCATCAATATTTAAATATAATTTTTGACGATCCTTAATATTGTACATAGGTGAAGGAGATACAAATTTCTTGCAGGGGAAGATGATATAATCCTAAAACAGATTAAAAAATAGGAAGAAAGATATTGTAACTGGGGTGTATAACCGATTAATAAAATGATTTTCAGTTGGGGGTATAACTAGTTGTGAAGAAATAGGATACAGTTCAGATAGTTGGGGGTATAACCAACCAAAAAATAAGATCATATTACTGGTGGTAGAGCTAGGTCTAGATGAAAGAATGAGTACTGGGGTGTAGATCTAGTCTCTACTAGTGCCTTGGTTGTCCTATGAATATAGTAATAAAATTCATGAATGGGGAATAACCAAAATGTATAATAGTAGGCCTTTATATTGAACCTTGTAAATATCATGTACCTATATCTCTTTATATTTCATGCATACAAAATGTGATTTTGAGATTTATATTTGAAAGTATAATAACTTCAACATGGTATCAAAGGACAAGAAATGTTACAATGTTATTAAACATTCATATAAAAAACAATTAAAAGTGATCATTGTTTTAATCTTCTTAGTGATCCTATATTAAACCAGGGGAATTTCATTTACAATTTTCAAACTAAGGGAATATGATATTCTTTTGAATTCTAAATTTGATACCACAAAACAAACATATATACAATAAATTATGATATAATATAAAAACATCATATGAATATTAGATTTAGGGAATATATTTATCACTTTCTACCTAGAATTCACAAATAACAAAAAAACTAGGCTCTAATACCATATTATAATAGACTAACCTAGGATAACCATCCCATGTGTCCAAGATGGACCTCTAAAAGGGCCAAAGTGAACTCCCAATATCCATGGAACGAAAAAAATGGTTAGGGAATGAACTCTACACAACAGTGAAAAAATTTATTCTGGTGAAACATAACTAAATGGAACCCCAACCAAAGGTTTGACATGACCATTTCATATGATGAGATTCCAAACACTGAAAATAAGTAGTTTTTAAATATAGAATCAACTAAATATGGCACTAAATCAGTTAAATAACTTCTATAAATATCAATAGGTGAACAAAAACATTACAATAACCAACATACTTTGAATACAATACCACACCACATGAGACAACCAAAATATAAATGAAATAAGTGACAGTAAGAGTTGAAGTATGATATATGTAGACATACATATGGTACACTGATACATAACTAAAATAAGAAAAAATATACAACCTAGATCTATATTTTATGAAAGATATACTTTTCATTCCACCTCAATCATACCCTAAGTATCCTTGTGGACTATACAAACACACCTCAGGGGGGGTGAATCAAGTGTTGTGAATATGTTTTTATTAAAAATGTTGTATTTTTATATTTCAAGTTAAAAATGTATAGATATTATTCTCTTTTAATCAGTATAAAAAGACTACATGAAATGTATAAAATATAAACATGAACAAAATTTAATAGTTTTACAATATTTTTATCCCTGATGTGGTAAAACTAATTGTTTCTTTATAAATTTTAGCTGAGTCATAAATTTTCAAATATAATAAAATCACACATTATAATGGTTGTTCAAGGATCATCATGGAAATTATTACACCATATTATATAGGTTGGGACACTATATTACATAGGTAATAATACTAAACTATATTACACTGGTGAAGATATATTTATAATACTTTCCATAGTCATTAGCTCCTACTGGTTAAATTTTTTCATTCCACCATTGATGTATATCAAAAACAAAATATAGGGATTTCACATCATACATAAAGATGATCTATATCCTCAAAAAAAAGTGACTTTGAATTCAAGATAATAAATAAAAACACCTCTTGTTACTTGGCCTCTAAAACTATATACGACTTCCAGTTCTTTACAGAATTTGTAACACCATGAAATTCTAACGTAAGAACACTACATTTAATTACATGCATGTAATGCAACACCAAAAAATGAAAGGAATATAACCTCTCCAGGTTTTATGGAATATTTAACATTTTAAATAAATTTAATATATTATATATATTGCAATTCACTCAATACTATGTCAGCTTTCATCACATGAAACAATTAGTTTCATCAATGGTCTGCATTACAAACAAGATATACTTTTACCGAACAACAATATATCATCAAAATATTAATTTTTAATATAATAAAATATATACTAGCAATTAAATTAGTGTTTATTAATGGTATTAAAAATATATTAAAATATATGTTTTACACAAATATAAAATGAATTCATTGGATACCAATTAATTAAAAATGAATATAAAAACCAATTGAATATAAAGGAAATGTTTTCATGCTCACAAACGTTTTTTATCATAATAAATTAAATAAGTTTCTATTAGTAAATGATATTAATTATATATATATTTATAATATATTGAATAAAATATTCTTGATATTCATCTAATATATTTGATATGCATAAGATAATAAGAACCCCAATTTTACGCAAAAGACCTATATTTATCTAAAGGTTATTTTACCACCTTTTAACTGTGAACATACATCAGTTCCATATTTGATACTTATATACATTTTATACTATAAAATAAACATCATTTCTAAAATAGGACCATAAAAATTATCTTAGGGTGAATTTTTGGTATTTTCTGAGAAGTTTCATTTTTTGATGTATAGTGAAAAATACTGAATTTTAATTGAAAAATACTTTGTCATTTAATTTATTTATATTTATAAAATTATGTTTAAATTCATTTTTATAGTATATTTAGTTTAATTATACATAACTTATTACAATTTAGATTATTATAATCAATTTCACATTGAAATGGCCTATAAAAACATTTCAAACGTTTGAACATTTTACTTGAAAAATTGGCTTGGCTGTCCTGTATAGTGGATTAAGTTGATTTTTTTTCCAATTACGTAATTTGGATTTAGAAAAATGTATTCCATATTTATAATAAGAATAATTGATAATGGTTGATAAGGTAAACTATTTTTTTACCATAAACATTAGTGAAGGTAATTAAAATTAATTGTAGCGACTAAGAGAAAAATTTGATTAACAAGGGAGTAAACATTAAACATAAAGAACAAAATGACCTGTAAACTTATAATTTTTTTATAGCCATATTTAGTTTTTAAAATAACTTATATATGATAGGGATAATTATTGTATCAACTTTACATGAAAAAATGTGGATGTAATTGTCTCTTTTAAAAATTTACAAGAATGTCCATCCCCTTCCTATATAAAAAGGCACTAACCCCTCCAACTTGTTCACACCCTTAAATCCCTTCTTCTCATCCAAAATATTCTCCAATATTTTCCCAAATTCCCTCACCTCATTCGAGAATCCCTACTTTGTGAAAAAATAAAACAAAGAGTGTCTTTTGGTGTAAACCAAAGGGAGTTACTCCAACAAGAGGTAACATTATTCAACAAACAAATTTTCTTCATTCACTTCCAAAATCCTTAAATTATTTTTATATCTTGATTATATAATAACATAAGTATATTAAACATTATAATATGGTGTTATTGTAGTATTTTTACCTACAATTTCACACAACTCCATTGAATGTGATACACAGTCATCATTCCTATGTACAACGGACTACTACCTCACGAACCGATTACATTGTTATTCCATTTCCATATTTAAAGTTGAAAATAATCATCTATTTATTTTTTATATATGATATATATTGTATTTATAATGTATTTATGCTTCTGTAATTTTTTTATAACATTTAAATTTATGCTTCCCGTTTTTTGGGAATATGATAACTTCATTTGTGGACGTGTGGACTACCACCTCCTCAAAATGATGCAATTCATTCATGCTATACATGGAATGTATAGAGAATGGATTTAATAACCCTATGTGAAATATTTGACATACATATTATTCTTTAATTATAATATACTTATATATATCGTTTAATTTTCATTATTTTAAATATGACAAGGAAATGGAAGTAGTGTTTATGCGTACGTATGACCTACCGTCTCTATGAACAATGCTTTTCATTTCCTATATAAAAAATTTATGGATTATTCTACATAAATATATAAGGAATATATAATATATTTAAATTATTATTTACATTGTAACGCCCCAACCCCAATTACCCAGAGTCGGTGCATTATTACATAACATTGGAATGATCACAAGGAAATCATGTCCTGAACAACCGAGCAGTTTAGTATTATAAGAAACAAGATTCATATATAAGTTTAACATTACAACTTGAAAATAATTACAACACGAATTTATTCCATTAGAAGCATCCAAGCCTCTGATATTATGCCTGCAAGTCACTCATAACTAACTTCTTAGTATCCTCAGAAAATTAAACATAAGAAACGGATGAGATAAAATGCTCATTAAGGGTAGGCAATACAACAGAAGATAACATAAATATTAAGCATGGTGAATAATTGAGACCACATGGCTTTACCAAACATGAATACTTTTATGGAAGGAATATGAGTTGAGTAAATAATGATATAATAAAACATAATCATGGGTATTCTACGAGACTAATTATCACATGAACCATCAATATTATTTTCATAATGATGGAATGCATAATGTCGGACATTATGAAAGATTTTGTCAAGGCCTTAGCCAAGAAGTCTAAAATGATTAAGGCCTTGGAAAAAAAATTATATCAAATTGGGAAATGCCTCGGCCATTTCCATGTCTATTTGTCTCATGAGACCTACTGATGCATAGAGGATTTATAGCGGGCTCCACCCGTAACTTACTATGTCCAATACATTCCTCATATGAAAAGGTTGAAATATAACATAATCATTTGTATTAAAACAAGCATACGAAATGTCAATACTTTATCCATAAACCATGAATGGTGTAAAAATAACACATCCACAATCAAACATATCACAAAACCTTCAATACAATTTTAAAGTTTTGTATCCTAACAAATAAACTTCAAATAATCTTAAAAACCATCAAAGGACGTTGACATAGATTAAATCAAAAACTTTTTTAGAGAAATATATATTTCTATTTTGAAATCATTTAAGTGTCACATAATTATAATGAAAAAATTTATTTTTAAAATATTCTTATAATATTGTAAGGGAAGCTTCGACGATGTTATAACGGTGGAAAATAGCCGCACCTACCTTATAAGTTAAAAAAAGACATTCTTACCGTAATTTTGTCGAAAAGGTTATAAAGGACCTTGTTTGGAAAACAACCGAATGATTCCATTATAAAAATCTTATAAAATTAAAATAAGGTATAAATGACTTTATCCCATAGTATATAAAATATTAATAATGTTTTGAAATACATTTTTAAGAAACATGGATGTCGATGATAAAGAGGTCCCAGTAGATACTTACGTAAAAACAACCTCAGATAATAAAGAGATTGTGAATTTAACACTTACCTTGTACTTTTACTTGGTCTAGGGTAGTTTAACATCTCTTATAATGGTGAAATAATTGGTATTAAATTATAAAATAATATTATACATTAATATGATATCATTTATGATCTTTTAACATTGCTTTGTTAAAAATTTCTTAGTATTATCGTTGTTTCGGGTGTTAATCGATTCATTTTCCTCTGTATTATTTTTTATGTGAGTCATATTTGTTATGTATGAGATGTATTTTATTCATTTCCACAATTATATCAAGTTTTTAAATATTATTTTTAATCTTCAAATGAAAATTAGTCTTGAATGGATATGATGAGGAATGAATCTAATTGCATTCATGGAGACGGTAATCTGTACGTACGTACGAGTGACAATTGTATTCTTTTGATATTAAAATAATATATAATTGGATGGTATATCATATATAGATAATCATTATCATGTTATATTTATTATTTACATCAATTACATTTCATTATTATACCCATCCAAATAATAATGTATTGAATAACAATTAATCCACGACGTGGAGATGGTAAGCCGTACGTACGCACGTATGATGACATGTCATTAAAATGATTGATAGAATAATGAGTATGGTTCTACCATATTTATAATAACATCAAAATATATAGAATATACTAGAGTTATTATTTTAGAATGGAAACAACAAAGAAAGAGGATGTGGAAGAAGAAAGGAACTTGAAAGAGGTGATGAAATATTTATCTCTTCTTCAGGTTCTTGCTTTTGATTTGATCAAAAGGTCTCCATAGGTTGGATTTATGACTAAATGAAGGCTTATTGGATAAAGGGAGGACAATTGAGAGTGTATTTGGGTAGGGGTTGTCTTATCCAAATCGCTTTGAAGGTGTGAATTAGAGATAAGGGGGAGTGCCATTTTATAAGAGGGGTGAGGGGCACCTTAGGAAAATCTAGAAATATTATTTTATAATAAACTAATATTCAGTTTATATTTGCTCCAAAATTTATTATTTAAATGATACAGTTATTATGGCTCTAAAACCGCTCAACCAATAGGTTTTAGATAGGTATGGGTCACTATATTAACCTTATCGTTTAGATTTAACTCTTAGTTAAATAGTTTGACATTTACCATGTATCTTTGTATTTGTATACTATATGGTTAATAAAATTACTATATACTTCCAATAGAATTACAAGTGGTTCATTAATGATACACCTATCATTATATAAGTATTTTGGCAGAACCTTAGATTTCTAGGAATAGAATATCAATTAATAATATAATATTTGTTTTAAAAAATCTTTTATGTCAATTTCAACACTATTTGGTATTTTGTTTTTACTAAATACATAACAACATTATTAATTCAAAATAAATTTTTCTAATCAATCCTAAAATTTCTAATTAACCTAGAAAATTAGTTTATGGCATCAAAACGTTCAAATTATATTTATTTTAACATCTATAATACCATTTATCTAATTCTTTCATTAATAAGGAAAATACTGCATCATCATTATGTCCAAAATAAATATATTTATTTTATGTCTAAAAATTATAAATAAAATATAATAAGGTAGTAAATTGTTTCATAATTCTATGGAATATTTATAGTTGAATAGATAAATTATATAACCACATATAAAAATTGTTTTACTAAAAGATATTTGCTTTGGTTATTTTTGTCTCTACTTTAAATTATTTAATATATAATGTCATTATCACTTCCAAGTGGCACCATGGGGTCCCAAAATCGACCCAAAGATGACCATGGACAGACATGTATCAGATTATAGGTTTAAGACATGTGTTAGGATAATTTAATATTATTATAATATTATTTTGTTACCTTATTAACCGGATTTACCTCTTTAACCACGGTAAATAAAATATTTACTGAGGTAAATATTCCTAATGAATAAAAATAAATTTTACATAGTTACATAATTTGGACCTCATGATTAAAAATATGGAATCAATTTTTCTAAATTCAAAACATAGAAGTGGTAGAAATTAATTTAAAATTAATTTCCGTGGTCAAAACAAAAAGCGTGTTTTTAGAAAACCATAACTATCAAACGATTGACACTTACTTATGTCCAGTTTAAATGTGAAATTACATCCAATGAAAAAAATTGTATTAAATGGTAAAAATATAATCTAAGTATACATAAAAACCACTCAATAGTATAATTTAGCAATATAAATTATTTTTATTAAAAAATTTGTTTTTAATTAAAATTTAGTATTTCTCACTATTCATCAAAAACAGTTTGTTATCAGAAAAATACCAAAAATTCACCCTAAGCTAATTTCGATATTCTGAACCCAAAAATGAAGTCCATTTTGAAAGTTAAAATTGATCAAATTTAAAAAAAGTGGTTATTAATATTCATAACGGCTAGTTTGATTGGTCGTGATGTGTTAGAATCTCGAAGTTGTGTACAATGCAAGTTATTGCATTATTCAAAGGGAAAATTACCATGGAAGCTTGGGGTGTTACATTCTCCCCTCCTTCAAATAATTTCATCCTAGAAATTTATATAATATTACTATATAAAAAGACTTGGGTGGTTCTTCATAATAAGTTCCTCGAGTTCCCACATTGTCTCTTCCATTTTATGGTTTCTCCAAAGAACTTTTACCAGACGAGTCGTTCGATTTCAAAGCACTTGTTCTCTTTTATCAAGAACCTTGATAGTCTATTAGAAATAAGACAAATCAGGTTCTAGTTATAATTCCTCATAGACGAGTACATTCATTGGGTCTAGCATGTATTATCTCAACAGTGATACGTAGAACACATCGTGAACTTTGGAGAGACTTGGCGGCATTGCCAAACAGTATGCTACTTCCACAATTCATTCTAGAATTTCAAAATGTCCGATGTAACTGGGAATCAATTTTCCCTTCTTACCAAAATGTATAACACCCTTCCATGGAGATACCTTCAAGAAAACATGATCTCTTATCTGAAATTCCAAACCCTTCCTTCGGTTATCGGCATAGCTCTTCTACCTACTTTGAGCTTTTTTGATGTGGTTTTTGATTACTTTCACATTTTCCATTTTTTCCTCTACATGTTATTGGCCTATGAGTTTTCATTCACCAACATCATCCCAGCAGGTTGGTGTGCGACATCTCTTTCCATATAATGCTTCATATGGTGTCATCTGAATACATGAATGGAAGCTATTATTATAGGAAAATTCCACCAGAGGTAAATATTGATCCCACATACCTTGAAAGACAAGTGAGCATGATCTCAACATCTCTTTTAAGGTTTGAATAGTCTGTTCTGACTGTCCATTAGTTTGAGGGTGGTAGTCAGTGCTCCAACGAAGTTCAGTATCTAGGGATTTCTGAAGACTTTTCCAGAATCTTGATGGAAAACAGGGATCACGATCCGTAACAATCGACAAGGGTACTCCGTGAAGTCTCAAAACATCATTAATATATATTCATTCTAGATGTTCAAGTGGTAAATCTTCTCTTATAGCAAGAAAATATGCTGACTTGGTAGGACGATCAACAATGACCCATATTTTATCGTTCCTTCTTGGAGTCTTTGGTAGTTTCAAGAAAAAGTCCATCGTAATATTATCCCATTTCCACTCAGGTACAAGAAGAGTTGTTTAACTCAACCAGGCTGTTTCATTCCAACTATCACTTGTTGAAAAACCATACATCTTGACACAAAATCCACAATCTCCCTCTTCATGTTGTACCACCAAAAATGTTCCTACAAATCCCTAACATCTTGGAACTGCTAGGGTGTATAGAGAAATTAGAAATATGAGAATCATCCAACAATTCCCTTTTTAGATCAGGTATACCAGGAACACAATGTCTCTTCCCAAATTTCAAAATTTCATCTTCAAACCCAAAGTCACTCAATCACCCATCATTCACAATTTTATTTTTCTTTTGAAACTCCTCATCATGTGGTTGAGAAATTTTTATCATTTCTAATAAAGATGGTTTGACAACCATTTGAAAAAGTATTGATGATCTACCTTCCATGGTTATTCCCATATCCATCATTACTATATCCATGAGAATAGGATCCCTTTCAACTCTCCTCTTGTTCAAAACTCCATGATCTTTTCTTCTCAAAGCATCAGCCACCTTATTTTCCTTCCCTGGGTGGTAGTGTATCATGCAAAAATAATCCTTGAGTAGTTCAAGCCATCGTCTTTGCCTCATGTTGAGCTCTTTGTGTGAGAAAATATACTTCAAACTCTTGTGATCGGTATATATCTCACATTTTTCACCGTAGTGATAATGTCTCCATATCTCCAAATTATAGATTACAGCGGCTAACTCAAGATCATGTTTAGGATTGTTTTTATCATGAATTTTTAGCTGTTGTGGTGCATTGGAAATAACCCCATCATTCTTCATAATGATACAACTAAGTCCTTTCTTTGATGCATCACTATAAATAAGAAACCCAACATTCCTTGATGTTAGAGTAAATATAGGAGAATTGACTAATCTTCTATTCAGTTATTCAAAACATTATTCACACTACATTGTCCAAAAAAATTAACTTCTTTACGTGTGACCTTGGTTAATGGGTTAGCCAATCGGGCAAAATTCTGAACAAAGCACCGATAATAACCTACTAAACCAGTAAAACTGCATACCTCAGTTATACTCATTGGTGATGGCAAATCTTGGATTGCTCTTGTCTTATAAGGATCAACAGAGATTCCATCCTTAGAGACAATATGTCCAAGAAAAGAAATCTCTTGAAGCCATAATTCACACTTTCTAAACTTTCCATATAATTCATGTCTTCTAAGAGTCTTTAGAATAATGCGCAAGTGAATTTCATGATCTTCATAGATTTTGGAGTATACCAATATATCATCAATAAATACCACTGCAAAGTCATTAAGATATTTCTTGAAAACGCTATTCATTAGATCAATGAAGACAGAGAGTGCATTAGTGAATCCAAAAGTCATTACTGTAAACTTGTAATGCCTATACCTAGTTCAAAATGTGGTTATCATAATTTCTTCCATCATCACACAAAATTTATGATATCCAGATCGATGGTCAGTATTTGAAATGTACTGATCTCCATTAAGTTTGTCGAATAAATCATCAATTCGAGGTAGGGGATACTTGTTATTTATTGTTATAGCATTGATCTCCCTATAGTCAATGTATAACCTCATAGATCCTTCTTTCTTTTTAACAAAATGGACAAGGGCTCCCCATAGAGAAAAAATAGGGAGAATAAATCCCTTATTAATCAGTTCCTCTAGTTGTTTATTTAGTTCCACTAATTCCGTAGTGGTCATTTTATAAGGGTTCTTCAATATGGGCCTTGAACCAGGAATTAAATCAATGGAAAACTCAATTTCTCGTTCTAGAGGATGTCTAGGTAAATCCTATAGAAATACATCAACAAACTCTTTCAAAATAGGTATATCCTCTATTTGAACATTCTTTTCCTCACCCACAATTATTTCATTCTCTTCGTCCCCGATAATTGAATTTAGTTGAGCTACTGGGGGTGGATCTAGATAAGAATTAGGTGGTGACGATTCTACTCTAAAGATAAGGTGTTCTTTATCATCATCATAATAATAGTAACCTCTTTCTTCTTACAATAAATTTTTTCATCATGTCCGAAATCCAATCCATAACAAGTATTATATTAAATACAATAACGGGTATGATGATGAGATTAGTAGATAAATAACATTTATAATATTATTGGGATGTGATTCACAAAACATTATAGCAATGATACTTCCATTAAGAGTTTTGACAGAAAACTCCCTTGTTACATCAAATTGGAAATATCTAATTTTCATAGAAAACTGGGAAGATATGAAGTAATGCGATGATCTAGAATCAAATACAGCACTGGCTAAACTTGAGGAAACAATTAAATTACCTGCCACCATATCTTTCGGGAATTCAACCTCAGCAGTAGTGATCGCATAAGCTTAACCTTGATCCCTTGGCCTTTTCTGAGGTAAATTTCTCTAACGATTAGAACATTCATTTTCATAATGTCTCATCTCTCTACAATTTTAGCATTGAACATTGGTAGCATCTTTCTTTCCCTTACAATCACCAGTGAGATGGCCTTTCTGTCAACATTTGTAGCATACTCCATTTACTTTTAGATAGGCACCATGATTCTTCCTTCCACAATTATCACAGGGTGGAAATTCAATTCTTCCCTTCTTCCATATTTCCTTATTTCCTTTCCTAGAGTGTTCAAAAGATCTATTCTTCTCTTACTTTTCTCTAAAGTCATAAGACTTAGATAATTTATTTTTTGTCTTGATAGCAAACGAGACAATATCTTTGTATAATGCGAAGGATTGTGATACTAATGCTTGATGGAGAAACGGTTTTACCCCATCAAAGAAATGTTCAATCTTACTCCTTGGGTTATGTATATAATCTGCAGCATGGCTCGATAACCTTGTAAAGTTAGCTTCATACTTTGCAACATTCTCATCCTTCTTTTGCCTCAGTCTTTGAAATTTTCTTTCCATATATGCTCAATGGTCATGAGGAAAGTATTTTTCTATGAAAATTTCGTTAAACTCCCTCCATTCCATATTTGATACTTCATCATATTTATTTGTGTTTTGAATCAATGACAACCATTGATCAGTATCTCTAGTGAGGCAATAAAATTCAATGAAAACTTTTTCCTTTTCGCTACTCCCCAAGGCATGGAATATTTTCTCTAAGGAATTTATCAATTGCCCAGCTACTAATGGATTTTTACCCCCATTGAATGTTGGAGGTTGTTTCCTCATGAAGCGGTCTAACATTGATCCTCCATTTTTTGGATTAGGGTGCTCCATACGGGTAAGTTTATTATTCATAACCTTTGTGAGTTTTCCCAGTATGGTGATAAGATGATCAACACTAGTAGTATAACCAACTCCTCTATAATTATCTTGAGTAGGAGGTAAATCCCAACATGGAGTGTGTGCATTGATACGGGTTACATTTCATCCACAACGCTCCATTTCTAAACAATGGCATATAATAGATTAGTTTATGAATCACAATACATAAATCCAAACTTGTAAAACACTTAACATAAATTGAACAGTTTATAGATATAATCCGTAATCATAGAAATGTTTTCTTTGAGGATATATATACTCATAAACCCTTCATAATTCTGTGTAAAGAAATTGATAATTATCATAAGAATATCCCTCAGGAGTGTTGTAACCAAGAGTGCAGCAAGGTCATTTGTGTGCACCAGTTCCCATTATAGTCTAGATCAAAGCGGTGTTTTCAGGCATTACCCCTAGGTATATCAATGCCAGATCCAGCTCTACCTTATCATATCCAGATAGTAATATATAGCTTGGAAAACTCATAAAATCTTTACAATACCAAAATTCTAGGAAGTTATTCTATACTAATCCTCAAATTATATCTTAGGGCTATGTGCTCTAATGAGAGTTTATCTAAATCTGGTTTCCAAGGTTTCTACTAAACTTCCTCTGATACCAACTGTAACACCCCAAACCCAGTTACCCAAATTCAGTGTACTATTCCATAACATTGGAATGATCACAAGGAAATTATGTCATAAAACACCCATCAGTTTAGTATTACTGGAAATAAGATTCATACATAAGTTCAACTTTAAAACTTGAAACCAAGTACAACACGAAATTATTCCATTAGAAACATCCAAGCCTCCATGATTATGCCTAAAAGTCACTCATAACTATCTTATTTATATACTACGAAAATAAAACATAATAAAGGGGTGAGCTCAAACGCTCAGTAAGGGTATGCAATACAGTAGAAGATAACATAAATATTAAGCATGGTGAATAATTGAAACCACATGCGTTTACCAATAAACATGAATAATTTTATGGTAGGAATATGAGCTGAGTAAATAATTCCATAATAAAACATAATAATGGGTATTCTACTAGATTAATGACCACATGAACCATCAATATTATTTTCATAATGAGGGAATGTATAATGTCGGACATTCTGAAACATTTTGTCAAGGCCTCGGCCAAGAAGTCTAAAAATTATTAAGGCCTCATCTAGAACCATATATCAAATTGGGAAAGGCCTCATCCAATTACATGTCTAGTTGTCTCATTAGAAGTATCGATGCATCAAGGAGCTATAGCGGGCTCCACCCGTCACATACTATGTCCACTACATTCCACATATGAAAATGTTGAAATATAACATAAACATTCGTATTAAAACTATCATAGGAAATGTCAATACTTTTTACATAAACCTTGAATGGTGTAAAAATAACACACCCACATTTAAAAATATCACAAAACCTTCAATACAATATGGATGTTTGGTATCATAATAAATCAACATCAAATAAGCTTAAAATCCATCAAAGGATGTTGACATAGATGCAATCAAAAACTTTTTTAGAGAAATATCTCTTTATATTTTGAAGTCATTTAAGAGTCACATAATTATAATGAAAAAATTTATTTGGAAAATATTATTATAAGCTTGTAAGGGAAGCTTCAACAATGATATAATGGTGGAAAATAGCTGAACCTGCCATATAGGTTAAAAAAAGACATTCTTAACTTAATTTTGTCGAAAAGGTTATGAAGGACCTTGTTTGGAAAAAAGACAGAAAGATTTCTTTATAAACATCTTATAACAATCAAAAAAGGGTATACATGAATTTTAACCATAGTCTATAAAATAATAAAAATGTTTTGAAAAACATTTTTAAGAAACATGGATGTGGATGATAAAAAGGTCCCAGTAGATACTTACGTAAAAACAACCACACATAATAAAGAGATTGTGAAATTAAAACTTACCTTGTACTTTTACATGGTAGAGGGTAGGTTAACCTCTTATATAATGGTGAAATAATTGTTATCAAATTATACAAGAATCATATACATTAATATGATATCATATATGATCTTTTAACATTGATTTGTTAATAATATCTTAGAATTATCGTCATTTCCGGTGTTAACAGATTCGTTTTTCTTTATATTATTTGTTATGTGAGTCATATGTTTTATGGATTGGATGTATATTATTCATACCCAAAATGATATCAAGTCTTTAAACATTAATTTTAATCATCAAATGAAAATTATTCTTGAATGTATACGATGGGGAATGAATCTCATCGCGTTCATGGAGACCGTAATCCGTACGTACGCACGAGCGACAATTTCATTCTTTTGATACTAAAATAATATATAATTGGATGGTATATCATATATAATGAATCATTATCATTTTATATTTACTATTTACATCAATTACACTTCATTACTATACCTATACAAATAATAATGTATTGAATAACAATTACACCACGACGTGGAGATGGTAAGCGGTACGTACGCACGTATGGTGACATGTCAATCAAAGGATGGATATAATAATGAATATGGTTGTACCATATTTATAATAAATCACAGTATATATAATATACTAGAGTTATTATTTTATAATGGAAACAACAAATAAAGAGGAAGTGGAAGAAGAAAGGAACTTGAAAGAGGTGATGAAATATTTACCTCTTCTTCGGGTTCTTTGTTTTGATTTGATAAAACAGGCTCCTTAGGATGGATTTATTACTAAATTAAGGCCTCTAGGATGAAGTTATGACAGTTTAGATAGTATGTTTGAAGGGTTTTTCCGAGCTAAATGGCTTTGAAGGTGTGAATTAGAGAGAAGGGGGAGTTCCCTTTTATAATAGGTGTGAGGGGCACCATAGGAAAAGCTAGAAATATTTTTTTATAATTAAATCATTTTCGGTTTATAATGTCTCAAAAATATATTAATTTAAGGTTGAGGTGGGGATGAGTCAAAAAACACTCAACCAATAGGTTTTAGATAGGTTTGTGTCACTATATTAACCTTATCTTTTATATTTAACTGTTAGTTAAATAGTTTGAGATTTACCATGTCTCTTTGTATTTATATATTATATGGTTAATAAACATAATATATACATCCAAGGGAACCATTGGTGGTTTATTTATGACACACCTATCATTATATAAGTCTTTTGGATGATCATTATATTTTTAGGAATAGAATATCAATTAATAATATAATATTTGTTTTAAAAACTCTTTTATGTCAATTTTGACACTATTTGGTATTTTGTTTTTTCTAAATTCATAAATGTAACGACCCAAAGTTTCATTAATGGAAAATCCCTCTTGATCCAGTTAAATGTTTCTTTATGAAAAAAAAAGTTTTTATAAGATGTCAACTTCTTTAGTTTTATGTTAAGATTTGTGACTGTTACTTTTATAGCCGTTGAACAGTGATCATCTGGGTAGTTTAAATATAAGGCTTTAACGAACCAATTTTCTACTCAGACAAAGGAAACGATGGCCTCATCCAGTAGAATTTCCCCTTACGAAGCCCATTTGTCGGAGCTTGGAAAGGAGGTGGCGTCTTTGGGCTTTGCCCTTGACCAAGCCCAAGCTGAGCTTCATCAAGTCAAGCTCGAACGTGATCGTCTACGGGAAAAATGGAAGTTGATAGAGATTACCACTCGAGCAATGTTATCCGAGACACCCCAACAGTCTGTCACCATCACACACCTTACCCTTACGTCATATTCGGCTATTTTGAGGGGTTATGTAACAAATAAGTAGCACCATGTTCATGTACATTATTTTTGTATATAATAATAAATATAATTTCTAGTCATTTTTGATACATTGTAATTAGTTTTTAAAGTACAAACGGTGTTTGTAGTTATTATTTAATTAAGAATTATATTTTATTAAATGATAGGATTTTTGAATTAAATAATATTTTAATAAAATATTATTATTAATATTAAATTAATTTTTATTAAATATAAATGATCTTATAATTTTATGAATGCAATTAAAATTTTTATTAAGGTTTGAAAGCCATTTCTGTCAAAACCCGTGAATTTTTTATAAATGTCAGTTTTTATTTTAAAAGTGAAAATTCACATATTTAGAAAATTATTTAGATAAAATAAATATTATTTTTGGAATCAGGACGTCGAAATTATCCAACGGTGAATTTTTCATAATTTTCTGAGACAGTCAAATTTTTGGGTAAAAATTAAATACCATTTAAATATATAATGTGTTTTATGACATCATAATGACCCAATAGTGATGTAATAAAATACCATAATCCTTATGTTCGGCCAATATGTGTTTTATCATTAAAATAATGAGGTTTTGGGTTTGTTTGACTCACTTTTCAAAGCATTAATGGAGCCCTCAAGACTTATTCAACACTTTTCCTTTTTAAATTAATTTCCATGGGAGTGTGACTCACCTCCACATAAGCAACCCTAATTTTTTAATAAGTTCGGACCTTGGCCTTGTAAAATATTGTTTTCCTATTTCCTTTTCCAGAAACCATGGGCAAATACCATGGGATGGTTTGTGGTTTGGAATATTTTAATATAAGGGGTCCCAAACCTAAATAATAAAGAATTCTCTCACCTTTCCTATATAAACCCACCCAAGCTCCCACTTCCTCCTTACTAAAAGCCCTTGAAGTTCGTCCAACCTCTGCCCTACTCTCTCTAGAATCCTCCCAAGGTGCCCCAAGCTCCCAAGAAGCCTCTCACAAGCCTCTCTCTAGCCATTGGAAGCACACTTCCAAGTAAGGGGTTTTCTTCCTTTCTCATTTTTTTGTCAATTTTCTTTAAGTTGTATTTCCCTTTTTATTTCAATTATGAATGTTGGGGTATGGTTTCGAACCTCCCCCATACTGCCCTCTTATTGTTTGAATGATGGGAGAACCCTTTCTCTCTCATTAAATGCCTCCTATGTACACCCGTTACTATGCTGAAATTCCGAAAGGAACTTCTCTCTCTTCTTTTACATTCAAGCAATACTTTTGTATCATGAATCTAAATTCCATTTATATTGTTGGGACATGTATATATATTATATCCTTACTGTCCATTACATGTATATATGATGAGGAACCCCTTTCTCTCTCATCAACCTTTTTTATGAATTCTTATGTCACACCGTTACGCTGCCGAAATCGCACCGATTTTCTAAGCCAATGTCTTTGTGTAGTGAATACCATGCCCATTTCTCCATCAAGGGTATTCACCTTTATGCACATATACATATTGATTTTAAAGTTTCATGTATGAATTCCACATTCCTTTATCGTGGAATAAATGATTATGTTTTATGAATCCATGTTTTATGATCCATGTGGCACACTTATGCATGAAATGAAATGTTTAAGAAGGGTGCGCCCTTTATAGCGCTCCAATGCATTGGGTAAAGTATAGTATCATGATACGTCATGTGAAATGAGTGTTGAATCATGCTAATTCAATTGAAACGAGGGTTTACTCGTGCTTCAAGTGCAATGAGGGTTTACTCATGCTCCATGTGCAATGAGCCTTGGCTCATGCTAATTCAATGTTAAGTGTTGTTGCCACATTTCCATGTTATGATTATCATGCTTTATCATGCCTTTATGTTCATGTCTCTCTTCTTCTCTATTGATATGACTATTTCCTAACATGTATTGTACTCCTCATGTTATTCATTGTGTACTCCCTTACTGGGCTTTATAGCTCACCCTTTTCTTATGCATGTCCTCAGGTTATCCCATGCAATGCTAAGTACGAAGAAATGTAGTGGTCATGTAAAGGAAGTTTTCAATAAGGATGTTGTATTTCAAGTTTAAAGTTTTTATGTAATGATACTAATCCCCAAAGACACTAAACCTCTCGACCTTCTTTGTTGTATCAAGTGAAGTTTTATGTAATAAAGAATGTTTAAGTTGTAATAAAAAGCAGGGTTGTCATAGTTGGTATCAGAGGATAGGTTTAGTTATTTTTGGGATTAGGAAACCCTAGTAAAGCCTTAGATACAAGACTAATCATAATAAAAACATCCCTAAGTTTTGGTAAATACTAATTAAGTGGTTTATCAAACAAATACATCCCTGTCTGGATACGAGCAGGTAGAGGCGGCTCTGGCACAGATGTATCCTAGGGGTAAAACCCGAAAACACCGCTTTGAGCTAGACTCGAACGGGAACTGGTGCACGACAACGGGCCTTGCTGCACTCTTGGTTACGACACTCCCGGGGGATATGTTTTTATAAATTCACAATCTTAGTATGAACCCTTATTAAGGGAAAAAATGCCCCTAAGAATATATGCTAGAAGGAAGATCATGAAAATCCTGGATTGAATCCTATAGACTCATGAGTTAAAGAGATTAAAGTTTATTTATAAGTCATAAACTTTTGTCTTTGGATTACCCTTTATGTGTTACCCCTAACTTTCCTTTTATTCCAGCCAATGGCCGGTAATAGGAGAACTCGGGCTAACAACCGTTGTGAAGATCAGTGTGATGATTGTACTTATGAGATGCCCAATCCAATGGGAGCGGGAATCGCGAAATTTGTCACGCTTCTCTCTCAGCTAACTCAAGTTTTGAATAGAAACACTGGTCAAGAGGAACGTTCAACCCCCCCTAGGAAAGAACAAGTCGCTATTGAAAGCTTCATGAGACAAAGGCCTCCTACTTTTAGTGGATCATCCGATCCCACGATTGCTGAACAATGGATCAACTCCATTGAAAAGATATTCTCCATCCTCCAATTCTCTAAAAAAGAGATGGTTCTCCTGGAGGCTTATCGTATAGAGGGTGAAGCTGATCAATGGTGGACGTTGATCAAAAATACGATGCCTGAGGAGGAGATCGAGGCTTTGGAATGGAAGGTATTCCGGAAGATGTTTTTTCGATAAATATTTTCCACGCACCCTCCGTCTTAATATGGAAAGGGAATTCCTTTCCCTCAAGCAGAAAGATGAGGAATCTGTGGGAGCGTACGAGGCAAACTTCACAAGGCTTGCACGATACGCTTCCGGCTTTTTTGTTACCCCCGAATGCAAGGTTGACCGCTTCTTTGGTGGGCTGAAGCCTAGCTTGCGGAAAGCATTAGCGATCCGTGACTTCGACAGCTATGAGGAAATTGTCTGATGTGCCCTCAAGGTTGAAATGGAGATCGGATAATCACAGGGGTATCATGGGGACAAGAAGCGTAAGGTGGACTTCAATGCTGGTGGTCCGATGGATAAATCCAACGGCGCTATGAAATTCCAGCACCCCACTTGCCAAAAGTGTGGAAAGAAGCACCCTGGAAATTGCCTTAGGGGGACAAGAAAATGCTTCAAGTGTTGAAGAGAAGGGCACCTAGCTGTTAACTGTCAGCAAGAAGGACCCGTGGCTGCGACGGAGGGGAGGAACGCTCCGTTCGAACCTCAACGTGTTGTTCAATGCTTCAAATTCAAAGAACCGGGTCATTTTGCGAATCAGTGCCCTAATCCAAGGGTTATCGGAGGCAATCAACAACCTCTAAGACAGCAAGGAAGAGCTTTTGCCATCACTTCTGCCGAAGTGAACCCCGACAACGAAGTGGTGACAGGTACGCTAGTTATTCATTCAAGAATAGCGAACGTACTTTTTTGATTCAGGTTCTACGCATTCTTTTATATCTCAAAAGTTTAGTAGAACAATCCCTGCACCACCACAAATCATGGAAGTAAAGATGTCGGTGAGTACGGCAAATGGGGCAATCATTGCATCCCATGAGTATAAGTCCTCCCCTGTTATAATCTGTGGATTGAATTTCCCGGCGAGCCTCGTCATACTCCCTTTGGTGGAATTTGATGAAATTCTTGGCATGGATTGGATTTCCTTATATAAAGCCAACATAAATTGTCGGGAGAGGGAAATCACACTCCATATGGAGAATCGACCCCCGATTCTTTACAAGTATCAGGAGGAAGATGAATCTCCTTTAGCTCCATCATCTCAAGAATGGATATTACTACCTTATGAGCATGCATATATGGCTCAGATGATTGAGTCCAAGGAAGAAACCACCCTTAAAGAAATGCCTATTGTGAGGGAATTCGCTGAAGTATTTCCCAAGGAACTTCCTAGTCTTCCTCCAAGAAGAGATGTTGAGTTCTCAATTGAACTTATACCTGGGGCGCTACCAATATCCAAGACTCCATATAGAATGGCTGTGGTTGAGCTTAAAGAACTGAAGAAACAACTACAAGAGAATCTGGATAAAGGGTTTATACGCCCAAGTGCATCACCATGGGGTGCACGAGTCCTCTTCGTCAAGAAGAAGGATGGGTCAATGCGGCTTTGCATCGATTATCGTGAACTTAACAAAATCACGATAAAGAACAAGTATCCTCTCCCAAGAATCGATGACTTGTTTGATCAGCTACGTGGAGCACAATACTTCTCCAAGGTTGACTTGCGGTCGGGATATTATCAAATAAGGGTGAAGAATGAAGATATCCCCAAGACTGCTTTTCGTACAAGGTACGGGCACTATGAATTCATAGTAATGCCTTTTGGACTCACCAATGCTCCAGCAATATTCATGGACTTGATGAATAGAGTCTTTAGAGATTACCTAGATAAATTTGTGGTAGTCTTTATAGATGATATTCTAATATACTCCAAAACCAAGGAGGACCATGAGGAGAATTTAAGAACTATACTAGAGACTTTGCGCAAGGAGAAGCTCTATGCCAAGTACAGCAAGTGTGAGTTCTGGTTGAAGGAGGCCTCATTCTTGGGCCATATCATCACAAGCAATGGGATATCTATGGACCCCTCCAAAACAGATGCAATTGAGGGATGGCCGAGGCCAACATCGGTAACTGATATCCGTAGCTTCTTGGGGTTAGATGGATATTATCGACGATTTGTGAGAAACTTCTCACGATTTTCCAACCCTCTTACCAAGCTAACTCGAAAGGGAGTAAAGTTTTCTTGGAGTGATGAATGCGAAGAAAGCTTCTAGGAGTTGAAAAGGAGGCTTATCACTGCACCTGTTCTCACTTTACCCACAAGTGGGGAGCTTTTTGTGGTATTCAGTGATGCTTCGAAGAAGGGATTAGGATGTGTGCTGATGCAGAATGATAAAGTGATATCCTATGCCTCAAGACAGTTGAAAATCCATGAGCAAAACTATCCAACGAATGATCTGGAGTTGGCGGCGGTAATCTTTGCCTTGAAAATCTAGCGGCATTATATCTATGGAGAGAAATGTGAGATATATACTGACCACAAGAGTCTTAAATATATATTCACACAGAAAGAGCTTAATATGCGCCAGAGAAGATGGATAGAGCTCATAAAGGAGTATGACTGTTCAATAAATTACCACCCTGGGAAGGCGAACAAGGTGGCGGATGCCCTAAGTAGAAAGGATCCAGCAATTCTATCAATGATGAGAATTGAGAAGGATCCAATCTTCTTAGACTTGATGAAGATGGACGTGGGAATCATAAAGAAGGGAACATCATCAATCCTTTCACAAATGATTGCTCAACCATCTCTTTTGGAAAGGTTAAAGGATGCTCAAAAGGATGATGCGAGAATCCAAGAAAAAGTGGAAGCTATAAAAAAGGGAAAATCCTCAGAGTTTAACGTTAATGAAGAAGGAATTGTGCGGTTTGGGAAAAGACTATGTGTCCCATCAAGTTCGGAGCTGAAGAAGGAACTTTTGGATGACGCACATAGTTCAAATTTCTCTATTCACCCAGGGAGCACAAAGATGTATCGAGATCTCCGAGAAAACTTTTGGAGGGATAATATGAAGAAGGAGATCTCCGAATATACATCAAAGTGCCTGGTGTGTCAGCAAGTGAAGGAAGAGAGGCAGAAGTCTAAGGGGATGATGCAACCATTGCCCAGACCAGAATGGAAATGGGAGAACATCACCATGGACTTCGTCACTGGACTTCCAAGGACATCCAAAAGCAACAATGCAATCTGGGTTATTGTGGATCATCTTACAAAGACTGCACACTTCATTCCTATTCGAGAGGATTTCTCTTTGGATCAACTGGCAAAGATATATATCAGGGAAGTGGTACGGTTGCATGGAGTACCACTATCTATTATGTCTGACCGAGATCCAAGATTTACCTCTAAGTTTTGGAAGAGTCTTCAACATGCTCTGAATACTGAACTGAACTTCAGTACGGCCTATCATCCTCAAACTGATGGCCAATCCGAGCGGACTATCCAAACACTTGAGGATATGTTGAGAGCGTGCTCAATGGACTTTAAAGGAGGATGGGATCAACATCTTCCTCTAGTTGAGTTATCTTATAATAATAGTTTCCACTCGAGCATCCAAATGGCACCATATGAAGCCCTGTATGGGAAAAGGTGTAGAACACCGGCATGTTGGGATGAGGTCGGTGAACGTAAGCTGCTTGGACCAGAAATGGTCGAAGAAATGGTGGAGAAGGTGAAAACCATTCAGCAGAATATCAAGGCAGCCCAAAGTCGACAGAAGAGTTATGCAGATAATCGTCGACGAGACCTTGAGTTTAAAGTCGGATACATGGTGTTTTTACGCATATCTCCGTGGAAGAAGGTCATGAGGTTTGGAAAGAAAGGGAAGTTAAGTCCAAGGTACATCGGCCCCTTCGAGATTCTTGATCGTGTTGGGGCTGTGGCCTATCGACTAGCACTTCCACCTACTATGGCCAAGGTGCATGATGTCTTCCATGTATCCCTCTTAAGGAAGTACATACCAGACCCTTCACATGTACTCTCTTATGAGGTGGTACAATTAGAAGACGATATTTCTTATGAGGAGCAACCAGTGAAGATCTTGGATCGTAGAGAAAAAGTTCTACGAAATAAGACAATACCCCTCATCAAGGTGTTGTGGAGAAACCACAAGTTTGAAGAAGCAACTTGGGAGTCGGAGGATATGATGAAGCTAAGTTACCCACATTTGTTTTAGTGTGGGAAAAGGAAAATTTCGAGGGCAAAATTTCTTAAGGGGGGAATGTTGTAACGACCCAAAGTTTCAATAATGGAAAATCCCTCTTGATCCAGTTAAATGTTTCTTTATGAAAAAA
Organism: Viscum album; assembly: GCA_963277665.1. Classification (NCBI taxonomy): domain Eukaryota; kingdom Viridiplantae; phylum Streptophyta; class Magnoliopsida; order Santalales; family Viscaceae; genus Viscum; species Viscum album. The sequence goes on from OY728130.1 coordinate 412,861,672, forward strand.
AAAGTTTTTATAAGATGTCAACTTGTTTAGTTTTATGTTAAGATTTGTGACCGTTACTTTTATAGCCATTGAACAGTGATCATCTGGGTAGTTTAAATATAAGGCTTTAACGAACCAATTTTCTACTCAGACAAAGGAAGCGATGGCCTCATCCAGTAGAATTTCCCCTTACGAAGCCCACTTGTAGGAGCTCGGAAAGGAGGTGGCGTCTTTGGGCTTTGCCCTTGACCAAGACCAAGCTGAGATTCATCAAGTCAAGCTCGAACGTGATCGTCTACGGGAAAAATGGAAGTTGATAGAGATTACCACTCGAGCAATGTTATCCGAGCAACCCCAAGAGTCTGTCACCATCGCACACCTTACCCTTAGGTCTTATGCGGCTATTTTAAGGCGTTATGTAACAAATAAGTAGCACCATGTTCATGTACATTATTTTTATATATAATAATGAATATAATTTCTAGTCATTTTTGATACATTGTAATTAGTTTTTAAAGTACAAACAGTGTTTTTAGTTATTATTTAATTAAGAATTATATTTTATTAAATGATAGGATTTTTGAATTAAATAATATTTTAATAAAATATTATTATTAATATTAAATTAATTTTTATTAAATATAAATGATCTTATAATTTTATGAATGCAATTAAATTTTTTATTAAGGTTTGAAAGCCATTTCTGTCAAAACCCGTGAATTTTTTATAAATGTCGGTTTTTATTTTAAAAGTGAAAATTCACATATTTAGAAAATTATTTAGATAAAATAAATATTATTTTTGGAATCAGGACGTCGAAATTATCCAACGGCGAATTTTTCATAATTTTCTGAGACAGTCAAATTTTTGGGTAAAAATTAAATACCATTTAAATATATAATGTGTTTTATGACATCATAATGACCCAATGGTGATGTAATAAAATACCATAATCCTTATGTTCGGCCAATATGTATTTTAGCATTAAAATAATGAGGTTTTGGGTTTGTTTGACTCACTTTTCAAAGCATTAATGGAGCCCTCAAGACTTATTCAACACTTTGCCTTTTTAAATTAATTTCCATGGGAGTGTGACTCACCTCCACATAAGCAACCCTAATTTTTTAATAAGTTCGGACCATGGCATTGTAAAATATTGTTTTCCTCTTTCCTTTTCCAGAAACCATGGGCAAATACCATGGGATGGTTTGTGGTTTGGATTATTTTAATATAAGGGGTCCCAAACCTAAATAATAAAGAATTCTCTCACCTTTCCTACCAATCTCCCACTTCCTCCTTACTCAAAGCCCTTGAAGTTCGTCCAACCTCTGCCCTACTCTCTCTAGAATCCTCCCAAGGTACCCCAAGCTCCCAAGAAGCCTCTCACAAGCCTCTCTCTAGCCTTTGGAAGCACACTTCCAAGTAATGGGTTTTCTTCCTTTCTCATTTTTTTGCCAATTTTCTTTAAGTTGTATTTCCCTTTTTATTTCAATTATGAATGTTGGGGTATGGTTTCGCACCTCCCCCATAATTCCCTATTATTGTTTTAATGATGGGAGAACCCTTTCTATCTCATTAAATGCCTCCTATGTACACCCGTTACTATGCTGAAATTCCGAAAGGAACTTCTCTCTCTTCTTTTACATTCAAGCAATACTTTTGTATCATGAATCTAAATTCCATTTCTATTGTTGGGACATGTATATATATTATATCCTTAATGTCCATTACATGTAAATATGATGAGGAACCCCTTTCTGTCTCATCAACCTTTTTTATGAATTCTTATGTCACGCCGTTACGCTGCCGAAATCGCACCGATTTTCTAAGCCAATGTCTTTGTGTAGTGAATACCATGCCCATTTATCCATCAAGGGTATTCACCTTTATGCACATATACATATTGATTGTAAAGTTTAATGTATGAATTCCACATTCCTTTATCATGGATGAAATGATTATGTTTTATGAATCCATGTTTTATGATCCATGTGGCACACTTATGCATGAAATGAAATGTTTAAGAAGGGTGCGCCCTTTATAGCGCTCCAATGCATTGGGTAAAGTATAGTATCCTGATACGTCATTTGCAATGAGTGTTGACTCATGCTAATTCAAGTGGAACGAGGGTTTACTCGTGCTTCAAGTGCAATGAGGGTTTACTCATGCTCCATGTGCAATGAGCCTTGGCTCATGCTAATTCAATGTTAAGTGTTGTTGCCACATTTCCATGTTATGATTATCATGCTTTATCATGCCTTTATGTTCATGTCTCTATTATGCTCTATTGATATGACTATTGCCTAACATGTATTGTACTCCTCATTTTATTCATTGTGTACTCCCTTACTGGGCTTTATAGCTCACCCTTTTCTTATGCATGTCCTCAGGTTATCCCATGCAATGCTAAGTACGAAGGAATGTAGTGGTCATGTAAAGGAAGTTTTCAATAAGGATGTTGTATTTCAAGTTTAAAGTTTTTATGTAATGATCCTAAGCCCCAAAGACACTAAAACTCTCGATCTTCTTTGTTGTATCAAGTGAAGTTTTATGTAATAAAGCATGTTTAAGTTGTAATAAAAAGCAGGGTTGTCATAATAAAAGCATTATTACTTATAAAAATATTCATCTAATCAATCCTAACATGTCAAATTAACATAAAAATTTATTTTATGGAATCAAAACATTCAAATTATATTTAGTTTAACATCTATAATACCATTTATTTGATTCTTTCATTAATAAGGAAAATACTGCATCATCATTGTGTCATAAATTATTATATTTATTTTATGTATAAAAATTATAAATAAAATATCCTAAGGAAGGAAATATTTTTATATTTCTAATGAAAATTTATAGTCGAATATATATATTATATAACCTCATATAAAAATTGTTTTACTAAAAGATATTTGCTTTTGTTATTTTTTTCTCTACTTTTAATTATTTAATATATAATGTCATTATCACTTCCAAGTGGATTAATGGGGTCCCAAAATCGACACAAGGATGACCATTCTCAGAAATGTATTAGACAATTGGGTTATTATAGGTGTTAGTGTAATTTAATATTATTATAATATTATTTTTTTACCTTATTTACTAGATTTACCCCTTTAACCACAATAAATAAAATATTTACTGAAGTAAATATTACTAACTTCTAAACATAAAAGTCACCTATTTACACAATTTGGAACTCCTGATTCCAAATATGTAATCAATTTTTCAAAATTCAAAACACATATGTGTCCGAAATTAATTTAAAATTAATTCCTGTTGTGAAAACAAAAAGCATGTTTTTACGAAATAATAACTATCAAAAGATTAACACTAGCTTATATCCAGTTCAAATGTGAAATTACATCCATTGAAAAAAATTGAATTAAATGGTAAAAATATAATCTAATGATACTTAAAAACTACTCAATAGTATAATTTAGAACTATAAATTATTTTGATTAAAAAAAAGTTTGATTAAAATTTAGTATTTATCACTATTCATCAAAAAATGAATGTTTTCATAAAAATAACAAAACTTCACCCTAAGATAATTTTGATATTACAGAACCAAAAATGAACTCAATTTTGAAAGTTAAAATTTATAAAATTTTAAAAAATGGGTATTACTATTCATAACAGCGAGTTTGATTGGTCATGATGTGTTAGAATCTCGAACTTGCGTACAACGCAAGCTATTACATTATTCAAAGGGAAACATACTGTAGAAGCTTGGGGTTTTACATAAGTACTAGATATGATGAAATAATGATCCATGTAAGAATAAAAAAAAGAATAATTCTAAACAACTTCAAAAAACACGGAAATTAACAACCAAAATGATAACAATAATAAAAGATTGCTAACAAACAGGTTATAAGATATTATAAAAAGATCATATATGATATTAAAAATATGAGTATAATGTTGGTATAAGTTAGTGATATGTTTATAACCATTATATAGTAAGTTAAATGATTTTTACCAGAAATGAAATAAAAGGTAATAAATTTCATCTCAATTTCATTTCATTGAGGAATATAGTAATGTTATGAACCTAGTTTATTTTATATGGTATATAATCTTTCAAATTGAAATTCAATGTCATCAAAACTTCATTATTAATGGTATATTGAGTTTAAATTTTAAATTTTTCATCTAAGGGTATTATAACATAAAGTTACAAAGTGGTAATGAAATTTCATAACACAATTCTTTTTCATTGGGTTATATTAATTTCTCATTATCAATAATATTATATAATTATATATATAATGAATTATACTATATATTAATTTATTTAAAATTATTATATTTGGATTTAGAATTGATATAAAAAAATAATTTCATTTATTAATTCGTATTTCAATATTTTGATCACTTTTAAGGTTTATTTTTGCAATCTCATTCTTATTGAGACTGCACATTCTTGAAATTACACAAAAAAAATTCTATTATTTTTTTGAATAAAAAATTACTTTTTCATCTACAATGGTTTTTAATGAATTTTTTCTAGAAACAGTACCATTTTCCCACTCTTTGGTACTCAAAATGTTTTGTATATTTTTCTTAAGAAAACCCCACTTCATTTATCTCTTTAGTCAGAGAACCTATCTTCTTCTAAAAAACTGATTTTCTAAAAAAAATTCAAATTTTTTTTAACCTTTACAAAATTGTTTATTCAATGAATTTTTACCCTTTTTTTATTTTATATTTCTTTTAATGGAATCTTCTTGTATCATTCCAAAAAGGTACATTTCAAACTTTTTTACCTTGAAAGGGAAATATTTTTTGACCTTGTAAATAATGTATGAAATTACCCACCAATATTTATTTGAATATTCATTTACAAGTTTAAAAGGTTAATTTTTAAATAAAATGTTTTTAAAAATGATTTTAAAATAAAAGGATTCCCAAAATGTTTTTCAAAATATAAATTATATTTTCATAAAAAATGTTTTTAAATGATCTTTTTATAGTATTTTCATTCATCAACAAAAAAACCTTTTATTTTACTCTAATTGGGATATGTTTTAATGATTCCATCTTTATTCTTCCTTAGGATGGTTTATTATTCATTTGTCCAAGGATAATATTTACATTAACTTATTTGATTCATTTTTATATTCCACTTAAAATATTCAATTTATAATGATCACTTAACATTAAATATCCCCAAAATATCCATATTAATTATCATGGATATGATTATTGGATAAACCATATAATATGTTTACATAAGGTGTTTAATTTGAAAGTTATTTGATATGTGGGGAAATTTTAATAAATCCACATCTTTTAATCAATACAGATATTTGATAAGTCACATTTTTCATGAATTAAATTGATTATTCAATAAATGAGGAATGATTTGGATAGGTATAACATGGGTGGGGCCTTATTAGAGATTTCCCTTTGACGCATAGATAGTATCATATGATGAGTCAGTTGGCCAGCCTTAGTGGGTTTTTTCCCAGTATGTTTTAAATTGTATAATGAAATTTCTTAATTGTAAAGTTATCATGTACCTCAGAAACATAACATCAAATAAATAATAATTTCATTCATTTTGATTCAGTTATTATTATCCATGAGATTTTCACTAAAAAAAAATATGTGGATGTGTTTCATTCTTAGTTAATTTATTAAATGGAATGGTTTTTATTTATTTACCATCCCATATTGATTATTCCTTATCCAGTTATTTTAAATGGAATGTGTGTTCAGTTATTTATCTTTTCATATTGTTTATGAACTCCCTCTTATTGACTACATGAAATGTGTGCTCAGTTATTTACCTTTCCATATTTATTATTCTTAGTGATTCATTATTTTTTGAACTACACTTAACGATTATTGATCATTTTATCTAACCATTATTTTTTTACTTTCCCTGGGAACCCAAGAAGTGTACTAATAATGATATGCAAGGATATTCTAGATGGAATAATTTAATTCTCGAATGAAAAAAATATTTCGTAATTAGTGTATTCTTTTGTAATATAAGACTCATGTATACATATTGTTTACCAAGACTACAAAATTTTTTGTTCCATCAGGATTTGATTCCTTGTAACCTAGCCAATATAATGGTTGTGGACACCGGCTCCAGGCTACTGGGGTCGGGGAGCTATAGTTTGTATCAGAGGAAGTTTAGTAGAAACATTAAGAACTAGATTTAGGAAATCCGGGATTAGAGAATATAACCCCAAGGTAGAAGTTGAGGATAAGTACAAAATAACGTCCTATAATTTTGGTAAGGTAGATTTTATGTGGGTATTCCTAGAAATGCATAACTATGTGGATACTATAAGTGGATGGTGTTCTACCAAAGATGTACCTACCAGTAAAAACTCCGAAAAGGTGTGTCACGCCTGACTTGAGCATGACCTGGTACACGACTACATGTCTAACTATGTAATAGGTTTCACACTCCCAAGGGACATGATTAGGATAATTTCTATTTCCTTTACAAACCATTATAATTAATTTGAATAGATAATAAGAATTAATTTCCTAGGATAAACCTTAGACTAATGAATGAGTTATGTTGAAATAAAATGGTTGAATCATTTACTTGGATTCAAGAGTTAAATTGTAGAAGTATTTTTATCAATAGTATTTTAGTTATAATAATTATGAAACATTTAACTGTTGTTTAAAATTTTAGAATCACATATGTATTCATTAACTTAATAGTGAAAAATACCATCATGGGATTATGATATTATGGTTGACTATAAGCCCTATGTTTTAAACATCTCTTTAGGATTTATGTGATTAAGGATATTTTAGGGAAACTTATGGATATTATTTATTTTAGTGGAAAAGTTATTTGAGGAATAAATCTTTTATATTATATGGACATAATTTTAAAGGTATTGATAAACATTATGGTTGACATTAAAATAAGACTATTAAAATTTATGAAGGAAAAGGGTTTTATTGAAAACATTAGTGGAAAGGATATTTAATGATTAATTTTATTTTAGACAGGTTTATCATATTTTTTGGAACATTTTAAAAATATAGTTTAGAAAAAATACAACATGTTTGCTAGGTGACAACCCTTCATCTTTATAAATGACATAGATCTTGAACTCATAACCGAAGGATCTTAAGGGTTTAACGCTTACCACTAACCTACATTATGTCCTAGTTTATAAGTTATTGTTTTTAGTTAGTCAATCGGAAAATTAAATATCAATGATAAACCAATTGTATGCCCTTTTGTGATTAATTTATTAACCATATTGGTTTTGGAATATATTTGGAGAAAAATATAATGATTTTTTTGGATATTAGAATCTATTAAAATAAAATTTTATTTCTTCAAAAAAGGTGCTTATCCTTGGATATTCATTTTGTTGAGTAAGGGATGAATTAGAATTTGATCGAAGCCCAACCAAAAGATGAAACTATTATTATGAAATCGAAACTTATGAAGTATGTATATTTCCTTATATTCTTAGTCGGTAAAATACCTCCTCAACATTAGTAAAATAATTTTAAAATAAAAAATTTATACTAATACCTTCATTTTTTTGAACCGATGATCATTTAAATTATCATTTAATTTTGGTTCTGAGGCTCTCAACATTCTATTTATCAATTATTTATTTTTTATAGATGACCTAAATCACTCCCTATAATTATTTATGTCTTTCGTTCATGTCCATATTTTCACATTCCACTAATGTTCTCTTACATAGAGACCTAGTTATATATTACTCCATGTGATCATTGTACTTCTCATTCTCTATTATTAATCATATATTTTGGTAAATATTTTCATGATGTGTGATTTCAATAAAGTAATTTTAAAATATCAAACCCTAGATTATAATGATAATGATTATATTGCTATGACTTAATTTAATTACAGTTTAGAGAATTTAACACCGTGAAATTATAAAGTAATAACATTGCATTTAATAGGGTTCATGGAACACAACACCAAATGTATAATGGAAGATAACCTCTAGAGACTTTATCATATATTTAATATTTAAAATAAATTTAATATATTTTATATAATACAATGCACACAATACTGAGTTAGTGTGCACCGCACGCAACAAATGGTTCCTTAGATGTACTACATTACATGGAACACTGAGTTTTACTAGACACCAATATTATAAGAACCCATGTTTTAGTATGAGGTAAAAATCCCCTCTTTTTTAGTTTGAATGTTCAAATATATCCTTAAGTGAGTTCCATTTGAGGTCATGGAGATATTAGTGGTGTTCATGGCATGTTTAGAACACGAAACCCAGTTTTAGGGGTGAAAAATGCTTACCACATAGTTTTTTCAAACTGTGAGAGGTAGGACACATGGTCTGAAAAACCATGTGAGTCATGGGTAGGGGGTCGGCCACACGGTTTGAAAAAATCATGGTATTTGGGCATTATGACCATGTGGTAACCTCTATAATTTTATTAAAGGAGTTATGAATAGTTCTACATGGTTAGTCAAATCATGCAAGGAAACCATGTAGTTGACCCTTCCCTACAGGGAACCATGCACGTTTGGTACATATTTTGTCAAACCATGCACCTAAACCACACGACACCTTTATTTTGGGAAAATTTTATAATTTAAAATCAAATTAAAATCTTTTTTAACCTAAAATAAACTTTTTCTTCAATGGATAGTCGCTCCATCATTTTGAGAGATCCTTGGGTGGATAATTTTGGTTTTGATCTTATTCCTCCATCCAGTTTCCTATTGAATCACCGATCATCGTGGTGGATCTATTTCAATGACTAATTGATTCCTTTTTTTCATTCTACATTCTTCTTAGAATCAGTTGTGCTATTTTGGTGCAAGCTAATATGAACTAATATTAACATCTTCTTATTTTCTTTATTTTTATTTTGATTTTAATTGAATTAGTATTTGATACTGGATGATAACTATACTACCAAAATATCATAGGTTATCTATACCTTTCCCATAGATTTTGGTTCTTTATTAGGCTGGCTATTATGGTGATGCCTATTGTAATTTAAAGTGTGGCCCTGAAATTTAATTGAACAATCATATTTACTGAAATGAGACCTATTAGGGATTCCCTTAGGTACAATTGAAATTTGTTGGTAGCTGTTTCCAAAACCAAGTCCACCCATGGGGTGTTCTATTTTCATATTCTACATGTGAAACCACACATGGAGTTTGATTAAGGCTTTCATGGTTAAAGGAAGATCAATTATATTTAAATGATATTAAAATGCTTAGTTAGGATATGTATTTCCTCATTTTCATGTTAATGATCTTAAATTGAATGGTTATATGGAACATTAATTACACAAATGGTTTATTTGGAAAATGTGGAAATGGGTGGGTAAACTCATGTGATATGTTTAAATGTGTATTATTAAATGATTGGGTATACTCAATGGTTTCCTTTAAATGTGAAATGTGAAAAATGAGAGGGTATAATCATTATTTTTTTAGATGTGATGGTTATATGAGTTGGTAGACTCATATGGTATTAAATAGAAATAGGTATGAAATGATTAATGTTATAAAATGGTGATTGGTTCCATAGATTCCTTGGATGGTTCTCCAAGGATCTTGAATGCTGTAGTGGACGCCATAGATAAAGTATAATCCATGGGTCCTAATTCTATGGGATGCCATGTAGTTTGCTACACCTTGGATCTATATTTCTTAGTCACTTATAGGAAATGTTTACTATGAAATGCTCCTAAGACTCCAAATAATGTTTAGATGAGTCTCCATCAAGAGGCTCTGGGGACTCTAAGAGGATTACTTGGTCTTCTACAACATGGATCTGTCAATTTTTTGTATGAAATATTGATTATATAGAACAAACATGGTTAATGGAATATGTGTTATTTCATATATTGGTCTTGGTTGCTCAGTTGGCCACTGATATATGTATCAATGGCTGCTTAGTTGGAAAGTAGAATATGTATCGATTTAGTTATCCCAGTGTTGGTCAATATTTACAACCTACTGGGTTGAATCATTGAGGGGGGGGGACACCTTATCGGATGACCCATCCCTTCTAAATTCTTTGGGGATGTTTGGGAGCCTACATAGGAGGTTATTCCAATATCAATTCCTTACCAATTCTGCATTTCACCATCCAAATATACCTCCAGAGCACCATCAAAGTCATGTCGGTATCTTGGGCTTCACAAGATAAGAAAGAGACGCAAACCGAAAAGAATTAGAAAGACTTAATGTCTTATCTTAACATTTATAAAGGTTTCTCTTATCACCCTTATAGTTCCCCTATTGGTATTTTTATAAATAATGCATCTGAGAAATTTTTCAACTGAGGTTACTTATTTTCTTTGAGAGAAGGCATCCTGGTCACCCGTATCAGAGGGAAGATTATTTTCATGGGATATGCACCCTGAATATTTAGTCTACAATTCAACTATGTCCAGAAGTTCTGTCCCCCTACTCTCAACAGTTTCATTCAGGACCAAAATCTGATGACTTCTCTCTAATTATGGCTTATGTTCCCCCGAGAGGACACCCAGTTCCAGGATAGACTTCTGGATCCTAGCAATTTCATTCCCTTCCTTACCAAAAACTATGATGAGGCTTGGGTTAAGTCATATCCCAATGCCCAATTAGCCGACCTGGTTTCCATTGTGACAACTTCCAAAGAATCAAGGACAAGGGAAAGGAGAAGCATAAGGGAGTTTCTGAACACTCGTGACCGGGAAAAGTCCTCCAAAGGCCTCTTGGCTCCCCCCTCCCCAATGAATGTTGTGAAATATGGGGTTGTGACCTCACGGGTGGGCGAAGAAGATGTTGAAGCTGTTGTTGTGAGTTCACCATCCATTCCCCCCTAGGCCGATTTTCGGGAGGATTGGTGGTAATAGGACCTTCTGAATATCCTTCCATTTGGTTGCACTCGGTCCCCTCATGATTTATGGAAGCACCTTCTAACTAGTGAAGTTTCTATTATTGGAATTTTCTATGTGTCAGCACTCACTAACGTTTCTTTTGATGAGGATCCGGAGAGGGTGGGTCATTGCCTTAAAGACCTCGAGAATCTTATTCATTCCTGAAGTGGTCTCTACAAATACTTTCATCAAGTACTTTCCATGATGCGTCCTGAGACTATTTATGAGGTTGGAATCATCGTTGGATAACTTATTGTCGCTACCACAAAAAAAATCTTTCTACTTACTCTCACTGTCTCGTAAACATTCATCTTCCTAGGGTCCTATGTTTTTAGAGAAATCTAGTAAACATTTGCAATTAAAGAAACCTTCTCTGCACCCCTATACCATCTTTCCAGCACTGGCCATCCCTGTTACAACCACATTTCAAGATACCCATAGAGTATGGGATGAACTGAGGAAAAGTGCTTCAAATTAAGATATATGGAGGCTTCTTCAGAGGGAACAAATAGATCATTCAGGATTTAGGGGAGCCATTGATCCTACTGGTAATTCAGTCAACAAAGAGCCTAATAAGGTTTTTGCTTACTTGAATGAAATGTATAAGTGTCTCTACAACCCCGCAAATAGGAATTATTGGTCGGACCATGTGGAATTGATGGAAGTATTCACGCGTTTGAAGGGAGAGGTTGTTCTGACGACAACCTATGGCCTTAAATTATTTTATTGAAGAGATGTTGAATGTTCCCCCTTCCCTTTTTATTTTTTTAGGGACTTGAAGGATCTAAAGAAATGGTTCTTTCCACAATGTATTCTACTGGAGGTAATGAAGTTGAGGAGTACGCCCTACCGAAGGTACGGGGAACTGTAGAAGGATCCCTTGGATCCTAAGAATACATGGAAGTGGTCATTTCAGACCCTTCACGGGCACTTCCTCCTCCATCTCATCTTGGTGATCCTTTTAAGGAGCCATCCCCTTGAAAATCAAAGAAACACAAGAAATCCTCCCAGTTATCAAAGAATATTTTGTATAGAATCACAAGTAATTGTCTGTTCACCTGGTGATTGAACAATGTGACCTTATATTGTCGACTCACTGGTACATATATGTTCTTCGTCGTAGGGTCTATCAGTAAATATATGATGACCACTCAAGAATCTATGGTTTCTAATCCTTTTAGGGAAGAGGAGGGGTCTCCATTTTTTGTGGCTAGCCGAAATAGGGAAACGAGGCCATCTAAAGAGACCGATGGTACTATTGAGCCCTTAGGTGTACATGATCCCACCCAAAAAATATCTAACCCAATAGTATAAGGAAGACTAGAAGTTGAGGGCTCACTTGAACACACTAAGCCGACCCTCATGGGGAGTGATAGGGTAGTCTATATAGAAGGGGATGAGTCTAGTGGTGAGACACAAGCCTTGCTGGATTTTGGAGGGACTTAAAATATCGAGGATCCAATCTATATTGTTTGAACAACATTTTCCCATATAGAGGGAGTCACTCCAAAGATTGATATTTAGCCTTATGATGGTGGCTCTAGGGAGGTCACAATCGAGGAGGCTGATGTTCTGACCCTAGATAATTTGGAGCAGGTTATCATGCCCTTTTCATCAGTTCTATGAGGAGTTACGTTTTCTGCACCAGGATCTTGAGACCAGTACCCATATCTAGACTGAATATCCCAACAAGACTTATATTAATCAGTAAACTTTTGATATTGCCTTGAGGGATACTGTTTTGGCTGAGCATGGCCCCAGGTTTTTAGTATTCTTGAGTAACCATGGAGTGCAACTGATGATTGAAGATGTAGCAACACCTGTTTTAGATAGTGGTACTGCTGCAGGGGTGGGAGGTTTTGAATCCATATCCTATCTATCCTCAGAATCACAACCACGAGTCTCAGTGATATCCACATACATTGCTGCATTGTCCTCTAATATAATTTCTAGAGATGATGTTATTGTAGGGCTAAGCCACACTGTAGCTTCTAAATCAAGTCCCTCTATTTTAACGTTCATTATTGAATACATTTTGACATCGGGGAGTGACTCCGATACTGATCAAGAAAGCCTGGTCAATCTTCATCCCATTCGGGAAAAGGCATAGTGGAATATTTTGAGATTAATTTATCATACTCCATTGGCTGAGATTCTAGTAAAATTTCCAATGTTACACCATCAGTTTGTGGTTCTATGTTTTGGTGGATTTTTTTATCATTGTATTTATGATATAGTAAGGTAAATAGTCTCTATTCAGGAAGCAATTTGTGTTCTTGAATCTCAACATTCCATGGCGGAGTCGAAAAATTATATTGAGGCTAGACGAAAAATTCTTATTGACAAAGTTGTCGCTCATGCCAGAGTAGTTTCATGGTTGAAAAGAAACTCATGATATAAGATTCGTTGATATAACAACTCGACCGGGAAGTGGAGAAACAAATTCAAACACTAGAGAGAATTAAACAGGAGTGGTCCCAGGCCTCGGTTGTCATCCAAGATAGGTGATTTAAAATGAAAGAACCAGAAAGGACTAGCCTTCAATCCATGAGGGATGAGGAGGAACTGCGGGCATGTGCGGAGGCTGAGACTAAACATTTATTGAAGATTCGCCAAGATGTTGAGGAGTTGCATAAAGGATTGATGAAACTCTATGTCTCTACCAAACATATCTTGTAAATATCATGTCTTTTTTACAAGGAGAGGCTCCAAGATATAGATTCCCACCATATATTTTTATGAAATATGATGGGACCAATTTTCCTTCGAACACTTCTTCTTTTTATTTTTATGTCATTTCAATTGATCATAATCAATTATATATACATCATTTCAACCAGGTATTAATTTTAAACCATTATTTGAAACTAGTAAATTTAAATAATCAAATTAGGCTCTAAATTTTTGCATGATCCACATGACTCAGTGAGCGTTGTTTGACTATTGCTGAGGTTTTATGGAAGAACTCGTAAAATATTATGTATTTTTCATTATAATGCTATTTTTTTCCTAAGCCTTCTTAACACAGGCTTAAAAGAACAAACCTGACCATTCCTTAGGCTGTCGTTTTGAATTTTTCGACATAACAAGCATTTTTTATCTTTTGATAGCTCGACCAACATTTCTATTTTCTAAACCATACATGGTGTATGTTTAATGCGCTAATACTTTACTTTTATCTAGAGGCACCCTTTGAGGACATTCACTCTAGAAAGTATGGTGTCTTTTTCATTGGTGATTTATAGTCCTGCCAATTAGAATTTTCACTGATGTTTCAGGTTGAATATATTTGACCAAATGTAATGGGGAAGGGGCACCAATTACGGATTCGTCAGCTGGGAATTTTCTAATATCCTTCATACATGCATTAGGGATTTTCTTGAACCTAGTTTTGTGAATATTGGACATACATGAATCTCAAAAGCCATTTTAGGCGTACAGAGGTAGGAAATGACTCTCTTGGGGATGAAATTGCCTTTTATTGATGGTCACTTTGTAGGAGACATATGCAGAGCCACCGGCGCATGATCTGCATAGTCAAACAAAGGTGTCTGCATGAAACTGGCCCCCCATATTCGATGGTATGGTAGGGTTTAAAATACTTTGAATTTATTTTGATGTTGGGATCCACAATGGGTGGTTGGTTTGAGTAATGATGTCTAAAAGTATTATGGACATTCATATTGTCTTTGAGTGGTATGTTTTTCCTGGACATTTCTTTCTTAAGTAAGGGAGAGCTGGTGAATGGCCAGTTCTATTAGAAATATTTTTTATGTTAGGGGAATTTGGAAAGATGAAAGTATGTAAGCTATTATCTGGGGGTTTTCCAAATCGGGATAGGGGGGGTGTGGGGGGTGATAGTACATGAATGTTGTTTGAGCGTACAGAAGCTGTAAAGAACACTCCTGAGAACAAATTTTACTTCGATTGACGGTTTTCTTGTAGGCATCATATGTAGAGCCACTAGGGCATGATGAGCACAGTAAAAAAATGGTGTCCACTGGACATTGGTCTTCTGTTTCCAATGGCTATGAATGATTATGGAGATTGGGACCTTTCTGAACATGGTATGTGATCTTTTAGATGTGGTTCATCTGAACACAAAATGTGAAATTTATTTTACCTGAACTTCTCCTAGAAACACAAAGATGAGTGGGTGCATTTGGATCAAATTCACACATATGAATAAATTATATTTATTTTACATAAACCTCAATGAAGACGAGATATGAATCGGGCCCTCATGTTCTGATTTATCCAGGATGTGTGTAGGAAGGATAATGTAAACCATCACTTTTAGGTCCCTTGAATCATGAGGAATATTATGAGTCTTGGAATCCATTTTTTATACTAAGACATGAGAGGACTCTCCTAGAATTTTTTTCCTTTTATTGATGACCGTTTTATAGGAGACACATACCGAGCCACTAGGAAATGATGTGCCTTTTCAAAAAAGGTGTCCACAGGACACTAGCCTCCCATCTCCATTGGCCATGGAGGGTTATGGTGATTGAAGATAACTCAGAGCATGATGATTGAGGTATTGGAGGAGTGTATCTGGACATATTGGAAACATTTGGGGTGCTATTTACTCATGGAATTAGTATCCCTTATGTAGATTTGACTCACACATAGGGTGGGGTGTTTTTCCCATCATTGGGGTAACCTATTATTTAACATCACATGGCCTAGACCTGAGGTTCCTCCCGAGGAATGAAACCATGACATGTCTTTTAGGGTCGTGCTGCTAGGACCAAAATCTTGGAGTATTTTTCCATAATTCCCTGGTATATATCTTTCTAAGGTCCCCAAGCTCACGTGAGCTATGATCGATGTGAGAAACAAGGGATCACGTGGATTCTTGGTCATTCCCTAATAATAGAAAAATCAACATCAGGGAGAATTTTAGGCTTAAACCAATGCTATGTATTTTAACTTCATACAGTATGGATGATTTTGGACTTGTAGTTTAATCTCATGCATTGAGGACATGATGTTATCATAAAGATCCTTAATATCTTTGAGTTAATCGCAATCAGGCTATTCTGGCCATCCTGAGACGTGATTGATGATAGAACGTGTAAACCATACTCCTTGGCAAAACTTAAATAAGGAGGGATAAAATGGGGATTTGAAGCCATTAGGTGTACTTAGAAAGGAGAGGAATCTCCTGGGGAAAAATTTTCCTTAGATTGATGGTTGTTTCTAGGGCAACATATGAAAAGACATTAGGGAATGATGTGCATAGCCAAACAAAGGTGTCCACATGACACTAGCCTTCCATCTCAAATGGCCATGAATGATTATGGGGATCTAATTTTTTCCAGAATAAGGAGTTTGAAAATCAAGAAAAAGTTCCTGGGAATATAAGAAATACTGAGACCATGATGAATTGTGAACTATTGGAGCTTCCACAGAGATATAACTCATATTTATCGGGGGAATAAGGATCTTCTTAATTCTTATGAATTTGGGGGATGTGCGGGATCTCGTAATACTAATAATTGTGTAAGACATAACTCTTGAATAATTTCACAGTTTATTTTCAGGTGGTTAAGACCTTTCTTGGAATTTCCATACAATTCTAACCTACACCCAGAAAAAATGGGGCATTTTTTATGGTGGCTGGGCTAGGATGCCAAATCCAGGCATCACTACATATCCTGTAAGAGAAAGAATCAATCCATTCATAGTTATGAGAATTCCCCATACTGATCTGGCTCAGTCCATGTGTAGGGCAATGTGAGGGAATTGTTTTCAATGGATGGGTCAGGATTCCAATTCTGGGGGTCACTACATATCCTAAAAGTGTTGGAATCAAGCCATACGTAGTTCTGAGTGTTCCTTGTACCGGTCTAGCTCAAACATGGGGGTAGGAACATTTTTGTTTCTTTCACTATGGGTGTTGGGCCTACCATACGTCTCTATAACTTTCTTGGATTAAATAATACATACCACTGATCCTAATATCATTTGAGTTGTACTCGATGTGATAATCAAGGAGTGGAAAGGGTATTCTGTACTAGTGTGCGGAAATAGGGGATACGATAGAGGCATTTTTTGGTGGGGGTTGGGCCATGTTCAGATATTGATGCGTCACTATGTATCCTGTGAGGGTAGGAATCAATCCATAGGTCGTTCTGAAATAGATCATTTTGTTTATCATCATGCGATTAGAATTCTTTGTTCCATGCAGTTTAACATCTTAGAGTGAGAAAATGAGTACCAATTTAATGTCATGTTTTAGGGACACGTTCCTTACAGTTTAATATCATGTGGATAGGACTATTAGTCATAGTTTAGGGTGATAGATTTTGGACCATGGAATCATAGTGATACATCTCATATTTTAGGGTGATAGAGCATGGACCATGGCATGACGTTGCTATTACGCAAAATACTTATTCTAAAACATTGTGTGTGTGGGATCCGTGATGAGTTGTCCATCCATTGATATCATGGAGTACACTCTATCGGAATAGACCCTATTTATGACATATGGTCCCTCCCACATTGTTTCATGTTTTAGGGGCTTCTTCCAAAGTATTAGCGGGGCTCTTAGGACTAACACCAGTTCTCCATTGAGGAAAAATTGAAGGCGGACCTTTTTGTTGAAGACACATGCAATATTATTTTGGTAGACTTCCAAATGGTGCAAAGTGTGCATCATTTTCTCCTCAATATTATCCAACTCATAAAACCATATTTGGGATATATCATCCGTAGACAGTTTATCACAAACACACACATGAAGTGATGTCCCTTGGATTTTGATTGAAAAAATTGCTTCTGCCCCGTATACTAGTGAGTACGGGGTCGCCAAGGTGGTAGTGCGGGTTGTGGTCCAGTAATCCCACAAAGCCTCAAAGAGCTTGTATGGACATAATTTTTTATCCTTATCAACCATCTTTTAGAGTATATTGGACAGAGTCTTGTTGAATTCCTCCATATGTCCATTGGTCATCACATGGTACTAAGATGAATGGTTTGATTTGATTATATACTCATGCTATAACTTTTCAAACTTAGCAGAGCGGAATTTGGTGCCATTGTCCATCAGTATTGTATGAGGGACACCAAATCTGGATATAATGTTGGCCTTCATGATGCTAATGATGTTTTGTGCCCCGACTTATTTAAGGGGTATTTCTTCGGCCCACATGGAAAAGAAGTATATCGTTGTGAGTATGAACTTGAATTGTCTGGCTGTGGTGGGAGGATATGGTCCCACAACATTCATCCCCCAGTCATAGAATTTCCAGGAGCACTTAGCTATATGAAGTAACTCTAGGGGTCGGTGAATAAAATTGGCATGAACATGGAAGGAATGTCACTTCTTGGAGAATATGGCACAATCTTGTATCATAGTGGGACAGTAATACCCATGCCTTTGGATTTGGTGAGAGATCTTGGTTTCTGATTGGAGTGCTCTACAAGATCTCGCAAGCTCTTCTTTCATGATAGAAAGAATATGTCCTCCATCAATTCACCTGATAATGACTCCATCAAGGCCTCATATGTAAATAATCTGTTCTTGTTTGACCCCTTTTTGCATGGAAAAATTGACTGCCCGTCATTAGAAATGTTCTCTTCCAGCCCTATCTGGTGGGAGTTCCCCCTTCCGAAGGTAATTTGCAATGGGTGTGATGTAGATAGAGGTGTGACCATGAGGCTCAGATATGGGGATAATTTTGTCGATTTCATCCGTATGTTTCTGGAAAAATGGTAATACCATCCAAATATGGTCAATTTTAATGAATTTTTTATCCCGGTCGGGATCAGCTAAGGTCATGGATGCATTTTCCAAAGAATCATCTTGAGTATTTTGAGACTGGGGGACATAGATCAATATTGGTTTTGATGGGAATTCAACCATTAGTTCTCAAACATGGTTTATTAAGGGGTCCAATACTTCTTTATTAATGGAATAGTTACCGTTGACCTATTTGATGACTAGCTTTGAATCACCCTTTTTTTAGGATTTTTGGATTGCACATGAAGTTCGAGTTCTAGGCCCGCAATGAGGGATGGATATTCTACTTCATTATTTATACACTATTTCGAGATCCAAAAATAGTAAGGCATGATTACCTTTTCAGGGGATTCAAGTATAAATCCAAGCCCCACTTTGTTGATCTTGGGATCTTATATTCTTTTCCCATCCCAGTTTCTATAAGCACCATTGAAATACATTTCCCATGTCTAGGGGTTCTCTTGGATGGAGAAAACTTCTTCATCTGAAATTTTAGCATCCAATAGTGTTGTTTCTTCTGAGGGGTTCTCTTTTGGGAATTCTGCTAAATCAGGGACTTTAATGGCCTTTTAGGGTATGTACTGTATGTAAAACTGTTGTAGGATGACGACCCATTATGATAGGTATCCAGTTAGCATAGGATGGTTGAGGATAGATTTGAGTGGGTTGTAGCAGGAGACCAAGTAGACCTCATGGTGATGCAGGTAATGCTTGAGTTTTTGAATGAAGACTATTAGGTCTAGGTAGTTCTTTTCAATTTTTTAATACCATGTTTTAACATCAATCATTTTTTAGCTGAGGTAATAGATGTTTTTCTCACTTTCGGAATCATTCTTATGCACAAGGAATGTGCCTAATGACTGTTCCAATGAGGTTATGTACAAAATTAGTGGCCTTTCTACAATTGGAGGCATTAGAACTGGTGTTCTTCGGGGATATCTTTTGATATTTCCAATAACTTCTTGGAAATCATTATCCCACTCATACGTAAACCCTTTATCCATTAACCCGGTAAAATGTAAACATTTACCTGCCAAGTTGGTTGTGAAGCGTCAGATGATGGTGAGGTGCCCATAGAGACCTCTAAACTCATCGATGTTGTGAGGTGGGGAGATGCTAAGGATGCATTTGGCCTTTTCAGGGTCTATATCGATGTTTCAATGGTGTAGGAAGAAGCCGAGGAATTTTTTTTGTGGTAACACCAAAGGCGCACTTTAGGGGATTCATCTTTAAATTGTGATGTCAGAGTTTGTTAAAGATAGTGTCATGATAGACAAGGTGGTTTTAGTATTGTCGTGATTTAACCACCATATCATCGATATAACACTCGACGAATTTTCCCATGAAGGTCTTGAAGATGTGATGTCTGGAGCGTTGATTTACGACACTGACATTTTTTAGACCAATGGCATCAATTTATAATAGAACACTCACTAATGGGACCTAAAAGTACTATCTTATTCATCTCTTTGGGCCATCTGGAACTGGTTGTATCCAGAATAGCCGTCCTTAAAAGAGAGGGACTCAAATCTAGCCGTTGCATCGTCCAATTGTTTGGTGAGCAGGGCCAAGAAATCAAATTTCAGGCAATGTCGATTGAGGTACCTGAAGTCGATGCAGATTCTAATCAGTCCATTATTCTTTTTGAAATAGACTATGTTCTCCAGCCAGATCAGATACATGACTTCTTGTATAATGTTGGCTCTGATAAGATTTTCAACTTCAACCTCTATTTTGGCAGCATGCATAGTATGATACCTCATGACGACCAACTTATACCCCTATTTGTCTTCTGGTTGAACCAGATGATGAGTGGTGACCACCAGATCGAGGCCTAACATTTCTAGGTAGTTATAGGAAAACACATCTTGATTCTTCTTTAGGATGGAGGTATATTCATTTTTCTCCTCAATAGGAATATCCATACTAATCAGACTGGGCTGCAGGTTGCCTTTAGTGCCGATGTTTATTTCCTTAAGTTCATCGATTATGGTGGAGACACATTCTTCGAACATTGGAGGGGAATATCTGGTGTCTTTTTCTTCCTCATCATCTTCTTCCTCTTTCTCTTCTGATAGATAGAGTATTCTCACGATAACCTCTCCCATGCTATGAGAGAAATCATATTTCCACTTCGTAAGCAAGGCGAGGGTAGTTTGGGGTCCCATGGATTGGTCGAGAGCATATCTGTTGGGGATTTTCCTGAAATCATTGGAGTCAACCCGATCTTCTGTGGCTTTTGACTTTTTGGCCATAATAGATTTCATGAAGACAATTGAGTCTACATCCAGACTTGTACTTTTTCATTCAACTTGGTTGATGGGTAAATCATACTATTCCCTAAGCTGCTAGAGGGGGTCATCGGGAGCCATCTCCAATCCATTCGGGGTAGTAACCCGATCAATGTCATTAGACATAGGATGTTTTTATTATGATTTATAGAACCCTTCATCAATATAATGAGACTCACAGGACTCAAACAATGATTAATCGGCATGAAATGTCCAATTTTTCTTATTAGTTCAATATTGGACACACTGATGGTATGATGACAGAATTGCAGCGTGCTGAGGTAGCTAAGGCCTCCCCCACAAGACATTGAAGGCCAAACTTTTTTCTACTACCAAGAACTTATAATATGAAATGATCTCTTCAAGTCAAGTTTTAAGCTTGATTTTTCCGAACTGTTTCTTTTTTGCTTCTGTCATATCCCTGCAGAGTTGTGGTGTAGGGTTTAAGTTGTCTTCATTATCGCCCAGCTAATGAAGCATTCACAGTAGGAGGAGATTGACTCCTGAACCATTGTCTATGAAAATCCTCTAGACATCAATTCCATTTATCATCCCAGACACATATAAGGGTATGATGTGACATTTCATGATGGCGTCCCTATCCCTATCTATGAAGGGGATGAAGACATGGAGTTCTATGGTATTGGTCTCTATTCGATAGACTTCAGCTGCTGCTACTTTAGCTTCGAACTCTTGAGGACTTAGTAAGGCTTTGATTAGTTCCTCTCTATGATCTATGAATAGACTTAACACATCCATTATTGATAGTTTTTTTGTTACTAAAGCTATCTACTTTAGAACATCATATTTCTGATCTAAATTACATCACTTCTCGGCTCAGGGATTCTCCTTTACTAACACATTATGGGCTTGGTCTTTGGATATAGGTGGTTCGGAATCTGTGATAGGAGTCAGTGGAGCTGCGGTCTTTTCCAGGGTTAGACGAACTGGTCCACCCATATTCCTTGAGAAATTTGATATTTGTTCTTCCCTTGATAGATATTCCATGATAACTGGGTTTGGATTTCTTCTGAAGGGGGAGGAGGAGAATTCTAGTTCTTTTTGTGTTTTCCAAAGGGTATTTTCACAGGTTTCTACGATGTTAACAGTTTGGGTTAAGGCATGGATACTTATTTGAGTCATTCCACAATCATGAATTCCTAGAAACCACCAGCCTTTAGGGCCTCTTCCTCCATATCTCTTGTCGGGCACAAGGAATTCGGGTTTGTAGACATAGTCTCCATCCAATAAAGGGTCCATCAAGTGAATGAAATTAATTGAACCAAAGACCAGTTCTTGGTCTGATGATGTTTCCATCTCACTATCTTTTTCTAGTGGTAGCGTTTGGAAGGGTGATTCTCATTGTACCGTTTGGTGGGGCAGTGCCTCTTGTACCTTTTGGTGGGGTGGTTCCTATTGTACCAAATCTGTTGGTATAAAATATGAAATTATCAATACATACTTCATCATTGGTTTTATCCCATATTCTTACTTATTCTTTCTACCCTTCTATCCTTTCAAGGACTTTAGGGCCGAGGAGGATGGCTGTTTTGTATCAAGAAATTTTGGAGGCATGGTTTGTTTTTTCAACTCTGCCTAGAAGATTCCATTGACTTGGTTGAATATCTTCTAAATCATCCAATTTTCAATTTTTTTTCTCCTTTTTACTGGTGACTGTTTCAAATTTGTATTCCTCTCTTATGTCATATGTGGAATTATACACCACTTGTGCTGGTGGCAGGCCAAACTTGGGTTTCCCTGAATCCACTATCTTTTGTAAGAGATCCTTGAAAACCAAGAATTCATGGATGATGTGTCCTAGTATCTAGTGATAGGGACAATAATTATGGATGGTCATTGAGATCCGCATCATTAAATCACATTGGTTCTAGTAGCCAAAAAAAATTTAAATTCATGGAAGCTATGAAATAGCCACAGATTTGGTCATTTTGGAACAAGTAGGATTTGTTTCTTCATTTTTCAAACTGATTTATTTTAGCACCTTGTTTCTCATTTTGCTGAGGTGGGGGTGGTTGTCGGCACTGAGGGGGTCTTTCACGGCTCAGTAGGGGCCTCATGACTGGTGATGGTGTCAGGGGTGGCTTAATCGTGACATATGTTGCTTTATCTTTTCCCACCCTTTTCTCTATTGCTGATGGGGTCACTTGGAACTTAAGATTGGTCCATTGCAAGGAGTCTTCTATCCTTTGGGAAATGGAAGAGAAATCTCTAATCCTTCTGGTGTAATTCACAAGGATGAGAGGGGTTTTTAATTCATCATGAATATTGTGGATACACATAGCGATCATTTCATCTTTGGGAAGCGGCTAGTTCAAGCAATAAATTAGGCCTTTCCATCTGAAAATGATGTTCGAGGATCATTAATTCCCTTGCTTCTTGTAGTTCATGAGATCATTGACCGTCGTCTTAGGTAGCGTTGAACTGAATTGGGAGAGAACTTTCACTAGAGGTCCTCCCAGTCTGTGATTGATTTAGCTGGAAAGCTAGTATACCATGCAAAATTTGATCCTTCTAGGGTTCATATGAAGCATCGAAGTTTTACTTCTTCTTTCTACTCTAGAGTTCCCATCATGGGAACACAATAAAAGTATTACTGCATTTAATTCTTCTCTGGGTCTTTGGATCCATTTAACATTGGAAATACAGGGTTTCCAAAATTTTGTTGTGGTAGAACATTACTCACCCAATTAGGGTAGGGTTTACGCTTTGGTTATATCGGAGCGTGGCACCCCTCCATGGATTCTAGTAGAGTAGTTATTTTCTCGATGGTATTCAAGAGACCTTGATGCATATCCTGCTGGGCTTGAGATTAGGCTGGTGAGGCAGAGGCGAAAGATCGGCGTGAAGGAGCTACTAAAATTTGGGGCGGATATTCGGGTGGGGGTATCCATTGTGGGATTACCTGAATATATTATAGATGCCTTCCCAACGGGGGAAGTCTTGACGTCCTTCCAGGGCGGGTTTTATGTAGGTTTCCATTCCTGATGTTGGGTTGGATGGGACATTGAGATTGGATTCATTCACCAAGATGAGTTCCTATGGCTACAGAACCTCTTCTGGGAATACCTACTGCTCCTCCGCAGGGGGAACACATCCGGTGAGGTAGCTCCCTCGACATATCTCAACATTAATTTTCCCAAGATCTTTCATTTCCCCCTCCTTCTTTGAAAATCTTTCCTCAAGTGTGAGGTACATATCCTTAGGGGGGAGGAGGTGGGTCATAGACAACCATGGATTTATTCTTTTCCTTGTTGGGGTTTCATGAAGGAGGTAGTGACGAATTAACTAAGGGGGAACCCAAATTTTGGAACGCTCTCTATTTACGGGTATGCAAACGATCAGGATCAGTGTGAGATTCCTTTGGGAGGGAACCACCTTCCCTTATGTTCTCTCACTCTATGTAATTTCAAGTGAGATATACTGGATTGAAGTTTACCACGTTCACTGATGCATACTGCATTGGGGGTGGAGTACCCATTGCTGAATGGTAGGAAGGTTTTCTGCATCATTTGTTTGTATTTTCTCCTTTCATTTTATGGAATTCTTCAGATTTCTTCATTAATATTGACCTAAAGGAGCCCCTAATCCGGCATCGTAAATCATCTTTGTCTCAGAGGGTGAGAACCACGAGAAGGGGTGGAACGGATGACTCATATATCCATCGTTCTTCCTAAACAAAAGAGTACAAACATCCGATGTGTGGGAACTTGAGGTAAAAATTCCACCCAACCATATGGGTTGTGGTTGTTCTCGTCCTTCTGTTGATGTGCTACTGCCTGGATTTTTTGTTCATATAGGAAAATTTTGATTTAATAATTCCCTTGGCCTTGTGGGATGGGGTTGTTCCCGCATCTCGGCAGTAGCCACAACTATTTCCTCCCTTTCAATTTCACGTACTCCTGCACAGGTGTTATATGAGTATGGAATTGGTCATATAAGGAGTTTATGGTCTCTTCAAGACATGAGAACTTCTTGTTGGTTTTCTTTCCTTAGGGGGGAAGCCTGCTAGATGTTCTCGGTTTCGTAACGTATCAGTTCTTCAATGGATTGATCTCTTTGGTCCTAACACTTTTGAGGCTTACTTTGGGATGGTTCTTATTGATCATCCCATCATTCATGATCAAGGGTTTCATATTATTTTTTCCTTTGGGTGATGACATTGCAAGATGTCATTTCTAATGGGTTTTGCTAGACTGGATGAGGGGTGAATTATAGAGCTCCATGTTTTCCCCATCCTCGAATAGTAACTCTAGTTGATGTGTTACTAATGAGGTGACACAACTTCTGTAGTGCATGGGGGAAATAAAATTCAAGGTTTTTCTTTCACCTTTTTTAATGTGGCTATCGTGCAGATGGGAGGGATTCCAGGTTGATTAGATGGAGAAGCTCCCCTAATGTGTTGACATGGTCTACATACCCTTCGAAGGGTAGGAACTTTTCTTTCAGATGACAAAGAGTTGTCCATATATTGAGGATAATTTCATGAATACATTCCCCAGAAAACTCTCCTCATATGTTGAAGTGACAAGTGGTTGTAGGCCAATACATCACTGGTATATTATCATTATCTGGTGGTCTTCTGACAAGAAACTTATCCTGCTGTTGTTATTCTAGGGGATCCTCTACATGATATTCTTAGATTGACTTCATCTTAATAATTTTGTTCCAAGAGACTATGATTTTCGGAGCCTTATTGATATGAGAATGGCACGGTGGTGGATCAGAAGATAAGTTTGGACTCGGACCATCCCCTTCTTGAGAAAGGACTTCACTTGTTATAAACGAAGTGCATGATATATCTAACTCCTTTTGGAGTGCCTTAGTATAGGTAGTATTTCCTATCTTTGTTCTGTCAAGGGGATGAACGTCTCACCATAATGAATTTTAGTTATGAGGAGGACCTTTAAAATTATAGCTTCAATGGTGAGGGCACCTATTGCAACCCGATGCCCAATCGCTGGAAATTTATTTACGATGTATACCCTAGCGAGGACATTCAAGGAAGGCTACAGTGAGGGGAGGACCTACTTGATTCTTGATGTCCCTGAGAGGAGGACCTTCTTGATGATATCTATGATGATGAGGACTACTATCACAACTTGATACATGGCTGTAGGGAGATTTTCTAAAGTGAACATCCTAGAGAGGGCCATTAGGATGTTCAGGAATGAGGGGAGGACCTTCTCATTGCTTGATGTTACTTTGGGGAGGTCCTTCATAGTATGTTCTATTGCGGGGAGGGCCTTTTCAATGTATGTCATCACAGAGAGGACTAACGTCATTACTTGATGTACAAATACATGGAGAATCATATCTACAGCGTATACCCTAGCGAGGACCATCACAGAGGATGAAAGAAAGGGGAGGAGATTCATGTTGTCATATATTTAGGTCGAGGGGAGGGATACCGAGTCACACATCAGGAGATAGGCTCTTGTGATCGATCATTCCTGGACCATGGGGTGAGCCCCTATGGGTGCTCCATGGAGGGAATTCAGAGCTGCTGATAGCGACATTACAAGGATGGACATAAAAATTGCTACTGACACTTCCATATTTTGGTAATGGAATGAAAAATTCATGAGCCTTTATTGATATATGTTTGAGAGAGTAAAAAACCCAACTTCCATTAGAGCTGGATCAAGTACATGCTCTTCATTTTCTGGCTACCTCTGGCACATTTTATTTTTGACTGCTCTTTTGTGGGTAACTGGGACCGCCTGCTGTTGGTAATGACCTTCATATAATTTTCCCAATCTTTTTTGGGTCCTCTTATGTTTCCAAGATATGTCAATGAGAATATTGAGTTTTGGTAGGGATATATGCCCACCCTGGAGCGGCCATGATGTTGGAATAACATCCCCCAATTGGAAAAACTGTTTCTTCTCGATCCGGTTGTCCGTGTATCATGGGATATTGCCATCGGCCCTCCTGGTATGAAGAAGGGATGTATAATGGCTCTAGTGTGACTAAACCATTTTTCAAGTAAGTAATTTCATTCAAGGAAACGGGGTTGTGAGCATGGTCTCTCTACTTTTCCATTGATGCAATGATATCTTGGCATGTTTGGATGATATGGTCTGGAATCAACTTCTAATCTTCAATCATTACCAAGATATAATGAGATACATATTTAGATGGAATGGGTATGAAGGCCCATTCTGATGTCAAATTAGGATTTGTTTTGTGGTCCGATCATCCATGGGTTTCCCATAGATACTGGCAGTTCTCCCATGTAGAGACAGAGGAATGAGCCTACCACCAGTTGTCTTCTATTGTTGCCACCGTATTTGACTGGTGAGAATCATATTCATGAATGAGGATTTTCCTCTACTCTCTTGCTACTGTAGTTGGATCACATGCCCTGTATGCATCCACAAGAATTTGAATCTGCTCATATTTGTTTACCACCCTATTTGGATGACGGTCTTGATATGCATCAGTGGAATGTTTTCTTATGTGTAGCTGGTTGCCATACTATTTGGATAACGGGCTTGATATGAATCCATAGGCATTTTTGGATATGTGTATTTGGTTTCCATCCTATTTAGATGATGGTCTTGATATGTATCAGCAGGTAGTTGTGCGTGTGTATATATTGCCACTCTGTCTGCACATCGGGACCGATGAGCACTGCTGGGAATGCACACCTGCTCATACTATGCCACCCGATTTCTATGGTGGGACTGAGGGGAGGGGGAAGGGTTGTATTTATAACCATTGAATGCCACCACAATAGTATGATAGAGTCTCCCCATAGGAACTAGAGTGATAGTGTGTTCTTGATTATATATTGACCTCCATTGTAAGGTAGCCCGAGGGGCCAGGGTCTCTTGGAATTCTAATAGTTCCCTTGGCATATGGTCTTCTTCAGTGTGAGGAGACCTAGTCGCCCAGGGTCGAGGGTGACGCTCTCTAGCAGGGTCCCATGAGTAGGACTCTTGTGAAGATGTGATTAAGTTTTATGCATTGAATTCATTTTCCTTGCTAAGATAAGTGAGGTACTCATTTCCATGTTTTGGGGAAAGGCTCCTGAAACGGTTTGAAATGACTATCGGGTTTGCCTTGTGTTAGGGTGTCATCCACGGCTGAAGAGGTGACTGGTGAGCCTTCACAGACTAGAGGGGTTGTCTTGCGGCCTCCACTGTGGGTAGAGTACCATTTCAGAGGAACTCTTTGATTAGAATGTTGGATACCCAGTGTTGAAGATGATGGGTAGGCAAGGGGGTCTTGGTATTTGTTGGGGCCTCATCTGCCTATGGGATCACTGATGCGTGTGTCTACATTGGTCATCGAGATTCCATATGGATTGAAGGTTACTCTGCGGTAACCTGTAGCAATCATATATGACATACATATCACAAAACCACATCAAAGTATAATTGTTTTAAATATATGAATATCTGATGATTCATCTTCCCCCCTTCCCCTATATTTTTTTGTTGTGGGGTGAAGGGGATTGAGTGGGGTAAGACCACCACCTTGGTTAAGGATTCACTTCGGGTTCACCATTTTTGTTCCGTCTCTGAGGTGGCACGTTTCATGTGTACAAGGGTGAACAAAATAGTCTGACATGAAATATCCTTTGGCCTATTATCATTGGGTATGAACGATCACCTTGGTTAAGGATTCACATTTGGTTCTCCAATTTTGGTTCTCCTTCGAGGTGGCACATTTCAGGGTGATGGTGAAATAGCCCGATGGAAATCATCACCAGCATATTTTTTATAGAGATGGATTGTCAACGAGTTCACCATTGTTTTAGACCCATTCTGCATCATTATCCTTTAAAGAAGAGTTGGATTAACCTCATGGGGATTGGGCAGTTTGTCTCGTCTATATTGTGAGGGAGACGCCATGGTTAGATGGTCCCAGCAGGCGATTGCATGGGGTAAAGTACTTGTATAATCAGTCGTCCTTGGATATAACTTCCTCGGATGGTCTCCAACGGGTTTATTCATGGAGCCAAAGACACCCAATGGCCCTGTTATCCATGATTCATGGACCTTCTTTCCAAAGGTAGGTCCTCGTTATACCGTGATTTTGCCAATGACACTTATGGACTCCATTGGTTGAGAGGATGGGAAGTTGGGCTCATCGCAAACTTTTTTGGGGGAATAATTTCCTATTCCGGAACTCAATTATAGATTTATGTCGTGTTCATATGTTCATGAATACTTCATTCATTCTAGAAGAGTGTGTCGATGGGCTACCCCTGGTTTACAGAATCATCGTAGGTATGCATGGATTTGATGATACAGAGGTAATTATGACTTAAGCCATATAATAATGTGATCTAGAGGTTAAAATCATCCAGGGGGAAGAAGGTGACTTGATTTTGGGATTGGACCCATAATATAGGTTTCCTATGTATCCTTGGGAGAGGAGTCAGAAACCTTGTAGTTCATAATGGCTGGGGATTACACATGGAAGCTTCCCATTTGAGGGGACATGGTTAGGTGAACCCCTTTTGGGAGGGAACCCTTTTGAGCTCAGTCCTTCAAGAAGGAATCCTATGTATCCTAGTTTTACAAGGAATCAGAGTTAAATTAGTTCAAAATTGTTGGGGCTTATGCATAGAAGTTTCCTATTGGGGGTGATGATTGGGAGAACCCCTTTTGGGATGAAACATTTTTGAGCTCGGGCCTTCAAGCATGCATCCTACATATCTTGGTTTGACCAGGAATCATATTTATCATTGTTTAGAATTGTTGGGGCTTACACATAGAATCTACCCATTTGGGGACATGATTGGGTGAGCCCCTTTTGGGAGGGATCCATTTTGAGATTAGGCCACTAAGAATGCTTCCTACATGTCATAGTTTGACCAGGAATCACTATTATCATAGTTCATAATTTTGGGGGTGTTGTAATCATCACAAATCTATAAGACCACATGATTCATGCTTGGTGTGAGAAACAATAGGATGTGAGATATCCAACCAACCACATGCTTTCTCACCTACTGGTGGCAGAGGGCAGGCCTACTGAGGAAGAGGTTGGGGTGATTGTGGGTGATGGTGTAGAGCAATGAACCTTTCAATTTGGGATGACATCGGAGTTCATGCAGCATATCCTTTGGAATATGGGGGACTTACCTCAATGGGAGTTCCCCAGAATGTGTTCTAGGAAAGGGGATGAGTTTCTTCCTCATCATAAGGGGAAGCGAGCACAACCCCTTTGACCGATCACCATTCCTCATTGAATGTAAAGACAGATGACGACCCTTAATCCTTATAATGGGGAGGTTCACGTTGGCATCCCAAAGTTCAAATCCGAGTTAGCATGGGAATGTAGAACCACAGACATTCCCAAAACCTAAACCATTGTGGGTAAATCCTTTATGAATCCTCTTACCATGGGTATGTAGACTCAAAGGGGAACACTGATGCGCCTGATGATCTGATCATACTGGTCCGGTGCCATTTGAGGAGGCTTTCTCTTAATTCTGGTTGACTGGTTTACAGAGGGGTTATGGAGGATTGGACAGAAATGGAGGGGCAAGGTTGTATCTGAAGGAAAGAATACATAAAAACACTCCATTCCACGTATTGTTTTCTTATGCGGGATAGGGGAAGCTCTGCATACCATGAGGGTACATGGGTAGATGGTTCATCGATGTACTAAAGTAGTACAAAGGAATGTGCATAGAACACCGTGTAGCACAATGGTACGTAGTCCTAGCCGTGGTCTATCATTCCGCTCTACATTCAATCTGTTTACTGATGTAGTATGCGATGCTGAGTTAAATCAGAATACTGATATACTATGCAGAACACCATACTGATGGGGGTCTGGGGGATTTCCTTTTGTGGGGAATTCATCAGTGAGAAACATGTGGTTCGCGATTTTATCAATTAGGTTCATGATCATCTTATTTTTATTATGTTCCTTCATTTTTTTGGTTCATGGCTGGTTGTCACTACTAGAAATTTTGGCTATAGCAGCAGACCTATTGCCATAGTTTTAATGTTCCGTGGCTATAACCAGTTTATATCCACAGTTAAATTTAAAAATCGTGGCTAAAATTTTCCATCCCTTATTTTCCAAAATCCATCAGGCTCCTCCTCTGTTCTCCCCTGATCCGCGACCCTCCATCCTCGACCTCTCTCTCATAGTGTCACCCTCCTCCTCCATCATCCCCCGATTCATGACCCTCCTCCATTGACCTCTCTCACAGAGGCACCATCCTCCTCCATCCTCCCCCGATCCGTGACCCTCCACCCTAGAAATATCTCATGGAAGCTCCCTCTTCCCAGATACCCTCTACGCGTGACCCTCCAACCTCAATGGTACCCATCATGACCTCTCTCACCATTTCTTGGAATTTAATTTTTAATCCATAACATGTGGGAGTTTATATATATCGAGGAATCATATTGATTTAGATCGGTCCATCCATCAAAATCGGACGAAGAGGCTCATATAGCTATGTGCTAGGTGGTCCCTAAGTTTCGTCCATAATATATATGAGTTGTATTCACTTTATGATGTGAGAGTCTTGAAAATCATGTTAAAATGTCTTGAGATAAAACCAAATTGCATTTCTTCATGTTTAATGATTGAAAGAAGAATTTTAGGGTTGTGTGAGGTCCTTCGGGTGATGTGTTTTACTTCATGGCCATCTAAAACCACGTAAATAACATAAAAAATTATGGAATTATGGACTGATATCTTAATACGGTTTTCCTTTGATATAATTTTCTTTTTAGACCTTGTTAGATTTTCTTGATTTCCCCTTGATGATGGGGAACTATTATATGTGAGAGGTTAACATGGGTATTACCTTCTGGATGGATTTTGATTACGATCGATCAATCGATCGTTTGTATGTTGTGTCACATTATGGTTTTCTTGTGTTTGGTGCTTCATTTTTTTTGTAAAAAAGTATATTTATTGAATTTTATTGATTCCAAAACTGGTTTTGGTGTCTTATTTTTAATGTATTTTGAATATCATGTATAATGTTATCAAGAGTAGTAAGGTTTAAAAAGAAATTTTGAAATGATTTAAAATGAAAATACATTTCATGAAGTGTTTAAATTTAAAAAAAATTTAGTGATTAATTTGAAAATGGTACTCGTGGATGTTTTGGATTAAAAAATCATGTTTTATGATTTGTTTTTACTTTCACATGACACTTTAAAAGTGTTTTATTACAATATATAATTTGGGAGATGATTTAAAACGAAATGGGATTTCAGGAAATTTTTTGGTCTTATAATTAAATGTATGAGGTGTTTTGAAAATAAACAAGAACATTAAGAATTTTGTGTGATATTTTATTTTAAATAACTTCATGATTATCAAATCTGGTGTTAATATTTTTTAAAATTCTATACTTGGGAAGTTGTAATTTTACCCTATGAAATGGATTTTTTATTTTTTAAGGAAGTGAGATTCTTTTCAATGTTCTTTTCTTTTTGAAATGAGTTGTCATACTTCTTTTTAAAATGTGGGGATTTTTAAGAAATATATTTTTATAGTTTGATCTTATTTATGTAATTTTATTTAATCCCATAGTTCTAAATGTGATTTTTGTTTTTTGAGGTATGAATCATATATGGTTTAGAACCATGGCTTGTGAAATTAAAATTAATTCTCCCATAAAGGTCTTAGTAGAAAGTATAGAGTGTGTCTCCTTAAATGACCATGTGGATGATTCTTCTCAAAATTGGGTCTATCTATTCTAGTTCTAAACTATGCCCAAACATTGAATGGAGTGGTAAAGTTGAATTGTTCGCTATTTTTGTGTTTCATGAATCACATTCCAATATTTCACAGTGATTGAGGTTTACTATAGATGAAAGAGTTTTTTGAATCTGACTGGACATATTGGAAAGTAATTTCGTAGGACGTATATTTTTTATGGTTATCAATATTTGACTGATCAACTCTGTTAGATTCTATTATGGTCTAAACATTATATATAACCTGAGAGGAGGGATCAGGGTATTCCAGAAAAAACCAATTTAAACACATTACCTTAAATATCTCACCACCTTATTTGGATATTGACCTATTAAACATAAGGGTCACTTTTTTGTATTTTTATTAAATTGATCTAATTACCAATTCACTTGACCCCTTATTACTATATATTCATATGTTTTCTTAACTCAATTTGGGTGTATATGAAGTGTCCCATGTTGTTCGTGGATGCCTAAGGGGATACTTCTCAAAGACAATATGTCGAAAGAGGGGGAGGATTGTGACACACAAATGATATGTTATGAATCTTTATATAATGTACATAGCCATGGATCATGTTTAAGAAATGATTTTGGTGTGTTATAGGTTCTTGAGTAGCCAGAAATTGATGGTGGGAAGGGCTGTAAGGGGGGTGTGCAGGGGAGTTGGGGTGTGTAGGGGGGGCAGGGTTGTGTGTATGGAATAGGGGGTGCAAGGGGTAGGTTTGGTGCTAGGGAAGGTGGCAAGGGGGTCTGCAGGGTGTGGGGGGGTGCAGGGGGTAGGGGTGTAGGGGGGGTACGGTGGTGTGCAGGCTGAGTGCGGTTGTGTAGTGGGGAGGGGGATTGAGAGGGGGTGTGTATAGTGAGGGTCGAGGGGTGTCTGCATGGTGAGGGGTGTGTAGTGGGGAGGGGGCATGGGGGTGAAAGGTAAAGTGGGAGGGGTGCAAGGTAGGGAGGGGTGTGTGTTAGCAGAAGGGGTTGAAAGGGGGGTAGGGGGTGGGGTAGGGGGTGCTTGAGTAAGGGGAGGGGGTGAAAGAACCTCTTGATAAAAAAAACATCATGAGTTTTTAAGAATGATATAAATGATGTTGATTCGATGATTGGGTTATTCATCATAGCATAAATCATTGTGATTTGAGCAGAATGAGTGATGTTTGAAAAATTAAGATCATTATTAATGATCATGTTTTTTTAGTATTTAGATGTACATATCAATCATAATATTATTTGTTGATTGTTGGTTATGGTTTCATGTATCATTTATCATATACAGTTGACACACTAATCATATATATATAAGAAGAAGTTATATCACATTTATTTTCCCACTATTTTCTTATAAGTGGATTTTTATGGTGAGTCCGATTCTATCCACCACCATCAAAGACAATGAGTTCAGCATTGGATTTCGGTAAGGTTTATTGTGTTTTTATTATTTGTCCCAATTGTAATTAGATATTTTTTTGGGTTCCTTATATATTTGTAGAGTATTTTGGATTTCGTTGAGGTAAATTCGAGTTGCTTTTGAAAAAGGATAACATGTATATGCATTGGTAGACATATACATATATAATTTCACAATTTATATATATTCACTCATGGTTGTATGAATATATATGTTGGGGCTAGGTGTGCTTATATATAGATATGAAAAATGCATACATGTGTTGGTGTAAAAGGGTATATGCAAGTATAAACATATATCTAAGGACCCCCCTAGTGCATATTTGGCCATGAAAATATGAACATAGGTGCTAGGTGTCCTTATATATATATATGTGAAGTTTCATATGCATGCAAGAAGAAAAAAGGAAGATTAGAGTTGTTTTCATCAAAATAAAACACACCTTGAGGTTGAGGTAGGATCCCTCTATCAAAACCTTTAATTTGAATTCTATAATTGCCTTATTATTTTGACAACATGTTTCAATAATTTCTTTATTGTTTTAGAAAATGGTTTTCTAATATTGACTAACTTTGTCAAGGAAGAATAGGAATATATCCATTGAACTTATTTATAGACCTTGTTCAAAGAGGTTAACAAATGCTACTAGTTTCCAAATACTAGAACAAGAGTTCTAAAAACTATACATTGATCAAACATAGAGACATTCATGATCTCATTCAACTTCCCATTGAATTCATCATAAAAGAACACTACATAATTTAAGGATCTATTTGTTCTAATACCAAGCTTCCTGACATGTTCTCTGGTATCATGGAACTCATCCATAATATTCCACTTGAAATTTTTCATAAGGAATGGTGTGAACATATCACACTATAGGGACTGAATCTGTAAGGATACATAATTCAATTTTGAGAGAAATATATCAACTCCACTCTAAAAAATTAGAACAAATTATGGTTCTAAGGTAGAAGTTATATAAGGTTCAAACCTTTTAATGAACTCAAACTAGCTTAAAACAACACTTTATAAAGTTTTTATGATTCCCTTCATTTCAGTCCTGAAAGACTTAATCTCAACAAGAATATCTCGAGACATGTCTAATTACTCCGTTGGATGATTTTTGAACATGTATCTTTGAGATACAACCATAACACCAAGATCATTGAACTTAGACTTGGTAGTATAAACATGAGGTTAGTCTTAACTTGTGTTATCCAATGCTTCCGAAGAAATTGAAAATAGATGTTAGAAGAAGTAGTTGAAGATCCATGAATAGAGGAGGATGAATCTCTAGTAGAGTACGAACCCCTTGAATATCCACTGTAGGTAAGGGAAAATGATAAATATTTTTCATAATTAAAGGGATGGGAAAATTATATTTTTTCCCAAAACCCCACTGCACACAGTTTATGCACATGGTTTACAAATTGTATGCAAACTGTGATAAATTGATATTACCCCATTCTGCAATAGGCCACGTGGCTAAACACCTAAGACTTCATGGTTATAGAGAAACTATGTGGAATTCTAGGTTCCCATTTCTGTAGCCGCATTGTTTAAACGAACTGTGCAGCCTGGGTCACATAGTTTCCACTAATCATTATGGCTAGAACTGTCTTACTCAAGGAGGGGTCCCATAAAAATTTATGATCTCATGTTTTATTTCATACTTCTACACTCCCACCCAAAGTGAAGTCTCATAAATTACCTAATAACACATCATACTCACTCAAAGTGACTTCACATAAACACTCTCAAATGGAAACCATCTCACTTTGGGTGAGGGTTTGTATCATATCTTATACCACAAACATATCACTTAGGGTGAGTTATTTATTCTCATCTCATTATATCACCCACCCACATAGGTTGAGGTCCAATATATTATCTTATATCACAAATCAATTCTTTAGGTTAATTCTCTTATTATATCATGTACCACCACTATATCATTCAAGATATGGCCTACATGAATACTGTAAGGGAGTATGAAATACATAGAGAACAAAAATATTAAACTAGAACAATGATATCTAGTAAGACTACCTAGTTCCCACAAGAGGATACCCCACTATAAAACTCATAATTATATATTTTTCCATTATTAGACTTGGTACCCAGTGTACCTAGACATGGTAATTGATGGGTCTTAAAATTAACTAGAATGGATTAGAAACCCTCTAATTGCTACTTGATTACCCCATGAACCACCTAAACTCCTAAAGAGGCATACAAACTCCTCAAGATACATCCCAACACTCATATTGTTTTCCTAAATACCACTTCATGAAACTCTCCCTACTTGGAGACTAAAAATTAAAATTCATTTGAATTCTATGACTCATAACGATATAGGTACTTATAAACTCCCCACTAAATGGATACACATCCTTAGAAAGTAGTTTAGATTATCCAACAAATCAAGATTTATTAATCATAATGGAAAAATAATTCATTTAAAATTCTATATTGGATTCCTAGAAATCATCCATCGTCCTGATCTTGGAAAAATAGGGTTTTCAAAAAAAAATCACGAATGATCCTTTATAAAAATATTTCATTAAGTGGATGAATTGGAATGAAATGTGGAGGTTGGAATGGGGGTTAAAGGAGTGGGTAAGGGGTGTGGGGTGGGTTGGGGAGGGGGAAGGGGGTGTGCATGTGTGGGGGGGGGGTGTGCAGGTGGGGGTATGGGGTAGGGGGTGTGCTTGGGGGAGGGATGTATAGATGGGGGTAGAGGAGGGGGACATGGGGTGTGTTGGGGGTAGGGGGAGGGGTGTGCATGTGGGGGGGGGGGGGGGGGGGTAGGGGTGATGGGGGTAGGGGGAGGGGGGTGTGTAGGTGGGGGTGTTGGGGGAAAGGGGTGTCCTGGGGCCAGGAGGAGGGGGTGTGTAGGTGGGGGGGAAGGGGGTCTATAGGTGGGTGGGGGGAGGGGGAGGGGTGTGATCAGGACAACAAGACCTCTTTGTATCTGGCACTGTAAGTCTTTGAATACTATTTTATTGTTGTAGTTTTTTATCATGTTGATGTTTCTTCATCATTGTGTACTTAATTGATTCTTATTTTGATATTTTTAAATTACTGGAGTCTGGGTGGTGTTCTGGATGTTCACATAGGGTCCAAAGGGACTAATCAACATAAATTATGTGTTCCTTACTTCTTTCATTAAATTATTACATCTTGAATATTTATATTAAACATTATTGGAATACTACTTTAAAATCCCCATATTATTCCATAGGGGTTTGTATGTTTTTAAATTTTGTCTTTTCACCCTTACCCCTCAAAAAGTTGTATCGGATCTATACTTTTTTTCCTTTTCTATGAAACCCATATATTTTGTTTGTAATTAATTTTGTATATTTCTCCATCATGGTCACTTCATAAATTACCATTATTTATCTAATATATTTTATTAGATCCAATTTTATATTCATAATTCCTCTGTATTTCAAATATTTTTTGATAAACATAGTTTTTTCTTGAGATTGGTTTGATTTTAGGGGTGTACACTTAGCGTTGTATGTAAGAAATAAGCATCTAATATTCTTGTAAACTTTTCTAAAACTAGGTTTTAAATCAAAAAATTCAATGGTGATAATGACTTTGACATTTTAAAAAATAATATGAGATCACTGATATTTCCATAGGGCTTAATTGATTCCATATGTAGTCCCATGAAACCTATTATTACTATAAATAAAACTGAATAAACTATCACAAAACTAGAAGGGAATAAAGTCGATCTTCCTTTCTTTATTAGTTAGAGTAATAGTGTTGAGAGTATTATCTCAACAAAAAAATCAGTATTCATGTTAGATTCATCTTTATTCATGTGACCACCCTTGATTATCTAGTAATTAATCTTCTTATGATTTATAGACATATTTTTCTATGTTTAATTTTTTGTATGTGGGGTTTTCTTCTTCATGTACTCTCGAAATAAACATTCATCCTTATTTTCTTTTACATCCAACCTCACTGAGACCTCAATATTTTCTATCTATAAATCCATGAAAACCTTAGGAAAATGTTTATTTTTCTACTTACATTGTTAATTTTCTTTCACATTAACCTTCATATCTTATTAAAAATGAATCTTTTTATCTATTAGTTCATAATACCTAGGTAGTCATGTCTTTTATTTTTTAGAGTGTTGTTAACATCCTTACATCATCCAAAATGATTATTTTACTCTGTAATATTACCCATCAGTGGGGTGAAGGGGGTGGGGTCAACATGGCAGTGGGGAGGGTGTAGTTGGGGTGCAAGGGGGCCAATGGGTGGAGGGAAAACAGGCAAGGGAGGGTGCCGGGGGGGGGGGTCTGTAGGGTAGTGGGGCATGTGCAAGTGGGGTGAAATGGAGGCAGTGGGGGGAGGGTACAAGGGGTAGGAGGAAGGGGGGTCTATAAGGCAGTGTGGAGGGTTCAGGTGGGGTGCAAGGGGGAGGGGGTAGGGCAGGGGCGGGGTGCAAGGGGGTGGGGCATAGGTTAATGATGAATCCATTCATGAATAACCTTTAGATATTCACCCAATAACATATAATGGTCCCCCAATATGGAATAATTTTTAATTTACTTTTATGAATTATAATAATTTCTACCTTTCATGAAATCCATACATGAATGAACATATAGAACAATCGAATCAAAAAATAAATACAATTTAATATTTTAACTATCTCTAAATATGATTACTCTGTAATTATTATTTTGTTCTATTTAAAGCATAAGACTTTTACTATTGCTATATATTCTAAACATCCTTCTTATTTCTCTTCAATTTTATGTTCACAAATCATCATACACAATAATATTTCAATGTTTTCATTAATTATATTTGTTCTCATTTGTATGAATTATGTTTATCAAAGTATTTTATTGGTAACATAATAATATTATATGGATAACCATATAAAAATTAAATGTTTTCATTAATTAAATGTGTTCTCATTTTAATGCATTATGTTTATTAGTATTATTCTCTCCTTCTACTGATTTATGCGCATAAACCAATGAATATTTAAACGATCCTTGTGGTGGTGGTGGTGGTGGAAGTGGGTTGAGAGGAGGTGATAATGATGTTGGTGTTTCTATAAGAGATTATGAGGGTCGTGATGGTTCTGTTGATGCAAATATTGAGGTGAATTTCAAATGTAAATATTATTCTTGGTTTACACATTTAATTTTATCAAATAGTTCTTTTTATTATGATGATTGTGATATTAAAATTTTATATTGTTTATATTGGAGAGAGTTTAAATTCTTATGATATATATTGTATTATGACTGAGTTCAGTTTTATTTGGAAGGTGGTGTTTTTTCTAGTAGCTAGAGGATGTGAGTACTGCAATAATGTGTAGCTATTATGGAATCATTTGGTTATTAAGTCTAGATTGGTAGGAATCAATTTACATGGTTATTAACTAGGGATGTAGGGTCTATTTTCCATGGTTTTGAAAGTGTTATTAGGGACCATGATCCATGGTTTTACTATGGTGGGCTGCAGGGGGGAAGGGGGTGCATGGGGAAGAGAGGGGGGTCTGTCCCGGGTCTGTCTTGGGGGGTGGTCTATCTAGGGTGGGGGGGGGTGTCTGGGGGGGTGTCCAGGGTCTGGGGGGAGGTGTATAGGGTAGTGGAGGTCTGGCCAATCTAGGGGGGTCTATCTAGGGTCTGGGCGGTGTCCAAAGTCTAGGGGGTTAGGGGGTGTCCAGGGTCTATCCTGGGGGGGGTGTCCAGGGTCTACCCAGGGGGGGGGGGTGTCCAGGGTCGAGGGGGGGGGGGGGGGGTCTATCCATGGTCTTTCTGGGGGGGTCTGTCCACAGTTTGTCTGGGGGTGTCCAAGTTGTAGCGGGGGGGGGGGGGTGTCTAGGGTCTGTCTGAGGGGTGTCTACGGTCTGGGGGTGTCTAGTGTCTGTCCGAAGGGGGGGGGTCTATATGGGGAGTTTATAGGGACTTTCTGGGGGTGGGGGCTGTCCAGGGTCTATCCAAGAGGGGGAGGGATATCCAAGGGAGTGGAGGGGGTCTTTTCAGGCTGTGGGGAGTGTTTTTTTATGAAATGGGAAACCCTATAGACATTGTTTGAACTGGGGATATAGCCCTCTAGCCCCAGTTTAAAATGGTGGATATAACCCACTTTTCCTTAATATACTACCACCATTTCAAATCATGGCTATAGGGATATATCCATGGTTTAGAATCATAGCTATAGGTCTCTCCGTATAGCTATGCCAATTCTAGCCACGATTTTTAAAACTGTGGCTACAACCTATATCCACTGTTATTGGACATATAGCCATGGTTTAAACCTATGGCTATAGGAAAAATTTCTAGTAGTGATTACTTGTAGGACAATGGTTCACAATTTGGGATTTATCAATTCTTTGAGACAGAATCTTGAATCTTCTCCAAATTCATTCCTCCGACCTTTGGGGTCCCCTTGGTGATTTCTTCATCTGTCATTTTACTCAACTCCATATGTGATCCCATTACAGATCATTAGGGATATTGTATCTATGGGAAGAAAAACTATTTGTGGATTCTAATGAAAAGTTATCTTGACTCGTGGAAGACTCGGTCATCAAGGGTTTGCAGAGACTGTGGTTTGTGATTACGATTTTCAAAACCCTCCCGGTTTTCTTCTTTTGTGAACTGTTGCATTTGTGAGACGGTACACAGATGGATTTCAAAGGTCATGACTCCTTTAGTGATACATTTCATTGTCCACTGAGCTCACTGGCCATTGGTCCATGGGCCATTGTCTCATGGATCATTCTATGTACCGATGATTCGTGATCCAAGCAGTCCGTGAACCCTTCCGTGTGATAGAACGCGGGACACTTAAAATCCTTCAAAAACTTCAATTCCTGCAAGTTTTTTTTCTTCTGAAGATTGTACCTAGATTTGATTCCATTCAACTTTCTAGACTTGTAGGAGTAATTTATTCCTTATTGAAAGTGATAGTATGATTATTTTCTTCCCTTGGAAGTATTTTTAGGACCCTACAAATACTCCCCATCATAATGGGGTCCGTTTGGAATGAAAAGAGGACAATTCTGATGTAAAGCAGTCTTTAACTAAAGTGGTTTGTGTTTGAACAGATACGCTCGATTAGAGGGGACCACAACAATATATAAGGGTTCATTCCATTTTTATTCTACCATTTCCCATGGTAAAAAGTACTCTTGACTTCCTCAGCTTCCTCTTTATTTGCACTCCATTTCTTTTGTAATAATTATTTTCTTAAACCACTTCGTACATTCCACGAACCGAACGTTTCGCTATCAATCTACCCGCAAACCAAATTTTGGGTTTAAAAAATGGTGCCACGGAATTTTAAAACTAAAATTGAGAGTTCGCGTAGGATAATGCTACACTTCTTGTGTGTTGGCATACCAAGACTGAACATGCAAACCGATATTTAGGACTTAATAATCCAAACATTAAATTTTTAATCTGAAACCTTTGAAAATGAATGTATCAAGGTCTAAGTTCATTATATCCATCTTCCAAAAGCATTTATATTATTTGGACAATGCTCTGTTGTCCATCATCTCATGGTTTCTTCACGTACCATTGGTATACATGGTGTAACACTTCCCGCGTACCTTAGCTGTATGTGGCGATTGCTTCACACATTATGAAGTACACAGGATATGCACACTGCAAACCATTTCTGGTAGAAGTATGAAATGGCCTTATACGGGCATATTTTTTGTTCCTTTAGCCATTACATTGTATCCTTTATCCAACAAATTTAATTGGACTAATGTTTATCAGCTTTTGGACCCTCCCATGCAGGATACAATGACTCTTTCATAGGTTGTGATAAAATTCATGGAGAAAAGGGTGACCATGGTGGGGGATAGTGAGGATCATCTTCGATCCTACACTATTCCTCATGATTTATTCTTAAAATATCTCTTGATGCTATAACTCATACCGTACCCATTGTCCATGCAGTTGCCACTTTATGGATTTGGTCTTCTTAATGATGTTCCTCTATCATTGACTGATCCCAATACCCCTTTCATTTTCATATAAGCACCACAAGGACATGATAGATCCAACATTACCCCAATAAGAGAAGTTATAACTACTCTAATTCAGGAAATCATCTTTTTACTGGGAGGCTCGACATGGACTCCGTTCAATCACAAGTTTCATAATGTTGTCTTGAAACTTATTTCCAGAGAGTACCCATCTGTTTTCAACATTTACAAAGAGAACCCTAATGGAGGGTAGAGCACCAAATGGGATCTGTTGGCCAGCGGATAATTATTTGATGAATGGGTATAGGAATTCTAGGTACATCAGACCTATTTGGAGTCCCCTGACTAGTTGAAGGCGGTGGGATTATATTTGCCAGCCTGAGTTTCTTAGATCTTAACCTTCTCCCAGGAAAAAATCCTTCCTGATATGATGAGTCGCTGGTGTTCAAGCACAAATATTTTCTATTTAGCATATGGGGAGGTGGGAATCAGCTTATGGGATATCCACCAGCTTGGAGGACTCCCCATACATGGTGAAATTTATGATGATATTCTCTTGGCAACCACTACTTGGAATGACACTAACTGTGTGTCCCCTTTGATAAAGGAGTCTACTAGTTATAGAAGAGGGATTACTTGATCATCCCCTCTAAGATCACATTCTTATCCCATTCGAGGTGTGGATACAGTTATTCTTGTAAGAAAATTGACCTAAGACAAGGGATCACTGTAGTTGAACTCTTCCATTCTGTTAGTCCTTCTAGACACCCGGGTCATATTATGCTACCCTTGAAGTGGGATGATATACAACTTGGGTATATGAGTTTCTACCAGACATATCACCTACGCTTAGATTAGCAGGTTTCTTTTCCATGTTTTTGAGTGGATGGATTTTCCCCACCTGACATATATATACCGAGGAATGGTCAGGTACTTTGATGATGGTTTCATCGCTGGAAGAGGGTCAACCCATCAATCTGGTCGTTCCTACTCTCACCCATCTTTATGAGTTATTGGAAGAAATATACGAAGGTAGGTCCTCACATCATCTCAAAGGATAGTTTCAATTTATGTATGGGTGGATGGAAGAACACTTCCACTATTATGAATATCAGCACACTATAAAGGCTCCTCATTCTAACTTTCAATCCACCCTTATCAACATTTTTGTTGTTAATCCTAGGAATCTAATCATTATTGACATGGTTTTGCTGCTGAATGATGCTTCTCGGTTATTGTTTTCACCACATCATACCCCTCATGGGTCGTTAAGAGGTGACCTGGGCGGTTCTTTAAAAGATTTCTCATACATCATTGTGCTTCAGGACGGGATGCTCACTTCTCGTATAGACCGAGTGGCCATTTGCGAGTCATACCTCCCATACCGATTTTCCATGAAATTTGGGTGCCTTCAACAAGATACACTTCTTCCTGATTTTCAGTTAAAAGGAAAGTCTCACGCCATAATTCATTTCTAGTTGTGGCTTATAATGTTGCAGGAAGGTGACGCTATGGATGTTATCATCCCCAATATAACGAGATCCAATTTTATGTCATTGGAATATGCCCAACTGTGGGCGGACTGTTACTCCGACAGGGTTCTAGGAAAACCATTTTGGCAGGTGCACAAGCCTCTAACCATTCTTCACCCCATCCACACCCCAATGACTATGTCAAACATTCATTATTCCATGATTAGCAGGATGACTATGTCTTCTATTCCTATCCCTATGACATCCACCATGGATAAACTACATATACTTGTCTTTGTGGTAAGAAGACACTCGGTTATCCACTAGAAGAATTTGGTAGGGGATTCATTAGTGAAACCTATCTCAGTGGGGAGTGACTCCGATTTCTTTACTCCTTTAGATACAGCCCATGACCTTAATTTGGCTGGCCCCAGGAAAGTATCATCAGCCACCTCAGATGTTGCAGTTATTCCTCTTTGTCTGGATCTAGCGGTCAGTCCTTCTAAGGGCCAAGAGAGACCCCCCATCTTGGGTAACCTATCTTAGGTCCCTTCCCACTCCTATGATGACACTTCTTACTTATAGACATGTCGCAGTGGGGGAGGATCAAGTTATTGGTGCTGCGGGGATGCACCGGGTAGTGCGAAAAAAGTCATGGTGCCAATTATGTCCTCTTACTGTGGAGACACTGATGGACAATTTTGCTGATGATACTGACATCATTCGGCAGTTATTCACTGAGATGGATTCTAGTTTCTTCAATTATCGGCATTTACATCTTCTTATTTACCATATTTTCATAGATGAAGGAGATCTTTCTTCCTGTGAGGACAAGCTGGCCAAGTTCAATTCTTCCCATCATCTGGTGATGACATTCCAAGATTTTTTAGAGGAACTTGGTCATTTAACAGCCAAAGAGGATAAGGCTCATAATTTAGTGGTCGGTCAAAAGGAAGAGTTTCGGGAGTGTGAGGCCTGCGCCACAAGTTTTTGGGATCAACCAGCCTTTTCATGTACCACCTATGAATCCATCCATAATAAAGGGTAGGGCCTTAAAGTCGTTATGGAATAGGTGTATCCAGTGTTCAAGGATGAATTAGAGGAGGGATATTATTTAGAGAAAACTCTTTACGGCCCACAATAATCACTTGTTATCTTTCTAGAAAGGGAAATCCAATCCTTGTTGTAGCTCTATACCAAATCATGATACGTACACTTTTTCATTTTGATACTTTGGAGGGACTCTAAATTTGGGATGTTCCTCAAATTTTATTGAACATTATGATACTGTTTTTCCATCAAACACTTCTTATTTATCTTTTCCTATCATGTAAATTGGTCAAAATCAATTATATATACATCATTTTAATAAGGTATTAATTTTAAA
Organism: Viscum album; assembly: GCA_963277665.1. NCBI lineage: Eukaryota > Viridiplantae > Streptophyta > Magnoliopsida > Santalales > Viscaceae > Viscum > Viscum album. The sequence goes on from OY728130.1 coordinate 412,906,562, forward strand.
CCATGATTTGAAACCAGTAAATTGAAATAATCAAATCAGGCTCTAATTTTAGTCTGATCCATGGGACTCAATGAGCGTTTTTCGACTACTACTGAGGTTTTATGGAACACCTCATGAATTTTTATGTATTTTTCATTATTACCGTAATTTTTTCCTAATCCTAATTGATACGGTCTTAGCAGGCATAAATTAAATTTTTATTAGGCCTCCCTTTTTGAGATTTTGACCCAACAAGATTTATGTCTCTTTTGATAGCTCGACCAACATTTCTCTTTTATAATCCATACATGGTGTAGGTTTAATGAGCTGATACATGAATTTTATCCAGAGGTTCCCTTTGCGGACATTCACTATGGAAAGTATGGAATATTGTTTATTGGTGATTCACAATCATTCCAATCAGACTTATCAGTAATGTTTGAGGTCAAACAACCTTGACCAAACATAATGGTGAAGGGGCCCCAATTTAGGATTCATCATCCGAGAATGTTCTAATCTCCTTTGGAAATATATTAGGGATTTTTCCTAACCTATTTTAGTGAATTCTAGACACACATGAAGCTTAGGATCTATTTTAGGCGAACGAAGGTAGGAAAGGACTCTCCTGGGGATGAATTTCCCTATGATTGTTGACCATTTTCTAGGTGACCTATGTAGAACCATTGAGGAATGTAGTGCATAATCAAACAAAGTTTTTTGTAGGATACTGAACTCCCATCTCTGTTGGCCTGGTAGGGTTTGCAACACTTATAATTTATTTAGATGTTGGGAGAAACATTGGGTGGCTGGTCTAAGTAATGGTGCCTGAAAATATTAGGGACATTCATATCAGCATTGAGTGGGTATCTATTCCCGTACGGTTCCTTCTTGAGTAAGGGAGAGCTGGTGAATGACCAGTTTAGTTAGAAATCTATTTTATTCCAGGGCCATTTGGAAGGAGGATTGTATTTAAGCCATTTTCTATGGGTTTTCCAAATACTGGGGTGTGATAGGACATGAATTTCATTTGAGCGTATTGAAGTTGGAAAGGACTCTCCTGAAAATGAATTTGCCTTTGAATGACGGTTGTCTTGTAGACATCATATGCAGAGCCACTGAGACAAGATGTTCATACTTAAAAAAATGTGTCCATAGGAAACTAGCCTTCTGTTTCCAATGGCTATGAATGATTATGGAGATTGGGACCTTTCTAAACATGGTATGTGATTTTTGAGAAGGGGTTCACCTGAACACGAAAATGGACATTTCTTTTAACTGAACATTTTTGGGAAACCAATAGATGAGTGGGTGAATTATCCTTATATATGTGGATCAATGTCACACATATGGATAATGTATATTTATTTTACAAAAACATCAAGGGAGACCAGAGATGAATCGGGCTTGCATGTTCTAATTTTTCTAGGATGTGTGTAAGAAATAGAATGTAAACCATGAATTTGAGGGCCCATGAATCAAGAGGTATGTTACGAGGGTTGGAAGATATTGGGCATACTGAGATAGGAGAGGAATCTCTTGGCAAAAAAATTTCACTTGATTGATGGTCATTTTTTAGGAGACATAAGAAGAGCCACCAGGGAATAATGTGCGTAGTTAAATAATAGTCTCTATAGGACACTGGTATCCCATATCTAATGGCCATGGAGGGTTTTTCGGATTTAATATTAGTCAGATAATGAAGTTTGAGGTGTGAAAAGAGTGTATCTAGACATATTGGAAACATTTGTGGTGTCATATACTCATGGAATTAGTATCCATTATGTAGATCTAACTCACACGTGGTGTGATACGTTCATCCCATCTTTGGGGCACCCTGTCATTTAATGCCACATGGCTAGAACAAGGGGTTCCTCCTAGGGAAGGGAATTGTGACATGTCTTTTAGGGTCGTATTGGTCGGACCAAACTCTCAGACAATTTTTCCATAATTTCATGGTGGATCTCTCGCTAAGGTCCCTAAGCTCATGTGGGTTGTGCTCGGTGCAAGGAAAAAGGGATCACAAGGATTCCAGGTCAGTACCAAAGAAAAGAAAAATTAACATTAGGGAGAATTTTAGGCATAAATTAATGCTATGTAGTTTAACATCATACAATAAGGATGATTTTGGCCTTGTAGTTTAATGTCATGTGGTGAGGACATGGTGTTGTAAAAAAGATCTTCAATTTCATTGAGTTAATCGAAATTAAGATGTTCTGGTGTTCCTCAGTTGTGAGTGATGATATAATGTGTAAATAATAGTCCTGGGGGAAACATAAACCCGAAGGGAAGACATGGGGCTTGGAATCCATTGGGCATACTGAGATAGGAGAGGACTCTCCTAGGGATGAATTTTCCATTGATTGATGGTCGTTTCTATGGGAAACATATATAGAGCCACTAGGGAATGATGTGCATAGCCAAAAAAGGTGTCCACATCACACTGGACTTCAATCTCAGGTGGAAATGAATGATTATGGGGATTCATGTTTTCCCAGAAAATGGAGTTAGGCAAAAGGGAATGATGTGTCTAGGAACATAAGAAATACCCAGACCATGATGAATCATGAAATATTTTAGATTTAACATATATTTGACTCATATTTATAGAGGGAAGCATGCTATTTTGTCTTCTTATGAGTAGGGGCATGTGTAGGATCTCTTAATACTGAGAATTGGGCCACACATATCTCTTGAATAATTTTGAAATTTTTTGTCAATCGGTTATGACCTTTTTTGGACTTCCCGTACAATTCTAACATACACATGGGAAAGGGGGGTTTTTGTTGTTGGTTAGGCTGGGATGAAAAATTAGGGCACCTCTACGTATCCTGCTAGAGAAAGAATCAATCCATATGTAGTTCAGAGAATTCCCCATACCGATCTAGCTCGGTCCATGTGTATGTACATGTGAGGGAATGTTTTTGAATGGATGGGCTTAGATGTGAAATCTGGGCATCACTACCTATCCTGCAAGTGTAGAAATCAATCCATATGTAGTTCTGAGCGTTCCCTTTACCGATCTGGATCAGACATGGGGGTAAGAAGATTTTTATTTCATTTACTATGGGCATCGGGTCTACCATACATCTCTTTAACTCTTTTGCATAAAGGACTCCTTACTAATGATCCTAAGCTCATGTGAGTTATACTCGATGTGAGAAACAAAAAGTGAAAAGTGTTTAATCTTCCAGTGTAGGGAAATAGAGGATATAATAGAAGAATTTTTTGTGAGTGTTGGGAGAAGATTGAGGATCGAGGCATTGATATGTATCATGCAAGGGAAGGAATCAAGCCGCATGTAGTTCTAAAATAGATCATATAGTTTATCATCATGAAATTGCGATGATTTGTGCCATGTAGTTTAATGTCTTACAGAGAGGTCATGAGTCCCAGTTTAATATCATGTTTCAGGGACAAGTTTCATACATTTTAATATCATGTGGTTAAGACTATTACTCATAGTTTAGGTTTATAGAGTTTAGAACATGGAATCCTGGGGATAAAACTCATAATTTATAGTCATATAGCTTGGACCATGGCATGGTGTTTCTATTACCTGAAATAATTCTTAAAAAATGTTGAATTTGTGGGTGTCATGATGGGTTTTCTATCCATTGATATCAGGGCCTACACTCCGTTTGAATAGACCTTATGTATGACATATGGTCCCTACCACTTCTGTTCATGTTTTTGGGGATTATCCACAAGTATCATCAAGGACCTTATGACTAACACCAGTTCTAGCTCGAGGAATGATCAAAGGTGGATCATTTTGTTGAAGAATCATGCGATCTGATTCTAGTAGGCTTCCAAATGGTGAAAAGTGTGCAACATTTTCGCCTCAAGATGATCCAACTCATAAATCCTTCTTTGTGATTTCTCATCCATAGAATGTTGATCTCAAATGGACACATGATATGATGGAACTTGGATTTCTATAGGCAAAACTGCTTTTTCCCCATACACTAGTGCGTAAGAGGTCACTTGGGTGGAAGTGTAGTTCAGGGTCTGCTAAGCCCACAAATCATGAAGGATATTTTCTAGCAATGAATTCATATCCTTATCCACCTTATTTTTGAGTATGTTGGACATAGTCTTGTTGAAGGCCTATATCTTTCCATTGGATGCCACATGGTACCCAGAAGAATAGTTGTATTTGATTCCATACTCCTGGTATAACTTTTCCGACTTAGCATAGTAGAAATTGGGGCCATTTCCATCAATATTGTATAAGGGACATCAAATATGGTAATGATGTTGACCTTCACGAAGCTAACTATGTTTTTCTCCCCGGATTATTTAAGGGGTGTGGCTTTGGCCCACTTAAAAAATAAGTCTATCGCTGTGCGAATGAATGTGAATTGTCTGGTTTTAGTGGGAGGATATAGTACCTCAACATTCACCACCCACTTAATGAATGGCTAGGAGTACTTAGCTTCATGAAGTAACATTGGGGTTAGTGAATAAAATTGGCATGAACTTTGTAGGAATGGAACTTATTGCCGAATATGGCGCAATATTGTATCATAGTGGGATAGAAACACCCAATCTATCAGATTTGGTGAGATAACTTGGTTTCTGATTGGTGTGCTCCACAAGCTCTGGTGTTCACTTCCTTAATGATGGAAGTAGTGGGTTCTTTATTAATGCACCTGATAAGGACTATGTTAATGCCTCCTTTGTAGAAAATATTTTCATTGTCTACACAATTGTGCATGAAAAAATTGACAGCCTATATTTGGACTTATTCCCTTCCAATCCTATCTGGTGGGAGTTCCCCCATCTATATTTAATTTTCAATTGGTTTCATAGAGTCATTGGTTTGTTCATGAGGCTCATATATTGGGATAATTTCATCAATATCATCTGTATTGTTCTGGATAAATGGTTCGACCATCCGATGATGGGAAATACTAATGATTTTTTTATCCTGGTATGGATCAGATAATGTCATGGATGCATTTTCCAAAGCATCATCTTGAGAATTTTGAGACCAGGGGACATAGGTCAACATTGGTTCTAATGGGAATTCTACCATTATTTATCAAATATGGTTCATCAAGGTGACCAATACTTCTTTCTTAATGGCATAGTCACCATTGACATGTTTGATGACTAGATTTTAATAACTCTTTAATTTTAGATGTTTGGCTTGCACATGAAGTGCCAGTTCCAGGCCCACAACGAGAGCATGATATTCTACTTCAATATTTTTACACCCTTCCAAGAGAAATAAAGAGTAAGGATGGATAACCTTTTTTGGGGATATGATTATAACTCCTAGCCCCACTTTTATGAGATTGGGAACTTCAATTCATTTCCCTTTCAGGAATCTGGAAGTAGAATCAAAAAAAATCTCCCATGTCTGGGGGTACTCTTGGACAGAGAACACTTATTCATCTAGATGTTCAGCATCCAATGGTGTCGTTTCTTCTGAGGGGTGTTCTACCAGGAAGACTGCTAACACCTAGTCTTTAATGGACTTATAGGGAATGTTTTGTATGTAAAACTATTGTACGATGACCACCCATCATGATAAGAATCTAATTAGCATAGGAAATTTGAGGATATATTATAGTGGGTTGTAGTGTGAGACTAGGTGGACCTCATGGTGCTACAAGTAATGCCTGATTTTTTGAACTGGGAAGTTTAGGGATAAAAAGTTATTTTAAATTTATGAATAATGAGATTCATCATCAATCATTGTTCAATTGTGGTAATAGAGGTTGTTCTCGCTATTGGGATCATTCTTCTATGTGAGGAAGGCACCTAATGACCGTTCCAAGGTGGTTATGTAAAAAATGAGTGGCATCCCCTAAGATGATGTCATTAGCATCGGTGGTCTCAAGATATATATTTTGAGATATTAAACTGCCTATTATAAATCATTATCCCACTAATACGTAACCCCTTTCTTCATTAAAATTGTGAAAGGTAAACTTTTACCTTCCACGTTGGCTATGAAGTGTCAGATGTAGGCATGGTTCCCTTAGAGATCTCTCAACTCGGTGAGGTTGTGGGATGGGGACATATCAAATATGGATTTTTACTTCTTAGGATCGAATTTGATTCCACGATGGAATATGGAGAAGCCCCTGATTTTTACAGAGGTAACGCCAAAGGTTCACTTTAAGGGATTCATCTTTAAATGGTACTATCAAAGTTTGTTGAAGATAGTTTCACGATCGGATAGGTGGTTTGAGCACTGTCATGATTTAACCACCAGATCATCGACATAACACTCGATGGATTTTCCCAGTAAGGGATTGAAGATGTGATGCATGGATCACTTATTTGTGGCACCGACCTTTTCTAGACCAAAGGGAAACACTTCATAATAGAACACTCTCTAAGAGGACCTAAAGTAGTATCTTCTTCATCTCATCGATAATTATGGATCTGGTTGTATCCAAAACCACCATCCATGAAAGAGAGGGCATTATATATGATTGTTTCATTGATCAACAATTTTTTGATCGGGACTAGGAAATAGTCTTTCAGGCATTGTCGATTAAGGTCCCTGAAGTCGATGCTGATTTTAATTTGTCTTTTCTTATTTTTTTTAGATGTACTATGTTATCCTTCTAGATTTGATACTAGACTTATTTTATGATGTTTGTTCTAATCATCTTGCCAAATTCATCCTCTATTTTGTCAGCATGCATCTGATGGGTCCTCCTAGTGGCATACTTTATCCATGACGATCTTTTGGTAGACCATGATGATGAGTGGCGACCGCAACATAAATGACTGGAATTTCTGTGTAGTAATAGGAAAAAACATCTCAATTATTCTTTAGGATAGATTTATATTCCTTCTTCTTCTTGATAGGCATATCGATACTGATCAGAGTGGGTCACTGGTTGCCTTTGGTACCCATGTTTTTATCCTTAAGTTCCTCGATTGTGGTGGAGACACCTTCTCCAAACACAAGAGGGGAATCTCTGAGGTATTATTCTTATTATTATTCTCGTTCATCATCATCATATTCTAATTCCTCTTCTAATGTAGGGAGAATTCTCAAGACAACCACTCTCTTGTTGTGAGATAAATCATCTTTCTCTTTAGTGAGCATAGAGAGGGAATTGTGGGGTCCCGTGGATGGGCTGAGAGCATCACTATGAGGGATTTTTCTGACATCATGGGAGTCATCCCACTATGAAATGTGTTTGGACTTATTAGAAATAATATATATTATGCAAAAAAACTGAGTCTACATCCAGACATTCACTTGTGCATTCAACTTGGTTAATGGGTAATACATACTCTTGCCCAAGTTGCTGGAGGGGGTTGGTGGGAGCCATCTCTAATCCATTATAGGCAGTTACCCAATCAATTCTGTCAGCTGTAGGATGTTTTCCTTCCAATTCATAGAACCCTACATCAATATAATGTGACTCACAGGACTCAAACAAGGATTTATCGGTGCCAAATGTCCCATTTTTCCCATTAGTGAAATATTTTGATGCAATGATGGTATGATGACAGAATTTCAATGTGATGATGCATCCAACTCCTACCCAACAGGTTGTTGAAGGCCATACATTTCCTCACTACCAAGAACTTGGAATCAGGCATGAGGACCCCAAGATGAGTTTTAGGCTTTATTCATCGCAATGGTTTCTATTCACTTTTGTCATATCCCAACAGAGTTGTGGTTTATGGTGTCAAGATTTCTTTATGATAGCCCAACCTAAGAAGCATTCACAATAGAACAAGATTGACACTAGAGCCATTGTTGATGAAAATCCTTCAAAAAGCATTTCCATTTATCTTGACAGACACATATAATGGTTTTATGTTCCCTTTCATGATGGTGTTCTCATCTCTATCTTTGAAGGAGATGACGACGTGACATTCGTTGTGATTGGTCTCTATTATATAGACTTCAGCTACTGCTACTTTAGCCTCGAACTCATGGGGACTTATTAATGATTTTTTAACTGTCTATCTAAGATCTACATATAGACTTAACACATCCAGTATTGACAACTTTGAGGGTACTGAATCCAGTTGTATTAGAATATCATATTTATGCTCTAAAGGTCGGCGCTTCCCCACTCGGGGTTTCTCTTTCACATACACTTTAGGGGATTGCGATTTGGATATAGGTGGTTAAGCATATGTCACAAGAGCTGATGGAACTATGGTCCTTTCTGAGTTTGGATGAATTATTCCACCCATATACCTTGGGTGATTTAATATTTATTCTGGCCCTGATGGATATTCCAAGATAATTGGGATTGGAGTTCATCTGATGGGGGAGTAGGAGCATTCTGGTTCTTATTGTGTCTAACAATGGGTCTTTCCACGAGTTTCTATGATTTTAATAGTTTGAGTTATGGGGTGACTGGGGATTTGACTCCTACCACGATCGTGCCTTCCAAGAAAACTCTAAACTATGAAGCCTCTTCCTCCGGCTCTCCAGTTGGTCCTGGGGAATTTGGGTCGATGGGCATAGTCTCCATCCAAGAAAGGTTCCATCAAGTGAATTCCATTAATGGAACTGATGATTAGTTCTTCTTCTGACGATGTGTCCATCTGACTGTCTCCCTATGATGGAACCATTTTGTGGGCCAGTTTTCATTTTACCATTTGGAGGGGTGGTGCCCATTGTACAGTTTGGCGGTGTGATGCCCATTGTAGAAAATGTGATGGTATTAAATCTGCAAGTGTCAATATTGACTTCGTCTTTGGTTTCAGCCCATCTTCTCACTACTTCTTTCTACCCTTTTGTCCTTTATAGTACTTCAGGGCCGAGGAGGAGGGATGTGTTGTATGAGGAATTTTCGGGGGCACATTTGGTTGTTTCAACTACAATTAGGGGATGCCATGGACTCAGTTGACTATCTTCCATGAAATCCGATTAAAAAAAACATCTTTCTTACTGGTTACTGTTTTCCATTCGCATTCCACTATTGAATCTGAGGTGGAAAAATATGCCACATGTACTGGCGGCGGGCCCAAATTGACTTTCCCTGAATTCACCATCTTTTGTACAAGATCTCTGAAAATGAATCATTCCTAGATGGTGTGACCCAGTATCCAGTGATATGGAAAATAATTTGGCTGGTCGTCAAGACCCACTTCATTGGATCACTTTGGATCTGGTAGCAAGAGTAGGTTGCAATTCATACAACAAGGAAATAGTCGTATACCTGGTTTTCTCATAATGAGTAGAATTTGTTTCTTCATTTTTCGAATTGATTTATTTTAGCACTTTGTTTCTCATCTTGCGGAGGTCAGGGTGGTTGTTGGTATCTAGCGGGTCCTGCATAGCTTGGTGGGGGCCTCACGACCAGTGTTGGTGCTGAGGGTTGCTTTAGCGTGACAGAAGCCGCTTCAGCTTTTCTTTCCCTTTTCCCTAGGGCTCATGGGGCCACTCATGACTTGATATTGGTCCATTTCATGGAGACTTATATCCTCTGGACAATGTAATAGAAATATCTAAAACAATTTGTGTACTTCATTGGTATGAGCGGTGTTTGTAATTCATCAGAAATATTGTCGATACACATGGAGAGCATTTAATCTCAGGGAACCAGCTGGTTCAGGGAATAAGTCATGCCTTTACATATAGCAATAAAGTATGAGACTCTTTTATTCTCTTGCTGATTGTAGTTCATGAGATAACTGACCATCGTCTTAGGCAGCATTGAACTGAACTAAAAGAGAAATAGTCACCGAAGGTCCTTCTAGCCTATGATTGAGTTAGATAGCAAGCTAGTAAACCATATGAAAGCCTAGCCCCGCAGGGTTCGTACGATGCACTAGAGTGTTTCTTCTTACTTTTATGGGGTTCCCATCATGGGGTTACAATAAGAGGTGTATTGAATTAAATGCTACTTTGGGTATCCTGAGCCATTGAACATTAGAAATATGGGATTTTAGAAATTTTTCCATGGCAGAAGATAACTCACCCAATCAGGGTGGGGTTTTCACTCTGGTTGTATCAAAGAACGCTGACCTTATGTGGCTTCTAGTCAAGCTATTAGTTGCTCAACGGTGTTCAAGAGCCCTTGATGTATATCCCACTAGGATTAAGGTTGTGTTGGTGCGATAGTTTCCAAAGCAGGGCATGTCGGTGCTACTGAAATTTTTTGTGGATATCTGGTTAGGGGTATCTTCTCTTGATTTACCAGAATATATTCTGGATGCATTCCAAATGGGTGGAAGTATTTATGTCCTTACGAGGCCATGTTTAATTAGGTTTGCGGTCGTGATGTCGTTTTGGATGGGCCTACGAGCTTGGATTAATTCACTTGGATGAGTGCCTGTGGAAAGGGCACCTCTTATGGTAATACCTGTTGGCATTCTGTAGGGGGAACACAACCTGCGAGGTATCTCCCTCGACGCAGCTCAACATTAATTCTCCAAAGATCATTCTTTTCCACCTCAGTCTTGGTGAATATTTCTCGGACGGTGATGTAAACATCCTCAGGTGGAAGAGGAGGTGGGTCATATATGACCTTGGGGTTATTCTTCTATTTGTTGGGGTTTCATGAGGATGGTAGTGATGGATTAACTGATGGGGTGCCCAAATTTCGAGCCATTTTCTGGTTCTGGGTATGCAAACCATTAAGATCAATGTGGGATGCCTATGGGAGGGAACCATCTTCTCTAATGTTCTCTCCCTCTATGTTATTTTCAGAGAGATCTGTGGGGTTGACATTTACGATGATCACTGATACATACCACATTGGGGGTGGTGTACCCAGTGCCTATTGGTAGGAAGGTTTTCTGCATCCTTTGTGGGATTTTCTCCTTCCATTTTTTGGTATTCATCATATTTCTTGTAAACTTTTATCCAGAAGGGGGTCCTAACCAGACTCATAATTTTCCTCTATTTTGGAGGGTGTGAACCACGAGAAGGGGTCGAACGGGTGAGTCCTATTTCTATAGTTCTTCCTAGATGGGAGAAGACAAACGTATACTGTGTGGGAACTTGAGGAAAAAATCCCCCCATCACTGTGGGCTAGGTTTGTTCCCATTCTTCCATTTATGGGCTATGAAAAAGATTTTTAGGTCTTATGGATGCATTTTTCTTTAAAAATTCCCCCATCTTCGTGGGTTGGGGTTGTTCCCACATCGTGATAGTAGTCGCCGCTATTTCCACCCTTTTAATTTCACCTACTTTCTCATGGGTGTGAGCCGAGTATCGAATTGGGAATGCACAAAGTCTATGGTATTTTGATGACATGAGCATTTCTTGCTAATTGGGGTAAGTGTATGGGCCTGGACAAAGTATATGGTTCTTCGATGGCTTGATCTCTTTAGTCATGATTTTTTTGAGACTTACCCCAGGATGGTTCTTGTTGAGTATCCCATATTTCTTGAGTAGGGGTTTCATTTGATTGTTTCCTTTGGGTGATGACATTACAATATGTCATTTTCAATGTGGTTTGATGGATAGGACATGGGGTGAAGTGTTGATCTCCATGTTCTCCCCATCCTAGAATATGAACTCCAGTCGGGGAGTTACCAATGAGGTGACACAACTTGTGCAGTGCATGGAGGCAACCCAGTTCAAGGTTTTTATTTCACGTTTATTATCTTGGTTGTCATTTGAATGGAAGGGATTCCAGGTCAATTAGATGGAGAAGCTCCCTTAATGTGTTGACATGGTCCCCATACCATTCGTAGGGTAGGAATTTTTCATTCAAATTATAAAGATCCATCCATATATTAATGATAATATCATACATACATTCTCCAGACAACTATCTTGGTATGTCTCAGTGATAAGTGTTGGTAGGCTAATACATCACGGATATATTATCCTTAGCTAGTTGTCTTATCACAAGCAACATATACTTTTGTTTTTCTTTCAGGGGATCCTCTACTTGATAGGCGTAGATTGGATGCTTCTTAATAATTGCGTTCCAAGAAACCAAAATGGTGGGAACCTCATTGATATGTGAACGCTACAGGGGTGGCCCAAAAGACGAGCATGGCCCCAATCCATCATCAGGTTGAGAAATAATATCACTCGTTATAAACTATGTGCTTGATATGTCTGAATCATTTCCATGTACCTCAGCATAGGATGCCTTTCCCATCTTTTTTCTCGGAAGGGGAGGGTCTTCTCATCGGGATGAATTTTGGTTGTGGGGAGGACCTTCGCAATTGATGCTGCAATGACAAGGGAAACTATTGAAAATTGATGCCTGGCCACAGGAAATGTCATTACGAAGTATACCCTAGGGAGGACCTTTAGGGTGGGATACAATGAGGGGAGCAACTTCTTTCTTCTTGATGTCACTGAAGGGATGACCTTCTCGAGAACTTCTATGATGGCAAGGAATACTATCAAATATTGATTCCAGGCTGTAGGGAGTATTTATACAGTGAAAATCCTATTGAGGGCCTTCAAAATGTACTTAAATGAGGTGAGGACCTTATCGTTTCTTGATGTTATTTTGGGGAGGGCCTTCATAGAAACTTCTATTGTGGGTAGGTCCATTTCAATGACTGTAATCATGACCAGGTTTACCACCATGACTTGATGTTCGACTATAGGAAGACACATATCTACAGCTTATACCCTAAAGAGGACTATAAGGGCGGACGAAAGTAAGGGGGGACCTTCTTACTATCTGATCATCGCGTTAAGGTGAGGGATGCCCTAACACGCATCTGGAGTTAGTCTATCGAGATTGATCATCCATGGCCCATAGAATGAGCCCTTGTGGGAGCTCTATAGAGGACCTTCTGAGCAGCTAGTAGTGACATTGCGAGGAGGGCCTTTGCAACTGCTACTACCACTTCCATAATCTGGTAAAGGAATGATAGGGTCTTGAGCCTTTATTTATATATGTTTGAGGGTGAAAATTACCCCAACTTCTAGAATAGAAGGATCAGGTAAGTGATCTTCATTTTCCAGATTCCTCAGGTGTATTTTATTTTCGAGATCTCCTCTGTGGGTAACCAAGGATTCCTACTATTGGTAATAGCCTTCATATACATGTCCCTATCTTGTTAGGTCATGCGATGTTTCCGGGATATTCAGACATGCATCTTGAGTTTTTTAAGGGATATATTCTTTTCTTGGATTCACCACTATGTTGGACCAGAGTCCCCCAATTGGAACGGGGGTTTGTTCCTGATATAGTTGTTTGTGTATCATGGGATATTATTATTGACCCTCCCAGGCTGGAACAAAGATTCATAACTTCTATGGAGTGACAAACTCATTTTGTGATTAAGTCATTCTGTTTGAGGAAACTGGGTTGTGGGACCAGTTTTTGTCCTTTTCGGCTGATGTAATGATATATTGGAATGTTTGGATGATATGGTATGGAATCATCATCTGATCTTCCATAATTTACTAGATGTGCTAAGATATGTCTTTGGCTATAAGGGGTATGAATCCCCATTCTGATGATGGAGTAGGTGTTTGTGCCTGCTCCATTCCTCTATGGGTTTCTATTAGATAATGACAGTTATCTAGTGTCAGGACAGAGGAATGATTATGCTGATAATTTCTTTCTCCAGTTGCAACCATATTTGACCGGTGAGGTTTATATTCCTGAGAAGGTATTTTCCTCTACTCTAGTGCCCTTGTATTTGTCTCAAAAGCTTTATATGCATCCACATGAATTTTTACTTGCTGATATTTTTCCCCCCCTATTTGGATGATGGTTTGGTATGCATCAGTAGGTATTTATGCCTACGTGTAGCTGGTTTCCTTATTATTTGTACGACGGGCTTGATATACATCAGCTGGAAGCTGAGGATCCATGTAGCTGGTTTCCGTCCTATTGGGCTGATGGGCTTGATATGAATCCACAGGCATTTGTTTCTATGTGTAGCTTACCGCTCTGTCTACACGATGGGACTAATGAGCATTAGCGGGAACATAAACATTCTCATATTACTCCACCTTAATTTGGTGGTGGCCTTGAGGAAAGTGGGGATGGTTTTATATCTTTCCATTGAATACTACATTGTTGTTACAACAGAGTTTCTCCTCATGAACCAGGGTGATATCATGTTACTGGTTATATATTCACCGCCCTTGGTGGCTAGCCCGAGGGGCTCGAGTCTCCTCGACTTCAGTAGGTGCCCTCGACATAAAGTCTTCTTCAGGAAGAGGGGACTTGGTCGCTCGGTTTCAGCAATTATACTCTCTAACAGGGGCCTGTGTGTAGGACTCACGTGCAGTTGACATGAATTTTCAATCATTGAATTCGTCTGTCTCCCTAAGATAAGGGAGGCAATCATTACCATGTTTTGGGGATAGGCTCTCGAAATGGTTTGAAATGACCACCGGGGTCACCTTGTGCTGGGGTTCCAGCCCCAACTAAAGGGGTGATTGGTGAGACTTTAAACACTGGAGGGTTTTTCTTGTGGCCTCAACTGTAGGAAGAGAAAAATTTCATTGGTACTCTTTGATCAGCATGTTGGATACTCGGTGTTGAATACGTTGGGTAGGCAAGGGGGTACTTCTCTCCTTTGGGCCCCCTTTCACCTACGGGATCATTGATGCAATCATTTCCATTGGTCTATGGGATGTCATTTCGATCTAAGGTTGCTTTGCAGGAACCTGTAGCATACATATATGACGTAAAGACCACACGACCTCATCAAAGTAGCATTCTTTTAAACATATTCATATATGATGATTCAACTTGGCCCCTTTCCCTATCTTTTTTTTGTTGGGTGAAGGGACTTGAGTGGGGTAAGACCACCCCCATGGTTAAGGATTCACATTGGGTTCAGGATTTTTTGTTCTGCCTCCGAGGTGGCACATTTCGTGTCTATATAGGAAAAAAAGATGGTCTAACGTGCAATATCCTTTTGTCTATAATCATTACGGTAGAACCACCACCTTGGTTAAGTATTCACGTTGGGTTCACCATTTTTGTTCCACCTCCTTGGTGGTGTGTTTCAGGGTGATGGCGAAATGGATCGGTTGAAATCATCACCCGCCTCTTTTTTATAGAGACAAGTTCTCATGGGGTCAAGTACTTGTGAAATCAGTTCTCCTAGGATATAACATCCTTGTTAGGTATCCAACATGTTTATTCATGGAGCCAGAAACACCCAACAACCCTGTTGACGCTTCTTTTTCATCACATAGTCCAAAGGAATGTAAAGGGAAATGACTTAGCAAAAATTGATTTCATTCTTTGAAGAAAATATCAAAAATTGACAATGTCATGAACATGGGGTCAAAATCACATGCGCCGTGCAAGTTCTATCACTGTCATGCAATTCCACTTGCACGACGCCTACTGGTCGTGCAAGTGACTTGCGTGACCTAAGTGATAACCTCCCGGGGTCTTCTCCTGCCTATAAATAGACCCTGTGGGCCCCCCATTTGAGGAGGATTTTTTCCAAAAACTCAAATTTGAGCTCCCAGCACCCTAGTATCTTCTCAATGCTTCCGAAGCACTTCTAAGGTAATTCCTTACCTAGAACGGAAGATCTAAAGAGGGGGAGGAAGGCCTAAGTGTTGAAACTCATCAACACCTGCGCGCCTGAGTGGCCATCCCTTTAAGGGAAAAGGCCACACTTGCACGACGCCTTGCTCCTTCAATAGAACTTGCTCTCCCCTCTTCTGGAAGAACCTCAAGAGGATTCTAAAGGTTTTAATCAAGAGTCGCTCAAGTATTACCCTGCTGGTTAACTGTCGTGCAAGTACATCATATGTCGCGCAGGAATACCTGCGCGACCAAGACTTGCGCGCCCACGCAGTACCTGCGCGCCTTCCAGGACTTGCGCACCCCTGCCTTTATGGGTGCCTTTCTTTCCCATTTGACCCCTATTAAGCCATTCCACCTTTCCTATTCAAGATTCAGTCTTCAAGAAATTCTTCAAAGCCATTTATGGCTTGATTTCTTGATTTGACTTCCTTATCTGAAAGGAATTCTGTGGAATATCTATCAAAACCTAGTGATTTACACATCTTTATATCACTAAAGATTGAGATTTCATTCATTCATCCTCATCCTTTAAGATTAGAGAATCCCTAACCTGGGTGTCCTTTTTAGGAATAATCCCCAGTCATAAATCCTCTAATTTGGGCATCCTCTTAGGAGTAAGCCCTAGATCCCCTAACATGGGCTTCCTTTTCAGGAGTAAGCCCCAGTCTCAAATATGGGCCTCCTTCTCAGGAGTAAGTCCCAGTCATAATTCTTAACTTGGGCATCCTCCTTAGGAGTAAGCCCCAATTCTTAGTGTTCCCAAATCTGGGCATCCTCCTTAGGAGTAAGCCCCAATTCATAAAGTTCCAAAATCTAGGCGTCCTCTTTAGGTGTAATCCCCAGTCCCCTAATTTGGGCATCCTCCTCAGGAGTAAGCCCCAAACCTTAATCCATGACCTGGGCCTCTTTTTCAGGAGTAAGCCCCAGTCTTAATTTCTCTTAACCCGTCCTAATTTACCTTCGATCTGGGATTCCTTTTCAGGAGTAAAACCCAATCATAAGTCTTCTCCTAATTTGGGCCTCCTTTTCAGGAGTAAGCCCCAGGTTAGAGTATTCAAAATCTCCATGAAGCACATATACCTTTATGGACCCTGTTCCTGGATTTCTTCCCTAAAGTAAATCCCAACATTCATTTATCTGGGAAGTTATACATACATAAGCCCCACATTATTTCTTATGATTGCATCTTTCATGGAACAATTGTCTAATTTTTACCAATACCTCTTGTTTCTCACACCGAGCATGACTCACATGAGCTTAGAGTGTAAAATTAATTGTGAAATCCTTCTTTTAGCCATCAATCATAAACATCATACTCCCTTACTCGAACTACGTGGGTTTTGATTCCTTTTCTAAAAAAAGGATACGTAGGTAGCCCGTCTATGGGTCCGATCCCAACTCTAAAATAATCCATGTCCTTCTGAATGACAATAAACCTCAAGTGCCGCACTGAGTGGCTTTAAAACCAGCATTGTCATCATAATGACCAAGAGACTTCTATATAAATGTGTCGAAGTGTACCATTGACTAAGAATATCTAATAAATACAGATGATTCTCTATCGATGAAGAACCTCGAATACATATAAAAGATTCTCTAAATTTCCTACATATTTAATCATTGATTTTCAAATCTGAAGGAAAGTTCATTTTATACTTGGTAATGTAATAAGGATTCAAGAACATAACTTAGATCTATAAAGAGAGTCCCGGAGTAGAGAATAATTCCCCTCAAAAAGGTGTGATGAGTCCGACCTCCCATCCTCTTGACCAATGCAAATTTCTAAGCCTTATCATTCCACAAACTAATGAGTACATACCTTTGAAAAGTAGGTCCGAATGGATGTGGAATCATTGGATGTTTCCGGTTCTACGAACAAACCCGTTAGAAACCGATCAGAATGTTTGAACCTCCCATCAAGGAGGTCACCCCCGCATTCCGAGGGAAACAGAAATGGTGAACCCAACGTGAATCCTTAACCACGTTAAAATGATGTTTTTTCTTATTTGTTAGGCCCCTATTTAAAACTCAATTAGAGGGCCAACAAAAACAATCATTGACATATGTGCTCATCCAAAAGATGTAGTGGCTGAATTTATCTTGATTACATCTGTTATATCGAACATGAATTATTTTCCCAAGATCTTATGCATTTCTAAAATGGCTGCTCTCAAGTTCACACCTGTGAATACTGCTGCTGCAAATGCCACTGCTGCTACTCCTGCTGGATCATCGTCCACTTTTAGGACGATATCACCTACTTAGTATCTTCAACGCTGGGAATCAAATGCACTGATTAAGGAGTACCGTCAACACGGTACCATCCCAACTCTGGAGGCTTCCCGACAATCCCTCCATGTAAACAACTCACATCGGTCGTCCAGACAACGACGACCAGTGATCAAGAAGCAGGCAGTGCTGACTACCGTCTCCAACCGTTTCAGGTCGTTATCCCTGGAACAAAATCACCATTAGCTCCCTTATTCTGGGTAGGTGAATGAGGAGGTCCCTTAAGACCTTAATTCAAACAGACATGAGTCGTTCCTGAGGGCTCCCACCAACAATCGCCGCCAGACTCGTGCAGTAGTGCACCCTCAACATGATGAGGGTAACAAGTCCAGGCGTTCGGCTCAGGTTCCTCGAACCCGAGCAAGCAAGAAAAACCACCAGAGGCGGAATCTGGTCAACAGTGAGCAGGTTCTCATCTCTTCCATCTCTGGAAATGTCCACCAACCTAACTTGGTGGCAAGAAACGAGCAGGCACCCACACCTGCCTGTTTTAATTTCATTGTCCATCAGACTTGTCTGGTAGCATAACGCTAATCCCTCTAGGAAATTATGGCGGAGTACCATAGGTAGGAACATACACCTGTTTATACATCATCAGCTAGTCAACAGGCTCGTCTGACTACATATGATGGATCTTGTCAACAACATTTGGTGAAGTGAAATCAGCAGGCACATACACCTGTTTGTATTAATCAAGCCTACCAGCAGTCTCGCTTCGTAGCATTCGGAGAAGATAGTCAGAAAGCCCCAACAACAAATAGGAGGAAGACTCAACTCTCTCTCCCCCCACTTGAGTACTGTTAGGATTCACTAACATGAAAAGGAGGACACAACCGGGCACATACACCTGCTCCATGCCCGGAATGGATGTATATTCCCCTTCAGGCAGCTGAAGTCACCAAGCATATTCTATCAATGGTGAAAGAGCAGAATCAAATCCCTGTTCATATTCTGGATGCCTTCCAGGATATTATGAAAACATTAGAGGCATCTCAGGGAAAGACACATAAATCTATCCCTACCAGTGGAGTGATACATCAACAATTCACTCCGGAACAGACACACACATCTGTTCCAGTCCAATAGGGTTTTGGGGTATACTCCCCCATAGCATACGGACAACCAAGTCAGGCACATACACCTGATTTGAGTAGAGATTGTTAGCCTAACCTGGCCATTTTTCCTGATCAGGCATATACACATGCTCATAGCAGCCACTTTCGTCAACAAGTGGTTATCAAGGAGAGTAAGAAGGAATATAAGAAAAATACCCGCCCAACACAGTCAGGATATCAAGAGACAATCTGTAACAAGGCCTTGCTCAATGCTGGAGTTCTTGATGCCCTCAGACAATTATCTGTTGAAATTCATGATTCTACTCCCTCATTTCCCAATAATGAGAACATTAATTCCGAAGGTCTTCAACAGACACTTCCTCGTGAAGTCATTCTTCATGAAAATTCGGTCGATCTCGAAGTTTAATCTTCAAATGAGATCCACATGAATCCTCTGTATGGTCAGAAGACCAAGGAGCAAGAGATCTCATCTTTTGAAGTAACCCATTATGGTGTTCCTCCCCATGATGATGAATTTCGCTGCGAAAGTCATCTCCGCAGAAGTGTTGCACATTGCCCGGAAAATGCTTCAGTGGACAATGTAGTACCGAGAAAGCCCTCTTATCTCGAGGCACTTGCAAATGCGAAACCAGTCATGTCTGAAGCTTCATTGCTAGCATGTGAAATAATTTCTCAATCAGAAGATAGCCCAGGGTGTAGGTCATTCTCCGAACCACCCCTAAGTCATGCATCTTCTAGTTTGATCAATGATTTCTCTACCAATCCTGTTGAATCCAATGAAGAAACCAGGAAACACCAACTTTGGTCAAATCAGGTCGATGAATCTTCATCAAATGATAAAGTGGAAATTCTGAACATGTGAAAACAACTGGAGAAAGGTGAAGTGCAGGTCATGTTTTGGCCTCTGGATGACTCTCAGTATAATATTCCAAAAATGTTGACGGGGGATGGAGTTCATGATATTCGTCTCAACATATGGAAAACTCTTTTTCAGTTGAAAAATAAAGTATTATCTTATGATTAATATTAAAATCATCTTATGATAATAGAAGGGTTATAACGTCAGATTGATTTGGCGTCTCTATCGGTCTCTCGATATCTGAAGGCTAAAAAGCAGCAGAGAGCCCTACAACGTTCATGCCTTGGCACACTTAGAAGATTGCGTCAGTTAATTACCAATTCCCCATCTGGTATTCATGTCAGAGGATGGGGTGTTCATAGAGCAGTGCATTTCACGGTGCTCTCCGGTCAGCAAATCCCACCGAAAATGGTCTCATGCAATGTTATTTCCCATGGCCGACCACGGTCAATGGTCTTTGTTTGTAATCAAAAGATTGTCCGAGAACAGGCTTCAACTAGTTCCTCTCAAAATCAAAAATACAGAGAACAAGTTGTCGAATTACTCTTGCATCAAGAAAACGAGAATATTGAGCAGGCCTCTTGTTTGGAGCAAGCACGTCACCAAGTGACGGAAGTGCCAGAAATCATCCAACATTCTTTTGAACCAGGTGATAAAAGAGGATATAGGTTAATGCATCTAGATAATTTCTGGATTAAGGTTTGCAAGATCAGGAGGACTTTCAAGAATGTCTCAGACATAGCATGTCATGAACCACCCCAGCTCGCCAGACTGGGGGCTCTTTTAAACCAACCCTCGGAATCAATAAAAAGGATTCAGGGAGTTGAGCGAGAACAACATGAACAACCCCAGTACACCGGACTAGGGACTTTTTCAAATCATCAATCCCCTCCTCAGATAAAGTCGGTCTTCTATCGATTGGGGAGGAAACCTAAAGAGGAATGAAGATCCAAATTATCATGAGATTCCCTCCAAATTACGGGTCGTCAAGAAGTTCCTGAGGGATCGAATCAACAAAAGTAAATGTCTCATCAATGACATGGAAGAAGACAATATCAAAAAAATGATGATAGAAGGGATGCGATGAGTTATGCATCAATCAATGTCATCAATTCCGTTGTTACTGATCCACCAGATGAGGCTCACCCAGGGGACTCAGATGAAGAGGTTCCTACTCAAGAAGATGTACGCACTGACACAAATGAAGAAGGTGTGCGTACATGAAGTCAAAGGATTACTCAGAACCTAGGTAATCTTTCGAGTAACCCACTTCCCCCTCTCCGAAAAGGATCCAAAAAAGGCAAGGGAAAGAACCTGGTTACATATCCTTCCTCTGGAGAAGGTCAATCGCTCTCACTAGAGCAGAGGTTTGCACAACAGGAGGAAGAAATGAAGGAATTAAGAAGGTTGAATGCAGAACTACTTCAGAGTAGTCTTCTTCTTAAGCATGCTGGAGTCAGTAATCCAAAGGAATTTGTTGCAGCTACTGAGATAGATCAAGAATATCCTCCTCTATCAGTACACCCTCATAGGTCTAATTCTATGGGTCAAGTGCAACAACAGTTGGCAGTACTACCATCAGTTGCAGCACCAATCGCCACATCTGTCCAAGCTCCAGTCATTTCACCTACCCAAGTCCAAGTTCAACCGGATGTTTCTCAAAAGTTAATAACTACAATTGCGTCATTAACATCTCGGTTAGAAACTATAGAAGGGAAGCGGGTGAATGTTCAACTAGAAAAGAAAGTTTACCCTGAATGGGTAGATTCAATTTCCCCTCCATCTAGTTTTGGGAACCCTGTATTCCCTATTTTCAATGGATTAGGTGATCCTGAATAGCATTTGACACATTACATGACTTGTTGTGATCCTATGATGGGAATTCCGGAGTAGCAAGAAGCAGTAAAAATCAGATGCTTCATGCAAACTTTTCAAGTAACAACTTTTGTTTGGTATACAAGCTTGAAATCTCGGTCAATTACCAGATGGGAGGATCTTCTCCAAAAATTCCTCCTTCAGTTCAACTCAACTTTGCCAAAGGCAACAGTTTTTGATCTTACAAACTGCAAGAAAAGGGAGAATGAAAGGGTTTCTGATTTCATTTCTCAATGGAAGAGATTAATATATTTCTTGAGTTTATCACTCCCTCAAGAAGAATTGTTGCCAATCTGTGTGGAAAATATTCGCGAAGAATTACGCACGCCGTTAATCCCTGTGAAATACACAGGAGGGTTTTGAGACCTTACTTCAATCGCTCAGCAGATTGAAGATTCCCTTATACAGGCTAAGGCTAAATCTCATGTAATTCCATCAGCTCCAGGAAGGAGAATGGGTAAAGAAGAAACTGCTACAGTTATGCTTAAACAAGAACCTGTACCTATTTCTACCTCAAAAACTTCATCTTCTTGAAGTGATCCACCTTCTGAGTGCCAACAACAAAGGCCTTTTTGTCCAGACGATAAAAAAGATCAAAGGTGAAAACAATTTGAGGATCTGAAGAGCAACACATACTCTTTCTGAAATGAACAAGTTCCTGGTTATTTCATTTCGTCTCTGGAAAACAATTTGGTTCAATTGCCAATGCCCAAGAGGCCAAACAAGAAATGAGATGAAGACCATCCCAATTATTGGCCTTTTCTTCAAATGTTTGGGCATCCCATCCAGGAGTGTTTTGTCTTCAAAGAACTCCTACAAAAGATGGTAGACTCGGGATAAGTCACATTGAAAGGCTCTTCATCCCAAGTAGCATGTTTTACTGCAACAGTTCCAGAGGAGGAAGGTGAATGACAAGAAGTCAAAAGCAAAAATGCACAAAAGTATGCTGATTGGATGGTCAGAAAGACAGTCAATCGAACTCATGCTATTTGGTGAACACAATTAAAGAAACCAATTGTGTCTTCTACCGTGAATTTTGTGGTAAAACCCTCTTCATCAGAGGGAAAGTCCTCAAAGAAACGGCATGATTCAAAGAAAGAAACAGAATTAGAAGAAGATGAGTATGTGTCAAAGCCTAAGTTGTCTTTGACTTTGACGGACTTCATGACATCTACTTCAAAGCCACGAGCATTGCCCCACCAAACGACACATCCTAAATAGGAAAATCAGGCAGAGTCTTCATCAGACGAAGAGTTAATATTTGGTTCTGTTAATTTGATTCAATTAACAGATCCATAAGCCAGTCGCAGTTTCGATTTCAATGATTCTGAATTCCCTATATCAAACAGAGAAATCAGAGGAAGTTCCAGGGGCTCAGGATACAGGGGAAGACGTGGATCTTTCAGAAGCCACTATTCCAATTCTACCCCTGCTAGAACTGTGTACGCAGCAGAAACTCATGGTAGAGCCTTTCAGTGAGCTCAGCAGGAACAAGAAAGTTCTTCTACCAATAGAAAATTCAGTCCGGGCATAGTTATTTTGGAAGACCAATTGAAGGTTCCATTTTCTTCCTCTCATAAAGTAAATGGATCTAATCGGTCTAATCTTCCAAAACCAGGAATATTTCAAACTCCTTTCCCAATATAAGATGCATCAACTTCCAAAGCATCTGCTTCCAAGGTACCTGCTAAACCATATATTCCTATTGGGAAACACAGACCTCTAGATAAAAAGTATGTTATATTGAAACACTTGGCCCAAGAACCAGCCATGTTATCAATTCTAGATGCTCTGAATCTGTCAAAAGATCTTCAGGAAGCATTCATCGAGGCTTTGTCAAATCCTCAGGAGTTTGAAACTGAAATTGCTGCAGCTGAAGTCTATCACATAGAGAATAATCATGCAGAATGCCATGCAATAATATCTTTTACTGAT
Source organism: Viscum album (assembly GCA_963277665.1). Taxonomy (NCBI): domain Eukaryota; kingdom Viridiplantae; phylum Streptophyta; class Magnoliopsida; order Santalales; family Viscaceae; genus Viscum; species Viscum album. The sequence goes on from OY728130.1 coordinate 412,930,003, forward strand.
GAAGATAAATATGATGTTGTGCATGGACATATTAGACCATTGTACTTGTCTGGCAAGGTCAATGGCATGGATGTTCGAAGGGCTTTCATTGACAATGGTTCAGGAGTCAACCTCATGCCCATCCGTACACTTCATCGATTGGGCCTCATGGAATCTGATTTATCTCCTTCCACCATGATGCTACAGGGATATGATAAAAATGAACATGAACCACTGGGTGAAGTTACACTCAGAACTCAGTTTGGAGATCTTGTATCCAATTCATATTTCATGGTTGTTGATCAAGACTCAGCTTTCAACATCTTGCTTGGAAGACCCTAGCTACATCAACATGCGGCTATCCCTTCATCATACCATCAATGTCTCAAATATTGTTTCGATGGTCAAGTTGGGACATTGTATGGTGTTAAGGCCCCGTTCAAGACATGTGAGACTCAATACATTGAGCCGGAATTATATCACATGAAGCCAAGGGAGAAATCCATAACAAAGGAGATTACCAAATTTAATTCTCCATATGGTTTGTAAAAAGTTCCAGTAAATACATTTACACATGTGAGTACAGATTATGTGATTCCTATTAGTCAAATTGACAAGATAAACCCAAATAAAAATACACTTATGGAAAGATACATAATTTCAATTACGACAATCGAGCTAGACAACATGGAAGAATTTGGTAATCTACCAAGCAGTGATGAAAGCACAAATGGTGATGTCTTCATTTCATCTGATGAAATCCAACAAGTCTATGCTTTTCCAATTAGGCTAGAAGAAGTTATAGCAACATAGAAGGTGATCAATGATGTCTATTCTCAATCCATCATCTCCTCTTTATTACCCAAAGAAGACCCTTCATCATTAATCGGGTTATAAATGGAAGCTTCTTCTTCGAGATATGAAAATTTTGACATCTCTTCGGATCATGAGAATTCTACTTTATCATCTACTATGCAAGTAGAAACGGAAGAAATAACACATGATGAAGAAGAAGAGGAAGATCTCAGAGATGCTCTTCCAGCATTTGAAGAGGGTATCTCTACCACTGTGGATGAACTCATAGAAATAAATCTTGGTACAAAAGGAGATCCACACCCCACTTTAATCAGTGCGGCCATGAATCTTGAAGAGCAAGAGATGTATATTTCCTTTCTAAAGAAAAATAGAGATATATTTGTCTGGAACTATACAGAAATGCCTGGGCTTGATCCTGAGGTTGCTACTCATCATTTGGGTTTACTTGAAGAACATTGAGGATTTAAGCAAGCCGCAAGAAGAACACACCCAACTTATGCTTCCAAAATTGAAGCTGAAGTGGATAAGCTTATCAAAGTTAACATCGCCAGAGAAGTTCAATATCCCAAATGGTTGGCTAATATTGTCCCTGTAAAGAAAAATAATGGACAAATTAGAGTTTTCATCGATTTCAGAGATCTTATTCGGCATTTTCCTAAGGATGATTTCCCAGTTCCGATTACAGAACTTCTAATTGATGCAACAGCTGGCTATGAACCACTTTCCTTCATGGATGGATTTTCCAGATATAATCAGATTCGAATGGCCCTAGAAGATGAGGAATCTACAACCTTTAGAGCCCCTCACGGTGTGTTTTGCTATTTGGTAATGCCATTTGGCATAAATAATGCAGGTGCAACTTATCAGTGTGCCATGCATCGTATCTTCAAACCCTTATTAGGGATGTTTGTTGAATGCTATGTAGACGATTTGGTAGTTAAATACAAAAAACATTCTAATCACTTGGACGATTTGGAAGTCATATTCTGCAAGCTTCGACAACATAATTTGAAGATGAACCCCTTAAAATGTGTTTTTGGGGTAACCTCAGGAAAATTTATTGGCTTTGTTGTATGCCATCGTGGTATTGAAGTCGATCATGAGAAGACCAAGTCTGTAACACCCCGAGATTTTATGAAAAATATTCTTTTTAATTTCATTAATGTCTTGTGTTGTACGCTACACCAAAAGGAGCTTGCACAACACGCATCCCTTACATGCAATCACGACCTTCCTCGATAGCGTGTGTAGTACGCAATACCGAGTTTCACTAAACGAGATATTATTATAATATTATTATGAACTAGCCGTTATGAATAGTAATACCCACTTTTTGAAATTTTATAAATTTTATCTTTCAAAATGGACTTCATTTTTGGATTCGGAATATCGAAATTAGCTTAGGGTAAAATTTTGGTACTTTTTGGATAACTTTCATATTCTGATGAATAGTGAAAATTACTAAATTTTAATTAAAAACAACTTTTTTAATCGAAATAATTAATAGTGATAAATTATTAATTTGAGTGGTTTTAAAGTATATTTAGAATATATTTTTACAATTTAATACAATTTTCGTCATTCGATGTAATTTCACATTTAAACCAGACATAAACAAGTGTCAATCTTTTGATAGTTATAATCTCTTAAGAACACGCTATTTGTTTTGACGGCGGGAATTAATTTTTAAATTAATTAATGCAAATGATATGTTTTGAATTTGGTAAAATAGACATCATTTTTGAATTCATAATATCAAATATAGCTTATGCCTAATTTTTGGTATTTTTCTGGAAACATTCATTTTTTGATGAATAGTGAAACCACTAAGTGGTAGTTAAAAAAACTGAATTTTTCATAAAAATTTATTTTACCGCTTCTGTGAGTGGAATTTCGAAAATCCGAGAGACACGGTTAATATCAAGGACTAAAATGTGGTTCAATGAGATGCAAATTTTTTTGGTGAATACTAACTTTTTACTTTTTTTTACCATGGTTAAAAGTAAATAGGGTAATTAAGGGTAAATATGATATTATTATTACCCTAACACATGTCCTAATTCTATTGGATAAGTGTAATTCGGCCAAAAACAACCTTAAGAATAAAATATGACCATTTAGGCCCACTTGGATTAGATTAGGACACTTATTATTAATTTATTTAAAGAAGGGTTAAAATAGTTAAAATCAAATTTTAATAACTAAATCATTTTTAATATAGGGTTATACATAAGATAAATTTGACTATAAATATTAATTAGAAAGATAAAAATATTTCCTACATAATGGTACTTTATTTTTTATTTTTAGACAATAAATAAATTAATTTATGTATGACACAACGAAAATGTAGTAATTATCTTATTAATGAAATATTGACATAATTGATGTTATAAATACCCAAATAAATGTAATTTGAGACTTTTTATGAATTCCAATAATTATATAGGTTAATATGACATGTTAGTATTTATTTAATTCACTTTTTTCGAAACAATAATTCTGTTATGATTTTCACAAAAATCAATTATTAAATAGTGTTAAAATTGACATAAAATAGTTTTTTAAAAAAATATTATATTATTAATTGTTATTTTATTCCTAAAAATCTAAGGTTCTGCAAAATGACATAGATAAGGTTATATATATTAATAATAAACAACTTGGGGTTCTTTTGTCTTTTTTAGTATGTTTATTAACCTTATAGTGTAAGAACACAAGAAGACATGGTAAAAGTAAAATTATTTAACTTAATGTTAAATCTAAATGATAAGGTTAAAATAGGAACCCAAACTTCTATAAATTCTATTGGATGAGAGGATTTAGAACCATCCCCACCTTAGCTTCGAAATAAATCAATTTGGAGCTATTTAAAACCGAATTTGGATTTATAATAAAATAATAATTTTAGTTTTCCAAAGGAGCCCCTCTCCTCCCTTACAAAAGGGCACCTCCTCCCTCTCTTCCTAACACTACTTTGAGCCTTAAATATCGGCCAAAACCTTCCATATTCTCTTATCCACTTCCATAGAATCATACTAGAGGTTCTGGTATTCTTCAAATACCAATTTTAGTTCCCTAAGTGGAGGTCTCAAAGAGGCGCTTCAAAGAAGAGGTAATGTCCGTTACCGATTCTTTCAAATTTATTTCTTCTTCCGCTTATTCTTATTAGGTTGTTTCATTATGAAGTAATAACATCAGTATCACTCATATACTGATATGTTATTATAAGTATGAAACAACCATATTTCACAATCTATCCATCCTATGGAAAATAAAATCACCATGTGTGCGTACGTACGGAATACCGTCTCCACGCCATGGTGTAATCTATTTTCCACCACCACCTTATTTGGATGGGTATAATGGTGTAAATAATAACTATATATGATTATTGTAAAGTGATATTTATTCTGTAATAGTATACATACACTCCAATAAAATTCCACGATCATGGGAATGATATCATCGCTCATGCGTACATACGGAATACCGTCTCCACGAAGCGATGAGATTCATTCTCAACGATTAACCATTCATGAATGATTATAAAGTATATATAATAATTAATCATGAAATATATGACATAATAATGATACTGGATTTATGTATATATATTTATGTCATCCAATTAATTCCATTCAATTCAATGAGGAAAAGAAAACAACGTTCATGCGTACGTACGACCTACCGTCTCCATGAACGATGTATTTCTTTCTATTTATCGATATATTATATATATGTAGATTATGAATATATATTATATATAAATCATGTTTTATATTCTGGAAATAATCAATCATGATCTATGTAATCATATGAATAATTACAAGTCAAAACATGGATGACAAATGAAACGATTTTACGCAAAACACTTTTTAAAATGGAATTTACAAAAGAAAGGGTAATATAAAGTCATAAGTGAACCATATATGATATCATAACAATGAATATGATTCTATAATAAGTCAATAAAATTATTTAAATCATTATACCGGAGGTTCAGATACGTACGAAGCATATCGGACCTAAGGTAAGGGATAATTATTCCAATCTCATTCTTATCCGAGATTATTTATTCGTAAGTATTTACTGGGGTTATTGTTCTCATCCATTTCAATGTTACCTAAAAATGGTTTCATGTATGTTTAATGTCCTTTTTACACATTTTTGACTTTTACTACATGGTATGTATGGAATCTTTCTTTTACAAGGTACTTTTTTACTTTTCCAGCAAAAGTACGAGAAGAATGTTTTTTTAACTTATACGGCACGAACAGATTTTTACGGTTTTATAAAGCCTTATTTTCATGAATCTTCCTCCAAAATATTTCATGACTATTTTCAAAAAAATCCTTTTCTTTTAAAATTTTATGACATTTTTTGAAAAGAAAATGATTTTAAAGAAGAAATGATATTTTCCTCAAGAATTCATTTCAAGTGTTTTATCAAATCCATTTTCCATCTAAATTGAAATTATTTCATATGTGTATGTTTCAAGTATAATGTACCTATGATTTACGTGGTTTCGATTTTCTTATTATGAAATGATATCCATTTCTTTTATATGGGTTATGTGATGATGGGATGATGTTTATGAAACCCATTTTATTTATTGGGTTATTGTGAATGATGTATGTTTATTTTGTGGCACAAGTAAGAATGATTTTATTATGAGATGGGTGGGACCTATATCTCCCTCCAAGGCATGGGTTAAAGATTTGTATCTCATGAGATAGACATGGCTGGAATGGTAAGTTAATCCGGTTCAATATTACAGGACTGGAACGAGGAGTGAACTCGATTTAGAAATGGACTTTGTCCACTAAGATGGTCTTGGCAGCAATGCCTTGGCTAATATGGAAATCATTACATATGCTTAATGGATTCCACAATTACATGTTTTATTCCCATGCTATTTTATCATGATTTATGTTCCATTTTGATCTATGCCTTATGTACTTCAATGTTTTATGTCATTGCACATGATTTCTATGTTTAAACATTATGTACATGTTTTTATGTTCAAATGTATATGGTATGTTTTATTTTATCCATGTTAACCCTAACTGAGAATTTGAGTTCACTTTTTTTATGTTTTATTTTCCCCTAGGATTAAACGAAAGGTTTTAGACAAGGAAACAAAAATGGTAAGATCTTTATTGGATATTTTGAAGATCTTTCACCACGATTAGAAGATTACGTTCCAAGTTTCCAAAGACACTAAACTATTACGGTCCTTGTGTGTATGTTTCTGTTATGTACTATGTATTTCGCAAAAGTAATGTAATGTCCATGCACTTTAGGCTTCGGGTCTCTACAGTTGGCATCAGAGGAAAGGTTTAGTCAACCTTTGGAAACTAGGATGCAAGAACTTTTGTGTGATCCCTAGAGATATTTCTAAGGTATGTCTAGGGATGTCCCCAAGGATAAGTATAAATATAGGATATAGTCCTAGAACTACGGTAATGATCTTAGAATTTAACCAAAGATGCAAGATATTGAGGGTACTCCCCCTTTACTATGTTGTTTTCCCTAGCATGATTTTTTTCTCTCACACTATTCCTTTTGGGTTTTAGAAAATGGCTGGAAACAGGAAGAATCACGATAATGGATGATATTATAGACTATGGAACGATATTCTTCTTGAGAAACCAAATGAAACGGGATTTGGAAGTTCAAACATCATTATTATGCTGAATCAGCAATCTCATAATATGGTCAATAAACTCAAATTTGGTATGTTTCCCAACTCGTCTAATAAGAGAAAGATGGAGTTTCATGATGATCATAGAGGAAAGAAAGTTCAATTTCTCCTAGGTAAATCATGTGGGAAGAGGCATCAGGGAGAATGTTTCAAAGGAACTGGAAGATGCTTTGGGTGTGGAAAAGAAGGACACAAATCCAGTAAGTGAAAAGGAAAAGGTTCAGTTAACACCATGGATGAGGATAATGGTATTTCTACGACATCAACAATGGTTAAATGTTGTAAATGTGGAATGTAAGGGCATTATGCAAACCAATGCCCTAAGGGAAAGTCTCATGAAGAGAATCAGTATGGTCGTATGGGTAGTATTTATGTTGATGATGATGAGGAGACTACAAATGATATGTGAGATGAAAGAATTGTTGAAGCTCGGTCAATGGTTTAAGAAGGTAGTGGAATGATTACATGATTATCAAGTGTAATGTTGTATAAGTAATCTCATGGTACTATGGATTAAATAGACATCTAAGGATTTTTACACTGTTGTCTTTCCTTATGTTTTGAAAGTGTATGATTAATTGTACCAGTAACCATGAAAGGATATTCAGATATTTTTGGGAAGTAGCTGATATGCGCATAATGAAGGCATAATGAGAAAATTAAATGTTTGATAGTATCCATGAGATCATGACTGATATAAGGAGAAGGTTATATCATGGTTTGAGTATATAGAATTTTTGGATTTTGGTATGTGGAAAGAGTTAACTTTCGACAACATTCATGTTTTCACTAAGATTCAATGGGTATTCATTTTTCAAGAGAATACATGATTAAGGCCTTCGAATGTTTGGAATGTGACCAACAAGACATATCTCATGATATATGGGGATCAACAATGGTATTAACATGCTAGTTGTATGAACTCTTTGGTAATCATTTTCACTATAATATGAGATTAGATAGCATTATTTTGGATAAGCCTAAAGATTGGAATGGATTATGTTGGTCATAAGTAAGTATTGTTTAAGGATAGAAGTTTTTTTGATATTATTTATGGAATGTTATAGTAATGTATTTTTAGAAAAAGGACAACCTGCAGGATGGGCGACAGCCCATCGTGTCGGACAAGGCTGTGGGAATCGAACCCACAACCGAAGTGTGACAAGCCATTATTTCCTACCAATGGCCTATAGGAAGTCCCTGTTTAGTAGAAACTAGTTTTATTATATTAAGCAGTATGATATAAGAAGTATAAGTCCATTTTAGGAACCATATATGATTAATCTCACAATAGATGGAATTATGTATTTTTTGATAACTTTTATAACCTTTTGTTTTAGACAGATGGAATGACCCATCATTCTATCACATGATCTTCTAACACATCACGAATGACAAATTCAACTCCATTTCTTTAATAGATGAAGTTGAAATTGTCCAAAGAATGACCAATGGTGAGACTGTACCAAAATCACGAAAGTATTTCTTCTAATTCCAATTTCATCAACTTTAGGGAAATGATCTTGAAAACCAAAAATGTTCTCCTAGTGCTCTTATATCTGATGAATCAGATGGTACCTTAGATTTTCACAAATTTATGGCTTTGTGATTGTTGTATTTTTCATATCCATGTTCTCTACCACTCTCCATCAGCACTTGATGGTTAGATTTTTCTTCCATATCCATATTTTCACCTATGTTCTCCTACGTGGAAACCCAGTGATGAGTTAATTTGGGTAACCGTTACGTTTCATACATTAGTTTTTAAAGCCAAGTTTTGGTATTCCTTTTTACAATGTGGGTTTCTATTAAAGAAACTTTCGAGTAGTAAACCATTTATAACCCTGACGAATTTCGAGGGCAAAATTCATTTTACGGGGGGTAGAATGTAACACCCAGAGATTTAATGAAAAATATTATTTTTAATTTCATTAATGTCTTGTGTTGTACGCTACACCAAAAGGAGCTTTCACAACACGTACCCCTGACTTGCCTTGTATTACACGCAATCACGACCTTCCTCGATAGCATGTGTAGTATGCAATATCGAGTTTCACTAAACGAGATATTATTATAATATTATTATGAACTAGTTGTTATGAATAGTAATACCCACTTTCTGAAATTTTATAAATTTTATCTTTCAAAATGGACTTCATTTTTGGATTCGGAATATCGAAATTAGCTTAGGGTGAAATTTTGGTACTTTTCAGATAACTTTCATATTCTAATGAAAAGTGAAAATTACTAAATTTTAATTAAAAACAACTTTTTTAATCGAAATAATTAATAGTGATAAATTATTAATTTGAGTGGTTATAAAGTATATTTAGAATATACTTTTACTATTTAATACAATTTGGTTCGTTGGATGTAATTTCACATTTAAACCAGACATAAACAAGTGTCAATCTTTTGATAGTTACTATCTCTTAAGAACACACTATTTGTTTTGACGACGGGAATTAATTTTTAAATTAATTAATGCAACTGATATGTTTTGAATTTGGTAAAATAGACATCATTTTTGAATTCATAATATCAAATATATCTTATGCCTAATTTTTGGTATTTTTCTGGAAACTTTCATTTCTTTTAATGAATAGTGAAACCACTAAGTGGTAGTTAAAAAACTGAATTTTTCATAAAACTTAATTTTACCACTTCTTTGAGTGGAATTTCGAAAATCCAAGAGACACGGTTAATATCAAGGACTAAAATGTGGTTCAATGAGATGAAAATAATCTTTGGTGAATAGTAAGTTTTTACTTTTTTTACCACGGTTAAAAGTAAATAGGGTAATTAAGGGTAAATATGATATTATTATTACCCTAACACATGTCCTAATTCTATTGGATAAGTGTAATTCGTCCAGAAACAACCTTAGGAATACAATATGACCATTTAGGCCCACTTGGATTAGATTAAGACATTTATTATTAATTTATTTAAAGAAGGGTTAAAATAGTTAAAATCAAATTTTAATAACTAAATAAATTTTAATATAGGGTTATACATAAGATAAATACAACTATAAAAATTAATTAGAAATCTAAAAAGATTTCCTACATAATGGTATTTTTTTAGACATTAAATTAATTTATTTATTTATGCCACAATGATGATGCAGTAATTATATTATTAATGAAATATTGACATATTTGATGTTATAAATACCCATATAAATGTAATTTGAGACTTTTTATTAATTACACTAATTTTCTAGGTTAATATGACATGTTATTATTTATTTAATTAACGTTTTTCGAACTAATCATTCTGTTATGATTTTCACATAAATCAATTATTAAATAGTGACAAAATTGACACAAAATAGTTTTTAAAACAAATATTATATTATTAATTATTATTTTATTCCTAAAAATATAAGGTTCGGCCAAATGACTTATATAAGGTTATATATATTAATAATAAACAACTTGGGGTTCGTTTGGCATGTTTTAGTAAGTTTATTAACTTTATAGTTTAAGAACACAAGAAGACACGGTAAAAGTCAAATTATTTAACTGAATGTTAAATCTAAATGATAAGGTTAAAATAGGAACCAAAACTTGTATAAATTCTATTGGATGAGAGGCTTTAGACCCATCCCCACCTTATATTCGAAATAAATCAATTTGGATCTATTTAAAACCGACTTTGGCTTTATAATAAAATAATATTTTTAGTTTTCCAAAGGAGCCCCTCTCCTCCCTTATAAAAGGGAACCTCCTCCCTCTCTTCCTAACACCACTTTGAGCCTTCAATATCTCCCAAACCCTTCCAAATTCTCTTCTCCACTTCCATAGAAACATCCTAGAGGTTCTGGTCTTCTTCAAAGACCAATTTTAGTTCCCTAAGTGGAGGTCTTAAAGAGGCGCTTCAAAGAAGAGGTAATGTCCGTTACCGATTCTTTCAAATCTAATTCTTCTTCCACTTTTTCTTCTTAGGTAGTTTCATTATTAAGAAATAACATCAGTATCACTCATATAATGATATGTTATTAAAATTATGAAAAAACCATATTTCATCATCTATCCATCCTATGGAAAATGAAATCACCACGCGTGTGTACGTACGGAATACCATCCCCACGCCGTGGTGTAATCTATTTTCCACCACCACCTTAATTGGATGGGTATAATGGTGTAAATAATAACAATATATGATTATTGTAAAGTGATATTTGTTCTGTAATAGTATACATACACTCCAATAAGATTCCACGATCATGGGAACGATATCATCGCTCGTGCGTACGTACGGAATACCGTCTCCACGACGCGATGAGATTCATTCTCAATGATTAACCATTCATGAATGATTATGATGTATATATAATAAGTAATCATGAAATATATGACATAATAATGATACTTCATTTATGTATATATATATTTATGTCATCCAATTAATTCCATTCAATTCAATGAGGAAAATAAAACAACGTTCATGCGTACGTACGGCCTACCGTCTCCATGAACGATGTATTTATTTCCATTTATCGATCTATTATATATATGTAGATTATGAATATATATTATATATAAATCATGTTTTATATTCTGGAATTAAGTAATCATGATCTATGTAATCATATGAATAATTACAAGTCAAAACACGGACGACAAATGAAACGATTTTACCCAAAACACTCTTTAACATGGAATTTACAAAAGAACGGGTAATATAAAGTCATAAGTGAAACATATATGATATCATAACGATGAATATGATTCTGTAATAAGTCAATGACATTATTTATATCATTATACAGGAGGTTCATATACGTAGGAAGCATATCAGACCTAAGGTAAGGGATAAGTATTCCAATCTCATTCTTATCCGAGATTGTTTATTCGTAAGTATTTACTAGGGTTATTGTTCTCATCCATTTTCATGTTTCCTAAAAATGGTTTCAAGTATGTTTAATGTCCTTTTTACCCATTTTTGACTTTTACTACATGGCATGTATGGAATCTTTCTTTTACGAGGTACTTTTTTTACTTTTCCAGCAAAAGTACGAGAAGAATGTTTTTTAACTTATACGGTACGAACGGATTTTTACGGTTTTATAAAGCCTTATTTTCGTGAAGTTTCCTCCAAAATATTTCATGACTATTTTAAAAAAAAGTCCTTTTCTTTTAAAATTTTATGACATTTTTTGAAAAGAAAATGACTTTAAATAAGAAAGGATATTTTCCTCAAGAATTCATTTCAAGTGTTTTATCAAAACCATTTTCCATCTAAAATGAAATTATTTCATATGTGTATGCTTCAAGTATAATGTACCTATGATTTATGTAGTTTCGATTTTCTTATTATGAAATGATATCCATTTCTTTTATATGGATTATGTGATGATGGGATGATGTTTATGAATCCCATTTTATTTATTTGGTTATTGTGAATGATGTATGTTTATTTTGTGGAACATATAAGAATGATTTCATTATGAGATGGGAGGGACCTGTATCTCCCTCCAATGCATTGGGTAAAGATTTATATCTCATGAGATTGACATGGCTGGAATGGTAAGTTAATCCGGTTTAGTATTACAGGACTGGAATGAGGAGTGAACTCGATTCAGAAAGGGACTTTTTCCACTAATATGGTCTTGGCAGCAATGCCTTGGCCAATATGGAAATCATTACATATGCTTAATGGATGCCACAATTACATGTTTTATTCCCATGCTATTTTATCATGATTTATGTTCCATTATGATCTATGCCTTATGTACTTCAATGTTTTATGTCATTGGACAAGATTTCTATGTTTAAACATTATGTACATGTTTTTATGTTCAAATGTATATGGTATGTTTTCTTTTATCCATGTTTACCCTTACTGAGCATTTGAGCTCACCCTTTTTATGTTTTCTTTTCCCCCAGGATTAAAATAAAGATTTTAGGTAAGGAAACAGAAATGGTAAGATCTTTATGGGAGATATTGAAGATCTTTCACCATGATTAGAAGATTACGTTCAAAGTTTCCAAAGGCAATAAACTATTACGGTCCTTGTGTGTATGTTTCTGTTATGTACTAAGTATTCCACAAAAGTAATGTAATTTCCATGTACTTCAAGATTCTGGTCTCTACAAAGTCAATCCTTGGTATGTCACCTCCTCAAAATTTGAAATAATTAAGAGGAATTCAGGGACACTTAGCCTATATTCGGCGTTTAATCTCCAATTTAGCAGGAAAAAGTTTACCCTTCACCAAATTGATGAAGAAGGGAGTCACTTATCAGTGGACTGAAGAATGTAAATAAGAATTCTATATTCTCAAGAAATACCTTTTGAGTCCACCGGTACTCATGCCACCTGTTAAAGGAAGACCACTTATCCTCTACGTGACAACTCTAGAGCGATCAATGGGTGCCTTCCTTGCTCAAAAGAATGATGCTGGGAATAAAAACAGCGTCTACTATCTCAGTCGAACCATGCTTAAAGCAGAAACCCGGTATTCAAGTATTGATAAGTGCTTCCTGGCATTAATCTTTGCATTTCAGAAGTTGAGAGACTACCTACAACATGACGAGGTCCAATTGGTATCTCGCAATAACCCGCTCAAATTTATCCTTAGTCTTCCAATGCTTACAGGATGTTTGCCAAGGTGGGCAGTTATTTTGCAGAAATTCGACATTCAGTATGTGTCTCAAAAGGTGATAAAGGGCTAAGCTCTGGCTGATTTCCTAGCTGAACACCCTTCAGTGGAAGACACATATTCAGATATTGAACTCCCTGATGAGGAAGTATTCTCTATTCAAGAAAGTCCTCAGGCATGGTAAATGTATTTTGATGGTGCTTCCAGAAGTCCAACGAGGAGGAAAATGGAAAATCCTAAATTCAAAAAAGTTGGCTTAGGAATTGTGCTCATTTCTCCAGAAAAGGCAGTGTTACCTTATTCCTTCTTATTGTGGGAAGGTAGTACCAATAATAAAGCAGAATATCAAGATCTCATCGTAGGTTTGGAATTAGCACTTCAAGCATAAGTGAATCACTTAAATGTGAAAGGTGATTCAGACCTGGTAATAAAACAAGTCAATTGGGATTATGCCATCAGAATAGAAGAACTAATCCCTTTGTATGATTACGTCAGAGAATTAATGGCGGAATTCCCTTTGGAACCGACATTCTCTTATGTCCCAAGATCACAAAATTCTCAAGCTAATGCATTGGATAATATAGCCACAGCTCTGTAAGATCCAAATCGGGATGATACAACCATCAGTATTGCCCACCATCGTTCAATTTCACCTTATGTTCGGATCAAAACAGAGGAAATTAATGAAATCGATCCCATTCCTGAACCGTATGGTCATAGTACAGGATGGATGTCACCTATAAGGGAATTCCTTCAAAATGGAACACTTCCACCTGATAAAGCTGAAAAAGAACAAATCCGGCGACGTGTGGTTAATTTTACTCTTTATAATAGCCCAGATCACCTAGAGAAAATTCTCTACAAACGTGGTTTTGATGGAGTTCTCTTCAGATGCATTGATGGTGAAGAGACAATGGATGCCATGAAAGAAGTGCATGCAGGAGTTTGTGGTGCCCACTAGTCTGGACATAGAACGTCTGATCAGATTCGAAGGCTTGGATAATTTTGGCCTTCAATGATACGAGATTCTGTTGATTTCACAAAGAAGTGTCATTCATGCCATGTACATGACAACTTCATTTATCAACCTCCAGATTTGATTCATACAGCTAAATACTCATGGCCATTTTCCACATGGGGAATGGATGTGGTGGGAACTTACCCTTCGGCTACGACCAAGCAGTTTAAGTACATTCTTACTGCTACTGACTTCTTTTCCAAATGGGAAGAGGCAATACCTCTCAAGGAAGTTAGTTCTAATTGTGTTGTTAGCTTCATAAAGTCTAACATCATTACCGGATTTGGTGTCCCTCATACCATATTGACGAACAATGGCACCAATTTATGTTCATCCAAGATGAAGAAGTTGTATCAAGAATACAACATCAAATCCAACCATTCATCTTGGTATCATGCAGCGGCCAACGACCAGATAGAAGGCTTTAACAAGACACTTACAAATATACTGCAAAAGATGCTAGATAATGATAAGAGTTCATGGCCTGATAAACTCTTTCATGCTTTATGGGATTATCGGACTACCACCCTCACTGCAAATCGTTCAACTCCATATTCATTGGTATATGGAACAGAAGCCGTCTTGCCCATTGATGTTCAACTACCCTCGCTCAGAGTTTCCATTTGTGATCAATCATCTACAGATGAACATTCTCAAAAGCGATTGAATGAATTGGAACGGTTAGATGATAAAAGATTGTGCACTTTGCACCACTTGGAAATCTATCAGAATCGAATAGCATGAGCTTTTAACAAAAACTTTCATCTTCGTTCATTCACTCAGGGAGAATTCGTATTAGTTCTCAGAACTCCAATGATACCAGGAATGAAACCTCCCACGCTTGATCCAAAATGGGAAGGACCATATTCAATACATAGGGTCTACTCCAATGGAGCTTATTCATTAATCTCAATGGATGGAGATCTCATCACTGCTCCAACCAATCCCAGATTTTTGAAGAAGTATTTTGTATAAACTGCAAAGTAACTTTTTTTGTCCTTGCTATCTGACATTAAACTATACAGCAACGGTCCATACATACGACCTTAAACTATTTCTACTTTCATCCCACATGACGTTAAACTGTGAAAAAGTTCCCTAAATGGTCCAGTATGACCTTAAACTACAACTTGGTCATGTATGACCTTAAACTGCACCATCAACGGTCCATGCATATGACGCTAAACTATTTGCAAGTCCCTTACGTCCAGCAAGACGTTAAACTGTGACGTCCTAACTACATGAAGCTAAACTGTATAAAAGTCCCTTACGTCCGGAAATACGTTAAACTACATAATCATAAAAGGTCCTATATGACCTTAAACAACTCGCACATTCATCCAACATGATTCTAAACTTTGGAAAAAATCCCCATTGCGTCCAACATGACGTTAAATGGTGTACTCTTTTGTCCTCACTGCATGACATTAAACTGCACAGTCCCCCTTTTCGTCCAACATGACATTAAACTCTATTTTCCCCATCGTCCTAACTACATGACGCTAAACTGTACAAAAAGTCTATGATATGTCTTACATGACATTAAACTGTATTTTGTCCCTGCTACATGACACTAAACTATGCATCACCAATAGTCCTAACTGCAAGACTTTAAATTTCATAGTCCCTTTATTTGTCCTACATGACATTAAACTATGCATCGTTATGGTTGTTGTTACCTCTTGTTTCTCACACCATGTATGACTCACGTGATCTTAGAGAAAACCTCAATCATAACACTCTCTCTGGGCCGCTAACCATGTGTAACTCATAACATCATTTTTAGGTCATTGTCCCCAAGAACAACTTGATCATTAATTAATTATTTAATTGAACTACACGGACTTTGATCCTTTCCTTCTAGGCTGGGTATGTAGGCAACCTCCCATGGTTCAAGCCCAAAACCAATCTATTCACGTCAGTTCATCTCCATCTCATACGATGTTAATTCGTGAAACCACCCACAGAATCAATATCTTTACATTGGTCCACTTTCGTCCTTGTTATACAACGTTAAACTATACAACACTTTTTTCCAGTATGACAATAAAATACAAATTTCTTTGATACCCTCACTTGAGAGGGAATCATTATTTTCATTGTTTTTTCAATCATGTTTCATTTGAAAGACTATGTGCATACATGTAAATGCCCGAACCTTTTATCTTGGGTTAAACCATCATTGCACTAAATTCCCCTTTCACCCTTCACATGTACGAACCAAATTTGTACAGAGGGTATTTCTATAACTATGTGGGCTTGATTACCATCCTTATGGGATACATATGAACGTTCGAGTGTCCCTCGAATCCAAACCCATGTCTTTGGGCCTAACCCCAAATTCCATTTTCAGTCCCTTGGCTGAAAAGTCCCCATGAAAACACACACTGTGTATTTCTTACAATGGTCCAAGATCTATGACCCTAAACTTAGATCTCTAATACTTTTGTCCTACACTGTGTTAAACTGTAGTTTAAGAACTATGTATGGCTTGGTTCTCATCCTTATGGGATACGTAGTGAAGTCTAACATTTCAATTCAGGACCCAGCCACAACATGATTATGGTTAGCATTGATCTATGTATCTCTGTATACATTGACCAATACCCATATTTATGTGTCATAATCCTATCCTTAAATATTTTCAGATCCTCATAACCCTTTTCATGACTTGTAGTCACAAAAATGTCAAACTTCTGAGAGTTCTTTTTCCTGACTATGCAGCACGTGCCCATAGGCGGCCTTGCATAAATATTCTACATAACAGACTTGTTAGCTAAAAGATACTATTATTTGACTATGCAGTCAATGCTCTTAGGTGGCCCTGCATAATTCAACCCCCTAACGGGTTTGTCGGATAGTGGTAACTTCATTCTTGGGAAGAAAGCATCTTTTGTCCCTATTTGTCTTAAATGACAGTATGTAGGGATCCACAAAAATAGTCATCCTTAACATATTTGTCCCATATCCTTTTTCATGATATGAAAGTATTCAAGTCTATGGTTTATGTTATCCTTCCCTACGTCTGGGTCAGACCTTCGTAGGAGTGATACTCATCTAGTTCTTCGATAATCTTGTTTGGAAATATCTTCTCCATATTCATGTACTTCTTTCTATATAGAAAAATCTATACTTTGGAATATTTGAATCTCCATAAACATTCACTGGATTTTAGCACTAAGAAAGTAAATTTCTGAGAGTTCTTTTCCCTGACTATGCAGTACGTGCCCATAGGCAGCCTTGCATAAAGAGTCTACATAACAGACTTGTTAGCCAAAAGATACTATTTTATTTAACTATGCAGCCAATGCCCTTAGGTGGCCCTGCATAATTCAACCCCATAACGGGTTTGTGAAAAAATGGTAACACCATTCTGGGAAACTACTTATTCTAATGCCTTTTAGCTCTTTTTCATATCATTCCTCAGATTCAAATATTCTTAAGTCATAGCTTACATATTTTCCCTCATACTTGAGTATGGTAATATGTTTTCAGATGAATTTTCAAGGAATGGAGTCAATTCTAATCCATTTTTGGTCAAAGATATTTCGACCTTAATCATTATCCTTTTTATGTCCGACGTGCATGACTTTAAACTGCCCACAAAAGACAAGGGAGATCTGAATAAAAGTCAAGTTCCTAGCTCACTAAACATACATTTTGTATGATTTAGGTAACATTGTGCAATTAAAAGGTTCTAAGTTTGTAGGGTTATTTACATTAATCCTAGTAAAAATCAAACTATTCTTACTAGGACAATTGGATTAGGTAAAATCTAAATCATGTAGAAAAAGAGAATGCAGGTACAAATGATTGAAGATGAAAGTGTTTTTCATTGATACATAGGAGATAGAAGGACATCCACATACTGGAGTCTCTTCTCTTTTTCAAGAATTAGAAAAGGCTTTCAACATAACTCTTCATTTGATTTACATCATCCCGAGCTTCATCACCAACCACCTGGAATTCATTCATTCAACTAGATACAATAAGAGATGCAGTGATACCAGCAATTCTTCTAACAATTGTAAAAGGATGTTCTTGAGTGTGGTTTGAGAAAATTTTCTGCTGATTAAATAGTGACTCTATTTCTATCCAAGAGACTTGGAAGATGGATACATGGATTTGAGAATGGAGCATTGGAAGTAAAGAGCCATTTGGAGAGAGTACTCTTTTCAGATATTGCTCTAATACCATGTTTGTCTTCTCTCCACCAATCAACATCAATTTTTTTTTTCAGCCCATGGGTTTTCCATTTTCATATCTACAAGGAAATGACATGGAGGAAGAATTTGAAAGTTCACACCATTGTTGTTGCTCTTAATGCACAGCATAACCGAAATAGAGGAGTAGCAGTGCAGCTGAATTTCAAGAGTATAGTTCTTTGCATCTAGAACATTGACTCCTTGCAAATGACCATGACCATATAGAGGCAGATAGATGCTCTGTAGGAAATTAAGACGATATTTCTTCAAGTACATAGCCAAATCTGGGAGAGTGCTATCACATATATCATAGTAATCATGGCCAATGATGTTCATCATGTCATCAATCCACTTTCTACCCAGTTCATCAGCCATTCCGATTCCCTTGGGAGCCATTGAATCTGCACAAATGTTGAAAAAACTAAATGGGTTTATTTTTCATAAAATTTGTGAAAGAATTCGAGAAAATGGAAAAGGAATTAAGGCGAGCAAGTCTCAACTTTGCGTGCAAGTGTTCGTGTGTTTCACTAGTTCTTGACGTGAAAGTATAAACTGTGCAAGTACAAATACCTATACAGTAGCGCGACAGCAAAGAAACATCAGAAAACAGAGCAATCTGAAGTGCACTATGTTGCATTTGTTGTCAATAAGGCATGAAGTTGTCTTGGAATGAATGGAAGTCAGGAATGTCAAGATGTGAATGCCAAAGGTTGTGATGGTGTTGGTGGTGAAGGAGAATGGCCATGGTACTAAGATGCATGTCACTTAGGAGATTCACTAAGTGGTATTGGAAATTGTGGTTGAAACATTCTCCATGGATATCTGACGATTGTTGAGCTGCTCTTTAAGTTCAAAGAACTTGTATCCTGATGATACAATGTCACAACATTGTTTGAAGACCATGCATTGTATTGACAATGCATGAGGAGATGAAGATGATCCATCCACAAGTTCTAAGTGGATGAAGTGGATTAAAGAAGTCCATGTGCTAACTCTTAGTGCATGTGAATTGGAAGTGATCCAACTTGATCTCTGATTAGATCAATGAAGCACATTGGAGAATTCATGTTGATTCAGGAGTTCGGTTGAAGATGAAGAACCTTCAAGAATTTCCATTCCTAAGTGATGAATACATGTTGAATAGAATTGGAGGAATTCTAATGAAGAAGAAGAAATAAAGAAGAAGAAGAATGGATTGCCATTTAGAATGGTCATTTTTCATATGGAGTACTTTGTTTTTATACAAAGTATTATTCTGTCCCTTTGCCAAAAAATTTGGCCATCTCAAGCCAGTCTTAAGGGTTCAACCCCCAAGGCACATGTGGGCCTAAGGCGCCACGCCAAGGGGGGATCCCATGTGGCCAGCCCGAGAGGCAGGGGGGCCGTGTGTAAGCCCCCGAGGACACGCGGTGGTGAAACCCGCGCGCCCGAGGTGCATAGTGGGCGCTAGGAGCGCGCCCGCAGGAGCAGAGAGTGGGCGCAGAGCGCGCCCGCAGGGAGAACATGGTGCGGGGAGGCACCGTGGAGGGATAAGATTCAATTGAATGGGCTGGGGAAGTGGCATATTGATAAAGCGCGGATAAACCGCGAGAGGTTTCGATGTGGGACGCGGAAAAATTTCCGCGGAGCGATCCTGGCCGCACGATCGATCGCGCGCCAGATCTCGGCCGCACATCTGATCCGCGGCAAGGCGATCTAATCGCGGCCGTCCGATGTATTTCAAACGCCCGATCCAACGGCCCAGCGTCCGTCTTCATCCTCGAGCTCGACCGAGGCACCCGCGAGCTGCCGCTGAACCAGGCGCCTTCCCGACGATGGTTATTGAGTTCCCGGCCACCATTGTCGAAACCGAGACCTCCATTCGGCTCGTATGGCCATACTGAACATATACATGCAATAAAATATGCATGCACACGTTGGATGGAGAATTTCGTGTTCGGCCGAGGCAAGAGAATCTGCCGAGGCATTGAAGGGTTCGTGATTTGCATGGATTGGAAGAAAAGAGGCCGTGCATGCGTTCTAAGTCGCATGCACGTGAAGAAGATAATAAATAAAAGAACCCGCGTGCACCGAAGAGAAAACGCAAAAACTTGGAAAGATTTTGAAGATCCGAAATCTTCGGTGATTCAAGATTTAACACGCGGATGAACCGAGGCTCTCCTCGCCTATAAAAAGAGATCCCGAGCACTTAGAGTGTTTGCTGAAAAACTTGAAAGACCCGCGGGAGTGCTCTGCCTCGCGAAGTAGAAGCCCCGCGCAAAGAACTTGCGCGGCTGAAGGTTCCGGAGCCACCCAAGGCTTCGAAGGTCCCCTGTGCACATTAGTTGTGCGACAGGATGAGCTCTCCCTGCCCGCATACTTGCACGGCAGGAGTAGCTTGCGCGCCCAAGGTGTCCTCACCCTTGTGTCTTGCGCGCCTCGTGGTGTTGCATCCTGCACACCCGAGTGCCTGTGCACCCCGCGGCTCAAGACACTTGCGCGGAAGTGTGTGTGTGCCAAGTGGAGAAGAAGACCCGATGGCTTGGTACCTTGTGTAGCTGTTGGAGAAGGAGTTGGCCGCGGCTCAAGCAGACCCTTGCGCGCCTCCTTTGAAATTCAGGTGGAATAGAAGAAGAAGGCCGAGCCTTGTGCTTGTGTGCAAAGTGAAGGAAGAACACCCTACGGGCAGTAGGTGTGCAAAGAAAGAAGAGCCGAGGCTTTGCCTCTTGTGTGTGCAAAGTAAAAGTTGAAGGCCGAGAGGAAGTTTGTGCAAAAGAAAAATACAAGTGGAGGCCGTAGCCCTTGTGTGTGCAAAATGGAGTACCAAGTGGGTGCATAAGAGGAGTGCACACTTTGAAGGAAATTAAAAGAACAAGGAAGTGTGTGTGCTTTGCAAGTGAAGTAGGCCAAGCTCAAGTGTTTGCCAAAGTGAAGAAGTTTTGTGTGCAATGAGATAAGGAGGCCGAACCTAGTGTGTGTGCACTAAGTGAAGTGAACACACTTAGAAGAAGGAAGAAAGAGGAGACCCTCACACAAAAGTACAACACACTTGTGATTGTGTAAACAAAAAGAACAAAGTGTGAAGAAGGAAGAAGTGTGTGTGCTTAAAGCAATTGCACTCATTGAGTGTTTATCACACTAAGAAGAAGAAGGGGAGTGCATGCATGCATGCATGCACGTGCACACGTGAACATAGCCAAATCAGTGGTGTGCATTTGAGTTGTCCAAGACCAGGAGGTTCTTGAAGAATTGAGAAGGCCATGCTATCAGTGCATGAGGATGAAGAGCTGCCATGCACTCAGTGCATGAAGTTTTTTTTAAGTGAGACTGGACTAGACTGAAGTTAAAGATATCAGTTGTCTGAGTATTCAGTAGTTGGAGAGAGGAGCCAGGTCATCCTGAAGAAGGAGATAAAGCCTGAGCTAGACGAGAAGCCCTGATCAACCACAAGTGATCAGAAGAGAAGAGTAAGGCCAGCAGCCTTTATCCTAGGCTGCTGAAGTTACTTGAAGACCTTAAAGTGGAGAAGAGCTACTCGTGTGACTCGAGGAGCCAAGAGAAGACCCTGCGGGACTCAGGGAGAAGAAGTCTTCAGTGGGATTCTGGAGCAGGCTAGTGGGACTCTGGTAACACTGTGGGACGCAGTATAAAGACCCTCCTGTGGGACTCAGGAGAGATACAGTGGGACTCTGTATCGACCATTGTAATTTTAACAGGTTATAATGGAGAATCCATGCTGGGAGAGCATGGCAAGGATGTAGGCCTTTGGTGCCGAACCTTGTAAATCCTTGTGTCCTGTGCCTTTTCATAACTGCATTATCCGGGAAAGGTTGAGAGATACAAGAAGAGTGGATAGAGGCTTTAACCAGCCAGAGAGGTTTAATTGATAAGGAATCAATTAGTAAAAAGTTTTAAAGGATCACTGATTCACCCCCTCCCCCTCTCAGTGATCACACTGATCTGGGCACTACAATTGGTATCAGAGGGAGGTTACCTCTAAAAGATCCAAGGGAGTCTTTATGAAGTGCAGATTTGAGGAAACGAGCAACCAGCCTCAAATGGAGATATCTGCCAAGACTCAGAAAAATAGAAAGAAGAAACATGCCAAGAAGATGAAGAAAGCATGTCCTAGCTGTGATGAAGATAGAAGAAACAATGATCTTCTAAATGCAATAAAATATCTTCAGAAGAGAGTCCCCAAGGAAGTTGTAATGTGTATAGCTACAGGCCTCCTTGATCTTCAAGAAGAAAAATTACAGCTAGAAGATGAAGCCAATTCTCTGGAAGTCCAATTGGGAAAAAGGGTTGGAATAACCAACACTCTCAGAAAGCTGGTGAAGGCCAAAGATGAAACTGTTTCCCTTTGCAATGAAAGATATGAAGATACCTGTGAAGAATTGCAAAGGAGCTCTTCTGAGAAAGAAATATTTTTGATAATGATCAAAGATGTTTTCCGTGCACTGGAAAAGAGACACAGAGTTTCAATGGTTGTCAAAGATGCTAAACTTGAAGACAAAGCAAAAAGGGTGAAGGAGCTTGACAATTCATTGCTTGAATTGAAGACAGTGCATGATGACCAGATGAATCAGCTGAAAGAAAGTTGGGAAGGAAAGCTAAGAGCTGTTGAGGATGAGAAGAACTCCCTTAACATGAAGTGCTTAGAACTAGAGGTGATATTGACAAATCTGCAATCACCTAAAGCTGAATCCTCCCAGTCAGCTGCAAGAAGACATGTTGCTACTCAAGTATGCATTGAGAAGGATGATTCTAAAAGAAATACATCCTCTAGTGAAAGTGCAACAACTTCTAAAAAGAAGGTACCATCCATACCATCTTGTACTCATGTTTCTAAATGTGTTTCTACTAAAAGTGCAGGATGGAAGAATGAATCCAAACAAGTATGGATGAAGACAGTGAAGAAAGAATGCTCTCCTGAAACAACACAGCAGTTCAAGAAAAGTACCCTACAATCAGAAGGACTGAAGAGGTCAAGATTTGTGGGTCAATGTTGGTGTTTTAATAAGTATGGGCACTGTGCAAAGGATTGTTGGTACAATCCACTGAATGTCAAAGCACAAAGGAAGCCCATGCCAAGGGGGAGCAAGCCAGAGGAAAAGAAGCAGCATCCATAGGTCTAGAGACATCTGTTTACTGCAAATAGATTTGGATTACTTGACAACATCTGGGATGATTGCAAAAGTGGTCAAAAAGATACATGTCAATCTCCAACTGTATCCAGAGCTCAAAAGAAGAAAAGATCACAGAACCTGGCTCAGAAAGAATCCTTGGGAAGCAAACAGAAGAGAGGTGACAATGCTCCCAAGAAGATTATGAAAAAGGAAAAGAAGTCCTTGGAATCTAAATCCAAGAAGGGTGATGCATCCAAAAGGACCACCAAGAAAACATGCTTCTACTGTGGAAAGAAAGGACACATCATGGACCTTTGTAAAGAAGCCATGAAACTAAATAGAAGCAGACTGAACTCCAGAAGACAATCAATCCAGAAGAAGAAGGGATTGATTGAAAATAAGTTGCCTAAGAGAGGTAGCTTAGCAGCATCCAAAGAACAATGTGGAACTTCCAGAACTGGGGCCACTCTTCCAAATGATTTACTTGTCATATGGCCACATCAGTTGCAACTTGCCAGAGAACTACAAAGATTTGAATATGAAGCTCTGGAAATTGCTAAAGCAAAAGGGAAGAAGAAGGTTTCACATGAAGATGTTTTGAGAACCACACCAGCACAATCATCAATGAAGATCAAATGTGCAAGTGCGAAGACTGGTGAAAATGGGACATCTCGGTTGAGAGAATCTTCTCAACCTTGTTGTTCACATTGATGAACCAAGGAGGTTCCATCTTATTCCCTTATACTATTGGTATATACATGTGCTAACATTGCAGGGAATTGAAGATGATGATCATTCTCATCTGGAGGATGGTTTGGATTGAATGGAGTGCACCCCTTGAGGGGGAGCAAATCTGAAGAAGATGATGTTCTGAGATTAATATCATCTTAAGAAAATAGATGAAAGGGGGAGCTTTATCTTTGCACCTGAACATTCTAATGTGTTTTGTGAAGTATGTGCAGGATTCAGCAATTCATTGAATATCTGAAAAAATTCAACCCCTAAGCATGATCTCACATGTGTAGAGAATTGTGGATAGCATTGAGTTCCTTGGTTACATCACTCTTGTTTTCTACACCGGGTTAGCCCAAGTAGACTTAGAGTTGATTTACTAAAGGTTCTTTGCTAAAGAGAACATGTGACATCATCCCTCTCTTAGTAATTTTCAAGAAGATGCTATTCAAAGGGAGGAAGATATTTTTGAAAGTGAACCACACCACACCTTTGAATTTGATTGCCAATAAGGGGGAGAAAGTATTGGCACACATATTGACCCATTCATATGTGATGAAGGAGTGTATTGACAACAAATACAAAGGGGGAGATTGAAGTGCACCGTGTTGCATTTGTTGTCAATAAGGCATGAAGTTGTCTTGGAATGAATGGAAGTCAGGAATGTCAAGATGTGAATGCCAAAGGTTGTGATGGTGTTGGTGGTGAAGGAGAATGGCCATGGTACTAAGATGCATGTCACTTAGGAGATTCACTAAGTGGTATTGGAAATTGTGGTTGAAACATTCTCCATGGATATCTGACGATTGTTGAGCTGCTCTTTAAGTTCAAAGAACTTGTATCCTGATGATACAATGTCACAACATTGTTTGAAGACCATGCATTGTATTGACAATGCATGAGGAGATGAAGATGATCCATACACAAGTTCTAAGTGGATGAAGTGGATTAAAGAAGTCCATGTGCTAACTCTTAGTGCATGTGAATTGGAAGTGATCCAACTTGATCTCTGATTAGATCAATGAAGCACATTGGAGAATTCATGTTGATTCAGGAGTTCGGTTGAAGATGAAGAACCTTCAAGAATTTCCATTCCTAAGTGATGAATACATGTTGAATAGAATTGGAGGAATTCTAATGAAGAAGAAGAAATAAAGAAGAAGAAGAATGGCTTGCCATTTAGAATGGGCATTTTTCATATGGAGTACTTTGTTTTTATACAAAGTATTATTCTGTCCCTTTGCCAAAAAATTTGGCCATCTCAAGCCAGCCTTAAGGGTTCAACCCCCAAGGCACATGTGGGCCTAAGGCGCCACGCCCAAGGGGGGATCCCATGTGGCCAGCCTGAGAGGCAGGGGGGCCGTGTGTAAGCCCCCGAGGACACGCGGTGGTGAAACCCGCGCGCCCGAGGTGCATAGTGGGCGCTAGGAGCGCGCCCGCAGGAGCAGAGAGTGGGCGCAGAGCGCGCCCGCAGGGAGAACACGGTGCGGGGCGGCACCGTGGAGGGAGAAGATTCAATTGAATGGGCTGGGGGAGCGGCATATTGATAAAGCGCGGATAAACCGCGAGAGGTTTCGATGTGGGATGCGGAAAAATTTCCGCGGAGCGATCCTGGCCGCACGATCGATCGCGCGCCAGATCTCGGCCGCACATCTGATCCGCGGCAAGGCGATCTGATCGCGGCCGTCCGATGTATTTCAAACGCCCGATCCAACGTCCCAGCGTCCGTCTTCATCCTCGAGCTCGACCGAGGCACCCGCGAGCTGCCGCTGAACCAGGCGCCTTCCCGACGATGGTTATTGAGTTCCCGGCCACCATTGTCGAAACCGAGACCTCCATTCGGCTCGTATGGCCATACTGAACATATACATGCAATAAAATATGCATGCACACGTTGGATGGAGAATTTCGTGTTTGGCCGAGGCAAGAGAATCTGCCGAGGCTTTGAAGGGTTCGTGATTTGCATGGATTGGAAGAAAAGAGGTCGTGCATGCGTTCTAAGTCGCATGCACGTGAAGAAGATAATAAATAAAAGAACCCGCGTGCACCGAAGAGAAAACGCAAAAACTTGGAAAGATTTTGAATATCCGAAATCTTCAGTGATTCAAGATTTAACACGCGGATGAACCGAGGCTCTCCTCGCCTATAAAAAGAGATCCCGAGCACTTGGAGTGTTTGCTGAAAAACTTGAAAGACCCGCGGGAGTGCTCTGCCTCGCGAAGTAGAAGCCCCGCGCAAAGAACATGCGCGGCTGAAGGTTCCGGAGCCACCCGAGGCTTCGAAGGTCCCCTGCGCACATTAGTTGTGCGACAGGAAGAGCTCTCCCTGCCCGCATACTTGCACGGAAGGAGTAGCTTGCGCGCCCAAGGTGTCCTCACCCTTGTGGCTTGCGCGCCTCGTGGTGTTGCATCCTGCACACCCGAGTGCCTGTGCACCCCGCGGCTCAAGACACTTGCGCGGCAGTGTGTGTGTGCCAAGTGGAGAAGAAGACCCGAGGGCTTGGTACCTTGTGCAGCTGTTGGAGAATGAGTTGGCCGCGGCTCAAGCAGACCCTTGCGCGCCTCCTTTGGCATTCAGGTGGAATAGAAGAAGAAGGCCGAGCCTTGTGCTTGTGTGCAAAGTGAAGGAAGAACACCCTACGGGCAGTAGGTGTGCAAAGCAAGAAGAGTCGAGGCTTTGCCTCTTGTGTGTGAAAAGTAAAAGTTGAAGGCCGAGAGGAAGTTTGTGCAAAAGAAAAATACAAGTGGAGGCCGTAGCCCTTGTGTGTGCAAAATGGAGTACCAAGTGGGTGCATAAGAGGAGTGCACACTTTGAAGGAAATTAAAAGAACAAGGAAGTGTGTGTGCTTTGCAAGTGAAGTAGGCCAAGCTCAAGTGTTTGCCAAAGTGAAGAAGTTTTGTGTGCAATGAGATAAGGAGGCCGAACCTAGTGTGTGTGCACTAAGTGAAGTGAACACACTTAGAAGAAGGAAGAAAGAGGAGACCCTCACACAAAAGTACAACACACTTGTGAGTGTGTAAACAAAAAGAACAAAGTGTGAAGAAGGAAGAAGTGTGTGTGCTTAAAGCAATTGCACTCATTGAGTGTTTATCACACTAAGAAGAAGAAGGGGAGTGCATGCATGCATGCATGCACGTGCACACGTGAACAGAGCCAAATCAGTGGTGTGAATTTGAGTTGTCCAAGACCAGGAGGTTCTTGAAGAATTGAGAAGGCCATGCTATCAGTGCATGAGGATGAAGAGCTGCCATGAACTCAGTGCATGAAGTTGTTTTGAAGTGAGACTGGACCAGACTGAAGTTAAAGATATCAGTTGTCTGAGTATTAAGTAGTTGGAGAGAGGAGCCAGGTCATCCTGAAGAAGGAGATAATGCCTGAGCTAGACGAGAAGCCCTGATCAACCACAAGTGATCAGAAGAGAAGAGCAAGGCCAGCAGCCTTTATCCCAGGCTGCTGAAGTTACTTGAAGACCTTAAAGTGGAGAAGAGCTACTCGTGTGACTCGAGGAGCCAAGAGAAGACCCTGTGGGACTCAGGGAGAAGAAGTCTTCAGTGGGATTCTGGAGCAGGCCAGTTGGACTCTGGTAACACTGTGGGACGCAGTATAAAGACCCTCCTGTGGGACTCAGGAGAGATACAGTGGGACTCTGTATCGACCATTGTAATTTTAACAGGTTATAATGGAGAATCCATGCTGGGAGAGCATGGCAAGGATGTAGGCCTTTGGTGCCGAACCTTGTAAATCCTTGTGTCCTGTGCCTTTTCATGACTGCATTATCCGGGAAAGGTTGAGAGATACAAGAAGAGTGGATTGAGGCTTTAACCAGCCATAGAGGTTTAATTGATAAGGAATCAATTAGTAAAAAGTTTTAAAGGATCACTGATTCACCCCCTCCCCCTCTCAGTGATCACACTGATCTGGGCACTACACAATCTGTGCGGCTAAAGTGACATGCGTAGCGAGAGCTCGAAGGGTTGAAATTTGGAAATCCGGATTCTTTGTACGGAAGTGAGGCCCTCTATTTATAGACGCGGTCGGAACCCTGTCCGCCTACACCCAGTGCTCCTAGGACCTGCGTGATGCGCACTTGCGTGCCACCCTCTACGCCATCAAGACTTGCGCGCCACCTTTCCTTTGGATGTATTCTTTTCCTCAGAGTCACATCCTCATTTCCTTCGGATCCAACTCCAAGGGGGGACTTTTTTTGACGCTCCTTTTTCATCCCAGAGTCCAAAGGAATGTAAAGGGAAATGACTTAGCACAAATTTATTTCATCCTTTGAAGAAAATATCAAAAATCGACAAAGGCATGAACAAGGGATCAAAAGAACATGTGTTCCGCAAGTTCTATCATTGTCGCGCAAGTCCACTTGCGCGACGTCTACTGGTCGTGCAGGTGACTTGCGCGACCTAAGTGATAACCACCCGGGGTCTTCTCTTGCCTATAAATAGACGCTGTGGGCCCCCCATTCGAGGAATTGTTTTTCCAAAAACTCATATTTGAGCTCTCAGTTCCCTAGTCTCTTCTCAAATCTTTCGAAGCACTTGTAAGGTAATTCCTTATCTAGAACGGAAGATCTAAAGTGGGGGAGGAAGGCCTAAGTGTTGAAACTCATCAAAACTTGCATGACTGAGTGGCCAGCCATTTAAGGGAAAATGCCACACTTGCATGACGCCTTGCTCCTTCAATAGAACTTGTGCTCCCCTCTTCTGGAAGAACCTCAAGAGGATTCCAAAGGCTTTAATCAAGAGTCGCTCAAGTATTACCCTGCTGGCAACCATCGCGCAAGTACATCATGTGTTGCGCAGGCATACCTGCGTGACCAGGACTTGCGCGCCCAGGCAATACCTGTGAGCCTGCCAGGACTTGCGCACCCCTGCCTTTATGGGTTCCTTTCTTTCCCATTTCACCCCTCTTATGTCATTCCACCATTCCTATTCAAGATTCAGTCTTCAAGGCATTCTTCAAATCCATTTATGTCATGATTTCTTGATTTGACTTCCTTATCTGAAAGGAATTCTGTGGAATATCTCTCAAAACCTAGTGATTTACACATCTTTATGTCACTAAAGATTGATATTTCATTCATTCAACCTCATCCTTTAATATGAGAGAATCCTTAACCTGGGTCTCCTTTTTAGGAATAATCCCCCGTCATAAATCCTCTAATTTGGGCATCCTCTTTAGAGTAAGCCCCAGATCCCCTAACCTGGGCTTCCTTCTCAAGAGTAAGCCCCAGTCTCAAATATGGGCCTCCTCTTCAGGAGTAGGTCCTAGTAATAATTCTTAACTTAGGCATCCTCCTTAGGAGTAAGCCCCAATTATTAAAGTTCCCAATTCTGGTCATCCTCCTTAGGAGTAAGCCCCAATTCTTAAAGTTCCCAAATCTGGGAATCCTCCTTAGGAGTAAGCCCCAGTCCCCTAATTTGGGCATCCTCCTCAGGAGTAAGCCCCAAAACATAATCCTTGACCTGGGCCTCTTTTTCAGGAGTAAGCCCAAGTCTTAATTTCTCATAACCAGTCCTAATTTACCTTTGATCTAGGATTCCTTTTCAAGATTAAAACCCAATCATAAGTCTTCTCCTAATTTTGGCCTCCTTTTCAGGAGTAATCCCCAGGTTAGAGTATTCAAAATCTCCATGAAGCACATATAACTTTATGGACCATGTTCCTGGATTTCTTCCCTAAAGTAAATCCTAACATTCATTTATCTGGGCAGTCATACATACATAAGCCCCACATTATTTCTTATGATTTCATATTTCATGGCACAATTGTCTAATTTTTACCAATACCTATTGTTTCTAACACCGATCATGACTCGCGTGAGCTTAGTGTGTAAAAGTAATTGTGACAACCTTCTTTGAGCCATCAATCATAAACATCATAGTCCCTTACTCGAACTACGTGGGTTCTGATTCCTTTTCTAAACAAAGGATATGTAGGTAGACCGTCTACGGGTCCGATCCCAACTCTAAAATAATCCATGTCCTTCTGAATGACAATAAACCACAAGTGCCCCACTAAGTGGCTTTAAAACTAGCATGGTCATCATAATGACCAAGAGACTTCTATATAAATGTGTTGAAGGGTACCATTGACTAAGAATCCCTAATAAATGCAGATGATTCTCTATCGATGAAGAACCTGGAATACATATAAATGATTCTTTAAATTTCCTACATATTTAATAATTGATTGTAAGATCTGAAGGAAAGCTCATTTTATACTTGGTAATGTAATAAGGATTCACGAACATAACTTAGATCTATAAATAGAGTCCTGGAGTAGACAATAATTCCCCTAAAAAGGTTTGATGAGTCCGACCTCCCATCCTCTCGACCAATGAAAATTCCTAAGCCTCATCAGTCCACAAAATAATGAGCACCTACCTTTGGAAAGTAGGTCCGAATGGATGTGGAATCATTGGACATTTCCGGTTCTACGAACGAAACCATTAAAAACAGATCAGAATGTTTGAACCTCCCATCAAGGCGGTCATCCCCGGATTCCGAGGGAAACAGACCCTAGTATCCATGATTCATTGACCAGCATCCAAAGGTAGGTGTTCGTTAGATCCTGATTTGTCCAATGACACTTAAGGACTCTATTGGTCCAGAGGATGGGAAGTCCGGATAATCACACCTTTTTAGGGGGAATTATTTCCTATTATGAGATTCTCTAATAGATTTTAGCCATGATCATATGTTTGTGAATACTTTGTTCATCCTTGAAGAGTGTGCACATGGTATACCTCTTGTTTGCAGAATAGTCGTAGGTACGCATGGAAATGATATTATGGAGGTATTGCTGACTTAATCCACACAGTAAGACGCTCTGAAGTACAACGTCATCCAGGGGGGTAGAATTCGACTTGATGTTTAGATCGGACCCATAAGATGGATTTCAATGTATCCTTGGGAGAAGAATCAGAACCCTCATAGTTTTGGAATGAATGGGGCTTATGCCTAGAATCATCCCATTTGTGGGGACATGGTTGGGTAAACACTTTTGGAAGGCACCATTTTGAGCTCAGGTCTTCAATAAGGTGTCCTACGTATCCTGGTTTGACAAAGAATCACAGTTATTGTATTTCATATTTGTTGGGGCTTACACATAGAAGCTGCCCATTTGGGGGTATGATTGGGTGAACCCCCTTTAGGAGGGAACCCTTTTCACCTCAGGCCTTCAAGCAAGAATCCTTCATATACTGGTTTGACCAATAGTAAGAGTTCTCATAGTTCATAATTGTATGGGTGTTTTAATCATCACAAATATCTATGCCCTCATGATTCATGATCTGTTTGAGAAAGAAGAGTATGTGAGAGATCCAACCAACCACATGATTTATCTCATGGTGGTGGGAGAGGGCGGGCCTATAGAAAAAGAAGCCAAGGTGACCATGGGGGAGGGTGTAGAGCGATGAACCTTTCAATGTGGGATGATATTGGAGTTCATACGGCCCAACCTTTGGAGTATGAGGGAATTACCTCAGTGAGAGTTCCTCGAAACACTTTATAGGAAGGGGGGGGGGTGTCATCATAATCAGAAGGGGAAGTGAGCACAACCCATTCTATTGATCAGAAATCCTCATTGAATGGAAAAGAAGGTGATCACCCTTAATCCTTAGAACAAGGAGGTTCATGTTGGCATCCCATGGATGGACTACAGGTTACCATGGGAATGTAGACCCACAATCATTCACGAAACCCAAAATGTTGTGGAAAATCCTTTGGGACTCCTCTAACAAAGGGTATTTAGACTAAAAGCGGCGTGCAAATACAGATAATGATATAATCATACTGGCTCGATGGATTTGGGGGAAGATTTGGCCTGATGTCGAGGGACTGGTTCACATAGGGGTTATGGATGACTTGATAATAATGGAAGGGAAAGGTTGGAACTGGAGGTAAGAATAATAGAAAATCCCCCATTCCACATAATATTTTCTTATGAGGTATGGAGGAAGCTCTGCATACCATGAACGTATGCGGGAAGAGGGGTCTTCCATATACTAAAGTAGTACACATAAATGGGAATGGAGCATCTTGCACCACAATGGTACATGGTCCTAGATGTGGTTTGTCCTGTTGATCTGGGTACTGATGTAGTACACATCACTGAATTAAATCCAAATAGATATATACTAAGCGAAACACCATATTGGAGGTGGGTTTGAGGGATTATCGTTTGTGGGTAATTCATCCACAAGAAACATGTGGTTCACGATTTCAATAATTAGGTTTGTGATCCTCTTTTTTTAGTAAGTTCCATCATCTATATTGTTAGCGGATAGTTGTACCTGTAGAAGCATTCATTATAATTTGGGCTTTGTCAATGATTTCATATTAAAGTTATGATCTTCTCCAAATTCATTTCTCCAACATTTGGGGTCCCTTGGTGATTTCTTCATTCACTGTTTTACCTTATTACTTTTTTTATCCTTTTATAGAGTATTAGAAAAATCATATCTATGGGAATGAAGCAATATTTCTGGATTCCCAAGAATAGGTATCTGGAACCATGGAAGACTCGACCATCTGGGGTTTGGGGAGGATGCAGTTCGTGATCATGGTTCATGGAACCCTGCTGGTTTACTTTGTTTGCGAACCATTGCGTTCAAGAGATGGTATATAGATGGATTTTTCAGGCATGATTCGTTTAGAAATGAGGTTCATGGTCCACGGGTTTCACTATCCATTGGTCCATGGGGCTGCGCCTCGCAGATCGTTCCACGTACTAGGGATTCATGATCCAGGAGATATGAAAACCCTTCCCAGTGATGGTACACATGCCAATTGGATCCATTGAAAATGTGAATTACTTTATGTTTCTTATGAGGTTTATAACTCAATTTGATTCCATTCACCTTGATAGACTTATAGGAGTACTTTCTTCCTTCTTCCAAGTGATTGTTCAAGCATTTTATTCCCACGGTGGTATTTTCAGGACACTACATTCCTCTATCTAGAATCTAAATATCAACATTGTGGTCCCCACTAACATACATGAAATTTTCAACATTGGGACCTACATGAACTGATTATGATGTCTCAATGAAAGGTTCCTCCTCAATTTAATATGAAATCTAAATGACGAGAAATCAGTTTAGTATAGTTTTCTTAGTTTTGGTGATGTGATGCACATTTTAAACTAAAATTATACTTATATATTAAAAACACACACTTTGAGTCATACCAGTCACTCTATGCCTCGAATTGAGGTGCGTCTGATTCTTACATGTTATAAATGACTTATAGATCATTGTCCTAAATTACCTAAAACAATCATAATCTGTTTTTTTAGTTTTGAGTAGTTGAGTTTACATTTTTGCTGAAATTGATGTTAATTTTAAATAAAATGATGCATTTTAAGTCATATCAGTCACATTGTGCATTGGATTAAGGTGTGGATAATTCTTAAATGTCCCAAATGGCTTATGGATTTTTTTCATAATGTATCAAAAAAATCCAAAATGTTTACTTGATTTTGAGTACGCCATTTTTATTTTTTACTAAAATGTCATTTTAAACTGGAAACACATACTTTAACACATACCTATCACATAATGTATCAGTTTGATGTGGGACCGATTCCTATACATTAAAAATGTCTTATTAATCAATTTCCTAAATTATCATGAAATACTGATCGTGTTTTATTGGTTTCTAGTGAGTGTCATTTTTTGAACTAAACTTTTCATTTTAAACTAATAATGGACACATTGAGTCATACTAGGAACACCATGTATCAGATTGAGGCATAGATGATTCTGATATGTCAAAATGACATATGTATCATTTCATTAAATTATCAGAACAATTTGAATGAATGTTTTCAGTTTTGAGTAGGTAAGTTGTTCTTTTTATTAAAATTGATGTCATTTTTAAATAAATAGATGTACTTAGAGTTATATCGGTTACACCATGTGTTAGATTGAGGTATGGATGATTAATACACATAAAAATGACATTTTTATTTTTTTCCTAAATTATAAAATAAATAAGAATGAATTTTATTGGTTTTGAATATGTCACTTTATTTTTACCAAAATGCCCTTTGAAACTGGGAACACACAATTTGACCTATACCGATCACTTCGTGTATTAGTTTGAGGTGAGACTGATTCCTATAAATAATGATAGACTTATGAATCGATGTCCAAAATTGTTAGGAAAGTCCAAGAATGATTGATTTTTTTAGTGAGTGACATATTTTAAAATAAACTTAAAATTTTAACCTGATGACGGACACATTGATTCATAACAGTCATTCCATGCATCAAATTAAGGTACGATTGATTCGTACACATATTAAATGACTTATGGATCGTTTTCCTATGTGTGAATGCAGTACAAGCCTCAATATAACTTTTCTTCCAATTACATAAAACCCTATAATTTTTAATAAAATAAAACCTATTAAAAAAACATTTTTTATTGAAAAAAACAATATAAAAAAATCATCAACCAATTATTTTATTAAAGTTTTATTTGGATCATTATCGGTAAATTAGAGTATAAAATGAAATTAATTCAACATTAAATCTCCCTCTATGTCAAATCAAATAAATTAACTTCAGTAGCATACACTTTTATATTGAAATTACACTATAGATACCTAAGACCCCTGGACTCTGCAACACTGCAGTTGCATATACTGACTCTTCCAACTCCACCCTCTCCATTTATTTCTCACACTTCGCTCTATCATTAGTCTATTTATGCAGAGATTTTATCTGGAAGGAGTTGGTGGAAATTGATGTGTTGAGTTAATAATGAGTTTCAAGGGTGTAATTCTCACAAATGAGTGAAATTTTCCCTTTTGGAGAATATAATGAAATAAAAGAGGCAATACATTCCATTTACATAAATTTGTTCTCTAAAAGGGAAAATATGTCCCATTTTTGAGAATAACAACTTTAAAACTTGTTATCAAATTGATTCCTCCATTTTTACTAACTAATTACATATAAAATCTTCACACAACCAGAGAAAATATAGTGTAAAAGGCATGAAAGAAATTGAGAGGGTGGAGAAGGAAGAGTCAAAATATGGAACTGTAGTGCTGCGCAACCCAGGGGTCTTGAGTTGCTATAGTATAATTTCAGCTGATGAGTGTATTTTAATGAAATTAATTTATTTGATTTGATGTGGAGGTAGAGTTAATGATGAATTAATTTTAATTTTATCCTCAAATTTATCCACAAGTATCAGAATAAGTTTTTTTAAAAAACTATTGGTTGTAGATTTTTTTATATTTTTTTCGATAAAACATTGTTTTTAATAGGATTTATTTTATTAAAAAAATGTTAGGGGGTTATATGATTAGGAAAAGTTGTCTATGGAGGTGTGTACATTGTTCACACTTACATCGATATGCAATAAACCTAAACGAGGTTCACACCTTCCATTGTCAAAAACTATAAAATAGAGGTCACTTTTCTTTTGATACATAGACAACTAAAGTAAATATACAAAAATATTATAAATATATGTTATATATATATATATCTATATATTATATTAGTTACTTTATTTAAATATAATTATATATATGTATATTATTTATCATATTTAAATTTATTTAAATATACATTATATTATTCGATGTATATATATAATACTATTTTTTTTCTAATGAAACTAAAAAAATAATATTAATAATAAATTTTAAATTTTATTAATTATAAATAAATATTATTTTGGGTAATTTTGTTTAAAATATTATTATTTATATTTATTATTGTTTAATTATTCAAAAAAATGTATATATAATTAACTAATTTTATTATTTTAAAAGTAGCATGATATTACAATATTTTATTGGTTATTTAAGTATAAATTATATTACTTTTATTAAATGTATATATTGACCTAAAATTTATATATAAACCTGAAATGATGTATACCTATTTTTTTCTTCTAATTTATAGAATTTTATAACATCCATTTTATTTTTTTGAACAATTGATGTAACAACTTAAGGAATCTAGGGAGACTATCTAATACGCATTGAACCATCATTGAGATTCTAGGTAGGTGCATAAAGAAGTTGGAATAATGAAATAATACACATCAATAAGATATATCAGAAATAAAATAGAAATACACACCAACCCTTACATCATCTATCCCATACACGTTTATATATATATATATATCATGTAATTTATAAAACACATAATTTCAAAACAAATTCACATTTAAAAACATTTTTTAATAAAAATAAATATCATCACTTCTTTATAAGGAAATCCATAACGATAATTTGTGAATAAATAATTAAAAAATAACCCTTACATTATATGTTTTGAAAATAGATATAAATAGATAAAAAGATATATATATATATATATATATATGAATATATATCCTTATAAAATAAACATAATTCATAAAAATATATGTAACCCTTATAGCGGAATCTCATTACATATTAAAATAAACACAACAACATATTAATTTTGATAATAGAGATTCATTATAAATAAATAAATATGGTGTCACCCTTACTAAGATTTCTCTTAAAATAAAACAAAACGAATATGAGACAATACAATTTAATGAAAAACCCCTAACATTAGAATATTAAAAAAGAATATGAATAAATAAATTCCCTTACTTGAGTTGGAAACAATAAGCTTCTGTTGCTACTTCGCACCATCATCAAATTGAGAATTGGTTTGATAAACTATTTTCTTAGAACCAACAAAGGAAATTCACTCAAAACAGTAAAGCAAGCTGAGTATTAGATGTAGACATCAAGGAAAATTGATTCAAAACAATAATTTCAAAATACCAAAATTGGAAATTCATAATAGTCATGAAAACAACAAATCATAAACAAAATAAAAACAAAATACAATAACCAGATCACAAATACATAAATAAAATTTGAACCTATAAAGTAAAATCAGAAACCCTTGAATTCAAATCTTGAAATAAAAAATAATAAAAGAAAATTGGAACCTACAAAGGAAAACACATGCCAACCATGTTGGGTTGAAAAAAATATGAGACCCTCGAATCTAGAGGTTGATGTTTTCTTTAGAAACCCTTAATAAAACCAATCACTAGATGCTAGACGATGTTCAAGCAACATGAGGTATTGAGTTTGTGTGATTCAAACAGGTTTGTGTGATTTGAGATTCAATTCATCGAAGAGGAGCGCCAAAAATTAGTGGATTCCAAGGAAAGATTCTAATATCACTATAGATTCTTAATAGGATTGTTATTTTTAATTTGACTGGGACACTTTTATCAGTACTTTTTTAAAAGCACTGATAAAGAGTCATTTTATTAATACTTATTATTTATGCACTGATAAAATCCATATTTATTAGTAATAATGTTTTAGTGTTGAAAAATATGACTTTTATCAGTAGTTTTTTTAGACTAAAGAAAGCCCTAATAAATATTTCTTTATGAACACTTATTACTTAAGTACAGATAAATGATTTATAATTATAATTATAAATTTAAAATTTTTTAATCATATATATATATAGTTAATAAATATATATAAATATAGATATATTAAATATATTCCTTATTTAAATATATTTATTAAAATTTTATAATTATTCAAATATACAATTCTTTATTTATAATTATATAAAAAAATTTTAAAATTTTTTTATATCATTATATACATATATATTATATAATTATATATATGGTAAATATGTTCATTATTAATTTAAATTTATTATAAATTTAATACTTATTTAAATATATATAATTATTTGTGTATAATTATATAAATACTTTTAAAAATATATTTATTTATTAATTTATAATTGTAAATATGAAATTATATATATATATTGTTCGTACATTTTTAAATATATTTATTTATGAATATTGTTTTTACAAAAAAATTTAACATTATTAATGAATATCCAATTTTAAGTGCACAAATGTTAAAAATTATTAAAATTGAATAAATTAAAAATAAGTACACTTTAATAATATTAAAAAAATGGATATGTTTTGTGTGTGTTCATTATATATAGAAATGCATGAATTATGTATATGTGAAATCAATTTAACACACACACTTGATCTATGTTAAATTGAAAAATCAAATGAACTTCAGTTATATTTCCATTACTCTATTGAATTTGTCAATATTTTTAATTCATATTAATTTTTATGTATAAACCATTATTCGCTGAATATAAGTCTATTTAATGTAAATATCATAAATTATTTATGATACATAAATCATATTTATATAGATTAACATATATCTATATATTTAATATATACTATTTATTAACATTATCAATAATCATCTAATTAATAAATTTTTTAATATTTTTCTCAATTTATTAATTTTTTATTTTAATTTGTTTAATTTTAATTTTTTATTTCTATATATTTAATTCATACTATTTATCAGTATTTGTAAATTAGATATAGTAAAATCAATTTTTTATCTATAATTATTTAATTAATAAATTGTTTAATATTTTATTTATAAATTTATTTTTTATTTTTTATTTATTTAATTATATCATTTTATTTTTTCAGACCTTTATCAGTGCTAAAAAGTGATGATAGTGAACTTATTTATGAGTGCTAAAAATATAGCACTTATAAAGGGTACCTTTTATCAATGCTAAAAATAAATCGATGATAAAAGGTATATTTATCAACACTGATAAAAGATGCACTTTAATAGTGCTAAAAATAATACTTTGATAAAGGAGAACTTTTTTAACACTAAAAATCAATGATAAAGAGATAAATTTTCCATCACTTTCTTTAGCACGGTTAAAGATGCCATTCATCAGCGCTTTGTTCTAGTGCTTCTAAATATCAACACTGTTAAACAATAGTTTTATAGTAGTGTAAAAATTATAAATAAATGAACATGATAAAAAATTAATTTATTCCTCTTAATTTTTTAGAACCAATCATTAGTTTTTTTCCCTATAAAAAAATACAGATATTTAAAGAATGAAAGCAAAAATTTTTACTTTATTGTTTATTTAAATAAAACAAAGGAAAAAATTAAAGAAACAGGGATCCAAGATGCCATATTTTTAGAACTACGATAAAAAAGGTGAAAGCAAATCATGAAATAGGATAAAGGCAAGTGTTATGTCTATTTTTTAGTCATTATCATATTCTGTTAACATTAATTACTTGATTAATGATGATAACCCTTATTTACTATGGTTACCATTCATAATTACCCAGTGTAAAGGGGAACTATTTATAAAATATGGAGGAAATTATTATAAATATGTAATTAATTTTTCAAGATTAAATTTATTGTTGTTTTATAAAATAATTTTAGATTAATATCCAAAATGCAACCGAAAACATTTTTTTCATAAAAAATGACTTTTAGGTATAAAAATATTTTTATATAAAATTAAACCATATAATTGTTTTCAATAAACATAATTATATTATTCATAATATTATAGAACTAATTTTAATTTTAAAACAATATTAATGAACAATGGAACTTATAAAATGCTTGAGAAAAAAATAACTTTTTCAATGAAAATAAGTATTTTTCACTATTCGTTAGAAGACTAATCTTTTCATAATAATACCAAAATTTCACTATAGGTTAATTTTTATAGGATGATTTAAAAAATGAAGATAAATTTATAAAATATAATTTCTAAAATAGGTATAAATTAATTATAATTCCCATATACAAAATAGAAAAACCCATTTTTTTGAAGAAAATGTATTTTTCAAGTAAACAACAATTTTACTAAAAATTATGTACATATATATTAAAAATAAAAAAATTATCTAAAATATTTAAATATATTTTTATAATTTTGTTAAACCTATTAAAACCTTATAATTTAGTGAATCGGTTATAATGGTCGTATTTAAATATTCATCTTTTATGGTTCTTTTAAGCTCAATGTTTCATGCTGTATACGCTATCAAACATAATATTATTTTAAAATATAATGGTATTATTTTATACAGCCTTTAATATATTTCATCCTCATAATTTGATATTTTTCTCGGTAGTCAAGGGTTTGATATTTGAAATTTCTTTTGGGGAAAACTCACATCATAAATAGGGTTAATAAAACATCTTCTTAGAAAGGGGGAAATAGACATACGAAAGCCCTTAAAAATGAAATAAAACTATGTTTTCAAATATGAGAAAATTAATGGGTTGTAAAAATATAATCATGGTGGAGAAAAATAACCCCAGGACTAATAAAGTGTGATAGAAAACATGCCCAGGAGAAAGTTAACGACAACAAAACCATACATCTGTGATGGGTGAAAATACCATAAATTCATAAGAAATGATCATAATAGGATAATGTTTTTGTATCAAGACCCTTTCCATAGAGTTGAGGAATTCCTTTATAATCTTGACTAGGAAAATAAAGAGATATACAGAATTGATAGGTATAATTTTCTC
This sequence comes from Viscum album, assembly GCA_963277665.1. Classification (NCBI taxonomy): domain Eukaryota; kingdom Viridiplantae; phylum Streptophyta; class Magnoliopsida; order Santalales; family Viscaceae; genus Viscum; species Viscum album. The sequence goes on from OY728130.1 coordinate 412,970,596, forward strand.
CTTTAATCAATTTACATGATAATCTCATCGTTTCTATACATGATGACTATTCTAGAAGAAGTTTTATTCTTAAATCACTAAAATCAACTTATAATGGATCAAATAATATAATAAAGGATAACAAGATATCCCACACCCAATTTTGAATTTTAACCAAAATATAAATAGTTACCATAATGCAATTTAATTTCAAAAATGTGCGATCTTTTATATGAAGAAGTAATACATTTTACATCAAAATTTAATCAATTAAAACCAATGGTTAAATTAAAATTCAATCTAAAAATGAATAAACCTATATCCCATTTAACCACAATAATGTTGGAGAATGTTTTAACCCCAATGTTAATTTCATACCTTTTAACAGAAATTCACAAAATTTAATTTCATTCTTCCCAAATAATATTTCATGTTAAAACACATGTTAAACCTAGTGATTATACATAATTAAGCCCAATTATGAATCCAATTAATAAAATTAATCACCATGAAAAATCAATACGTAATTATATAATGTGGTGGAATTCATAAGAATATCATGAATCAATTTTAGATACTAACTTGGAAGGTAATCCTTAGTTTTCCCATTAAAATCATAAAAAATATCCCCATGTCAATGAATCAATTATTAACCATCAATATTATCTATATCCCACTATCTAGTAGATCATAATTAACTTAACATCAAGTCGTATACTAACACCAATGTTTATTTAAACATTAATAGACTATTCTTTCTAAAACCTAGTAAAATATTCAAATCTCCTAAAAATCTCAAAAGAATTTGATCCTATAATAAGTTTTAAAAAAGAAACCTAAAATTTTTTTTAGAAACTTTTGTATGTAAAAATGCTATACTATCTAGTACATCTTATAGGCTAGTGGTAGGTGTTTTACCCTAGTTATCGTTCAATTGTGATATCAAGATCCACTACCTTTTCGGACATGGTTAGTTGTCACCCAACCAATGGGTTGTCATTTTTCTAAAAGTATATTTATATAATTTCTATAACATTCCCAAAAATATGATGAATATCCTAAAAAATAAAATTAATGATATAATTACTTTTTAACCACCAGGGTTTTCTATAAAGTTATTGTTTTTCAACAAAATAAAATAATATTAATTGACTATTATTACCTTAATATAAAGGATCATAATTAACCCTAAAGGTTATAAATATCTTTAAAATTATTTCCATAAAATATTAAATAATTGTTCTTAAAATTAACTTTTAAGTAAAAAATAATTTATAAATAATGGTTTCATATACCTTAAACATCTATTTAAACTTAATAAATGTCTCTAAAGAACATCAGTCGAATAAAACTTTAGATGGTGTATCAGCGACTTTTTCCTTACAATAAAACATAGAATTATTAATTATTAATGGTACATAAAAAATTAAAATTATCCTCATAATAATCATAAAAATATTATCATTGAGGAATTCACTCAATTTCTATCATAGGGTTATGTTACCTAATCAATTTTTTCCCTAAATATAGTTCTTAAGGTTTCTACTAATCTTTCTTTGATACTAAATATAATAACCCAAAACCTAGTAACCTAGATCTGGTGATTAATTTATTAAATCTGAACTGGATACAAGATATGACATCCCATAGGTCTGATGTTTTGGTAATCTATAGCGATAGATAAATCTCACATTACATTTGATAACGTAAAATAAAAAACATAGTGAATGTAAATATTATATGTCCTTTAACTCCTAAAAATATTCCTTCTTTATATCCTATGGAACATAAGGAAAATAATAGTAGGATCATATTATTAGTAATGGTTATGTACAAAAGAATCTATAATGAGTAAATAAGTAATAATAAATTTTGTAAGGTAAATAACAAAAAACACATTCTATATAATCAATAACATGAGCGTAGAGAATAATAAAGAAAGATTAATTAAAGATCTAATGATTACATATAAATAATCACATGAGTTTGAAAATTATCCAGGGATATTATTTAAAATAATCACATGGGTATTAATAACTAATTTCCTAATAATGTAATGCATAATTCTAGACCTATGAAACATACCATCGAGGACTTGTGCCAAGATAGTTTAAACTATGAGAACATATACAACAAAAAACCATTTACTAAGGATATAAAATGGGTTTTCTCATGATATATACTAATTAAATTAAAATATATTTAATTTTAGGTTCCACCCATTAATAAATAAGTGTAATTCTTTCCTGATATGAATAAATAGTACAACATAATCACCATTCCATAAAAATCAATAACGATCAATATTAGAAGAGTTAGCATACTAAATTACCACAATTTCCAAAGTAAAACTTATCAGAAATAATCCAGATAAAGGTTAATGATGTTATCATTATAGAAAATACCTAGTGGAACATAAGTAAAAAAGGGTTGACGTCTTCGATGAATTGAAGTAAAGTAAAAAGATTATTAAAAAATTCTTAAGGAAAGATACAATTTTGAATTTGAAAAGAACTTAAAAAACATAAAATTTACAAAATATTTTTATTTTTTAAAAATATTCTTATACATTGCAAAATTAATATTCATATAATGGATAAGTCATGATGGTGGGAAATTCTATTCATTCCCTATTAGTCAACAAAATACTTTCATACTTTTATTAGAAAAGTAAAAAAGTATATAATTTAGAAAATGTTAAGATGATTCCATTTAAAACAGTTTTTAATAGTAAAACATGTTTAAAATTTTATTTAATAAATAATTGGAGAATAAAGAAAATTCATTACAATTTTATAATAAAAATATGGATGTGAAAGAAAAAAATTTCCAACTGAGTTAAAAATAAAGCTGGTTTTCCTTAAAAACATGATTTCAGTATCATTAGTAATTAAACGGTGGAAAATGGAAGGAAATTTTTTATTTTATAAAAATAAACATATTATAATAAATTATATTAGGTTTAAGATATAAATATAAAAAAATTCCCTCAGTAGATAATTTAATATAAACAATATGAAATAATGATCAAACTATGATATAAACCCTTACAACTCTGATAAATTTTGAAAAAAATACCCCATGAATGGAATAACATAAATTGAAACATTAAATATAATGAATATAACTTAATAATGATATATAATACCAATGTGGTAGTATATACACCACATGAATGAATCAAGTGGTGAATACGACATATGTCTCACAAATACAAAAGTTAGATGAGAAACCCTTCTCTCAGGTTCAACTTTATTCATATGTGTTTTAAACATTATATATAATAAGTATATATTTATTATACATATATTATTGAACCATAATATTATATTTCATACCATATGTTATTTAATTGTAACCCCTTTTGACTATTTATTAACAATTCTTTATTAAAATCATCATTCTTGGGAAAAATGATCCATTTTTCATGCATGTTTTGATATGGTTGTTTTTGTACTTGTAATTTGATCATGGTAAAATCATATGTAAAATATTAATAATGATATAAATATAATATATATTCATTAAACATATACTTATTACCATCCATGTAAATCAGAAAATAGAAACGAATCTGTTTACTTATTAGAGGTGGTAGTCCACACGTACACACGAAAGACATTATCTTTTTCCAATTTATTGAAAAGTAAGAATTTATATATTATATTATAATTCCATAATAATATTTATTTAATAAATAACTTTCATATTCTTTATTTAAATATTAAAAACCATCCATGTAAAGCGGGGATGAAAAACAAATTACACTACTATGTGGAGACTGTAAGATATATTAATGCATGATAGATGTTTTCTTTTTTCATAAGATAAAAATGAGATAGAAAATTATTGAACCATAATACTAAAAACATATAAATATATTTATTATATTTAATTTATTATTTTAGTATGGCTAAAATATATTTGGAGTATTTTTAAGAAGAAATAAATTTGAATGAATCGGTAAAGACGATTACCACTTCTTTGAAAGTTCTCATTTAGATATTATCTTAAGGGACATAGGGTTGGAATTTTATGAAGACCAAAACAAATATAACATTTGATAGAATATTTATAATTGTTTTTTTAGGTTTTTGTTGTGTTAATAAAAACTATGTTTTGTATATAAGTTATGATAGGTGGTTTCATTTTTATAGTGAATGAAAGGACTCACATGGTATTAATAAAACGATATTAAACAATAAACTCATTTTCATGTGAAATTTGATCAATTTGAAAATAATTAAAATGATAATATAATATATTTTTTAATTTATTTCAAGCAATAATTTTTTTATATTTTTAGGTGGTATTTTAATCAATATCTTTTTGGTTTAACGACTTAGTTAACCTATTTATCCTTATTCACAATAATGTCTTTTTCACTATTAACAAGTTATAATTTATATTATAAGGAAATGATTGGACCATAAATGTAAATAGTAATAAATACTTGATCATATATTATCCTACTTCTCATATTTCATGATTTTAATGACATTTAGATATTTGAAAAATATATTGTTTGTTATAAAATATCAATAATGTCATTTGTGACACTATTCATTTAATTTTACTTTACAGACATCAAGAAAAAATTAAAATTATAACATATAATTTTATAACATCTATTAAATTTGATATCTATTTATAAAATTCACGAGTCACTATAAATTACCCAAAAAATAAATTTTAGAGTTTTAAAATAATTTATTTATTCAATTAATCAAAAAAAAATACTACATCGACATAACATAAGTATTTAAGGTAATCATTTAATAACTAAAAATTATAAATAAATTACCATGGTAAAAAAATTCATTATTCCTTGAAATAAAAATTTATAACTTTACATAAGATGTTTTTATCCATGTCAAAAAATATCATAGATATTAAAATAAGTAAAGTGAAATTTTAGACATAATATTTTACTTAAATATTTTAAGGAACAAAATCAAAGAAACATGGAATGAAGTTTCCATATTTTAGAAATATTTTTGTAAATATCCGAAATAAAATAATAAAATACGAAATATTCAAATTTTAGTGTCATTTTTAGGTAATTAGGATATTATTTTTATCATTAATTACTGGATTCACCCTTAACGTGGTGATAATTATTTATTGTGCTTACTATGAAAAATGAAAAAAATAAAAGGTACTATTTACCGAAAATGGACCCCATATTTTAAATTATATAATCAATTTTTCATGAATAAATTTTTATAATTATTCGATGTTAATTTAAAATTAAAATTAATAACACAATGAAATATAGTTTTACCGAAAAATTTCATTTCATGTATAAGAATATTTCTATACTAAATTATACAATAAAGTTAATTACAATAAAATTAAATGGACTATTAAAAATATAAGGTAACTAATTTAAATTTTATATCATTTTAAAAATATTAAAATTTTTAATTTAATAAACTATAATATAGTTTTCTATGAATATTAGTATTTTCACTATTCACTAGGAAATCAATTTTTTCTTGAAAATTCCAAAACAATTGACCCTAAGATAATATTTATATTCTTATTTCAAAAATAATTTTAATTTTATGAAATAATATTAACTAATGTGGAAGAAATAAATTAATATTACCAAATAAAGGATACCAAATAAAACCATTTTTGAAGAAAATGTTTTTTTCTAGTTTCAATTTATTTTACAGAAAATGAAGTACTTATTTATTATTAATAAACAAATTATATAAAATTATTGTTAAAATATTCCTAATGTGGTTAATTCAATCTATACCTTTCAATTCAATAAATATTTTACAATTTAAATATTTAAATAATAATATTCCATGGTTTGTTTATGCTTGGTGCTACATATTGTACATCTTATAGAACATATTTTTTTTATAAATATTGGGTTGATACCCTTCATCTCACTAGAAACTATAGACAGTCAACTTTTTATTTTTTCTTTGTATATATAGAATCTTCTTGTCTTATCTCCTAGATATCTACACTAGTAACATGAACTTGCAACTCATAAGATATGTTCTTCCTTTTCCAAATTTTATTAATAGTATTTTAAGAATAAAAAATAGATTCATATATAAAAGAACCATAATAGAAATCCATTTTGGGTTCCCATGTATCATTATGTGGTCCTTTTTTAACTCAAGGAGTAGTCCATGAATACCCTCAATATATGACCCTCATTTAAAGAACATGGGTGAATAAGTTTTTTATTATTATCTTCACCCAACATTATCTTCTTCTAAAACTCAAAATATCTCCACTAAAATATGAATATGAATATTCACTACTATAAAAAACTAATGAGAAATATATCTAATTGGTATTACTCATTCTTTAGTAAATTCATAAACTTTCATCCAAGTTCCTCTCAATTTCTTGAACAACCTCATACTGTAGGCATTAATATTTGGATGAAGCATAGATAGTTTTTATATATTCCTTCATAAATGAACTTATGTGGTGAAGTACATATAAACATTAACTCTATTTTACATTTTTATATTTATATAATCTAGAACACTTTTCAATTTTCAGTATTTCTAAAATTACTTTCCATTCATCAAATATTATCTTAACCTTCACTCCAATTAGCTCAGATTATAATGATGTGATGTTTAATAAAGAGTAGCTCAAGATCTAATGGAACTTCTTCAACATTTTTACTGAAAACCCCAATAAATTCACTATCAGCATCACAAAATACATATAATGGATCTATTATTTCAATATTATAAAAAAATAACATATTATTACTTGAAAAATATTTATGAATTTAAGAACCCAAAACCATAGCTTCAACATCGTCAGATTTCACTTTCATTAGAATTAACAAATTATAGAAACTCTATTTTTCATTTTTCTTTGACCTCATATTTCCATGGATGATGATTAGATAATTTATTTCTTATAAATATTATATCAGACAATACTATAGGTATTTATTATGTTAATACCATGATATAAGAGCTCTTGAAAAATCCAAAACAATCTTTCTCTTCATTTAATCAAATATGGAAAGTCATAATTTTTATATATAATAAATTCAAAATTTTCCCATGTGTTGTAGTCTTACACTGGTAATTTTTAAGTATTACATTTAAAAAGTATTACATTTAGTGACTTATGCTATGTTGAATAATTGTTACACTAATATCTATAATAATTAATCTATTTCTTCTTTGGATGAATAAACGTCACTCTATATTCCAAATACTATCACCATGGTTAAAGTATTATGATCATTCCTTAGAAAATTATTAACTAAATTTAAAGTCATATGATTAAGTTTTATGGTAGGATAATACTTACACCCAGATATAGCCATATGATAGAACTAAAATAATTATGTTCACCTAAAATTTTTATATTTAGAACCTGAAGACTTATATTGACAATGAATTCATATATAAAAGTAGGAAAATTCTTACATTGAGCACTTAACCATTTTTCAGTAAAATATAAGACTCAATATTTCCATAGATGTATTAAAATGGAATTGACATTGCTACATGGGTTCTAAAACATATTTAGATCATCTGAAAACTTATTCAAATGATTATCATAATTATTTAGATAATCTTAATGTTTATTAAATCTATTACTGAGGGGTTGCAACATAAAGAAAACTCTAAATATAGTATTCTAGTTATTTTATCTATCAGATCAGGTGAAACACTTCTTCAATCAATATTAATCTCTATCTATTCACATCATATTCACTTTATCCTTCAAAACCTATCAAAATAAATACTATATCGAATATCACTTGTTCAATTTATCATGTATAGGTGTAATGACCTATTAACTCTTTTAATTTTATCTATTAAAATTTGGCACTAACTTATATTGGGAATTCTTATCCAAGATTTAGTACCTGCCTTTGACATTGATATCATCATAACATTAATTATATTTAATATCCACTACCTAGAATCTATGTAGCCATATCTATGTAGGTAGTAGTAGTATACACTTGTTTTGTGTGGATTATTTACACATCACCAAAGGTATCACCCTTGTATTCACTATAATTAGATTGTTACCTGAAAACAAATACAAAACACACCACCGATGAAAACATTTGGCCAAAAAATTCTCCCCATTGTGTTTGTTGTCAAAAAAAAATATCATTTCTATGTCAATAATCTTCTCTCAATTTTTGATAAAAAATTAAAAGTACATGATGATCACTTCCCTTTTGACACTAAAGTGTCCAGGTTTCAATTTCATTTCCCATTAAATATTTTGTACCACATGTATACTGATTAAAGTATATGGTAAGGTTCTTCTCCATGTTCCTCACCCACTTTTTATTTACATGTAATAGGATTTCTGCAAGAATTACTCCCCCTTTTTTTCATCATGCATGGTATAAAGGATTTTCTCAACATACTCTTGTAAAATTTAAAAAATCTTTTTCCCTATGTTATTTCTCTTTATGATAAAATTTTTTTATACCAAATGTAATTTATAGTGAAATTATACTATGTGGGAAGTAATTTAGTAATAATCAGTACTTACCAATTCCGAGTGATTATAAGAACTTTTAGAACATCAATGAATCAAATGATTTAGACTTCACATCAAATTTTGATTAGAAATGTGCCATCTAAAAATAAAATCAATTTTTATAAGGGATATAAATTTGTAGAAAATAATAGTTAAATTTTTAAACATTATATTTTCTTATCTTTTCCTGACATATGATACCAATTTTTGACATTCACATTTTTAGAGTAATACTTCTAGAATTTCATGAAAATTTATCAACATATAGTCACTTTAACAAATATATAAAAAATATAAAATTTCAGGTATTTTACACCTAGTCATATAATTAATCCCCCTATATATATATATTGGATAATAAAATCACACCACATGCTTCATATTTTCAAGGGGTCATCTAGATTTTAGAATTCATTATAATTTTATAAATTTCTTGTCGATTCACATATATTTAGAAATCCCCTTCAAAAGGTAATCTATATCCTTTGTCCCTTTCAATTCATACGATTTAAACATATTTTATCTAGTTTGGAAATATATTTTGTCCCAAATGGTTTGCAAAAGACTCAAGTGGTGGGGGGGGGGGCTGAATTGAGTTTTTAAAAATTTATCCACTTAGAGATCAACCCTATAACAGTTAAGAAAAAATTATTTCTCTTTCTTTATCATAACAAAAAGTGGGAAATAAAAATAGAAGGAAAAATAGTAACATATATTTATAGTGGTCCATGGAATAGGAGTCCCTTAGTCTACTCCAATAACACACCATTTCATAGGTATGGTAATTTTCACTAGATCTGTCCATTTTATGAGGAATTCTTGTCCCTTTTTGAGAGACAACAAGCACGAGTTCAAGAATTTATCACTTGTTAAAAAAATATAATAGATTTTAATTAGGCTCTTATAAAGATTTTTAAAAAATAGTCTTTGGGTTATTTTACAACGAACCGTTATGATGAAATATTAGGAAAAAGATAGTTTAAAGATTCAATATAGAGGGGTAAGATACAGCTAAAAGGAGGAAGAAATATCCAAGAGAGAAGATTAAAAATAAATATTGCTTGAAGATAATATTTTAAAATACTATGATTAATAGATGATTTTTCACATATATAGATTATGAAGCTTCATCTTTTTTTATATAAAATAGAGAAATTATGAATATACTTGAAATAACATTCTTGAATATATACAGAGTCTACTATTCTTCTATAGACACATCCTTCTTACATTAGTACAAGTTATCATAATGTCTCTTTTTAATACTCATGCATTAATTATTATATAAATTAAAAATAGACAATATGTATAATTTGGGAATAGAGACACAACCATTTCATAGAAAATACATCGACAATAAAAAGTAAAAATAAATTATCCATGTACTTTTTCCTTCTTGGTAATTGGATCTTATTAAATTTTATTTTTCCCTAAATATGTAATCTAGAATTTAAAGATAAAATTACAACATTAAAAGTAAACTCATGTGATTGGATGATAATAAATATAGATTGTATCATGATGTAGATTATTACTAATCAATAGATACTTGATTTGTAAACTTGAATCCACATAGTCAATTTGAATGGTATATCCAAATTCATGTATTCTTTCTTCATATAGTAGATTTACATCGTACAGAAAACTTTTCAACATAGGGGAAACTGACATATCCATCTTGAGATAGATACCCAATTTCACCATGTATCTGATTCACTTAACAGATTGTCCTATATAGCTAATTTTTCATGTATTAGATCTCATCAACATAGATTATTTCTATGTCATAAATTTCACGATGTTGTCGATTAGAATAATAAAATCCTTCATGTAGGCATTTTATATAGTTTACTACTCAATTAGTCATTTCTATACACATATTAAAATATTATATATCCAATTTTTCTAGTCTTAGGAAAATTTTAGTAAAAACATACAGAATTCGGAATTAATGAAATTAAAATTCAAAAAAATAAAAATAAGATAATACCTCATGAACATGCATAAAAACCAAATAATTAGTAAATTAGAATGGTTATTTATGATTTTGAAAACCTAAATTACATGAGATATATTGAGAAAACATTATTAGTTCAATAATCGCCCCCTTTTTGATGATCACAAAACCCATTATAAATTAAACAAAATATTTTAAAATGTTATATCATAATTTTACACAAAACTAAAAAATATATATTTATTTTAAAATGTGGTATTTATCTTTTATTTCTCCCCCTTAATTTGACACTTCTACCCCTTTAGAAAAAACTTATCCCATTTTTTAAAAAATTTAAAACATCCCCACTTTTTCATGGAATTAAAAGGGAAGGGAAAATGGATGAAAAACACATTTATTATATCACTTCAATAGTATTGAACTATTCAATTATTGGGTTAAAATTGAATAGTAAATTATAGAAATAAAGTAATTTTGTAAAAACATAAAGAGATTTAAAAATATTAAATGAATGCAATATTTATAAAATAAATAAAAATCGGTTGAAAAAAATCTCTAAAAAATAACATGAAATTAAATCATTCACTAAGAAAATCACAATAAAAATATAAAAAAACATTTCATACATTTTTATTAGCTAAAAATATAAATTAATTCAAAGGCACTAAATAAAAATACTATATATTATTTAGAAGACTCAAAATTTTATATGTGGTTAAACTAATATGGTGGTTTTACTGAATTTATCTTGAACGTAGGTTTTGTTTGGGAGGTGGTTGGTTTTGAAATTAAAAACAACATAGTTTCCTTCTCTACCGCTAAAATAGCTCCACTTTCCAATCTAAAAATATCATTTACATATAGATGTTGAACATGAAATTTAAGAAAAATTTTATATGGACTTGATCTAAGCTGACATTTTGGGTTCCAAAAACCTAAAAATAGACTTTCTTGATAGGATCCGAAGAAGTGGATTATTCCTAAAAATGTTTGACAAAAAAATTTGAATCATAAATTTATTTATATTTTTGATATAAAAATGATGGATCATAATTTTATAAAATATCTATCAAGTACCTCTATAGGATTCAATAGGAACTGGTCTAACAGGGCTTCTTATTAACATTTGAAACAAACATTGAACACACATCTCTATCCTCAAAACAATGTCTGACTTGTAGAGTTAAAAAATAAGGATAAATAAATTATTATGAATGTAATCAATAGAATTAAAACCACTCTTTAGAATCAAATTAAAATATTTAAGTTGTACTATTGAGGAATTTAAAGGACCACTTAAAAGTTTAGGCCTGAGGAAACTAGCATTGTCTGTAGTAGAGAGAGTTGATGACACTTACACTAAAAGAATTTTGAAATTTACTATACTGAACTATGAATGTTAATAATTATTCAATTAATTTATTTCTTCTTTCTATCCATTATTTCCACTTCCTCCATCAAAATATTAACAACATCATTTACATCACCAATAGAATATTCAAATACTTGAGCACTAATAGTAGGAGGCATAGGTTTAACTCTAATTGATATGATATAGATGACCAACATGATCATTCATTCACATATAAATTCTAATACTACTCATACATAATAATTATTTTGTGTCTTAAAAATTACTAAAAATGTCTTAAAATTATTATAATTGAATAGGTGTAATCCTCTCACACTGAAGATATTTAAGGTGTGAGGATATATGACATAATTATGAGATCACTTCATCAACTCCACTATGAAAATATGGAACTAAAGGTTCTGAGGTAGATGTAACAACATTAGGATGAAACTTCATTATTAATTTGAACTGTCTTATTACAACACTTTTTAAAGTGTGTAAATTATCCTTCATCTCATTTATGAAGGAATTTAAATCATCAAGTACTTAGTAAGATAAATTGGATTTCACCACTAGAAGATTCAGAAATACATCTCTTTGAGATGTAACTATTGTACCAAGCTCCTTAAATTCTGTCTTGATTGAGAAAACATCCTTCAATCAGCTTAATAGAGTCTTTATACCTTCACATTCCATATAAAATATCTTAGAACTACTAATAGGCTGAACATGGGTAACATATATTTTATTCTTTATCAATCCTGTTTGGGCATCCAACTATCCAACTTTCTTTATTAAAAGTAGATTTAGAAATAGAGGACACTTTGAGTTCTTTATTCTCACATTTTCAAGAAACAAGTTCCTCCTTCAAATCATAATATTTTTCTTTGATTTTATCAAAATTATCCATTACAAAAGAAGGAAAAAATAGATTTTTGAAGCTATCTGACCTCTTAATATCATATGGAACATCTTCAAGATCCAACAGATTTGGTGATGGTATAAGAGAAGTATGCGGATTCATAGTATATTCCATAACCACATAATCTACATGATATCCACTATTAGGTGATCTAAAAGGAATCAGATCCACAATCCGAGCTTCTACCATAGCCTCAGACTATCCTTGAGCATAAGATACTACATGAACAGTTTCAGCTAGACATTCCTATGAATTAGAAATAGTTATATAAAAAATTGTATCCTCATACTGAACTCATTTAGTAGACACAACAACATTTCTCTATAAGATCTCTTCATGACCTTGAATAGGCTCAACCTTGACAAGACTTCCTTCTAGAATATAAAGTTAAGGTCTGGTAGGTACTAAATCCTCTAATTCCCAAGTAGGCACTATATCAGTAGGTACTGCATTCATAAGTATTAATAATTGATATGGAACATTTTAGACACACCTAACTTTATGAAATTTTATGCATAGTCCCAAAAAATAACTCATTTTCTTAAAAAATAGTATTCAAAGTGTTACTTTTGTGACACTTTACTGCATCTTCTTAACTTAAATTGATTTATTTCTTCTTCAAAATCAGGAATACCATCCAACCATAAGGATAGTAATTGAGTGTCCCATTTCCTTTGTAATAATGATTCATAAAACACATCATATACATTGTAAAATTCAATTTCGATTTAATTTATAGAATTCATAACAAATATATGCCCTTGAAAGGAACATTCTCCATTCTAGGATCCCTCTAGGTGATACCGGCCTTCATAAACTTATACCAAGACTTCCATCATTGGATTACCATTAATATTTAATGAATATAAAAACTCTATTTTATGAAATTGAAAATCCTCATTACTTATAAACTCAATAACTTCTTCCTAAAATTAAAATATAGACATCTTTTCATCAAACACAAACTCCCAACCTTGAAACTTAATTACTTTGTTCAGCAACATCTCGATTGTATTTATCCATGATCCTTTGAGACACACTCAGTTTTTATTTTTTATATGAACCATAAATTCCCTCATATATATGATTTTAATTTTCTAAGGCTGATAGGGCTGGTTTAAGGTCTATAAGGGAATCAATAGGTTAAAGGTTTAGGGAGACAGTTCAACTTCAAGAATATGTTACATGTGAAAATAGAGAATGGGTGGAGTTCTCTTCATTTTTAGGCTACAAACTTGAATCCCTAAATGATTACATACCCAAATGGGTTTTAGGGTTGATTCCAACTAAGAAATAAATAAAATAAAATAAGTTATAAACGAAAAAAAAATTATTCCCTAAATGCACAAAACTTATTAAAATATAATAAAATACACTAATTAAATATTTATAAATAATTAAAATGCATATTAACTGATAAAAAAATTCATATCAATGAAATAAAATAAATTAAACACGTTTAAATTCTAAAAACCCCATTTTTCTTTTGATAAAATAAAAAAATCACAAAAGGGGCTCAGTAAATATTTCTACAAACTGATTCTTGGTAGAGATAAAATTTATAGTGATATCACCTTCTTGAGCCTGATCAATAAAGAAATGATTTCTTAAGTCTATATGGTTTGTTCTAAAATGACTTATTATTTTTAGAAAAAATTATTCCACTAGTATTTTCATATTTTATTTAAAATTTATTATAATTGAATCCAAAATCTATCAATGTGTGTTTTATACACAATACCTATGCACAAAAACATCCAGTAGTAATATATTCTTCTTCAGTAGTAGATATTGAAAAAAAGTATTGTTTCTTACTAGAATATGATTTTATATATTTTCCAAGATGATGGTAGGTTCCTCAGGTACTCTTCCTATGTAGTCTACCCCACCAAATTCAGCATCCAAATATGATGTTAAAATAAAATAATAAGTTTTGGTAAAAAGTAATGAATGAGTAATTATTCCTTTTAAATACCTTAAAATTATTTTGAATGATCTTAAATGAGATTATTTTTGATTTTACAACAATCATGCACATATACATACTATAGACATGATTTATAGTATACTATTAGTCAAATAAAATAAACTACCATTTATTCCTCTATAATTATTTCTGTCAATAGCTTTCCCAGCTTCATTGATGCTAAGATTTTTATCAATACTCTTTGGATTTTCATGTACTTTACAACATTCAAGTGGCAATATTTTAAGTATGTAAAGTTTGTGTTTTCATTGATTCTACACATTCCCAATATCTATATGATAAACATAAAAACCTAGAAATTAATTTAACGCACCCAGAAAACTAATTTCAGATGCTTTTTATATGATTTTTAAAAATACATTACACAATTTTTTATTTTGAGAACCAAAGATCAAATCAACAATATATATATGAAGTAAAAAAAAATCTTAAGATGATATTTTTTTAAATAAAGTATTATATTCCCTGCATATTAAAAATCCATTTCATAAAAGAAAAAAATATAAGCATTCATACCAAGATTAAGGTTCTTATTTAAGGACATAATGGGATTTGGTACGTTTAAAAACTGAATTTGGAAAATGAGGATTTTCAAAACCTGGAGGCTATTCAATATAAACTTCCACAATAAGAAAACAATTTAAAAAATAAAATTTTACAACCATATTATATAATTTATAATTCATATTTAATGTATAGTATAAGAGGTTACAAAGGCATTATAATCTACTTACAAGTCAAAATATATTCTCATAATCTATACCATCTTCTTGATTATAACCTTTAGATACTAGTCTAGACTTATTCTAAGTTATCACACCAGGATCATCCTATTTATTTCGAAAACCCAATTTTTTCATATTATAAGATATTCAAAGGGTCTATCAACTTATTATCAAAACATGTTTCCTTGAGATGGTTTAATTCCTCTTGTATCCCTATAAACCAACTCTCATATATTATGTATTATTCTATCGATTTATGTTAAATATAAGATAAAAAGAAAAAAATATACAAGGTTTCCTATAATTTATATAGTTCAAATTCCATCAGTCAAAGCTTCCTATTACTATTTATAAGTGATGGGTCTTAAAGGTTCTAGGCTATTTAGGAACCACATTTTTCGTTTCACTAGTTTCTAACATTTTTATAACTGTTTCTTGTAAATAATGATCTAATCATTTATCTCTTTATGTATAAAAGAGGGGTTTAGGTCTCATGTTTTAAAAAATAATTACTTAGTTCATCAATTTGAGTCATTTTGTGGTCAAAATGATTACTTTTATCAAATTTCCCATGAGTTTATTCATTAATAATATTTGAACTTTTATTGAAAACATTATATTCTTAGACATAGTAGAATATACAAGAATAATTCCATCATCATCTTTTTTATCAAATTTACCAATATTACACTTAGTGTTTAGAATACAAACCTTTCATCTAACAACCTTAAACTATAAAACCTTAGGATTTCTATTATTTCATATATTATCACGTATTTTCTTTAAATGGGTACAATTAGAAATATTTTTATGAAATTAATTTCTTTATTCATAACTTCCCCCAAAAAATAGAAGGTAGGTTATATTCACATAACCTTTTTCTTGAAATATATTACAAATTCGTATTTCTCCTCCCATAATACTATTTTTCTAAGGAGTGTTGGGGGTGAAAAAAGGAAGTGTATACCATGTTTTAAATAATAAATATTTAACTCTAGATTTTTAAATTCTTATCTATGGTCCCTTATTAAATCAATAAATTTAGTATACTTTTTTTAGAACCAGTCTTCAAAAACATGAAAAAATATAATAGGATTTACTCTTAACACATAAACAGAAAATCCAAGTAAATTTAAAATTATCATCAATTAAAATACTAAAAAAATATTTCCATATTAGGATTGTAACTCTATATAGACCAAAGAAATATATATGGACTATTTCTAGGGGTATAAAATTAGAAACATATTTTATTGGTTTAAAAGAATACTTGTGTTGCATGCCCATTTAGTATGCCTCACATAGTTTCTTTTTGTTCAATTTAAGTTGAGGTAAATCCGAAACTAATTTTTTTTGATAAATTTCTTAATAAATAAACATTACAATGTCCAAATTTTCTATTCCATATCGACAACTCACATATTTCATTATTTTAACATTTTACTTTTTATCTACCAAAATAATTAATATCTAGAGTATATGAATTCTCTTTTCTATGAGACATAAATTTAATAATTTTATATTTAGATACTTAAAAATTATTATTTGAAAAATCATTTAATTAAAATTTATCACAATGTTGAGAATTACTTTTCAGGTTGTGATTTAATCCCTACACATAAAGATATTTTTTGATAAAGAATAAACTTGGATTTATAGCTAATCTAACTACAATAATTTTTCCATTGGTATTATCACCAAATGATACATAACCACTGTCAAATATATATAATGAGTAAAAAATTGAGAAATAATCACTCAATTGTCTTGAAAAACTACAATCCATATACCATTTTTCATTTATGATCTTCGACTATTTTCCCTACAATAAAAAATCAAGACAAAAATTATTTTTCAGCCCATATTTTCTTGGGTTTAGTAATGTTAGAAACTAATGATTTGGGAACCCAAATAAATTTGTGCAATGTATAAGATACACCACTATGTTTAGAAAAATATTTTGAAAGAAAATAATTATTAACTACACAAAAAGGGATTTTTAAATCAATTTTTTTCATAATTTCCCAGCTCTCCATAATGAAAGAAAATAATTTCAGAAAGGTTCTTGATTTTATATATTTTCACAAAATATTTTTTATAAAAAACTTTCTTTTCACCCTAGATTAATTTTACAAATCTGTTTTTATGGGTATTATTTTTTCCAATGAGTTTATTTAAATTTTTATATCCTCTAGTAAAAACACTCGAAGAATGTTTAAAATCATGAACTTCATTACACAATTCTTCAATCTTATTACTATGTTCATCACATGATGTAATAGAATTTTCATGCTTTATATTTAATTATAAATATTTTTATTCAAGTCCACTTTTTCATTATCCATGTCACAATTGTATTTTTGATGATATTTATATTTATTTTTCTAGGGATCATACTTAGTTTCTATCATGATATAATTTGAATTTAATTATTTATAAGAGATATTTTTATATTCATATTCAGCTTTATATTTAAAAGAAAAATATAAATATACCTCATTAGAGTGTGCTATAAAGCACATGTTGGCATTCTGATATGATTTTCCATCTTCCAATTTTAATATGAAATATCAATATAATCCTTTTAAGAACTTAATGTATCCTTCATGACTTTCTTATATTTTTTCTTGTAACTAACCTTTTTGAAATAATTTTTCTCCAGATTCATATTATCCATTAGCCATGGGAAACCAAACATGATATGTCCAATATTCTTTCATCAATAATATCTTTCTTCTTAATAATTTCTTCCAAAAATATTTTAATTATTTAAAGGTTTTTTAAAACCTCTTCTATTATTATAAAACTTTCATAATTTCCTCACAAAGTGAGAAATATCAATATCTGTATCAGAAAATTTAAAATTATCTTCATCGGATAACTTTAATTTTTGAATTTACTTATAATTCTTGTCAAATTTTGATGCTAATAATTTCAAAGGATCATTTTCCTTGTTATCTAACCTATTATCACCAACATCAGATTCTATATCAACCTTGTAAATCCTAAGAATTCCATTATGATCATTTATTTTATAATTCATGGCCTTTGTGGATTTCCAAATTAAATATTCAATTCCACTCCATCAGGGTGGTAAAATTCTTATCAATTTTAGTGATTATTGTCGATCAATAATTTGTTCTCTTAGGGATGAAAAATTCTTAAAATCTCTATAAGACTTCAATTTAAATAGGTCATCATCTCCCCTTTAATTTTTTTTGAATGTATCAAACTATAATTTAGAAGTATTATATTTTAAAAATATCAATTTTTTTACATTAAAATGTAGCTGAAATGGTAGTGCACATTTCATGGGCTTTTTAGAATTAAGATACTCTATTAAACCCATTTGAACATAGATCAAAATTAATTGATTTTATCACTTTGTAATTTAAATAGCAAATGGATTTAATATTTGAATCCCATGTTTCTATGTGAGGTCCTATAAATTTATTTGATTTCTTGGATTTGAGGTAAACCATTAGACTGCAGTTATTTAGATAATGACTATATGTGCCTCAGAAAAACTCTAATTCTCACGATTGAACTAGGGATCTCTTACCATCAATATAATTTTCTCGTTTTATGTTATTACTTAAAATTTTGGAAATTTATTTCATCTTCAAACTTTAATAGTTGATAACTAAAGATTCAGGAGCTATGATACCAATTGTTGTCTCAAAAGGTTTAAAAAAGACTTAAGTGTGTGGGGGGGGGGGTGAATTGAGTTCTTAAAAATTATCTTCACCTTTAGAACAACCCTCTTATAGCAATTAAAAATATCATATTCATTATTTATCGAAATATGTAGTGGAAAAATAATTGAATGATAAGAAATAGACACACATATTTACATTGTTTTAAGGAATATAAGTCCCATATCCCACTCCAACAACACTCTTTTCCATGAGTATGGTGATTTTTACTAGGTCAATCTATTTTTCTGGGACTTATAGTAATTTTAGGGACTTCAATGCTGAGTAAAATCATTCGAAAATTATTACAAAAGAACAATAGATTTCAACTAGACTCCATTAAGGATTTACAAAAAACAATATTTAGGTTCTTTTATTGAGAAAATTTACAATGAATGTTATGAAAATAGATAGTTTATAGATGAATCACATAGTTGTAGGAAAAAATTCATAGAAGGATGAGATATCTAGGGGAGAAGATTATAAAGGAATGTAGCTCAAGGAGAGTCTTAAAAAATAGCTGGAATGAAAAGTGATGCACCACTGTAGATCAGAAATATTATTCTCCTTATCAAATAAAATATACCATTTATGTAGATATTTGAGATCTCATTGTTGAATATTTGAAAAATCTATTGTTCTTCATTGTATATATCATTTTTTAACTATCCTATTAGATATTATGTTATTTTTTTGAAGTGCATGCGAAACATCTCACATAAATTCATATCATACGATAAGTAGAACATAGGATTAGATGCATGCCCATTTCATAGAAAATTATACGTCAATAGAAAATATAAATAAGATATCATTTTACTTGTTTTCCTTCTTGGTACTTCCCTCTTATTATAATCAAATTTACAAAAAATAAGTAATCCAATATTTAAATACCATAAACAGAATTAAATGCTCACACAAGTGATTCAATGGTAATTAGTAAAGATTGTAACATTACATAACCAATTGAATATATTCACATAGAATATTTGTATAGATGAATCCAATTATCCGTTTTGAATGATGTAGTCAAAATAAAGTAATTCTTACTCTCTAATACAATTTACATCACATAACCAATTTTCCCTATTTTTTAAAACTAATTTAGCTATTTTGAGGTATAAAGATGATTTCACCATATATCTGATTCATGTAATAAACTGATATATGTAGATGAAAACTTCAGCAAGTGATCTCATCAACATAATTTATTTTTTACACTGGTGATTTCATGACGTATCCAATTGCCATAATTTAATCCTTTGTATAGGTTTTTATTTATGCAAATTCTCATGTAGCTATTTCTAAACACATCAAAATGCCTTATAGAGCCAATTTTTATATACTTGGAAAAAGTTTTGCAAAAAACATCCAAAATGTAGACATAGTGAAATTAATATCCAAGAAACACTTAAAAATATGGTAAAACCTCATGAACACACCGAAAAAAATAATTAGTAAATTTTGAACGGGGTTTGAGATCATAAAAACCTAAAGTACATTCAATATTTTGAAACAATATTTGAATTATAATAATAAGATATATCTTATTATATCTCCTTATAATGATACCATGTATGAAAAAAATTTATGAACCTAAAAACTAATTTAATTATTAGGAAAAAAATTCTAGACTAATTAATTTTTACTCTCCCTTTTATTTTAATTTTTTTTAACTTTTGGGTACAATTTAATTCATTCCAAATTAGATTTTCTTCAAAGAAAGAATGTCATTATCAACATTTGAGACAACATGTTTTTTAATCTTTTTAGTATTAAATAATATTTTATCATTTTATAACTACATGGAAAATATGATTACAATATTATTAGGATTATTCACTTCTTTTACAATAGGTTTAGATTTATTATTTGTAGAAATAGTTTTCAAACTATATCTCACGGGTGCTTTCCCTTTATATTTCATCATAAATTCTTATTGAGGTACAATGTAATACATATGAAAGCATTATTTCCAACCTTCTTGAACTATATATACAATACATTTTTAGATTTTTGTTTCCCATTTTTAAGAATATTCTTATAATATTTATCAGGATTGTCAATAACTATGATAATAAAACCATCCAATCATTTGACCGACTCTATATTAAATTTACATTTTTGTCCCATTTAATTTTTCATTCATGTCCATCTTGAAATGGTATATGGAATGATGTCTCTTACCAAAATAAAAATAAATCTAACCAATAGGTTTGATATACTGGTTATCTTTCCTTATTGACATATTGGGTGACATTCTCTTTACTATTTTAGAACCAAAGGTAGACTCACTCCCTTTACCTACCTCTCCTTTTCATTGGTTAATTAATTATATAAACATGTGGATGATACCTATAAGTATTATATCAATATTCATCATAATAATAACCATCATTGTTACACATCTCACAAATTTCATTAGAATTTCAAATATTTTCTTTCAAGATAAATTCTTCTTAGTATATGAGGTCTGATTCTTTATTTATTGATCAACATTTTTTTAGATATGATACCCTTTTCTTTAGGATTTATTAACCTTTTACACACTTTCTTATTATAACATAAATCAATGGATATATTTCTAAACCTGTAATATCCCCATTATCATCCAATCAACCTTTTTCTTTTTCTCATAGATGTAGTCTATCCAGATTATCTTACATGATAATATTGGGGTGAAACTTCAACATTTTTTGCTCATTTTGAGTAATTTGTTTCTTGGAGATTTTTACATCTATCTATAAAGTATTTTTTTTTGTATCCCAATATTTTCACACTTCCAAATTTATACATTTTTTTTGTTTTTTCATGTATTTTCAGAAGAAACAGATTAAGTGAAAGCCGCTTAATTTTAACAAAGGTATTTATTTTTCCAAAATTTAGAGGCAGATGATTCTCTAGATTATCTCATGATCTCTATTCCACTATTATGATCATTATTTTGTGTAATTTTTTAGTTTAACCACACATTTTCTCAATATATTTAATAGGTTTTAGTTGTCCCACTTCGAGATCCATTAGTTTTACCTCTATCTTTAGACACTTTGAACTGTGTGTATTATTCTAAGTCATAACCAAATAAAACCTTTCCTCCCACAGACTCTTATAATTACCAACATGAACATCATTTATTTTTCTATCTCTGCTAATAGTTTATCCATATCTTTCCCACTTTTTGATTTAATTTCTGGATGAGAAAACTTGACATCTATGGTGACATTCTTAATCTTTCCAATTCATGTAATAATTCATTAATAATATTTGAAAACACTCATTTATTACATTCAGGTCATTGAAATTCTCTATCGACAAAGGAAATTATATCATTTCAATGTTTTATAAATTCTTATTCGGATTTCACTAGCTTTGTGAGAGTGCTGTAGGAACTCATTTTATTGTCCAATGTTTCTTCTAATGCACCAGTCTCTTATTCCAGATATCATTTTCTTCAACCATTTACTTAATGTAGAAGAACATAAATAAAAAAACTTATTTTGGGAAACTTTTCAAATAATATTTAACATAAAGATATAGGTATATTAGTATTTGATTTTGGTGATTTAATAATTTAACAATTTTATTTTTTTTGATAATTTTTTTTCAATTAAAATTTTATTAAAATTTCCAATTTATTAAATTTTAATATTTTTTAATGAATTAATATTTTTTATATTATATTTAATAAATTTTTTAAATGTTCAAAATTGACACTCTATGTTATTTTTTTATTTTTTTACTTATTTTCATTTTTTTGTAAAAAAATTGGTCATCCTTTTTGAGGCACCTAGATAGCCATCAACCACATTAGGACCCATTGGATCAGCCTCGAGGGGAGGCTCACTAAAGTATGTCCTATAAGGGGGTTTTGTTAACTGGTTTTCATAGTATACATTTTATTTGTGTGATCCCATGTATAATTCCTCTAGAGTGCACCCTTAGGCACATGGTAAGGGTAGATTTCCCACAGGGCTATATGATTGTGTTTTTTTAAATTTCAAACAAGTTGTAAAAGAAGATAAAATTGAGGATCAAAAAGCCTGGTTTGATATTCTATTTAGCCTTCACTTCTCCAAACTAACGTGGGATGAAACTTTGTTATCACTATTCATATGAGTTAAAAAATCAAACATAATTGTAGACATTGGGTCTTTTATATGTAATATGTCCTATCTTTTTCTATGTCTCAAAAACTCTATATTAACTCTAGTGCACTATTATTTTAAATACATCATATTTTTTAGATGTATGATATTATATAGTTCACCCGATATATTCATGGTATCTCATATGATTATAAATGAGTTGCTTCTAGCTTGTTCTTTTATATCATTTTGTTTCAAAGTATCTTTATGCATATTTTTTGAGTTTTAATTGTGAGATATTATTATTATTCTTCTAAAAAATGATTTATTTGGTTAGAATAATTCTCCTCTATTGGATGGTCGAAGAATCCCCATTGGACACTAATGGCGAGTTGAGTCATTTTTGGAACCCAATGGTGATTTTGTGAGTCACCGTTGGACATTTCCAATAGGATTCATGATCCACCACCAAATTACAATGTTGATTAATTTTAATAAGAATTATATATAAAAAGGTGAGTCATTTTTTTCATTCCACTAGTTTTTATCTTTTTTCCCATTATATACAGAGTATGGGAAGAAGGTTCATCAAGATCCCACATGAGCTCTTCCTCATTCGATTGAGTGTAGTGAATCATTAACTTTTTTTAAGATGATTTATTTTATTTTTCAATATATTAATTCAAATAATATTTTTTACTAGTGGTTTTCTATGTTTATAGTGAGCCATCGTTGAAATATAATGGTAGATAAATTCTCCAATTGTTCTTATCATTTGATACAGAAGATATCATTCCATTTTGATTTTATTTACTGATTTTATCAGAAGATTATTCATCAATATTTTTATCCATTTATCATTATCTAGTTTGTTAATTATTTTTTCATGATTCACAATTGGAAACCAAAGGTTGGTCACAATTCATTATTGGATATCTCCCACAGTAATTCATTGATTCACCAATGTACATTCAATTATATAAATTTTCTTATTTCATATAATTTAGCCATTGATTACCCGGTTTCTTAGAATAAGATTTGTTTTTATTAGTTTTTTTTATTTAAAATACAATATTATCATCTAATCTATTTTTTAGCATGGATCTATGATCCTCAAGTATCTGTTTTTAGTGGAAGGTCTTAAGCTACCATGTTCTATTTTTAGTAGTATGTCATGAGCCACCAATCATTGTTTTCTGTGGTATTTAGTGAGCCACCAATATCTATTTTTTAGTGGTAGGTCATGAGACACTATTAGATAAAATTTTATGGTTCTAAAATTTTATTTATTATTTCAATTGTTGTTATTAAAATAGTATCATTAGTTAAATATTTTATTATTTGATGTTGAAATAATTTTTTTAGAGTCAGTAAAAGTATTTGTAGCAATTTTTAATGTGCACATACTATTTTAGTTTTTAAGTCATTCCATGATATATTTTATTTCATTTTGATGGTCTTTAATATAAAATATTATATTTGTATTTAAATGGTTTTATAATTATAAATTTAATATAATTATTATACTAAACATATTAATTTTTTTATTTTAATATTTAATGAATAATTATAAATCGTGATTGTTTTGTGTTTTCCATGAGTTTTTTTAACAAAATAGGTAATATTTACATTATTATATTATTACACTTTAACAAGTGTTATGAAGATATTTGACAAAAACATTATCCTATGGTATATATATTTTACTAATTCAAGAGATATTTTCAAGGAATAAAAACTTATTCCAGTACAAATTCATTGATTTAAATTAAGTTTGATATATCTTAGACATTCTTACTCCTCTAAATTGTTCACAAACTTCTACGACTACTGCATTATACTTGTGGTCACAAAAGGACATAAAATTTGACATTTGTTCTTTACAAGTGATCAATGATCATCAAGATATATTATCTTCAAATTTTTTAATCATCTAACATTTTCCCTAAATTGTTTTGTGTAATATTTATCATTATTTTTGTAATTAATCCTTCCCATTTTATGCTTTTCCCCATAAAAAGAAATTATTTCATCTCTCTATTTATTCCACCACCTAAAAAAAAATTTAGTGTTTTGAATCCCAATCAATAGTAAGATAACAAGACTAGGTTTGTGTTCTGTATCCAAACTAGTTTGTGCCTCTAGATTATTTAGAAGTAATTATATGTAAGAAAGGTTCTCACACCTTAAAAAGGTAGGTTCTTAGTGGGTACCTTTCTCCTCAAGGAGTAGATGAAATTAAAGAGTGGACTATGATCTTTTTGAAACATACCACTATAAATCTTGTGTTATTTCATTTTTTATATCAATTTTAACTGAACTCAATAATATTAGACTCAATATAGAAAAATATTTTAAAAAATATTATTGTTTTTTTCATTAAATTATAAAACAACTATTCACCCAATCTAGTCATATTTTCTATCAATATAAATTCAACAATTAGTATCATAGTTAGGTCTATAGATCTACGATTATGATATAAAACAAATTGTATCAAAACCCTATCTCTAATAGGTTAAGCTTTTTGATTCTTATTTTAAATATTTACTAACCTCATATCCTTGACATAATTGTCTACAGAACAAAAGAAAACATTTTTTTAAAATGGATGGTGTCAATTATAATGATAGATGTATTCCAAAAACCCCCCATTATTTTATGGGTGTTATTTTTGATACTAGAAATATATAATGAAGAATACTTTAATAAAATGAGTGTGGATCAATAGACCATCATTGATATGCTATATAGTTAAACCAAGGATGATCTATAGACTCTGGTATGAAATTACTTGGTAAAATATGTTTTGAATTATGATGTTAAAAATATTTTATAATATTGTTTTAGTATAAGTGTTTGTTTCCATGTTTATTCTTATAAGACGACCTAATACATTTTCAGGATACTTCTTGAAACACATTATATGAATGAAATTATTAAGAGAACCAAGCTTGGAATTCTCTGAGTAGAATATTAGGACTTCAAGATGGGAGAAAAAGAATATTTGAAATAGATGTTTCATCGATTCACATGTATAACTAGTGGTATGTGTTCCCTTAGAGAAGTCTTAGATAATTCAAAAAAATTATGAAGAATACTAAGAGGTATTCCAAATATAATTATTATAAACAAGGTGGCACACTTTGTAATTTAGTTTTTCAGGTTCATGAAAAATAAAGGTGGGAAGAGGAAATTAAAGAGGAAGTCCAAAAAGTACTATAAGAGTGGTAATATAAAAAATAATGATGTTTCAAAATTAACCAGTTATGATTTCAGGAAGAAGGTATCATAATGAATCACTTTCTAGAACACAAACATCCAAATAAAGAAGAAGAAAAAATAATATAGGAAAAAATATGATTTGATTGGAGTTTGGGATTGTTCTGAAAGTTATGACTCAAGTGGTGATTATGAAAGTGATCATGAGACATTACATATTTACCTGATGGGTATCACATGTAAGGTAAATGTTTCTCTCTTTACTCAATTAATAACACTTGAAAATGTTGATCATAATTATTTATCTAGAAATGAAACTTAAATTGTTTCAATTTCATGTTTTTATTATAATTCAGAAAAATAAAAAATTGCACAATTTCATAAACAAAAGGAATAATTAATGAATGATGGAGCCAGAATATTTTAAAATTAAACTAGAATGAAAATTAATAATAATAAGTATATTAAATAAGATGATAAATTTAAAAGGGATTGTCATAATATGAAAATCTGTGTTTCCCCAAATGATAAATATAAAGAATATTTTAATCTTGAATTGCTTAAACTAAAAGATGAAAAATGAAAGGAGAAAAAAATTTGGTTGTAAATTATGAAGACTAAGATAGGATATTTTATTTCGTTTCTTCTAATCTAATTAAAGTAGAAAATTACTGTAGTAATGTTAAGAAAGAAAATAAAAAATTAATAAATGTAGCTTCTGGATCTAAATGAAAATGTCTTTATAGATCTATAAACTGTTCAAAATGAAAATTTAGATTTGAAAAATGATGTTATTAATATTAAGAGGAATTATCTACTTTTATAAAAAAATTTAAAAATATGATACGTTGATGTACTTAATGAGGCTAAAAAGTAATAATAATGGGGTTTGAAATAATAATATTGATCAATGTTTAAAATAGAACTAAATTTGTTGAAAGGGATAAAAGAATCATTTCAACTGTAACCCATTTTAAAAGTAGAATGAAAAGGAATTTTTCCAATTATTATTTACCAATATTTAAAAAATATTTTAGGGATACCGTAACATTCATTTCTAATGATTTACTTTATAATAATCACATTAATAAATGATTTAAATAAATATAGGTGACTAAATTTTTTAATACTAATATAGTTGGACCAAAGTTTTCATAAGTACCAAAATAGTCTATTTGATGGATTAATTTCAGGAAATATAGATCAAATATATCAATGATTCAATGTACATTGATATTGGTTACACCATGAACATGAATGGTGATACTTCTGATTTTTTACCATATAATTCATGTGATGGTGGTTGTGCCTCATTTAGAGACAACTCTAATGGTCAAATTAATGGAATATGTGATGTTGGTTTTCTTAAAACATTTATTATTCTAAAATTAATATATTTACATGGTTTAAAACATAATCTTATAAGAATATAACAATTATGTGATTATGGACTAAATGTTTTATTTGAAAATGAAAAATGTACTACTCTGAAAAATAAATTAGTTTTGTTTTCCAACATAGAAAAGAAAACATACACACACTTTATATTTTCTGATCTATCTATTCAAAAGGTTATGTTTCTAAATATTGTATAAGTCGATGAAATTCTATGGCATATGAGGCTTGAGCATGAAAATTTCATACCATTGAAGAAATTATTTAAACATGAATAGGTTCTATAACATCCCATGTTACATACAAGAAACTAAATCATGTGTGACTCCTTTTAGAAGAGTAAAAAACAAAAAAAAAAGATTTAAATTTATTAATGATGTTATTACTCCTATATATTTAGATTTAATGCATCTTTACTTGTTTGGAATAATACAAACTGCTAGATTTTGTGGTAAATGTTGTGTATTTTTAATTATGTATGATTATAATATATTTTTATAAATTTAATTTTTACCCCATAAAAATGAAACTTCATCCAAATTTTTCACTTTCTATAAGATCATTAAAACATTAAAAAATGATTCAATCATATATACTAGAAGTGATTGAGGTTTTAATTTTTCAAATTTAGAATTGGATAATTTTTTTGAATCAAATGGATATAAACATTATTTATAATCCTATAAGACTCTAAAAGAGAATGGTGTGGTAGAAAGAAAGAATAGATCTATTCAAGAAATGGACAAGTCATTGATAATGGAATTTAGTGTACTGAAATATGTTTGGGAAGAAGATGTAAATACATCTTTCCATGTTATAAATCAGGTTTGTATTATGACCTTCCCAAATAAGACCATTTATGAACTTTTGAAATGGTATAAACCTAAAGTTGGTTATTTCATGGTCTTTGGTGTAATGTGTTCATCTTAAATACAAAATATAATTTTGAAATTTTTTAATCTGAATCAAATGAAGTGATATTTTGAGGATATTCCAATGATATAAAATCTTATAGAGTTCTCAATAATAAAATCTTAGTTGTTGAATAATCTGTGCATGTTAAGTTTAATGAAAACATTATGATAAGTTAGATTATAAATCAGTCAAAGAAAATGATGAGTTTAGGGAATTTCACTTTGGTGAATATAATGACCAAGAAAATGATAATTATTTAGTTTAGGGGATAATATATATTCTAAAACTAAACTAACGGAATGGAAAACTCTCAAAGATCACCCTCTTGAAAATGTAATTGGTAATGTATAATCTGGTATTCTGACCAGAAAACCTTTTTTTATTTACTGTTCTAATTCTTTTGTTGATGTTTAATTTATTCTTATCAATGTTGAAAATAATTTAATTGATTTAAATTTGAATAATTATATAAAATATTAATTAAATAAATTTGAATGAAAAAAATTGTGGGATTTATTCACTTTTCAAAAAACTAAACCTATTATATGAAGTAAATGTATTTTTCATAATAAACTTGACAAAAGCTGGAAACATAGTAAAAATATAGAAAGGATTTTATCTTAGGCTTATTCTTAGGAGGATGGAATTGACATCAAGGATTCATTTCCTTCTACTAAAAGGATGAAATAAATAATAATCTGATTATCGTTTTCTAGTTTTCAAAAGAAAAAATTATATCAAATGGATGTAAACAGTACCTTTTTTAAATGGAATTTTTTCTATGGAATTTTATATTAGACAAACCCCAATATTTGAATATTTTAATTTTCCATATCATGATTTTAAACTTAATGAAGTCTTATATGGTCTTAAACAAGATCCAAGAGATTCTTTGTAACTCCCCATGAATTTTCAAATATATTTATTATAGAATTCATTAATCACTAAGACTCTACCGACACCACTTTTTACAACCTACCCATGTAAACATAATTTTGTCACTTCAATGATAGGAATTTCGAAAATCTGACATACACGGTTATGATCAGTAAGTTATTTGGATTCTGATAAGAAAAACTTAATTTTTGGTGAATAATAACATACCCTTATGAATAGTAATATGAATAGTAATATGAATATTAATATGACCCTTATGAATATTAAATAATAATATTATTTCATTTTCTTAAGACAATAAGATAATGAGATGTTAATTAGTTTTTCAATGAGAAATAAAACTAATTGCACATTAAGATTGTTATTTTTTGAATTAACTATGAATTTATTTAAAAATTAAATTAATAATATTTAAAAAATTATTTTTGAAAAATGGATTTCAATTTTTAATTCTACACGTTGAAAAATGGTTAGGGTGAATTTTGGAAATGTTTCTGAAATAGTTGATTTTTCAGTGAATAGTAAAAAATCCAGTTTTTAGTTTCGGTATGTTTATGAAATCATTAATGATGTAATAATGATGTCATAAATCTGGTAGACTTGTGTATAGTAAAATATGATGTGGGGTGTCCCATTTGTCTTATACCATGTGAAAATACCCTGGGAAGGCCCATGGTTTTACAAAAAACACTCATGAGGTGTCCCTTGAAAATTATTAAAACAATCCCTCACTTTTCCAATAAATACCAACTCTTCCCATTATTGAATTCATTCCCAATTCTCACTAAACGATGTTATGGCCTTCTTACCTCCATATTAGTCTTCCCATGGTTTTCTAAAGTCCCCAAGTTCCCAACCTTAAGGTTCTAAGGGTTACTCTACAAGGTAAGAAAGTTCTCAATTTCTTTCTTCTTCCTTTCAAGTTCTCTTTTATGTGGTATATCATTCAATTTTCCCAACCATGTTATTATTTTTATTCTTATTCTTGAGATAATATATATTATGATTCATTTTTGTATAGGTTAACCTTGTCCCATCTATTTTTAAAATTTTCTAAAACCATGTTACGTAGCCATTAGGCTACCGAATGTTCGTAAGCGATTTCAAAATTATTATTTTATTTTGATTTCTTTATTTATTATTTCTTCATATCTTCTTACCCAAGAAGAATGAAATATCCAGAATCTTGTATAATCTGGATGTTCTCATGTTCATGAAAAATTCATCCTCATTCTTCTTATTTTACCCCACTTGTTCACGGAATTAAAAACATTTTTCGTGACGTGTCGAATTACCGACATTGTAGACGATGTGATTTCAATTTGCATTAATTATTTCATGTCTAGTCATTAAACCATTTATATTGTTGAAACAGGTTATAATATATGTTTTATGACTCTCCCATGGTCTTGGAATTCATTTCTACTCATGTTTCTAATTTATAATACAAAATGAGGTTGTTATTTTCAAAGAACCATTAAAACGGTCTAAACAAACATCATTAATGTTTTAACTAATGAATCATCATCATGGTATATAACCCAAAATCATTATAAGATCATTTATATATCCATAATTTCATTAAAAAGATTTATTAAAAATTCTGGATGTTTAAAAATGTTTCAAATTATCTTCCATTCATGGAAACAAGTAAATGAACCATGAAAACCAAGGAAGAAAATGCTAACAAAACATGAAAATTGAACCGATTAAACCCATAGAAAGGGCCATGAGTGAACATAATAAGGTTATAATAAATTAATTACATTTAAATTATGTTCTTGAAATAT
This sequence comes from Viscum album, assembly GCA_963277665.1. Classification (NCBI taxonomy): domain Eukaryota; kingdom Viridiplantae; phylum Streptophyta; class Magnoliopsida; order Santalales; family Viscaceae; genus Viscum; species Viscum album. The sequence continues at coordinate 413,002,030 of OY728130.1, forward strand.
TAATTAATGATTCTAAATTTTATTATTCAGGTCATTAAAACAAACTAAGAACACACTCAAGCATAAGGTAAGGGTTTTCCACCCGAACATCCATTTTCATTCTGGTTATTTTTTTGTCTAATTTCCTTGATGAAATTATTATGTATTGTTATGTACTCCTCATAATTTTTGTGTGAGTATTATATATATTTACACCAACCAGAATCCTTCCTTATTATATGAATAGTTTCCCATTTTAAAAGAAACTTTCAAAATTGTTTCCAAAATACAAGCCAAATTGTAAGGGATTTCTTAACTCAATTTTCATCCTTTGAGTTAAACATCTATTTCATTGGTTACATTGTTTAAAGAATATTTATGAACGTCATTTTATTATTATATAATGTATATCCACTTATATTTTTTGGATTTTCATTTGTCACACATAAATATTTCTTGGACGTATCCTCACTCTAATGATACAATCTTTGTAAGGGGTTTCTCACCTCACTTTCATTTCTGTGAGATTTTCATTTTTACCACTTATTTCTTGTATGTGGTGTATGTGTAATTACATTTGATATATAATAACATGATTCTATTTATATTCACATTATTCAATGATCCATTTTATGTTCATTAAGTTCTGGTCATATGATTAAACTGATTACATTGTGGTAATGGACTTTGTCTCAACTGCCATTTTTATTGTGATTGTCTTTGTATTGTGCACCTAATAATCCTTATGTGGTGTACCTACTACCCATTTTAGATCACTTTTCATTTTAAATTATATTTATATTGAATATCCATAAACTCATTTCATGGATATGTTTGTTTTCTAAACCGTATACCATTTTACATATTGTGTTTATTTGGAATGTTATTTTAATTATGGAAATATTGATGAATCTGTATACTCTACTCTATATGGATATTGAAAGGGAATATTTATCGTTTATTGAATCAATTTATAAAGAATACTTTTGACATGCAGAGGAGTGTGGGGCCCTCTATAGCCCCTCGATGCATCAGTAGGTCTCATGAGACAAAAAAGTTTGGCGACAAACCCTTCGAGTTTGTTTCCAAAAAACAGAAGGATTTCTACCCATAGAACTAAACCATTTCTATGGTATTATGATTTCATGTGCCAGATACATGACATAAAATTTATAAGCATTATATTTATTCATTATCAGTTATTATTATTATCCATGAGGTTTTCACTATGATAAAATCTATGGATGCAGTTTCATTATCAGTTTATTAATAGTATTTGTTGTTCATTTATTCACTATGCCATATTGATTATGTCATATTGATTTTATCAGATTGATTGTGATTCACTTATTATTGTACTCATGCTTCCACTATTTTTAACCCTTACTGAGCGTTTGAGCTCATCCCTTTCATTTTCTACCTTGGACAAGTGATGAAGAGAAGGTCTTCTTTTGAGTTCATGGATGCAGTTTTTGGTTTTTGTTATGTATTGTGTTTTGTAACCATTTTTCCAATGTAATTTGTGTTACATCTATTTATCTATTTTCAGCAAGACTACTAAACTGATCGTTCCTTCAAGATATTCATTCCTTCTAACAAAACCAATATCACAAATAATGCACCGACTACATCCTAGAGGGGTCGGGGTGTTACAGTTGGTATCAGAGGATGTTTAGTAGGAACATGGAAACTAGAGTAGGAAATATATATTAGGGAAAATCACTAATTTAGTATTTAAGGATAAACATACAAGAATGTCCTGGTATTTTGGTAAGGAATATATTATGTGGATCTTTCAAGCAATACATCTTTGTCTGGATACGAGCAGGTAGAGGCGGCTCTGGCATAGATGTATGTAGGGGTAAAACCCGAATACACCGCTCTGAGCTGGACTCAAATGGGAACTGGTACACGACAACGGGCATTGCTTCACTCTTGGTTACGACACTCCCGGGGGATATGCTTAGGATAATTCATATTTTCTTTACAAGCGATTATGAAGGATTGAAATGTGAATTATACATCAAAGAAACCATTTTTCCGATTATGGGATTAGCCATGCGTAGGATCTTAAACTGTGCTATGTATTTTGTTTAGTTAAGATTATACATTATGATTTATACCCTAATCTAGTGTGTTCCATAATTTATAAATGGTTCCTTCAGATATTATGAGTTTTCATTAATCATTTGGTTAGTGTCTATGTCTATTCATTAAGTTAAATCCTTGTTTTATAACTTTTCAGATCAAGACAATTCAGTTACAAATGGAAGGAGGAGGATCTCAAACGACATTTATATCACTTCCCGGTGACTTGCTTGGAATTATTATTACAAATTCATGCCCTGAAAATTCTGAAACACTTTCTAACATACAACTCACTTGCAAGAAATTGTTTGAGATATCAAACACCTCCACTATACCTCGATACCATCGTTGATCATGGGTTGTATTTAATCAAATCCTATTTTCTTAATATTCTCATATTTTGAAGAAAGGTAAATATTATCATGGCATTTTCAAATATTTTACTTTATCACAAGATATGGATGCATATTATGATTTTGAAAAAGGTGCCCAAGAAGGAGACCCTTGTGAGACTTATCTATATTAGATTTTGAAATATAATCTTTCAGCACATACTTGTGGAATTTTAAAAGGATCATTGATTGAAAGTTTCAACTCAAATTTAGTCCGACTATTTTATAAAAATCATGTTTTATCAGATGTTTTGAAATTATATGTCATACAGGATTACTTTACAAAACTATTTTTCTATGAACAGCCATATGACCCAAGTTGTACAAGGTGTATTTAGATGAAGGAAGCAAATGATTTTAAAGGATCTCAAAATTATTGTTGTAATGCGTGGACCTTCTATTTACGCAAGTAGGATGACGATGAAACCATATGGACACCATGATCAAGGTACCCACTCGTTTTTTTTATAAGTAAATAAAATTTCGAGGACGAAATTTCTGAAGGTGGGAATAATGTAACACCCCAAGAATTTGAAAATATATTTATTAAAAAAATTATTAATCACTAAGTCTCTACAAACACCACTTTGTTACAACCTACCCATGTAAACATAATTTTGTCACTTCAATGACGAGAATATCGAAAATTTGTCATATACGGTTATGATCAGTAAGTTAATTGGAGTCCGATAAGAAAAACATGATTTTTTGTGAATAGTAAATTACCTTATGAATAGTACTATGAATAGTAATATGACCCTTATGAATAGTAAATAATAATATTATTTCATTTTCTTAAGACAATAAGATAATGAGATCTTAATTAGTTTTTCAGTGAGAAATAATACTAATTGCACTTTAAGATTGTTATTTTTCGAATTAACTATGAATTTATTTAAAAATTAAATTAATAATATATATAAAATTATCTTTGAAAAATGGATTTCACTTTTTAATTCTACACGTCGAAAAATGGTTAGGATGAATTTTGGGAATTTTTCAGAAACAGTTGATTTTTCAGTGAATAGTTAAAAATACAGTTTTTAGTTTCCGTATGCTTATGACATCATTATTGATGTAATAATGATGTCATTAATCTTGTTGTCTTATGTATAGTTAAATAATATTTGAGGTGTCCCATGTGGCTTATACCATGGGCAAGCCCATGGTTTTGCAAAAATCACTCTTGAGGTGTCCCATGAAAATTATTAAAACAATCCCTCACTTTTTCTATAAATACCAACTCTTCCCTTCATTGAATTCATTCCCAATTCTCACTCAACGATGTTCTGGACTCCTTAACTCCATATTAGTCCTCCCATAGTTTCCTCAAGCCCCCAAGGTCCCAACCTTCATGTTATAAGGGTTACTCTACAAGGTAAGAAAGTTCTCAATTTCTTTCTTCTTCCTTTCAAGTTCTCTTTTATGTGGTATATCATTCTAGTTTCCAAACCATGTTCTTATTTTTCTTCTTATTATTAATCTAATCAATATTATGATTCATTTCAGGATAGTTGATACTTGTACCCTCTATTTTTAATATTTTCTATAACCATGGTGCATAGCTATTAGGCTGCCGAATTTTTATAAGCGATTTCAAAATTATTCTATTATTTTCAATTCTTTATTTATTCATTATCCATCTCTTCTCACCCAAGATAAATGAAATCTATAGAATTTGGTATATTATTGGTTTTCTCATTTTCATGATAAATTCATCTTCAATCTTATTCTTTTCCCCCACTTGTTCGTGGAATAAAAAACATTGTCTATGACATGTCAAATTACCGACATCGTAGACGATGTGATTTCAATTTGCATTAATTCTTTCATGTCTAGTCATGAAACCATTTATATAGTTGAACCAGGTTATAATATATGTGTTATGACTCACCCATGTTTCTGAAATTCTTTTTTACTCATGGTTCTAATTTTTAAGACAAAATGAGGTTGTTATTATCAAAGAACTATTAAAATGGTCTAAACAAACATCATTAATGTTTTAACTAATGAATCATCATCATGGTATATAACACAAAAACATTATAATATCATTTATATCTCCATAATTTCATTAATAATATGTATTAACAACTATGGATGTTTAATCATTTTTCAAATGAACTTCCATTCATGGAAACAAGTAAACGAACCATGAAAACCAAGGAAGAAAATGTTTCCAAAACATGAAAATTGAACCAATTGAACCCACAGAAAGGGCCAGGAATAATCCTAATAAGGTTATACTAAATAAATTAAATGTATATGAGGTTCTGTAAATATTAATTAATGATGATAAATTGGATTATTCAGGTCATTAAAACAAACAAAGAACACACTTGAGCATAAGGTAAGGGTTTCTACCCGAACATCCATTTTCATTATGGTTATTTTTATCGTCTAATTTCCTAGATGAAATTTCTATGTATTGTTATGTAATCATCATAAATTATCATTGAGTATTCTATATATTTACCCCAACCATAATCCTTCATTATTATAAGAATAGTTACCCGTTTTAAAAGAAACTTTAAAAACTGTTTCCAAAATACAAGCCCAATTGTAAGGGATTTCTTATCTCAATTTTCATCCTTTAAGTTAAACATCTATTTCATTGGTTAAATTGTTTCAAGAATATGTTTTAATTTAATTTTATTATTCTATACTTTATATCCACTTATATTTTGTGGATTTCCATCTTTCACACATAAATATTTCTTTGACGTATCCTCACTCTAATGATACAATCTTTGTAAGGGGTTTCTCATCTAACTTTCATTTCTGTGAGGTTTTCATTTTTACAGCGTATTTCTTGTATGTTGTATATGTGTACTTCCGTTTGATATATAATAACATAATTATATTTATATTCATGTTATTAAATGATTCAGTTGATGTTCATTATGTTCTGGTCATATGATTCGACTGATTACAATGTGGTAAGGGACTTTGCTCAGCTGCCGTTTTCGTTGTGACTATCTTTGTAATGTGCACCTAATAATCCTTATGTGTTATACCTACTGCCAATTTGAGATCACTTATCATTTTAAATTATATTTATATTAAATATCCATAAACTCATGTCATGGATATGTTTGTTGTCTAAACCATATACCATTTTACATACGGTGTTCATTTGGAAAGTTATTTTAATTATGGAAATATTGATGAATTTGTATACTCTACTCTAAACGGATATTGAAAGGGAATATTTCTCTTGTATTGAATCAATTTATAAGTAATTTTTTGGACATGAGGTGGAGGTTGGGGCCCTCTATATCCACTTGATGGATCAGTGGGTCTCATGAGACAAAACAGTTTGGTGACAAACCCTTCAAGTTTGTTTCCAAAAATCAGAAGAGTTTATACCCATAGAACTAAACCGTTTTATGGTATTATGGTTTCATGTGCCAGATACATGACTTCCAATTAATAATAATTCTCTTTAATCATTATCAGTTATTATTTTTATCCATGAGATTTTCACTATGACAAAATCTATGGCTGCAGTTTCATTCTTAGTTTATTAATGGCATTAGTTGTTCATTTATTCACTATACCATATTGATTATCTCAGATTTATTATGTCAGATTTATTGTGATTCACTTATTATTGTACTCATTATTCCACAATTTGTAACCCCTAATGAGCGTTTGAGCTCACCCCTTTCATTGTCTGCCTTCGACAGGTGATGAAGAGAAGATATTCTTTTGAGTTCCTAGATGCAGTTTCTAGTTTTTGTTATGTATTGTATTTTGTAACCATTTTTCCCATGTAATTTGAGTTACATAAATGTATCTAGTTTAATCAAGACTACTAAACTAATCGTTCCTTCGGGACTTTCATTCCTTCTAACCATTCCAATATCACAAGTAATGCACTGGCTCTAGCCTAGAGGGGTCGGGGTGTTACATTCTTATGAAAGACTTGGACAATTTTAATTTCAAAATGATTTTTTAAAAGGTAAGGTTGATCCAAATAATTTTATAATAAGTGTTTGATGTGATAAAATAATTATATAAATATATTTTTATTATATGATGTTTTTCTAAATAAATTATTCTGAATGTAATTATTTTTCTAAGCTAATGAAAAGGTAATTTGACATGAGCTTAATGAGAGAACTATGTTTTTTTCCTTGGTTTAAAATTAATCAAAGGAAAATTTAATTTATTAAATAAAGAATGGTATACTAAATAACTTGTAAAAATATTTGGACTGGATTCTAGTAATAGTAATAAAACACCTATGAGTAAAATTTACAAATTGGACCAAGATGAATAAAGTATGTTATTTGATATTAAAATGTATAGAGTCATGATAGACAGTCTATTTTATGTCACTACATCTAGACCGAAAATCATGTCCTCAGTTTTATTATGTGTTAGATTATAGTAAAAACCCTTAAAAATTCACCTTAAAGATATTAAAAGTGTAATTAGATATATCATGGGAATGTACTAGACTGATCTATTCAAATGACTATTATTTTGATTTTCTATCTTACTCTAATTTTGACATTGTAGGCTATAGACTTGATGATAAAATAACTACATGTATGTGTTACTTCTTAGGAAAATGTTTAGTTTCATGAATCACTAAGAAAAACAATTTAGTATCACTATCAATAACTATGGATAAATATGTTGTAACGTCGAGTTTTTGTTCATAATGTGTTTGAATAAAACAATCTGTGTATGATTTCGACATCAGTTTTAAGAAAATTCTTATTTATTGTGATTAATCAAGTGATATTTAAATTTCATAAAACCATATTCAATATTCTATAAATAATCATATTGATTTAATATTTCACTTCTTAAGGGATCATGTAAATAAAAGTGATATATGCTTATAATTTTTTCCTACTGAGAAATAATCAGCTGGGATATTTATAAAACCCTTAGATTTTGTTAAAATTGAGAAGATAAAATTTTTATTGGGTATATTAGAATATTAAAATAAATATAATTATAGTCATTGTTCTTAACATTATTTTTACATATATTCTATAATAGAATAAGTTTTTGTACTTAGGTTAAATGATAATTAGATCATAATGTTTAAAATTTCATTGTTAAACTGTAACAATGTCTTAACTCTAATTTTTTTATTACTATATTTATATGTTTACCATTATAATAAATTTACACTCTGTTAATTTTACATAATTTTTTATGATTAAAAATGGATTTTATTTTCTATTAATTTAATTTTTCATAAAATTCAAAAGGAGGGGATTTTTTGTGGAATGTTTAATAAATGTTTAGTTTTTTAATTTATAATACATAAGTTTTTTAATATTTAATATTGGTGATTTAATATTTAATAGTATTTTTTATAGAATCATTTATATTAACATTTTATTAACATTTTATTTTTATTAAATTCTAAGTTGTTATTAATGAATTAATAATTTTTTTGTATTATTTTCAAGTACATTTTTTTAATTTTATAATTTCATACTTCATCTTATTAAAAAAAATTATTTTAATTTATGTAAGTTAATTTTTTATTAAAAATTTGGCCATCCTTTGTGATAAACTTGGCTATCCCTCAAGTATATAGGGGACCCATTAGGTCATCCGCGTTGGTAAACCCACCAAAGGATGCCCCAAAGGAGGATTTTGTAACTGGTGTGCATAGTGCATACATAATGTCTACCGACCCATGTGAAAGAACCATAGAGTGCACTCATTGGATCATGGGTGGGATAGGTCACCCATTGGGCCATAGGATCATGTGTCTGTTTGTGAAGTGTAAACCGGTGATGATCCCAAATAGCTAGCTTACATAGAGGATTAACACACATTGTTTGATATTCCATTCAATGTCCATAACTAAAAACCAATGTGGGACCCATAGTTTTTATTATTTTTCCTCAAAAATAAAAACTCAGAGATAATCATTTCCATAAAATCAATTATATCTCATCATTTCAATAATTTTTTAATTCCACACACTGTGTTTGAACTCTAGCACACATGTATTTGATTTTCTTCATCTTTTTAGTACATTTAATGTTCTCCAGTTCACCAGAGATATTCATAATATCTTGGATGATTATAATATATTTTAATCTAGCTTTCAGTTTAATATGATTTGGTTTGTATTCTCTTCATTCATATTCTTTCAAGTTTTAATAGTGAGATCTTATTCTACTTTATTAGGATGATTTCTCTGGTTAGAATATTTACCCTCTATTGGTTTCCTGATGAGTCACCAATGAAAAAAAAACAACAAGTTGAGTGAGTCACCGTTAGACATTTCCAATAGGGAGTCATGATCCACTTCAAAATTAAAGCGGTGATTAATTTTACTCACCATTGGAAATCGAATAGTGATTCATTTTTTTCTTCCCACTGGTTGTTATATTTTTATTAATTTTTATATAAAGGATTTTCATAAGGTTTTTAGGCTCCCATAGGTTCTTTTCCTACTTAGATCAGGTGTATAAGACGTTTCCTATAACACCCCATGTTTCCATGATACACTTCCTTTTAAATAATTCAATATATTGCACTATACAGAACAACGAGTTCGATCAAACCAAGACCTATCAAACTAGTCCTTTAAAAAAGTGGATATGAATAGTGTTAACCACATTAAAAAATTTATAATTTTTATTTTTTAAATTATAATTCATTTTTGAAATCAAGATAACAAAATTAGAATAATGTGAAATTTTGGTAATTTTATAAAAAGTTTCAATTTTGGATGAATAGTGGAAATAGTACATTATTGTAGAAGACTGATGTTTTCATTTAAATAATTATTTCACATTAAATTTATTTAAAAGTAATAATAGAGAGATAATACATATATTAGTCCAATTTAGATCATTAAAATCATTTTTATAATAGAATTAGATATAAAAATTTTATTGATCATTTGAAAGTCTCTTTTACCCACCTTTTAACCACTTATGCAGATTAGCATTAAACAGAATTTTACGACTTATGTGAATTTAATTTCAAAAAATGGACTTACATGGTTGTAATAAGTATGAAAAATGTTTTCTAATTGGATCAAAAATATTTTTTGGTGAATAATAAATTTTGAATTTTATTTACCACGATTAAAGGTAAATATGGTAATTAAAGATAAGAAAATATTATAATAATATAAAATTACTGTAAAAATTATCCTAATTTCATTGGATATGTTTTTCAACCAAAATAAGCTATAGTTTGGAAATATTATTCCTTTTAATCCACTCGTGTTAGATTAGGAAATTTATTATATTTTATTTAATGAAGAGTTAAAAATATCATATTCAAATTTTAATAACAATATAATTTTTAATATTAGGTTACTTAAGTTATATGGTAAAATATATATTATTTAGAAATATAAAATAATTTTATACGTAATAGTAATTTATTTATAATTATTAGAGACTAAATAATTACCATTAATTATGACAAAATAGTGAAGTAGAAATTATTTTATTAATAGAAATACAATATAAATGATATTATTAATATTAAAATTAATATATTTTGACTTAATTAATGAAATCCAAAAAATTTATAGATTACATAGACATGTTAGAGTCATAATTTATTTATTTTTTTATGTTATAATATAGGTTTTATATTTTTTAAATAAAAATATTGAGTAGAATCAAAATTGACATAAATGGTACTTTAAAATAATTTTTTTTATTAAATGTTATAAAATTCATAAAAATATAAGGCTCAACCAAATAAATATGATAGTATTTAATATGACATTAAGGATACTATTAGGGTTTTTAGGCAATTTATAGTAACTATTTTTACCCTATAGTATAGAAAGGAAAATAGACATGGTTGGAGTTAAATTGTTTTACTAAGGTTTAAACCCCAAATATAAGACTAATTTTGTGATCTAAACTTGTCAAAAAATCATTGGTTGTGAGGATTTATACCCACTCTCATCTTATCCTCGAAATAAATCACATTCAAGCTATTTGAAACTAAAAAAATTATTATAAATTAATAGTTCTGGAGTTTCCAAAATTGCCCATCCCCTCTATTATAAAAGGGAACTTCTCATTCTATTTTATTCACACCAATTAGCTAAAACACAGCCACTTATACAAAGAAATTCTCTAACATCATCCTAGATGTCCTAATTTGGGAATAAACCCATCCTAAAGAGTCCTTTTGTTTAAATCAAATAAATATACACGAAAATTAGGTAATTGTTTTATCAACACTTTCAAAGTTATTTTCTTTTTATACTTCCTCTTCCAATGTTTTTTCATAATCAAATAACATATATAGTATCATGTACATGTATAGATGTTATTATAATTATGGAACAACCATATTACTCTATTTATCCATCCAACGAATAATAATATCACCATGCGTACGTATGTACAGTTTACTGTATGCACGTCATGGTGTAAATTATTAGTCAACACTACATTATTTGGATGGGTATAAGGACAATTTTATTGGATATAAATAATTAATATAACATGATATTTATTTTTTATAATTAATATACCATCCAATTGAAATCCTTTTAACCATTAATGTAATGATACCGTCACTCGTGCGTACATATGACCTACCATCTCCACAATGTGGTGAGATTAATTCTCCATGTTAACCATTCAAGAATGATTATAAAATTTATATTATGAGTAAAAATAATAATAATTAACTTAAAATCATTCTATATATCATTAAAATACATCTTATTCATAAAAAAACATTACTTACCCAACAAAACATTCATATGAAAATGAAGTAGTTAACACCTAAAACAATGGTAATACTAAACTGTTATTAACAAAATGATATAATAGGATCATATATGATATAATAAATATATATATGGTCCTATTATAATTTAATAACATGTCATAACCATTAGAAAAGAGGATAACACACCCATGACTAATATAAAGTATAATGTGATGGTTAATTTCACAATATCATTATTATCTGAATTTGTTTATACATAAGTATCTATTAGGACCCATATATAATCCATGTCTATGTTTCATAAAAATGTATTTCAAAATATTATCGAAAATTTTTTAAATTCATTTTTACCCATTTTTTACTTTTTATAAATCATTTTGAAAGGAATATTTTCATCATTTTCCAGATGATGTACTTTATGACCTTTTTGAGAAATTAAGGAAAGAATGATTATTTAACTTATATGGAATGAGCAGTTATTCTGCCATGATGATGCCCTAATATTTCAAAGATCACATTACAAGGTTGCATGTTTGTTTTTAAAATAAATGTTTTATTTTATAATTATGCAACTATTAAATAATTTCAAAGTAAAAAGGGTTATTTCTCTAAAATATTTTTAATGATTTTGTATGATTATTTTTTCTATATCAACATACTTTATTAGATTTTTTTCTTAATTGGTTTTGATTTATTATGATACAATATTTTATATTTTAACGAATGGTTTATGAAATTTTTTACTATGGATGTGATATTTTTATACCATTCATGTTTCATGGTTTAAGTATTCACATTTCATATGCTAGTTTTAATACAAATGTTTATGTGGGATATGCTTTACCATTTTCTTATAAGGAATGCATTGGACATAGTAAGTGATCAGTTGGGGAAAGGGTAATGAAAAAGCTACAGGTTTGGGACTAGTTAATAAAATCCCCTCAATGCATCAATATTTCTCATGAGACAAACTATTTTGGGTTTTGACTAATGTCTTACCCGCATAAGTATAGTCTTTTCATGAGGCCTTGAAAATGTGATTATGATTTCTGGAATTATGCATTCCATCATTATGAGATCATTTAAGTATAAAAAATATAATTATTCGAATAGTATAATATCAATGTGAAAATATAAATATAATTATTTTATTAATTCTTGCTATATTATGCTCAATATTGTGCCTAAAATTCTAATATTTCAGTTTTATCCGTTCATTAAAAGTTTTTGTTTATTTATAAAATATTCTTGTATATTTTTTACCCTTACTAAGTATCTAATATCACCCATTTCTAATGTTTTATTTTTTCTAGGATGAGAATAAGTATATTATGCTTGACCTAGAGGGACATTTTAAGGAGTAAGAGTGTTTTAAAATGATATACTATGTTTTTTTCATTTCCTGAGAAAATGTAAAACTTATGTTTGTATCTAGTTTTTTTAAGGCTAATAAACTGATTGGTCTTTCAGGATTTTATTTCATGTTATTAAGATAATTTAATAAAATAATGCATCGAATCTTGGTAACTGGGGTCACGACGTTACAGTTTGTATCTAAGGTAGTTTAATAAAAACCCAAGTGACTTGATTTAGAAAAACCATCAATAGGGAACATTACACTAATATCGACATTGAGGATAATTATATAATAATATTATAGAATTTTGGTAAAATAGAGATTCTGTGGGTATTCCTAGAAAATAAATCCATGTATGGATACTATAATTGGATGTGGTTCTGGAACACATGTAGCTAGGAGAAATAACTTTAACGAGGTGTTTTGGGATTGAATCAAGTTAACCTGGTACACGACAACAAGCCTTACCATGCACGTGGATTATCATTACTAGAGGATATGCTTAGGATAATGCACATTTTTATTTATAAACCATTCAAAAGGATTTAAATGTAAATATGCCCCCATAGAAACCATTTTTAGGATTATGAGATTAGATATGCATAAAAGTTTCATTTTATGTGAATTATTTTACTATTTTGGAATTATTCATTATGATTCATAACATAATATTGTATATTACATTATATAGAAATGGAACCTAGTAGAAGGAATGGAAACCATATTAAGGCACATAATACATATACGTATTTTGATCATATTCAAGTAAATGACAGTGGTGATGGTTATACAACTAGCGTTGAACAACTAATAACAATACTGGGAAAACTATCTAAGGATATGTACAATAACCATACCCATATATACCACAATGATTCATAAAATGGAGGATCAATGTTAGAACCCCTCTTGAGACAACAACATCTAACATTCAATGGGACAAAAAAATAATTTCTAGCTGAGCAATGGATAAGTTTCTTAGAGAAAATATTTCCTTCTTTGGGGAGTAACAAAAGCGAAACAGTTTTCATCGCAATTATTTATATCTCTGAGGATATGGATAAATAAAGGTTATTAATTCAAAATATGGATAAGGATGAAGAAATATAAAATATAGAATGCAGGGAGTTTATATAACTTTTCTTAGAAAAAAACTTTCCTCATGATCTACGAGCGGATATTGAGAGACAATGTTTAAGTATGAGGTAGAAGGAGGATAAAAATGATTCAATGTTTGAAGCTAAATTCCCATGGTTATAAAGGTATACTGTAGAATACATAGGTAACTGATGATGTAAGACTGATCGATTCTTTAATGGGTTAAAATCATTCCTCCTACGGTCCTTGGTCTCACAATATTTCTCATCGTACAAAAATATAGTCTCATGTGATATCATGACAGAAATAGAATTCTCTAAGTCTTATGAATTTAATGGAAATCAATAGAAGATGAAAAATTATGAATACTCTAGAAAAAAAAACAAGGGGAAGAAGGGAAAAGATGACATTCCATCAAAATGATATTATTGGAAAAAGCACCTGAGTACTTCTTAAAGGGAATTGAAGTTTGTTTCAAGTGTTTAGAATTTGGCCATCAAGCTCATGCTTTCCTAGGGAAGAAAGAAGATACAAATTTTTAATGAAAAAATGTAAATGGATGAGACATTAGGAAAATTATTTTCCTAATTTCCAAAGAAATTTTCCTCAAAAAATGCCAAGGGAGAAAGGACAAACATTTGTGATCACAATATATAAGGTTAAAACTATTAATGATGTTGTGGAAAGTACTATAATCATTCCCAAAATTTAGAAAAATCTTAATTTTATTTTGGATAACCACATTCCTTTTTATATTCCCAGTTTTATTTAAAAATTATATATTTCCAATTTTCTTTAACAAGAGAGTTGTCAGTCAGAACCACCAATCGATGTTTCATTCCAACTAATATGTGTCAGGTTGTTCCCATAATGGAATATTAACATGATTTATCTATTGAATATAATATTATACCTATGGTTGACCTTGATATAATCCTTAGTATATATTGCCTATCAAAATAAGATGCAAAAATTTATTTGAAGAAGTTAGAAGTTATGATTTTTTTGGAAATATGTAGAATACATTATATTTAGAGCATAAAATTCATCATTTGATTCTTATCTAGATCAAACCTAGTAGATCTTCTGAATGAAATTCTTGTGGAGGAAATGAAAGAATCATCCAAGGTTAAAGAATAAAATATTCAAAATAAGGATGTACCCATTGTATAAAAATACATTAATGTATTTCTATATGATTTACCTGAACATCCTCTGAAGCACAAGGTCAATTTTTCTATTGATTTAATCCTTGTTGGAAGGACAATATCAAAGAATCCCTATAGAATGGATAATGTGGAATTAGTAGAGGTGAATAAGTAACTAGAGGATTTTAGTAATAAGGGATTTATTTGACATTGTGTTTCTCCATTGGGATCCCCAATTCTTTTTGTAAAGAAGAAAGATATATCAATGATACTGTGCAATTACTATAGAGAAATCATTATTATCACTATAAATAACAAGTATCCGCTTGCTCGCATCGATGATTTGTTTTATCAACTTCATTGAGCTCAATATTTTTTTTAAGATTGTCCTTATCTTTTCATATCATCAATTGTTTGTAAAGAAGGATATATTTCGGAGGCAGCTTTTCGAACAAGGTAAGGTCATTACAAAGTTACAGTAATGCCATTTAGATTGACTAATAAACCCTCTATTTTCAAGGGTCTATGGAACAACATGTTCAAGGAATATCATGATGATTTTTTCATAGTATATATTGATGATATATTTGTATAATCAACAAGATATGAAGACCATGTGATCCACTTTTAGATTGTTCTGAAGACTCTAAAATGAAATGATCTATATGGGAAGTTTCAAAAGTGTGAATTTTGGATTCATGATTTTTTTTCTTGGTCATATTGTCTCAAATGATGGAATCTATGTTGATCCTACAATTATAATTGCAATCCATTAATAGACAACATAGAAAATTATAACTGAGGTATGCAGGTTTATTTGTTTAGTAGGTAACTATCACCGTTTTGTCTAGAATTTCACCCAATTGGAAAATCAATTAACTAATATCACATGTAAATGGTATAAATTTGTTTGAAAAAATGTGTGTGAATAATGTTTTGAAGAATTAAGGAGAATATTTTTCAATGCTCTTATATTGAATTTACCATCTCAAAGTGATGGGTTTGTGATTTATAGTGATGTATCAAGGAAAGACTCAGTTGTTTCCTTATGTAAAATAGTAGAGTTATTTCTTATACATCATGGAAATTAAAATTAATGAAGAAAACTACCCAACTCATGATCTTGAGTTATATGAAGTAATCATATCTCTAAAGATATGGACAGTCTATCTCTACGGTGAATGATGTGAGATATATATTGATCACAAGAGTTTGAAATAAATTTTATCTCAAAAGGAACACAACATGAGATGAAAGAGGTGGCTTTAGTTACTCAAGTATTTTCATTAAAAAATATAATACCACCTAGGGAATGAAATTAAGGTGGAGGATGATTTAAGCAAGAAGGACAACTGAATTTTAAACAAGTTGAGAGTTTAAATGGATCCTATTTTAATGGATATAGTAAATATAGATATGGAAATTATAATGAAAGGTGAAACATCACTACTTTTTTAAATTATTCCCATACCATATTTATTAGAAAGTTTAAAAAGTTCTCAATCTAATGTTGAGGAGTTTAAAAAGAAAACTAATGCTGTGAATGATGGGTGATTGATTGAATTTTTATTTAAAGATGAAATTTTGAAATGTTTCAAGAGGTTTTTTGTTCCTGCTATACCTGGGCTAAAAAATTAATTATTTGATGATTCTCATAGATCAATTTCTCTATACACTCTAGTATCACTAATATGTATAGATATTTGAAGGAAAATATTTGTGGGACAAAATGAAGAGGGAAATTGCTGATTCTATGCCATGATTTTTGGTTTGTCAATCAGTGATGGCTGGGATACAACATCTTAAAGGAGTCATGCAACCTCTTACTATACCTGTGTGGAAATGGGATGATATTATAATGGAATTTATCATGGAACTACCAAAGACTCCTGGAAGAAATGATAGAATTTGGTTTATTATTGATCATCTGGCCAAATCAACACATTTTATTACTATAAGTTAAGATTTAAAACTTGAATTTTAAGAAAGAATTTAGATTAATGAGGTTTTATGACATCATGGTGTACCCCAATTGATTTTTTCTGACTGTGATCCCAGTTTTACATCAAGATTTAAGAAAATTATTCAGAAATTCCTAGATACTGAGATTCATTCAAACTATGCATACCACCTTAAAACTGATGGACAACCAGAAAGGTATATTCAAACATTAAGAGATATGTTGAGTTCTTTGTCACTTGAATTTCAAGGTATTTGGGATCTTTATTTACCTATGATATAATTTTCCTATAACAATATCTTCCATTATAGTTTTCAAATAGCAGCATATGAAGTGTTATATAGAAAGAGATATCGTACATCGACTTGTTGGGATGATGGTGGTGAAGGAAAACTCATAGGCCCAGGACATTTTGAGGAAATAATAGAAAAGAAAAAAATAATTCCAATATATATCAAAACATCTCAAAGTAGGCAAAAGGGCTATGATTATAACAAAAAAAAGGTTTTGTAATTTCAAGCAGGATACCATGTTTTCATGAAGGTATCTACATGGAAGGGTGTTATAAGATTCTATAATAAGAGTAAATTAAGTCCCAAATACATCAGGCCTTTTGAAATTCTGGAAAAAATTGGACTTTTAACATACCATTGAGAAATTCCACCAAGTCTCTCTAAAGTTCATGATGTGTTCCACATATCACTATTAAGGAAATACTTATTAGAACCAACACATGTAATCACCTATGAAGAGATAGAATTGGATCCCAATATATCTTATCTTGAAGATCCTCTCAATATTCTTGATACCAGAGAACATGTCTTGAGAAATCAGACAACTCCTTAGGTAATATATTTTTCGAGAAACCATAAAATGGAAGGGGCGATGTGGGAACTTGAATAACTTATGATGACTAACCACCCGAATCATTTCATAAAGTGATATTCAAGAAATTTCAAGGATGAACTTACTTTAATGAGGGAAGAATGTAACACCCCATGTTTCCAAGGTATGCTTTCTTTTAAAGAATTTAATTGCTTTCACTATACAAAACAACGAGTTTGACTGCACCATGTCCTATCAAACTAACCATTTAAAAAGAAGTTATGTATAGTGTTAACCACATTAAGAAATTTATAAATTTTATTTTTTAAATTAGACTTTTTTTAAAATTTAGAATATCAAAATTAGCTTAGGATAAATTTTTTGTAATTTTATGAAATGTTTCAATTTTTTATAAAAACTAGAAAAATTTGGCATTATTGTTAAAAAACAAAATATTCATATAAATAATTATTTTAAATTAAATTTATTTAAATGTAAATATAGATAAATAATACATAAATTAGTCATGTTTAGTTCATTGAAATAATTTTTATAATAGAATTATATATATCAATTTTATTGAAATTTTTAAAGTCTATTTTACTCACCATTTAACCACATCTATAGATTTAAATTAAACGTAATTTTACTACTTATGTAAATGGAATTTCTGAAAAAAAACATAAATGGTAGTGATCAGTATAAAAAATTTGTTCTAATTGGTTCAAAAATAATTTTTAGTGAATAACAACTTTTTAATTTTATTGACCATGAATAAAGGTAAATAGCGTAATTAAAGGTAAAAATAATATTATAATAAATTTTTTTTTTCATAACACCTTTCTTAATATCCTTGGATAGGTCTGTATTTAAAAAAATAAACCATTGTTATAAAATATTGTCCTTTTTAATCCACTTGTGCTAGATTAGGACATTTATAATATTTTATTTAAAGAAGAGTTAAAAATGGCGTATTCAAATTTTTATAACTATATCATTTTTAATATTAGATAATATAAGTAATATGATCAACTATAAATATTATTTCCAAAACTAAAATTAATATTTACATCATAGTAATTTTAGAGATTAAATAATTACCATTAATGCTGACACTATAATGAAATATAAATTATTTTATTAATAGAAATACCAGATGAATGATATTAAAAGTAATAAACTAAATATTGTTTGACTTAATTAATTACATCTAACTATATTATAAATAACATATAATTTTATTTGACATTTTGGATGTATTGGTTCAAAGGTATCATATTGGTTGATATTTTTAGAAATGAAAATAATGAATAGTATCAAAATTGACAAAAATGATACTTTAAAAGAAATAATATTTTAATAAATGTAATAAAATTAAAAAAAAATATAAGGCTTGTCCAAATAACTAGGATAGTGTTAAATATATCTTAAATGATCCAATTAAATAACAAAGTAACTACTACCAGGACAATTGGAGGATGATACACTTCACTAGCATAACTTGTGGAAAGGGAACATGCCCCTTCTAAGTTCACCAACCCAAGTACCTGAGATTCCCATAATGATTGAACAATAAAAATAGCCACAAAATTGTAAAGTGAACATCACAAGGTAATTATAGAGTTAAAATAGTAATATAAAACTAGTCAAAAACCACGAGAATATCCAAAATGATACAAAAAATCCTTTTAATATTTTTTTATAAATCCACTTTGAATCTTTTTGAAAAAACAAGATTAAGGATCACATTTAAAACCCCATGATTCCGTTTTTACTCTTATAATCATATAAAAACAGACACACATATATATATTCGTACATAAATATTCCATCTATTTAAAACATTCACATATTCCCATGTGAATTCAGACACACACACAAACACAGATATATATATATATATATATATGTGTGTGTGTGTGTGTGTGTGTGTGTATATATATATATATACGTATAACCATGTATATGGGTATAACCATCCAAGATGAAAAAATATATTTGTAAGACTCAAACATTTAATTGAAAAAAAATCATGATATAATATATTAATACTCGTAATTTTGAGTATTTATATAAATTAAATGTTAGATGAAAAATTTAATTAAAAGTTTAATTTAATGATTCAAAAAACCCTTTGAAAATCCACATAAATAATTCCGAAGGTCCATTATATATTTTTTTAAACATACATCATGCGAAATCAATTGAACTAATTTCTACAAATATTGTAATGTTTATAAATCACCTGAATTGAAATTAAAATCATGAATATAATGTTTTTTTCAAATATAACTTATATATATAAGTATTATCATTTGAAACTAAAAAAGATATTAAAACTCAAATAAGAAAGGTTCTGTAATTTATAAAACCAAAATGAGGGGAAACGTACCCATAATCAAATAAGGAGTCATAAACTTCACTAAGCATAATGATAAACCCCAGTTGTATGGGAATAAATACCCTTATAAGACCAAACCAACCCCTATAAACAACATCCACAATATACTTACATGAATCTCACATCTATGTTTTGGATGGGACAAAGTGAATCAGAGAGAGAGATGATAAATGATATAGGGATGAGGAGGAAGGAAGGAAACCCTATACTGAGGAGACTCAAACCATAAATCAAGAGGATAGAGGATGTATTGAATGGATAAGTGGATGGGGGAATTAATACAAGAATCCTCATTATTTTATGGGTAATAACTAAAATTTGGGAGTGGTAGGAAATCATTTTTGGTTTAAAAATATATTAAATAAAAACATTAATGTTTTGAGAACTATAAATTGGTAAAACACATAGTTTATCAAACCATGTGCCTATCATACACCACCTACTAGAATACCTAGAGTTATCAACATGGTCATTGTGTGTAACACCTCAATATTTTAGGAAATTAATATTTCACATAAAATTAATTTCTTTGTTAGATTGCATTACATGTTACACCTAGTTTTAACGAGCTGTGACAAACCTTCAATATTATTATTTTAAAAAACCCAAAATTAAAATTAGAGGTGTGAATATTAATAAATATTTTTTAAATAATAATTTTAAGGGTTTAATAAAAAGAAAAAATATTAATAAATAGTAATTAATTTATAGAAAAGTCTTTATTTATTTTGAAAATACTATTTTATCAAAAACAATATTGTACAAAATTTTGTGATCATATTATAAAATTTATTATTATAATTTTAGTATATATTTGACAAAATATAATTTATTTCTTAAATATATATGTCAAAACATTTCTCAGGTAGAATTTTTGTGATTTTTTTGAAAATATTATTTTTTTATGAATATTAAAAAATAATGATTTTTGTTTTATATTGATTTTTAATTAAAACCATTTAAATATAAATTTTATTTAAATATGGATTTAAAAGTAAAATTACATCAATAATATATCCATTAATCTAGTTTTGTTCATTGGATTCAATTTCATATTGAATGTTGATATAAAAACATTTTAAAATTTGGAATCTTTTCTGTTTGGAAAACATCTTTATCCTCGCATCTATGTGATTAATGTTAAATTAAAATTTTCCACTTGTGTGAAAGGAATTTAGATAAATGGGTTCCTTGTTTTCAATTAGAATAATTTTTTTAATAATAATTTCAACTTATTGTTTTACAATAATTAATATTAAAAATAAAAAAAAATCAATTACTGTAGTTAATGTGAAAATTTGATTACCGGGGGATTAAACTAAAATGATTAGGCATAAATTTAAGTATATAATTTACCAAAAAACATTGGATAGAAATATTACAACATTATCTCATATATGGTCGATAATGAACCCTTTTGGATCCTTTTGGTGTTTAAAAAACATGTTTACACATTTTTCATTTCAAAAATCACTAGTGTGCCACATACCTCACTTTGAAAGGCCACCCCTCTCATTCCATATTCACACATAAAAACCCATTTGGTTTGGAAAAAAACCAACCCCCCATAACTTCTTAAATTCCCTCAAATCCTCCGATATTACTTATCTTGATCATAAATTCAACTTATGAAGGCTTTTAGTGCAAACCGAAGGAGGTCACCCAAAGAAGAGGTAACATTCTTCAATGAGTTTTTTATTTTATTTCCTCTTAAAAATATTCAAAATATTTTTAAAAATGATAATATACTAATTTAATTATCTTTCATATAATAATTTTTTATTATATTTTTCACATTACCTAAATCAATATCATCTTCCTAAAATGGGAAATGACAACATCATTATGTGTAAAGTAGACTACCTCCTTGCGAACTGATCTGACAGGTTCTTCATAAATACCTATCAATGTTGGGTATGATGATAGATAATATATATATATATATATATATTTCTAACCTAAATATACTTCTTTAATTATTATATCATATATAAATTCTTACTTTCCATTATATGTGGGATACAACAACATCGTTCGTGTGTACGACAGACTACAACCTCACAAAGCGATGTGATTTATTTTTCACTAATGCTTTGAATGGAGGATTATTAGGGTAAATTTAATGTATATATGTGATATATATGAAAAAATGTCTGTGGTATAGAAATATATTATTTACCATTCTTTTATTTTATTCCTGTAGAAAATGGAAACAGTGTTCACGTATACATACGATCTACCGTTTCTATAAATGATGCATTTAATTTTCTATCAATAAATTTTATGGATTAATATAAATACATATTGAATATATATGGTATTTAAATAATTTTTAAATTTATATAGATTATATAACCATGATCAATGTAATAGAACCAAAAATAAGAAAATAAAAAAAATATACATGCCAAACAAAGCAGTTATTACCCGTAACATGATTTTATTAAGGAATTGGTAATAAATGAGTATTAATATGTCCTAAGTAAATGATATATGGTATGATATATATATATAATTATGGATCTTTAACATTTTTATAATCAAATTATATTTATTATATAAGAGTTTCGAATGTGATCTAAGAATGTTGAGGCTTATGGTAAGATATTTTCGTCATACTTTTTACTTATATGAGACACATTCCACATTCACCACCCATTTCATTTATGTGGTTTATATAATATAAATGAATGTATATTATTATTATTATAAAAATTATTTTTATTAACATATCTATTTGATGGTATATCTTTTATACGGATTCTGATTAGTTTTTACCAAAGTGGTAATGGTTATGATAACATCCCATAGTTTATTGAGATTATTTTTGTTTTTCATATAATGAGGATATCATATGATACATATCACAAAGAATCATTAATTTTATTATAATCTAGTTATTTCATTAGAACAACTATTTTCCATTATTTTTCCCTCTTTATATAGTCAAATTTTCCAAATAATGTTTTAAGATGAACCGACTTTATTTCTATTTTTAGTATGAATCCCATTATCTTCCATATACATATTTTGTATAAATATTTTCATAAAATTGTTTTAAAATTACAGGAATTATTTTTTAAATAATTTTAACTACGTTTTAATTTGTTTAAAGTGTTTTAAAATTAATCTTCATGTCATTTTCAAAACAAGTGTCCTTTTGATTCTACCAAAAATTGTTAAAGGAATATTTATTTTAACAAGTACAAAATTTTAAACCTTATAGACACTAAACGTTTTAAATATTTCTGCATAGGCTTTGAATGTTAATTTAAAATAAAATTATTTTAACTATTTTTTATGTTTTAAACTTTTATTTTCAAATTAGAAAGTTTTTTCCCTCAAGAAATGTTCCATGTGATTTTTAAAAATGATTTTTTATCTAATATGACACCCTTTGATGTTACTTAATATTTATTGGCGATATGATCCAATGATAACATATTTTTTATATCTCTTGATGGTTTATGATTATGATTACAAGATATTTATGAAACCCATTTCTTTCTATAGCTTAAACTTTATTGAAATATTAAAGAAACTTGACCCCCTTTCACTGATTATGATATGATAAATGTTTTAAGATCTTATGGCACAAAGATTTATATATTATGTAATGGGTGGGACCTATGTATACCGCTAATTCATTGGTAACATATGGATAATTAATGAGAAAATTTGATATTCTTGAAACTAATTATGTGTTTACAATTTTATGTGTGAACTTGATGACATGTTCACAATGTTATGTATAAACTGAATTACATGTTCATAGTGTTGTGCGGGGATATGAATTTCATTTCCATACGGTTATGCTTGAACCTGGTTTCTTGTCCAAAAGGTTATGTGAGGGAGCATTTTAATGTACTTAACTTAATGAGAGAAACTATTTCTATTTTTAAATGTTAATAATGTTATAAACAAATGTGTATTCCACAAATCTACGTCTTATGCCAATGTTAGGTTCTCATGACTCATGTTATTTGATTCCATTATGATCTAGGTCTTATGAAATATTAATATTTATTCCATGATATAATATTTTGACCTTTGAAATACATGGTATGGTTTTCGTATGTTAAAATAATGTTATCATATTCTTATTATCACATTATTCTTATATATATACACCATGTTTACCCTTATTGAGCATCTAAGATAACCTTTTCTTATGTTTCCTTCAGAGTTTATGAATAAAGGTTTTAAGTAGGATATGGTTTTGATGTGTATAAAGGGAAATATCTTTATAAAATATATTGAATATCCTTCACTAAATAAGAAGATTTTCTACCTAGTATTCAATAGAACTAAATTATTATGGTCCTTGGCAAAGAAATTGTGAAATGTAAAGAATATTCATGTATTAAGATGGGATATCAATGTATGAGAAGTTCAGGTCTCTACAACTAAAATCTTTGGAATGTATTAGTTATCTTAATTAAATATAGATGAGAAAATTTTAATTAGATCAAAAATTATATGTATAAGGATGAGTTAAAGGGTATGAAAATTTATTGGAATTTTGGTAAAGAATATAGTGAGTGGTTTCCAAGAAATTATAGCCTTTTTTGGATACTACAAGTGGATATGGATCTGGAACATAGGTACCTTGAGGTAATAATTATGAAAAGGGAACATTGTGGTTGAATCAATCTCTATATGGTGCAGGACAATAGGGCTTTTGTACACTTGGCTTGACACTCCTATGGGATGCACTTTATAAGTTCACAAAATATTTATGGACCATCATTAAGGATTTAAATAGTTAGTGAATATGAAGGGTATATGGTAAAATTAATGTTTAATATACTAAAAGAAATAAGGATTCATGATTTAAGCATCATATAAGTGATTTTTTCATGATTATTTGGTTCCCCACTAGGCTTACTTTCACTTACACTATCATTTTTTGTTTTAATAAATTTATAGAACTTGAAGAAACCATGTTAATGCTAAGTGAAATAGAGAATGAAATGATTTTCCTCTGGATTAAACAAAATTTATGGTATATGGAATGAAAAGTATCATTTCCTTAGTCACAAAACCTTTTAAATATTTGAATCATGATAAAAATCCAAAAAATCAAGAGAGGGAACTATATTCTATTGAGTCCTTAATAAGGAAACATACCCATTATTTTAGTGGTTGAACAAATATACTAGTCACTAGATAAAATATCAATAACACTGAGAAGATATTTTCCTATCTCTAGTATTTTTCACTTAAAATATTTAGTTTGGGTTTATACCATTTATAAGGTTAGGCAGATCAATGATAGACTCTTATTAATAATATGAGACCATAAGAAGAAATTGGCTCCATAAAGTGGGATGAGTTTAAGATCTTATTTTTCATTAAGTACTTTACTTTTATTCTTCATATAAAAATGGAGATCGAATTTATCAATATTAATAATATTTATGATGAATATTTTGGTACCTATGAAGAAAATTCTACAATACTTGTGATGTAATCTTCTGGTATTATAATTGGTCCTGAAAGTAAGTTTGATTTATTTCTTAATGTATTAAAACCAAATATGTGAAGGGATTTATCCTTAATGGATATTTGTGGCTATGAAGAAAAATGTTGACATGCACTAAAAGTTGAAATGGATGATGGAAACCCTCTTGGTATAGGTGAAAAGAAAATGTGGATAGGTTCCCATGGAAGTTCCAATGATATGTCACATAGAAGGAAGAAAATGTTTCAATCTCTTACATGAAAAAAATGTCTAAAGTAGCACTTTGGTGAGTTCATTAAAGGAATAAGAAGTTGTTTCATGTGTGGGAAGCCTAATCATCAAGATAAATAATGTAGAAGTTGTTTAATAAATCTAGTAAATGGAATGAATGGAGAGAGATCTCAACATAATGCATCACCCAAAATTTAGTGTTTCAAATTATTGGAGTTTGGTAATTATGCTAGAAAGTTTTCAAATTCGAATGCTAATGATGGTGATCAATGCTATAAACCTATTAAACCATTTTGAAAAATTAAAATCTCTTATGATAACTATTTTTGATGAGGGGTGGGAGGATAATGTGGTGAAAATAAAACTTACCATCCAGTCTAGAACTTCTAATGACTTATTCAAGAATGGATCAACAATTTATTCATATATTAAGAGTTTTTAAGGGAATAAATATTCCACCCAAGTGATTATATTTATGATTAGTAGTGAAGACCCATAATGTTATGATGATCACATCTCAATAATATGATTTATATCTGGTTTATGTCTATGAGAATGTGATTCCTAAAAATATTATCCTTTTTACATTTGTTAAATTTGATGTTATCTTTGGAATGGTTGTTTTTTATCTATATAAATCCCAAATTAATTACCGATGAGGGGAAGTCATGTTTGATATTCCAAACAAACCTATGATCATATAAAATTCCAATGATATATATGAAAACCAGTTGGAAATCACATGCATTGTGTGGGTTTTGATTCCTATTCAGAAAGAGAATTTTTCTCAGATGGTTGGGTAGAAACTCAACATCGATTATACACCCACTATGTGGGATATTTTTTCTGTATTTCTATAATATTTCCCTATTATTATACTAAAATGTAACAATTTTTTATCAGTATAACTCATACTTTGTGACATTACCTTTTCAAATACTCCCAATAAAATGGACCAAATTGAGTAGTAGGAATCAAAGAAAAAAATCATAGAGAACCCTAAAAAGGGATTCATTCATCCAAGTGTGACACATTAGGGTAAACCTGTTATGTTTTTTAAAAATAAATATGGATTGATGAAACTCTACATTGATTATAGAGGTTTTAATAAGATCATGATCAGGAAAAAGTACCATCTACCCCATATTGATGACCTTTTTGATCAATTGTATAGATCTGAATACTTTTTCAAGATTGAACATTATTGTAGATATAATCAATTGAGCTTAAAGATAAAGGATATAAAAAATAATTTTTTTAAAAAATTATTAAAATAATGAGTATATAGTGACACTATTTGGTCATATTTATTAACATATTATCTTCATATGTTTAATAAATACAGTGTTTAGAGAGTAACTTAATTAGTTATTATAGTATTTATATATGACATTCTAATTTTTCAAAGATAAAGGAAGATCAAAATGATCACTTGATAATTGTACTAAAGACATAAATGAAGGATAAATAGTATGAAAACTATATAATGTGTTACTTTTATCTTAAAAGGGTTTTATTTTTGGGTCATATAATGTCATGAAAGGGTATATCAGTGGATCTATCAATGACAAATTTTATTTAACATTGGACCAGACTAACCACAATGAATTAGATCCACAATTTTACTAGTTTAGTTTGATATTATTGATGGTTTATAGAGAATTTATCATGACTATCTAATCCAATGTCCAATTTAACTTATAAGGGATCCAAGTATCTATACACATAATAATGTGTAGAAAATTTCAAGGAACTGAAAAGAAGATTAGTCAACTCACCTAAGAAAACATTGCCCTATAGTGAGTAGGAGTTTGTAATATATATTCATACATCCAAGAATGGTTTGGGATGTGTTCTTATATAGAATGACTTATTTATAAATTATTCCTCACAATAATTAAGGGTTCATGAGAAAAATATTTCAAATCATGATTTATACTTAGTCTTAGTAATTTTTTCATTAAATATACAAAGGAATTATTTTAATGGGGAAAGTTTCAAATATATAACTATATAAAAATGTTCAAATATTGATTCACTCCAAAGGAGTTGATTATGTGCCAAAGAATATGGTTGGAGTAGATGAAAGATTATGAATTCTTAATACATTACCTCCCTAGGAAAGTAAAAAAGGCGGACACTTCTTTGCGTTGAAATGGTCATGCTAGATTATCTATGATGAGGATCCTAAAATATCAAATATTTTGGATTCTTAATGGATGGATATGTAAATCCTGATAGTGGGGGAGAAATATTATCATTCTGAATTAAATATTTTACCATCTATCCAAGTAAATATTATAGAGGAACATAAGGAATATGTATTGTTTTAAATGAAGGTTAAACATATTCCTGAGTTTAACCTTGTTCATGGTGGAATAATAATGTAAAATAATTATGTATTTGTTATATCCATAACTAATTTGATGAAGGAGCTATTAGAATATTCTTATAGTTATTTATTCTCAATTCATTATAGGATTACAAAGATGTATAGAGATTAGAATGAATATTTCTTACATGATGTATTAAAGAGAGATATTATAATTTTTTTATCATGTTGTTTGATATGTCTATAAGTTAATTCTGAGAGACAAAATGTAAGGGGTTTTCACAACCCTTACCCATACTAGAGGAGAAGTGGGAAAAAAATATCCATGTATTTTGATTTTGGGTTCCGTAAAACATCTAAAGGGAATAATACTTTTTCTGTTATAATCAATATCTTTAAAAATTCATCACCTATCATCAGCATTAGAGAATAGTTTTGTCTTGATTCAGTTTCAAGAATATACATTAAGGAGGTATTAATATTATATGGAGTACCATATTCTATTATATTTGATTAGGATATGAGGTTTTCCTCAACGTTCTAGAGAAGTATTCAAGAAGTTCTGGATTAAGAGTTATGTTTTTGTAGTGCATATCATCCTCCAATATATGGAAAATATGTGTGAATAATTCAAACCCTAAAGGATATATTAATATTTTTCTATGAATTTCAATGGGGTTTTGGATCAACACCTTCCTCTTGTTAAGTGTTCATAAAAAAATATCTTTCACTCAACAATTTACATAAAACCTTATACATATCTCTATGGAAAGAAGTTTAGAACTCCATCTTGATGGGATGAAGTCATAGAAATAAATCAATTGGGACCTGAGATAGCTAAGGAAATGGAAAATAATGTTAAATCCATTCAACAATTCATAACCACTCCACAATGTTTATAGAAAAATTATGCTGACAATAATCGATCTGATAGGGAAATTGAAGTTAATGACAATGTGTTTCTAAGAATTTATCCTTGGGAGTAGGTTGTGATATTCAAGAGGAAAGGGAAACTAAACCCTGGGTATATTCGTACCTTTGAAATTTTTTCATTGTATCGAGATGTTAGCCTATCAGTTGGTGCTTCCACAAAACATATCACAGGTTCACAACCTGTTCCATGTATCTCTCATGAGCAGGTACAAACTTGATACATAACATATACCATTATTATAAGTCATACCATTGGAGGATGATAATTTTTATGAGGAAATACTAGTGTAGATTATAGAATGTATAGACAAATTTTTGTGGAACTAAACCACTCACTTGGTTAAAGTGTTGTGGGAAAACCACCATCTTGAGGAAGCTTCATGGGAACCTAAGGAAGTAATAAGGCAGAATTATCCTCAGTTTCTTGTACAAAATTGATGAATTTTTTAGGGCGATATTATTTTTAATGGGTGTTTAATGTAAATCCATGAGATTTAATTAATGTTTTATGAATAAATTTAATTTCTTTGATATCTTGTGTTACACACAACAACAAGTTTTAATGAACCACGACATACTATTAATGTTATAATTTAAACATAACTGCTATAACATAGACATTAAATTTTTTAATATAAATAGGGATGAATATTTTTTAAATATTAATCATAATTTTTTTATATAATGAAAATATATTGAATAAAAATTAATTAATTTATAAGAATGTGTTTAAATGTTTTGAAAATAGTATTTTCTAAAAAAATATTTTAATTTAATTTTTTATATAAAGAATCAATTTATTTTAAAATAATTAAGAAATTTATTCAAAAATATAAACTTTATTTTTAAAATCTAAACTATAAAATTATATTAGGGTGAATTTTGATATTTTGTTTGAAATAAGTAATTTTTTTATGAATAGTTAAAAGTATCAGTTTTCATTGAAAACTTCATTTTCATTCAATTAATTTAGAAGATAGATTTTATTTCAACCTAAATTTAAAAGTAAAATTAGTTCAATTATATATCCCTTAATATAATTCCAGTCAATGGGGTCAATTTTATATTGGGTATTGATATTAAACCATTTTAATCTTTTGGAATTTTTCTCTTGGGAAATCCACTTTGTTTCACTACATCTGGAAGATTAATTTTAAATTTAAATTTGCATCTTATTTAAATGGAATTTAGGAAAATTCATTCTATATTTTTAATAATAATAATTTATATTAAATGATAAATTCAACTTAATTTTTATCCTGAATTAATAGTAAAAATAGTAAATCATTAATTACTGCAGTTAAGGTGAAAATGGGTTTACCGTGAGTTAATCTAAAATGAAAAGGGGTAAAATGAACTATAAACATATAAAACAAACTTATTTTGGCAATATATATAACTTATATTTTCTAGGATTTATAAATTTACATTTTTTGGAATATTTTCATGTTAGAAAAGTGGGTACGAGATTTTCTTTAAAACATTATAAGTGTGAAACTCATCTCACTTGTAAAATCCCACACACTATCCTCCCTTTGTCAAACATACAAAACATTTTGGTTCATCCAATTCATACCCAAATAAAATCCTTAATTCTCTATAATAATCCTATAATACTTATTTTGTTCATAAATATACCATAGGAAGGATTTTGGGGTAAACCCAAGGAGGTAACTTGAAGAAGAGATATCATTTTTCAATGAATGTTTATATTTTATTTCTTCCTAAACCACATTAAAATTTTATTAAACCATACTAATATAAAAAAATATCTATAATAAATAGAATAATATG
This sequence comes from Viscum album, assembly GCA_963277665.1. Taxonomy (NCBI): domain Eukaryota; kingdom Viridiplantae; phylum Streptophyta; class Magnoliopsida; order Santalales; family Viscaceae; genus Viscum; species Viscum album. The sequence continues at coordinate 413,032,735 of OY728130.1, forward strand.
TTATTATACTATGTGAATTACCTACAACACGCTCATCTTCTCTCAAACGGGAAATGATAACATCACTCGTGTGTACAAAGGGCTACCGCCTCCTGAACTAATGTGACATATTTTCTATCAACACCTCTCATGGTTGGGTATGATGATGGATATAATGTGTGTGTATATATATATATATTATATTATAACATAAATATAAATTTGGAATTATGATTTCACATATACCATCTTACTTTATATTATTTGGGGGATACGATAATGTCATTTGTGTATATGACAGACTATCGTCTCACGAAGTGATGCTATTCATTTTTTCACTAGCACTTTACATAGAAGGTAATTATGGTAAATTTAAAGAAAATATGTGTTATATATGATATAAAAATGTTTTTATATTTTTAATTTATTATTTATCATTTTTTATTTTATGTATAGAGAAAATGGAAACAACGTTCATGCATACATATATCCTATCGTCTCCATGGATGGTGTATTTCATTTTCTCTCTCTAAATATTATTGACTAAAATTAATAAATATATAATGAATTTTTATTAAATTTATATCATGGTTAACATTCATGATATGATATAACCATGATCAATGTAAGAGTACCACAAATAAAAAAAATCAAAACATTCTTGAGAAACAAAGCAATTATTACTCGTAACATTATTCTAACAAGGAAATGTTTATAAGTGAATACAAAAAGGTCATGATTAAATAATAAATTATATTATATATATTAGTATTTTTACATAATAGATTTATAATAATACTAAATTTTTTATAAAGTAGGTTGAGCCTGTATGAAGGAATGGGGACTTAAGGTAAGATATTTTCATCTAAATTTTTACTCCTATGAGACACAACCCATGTTCACCACTTGTTTAATTTAGATGGTGTATATACTACCATTGAATTTATTTTCAAGATAGATTTTCTAAAAATTATGGGAATTTATATATCTATTTGTTTATATCTCTTTTAAAAGGATTATGATTCTATGTTACCAAAGTGGTAATGGTTTTTATGATACAATCACATCATTTAGTAGTGTAAATAATATCTCTTATATTTGATTTTTATTTATATTAATGACAATTAAAATATGATGTTGTTAAATAGAACATTTTAAAAAAGTTAATAATATACATTATAAATATAATATGTTTTAAATAATTTTTTATGGAACTTTTTCACAACAGTTTTTAAATAACTAATGTGAAAAATGTTCTTCTTCATCGGTTATCTTTAATAAACAACATGGAATAAAAACTTTCACATAGTTTATTTAATAACCAATATGAAAGAGAGATAAAATTAATATCTTGTGTCTATTATTTAATAAATTATTTGAAATAAGGATAAAATTCATCTTTCATATTGGTTATATAAATAACTTATGTGAATTATCCATCTAGAAACCTTCTTTTATATCAGTTTTCTAAAATATTCAACATGAAAAATGGAGATAATTATTTTCACACTAGTTACCAAATAATTGACGTGAAAAAATTAATTTTTTAAATACAGTTACATCTTTCCACCTCCATATAAAATCAATTAGAAATGAGAAAAAATTACAAATATCAGAACCAGTAGATAAAGAGAAAATTACAAAAAAATCAACTTTTAAAATTACAATATATATTTAAAACATTCTAAAATTGAATCAATCCTATGAAATTATTTGGCCATTAATTTTTTAATTGCCTCAAATAATTTTAAATCTCTGTATGGAGGTCATTAGAAACATAAAAATTATAAATAAATAATTTAACATGATTTTATGTTTAATAAAACAAGTGAGATATCAAGGAATAGTTCATAAATAAATCTAACAAGATTGAACATTTAAACTATCCATGTTTCATTTATTTCTTACATAAATCTTAAAAAATATTTTCCACACTATTTTTATCCTTATTTTTTATCACATTTATCTTTATAAGAGTTTATTAATTCTAAATAAACTTTATATGTAATATATCAAAAATTTAGTAATTGTAAATGAAAATTTAACTTTTCTTTGACATATTCGAACTTAGATCTCTTCTTTTATGTGGTATATTGTTAGAAATATCATTCCCCATTTTAAAATGACATAAATAAAATAAACTTAAGTCATTATAATATAAAAAAGTATTAAAATAAAAAATTACATGTTAAATACATTCATAAAAGTTCCCCATACTTCACCATGGATCTAGCATAGCCAGTAAAGTGTCTAATCTCAATGAAAAAAATCCCAACATCCAATGGTCACTATTATTAATTAAAATTTAATTTGAGAGATTTTTATCTTAAGAGATACAAATAACTTTATGAAAATTATGTTTCATTCTCTTGAAAATAGGAAAACATCAAACACTAAATAATTTCTTTCTTCTGAAATCTTTCAGCAATATAAATTGTTCTTTATGCATCATTCATTTTCCTTGATAAAGGTGTAATAAAATGAGGATATATAAAACTATAAAAATATTACTCTGAAATATTTGTAAAAATATTATAATCAAACCTAATATAAAAATATAAATATAAAGTTACAATAAATTAAAAGAATGAAGAAATTGTTAATTAACATACATGGAAAAAATATGCATTGTGTTGATTCCAAACTGATCTTCAGATATGAGCTCCATGATATAGTTTTTTAAAATACCCACATTCAATACATTCCCACAAACACTAGATTCAATTATAATCTCATATTAATCAAGTAAAAAAATATGAATATCTCAACAATCTAACCAAATTAGTAAAACAAGTATCTGAAGTCACAACACTATTTATATGTTGTTTCTATATACTATTTCATTATATTGAAATAATTCCTATTAATATATATATATATAATGATAATATAAATGTAATATAAAAATGAAATATAATAAAAAATATACACATACCTCTAGGGTAATTGGTCGAACAAGTCTTAATAGACAAGCTAGAAAATGGTCGATACTATGTCCAATTGTATTCACCTCATCGGTAGGATATAGAATTGTTTTCACTATATCAATAATATCCTTTAAAGTGACCCTATGATAATATATATCTATTTATTGGTGATGAATGGTATCCCCCAAATAAAATATCATCCCATATCAAAAAAATATACACGGTATCATCAACACATAACTCAGAAAAACTGGTAAGCCGTGGTGGAGGGGTGTTGGAGTAGGATGAGAAAGAGTGGGGTCTATAGGAATATATGTATGAGTATGATAAGTAGGAGTGGAATGTGCTACTAGATGTGGAAGAGATGGTGGAATCAGAGTAAATAGTTTGATACTATTTTTTCATGTCTAAAAACATCACATGTATTGATGATCTGATCCATTTCTACATTGTCACGTCAATATCATAATCCTCAGCTTCCAAAGTTTATATTTTATTATAAACAATACCCCCATGAAGAATACTCTAAATGGGGAAATTCTTTTTTTATCAATACACTGCCAAATATTAACATATATGACATGGGTGTTCAGGATATCCCAATTATGCAGCTAAAATATACTGCCTACCCTCAGCTACAATAACCCCTTATGTGCTCTTCTAATAAAGATAATTTTATATGAAATATTTTAAAAATAATATAATGAACCATAATATATAAATAATTTATTTAACATAAACAAGTAAATAATATAATCATCTTATGATCCTCTCACCTACAACCCTAGACTATTTCATAATAAATTATTCTTTTTGGCTCATCTAACCCCTCTTCCATTTTTCATGTTTTATGTGGGGGGGGGGGGGGGTCAACATCTACTGAGCCTAAAGACTCAACCATTAGTTTTTGATATTTTACTGACATCATTTTCCTTTATAGTAATGAATTCCCTCCCGAGGATAAATTATGAGTGTGTGAATATCTTTCTTGGATCTCTGGATGAGATCTCCTCGATTACTTTAAATTAAGAATTAAAAAATCATTAACATGATCATTAATATAAAAAACATCAAAAAATTAAAATTTAATTTACCAAAAATGATTATCATCATCTTTGTTCAAAAAATATATTCCAGGAATATATATATATATATATTTCATGGATTTTTAGTTCTCTATCACGAAAAATTACTTCTGATGTGAGATTAGATTTAAAATCCCTCCATCTCCTAACGGTCGATGATAAAAATTTCTTCTTAACTATTATAGTATTATGTATATCACATGTCATCTTATTAGAAGGGTGAAAAATATATAATAAAAAAAATTCAATATAAGTAAATTAATAATAAATGAGCTTACCAAAATAGTCTCCAACAGTTGATATATCATCACTTTTCCACACTTCTCCAATTATCTACCAAAATAATAACTTTTCTTTTAGCCTGCACTAATATAAAAGTCTTGAATTTATTTTCATGTGTACCTATTGGAATATCATTATCATCAAAGCATACTAATATCATATGGTCTTGACTATGGGGAAAAGATAATTTTGGTAAAAGTGTGAATCAATGTTTACCCACCCCATAACTCTTTTTCCCCATAGAATTTTTAGTCTTAAGTAATAATGGGTGAGGAGACTCATCATCAAGACCATGTGTGCATTCCTAACTATATGTATTATCACAATAATCTCTAAAAGTATGTGGTGTATCAACTAATGGTTTGTTCATTATCCAACAAATCATAGAAAAAATATTACTAAAAAAATAAAAATAAAAATATTTTATTCAAATAATGTTAAAAATGAATAATTATCAAACAAAAAGAAAACTAAAATAAACTTAAATTTTTTTAATTTTTATTCATTATAGTTAACCAAAATGGTAATAATAGTAATGCGAGATGAAATGACTTAAAAAATAAAAGAAAATAACAAAATATTGTGTTAATAGAAAAAATGGTCTAACCTAATAGATAATGTTTTACACCAAAAATAATCTTTTTGAATATACTCTTATACAATATTATTGATTTTATATTTTCATATTAAATTTAAAATAATAATATTTTTAAAAATGAATTAATAGATAAGTTACATAACGATAAACATGGAAAATTAAAAAGAAAATTAATATAAAAAAATTAACTTGTTAGTTATAATACATATTTTAATAAATAAAATAGGTTTAAAATATAAAACATTTTATGAAAGTTTAAAATGTAAACCAAAAAAACATATTTGACCTATAAAATTAGGAATGAACTGAAAGATTTTTTCCCAAATTCCTTCATCGTGATTATTCCGTATGGCACAAATCATGCATCTAACACACCCATCTATATTATTTGATAATATTTCTATGAAGTTGGGATCTCGTATAAATCATCATCTTTATCATGTTTGTCATCATTGGAATAATTTTTTCCCTATAAAAATAATATACCACTACATATCAGATTCATCAATAACATATAATTTTTTTTAAAGTGTTTCCATGATAAAATGATTAGCTGTGTATTCCAATTTATTCATATTAACACCTATCATTCCAAATTCATTGTTTCTAACACAATTTTTACCAATTAACATTTAAATTTTATCAATAAAAGTTTAAATTTAATGTAATCAACCTCTCAAATTTTTCCAATGACTCCTTAATATGCACATGATATAGAGATTGGGTTTTTTTATTTAGAACTCCAAAAATGCATTTCTCCTATGAACACCAATACACTACTATTCGGAATTAGAATTATATTTTCCAGATATTTTGTATGAAATATAATGACATTAATATCATAGTTGGACCATGTTATCAAATTTAAACTAGGACCTCCCATAAACAATCTCAATGTTTTAGATGCGTCTAATCTACCAAGAACGAGATCATAAAACCTTAGAAAAAATGTTTTGTTATGCTAATTGAAAATCCACATACCTTTATATTTTGGATAAAATTGTTTAAAAAAATTGATATAAAATGTTGTATATAGTTGAGAATCATCTATGTTATTTAAGATTTATAAATGAACCTTCATTATTGATTCAAATGTTAATGATTTTACTTTCAATCCAAGAATCCCATTTTCCCCATAATTGTCTCACTGTTGGAAAGATATAAGAAACAAAATGTTCTCTACTGTATAAAAATAAATTTTAAAAAACATAGCAACCTATTCATGAATATAAATCTAAAAAATGGAGGCTTTAGGTATATATTGATTTTTAACATACCCTGTTAATATCTTCATATAAATTTCAATAGGATACATCAAACAAAGATATACAGGTCCACAAATCCTTATTTCTTACACCAAATAAACCATTAAATGTACCATATATAAAAAATTATAGAGGAAAATTCATTCTCAGTTGGAAAAGTATATAAACCACTTCATTCCCAATGTTGTTCAAACTATTAAGATTAATCATCTAATTAAATTTTGAATTGAAAAAATCACACACCTTCATGATAACCATTCTGACAAGGATAGGGAATATTCCATGTAATGGAACTACTAGGAGTTTTTTGCATCCTGACATGAAAATCCTGATATCTCATAACTCTCAACATAAAAAACATTAAAGATATAATTTTTTTTACATTTAAATAATAACAAAAAAAACACATTGATATCATAAGGACACTAAAAAAGATAATTTTCTCCCAATTGGATAATGTATAACAAGGTAGGGTGGGGAATGATTACCTTCAATTAGGAGTGGGAGATAACTCCAAACGTATTCCCATTGAGAGTAAGTCCAATATTGCATTCAACTCATATTTATTCATTCCTTTAATGTCTAATAATTTTTACATCGAGTTATCACAACTATTCTTTTCAACAGGTATGACTTCAATGTTATGTTTGATCTCATGATATCTCTAATATGGAACATCAAAAAATATTAATAATTTCTTCAAAATATTTCTACCATTATCATATTTCTATGTCATTCCAAATGTCACATCAATTTTTTCCTCCCTCTGAAAACATTGATTCTTGGAAAAAGGTTTTAGAGAACTAACAAAATTTTTTATTCGTCGAATTCCTTTTTAAATATTTGATAATAGTGATCCATAGACTACAAATTTTCATAACCCATGTATAATGTTATTCTCCAATGATTCATTCGATAATATGATGTTTGTTTTTCAAAAACTAGAAAAAATTTATTCTCCTTACCATTGTATCTCGATAAATTACCACATGTTTTTAATTCATTTATAGTGAACATAATCATCATAGGAAGTTGAAAATATTTAATTTCATAAGAATAATATACCTTAATAAATTTATCCCATAAATTATTAAAATAAAAAATTAATGGTGATAAAAATAATTAATATCATTTCTGGTTTATTTTTGTCCTGATATCATTAAGCTTAACATGAAATATTTTCACTTCATATATAGACAAGTGTTTTCACTTCATATATCATTTTTGGTCTATTTTTTCATCATGTGAAAATTTAAAGAAATGTTTTAAATTCAGAATTATAGGAAGATATCAAAATTCCTTGGAAGGGTTCTCTGTAATTTCTAAACCAGCATGTTATTTTTTATTCAACTTATATAGCAACATCCCATATTTAGGACACACTAATAGAAATTCATATACTTTTCTATATAGTAAACAGTCATTTGGGTAGACATATATTTTCTTTTACCACAATCCTATTAGGAATAATATCTTCAACACTTTATATTGGGAATCTGAAAGATCATGGTATTTTTTAAGAACATCCTTGAATAATTGTATCAGCTCTATAAAACCATTGTCACTCTATCCATATTTAACCTTAAGGATAATTAATCGTAATACCATTGATAAAACTATAAATTCTGTACAACATGAATACAATGGTTTTTCAGTATCACCATATAGACACTCAATTGTCATTTTTTTTTCAGTTTCCTCTACTTCAATATCACGAATCATTTCATAATGTTGATTAGATTTATCATATTCCAAAACTCCATCAATAATAGATTCTAAATTCTTCTGAGTTTCACCGTTCCAAATACAAGGCGGTAATTTTAATTAAAACCATGAAAAATTAAATGATCTTTGATATCTCTAATTTTCAATTTCTTAAAATTATAAAAAAATTCAGACATGATAGAAATACATGTCATTGTTTGGAACATTTAATTTATAAAATTAAAAAAATCATTGGTACCTTATTTATATTCATCATCTCTTTGAGGTACATTAATCCAACTTTGATTCATTATTTCCAATAAAAAATATCATAAATAAAAATAAAAAATAACTATATTGTAAAAAGAATATGGTGGTGATAAAATTTATTTAGAGGGATAAATAGTAGATTATTCTAATGATAATCAATTTTGTAAAGTAATATAAGTTAAAATACTCTAACCACATTACATATTATAGAGTGTTAAATGACCTAATAAATTTCCAATACTTTGATGGGATATAATATATTCACCCGTGAAATTATTATTAAAGTTACATATATGTAGAATATAAATTAGAAAATAATCATAATCCTAATATATCAAAATGAACACAATATAAATAAATTGAATTAAAAAGGGCTTCCAAAAATTAGATACCAATTCACAATAAAAAATAAGCTATGTGGTGTTATTGTAATATATATCAAGTGGATAATAAAAAACATTAATTGGTGTTGATGTTGATGAATGTTACATTATAATATCATTATAAAATTACATTAAAATAAAGAGTATATTATACATAAATTTATTATTAACCATTATTAAAAAGTAATTTATAAAATATTAAGATTAAAAATGAAAAATATAAAAAAAATAAGAAAAGAAACATTATAAAGAATATAGAAAATTTTGATGAGAAAATTCATTCAAGCGGAAGGAATTACAAAATTGATTCCTTTTAAAAATTTCTAATGTAAAAAAAATGAATATAACCTTATGAAATTTTGAGAAATGTATACAATGATATCTGTAAAACAATATATAGAATATAAACATGGTGTAGAATGATTCTTATTTTAAAAAATGATATTATGAAGGGTTAATATAAATGAAACTATTAGTGTGTGACTTCATCATATAGAATAGGTGACATCCTTTCAAAATAGTGAAGATATAACTAAGGTGATGGATATTTATATATATCACGAACCAATGGAATATTTATCTCAATATCCATTTCTAATTAGATGAAACTATAAATAGTGTGTAAGAGTATTATTTCACTTCTATATTATTTGAATATTAAGAAAAAAATATACATATATAAATAAAAAGATGATCAAAATACTAACAAGAAGTATTCTATATAAAAATTTTAAAGTAATCTAGACAAGTAGAAACATATTGAACATTAATAACTAATTCACACTAGAAATAAAACTAGGAATAACTAATTTAAAAATTTTAAAGGATATTCGAACCTTCTAGGAATATAGTTAGATCTGAGCATATATATATCTGTACATGCAACAATTAAGTTGAAAAACCCAAAGGTTGTATGAAGATGGTAATGTGAGAATGAAGTTCACTGTATCAAACAAATGATTGTTAGATGATCTATGAGAATGTTTGGATGTAAAGAGAGAATCAACAATGTGTGAGTCTAACATCAGAGATGATTAGATATATCTTTGATGTGTAAGATGAGATCAATGAAACCTAAGGGTGTATTAATATCATAATGTGGTATTGGACCACTAAATTGAATAAATGTGAGTGTTAGGGAAACAATGAGAGAGAAATATGACATGCATCATGAGAATGAAAGGCCAAAGATTGAATTATATGTTGATTCATAAAATTTTAAAATATATATAACATTTTTTGTCATATAAATTACATGAAAACACTATTATTCAAATCAATTATATTATAACTGATGTGAAAATTCTATCATTCACATTGGTTAAATGATAGAACCATTGAGAAAGAGCAGTAAAGATGCATTATTCACATCAGGTTTCATATAATCGATGGAAAAACTGATTTTCCATGTCGGTTCAAGTAACCACCAACATGAAAAATATATATTCATAGACATTTATGTCAGTTATAGGTAACCGACATGGGAAATGTGATTTTTTATATAGTTTTTCTTCTAGTGATTTATCATAATTTTTTCAATTTATGATTAAAATAACGAAATATTATGATCCATCTCTCAGGAAACACTCTAGGTTTTTTATACTGTTGTTATGTCTTGATAATACATGTTTTATCTTCATTCTTCTCTCTTTATATAGTCATGAGTTCAAAATAATATTTTTAATAAAAATTAACATTATTTCTCTGTTCATTTGAAATCCATTTTTCTTTCATATCCATGATTTTTAAAAAAAATTTCAATAAATTATTTAACATTCCCCAAAGGATTTTTAAGACTTTTACACATGTTTTATGTTTTAAAATATTTTTTCAAATTTATCTTCATTTCATTTTCAAAATAGGCCATGTTTTAGATTTTAATGAAAATTTGAATGGACCATTTGTTTTAAATTTTTTGCCATTTTTCACCATAATTAAAAGTTAATGATTTAAATATTACTTTTTATGTTTCCAATGTTACTTTAAAAAATTATTTTAAAAATTTTTATGTTTTAAAAAGTAAATTTTAAGGTTGAAAACTTTTTCAATAAAGAAATGTTCCATATGATTTTTCAAAATAATTTTCCATCTATTGTGACATGTTTTTACGATAGTTAAGATTTAATGAGGATATGATACCATGATACCATATTTATATTTTCTCTAGATGTTTTACGATTAAAATGGAAATAGGTTTATGAAGCACATTTCTTTCAATGAGATATATTTTTAAGAATTTTTTATTGAACCAAACCAATTTTTATAGGTTATTATATGATGAATATTTTATGATCTTATGGAACTCATATATATGTATTATGTGATAGGTGGGAGTTTTATATCCCACCAGTGCATTGGGTAGATATAGAGAACTCATTAATAAATATGATATGTGTGAATGTGACTACATGTTTACAATGTTATGTGTGGACCTAATGACATGTTGACAATGCTATCTATGAACATGATTAAATGTTTACCATGATATGTGTGTACCTAGATTTCATGTCCATAAGGTTTTGTGTGGACATGGTTTAATGACCATAAGTTTATGATAGGGAATATTTTCATGTCTTTAACTTTTAATGAACATGTTTCTATTTATACATGGTCATAATGTTATAATATTTTTCATATTCCAAAAATCTATGTCTTATGAAAATGTTTTGTTCTCATGGATCATGTTCATTGATTCCATTATGATTAATGTCTTGTGCACTACAAATATTTATTCCAAAAAATAATATTTTGAACTTTTATATTCATAGTATGGTTTACATATTTTATTCCCATGTTCTCATACCCTTATGCTCACATTATTTTTATGTATTTAACATTTTTACAATTGGAGAGAATATAATCTCATCCTTTATTAGGTTTCATTCCAAGGTTATGAATAATTTTTTTGAGTACAGTATGTTTTTAAAGAGTAAAAATTGGAAGATATTTGTGAGGGATGTTAAAGATCATTCACTAAATAAAATAATTGTGTACCTAGTTTCAGAAATTCATAAACGATTTCCGTTATGGAGCATGTTTTTGTAGAATATAATGAATATTTTTCTTTTAAAATTTGATATCTATGTATGATAATTTTGGTTTTCTAAATGGTTCATATCAATAAAAACCACATTCCTATCGTATATTTTGGATTTGTTAAGAGAGAGATGCATTCACATGGTTTGAGCATTGTTTCTAATAAATTTTCATCAACCATGTGTCTATGATGAAAAATTAACATTTCAAAAAATTAAAATAGTTCATCCTAGAATTCAAAAACAAAATAAAAAATAAATATCTAAAGTGAATAAAAATAAAGGAATCCAGTTGGGGTGTAACAGGATTGATCCCAATAATAGGAAGAAGAGTTATGAACTTGAAGGTGAAATAAAAATAGCTTATAGAAGTTTCAGGTGTAGTTAAAAGAATTTAATATCTATCTGACATAATAAATTATAGGATGACCATGTTGTTATATATTGTTTTTTATAGAATATTATAGGAGGGATATAGTTGAATTCCATTATTCTATTCAGAAACTTTTTAGTGTTGGATAAAGGAAGATGAAGGTGCCCTAGAAATATGGTTATTGAATAAGATGAAGTGTAATAGACTACTCTTAATTGGGGTAATAATCATCCATAAGAGGTTATTCACTAATTTGATCTTATGGAAGACAAAGATTAAATCCATATTGAATGAGGATACCAACATATGGGTTTTATAGAAAAAATACACAATACAAAAGTCTCTACAAGGAGTTAATCATATCCATCATAATGAATTGGAGTGTAATAATATAGATATTATCATAGAATTTAAAAAGATATGAGGATACAAGGTTTATCATTATATTATGCTAACCTAAAATACACTATTATGTATATACATTTTTTTGGAAACTCATATGTTTATAAACTAAACCATCCTTCACCAAAAATTTGAATAGAGGAGAAGAATTGGGAGTGAAACTAGGATTAACATGGTGTATTTCATGAACCATTATGACCACTGTAGTGATTAGTGTTAGATCATGGTACGTTAAAACATTACTAACTCCATCTACTCAGGATAGCCCTTTGTGGTGAAAAAGTAAAATCCCTATTTCCTATGATTGATTTAAATTTATGATTAATACTTTAGATAAGGTGATACTAAGAGAAAATGAATGGGGAAAAAGATTAGAAAATATTTCCTAATAACAATTTAACAAGATCTAATAAATTGAAAACCAATTGAACAAAAAAAGATCAACTGGGCTCGAAACAGATTAACCCCCTGTTAGGGTGTCCCTTAGGTTACAATATGTGTTATCCATGGTTATAAGTTCAATTTTAAATTGAACCTAAAGTATTAAAATTGTAAATATTTTATGGTTATTTATGATATGGATTCTACTAAGAAAATTAATTTATTTTTTTAGATTCATTTTCCTACTTGGAAAAATGAGTTTTTGTTGTAGTTAGATATATATGTTGTAATCCCTACGGATATTTTATTAGGTGGATTATTTTTCTAATTATATATAGAATTATATTTGATATGGATCAAATATATTTAAGTATTGATTCTTATTCCATGATATCATTAAATAATTATTTATAGTAGGGTGCATTCAAGAATATTATTCATAATAAGAACTCAAATGATATATGGACGAAGTTGTAAGAAAAGTATGGTAAAAAACTTATTTACGAATAGGAGAACCTTATTTAATTTATAAGTGAATATAGGATCATAAATGTATATGTTTATTGTACAATTACAAGAGGTGTGTGGGTGGGGGTGAATTCTTGGATTAAAATTTTTTATTTTCATCCTTAAGAAAATCTATGTTTCAAAAAGTTTAATAAGATAGATTCACAAACCCTATTTAGTTCTTAACAAATAAAATAACATTCTTAAGATAAAAAAATATGGATCCAATAAAGACACTTAAGACATATTTCGTTAGGGAAATATTTTACGTTAAAGCATATAGAATCTTATTTATCAGAGTTTACATGTGTTTGAATTTGTAAGAAAGTTACACAGCTTAATATTAACAAAATGCGGAGGAAATAAAATGTGTAAGAAAAACATATAAACAAGTATGATAAATATTTTATCCAAAAGAGAAGGGTATACAACTACCTTGGATAAAGGTCCCTTGATTTATACATTCAAGAAATTCTATCTTACCCACACCAGGGTAAGCCATCGATTTGAAGATTGGAATATGTCTTGTTATCCATGCAAGCTATTCATCTCAATGGTGATCAGAAACATTGTATTCCTATCCATGGAATCCAATGATGGATCATCAATAATTATAATCTCACTAGGAAGGTTCAACAAGATGTTATAATACTGAACAAGTTGTTCACAACATTCTCACAAGGTAGATTTGTGTAGAGCTTTCACAGAGTATCACTTAATTCTAGAGATCACTAGCCCTCAATGAAAACTCTAGAACATAGCTCATTCAAATGGATGGGTATTTATAGGTATGGATTCCAATGGTGAAATTAATCCTCCAATATTCATATTTTTCCTTGAATTTTAGAGGGACATATACATGGGGGACTTATGCAATGGTAGAGTTTAAAATAGATTGGATGACATTGATTTATATAACAATCTATGAGAAACATTACCATGCTTAAGAAACATTATCACATTTTAAATACGATAAAATGACACATTTATTTAAGAAAACGAGGTAACTGTAAGATTAAAATTTAATGGATAATTGTGATAATTAAATTTAGAGTCTAGAAATATTAAAAATTAGATTCTAAATTAGTAGATGAACAGAGTATAAATGTTTGTGAATTTGGAATCTGATTTCAAAGGAAATCTGAGTCTGATTTTGGGAGAAATCAGAGTCTAATTTCAGAAGAAATTGGAGTTTGATTAGATAAGAAATAAGAGTCTATGTTTAGAAGAAATCATATCATAATTTCAGAAGGAATCGAAGTCTGATTTCAAAAGAAATCGGAGTCTTATTTTAGAAGAAATTGGAGTATGATTTCTGATGGAATTGGAGTATGACTTCAGAAGAAATCCGAGTCAGGTACAGGTAGTGATTTATCTTCAGTTGAAGAACATTGATGATTTATCCTAGATTCATTTAGAATGTTAGTTTTGGCTCTTGTAATAGAAACTAAAACCTTCTTATACAGAGATTCATTTGTATGGATAAAGTTTAGATATGTTCCCTTTGAACCATTAAATGGAAACTCTATGGATGGGGCCTTCTGTTCTGGCCTCTGAATAGCTTCCTGCATAATTCATGACCCTTGGTCACAACTAAGATAGCCATAAGGGTCCAGTTTAATAAATACATCAATGTCATGGAACACAACAGTAGCCACAGGTTCCTCATTTTTCATGGAAGACACCATAGAGAAAATTTCATGTGATAAAATATATTTATAATTGTCATCCAATTGGTCCATCTTGATAGACATAGATGGGACAATTTGGTCTTCCAACTGTTTAGTTGATTGGGCATGCCTCATGTTACTCTTCCTCCTCTGCCAATTCATCCCATGATCTACATATGGTTGCAATTCATTTGACATACTTGGCTTGTTAAAATTTACTATCATTGGTTGTGTCCACTTGTTTATATCTCATTACTTTTGGGACTTTTTTCGAACCTGTGGTGGTAGGGATTGGCATGACAATCATATTTACCGACCTGAAATTCTAATGTACATGGACTACTATTTTTAAATGATCACAAATGTGATTCGGGCTCTCAAAATAAAGATTGAATTCCAATGTATATTATTCACAATGAGGTAGATTTTATATAGAGGGGGTTACTTTATGTTTACATCCAAAAGAATACTATCAAAAAAACCAAGGTCCCCATTCAATGTTCTCTAGTCAATTTTGAGGGGTGAGTTGAAGCCAGAGACAATATCATTAAGGATTTTGGGATGCTATTATACCCTTGGAATCCCATTTATTCTACTCCAAACATGATCATTTGTAAGATTTTTATTATAAGGGTTAAAATTGGATTCTTATTCTGATAGATGAAGTGTTCTATGCTTTGGGTTGATATTTATTATTCACTAAACCAGGTTAACTTCTACATATTTCTTCAGAATAATGTGAAAATAACTGTTTCCAATTGTAATAAGCCACTATTTATGTATGTTCCAACATAGTGAGATCTTGTTTTGAGATATACATATGACCAAGGTTTGTCCCTTTTCTCATAAGAAATGCAGCCATGCAAGAAAAACTTACAAAGATTCTTACATTACATAACTGCTTCCAGATCAGCAACCACCATAATTGATCCATCATCTGATCGTTTAATGATAGGAGTGTCATCACATTAACATTTGGTTTTCATAGATCTGGCAAGGGCTTCCTCAAAGGATATACCATTATTAAATAAATGAGACATGTGTTTTTACTCGTATTATAAAGAAATGTTTTTTAATTACATTTCAAACTATTACTAACAATTTTCATTGGTAAAGGAGTATTTTAGATTCATGGTGGTATCATACTAGGAATTTACCCAAACCATATATTTACCCTCTTATTGCACATAGACCATGTATTATTTGATTTTGGAAAAGGTAATGTAACTAATTCCTTTAGTGGTAGGTCACATGTTCCTTATTCATGTTTTTGAGGAAAATAATCAGATGGTGACCAGGGATCATCAGATTTGGCTCACTAGGTTTGTCTAAGGCCGTTTGTTTTTATTGGATGTATATATATAGGATCCATTAGACCATTACATTATTTTAATCTCGTTATTTTGTATAAGTATATATTTTCTCTTAGTTTACATTTTTTTATTAAAGTGATGTTTGAAAATTTACTTATTTTCATTTTTATATATTCTTCTTGGTAAGTTAAAAATTATCAAACTTATTATATATTTTAATTTTATGTCCAAGGAATGAATGAAAAAATATTAATTGAATTTAATTTCCTTACATATTTTATTTATAGGATGAGAACATTCCAAATTTTTAAATTTTACACAATGAACACAAGTCTCCATCCAGTGGAAAATGAGAATTCAATTCAATCCTTATGGTGGGATAAAAAATGTTACATGAGGTATTTCTCTAATAATATTTGTTACAAAATGGCATCCAACCATTCATTTTATTTATGGAGTAATGGTAGATTAGAATTAGAGTTATTGTAGTTCAAGAGGTTGGTATAAGGTAGTGTCTTGAAAACTCTTCCTTGTGTCAAACTTCACATTACCAAGGGTGTTCATGTAATGTGAAATGAATTTAGAATTCATTATCTATTAGTTTTGACTTGTTTTGATATGTTGTACAATTATTGGGTGTTTTATGGAGATTCAGTGAACTCTCTAAGGAAGTTTAATGTTTGGGGCTGATAATGGGAATAAATACAATGGTTTATGGTTAGGGTCACAATATGGAATACTATACACAAACTATGCAACCCATTCTAGAAATTTCCAATGGAACTTGAATGGTTCAACTATGATTTAAAAAAGTATGTTTCCAAACAATGAAAGATTATAATTTTATTTTTAATTTTTCACCCCTTTGATCTACATGAGGTTCTTTACTAATTTTTATTATATTCTAATAATAAATTTAAAATATTTTTTTTATTTTTATTTTTAATTTAACTGATATTAATATTGATTTTTTATGCTTATTTTAATATTATTAATTCCTCCAAAAAAACTCTATTGCATTGAAGAGAGGGAGTAGGGATGAATCTATCACAATATTACCCTCATGTGAAATTTACTCTTGTTATGTATTTTATTTGAATTACTCAATCATTGGATTAAGAAGGCGAGTGAGAAAAATATCAGGAAGTGGAAAATTTTCAAGACTTCCCTAAGAAATATACACCTCGTTTTTTTTCAACCTTGATTCTCATGATCTCAAAGAATGGATAAAGAGAATAAAGAATATCTTTTTTTTCTTCAGATACACAAGAAATATAAAGAAATATATTAATGAACACAATTGGATGATTGATTCATAAGTGGCAGAGATTAGTTAGGGCATCTTCTATTTTCTATAATGATTGGATTAACTTATTTTTCTCCTCTTATTAAAATTATTTATATTGGGTTGAGAATACATGCCATGTATATATATATGAATAGTTTTGAACCAAATTCTCCATTAATGTTTATGTTATGATAAAATTATATGAAAACACTTTGAAAATATTCACATTAGATCAGATTTTGATTATAAGATATTCTATTATTGGATATCATATAAAAATAATGCAGATAACTCATGTATAATCATGTAATTTATATATGTGTAAACATCATAATGAATTTGATTAAATTTTGGGTTTGTGTTGAAACTCTACAGGGCATTACAAAAATATTTCTGAATGATTTTCCAACACTATAGTGTTAGAAGTAGTTCACATCATGCAATAACACTTCATACTTATTCTTTATTGATGTCTACATCAAAAAGTGACATTGCAATGGTTTGCTTCACTGTGTAGTTCATTTATATGGATAATATCATGAATGTCTTGTTGTTTAAAATTTTATGATGGACGATGTTGAGTTTTAATGCAATGTGGTTATTAGTCCCAACCTATGTAATTATTATGACATTTTTCTGGGATTAATATCATTATGTTAGAACCTTAAACCAACAGTTTATCTGGTTTTTTTCTTTTATACCTGATTATGTGTAGATTAGAATACATGTGGATATATATCATAATGTAGTGAAACATATTATTCCTTCTCTCATGAAATATTCCCTGCATATCAATATCCCCACTTGTATTTAATATTGCTCATGTACAAACATCGCCATGCTTAATCAATTTTAAGTAGCAAGATGAGATTCATCTAGCCCTACACATGTTTATAAAATATCCTAAAAATGAGCTTATTCAGATACTAATATACAAAATTTGAAACATTAAATTGATTTATATATGCAATATGAACCGATTCCTTAGCATTGATTTTTTTTAACTATATTAGTTAATGTAAATATGATAATATAGAATTTATAAATATTTACTTTCTCATCCATTTTATAAGTGATGTAAATTAAATATAATTGAATCATAAAACACTGATCACATATTATAACATGAATAAAATATATAAAATTATATTATATTCAGTTTCATTAAGTAAATGATTGAAAAATACTAAAAGAGAATATATGGTATAAAATAATCTATAACATATAAATAATAAAATAAGAAGGGTGAAGTTTTAAACCCTCAATGATATGATAAAAAAACTCATAAAAATTGTATCCCTTCTTGATTATTTGAAAATACAACCAAGGAAACAAAAAAATCATACTATTTTTAAAATTATCAAAAGGATAAAAAAATTAAGATCTGATCATTCATATATTGAATGTAATATAAGGTAAATAAAATAAGTAAAGGGATTGTATAAATTAAAGCATACAATGAACCCTCTATACATTTAATAAATAATAAAAATGAGAAAATAAAAACTCACATTAATGAAATGGTTATAAAGAGATTGAATAAATAAGGGAATAAATACTAGAATTACATGAATATAAAAACAACAAAAGGCATGAAAAACTATAAAATAACCCACTACCCCTAAAACATTTCATTATCATTAGACCAAAATAAGAAGTATAAATAGTTAAAATATTATAATAAGTAAGACACTAAATCATAACCCCTTTAATTCAAGAATTTTTCTTTATAAAAATTATATGATAATATTTGAAAAAATATTTAGTTAAATCCCATGATATAAAACTTTTACTCAAAGGATTTATGAAACATGTTCATGATATTTAAAGAATTTTTATATATGAGTAATAAATTAATCATAAATTTATTAACAAGTGTCATGTACACAAGTGATATATAATAGTAAAAAATACATGACCAATGGAAGGTAAAAACAATTAAACCAATTCAATTATACCGATAGATAAAAAATTTAATTTATTCATTATAGATGACCTGAAACACATTACCTAGTCTTGTAAACTATATTAGGTCCCACTGGATTTATAATAGAACATTTAACAACCAAAACTATAGAAGTGTTAGACATATTAACATTATAAGAATATTTAGATATTAAATCCATATTGGCACCAATATAATATGAAAATATAAAAGAATAATAATACTCATAATGTCTAAATAATTTACATTTAAAACAATTAACACAGAAAAAACCTACAAGAGTATATTTCACAAAATAATTCTTATAACAGTTAAGATATTTCTATCTATATCAAACATAAAATCTATACTTGATTATCCTTTTTAGTGTCATAAATTTATTCAAAAAAATATGTCCCATTTTAGAATTACCAAATTCATCATTTAACAATTAAAATCCAAATTTTATCTTCAAATTCTATTTTAGCATTTCTTTTAAATAATCATAAACCTTATCATTAGTAAAGGAAGAATTATTTTGTAAATTTTAATCCCCTTCCATTATCTTTCTCATATTGTCCACCACATTCTAATAATAATTATTTAACATTTGATATTTATCATTAATAAATTTTTCAAACATTGATAATTTTTTATTCATTTAAGAAATATTTTAATTCAATAAAACCTTAGCTTAAATATAACTTGATCTATTAATTAAGGAAGATTGAGTTGATACCTAAATATCCTAGAAATTAATCACATATTACCATTACTATTTCCTCAATCTCACTGGAATATTCTAAAAGTTTATATGTAGATCAATTATACTTTATTCCAATTGATTTAAAATATTTATTATTATCCTTGTTTTGATACTTCTATTTATACTTATAATTTCCATAATTTGGCTTCAAGTTACATGATTAATTTAAAACATAACAAATTGGATTAAATATTAAATTAGTTCAACATTTATAATGTTTTCTACTTCCCTTCTTCTTATTCACATTTGTTTCTTTATAGATTTTTCAAATATTTTTAATCAATTTATACATCTCCTTATCAGCATTAGGGAAAGAACCTATATCATCAGAGTTAGAACAAGAAAAAGTGAAAATAATATTAAATGTGATGCTATTATTTTTGGCACTTTTATAATCATTATATGTATTTTTAAATTCCATCTCAGATCTCAAAATAAATCCTATAAACCCATCCCTTTAATACTTAATGACGTTATTTCTCTAATTAATTACAATATTCTTGGAATACCACTTCTTGGGAATAAATATAAAAATTATTTTAAATATTAATTCATTTTTCATGGGTTCTATAAGTACAATTATATTTTTAGAATCTTTGGGAATATATGAAATATATTAATATCACTTTCATTTTCCATCATTACAAATTGTGGATATTTTTCTTCGTAAATGGAAATCATTATTCTCTCCAACTTTTTAGTGCCTTGATGTTTTTTGTGAATTACTTTAAATGATAGAAGTAGTTTAATAATTATACATACAATAATATATATTACTAATAATTGGATAACAAAAATACTTTGGAAATTTATAATAAAAAATATGCTTAGAAGCATCATTACAAACCAAGGTATATAAATCATAGTCTAGAAATTTTTAAGGTCTCTATAATTATATACCAATACTCAACACCAATATTTTAAGAAATACCTTCATATTATCTTTCCAATAGTCATATAATTTACCATTGGAATGTGGTGGTATCAATTGATTTTAATTATCAACCACCTCTTCAATTTCCATACACGAAAATAGATCTCACCCTTAAATTGTTTAAGGTTAAGATTAATAGATAATATGAAAATAAATTAAATTGAAAAATTATAAGGAAATAAAGTAAATGATATCCAAATAAGAGGTAGAACTGATATTAAATTTTATGTCCCATAAAGTAAATAGTGGAAATAAAATAGGAGTGATTTATGAAAATATTAATTAATGTTTTTATAGTGGTTTGAGATTTCCCTAATTCACACATCACACTTACAGACATAGAATTTATAGATTTGAACTAAGCTTTACTTTTCGTAGGAGTAACCACCCAATACAACTTAATTTTAACGGGATTGGTAACCCCATAAAAATTCTTTCCCATTTTATAGTTCCCCAACCCTAAGAGCCTGAAGATGGTGCCAACTACCATTAAATTGGATTGATTACAAGGACTCATGTCCTGACGAACTGAAGATTTTAGTTTTCTTGGTAATTTAGATCCATACAAAAGTCATGTATTAAAAATTAATACTCTAATTGAAATATATATTTTTTGTACCACAGATTATGTTATTCTTTATAAAATATCATTTCATATCATTCTTAGTATTCTTCATGGATTTCTAGGGAAAGGAAACAAAATAAAGGCGATATCGAATGCTATGTAAGGATTAAGTACAACATAAATAAATTTAATAAATGAGAAGAATTAATATTTCAAGGTAAATATTTGATCATACATTCCATGTAATAAATAAGAGGGAGTTAATTAACAATATTTAATGGTAAATAACAAAACACATATTCAAATTTAAATAAATAGATTAGGTATAATTAGTCTGGAAAGGTATATAACTGAAAACCATTCCATTTAATAAATAAGCGTAGAATGAAATGTATCCATAGATTTTATCATAGTGAAAATATCATGGAGAATAAAAACTAAATCAAAATTAAGAAAATTATTATTTATTGGATGCCATGTTTTATATAAATGATACCTTTACAGTCAAGACATGTCACAAGATAGTTCAAAACATACTGGGTAAAAATACCACTACAGGTAGCCAAATTAATCATCCCCTAATCCTACCAATTCATTAAGGGACTATATTTAACCTGACCATAACGATGTGTACACATTTAATAATTTTCTTATATATTTATTAATCTATATAATTAATTAACAATATGCCTTATCAAATATCTTAATTTATTAAAAGATGTAGATTTATCAATATTTCCTCAGATATAAAATAACATTCAAAGTAAAGATTGTATTCAAAAATGGTATACGAATTAAAAAATACTAATGCCCATGATAAATGATATGGATATTTAGGTGAAATTTAATTCTCAATGATCATTGAAAATTGAATATTTCAAGGGGACTATAAAAATGAATCAAAGAAGTGAATGTCAAAAAGTTCCTTGGACAAATCAGTCATAAACCATCCTGAGGAATAATAAGGATGGTATCAAGACAAAAAATCCCATGTGGAGTAAAATCAATGAGTTTTTTCATTGATTAATGGAAAAAATATAAAAATATATTTTAAAAACATTTTTTTCAAAATATACTTTTCATTTTGAAAAACATTTTGAAAATACTTTTCATTGAAAATAAATTCTTAAAAAATTTAATTCAAAAATTAACCTTTTAAACATGCAATTTTTTATTCAAAGAAATAACATTGGGTAATTATATACATGTTATATAAGGTAAAAAGTAAATTAATTTTTCATGGTAAAATGCATAGAAAAGTTTCTTGTTTTGAAAAAAAAACTAGTATATTTATTCAAAAACATTTGACAAAAAAATAGGGTAAAAATGACTTTAAGAAATCATTTTGGAATGGTTAGAAACCATTTTGAGAACCTATTTTATAAAATAAGGCTTTTAGAAGAAATTATTTTCTTCAACTAAAGAGAAAAATTAAGTGGGTTTTCTTAAAAACATTCTCTGAAACATTTTGAGTACCCAAGAGTGGAAAATTGTAATATTAATCCAAAAAATTTATTAATTACGGGAAGAAAATGTAACTAAAGGGTTTTTTTCATCAAATATAATATAAATTAATTTAATTTAATTTCTATAATGAACAATATCAATTATAATGCAATTGTGAAATAAAAACTTAAGATGATAAAAATGGTGAAGTGGGAATTAATCAATGAATTGATAATATTTATCAGTTGTAAATAAAAATATAAGAAGTTAATATAAATAAATATATATTAAACTTAATTATATTCATAATCATATAATATTAATTACTACAAGGAAGTAATATTACCTAATAAAATAGAAGTGGGTTATGATATTTCTTTACCACTAGGTAAATTTAAGTTCAAATATAATTAGATGAAATAAATAAAATTGAAACTCAAAATACGATGAATAATAAAGTATTCATGATATTAAATTTAAATGGAAAAAATATACACCATATATAAAAAATTCGGTGCATAACATTACTATGCACTTTAATAAAATGAAAATGAGACAAAATCTCATACCTTGTATTTCTTTTCGGGTGAAAATCCTTTAACATCCTACATAATGTCTTTAAGAATTTCAATAAATTATATTTGAAGAATTATCATATTTATAATATCATATATCATCTTGTTATAATTTCTTATTGTCTTTTTGTTAACAATAATTCATTATTTTCATCTTTTCAGGTATTGATTTTCTTGTTTTTCAAGTATATTTTGAATTGTTATTTCTGTTCTTCTTTTTTTATCATGATTTTGTAATATCCAGGATATAAAACAGGATGAAAATATCATATATATTCATTATATATGTATTTATAATAATCCATAATGTTTTAATATTTTTAGTGAAATGCATGGTTCCTGGATATGGTAGGTCGTACGTACACTTGAACACTACTTCCATTTCCCTATCACACTTAAAATAATGAAAAGTAGATGATAAAAATATACACATGTATGTATATTATAAATAAATTTTTATATTTATGTCATATATTTAAAATAAGTTTATTAAATCCACTCTTTATAAATTCCATGTATTGCGTGATTGAGTCACATCTTTTTGAGGGAGCAGTGGTCCACATGTTCACAAATGAAGTTAACATATTCTCATCAAATGGAAATAAAAAAGGTATGTGTTATATAAAAATTAAAGAAGCATAAAGTCGTTATATATACTATATATATCATATTAAAACTATAAATCAATAATTATTTCAAACCTTTAATTTTGGAAATGGAATAATGAATGACATCAGTTAGAAAGGCGGTAGTCCGCCATACAAATGAATGGTGATTGCGTATCCCATTTTATGGATATCCATGAAAGTGTAGGTTGTACTCTTAGAGTAAAAAAATATTATTATATTTAATATAAATTGGTTATAATATAATAACTATATAGAAATAATTTAATGGTGGTATAATTAAACGAAATAAAAAGTGATCATTGAAGAACTTTGCCTATTATTCAGGTAACTCTTTTTGGTTTATATCAAAAACATCATTTATTTGATTTATTCACAAATTGGTTGTTCTAGTAAAAGGTTATGATAGTTAGGATATTACTTGTTTATATTTTGGACAACAAAAATGTCTTGATAGGTGTGGATAAGTGGGAGGTGTCAGTACCATTTTAGAGTGGAGGAGTGACATTTTTGTAAATTCTTAGAAGAGGGAATTCCAACCACATTTTTTCTAGGTCAAGTGGATCAAATAATTAAAATCATTATATAAACGTGAGTATATTTTTGAATTATTTTCATCCAATATCCTTTGGGAAAGTATACATTCCATTTTGGACCTTAAGTTTATGGTTCAGTTCATTGTTAAGATAATTTGTCTCTTCATCGCTGCATTTAATTTTAATTACTTTCACTAATATTATTGGTAATAAAAAAATTATTCTTATTATAAATTATAAATTATTATGAATCCAAATATGGAATCCATTTTTACAAATTCAAAAAACATAATTTGTAGAAATTAATTTTAATTTAATCATCCAAACGTGACGATAAAGCAAGTTTTTAAAGATAAGCGTTCAAAAATTTAAAATGTTTTTATATCTAATTTTATTGTCAAATTGATTAAAATGATATAAATCAAGTTAATTAATATTTAATTGAACTAAATATTCTTTAAAAAAAATTAAAATTTAATTTAACTATATAAATAAATTATATGAAAAAGAAGTTTTCAATAATAATTCATTATTTTCACTATTTATCAAAAAATGAAACTTCGATGAAAAATAACAAAAAATAATCCTAATATAAATTTTATGTTTCACTTTCAATAAAGAAGTATATTTTGAAATAATAAATTTATAAAAGTTACAAAATTTCATTTAAAATAGGTTCTCTTGGAAAAGGAGGTAATAACGCCTTTAGAAAAATATAGGTTTTTATGCATAAAATTGGGTAAGTTCTTATCTTATACCTATCAAATATATTGGATTAATTTCAAAAAATATTATTGAATATATATTATATATATTTCATTAATTTCATTCACTAATAGTAATTTATCTAATTTATTACGATACAATACCTTTGTGACCATAAAAATATTTCCTTTATATTCAATTGGTTTTTATATACATTTCTAATTAATTGGTAACCAATAAATTTATTTTATATTTTTTTAAACTGTATATTTTCATATTCTAGTTAATATTATTCATAACCTCTTATATAACTATAAGGTTATATATTTTTATATTAAATAATAATATTTTAATAATACATTGTTGTTATGTAAAACTCAATCTTTCATATAACACAAGCCATTGAATATACTCTTTGTTGCGTACGAAATAAGTTTACTTAGTATTCCATGCATTACAAGATATATAAAAAATTAAATTTATTTAAAATATTAAATATACCATTAATTATTGATTGGTTATATTTCATTCTATGTTTTGTGTTGTGTTTCATTAATATTATTAAATATATTGTTCTTACATAATAATTTTAGGGTGTTAAATTTTCCCTACCATAGTTAAATTGCCTACTCACAACTTAACCATGATCATGAGAATATATATATTTATATTTTAAAACACATTTTTTGAAATTCCACATCGTGATAAGAGTTAATAAAACATCTTCTTGATAAGAAATTATTTTATGTACAATGGTCACATGGAATAACATATAATTATATCTCTAAGTAAGAGAATAATAGTGGCAAGAAAAAATTTGGGCTTGGTGAAAAAGTGTTAATAATTATACTGAGTGATTGAGGTCATCAATCACAAATAAGTGAATGATTAATAAAATGTTGAGGGCCTCAAATCTATAAATCTATGATGATTTAAAATACCATCGTTTCAATAAAAATGAGGGTATTATGATAAATTTTTTGTTTTAATATACTCTTCCTAATGTTGAGTGATTATTTTACTGACCAAGAATATAAAGAAATATCCATACTTGATACGTTTCAATTTCATAAGAACAATATCATATTTTGGTAATGCTTCAATCAAATTCCAATTTGTCCTTTACTCCATGAAATGGATATCATATGATGATCCATTTTTTAAGAACTAAAATTTTATTTTAATGTATCGTAATAACCATAAATCAATTCATTATATTGGTCTCTAACTACTTTCCAATACTAATATTGTTAAGAAATTAATTTCTAAAAGTGATACTTCTAGTTAATCATTAATATTTATGTGTAAAATTGTTTAACTGAAAACAATGAAATATTAATCAAGATGTTGAGTAGGTTAGTGGTGGACGTTAAGCCCTTATTGTCCTTCAGTTGTAGGTTCATGACCAACAACCTTTCCAGAAACAATGTGTTGACACCCTACATACATTTTTTCCTTTTTATAAATTATTTTCCTATAATGTTCCCAAAAATATTATGGGCATCCTTGAAATAAAATTAACCAATATATATTACATTCACATAAGTTTTCAATACAACATTTTTATTTCATAATGTTTAATACTATTATTTGGATTTCAACCCTAATGTTTATAGATAACTTTAAACTTATCTTTATAAAATGTAAATGCATTATTACTAAATGATATTTTCCACTAAAACATATAATTTCCATATGTTTCTCAAAATGAACTTAATAAAATAAAAACTAAAGAGATTTTTAAGATATATGACTTATGGTCAACCATAATCTCGTAATCCTATGATGGTATCCATCACTCTTAGGTTAATGATGACAAATGTTCTTCTAAAATTTCAAGCAATCCTGAGATGTTTCCTGATTCTTAAATCTAAAATCAAATTTTAAAAAATACTTATAGAATTTAAATCTAGAATACCAGTAAATACTTAAACTATTTTATTTCATCATAAATAATTCTTTGGTATATGTTTTATCCTAGGTACTTTATTTTCATTATATATTGAAATCATTTATAGTGGAATGTAAAAAATGAGAATTATCATAATCGTATTTGACATAGAAAATTTATTTTCATATTTTTAATCAAATAATGAATATTTTTTATGTTTTTATGATTAAACCCATGTATTTAAATGTTTTATTAAAATAATGTGCAATTATGATTATAGAATGAACATTGTATAAAATATGAAAATTGTTTAAACTTGTATTCTTTGACAGCATTTTCTCACAAGGATATTTTGTGAATAACATTTAAAATAATTATCCAATTTGAGTGGTTCCTCTTTTAAGAATCATTGATTTAATTAACTGACCATTTTCTTCAGGACAAAGTGCTCATTTGAAGATATAAAGGCCCAAAAAATCATTTAATTTGGAGAATATTCTTTGTAGATAGCATGGATCCCACATCTGTAACTTATGCATAAATCGGGCTACACATCTACAATGGAGGTGATTCTACCAGGAATAGAACTAGAACACATTGTATCATTTCTATAATTAATTTGAGTGAGTTTTAAGTCATTATGGAGGCTATTTGACATTATACCAGAAAGCATAGTCAGAGAAGAAGTCTCCGACCATTTATTAAAATAAAGGAAAAGTACAGCAAGCAAGAAACAAAGAGCATAAAAAACAACTAAATATCATAATATCTGTACCTGTCACCATCTCCATAACTGTTTGCTTAATCCGTAGTGGTCGAATCTCATTCCAAGATGTCATACTACTTTAACATCTTAATATACTTCCTTTTGATATTTAATTTTTCCAATTATAAAAACTCCTCAGAGGGCTGAACACCTTTCCCTTTGCTAACAGAGGACCTAGTGGGCATCAGCTTCGGCATATTAGAATATTATTTCTTCTACCTTCTTTTTGTTGGATCGGTCATAGCTTTTGTCTTCCCTGACAAAATCTTCTTTCTGCCCTGAACAATGTAACTATATGAGGTCTACACCCTGCCAACAACATTTTCCTTTTCACTATCAGAGATATCCCCCCAATTTCCATAGATATGCACCTCCTAGTAACCATCATGCACCCCCTGTTCTTGCTCAGAGTGACTGTTAACATCAACCATAACTAAACAGTGTAAATTATCTATATGCTCCTTATCACCATGCCTCACATGCATTAATTCTTGAAAACATTTTCTAGCAGCCTTCTCTTTCATCTTTCCATTCCTACTATCACTTTGACTACACTTCTTTCCCAAAATCGGTAGCCTACTATTATCCAGTTCATCAGTAGCATCAATCAACACCCATCTAGGAGATGAGGTAGCTTGAGAAGTCAACAACACAGCCCAATCCGGGACCGATTCCACTTCATCATTCACCAGACCCGCAAAAAAGATCCCATGTTCAATATGTTATGTCTACTTCTCAAGATGTGTCTTCAACCCAGTTGAAACCTTCACCCACCCACCATTTTCATCTAGTGAATCACCTCCTTGCATACCCATAGTAGGGTTGTCCCACACTATATCATTATTCTCAGCAAATTCAACTACTTGGTTCGCTATATCAACCATTTCCCCTTTGTCTAGAACTACAGTGACTGCATCATCGGTCACATGCACACCTATGACACAAACGGAACATAAGAAATGATTTCCCTATAATGCTTCCCCAACCTGTCCATCTGAAGCTACCATTATATCCCAATTCTAATCTTCCTTTTGAAGGCCTTCCCTTGTAGGAGAGCCCTCAAGAACCATATGAGTATCATGAACATCCCCTGGAGCCTCAAGAGAAACATCAGAAACATTGTAAGTTCCATTATCAGCTCCCCTCAATCCCTTCCTCACTCTAGGAGGAGTGACAGCCCTCAGATCCCACATCAGCCTGTTAAAACAACACTGACCTTCAGATCATGAGGTAACCCTAAAGGTTGTTTCTGCATACCAACATCACTTAAACTCACTATACAAGATCCCTCACCAGTGCCACCGTGACTCAAGACAGTCACCAATCGGTTCTGGGGAATCATTCCTTGGTCCTCCTGCATCGGTCCCTTAAAGGAGTCCTTCCCATGTGGCTTCAGATGATCCACAATAGAACCATCAGTAAGGCCAAATTTATCATACTGCAGCTCCATCACCTTCCTGATCAGAGACCCACTATGGCAGATCAATGATAAATGTTCAAGTCAATTTCAAGATATACAAAAATCCATCCACGATTCAAACATAACCACCTACCTCCACCGAAATTCTTGTCCATCGGTAATCCACACCAAATCCACTGGTGGCTTGGATACATCCACCTCCACATAGATATGGGGGAAAAAGGATGACATAATGCTTCAGTTTTGGATTCTGAACACAAATATTGACCAAAAAAATTCTCGAGGAAGCATAATATTGATGGGTTCTGGAAGGGGAGCGGGAGATCGTGGAAACTTACCCAAACCGCCTTAGTTAGATTATCCCTCTGTATATGGAAATTGAAGTTCCATCAAATAATAATGAAGAAGAAGCTATAACATCATCGAGGAGCTACAGACCAAGCAATGATGAGGTCTTCCATCGATCAGAACCATATCATAATATGACTTCGATCAAGAAGCCCAACAACTGCACGATCTTGCAATCCCCAAGATTCAAATACAAAGCAGTCAAACACATCAATCGAAGGGCATCGATGACGAAAACAAGCCATTTGAATTATATTGAAGAGGCCAGTGGAACTGTTGAACTTCGATGACAATAAAGCAAGTTGAGGTGAACCACGGTACAAATCTGAAACTTTTAGTCAAATCGAGATTCGAGGGAACGAAGGAAGAAACTCCGGATTGGAAAAGGGGAGGAAGGGAGGGCGCCACTTCTGTGGAGATGAAAAAGAGCAAGGAACTCCACCCTACGATGGGGAGGGGGAAGTAGGAACTCCATCATCGTAACCTAGGTCATCGCTTGTGAAGGGGAATAGAGGTCACTCAGGAGAGATCTATTTGATGTTATACATTTAAAGGATTCTTCCAAAAACCTTCATCCAAATAACATAACAGTCAATAAAAAATTTATAAGTCCTACATACGGTACCCAATGAAACTAAAAGATTGAGGGGAAATTCATAATAAATATTTTAATATCATTCATGAATACATAATTAGAATATTCATCCAAAATGTCGTAAGAAACACACAATGTTTAGGATGAAGAATTATACCTCTAAAAGGAGGCCCTCTCGTTCTTCCCAAATCATTTTCTCAACACCCACAGACAAGGAGGTATCCCATTAGAGCACAAGATCTTCTTTAAGCTCTATTTTCCCCCTTTTATTCTTCATTTTTTATTTTTATTTTAGTTTTCTTTTAGTTTTCAATTAAATTTTAATTTTAATTTCATTTAAATAAATTTAACGCACTCATTTTTTATTTTTGATTCCAAAATTAAACTAATTATTTTTCAATTATAAAAATAATTAAAAACTATTATTATTATTTTTATCATCATCATTATAATTATTTTTTATAATACCGTATTTATAATTTAAAACTATTTCATTTTCTCTCTCTATTTCTTCAAAAAAAACTACATTAATAATAATAATATTAATAACTAATCATATTAATATTTTTAATTTGAAATTAATTATAAATTAATTATCTACTAATCATATTTCTCTCTCAACTCATCTATCCACAATTGTGATGTCCTACTCTCAAAAACGAGAGGCAAACCCCGTGACTTGGCTCGGGGGGAGGTTAAGGTGGTCTTGAATTTTCCTTAAAATTTAGTTTAAGTTTTTTGTAGATTTGAGTAGCATTCTTGAGTAAGATGAATGTTCACAATGTGGTGATGACCTGCGAAGACATGAAACTAAAACTATTCCAATTTTGGAGAATAATGGTGATTCAAACATGAGATTTCATGTTTTTATTAGCAAACAAGAATCAAGAACATGGAAGTGAATAATGATTGATCTTAAGACTAAACCCTAAGACCAGGTTCTATGTTTTTTAACTCATTATATTTGCGTTTCTTGATAGTTTATATTTTTCGTAACAAAAAATACTTTCATTGCTTTCATTTAAATATAAAATAACAAAAAGAGATATTTTAGGTGATATAGAATAAGTAAGTGAACCACATTGAAAGGATCCTCAAGAGAGATGAACCTGGTTATCCATTGTGTTGCACTAAAAAAAATATCATTGCTTTGTTCCACTCCCCGAGAGAGGCGTGTATCAAAACTAGCACGGTTTCTATGGAGCCCATCATTCATTAATATTACTTTTTAAAATTTCAGATTTTAGTTAGTTTTTAATTTCTTTAAAAAATAATGAAAAATTATTTCTATGATGTATCCAAACTTTTATTAATTTTTAAGTAACAATTAATCACAGGTGAAAGAATAATAAATAGACTACACTAAAAAGATCCTCTAATGAAGGGATGATGGGCTTATGATAATGGTCAAATAGAATCAATGTGGTGTAATAACATGGATCTCACCTGAATATTTGATGCCAATGGACGATGAGCTCCAAACTGACATAAAAAAATTCAAGTCCAAGAAAGAAGTGTCATTAGTCTTTCCCAGTATCATTGAAAAAACCCAAAAAGTTTAGTCCAAACTTGAGGTGGAAGATCTTAACTACCTGTATCCATCCAACAATAATCAACTCCAAGAGGCACTTTCCATCGAATGATAGATTCAAGCTGAACCAACTCTGAGAGATGATATTTCTATAAACTCTTTATCTTTTGATTTTGTTGAGAGAAAATTGAGCATCACTCCCAACTATTTTTATTATATAGAAGCAGACTATCTTTTCTATGCCTTGGAGGAAGAATAAGAAACTAGACATGCACCTCCTGAGGAACACATATAGCTCATTGATTTCAATGAACATGTATTGGAGGAGCACCATCAAGAGGTCCAGGTAGCTGACACTAAGGCAATCATAAGAGAGGCTTTTTTTATTGAATCCCACATGAATCTAGAACTAGAAGATAAGAAGGTTTCAAAAGTATCAACCAAGGAGAATGATTTTTCTTACTTCAACCAACACACATACGATGAAAGCTATACCTCATTGTGGAGGGGAAGGATCTAGCGTACTCTATCCAAGGATGATTTATCACCTATAAGGATGAAGAAAGAACTGGGAAAAGCCAAATGTGGTGATTTAAGTCAAATAAGATTCATCCGCTATCATATTTTATATAATAGTTAGTACTTCATTATGGAGGTAGTAAAAATTTAGGGTCCACTTGGGGGATCAAACGAAGATTTCTCCTTACATGCTTTCTAGGAATATAGATTTCTATATCATTTCCAAAGAAATAGTGCAGTATGTAGCCCCCTCCATATATCTTTTAGATCTTAAAAGACATGATCCATGTTTTTAATTTTGTATTTACATTTTTTAGATTCGTGATGGTAGACGTAAGTCTAAAACAATGAAGGAAGAGGACTATGATTAATTTCAAATGGTAGTTCAATTTTAGTGTTTATCTTTTTATCTCCTTAGTTTTTTTTTAAAACAACATGTTTTTGAACATTAAAGTTAAAATTTCATGTCCACACATGAATTATTTTTTACTTGACTTCTCTAAGAGACATCCATTTCGTACTAATCTTGTGCATCCATGTTTAATATTTCAATGTTTATATGATTAAATGAATAAAATGGACAATTAAAATTTAAAATTGAAGCATGTATTTAGAAATGTGGACTCATTATTTGAAGGAATTAATTGATTCATGTAAATGAAATTTCACAACCATTTTTCATGCCTTGAATTTCTGAAATTCATGTGGATTTATTTGTTAATATTAATAATTCATTGAGAAATTGAACCAAATAATATGTCCTTTTTCCTAGAGGATTTCTAGACCAAGTACTTCCTATTTTATCTTGAATGTATTTCTTGAGTTATCTTGGGGAATTTCACCTTCTAGAACTTGAATTTTAACTTTTTAAAGATATTAATGAGAACAAACCTTTAAAATGATTGATGCATCCTTTAAAAATTCATTTAGAAATAAAATAACACCCTTAAATCAATAATTATTTATCCTATAGGGACCATTTATTAACATGTTAGGGATGATCTATGTTTCAACCAATTTTTAATCCATTCCTACTCTAATCTTGGTATTTTCATGATATTTTAAAGTTGAAGTGTGGGGTTAAAGGGATTCATTGTGTAAGGGATGATTTAAAATGTATTGAAGAAGTGTGGGGGTGATGAATTTGGTAATTGTAAAAGTTATGGGATCATTCATTTTACCCTCTTTAAAATAAAAAAAATAAATTGAAAAAAGAAACAAAAAAATGAGAAGAATGGGTTGTCATTTGGGGAAACCAAAAATGATCATTACCAGACCATTGATTTTTATCACACATGGATATGTGGTGGATATGAGATTTATTCTAATCATAACTTTCTAAAAAAGAAAATAAATAAATAGGTCCATTGAAAAATAAAAGAAATGTTATAAAAATAAAAAAACATGAGGGTGCACAAATCATTCATTATTAATTATTTTATCATGTCCTTGCTTTGAGTTTAGGGGAAATGGTAGTTTATATATTAAAGTGGGGAATTTAAATATAATTTTTGACATCATGAATTTTACGTAAGAGATAAACATCCTTCTTTAGCCTTAATTTTTAAATTATTAAATCCTACCAACCTTAAGCCTCATATCCATTTGAACTATTATTGAAAAGTCCCCATGATTTTATGTTCCTTTATTCATTACAATG
Source organism: Viscum album (assembly GCA_963277665.1). NCBI lineage: Eukaryota > Viridiplantae > Streptophyta > Magnoliopsida > Santalales > Viscaceae > Viscum > Viscum album. The sequence goes on from OY728130.1 coordinate 413,067,004, forward strand.
TTGAAAAAATATTTAATTTACCACTACATGGATAAAGGTCATGTTTTCATGATATGAGAACAAATCCAATTTAACTTTATCATGATTATTGAGAGATAATATTAAAAAGAGAGGTAGATCATGATTTTACATGTTTAATAATAATTAATTGAGGATAATTGATGAATGAAAGGAGAAGTACCATAATTTTTTAAAGGGGAAAAGTAAAATATATGAATTGATTATTTCATTAAAAAATTTGAAATTGAATTGAAATTTTATGTGGATTTTTGGAAATTTAATTTCAAATTGATAATTAATTGATTTTATTGAATTGTAATTTGAATATTGGTAACATTGGTGTCCTATTATTTCCATGTTGAGATTTTATGCTCGAGGAAAAGCATGATTTAAGTTTGGGGGTATTTGAGAGAGAAAATTTATTTACATATTTTTAATTAAATAATGAATATTTTTTTATATTTATTACATATTAAACCCATATATTGAAATGTTTTAAAAAAAATATTATCCAATTGTAATTATAGAATACAATTGGGCTATAATATGAAAATTTCTTAACTCTGCATTTTTTTGACAGAATTTTTTCCTAACGGTATTTTGGGAGTAAAATCTTAAATATTTATCAAATTCCAGTGATTCATTATTTTATGAATTATTGATGTATTTAATGGAATTTTTTTAGGACCAAGATCTCATTCTAAGAGATAAAGGCCCAAAAAATCATTCAATTTAGAGAATATTTGAGGCGAACAGCGTGGTCCCCACCTCTATAACCGATGCATAAGTTGGGATACACACCTCAAATGGAGTTGATTCTACCTAGAATGGAACAAGGACACATATTTTCGTTTATAAAATTAATTTATGGAGTTTTAAAGTCATTAATGTGTCCATTGGACATTATAATTTTAAAGGATGCGTTGTGGAACCTTAATCCAAAAAAGGTAACATTCAATAAAAAAATTCATGACTCTTATATACGGTGAAAAATGGAACAAATATTTTGAGAGGGAAACATGTAAGCTATTTTGGAACAAATTTTATGAAGACATAATTCAGATATTCATCCATTAATGTTTTCACAAAAATGTAATGTTTAAGAGTACAAATTCTGCCTATAAAAGAAGGTTCTCTCCTTCTTCCAAAATCATTAGCTCGGCACCCATATCCATGGAGGGATCCCACCGGATCCTGAGCTATGATGAATACTCATTACCCCACCTCATTTTTTCTTTATTTTTATAATTTAATTTTTGTTTCGTTCGAGTTTTTATTGTTATAATAATTTAAATTTATTTTAAATAAATTTAATGAATTCATTTTTTATTTATTTCCAAAAATAATCTTCTTCTTATTTAATTATAATAATAATAATAATAATTAAATTTGATTGTTATAATAATTAAATTTTTTATTAAAACTCTTATTAATATTATTTATAATACCATATTCTTAATTTAGAACTATTTTATTTTCTCACATACCTTTTTCACAAAAAAACTATTTTCTTAATTTAAATAACAATAATAATTAATAATATTATTATTATTTTATCATTAATTGTAAATTATTTATCTATATATCTCTCTTTCTCTCTCTCCTCATACATCCACCATTATGATCTCCTTCTATATGTAAAGAGGCTAACCCCGAGACTTGGCCTAGGGGGAGGTCACAGTGTTCTTGAATTTTCTTTAAAAAAACTTTTATGTTTGTGGTAGATTTGAGTAGAATGATTGGGTGTGGAAAATGTACTAGATCTGGTGATGACCCCCAATGACATGAAACTTAAAATATTACTATTATGGAAAATAATAGGGATTCAAACATGATATTTCATGTTTGGATTATCAAAATAGAATGAAATACAAGAAGGGGAGTAGTGATTGAAACCAAGTATAAACAACAAAACCAATTTCTTTCTTCGTTAACCCATTCTATTTTGTATTACGTGATAGTTTAGATTTTTCATATCAAAAACAAAAAATAAATATTTTCATCTATTTCATTTAAATCTGAAATAATAAAATGTTATTGTTTAGGTGATATAGAAGAAGTAAGTGAACCACACTGAAAGGCTCATCAAGAGGGATGACCTTGGTCAGCAACTATGCCACACAAGGAAAAATATAATCTCTTCTGTCTGTTCCCTATGACAGGCAAGAATCAAAACTATCTCCATTTTTAGGGATCCAATCAGTCATTCACTTTACATTTTCTAATTTAACATTTTAGATAGTTATTAATTTTTTTAAAAAACCATAAAAAATATTTCCATTATGTATCCCAAATTTTATTATTCTGGAAGGAACAAATACTCATATATGCAAGAAAAAGAAATAGAAAACACTAATTAGGCCCTACAATGATGGGATAAAGATCTTATGATAATGGTAAAATAGAATCATAGGGGAGTAGTAACATGGATCTCCACTGAATATTTGAGGACAATGGCCCATGAGCTCCAAACCGACATACACATATTCAAGACCAAGAAAGAAGTGCTATTGGACTTTCCTAATTTCACTGAAGAAACCCAAGAAGTTGGGGCTGAACACGAGGTGGTGGAGCCTTACTACCTACCTAATTCCAACGATAATCAACTCCTAGTGGCACCTTCCATCAAATAAGAGATTCAAGTCGAACCAACTTAGGGAGATGATCATTCATTAAGCTCTTTCTCTTTTGATTTTATTAAGACAAAATTGGGCATCCCTCCTTAATATTTTGATTATACAAAATCAGATAATCTTTTTTATGCCTTGGAGGATGAAGAAGAAACTGGACATTCACCTTCTAAGGAACACATCGATCTACTTTATTCAAATGAACATGAATTAGGGGAGCCCGATAAGGAGATCCACATAGCTAAACTAGATGAAATCAAAACAATTCTAGTTTTTTTAAATCCCCCATGAATCCAAAATTAGAAGATAATAAGGTTGCACTAGTACCAACCAAGGAGGATGATAATCAATACTCCATCCTTCCCCCACCATGAAATCTATAACTCATTCGGATGTGGGGGGGATCCAGTGTACTATATATATAGATCATTCCTCACCAAGAAAGATTAAGTAAATGCTGGGAAAACCCACATGTGGAGGTTCAAATCAAAGAAAATTTATCCTCCATCAGATATTGGATAACATATGGTATTTACCTCTGGTGGTAATTAAAATTCAAGGCCCGCATGGGGGATTGTACAATGATTAATCTTCACATGATTTCTAGGAATATAGATTTAAATAAAATTTCCTAGGAATTAGTGTTGCATGCAACCCCCTCCCTCTATCTTTTCGAGCTTAAAAGACACGATCCTTGTTCTGGATTGTGTTATTCTAATTTTTGGAACATTACAGTATAATGTCATCCCAAATAATGAAGCAAGTGGACATAGCTTCCTTTCAAAAGGGATTTAAATTTTATTTTTTTATCTCTTTTAACTCTTTAATTTTTTTATGAAACAACATGTGTATGAACTTTAATGTTGAAGTTGCATGCCCATTCTTCAATTTTGTTTTACTTGACATGTATCGGATACATGAGTTTCATAGGAATATTGTGAGGCCAAGTTTTATATTTCAATGTTTATATGATTAAATGAGTAAAATGGAGAATTAAAATTTCAAAGTGAAGCAAGGATATTAATATGAGGACTCATGATTTTATGGAATTATTATATTCATGTAAAAGAAATTTCCAAACCATTTTGTATGCTTTGAATTTATGAATTTCATATGAATTGATTTTTTATTATTAATCATGATTTGACTGAATTTCCCAAATCATTTATCCAATTCCCAAGTGGTTTTCCAGAACAGTTATTTTATATTTTATTTTAACCATATTTCCTGAGTGATCTGGGGACATGACACCTGCTAGAATGTGAATTTGAACTTTTAAAATCTATGAATAAGAAAAAAAATATTTAAAATGACTAAGGAATCCTTTTAAAATACAATTATCCTTAAAATATGACCCTTAAATTAATACTTCTTTATCACATTGAGTACATGAATGACATTGTCAGGGATGAGCCTTGTTTCAAGCCATTATTTATCCATTACTACCCTACACTTGTTTTATTTATGATATTTTGAAGTTTAAGTGTGGGTCTAAAGAGATTCATGGTTGGAGAGATGATTTAAAATGTAAGGAATAATTGTGGGGGTGTTTATTGTGGGAATTGTAAAAGGTTGTGGGATTATTCATTTTTTCACTCTTGAATATAAAAAAATGAAAAAGACAAAAAGAACAAAAAAACTGAGGAAATATTTATTTGATTTGGGGAAACCAAAAATCACCATTACTAGATCTATAATTTTTATCATATGTGGTTAGGTGGTGGATGTGAGGACTATTCTAATAATAAATTTAGAAAAAAGAAAAAAATTGAATAGGTTCATTGAAAAAACTAAAAAAAATCAATATGGTGCACAAATCATTCATTATTCATAATTTTATCATGGCCTTCGTTTGAGTTTAGCAGAAATGGGAGTCTCTATATTAATGTGTATAATTTCATTAAACTTTTTGATATCATGCATTATACTTAAGAGATAAAACTCTTCTTTGAGACTTAATTTTTAAAGCATGAAATCTTATCCACCATAAGCCTTAGAGTAATTTGAACGATTATTGAAAAGTCCTCATGATTTTATCTTTATTTTGTATTTACAGATTAGAGAAAGTACATCGTTTACAAGAATATAGATAAGGAGTAAGTTCTAATGATATGAGAAGAACTCCAATTTAATTGTATCATTATTGATGAAAGAAAATATTCAAAATAGGTAGATCATGGTTTTACATGTTTAAAAATAATGAATTGAGGAGAATTAATGAATGAAAGGAGAAGTCCCATCATTTTTCAAAGGGGAACATAAAATATATGAATTTACTATTTCATTGAAAAATGAGAAATTGAATTGATATTTTATATGTATTTTTGAAAATTATATTTTACATAGATAATTAATTTACTATATTTCATTGGAATTGGAATATTGGTAACAGTGGTGTCCTCTGATTTCCATGTTGATATTTTATGCTTGAGGACAGGCATGGTTTAAGTGTGAGGTTATTTGATAGGGCACATTTATGTGCATATTTTAATCAAATAATGAGTATTTTTTGTTTTTGTAATTATTAAACCAATTTATTTGATTGTTTTATTAAAATAATGTGAAATTTTCATTATAGAATGAAAATGGGCTAAAATATGAAAATTGTTAAATTTGTATTTTTTTTATAGAATTTTGCTGCAAGGGTATTTTGGGAATAACTTTTAAAATATTCATCTAATTTTATTTATTATTTTTTTATGCTTCATTGATTTATTTCATTTAATTTTTTCTTCAGGACCAATAACTCATTTGAGGAGACAAAGGTCCAAAAAATCATTGAATTTAAAGAATATTATTGGTGGACAACGTTGAACCCACCTCTGCAATGGATGCATAAATAGTGATACACACATCCAATAGATATAATTCTACATGGAATAGAACAAAGACACATTGGCACGATTCTCCAATTAATTTTATAAACTTTTTAAGTCATTAAGGTGGACATTGAAGGTTATACATTTGAAGGAATCTTCCTGAAACATTCTTCTAGAAAAAGTAACAGTCAATAAAAAATTCATAACTCTAATATCTGATGGACAATGGAACTTCTATTTTGAGGGGAAATGCATAAGAGATTTTTGCAGAACTTTCATGAAGACATAATTCGAATATTCGTCCATTAATGATGTCAAAAATGTGAATGGTTTATAAGGATGAATTCTGCCTCTGAATGGAGGACTCCTCCTCCTTCCCAAATCATTAACACGATACCCACAACCGAGGAGGGGTCCCATTGAAGCATGATATGTGATGTATCATCTCATTACCCCCCTTTTTCTTATTTATTTATTTTAATTTTAGTTTTTTATTTTTTCACATTAATTTGAATTTGAATTTCTTTTAAATAATTTTCATTCATTCATTTTATTTCTAAAATTTAACTTCATCTTCTTAAATAATAATAGTAATAATAATCATAATCATAAATTATTATTTTTATTATTATTATTGTAAATATTATTTATAATAACATATTCTTAATTTAAAATTATTTAATTTTCACTCACTCCTTTTTCGAAATAAAAACTATTTTCTTAATAGTAGTAATAATAATAATTAATAATATTATGATTATTATTTTATCATTCATTATAAATTATTTATCTCTCTTTCCTCAATCCTTATCCATTCGCCACACTTGTCTCCTACTCTTGTAAATGAGAGGCTAAATTTGAGACATGGCCCGGGGGGAGGACTATGTGTTCTGGAATTTTCATTAAAAAGTATTTTGTGTTTATGGTTGATTTGAGTATAATGCTTGTGTGAGGTGAATGTACCCTATATGGTGATCACCCCCAGTGAAATGAAACTTAAGATATTCCTATTATAGAAAATAATAGTTAGTCAAACATGAGATTCCATGTTTTTATTATCAAAATATAATCAAACACATATAAGATAATAATGATTAAACCTTAGAAAAAACCCCAAAAACCAAGTTATTTCTTTGTCAACACATTCTGTTTTCATTTCATGATAGTTTATATTATTAATAACAAAAACAAAAAATAATAATTTAATTGCTTTCATTAAAATACAATAGAACAAAAAGTGATAGTTTAAGAGATATAGAAGAAGTAAGTGAACCACACTAAAAGGCTCCTCAAAAGAGATGACTCTGGTCAATCACTATGATACACGTGGAAAAATATGATTTCTTTTTTCCATGCCCAAAAATAGTCATTCGTATTATCCCTCGGCAGTGTCAAAAAACATGTGCTCATTAAGGTCTATCTTCGTGTACCAGGTTACAATCGAGTCCGGACTGAAAAACCTTTTTAGAGTTGATACCCCTACGTACATATATTCCATTACCACATTCACTAGTAGTATATAGACAATGATTTTGTTCTTATGAAGACCCCCATAATATCTACCATAAAAAAATTCTAGTCTGTTTATCTATACTAATCCACAAATTCTACCTCAGGGTGATGTCATCTTATTTAGGTTTTTCTAAACATAGTTCCCAAGGTTTTTATAAATCATTATCTGATACCAACTGTAACACCCCAAACCTAATAACCCAGAGTTATTTTCAACATCTATTATAATGACATGATTACAAAAATAAAATACCAATGTAATAAATACATTAGTTCTTTTAGTAAATAAGATACATACATGAGTCTTGTATTACAAATGAATACACTAATAAAATTATATTTTATGATTTGAGGATAGCATTAATCCATCTTACAAATCCTTTTATATCATTCTTAGTACACATCTTGGATTCATGGGGAAAGGAAACAAAAACAAGTTGAGCTAAAATGATCATTAAAGGTTAAGTATAGTGGAAACAATAATGAATCAGTGAGAATAATCAATATATAATGGCAAATAAATTAATACACCTTCCATGTAATCAATAAGCGAAAGTGTGTAAAAATATGGAAAGGTAAATATCTAAGAAAAAATTCCATCTAAATTAATTAGATAAGCCATAATAAATATGTAAATTTAAATAATTGAAAATAATACAATTTAATCAATAAATATAGAATGAAATGAATCTATAGATTTTTTCACAAGGAAAATCTCATTCATATTCATAATTGAATCGAAGTGATGAAAATTATTGTTTATTAAATTCCATGTTTCCTAGATAAATGATACCTTTACCATCAATAAATTTCAATATATAGTTTACAACATACTAGGTGAAAACCACAATAAGGATAGCCAACTGACTCATCATAAGAGAATACCGATGGATCAATGGGTTATCTGTTACCAGGCCCACCCATGGTGTACTTGTTAAAATAATTCCTCATATATCAAATAATCTATTTAATTCATAAAAAATATACCTTATCTAATATTTTCATTGAGTAATGTATTTCGATTTTTTAATTTCTCCCTTGATATCAAATAACACTAAAATGAAAAAACATATGTAAAAATGTATATGGTTTTAGAAATAATACTATCTATGATAATTGATATGGATATTTAGTGAAATTTCAATGTTCAATGATCATTGAAATTTGAATATTTTGACAATAATATGAAAATTAATCAAGGAAGTGAATTACAATACTATACTTCCACAAATCCATAATAAACCATCTAGAGGAAGAACAGGGATAATATCAATACAAAATATCCCAAGTTGAGTATGATAAATGATTTTTGTCACTCATGAAGGAAAATATTATAATTTTTTTTAGAAATATAATTTTACTTTTGAAAAAAAATTTGAAATATTTTTCTTGAAAAATCACAATTAAATATATTATCATTAAAAATTAATATTTTAAACATGAAAAGTGAGATTCAAATATATTATTATGGGTAATTTCATACATGCCATACTAGGTAAAATAAAATTACATTTGCAACATATTTTGAAAATGAAAAAAAAGATTCACTTAAAAACATTTGTAAAATAAAAAAGTGTAAAATGTATTCACTAAATCATTTTGGAAAAGATAAAAATATGAAAAAAAGTTTAGAAAATAGGGTTGTTAGAATAAAATAGGTTTTCTGACTAAGGATAGAAATGATGTAGGGTTTTCTTAAAAACACGCTCTTAAACATTATGAGTCAAAAGGAGTAAAAAATTCGATATATTACTTTAAAAATATCATGTATTAACATAGAATAATAAAATTAAAGTTTTTATTGAACAATGATCATCTAAAGGAATTTAATTTAATTCAAAACATGCGCAATCTCGATTAGAATTAGATTATGATATAACCCTTAAAATGATCAAAACGATAAAGTTACAATTCATATATGAACTGATTATGTGTACCAATAATAAATAAACATATAGTATGTGAAAATGAGTAAATTGAGATTCAATGTTATAATACACATAATCATAGAATATTGACGACAATAATGAATTAATATAAGCTAATGAAAAGTAATTGATTTATGAAATATCTTTTCCACTTAGTAACTTTAAGTTCAAATAATGTTAGATAAAATAATCCAATTTACGACTAATAATAATATGAATAATTAATTATTCATGATATTAAATTTAATAGGCCAAAATATACACCATATGAATGAAACTAGGGGCATAAAATTACAATATTCTTTAATAAAATAAAATTGAGATGAAATCCCTTACCTTGCATTTACTTTTTGGTGAACACAATTTAACTTCATTTATAATTGTTTTAAACATCTCAAAAACTTATTAAATAACCATAATAATATTTATAATATCATATATTACATTCTTATAATATATCATTACATTTTGGTTATCAATACTTTTTAATTTCATCATTTCATGTGTTAATATCCTAGTTTATTACTATATTTTGACATATTATTTTTGTTCATATTATGTCTATATTAATTTTATAATCTCTTAGATTTAAAATATAATTTAAATATCATATATATTAAGTATATTTTTATTCATAAAATGCCATAACATTTTGATATAAGAAATGAAATGAATCATTTGTGGAGACAGTAGGAAATATGTACGCATAAACACTACTTCCATTACCTTGTCATATTTAAAAGATTGAAAAGTAATAAATATATATATATATATATGCATATATATTTTAATTACTATATAATATTTATTTCATATATGTCACATTGTTTTATTTAAAATCTCATTTATACATTCCATACATAGCGTAAATGAATCACATCATTTTGAGGAGGCTGTAGTCCACAAGTCCAAAAACAAAGTTATCATATTCACACAAAATGGAAAGCATAAATGTATGAGTCGTGTAAAAAATATAGAATATTAAATACATTATAAATAATATATATAAATTATATAAACTACAAATCTATCATTACTTATAACCTTGAAATGGGGTAATGGAAGAATGAATAACAATGTTCGCGTGGCGGCAGTCCATCGTAAACCTGAACGATGATTGAATATCAAATTTTATGGATGTGTGTGAAAGGATAGGTCAAAATATTAGAAACAAACATATTATTTTATTTAATATTATGATTTTATATTATAATGATGATATAAAATCAATTTAATTGGTGGAGAAGTAAATGGATCAAAAGTGACAGTTGAATAATGTTACATGTAATTTAGGTCACTCCTTTTGGTTTATATAAAAATACATCCTTGGTTTGAATACTATATAAAGTGGGGATTATAGAATAAGGTAATTAATTTTGGGAGATTTTTTGGGTTGGATATTGATGATCCCAATGGATTTATTGTGGTGAATTAGTGTAAGGGGTGAGTGCCTTTTTAAAGTGGAGAAGTGGTAATATTTTACATTTTTTAAAGAGGGAATTCCTCCCAATGTTTATCCAAGTAATGTGGCTAAAATAATGCATTAAATTATATAAAATGGAGGATAAGATATAAATATTTCCATAGAATTTATTTTGGTCATGTTTCAAGGCCATTTTATCTGTTATGCTAAATGTTTAGTCCCTTGTAAAGTTAATTTTTTTCTTAATCGTTGCAATTAATTTTAATTAATTTCACTAATATTTTGTGGGAAGAAAACTATTATGAAATTATGATAAAGAAGAAATTATTACAATTAAATATATTTAATCAATTTTACAAAATTATAAATACATAATTGGAAGAAATTCATTTAAATTTAATCTAGTAGATGAGACAGAAAATTTGGGTTTTAATGTAAACTGATTTAAATGATTTAAATGTTTTATATCCAATTTTAGTTTTAATTTTAATAAAATGACATAAATTGAATTAATTTCTGTATAATTTCACTAAATATAATTTCATACTATATTAAAATATAAATTAACTATATAAATAAGTTTGATAAAAAAGTTGTTTTCAATTAAAATCTTATATTTTTCAATATTCATCTTAAAATGAATCTTCTCAGAAAAAACAAAAAAATGAAACTTAGTTTAATTTATATGCTCAAATTTAAAAAATTATGTTTATTTTTACATATAAAATTTCCAAAAAAATGGATTTAAAATAGGTTCTCTATTTATTGACGGTAAAACGGCCTTAAGAAAAAATATATGTTTTTATGCATAAAATTAGGTCTTTTCTTATCTTATGCCAATAAAATCTATTGTATGAATAAAAAAAATATCTTATTGAATATATATTATTTATATTTCACTAATATCATTCAATAATAGTAATTTATTAAATATATTATAATAAAACACATTTATGAGAATATAAACACTTCTTTTATATTCTGTTGAATTTTATATTCATTTTAAATTAAATGGTAACCAATGAAGTCATTTTATATTCCTTGAAACCATATATTTTCATTTTTGAGTTAATAATATTCAAAACCGCTAATGAAATATATAGGTTATATCTTATTATATTAAATAATAATATTTTAATGATATATTTTTGTTCAGTAAAACATGATGTTGAGTATAACCCAAGCCATTAATGAAACTCATTATTGTGTAAAACACAAAGAGACTTTGTATTTCTTGCACAAAAAGATATATAATATATTAATTTTGGTTATAATATTTTATATACTATAATTTCTTCATAGTTAATATTCCTTTCTACGTTTGGTGTTGTGTGTCATGCACGATATTAATTACAATATTCTTACATTAAAATTTCATGGTGTTATACATTACCTTAGAATAAAAAACCAAATGAAATATAAATATTTTTCTATATAAATGCAAAGAACCCACTTTTATATTTTTCAACATGGAGACATGAACTCTATAACAACTTATATGCTAAATTAGTCACTATAAATTATTCGGTATTTTTTTGTGAAAAAGTTTTTTTAAAGAAAACATTAAAACTAATAGAATGACTGATTCTAAAAGTTTAATATCTGAAGATTAGATAAAGATGGTGGAATGAAATCAATCATTTTTAAATATTTAAAGATTTTTTCTGTAGTATACTACTTAAAATAAGTAAATCTAAAGTTACCCCTTGAGATTTGTTTTTTTGGAATTGGGCTCTTGGACCGTGGGGGAATGTTTATTGTTTTAAGTATCTATATTCATGTTGGGTTCCCCTATAGCCCTTAAAAGGGGTTTTTTGCCAAAAAATGTTTTTAAAAGGACTATTGTAATGTTTTTAAAATAGATATGTGAGATAATTTTTAGAGGATATGCAAGTATATTTCCTAGTGGTTTTAAAACAAATGAAATAAGGATTTATAGAATCTTGTCTAACGATGAAAATGTTTAATTTTCAAAACATAACAATGTACACCATTAAAAGGAGTTAAGGCAGTCAATGTATTTGAGTAAGTTATTGTATTTATATAATGATTGAATCCTTATGGACTCACCCTTTTTGAATATCGAAAGGTGGTGGAATTAATTGTACGAGCTCAAGTATACTATAATTGTTTATAAGATTAAATTATTTCATTAAGAATTTATTATCATACAATAATCATCATCTAATTCCAAAATTAATGTGATTATGATTTTACATCGATGGAGTATTACTAATTTTTAACTATATAAAATACTTTTTTTGTTCTTTTCCTTGGTTTAAGTATTTTATATTCCATTTAATAATTTCATATATAGTTAGTTATAAAGTGTATATTACTATAAATTGACAGAGGTGAGATGTGTAAACTAATTTAAAATACATTGTTATAATGGTTTTATTAATGTTTTTTATTTCCACCCAATTAGTTTTAAAGGATAATTTTTTAGGTTCGAGAGTTCTATGGACCCAAAAAGTGGTGTCGGATATTCAGTTGTAATGTTTTGGATAAAAAGACCCTAGATAAGGTCTAAAAAAGCTCATTTTAATAGTATATTTTTACCTTAATAATTGTAGGAGAATTTTGGTATGAATTTTCTGATACTTTAGATGCGTTTCATAATATATTATTTTTAGTGACTGGAGTTATTTTTCATATATTATATGGTTCTGAATATCATAAACACTGTAATATTTTTTATTTTAAATGGATAATTATAATTCCTCAAAGAATCATATAATTAATCTGTAATTTAACATTAGTGTTGTTGTTATATATAGTTTTCTATAAAAGATTATTGTTGCACCATTTTATTCTATCATTTTTATTCATTTTAAATTATTAATAATTTATCTCTATTAATTTTTATAATTATTTTGTTTATTAATTTATAATTATTTTGGTTATATTTTATGATACATTAATTTTCTAAGTGTTTATTTAACCCTTGTGCAAGTTTTATATATTTTATTTCTCCTTAATCAAAGATTATTTTAACCTTTACATGATCTTGAAAAACTATGATTCACCTATAGAGAACAATCATTTTAATTTTATATAGCTTATGAATTTTTCTTTCTAACTTTACATGAATAAATTCATACACTTATCAATGTATAATTGTTTTAACTATACAAAATTTCTAAGAATACATATACACATATTATTAAAATTTACATTATGTACCTTTTTAAATGAATTTTACACAACATAAAGCTTTCCCTCATGCAAGTGTTAAAATGAATAATGATTTAAAACCACATTATATTATAGAAATTTTATATTTATTATATACTTGTTTAAAATAGTCTACTTATTGACACCATGTCTTAGATATACCCCTAGGAATTAATTTTTTCTCATGGTTTGTATCTCATATAAAGTTGAACTTCATGATTAATTTATTTATATTCAACACAATCATTTTTAATGAAAATTCAAGTTTACGAAAAATTCACATTTATAAAGTGTTTATTTATATACAAAATTTATGTTAGTGAAAAAGTAATGATTATTAAAAATTCTCTTTCATAAAAAAATTCATGTTTATGTGAAAATCATATTTCTACAAAAGACTAAAATTATGCTTATTTAATCCATAACAATTGTTTTGTATATAATTTTGACTAGTCTTTTTTTTATATACTTTGAATTTTTCATTTTTTCCATGCCTATACTAGTTGTCTTATGTGGTTTATTTATTTCAAGAATACATATTCATAATATATATAATATTAAAATAGTTTTTATAAATTTCTAAATAGATTTTAAAAACAAGTTTTTTTTCATTAATGGATGAACTTTCAATATATTTTATAAAATTTGAGTATATTTTTTAATAGAAAATTTAATTTTTTTAGTTGTTTCTAAATTCCTAATAAATTCGAACTAACACCTTCAATGTTTTTAAGAGTATTAATTAAATGATTTTTACTCTTTATTTTCTACATATCTTCCTGAAAATATTTATAAATTATATCAACTTTATATTTTTTAGAGGGAAATAATAAATGTGGGATTTATGGGTTTATTCAAACTTTTTTGAATGAGTATTTGAATCCAATTAGTATATAGATATTTTAAACTATTTATCTATTAATTCAATATAGATTGAGCTATTATTTATTTTTTCAGTACCAAAGATAATCAATCGCCTTCTCTCTATTAAATCAAGATTATTATTTTAATTTATCTTTTTGAGTGCTTGGCTACTGTTTTATTGTTGTTTATATTTATTTAATGGGATAAAGACTCTTGGATTAATTTTTAAGATGATTTTATTTAACATTAAATTTAAAACTCTCAAGTACTATGGGATAGTGTCACGTATAGTCTGATATTATGAAAACCCATGTGATCCTATGATAAGTATTCTCATCTATTGGAAGAAATATCAAAAAGAAAGTATTATTTTATGGTTAATAATTCCTTGAAGAGATTTACTGAGATCTATTTCTCAAGAACTGGTGTTGGTTCTTCATTTTTCTACATTAATTTTATAATCCTTATTTTTTTATTTTGAAATAATTCTTATATCTCTCTCAGCTATGCTTAACCTTTTGTTTATAATTTTACCAAAAATAATAATTTTTTCAATTCATGTTATGACTCCTAGATTCTAAATTTACGATCATTGTTTTATGACTTATAGGACCCAAATACAATGATGGAATTGGTTTTTAATCTATAGTAAAAGACACATGTTTATATTGGTTATATCTCCATTAGAAAAGGTAGTTTGTAATTGGGTTATAATTTCCCTTTAAATGCCAGATCCAAAATATATGACACATCTTTCATGGAGTGGAAAGGTATATGTGTATAAATAGGTAAATATTGAACCAAAATACTATAAATTTTTTTATACTGTATCTTTAATTTTATATTGTTCATAATTATTACACGTGATTTATAATTTACATTAAAATATAATTTAGAGACCTAATTAAACTCTTAAAAAAATTAAATTGTCTCTTTACCCCCTAAACATTATTCCTTCTTTAATAAAACCTAAAACATGGTATAATATCTTAATACTATTGGATATAGAGTCCATAGATTATATATTATCATAAAAACCCGAATACCCTATAATTAATAGTATATAAAATAATATTTTGAATAATATAAATATTGAACATAAATGATGGTTGAATTTCTCATAAGACACCAAATTTTAATGTAAATGAGTTGGATTATTGGAAATACCCAATAAAGACATACAACACGAACTTAATTATTTATAATAAGAATACGATGGTAAAACCATTTAAGTTACATGATTATATCCCTGACACACTTATAGGAAATGAAACTATTAAGTAAGTTTTTTATTAAAATATATTATTTTATTATTTTATTTTCTTAATATAAATGATTTAATCATGAATATTCTTGTAAGATGACCCATAATATCTAGAAAAGTTTTCATGTCACTTACCGAGGATAAGATAATATGATCATAAATAAGCATAAAATGCTTTGGGTTTTATAACAAGATTCCATGATTGGTGAAGATAAATGTGTCAACCATTTGATCCATTGATTAACTAGAATTTTGAATAAAATTAATTCCAATAAAAAAATATTGGAAAATTTGTACTTGTTGAAATATTACTAAGATCTCAATACAAGAAGAGGCATTTGAAGAAATTATGAATTTATAAAATAATAACTTCAAGGAATATGAGTCATAGGAACTAATTGGTTTGTTACATAAATATGAATTAGAGTTGAAGAACACCGATAAAGAGGATAATTAAATAAATAAACATGCTGAATTTAAATGATATATAATTGTTTCTACAACCTTTTCTAATTCAAAATCCAAGTACGGTGATAAATAAGTAGAATATATTATTAAAGATGTTTAAAAATGATATAAATAACTAGAGGATTCAAGAAACAATTTAAAAAGGATAATCATAAATATGGTCAAAAGAAGAAAGGGAAACCTGATTATAATAATGTTTTTTAACTAACATGTTATGAGTATAGAAATATGGATAACATAAATCCTAAATGTTTTAAACTAAAAAAACAAGTAAAGATAATAAATATAAGAAAAAATAGAAAGAGAAACTAATTATTGGATAACGTTGTACGGAATAATCCCATTCATGTAATAAATATTGAAGTGAAAATGAAACATATAACCTATTTTTAACATTTGAAAATTATAATGAGGTTTGAATCCATTCTGAATATATTTAATATTTTTCTAAATATAAAGGAGCTAATTTAGAAGAATTAATTGAAAAAAATTTAAAATTACACAAATATGATTTAGGAATTACTAATTTTTTTTGTAAAAATTAATGGAGAAAATAAATAAGTTATTAAAATAATTAACAAACTAATAAAAGAAAATTAAGTCACTAAAAATAATACTTCTTGTTCAAATGATTTTCTTTACTGGTTTATGGATTTTACAAAAAGAGAATGAGAATCTAAAGAATGAAATATTAAGATTAAAAAAATTATATAGTTTTTTAGAGGAAAAAAAGTATGATAAAATTATATCCATGATGAAACTAAATAAATATATGAGTGGTTTTGGATATAATAAAAAAAATAACTAAGTTATATAATATATTCTTAGTTAAATGGTCAAAATAATGTTTATATAATGTCCAATGTTATATATTACAAATTAATGTAAATAAGGAAAATGAATTAAAATTTATATTTTCTAAATATTTCGGATATAATAAAATAATTATTTTCAATAATTTATCTTCTATATTACCCATGAATAATTTTTAAAAATATTTAGGTATCTAAGAATACAAATACATACCTGATTTCCCTCAAGATAACAAGGGTATAAAAAAATCATTTTACCATAATAATACATCAGAAAATGTTCCATAAATATTTTAAACATACATGGTATATAGTAAATATATCATCTAGATACTCAATTGGTGACCCATTAATGTTTTTTCATATAAATCATGTGATGGAGTCTCTATGGCACTTAGTGATAACTCATATGGAAACACGAAGGTATTTGGTGATGTAGATAAATCTAATATTGTTTAAATTTATATATATTATAATTTTATGGTTTAAAACAAGAATTAATTAGTATTTTAAAATTATGTGACAGTGAAATCATTATTAAATTTGTTGATAATACATTTTATAGTTTTAAAAAATGAATCTATAATATTTTATGAGAGTAGGAAATAAAATATATATTCTAATGATTTTTCCAAGTTAACTAATCAGAATGATTTGTGTTTGAAAACTATAGAAATAGATGATATCGTATAGAATTAGAGGCATGGACATGGGAACTTTTGGCTATTACAAGAATTGTTAAATAAATGACATGGGTAATAACTACTTGATTTTAAAATCTGTATGAATTTTGTTTTGGATTCTTGTTTAAATTTTAAACAATATAGAATATATTTAAAAAGTATTAATGAAGATAAAAATGCTAAAATATTATAACATATTCATTTTTTATGTAATAAATATTTCTAGTCTAGATGAAAAGAATTATAATTTAGTGATTGTTTATGATTTTAGTATATTTTCTTTGATTTATTTTGCGTGTCATAAAAGTGAAACTTTACCAAAATATTTTAAAAAAAATTGTTTGAAACCAAAAAGGTTATTAAATCTATTATATCAGAAGTTATAAAATATGTGATTTTTTTAATCATGATTTTGAAATATTTTATTAAGAAATTAATCATAATAATAAATTTTATTCTTTTATAACGCTTGATAAAACAGTGTTGAATAATGGGAAAATATAACTCTTATAGAAACAGTTATAACTATGTTAAATGATTATAATTTACCGAATTATTTTCGTATTGAATCTAAAAAAAAAATTTTTATAAATTAAATATATTTTAATTCTTCCAGTTTAAATAAAACACCTTATGAATTATTTAAGTGAATGAAACAGAAGGTTATTTTTTTAAAATTATTTTCGTATGAAGTTTTTATTTTCAAAATTAAAAACGACTTAGATAAATTTGATGTTATTAATTATTATTGAATTTTTATAGATAATTATAATAAGATTAATTATTATAGAGTTTATCATAAAAGGAATATAATGTTAGAAAAAAAATTTATATAAATTTTGGTAAAGTTAATTTGAAGAAAAAATAGATTTGGTGACATTTCAATAATTTTTTAAAGACATCAATTTTGGTGGTCAAAACCTCAAAAAATAATGTAAATTTATAGGGTCATCTTTCACTTTCTTAATATAAAAAATCAATTAAAATTAACAAAGAACACCATATTGATAATTTAATTTATAATGTAGATTTTAGAATTAAAACCATATATTCTAAATTTTTTTAGTCAAAATATTGTTTTATTTATGAATGCATTATAGATAATATTTTTTCTGATTTTAACGATGATAACTAGGACAAGTCTATAAGATATTTACATAATTCATTTTATATAAATAATTTTTGAAAATTATTTGAACTACCTAATGATAAGCATGTTATTGGAACTAAATGTATTTTTTCCTGTTGACAGAATTAGATATATTATAATTTTGATATATTTTTTTTCTTTTTAAGGTTTTAAATTTTTTTAAATAGATGTTAAAATTTATTTTTATATTGGTTTTATTGATAATGATGTTTATAATAATCAAATACATGGTATAGAAAATGATAATTTTCTTAATCATGTTTTTTAGATATAAAAAACCTTTTATAGTCTTAAAATAAAACCTCATTAACGGTATGATATACTTACTTTCTTCCTGTTGAAAATTATTTTAATATAGGTAAACTAGATTATAAATTGTTCTCTAAAATTATATAAAAGAATATTTTTAATTGTTTAAATTTATAATGATGATATTATATTTGGACCATTAAGTGAATTAGTTTGAAAATAATTTTTTACCTTGGTGGAATGTTAATTATATATGAGTTTAATGTGAGAAAATAAATTTTTTTCTTGTTTAAATTAATCAAAGAAATGACGGAATATTTTTGTGTCAAAATAAATATGTTAAAGATTTAGTTAAGTCGTTTCGTTATGATTCATGTAAAACTTGTAGAACCCATATGTGTATTAATTGTAAATTAGATATAGATAAATATGGAAAATATAAATATTTTAATATGTTTAGAGGTATGATAGAATGTTTGTTATATTTAACCACCTCTATAAATGATTTTAAAATTAGTGTTTGTTTATGTGAAATATTTAAATTTCATCCCAGGTAATCCCACATTGAAAATGTTAAATGAATTACAAGATATGTAAAGGAAAATATTAATTATAATCTTTTTTTATTCTAAATATAACTATTTGACTTGATTAGTTATCTTAATTTTGATTTTGAAGGATATAGTCATGATAGAAAAATTAATTTAGGTATGTGTCTTTTTATTTATAAAATATGAGTATCATGGAGTTCATCAAAACAAAAAATAGTTGCATTATCTGATATTGAAAGTGAATATATTTTTGTTCCATTATATTATTCATAACCATTATGGATAAAAAAAATATTTTAGAATAGTTTTAATTTTTAATTGATTTTTATTTTTTATTATAATTATTATACTATTATAAATTCAATAAATATTTTACAACATTATAGAAAAAGACATACTAAAATGGTATTTCATTTTCCTAGAAATTTTATAGACCAAAGTAATATTATTCTATTATAAGGCCATGGCCTTAAACATTACTTAATATTGAATTAAATGAATAATTCACATTGAGGATCTTTTCAGGTTTATAGTTTTAGAGAATTAAAACATAAATATTACATCTCAAAAGATTTACAAAGTAGACACTTCTACCAAGTTTCCATAGAAAAAAAAACTGTTAAAAAGAAACATGTCTAGTTCCATGTTTTATATAGCATGAATTTCCCTTGATCCCATCCTTGACCCTATTCCACATTAAGTCCTGTGAAAAACATTTCAAAAAAAACGTGGGGTGAGCATAAAAATCTCAGTAAGGGATACACAAAGAATGAAAACTGTTAGTTTTTCAAACATCAAGTAAACCATGTATACTTTATCAAAGTAATACCTTCACCTTCATGAAGTAGTAAAAACTCTTCACTGAATAAAATATCATTCCTTACCTTTTTTTTAACCAATGGACTACTATAAAACCCATATAAATAACACATAACATATAAAGTTAACTTGGGACATAAACATACTTAAGTGGAATAACCATACGGTCGACTTCCACACATATCACTTAATGGGATAGCCATACGACCAAATTCCATACTTACTTAATGGAATAGCCATACGGCCGACTTCCATACCCAATGCATTGGAGGTTATAATGTAACCACCCGTCCTGGTATTCATGGCACCACCCGTCATATGATTTATCACGTAACCACCCGTCAAATGTCCAAGTACCATTATAAAAATCATAAGACATAAAACAAATATAACGGAAAGAAAATATTTCCACACTTTGATCACAATATATCACATGAATATATTGACAAAACAAATCCATTATAAAAAAACCATTTTCAATACCAAAATAAATAAAAGATTATATGGTATTTATATCATTTTAAAAACATTACGGCTTGTTGAGGAAGCCAATGACCAAATAATACTCGCGGTGGCGGAAAAGGTCGTTGTCACCACGTACGTTAAAAGAAACATTCCTTTTTGTCGTTTTGTAAAACGATTCGTAGAAAAAGATTCCTTTTGTATAAAAGTAAAAGTCAAAGGGGTTTATACACCATATAAAAGAAAGTTGTGTATAAAAATAAAAATGCCTCAATGAAAGAAGATTGAGACGAAGTCCCATACACCGGGTCCATCTTGACTCGATCGTTCTTTAACCTCCTGAATAAAAAACATAAGTTAATTTCTACTCTATTAAGAACCTTTTTCAAGTTCATTATTTATTTTATATCACTTATTACCATGTCATGAACACTATGTAATTATTTACGTTATTAACGGTCATTTTAACGATCATTGGTACTTGGGTCAAAAATATTCTCTTTATAATTACAAGTTGATCATGTATCCATTATATCCAGAGTTGTACTCATGATGTAGATATCATATATATAATATATATCCAGTATATAAATTCATTTATAATATTACATAATCATTTAGAGGTAAGAAATGAAATTCACCATTCATGGAGACGGTAAGCCGTACGTACGCATGAACGCTACTTTCATTTCTATGTCATATTAATTGAATTAAAACTAAATGAGAGTTATGTATATTTTAATTCAAGAATTATATTAATAATTTAGATGTAAAATACATCATATATATCCATTATATATATGTACTTATAATAGTACATTACATTTCGAGATAAGA
Organism: Viscum album; assembly: GCA_963277665.1. Classification (NCBI taxonomy): domain Eukaryota; kingdom Viridiplantae; phylum Streptophyta; class Magnoliopsida; order Santalales; family Viscaceae; genus Viscum; species Viscum album. Next base: position 413,088,652 of record OY728130.1, read on the forward strand.
AATGAAATGCACCGTTCATGGAGACGGTAAGCCATACGTACGCATGAACGCTACTTTCATTTCTATCTTATACTTTAATGGAAAGAAATAATAATGATATAGAGGTATATTATAATTCCAGTATAACATAATATATAAAAACTTTAAATCCATCCTTTATATGTCCCACATATGGCATTAACGAATCAAATCACTTTGAGGGGGCGGTAGTCTGCACTTCCTAAAATGAAATTATCGTGTTTACCCATAATGGAAGCCATAAAGGTATGCTCAAAATGAAAAACACAGAAGCTTAAGAAAAACATAAAAATATTATATATCATATATAAATATAGTGTCATCTTAATGGCCGCCTTTGAAGGTTTTAAAAGAATGTTGAACAATCATCGTTTCGGGAGGTAGAAATTCGCCATCCACGGAAACAATATGTTCTTTAACCATTATATGTAGGTGTGTATAAGTGTTGCTCGAATACTTCTTATAACAACATCCTAGTATATTTAATATACTGTATTTGTTACAAAAGAAAATAATAAAAAGAGTTTAGGGGGTTGGAGAAGCAAAATAAAACAAAAGGACTCAAAAGAAGAAATTACCTTAAAATCGGGTAACTCCCTTTGGTTTGAGCTCAAAGGCTTCTTTAGGAAGACTTCTTCCCAAAGTGAGGCTTCAAGGAGTAATAGGGGGATGTGGAGAGGCAAAATCGGTAGGGGTTGGCCAAGACAAAGGCTTTGGAAGTGTGGGTAAGGAGGTAGAGGTGGGGGCCTTTTATAAGAGGAGAGGAGGGGCACTCTTGGAAAGTAAGGAAATGTTACTTTATTTTAGAATGAGTTTCGGATTTTAATGGTCCCACATTGATGTGTTTCGAGGATAAGGTGATAAGGTTTCGAAATCCACCCATCCAATAGGTTTTGTACATGTGTAGGTCATATATTTTACATTATCATTTCATTTTATTTAAATCCATTATTAATGAGGTAATCGCTACATCATCATGATGTCATAAATAATTTAATATATTTAATTCTAAAAATTATAGAAAAAATATCATGATGTAGAAAATATTTTTATATTTCTAATTAATATTTATAGTCAAAACTATGACTTGTATAACCCCATGTAAAAATTGTTTTAGTAAAACATCTCATTTTTGTGTCATTTTTACTTTAACATTTAATAAAAAGTTATTTATTTTATTTCCCAAACAAAGTGGCTCCATGGGGTCCCCAAGTTGACCCATGGATTGTCTTGGTCGTCCATGACACATCCAATGAGGGTAGGACATGTGTCAAGCTCATCTCATTTTATTAAAACATTATTTATACCTTAAACTACACTAATTACCTCTAATCGTGATTAAAAACTTAAAAGTTACTATTCACCAAGAAAATAATTTTAATCCCATTGAACAGAATTTTACTTATCAATGAAAACCATGTATGTCAGATTTTTGAAATTCAAAACACAGAAGTGGCTAAATTACATTTAAACGAAAAAATCAGTTTTTATAAGTACCACTTAGTGGTTTCACTATTCATCAAAAATTGAAGTTTTTCAGAAAAATACCAAAAATTAACCCTAAGCTATATTTGATATTACAAATTCAAAAATGAAGTCTATTTTAAAAAATTCAAAAACTATAAGTTGCATTAATTAATTTAATAATTAATTCCCGCTGTCAGAGCAAATAGCATGTTTTCATTAAACAATAAGTATCAAAAGATTGACACTAGTTTAAGTCTGATTTCAAAGTGAAACTAATTCCAATGACCACTATTGGATTTAATGGTAAAAATATATTATAATTTCACTTTAAAACCAATTCAAAAGATAATATAATCATATAAATAAATTAGATTAAAAAGTGGTTTTGAATTAAAATACAACATTTTTGACTATTCATTAAAAAAATGAACTTTATCGGAAAAATACCAAAAATTTTCACAAAGTAAATTTTGATGTCCCAATTATAAAGAAGAGTTTTATTTGGTCCAATAGATTGTATAAGAGTGAACAAAACTATATTTAATGATTGTTCTCCATCAGAAGGTGATAAGTGAACCTTTAGTGAAAACTAGGGCATATATGCCTAAAATTGAATTCTTTCCATATTTTAAGCCATTATCTTTTATTAGATAAAAGTAAAAACATTTAAAAAACATATATAATCATATTTTAGTTATTTATATCCATTCCCGTCAATACAATGACTATTTGTTAACTACCATTTAAAATAATATTATTTTATAACTAGTGTGCAACGTAAGATTTAAATGAAACTATTTGATGCGTATCAGGTACGCTATCGAACATAGCAACCCCTTTAAAGTAAAATTAATATTTAATTCATAAATATTAATATATATGAAAATTCTTTATTCTTTATTTACCTGAGATGTTACATCCTTCCCCCCTTTTGGGAATTGCATCCTCGCAATTTTATTCACTTATCAAAATAAGTGGGGGTATTTATCCCTCATAGCATTTTCAGATTTCCACATTGGCTCTTCAACCATATGGTTTTTTCACAAAACCTTTACCTGGTGGATTACCTTATTTCGCAACACTTTCTCTCTTCGGTCAAGAATCTGGACTGGTTGTTCTTCATAAGAGAGATTCTCTTCCAACTGAACTACCTCTGGGCTCAAAATATGAGATGAATCTGGCATATACTTCCTCAACATCGAAACATGAAAACATTGTGTACCTGAGATAAACTCGAGGGTAAAGCCACTAGGTAAGAAACTGATCCAACTTTCTCCAGAATTTCATATGGCCCAATGAACCTTGGACTCAGCTTTCGTTTCTTACCAAATCGCATCACACCTTTCCATGGAGAAACCTTGAGAAAAACATGATCACCAACCTCGAAAGATAGATCCTTCCTCTGGTTATCCGCATAACTCTTCTTCCTACTCTGAGCTGTTCTCATGTGTTTCTGAATCAACTAAACTTTTTTTGCCATCTCTTCTACTAATTCTGGTCCCATCATCTTCCTTTCACCCACTTCATACCAAAATGCTGGAGTTCGACACCGCTTCAAATATAATGCCTCAAATGGTGCCATCTGTATACTAGAATGAAAACTGTTATTATAATAAAACTCAACCAAAGAAATATGTTTGTCCCAACTTCCATGATAATCCATCGAACAAGCTCGTAGCATATCCTCCAAGGTCTGAATTGTTCGTTCTGACTTCCCATCTGATTGAGGATTAAAAGTTGTAAAAAAATTTAATTCAATACCCAACGACTTCTGAAGGCCTTTCCAAAATTTAGAAATAAACCTGAGATCACGATCAGACATAATGGAGAGAGGAACTCCATGTAACCTGACTATCTCTTTAAGATACAAACGGGAAATTTGGTCTAGTGAAAAAGTATCTCGTATAGCAAGGAAATGAGTAGATTTAGTCAAGCGATCAACAATAACCCAGATTGCATTATTACCTCGAGATTTCCTCGGTAATCCCCCAACAAAGTCCATGGACATGTTTTCCCATTTCCACTCTAGCACTAGTAAAGGCTGAAGCATCCCATTCGGTAACTGTCGCTCTACTTTAACCTGCTGACAAGTCAAACACTTCACAATAAAATCAGAAATATCCCTTTTCATTCCATCCCACCAGTAATACTCCCGCAGATCTTTGTACATCTTAGTACTGCCAGGATGACCTAAAAACGGGGAACTATGAGCCTCACATAACAACTCATTCTTCAACTGTGAATCACAAGGCACACATAATCTCTTCCCAAACCTCAAAACACAATCATTATCAATTTTGAATTCAGGAAAATTACCCTTCTGAACCATGTCTACCTTTTTCGGAAACTCACTGTCTTCCCTCTGTTCTTGCTTAATTCTGTCTGATAGGGATGATCTCACTGATACCTGAAACAAAACAGAATAACTTCCTGCACCAACAACTTCTATGCCAAAGTTCATCAAATCAAAAACCAAAGGATCTCATTCCAAACGTATAATGGTTAATGGAGCATTACTTTTTCGACTCAAATCATCGGCCACTTTATTTTCTCTTCCGGGTTGGTAGTGAAATGTACAATCATAATCCTTGATTAATTTCAGCCATCTCCTATGTCTCATGTTTAATTCTTTCTGAGTGAATATATACTTTAAACTTTTGTGATCAGTATATATTTCAAAGTTTACTCCATACAAATGATGCCTCCAAATTTTTAAAGCAAAAACAACAACAGGTAATTTCAAATCATGTGTAGGGTAATTTACCTCATGAGTTTTCAACTGACGTGAAGCATAAGCAATTAACTGATCATTCTACATAAGGACACAACCAAGTCCATTCAACGAAGCATCACTGTATATAACAAACTCACCATTCCTGGAAGGAAGTGCCAAAACTGGATCATTCACCAATCTTCTTTTCAACTCCCGAAAACAATCATCACATTCTTTTGTCCAGATAAACATAACACCCTTCCGAGTTATCTTAGTCATTGTACTAGATAACTGTAAAAAAATTTCAACAATCCTTCGGTAGTAACCTACCAAACCAAGAAAACTACGAATCTCGGTTACATTTGTGGGTCTTGGCCATTCTTCAACAACTTTTGTTTTAGCAGGATCAACAGTTATGCCATCTTTTGAAACAATGTGACCTACGAAAGAAATTTGTTGTAACCAAAAATCACACTTGCTAAATTTTCCATATAGTTTCTTTTCTTTTAAGGTTTGCAATATAACCCTTAAATGACATTCATGATCCTCTTTACTTTTAGAAAACACCAAAATATCATCAATGAAAACACCCACAAACTTATCCATGAACTCATGGAAAATTCTATTCATAAGGTCCATGAATACAGCAGGTGCATTGGTTAACCCAAAAGGCATAACTACAAATTCATAATGGCCATATCTAGTATGGAATGCAGTTTCGGAATGTCTGCTTCTTTTACTTTCAACTGATGGTACCCCGACCTCAAGTCAATCTTCAAAAAATATTGAGATCCCTGGAGATGATCAAACAAATCATCGATATGAGGCAAAGGATACTTGTTCTTAATAGTAATATTATTTAAGGCTCTATAATCAATGAAAAGTCTCATTGAGCCATCTTTCTTTTTAATAAACAAGACAGGAGAACCCCATGGTGATGTGCTAGGTTGAATGAAACCTTTATCTAATAACTCCTGCAATTGCTTCTTTAACTCTAAAAGTTCAACTTGAGCAATTCGATAAGGGGGTTTTGAAATTGGGTTATAATCAGGAACTAAGTCAACAGTAAATTCAACTTCTTGATCATGATTAATACCAGGAAACTCATCAAAAAAAACATCAACATACTCATTTACCACTGGCACATCATTAATCTGAATAGTTCCTTTATTTTCAAAAATATGTGAAAGGTAACATTCATTTCCATCTTTTACTAGTTTCTCAACTTCCTGATTTGTTATCAAAATCAATGGTTCATTCTTGTACACAAACCGAAAAGCTTTCTGAAAAGAAACCATTTTAGCTCTGCAGTCATTCTTAGCATGATAAACAGAAAGCCAATCCATGCCCAAAATAACATCAAACTCTACTAGAGGCAAAACAATAAGGTTTGCTGGTAGAATCTTTCCACACACAAGGATATGAAGGTTCTTATAATTCCTTTTTGTCTCAACGTTCCCTCCGGGTGTTTTTACCATAATTTCAGGGTTAATATCTTGAGATAGAATTTCCAATTTACTAGAAAACTTCTCAGAAATGAAAGAAGGTGTAAACCCTGAATCAAACAACACATTGGCATAATTTGAACAAACAAACAGTGTACCTGATACTACTTCATTCGATGTCCCAACTTCTGCTGAAGTTGTTGCAAAGGATTTCACCACCCCTTTCTGCTTGTATTCTGGCTGCTTTCCCACAGTTGAGTTCTTCGTTAGACACTAATTTGCATAATGACCCATTTCATTACACATAAAACATCTTACCGCTAGCTTTTCATTGCCTGCTTGATCATCTTCCTTACAGTTACGAGCAATATGACCAGACATACCACACCGAAAGCACTTACCAGACTTGGATAAACATTCTCCAGGATGCATTTTACCACACTTATCACATGATGGATATTTGGTATTCTTACCTCCTTGCTTATTTGATGAATTCTTCCCCTTTTCCTGCCAACTAGACCTCTTATTCTGTTGTTTTCCATAGAACACCTGATCATCGGCAAACTCCATTTCCACCTTCTCCGCACATCGAACAAGTTTTTCATAACTTTTGAACTCATGAGAAGCTAAATCCCTTCGATAATTTGGCTTTAACCCTGATTAAAAATAGTTTATTTTACTATCAAGATCTCGTATGAAGTTTGGAGAATACCTTACCAATCGAGTGAACTTTTCTTCATAAGTAGCCACTGAGTCATCATCCTGCCTCAATTCTAAGAACTGTTTTTCCATCCTAAGACAAACCACCTTAGGAAAATATTTCTTAAGAAACATACCTTTGAATTAGTCCCAGTGAAGATCATAAATATCATCAATATCCATGATATTTTTCACCATTGACCACCACTGATCAGCTTCAACTTCAAAATAGTAAATAGCAAGACTAACCTTTTGATGTTCTGAACACCCCATGACATCAAAAATCTTCCCCAGTGCTTTAATCCACCCTTCAGCTTGCACAGGGTCAGATGATCCTTTGAATGATGGGGGATGTTGCCTCATGAAATGTTCCACCACTGACATGTTTCTATGAGGTTGATTTGGCTGATCTCGTGCATGGATACCACCACCATTTATAGCCTGAGTCAACTGTTCCATCACTGCAACAAACTGTTCAGTTCCGATTCCGACCATCTCAAGTTGCTGATTTGGAAGGTTGTCTTCCTCCTGATGTCATCCCAACATAGCTGCTTTGTTTCCTCTGCGAAAAACCATTCTAAACACAGAAATATCTTAGGCGAAGCAACATGGTAATCTTTAAATGCTATATAATTTAAATCATACCATAAATTAACTTATAATTTTACACTTTTCTAACTTCTAAAGTTGTCTAAACCGGCCTCTGATACCAACTATAAGGCCCCAGCATTAAACATTACTTAATATTGAATTAAATGAATAAATCACATTAAGGATCTTTTCAGGTTTAGAGTTTTAGAGAATTAGAACATAACTATTACATCTCAAAATATTTACAAAGTAGAAACTTCTACCATGTTTCCATAGAAAAAAAAACTCTTAAAAAGAAACATGCCTAGTTCAATGTTTTATATAGCATGACTTTCCATTGATCCCATCCTTGACCCTATTCCACATTAAGTCCTGTGAAAAACATTTCAAAAAAAAACTTGGGATGAGCATAAAAAGCTCAGTAAGGGATACACAAAGAATGAAAACTATTAGTTTTTCAAACATCAAGTAAACCATGTATACTTTATCAAAGTAATACCTTCACCTTCATGAAGTAGTAAAAACTCTTCACTGAATAAAATATCATTACATACCTTTTTGTAACCAAAGGATTACCATAAACCCCATATAAATAACACATAACATATAAAGGTAACTTGGGACATAAACATACTTAACTGGAATAACCATACATTCGACTTTCACACATATCACTTAATGGAATATCCATACGGCCAACTTCCATACATACTTAATGGAATAGCCATAAGGCCGACTTCCATACCCAATGCATTGGTGGTTATAACATAACCACTCATCCTGGTATTCACGGCACCACCCGTCATATGGTTTATCACGTAACCACCCGTCAAATGTCCAAATACCATTATAAAAATCATAAGACATAAAACAAATATAATGGAAAGAAAACATTTCCACACTTTGATCACAATATATCACATAAATATATTGACATAAAAAATCCATTATAAAAACCCATTTTCAATACCAAAATACATAAAAGATTATATGGTATTTATTTCATTTTAAAAACATTACGGCTTGTTGAGGAAGCCAATGACCAAATAATACTCGCGGTGGCGGAAAAGGTCATTGTCACCGCATACGTTAAAAAAAACATTCATTTTTGTCATTTTGTAAAACGCTTCGTAGAAAAAAATTCCTTTTGTATAAAAGTAAAAGTCAAAGGGGTTTATAAACCGTATAAAAGAAATTTGTGTATAAAATGAAATATGCCTCAATGAAAGAAGATTGAGATGAAGTCCCATACCTCGGGTCCGTCTTGACTCGATCGTTGTTTAACCTCCTGAATAATAAACTTAAGTTAATTTCTACTCGCTTAAGAACCTTTTTAAAGTTCATTATTCCTTTTACATCACTTATTACAATGTCATGAACACTATGTAATTATTTAAGTTATTAACGATCGTTTTAACGATCATTAGTACTTGAGTAAAAAATATGCTCTTTATAATTACAAGTTGTTCATGTATCCATTATATCCAGAGTTATACTCATGATGTGGATATCATATATATCATATATATCCAGTATATAAATTCATTTATAATATTACATAATCATTTAGAGGTAAGAAATGAAATGCACCGTTCATGGAGACGGTAAGCCGTACGTACACATGAACGCTACTTTCATTTCTATGTCATATTAATGGAATTAAAACTAAATGAGAGGTATGTGTATTTTAATTCCAGAATTATATTAATCATTTAGATGTAACATACATCATATATATCCATTATATATATGTACTTATAATAGTACATTACATTTGGGGATAAGAAATGAAATGCACCGTTTATGGAGACGGTAAGCCGTACGTACGCATGAACGCTAATTTCATTTCTATCTCATAATTTAATGGGAAGAAATAATAATGATATAGAGTTGTATTATAATTACAGTATAAAATCATATATAATAACTTTAAATCCATCCTTTATACGTCCCACATATGGCATTAACGAATCAAATCACTTTGAGGGGGCGGTAGTCCGCACTTCCTAAAATGAAATTATCGTGTTTACCCATAATGGAAGCCATAAAGGTATGATCAAAATGAAGAATATAGAAGTTTAAGAAAAACATAAACATATTATATACCATATATAAATATAGTGTCATCTTAATGGCCATTGTTGAAGGTGTTAAAAGAATGTTGAACAATCATCATTTCGGGAGGAAGAAATTCGCCATCCACGGAAATAGTATGTTCTTTAACCATTATATGTAGGTGCGTGTAAGTGTAGCTCAAATAATTCTTATACAAACATACTGGTATATTGAATATACTGTATTTGTTACAAAAGAAAATAATAATAAGAGTTTAGGGGGTTGGAGAAGCATAATAAAACAAAAGGACTCAAAAGAAGACATTACCTTAAAATCGGGTAACTCCCTTTGGTTTGAGCTCAAAGGCTTCCTTGGGAAGACTTCTGCCCAATGTGAGGCTTCAAGGAGTAATATAGGGATGTGGAGAGACAAAATGGGCAGGGGTTGTCTGAGCCAATGGATTTGGAAGTGTGGGTAAGGAGGTAGAGGTGGGGGCCTTTTATAAGAGGAAAGGAGGGGCACTCTTGGAAAGTAAGGAAATGTTACTTTATTTTAGAATGAGTTTCGGATTTTAATGGTCCCACATTGATGTGTTTCGAGGATAAGGTGATAAGGGTTCGAAATCCACCCATCCAATATGTTTTGGACATGTGTAGGTCATAGATTTTACATTATCATTTCATTTTATTTAAATCCATTATTAATGAGGTAATCGCTGCATCATCATGATGTCATAAATAATTTAATATATTTAACTTCTAAAAATTATAAAAAAAAATCATGATGTAAGAAATCTGTTCAGCTTTAGAATTAATATTTATAGTCAAATATCTGACTTGTATAACCCCATGTAAAAATTGTTTTAGTAAAACATTCATGTTTGTGTCATTTTTACTTTAACATTTAATAAAAAGTTATATATGTCATTTTTCAAACAAAGTGGATCCATGGGGTCCCCAAGTTGACCCATGGATTTTCCCGGTCGGCCATGACACATCCAATGAGGGTAGGACATGTGTCAAGCTCATCTCATTTTATTAAAACATTTTTTTACCTTAAACTACACTAATTACCTCTAATCGCGATTAAAAACTTAAAAGTTACTATTCACCAAAAAAATAATTTTAATCCCATTGAACAGAATTTTACTTCTCAATGAAAACCATGTATGTCAGATTTTTGAAATTCAAAACACAGAAGTGGCTAAATTTCATTTAAACAAAAAATCAGTTTTTATAAGTATCACTTAGTGGTTTCACTATTCATCAAAAATTGAAGTTTTTCAGAAAAATACCAAAAATTCACCCTAAGCTATATTTGATATTCCGAATTCAAAAATGAAGTCTATTTTAAAAAATTCAAAAACTATAAGTTGCATTAATTAATTTAATAATTAATTCCCGCTATCAGAGCAAATAGCATGTTTTCATTAAACAATAAGTATCAAAAGATTGACACTAGTTTAAGTCCGATTTCAAAGTGAAACTAATTCCAATGACCAATATTGGATTTAATGGTAAAAATATATTATAATTTCACTTTAAAACAAATTAAAAAGATAATATAATCATATAAATAAATTATATTAAAAAGTGGGTTTGAATTAAAATACAACATTTTAGACTATTCATAAAAAATGAACTTTATCGGAAAAATACCAAAAATTTACACAAAGTAAATTTTGATGTCCCGATTCTAAATAAGAGTTTTATTTGGTCCAATAGATTGTATAAGAGTGAACAAAACTATATGTAATGATGGTTCGCCATCAGAAGGCGATAAGTGAACCTTTAGTGAAAACTAGGGCATATATGCCTAAAATTGAATTCTTTCCATATTTTAAGCCATTATCTTTTATTAGATAAAAGTAAAAACATTTAAAAAACATATATAATCATATTTTAGTTATTTCTATCCATTCCCGTCAATACAACGACTTTTTGTTAACTACCATTTAAAATAATATTATTTTATTACTAGTGTGCAACGTAAGATTTAAATGAAACTCTTTGATGCGTATCAGGTACACTATCGAACATAGCAACCCCTTTAAAGTAAAATTAATATTTAATTCATAAATATTAATAAATATGAAAATTATTTATTCTTTATTTACCTGATATGTTACATCCTTCCCCCTTTTGGGAATTGCATCCTCACAATTTTATTCTTGTGTGCATATTTGTACGTAGTCTCATACTAGAGGTTTTGTCTAGGGTTCAGTAATCATAATTCCTAAACTAACTAAACCTTACCTCTACTACCAATTATAGTGGCCCATCCTTTTTTTCCATTAATATTACATAAATTTAAAGATAAATAATATAATATTATTACACATAGATGATCCCATGTATTAGTGTCTTGGAAAAACTAGGACCATATATAAGAATTACAACATCAAGCATAAACATTTATTTATTTATTATCCTATAGCTTCTTATGGGCCCTTGAACTCTCCTTAGTACATGTAGACACCTAAATATATAAATAAAAAGGGGTGATCTAGATGCCTAGTAAGGGAATGTATAAGAACAATATAGCATGGAGTGATGATTTTCATAACATAGGAAAAGAATCATGAACATGAGAGGAAAAATTAATAAGAGACTTGAAATATGGAAATGCATAAAAATGAAACATCATGTCTTAGTGGTTAACTACCACACATACTTGTGAAAAAATCTACCATCCTTTTCACACATAATTTCAAATTAACTCATAAGATTCATCTCTTTTTCCAATGCATTGGAGCGCAGTATTATTCTGGGTTCACCCGTCACATTTAAACATACATATTGTGCTATATAATTCCGGGCGCACCTGTCACATCATAACATTATCATTTATCATGAATGATATATAACAAAAATGAACATAACTAAACCATGAAAAGGAATGTGTTTCATATCATAATAACACATTCATAAACATTGGGTTCCCAAAATAAAGAGTGAATACTAAACATATTTCAAGAACCTTCAATCTTGAATGAGATGTAAAAGGTGTGTTCTTAAAAGAAGAGTTCTTTTGGAAAAAACATGGTTTGACATAAATACTAGTAACAAAAATGTATACCCCATAAGGAAATAAAATTATGATCAAGATATTTATATGGAGTAACCATATCAAAAAGAGTGAAAGAGGGAGAACCTAAAGGATGAAAGTTGGGTTCGAGAATTTCCCCTTACCTTGTATCTGAAAGATTCCTTTAGTTTAATGTCCAACATGTCATTATATTCATTAATTAGAAACTCTAAAACCTTTTATAAATTAAAATGGTTCATTTTGGTTTCATTATGTTATTATATGGGCCTTTTAAGAGTTATAGGGTTTAAAAACAATGTTTGGGAATGTTTGTTTTTATGGTTTTCTTGAGCGTTTCACATGTATTCATGAATTGATGTTTGTGTGGAACATAGATAAACATATAGGACATATATTCCCTTTTATTAATGATATTAGAGAAGTTAAAATGATCTTATAAGGAATTACATGGTAAAATATGTGGATGAATCATTAGATAAGAATTAAATGACGATTGTTTGAGTTAATTTGGACGGGTTTTCAACCACAACGAACTTGTTTTGATTTATCATTTAGTAATATGTACATAAGTTAGTTCTAAAACTTTAAAAAGGTCTTAGTAAATATAAAATATTCTAGATCAACCATTAAAATGGTTTCCTGACCAGTTATAAATGTATAAATGAATAAAAGAAAACATGTTGTTCTTGAAGGTGATAGATTAACACCTCACGAACAATGTCTTTTATAAAAATAAAAGGAAAAGGAGAAGGGGGTTGGATGATATAATATCTCATCAGTATCATAAAATTACATTATATGTATGATACTAGTGTTACCATACCAATTGGAAAAGGATATGTGGGGAAGGAATAAGAAAAGAACTTGAAAATTTAAGGGAATTAAAGGAAAAGAAGGAGAGAAATTACCTCTTGAATCCTCCTCTTGAGATCCACCTTAAGGGGCATAATATTGGTCTTTTGATAAGACTAGAAGATTTTGGACGTTGGGGAGGGTCCAAGGAAGATTATTGGGAAGTGTTTAGTCAAGGATTGAAGCTTGATAGGTGTGATGGATTGATTGAGTAAAGGATGGTAATTATAGTGGATGAGAGATGGGTTTTCTTAATATAAAATTAATTAATTGATTATTTATCAAAAAAGCACGGAATAGTGAGTCTTAAATGTCCAAGAATTTTAATTTCATATGTAATCCCGAACCTAGTGGGATTAAATTAGCAGAACATCATACATGACTCTATAATTAACTTATTTAGCTTGTTTTGTAAATTATGGTATTTCAGTATTCATAAAAAATTCAAGTATTTCAGAAAAATCTGTAAATTTCACCCAAACAGTTTTTTGAAATGTACGATCCAAAAATGAAGACCATTTTTAAAATATATTTTTCTATATATGATTAATTTAATATGTAATTAAAATCAAAATTTACATGAAAAATAAAGTTTTTAAAATTAAACCTGATTTTATAATGCTTTCAAAAATTACGCAGGGTCTTATAAAATTATCTAAAAACTATAAGAATTATATTATTAAATTTATGAACACATTTTATGAAAATAAATTTTTTTAAAATTAATTAATTAATTATAATTATTTTATTATGACTTACAAAAATACGAAAATGTTTACTATGTCAAGTTGTCACTTTCTAAGATGCATAAATTTTATTTAATAATTCATGGGTAAGGTTACTCTTACTTTGGTAAATTTAGTATTCCTAAGTGTTGTGCTACTATTCCTAAGGGTAGGTTACTATTCCCCAAAAATTATGTTTTTCTTATTGGACCCCAAAAATCATCTTAAACACAACCGTGTATGTCGAATTTTCGAAATTCCAAACACAGAAGTGACAAACCTATGTTTAATGGTCACTTATCACTTAGTAGTTCATTATGTTGTGCTTTAATGTGATTTTATGACATTTTTATAAGAACATAATTTTATTGAAAAACGCTGGGTCATTACAAAACACAATCATTTGATGGTGGTTCATAGTGGGAAAATGATCTTAAGAAAACTAAAATGAATGAGGCCTAGATATAATGTGGAAATATGAAAGTAGAAAGTTCATGAGGTTTTTTTGGTGGAAAACAATATTGTTTTGGAATACTATACTTAGCAATCTAAAATAAAGATAGTTTCATAAAGATGATAAATTAGACATTAGTTGAAAAGGTAAGGAGAATTAAATTTCACATAGATTTTCCCAAGGACTTTTGAATTAAATATGAGAATTATGAGTCCAACTTGGTGAATAGAAGTCCATCATATCCATTGGGGAAAAATTATAGATGTAATTTGGTCTACAATAATGTTTAATTTTACCATCTAAAATTATTTAGTTCATATGATTACATCAATATTGAATTTATAGAAAGTGAAAAACTGGATACTATGTAAGAGGTGTATTATTTGTATGGTATGACGATGAAGGATTTGGTTATAGAATATTGTTTAATAAATCTGGTATGGGTTACCAAATTTATAATGTGATATTTATTAAATATTTTTGTGTGGAAATATTGTAATAGATTAGAGTTTTTTATGGGATCAAAATATCATCTCGAGTTTAGGTTTTATGGAATTTAAGTCTATGAATTATAGACTTTTTATAAAGTTAGAATATTTTGTTTATTTTCTAAGCCATAAGATATCTAGAATATGTTCTAGAAGGAAATTATGTTATTATGGTTCTACAAGGACATAAGTGATAGAGAGATCAGGTGTTGTGGAAGCTTGTGAAGAGCTTCAAGAGGTACAGTTTTTGAAGCTATAGTTCCAGAAGGAGTTGAGATGAATAGATAATTACATTGATCAATAAGTATTCCACCCTAAGTGTAATGATAAAGATATAGATTTCACTATTTTAATCTCATGGATGATGGACAGATCAAAATCCCAAAACAGGTTATAAGAACCAAAGACTCAAAGTAGGATGAGTTATGAATGAAGGATGAAATAAATGCCTTACATGAATCCAGAACATTGGAGTTGACAAAAATACCTACAAGGAAAATAAAACATCACAATAAATAATATTATCATCTAAAGGAATAATTGCATTATATATAAAGTTATAATAGGCTTATCAAAGATGGGTTTTAGAAAATAAATGTATATAATTTTTTTTGTTTATTTTATGTTGTTTTTAAGCACATGACTATCCAGATAGTTCTCAACATGTTTTCTGTGTAACATTTACATATAGAGTAGTTTTATATTAAGATCACTTTTCTCAATGTGGAATTAGATAAATAAATTTTCACTGATAAAAAAATCACATATAAACAGAAAAAAAATAATGTGGACAAAATGAAATTATTCCTTTACAGAATAAAGGAAACAAAAAGGCAGAGGAACTAGATGTTCGATTTCTTTATGTGAGAATAGAAATTTATACAAAGTAGATTTCATCATTTTTTAACAAAAATTATTTGATAATGGGGTATTCATCATACTAATTATCTATGTTGGTGAAATTATTATCACTGGTCTAATAAAGGAAAGGATTTATGAGATTCAAGTTTAATTGTCTATAAGTCTCAAGATATTGTGTCTTGGTTTGGTAATTTTTTTAGGATACCAAAGATTAGATAATTTAGTTCCAAAAACATTCCACTAACCCAGTTTCACTACATTCTGATTGTTATTTAAAATTTTTTATTAAGCAAGGATAATCTATTTACCATTCCCATGACTGGAAATTTCACATTAAGAAAAGAAAATTCGCCATGAAAAAATATATAGGCCGAATAGATTGAAATTATTCTCTATGTAATGGTTGTAAATATATTTATGTATTCAATTATTTTTACATAGTTGTACATTTCACATATAGTATGAGTAGTTAGTATAATCATGGGAAATATCATAAGAGAACACATGAAATTTATAAAGTTAATCATCAGTTATCTCAAAGGTTTTAAAATTATATACATCTATTTTAGAATGGAATAATTGATGTAGTGTTTTACCGATATATACTTAGAGAGTGATTCAGATTTCATTGATCGATAATCTATCTTTGAAAACTCAAGTCAAGTAAATTTGAAAAATGAAATATAAGAAGGATTTTATCTGACTGAAAGTGCAATTGGAGGATTTGAAAATAAGTTAAAATAGTGGGGGTACTATTTTTTGAGTCATAATGTGAAAATCACCTAACCAATAATATGATTATTCACTCTTAGAAGTAGAATATATATATCAAGTATCACTTCACTTTAAATTTTTAATAGTATCATGTCATGAATCTACCAAAGATATATGAAGTTAAAAATATAGTTGATATGTTGATGATGGCCATATTCAAGGATGTATTGATGTGGTTTTATGGCTTAACCAAAACCGGATAACCTAATCCATGCTGAGGTAACCATGCAGTTTCTAAAGTTTTATTTCGAATGAAATATGTTTGTACATGACAAAAATGGATATAGTGGTGAAGTATAAAAAATATTATCTAGTGGGAGAGATGATTAGGTTTAATTGTGTGGAAATCATTTTTTAGGAAATTCATTAAAACTAATATATTGAATGATTCCAAATGTTTATCATTTGAATCCAATATGGTGATGGTGGAAAGATAAAACAAATTTTGAATTCCATAAGAATACAAAATATATATAACTATGATTTCCTAGACCCTCACTCCCAGATTTAGTGATAATAAATGCATTATTTACATACTGGCAATGAAACCAACTGAGACATTCAAAACATAACCATCCATGAGTACGATAAAAATAACAAAAATTGAGTCACTTATACACCAATTTCCTTTTAGGTTTAGAGTTTTCAAAAGTCATGAAAAGACATTAAATTAAATACCCATATATTTCTCATCCAATGGGTGATTTTCCCACTTAATCATGGATTTTTTATTTTACAATAAGTATTCAAAATCTCCCAAAAAAATTATCCACACAAGACACCCAACTAGACATATAATAATTGGTAGTTTTCTTTATATCCTAAGGAAGTGAAAAAATTAATAAGGGTGAAATAAAATATTTAGTATGGGGGTAATATATATTATAAGATAAAAAATATTAAAAATGGAACTAATAATATGATGAGAATAAATAAAAATCAATTAATTCCATACAACAGATCATATGAGTTTGAAATAAATCCATTTATGACATAAAAATATAAATAATCACATTGAAAAAATAATAATTTTTATCATTATCGAATTCATAATTCCAAACACCGTAATATTAAAATAAAGGAATCATGAAAATAAATCCAACTTACCATGAAGGTCCATACCAAGACATTATACCTACCACCAAGACCTCATGCCAAAATATAATTAATGAATGGGTAGGTGAACACCAAATTCCGAAGATATTTATTCTCATGAATCCTACTGATGTATCAATGGGATATATAATTTCAAGCCCCAACCATCACTAATTTAGTTCAATTCATTATCCAAAAAAAGGAATGAAAATATAATATATAATTATCATTCCCAAATAATCAATAATTATAGAAATTTAAATATATTTTAAAAAACTATCTAAAATTACACATTGAATTAATGTAATAACATTATTAGTAAAACCATTTAATTTTTAAGGTATTCAAACCATTTAGAGTAATATATATGTTGTTTAGTTAATAAATTAAATGATATGGAATACATAAATATCATTAATTAGTAGGGATGTGATGAAAATATTCAAGAGGACGATAAAGTGTGATAAAGAACATAAAAATTATGAACAAGGTGGGGTACGGACAATAAATTCAGAAAAGAATTTAGAAATAAAATAATGGAATATAACACCATTATCTAGAAGATACTTTTGAGTTATTGAGTAAAATTTAACTGAAAAGATGAAATGTTCTTTCAGAAAACTGTTTCAAACATTATTTTAAAGAGATAAAGTTATGATCCACCTTCAAGAATCATTTTAAAAATGGTAAGATGATTTTTCAAACTCATTATTAAAATGAATTCTAATAATGTATCCTTGAATGATACGCATAATATTTCTAGAGGAAATGTGGACAGGAATATTCAATATATGAACAAGAAATTAGACACCTTTTTATTATTTTAAAATACCTTTATTGAACTCTACATCATAAAATGGATAATAAAACATTATTTTAAATAGGTAAAAGTAAATAATAAGATCACCTGAGATAATAAATATTTGTGTTTCAAAACAATAAAATAAAAAAAAAATTGGAAATAAATATTACTATATAGAGGATAAATATCATACAAGAAAGGATGAGAATTAGTATAAATAAATTTTTTTAATAAAGAATGAAATACATTAAAGATAAAGAATTGAGTTAAAAATGTAATTTACTTAGAAATAGTTTGTAAAATTAATATTAAATAAATACATGGAAGTAATATAATAATATTTTGAGAAATATGTTCATGAATAATTAATTCAACCGAACATAAGGGGGTGAGATTGAAAACCCTTATGGATATCATAATCATTGAACTAAAAATCCTTCAAAAATGCATTCATGAGAAGTAATTAAAAATCAATATAAAATAAAATGGAATTGTTTTTAAACAATCATAGTATAAAATATATCAACATAAAATAATGTATTTTAGAAAAAAACCTTATAACTCATTGAAATAGAGTAAAGATATAAAAATAACTTACATCATGGGAGTGTATTAATTAAACATACATGAAAGAGATATTGTGAAATGGAATTTTAAGTCACGTGAATTAATGTGGTTTGTGATTAAATAATTAAATCGGTAATTAATTAGACTATTTAAAAGAATAATTAGGGAAAAAATATGAAATCATTCCATAATGTAGGGGAATTGAGATGAAAACCCTTACTTTTACTATCCACATCCACAAAATCATCTTAACATACAGTAGAAAAAACATAAACATTATAATATTTAATTTCGTAACCTTATTCAAATCTATTATCTTAAATACATTTTATATATAATATTTTCTTATAGTATTACTACTTATTTATTGTTTATTTTCATCACAATATATTAGTAACTTCGATTTGTTCATATAAGTTTCATAATGATGATGTTGATGGTCATTTTTTGATACTAAGTATATGATTCCTAAAAATCCAAGGTACTTGAATAGAAGTTACATAATAATTTGTTAATTTATAATTTCATTCAATGATAGTTTTTATAATGATATTTGAAGATGAAATCAATGATGATCATGTTTTAGTTAATTTTAATTAATAATGGGAAATGTATTAATAACACGTTTAAAAATTAATATTAGCTTTATAGAAAAAAAATAATTATTTTCTTATTAGTATATAATATTAAAATTAATTAGTTTTTCATAGATATTCATGATGGAAATTTATAAAATCTTTTATATAGGTGGATAAACATACCCAAATAAGAATATGTTATAAAATATGGGTGATCATAGTTATGAAGGAGACGATTTTATTATAATATAATTATAACATAAGTTTAAGTTTTATTTTGATTTTATTGATTTTATGGATCATATTTGAGGATATGTTTTAGAATAATATAAATTAAAAGGAATAATATGATTATATTACTTACAAAGGACTTGTTTTCCTCATTGTATACTCGTGTTAAGAAGATAAATTTGAAATGATTAATTATTGTAAATATTATTAATATAATGAATTATTTTACTTTCTATAATCTTAATAATATTATATATATATATATATAATATTTGATAATTAAATCTATTTTTAGAAACTTCTATTAATGGAAGTGATGAAAAAATGAATTACATCATTCATGGAGGAGGTAGTCCACAGGTAACACAAGTGACATTTTCATTTTTTTGAATGGATGAGAGAAGAGAGACAATCATTGTTCCATTAATATGACAAAATTTGACTTTAATAATTATAAATTTTTATTATATTATAATGGTTATGATAGTATGGGAGTATATGGATAAGGAATTAATGGTTTTATAGTGGGAAATATTCATATTAAGGACATGAATCTTCTCATATATGAGTTCTTATAAATTGAGAATATAGGACACATTCTTGTAACTCATGTGTTAGAACCTATATATTTTAATTATCAAATATCATTTTTTATGTTTTTTAAAATATCAAGGTTTTTTTATAAATAATTTAATGTAACTTTTTGTACGAACATGGTTAAGTATTGTTCTACTATTAGTTCAATAACATATACCATTAGTTCAATCAATCTATCGTTAGTGCAACAAATCTACCATAGAATGTTTTATCACAAATAGATCAAGCGTTAATACTTCTACCATTGAAGTGATCTATCACCGATAGACCTACCCTTAGAAAATCTACTTTCAACATATCTACTATTAGAACTAATCTATCACTGGAATGTGATACTACCAATATCTTCTATAATTAATTGATTCTACCATCAATATGGTCTATCACCAAAGACCATCTACCTATAGAATAGATCTACCATTCCTAAATCTACTTCCAGACTACCACTATTTTTGTAAAGACACTTATTCAAATTTAATTCTTCCAACAGATCATTTAAGGAATTTAATACAGTCAGTCACATGTGGATTTAAGAATCATTATTCTTGAACTACTTTATCGATGCATTCAATAAAAATTTATACTTTTCCAAATTTTCTACTATATATAAAATTCAAATGGATTATTGGAAATGCATCAATATAATTAATGATGAACTATCTCATGTGCATGAGTAACAAGAAGTCATCCAACAATAGTGACACATTTATAAATAATAGAACCTTTCATATACAAAAATCAAGAGAAATATAAATACACCAGTGTGTGGAACAATTGTGATCATTGACAAACAGAAAAAATAAAGTCTTTCTAGATATTAAAGATACCCTTTTTTCCAACATATTCTAAGAAACCAATTCATGAAACTTTTAAAGATAGACTTTAGAACTTATAAGCATCTAAAGTAATTCAGATTGACCAGCACCACTTTTTACAACTTCTATTAAATTTCACTTTTTATTTGTGTCTTATATTTGAGATGTGTTTGTTTACTTAGTTTATCTTTGAAAAAATCATCTTGTATTTAAATAGAGAGTTCTCTAATTTCCCTCTATAATTTCATCAATTTTATACCCATGGAAATAAGGGAAGAGGTCATGTGTGACTTGTACTTTTTTTATCCCATGTATAATTGTGGAAAAAGATTTTTTCTGGATGAACCTATGTGATATTGGTTTAAAAAGATGATCCAATTAGTGGATCAATTTTAATATTTAACAAACTTCTTGAAAAAAGTTATTTACAAGTGGATGGGATTAAATCTTGGTTTTAGGCTGAACCCCTTGTTTTAATTCCATTTTGTTTCTTTAGTTTTTTATTATGTATTTTATTTTTCAAAATTAAATTTGTTTTCAAATATGTATCAAAACCTTAATCTAATGGTTAATCATGATATGTTTTTTATATGTAGTTTTTGATCAAGTAATACAGTATCACAATTTAATGTGATTTCGAAGATTATTTTAATGGATAATAGATCAGGAATTGAAAATCTATTTGAAAAATAAAACAATATATTTCTAATATTTTGATTAACTAGTTGTAGTTATTAAATTTGGTGAATGTAGTTTTGAATTTTTTTAAATATTTTTTTGAACTCAATCACCCCCTCTTGAGTTATTCACATTGACCTGTATTTGGTATTAGAGGACTTTTCAAAATATATTTTACTTTTATATATTTTCTAGTAAAATATTTAAAAAATTTATTTATTCTAAATTTTATTCTTTATGGATAATAATAGATAAGATAGAACTACCACTAAGAAGACTACTTATTTTAATGGTACTAATTATGATCAATGGAAGATTAAAATGAAAATAAATAATGAAATCATGGGTTTTGAAATTTAGACTTTCATTAAGGATAATCATGAACTACCCAAAACTACTAGAGTCAAATGGAGTGATCCAAATAAAGAATCATATAACAATAACCCTAAATCTATAATTCATTTATATTTTTATTTAAGAGAAAAAGAGTTTAATATAATTTCTATATGTACCACTACATTTTAGATTTGGTATAAATTGTATCTTTCTCCTAAATTTTCTTTAAATGTCAAAGAAATGAATTTGAAAACTTATACTATTAAATATGACACCATTATGATGAAATATGATGAATCAATTTATGACCAGTATCTCAGGTTTAATAAAATTATGAACACTATATATTCACTCAGGAAATTAATTACATACAATGATCAAGTGATGTTTCTACAGAGATATTTATGTGATTGCTAGTGTTGAACTTTAGTTTCAATTCAAAAATCTTTTGATAAAAGTATGTTTTCTATTAAGGGTGTAATGTCCTGGGCTACTTTGGTCCATTCCTTTGTGAAAATCATATATTTGAGGTTTTCTTGGGATTATCTGTGACTCATTTGAAGAGTATCCGAAAATCTAGTTTTCCAATTATAGGTGAGGACATCGGTAGGTCGGACATTGATAGGTCTGGACGTCAGTAGGTGGAATGTTGGAAAGATTGTAATCAACAGTTTGGGTAATTGATAGGTTGGGCATCAGTAGATCTGGGCATTGGTAGGTTGGTGTCTCTGAGTCAGGAATCGATAGGTCATGTTGGTGGCTCAATGTCGGTAGATTAGCGTCACTGGATCAGAGTAGGTAGCTTAACATCAGTAGATTTTCATCAGTGTATTGCATCCGTAACTCAATGTCAGTAGGTCGCATCAGTGACTAGATTTTGATGGCTCGATGTTATTGACTCACCCATTAAAGACTCATTTTAATCTTTTCCTTATTTTTCTAGTTTTACCCATGTTTAAAATTAAACTAGTTACTTATCATGTTTAACCATTTCTAATGTTGTTTCCACCATATCTAAGTACAATAATTATATCATTAATATCCTAACTTCCCTATTCTTTGAAAAAACGTACTCACATGGTTAAACCATGATCCAAATTTTATTTACGTTTGTTTCCCTCGGAATCTGGGGATGACCACCTTGATGGGAGGTTCGAACATTCCGATCGTTTTCTAACTGGTTTGTTTGTAGAACCAGAAACATCCAATGATTCCACATCCATTCGGACCTACTTTCCAAAGGTAGGTGCTCATTAGTTTCTAGACTGATGAGGCTTAGGAATTTTCATTGGTCGAGAGGATGGTATGTCGGACTCATCACACCTTTTTGAGGGGAATTATTGTCTACTCTGGGACTCTCTTTATAGATCTAATTTATGTTCGTGAATCCTTATTACATTACCATGTATAAAATGTTCTTTCCTTCAGATATGACAATCAATGATTAAATATGTAGGAAATTTAGAGAATCTTTTATATGTATTCGAGGTTCTTCATCGATAGAGAATAATATGTATTTATTAGAGATTTTTAGTCAATGGTACCCTTCGACACATTTATATAGAAGTCTCTTGGTCATTATGATGACCATGCTGGTTTTAAAGACACTGAGTGGGGAACTTGAGGTTTATTGTCATTCATAAGGACATGGATTATTTTAGAGTTGGGATCGGACCCGTAGATGGGCTACCTACGTATCCTTTGTTTAGAAAAGGAATCAAAACCCACATAGTTTGAGTAAGGGAGTATGATGTGTATGATTGATGGCACAATGAAGGATGTCACAATTACTTTTACACTCTAGGCTCACGTGAGTCATGATCGGTGTGAGAAACAAGAGGTATTGGTAAAAATTAGACAATTGTTCCATGAAAGATGCAATCATAAGAAATAATGTGGGGCTTATGTATGTATGGCTGCCCGGATAAATGAAGGTTAGAATTTACTTTAGGGAAGAAATCGACAAACAAGGTCCATAAAGGTATATGTGCTTCATAGAGATTTTTAATACTCTAACTTGGGGATTACTCATGAAAAGGAGGCCCAAATTTGGAGAAGACTTATGATTGGGTTTTACTCCTGAAAAGGATTCCCAGATTCAAGGTAAATTAGGACTAGTTAGGAGAAATTAAGACTGGGGATTACTCCTAAAAAAGAGGCCCTGGTCAAGGATTATGGTTTGGGTCTTACTCCTAAGGAGGATGCCAAAATTAGGGGACTAAGGATTACTCCTAAGGAGGATGCCCAGATTTGGGAACTTTAAGAATCAGGTCTTTCTCCTAAGGATGATGCCCATGTTAAGAATTATGACTATGAATTACTCCTAAAAAGGAGGCCCATATTTGTGACTGGGGCTTACTCCTAAAAAGGAAGCCCAGTTTAGGGAATATGGGGCTTACTCCTAAGAGGATGTCTAAATTAGAGGACTTATGACTGAGGATTATTCCTGAAAAAGGAGACCCAGGTTGAGGATTCACTCATCTTAAAGGATGAGGTTGAATGAATGAAACCTCAATCTTTAGTGATATAAAGATGTGTAAATCACTAGGTTTTGAAAGATATTCCACAGAATTCCTTTCAGATAAGGAAGTCAAATCATTAAATCATGCCATAAATGTCTTTGAATAATGTCTTGAAGACTGAATCTTGAATAGGAAAGGTGGAATGGATTAAGAGGGGTGAAATGGGCAAGAAAGGTACCCATAAAGTCAGGGGCGTGCAAGTCCTGGCAGGCACGCAGGTAATACGTGGGCGCTCAATTCCTTGTCGCACAGGTATGCCTGCGTGACACATGATGTACTTGCACGACAGGTAAACAGTAGGGTAATACTTGAGAGACTCTTGATTAATTCCTTTAGAATCCTCTTGAGGTTCTTCCAGAAGAGGGGAGCACAAGTTCCATTGAAGGAGCAAGGCGTCGCGCAAGTGTGGCCTTTTCCCTTAAAGGGCTGGCCACTCAAGCGCGCAAGTGTTGATGAGTTTCAAAACTTTGGCATTCCTCCCCCTCTTTAGATCTTCCGTTCTAGGTATGGAATTACCTTAGAAGTGCTTCGGAAGCTTTGAGAAGAGTCTAGGGTGGCGGGAGCTCAAATCTGAGTGTCTGGAAAAAATCCTCTTCGAATGAGGGGCCCACAAGGTCTATTTATAGGCACGAGAAGACCCCGAGAGGTTATCACTTAGGTCGCACAAGTAACTTGCGTGACTAGTAGACGTCCTGCAAGTGGACTTGCCCGACAGTGATAGAACTTGCGTGGCACATGTGCTTTTGATCCCTTGTTCATTCCTTTGTCGATTTTTGATATTATCTTCAATGGATGAAATCAATTTCTGCTAAATCATTTACCTTTACATTCCTTTGGACTATTTGAGAAAAAGGAGCGTCAACAAAAGTCCCCCCTCGGAGTTGGATCCGAAAGAAATGAGGATGTGACTCTGAGGAAAAGAAGACATCTAAAGGAAAGGTGGCGCGCAAGTCTTGATGGCGCAGAGGGCGGCGCGCAAGTGCACATCGCGCAGAGCCTGGGCGCACTGGGTGTAGGCGCACAGATAGGCCGCTTGGCCTATAAATACGCAGTCATTGGCCGCACTTTGCATCTGATTCTGAATTCTCAATCTCTCGCCGTGCAAGTCATCTTCTTTCCAATGTTTCCTCGCCGTCGTGCTGCTGTCCAGGTAATAGGGCTTGCACAGTAAAAGAATGCATGACAAAAACTTGTGCGACACATTTATCACTTGCGAGACACATCCATACTTGCGCGCCTTAATTCCATAGCCATTTTTTCGAATTTATTTCACACAGTTTATGAAAAATCAATCCATTTAATAGTTAATTTATTCAACTCTTGTAAAGAATAAATGGATCCCAAGTGAATTGGAACAACTGATGAACTGGATAGCAAGCAGATTGATGACATGATGAACATCATTGGCCATGATTACTATGATATCTGCGATAGCACTATCCCAGATTTGGCTAAGTATTTAAATAAATATCATCTTAATTTCCCACAGAGCATCTATCTGCCTCTATATGGTCATGGTCATTTTCAAGGAGTCAATGTTCCAGATGAAAAGAACTATACGCTTCAAATGAAGCTGCACCGCTACTCATCTATTTCGGTTATGCTGTGCATTAAGAGAAACAACAATGCTGTGAACTTTCAAATTCTTCCTCCATGTCATTTCCTTGCAGATATGAAAATAAAAAACCTATGGGATGAAAAAACAAATTTGCTGTCGAATGGTGGAGAGAAGACAAACATTGAATTAGAGCAATATTTGAAAAGAGTACTCTCTCCAAATGGATCTTTACTTCCAATGCTCCATTATCAAATCCATGTATCCATCTTCCAAGTCTCTTGGATAGAAACAGAGTCACTGTTTGATCAGCAGAAAATTTTCTCAAACCACACTCAAGAACATCCTTTTACAATTGTTCCAAGAAGAACTAGTATCACTGCATCTCTTATTGTATCCAGTTGAATGAATGAATTCCAGGTGGTTGCTGATGAAGCTGGGGATGTCGTAAATCAAATGAAGATTTATGTTGAAAGTATTTTTTAATTCTTGAAAAAGAGAAGAGACTCCAGTCCGTGGATGTCATTCTATCTCCTATGTATCAATGAAAAACACTTTCATCTTCAATCATTTGTACCTACATTCTCTTTTTCTACATGCTTTAGATTTTACCTAATCCAATGGGCCTAGTAAGAATAGTTTGATTTTTTACTAGGATTAATGTAAATAACCCTACAAACTTAGAACCTTTTAATTTATCAATGTTACCTAAATCATACAAAATGTATGTTTAGTGAGCTGGGAACTTGACTTTTATTTAGAGATCCCTTGTCTTTTGTGGGAAGTTTAAAGTCATGCACATCGGACATAAAAAGGCTAATGTTTAAGGTCGAAATAGATTTGAACGAAATGGATTAGAATTGACTCCATTCCTTGAAAATTCATCTAAAAACATATTACCATACTCAAGTATGAGGGAAAGTATGTAATATATGGCTTAAGAATATTTGAATCTAAGGAATGATATAAAAAATAGCTAAAAGGCATTAGAAGAAGTAGTTTCCATTAATGAAGTTACCATTATCTAACAAACCCGTTAGGGGGTTGAATTATGCAGGGCCACCTAAGGGCATTGGCTCCATAGTTAAATAAAATAGTATCTTTTGGCTAACAAGACTGTTATGTAGACTGTTCATGTAAGGCCGCCTAGGGGCACGTGCTGCATAGCCAGGAAAAAGAACTCTATGAAATTTACTTTCCTAGTGCTAAAAGCTAGTGATAGTTTGTAGAGATTCAAATCTTCCAAAGAATAGAGTTTTCTATATGGAAAGAAGTACTTGAATATGGAGAAGATATTTCCAAACAAGATTATCGAAGAAATGGATATTATCACTCCTACGAAGGTCAGACCCAAATGTAGGGAAGGATAATATAAACCATAGAATTGAATACTTTCAGATCATGAAAAAGGATATGGTACAAATACGTTAAGGATGGCTATTTTTGCGGATCCCTACATACTGTCGTTTAAGACAAATAAGGACAAAAGATGCATTCTTCCGAAGAATGAAGTTACCACTATCCGACAAACCCGTTAGGGGGTTGAATTATGCAGGTCCACCTAAGGGAATTGGCTGCATAGTCAATTAATAGTGGCTTTTGGCTAACAATTCTGTTATGTAGACTGTTTATGCAAGGCCGCCTATGGGAACGTGCCGCATAGTCAGACCAAAGAACTCTCAGAAGTTTGACATTTTTGTGACTAGAATTCATGAAAAGGGTTATGAGGATCTGAAAATATTTAAGGTTGGGATTATGACACATAAAAGCTGGGTATTTTTCAATGTATACATAGATATATAGATCAATGCTAACCATAATCATGTTGTGGCTGGGTCCTGAATTGAAATGTTATACTTCACTACGTATCCCATAAGGATGAGAATCAAGACATATGTAGTTCTTAAACTACAGTTTAACGTCGTGTGGGACAAAAGGATTAGAGATCTAATTTTAGGGTCACAATGCTTGGACCATTGTAAGAAATACACAGTGTGTGTTTTCATGGGGACTTTTCAGCCAAGGGACTGAAAAACTGGAATTTGGGGTTAGGCCCAAATACTTGGGGCTGGATTTGAGGGACAATCGAATGTTCCTACGTATCCCATAAGGATGGTAATCAAGACCACGTAGTTCTAGAAATACCCTCTGTACGAATTTGGTTTGTACATGAGAAGGGTGATAGGGGACTTTAGTGCAATGATGGTTTAAGCCAAGATAAAAGGTTCGGGCATTTCCATGTATGCACGTAGTCTTTGAAATGAAACATGATTGAAAAATCAATGAAAATAATGATTCCCCCTCAGGTGAGGGTATCAAAGAAAATTTTAGTTTATTGTCATACTGGAAAAAAGTGTTGTATAGTTTAACGTCGTATAACAAGGACGAAAGTGAACCAATTTAAAGATATTGATTCTAAGTGCAGTTTCACGAATTAACATCGTATGAGATGGAGATGAACCGACGTGAAGAGATTGGTTTTGGGCTTAAACGTTGGGAGGTTGCCTATATACCCAGCCTAGAAGGCAAGGATCAAAGTCTGTGTAGTTCAATTAAAGAATGAATTAATGATCAAGTTGTTCTTGGGGACAATGACCTAAAAATGATGTTAGGAATTACACATGGTTAATGGCCCAGAGAGAGTGTTATGGTTGAGGTTTGCTCTAAGCTCACGTGATTCATACTCGGTGTGAGAAACAAGAGGTAACAACAACCTTAACAATGCATAGTTTAATGTCATGTAGGACATATAAAGGGACTATGCAGTTTAAAGTCTTGCAGTTAGGACTATTGGTGCTACAATGTTTAGTGTCATGTAGCAGGGACAAAATATAGTTTAATGTCATGTAAGACATATCACGAAATTTCTATACCGTTTAGCGTCAGGTAGTTAGGACGATGGGGACAATAAAGTTTAACGTCATGTTGGACGAAAGGGGGACTGTGCAGTTTAATGTCATGTAGTGAGGAAAAAAGAGTACACCATTTAACGTCATGTTGAACGCATTGGGGAATTTTCCACAGTTTAGCGTCATGTTGGACGAAAGTGCGAGTAGTTTAAGGTCATACAGGACCTTTGAGGATTATGTAGTTTAACATCTTTCCGGACATAAGGGACTTTTATACAGTTTAGCATCATGTAGTTAGGACGTTACAGTTTAACATCTTGCTGGACGCAAGGTACTTGCAAATAGTTTAGGGTCATATGCATGGACCGTTGATGATGCAGTTTAAGGTCATACAGGACCAAGTTGCAGTTTAAGGTCATACTGGACCATTTAGGGAACTTTTTCAGAGTTTAACGTCATGTGGGATGAAAGTAAAAATAGTTTAAGGTCGTATGTATGGACCATTGTTGTATAGTTTAACGTCATATTGCAATGACGGAAAAAAGGTAGTTTGCAGTTTATACAAAATACCTCTTCAAAAATATGGCATTGGTTGGAGTAGTGATGAGTTATCCATGCATTGAGATTAATGAATAAGCTCCATTGGAGTAGACCCTATGTATTGAATAAGGTCCTTCCCATTTTGGTTCAAGCTTGGGAGGATTATTTCCTGGTATCATTGGAGTTCTAAGAACTAATACCAATTCTCTCTGAGTGAATGAATGAAGACGAACTTTTTTTGTTAAAAGCTCGTGATATTCGATTCTAATAGACTTCCAAGTGGTGAAAAGTGCAAAATCTTTTCTCATCTAACCGTTCCAATTCAATCAATCGCTAATGAGATTGTTCATCTATAGATGATTGATCACAAATGGAAACTCTGAGCGAGGGCAGTTGAACTTCAATGGGCAAGACGACTTCCGTTCCATATACCAATGAATATGGAGTTGACCGAGTTGCAGTGCGGGTGGTAGTCCGATAAGCCCATAAAGCATGAAAGAGTTTATCAAGACATGACCTCTTATCTTTATCTACAATCTTTTGTGGTATATTTGCAAGAGTCTTGTTAAAGGCTTCTATCTGGCCATTGGCCGCTTCATGATACAGAGATGAATGGTTGGATTTGATGTTGTATTCATGATACAACTTCTTCATCTTGGATGAACAAAAATTGGTGCCATTGTCTGTCAATATGATATGAGGGACACCAAATCTGGTAATGATGTTAGACTTTATGATGCTAACAATGCATTTAGAACTGACTTCCTTGAGGGGTATTTCCTCTGCCGATTTGGAAAAGAAGTTAGTAGCAGTAAGAATGTACTTAAACTGCTTGGCCGTAGACAAAGGGTAAGTTCCCACCACAACCATTCCCCATGTGGAAAATGGCCATGTGTATTTAGCTGTATGAAGCAACTCTGGAGGTTGATGAATGAAGTTTGCATGTACATGGCATGAATGACACTTCTTTGTGAAATCAACACAATCTCGTATCATTGAAGGCCAAAAGTATCCAAGCCATCGAATCTGATCAGACAGTCTATGTCCAGACTGGTGGGCACCACAGACTCCTGCATGCACTTCTTTCATGACAACCATTGTCACTTCACCATCAATGCATCTGAAGAGAACTCCATCAAAACCACATTTGTAGAGAATTTTCTCTAGGTGATCTGGGATATCATAAAGAGTAAAATTAACCACACGTCGCCGGATTTTTTATTTTTCATCTTTATTAGGTGGAAGTGTTCCATTTTGAAGGTATTCCCTGATAGGTGACAACCATCCTGTAGTATGACCATATGGTTTAAGAATGGGACAAATTTCATTAATTTCCTCTGTTCTGATCCGAACATAAGGTGAAATTGCATGACGATGGGCAATACTGATGGTTGTCTCGTCCCGATTTGGATCTGCCAGAGCTGTGGCTATATTAGCCAATGCATCAGCTTGAGCATTTTGTGATCTTGGGAAATAAGAGAATGTTGGTTAAAAAGGGAATTATGCATTTAATTCTCTGACGTAATCATATAAAGGGATTAGTTCTTCTTTTCTGATGGCATAATCCCCATTAACATGTTTGATCAATAGGTCTGAATCACGTTTCACCTTTAAGTGATTCACTAGTGATTGAAGTGCTAATTCCAAACCTATGATGAGAGCTTGGTATTCTGCTTCATTATTGGTACCACCTTCCTACAATAAGAAGGAATAAGGTAACACTACCTTTTCTGGAGAAATGAGCACAATTCCTAAGACAACTTTGTTGAATTTAGGATTTTCCATTTTCCACCCTGTTGGACTTCTGGAAGCACCATAAAAATACATTTCCCATGCTTGAGGACATTCTTGAATAGAGAAGACTTCCTCATCAGGGAGTTCAATATCTGAAGATGTGTCTTCCACTAAAGGGTGTTTAGCTAGGAAATCAGCTAGAGCTTGGCCCTTTATCGCCTTTTGAGACACATACTGAATGCTGAATTGCTGCAAAATAACTACCCACCTTTCCAGACGTCCTGTAAGAATTGGACGACTTAGGATAAATTTGAGCGGGTTATTGCGAGATACCAATTGGACCTCGTGATGTTCCAAGTAGTTTCTCAACTTCTGAACTGCAAAGATTAATGCTAGGCAGCACTTCTCAATACTTTAATAACGGGTTTCTACTTCAAGCATGGTTTGACTGAGATAGTAGAGGATGTTTTCATTCCCAACATCATTCTTTTGAGCAAGGAAGGCACACAATGATCGCTCTAGAGCTGTCATGTAGAGGATAAGTGCTCTTCCTTAAACAGGTGGCATGAGTACTGCTGGACTCAAGAGGTATTTCTTGAGAATATCGAATGCTTCTTGACATTCTTCAGTCCACTGATAAGTGACTCCCTTCTTCATCAATTTGGTGAAGGGTAAACTTCTTCCTTCTAAATTTGCGATGAAATGATGAATATAGGATAAGTTTCCTTGAAGTCCTCTTAATTCATTAAAATTTTGAGGAGGTTACATACCAAGGATTGACTTGGTCTTCTCAGGATCGACTTCAATACCACGATGGCATACAACAAAGCCGAGAAAGTTTCCTGAGGTTACCCCAAAAGCACATTTTAAGGGGTTCATCTTCAAATTATGTTGGCGAATCTTGCAGAATATGACTTCCAAATCATCCAAGTGATTAGAACTTTATTTGGATTTAAATACCAATTCGTCTACATAGCATTCAACAAACTTCCCTCAAAAGGGTTTGAAGATATGATGCATGAAACACTGATAAGTTGCACCTGCATTATTTAATCTAAAGGGAATTACCCGGTAGAAAAACACACCCTGAGGGGCTCTGAAGGCTATAGATTACTCATCTTCCGGGGCTATTTGGTTCTGATTATATCTGGAATATCTATCCATGAAGGAATGTGCTTCATAGCCAGCTGTTGCATCAATTAGAAGTTCTGTAATCAGGACTGGGAAATCATCCTTAGGAAAATGCCGATTAAGATCTCTGAAATCGATGCAAACTCTAATTTGTTCGTTCTTTTTCTTTACAGGGACAATATTAGCCAACCATTAGGGATATTGAACTTCTCTGACAAAGATAGATTTGATAAGCTTATACACTTCAGCTTCAATTTTGGAAGCATAAGTTGGGTGTGTTATTGTCACGACTTGCTTAAATCCCCAATGTTCTTCAGGTAAACCCAAATGATGAGTAGAAACATCAGGATCAAGCCCAGCCATTTCTGTATAGTTCCAGGCAAATATATCTATATTTTTATTTACAAAAGAAATATACATCTCTTTCTCTTCAATAGTCATGGCCGCACTGATTAAATTGGGGCGTGGATCTCCTTTTGTACCCAGATTTATTTCTCTGAGTTCATCCATAGTGGTAGAGATACCCTCTTCAAATGATGGAGGAGAATCTCTGAGATCTTCCTCTTCTTCTTCATCATGTGTTATTTCTTCCGTTTCTACTTGCATAGTAGATGATAAAGTAGAATTCTCATCATCCGAAGTGATGTCAAAATTTTCATGTCTTGAAGAAGAACCTTCCATTTCTGAACCAATTGATGATGAAGGGTCTTCTTTGGGTATTAAAGAGGAGATGATGGATTGAGAATCGACACCATTTTTCACCTCCGATGTTGCTATAACTTCTTCTGGCCTAATTGGAGAAGCATAGACTTGTTGGATTTCAGCATATGAAATGAAGACGTCGCCATTTGTGCTTTCATCACTGCTTGGTAGATTACCAATTTCTCCCATGTTGTCTGGATCGATTACAGTAATTGACATTATGGATCTTTCCATAAGAGTATTTTTATTTGGGTCTATCTTGTCAATCTGACTGATAGGCAACACATAATCTGTACTCACATGTGTAAATGGATTTACTGGGATTTTTTCTAAACCATATAGAGCATTAACTTTGGTAATCTACTTTGTTATGAATTTCTACCTTTGCTTCATGTGATATAATTCCACCTCAATGTATTGAGACTCACATATCTTGAACGAGGCCTTATCACCAAAACAAGTTTCAACTTGACCATCGAAACAGTATTTGAGACATTGATGGTATGATGAAGGGATAGCCAGATGTTGATGTAGCCAGAGTCTTCCAAGAAAGATGTTGAAGGCTGAGTCTTGATCAACAACCATGAAATCTGAATTGGATACAAGATCTCCAAACTGAGTTTTGAGTGTAACTTCACCCAGTGGTTCTTGTTCATTTTTATAATGTCCTTATAGCATCATGGTGGAAGGATATAAATAAGATTCCGTGAGGCCCAATCGATGAAGTGTACAAATGGGCATGAGGTTGACTCTTGAACCATTGTCAATGAAATCCCTTCGAAAATCCATGCCATTGACCTTGCCAGACAAGTACAATGGTCTAAAATGTGCATGCACAACATCATCTTCATCTTCATCAGTAAAAGATATTATTGCATGTAATTCTGCAGGATTATTCTCTATGTGATAGACTTTAGCTGCAGAAATTTCAGTTTCAATCTCCTGAGGATTTGACAAAGCCTTGATGAATGCTTCCCGAAGATCTTTTGACAGATTCAGAGCATCCAGAATTGAAAACATGGATGGTACTAGGGCCAAGTGTTTCAATATATCATAATTTTGATCCAGAGGTCTGTGTTTCCCAATAGGAATATATGGTTTAGCAGGTACCTTGGAAGAAGATGCTTTAGAAGTTGATGCATCTTGTATTGGGAAAGGAGTTGGCAATATTCATGGTTTTGGAATATTAGACCAATTAGACCCATTTACATGCTGAGAGGAAGAAAATGGAACCTTTAACCAGTCTTCCAAAATAACTGTCCCAGGAATGAATTTGCTATTGGTAGAATAACTTGCTTGTTCTTGCTGAGCTCGCTGAAGGGCTCTACCACGAGTTTCTGCTGAGTACACAGTTCTAGCAGGGGTAGAATTGTAATAGTGGCTTCTGAAAGATCCACGTCTTCCCCTATATCTTGAGCCCCTGGAACTTCCTCTGATTCCTCTGTTTGATACAGGGAATTCAGGCTCATTGAAATCGAAACTACGACAGGCATATGGATCTGTTAATTGAATCATATTAACAGAACCAAAGAATAAATCTTTGCCTAATGAAGACTCTGCCTGATTATCCTATTTAGGCAGTGCCGTTTGGTGGATCGGTGCCCGTGGATTTGAAGTAGATGGCATGAATTCCACCAAAGTCAAAGACAACTTAGGCTTTGACACATACTCATCTTCTTCTTCTTCTTATTCTTTCTTTGAATCATGTCGTTTCATTGGGGACTTTCCCTCTGACGAAGAGGGTTTTGCCACAACATTCATGGCAAAAGAAATAATTGGTTTCTTTAATTGTGTTCGCAAAATAGCATGAGTTCGATTGATTTTCTTTTTGACCATCCAATCATCATACATCTGTGCATTTTTTCTTTTGACTTCTTGCCATTCACCTTCCTCCTCTGGAATTGTAGTAGTGACACATGATACCTGGGATGAGGAGCCTTTCAATGTGACTTGTCCTGAGTCAACCATCTTTTGCAGGAGGTCTTTGAAGACAAAACACTCCTGGATGGGATGCCCCAACATTTGATGAAAAGGGAAATAATTGGGACGGTCTTCATCTCCTTTCATGTTTGGACTCTTGCGCATTGGAAATTGAACTTAAAATTTTTCCAGAGTCCAAATGAAATAACACTACTAGAAAACTAACCTATACCAACAGTTTGGAACCGTTGGTATAGGCCTCTAAACCATTGGTATAGCCTATACCAACGGTTTGGAGAATCATAGGAAAGTAAGCTGTTGGGATAGATCTATACCAACAGTTTTTGGAAAACCATTGGTATATACCTATACTAACGGTTTTGAAAACCGTTGGTATAAGTAATATGAAAATCTATACCAATGGTTCCTTAAAACCATTGGTATATGTATTTCCAAAAAAAAACATTCGCTGGGATTTGATCCCAGGACCTCTGGTTTATCATTGAATGACCTAACCACTAACCTAACATGACTTTTGTGAACATAATTTCATAAATATATATATGTATTATCATAATTATTTTAAATTTTGATTTATAGCATGTTCTGGGTAAGAGGATCCGATAAAAAATCAAAGGACCTATACCAACGGTTTTGACAACCATTGGTATAGGTCCCTGGAATCTTGGAAGTTGAAATATTGGTGACTTTTCCCAACGGTTTTCCAAAACCGTTGGGAGAGGGTAGGATTTTCCAACGGTTTGGCCAAA
This sequence comes from Viscum album, assembly GCA_963277665.1. Classification (NCBI taxonomy): domain Eukaryota; kingdom Viridiplantae; phylum Streptophyta; class Magnoliopsida; order Santalales; family Viscaceae; genus Viscum; species Viscum album. The sequence goes on from OY728130.1 coordinate 413,124,264, forward strand.
CTGTTGGGAAACAGGGCCACAAATTGGACCTTTCCCAATGGTTTGGCCAAAACCGTTGTGAAAAGTGGCCACAAATTGGACCTTACCCAACGGTTTTTCCAAACCGTTGGGAAAGGTGGCCACAAAGTGGTCTTTTCCCAACGGTTTGGCCAAACCGTTGGGAAAAGTGGCCACAAAGTGGGATTTCCCAACAGTTTGGCCAAACCGTTGGGAAAGGGGGTATAAAAGTGTTGGGAAAGGTCACATTTCCAGTAGTGTAACCAAGAACTTGTTCATTTCGGAAAGAGTATGTTTTTCTCTTCATATATTCAAATTTTTTTTGATTTGATGTTTTTGATCATCTGGACGTAAATTCCTTTGCTGTTGGCGCTAAGAAGGAGGATCCCTTTGAGAAGATGAAGGTTTTGAGGTAGAAATATGTATAGGTGCTTGTTTAAGCATAATTGTAGCAGTTTATTCTTTACCCATTCTCCTTCCTAGAGATGATGGAATTACACAAGATTTAGACTTAGCCTATATAAGGGAATGTTCAATCTGCTGAGCGATTGAAGTAAGGTCTCAAAAACCCTCCTGTGTATTTTATAGGGATTAACGGCGTGCGCAATTCGTCATACAGATTTTTCAGACAGATTGGCAACAATTCTTCTTGAGGGAGTGCTAAACTCAAGGAATATGTTAATCCCTTCCATTGAGCTATGAAATCAGAAACCCTTTCATTCTTCCTTTTTTTATAGTTTGTAAGATTGAAAACTGTTGTCTTTGGAAAAGTTGAGCTGAACTGAAGGAGGAATTTTGGGCGAAGATCCTCCCATCCGGTAATTGACCGGGATTGCATGCTTGTATACAAAACAAAATCTAGTCCTTGCAAGGTTCGCATGAAGCATTTGAGTTTCACTGCTTCTTGTTACTCCGGGGTTCCCATAATAGGATCACAAAAAGACATTTAATGCGTCAAATGCTGTTCAGGATCACCTGATCCATTGAAAATAGGGAATACAGGGTTCCCAAAACTGGATGGAGGAGAAATTGAATCTACCCATTCTGGGTAAACGTTCTTTTCTGGTTGAACTTGCGCACACTTCCCTTCCATAGTTTCTAACCGAGCTGTTAATGACTCAATAGTAGTTATTAACTTTTGAGAAACATTCGGTTGAACATGGACATGGGTAGGTGCAATGACTGGAGCATGGACAGATATGATGATTGGTGCTGCAATTGATGGTAATACTGCCAACTATTGTTTCACTTGACCCGTAGGATTAGACCTGTGAGGGTGTACTGATAGAGGAGGATATTCTTGATCTATCTCAGTATCTGCAACAAATTCCTTTGGCTGACTGACTCCGGCATGCTTAAGAAGAAGACTATTCTGAAGTAGTTCTGCATTCAACCTTCTTAATTCCTTCATTTCTTCCTCATGTTGTGCAAACCTCTGCTCTAGTGAGAGAGATTTAACTTCTCCAGAGTAAGGATATGTAACCTGGTTCTTTCCCTTCCCTTTGTTGGATCCTTTTCGGAGAGGGGGAAGTGGGTTACTCAAAGGATTTCCTAGGTTCTGAGTAATTTTTTGAATTCATGTACGCACACCTTCTTCATTTGTGTCAGTGCGTACATCTTCATGAGTACGAACCTCTTCATCTGAGTCCCCTGAGTGAGCCTCATCTGGTGGATCAACAACAATGGCATTGATGATATTGATTGATGCATAACTCATCGCATCCCTTCTATCAGCATTTTTGTGATATTGTCCTCTTCCATGACTTTGATGAGACATTTCCTTTTGTTGATTCGATTCCTCAGGATCTTCTTGATGAACCGTAATTTGGAGGGAATCTCATAATAATTTGGCTCTTTGTTCTTCTTGAGGTTTCTTCCCCAATCGAGAAAAGACCAAATTTCTCTGAGGAGGGGATTGATGATTTGAAAAATTCCCCAGTCCGGTGGACTAGGGCTGTTCCTGCTGTTCTCTCTCAACTCCTCGAATCCTTTTTGTAGATTCTGAGGGTTGGTTTGAAAGATCCCCCAGTCTGGCGAGCTGGGGTGGTTCTTGACATGCTATGTCTGAGGCTTTCTTCAAATTCCTCATGATCTTACGAACCATAGTCCGGAAATTAGCTGGATTCATTAACCTGTATCCAATTTTATCACCCAGTTCAAAAGACCGTTGGATGATTTCTGACACTTATGTCACTTGGTGACGTGCTTTCTCCAAACGAGAGGCCTGCTAAATATTATCCTTTTCTTGATGAAAGAGTAATTCGACAAATGTTTCTCTATATTCGTGATTTTGAGAGGAAGTTGTTGAACCCTATTCTTGGGCAAGCTTTTGATTACAAACAAATCCCATTGACTGTGGCCGGCCATGGGAAATAACATTGCATGAGACCATTTTCGGCGGGCTTTGCTGACTGGAGAGCACCGTGAAATGCAGTGCTCCCTGAACACCCCATCCTCTGACACGAATACCAGATGGGGCATTGGTAATTAACTAACACAATCTTCTTAGTCCGCCAAGGCATGCACGTTGAAGGGCTCTCTACTGATTTTCAGCCTTCGGATATCGAGAGACTGATAGAGATGCCAAATCATTCTGACGTTGTAACCCTTCTATTATCATTAGATGATTTTCATATTCATCATAAGATAATACTTTCTTTTTCAACTGACAAAGAGTATTCTATATGTTGATATGAATATCATGAACTCATCTTCTGTCAACATTTCTGGAATATTATACTGAGAGTCAGCTAGAGGCCAAAACATGACTGGCACTTCACCTTTCTCCAGTTGTTTTCTCATGTTCAGTAGTTCCTCTTTATCATTTGATGAAGATTCTTCTACCTGATTTGACCAGAGATAGTGTTTCCTGATTGCTTCAATGGATTCAACAGGATTGGTAGAGAAATCATTGATCAAACTAGAAGATGAATTACTTAGGGGTGGTTCGGATAATGACCTACACCTTGGGCTATCTTCTGATTGAGAAATTATTTCACCTGCTAGCGATGAAACTTCAGACATGACTGGTTTCACATTTGCAAGTGCCTCAATATAAGAGGGATTTCTCGGAACTACATTGTCCACTAGAGCATTTTCCGGGCAATGTGCATCACTACTGCAGAGAGGACTTTCACGGCTAAATTCATCATCATGGGGAGGACCACCATAATGGGTTACAACAAAAGATGAGATCTCTTGATCCTTGGTCTTCTGCCCATACAGAGGGTTTCTGTGGCTCTCATCTGAAGATAAAACTTCGAGATTGACCTAATTGTCATGAAGCAATCCCTTATGAGTAAGTGTCTGTTGAAGACCTTCGGAATTAATGATCCCACTATTGGGAACTGAGGGAGTATAATCTTGAATTCCAATAGATAATTTTATGAGATATTCAAGAACTCCAGCATCAAGAAAGGCCTTGTTACAGATTGGCACTTGATCTCCTGATTGTGCTGGGTGGGTCTTTTTCTTAGACGCCTTCTTACTCACCTTGGAAACCACTTATTGACGAAAGTGGCTTCTCTGAGCAGGTGTATGGGCCTGATCAGGAAAGATGGTCAAGTTAGGCTGACGATCTCCTCTCAAATCAAGTGTATGTGCCTGACATGGTTGTCCGTATGCTATGGGGGAGTATGCCTCACAACCCTCTTGGACTGGAATAGATGTGTGTGTCTGTTCTGGAGTGAATTTTTGATGTATCACTCAACTGGTAGGGATAGATTTATGTGTCTTTCCCTGAGATGCCGCTGAAGTTGTTACAATATCCCAGCAAGCATCCAGAATATGAATAGGGATTTTCTTCTGCTCTTTCACCATTGATAGAATATTATTGGTGACTTCAGTTGCTGGAACGAGAATATATGTCCATTCCGGGCTTGGAGTAGGTGTATGTGCCTGCTCGTGTCCTCCTTTTAGTGTTAGTGAATCCTGACAGTACTAAAGTGTGGGGGTAGAGAGTTGAGTCTGTGTCTTATTTGTTGTTGGGGCTTTCCGACTAACTTCTCTGAATGCTACCAAGTGAGACTGTTAGTAGGATTGATTAATACTAGTAGATGTATGTGCCTGCTGATTGCACTTCGCCAAACGTGGTTGACGAGATCCATCATATGTAGTCAGACAAGCCTGCTGACTAGCTGATGACATATAAACAGGTGTATGTTCCTGCCTATGGTACTCCGCCAGAATTGCCTGGCGGCATTGGCGTGATGCTACCAGACGAGTCTACTGGACAGCGGAATTAAAACAGTTAGGTGTGTGTTCCTGCTCGTTGCTTGCCACCAAGATAGGTTGGTGGACTTCTTCGGAGATGGAAGAGATGAGAACATGCTCACTGTTGACCGGATTCCGCCTCTGGTGGTTCTTATTTCTTGCTCGGGTTCGAGGAACCTGAGCTGAACGCCTGGAGTCGGTACCCTCATCATGTTGAGAGAGCACTACCACACGAGTCTGGCGGCGATTGTTGGTGGGAGCCCTCAGGAAGGACTCATGTATGTTTGAATTAAGGTCCTAAGGGACCTGTTCATTAACCTACCCAGTTTATGGGAGCGAATGGTGATTGCGTTCTGGGGATAAAAACCCGAAACGGTTGGAGACGGTAGTCAGCACCGTCTGCTTCTTGATCACTGGTCGTCATTGTCTGGACGACCGATGTGAGTTGTTTACTTAGAGGGCTCGTCGGACAGCCTCCAGAGTTGGGATGGTACCATGTTGGCGGTACTCCTTAACCAGTGCGTTTGATACCCAACGTTGAAGATGCGAAGTAGGTGATATCATCCTAAAAGAGGACGATGATCTAGAAGGAGTAGCAGTAGTGGAATTTGCAGTAGTAGTATTCATAGGTGTGAATTTGAGAGCAGCCATTCTAGAAATGTAGAAGATCTTGGGAAAAGATTTCATGTTTGATATAATAGAAGTAATGAAGATAAATTCAGCCACTACATCTTTTGGATTAGCACATATGTCAATTATTGTTTTTGTTGGCCCTCTCATTGAGTTTTAAATGGGGGCCTAACAAATAGGTAAAACATCATTTTAACTTGGTTAAGGATTCACGTCGGGTTCACCATTTTTATTTCCCTCAGAATTCGAGGATGACCGCCTTGATGGGAGGTTCAATCATTCTGATCGGTTTCTAACGAGTTTGTTCGTAGAACCGGAAACATCCAATGATTCCACATCCATTCGGACCTACATTCCAAAGGTAGGTGCTCATTAGTTTCGGGACTGATGAGGCTTAAAAATTTTCATTGGTCGAGAGGATGGAAGGTCGGACTCATAACACCTTTTTGAGGGGAATTATTGTCTACTCCAGGACCCTCTTTATAGATCTATGTTATGTTCATGAATCCTTATTACATTACCATGTATAAAGTGAGCTTTCCTAAAAATCTGACAATCAATGATTAAATATGTAGGAAATTTAGAGAAAATTTTATATATATTCGAGGATCTTCATCGATAGAGAATCATCTGTATTTATTAGAGATTATTAGTCAATGGTACCCTTCGACAAATTTATATAGAAGTCTTTTGGTCATTATGATGACCATGCTGGTTTTAAAGCCACTCAGTGGGGCACTTGAGGTTTATTTTCATTCAGAAGGACATGGATTATTTTAGAGTTGGGATCGGACCCGTAGACAGGCTTCCTACGTATCCTTTGTTTAGAAAAGGAATCAGAACCCATGTAGTTTGAGTAAGGGAGTATGATGTTTGTGATTGATGGATCAAAGAAGGATGTCACGATTACTTTTACACTCTAATCTCATGTGATTGATGCTCGGTTTGAGAAACAAGAGGTATTGGTAAAAATTAGACAATTGTTCCATGAAAGATGCAATCATAAGAAATAATGTGGGGCTTTTGTATGTATGACTGCCTAGATAAATAAAGGTTAGGATTTACTTTAGGGAAGAAATCCAGGAACAGGGTCCATAAAGGTATATGTGCTTCATGGAGTTTTTGAATACTCTAACTTGGGGCTTACTCATGAAAAGGAGGCCCAAATTAGGAGAAGACTTATGATTGGTTTTTACTCCTCAAAAGTAATCCCAGATCAAAGGTAAATTAGGACTGGTTAAGAGAAATTAAGAATGGGTATTACTCCTGAAAAAGAGGCCCAGGTCAAGGATTAAGGTTTGGGGCTTACTCCTGAGGAGGATGCCCAAATTAGGGGACTGGGGCTTACTCCTAAGGAGGATTCCCAGATTAAGAATTATGACTGGGACTTACTCCTGAAAAGGTGGCCCATATTTGAGACTGGGGCTTACTCTTAAAAAGGAAGCCCATGTTAGGGGATTTGGGGCTTACTCCTAAGAGGATTCCCAAATTAGAGGACTTATGACTGGGGATTATTCCTGAAAATGGAGACCCAGGTTAAGGATTCCCTCATCTTAATGGATGAGGTTGAATGAATGAAATCTCAATCTTTAGTGATATAAAGATGTGTAAATCAGTAGATTTTGAGAGATATTCCACAGAATTCCTTTCAGATAAGGAAGTCAAATCAGGAAATCATGCCATAAATGGCTTTGAAGAATTTCTTGAAGACTGAATCTTGAATAGGAAAGGTGGAATGGATTAAGAGGGGTGAAATGGGCAAGAAAGGCACCCATAATGGCTGGGGCGCGCAAGTTCTGGCAGGCATGGAGGTACTGCATGGGCGCGCAAGTCCTGGTCGCCCGTGTATGCCTACGCGACACATGATGTACTTGCGCGACAGTTAACCAGCAAGGTAATACTTGAGCGACTCTTGATTAAAGCCATTAGAATCCTCTTGAGGTTCTTCCCAAAGAGGGGATCACAAGTTCTATTGAAGGAGCAAGGCGTCGCGCAAGTGTGGCATTTTCCCTTAAAGGTCTGGCCACTCAGGCGCGCAAATGTTGATGAGTTTCAACACTCAGGCCTTCCTCCCCCTCTTTAGATATTCTGTTCTAGGTATGTAATTACCTTAGAAGTGCTTCAGAAGCTTTGAGAAGAGACTAGGGTTCCGAGAGCTCAAATCTGAGTTTTTGGAAAAAAATCCTCTTCAAATGGGGGGCCCACAGGGTCTATTTATAGGCAGTAGAAGACCCCAGGCAGTTATCACTTAGGTCGCACAAGTCACTTGCGCGACCAGTAGACGTCGCTCAAGTGGACTTGCGCGACAGTGATAGAACTTGCACGGTGCATGTGCTTTTGATCCCTTGTTCATGCCTTTGTCGATTTTTGATATTTTCTTCAAAGGATGAAATCAATTTGTGCTAAATCATTTCCCTTTAAATTCCTTTGGACTCTATGATGAAAAAGGAGTGTCAACAACATTGAAATCTTCTCCCTTCTTTTGAGATAAGATATGGCTCTTCTAATCTAAGATCTTCCCTTCCCCTTCTATTCCTGTTTCCTATTAGTGTTCCTTGAACCCTTACTCCCCATGGAGTCGCGTGTTATGTTGTATCCATCTATCTAGTTTTCCATGTAGTGTTTCATGTTGCTCACACACCTCTTATTTTGGCGCACAAAGGAGTTCTTGATCAACACTTATTCCATGGTTGGGATCCTTCGCCTCTCTTTTTATAATGCATCATAGTGGGTGGTTAAGCTAACTTCTCGTTGTGTTTATGGTTGAATCATCGTGTTACAAAGATAATCTAACCTATTATAAAGATAATCAAACTTGTTATAATAATGGGTTTTTACCTTAGTAATAAATGATAGGAAGGGGAGATGGTGTTGATGCTTCAAATATTTTTACATTTATCTTTTATAAATACTATGTAATTGAATTGTATGGGTTATATTATTATGAAAATCATGGCCATTTGTGGTCTCTGTTTGTGCACCTGTATGACTTTTGAATCACAACTATAAATTTTGAAATCTAGTTAATCAAATAAATTCGGTTAATTAAATTTATGCGCAGGGATTAAACATATTCTATGACCACCCTTGAATAATGAAATTGTAATTAAATAGTGGGTTATGGTAAATTTTAATACGCCTTTCTTTTAGGTGTAGTTGTGTGGGCATGTTGTGGTATGTTTTTTTAGTGGGGATGTGGCCTTGGTAATCGGTGATGTGGATTTCATGTATAGGGAGGTACAGGTGGTGTAATGGAATCTTAGGTTGAGAGATTGTTTGCTTCTGGAATGGATTAAATTTTTGTTTAGTTGGACTACAATTGGGTGGTGTGTTGGTTGTGTTTCAAGGTGTGGTTTGATTATGTAGTAGGGCTTCTATATATGGTTGCAAAGTGTGTGTGGGTTATACTATTAGTTGTTGTGTGTAGTGGTTGGTATTTTCCATGTAGTGATCAAATAAATAAATTAATGGTTTAATGTAGAATAAAAATTCGTTAAATTATTTTGATGGGGGTTATGAATTTTTTTTATGAATATTTCTATGGTTGTTCATTTAGTGGTAGTAGTAAAGGCGGTTTTATGTGGACTGGTTGTTGTTTAGAAAACCTATAGGTTGGAATGAGTGTTTGGTACCTATATATATACTTTTCGTTACTTGTGATTTATATGAACACCCCACCCATGTTGAGCACTATGTGCTAAACACCCCCATTGTTATGGTAGAGGGTGTGTTCCCAACATCTTGATGGGAGGATAGAAGGATGGATATTGTCTCTTCTCTACTCACTCTTCTAGGCATTAGTATCCCATGACTCTTTGGGCAAGTTGTGGTGTAGTTGTGGGTCCTGGGTGTCTGTGGGAAAGGTGTGTTTTCCCAGGTGTCTTCAGAATGGGGTGGTGGTTTGTCGATCAGGAGTCTATGGGTGAGGTGTGTTTTCCCTGGTGTCTTTGGGATGAGGTGGCGGTTTGTGGCTTAGGTGTCTACAGGTTGGATAGGGTGTGGTTTTTGGCCCATGTGTTTTTGGGAGGGATGTGGTTTATGGCCCAAATGTGTCTGGGATGGTTGGGAAAATGGAGCTTGTGGAAGATTATGGTGGCGTCTATATTTTTTTTATTTGGGATGAGAAGTTAACTAGTGGGAAGTGGGTAAGGGTACCCAAATATCGATGTGGTCATTATATTACTTTACATGACATTTTTTATTTGTGGAGTGTGACTTAGTGAGTCTAGGGTGGTTAGAATTTCATGATTGGAGCTATGGGTTTCTACTATTTCCTCACGAGTGATTTAGTATCCTCTTCACACTTATGTATGAGAGACTTTGGAATGTTCATACTAAGTATACTTGTATGATCACCCTAGGTATAAAAAACTTCATTCAGGTTTCCAAGGGAACTATATGGACCACACTGGGCAGTATTATCTTAGACAATGGGGATAGTTGTTGGGTCACCACTTAGATTTTCTGTTGGTATTTACTTCGGATACTCTTTATTTGTATCAGTTACATTTGAAATAAGTATGTGGGATGGTTTTGGTTTTATTATATATATAAATATATATGTTTTTTTGAGGTTAAATGCATCCTATCTCCTAATATTGGTCACTATAAAAAGAGAAATTCATCATTTTTTGGGAGATTTCTATACACATGGTGTTGTTCACCACCCCATGGCTTACTCGAGGTGGGACTCAGGGGGTCATTATCTCCATTTCATCATTTCCATCCAAGGAGGAGTATCTTTGTAGAGAGGGGAACATGATAGAATGGTATCAAAAGCTAGTGGTTGAGAGATAGGATAGATTTTGGAGTTAGGAATAGTGAGGATTGCAAGGGATACTAGGGAAACAATGTTAGCTGATCTTGCTACATGACATAGTCTAGGGAAGACGCACTAGGGAACAAGATTTTAAGGCCCCCTATGATCTGATGCAAGGAATATGAGCTTATTGAACGACCATGTGATGCTACACCGTTTATATGGTAGAGACCCTATGAAAAGTACATACATTATAATTATTGGAGTTCCTATTTTATTTTTGGGAGATTTGGGTAATTTAAAAAATAAAAAGTTAAAATTAATATTAAATGAAATTATATACTACTCAGGCTTAGGAATTCATTTTTACCTTTTCATCTATGGCACCTGGACTTCTCCCTTGAGTGGATCAGGTAGTAGAGTCTTAGTAGGCCTATCTGTTTGATCGAAAGCGGGTTTACCGAGTAGAGGATGATGATCAGTGGTAGAAGATGCTTTGTGATTTATAGGGGAAGAAGCTGGGGAAGTACAAGGGAAGTGTTTGAGACATTGAAATAGAGAGTTGAATTGTGGAGCTGGTGATCAATTTCATCTTGATCCAGGCTCTGATGTAGTATGGTGTTCCTATAGCGGTGAGCCATATTTGAGGAGTTGTTCAATAGTGGTGGATGGTTTACCTCGGGGAGAGGGAGTAAATAGATGTCCTATAGGTTGAATTTGAGAAGGAGTTCTAGGTGGAATTACTCTCTTCCACAATGAAGGTGGAAAAGAGGCAGGATTTACTCTCCCTCCAGTAGAGGATTATATTGGTACTGGAGTTGGGAGTCAAGTTTAAAGATCTACTATGCTTTTCTCCAAAACACTTTATAGATGATGATTATCGAGTGAGATGCTTAGAGGAGGCACATAGTCATTCTCTTCAGTATGTAGTTAGTCCCTTCACCCTATTTACATACATAGAAGTTTAGAAGAAGGATGAGGAAGTTGCAAGGATTCACTCATGATGAGGTATACTGTGAGAGGGAATCCGGATGAGTTATTCGAAGGAAAGGGATATCACAAGAATGTATTAGGTGTTTGGGCCTTATAGGTTTTATCCTGTGGGGAGTCGACCCCAGCAGTTTTGGTTCCGAACATATGTTCATCAATTTTTTCCCAGGGGCTTCGGACTCAGGTGTTTTTCATGTGGAGGTCAAGAGAAAATTCTGACTCAATTCCCAATTTGACCTCAAAACGGTGGATTTGGTATGTTCTAGTGCTCGCCTCAGTAATAGTTTCCAAGTAGTTCATTCTAGTAGAAGGGATAGTATGCTCCTTCTCCAACCAGGGGAGAATAAGTAGATGGATGCAAAAAATAGGGTGTTCCTCAGGGATCTCGACTTGGGTGTGGTCGGGGAGGTGGTCATCAGTAGAGGGGAAGCAGAGCTAGGAGTTTTCAGTTACATGGTGTCGAGATAGTAGTTCCATTAGGGATAGAGATCGTTTGAGGTACTATTATCTTGTTTAGTACTCTTATGATTTTTTTTGATTTAGGAGCTTCAAAATCATTCATTCCACCCTCTCTAGCCCATTCCATTAGGACTGGAATTTGAGATTCTTTCTGTTCCCCTGGTGTCGAGTACGCTAGTCAGAGGTTAGACCAGCTTGTTTGATGTTTTCTAGGGATGTGGATTGATGTTTGTTACACATCAGGAAAGGGGGGTCTTCTTATATTGTATATGTAGTCATATGAAGTTATCTGTAACATCGGAATCTTTTATTCCATTCATGCTATCATCGAATACTTCTGGAGGAGATTCATGTTTTCCAATGTGTATGGCCATCATATTGCTTTCATTATCTAGAAGAGTTTTCATGTCCGCAATCGGCGCCTGAAGCATCTTCTTTCCTTATTGGCTGAGTTGTTAATGGAATAAATGGATGCATAGATAGTTTAGTTTATGGATCTTTTTAGAAAGTTCTTGGATGTTTTTATGATATACTTACAACAAGATGATATTCCAATTTCAATGGATCCCTATCAGTTCCGATAGAGCCTTTTGAGTTGTGGGAGTTTCAGATCTAGATTGATGATATGATGTAGGGTTTTATGCAGCCTTGTGTGTCACAATGGGGTGCTCCGGTCATGATCATGAATAATGAAAATTGTGGTATAATGTTTTGTAAAGACTATTAGAGTTTTAATTTGCTAAAAATCATGAAACATTACCCCTCCTGAGTATATATGATCTTTTTTACTAACTAAGGGGAGCAAGTCGGGTTTATAAGATTTATTTATGGTCTGGGTATCCCCAGTTGAGGGATAAAGAGGGTGACATCTCTAATATTGGTTTGAGGTGCATGTATTGGCACATTGAGTTCGTTTTTATGTCGTTCGGTTTAACAAAAGCACCCAAAATGTTCATCGGACTTATGAACTCTATCATTCAGGAGTTTTCAGACTAGTTCATCTTCGTATTCATTGATGATTTTATAATTTACTCGATTTTAAAGGAGGTGCATACATAGAATCTCAAGACTTTTTTTGAATTTATTCGATGACACCATATCTAGGAAACATTTTCCAAATTCATGTTTTAGACACATGAGTTCCACTTAGACACGCGATGTATCAGAAGGTCATAGAAGTGGACATATCAATGTTCGATGTAGTTTTTTTAGGGAGCACCAAAGAATGTGGAAGAGGTTTTTATTTTTTTAGTTTGGAAGGCTATTACCAGATATTTTTTCCATATTTCTCTCGAGTTGAATCTATATTGATATCTTTGACATGGAAGGGCTCGACTTTTTTTTGTAGGGACCAGTATCAGATATATTTCATCTACCTGATGGGGAATCTAGTTTGTTCTATAGTGCTCTGGTTTCCATAGGAAGGAGAAATGTTTGAGATGTTTTTTGACATTTCACTTTTTGGATTGGGATGTATGATGATGCAACAAAGAGGAGGGATCTCTTATGGTTCTAGGAAGTTATGTTCCCATAGATGTAACTATGCCACCCATGATCTAGAGCTATAAGCGGTTCAGATTTCACTAATGGTATATTGTAATTACCTCATTGGGGAGAACTTTTTGGTCATAAAGAATCACAAAATCTTGAGGTATATCATTCACCAGTGAGTTATGAACTTGAAAAAGTGGAGGTGGATGGAGTTTCTCCAGTATTGCGACTTCTAGATCTCATACACCTCATGAAAAGGGAATTTTATGGCTGATTCTTTGACAAAGAAGTCATACAGAGAGGTCACTTGGGAATATATAGATGCTTGGAAGGCGATGAAGGATTTGGCTTCCTTGGATGTTGATGTAGAAATGGATGGGGGTAGAGATTTTCTATTTCAGATGATAGTGTTGTCATATCTGATGTAGAAAGTGGATGTATATCATTGGGGAGATTTAAAGGTAGAAGTGATGTGTTATCTCATTGACTATGGTGATGATCTGGAGGGATGGTCAGAGAATGGTTGGAATCAATAGTTGTTCAATGGAAACTATTTGTTTTAGTGGTGATGCATGGGGGAGTTCTCCATGAGTTTTATAGATCACCCTTGTCGGTACACCCAATAGTTTCCAAGATGTACTGAAGAATGAGGTAATAGTTTTGGTGGCCCAAGATGAAGTGGTTAGGATTAGAGTTTGTGGCATGGGCCTAGTGTTCCAGTAGGTGAAGGATGAGCATCATGTTCCCGGCAGTTTGATGCAGCCCTTGAATTTCCACAAGTGTAAGTGGAATGATATCTCAATGGATTTCATCACATGACTACTAAGGGATCGGGGAGGCTATGATGTTGTTTAGGTAGTAGTGTATTGGATGAAGATATTGGGACACTTCTTGGGAATTATGGAGTCAAGTGAAGTGGATTCCTTGGAAATGATTTATGTGGATGAGGTGGTGTTTCTTCATAGAGTTCAAAGACCAATTGTATCAGACCAAGATACATTCCTGACCTCATGATTCTATAGGGTATTGAAAAATTCATATGGTACATAGTTACTCCTTAGCACTTCCTTCCACCATCAGATAGATGGATCGATAGAGAAGAACATCCAAACATTGGAGGACATGTTTCATGAATATATCTTGGACTTCAGTGGGTGTAGGATGAATCACTTTAACTTGGTAGAGTTTAATTACAACAATATATATCATTCTTCCCTTATAATGGCTCCTTTTGAATCCATGTATAGGAGACCTTGTCATTCACCCTTGTGTGGGATAGAGGTTGGTGATACAACAATTCATGTTTTAGAGGTAGTGCAGAAAAAAACTGAGAAGGTTCATCTAGTGTGTGAGAGGTTGAAGGATATTCCAGTCTAGTAGAAGTTTTATGTTGATTGTTGGAGGAGAGATTTGGAGTTTGAGGTCGGGTACCATGTTTTCTTGAAGGTTTCCCCTCAACATGGGTAGTAGAGGATTGACAGAGGGAGTAATCTTTCTCCCAACTTCATTAGACCTTTCAAGGTTTTGGGATAAGTTGGTGATGTGGAATATCATATAGTGTTTCCACTATAGTTGAAGAGGAACCAAAATGTCTTTCACATCTACTATCTTCTATCTTTTTTGGTGTCTTTATAAGGATTCCCATGCCATTTAATAGGTATATTTGGGTGTCAAGGATGAAACTACATTCATTGAGATGGTAGTGAAGATTCAAGATTATTGGTAGAATGTGCTATGTGGAAATACCATTCCTTTGGTTCGTGTGTTGTGGAGGTTTAGTGGCCTAGAAGAAGAGTTATTGGGAGTGATAAGAGCAGATGTATGCCTAGTACTAGAATTCGTTTTGTGTTTTTATTGTATTTGTTTCCTTATGATGTGATACTTGATCCTTGTATTCTATAAGATGATTTTACTCATTATTATGTGATGTGTGATAAAACCCTGACATATGAAGAAGGGATGACCTGGTCCCTAATCCAAACACATTAATTTAGATGCGATTAAACTCATGTGGGTGAGTCAGTCTCACCCAAAGAAGATAATATCATGCCATGTAGGAAAACATTTCTCTAATTTATATGTTTGAGTAGTGTGGGTTTTAGTGCTATTTGGTTTTTCTTTTGGTTGGTTGGTGTAATAGATGTTGGAGGATGTGTTCTTGGATGTTTAGGTTTCACGTCGGCTTTTGAAAAACACAGGCTGGTTTATCATTGAGTGATATCTTACGGGGTGGTTGATCGGACCGCTCTTTCTTCTGGATTGGTTTTAAATTTTCAAGGGAAATAATATTTTGAGAGGTATATGATGTAATGACCTGGACATATCCGGTCCTTTACTTTTTAAAAATAATGTTTTTGAGGCGTTATGTGATGTATCAGTGACTCATTTGAAGAGTTTTTGATAAATAAAAATTTCCAATGGTATATGTGGGCATTAGTAGGTCAGACATTAGTAGATTAGAGCGTTGGTAGGTCTAAAGTTGGTAGTTTGAGTGTCAGTAGTTTGGGGCATCGGTAGGTTGTACTTTGGTAGATCAGGGTGTTGGTAGGTTGGGCGTTGGTAGGTTGACATCAGTGAGTTAGGCATCGGTAGGTCACATCGGTGTCTCTGCATCGGTAGCTCAGAATCGGTGGCTCAACATTAGTAGCTCAGTGTCTATAGCTCGTCTCAGTGATTTATGTCAGTGACTCGTTATCGGTAGGTCATGTTAGTTACTCACCCATCAGTGATTCATTTCCATATTTTTCCATTTTTTCCAGTTTCACCCCTTTTTGATGTTAAACAAGTTACCGATCCTTTTTGATGTTTTCTTAAGAAATTAACATTATTTTGGAGGATAATAGTTATATATTTAATATCCTAATACACCTTGGCCTTTGAAACGGACAAACTGTTGGGCCAAACTGTTGGGCCAAACCATGATTCAATTTTTATTTACATTGAAACCATATCCCTTATATTGATATAGGATATGGATCTTCTAAGATGAGATATTCTCTACCCCATGTGTTTCTATTTCCACTTGGTTGGCCTAGAACCCTTCCACCCTATGGAGTCGGGTGGTGTGTTGTAGCCATCGATCCATTTTTCCTTGGAGTCATTTCTACTACTTGTGTACCTATTATTTTAGGACATGAAGGAGTTGTTTATCATCAATTTTTCCAAGGTAGGGACCCTTCAAGTCTCTTTTAATTAGGTATCAGGAAGGGTGGTTAAGCTAATGTCTATTTGTGTTTATAGTTGAATCCTGGTGTTGCAATGATAATCTATCCTATTATACATATAATTGAACTTGTTAGGATAACGTGTTTTGTTACCATAAAATAAATTATGGCTGGGGAAGATGATGTTGATGCATGTGCTGTTTTATCAGTTATCTTTGATCGATGTCCTGAATTTGAATTGTATGGGTTGTATCCTTCTGAAAATAAATGTTTTTGGTTGTATCTTTTTTCACACTTTAATGAATTGTTAATCACTACTATAAATTTAGAAATATGGTTAATCACATATATCCAATTAATTAAATGGATTCCCCATGATTAAACTTCTACTGTGATCACCTTCGAATAATGAAACTGGAATTAAAGAGTGACTACGGGTAAACCTGAATACACCTTGTTTTTTGGTGCAACTATGTGAGAATTTTGTGGTTTGTTTGTGCAACATGGATACAAAATTGGTGATGGTTTTTGTGGTTTCCATGTATGGGGTGGTACATTTGGTGTAATGGAATCTAAAGTTGAGAGAATGTTTGTGGAATGTATGAATTATTGTGCAGTGGGACTGAAATCAAGTGGTCTGTTGGTTGTGTTATTAGGTGTGGTTTATTTATGCAATAGTACTGCCATTGAGGGTTGTAGAGTGTGTGTAGTTAATACTATTACAAGTGTTTTTTGGTGGTTGGTATTTTCCCAGGTAGGGATGGAATAAATAAATGAATGATTTAATACAAAATGATAGATGGTTAAATGAATTGGCTGGGGGATATGAATTGGGTTAACAGCAGTTTATATAGTTGTGCATTTAGAGGAAACATGAATGTTAGTGTCGTGTGGTATTTTCATTTTTCTTGGAAAAACCATAGGATTGTCTAAGTTTTTGGTACCTATATATATACTGGTAGTACCATGTGATTTCTAAGCGCACCCCACCCGTGTTGTGCACTATGTCCCGAACACCCCCATTATTGGGGAGGGTGTTTTCCCAACATCATGGTGGGAGGATGGATGACTGGTTATTATCTATTCTATACTATTTATTCAAGATATTTGTAGTCAAATACTCTTTTGGGTGTTTCTGGTGTGGTTTTGGGGCCCATTTGTCTGTGGGTGAGGTGTGTTTTCCAAGGCATCTTCAAGATGAGGTGGTGGTTTGTGGCTCAGGTGTCTGCTGGTGAGGTGTGTTTTCCCTGTTGTATTTATGTTGAGTTGGTGCTTTATGGCTTATGTGTATTTGGGTATAATGTAGTATGGTTTTTGTCCTAGTTGTTTTCAAAAGTGATGTGCTTTGTGGCCCAAGTGTGTGAGGGTAGGTTGTGACAGTGGGTATTATTGAAGAGTGTGGTAGCATCTGGATGTTCACCGTTAAGGATGAGTAGCTAACCAGTGTCAAGTGTTGTGGGTTACCAAAATATTGATGTGATTATTATATTACATTACTTGACTTTTGTAATTTGGTGAGTGTGACTTTATGAGGCTAGGATGTTAGTATTCTTTGGTAGGTGTTGTTGGTTTCTAATATTTCTTCACGGGGGATTTAGAATTATCTTCCCACTTTTTCATGAGAGACAATGGATTTTTTCAACTGAGTATACTTGTATGCTCACAATACATATATAAAACTAATTTCATGTTCCCAAGGGGGATAAATAGATTATTATTGGAAGAAATAGCTCGAATGTTGGGGTAAATTGTTCTGTCACTTGTTTGCTTTTCTTTTGGTATTTACTTTGGGGACTCTTTCATTGTATTAGTTAAATTTGAATCATTCATGTGGGATGGTTTTGATTTTTTTATATATAAAAAAATATACATGCGTGTCTCATATTTGTTTGAGGTTGATGCATCTTATTTACCGATCATGGTTACTATAAAAATGGTAATTCCTCCTATTTTTTGTGACATTTTTATACCTTTGGTGTTGGTCTCTACCCCAGGGCCTACTAGAGGTGGGACACGAGGGTCATTATCTCCCTTTATTCATTGATAGCCTAGGAGGGGTGTATTTGGGGGAGAGGGTCATAAAAAAGGGGATAATTGAAAAAATTAATATGTTTAAGGAGGATCTCAACTTAAATATAGAGTATGCAAATGAACCAAGGAGAAGGTTAGTTGCTTTTCATACATCTTACTCAATGAAAAAATAGAAGACTAATTATGACAGTTTATTTGATGGAGAATCATCTTCAAATAGTGATGATGAAATGGATCATTTATCTAGATGATTCATGATATTTTAAAAAAGGGATAAATTCTTCAAGAAGTCAAACTATAAAGGTAATTATTAAAAATTAAGATAACTTTAAAAATAATGGAAAAATGATGACTGTAAAATCAAAATAGTCTACTATGAATATAAGAGAAGTGACCATATTAAAGAAGAATATAATAATTTAATGTTTGTTAAAATATATGAGGATAGATATATGTGGTATAAGAAAGAAAATTAAAAAAACTTAAAGTTCTTCCAAATATGTTTCAGTTGAAAGAAAATCAAGTATAGAAGAAAACCATGATATAACCAATATGTTATTTATGAAAAACACATCTGAGATATCTAATATTTATTATGTATCTCCTAATCATAATTATAAGCTTTTTGAAAAAGATAATTGTGAAGATAACATGTATAGTGAATATGTTTTTGAGAATTTTATTGTTTAGGTGGATAGATTCAATAAAAAGTCAGATAAATACAAGAGTTTAATGAAGTAGTATGAATTTTATGCTCACATTAAAGTTTATCTTACTATAGAAAAGGATAAAAATCCTCAAATTATGAATGAAAAAAACGAGATGAAGTTATCCAATGAGAAATTAAAAATATATCTATATAAATTAAAAAATTTACGAAATGATTTAATGTACATTCTCGGAAGGAAAATTGCAACAAATTATACCATAAGAATTAGATACCAACATGCATAGAAAAAAATCAATAAGATTAAATTTATTTCTCGTTATAATTTCTTCATTTCATTGAATAATTATTATTAAATTGGACCTATCAAGGTTTATATATATATAAGTGTTTGATATACATATAAGAAACCTATTAATCAATTATTCACTCAAAAACCCCTTATTAATAGCATCTATAGACCAAATAAAAGTGGGGGTGCCAAAATCATTTTTGGTTTTAATTTTTTTAGGAAACCTACAAAGTAACCACTTTTGGAATCTGGTAATTGGATAATCCAACCATATGAATAGGGATTATTCATGTTTTAAGAACCAAATCACTATTGATGGTGGACATGCCACATTCGGTGATAATTCTGAGGAAGAAATAATTTTACTTGGTCAAATCGATAACTCTAATAATATTTTAATTTACAAACTTTTATGTATAGATTGATTAAAGAATAATCTATAAAGAATGTTAGAGGCATGTTATGATGGCTTTTATGTTATGTATGAAAATAATTCCTTTAATATTTTTAATTATGAAAATGATTTTTTTTCGCTGCTTTGAGAAACGATAATGTATATGATGTTAATATATGTTCCTTATTCACCCAATTTTTTTTTGGTTTAAGTGCCTTTACCAAAGATTATTGGATTTGGAATATGAGACAAGACCATTCCAACATTAATTATATTAGAAAGAAAACTAGTAATATATTAGTCATGTATCATCATAAACTTGAATTCACAGATAATAATGTCTATAATCCTTGTCGATAATTGAAACAACACAAAATCTCTTTCAAATAATATAATAATTTATTAACTACTCTACCTATAATGTGGATTCCCATGGATTTTGTTATAACCTCTATAGCTTCTTGATTAAATTGGAATCACTATGTTTATGTTCGAGGAGATGAATTTTCTTGATAAAATTGTATTTTATTTATAGCTCAAAAAAATAAATCTTGTACCTATTTTTTTAAGTATGCCAAATCTATAGGGAATAATAGTGGATATATAATCAAGACGTCATGAAGTGGTCATGTTTGTGAGTTTGAAAATAATGATTTTGAATTATTATTATCACAACATGGTTATAATCATAAATTTTATTCTCTTAAAACCCCACAGTAGAATTTCATGAACACGAACCTATAAGGGATGGGTATTTAATTAACCATTGTAGTAGTAGCTATACATGAATCTATTAGAATTCAACATTTCTATGCATCACATCTTAATTTCAAACTATATCATATGGATGTTAAGAGTGTATTCCAAAATGGTTATATAGTTGAGAATGTTTTTGTTTAAAACCCCATGGATTTTAAAATCAACATTTTCTAAATCATGTGTCACAATTAAGAAAATATTTTTATTGTTTAAAACAAGATTCCAAAGATTGTTTTGATAGTACAATCTATTTTTTAATTTCTAATGGGTTTTAAAAAGGCATAGTTGACCCTAATTTATTTATAAAAAAATTCAGAAAAATTTATAGTAGTAAAAATCTATGTTTATGATACAATTTTTGAATATTATAGAAATTATTTGTGTACTTATTTTTTGAAAATGATGCAAAGTGAATTTGAAATGAGTTTAATGGGTGAGAAAAAATTACTTCTTTATTTTCAAAATTTTCAAAAGAAAGATGTAACTGTTTTTAGTAAAAGTTAGTTAAAAAATATCATTTAAAAGATTCTTGTATGGATAGAAAAAAGATAAGTGATACACAAAATGTTCAACCTATAAATAAAATCATAATGAAACTGGACAAATCAGATGATAAAACTAATTATATCAGTATTATTAGAAGTTTACTATATCTATCTACTAGCTGACCATATGTTATGATTAGTTTATGTATGTGTCCTAATTTTCAATAAAATTACATGGAATCATATTTAATTATGGTCAATTTTTTTATATAGCTCAAGTATACATCCAATATAAGAATCTTTTATCCTAGGGGAGAATAATTTTATTTAGTGACCTATTTATATTATGAACATCAAAAGTTTATGTTAGATAGAAAAAGAAAATCTAGAACATGTCACGTTTTAGTCAAATCACTAGTCTTTTGGTTTAATAAAAATCCCATTTCATGGTACTGCCTATTGCTAAGGCTGAGTACAGAGTTGCAGGATGTTATTGTGAAGAAATTCTATATATGAAATACACTTCACTGGACTATGGTTATCAATTTAGACATGTACCAATAAATTATGATAATATAAGTGAAATAAATACCTCAGGGATTCCTATAACTCATTGTTGTACAAAAAATATTTATATATGACATCACATTTTGAGAGATCATTTCTAAAATAACATTATAACTCTTGAATTGATTAGAACTAA
This sequence comes from Viscum album, assembly GCA_963277665.1. NCBI lineage: Eukaryota > Viridiplantae > Streptophyta > Magnoliopsida > Santalales > Viscaceae > Viscum > Viscum album. The sequence continues at coordinate 413,145,297 of OY728130.1, forward strand.
AAAAAATCTTACAAATATATTTATAAAGCCTTTGAATTATAAGAGATTAGGCTATATTAGACATGAACTAGTAATGATAAACTATGGTTAATTATTTATCTCCAAATTAACCCTTTAGAAGTGATCAACCATTTGTGATAAACCATTGTTGAAATATCATTGGTGATCCACCAATGGTGTTTCACCATTATTGATCGACCATTGATGATATAACATTGGTGATCTTCTATTGTTGATCTGCCATTGCTAATCCCCCATTGGGATCTGCCATCGTGGATCCCCCATTGGTGATTTGTCGGTGATCCACCATTGGTGATATACCATTGGTGATGCACAATTATGACCCAGCACTGGGGATCCACCTTCAGTTATCCCCAATCGGCGATCCCTTGTTGGTGATCCCCCACTGGTCTCTATTGGTGATCCATCATTGGTGATCCTTTGTTGGTGATCCACCCTTGGGACCACCATTACTGATCCCTCATTTGTGATCCCCCATTGGTGATCCCCCATTGGTGATCCCCCTTTGGGGATCCCCCATTGGTCATCCCCCATTGGTGATCCCCCATTGGTGATTCCCCATTGGTGATTCCTCATTGGTTATCCCCCATTGGTGATCCTCCATTCAAGTTTTATACTACTTCTATTTTCGGTAATTAAATTTTTTTTAGAATTATTTATGTATATTTTGTTATATTTTTTCATTTATAAATCACTAAATGATAAAATTGGATTTAATTAGAATTTTAAAATCCTCATTCTAGAACCTCTTTCTATCCTTGCATATTCTTTTCTCTCTCAACCTATAACCATCATTTTGTTATCCCTTATCCTTTAAACTAGTGAAAAGATGGTGAGATTGAAACTCACCAAGGTATAATATGATAAAAGAACACATCCTATAATAAAATAATGAGGTGAATCCTACTGGAAAATTTTTATCAAACCTAATAACCTGAAACTCTCAACTATATTTTTTGTTGTAGAAAATGTTATAGATACTCAATGGTTGGTTTCAAACAGGTCGCTAGTGGAGAATGTGATAGACATTGAATGGTTGTTTTTAACTCAATCCATGCGCCCTATCAAAATTAAACTAAAATCACTCCCTAATACTCTCTCCCACATCTAATAGACCTTGGTATATTCAAAATACTAAATCCCCCCCAATAAAGAGGTTCTCAAGGATGTTATATTCACGAGGTAAACTCATCTTTTAATTTAATTTATTTTCTTTCAAGTTCTTTTATTTTTTGTTCCATATCTACTTTTATCAAAATGATATGATAACACCAATACCTTACATGTACTATAATGTTGTTATAATAATGGAATAATTCCTCATCATCTCTCATTTCCCCCTCTTTTATAATAGAAATTAAAACACCATCTGAGATGTGTTAATTTATCACATTCAAGGATGGCGGGTTTTCAATTTCAATCAAAATCTTCGATTTTGGTCATAAATCCATTTTCATGGTAGAAATAGAATATAATATGTGTATTACATCTAATGTACGTTTTTGGAATTATTTTACACATTTTATTAATTTATAAAGAGATATGTGTTCTATGTGATAAAAAAACCATTGAACCAAAAGGGTTATCATTAAATATTTATATAATGATTCATCTCCCCTCTAAACAAAAAATGAATTTTATGACCATGTAATATTCTATATGTTCACTAAAAACATAAATATTCAATTCTGGACAACCATTCTCATCTTACAAGTTTATCCTTACATATATATAAGTAAACCAATCATGAAAACCACTGAAACAAACATTCCCAAACAATGAAATAAAACCTATTAACCCATCATGAAAAGTCATGAATAAACTTAATAAAGTTATACTAAATGAATTTCATGAAGAATAGGTTATTTAAATAACAATTAATGAATATAATTTGGCTATTCAGGGCATTAATATCAAGTGAAGGACACCATTGGACTTAATGTAAGGGACTCTACCCAAACCATCATTATTCATTCTGGCTGCTCTATCTTTATTTTTACTCAAATGAAGTTATATGTTACTTTTTTTATATATTCTAAATTAATTTCATATTCTCCAAACTCATGTATCATGATCCATTTATCATTATATTTCAAGGATATACATGTTTTTGAATGATTCCATACTAAATTGTTCCGAAAAAGTAAGCCCATTTTAAGAGAACATCCTGAAATCTTATTGAATTTCAAGTGAAATATATCATCTATTTTAAGACATAATTTTTTAAAAAAATATGAATTTTATTATTAAAATCTTATTGGTTCACTTTTGTGTTTATATTAATAGCTATTCCTCTTTCTATTTAAAAAAACCTTTTGTATTTTCCATAAAACTGACCTAAAATGTTTTAATGATAAAGTTAATTAACTACTCTTCTTATATGTTGTCACTTCTATTTTCCATCACTTACCATGATATATGCATATTATACCATATGAATGTCCATATATATTTTAATTCCATTCCTTCATGGACTCTAGTTTGATACACACATTTTTATGCTTTATGAGAAGATTATGATACCCACTTCATTCCATGGGTACCCTTATGTTTATGCATGATCAATTATGTATGATTATTTACGTGGATAGAATATTAATGAACATGTTATGATGGGTTCACCCAAATAGAACTCCAATTCATTGGGTAAATTAGATTTTCATGAGATTTTATGTGCAACGGTTATGGTGGCAAGCCTTGTCTCCTGATACCATGTGCAACAGTCTTGGTGGTTAACCTTGAATTGTGATCCTATATATACAATGAGCCTTGAATCATGCTAAATTCTAGTTTTGTTTTTCTTCCTCATTACTATGACTCCATGTTTATATGATCCCATCTTTATGTGTTATGATTCCATATGTTCCATGCCTACATATATCATTATACCATTCCTTCTCACCCATGTTCTAAAACATTATTACTTTTCTTTTTCCCTTACTGGGATTTTAGATCATCTCTTTTTTAGGTTATCCCCATGTTATATATGAAGATGTATGACCACAATTCAAGTTAGGAGCTCTTTATGAAGATTAAATAATGAAATGTTTTATTTAGTCCCATGTTTTACGTTTTATGTACCTCGTCTTCCAAGACACTAGACATTATGATCCTTGGATTTTAATAGTACGCTTTATTATTCTTAAAATCATGTAATGATACGTGTAAAAGGCTAGGGTAGATATTACTAGTATCAGAGAAAGTTCTAGTTATTTTTGGAAATTAGCAATATAACACTTTAGTAAGAACCTTAAGGATGAGACCAAGTGTAATCAAACATCCCTAAATTTTGGTATGTATAGAGTAAGTGGTTTATAAAGAAAATATATCCATTTTAGATAAAAAATTGGATTTGGATATGGATTAGATGTATCTAGGGGTAAAAACCAAAAATAGCTCTTTTAGATGGACTGGAATGAGAACTGGTGCATGATAACAGGCCTTGATGCACTTTTGGTTTGACACTCCCATGGAATATGCTTTGGTAAATTAATGAGCTTAGTATAAACCATTATTAAGGGAATAAAAAAAAGAGACCATAACAATATAATTTAATAAATATATCAAGGATAACATATATTTAATCAAAGGGTATCACATGTTAATATATAATTCTATTTTACAAGTTTATCCATTTATGTTCAAAGTTTCATTTATTCTTATTAACTATGTATTTGAGCTCCCCTAATTGTACATTATTCTTCATTGTTAATGGATGGAAATATAATAACACATGAAAAATGTCAATGTGACAGGTAATGTGATTATTTAACTAATGATATTCCAAATTTTATGGGAAGGAGTGCTCAAAACTTCACAACAGTACTCACTTAGATGGCTCAAGTTATAGATAATAAATTTATTCATGTGTAAAACCCTCCTCCTAAATCTAAATATAATGTTACCATTGAATCCTTAATGTGAAAAGGACTACCATTTTTAGTGTATATTCTATTCCCCTCCTCAAAGAATAGTGGATTGACTCCATTGAAAATATGTTATATTTCATCCAATGCTCAGGATAAGAGAATTTAATACTGGTAGTCTATCTTCTTGATGGGGAGGGTGATCAGTGGTGGAAATTGATCAAGAATATAAAGTCCCATGAAGGAATTGATTCCATATATTGGGAGGAATTCAAGAAAATTATTTTCAATAAATATGTTCCCCAACCCTCTGCCTCAAGATGGGAATAGAGTTCTCAGACTCAAGAAGATGGAAGATGAGTCCATCGGGGCATATGAATAAAACTTCACAAGTATTACAAGATATAACGCTATATTTTTTATGAACACCTAATCCAAGGTGTATCTCTTCTTTAGAAGAATAATGTTGAGTTTATGAAAAGAATTGGTGATTCTAGACTTTAAAAGTTATGATGATATTGTTCATTGTTCCCTCAAGGTTGAAATGAATGTCGGAGAATCATGGTGTTCTCATGGGTTCAATGAAAAAAATCATAAGATGCAATCTTTTATGTGTGATTCAAAAAATAAATCCCATGATAGAAAGAAGATCTAACATCCCACGTGTCAAAATTGTGGGAAGAATAATCTTGGGAAATGTATAAAGGGAACCATGAATTATTTAAAATGTGGAAGAATGAAACATTTTCCTAAAAACTATATAATGGATAAGAATAGTCCCACTAAAATAGAAGAAGAAATTAAGTTTCACATCAACACTCAGCCTGTAGTGGAGTGTTAAAACAATATAGAGCATGGTCATTATGTGAAAAAATTTCTTAAGTTAAGGGTTGTCTAAGGAAATCAACAAAAACCTTCAAGGAAACAAGGAAGGGTTTATGTTATCACTACTATTGGGGTAGAGTCAGTCAACAATGTGGTGATAGGTACACCAGTTATTCATTCAAGAATAGAGAACATAATATTTTATTTTGGTTCGGCGTATTATTTCATATCTTTCAATTCTATTATAAATATTCAAACACAACCTCAAAATTTGGAGGATAAGTTATCTGTGAGAACAAATAATTGGGAAAATAATACGTCCAAGGTATATAACTCCTTCTCGATAAATGTTTGTTGACTGGACTTCCCAAAAAATATTGTCATAATTATTTTAGTGGTGTTAGATGTTATCTTTGGAATGGATTGGATATCTTTATTCAAAGTTAATGTCAACTTTCGGGAAGGGGAGATCACTCTTCACATCCTAAAGAATCCTCTAATTCTTTACTATTTTAAGGATGTAGATGAATCTCCTTTAGAATCATTGTCTTAAGTTTGGATATTACTGCCTTATGATCAAGCATGTATAACTCAAATGATTGAAACAATGGAGATAATATGTCTCGATGATATGGCCATTGTGAGGGATTACACTGATTTATTACCTAAAGAATTTCCTGTTCTTCCCCCTATTCAAGAGTTTGGGTTTTTAAATTGAACTAATTTCTAGATCCCTAATTATATCAAAGAAACTATATATGATGGCCACTATAGAGCTAGAAGATCTAAATAAATAGTTGTAGGAGAATTTGGAGAAGGGTTTAATACGCTCGACTGGTTCACCATGGGGTATGCTTGTCCTTTTAAACAAGTAGAAGTACGATTTAATGCACCTATGCCTTGATTATCATGATCTCAATAAAATCATGATAAATTAAAAGTATCCTCTTCCTCTAATAGATGAATTTTTCAAACTACTTCAATGGGAAAATTATTTCTCAATGGTGGTCCTTCAGTCGGGATGTCACCAATTAATGGTGAGGAAGGAAGATATTCCCAAGAAAAAATTTCGAATGAGGTATGGAAACTATTATTTCATAGTGATTCCCTTTATACTCACTAATTCTCCAAAAAGTTTCATGGATCTAATAAATAGAGTCTTTAGAGATTACCTCGAAAAATTTGTGGTAGTCATTGTCGATGATATTATGATATAATACAAGAGAAAATAGGAACATGTGGAGAATTCGAATATAGTGCTAAAGAATTTATGAAGGGAGAAAATATTTTCAATGTACAGTAAATGTCAGTTCTGAATAGAGGAAGTATCATTATTGGGGCATGTAATCAATAGAAAAGGGTTATTTGTAGACCTATCAAAGACAAAGGAAATTGAGTAATGTCCTAGGCCAACATCTGTAACAGAGATCCCCAGCTTCCAGGGTCTCTCTGGGTATTGTTGACGATTTGTGATGAAATTATAACAATTATCAAACCCAATTACCATGATGAAATTGAAGAGAGTGAGGTATGCCTGGATAGAATAATGCAAGGTAAGCTTTAAGGATCTCAAAAAGAGGCTCATCACTGCACCAATACTCACACTCCCAATAAGTGGAGACCTCTTTGTGGTGTATAGTGATGCTTAAATGAAAGGATTAGGTCTTGTACTGATGAAAATTGATAACATGATAGCATACGCCTCAATGAAGCTAAAAATCCATGAGAAAAACTATCCTACGCATGATATTTCATTGGAGACTGTGATATTTTCATCGAAAATATGGTGGAATTATCTCTATAGGGAGAAGTGTGAGATATATAATTATCACAAGAGTCTAAAATATATATTCACACAGAAATATATTAACCTTTTCCAATAAATATGGTTATATATCATCAAGTATTATGACTTATTAATCCAATAATATCCCGGTAAGGAAAATAAGGTTGCAGATGCTCTAAGTATAAAAGTTCATAAATATTTATAAATGATGAGAATTGATAGGGATCCAATATTCTAAGATTTTCAGAGGATGGATGCGGGAAAAAATAATTGAGGAACATCATCAATCCTTTCTCAAATGATTTCTCAACCATCCATAATGGAGAAAATAGAGGGTTATCAAAGAAAATATGGGGAAATTCATAAAAGGGTGGAAGTTATCATAAAAGGGAAATCCTTTGAGATTAAGATTGATGAGGAATGAGTTGTCATATTTGGGTCACAATTATGCATACCATCTGATGTAGAGATAAATAAGGAGAATTTGAAGGACACACATAGCTCGACCTTCACTATTCATAGAGGGAGCAAATTGTTGTATTAATATCTCTAAGAGAATTATAGGTGGCATAATATGAAGAAGAATATTTCTGAATATACATTAAAGTGACTAATATGTAAACAATTTAAGGATGAAAGATAAATGTATAAGGGGATGATGCAACTACTACCCATACCAACATGGAAGTGGGAGAACATCTCTATGGACTTTGTCACCAGACATCCAAGGACATCCCGAGGAAACAATGCTATATGGGTCATTGTGGATCGTCTTAAAAAGAAAGCTCACTTTAAAGAAATTAGAGAAGAAATATCATTGGATCAACTTCCAAAGATATATATCAACGTGGTGATAAGGATTAATGGATTACCACTATCTATTGTATTCGATAAATATTCGAGATTCACCTCAATGTTCTGGAAAATTCTCCCACATGCTCTAAGCACCAAATTGAACTTCAGTATGACCAATCATCCTCAAATTAATGCCCAATATAAGTGAACTATTAAGACACTAGAAGACATGTCAAGAGCATGTTATATGGAACTCAAAGGAGGTTGTGACCAATATCTTCAACTAGTCTAATTCTCCCACAACAACAGTTTCCACTCCCTCATCTGAATGGAACCATGTGAAGACCTTTATGGGAAAAGGTGCAGAGAACCAACATGTTGGGATGAATTTAGTGAGCGTAAGCTAATAGAACCTGAAATGGTTGATGAAATGGTGGAGAAGGTGAAAACCATTCCACAACACATCAAGCCATCCCAATGTCAATAAATGTGTTATGTATAAAATCATCGACGATGCATGGAGTTCAAAGTCGGAGACTTGGTATTCCACCACATATCTCCCTGGAAGAAGGTCATGAGGTTTGGGATGAATGGAAAGAGAAGTCCTAGTACCTCCGCCCCTTTGAGATCATTAATCACATCAGAGATCCGATCTATCGACTAGAACTTCCACCTACAATTTCTAAAGTACATGATGTATTCCATGTATCCCTGTTAAGGTATTACCTATTGGATCCTTCACATGTACTCTTTTCAGAGGTGGTACAATTGGCGAAAGATCATTCCTACGAGGAGCATCCAGTGAAGAGATTAGATTGTAGAGATAAAGTTCTATGTAACAAGACTACATACATGGTCAATGAACTATGGAAGAACCATATGTGTGAAGAGGCAACATGGGAACTGGAGTAGGCCATGGAGGAAAAGTACTAGCACATATTTATGGATTTGAATGTAAAAGGAAATTTTGAGGGTGAAATTTCTTAAGGGGGTAAGAATTTAACGACCCAAAGTTTAATCAATGGAAATTCCCATCTTATAATTATGTCATATAATAACATGAAATCAGAACACAATGAAATACAAAGTACTATGTGACCTTTAAACATAATATTATCACTTATGTGAGGTGAATTTCCAAAATCTGACAAACATGGTTGTGATCAGTAAGATGTTTGGAGTTAGATAAGAGAATCTTACTTTTTTGGTGAGCAGTAATTGACCATTATGAATAGTAATGTTACCCTTATGAATAGTAATATAAAACTTATGAATATTAAATCAGTCGAGTAAATAGTAACATTACCAATGAAAGTATAAATAAAATTTATCCATCTTATAAGTGACACAATGTTAGTGTTGGTAATTTTATAAGTCATAAATATTTAATTAAAAATATATGAATAATTTAATAATTAAAAACATAAAATTTATTTCCATAAAATTTATTCATAAAATATTGGTTTGATTTTTTATGATTATAGGATAATTTTTTGAGACCTTAGTTAATTTTTAAAAATTCTATAAAATCAGTTATAATTTTAAAATATGAATTCTTCATGTAAATGATGATGTAATTTAGAAATTAAATCTCCCATATTTTGAAAACTATTTTCATAAAATGGAGTTCATTTTTTATTATATACATTTTGAAATTGTTAGGGTGAAATTTTTGTATTTTTCTGAAATATTTGAATTTTTTAAGAATAGTAATATACAATAATTTGCGATAAGTGGTAAAACATGAATTTAGGAATCATTCTTGAGTCAAGGATGATGTTAACGAACATTGTATCGAAATAATGTGCACATATTAATATTTTTGGTAAATGGAATAAAGATAATTCATATACATTAGAAAAAATATTAAACTAATGATTAAAATAATGGGAAACACCTCATCTCCTCCACTATAAATACCACCCCTCTTTACCAATTCTATTCACTCATCTCAAGCCATGTACCTTGTCTAAATTCTGATGAAATATTTTCCTAATCCCCTATACTCCATCTAGAAGCCCTTGGTCTCTAAAAATACCAAATTCTATCCCTTAAATAGGTTCTCAAAGAAGTTATATTCAAGAGGTAAACTCCTCTTTTCATTTCTTTTATTTTATTTCATGTGCCATTCTTTTATCATTCCTCACCTCATTTCATCAAATTTTTTTGATGAATCCATTGCCTTACATGTACTGTAATTTTGTTATGATAATGTAATAATTCGTCATTATCTCTCCTTTACCATCCATTTATACTAGAAATGAAAACACAATCTGAGATGTGTTATTTTATCACATTCAAGGACAACGAAGTTTCAATTTCCATCATCTTATTCAATTCTCCTTATGAAACAATTTTGATGGTATATCCAGAATATAATATGTTTATTATGTCTAAATTAAGGTTCTAGAATCTTTTGTACACATGATATTAATTTATAAATCAAAATGTGTTCGATGTGATCAAAACCTACCATTTAACCAAAAGGGTTATCATTAATGTTTAATATAATCATTTATCTTCAATCCAAAAAAATGAAATTTATAAGAATTTAATCCTTTAGATATTAATTAATAACATATAGCTTCAATTAAAGGAATCCATTCTCTTCTTACATGTTTTTCTATAAATGTATATAAGTAAACAAATCCTGAAAACCAATGAAACAAATTCTCCCAAACAATGAAATTGAACCTCTTAACCCATCAAAAAAGGAAATGAATAAACTTAATAAGTATATAATAAATCATTTTAAGGAATAATTGTTTCTTTACATAAAAATTTATTTATTTAATTTTTTTATTTAGGACATTAAGATCACGTGAAGGACACCATTAGACTTAAGGTAAGGGACTCTAACCGAACTTTCATTATTCCTATAGGTTTCTCTATCATTGTATTTTCTCAAATAAATTTATCTATTATTTTTATTTATATATTATAATTTTTTTATATTATACAAAATCATGTATCCAGATCAATTAATCATTCCCTTTTGGGGATATACATGTTTTTAAATGATTCCATCCTAAATCGTTCCCGATAAGCAAGCATGTTTTAAGGGATCTTCCAGAATTATTACCGAATTTATAGTGCACTCTTTCATCTGATTTAAGACACAATTTTATTTATAAAATTAGTATTTTATTATTAAAACATTATCGGTTAACTTTTGGTTTTATATAAAAGATTATTCCTTTTTCCATTTTAAATTCTCACTAAACATTTTTTTTGAAAACAGCAATAAAATGTTTTAATGCTAAAATTTATTGAATACTCTTATTAAATGTTTTAACTTATGTTTGGTATAAATTAACATGATTTTTTCCTATCTCACTTTTATGAATGTCCATATATGTTTTAATTCATTTTATTCATGTACACTTGAATGATATGCCCATTTAATATTATTTATTATAAGATTATGATACCCACTTCTATCATGAGTACCCTTATGTTTATATATGATTTATTTTGAATGCTTATGTATGTGGAAAGAATATTCGTGAACATGTTATGATGGTTGCACCTATATAGATCTCCAATTAATTTGGTAAAGATTAATCTCAGGAGAAGTTATGTGCAGCGTTCTTGGTGGTCAGCCTTGACTCATGATACCATGTGCAACTATCTTGGTGGTTAACCATTACTTGTGATTATCTATGTGAAATAATCCATGACTCATGATAAATTCATGCTTTATGTTTCTTCCACATTACAATGACTCGATTGTTATATTACCCCATGTTTATTTCTTATGATTTCATATGATCCACGCTGTTTGATATCATTATTCCATTCTTCCTAACTCATGTGCCAAAGAATTATTATTATGATTATTCCCTTACCATGATTTTAGATCATCCCTTGGTTCAAGTTAACCCCATGTTATTCTGTCAATATGTTTGAGTATAATAGAAGTTAGGAACTCATTATGATGATTAAATAAGGAAATGTTTTATTTAGTCCAATGTTTTATGTTTTATGTACCCAACCTTCCATTGAACTAGGCTTTATGATCCATGGATTGTAATATAATGCTTTATTATACTTAAAATCTTATAATGATATGTGTAAAAGTCTAGGGTATCTATAATAATGATGGTGGAAGAGTATTTAGTGAGGTTCATCGAACATTTTTTAATCTCCCACGATATGGTTCAATATTTGTATTTATGAGCATAGATCCTTCGTCAAGGATTACACTATTATATAATAGATTTATTAATATCCTTATGATTTACAACATATACTAGATTTCCTGAGATGGAAATGATTGTGGAGTGTTTCTTGGATGAGAAGACACTAATTTATGGTGTTACACACACTAGATTCAAGGCCTCGATAGCTATTTCTAGAAGGGGGCCAACTTAGGTACCCAAGAATGCGAGGTTCTTTAGAGATGATCTATAATGGGGATAATGTAGCTATAAAATCTCATGCTTGATCTAGTTAGTTGTAGAAGATTTCATGTTTCACATGTTATATATATGACCTTATCACATGCGATTTTCTAACCTGTCGTGTTTTTGAGAGAGATATAGTTATTGGAACGCCCTGATAGAGACAACGATAGAATCACGGAGTTGCACATGACGGAAGATGTATTTAAGGACAAGGGAGAGGACTAAGACCTGGAAAAGTCTATAATATATTTCCTCAACCACCCCTAGGTGATTCATGCCTGGCTCTAGGAGCTATAGAATTGGGGAAAGAACAACTATAGGCCACAGAGGCCTTTAACCAGGAGGCTCTAAGGATGATTATATGTTTTATTGGTATCCATTATACATTTTTTAGTAGTATTGTCTGATATAGGTGTGAGATACCATTATATTTCAACTTCATACTCAAGGGATATCTAGGGGATATGGGGAATCTATGGAGCCCTTTTATGGTGATTCTTCACATAGCTTCATACTCACGAGGAATAATGATGTTTCCCCAACCGAGATACATTCTTATGATGTGCTGAAATACCATTCAAGAACATCAGTGTTGCCAAAGTGGATAGTTTCAATGTGTTGTGGAAGAGTTCCATTGAGATGGGTGTTTGGGGAGGGTTGGAGTGTTTAGGTGTTGGAGAAGGACCTAGTATTTGAAAAAATGTAGGTGAGTGAAATTATGAGAGATTGGATGAAGGGGAATATGTCCTAGAGGCTTGAGTGTGGTTTAGGGCGTGACATGTGACTTTACATCATTATATATAATAGAATACGTCTAAAGAGCCACATTTCTCTTAGTGTAGTCACTGTTCAACACCTAGCAATACCAGTGGAGCATTGTTTTAACCCTTATGCCTGGAGGCACAAAGAAAGAGGATTGAGGTCATTCACTCAAATTTGTAGTGAGATCTGACTCTGGTGGAGGGATAACCTCACATGGAACCATCCCTTAGTGATTTGGGGGCCCTATGTTGATTTTCTCATCATTGAGTTCTTTCATACCATCCTTTCTTATATGGTTTTCCTCTAGTTGGTGTGAAATATTTTTTTGGTATTTGGGATGAGATTACCTCCTTTGTAGAGGTGTGAACCCTAGCTGATCTGGAAAATTTAATGTATAGGTAGATACAACCATACTTTTATCAAATCACAAGTATGACCTCTAGAGTAGTATTCCTATGGGATTTTGGTTTGATGCATCAGTGGTGGACATAGGGATGTCCACCCGAGGATGTTCAGTGTTTATCTTACAATGAATAGTTGAACATCTACATAGTCAGGAACCCATGGAATGCCTTGATATTTTTGTTTTCAAATAGGTTGACTCCCATAGATCTTTGTGTGATATTTTTTAGTTACAGATTTGTAGATAGAGGGCTCTCTAAAATCTAGTGTGACACTTATGCCACCATGTGGTGTGGGTTCATACCCTAATGTGCTCAATTTCAATATTTAACACACAACACTTAAGGAAGGTAGGACATTTCACTAGTTTATGGTGTTTACCCATATGTTTTTTTAGCATGTAAGGGAGGGAAAACTATAAGACTCTGTCTGTGAGGTCTCACGTGTCCAGATATCCACTACACATGTTAGTTATGGGCTTTCCTTGATTAGGGAGTACATCGATCTTATGAGGATTGATGATGAATCCAATAAAACTGTGGAGAGACGTGATGAGGAGATTTCTTACCCTCATTAGTTCACCAAAGAGATGGGGTTATTTTCTAAGTAAAGAGATGCATTCATGAACAAGTGTGGGCCTTAGGTAGGGCACCATGTACTATTAGGGAAACTAGTGATGCCTGACTAACCAAGACTCAACAACCATGTTAAGGTATGGTGTCTATAATGTCATTGGGGCTTAGTTTTTTACATTAGTATTTGTGGGTATGATTTGATACATTGTATCTTTGCATGGTGAATTTTTTGATACACCATTGGTGTAGATCCATTTGAGGCCCAATTCTAGAGGCCCAACGTGTCAACACTATACTGGTGGGATCTAGTGGAAGTCAACATTTTTTTTCCTAGAGTGTGTTCTAGTAATATGTGTTCACTGTTAAGTTCCTCCAAAGGAATACACAGACTATTGGGTTACACTAGTATCTATTTATGGTTAGTATGGTGGTGGATATCTAGACATTGTAACCATAGTTTGATCAAGTTCCTAGTGTTTTACACTTATATCAGTTAAGTGTAATTGTGGATGCTTCATTGAATGATATTGACTTGGTTTGATCTCGATGGTAGGTGCGGAGTATCCTTTTAAGGTACCCATTGGTTTTTGGGTTGTAATGCGAGAGGACCCTTATTGGGCTCATGTTTCCCCTTAGCGTGTGTTTGTAGACAAAACATGGACCATTAGTTTTCTCCCTTATTCCCAAGAATTATATTTTTGGGAAGAAATTCCGGAAGGTGGGGATATTATATTGACTATTTTTTGACTTGTAAGACTTTGGAATTTTTCTTGGAATATTTCCAAAGCGTGGAACTAAGTTGGCACATTATTATTGGCCCTAGAGAGCCTAATTTTGGTGATAGTAAAAATACATTTTTCTTAAACAATAAGAATATTTTCCTATAAAAGTGAAATAACACTTTAATAGTGTCTCAAATCAGAAATATAAGACTTTGATTGAGATCTGAAGTCAGGATTTACCCTATGTGTGACACAATGTTTTTTGATGTTAGATGTCTGGTCCAATGCTAATATTGGAAGGGTTTTAAACAGATTTTTATTAATATAAAAAATTAATTTCATAAAACCCTTCCCTCTTTGGTTCTCCTACACAAAGAAGATAGGGAGGATCCCCCCTACATTAAAAAAAGATCATAGTCAGAGCTGATGTAGGGATGTGTCGTTGATCTATATGTTTGACACTGATCACCCCTTTATTGAGGTCCCAAAGGATCTAGGAATCATTTTGGGCATGAATCGTTAATGCTTATCCATGAGATTTTAAGATTTACTTGAAAGTAACCTTGATCATCATTTTGGAATTATTTTATGGTTTTATAGCCATATTATGACAACTAGATATGCCTTTGGGGTATATTTGTGGGTTTTAGCAGTAATAAGTGTGTTTTAGGTGCCTTGTAGGGAATTCTGGGTTTGAATAAAAGATCATAAGAATTAATTATAGGAGTACACACTGTGGGATTTTTCCATTCAAGTAATCTTATCTTAGGGGACTCCACACTACGTACTAGGAGTACATTCCACATAGTGATCCTAGTCTGTGTGGTCGAGGACAAGGTCAGGGATGCTGTGTCAAGGGACATCACCGTGTGGAAGTACCCAACCAGTTAAATGGGTACATAGTTCCATCCCCGGGCATGGTATGAGGACACGACTAAGTATATGTGTAGTCATGGCACTCTATGTACTAAGGATATATGCCACACCAGGTGACATGGCCAACTGGCCATGCTTGGCCAAGTAATTTCCTAGGAGATCTGGTGGGACCACATGCTAGGTGAAATGATTTATACACCATGTATATTACCAAAAACACACTGAGTACAAAGAGGGTAAATAGACAGGGGATGTTTTCTATAGACACACTTTATCTTATGGTTACACAATGTGTACTCCCCTTGGAGACTTTTCTCTTGTGCACATCTATATTTAAGACACTGATGGAGGACCGTGTGTAGTCTATCATGAGCATTTTTTCATGTTTGATGTGATAGTGTCCATGGTTTTGGTGTTAGTGATGTGATATTAGGTGACAATTCTATGTCAATTCTATTAGTGATGTAAAAAACTACCATTTTAGATAGTTCCCTTGGTCTATATCTACTAGGATATAGTGTGGAATTATTTCCTCATCGCAAGATTATGATCCCCTTGATAGTTAGTTTTAGATAGAGTTGGTGTATCCCTTCTGGAGGATTGGATGGGATCCTATAGCATATAAACATCCCTAGGTGGGGTTTATGGTATATCTGTGAGAAACACTACATAGGTGGTGATCCACTATCTAGTAATAAATCCTAGTAGGTTTTGTGGAATCAACAGGAATTTGATCCCCTACTCAGTGAGTAGTTTTATTCAGGTTTGTGGTATCATCAATTATATGAACCCCTACATAGTATATAGTTTCAATAAGAATTTTTGTATCATCGACTATATTTCCCCTAGCTTGGTATGTTGAAATTATTTAGATCCTAGAATTGCGACCCTAATGGAAAACACGCAGCATTCACCTCCTCTTCCCCATTTGTTTTTTTATCATTGTTGTAGCGTCAACTCCTCCTGAGCCGACGGATCGACCTCCCTCCATGGAAACTAGTCCAACTTGTGAACCTTTTAAACCCTCACAGAGAGAGATCATGCTCAGATCCCCTCCTGTTCTACCTCTATTTCATTTTCTGGAGGACTTAATGGCTTCTCCTATTGTGGAAATGAGGAACGACACCCAATTACTCTATGTTTCTCCATCGACCTTTGGTAAGGCATCTCTGATGCTCTGTTGATCCCTTATTACCTGGTTTGGGATTGATAAACCTCTGTCGGGCCTCTTCCAGGCATTTCTGTGGGGGTGGGGCCTTGGATCGGCCATCTAGGGTTTTGGACCTCAGAAATAAGACTTTCCACATTTTCCTGGAGTCACGGAGGTACTTTGTCTAAGCCTGGACTTGGAGCCCTAGATCTCTCAATCGGTGGTGATTTCACATCTCCCAATGGTCATTGGATGTCCATAGAGGCTGGGAGTCTCCATAATCTTATGGTGTGCATTAACCATCCTGGCTACCCCTTACCATTCTAAAACATGGAATTTTTAATGGAGATCAGGAACACTCTCGATGAGTTCTTATGTGCAGATGATCAGAACCTCTACCTTCATGACATAGCTACATCTCAGATCTACATTTCCCTAAATCTCTCATCTCTCCCCCTAGAATATATTATTCTATGTGTTGGGTCTTAATTGGAATGTGCTTAGCATCTATTCTACACTATGACTCCTCGCTTCTACTGAAGTTTCACATCCATGGACACACATCCTCTAATTTTAGGAGGCACTCCTCCCACCGAGCTCCTTTAAGGAAACTGAATCATTTTGAGAGTGGATAATCTTCTTCTATAGTAGTCTCCCATAAACTGCCTGATTGTATGGTGGCCCTTGCTTCGAGCTTTCCTCCACTACCATTTCATCCTTCCCTGCCTCCCCTTTCTTCTGCCTCCACCCTCTCTCATAACTTACCCATCTCTTCTCCTCTTCCTCCCCCATGCATGGATTTGGTTCTCGTTTTTTGCTTCTACATCTCCTTTTACATTCCCCCTTGTTTCCCCTAGCCCCCCATGAGCCTTCTCATCCCCCTAAACTCCACCCTTGCATGGCTCTAGTCCCTCATTCTTTTATATCCTCCATCTTGGATGTTCCCCTAGCCTCGACCAGGATGAATGGCCCCGTCCCAGTGCGGTCCTCGATTCCAATAGACAACTACTTTGGGACCTTACTTCTCATGTAATACCTCTCCTCACTATGCTCGATGAACAAAAGGAGAGGGTGCCCTGCCCATCCTTACTCTGAAGGTTCTTCTAGCTTTCTATCTACCCAAAGATGCTCAGCAAAGAGGATGGTTACCAGATCGTTGACTAGAGTTTCTCTAAATGCTTCAATGGAGCTTTTATTACTAGCTTAGTCACATGGGGCCAATGTCAGGGTCATGTTTTTCCAATTATGTCACCCATTACATGGAATGCATGTTGTATCAAGGAAAGGGTGAAATCAGGATTCCTTTAATATGAGGTGTCTCATCATAAGGTTTCGATTGTTGTGGTCTTGGAGCCCAAATAATGTCCTTCCAAAATCAGAGAGTTTTATAAGTGAACTGGTTTGCATTATTTCATGCATGGAGTGATGGTAAACCACCTGATTTGGATTTTCTGGAGTTCTAGCTTGAAGAATGAATTTCTCTCATCGTCAGACCAACACCTCTTAGTTAATGTGATTGATGGGAACCAGTTTAGACTATGTTCCTTTGTTTATGATAAATGTGATTCCATCCTACAAGATCAACTCTGGTTAGACCTTGGGTCCCTTAAATCAAGAGAAGGGCCTTGGATCATGGGTGGATACTTCTACATTATCATGAACGCGTCTAAAAAGAAATGTGGTTTTTCTCTCCCTCGCAATGACATGTTGGATTTATCCTCATTTTCTGCACAATAGGGGCTTAAGGACCTTGATTTTATAGGAGACAGCTTGACATGGTGTAATAACCAATGGAGTAATAGTATAAATTTTTGTAGAATTGATCGCTTCCTGGGCAACTACCACACAATCTCATCCTTTCAGAATCGTAAGGTCTCTCATTTCGTTTGAGCTATGTTTGACCACTCTCCCCTCATTATTCATCTATGATCGAGCTCCGAATCATTTGGATGGTTCTTATTCTCCATTTTATCATCATAAAAATCTAGATTTCTCGATTCTATGGAAAAATAATGGAACACCTCATTCTAGCAAAGTAGTTGGGCCAACCTCTATGTTAAGCTTCGACGCTTGAAGAAGGCTCTCGAGGTTTGGTCCACTTCCCAAGAATCAAATCATCTTATCATGGATGATATTACGAATGATGTTGAGAACACTAAAGTTTCATTAGAAGATCGGTGGGATGATGAGGTTTTTTCCACCCTCTGTATCAAAAAACAATGGTTGAATGAGGTTATTCTTAATTAGAAGCAATGCCTTCAGAAACATGCTTGTATTTCCTGGCTTAGAGAGGGGGACTGTAATACTTATTTCATTCATGTATCTCTGAAGGGGAAGTAGCGGGTTCATGTTCCCAATATTAGGATTTAGGATTTTTCCTTTTCCAGTGACTCAGATCTGATTGGTGGAATGGTTTGTTCCTATTTTAGATCTTTGTTATGTGGCCCAACCCCCGATTCTAGAACTATAACACCTATGGAAAGGTGGAGATTTTTTACTCAATACCATGAAGCATTTCTAGCCATGAAAACAATATTCTTAGTAATTTCCATAATGAGAAGTAAATTTAGGAGGCATTGAACCATTTAAACTCTGACAGCATGCCTAGCCCAGATGGCTTCGTGAGTTCCTTCTACTACCTTTCTAGGAACATTATCAAACAATACCTCTTCGAGGCCATCCAATATTTATTTAGTGGCGTCTCTCTCCCATGCATGGCTAGTACTACCATGATTATCTTGATCCCAAAGGTATGACCCCCTCCTCTATCTCTCAATACCATCCCATCAGTCTGTGTAACTTTTCCTAAAAGATCATGGCGACCATCCTTAACAGTAAGCTCAGTGACTTCACCTTCAAGTGGATTTCAGATGACCAAAAAGCCATCATATGAGGGATATCGATCTAAGGGGCTGTTGGTGTTTCCCATGATATAGTTTTGGGAGATCAATAGGATGTTCATGGGGTCAAATGTAGTTATTAAACCAGATTTTTTATAAATCTTATGACCACAAGAAGAGGGAATTCGTCATTCATACCATGAGATGTATGGGTTTCTCAGAAGCTATCATTGGAATCCTCTTCAATTGCTATAGTTCCCAATAGTTTAACATTATCTTTGTAGGGAAAAAATGGGGGTTTATCAATTTAGTTAGAGTCCTTCTTCAAGGTGGCCCCCTCTATCCCCAATTTTGTTTTATTCTGGCCCAAGATTCCCTTAGCAGGTACTTCTCATCAGCCATGTAGCAAGGCATTATTCTCCCTTTCCATTGTTGGTATTAGGCCCCCAGAGTTTCCCACATCATATTTTTGGATGACCTGATGTTCTTTATCCATGGGAGGAGTCCCTCTATCAAGATCTTGGTGAGGATTATGGATTAGTAATATCATTAGAGTGGATAACATATCAACCAGGAAAAGAGATGTGTTTTTTATCCTTCAAATTCCATGAGAAGGAACAGGGGTATTATTGAAAGTCTACTTGGTATCCATGAAAATTAATTTCCCATGACCTATTTGGTGGATCCTATTGTTCCCGGGAGGATCTAGGTTCAACACTTTGAAGACTTTCGTAACAGGGTTATAAACCTCATAAACATTTAAACAAGTGATTCCTTTCTTTTGGGGGAGTATTACTCTCATTAATATTGTGTTGACTTCAATCCCCATTCATATACATTATATTATTATGGTTCGAAGATCCATCATCAACAGATAGGAGTCCATATTTAACTCTTTTCTTTGGGTTGCTCACGGTGAATGTCGATGCAGATGGGCCTCTTAGATAAGATTGGAGAAGCCTCTGGAGCATGGAAGCATTAACATGAGAATCCTGAGTGAGTCTGTGTTCTTATTGAAAGGAAAGATGTCTTGGGAATTTATTGAGGTACAAACTCTATATAGTCATTTAATCAGGGGGAATTATGGATTTGGGCTCAAAGATAATGGCAGGAAACCCTCCCCCTTATATAGTTCTCTCTACATCCATGTGTCCTCTCTTCGAGAACACTCCCAATGGATCACCAGGTAGGGAGTCTCCAACTTCTAAGAGTGAAACTAGGGAAGCAGATTTCTCATATTCATGGGTTGTTTGACTACTGAATTCTAGATTAAAGAGGCCTAACTTCATCCTTCCTTTCTCAAGGCCATCCACAACCCCTCCTAGGGGGCTCGGTTCCACAATATATGCTCGAAAAAATTTGTTGGTAGGTGCATATTCAAGGTTTATCCTTCAGGAATGTTCTCAGAAAGAAACTACCAGAATTACATGCCTAGGAATCCTACTAGAAACCCATGTGGTGGTGTTCTCTGATGCAAGTACCTCTCAGCCAAGTTCAACTTTCTTATCGGGAGGGTCTGATCCAATGTTATCCCAAAAGAGATGGATATCAAGGACAAAGGTATTAATCTTACCTCAAGATGTCACTAATATTAAGCTACCAAATAGGATATATCATTCCAACATTTCCTTCAATGTGGCTGGGTTATCCAGTTGTGGAATTCCCTAGAGGAGCTTATGGTGTTTTTGGGGAAAACTCGCTCTGTTGCGGAGTTCTTCAAGAAATGGTATCGTGGAGCCTCCACCAGACATGTGTAGGATAGAAGTTCAATTCTTCTTGCTGTTTTTTTGTGTATATGGAAGGGACATGACCATGAGAGACACCATGGGTGTCCTCCCTCACCCAAAAGATTGATTCTCTAGACCATGATGCATATCGCTGAGCTGGCTTCGCTCCACAAGAATCATGAGGCAGAACCCTACCCCAGTCATTACTGTAGCATATTATGCTTACCGGTCCATCCACCCCCTATGATGCCCGATGCTTGGGTAAGATGGAATCCTCCCTCCCCCCCCTATGGGCTCAAACTCAACTCTAACAGGGCTTGCGGCCAGAGCGCATGAGGGGAGGAGGGGTTGTTCGGGACACGTTTAGCTCTGTTGTCATTGCTTTCAATGCCTTATATGGAACTAGTGACCCTCTGGTGGCGGAGAACAAGTCCATGAAAAATGTCTTAGAAATTTTCTCCTTAAGGGATATTCCCTTGGCTACAGTGGAGATAGATTTGAAGATCACTTGGAGCACCCTCAAGGGTGACATCCTACATCCATGGAAGTTTTCCCACCTCACTCAAGAATGCAAGTCCCTTATTTCCCATGACACCGAGAGTCTCCATATGTGGCATGAGGGTAACATGCTTGCTGACTTCTTGGCCTCAAGGGAGACCCTATTCTCTCCTATTTTGGTTTTCAATTCCATTGGTTCCCTTCTTCCAGGTAGAGTAGACATCGCTATCGAGGTTACACTAGGGCTACTATTTTTCAGACCTCCTTGATCTTCCTTTCTGGATTTGATATTGGTTATTGGGAACCTTTTTTTGTACCATATTTAGAATATATAAACAGTAATTATTATTGATTTGAAAAAAACTACATTCCCCCTACTCAGTGGATTGTTCCTAAGAGGGTTTGTGGTACTTTCAAGACTAACACTACACCGTTGGTGATCCCCAATTCATGCATTGATTTCTAAAGAACCATGTTGAATTCATGGTGTCCCCCAATGGTCTTGGGGGATAACCCTTATATAATAGATTAAATTATTAGAGTTTACAATATGGTTTTAATAATCCTCTATGAGGGATGGGTGAGATCCCCTATCTTATTTTTGAGATCTATGGAGTGAAAACATGTCATTCTTCATGGAGAGACCCTACATATGAGTTCGATAACATGAGTTTCATTGGGGATGAAGGATATATTATTAATGAGTGATATCTCTTAGATGAGTTCCATATGGGATGGTAGGGTTTGTGGAGTATGTTCTCCTGGATGATCCTGACTCTTGAGCATCAAGTAGGATCTTGTTCATGGCAGTGAGGTTGGGTCCTCATGAGAATTGGAGTCTTAGATGAGTATATATTGGTTTTCTAGGATTCCTTGTGGTGATTTCTATTAACACACTAAGTTGAGAGGATCTAACTAGTCATGAATACCTCAGGAGTGGTTGATATGGAGTTTATTATTCCCTTTCACTTCGGCTTCCTCCTTTGATTTTTTTCCAAATGGACTATTTCCTTTCAGTTTCACCCTTATTTTTGGTTTTCTGGTTTTCATAATGGGTATTGTTTTAATAAAACATTCATGTGTACTTCTTTCACACATCATGTCTTATGAAAATGAATTGTCTTTCGATAGAGTAATGGGAGGACATAGAGTAGGTAGATCTTAGTGTGCTAGATAGACTGATGTGTGTAATTTCCATTTTACAACATTCAGCTCCTTCTAAGTAGGTTGGAATTTTTTTAGTTTTTTTGGGAAAATATTTTTCTATTTTATGCATACCAGTTCTTTTTTACTCTAATAATGTGATATAGATGTATGCATGAATTTTTTTAATAGTATTTTTATTATCCTACACTATTTCATAGAGATAGACATGTGTGTGTGCATACAGGTTCCATAAGCTAAGGGCTACCATGTATATGATATTATTGATCCAAAATAGATGTTATCCCATGGCCTATTGGAGGTGGGATTGAAGTATTGGATGGTTGACATTCCACATTCCAAGTACACACTGATTGGTCGGGTCGTTCTATCTTTAATAGAAAAAATTCACACATTGTATATTTTTCATAAAATATCTATTTCTTTAGGTCTTCTGTAAAATTGTCAAGTAATTTTATATCTTTTCATTTAACTTTCAATACATAAGAATATCATTAATAAATAACATCTTTAACATATCAAGGTAATATAGAAAATACTATATCCATTAATTCTATAAAGATAGCTAGGGAATTAGTAAGAAAAAAAATCGAATTACTATATACTCATAGTTTCCATACCTTTTATTGAACATTTTCTTAGTTATTTTCTCCTTGAAACTTAATTTATGATATAGAGAATTAATTTAATTTGTATAAATGTATTGGGATCCACACATTTGATAAAAAAATTCATCTATATGGGTTATATGATACATATTCTTGATTATAATATTGTTCAATTCTCAATTACCAATGAGGAGTCACACAAATCCATTATTATTTTTAACAAAAAATAGTAGGTTCACCCCATGTTTTTACACTTCTCTGAATTAATCCATTTTTAAGATTCTCCTAGAGTTTTTTTATTTAATTCCTATAACTCAATGTGGTTTATCATATAGTTATTAGTTGAAATAGGTGTATAACCTAGTATGTTTTCTATTAAGAACTCAAATTCAAGTTTTGGTTAAGATGTTTAAACTTTTCCAAAAGGATATATAAAAAATCACACATAATAGATATAATATCAATTTTGAGTTTCTACCTAACCATCTGAGACAAATTACCATTTTTAGTAGGAATCAAAATCCACACAATGGATGTGATATCAATAAAAAGTTTATATATTTCATCAAACTGATAGATGATCATAGGTCGGTTTGGAATTTTAAATTTGAATTCTTTTCCTTGGTAACTAATGTGGTATTTATGTAGATAAATCCAATCCATTCCTAAGATATCATATTATTCGACAATAAGGAGAACAAAAAGATTTTTAAGAAGAACAATACAAAAAATAGTAACTAGATAAGAACCAAAAAATTGAGATGTGATCATCATACCATTAAGGGTTTTCATTTTTATTTTATTATATAATCACTGGGGTGGAAATTTTATACCCTTATTAAAATTTTCAGAAATACAAATGTGGGTATTTCTAGAGTGAAATTAGCCATTAGCAGTTCTAGAGTGAATGGTATGCATACCTTTCTCCAATTTTTTACCACACCCCTAATCAGAAGTATAAATCTCATGAGATTTCTCTCTGTATCTTAGATTAAGATATTGCTGATGTTAATCATAAAAATTAACCTTATGATTTGAGAATGGGTTTGTATAATTTACAAACTCATTATATATGGAATACTAGAGTGTGGTTGGGGAATTAAATGGATCGTTAACTCTATTCACATCCTTATGTAACTTCTTCCCATCACTTCGGTAATCAATATCTCAATGACCTTCATCGCCCCTACATAAACCATTTCCTATAAACTTTATGACAATTTCCTCCATGTTTCTTTTCATACATTGTGCATGAAGGAAATAAATTCTTATATTCTCTATGATTTTTAGAGTTTCCATTGAATTACATATTACATTTCTTATCCAAACCAAGAGATTGGTGGGTAACACCAATCAAAATTTCTACTTTTATAGCACAAAAAATTATTTCCCCTTATATGATAATGTAACTTATGGATAATGGCCTTCGTAGAATAGTCTTCTTTCCACTGAGGTAATAGTGAATCTTACTTTCATGCCGAATGATAATATGAGAACCATACCTCAAAAGATTCATAAATTTCACCTCAGAGGTACCAATGTATTCTTCAACCACCTACTCTATTTGAAGGAAATTTTCTCTATTTTCATAAAAAAATATAGGGAAATTAATTAATAAAAAATAATTTTTAAAACTAATCTCATTGTTTAGATTCAATTATATATTATTGAATCATATTCTTGAAAAGAGACTATGCAACGACCCAATGTTTTAAATGGAAATTACCTTCTTATAAATATATCATAAAACCACATGAAAACACAACATAATGAACCATTAAGTACTAAGTAAACTTTAAACATATTTTTTTCTATTCTCTATTGTGAATTTTGAAAATATGACAAACACGGTTGTGTTCAAGATGATTTTTGGAGTCTTATAAAACAAAATATTTTTTGGTGAATAGTAACCTACTCTTATGAATATTATCATAACCTTATGAATAGTGATATACCCTAATGAATAGTAACATTACCAGTGATAGTATAAAAATAATATTCAAGTGAATGTGTGATGTACCAATATTTTAGAATAAGTAAATGAATGTTTTAAAATTGGTTTTTTAATAATAAATTATGATTTTAATTAACAATTAAATTAATCATATTTAAAATATTTTTTTTGAAAAATGGATTTCATTTTTGGATTTTACATGTTGAAAAATGGTTGGGGTAAATGTTTGGGATTCTTCTGAAATACTAGAACTTTTGGTGAATAGTAAAATACATTAATTTACCATATAAATACATTATAATTTTATCACACTATTCCTGACATCACAACTGATGTAAGAACCAAAATATTGAACTCACATGACCAGTTCAATATTATTGGTCATCTAAGACTCACTATTCCATATCTTAGGGGATATTAATAAACTAATGAATTTTATATTAAGGAAACCCCTATCCCCTCCACTATAAATACCACCCTTCACACCCTCATTTCCTAACACCTCTCATGCTTGAAGCCCTTTTTAAATCTTCCCAAACATATTCCCTATCACCTCCCCCACATCCAAGAGATTCTTGTCTCATCAAAATACCAATATTAGGACCCTTAAGGATGATCTCAAGAGGAGGATTCAAGAGGTAATTTCTCTCCCTCTTCTCCTTTAATTCCCATTCAATTTCAAGTTATTTTCTTATTATCTCCCCACCTATCTTTGTCCAAATGGTATGGTAACTCTAGTAACATACATATAATGTAATTTTATGATACTAATGGGATATTATATCATCCAACCCCCTTTCTCCTCTTCTTTTTATTTTATTAAAGAGAACATTGTTCGCAAGGTGTTAATTTATCAACTTCAAGAACGACATGTCTTCTTCTTCCATTTATACCTTCAGATCTGGTCATGAAAACTTTTTTATGGTTGAAACTAAATATCTTATATGTATTATTACTATTTAATGTTTTGTAACTAACTTATTTACGTATTACTAATTGATAAATTAAAACAAGCTCGTTGTGATCGAAAAACCGCCCAAATTAAACCAAACAATCATCATTTAATTTTTTTCTATTGATTCATCCCAATGGAATATAATATAATTAATTATAAAATAATTTTAAATTGTGGAATGTCATTAATAACATGTAATATCAGTTCTGGTGTTTACCCATGTTCTACCTTAACTTTCATTTAAGAATATGAGTTAACCACTCAAGAAGACCAAAAAACGAACAGTCCCGAGAAAAGTTTTTAAACCCTCTAACTCATAAAAAGGCCCATAAAATGACATAGTGAAACCATAATGAGACTTATTAATGTATAAAAGGTTCTAGAATTTCTAATTAATTAATATAATGTCATTTTATAGGACATTAAAGAGAAGGAAGCGTTCAGATACAAGGTAAGGAGAAACTCTCGAACCCAAATTTCATCCTTTGGGTTCTCCCTCTTTTACTCCATTTTTGTTATGGTTACTCCTAAAAAATAATTTTTTCATAATTGAATTTATTTTTTTGTGATATACATTTTTACCACTATTTTTTATTTCAAACAAATGTTTTCCAAAATAAATCTTCTTTTAAGAACTCACCTTTTACTTCTAATTCAAGGTTGATAGTTCTTCTATCAAGTATGTTATTCCCTCTTCGTTTTGGGAACCCAAAGTTTATGAATGTGATCTTATGAGATTAAAATAATTCCTTTACATGGGTTAGTTATGTTCATTATTGATATATTTTCTATGTGGTATGCATGATAATGATAATATTATGATGTTACAGGTGAGCCCGGACTTCTATAGTGCAATATGAATGTTTGAATGTGATGGGTGCACCTGGAATTATACAACACTCCAATGCATTGGGTAAAGTGATGAATCTCGTGAGTAAATGTGAAATGATCTGGGCAAGATGGTCGCTTTGTTCACAATTATGTGTGGTAGTTAATCACTAATACATGATGTTTCATTTTATGCATTCCCACGCTTCTAGTATTTTATTTATGCTTCATCTTATGTTCATGATCTTTTTCCCATGTTATAATTATGCTCACCCCATTCTATATTGTTCTTATCTATCCTATTACTAGGCTTTTAGATCACCTTTTTTGATATATATCCTTGGGTGGCTACATATACTAAGGAGAGGTCAAGTGCCAATAAGAAGCTAGAGAAGAAGAAATTAAATAAATGTTTATGCTTGATGATATAATTTCTATGTATGTTCCTAGTTTTCCCAAGATAGTAAACCTTTGGATCCTCTATTTGTGATACTATTATATTGTTTATCATAAAATAATGTAATATTAATGTATGAAAAGGTTGGTTCTCTATAGTTGGTATTAGAGGCAAGGTTTTGTTAATTTGGGAATTAGAATTAGTGAACCCTAGAGAAAACCTCTAGCATGAGACTAAGTAAAAATATGAACACAAGAATCTCTTCTTAATGATCCCATATGTTTTGATTTTAGTATAATTCTGCAAATGAATAAGTTATTTATTCTTGACTAGTTGACTTATGTTTTGTTCTAACCTTTTCGATTTTAGAAAATGGTGGGAATCAGGAGAAACCAGGCCAAGAACTCGTGTGATGGCCAATACAACGATTGCCCGAATGACATCCCCAATGATCTAGGAGGTGGAATTAAGAACTTCATGGCGATGATTACCCAATTATCTCAGGTTATGAACAATAACCATAATAATGGGGAATTTCCTCCTTCAAAAAAGAATGAGAAACTAGCTATAGAATGTTTTATACGGCAATGACCATAGACGTTTAGTGGATCTGTTGATCCTCTAGTTACGGAACAGTGGGTCAACTCCACGGAGAAGATATTTTCTATGCATCACTATTCTGAAATGGAGAATGTGAATTTATCCATTTATCATCTAGATGGAGAGGCTGATCAATGGTGGGCTTTGATTAAGAATACCAAGCCAAGGGATGAAATTGAAGAGATGGAATGAGAAGACTTTAAGATCACATTTCTTAATAAGTATTACCCAAAAAATCATCCCACAATGATAGAGAAATAATTCATATATATCAAGAAAAATTTATGGGAATCTGTCACCACATATGAAGTGAATTTTACAAGGCATCCAAGTTATGCTTCGGGGTTTTTTATCCACAATGATAACAAAATTGATAGATTCTTTAGTGGATTAGAACCAAACCTTCGAAAGGCTCTTGAAATTAGAGACTTCGGGAGTTATGAAGAAGTTGTTCAGTGTGCTCTCAAAGTGGAGAAGGAGTTTGGAGAATGGCCCCATAGATATGATGATAAGAAACAAAATATGGCGTTTCAAGATGCTGGATCTAATGATAAAGTTGGGAAGAAAACTCAACGACACACATGGCAAAAATGTGGGCTGTTGCACCATGGGAACTGCCTTAAATGGACGGGGAAATTCTTCAAGTGTGGTAAAGAAGGACATAATGCTCAAGAGTGTCAAAAAGACATGAAAAGGAAGGATAATGTAATAGAATAAAGGATAGAACCACCCATGGTTCAATGCTACAACTGTAGGGAGCTAAGGCACTATGCAAGCTAGTGAACTAAACCTCGAGTTCTTGAAGGTAATCAGTGTCAAAAGACACAAAAGCCAAAGGAACAAGGGAAGGAATATTCCATCACTACTGCGGAAGTGGAGCATGATAATGAATTCATACAGGATACAATTCTTATTTTCTGAAGAATGGAAAATTTATTATTTTATTATGGTTCTGTGCATTCTTTTATATCTTGTAAGTTTCTAGAACAATAGAATTTATTCCTTGAAACCTTGATGTAGAGATACTTGTAAAAACACTATGTGGTGGAATCGTTGCACCCCAAGAGTTTGACGCTTCTCCTTTTGGAATATGTGGGTTGATTAATCTGGAAAATCTCATAGTACTTCCCTTGGAGAAATTCGATGCTATAATGGGAATGGATTGGCTCTCATTATATAGATCACATATCAAATTTCAAGAAAAAAATATATTTTCATATTCCGAACCATCCCATGATCCTCTATAAATGTAAGGAAGATCATGAATCTCCTTTGAAAAATCATTCATCTGTGTGGATGTTGATTCCCTACGAATAAGCATAGCTCTCCCAAATGGATGAGTCAAAGGAAGGTGCCAACCCTACAGAAATGACCATCCTGAGGGATTACTGTGATGTATTTCCCGAAGAGTTACCTAGAATTCCCACAGACCAGTAGGTATAGTTCTCAATTGAACTCATACATTGAGCTACTCCTATCTCAAAATTTACTTATAGGATGGCCCCTGTCGAATTGGAGGAGTTCAAGAAGCAGCTACAAGAGCATCTAGTCAAAGGGTTTATACACCCTAGTGCATCACCTTGGGGTGTGCCAGTGCTCTTTATAAAGAATAGGGATGAAACAATACGGTTGTGTATCGATTATCGGGAATTCAAATAGATAACCATAAATAACATGTATCCTCTTCCAAGGATTGACGACTTGCTCGATCAGTTAAGGGGAGCTCAATACTTCTCAAAGGTAGATCTTTGTTCTGGATATCATCAGTTAAAGGTGAATAAGGACAATATTTAGAAGACTACCTTCCGTACAAGGTATGGGCACTATGAGTTTATGGTCATGCCCTTCGGACTTACTAATTCCCTTGAAATCTTCCTGGATTTGACGAATAATGTATTTAGAGATTACCTCGAAAAATTTCTGGTAGTGTTCACTAATGGTATTATCATCTACTCCAAGATAAAGGAGGAACATGAAGAAAATCTAAGACTTGTGTTAGCGACATTTAGAAAGGTGATGTTTTACGCCATGTTCAGCAAGTGTGACTTTTGGATGAATCAAGTCATGTTCTTGGGACATGTGATCACAAGTGAAGGAATTTTTTGGGATCCTTCAAAGAAAAAGGCGATTAAGAAATGGCCCAATCCCTCTAATGTCATATAAATCCGTATTTTTCTTGGATTATTAGGGTACTACCGACATTTTGTGAAAAACTTCTCACGATTTTCATGCCCGTTGACTAAGTTAATAGGGAATGGGATAAAGTTAGTTTGGATAAAATAATGTGAGTGATGATTCAAGGAGCTAAAGAGAAGGGTGATCACTGCACCTGTACTCACAGTACCGAAAAGTGGAGAATGTTTTGTGATATAAAGTGATTCTTCAAAGAAAGGCTTCGGTTGCGTACTTAGGAAAAATGAAAATTTGATAGCCTATGCCTCGTGACAGTTGAGGATCCATGAGTATAATAACCCGATGAATGATCTAGAGCTGGAAGCTATTATTTTTGCCTTGAAAATTTGGCAGCACTACCTTTATGGTGAGAAGTGTGACATATACACAAACCAAAAGTGTCTAAAGTATATATTCACACAAATGTAGCTAAACATGCATCAAAGGAGATGGTTAGAGCTAATCAAGGATTACGATTTCACTATTCACTACTATCGTAGAAAGGCGAACAAAGTAGTTGATGCTCTAAGCAGAAAAGAACTAGCTACTCTATCCATGATATGGATGGAGAAAGACCCTATCTTTTTAGATATGCAAAGGATTGATTTGGAAATCCTAAGGGAAGGGGATACATCCTACCTTGCCCAAATGATTGTGCAACCATCCATCCAAGAGAAGATTAAGGATGAAAAAAGGGATGATGTGGACATACAAAAGAGGGTGAATGCAGTAAAGGAAGGGAAGCTGTAAGAGTTCCATATCAAAGATGATGGAGTGATTCAGTTTGGAACACAGCTTTGTGTGCCTTCATCACCTGGGATGAAGAATGATCTATTGGAAAATGAACATAGCTCAAATTTCTCTATCCATCTTGGGAGTACCAAGATGTAACGTGATCTCCGAGAACACTTCTGGTGGGATAAAATGAGGAAGGATATTGCAGAATATATATCAAGGTGCTTGGAATGTCAACAAGTTAAAGTAGAGCGACAAAAGTCCAAAGGGATGATGCATCCATTGCCTATACCCAGGTGGAAATGGTAAAATGTTACTATGGACTTTATCACAAGTCTCCCAAATCCATCGAAGGGAAATAATGCGATATGGGTTGTGGTTGACGGACTCACCAAGGCTTCCCATTTTATCGCTATTCGGGAAGATCTCTCTCTTGAACAACTTACAAAGATAAATGTGAAGGAAGTGGTGAGACTGCACGGTGTTCCACTATCAATTGTCTCTGAACGTGATCCAAGGTTCACATCTATATTCTAAAGGAGCCTTAATGTAACACCCCAAGCTTCCACGATACATTTATCTTTGAAAAATACAGTAATGTGTGTTGTACGCAGCTTCGAGTTCTAACACACCACAACCAATCAAACTAGCCATTATCAATAGTAATACACACTTTTTGAAATTATATAAATTTTAACTTTTAAAATGGACTTCAGTTTTGGATTTGGAATATAAAAATTATCCTAGGGTGAAATTTTGTTATTTTTCTGAAAACATTCAATTTTTGATGAATAGTGAAAAACAGTGAGTTATAGTTTAAAACCGGTTTTTTATTTAAATAATTATTTATTTTATTTAAATTTATTTTAGTTCAAAATAGATACATAATACCTATATAAGTTCAATTTAATTCATTAGAGTCAGTTTATCATAATTTTAGATATATAAAAATTTTATTGAACTTTTCACCGTCTTTTACCCATCTCCTAGGAGAATTTGTAAATTCACATAAAATATAATTTTACCACTTCTGTGAGTGGAATTTTGAAAATCCGAGAGACACGGTTAATATCAAGGAGTAAAAATTAGTTCAATAAGATAAAAATCTTTTTTGGTGAATAGTAACTTTTTTCTTTTATTTACCATGGTTAAATGTAAATTGGGTAATTAAGGGTAAAATGATATTATTATTACCCTAACACATGTCCTAATTCTATTGGCTAAGTATAATTCGACCAAAAACAACCTTAGGAATAAAATATGAACCACTTTGGTCCACTTGGATTAGATTATGACATTTTTAATTATTTAATACAAAGAAGAGTTAAAAGAGATAAAATCAACGTTAAATAACATAAACATTTTTAATATAGGGTTACACAGAAGATAAATTCGATTATAAATATTAATTAGAAATATAAAAAGATTTCCTTAATAATGTTATTTTTTTATAATTTTTAGACATTAAATAATTTAATTTATTTATGACACAATGGTGATGCAGTAATTACCTAATTAATGAAATATAAAAGTAATTTATATTATAAATATTAAAATAAATGTAATTTGAGACTTTTAATGAATTCCAAGAATTCTATAGGTTCCTATGACATTTTAGGGTTAATTAAATGAATCAGGTTCGATGTAATAATGCTGTTATGAATTTAGAAAAAAAACAAAACACCAAATAGTGTCAAAATTGACATAAAAATGTTTTTAAAATAAACATTATATTATTAATTGATATTAAATTCCTAAAATTATAAGGTTTGGAAAAGAGACTTATATAATGATATGTGTTGCATTAATGTACCACTTGGAGGTTGCTTAGAAGTACATAGTATGTTTATTAACTATATAATATAAAAATACAAAGAGACGTGGTACATGTGAAACTAATTAACTAAGAGTAAAAACTAAAGGATAAGGTTAATATATTGAACCAAACCTCTCTAAAACATATTGGATGGGTGGATTTAAACCCATCCATAACTTACCCTTTAATTAAGTCACTTTGGAGCCATTATAAACCGAATATGAATTTATTGTAAAATAATATTTGAAGTTTCTCCTAAGTGCCCCTCACCCATCTTATAAAAGGGCACCCACCCTTCTCTCAAATTCATACCTTCAAAGAATTTTGGTTCAGAAAAACCATGCTAGAATATTCTCTCAACTTCCCTAAATTCATCCATGAGGCCTTAGTTTGATCAGAAATCCAGCCAAAGGTGCCCTTTTGATCAAATCAAAAGGAAGAACCCGAAGAAGAGGTAATGTTTTCACAACCCTCTTTCAAGTTCCTTTCTTCTTTCATTGTTATTTACATTCTAAAATAATAACACCAATATCATCTATATACTGTGATGTTATTATAAATATGGTACAACCATATTCAGTATTCTATCCATCCTTTGAATGACATGTCACCATACGTGCGGACGTACGGCCTACCGTCTCCACGTTGTGGTATAATTGTTATTAAATATATTATTATTTGTATGGGTATAATAATGATGTGTAATTCATGTAAATAATAAATATAACATGATAATGATTCTGTATATATGATATACCATCCAATTATATATTATTTTAATATCAAAATAATGATATTGTCGCTCGTGCGTACGTACGGATTACCGTCTCCACAAACGGGATGAGAGTCATTCCCCATCATATCCATTCAAGACTAAATTTCATTATCTGATTAGAATTAATGTTTAGAAACATGATATCATTATGGATATGAATAAGATACATCCCATCCATAACAAATATTTCTCACATAACAAATAATATAAATGAAAATTAATCAGTTAACACCCAAAACGACTATAATACTAAGATATTATTAACAAATCAATTTTAAAAGAACATATATGATATCATCATGATGTATATAATTCTTGAATAATTAAATAACAATTATTTAACCATTATACAAGAGGATAACCTACCATCAACCAAGGAAAAAGTACAAAGTAAGGGGTTTCTTATCTCACTTTTAATTCTGTGAGATTTCCATTGTTCACCACTTATTTATAGCATGTAGGGTGTGTACTTCCCATGATCGTATTCATTGTGTAATATACATTAATTTATGTAAATTTAAATCATAATTGAATTATCCTTATTTTATGGGTGTATGTTTCATAAGTTACTAAATCGATAAGGAAATTTGAAATTTCATTTTCCACTCATTTGGCTTTACGCATACTTCATTGATTATTTTACTCCAAGATTATGTATGGAATCACTATTTATTTTTTTATGTCATAATTTCTACTCCCCTTTCTGTGGATATACTTTTTATACACATAATCACTCCATTGAAAAATTCTCAAGTCATC
Organism: Viscum album; assembly: GCA_963277665.1. Lineage (NCBI taxonomy): Eukaryota > Viridiplantae > Streptophyta > Magnoliopsida > Santalales > Viscaceae > Viscum > Viscum album. The sequence goes on from OY728130.1 coordinate 413,179,311, forward strand.
GATATGAACATGATAAGAGTAATTTTAACTCAATCTCCATTTGTTGAGTTAAACATCTAATTCATTGGTGTTGTTTTTACAAGAATATGCGTGAATGTACTTTGATTGTTTTACACTGAATATCCAATCATATTGAGTGTATTTATATTTTTCAGACATTATTATTTTGTTGATTTATCCTTAATATAAGGATATGGACTTTATGAGATATTTCATCTCAATTTACATTCCATTGAGGCTCCTTTGTTGTTATACACCAAATCACTTTTTTATGGTGTATATAATGTACTTTGACATAGTATATCATGAATCCCTTTATTCTCATGATATTACAATGTTTTTATTTCCTCAATTATTTGTATTCAAGTGTCTCTCTTTTGGTTAGGAACTCTAACTAAAATATCATTTTATAATGTTTTAAAGATTTATTATTCTAAATCATTCTCATTGATGTCCATGTTTTAAAAATGGTTTTATGGATTTATTTATATGGAAATTAAAGTTTTCAAATAAAATTTTCTTTTTCAATATTTCAATGTGGTATGAGACACTTTGATAAAAAAATCTATTTTAAATGGCTTCTTGACAAATAGTGTGACTTTTAATTGTTTTCAAGAAAAAGAGGGATATTTCTCTCAATAGTTTGATGATTATTTTAATCTATGTCAATATCCTTCTTTATTCTCGATTGAGGATAATCTGATACAATACAATCGTTCATATTGTATCGAATGAGTTATGTTTGAATGTGGATGTGCAATTTTTATACCATTCATGGTTTGTGATTAAAGTATTGACATTTCGTAAGCTAGTTTTAATACAAATGTTTATGTTATGTTTGAAACTTTTCATATAAGGAATTCATTAGACTTAGTAAGTGATGGGTGGAGCCCGCTATAGCTCCTCGATGCATAGGTAGGTCTCATGAGACAAACTAGTGTCTTGGCACAAGGCCGTGAAAAAATCTTATTTGTAGTCTTGGAACAAGGCCTTGACTATGTGGTTATGATATTATGGAATTATGCATTCCATTATTATGAAAGTGGTTATTGATATTACATGTTATTATTTGACTAGTAGAATATCTATGTGAGTAAGAAAATGGAATTATTTCATTTTACCTTTTCCATATTATGCTGAAGTTCATGTTTAAAAGGATTTTGTTTTAGTTATACATTGCCTTAAATGTTTATTCTTATTTATGAATGTTTCCACTATATTGTTATCCTTACTGTGCATCTGAGCTCACCCCTCTATATGTTTTATTTTCCTAGGATGCAAAGAAGTATATTATGACTGACCTCCAAGGACAGTCAGTGGGATCTCAGTGTTTTCTTTGGGGACAATGTTGATGTAGTTTTACATTTTATGATGTAATGTAAAACTTATGAATGTATCTAGTACTTCCAAGGCTACTAAACTAATCGGTCTTTCGAGACTTGATCTTTTATGATCTTGAAAATGATATGTAATAATGCATCGACTCTGGGCTTCTGTGGTCGGGGTGTTACAGTTGGTATCAGAGGACGTTTAGTAAACCTTGGAAACTAGATAAACCCTAATTAGATCACATAGTGCTAAGATTTAGTTTGAGAATTAGTATAGAATAACTTCCTATAATTATGTTATTGTATATATTTTGTGCGTTTTCAAATCAATAAATCCATGTCTCGATACGAGCAGGTAGAGGCGGCCCTGGAACATATGTACCTAGGGTTAAAACCCGAAAACACCGCTTTCAGCTAGACTCGAACGGGAACTGGTGCACAACAACAGGCCTTGCTGCACTCTTGGTTACACCACTCCTAGGGGATATGCTTTGGATAATTAAAATTTTCTTTACAAACCAATTTGAAGTATTTTTATATAAGATGATAATAAATGACCTTGGTTAATACTAAAGTGTTTTTAATAAATAATATGGTGTCATGCTATTCTCTAAATTATTTTATGACTACTGTTACTCACACAATGCTTTATGGTTTTAGTCAATGGCTGGATTCCAAGGAAGTCATAGTAACTTTGAGAATGATGTACAAGGTGGGAACGGTGGTGGAAATGAGCAACAAAATGGAATGTTGATAGGTGTAAAAGATATAGTGTTCATGCCAAATCAATTTTCCAAAAATATAATCAACAAAATACATATTACCCAACTCCCAGACTCAACAAAGAAGATAAAGGTGATGAATGATAAGAGCTCCAGCAGTGGAGACCATGGAGAAAAGAATCCACAATTTCCATCATGCAAGAAATGTAGAAGGAGACACCCAGGAAAGTGTCTCAATGGAACAAAGAAATGCTTTACGTGCGGGAAAGAAGGACATAAAGTAAAGAATTTATGAGAAAAAATGAAGAGTACTATGGAAGAAAATAAAAATGGTCCCAAGAATCCATTTACAATCATTTTCTGTAAATGTAGGGGACCTGGCCATTACCCGAGTGAAATCCCTATTTTATAGGATATTTTCTTGGTCAAAGAAGAAGCTATGTAGAAATAAATGGTTGGATAAATATTTAAAAGAATTAGTGCTCCTTGTTGATGGTATTACTTTGGAATAATTTTCTCTTGTATTGGTAACCCGGAAGATTGCTATGTGAGAATGATATTTGAGGAAGACTTATCTTTTATCTTGTGGATATAGTTATAAATAACCATTTGGTTTTATATGGTCATTGTGTTTGAGGAAATTACATGTTATTAGATTTTGGGATGAAAATGAAAGTTATGAGATAAAATTTGTGGTTAAATTATTTTATGGTTATTTTGAAGAATTTATCTCATTTTGGTAATGTTATAAATTATAGTTTTTGAAAAAGGACAACACGTAGACCGTGTGACAACCCATTGCATCGGATAAAGCTGTAGGAATCGAACCTAGAACCAAAGTGCGATTAGGATTTATCGCCTACCACTGGACCACATGATGTCCCTGGTAAGTGTGACAAATTAGTTTTAGTTACATGATTTTATTGATCAATAATAAGTTGATTTGCGATTTTATGTCTTATCAAATGAATACCCTTAGTATAAGAAAATGATTTGGCGATTAAGTGATAAATGTTATTTTGGAAGATGTTCGCTTTCTTGGGAACACTATATTCCTAAGGAAAAAAGAATACTATGGGATTTCGTTTGAGGAGTAATGGTGGATTTTTATCTATGTTTATATTGTGGATTAATAATGATTTGGGTTATTTATGGAAATGATTAACCTATAATAGAGAATATGTGTTTTGGTTAATTACTTTTATGTATGTGACTTCAATAGTGGTTGATGTCATTTGAAGATACAATTTAACATGGAAGACTATATAAACAAATTCTTCAATGTTTTGGGTTTCAATATTAGTTTGGATTATATTGAAGGATTTTAAGGACAATTGTTTATTGAATGCTATTTATTTATCTTTGGGGTATTGTTGGTTTAATTTTAGAAATTAATATTAGGTTTTCTTTCTCTAATGGAATATCCTTTTGGGGGGTCATCAGATCTTATACTAACCGTTTTGGTTTTGATTAATCTCTAAAGACAAGGTAAATATATAGTTTATCCTTCGTGGATCATGTGATTCTATAAGAAGATTATTCTATCTCTTCTAGTGTGACCAAGTCTTCTTGAATACTCATAGTTTTAAAATAAGTTAGTAGTAGAGATTTATTAAAGAATGAAACATTACTTAAAAAGTAATTATATCTCTTTATGTTCTTAGTCGATCTGAGAAACGAATTCATCATCTTTATGTAATGTAACTTAAAACAAAATAAATGTTGTTCATTTACTTTTCCTATTGGGAAACTAATGACCGTTTGTCCCATCACAAGTTTGTGGTTTTTTTGTTGTTAACTTTATCCTGATCATGTTTTCTATCCCTCTCCATTAGAACTTGACACTTATTTTATCATCTGTATCCATGTTTTTCTACATGAAATCCTAGCATAGGTTATCTCAGGTGACCTTTGTACTTCTCTTTCTTTCTTTTTGAGTGATAGTTTTATTGAGTCTTTTTCCGATATGAGACTTTCCATTATATTCCCAATCCCAATTTTAAAAATTCCGAGGATTCAATTTATTAAAGTAGGGTAGAATGTAATACCCCATGCTTCCACGGTATGTTTCTCTTTTAATAATACAGTAGTGTGGGTTGTACGCAACTTCGAGTTCTAACACACCACAACCAATCAAACTAGTTGTTATCAATAGTAATACCCACATTTTGAAATTATATAAATTTTATCTTTTAAAATGGACTTCATTTTTTGATTCGTAATATCGAAATTATCCTAGGGTGAAATTTTGGTATTTTTCTGAAAACTTTCAATTGTTGATGAATAGTGAAAAACACTGAGTTATAGTTTAAAACCGATTTTTTATTTAAATAATTATTTATTTTATTTAATATTTTAGGTCAAAATAGATACATAATACCAATATATGTTCAATGTAATTCATTGTAGTCAGTTTATAATAATTTTAGATATAAAAAAAAGTTAATGAACTTTTCACCGCCTTTTACCCATCTCCCAAGAGAATTTGAAAATTCACATAAAACATAATTTTACTGCTTCTGTAAGTGGAATTTTGAAAATCTGAGAGACACAGTTAATATCCATCAGTAAAATGTGGTTCAATAAGATAAAAATAATTTTTGGTGAATAGTAACTTTTTACTTTTATTTACCACGGTTTAATGTAAATAGGATAATTAAGGGTAAAAATGATATTTTTATTACCCTAACACATGTCCTAATTCTATTGGAGAAGTATAATTCGAACAAAAACAACCATAGGAATAAAATTTGAACTTCTTTGGTCCACTTGAATTAGATTATGACATTTATTATTATTTAATCCAAAGAAGAGTTAAAAGAGATAAAATCAAAGTTAAATAACAAAAACATTTTTAATATAGGGTTATATATAATATAAATTCTATTATAAATATTAATTAGAAAGATGAACATATTTCCTACATAATGAGATTTTATTTATAATTTTTAGAACTTAAATAATTTAATTTATTTTTGACACAATGGTGATGCAGTAATTACCTAATTAATAAAATACTAAAATAATTTGTATTATAAATATTAAAATAAATGTAATTTGAGACTTTTAATGAATTACAAGAATTTTATAGGTTACTATGACATGTTAGGGTCAATTAAATGAACTAGTTTTGAAGTAATAATGCTATTTTAAATTTTTCAAAAAACAAAACACCAAATAGTGTCAAAATTGACATAAAAGAGTTTTTAAAACAAATATTATATTATTAATTGATATTCAATTCCTAAAAATATTAGGTTCGGCCAAGATACTTATATAATGATATTTTTATCATTAATGGACCTCTTGGCGGTCTCTTGGATGTTTATAGTATGTTTATTAACTATATAATATAAAAATACAAAGAGACATGGTAAATGTGAAACTAATTAACTAAGAGATAAAACTAAACGATAAGGTTAATATAGTGAAACAAAACTATATCAAAACCTATTGGTTGGGTAATTTTAGACCCATACCCACCTTATCCTCGAAATAAGTCACTTTGGAGCCAATATTAACTGAATATTAATTTATTATAAAATAATATTTGACGTTTTTCCTAAGGTGCCCCTCACCCCTCTTATAAAAGGGAACTCCCCTTTCTCTCAAATTCATACCTTCAATGCATTTTGGTTCAGTGAAACCCTGCTCAAATATTCTCTCAACATACCTCAATCCATACTTGAGGCCTTAGAGTGATCAAAAATCCCACCTAAGGAGCCCTTTTGATCAAAGCAAAAGGAAGAACCCGAAGAAGAGGTAATGTTTTCACCACCCTCTTTCAAGTTCCCTTCTTCTTCCACATATTATTTTATGTTTATTTCCATTATAAAATAATAACTCTAGTATATTATATATAATGTGATGTTATTATAAATATGGTACAACCATATTCACTATTATATCCATCCTTTGAATGACATGTCACCATACGTGCGTACGTACGACCAACCGTCTCCACGTCGTGGTGTAATTGTTATTCAATGCATTATTATTTGGATGGGTATAACAATGATTTGTAATTCATATAAAAAATAAATATAACATGATAATGATTCTGTATATATGATATACCTTCCAATTATATATTATTTTAATATCAAAAGAATGATATTGTCGCTCGTGCGTACGTACAGATTACCGTCTCCACGAACGCGATGAGATTCATTCCCCATCATATCCATTGAAGACTAAATTTCATTTGATGATCAAAATTAATGTTTATAAACATGATATAATTCGTGATATTAATAATATACATCCCATCCATAACAAATATTGCTCACATAACAAATAATATAAAGGAAAATGAATCCGTTAACACCCAAAACGACGATAATACTATGATATTATTAACAAATAAATTTTAAAAGATAATATATTATATCATCTTAATGTATATAATTCTTGAATAATTCAATAAAAATTATTTCACCATTATACAAGAGGTTAACCTACCATCTACCAAGTAAAAAGTACAAAGTAAGTTGTTTCTTATCTCACTTTTAATTCCGTGAGATTTCCATTGTTCACCACTTATTTATTGCATGTGGGGTGTGTACTACCCATGATTGTATTCATTGTGTAATATAATTTAATTTATGGATATTTACATCATCTTTGTATTATCCTTCTTTCATGGGTGTCTGTTTCGTATGTTACCAAATCGATAAGGGAATTTGAAAATTCAATTTCCACTCATTTGGCTTTACGCATACTTCATTGATTATTTTACTCCATGATTATGTGTGGAATATCTATTTATTTGCTTATGTCATAATTTCCACTCCCCTTACTATGGATATACTTTTGATACACATAATCTCTCCATTTATAAATTCTCAAGTCATCGATATGAACTTGATAAGATTAATTTTAACTCAATCTCCATTTATTGAGTTAAATATCTAATTCATTAGTGTTGTTTTTACCATAATATGTCTGAATGTCCTTTGATTGTTTTAAAATGAATATCCAATCATATTGATTATATTTATATTTTTTAGACATAATTATGTTGTTGATTTATCTTTTACTTAAGGATATGGCCTTTATAAGAGATTTCATCTCAATTTACATTCCATTGAGGATCCTTTGTTGTTATACACCAAATCAGTTTTATATGGTGTATATAATGTACTTTGACAAAGAATATCATGAATCCAATTATTCTCATGATATTACAACGTTTTGATTACCTCAATTATTTGTATTCAAGTGTCTCTGTTTTGGTTAGGAACTCTAACTAAATTATCATTTTATAATGTTTTAAAGATTTATTATTCTAAATCATTCTCATTGATGTCAATGTTTTAAAAATGGTTTTAAGGATTTATTTATATGGAAATTAATGTTTTCAAATAAAAATTCATTTTGAATGTTTCAAAGTGGTATGAGACACTTTGATTAAAAAATCTATTTTAAATGGATTCTTGACAAATAGTGTGACTTTTAAATGTTTTCAAGAAGAAGAGGGATGTTTCTATAAATAGTTTGATGATTATTTTAATCTATTTCAATATCCTTCATTATTCTCGATTGAGGTTAATCTGATACAATACAATCTTTCATATTTGTATTGAATGAATTATGTTTGAATGTGGATGTGCAATTTATATACCATTCATGGTTTGTGGTTAAAGTATTGACATTTCGTAAGCTAATTTTAATATAAATGTTTATGTTATTTTTCAAAATTTTCATACGAGGAATTAATTGGACTTTGTAAGTGATGGGTGGAGCCCGCTATAGCTCCTCGATGCATCGGTAGGTCTCATGAGACAAACTAGTGTCTTGGAACAAGGCCTTGACAAAATATTATTTGTAGTCTTAGCACAAGGCCTTGACAATGTGGTTATGATAGTCTAGAATTATGCATTCCATTATTATGAAAGTGGTTATTGATATTTCATGTGATTATTCGACTAGTAGAATATCCATGTGAGTAATTAAATGGAATTATTTCATTTTATCTTTGCCATATTATGCTGAAGTTCTTATTTAAAAGGCTTTTGTTTTCGTTATACATTGCCTTAAATGTTTATTCTTATTTATTAGAGTTTCCGCTATATTGTTATACTTACTGAGCTTCTGATCTCACCCCTTTCTATGTTTTATTTTTCCAGGATGCAAAGAAGTATATTAAGACTGACCTCCAGGTATAGTCAATGGGATCTCAGTGTTTTCTATGGATACAATGTTGTTATTGTTTTCCATTTTATGATTTAATGTAAACCTTATAAATGTATCTAGTACTTCCAAAGATACTAAAATAATCAGTCTTTCGAGATTTGGTCTTTTATTATCATTCCAATGATACGTAATAATGAACTGACTCTAGGATTATGGGGTCGGGGTGTTACATTTCAACATGCTTTGAGTACTGAATTAAATTTCAGCACGACCTATCACCCCCAAACTGATGGCCAGTTTGAAAGGACTACTCAGATGCTTGAAAATATGCTAAGAGCATGATATCTAGAATTCAAAGGTGTATGTGACCAACATCTCCCATTGGTTGAGTTCTCATACAAAAATATCATCCACTCGAGTATTCAGATGGCTCCTTATAAAGAATAGTATGGAAAGAGATTTAGAACTCCAACCTGTTGGGATGAAGTTGGAGAAAGAAAGATGCATGGACCCGATCTTGTGAAAAAGATGATAGTGAAGGTTCATGTCATCCAGAAACACATCAACGCTTCTCAGAGTCAGAGAAAGAGTTATGCTGACAACCATTAAAGGGACTTGGGGTTGACGTTGGAGATAAATTCTTCCTTCAAATATCACTAGGGAAGAGATTCATGCGGTTTGGAAAGAAAGGAATGCTAAGATCAAGGTATATTGGCCACATTGAGATCCCTGAAAGCATAGGAGTCGTAGCCTATCAGCTTGAACTTCCACTGAATTTGGCTCAAGTTCATGATGTGTTTCACATATCACCCCTGAAAAAGTACATATCGGACCTCTCACATGTACTAAACTCAGAGGTGGTACAGTTGGAAGATGATCTATCTTATGAGGAAAAGTCAGTAGAGATTCTGGACCGAAGAGATAAGGTTTTACGCAACAATAAAACCCACCTTGTCAATGTGTTGTGGAAGAACCGTAAGTTTTAAGAAGATACTTGTGAACATGTAGAGGTGATGAAGGAGAAGTACGATCACCTATTTGTGTAAATTGAAATTTCGAGGGAAAAGTTTTATAAGGGGGGAAGAATGTAATGACCCAAAGTTTTTCACTGGAAATTCCCTTATTATAAATATGTCATAAAATCACATGAAAACACAACATAATGAACTACTAAGTTCTAAGTGAACTTTAAACATTAGTTTGTCACTTCTGTATTGGGAATTTTGAAAATCTGACATACACGGTTGTGTTCAAGATGAATTTTGGAGTCTAATAAAACAAAAATAATTTTTGGTGAATAGTAACCAACCCTTATGAATAGTAACATACCCTTATGAATAGTGATATATACTAATTAATAGTAACCTTACATATGATAGTATAAATATAATATTCAAGTGAAAGCATGCTGTAACTATATTAGAATAAGTAAATGAATGTTTTAAAACTGGTTTTTTTATAATATATTATGATATAAATTTAATATTAAATTAATTATATTTAGAAAATAATTTTTCAGAAATGGAATTCATCTTTAGATTCTAAATGTCAAAAAATGTTTGGGGTAATGTTTTGTGATTTTTCAGAAATACTAGAATTTTTGGTGAATAGTAAAATACATTAATTTACCGTATAAATACATTATAATTTAAACTCACTATTCATGACATCACAAATGATGTAAGCACCCAAATATAGAACTCAATGCCCTCTTAACTATTCTTGGTCATTTAAGACTCACCATTCCATGTCTTATGTGAAATTAATAAACTAATGAATTTTATATTAAAGAAACCCCTCTCCCCTCAACTATAAATACCACTCTTCACACCCTCATTTTCTCACACCTCTCATGCTGGAATACATGCCTATAATCTTCCCAAAGATCTTCCCTATCCCCTCCCCATGTCCAAGAGCTTCTGATCTCATCAAAAGACAAATCTTAAGCCCCTTAAGGATGATCTCAAGAGGAGGCTTCAAGAGGTAATTTCTCTCCCTCTTCTCCTTTAATTCCCGTTCAATTTCTAGTTCTTTTCTTATTCTCTACCCACCTATCATTGTCTAAATGGTATGGTAACTCTAGTAACATACATATACTATAATTTTATGATACTAATGGTATATTATATCATCCAACCAACTTTCTCCTCTTCTTTTCATTTTGTTAAAAAGATCTTTGTTTGTGAGGTGTTAATTTATCACCTTCAAGAACGACATGTCTTCTTCATCCATTTCTACCTTCAGATCTGGTCATGAAACCATTTTTATGGTTGAACCTGAATATGTTATATGTATTATTTCCTATTTAAAGTTCTGGAACGAAATTATGTACATATTACAAAGTGAGAAATTAAAACAAGTAATTTGTGATCGAAAAACCGCCCAAATTAACCCAAACAATCATCATTTAGTATTTTTCTAATGATTCATCAAAAAGGTATATAATATAATTAATTATAAAATAATTTTAAATTCTATAATTTCATTAATAACATGTAATATCAGTTATGTATTTTTTCCCTTGTTCTACCTAAATTTTCAATTAAGAATACCAGTTGACCACTCAAGAAGAGCATAAAAACGAACATTCTCGAACGACGTTTTTAAAGCCTATAACTCATCAAAAGGCCCATAAAATGACATAATGAAACCAAAATGAACCCTATTATGCTAAAAAAGGTCTTGGAGTTTATAATTAATGAATATAATGTCATTATACAAGACATTAAAGAGAATGAAGCATTCAGATACAACGTAAGCGGAAATTATCGAACCCAAATTTCATCCTTTCGGTTCTCCCTCTTTCACTCCATTTTTGATAGGGTTACTCCTAAAAATTCAATTTTTTATCATTTTATTTTCTTTTCTGGGATATAAATATTTACCACTATTTTTTATTTCAAACAAATTTATTCCAAAAGAACTCTTCTTTTAATAACTCACCTCTTACATCTCATTAAAGGTTGATGGTTCTTCTATCAAGAATGTTCTTACCTCCTGGTATTGGGAACCCAATGTTTATGAATGTGTTCTTAAGAGATTAAACCCATTCCTTTCCATGGTCCAGTTATGTTCATTATTGAAATATTTTCTATGTGGAATGCATGATAATAATAATATTATGATGTGACGGGTGCGCCCTGAATTCTAAAGCGCAATATGAATGTTTCAATGTGACGGGTGTGCGCGAAATTAATAGAAATCCATGAATCTTTTTTTAAGTAGATATTTGAAATTAGGCTTTAAAAAACAACTTTTCTACTTCAATGTTCTGAATTTCAAGAAACTGTCATCTAAAATTGTGTTTAGTATGTTATTAGGAGTCTGATGAAACCAACTTGTTTTTTGTGAATAATAACATACCCTTATGAATAGTAATATGATCCTAATGAATAATAAATTTTATTATTATTTTATGTTCTTATGGATAGAATATAATAACATCTTGGTTAATTTTTCATTTCCATAAAGAAGTAGTTGTACAATTAGAACTGTTATTTTTTTAATTAAGTATGGTTTTTTAAAAAAATTAAATTAATAATATTTAAAAAATTATTTTTCAAAAAAGGAATTCATTTTTGAATTCTACACATTGAAAAATGTCTCGGTTAAATTTATGGGATTTTTCTGAAATTTGAGAATTTTTGATGAATAGTAAAATATGATAAAATAAGATAATTGTTATAAACTAGATTTACTGCATCATAGGTGATGCAAGGATGATGTAATCCCACATGGTTTGAACTCAAATTCCATTATTACTATTTTGGGTCACATTAATTATTAATATTCATAGTCTTGAGCAAAAATATTATATTAATGATTAAAATAATGAAAAATACCCCCTCTTCTACACTGTAAATACCACCCGCACTCCCCTCTTCCTCCCACGCCTATCAAGCCTTGAGCATTGACTAATTTCTTCCAAATTCCCTCCCCAATATTATTCCCCACATCCTAGAGCATATTTTTTCACTAGAATACCAAAACCAAATACTTTAAGGAGGATCTCAAGGAGAAAAATCAAGAGGTAAACATCCTCTTTTATTTTCTTTCTTTCCATTCGTTTAATGTTATTCTCTTTCATTACCTTTGGATTATGATGAGATATTTCAGTAAATATAACCTCTTACTGACCATATTATTTATGAATTCTGATATATCCCCTTACTCTCATCAAACTATTTTTATGAAATTTTAAGAGACGTCGTTAGGCTGACGAATTTTCGTGAGAAATTTATCAAGTTTTCTTTTATTTTATGATTCCTTTATTTTCTTCTTCTTTCCTCAGATCCTCCTAACCAAGAGGAATGAAAGCTCCAGAATCTTGTATATTATGTATTATCTCATGTACATGGATAATTCATCATCATTATTTGTCTCCTCCCCCACTTATTCAAGGAATTAAAATATTGTCTGTGATGTGTCGAATTACCGACATCGTGGATGATGTGATTTCAATTTTCATTAATTCCTTCAAGTCTAGTAATCAAAACATTTTTATGATTGAATCAGGTTATAATATATGTTTCATGATTTACCGATGGTTCTGGAATTCTTTTGTAATCATTGTTCTAATTTATAAGACAAAATGAGGTTGTTATTATCAAAGAACCACTAAAATAATCTAAATGAACATCATTAATGTTCTAACTTCTGAATCATCTTCATTTATGAATTCAAAATGATAAATGGAATAATTTATGTTACTGGATATATGTAAATACTGCTCAATTCAAATTATGGAGTTTCACTTCCAATCGACAAGAATGTCTACCATGAACGTAACATAGAAACATGCAAAGAATTCACCCAAAAACAGTGCAAGGGGAAAATACTAACAATTAATGGGTGAAATTATTTCATGAAATGATCATATAAGATGTTATAAACATGAAAATGTTTCTATAAAATTTTAATAACACTATTTTAACCATTATAAAAGACTTTTGAACAAGTTTGAAGTAAGACAAAACCGAGTTAACAGAATTCTTAACCCGATTTCCATTCTTTAGGTTAACCTTCTACTTCATTATTTATGTTCTATTTAAATTATTTGTGTGATGGTTTCTGTTTATATTATGTTTTATTTTGTGTATTTACTGTATATATACATACTCCATCCACTCTATTATGTATCTCTTCAATTTTATGATATTTATAAGGGGATTTTCTTTAAAAATCCACTTTTCAAATTCGGTTTTTAGAAACTCCAAAGTAATGTTTTTATGAAATTATTCATGTTGTATGATTATTTTTTGGTTCTTGGTAATTATTTTTGATGAAGTGTGGGACCTATATATCCCTCTAATGCATTGGGTATGAGTATGTTGGAGGTTGGCTGTATGGTTACTCCAAGTGTAACTGCGATGGTTACAGAAAGTAAGGTATCAGGGAGGGTTATAGATTATAAGTTAGCCAAGAATGGTAACAAGATTATATAAGTAATGCCCCAAGAAACCTTTAGGATTATATTTATATTCTCATGTGTTTTTTGGATCTTTTTAAATATCATTTTACAAAAAGTACATATATATGGGTGACAAGAATGTCTTTTTAAAATGATTTCACATGTTATGAGTATTCATGGACTAATGTGATCTTTCCTTCTTTCCATACCTTGTTGAGATTTTGTGCTCATCCAAAGTTTTTAAATGACTTTTCACCGGTTAATGGATGTGTAATACAAGGGAGGAATCCATGTTAAATGTTGGAGAATTGTCAGGGAGTCTTGTTTTATGTTTTAATGTTTTATATTTTGAAAAAATGGAAGCTGTTTTTATGGTATCCACTCTGTAATACTATTTAATTTCATGAATATATTGTAATAATTATCTAATTCTCAAAACGTGAAAAGATCTTCAATGTAAAAGGAAGTGTTTTCTTTACTAAATACAAGATTATGTATGTAATAAGGTCGGGTCCTTATTGTAACATCACATGTAAGTAATGAATAATATATATTCTTATCTATGTCTACTCATGAATTATATAGTGTCTTAGAGGCTTAAAATGAGAATAAATCCAATCTTAAGCATGGAATACACTAATATTTTTAAAAGATTGGTTTACTTCCTTTTGATGGAAAACCATTTTTAAATCAAACTTTTGACAATTTTATAAGCTCTAATTTTCAGAATAAACATATTATTTATTATTGGGACATTGAAATTTACATTGGATAATTTTTTGGCAATTTTCTGACAATGTTCATTATTTAATGAATAGTGAAAAATACTGCATTTTACATCAAAACTGATTTTTCATCTAATTTAATTATATGGTTAGATTATCTTTTTAATTTTTATTAAAGATTAATTAGAATATTTTTTTACCATTTAATACAATGGTGGTCATTATGATTAATTTCACTTTGGAATTGGGCATAAACAGGTGCCAAAATTTTCATAGATATTGTTTCTAAAAAACCTGCTATTTGTTTTTACAACGAGAATTATTTTTAAATTAATTATTGCAATTTCTATGTATGGAATTTCGAAAAATGGATTACATATTTGGAATCAGAAGGTCCAAATTATGTAATCAATACTCTTTTATTTTTGGACATTATGAATAGTAATGTCAGTAATTATCTTTAATTATCTTGATTAATTAGTAATCGGGTAGTTAAGGATAATAAAATAATATCATAATAATAAAAAATGACACCAACATTTGTCCTAATTCTACTGGTTGTGTCATGGAGAACCATGGTATTCCTTGTTCCAAACTTGGGGACCCCATGGAATCACTTTTGTGTGATAATGACATTTTATCTTTTTATTTTTAAAGAAAGTTAAATATAACCAAGAATGTATCACCTGCATAAAACATTTTTTATTTTCTCTAAATAAATGATCTTTTGGAATATAAATAGTAATTGTAAATATAAAAATATTTCCTACATCATAGTATTTTTTTTATAATTTTTAGACATTAAATAAATTAAATTATTTATGACATCATGATGATGCAGCGATTACCTCATTAATAAACGATTTAAATAAAATGAAAAGATAATGTAAAATCTAGGAATTACACTTGTAAAAGACCTATTGGATGAGGATATTTCTAACCCTTATCACTTTATCCTCGAAATATATCAACGTTTTACCTTTTAAATCTGAAACATATTTTAAAATAAAGTAACATTTCTTTACTTTCCAAGAGTGCCCCTCCTCTCCTCTTATAAAAGGCCCCCACCTCTACCTCCTTAACCACAATTCTCAAGCCTTTGGCTCGGCCAATACCTACTCATTTCATCTCTCCACATCCCTCTCTTCACCCTAGAATACTTAACTTAGGCAGAAAGCTCTTCAAGAAACCATTTTGGTCAAACCAAGAGGCGTAACCTGATTCAAAGGTAAAGTCTTCTCTAATGCTATTTTGTTTTATTTTGCTTCTCCAACACCCGAAACTCTTTTTATTCATTTATTTTGTACCAACAAAAGTATATTACATATACTAGGATGTTGTTATAAGAATGATTCTAGCTACACATACACACACCTACATCTAATGGTCAAAGAACATACTGTTTCTATGGATGGAAAATTTCTGCCTCACGAAACGATGATTGTTCAATATTCTTATAACACCTTCAAAGGTGTCCATTAAGATGTAACTTTATTTATATATGATATATAATATGCTTTTTTTTCTTTAATCTTATGTATTTTTCATTTATGGAATACCTTTATGGCTTCCATTATGGGTATACGCGATATCTTTATTTCAGGAAGTGCAGACTACCGCCCCCTCAAAGTGATTTGATTCATTAATTCCATATGTGGGATGTATAAAGGATGGAATTAATGATATATATATGACATTATACTGTAATTATAATGTACCTTTATATGATTATGATTCCATTCCATAAAATATGAAATATAAATGAAAGTAGCGTTCATGCGTACGTACGCCTTACCGTCTCCATGAACGGTGAATTTCATTTATTACGTCTAAATGTAATGTAATATTGTAAATGAATGTATATACTGGATATATATGACATATATGATATCTAAATCATGAATATAATTCGGGATATACTGGATATTTTACCACATGAACAACTTGTAATTATAAAGAGTTTATTTTTGAATCAAGTACCAATGTTGGACAAAAATGACCATTATTAACGAAACTAATTACATAGTGTTCATAATAATGTAATAAGTGATATAAAAGGAATAATGAACTTGAAAAAGTTTCTTAAGAAAGTATAGATTAACTCAAGTTTATTATTCAGGACGTTAAAGAACGATCGAGTCAAGTCGGACCTGAGGTAAGGGACTTCATCACATTCTCCTTTCATTGAGGAATATTATGTTTTATACACAACTTTATTTTATACAGTGTATACACCCCTTTGACTTTTAATTTTACTCAAAAGGAATCTTTTTTATACGAAGCCTTTACTAAACAACAAAATGGAATGTTTTTTTGTCGTATGTATGCGGCGACAATGACTTCTCTGCCGCTGTGACCATTATTTGAGTTCCGGCTTCCTCTACAAGCCATAACTTTTTTTTAATGAAAAATAAATACCATGTTTTACATTTATATTAATTTTGTATTGAAAATGTTTTTGATAATGTTTTTATTATATCAATGTGTTATTGATATCTTGTTATTGAAATGTGGAAATGTTATGTTTCCTTTATGCATGTTTTATGTGATACGATTATGTTATAGTTCTTGGGCATTGTTTTTGATGATGGGTGGTTCCATGATAAACTAAGGGCGGGTGAGCTCGATATAGCTCTCCAATTCATTGGGTAACGCGATGGGGTTAAAATCTAAGGTTTCTCCGAAGAGATTTAGGGAATATACTATAATGGGTATTCCAAATGTAACCATGAGGGTTACTCCCTACGTAAGAATGTTATGAATGCCTCAAGTTACCTTTATGTCTTATGATTTCTATGATTTATTCATGATTTGATGAGGTACGTTAAAATGCTTATGTTTTATGAGTAATGTATGATTTCATACACAGACTAATGTTTTCATTTCGTACTTTTATATCCCTTACTGAGATTTTTATGCTCATCCCATGTTTTTGAAATGTTTTTCACAGGTCAAGGGAATGGTACATGATGTGATGATAGGGTCAAGGAAGTGTCATGAAAGAATCCATGTTTTGTTTTAAACATGTTTCTGTTGATGGGAAAAAAAGAATACTATCATTAATTTAACCACTTTGTTTAAATGTGGAATGTAATTCATGTTTTATGATCTAATTCTCTAAAACTCTAAACCTGAAAATATCCTCAATGTGTATTCTTGAAGTAACTCAAGATTAAGTAATGTTTAAGGTTGGGGCCTTATAGTTGGTATCAGAGGTCGGTTTAGATAACTTTAGGAGTTAGAATGCTTTTAAATAATTATCCAAAAATATTTTTTTTGGTCAAATTTAAATGATATAGCATTTGAAGATTACCATGTTGCTTCATCTAAGATATGTTTGTTCAGAATGGTTTTCCACAGAGAAAACAGGGAAGTAGTGCAAGGAAGCCATACAGAAGGAAATGACCTTCCGAATTAGCATCCTGAGATGGTTGGAATTGGAAATGAACAGTTTGTTGCATTAATGGCGCAGTTGACTCAAGCGATATATGGTGGTGGTATCCATGCACGAGATCAGCCAGATCAACCGCAGAGGAATATGTCAGTGGTGGAACATTTCATGAGGCAACATCCCCCATCATTCAGAGGATCATCTGACCCTATGCTAGATTAAGGGTGGATTGAAGCACTAGATATGATTTTCGATGTCATGGGGGTGTTCAGACAATCAAAAGGTTAGTATTACTATTTACCGTTTGGAGGGTAAATCAGATTAGTGGTGGTCGGTGGTTAAAAATATCAGGGACGCTTATGTGATTGATTCTCTCAACTGGGATGAATTCAAAGGTATGATTCTTGAGAAGTATTTTCCTAAGGCTGTTCGACTTAGGATGGAAAAACAATTCCTGGAATTGAGGCAAGAGGAAGACTCAATGGCTTCCTATGAAGAAAGGTTCACTCGATTGGCAAGGTATGCTCCAATTTTTATCCGAGACCTTGATAGTAAAATCAATCGTTTTTACTCAGGATTAAAGACAAAATATCGAAGGGCTTTAGATTATCGCGAGTTCAAGAGTTATGAAAGGATTGTTCGATGTGATGAGAAGGTGGAAATGGAGTTTTCCAATGGTCAAGTGTTCTATAACAACCAGCAGAAGAAGAGATCGAGGTGGCATGAGAACGGAAATAATTCTTCAAAAAGGTCTGGCGGTAAGAAAACTAAGTTTCCAGTTTGTGATAAATGTGGTAAAAGTCATGCTGGGGAATGTCTTTTGAATTCTAGAAAGTGCTACAGATGTGGTAAGATGGGACATAAGGCTCGTGATTGCACTGAAAAATATCAGGGCGGTGGTAAGACCAAATTTGATTTACAGTTACTGAAATGTTTTATGTGCAATGAGATGGGTCACTATGTAAATGAGTGTCTGACAAAGAGCTCGAGTGATGGGAAGAATTTAGACTACAATCAGAAAGGGGTGGTGAAATCCATTGCAACTACTTCAGTAGATATCGGGCCATCAAATGTAGTTGTATCAGGTACATTGTTTGTTTTTTCAGATTATGCTAGTGTGTTGTTTGATTCGGGGTCTACACATTCTTTCATCTATGAAAACTTTTATAGTAAAATGGTAATACCATCTCAATAAATAACTCCTAAACTTGTGGTAAAAACCCCCGGGGGAAATGTTGATTCAAAAAAGAATTTATAAGAATCTTCCTATCCTTATCCGTGGAAAGAACCTACTTCCAAACCTTATTGTTTTACCTCTAGTAGAGTTTGATGTTATCCTGGGTATAGATTGGATCTCTATTTACCATGCTAAGATTGACTGTAGAGCTAAAGAAGTTTCTTTTCAGAATGAATTTCAGTTTGTGTACAAGAATGAACCCTTACTGTTGATAACATATCAAGAGGCTGAGAAACTTGTAAAATATGGAATTGAATGTTACCTTGCACATATCTTTGAAAACAAGTGAACTGTTTAGATTAATGATGTGCCAGTGGTAAATGAGTATCTGGATGTTTTTCCTGATGATTTCCTGGAATAATACCAGATCAGGAAGTTGAGTTTACTGTTGACTTAGTTCCTGATGCTAATCCAATTTCAAAAACCCCTTATCGAATGGCTCAAACTGAACTTTTAGAGTTGAAGGAGAAATTTCACGATTTATTAGAGAAAGGTTTCATTCGACCTAGCACATCACCATGAGTTGATCCTGTTTTATTTGTTAAAAAAAGATGGTTCAATGAGATTTTTCATTGATTATATATCCTTGAATAAAATCACTGTTAAGAACAAATATCATTTGCCTCATATCGATGATTTGTTTGATTAGCTCCAGGGAGCTCAGTTTTTTTCAAATATTAACCTGAGATCGGGGTACCATCATTTGAAGGTAAAGGAAGCAGATATTCTAAAGACCACGTTTCGAACAAGATATGGCCATTATGAATTTTTAGTAATGCCTTTTGGGTTAACCAATGCACCTGATGTATTCATAGACCTTATGAATAGAATTTTTCATGAGTTCTTGGATAAGTTTGTGGTTGTTTTAATTTATGATATTTCACTGTTTTCTAAAAGTAAAGAGGAGAATGAAAGACATTTATGGGTTATTTTGAAAACCTTAAAAGAAAATAAATTGTATGGTGAATTCAGTAAGTGTGACATTTGGTTGCAACAAATTTTTTTCCTTGGTCACATTGTTTCTAAAGATGGGATAACTGTTGATCCTGCAAAAACAAAGGTTGTTCAACAATGGCCAAGACTTACAAATGTAACTGAGATTCGTAGCTTCCTTGGTTTGGCAAGATATTATCAAAGGTTTGTTAGAAATTTTTCATTGTCATCTCGTCCAATGACTAAGATAACTCGTAAGGGTGTTAAGTTTATCTGGACAAAAGAATGTGATGATTTTTTTCTGGAACTGAAAATAAGATTGGTGAATGCTCTAGGTTTGGAACTACCTTCCAGGAATGGTGATTTTGTTATCTAAAGTGATGGTTCATTGAGAGGACTTGGTTTCGTCCTAATGTTGAATGATCAGGTAATTCCTTATGCTTCATGACAGTTGAAAACTCATGAGGTAAATTACCCTACACATGATTTGGAATTAGCTGCTGTTGTTTTCGCTTTAAAAATTTGGAGCCATCATTTGTATGGAGTAAAGTGTGAAATATATACCAATCAGAAAAGTTTAAAGTATATATTCACTCAGAAAGAATTGAACATGAGATAGAGGATATGGATAGAATTAATTAAGGATTATGATTGTACAATTCATTACCATTCAGGAAAAGCAAATAATGTTTCTGATTCTTTGAGTCGAAAAAGTAAGTATTCATTAACAATGTTGTGTTTGGAACGTGATAATTTGGTTAAGGATTTGATGACATTTGGCCTAGAAGTTGTTGGTGCAGGATTTCCTTCTGTTTTGTTTCAGGTATCAGTGAAATCTTCTCTATCAGACAGAATTAAGCAAGCACAGAAGCAAGACAGCGAGTTGCAGAAAAAGGTAGAGCTAGTTCGGAAGGGTAAGTTTCCTGAATTCTACATCGATAATGATTGTGTTTTGATATTTGGGAAGAGATTGATTGTGCCTTGTGATTCACAGTTGATAAGAGGGTTGTTATATGAATCTTATAGTTCTCCGTTTTCAGTTCATCCAGGCTTTACTAAGATGTATAGAGATCTTCGGGAGTATTACTGGTGGGACGGAATGAATAGGTATATTGCTGATTTTACTATGAAGTGTTTGAATTGTCAACAGGTAAAAGCAGAGTGGCAGTTACCAAAAGGGATGTATCAGCCTTTACCAGTACCAGAGTGGAAATGGGAGAATATATCCATGGACTTCGTTGTGGTATTGCCAAAGAAACCTTGAGGTAATAATGTATTCTGGGTTATTGTTGATCGCTTGACTAAATCTGCTCATTTCTTTGTTATACGAGATACTTTTTCCCTAGATCAGCTTTCCCTTTTGTATCTTAAATAGATTGTCAGGTTACAGGGAGTTCCTCTCTCCATTGTATCTGATCCTGATCCTAGGTTTACTTCTAACTTTTGTAAATGCCTTCAGAAGTCATTGGGTACTGAATTAAATTTTAGTATAGCTTTTCATCCTAAATCAGATGGGAAGTCAGAATGAACAATTCAGACTTTGGAGGATATGCTACGTTCTTCTTCGATTGATTATCAGGGAAGTTGGGACCAACATCTTTCATTGGTTGAGTTTTCTTATAATAACAGTTTTCATTCTAGTATACAGATGGCACCATTTTAGGCATTATATGGGAAACAGCATCGATCTCCAGCTTTCTGGGATGAAGTTGGTGAAAGGAAGTTGATGGGACCAGAATTGGTAGAAGAGTTTTCAGAAAAAGTTCAGCTAATACAAAAACACATGAGAACAGCTCAGATCAGGAAGAAGAGTTATGCGGACAACAGGAGGAAGGATCTCTCTTTTGAGGTAGGTGATCATTTTTTTCTCAAAGTTTCACCATGAAAAAGTGTGATGCGATTTGGTAAGAAAGTAAAGCTGAGTCCAAGGTTCATTGGACCATATTAAATTATGGAGAGAGTTGGATCAGTTTCATACTGAGTGGCTTTACGTCCGAGTTTATCTCAGGTAGACAATGTTTTTCATGTTTCAATGTTAAGGAAGTACATGCCAGATCCATCTCATGTTTTGAGTCCAGAGGTAGTTCAGCTGGAAGAGAATCTATCTTATGAGGAACAACTAGTCCAGATTCTTGACCAAAGGGATCAAGTGTTGTGGAATAAGGTGATTCATCAAGTAAATTTTTTGTGAAAAAACCACATGAATGAAGTGGCAACATGGGAATCTGAAAATGCAATGAGGGATAAATACCCCCACTTATTCGATAAGTAAATAAATTGCGGGGACACAATTTTCTAAAGGTGGAAGGATGTAACATCCCAAAAAATTAATGATTAATATATGTTATTATCTATGTCTATTCATGAATTACATAGTGTTTTAGAGGCTTAAAATGAGAATAAATCCAATCTTAAGCATGGAATACACTAATATTTTTAAAAGATTGTTTTACTACCTTTTGATGGAAAACCATTTTTAAATCAAACTGTTGAAAATTTTATAAGCTCTAATTTTCAAAATAAACATATTCTTTATGATTGGGACATTGAAATTTACATTGGATAATTTTTTGGTAATTTTATGACAATGTTCATTTTTTATTGAATAGTGAAAAATACTATATTTTACATCAAAACTGCTTTTTCATATAATTTAATTATACGGATAGATTATCTTTTTAATTGGTATTAAAGTTTAATTAGAATATTTTTTTACCATTTAATCCAATGGTGGTCATTATGATTAATTTCACTTTGGAATTGGGCATAAACAGGTGCCAAACTTTTCATAGATATTGTTTCTAAAAAACCCGCTATTTGTTTTGACAACGGGAATTAATTTTAAATTAATTATTGCAATTTATGTGTTTGTAATTTCATAAAATGGATTACATATTTGAAATCATAAGGTCCAAATTATTTAATCAAGACTATTTTGTTTTTTGACATTATGAATAGTAACGACGGTAATTATCTTTAATTATCTTGATTAATTAGTAATCTGGTAGTTAAGGATAATAAAATAATATTATAATAATAAAAAATGACCCCAAAATGTGTCCAAATGCTACTGGTTTTTTCATGGATGACCATGGGATGCCTGGTGCCAAACATGGGGACCCCATGGAATCACTTTTGTGTGATAATGACTTTTTATATTTTTATTTTTAAAGAAAGTTAAATATAACAAAGAATGTATCACCCGAGTAAAACATTTTTAATTTTGAATACATAAATGATATTTTGGACTATAAATATTAATTGAAAAGATAAAAATATTTCCTGCATCATAGTATTTTTTTTACGATTTTTAGACATTAAATAAATGAAATTAATTATGACATCATGATGATGCAGCGATTACTTCATTAATAAACGATTTAAATAAAATGAAAATATAATCTAAAATCTAATACTTACAATTGTAAAATACCTATTTCATGAGTATATTTAGAAACCTTATCACCATATCCTAGAAATATCTCAATGTGGGACCTTTTAAATCTCAAACTCCTTTTAAAATAAAGTAACATTCCTTTACTTTCCAAGAGTGCCCCTCCTCTCCTCTTATAAAAGGCCCCCACCTCTACCTCCTTACCCACACTTCTCAAGCATTTGGATTGGAAAATACCTACTAATTTCATCACTCCACATCCCTCTCCTCACCCAAGAATCCGTAACTTAGGCAGAAAGCTCTTCAGGAAATCAATTTGGTTCAAACCAAGAGGAGTTACCCGATTCAAAGGTAAAGTCTTCTCTTATGCTCTTTTGTTTTATTTTTCTTCTCCAACCCCCTAAACACTTTTTATTCATTTCTTTTGTAACAATACCAGTATATTCCATATACTAAGATGTTGGTATAATAAGGATTCGAGGTACACTTACACACACCTACATCTAATGGTTAAAGAACATACTGTTTCTGTGGATGGCGAATTTCGGCCTCACGAAACGATGATTGTTCAATATTCATATAACACCTTCAAAGGTGGCCATTAAGATGTGACTATATTTATATATGATATATAATATGTTTATGGTTTCCTTAATCTTCTGTATTTTTCATTTATGGCATACCTTTATGGCTTCCATTATTGGTATACACGATATCTTCATTTTAGGAAGTGCGGACTACCGCCCCCTCAAAGTGATTTGATTATTTAATTCCATATGTGGGTTGTATAAAGGATGGAATTAAGGAATTATATATGATATTATACTGGAATTATAATATAGCTTTATTTCATTATGATTACATTCAATAAAATATGAAATAGAAATAAAAGTAGAGTTCATGCGTACGTATGGCTTGTCGTCTCCATGAATGGTACATTTCATTTCTTACCTCTAAATGTTATGTAATATTTTATATGCATGTATATAATGGATATATATGACATATATAATATCTAAATCATGAATATAATTCTGTATATGATGGATATTTTACCACATGAACAACTTGTAATTATAAAGAGTTTATTTTTGACTCAAGTACCAATGATCGACAAAACGACCATTATTAATGTAAATAATTACATAGTGTTCATAACATGGTAATAAGTGATATAAAATTTATAATGAACATGAAAAAGGTTCTTAATCAAGTAGAAATTAACGCAAGTTTATTAATCAGGATGTTAAAGAACGATCGAGTCAAGTCAGACCCGAGGTAAGGGACTTTGTCTCAATCTCCTTTCATTGAGGCATATTATGTTTTATACACAACTTTATTTTACACGGTGTATAATCCCCTTTGACTTTTATGTTTACTCAAAATGAATCTTTTTTATACGAAGCGTTTACTAAATGACAAAAGGGAATGTTTTTTTTTCGTACGTATGCGGCGACAAAGACTACTCTGTCGCCGTGACCATTATTTGAGCTTCGGCTTCCTCTACAAGCCATAATTTTTTTTAATGAAAAATAAATACCATGTTTTACTTTTCTTTTATTTTGGTATTGAAAATGGTTTTGATAATGTTTTTATTATATCAATGTGTTATTGATATCTTGTTATTGAAATGTGGAAATGTTATGTTTCCTTTATGCATGTTTTATGTGATACGATTATATTATTGTTCTTGGGCATTGTTTTTGAATACGGGTGGTTCTGTGATAAACTAAGGGTGGGTGATCCCGATATAGCTCTCCAATGCATTAGGTAACATGAAGGGGTTAAACGTTAATGTTTCTCCGAAGATATTTAGGGAATATATACTATGATGGGTATTCCAAATGTAACTATGAGGGTTACTCCCTACGTAAGAAGGTTATGAATGCCTCATGTTACCGTTATGTATTATGATTTCTATGATTTATTCATGATTTGATGAGGTATGTTAAAATGCTTATGTTTTATGAGTAAAGTATGATTTCATAATGGAATAATTTTTTCATTTCGAACTTTTATATACCTTACTATGCTTTTTATGCTCATCCCAAGTTTTTGAAATGTTTTTCACAGGTCAAGGGAAAGGTACATGATATGATGACAGGGTCAAGGAAGTGTAATGAAAGAATACATGTTTTGTTTTAAATATGTTTCTGTTGATGGGAAAAAATGAATACTATCTTTTATGTAACCACTTTGTTTACATGTGGAATGTAATGAATGATTTATGATCTTATTCTCTACAACTCTAAACCTGAAATGATCCTCAACGTGTATTCTTGAAGTAACTCAAGATTAAGCAATGTTTAAGGCTGGAGCCTTATAGTTGGTATCTGAGGATGGTTTAGATGACATTAGGGGTTATTGTGATGGTAATAGAATACCATAAATGATTTTCCCTCTATGGATAATTTGTTATAGAATTTAAATATTACTATGTTGCTTTATCTAAGACATGTTTTTTTAGAATGGTTGTCTGCAGAAGGAACATGGATGCTGAAGAGGAGAGGCACTGACAGAATGACATCCTTCTAGAACTACAGCCCAGAATGGTAGGGATTGTAACCGAGCAATTTGTGACAATAATGGAGCATCTAACGCAGACAATAAATGGTGGTGTCATCCATGCAAGAAAACCAATAGAGGTACCACAACAGAGCATGAAAGTAGTGGAACATTTTATGTGACAACATCTTCATGCATTCAATATATCTTCTGACCGAGTAGTAGCTGAAGGATGGATCAAATCCCTTGAAAAGATATTTGATGTTATGGGATGTTCAGAAAATAAAAAGGTAAGTATTTTCATTTATCATTTTTAAGGGGAAGCTGATTAGTGGTGGGAAATGGTAAGGAATATCAAGGGTAGAGTGGATTTTGATGCATTAGAGTGGGATGAATTTAAACGTATTTTCCTTGAAAAATATTTTCCGAAGGTGGTGAGACTTAGGGTGGAGAAGAAATTACATGAATTGAAACAGAAGGAGGAAGACTCAGTGGTTGTGTATGAAGTGAACTTCACTCGACTATCAAGGTATACTCCAAATCTTATTCTGGATCTTGATTGGAAAATCAACCATTTTTACTCAGGATTGAAGCCAAGGTATCGAAGGGAATTGGCCTCCCATGAATTCAAAAGTTATGACAAACTTTTCCAATGTGCTGAGAGGGTAGATATGGAGTATTCTGATGATAATGTGAATTTTGGAAACAAATAGAATAAGAGGTTCAGTTGGCAAGCAATAGGTAAGAATCAACCAAAGAAATCTAATGGTAAGAAAATCCAATTTCCAGTTTGTGAAAAGTGTGGCAAGAAACACCCTGTGGAATGTCTTATCAAAACTGGGAAGTGTCTTTAATGTGTTAAGTTTGGACATATGGCCCGAGATTTCAATGAAAATGATCCTAATACTAATCCTGAAAAGAAGACTATAATGTTTTTTAAATGTGGTGAGATGGGTCATTATGAAAATTCCAGCCCAAAGAGAGATCTGAATGATGCAAAAAATCCAGAATGCAAGCAGAAAGGTGTAGTGAGATCTTTTGTGACTACGTCAGCAGATGTCGGGCCATCCAAAAAAGTTGTATCAGGTACTTTTTTAGTTCACTCAGATGTTTCTAAAGTTTTGTTTGATACAGGGTCTTCACATTCCTTCATCTCTGAGAAATGTTCTGGTAAATTGGAAATTTTACCTCAACCAATGAGTCCCAAACTTGTTGTTAAAATACCAGGGGGAAATGGTATAGAAAAGAGGAATTATAAGAATATTTCTATTATGGTTTGTGGAAAGACTTCACTTGAAAACCTTGTTGTTCTACCCTTAGTCATGTTTGATGTTATTTTGGGAATGGACTGGATTTCTGACTATCATGCTAATATTGACTATAGAGCTAAAGAAGTTGTTTTTCAGAAAGTGTTTCAGTTTGTGTACAAGAATGAACCCATACAATTGACAACATATCAGGAATTTGAGAAACTACTGAAATATGGAAATGAAAGTTACCTTACTCAAATTGTTGAAAATAAGGGAACTATTCAAATTAATGATGTGCCAGTGGTAAATGAATACCTTGATGTTTTTCCTGATGAGTTACCCAGTGTTATACCTGATCGAGAAGTCGAATTAACAATTTACGTAGTTCCTCGTGCTAACCAAATTTCAAAACCCCCATATCATATGGATCTAATAGAACTTCTTGAATTGAAAAATTAGTTGCATGATTTTTCTTGACAAAGGCTTCATTTGTCCCAGTACTTCACCATGGGGATCCCCTGTTTTTTTGTTAAATAGAAAGATGGTTCCATGAGACTTTTCATTGATTATATTTCTTTGGATAAAATCACTGTTAAAAAAAGTATCATTTGCCTCATATCCATGACTTGTTTGATCAGCTCTAGGGAGCTCAATACTTTTCCAAGATTGACTTGGGATTCGGATACCATCAGTTGAAGGTGAAGGAGGATGAAATCCCAAAAATAGCCTTTCGTACTCGATATGGGCATTATGAATTTGTTGATATGCCATTTGGATTAACTAATGCACCTTTTGTATTCATGAATCTTATAAATAAAGTATTTCATGAGTTCCTGGATAAGTTTTTGGTTGTATTTATTGATGAAATTCTGGTATTTTATAAAAATAAAGAGGAGCCTGAAAAACATCTAAGGTTTGTTTTTCATACTTTAAAATAAAAGAAACTGTATGGAAAATTCAGCAAGTGTGATTTTTGGTTACAACAGATTTCTTTTCTTGGGAACATTATAAATAATGATGGAATAACAATTGATCCTACCAAAACAAAAGTAGTTGATGAATGGCCAAGACCCACAAATGTTACAGAGATTCATAGTTTTCTTGGGATAGTAGGTCATTACAAACAATTTGTTAATAACATTTCATGGTTATCTATCCCAATAACCAAGTTAACACAAAAAGGGGTTAAATTTGTTTGGAAATAGGAATGTGATGTTTGTTTTCAGTAACTGAATAAGAGATTGGTGAATGCTACAGTTTTGGCCTTACCTTTCCGAAATGGCAAGTTTTTCATCTACCTTGATTCTTCATTGAAGGGACATGGTTGTGTTTTGAGGCAGAATGATCAGGTAATTTCCTATTCTTTGATACAACTTAAACATCTTGAGCTAAATTATCCCACCCATGATTTGGAATTGGCAGCTGTGTTTTTTTCTTTGAAAATTAGGAACCATCATTTATACAGATCCAAACGTCAAATATATACTGACAATAAAAGTCTGAAGTATATATTCACTCAGAAGTAATTAAACATGAGGCAGAGAAGATGGATTGGACTTATAATGAATTATTATTACACGATCAATTACCAACCTAGAAAAGAAAACAAAGTGGTGGATGCCTTGAGTCGGAAAAATCATGCATCATTAACCATGTTATGTTTGGAACATGATCCCTTGATTAAGGATTTGATGAATTTTGGATTAGAAGTTATTGGTGAAGGGAATACATCTGTTTCGTTTTAGGCTTTAGTGCAGTCTTCATTGTCAGACAGAATTAAGCAAGCACAAAAGGAAGACCGAGAGCTACAGAAAAAGGTAGAATTGGTTAAAATTGATAAGTTTCTAGAATTTAACCATGACAAAGATTGTGTTTTGAGATTTACAAAAAAGGTTGTGTCTACCTAGTGATTCTCAGTTGAATAAAGATTTGTTGTGGGAAGATCATAGATCTCCATTTTCTGTTCATCCTGGCGGTATTAATATGTATAGAGAGCTTCGATAGTATTATTGGTGGGATGGAATGAAAAGAGATATTGCTGATTTTACCATGAAATTTTTTACATGTCCGCAGGTTATAGAAAAGCGGCAGTTACCGAAGGGGATACTTCATCCTTTTCCAGTTCCAGATTGGAAATGGGAGAATGTATCTATGGACTTTGTGGTGGGACTACCAAGGACTTCTCGAGGTAATAATCTGATTTGGGTTATTGTTGATCGACTGACAAAGTCTGCACATTTTATTTCTATTTTAGATAGAATGTCTTTGGATCATAATTCTTGATTGTACTTCAAGGAGATTTTCAGGTTACATGGAGTTCCTCTTTCCATTGTATCTTATCAGGATCCCAGGTTCACATATAAATTTTGGAAGGGACTTCAGAAGTCGTTGGGAATAGAGTTAAATTTCAGTACAACTTTTCATCCTCAATCAAGTGGGAAGTTATAACAAATGATTAAGACTTTGGAGGATATTCTTTGATCTTGTTCAATGGACTTCTAGGTAAGTTGGGATCAACATCTTTCTTTAGTTGAGTTTTCTTATAATAAGAATTTTCATTCCAGTATTCAGATGGCACCATTTGAGGCCTTGTATGGGAAGTGGTGTCGGACTCCAGCGTTTTGGGATGAAGTCAGTGAACGAATGTTTATAGGGATAGAATTTATAGAAGAAGTGGCTGAGAAAGTGAGGATGATCCAGCAGCACATGAGGACAACTCAGAGCAGGTAGAAAATTTATGCAGTTAACAGAAGGAAAGACATCTTTTTCGAGGTAGGTGACCACGTTTTCTTAAAATATCTCCTAGGAAAAGTGAGATGCATTTTGGTAAGAAAGGGAAGGTAAGTCCACGATTCATCAGTCCTATTGAAATCTTGGATAAAGTTGGAACAATTGAATACAACATAGCTTTGCCTCCAATTTTGTTTCAGGTACACAATGTTTTCTTTGTGTTGTTATTGAGAAAGTATGTGCCCGATTCATCACATGTCTTGAGCCCAGAAGTAGTTCAACTAGAAGAGAACCTTTCTTATGAAGAGAATCCAGTTTAAATTCTTGATCGGAGGGAATAGGTATTGTGGAATAAGGTAATCTACCAGGTAAAGGTTCTGTGGATAAACCACATGGTTGAAGAAGCTACATGGGAGTATGAAAATGCTATGAGGGAAAAGTACCCTTAGTTGTTTAATAAGTAAATAAAATTGCAAGGACGCAATTTCAAGATGGTGGGGATAATGTAACACCCCAAGTTTTTATAAAATTAAATAGAAATGCATGGAACATTGTTTTAAATAGATATTTTTAATTATCCTTTAAAACACAACTTTTCTACTTCTATGTTCTGAATATCAAGAAACATTCATCTACAATTGTGTTTAGTATGTTATTTGGAGTCTGAGGAAACTAACTTGTTTTTTTGTGAATAGTAACATACTCTTATGAATAGTATTATGAATAGTAATATGAACCTAACAAATAGTAAATTTTATTATAATTTTATTTTCTTATGGATAGAAGATAATAACATCTTGGTTAATTTTTCATTGTGATAATGAAGTAGTTGTAGAATTAGAAATGTTAATTTTTGAATTAAGTGTGCTTTTATTTAAAAAATAAAATAATAATATTTAAAAAATATTTTTCAAAAATGGACTTCATTTTTGAATTCTACACATCAAAAAATTTCTAGGTTAAATTTTTGGGATTTTTCTGAATCTCATGAATTTTTTATGAATAATAAAATATGATAAATGCTAAATACTTAATTTACTGTATCATAGGTGATGAAAGGATGATGTAATCCCACTTGGTTCAAACAAACATTCCATTATTACTATTTGGGGTCACAATAATTAATATTTTTCGTAGTCTTGAGCAAAAATATTATAATAATGATTAAAATAATGAACAATACCCCCTCTCCTCCATTATAAATACCACCCTCACTCCGCTCTTCCTCCCACACCTCTCAAGCCTTGAGAATTGACTAATTTCAACCAAATTCTATCCCCAATCTTCTTCCACCCATCCTAGAGAATCTGGTTTCACCAAAAGACCAAAACCAAATCCCTTAAGGTGAATCTCAAGGAGAAGAGATCAAGAGGTAAACATCCTCTTTTATTTTCTTTCTTTCCTTTCATTTAATGTCACTCTCTTCCATTACCTTTCACTTATGATGGGATATTTCATTAAATATAACCCCTTACTACCCATATTATTAATGAATGATTATATACCCCCTTCCTCTCATCAAACTATTTTTATGAAATTTTAAGATACATCGTTAGGCTGCCGAATTTTCGTGAGAAATTTATCTAGTTTTATTTTATTTTAGGATTCATTTATTTTCATCTTATTTCTTCTCCTACTCTTAACCAAGAGGCATGAAAGATCCAAAATCTTGTATATTATGGACGCTCTCATGTACATGTAAAATATATCATCATTATTTTTCTCCTCCCCCACTTTTTCAAGGAATTATAATATTGTCCGTGATGTGTCGAATTACCGACATCGTGGATGATGTGATTTAAATTTGAATTAATTCCTTCATTTCAGGTAATAAAACCATTGTTATTATTGAAACAAGTTATAATATATGTGTTATGACTCACCAATGGGTCTGAAATTTTTGTGTACTCATGTTTCTAATTTATAAGACAAAACGAGGTTGTTATTATCAAAGAACCACTAAAATAATTAAACAAACATCATTAATATTCTAACTTATGAATCATCCTCATTTAAGAATTCAAAATGATAAATTGAATAGTTTATGTCACTGTATATATGTATATACTACTCAATTCCAATTCTGGAGTATCACTTCCAATCGACAAGAATGTCCACCATGAACGAATCATAGAAATCATGTAAAGAATTCATGCAAAACACTTCAAGGGGAAAAATACTAACAATTGAATGGTGAAATGATGTTATAAGATGATCATATAAGATGTTATAAACATGAAAATGTTTCTGTAAAATATTAATAACACTCTTTTAACCATTATACAGGAGGTTTAAACAATTTTGAAGTAAGACAAATACGAGGTAATGGAATTCTTAACCCGATTTCAATTCTTTGCGTTAACCTTGTACTTCATTATTTATGTTCTATTTAAATTGTTTGTGTGATGGGTTATGTTTATATTATGTTTTATTATGTGTTTTTATATTATATATACATACAACATCCACTCTATTAGTTCTATCTTCAATTTTATGATATTTATAAGGTCTTTTATTTAAAAATACTCTTTTTAAATTAGGTTTTAAGAAATTCCAAAGTAATGTTTTTATGAAATTATTCATGTAGTATGATTATATTTCAGTTCTTGGAAATTATTTATGATTAATGGTGGGACCTATACCTACCTCCAATTCATTGGGTATGAGTAAGTTGGAGGTTAGTCGTACGGTTACACCAACTGTAACTATGATGGTTACACAAAGTAAGGTAGTCATGATGGTTATAGATTATAAGGTAGCCAAGAATGGTTACAAGATTATGTATGTAATGCCCCAAGATACCTTTATGATTATATTTATATTCTTCATGTTTTTTTTGGATCTTGTTTAAATCTCATGTTACAATGAGTAAGTATATATGGGTGACAAGAATGTCTTGTGAAAATGCTTTCACATGTTATGAGTATTCATGGACTAATGTGATATTTCCTTCTTTCCATCCCTTACTGAGATTTTGTGCTCATCCCATGTTTTTAAATGATTTTTCACAGGTTAATGGATGTTTAATACAATGAAGGAATCCATGTTAAATGTTGATTAACTGTCAAGGAGATTTTTTTTTATGTTTTAATGTTTTATATTTTGAAAAAAATGGAAACTGTTTTTATGGTATCCACTCTGTAATACTATGTAATGTCATGAATGTATTGTCCTAATTCTCTAAATCTCTAAACTTTAAAAGATCTTAAATGTAAAAGTAAGTGTTGTATTATCTAAATTCAATATTATGTATGTAATAAGGTCAGGTCCTTATAAAACAGCACTCCAATGCATTGGGTAAAGTGATGAATCTCATAAGTAAATGAGAAATGATGTGGAAAAGATTCTAGCTTTGTTCAAAATTATGTGTGGTTGTTAACCACTAAGACATGATGTTTCATTTTATGCATTTCAACACTTCTAGTCTTTTATTTATGATTCCTATTATGTTCATGATCTTTTCCCCAGGTAATGATTATGCTCACCCCATGCTATATTGTTCTTATCTATCCTCTTACTGGCTCACCACTTTATATATATATATCCTAATGTGGCTACATATACTAAAGATAGGTCAAGTGCCAATAAGAATCTAGAGAAGAAGAAATTAAATAAATTTTTATTCTTGATGATGTAATTTCTATGTACAGTCCTAGTTTACACAAGACACTAAACCTTTAGATCCTATATTTGTAATACTATTATATTGTTATCTAAAAATAATGTAATATTTATTTAAGAAAAGTTTGGGTCTCTATATACTAATATAGTTCAAATTTTCCATCCAAATGATAATCATCCAAACTGACATTTTCATTATCCCGGTAATGAAGAATAGAAAATAAATTTTTAGTGGTACTGATCCACTACAATGAAACCAGTGGATCAATAAAACCACAAAAAAGGTGGGTGTTGCCTTCTGAAGGACTCAATATAATTTTGTTCCCCCTATACTCATTTGTAAGTTCAACATGATTTATCGATTGAGAATTTTGTGTGAGCATAATAATGAGTTTTTTTATTTCAAATCACAATGTGTTTGGTTTCTCAAGAGTAAAATCATTTAATTTTCTATCTCAGTGAAAATTATCATGGTTCCTTAAGGTTACATCCATTTACTAAAACCAAAAGCCATAGTGTAGAAAATAATCATCATATTGGAGAACTAAAACATCATAAAAACAAACAAATAGGAGGTATAAATGAGGACACATTCATTTAAATCTATGAAAACTAGGGCTTAAACTTGTTTAGTCATATTCATTATTAAAATCCATCATGATTTTTTGTCATGATTTTATGTATTTACAAAACAAATCCCAGAGTAGTGTGTCACATTTATATCATCAGGTGTCTAAAAAGAAATGTTGATTTTTTATAATATAGAAAAAAAGGATAATGAGGGTCATCTCACATGATGAGTGATGTAGTCAATTCAATCATAAATTCTATTAATCATAATCAAAATCTTATTATTTTTATTTTTATTTATGGAAAAAATCAATTTTGTGGTTTTGGGTTCCCAAAAATAAATTAAATAAAATAAAATAACAATAACCTGGCATGAATATTCAAAAATAATGAAATTAGGGGAGAATGTTCTTGATAATTGGGTTTCCTAAATGGTTTCATTGATTATTAATTATTTTTTAAATCAAATTTGAAAATACATTTACATCATAAATGAATTTCTACAATCTATCATTAGTTGTTCTTCTACCATCATAGGAAACCAGTTCAGTGCAACAAAAGTTTACCTCTGTCGGTTTGTAGTAGGAATGAATTCAAGAAACATGTTGTCGTGGAAGATCAACACTCTTATGCATTTCAATATCATCATCCACAAAATTAATCATATCACAAAATAATTTAATGCCTAATAATTAAAAACACCATGAATCCTTTCAGAGGGCCAATCCTCAGGTTAGTTACTTAAAATTGATATGCTAATGGAGATCACAATGAGACGAGATAGGAGAGTGGGAATGAGCATAGGGTTGGAAGAGGAAGGGGGTTGAAGAAGAAATTGGAAAATACTGGACTAAAAATATTCATATGTGTTACATTACAAAAGTTATTTAAAATAAAAGGAAAATAAAAACCCAAGAAGCAGTATTCCGATAGAGAATCACAGTTATATATCATTAAGAAAATATATTTTTCTCCTCAACCATTGATATTTATATATAGGTCAAAAATCACTCTTGGTGCCATTAACTATGTTAATAAATTGGTATATGTGTTCTTGAGTTATCAAAGAGTTATGTCTAACATTAATTTACATCAAAAATATTTTTTGGGTCTTTCTCGATAATTTCACATCATATGAGTTTTACACGATGTGTAAAGTGTGGGGCCAAACATCTCATGGCATGTTGTATGGGTTGAATTTTTTTCAAGGTGACTTAAGGTTGTTTCATGGGAATCACATTTTTCAAATTATATTCAGGTCTTGTAATGTATAGGGATGAATCCATTTATGGATTGCTTCTTGTCTTAGATTCATGTAATGTATCCCTTATAGTAGAACATTGTGAATGTTACTTGTGACATGAGTTATTGTTTCTATAAGGAATAACTCCAAATATGACAATTTATTCTGTTTTATCTTTGTTCTTGGGTCATAACCTATTATTTACTCTAATATTCCTTAATTCTAACATAAAAAATATGTATTCCTTCCATACCACTTCACAACAAGTCATGAAGTGTCTACAACATAATATAATAATCTCCTTTTGTTCATTTTTTTGTTCAATCCTTTTATACTACCTCAAAAAATAAAAATAAAAAATACCAATATAATTAATTATTTGAATTTCATAAAAATTGTATTTTAAATTTAAATCAACATGACAAATATGAATCTTTTGGAGTGTAAAAATAGGTATGCAGAAAGGCCCATTGTCATGCACTAGGTAATGATTGAGTCCAACTCAACACACCCATTTCAGAGTTATAAACTGTTGGTAAAACTTCTTTAGATCCACATTCAGTTTTATTGTCTAGAAATTGATTTAATTTCTCTAAAAATACTCTCTATATACTCCAAAACATTTCCATGATATTTTATTTTACTTAGACGTATCCTTATTGTTCTCACTAATGTTTTCTCATCCTAGTTACCAATAGATTAAATAAAACTTTCTCTGATTCCATGTTTTGTGACCTAAACTGCTCATTAATTTATATTACACATTAATATATTAATATTCATTACCTAACATAATGATCCATTCTAGAATCATATAGGTATTGTACCTTTAGAAGTTGGATACCCAAATAAATATTTTATAGGTGAAATAAAAAATCTCCCACTAAGTCCTTTATAACTAAAACCCTTCATAGACATATATTACATAATATTTTTATTATTAAAAATGGTAATGTAAACATAATAAAGGTTGAGATCATATGATAAGTAATGGTAAAAAGGTAGATATCAACATAACATGATCATAATGGTATAATAATAATAAAATAACATTTAAAAACCACACCCTACATATAATAAATAATAATCCTGATTCATAGAATAAATTATGGTAGATAATAAAACATGAATAAAAATGGAATCAAATAACATAATCCATGTGATTATAATATTGGGAAGATAAATAGATTTTTTTCATGTACATAATCATATAAAGTAATTTCCTTAATAGTGAAGGATCATTTCGAAAACTAACATAGTGGAATGGGTTCACTACCTAAAAAATTGTAGTAGTCGAGGTTCACTCTCGAGACCATCATAGTGGAAAAATACCATTACTAAACTAGGTGGACTCTCCATTCTAGTCATTATTTTAAGATGATATAAAAATCTTTACTTGATTCATTTTAGGAAGATTTAGGTCCAATCCATTATTAGATATAATGTAACCACCATCCATGGTTATAAAATAACCACTATCCTTGATTATAAAATAACCACTATCACATAATTAAAACGAAAAATAAGTATGTCAAAAGATCATAAAACATTCATCATATCTTAACCCTAGAAGAAGTGGGCATCATGAACATTTCATTATAGCATAACCCATGGGAAACGAATAGGTTTCATAAATTTATTTTCATTATAAACATTAAACATATAGTGAATGAATAAGGATAATATCATAGGATCATATCCCAAGTAAAACATATGTAACATGGGCGGTTATAATCATAGATAAAAATTAATTTTGAAAAATAAATTGAAACATTTCGTAAGGAAAAAAAACTTTTTAGATTGAAATAATTTATTTGAAATATGAAAACTTTCAAAATTTGGAAGAAATAATTCTCTTTAGAAATAACACTAAAAATTTGTAAACAGATCTTTAGAAAATTTATTGTTCATGACAGTGAAAAATATTATCCATTCCATACACATTAAAATAATGATTCCTCTCTCATTTTCAGTAAAAGTCAAAAGTACCTCCGTTAGAAAGTGAAAATAAATTTCCTATAAAAATATTTGTTAAAAATGATAAAACCTGGGGAAAATGTATTTAAAAATCGTTGTATAATAGTAATAACATTATTTAAAATGGTTGTAGAGAACATGGACATGGAATAAATATAATGTTTGACCAAATAGACAAATAATGTATTTTTTTTATTCAAAACATTATTTTGGAATATTGAGTATATAAACTGAGGAAAATATAATAAAAGAATATATTTTAATTAAATAACCATATTAGAATAAATTTCATGATCATATTGACATATAGATCAAAATATTTCATCGTCAAAAAAAATCATAAACATTACTAATAAAAAATGATCTTATAATATAAAACCTCTAAAAATTTGGTAAAATTGGAATAAGAATCCTCATTAAAGAATAATCATTGAATTAAAATTTTAATATTATGAAAATAAAGAAATTCATGATATAACCTGTCAATGTGAAATTATACACACCATATGAAACAAACAAATGGTGAAAATGGAATATGTCTCTAAGAATTAAAAGAGAGTATATAAATCCCATACCATATATATAAAATTCATTGATACAGACTTCCACCTCTTATATAAAATATATAGGTTTATTATATATCTAATAAATGATTATACTAAAATAGAGGGGAATAGTTTCATAAAAACTCCTATCTTGTTTTAAATGGTTATTTTCATGGGTTAACCCACTGGGACACCACCTAGGATGGAAGTAAGCTTATTATAACACCCCAAAACCACCTATAATAGGTTGAGGTTATGGAATAAATTCCAGGTAGTCATGTTGCTATAATAGAAATTCATAGCATATATTACCTATATGAATGAATGTAATAATATCTTTGAAATAGTGCATATATATATAGGAATAAACAAAAAATATATAGTGTGTAACCCATTCATCCAATAACCATGATGAAAACATCAATGTATATCAATTTAATATAAATTAAAATAATGGAAAAAATACAATGTTTACCATAAAATGAAGTCTCAAC
Organism: Viscum album; assembly: GCA_963277665.1. Classification (NCBI taxonomy): domain Eukaryota; kingdom Viridiplantae; phylum Streptophyta; class Magnoliopsida; order Santalales; family Viscaceae; genus Viscum; species Viscum album. Next base: position 413,217,521 of record OY728130.1, read on the forward strand.
CTAACAACCACTAGAAAATGGAAATTAATGAAGAGAGACTTACTTAGAATCAATAAGAAATAATTTAAAACATGGAAATTACGTTAGAGTATAAATATTCTTCTTTAAATTCACCTCCAATATTCCATTCTCTTTTGTAATACATGATATACATTAGAAAAGTATTTGTAGGGGTGAGTATATACATACCTACTTGGATGCCTTAGAAACAAAGATGGGGAGTAAAAAATAATATTTAGCTCAACCAATAATGCTAGAGGGAAAAGAAAACACAACATTAGATTTGATCAAATAATCCCATGTTAAGAGAGAAATGGGGTCTCCATCATCCATTCAATATGAGAACAAAGAGTCTTCGTATATCTCTAAAGGTCCTATTTATCAGCCAAGTACCATGCAGAACCTCTTGAGAAATAGGTTGGAGGGAATGAACCTCACTATAATGTATGACAGCTAAGGGAGGACTATATCATACTTAAGAATATGGTGTAACCTCTCAATATTGAGTATGGAGGCCTCATACCTCACCACTATATAGAACATTCAAGGAATAACTCCTCTAATGGCGGACCTTTCCATCACGGGTAGTCAATGACAAGGAGTACACTACTTAGATAGAGCACCCAAACCCACTGTAATGTCGAGCAGTTCCATCTCTACCTGCAATAAAGATATTGAGGAGCCACCACCAGGAGTGAGGATGGGGAGTACTGAACTTGGTAACACACCAAAGATCACACCCAATAATTCCCACCATATAAGCATCATAAGAAATATTATCCTACTAACATCACATTTCATTATATCTATGATGCTAAAATGAAATCCACCATTGTTTCCCATATAGAAAACTACCCAAGACAGTCTACTCATGGGCCCGAATCCTAGTCTATTAGATGAAACATATGAAAGTTATAATGTTTTGTAAATATAACACGATGTGTACATGAGGTCACATGACCTGTGAACTTGCCTATATGCCTAGGAATATATTTTTCAGGATTTGGATTTGGATCCAGCCGATGCTACATTCCATATTGATGGGGTCACACGACATATACATTCACCAAGGGCCTAGGCCATGTACACTCATACAAGGTTTAGCTATCAGTGTACATATACCTAGTGTTCCCCTCAGAAAACACGATGTGTATAACCACATAGGGTATTGGGCATTTTCCTTTAACACATGATTTAGCTACCCAGGTAGGATAGAAAAATATGTGGACCCACCAAAAGACATGGGATATTTAAATCAGTCTAAAAACCTAAATGTAGCAAGAACCATGATTCCTGGCATGAGTTATTCAAGATTCATGTCATGTATAAAAGATTTCACATAAATAAAAACATTTCTTCATGTAGATACCATATACACAATTTCCTCCACCTTACTCACCATTTGAAAATTCTAAATCTAATAAAAATAATGTATTCCATCTCTGATATTCATTTCTCAGACTTCAGTGGAAGGAAAACGGAAATCTAGTAACCCTATCAGAAATTATCAAGTCATCCACCATTATTAGAAATCCAAATCCATGAATATGTCACTTTTATATTGCAAAAACCATTATACATCCATAAAAAACTAATATCTAATTTATTCTCACATCCACCATGAATCCAATGGTTCAATTAATCTTGAATCTAGATCGAAAATGTCAAACCATGACCCTATGGGCCAATGAAAAAAAATATTAAACATAGTGGGGGGAATGAAAATAAACAAGGTGAAACCATATTTAGACAGTGAAGTTTTAAAAAATATTAAAAAAATAAGAACAAGGGTGAATACAATATAGAAAAAGAAGAATAAACCGGTTTAGTAACACCATTTACTATTCTAGGATCATGTGAAGAATGAAAAATGTCACAAATGTTAGAAGAATATAAATACGTTCATAGAAAATAAAACATGGGAGTAAATCATAAAAATAACAACCCCTATCTCAAGCTTCGATTGATTTTCAGAGAATAATGGGTTCATGATATTATATTTTGTGAGCTCCTAGAGATTTGATATGTGAGTTGATTCCATTGAAAATTGATCATTTCCCCATGATATATTGGCATAACTTTAAAATCTCTCATTTGTTGAAAACTAACCCCGGTAAACCTAACAAATTTCATGATATGAATCACAAAATTTCCTCAAGCGAACCTCCCCGAACACTAGATGTTGTTGATAGGTGGTGAGGGTCTAACCGATATAGTGGTGATAATACATAGTTTTTGTAGAGTGCAATATCATTGGAAATAAACAAAATAGGCACATGGATAAAAATTAGAGTTCACATAAGAAATAAAATGAAATATAGAAATCTATAATAAATGTAATGCATAAAAAATTCAAAAAGAATAAAAGCATGAAAAATTTACAATAAATGGTCGCCCACTGGGATGACCAACTACAAAAATTAAAAAATCTAAAAATTAATTACATCAGGATATAATACCCATTAAAATATAAGACCCTTGATTGGTCACTACAATGCTCAAGATACACCAGATCGATCCCAAGAATCCACACGAGTGGCTCTAATTGATCAAGGAACACTAGGTGTTGACTCTCTATACTACACAACCTATGTTTCAACCTAAATGTAGGCATTAAGTCTAGATTCACAACATGGTTCACATATCAGGGGTGAGAAATAAATATCAGCAGGACATCCCAATGGTGAACCTCTGATCTGTTTTCATAATAAGACAATGTACACATGATATGGACAAACTATCCAACGAATAAAAAAACTGGAATAAAATAAACAGAACACAAAAGGGTGTAAGAACATCAATGAAAATAATCAAACAAGGGACCTATCCGGACACTCGAGGTAAATCTACCACTTCTCTTTACCATGCCAAATGATTTACTACATGTGGATCACCCAACCCAACAACATTATCCACGTCTACCAAATCTATTAAGGAGATCCAAGATGTCTAAAAAATGTAATGAGTTTTAGAACCTTGTGCATAACCATTAGAATTCACACAATTAAGCACATATAATGGGATATAGGACTAAAATAACATGATCAGAACTAGAAAAGTAACATCTAGGTCAACATAATTAGGGAACATGCTAGTCTCAAAATTATTGTAGAAAAAATTAGGCCAGTTATGGATCTATGAATAGGTTTTATCCTTTTATAAACCCTAGAGTGTATAACATCCATGGGTAAGGAAGTAAAAAAATTATCTAAAACAAACAAAACTGGCTCCATGAGTTCTTCATCACCTCATGAACCTGAATCCACTCTATAGAAGGAGCATGCTCAACAAGACGGGGGATACACTCATCAGTATCTTCTATTAGGTTCATCATATATTATAACAAAAACTATCCAATAAAGGATATAAATAGACCAACACTATAGGAAAACACATGTCAATATTTTTCCAAGGGTATCCTCCTTAAAGAAATGTCCCAAGCATAAACTTCCTCAAACATCACAGCCAAAGTCCAGCAGAATGTGGTTGAGTCAATCTCTTGAGCCCACATTCTAAAAATCTAAACTAGAAACACTAAAAAATCTCGACCATCAGTGATTGGGGCATCTCATGATCCCCTGGATCTCCTCATATAGTAAATAACCACAACAATCTCTCCATGACCCACCATAGGGGAAAACTAAAAATCTTATCTCACATAGTCCATAGGGTTATAGTATAAAAATGCATTTAACTAAGGGCTTCGTTACTACACCCTATCTCTTAGTACAAACATAAATAAAGATGAGAACATGCTCAGGGTTTGTAGTAATAGTAGGACACCCTATGAGGTGTTCCTCTAGCTCATCCAAATGAATGGGCCATTCCCAATGTAAAAATATTCCAAAAGACACTTAGTGGCCTCCAACAGAAACTCAATCAACAACACACTTTAATGGGAAGACAGTGCACAAAATTACTATGATGGTGTTCAAAATAGTCCACATGACCACTTCTAAAGTTATACCTATGAATGGATCCTTACCAAAAAGATCCTGGCAAGAATCCCAACTAATAACTCATCCATAGGTACCAACATTCCCACAGGGATTCCAAAGAAACAACATGGTACTCATGCATCCTTAGTGACCAACCATGAAAACCATTGAACAAGTGATTAGTAACCATCCTTCTTGCGAATCCTCAAGAGTCCTTTAGACTCAATTAAATTACTCAATAACTCATTACCGTAACCAAAATCCCATTCCACTACCCAACCCCAAAGTCTCTAATAGAAATAATCCAAAAACACCGTATATTAATCTCAACTTATATAACCTTGATAAACAAGTCTTGAAATTCAGATATAAACCACGATATATTCAGATATTCTACTTTATCTCTCCTTCAAGGAACCATTTTAAATGAACATGATCAAAACTAGCCTGACATCTACAAGACCAAGCTAATGAATGATCTCAAAACACTCACCCATGACTAGTTTCTCACAACCTAACCCTCCGAAGGATTATAAAACAAAAAATCAATGAAATACACATATTAAACACTAATTGTACAACATAATTTCCAAAAAAACTTTATACATCTAAAGGATTCACCCATCATTATCTACAAATAAAACCACTCAAAATAGACTACTTAGAAGTCTAATTCTGGTTTTAGGGATAAAAACAGAATAAAAAAACCCAACGGTAGAAAACTTTTGTGGCATGTACCCCCAAAGGCCCTCTCTAGCCATGTTTTTCGAGCCACTCAACATGTACTTTACCAAATTACATGAGCTTTGGACCATGTAGATAGTGTAGATTCCCACATGGGTACGTATCCATATACCTCATCCCCACTCAACATGTTTAATTATAGACTACATAGCTTGTACTGACCATACAAGTCATGTACACTACACAGGGTTTTGAATAGTGTACCGGGACACGTACTCCCTCACAACCTGGCACACATGGTTTGACTGAGAATAGTACATGGCCACTGGTTATTTACCTCACACGAGTCTGGGCCATATACCCTACATGGAGATGTTAGTCTGGAACACTCTTAGTCTCCACTAAATAGAGTGTACCCCAAGTATATTGTGTATAATCTCAAAAACTACTAGTTTATGAAAAAAACAATAAATATTCCCCAAATCACATCTCATGTACAATGGTTTCCCCAAATGGAAAACTCCAGAATCACCCTACACCCCCTAATTTCTACCAAAAATCCATAGATTGACCCCTAAAGGGTAAAAAATAAATCAAACATGGATTTATAACATGAAAATGACTATACTATGAGGATTTATTATGAAAACATAAAAATGATCCAGCATTCATGTAAAAACAATATAATCCGAGAACTAGAACTACGCCATACACCCATCAAGCCCTAATCGACATTTGAATAAGCTACATAGATTGTAACTCCTATACTATACCCTTATTATTTCCCAATGAAACAATAAGATATATAATAAAAATGGATAATCATCATGTTTTTACATGATTAGAAAAGGGAAAAAGGAAAGAATAAAAAATAAAAAATAAAAAGGAAGAAAAAAGATGATGATTAATAAAAGAAAAAGGTCATAGCCTGACCCTGGTTCCCAATATAGTGTTTTCCTTCAGATTGAAAAAACCCCCCATTATAGAATCATCCATAGATACAAATTCTCAATCCAATGCTACATTTGAAAGTTATCACTGAATGAACATAAACAAATAAATTAATATTTAATTAATTAAATATTAAATATTCTGAAAAAATTGAATAGATCTAATTTACACCAAATACCAATCATAGGATAATAATACTATTTTAAGGCTAATAGTGTGGATGAAAAAATTATCTAGGATCATATTATAGTATAATTTTCTATTTTACACTTGAAAAAATTCTAGAAATAGGATATCTAATTTCCATTGAATTTCAAAACCCGTGATGATATATGGTGTCACAAACTCACCATAATAAATGATTAACTCCCCCAAGAAGACTTATAATTCAACTAGGATCCATGATCTCACCCCAAGATCAGGAACAAACAATTCTATCTTGACCAACAAATGATCGGTCTTACAGTGGCCAAAACTCTCTCTAAACATGCGATAAAATTCTCCATAACCAATTTGCTTCTCTCTACCATAAGAGTATCTTTATTATTTCCCCACTACCCAGGTGACAAACCACATGGCTTATTCTATGTACATAACTTAACATAAAGGATAGATGTTTCCAAACTACTCACACCTGAGTTATAAAATGAAAAATCAAAACAACCAATGCTCATTAGAGACCCACAATATAAAAAATATACATGATCCATAAACCAATTAAACGAGGCTCATGAGAACACAACATGACTCGTGATCACAATGAAAATTTTCAAATGAAACTAGGATATAGTTCCTAAAACCATTGACCTTTCTCCTAATGTAGGTTATTTCTAACAAACCATTTCACCCTTTCCACTACTCTTCAAAACCCATGCATCTCCCTTATACCAAGAACAATAATATGTCCACCCTATACTTATAAATTGATTCAAATCAAGAATATAGTAACCATGATCTCACCACGCTAACTAAGGCATGAATAGAAATGACCAGGGTCGGGAAACCAATGCAACCTACCCTCTCAATACATCCACTAGATAGGGATCAATCCTAGTGCACTACCTCTCAAACACTAGACATCCACATGAATGACAACATAATATAGAAATAATATATGAAAAAACCAACCGTGTAATAATATACATGGTTACTGATTCCATTAGTGATCACAGTAAGACAATCCCCAATACAAGATCCAACAGATAACACATTGAAATAACAAATTCCTCCTAAGAAACATGAAATTGGGACTTTAAAGGAACCACCACCTCATGGAAACTCATTCCCAATCTGAATATCCACCAAGAATCCTTTCCCTCATTGAGCCCCTAATATTGAACACATTGATCATTACCAACCCTTAAGAGTCTCCATGAATTACTCAATAAATGCTATGCTTCTTCGTCATCATTGACTATTTTCTCAAACGATCCATATAGTGTGTCATTAGAAGAAAATATATACGTGTGAGTAGAATTACACCAAAGATATAGATGTGGTACAACATGTTTGTCTTTGTAGACACTTTAACCAACATAACCTCCATCAATAGTAAAAATAGCATAGACAACATATTTCATGTGAATCCAACATACCGAGAATGATGTCTGGATAGTGACCTCATACCCACATGCAAATATCCAAAAACTATAATAAACCATAATTACACAAATCCAAATGCCTCACAATTGGTGATATAATGAAAAATTAAAAACTGAATCCAAGAATTGAAATCCCATGCCCCAGAAACCTACTATTATTAGAAAAGGTGTTTGTGAAACACAAGTATGATATCTATCACAAGTTCTGATAAAATATTAAACCTCCTATATTTAGACTCCCTTACTCAAAAAAACCAAACACATTTGAAACCACTTTGTAAAAAAACTGATTGGGATGACCTAACAAGTCACCTAATCTTGCATGCAATAAGGCCTCAAGCATGCCTCCTTGGATGCCATATGTTTTCTACTAGTTCTTAGGAGTACAATTACAATAAACAAACACTCACACCATAGGTTATCTACTAGTGAAAAAGGTCTAACTTGTATTGTGGGGAGACTATACGATCTAGTCAAAGTGAAATAATAGATGAAATTATAGAAAAACAAGGAAAAACATAGACTATACATAATAAATAAAATTAAAAAATAATGATATAATGAATGAAATTTAGCATACAGTATTAAAAACTAAAATAATAAAAAAACATACAAAATACAGTCTCCCAATGTGATGAAAACATTTAAAAATAGAAAAACTAAAAAATAAATACATATGAAAATACTACCAATATCGATTCAATCCACGTACCCAGTCTCTATGATGATCGAGTTACACCAAACTGGAATTGAGACTCTACACGAGTGACTCTTCTCAATCAAGAAACAATGACTCATGACCTGATCAAATCTACTACATATTCTCTAACCTTAATGTATACATCAAGTCTACATGCACACTGAGTTAAACATTTAGGGGTTCATAAATAAATCTCAATAGGACACCCGCAATGGTGAATCTATAATCATTTTTCTTAAAAAAAATGCATGCACAAATGATATGGACATCCAAGATAAATACTAATAACTTCTTTCATAAAATTAAAAAATGCATAAAAATGTTTAAAAAATATAAAAAATAAAATATCCTTATGAGGGTTACAACCTATAACTAATGGTAAATCTACCCATGTCATATCCCATATAAGAGGATTTACATCACGAGGCTCACCTAGCCACAGAAAAATAGGCATGTCTGCGAGATCTACATAAGCGATCAAGATTTCTAAACATAAATGCTATAAATTCCATACTATATGGTGTAACTATAGGAATACACATGGAAAATAACATATATTAGGATCTAGGACCCCAATAACATGATCTAAATTGAAGATAGAGACATATAGGCTAATACAAATAGAGAACCTATCAGTCTTGAAAGTCTTGTATAACAAATCAGGCACCATCTATAGACCTAACAATATATTGTCTCCATATATAAACATAAGATAAAATAAAATCCATGTGGCCTAGAGTTAATACCCATAAATGGTGGATAACATCCCCTATGTGAGTTCCTCGACACCTCACTAGCCTATGGCCACTCTAGTCATGGAATACACTCAAATTGGGGGGGGGGGATCACCCATCTAAATCATCCATTATCTCTCTATGACCATATAACCACAACCATCCAATTGAGGAGAGAACCGGATTAGTACTCAAGGACAACACCCTATCCAAGATATCCCAAGGTTCTCCTCCTCGAATCAATTTCCTAATAAATAATTCTCAAATGTCAGGGCTCAAGGCCACCAGAACGTTGGTCGGTCCAACTATTGAACCCAATATCTAAATAGTTGACCTAGAGGTCCCAATAATTTCTCTACCATAAATCATGAGGCATATCGTGGTCCCTTAGATATCATTATCCAAAAAATAGCCACCAGAATTTCTTTATGGACCACCTCAAGGCCAAACCAAATCTTGGGCCTCCCATCCTCCCAAGGGTTAAAACATAAACTGACAACCTATGAGGGTCTTCCCTACTGCACCTAAGATATTGGGATACGCTCATAAAATGATCAAAAAAATTGTCCAAAGTACACAAAAATAGATATAAACCCTTTTAGGGGTTCTTTTAGTTCTTCCAAAATCTTTGGTCATGCTTAGTGTAGAAACACCCAAAATGGACCTCAATAGATTCCTTCTAATCCTCAATCAATTACATGTGAAAAGGGGATTCAAAAACATATAATTCTTATATGGTTGTTCAAAAATTGTCCTAATTACCACCCCAAATGTACGACACAATAAGGGAACAACATCAAAATGATTCCTTGGGGAAAATACCACACAAGAAAACCCTATCCATCCATTCCATCTAAAATCCCATCTATGGTTACTATCTTTCCCACATGGGAACCCTAAGAAAAAATATGCCACTCATGTATCCTTGGAAGCTAACCACAGAATCCACTAATCACTTAATTAGTAACCATTCTTCTAGGGTATCTTCAAGAGTCCCTAATACCCATATTAAATACTCAATAGCACTAATTCATAGTCTTTATCCCTTGACAAAAACACATCCCACAAAACCCAACAACACCTATCCTCAAAGAAGAAATATAAATATTAAATCCTCTAACCTCAAAAAACTTTTCCCAACACATAGGTACAAACTAGTATCTCCTTAGAGATACTAATTGACACTACATGGTTTATATGAAATAAATTTAATCAAAAACTAATTGAAATCCACAAGACCAAGCCTTCTAATGAGATTAAAATCCCCATCTAGGATTAGTATCTATCAACCGAACACCTAGGTGGATTCTAGAACCAAAAATAAAAAAAATCATCATTTGAAACTCTCTCAGTCCAAATCATAATCTAGATGACCTCTAAACAACAAAAGGATTCCCCCCATCATGGCATATGGAGTAAACCCTCATAATGATCAACTCACAAGTCCAAATCCGATTTTAAGTAAAAAAAGAAGAAAAAAGAACCAATATAGAAACATTACACATATTGTACTATAGATAAACCACATATACTCCCAAAGGTCCTCTTATCCATGTGAACTATGATTCTCAGCATGTACTTTCCCAATGTATGTGGCATGAAGATCCTATACATGACATATATCTCTACATGAGTACCTTCCCATGTACCTCAATCCCACTCATCATTTACAATTACAGTCTATATGGAATTTACCACCCATGCATGATGTGTACAATCCATACATAGTGTGTAACCCACATGGGGTCCCAAACCATGTAACGGGACATATAACCCCATATAGAGTTGGGATAATCAGAGTATATGACCACTTCCATGTTCCTTGCATGGGTTATGGTTGTATACCCTACACAACCCATTACAAATGACACACCCTGAGTGGACACTACATGATGTGTACACCTACTATATGAAATGTAGTCTTAAAAATTATTCTTTTTAGAATATGAAGAACAAAAATCATGTGTTACCAAATCTACTTGTAATGTTCATGGATTTCCCTAAATGAAAAATCAAAGAATCACCTAAAAGCACATTATGTTTCCCAAATGTACATGTATCAACACATAATGGATTCTGAATAACATAAACATGGATTTGAAACCTAATAAAAACTTATACATGAGGATTTATAGTGAAAATATAAAAAACTTTATACTAATAAGTTAAAATCCTCGATGCTTCATACCAGAACCATGCCATGCACTCTTTAAGCCTCACTCTACCTCTTGATGATCTCCCTGGGTGGTGCCACCCCTTCCCTCTACATAATCTCTCCCTCTCCATATTTCTTCCAAATAACCCAATGGGGAAATCTTAATGAGAATTTTTGAGAATACAAGGGAAAAATAAAATAATAAAAAAGAAAAAAGAAAATGAATAAAAATTGTAACGCCCCGACCCTAGTTACCCAGAGTCAGTGCCTTATTACATAACATTGGCATGATCACAAGAAAGATCAAATCTCGAAAGACCGATTGGTTTAATATCCTTGGAAACACTAGATATATTCATAAGTCTTACATTACATCATAAAATGAAAAACTACTACGACAACATATTGTTTCCATAATCCACACTCATATCCCCACATAATATCCCTGCAGGTCATTCATAATTTACTTCTTCACTTCCTGGGAAAAATAAAACATTGAAAAGGGGTGAGCTCAAATGCCCAGTAAGGATAACAATATAGCGGAAACTTTCATAAATAAGAATAAACATTTAAGGCAATGTATAACTAAAACAAAAGCCTTTGAAACTTGAACTTTCAATATAGTATGGCATAAATAAAATGAAATAATGCCATTTACTTATTCACATGGATATTCTACTAATCTAATAATCACATGCAAAATCAATAACCACCTTCATAATGATAGAATGCATAATGATGAACATTAATTTCTTTGTCAAGGCCTCATCCCAAGACCTTGGGGCTAACTGTAACCGGAACCCAACCCTGAGTGCCTCTAATAACCAAACACCAACCCGGAGTGCCTCTAATAACCGGAAACCAACCCAGAGTTCCTCTAATAACCGGAGACCAAACCGGAGTTCCTCTAATAACCGGAGACCAAACCGGAGGGCTTACTTTTACTGGTCCCCAAACCGGAACATACTTGTCTAACACATTCATCTGAATGAAAGGTTGAAATATAACATAAACATTCGGATTACAAATAACTTATGAAATGCCAATACTCTAAACAAAACCCAGGAGTGAAATAAGAATAACTTATCCACAGTCAAAATACCACAAAACCTTCAATAAAATATGGATGTTTTGTATCATAATAAATCAACTTCAAATAAGCTTAAAATCCATCAAAGGATGTTGACATAGATGAAATAAAGACTATTTTAGAAAAATATCTCTTTCTATTTTGAAATAATTTAAGAGTCTTATATTTATGAAATAAAACATTTTTTTTGAAAATATTTTTATTATCTTGTAAGGGAAGCTTCGATGATTTTATAACGACGGAAAATAGCCACACCCACCGTATAAGATAAAAAAACATTCTTACCTTAATTTTTGTCGAAAAGGTTAAAAAGCACCTTGTTTGGAAAACGATGGAAAGATTCATTTATAAACCTCTTATAAAAAGTCAAAAAATGGTATAAATGACTTTAACCCATATTCTAGTAAATATTAAAAATGTTTTTAAATTCATTTTTAAGAAACATGGATGTGGATGATAAATAGATCCCAGTAGATTATTACGTATAAACAACCTCGGATAATGAAGAGATTGTGAAATAACCCTTACCAATTTGGTATCTTATGAAACAAACAACCCATGAAAGAGGTATCACACAATTAATATGTAAATACACATAAATTAGAGTGTATTATACAAAGAATATAATTATGGGCAGTACATACACCACACAAAAGGTGATGGTGGCAATATGGCATGAATCTCACAGGAATAAGGAGTGAGATGAAAACCCCTTACCTTGTACTTTTCCTTGGTTGGGGTAGTTTAACCTCCTGTATAATGGTGAAATAATTGTTATTAAATAATACAAGAATCATATACATTAATATGGTATCATATATGATCTTTTAATATTGATTTGATAATAATATCTTAGTATTATCGTTGTTTCGGGTGTTAACTTACTTGTTTTCTTTTATATGTTTTGTTACGTAATCCATGTTTGTAATGGATAGGTTGTATATTATTCATATCCATAATGATATAAAGTCCTTAAACATCATTTATAAATCATCAAATGATAATTATACTTGAATGGATACGATGGAGAATGAATTTCATCGCGTTCGTGGAGACGGTAGTCCGTACGTACGCACGAGCGACAATATCATTCTTTTGAAATAATATATAAATGGTTGTTATATCATATATACAGAATCATTAAAATGTTATATTTATTATTTACATGAGTTACATATCATTATTATACCCATCCAAATAATAATATATTGAATAACAATTACACCACGACGTGGAGACGGTAAGTCGTACGTATGCACGTATGGTGACATGTTATTCAAAGGGTGGATAGAATACTGAATATGGTTGTACCATATTTATAATAACATCACTGTATATATATGATACTGGAGTTATTATTTTAGAATGGTAATAACAAAGGAAGAAGAAGTGGAAGAAGAAAGGAACTTGGAAAAGGGTGGTGAAATCATTACCTCTTCTTCGGGTTCTTCCTTTTGATTTGATCAAAATGGCTCCTTAGGTTGGCTTTATGATCAAACTAAGGACTCTAGGTTGTAGTGAGGGAAGTGGGGAGAGTATTTGGGCAGAGTTTTGCCGAACCAAAAGGTTTTGAAGGTGTGAAGAAATGAGAAGGAGGAGTGCCCTTTTATAAGAGGGGTGAGGGGCACCTTTGGAAAAGATAGAAATATTAGTTTATAATAAATTCATATTCAGTTTCTAATGGCTCCAAAGTTTATTATTCAACGGTTAAGGTGGGGATAGGTCTAAAACAACTCAACCAATAGAATTTACACAGGTTTGGGTACTTATATTAACCTTATCTTTAAGTATTAACTCTAAGTTAATTAGTTTCACTTTTATAATGTCTCTTTGTATTTTTATATTATATGGTTAATAAACTTACAATATACATCCAAGAGACCCCCATGTGGTCCATTAATGATACACCTATCAAGATATAAGTCTTTTTTCCGAACCGTAGATTTTTAAGAATTTAATATCAATTAATAATATAATATTAGTTTTAAAAACTCTTTTATGTGAATTTTGACACTATTCAATAGTTGATTTTTTGTGAAACTCATAAAAGAATGATTACTTCGAAAAAAGCTAATTAAATCAATCCTAATATGTCATATTATCCTAGAAAATTAGTTTAATTCATTAAAAGTTTCATATTATATTTATTTGGGTATTTATAATATCAATTATTTTGATTTTTCTCTATTATAGTAATTACTTCATCATCATTATGTCATAAATAAATTAAATTATTTAATGTCTAAAAATTATATATAAAATATCATTATGTAGGAAATCTGTTTATCGTTCTAATGAATATTTATAATCTAAAATCCAACATATATAACCCTATGTAAAAATTGTTTTTCTAAAAGATATATGCTCGTGTTATTTTTGTATTCATTTTAACTTAATTAAAATAAAGTGTCCCTATCACCTACAAGTGGAACCATGAGGTCCCAAAATCGACCCAAAGATGCCTATGGTCGAACATGTATCAGCCAATCAGGATAGCACACGTTTTAGGGTAATTTAGTATTATTATAATATTATTTTTTAACCCTTATTTACCGGATTTACCCTTAACCATGGTAAATAAAATATTTACCGCAGTAATTATTCAGAGTGTCTAAAAATAAAAGTTACCTATTTACACAATTTGGACATCCTGATTCCAAATATGGAATTCATTTTTCTAAATTCAAAACACGGAAGTGGCAGAAATTAATTTAAAATTAATTCCCGCTGTTAAAACAAAAAGCGTGTTTTTAAGAGATAATAACTATCAAAAGATTGACACTTGTTTATGTTCGGTTTAATTGTAAAATTATGTCCAATGACCAACATTATATTAAATGGTAAAAATATATTATAAATATACTTTGAAACCACTCAAATTCATAATTTATCACTATTATTTATTTTGATTAAAAAAATTGTTTTTAATTAAAATTTAGTAATTTTCACTATTCATCAAAATATGAAAGTTATCCGAAAAGTACCAAAATTTTACTTTAGGCTAAATTCGATATTCCGAATCCAAAAATGAAGTCCATTTTGAAATATAAAATATATATATAATTTCAAAAAGTAGGTATTACTATTCATAACGACCATTTTGATTGGTTGTGGTGTGTGTTAGAACTCGAAGTTGCGTACAACACACACTACTGTATTATTCAAAGGAAAGCGTACCATGGAAGCCTGGGATGTTACATTTTAATTTTTTTTGATGTCCCCATTTAGTCAAAAAGGTTAAAATATTTTATTTAAAAAGGGTTCACCATTAAAGTTGGTAAAAGTGCTATACTGAAAATGAATTTGTTCTTACATTATGTCTAAGAAACTCATAATATGGATTCTAAAATTATAAGGATTATATAAAGTTTAAAATTTAGTTAATATTATTCATAACCTATTTTGAAAGGCTTGTTTGGTAAGTCATGGTGTAATTGAACTCGGTGTTTTTTGTAGTGCAAGTTATTAAATTATTTTGAAGAAATAACACACTATCAATTCTTGGGGTGTTACATTCTCCCCTCCTTCAATAAATTGCGTCCTCAAAATTTGAAATTGTTCTTTGAAAATAAAAGGTTGAAAATAGAAAATATATTTGTGGGAAAACCCACATCGGAAATTGGGTTACTAAAATTTAGTCTTAATATGAGGAAAAGAGAAATCAAAGGGTCACCACCAAATTATGATCTCGATTAGGAGAACATTGGTGGAAATTAGAGACATATAATTGGAGGAAAAACGTAAATATTTATAGGTAGTGATTGAGGTCATCAATCACAAACAAGTGTAAAATTGAGGTCCTTAAATTCATCAATCTATGATGATTTGAAATACCATCGGTTCAACAAAACATAGTGTATTAGGGTAACACATTTTTGACGTTTCAAAATATCTTAGTTGGAATCCCACATCGAAAAATGAATTAATGAGGCCTCTATTTAAAATAAAGAGTGGAAAGTATGAAGATTACTGAAAATAACACATACTAGGGTTCCATTTAGGAAAATATGGATATGGAAGAAAAATATAACCATCAATTATCTGATGGAGAGTGGTAGAGAACATGGCTATGAAAAGGCCAACAATCCCAAAGCCATAAATTATTGATGATTTAAGGTACCATCTAGGACAACATTTTTGTTCTAAGTTCCTTTTCTTAATGTTGAGGAATTTATTTATGAGATTGGATAAGATCATAAGGAGATATACTTACTTTATAATTAGAGTTCTATCCATTAATAAATTTCTACCACAAACTCATCTTTCACTCTAAAAGATAATAGAATGTAAAAAATTCTATTTACACTATTCGTATAGGGTTCCAAAATAAACGAATTTATAATTCATCTACAAGATATTTTAATAAAAACTATATTATTTAATCCAGGACATCTCGTGGGCCAGTGGTAGGAGATACACCATTGTCGCCCTTCGGTTGCGGGTTTAAGTCTCGTGGCCTTGCCGGTCGCGACGGGTTGCCGCCCGACCTCCGGGTTATCCTTTTATGGAAATCCAAAATTAATCTCAAACTAGAATTTATCCAAGATACTTCTATCCAAACTCACAGTCCAACATTTATAAGGAATGAAAACATAATGTAGATCCTTTTTACCCCGTAATAGCATATTAATACCTTCATCATGTATTCTTTTAAAACACTGAAACATCCTGAATTACCATAATCCTTATTCATTACATCCATGCTCCCTTATTCCATATAGAATTCTGGATATACTTCATCAATACAAAAAAAAATTAAATCCCAACAATGATGGAATATACAAATCATTAATCAGCTTCAAGGTAGTCAAGAATATCCAATATAATTTATCCAAATCAATCATTTATTATTATAAAATCACTACCTCGGTATCAAAACCATATTATGGTTTATCTTTCTCTCAACCATATATTGCCCAAAAATTTAACCTGCTATTGAGTCACTTTTCTTTGTTCCACACAATCTCAAGTGCTTAATGAAATAGTACTACAGTACAATCCTTATATACTCCATAATTATTATAACAAGTACATTGTTGATACAACAATCAATTGACATAATCAACATAAGAACTCTAATCATTCCTCTTCATCTGTGGTAGTATCATAACTTGATTATTATCCAATAGCATCATTTGTGGCATAGTCTGATGATTGGGACATAGGTTCGCGTAGTGTACAAACTCCTTGCAAATGAAGCATTGTACATTTGAACCCATTTTCTTACCCTTGCAGTCACGTACTTTTTGCCCTTTTCCTCCACACTTATAACAAACTCCCATTCCTTTCAGGCAAGTTCCAGGGTGCTTTTTTCCACAGTTATCACATATGGTAAAATTCTTCTTTTCCCTCTTCCCTTTATCCATCTTTCTCTCTTCCATCCTTTTCTTCTCCTGCTTCCCTTCAAAGCCATAGGACTCAGTAAAATCTTTACTTATCTTATCAACACAGGATATTATTTCTTTATATGATGATAATACATGCGAGACTATTTCTCTTGTAAATTCTGGCTTAAGACCATAAAATATATGATCATTCTTTCTCTTTGTATCATGTGGATTGCTGGAGTTCTCATTCCTTCTACTAGGCGCCATTTCTAAACAATGGCATACACTAGATTAGTTTATGAATAACAATACCTAATCCCAAACTTGTGAAACACATAACTTAAATTAAATAGTTTATGGATATAATCCATAATCATAAAAATTTCTCTTTTGAGGAAGTATATACTCATAAACCCTTCATAATGATTTGTAAAGAAAATGACAGTTATCCTAAGCATATCCCCCGTGAGTTTCGTAACCAAGAGTGCAGCAAGACCCGTTGTCGTGCACCAGTTCCCGTTCGAGTCTAGCTCAAAGTGGTGTTTTCGGGTTTTACCGCTAGGTACATCTGTGCCAAAGCTGCCTCTACCTGCTCGTATCCAGACAGGGATGTATTGCTTGGAAAACTCACAAAATCTCTACAATACCAAAATTCTACGAAGTTCTTCTATACTAACCTTCAAAGTTCATCTTAGGTTTACGTGCTCTAATCAGAGTTTATCTAAATCTAGCTTCCAAGGTTTGTACGAAACTTTCTCTGATACCAACTGTAATGCCCCGACCCTAGTTACCCAGAGTCGGTGAATTATTACATAACATTGGCATGATCACAAGAAAGATCAAATCTCGAAAGACCGATTGGTTTAGTAGCCTTGGAAACACTAGATATATTCATAAGTCTTACATTACATCATAAAATGAAAAACTACAAAAACAACATATTGTCTCCATAATCCACACTCATATCCCCACATAATATCCATGCAGGTCATTCATAATTTACTTCTTCACTTCCTGGGAAAAATAAAACATTGAAAAGGGGTGAGCTCAAATGCCCAGTAAGGATAACAATATAGCGGAAACTTTAATAAATAAGAATAAACATTTAAGGCAATTTATAACTAAAACAAAAGCCTTTCAAACTTGAACTTTCAACATAGTATGGCACAAATAAAATGAAATAATGCCATTTAATTATTCACATGGATATTCTACTAATCTAATAATCACATGCAAAATCAATAACCACATTCATAATGATGGAATGCATAATGCTGAACATTAATTTCGTTGTCAAGGCCTCGTCCCAAGACCCTGGAGCTAACTGTAACTGGAACCCAACCCGGAGTGCCTCTAATAATCGGACACCAACCCGGAGTGACTCTAATAACCGGACACCAACCCGGAGTTCCTCTAATAAACAGAGACCAAACCGGAGTTCCTCTAATAACCGGAGACCAAACCGGAGGGGTTACTTTTACCGGTCCCCAACCCGGAACATACTTGTCCAACACATTCATCTGAATGAAAGTTTAAAATATAACATAAACATTCGGATTACAAATAACTTATGAAATGTCAACAATCTAAACAAAAACCATGAGTGACATAAGAATAACTTATCCACAGTCAAAAATATCACAAAACCTTCAATAAAATATGGATGTTTTGTATCATAATAAATCAACTTCAAATAAGCTTAAAATTCATCAAAGGATGTTGACATAGATGAAATAAAGACTATTTTAGAAAAATATCTCTTTCTATTTTGAAATCATTTAAGAGTCTTATATTTATGAAATAAAACTTTTTTTTTGAACATATTTTTATTATCTTGTAAGGGAAGCTTCGACGATTTTATAATGACGGAAAATAGCCACACCCGCCGTATAAGTTAAAAAAACATTCTTACCTTAATTTTGTCGAAAAGGTTTAAAAGCACCTTGTTTGGAAAATTATGGAAAGATTCCTTTATAAAACTATTATAAAAAGTCAAACAATGGTATAAATTACTTTAACCCATATTCTAGTAAATAGTAAAAATGTTTTGAAATTCGTTTTTAAGAAACATGGATGTGGATGATAAAGAGATCCCAGTAGATTATTACGTATAAAAAACCTCAGATGATGAAGAGATTGAGAAATAAACCTTAACAATTTGGTAACTTATGAAACATACAACCCATGAAAGAGGTATCATACAATGAATATGTAAATACACATAAATTATAGTTTATTACACAAAGAATATAATTATAGGCAGTACATACACCACACAAAAGGTGATGGTGGCAATATGGCATGAATCTCACGGGAATAAGGAGTGAGATAAAAACCCCTTACCTTGTACTTTTCCTTGGTTGGGGTAGGTTAACCTCCTGTATAATGGTGAAATAATTGTTATTAAATTATACAATAATCATATACATTAATATGGTATCATATATGATCTTTTAATATTGATTTGATAATAATATCTTAGTATTATCGTTGTTTCGGGTGTTAACTTACTTGTTTTCTTTTATATGTTTTGTTACGTAAGCCATGTTTGTAATGGATAGGTTTTATATTATTCATATCCAGAATGATATAAAGTCCTTAAACATCATTTTTAAATCATCAAATGATAATTATACTTGAATGGATACGATGGAGAATGAATCTCATCGCGTTCGTGGAGACGGTAGTCCGTACATACGCACGAGCGACAATATCATTCTTTTTAAATAATATATAAATGGTTGTTATATCATATATAAAGAATCATTAACATGTTATATTTATTATTTACATGAGTTACATATCATTATTATACCCATCCAAATAATAATATATTGAATAACAATTACACCACGACGTGGAGACGGTAAGGCATACGTACGCACGTATGGTGACATGTTTTTCAAAGGGTGGATAGAATACTGAATATGGTTGTACCATATTTATAATAACATCACATTATATATATGATACTGGAGTTATTATTTTAGAATGGTAATAACAAAGGAAGAAGAAGTGGAAGAAGAAAGGAACTTGGAAAAGGGTGGTGAAATCATTACCTCTTCTTCGGGTTCTTCCTTTTGATTTGATCAAAAGGGCTCTTTAGGTTGGATTTATGATCAAACTAAGGCCTCTAGGTTGTAGTGAGGGAATTTGGGAGAGTATTTGGGCATAGTTTTGCCAAACCAAAAGGTTTTGAAGGTTTGAAGAAATGAGAAGGAGGAGTGCCCTTTTATAAGAGGGGTGAGGGGCACCTTTGGAAAAGCTAGAAATATTAGTTTATAATAAATTCATATTCGGTTTCTAATGGCTCCAAAGTTGATTATTCAACGTTTAAGGTGTGGATAGGTCAAAAACAACTCAACCAATAGAATTTAGACAGGTTTGGGTACTTATATTAACCTTATCTTCAAGTATTAACTCTAAGTTAATTAGTTTCACTTTTACAATGTCTCTTTGTATTTTTATATTATATGGTTAATAAACTTACCATATACATCCAAGAGACCCCCAAGTGGTCCATTAATGATACACCTATCAAGATATAAGTCTCTTGTCCGAACCTTAGATTTTTAGGAATTTAATATCAATTAATAATATAATATTTGTTTTAAAAACTCTTTTATGTCAATTTTGACACTATTCAATAGTTGATTTTTTGTGAAACTCATAAAAGAATTATTACTTCAAAAAAATCTAATTAAATAAATCCTAATATGTCATATTATCCTAGAAAATTAGTGTAATTCATTAAAAGTTTCATATTATATTTATTTGGGTATTTATAATATCAATTATTTTGATTTTTCTCTATTATAGTAATTACTTCATCATCATTGTGTCATAAATAAATTAAATTATTTAATGTCTAAAAATTATAAATAAAATATCATTATGTAGGAAATCGTTTTATATTTCTAATTAATATTTATAATCTAAAATCCAACATATATAACCCTATGTAAAAATTGTTTTGCTAAAAGGTATATGCTTGTGTTATTTTTGTATTCATTTTAACTTAATTAAAATAAAGTGTCCCTATCACCTACAAGTGGCACCATGAGGTCCCAAAATCGTCCCAAAGATGCCTATGGTCGAACATGTATCAACCAATAAGGCTAGGACACGTTTTAGGGTAATTTAGTATTATTATAATATTATTTGTTAACCCTTATTTACCGGATTTACCCTTAACCATGGTAAATAAAATATTTACCGCAGTAATTATTCAAAATGTCTAAAAATAAAAGTTACCTATTTACAAAATTTGGAAATCCTGATTCCAAATATGGAATCCATTTTTCAAAATTCAAAACACAGAAGTGACAGAAATTAATTTAAAATTAATTCCCGCTGTTAAAACAAAAAGCGTGTTTTTAAGAGATAATAACTATCAAAAGATTGACACTTGTTTATGTTCAGTTTAATTGTAAAATTATGTCCAATTACCAACATTATATTAAATGGTAAAAATATATTCTAAATATACTTTAAAACCACTCAAATTCATAATTTATCACTATTAATTATTTTTATTAAAAAAGTTTATTTTAATTAAAATTTAGTAATTTTCACTATTCATCAAAATATGAAAGTTATCGGAAAAGTTCCAAAATTTCACTTTAGGCTAAATTCGATATTCCGAATCCAAAAATAAAGTCCATTTTGAAATATAAAATATATATATAATTTCAAAAAGTAGGTATTACTATTCATAACGGCCAGTTTGATTGGTTGTGGTGTGTGTTAGAATTCGAAGTTGCGTACAACACACGCTAATGTATTATTCAAAGGAAAGCGTACCGTGGAATCCTGAGATGTTTCATTTTAATTTTTTTTTGATTTCCCCATTTAGTCAAAAAGTTTAAAATATTTTATTTAAAAAGGGTTCACCATTAAAAGTTGGTAAAAGTGCTATACTGAAAATGAATTTGTTCTTACATTATGTCTAAGAAACTCATAATATGGATTCTAAAATTATAAGGATTATATAAAGTTTAAAATTTAGTTAATATTATTCATAACCTCTTTTGAATGGCTTGTTTGGTAAGTCATGGTGTAATTGAACTCAGTGTTGCGTGTAGTGCAAGTTATTGAATTATTTTGAAGAAATAACACACTATGAATTCTTGGGGTGTTACAAAAATAAAAGAAATGAAAATTGGCCCAGACCCAACCCCATGTGTTTGACACAATGTTATGGATCACCTAAGAAACCCTCCATTCTGGACCCAACTATGAATAAAAAATCTGAAATCCAACAATCCATTTCAAATATATCACCAAATGAACAGACAAAAATAAATTAATATTTAATTAATTAAATACTAATTGTCTTCTGAAAAATCCAAGGGCTTGGATTTCCACCAAACACCTATCCTAGTGTAAAAACATTGTCTTAGTGATATCAGAGTGGCTAAAAACATTATCGGTGATCATTCATTGAAGATTTTACCATTTTTTCACTTTAAAACCTTCCATGAAAAAAATTCGAATTTCCCATGATTTTCATAACTCGTGAAGATGTGAGGCGTCCCATCGTTCTCCTCTATAATCGCTAGGGTTATGCGGATAAACCTTTGGATTTTTAGAACATATTTTAAATAAACTGGGTTAAAGGTTTGAGATATTAAAAAAATTAAATAAGAATTTTTTTAATTAATTTAATGCACTTCCAATAGCTTCGTTAGAACAAACACCCCACATTGTAAAACATTATATCATACACTGTGTATACCCCATATTCTAAAAACAAACATGGTCTCAGATTTCCCATATGAGGTCCCAATAAATTGAAAAATCATTTATTATAAAAATATGTGTGCTCATTCTTTAATATATATTAATATTTTAAATATATTAATTTCTAAGTCCTAAAACACCCAAACATAGTTCTGAATACATGAAAAAAAACTAGAAATATCATTATAAATATTCAGAGGGATAAACTAAAAAATAAAGTTATTACATTCTCTTCTATATCTAGGATTTTCATTCACTATAAAAATTGTAGGGGTACTATGCTTGGAAACAGATATCACAATTTTAGGGGCTCTCCTACTTGGTCCCATGCCATGAAAGAACATGAACCTAAGGGCTGTTCTATCCATGTAGGATCCTCTCCTACTAATCTTTGATCCACATCGTGTACTCCATGAAGGTGGCTTCGACCCTGATTTCAAGCTCACCGTAGTCAATAATGTACCATGGTTCATGCTCATATTTCATCCAATTTGATAAATTGAAGACATCATGTAATCAATTCAACTAAGGGGGAAATTACAAGGGGTTAAAAACCTCACCAACCCACTGAAAGATTTAGAATTTCTTGATGATCCTTTGGGATAGTTTTTTTCCTTGGAAAAATACTACAAAGACCTTATTGGGGGAGGAATATTAGTAAAAAATTGTCTCTTTGATCCAAATATAACGGCATAAGACACCAATACATGTAATATTTATATTGGATATGTGTTATCCTTATATGATCACAGAACACCTAAACACTATATCGTTTCTTACACCATATTTGGACCAATAAGTGATATCTCACCAATATCAGTCCAAAACATAAGAGACATGGAGGGTATCCTATATATTTCATTTCATAGTGACATATTGATAGTGGATTGATTTCTTATTTTATAAGAAATCTACCGCAATGGTGAGGGATGCACATAGATTTGGCTGAAAACCCACATACAAGTTCCCTGTATTCTTCCCAAAACATGGATAGTTCACTAAATATGACTTCTTATAAGTTGAGGAACTTGTTTCTACTCTATAAAAGGGTATCAAAATCCTACTTTGAGCCTCTCCACAGCCACAATATATATTGAGCATCATTTTCAGAGGTGAAAATCATGGGCACCCATTAAGACGAACAATCTATTGAACATACAAAATTACTAACATGTGATACATCGAAAAACAATCGACAACACCCAACCTCATATATTCCTACCAAAATTTCTAATAATGGTGTGTATACATATCTTCCACACCCATATGGATAACCAAGGGATGTATAAAACTCCCTCAATACCTCCTCATACAATGTGACTGATAATAATGTCAATCCATATAAATGGATGACTTGCTACCATCCTTCATAAAAACCATCGAGTGAATCTTCTAATGATAACTGGTCACAAAAAAATATCCTAGTTGGCATATCATAATTGAGCTTCTCTTGCACACCAAATAAGCTATAGAGTCACCACCATCGTCTAAATATAAGTTTCACTCCTCTCCCTCACCAGGGTCAGCCGCAATGAGGCCAACTACTTTGATGCCACCTTTGCCAAGTGATAGTTGGATTACCTAATAAGGGAGTATTCAAAAAATTTTCCATTCCATGCATTATTGAGTTTCATTATGGTATACTCCTATAGTAACTCTAACTAGTGTGTATGTCTCAGTGTAACAACCCAGTATTAAAAAAACGGTTCCCTGAATAAATATTTATGGTATTATGTTATATTATAGTCATAAACATTATGGAGAAACCAAGGAAGACATTTTTCATTATTAAAAAATTATTCAATAATCACCAATGAAACCAATTACAATTCAAAACATTAAAATTCTAAAAAAAAGGGAAAATATGGATCACACTAATCATCTTGAATCATCACCCCCTCAATAAACATTAAAGTGATGAATTAAAATATTAGTAAACCAAGAAACATTATGAAAATATATAACTTTTATTGGAATTTAGTTGAATATTGAGTGAAATAATAGAGTAGTATATATAAGAAATAATGTGATCGTTGGAATAGCAATGTGACTGTAGGGAATTGAAACATAACTAGAAAAATTGTAATTTTACATAAAATAAAATTTTTTATTAAAAATAATATTTATCATGATTAGTTTATGTTAATATAAATTTTATAATTCCAAAAAACAATATCATGAATAAAAACTCAAAGAAAACCAAAACAAATTTTTAATAAACTCTATTTTAAAGTATTTTATATAAACTATTAATTTTATATGAAAATTTAAAAAAAGACCTTTTTGGATTATTTTTTTATAAAAGTAATAGTTTTATTTAAATTATCATGTAAAAATTATCCAATGGTGGTTTTTTGAATTTTTTGATATAATTCAATTTTCAAGTGAATAATAAAAATATAGTATTTCACTTAACTACATTATCTTAAATTGCATCATTCATTATGTAATGGTGACAAAATCCATCATATAACTTTAGGTTCAACCATTTTATATTTAATTTAATAAATGGTTCATTATAATCTAATATAATAAAATTCATCACCTAAAAATAACTTTCCAAAACCTGAAGTCTAAAATGACTCCTTAAAATAAAATATTTTCATTATTTCCACATTCCTTTTTAGTAAATTAATGAATTTTAGTTATAAATGGATTTAATGTCATAAAATCATTACGTTATATTAATATATTATTTATATTGTAAAAAAATTCACTATTAGACATGTTTCTTTTGGTATACTATTCTATTCAATATTTTATTCTAACCCCCCCCCCCTCTCCACTTGTAAAAATGGACCCTCTGAATTCACATAGATAACCAATCCTCCCGTTAACCTTAAATCACAATATCTACCCAAATACTTCATATTAATCCTCTTAGAATATATAGGAAATACATGGAGAAATCTAACTCCAACCACCAAGGATTTATAGTGTCGTATAAGAAAAGTAACAATGAGGATAGAGGTCTCTATTAACTCTTCCCACTTTTTTTCTTCTCTTTCTTCCCTTTACCATCTTACTTCCAAAGCGATATACTAAAAATTTTATTATATATAATGTTAATGTTATACTAATTATTTTAACCTACTGTAATTATAATATTAATGACAAATATAAATTTCATACTTCCCTTTCTCGCCCTTTCGACAACATCCCGTTAAAGGTCGGTTAACAACCTACAAAGACATTTACAAGACAATTATTATAAATAACTTCAGGGATGGAAAAAACAAATTAAAAATAATATATAAATATTTAATAACATTTATTTTATTATTTAGTAATTAATTATACCAATTCCTTATTTATATTCAACAAAATAGCGAAATTTAGGCAAACCAAGAAATTTTTGAGAAAAACATGTTATCAAACACATCAATTTCATCAAAAAAATAAGAAATATAATAAAATTATTATACGGGATAAATTGATTAATAAATGACTATAATTAACTTATAAATTAGTGTTTAACAAACACAATTTTACAATTTATGAGGCACACAAGTGAAGAAATAAACCGGGAATAATGGTAAGGGGATTCTCGAACCCAACTCCATTTCCATAGGATTTTCTCAATTTGACACCAATTTTAGTATGAATAATACTTTACTATTCCTCAAATGTAATTTAATTAATCATAACTTTTATTTTCAATAATATTAATGATTTCTTCATGATTTTATGAAAAATATAATTATTTTACCAAATATCAGTTCTTTAAAAAAACACATCTTTTAGTTCTCTTGAGATTTTTTCTTCTTTACTCTTGATTGATGATTCTTATACAAATTCTGTTATTCCATTTTTATTTTAGGTCCCCCAATTATTATTTAGCAGTGTATTATTTATTAAATTATTATTAAACTCATTCCTTTATGTGGGTTATTTATGGCTATCATTTTTATATGTTCTTTAAGGCATGCATGATTATGTAAATGATATGATGTAAAGGCTCTGCCTAGAATTATATAGTGATCCAATGCATTTTATCTTCTTATATAATGTAAAAAATGTATGAAAATGATGCTATATTTTTTATAGTCATTATTTTATGATTATGAACAAATGTTATGCATGAACGTGATACGAGATTTGTTCCCAACTATGTGTTGTATTTGACCACTAGGACGTGATGATTAATTTTTATGCATTGACACATTCCATGCCTTCTCAATTATTCCTATCAGGAGTAGGATTATGATACTATTATTATGTTTTGATGATTATGATAATGATCACCCTTGTGATATTGATTTATGTTATTATTTATCATTTTACTAAGTTTTTAGCTCACCCCTTTAATTGATGTATATCCTTAGGTGATTACTTTTACTAAGGAAAACACTAGGGCCACTAAGAAGGTAGATAATATGGAATTAAATATTTTTTATGTTTTATTATCTAATAGTTATGTATAAACCTAATTTCCCAAGACATTAAAAAATTATATCCTGGATTTGAAATGCTATTATGTTTTTTATCATTAAAATGATGTAATATCCATGTAAAAAAAATTAGTGTCGCTATATTTGGTATCAAAATATGTTTTAGTTATTTTGGAAATTAGTATTCAAGAACATTAGTTAAAACACTTATGATGAGACTAATTTTGTGTAAAAATATTCGAAATGTTGTTTTAGAAAAAGTTTAAACAAAGGGATCGAATAAGATATTCATTTAAAGATAATTGCACAAAATAAAAAATTATTTATTAATACTTTATTGAAATTCATTTTGTTCATAACATTTAAATTTTATAAAATGGTAGGAACCATATAAAACCATTCTAGCAACCCATGTGAGCTAGAATTCCATGATTTTATGAATGACATCTTCAATGCCACAAGAGGTGGAGTCTAAAACATTAGAGTGATGCTTACTCATCTATCTCAGACTATAAAGACTAACATAAATCATGTGGAACATCCACCTTCACCCCATAAGGATCAACTGTCCATTGATTTCTTTATACAAAAATAACTACCAATGTTTAGTGGAACTTCTGATCCACTTTTCATGGACATGTGGGTTAGCTCAATGGATTATATCTTTTTCCTGATGCACTATTTTCAGAAGAATGTGACACTTGTGGTTTATAATTCATTGGGATAAGAAAATCAATTGTTGGATTTGACTAAGAAACAAAATAAAATTGATGAAATGGGAGATGTAATGATCTTTGTTTTGAATCGGATGAAAATCAAGATGAATTTGAATTTTCACATTTACTCGATGGGCTGTTTTTTAAAACTGAGCTATGGAACAGAATTATGAGAGTTATAACCCTTAAATGTGAAGCTATTAGACATGGTTGAATCCCTGATATGTTTCTCAGGGTTCCCTAGGAGTTTCAGGAGCACCAGACCTAGGAATTCATCATTTAATGGGTTTTCACAGGGTGCATGGTTTTTCTGAAACCGTGAGTCCCCCAGCAGGAAACTAAGTGACCTTATGAAGGTGGAATGAGGTTTTCATATGAGATGCACATGGTTTACCCAACCAGAAGACAATACTCAATGGTAAGTGAAAAAAGGTAATACCTAATCACTATTCACCACACTGGTTGAACACGGTTAGGCTAACTGAGTGGGATAATCCATACGAGGTGCTCTAGGTTCCCAGTGGATGGAACACCGTTGTAACATGGTTTTCTAAACAATGTGGATTAAACCATTCATGGTGTATATTTTTTAAAATGAATTTAATTAATTAAAATTAAAATTAATATAAATTAAAACCAACACTAAACCCCCCTCCTAAATCATGATGCAAATTCTAGGGGATCCCCTTCGCCATACTGTCGTACCCCTCTCTGGATCCCTTTTCTCACACTTGTTTCCAGTAGAATTCCAATAGTTTCTTGTCTAGTATTCAAAGTAATACTTCTCATACCTCTTATTTTTATTTTCCGGTTGATTGTTTTTCTTTCTATCACAATTTTGTTTCATCTGAAACCATAGGGTTTGGGGTTAACTGATTTTTATGTTTTCCTTTAATTTTAGGTTATGTAAAGGGTCTCTTGGGACCCCTTTGTACATACTCTGACATCATCCACCAAATTAAAAGTGAATTGGGTCAATTTAACATTTCACTACCATCTGAAGTTTGGGTTTTCATCCACTATTTTGTTTCTCAAATTTTATTTAGGGTCATTATGTTTTTTTGATCCCCTAGTAATTTTTTTTGTAGAGGATTTGGTGACTCCTTGAAAAATTTTAATCATGTACATAGGTACATGAATATATATATATATATATTCCTTGAACATATTACCTCATGGTGAGATGAATATATACACAGGAGTAAGGGGTATATATATAGTAATATATGTGCATGTAATTTAGGGGAATCATCAAGTTAAAATCACCCAGTTGCATGTGTTCATATTGTCTTGGTCTACTTCTTGAGGTAGGATTCATTTTATTACTCAGTAATTTTGAATAATGAATTAATTAACTGATTAATACAACTTTCTTAGATTTCAATTAATGCAGTATTGTATTTAGACTAAATTTTTCTTCAATGTGAATTGAGTATGATTGTTGAATGAAATGTGTAATGAGATAAATGAATTGTTAAAATAGAAATTTCATTATTTTATAATAAACCCCATCCAATGGAGGTTCACTATCTTGTAACCTAAAAGGTAGTGATAGTTATTTTTATCCTACTTAGTTATGTTTTATGATTTTCATATTCCTTATTGCTGGGATTGTTTTATGACATGTTAGTAATTTTCCCCTGTGAACAATATGGAGTGATTTGTCATGCTGGATTTTTTAAAATTTCATGTATGAAATGGTCAGTTGAAATGGATTACATGAAATGTAATTGAACATGACTATTGAAATGAATAAGAGGTATTTCCTTATGAATTATATTATAAATGTAAATTATATTTTTAATAGGTTATAAAAATTAAAGGCATGAGCGGTACTACCTCATGGATAGCATTATGAATGTGATAACACGCTTATATGAGTTTGATAAATGCCATGACATAAGAGGTAATTACTTATGATATTATTAATAAATATGACCATGATATTTATAAATTTTAATAATAAATTGAAATACATAACATGTTCTACCTTATGTATTATGTAATAGATTAATGTGCCTCTTAATATCTATATGGGTGATGGGATTTTCTGCACCACGTCGCATCTTGGATTATTTCATGGTGGCCCACTCTCCATCATGAGTGAAGTATCATAGCACTATCAACCTATAAGGATGTCGTGAATGTACCCTATCTAGTAGAGATGTCATATGGGTAATGGGATTTTGAGTTCCATATTTCATCTTAGAGTGTTTCCATGGAATGAACACTCGTTATCCAGAGTGATGTAGTATGACACTCTCACTCAATTCGGATGTATGCAATATACCCTACCTGTGGGGATGAAGGACCATGGGATCCCTTAGGAGAGGAGACTATGTGATATTTCTTGTTGGAGCTAGGGTATTGACCCTGAGAGAACCCTAAGTGATGGATTTATTTGGGTTACATCTCGACCCTTCTAATAACTAGTGCCATTGGATGGTCCATGAGAGATCCCATAATAATGGGAGCCAATGGGTTACCTCCTGGTCCTACCAAAATGAGTATACATAGAGACTGTGATATCTCTTAGAGTTGGGCTGGGGTTAGACCATGAGATCTTCCCCTCGTATTGAATGTTTGAGAGTTACAACCCGATCCAAGACAACATATATATCATACTATATACATGTATATTATTATATATATATATATATATATATGGTGACATGATTAGACTCGTATTTTGGCAATGGTCCAAAGTAGGTCTAGCCATCCGGTGTCCCTTAAGAACCTGGATGAGAAGTTATTTATTTATTCATTTTTTATTATTCCTCTATACCTACATATTATTTAATTCTTATTACATTTTCTTTATTGGTATTGACACTATCAGTTCCGGCCTACGGATATTTATATCTATCAACTTGATCATGTTTCCATTACATTGGTGGTACATGAGAAGACATTCTTATTTTTAGGACTATGGACCATGGTTGGTTTCTTATGTTAAATTTCTAGTACCTGAGGAGATTGGAACACTGGAATGAGTTGTATCTTTGGATGCTCGTGGAGATCAACATTGGGTTTCATAGGTATTTTATTTACTTGAGTCATGTATTGTTCTGTATTGGAAATAATTTTGTATGTTTGCTATTTTATCTTATGTGCCATCATCATTAATTCATGGTATGTATCAACTGACATTGACCACTTTTATTAAATTTTTGTTATTTTTGTTCTGATAACATATTTCATTTATTTAATTCTTCCACTATTATCTTCTATTTATTTAGATTGTGTCATTGTGACACTCTGATATGAGGGTATAGTCTTTTCACTATCACCTCCTGAGACCTTCACAGCTAGTTAGAAGACTCAATCATATGGGGAGATGAGCCTTAGTCCATGTAGCCCACCTATCCAACTACCAGTTTTTCTGGTAAGCTATGTCTGGATGTTTCAATGTGGTATCTAAAAAAAGCTTATTTTTCTTTTGTCTTACTATATTGATCTGGTAGATAGGAAACTAGGAATGTGTTATCACTTAGAAAATAGTCCTCATTCGGACTGATCACACCATGTATTGGAAATTACCAAGTGACCGACGTTGGGTTCAAAGTTCATATTGGTTCATATTACAGTTGATTATGATTTCATTTCAAGTGAATGGTGGAATTTATGCTACTTACTAATTTATGTAATTTAATGAAATTTTCCCTTATCCTGGTACAACAAGGGTGAATCATTTTACACATTAATATATTCATATAGTGATTTATGTTTCATGCATGTTACTTTCTATGTAGCTACATTTTTAGATTTCCTACTGATTTAGTTGCTTACCATGAATTTTATTCCTTATTTTTTGTAAATTTCATGCTTTTTATATTCCATTGTTTTTATATTACTTATATATTATGCTACTATGTTACATAATGTCTTTGTGTTTACTAATTATGATGGAATGCTTTTCATTGTGTATATATGGATTGTGAATTGGTTGAAGAGACATTGGTTACGAATGAATGGGAACCAATTTTTAATTTTATACTGTATAGGAACCTTACAACTGGGAAAGGGTAACCCACATATTAAAACCATATTGAGAATTATATAGTTATAAATTTTAAAAATATGGTTAAAATTTAAAAGGCTGCTAAATTAAAAATTTTAAATTGTATTAGTTTCGAACAAATTGGAGCCAAATGATAAACTATAAAGTGTATGGGTGCTTTATAGGTCCGTAAATAGACACCCATATTACTAGATAATCATATATTGGCATATTAATTTCAGAAATGAAATTTGGTATTTATTAAGGGGTGAAATTGTTTAATACATGATGTGTATGGGCGCTTCATGAATTGAGAAATGGAAGCCCATATTAAATGTAATGGTATGGTGTATTGTGAAAAGGTTATAAATGTATACGAATATTTAATTTTGATCTCAAATAAAATGGTTATATTTTAAAATTCAACTGGACTCAAGTAGGTTATTTGGGGATTTTTTATTTGAGATGACCTGGTATGGGAGTTTGGAAATTAAACTATTGAGAAACTACTATTGGGGCTCATCCAAGAGAAGTCACGTTTTCTCAATTGTACTCTCATAGGCTGACATACTTGTTAATAAATAATTTTTTGATAAATTTCCTAATAAATATTTAATCTCAATAAATTGATAATGTTTTTAAAAGGAATTTTCATATACATGTTTGTATTTCCCTTGGGGGTTGTTCAAAATCAAGAACTTGGAGCTTTTACTTTGAAAAATGGTACCTTATACTTTGAATAAATATTTTAATGATTAATGATTAAATGGGAAAAAATTAAAGCGCATGAAAATGGAACCTGTAGTGGTGAACTTGGATGAAATCCTCATGTAATTTTATTTTGAATTTCTCATTGATATTCTTTGTAATAGAAGCACAAGAATATTATGTCGGCGTTCTTTTAATTACAGTTGTCATAATAGTACCCTCTTGAGCATAGTGAAATATTTTTTCACGACTGAGTGATAGGGTGAGGTTTTTTTTTGTTAGGGGATAACCTATGGTAGGTATCACCCTTAGATTTTTAATTCCTTTCTAAAGGTTTTTAGATTTTCGATCCTTGGTTCCATTTGGGTGTCATTGTCCCTATTAGGACCATAACTTCTAAATGACACCCTTGTTGGGATGGGTAGTCATGGTATATTGGACCTATGTTATGGGCTTGTGCACTGGGTAAAAATAGTTTTTAGTTGGTTAGACATGACCAGGGCATGGTCATCTTTTTGATAGGTCACTTGAAACATTGTTCTTCCCAGTGATTTATGATTGGATATGGCATCATCCGGGTTAATGGTTTTATTGAGAAATGATAATTTCTGTTAAATCTATTGTACAGAAAATAAAATGTTTGTATTCATAGGGTAGAAAACCTGTTTATATTATTCATGATGTGTCTTATTGCTTATGAAACATGTTAGTTGCAAGAATTCTTGTACGCAGTGTGGTCGGGTATAATATTTAGTGACAAAGAAGTTTAGTTCGGTGAAAAATTTGAGCCATGTGCTGTTGGTTATGGTCTCAGTTCATCTCCAGAGTAGAGCGACTAGAGATTTAAATAAACAAGTCCTTCCCAATGATCAAGAGGTATTTATCGTGACTCAAGTTGTTCAACAAGATTTTTGATTCATTTTTTGTTTCCTTGTGTAATGAACTGATGTTTGTGAGTCTGACTTGAAGAAGATTCACACATTCTTTTAAGGATATTTCGACCTTTTGTGCTTGTGAGAAGCTGGTATATCTATTGTTTTAATGAATGGGATACTCCTATGGTGGAGATTATCATGTCAGTTTTGGTTAACATGTCCTTCCGATTATAACGAACCCAACCATATATGACCATTTGAAAATGATAAACTTTCTTGTCTTCCCTTGAGGCTATCATGTTTTAAATATGTGTTGGTTATTTCTTAAAGACAAGAATTCAACGAGGATGCTTATATATGAAGCATTTTAGAAGCACCGTTAGTCGTGGAGGACATAGGTGGTATGGATTTATCAATCACGCGATCCCTCAAGTGGTAAGTTGAATGATCCTGGAATGACTTGGGTGGTAAATTCTTTGTTATCAGTCGTGATAATGCACCAGAAGTTCAATCCAATTTCATTTCAAGAAAAGTCGACCAGTTGTGGGTTGACTATTCTTCATTCCAGTAAATGGGTGAGATCGACTGGAAACCATTTTAATTCCTTTAGTGTATTCTTCTTAGCAATGGCCATGTACCCTATATTGATATTTTCATTGATGCACTAATAGAGAATTGACCTTACACCTCACTAAAGCTTTAAATGTTGTTGGGATAATATGGATGGTTTACCCTGTGCTTCAGGCTGAACGCAATGTTAGTCATGAGTGATGACTAGTATCTATTAAGGAATGCCTTGTACAAACCTTGGGACACAAACCATGATTTTTTTGACTCGAACTCCAGGAGGATGCCACTCTGAGTGTAGTTGTTGAGCTGATGTGGATTTTTTGTCCTTAATTAAATTTATCACATTTATTTATAGTGGGTGTAATATAATGTAATAGTTTACTAGACTCCAGTTATATGAATTGGAGGTTATCTAAGACTTTTTATTAGGCTCGGAGGTAAATCTTTAAAAAGGGGTTGCAATTCTAGTTCATTGGATCAGGACTGTACCTCTAATAATGAGAATGTATGAGAATTTTAAATGGCTAGGTTTTGTTTTGATCATATAATTTCATCGGATGTTAGGATTTGGCTTTAGTGGACGTTCTAGTAGTAAATGTATAATGCCTTAAAATAAGGCATTTCTTTTTTGTTCAAACACATCATCCTTCTAGGTTGGGAATTTTGAGAATGGTATGTCTGTAGGAGGGTCTTGACTCATCATCCCTCAATCCAAAGTGTATGGTCGGTGAAGGACCTTCTCTGGAATGTCTTCAGGTAAAGACAAGTGTGGTTTTTGTCATCCAAGGCTTTTCATGAAAATCCATCTCTACATGGGATTTGAGATGTATGGGTAATCATCCATTTTAACCATTTCAGAAACTATTCAATAGGCATCATTAACACTCTTAGAGGCATGGTTTGTATGAAATTCCAATTTTGGGAAGTGTTGTGGCT
Source organism: Viscum album (assembly GCA_963277665.1). Classification (NCBI taxonomy): domain Eukaryota; kingdom Viridiplantae; phylum Streptophyta; class Magnoliopsida; order Santalales; family Viscaceae; genus Viscum; species Viscum album. The sequence continues at coordinate 413,252,639 of OY728130.1, forward strand.
CAGAAATTGCCCTGTTTAATTTTAATGTTTAATGTGGGATGTACCTTTGGTAGGATTAATAACGATACAATGAATAGATTATGTCTCCTTTTAAATGGGGTCGATTAAACACTATTTCAGTGTGTCTATTTGAATGAATTCATTTTCCTAGGCATTGATGGATTAAGTTCCATATTCTTAAGAAATTATTAAAGGTGATTTGTGCATTTGGAAATGAAATGTGACCGTTTGAACAAATATTCATGACCCTTATAGTTCAGGTGATTTTAATGTTGTCCCCAAAGGATTCTTGTGAATGAGATGTTCTACGGTGGTAAGGTTGTAATGATATGTGTTTTGAACTAGATGAAAATCCAATGGAATTTGAATTTTCATGTTTACTATATGTGAAATTTTTAAAACCGGTCTTTAGAATAAAATTATGATATTTTAACCCTTCATTGTGATGTTTATTCACTTGGGTGAAGGCTCGAGATGTTTCTTGCATATCACGAGGAGTTTTAGGATCTCTATACCCAAAAATTTAACTCTTAAAGGGTCTATATAGGGGAAACAATTTGTCTAAAACCTTGTGTCCTATATCCAAAAACCAATCTGTCTTTTGTAGGTGGAAAATGGATTTCACAGAGGCAATGAATAGTTTAAAAAACCATTCCCCTAGCCCACATAGTTAGTGAAAATAAGTAGTACCTAAAAACTATTCAGTATATAGGTTGCACACGATTTGGCTAACGACATTGGACAGGCTATGTGGGGTGCTCTAAGTTCATAGTGGATGGAACACGGTTGGTGGAAAATTTTCTAAACTATGTAGAATAAATCGTGCATGGTGTCTCTTTTAAAAAAATCAATTCGGTTAATTAAAATAAAAAAATTAAATCATACACTAATCCTAACCATACTGAATGGAGATGTACCCCCATAGGCTCCCCATGTCCATGCACTCACACCCCTATTTGGGTCCCTCTTCTCATACTAGTTTCCACCAGATTTCCACCCATTTCTTGTAAGAATCTCATGTTAAGCCTTATCCTGCCTCCTCTTCCTCTCTTCTATCTTATTTTTAGGTCTTACCATCACCCATTTTGTTTTTTCGAAACCCTAGGGTGTGGGGTTAACCAATTTTGGCATTTTCCTTCGATGTTAGGGTATGTGAAGGGTCTCTTGAGACCGCATTGTATGTATTATAGCATCTTCCACTGAAGGAGAAGTGTATTTTGTAACACCCCAAATTTCCACGGTACGCTTCCCTTTGAATAACACAGTAGCGTGTGTTGTACGCAACTTCGAGTACTAACACACACCACAACCAATCAAACTAGCTGTTATGAATAGTAATACCAACTTTTTGAAATTTTATAAATTTAATCTCTCAAAATTGAATTCATTTTTGGATTCTTAATATCGAAATTATCCTAGGGTAAAATTTTGGAACTTTTCGGATAACATTTATATTTTGATGAATAGTGAAAATTACTAAATTTTAATTAAAAACAACTTTTTTAATCGAAATAATTAATAGTGATAAATTATGAATTTGAGTAGTTTTAAAGTATATTTAGAAAATAATTTTACCATTTAATACAATTTTGGTCATTGAACATAATTTCACAATTAAACCGGACATGAACAAGTGTCAATCTTTTTATAGTTATTATCTCTTAAAAACACGCTTTTTGTTTTAACAACGGCAATTAATTTTATATTAATTTCGGCCACTTATGTGTTTTGAATTTGGAAAAATGGATTACATATTTGGAATCAGGATGTACAAATTGTGTAAATAGGTAACTTCTATTTTTAGACATTTTGAATAATTACTTCGGTTAAAATTTTATTTACCAAGGTTAAGGGTAAATCCGGTAAATAAGGGTAAAAAATATTTTTATAATAATAATAAATTACCCTAAAATGTGTCCTAACCTTATTGGTTGATACATTTCCGACCATGGGAATATTTGGGTCGATTTTGGGACCCCCTGGAGCCACTTGTAAGTGATAATGACACTTTATATTAATTAAGTTAAAATAAATACAAAAATGACATAAGCATATATCTTTTAGAAAAACAATTTTTATATAGGGTTATAAATGTTCGATTTTAGACTGTAAATATTCATTATAAAGATAAAAAAATTTCCTACATAATTTTATTTTATTTATAATTTTTAGATATTAAATAATGTAATTTATTTATGACACAATGATGATACAGTAATTAACTAATTAAGGAAATATTAAACCAATTGATAATATAAATATCAAGAAAAATGTAATTTTAGACTTTTTATGAATTAAACTAATTTTATAGGTTAATATTAAATATTATTATTGTTTATATAAATTTATTTCGAAGTAATAATTCTGTTATAAATTTATCAAAAACAAAATATCCAATAGTGTCAAAATTGACATAAAAGAGTTTAAAAAAATATTATATTATTAATTGATATTAAATTCCTAAAAATATAAGGTTCGGCCAAGATACTTATATCATGATATTTGAATCATTAATGGAACAGTTGGGAGTCTCTTGGATGTATATAGTAAGTTTATTAACTATATAATATAAAAATACAAAGTGACATGGTAATTGTTAAACTAATTAACTAAAAGTTAAAACTAAAAGATAAGGTTAATATAGTGACCCAAACCTGTCTAAAACATATTGGTTGAGTGGTTTTAAACCCATACCCAGCTTAAAATTTAAATAATCCACTTAGGAGCCATTATAAATCGAATATGAATTTATTATAAAATAATATTTCTAGCTTTTCCAAAGGTGCCCCTCACCCCTCTTATAAAAGGGCACTCCCCCTTCTCATTAATTAACACCTTCAATGCCTTTTTCGGCCAAACCCTGCCCAAATACTCTTTCAACTTCCTTCACTACAACCTATACGCCTTATTTTGATCATAAATCCAACATATAGAGCCCTTTCGATCTAATCAAAAGGAAGAACCCGAAGAAGAGGTAATGTTTTCACCACCCTTTTTCAAGTTCCTTTCTTCTTCAACTTCATCTTTATTTGTCATTACCATTATAAAATAATAAATACAGTATCTTATATATACTGTGATGTTATTATAAAAATGGTACAACCATATTCCTTATTCTATCCTTCCATTGAATGACATGTCACCATACATGCGTACATACGGCTTACCTTCTCCACGTCGTGGTGTAACTGTAATTCAATGAATTATTATTTGGATGGGTATAATAATGATGTGTAATTCATGTAAATAATAAATATAACATGATAATGATTCTTTATATATGATATAACACATAATTATATATTATTTTAATATCAAAATGATGATATTGTCGCCTGTACGTACGTACGGACTACCGTCTCCACGAACGCGATGAGATTCATTCTCCATCATATCCATTAAAGTATAATTATCATTTAATGATAAATAATAGTATTTAAGGACTTGATATCATTCTGGATATGAATAATATACAACCTATCCATAACAAACATGTCTTATGTAACAAAACATATGAAAGAAAATGAGTAAGTTAACACCAGAAATGATGATAATACTAAGATATTATTAACAAAGCAATGTTAAAAGATCATATATGATATCATATTAATATATATGATTATTGTATAATTTATTATCAATTATTTCACCATTATAAATGAGGTTATCCAACCCCAACCAAGGAAAAGTACAAGGTAAGGGTTATTTCACAATCTCTTCATTATCCAGGGTTGTTTATATGTAATTATCTACTGGGACCTCTTTATCATCCACATCAATGTTTCTTAAAAATTTATTTAAAAACATTCTTTCTATTTTACAGAATATGGGTTAAAGTCATTTATACCCTTATTTGACGTTTTATAAGAATTTTATAAAGGAATCTTTTCGACTTTTTCCAAACAAGGTCCTTTTTAACCTTTTCGACAGAATTAAGGTAAGAATGTCTTTTTTAACTTATACAGAGGGTGTGGCTATTTTCCGCCGTTATAAAATCTTTGAAGCTGCTCTTACAATATTCTAAGAATATATTCAAAGTAAAAGTTTTATTTTATAATTATGTGACTTTTAAATGATTTCAAAAATAAGAGATATTTCTCTTAAATAATTTTGATTTCATCTATGTCATCATCCATTGATGAATTTTAAGCTTATTTGAAGTTTATTTATTATGATACAAATCTTCCATATTGTATTGAAGGTTTTTTGATATGTTTTACTGTGGATGATTTATTTTTATACCATTCAAGGTTTATGGAAAAAGTATTGACATTTCGTATGCTAGTTTTAATACGAATGTTTATGTTATGTTTAAACCTGTTCATATGAGGAATGCATTGGACTTAATAAGTGAAGGGTGGAGCCCGCTATAGATTCTTGATGCATCGGTAGGTCTCATGAGACAAACTAGTGTCTTGGGACAAGGCCTTGACAAAATCTTATTTTTAGTCTTGGCATGAGGCCTTGGCTATGTGGTTATGATAGTCTGGCATTATGCATTCCATCATTATGGAAGTGGTTATTGATATTGCATGTGATTATTCGACTTGTATAATATCCATGAAAATTAGTATATGGATTTTTTTCATTTTATTTCTGACATATTATACTGAAGTTCAAGTTTTAAAATGCTTTTGTTTTAGTTATACATTGTCTTAAATGTTTATGCTTATTTAAGAAATTTCTTGCTTATTTATGAAAGTTTCTGCTATATTGTTATCCTTCCAGGGCATTTGAGCTCACCTCTTTCTATGTTTTATTTTTCCCAGGATGTGTAGAAGTGCTTTATGAATGACCTATAGGGATAGTATGAGGGTATAAGAGTGTGGAATATGATGACTATATTGTTGTAGTTTTCATTTTATGATGTAATGTAAACCTTATGAATGTATCTAGTGTTTCCAAGAATACTAAACTAATCGATCTTTAGAGACTTGATCTTTCTTGTGATCATGCCAATGTTATGTAGTAATGCACCGACTCTGGGTAACTGGGGTCGGGGCATTACAGTTGGTATCAGAGGAAGTTTTGTACAAACCTTGGAATCTAGATTTAGATAAACACTGATTAGAGCACATAGATTTAAGATGGATTTTTAGGATTAGTATAAATAACTTCCTAGAATTTTGGTATTGTATATATTTGGTGAGTTTTCCAAGAAATACATCCCTGTTTGGATACGAGTAGGTTGAGGCGGCTCTGGAACAGATGTACCTAGGGGTAAAACCTCAAAACACCACTTTGAGATAGACTCGAACGAGAACTGGTGCACGACAACGGGCCTTGCTGCACTATTGGTTACGACACTCCTGGGGGATATGCTTAGGATAACTCTCATTTTCTTTAAAAACCATTATTAAGGGTTTATGAGTATATACTTCCCCAAAGAAAACAATTTTATGATTATGGATTATATCCATAAATAGTTCAATTTATGTTACGTGTTTTATAAGTATGAAATTATGTATTTTGATTCATAAACTGATTTAGTTTATGCCATTTTTTAGAAATGGCGCCTAGTGGAAGAAGTGGAAACTGTATTAATGCACGCTCTCTATGTAGGGATTTCTCTCCTTCTCAAGATAATTATAGTGGATCTGGTGATGCAACCGGTGCTGATCAATTAATCACCATACTGGGACAACTCACTCAGGTTATGAATAATAACCTTACCCATATGGAGCACCCTGATCCAGAGTGTGGAGGATCAATGTTAGATCGCTTCATGAGGCAGAAACCACCAACATTAAATGGGATTACAAATCCATTAGTAGCTGATTAATGGATATGTTCCCTAGAGAAAATATTTCAGGCTTTGGGGAGTAGTGAAAGAGAAAAGTTATCATGGTAGTTTACCGCCTCACTGAAGATGCTAATCAATGGTGGTCATTGATTCAAAACATGAAGGAAGATGATAAAGTATCAAATATGGAATGGAGGGAGTTAAAAGATATGTTTTTAGAAAAATACTTTCCTCGTGACTATCGAGCAGATATGGAAAGACAATTTCTGAGTCTGAGACAAAAGGAGGATGAGAATGTTGCAAAGTATGAGGCTAAATTTACAAGGTTAGCAAGGTATGCTGGAGATTATATACGTAACCCACGAAGTAATATTGATCATTTCTTTGATGGGTTAAAACCATTTCTTCATCGAGAATTAGTCTCACAATCCTTCTCGTCGTACGAAGACATTGCCTCATGTGATATCAAGACAGAAAATTAATTTTCTAAGTCTTATGACATTAATGAAAAGAAAGAGTGGAAGAGATATGCTAATCAATCTAGGTATGGAAATAAGGGGAAGAAGGGAAAAGTTGAATATCCATCCTATATGAAATGTGGGAAGAAACACCCCGGTACTTGCTTAAAAGGAATGGGAGACTATTACAAGTGTGGTGAAAAAGGCTACCAAGCTCGTGATTGTATGGGGAAGAAGGAAGCTACCAATGTTCATTGCTACAATTGCAGGGAGATGGGATATTATGTAAATGAATGTCCTAAGAGTCAGGGGAACTTACATTAGAAAAGTCCATGGGATCAAGGCCAAGCTTATGCTATCACTACTGCCGAGGTAGATGCTCCGATAGACGTGGTGACAGGTAATTTAATGGTTTCCTCAAGTTTAGAAAATGCATTATTTGATTCTGGATCATCGCATTGTTTCATATCTTCCCAGTTTTTTAAGAAAATTAGATATTTACAATTTGATATAACAAGGGAGTTGTCAGTTAAAACACCTAAGGGAAGTACCATTTCAACAAAGTTTTGTGAATCAGTCCCCATTAGGGCACATAAATGTTCTTTATCCGCTGATCTCATCTTCATACCTATGATTGAGTTTGATATAATCCTCGGTATGGATTGGATTTCAGACCATGATGCGAAGATTTATTGTAAGAAGAAGGAGGTTACAATTTTTGATGATGATGATAAGGAACACCTTATCTTTAGAGTAGAATCGTAACCACCTAATTCTTATCTAGATCCACCCCCAGTAGCTCAACTAAATTCAATTATTGGGGAGGAAGAGAATGAAATGACTGTGGGTGAGGATAAGAATGTTCAAATAGAGGATATACCTATTGTGAAAGAATATGTAGATGTGTTTCTGGAAGATTTACCTGGACATCCTCCATAACGAGAAGTTGTGTTTTCCATTGATTTAATTCATGGATAAAGGCCTATATCGAAGACCCCTTATAGAATGGATAATGTTGAATTAGTTGAAATAAAGAAACAAATATAGGAATTGAGTAATAAGGGATTTATTCTCCCTAGTGTTTCTCCATGAAGATCCCCTGTTCTTTTTGTTAAAAAGAAAGATGTATCTATGAGGTTATGTATTGACTACAGGGAGATCAATGGTATAAAAATAAAGAAAAAGTATCCACTACCTCACATTGATGATTTATTTAACCAACTTCATGGAGCTCAATACTTTTCAAAGATTGACCTTCAATTTGGATACCATCAGTTGTGTGTGAAGAAGGAAGACTTTCCGAAGACATCATTTCGAACAATGTATGGGCATTACGAGTTTGTGGTAATTCCTTTTGGGCTGACTAATTCACCCTCTGTATTCATGGATATAATGAATAGTGTTTTCAAGGAATATCTCAATGATTTTGTGGTGGTATTTATTGATGATATCTTGGTATACTCCAAAAGCTATGAAGATCATGAAAATCACATGCGCATTATCTTGAAGACTCTGAGAAGACATGAATTATATGAGATGTTTAGCAAATGTGAATTATGGATTTAGGAGATTTCTTTTCTTGGCCATATTGTCTCTAAAGATGGAATCTCTATTGATCCTTCTAAAACCAAGGCAATCCAAGAATGGCCTACACCGACGAGTTTAACTGAGGTATGCAGTTTTATTGGTTTGGAAGGTTATTATCGACGTTTCATCCCGAATTTTTCCGGATTGGCTAATCCATTAACGAAGCTCACACGTAAAGGGGTTAAATTTGTTTGGAAAAAGAGTGTGAATAATGTTTCGATGAACTGAAGATAATATTAGTCAATGCTTCTATATTGACTCTACTATCGAGTAATGATGGGTTCGTTATTTATTGTGATGCATCGAAGAAAGGACTTGGTTGTGTCCTTATGCAGAATGATAGGGTTATTGCCTATGCATCATGACAGTTGAAAATTCATGAGAAAAACTATCCTACCCATGATCTCGAGTTAGCAGCTATGATATTTGCTTTGAAGATAAGGAGTCACTACCTCTATGGTGAAACATGTGAGATTTATACTGATCACAAGAGTTTGAAGTATATTTTATCACAAAAAGAACTCAACATGAGGCAAAAGAGATGGATTGAACTACTCAAGGATTATGATTGCACGATACGCTACCACCCGGGGAAGGCAAATAAGGTGGAAGATGCTTTGAGAAGAAAAGATCATCAAGTTTTTAACATGATGAGAATTGAAAGCGATCCTATTTTCGTGGATCTAGTGAAGATGGATATGGGAATTACCATGGAAGGTGAAACATCGGTGCTTTTTCAAGTAGATTCCAAACCATCTTTACTAGAAAGGATTAAGAGTTCTCAAACCGATGATGAAGAATTTCAAAAGACTTTTAAAGCTGTCAATGATGGGAGATTGAATGAATTTGGGTATGAAGATTGAATTTTGAAATTTTGGAAGAGATTTTGTGTTCCCAATATACCTGATCTAAAAAGGGAATTTCTAGATGATGCTCATAGTTCCAATTTCTCTATACACCGTAGGAGCACCAAAATGTATAGAGATTTGAAGGAACATTTTTGGTGGGACAACATGAAGAGGGAGATTGCTGATTTTGTGTCATGATGTATGGTTTGTCAACTAGTGAAAGCTGGAAGGCAACATCCTGGAGGAGTCATGCAACCTCTTCCCATACCGGAGTGGAAGTGGGACAATATTACGATGTACGTTTTCATGGGGCTACCAAAGAATCCAAGAAGGAACGATGCAATATGGGTTATTGTTGATCGTCATACCAAGTCATCACATTTTCTTGCTATAAGAGAAGATCTACCACTAGAACATCTAGCAAGACTATATATTAATGAAGTGGTGAGACTTCCTGGAGTACCCCTATCGATTGTTTCTGATCGTGATCCCCGTTTTACATCACGATTCTGGAAGAGTCTTTAAAAATCCATGGATACTGAACTTCAATTGAGCACTTCCTACCACCCTCAAATAGATGGACAATCATAACGGACTATTCAAACCTTACAAAACATCTTGAGATCCTGATCGCTTGACTTTCAGGGTATGTGGGATCAATATTTACCTATGGTGGAATTTTCCTATAATAATATCTTTCATTTAAGTATTTAGATGGCACCATATGAAGCGTTATATGGAAAGAGATGTCGCACACCAACCTATTGGGATGACGTTAGTGAAAGAAAACTTGTAGGCCCAGAACTAGTGGAGGAAACAATGGAATAGGTGAAGGTAATGCAAAACCACATCAAAGCTGCTCAAAGTAGGTAGAAGAGCTCTGCTGACAACCGAAGAAAGGATTTGGAATTTTAGATGGGAGATCATGTTTACTTGAAGGTATCTCTATAGAAGGGAGTTATACATTTTGGCAGGAAAGGTAAATTGATTCCCAGGTACATTGGTCCTTTCGAAATTCTAGAACGAATTGGGGATATAGATTACTGTTTGGAAATGCTGCCAAATCTCTCCAAAGATCACGATGTGTTCCATGTATCACTGTTGATAAAATACATGCCTGACCCAACGCATTTACTCACCTATGAGGAATTAGAACTGGAACCCGATCTATCTTATTACGAAGATCACATCACCATTCTTGATACAAGAGAACAAGTGCTGAGAAACCGAATGACTCCTATGGTAAAAGTTCTATGGAGAAACCATAAGATGGAAGAGGCAAAGTGGGAACCTGAGGAACTTTTGATGAAGAACCACCCAAGTCTTATCATGCGGTAGTATTCTAAAAATTTTGAGGATGAAATTATTTGAAGGAGGGGAGAATGTAACACCCCAAGCATCCACAGTACACTTCCTATTGAATAATACAGTAGTGTGTGTTGTACGCAACTTCGAGTTCTAACACACACCACAACCAATCAAACTAGGCATTATGAATAGTAATACCCAATTTTTAAAATTTTATAAATTTCAACTCTCAAAATTGACTTAATTTTTGGATTCATAATATTGAAATTATCTTAGGGTAAAATTTTGGAACTTTTCGGATAACATTTATATTTTGATGAATAGGGAAAATTACTAAATTTTAATTAAAAACAGCTTTTTTAATCAAAATAATTAATAGTCATAAATTATGAATTTGGGTAGTTTTAAAGTATATTTAGAATATATTTTTACCATTTAATACAATGTTGGTCATTGGACATAATTTCACAATTAAACCGGACATGAACAAGTGTCAATCTTTTGATAGTTATTATCTCTTAAAAACACGCTTTTTGTTTTAACAACAGGAATTAATTTTAAATTAATTTTTGCCACTTCTGTGTTTTGAATTTGGAAAAAATGGATTCCATATTTGGAATCATTATTTACAAATTGTGTAAATATGTAACTTTTATTTTTAGACATTTTGAATAATTACTTCGGTAAAAAGTTTATTTACCATGGTTAATGGGTAAATCCGGTAAATAAGGGTAAAACAATAATATAATAATAATAATAATAAATTACCCTAAAATGTGTCCAAACCTTATTGGTTGATTCATTTCCGACCATGGCCATCTTTGGTTCGATTTTGGGACCCCATGAAGCCACTTATATGTGATAATGACACTTTATATTAATTAAGTTAAAATAAATACAAAAATGACATAAGCATATATCTTTTAGAAAAACAATTTTTATATAGGGATATATATGTTGGATTTTGGACTATAAATATTAATTAGAAAGATAAAATGATTTCCTACATAATTGTATTTTATTTATAATGTTTAGACAATAAATAATTTAATTTATTTATGACATAATGGTGATGCAGTAATTACATAATTAATGAAATATTAAAAAAATTGATAATATAAATATGAAAATAAATGGAATTTGAGACTTTTTATGAATTAAACTAATTTTAAAGGTTAATATGACATATTATAATTTTTTATATAAATTGTTTTCGATGTAATAATGTTTTTATGAATTTATGAAAAACAAAATACCCTATAGTGTCAAAATTGAAATAAAAGAGTTTTTAAAACAAATATAATATTATTAATTGATATTAAATTCCTAAATATCTAAGGTTCGGCCAAAATTCTTATATCATGATAGGATTATCATTAATGGACCACTTGGGGGTCTATTGGATGTATATAGTACGTTTATTAACTATATAATATAAAAATACAAAGTGACATGGTAATTGTTAAACTAATTAACTAAGAGTTAAAACTAAAAGATAAGGTTAATATAGTGACCCAAACCTATCTAAAAACTATTGGTTGAGTGTTTTTCGTCCCATACACATCATTAAATTTAAATAATAAACTTTGGATCCATTAGAAACCGAATATGAATATATTATAAAATAATATTTCTATATATTCCAAAGGTGCCCCTCACCCCTCTTATAAAAGGGAACTCACCCTTCTCATTAATTCACACCTTAAAAGCCTTTTTTGGACAAAACCTGCCCAAATAATCTCTCAAATTCCCTAACTACAACATAGAGGCATTAGATTGATGAGAAAGCCAACCTAAGGAGCACGTTTGATCAAATCAAAAGGAAGAACCCAAAGAAGAGGTAATGTTTTCGCCACCCTTTTTCAAGTTCCTTTATTCTTCAAATTCTTCTTTATTTTTTTACCATGATAAAATAATAACTCCAGTATCTTATATATACTGTGATGTTATTAAAAATATGGTAAAACCATATTCAGTATTCTATCTATCCTTTGAATGACATGTCATCATACGTGCGTACGTACGCCTTACTGTCACCACGTCGTGGTGTAATTGTTATTCAATAAATTATTATTTGGATGGGTATAATAATGATGTGTAATTCATGTAAATAATAAATATAACATGATAATGATTCTTTATATATGATATAACATCCAATTATATATTATTTTAATATCAAAACGATGATATTGTCGCTCGTGCGTACGTACGGACTACAGTCTCCACGAACGCGATGAGATTCATTCTCCATCGTATCCATTCAAGTATATTTATTATTTGATGATTAATAGTAGTATTTAAAGACTTGATATCATTCTGGATATGAATAATATACAAACTATCCATAACAAACATGGCTTATGTAACAAGACATTTGAAAAAAAACGAGTAGGTTAACACCTGAAACGACGATAATACTAAGATATTATTAACAAAGCAATATTAAAAGATCATATATGATATCATATTAATGTATATAATTTTTTTATAATTTTATAACAATTATTTCACCATTATATAGGAGTTTAACCTACCCCAAACATGGAAAAGTACAAGGTAAGTGTTATTTCACAATCTCTTCATTATCCGAGTTTGTTTATACGTAATTATCTACTAGGACCTCTTTATCATCCACATCCATGTTTCATAAAACTTTATTTCAAAAAATTCTTGCTATTTTACAGAATATGGGTTAAATTAATTTATACCCTTGTTTGAGTTTTTATAAGAAGTTTATAAAGGAATCATTCTGTCGTTTTCCAAACAAGGTCCTTTTTAACTTTTTCAACAGAATTAAGGTAAGAATGTCTTTTTTAACTTATACATCGGGTGCGGCTATTTTCCACCATTATGAAATCATCAAAGATTACCTTAAAAGACTATAAGAATATTTTCAAAGTAAAATTTTTATTTTATAATTATGTGACTTTTAAATTATTTCAAAAAAATAGATATTTCTCTCAAATAGTTTTGATTTCATCTATGTCAACATCCTTTGATGAATTTTAAGATTATTTGATGTTTATTTATTATAATACAAGTATTCCATATTGTATTGAAAGTTTTTTGATATGTTTGACTGTGGATGTGTTATTTTTATACCATTCATTGTTTATGGAAAAAGTATTGACATTTCGTATGCTCGTTTTAATACGAATGTTTATGTTATGTTTAGACCTGTTCATATGAGGAATTCATTAGACTTAATAAGTGACGGGTGGAGCCCGCTATAGCTCCTCGATGCATCGGTAAGTCTCATGAGACAAACTAGTGTCTTGGCACAAGGCCTTGACAAAATATTATTTGTAGTCTTGGCATGAGTCTTTGGCTATGTGGTTATGATAGTCTGACATTATGCATTCCATCATTATGAAAGTGGTTATTGATATTGCATGTGATTATTTGACTAGTAGAATATCCATGCGAATAAGTATATGTAATTATTTAATTTTATTTCTGCCATATTATGTTTAAGTTCAAGTTTTAAAATGCTTTTTTAGTTATACATTGCTATAAATTTTTATGCTTATTTATGAATGTTTCCGCTATATTGTTATCCTTACTGGGCATTTGAGCTCACCACTTTCTATGTTTTAGTTTTCCTAGGATGTGAAGAAGTACTTTATGAATGACCTACAGGGATAGTATGAGGGGATAAGAGTGTGGACTATGGAGACTATATTGTTGTAGGTTTCATTTTATGATGTAATGTAAACCTTATGGATGTATCTAGTGTTTCCAAGACTACTAAAATAATTGGTCTTTCGAGACTTGATCTTTCTTGTGATCATGCCAATGTTATGTAATAATGCATTGACTCTAGGTAACTGGGGTTGGGGCCTTAGAGATTAGTTCAATTAGTCCTGTATCCACCATCTGAGGTAAGGGTTTTCATCTGAAGTTTGGTTTTTCTTATTTTATTTAGGGTCTTTATGTTTTTTTAGTCCCTGGTAAATCTTTTGAAGAGAATTTGGTGACTCATTGAAGCCTTTCACCCATGTACATAGGTACATAGACAGACACACTCATAGACACACACACACATATATATATTCCTTGTAAATATTCCATCAGGTAAAGGGGAATATGTATATTGGATTAAGGGGTATATATATAGAATTGTTTGCGGGTACCAGTGGAGATAATCTTTGACTTAAAATCTTAAAGTGTCGTGTGTTCAGCTTGGATTGGTATACTTCTTAAGGTTGGATCCTTTTCCCTAGTTGTTAATATTATAAAACGAATTAATAAACAACTTACCACACATTTCATAGATATTTATTATTATAGTTTGTTCATTAGCTTAAATTCTTCTTCAATTATAATTGATAATGGTTCTTGTATGAAGTTTATAATGAGATAAAAGAATTTTTTAAAGAGTAATGTCACGATTTTATAATAAAAACCCTCCATTCGAGGTGTGTTGTCTTCTAACCTAAAAAGAAATAGTAGTTATTTATATCTTTCTTAGTTATGGTTTGAGTATTTAATATGCCTTCTTGAAGGTATTATTTTTTAGATGTTTTTAATTTCGCATGAAGAATAATATGAATTGATTTTATATTATCGATTAGTTGAAATTGAATGTATTAAATGTTCAAATGAAATGGATTCCATGAAATGGAGCTGAACAAGAATATTGAAATTCATAAGAGGTATTTCCTTATGAATTATATTTTAAATATAAATGATGGTTTTAATGGGTTATTCAAATTCAAGGCATGGGTGGTACTGCCTCATGGCTTGAATTACGAATGTGATAACACACTTATATGGGTTTGATAAATGACATGACATAAGAGTAAAATCCTTATGATCTTCTTACTAAATATAACCATGATTTTGATAAATGCCCTTCATAAATTGAAAAGAAAAAGATGTTATACCTTATGTATTATCTTATAAATAGATTCTCCTATTAATATATATATATATATTGTATATGAGATTTTGAGCACCAAGTTCTATATTAGAGTGTTTCCTGGGGGCCCACTCACCATCCTGTGTGATGTAGTATGGCACACTCACTCTATAAGGATATAGGGAATGTACCCTATCAACTAGAGATACCATATGGGTGATGGTATTTTGAGTTACCTTCACTATATTAAAGTGTTTATATTTCATGGACACTCTCCAATTTGAGTTAAGTAGTATGGAAGTCTCACACAATTAGGATTTAGGGCATGTACCCTACCTGTGGAGCCAAGGGACTGTTAGAGCCCTTGGGAGGGGAGACTATATGAGCTTCCTAGTTGGAGCCATGAGATTGACCATGAGAGCTCCCTTGGTGATGTTTGTACTTGGGTTACTTCTAGATAATACTAGATGCTAGAAATAGAGGATTGATAATGATCACTCTCCTAGATATGGATTATAGTGGGTTATATCGCGGTCCTTCTAGAATGAGTATATAAAGAGTCCATGATATCTCTTAGAGTTGGTCTAGGGGTTATACCATGGGAGATTCCCCTAGTAATAGATTTCATAGAGTTTTTTAAATGATCAATCCCAACATATTTATTATAATATATATATTTATCAAATTATATATATAGGGTGAAATGATCTGTTATTCCACCTATGTGCCGAAGTAGGCGAAAGTGTCAGGTTTCCCTTAAAAACATGAATGGGAAGTTATTTATTTATTCAGTTCTGTTATTTTTCCTCTATATGTTCACACTTTCTAATTATTATTCCACTTTATAGATTGGGATTTATATTGTGGGTTCTTAGCTACTAATATTTATATCTCACATTCTACTCGGGATACTATTTTATTAGTGTAGATGAACATACTTTCTTGTTCATATGGCTGTGGACATTTGTTGATTTATTATGTTGTATTTCTTATACCTAAGGAGTTAAGAGAATTATACTAAGATGGAACTCAAGATTCTTGTATATATCTCCTTTGTTATTTTTATTTCTTCTATTTAATTGAATCATTTATTGTTCTATATTGTAAACCATGTCGCATGTTTACTATTTTACCTTATGTGTCATCATCTGTCATGAACGCTCTATATAAACCAGAATTGTCCACTTTTATTAAATTATTATTTTTTCTTTAACTTATGTCTTTCATTTATTTACTAATTTGGTTATTATCTACTATTTAATTGGATTGTACCATTGTTACACTCTATTCTGAGGCTATCATCTCCCCACTATCACCTCTCAAGACCCTCACTACTAGTCCGAAGCCTTTGGAATATGAGGAGATGTTCATGAGGCCATGTGACCCACAAGTACATATAATGATTTTGATGGTACGCTCAGTCGGGATGTTATAGAAGAGATGTAGTATTAATACATTAAGATAATATTCCATACCAAGTATTCCCCTCAAAATTTTCAATCAATGACGAAGAGATAATTCATATATCCAAAGATAGATATTGGTGAATCTATCAATACTAATGAGGAAACATTTTCAAGGATTGTAAGAAGAACCTTAGGATTTATTATTAATAATGATAGAAAGATAAATATATTCTTTAGTGGTTTATAACAACACCTTCTAAAGGATATATAAATCAGAGATTTTGTGAGTTTTGAAAAGGTGGTTTGATTTACACTTAAAGTATATATGGAATTCAGATAATAGTCCCATGGTTATGGAGATAAGAAGAGATGGATGGAGTTTCTAGATGGGGGTTCAATTGAAAAAGGAGGAAAAAGGATCCAACTACCCACATGTCAAAAATGTGGGATGAAGTATCATAGGAATTATCTCAAAGGGATGGGGAAAATTTTCAAGTGTAGGAGAGAAGGCCACCAAGGTCATGAATATCTAATATACATGATGATGATATAAAATATAATAGAGTAAAAGTGTGAAACTCCTAATGAAGCACCTATGGTTCAATTCTCAAAAAATAAATAGAAAGGGAAGTAAGAAAGATAGAGCACTAAACATAGAGTCTTTAAGGGTAATCAACTTCAATATACACCAAAACCAAAGGAGTAAGGGAATGCTTATGCCATCACTACTATTGAAGTAGAGAAAGAAAATGAAAACATATAATGTAAACGTAATATTAAATCAAGAATGTAAAAAAGTTTTATTTGATATTTGTGTTAAACATTAATTAATATCCAAAAGGTTTTCATGAACTATTGAATCGAATCCCAATACCTTAATATAGAGAAATCCATAAAAACACCTTGTGGAATAGCCATTTAAACCCATGTTTTGGACTCTTTTCATGTTAGATTATGTAGGAAGATTCTTCTAGTGAGTCTAATAATGATTCCCTTGGTCGAATTTGATGTTATACTGGGCATGGATTAGATTTTATTATATATAACACACATCAACTATTGGGAAAAGGAAATCAATTTTCATATTCTAAACTATCCAATGCTCCATTAAAAATTCAAGGAAGTCCAGGAACCTTCTTCAGAAAAATCCTCATCTGTGTGAGTGTTGATACCATGAGAAGAACCATACCGTTGTAAAATAGTTGAGACAAAGGAAGGTATCAACTTGGATGAAATGGGAATTTTTAGGGAATACACAATTTCATTTCCCAAATTCTTACCCACAATTTCTATAGATCACGATGTAGATTTCTCAATATATCGCATACTCATAGCTACTATGATCTCAAAATTCCCCTACCAGATGGCTTCGATCGAACTGTAAGAGTTGAAGAAGTAGCAGGAAGAGCATTTGGAAAAAGGATAATCATACCCTAGTTCATCACCTTAGGGTGTTATAGTGATTTTTTTTCAAGAAGAATGATGGATCAATGAAAATTTGTTTCAATTTCCAGGTGATCAATAAGATCACTATAAAAAAACTCCCTCTTATAGGGATTGATGACTTATTCAATAATCCATGAGCATCTTAGTTCTTCTCAAAGGTGGATCTTCATTCTATACATCATCAACGGATGTTGAAGAAATAAGGTATTCATAAATATTATTTCCATACAAGGTATGGGCAATATGAGTTTATAGTGATGCCCATAAGACATTCCAATTCCACTTAAATAATCCTAGATTTGATTTAGAGTATTTATGTACTACCTCTAACTTTTTTTGTATTTTTTCTGACCATATTCTCATTTACTCTAAGAGAAAGTAAGAACATGAAGATCATCTAATGATTGTTCTGTAGACATTAAAAAAGGATAAAATGTATGATAAGTATAGAAAGTGTACACTTTTGCATGAAACAAGTCACATTATTGGGGAATGTGATCAAATCTGAGGGAATTTTTATGAACCCATCAAAGAGAAACGAAATTTAGGAATGTACTAGACCCACTTGTGTAATGGAAATTTGTAGTTTTCTTGTATTGGTTTGGTACTATCGGTGTATTGTGAGAAATGTCATACAATTTTCTAGCATGATAACTAAGTTAGCATATAAAGGAATAAAGTATGTATGGATGGAATAATGTGTGGAATGATTTTAGGAGCTCGTGATTAGTCTATTCACTATACCTATACTTACACTACCAACATGTCGAAAAGGTTTAGTGATATACAATGATGCTTTAAAAAATGCTTGGGTTGTGTACTCATGCAGAATGATAAAGTGATATCCTATGCTTCATGATAGTTGAATATCTATGGTAAGAAGTCCTTGATGCCTGATCAAGAGATATCAGCTTTAATATCCACTCTAAATATTTGGCGACACTATATCTATGGTGGGATTTGTGATATATATACTGATCATAAAATTCTAAAGTATATATTTTCATAAAGAAGGAGATAAACATGATTCAAATTGGATGGTTAGATATAGTAAAGGACTATTATTTCTCAATTCCCCACCATCTAGGAAAGGCGAACAAGGTATATGATGCACTTTCAAGAAAATTATTTCTACTCAATCCATGATGCAGATTAAGAAAGACCCTATATTCATAGATAAGAAAAGGATAGATATGGAAATCATATTAAAAGGGAATAAATTATACATTTACCATATGATTTTCCAACCATCTATTGAAGAGATGATCAAGGAGGCACAAAGGGATGATATGAAGTTATAAAAATGGTGAAAGCGTTAAAGGAATGGAAGATATAAGAGTACCAAATCAATGATTATGGTGTGATTTAGTTTGGAACAAGGTATTATATGTCTTTATCACATGAGATAAATAATGGGACACTGGATGATGCACATAAATTATATTTATCTGTCCATCCTGGAAGTATCCAGATGTATCAGGATCCTCTAGAAAAAATATTGTGGGAAAACATGACAAATGATATTACTGAGTACGTCTCATGGTGTTTCGTATTTTAGAATGTTAAAGCATAATGATAAATGTATAAAGGTATGATCGAACCATTATTTATACCCATGTGGGAATGAGATAAATTCACTATGGAATTTTTCATTATTCTCCTGAAAACAACCAAAGGAAATAATGTTATATTGGTTTTAGTGGATAAAATCACCAATACATAACACTTTATATCTATTTTAAAAGATTTATATCTTAAATAAATTTCTAGGATATATGTTAAAGATGTGGTGAGGCTACCTAGGGTTACACTTTCCATCATCATTGGTTATGATCAAAGGATCACTTATACTTAATGGAGAATTATTTGACATTATTTGAGTACTAAATTTAATTTTAGCATAGGCTATCACCCCCAAACTAATATAAAATCTGAAAGGACTATTTAGATACCTGAGGAAATACTAAGCGACAACTCAATTAAACATAAAGGAGGATGGGATAAATATCTCCCACTGGTTGATTTCTCAGATAACAATAGATTACACTCGAGTATTAAAATGAATCCATATGAATCTCTATATGGAAAATGCTGTAGAACTCCAACATGATGGTATGGATTTTGAGAATGAATGATATTTGGACGTGACCTTGTGTAATAGGGGACAGAGAAGGTTCAAGTCATCCAACAGTATATAAAATATTCTCAGAGTCAGAAAGAGAGATATGAAGATAACAATTGAAGGGACATGATGTTTGATTTGGGAGATAATGTCTTCCATTGAATATTACCAAGGAATAGAGTCATGCAGTTTGGAATTTAATGAAATATTAGGCCAATATACATTGGCCACTTTGATATCCTTGATCGCATAAGAGTAGTGGCCTATAAAATTTCACTTCAACCAAGTATGGGTCAATTTCATGAATTTTTTCAGGTATTAATCCCATGTAAGTACATACCTGAACTCCCACATGTACTAAATTTAAAGGTGGTACAACTGGATAATGAACTCTTATATGAAGAATAATCAGTGATGATCTTGGACAATAGAGACAAAGTTATATGAGAAAAGATAACACGCCCTGTCAAAGTGTTATAGAGGAACCATAAGTATAATGTGGTGACTTGGTTATGAGAGGAAACTATGAAACAAATGTACCATTACTTATTATCATCTATTAATATGAGTTGAGATTTTGGGGATGAATGTTTTCTAAGGGGGAAGGAAGTAATGACCCAATATTTTTAGTAAAATATTTTTCTAGAATAAATGTGTGATCTATTATATGATATTGTAGACACATAAAATATAGAGAAACCAAAATATTCTTTGTTTAATTACAAAATACTATTACATTAATCATCAATGAAACCCATTAAAATTCCAAACATTACAACTAGACAAAAAATAAAAAATAGAAAAGATAAAATGAAAAAATATGGATCACCCTAATCAACTAAAAAAATTACCCCCATTACAAACACTATAGAGAAGAACCAAAATATTATTAAACCAAGAAACATTATGTAAATATATATACTTGAGATAAATTTTGTTTAATATCGATCGAAATAATATAGTATTATATATAAGAAGTAACGTGACTATTTTAATAGTAATGTTACCATTGGGAATAATATCATGACCGTTAGAACAGTAATTATACCTCAAATATTATATTAAATTAAAAACAATATTTATCATGATTACTATAAATAAATATAAATGTTATAATTCAAAAAAATAAATATCATGATTGTTAACTCAATGAAAATACAAACAATTTTTTAATAAACTGTAATTTAAATTATTTTTTAAAAATAATTATTTTTAAATTAAGAATTAAAATTACCAATTTTTGATAATTATTCTTTTAAAATTAATATAATTTGGAAATAATAATTTCTAAATTATCAAAGGGTGTTTTCTGGGTTATTTAAATACATCAATTTTTCCGTGAAAAGTAAAATTGCAGTTATTTATATAACAGGTTTATCTTAAATTAAATCTTTAATGTTGTAATGGCGACATAATAATTTATAGAACTATAGTTTAAGTCATGGTATATTTTATTTCATAAATAGTTCATTAAAATAAAATAAAATTACATTCCAAACATAGAAATAAATTTCCAAAACCAGAAGTCAAAAGTGATTCCTTTAAATAATAATTTTTCTTTCTTTCAACTTTCAATTTTTCATAAATTAATGATTTCAAATTATCAAGGGGATTTAAATTATTAAACTCATTATATTATATTAATATTGATTTATGTTGTTATAAATAAATATTTCTTGTTTTACATTGGATATATTATTTAATTCTGTATTTTATTCTAAAAATACACCTCTCCTCATGTATAAATAACCCCTCACCCTTCTAAAGGAAAACCACTCATTCAACGCATTAAAAAGATCAAGATGTTCCCAAATCATCCTTATTAAGAATATTATAATCCATAGGTAAATCATCGAGTAATCCAACACCAATCACTAATGAGTTTTAGTTTCTTACAAGAGAAGCTACACCGAGGAGAGAGTAAGTCTCTATTAACTCTTCCCCCTTTTTTTCTTCTCTTTATTCTTTATACTCTCTTAATTTCAAAACCATATACTAAAAAATTTATTATATGGTATTTTAAAATTATATTAATGTTTTTAACTTTTAATTATCATTTTTATGACAAATAGGAATGTCATACTTCCCTTTCTCGCCCTTTAAACAATATATCATTAACGGTTAGTTAACCACCAACAGATACATTGATATGAAAATTCCTATGACCACTATAACAGTTGGAAAATATGAATTATATATAATATATAATAACAAAATTACATATATTCTATGCTTCTATAATTAAATATACGGATGAATTATTTACATTTAATAAAATAGCAAAATCGTTACAAACCTGTAATTGTTTTATGAAAAACATGATATCAAAATGCTTCAATTTCATTAAAAAATTAAGAAATATAATACAATGATTATAATTGATAAATAGTTGTATAAATTAATATAATTCACTTTGGAATATGTGTTTTAATAAACATATGATTATTATTCAGGAGGTGAAAATGTGATGAAATAAAGTGAGAATAATGGTAAGTGGATTCTCGAACTCCACTCCCCATTCATAGGGGTTTCCCTATTTAACACCAATTTCAATATTTATAATCCTTTAATGTTCCTTAAATACCATTTTATTATTATTTACTTTTATCTTCACAGATATGATTGTTTTCATTTTGGGTTTATGAAAAACACAATGATTTTCCAAAAGAACTATTCTTTCTAAAAACACATCTTTTACTTCTTCTGAGATTGTTTCTTCTTGACTAAATATTGGTGATTATTATACCTATTATGTTATTTATTATTTATTTTTGGAACCCTAATTTTAATTCATTAATTTATTCTTTATGAAATTCTTGTGATACCCATTCCTTTCTATGGGTTTTATATGGCTATTATTTTTATACATTCTATGTGGAATGCATGATTATGTAAATGTTATGATGTTAAGGGTGCACCGAAAATTATATAGTGCTTTAATTCATTGGGTAATGTGTTGTATATCATGGGATAATGGAAATAAATTTATGAACATGATTGAAGATTTTTTTTCTCAATGATGATTTTATGATTATGCATATATGTTATGTGTGATCATGAAGCTAACATTGTTCACAACTATGTGTGGTATTTGACCACTAAGGCACGATGATTCATTTTTATGCATTACCACATTCCATTAATTTATGTAATGATTTCTATCCTGATTATGATTATGCTACAATTCTTTTGTTATGATGATTATGATTATGACCTCCCATGATATATCAATTCATGTTTTTATTTATCCTTTTACTCGGATTTTAGGTCACCTATTTTTGGTGATTACTTATACTAATGAAATTACAAGGGACAATATGAACCTAGAGAATAAGGAATTAGAAAATTTTTATGTTTTATTTTCTAGTTATGTATAAGAATAATTTAACCAGGACACTAAACTGTTTGATCTTGGATTTATAATGTTATTATGTTGTTTATCTTTAAAATTATGTAATATTCATGTAAGAGAAAGTAGGGTTGATATACTGATGTTGATATATACCTAAGGGAATATTTACCAGAGACTCTACAATGGACTAAGAATATTTAAATACACTCACTCGTAATATAACATGTTCACATCATCAAGGAGGATATTTCCACTAGTAAAACCATGTCATGGGTGGCGTAAAAATTATCATGGGGTCTCAAATTAGACAACCCATAAACATTAATAGATAACCTATTCAACAACAAAAAATACAAGACCAACTCTTGAGGAATAAAAAACGCCATTCACCTGACACTTTTGTTTGGAATAACCCTGCCAAATCGAAGAAACATCACACCTCATGAAACTCTTAGGTGGCTCTCACGTTAGAGCTGCATCAAGATTCTCTGGGTACACAGCTAAACCATGACTAGAGAATACATTAAAAAGATATTTAACATATTATATTGCATGGAATATCAAGGTAATTTATATTAATGAACACAATATATGAATTAGTCACAATAAAGGTATCACAAGAACTCATAGTGTATTTATAGACACTAGGATTCAGTCTTCAGCTTATAATCCTCTTAAAGAATAAAACTATTACAACTAGACCCAAAATAAATCTTAAAAAACCAAAATGAACCTTTAATATAGTTCAAAAGGTCATCATTACTCTAAAATGGGTACTTTTTATTTATCATTACCTGATCTATACCAAGATAATTCATGAAATTAAACAAAATTTCAACATAAGTTTTCCTAAATACCCATGGCTTCTATGAAAGGAACTTTGGGTCTAATAAAAACCCTTCTAAAATATGTATTACAAATGCACACTTTGAAACTAGAGCTGGTTAATGTCTAAATGATATTCCATAAATACTTTTAGTGTGTTCATGCGGTGAAGGTTGATGCATAAGTCATACCCTTTCCCATGTAGACACACTAAAAGAACAACATAGGTTCTAACCGCCACTATAGAAAAATCCCCAAGAAGGTATCTTCTTCAAGAGTTAATTCACACTACCATAAGAAACATGTGATCATTGAAAATTTCATAGATAGAGTCTTTAGAATAAAAGGACGATCTAAAGTATCTAATGGAATATACAAGTCAAAAACAAGGGATGCAACAAGGAATGAGTAACTTGTGCAAGGTAAAACTAAAACAATATCTAAAACAGAGAATTCATAGTTCATACCATGAACCCCTCATACACCTCCAAATCATAAGAGTTAATTGCTTGAAGTTATCCTTCCACTTAACCACCTACCTCCCATGAACACGGTTTTCACCAATGACTTAGCATCTCCATAATTAAAATGAATATTAAATTCAATTAAAATCATTCCCCAAACGTTTACACTATTAACTTTAGTTAATAGAGACTCCCCTGTAGGGTTTTAAATCTCTCTAAAAAAAGAATATATATTGATTAGAGAAGAATCAACCATTTTTTTATACTTAAATAATCATAAAATACTATAATATGAACCACACACATAATAAATAAGTTGTTATAAAAGAATATAACCACAGAAAAAAATAAATAAGTGGAAAAACTATACCTTATACTATTTCCAAATTACCTATATTGGAATTATCTACTGTCTATCCTCCCAGTACAATATGACAAGTCAAGCAGTCCAAAGAATAATGACCCTAGACATCACATGTATTAGTTTTATAATGATGGTAACATCTGATTCATATAATAGGATTATTAACTAAAGAAAATTTAATATGAAAAATTCCACCGTGATTTTTATGTGATTCTGATCCCCATCTATGAGTTCAAAAATTTGTATACCTCATGTTCCATGACACTTAATATTAACTTCTGCTAGATGCTATAGAAATTTTAGTTTTATGATTTCTATTTCAAAATCTATAGAATCGATGTTCCCTTATTGGGAATCTATACATATTCTAATAATGTTCAGCAATCTCAAATTCTTGAACTGGGGGTGGTATAGTGACAAAACACATGGAGTAACAGGCATTAAAACTCTTCCAAAGAGAGAAACACCTCATCAAATTATTAGGTAACCAAACCCCATCATCCTCTCACTATATTGTGAAAGTGGATGGTTTCAAATGTGATTATAACTAAAAGTGGAATTATAATAGTATAGAAAAATATAACCACATACACTTTCCAAGTCTCCACTTCTTGAGTGTCTGAAACACTCCAAAATATGAGTATCCCCGGATCATAGAGCTCTAATAGAATTTTCAGTCTATGTAAATCATCATACTGAATGGATAGAATGAATAACCACTACATCTGGTATGAAACATAAATGTAACCCATTGTAGGTGGGTCCCATTTCTTCTTGATAGGTATAAAAACATATCATTTACCGTAATAGTGTAACCTCCTCAAGAACTGGATCCTGAATGGAAGCCATGATAATTTGATGACTGTAATAGTGACACTATAGTGGGGCATGCTATTGAAATTGATCATTATCATGAAACTATTTCGATACCACAGATGGCTATCATCACAGTGACATATGGAATGTTAAAAATACGTACTATAGTTAGATTATTATTTATGGGGAACTGACTCAAGAAGTTCAGGGAATTTAAAAATATCCAATTCAATATGATTCATTTTCAATTTGGTTTCCTTCAACTGATGGGTCCAAATTCCATGTTGACAAGTAGGTATTCATAGTCTTGGTACATGGATATGTTAGTATCCACACCATCACTTAGTTCCTTAGCATGAAATATAAACTCAATATCATCCTACATTATTTACCTAAGTTTCCAAACCAATCCTACACAATACGGTCAAATTCCAAACATCGACCTAGAGGAAAAAACATATTTCAAAACACATTGTCATTACCCAAACCATTGGGACCCCACTGTGGGTTGTAGTAATCCGAGTGTGACACACCAAGCCCACCTCTAATATGACAAGAGATATAGAATAGTACCAAGTAGGAATATCACTGAAATGGGGTGCCTTAGCCTAAATATCATGTAAAAACACAATAAAATGATCCATAAAATAGTATAGAGATATTGGAATAAACTAAAAAATATAGACTGTAAACCTTGCATGAAAACACATCTATGAAATTGATAATGTACACAAACATAATAAGGATGATAAAAATTTAAAATCTATTTTTCCAATCTGAATATGAAATCCCATCTGGACAACCACCAGAAAAAGTGGAATACTGAAGAGAGCTTGACTCGCAATCTCCAAGGCTGACCACCAATATGTTTATAAAATCCAATTTATACTATAATCCTTTTAATTCACTCCTGAAGAACCTATTGTCTTTATTGTAAACAATAGGTTTGGGTTCATCCCATGAAATTATGAGTATATACATACCTAGTAGGATGCCCAAAATATAAATAAGGGGATGAAAAAAACAAAACATAACACAACCCATAAATAAAGAGGGTATGGAAAACCCAACATCATATATCCTCAAAGTTTACCAAGAGATGATAGATATTGTATCTATATCATCCAAGATAACTATGAATGAGTAGTATTCTCATAGTTCTAAAGGCCCTATCTATTATCAAAGCACCATGCATAACCTTATGAGAAACTGGGTGTATATCGCACTACTAACTACATTGTGTGATTGTCTAGAGTTAAATATCAACTATACAAGCATCTCATGTATCCTCTCAATAATTAGTATGGAGGTTCCATACTTTTCCACTATATAGCACAGTTTAAGGAGCACTACTCAAACAGATGACCCACCAACTACAAGAGCACAATGGTGTGAAGTAAAATATATATACATATATGACTTTTTCCTGATGAAATGTGGGGGATTAATATCTATTCCTATAATAAAAAGATAGGTTATCTTCCACTTAAAGAGATACTAGGGAGTATAGATGTAACATCCCAAGTAAGTAATGAATAATAGATATTTTTATCTATGTCTATTAATGATTAATATAGTGTTATAGAGGCTTAAAATGAAAATAAATACAATCTTATGCATGGAATACACTAATATTCTTAAAAGATTGTTTTACTGCCTTTTGATGGAAAACCATTTTTGAATCTATATTTTGACAATTTTATAAACTATGTTTGTCAAAATAAACTTATCCTTTATGATTGGGACATCAAAATTTACCTTGTGTAAATTTTTGGTATTTTTCTGACAATATTCTTTTTTTTAATGAATAGTGAAAAATATTGCATTTTACATCAAAACTGCTTTTTAACCTAATTTATTTATATGATTAGATTATGATTTGAATTGGTTTTGAAGTGAAATTAGAATATATTTTTACCATTTTATCCAATGGTGGTCATTGGAATCAATTTCACTTTGAAATTAGACTTAAACTGGTGTCAATCTTTTGATACTTATTATTTTGTAAAAACACGCTTTTTGCTCTAGCAGCGGGAATTAATTATTAAATTAATTAATGTGACTATATGTTTTGAATTTTGTAAAATAGACTTCATTTTTGAATTCGGAATATCAAATATAGCTTAGGGTGAATTTTTGGTAATTTTCTGAAAAACTTCAATTTTTGATGAATAGTGAAACCACTAAGTGGTAATCAAGCAAACTGATTTTTCAGTTAAATGAATGTTTACCACTAATGTGTATTGAATTTTGAAAATCCGACATACATGGTTGTCATTAAGAAGTAAAATGTGGTTCAATGAGATTAAAATAATTTTTTTTGGTGAATAGTAACTTTTTTTCATTAATCGCGATTAGTGGTAATTAGTGTAGTTTAAGGTATAAATAATGCTTTAATAATATGAAATGACCTAGAAACATGTCCCAACCTTATTGGGTGAGTCATGGCCGACCAAGACAAGCCATGGGCCAACTTGGGGACCCCATGGAGCCACTTTAGTTGGAAAATGACATTAATATATTTTTATTTAATGTTAAAGTGAAAATGACACTAACATAAATTGTTTTACTAAAATAATTTTTGAGTGGGGTTATACAAGTCCAAATTTTGATTATAAATAGTCATTGGAAAGATAAAAGAATTTCCTACATCATAGTATTTTGTCTATAATTTTTAGGCATTAAATAAATTTAATTATTTATGACATAATAATGATGCAGTGATGACATCATTATTTGACGATTTAAATAAAATGGAAAGATAATGATAAATCTAAAACCTACACATGACCAAAACCAATTGGATGAGTGGATTTAGAAGCCTTATCACCATATCCCCGAATTATAACAATGTGGGTCCTTTTAAAACCGAAACACATTTTCAAATAATGTAATATTTATTTACTTTCCAAAAGTGCCCCTCCTCTCCTCTTATAAAAGGCCCCCACCTCTACCTCATTTCACACACTCCTCAAGCCTTTGTCTCGGCCAACCCCTGCCCATTTACTCTCTCCACATCCCTCTCCTCATCCTAGAGGATTCCCTTTGGGCAGAATCCTTTCAATGGAAGCCTTTAGGCTCAAATCAAAAGGAGTTACACTTTTAAAGGTAATTCATTCTCTCATGTTCATTTGTTTTATTTTGCTTCTCCAACCCGCTAAACTCTTTTTATTTACTTCTTTTGTAACACCACCAGTATCTTCAATATACTAGGATGTTGTTATAAGATTTATTTGAGCTACACTCTCACACAACTACATCAAATGGTTAATGAACATACGGTTTCCGTGGTTGGCGAAATTATGCCTCCCGAAACGATGATTGTTCAACACTCATTTAACACCTTCAAAGGTGGAAATTATGATGTCACTATTTTTATATATGATATATAATATGTTTATGGTTTCCATTATGGGTAAACACGATATCTTCAGTTTAGGAAGTGCGGACTACCGCCCCCTCAAAGTGATTTGATTCGTTAAATACCATATGTGGGACATATAAAGGATGGAACTATGATATTATATATGATATTATACTGGAATTATAATATAACTTTATATCATTATGATTCCATTCTATAAAATACGAAATAGAAATGAAAGTAGCGTTCATGCGTACGTACTGCTTACCGTCTCCATGAACGGTGCATTTCATTTCTTACCTCTAAATGATTATGTAATATTATAAATGCAAGTATGTACTGGATATATATGACATATATGATATCTACATCATGAATACCATTCTGGATATAATGAACCTTTGACCAAATTAACAACATGTAGGTGTAAGAAGTCTATTTTTGACTTAAGAACCAAATACCGACAAAATGAACATTATTAACTTAACTGATTACATGATGTTCATAACATGGTATAAAAGGAATAATGAACTTGAAAAAGATTCATAATCAAGTAGAGATTAACTCAAGTTTATTATTCAGGAGATTAAAGAATGGTCGGGTCAAGTCGGATACGAGGTATGGGACTTCGTCTCAATCTCCTTTCATTGAGGCATATTTTATTTTATACACAACTTTCTTTTATACGGTGTATAAACCCCTTTGACTTTTACGTTTATTCAAAAGGAATCTTTTTTATATGATGTGTTTACTAAACGACAAAAGGGAATGTTTTTGTCGTACGTATGCGGCGACAACGACTTTTCCGCCGTCGTGACCGTTATTTGAGTTTCGGCTTCCTCTACAAGCCATACATTCTTTTTAAAAGAAAAATAAATACCATGTTTTACTTTTCTTTTACTTTGGTATTGAAAATGGGTTTCATAGTGTTTTTATTATATCAATGTGTTGTATTGATATCTCGTGATTGAAATGTGGAAATGTTATGTTTCCTTTATGCATGTTTTATGTGATATGATTATGTTATGGTTCTTGGGAATTATTATGAAGACGGGTGGTTCCGTGATAAACTAAGGGCGGGTGAGCCCATTATAGCTCTCCAATGCATTGGGTAACGCGAAGGAGTGAAACGTTAAGGTTTCTCCGAATAGATTTTAGGGAATATACTGTGATGGGTATTCCAAACGTAACCAAGAGGGTTACTCCCTACGTAAGAATGATATGAATGCCTCAAGTTACCTTTATGTCTTATGATTTCTATGATTTATTCATGATTTTATGAGGTATGTTAATGTGCCTATGTTTTATGGGTAAAGTATGATTTCATTCTTATGTATATATGAACTCATGTTTCCTTTCCATGTTTTTTTGATAACCCATACTGAGTTTTTATGCTCATCCCATGTTTTTGAAATGTTTTTCACAAGTCAAGGTAAAGGTACATGATAAGATGATAGAGTCAAGGATGTGTCAAGAAATAATCCATGTTTTATTTTAAATGTGTTTCCATTGATGGGAATGAAGAATACTATCTTTATGTAACCACTTTGTTTATATGTGGAATGTAATTCAAGTTTTATGATCTAATTCTCTAAAACTCTAAACCCGAAAAGATCCTCAATGTGTAATCTTGTAATAACTCAAGATTAAGTAAGGTATAAGGCTGGGGCCTTATAGTTGGTATCAAAGGTCGGTTTAGATAACTTTAGGGGTTAGAATTATATTAAATGATTATCCAAAAATATATTTTTTTGAAATGATATAACATTTAAAGATTACCATGTTGCTTCATCTAAGACATGTTTGTTCAAAATGGTTTTCTGCAGAGGAAACAGGGAAGCAGTGCTAGGAAGGCATACAGAAGGAAATAACCTTCCGAATCAGCATCCAGAAATGGTCGGAATTGGAACTGAACAGTTTGTTGCAGTAATGGCGCAGTTGACTCAAGCGATAAATGGCGGTGGTATCCATGCACGAGATCAGCCAGATCAACCGCAGAGGAACATGTCAGTGGTGGAACATTTCATGAGGCAACATCCACCATCATTCAGAGGATCATCTGACCCTGTGCTAGATGAAGGGTGGATTAAAGCACTGGAGAATATTTTTGATGTCATGGGGTGTTCAAACAATCAAAAGGTTAGTCTTGCTATTTACAGTTTGGAGGGTGAAGCAGATCAGTGGTGGTCTATGGTTAAGAATATCAGGGACGCTGATGAGATTGATGCTCTTGACTGGGATGAATTCAAAGGTATGTTTCTTGAGAAGTATTTTCCTAAGGCTGTTCGACTTAGGATGGAAAAGCAATTCTTGGAATTGAGGCAAGAGGAAGACTCAGTGGATGCCTATGAAGAAAGGTTCACTCGATTGGAAAGGTATGCTCCAAATTTTATCCGGGACCTTGATAGTAAAATCAATCGTTTTTACTCAGGATTGAAGCCAAAGTATCGAAGGGAATTAGCTTCTCGTGAGTTTAAAAGTTATGAAAAGATTGTTCGATGTGCTGAGAAGGTGGAAATGGAGTTTGCCGATGACCAAGTTTTCTATAACAACCAGCAGAAGAAGAGACCGAGGTGGCAGGAGAAAGGTTAGAATTCTTCAAAAAAGTCTGATGGTAAGAAAACTAAGTTTCCAGTTTGTGATAAATGTGGAAAAAGGCATGCTGGGTAATGTCTTCTGAATTCTGGAAAGTGCTACCGATGTGGTAAGATGGGACATAAGGCTCATGATTGCACTGAAAAGGATCAAGCTGAAGGTAAGAACAAATTTGATTTGCAGTTAGTGAAGTGTTATAAGTGCAATGAGATGGGTCACTATGCAAACGAGTGTCCGACAAGGAGCTTGAGTGGTGGGAAGCAGTTAGACTACAAGCAGAAAGGGGTGGTGAAATCCTTTGCAACTACTTCAGCAGATGTCGGGCCATCAAATGAAGTTGTATCAACTCCAGGGAGCTCAGTTTTTTTCAATGATTGACTTGAGATCGGGGTACCATCAGCTGAAGGTAAAGGAGGCAGATATTCCGAAGACCATGTTCCGTACGAGATATGGCCATTATGAATTTGTAGTTATGCCTTTTGGGTTAACCAATGCACCTACTATATTCATGGACCTTATGAATAAAATTTTCCATGAGTTCTTGGATAAGTTTGTGTTTGTGTTTTGAGGTTTGTGAAGAGGTTATGTGTGCCTTGTGATTCACAGTTGAAGAATGAGTTGTTTTTTCATCCTGGCAGTACTAAGATGTACAGAGGTCTGCAGGAGTATTACTGGTGGGATGTAATGAAAAGAGATATTGCTGATTTTACTGTGAAATGTTTGACTTGTCAGCAGGTTAAAGCAGAGCGACAGTTACCGAAAGGGATGCTTTAGCCTTTACCAGTGCCAGAGTGGACATGGGAGAATATATCCAGGGACTTTGTTGTTGGATTACTGAAGACATCTCGAGGTAATAATGCAATCTGGGTTATTGTTGATCGCTTGACCAAATCTGCTCATTTCCTTGCTATACGAGATACTTTCTCTCTTGATCAACTTTCCCGTTTGTATCTTAAAGAGATAGTCAGGTTACATGGAGTTCATCTCTCCATTGTATCGGATTGTGATCCCAGGTTTACTTCTAACTTTTGGAAAGGCCTTCAGAAGTCGTTGGGTACTGAATTAAATTTTAGTACAGCTTTTCATCCTCAATCAGATGGGCAGTCAGAACAAACAATCCAGACATTGGAGGATATGCTACGAGCTTGTTCTATGGATTATCAGGGAAGTTGGGACCAACATCTTTCTTTGGTTGAATTTTCATATAATAACAGTTTTCATTCCAGTATACAGAAGGCATCATTTCAGGCATTATATGGGAAGCGGTGTCGAACTCCAGCTTTCTGGGATGAAGTGGGTGAAAGGAAGTTGATGGGACCAGAATTGGTAGAAGAGATGGCAGAAAAAGTTCAGCTGATTCAGAAACACATGAGACCAGCTCAGAGTAGGCAGAAGAGTTATGCGGATAACCGGAGGAAGGATCTATCTTTCGAGGTAGGTGATCATGTTTTTCTCAAGGTTTCTCCTTGGAAAATTGTGATGAGATTTGGTAAGAAAGGAAAGTTGAGTCCAAGTTCATTGGACCATATGATATTCTGGAAAGAGTTGGATCAGTTTCATACCGAGTGGCTTTACCTCCGAGTTTATCTCAGGTACACAATGTTTTTCATGTTTCAATGTTGAGAAAGTATATGCCAGATCCATCTCATGTTTTGAGCCCAGAGGTAGTTCAACTGGAAGATAACCTATCTTATGAGGAACAACCGGTCCAGATTCTTGACCACAAGGAGCAAGTGTTACGGAATAAAGTGATTCACCAGGTAAAGGTTTTATGGAAAAACCACATGATTGAAGAGGCAACATGGGAATCTGAAAATGCAATGAGGGATAAGTACCCCCATTTATTCGATAAGTAAATAATTTGCGGGGACGCAATTTTCTAAAGGGGGGAAGGATGTAACCTCCCAAGTAAGTAATGAATAATAGATATTTTTATCTATGCCTATTAATGATTAAGATAGTGTTATAGATGCTTAAAATGAAAATAAATACAATCTTATGCATGGAATACACTAATATTCTTAAAAGATTGTTTTACTGCCTTTTGATGGAAAACCATTTTTGAATCTATATTTTGACAATTTTATAAACTATGTTTGTCAAAATAAACTTATCCTTTATGATTGGGACATCAAAATTTACCTTGTGTGAATTTTTGGTATTTTTCTGACAATATTCTTTTTTTAATGAATAGTGAAAAATACTGCATTTTACATCAAAACTGCTTTTTAACCTAATTTATTTATATGATTAGATTATGATTTGAATAGGTTTTGAAGTAAAATTAGAATATATTTTTACCATTTTATCCAATGGTGGTCATTGGAATCAATTTCACTTTGAAATTAGACTTAAACTGGTGTCAATCTTTTGATACTTATTGTTTTGTAAAAACACGCTTTTTGCTCTGGCAGCGGGAATTAATTATTAAATTAATTAATGTGACTATATGTTTTGAATTTTGTAAAATAGACTTCATTTTTGAATTCGGAATATCAAATATAGCTTAGGGTGAATTTTTGGTAATTTTCTAAAAAACTTCAATTTTTGATGAATAGTGAAACCACTAAGTGGTAATCAAGCAAACTGATTTTTCAGTTAAATTAAAGTTTACCACTAATGTGTATTGAATTTTGAAAATCCAACATACATGGTTGTCATTAAGAAGTAAAATGTGGTTCAATGAGATTAAAATAATTTTTTGGTGAATAGTAACTTTTTTTCATTAATCGCGATTAGTGGTAATTAGTGTAGTTTAAGGTATAAATAATGCTTTAATAATATGAAATGACCTAGAAACATGTCCCAACATTATTGGGTGAGTCATGGCAGACCGAGACAAGCCATGGGCCAACTTGGGGACCCCATGGAGCCACTTTAGTTGGAAAATGACATTAATATATTTTTATTTAATGTTAAAGTGAAAATGACACTAACATAAATTGTTTTACTAAAATACTTTTTGAGTGGGGTTATACAAGTCCAAATTTTTATTATAAATAGTCATTGGAAAGCTAAAACGATTTCCTACATCATATTATTTTTTTTATAATTTTTAGACATTAAATAAATTTAATTATTTATGACATAATAATGATGCAGCGATGACATCATTATTTGACAAATTAAATAAAATGGAAAGATAATGAAAAATCTAAAACCTACACATGGCCAAAACCAATTGGATGAGTGTATTTCGAAGCCTTATCACCTTATCCCCGAATTATATCAATGTGGGACCTTTTAAAACCGAAACACATTTTCAAATAATGTAATATTTCTTTACTTTCCAAAAGTGCCCCTCCTCTCCTCTTATAAAAGGCCCCCACCTCTACCTCATTTCACACACTCCTCAAGCCTTTGGATCGGCCAACCCCTGCCCATTTACTCTCTCCACATCCCTCTCCTCATCCTAGAGGATTCCCTTTGGGCAGAATCCTTTCAAAGGAAGCCTTTAGGCTCAAATCAAAAGGAGTTACACTTTTAAAGGTAATTCATTCTCTCATGTTCATTTGTTTTATTTTGCTTCTCCAACCCCCTAAACTCTTTTTATTTACTTCTTTTGTAACAACACCAGTATCTTCAATATACTAGGATGTTTTTATAAGATTTATTTGAGCTACACTCTCACACAACTACATCAAATGGTTAAAGAACATACGGTTTCTGTGGATGGCGAAATTCTGCCTCCCGAAACGATGATTGTTCAACACTCATTTAACACCTTCAAAGGTGGCAATTATGATGTCACTATTTTTATAAATGATATATAATATGTTTATGGTTTACATTATGGGTAAACACGATATCTTCATTTTAGGAAGTGCGTACTACCGCCCCCTCAAAGTGATTTGATTCGTTAAATACCATATGTGGGACATATAAAGGATGGAACTACGATATTATATATGATATTATACTGAAATTATAATATACCTGTATATCATTATGATTCCATTCTATAAAATACGAAATAGAAATGAAAGTAGTGTTCATGCGTACGTACGGCTTACCGTCTCCATGAACGGTGCATTTCATTTCTTACCTCTAAATGATTATGTAATATTATAAATGCAAGTATGTACTGGATATATATGACATATATGATATCTAAATCATGAATACCATTCTGTATATAATGAAACTTTGACCAAATTAACAACATGTAAGTGTAAGAAGTCTATTTTTGACTTAAGAACCAAATACCGACAAAATGAACATTATTAACTTAACTGATTACATGATGTTCATAACATGGTATAAAAGGAATAATGAACTTGAAAAAGATTCATAATCAAGTAGAGATTAACTCAAGTTTATTATTCACGAGATTAAAGAACGGTCGGGTCAAGTCGGATACGAGGTATGGGACTTCGTCTCAATCTCCTTTCATTGAGGCATATTTTATTTTATACAGAACTTTCTTTTATACGGTGTATAAACCCCTTTGACTTTTACGTTTATTCAAAAGGAATCTTTTTTATATGAAGCCTTTACTAAACTAAAAAAGGGAATGTTTTTGTCGTACGTATGCGGCGACAACGACTTCTCCGCCGTCATGACCGTTATTTGAGTTTCGGCTTCCTCTACAAGTCATACATTCTTTTTAAATGAAAAATAAATACCATGTTTTACTTTTCTTTTACTTTGGTATTGAAAAGGGGTTTCATAATATTTTTATTATATCAATGTGTTGTATTGATATCTCGTGATTGAAATGTGGAAATGTTATGTTTCCTTTATGCATGTTTTATGTCATATGATTATGTTATGGTTCTTGGGCATTATTATGAAGACGGGTGGTTCCGTGATAAACTAAGGGCGGGTGAGCCCGTTATAGCTCTCCAATGCATTGGGTAACGCGAAGGAGTGAAACGTTAAGGTTTCTCCGAAGAGATTTTAGGGAATATACTGTGATGGGTATTCCAAACATAACCAAGAGGGTTAC
Organism: Viscum album; assembly: GCA_963277665.1. Lineage (NCBI taxonomy): Eukaryota > Viridiplantae > Streptophyta > Magnoliopsida > Santalales > Viscaceae > Viscum > Viscum album. Next base: position 413,289,149 of record OY728130.1, read on the forward strand.
TCCCTACGTAAGAATGATATGAATGCCTCAAGTTACCTTTATGTCTTATGATTTCTATGATTTATTCATGATTTTATGAGGTATGTTAAAGTGCCTATGTTTTATGTGTAAAGTATGATTTCATTCTTATGTATATATGAACTCATGTTTCCTTTCCATGTTTTTTTGATAACCCATACTGAGTTTTTATGCTCATTCCAAGTTTTTGAAATGTTTTTCACAGGTCAAGGGAAAGGTACATGATAAGATGATAGAGTCAAGGATGTGTCAAGAAATAATCCATGTTTTATTTTAAATGTGTTTCCATTGATGGGAATGAAGAATACTATCTTTATGTAACCACTTTGTTTATATGTGGAATGTAATGCAAGTTTTATGATCTAATTCTCTAAAACTCTAAACCCGAAAAGATCCTCAATGTGTAATCTTGTAATAACTCAAGATTAAGTAAGGTTTAAGGCTGGGGCCTTATAATAGACCCCTATAACACTCTAAAGATCACACTCGATCACCACATCCTGATAAACATCACTGAATGAAATGTCCAACTAACATCACCTTGCAACATATCTATGATGCAGAAATTAATGCAACTATCACATGCCACAAGAAAAACTACTTTGGAAAAGATACCCACATCCCCAAATCTATGTCTCAATGAAAGAGATATGTAAGTTTGGATTTTATAGAAAAAAATACATGGCATGTACATGTGGTTACACATCATGTTACCTTGCCTGGACACCTAGGAGTGTCCTCTTCAGGACATGGCTTGGAAAGGCATGTAAGACTACACGATGTGTAGATGGGATCATGTGACATATACATTCACCATGTTTCATGGGTGTGTACAATCATAACATTAACCAGCTATCCATGTACATATACACCACATGTCCCTCATGGTACATAGTTTTCCTAACCACACGTGGTCCTATGTGTATTCCTTTTATACATATTATTGAATCATTTAAATAATTACATGTATTTTTGACCTTTATACATATTGTGAAATATTTAACTCAATTTAAACCCAAGTACTTTTTTAGAACCGTGATACACGCCATTTTTTTATTTAGGATACATTGACAGTATTATGGTTTTTCATAGACAATGAATACTTTCTTATCATAGATTCCGTGTCCACAATTTTTACTAACCTTCATTCCATTTAATTGCCTAAAATGTATTAAAACTAAATGATACCATATTTAATTTTTGTTTCCCAACCTCAGATGTCATGAAAATGGTAATCCAATTTTCTGATTGGGAATCGTCTTGTTGTCTATTTCAATTTGGAATCCCAATAAATGAAATTATCAACCACATCTAAAAAAACGTGACTCCTCAATATAACACTGAACTACATCTCATTCACACATTCTCCACAAATTTGTGGGTTTGATAATTTTTCAATTTGGCCAGACAATGTCGAACCGTGGCCCTACAGACCAACGATGAAGAATAATGGGGGAAAAGAGAATGAACATTGTAAAACCATCATTGGTTTATGTGTTCTCGACCAACAATTACATATTTTGTAATTAATGTGAAGAACATGCACAAAATACAAGAACATATAGGTTTTGAAACACTGATTTTAATTTAGGGATCATGTGAAGAATGAAAAAAATAAGAAAAGTAAGAATATTAGAAATCAATTATTAAAAAAATAAAACAATAGTATAAATAACCAAAATAATAATCCTTAACTAATGTTTGGGTGGATTTCTAATCAAGAAAAATTACATCATGTTATCATTGGTGATATCCCGAAACATCATTAGACGAGTAAATTCCTTTGAAAATTATTCCTCAACATATGATTTGTTTTCGCCAATGCCAAATCTCTAATCCTAGTATACAATCTATTGGGTTATAAGGATAAAACTAAATATTCTATACACCATGATTTTAATAGAGTAGGTTTTGTGTTTGGGTTATTAAATAAATTAAATAAATAAATTATTTAATTCACTTAAAACACCATCTAAAGGCTTATTTTGACCGAACACCTAATTACATCCAACATTATACAATTTCTAAGGTAAAACCAATACTCTGAAAACAACTATAGTCTCAAATTTCCTATATGAGGTCATGATCAATAGTAATACAATATAGTCTAAAAATATGTGCATGTTTTATTTAATATGTATTAATGTAACAATTATGGAATCATGTGATACAAAATAATTTTTTCCAAATTCATGGAAATATCCATAAATATCTTTAGAAGTATTCAAAAGACTAAACCAGCAAAACCAGAATCACTACTTATTATAAAATTAGTTGTATTATCATTGATATGTTTTCTACAATTGGATGTATTGAATTGAAATTGATTTTCCTTACAAATTTTACTCAATGAAACTTTATTGTTTTCCATATGGATAATATGCCATCATTATTGAATAGAAATCTTGAAATATAGGTGTAAACTGAAAAAAAAATTGATTTATTTTTAATTGTGATATTTTCTAGGTGGACAAGATAAAGAAATCATTAAATGGGATCAAAAAATTATTCATATGTATGGTCTTCAAAGATATATAGTACCTTAATGAACACTAAGTTCAATAATGGTGTGATAGAGAAAAATCATTATGTTCATGAATTCAACACAAACTCACTCATTATTATTATTTATATCAAAGGGATTATTTTTTCAAGATTGAATTTTATTGCATAATATTAGGAAATGAGTGTAAAAGTCACATATCTATTGATGAATGGATGTGAAGAAAAAGTAAAATCAATTTATCAAGGAACCCATTATGAAATTAATGTTCAAAACATATTGATATCAAATATCAAATACATTAATCATATAGTGGACTGTGGGGAGATACACAAGGTACAAGTTTCAAGAATGGATAAAATTGATGATATTTTGATCAATACCTTAACAAAGGATTCGATTTACTAATTAAGAGTGTTTTAGTAGGGAATTACCTCCCAAAATCCTTGTTATTTCATAATTTTATTTTCCCTTTTTAAATCCATTAATTTTTTTTATAAAGGTGGTTAATATTTTAATAGGTTCACATCTAAAGGATGGGGGATTTAAAATAATTTCATATGAAAACAAGGAAAAGATATTGATGGATATTTTCTTTATAAGGGGAGATATGAGATCATATTGGTGATTTTTTGATACCATATAAGTAATTTTAATATTGAGAAAAGGGGAAATATTGATGATACACTATGTATTTAATTGGAAAGGTATAGTTTTGAAGTCCTCAACTGAGACCTATTCAATATATTATTGATCTTAACACTGAGTGTATAAGTACTCCCATAAAAATTATTTTACATGATAATATGGTATTTTCATGCCTCTCATATCAAGTGAATATTATGGGTAGTTTTGTGAGATAGTTAATTCAAGAGAGTTGAGGTTATTTCAAGTTTTATTTTTTTAATAAGACAATGGTGGAATATAAGATCAAATAGAGATGAAAAAGATTCAACGGGATGATAAAATTTATAATAAACAAAAACCAAACCATGGTGTTTAAGAAAATAATCCATAGTTGGTGTCTTATAAAATTAATTGTAAATTGAAAGATGAATACACCCATTTATTTTTATATGGTTTCTCATGATTTGTTTACTGGGATTCATGATTTCAAGGGGAAGTATAACATGTTAGGGTTAATTCTTCTAGTTCATGGTTTTAAAAGAAAACACCCATCGTTTATGTTGTACGTATTGAAGATTTAAGGGAGTATTTACTTTCCTACATTAAAGAGAAGAAAACACCATGCTTCTGACACTAGATCATTTTAGAAAAAAAAATACGTTTTTTCAGTTAATACATTTTATGTTTTTTTTTTGAATTATTTGTCACAATTATTAGAGAAATAATATTGTTTTTTATGTGGTATTGATATGATAAAAAGTTTAAAAGACAATGGTTTTGTGATAAAGAGTTATATATAAGAAAAAGACTCATGTTATGTAAAACACATGCTATGGCTTCTATTAAATATATTTAGATAATGCAAAAACCTATGAAATACACGGTAGATAAGCAGTATATTTTTGGGTTTTTTTATCTAGATATCAACTAGGAAAACCACATTATGGTTTTTAGATCCATAATATGGTTGATAAAAATTATTTAAATGTAATGTTTTTGTGTGTTTGATTAATGAATTTTTAATATTGATGGACACTAATTATTAGTAGAAGTTTCATTTTATTTTGTCTCCAATTTGAGAAGAATATCTCAATAATTTTCTCATGGTTTGAGGAGAAGAATAAGGAGCTCACTCAATCCATCTTTATATGCTTTTTATGTGAAATAAATTTGATTGATCATCATTGTTGGAACTTTTGATTAGTATTTATTACTTGATTAGATTTAACATACATGAACTGGAGTTCAAACCCTATTATTTCACGAAATCCTTTTCTATTTATTAAAAATAAATCAAGGATTTATAATTTTGGATCATAACATATAAGAAGTAAAAATTTGAGCTTGATAAAATAGTTTGGTAATCATTGTAAATACCATGTGTCATGTGATATTATTTTTCAATGTATATATAGAATGAACACTAATTTTTTAATTATTGTGAGTTCATATACAATGAATGGAATATGAATAATTTTTGGGAATGATTTTGATCATAATGATTGACCCCCTATTAGAGATTCATAGTATTCATTACTAGGAATATGACATTTTACTAGGATATATATGGACTATTATACTCATGTTTTAATTTCATTCTTAGTTTGATAAAAATAAAATTCATTATATGTGTAATAATTTCCATTTTTTGTCTTTATATTATTGAAAAATATGCCCATATGACTTCCAACATATCGTATGAATATCTTGAACTCATCGATTTCCTCAATTTGTTCTTCATAAACATCACATTAGTTATTCTTGTAAAATAATAAAAGACTATCATGGAAGGAAAACCACATTTGATTGATTTATGACTCATAGATTTTATCAGATAAAATAAACTAACTCTATTAACGTCTTTGATTCTATCTCAAATATTTTGTGAATTTTTGTTCCATTTTTACCTTTTGAAAAGTCTAAAAAAATAACATTTCGATGTCTCTCTCTTTAACCTAGGAATATATTAAACAAAGTCTTATTTACATATTTTTATCATGCTCCTTTGGTCAAGATGACCAATAATTAGGTACAAGAGTTTGTTATCATCCTTATCATTTATATACCATGAACACTATGTGTTGTCAATTTTTAATAGACTTCCGTCAGTTATCACGTCTTTGTGGAAAACTATTATATCATTCAGTATTTTAGTAATATATGTATTTTTAATAAAAAGTAATTAATTTCCAATATTACCGAGTTGGATAACATCTAGTTTTTTTAGTTCTACTACTAAATAATAATTCTTTAACATAAAATTTTTAGATTCAATAAAATCAATTCCAAATAATTTTATCTTCAAAGGATTGTTATTTTGAAAATCAAAAAATCATAAATCATGACTTTATATATCCTTATAAATTTATCTGTCTCCAATCATTTTTTATGAAAAACCAGAATCTAATACCCTTAATTATTATTCTTATTTTATTTAGGGTAAACATTAACAATTACTAACTTCTCAAATATTAGTATTTTTATATTATTGAATTCAATGACTTTCTATTATTTTTTTAAAAGAATAGTTATTCATTATATAGTATTTTTTGTAGTTTGCAGACATCTCCATAATATTCAGTCCATGTTTTCAAATAATTTTTTAGTCATTCAAATCATACTGTCTTTTATTTTTTAAATATTGATTCATCGTAAAATTATGACTCATATTAATTGGTAGAATTATAATCATTCCAGGTCTTATACACTTTTAGAAAAAAAACTTATAATATAACTAGTCATGGGTATTATTCCCACATAATATATATTAAAAAAAATATCTAGAAAACCTTCTATTTTAAATCTGGAAATATTATTTGTCTAAATATAGTTCCCAAATATTTTATAATAGAAATGGAATAATTATTTCTATTATTTTGGGGAGATAATTTATGTATTAATTTTTCCATTACAATTCGATATAATAGTGAGTTTTCAATGATTTTTATTACATATATCTTCCAAAAACTAGTATTTAATCCTTTATTATAATTAAATAATGTTTTAATATATTTTTAATATTCAAGAATAGTTTTTATAACATTTATGATAATACAATAGACTTATTTTAATAGATTTGAAAGACGTGGTTTCCTAGGGTGACAAAATCGCTTTTCACAAAATCCAATGAAGTTTTAACTCTCACCTGAAGGGTTTTATCACACTATTTATACATTTTCATTAAGTTATTCTTAATATTAATTCACTTTTATTATACTTATTATACCTATTTAACCATTGATAAATTTTTTATGGATATATTCAATTAATTTATCTTGTTTATTAGTTTTAAATTTGATAATCTCAAGATCAATGTATCACACTTCCTCTATATACCACATATTTTTTACTTTAACACCTCAAAACCTTTTTTATATATCTTAATGTTCTTCTTGATATTTATATTTTAATTAAAATATGGCTCTAATTCAATCTTTATCATATTTTTTATATATTTATCAAAATCTGGTTTAATTTTTGATGAATTATTATCATAGTTTTCAATATAATACACGTAGGTTGTTTTTATATTATTTATTTGTCTCCCAACTCATTGCCTTGGGTAGAGATAACATATTCTTCTCTTTTTAATCAATAAATTTATTATCTTATTTTTTCAAAATATATTATTCTCATCATATGATTTAATACCACCTTAAGAACTAATATTTTTATTCTATTTTTTCATTGATGTGCTACCCTCTTATTCAAATAATTTCTCTAGAACACATTTCTTCTAAACTAAAATATAAACCACAATAACATAATTAATGATTTTTAAGGGAAGTATTCATTTTATAATTTAAAATAGATTCTGAAGTTATTAAAAATTTGAGTCATAATATTTTTATGATATTTTTTTTATTATATATCATTCACAGAGATAGTGGATGACTTTTAGTTGGGTGTACATAACTCAAAAATGATGGATGTTATCCTCTATAAAGTATTGGAAATAATTAAGAACCCTAATGAAACTATGTTGATGTTGTATAATATAATGGAAGAAATTCCTCACATAATCCATCACACCAAAAAACACACATTACAAAATAATATAGTTAAGAACTCTCAAAAGGAAAATAAAAGAAATAAACAAATCAAAATAACAACACAAGTATTCTACATAGTTTTCACATAGTCCTAATATATACGAGGAATTTTGTGATCAATTTTATTATTGTATTAAAATATTAGTAAATATAAACCAAAAAATTCATAAGTAATAAGTAACTTAACCATTTAAATATAATAGAGTTAGTCTAGTAAAACTGGTGCCTCTACTTTTTGATATTCATGTTGAAAAGGACCAAATGGATCTAATACTCATGGGAAACCCTCTTCTTAGTCAAATATTCCCACCACCTAAACTTATAATTATGTTGTAAAATTTAAGATTATGGAAATATCAAGGATTTAATCTTTTATAACATCCTAAAGACAAATATATATTCCATATTACATAAAACCTTCCTAAAAAAAGCCTTCATTACCTTCAGTATGATTCTTACATATCCTTAGTAAAAACATCATGAATGTACTTTGTGTCTCATAACTCCTCCTTCATACTCATCAAGGTGTAACATTTTATTCCATAATTCAAGTGTGTTTAGTTCTAAATTAAATTAATTTGTTTCAACCATTCTAAAATCCCTATATGGTATAAGAAATTAGAATTATAGAATCTATCCTTCCATTAATTATAACTCTTTGTACTATAAATTGATTCCACAATTGAAACATACAATATTACTTCTAATAATCTTTTCAAGAATGCAACATTAAGTACTTAATTTTAATCCACAAACCACTTCCATTCTCAAAACATCCTTTATAATTGTAAGGTTCCCCCACCTTACATTCAGTTATCCCAGTATAAACACATACCATAGTTTCAGTTATCACCACCATACATTTATTTGTCACCTAAACATATCTCATACCACAAACTTTGTTATCATATTTGGAAGATTTATCACATCTTCTATCTTTTCAAGATCTAATACATTATTATTCAATAAATTCCAGATGAATTTGAACTTTAATTTAATGCGATTTTTCCAGGAGTGAAATATCATATTTTTAGCTAGATTAATTCAATCTATGAATCAAAAAACAAAACCCCATTATCCATCATTATTTTAATATCCTAAAACAACCCCATTATATTGAAAAAATACTTTCCAGTTTATTACAAAATAATGATCTCTTATGACACTAATGATGTTGCAACTATCGTTTGATGTTTTTGACATACAGTTCAAAAGAATGCCTCAAAAAGTGAACACATAGTCCATAATGACCTTTAAATTATATAAATACATCTCAATGTCTCAGTCTTTAAACCCATATATTTTATCAAAAATAATGAACTGGATATTTACAATTTATTAAAATTTTAGATACTATAAAATTCACTTTAACTCTTCATAGGGATCTCTTTAGAGATTAGTAATGAATCTTATAACTGCTCATACTCTGTAAAAAAGGACCACTCATTTCCAAACCATGGAGTATGTCAAGATTCTATATACTGATTCATAATTAAAATATTCGATGTACTTATCCTTTTGTTTCCTTCATGTTTCCTTCCCCTTTCCCAAGTCAAAATATTTTACCATTGGAGTGGTTACCAGTTTATCCTTAGTAATTTGGAAACATTTTACCACTATTTGGATGTTATATGACTATCTCTAGAAAAATATTTATGACTTTAAGACCCTGATAATATACATCCTTAGGATCTATATTCTTTATCTAAAATAATTTATCTTGAAGCCTACATAAAATTCAATTTTCATCTCATCAATACTTTCTTTCACAAAACTAAAAATAAAAATTCAATCAACATAGAAAAGTATGATAATGAGACTACCAAAATCGTACAACTTGTGAAATGTATGAACTTTAATTTCTCCATAATGGCATTGTACTTATAATTCCACTACTTTAGTGCTTTATTCAATTAATAATGGATTTGTTTCAGGTTAAACATTGGATTATTTTTCCAGTTCTCCATGAAACCTACCGAATTCTATTTGAAGATTTCATCGTCTAATTCATCATGAAAAAATGTGTTCTTAACATCTAAGTACCCTAGAATTAATCTATCAATAGAAACTGTTATGAGAACTATCTTAATATTCATGTGTTTTTAAACTAGAGATAATAATATAGAAAAATATATACCTTCCATTTGTTGAAACCCATTGAGGAAAATCCTTTCATTATACCTCTATCTACCATGCAGAAATTATTTTACTTGATAAACACAGTTATTCTAAATTAATTAATTTCCATTAGTTGATTCCATTATCTCCCATGTTCTAGAAACATTTATGGAATCCAATTCGTCCATCATTTCTATCTCACAATAATCTAATTAAATTGTACTCGTATTCTCTTCTAGGCTCTATGTCTCTCCAACTTTCATAAGAGGAAGAGTTTGAATTACCATATCTTTTTACATGGCCCTGTATCCAGGTAGACTTTCAAAACTATATTTGTGGATCAACACCTTCTAGAACTATTACTTATAGAACACTATCTTATTGATCTCTTCCATAGGCTTCCAAAGACCCTCTATCACAATGTACTTATGGCCTAAGAAAAATCATTGGAATCTAATCTGTTTTAAGAGATTATTTCTTATGGTATATTGTTTTATGAACCACTGTACTCTATATATCATAAAGAACATGTAATTTTTTCAGGAATCCATTTAAAAAACCATAGAATGTGATGATACTTTGACCTCATAATAAAATTCCACTTTGTACAAATATTTATATAATATATCTTCATTGAAAATAAAATACTCACTTCTAAAAATATTCATAGAGTTTTTATCCCAGAGATAATAACCAAAGTCCACATTTCTTTACCCTATATCTTAACACACTCATGACTTGAACTCAAACTTATCTTTTTTATTTTACATCATTGTGACTATATGAATGTGATAAAAATATTACAAAATAAGAAATTTCTATATTTCTTCCAAACTTGTATTCTTTTGGAAGTTCACATCCCAATATAGTAGAATAAATCTAGTTAATCAGGTTTATTGTACAATTCTCATCTTCAGACCAAATGTAACACCCCAAGACTTTATGAATTTATATATTTCAAATAAATTAAATTTATTTGATATATTTCCCTATACACAACACAATGTCAATATATTGTTACACCAAACATTGTCTTATCTTGTGTTACACATGACAATGAGTTTTAATAAAATCGTGATATAATATTATAATTATTCCAAATGCGGCCATTATAACCTAACCGTTAAACATAGTGATATGAATAGTAAAAAAATGTTCAACTATAAATTATAATGGTTTTATATAGTGAATACATATTGATAAAAATGAACTCATTTTTTTGACAAGTCTTTATATATTTTTTTAAATATTATTGCCTCAAAAGATTATTCTTATTTATTTTTGTGCGCAACAATAATATTAATTTTTTGGATGTTTCAAAAAATTAATTTGGTAAAATAAAATTAATTTATGAAATAACATTATAAAAATTATCTTTCACTTAATTTTTATATTTTTCTATAAAGATTCATTTTTTTGTAAATAGTAATAAATACTGAAATTTTATTCAAAATCGCCTTTTCATATAAACGACTTAAAATGTTAACTTATATTTTAAATTATTTTTTTAAAAAAATATTAAAATTAAATATATTAATCCAATTTTTTTCATTTGAATCATTTTCATTTATAATTTTGGATATAAATACTTTTTAAACTTTTGAATATTTTCTCTTTGAAAACCTGTTTCTCATCACATCTGTGGGATAAATTTTAAATAAAAATTTTCTAATTCTTTGAATTGAATTTAGAAACATTGAGTCCATTTTTTGAATCATAATAATTTATATAATCTATTATGTTAAAATTTATTTTTGATCATAATTATTAGTGATAACTACTAAAAATTAATAACCACAATTAATGTTAACACAAGGTTTTGCGGGTTACATGCACTAATGTTAAAATTAAGTTTCCACACTCCTATGCGAAGGAAAAAAATTAAGTACATAAATTTATTCAAATTTAAATGTTTTTAAGTGCATTTCAGTGTTACAATACATGGTTTTCAATGTTTTATTAAATATTCGGTAATATTTAATATCGATTGAAAATGTTCTTTAATGATTAAAATATTGTTCAATTCTGAATTTGGTTTTTTATCTATAATCCTTATAAAATTTTTATCAAAAATTTTGGATAACTATTTTTATGATATTTGTGGAAAAAATTACACCATGACTCATCTAGACCTTAACCTCCCAAGCCACCTAGCCAGGACAAGGGGGCCAGATTGGCTAAGGAAGATAAGGGAATGTTAAAAAGTGGTTTTACGTGTTACATGAACTTATGTTAAAATTATTTTCCCACAAACCTATGTGAAAGACCAAAATTATATACATATTTTTATGCTAATTTAAATGATTTTATGTGAATTTAAATGTTAGAATACATGGTTTTCACTATTTTATTAAAGATTGGGTAATGTTGAATATAGAATGAAAATGTTGTTTAATGATTAATATAATGTTCAATTTTGAATTTCGATTTTTATCTATAAACCTTATGAATTTGTTTTCTAAAATTTTGGATAACTATTTTTATGTTATTTGTGGAAATATTTACACCAATACTCATCTGGACCTAAAACTCCACCTAGCCAGGCTAGGGAGGCTTGAACAGCTAAGAAAGATAAGGGAATACCCACAGGAGTAAGCATGTGTAAGACCACACGAGGCATGACTCCTGTGAAGGGCCCATTGAAATAAAATACATGAGCGACTGTCATTGGTAAACATTATGGTAGGTAGCAGTGGGAAGAAGCACGAGAGGGAACAATGCACATCAATCGGTGTGTTCATGTGGAACTGGTATACCATCCTAGAAGAATCCATCTAACACGTTCCACCTGCATCAGGGCTGCTAACGCCTCCCCCAACCAAAAAATTTTTGTTGTGGGATGCGAGCACCGCCGCACTTCGCAATAGGTCAATCATGGTAGCCACTTTCGCTTCGTCCTAATGCTCCCAATGTCAAGGGACACCCCTAGAGAGATCATCGTTGTTGCTTCATTCATCTTACACCTCTCCCACGCACCATGCAACACCCATCCTTCACTAGAACCACCCACCAAGGCTTCGGATCACCATCACAACCACTCCTCCCTTCCAGCACCTGCTGCCGCCCCCACCTCTGCTCTTCCCCTCAACTAACCACCTCATCCCACAATCGATGTCACGTCACATCCACCCATTGAAAATCACCAAAAAACTCTGTAGAAGCCACATCTAGATCCCATGATCGATCACGATCACCACCCTAATCAAATAATGAGTCTCCTCCAACCACTTTGAAGGCCGAAGGAGAAGTGGAGCTCCCTGATCAACCACCTCTCACATCCTCTACATCTGAAGGTCTCTATAAACATCGTGAAATACACCTCTACCATGAAAAAACCCTAATGCCCTTCCAATATTTGTCTTCTAATACCACATCCCTTGTAAACACTTAATAAGTTGGATTACACCATTTCCCACAATAAATGAATGCACCCCAGCCACCGAACATGATCCCTACCGACACGCAAACTCAAACAGCTATTATCTACCAGTGTAATGCGTGAGTCTTGGAGTGAATAAAAATCCCCCACAATTTAAGCCACGTTTAAAGGAGGCCATACCTCTACATATATACATATAAAATTAGGCCACGACCCATCTACCACCAATCAGATCGACAGCGAGGAGGGATCTCCATCGAGGATAGCTACTAAAGAAAATCTCTCCACTTCCTTATTCTTCTTTAATTAATTTTTTATTTCATTTATCTATTATTAGTTTTATCTTTTATTTTCAATTATAATTTCAATTTATTTTATTACATAATAAGTCCATGCATTTTTAATTTAAATTGTACCTCTATTCCATAATTCATCCACTTTTAATATTCCACATATTTTATATTATATCTATTATAATTAAAATTATAATTGTTATTAATAATATTACTATTAGTATAATTATTATAATAATTAGTATTATTATTACAATTTCATAATTAGTATTATCACTATAATTTAAAATAGTAGTAGTAATAATAATAATAATAATAAAGTTAGTATTATTATTTTACTATTATTTATATATTATATAATTTACTATATTTTTATTTTATTTATATATTTTCATATTTTCTTTTGTTATCTCTCACTCAATCTCACCTTAGTTCTATTTTAATTTTATTATTTTATTATCTCACGAGAATACTATTTTTTTATTCTTATATTTTCTAATCCCTATAATTTTATTTTATTATTTATTTTATGCTATTCTATTTATTTATATTATATTCCATATATTCCACAAAGTGAACTCTTACTATCATAAAAGATAGGGTGACCCCAATGCTTGGAATAGGGGGAGGTCATGGTGTTTTTAATTTTCATTATAGTTTATTATATGTTTGTATTAGATTTTAGTAGCATTCATGGTGAGAAAAATTTCACTTATTTGGTTAATTCCCACCTATGAAATTCTACTCAATCTACTTATATTATTTTTTTAAATCTATTTTCTATCTCTCTAATGGTTAACTCTTCATATAAAAGAGTCTAACTAATCAATGTATGAAAAAAAATTGATAGAGAAATATCCAGGAAGATGGCACACCCTAGATCAAGGTGTGTCAAAAACCATGATTATAGGACATGATAAAATTTAGATTTCTTAGTATTTCAAAGATTTGAAATTTTCTAAATAAAAAATAGAAATTCAAACATGTGATTTATTTTTTGGACTATCAAACCAAAATAAAAAAATTAATGTAAAATAAGAATTGAATATAAAACCAAACCTCATACCAAGTCTATTCTTCTTTACTTCATTCTGTTTAGATTTTCATGTTTGTTTAAATTCGTATATTGCATGTCATTAAAAATTTAATCCAAAAGTAAAACTATTTGGATTATTTTGATAAACCAATGAAAATATAAAAAAAAATAGTTTCGGTGATTTAGATAAAAGTGGGTGAACAAACAAAGGGGCTTCTCAAGTGTGATGACACTGGTCAACCACTATGCTACTATAAGAAGAATAATTTCCTTTTATCACACCCCATAAATGATGTGCATAAAAACTAGCACTGCTTCCATAGATCCAATCAAAAGTTTACTTATTTTTTTTCTTTCAGATTTTATTTAGATTATAATTATTTTAAAAAAACAAAAACTAAAAGAAAAAATAAATGATATTTTTAATTTATTTTTTTCAACAAATTGAACAATTACTCTGGGGTGAAAGAACCGGTATTTCGAAGTGTTTAATAGGAATCCCTTCTATTATAGATTGATAAACTCATAGACTTATCCAAGATTATGATAAATTGGTAGGACACCAATATTTGATTTCGTGAACTATCATATATGGTAGATCTAGTCAAAATAGATTATCACAAATATAATAAAAAGAAGTAAGTGCTTAAAAAGATACTCAAATCCACTAAATACATCAATGATGTTAAGGATTAACATGGGGAATGTTGATAGTCTGATCATACAAAGAGCCAGATCCAAAAATACCAGGATGCGACAAAGTATGTTTACGATAAGGAAAACGTGTATGATGAGCTAAATGTGGGAGATCAATAAGACCTGAATGATTTTTGGAATGAATTTGAGGTACAACTTGATCTCCCTGATCCTTACCAAGCTGAAAAACATTGAAATTTCATGTCACTCTAGTCAAATAAGTGGAGTATACCAACCAAATGAAAAATTTGATGAAAAAACAGAGGATTCAGACTAGCTGCCTCCACTAGCCACCATCCAAGAGGAACTCACCACAGAGGTATTGATTGAACCTAAGATGAATAAGGGATTTGAACCATTATTTGAATCTATATCATCTGATTTTTTTGAAATATAATTTTGAATCACTCCCTACTATTTTGAGTATATATATTCAGATAATCCCTTCTATCCCTTGGCAGAGGATGAAGAACCTGAACATCCACATGTGAAGAAACTCATGGATCTCCCTAATTTAAATGAACATTCTATTGCGGAGCCCCATCATCAAGAAGATACATGTTTCTGAGCATGATGGAATTATAAAGGAGGACTCTTATATTATAGGGGATAAGATTCTTAATAAAAAAATTTCATTCAAGTAGAAATTCCAGTGTACTTCTAATATGATTATTAAATGAAAGAAACCATTATAAATCCATTATTAGATGAGCAAGGGGAGGTCTCAAAAATAGGATACAAAGAAAAAGATGACTCATACTTCATCCTACATTCTCCATGCATTCTATATGAAATTTTTTATGGGGAGGATCTACTGTAATATATAAATGGATCATTAATCACCAAGAAGGATGAATTAGAAGTTGGAAAATGATTCCTTTGGTGGTTCAAATCAAAGAAGTTTCATCCACCAACTGACTTGGGATAACAACCAGTACTATCCTCTCGAGGTGGTAAAAATTTGGTTCCCACTTGGGGGATCAAACCAAGAATTATCGATTTAATTTTATTTCAATTAATTTTTATTTCAATTTAATTTCTTAAGAAGTGGTCTAGAATACAACCCCTCTCCCTCTATCATTTTCAGATCAAATAACACGATCCTTGTGATTAATTGTGTAAATTTTGTTTACTGGTTCTAGATGGAAGAATAATACCAGTAGAAGTGGAAAAAGATGACTAATCCCCATGGGAAAGGGAATTTACTTTTTATCTTACAACATCCTAATATTTTTTGTCCAAAATATGTTTTGTGATTTGAAGTAAAATTTCATACCAACATTTGGATTATGATTTAGTTGAATTTTTTAGAAGACATGAGCTTCTTAGGAATCCTATGGTGTCATGTTTTAGATTTAAAATGTTAATGAGATTGAATGAGTAAAATGGAAAATGAAATGATGAAAAAGAAGCATGGATATTGAACTGAGGATTCGTGATTTGAAGACCTGGTTGACTTAGGAAAATGAAATTTCCTATGCATTCTTCATATGTTGACTTTCTAAAAATGTACTGATTTTTTTATTATTAATCAAGCCTTGAGTGATTGTCTAGAATCATATTCCAATTTCTAAAAGAATTTCAAGAAGAAGTACTTACTATTTAAATTGAGCATATTTTTTGAGTGATCCTAGGAGATGCCACTTTCTAGAACATTCATTTGAACTTTTAAAAGATATAAAAGTTCAAAAAAAATTAAAATTATTGAGTCATATTTTTAAAATCCACTATCCTTAAAATACCAATTTTACATAAATTCTTATTTACCCCATATATACCATGAATTACCTTGTTAGGGATGAGACATGATTCCATATATTTGTATTCATTTATACCATAATATTAGTAATTGCATGATTTTTTTTGTGTTTATGAGTGGGGGTGAAGGAAATCATCGTAAATGAGATGATCTACATTTTAGGAATGAAGTGTGGGAGTTCTTAATGTGGTAATTGAAAAAGGGGTTTGGGTTTATTCATCACACTCAATTATATTCATCTCTTGATGTAAAAAACTTTTAAATAAAAAAAATGCGGAAAAGGGGGTGTGATTTTGGAGAACAAAATATTACCATTACTGGGACAATTATTTTTATCATATGTGTCTAGGGGTGTATGTGAGGTTTGTTATAAGAATAACCTCTAAAACGGAAAAAACATAATAGGTTAATCGAAAAAATAAAAATTGGTATAAAAGTATATATTATTTCAAGAGGATGAAAAAATCATTCATTATGTGTTATGTGATCAAAATATTTAATTTGAGATTTTGGGGAAGGTGGGAGTTGCCACAATTTGTAGGGGAAGAACATAATTAAACTTTTACTTTAAGAATCATGCATTGAACTTAAGTGAAAAACAACCTCCATAAGCCTTAATTTTTAAAGCATCAAATCCTACCAACCCAATTATTTAGAGTCATTTTAACCTTTAATGAATGCCTTCGGGATTTTATGTGACTTCTTTCTTTACAAAGTAGAGAATTTAGTTCATTTACAAGATTATGGATAATGACTATGTTCTAAAGATATGAGCATAAATCTACTTAAATATTATCATGATAGATGAGTGAAAATATTCAAAAGTGTGGTAAATCATGATGTGGAATATTTAATAATTATAAATTAAGGAACCGGAATGGATGATAACAATATTTTTCATCAATTTCAAATGTGGAAAATTAAAATTATTGATTTAATTGTTTCTTTGGTAAATGTAAAATTAAATTTATATTTTATGTGATTTTTGAAAATGTGATTTAAAATTGAAAATGATTTTATTTTATTTCTATGAAATTTGAATATTTATAGCATTATTTCCCTCTTTATCTCCTTGAGATTTTATTCTTGATGTCCAAAATGGTTTATGTGTGGGATTATTTGATGGACCAAAATTAAGTAAATATTTTTATTCAAATTTCAATGGTTTTAAGCATTTTTCAATATCAAAATCCATAGTTTTCAATGTTTTATTAAATAATGGGTAATTTTAATTATCGAATGATTTTTTTAAGGATTATAAACGTTTCAATTTTGAATTTGAATTTTTATCTAGGAACCTTATGAATTTTTTTACCTCAAATTTTGGAAAACGCTTTTTGTGTAAAAATTTAGCCAAAGACCGATTTGAATTGTAACATTAGCTAGCCAGCCAATTAGCCAGGACGAAGAAGCTTAGGTAAGAACTTCACGGGAAAAAAAGTGCTTGGATGCATCAGGAATCACTCCAATGCAAGGATGCTAGTCGGTGGTAAACACAATGACAGGTTGTGCTTGCCATAGCCGGGGTGGGCACTGTGCGTGACAATGGAAGTATGCATATGACATTAGAACACCATTTTTTAATTAGTGGTCCATAATGTTTTTCCTCCATCGAGGCTTATAAATACTTTCTTATCCCACATATGTTTTGATGTGGGATGCGAGCAAATCCATGCACCACAACATGTCTTCTGTGCTTCGATGTGATTGCTGCTATCGCTTCACCCCAATGGTCATGATGTCACCAGATACCCACAGAGAGCTCATAGCCACTACTTATCATCTATTAAACTCTAACATGCACAACATTTCACCCTTTCACTCTCGGTTCCACCCACCAGTTTTCCCGATCACTGTGCACAATAGCTCCAACATTCCAACACCAACTACAGCCTCTGGCACTGATCTCCACCTCATCTGACCACCCCGTGCCACTATTTTCGCTGTGGAATCACCTCTTGGAATCACCACCCACTAAAACTCACCAAAACCTCCATGGAATCCACCTATTGATCCCAATATGGAGCTCTATCACCACCCCACTCGAATCTCGAGTCTCCTCCGGCCATTGTAAAGGCCTGAGTAGAAGAGGAACTCCTTGCTCAACGGCTGCTCACCTCATCTACATCAAAAGGCCACCAAAAATATCACATGAGTCCCCGCTTCCATACACAAGACCTTCCTTCCTAACTCCATGGGTGGCCTTCTTCCACATCCCTTTTTCACACTGAAGAATCAGGCTTCCCCCATTGCCTGCACTCCATGCGTGCACCTAGGACACCCTGAGTGATCCCTGTCCGTGCACTAACTCAAACACTCATCATCTACAGTTGTAATGAATAGGTATTTTGGTGATTTAAAATCCCCCAAAATGTTGGCCGTTTTTAATGGAGGCCTTCACTCTCCTTGGTTTCCTATAAAAGAAGGCCAAACCCACTCTACCATCTACCATCTTGACACTGAGGAGGGATCTCTACCGAGGATGGCTACTTCTACAACTCTATCCCCTCCTACACGTTATTCATTTTATTTGTTAACATCATTAATTTATTATTAGTTTTATTTTCTATTTACAATTTTAATGTCAATTTATTTTAATAAATAAATAGTCCATGTATTTTAATTTTAAATTTGCCTCCATTCCGCCATTAATCTGATTATTCTTTTCATTTTAATTTTATTCTTATTTTAATTATAATAAGATTAATTACAATCATTATTATTATTTATTTTAGTGTTATTATTATTATTATTATTATTATAATGAACATAATTAGTATTATTAATATAATTATTAATTATATTATTATTTTATCATTCTGTATAAATTATATAAATTATTATTTTGTTATTTTACTTTATTTTTTATTTTTTTTTATTTTTTTTCTCTCTCTCCCAACACCACCTTAATTCATTTTTTATTTTATTAGTTCATTCTCTCACCACAATTCTATTTTCTTTTATTCTTTTATTTTATCACCCCATTTCTTTTTAATTTATTATTTCTTTTAAATATTTCTATTTCTTCTTCTTCTCTTTCATCTACTCCACTAAGTGATCTCTTTATCTTTGAATTGAGAGGATAATAATGAGGCCATTTTAGGGAGAGTTCATGGTGTTCTTGAATTTTCCTTATAGTTTATTTTATGTTAGTATTAGATTTGACTAGCATGCATGGTGAGGTGAATGTCACAGATTTGGTAACTTCCCAACAATGACATGAAAATCGATCTATATCTATTATTTTACATAAATATATTATCCCTATATCCATTGGTTAGCTCTTCATACAAAATATTGGAGATAATCAATGGATGAAACGACATCGGTAAAGCCAGGTCCTAGAAGATGGAACACCCAAGAAAATTTTTTGTAATCAACCATAATTATAGGAGGAGGTGGAATTTAGATTTCTTAGGCTTTCAATATTTCACATTTTATTAATAAAGAATAATAATAAAAAAATATGATATTTCATGTTTATATTTTCAAACAAAAAATCAAATAATTAAAGGAAAACAATCCTTGAATCAAAAAATTGAACCCAAGACCAAGTCCTCTCTCCCTTACTTCATTTTGTTTATATTTTATTGTTAGTTTATATTATTATATTTATTGACATTCAAAAATTAATTAAAAAAGAAAAAGAATATAATTGTTTTCATAAATTAATCAAAAAATAAAAAAAATTAGTTTTGGGGATTTTGATAAAAGTATGCGAATAAACTGAGACGATCCTCAAGTGAGACGAGCCTATTCAGCCATTGTGCTGCAGTAAGAAAAATAATTTTCTTTTTTTCCATGCCCCGTGAGAGGCGTGCATCACTAGGATTTTTATATAATAAACTGGATTAAATATTTATAATTATTATATATAAATTATATAATAAATCTCATTTCATTTTAATTATAAATAAAAAATTACCTAAGATAAAAAAACCTATTAAAATTGATAAAATTAAAATGGTAAATGTGAGTAAAACATAATGGCTATAGAATGAAATGTTTAAAAAACATTATTGTGTTAGAGGTGTCTATTGAACATATAATCTTTCCAATACTTCATTTATCAATTTTGGACACATATGAGGTGATAATAACCTCCCATTATTGAATACTTTTGAGTATTTTAAATAATGTCACTCCTCATTAATTATAAAAGTGAACTCACTCCCCTCACTTTTTGACACCTCTCAAGCCATTTAGATCAATAAAACCTTACCAAAATAACTTCTAAAATTCCATTATATGATCAGATAAGCCTTATTTTGGGAATAAATCCAATATAATAAAGTATTTTATTGTAAATATAATGAGATTAGCTGAATAAGAGGTAACGTTCATCAATGAGTGTTTATATTCTATTTTTTCCTAAACATCCTTAAATTATTATCAAAACATGATCATATAACAGAGTCAGTTTATTAAAAATAATAAGATTTCTTTATTTTATGGTAATTATCTAAAACTATCTCAACTTACATCAACAAAGTTACGAAATCATCGTTTGTGTGTATGGAGGACTACCGCCTCATGAACTGAAGTCATTCATTTTTCTATTACCACATCTCCTAGTTGGGTATGATGATGAATTTAATATATACATATGATATTTATAACATAATTCTACGATTTTATTCATTATATAATATATAAATTTTTTAATTTCCATTCCATATGGGATAACATAACGTCGCTCGTGTGTACGATTGATTATCATCTCCTGAAGTGATGTATTTCGTTTTTCACTAATGATTGACATGGAAGTTAATAAAGATAAAAGTAATGAATAAATGTGATATAAATGAAATAATTATGATATCAATAATGTTATTATAATATTTTAAATATAATATATCATTTTATTTATGACATTTTCATTCACTGAAAGATGATAACATCGTTCATGTACGAGTGGACTACCACCTTCCCGAAGTGATGCGACTCTCTATTTTTATAACCACACCACATGGATGTCATGTATACATATATTTAAATACATAATATTATATATATTTTATGATTATTATTATATTAAGATACTTCCTTTCCATAATGATAATTGAAAATTAGAAATGTTACTCATGCGTATATATGACATGTCGTTTCCATGATCGTAACATTGTTCATTTTTCATAACCAATTTTCATTATTAGTTATAAAATTATAATTGATAAATAAATATTAATATTATGTTATAATTATTATTATATATTTAATATAACCATGATCAATGTAAGATTACCAAAAATAACAAATCAAGACATACATGAAAAACAAAGCAGTTATGGCCCGAAAACTCACTTTGACATAGAATTGTTAATAAAAGGACATAAGTAAATAATATATGTTATGATATATATAATTATGGTTCATTAATAGATTTATAATAGACTTATATTTATTATACATGAGTTCCAAACAAGTATTATGGATTTCGAGAATTAAGGTAAGGGATTTCCGTCTCACATTTTTTACTTCTCTGAAATAAATGCCATATTAACCACCTATTTATTTCATGTGTGGTATATATTACATATGAATTTATTATATGATGATTATAATGAATATTATTGGGGTGTGAATATCTATTTTAGGATCACACTTTGGGGTTTACAATTAAAAACTAAACAAAGTGGTAATGAATTTTTGTATTAATTCTCTTTCTTTGAGTCATATATTATTCTATGCACCCATATTATTTTACAATTGTATATAAATAACCATAGACATGTAATATCATGAAAATACTTATCCTAAAGATTTTTTAAGTTTCATTTAATTATATTCTTTCATGGGGCTTATGTTTTAATGTTCCCAAAGAGGTAATGATTATATGTTCCAATCTCATCATTTATCGAGACAGTATATGATTATATTTATTAGGATAAAATCATATGATATGTCTCTCAATAAACTCATGAATATTATTTTCCATAGTTTATTATATTATGAAATGTTTATGAAACCCATTTCATTTCATAGGTTATGATATGATAAATGTTTTATGATCCCATGGAACACAAAAATATGGTTTTCATTATGCGATGGGCGGAACAAATATCTCCCTCCAATGAATTGGGAAAAGATTTATACTTCATGAGGTAAAAATGAGAAACAAGTATCTAGGATTTATCCACTATGGGAAATAGGTTTTTCATGATTCACTATGGGGAATAGGTGTGTCCTATCCCCTATGGAAAAAATGTGTGTCCTAATCCGCTATTGGAAACTGGTGTGTTTTGATCCACAACGGGAAAGAGGTTATGAGTCCTGATCCACTATGTTGATGGTATGTGTAGTTAAACATGAAATATATAATAGTTTTATATATTTATGATGGTTCCACACTTTTAGAATGTGAGATTATGGTTCATGATTCATTTATGATGATTTTCACCCTTATGGGCCATATTTTCAGAAATGATAAATTTTATGCCTTGAATAATTCTTTTGATCTAAGACAGTTTAGGAATGAACATATTATGCCATTATCATGATAAAATACCCTTATTCTTATCTTATTATCTCATATAATCATATATTTATATCTTTTATTCTTACCCGTACCGATCATCTGAACTCACCCATTCTAATGTTTCATTCCATAGGTTATGAAGAATGGTTTAGGTAGGGTATGATTAAGAGAATTATTATGTTGGAAGATATTTGTGGGGTATATTTAATATATATAACCAAATAAGAATATTTATTTCCTCGTATCCCAATAAAATAATGTATTATATTCTTCATGAATTTTTTTCTGTAATGTAAAACATATTCACCCTAAAAGATGTGATATCTATGTATGAAAAGCCATGGTCTCTACAGTTGGTGTTAGAGGAAACATTTATTTAACCATTTTAAACTAGGATGAGAAAACGATAGTGATTTCCTTAGGGATATTTCTAATGATATTTTAATGGATTTATTTAAGGATATAACTAAGGATGGGTCAATGTAGATGGAAATGACCAATAATTTTGAAACAATATTGAGTGAGTAGTTTCCATGTTTTTATAGACTTTACTAGATACTCAAAGTGGATGGGTGTATGGAACAGTGGAACCTAGGGGTAATAACCCCAAAGGGCCCATTGATCTACACATGATTGCATCCTGGTGCATGATAATGGACCTTGTTTCACACCAAGTTTGACCCTCCTGATGGAAAATATTTAGAAAATCCCAAACTCTTTATAAACCATCTTGAAGGATCTAAATTGATGGTGACTATGAATGACATTGGATACACATATGGTTTCATATATCGATAAGATCTTACCATGTTTTTAAACATCATATATGTGAATTTTCATGATTATGTGATTTTCCACTATGATTAGTTTTTATCACACTTAATTTCTGGTTGTAGTCAATGGTTGGAACAAGGAAGAACCATGTTAACATTGAATGCAATAGAAAAATGAAAAGATTGAACTCTGGAGAAATGAAAAGTTATTTAAGATGGAATAAAAAAAACTTGTTGATATTCTCAAAAACATTTCTCAAGATATGAATCATATTGAAATTCCAAACAAGAAAACAAGGATGCAAAGTTACATTGAGTCCTTACTGAGGAAACATCAGAATTCATTTAGTGGTTCCAATGAACCACTAGATGAAGAGAAATGGACCAATAAAAGTAAAATGATATTTTCCATTATTCAATGGTTAGAACAAGAAAAATTTAATTTTTTTTGTTTATCATTTGGAAGGTGAAGAAAATCAGTGGTGGAATGTTATCTAGAATATGATGGAACAAAAATAAACTGAATCTATGGAATGGGAAGAGTTCATGGGGATATTTATCAATAAGTAATTCCATTTTATTCTTTGAAAAATTGATATGGAATTTATTAAACTTGAGAAAATAAATGATGAATCTATTGGAACCCATGAAGCTAATTTTACAAGACATGAATGGTATGATTCTGGTTTAATTATCATCCCTAAGAAAATGATCTTTATTTGGTGGCCTAAAACCAAGTATTCATAATGCATTAGAGATAAGAGAATTCAATTAAAATAAAAAAATTTATCAATTTAAACTAAAGGTAGAAATGAAAATTGGATATTTTCTCAATTACTATGTTTTATGAAGAACAAGAAGATTGGGTCTCGTGAAGTATCAAATGGTTGAACGAAATTCCAACCATATGCATGTGAAAATTTTAAGAAGATGCATCAATAGAATTTATTGAATTGAAATGCGAGGATATTTAAATGTGAAAAGGTGATTCATAAATCCTGACCATGTCAAAATTAAATTAGTGCTCCAGTTAAGGAAATAGAAGAGAAGTGGACACCAACTAATTGACAACCTACGCTCCACTGTTTCAAGTTAAAGGTGTTTGGAAATTATGTGAATCAATTCCTTAATACAAGGGTTAATGTTGATTATAAACAAAATAACAAGTCAAGAACCATCCCATTGGGGACTATGATGTGACTCCCGAAGACTACCTCTAATAGGCTAGATGTTGTTGACTAGCACCGAGTAGACATATCACTAATATATGAGGCATTGCCTATGTACCTGTATGCACACACACATCTCTAAGCCCAAAAGATGTTGAAATGTGAAAACCACCAAGTAAAAAAATTCATTCATACAATTATATCCCACAATCAGAGTATGAAGGAAGGTAATTTAAAGTAAACATGGATAGAATATGAATCCATAAAAAATTCAATTACCACAAGTCCAACCTGTAAGAAAAAGGTACTCGAATTGCTGTTTGTAGGCGCATGAACACACCTCGGTCTGTTAGATATCAAAAAGAACCATCTATTTTTTGTCTAAATCGGACTCCATCAAAAGAATGGTCATCTTCACAAGACCTGACATGTGTAGGAAATTCTTGTGTCAGGGTGAGTAAAACAATTCTCAGTAGGACACACTGAAACCAAAATGAAATATAACAAAAGAAAGATACAATCAACTGTACACAAGTATATGTCTAAAGAATTTATAGAAAGAATTTCTAGATATACATAACCAAGACACATAGTATATAGGTAACTCATTGCCATTGTATACCGAAAATAGTAATTCACCACTAAGATTCCATGAAGAACACATCAGGGAGAACAAAATCTTGTTTACGATAGCATTGATGATGTATGTCTGAGTGGCACTGCTCATCGGGTCTCTCCATGAGAGAGATGCACTAATAGATCTAAAGAGAGATATGATAAAATAGAGAAGGATCATATCCAAGGTCATGAGGTGATACTGACAAATCAATCTGAATTAACCTTCCAAGTAGAGGATATGTGCCCATGTAGTGTTGGTCACATCGATACCGAGAACTCCACCTAGGGAATGAAAAATCAATACAGGATCCTATTCCGAGCCTCTTAGGGTATTTCAATAACTCTCCCCAGGAAGTCCTACTGAAGGGATCATTGTCTAATGAGTAGGAAATGATTATTACTTACATTTATAAAAATGATAAAAGGAATGAACCCTGCTGAAACGTTTCCAAGACATGATGTACTGGAGAATAAATGCATGTAAAAGGGGTACATGGTGTGTAGTAGGGTCACACTCCATGTCACCTGGCCCTGGTTACTACTTGTATACAATGGGCCATATATTTAGAACATGTTGTATAGAAGACGGGTATATAGTCTGTAGAAGTATTTAGACACCATGTCCTTCCATTCGGGGTCCACCCATGTTCCCGGGTCATGTGCCTATGCATGGTATCAACCCATGTAACCTTTCCTGTGTATCAGTACAGGGGGTAATCTGTGTAACCCATTTTGGCCATACTATGTGGGAGAATACATGCTATATAGGTAACTTGCGTATTCCACCTCATGTCTGTGTACTCCCCATGTACACGCTGAGTGGTCCAATGATGAACACATGCCTTGTAGATAGGACTACATGTCATGTGTTTAAGATTTTCTAAAAATCTGTGTTCTTCCTCTACACACCTCGTCCGATCTCTTGGATCTCATTCTAGTTCTCCATTCAATAATACAAATAGGGCTTCTAATAGTGCTATAACCATCTTTAACATCTCTAAAAAGAGTTTTTAATCTTGGTTAGGATAAAGGGGGGGTTCCCTTTATGAGCACTAACCATAGCGCTGATTAAGGTAGTATTTATCAGCGTTATTTTTAGCATTTATTAATGGATAATATATTAGCGCTAAAAATAGTGCAGAAAAATACTACCTTTATCAGTACTATTTTGAGTGATAATATATTATCCATTTATTAGCATTTAATAAGCAGTGATAAAGGCCAAATTGCCTGTGCAAACCCAGAACCTGTACACATGATACAACACCTGCACACATAGTAGAAACAACACCTTTACACAAAGAAAAAAAGAAAAAAAATCCTATATACATTTACCTGAAATCATGAATACAGGACAACACACTACTATATACATTTCAAACAATTTTTAATTTGGTTACAATTACATGTAACCAACAAAAATTTAAAAAACATTGATGTTTCATCCTTTTTTCATCCATGATCCGCTGAAAAAAAATTCACCCATGGTATTAGTTTCTAAACAAATCATTCAAACTCAGGAAAATGATTTCACGTATATAATAAAAAAAATATTATGTTAGTAATAGAATAATGTAATAAATAAAACATTAATATGAAATAATACATTAATAAAATGTCAATTGTTACTTGTTACAACCTTTACATGTACATATTTCCTTGGATTGAATTAATATTTTAGAAGAGACTCAACATGATTCATTGAATTATAAATATTGTTTTTTATTTATTAGCTTTAGATAGGGCCTTATGAGAACCTACACAATTAGATAGGCCATGATATTACCAGTTCACTTTGCTTTTGATCTCCTAGTTCTTTAGTGTGATTAGCTAACCCCCCCCCCCCCCCTCCACTCCCCGACACAGCCCCCTGGAAAACCCCTTCCCTACTGCTGGACAACACCCTCCCTCCCACCACTCCACCTGTAGCCCCCATCCCTCTTCCTGGACAACCCCCCCTACAGCCTCCTCCCTACCCCTGAACAGCCCCCCCCCCACTCCACCTGCAGCCCCCTCCCTCTTCCTGGACAACCCCCTCCCTCCCCTTGTTTCCCCTCCCTTTCCCTAGACACCCCACTTCCCACCTCCTGCACAACCCCCCTTATCTCTAGGAAACCCCCTCCCTCCCCCCCCCAGACAACCACTTCTCTACCCATGTACATCCCCCTAGAAGCCCCCCCCCCCCACCCACCGCTCCACCTGCAACCCCCCTCCCTCCCCTTGCAGCCCCCTCTCTTTCCCTAGACAGTCCCCTTCCCACCTTCAGGGCAGGCCCCTCCTCTCCTAGATAGCCCCCCTCCCCTATCAGACACCCCTTCCTTCCTAGAAAACCCCTCCCTCCCCTCCCCGAGACACCCCCTCCCCCCCCCCATGATAGTCCCCTCTCTACCCTTAGATAGCCCCCTGCATCCCCCTCCCTCCCACCACCCCACCTGCAACCTCCCTCCCTCCTCCTGGACAACCCCCTCCCTCCCCTTACATCCCCCTTCCCTAGACAGCCCCTTTCCCAACCCCTAGACAACCCCTCCCCACCTAGACATCCCCCCTCCCCTCCTAGACAGCCCCTCCACTCCCAGACACCCCCTCCTTCCTAGACAACCCCCCTCCCTCCCGTACCAAAGACAAACCCCCTGGGCCGAACAAAAACATATTTTTCTACAAATCTATAGTGAACTTGAAACATAAAAAACCAAATGTTATCTTTGGACAATGAAATAAAATCAACTGAAAATATCTCAATGAAAATAGTAACAATAATAATAATAGATTTTAGTGGGTATGACCAAATGAACATATTGTCATAAAAAACTTTTCTGTTACAAAAATAGGAAGAAACCCTTCAAATTTTCAGAATTAAGACATATTATTCAAAATGGAAGCTCTCACATTGCACCAGCAGTGGGGGGATCAAGAGAATCATTGGTGGGAACATGAGTTGACGAAGCAAGGTGAATACAAAAAACACACCACTAACATTCTACCCAGCATGGAAAAAGTTCTGCAGCAAGAGGGGGAGCGATTTACGTTGGCGATGAGAATGAATGAGATGCAGGTAAATGAAGACAATCGGTTGATGCTGGATACGTAGGAGACTGACACATTCTGAAGGAGGTATAAATTTGGAGACAAATGGGAGAGATGCGATCGGGATGTCAGTCACATATTTGGAGGAAAATGTGACTAAAACTGAGCGAGAGGAGTGGTCTACACTTTTTTGGACACGGGACCACATGTGGCAGTAGGAAAGTATGGTGAAACTAGAAAATCACGCGTCTGGACTCAAAGAAACTGAAGCAGACAATGCTCAGTTAATAGTGATCATGGAGGATATAGCACAGAGGTGAGAACAACATGAAGAATATGATCATAGTCACATGAGATGGGAATCAAGTTGCCCAAGGAACTGAAAAACCGTTTTTCTAGGGAAGGGAACTGATAAGATCGGACACATGAGTGGAAACATGCGATAACATAGCCATAAAAGATGTTTGCACTACCATTTAGATCGCGTCTGATTATGAATCAGTGTTGTTTAATCTAGTGGTACCGTCTGACATTCTTGTTCAGAGGCAATAACCCCATTGATGGAACCACACCATCACTCTTGAGATAGTGAACCATAACAACTTCTTATTTTAAGCACCTGGGTGAAACTTTTGGAAAACCCTGGCACAAAATGCATGGCTTCTACAACCTACATTTGAGTGAATTTGAGTCTTATCTTTTTGGATTTTCGTCATGTATTTGATGGACTAAATGATGATATTAAAGTATATTTAAAGGAAACATGGTAATCTTGTAAAAGCCTTAAAACATTCTTTTATCATGTTTTATGATCTACCTCGATGCTCCGATTAATATCAATACCCCCTACCCCTGGACAACACCCCCTCCCTCCCCTTGCATCCCCATCCCTTTCCCTAGACAACCCCCACCTCTCCTGGACAACCCCCTCCCCTCCAGGACACCCTCTTCTTCCTGGATAAACCCCCTCCCTCCCCTCCCCGAGACAGCCCCCCAAGACAGCCCCCTCTCTACCCCTAGACAGCCCCCCTCCCCTTGCTGCCCCCTCCCTCCCACAACTCCACATGAAACCCCCTCCCTCCTCCTGGACAATCCCCCTCCCTACCCTTGAAGTCCCCTCCCTTTCCCTGGACAGCCCCCTTCCCACCCCTAGACAACCCCCTCCACTCTTAGAAAACCCCTCCTCCCCTCCTGGACACCCCCACCCACCCTCCCACCTGGACACCCCCTCCCCTGGACACCCCGTCCCTCCTAGTTCTTTAGGGTATACCCATTAATAACCTTCTTTATCCAACTATATTTTCATCATATTTTTGATAATGGAATAAATATTATTCATACTCCATCATTCAATAATATGAATTATAAAATCATTTATATTTTTAAGAGATACGGTTCAACAAATCAAGGAAAAACACCAAAAAATATATATATTAGAGGAATAGGAATGAAATTTCATATAAATATAATGTTAGAAAGGTAAATGATGCATATGTTGGGTCTTCATGACATTAAATAAGATATATTGGGCCTCAAATTGAACTGGAATATAATTCTTAGGCCTTTACATGGGCTTGGAATTGGTTTGGTTGGTTGGAACTTTTGATACCACACTATAGACCCACTTCAGGCTACTCAATAAGTGATCTACCCATTGTATATAATCAGTATTGAATGGAATTGAGTGGATCTTTGTCCGGAAAAACCCTCCCCTCTGGAAACACCCCCTCCCTACCCTCCTGGACACCCCACTCATGGAAACCCCCCGGACACCCCCTCCCTTTTGGAGACCCCCACTCCTAGACACCCGCTGGACACCCCCCCCCCCCCCCCCGCTGGACACCCCCACTCACCCTCACACCCAGACACCCCCTCCCTCCATGACACACCCCCTCCAGGACACCCCCCACTCCTTGGAAACCCCTCCCTCGTGGACACCCCCACCCACATATAAGGGAAACTAAAATTAGAAAATTGGAAACCCAAGATATTGGTTTCCATCAAGCTTTAAAGATGCTCATGAGTGGACTGAATAACTATGCATTGGTCGACTTCCTCACTATCGACCAGTGTAGTCCAATGATTTATGCTTTACTGAAAAGGAAAATCAATTCTAAAACAATTCATCATAACCTAAGGATATAAAACATAGTAAAGGGTGATCATATATGCTCAATATGTGTAAACAAGGGAGATATCAATGATCATATGTGGATAAAATTTATAAGAATTCACCTTCATCATATTTCTGTACAATCTTCCATCAGGTATGCTGCCCATTTATTTCCAAACTCATATGTATCATCTTGTGAATATGAGTTTCTGCGATAGTCATGGTAGTACTAAAAAAATATAAATACACAAAGGATTAATAAATATTTTAAAATAACTCATAATTATTTGTGAAAATACCTCGTCAGGGTTGCTAGTTTGTTGATAAAATACGATCTCTTTCAAAAATTTAAAAATAATAATAACCATAGTATATTTAATTTGTTTGTTTTGGACACTACAGAAACATAAAAAAAATAAGTAATTTGTTTTGATATGTGTTATGATAGTGCAATATTATTATATATACCAGGATACCTTTCTAGGTGTAGATCTTTTAAGCGTTCTTATCCTTAGGCCCTTGATTCATTCCGTGCAGTAGATGATATTGATGAACCACCCTATCATAACAGAATCCTCATTAAAAGATGACATAAATTATATAACTAGATGTTTAGTTTTAAAATGTTGGATCTGGTGTATTAAAAATTATCAAACACCATCATGCGTGGTCGGTTTGTTGGATATCCATGCATTGAATCCAGAAAGTAAATAATTGGAGTATCCAAATTGACTGCAATCAGCATCCAATGCTACCTAAAAATACGAAAAGGAATTATTAAAGAAAGAAATGAGAATATAGTTGATATGATTAAATTTTATAGTTTTACCCCATGCATCAATGGTATTAAAAAGAGTATGTCATCCGTAATTTTGATTTCAAATGATTTGAGCATGGATGACATTTTTACAGCCTCTTTATCAGAATCAATTTCATCTTTTGAAGAGGTGGTGTGAGGACTAACGACTCAAAATTTTTGTTCATGGGGAAATCACATCAATTTTTTTCATATATACGCCTGCAAAAAAATATAAAATGTATTAATCATAATTATCAGAGTATATCAGCTTTTGTAAAATCAAATCATGAAAACACACCTCATGTATAGATTAATAACTGAGGGACGTAGCCATTCATACTTGAGGATTTCATTTACATTTTCATCACTAATGAAATATGTTGCTTCCTCTCCATACATATTTTTTTCAAAATCAAGTTTTTGAGCATTTTCATATATCAACATTGTATCCACATGAGCCTACAATGATATTAACTGTGGATATAGAACGGGTGGGGTGAAGGTGCTCTCAGTAGACCATTTCAATCAGTTGGTTGATCCTTGAGATAGTTTTGAGCTGATATTTCATTTCACCCCATTATCTTTTTCATTATGTAATAAAATTCATCGGTTTAGAACTTTTTTCATTAAATGTTAAAGATCTAGCATGAAAAATAAATTAGAAGTGGATACCACCTTGTCTCGATGTTTTTTTACAAGAATTGTTGGCCATACGATGAATGTCCAGGTAGCTTGTTCAACAGTATGAATGTATTCATCGTCATTTGGAATACGTAGCTCAGCACTTGGATCATTAACTACATTAATTGACACTCTGAAATGATATTTCATAATTTTTCTGTTGTGTAGCATGTCGTTCTACGTATTTAACACCATAGAACTCACTACAAGAAGATAGGTGGGAGTTGATAGATATAAATCACAGTCATTTTCACCATCTAGAATATTAGTACAGGAAAGGTATCAGTGTCTATGTGAATCAAATTTCACAGAAACAATTATTAAAATATTGATTACCTCATCTAAGTCATGTTTTTTAGGGGAATGGCTCGCCTTAAAACTGGTAGGGGTGGGGCGGGACCGTCACGCATGAGTTTTTATTGAGTTGTTTCTTTTATTTGCCTCTCCCCATCAAAATTGATATTATCTCTCTCCAGTATAGTAATTCTTCTTGAAAAATAGCTAATATTTCTTGAAGCTTTTCATTTTTTTCATTTTGATCCTCTGCTTGTTTTTTTTCTGAAAATATGTTCAGGGTGTCACCCCAAAACCCAAACCTCTGATGCGGCCATACTGTTCTACCATCTTCAATGCTAATGAAAGTATGTTTGCATCTGGTGCATGTGTTGTTGATTCCTATGATTATGTCAGATATAAAATATATAAAATATTTTTCCATTGTAATATAATAGTGATTTAAAGCAAGTAAAATTTATATTGTGTCATACTTACGCATGTTTCCCACACTTTTAGTGTGTTTTCATCTACCAGTATCCCATCCTTATTTACACGAGCCACCTTTCAGAGCATATTGTGTGGTATGGACATGGTTTTCATTTTTTACTCCTTAATCTTCATATAAACAAATAAACATGGTTATGGTGGTGTTTTATGTCACATAAATGTAGTACGGTATATTTAAAAGACGTACAAATTTTTTCTCAAGTGAAGTGTACCCCATCCTTGCTTTACTGTAATGGTACGCTGGTTCTATTGCCCATTTTATATTTTTAGCACTCAGTTGATGATTCATAAATAAAAAACTATCAATCAATGTGATGAATACAAGCAATGCCAAACAACTTATTACCCCACATAATGTACATGAAAATCTTCTCCCCACGACGATTGCTAAAGGCATCCCACGCTCCTTCAGATATCTAGTGTGCATAAAGACGAGGTGGGTGCCTCTTGATTTTCCCTTCAGCATCTTTAAGATGATATTTCATTAAAATTGTGATGAAGCCTCTATGAATCGTTCCCGTAACTCTTAATACATATTCCTTGTGTGAGGCATATACTATAAATGCACTCTACAATGGATGATGAAGCATAAGTCAATGTTTTGGTATTTTATTTTATTTTAATAAATTAAAAAAATGATATCATAATGTTACCGTAATCTCATCCCACATTATTGTCTTAAGCCCAGTGACAACATAGTGCCACAACTTTACATCAATCGGCACACGTTGCCGAGTGACGATTCCAATGTTTATACTGAAGATATCTCTATTGGGGTTAACATGTTGTCCTTGCTTCTTCAATCCCACCTCAAATTTGATTCCTTTTTCGTTTTCCTTAAGGGTTTTGGATAACACTGTCAAACTATGGAGATCTTTTTTTTCACTCTCAGGGTATCATTTACAACTATTTCCTCAGAAGTATCGTCAATATGTTCCTCCAGAGCTCTAGCCTCTACACTGGGGCTAGGAATAACGTGTTGAGAAACATGTTGTACCTCAGCACTGGGACTAACAACAACAGGTAGAGAAACTTATTGTACCTCAGCACTGGGATGTAACGCCCTGACCCTAATTACCTAGAGTCGGTGCATTATTACATAACATTGGCATGATCACGAGAAAGATCAAGTCTCGAAAGACCGATTAGTTTAGTAGCCTTGGAATAACTAGATACATCCATAAATTTTACATTACATCATAAAAAAAACATCTTGTCTTCATATCCCCTCATACTATCCCTGCAGGTCATTCATAAATTACTTCTTCATAATCCTGGGAAAAAAATAAAACATTGAAAGGGGTGAGATCAGATGCTCAGTAAGGATAACATTATAGCAGAAGCTTTCATAAATAAGCATAAACACTTAAGGCAATTTATAACTAAAACAAAAGCCTTTTAAACTTGAACTTCAGCATAAAATGGCAAAGCTAAAATGAAATAATGCCATTTACTTACACACGTAGATATTATACTAGTCGAATGATCACATGCAATATCAATAACCACATTCATAATGATGGAATGCATAATGCCAGACTATCATAACCACATAGCCAAGGCCGTGTGCCAAGAATACAAATAATATTTTTCCAAGGCCTTGTGCCAAGACACTAGTTTGTCTCATGAGACCTACCGATGCATCGAGGAGCTATAGCGGGCTCCACCCGTCACTTTTTAAGTCCAATTCATTCCTCATATGAATAGGTTTAAACATAAAATAAACATTCGTATTAAAACTAGCACACGAAATGTCAATACTTTAACCACAAACCATGAATGGTATAAAAATAGAACATCCACAGTCAAACATAACTCATTTGATACAATATAGAAGATTGTATTGTATCAAATTAACCTCAATAATGAATAATGAAGGATGTTGACATAGATGAAAATAATCATCAAAACTATTTGAGGGAAATATCCCCCTTTTCTTGAAATCATTTAAAAGTCACACTATTTGTCAAGAAGCCATTTAAAAATAGATTTTTTTAATCAAAGTGTCCCATACCACTTTGAAACTTTTAAAAGGAGTTTTAATTTCAAAACTATAATGTCCATATAAATAAATCCTTAAAACCATTTTTTAAACATGGACATTAATGAGAAAGATATAGAAGAATAAGTCTTTAAAACATTTTAAAATGGTGTTTTGGTTAGAGATTCTAACCAAAAGAAAGACACTTGAATACAAATATTTGAGGTAATCAAAAATTTGTAATATCATGAGAATAAAGGGATTCATGATATTCTATGTCAAAGTACATTATATACACCACATAAAAGTTATTTGGTGTATATCAACAAAGAAGTCTCAGTTGAATGTAAATTGAGATGAAATCTCTCATAAAGGCCGTATCCTTAGGATAAGGATAAATCAACGACATAATTATGTGTGAAAAAATATAAATACACTAAATATGATTGAATATTCAGTGTAAAACAATCAAAGGATATTCACACATATTCTTGTAGAAACAACACCAACAAATTGGATGTTTAACTCAACAAATGGTGATAGAGTTAAAATTACTCTTATCAAATTCATATTAATGACTTGAGAATTATCAATGGAGTGATTATGTGTATCAAAAGTATATCCATAGGAAGGGGAGTGGAAATTATGACATAATCAAATGAATAGTGATTCCACACATAATCTTGGAGTAATATAATCAATGAAATATACGTAAAGCTGAATGAGTGGAAATTGAAATCTCAAATTCCCTTATCGATTTGGTAACTTACGAAACAAACAACCATGAAATAAGGATCATACCATGACTATGTAAATACCCATAAATTAAAGTATATTACACAATGAATACAATCATGGGCAGTACACATACACCACATGTAATAAATAAGTGGTGAACAATGGAATTCTCACGAAATTAAGAGCGAGATAAGAAACTCCTTACCACATTAATCAACTGAGTCGTATGGCCAAAAGTTAACAACCACCAAATGATTTACAGAATAACATTAATATAAAGATAATCATGATAATATATATCAAATGGCAGTACACAATACACCACTTTCAATAATTTAGTGGCGAACAATGGAAATCTCACGGAATTGAAAGTGAGATAAGAAAATCCCTTACTTGTACATTTTCCTTGGTCGATGGTAGGTTTACCTCCTCTATAATGGTTAAATAATTGTTATTGAATAATACAAGAATCATTTACTTTAATATGATATCATATATGATCTTTTAACATTGATTTGTTAATAATATCTTAGAATTATCGTTATTTCGGGTGTTAACGGGTTCATTTTACTTTATATTCTTTGTTATGTGAGCCATATTCGTTATTAATGGGATGTATATTATTCATATACAGAATGATATCAAGTCCTTAGATACTATTTTTAAATCATCAAATTAAAATTATACTTGAATGGATATGATGGACAATGAATCTCATCGCGTTCGTGAAGACGGTAGTCCGTACATACGCACGAGCGACAATATCATTATTTTGATATTAAAATAATATATAATTGGATTTTATATCATATATACAGAATCATTATCATGTTATATTTATTATTTACATGAGTTACACATCATTATTATACCCATCCGAATAATAATATATTGAATAACAATTACACCACGACGTGGAGACGGTAAGCCGTACAAACGCACGTATGGTGACATGTTATTCAAAGGATGGATAGAATACTGAATATGGTTGTACCATATTTATAATAACATCACAGTATATATATGATACTGGAGTTATTATTTTATAATGTTAATAACAAAGAAAGAGGAAGTGGAAGAAGAAAGGAACTTAAAAAGGGGTGGTGAAAACATTACCTCTTCTTCAGGTTCTTCCTTTTGATTTGATCAAAAGGTCTCCTTAGGTTGGCTTTCTGATAAAAATAAGGCCTCTAGGTTGTAGTTAGGGAAGTTGGGAGAGTATTTGGGCAGAGTTTGGCCGAACCAAAAGGCTTTGAAGGTGTGAAGAAATGAGAAGGAGGAGTGCCTTTTTATAAGAGGGGTGAGGGGCACCTTTGGAAAAGCTAGAAATATTAATTTATAATAAATTCATATTCAGTTTCTAATGGCTCCAAAGTTTACTATTAAAAGGTTAAGGTGGGTATAGGTCTATCACCACTCAAAAAATATAATTTATACAGGTTTGGGTACTTATATTAACCTTATCTTTAAGTATTAACTCTAAGTTAATTAGTTTCACTTTTACAATGTCTCTTTGTATTTTTATATAATATGGTTAATAAACTTACTATATACATCCATGCGACCCCCAAGTGGTCCACTAATGATGAACCTATCATGATTTAAGACTCTTGGCCGAACCTTATATTTTTAGGAATTTAATATCAATTAATAATATAATATTTGTTTTAAGAACTCTTTTATGTCAATTTTGACACTATTCAATAGTTGATTTTTTTGAAACTCATAACAGATTGATTACTTCGAAAAAAGTCAATTAAATCAATTCTAATATATCATATTATCCTATAAAATTATTTTAATTCATTAAACGTTTCATATTATATTTATTTGGGTATTTATAATATCAATTATTTTAATTTTTCACTATTATAGTAATTACTGCATCATCATTGTGTCATATATAAAATAAATTATTTAATGCCTAAAAATTATAAATAAAATATAATTATATAGGAAATCGTTTTATCTTTCTAATGAATATTTATAATCGAAAATAAAACATATATAACCCTATGTAAAAATTGCTTTTCTAAAAGATATATGCTTGTGTCATTTTTGTATTCATTTTAACTTAATTAAAATAAAGTGTCATTATCACTTACAAGTGGATCCATGGGGTCCCAAAATCGACCCAAAGATGCCCATGGTCGACCATGTATCAACCAATAGGGTTAAGACACGTTTTAGGGTAATTTAGTATTATTATAATATTATTTTTTAACCCTTATTTACCGGATTTACCCTTAACCATGGTAAATAAAATATTTACCGCAGTAATTATTCAAAATGTCTAAAAATAAAAGTTACCTATTTACACAATTTTAACATCATGATTCCAAATATGGAATCCATTTTCCTAAATTCAAAACACAGAAGTGGCAGAAATTAATTTCAAATTAATTCCCGCTGTCAAAACAAAAAACGTGTTTTTAAGAGATAATAACTATCAAAAGATTGACACTTGTTTATGTTCGGTTTCATTGTAAAATTATGTCCAATGACCAAAATTATATTAAATGGTAAAAATATATTCTAAATATAATTTAAAACTACTAAAATTCATAATTTATAACTATTAATTATTTTGATTAAAAAAGTTGTTTTTAATTAAAATTTAGTAATTTTCACTATTCATCAAAATATGAAAGTTATCCGAAAAGTGCCAAAATTTCACCTTAGGCTAAATTAGATATTCCGAATCCAAAAATTAATTCCATTTTTAAATATAAAATATATATAATTTTAAAAAGTATGTATTACTATTCATAACGGCTAGTTTGATCGGTTGTGGTGTGTGTTAAAACTCGAAGTTGCGTACAACACACGCTACTATTTTATTCAAAGGAAAGCATACCGTGGAAGCTTGGGATGTTTCATTTTAAATTTTTTTGATGTCTCCATTTAGTCGAAAAGTTTAAAATATTGTATTTAAAAAGTTTTCACTAATAAAAGTTGATAAAAGTGCAATACTGAAAATGAATCTGTTCTTACATTATGACTAAGAAACTCATAATATGGATTCTAAAATTCTAAGGATTATATAAAGTTTAAAATTTAGTTAATACTATTCATGACCTCTTTTAATGGCCTTTTTTGTAAGTCAAGGTATGATTGAACTCGATGTTGCGTGTAGTGCAAGTTATTGAATTATTTTGAAGAAATAACACACTATGAAATCTTGGGGTGTTACATTCTCCCCTCCTTCAATAAATTGCGTCCTCGCAATTTGAAATTGTTCTTCGAAAATAAAAGGTTGAAAATAGAAAATATATTTGTGGGAAAACCCACATCGGAAATTGGGTTACTAAAATTTAGTCTTAATATGATGAAAAGAGAAATGAAAGGGTCACCATCGAATTATGATCTCGATTAGGAGAACATTGGTGGTAATTAGAGACATATAATTGGAGGAAAAACGTAAATATTTATAGGTAGTGATTGAGGTCATCAATCACAAACAAGTATAAAATTGAGGTCCTTAAACTCATCAATCTATGAAGATTTGAAATACCATCGGTCCAACAAAACATAGGGTATTGGGATAACACATTTTTGACGTTTCAAAATATGTTAGTTGAAATCCCACATCGAAAAATTAATTAATGAGGCCTCTATTTAAAATAAAGAGTGGAAAGTATGAAGATTACCGAAAATAACACATACTAGGGTTCCATGTAGGAAAATATGGATATGGAAGAGAAATCTAACCATCAATTATCTGATGGAAAGTGGTAGAGAACATGGCTATGAAAAGGCCAACAATCCCAAAGCCATAAATTAGTGATGATTTAAGGTACCATCTAGGAAAACATTTTTTTTAAAGTTACATTACATAAGGAAGAAGAATTCATTTATGATATTGACTAAGAACATTATGATATATACTTACATTTTAAGTATATTTTCATTCTTTAATAAATTTCCACCACTAACACAATTTTTTTTAAACGATAAGTATTCATGAAGACTTGGTCACACTGGAAGAGCTAGAATAAACTTCTATAGAATCACATGATCCATGCAGGATAAACCATATATTTACATTGTCTTTGAAGATTAATCAAAACCAAAATGGTTAGTGAATGATCTAATGATCCCCCAAAAGGATATTCATTGAGATAAATATGTACTAATCTTAATTT
This sequence comes from Viscum album, assembly GCA_963277665.1. Lineage (NCBI taxonomy): Eukaryota > Viridiplantae > Streptophyta > Magnoliopsida > Santalales > Viscaceae > Viscum > Viscum album. The sequence goes on from OY728130.1 coordinate 413,328,932, forward strand.
CTAAAATTAAACCAACAATACCCCAAAGTTAAATAGATACCATTCAATAACCAATTGTCCTTAAAATCCTTTAATATAATCCAAACTAATACTGAAACCCAAAACATAGAAGAATTTGATTATGTAGTCTCCCATGTTACATTGTATCTCCAAATGACATCAAATACTCTTAAAGTCACATACTTAAAAGTAATTAACATCATCACATATTCTCTGTTATAGGTTAATCATTTCCATAAATAACCCAAATCACTATAAATCAACAATAAAAACGTAGATAAAAATCCACCATTACTCTTCAAATGAAACCTCATTGTATTCTATTTTCCTTGGGCATATAGTGTTCCTAACAAAACGAACATCTTCCAAAATAACATTTATCACTTAATCACCAAATCATTTTCCTATACCAAGGGTATTCATTTGATAAGACATAAGAACCCAAATCATCTTATTATTGATCAATAAAATCATTTAACAAAAAAAATAGTCACACTAACCAGGGACTTCACGTAGTCCAGTGGTAGGCGATAAATCCCAATCGCACTTTGGTTGTGGGTTTGATTCCCATAGCTTTGTCTGACGCGACGGGTTGTCACACAGTCTACGTGTTGTCCTTTTTCAAAAACTATATTTTATAATATTACCAAAATGAGATAAATTCCTCAAAATAACATAATTTAACCACAAATGTTATATCATACTTTGCATTTTCATCCCAAATTATAATAACTTATCATTTTCTCAAACCCCAATGATCATATAAAACCAAATGGTTATTTATACCTATATCCACAAGAGAAGAGACAATTCTTCTTCAAATATCATTCTCACATGGAAAACAGCGGGGTTACAAATACAAGAGAATATTATTCCAAAGTAAACCCATCAACAAGGAGTGCTAATACTTTTTAAATTTTTCTCCATCCATTTATTTCCACACAGCTTCTTCTTTGACCAAGAAAATATTCTATAGAATAGGACATTCACTCGGGTAATGGCCAGGTCCCCTACATTTACGGAAAATGAATGTAAATGGACTCTTGGGACCATTTTTATCTTCTTCTATAGTACTCTTCATTTTTCTTCAGCAATTCTTCACTTTATGTCCTTCCTTCCCGCACGTAAAACATTTCGTTGTCCCATTGAGACACTTTCCTAGGTGTCTCTTTCCACATTTCCTGCATGATGAAAATTGAGGTTTCTTTTCTCCATGGTCTCCATTGCTGGAGATCTTATCATTTATCACCTTTCTCTTCCTTGTTGAGTCTGGGAGTTTGTTAATATATATGTTGTTGATCATATTTTTGGAAAACAGATTTGGCATAAAGACGATATCTTTTACGCCTATCAACATTCAATTTTGTTTCTCATTGCCACCACCGTTCCCACCTTGTACATCATTCTCAAAGTCACTATGACTTCCTTGGAATCCAGCCATTGACTAAAACCAGAAAGCATTGTGTGAGTAATAGTAGTCGTAAAATCATTTAGAGATTAAAATGTCACCATATTCTCAATTTGAAACATATTAGGATTAACCAAGGTCATTTACTCTCATCTTATGTATATATTACTTAAATCGGTTTGAAAAGAAAATGTAAATTATCCTAATCATATCCCCCGGGAGTGTCGTAACCAAGAGTGCAGCAAGGCCCGTTGTCGTGCACCAGTTCTCGTTCGAGTCTAGCTCAAAGCGGTGTTTTCGGGTTTTACCCCTAGGTACATCTGTGACAGAGCCGCCTCTACCTGCTCGTATCCAGACAGGGATGTATTGCTCGGAAAACTCACAAAATCTCCACAATACCAAAATTCTAGGAAGTTCTTTTATACTAATCCTCAAAGTTCATCTTAGGTCTACGTGATCTAATCAGAGTTTATCTAAATCTAGCTACCAAGGTTTGTACTAAACTTCCTCTGATACCAACTGTAACACCCCGACCCTAATTACCTAGAGTCGGTGCATTATTACATAACATTGGCATGATCACGAGAAAGTTCAAGTCTCGATAGACCGATTAGTTTAGTAGCCTTGGAATAACTAGATACATCCATAAATTGTACATTACATCATAAAAAAACATCTTGTCTTCATATCCCCTCATACTATCCCTGCAGGTCATTCACAAATTACTTCTTCATAATCCTGGGAAAAAAATAAAACATTGAAAGGGGTGAGCTCAGATGCTTAGTAAGGATAACATTATAGCAGAAGCTTTCATAAATAAGCATAAACACTTAAGGCAATTTATAACTAAAACAAAAGCCTTTTAAACTTGAACTTCAGCATAAAATGGCAAAGGTAAAATGAAATAATGCCATTTACTTACTCACGTAGATATTCTACTAGTCGAATGATCACATGCAATATCAATAACCACTTTCATAATGATGGAATGCGTAATGCCAGACTATCATAACCACATAGCCAAGGCCTCGTGCCAAGACTACAAATAATATTTTGCCAAGGCCTTGTGCCAAGACACTAGTTTGTCTCATGAGACCTACCGATGCATCGAGGAGCTATAGCGGGCTCCACCCGTCACTTATTAAGTCCAATTCATTCCTCATATGAATAGGTTTAAACATAAAATAAACATTCGTATTAAAACTAGCACACGAAATTTCAATAATTTAACCACAAACCATGAATGGTATAAAAATAGAACATCCACAGTCAAACATAACTCATTTGATACAATATGGAAGATTGTATTGTATCAAATTAACCTCAATCATGAATAATGAAGGATGTTGACATAGATGAAAATAATCATCAAAACTATTTGAGGGAAATATCCCCCTTTTCTAGAAATCATTTAAAAGTCACACTATTTGTCAAGAAGCCATTTAAAAATAGATTTTTTTGAATCAAAGTGTCCCATACCACTTTGAAACTTTTAAAAAGAGTTTTAATTTTAAATCTTTAATGTCCATATAAATAAATCCTTAAAACCATTTTTAAAACATGGACATTAATGAGCAAGATATAGAAGAATAAGTCTTTAAAACATTTTAAAATGGTATTTTGGTTAGAGATTCTAACCAAAAGAGAGACACTTGAATACAAATATTTGAGGTAATCAAAAATTTGTAATATCATGAGAATAAAGGGATTCATGATATACTATGTCAAAGTACATTATATACACCACATAAAAGTGATTTGGTGTATATCAACAAAGAAGTCTCAGTTGAATGTAAATTGAGATGAAATCTCTCATAAAGGCCGTATCCTTAGGTTAAGGATAAATCAACGACATAATTATGTGTGAAAAAATATAAATACACTAAATATGATTGAATATTCAGTGTAAAACAATCAAAGGATATTCACACATATTCTTGTAGAAACAACACCAACGAATTGGATGTTTAACTCAACAAATGGTGAAAGAGTTAAAATTACTCTTATCAAATTAATATTAATGACTTGAGAATTATCAATGGAGTGATTATGTGTATCAAAAGTATATCCATAGGAAGGGGAGTGGAAATTATGACATAATCAAATGAATAGTGATTCCACACATAATCTTGGAGTAATATAATCAATGAAATATGCGTAAAGCTGAATGAGTGGAAATTGAAATCTCAAATTCCCTTATCGATTTGGTAACTTACCAAAAAAACAACCATGAAATAAGGAACATACCATGACTATGTAAATACCCATAAATTAAATTATATTACACAATGAATACAATCATGGGCAGTACACATACACCACATGTAATAAATAAGTGGTGAACAATGGAATTCTCACGAAATTAAGAGCGAGATAAGAAACTCCTTACCACGTTAATCAACTGAGTCGTATGTCCAAAAGTTAATAACCACCAAATGATTTACAGAATAACATGAATATAAATATAATCATGATAATATATATCAAATGGCAGTACACAATACTCCACTTTCAATAATTTAGTGGCGAACAATGGAAATATCACGGAATTGAAAGTGAGATAAGAAAATCCCTTACTTGTACTTTTTCCTTGGTCGATGGTAGGTTTACCTACTATATAATGGTTAAATAATTGTTATTGAATAATAAAAGAATCATTTACTTTAATATGATATCATATATGATCTTTTAACATTGATTTGTTAATAATATCTTAGAATTATCGTTATTTCGGGTGTTAACGGGTTCATTTTACTTTATATTCTTTGTTATGTGAGCCATATTCGTTATTAATGGGATGTATATTATTCATATCCAGAATGATATCAAGTCCTTAGATACTATTTTTAAATCATCAAATTATAATTATACTTGAATGGATATGATGGACAATGAATCTCATCGCGTTCGTGGAGACGGTAGTCCGTACATACGCACGAGCGACAATATCATTCTTTTGATATTAAAATAATATATAATTGGATTGTATATCATATATACAGAATCATTATCATGTTATATTTATTATTTACATGAGTTACACAACATTATTATACCCATCCAAATAATAATATATTGAATAACAATTACACCACGCCGTGGAGACGGTAAGCCGTACGTACGCACGTATGGTGACATGTTATTCAAAGGATGGATAGAATACTGAATATGGTTGTACCATATTTATAATAACATCACAGTATATATATGATACTGGAGTTATTATTTTATAATGGTAATAACAAAGAAAGAGGAAGTGGAAGAAGAAAGGAACTTAAAAAGGGGTGGTGAAAACATTACCTCTTCTTCGGGTTCTTCCTTTTGATTTGATCAAAAGGGCTCCTTAGGTTGGCTTTCTGATCAAACTAAGACCTCTAGGTTGTAGTGAGGGAAGTTTGGAGAGTATTTGGGGAGAGTTTGGCCGAACCAAAAGGATTTGAAGGTGTGAAGAAATGAGAAGGAGGAGTTCCTTTTTATAAGAGGGGTGAGGGGCACCTTTGGAAAAGCTAGAAATATTAATTTATAATAAATTCATATTCAGTTTCTAATGGCTAAAAAGTTGACTATTCAAAGGTTAAGGTGGTTATAGGTCGCAAAACCACTCAATCAATAGAATTTATACAGGTTTGGGTACTTATATTAACCTTATCTATAAGTATTAACTCTAAGTTAATTAGTTTCACTTTTACAATGTCTCTTTGTATTTTTATATAATATGGTTAATAAACTTACTATATACATCCAAGCGACCCCCAAGTGGTCCATTAATGATGAAACTATCATTATATAAGTCTCTTTTCCGAACCTTAGATTTTTAGGAATTTAATATCAATTAATAATATAATATTTGTTTTAAGAACTCTTTTATGTCAATTTTGACACTATTCAATAGTTGATTTTTGTGAAACTCATAACAGATTGATGACTTCGAAAAAAGTAAATTAAATCAATCCTAATATATCATATTATCCTATAAAATTAGTTTAATTCATTAAAAGTTTCATATTATATTTATTTGGGTATTTATAATATCAATTATTTTAATTTTTCACTATTATAGTAATTACTGCATCATCATTCTGTCATAAATAAAATAAATTATTTAATGTCTAAAAATTATAAATAAATTATCATTATGTAGGAAATTATTTTATCTTTCTAATGAATATTTATAATCTAAAATCTAACATATATAACCCTATGTAAAAATTGTTTTGCTAAACGATATATGCTTGTGTCATTTTTGTATTCATTTTAACTTAATTAAAATAAAGTGTCATTATCACTTACAAGTGGATCCATGGGGTCCCAAAATCGACCCAAAGATGCCCATGGTCGACCATGTATCAACCAATAGGGTTAAGACACGTTTTAGGGTAATTTAGTATTATTATAATATTATTTTTTAACTCTTATTTACCGGATTTACCTTAACCATGGAAAATAAAATATTTACCGCAGTAATTATTCAAAATGTCTAAAAATAAAAGTTACCTATTTACACAATTTTAACATCATGATTCCAAATATGGAATTCATTTTCCTAAATTAAAAACACATAAGTGGCAGAAATTAATTTAAAATTAATTCCCGCTGTCAAAACAAAAAGCGTGTTTTTAAGAGATAATAACTATCAAAAGATTGACACTTGTTTATGTTCGGTTTAATTGTAAAATTATGTCCAATGAACAACATTATATTAAATGGTAAAAATATATTCTAAATATACTTTAAAACTACTAAAATTCATAATTTATCACTATTAATTATTTTGATTAAAAAAGTTGTTTTTAATTAAAATTTATTAATTTTCACTATTCATCAAAATATGAAAGTTATCCGAAAAGTACCAAAATTTCACCTTAGGATAAATTAGATATTCCAAATCCAAAAATGAAGTCCATTTTGAAATATAAAATATATATAATTTTAAAATGTAGGTATTACTATTCATAACGGCTAGTTTGATCGGTTGTGGTGTGTGTTAAAACTCGAAGTTGCGTACAACACACGCTACTATTTTATTCAAAGGAAAGAATACCGTGGAAGCTTGGGATGTTTCATTTTAAATTTTTTTGATGTCTCCATTTAGTCAAAAAGTTTAAAATATTGTATTTAAAAAGTTTTCACTATTAAAAGTTGATAAAAGTGCAATACTAAAAATGAATCTGTTCTTGTATTATGACTAAGAAACTCATAATATGGATTCTAAAATTATAAGGATTATATAAAGTTTAAAATTTAGTTAATAATATTCATGACCTCTTTTAATGGATTTTTTTGTAAGTCAAGGTGTGATTGAACTCAGTGTTGCGTGTAGTGCAAGTTATTGAATTATTTTGAAGAAATAACACACTATGAAATCTTGGGGTGTTACATGGGACCAGTAACAATACGTTGAGAAACCTTTTTTGCTCAGCACTGGGACCACTAGCAGCTGGTTGAGAAACCTGTTGTTTCTTTGCACTGGGACCACCAGCAGCTGGTTGAGAGACCTTTTGTGCCTCAAGATTGGGAGCATCAGCAGCTACAAAAGTCATTATCTGTAGAATTGTTTTATCATTTAATTTAGATTAAATAAATGTAGCAGCGAACATATAATAACATAACATAACACAATGTATATTATAATAAACAAATAACCTAATTATTATACTCTTTTTTTAATGGATGAAGTGATTTGACTCCTCTATCGACTATGAAAACCCCTTCATTGTGCTCTCCTCTGATAAACAAAACACTCTCTACATTGGCACAACTATGAAATAATTGTGAAGTCCCTAAAAAAGGGTTATCCTCCATTGAAATTTCATCTGACCCTTTAGTTGTTTTGGTCGATAATAGATCAATTGGCCAATTTCGGTTTGTGGGGTCTGGAACATAAAATACATGTATTTCCTGTGATTCCATTATAAATGGTTCTTCTTTCTCCCCTTCCTTACTAAAATCAACATTCACAAATCCTAATTCATTTATATTAACCCCACTCATATTATCAACTCACTTGCATTGAAAAATCGAAACTTTGAAATTCATATAATCCAACTCCCTTATTCGTTTGATGATGCCAAAGTATGACATATTAACATAAATTGGATTTCTGTCCTTAGAATCGGAAAGTTGCATCGCCTCAGCCACAAGTGTAACCCCACTATTCTTCATGGTACTATCTTCATCATATTCATTAGTATAGAATGTATAACCATTAACTACATAAGCATTTTATGATAATACATACACACTTACCCCTCCGGCTAGCCATCGAAGTTGTTCAGAAATTGAGTCTATATTTTCATCTAACTTCTTTAAAATATGGTCCCAAAACCATTCTATAAACTATCAATTATGTGAATATGATATCCATTTTTCATCCCTAGAAGGATTCAAACGCCTAATAATTTGTTTGTTACCTTGAACATATGGGTCAACATCGAAACTGTTATGAAAAAGGTAAAGGTGGGCCTGCTTCTGATATGTAATAATGATTGTGACAACCTCTCTTCCAGAAATTCCTTCACCCTCAAGCCACTCAGTGTGATGAGATTTAGGTACGCCAACATTTTTTTACACCAAATAGTTATTCGGTACATAATTCGATTGCTTCCTCAACAATATATTTCTCCACAATACAACCCTCTAGATGACTTTGATTTTTGACATACCCTTTAAAAATATTTATATACCATTCAATGGGGTACATCCATCTATAATTTATATGACCAAATAGTTGAATCTATCTCACCAAATGAACCATCATATCGAAAAATGTCGGTGGGAAGAGTATTTATAGTTCACATAATATGATGGTAATTTCTCTTTCCATAGTTGGCAATTCCTCCAGATCTATAACTTTGTTTCATATAGCTTTGAAGAAGAAACAGAGCTTCATTAATGTATGGCAGAAAAACATGGGAAAAATTCAATGTAAAGCAATAGGAATTAGATCCTACATCAAAACATGGGAGTCTTGTGATTTTAGACCCTTTAATTTCAAATATCTCATTGACAAGATGTTCTTGATATTTGATGAATACCCCTCTGGAACCTTTACGTCATTCAAGATGATTCAAAACTGATATCTCTCCTGCCTGGAAAGAGTGTAAGAAGTAGGAGGAAGAAATGTTTGTTTTTCACCATTCACTGGTGCCAACTCTTCTCATATTCCCATCTCAACCATGTCCAATCTAGCCTTAATTACATCCTTTGTTTTTTCGGGGGCATTTAGTAATGTGCCGATGACACTATCACATACATTTTTTTTCAACATGCATAACATCAATAAAATGTCTGACATATAGACAATTCCATTGTGGTAATTCAAATAAAAAACTGATCTCTTTTTCCAACCAGTTTTCGTATGGTTTATCGAAAATGGTATAACAAAAGTAGGGTCCAAATATTTTACTTTCTCAAACAATTGATCACCTGTTAGTGGAGATGGTGCTGTACATTCTTTTATATCTTCGTCAAATGATGTCGTCCAGGATCAGTACTTATGCTGTTGGGGTAGAAATATGTGATGTCCTAGAAACACGATTTTTGATGAATGTTTCAACCTAATTGATTGTGTACCTTGTTCGAAAATGGGTCACCCTTGAGTTCCTTTAATTATATATCCTTAAAAATTTCCATAAGAAAAAAAGTCGTTTATCATCCCGTACAACATAACTTTCAAAGTGAAATCTTCATTTTTGCAAGCATCATACAACGTACAACCTGAATCCCAAAATATTTTCAAATCCTCGATTAATGGAGCCAAATAAACATCAAAATCATTTCCCAGTTGTTTTGGTCATAATATAATCATAGATAACATGATATATTTTCTTTTCATGCATAACCATGGTGGTAAGTTATAATTTACCAACAAAATATGCCATGTAATGTGACTTCTTCTTTGAAAACCAAAAGGATTCACCCCATATGTAGATAACACCAGATGAAGGTTTCTCGGCTCGTTTCCAAATTCTGGATAATCATGATGAATTGTTTTCCACTGAGGTTAGTTTGACAGGTGACGTAGTTTCCCATCATTAATTATTGTATCTACATGCCATGTCAATTTTCCTGTAGTCTCCTCACTTCCATATGGGGGACTAAACCTTGGAATGATTGGGAAGTACCATACAACTTTTGTAGGACTAGAATCATCTTTCTTGTAAGGATAAACACCACACTTTGGGCATTCATTAAGTGATTTTCCATCCTTTCAAAACAATATAAATTCATTCAGGAAGGCATGTATTCTTTCAGAAATCATACCCATTGATCGTAGCATTTGTTTGGCATCATATGTTCGGCTTGGGAGTTCATTATCTTCTTGGTGCATGTCATTCATGAGAGCAAGTAGTTCCATAAAACTGGCATCACTCCACCCATTTTCTACTTTCAAATTATACAACTTTAGTATGGATGACAATGTTGTATATTTAGTGCAATCAGCTGTTGACGCTCTTTTCCGTCACAGAGTCTATCGACTAAAAAAGGAAAATACCTTAGTCTAAAGTGATTCATCCTTTGATGAAACATCAATAATTGACAAAGGCATGAACACAGATTTGTTTACACTTGGGTTATGCAAGATTCAACATGCTCTTGCATGTATACTTGCGTGCCTCCTATGGGTCATGCAGGTGACTTGTGTGCCCTAAGTTATTTTACCCCATGGTATTCAAAGGCCTATAAATACCCCTTGTGCCCCCCCATTTAAAAGACGGAAAAATCCAGAAACTCAAATTTGGGTTCTCGATGCCCTAGTCTCTTCTCGAAGCCTTCCGAACACTTCTAAGGTAATTTCATACCTATAACGGAAGATCAAAGGAGGGAGAATAAGGTATAAGTGATTAAACTCATCAACACTTGCATGCCTAAGTATCTATCCCTTAAGGGAAATTTCCACACTTGCACGCCACCTTATCCCTTCAATAAAACATGCACGCCACTCTTTTAGAATATTTTATTGATAATACTAAGGGATTGAGCTAAGTATCACTCAAGTATTACCCTAAGGGTTGACCGTCACACAAGTAATCATGTGTGGTGAAAGTATTCTTGTGTGCCCATAACTTGCGCACCCATGCAGGACTTGCACGCCTCTCTCTTTTTCGGTTCCTCTCCTGAATATTCACTTGCTTTCTTCAAATCCTCCTCTCCTCTTTAAGATTTGGCCCTCAAAACCATCTTCAAAACCATTTATGGCATGGTTCCTATGTTGTTTTCCTTATCTGAAAGGAATTTTGTGGAACATCTCTCAAAACATAGGGATTTATATATCTTTATATAACTAAGGTGAGAGATTTCATTTATTCAACCTCATCCTTTAAGATGAGAAGTTTCCAAACCTGGGCCTCCATTTCAGGAGTAATCCCCAGTCATAATTTCTCTAATTTGGGGATCTTCATTATGAGTAAACCCCACTCATAAATTCCATTAACTTAGGCCTCCTTCTTAGGAATAAGTCCTAAGTCTCAAGTCTCCTTAACAAATGGGTCTCCTTCTCAAGACTAAGTCCCAATCTCAAATTCCTAAATATGGGCATCCTCTTTATAAGTAAGCCCCAAGTCCCCAAACTTGGGCTTCCTTTTCAGGAGTAATACCTAGTCTTCAAGTTCCCTTAATTTTTGGCATCCTCCTTAAGAATAAGCCCCATTAATAATTCCCTTTAACCTGGGCCTCCTTAGGAATAATCCTCAGTTCTCAATCCCCTTTAACCCGGGTCTCCTTCTCAGGAATAAGCCCCAGTCATAATTTCTCTTAACCAGTCTAAACTTATTTTGATTTGGGCTTCTATCTCAGGAATAAAACCCAATCACAAGTCCCCTCCTAATTTGGGAATCCTCCTTAAGAGTAATCCCCAAGTTGGTGTCTCCAAATCTCTATAAAGCACATATAACTTTATGGACCTTGTTCCCGGGCATCTTCTATAATGTAAGTCTTGATCTTTATCTATTTGGGAAATAATACATACATAAGCTCCATATCATTCCTTATGACCACATATTTTGTGGCAAAAATTGTCAGGTTTATTGATACCTCATGTTTCTCACACCGAGTATGACTCACGTGAGCTTAGAGTGTAAATGTAACCACGACACATATCTTTGGGCCGTTAATCATACGTAAGCTCCACAATTCCCAACCGAACTATATGGAATTTGATCTCTACCTTAAAAGTGGAGTACGTAGGAAGCCTTTCTAAGGTTCAAGCCCATCACCCATTAATTATAATCCATCCCATATGCCATTAAACTATATCTCAATTCCTGAACTATGCGGGTTCTGATTCCTTTTCTAATAAGGATACGTAGGTAGCCCATCTGCCGGTATGATCCCAACTCTGAAATACTCCATGTCCTTTAGAACGACAATAAACCTCAAGCACCCCGCTAAGTGGCTTTAAATCCAGTATGGTTATCATAATGACCAAGAGATCTTTATATAATGTGTTGAAATATACCATTAACTAATAATCTCTAAGAAATACGGATGATTCTCTATCAATGAAGAACATAAAATACATATAAAAGATTCTCTAAATCTCATACATATTAATAATTGATTTTCAGTTCTTCAGGAAAGATCATTTTCATACTTGGTAGCGTAATAATGATTCACGAACATAACTTAAATCTATAAAGAGGGTCCTATAGTAGACAATAATTCCCCCCAAAAAGGTGTGATGAGTCTGACATCCCATCCTCTCGACCAATGAAAATTCTTAAGCCTCATCGGTCCACCACTAATGAGAACATACCTTTTGAAAGTAGGTCCAAATAGATATAGAATCATTGGATTTTCTTGGTTCTATGAATATACCCATTAGAAACCGATAGAAATGCTTGAACCTTAAACAAACAAGGTCTTCTCCATTTCCAGAGGAAACAAAAATTGTTTAACCCGATGTGAATCCTTAACCAAGTTAAAATGATGTTTTACTTATTTGTTAAGCCCCTATTTAAACTCAGTGAGAGGGCCAACAAAACAATCAATCACATATGTGCTCATCCAAATGATGTAGTGGCCGAAATTATATTGATTATGTATGTTATATCAAACAGGCACTCTTTTCCAAAATCTTCTGCGTTACAGAAATGGCTTCTTTAAAGTTCACACATGTGAATGCCTCTACTGTGAATACCTCTGCTGCTACTCCGGCTGGATCGTCGTCTGTTCTAAGGATGACGTCACCTACTCAGTGTCTTCAACGCTGGGTATCAGATGAACTGGTTAAGGAATATCGTGTATATGGTACTATTCCAGCTCGGGAGGCCTCTAGAGAAGCCCTCCAAGTTAATAATTTACCCTGGTTGTTCGGACAGCGACGACCAGCGATTAAGAAGCAGGTCGTTCCAACCATCGTTTTCAACCGTTTCGGGTCATTATCCTTGGAACGCAATCACCATCCCCTCCAATATTATGGGGAGGTAAATTAGAAGGTCACTCAAGGCCTTAATTCAAGGAAACATGAGTCATTCCCGAGGGTTCCCACCAACAATCGTGGCTAGAATCGTGCGACAATGCGCCATCAGCATGATGAGGGTGTCGTCTCTAGGCGTTCGGCTCAGGTTCCTCGAACCTGAGCAGGCAAGACGAACCACCAGAGGCGACGACCCATCAACAGTGAGTAGGTTCTTATCTCTTAAATTTCCGGATTAGTGCACCATCCTAACTTGGTGGCAAACAACGAGCGGGCACACACACTCGTCTGTTCTAATCTCGCTGTCCAGCAGACTCATCTGAAAACAACACACCAATACCGCCATGCAATTCTGGAGGATTATTATAGGCTGGAATATACACCTATTTATAAATCATCAACTAGTCAGAAGGCTTGGCTGACTACATATGATGAAGCTCACCAACCCAATGTGTTGACAACTGGTAAACATGCACATACACCTCCTTACACTCATCAATCCTGCCAGCAGCCTCGTCTGCCAGTATTGAAGGAAGTTCATCAACCACGTTCGGCTGAGCCCAATCAGTAGGCTCATAGACTTACTAGCATGGATCAATCCTACTAACAGTATCGTTTGGTAGCATTCGGAGAAATCAGTCAGAAAGCTCCGACGAAAAATTTGGAGCAGACACAACCCTCTTTCCCCACACATAAGTACTGTCAGAACTCACTGACATGAAAAGGAGGACAATAGCAGGAACACACACCTACTCCAAGCATGGAATGGATGTATATCCCCATTTCGGCAGCTGAAGTCACCAAATACATTCTAATAATGGTGAAAGAGCAGAAGAAAATCTCTTCTCATATTCTTGATGCTTGCCAGGATATTATAAATACTTCAGCAGCATAACAGGGAATGAAATGTAAATCTATCGCTACCAGTGGAGTGACACATCAACAGTTCACTCTGGAACAGAAACACACCTATGTTCCAGTCTAAGAGGGTTGTGGGGCATACTCCCCCATATAATACAGACAACCAAGTCAGACACATACACCTGATTTGAGTAGATATATTCAGCATAACCTTACTATTTATCATGAGCAGACACATACACTTTCCCATAATAACCACTTTCGTCACCAAGTGGTTCCCAAAGTTAGTAAGAATATGTCTAAAAAAAGACCTGTCCAACACAGTAAAGAAATCAAGAGCCAATCTGTAAAAAGGCCTTGCTCGATGCTGGAGTTCTTGATGCACTCAGACAATTACTTGTTGCAACTCAAGATTCTACACTCTCAGTTCCCATTAGTCGGGACATTAATTCTGAAGGTCTGCATTAGACACTTCCTCATGAAGGCTTGCTTCATGACAATTTGGTCAATCTCAAAGTATCATCTTTAGATGAGATCCACGAAAACCCTCTGCGTGGACAAAAGTCTAAGAAGAAATAGGTTTCATCATTTTCTATAACCCATCATTGTGTTCCTCCCCATGATGATTAATTTTTCTGTGAAAGTCCTCTCCGTAGAAGTAATTCACATTGCCTAGAAAATCCTCCGATAGAAAATGTAGTGACGAGAAAGCCCTCTTAACTTGAGGCACTTGAAAATGTGAATCCAGTCATTTCTGATGCTTTACCGCTAGCAGGTGAAATACTTCCTCAATCAGAAGATATCCCGGGGTGTAGTTCATTCTCCGAACCACCCCTGGGTCATTTATCATCTAGTTTGATAAGTGAATTCTCTGCCGATCTTGTTGAATCTGGTGAAGCAACAAAGAAGTACCAGATTTGTTCTAATTATGTAGAAGAATATTAATTGAATGATAAAGAGGAAGTGCTGAATATGAGAAAACAACTGGTGAAAGGTGAAGTGCCGGTCATGTTTTGGCCTTTGGCTATCTCTGAGTATGGCATTCTAGAGATGTTGATGGAAGATTGTATTCAAGATATTTGTCTCAACATGTGGAAAACTCTTTGTCAATTGAAAAAGAAAATATTATCTTATGACGAATATGAAAATAATGTCAAGAGAATAGAAGGGTTACAACACCAAATTGACTTGGTATCTTTCTCAGTTTCTCAATATCTGAAGTCTGAAAAGCAGCAGAGATCCCTTCAATGTTCAAGCCTTGGCGCACTAAAAAGAATTCTCCAGTTAATTGTCAATTCTCCATCTGGTATTTATATCAGGGGATGGGGTGTCCATGGAGCACTACATTTGACTATACTCTCCAGCCAACAAAGCCCGCTGAAAATGGTCTCATGCAATGTTATTGCCCAGGGTCGTCCATAGTTAATTGGTTTTGTTTGTAATCAAAGGCTTTCTCAAGAACAAGCCTCAAATAGTTCTTCCCAGAATCAGGACAACAGTGAAAAAGTTGTAAAATTACTCTTGCATCAGGCCAATGAGAATATCGAACATGCTTCTTGTTTAGAGAGAGCACATCATCAAGTGACAGAAGTGTCAGAAATCATCCAACGGTCATTTGAACCACGTGATTTGGGTGGATATAGGTTGATGCATCCAGCCAATTTCCATACTAAAGTCAGCAAGATCAGAAGAGATTTTAAGAAAGTATCAGATATAGAAACTCAAGAACCACCCCAGCTTGCCAAACTGGGGACTCTTTTAACCCAACCCTTAGAATCAACAAATAGGATTCGAGGAGTTGAGCAGGAACAATAGAAACAACCCCAGTCCATAGGACTGAGGAATTTTTCAAATCCTCAATCTCTTCCTCAGAGAAATTATGTCTTCTCTCGATTAGGGAAGAAGACACAAGAGGAACGAAGAGACAAATTATCAGGATATTTCCTCCAAATTTCGGTTCGTCAAGAAGATCCTAAGGGATCAAATCAATAAAAGGCATTGTCTCCTCAAGGACATGGAAGAATAAAATTTCATAGAAATGCAGATAGAGGAGATTCAATGCGTTATGCATCAGTTAATGTCATCAATGCCATGGTTGATGATCCCCCAGATGAGGATCATTCAGAGGGATCAGATGAGGAATCTCCTGCTCAAGAAGTTGTACACACAGATGCAAATTAAGAAGGTGTGCATACACAAAACCAAATGCTTACCCAGAATATTTGTATTACTTCAAATAACCCACTTCTCCCTCTCTGAAAGGGATCCAACAAGGGGAAATGAATGAACCAGGCTACATTCCAACCTTCCTCCAGAGAAGGCCAATCGCTCTCATTAGAGCAAACATTTTCATAACAGGAGGACAAAATGGAGGAATTAAGGAGGTTGAATGTGGAACTACTTCAAGGTAGTCTTCATCCTAAGCATGCTGGAGTCAGTCATCTAAGGGAATTTGTTACAGCTATTGAGATGGATTAGGAGTATCCTACTTTACCAGTATACCCTCATAGGTCTAATCTTATGGGTTAGGTGCAACAACAACCGGTGGTGTTATCCTCAGTTGCAGTACCATCCACCACATCTATCCAAGCTCCAGTTATTGCACCTGCTCAGGTCCAAGCTCAACCTGATGTTTCTAAAAAGTTAATAACTGCCATTGATTCATTAACAGCTCAGTTGGAAGCTATGGAAGGAAAGCGTGCACCGTTTTAACTAGAGAAGGGAGCTTACCCTGAATGGGTAGACGCAATTCCTCCCCCATAAAATTTTAGTAGTACCACATTCCCAATATTTAATGGTTTGGGAGACCCAGAGTAACACTTAACTTATTTTGTTTCCTGTTGCGATCCTATGATGTGAACCCCTCCGAAACCAGAATAATTTAAGCACAGGTGTTTTTTACAGTCATTACAAGGGCCTACTTTTGTCTTGTACACAAGCTTACAATCCTGGACAATTACCGGATGAGAGGATCTCCGTCAAAGATTCCTTCTTCAATTCAGCTCAACTTTGCCAAGGACAATAGTTTTTTATCTTACAAATTGTATAAAAAGAGAGAAAGAAAGGGTTTTATATTTCGTTGTTCGCTGAAATGGATTAACATATTCACTTAGCTTAGCACTCCCTCAAGAATATTTGTTTCCAATTTGTGTGGAAAATTTGCGTGATGAATTACCCACACCGTTGATCCCTATAAAAAACACAGGAGGGTTTCGAGACCATACTTCGATCGATCAACATATTGAAGACTCTCTTACGAAAATTAAGGATAAAGCATGTGTAATTCCATCAGCTCCAGGAGGGAGAATGGGTAAAGCATATACTACTACACTTATGCTTAAACAAGCACCTATACCTACTTCTACTTCAAACCCATCATATTATCGAAGGGATACACCACCTGGATGTCAACAACAGAGGCCATTTCATCAAGATGATCAAAGAGATCAAAAACAGAAACAATTTGAGGATCCGAAGAGCAAAGTTTACTCTTTTCGAAATGAACAAGTTTTTGGTCACTTCATTTTGGATCTGGAAAATAATTTGGTTCAATTGGCAAGGCCTAAATGGCCAAAAAAGGAAGGAGATGAAGACCATCCCAATTATTTCCCATTTCGTCAGATGTTGGGGCATCCCATTCAAGATTGTTTTGTCTTCAAAGACCTCCTACAAAAGATGGTGGATTTGATACAAGTCAAACTGAAAGGTTCTGTAGCTCAGGTAGCATGTGTTACTACTAAAAATCCAGAGGAAGAAGGTGAGTGGCAAGAAGTCAAAAACAAAAATGCGTAGAAATATGATGATTGGATGGTCTGAAAAATGATCAACCAAACTCATGCCATTTTGCGAATGCAATTGAAGAAACTAATTATGTCTTCTACTATGAATGCCACAACAAAATCCTCTTTATCAGAGGGAAAATACTCAAATAAAGGGAATAATTCAAAGAAAGAGGAACAATCAGAAGAAGATGATATTGTGTCAAAGCCCAAGTTGTCTTTGACTCAGGGAGATTTTATTCCATCTACTTCAAATCAATGGGCACCGTCCCACCAAACGACAGAGCATAAATTGGCTAATCAGGCAGAGTCTTCCTCAGAAGAAGATTTAATATTTGGTTCTGTTAATATGATTCATTTAAGATATCCTTATGTGAGTCACATCTTCGATCTTGATGAGCTTGAGTTCCCTGTATCAAATAGAGGAATTAGAGGGAGTTCCAGAGGTCTGGGATACAGAGGAAGATGTGGATATCCCAGAAACCACTATTCCAATTCTACCCCTTCTAGAACTGTGTATGTAGCAGAAACTCGTGGTAGAGACCTTCAGCAGGCTCAACAAGAACAAGAAAATTCTTCCACCAACAACAGATTTAGTCCTGGCACAATTATTCTAGAGGATTGGTTAGAGGTTCCACCTTCTTCCTCTCATCAATTAAATTGACCTATTAGGTCTAATCTTCCAAAGCCAGGAGCATTTCTAACTCCTACCCCAATACATGATGCATCTACTTCCAAAGAATCAACTTCTAAGGAACCTGAGAAACCACATGTTCCTGTTGGGAAACATAGACCTTTTGATCAAAAAAATGATGTCTTGACACATTTGGCCCATGTACCGTCCAAGTTATCAATTATGGATGCCTTGAATCTGTCCAAGGATCTTCGAGAGGCACTCATTGAGGCTTTGTACAGCCCTCAGGAGTTCGAAATTGATATTGTTTTGGCTGAAGTATACCATGTAGAGGATAATCCTGCAGAATTCCATGCAGTAATATCTTTCAAAGATGAAGATGAAGATGTTGTTGTGCATGGAAATATTAGACCATTGTATTTATCTGGAAATGTCAATGGTGTGGACATGTGAAGAGCTTTCATTGATAATGGTTCAAGAGTCAACCTCATCCCCATTCGTACACTTCGTTGATTGGGCCTCACCAAATCTGATTTATCTCCTTCTACTTTGATATTTCATGGATATGATAAAAATGAACAAGAAAAAATGGGCGAGATTACACTCAGAACTCAGTTTGGAGACCTCGTATCCAATTAAGATTTCATCGTTGTTGATCACGATACAGCATTCAATGTATTTCTTGGGAGACCTTGGCTACATCAACATGCGACTATCCCTTCATCATACCATCAATGTCTCAAATATTGTTTTGATGGTCATATTGGGACATTGTATGGTGATAAATCCCCCTTCAAAACATGTGAATCTCAATACATTAAGGCAGAATTCTTTCACATGAAGGGAATGTGTAAATCCACAATAAGGGAGGCTACCAAAGTTAATGCTCTATGTGGATTGGAAAAGATTCCAGTAAACCCATTAACACATGTGAGTAGAGATTACGTGTTGCCTATCAGTCAAATTGACAGGATAGACCCAAATCCAAGTAATCTTATGGAAACATCCATAATGTCAATTATGGAAATCAAGCCAGACAGAATGGGAGAAAGTGGTGATTTTCCAAGCAATGATGAAAGCTCAAGTGGAGATGTCTTCATTTCATCCGCTAAAATCCAGCAAGTCTATACTTCACCAACCTGGCCATAGGAATTTATAGCATTGTCGGAGGTGAACAATGATGTCGATTCTCAATCCATCATCTCCTCTTTATTACCCAAGGAAGACCCTTTATCATCAATAGGTTCAGAAATGGAAGCCTCTTCTTCAAGATGTTCAAATTTTAACATCTCTCATGATCATGGAAATTCTTCTTCATCATCTACTATGAAATTATAAATAGAAGAAATGACACATGTTGAAGAAGAATAGGAAGATCTCATGGATGCTCCTCTAGAATTTTAAGAGGGTATCTCTACCACAGTGTATGAACTCAGAGAAATAAATCTGGGTACAAAAGAAGATCCACGCCCCACTTTAATTAGTGCGGCCATGACTCTTGAATAGTAAGAGATGTATGTTTCATTTTTAAATCAAAATTGATATATATTTGCTCGGAACTATACAGAGATTCCCAGGCTCGATCCTGATGTTGCTACTCATCATTTGGGTTTTCCAGAAGAACATCAAGGATTTAAGCAAGCCGCAAGAAGAACACACCCAACTTATGCTTCCAAAATTTAAGCTGAAGTGGATAAGCTTATAAAAGATAAATTTTTCAAAGAATTTAAATATCCTAAGTGGTTGGCTAATATTGTCCTTGTGAAAAAGAAGAATGGACAAATTAGTGTTTGAATTGATTTCAGAGATCTTAATTGGCATTTTCCTAAGGATGATTTTCTAGTTCCGATTACAGAACTCTTAATTGATGAAACAGCTGGATATAAAGCACTTTCCTTCATGAATGGATATTATGGGTATAATAAAATCTGAATTTCTCCAGATGATGAAGAATCTACAACTTTCAGATCCCCTCATGGTGTGTTTTTCTATCAGGTAATTCCCTTTGGCCTGAAAAATAAAGGTGCACCATATCAGTGTTCCATGCATCGTATCTTCAAACCCTTTTATGGAAGTTTTTTGAATATTATGTGGACGATTTGGTGGTTAAATACAAACAAAATTCTAATCATTTGGATGATTTGGAAGTCATATTCCACAAACTTCGGCAACATAATTTGAAGAAGAACCCCTTAAAATGTTCTTTTGGGGTAACCTCAGGAACATTTCTCGGCTTTGTTGTATGCCATCGTGGTATCAAAGTCGATCCTGATAAGAAAAATTCAATCTTTGGTATGTCACCTCCTCAGAATTTGAAATAATTGAGGGTAATTCAAGGAAACATGGCCTATATTTGGATTTTCATCACCAATTTGGTAGGCAAAAGTTTACCCTTCACCAAATTGATGAAGAAGGGAGTCATTTACCAGTTGAATGAAGAATGTCAAGAATCATTCAATATTCTCAAGAAATATCTCTTGAGTCAACCAGTATTAATGCCACCCATTGAAGGAAGACCACTTATTCATTATGTGATAGCCTTGGAGCGATCATTGGGAGCCTTCCTTGCCCAAAATAATGATGATGGGAATGAAAACAGCCTTTTCTATCTCATTCAGACTAAGCATGAAGTAGAAATCTGATATTAAAGTATTGAAAAGTGCTGCCTAGCATTAATCGTTGCAGTTCAAAAGTAGAGACACTACATACAACATCACGAGGTCCAGTTGGTATCTCGCAATAACCCTCTCAAATTTATCCCTAGTCGTCCAATGCTTACAGGACATCTCGCATGTTGGGAAGTTATTTTGCTGTAATTTGATATTCAGTATGTGTCTCAAAAGGCAATAAAGGGCCAAGCTCTGGCTGATTTCCATGCTGAACAACCTTCAGTAGAAGATACATCTTCAGATATTGAACATCCTGAAGAGTAATTCTTTTCTATTCAAGATAGTCTTAAAACACGGGAAATGCACTTTGATGGTGCTTCTAGAAGTCCAACAGGGAGGAAATGGAAGATCCTAAATTTAACAAATTTGGGTTAGGAACTGTGCTCATTTCTCCAGAAAAGGTAGTGTTACACTATTCCTTCTCATTGTTGGGAGGTGGCATAATTAATGAAGCAGAATACCAAGCTCTCATCACATGATTGGAGTTAGCGCTTCAGGAACAAGTGAATCACATAAAGGTGAAAGGTGATTCAGACCTGGTAATCAAACAAGTCAATGGTGATTGTGAAATAAAAAAAAGAGTTAATCCCTTTGTATGATTACGTCATAGAGTTAATGTTAGAGTGGTCTTTTGGAACCGATATTTTCTTATGTCCCATGATCACAAAATGCCCAAGATGATGCATTGGCTAACATAGCCACAGCTCTGGCAGATCCAAATCGGGACGAGACAATCATCAGTATTACCCACCGTCATACAATTCCACTTTATGTTCAAACTATAACAGAGGAAATCAATGAAATTAGTCCCATTTCTAAACCATATGGTCATGCTAAAACATGGATGACACCTATCAGGGAATACCTTCAAAATGAAACACTTCCACCTGATAGAGTCGGGAAAGAACAAATCCAGCGACATGTGGTCAATTTTACTCTTTATGATAGCAATGATCACCTAGAGAAAATTATCTACAAAAGTGGTTTTGATGGAATTCTCTTCAGATGCATTGACGGTGAAGAGAAAATGGCTGTCATGAAAGAAGCGTATGTAGGATTCGGTGGTTCCCATCAGTCCGGACATAGACTATCTGATCAAATTCAAAGGATTAGATACTTTTTGCCATAAATGATATAAGACTCTGTTGATTTCACTAAGAAGTGTCATTTATTCCAAGTACATACTAATTTCATTCATCAAACCCCATAGTTTCTTCATATAGATAAATACTCATGGCCATTTGCCACATGGGGAATGGATGTAGTAGGACCTTATCCTTCAGCTACATCCAAGCAGTTTAAGTACATTCTTACTACTACTGGCTTCTTTTCCAAATGGGAAGAGGCAATACGTCTCAAAGAAGTTAGTTATAAAAGCATTGTTACTTCATCAAGTCTAACATCATTACCATATTTGGTGTCCCTCATACCATATTGACGGACAATGGCACCAACTTCTATTCATCCGAGGTAAGGAAGTTGTATCAAGAATACAACATCAAATCCAACCATTCCTCTCAGTATCATGTAGTGACCAATTTCCAAATATAATCCTTCAACAAGACTCTTTCAAATATACTGCAAAATATGGTGGATAAAGATAAGAAATCATGGCCTGATAAACTCTTTCATGCTTTATGAGCTTATCAGACCACTACCCGCACTGCAATATGGTCAACTCCATATTTATTGGTATATGGAACAGAAGCAATATTACCCATTGAAGTTCAATTAACCATGCTCAGGGTAGAATTTTGTGACCAGTCATCTAAAGATGAACAATATCAAAAGATATTGGATGAATTAGAATGATTAGATGAGAAAATATTGTGCACCACGCACCACTTGGATGTCTATCAAAATCGAATAGCATGACCTTTCAACAGAAAAGTTCATATTCGTTCATTCATTTAGGGAGAATTGGTATTGGTTCTCAGAACTCCAATGATACCAGGAAAGAAACCTCCCAAGATTGAGCCAAAGTGGGAAGGACCTTAATCAATACAAAAGGTCTACTCCAATGGATCATATTATTTTATCTCAATGGATGGAGAACTCATTACAACTCCAACCAATGCTATATTTCTAAAGAAGTATTTTGTGTAATACATATACATTGGTGGTCCATGAAGGTGACCTTAAACTATTTTCACTTTCATTCAACATGACGTTAAACTGTGTTGTCCTTGCTGTAAGACATTAAAACTACATAGTCCCTTACATCCAACATGACGTTAAACTATGATGTCCTAGCTACATGATGCTAAACTGTACAGAAGTCTCTTACATCCAGCAAGACGTTAAACTATGAAAAAGTCCTTAACATTTCCAACATGACATTAAACGGTGTCCTCTTTTATCATAACTAAATGACATTAAACTACAAATTCCACCTTTCGTCCAACATGACGTTAAACTCTACTGTCCCCATCGTCTTAGCTACAAGACGTTAAACTGTACAACACCCTTATTATCCAACATGATTCAAAACTGTGTTCACGTCCAACATGATGTTAAACTGTGTCCTATATTTTTCTTACATGACGTTAAACTGTACTGCTCATTCGTCCTATATGACATAAAACGGAACAAAGTCCCATAATATGTCCTACATGACGTTAAACTCTATTTTTTCCCTACTACATGACACAAAACTGTGAAGCACCAATAGTCATCCCTGCAAGACTTTAAACTGCATAGTCCCTTCATTTGTCCTACATGACATTAAACTGTACATCGTTAGGTTTGTTTCTACCTCTTTTTTCTCACACAGAGTATGACTGACATGATATTAGAGTAAAATTCAACCATAACACCCTCTCTGGGCCACTAACCATGTGTATGTCCCAACACCATTTTTCAGTCGTTTCCTTCAAGAAAAACTTGATTACAAATTCATTCTTTAATTGAACTACACAGACTTTCATCCTTGCCTTCGTGGCTTGGTACGTAGGCAACCTCCTGAGGTTGAAGCCCAAAATCAATCTCTTAAAATTGGTTCACCTTCAACTCGTACGATGTTGATTTGTGAAACCGCCCCCAAAACCAAAATGTTTTACATTGGTTCACCATCGTCCATGCTATATGCTGTTAAACTGTTCCCTCTTTTTGTCTTGTACGACAATAAACTACAACATTATTTGAAACCCTCACCTGAGAGTGAATCATTATTTACATTGATTTCTAATCATGTTATATTGCATAGACTACGTGCATATATGGAAATTCCCGATCCTTTTATCTTGGGTCAATCCATCATTGCACTAAAGTCCCCCTTTCACCCTTCAGTTTTACGAACCAAAACTGTATGAAGGGTATTTCAAGAACTACATGCGGCTTGATTCCCATCCTTATGGGATATTTAGGTACGTTCGAGAATCCCTTGAATCCACCCCCAAGTCTTCGGGCCTAACCCCAAGTTTCACATTCAGTCCCTCAGCTGAAAAGTCCCCCTATGAAAACATGAATGTGGTATGGAAACCATGGACTTCATTAACATTAGGTTTATAAAACACATTGTGTACTCCTTATAATGGTCCGATCTCTATGACCCTAAACTAAGATCTCTTACACTCTCATCCCATATAACGTTAAACTGTATTTCAAGAACTCCGTATGGCTTGATTCCCATCCTTATGGGATACGTAGTGAAGTCCAGCACCTCAATTCAGGACCCATCCACAACATGATTATGGTTATCATTGGACTTTTTATCTCCTTCATGCATGGGAAAATATTTATTTTCATGTGTCATAATCCTAACCATAAATACTTCATGATATTCATAACCCTTTTTCTTGACTTCTGGTCACAAAATGTCTGATACCCGAATGTTATTTTGCCTGACTATGCAGCATGTGCCCTTAGGCGGCCTTGCATAAACAGTCTACATAACGGACCTGGCAGCCAAAAGATGTTATTATTTGGCTATGCATCCAATTCCCTTAGGCAGCCCTGCATAATTCAACCCCCTAACGGGTTTTTCAAATAGTTGTAACTTCATTCATGGGGGAAAACCCACTTTTTTCGTTATTTGTCTTAATGAAAATATGTAGGGATGCACAAAAATATCCATCCTTAACATATTTGTCCCATACACTTTTTCATGATCTTAATGTATTCAAGTCTATAGTTTATATTTCCCTTCCCTTCGTTTGGGTCAAACCTTCATAGGAGTGACATTCATACAATTCTTTGACAATCTTGATTGAAAATATCCTCTACATAATCAAGAACATCTCCCAAGATAGCCAACTTTTTGATTTGGAAAATTTGAATCTCCATAAAATTCCATTGGATTTTAAGAAGTAGAAAGGTAAAATTTCTGAGAGTTATTTTTCCTGACTATACAGCATGTTCCCTTAGGCAGCCATGCATATGTAGTCTACATAACGGATCTTTCAGCCAAAAGATGCTATTATTTGACTATGCAGCCAATGCCCTTAAGTGTCCCTGCATAATTGAACCCCCTAACGGGTTTGTTAAATAGTGGTAACTTCATTCTTGGGAAATACATCTTCTAGTGCCTTTTATCCCTTTTTCATATAATTCCTCCGATTCAAAATTTTCTAAGTCATAGTTTACACATTTTCCTCCATACTTGAATGAGGTAATATGTTTTCAGATAAATTTTAAAGGATTCGAGTTAGTTTTAGTCCATTCGGTCAAGGCTATTCGACCTTAAACTTTAGCCTTTTTATGTCCAACGTGCATGACTTTAAAATTCCCACAAAAACAAGAAAAATCTGAACAAAAGTCAAGTCCTAGCTCACTAAACATACATTTTGTATGATTTAGGGAATATTGAGAAATCAAAAGATTCAAAGTTTGTAACGTTATTTTTATAATCCTAGTTAAAATAAAATTATGATTACTCAGACCATTAGTTTATGTAAAAATTTAAAGTAGCAAAAGAATGCAAGCATAAATTATTTAAGATGAAAGTGCATTTCATTGATGCACAAGAGTTAGAAGGATGTCCAAAGACTGGAGTCTCTTCTCTTCTCCAAGATTTACAAAAGGCTGTTAACATAAATCTTCATTTGATTTATAGCATCCCAAGCTTCATCAACAGCCACTTGAAGCTCATGTACTCAACTATCTTCACTCTTTTCAGCTTGATGGATTGATTTCTTGGCTTTAGAAATGGCTTTCATACCATTTTTTTGAACTCCTTCCAGTGAATTTTTCAGCTGGTCAAGTTCCCCAGTAACAACATCTAACTGTTGATGAAGGTGCATCAGTTGGACAATATTATCCGTGATCTTATGCTTCAGCTCCTTCAACATGGCAGCATGATCAACCTTAGTTCGGGACACCACAACCTCAAATACAATGATATTGGCTGACAGCCTTACTCTGGTTAGGTCTTGACGGTACCTCTGCTCTAGATCCCTTCTTAAAATGACTTGTTTCACCGCGGCATGGATCTCTTGATATCCAAAACTACCAATTCCCAACATGAATAAGAAGGATGACAGTCGCGGGATCTTTGAAGACAGCTCTTCAAGAGGCACTTCAGATATGATCTTCCATATGTTTTGTGTAACACCCAGAGATTTTATGAAAAATATTCTTTTTAATTTCATTAATGTCTTGTGTTGTACGATACACCAAAAGGATATTGCACAACATACATCCTTGAATTTCCTTGCATTACATTCAATCTCGACCTTCCTCGATAGCGTTTGTAGTATGCAATACCGAGTTTCACTAAACGAGATATTATTATAATATTATTATGAACTAGCCATTATTAATAGTAATACCCACTTTTTGAAATTTTATAAATTTTATCTTTCATAATGGACTTCATTTTTGGATTCATAATATCGAAATTAGTATAGGGTGAAATTTTGGTACTTTTTGGATAACTTTCATTTTCCGATGAATAGTGAAAATTACTGAATTTTAATTAAAAAAAATCTTTTTAATCAAAATAATTAATAGTGATAAATTATTAATTTGAGTGCTTTTAAAGAATATTTAGAATATATTTTTATAATTTAATACAATTTTGTTCATTGGATGTAATTTCACATTTAAACCATACATAAACAAATGTCAATCTTTTGATAGTTATTATCTCTTAAGAACACGCTATTTGTTTTGATGACGGGAATTAATTTTTAAATTAATTAATGCAACTGATATTTTTTTAATTTGGTAAAATATGCATCATTTTTGAGTTCATAATATCAAATATATCCTAGGCCTAATTTTTGGTATTTTTCTGGAAACTTTCATTTTTTGATGAATAGTGAAACCACTAAGTGGTAGTTAAAAAAATGATTTTTTCATAAAACATAATTTTACCGCTTCTGTGAGTGAAATTTCGAAAATCCGAGAGACATGGTTAATATCAAAGACTAAAATGTGGTTCAATGAGATGAAAATAATTCTTGGTGAATAGTAAATTTTTACTTTTTTTTACCACGTTTAAAAGTAAATAGGGTAATTAAGGGTAAAAAAATGATATTATTATTACCCTAACACATTTCCTAATTCTATTTGATAAGTGTAATTCGGCCGAAAACAACCTTAGAAATAAAATATGACCATTTAGGCCCACTTGGATTAGATTAGGACATTTATTATTAATTTATTTAAAGATGCGTTGAAATAGTTAAAATCAAGGTTTAATAACTAAATAATTTTTAATATAGGGTTATACATAGGATAAATTAGACTATAAATATGACATAGAATGTTAAAAATATGTTTTACATAATGGTATTTTATTTTAAATTTTTAGACTTAAAATAAGTTAATTTATTTATGACACAATGATGATGCAGTAAATATCTTATTAGTGAAATATTGACATAATTGATGTTATAAATACCCAAATAAATGTAATTTGAGACTTTTTATGAATTAAAATAATTTTATATGTTAATATGACATGTTATTATCGATTTAATTAACTTTGTTCGAACTAATAATTCTGTTATGATTTTCAAAAAAATCAATTACCAAATAGTGTCAAAATTGACATAAAATAGTTTTTAAAACAAATATTATATTATTAATTGTTATTATTTTCCTAAAAATATAAGGATTGGCCAAGATACTTATATCATGATAGGTTTATCATTAATAGACCACTTTGGGGTCGCGTGGATGTATATGGTATGTTTATTAGCTATATAATATAAAAATACAAAGTGACATGGTAATGTCAATCTAATTAACTAAGAGTTAAAACTAAAAGTTAAGGTTAATTTAATGACATAAACTTGTATAAATTCTATTTTATGAGAGGAATTTGACCCATCCCGACCTTAGCTTCAAAATAAATCAATTTGGAGCTATTAAAAACCGAATATGACTTTATAATAAAATAATAGTTTTAGTTATTCCAAAGGTGCCCCTATTCTCTGTTATAAAAGGGCACCTCCTCCCTCTCTTCCTCACACCACATTTATCCTTCAGGCTCGGCCAAACCCTACCAAATTCTCTTCTCCACTTCCCTATAAACATCCTAGAAGTCTTGGTCTTTTTCAAAGACCAATTTTAGTGCCCTAAAAGGAGGTCTCACAGAGGCACTTCAAAGAAGAGGTAATGTCTGTTACCAATTATTTAAACATTATTTCTTCTTCCACTCCTTCTTCTTTAGTTGTTTAATTATGAATTAATAACATCATTATCACTAATATATGGATATGTTATTATAATTATGAAAAAACCCTATTTCACCATCAATCCATCCTAAAGAAAATGAAATCATCGCGCGTGCGTACGTACGAAATACCGTCTCCACGCTGTGGTGTAATCTATTTTCCACCACCACCTTACTTGGATGGGTATAATAGTGAAAAAAAACAACTATATATGATTATTGTAAAGTATTATTGACTTTTTAATAGTATATATACACACCAATAAAATTCCACGATCATGGGAATGATATCATCGCTCGTGCGTACGTACGGAATACCGTCTCCACGACGCGATGAGATTCATTCTCAATGATTAACCATTCATAAATGATTATAAAGTATATATAATAAGTAATCATGAAATATATGACATAATAATGATACTGGATTTATGTATATATATATGTATGTCATCCAATTAATTCCATTCAATTCAATGAGGAAACGAAAACAACGTTCATGTGTACGTACGTCCTACCATCTCCATGAATGGTGTATTTCTTTCCATTTATAGATCTATTATATATATGTATATTCTGAATATATATTATATATAAATCATGTTTTAAATTCTGGAATTAAGTAATTGTGATATAAGAAATCATATGTATAATTACAAGTCAAAACACAGACGACAAATGAAACGATTTTACCCAAAACGCTATTTAACATGGAATTTACAAAAGAACGGGTAATATAAAGTCACAAGTGAACCATATATGATATCATACCAATAAATATTATTCTCTAATAAGTCAATGACATTATTTAAATCATTATACCGGAGGTTTGGATACGTATGAAGCATATTGGACCTAAGGTAGGGGATAAATATTCCAATCTCATTCTTATCCGAGATTGTTTATTCATAAATATTTACTGGGGTTATTGTTATTATCCATGTACATGTTTTATAAAAATGTTTTCATGTATGTTTAAAGTCCTTTTTACCCATTTTTTAATTTTACTACATGGTATGTAAGGAATTTTTTTTGTTTTACGTTATGAGGGACTTTTTTGACTTTTCTGGCAAAAGTACGAGAAGAATGATTTATTAACTTATACGGCACGAATGGATTTTTACGGTTTTATAAAGCTTTATTTTCATGAAGCTTCCTCCAAAAGATTTCATGACTATTTTCAAAAAAATCCTTTTCTTTTAAAATTGCATGACATCTTGTGAAAAGAGAATGATTTTGAAGAAGAAAGGATATTTTCCTCAAGAATTAATTTCAAGTGTTTTATCAAAAGCATTTTTCTTCTAAGATGACATTATTTCATACGTGTATGTTTCAAGTATCATGTCTCTATGATTTAAGTGGTTTCACTTTTCTTATTATGAAATGATATCCATTTCTTTTATATGGATTATGTGATGATGGGATAAGGTTTATGAAACCCATTTTATTTATTGGGTTTTTATAAATGATGTATGTTTATTTTGTGGCACAAGTAAGAATGATATCATTATGATATGGGTGGGACCTATATCTCCCTCCAATGCATTGGGTAAAGATTTATATCTCATGAGATAGACATGGCTGGAACGATAAGTTAATCCGGTTTAGTATTATAGGACTGGAACGAGGAGTGAACTCGATTCAGAAAGGGACTTTGTCCACTAAGATGGTCTTTGCAGTAATGCCATGGCTACAATAGAAATAATTACATGTTCTTAATGGATTCCACAATTACATGTTTTATTCCCATGCTATGTGATCATGATTTATGTTCCATTATGATCTATGCCTTATATACTTCCATGTTTTAAGTCGTTGCTCAAGATATTGATGTTTAAACATTATGTTCATGTTTTTAAGTTCAAATGTATATGGTATGTTTTATTTTATCCATGCTTACCTATACTGAGCATTTGAGCTCACCCTTTCTATGTTTTATTTTCCCCCAGGATTAGAAGAAAGGTTTTAGGTAAGGAAACAAAAAGTGGAAGATCTTTATGGGAGATGTTGAAGATCTTTCACCATGATTAGAAGATTACGTTCCATGTTTCCAAAGACACTAAACTATTACGGTCCTTGAGTTTTGAATTTTGTTATGTATTAAGTATTCTTCAAAAGTAATGTAATGTCCATGTACGTCAAGCTTCGGGTCTCTATAGTTGGTATCAGAGGAAAGGTTTAGTCGACATTTGGAAACTAGGATGCGAGAACTTTAGTGAGATCCCTAGAGATATTTTTATGGTATGTCTAGGGATGTCCCTAAGGATAAGTATACGTATAGGTTATAGTCCTAGAATTGTGCTAATGATCTTAGAATTAAACCTAAGATGTTAGATATTGAAGGTACTCCCCCTTTATTATGTTGTTTTCCCTAGCATGAATTTTTCCTCTCACATAATTCTTTTTATGTTTTAGTCAATGGACACTACTGGAATTCTGGTTTTTACCAACGGGTGTTTACCAATAGTTTCCTTAAACCGTTGGTGCTGAAGGATTAGGGAACTCTTTACCAACGGTTTCATAAAACTGTTGGTAAATAAATGGTCAAGGAAGCCTTTCCCAACGGTTCACTGAAACCGTTGGGAAAAGTCACCCCTTTGCCAATGGTTTCTTCAAACCGTTGGCAAAGGGGTGTTATAGGTTCCCTTTTGCCAAAGGTTTAACAAAACCGTTGGGAAAGGGTACCCTTTTGCCAACATTTCTATAGAACCGTTGGGAAAGGGTACCCTGAACATCTCTTTCCCAATGGTTTTTAAAAACCATTGGGAAAGATTTCCCCCAAATACAGCCGCGGTGCTGCTCTCCCACATTCGCGACAGAACCCTTAATTCATTCCTGCTCCAGCGCTCTGCTCCTCTCGTGAACTCCCCCATCCGAAGAGGTAAAAACCCATTTGAAATCAGGTTTTTTTTCTTTTATACACATATACTACCTTATTTTTATTGTTATTGATCTAATATTTTAGTTTTAAGTTATCAATCCAGCTCTGTCTCTCTGCTACTCTTGAACTCCCCCATCTGAATAGGTGAAAACCCATATGAATCATCTCAAATCAGCTATTTTATTATTTATACACATATGGTACCTTGTTTTTATTGTTATTGATCTAATATTTTTGTTTTAAGTTTGGATTTTGATGTGATTTCACCATGAAAAATAGGGAAATGAATGAATATTTTGTTAATTATTTTGTTTCCCCTGGAATATCAGTTGTGTTATAATGTCCATGCTAAATAAAGGGGTAATGTAATAAAAGACCTTGAAAAAATAAATTGTGGAATTTGGGGTATGTTTCCTCTATGAGAGGTTTTTTGTTGTCTTTCATTTTATGTTGTAGGCTGTTTTATGGGGATTGAGGTGACCAGTTGGGCTTTGTGATATGTGGGGTTATAATGTGATGGTTAGTGGGCATGGATGTGACATGTGAAGTTGTATGATAATGATGATGTGTGGTGGTGTTGTGTCGTGTGGAGGTGTTGTGTGATGAAGTTGTGGTGTATGATGTGGTGTGTTGGTTTTGGTTGTGCGGTGGTCTATGATGTGCAATATTTTTATTGTGATATGTGGTTGTTTTGGTGAGATGGTTGGCCGATGTAACATGGCGTCGATGGTTATTGTGAGATGGTGAGTAATTGTGTGGTGGTTTTATTAGTTTCCTGGTTATCTATGGAATAAATTATGCTGTTGAAACAATAAAAAATATATTAAATAAATGAGATGGAATAGAAATGGATGTGTGGTAAATGGATTTAATTAATTTAACATTAAATGAATGGACAATGTAAGTGTGAATGAAGTGTCTTATAAATGAAAGTGAGAAATGTTATGCTTCTTGTGTGGTGGTGGTGTGGTTTATGTGTTTTATGGTAGTAGTGAATTGTGTGATTATCTAGTTAATGTGAACCCATAGGTTGAGTATTTTGTGCTATCTATATATATTGTATTTTTATGTTATTTCTACACATTCCCAACCAGAGTTGGATAAACTTACCAACGATCAGAGGTTCTGAGTTATGGGTATTTTTTCTAATATCTAGGATGGTGGTTATATGGTTGGATAGCTACCATGTATTCCCTAATCTTCCTTCAAAAGTGATTGACCATGTTTTTTTAGGCAAGATATGATGTGATTGTCCATGTGTCTTCAGGTGAGATGTATTATGATTTCCCTAGTGTTTTCCGGTGAGTTGTGATGTGATAAGGCTATAATAAGATATGGCATGTGGTTGGGATCATGTAGGGTAGGATGATGGCACAAGGTTGATTTTATTCATGTTCATGATACCATACTAATATGGTTATGGGATGAGGCATGTTGTGATGTGATATAACACATTAAGTTCTTGTTGGTTTAACATTTTTTTCAATAACACATTTGTATGTTTTTTTCACATGTGTAGTTGATACCTTGATTATTTTATTCCTTTATCATTTACTTAAATGTATTTTCTATTAAAGTTCAATCATATTGAATTGTTTATGACAAAATGACTTATATAAATTCTTTTTACAGAATGGACAGAAGTTGGATGTATGAAACCGATCGGATCTCAAGCGATTTTCAAAACAATTTGGAGAGCTTTATAGATTTTGCATTTCACAATGCTTCAGATAGTGGTCACATACACTGACCATGTTCCAATTGTGTTGGTAGACCTTGGTTGGGATTTAAAAAAGTCAGCTACCACATAACCAAAAATGGACTTCAAACAAACTACTTTGTGTGGTATCACAATGGGGAGAAAATGAAATCTCAAATTGGTGATGATCGAAATGAAAGGACTAGAAGGGAGAATTTATTAGATGATCGGTTTCCATTTATTCGTCATCATGAAAAAGAAAGGATTTCGACACAAGAAGACTTTTATATGAGGATAGATGATGCATCTAGTGAAAATTATGATATTGATAGGGTGAAAAAATAGAATGATGCTGCCACGACTCCAGTATATCGACAATGCGATAAAATGAAAAAGCTGTGATTTTTAATCAGATTGTTTCATGGGAAAACTATGTATGGAATATCTAATACAGCAATCTACTACATTCTTACCCTCTTATAGGATTTACTTCCAGATGATGTAGATATTCACTCAAACCACTATATGGCATGAAAGTTTGTTGAGGAACTTGGATTTTCAAGAAACAAAATTCATGCCTGCCTGAAAGATTAGAGTTTATTCTGGGAGGAAACCGCTGAACGAAATGATTGTATAAAATGTGGCACATCCCGCTGGAAGTCAAAATCTGATGGAACACCATCTCGCATTCCACAAAAAGTAATGTGGAAATTTCTATTGATACCCAGACTTCGGAATCTTTTTATGTCTGATGACATATCAATATAAATGAGATGGCATGATACCGAGAGAAAGAAGACTAATGATGAGTTGGTTCATCCTGCAGATGGATTTTCATGGTAGATATTTGATGCTCGACATACTGATTTTGCAGCTGACGTGTGTAATGTGAGGCTGGGTCATTCATGCGACGGTTTTAATCCATTTGGGCAGATGCTTACTTTGCACATCACATGGCAAGTTTTTATACACATTTATAATCTTTCCCCATGGTTGTGTATGCAAAAACCATTCACTTTCAGGAGTATACTCATATCTGGTCCATCTCATCCCGGCATTGATATTGATGTATACATTCAACCTTTAATAAAATAGTTGAAGCTTCTTTGGGATGTGGGTGTGCGCACATACGATGCATGTTTGAAAGACATATTTCAGATACGTGCTGCGCTTATGTGGACGATCAATGATTTTTTGGCTTATGCAATGATGTCTTGATGGAGCACGAAGGGAAAACTGTCATGTACAGTTTGTATGAAGAATACACGATCTAGAATACTGAAACATATTTGTAGTTTCAATTTTATGGGACATCGACGATTCCTGCCAAAGGACCATCCATATAGAATGAATCGTCGAAGATTTGATAATACAATAGAGACCAATGATCCACCTCAGTGTATGTCTGGAACTGATGTGCTTAATGAATTTAAAGATTTCAGTTTTTTGTTCGGGAAGGTTCAAATGAAATCTGGAAAGGGAATAAATGTTTCCACTGAAACCTATTACAATTGGAGGAAGAAGAGTATCTTTGTTGATTTGCCTTATTGGTCAACCAATTTGTTACGTCATTGCTTAGACGTAATTCATATTGAAAATAATATATGAGAAATGTTTCTTTCGGTTCTTCTAAATGTCAAGGGGAAGACAAAAGATGATTTATGATATCGGTGTCACTTGGTGGATTGGGGAATCAGACCAGAATTGCATCCTGTGCGTATCAGTGAAAATAAATGGCAACTTCCATGTGCTTCTTATGTGATGACACCTGCGAAAAAAAAAACAATTTATGGAAGTATTAGAGACTATTATAGTTCCTGATGTCTATTCAAGAAACATATCTAAATGGGTCAACAGAAGATAGTTAAAGCTAAAATCTTTGAAGACTCATGATTATCACGTTCTACTGCATGAGTTGCTTCCAATGGAAATCTGTCATATTTTTTCCAATAATGTAAGGGTGGTTGTTATTCGGTTGTGCCATTTTTTTAGAGATCTTTATGCTAAGAATTTGTCCAAGTCTTTCTTGCAAAAAATGTTTATAGATGCCCCATTAATTTTGTATGAGTTGGAGAAAATATTTCCTCCATCATTTTTCACATGCATGCTGCATCTGACTATCCATATTCCCACTGAAATACTTATCGGTGGACCTGTTTCTTTTCGTTGGATGTATCCAACTAAAAGAAATATGTTCACATTAAAGTCTTATGTCTGAAATAGAAATCATCTCGAAGGTTCTATCATGAATGGTTACTTGGCTCAAGAATGTATGAATTTATGCTCGAGGTATTTGTCTAATCTTACTACAAGATTGAACAGACCAATGAGAAATGAAGAATAACAGTATGAGAAAATTGAACCCAGTTTTCCATCACTTCCTCAAACAAGAGGAATTCCTAGATCATATACATTGAAGACATTAAGCCATGAAGAGCGGGATATGGCACATTGCACAGTTTTGTTCAGCTGTGATTTTTTTCGATGACTATATCAGGTAACTAAATTGATTATGTATATCTTACATATATATATCTGTTAAACTATTAATATTTTTTATCTACAGGGAACATAAAACAATGATAAATAGGAAGCATCGTTCTTTATCTTTGAGAAGGAGATAGACTTTGCATAGCAAAGAGTTTTCTTCTTTGTTAAAATTGAAGGTATAGAAAAATTAATGTTTAAAATAATTATATCAATATTTAATTAACTTTAATAGTCATTTATATTGCAGGTATTGAGTTTGTCTGTTGACTCTGTCTCTGAGGAAATAAGAGCTTTGGCTTTTGGTCCTAATATCGTGGTTCGTGTCTGTAAATCAATTGTTATCAAAGGGTACAAATTTATTGTCACTGAACAAGAAAAGAACATGAGAACACAACATGATGGTGTTATGGTTATTGCCACAACAGATTGTTATGCCAGGGCATCATATAGTAGACCGCGATTTGAAAATGTGGGTTATTATAGAGTTTTTGAGAAAATAATAATATTGTATTATTACTCTCATGGACGAGTCACAATAATGAAATTCCATTGGTTTGATTCGATGACGAGACATGCCACATTTATTGATGATTGTGGATTTAGAGTAATTAATATGACTCGCACTCTTGCTACTGAAGAACCATATGTGTTGGCATCAATGGCTAAACACGTTTTTTATGTCAAAGACCAACTTCGACCTGAATTTGGTGTCATAGTTGAAGTAATTCCAAGACATATTTTTGATGATGGTGATGATGGAATTGACACTGTCCCTAGTGCCATTGGAACCAATCCATTTATTTCTTTTGATGACTCAAATAGCTCAATTGTCAGATTTGATTGTGAACCTGAAGTTGTGGTTGAAAATATATATAATCATTCATCCATGTTTTCAATTCTTTAGGTTTACCACGAGTTGGATTGTTAAGGTTGGTAATATTCAAATTGATTTAGTATTGATCACAAATATGTTTTAGCTGACTTGACCGTTATGTGAATTGTCAATTTTTATTGGTTACAGTTTTATTTGAATTGCATTTTCTAATTTGAAATTGAACTGTATTCAAACATAGTCAAACAATATTTATAACTTGGTGAACATTACAACATGTATGATTTATTAAATCCATTCAAGCTCTTCTAAACCAATTGATAGCTGACTTGACTGTTATGTGAATTTTCAATGTTTATTGGTTGCAGTTTTATTTGAATTGCATTTCCTAATTTGGAATTGAACTGTATTCAAACATAGTCAAACAATATTTCTAACTTGGTGAACATTACAACATGTATGATTTATTAAATCCATTCAAGATCTTCTAAAACAATTGATAGCTTAATTGACCATTATATGAATTTTCAATGTTTATTGGTTGCAGTTTTATTTGAATTGCATTTTCTAAATTGGAATTGAACTGTATTCTGAAGTTC
This sequence comes from Viscum album, assembly GCA_963277665.1. NCBI lineage: Eukaryota > Viridiplantae > Streptophyta > Magnoliopsida > Santalales > Viscaceae > Viscum > Viscum album. The sequence goes on from OY728130.1 coordinate 413,365,821, forward strand.
CCAATCAGGATCCAAGTATCACTGAGAGGGGGAGGGGGTGAATCAGTGATATCTTTTTCTTTTTAAGTTTCCCCTTTTTGAAACAACCTTCGCCTCCTGTTAAAGAGTTTCTTCTCTGCTGAACACACACATCCACAGGAACACAAGATTTACAAGGTTCACTACTCAACAAGAGTAGCTACGTCCTTGGTATGGTACGGAAATAATCCAGTACCACACAATCCACTAGAAAACAATCCTTTGATGTGGAATACAACGAGTAGGATATACCCTTACACTCGTGCAGCACTTTGAAAACAATCCAATAGTGCGTGTGCTCCCTCTTAGCACAAATATGATAACACAATGTTTCAGTGCTTCTTTACAATAAAACAGATGTATTCTCCGAAGTACAAATCTTCACTTTCTTACCCAGAAGCCGGTAAGAACTCTCTTATGCACAACTGAATATGTGCGAAGACCCCAAATATTTCGCGCAGCCTTTAGGGTGCCTTGCGCGCAATTCAAATGGCTTGCGCGTAAAAACCCCTTTTGGCGCGAAAAACGTTTTCGCGCAACTTTCCTTTTACGCGCAACTTTTCCTCTTTTCGCGCAACTCACTTAGCGTATACTTTACGCGCACCAGAGCTCGGGATTTCTTCTAAGTGTCGAGCATTAAAATTTAACAGGGATTAGCCTCATATTTATAGGCATTTTTGAACCCGCGCGAAAAAAACTAATCCGCGCGTAAAACCTCCTCCATGCGCGTAAAAACTCTTTTATGCAACTTCATATTTCGCGCCATGCTTCAAGTTTTCGCGCACCTCATGCCTTTGCCATTTTTCATCCTTCTATGCATGAAGCACCAATTGCGCGCAAAATTCCGCACCGCGTTCTATATTGCGCGCAAACCCAATCTTTCCTGCGACATCAGATTTCGCGCACTGCTCCAATATTTCGCGCATTTTATGCCTTTGCCAATTTTTGATCTTCTGATATCGAATCATCATTTGCGCGAAAAACTTCATTCCCCAATTTCGCGCACCATGCCAATCTTTCGCGCAACCCGCAGATTTTTCGCGCAACCCGCTACTATTTCGCGCATCCCGCAGATATTGCGCGCACCACTTTATTTTTGCGCGAAACGTGCCTAAATTTCCGCGCACTCCATTCCTTTGTCATGTTTCATAGTTTTGACCTTGAATAACTCTTTTTCACGTATAAACCATCTTCAGCGCAACATCCATTGCCAAGCACATTTCTTCATCTCCCGATTTTCAGGCCCTAAAATTTGGCAAACACTGGAAAACGGCGCCACCTTAAACTGTGCTTTTCTGCCATCCCAGATTGTCTATTGCTTTGCCATTTTATCTCTTTACTGCTTCCCATATCCATTCTTCTGCTCTTATCACGAATCCCACTATCGTGATATTTATCCTTTGATAGATCAGCTTAAGCATCGTCAGAGTTGCAATGGGAACTGAGTATTTCCTATCTTCCAGCAACATCATTCCTTCCAATCAAAACATTATCTGACTGGCATCATCATTTCTCCCCCTTTCCTTCATAAGGCTTGCATCACAAGTTCTCCTAACTCATGATTTGTGTGAAATACATACCAGCAAAGCATCGTCTGATTTATGATCCTTCTACAAAGTGAATTGATTTATCGCCTTTGACAACAAAATACAACACTCTGCAAAAGCTAACTCTTCAAACTTGCATCTTCATTCAACCTGGTCCCAACAATCTCCCCCTTTGGATTTTGTTGTCAACAAAGATTCATAAATCACTGAATTTTGAAACCTTTTGCAATGGATTACTTATCAACAATTCTAAGCCTACGTGAGCTAACTCATTGTAGGAAACAAGATTTATTGACAGCCAAAACCATGCTGTCCAAAAGCAGTGACTGTGAAATCTTATGAACATACCTCCTCATCCTTCTTCAGAACATCTTGCAATAGCATTCTTCACTTCTTCATCTTTCCTGTAAAACAACTTTGTTTCCTACAACCACTCCAACAAATAGTTAGAATAGTTCACTCACATACATGCTGAATTCACAGCTTACCCACAACTCTCCCTTAATACATTCTTCCTTATGGATAGATTTATGAAACAATTCTCCCCCTTGACAACACTATCCAAAGCTAAGATGAGAGAGGGGACAGAAACATGTACCTTAACCTTGATGAGAAGGAGGTTGTACACCCATGTTCAACCTCAACTTTGCAAATGGTTCCTTCGGTAACGGTTTTGTAAATATATCAGCAATTTGTTCAGATGTAGGAACATACTCCAGCCTCAGTTCATTCTTTTCAACCTGCTCTTTGATGAAGTGGTACTTTATATCAATGTGTTTTGAACGAGAATGTTGTACTGGATTTCTTGTAAGATTGATTGCACTCTGATTATCACAACCCAAGAGCAATGGTAGCTTTACTTCAACAAGTAGATCTTCCAGCTAAGTCTTCATCCACATTAGTTGAGTTGCAGCTTGAGTAGCAGCAACATACTCAGCCTCAGCTGTGCTAAGAGTTACTGAATTCTGTTTCTTGGTATGCCAACTAACACAGCTTTTTCCTAGAATGAATACTCCACCAGATGTGGATCTTCGATCATCAACATTTCCTGCCCAATCAGCATCAGAATACCCAAATAGATCAATATTTTCAGAGCCATCATACCGGATTCCAAAGTTTGTTGTGCCTTTGATATATCTGAGAATTCTTTTTCCAGCAATCAAATGTGATTCTTTAGGAGCACTCTGAAATCTCGCACATAAAGTAACAGCATAGACGATGTCGGGTCTTGAGGCAGTCAAATATAGCAGACTTCCAATCAGTTTTCGAAACTCTTTCTGATCAACTTCCTTTCCTTCTCCATCTTTAGACAACTTGGTTCCCACTGAAATCGGTGTGGAAACTGGTTTCGAATTTTCCATGCCAAACTTCTTCAGAAGTTCCTTAGCATACTTTTCTTGAGATAGAAAAACATGATTCTTCTTCTGTGAAATTTGTATCCCAAGAAAGTACTTCATTTCTCCTAGCATGGACATCTCAAATAACTTCTTCATCTCCTCAGCAAATTTTTCACATGATCTTTCATTATTTCCAGCAAATATAATATCATCGACATAAACAATAACGATCAGTGAAAATTCTTGACATTTCTTGATGTAGAGATTGCTGTCAACTCTCCCTTTCTTAAAGTTCATCTTCTTCAAGCAAGTATCTAATTTAGAATACCATGCTCTCGGAGCCTGTTTTAGCCCATACAGAGCCTTCTTCAACCTGCACACATAGCTTTCATCTTTCCCAATAACAAATCCACAAGGTTGATCAATGTAAACTTCCTCGTCAAGATCACCATTCAAGAATGCAGATTTTACATCCATTTGAAAGATTTTGTAACCTCGTTGTGCAGCAATGGCAAGAAATATTCTGATTGTTTCTAATCGAGCTACTGGAGCAAAGGTTTCATCAAAGTCAATGCCTTCAATTTGTGAATACCCTTTGCAGACCAATCTTGCCTTGTTTCTTATTACATTACCTTCTTCATTCAGCTTGTTTCGAAAAACCCACTTTGTACCAATAATATTCTTGTTGTCCGGCTTGGGCACAAGTTCCCAAGTATTGTTCTTCTCTATCTGATCAAGCTCTTCATTCATAGCATGAACCCATTCTGGATGCTCAAATGCTTCATTTACATCATTCGGTTCAACTTTCGAATAAAGAGAAGTATGTGATATAACATTTGTTGTTCTTCTTGTTTGAACCCTCTGATTTTTATCTCCAATAATGTTCTGAGCCTCCACTTGTTTCCTCAACCTAGGATGAGTTGTTTGAACTTCATCCTCATCACTTGATATTTCTGAGTCAGATTCCTCTTCTTGAGTAGGATGAACAAATTATGAAACATTATCAGAATTGTTAACAAACTCTTCTCTATCCCGCTCAACTTCCACATCAACATATGACTGCTTTTCTTTCTCAGCACTTTCAACAACTTTTACATCTGAAGAATCAATAATTCTTCCTGTTTCTTTGTTGAGGCATCTATATCCTCTTCCTTCTGGAGCATAGCCAAGAAAAATTCCGTCATCTCCTCTTTGCTCGAACTTTCCCAGATTTCCACCTTTCTTCTTTATAATACATGGACTCCCAAAGACTCTCAAGTGTTTCAGACTTGGAGTTTTTCCATAGAACATTTCATATGGAGTCATATCTGAGTTTGGCCTATAGAAACACCGGTTCTGAATATACACGGCAGTGCTCATGGCTTGCCTCCAATAATAATGAGAGAGACTATGTTCAAGTAACATAGTTCTCCCCATTTCCACCAGACTTCGATTCTTTCTTTCAGCCACCCCATTTTGTTGAGGTGTGTATGGTGAACTAAACTCATGCCGAATTCCATGTTTCTCAAGATAACTTTCAAACTCTTCATTCTTATACTCACCACCATTATCAGTTCTCAACTTCTTCACTGAATACTCACATTCTTTCTCTGCTTTCCTTCTGAAACTCTTAAACATTGTTAGAGCATCTGACTTATGTCTCATGTACATAACACAAGTAATGCGAGTAAAGTCATCAATGAAAGTAATGAAGTACTTATCTCCATTTGAAGATTGCTTGCTCATTGGCCCACATATATCTGAGTGTATGAGTTCTAAGGGTCTTTTTGAGCGAATTTCAACTCTCTTGTGCATAGAATTAGCAATCTTCCCTTTCTCACAAATAGTGCAGCACCAATCTCTTTCTCTTGATAAATCAGGCATATCCCGAACACTTTCTCGCTTTGACAACTTGCACATATTTCTCTGACACATATGACCCAGCCTTTTATGCCATAATTTATTTTCATCCACCACACTCATGTAACAAGAGTTCTGTCCATCCCCAACTTGGAACAAATTCCCTCTTGTACGCTGGCCCCTTGTAACTATGTTTCCATCATTTTCACTTTTTACAACAAATCCATCTTTTCTGAAGATCACTTTGTTGCCCTCATCACAGAGTTGTGACACACTGAGCAGGTTGTGTTTCAGTCCATCAACATATAGTGTTTTTCTGGATTTCATCTTTTCTTTTCCAATGATGGCTGACCCAACACCTTTGATCCTTAGAGATTCATCATTTCCAAATGTCACAGTTCCTTCTTTAAAGTCTTTCACATTCTTCAGCAGCTTTAAGTCTCCTGTCATATGAGATGAACATCCACTATCAAGAATCCATGGACGTTCTCCTTTGGTAGCCTTCAAAGCTGTTTCAACAACAAGTGCTTTTTGTTCTTCCTTTTCCTCCACTTTCTGTTTTGCTTCTTCCAATTTCCTAGCCAAATCAATGTGTTCTGGCCAGAGAACCATGCATTCTTTCTTTTCAGACTTATCATATTTGTCCCTTTTGTATTTTAAAAACTCTGTCTTCTGAGGATTATTAACAAACTTTTGTTGCTCTGGTAACACACTAAGGCAGCCCTTAGCAAGATGTCCAGGTTGATCACATCTTTCACAATAAGTTTCCAGTGGTTGGAATCTGTTCCCAACTTTCACACCAGTCTTCTCAGATTTCTTCTGAAACTTATTTGGAGATCTTCTATTTTGAAAGCGTTGGCTCCCCCTCAATCCTTGTCCTTCAAAACTTTTGGAATAGTTGTAATGTTGTTGGTTAAACCAACACATACTTTCCATGTGTCCGAATCCACCACAATACCAGCAGTATCCATAGAAAGAATATTTACCTCTGAAACTTTTAGACTGAATGGAGTTGTGAACACGCTTCTCAAAAACCATCATATTTTCATTTGTAACTCTCTTCTTCAGCTCAGATTCAACAGTACCAGAAGTATTAGAAGCTTTTCTTGACTCAAGATTTTTATGCACTTCTGATTTTTCTGCATTGCTGATTTTGACCACATACTTTGTCTTTCCAGCCTTGCTCTTATCAGAACCAGTTTTGTCTTTCATTTCAACCTTTGAAGGTAAGTTTTGTAGATCCCTTTTTGGTTCATTCTTACTGGAACATTCCCCTACTTCTGAGATAGAATTTTTGGAACTGATATTCATTTCTTTAGCTTTATGCAGTTTTTGTTGGACAAATTCCAACTCTTCTTCTTTTGCCTTCAACTTCACTTCAAGATGATCATTACGATTCTTTGTATTCTCAAGAGAATTTTTCAGATCATAAATCTCTTTTTTCATCATCATTTTATCATCTGTAAAACCTTCTTGATTGTTTACTGTGGAATTTTCTTTTACTAACTTGTTGTTTTCTTTCTCCAGTTTTCTGATCTTCCTCAAACATTCCTTCAGCTCTTCTTTCAGATACTGTTCAAGTTGAGTATCTTCTTCTTCAGTACTACTACTCTCATAATCATCATTATTCACTGTTGCAAAAAAGGTACTCTCTCTAGTTTTTTCAGTAGCAGATTTTTCTGATTCAGTCTCGCTATCATCATCTTCCTTATCATTTGACAAAAAGCTTCTTCTTTTTGATTTAAAGAACTTTTTATTCTGACTTCTACCAGAATATTTATCTTTTCGATCCCGTTTCTTCCATGACCTTCTTGGTCCTCTGTCTTCTTCATCACTGTCGGCATCTTTCCCCTTTTGAGGGCAATTAGCCGCAAAGTGGCCAACTGCTCCACATTCAAAACATTTCAAAGGGAGTTTCCCTTTGTATTTCCCTGTGCCTCTTTTAACATTTTTAGAAAACAAGGATAGAATTTCATCAAAATTTTTACATACCTCATTTTCAGAGTTGGATTCACCAGCTTCTTCATTAATAATAATTTTCTTCGACTTCTCTTTCTTTTCTGCCCTGAAAGACATTTCTCTATCAGTTTTTTCTTTGCTCTTCATGGTCTTCTCTCTTCTCATCTCATAAGTGATGAGAGTACTGTGCAAATCATCAAGAGATAATGTTTCCGGATCTCTGTCTTCTAGTGAAGAAACTTTAGCATCAAATTTGTCAGGCAGAATTCTCAGGATCTTTTCAACAACTGTATCATCTTCTAACTTTTCACCAAGACATCTGATTGTACTGACAATGTCATTAACTCTGGTAAAGAATTCCCCAACAGATTCAGATTCTCCCATTTTCAAGTCTTCATACTTCAGCCTCCAGATTTGTAGTTTTGCCTTCTTCACTTTTGTATTTCCTTCATAGATATTCATTAGCTTATCCCAGATGCCTTTAGCAGTAGTGACACCTTTCACTCTTAAAAACTCACTCTCAGAAAGTGATGAGAGTAATGCATTTTTAGCTCTTCCATCATTCTCAAGATTCTTCTTATCGATAGGAGTAAGAGGGACCTTGTCATCAATATCAGGAAATCCATCTGTTGTAGTTTCAAGAACTTCATATCCAAGAGACATAAGATACGGCATCATTCTGTCCTTCCAGATGTGATAGTTCTTTCCATCGAAGATTGGAATCCCCTTACTATTCACGCAATTTAGATTTTCCATCACAACTTCTCTTCAAACAATTCAGCAAAGAGTAAACGAAGGGAACCTCCCTCTGATACCAATTGAAGTTCCCAATCAGGATCCAAGTATCACTGAGAGGGGGAGGGGGTGAATCAGTGATATCTTTTTCTTTTTAAGTTTCCCCTTTTTGAAACAACCTTCGCCTCCTGTTAAAGAGTTTCTTCTCTGCTGAACACACACATCCACAGGAACACAAGATTTACAAGGTTCACTACTCAACAAGAGTAGCTACGTCCTTGGTATGGTACGGAAATAATCCAGTACCACACAATCCACTAGAAAACAATCCTTTGATGTGGAATACAACGAGTAGGATATACCCTTACACTCGTGCAGCACTTTGAAAACAATCCAATAGTGCGTGTGCTCCCTCTTAGCACAAATATGATAACACAATGTTTCAGTGCTTCTTTACAATAAAACAGATGTATTCTCCGAAGTACAAATCTTCACTTTCTTACCCAGAAGCCGGTAAGAACTCTCTTATGCACAACTGAATATGTGCGAAGACCCCAAATATTTCGCGCAGCCTTTAGGGTGCCTTGCGCGCAATTCAAATGGCTTGCGCGTAAAAACCCCTTTTGGCGCGAAAAACGTTTTCGCGCAACTTTCCTTTTACGCGCAACTTTTCCTCTTTTCGCGCAACTCACTTAGCGTATACTTTACGCGCACCAGAGCTCGGGATTTCTTCTAAGTGTCGAGCATTAAAATTTAACAGGGATTAGCCTCATATTTATAGGCATTTTTGAACCCGCGCGAAAAAAACTAATCCGCGCGTAAAACCTCCTCCATGCGCGTAAAAAATCTTTTATGCAACTTCATATTTCGCGCCATGCTTCAAGTTTTCGCGCACCTCATGCCTTTGCCATTTTTCATCCTTCTATGCATGAAGCACCAATTGCGCGCAAAATTCCGCACCGCGTTCTATATTGCGCGCAAACCCAATCTTTCCTGCGACATCAGATTTCGCGCACTGCTCCAATATTTCGCGCATTTTATGCCTTTGCCAATTTTTGATCTTCTGATATCGAATCATCATTTGCGCGAAAAACTTCATTCCCCAATTTCGCGCACCATGCCAATCTTTCGCGCAACCCGCAGATTTTTCGCGCAACCCGCTACTATTTCGCGCATCCCGCAGATATTGCGCGCACCACTTTATTTTTGCGCGAAACGTGCCTAAATTTCCGCGCACTCCATTCCTTTGTCATGTTTCATAGTTTTGACCTTGAATAACTCTTTTTCACGTATAAAACATCTTCAGCGCAACATCCATTGCCAAGCACATTTCTTCATCTCCCGATTTTCAGGCCCTAAAATTTGGCAAACACTGGAAAACGGCGCCACCTTAAACTGTGCTTTTCTGCCATCCCAGATTGTCTATTGCTTTGCCATTTTATCTCTTTACTGCTTCCCATATCCATTCTTCTGCTCTTATCACGAATCCCACTATCGTGATATTTATCCTTTGATAGATCAGCTTAAGCATCGTCAGAGTTGCAATGGGAACTGAGTATTTCCTATCTTCCAGCAACATCATTCCTTCCAATCAAAACATTATCTGACTGGCATCATCATTTCTCCCCCTTTCCTTCATAAGGCTTGCATCACAAGTTCTCCTAACTCATGATTTGTGTGAAATACATACCAGCAAAGCATCGTCTGATTTATGATCCTTCTACAAAGTGAATTGATTTATCGCCTTTGACAACAAAATACAACACTCTGCAAAAGCTAACTCTTCAAACTTGCATCTTCATTCAACCTGGTCCCAACATATTCAAACATAATCAAACAATATTTCTAACTTGGTGAACATTACAACTTGTATGATTTATTAAATCCATTCAAGCTCGTCTCAATCAATTGATAGCTAAATTACCTATGCATCCCCTATTCCCTCATATATTTAGTTTTTTGGGTTACACATTAGTTTTCATTTTCTAATTAATTACATATTTGTTTTCAAAAGCAGGAAATGAAGCCAATTGAAGAGAGACGAAGGAAAAAATGATGGAGAACAATCATCGAATGATGGAGATGGGCGGTCCACCATTAGTGCCTATAATGAGTACTTTATTTCAAATTGATATATCTAAAGAATATATAATTTCATGTGATTAATTTTTTTAAATTTTTTTGTAGGATCCACCTTTACGTCAACAGTTATTCGACGAGGAGCCTAGTACTAGCCCTAGTACTCAGGCTGGTGGTACGAGGAGGGTTCGTACCAGGGGTGGACGAGCAGCTGCGCGTACCCGACTAGACCCTGCCCCTCCCACTGACATGTCATCCTTCCCAAATTCTGATCCTGGTGTGTTGTTAGAGACACATGGGATATTTAGGCCTCCCATGTTTTCGCTACCTTCTGCATCTTCTGGCCCATAATTTTCACATTCTAAGATAATTCCCACTCCCCAGTCAGCATCCGATTAGACAACTATCCCATCTTCTTTTCCTTCTACTTCTATCTCTCTGAGCTTCTATATTCCATCATCTTCGACTCCAGTTCCACCACAGGGTGTTCCATCAGTTTCTGTGGATCCAGCAGCACTCAGCGATCAGACTGGCACATGTATATTTATATAACCCTAACAATTTTTTATACAAATATTTATTTTCATTATAAAATGTTTTGATAAAATATTTGTTTTTCTTTCATGAAAGTGACATCTACTGACAGGAGGCGTGGGCGGGGGCGTACACGCATGCGTTCGGTGTGGAACCGCCGCACACAGGTTATGGTGGATTATAATGAAAACAACCAAATGGTTGAGAAAACAGGTCAGCAATGTCGGAGTTTTTTGGAGACGCTTTCCAAATACTCCGACATCATTCCCGAAAGCCCACTATCGTGGAGACATTTGCCTCATTAGGTCAACGATAGAGCTTGGGTATAGATATGGGTAAAAAAATCGGTTCTATTTAATTCCAGGAATTATTTTTATATTTATATGAATTAATAATTTGATTTCAGCTTCGATTTAATTTTCCCGATGGTGAGGGTGCACGATCAGAATGTCTAAAGGATTTTGGTGAGCTTTGGAGAGCCTACAAGCATGATTTTTATATTGGCTGGGATTCCAGAGTTTGCACTGAGTTAGAGGCGGTACCAGTGGTGGATTATTGTCATATAGAGCAGTATCGTCAGATGATTACTCATTGGACGAGTACCCAGTTTAAGGTATTAATAACATTTGAGGTATTTAAATAATAACTTTCATGTTTTTCATTAATACTATCTGTTTCATTTTTGAATTTTATTTAGGAATCATCTGGAAAATATAAAAAGAACATTGATGCAAAAAAATACCTCCACACACTGGGATGCACTACAATGGCTGATCATGAGAGGAAGCAGGTATAACAATTGTTTATAAGTTTTCATTATGACTTACACTTTATTTTGATTCTTAAATTATTTAATAGTTTGCTAAAGTTTTCATATAACTTTAGTTTTCAATGTCATTGTAGAGGAAAATACAAAATATTGAAGGATGTGTGCCTCGAGAAAAACTGTTTTGCTCTAGTAGACGGAAAAAGGATGGAAGTGCCGTCAACGAGGCGACTCAGCAGCAGATTGTAAGTTTTAATCTGTTGAATTTATTTTTTAATATCTATTTTGTAACTTAATGATATATTTATATTTGTAACAGGTTTCTTTATAGGCCCTCGATGCCCAAGAACCAGACAATTTTGGGCCAACAGATCACTTACATCACGTGTTGGGAGAGGAACATTCTGGCAGAGTACGCTGCCGACATAGGATATCCCCGATGAGGTATTGGCCCTCCTCAGGTATGATTTGTAGTGCCACCGAGCTGCAGAAAGTTAGGGCACTGGTAGAACAGGCTGAGAAAAGGGTCACAGATACGGAAGAATAATCTGCTAGGGTAAACAGTGCGTTTATGAAATTTATTGAAGTTCTACGTCCTACACTTCCAGCAGAGGCCAGCCCAGCTTTTGATGAGTATATGTCGTTGATATGTTCTATATACTGTGCACCAGGTGGCAGTCCTAGTGGTGGTCAGGATGATGTACAACTTGACAATGATGATGGTGAGGAGTCTGATGCGGAAGAGGAGGGAGAGGAGGAGGGCGAGGCGGGTGGCAAGGGCGAGGAGGAGGGCGAGGACGAGGAGGGGGGTGAGGGTGAGTACGATGATGGGGACGAGGACGAGGGTGATGATGATGATGGTGATGAAGGTGATGGTGATGTGGGACAAGTTTATCCATTACATTTTTGACTGATATTACTGAGATTTGATATTTAATCTATTCTAGTTGTTGGTTTTATCTAGACTCGTAGTATAGTATTGGAGTTGAGTTATTTTTATATATTATATGTTATTATGGATGTTGTTGTCTTTTAGTGGTTGTGTGTTTGGGAACCCCCTCCTTCCTAGACCCTGGACAACCCCCACCCTCCTCCCTGGACCCCGGACAGCCCCGCCGGACAACCCCCCGGACTTCCCCCCACCCTCTTCCCTGGACCCCGGACACCCCCCGGACAGCCCCCCAGACAGCCCACCGGACAGCCCCCCCCCCCCACCATATTCCTTGGACCCCTAACAACCCCCCAAACAGCCCCGGACAGCCCCTGGACAGCCCCCCGAACAGCCCCCCGGACAGCCCCCCCACCCTCCTCCCTGGACCCCAGACAGCCCCCCGAACAGCCCCCCCAGACAGCACCCGGGCAGCTCCCCAGACAGCCCCCCACCCTCCTCCTTGGACCCCGGACAACCCCCCGCACACCCCGTGGACAACCCCCCGCACAGCCCCCCCCACCCTCCTCCCTGGACCCCAGACAGCCCCCGAACAGCCCCCCGGACAGCCCCCCAGACAGCACCCCGGACATCCCCCCCCCCACCCTCTTCCTTGGACCCCGAACAACCCCCCACACAGAGGATTCTCATAAAATGGACAAAATTTTAAGTACATACGGAAAACCGACCAAACGCATTCGGATTGTGTTGATACATTAGCACAACGATCCATGGGCCATATGTGACGTGTACAAGTCAACCCTGCCTCAATCCGTGGCGCGGTGTGGCCGCCACCACTCAAAGTGTCTGTCTTCTGTTTCAAAAGGAGAAAATTTGAAGTTAAATACATCAACTGGCATACAAAAAACCGACCAAACGCATTCCGATTGTGTCGATAATTTAGCACAACGATCCATGGGTCATATGTGATGTTTACGAGTCAACCCCGCCTCAATTTGAGGCGCGGTGTGGCCTCCACCACTCAAAGTGTCTGTCTTTTGCTTAAAATGGACAAATATTTATGTACATATGGCAAACCGACCAAACGCATTCGGTTTCCATTGAACCATTAGGAGAACGATCCATGGGTCATATGTGACGTGTACGAGTCAACGCCGCATCAATCTGAGGTGCGGTGTGGCCGACACCACTCCAAGTGTCTGCCTTTTGTTTCAAAAGTACGTTATTTTAATTGAAAAACATCAACTGGCATACGGAAAACCGACCAAACGCATTAGGACTGTGTCGATACATTAGCACAACGATCCATGGGTCATATGTGACTTGTAAGAGTCAACCCCGCCTCAATCCGAGGCGTGATGTGGCCGCCACCACCCAAAGTGTCTGTCTTTTGTTTCAAAATAACGTCATTTGAAGTGAAAAATATCAACTGGCATACGGAAAACTGACCAAACGCATTCGGATTGTGTCTATACTTTAGCACAACGATCCATGGGTCATATGTGACGTGTACGAGTCAACCCCGTCTGAATCTAAGGCACGGTGTGGCCAGAATCACTCTAAGTGGCTCTCTTTTTCTTAAAATGGACAACAATTTAAGTGCATACGTAAAACCGACCAAACGCATTCGGTTTCCATTGAAACTTTAGGAGAACGATCCATGGGTCATATGTGACATGTACGAGTCAACACCGCCTCAATATGAGGCGCGGTGTGGCCGACACCACTCAAAGTGTCTTCCTTTTGTTTCAAAAGTATGTCATTTTAATTGAAAAACATCAAATGGCATATGGAAAACCGACCAAACGCATTCGGATTGTGTCGATACATTGGCACAATGATCCATTGGTCATATGTGATGTGTACGAGTCAACCTCTCCTCAATCCGAGGCACGGTGTGGCCGCCTCCACTCAAAGTGTCTGTCTTCTGTTTCAAGAGGACATAATTTCAAGTGAAATACATAAACTGGCATACAGAAAACCGACCAAACGCATTTGTATTGTGTTGATACTTTAGCACAATGATCCATGGGTCATATGTGACGTGTAAGAGTCAACCTCACCTCAATCAGAGGCGCTTTGTGGCTGCCACCACTCAAAGTGTCTGTCTTTTTCTTAAAATGGACAACAATTTAAGTACATACAGAAAACCGACCAAACGCATTCGGTTTCCGTTGATAATTTAGTAGAACGATCCATGGGTCATATGTGACATGTACGAGTCAACTCCACCTCAATCCGAGGCGTGGTGTGGCCGGCACCACTCAAAGTGTCAGCCTTTTGTTTCAAAAGTACGCGATTTTAATTGTAAAACATCAAATGGAATACGAAAATCCGACCAAATGCATTTGGATTGTGTCGATACATTATCACAATGATCCATGGGTAACATGTGACGTGTACAAGTCAACCCCTCCTCAATCCGAGGCACGGTGTGGCCGGCACCACCCAAAGTGCCTGTATTTTGTTTCAAAAGGTCATTATTTGAAGTGAAAAACATCAACTAGCATACGGAAAACCGACCAAATGCATTCAAATTGTGTCGATACTTTAGCAAAACGATCCATGGGTCATATGTGATGTGTACGAGTCAACCACACCTTAATCTGAGGAATGGTGTGGCCGGAATCACTCTAAGTGTCTCTCTTTTGCTTAAAATGGACAACAATTTAAGTACATACGGAAAACTGACCAAATGCTTTCAGTTTCCATTGATACATTAGGAGAACGATCCATGGGTCATATGTGATGTGTACGAGTCAACGCTGCCTCAATCTGAGGCGCGGTGTGGCCGCCACCACTCAAAGTGTCTGCCTTTTGTTTCAAAAGTATGTCATTTTAATTGAAAAACATCTACTGGCATACGAAAACTGACCAAACGCATTCGGATTGTGTCGATACATTAGAACAATGATCCATTGGTCATATGTGATGTTTATGAGTCAACCCCGCCTCAATCCGAGGCACGGTGTGGCCGCCTCCACTTAAAGAGTATGTCTTCTGTTTCAAAAGGACATAATTTGAAGTGAAATACATCAACTGGCATACAGAAAACCGACCAAACGCATTCAGATTGTGTCGATACTTTAGAACAACGATCCATGGGTCATATATGACGTGTAAAAATCAACCCCGCCTCAATCCGAGGCGCGTTTTGGCTGCCACCACTCAATGTTTCTGTCTTTTGCTTAAAATGGACAACAATTTAAGTACATACGGAAAACCGACCAAATGCATTCAGTTTCCATTGAAACTTTAGGAGAACGATCCATGGGTCATATGTGACGTGTACGAGTCAACGCCGCCTCAATCTGAGGCGTGGGGTGGCTGGAACCACTCAAAGTGTTAGCCTTTTGTTTCAAAAGTACGCCATTTTAATTGAAAAACATCAACTGGCGTACGGAAATCCGACCAAACGCATTCGTATTGTGTCGATACATTAGCAAAACAATATATAGGTCATATTTGACATGTACGAGTCAACTCCGCCTCAATCCGAGGCTCGGTGTGGCCGCCACCATTCAAAGTGTATGTCTTTTGTTTCCAAAGGTCGTTATTTAAAGTGAAAAACATCAACTGGCATACGGAAAACCAACCAAACGCATTTGAATTGTGTCGATACTTTAGCACAACGATCCATGTGTAATATGTGATGTGTACGAGTCAACCTCGCCTTAATCTGAGGCAAGGTGTGGCCGGAATCACTCTAAGTGGATCTCTTTTGCTTAAAATGGACAAAAATTTTAGTACATACGGAAAACTGACCAAACACATTTGGTTTCCATTGAAACTTTAGGAGAACAATCCATGGGTCATATGTGACGTGTACGAGTCAACGCCGCCTCAATCTGAGGTGTGGTGTAGCCGGAACCACTCAAAGTATCTGCCTTCTATTTCAAAAGTACGTCATTTTAATTGAAAAACATCAACAGGCATACGGAAAACCGACCAAACGCATTAAGATTGTGTCGATACATTAGCACAACGATCCATGGGTCATATGTGACGTGTAAAAGTCAACACCGCCTCAATCCAAGGAGCAGTGTGGCCGGTAGCTCTCCAGGTGTATGTATTATGTTTAAAATGGAAATTATTTCAAGTAAAAATATATGGTATACAAAAAACCGATCAAATTATGAATTGAATTCCGGATTTCACATATAATTGTAATCTAAATTTTAAATTGAATTATAAATGAATTATGTATGTTTATAATTATGTTATGAATTCTAATTTAATTAGGGATGTGTATAGTTCCACCATTATATGTTAAATGTGTATGAATTTGTTCTCTATATGTAAGTGTTAGTGGGTTATTACAGATACAATAATTGTATATTTATGTGTTAGTTTATTGCAGGTACAATAATTGGAATGAAAATGAGAGGGAACCCACAAAATGAGACCTGGTGGGAAAATTGGAGAGCCGGTGGTCAAATTGGAGAGCTGTTGGGTAAATTTCAAAGCTGATGTACAATTTTCCCTGTAGAGGCTATGCCAATGGTTCAAAACCGTTGGCATAGAATGTGTAGGTATTTTTTTACCAACAGTTCATAGAACCGTTGGTAAAACACTTTTCCCAAAGGTTCTAAACCGTTGGGAAAGAGGATATGTTGGGGTTTTCCCAACTGTTTGCGAAACCATTGGGAAAAACATGATAATTTTGTGCACTGCATCCCAACGGTTGTAAACCGTTGGGAAAATGATTTCCCAACGGTTTTCCAGAACCGTTGGGATAGGGTAATTTTCATCACCCTATCCCAACAGTTAAAAAAACTTTTCCCAACGGCTTTCTTCCCTATGGTTTGCAGAACCGTTGGTATAACATATACCAATGGTTCTACATCCTTTCCCAACAGTTCTAAACCATTGGAAAATCATGGATTTCCAATAGTGGGAGGAAACCAGAAGGAATTCGGTTAACATTGAATCCAATGGAAAAATTGTCGACTATGAGCAACAAAATTGTGTAATGCATAGAGAGAAAGATATTGTGATTATGCCGAATCAGTCATCGCGATATATGATTAACAAGGTGAAATTTAGTGGTATTCCTAAATCAGAAAATAAAAGGAAGATGGAATTTTATGCATGTTCACATAGTGAGGAGCATAAAGAATGGAAGATTGAGATTTCTAAATAATGGAAGAAGAACCTTGAATAATACCTCAAATGGAGGGACATATGTTATCTGTGTGGAGAAAAGGGTCATAGAGTGATAGACTGTTATGGATTTCAATGTCTTATCTGTGGAGAACATGGGCATTACCCAACTCAATGCCCAGACCTAAGAGGTTACATCTAAATCAAGGAAGGACTTATTCCATGACAATCATTGAAGAGGATGGTTTGAAGTGTTTATGTATTGGTATTCCAAAATAATGTTGTTCAGGTACTTTTATTGTATATTGGAATACCTATATATTGGTACATTGTGGTTTTACATAAGAATATGGTATCGGTAACCATGGAAAGTGATGGAGATATTTTTGGAAAGAAGATGATATGAACATAATGAAGGGAAAACGAGAAAATAAAATTTTTGACTGTATTCATGAGCTCATGACTAATATAAGGAAATAGTTATATCATGGTTCGAGGTTTTGGTATGTGAAAAGAGTTAACTTTTGATATCACTCATGTTTTCACTAAGATTCAACGGGTATTCATTTTTTCAAGAGAATACACGAATAAGGCCTTCGAATGTTTGGAATGTGACAAGAAGACATATCTCATGATATATGGGGATCGACGATGGTATTAACATGTTAGTTGTATGAACTCTTTGGTAATCGTTTTCACTATAATATGAGATTGGACAATAGTATTTTGGATAAGCCTAAAGATTGGAATGGATTAAGTTGGACATAAGTTAGTATTGTTTAAGGATATAAGTTTTTTTGATATTATTTATGGGATGTTATAGTAATGTAGTTTTATAAGAAGGACAACCTGCAGGATGGGCGACAGCCCATCGCATCAGACAAGGCTGTGGGAATCAAACCCATAACTGAAGTGAGACTGGACTTTATCGCCTACCACTCGCCTACAGGATGTCCCTGTTTAGTTGAAACTGGTTTTATTATATTAAGCAGTATTATATATGAACTATAAGTCCATTTTAGGACCATATATGATTATTCTCACTATAGATGGACTTATATATTTTTTGATAACTTTTCTAACCTTTTGTATGAGACAAATGGAATGACCCATCATTCTATCACATGATCTGCTAACACATCATGAATGACAAATTCAAATTAATTTATTTAAGAGATGAAGTGAAAATTATCCAATGCGCGACCAACGGTGAGACTGTACCAAAATCATGAATGTATTTCTTCTAATTCCAATTTCATCAATTTTAGGGAAATGATCTTGAAAACCAAAAATGTTGTCCTAGTGCTCTTATATCTGATGAATTAGATGGTACGTTAGATCATCACAAATTTTTGGCTTTGTGATTGTTGGCTTTTTCATAGACATGTTCTCTACCACTCTCCATCATAACTTTATGGTTAGATTTTTCTTCCATATCCATATTTTCATCTATGTTCTCCTACATGGAAACCTAGTGATGAGTTAATTTGGGTAACCGTTACATTTCATAGTTTACTTTTTAAATCCAAGTTTTGGTATTCCTTTTTACGATGTGGTTTTCTATTAAATAAAGTTTGGATTAGTAAACCATTTATAAGAGGAAGAATTTTGAGGGAGAAATTTATTTTAAGGGGGGTAGAATGTAACACCCCCAGATTTTATGAAAAATATTATTTTTAATTTCATTAATGTCTTGTGTTGTATGCTACACCAAAAGTAGCTTGCACAACACATATCCTTGACTTTCTTTGCATTACACACAATTGTGACCTTCCTCGATAGCATGTGTAGTACGCAATAACGAGTTTCACTAAACGAGATATTATTATAATATTATTATGAACTAGCCATTATGAATAGTAGTACCCACTTTTTGAAATTTTATAAATTTTATCTTTCAAAATAGACATTATTTTTGGATTCTGAATATAGAAATTAGCTTATGGTGAAATATTGGTACTTTTCGGATAACTTTCATTTTCTGATGAATAGTGAAAATTACTAAATTTTAATTAAAAACAACCTTTTTAATCGAAATAATTAATAGTGATAAATTATTAATTTGAGTGGTTTTTAAGTATATTTAGAATATTATTTTACAATTTAATACAATGTTGGTCATTGGATGTAATTTCATAGTTAAACCAGACATAAACAAGTGTCAATCTTTTGATAGTTAGTATCTCTTAAGAACACGCTATTTGTTTTGACGACGAGAATTAATTTTTAAATTAACTAAAGAAACTGATATATATTGAATTTGGTAAAATATACATAATTTTTTAGTTTATAATATCAAATATAACTTAGGCCTAATTTTTGGTATTTTTCTAGAAACTTTCATTTTTTGATGAATAGTGAAACCACTAAGTGGTAGTTAAAAAAATGAATTTTTTCATAAAACTTAATTTTACTGCTTCTGTGAGTGGAATTTCGAAAATCCGAGAGACACGGTTAATATCAAGGACTAAAATGTGGTTCAATGAGATGAAAATAATTTTTGGTGAATAATAACTTTTTACTTTTTTACCACGGTTAAAAGTAAATAGGGTAATTAAGGGTAAAAATGATATTATTATTACCCTAACACATGTCCTAATTCTATTGGATAAGTGTAATTCTTCCAAAAACAACCTTAGGAATACAATATGACCATTTAGGCCCACTTGGATTAGATTAGGACATTTATTATTAATTTATTTAAAGAAGGGTTAAAATAGTTAAAATCAATGTTTAATAACTAAATAATTTTTAATATAGGGTTATACATAAGATAAATTCGACTATAAATTTGAATTATAATGATAACAGGATTTATTACATAATGGTAATTTATTTGTAATTTTTATACTTAAAATAATTTAATTTATTTATGACACAATGATGATACAGTATTTATCTTATTAATGAAATATTGACATAATTGATGTTATAAATACCCAAATAAATGTAATTTGAGACTTTTTATGAATTAAAATAATTTTTTATGTTAATATTACATGTTAGTATCGATTTAATTAACTGTTTTAGAACTAATAATTCTGTTATGATTTTCATAAAAATCAATTACCAAATAGTGTCAAAATTGACATAAAATATTTTTTAAAACAAATATTATATTATTAATTGTTATTATATTCGTAAACATTTATGGTTCAGCCAAGATACTTATATCATGATATTTTTATCATTAATGGACCACTTTGGGGTCTCTTGGATGTATATGGTATGTTTATTAGCTATATAATATAAAAATACAAAGTGACATGGTAAATGTCAATCTAATTAACTAAGAGTTAAAACTAAAGGTTAAGGTTAATTTAATGACCTAAACTTGTCTAAATTATATTGTATGAGGGGATTTCGACCCATCCCCACCTTATCTTTGAAATGAATCAATTTGGAGCTATTAAAAACCGAATATGACTTTATAATAAAATAATATGTTTAGTTATTTCAAAGGTGCCCCTGTCCTCCCTTATAAAAGGGCACCTCCTTCCTCTCTTTATCATGGAATTTACAAAAGAACGGGTAATATAAAGTCACAAGTGAACCATATATGATATCATAACAATGAATATGATTTTTTAATAAGTCAATGACATTATTTAAATCATTATACAGGAGGTTCAGATATGTACGAAGCAGATCGGACCTAAGGTAAGGGATAAATATTCCAATCTCATTCTTATCCGAGATTGTTTATTCGTAAATATTTATCGGGGTTATTGTTATTATCCATGTACATGTTTTATAAATATGTTTCCATGTATGTTTAAAGTCCTTTTTACCCATTTTTGACTTTTACTACATGGTATGTATGGAATCTTTCTTTTGTTTTACATTACGAGGTACTTGTTTGACTTTTTCGGAAAAAGTACGAGAAGAATGTTTTTTTAACTTATATGGCACGAATGGATCTTTACAGTTTTATAAATCCTTATTTTTATGAAGCTTCCTCCAAAAGATTTCATGAATATTTTCAACAAAATCATTTTCTTTTAAAATTGCATGACATCTTGTGAAAAGAGAATGATTTTGAAGAAGAAAGGATATTTTCCTCAAGAATTCATTTCAAGTGTTTTATCAAAACCATTTTTCATCTAAGATGACACTATTTCATATGTGTATATTTCAAGTATCATGTCTCTGTGATTTACATGGTTAAACTTTTCTTATTATGAAATGATATTCATTTCTTTTATATGGATTATGTGATGATGTGATGATGTTTATGAAACCCATTTTATTTATTGGGTTTTTATAAATGATGTATGTTTATTTTGTGGCCCAAGTAAGAATGATTTCATTATGAGATGGGTGGGACCTATATCTCATTCAAATGCATTGAGTAAATATTTATATCTCATTAGATAGACATGGCTGGAACGGTAAGTTAATCTAGTTCAGTATTACAGGACTGGAACGAGCAGTGAACTCGATTCAGAAAGGGACTTTGTCCACTAAGATGGTCTTGGAAGAAATTCCTTGGCTACTATGGAAATCATTACATGTGCTTAATGGATGCCACAATTACATGTTTTATTCCCATTCTATGTTATCATGATTTATGTTCCATTATGATCTATTCCTTATGTACTTCCATGTTTTAAGTCGTTGCTCAAGATTTTGATGCTTAAACATTATGTTCATATTTTTAAGTTCAAATGTATATGGTATGTTTTATTTTATCCATGCTTACCCTTAATGAGCATTTGAGCTCACCCTTTTTATGTTTTATTTTCCCCCAGGATTAAAAGACAGGTTATAGGTAAGGAAACAAAAAGTGGAAGATCATTATGGGAGATGTTGAAGATCTTTCACCACGATTAGAAGATTACGTTACAAGTTTCCAAAGACACTAAACTATTATGGTCCTTGTGTGTCTATTTTTGTTATGTATTATGTATTCCGCAAAAGTAATGTAATATCTATGTACGTCAGGCTTCGGGTCTCTACATTCTTCCAGGCATCGCTTCGTGAAAATTGGAGTGTCTTTTGTACTTCCGGGTCTGACTCAGCATCACTGTCACAGGGGGGGATATAATCTAGGATTAATGCACTTAGAGAAGTGCCTTGTTCTGCTCCTTCCCCTCAGACCCTTGTTATTCCACTTTCTATTCCCGTTGGGGTAGAGGCTGAGGCTTCACCTCCAGATCTAACCACTGAAATTGACGGCCCTACATATTCAATTGAATTTTTTCTTTAGTTTCAAAGGTTAATAGAAGTTGATTAAGTTGTCATGCAGATTAAGTTCAGCAAAAAAATATGGTTACCTCTTACCCAGTGGTAGATCAATATCATAAGAAGGCTTCTACCCATCTTTCCAAGCTTCAACAAGATCATTAGGATGCGTTTGAGGAAGCTCTACTGGGTTCAGCTCAACTTGAGCCAGTGTCTCTGCAATAATAGGGTTGTCTGTACCCCCTTCAGGCATTGGCAGTTCGACAGCTTGTTTTGATAGAACTGCACATTTGAACCGATCATGGTCAGAGATGTAATAAAAAGTTATTTTAACAGGACGAAGGATAACACTCACATCCAAAATATTCTAAATTACATGGTAATTTAACATGATCTAAAAAATATTCAAAAGATGCACCAAGTTCCATCATTTCATCCAATGTTATCTCAGATTCTTGGTTAGTCTCACCAGTGGGAGCATTCGATATGTCTTCTTGGCCACCTTCATCCTGCAGCCTCAGACCCCGGGCAGCATCTTTAGATAAAATTTTGGTGTCAGTTATAGTGGCTGCTAAATGTTCTGGTACAGGGGTTGAACCTAAAGTATCACAGAATGGAAGTCAGTTGATATTTTCATTCAACATCTTATGATTAATTGTTAATTTACCAGAAGCAGGCTCTTCTCCCCTTGCAACAACAGTAGGAGTGGTATTGGGAACAGACGTTGGCTCTTCTTCAGGAGCAGCCAAACCAACATGAACTTGTGACTGTTCACCAATACCCTCCATTGTCCTCAAAGGAGGGTCAGTCCTCTCCCTCAAAGGGGAAGTTGAATAATCCCCTGCAATCCCAATAAGTATATGCAATCTTTGCATAGGTTAAAACTCATGATTATCTGAAGGACTTTCCACTACTGATGAAACGTTTAATTGTGGACTTCTTCCTTCGATGCCTTTGCTTCTTTGGATTTTTGGGTTTGTTGGCCTCATCATCTTCAAATATAGGAATTGGAATGTTAAAAGCCATGTCTAACTCCTCATCCATATCTTTCTGTCCTGGAGTTATCTTTCCCGGCTCGTGAGTAGATTCATTAGCCCTGACGGCAGTACCACCAGGTCTATACCATGGTGAAAGAACCTCAGCAGTTCCTTTCTTTGCTAGCTGCGGGATGAAGAAAGTAATTTCCTTAAATAACAAAGATTTAACTTAAATCAAGTTGAAAAGAAAATAAATAGACTTACATCTTCAGGAGCCACGTAATCGTGTCACTCCTCGTCTCCGGAAGCACCAATCTCCTCAGTGGCGCCATGATCTATCATTTCATTCACCCTCTTGGTGGCAGGAATGTAATCATCGGTGGCATATATGAGCATCTCCAGCTCTCTGATATAAGCCTTCACTTCATCGGGTTTATCCTTGTAACCGATATCTGAAGAATCCCGAATATTTCATACTCCAGGGATATGTAGCCCCTCACACAGATCCAGCTAGGAAGTTTCAGCATCGCAATATAATGTCCGCCATGTCTGGATAGCCTCTAGTAATAGATATTCAGTGTGTGTACCAGAAGGCTGCAAGGAGGGTCCTACAATCATAGACTACAGTTTCTTCCCAGCTCCTGTAACTATAGATAAAGGCAAAGGAAATAAGACTTGTTGCTCTATAAAGTAATGGTGATTAAATTTCCCCAATGAAGTAACTCACTAGGAGTCGATGGAGTTGTTCTCTTGATTCTGACAGGAGGATTATATCTGGCATGAGGCTAATTTGCCGCATGTTATGCCTCATCATCCCCATTTTGGAATCTAGTGAGTCACCCCTAGGTGAGGAACCTAGTGAATCAGCTCCAGGTGGGGAAACGCCACCTTCCAGATGAGGGGTTTCTTTCTCTACAGTACTTTTATTTGTCCCCATCTGATAAACTAGATGATTCAACACCCATTCAGGGTATGATTCTATCTAGTTCTCGGCATACCATGTAGTCAAGTTACTCGCCGCTTTCTCACCTGGTAAATCAAACACTGCCCTGATCTTCTCCATAGATGTCAGCAACCATAGTTTTCGGGCAACCATCGGATTCTACACTGACCTGACATGCACAACAGGGGATACAATAGTCTACTACAGACACTTGAATTTCCGTGCAAATATGTATGGAGCATAGGCCTTTCATATAATCTCTCTGTCAATCCTGGTGGCCACTACACCATCTATTCAAGCCAGCATGTACGCCCACAATTCCAAACAGGCGGTTCCATCATCAACAAACCGCCCGGTTTGTGGGTTTCCGTAAGGAATGAAATTGAATTCCTTGTACATGTTCAGCCTCACCTTCATATCATAGGGGTTAAGGGCTAATGGAGAAATTCCAGAAAATTCATGCACTGATGTCCTGAAAGAACTTTCAAGAACATGTGCTCCATTCTGTACATTATATGTCCTGAAGTGAGTGGTGATCCATCCCCACAAAACATGTAATGGTCCCACTATTCTCAAAGGATACTTACCCATAACGACATGGAGTAAGATCCTGTGAATAATTTCCAAAATGGGGGTAGCCAGCCCAACCATTTTCTTCTCAGCCAACATGGCTACAACAACGAAGGTCCCTGGCCTGACGCCTCCCTTCAAATCCCTAACTGGTATAAGATAAACACTGAGCCACAAGGCTAAGAAGCCCACCAGACGAGTATTTTTTGGGATTCTATAATTTACTTGATATCCCCACTGGTCAAGTTCTCCTAATTCCTGGGTCAGCCAGAATGCGCCAAGAGTGCCCCTCTTCTCTGTTCTAGGGCAGGTAGTAGGACGAGTACAGGTGGGCCCCTTCTCCATTGAATCCTTCTCCTCCTTCTTGGTAAGAAACATATTCATCCACTTCCCTGGATGAATATCCTTTCTATAATGAGTTAGGGAGGTCTTTGAACTCTTGAGCTTGTGGAAAATTTTCAATAATTCCCGAGCCAAAAACGGAGTCTTCTCCGAATCATTCCAAGTCGCCTTGGGAGGTATGAATTCATCATACATGTCAACTAGAACTGGATCCCCCGAGATCTCGTGGACATCCCACAGAATGATGCCTACTTCTCCATGATTTAGATAGAAATAATTGGTTTTTGGGCTCCAGCGGCTGATTAGCTCCAGCAAAAATTCATCATTCCTATAGACATATGTCTGCCCAGCCCAGACAGCTTTATATATCACAGCTCCTTTCAAATCCTCGACAAAATCTGCACAGGTTTTCCGCACCCAGTAGGCCCACATTTAAGTTGGCTTCACACCTCCTCCAGGACGGAAGTCCCAACTCTTCTTCCAGCCTTTGGATTGATCCATCTGAGAATTTCGGAAGATTGAAGGATAACAACGTGGTTGTTGATCAGGCTTGTGAGGTTTCAGATATGGTTCCCAAGGGCTAAGATGCATCATATAAGCCTTCTCCACTATTCCAGTATTTATAAATTCTCCTCCACCTGAGATATTTGCTGAAGGAAAATTCTTGTAATTATGAAACCAATAATGTGGGAGATAGTTATTTGCCTCTGGAATGTTGACAGCTTGAAAATGACCATGCCCATACAGGGGAAAGTAGATGCTCTGTGGAAAGTAAAGATTATACTTCATCAAGTACTTGGCCAAATCTGGAAGAGTTCTGTCGCAGATATCATAGTAAGCATGGCCTACAATGTTCATCATATCATCAATTCATTTGTTGGCCAGTTCATCGGCCATTCCAATTCTTCTAGGTTCCATTGAATCTGCACAAAGGTCGAATAATTTACTATTAAGTAAGTTTATTTTTCATAAAATTTGTGAAGAAATTCAAAAAAATGGATAAATAATTAAGGCACGTAAGTCCAATTTTGGCGAGCAAGTATAGTTCTGTCGTGTATGTTTTGGCGTGCATGTATCACCGTGCAAGTCCAAATACCTCTATAGCAGCGTGACACAAAGAACCACTAGAAAGCAAGACAGTTGTGCGATGAAGGAAACTTGCGCAGTGAGAGCAGGAATCATTGAAACTAGTTTATTTGCACAAGGAGTGTCCACATATTTATAGGCAAGGTCGCACCCCTACACACCGAAGCCTGCGCGGCTCGCACCTGCGCGACACCACCTGCATGCTCAACACTTGTGCACCGCAGTTCCTGGGTTTTCTCCTTTTTTCCTTAGAGTCACATCCTCCGTCATTTGGATCCAACTTTGAGGGGGGACTTTTGTTGACGCTCATTTCCGTCACAGAGTCTAACGACTGAAAATGCGGAATAACTTAGTCCAAAGTGATTCATCATTTAAAGAAACATAAAAATTTGACAAAGGCATGAACATGGATTTGTTTACACTTGGGTCGTGCAAGTTTCATCATGGTCGCACAAGTATACTTGTGCACCTCATATGGGTCGCACAGGTGACTTGTGCGCCCTATGTTATTTTCTGCCAAGGTCTTCAAAGGCCTATAAATACCCGTTGTGGTCCCCCCATTTAAAAGACAGAAAAATCCAGAAACTCAAATTTGATCTCTTGGCGCCCTAGTCTCTTCTCGAAGCCTTCTGAACACTTATAAGGTGATTTCTTACCTAGAACGGATGATCTAAAGTGGGGAAACCTGGCCTAAGTGTTGAAACTCATCAGAACTTGTGCACCTAATGAGCCATCCCTTAAGAGGAATGGCCACACTTGTGTGGCGCCTTATCCCTTCAACAAAACTTACGTGCCACTCTTTTGAGAGCCTTTAGGGATAATACTTAGGGATTGAGCTAAGTATCACTCATGTATTACACAAAGGGTTGACCGTCGCCCAAGTACTCATGTGTCGCGCAAGTATACTTGCGTGAACATGACTTGTGCGCCCACGTAGGACTTGCGCGCCTCTCTCTTTTTGGGTGCCCCTCCTGCCTATTCACTTGCTTTCTTCAAATACACCTCCCCGCTTCAATATTTAGCCCTCAGAACCATCTTCAAAACCATTAATGGCATGGTTCCATTGTTGGTTTCCTTATCTGAAAGGAATTATGTGGAACATCTCTCAAAACATAGTGATTTATATATCTTTATATCACTAAGGTGAGAGATTTCATTTTTTCAACCTCATCCTTTATGATGAGAAGTTTCCTAACCTGGGCCTCCTTTTCAGGAGTAAGCCCCACTCATAAATTCCATTAACATAGGCCTCCTTCTCGGGAATATTTTCTAAGTCTCAAGTATCCTTAACAAATTGGCCTCCTTCTCAGGAGTAAGTCCCAATCTCAAATTCCCAAATACAGGCATCCTCTTTAAGAGTAAGCCCCAAGTCCCCTAACCTGGGATTCCTTTTCAGGAGTAAGCCCCAGTCTTCATGTTCCCTTAATTTTGGGCATCCTACTTTGGAATAATCCCCATTCATAATTCCCCTTATCATGGGCCTCCTTCTTAGGAATAAGCCCCAGTTCTTAATCCCCTTTAACCTGGGCATCCTTCTCAGGAATAAGCCCCAATCATAATTTCTCATAACCACTCTTAACTTATTTTTATTTGGGCTTCCTTCTGAGGAATAAAACCCAATCACAAGTCCCCTCCTAATTTTGGAATCCTCTTTATGAGTAAGCCCCAAGTTAGAGTATCCAAATCTCCATAAAGAACATATACCTTTATGGACCTTGTTCCCAGACTTCTTCTCTAAAGTAAGTCCTGATATTTATCTATTTGGGAAATAATACATACATAAGCCCCATATCATTCCTTATGACCACATATTTTGTGGCACAAATTATAAGGTTTATTGATACCTCTTTTTTCTCACACTGAGTATGAATAACGTGAGCTTAGAGTGCAAGAGTAACCATGAAAAATCTCTTTGGGCAGTTAATAATATGTAAGCCCCACAATTCCCTACTGAACTACGTGGACATGGCTCTCTACCTTAAAAGTAGAGTATGTAGGAAGACTTTCTGAGGTTAAATCCCATCACCCATTAATTATCATCCATACCATATTATGTAAAACTATATCTCCATTCCCGAACTACGTGGGTTATGATTCCTTTTCTAACAAGAATATGTAGGTAGCCCATCTGCGGGTATGATCCCAACTCCAAAATACTCCTTGTCCTTCTGAATGACAATAAACTTCAAGTGCCCCGCTGAGTGGCTTTAAAAACAGTATGGTTATCATAATGACCAAGATATCTTTATATAATTTTTTGAAGGATGCCATTGACTAAGAATCTATAAAAAATATAGATGATTCTCTATCAATGAAGAACCTCAAATACATATAAAAGATTCTCTAAATCTTCTACATATTAATCATTGATTGTGAGTTATTAAGGAAATATCATTTTCATACTTGGTAGCATAATAAGGATTCAGGAACTTAACATAAATCTATAAAGAGAGTCCCAGAGTAGACAATAATTCCCCCTAAAAGGTGTGATGGGTCTGACCTCCCATCCTCTCAACCAATGCAAATTCTTAAGCCTCATCGGTCCACCACTAATGAGAACCTACCTTTGGAAAGTATGTCAAAATGGATATAGATTCATTGGATGTTTCTCGTTCTACGAATAAACCCATTAGAAACCGATTGGAATTTTTAAACCTTAAACAAACAAGGTCATCCCCATTTCCATAGGAAACCCCAACATACAATGGTGTTTTTGCACAACTCTTTAACTTCTCAAAAAAAATTGGGTAATCACAAAGTTCATCTTCGAGTGTCCTTTTCATTTCCTCAATAAGATCTCTATCATCATTCACATCTGTAATCACATCCTCCATACGATCGTCTTCACTATTCATGCTTGTAATCGTATCAGGTGATCCATAAAACATTGTGTTATCTGTGCTACTACCTACACTCTTTTTCCCCCATGTTTATTCCAACATGTATAACTTTGATGTATTCTGTGACAGATCAGGTGTTCTTCCAACTCCTCTAGACTAATTTGGCTTGAATAACAATAGCGTCAACACGAAGAAAGGATTTGAGAAGGGTCACATGCATGATATTCTGCAAACCTGATAAACTCTTTCACACCATCTTCATACTCTTTTATCAACCGATTGACATTCATCTATTCTTTATTCATATACATCGTCTTTATGGGTTCGATCTTGAACTTTCCTAATATTATTTTTTAATTAATCAAGTATCATTTTTTGAGTTTTATAAATAAAATCATGGTATAAATGCCTCTACAATAAACCATCATTGGATACAATTTAACTATTAATCTACCCTCACTAACTCTGTGTCCACAAATTTCATCTCTAAACTAAAAAATATAAAAATAAACACATCACATGTGGTTATAAATCCATACATGTGTGATTTTAAACATAACTAGTAGGATGCCCTAAAAAAAATGTAAGGATATAATGGGCTACTCATACCTGAAATAGACGAACCTACCCCCAAACATGTGAAAGTACATGAACTCTATCTATATATGGGGGACTGTGCCCTGTCTTTTGTATATCTCAATGGAGTAACTAAATCCTATACATAGAGGACTCTTCACCGAAACATGGGGGAGTACCATACTCCATATTTTCTCCAAACATCTCACTTTTCACTTGTCAAATCTCAAGAAGAGTGGAGATAATTAAAATATCCTAACCACATCATGTGCCATTTTCAATGATTGAGGGAATCATACTATTTTGATCTACATGAGAAGATATTTATAATGGGATTCTCATATATGAAATACTATCATCTAAGTGAAAAATAAATAATAATAATGAAAATAACATTGCACAAAATTTGATCAATGGATACAAAATGTGTAGGGTTCTCAGTCATGGTTCATTATGTACTACCATTTCTAAACTCATGTGAAATCCATATACACGGTGTGTCTAGTAGGGTGAACATCGTGTATAGATATGATACCGGATTTAATCTGACATATATCAAATTAATTCAAAGTTAGTCTTACAAAGACTGCATGATGACTTTAAAAATACCTGAGATATAGAACAACGTGAGCTAGAGGCGTGCACTTTAGATACATACTGAGTCACCTCACCGACTATGCATGGCATGTTTGTGGAATACACAGTGTGTAGTCCTTACATGACCACTAGGGGTGTATAATCTATACACATCAAGTTTATATGGTATCAATACATGGTGTGAGTGAAGTAAAACTCATATCATGTGGTTCTACCATTATTTCATGGCATGTACATGGTTTCATGCTAAAGTATATATCTTGAAGATACAATCTGTATGACCTAGGTTCACATGACATGTAACATTTAAAATGAATATTATTCCATGTTTGAGTCAGAAGATGAGTCATGTGGTGTAATGTTTGGAGATAAATGTGGTGAGGCATTAAAATATGTATGAAATCCATGTATGGTGAAGCATGCTTTAGTTAACAAGACTATATACCATGTATTTTAAAAATATATAGAATCTGAAAAACATCATCTTCACACCATAAAGTGTCTCATCGAGTCCTCTAGAGGTGGTTTTCAAGAATTCTGAGGAATTGAATTAGTAAAAAAGTGGTGGTGCCCTTGAAATGGGTAAAGTTTGTATTGATATTAAATCGTGGAATAACTACAACATGGAAAAAAATGGCATATCAATCATGCCAACAACCACAACACCATATAAAAACACAATCGTGCTTAGAATCGCAACACCATAAAAATCAAACAATCAGAATTTTCGATTTTACAAAGCATCCCATATTCAATTTTTTTTGTTAATTCCAGAGTTATCACATAAGTTTTATCATAATGGGGCACTCATTCATAAGTCAAGTATATGTAAATTACCAATTTTTATATTCAATTGTTCAATAGAAACTAACCAAACATGCTACTAATTTAGTGCGAAAAAATGACCACCAACGACCATGATTTTCTGTAGGGCATTTAGCCTATACATTTCGCATTATAACCATCAATATAAAATAGTAATAACATGAGAACAGGAGGAAAACAATGAGTAATAGGAGAAAAGTCATCGTGAAGGTGTCGTTTAACACATGGTAGAGGTGCATTCATGGTAGAGGAGTGGCACACAACAGAGGAAATTTCCAACAAAAATAAAACATAAAATAGGGGAAACCCATGAGAATAAAATAATCTAAAATAGAGTAAACCATTTACCATATACCACAAACCCCAAGAACCCACTAAAACCGAAATCAACCCACACCATGGTTAAAAACACCTTGAGATAAGAAGAATTTATAGAACCCACCTTCGCTAGAATGAGTTCAACAGAATTTTAAAATATAAAATATGAACATACAATGGAAACAAGGTTGAAACAAGTAAAATTTACATATTTCATTCCTATTAATAAAACCAGGACCCTGGCCAAGGTTTCATATACCTGAGACCGCGACAAGATGGATCACCAAAATTAACTTTGTACTAGAAGTGAAATACACAAGATGGATCACAAAAATTGCCCCCATTTAAAAAAATAACATGTATAATAGGGTCTACATTATCTTTAGAGACCTTAATTGACATTTCCAAAGGATTATTTACCATTAATGATCAAATAAATCTTGATTAATTGAACTAATAGTTTCCAATACCTTTTTACCATTGAAAGGTACATGGGGTACAATGAAATCAAGATGGATCTTAGAGATGAAGAAGCTACAGTGGAGGCAGCCACGGAGGAGGCAGCTGGGGAAGAGGCAGCACTGGTAGAGGAGGATGATGGTCGCGGCGAAGGAGGAAAACCTAGTGGCAGTGGCGGCGATGGAGGAGGACGAGGAGGAGGAGGAGGAGAGGTTGCAGTAGTAGACGGGCCTGGTTCAGCTTTTGTGAAAGCTTGACTACGTGCGAGAGAGGAGGCCCTATTAGGGTTATTAAATAAAAACTACTGGAACCTATATCAGTTCTCGTTAAAAGCACTGATAAAGGTATGTTTTATCATCTCTTTTATTTTAGCGCTGATAAAAACATACCTTTATCAGTGCTTTTAATGAGCTCTTATAAAGGTTCCATTTTTTGTTTAATAATTTATTTATATTTTTATATATTTATTTAATATGTAATATATGATAAATATATATCAATTTATTAATAATATAACAAAAAATATTTTATATTTATAAATATTGGTATATAATTGATAATCTTTACAAAAAACATTATTTTTGATTATAAATATCATAATTTTATATAAATTTAGAATAAAAACCTATATCAGTGATAATAAAAGTTTTGATAAAGGGTACACCTTTATTAGTGCCTATTATAGCATTGATAAAGGTTAGATTTGTTAATTCTTCTAGCTAGCGCTAATAAAGGCATACCCATATATCATCGCTTTCTGTTTAGCGCTATTAAAGGAGAAGTGTTTCCCTTGCCCTGTTTTGTGGTAGTGATTCACATTGATATAGAATATAAAAGGATGTTTTGCCACCCTATCAATGAATCAATGTGTTTCAGGCTATCAATCGGCTCTAAAAATTTATTGAAATCAAATTTGATGCAAACTACCAAAACAATGATTTCTCCTAAATTTCTTCTATTTAACATTCACCATAGCCATAGGAAATCCATTGAGTTGTCTCTATGAGGGATCTCAAATTTCAAATCATTACACCATGAAATTAAGGCACAATGACTGATTATTAAAATTTTGAGGAAGAACGAAGAATGTAAAAAAAGAAATAGGGTTAGAAAAGTATAAGTAATAAACCCCATGGAATGAACCTCAACCTTTGTTGATTCTGGCCCCAATATTTTTCCATAAGAATGAAAATTTAATAAATCAATAAATCCCTTGGAACAAATCCCAATAAACACCACAAATAAATTCCATACCATAAGAAATATTGATCCACATTCTAATATGTTCATGGATTACTCTACACTCGTCATAGAAATCAAAAATGAGAAAGAAGAATTGAAATAATGAATCCTACTTGGATTTTGGATCACACACTGATGAAGATAGATTAAAAAATTGTCACTGTTGGTGACATATTTCAAGAATGACCTTCATTGTTCTTTGATCCAGGGTCTTATCCTTTCATTCATAGTGGATTCCCCTAGTTTTTAACTATAGGGGATCTAGAGGATTCAAGGGTTATGAACCTATCCCATGATATATTTATAAATTTTATTTAAAATAATAGTCATCAGTGCATAAATACATCGATGAAATGGAAATAAAATAAATATTTTATCAATTAATTTTATTCTTTTAATGTTCTCGTGACAACATTCCATATTCAACCCATGATGAATGATGTTAGGTCATACCTAAGGTAATGTCTTCCTCAAATTTCTGATCCGGGAAACATTTTAGAAGTTATTCCACTTTTTCTATAAAATAGCATGCACATGCTATTTAATATTTTAATATATTTCAAACAAATTATTCTGAGCAAATGAGGCATCAAAATTACATGTCGTCTCAGTAACTAGTCACGAATTTAATCCATATAAATTTAAAAATAATACACAAAAATTATGGGACATTAAAAACCTCTAAAGAAAAAGTGAAAAAGTAAATATTATATAATCACAATGGATTAACTGAGTCATGATTATTAGTGAACAATTATCCTCCTATTTTTCTAGTTTCATATTTAATTTTGCATGAATGAGCACAATGAAGATCTTATTGTTTATAATTTTTTGAAATTTCATGTGTTTGTATCCCTCTACATGGATTCAAGAATAAGGAAATCACATATGATATTCCATTAGTTTAGGGATGAAGCCAAGATCCCAATATATTTTTTTATATGATAAGAGCTTATATATAGGAAATGCGGTGAATTAACTTTTGTAAGTAAATATGAATCCATGTAAGATTAACATATGATTTATCGATACCATCATGGGTTTATGATTTTAGGGTTGAACGTAAGTTCAATGTCATTCAAAACTCTTTTGATGCTTTATGTGATGGTATTTTATCAACACAAAGGTTATTTATAGATATATTAATGTAAATACAACCCTTTGGTTTTGTATATGTTTTAGTAACAAAGTTATTTTAGGGGAAATTCCATTAAACTTTGTTTTCCATATTATTAAAGGCATTACTAACTATTAATTTTTATCTTATCTTGTGTGTTGAGGTAATTATGGGTTTTAGACCATCAACATATGAAGTTACCACACTTTATTGCTTTCTAAGGTAGTTTATCTTTAGATAAACTTTCCATAATACACATTAAGGATGTGGAAAGGATGCTTGGGGTATCACATTCAATTTTATCTGACTAGTTTCTAATGTTTACCTCAATGTTTTGGGAATTTATTCTACAATAGCTTGATACAGAGTTCAGTTTAATCATTATATATCATCCATAGATAGATGGTCAGTTTGGGAGAATAAATAATATACTATAGGATATGATAAGATATTTTTTTATGGATTGAAAAGGTGGTTCCGATCAACACATTACTCTATATGAGTTTTCCAAAAAATAATATATTTCACTTGAGAATTCAAATGCCTCATTATAAATCCTATATAGAATATGTGTAGCACTCTAATATTCTATAATGATGTTACAGATAGAAATATATTGCAATATGATCAAGATGTTGAGATTTAAGAGAAGGATAGATCTATTCTGAAACACAAAATAACAACACAAAATTTGTAAAAAAAGTTATGTTTTTAATCATTCATGTGATCATGAAGTTGGTGAGAAGGCAATTATATTGATTTATCTATGGATGAATGATCGGAAAATAAGACTTATGTATATTAGTCCCTATGAGATACACGATCATATCAAGAAAGTAGCTTATTGTTTTCAGCCTCCACTAAACCTCTCTCAGGTTCATTATGTGTTCCATATAACTCTCACAAGGAAGTAAAAACCTAAACCATAACATGTACTAAAATCATAGGTCATAGCATTAAAGGATGATATTTCTTATGAGGGACAACTAGTAGAGATTCTTGATTTAATAGAGAACATTCAATGAAACAGGACCACTTACCAAGTAATTTTTTTGTGGTGAAACCACTAGCTTGAGATTCTACCAGGGAATCTCATGATGGAATGAATTAGAAGTTTCGTTAGTTGTTGGTACCGAATAGAGAAATTTCGAGGTAGAAATTCATTTTAAGGGTGGTAGAATTTAACACCCCTAGTTTTTATGATTTTTTAATAAATTAAATTTACTTTATAACACTCATTCCATAAAACACCATGTAAAGCCTTCATTATATAAAATACTGATTTGTCTTATGTTATTCACAACACTGATTTTTAACAAAACTGTGATATAATATTAATATTATAAAATCATGACAGTTATAACATATCCATTAAACTTACTGATATGAATTGAAATAAAAAAATTTAAAATAATTAATTATAATTCTTTTATATATTAAAATAATATTGATATAATGGAAATCAATTTTTATAAAATCCTTTATACATTTTAAAAATAAAAAGTATCTAAAAAAGTTTTATTTATTTATATTTCTCACAAATATTATTAAAACTATAAAATTCCGTATAATTTTTTTTAAACTTATTTGGGATTATTTCATGTCTTTGAAAATAGACAGTGCCCTATTCTGATGCCCGGTGTGCCTAGAATGGATTTTTAAACTTTTTTTAAGGTACTTTCATTAAACACGTGGGTGATGTTTTCAATCCTTTGAATTGGTTCTCATATTAAAAATTCAAGGGCATCATTGAACCCACAATGATAGGATTCTATTAAGGGAGGATTAACTTCGGCCACAGTTTTTTGGGTGAAAAAGATAGTTATTGTTACTTTAAAAGAAAAAATAAAATAACAAAAATTGTTATTTTATTTTTTCTACCACATATTGAGTGGTGGTGGTGGGAATGATGGGTTGTCAAGCCATTTAATGGGTTGTCAAGCCATTTAATGGCTTGACTCTCTTGTTTTGTAACCGCACTGTTGGTAATTAAGAGTTTCATTCATTAATGAACCTCAATAATTCCTCAGTGCATTACTCACCCTCCCCCCCTCTATTTAAATGGAACTCGGGTTGGAGTTTTCGGAAAAAATTCATCAAGAGAGGAACCTATGGTGAAGTACTACAAACACTTCCACCAACGGAGGATGGAAGCTTAGGTAGCAAGGATTTAGGATCAACGAACTCTGGAAACTTCATCCATCGAGGACTCTTCTCCCGCCACAATCGTGATACATATAATGATTCTCGATGTTGGGGGTTGTTATTTAATTCAAGAAATTCGCAAGACTCTTTTCCTCTTTCATTATTATTCTAGTGGTTGTTGCAGTGGATTTGAATGGGGTTTAAACAGTATATGTTTGATTTTTTTTATTTATTACCCGTTTGTTATGATGCTAATACGGAGGACGCGGGCCAAAGAAACAAGCCTTGGACCCTCCACCGCTTCAGTTTTGCCTCGTTCGTCAGTGAAAAAATTCCAACTTGATGAAATACTGAATACAGGGGGCCGCACAGGGATGAAGACATCTCGAGAGGCCGGTAGGCATGAACAGAAGGGAAAATGAACCACCAAAGATCACCCGGTGGACCGCGGAAGCTCCACCGGTGTGGCACCGGCGACCGGTGCTCACTGGCTATAGAAGAGGGCAGTGCTGTTTGGCATCGTAGAAGACCTGAAGGGGTGGCTGACACTTGGTCGACCGCATTGGAGAGGAGTCACACCATCGCACACCATGGTTAAGGGGTCATGCCATCAAAGTCGTGGCGAAGGGGGGACCCGCGCCCCGCGGTTCCCGTGGACCACGTGGTGCCACTTATTGAAGAGTTGAATGGATCGTTGAGATATTTAGGGAGTGGGGTGGCCACCTTACTGTAAATCCACACCAACACACCGGGTCGTGCCCAACCTATGGGCCAGGCCAGGTGGGGCCGGGTCGGACCGTACCCAAACCCCTTTTGGGCCCAGTTTTGTTTAAAGAGTTGTATATTTCGAACCATACATCTGTTTGAAAAAGCCTCTATAGTGCTGGGATATTTTGAGCAATAAGGTCCTTTTTAGATACTTCACTGTGGTTTTGAAAAAATTTTGAGTACGACTGGGTTGGATCGTACCTGAATCCATCCGGGCCCTCGGCACTATAATGCCTATAACTCTCAGATCGACCGTCTGATTGACGCACTATCAGTTGCGTTGGAACCCTTACGACATGGAGGACATTTTGTTTACTCCTTTATGGAATCATGTGGTTGTTTATCACATTAATTACGAACCTGTGTGGACAATTATTCATAATAATACTATATGGATCAACATTTATAGCAACGATGTGTGGATCAACATTCAAAGTGGCCCTGTGTGGATCATCATTCACAATGACCCTATGTGGATCAGCATTCCCAGTGACCCTATGTGGATCAGAATTCACAGAGACCCTATGTGTATCATCATTCATAGAGACCCTGTGTGGATCAGCATCATAGTGACCCTGTGTGGATCAACATCATAATGACCTGACTAGGATTAGCCTTAGAGTGGCCCGTAATGGACCAACATCATAGAGACCTTGTGTGAATCGGCATTTATAGCGACCCTGTGTGGATCAATATTCATAGAGACCCTCTGTGGATTAACATCATAGAAACCCTATATGGATTAACATCATAATGAATCGATGAGGACCAGCGTTAGAGCGACCCACCGCAGGTCAAAATCATAGGGACCCTGTGTGGATCATCATTCATAGCAACCATGTGTGGATAAATATTCATAGCGACCCTATCTGGATCAACATGAATAGAGAACTTGTGTGGATCAACATTATAGTGACCCTGTGTGGATTACATCATAGCGACCCGATGAGGACTTGCCTTAGAGTGGCCCGTCGTGGATCAACATCATAACTAGCGACCCTATGTGGATCAACATCTTATTTTTTATTTCTCTATATTATATACATGTTTTGAGATGAGACTTTTGATTTACGATTTTTGATTGAGATCTTGCTTTGTGGTTTTCCTTTATGAAATCCTGAGAGACCATCGGGGGTCTCAAGGTCTCTACTATGTAATTTTATACTCACCCCTACACGAGTTTCTCTTGCACCTTATTATGTATTGTGTAAATGACGTGTATCCTTGACTGAGATATGGGGAGCTAAGACATAATGGTGGATGGCAGTGAACGTTGATGCGGAAGCTATGGAGATGAGGTGTACCTATCCTTTTGGTAGGATCCTTGGTGGACGACCCATAGAGCTATTTACTGTTTTCTATTGTAGTTGTATCTTTTAGTTGATCAGGTATTCCAGCCCCTTTACTTTCAATACACACTTTTACTACCACAATTTTGCATTGTGGTTTTATCTTGTCGCATTCTTGGTTTGTGTGTTTGTAAAGGTTTAAATGAAATGTATTCCTGTTTAGGGATACATGTTTCTGGTTCTAGTCGCTAGCCCCTGGCCTATGGAAGGCGGGATTGGGGTACTCACGGCATAGTCCCTGGGGGACGGGTCATGAAAAAGTGTTATCATAGGACTCAGTTCTACCGAAGAGCTAGGACTATGATCTTTCCAATTGATAAATAGTGTTATGTTATTTGAGTGTGGTTTTTAGTTCGGGGAGTCCAGTGTTCGTGTGGCAGCCGACGTGTCTCTACACCAGGACCCTTAATTCTGATTTATGACACGGTGCATGAAAACACGGATTACATGTGTTTTGGAAATGTTTTAATTCTGATCTCTTTTGAGACAGATCACAAGGTATAAATCTTTAACTGTGGTGCACCTGTTTCTTTTAAGGATTCCACCACATAAACAGCCATCCAAGATTCCTAAGAGAGTTCATGATGATGAACCATCGAGTGACAAGGCTTCGAAATAAGGCCATCTTACTCTGTTGGCACCTTCGGGTGATGTACCTCCACCACCAATCGGAGGGAAGTAGATTCCACCAACCCCACTTGAGGGCGGTGCATGTCGACTGAGCATGTTTCACGTGTATCAGAGGAAGATGCCTTTAAGGTTTTGAGGTGACACATATCCCCAGGCAGCTAAGGACTGGATGGAGGTTGTGGCTAGAGTTTTCTGCCAGGTTGGGACACCAACAGTGCAGATGGTGATCCTAGATGATAGCCTTTTCCAAGGCACGTCAGGGAGATGGTGAAGTCTGACACCCCAAACACATGAGGAGGCGACACTGTCATGGTTGGACTTTGAGACCCTCTTTTGGGTGGAGTTCATACCATCAAATTTACGCTCAATTCATATCCATGAGTTGTTGAACTTACAGAAGGGTAGCCTATCAGTGGCCTAGTACTCGACAAGATTTACTTATCTCTCACACTACTCCACTAACATAGTACGAGACCCATTCTTCAGGGCCTAGACCTTTGAGAATGGTCTTCGGTGAGAGATAAGAGTGTCGATGATATAATTTAATATACCAACATAGGATGGAGTTCTTAAGTGAGAATTATTGGTGGATATTTTCTTAGCTAAACATGCATCGATGGTGAGAGCCACCACTGGGCGACAGGTAGTCGAGTCATCTGAAGCAGGCAGTAAGAAAATGATGTCAGGGTCCAAGCAGGCCAGACCTACCGGAGGATGACCACATAATGTGGGGTCATAGTTATAGATCACACGAGGTAGAGTGGGTCAGTAGGTAAGCAGACTGTGCTTCACGTGCGGTGAGCTGGGCCACATGGCTCTTGAATGCCCGACCTGCCATACCAATGATCAGAAGATGGTTGAGGTACCACCAAGGTAGCGACCTTGGTTCAAACGGGGAGGTCTGCAGGGTAGTGGATGTGACAAGAGATAAGGTCAAGAAACAAGTGGTGGACGATAGTTTGAGATTCTACCACCACCTCCCCCAGGTGGTCCACCCCGACCACAGGTAGCTAGTAGACAGGGGCGGGATCAGCATTAAGCGGTAGAGGCCTATGACCATGACGATCCATATATGATTGTATGTACCATATGTGTCTATTACACCCTATATCTTTTACTGATAGACATAGGTTCAATAACTCTTTTCTTTTTATTGCACTCGTTCGGAGCTCAGAGATTCTGATGGAGCCATTGACTCGATCCTTACAATTAGGTAATCTTACGGGAAAAGATTTGACTATTACACAATCGTGCAGGCATTGTGATATTAATCTAGTAGGTGAGAGATTCAGCTCAGATCTCCTTGTAGTAGAATTGAGTCCTTATGAAGTCATCTTGGGTGTGAACTGGATATCCATAGTCTATGCTGAGATCGACTATTCTAGGCGCAATGTATGGTGTTTCCATGAGGATGGAATCAGGTTTTCTTTCATCGGTGAGAAGGTAACCTTTGTAGTACAAGATGGACTTACTCAGATGAGGGTGCAACTGATCACTCATTAGTTGGATAGCCTTACCCTCAGAGTTGTTTATGCGAGGAGTCTGAGTTATCCTATAGTGGTGGACCAGTATGCTGATTTCTTTCCTGATGATGTTCTGGAACTACCTCCTCACAGACAGGTAGACTTCTACATCGATCTATACCCTGGAACGATACCAATATATACATAAAAATATTGGATGGCTCCTGCAGAGCTTCGTGAGATTCAGGTATAGTTGGGGGACTTTCATGGTAAGGGGTTCATAAGGCCCAGTGTCTCTCCATGGGCATCCCAAATTTTGTTCGCCAAGAAGGTAGATAGAAGTCTGAGGATTTGAATGGACTATCGGTTCTAGAACCAGGTGACTGTGAAGTTTATGTATCTACTCCCGAGGATTGATGATCTCTTTGACTAACTAAAGGGGGCACAATGGTTTTTTTAAGATAGACCTCAGATCAGGCTATCATCAGCTCAGGGTACGAGATGAGGACGTACCGAAGACATCCTTGAGATGTCAGTATGGCCATTATGTGTTCTTGGTAATGACCTTCTACTTGACCAATGCTCTGGAAGTGTTCATGGGCCTCATGAACAGAATCATCCAACCTTACCTCAATCACTTTGTGGTAGTCTTCATTGATGACATCTTGATTTACTAAGTGTCAGAGAAGGAGCACACCACTCCCCTAAAAATAGTTCTAGATACACTCCATGATCATTAGCTTTATGGTAATATATCAAAGTGCTAGTTCTAGATACAGTAAGTTTATTTCCTAGGGAATGTTATCTCAGAGGCATGAGTTGTAGTGGATCTGATAAAGATAAAGGTTTTTCTTGCTTGGGAGCCACCCAGGAGTGTGTCTGATGTGTGTAGTTTCATCGGATTGGATGGATACTACCGGAGGTTCTTAATAACATATCCAGGGTAGAATCTCCCTTTTCAGCTTTGAAAAAGAATGGGAAGCCTTTCTTGTGGATGGAGAAGTGCCAGTGAAGTTTTCAGAAGCTGAGGCAGAGTTTAAAGAGTGCACCCATCATGACGCTACAGGAAGAAGGGGTTGGGTATGTAGTTTACTATGATGCATCTGGGACTGGACTAGGATTGGTCCTGATATAGGAGAGAGTAGTGATCGCATATGAACCACAATAGTTAAGACAACACGGGAATAACTATGCTACCCATGACCCCGAGTTAGCAGTAGTGGTCATTGCACTGAGGATGTGGTGACACTACTTGATGGGTGAACAATTTACTATTTACTCTGATTAAAATAGTCTCAGGTATATCTTCTCATAGAATGACCTTAACCTAAGATAGAGGTGATGGATGGAGTTCCTCCATGTCTATGACTTTGAGATATTCTACACTCATGGGAAGGTGAACATAGTAGAAGATGCACTCAGTAGGAGGTCTTTTCTACAATTTCTTAGAGAGGCGATAGAGAAGCTACTTGCATTGTAGATATCCTTTGTCGATAGAGATGGACCAGCTTATCTCTAGTATATGATAGTTACCCCCCCCCCCCCACTACCTCAGTGAGTCTGGAAGGCCCAACTTTGGTCCATAGACTGCGAGGCCCGACGTACTCAGATATCCTCAGGGGATGCTCCTGATGGATTTTTAGAAAGTGTAGATCAAGTTGTTCTATTTAAAGGACTCGTCATGGTA
The DNA here is from genome assembly GCA_963277665.1 of Viscum album. NCBI lineage: Eukaryota > Viridiplantae > Streptophyta > Magnoliopsida > Santalales > Viscaceae > Viscum > Viscum album. The sequence continues at coordinate 413,407,745 of OY728130.1, forward strand.
CCAGCGATTCTACGAGAAGAGGAATTGAGGGAGTTCCATACATCCCCTTTAGTGGTATATCCTAGAGTTGATAAGATGTACCAGGACCTCCAGGGTCAGTACCGTTGGCCATGGATGAAGAAAACATTGGAGAAGTTTGTATCTTGATGCCCCACTTATTAGAAAGTGATAGCTGAACATCAGGTACCAACGGGCATAGTGAAACCACTTAAGGTACCATAGTGGAAGTGGGATGATATCTCCATGGACTTCGTGACAGGGCTACAAAATACATCCAGAGGTCACGATTCCATCTAGATGATCGTTGACCGACTCACCATGTCATCCCACTTCCAACCCAGCTAAGAGTAGGGATCATTAAAGAGTTTAGGACATCTCTATGTGCAAGAGATTGTGTGACTTCACGGGGTTCCATTGATGATCGTCTTAGATTGTGACACATGTTTTACATACCTATTCTGGAAGGTACTATAGGAGGTGTTCAGGACTCAGCTACACTTGATCACCGCGTTCCATCCTTAGACAGATGGTCAGATAGAGCGGACCATATAAAAACTTGAAGACATGCTTTATGCTTGTGTCCTTGATTTTGGCTGTAGTTGGGAGGACCAAATACCAACGGTGGAGTTTTCATTCAATAGTTATCATTCCTCCATCGGCATGGCTCTGATTGAGGCCCTGCAAGGGTGACCTTAAAATCACCTCTATACTAGACAGACCTAGGGGAGTTAGCACTTATGGGACCAGAGTTGGTACAGACTACCACAGAGAAGGTGCAGATCATATAGGAGAGGATGAAGACTACACATAGATGTTAAAAGTCTTAGGCCAACAGGAGACGGAGACCCTTGGAGTTTGAGGAGGGAGACCATGTCCTCCTACATGTCTCACCCCGATGAGTATTGCAAAGGTTTGGTTGGGGCGTCAAGGTATTTCTAAGGATTATCAGACCCTTCCAAATCCTTGGAAGAGTAGGCGAGGTGGCTTACCATCTAGTTCCTCCCTCACAGATGCACCATGTGAATAATGTTTTTCGTGTGTCACAGGTGATGAGGTACATACATGATCCATCACATGTTATAGACAGGGGTGAGCTGGACATCGATGATGGGATGACGTTTGCGGAGTTTCCAGTAGAGATAGTGGATCGATAGGTGTAACACCTGAGACTTTTATGAGAAATATTTTGTTTTTATCAAAGGAATCTTTCACTACACACAACAGTATCTTGGATTTCTTTACACGCAACCGTGACCTTCTTCAATAGCTTGCATCGTACGCAATACCGTGTTTCACTAAACAATGATATGCTATTAAAATATTATTAAAACTAGCCATTATGAATAGTAATAACCACTTTTTGAAATTTTGAAATTTTTATTTTTCAAAATGGACTTAATTTTTGGATTCGGGATATCGAAATTATCCTAGGGTGAAATTTTGGTATTTTTGTGAAAACTTTCAATTTTTGATGAATAGTGAAACCACTAAGTGGAAGTTAAAAAAACTGAATTTTTCATAAAACTTAATTTTACCGCTTCTGTGAGTGGAATTTCGAAAATCTGAGAGACACGATTAATATCAAGGAATAAAATGTGGTTCAATGAGATGAAAATAATTTTTGGTGAATAGTAAATTTTTACTTTTTTTACCACGATTAAAAGTAAATAGGGTAATTAAGGGTAAAAGTGTTATTATTATTACCCTAACACATGTCCTAATTCTATTGGATAAGTGTAATTCGACCAAAAACAACCTTAGGAATAAAATATGACCATTTAGGCCAACATGGATTAGATTAAGACATTTATTATTAATTTATTTAAAGAAGGGTTAAAATAGTTAAAATCAAAGTTTAATAAGTAAATAATTTTTAATATGGGGTTATACATAAGCTCAAATAGACTATAAATATTCATTAGAAAGCTTAAAAAATTTCCTACATAATGGTATTTTATTTTTAATTTTTAGACATTAAATAATTTAATTTATTTATGACACAACGATGATGCAGTAATTATCTTATTAATGAAATATTTACATAATTGATTTTATAAATACCCAAATAAATGTAATTTGAGACTTTTTATGAATTAAAGTAATTTTCTAGGTTAATATGACATGTTATTATTGATTTAATTAACTTTTTTCGAACTAATCATTATGTTATGATTTTCAAAAAACTTAATTACTAAATAGTGTAAAAATTGACATAAAATAGTTTTTAAAACATATATTATATTATTAATTGTTCTTTTATTTATAAAAACCTAAGGTTCATCAAAAGTACTTAGATAAGGTTATATATGTTAATAATAAACAACTTGGGGTTCGTTTGTATTGATATAGTAAGTTCATTAACCTTATAGTGTAAGAAAACAAGAAGAAACGGTAAAAGTTAAATTATCTAACTTAAAGTTAAATCTAAATGATAAGATTCAAATGTATACCTAAACTTGTCTAAATTCTATTTTATGATAGTATTGCGACCCATTCCCACCTTATCTTCGAAATATATCAATTTGGAGCTATTAAAAACCGAATTTGACTTTATAATAAAATAATAATTTTAGTTATTCCAAAGGTGCCCCTCTCCTCCCTTATAAAAGGGCACCTCCTCCCTCTCTTCCTCACACCACTTTGAGCCTTCAAGATCAGACAAACCCTGACAATTTCTTCTCTCCGCTTCTCTAGATACATCCTAGAGGTCCGGGTATTCTTCAAAGACCAATTTTAGTGCCCTTAAAGGAGGTCTCAAAGAAGCGCTTCAAAGAAGAAGTAATGTCCGTTACCGATTCTTTCATCTTTATTTCTTCTTCCACTTCTTATTCTTTAGTTGTTTAATTATGAAGTAATAAAACCAGTATCACTCATATACTGATATGTTATTATAAGTATGAAACAACCCTATTTCACCATCTATCCATCCTACGTAAAACGAAATCACCGCGCATGCGTACGTACGGAATACCGTCTCCACGCCGTGGTGTAATCTATTTTCCACCACCACCTTACTAGGATGGGTATAATGGCGTAAATAATGACTATATATTATTATTGTAAAGTGATATTGATTCTGAAATAGTATATATACACTCCAATACAATTCCTCAATCATGGGAACGATATCATCGCTCATGCGTACGTATGGAATACCGTCTACACGATGTGATGCGACTCGTTCTACATGATCTTCATTGCATAATTATTATATAAATGAATTTAATGAATTAATATGATATATATTACACTAATAAAATTCTGTAAATGAGGTATCTGTAACCTGAAAATAAAAATAAGAATTTATTCGACAAAACAAGCATACGAACAAAAATTAATAAACACCCGAATAACAAGTACTAATGAAATATTACTAATAAGAAGCTAAGAATATGACCACATATGATATAATAAAAATACGTATGATTCTGTAATAAGTCAGTAACATTATTTAAATCATTATACAGGAGGTTCGGACACTTACGAAGCAAATTGGACCTATGGTAAGGGAAAATCTCGCAATCTCAATTTTTATCCGAGATTGTTTATACTTCAGAATTTACTAGGTAATATTTATCATCCACATCCATGTTTCATAAATATGTAATATTTATATCCTTCTACAATAGTTTATATCCAATTTTACCCTTTTGTGAGTTTTTAGTAAAATATATGAAATGAATCTTTTTTCGTTTTTCGTACGAGGTACTTTTTGACTTTTCCGACAAAAGTATGAGAAGAATGTTTTTTTAACTTATACGGCATGAATGGATTTTTAAAACATTATTTTCAATAAGATTACTTTAAAAGTTTCCATGTTTATTTGTAATCAACTTCTTTTAGTTTAAAATTGTATGACATGTTAAGAAAGGAAAACAATGTTTTTGAACTAGAAAGGATATTTTCCTCAAGAATGGAGTTCAAGTGTTTTATCAAAATTATTTTCCATCTAAGATAATATAGGGTTATATTTCTATACCTATTATTACATTGATTTGATTACATTGTGATGGAATTATTTTTATGAATTCCTTTATCTTATATTAATTGTTTTATGATGACATTTTTTTTATGAATCCCATTTTTATTACATGGGTTATGCAATGATGTATGATTTATGATTTTGTGGCACACATAAAAATGGTATCATTATGAGATGGGTGGGACCTATATCTCCCTCCAATTCATTGGGTAAATATTTTATATATCATTAGATAGACATGGCTAGAATGGCTGGTTAAACCGGTTCAGTGAAACAGGACTAGAACGAGGAATGAACTCGGTTCAGAAATGGACTTTGTCCACTAAGATAGTCTTAGACATGAGTCTTGACTAATAAGAAATGATTCTCTATGATTATGTGTGTATGACACAAAGTTTCATGTTTTAAGTTATGATTATTGGGATTTCATTTCACTACTATGATTTATCCCATGTTATGAAATTATGATCTCTTTTTCAGGTTAAGATTTCCAAAATGTTATGTTCTTATGAATATGATGTGATTGATATTTTTTTGTTTACACTTAATGAGCATTTGAGCTCACCCTTTTGTATTTTTTCTTTCCCCAGGTCAGGAATAAGGTTATTAAGTAAGATATTCCAAAAGGGACTATAGATATGATGAAATAAATGGGAGCCAGTTTAGACACTTTATGAACCAGTTGTTTATGTTTACCAGTTTCTAAAAACACTATACCTATATGGTCCTTTCCTGGTTTTGTTATATGTTGTGATAAGTGTGCTTCAATTTTGATGTAATAACAATGTATGTAAAGTATGGGTCGCTATAGTTGGTATCATATGAAAGGTATAGTCAACCTTTGGAAACTAGGATGTGAAAGCCTTAGTAAGAACCCTAAGGATAAGTCTAAGCATAGAACACAATATTAGTGTTTTATAAATGGCCATGAATAACCTAGGATATGTCCTTAAGTGTGAAATTTTATTCTTGATTATGTGGTTTTCCTATTATTATTAGTGTTGCTCAAACTATTCTTCTTGGTTTTAGTCAATGGCTGGAACCCGAAGGAACCGTGTTAATGCAAAATGCGACGGGCAATGAAATGATTGAACCCCTGAGTAACAAAACGTTATGGGAGCTGGAATAAAAAATCTTGTAGCCATTCTCACACAACTTTCTCAAGCTATGAATCATGCAGGACTTCCAAACGATAAAAGGAAGGAGCAAAATTCTGTTGAATCCTTCATGAGGCAGCGTCCACCTTCAATCAGCGGGTCTACTGATCCATTAATTTCTGAACAATGGATTAGTAATACTGAAAATATATTTTTAGTTATTCAATGTTCTGAACATGATAAAGTCATCTTAGAAGTGTATCGTTTGGAAGGTGATGTTGATCAACGGTGGAATCTTATCAAGAATATGAGGAAAAGAGATGAAATTGAGTCCATGGAATGGGACAAGTTTAAGAAATTATTTTTCAATAAGTACTTCCCTCGTATTCTCCGAACAAAGATGGATAAAGAGTTTCTTGAACTAAATAAAAAGGATGATGAATCTGTTGGTACCTATGAAGCAAATTTTACAAGACTTGCAAGGTACGCTTCTGGTATTATTATCCAACCTGAGAGTAAGATCGATCGATTCTTTAGTGGCTTAAAACCAAGTCTTCAAAGGGCCTTATCCATAAGGGACCTCAATAGCTATGAGGAAATCATTCGATGTGCTCTCAAAGTTGATATGGAGATTGGAGTAACCCATCAGTCATATGAGTTTGATAAGAAGAGGAAAATGGAATTCAAAGGAAAATCTAAAGAGCACACTGAAAAGAATATGAGCTTTCACTTATGCTCAATGTGTGGAAAGAAACATGGAGGGAGTTGTCTTAAAGGGACACGTAAATGTTTCAAATGTGGAAAGGAAGGTCATCGGGAATTTGAATGCTGCAATTATGGGAAGAAGATGTCTAATGATGCAAAAAAAAGAAGAGACACACAGAATGAACCTACTACACTTCAATGTTTAAAGTGAAAGGAGATGGGGAATTATGCTAATAAATGCCCTAATCCAAGGTTTGTTGGTGATGATCGACATCAACAAAATATTAAGGCTAAAGACAAAGGAAAGTCACATGCAATTTCTATCAGCGATGTGGAGTACGATAACGATGTGGTGAAAGGTACACTTACCATCCAATCTAAAGTAGAAAATGTTTTATTTGATTCTGGATCCACCCACTATTTTATTTCTGAAGATTTTTATAAGGTTATCACTGTATTACCTCAACAATTAGATGTTGAGTTAGCTGTGACAACACCTAATGGCACAACAGTCGCATCAAAAGGTTATAATTCTTCCCCGATTGAAGTTTGTGGGAAAGTGCTTCCTGCAAATCTTGTGATCCTTCCTATAGTGGAATTTGATGTGATTCTTGGCATGGATTGGCTTTATTTATATTGAGATCATATCAATTGCCAAAGAAGGGAAGTCACATTTCATATTCCAGCTCAATCTATGATCGTCTATCGATGCAAGGATGAACATAACCTTCCAGTGGAAATTTCTTCCATCTTATGGGTCTTGATTCCACTAAATGAGGGTTATTTATCTCAAATGGTTGGTGGGAAACTCACAATTAATAATATTCCCACTGTACGGGAGTCTTATGATGTCATTCCAGAGGAATTTTCGGGTCTTCCACCAAATCGTGAAGTTGAGTTTTCAATAGAACTCGTACCGGGTGCTTTTCCTATTTCAAAGACACCTTATAGAATGGCCCCAATTGAGTTGCAGGAATTGAAGAAGCAACTCCAAGAGAATATTGATAAGGGATTCATATGCCCTAGTGCGTCACCTTGGTGAGCACCTATTCTATTTGTTAAGAAGAAAGATAGATCAATGAGACTCTGCATTGATTATCGAGAACAAAACAAGATCATTATCAAGAATAAATATCCTCTCCCACGCATTGATGACTTATTTGACCAACTACGTGGAGCACAATACTTTTCCAAGATTGATCTTCGTTCATGGTATCATCAATTAAGGGTCAAAAGGGAGGATATACCAATGAAGGATTTCTGTACAAGTTATAGACACTATGAATTTATAGTGATCCCATTTGGTCTTACTAATTCCCCTGCTATCTTCATGGATCTGATGAATAGATTTTAGAGACTATCTTGATCAATTTTTGGTAGTCTTTATAGACGATATTATATTCTATTCAAAGAGCATGGAAGAACATGAAGATCACTTGAGATTTATATTGAAGACCCTGAGAAAGGAGAAGCTTTATGCCAAATTTACCTAGTGTGAATTTTAGCTTCAAAAGGTTTCATTTTTTGGGTCACATAATCTCAAAAGAGGGGATATATGTGGATCCAGCAAAAATAGAGGTTATCGAAAGATGGTCGAGACCAAAAACAGTAACCGAGATCCAAAGTTTTCTTGGTTTGGCTGGATATTAGCGACGTTTTGTGAATGATTTTTCACAATTATCTAATCCACTCACCAGGTTGACTCGAAGTTTGTTTGGATGGAGGAATGTGAAGAGAATTTAGAGGAGTTGAAAAGATGTTTATCCAGTGCACCTGTGCTCACACTACCTTGTAGTGGAGAAAGGTTTGTGATCTACAGTGATGCATCCAAGAAGGGGATGGGGTGCGTTCTTATGAAAAATGATATGGTGATAGCTTATGCGTCACGACAGTTGAAAATACATGAGCAAAATTACCCAACCCACATGATTTGGAGTTAGCTGCGGTAATCTTTGCATTAAAGATTTGGAGGCATTATCTTTATGGAGAAAGGTGTGACATTTATACTCATCATAAAAGTTTAAAGTATATTTTCACACAAAAGGAGATGAATATGCACCAAAGAAGATGGTTAGATCTGATTATGGATTACGACTGCTCAATTCATTACCACCCTGGGAAAGTAAACAAGGTGGCAGATTCATTAAGTCGACAAGACCATGCCAGTTTATCCATGATGAGGATCACAAAAGATCCAATATTTATGGATTTACAAAGGATGGATCATGGAATTATAATGGAAGGGGGAAAATCATATCTATCTCAAATGAATGTTCAACCATCTATACATGTGAAGATTAAAGAGGCGCAGAAAGAAGATGTAGAGTTACAAAAGAAGGTGAGAAATATTCCTGAATTCAACGTTGATTGTGATGGGATAATAAAGTTCAGGAATTGGGTTTGTGTTCCTCCCATCCCCGAATTAAAGAAGGAGCTGCTGGATGAGGCTCATATTTCTTCATTCTCTATTCATCCTAGAAGCACGAAGATGTATAGGTACCTGAAAGAGTACTTCTGGTGGGATGGCATGAAAAGAGATGTTGCTAAATATGTCTCTCAATGCTTGGTTTGTCAGCAAGTTAAAGCTGAGAGACAGAAGTCTAAGGGGATGTTACAACCATTACCCATACCCGAATGGAAATGGGAAAACATAAATATGGACATTGTCACATGACTTACTAAAACATCCAAAGGCAATAATGCTATCTGGGTCATAGTTGATCATCTTACAAAGTCTGCGCACTTCATTGCTATTAGAGAGGATTTCTCTCTGGATCAGCTTTCCAGGATATATGTAAAGGAAGTGGTCATATTACATGGAGTACCACTTTCTGTTATATCTGATTGGGGTCCAAGATTTACCTCGAATTTCTGGAGAAGTCTTTAGCATACTTTGGATACAGAGTTGAGTTTCAGCACTGCTTATAATCCTCAGACAGACGGTCAGTCCGAGAGAACAATTCAAACTATAGAGGATATGTTGAGAGCTTGCTCTATGGATTTAAAAGGTGGTTGGGATCAACACCTACCTTTGGTGGAATTTTCTTATAATAATAGCTTTCACTCCAGTATTCAGATGGCTCCTTATGAAGCTCTCAATGGAATGAAATGCAGGACTCCAACTTGCTGGGATGAAGTTGGGGAAAGAAATCTATTAGGACCCGATCTTGTTGATGAGATGGCAGAAAAGGTCCGATCTATTCAACAACACATAAGAGCATCTCAGAGTCGACAGAAAAGTTATGCCGACAACTGAAGAAAATACCTAGAGTTTGAAGTGGGTGATAAAGTGTTCTTACGAATATCTCCCTGGAAGAGGGTCACGAGATTTGGAAAGAAGGGGAAGTTGAGCCCTAGATATATCAGTCCTTTCGAAATATTGGATCGTGTTGGAAAGGTATCTTACCGATTGGAACTTCCACCAAATCTCTATCAAGTTAATGATGTGTTCCATGTATCTCTTCTGAGAAAGTACATAACTGATCCTTCACATGTACTCAGTTCAGAAGTTGTACCACTAGAGCAAGAACTTTATTATGAAGAACAACCGATAGAGATTCTAGATCGTAGTGAAAAAGTCCTACGGAACAAGACCACTTGCTTGGTGAAAGTTTTTTAGAGGAACCACCAATTAGAAGAAGCTACATGGGAGCTTGAGGATATGATGAGGGAGAGGTATCCTCATCTTTTTGTTACAATGTGACGAATTTCGAGGGCGAAATTCATTTTAAGGTGGGTAGAATGTAACACCCGAGACTTTTATGAGAAATATTTTGTTTTTATCAAAGGAATATTTCACTACACACAACACTAGCTTGTCTTTCTTTACACGCAACCGCAGCCTTCCTCAATAGCTTGCGTCGTACGCAATACTGAGTTTCACTAAACAACGATATGCTATTAAAATATTATTAAAACTAGCCGTTATGAATAGTAATAACCACATTTTGAAATTTTATAATTTTTATTTCTCAAAATGGACTTCATTTTTGGATTCAGAATATCGAAATTAGCCTAGGGTGAAATTTTGTTATTTTTCTGAAAACATTCAATTTTTGATGAATAGTGAAACCACTGAGTGGTAGTTAAAAAACTGATTTTATCATAAAACTTAATTTTACCGCTTCTGTGAGTGGAATTTAGAAACTCCGAGAGACACGGTTAATATCAAGGACTAAAATGTGGTTCAATGAGATGAAAATAATTTTTGGTGAAAAGTAACTTTTTACTTTTTTTACCACTGTTAAAAGTAAATAGGGTAATTCAGTGTAAAAGTGTTATTATTATTACACTAAAACATGTCTTAATTCTATTGGATAAGTGTAATTCGACCAAAAACAACCTTATGAATAACATATGACCATTTAGGCCCACTTGGATTATATTAGGACATTTATTATTAATTTACTTAAAGAAGGGTTAAAATAGTTAAAATCATAGTTTAATAAGTAAGTCATTTTTAATATGGGGTTATATATAAGAAAAATTCGACTATAAATATTCATTAGAAAGCTAATAAAAATTTTCCTACATAATGGTATTTTATTTGTAATTTTTAGATATTAAATAATTAAATTTATTTATGACACAACGATGATGCATTAATTATCTTATTAATGAAATATTGACATAATTGATGTTATAAATACCCAAATAAAAGTAATTTGAGACTTTTTATGAATTAAACTAATTTTCTAAGTTAATATGACATGTTAGTATTGATTTAATTAACTTGGTTCGAACTAATCAATCTGTTATGATTTTCAAAAAAATCAATTACTAAATAGTGTCAAAATTGACATAAAATAGTTTTGAAAACATATATTATATTATTAATTGTTATTTTATTCCTAAAAATATAAGGATCAGCCAAATGAATTAGATAAGGTTATATATATTAATAATAAACAACTTGGGGTTCGTTTGGCTTGATATGGTAAGTTTATCAACCTTATAGTGTAAGAAAACAAGAAGACACGGTGAAAGTTAAATTATCTAACTTAAAGTTAAATCTAAATGATAAAGTTAAAATTGTTACCTAAACTTGTCTAAATTCTATTGGATGAGACAATTTCTACCCATAACCACCTTATCTTCTAAATATATCAATTTGGAGCTATTAAAAACCGAAATTTACTTTATAATAAAATAATATTTTTTGTTATTCCAAAGGTGCCCCTCTCCTCCCTTATAAAAGGGAACCTCCTACCTCTCTTCCTCACACCACTTTGAGCCTTCACGCTCGGCCAAACCCTGCCAATTTCTTCTATCCACTTCCCTAGGGACATCCTAGAGGTCCTGTTCTTCTTCAAAGACCAATTTTAGTGCCCTAAAAGGAGGTCTCAAAGAAGCGCTTCAAAGAAGAGGTAATGTCCGTTACTAATTCTTTCATCTTTATTTCTTCTTCCACTTCTTCTTATTTAGTTGTTTAATTATGTAGTAATAACATAAGTATCACTTATATACTGATATGTTATTATAAGTATGAAACAACCCTATTTCACCATCTATCCATCCTACGGAAAATGAAATCACCGCGTGTGCGTACGTACGGAATACCGTCTCCACGCCGTGGTGTAATCTATTTTCCACCACCACCTTACTTGGATGGGTATAATGGTGTAAATAATGACTATATATTATTATTTTAAATTAGTATTGATTCTGAAATAGTATATATACACTCCAATACAATTCCACAATCATGGGAACGATATCATCGCTCGTGCGTACGTACGGAATACCGTCTCCACGATGTGATGTGACTCGTTCTACATGATCTTCATTGCATAATGATTATATAAATGAATTGAATGAATTAATATGATATATATTACACTAATACCATTCTGGAAATGAGGTATCTATAACCTAAAAATAAAAATAAGAATTTATTCGACAAAACACGCATAAGAACAAATAGTAATAAACACCCGAATAACAAGTAGTAATGATATATTACAAATAAGAAGCTAAGAATATGAACATATATGATATCATAAAAATAATTATGATTCTGGAATAAGTCAATAACATTATTTAAATCATTATACAGAAGTTTTGGAGACTTACGAAGCAAATTGGACCTAAGGTAAGGGAAAATCTCGCAATCTTAATTTTTATCCGAGATTGATTATACTTCAGAATTTACTGGGGAATATTTATCATCCACATCCATGTTTCATCAATATGTAATATTTATATCCTTCTACAATAGTTTATATCCAACTTTACCCTTCTGTGAGTATTTAGTAAATGATATGAAATTAACCTTTTGTCATTTTTCGTACGAGGTACTTTTTGACTTTTCCGGCAAAAGTACGAGTAGAATGTTTTTTTAACCTATACGGCATGAATGTATTTTTAAAACATTATTCCCAAGAAGCGTTCTTTACAAGTTTTCATGTTTATTTTTAATCAAAATCTTTTAGTTTAAAATTTTATGACATGTTAAGAAAGTAAAAAAATGTTTTTGAAGTAGAAAGGATATTTTCCTCAAGAATGGAGTTCAAGTGTTTTATCAAAATTATTTTCCATATAATATAATATAGGGTTCTGTTTCTATACATATTATTACATTGATTTGATTATGTTGTGATGGAATTATTTTTATAAATTCCTTTATCTTATATGAATTGTTTTATGATGACATTTTGTTTAAGAATCACATTTTTATTACATGGGTTATGCAATGATGTATGATTTATGATTTTGTGGCACACATAAGAATGGTATCATTATGAGATGGGTGGGACCTATATCTCCCTCCAATGAATTGGGTAAAGATTTTATATCTCATGAGATAGACATGGATGGAACGGAATGTTAAAACGGTTCAGTGAAACAGGATTAGAACGGGGAATGAACTCGATTCAGAAATAGACTTTGTCCACTAAGATAGTCTTGGCCATGAGTCTTGACTAATAAGAAATGATTCTCTATGATTATGTGTGTATGACACAGAGTTTCATGTTTTAAGTTATGATTATTGGGATTTCATTTCACTACTATGATTTATCCCATGTTATGAAATTATGCTCTCTTTTGTAGGTTAAGATTTCCAAAATGTTATGTTCTTATTAATATGATGTGATTGATTTTTTTTTGTTTACCCTTACTGAGAATTTGAGCTCACTCTTTTGTATGTTTTCTTTCCCTAGGTCAGGAAGAAGGTTATTAAGTAAGATATGCCAAAAGGGACAATAGATATGATGAAATAAATGGGAGACATTGTAGACGCTTTATGAACCAGTTGTTTATGTTTCCCAGTTTCTAAAGACACTATACCTATACGGTCCTTTCCTGGTTTTGTTACATGTTGTGATAAGTGTGCTTCAATTCTGATGTAATAACAATGTGTGTAAAGTATGGGTCGTTATAATAGGATCGGTTCCTTCATGGGTAGTTGTTTCCTCTGGGGTGAATTCATTGGTTTCATGGGAACCTCTAGGAGAGCAGATGGGATTGGGAGGGTCAGATACGTACTCATTACCCCCATTTGTTCCCCAAGAAGTTTTTTAGATATCGGGGATGAAAATACCTAATGTGGGAGAATGTAAAGAACCAAATATTCAATATATTTTATTTAAATTATTTGGGATTATTACAAGTCTAAGAAAATGTACAGTGCTTGATTATGAGGGCCGGTGTGCCAGAAACGGATTTTTGAACTTTTTAAAGATACGTTTAGTAAACGCGCGAGAGGCATTTTCTATATTTTGAACTGCTGCTCAGATTAAACATCTAAGGGCACTCTTGAATCCGCAGCGCCAAGAGTTTCATAATGGAGGTTTAACATTGACTATATTAGGTCAGGTGAAAAAGTTAGTTTTTGAGACTTTTAAAGAAATAATAAAATAACAAAAAATGTTATTTTATTTTTCCTACAAGCTGTTGAGCGGTGGTGGTGGGACCGATGGTTTATCAAGCTATCTAATGGCTTGAATCTCTCATTTTGTAACTGCACCATTGGGAATTAAGAGGTTCATTCATTAATTAACCACATTGATATCTCGGTGAATTACTAACCCTCCCCACTCTATTTAAATGGATCTAGAGTTGGATTTTTTTGGCATGGCTTCATCAACAGAGAAACCTCTGGTGAAGTACAACGACAACATCCACCGATGGAGGAAGAAATGTTAGGCGGACACAATTCAGGATCGATTAATTCCAGCGACTTCATCCATAGAGGACTCCTCTCCCACCACAACCACAACAACTTCAACAATTCTCAAGGTAGGGGTTGTTATTTAATTAAATAAAGTCCCATGATTCTTTTCTTCTTTCATGATTTTGTGGGTGGTTGTTGTAGGGGATTTGAGCAGGGATTAAAAAATATATGTGTGATGTTTTTATTTATTACTCATTTGTAATGATGCTAACGTGGAGGGAACGATCCAAAATTACAAGTCCCATACCCTCTTCCACTTTGATTTTGTTTTGTTATTCTATGAAAAACTTCCAACATGACGAAATCCTGAATCTGGGGGGTATGCAGTGACGGCAGCATCCTAGGAGCCCAGTAGCTGTGAACGGAAGGGAAAATAGACCACTAAAGTTCACCCAGTGGTCCGCAGAAGCTCCACCGATGCAGAACCTATGCGATATCACTAGAAAACGATGTCGGCGGTGATGACGAGGACCATCACATTCCAGCCACGAAAGAGGGCGGCACGGCTGGGCGCTGCGGCGGACCCGAAGGGGCAGCTGGCACTCGGTCGGTCGCATTGGTGTGGAGGCGCGCCATGGTGAAAGGGATGTGAAATGAAAGTAATAGTGGAGGGAGGAACCACACCCTATGAGTCCCATGAACCATGTGGAAAATCTAGGTGGCGCCGCTGATTGAAGAGTTGAATGGATCATTGAGTTGTTCGGGGAGCTTGGTAGTCACCTAACTTGCGAGTCGTGCCAGTGCACATGGCTGCATCGCCTGATGGGTCGTTCCATGGTTCAGCGAGCCGATAACACCATGGCTAGGCCAAACTAGCCTGGACCAGGCCAGTTTGGGCCAGGATGGGTCATACCCGGACTAAGCCAGGTCGATCCACACAAGTTCAGGTCAGACCGGACCCGGACCCCTCTCGGCGCGGTTTCTCTTAAAGAGACGTATATTGCGAACCTGACGTCCATTTGACAAACCATCTATGGAAAATAGATACTTGGAGAGAGATAGTTCTTTTATGATAAATCACATGGGTTTTGGAGAAAGTTGAAGTATGGCCGAGTTGGATTGTAACTGAATCAAAATAGGCCTTCGGCACTAAAATGCCAATAACTCTCAGACGGGGCATCCGATTGAAACATCGTCTGTTACATTGGAACCCTTACGGCATGGTGGAACTTTTGTTTACACTTATGGAATCATGTGGTAGGATGTCACATGAATAGTGACTCTGTTTGAATCATTATTCATAGCGACCCTGTGTGGATCAACATTAATAGCGACCTAGTGTGGATCAACAATTATAGAGACCCTCAGTGGATCAGTATTAATAGTGACCCTGTGTGGATCAGAAATCATAGATACTATGTGTGGATAAGAATCATAGATACCCCATGTGGATCATCATAATAGCTACCCAATAAGGACTAGATTTTGAGCGGCCCTTCATGGATCAACATCATTGCAACCATGTGTGGATAGGTATTCATAGCGACCATGTGTGAATCAGCATTCACAGCAACCCTATGTGAATCATCATAATAGAGAACCTTTGTATATAATCATTATAGTGACTCGACAAGGACCATCCTTAGAGAATACCATCATGGATCAACATCATAGTGACCCTATGTGGATCAACATTCATAGAGACCTTGTGTAGATCATCATTCATAGCGACTCTGTGTTGATCTGCATTCATAGAGACCCTCTTTGGATCAGCATCATAGTGACCCTATGTGGATCAATATCATAGAAACCCTATGAGGACCGTCCTTAGAGAGTCCCATTGTGGATCAACATCATAGCGACCCTATGTGGATCAGCATCTTATTTCCTATATCTCTGAGTTGTATACCGGGTTTGAGTTGAGTATTTTTCTTTGTGCTTTGTGATTGAGATCATGATTTTTGGATTTCTATTGTGGAATTATGAGAGAACATTGGAGGTCTTTGAGTCCCTAATGGGTATTGTTATACTCACCACTGCAAGGGCTTCACCAACACCTTGTTGTGTCTTGTGCAGACGAGAGGCAACGTTGACTATGACTCGGGGATCTAGGACCTGACGGTGGATGGCAGTGACAGATGAAATGGAGAGCTATGGAGATATGATGTACATACCCTTCAGGTTGAATCCTTGGCGGATAACCCTAGGAACTTTTACTGTTTTCTATTGTAGTTTTATCTTTCAGTTGGGAATTTATTCCAGCCCCTTTAATTTCAGTACACACTTTTACTACTATAGTTTTACTTTATGGTTGCATCTTGTGTAATTCTTGGTATGTGTTTTTATACAGGTCTAAATGCAATTCCTTCATGTTTAGGGATATTCCATTCCAGTTCTAGTCCCTATCCCCTAGCCTATGGAAGGCGGGCCTCGAGTAGTCACGGCACGGGTCCCAGGGGACTGGTCGTGACAAAATTAAAAGTATTTTATTTGAAAAGTTTGAAAATGAATTTGATAAAATACAATTCATTTTTAAGTAATAATATGAAAATTATCTTAAGGTGATTAGTTTATAATATCATTAAAAGACTAATTTTTTGATGAATATGGAAAATACTGAATTTTAATTGAAAACCGCCTTGGCATTTAAATTTATAAATAGTTAAATTATATTGTAAATTGGTTATAAATTTAAATTATATTATTTATATATCTATTAATAAAATTTAGTTCGCTGGAATAATTTTCAAATTTAATGTTTATATAACAACATGGAAAACTTTTAGATAATTTCTCTTTGAAAACATGTTTTATCGTATTGTTTGTGAGATAAATTTTAAATTAAAATTTTCAAATTTTGTGAATTGAATTTTTAATAATGGGTTAAATATTTGGAATAATAATAATTTGTTTTTTATAATAAATCTACCTTAATTTTTTACAATAATGATTAGTAAAAAAATGTAAAATTAATTACCATGATTAATGTTAAAATGAGGAACTGTGTGCTACATGAGATTATGTTAATATCATTTTTTTCACAAAAAATATTATGTTTATTTGATAAATTCTAATTAATATTAATAATAATTTGGTATAAATTATCTCACATTGGAGCTTCTAGTTGGGAGGAAGCCATTTGATAGCTCAAGGGTATGATCCGAGAAATCATTAGTCTATTGGGAGACACCCCAGCTTCATGAAAATGATGCATTGGCTATGATGGTGGATCCAAAACTTTAGGGATTACAATCTGTGAAGTATTTGTCGATATTTGAAGATGTGATTGCTCTGTGTGTCTATTTGGAACCAAAATTTCAGCCACCGATGTTAGAGGTAGTGCAGGATTTGGTTAGGCTAGTGCAACAAAAAAATATGATCCAGAAGATGGTGGGGAATGATAAATGAATGATTGATCATGGGGAGATATTTAATGATTTAATAAAGATATTACAACCCTTGGGAGGGTGGTGAAGGAAGGATCATTTCGGGTGATTCATGGAGAGGGCTGCTGGTTAGTTTTGGGAGTTAAATTTGGAAGTCTAATGTACTTGTATTTAAGAGAATGGATGTAGGTTGGGTTGGAAGGAGGAGTAAGAAATCTCTCAAACATGTATTTGTGAGAAACAATTTGTCATCACTATTCTAAAAAAACTTGGTTAAAAAACTAGTACCTGTGATGAAAGTTAAAATGGTAAAAGTGAGTAAAACTTACAATATAATTAAGAAAATGTATAAAACATTTGGTTTTATTGTGATAAATGTTTTTATCAAAAATATCATCCCTTTCCAAAAAATAATTATCAATTTTTTTAGCCACATTTGGTTATAGTTACCTTTCATTATTGAATAGTTTTTGGATATTTACCAAAAATGTCACTCCTCCTGGATTATCACTCACTCGCCTCACTTCTTCACAACTATGAAGCCCATTCTATTGACGAAACCCTAAAAATTTAACTTCCTAAATTCCTTTTTCTCATCCAAAAAAGTTTTTTTGTTATAAATTCAACATAGGATGTATTTTTGGGAAAACCTATTGAGGTTACCCAAAGAAGAGGTAACACTCGTCAATGAGAATTTTTATTTTTTTCTACACCCGCCTAATTCAATTATTATTAAAACATAATGATATAATATCAAAAAATTCATCCACATTATGAAATTTTTTAGGTTAAGGTAATGACCTAAATACATCTCCTCTTCCATCAAATGGGTATGAAATCATTATTTGTCTGTATGGTGAACTACAGACTCAAGAAGTGACGTCATTCATTTTTCCATTACCACCTATCAGTGTTGGGTATGATGATGAATATACACTATATATTTTATATTTAATATAGTATTATTCAAATGTAGTTATTATATCAAATATAATTTTATAATTTCAATTATTTATTGGATATTATAATGTCGCTCGTGTGTATGGCGTACTGCCACCTAGCGAAGCAATGTGACTCGTTTTTTAATAAATTTTTTTATGGAAGGTAGTAAGGATAAATTTAAAGAATATATGTTATATAAATAAAATAATTATTATAGAAATCAAATAATTATTATTCTGAAGAGATAATATATATTTTACATTTTTACCTTTTCACTTGCTGAAAGATGATAACATCGCTCGCATGGACTACCGCATGTATTAGATGATGTGACTCTCATTTTCATCACCACACCACATGGATGATATTTATAATTATTATTTAACAAAATAATATGCAATATATGGTATTATTTTCAATTTAAAAATATAAAATTTTACTTACCTATTTTCATTAATGACCACTGAAAAATTGAAGCTTTACTCATGTGTACGTACGACATATAATACCCATGATTATAACATGGTTCATTTTTATAACTATTTTTATTCATAGGTTTTAAATGTATAACCGATTAATAAATATGATAATTATTTCATTATTATTACTATGGATTTGATTTAACCATGATTATTTTAAGATGTCCGAAAATGAAAAATGAGGACATACATGAAAAACAAAGCGATTATTCCACGAAACATGAGTTTAACAAGTATTTTTTAATAAATGGGTAAAAATTATATAATTAAATAATATATGTTATGAAATATTTTTTTTAATATTATATAATAGATGTATATTCGATATATATTTATTATAAATGAGATTAGGTTGAGATTTAAGTTAATTTATTTTTATCTCACTATACTTCTATGAGACACATGCCATATTCACCACCCATTTCATTTATGTGGTGTATATACTATATTTGAATTCTTTTTATTATTATTCTCCTAAAAATTATTCTTATTTACGTATTTATTTTAGGATCCATCTTTCATGGGTTTCATAGTACAAAACATAAAAATATGGTAAGTGATTTTTATCTCAATTTTCCTTCTTAGAGTCGTATGTTATGTTTTGATCCTATATTCTTTTAAAAAATTTATATATATACCCTTTGAAATATAATATCATGAATATATTTATACTAATTATATTTTTTAAAAATTAATTATATTAATTCATGGGGATTACATTTCAATTTTACCAAAGTGGTAAGTCTTTATGTTACAATATCATTGTTTATTAGGAGTGTTTGTGATTATGTTTTCAATAACAAAATATTATGATCCATATCTCAAAATACTCATTAATTTCATTATATTATGTTTATTTGATGATAATATATGTTTCCCTTAATTTTCCACTCTCTATATAACCAAGAGTTCAAAATTTTATTTTTAACAAAATTTACTTTATTTCTATTTTCAGTCAAAAACACATTTTCTACTAAATCATAATCTATAAAAATTCTTTCAAAAATGTTTCTACAGTTTTTATAATATTTGACAAATTCATTTTTACTCATATTTTAATTTTTACAATTTTTTTTAAGGAGTCTTCAAGGCATTTTCTAAAAAATGTTCATTTTTCTTTTACATAAAATGTGAAGAGAATTTTCGTTTCCAACATTCCCAATAAGAACAGTATTTCCCACTATCATTATCATTAAATGGTTTAAGGATTCACATAAATATTTTCATAGATATTTTAAAATAAAATTCCTTCCCTAAAATTTGGGAAATTTTTATATTTTATATATATTATTTCAATGAAAAAATAATTTTCAAAATGTTTTATTTTTTAAAATGTGTTTTTCAAAGAAAATAAATTTTCCACAATAAATGTTTTAAATTATTTTTGAATACTACTTCATATGTTTTTAATGTTACATTCAATGAAAACTATTTCCAAAATATTTTTTGTTTGAAATGGTGATTTTTAAATAGAATTTATCTTTTTCAAGAAATGTTCCAAGTGATTTAAATTTCATAATTATTTCTATCTAAGATGAAATACATTGATATAAATTATACTTTACTGCGAATGGGAACCCAAGATACCGTACTAGTTATTTATCTGGAAGGATTAGGATGATATGATATTTTTGAAAGTAGTTTCTATTCAACAGGTTATACCATTAAAAAATGTATATGAATCTAGTTTTTATTCCATGAGTTATAACATGAAATAAATCTCATGAAACCATATTCTTTTTGTGGGTTATTCTAATGTGAAATGATGAAATGAGTATGGAACATATCTCTCTTCCATATGTTAGGATGTGATGAAATGTTTATGATACCCATTTCATTTCATGGCTTATGATATGATTAATGTTTTATGACCATGTAGTAGGAATTAATATAGTTTTAATTATAAGATGGGTGAGGCCTATATCTTTCTCCAATGCATTAGGTAAAGAATTATATATCATGAGATGACAATGGGAAGCAATTAGATGGGTTCGATCCACTATACGAAACAAGTGTTTCTTGATCCACTATGGGAAATAGGACTATCGTTGTTTACTATGGGAGATAGGTTTGTCTAGATCCACTATGGGAAATATGCGTGTACTAATCCACAACGGGAAATAGGTTATGAGTCTGGATCTACTATATAGATGGTATGGGTGTTTAACCTTGAAATATGAAATGGTTTTCAATATTTATGTTGGTTACACATATTTATGACCTGATATTATGGTTTATGATTAATTTATAGTGATTTATCATCCTTATGGGCCATGTTTTTAGATAAGATATATTTTATTCCATTAATCTTGTATATAATCTATGACAGATTGGGTTTGAATTTAGTAAGTTATGTTCATGATAACATATAATTATTCTTATGTTATGGTTAATATGATCATATATTTATATCTCTTATTCTTACTCATGTTTATCATCAAATCTCACCCTTTCTAATGTTTCCTTTCTCCAGTTACGAAGAATGGTTTAGGTAGGGTATGTCTAAGAAGAGTACTTTGTGAGAAGATATTTATGTGATATGTTGAATATCTTTCACAAAATTAGAATATAGTGTACCTAGTAACCAAGGACACTAAACAGTTATGGTTTTCAATAATGTTTTTGTTTTATTTATTGAATAATAATCTATAAATAAGTAACATCTATGTATGAAAAGTCAGGGTCAGTATTTCAAAACTTCTTAGGAAAGCGAGTGTAAATTCTCATGCCTCTTGAATTTTTAACTAACACATGATTCATACTATATGTGAATTAGTTTTTTTTTTGAATTGCCTCATTTTTATTCTCAAATTTTATTCCTTCCTCCCATGGGATCCTCCAAAACTCTTCACTTCCCTATTCTCCACCATTGTCACACCTAAATGATTTTGTTTCATTTATCCACATTCATGAACATGGATCCCCATTATATGAAGGTTTTAAATACCTCATAATTTTACTTAAAAAAGTACTGCAACAGCTTAATTATCACATCATCAATGAGGGGAAAAAAGTAAAATAACCCTTTAGTGAGAATGAACAGGTAGTGGCGCTACATATCTCTATATAAACTAGCACTAAATTTAGATCCTTTTGAATATGAACATCTATTTAGAAGGAAAAATTCCTATAATTTCAATAATTAATTCATCATATCTTATGTACTCTAGGATTAAATATTTATCATTCTTCTATAATATTGGATTTTTATCACTTTCATAGTCATGTGACTCAGAAAATAGTGATTTTTTTTATGAAAGCTACAAAATTGAATTGAACCATTGAAAAAAAAGATAATGTAAAAGGGTATATCCTTCACTTATTTTACCCACCACCATATAACCATATATAATTTTTCATGATATATGAGAATGGTTTGTATAAAACCCCTCATAATGATGTAGTCCCACCAAAATTAAGTTTTCTTTTTCTTGATATGTGATGAAATCTTCGCAACTCTATAAATATTTCATCATTTGTTTGGAAAAAATAATAATCCTTGTCAAAAACCTAGAGATATCCACTATAAAGAAGATTTAACTTTCTATATATTTTTTATGAATAAATCCATATACTTCTTCTCATAGAAATAGAGTGAAAATAAGTTCCAAAGTAAACAATCCAAAACTAATATACGGGAGACACTAAGTACTAGACCTCTTGTAAATTCTGACATAGGACTTTCATATTAACTATAAAAAGAATATAATCAATAATTCAATATTAATTAATTGTAATTTTAATATAGATGGAATTTTTTCCCATAATTCCAACACAAGGGAAAAAATTCCACTGAGCTAGTATAGTTCAAAGGTATTCTTACATTCCCATTCCTATGAATTTTTCACATTATGAAACACACCCATCTATACAAAATATTTTTTTAATAGATGTTTGAATCTCTTTATAATGAAATTCATCATACAAAATCAGATACCTAACTTATGAAAACCCCAAATTTATCTTAACTCTATTTTTACTCACTACAATAACCATAATATCACATGATTTTGTGAATGTTGAATGTATCAATAGTTCCCATTATGGAAAAAACTCATATTAATGGATTCTAAATTGTATTTAATGAAATTAATGTCATTGTTGTGACTAAAATCTGGGTTCCCTTTTTATATTCTCATGTTGAATAACCTTTAAAATAGGAACATGTTTTTCATAACTATCAAATTCTCATACATATCATATATTAATTTCATAAATTCTAATGTTCTCTTCACCTCATGGATGTTTTTAAGAACATTTTGGGCTCATTAAATTTGGATAATTGTAAGTAACCTATGATCTAGACATTCCAATTCCTCCATTTCTATCACATTTTCCTCAGTAATAGTTACTAGAAAATCATGATCCTTTTAGAGTAGACAATACTCTATATGTATATGCCACAATTAGATATTAATTCCATAAATATTATTTAATGAAAAATTACACTCCAACAATGACAGAGAATATTTGAATAAGTGAACTCCCACTAAATTATATAATATGTAATAGGGATTATGAACTATCTACCATAATTATCATACAAGACTAAGGGTGAAATGATACTCATGATCCTACCAATGAAACACCTAATATATGGGTTTTTTATCTTAAAAACTACAACAAAATATTTGATACCATTTTTTGAGTCTATAAACCTTATGAAAACATGAAATTATACTCCATAGATGACTAGAAAGAAACAAAGTATGAAAATAAATCATTACTGATGAAGTATCAAAACATAGATTTCTTGATACCCCTACATCTCCACACCAAAATTGACCTTCAAAAAATATATATATAACATCTAAAAAAAGATAAAAAAAGGAAATAAACAATGTAACATTAAAAATGTATGTATTACATAAGGTTCAGACGAAGTCCTAATACATGAGATAAATACTGCAATTAGTTTTTTTAATTAATTTTATGATGATTACAAATCAATAAAACAAGTCATAAAAAATGACTCTACCATATAAATATCGTACATTCCAGATAGTGAAACTATAAAACATATATTCAAATAATCATAGAGAGAAAGGCTACCTATATCTATAATTTATGAGAATCCATATTCTTGATTAAATAATCCCTCTACATTCACTTCCATTTTTTGTGTTCAGTGCACACTTATAAAAATTTCATAGATTAATTCTTTTTTAACATTATAAAGACCATTTTGTATTCAAAATTCTAAAAACATTCTTTTAAAATACCATGCATATCCTCCTGATAGATTATTATGTATCCATAATAAAAATTCATTCAATTCCTTTTCATCTCTACACTTCAACTTCCCATTAGTTACTTTTAAATGGGAACAAGATCTTTTCTATTTTGTAAGGAATCAATAATAGTAATGAAAAATCTCTAAAATGAGAAAAAAACATTAAAATGTTTATTAATGAATCATTTCTATTAATCAGGAGACCCTATTATAATACCAATAAAGAAAAATAATGTTAAATATACTAGGAAGAACTATTCACCACAATGTTTTTAAAAGACTGAAATAAAAAAAAAGTTCATATACCTGGATTTATAGATATTAATGTATCTTAACACATCCTAATCCAAATTATTATCATAATAAAGTAACCTAATAAAGAACAGAATTTTATAATCACAATTACGAGAAAAATCACACAAAATTTCTCAAGATAACAAAATATTCACCAAGTAGAATAATTTGGAAAAAAATAATCAAAAATAACATATATTCACCTCATTCTATCCTCATATAAATATTTTGAGAAACAAACATTTTAAATTGAAATATTTCTCCATGATCTAGTGAAACAATATTTTAATCCATATAACTCAATATGAAAATTAATAAAATGATAAGTGTAGTTAAATAACGATTAAATTAAAGATATTACTCTAGATATGGTGAATAAATAAGTATATATTAAGCTTCACTGGACCAAAAATAAATGGGGAGGAGAGGTAAAGGTTTCATAACTTATAATACAATAGAAATAAGAAAATATAAAGTGTGAGAGAGAAAATTTGATTTTAAAACTCTAAGACTCAACTTCAATTTTAGATATGTGGTTAACTAACTAATTCACTAATCATATATATTTTTAGAATGGAATAAATTATTAATTATCCCCTATCACATGGTTTGGAAAGTTTTTCACAAAACTATAAAACATCATAAAAGCTCCAATTTCTATTATTTTATCTTTTAACATGACCTGATACCCCTTACTTCAAAAGGAATCCACTAAGGTTATTTTTTATCCTCACTACCCTCCACAATCCATCATAATGACCATACATCTTTCATTCACTCAATATAAAAAATTTAACAAAATAAATAAATAAAAACCACATGTACATAAGTTTAAAAATGACTATTAATTAAATTTAAAAAATCATAGGCATTATAAAAACATTATCCTATGACATCCTCTAATCACAACGTGAGTTTAGGATAGTTATATTGGATGATAATTTATAAAAACAATAATAACATTTAAATTTATAAAATAAAATCTTCAATCCTATAATTTAGATAATGACTCGTGATCTTAATGGAATTTAACATTGCATTGTAGACACATAACAATGGTTTATAAAGTCCCTTCATAGAAGATAAATTATGACTACCATATTCATAATTAATTGATTAGATAAAAACTTGTTATCCAAGGTCCTTAAACTTGTTCTTTAATTTTCAAATATTCACTAAATCCATGTAACAAGGTGGAGTAGATGTCTACTTTTCCCTTAACACTAATTTGTTGGTAGACTTGTCCTCTTTATCACAAAAAAAACTATAAGAAAACCATGAGAAATTCATTGGTCAAAATACATTAACATAAGAAAATAATTATTCCTTAACTCTATATATACTCAAAGTACAATATTAGATGTAAAATAAGTGATAAAAATTTTCTTTAGCACATCTTTCCATTTTCTGTTTTCCTTGAAAATCCAATTCTCCCAAGAACATATATTTTACGCCAACACAAGATTAAAAATAAACTCACCTCTAGTATAAATTGATATATGGATAAAATTTATTCAATTAATCAAACAGTAATACAAATTAAAAAAATATTGATATACAAAATGAGAAGTCTAATAAATTTCAATAATTTCATAATATAATAGTACATTTAGTATGCATCATTACCAAATCCTTCCTAATTCCCAAATGAGCTTCCACTCTTAATAACTTGGTTAAAAAATTAATATTGAAACCCAAATAAATAAATAATAATACATTGATAAAATATAAAAAATAATCCCATTAAAAAATATGTAACAATAAATATCACTAAAATGATAACTCTGGCTGTCAACAAACCCTTAACATTGGTTAGTGTAATCAATTCCAAATAAAATATGTGTCTAGAATCCTTATTCTGTCCATAACTCTTATATAAATTACTAGGATATGGATCCCCTAAGTTTGGTGTCCTAGATTACACAATTATATAATGTCTCAATATCATTATGATGATACCCAAATTTTACTCTAATTTAGAGAAATTTATTTTTTTGAATCGTGAGTCTGAATTGATTCTTGACCACAACAAGCCTCCAGTATAGTCTATCTAAATCATGTGAGTTTCTTTATATTTTAAAAAACTGGAACTCATTTATCTTTTTATTCACATATTATTCATATTTATTATTTTCTATATTAATAATACTAAAATATATCTCTCCCTTCAGGTAGAGGAAGAGAAAAATTTATGATTTGTATTTCCTATCACCAACTATATTGGTACATATCATTTTCTAGCCTATTTTATATATTATGAGTTTAACATCTAGAAATTATAAAAGATGTAAACATTATTTTTTCCATGATTATAATTAACCACATAATTATGGGATAGTGATTTTCAAATTAAAATTTAATTGTCACTGAAAAAGTGTGGTGAGTTTTGATTTACATTTTTGGACTGAGTTTTGGGGGATAAACCATTGATCAATAGAACTTTTATTGTAGTTTTTAAGGTATGGATGAGTGTAGGGTCCTAAAAACTTCTCAAAGGGTAGTAAATTCTCCCCCAAGAACTTTGTAGAAGGAAGAAAACATTCCTATAAGCCCCAAAAGGTAAATGGATGAAAATTGAATTGCAAATTTGATAAGAAATAAATTTTATTTCAAGATTTTTAGTGACCTGAAAACCATCACTAATAAAGGTTCATGAAGTGCATAAACCATGAACCATCGGTATGCAGAAGGACCTGCGAGGCGCTATCCCACAGGGTGATGGTCAGAAAACCCAAAATGATGTGGACCGCGTTGTTTGTGGAATCAAGTAGAGAAATTCCTTCTACATACCATCCTATGAACTCAACATTTCTCAAATGAAGCAAGATAACAAGGTTCTATGAACCACGACTTGCACACTGTAGTCTCCACAAACCCTGATTGGATGGGTCTTCCATGGGTTGAGATATGTCTTCATGGGCTTCCCCAAATGATTTTGTATACCCACAAATAAGATTTTCCCAGTGCTCTATAAAACGATCACGTATGGAATTGAAGTAGATTGGATGAAGAAAGAGTGGAGATAGGTGGAAGAGAACACAAATGAGACCTAGAGGCTCGAAAAATGAATTTGGATATGGGGAATATTTCAACTTTGATTTCGAATCCAGGATGAAATACGAATAACAAACCACTTTTCCGTTGGTATAACTATCCACAAACCATAAAAAAGAAAGAAATTAATCAAAATCAGTGAGCCACAAAAAAAATTCATTCCATAACCAACCACAAATTACTCATGGATAAACTCTTCATGAACCACAGGTTCTAGGACCATCCTACAATACGGCGCTCCGCATAGTGCATCGCTATGCAGATTGAACAATGCACCTTATAATACGTCAGTATGCAGATGGAACCCAGAGCAGCATGGGTAACCACATCCAGTACCTCCTACCACATTAGTATGTGGTGGTCCATACCCATGATTGTGTACTTACTCTATACGTGGATGACCCCTCTACCCGTATATCATTATGCTACACGGGGCTACCGCCATCCCACATGGGAAAACAGTACACTGAATGGGGTGTCTTCGAGCATCCTTCCCTCCAGTTCCAATTATTCCCCTCCATTACTGTACAGTCCTCCACAGCTCCTCTACGAACTAGTCCACCAGAATCAGGACTATGCCTCCTCCAAAGACACCTGACTCATATGGTTAGATCATCGTGGGCATTAGCCTACCTTTCTGAGTCTACATATAAAAGGTAAGAGGAGTCACAAAGGTTTTTACCATATTCCTTAGGACCCCCAGAATGTCTCTATGTATACATTTCAATGGTAACCTAGAGTACCACCAAGGGATACTGATGTGAATCTACCCTTTCAAGGGATTAAGGATGACAAATTTATTTTCCATTCAACACGGAATGATTACCAGTCGAAGGAAGCATGCTCACTTTTCTTTTTGATGAGAGGTGGCATTCCTCCCCTTTTTCAAAAAACATTTTGTGTTACCCCCCTTTAGTAAGTACCAAGTATTTTAGTTAGGACCCAATAAATATCACTTTAATTTCACATTGAAGGGTTCAATACTCTGCACTCTAACCCACTATTGCCTCAACTTCATCCACTGTAGGCCCGACCTCTTTCATTAGTAGAAGAGAAGATGTGTTGTTTGTTGAATCTATCACATCCTCTTGTTTCTCACACCAATTGTGACTCATGTGGGATTAATTAATATTGAGGATCACCACATCCACATAATCAAATTTTCTCTTGAACTACGAGAACTGTAATTTATATTCAAACCATGATATGTAAGATGCATGCTTGAAGGTCTGAGCTCATGGGGTGACCTTCTAAAAGGGTTCATCCAATCCTACCCTCCCAAATGGGAAGCTTCCATGCATAAGGCCCACCCAAAATGATCTATTAGAACTCTAATTCCAAATATAACATTGATAAAATGGAATCCTTTTTCTAGGCTTGAGCATCGTATCATTTCATCCATGAAATGAGAAATCACACCCCTTAAACTTGGTAGCTTCCATGTGTAAGCCCCACCCAAACGATCTATCAGAACTGTGATTTTTATTCAAATTAGGATACCTAGGACGCCTACTTGAAGGCCAGAGTTCAAAGGGGTTTCTTTTCAAAAAGGGTTCACCCAATCATTCCCTTGAAAAATGGGCCTCCCCCATGTATAAAATCCAAGATAACCGAACTATGTGGGCTCTGATTCCTCTCACGAGGATAAGTAGGAAGCCCATATTATGGGTACAACCCCAAAATCAAACCATCTTCTGCCACTCCTATTTGAAAATATACTCTAGAGCACCTCATTAAGTTTTTTAAGTCAGCATTTCCTCTGTATCATCAAATCCATATACATCCATAATGATCTTGCAACTCAGGGCTAGCTCGCAGATACACACTTCAGGAATGGACCGAGGAATCACGAACATATGAACATGGGTTAAATCTATAAGAGATTCATATAGTAGTAAATAACCCCCCCCCCCAAAGGGTGTGATGAGACCAACCTCACATCCTCTCGTCCAATGGTGTCCTGATGTATCGTTGGAAAAATTGTCATCCAATGAGTGCCTGACTTTGGAAAGCAGGTTTATGAATCATGGATACCAAGGCCTTTGGGTGTTTCTTACTCCATGAATAAAATCATTGGATTCTATCCAAGGACATCATACCTAGCATAGGCCAATTGTGCAGACATGTAACCACCTTCACAATCATCCTCCGGGATCATGAAAATGCATCACCTCATTAATAACATAGAAAGAGGGATACACTGTCTAATCTCGGTGCGATATTTTATCCCTATCAATATGAAGTGCGACAGGAATCAGGTCGATTTATTTTAAACCCGACTTGATTCCTCCACCAAGGTGAAGGTTTATCCCACTCAAGACCCTTTACCTCACAAAAAAAGGAAGGGTTCTAAGATGAATAAGAAAATATGAATATGATCAGGAGATGCTACATTGACAAGTTTTTTTTGTCTATATATGTCATATATATATATATATCATCTTTCCACAGGGTAACCTTTTATCCAAATGCAAACCTTACAACCAATACATACACACACCTCAGCATTCCCATAGGCAGTTGGGGCCCCAATGAAGAGAATGACCCCCTCTCCAACCCAGTGTCTTCAAATATGGGTATGTAACATGATGATTATAGAGTGCCTCCAAAATGGTACTCTCTCCACAGTGGAGGTTGTACGACAAGCCATATAATCTATAAAATCTATCCAACCACCTCCTCAGCTACGGTCAACACCCCAACACAAGGCGTCCCCTGTGGTCATATCAAACCATTTCTGAGCCTGTCCTTGGAGCGTGGTAAGAAATACCTACCTTATCTTAGAGAGGTAGATGAAGTCGATATTGATGACTTCATCCCAGCTGCACAGGGGTCCTAATCACGGGCCGCTATCAGAGAGCTTTACTACTAACACAAGGCAACCAGGTATCCTCATATTGAAGTGGATTTTATGCTGAGGAAACCTTCTGAAGTCCAAAGGACACAGGCCCCTTGGGGATTCCGCTGAGGGCGAAAAACATAGATTCAGTAATAGGCTATCACCCTGATTCTTGAGGAGGAACTCCAATGTACAAACTTGGTGAAATTAAATGAGAAATCATACAAATCTACACCTCTACTCAATCCCACCATGGAAGTATGGTGGTGCAATAAGAGCATGTGCATATTTTGTCCATTGATCGCCTGTACCTCTGGGCAAACAGAGTGGAAAATTATGGGCAGATAAAAATATATGCCAATGTGCAAGGAGACCATCATCGAATTAGAACGACAACTAGATATATGGAGACACAAATAACTACTGGTGCATATAAATCCCTCCATCCAAATAGGGAGGCTAGAAAATATGAGCAGAGTCGAATTCCTGTAGATGTATAAAAATACTGTGAGACAAATACAGTGGAAAGAGAGCAGTTGAAAATACCCAATCATAAATATGAATCCCACCAGTAAAATATAATGGCAACTGCATAATAAAATTGGTGGTAGAACCATTCCTCTATCCCATCATTGGATGACTTCTTGTATCCACTAGCAACCTCTGGAGGACCGAAGTAGGAACAAACTTCTAATCCGACATCGAAATGGGCCTTCATATGCATTACATCCAATGATGTATCTCTGCACATCTTGGAAATGATAGAAGATCAGACATCGATTATATAACATATCCTCCAAACATTTCAAGATATCATTTCATTAGTGGAAAAGGTGTGGAACTAGGCCCATGACCCAGTTTCCTCAAATGGAATGCCTTACTCACAAAGTTGTTTAGTCACTCCAGAGTAGTTATGCACCCCTAATTTATTCTAGGAGGGTCAATGACAATTTCTTGTGAAAAATGGACAATATGATTGGTAAAAAATACTGATTCTAACTAGGGGATGTCTGTCGAATGTGTTGGCTTTTCCAGACTAGGAATATATCACTTCCAAAACACAAGATGCCTGATGGTGTATCCTTGGGGCATCATGGGAACCGAAAAAATAGGGACCCGTATATGAAGGTCATTAGAAATAGCATAAGACCACAGTTACCTACAAGAGAGCATCCAATGGTGAAATATTCCAAAGCAAATTGGAAAAAGAAAAGAAAATACATGATCCCGCTCAACTAGATGTTGGAGTTCTTATTTTCCTTAAGAATATATCAATAAAGGATCAATACCCTGTCAACCCATTACCAAATTATGGAAGTGGTTTTCATAGTTGCGAATTCTCTCCCCACAATGTTTCTACCAGCAGCTCTGAAGTCCCTCCTTAGAGCACACAAGGGGGCTTACAATATGGGTCAGAAATGATTGATTACGAGTGCCAATATTCTGATGCGTGTCAGGGAAACCCTCCACAAGACAAGAATATTGGACAATGATAAGTCCCTCCCATTGTTATCACCTACCCTAATGGTCCTCCCCAGGTTATACACTACAGATATGCTTCTCCTTATAGATGGAAGTCAAATCATAATGGATGTCCTCCCCATGATGACAACCACTACGAAGGTCCTCCCTACAATGGTAGTTGTTGCGATGTTCCTCCCTATAGAAACATAAACCAATGAGAAGTTCCTCCTCTCATTGAAGTACGTCATGAAGACACTCTTTAGGATGTACAGTACAAATATTTTCCCTACAGAAAGATATCAAGTTGTGATAGTAGTACTCAAAATCATAACAGTGATTGAGAATGTCCTCCCCACAGTGACATCATGCATCAAGAAGGTCCTCCTCCAACATTCACCTACCCTAAAATTCCTACCCAAGTCATACAATTTAATGTAATTCACCGATGTTGGGGGTTAAGTTCCAATGGTAGCCCTTACCATTGTAGATGTGATATGGAAGGCCCTCCCCGTAAAAAAAATTCACACTAGCAAGAAGGTCATCCCCTTGCTGGGAAAAATGTGAGCAAGACCTCCAACACTAAGACACTCAAAAAAAATGGACGTAGACATGTTAGACACCCTATCTATGACTAGTGATATACTTTCTCAACCAGAGGATGGTTTGAGGCCACGCTTATATTCTGAAACACCCCCGCACCACTCATATATCGATGAGGCTCTGACCAGCCCTGCTGCTTGGAAGGAAATCATTAAGAAGCAGTAAATATGGGCATATCAAGTATAGGATTCTTCAGAACAACAATAATAGGATATGTTTCTTTTGAGAAGATATTTATCAAAGGATTATATTTCAGTAATATATTGGCCTAGGACCACTTTTTTATTTGATATTACAAGGGAGTTGTCTGAGGAATGTATGCATAACATTCACTTCAATATCTGGATGAATCTTCATGAGATAAAAGATAAGTTCCTACCCGATGAAGTTTATATAGACCGTGTAAATATATTAGGAGAGAATATCCATATAATTTTCTTAGAAACACTCCTGTATTCACAGAAACCAAAATAAAAAAGGCGAATGAAAAACCTCAAACTGGACTACCTCCACACATTTCTCAAGTTGTGTTGCCTCATCAGTGACTCCCCATATGGAGTTCATATTTAGGGATAGAGAGAACCTGGAGCTCTACACTGCACCCTACATCTCTTCTAGAATACATCATTAGAAATGACATCTTTCAATGTCATTACCCAAAGAAATCAATCAAAATAAATCCCTGCACCAGATAGGTGGAACACTCAAAAAAATCAGCCAGAATTAAGTCTCTATAGCATCATTCCCAATGAGATCAAGCCATCGATAATCTTCTGAGCCAGGAAACTGAGAACATTCTGTCAGCTTCCCACTTAAGGGAAACCAAACAACAAGAAATTATCATATCCTTGAATGTAAATAAATCATGTCGAAACCTAGATCCATATCAAGATCACACCCATGGGGGTGGGAATGAAATCAAGAAGGTGGAAATAGTGGAATCTACCATCACAATACACAAATATCCCCATAATACCAACAAATCTTTTCCATAGTGCATAAATGAAATAATGGGAGTGGTTGCAACCCACATGGATGGGGGAATTTTCACCTCAAATTCCCACACAGTAGATGTATGTATTCTCCCATATAGTAGTAATGATGAGCAGAGAATTTAACCATTATACCCCATCTTGTGGTTCATACCCTTCGAAATGAAGGAATTCTATGAGGTCATATCAGGAATCCATTCGGGTTGATATTCTCCATGAAATTCAAAGGATTCCAAAAAATTGAAGGAGAAAGTCTAACAAAGGATGCACGAATCTCTCTTACTATTCGGCATCAGGTACACTGCCCCCAATGTTGTATGCATCAGTGAACATGGTGAACGTTAGTCCCACAGATCTCATAAGAAATAATACAAATGGATAGGATAAAAGAGAAGATGGTTCCCTCTCGAAGGCATCCCACACTGAGATTGATGGTGTGAATACATGAAATGAGAAATCTGCACTAAATTTGAGTGCACCATCAGCAAACCCATTACTACCCCCTCACGAATCCCCAACAAAGAGAAGAATAAATCCTAGGTCATCTATGACCCACGTCACCCCCCTGAGAATGTGTCCCTCACACTGAACGAACGATACACCAAGGAGGAGGATGAATTGAAAGATCTCAGGTGAATCAATTTTCAACTGTGTCAAGGGATCATTCTTTCCAAATGTGTTTCTCAAGAGGAACGTCAACAGGTACACCCAGAAGAGGTACCCCACCACAGACGCTCATCTCAGTAAATGAAACTAATCTCTAATGACCTTCCACTCTAGCACCGAGACCATCAATATATTGGATTTTATCCCCAAAAGGACATCGAGACTTCCCTCCACTGGGAAATCAGCGAGTGACCTAAAAAGGACACCCTCAGATGGGTATTTTTCCAAATTCCAGCAGCACTGGTATGTCTAGCTTTCCCCCTACTACACCCAACCGAACATAATTCTATCAGGATATGTATCAAGGGATCTTTAATATCTTAGAGAAATTAAGTTCCTGGCTAGACGCCATCTAAGAGAGGTTCACTCCGATACGACTAGTGTGTAAGAATTACCCCAATTAGGTGAGCAACATTCCACCGCCGTCAAATTTCGAGAACCCCATATTACTAATGTTAAATAGTTCGGGGGACCTAGAAAAACATCTAATGCACTCTACATCTTACTGTGACCCCATGATGTGCACCCTAGAGCAATTAGAAGTATAAAAACATAGGTGTTTCATGAAAAATATACAGGTTTCACCCTTTGTGGGGTATAATAGCTTTCCATATAACTCAATCACAGTCTAGGAAGACCTTTGATGACAGTTTATCTTCTAGTTCAGTTTGAAATTTTCTAAGAACACAGTCAGTGATCTCATGAACTGCATGTTGCAAGAGAATGAAAGAGTTTTAGATTTCATCTCCAAATGGATATTCCATACTTACTCCCTGAACCTTCTGCTCCCTCAGGATAGAATGATCACTACGTGCATCTATAATCTCCATGATGAAGTGGGGACACCACTCATCCCAGTGATGTACACAAGTGGGTTATGAGATTTCCCCAACATTTCCCAGAGGATATAAGACTCCTTGAAGTGGACATATATGAAGACCCAAGTGGCCCCATCAGCCTTGGGGAAGAGGATGAGAAAATCTGAAGCGTCTTCTGTCACGCTTAAGCCACCCCCAGTACCAGCTCCAGTTGTTAAGCCTCCAACAAACCATTCATGACATCCACTGGATGGAAACAACTACCCCACCTCAATTAGATGAGTGAAGGGGTGCTAAAAGAGATCATTTCTAGGAATGAAGAAATAAATACAACTCATTCTAAGATGACCATGTTCGTGGATACATTATAGCCTCCTTAAATTATAACTTGCTCCAGCTACCAGAGCCAAAGTGACTTGATGGAGTGGGTGTCAATGATTTTAAAAATTATTTTCTCTACCACTAGATACTGGGACACACCATCCAAGAGTGATTAATCTTAAAATATCTCATGAAAAAAGGTGGATTGCAGATATTTCATGTTGTGTTCACTACAAGAACAAGTGGCATATGTCTCCACCTTATACCCAAGAGAGGAAACAGAATGAAAAACAGTCATCTGAAAAAAGGAAAAAAAATTAGATAGTTAGATGACTCAGAAAATAGTAAACTGAGATCATAGAATCTTCTAGGCATAGCTGAAGAAACCAACCATTACCCTAATAGTTCCTGATGTAAAAAAACCATCTTTTTTATCCTCACAATCATCTGGGGGCCAGAATGGGAGAAAGCAAGAAAAATAAGGTGAGCCTACACCATATCTAAAACTGGTCTTAACACATTCAAAATTTATAGAAGATGGATTGAATGTATGAGCACCACCATGCTAAACAGGACAACAAGCACCACCCCATCAAATATATCAATCAGAAAAAGATATTTAGAAAGAATCATTGTCAGATCAATAATAGATCTTCAGCTCCATTAATGTCAATCACTTAATAAAACCCTTCTATGATGGGTATTATGTCCACAAAACCGAATTTTCCCTATCCAACCAGAGAGCCAGAGGAGGAGGCTGTATTGGTTGAGGGTTTCATGGAAGGAATAATCATGTCTGGAGTTAGATCCCCGACCAAACCTTAAATCAAACCATTAATGTTGTGGAAACATTTAGAAGGACCCTCCAGTATACACAACAAGAACCAAAGTGTTTACATTCCCCTACCAGAAGAAATCTAAGCCCAATCATCTTGGAGTATTTGTTAGAGGAAGAATAGATGTCTAATCAGCCAAGCGTACATGTAAACCAGTTTGAAAAAACTCGGAAAGAACAACAACACCATCTACTCTCATCACATAGGCTAAAACATTTACATCCAATTATGAATCTCCTAAAGCACTCATGAAAGAGCATCCCCAAGCCGGGAAGCTCTGACAATTAGAGAAAAATAGGATATTCTAAAGCAACTGCCCTCAGTACAGGAAAAGATATCAATCATGGATTCTTTTAGTCTGTTAGAAGACCTTTGGGAGGCACTCATCGAAGCCTAACTATCTCCCCAAAAATTTGAGGTCGGCATAGTAGCTACCGAAGGCTATCGGTTAAATACAATTCCCGAAAAATCCATGCAATCATCTCCTTCACACATTAGGATTAAGATGCCATCATTCAAGGAAAAATCAAACCCTTTTATGCTTCTGGAAAGATAAATGACATTGATGTTTAGAGATTTTTCATTGACAAATGCTATAGAGTCAACCTCCTCCCACTGGGAACACTTCATTGGTTGAGCTATGATAAGGATTGTCTGACACCCTACACCACAACTCTTCTAGGATATGAAAAAAGAGAGGAGAAGCATTTGGGATGAATCAAACATAAAATTTGGATTGGTTACCTCATGTATAATTCTGAGTTTCTGGTTATACGACAATGTACATCCTTCAACGTATTGTTGGAGAGGCCCTAGCTGCATCAACATGCCACAATCCCCTAATCATAACATCAGTGTGTCAAATATTGCAATAATTTATAAAAATAAACATTGCATGCTGATAAATACCCACTATAATACTATGAGTCAAATCACGTCGATTTAGGGTTCTATGAACCGAAAGAAAAGTATTCTTTGGCCAACGATAGTGATTGGATCACCGCCCCAAACTATCTACAAATGGCTCTTACTGATCCCCTTAAACATCTTGGGGAAGAGTATGTATTATCCATCAACCA
Organism: Viscum album; assembly: GCA_963277665.1. Lineage (NCBI taxonomy): Eukaryota > Viridiplantae > Streptophyta > Magnoliopsida > Santalales > Viscaceae > Viscum > Viscum album. The sequence continues at coordinate 413,444,645 of OY728130.1, forward strand.
AGTTGACTGTAGAAGTTCAAGATCAGATATGGAATCATACATCTACATGTTTTCTGTTATGGACACCAAGTCCAAGGATGTTGAAAAGTACACTAACCCTTGTGATAATAGGGAGGGCTCAAACAAAAATTCTCACAGCCTGTCCTTGTGGTCCCAAATAGTTCCTTCCTTACTCAAGGAAGAAGAATATGTCCTATCACTAAAATAAATCAAGGAAATTACATCCACTTAAAAAAAATCCCCACAGTAAGTTGGGGAAAAATGAGCTATTTAGTTTCCATAAATCAGAGTTTTGATTTCTCTCCCAACGCTGGAGAGTTCATCTCTTGAGTCATATATCCATCAGAAGAAGTAGAAGGTGATGAAGAGGATGAATTTGATGATGAAGAATAAGACCTCAAAGATTCCCCAACTTCATTTGAAAAAGGGAAATACACCCTGGTTGTTGAACTTAGGGAGATAAACCTAGGCTCCACAGACGACCCACAACCCTATCTGATTAGTGTAGTTATGCCTTTTGAGGAGCAAGAAGCATATACATCCTTCATAATGATGAATTGAGTTTTTTCCTAGAACTACACAAAAATTACAGACCTCAATCCTAAGGTCGCCACTCATCACCTGGGTCTTCCGGAAGACCATTGTGGCTACAAACAGGCTTCCAGAAGAATTCACCTGACACAGGTTTCCAAAATAAAGGCTGAATATTACATTCTAATCAAATATTTCTTCATATGGGAAGTCCAATATCTTATCTGGATGGAAAAAATAGTCCCTATAAAAAATAATAATGGTCATATTAGTGTCTAAATTGACTTCGGGGACCTCAATCGGCACTTCCAAAAAGATTATTTCCTGGTCCCGATCATAGAATTGCTGATTGATGCGACCATTAGATATGAGGCCCTCTATTTCATGGATGGTTATTCTAGATACAACTAGATCTGAATGGCCTGATAAGACATATAAGAAACTACTTTTAGGCCCCCCTAGATGATTCTTCTATAAGGTGATGCCATTTGGTTTGGAAAATCCCGGTTTTACATATGAGCATGCCATGTATCACATTTTAAAGCCCTTCCTTGGAAAATTAGTTGAGTGATACATTGATGATCTGTTAGTTAAATCAATACAAAACTCAAACCACCTAAAATATCATGATACTTTCTTAAATATATAGTGACAACATAGTCTAAATATGAATCCACTAAAGTGTGATTTTGGTGTCACCTATGGGAAATTCATTGGCCTCTTTGTACACCATCACAACATCAAATTTGACCATGAGAAGAAAAAAGACATCCTGTGAAAGCCTCCACCTAACAACCTCACATAGTTAAGGGGTCTCTAGGGGCACCGTTCCTACATAAAATGCTTTATATCCAACCTTCCAGGTGACTGTTTTCCTTTCAACAATTTGATGAATAATGGTGTCGCATACCGATGGGATTATGATTTTCAATAAGCATTTGATGATATCAAAATATATCTAAAAATCCCTAGAGTGTTGATACTTCCATTTGAAGGAAGACCACTCATCTTGTATATAGCCACTTTGGAATGCTCATTATTCACTTTACTCATACAGAAGAATGATGCCGGTAGTGAGAACAGTATTTATAACCTCAACTAAATAATGATCGATGCAGTTAATTGATATTCAAGAATATAAAAGAACTACCTATACCTAATCATTGTTGGTCATAAATTTAGGCATTACCTATAGCACCACGAGGTCCATCTGGTCTCCCACTACAACCCGCTCAAGTATATCCTCAAATGTCCTCTGCTAACTGGAAGCCTATCACAGTGGGTAGTCATCCTACAATATTTTGACATACAGTGCATCCACTGTAAAGCCATTGAAGGATAGAAATTAGAAAATTTCTTGGTAGAACACCCCTTGGAAGAAATGATCCCACTATATACTAAAATTTCTAATGAAGATGTATTCTCTATCCAAGATGACCCCCAGGAATGGGAAATGTACTTCGATGACACCTCCAGAAGCCCGATAGAGAAAAGGATGTGGTATCACATGATCAAAAAAGTAGGGATGGGAGTTATACACATATCTACAGAAAATTACATCTTTCCTTACTCCTTCATTATTTTAGAGGGGTTTGCAAATAATGAAGTCGAAAACCTGGCCCTCATTGTAATCCTAGAGCTGGAACATCATGTGAAAGAGAAATTCATGAAGGTAAAATCTGATTTAGAGAAGGTCATTAAGAAGGTAAATAATGACTATGCCATTATGAAAGAAGTATTGGTTCCTTTGATGAACCATGTTTGAGAGCGAGTTGTCGAATTCCCATAAAAACCAACACTAAATTATATCCCCCAGTCAGTGAATACTCAAGTTGATGCTTTGGAAAATGGAGCCAAAACCTTGGCTAATCCTTACCAGGATGAAACATTCATCCGCATTGACCATCTTCGAATGGTATTTTCATTTATTAAGAACAGTACAAATGAAATAGATGAGATTAACCATGTTCCTAAGCCTTATAGTCGCACCACCGTATAGATGAATCCCTTTGAAAATTACCTCTGTAAGGGGGAACTCCCACCAGATAGGTCTGGAAGAGAACATATCCAGAGGTGGGCAGTCAACTTTGTTTTATACAATGGTGAAAATTATGAAAATTTTCTATACAAATGAGGTCATGACATAGTTCTTCTTAGGTGAATTGATAGAGAAGAGACTGCTTCCATCATTAAAGAAGTGCACACTGAATCTTGTGTAGAACACCAATCAGTAGCCAAGATCTCCCATCAAATTAGAAGGATTTGGTACTATTGGCCCACTATGACACAAGATTGCTCCATATTCTCCAAGAAGTTCCATCACTTACAAGTTCTTACCAATTTTATTCACCAAATTCCAGAACTAGTTCACACAGATAAGTACTCCTTGCCATTTTCTGAATGGGGGATGGATGTCATGTGACCGTATCCTCCGACCATAGTTAGAAAATTTATGATCATTCACACAACAACCGACTTTTTCTCCAAATGGACTGAATTGTACCCCTTAAAGAGTCCAGGACAAGAATCATTGATATCTTTTTGAAATCCAACATCATAACAAGATATTGTTTCCCTCATACAATATTAATGAACAATGACACCAACTTCTTCTCTACTGAGTTTGAAAAGTTATACCAGGAGTATGGAATCCAAGCTATCAATTCATCCCCTACAATGCAAAAGCTAACATGCATATAGAATCTTTCAAAAAGACTTTGTCCAACATACTCCAGAAGATGGTAGACACAGATAAGAAATCATGGATAGACAAGATATTCCATACTTTATGGGCTTACTAGACCATGACCCACACTTCTACCTTGAAAACCATGTACACATTAGTATACAAGGTCGAGGTAGTTTTTCCCATTGATGTTCAAGTGATATCTCTCCATGTTGACTTTTGTGGTCAACTTTCCATTGATGAGAAATCCTGGAAATTGATTGATGAGTTGGATCAGCTAGATGAGAAAAGGTTTCACATGGTACACCATTTGATAGTCTAACAAAAGTAGATCTCATGAGATTTCATCAAAAAGTTTCACCTTCAGTCTTTCCTTGAAGGATAAATGGTGTTGGTTATAACACCCCATACATTTTATGATACGTTACTCTTAAATACTTTCTATTAATTAGATATCCCATATTGCAATAAGAAATAAGTATTTTTTGAAACAATACATTATACAATAAAGTTATATGCTATCCATTAATCATAAATTTTCTACTTGTAAGTTTTGAATTTCGGAAAAGAGTCATCTAGTGTTGTGACCAGTAAGTCATTTGGAGTCTCATAGAACCAACCTGATTTCTTGATGAATAGTAACATACCCTTATGAATAGTAATATGAATAGTAATATGAAGAGTAATATGACCTTTATAAATAGTAAATAATGATAATATTTTATTTTTGTAAGGTAATAAGATAATGAGAAGTTAATTAATTTTTCAATGTAATACAAAACTAATTATATATTTAAATTGTTGTTTTTTCTAATTAACATTGATTTTATTTAAAAATTAAATTAAAAATACATAGAAAATTGTTTTAAAAAATTTTAGTTTGTTTTCTAATTCTACACATCAAAAAATGGTTTGGGTGAATTTTTGGTATTTTTCTAAAATAGTTGATTTTTTCCTGAATAGTAAAAATACAGATTTGAGTTTTCGGTAGTTTAATGACATCATAATGATGTAATTATTAATGTAAAGGCATGTTCTGCTGGTGTATGGTATCTTATGACATTAGGTGTCCCAATTGCCTTAATCCATGGGAAAATACCATTGGAAATCCCATGGTTTTGCGAAAACCACTACGGAGGTGTCCCTATTAATTAATAAAAAACTCTCTCTTGATTACTATAAATATCCACTCACCCCCTTCATTTTCATTCATTCAAAACTCAATATCCTCGAATATATAGTGTTAAAATCTCCCTAAGATTCCTACCAAGGTGTCTTTAATCCCCCAAGGTCTCATCCTTCAAGATCAAGGAGTTACTCTATAAGGTAAGGGAATCCTTCATTCTCTTCTTTTAGTCAACACTTCATTTATGTTATCTATTTGATTTTATATTATCATATTCTGGGGTTTGATTTTATGTGTTCTTATTACTGTACTTTTTTATTTCAATATGATGAGATTCCATTTTTCTCTCATCATTTAATTTTATGAAATTTTAAGCGACGTCGTTAGGCTACTCAATTTTCATAAAGGATCTGTCACCTTTTTCATTTATTTTCAAGTTCATCTATTTTATTTTTCTCTCCTCACCTCCTCTGTCCAAATGACCATGATAAAATTTAAAATCATATACATACTAGAATTATATCATATGAATTGAATAACTATCATCAATATCCTTACTCCCTCCCTTTTATTTTTATAAACGAAATCAACATCCATGAAGATCCAATTGATAACCTTTGTGGACGACATAGTTTTCTTCTTCACTTTATCCTTTATTACTGGTCATGAAACCATTTTAATGGTTGAACCAGATACGAATATATGTATTTCATATCATTAATGATCTGGAATACATATAAACATATTGTATAAAAATAATAATACCAAACAATTTCCTTAGGAACAAAACGACCAAGTTTATTCTAATATTTGTAAAAAAACTTTTAACTCATGAATCACCATCATGGTATATAACTGAAAATCATTATAAGATAATTGATATCTCCTTAATGTTATTTATAATATATATTAACAATTTTGGATGTCTAACTACATTCCAAATGAACTTAGATTCACGAAATCAAGTAAACGAATCATGCAAACCAAGAAAGAGAATGCATCAAAACCAATAAAATTGAACCTCTTAAACCCATTAAAAGAGCCATTAATGAACCTAATAAGATTATACTAAATCACTTATATGTATAGTGGGTTCTGGACTTATTATTTAATGAATCTAAATTTTATTATTCAGGTCATTAAAATAAACGAAGAACACATTCGAGGAAAATGTAAGGGGTTTCTCATCTCACTTTCATTTCTGTGTGATTTTCATTGTTCGCCATTATTTATTATATATTGTATAAGTTTAATTCCATTTGATATATAATAAAATTTTCTATTTATATTCATTTTATTCAATAATTCATTTTAGGGTTATTATATTTTGGTCATATGATTCAACTGATTACATTGTGGTAAGAGACTTTGTCTTAACTACTATTTTGTTGTGACTAACATTGTATGGTGCACCTAATAATACTTATGTGGTGTACCTACTACATATTTGAGATACATTTTCATTTGAAATTATATTAATATTTAATATCCATAATCTCATATCATGGATATGTTTGTTGTCTAAACTGTATAACATTTTACATATGGTTTTTATTTGGAAAGTTATTTTATTTATGGAAATATTGATGAATCCATACACTCTACTTTATACGTATATTAGAAAGGCATATTGATCATGTATTTAATCAATGTATAAAGAATTATTTGGACATGATGTGGTTAGTGGGGCCCACTATATCCCCTTGATGCATTGATAGGTCTCATGAGACAAATCAGTTTGGCGATAAGCCCTCCGAGTTTGTTTCCAAAAGTCAGATGGGTTTCTAACCATATAACTAAACTGTTTTAATGATATTTTGGTTTCATGTCCCAGATACATGAAATCCAATTAATAATCATTCTCTTTATTCATTATAATTTATTACTATCCATGAGTTTTTCACTTTGATAAAATCTATGGATGCAGTTTCATTCCCAGTTTATTAATGGCATGAGTTTTTCATTTATTCACCATGCCCTGTTGATTATGTCAAATTGATTATAATTAACTTATTATTATATTAATTCTTATTCTATTTCAAACCCTTAATGAGCGTTTGAGATAAAACCTTTCATTTTTTACTTTCAACAGGTGACGAAGAGGAGATCATTTATTGAGTTCTTGTGGATGTAGTTTTTCGTTTTGTTATGTATTGTATTTTGTAACCTTTTCAAATGGAATATGTGTTACATCTATGTATCTAATTTCATCAAGACTACTAAAGTGATCATTCCTTTGGTATTCTCATCCTTTCTAACCAAGCCAATATCACAAATAATGCACCGACTCCAGTGTAGAGGGGTCGTGGTGTTACAGTTGGTATTAGAGGAAGTTTAGTAGATAACATGGAAACTAGATTAGGAAATGTATAGTAGGGAACAAATAACTAAGGTTTTATTTGAGTATAAAATACAAGAACATCCTGGTATTTTGGTAAGGAATAGATTATGTGGATATTTTACGCAACACGTCTCTATCTGGATACGAGCAGTTAGAGGCGGCTCTGTCACATATGTATCTAGGGGTAAAACCCAAAAACACCGCTTAGAGATAGACTCGAACAGGAATTGGTGCATGAAAAAGTGTCTTTCTGCACTCTTATTTATGAAACTTCCTGGGGATATTCTTAGGATAATTCAAATTATCCTTACAAGCCATTATGAAGTAGTTTAATGTAAATTTTTCCTCAGAGAATCCATGTTTATAAGATTATCTATGCATAGAATTTCAATCTATGTTGAATGATTTTATATTTTAGATTCATAAACTAATATAGTGTATCCCATTATTTATAAATGGCATATAAAGGAATAAGAAAAATCAATACTTGTGGGTAAGGTAGGGATCTCCCTACTTGCAAGTCGACACTGTCAATATTGGAGCAGATCAGATCATGATCATATTGGGAAAACTTACTCAGGTTGTAACGAATAACGATTGCACACCTGTGTTGGATTGTTTCATGTAGTAGAAGCCCCGATCTTTTAGCGGGACTACTAACCCAGTGGTTTCTGAGTAATGGATCAAGTCCTTTGAAAAGATATTCATGGTATTAAGATGCAATGAAAATGAAATGGTAGTATTGGAAATATATTTTCTCAAGGGTGACGCTGATCAATAGTGGTCCTTGATTCAGAATACCACGAAGGAAGAAGAAATAGAAGATATGGAATAGAGGACTTTTACGGAAATATTCATCGAAAAATATTTCCCTAGTGAGAAACGAACTGAAATGAAGAGGAAATTCTTTAGCTTAAAACAAAGTGAAGAAGACAGTGTTGTAGAGTATGAGGCTACATTCACAAGGCTATATAGGTATGTTGTAGATTAAGTACGTGACTCATAAGACAAGATTGATCATTTCTTTGAATGTATTAATCCAAGTCATCGAAGTGCACTGGATTCTCAATCATTTTCATCATAGGATGAGATTGTATCAAGTGCCATCAAAACTGAGAAGGAATTTTCTAGATCAAATTGGTTCAAGGGGATCCAAGATACGAAGAGGTACTCTGATAAGCAAGGGAAAGGTGAAGCACCAAATAAGCCCATTATGTGCAAACTATGGATAGAATCATCTTGTAAAATGCTTAAAATGCATGGGAGTCAGCTATAAGTAAAAAGAAAAGGGTCACTGATTTGATGAATAAAAGGGGAAGAAACAATTCAATGATATTCAATGCTACAATTTTTGAGAGATGGGAAACTATGTAAATGATTTTTCTAAGCGCCATGGAAATAGGCCTAAAAAAATCCATGAGAACAAGGGAGAGCTTATGCGATTACAACCGCAGAAGTTGAAGTTCTTAATGACATTGTGGAAGGTATTATAACTGTTTCCTCAAACTTAGCCAACACTTTATTTGATTCTGGATCATCGCATTCATTTATATCTTATCATTTTTCCAAAAAAAAATAGATATTTACAATTTGATTTAACAGAGTTGTCAGTCAAAACTCCCAAGGGATCTATCATTGCAACAAAGGTATGTTGACTATTCCCCCTCCAAAACCAAAACGGGCTTTAGTTGATAACATTATCATAATACCACTGACTGAGTTTGATATAATTCTCATTATGTATTGGTTGTCAAATTATGATGCGGAGATTTATTGTAAGAAGAAGGAAGTTACAATTATTGAGAATGGTGTAGAAACCCTTGTCTTTTGGGCAGAAATTTCACCGTCTGATTCTTATCTAGACCCTCCGCCCATTGCTCTATTGATTAAAATTTTTGGAGAGGAAGAAACCCCAAAATATATGGGTGATGAATGAAATATTCAAATTTAAGATGTGCATATAGTGCAAGAGTACATTGATGTAAATCTAGAGGATTTACCTAGACAACCTCGTGAGCGGGAAGTTGAGTTCTCTATTAATTTAATTCCTGATGCAAGACCTATATCAAAGACTCCCTATATAATGGAAACTATTGAATTAGTACAGATAGAGAAACAACTAGAGTATTTGAGTAAAAAAGGATTTATTCAACCTAGTGTTTCTCCATGGGGAGCACCGGTCTTGTTTGTCAAATAAAGATGGATCCATGAGGCTATGCATTGATTATAGGGAAATAAATGCTATTACAATAAAGAATAAATATCATCTACCCATGATTTATGATTTATTTGATCAAGTTAGTGGATATCAATAATTTTCAATTACTTACCATCAATCCAGATATCATCAACTGCATGTGAGAAGGATGATATTCCAAAAACAGCATTTCGAACCAGGTATGAGCATTATGAGTTTACAGTGATGCCTTTTGGACTGATGAATGCACCATCTGTTTTCATGGATTTAATGAATAGAGTTTTCAAGGAAAATCTTGATAAATTTGTTGTGGTATTCTTTGATAACATCCTGGTATACTCAAAAATCTATGAAGACCATGAAAATCACTTGCGGGTTATTCTGATAACTTTTAGAAGAAAAAAATTATTTGGGATGTTTAGAAAGTGAGAAATATAGATTCAATAAGTTTCTTTTCTAGGATATATTGTCTCTAAGGATGGAATCCTAGTTCATCATGTAAAGAAAAAGGAAATCCAAGAATGTCCCATGCCAACAAACATAACCTATGTATGCCGTTTTATTGGCATAGCGGGTTACTATTGACATATCGTTCAGAATTTCTCCTTACTGGCTAACCCGCTAACCAAGCTCACACGTAAAGGAGTTAAGTTTTTCTGGACAAAATAATGTATAGAATGATTTGAAGAATTGAAAATAAGATTGGTCAATGCTTCAATTTTGACTCTTCCATCTGGAAGTGATGGATTTTTGATATACAGTGATGCATCAAAGAATGGGCTGGGTTGCGTCCTTATGCAAAATGATAAAGTTATTGCTTATGAATCAAGAGGGTTGAAGACCCATGAGCAAAATTATCCAATTCATGATCTTGAGTTAGCAGCCGTAATATTTTCTTTGAAAATATGGAGTCATTATCTCTATGGAGAAATATGTGAGATTTATACGGACCACAAGAGCTTGAAATACATTTTCACACAAAAAAGAAATCAACATGAGGAAAAGGAGATGGCTCAAGTTACTCAAATATTATGATTTTTTAATACACTACCACCCAGGAAAGGGAAAATATAGTGGCAGATGCATTAAGTATAAGGATCATGGACTTCTGACTCAACTGAGGATTGAGAGATATCCTATATTTTTGGATATACTAAATATGGATATGAGAATTGTTAATGAAGGGGAAACATCTTTTCTCTTTCAAATGATTGCCAAACCATCATTGTTAGAGAAGATAAAAATCTCTCAATATAATGATGAGAATCTACACAAGAAAATTACTACTGTTAAGGATGGGAGATTTGAAAACTTTGTGTATGAAGGAGTTATGAAATTTGGGAAGAGGTTATGCGATCCATTAGTACCTGAGCTAAAAAGGGAACTATTAGATAATGCTCATAGCTCAAATTTCTCTATACACCTGGGTAACACCAAGATCTATAGAGACCTGAAGGAATATTTTTTGTGGGATAATATGAAGTGGGAAATTGCTGATTACTTATAAAGGTGTCTAGTTTGTCAACAAGTGAAGGAAGAGAGACAAAATATCAAAGGAGTTATGAAACCTCTACCTATTCCTATGTGGATGCGGGATAACATTACGATGAATTTTGTCACCGGACTACTGAGGTAACCTAGACGGAATTATGCAATATGGGTAATTGTTTCTCATATCAAAAAATCCGCACATTTACATCCAATAAGAGAGGATTTACCACTTGAGCGCTTTACAAGACTTTATATTAATGATGTTTTAAGACATCATGGTGCACCTATATCAATTGTGTCCGATCAAGATCCCTGATTTATATCAAAATTCTAGAAAAGTCTCCAGAATGCTTTGAATATTGATCTTTGTATGAGTACTGCTTATCACCCTCAAACAGATAGATAGTCTGAAAGGACTATTCAAACTCTAGAAGATATGCTAAGGTTATTCTCTATTAACTTAAAAGGTATGAAAGATCAATAATTTTTTCCAGTGAAATTTTCTTACAACAATAGTTTCCATTCAAGTATTCAAATGGATCCATATGAAGAATTACATGGAAAGAGATGTCAATCTCCAACTTGTTGGGATGAAGTTGTTGAGAGGAAACTTATAGGCCTTGAACTTATTGAATAGAGCATGACAAAGGTGAAGACAATCCAAGCCCATATTAAAGCAGCCTAAAGTAGGCAGAAGAGTTATGCTGACAAACGGAGGAATGATTTGGAATTCCATCTGGGAGATCATGTCTTTATGAAAGTATCTCCACGGAAGGGTGTTCTAAGGTTCGTTAAGAAAGGGAAACTGAGCCCTAGGTACATCATACCATTTAAAATTCTGGAAATTATTAGATCTGTAGCTTACCATTTAACAATGCCTCCAAATCCCTCCAGATTTCATGATGTGTTCCACATGTCATTTTTAAAGAAAACATGGCATACCCAACACATGTACTCACATATGATGAAATAAAACTGGAACCTGATTTTTCATACTGTGAAAAGTCTATCGAGATTCTTGACACAAGGGAACATGTGTTGAGAAATTGGACAACTCATCTAGTAATGGTTCATTGGAGAAACCAGAATATATAGGTAGTAACATGGGAACCATAGGATTTCATGAAGAAGAACCACCCACATCTTTTTGGTGGGATTTATACATAAAATTTCGAGGGTGAAAATTCCGAAGGAGGGAATAATATAACACCCCAAACATTTTATGGTATGTTGCTCTTAAATAATTTGTATTCATTAGATAGACTATATTAAATGAAGCACTAAGTATTTTTTTGAAATAAAAAATTAGTGGAGAAAGTTATTTTCTATCTATTAAACATAAATTTTCCACTTCTATGTTTTGAAAACCAGTCATATAGAGTTGTGACTAGTAAGTCGTTTGGAGTCTGATATAACCAACATGATTTTTTGATGAATAGTAATATAACCTTATGAATAGTTATATGAATAGTAATATGACCCCTATAAATAGTAAATAATTATAATATTTTATTTTCTTAAGGTAATAAGATAATTAGTTGGTAATTAATTTTTCAATGTAATACAAAACTAATTATACCTTTAAATTGTAATTTTTTAAAATTAAAATTGATTTTATTTAAATCATAAATTAAAAATACAATGGAAATTGTTTTCAAAAAATGGAATTCATTTTTTAATTCTACACATCGAAATATGGTTAGGGTAAATTTTTGGGATTTTTCTAGAATACTTGAATTTCTCATGAATAGTAAAAATATAGATTTTAGTTTTCGGTAGTTTAATGAAATCGTAATGATGTAATTATTAATAAAAAGGCCTTTTGTACTTTTTTACAGTATCTTATGACATTAGGTGTCCCAAGTGGCTTAAACCATGGGAAAATACCATGTGAAAGCCCATGGTTTTGCGAAAACCACTAACGAAGTGTCCCTTTTAATTAATAAAAACCTCTCTCTTGATTACTATAAATACCCACTCCCCCCCTTCCTTTTCATTCATTAAAAACTAGAATATCCTAGAATTTCTGGAGGTAATACCTCCCTAGTATTCCTCCCAATGTTTCCTTAAGCGCCGAAAGTCCCATCCATCAAGATCTAAGAGTTACTCTACAAGGTAAGGGAATCCTTCATTCTCTTCTTTTAGTTGACACTTCATTTATGTTATCTGTTTGATTTTCTATTCTAATATATTGGGGTTTGATTTTATGTGTTCTTATTACTTTCCTTTTTTATTTCAATATTATTAGATTCCCTTTTTCTCTCATCATTTCATTTTATGAAATTTTGAGCGACGCAGTTAGGCTGCCAAATTTTCATAAGGGATCTCTCACCTTTTTCCTTTATTTTCGAGTTCAACTCTTTTATTTTTCTCTCCTCACCACCTCTATCCAAATGACCACGATAAAATCTAGTATCGTCTATGTACTATAATTATATCATGTGATTGAAAGAACTATCATCAATATCCTTACTCTCTCCCTTTTATTTTTATAAACAAAATCAACATCCATGAGGTTCCAATTGATAACCTTTGTGGACGACGGAGTTTCGTTCTTCACATTCTCCTTCATTACTGGTCATGAAACCATTTTAATGGTTGAACCAGATAAGAATATATTTGTTTCATCTTATTAATGTTCTTTAAACCTTAGACACGCATAATATAAAAATAATAATACTAAACAAGTTCATTATGAACAAAACGGCCAAGTTTATCCGAATATTTGTAATAAATCTTTTAACTAATAAATCATCATCATGGTATATAAACCAAAATCATTATAATATCATTTATATCTCCTTAATGTCATTAAAATATATATATTAACAATTTTGGTTGTTTAACCACATTTCAAACGAACTTCCATTCATGAAAGAAAGTAAACAAATCATGGAAACCAAGGAAGATAATGCTCTCAAACCAATAAAATTGAACCTCTTAAAACCATTAAAAGGGACATGAGTGAACCTAATGAGGTTATAATAAATCAATTAAATGTATAGGAGGTTTTGTAATTATTAATTAATGAATCTAAATTTGATTAATCAGCTGATTAAAACAAACGAAGAACACACTCGAGCAAAAGGTAAGGGGTTTCTCATCTCACATTCATTTTTGTGAGATTTTCATTGTTCACCACTTATTTCTTGTATGTGGTATATGTGTACTTATATTTGATATATAATAACATTATTATCTATATATTCATGTTATTAAATGATTCATTTGTGGTTTATTATGTTCTGGTCATATGATTCGGCCGATTACATTGTGATAAGAGACTTTGTCTCAACTACTATTTTGTTGTGACTAACTTTGTATGGTGCACCTAATAATCCTTATGTGCTGAACCTAAATCCCATTTGAGATCAATTATCATTTGAAATTATATTTATATTAAATATCCATAATATCATATCATGGATATTTTTGTTGTCTAAAACATATACCATTTTACATACGATGTTTATTTGGAAAGTTATTTTAATTATGGAAATATTGATGAATCCATATACTCTACTCTATATGGATATTGAAAAGGAATATTTCTCTTGTATTGAATAAATCTATAAAGAATAATTTTTACATGAAGTGGTGGTTTGGGCCCACTATATCCCCTCGAAGCATCGGTAGGTCTCATGAGACAAATCGGTTTGATGACAAACCCTTTGTGTTTGTTTCCAAAAATCAGACACGTTTATACCCATATAACTAAACTGTTTTTACAATATTATGGTTTCATGTTCCAGATACATGACTTCCAATTAAAAATACTTCTCTTCATTCATTATCAGTTATTACTATCCATGAGGTTTTCACTACGAAAAAATATATGGATGCAGTTTCATTCTCAGTTTATTAATGGCGTGAGTTTTTCATTTATTCATCATGCCATGTTGATTATGTCATATTGATTATGAGTCACTTATTATTGTATTCATGATTCTTATATTTGTAACCATTACTGATCACTTGAGCTCACCCCTTTAATTGTTTACTTTCAACAGGTGACAAAGAGGAGATTATTTATTGAGTTCTTGTGGATGCAGTTTTTAGTTTATTTATGTATTGTATTTTGTAACCTTTTACAATATAATTTGATTTACATATATGTATATAGTTTCTTCAAGACTACTAAAATTATCATTCCTTCAGGATTTTCATTTCTTCTAACTATTCCAAAATCACAAGTAATGCCCCGGCTCCAGCGTAGAGGGGTCGGGGTGTTACATTAGTCCTTGGAACCCCGATGATACTTGGTAAGAAACCCATAGAGTTTTAGCCAACGTGGGAGGGTCTATATGGAATAGATAAGGAATACTAAAATGGGGAACATTCTTTGATATCAATGGATGGAATTATCCTCACAAGTCCCACCAATTCATGGTTTTTAGAGAGATACTTCCTGTAATGGAGACATATACGTCTTAGTATCAAGATGTTAAATTGCATAGTGACATAAATCATCCTAACTGCACGAAGATAAAATGCAGGGTCAAAATCATCCTAACTACATTAAATTATACTATATGGAGTCCTTCCTTACCACAATATGTTAAACTACATTATTTCCTAAGAACTACATATGGATTGATTCCCTTTCATCAGTCGGATATCTAGAGATGCCTCAAAACTTGATCTTGTCCCTGTCACCACATGAAACAGAATACCCCTTTTATATCCTCTATCACCCCATTATATGAGGGAAATACTATTAACTTATTGTTTCTCACCTCAAGTATTACTTATGTGATATTAGGATCAGTGATAAGGGTTCCCTTGTGTAAACAAATCATAGAGGAATACGATAGACCCGACTCCATAGAGGATGAAACCCAAATAACCCCCTCTATATGTATGGACTAGACAAATACTGGAAAGGAATTTACAGAACTACGTATGTATTGATTCATTTCCTTATAGGATACATAGGGATTACCAGATTTAACATCTTGGTCTAGCTACCTAAACAAAAACTAAATGCCCATTCCTCTGTGCATAGCTTAAATTTGCATAGGGTGATGCATGAAAAGTCCCTAACCGCATTAGATTAAACTATAAGGTTCTTCAAGAATCATGTGCAGATCCAATCCTCGACATTAAGAGGTCCCGAACATGCCTCCAAATCCCTACAAAGTACAATTAAAAGAAATGAAAGAAGTTCCAAGTATGAATTTCATCACCCAGAAGGAGTTAAAAGATCAGACTTCCCCAACAATATGAGTGAGAAATATGTAAAAGATTCCATGGTTCATGAGTAATAATGGAATTGATATTTCATATATTTCCAAATTTTTTTTTCCATATTTCAAACTCTATTCTCTGAGGAAGATTGGGTCCCCACAAACATTCACGGCCATTGGAGATGGAAGGATAGTATAATAGCCCTGAGCTTTATTACACACTAAAACATGACTTATTAAATATACTTCACTTAATACAACATAGAATATCGAGAGGTCTAGTGTATTTGGGGCCTAGTATCATTACATAACAACTTAAAAAATGAAATACAAATTCTTTTTTGAAAACTTCCTTTACATGACCACTACATTCCATTTTACGTAGCATTGCATGGGATAACCTGAGGACATTCATAAGAAAAGGGTTATATATAAAGCCCAGTAAGGGAATAAACATGGAATAACATGAGGAATAAAATACATGTTAGACAATAGGAATATAAATGGATCACAAGAGAAACATGAACATAAAGGCATGATAAAGCATGATAATCATAACATGGAAATGTGGCAACAACACTTAACATGGAATTAGCATGATCCAATGCTCATTGTACATAGAGCATGAGTAAACCCTCATTGCACATGATTCATGAGTAAAACCTCCTTGAACTTGAATTAGAATGAGTAAACACCCATTGCACATGACGTATCATGATACTATACTTTACCCAATGCATTGGATCGCTATCAGGGTGAACCCTTCTTAAACATTTCATTTCATGCATAAGTGTGCCACATGAATCATATAACATGGAATAAATCAACATAAAAAGTTATTCAACAATTAATTAATGTGGAATAAATAAATGAAAGTACTATTCAATATGTATATGTTCATAATGGTGAATACCCTTGATAGAGGCATGGGTATGGTATTTACTACACAATGATCTTGGCTTGAAAAAACGCGGTGCAATTTCGATAGCATAACGACGTGACATAAGGATTCATCAAAACAGTTGATGAGAGAGAAAATGGTGTCTAATAATATGTAAATGAAATGGACATTAAAGGGATTATATGGATACATTTTTAACAAACTTAATGGAATTTAGATGCATAATACAAAATAATTACTTCGATGTAAAAGAGGAGAGAGAAAACCCTCATGAAATTTCGGCATGGTAACAGGTGTACATGGGAGGAATTAATAAAAGAGAAAGGGGTATACCATCATCCAAACATAAAGAGATAAGTATGGAGATCGTGATAAATCATACCCCAACATTTTTAATGTATAATAAAAGGGCATACCAATATTAATAAACTTGGATAAAAAGATAATGTTAGGAATCCCTTACTTGGAAGTGTGATACCAAAGGCTTGAGAGAGGCATGAGAGAACATTATTGGGAGATTGGGGAACCTTGGGAGGATTCTAGAGAGATTATGGAAGTGGTTGGTCGATCCCCAAAGGCTTTGAGTGAAGAGGAAGTGGGAGCATGAGAGGGTTTATATGGGAAATGAGAGAGATTTCTTTATTATTTAGGTTTGGAACACCTCACATTAAACTAATAAATACCACAAACCAGACCAAAGTTTTTGCCAATAGTTTTTTCCAAAGGGGATTGGAAAAAAATTATAAGTAAAATGGTTGATATTCTTAAAATAATTTGGTTGTTTATGTGGAGGTGAGTCACACTCTCAAGGAAAACAATTTAAAAAGACAAAATCTTTTATAAGTCTTGGAGGGTCCACTAATTCTTTGTAAAATTAATAAAACAAATCTAAAATCACATTATTTTAATTATAAAACATATATTTTCTGAACATAACATTTATAGTATTTTATTACATCAATATTGGGTCATTATGAAGTCATAAAACACATTATATATTTAAACGGTATTTATTTTTTACCCAAAAATTCGACTGTCTCAAAAAATTATGAAAAATTCAGCATTGGATAATTTCAACATCTGGATTCAAAAAATAATATTAATTTTATCTAAATAATTTTATAAATATATGAATTTTTATTTTTAAAATAAAAACCGGTATTTAGAAAAAATTCATGGGTTTTGACATAAGATGCTTTCAGACCTTAATAAAAATTACAATTGCATTCGTAGAATTATATGATCATTTATATTTAATAAAAATTAATTTAATAATAAAAATATTTTAATAAAATATTATTTAATTTAAAAATTCATTATTTCCTTAAAATAGATTTCTTAATTGAATATTAACAAAAAATACTATTGGTGCTTTAAAAACTATTTAAAATGTAACAAAATGAATACACATTATTTATACAAAAACAATGTACATAGTCATAGTTCTAGTGTCTTGTTACATAAACACTTATAACACCCATATAATACCAAAGGGTAAAGTGTGCGATGGTGACAGCTTTTGGGGTGGCTCGGATAACATTTCTCAGGTGGTAATCTCTATTAACTTCCACTTCTCCCATAGTCGGTTCCACTCTAGCTTAACGTGTTCATGATCGGATTGGGATTGGTCAAGAGAGAATCCCAATGATGCCACCTCCTTTATGACCTCTAAAAAATGGGCTTCGTACGAGGAAAGTCTACTATATGAGGTCATCACTTCCTTTGTCAGAGTAAATTGGATTTGTTAAAGCCCTATATTTATACAAATCATGCGATCAATATTCAACGACAATATTATAAATGGTCACAATTCATAACAGTATTTTAAAATCCAAAAACATAAAACCAATGAAGTTCACATTTTATATAACCATAATTAGACATTTAATTAGATCAAGAGGAATTTTCATTAATGGACGTTTGGGTCATTACAGACAGTGTCCTACGGACACCTTTGTTTGACTATACATATCATACCACAGTGGCTCTGCATATGTGTTCAACAAAATAGATGTTAATCAATGTCAAATTCATCCCTAGGAGGGTCCTCTCTTACCTCGGTATACCAAATGGTTTTCAAGCCCCATGTCATTCCTCCTGATCCAATGCCCCCCTGAGATTATGGTTTACACCTTCTATCATAGATCATGTATGAGGAATACCAAAATATCCTAAACATGATTAAATCAAAGCTATTTAAGGTATTTGGAAAAAGTTTTATCCGCAACACGATGGTCAAATTTGATGCCGATATCCTTACCAGACGACACTAAACTTCAAGGCTCAAAGTGTCCCAGCCGCACGACATTAAACTGCACCACAAAATGGAAATGATTAGATTCTTATCTTGGCTCGGCCTCCTCAAAAATATTTCTTTGTTTCCTACATATGGGATAGACCTACTAAAGGAATGTTCAATGAGAATCCTATGTAACTCAGTTTTCCCCTAAGAAGATGTGTGGTTGACCCAAATCCTACTATCCGGACTCAGCCACAGAAAGTATTGAGATGCCCCCTTCTCTGCGCATGAATTGAATCAAAGTAGAGAATCCATGGAGAAGTTATATCTACAAGGATTCCTAAGGGTAATAGTATTTCCCTTCATTCACATCGGGATTACACTATGTCCGCCTCGAAAGATGATAAATTTTGTGGAATAGGTCCTAGTTATACGATGTAAAATTGCATAACATTGGTCTAAGCAAAAAAATCCCTAAAATTGATTATTCCATTATTATATGGAGACCCAAAATCCTTTTAATCCTTTGTTTCTCAAAATATGCATATCTCACATGATCTTATAGATCTCAACAGGTGATCTACTATGACATACCAGAAGATCAGTTATGATTTTGGTCCTATCATCACAACCCTAAAAGGCATGTTATAGTTCCCTTCCTCATAAGTAACCCCAGGTTCTAGATGTAGGATGTTAAACTGCGGGGTACTCCAACGATGGTACATATTCCTCAACCAACGTATAAACCATATTTATGTTGGGGATTACTAGATCCCATAGGCGAATCATAGCCCAAATGTTTCCAATGTTTTAAAATACACTCCTTACATACATCAAACTCTATTATTTGAGTAATATTAGATCCCCATAACCCTCTACAACCACTGGAGATGGAAGGACAGTTCTTTGTGGACACCCTTGTTTGACTATTCACATCAATCCCTAGTGGATATTCATATGTTTCCTACAAAACGACCATCAATCAATGGAAAATCAATCCTCAAGAGAGTCCTCTCATACCTCGATACACCAAATGGTTCCCAAGCCCTGTAACATCCCTCCCGATTCAAGAAACATCATGGTAATTGTTTAAATTCTCCTCCCTACCCACGTCATGGATATATCAGAACATCCTAACCCGATTCACCTCTGGCCTCTCTTAAGGAGCTTATAAAGTAAAGGTGCCCCATCCCAATGCAATAAGTAGATCCGAGTATAAAAAAACAAAATTTCCCCACCTATTTCTGGTTTTCCAAATGAATTTCATCCAAAGAAATTCCCCCTTTCATGTTTCGGCACCCCCTTCCATAAGTGATACACAATGTCCCAAAAGGTCCCAATATTCATAATCTTTCATGGACATCGAAGATAGAAGGACAATGTCCTGTGAACGCCTTTGTTTGAATATGAATATCATTCTCTGATGGCTCTCCATATGCTTCCTACAAAATAGTTGTCAACCAAAGGAAAATTCATCATTAGGAGAGTTATTTCTAGTTTCTGTATGCCTGTAGGACATTAAGGTCCCATCTCACTCCCTGGATTTAGAAACCCCTTGTATTAGAATTTATATATTTTTCCTCTTTAAAATTGAAAAAGTTGAAAAACAGTTATAATTGAACTGATGAATCATTTACTCTCCCTTGGTTAAAGTATAATGATCTCCCATAATAGGTTTCAAGTATTCTGGTTTTTACGACATTAAACTGTACCATTCATTGGCTCACCCATACACAAGTAAAATTTGTGTGGGAATGGTTTCCTATTTAAAGCTGGTACAAATGTACTTAATAATTTTAGACATTATCCCTTGGATATTCCACAAACTGTGGTCCCCAACCTCTAAAAAAATCCATGGTTTCATGAATCTCAAAGGCCATCAGAAATAGAAGACTAGTGTCTTGAAGACACCTTTGATTGACTATGCACATCATCCCCCGGTGGCTCTGCATATGCTACATACAATATGACTATAAACCAAAGGAAAAATCATCCATAAGAGAGTCCTCTCCTACCTTAATATGCCTAAAATGGTTCCCAAGCATTATATACATCCAAAACACACAAATTCAGGGTCAATAAAAATACCTCATTAATGTTTGAGAGTTATTAGGACATTACTGACTGATGAATCAGAAATTGGGTCCCCTTCCGCATCAAGTTTAGTCACATATATTTGAACTAAAACATCATTGATATGTCTGATTTGCAAGACCATTAACCACCAATGAAAATGACGCAATACCTTAAAGAGTGAAAACCCGAAAAGGGAACTCATGGATAAAATCCAAGTACCAGCTCGTTAAACTTATATTTTATATGGTTTATGAAAAAATGTTGAGCTATCAAACAGTCAAAAGATTCATAAATCTTATTATGTCGAAAAAACGCAAAGGGAGACTTAAGAAAAATTCATGTTATACCCACTAAGCCCATAAGAATTAGGTTTAAGGAAAATTTAGGGTAATAATTTAAATGACAAAAAAGTTCATGAAGTTTTCTATATAACCCCAGCAATAGTCAAACTACATTCACTGTGTCCCTCGACATAGAAAAAAAATTAGAGTCTAATTCAATGATTTTAATTTATTGGTTTCAAATCATGGTTTAAAATTAATACCTAATCAGAATAATGTTTATATGGTTGATTGTGATTAATTGAAACTATAGGAAAATAAAAGGAGAATAATTGGATGGATAATTAGTTCCCTTGACATTGAAAACAAATTGAGGCACATCCCTAGTTCAGAGTCGTTCCATGGTATAAAAAAAGTATGTACATTACAATTAGAGAACATTACAGTGGGTCTCAGATTTCCATTTTTAATAAAATGAAAAGTGACTATCATGGGATTTCAAGGTTCTGCACTAGGGTAGCACTATCTTCTACCTCATCTCAGACCATTGGGCACACATGTTCTATAATAGATTTAATCTCCTAACCATTCTTCTTGATGATTCATATATGTCACCCAAGGAGGCCAGTAGAGACATCAGCATTGCTAAATGAGCCTCACATTCTCATTGATATTATGTTTGAGATACCACTATGTCATGTGAATTCACCCCCTCATCCATCAGAAAATCATTTTCCTTAAAAACATCTTAGAAGTTTGTTGCCGAATGATGTGAAGAATTGTATTTGTAAAGTTCATCCTCACAAGAAGTGAGGTATTCCTAGGATATGAAAATTCAGAAAATAAGAAAGTGTATATGTTGGTAATTGAATCCAGTAGAACCCAATTCAGATAATAATCACCAAAAGTTTCTTGTTTCATTAGTAAAGTTATCCAGATATATTTCCACAATAAGTGTGCATAACTAATGACACACCTATGTTCACGTCACTTGATTCCCCCTCGTGGAACCAGTGCCTTGGTCCTCGTCCTCTTCAATGGGTCTATAAGCAAGAAGCATTATTACAGCAGTTGGAAGGAACCTAAGATAGTTTACCCAAGAATGGGGGGATCTCCCTCCCCACAGATGGTTCGACCCCTGGAGCTGGACAAGAGGGACTAGCTGTGACTTCCAGTGTATCAGGTGACACTATTCTAGTGCCAGTCTCATTAGGGATATGAAAGTTATCCACAAGATGGGAGATGTCTGAATCTCTCCCTAGCGATATGGGTTTCATTGATAAATCCCCTTCAAAATTCACTTGATGGAAAATCGAGCGTATTCTCCTGACATGGCGAGGAATAGATGGTGCGGTCATCATTCATAGCATTGGGATAAGAATATATGGCACGACCGTTATGGTCAAGGCTGGGAGAAGCACGATTAGTGGATTTTGGACCGGTCGAATTGGTCTTCCCATCACCTATTCAGTGTAACAGTCCACCCATAGTTGGGAATATTCCAATGACATAAAAGTGGATCTCATTGTATTAGGGATGATAACCTCTATGATGTCACATTCTCTCATCATTATAAGCCGTAACTGGTGAAGAATTGTGGGATGAGATTCTCCACTCAAATGGATAACAAGAAGAAGCACAGTCTATTGAAGGCACCTAAATTTCATAGAAAATCAGTAGGGGATGTATGGATCATAGATAACTACTCGATCTGTGAGAGCAGTTTGCATCCCGTCTCGAAGCATGATAATGTATGAGTGATACTATGAAGAACCAAATCCATCACCCCTTATTGACCCATTAGGGGTATGGTACGGTTTAAAAAGAAAAATGAGAAGAACCATTTAGTATCCCGACCACATCCCTAATGATAAAAGTCATAAGATGAACATCGACAATGTTAAGAAGGTATGGTTGAAAGTAAGAATGAGGAACCCTCATAGTGTGTCATTATTCATTATTGGATAATTTTTTTGCAATCCACCCATTTACAAAATTAAATGGTCCACTGAGATGATGCATAGGTTTACCTTCTTGAATCTTCCTGAACATCTCTTAATGTCGAGAAAGAGTAGGAATGACCAGATTAACTGGTTGACCCTCTTCCAGCGTAGCCACCATCATCAGAGTGAAATATCTGACACCGGTGTATATGTCACCAGATGGGAATAACCCTTCACTGAAAAATGTTGAAAAGAGACCTGCTAATATAAGATCTGGTGGAATGTCTAGTCGAATATTTTATCCCCAGGTTTTATATTGTCCCGCTTCATGGGTGGTACAATATGACCCTAACATTTGTCGAGACTGACGGGTTGGATGAGTTTCACTACAGCGGGCTCTCAGCATAGGCTCGTTCACCTACAGAAATGACCTTATCCAATTCTCAAATGAGATAAGAGAGTGAGCCAATAAGTGGTGATCAAGAAGTCCCTCTTCCATGACCAGTAGGTTCCTTTTCAATGGGGACACATGGTTGGAATTTTCCCAAGTAGTAGCTGTTGGAAGAAATTAGTCATACATGTTTCCAACAATGGGTAGTCCTTCAAGATGGTGGATTTACCATAAACTGATCCACAGCTATATGTGTGACAAATATATATTACTAGTTCTTGAACAGCAGAATATTTTCAGTTTAGGAAGGATTTCTCATGGAGAGAAAGCTATGAACTGGGAGACCCAAGCTACCTGGTACGAGTTCACCGCTTCCAACTAATCAACAGAGTCTAAACAGATTTGATATACCCAGAATGACCATTCCCATTTATCATAATAGTATCGTTCATCTCACAGATCCCACTTGGTGCTCCACCCACCACTAGGGTTTTCTCAGGAAAGGATGATAATAGATCAGTAACCTTGGGGGAGTAGTCACAAGGATTTGTTGCGAAAACTATGACTTCTATGAGTCAATGCTGAGACTTTTAGTATGAACACATTATCTTAAATGGGAGTAGTTATGATTTTTCATTTTGAGGAAATATTGGCTCGATTATTCCCTTGGGGTGATTCTAGGACAATGAAGGGATTATTACGGTCAACCCATGAAACAAGGACATCATCAAAAAGACCAAAGTCTTTAAGAAGAAGTTGCATGCTTAATGGGTATGATAGAAGGTATGGAATAAGAAGATCATTCAAAGAAATATCCTGAGGAAAAATGTATGATCGACAATGGTCCTTAGTTTCTTCATTCATGGATACTCTTGTCCTGGTCGATTCTGTCAAGATCTGTGGCAGATCCATTTCAGTCTTCACAAAAGGATCCAAATGGACCTAGAAAGTTAGTCCAATCAGTAAATTGTTGGATAAGGGCCAAAAAATGTTTAAGGGACTTAAAAAGGAGTTTCCTCATGGGGCTTCATGTACTGATCCTAAAAACGGTACGCAGAATCCATTTCCGGCATAATAAACAGTAAATGGAATACATTTCCCACGTACTACATCAGTACGCAAATGACATATCACACGTTTAGTCATGGTATGTGAGAGGCGCATGAGGCGTTGGAACGTATATAATTGGTCATCAAAATAAGTTGATTGTAGATGGAAGTAACCACAAACAGAGTCCTCACCATGCTGATATTTAAATCTTTCTATTTGAGATTTTACGATTAGTTTAATAAGGATTAAATTTCAGTTCTCAAGTTTAAATTTCGATGAGCAGAAAATGAAAATCATGTAGTGTTATCCTATGAAGTAGTCTAGAAATAAGATCAAAATTACACAGTGTTGTTCATTGAACCCATAATTTGGTTCTTGGGCAGAATCAACCGTGAAGAGTTTGGATCGCGGAATGTACGAAGTGGTTTACGAATATAGATTTCGCAAAGGAGTCAGTATTTCGATACCAAGGAAGATAGGGGAAGTTCGATATCACTTTTATCTATGAGATAATATAAATGAAAAATGACATATTCCCCTATAAGTAGGAATGTTCCCCTCATACCATACCTGTCTATTCTTCAACAAACCACATCAGTTCAAGACCGCTTCTACATCGGAATAGCCTCCTCTCCATTTTGAAGGGACCCCATTCTAATGGAGGGAATTTGTAGGGTCCTTAAAACTTCTCAAAATGAAGTAAATACTCCCATGATCACTTTGAAGAAGGAATGAAATATTCTTATGAGACTAGAAAGTAAAATTTATTAAAATTTAATTGAAAATTTGAGGCGAAACATGAAGAAATAAATTTTATTTCAAAAGTTTTAGTGACCCACATACCATCACTGGGAAAGTTTTGTGGAGCACATGAACCACAAACCGTCAGTAGACAAAAGGACATGTAAGGTGATGGCCTGCGGGGAGATGGAAAACAAATCATGGAAATTGTGAACTATGTTGTTGTTGGAATCATGCGTAGAAATTCCATTTGCATATCATCCTGCAAACTAAACATTTTTCCAATGAAGAAAGTTGACAATGTTCAATAAACCATGACTCACGAACTATAGTCTCCACTAAACCTGGTTGACCGCCTCTTCTTTGGGTTGAGATATGTCATCATGGGCTTCCGTAAATGATGTCGTATGCCCACATATATTATTTCCCCAGTGTTCTATAAAAGGAGCACATGAGGAGTTTAAGGAGGAAAGATGAAGAAGGAGAAGTGATGGGTGGAAGAGAGCATGAAGGAGACCCTAGAGGCTTGAATAATGAATTCAGATACATGGAAGATTCTTACTTCTATTTCAAATCATCAACGAAGTGAGAATCACGAACCACTTTTACGCAGGTATAACCAAACAAAAACTATTAAAAGAAGTAATTTAATAAAGATAAGTGATCTCAAAACCTAATTGGTTCCATTTACATTCAAAAATTCCTCACGAATGAACTACTTCTTAGTCACAGGTTTTAGGACCCTCCTTCAATACTGTGCTCTGAATAGTGCATCACTAAGTAGATTGAACCATGTGCCATGTACAACATCAATATGCAGATAGATCCTACAGTGACGTGGGGGACCACATCCTGAACAAAATACCAGTTTGGTACATTGTGGCCCATACCCATGCCCCCATACTTCATCCGTGCATGGATGAACCCTCTACTAACATATCATTTTTCTAAATGGGGCTACCCACATACTACATGAGAAAAAAGTATGCAAAATGGGATGTCTTGGGGTGTCCTTCCCCCTAGATCCAATCATGCCCATCTGTTACCATCTAGTACTCTATAGATTCTCCATGAACCTGTCCACCGACATCAGGAGAAACCTCCTCCAATGAAACTAGACCCGTATGGTCAGATCATTGGGTGAATCAGCGTGCCTTTCCAAATCTACAGACCCAATGTAAGAGGAGTCACAAAGGTTATCCCCACAATGGTTCAAAACTCCAGAATTCCTCTAAGTCTATATTCCCTTGGTAAACCGGTGTCCAACAATGGGATACTGGAGTGAAACTCCCCGTCCTTGGGATTAAATATGATCACTTATTTTTCTATTCAATGTGGAATGATGATTAGTTAAAATAATCATGCTCGGTTTTTCTTGTTGATGAGAGGTGACATTCCTCCCCTTTCCCAGAACACATTCTAGGGAATACCTATTGTAGTATCTCCCTAGTCATTCAAGAAGGACCCAATGACCTTCACTTTCATTTCAAATTTAATGGATCATTGTTATGTGCCCTCACCCATTGTCCCCTCGGCTTCTTCAAATGTAGGCATGACCTCTTTAATTAGTGGAAGAGAATTTATGTGGTTTGTTGAATCTCTAACATCCTCTTGTTTCTCACACTGAGTTCAAATCATGTGGACTTAGTGATTTGTGCTGATCACAACATCAACACAATCAACTTTTCTCTTGAACTACGAGAACTATGATTCCTATTCAAATCAGGATATGTATGACACCTACTTGAAAGCCACAGCTCAATGTGGCTCCCTATAGAAAGGGTTCACCAAATCTTATCCCAATAAATGGGAAGATTTCATGCGTAATCCCCACCCAAAATGAAATATGATAACTCTGATTACCAATACAACTAGGATACATTAGAAGATTTTGTCATGGCATAAGCACATGAGCCTCAGCCCAGTTATTGAGGAATCATTAAGTAAATCCAAGAGACCCGAGAAAAAATCCATGTGGAGGCATATTTTTGGGGTACTATAGTAGTACTGTAGCATGTACTGTAGTGATAAATATTGCAGGTACTATTTGGAACTTTAATAGTCAGAACTATTCCCCTATTTGTGCCTTGGGGCCACCGATTTGGTCCCTGAGTCCTTTAAGGCCTTCGGGAAACCTAGGCCTATGGGTCAATAATGCCTTCGGGCCACCTCAAGGCCTTCAGGACACCTTAGGTGGAGATGAAAACTAGACAACATATAAGAAACAAGCTCCAGAAGGAGGATGGGAAAAGAGATTTTACCATAGCAGAAGCTAAATGGATTTCACGATTGAGAGGGTATGTAACCTGCCACCGGGACACGCATGTGCATGCATGGGAAAGCCTAGCCGAACAAGCATGTGAAGGTGGAGAGACAATTTCATGATGAAGATGTTGGGGGGAGCAGTTCCAAGAAGTTAGTCCAGGTTGTATGTAATGTTTGAATCCAAGGGGCAATGAATTCCTCTAAGGCCTACAAGCGATGTAATAATTCTGCCTATGGCCCTTGTAAGGGTTCCACTTCACCCCTTGAATGGTGGATTATCAAAATCAATACAAAATTAAGGCCTTCAGTCCATTGGAGGAGTCTTTGCACAAGCTCCCTATCATTTCATCCGCAAAATTAGAAATCACACCCACGTCCAGTGGGCTTCTTACACACATAATCCCCACCCAAAATGAACTACAATAACTCTATTTCTTGTTCAATCTAGGATACATAGGAGTCTTTA
This sequence comes from Viscum album, assembly GCA_963277665.1. Classification (NCBI taxonomy): domain Eukaryota; kingdom Viridiplantae; phylum Streptophyta; class Magnoliopsida; order Santalales; family Viscaceae; genus Viscum; species Viscum album. The sequence goes on from OY728130.1 coordinate 413,472,556, forward strand.
TTGAAGGACCAAGATCAAAGGGGTGCCCTTCCAAAAATGGATCACCCAATCATACCCCCGACAAATGGGCCTCCCCCCGAGTATAAGCCCCATGATAACTAAACTACGTAGGCTCTGGTTCCTATCATGAGGATATGTAGGAATCCCATCATATGAGTCCAACCCCAAAATCAAACCATCTTCCATATCTCCTGAATGAATATAGACTTTATAACACCTCATTACATGGATTATGTCAGCATTGCCTCTATATCATCAAATCCATGTACATGCACGATGATCCTTCAACCCAGGGGTTGACTGAAGATATGATCTTCAGGAATGAACTAAGGGTTCATGAACATATGAACATGACATAAATATATAATTGAGTACCAGAGTAGGAAATAATTCCCCCCAAAGGGTTTGATGATCCTAACCTCCCATTCTCTCAACCAATGGAGTCCAGAAGTATTTCTGGCCAAATCGTCATCCAACGAGTGCCTACCTTTGAAAAGAAGGTCCATGAATCATGGATACCAGGCTAATTTGTTGTTATATCTCTACGAATAAACCCATTAGAGACCATAAGAGGACATAATACCAAACAGATGGTGATTGAGAAGACATGTAACCCCCTTTTAAATAATCCATTGAGATCATGAAAATGGGGCACCTCATTAATAACATAAAAAACAAGGATACAATGACCAAACGCAGTGGGATCATTTCTCCCTATAAATACCCACTGCGACGCGAATCTGGTCCAAACAATGGGTTTTTTGACCATCAACATTGATAATATAATATTTATAAATGTATAAGGAAGCCATATAGAACCCATTATAGGAGAAGTAGCTATCATGTGGCTAGTCTAGGGGTGGAAATACCACTAGATACCAATCAGATAGTAAATGGGTCTATATCAGGTTCTCAGTGGGTACAACACATCTAGTAATACTTTTTTGGGTAACATTTAGGGTGTAGAAGTGAATTTTATTATTACCATAAAAATATTTTATCGGGAATCGTTATTTACCCTATTAGTCTAATGGAATTTTGAGGGAGGAAATGTAGTTGATTTTTCACTATTTGAGAGTCCAATTTTATTTTCCTTTTATCTAGGTTTTTCTTGCTTTGATTTGATATATTTTTTGAGAACGAATATCCTATTTGTTTATCCATTACACTTTTTCTTAGTTATTCCTTTGATTTGAGAAATTTATATGTAATAATTTTAATATTATTCCAAAAAAATCATAGTTGTATCATAACTCTCCCTTTTTCTTTGTTATTCCTTTGATTTGAGGCATATCTTTTTATGAATTTGATGAAGATTCCACTAAACCATGGTTATATCATCCATAAATGATGGCGTGTCTTGTTACGATGGGTAATGGTAATCAAAAGATATAGAAACCCGTCCATTTCTAACTATTTTTAAATAATGGAGTCTCCAAGTTAGTTTTTCATGTTTTTTTCCTTATTTGTTATAGATTGGATGCTATTTAGATATTTATTTAATTATATTTTTTTTTCTATAATAGGTGTCTGAGGAAAGGCTTGGACATTTCATATACCATTGGTCATAATTTTAGTTTACCTAATTTCACATCATAAATTAAATAAATTTATTAATTAGAAATTTAATTTATTATATTATTGAGGCCTTTGTTGTGAGGTAGTGGCCCATGATCATGGAAAAGAATGATGTTATCTTATACATGGATAGTGAGCATGACTAATATATTCATAAATTTGAAATTGAGTTATGTCATCCCTTTGATACATAACTATATGTGGTGTATATGTAAGTTTTATTCACTTTTCATGAGATGAATGATAGTGTTTTGACTAGAGTTCCTTTTAGACCTCATGTACACCTATCTATTTATCTTAGGATTATAACTAGTAGAGATAGTCTAATATGAAACCGAGTGGAAACTATACCCCCATATTAAATTAAAAAATAATGCAGAAATAAAATATACATAAATAATTTGAGTTTGTAGAAACAAATAATATATACATTATATTAAAAATAACATGACATCATACAAGAAATTACACCAAATGGTCTCCCATTAGGTTGATTGTATTTATAAAATTAAGAAAAAATTACCAAGAGGATCTACCACTATCTTAGAGCCTTATATCAAGCAAACGACCCTGATATCAAGAATGACCATGAAGCACTAGGTCTTTTACAAACCAAAAGAGTTAGTCATGATTTATTCTTGGGTACCATTGTACTCATTCCAAACAGGCAGGATGTGAGTAAAAATTAGTAATCCAGCATCGATGGTGTCCCTAACATAACTAGTATATAAATTTAAATCACATGTGTTATGTCCAAAAAAATATAGTGTAAAAGTAGAGTAAAATAAATACCATAGATCCTGGGTTTCTATGGTAACACACATGAAATGCCATACCTTCATTTTATAGTGATGGGTATCTCTAAGAATGATTTAAAATCCTCAGGTGGAATAATATAAACCTAGTAATTAATAGTCATAAACTTGGTGTGTGTGTATCGGTGGGGGGGGGGGGTGAATAGAACAAACCCATAATTCCAATAAGGGTAAATGGAAAAAATTATTGGAATCATATTATATGTTGAGAAAAAGGGATCCCCACCCATAATTCCTTTAGTGGTGATGATTCCTATCTTTTTTATTATATTAGAGATCATCCAAATGGGGGATCAAATACTTTACAATGAAAATTCACTTACTATCCAACCAAGAGGATGCATCAATTACTCAGAATAGTCCTATTAGTGTTGAATGGAACACCTCCATGGAATCATATATCAAATCAGAGAGTAATGGTTCCCCACCATAGAATCACATATAAAATAGAAGAGGAATGTATCTCCTTCCCTACTACAGCTCACCATATCAATATCATTAGGTGGAATGTAATAACACTAAAAATAAAATATAACATCATGGGGAGATGATAATCCACCCTTCTCCCACTCATCATAAAAATTTTCATAGAATGGAATTGAGCCCCACCATTGATTCACCACTATAAATCTAGAAGGGGAATAATTCCCCTCTTATAATCACTTATAAATTCAGGGGGAATAGATCCACAGATGACTCTATATCACCATATTAATACCATTGGGGAAACGTTACCCTTCCATGGAATCAACTTTATAAATCATCCCAAGGAATGAAACCCCACCCAAAGAGACATATGACATCAAGAGTAATGGTTCCCCATAATACTCATTATTACCACATACCATCAGGGGGTAATATCACCTCAACATGGAATTAAATATCACAATAAAGGTGAATATATCCCCACAAATGATTCATATATCATATAAACATAAGGAATTATCTTAACCCAAAACCTCATTTATAAAACATAATCCTCACATTGGTTGGGAACTCACCCAAATCCATTATATATTCCTTTGGTTGGCCTTTAAAGAACACATCCTTTTATTAACACAAACATTAAAGTGGTTTATCATTGTAGTTTCCTTCCAACAAAAACAAACTCTTGGGTAAACATAACACTATCAAACCCACCAAGGTCCCCTAGGAATAATCTAATTTATGCACCCAATATGAGATCCTCTATAAAATTCCTTGAATTTATGTGTAAATCACATTACTAAAAGGGAATTACATCCCTATAAATATCATTGATCACATCATTGTATAATTGTCCACAGTGGTGCTGAAACTCATTCATTAAACAAAACAGATGGAATAAAGACCACCTCACTTAAATGGTAAAACATTGTTAGTCTACCTGCTCCTAAAAATAACATTATCTTACCCATGGAACATCATACCATGTACTAACATACAAGTGGGAGAGGAACAATCATCCCAAACTCTAGTCAACTTTCCCAAGGAATTATAGAATCTTATGGTCCACAATATGTTAATCAAAGAGTTTATGCCCTTTTAGGTTTTATAAATATCATAACAGTCTTTTATATTCAAGATATTAAAATTTATAAGTTTATCCATAAATATAGTGTTCAAGGGTCCATCATGGTCTATGTTATTATTTCATATAATGGTATTTTAAAGAAGAAAAGTTATTTACATTTAAAGATCAATCATATGAAGAAGGAAAAACTGCATAATGCATGATTATGTGTAATATAAATGAACATTAGAGGGAGTTTCATGGACTAACAACCCCAAAGATATATATACCATTCCTTCCATGATTCACACATTCACGACAAGGCTCATCCTTGACATTTCTATGCTTATACCAACACCGTACCATATATCTCAATTTATTACATCCAATTAATCAATTAAAACTATTTTAATTAATTTTTTTGTTAAATAAAAGAGGAATAGATGATGAAAAATCACATATTGACATACAATCATTGAAACCATGATAAATGACATACCTACATCCCATAAAATGATCTCAACAAAACAATAAACCGAATCACCTTCATATAGAACCATGTCACTCACAAATTCAATAAAATTTAATCAACATCAGAAATAATTTATTTAGTGAAACTTATCTTATTAATTGGTAGGTAAAAATGATCATTCCTTATATTTGGATCTCATCTATCCAAGTTGATAAAAATAATGATTATCATATCTTGGTTCCACCATGACATTATTGAATTAGAATAAGAACCCCACACAAAAGTATACTAAATCAGAGGTGGAGAATAAGAAAAAGAATATATTGAGGAGTGGAATATAGTACCTTAAATTTCATGAGAAAATGAAATGAATCATACCTATACATGGGGTTTAATGAAGAAATAGAGGGGGAAAATATTACTGAAATGGTCCCTCTCGACGATTCATGTTACAATATTTCAAAAGGGTTCAACGCTAAAATAATGGTTTTGTCCCTAATAAAAAAAGTGATGTTTTTGGGTCATGGTGTGGATATAAGGGTTATTCCATTACTCATTCCATCCAATCATCGTTATATATTAGCCTCTCTAGGTTAAAATGTGACCACCCCTATGTAGTGGGAAAATTTATCAACAAAAAAATTGTACTGTAACTCTCATGGGCTTGGACACAGCTATCCCCATATAGTAGTCTCTAACACCTACATATCATCACTGTGGTATGGACCATATGGGTCATAGCACGACACAGATCACCCAATAAAGGCCTGAGTCTCCAAGGCCTGATATCCCTTCTGAATTTCAAGGTTTATTCATGCTAAAATCCATGAAAACCCTCATGGAAGGCCTTCATGGTGCACCCTTGGGGTCACTTCATGACCAAATTTTCTCATGAAAATCTATGATGTAAAAAATAATATTTCAGACTATATAATGTAAGGGTAATCATCATGGATTGGTGCCCTCATCGTAAAGTTGATACCAATTTGTAATATTTTTATTATATACAATACTCCGATAGGAACCTATTATAATGTGACCCTCTTATGTTGTGGTGTGATGACCCCTAATCAGCCCTCATCCCAGCTTGATGGTCATACATCTCGATGAGACAGGATTCTTGAATCCAAACCGACCAAAGGGTAACCCTGAACCCTCCCCAATATTCCCACGAGCATTAAAAATATTTTATATTACTATAATCACTTCTAAAAATATTTATTGATTGTGTTAAAAATATATAAGTCCTTTTCTGAATACGAATTCTCCAAACATCCCTTACTCTAGAAAAAAAAATCACATTTACCTTTCATTTCACATCCAATAAAGATGAGGGCCGTTACAGACACTCCACCACAACAAATATAATCCTTTAAAATCTATGGTACTCTTCTAGCCATCATTAATGGATATTATTATTCACCATTTCATGATAAAATTATAGTGTTATATCCATAAAAATTTAACGAGTGTCTATTGCACCACTCAAAAACACAGTGTCACAATGAGAACTAAAATCCAAACTACCCACTCATCACAATACTCAATCACTGAGATGATTTCAAGAAATACCATATATCCCAATACACATTTTTCCATTAACTAATTATTTCATAGGAATATTGGGACCCCCTTATAAGAATCCACATATAAAGACTTTTTTTTTCATCATGATGCTCACCATAATTATTGCCCCTGATACATTTTACCAGTGGTCCATTAATTTTATCTATATTATTTCCACCTCACTACATCCAATCCCTTTTGAAAATAGTAGTTAGTCATCATATAAATGAATCGTCTCAAACAAATTTGACCTTATCCACTGATGCTTCATTACATCTCCGTAAAGCACTAACTCTTGGATAAATAACAAAATCATCCAAACACCCACACTAAACTAAAAACCTAACATTCAGTGTAATTACAATATTGAATCATCAAACATACAAATAATCTATTTTAATTCACCCAAAAGAATTGAAAAATATCCAATCTGGCAAACTCATAGACCACATCAATTCCATTTTTGAGCCTAATTCCAATACACAAACTCTATCTAACTACACATCTGAATACAAAACTTCTATCATTCTTGGAACATATAAAAATGTATTCACATTCACTATAGTATCTGTATACCATCTAGACCATCCACCAAACGGTATCACAACATCCATAACCATTTTGACATGAGGGTCATACATTAATAACTTATAATACGCCCCTTCCATAGGAGTATCCCTATCATCATCTTAGTGAACCAAAATAATGATATCCATGGCCCAAACTCTATATATAATCAATCAAAGTTATTGGAAATTAGCAAACCACTCATACATGAGTCTCAACATGAAACACTGATCATTTCTCATTCCCATATCAGCATGAATTTCATTCTAATGATCTCTAAAATTCACTCTCATTGAGGCTCACACCCTACAACCAAAAATATGGCACTTTCAACCATAAATCCTCCATTACAGTACTCTTTGTGTACAAGACCGTATATATTAAAATAATGTATATTTTTAGATCATCCCAAAACTTTTACACCAATCTTGAAAACCCCTATGAAGTACCACACTAAATATTTAATTTAATAGTACCCCAATAGAAATCTAATACATCCAACCAATGTAGAGAAACATCCCTCATATTATATAAAACCCTATGCCATCATGATTTCATTTATTCCATAAGATGACTAAGTAATTGACCTACAAATGACTATATATCGATCAAAAACCCCATAAATACACCATCAAAAACCAACAGGACCAAGAATTCTTACATCAACACATGAAACTAAAAATACTTTATAACACTTGATACTCTATTCCTATATAGAGTGAGCCTCTATAAGACCTAGCACTGTATCACATTAAATATCCATTTGGTTTCATTTAATTAAAATATTTGTATGATCTAATTTTCACACCATAAAACCTAGACTCATGCAACCAAACAATAGACCATGCCCCAATACATGTCCATATCATCAAACTAAATAGTATAAATAAATTATTTTTAATAAGAATGAGGCATAAAATTAATTCCTATACTAAATACATGACCACCCAAGGATTTGAAATCATTATAATGTTATAAACATCTTTGTACGCTCTATCCATCCTGGATTCGACCATTTAGGATCACCATCCAAAATATTGTTAAAAACCATTCTTCGAATCAATATAATCAATAATCAAATAAATATTTACCTAAAATACTAATAAAACTTATTTTATAAAGGTTGGATTTTACATATCCTATATGAAAAATGTTATTGATCCAAACTATGTCTCCTAAGAATACATCACTTATATTGAATATAATGATGTAATATCATTTTCGGACACAACCACTCTAGGGAACTCGCTGATAAAATTTAGGCACCAAATTTATAATCCTGGCACCCAATCCTAGGAATTAATCCTTATTGAGAATCTAGATACTATAATACTCCATGAGGTTCATGATAATATCTAAAAACTTATAAGGATATAATGCTAAGATTATTCATGTCGAATAAAAGAATTTTCATCTTGTTTAGAGAAATATAATTCTACATAGAAAAACTATAGGAAAAGACCATATAGGTTATTAGGGACACATTAGGTAGATGAACCTATTTTTCTCTATATTGAAGTAGTATTAAGGAATCCTATGCTAGAACCAACCGAGCAAATGTCTTTTATTAGGGAATATAACCCTTGAACTGACCCACCAAGGTCCACTATAATCATGTTTTAAAGGGGTATTGAATAACTGTCACTAGAGAACATCCAATGATGGGATCCACATGGCATATCATTAGAAAATAATGTAATAGTTTATCTGATCATAATTCAACGAACATGTTACATGGGAAACATAATGTATGTTTTTTTTGAAAAATTAAACAAATGAAGCCATTTGTTAGTGAAATTAATCACAAAGAAGCATATGAATATCATGTGAGTACTATATACAAAAAATGTTGGATGTATAATGGTTTCTTTCTTCCAAGGTCCAAGATCCATGAATAAAATAACAATCTCAAATACACAATTCATATTTGAAAATCATCTCAAACATAATATTGAAAACCATAATAAACAATATCAAATCCTATGAAACCTATAAATTCCATATGAATGGTGATAATAAATCACAGGTCTGGGGTGAATCACAAGATTTGAAGTGAACCTATTCCATATATATAATACCAAAAATTGTAATAAAATTAAAAATAACACTATTAATTCCTATTTTTGGGTCTAGATACCAATGTCATGACCAGAGTGCCAAATAGCCTCGGGTGAGCCTACCCCATATTCCAGATTCTTCTAAATAGTAGCCATTGTACAAGGTGTTATGATGGGGATATTATACCGCCATATCAGAGAAAAATAGTAGAATAAATTATCACAAAACATTTGTATCAAATAAAAAAATTAACACATTAATTCTATAATAATTTAAATGTAGTTATATAAGTCCATTCCCCAACTAATCCCCTAATTGGGTTGATCAAATATATAAAATAAATAAGACGAATAAAATTCAATGAAGCTATAATACTATCCTAAATAACCATATTTTAGATCCTTCTTAGATATCTATCTCAACTATAAAGATTATGACTCTACCGTACATGATCTTGTGATCATGAGGTCTTCTAGGGTACCAAAGGATCAAGGCTACCTATGTAGGGTGTGAGTAAAACTCTATAGGTTGACCAAAATGTTTTCCCTAACATAACTAATATATACTGAGTATTCATATTTGATATTCCCATTAACATAATTATAGTGTGGAATCATAATAAAAAATTCACTATGAGTCCTCATGCTATATGGTGACACTCAATATTGAGAATATTTACTTTGTCTAGTGACGAATGTATTGGAGCATGACTGATAATTATCAAGATAAAAGGAGTGTAACCAAGAATCCTTTATAATACTGCATATATATATACATTAGTGTAACAATTCCCCACCCATAACACCATTGGTGTGGAAGTGTAACCCCTAAACAGAATCATTCAACATTCCAAGGGGAATTTCTTGCCAACTATAATACTATTTGGGTGAACGAAACCCATACCTAGAATCTGATATTACATCATCTACACAAGGGGTCACATCACCTACATAGTAAAATCATATACCATCAACCTTGGTGGTTATATCCTCAAAAAAACCATAAAATAAGGGGGAATACCTTAAGTCTATGGAATCACATATCAAATAAGAGGAAAATATATTCATCAAGTAACATTCCCATTTCTGTCTTGAGTTGAACCTATAAGAGTTTGGTATAAAACATAAACCTTTTTAATGAAGCCTTTTTCTTTCTAAAATAGTTTTATCTATGGATTGGGGACTTGGTATACTGGTCTTGTAGAAGGATAGAGGTTTTGTGCAATAATAGAAAATTTTTAGCACAACCAAATAGATGGTGTAGTCTACTGGATAGTTGGTGGGATATCTAGAAGCTTAGTGATCCTATAAGAGGATCACTGATTGTGTTGTGAGATGAATTTTAAAATTGATGGGATTGAGTATAGTGGGTTTTATAAAAGAAACTGATCATCTATATTTTGGGGTTTAAGGATATATAGGTGAATGAGTCGACACCAGTATCCATCCTATGTTACCAGGATGGACTAAACCAATAAGGGCGAAGACATAATTTACCACCAGAAAAACCTATTTTTAACAACCAATCACCCACAATTAAACTATATCATAATATTATATATGGTTAAGGGTTATCCAAGTTTCTTTAGGCTTATTGAACACTATACCTTGGTTCTTTGATCTATGGTTTTTTTCAGACAACTTGAATCAGTGAGTTTTTCTCGAAATTGATGAATTCATATTGTCTTCTTCTATGTTCCTCTTACTAAAAACATGATAGAGTGTTTTTATTGATATCCAAAGGGTATCATGGTGTTCCAAATTGACCTGATACTCAATATTTGTTACCTTCTTCATTTCTTAAGGTGGGTGTCTAAAAAACTCCATGAAGTCTATATTATTTCTCTATTATGTATAACCTATGTTATAATGTAATTATTCCATACATAAAATATATAATTATTTTCATCTCACTAAAATAGTTGAATTCATATGTTTAAACATCATAAGGTTCTTATTGGTTCCCTTATAATTTAGTTTTAGTTGTTTGGGCACCTAATTGGTGTTCCAACCCTTGCATATTGGTAGAAAAATGAAACATATGAATCAAAATCCTATGTTTAATTGTATTTTTTTATACTCTAACTTAACAATATGAATTGAATTTCCATGTGAAATTAAATATTTTTCTAGATAAATAATCACTTGGATTGATAGTGTTTAATCAGTATGATGTTGCAATGGCATATTTTAATGAATGAATATTGATATAATGGAATGTGAAATAGTAATAGGGAAACATTGAAAGTGAAATGGAACTATTATAATTACTTGGATATTTGGAATCATGGTAAAATGGAATAAATGATTGATAATTTTAAATTTAGATAAATTATCAATTATGGAATATATTATCTTGTTTTACATGTTTCTTGAATTGGATTTGTTTTCTCATGTGTCTTTTTTTTGTTGAATAAGTAAATCACCCATAGAAATGGTAGTGCTCAATGGTAACCTATAAGAAACTCTATAATGATAATTCACCATGATATTAGTACCTCATGGATTGAATACATAAATATTTTATTGGGTAATTTAGAATGGTAATAAATAAGAATCTATAACAAATAAATTCATATAGAGTCCAGTTTGTATAGAAACATGATTCCTAAGGTTAAGATGTATAGATAGATGATTCTAGATGGTGAGATACATGATATGAGTGATTTATTATTGGTATAAGAACATACTATAGGTATAAATAATTCACCATAGGAATAATAATTCACAAATGGATAGATATATCTAACATCATACCAATGTTGGTTTGGCTAACCCCATGTGTCAACCCAGCTCTCATGTGTTAGTGGGTTTATTTGATATTATGTATTAATTAATAAATTAAATCAATTTTTATCATAATATTGTAGAAACAAAAATTAGACTATATATTCTAGAAATCACGGTTTTCTTCCAACTAAGTTGTACTCACACCTTGCTCCAACACCGTTTGGTATCGATGATGACATTATGGATACATGTCTAAAAAAGGAAATTGAACCCATGCTTGATCTTTTACTTTTCTAGTTGGGATTTGAGAATAAAGATAGGTCCAGTCATGGTGTCTATGACTGGGCTTATTGAGTACTTATTTTTGTTTTTTTCTTGTACAAATCACATAATGACATTTAGTTTAGAATAAAGCATGACATGATATGGATTATTATTTCCATTTTGATATTTTGGTATTAATTTTTCATCTTCATAAGTTGTATGTTGTGATTTATAAATCTTATTTAAATGATTGTTACTCTCTTCCAACTTGTATAGTATCCCAACTATATTACTAAGGCCCTCACTACTAGTTGAGGGAATCTAGAGTGTGGGGAGGAATGAATGATTTCATGTGGTGACCTGTCTTAATAATGAAAGGGAGAAAATGTTCCATGAAATTACCAAATGATTCCCCATGATAAAATAACATATAAAGAATAATGTAATAGTTACCAACCATTATCCAACTCAATATTTCGATATACTAATGTTACATTGATTCCCCTCTTAGGAATCACCTTCATTAATCATCAGGGGGATGAAGAACCACCCTAAATCAAATATAACATCAAGGGGAGACAAAACCCCACCATTCTCTTACTCACTATATAAAAACATCAGGGGGAATGGAACCACACACTGGAATCAACCTATTAAATCATCAATGGGAGTGGTACCTCACTTAGAATAGAATATAACATTAGGGGTAATTATATACCATCCTTCTCCTTTTCACTGTATCAATATCATCATGTAAAATGGATCTCCATTCTAGAATTTCCTTTATTAATCATTGGGAGGAATAATTTACCACCTAGAATCACATTTAGCATTAGGGTGAATAGTGCCCCTCTCTTCTCTAGATCTCCAAATAACAATTGGGGAATGGTTCCCCAACCTGGAGTCACATATCACATTTTTTAATGGATCCCTACCTTAGATTCATCAATCGCTTACACCTAGGGCATTCTTATAAACTATAACCTCACATTTCATACATAGTCCTGACATGGGAAGGCTACTCACATTAAACCTTTACATAATCCCTATGTTTTACTTTCAGTAAACCTACCGATTCTCAATATTGTCGGAATAATTGGATATAACTTACCCAATTTGGGTCAAAAATATGTCTGGTTTACCCACCAAGATCCCCAAGGAAACATCTTGTTCAATCTACTTAAATGGGTTCCTCTATCACATTCCACAGAAATAGGGTCCAAACATTTCACAATATTGGAATAACATCCCTATACCTAACTCGGATCAAATCATGGTACAATCATACACACTGGAATTAAGACTCAATCATCACACTATAAAGATATCATAAATCATTTATCACATTTAAAGTTATTCTAGACTATTCTACCAATACATAACCTTTCTAATATTCTCCCAAAGAAAAAACATCTCGGGTACTCATGTACAAGTGGGGGAGGAACAATCACCCACTCTCTAGTAAAATATCCCAACTCTTTAAGGTATCTCAAGGACCAACACATTTCATTCATATATTTTATTCTCTTATAGAGTTTATACAAATCATATAACTCTTTTATGATAATTCCCTCACCCTAGGTGGCTGATGCATTAAGTTAGTGTAAATGGGTCCATCATGGCCCAAGACACTTTCGTTAAAATAGAGGGATTTTTATAGAGATAATTAATTTTAATTTTAATGTTGATCACATTACTTACCACATATCACAAACACATAATAAAAATCATAAATCTACTAGAAATTTTGAAGGATCACTAACCGCAATGATGGAGATATTTTTTTTATAAATCTTCATACACCCTTAACCAAACCAATCCATGACTCATCCAAGATCATACCAACATATGATCTCCTGACCTCAGAAATAAAATCTAAATAAAAAGTAATAATTTTTAATATTTAATAATTTAAATCAGTCGAAAGAGATATATGGACTTCATAGTCAACGAGTGGAATCCACTCAATGAATCCTTGTGCGACGACACACCAAATTCCTATGGAATTCTCCCAGTAAAAGAATGTATAATATCCCTACAAAATATACCATGATAACTCTTATATTCAATATAATTTAATCAAAACCTATAATAAATTAATTAAGTTACATATCACCAAAAAATATTGATAAACAACTTGCATACCAAATATTAGGATATTGTCTATTTAAGATGAGTAAAATCCACATCTTCTAGTGTGATTCCACCATCCTATAGGGTAATTGTTGTTAAATACCTAGAAAGAAATCAATATAATATGTATGAAAAGGGATTAATAATATTTGAACAAAAGGTAAATATTACCATAAAACACCATTGAAACACTAAAGAATCATCCCTCTCCAAGAGGGTACTAATGGGGATAGATAAGAAAAGAAACTGGAAAAAATAGTCACCTCAACAATAACCTTTCCCATAAATTCATAGGGATTGGCTCCAAAATAAAAAGATACCACATGCTAAAATAAAATATCTTTAAGTCAAAAAATGTGTATGAGGATTACACTATGATTTTTTCATTTCTAGGTAAGTTCATGAGGTGGACACACTATTTCATTGAGAAACCCCGGGTAGAAGGATTAAACCTTTAAAAAAATAACTTTATAGGGCATCCCTCCATGGACATGGTAAGATTTTCCTCTGATATTAGTCCTTAGCCATATATATCTCTTTCATGTTGTGACCCCCAGGGCCCAACATAACTCAATATACCTAGGTAGGTCCCAATATCTAAAGAAAAAACCATGGTTCCTTGTAGCATAGTGCCTTTATTCCATAATCTAGGTCACATCTCTTGGAAGGAATCCATGGTGTTACCTTGGGGTTATAGTGTTACCTGATTATCCCATCAAAATCCATAGAGAAATACCTAAAATATCCTAATATATTATTTATGGTTTATCTTCATGGTGTGATTCCCTCATCCACAATATGATTCATGTACATAATAAATTTGTCTTTTCCAAAACATTTAAATGAGCCCATCACAACAATACAACCTATGTCATGGAACGAAAAACCCTACGTAGACCTAGATACAAAATGATTCTCACTTATCAAGACACGACGAAACTATTGTAATGAAACTTTGTAAATCTTCACCCAACACCACACCAACATTCACCCATGAACTTGAAACATCCTCCGATTTTGTATTCAGATATTAAATATGTCTCGATGATATTCCCCCTCTCATAATTGCATTTGTAATAAATATTCTCCAAACATCCATGCATTTTGGACAAAAATTATAATTTCCAATTAATTTCAAAACCAATAATGATGTAGTCTTTTAAATTATGCTTAAAAATTCATTCTATGGGTTCAGGTTTGGTGTAACCGGAATGGGGCTGAAAACGATTCTCCACGTGTGAAGGGTTTGGGTAGACCCCTTAAAAAAATTATTGTTTTGTTACAGTTTGAGATTTCAGAAAGAACTGAGATACTATGTCCCTAAGTCAAATAAATGTTAGTTATTCATAATAAATTCATGGAGGATATTTGTTTATGTGTTAAACTATGAGTGATTTGGCATTGACCTCAATTGTGTGTGAAACATACCCCACCAAATAAGAAATTATTTGTTATAAATTATGGATAATTCCCAGTCCAAGAGTTGTGTGGGAAATGGTATATGTATTTACATAGATCCTTAGAACACCTATAATGGGGATCAACTGATAGAATTTGTCAATAATACAATGGTTTGGAAGGTGGGGAGCACTATATTTTGTTGGTTGTGTTCTTAATATTGTATGAGAACATAATCAATCATCATCAATATTCAAAGAGGCACTATTACAAGAAATTAGGAATATTATATCACTTATGGGATGAATTTTGTTTTAATAGATGGTTTGGGTAATGATATGTATGGTATTTTACTATGAATCCATGTGCTTCTTGGGTAACAGGGATAAATAAATTAATTCTAAGTAGATCCACAGTTGATAATATATGAGTTTCTCACGATTCTATGAACTGATTTATAGGGATAAAGTTGATAAGTATTTTTATAATTATTGAATGGTTTCTTAAAGTATAACAATTCCAAATAAAGATTTCATAGGTCACCTTTGAGTTTGTGAAGGGTTCTTGGTATAAAATTGGTATTGTTGATAGGTTTAACTGACTACGATTGATGTGTTTATGTTGGTGGAATGGATATGGCCTAATGCATTCATTTTTTATAAAAATATATAGGATTATCCATGAGATATTTTAGTTTAATGATCATAGTTATATGAGTTAGGATATACTTTTCTCTACTATCCTCTATCAGGGTTCTTGTCGGGACAGGTTTCAAGCTAATCATTGATAAATGTGATATGTTTCATAGAATATTTTTCATGCCAAATATATTGATGAAAAAAATATATAAAAAACATGAAGGATGATGTATGGGTGGAATGAATTACTATGTATCATGTGGTAAAGTTCTTCCACCCTCGTCCTTATCATTTTGAGTGTTCAGAATATAAATAGTTGAGTGAGATTATTATTAGATGCTCAACTATGTGAGTCTGAATATATTATCCTTTTCTCAGATACATTTACTATATGTACATTAGTGATATCATAGTATATTGAGATGAGGATGGGATGAACACATAGGTATTAGGGTGTGGAGTCAAGCCAACCTAGTGCTCATTAAGAAAAGTTATGAGTGCATCATTATAATGTCTGGGGATCCCTGGTTACTTTTTATACTTGAGAATGGAAATGTTATGCCTCTCACTTTATGTGATTACTATAAATGGTTTTAAATTTGTTATACATCCCCAAGATATATTTTAGATATGATGTTTCTTCAACTGGTTTGGTTACTAACATTGGTTTCCATAGGCGAGGTAAGTTGTTGTGGTGGTCTAGTTATCACACATTGATGTGATATGTTTGGGTGTGTAGTAATGGTTAATTTTTAATTTGATTATGTGCATACCTAAACTATGTATGTTAGAATATATTGGAGATACTTGGGGTGGTTCCTTATAGAGTTTTATTCTCACACCCTATATAGAAACTATAGTGTACTTATACACCTCTATGTATTGTTTTATTTCCTATTATGGGTATATAAGGGATCAATATAGAGTCACTTGATAGATGTATGATAGATAATATTTACTGGGAACATGTGTTCTAATTATGAATTCTCCATATTTATATTTTTGTATTTATTATTTTTTGACTTAATCATCCTAGTGGGTGATCCATGCGATCAGTGTATATATGTTTTATTTGGCTATATATTATTATTCGATGATGACATTAACTTGTTATTGGTTTTTGAAATTTAGTTACAATAACTTTTTGATACTATAATATGGAATGATATTTCATTTATTTATTTGTTATTATATGTTAAGAGAATGATATTTTAGTTTCTCCACTCTGGTTATATAATCTCACCATCGGAAGAAACTATAAAATATCCCCCCAAATCAAAGCTTGAGAATAGATAAAGTTCCACTAACTTGAGGTTAAATCCCCAACACACCAACATCCTATAATAAATGGAAACTTATTAAGAAAAACTTGGTGGTGATGTTACCTCGAAAGATACTACATCTCAAAATCATAAAATATAAACATTCAATCCTCTTATATAATACATGGTTATAATTAATAAAGCCAAGGTAAAAACCCCAGAAAAACAATAATATCAATGTGATAATGAAACGTGGTAGTTGAAATAAAAACCCAAAGGACCACATGACTCAAAAAATTAAAATATATAATCCTAGGTACTACCTAAACATGATTCATGCTCTAACTCTACATTACATTCCCAATGTGTTAAGTTGTATTTCTTGAGAAATAAGTTATATTTCTGTTTCTGATGTCCTTATACATGACATAAGAAAATACACCAATGTTAACAAGAAGGGGGTGATTATAATCTCAATTGGAATTAACCAAATAGTTCTCATCACATTCCACTATAATAATAACTAATTTGAAAATTTTATATTTCACAATTGTAAAATAGTTTAAACACATATATAAATACATAACTGCAATCCAAGTGAGGATACCATAAAATTTCTCATTACCATATGTTAATTTTTTGAATATTCATTCCCATTTTCACACACAAACATCCAATAATACAATCAAATGTTGTGTTACTATTGAAAATGGTACACCCCGACCATAATCCATCTAATTTAAATGGTGGTACATCCTGAACACACTCCATCCACATTAAATACATGACAACACAATTATAAAAAATTATATGCCAATAAATTTTCATAAAAACAACACTTAATTTTTAATAATTTCACCAAACATTTAAATTCCTAAAAAACAGTCAATAAATTTGTAATATTATTTTTTAAAATTATAACTAAATGGGGTTTCTGAAAAGCCAAATATTTTTCACTTATTCCAAATGCACACCAAAATAGTTTCCTTCATGAAATCACATAGTGAAATAATAGAATATCTAAGAAAATACATTTATAAAAACTAATCCTTCATATTCTAGAACAATTTTTGATGAGAGAGAAGCCACATACCTCATAACAAATGTAAGAAATGATGAAAGGTGGTAAGAAATTCATGATATAAGCTCAAAACACCTTCCCATTAGTAAATCTACTATGATGACATCAAGATTCTAATCATATCACATAGACCTATCTATAAATAACCACATATTTGGCTCCAAGAGAGTGGAGAAGAGTAGATCTATTATAAACAAGGAATATAGTGAGGAAAAAAAGATTTATCAATGATACTTGATCTCCAAAAAACTTTTATTATCTAAAATATTCTTCTTCATCAAAAGGAATTGTCTTACGATGATAGGGGATGGAAATAGTTTGAGACGTTGGATGGTTAGAAGTGAATTTAGATCCTTGGGCCTTAACCTATATAAGAACTTGATGTTTGGGTAATTAAATATATTTCATAAAATTAGGTCACACATTGTTTCAAATCGTACACCAAACATGCACATGATTCTAGAAAAGATCCATAGAGAAGATTAGTTAGGTCAAATATTTTGTAAAACCGTCCACCAATAGTGCAGTGCTACAATGAAAATGATTCCTTCTAACTGGGTTAGTTCACATGGATTAAACAAACTTGCACCAACCATTCTTCTCCCCCTGTCACATCCCAAGAAATTTCCTTAAACATGATCATATTTTGGACAAACTGTGCTCTAAACATTTTCCTCCCCAGTGACAACCAACATGACCTTACACTGTTTCTGGGAGATAATTTATGGTTTCTAATAATGTTTCTCTAACAATACACCGATCAAAAAACTAAAAAATTATTACCAAACCATACATAAAATCCCAAATCAAAAGCAATTTAATATATGTTGATGCCGAAAAAAACCCCATAACTCCCGGAGGAAGTTTCAGAATGACAAAGCGAAGTTATATTCGGAATCTGAGGCCCGATCCGGAGGCCCGGGAAGTGGTGCACGAAATAAAGGAGGATCCGCGCGCAAAATTGTTCTGCGCGTGAAGTGCTCCTAGGATTCGCGGAATTGGACCGGTGAGGCGCGCAATAATTGCGTTCCCCGGTTCTACGCGGCGAGATTTTGCGTGCAAGCGGTTCCCGGCGCGGAAAACATCGCGCGCCGCCTTGATTCTGCGCCGGAGGTCGCCTATAAATATAAGGTGACCCCGAACGGTTTGGGGGTTGAGGAATTAGAAGAGACTCTCGTGTGCGCAATTCGGATCCCCCCGCGTGAAAGATGACATCCAGGTAATCCCGAATTCCGCGCAACCTTGCCCCGAAGTTCGCCTTTGCACGCAACTCCACCGGCTTCAGTGAATTTTCCCCTTCCCCCAGTTTCCCCACTTGCGTGCAATTCGTGGTTCGTGCGTGCAATACCCTGCTGTGCGCGCAAAACCTTGCATGTAATTCCCTCTTCGCGCGCAATTTCTTTTCTCCAATTGCGCGCCGTCCTGGTGTTTTGCGCGCAAATCATTCTTATTGCGCGCAAAGCCCAGGACCCCTCACCTTGACGCCCCTTGGCTGCACCCCTGCACCGGCACCTGATGTCTCCCCTGCCGGGCATGCACGCCATGCGTTGTTTTACCACACGGCCTTCCAGGCTCGTGCTAAGTAACCTCAAGGTCCCTTGGGACATGATTCCCATTGTGTTGCTTTGCCTTATGCTTCTCCGCATAGGCATGCTAACGGCTATTGCTTCTTCGCATAGCCACGCTAACGTGGACCCCCCGGTGGTTCGCCCTACGTCCCCCCTTCGCCATGGCCTTGCCGATGCCTTCCCTTCCACAAGGGGTATAGGGCGTTGGGCATGTAATCCCTAGGGGTGTGGAGTGAACCCACCTCGTCCAAGCTGCAGGACGTTAAACTGCATAGCACCTTCTCCTTAACACAAGACGTTAAACTATGGTCCGACCCCGTGCTTCGCACACAGGGTCCCCCCAGCTCGGACATTTTTTACGCACACTCTTCTCCACGGGAATGGACTCTTCCTCACATGGAATGAGATCCTCCTTGTCGGAGCGACGTTTGGTCGCGGGGGAAGGGCCGCCTCAGAGCGTAATCCCCTAGCCTTTCGTACGGATGACTGCCCCCGTGCATCTCCGTACTTCCCCCCTGCCAAGGCCAGTGGAGTACATTACCACTGCACTTTGTCGCACCTCGAGCCTCCACCCTGGAGTAAGCCCCGACACCATGGGTAGCTAACCATGTGTAAGCCCCTATTTCCTTTTTGGGCCGCTCAACGCGTAAGCCCCATTCCACTTCTCACGGACGCACCCTTCACGACATGATCATATGGTCCCTTCTGCCTCTTGTTTCCCACACCGAGCATGACTCACGGGGGCTTAGAGTGCGCATCGACCATGAAATCCTCCTATGGGCTGCCTCAGAGCGTAAGCCCCATCACATCGAACTAAGTGGACTTTGATCCATGCTAACGCATGGTACGTAGGAAGCCTCCACGAGATTCAAGCCCACCACCCAGTCGTCCCGACCTCTCCATGTCGGTTCCCTGACCACCTTGGGCCGCCTCAGAGTGTAAGCCCCAAATCTTTCATCCCGCATGACGTTAAACTATATTCCATCCGGCACGACGTTAAACTGTACGTCATCCCGGATGACGTTAAACTGTATTTCGTCCCGCATGACATTAAACTGTATTCCGTCCCGCATGACGTTAAACTGTATTTCGTCCCACATGACGTTAAACTGTATTCTATCCCGCATGACATTAAACTGTATTCCGTCCCGCACGACGTTAAACTGTATCACATCCCGCATGACGTTAAACTATATCCCCCTTCTTGGGTCGTCTCAGAACGTAATCCCCATGTTTCACTCCACCATCCACCCTGATCCTTACCCGGGCCGCCACATCCCGGTGAGATCATGCCACCCTTTCCCACTCCATGATATATGGGAAGCTGCCCACGCGTTGTCCCCAACATCGGTGTTCCCCCCCTAGGGATCCTTCAACCCGATCCATCTCTTCAAGACGTTAAACTCACGACATACCCCATGTTAAACATGGGAAGCTGAGGAAAACCTCAGATGGTACACATTCCCCACGTTCGATGTGGGATTCCTCGGGCTTCCGCACCCTTGAGAAGCCATGTGATGAGGGACCAACGGCAGACATGCTGACGATGCCCCAACGTGACCATTCTCCTCACCGCAGTTTTCTGTCCCGACAAGACCCCTTGGAGCGTCTTGATGGAAGCAGCGTAATTAACTGGCATCCATGTGGATATGGCACCGGGAATGAGCTTCACGAACCCGTCTTAAATCTATGAGGGAGACCCGGACTAGGCGACGAGCTCTGAGGAGGAATCCATGGAAGGAAGAACTGACATCCCATCATCCCGGTTTCGATCAAGGAGCAGACATACCTGAATAAGGAACAGATGCCACCCGCCTTTGGAAAGCGGGAATGCAGGGCCACAAGCGGCGCGCCCTACCTAGCGGACGGACGCGCGTGCCTCGGCGAAAGCGTCGGAAACAAAAAAAGGTGAACCCGACGTGAAGCTCTTCTCCTCAACATGGGGAATGGTAGTCGTTGGAGCATCGGAATAATGGCATGTCACCAGGTCCGGGTAACCCCCACCGGGACGTGAACCCGCCAGGGGTCGAGACCGTCAGGACGTTGACTACTCAGTTCTGTGATGTCGTCAGCATGGATCCCTCTCGCCGACCATGGAAGACGGAATGACGCTGGGCCTTGGTTATTGATCTCCTTTCATGTTGATACTAATGGGTTTATCTCCATATTTCCAGGAATCAGATCACTACATTTGGAGCTCGATCGCCACCAGACCACCAGCATAGGGGCATGGGCAGTACCGACGCGGCTACCCTGCGCGGTCCCACCTATCCCATGGTCGCTTCGACTTTGACCGCCGTAGCAGCCATGCGCTTGCGCCCCCTCTCCCCGTTAGAAATCATCGAACGACGGGTGATCAATAACCTGGTTCGTAGGTATGACGAGGAAGGGGTCATCCCCACCAGGGGCATGGCCCGCTTGGATCTAGAGGCAGCCACGCCTCACCACCATCATCGCCCTCGGCTCCCCACGCCAATGTTCAACCGCTTCGGGAGCCTATCCCCAGAGCGCTTTGACATATCCCTCCCCTACACCAATGTGGTGGGGGATGTCCGGGTCCACCCGATCAGCGATCCATCACAGGGGTTAACAGCAAGAACCCCCGCCAGGCCGCGCCGACGCCACCGCCCAACTCCCCGAGCCGAGGAGCAGGCAATCTTCATTCCTGCACCGCCGGATCCGGCCCATCTGACTCGACGACAGCGTCGGGCGCGAGTGGGGGAGAATGCCCGTCCTGGGGCACCAGCATCAGCAACCATCGTGGCCCCCGCAACTGCTAACTCCTGTTCCCAGATCCATGCGCCTGTTGAGCAGGGGAAGCCGCGTGCCTGACTGGAATCGAAACCCCGACCGCCCTGCAGGCAGGTTGGGTCGAATCTCCCGGTCGCGGACACTGGCAATGGCCACTGTGGACCAATCCATGGTAGTGCCGCTCACCATGAAGGCTCATTCTGTGCCACCGATCTGGGAAGCTGAAAGCTTCTTCGCGACGGCTATGCTCTGGGTATGACTCATTCCAGTACCGACTGCATGGGGTATGAAGTCACTCCCCCTACCGCCGGTCGCGAGCATGGAGCCATCGTGTATCCAGTCGCTCAGTCACATGGAGGTCCTCCCCATGTCCCTTTCGACATCTTTCCCGGTGCTTCTCGCACCCCGGCCTTTGTTCCCCTCTGCCCCAGCTCTATTGTGGCTGGGGGACCCCATGACGAAAGTCATCCTTATCCTGAGGAGCTACCCAGGGGCAGGAAGGCCGGGCATCTCGCCGTCGTGAGAAATGTCAGGGGAGTCCGGACGGGAATCAGACCAGTCCATTTCTCGGATTCTGAGGTAGAGTACGATTTGACGATAGACCCCCCCCCCCCCAACCTTTCGAGTTGAGGGCAGGGATGGGGACGCGGTGCGTCAGTATCATACTCCCCGAATGCGAGATCAGTATGATTCCCTCCTCCCTTCGAAGGTATATCCAGGAGGACGAGGACTTGGCATACCGCCATGGATCAAGCCCGCAGTTGCCGCTGATCTCCTCGGAAGCACCTCCTACCCCTATTAGGGAGGGTGAGGAACTTATCTGGGGACCGACGGAAGGATCGCGAGGCAACACACCCTCGGCAAGCACCGACGTTGTGACAGGCGGCCCACCCACCGGCCCATCCTATCGCGACATGGCGGCCAGGGCACTACAACCCCGGGAGGATGACCCAGGGATCGGCAGACAATCAGCATGTTTGCCGTATTCCCCGCCGGCCATCCCACCGCCCTGACGGCATGCCTCGACGCCATTGCCAATTCCCCGACATTCCTCGGTGGCCGAGCAGGGGCGGCAAGTTCCGGACCCCGAGCCAGAGCCGTGGAGCTTCTGGACCATTCTTGCAGTGGGCCACTTCCCTGAGAAGTTTTGGCCGGTCGCGGAACCGGGTTTTGATGTGCTAGAGTCACTCACCCCGTAAGAGTTTGAATGCTTCCGCCAGATTCTTCGGGTGACTCACTCCCACCTCCGTCATCAGCTAGCGCCTTATCCTAGGAGCCAGGCGCATCTCGAGGAGATTGGTGAGCAGTGCCGTCGGGTTGACCTGGCAGCACTCCCCGCGGTCCTGCACCCCAAGTCGCTGGGCCTCCACGAGGCCATTCAGAAACAATGCGTCCAGGGTTTTCAAGTACTCCCCAGCGTTATTGAGGAGGCCACCCCCCATGTGCACGTCCGTGGGTGGTTGCAGTACGCTGCTCTCCTCTTTTGTGCGATCTGCAGGCAGCCCGATCCACTGGGCGACCCTGATGGAACATCTCCAAGGGCAGTGGCAGTCAACATGGCTGAACCTTCATATGAGGGAAACCTTGTGGAGCCCCTCGATGGGGACTCACCCCCCGAGGACATGCCGCTACTGGACCCATCTGGGAGGATTACTCACCAACAGAGGAGCCTCCTAGGTCTTCATGTACCCATGGAGGCACTGGAACTCGGCCGAAACATCGGCAAGGGTAAAGAGCCCATCGGGTCTGTCAAACTCACCGACCCATCTGCCTATGTGCAGAAGGAAGAGAAAGATCCCGAGAATGCCACGCTGCGCCAATAGCTAGACGAGAAAAAGAGGCTGGTTGATGAGCTCTTGGCCGAGCGCATTGCAGAGCGGCAGCCTGTCTACGGTAACCCTAGACCGGGAAAGCAGGGGCAGGAGCATCTACCCCTTGCTGAGATCCCCCAGGAAACCGTGACCATGTCGTGTTCACCGACAGGGGAGACACTGGATCCCATTGAAATAGGGTGTGATATGTTTTGCCGAACCCTCCCGAGCAGCGAGGCAACATGGGAGACCCTGCTCGGTTTCCTCCCGCCGCTCCGAGAGTCACTCCGCAAGCTGCCCCCCGAGCTGCTGAGCGCGACTATCATATCAAAGAGCCTGGCAATGAGCTTATGGTTAGAGATCACCGTCAGGACATGAATCCGCATCCGGATGATCTGATGGAAGTACTCATCGCTCGCTTTGAGGCTCTGGAAACCAGGCAAGTGGTGATCCCACCGGATGGCAATCCATACCCCGCATGGGTGGATGACATGCCGGCCCCGTCGGGATTTGGGAACCCCACTTTCGCCCATTTTAATGGGACCGGAGACCCGCCAAAATACGTGGCCCACTTCAACTCGAGGTGCGGGCCTATGTTAGGGTCTACAGCGCAGCAGGAGGCTGCCAAGCTCCGGCGCTTCGTTCAGACACTGGAGGGACCAACGTTCGTTTGGTATAGCCGGCTCCCTGTTGGATCAGTGACTAGCTGGGAGGACCTTTGTTGGAAATTCCT
Organism: Viscum album; assembly: GCA_963277665.1. Classification (NCBI taxonomy): domain Eukaryota; kingdom Viridiplantae; phylum Streptophyta; class Magnoliopsida; order Santalales; family Viscaceae; genus Viscum; species Viscum album. The sequence continues at coordinate 413,497,472 of OY728130.1, forward strand.
CTACCAGTTTAGTTCCAAAACCCGGAATACGAACATTACAGACCTCATTAGGTGCAAGCATAGGCCCGACGAGCGAGTCACGGACTTCGTTGCCCGGTGGAAGGGGCTCACGTACTCCCTTGACATGCCACTGACTCCGGAGCAATTACTGACGATGTGTGTGGGGAATGTAAAGGCGGAGTTGGTTCCTTCCCTGATCAAGCAGAATTACCTTGGAGGGTTCCGGGACTTCTCAGACAAGGCTCAGTGCCTCAAAATAGCCCTGCAACAGGCCAGTCAGGCACGCCCGCTGCCTCCTGTGATCTCTGCAAGGAGAGCTGCCAGAGCCGAGCCCGCTGCTTTGGCGCAGATAGAGGCCCCCAGACAGCTAGAGTTGCTTCCGGTGAGGCCAGCTCAGCAGGCTCATTGGGGTCCACCCCCATAGCCTCCGGCCCAGCAGCAACCTCCTCAGAATCGGCAGGCGCTTCCGCATAACGCACCGCCTCCGCCTAGGCGAGGTAATCTGGCTCCGCCTCCTCGGCCTTCTCCACCGTCCCTTTGCCATGGTCATCCCCCAAGAGTCCCCTTTCCAGGCAGAAGGGATTGGTCTTACTCGTTTGGGGAGGCACAAGTCCCAGGTTATTTCCATAGCGCCTTGGAGAATAGGATCGTGCGACTGCCTGAGTGCTGGAAGCCAGAAGAGGCATGTCTCAAGGATCACCCCAACCACTGCCCTTATCAACGGTTCTTGGGACACACCATCCAACAATTCTATGTGTTCAAGGACTGGCTCCAAGACCAGATTGACAACAACATAGTCAGGTTGGGCCCAGCCCCGACACAGTTGGCAGGTGTTTTCATGGGATCATATGGCAGTAGTGACGACGGGGATGGGTGGGAATAGGTTTCCAACCATGGGTCCCGGAAGTATAATGACTGGATGTCCCGCAGGACGGTCGCCCGTGCCCATGGCATCATCCGTGCCCGCCTGGACCAGCCAGAGCCCTTGGAATCCGCGAACGCCGCTTTGGCACCGTCGTCCCAGCCTACTTCTTCCCAGAAGAGCAGGTGGTGGCGCAGGAAGAAAGAACACGCCCTGCCGTTGCCATCTTCTTCTTGCACGCTTGGCGATTTCATACCCCCGGGAATGGGGATCCCTCCGAGACCCCATCCGATAAAGGATGACTCCTCGACCGAGAGCCCAGGGTACGCATCGGTTAACACCGTAGAGTTGGTAAATCACTTCGTGGCTCCTGATGACGAGGAGCGCAGGGTGAACCTCCCCGAGAGCCTGGGGTACGCTTTGGTTAACACCACAAAGTTGGTAAATCCCTTCGTGGCTCTCGACGATGAGGAGCGCCGGGTGAACCTCCCAGAGAGCCTGGGGTACGCATCGGTTAACACTGTAGAGTTGGTAAATCCCTTCGTGGATCCAGATGACGAGGAGCGCCGGGTGAACCTCCTCGAGAGCCCGGGGTACGCTTCGGTTAACACCGTAGAGTTGGTAAATCCCTTCGTGGCTCCCGATGACGAGGAGAACCGGGTGAACTTCCCCGAGAGCCTGGGGTACACTTCGGTTAACACCGTAGAGTTGGTAAATTCCTTCGTGGCTCCCGACTACGAGGAGCACCGGGTGAACCTCCCCGAGAGCCCGAGGTACGCTTCAGTTAACACCGTAGAGTTGGTAAATCCCTTCGTGGCTCCCGACGATGAGGAGCGCCGGGTGAACCTCCCCGAGAGTCCGGGGTACGCTTCAGTTAACATCGTAGAGTTGGTAAATCACTTCATGGCTCCTGACGATGAGGAGCGCCGGGTGAACCTCCCCGAGAGCCCGGGGTACGCTTCGGTTAACAACGTAGAGTTGGTAAATCCCTTCGTGGCTCCCGACGACGAGGAGCGCCGGGTAAACCTCCCCAATGTCCCCAGCCGTCACCAATGTCGAGAGAGATGTGGCTACGTGAATCGCCAGGGCATGGCGGTCGTCACCTCCAGTCAGGCCGTGCATGCCACCGAGACCAGGCAGCAGGCCCGGTGTAGAGAGCAGCACTCGTGGCTCCCTCATCCGGTGACAACAGGTTCACTTCCACCACCGTTTGTGTTGCTAGATCAGGCGGAATCGCCTTGCCCACGTCGCGACCAGCCCAGACCTGCCACTGGCCGACTACGGACTTCCGGTCCTAGCATGGCGGCCACCTCCCGGGCTTTAGCTGGTGAACAGCGGGACATGGCTAGTACCAGTCAGTCACTGGTCCCGCCAGCAGGGCCCATCATGCCCCCAATCGCAGAGCGACCTCCTGTAAGCAGAAGATCGCGTTTTGCGCGAAAGTATGATGTCCTGAAGCATCTGGTCGGCATTCCGGCGAGGCTTTCCATCCTTGAGGCCCCCCGCCTGTCATCTGAGATGCGTGAGGCGCTCGCTGAGGCTCTAAGGAGCCCTCTCCAGTTTGAAACGGAGGTAGCGGCCGCAGAAGCCTTCCACACCGAGGTGATTGAGGACGCCGAATGTTAGAAGGTTATCTCATTCTCCGATGAAGATGAAGACCCTCCCAGACAGGGGCACATCCGCTCGTTGTACATCACCGGCCAGTTCAATGTCGTGGAGGTCCCTCGCTATCTTGTCGACACGGGTTCTGGGATTAACTTGATCCGAACTCAGACACTGCGAAAACTGGTTTTGTCCGAGGATGAGTTAATTCCCTCCGACCTCAGAATCCAGGGGTATGACAGGACCGAGAAAACTCCACTCAGCATGATTCTTCTGAAGACCCAGTTCGGTGGCTTAATTGCCAATACTGAATTCATGGTTGTCTCTCAGGACACTGCCTACAACGCGTTGATGGGAAGGTTGTGGCTCCATCTTCACAGAGCGGTTCTCTCATCATACCATCAGTGCCTCAAATACTCCCTTAAGGGTCGAGTGTGTGTGCTCCAAGGAGATGCGTCTCCTCTTGTCTCTTGTGAAGCTCGTTACTTGGATGCTGACTATTACAAGAGAAAGGACAACCAGATCCTGGCAGGTGAGGTTGAGCCTGCCGCTGTCGCGAGCGATCCCTGGGCAAGTTTGGAAGATGCATATGTCTTCCCAATCCATTGGTTGGAGGCCACGATTCGCGACATGGGAGAGTGCTTTGTTGTCTCGGGTACCAGAGGAATGCATATTTCCAGGTCTAAGCGACGGTGGGAAATCACCTCGTACTCTTACACCAACCAGGCCCGGGTGATCCCCGAGCCTCCTACCCCCGTACGATATCGGTACGTTGGGCTTATGGCAACTGCAGTACGTCATACGTGCCTGTTTCGCCGAGACGGGATCGACCGACTCAGGCCAACGTGACACCACTGCTTCGATGTCGTAAGGCGTGGCCCCTTGGGCCACTGGCTGGATGGGATTGGATCAACCGCCTTTGTCGCTACGGTGTCCGCGGTGCACGAGTCTCCCGTCGTGACGACCCATGCCGCCCAAGCCGGTGCTAGCTCCCCATCAGGGTCGAGAAACCCCGAGACAACTCCCCCCGTGGACGATCCTTCCACAAGCGGAGAAGAAGACTTGGAAGATGCTCCTCCTGCCTTTGAGGAGGGTGTCTCTGCCACGGTCGACGAGCTCGTACAGGTGAACCTCGGTAGTGAGGAGGATCCGAGAACCACATTGGTCAGCGCCGCTTTGCCTCCCGAGTAACGGAAACAGTACATAGACTTCCTCAGACAGCACCGTGATGTGTTTCCCTGGAGTTATGACGAGATGTCGGGACTAGATCCCCAGGTAGTTGTCCACCGCCTTGGCCTCCCATCAAACCAGCGCGAGTTCATGCAGCCTCCCAGAAAAATGCACCCCTTTCACGGTGCCATGGTTGAGGCCGAAGTTGATAAGCTCATTAAGGCCAACTTCGTCAGGGAAGTCTAGTACCCCAGGTGGCTAGCCAACATTGTGCCCGTCAAGAAGAAGAACGGGCAGATCAGGGTCTGCATCGACTTCCGTGATCTTAATCGCCACTGTCTGATGGATGACTTTCCCCTTCCCATGACAGAACTATTGATCGACGCAACGGCTGGGTTTCAAGCCCTCTCCTTCGTGGATGGGTACTCCAGGTATAACCAGATCCGGATGGCCCCCGAGGATGAAGAGTTCACTACCTTTATAGCCCCCCCGGGCACTTTCTGCTATCAGGTTATGCCCTTCGGCCTGAAGAACGCGGGTTCCACCTATCAACGGGCTATGCACCGCATATTCAAGCCGATCCTCGAGACGCTGGTGGAGTTCTATGTAGATGACATGGTGGTCAAATCTCATCAGTGCCAGTACCATCTCAAAGACCTTGAGAAAGTGTTCGGTTTTCTCCTTTCTCGTCACTTAAAGATTAACCCGTTGAAGTGTGCCTTCAGGGTCAACTCTGGAAAGTTTCTTGGCTTCATCTTCAGGTATCGAGGTATCGAGATCGACCCCGAGAAGATCAAGGCCATCAGTCAGATGCCTCCCCCGAGTAATATTCGGGAGCTTCGAGGCCTCCAAGGCCACTTAGCCTACATACGCCGATTCATTGCGAATCTGGCCAGCAAGTGTAAGCCCTTCTCTCGGCTCATGAAGAAATGCATCGCCTATGGGTGGGACGAAGAGTGTCAGACCGATATTGAGGAAATCAAGTAGTATCTGCTTCAACCTCCGGTCCTGATGCCACCCATTTCCGGAAGGCCGCTGATCCTTTACGTGACCGCCCTGGAGCGATCCCTCGGTGCCCTTCTCGCCCAGAAAAACAACGAGGGAAAAGAGAATAGCCTCTACTACCTCAGCCCCATGCTCCTCGACGCGGAAGTTAGATACTCTCCCATCGTGAAGAGCTGCCTAGCGCTCATATTCGCCGTACAAAAATTGCGGCACTACTTGCAGCACCATGAGGTACAACTAGTCTCTCGGGTAGACCCGTTGAAATACATCCTGAGTCGGCCTATGTTGACCGGCCGATTGGCACGCTGGGCGGTGATCCTCCAGCAGTTTGACATTAGGTTCGTACCTCATAAGGCTGTCAAAGGACAGGCATTGGCAGACTTCATAGCTGCTCATCCAACCTCTGCAGACCAGCCGCTGGATTTGGGCTTTCCTGAGGAGGCAAATCTATCAGTCGATCACGCCGCCCCATGCTGGCAGATGAACTTTGACGGCGCCTCCCGAAGCCCTACCCGTAGAAGGCTCAATGATCCTAGGATTAACAGGGTGGGCATGGGTATCATCTTCATCACCCCGGAGCAAGCCGTTCTGCCATATTCTTTCTTGTTGTCAGAGGGCTGCACCAACAATGAGGCAGAATATCATGCCCTCATCACCGACCTCGAGTTGGCTCTGGAGGTTTACGTACCCCACCTGTATGTAAAAGGGGACTCTAAGCTAGTCATCAAGCAGGTTAACGGTGACTACACTGTCAGGAATCCAGAACTCATGTCATTGCTAGAGTTCACCCTCCATCTAATGGCTAAGTTCCCCTCCCGACCAGATGTATTTCACGTTCCCCGGTCGCAGAACAGTCGAGCAGATGCTTTGGCCAGCCTGGCCGCATCACTCACGGAGCCCGAACAGGATGACCTAATCATCCACGTGGCGCACCGAAGAGTAATTGCTCCTGTTATCCCGGAGGGCGGTCGTGGCCCATGAGTGAACCATCTCACCGCTGGTGCCCCCGCGTCATGACACCCCCCCCCCCCTGGGGTTTCAGGCGTGGTGATCGAGACAGTCCCTGACTGGAGGACACCCTTGGTTGAATATCTCTGGCACGACAGTCTTCCGATGGATCGAGCAGAGCGGGAACAAATCTGGCGCCGCGCACCACAGTTCACCCTTCAAAGCGGTCCTAGCCGTGAGGAGCTCCTTTTACAGGTGCGGGTTTGACGGTGTTCTCCTCCGTTGTCTTCAAGGAGTTGAGATCCCGCAGGTCATGCAGGAAGTGCACACTGGCTCCTATGGCGCCCACCAGGCCGGGTCGAAGTTTTCCCACCAGATTCGGAGACTGGGATACTTTTGGCCCTCCATGATCCACGACTGCATCGAGTACACCAAGAGGTTCCATGCGTGCCAAGTTCATGCTAACTTTGTGCATCGGCCACCGGAGCCTCTCCGTACTACTAAGTATTCTTGGCCCTTTGCAGTCTGGGGGTTGGATGTCGTAGGGCCTTACCCGCCGGTGACGACCCGCCAGTGCCGGTTCATCTTAACCGCCACAGATTTCTTCTCAAAGTGGGTAGAGGCAGCCCTGCTTAGGGAAGTCAAGGATGGTTCTATCGTCAACTTTGTGAGCTCCAATATCATCCACCGATTTGGAATACCTCAGGCTATCCTCACGGATAACGGATACATCTTCCGAGCGGCCGAGCTGAAGAGATTGTACGCCAAGTACAACATTCGCTCTAACCACACCTCCCGCTATCATGCGCAGGAAAATGGACAGATTGAGGCGTTTAACAAAACCCTCTCTAACATTATGCAAAAAATGGTTGGCCAGAACAAGAAGAGTTGGCCGGACAAGCTCCCCAACGCCCTCTGGGCTTATAGGACGACGACTCTCAATTCCACCCAAGTGACCCCGTATTCCCTGGTGCACGGAGCTGAGGCCATCCTTCCCATCGAGGTCCAACTTCCCTCATTGCGCACGGCGGTCTATGACCATCAAGCGCCAGACAGAGTTTCCAAGATCCGTCTATCCGAACTAGAGGCGTTGGATGAAAGTAGGCTTCGTGCTTTACATAACTTGGAAAGGCATCAGAGTAGGATGGCTCGAGCTTTCGATAGGAAGGTCCGCCTCCGCTCTTTCCTACAAGGTGACCTGGTGTTGTCTCTCAGAGCGCCAATGATTCCCGGCAGGAAACCAGCCAAGTTGGAACCCAAGTGGTAGGGACCTTTTCTTGTCCATAAGGTCTATCCCAATGGTGCGTATTCCCTGGTGACTATGGATGGTGAGTGTATCACTCCTCCCACCAATGCCAGGTTCCTCAAGAAGTACTTTGCCTAGACACTACGGTCCAACATGACCTTAAACTGTACGGTCCGGCATGAACTTAAACTGTACGGTCCAACATGACCTTAAACTGTATGGTCCAACATGACCTTAAACTGCACTTTTCCCTACATTTGGGCTCTACGGTACAGCATGACCTTAAACTGTACGATCCAGCATGACCTTAAACTGTACGGTCCAGCATGACCTTAAACTGTATGGTCCATCACGACCTTAAACTACACCCTGCCCTGCATCTGGGCACCATGGTTCGAGCTCTAAGACCTAAAACTAAGACCCATATTTCGTCCAACATGACATTAAACTGTATTGCCAGAACTACGTCTAGCTTGATTCTCATCCTAATGGGATACGTTGGAACACCCAGACCTTTCGTCTTTGGGTCCAGCTTGAGGTCCGTTGTCGTGACTGTTTCACCTTTGGGACTTCGACCATAGGGTCGTGTGGCGTGGTGTGAAAGTATGTCCCCATTCACGTCGGGTTTGCGATAGCTGCACCCCGCACACCCTATCCTTAGGGTTTATCCCTCCTCTGTCCAATGGCGTTTAAAGACGTGTTTCAAGAACTACGCGTGGCTTGATTCCCATCCTCATGGGATACGTAGGACCGGTTGAACACCTAGATGTCAGGTCCAGCCCCATCTCTTAGGAGGTCCCACGATCTCCTGGTGCCCAGGGTGTTTGGAATTACACCCCCTCTTTTGCCCAGGGATCCGCCATCTCTTGGCCGCTCTCAGACTGAGCCCTCTAACTCATTCCAGTGGTCTGCTGATGTGCTCAAGGCACTCTGGTATAGAACGTGGAGTGCCATATTCGACTTAGGAAAGTTCCATCCACTTGCCAAGTTTCGTGTTCCCCTTCATTCGGGCCCCCGTCATCCTTCATACACGGAGGGACCCCCATGAACGGCCTGGGTACAACGCCCAAGGGCTCCCCTACCGTCATGAGCCAATGCCCCCGAGGGTTTTAGCCAAAAAATTGATACAAATCCCGCGTTGTGAACATGGTCAGCGGTTGATGATCATTTGTTTGTCCCCATGGCTAACACGACAGGATGCTGTGTTGTGAACATGGTCAACAGTAATCCTCAGTCGTCATGTCGGTCCCCCAGGCCCTAAATGTTGGTGTAATGGTTCATGTCATGTTCCGCCCCGTCGTGCCAAGGTGGAATCTCGACCCTCCTTGTACTAACCCTTAGTACACCCCTGCACATCAGACAGACCGAGCTGCGTAACAGTGTCACTCAGGGCTCCCACGATCCGAGCACTAGAGTATGTGCTTGGGACTCTTCTTTACGGGTTGCGTGCAGCTTGACCTGCATCCCCTTAGGGGGTGAGGAGTCGCCCAGACATTGCGTTTCGGGCCCAACCTTTTTGGGAACTAGCATCTGCTGCCCCTCCCTGATTGTCGAACCCTCGTAGGCCCCTTTTCCCGAGGCTCCTCTCTCGGTTGGTCCAAACCTTATGACCATAAACTGTGTTGTTGGTCCAAACCATATGACCTTAAACTGTGTTGTTGGTCCAAACCATATGACCTTAAACTGTGGTGTTGTTCCAAACCATATGACCTTAAACTGTGCTGTTGGTCCAAACCATATGACCTTAAACTGTGCTGTTAGTCCAAACCTTATGACCTTAAATTCTGTTGTTGGTCCAAACCTTATGACCTTAAACTATGTTGTTGGTCCAAACCATATGACCTTAAACTTTGTTTTTGGTCCAAACCATATGACCTTAAACTATGTTGTTGGTCCAAACAATATGACCTTAAACTGTTTTGTTGGTCCAAACCTTATGAACTTAAACTGTGACATTATCGTCCTGGCCGCACGACGAAAAACGGCACTGCATTGTGGTGACCTCGTTGTAGAGGACATCACGTTGGGTATTGGTTTTATGTCATGCCATTCGTCAATGCCTACCATGGCTTGATTCTTGTGGTGACACCATGGCCTGCTACTCTAGGTCTGTCACTTCACAACAAAAAAACACTCACCTTAAAAGACAAACAAGATTTATCAAATTCCGCTTCTTTTAGTGCAAGGGCCATGCCTGCGCTCCCCTTTTCTCTGGAACTGGTATCTTACCGTGTCACGTTTCAGAACTACGTATGGCTTGATTCCCATCCTTATGAGATACGTGGGAACGCCTTGGGCACTTCCCCGCGGGTCCAGCCTACCTCCGTGTTCGGTCCCTCTACTTGAGCATTTCCCCAGAGAGCACATGTTAAGTAGGGTTTAGGTCCTCCTTCACGTCAGGGTTTTGTAACCGCCCGACCATGTGTCCATTTCTCCCCTTCCTTACGGTCCGAGCTCTAAGACCGAAAACTAAGATCCTTACGGGCCGAGCTCTAAGACCTAAAACTAAGATCCTTGAGGTCTGAGCTCTAAGACCTAAAACTAAGATCCTTACGGTCCGAGATCTAAGACCTAAAACTAAGATCTTTATGGTCTGAGCTCTAAGACCTAAAACTAAGATCCTTGTTCTGTCCCGCATGATGTTAAATTATATTTCATCCCACATGACTTTAAACTGTACTTTCAGAACTACGTGTGGCTTGATTCTCATCCTCATGAGATACGTAGGACCGCCCGGACGTTTCTTCTTGGGTCCAGCCCCAGGGATTATTAAACCATGTCCTTCCTTATTGTCGGTCACTTGGCCCGACTTCATGGGAAGTGGTGTAATCGGGATATCTACCCCGAGCATGTTCGGGATTCCCCATGGTAATAATGGGAAGTGACAGTTCTCTCACCAAAGAGGTCCTTCCTGGAAATTGGGACGACCCGTGATCAGGTTGGTACGTCCGCCTAATTCGCCTTTGCCCTTGTGGTGCAATATCGAGAGTGTTGGACTCTGTTCGAACAAGACACCACTCCACCTCCCACGTTTTGCATTCCACCTTGTTCGGTCCCTCATTTCCTTTCGTGTATGATGGGACCCCCTAACATTATGGATGCTCGACCTATGGTCCGCCTACTGTCCTGGGCCAACGTTCCGGAGAACTGGTCATGTTTGACGGGACCCCCTAACAGTATGGATGCTCGACCTATGGTCTGCCTGCTGTCCTGGGCCCACGTTCCGGAAAACTGACCAACGATATTTGAGTTAGGCCCCGTGTTGCGAACATGGTCAGCGTTCAGCCCTCATTTATTGTCCTCCCATTCTGGGCCAACGTGACATGGATGTTGTGTTTCCACCACGGTTGACAGTTATCCTCCATGGTTGTGCCCATTGGGTTCTGAATTTGGGCAGCGTGATGCACCCTTTCTCTCCATCCCCCTGTGTTTGGATGGATTTCAATGCCCCCAGTATTGACCCGCTCGTGTGTTAAGGAACATTGAGAAGTCGATACATCAATTGGCCTGGGGTCTCTTCAAAAGTCCAGGCCTGATTTTGGTCGCCCGAAGCTTGGTCAATGCCCCACAGTTGAATGGAATGATGGTACGAGCATCTCTTGCTTCTTGCATTGGGCATGTCCCACAGGAGCCTAGGGGTGAGTTTTTATTCGTTTCGAAACTATGGTTGAGCGCATTAAACCAAGGGTACAAAAGAGTGTATTTGGCCATATATTGGATTGAGACGATGAGCAGTACATGAAAAAAGTTCATGAGATGGAAAAAACAAAGCCCTCAGGGTTTAGCGTGCTGAAGCGATATTTCCAGTGCTGCTACCCTCTGGCTGGTAGCCTCCAGGGCCGCTTTCCACTCTTTGAAGACTCTCTCCTCATCGGCCACCACAGAGAACAGCTCATCAGCCCTAGCTTGTGCCTGCCCCCGCTCGCCTCGAAGCACGGTCATCTGGTGACACACCTCCAACAGTTGTTCCTATACATCAGCCAGCTAGGCGGTCAATTGCTCCACGAGCTCAGAGCATGTTGTGATGAAGGCCTCTTTATCTGACGTCTTCCCTTCGAGGTGCCGGACATCCTGCTCCGCCCTCAGAAGCGCTTGAGTGCTCTCTGATTCTTCTCGGCACTGGGAAATGTGGGTGCACCGGCTGCTCTCGCGCATCTTCTCGTCCATGTAATCACGGACCGTCAGATGAAGGCGCTGAGTGTCAGCCCCTCCGGCACACAGGAAGCGCAGCCAGGTCTGAAGTAATCCCATCAGCCTCAGCCAATCGGACTGGGGCTTCCTGAGAAAGTGCTGGATACATTTCCACCCCTTGCGCCGTGTCATCCAACTCTCCTCGGCCGCCTCTGAGTCTGATTCATCTATCTCCTCAGGGTCAGCAGGTTGTTATATAGGGAAGGCCGCCAGTAGATCGGCAGCAAGATCCACCCCAGGGATGTCTTCATTAGGGATAGAATCCTCGACATCCGGGTGACCTTCTTCCCTCTCCCTAGCAGCAATGATTCCTCCACCAGCTTCCGACTGCATTTCAGGAACAGCACCGCTGATGTCTGCCGCCCTCTGTTCATCTATTGTCGGGGCCAGATTAGTGCAGAGAGCATGTTCCGAGCAAGGTGGTATGTCTGACGCAAGTCCACTCGCGGATGGCCCGGGCTCCGAAGCCTGACGTGCCTCCAATGTTGAGATCACTGCGTAGGGCATACGCTGGTCAGATGTGATTTTTTGACAGCAAGCACCAGTAGTGAAGCGTGAGACTTACATGAATCCAGAGCGTCAGTCCCCAGTGTTCCGGCCGCTGCAAGAGCTGCCATAAGGGGATACCCCTCTGTGCTGGTTAATTCAATGATGGGTGTCAGATCCCCATTATGTCCCACTGGTTCCTCTCCGCCCTCCTCGGGTGGGGACGCACGTCCACCGCTCAGCTGCTCCTGAGTAGGATGGGGAAGTGAGTTAGAATTTGGGAAGTAGAATGGATGAATGAGGGAAATGAATGAAGACAGAGACAAACCTCGAGAATCTCGGTTATGTCGAGATCAGAGTCGGAAATCTCGCCAATCTCTCGGAGACTCCCTTGGTAGGTATCCCCTTGCAAACCCTCACCTTCGGGCTCCTCTTCTTCGTCTTCTCCCTCGCCTTCGTCCTCTCCGGTTTCCTCCTCCCCCTCCGACTCTTCATCACTGTCGCCTTCTCCGGGCGGCATCGCTTCTGGATCATGCTCCTGGCCGGGCATCACTTTCACTATGAAAGTTGGCTCCGCACGCCTCCCCCTTTGGCGTGCGTATGCATCCATGGCTGTCAGATAAGCATGCCGCCGATGGAAGTTCACTCGGTCGGTAATCCTAACGAGCCCGACCTCCGGCAGTTAGATCCCGTTCTGCATTATCTTCTGCCAGATGGCTTCGATGCTCAGCGATTGCCGCAGGGTCATCCAGGCCGACCATAGTGCCGGGAGAATTGCGTCTTGGGAAGGTTCGAGCAGATATCTTATCTGCTTCCCAGGAAGTTCCCTGGACACCTCATGTGACCCACCTGTGGGTAACAAGGACATGGAGGCACCATGTGATGTCCTCGCTACCGAAGACCTGGCCTGCACAGGCCTCGCTGCCTGACGCACCCTTGGTTCTCCCCTTCCGACGACACCGTGCCTTCTTTCCCATCGCCCGGTATCAGTGTGAGCGACCACGAGTTTCCATAAGCACTTGCGTAATAGCCCCTCAGGGTACGCAATGGTCCAGTTTTCGGCATATTCGGTTACTAGGCCGGCATCGACCCCGGTGGGAGGAAGAGTAATGACGTCGCCAGAGCCGAAGGTGGTAAACATCAACCACATATGGCGTAGGACTTATGGATTCTTCTCCTGCCAGATAGCCGTGAATACCTTCTTCGGTATTCGTTGGAGGCACCCGAACTGCCTGGCGAATCGGGATGGCCCGTACGGCTCGCAGATCACCTTCCCGTCGATCCGAGCCACTCGCACCCTGCCCCGAATGCTCTAGAAATATTTCTGTTGTTCCAGAGAGCCTCTCCCGTTGTCCACCAGCTGGCTAACCGGGGTGGGGAACGGGCTGAAGTTGAAGTTGGCATGGTTACCAATGCAGATCCTCACGCCATCCTCATTGAGCGTCAATGGTTCCACCCCTACAATGTTTAGCAAGGACGTTCGCAAGCCATTGCCCGGAGGACGGACGACGTTTGGGAAAGTATACCCGCCGAGATGAGCCGCCACCCAGCCATGGAAGATCTGGAAGGGACCATAGACTCTCCGAGGTGACCCTCCTCGTGAGATGCGCCCCAGGATGGTATACAACTTGGCCATCACGGGGATGCCCAATTGGAACCGTTTGTTGGTGGCCATGGAGCCCGCCATCACCAAAGTCGCTGGATGGACGCCCATCCTCGCGTCCCGCACTGGCAGGAGCCACCCACTCAGGAAAGCAGCAAGGAACCCGGCATACCGTACATTCGGGTCCCGAGCCTCAATGACGCGGTAGCCCCATGATTGGTATCGCCCCGCCTCCAGGGTCTTCCAGTATGACCTGTCCTTGCTCCTCTGAGTCGCGGTTGGGCACCGTTTTCCCTGTCCCGGCATCTTGACAGCGGGATCCCTCTCAAGGAACAGGCTGAACCATCCCTTGTAGGTGATGTCCTTCAGGAAGTCCTGGACCCCCAGCCTCTCCTTGGCTAGTTGCAGCAGGTGACACATCACCATAGGCGTCCGCGACCTGTCTCCCCAGGTGTTCTTTGGAGGAACGAACTCGTCATATTGGTAACCCTATAGTGGGATACCTCCGATGCAGTGAACGTCCCAGAGACTGATGCCGACTTCCCCATGAGGAAGGTGGAACGGGTTGGTGTTAGGAGACCACCGGGTGAATAGCTCCGGTCTGAGTTCAGGCTGGCGGTGGAAATGGAACTGCGATGTCCATACCGCCTCGAACAGGCCGATATACCACAGTTCGTCCCCGAATTGGTCACAGGTATGGCGAACCCAGAACGCCCAGGCCCATTCGCTGGTGAAGTTACCCCCGGACCGCAGGTCCCAATCCTTCAGCCAGCCCTTCGTGTCATCTGTGATGCTCTGACGGAACGTGATCGCGTAGAGGGCCGGAGAATCCTCCGCCACAGGCTCCTCTCCGGTAATGGTCCTAGTCCTCGGGTTCAGGACATAAACATCCATATGTCTAGTTTCCCTGGCAGGATGGGCGTTGTTGGTGATGTTGTAGCAAGGAAGTTCGTCCTCCCGAGTCACCCAGGACCGCGGTGTGTCCTCCTCGAAGCCCAGTAGTGGTACCTCCTCTAGGATGCCAAAATTACAGAGCGGGAGGTTGTCCGACAAGGGATATGCCTTTTGGGCTGGAGTCAGCAGATTGAACAAGGTCATATTGTTGGATACAATCACCCTGGCGCCATAAACCTCCTCGTTTTCCACCATTTCTGTCCAACGGGCAGCGACTTCCCCCTCATCAACTCGGTTTGCGGCCATCTCGATTTTTTCGGGAGTTTGGCGAAATCCGGATGCAGTGCGCGGAATTGGAGAGTTCGGCGCGAAATCTGGCTGAGTTGTGCAAAATCCTGGAGATGAGCGCGCAATCGGCATGCGAATCATGGAAGATCCCAGTTTGGTGTGAAATCAAGGCCAAATTTCAGAAGGAATCCCGAGCTGCCAGTGCGTTATGACGGGCAGCCGCGGAGCAATTTCGCGCACGAGAGCGAATAGCTTATCGCGCGAAAAGAGAGGGTGTACGGAGTTGGGACCCAGCACCCCTTTTTATAGGTGAAGCTAGGGTTCCGCACCGCGTGGAAAGAGGATTCCGCGCAAGTCCGGCATTTTGCGCGCCCCATCGGAATTTTGAGCGCAACTTGACCAGGAGGCTCCGCACTTTGGTGTTTCGGCGTTTTCCCTTGAAATCTGATCGTTGCGACCTCTCGCCGATCCCATTCCAAGGGAGGGTATTTTTGACGCCGAAAAAACCCCGTAACTCCCGGAGGAAGTTTTGGAATGACGAAGAGAAGTCATATTCGGAATCAGAGGCCCGATCCGGAGGTCTGGGAAGTGGTGTACGAAATAAAGGAGGATCCGCGCGCAAAATTGTTCTACGCGTGAAGTGCTCCCGAGATTCGCGGAATTGGACCGGTGAGGCGGGGAATAATTGCGCACCCTGGTTATCCGCGGCGAGATGTTGCACGCAAGCAGTTCCCGCGCGCCGCCTGGATTCCGCGCCGAAGGTCACCTATAAATATAAGGTGACCCCGAATGGTTTGGGGGTTGAGGAATCCGAAGCGACTCTCATGCACGCAATTCGACTCCCCCCGCACGAAAGATGACATCCAGGTAATCCTGAATTCCATGCAACCTTGCCCCGGAGTTCGCCTTTGCGCGCGACTCCACCAGCTTCAGTGAATTTTCCCCTTCCCCCGGTTTCCCCACTTGCGCGCAATCCGTGGTTCGTGCAAGCAATACCCTACCGTGCGCGCAAAACCTTGCGCGTAATTCCCTCTTGGCGCGCAATTCCTTTGCTCCAATTGCGCGCCATCCCGGTGTTTTGCGCGCAAATCATCCTTATTGCACGCAAAGCCCAGGACCCCTCACCTTGACGCCCCTTGGCTGCACCCCAGCACCGGCACCTGATGTCTCTCCTGCCGGGCATGCACGCCATGCGTTTTTTTCCCGCACGACCTTCTAGGCTCGTGCGATGTAACCTCAAGGTCCCTTGGGCCGTGTTTCCCGTTGCGTTGCTTTGCCTTATTCTTCTCTGCATAGGCACGCTAACGGCTATTGCTTCTTCACATAGCCATGCTAACGTGGACCCCCCGGTGGTTCGCCCTATGACCCCCCTTTTCAAGGGCTTTGCCGATGCCTTCCCTTCCACAAGGGGTAGAGGGCGTTGGGCATGTACTCCCTAGGGGTGTGGAGTGAACCCACCTCGTCCAAGCTACAGGACGTTAAACTGCTTAGCACCTCATCCTTAACAGAAGATGTTAAACTGTGGTCCGACCCCGTGCTTCGCACGCAGGGTCCCCCCAGCTCGGACATTTTTTTACGCCCACTCATCTCCACGGGAATGGACTCTTCCTCACATGGAATGAGATCCTCCTTGTCAGAGCGGCGTTTGTCCGCGAGGGAAGGGCCGCCTCAGAGCGTAAGCCCCTAGCCTTTCGTACGGTTGATTGCACACGTGCATCTCTGTACTCCCCCCTGCCAAGGCCAGTTGAGTACTTTCCCACTACGCTTCGTCGCACCTTGGGCCTCCACCCTGGAATAAGCCCCGAAACCAAGGGCCACTAACCACGCGTAAGCCCCTATTTCCTTTTTGGGCCGCTCAACGCGTAAGCCCCATTCCACTTCTCACGGACGCACCCTTCGCGACGTGATCGTCTGGTCCCTACTGCCTCTTGTTTCCCACACCGAGCATGACTCACGTGGGCTTAGAGTGCGCATCGACCATGACATCCTCCTATGGGATGCCTCAGAGCGTAAGCCCCATCCCAGCGAACTACGTGGACTTTGATCCGTGCTAACGCATGGTACATAGGAAGCCTCCACGAGGTTCAAGCCCACCACCCGGTCATCCCGACCTCTCCATGCTGGTTCCCTGACCACCTTGGGCCACCTCAGAGTGTAAGCCCCAAATCTTTCGTCCCGCATGATGTTAAACTGTATTCCATCCCGCACGACGTTAAACTGTACGTCGTCCCGCATGACGTTAAACTGTATTTTGTCCCACATGACGTTAAACTGTATTCCGTCCCACATGACGTTAAACTGTATTGCATCCCGCATGACGTTAAACTGTATTCCGTCCCGTATGACGTTAAACTGTATTCCGTCCCCCATGACATTAAACTGTATTCCATCCCACAGGACGTTAAACTGTATTCCGTCCCACACGACGTTAAACTGTATCGCGTCCTGCATGACGTTAAACTGTATCCCCCCTCTTGGGCCGTCTTAGAACGTAAGCCCCATGTTTCACTCCACCATCCACCCTGATCCTTACCCGGGCCGCCAAATCCCGATGAAATCATGCCACCCTTTCCCACTCCATGATATATGGGAAGCCTCCCATACGCTGGCCCCAACATCGGTGTTCCCCCCTAGGGATCCTTCAACCCGATCCATCTCTGCAAGACGTTAAACTCGCGACATACCCCGTGTTAAACATGGGAAGATGAGGAAAACCTCAGATGGTACACATTCCCCGCGTTCGATGTGGGGTGCCTCGGGCTTCCGTGCCCTCGAGAATCCCTTTGATGAGGGACCAAAGACAGACATGCCGACGATGCCCCAACGTGACAATTCTCCTCACTGCAGGTTGCTGTCTCGATAAGACCACTTGGAGCGTCTTGATGGAAGCAACGTAATTAACTGGAGTCCATGTGGATATGGCACCGGGAATGAGCTTCATGAACCCGTCTTAAATCTATGAGGGAGACCCGGACTAGGCGACGAGCTCCAAGGAAGAATCCACGGAAGGAAGAACCGACATCCCATCATCCCAGTTTCGATCAAGGAGCACACGTACCTGAACAAGGAACGGATGCCGCCCGCCTTTGGAAAGTGGGAATGCAGGGCCACAAGCGGCGCGCCCTCCCCAGCGGACGGACGCGCGCGCCCCGATGAAAGCGTCAGAAACAATATATAACATGAATATTTAAAGAAATAGTGATGTACCAAAACCAATTGTGTTACATTATCACACCTTTAGTCCTTCCATGATTCAAAAGTAGAGGGTTGAAATTATTTAGAAAAATTTTGGGAAATTTTTCTAAAATATACTTTTAATTTTCCCAAGTATTTACCTAAATTTGACCAATCTACCATAAATATCATACCAAACCAATGATTTTTCATCAAATGAACATTTCATTCCAATACATTGTCTATAGTGGCACATGAATCAATATATATTCTCATTGATGATCATCATGGTCTCATAAAATGACATGGTAATGATCATCCTGGAACCCCATCAATTAAGTTACATGAAACAAATCATGTGTGGAACTAAACCTCAATAGTAAATGTAACTTATAATCTATCTAACCTTCACCTTCATGTATCTCAAAAGGACCAATGTACCTTGGATATAACATTATTTTTTAACTAAAATAATGACGACCTAGCCTTGGGGAGATTCTCAAGATAACCTGATCACTTAAATCAAAGGATAATTGTAATTGGCGATGATCCAAATAATATTTTTGAATAATATATGATATCACCATCATCTTTCGGATCATTTAAAACTTTTCTGTTTCTTCTTCTACAAGGCTAGGTCCTATAAGTGAATTCTCACATGTTTTCACAAAAACCAAGTTTGTAATAATATAGATTCCAAAAAAATAATTCAAAATTAGACTTACGCATCAAATATGGATAATTGTAACTATATATAAACTCTACTAATAGTATATGTTCCAACCACGAGCCTCCAAAAATGATAACAAAAGCATTAATAATGTATTCCAATTTTTGGGTCATCCATTCAAATTTTATATCCATTTGAGGATAATAATATGTTATTTGGTTCCATTGTGTGGTAAAGAATTACTATAAGGATTTTCAAAACCAAGATGTAAAACTGGGGTCCTAGTCAAAATAAATTTAAACTAGAATGTTTTGTATCTTTACAATATTCTGAATATAGAGTCTAGAAAAATATTCCATTTTAATGAAATCATGAATAAGGATGAAGTGATCACACTTTGTGATTCGGTCCATAATCACACATATGGTATCATGTTTTTGAATAGTTTTTAGTAGGACTGTTATAAAATCTATAGTTATCTACCCTAATTTCAATATTGTAATCAGTAAAGAGTGCAATACACCCTATAACCATCAGTTCCCCGTGACCCATTGATAGGTGAGGCATCTCAATAAAAAAGATTCCAATTTTTTGTTTCTAAAAACACACAAAAACTATTAGTTGAATCTTTATAAATATTTTGGATACCGGGATGAAATACCCATATCTAATAGGGTTCAATAAAATAGATGTATTCTAGATAAATTTGGGGAATGTTAATCCAATATCTATATCGAAATACTGATTTACCGTATATTTTCTATACCTCAAAGGTCTCCCAACTATTGAGTTTTAAAATCAATGTTAAAAATTAAAGTTTATATTTATAAGCAATTATAACATGCTCTACCAAATTATGAACAAAAGAAAACAAAATGAAGACTATAAAATCACCTTTCCCACCATAGTTTAGTTGCATTTTAGTTATAACTGACAACATTAGTAATTGATCGAATGCCTATTTAGCCATCTAATTATATGAATTATTACCCAATGAATTATCTTTATATTTTCATTTTCTCATTTTACCCATCATGTAAAATTCAAAAATCATAATATATTTTAACTATTCATGTTTTCTTAAATTCAAATCCATTTTTGAAAAAAATGTCATTTATGGTCTTATATTTTGTAAACATTAAAAATTGAAATGTTGGGTAGTATTTCTCAGGAACTCATAATTATCATGAACTATTAACTATAACATTATATCCTTATATGGGAATACAAGCAATACCATATCATGAGCCATCCCAATTGAAAACATTCTATCATCCTAACACTGGAAAATTAAGGATATTTGATGATGTATAATGAGAAATAATCTATTAGAATTATTTATAGAACTCTTTATTTTATTGTAATGTACAAAATTTTATTTTCAAATATGAAATTGGCGAGGTAAGACATGAAAAATCACCAACATAGAATCAATAGTATCCCACTAGGCCACATAAATTACATATCACAAAAACATTATTTTTCATTTTTTAAAAGATAAAAACTTTTATTTTTTCAAGATCCCTTGAAACTCCTTATTTTAATTTAAGTGATGAAATGAATGAAGTTATTTTCTTCTAGAAATCATAGTTTTTATTCTTAGAATAAAGGGGATGTTCGGAAAAGATAAACATCACTATTTCCAACTGTTAGTCATGATCAGCCTTAGTCATATAATACACCAGAATTTAATCGAAGAGAACCACTAAAGATGAATCAGGATACCATTTAAATATTTTATAAATCAATTTCACAAATATATATAATGAAATCTTAATACCAAATGGAATAACTATGTATTTATAATGACTATAATGGTTCTTGAAATCTATATTCAAAATATCCTTCATTGAACACATAAATGGTGATACCCTGATCAGAATTCAATTTTAGAGAACAACTTGGTTCCACTCAATTAATAAAGCTGATAATAAATAAAAGGAATGGGGTTTTCATTATTTATAATAACAATTTATATCTTATGAAAATATAAATAAATCAATATTGTTCAATCATCCTCCATTAAAAAAAGAACAATTTTTCCCACTGAGATGTTATAGGTTGAATAAAACATATTATTTCTAACTATTCTGACTAGAATCGTAATTCCCTAAATTAAACTAGTTCCTTCCTATAATATGGAATTGAAATGTGAGTTTTTTTTGTTAAGAGATCAATTAAAAATTTTACTTCTATTTCTGGTGACCACAAGAAAAAATTATGAGTAAAGACATCACAAAAATGGTAAATGATGCATATAAAATCACTTTGTTTAATTTCATAAATGGATTCAAAAGTAACTAATTATAAATTATAAGAGATAGTTCATATCACTGGTACCAAACATCATTTTCTATTTTCATCGAAATACAATTCACCATTAATGATATTACAAACACTATTAGAAGATGTGAAATTAACTTTTTCGGTATAACAGTTGATGTGGACCAGGAACCATGCCAACCAATACATTCTGAAAGTTAGGTAATAGTTTTCCATAATGAGAAAATATAATTCCCCAACCAATTTAGCCATATATTTTTTTATTAAACACACTACACACTTAATCGCTCAATAATTTCATTTTTCTAGAGTTTATGAATATTAAAAGAAAAATTCATCATCTCAACATGTAAACCCATATGATCCACCACACAAGAAGAGATAAAAGAGTGAGATTCACCCATATAAAACAAATATTGTATAAGGGAAGATGTTAAAAGATTCAATTTGACATACCACTGAAGGATTAAATTTATTTTACATGATCACCTTATCGAATCCATAAATCTCCCTATGAGATACACTCTAATCGTCAATTACATATAGGGATTTCATAAACTATAGAGTCCTGATATTCCTACAATCACCTTGGCTTGATCAGTTCCAAGATTGAGAGTAAATTAGGAGAGATCACCCCATCTAGACACATGATGTTTGATAATAATGAGATTCATTTCCAACAACTATATTATAAGTGTTTCAAAAATATCACTGATAACTTCAAAATTGATTATAGGTTTGACAAGATCTATGCAGTTCCAAAAATTATCTACACTTTTGAGAAGTAGATTTTTTTTTGAAATATATAGGATATATATTCAGTCATGGATGGAAATTAAATGATATTATGGTCTAATTTTTAGATATTACTCTTCCTTCGAAGTAGGTATCCCTCTTCCTATTATTTCAATAATTCGGTATCCCACATATTCATGTGCTGAGATATAGACTCCCTCCTATAGAATTTATAGAAATAATTATTTCTACAACTGTATCTCTACCTAAAATCTCCATATAATCCTTATAACATAGTATAAATATCGTAGTTTTAATATATACCCATAACTCATAATCAAGGTTTTCTAAATTCAAGGTTGCACTACGATCAGCATCCTGAGAAAGGAAAACTAAATTCATGAATATAATTGCATAATCTGTGACTGATAGATTATATTTGTCTGTGCTAATTAAATCAGTTATTCTTGTGATTCTGAATGTATGTGGATAGATATGTTTGTTGAACTATTCTTAAAATTCCTCTAATGTGATTCCTAGGTCAAATATTTCTTGGATAGTTAAATAACACCATTTTATTTTAAGATATTCTAGAATATATTTTTCTTGAATAACATTAATCACCACCGATGTACTCACAAATTTGAAGATTCAATTCATCTGATTCAGCCACACCTATTATTTTTCATACTTAGAATCCCCTAAAAATATGGGTGGATTATGTTTTCAAACTAAATAGAGTGGTCAAATTTTCTGGGTTCATTATTCTATTTCTCTATCTACAACATGAAAACCTTGAATGATGCTCTGAATAAGTTGACGGTTCACTTTTGGTTTAGGTGAAACCACTTTTTTTAAGCCCCTTCTTTATTATTATTATGGCATTTAACTATTTCTATTCTCTATAACAAAAAAAAATCCATTTATTATTCACATAATAGAAACTTAAGGATTAATAAATCCCAAATAAACCTAAGTAATAGGTATACAAATAATGTTTCCTAGAATTATCCATTTAAACCATTTTCATAAATTAAAAACCTTAATTTGAATAATGATTTCCTAATGGAAAGTCTCACTAACAATACATGATATGAAATAATCATTAGATAAACCCATAATGATGAAAATAAAACATAGTAACAAGTTTTTTTGAACAATTTTATACCCATACAAATTGGTAACATGTTTAAAATTAACTAGTTATCTACATCATTTTCACCAATACATTTCATGTTCCATAATTATAATATGCTTTCTACCATCCGAAGAGGTGGAAATGCCAACCAAGACTGGTAACATTTATAAAATTATTCCCTAACACATTGGATTTGGGAAAGATGATGTACCACTAACCTTAGTTGACGTCCCCAAGATATGAAGGTTGTCAATAAATTCCAATGTATTTGGTAACATTGGGGGATGATTTTCCATTTTAATATTAAATAACCTACCAAAATAAACATAAATATCCATATTTACTATATTAAGCATGAGTATAAATATTAAAACCAATGTAAAAAACTAGAAAAACAACAATATCAAAGTGGAAATGGAACATAGTAGATCAAATGACTAAATAAAGGGACACATGACTAATATACCTAAAAAATGATCCTAGGTAGCACTCAAATAATATCCACGCTCTAAATCCACCTACCATGCTCACAAAATCAAGATTCATAACTACATATATAGAATATCTTTCCCTTTCCTATGTCTCGATATTTTACATCTACAAATACTAAAAAAATTCCATGGAATAGAGTAAGTATAATCTCAGTAGGAAATCCCTAATGATATCGCATCCCATGAAACTAGGACAATAACTAATTATCACGTTTTATATTAAACAATTTTAATATAGTTTAACAATTTACATAATTCCATAAAAGAAATCAGTGAAAACAATAATAAACATGGTAATTTCCATATGTTAATATTGTTTCACAATAATCCCCATTCCCATACCCACATACATATATCCATACACTCTAGATCAGTGTTACCATTGATGGTGGATCCCTATAACCATAATCAGTCCTATATTAATAATGTATCTTCTTAACCAAAATTCATCTTTTTTGGATACATGTTGACCTAATTATGAAAATTTTTATTCCAATTAATATTAATAGAAATATAATTTCTTTTAAAATAATATCATAAAAATAATTCACCTGTTAAAAAAATTTCTCAACTTTAAAACCATCGTTTTAAAATTTTAAGAAAAGGGGGTTTCTGAAAATAAAAAAATACCTGACTTCAAAGGCACGCCAAAATAGTATCGTTAAATAAATAAAATAATGAAACCATAGAATAGCCAAGAAAAACCCATTTCACAAAACTAATCCTTAAAGTTATAGAATATGAGGAGATACGAGGGAATCTACCTACCATACAATGAATGAATAAAATGAAGAATAAGACCATGAATTTCTAGATCTGGGATCACAACACCTTTAATTAGTTAGATCGAACAATATCACATCATTAATTACAAAATATCACATAGATCTATTCATAATGAACAAGATCTATGGCACTAAGAGATAGGAAAAAATATAGATAATAATAAAAATGAACAAAGAGATAGAACAAGGACATACAATTGATTTTGGATCTCCAATGAACATTGATCTATCCAAAAATTAATTTACAGATTATATAGAATTATTCTAAGTGCCTAGGGGAGGATATGTTTTTGAAACACTAGATGATTAGAATAGAAATCAGGGTCCTGGAGGCCAAATTTAAATTAATATTTATTTTTGGGGGCAATAAATAAGCATTGAGTGGTCAGGTCACACAGTTTTCAAACCATGTGCCAATCATGTGAGTTCTACAAGATAAGATTCAGAGATCCACATAGTTTTATTACATGGTATTCCAAATCATGAAACAATTGAGTAGTTCTATATTCCCATGGGTGAAGCCACACACGGTTGGATCACCCAATTTGAAAAACATTGTGTCCATCATTATTCTCCAACTACCTCAACCCACATGATTTCCCTTATAATGTGTATGGTTTTCAAAAACCATGATAAAACCATGTTCCGGTCATGTGACTAACAACATCACATTACACAGTTTCATAGGGATCATGTACATTTTTTACTGAATATTCTCAAAACATGAACCTCAAGAAACACTTTCATGTAAATCCAAAACCTTCAAAAAACTCCTAGAATATAACTCATGAATTATATAACATGAAAATATATAAATGGTAATGTAACTAAATCCATGGGTATTACAGGTCTTCTTTGGAATATATAGAGGCACAAAAAAACTTGTAGAATCCATGGGTTAGCTGCAATATAGGATATCTTGGGATATTATGTTAAAAATGACATGAGAGAATTATTTTCGATATATTTCTAATGTAGGGCTTTATAGTTCGGTGTAGGAATTGTCTAATCTCGGTATATACACTTTCCTTATTTATTGTGAACAACTGTCTGATAGAAGCCATAAATACTAAGGGATATAGAATTGTTTTAATTTGTTTTCAAATTTATGATTCATATTTATTTGGGTATGATTTTATGTGATGAGATTAATGTATATTATATTACTCTAGGACTGATGTGGGAAGTGTGTTTGTTTTCATGAATTATACTAGGAATGTAGTATTATTTTAGATATTTTACTATTTTTTTAATGCAAAATTCTTTTTGAAAAGTAAAATTATTTTAAGAAATGAAATATTTTAGAATGGTTTTGGAAATAGGATTTTAATAATAAGTTATTTTGTGCTTTTTCAAATAAATTTTATATAAGTTGTTGTGTGCCCAGAATGTAGAATTATTTGGCATATGTTGTTTTGGATGATGAGAGACCCTTTAAAAAGTTATTTTGGTAAGATAAATTTACTTGGGAAGTTATGTATAACAAGGAACATCCTAAATTGGTAGTTCATTCTGGAATATCCATCTGAGTGGGTATATATTTATTTTTTATAATTATCGTGGCCTTTTACATTAAGGGAGAGAGTGATGGTGGCTAATTATAGTTTGAATACATTGTAAACCATACTAGATATAGTATGGATTATAGGATGCATATTGGGACTCAGAATAGATAATTTTATAGTTTAGAATAAAAGTAATAAAAGTAAGGTTTTTGAACTTTTTTCATGGCATATTTGGGAAATAATGTATAGTTGTTGTGATTCATTGAGATGAGTCCAGTTTTTTCTATTGGGTATATTTTCTTTTCATGAGGGGACCATTGTTCTAATGGTTTATATTGACTTTTTAAAGTTTATATGAATACATGAAGGTATTTATTCATGAATAGGTATCATGAATATAGATATTTGGGCTATAGGTTTGAAAATTCCATTCTTTATTCCAGTTGCTTCTGAAGAGAATAGATCATCCTGGGATGATGCACTACAAGAACATGATGATAGGTTGTTTGATATAATATGAAAAACTAGGGTGGGGAATTACCCCTTAGTTGATCCAGTTTTTGATTGGGAGACACATTAACTTTATTATTTCATAATTATTGATCACATTTGATTATTATAATTTGGTTATTGAGGTACCACTTGAGGTACTAAAAATTTGGACTTGAGTTTGAGGTTGAGTTCATGATATTTGTGTAGGTGTCTATATTATATTTATGACATGAAGTAATTGTGGATCAAGGTTAGAGATCTAGTTCCATGGCGGGATAGATATATTGACCCATGAAGGATTTAGTATGATAGAGAACTGATAAATGATTTTCTCTTCGATTGAATTTGTTGAGTTGATGGAGACATTGAATTTATCAATTGAGAACTAACTAATAAGTGTAATGTTTCGTCTTTAAGTTTGTAGATAGTCTAATGGAATCTAGTTTATATTCAATATTGATTAGTATCATCAGATTCATAAAGGTGGGAAAAATCTAGGAGAATTTTCGGTGATTATTAGTTATGAGAACCCATATAGTGAAGATTGTTTAATGAACTACATCATTATGGGTCAATATTTTATGACGGATATTTAATCTTTTATAGATCATGAGTTGGTATGTTTTTATTTGATATATTTTATGGAGTTTTAAGGGATAAAGTATTGAATTAAGGATTTTTTGGCATATGTTCAAAAGTTTATGAGTGATTGTGGGTGAGAAATGTAGGGTCATGGAGGTCATGATACTTTTATAAGTTGTAGAAAGTAATTAGGTAACTACTTTAAGAGCGTCACATACTTAGTGAATTTTCTAGGGGAGGTAGTACCCCTGGATTCCAGTTGAATAGTTAGTGGATTTGTAGCAGTTGTTTGATGGGTACCAGTTATTTTGTATGTCCTGACCGGGTATATGGATGGGTGTAAGGATGTTTTATGATCATGTGTTGACATGAATTTACTAATTTTTACCCCATTTCCACTTTATAAAATATATATTTTGCGGAGTCCACTTGGCCATGTTTTCCCCTTCAGGAGCCCCCTTTTATTCTCCTATGATCTAGTTGATTCTTCGGTAGATATATCATACCAATTGAGGTAGGTTCACACTTATATTTTCCCCTATCCCTATTTTATAGATGTTATTATAATTTATAGTGTACATATTTTGGAATGTTATAATGAACCTAGTAAAGAATGGAGGAATCATCTTGGAATAATAGGGAATCTAATAGTGAGGGAGAGGGATTATAAAAACATTAGGAAAACATATTGTTTCTTATCATTTAGAAATAGGGGATAATTCTAATGTGACAATCTATGTTTTTATTAATATTATCTATTAAGTAGTTATTGTTTGGGTGAAAATTCATTGGATTTTTAAGTAGTGTTTCCAGATCCACAACAAATCCCTTTTATAAAATCTAGGTTATAGTTTTAAATTGTTCTAGGATTCCCAATGAGTTTATAATGACAACTACTCTTTAATTTTGTAAATAAATTAATTATCAATTTTTATAATTATTTAATCGAGTCTTACAGTGTGATATATGGGAATATGAGTGTGAAATATCCTGGTATGATGTGGGATATGGATAGAAATCATGACTAAACAATCTAAAACACTATAATTGAAGTATTGGTTTTTTTAATACTTAACCATATGTGGTGTATATGTGTTATTGAAAGTATACGAAAGTTTTTCACATTTGTTTCCATTTGGATGAAGACCAAAAGTGATCCTCTAGTTAGGAAGGGCTCAAGTAGATCCTTTTAGAATTGGAATGTGTGTTTTAGGGTTGGTTTGTAAATTAGAGAGGAAAATAATTACTATGTATCCCTGTAGAATCATTGATAGATATTCCTAATGAATACCAGAAGGATATTGTTTTGTGTGATAAACATAAAATTGTTTCTGATTGACCTCAACAGTTTGCACAAAATACCCCATGAAGTGGGAAATTACTTATTATTTGTTTCAGTTAATGTCTAACCCCATAGTGGTGTGCTAAAGTCTATGGGTACGGCCTTGGAAGCTTGGGCCTCTATGAAGGGGGTATAATGATATAATTGGGTGTCATAGGCCATGTTTAGTAGAGTGGGGATCATTATATTTCTATTATTAGGTGCTGAAAGTAGTTCAAGAGTAACCACTCGTCATTAATGTTTCTAGAGGCACTATGAGGAGAAGGTGGGAATCTGATTTTTGGGGGGTCATGATCTCTTTTGAGAGAACTTTTTGGTTATGTTTCCAAGGTAAATATATCATGAAGCCTCATATTTCATCGATAGAATAAATATGGGTGCTACATCATCATAGGATTAACTTTTTTGCATTGGTGTGTTTCTCAAAGGACTCAAGAATAGTTTAGTGGGAGAATGTTGTTAAGTGATGGGATTATCATGTAATGATTTATTCAAGTATGAAAAAATGAGTTTAATATTAAATATGTATCCTATGATTCAGAAAAGGGTTAATAATGTGAAAAAACATTCATTATCAGGTAATTATGTGAAAGTAGGGTGTCAGTGTTGGATGACTATTTACAAACTATGACCATCTAGTTTCTATGAGGGCCTCTAGGATTAGTCATCAAGTAAGATATCATAATAGAACATAGTGTGTTGAGTTAGGATAAATATCATTATATACATCCTATAGTGGGGTGTTAGGTTTGGATGGGTTGTTATCATAGGGCTAGGACATGGTCTATGTTTTCATACATTTTTATTCATCCAAACTTATAGATACAACAAGTCTATGGATAACATGAAATATTGTGAAGGGGTTGCATAGAGGTGTAGATATATAGGTGTAGAGTCAGATGACTTATGTTCTTATCAACACGAGTGTTGGGATATATATGGGCGTAGTGATATATTCCGCAGTTGATGTGCAATATGAGTTTATCTATATTATACTTAGTCAAACTCATTTCTTATATGTAATGTGATGATTTTATTGTTGATCGAGCATCTAGTGGAATGAATACTGATAAATGAAATGCGTAACATAACCTATGTTCTATCTTATTTAGTGTTGGGGGTATCTCCATTTATTGATAGTTTGTCCCGTTACTACACATGTATGGGATAACTCTATTATACTTTCCCATTTATGGGATTCTTATACACATGTTTTGATACGCTATGACTCTTTAAAATACCTTTTTAGATGATATGGATTTAAAAAATGTGGTTATTGGAATTTTTTATTATTTGATACAAAAAATAAGATATATATTTGAGATGAATTTTGTATTATAGAATAAATTCTAAAGAACATTACATAATTTCATATAACTTGAATCACATGAGTCCATAATGAAAGGTGATACACAAGTCCATATTAATTTACACAAGAAATAATTTTGTGAACATCATATATTCAACGACATATAAATCTTCCATGACTTATATGGAAAAAAATACCCCCCATATCTAAATTTAATGTCCTGTAAGTTCGGACATTGGTTTTTTTTTTGAATTTTAATATCTCATTTTATCGCATCCTAATAGCATATGTCAACTCAAAAAAGTGAGAAATATATGTGAATTAAATCACACAAGTCCTTTGATGTATTATATATTTATTAACAAGTTATTAAACCAATTCCTTGCATGAATTAGACACTTAATACAAAGTCTAAAACATTATATAATTCATGTTTTATGCAACACAAATATTTTAAAAAACTCATACTATAGGCCACCACTTAGTTCCCCCTAAAATGGGGCACAATTATGTGAAAGTTGATGGGTTATGGGACCCAAAACCACCTGATATTTTATTAGTCATGAAATATATGTATGAATGACCCATAACATGGAATTTCACTTGTGGTCGATTTACACTAAGCATGCGATAGGTAGAATCCATGCCTATTACTCATGATCACATATATGGCAATGTTTAAAACCATTAACCCTAACCAAGAATCAATTAGGACATGAATAATCCACACACATATCCTCTCTACATCCTAGGAGTATCTTTTTAGTACCAATATGTAATCCCCACTCTATCAATTGATATAGTCCCTTTCATGAAATAGTAGTCCTTACCATATGATGTTAAACAACATAGATATGGTCTATCATGCAAACATAAACTCTAAAACTAAAATTTTGGGATTTTGATTCCAAATCCAACAATATATTGATTAAAACACATTTTGGTGGAATATCACCACCGAAAATAGCTTAACATCCCATATCCATTTTTATATGGTTAAACCCATACCTCCTTGAGAAAACCCTAATCCACCAAGAGTGTCCCCACTGGACTCTAAACCATGATCATCTTCCATTTGGATCTAACCCACGAGTTTCCCTAATAAACTCTATACTATACCGATACTTATGTGATGATTGTTTGAGGATATATCCCCATAAAAATTCACAAATGATTATTCCCTTATACGATGAGAATTTTTGTATATACAACACTAAAATGAAAATCATAAGAGGATCAATCAATTTTATATGATGAACCTAGGAGAACTCATATCCTTATATACTAATAATAACACACCATATGTAACTCGCATAGGATTATCCCCTACCTAATGCATTAGAAACCCATCCTCCCTCATGTGATTAGAATATGGATCTATACATAACTAGATTATGGTCTATTATCTAATGAGACAATAAATCCCTATGTGATGAGCTCAAGATGATTCTTGCAACAAAAATGGGGAACCTTAGGTGATGATTCTTGGGAGCCTTAGGTTATGTTTCTTGGATACCTTGTGTAATAAGAAAAACATTCCTCATGTCATGAGAATGGGGAGACATAGGTGCTGAGTATAAGATGTTGTGTGTAATGAGAAAAAGATGCATCATGTTATGACCTGAGTTTTCAACCTTAATTAAATACTATATTTTATTACCTCCTCCACATTCAACATAGAAGCTAAAAATATAAAGTCTGTTTTAAGGTAGTAGTAAAATTAAAAGTTATAAATAGCGGTAATATAATTATAAAATATATGTACATCAATATATTTTTCATAAACAAAATAATATAAAAAAACATTAAACATTAACATAATTATTTTAACTAAGAAAATTTTTTTTATATGAATAAATTTTATTCTATAAAATTTATATTATTCAAGTTTGGTATATTTATGATTAAAAATAATTTCGAAATAATAGTTAATTCGAAACAAGTTATTTTAAAAAAATGTTATTTTAATGATATTTTGTGATTCAATTTTAATCTTATGCTGATAAATTTTAGAATATGAAATTGAAAAAATTAAGATACTATTTTTCTATTTATATAAATTGTTAAATATTAAAAATAATTTTTTTGGGGAAATTTAGAAAGAGTTTATTTTCATGGGAGTAGTGAAACAATCCATTTTATTAATTTCATTACATATGTAAAAATAATTTTTTACATCAATACATTGAATTTTTTTAAAACAATTATCATGAAATTATATATTATAACATATAATAAAAAAAATGTGAAATACTATTTTGAATTTATAAACTCATGCTCATTATTTTAATGATTTATTTATCATTTTAATGAAAATTATTTTTCCAACTGTTTTGATTAATTAATTAAAACATGATGCAATGAAATTTATTATTTATTTTAGTGATAATTAAATACATTAATAATAATTATTATTATTTTAAAATTGATATAAATGGAACTAATAATTACACCCTAATCATAAATCTTTGTTCTTAATAAAAGTATTTCTAATAATATGAATTTGATTATTACATGTAATTGTGTTAAAACAAATTATCATAAACAAATTATTTTTATATGATAAGTTGGATTTAATATTTATAGTCATTAGATATAAGTAATATAATAAGACACATTTAATTTTTAGGTTTTAAAATTAAAATTCCATTAGGAAAATTAGTTACCTCGGTAAAGACCAAATAAATTGTAAACATGAAACAAGTAAGAGTAAATGGTTTCCAACATGTTTAAAACATGTTTATATACAATTTATTGAGACTATAACAATCCAAAAATACACAAATCTCCATTTTTTTATTTATTATCCCTTTACCATTTAATGATTTCATGGAATTATTGAAAAATAAAGAGTGTTTCCAAAAGATCCCCTTTCTCCTAATTTAAAAGGGTACCACTCCCACCCTTCAAAAAAAACATAAAATATAATTTAATCCTAAAAAACTACAATTTTAATCAACTTATAACTTTATCCTACAAACATTATGTCATATTCACTCATAGATAGACTACAAACTTCATCTTCGAAGAGACTTTGAAGGAAGGATCGAGTGTCCAATGTTAGTATTATCTCCTTCTAATGATTTTCCTTTTCATCATACCCTTCCAAATATATTTCCACCATAATAATTTGAATAATTTTGTATCGTAATGAAACTTAATTGTTCTTATATTATTGGTAGAACCATTATTGGTTAATTTCCCTCCACATAGAGAAATTATTTAACGTCAATCATTCTAGTGGGTGGACTGCCACCTCCACAACAAATCATTTTTTATTCTACTTATATATTTTCATTATTTACTTAAACATATTTAAATCTGGTAAAAAAGGAAAATTATTTCATTTGTGTTCTTCTATAATGGTATTATATCAACAGAAATACCTTCTAAACCATACTCACCAATCGAGTAATAGCGCATTCAAGGTTGGGTTGGTTTAACCACCCACATGAGCGATGATATAAAACCAAAATATAGATGAATTTAGGGAAATAAATTAAAATATAAATATAGTTTAATTGTAAAATAATAATTTTTTTGGTATTTTAAATATTTTATTATATTTATTTATCTTACTAATAGTGTATCTTTTTCATTCGCTAGAATCCCCAAAATATGCCTACATTGATTCCATTTTCACACATTGTAACTAAAACATTTTTATAATGGTATGAGAGGCTTAAAAATGAATATAAATTATATATATATAACATATATTGATTAATAAATTATTATAAATATATGGTTAACAATATACACTTTATAGAGGATTCTCAAATGGTTGATGATATTAACAACTAATATTAAAAAAAAGTTTATAAGAATATTATACCTGAAAAGAATTTTTCTTAATGAAAGTTATAAATACACCCATATATATAAATATATATAAGAGTATGGTTATGAAATAAAAAAAATAATATATTTATCATTATGATACAACAGATGAGAGAACCATTGTTGAAATCATGTGTAAAGGTAATGTACTTGGTAACTCAAAATCTATTCTCTGAGTTCCATAATATTTTACTAAAAATAATTTTTATAAGAAATTTTATTTTGATTGATGCTCATTACTAATTTATTGAAAAAATGTATCTTGAACCTAAATAAAATTCATTTAATGTATATTTTTCATTTCTCTTATAAACAAAGAAGACTATTTGAATAGTACTTGTAACTATGAATTTTTCAATGATAAAGAAAAAATGGTTTCAGAAAACTCATTTCATTTTTTGGTTCTCATTATATTCAAATTATCTATATCTCAGGATGTGAAATTATATATTTCATTATATCAAGAATAGTCTAGATAATGAGATTTTTATATCTTAATATTTCATAAGTTCAAGTAATGTTATTTGTTTAAGAAACCCATTCCTTTTCCATGGATTATTTAAGTTATAATTATGCTTTTAAGTGGTACAAATATGTATGGATGCTAATTGGTGGTATCCTAAAATTCCCTCCAATGAATTAGTTTAATGATATATATTATGATAAATTTGAGAGTATTCATAATGGGTTTTTTTACATAGGCATGCGCGTGATGTGTTTTCTCACATTCCTAGGCATGAACATAATGTTTTTTTCACATAGGCATGAGCAGAATGGATATACTCACACTGGTTTTCCTATAATTATATATGTAAAAAAGTTTCATTTTTATCAAGTTATAAAACATTTACATGTTCATTATCAAGTTATTCTAGGTTACAAGATGTATTTTATTTCCATTTAATTATATGTTTTCATGATTATCCCTTTTTATGTATCTTGTACCTTGTTCGTGTGTTATATGTGTTATTTTTAATATTTCCTTAATAAAAATTTTAGGATTTTATGTTTCTCAGATCCATAATTTTTTATTATTATCATACAGTCCCATGACTTCTTATTTAGATATATATATTTTCCACAAATTCTTCTCATTATTATAATATAATACATTTTTTCCTTTACTGAGAATTTTCCCTCACCCCTTTCCTATGATTCAATTCAACATGTTATGAGGATTATTACATCATGTGATATTTATATGAAAGGTTATACATGAGAAAATTTATTTAAAAATATTTTAATGTATTGTGAAATAAGATGTTTTTATAAATAATTTTCAAGAAAATAAACATTTTAGTCATTGGATTATTCTACTATCGTGTGATGTGTTATTTAAATCATGATATTAATTTATTTTTTATGTTCTGTTTGGTTTGGGTCAGTATATTTAGTATTGGTGGAGGGTTTTGATATTTTTATAAATTAGTTTATATAATATTAGTAAAACACTATGGAAAACTGTATCATAACATTTTGATGTTTGGTAAAGTATGGATTAGGTTTTTTTTCAAGAAATACATATCTGTCTAGATACTCTAAGTGGATGTGGTTTTTTCATAAATATATCTAGGTGTAATAACCCCAAAAGAGCTATTTGAGTATATCTCTATCTTCATTATATTGAACAGTGAAGGGGACCTTAATGTTGACCTGGTTTGACACTCTTGTGGGATATTCTTTGTTTAATCACATTATCTTTAGAAAACATTATGAAGGGTTCGAACATATATAAATTGTTCAGTTATAAGGACAATCATGGATAACTTAGATCGAAACCTAGAGATCCATAAGATAATGTATGTATGTAATAAATGAAATCCTTATTCCATGTTTATAGTTTCAATTTATGTAAAATCTGTAATATGAGTATAATAACTAATAGTTTAAATTTATTCAAGGTAATAGAGGGATCATGAAAGATCCTTGATAAAAGTGCATGAAATGGTAAATGTAGAGATTGTTCCAGTGAAAAAAGTGGGACTATAATGGAAATGGAAAACCTCATAGAAATGATCCCCCAACTATATCAAGCTATAAGAAACAATAGTTGCACAATGCAATAGAAAACATATTTTCCATTCTCTAGTTCATAGACCATGAGAACATTGTTTTAGTGGACTATCATTTTGATGGTGGTGCTGACTAGTGTGGGAGACTCCTTTAGATCACAATTGAAAATGATGGATTTAAAATCCATGAAATAGGAATAGTTCATGAAGATATTTCTCACTATGTATTTTTCATGGAAACTTCACAAAATAAAGGAGTGATAATCCTTATAATTGAAGAAAACATTGGATGATTCTATTTTTTTTCTATGAAGGTAATCTCATAGGACTTGTATGTAATGACTCTTGTTTTATATCTTGTATGGGGATTAAAATTTAATGTCTCTTTACTTGCTTTTCCAAAGTAACTTTTTTTATTATGAAACACTTTTTAGGGGAAGTGAGAACCCACACAGTAAAATCTGATCAAATAGCAAATGAAACAATAGACTTATCAAAGAAAATCATAAGTCGATTGGAATTTATCTCCCAAAATAATTTCCATGCCAAAGAACGTTCCTGAACGTCTGGATCATCATTTATAAAGTCATAAAAATGGAATGCTAAATAGTACCAAGATTTCAAGTATTCCTCTTTGTTAATCATCCCTTTATTGAAGCCTCTGATCAATATGTGTTCTTGCTTTTCAATCCACTCACATTGCTCTCTCGAAGTATCCACATAATGATATCTTCCCATAATTTCATCACCATCTTCCAATGTCTCCTTAATCTATAGAACATCCTCTAGAATCCCTTCCCTCGAGTGTATGAGCGGCTCCCTACTCTGGGGGTCATCGGGGGACATTTCCCCTTGTAGCTTCCAAGGAGGTAGAATATCCACCTTCACTGGGTGAGCATCCTCATGCTGGGAAAGAATCTCTCCCTGCAGATCCTTGGTCATTATAGATGCATCTCCTTGAAAAGGAACCAAAACATCTGGGGTACCCTCAGGCTTATCATATTCTTTCACTGAGGATCCGTACCCACCTAAATGGAAACCCTCCATGTTTCTTGCCACTTATTGGGCCTTCTATTCATTGGGATTACCTCCCTTCTTGGATGACAAAGTCTGCATAGGTCTCGGTAGGTGTGAGTAGTCTTTTCGTCCATTTGGTTTCTGCTTCTTGGAACCAATACAATTCCCTGAGTCCTTATTTTCCTTATTTCCTTTCTTCCTCCTTGGGCTATGCAGGCCTTTACCACACCCTCTGACTACATTTTATTATGATTATTGGATTTCTCCATCTGGGTCCACGTCTTAGGGCCAATTGGAAGTCCCTCCATTGACAATGAGGATATCAAAGCGATTGCTGAAAGTGAGACTAGGAGAAATCTTCCTTGGATTGGTCCCCTATTTGACAACCTTTTGATTAGAGGCACCTTGGAGGTCCTTCAGCTTGCAGGATTTTATTCTCTCATCAAGGGTCCCTCCATCAGCTTTTAATCCACCATCCTTGACTCGAGAATGATACAAAGGGGCCTTACGAGACCATAGGACGTCAATGACCATCTCTGCGAAGGTAGGAGACGCCAAAGAACTAGACTCACCCTTGACCAGTACTGAAAGTGTAGGAATGTACAAATCATGTTTTAACCTTGGAAATATGTCTACAACCCTTGGATCCTTATGAATAAACTATGGCTTGGCACTGGTAGGTTCCTTGAAAATTCCATCTATAGGATACACCTGATTTTGAGGGGGGATAATGGGGGAAACATCAACCTGAGTGGCCAAAGTTTCACTAGAAGAAAAGTGGCCACCCCCACAGACGCCCCTGAATCATGCTCCTTCAAAATAGGGAGGAATGGCCGAGCCTCCAGACGAAGGGGAACGAAACTGCTTCGATGGTCCGGAATAGTAGAAGAAAAAAAATTATTAGGATCTAAGATTATAAGATATCGTCAGTCTAGGTGGATGTGGTCCAGACGAGAGCACAAACAGCAATAGTCAAACCAGTTTTCGAAGGTCAGTGGTTGCTGGTAATGGATTTTTCCCCAACCTCTATCCAAAAGGAATCCACCAGAGGCTTTGAAACATCCACTTCCACACAAATCCGTGGATAAATCAAATTCACTAAGGCGTGAGAACACTCATCGAAGGCAAAGAATCTTCCTACGAGGTTTCCTAGCATTTGTAGAATAGCGGGATTCTGAAAGGAGAGAGGGAGGTTCGGTAGACTTACCCAAATCACAGTATGTCACGACCCGCCCTCGGGGTCCGTGCCGTGACTACCCCAAGCCCGCCTTCCATAGGCCAGGGGCTGGCGACTAGCACCAAGGCGTAAATCCCGGTAAAAAGGGAAGGCATTGCCTTTGTAAAGTAAACAAACCCCACGGAGTAAGCAAGCGGAAAAGTACACACTAAGTAAAAACAGAGTACAACTGAAAGTGCGGAAAAGTAAATGGGCTAGTATACAAACCCAAACTGAAAGTAAAGTATAACTCGAAAGGGAAAACAACAACTGTAAAGTAAAAGCTGCTACACCGAGCTGTCCACTGGAAATCCCACCTGAAGGGTGGGTACAGATAGCTCCACTGCTCCACGGGTCCCACTGTCCCCTCCGAGTACGTCCCGCCCAGTGGTCCACCTCCAGGTACCGTCCTGATCTGCAAGCCTCAACCACGATCAACGCTGTCCGTCGTCTGTAACCAACACAATGTAGTGTGGGCATAGACCGTGCAGGGGTGAGTATAAGCTACTCAGTAGGGACCCCGAGACCCCTGAAGGTCTCCCAAAATCCAGAAAGGATAAACCACAAAGGTGAGATACAAACACGAAGTAACAACCGACACTGCTTAGGTATATGCCCATACATATACCTAAGTCATCAATTCCAATACGCTCCAACCTCCGAGCCCAAGTACAACTCACTCCACACAAGAAAGTATACGTATTCCACACAGGAAAGCAAAACGAAATCCACACAGGATAGCACAACACAATCCACACCGGATAGCAACAGGATTCAGCTCACACAGGTATACTTATTCGAAAGACGATAAAGATGATCTATGATCCATCTAAGTCTTTGGACCCACGAAGTATCGATTG
Source organism: Viscum album (assembly GCA_963277665.1). Lineage (NCBI taxonomy): Eukaryota > Viridiplantae > Streptophyta > Magnoliopsida > Santalales > Viscaceae > Viscum > Viscum album. The sequence continues at coordinate 413,535,218 of OY728130.1, forward strand.
GTAACTAACCCCCGCAAAAGACCCACACATGATCGGGCCCACATAGGACCTGTAGGCGCTGGTTCACACAGGACCGCTGAGCGCAGAGACCCACACAGGATCGGACCCACACTGGATCGGGCCCACACAGGACCTGTAGCACTGATCCACGTAGGATAGCTGAGTGCTGTAGTCGTCGTCGAATCCACACAGGATCTCTGTACTGTCGTCGTCGCAATCATAGTAGCAGTAGCAGTAGCAATCACAGTCACAGCCAGCACTAGGGTTCCCGCACACAGCAAGCTCCTTCGGGAGGGTCCGCTCCACGAGCCGAGAGGCTGATACATCAACTGTCACAAAGTCCAGAGTTGATGTATCCAAAAGTTCCGTATCGTCAACAGGAACTCAACGCAGCAGACGGCGCGTCGATCGGACGCCCGGTCTGAGAGTTATTGGCTTTTTCGTCCCAGGGGCCCGGTTGGTTTTTAAGGCAAAACCAACTCGACCGTACGCCACCTGCGTCCAAACCTCGGGCGGAGTATGCCAAAAGATCTGTCTCACTAAGAGGAACACAACAAAGCTGACGGCACGTCAATCGGACGTCCGTAGCTCAAGATATGAGTGTTTCCGCTCCGAAGGCCCGGTTGGTTTCGTGAACGAACCAACCCGGCCGAACACAAAGTATTCCGAAACTTTGAGTGTGATATACCAAATCGACCGTCTCGATCCAAGGATCGCATTGCCGCTGACGTTTCGTCAATCGGAGGTTCGTGGCTCAATTATGGCCAAAAGACCGAAGTCGTTTCGAAAACGGGGGGTCCGGGCCGACCCGACCCGACCCCCCCCTCGGGTCGGCCCGAACCGGGTCGACCCGACCCGGGTCCGACCCAGCCCGGCCGGCGGCTCGGCCCGGCCGGCGGCAGCGCGGCCTGGGTGCCGCTCAGGGCCACGTGCAGGGGGCAAGGCCCCCGCTTCTTCTTAGCTGGCGGCGCGGCTAAAAGCCACGCCTTTGGAGAAACTGGCCCCCCACGTGGGGGGCCTGCCTTTGAGGAAAACGGGGGGCCTCCTGCCCCCCTTTAAGAAACCCCCCCTCACAATGGGGGGGGGGGGAAATTAACCTAGCCGGGGGAATTTAATTCCCCCAGTCTTTCCCCTTCCGGCCGGCCCGACCTGGTCGGCCGGTTCTTCTTCAACGGATTGGCAAAGCCGGTCCCCTTCCGGCTTCTGACACCGGCGGCCCGGCTAGCCGCTGGTCTGCTCGTTCCGCCGTGGCCCAGAACCGGTCGCGGCCTTCGTCGTTCGGCGCGGTGCGACGGCACCGTGCCCCACCGCCGCGGCCCCGCTCCGGCCGCGGCGCCTTCAACTCTCTTCGATGCGGCGCGACGGCGTCGTGTCCTTGAATTATTTTACAACGCGGCGCGACGGTGCCACACATTTCTTGTCGTAAGATCCTACGTGGTGCGACAGCACCGCGCCTCCCCCGTCTCAATCCACAACAAAATCAATATGAAAAGGAGGAGGGTCGGCCGTGTTCGTATGGTCCGGCCCCCTTGTGTTAATTTCTAACAATTGGATAAATTTCACGAAGAAATATTCTCGGGTGTAAATCATGAACAAAAGAAATAAATAAACCCCTACCTCGGTTTCAAGATCGATGATCGTCAAAGACCCATGGAAGACAACGTCGCGGAGGTCAGGCGTCGCGGTAAACGTTCGTCAATTCCGTTGATGAAGAGGTACGTCCGAAGAGGTACGTCGTTGGTGAATCTTCGTAAGCCGACGAAGGAAGTCCGAGGAGGAAGCGACGTTCCCTTTCATTGACACGAAAGGCGTCGTCGATCTTCGGAAACAACCGGCTACGAAGAAGAGAGGAGCGGCGTTCTTTGTCAGAGCCCGAAGGTTCTTCGCGTTCTTCGTCAAAGTTTGGAGAAGAAGAAGGTGCTCCCAAATCCTCTCAAGATGGCTAAACAAAATAAAATAAGCTAAGGCTTATTTTATTTACACAAACATCAACTTGAATTTCAAAGGTTTGAAATTCAAATCAACCCACCTTAATTAATTAAACCAAGTTTTCAAACATTAATTAAAGGGGTTATAGGGGAGTTTTGAGAGAAGATGAGGAGTTGGGGTTCGTGTGGGCCCCACCACACTTAATCCTCCAAAGGGAGGTTAAGTGGATGTGGGTCCCACCTTTAACTCCCTTTGGGAGAAGTTAACCAACAAAATAAAAATAAAAAGTGTTTCCACATTTTTATTTAACTTCTTATAATTTCTCCCAAAAACTATCTTTCGTCCCGCAAGAAACGCAACCTCGGAAAAGGTCTCCTTAAGCGAAAATCGGCGCTGCGAGTTCATCGGTGCCCTCAGATTTTGATTCAGGGCACCGGTTCAAAAGTTATAAATTCCCGCTCGTTCGTTCACTGAACGTACCCGAGCCAAACTTCGGAAAATGATTCCAGGCACTCCGGGCCTCGGAATCAGGTGCCGTCAGAAACCGCGTTCTTGTAAAACTTCCAATGAAAATTAAGAAAAAATTTCCCTTGAATTTTACGGGTCTTTACATTACTCCCACCTCAGGGATTTACATCCCCGTAATGATACATCAAAAACTAGGGAAACAAATGAGGGTACTGAGCACGCATCTCAGCCTCCCGCTCCCAAGTGCTCTCCTGGAGGTTCCCGTGCTGCCATCTGATGCGCACAAGAGGAATCGATCACCCACGTAGGACCCGCTCCTGTCGATCCTCTATCTCCACCGGGACCTCCGTAAAAGTCGCCCCATCATCGATGTCAATCTCCACATGGTCAATGATGTGCGTCGGGTCATGCACGTATCTCCTCAGCTGAGATACGTGGAAGACGTCGTGCACCCGGTGCAACTGAGGTGGTAGAGCCAGGCGATAAGCCACCTCACCAATCATGCTGAGGACCTGGAAGGGTCCGATGAAGTGCGGAGATAACTTTCCGCCACGACCAAATATCTGTATACCACGTCGAGGTGAGACCCGCAAGAAGACGTGGTCGCCATCCTCGAACTCTAGTGGCCTCCGCCTCCTGTCAGCGTATGACTTCTTCCAGCTCTGAGCTGTCCTCATCCGCTCCTGAATGACCTGGACCTTCTCTGTCGTGGCCTGGACGATCTCCGGTCCCACAAGTGCTGACTCCCCAGGGTCTGTCCAGCACAAAGGAGATCTACAAGGTCGTCCGTACAACACCTCGTACGGTGCCATCCCGATGGTGGAGTGGTAGCTGTTGTTGTACGAAAACTCCACCAAGGGTAGGTGGTCCTCCCAGCTACGACCAAAGTCGAGGACACATTTGCGGAGCATGTCCTCGAGAGTCTGGATGGTCCTCTCCGTCTGACCATCCGTCTGAGGGTGAAAAGCTATGTTCAATTGTAGCTGCGTCCCGAACGCCTCCAGTAACCCCTTCCAAAGCCGGGAAGTAAAGCGAGCATCTCGATCAGAGACGATAGATAATGGCACACTATGGAGCCGCACAATCTCCTGAACATAGAGACGTCCCAAGATCTCCACTGAGCCCTGCTCTCTGATGGGTAAGAAGTGTGCCCACTTGGTGAATCGGTCAACAATCACCCAGATGGAGTCATGACCTCTAGAAGTGCGTGGAAGTCCAGTCACGAAGTCCATAGATATCCCGTCCAACTTCCACTCCGGGACCTCCAAGGGCTGTACCAAGCCTGCTGGTACCTGATGCTCTTCCTTCACCTACTGGCAGGTGAGGCATCGAGAAACGAACTCTGCCATAGCCTTCTTCATGCCCAGCCACCAGTGCTGTCGTCTGAGATCCTGGTACATCTTCGCCACTCCAAGATGTACCGCCAAAGAAGAAGTGTGAAACTCTCTCAGCACGTCCTCTCGCAAAGTGACTGGTACCATGGTACGTCCTCTGAAAAGGATGTCGTGCTCTGCTCCAAGGGAGAAACCATCAGGTGTCTGTCCCGAGGATATCTGTACACGCTGTGTCTCATAGTCAGCGTCCTCACGCTGTGCCTCTCTGACCCGCTGCAGTAGTGGAGGGGTGACTGTGAGAGACTGGAGGAAGGCTGCTCCATCTCTATCCATGAAGGATATCTGCAAAGAGGCTAGCTGCTCCGTCGCCTCCTCAAGTAGCTGAATCCTCGTCCTCCTGCTGAGGGCATCAGCTACTACGTTCCCCTTCCCAGGAGTATAGAATATCTCAATGTCATAGTCCTGGAGGAACTCAAGCCATTGCCGCTGTCTCAGGTTCAGTTCCTTCGGCGAGAAGATATACCTGAGGCTCTGATGATCAGAAAAGACTGTAAAGCACTCGCCCATCAGGTAATGTCGCCACGTCTTCAGAGCGAAGACCACTACTGCTAACTCCAGGTCATGGGTAGCGTAGTTCTGCTCATGCAGCCTCAACTGACGTGATCCATAGGCGATCACTGACCGCTCCTGCATCAGAACACATCTGATTCCGGTCCCTGATGCATCGCAGTAGTCTACGTACCCTACTCCCTCCTCAGGAAACCTCAAGATAGGTGCGCTGGTCAATCTCTGTCTCAGCTCCTGGAAACTCTACTAACAACTGTATGACCACACGAAGGGTTTCCCCTTCTTTTTCAAAGCTGTGAGTGGTGCCACAACTCTAGAGAAGTCTGGCACGGATCTCCGATAGTATCCAGCTAGCCCCAAGAAACTCCGAACCTCAGTCACGCTCCTGGGTGGCTCCCATGCTAACACAGCCTCGATTTTCGTAGGATCCACTGCAACTCCCGCCTCAGAGATAACGTGTCCCAAGAAGTGGGCCTCCCGTATCCAGAACTAGCACTTCGAGAGCTTACCATAAAGCTGGTGCTCTCGGAGTGTGTCTAGTACAACTCTCAAGTGATAGGCGTGCTCCTCCTCAGTCGTAGAGTAAATCAGAAAGTCGTCGACGAAGACCACGACAAACCGATCAAGGTATGACAGAAAGATCCTGTTCATGAGATCCATGAACACTGCTGGAGCATTGGTTACGCCGAAAGGCATAACCAAGAACTCATAGTGGCCATACCGACATCTGAAGGTCGTCTTCTGCACGTCCTTGTCTCTGACTCTGAGCTGATGATAGCCTGACCTGAGGTCTATCTTCGAGAACCACCGTGCTCCCTTGAGCTGATCAAAGAGGTCATCAATCCTCGGTAGCGGATACTTGTTCCTCACTGTCACCTGGTTCAGGCGACGGTAGTCAACAAAAAGTCGCAAGCTCCCGTCCGCCTTCTTGGCGAACAATATCGGGGAAGCCCAGGGTGAAACACTGGGTCGGATGAACCCCTTGCCCTGCAAGTCCTCCAACTGTACCCGTAGCTCTCGAAGCTCGGAGGGAGCCATCCGATATGCTGGAGTGGATATCGGGGCTGTCTCGGGGTACAAGTCAATATAAAAGTCTACCTCTCTGCGAGGAGGTAGCCCTGGAACGTCGTCGGGAAAAACGTCCGCAAACTGATCCACCACTGCAGGAAAACCAGGACTCCGCACGTCAAATGCTCCAAGGATGAGGCTAGCCAACTGATGAGTAATGGGTTGTCCTCTCCTCCGCGGAATTCCATCTTGTGCTGCAAAGTCTCCCTTCTCACCGGTGAAGGTGAACCTGCTCCCGTCGGTGCGCACACATCGCACCTTGCGCCTAAAATAGTCAATCTGTGCATGGACCGTAGATAGCCAATCCATGCCCAAGATGACGTCGTAAGGGCTCAACGCTGCTACAAGAAGATCCTAGCCGAAGCTCTCGCCTCCTAGAGTAAGCTCACACTGCCGGCACCAGTGCGTAATCGTCGAGTCTTCTCCCGTATGAGTCTCTAGCCGTAAGGATCGAGCCAACGGCTCTGTCGAAATGTCCGAGCTCCGAACAAGGGCAGCGGCTATGAAAGAGTGACTCTCTCCTGTGTCTATAAGTACTGCAGCAAGGGTAGAATAGACACATATAGTACCTCGAATCATCTCAGGTGCGCCGTTGTCGTAGGCCTCTGCTGCTTGGAGCTGTGCCTGTCTGTGCCCGCCTGCTCCCTGTAGTCGGGGTGGACCTTCTGGTGGTGGTGGTGGGAGAGCCTCAAAGCGTCGCCCACCACCTGCTGCTCGGCCAGCTCCTCTGCCTCGTCCGCCTCCTCCCTGCGGACCGCCACGGTCGACCCTCTGCCTCTGCCTCGGTGGTCCCTCAACTGTCTGCTGCTCCTCGGCACGGCGGGTCGGGCAGTCACGAGCCATGTGGCCCTGCCCGCCGCACGAGTAGCACTGCCTGCCTCTCGAAAGACTGGCTCCTCGCTGTGTGCCCCGCACTGCTGAGCCAGTGTCCTGAGGTCGTCTTCCTGAAGGTCTGGTCTGCCTGAACCCCTGATTCATCCGTCGACTGCCTGCTGCAGATGACTCTGCCACGTGACGCCCTGCGGTGGGTCTCGGCACTGGTGTAGACTCACCAAGGAAGCTCTCGATCAAAAGGGCCCGCTCCAGTACTCCTGTCTGAGTCGGTATGCTGAGGGAGATCAGCGATGCCCTGATCTCGTGTCTCAAACCCTGCTCGAAGGTCCGGGCCCGGAAGAATGGGTCTCGTACCATGTTGGTCGAGTAGCGTGGGAGATCAGTAAATCTCCCCAAGTACTGAGCGACCGTCATTCTGCCCTGCCGCAGCTGAAGAAGCTCCTGGATACGCACCGCATGAAGGGTGGCTGGGACGAACTCTGAGCAGAAGATGCTCTCAAAGTCCGTCCAAAGTAGAGATGCCTCATCGTGAACCTGGAGCATCAAGCTCCACCATCGTCCTGCTACTGCATGTAGTAGGCTCGCAGCGAGGATCACCATGAGGTCAACTGGTGTCCTCACTAGCCTAAACACACGTACCACTGCCTCCAGCCAGTCCTCGGCTGCCTGGGGATCCGTCTCCCCGTGAAACCTAGGTTATCGCTGGCGCTGAAACTCATGTAGTGCGCTGAGGTGACGTGCATCGTCAGCGGCTGGTACTGGAAGCATCGGTGGCTCGACGGGTAGAGCTACCGCCGGTGCCACTGCTGACAAAGGTCCCTGCACCGAGGCCTCGTCGGTCGGTGGGCTGTCGTCACACTCGACTCTCGGAACCCTAGCTAGCTGTCGTCGTGGGGCCATCCTGAAAAGGAAACAGGTGCGCCACGGTCAGAACAGTATACCTGGTGCGATGATATAATGTAATCACAAAGAAAACTTTGAAACACACACGCAATCAATGTTTTTGTGCATTAAGTCAGAAATCAGAAGTCAGGGTCCTGGTGTACGAATACGTCGGCCGCCGCACCAACACTGGACTCCCTGGACTGATAACCACACTCAATATGCTAAACATTATTGCTTCTCATAGAAAAGATCAGAGTTCACGGTAGAACCGAACTCCTTTGATACCAATTTGTCATGACCCGCCCTCGGGGTCCGTGCCGTGACTACCCCAAGCCCGCCTTCCATAGGCCAGGGGCTGGCGACTAGCACCAAGGCGTAAATCTCGGTAAAAAGGGAAGGCATTGCCTTTGTAAAGTAAACAAACACCACAAAGTAAGAAAGCGGAAAAGTACACACTAAGTAAAAACAGAGTACAACTGAAAGTGCGGAAAAGTAAATGAGATAGTATACAAACCCAAACTGAAAGTAAAGTACAACTCGAAAGGGAAAACAACAACTGTAAAGTAAAAGCTTCTACACCGAGCTGTCCACTAGAAATCCCACCTGAAGGGTGGGTACAGATAGCTCCACTGCTCCACGGGTCCCACCGTCCGCTCCGAGTACGTCCCGCCCAGTGGTCCACCTCCAGGTACCGTCCTGCTCTGCAAGCCTCAACCACGATCAACTCTATCCGTCGTCTGCAACCAACACAATGTAGTGCGGGCATAGCCCGTGTATGGGTGAGTATAAGCTACTCAGTAGGGACCCCGAGACCCATGAAGGTCTCCCAAAATCCACAAAGGATAAACCACAAAGGTGAGATACAAACACGAAGTAACAACCGACACTGCTTAGGTATATGCCCATACATATACCTAAGTCATCAATTCCAATATGCTCCAACCTCCGAGCCCAAGTACAACTCAGTCCACACATGAAAGTATACGTATTCCACACAGGAAAGCAAAACGAAATCCACACAGGATAGCACAAGACAATCCACACAGGATAACAACAGGATTCAGCTCACACAGGTATACTTCTTCGAAAGACGATAAAGATGATCTCTGATCCATCTAAGTCGTCGGACCCACGAAGGATCGATAGGTAACTAACCCCCGCAAAAGACCCACACAGGATCGGGCCCACATAGGACCTGTAGGCACTGGTTCACACAGGACCGCTGAGCGTAGAGACCCACACAGGATCAGACCCACACATGATCGGGAACACACATGACCCGTAGCACTGATCCACGTAGGATCGCTGAGTGCTGTAGTCATCGTCGAATCCACACAGGATCTCTGTACTGTCGTCGTCGCCGTCACAGTAGCAGTAGCATTAGCAGTAGCAGTCACAGTCGCAGCCAGCACTAGGGTTCCCGCACACAGCAAGCTCGTTCGGGAGGGTCTGCTCCACGAGCTGAGAGGCTGATACATCAACTGTCACAAAGTCCAGAGTTGATGTATCCAAAAGTTCCGTATCGTCAACAGGAACTCAACACAACAGACGGCGCGTCGATCAGACGCCCGGTCTGAGAGTTATTGGCTTTTTCGTCACAGGGGCCCGGTTGGTTTTTAAGGAAAAACCAACCCGACCGTACTCCACCTGCGTCCAAACCTCGGGGAGGTGTATGCCAAAAGATCCGTCTCACTAAGAGGAACACAACAAAGCTGACGACACGTCAATCGGACGTCCGTAGCTCAAGATATGAGCGTTTCCGCTCCGAAGGCCCAGTTGGTTTCATGAACGAACCAACCCGGCCGAACTCAAAGTATTCCGAAACTTTGAGTGTGATATACTGAATAGACCGTCTCGATCCAAGGATCGCATTGCCGCTGACGGTTCGTCAATTGGAGGTCCATGGCTCATGTTATGGCCAAAAGACCGAAGTCGTTTCGAAAACGGGGGGTCCGAGTACGGGCCGACCCGGCCCGACCCCCCCCCACCCTGGGGTCGGCCCAAACCGGGGCGACCCGAACCGGGTGCGACCCAGGCCCGGACGGCGGCGCGGCCGGCGGCGGGGCGGCCTGGGCGTCGCTGGGGGCCACGTGCGGGGGGGAAGGCCCCCGCTTCTTCTTAGCTGGTGGCGCGGCTAAAAGCCTCACCTTGGATAAACCGGCCCCCCTCGTGGGGGGCCTTCCTTTGAGGAAAACGGGGGGCCGCCTGCCCCCCATTAAGAAACCGGGCCCCCCTCATAATGGGGGGGCAATTAACCTAGCCGGGGGAATTTAATTCCCCCGGTCTTTCCCCTTCCGGCCGGCCCGACCTGGCCGGCCGGTTCTTCTTCAACGGACCGGAAAAGCCGGTCCCCTTCCGGCTTCCGACACCGACAGCCCGGCGAGCCGCCGATCTTCTCGTTCCGCCGCGGCCCGGAACCGGCCGCGGCCTTCGTCGTTCGGCACGGTGCGACGGCACCGTGCCCCACCGCCGCGGCACCGCTCCGGCCGCGGTGCCTTAAACTCTCATCGACGCGGCGCGACGGCGTCGCGTCCTTGCATTATTTTACAACGCGGCGCGACGGCGCCGCACATTTCTTGTCATAAGATCTTGCGCGGTGCGATGGCACCGCGCCTCACCCATCTCAATCCACAACAAAATCAATATGAAAAGGTGGAGGGTCGGCCGTGTTCGTATGGTCCGGACCCCTCGCGTTAATTGCTAACAATTGGATAAATTTCACGAAGAAATATTCTCGGGTATAAATCATGAACAAAATCAATAAATAAACCCCTACCTCGGTTTCAAGATCGATGATCATCAAAGACCCGCGGAAGACAACGTCGCGGAGGTCGGGCGTCGCGGTAAACGTTCGTCAATTCCGTTGACAAAGAGGTATGTCCGAAGAGGTACGTCATTGGTGAATCTTCATAAGCCGACGAAGGAAGTCTGAGGAGGAAGCGGCGTTCCCTTTCGTTGACACGGAAGGCGTCGTCGATCTTCAGAAACAACCGGCTTCGAAGAAGAGAGGAGCGGCGTTCTTCGTCGGAGCCCGAAGGTTCTTCGCGTTCTTCGTCAAAGTTTGGAGAAGAAGAAGGAGCTCCCAAATCCTCTCAAGATGGCTAAACAAAATAAAATAAGCTAAGGCTTATTTTATTTACACGAACATCAACTTGAATTTCAAAGGTTTGAAATTCAAATCAACCCACCTTAATTAATTAAACCAAGTTGTCAAACATTAATTAAAGGGGTTATAGGGGAGTTTTGATAGAAGATGAGGAGTTGGGGTTCGTGTGGGCCCCACCACACGTAATCCTCCCAAGGGAGGTTAAGTGGATGTGGGTCCCACCTTTAACTCCCTTTGGGAGAAGTTAACCAACAAAATAAAAATAAAAAGTGTTTCCACATTTTTATTTAAATTCTTATATTTTCTCCCAAAAACTAACTTTCGTCCCGCATGAAAGACAACCTTAGAAAAGGTCTCCTTAAGTGAAGATCGGCGCTGCGAGTTCATCGGTGCCCTCGGATTTTGATTCCGGGCACCGGTTCAAAAGATAGAAATTCCCGCTCGTTCGTTCACTGAACGTACCTGAGCCAAACTTCGGAAAATGATTCCGGGCACTCCGGGCCTCGGAATCAGGTGCCGTCAGAAACCACGTTCTTGTAAAATTCCAAAGAAAATTAAGAAATAATTTCCCTTGAATTTTACATTTCTTTACACAGTAGATGGGGGATTTCAATTCTAGTGGAACTCGTAACACCATATGATAAGGAAGAAGCGAGAGCCATCGCAAGAACGCATGCTTTTGGACCATGCGGAAGCCAGATCCTTTTGCATCTGAATATAAGAAGAAAGTGGCAGGGATTAAAGAGCCCAACCACAACGCGGTTCTTCAGAGTCGAGGAGCTATTTATGAACCGATAGAAATAGTCAAGGTACGACTGGCAGTGCCCAAAGCAGGGGATGAGGGATAGTCTGTGGAGTGATGAAGCCTCCGAGAACACCTGTAAAGAAATCGGGAGCGATGGTGCAACATGATAGAGAGAAGGAACATTCGGGATAAGGAGAATATGGGGAAGATCTGGGAGAGAGGTTGGATATGTGAAAGGGGAGAACACTGGTGAGGGGTAGGGGGAAGACGGAGCAGCCATCACCACCGCCTGAAGGGCAAGCACCATGCCTAGGGTTCCATGGAGCGACGAAGGGTGAGAACCCCTACCAGAACCTGCATCCTTTCACTTTACTAACTTAAATACTAGTTTCTTATGGGCATTATCCATAAGATACTTCATAATCTATAAGGAGATTTTTTTGATTTTCTCTTAAGTTTCAGATGTAAAATTTAACTTCATGATTTTCTAGGGGAAATAAAAAGAATATAGATTATCATGTAAGAATTGATGACATGACACATTGTAGGATGAAATCCCAATTTCCAACATGCAACAATTCCTGGGTAAAACACTTAGGTAATTATTAGAAATGATCAAATTTGGTTTTTAAGTTTAGTAATGTTAGAAACCAGACCCAAAACAGTTGATCCATGTCTAATTCAATGAATAACATAAAAGAAGAGATGTCAGTCCCTTCTAGTGATCCGTCTACACTATAATTCTTCATGTGCAAGTTTTTTAGACATAATGTGAATTAACTCCCCAACCCATGAGAAGAATGAAAAAATACACGCCAAATCCTCCCAAAATAAGGAACAAGGAAGTGCATTTTTAATCACCACCTTTGAGGTATATTGTAATAATGAGGTTATGTGAGGTACACTTAATCACTCTTTTAAATATGTAATTAAGTTATTTGATTCTGTTTCATTTGATTCTATTATATCACCCATGTTTTATAAAAATATAGATTCACCTCCCAAAATAATGGATATTGGACTATCAGGGAATACACCTATTGCCACAATGATTGTGTTTAGTATTTAAAAATATACTTCTATTTAGACTAATATTACCATACTTGATATGAAACTATTTCTTCTTCCTATCATTTAATTTTATGTATTTCCGGGTATGGATTGGCTTTCCCTATATGGTATAATATCAAATATTTGGTTAAGGAAGTCTCATTTCATACCACAGAACTACATATTATCACGTATTAGTGAAAGCATTATTATGAACTACATGTGGAAGGATATTATTAAATATGTAGTGTGGTGCCCAATAATGATGGAATTCTGGATTAGATGATCTCTACGTAAGTCAAAATTGATGAAATTACTATTTTCTATAAATATATTGATGTATTTCAATATAAAATTCTGGGTCTTCCCCTAGAGTTTGAAATTGAGTTCTTAATTAAAATTATCCAAGATCTAAACCAATATCAAATATTTTATATTGAATGGATTATAGTGAATTAGAGGAGTTAATAAAATTAATTTCTAGAAATTTTTTAAAAGGGATTTATATGCCCAAGTGATTCACCATTGGTAACAATAGTCCTCTTTGTTAAAAAGAATGATAGATCAATGCATATTTGCATTGATTTTCATGTTATTAATAAAATCATGATAAAAAAAGTATCTTCTACCTCATATTGGATATCCATTCAATCATATATGAGTAAATCCATAGCTCTCAAAAAATTACCTTTGATCTGGACACTATTAATTAAGGGCCAAAATGGAGGATATATCTAAAATGAATTTCCATATAATGTATGGACACTATGAGTTTATAGTGATTCTATTTAACACGAACCAAATCTGGTCTCTACTATTACCGGCACGAAATCCTGCCCATGACAAGGCCCTAGGGGCATTCCCGATCCCTATTGGATGGAACAAGTGCCCGGGTATCAATAAATCTAGTTTGGGAATGATTTACTTGAGTATAAAATCATAAAACAATTAAAAACAACGAAAAATAAGAATATGAAATTTCCATGCCAAACAAGACTTAATCAAAAACCAGAACTAAATACATGGTTTTAAAAAAAGCACAATAGGTAGAAAAAATAATAAAACTAGATGAATGTAAAGCACAATGACTCCACACGACAAGGGGTCATCACCCCCCCGAGCTATCCCCACACCACCACACCGTAGGAGGGGTCTAACAACCCGAACCGCCTTGACCTGAGGCGTTGATTTTCCCTAAGTCAATCATAACCATGTCTACTTAAATCCATGTGGTGTGAGTAGTGTGTGAGCCTAAGCCCAATATGACACCACCTAAATATTCCAAATAGTATGCAATACAAGGTGAAAAAGAAAGCAGTTTTAATATGTAAAGAAAAGCCGTGATAAATAACATGAAATGGAACATTCAATTGAAAATAGTTTTCAAACTAAAAATTTCAGAATGTTAAACCAATGAAATAAAAAAATTTCTACAGTAAATTCAATCCAAACACACCCAAATACTATGGTAAAAACAAAAAAAATCCAATGAGCACCAAAACTGGGAACACCACTACGAAACTAGATAGTCTCGGGCCCTATGCACCTCATACCTTAGTGAAACGAAACCATAGAAAAATCAGTTCTCATGCACGAGCCAATAGTAGGTAACGTACCCATAACTTAGTGGTCCACCATCATTATTCATATAGTTTAGTTAGAGTTTTTATCCATTTCCTCAGCGAAACAAAGACAACACCCATTTAGTTCACTAGCCGTACTAGTACATATCCGCCCACCAATGTACCCAAGAATATCCCTTGGTGCTCAAAATATTTCATCAAGAAAAAAACATCCATTTTAATATTAAAAAACCACTACTAATCACTTAAAAAAAATACAGTATCTACCTACAATTTATACCACTTAAAACACACAACATAGCATTTTGATTTTAAATAAACAACTTCTCAAAATATTATCTTGTTTTGTAACCAAAACACCATAAAACTCCAAAATTGCACACCAAGTGAACACTTTATGTTACCAAAACAAAAATGGTAGTTCAATAACCTTTAATAGATTAAAATATTTAGTTAAGGGGAAACCCCAAATGAACCAAGAAGTTATATCTAAAAAACCCATTTTCACATAGACATGGCACTTGAATTCCATTTGCTTCACAAACACCAATTAAAAAACATCAATAGAAAAAAAACCAAGGTGATTAAGCATTTAAAACATGAGTTTAAACCCTAATATAGTTCAATAGAATAAACTAAGAAATTATAGGGTAGCCCCAAATAATCCAATAAAAGATTTATATTAAAATCCCCAATTACACATAACATTTTCACTCAAAATTCACATTCATTACAAACACCAATAAAACCAATTTTTTCAGAAGTAATCAAATGAAATAAACATGAATATTTCATAAACATGAGATCTGGGTTAGAAGGATTACATAACTATTGGAATCACCTACCAAAGTAACGAAAACCAATGAATCCTTTGTGCAAAAACTCAATCACACCACCGCCACACCTCACTGGGGGTAGATCAAGCCTAAAAAGAAGATTGGACCAAGAAAACCCAAGGTTAAACCCAAGGTTCGAAACCCTACCCTATTTTAATTTCGAAATTCATGAAAAATTTGAAGAAACATCATTGAAAGGGGAGGAACTAAGATGGGAAGAAACATACTTGATATTGTTTGAAGTTCCTCCACAAAACCCCCCTTCAAAATGGGGTTCCAAAGAGGGTTTGAGCGACTTGGAGGGATTCCATGGCTGAAATGGTTGAATGGGGGAAGAAAGAGCTGAGTTAGGATAAATCCTGAGAGGGAAAAGAGATCATTTATTCTCATTTTTAATGAGATGGACATAGGTACACAAGTTGTGTTCACGGTTTGGCAAACCATGCATAGAAATCGTGCACCCTTCTTTCTACCCTCAAAACAACATCAAAATCCACCATAATTCATGGGGGATTATGGGGGACCTCGGGGGGATGTTTAAATAAAAATATATGAATCATAAGTACCTTTAATGAAGAAATTGGGTGTGACAATTCTCCCCACCAAGAAAACATTCCGTCTTGGAAATTTGACTAGAGGCTTGACCGGAAAACAAGAATGGGTACTCTTCCTCGACCCATGGCTTATGATCCTAGGTGTCATGAGTATATTTAATTTTCTACCAAATAACTTGGACCGTCAGAATAGACTTCCCTTGAAGCACGTTCTCTTGGGAGTCCACTATTTTCACCAGCCACTCAAAAACTGACAAGTCAGGATCTATCTCCAGTTCTTCCCAACTCAGTACATGGGACATATCAGGGGTTAATTTCTTCAACTAAGAGACATGGAATACATCATGGATGGATGTAAAATGAGAGGGTAAATGCAACATGTATTTTACCTTTCCAATATGCTCAGTGATCTTAATAGGTCTGACATACCGTGACTTCAGCTTCCCTTACTTTCTCAATAGATGGTGGCCCAGACGAGGGGTCACTTTCATGAATACCATGTTGCCCACAAAAAAAAAAGAAGATTCAACACCTACAATAATCATAAGATTTATGGTGAATCTGAGCTATCAATAAGCACTGCATGATCAATTAGACCTTTTCAGAAGCCTCCTGCACAAGACTCGACCCCAGCAGTGAGGTCTCACCTACCTCATCCCAACATAGGGGGACTGACAAGGCCGACCATATAGTACCTCAAAATGAGCCATTTAAATCGAGGATTGGTAACTATTATTATAAGAAAACTCAACCAATCCAAAATGGCTATCCCAAGATCCTCCAAGTCTAGGACACATGCACAGATCATGTCCTCCAAAATCTGATTCGCCTGCTCTGTCTGACCATCTTTCTGAGTGTGGTATGTCATTCTCATCTTAATCTGAGACCTTAATGCCTTCTAAAGGCCTTCCCAGAACTAATAAGTGAAATGGGGGACTCTATCTAAGAAAATTTCTAATGTCACACCATGATGCCTTACCACCTCTTGAAGATACAAATGACCCAACTCATCAACTTTAGCTGTATCTCTGATTAGAAAAAAGTGGGCTGATTTGTTCAGATGATCAATCACCACCGAAATGATATTCTTACACTAAGGAGTACAAGGAAATCAAATAATGATGTTCATGGCATCCTCATCCCACTTCTAGGTAGGAATGGGTAATGTCTAGAGTAAACTGGAGGGACTTTGATGCTCTTATTTCACCTACTGGCATCTGTAGCATCTCGACACAAAGTCGGTCATGTATCATCACATACCTAGCCACTGGAAATATCATCTCACATCATAATAAATCTTGGTGGATCTCGTATGGACATCCCACAAATACTGGTGGCTATCCTTCATCACCACCTTCGGTTGGGATCATTGCATGACTGAATGGCCCTTAAAGCACATTATTCCCTTAGGAGATGACGACCAATCAAAGGATGTCTCTCCCCCATGAAAAAACTTCCTCGATCAATGAAAAAACTCATCACTAGGTTTTTCTCGCTAAATCAACTCAAAGAGATAAGGAGTAAACTGAACTCTTTCTAAGAACTCACCCCCACTTTTCTCCCGGGTCTCCACACGCATTTGAGCAAAGAGTATCATCATGGTACACTCATCATTGGATTTCCTCAAAGCCTACACTAGAACTCTTTTTCTTAAGGCATTGATCACCACATTAACCTTTCCTAGGGTATAGACAATGTCAAAGTTGAACCCTTGCAAGTACTCAATCCAAAGACGCTGCCTCAAGTTGAGGTCCTTATACAAGATGATATAGGCCAAGATTATTGGATCAAAGTATACCAAAAACTTCTCCCCAAATAGATAGTGATTCTAATTATTTAAAGCATGCATCACCACTGCAAAATCCAAGTCAATGGTTGGGTAATTCTTTTAATTTGGTCAGAGTTGGAAAGATCCATACGCCACCATGTGATCATCCTGCATAAGAACGCACCCAAGACCCATACCTAATTCCTTGTAATAGAGCACATAACGCTTCTCGACCTTTGGAAAAATCCACACGAGGGCAGTATTCAACCACCGATTAATCTCCTCAATGGATTCCTGGAATTCTATGCCCCATACACACTTCACCCCTTTCCGGGTGAGCACGATCATTAACGAAGCTAGCCGAGAGAAATCCCTAATGAATCCCCTATAGTAACCATACAGGCCAAGGAAACTCCTGATCTCAAACACATTCTTCCACGGGACCCATGAAATAAATGCACTATTCTTGTTGGGGTCTATTGAAACCCCCTACCCCGAGATCACATTCCCTAGAAATTTAACCTCCCTAATCCAGAAAGAGCACTTTTATAACTTTAGAAAGAGGTGTTGATCCCGCAAGGTACCCCGAAATATCCACAAGTGATGTTCATGTTCCTCCTCAAAAGCAGTGTATACGGGAATATCACCCAAGAATGCCACAAATAAGGAATAAATATACTTATGGAACACCCTGTTCATGATTTCCATAAAGACTACTAGAGAATTGTTCAACCCGAAGGGCATGAAAAATTACTCTAAGTGGGTGTACCTGTTCTAGAAGGCTGTATTCTAGATATCTGCATCTTTCACACTGAGTTGGTGGTTTCCCGAACACATGTCTATTTTTGAGAACCACTTTTCCCCTTCAACAGATAAAAAATCATCTATTTTGAGAAAAGGTCATTGGTTCTTAATTTTTACCTTATTTAGATTCTGGTAGTCAATGCACAGCCAGAGGGATCTGTCAGCCTTTTGCAAACAACACAAGAGCTGCCCTAGGAGAGATGCTCTGGAGAATGAATACATTGGATTCCAAGTCTTCTAGTTGTATCATTAATTCTCTCATCTTAGTAGGGTCCATGTGATATGAGTGAAGAGATATTGTTTGTGTTCCTCGTGCCAGATCAATCGAAATCTCCACATCCCTCTCTAGGGGATAACCTGAAAAATCATCCAGTAATACCTCTATAAAATCATTCACTACATGAGTTAGTGAAACTTCAGGGTAAGGAACGTCATTATATAGCACGATAAATGATAACTAGAAGATAATACTTACCAACTCTAGATGAGGAGGTCTTGTGTGACCTGACTGAGGATCCTATTCTCCATGAAAAACTCGCGACTCCCATAAGGTGCCATGAATCACACTTTATTCCTATAGAAATCAATGTGTGCTTGGAAGTGTACCACCCAATCCATGCCAAATATCACATAAAAAATATCCATATATAAGACTATGAGGTCTTACGCCATCTCAACCCCTGACACGGAAAGCGCACATGATGGGCACCCGAGACCCTGATCCTTCTTCTTTCCTAGTGGCGTAACAAACTTCAGAAAAAAAAGACAACGAATCGGTTTGAAAATTCTGAGTGTCCACAAAATTGGTGGAAATTAATGAAATAGAGGAACCATTTTCAAAAAGATTAGTAGCTACAGAAGATTCGATCAGATCGGTACCTCGAATTGTCGACGGTACCACCTCTGATCTTGGAAGTGCGTGATCCACTGCATGGAGATGTACTCTCTATGTCTAAGGATGACTGCTAGTCTATGGATGTGCCTCGAACTGGATCTACCCTGAAGATGAACCATCCCTAACACTACGAACACCAAATCAAGATCCCCCATTCCTTGACTACTTGGAATGTGCTGGCACTCCTCTTGAAGCCATTGACCCTACCCCACTCGGAAGTGTACGTGGCACCCCGTAGAAGTACTGAAAATCCCCCATACCTCTACACTGGTAATAAGGATTCGGTGGAAATGTCCATTCTGGTCAGATGTGCCCCAACTTCCAATACAGGTGGCACACGACTGATCACACGTCAGAAGCCGTAGATGAAAACTACCTGGAGGAGTGTCCTGAACTACCACCTCCATTATTCACCTATTCCTTTGGATTCCTTTTTTTTATGAAGAGATTACACTACCCACTACTGATACAGATCTAGAGAAAGCAGACCTGCCTTTTTTGTAAATCTCAACCATTCACGCCCGTTCAATGACCTCAACATAGGTCCTTAGCTTAAACAAGAACACATGAGAGTATATTTCTGGTTGCAATACTTTTTCAAACCTCTGGGACATTGATTTCTCTTTGGAGATGATTTTAGGGGCATACTAAACCAACTAAGAAAAATAGTTAGCATACTCCAAGATAGGAAGATTCCCCTGAACAAGATCCATGAACTCTCGGTACCTGTATTATGCCAAGACATCGGGGAAATATTTCTCATTAAAGACAACCTTGAAATCTCCCTAGTACACATGCTCATTCTTCCCAGTTCGAAGAAATGATTCCCACCACCTGCGGCTAGGACCCTCCAACAGAAAGGAGGCACACTTCATCCCCGGGTGTATCTAGGAACTCGAACAGTCACTCGATCTTCTCGATCCATTCCAATATTTCCAAAAGTTCTATGCTTCCTCAGAAGGTGGGAAGCTTGTTTTTAAGAAACTCATGGGCCTTGTACTTTATAGGACCAGTATAAAACTCTATAATAGGAGCTGGAACATGATATGGTCCTTGTCCTAGAGCCTGGAGATCCCTGACCCCAACAATGTCTAGTCTCTGATCAATTGGTGTGGGAGAACTCTCTCCATCTTCCTCCCATTCGCACATGACAGCTTTTCGGGGAGGCATGCTGCTACAAAATTAAACAGTCACAAAACAATACTCAATACCACAATTCTTAAAAATTTCAATCAAATAAATCAAATATTATTAATCTAATCACATTACAGTAATAAAGGAAACAACTACTCCACACCCTCCAGATGTCCACGTGTGGTCTGCAGCCCACACGTCTCACCTAGATGTGAAGTTAATCAATCAATTACAACATCCACCAATGACTCATGGTCTTCCACGAGGGGTGTGATTCAAGCACCCTACTCATGACCAAAACCCTTATCCCTAACAGTTCTACCTCATGTCTATCCCGACTCATCCCAAAATAGTAATATAACCCAAAATATTGGCCGCTTCTGATACCACTTTGCTACAAACCAAATCTGGTTTCCACTGTTACTGGCACCAAATCCAGCCCATGAAATGGCACAAAGGGAATTACCTATCCCCATAGGCTTCAAAAAGTTCCCATGTATCAATAAATTTGGTTTGGGAACGATTTACCCAAGTATAAAATCATAAAACATTTAAAACAACTAATAATAAGAAGCTGAAATTTCAAAGCCAGAAAAGACATAATGAAAAACCAGAACTGAATACATGGTTTCAAACAAATTAAAAGAGGTCTAAATAATAATAAAAAAAAAATTAATTCATCCACAATGACTCTACACAACAAGGGTTCATCACCCCTGAGTAGTCTCCACAACACTGCACTGTAGGAGGGGTCTAATAACCCGAACCACCTTCACCTGAGGCTTTTCCTTACCCTGAGTCCAAAATAACAAGGTATACTTACAACAAATGGGTGTAAGTAAGGTGTGATCCTAATTCTAATAGGATTATACCCAAAGATTCCAAATATTATTCAATAAAAGGTGAAAAAGCAAGCAGTTTTAATATGTAAAGAAAAGTGGTGATAAATTCCATGAAATGCAACTTTCAATTTAAAATAGTTTTCAGACAAAATCATTCATAATGTTAACCCAATTAAATAAAACATGTTAGATACTATAAATTTCATCCAAAAACTCCATATGAATATTTTAAATAACACAAATCCAAAGATTACCAAAATCGTGAACACCCCTAGGCAACTAGATAGTCTCAGACCCTATACACCTCATACCTCGGTGAAAAGAAACCATTGAAAAATCCATTCTTGTGAAAAATACACTAGTAGGGAATATAACCATAACATAGTTTCCCCACATAATTGTCTGTATAGTTTATTTAGAGTTGTATTTATCCATTTTATCAGTGAAACAGGGACAACAACCATCTGATTCACTAGCCTTACTAGTACATATCCATCCACCAAGGTACCTGTGCTTCCCCCTTTGTGATGAAACAATTTTAGCAAGAAACACACATCAATTTTCATATAAAAACACCAATATGGGTTACTTAAAAACAATACATTATCTACCCACACTTTATACCACTTAAAAAAACAACAAAGCATTTTGATTTTTAACAAACAACTTCTCAAAATATTGTCTTATTTTGTACCCAAATCACGTTAAAACCCCCACATTGCACATCATGTGGACACTTTAAGTTACCAAAAAACATTCTTAGTTCAATATAATTAAATGAAACCAAAAATTCAGTTATAGGGCATCCCCATATAAAGCAAGAAGTTATATCTCTTAAAACCACCCCATTTTCACACAAACATGGCACTTAAAGTCCATTTCCTTCACAAACACCATTCAAAAAACATTCGCAGCAACAACCAAAGACTGTAACCATTAAAAAAATGATTTTCAACCCTAATTAAGTTCAATATAATCAACTAAGAAATTATAGGGTCTCTCCAAATAAACCACTAAAAGATTTATATGAAAACCCCCAATTTCACATTAAATTTTCTTTCAAAATTCATTTTCATTACCAAAACCACTAAAACCAATTTTTTCAGAAATAATCAAATGAAATAAACATTCAAATATCATAAACACATAAGCTAGGTCCCAAGGATTTCATAAACATTGTGATCGCCTACCAAAGTAATGAAAACCCTTGAATCAATTGTGCGAAAAGTCAAACGCACCACCGCCGCACCTCAAAGAGGGTAGATAAAGACTAACAAAGAATATTGGACCAAGAAAACCAATGGTTAAACACTATGTTATAAACACTACCCTTTTCTCATTTGGTAATTCAAGAGAAATTTTAAGAAACATTATGTAAAGGGGAGGAACTAAGAGGGGATGCAACTTACTTGAGATTGTTCAACATTCCTTCACCAAACCCCCCTTCAAAATGGGGTTCCAAAGAGGGTTTGAGCGATTTGGAGGCTTCCATGGCTGAAATGGTTAAATGGGATAAGAAAGGGCTGAGTTAGGATAAATTTAGGGAGGTAAAAGAAGTTATTCTAACTCATTTTTAATGATATGGACATGGGAACATAGTTTGTGTGCACGGTATGGTAAACCATGCACCTAAACCGTGTGCCCTCCTTTCTCCCCTCAAAAAAACATAAAAATCCACCAAAATTTTTGGGGGCTTAGGGTGGACATAGGGGGAATGTTAAGATAAAAATATTTGAAACATAAGTAACTTTAATGATGAACTTGGGTGTGGAACTATTTTTACTTACCAATGACCATGTTGTGTGGATGGATTTAATGAACAATGTGTTTCGAGACTACCTTGATCAATAATTGGATGCCTTTATAGATGGAATTCATATTAATTAAAAAAATAACGGAGAATAATAAATAAAAAATACAAATTTTATTAATGACCTAATGAAATGATAAGTTAATTGTTAAATTTAGAAAATGAGAATTCTTGCTAGAGAATGTTTCATTATTTGGTCGTGTATTCACAATAAAGGTCATATCAGTAGATCAGTCAAAGAAAAAAGTTATTAATAAATGATATAGGATGAAAACATTCACTAAGATACATGTTTTCACAGGTTATCAGTATATTACCAATTTTTGGTGAAACATTTCTCCGGATAATAAAATCCACTATTAATGTTGACATGAATGTGAGTAATGTTCATTTGGATAGAGGAATATAAAGAATCTTTTTGGGAACTGAAGATGAGGCTGGCCAATATTCCTACACATACATTATCCTACTATGGGGAAATTTTTCTAACATATATTGATGCTTTGAAAAGGGGTTTAAGTTTCATCATTTTGTATAATTATTAGATAATTTATTATGGTTCATAAAAAATGACATATGTGTAAAATTACCCAACTCATTATTTAGATATAGCGGAAGTTCTCCTTTCATTGATTATTTTGAAACATTATCTATATTTAGAAAATTTTAATATAAATTTATATACATATACAACGATCACATGATCTTGAAATGTAAATTCACATAAGTAGAACTAAAATTCATCTAAATAGATAGTTGTATTTGTAAAATTATGATGCATTCTCAATATATTACCACCCAAGGAAGGAAAATAAGGTGGATGATTCTATGATAAGGAAATATATTGATACTCTATCCATAATGAAGATTCAAAAATACCCAATAATAATATATTTTTTTAGGTTGAATCTTCATGTAATAATGGTGGGAGATAAATCATATACTTCCCAACTAACTAATCAACCATCCATTCATTTAATGGTTAAAGAATCCCATTAAGATGATGTAAAGCTATAAAAATGGTAGTGAATATTCCAATTTTCAACTTTGATAAAGATAGATTAAATATTTTCAGAACCTTCATATGTGTCAAATAAATGTGATATTTGGGGAAATAACTTTTGGACGAAGCATATAGATCATCATTATTTATATATCTAGGAAGTATGAAAATGTATAGGGATCTAACTCCATGTATTATTGTATTAAGAGAGTGATTGTAGAATACATATATTGATGATTCAAATTCTATAAATTTACTGATGAATGATAAAATTATAAGGGTATGTTGCATCCAATAGATATAATATTATGGAAAAGGGAAAAATAACCATAGATTTTGTTCTAGGACCCCAAAAAGGTCTAAAGGACATAATTCTATTTGGGTATTAGTGTATCTCTTTACAAAGTGAGTAAAATTTTATTAACATCAAAGATGATATCTCCCATATAAAAAATTCCATGATATACATTATGGAATTTTTATAAATTCATAGAGTATAACTATATACGTTTTTGATTAGTATCTTTGGTTTACATTGAGGTTCTCTAGAATTCTCTAGAAAATTTTGGAGAGAGAGGTACGATTTAGCACTACAAATCATCGTTATATATATGTTTAGTCTGAGAGGAAATTTCAAACTCTATAAGAAATTGTTATATCTTTTCCGATGGATTTTTAGGGATATTTGGATTAACACCTTACCTAATTAGAGTTCTCTTAGACTAATAAATTACATTATAGTATTTATAAGGCACCATATGAGGTTTTTTATAGGGAGAGATGCAAGAATCCATAAGGACGAGATAGAGTTTGAAAGGGTAAGATAATACGTCCTTACCTAATACAATAAAACAAATAGAAGGTTCAAAACATTTAGATGTGAATGAATGATGAAAAAATTCAATATAAATGTTATGTAGATAATCATAAATTATATATATAGTTTCATATTTTTGATAGGGTTTTCCTTTGAATATATCTTTTAAATATTATGAAATTTAGGTGGAGGGGGATGTTAAGAACTAGATACATTAGTCCCTTAATGATCCATGATCATGTCGAGGTCAAAAACTATAAATTTTTTCATTCTCAAAACCTATCCCATATATATGACATGTTTTATGTTTTACTTTTGAAAAAGTATATATATTACCCTTTATATGTGATAATCTTGAATGTTATGATACTAGAACATGATCTATTATATGAGGAAAAATGAGTGGATGTAATGGATCAAATATATAAAGTGTTAAAACTAGAAAAATCATTTAGTTAATGTTATATAGAGAAATCATATGATGGAGGAGGCTACATGGGATCCTATGTTTGTGATTAGAGAAAAGTACCGTCACATGTTTCCATTCATGTACTGTAATTTTGAGGATGGAATTATTTTAAAGGGGATATAATTTAATGACCTAATTTTTTCATCCTTAAGTTAGTTTTGTTTTCAATGACTTTTTCCTCACACAAAATTGATTCCAAAAAAATATAGACCTTTTATAAGTTACCTATATAATTAAAAGGAATAGATAGTACTAATAAAAACATGTAATAAAAATACTAAAATATATTTATAATAAGAAATAAAAACGAAAACAACCACTTAGAATATCATCAAAATTATTAAAATGAAGAATCTAAGGAAATATTTTCTTATAATTAAAATTTATTTTTAATAATGTATATTTTCATGTTCGATATATTTTTGATTAGAACTAATTTTAAAATAATAGTTAATATTAAAAACATATTGCTTAAAAATGTTATAATTTGAGATATTTTGTGAATCTATTATAACGTTATGTTTATAAATTTGAGGATTCTATATCGATAAATGTAACATCAATTTCGGATTTATCATTTTCAATTTATTATAAGATGGGTTATTTATTTTTTCATAAATAATTAATTTTCATATTAATATTGAAAATTCTGATTTTATTAACGTCTTCAATTTTAAGAAATTATTTTATCATATGAATACATTGAATGTTTTTAAAAAAAATAGTTTGAATATTATATTATGTGTTGGTTGGAGTAGTTTACTCAAGAGGGGAGGTGTGAATTGAGTAACTATAAAAATTTCTATTACAAAAAAATTATTATTTTAAAAGAAATGGTTTCCCCAAAAATAGATACAGCTCAGTTAATCAAGCTTATATTGTTATAAGAGTTTGAATTTTTAAACAATTTTTCAGAAGATTGATTAATTCTCAGTAATCTTAATTTCTATTATTAATATTTTTTTGAAGTTATCCTACTAAGAAAAACCAGTTATAACTTCTTCCCAAGACTAAATATCAATGTGAAATTAGTGGTTTCTAGAATATGAAATAATGTAGTAAAACAGAGAAGACTAAAATTAAACAGCACAACGGATATGAAACAAGTGGTTCAGTCTCAAGCTGAGACCTATTCCACCCCACTTGGTGATCACCTGCCACCAAGAATTTTATATAAATAAACTTTGATCCACGCCCTGGATCAGGGTTAGAAACAGTACACAGATTATCCAGGACACACAGGGACCACTTCCACAATTTTTATGTGTAAGAAAAATAATAACCAGGCCACACAGGGACCTCTTCAATAGTTGTCGTCGGTAAACAATAGTATAAAGAGTTTGGTGTAAGGATTTAGAAATCCTTCAGCTTATCACAGGAGTCAGTGTGTGTATGGAATATAAAAAGTACACACAGTGCTCAAAAGTAAGTAAAAGAATCACCTAGAGAGAGTAGATATGAATTTAAAATTATCTAGTAATTTGAAGTTTAGCTCTCGACTCCTTTGATTGGACATAAATTCTTTTGAGTCCTTCTTTGGTTTTTGTCTTGAAAAACAGAGTGTCTTGCTTCAGCTTGTGTTCTTGATGAGTTTTGACAATGTGAAGATGCTATCTCGATTCCAGTGTACATCGTATGTTCTTCAGCAGAGTCGGATTGCATGCATGTGAAAATGATTTCCTTGAAAAATCTTGCAATGTGTTCTTCAAGGTCATTCTCACAGGCTTGTTTTTCTTTCATTATCATGCTGTATTATTGTTGGGAACTCTTCAATCTTTATCTTTGAATGCATGGGTTTTTTCTTAGAGGTTCCATGTGTTTTATACTTCGTACCTCGTACTGTGTCTACAAAGAAACATTAATTATGTCAGTGCATTTAATGCATCAAATATGATCGATAAACATTAAATTGGAAGACGACAAAATAGTTTATGAAACTGTGTCACAGTATGTTATGAAAATGGTGTCTCCTTCATGGGGTCTGAGTGTCACGGTGTCTTAGTGTCATGATGTCTTATTCATAGTGTTTGGGTGTCATGGTGTCTGATTGTCACAGTGTCTTGTTCACGGTGTCTGAGTGTCACGGTGTCTGAGTGTCACAATGTCTGAGTGTTACAGTGTCTTGCTCACGATTTCTTCCTTCACGGTGTCTTTCTTACGGTTTCTTGCTTAAGGTGTCTTGCTTACGGTGTCTTTATTCATGGTGTATTTACTACGATGTATTGATTATGGTGTTTGTCTTAATGTGTCTGACTTCACAGTGTTAGTCTTCACGGTGTCTTGTACTTAGGAAAATAAATGTATTCAGACTTCAAGAGTAATATGCATGGATTGAGCTGAACCATTATAAATCATGAGAGAAAATGAATCATAAATACCCATGATGGGATATAATTTAATATTTAACTAGGTTGAATAAGATTTGTGATCATTAATGAGATTTGAGATAATTAATGTGATTTGTGATAATTAAAACATGATTTATACATGAGGATTCAAAAAATATCTCCCTTTTTGATGATCACAAATCATGTATAGTAAAAGTGTTTGGATGCAACTATATAGAAAATAACATATAGATAGAGAAAATAACAAATAGAAACTTCTCCCCCTTTTTTTATTATCAAAAATTTGAAATAAGAGAGGGAAAACAGTACACATTCCATTAAGAGTAAAAATAGTGTAGTACAAAATAAATGAGAAATACAAAAAAAAAATAATGACATCCCCATAAAAAGGAGTAAGCACCGGTCTTCTTCAGGGATTGGACATGTATTTTCCTTTAGCAGCAGCAGAAGAGGAAGCCATAGAGGTAGTGGTTGATGTAGAAGAAGGCAGAGACATGGTAGATAAAGAGGGTAAAGGGAGACCATCGAAGACTGAGGGAGCTAAGGTAGGAGCAATAGAAGATCTAGGCAGTTACTGATCAAGTATCACAAGCATGATCTGACTGAGAGCTTCGCCAACAGACTTGGTAGTTGAGGCTAGGGCAGAGGTAAAGGTAGGAAGATCAGGTCTGAGAGGTGTAGGTGCTGGAGAAACAATTGATGTACTATGGACATGAAGATAAGGTCTCAGGAGTTTTATGAATCCTAAAATAATCTCTCCCCCATACTACATGGATTTTTCAAAGACATATTTGTTTTCCATGAACTTTTCCAACTATCTGGTAAAGTCCGTTAGCTTCTGGACTTGGTTTTTGAAGGCTTGAGTTATAGGTGGATTTGACAGATTCTCTACAACATATTTGAAGTGGTTGGTCATATCATTCTTAGAGAAGATTCGATTGAAATAGAAATCCACTTTATTAGAAATCTTCATGTTGGGCATCATTTTCAATATTGGAATGAATTTTTACAAGGTCAAGCACTCAATCACTATTCTTGAAAACTTCAGAGAAAGATGCCACATTAAAGCCAATGAATGAATTCTGATGTTCTTCTTTCACTATATATCTGATCAAAGTACTATCCAAGGAAGGGGTATACCATTGACCAAGGGTATTAGAAGCTTTAATGGTTGTGGTTAGAGATTTGAGCTGATTTAGTACCTTTTGAAGACAACGAGTGTACTCATCAGTGAGTTTATTAAGGTTCACCACAAGATCTCTCATTTAATTCAACAACTATTTGTGCCTTTCTACAATCTTTTCATCGAATGATAACATATAAGGGTGAACCTGAGACACAACATCTCGAGATATTTGATAAACAGTGGGTTCTAGAGAGGCAGTAGCAGGCTCTGATCTCGAATGCGGCTCTTTCTGCATGTCTTCAACCATGCTAATTATGGTTGTGACTTCATTACTGATAAAATTATTTTCAACTCGTACTTCTTGAATTTCATGGAGCATCATAGGTTGGATTTTCCAAATAATATTTTCCAAAAGATTTGAGGCATCTCTGTCACCCAAATTTTTCACAGGATGTGGTTGGGAGTTCATAATTTTCTCCACTCTAGACAGAAGAGTATCTCCAAAATCCTTTAAATCATCCTTACTGAAAAAGGATAGTTGTTCAGGTAAAGGTTATAATGTAAGAATTGGTACATGGATTGGTTCAGGTTCAAGTTCCTTCTCAGGTGCAAAGTTTTTGATTGATTTCAACTGAAACATGGAAGAGAGATCAATCCTAGTTGCAGTAACCTTCTGAGACTCACTCACATCATAAAAACTAGGAAATTTGTACTGAGTGTCCACTGAACTTGACTCGGTTGGATGTGAGGCTTCATCAGACACAAGATTTTGGCTTTTCTTCCCCTCAACAGGTGCTTCCTTTTTAGGAATGATAGGATTAATAGCTTGTTCTAAATCTACAGGTTCAGCTTCTAGTTCTTCATTTTTTTCTTGTCTATCCAACTGAAAGGCTATCTCCATCCTCTCTTTAGTAGAGGGTATTATTTCAGGAACAGATTGTCCCACAGGGAATTCTTCCAGATTTTCTTCTTGCACAATAGGGAGTTATTCTAGATTTCCTTCTTCCATAACAGGTAGTTCTTCTAGATTTTCCTCTTCCATGGTTTGCTTCTCAGATTCTATGACCATTGATTCTTTTCCAACCTCAGGTTTGATTACCATATTGAAATATTCACTAGGGGTAGGAACTTCGTCTTCAAAAACAACAGGAGGAGCAATAGTCCTTTCTTCCTCAACAATAACTTCTTCCTTATGAGATACATTAGCCTCTTTCTCCTCCTCTTCTAAATACTCAACAAGTTCATCTGGATCCAAACCAGGATCAGAAATTTCATTCGGCCTTGATGGATAATCAACCAGATTAAACTTTTCATAAACCTTATCATTGCTTCCACCCACTCCCTTTTCCAAGGATTCCAGTTTATCTCCATTCTCCTGATGATGGATTTTGAGAGACAGTACTCACAATAATAACCACTTCTTCATTAGGTCCAACTACGCCTTTTTCACCAAGCTTGGCTGATATCAACCGAGAGTAGAATAGAGAGGTGGATTTGGATGTAACCTTTATCAACTCACATATATGGTGAATGATGTACTTTCACAGGTTGATCTTGTGTCCATTTTTCATAAGATGAATCTAAAACACATCCTAATACATTAAAATAGAAAAATAAACTTTTTTCGGACTAACCAGATTTTGAAAAAACTTAAACAACAGACTTGTTTCTCCATCATATTCAGAAGCGATGGCCCTTCTCTTAGTGGCATTCTCGGTTAGGGTTTTCAGAGCATCATCAAGATCAAAGAAATCAGCTGTAGGTGGATGTTTTCTAATATAATCATAAAAAATCCCTTTGTGAGATATCCTAAGGCATAAATCCCATTAACTCGACGAGAAGGAGCATCTTTGGCCATTAACCCAGCTACTCACAACATAACTTTCACCAGAATCAAATGATACCTTTACATGTTGGTAGAACCGAGCCACTAAGTTGAGATATATGGGTATATTATCCCTTGAGAACCACTCTAACCAGCCTTGTTCTTTTAACACTTTAAAGAACAGAGATTTTCTAGATAGAAGCCATTTAAGGAAAATTTCATTCTCAGGTACAACACTGCGATTTAACTGGTTCATATTTAACGGTCCTTCGGGTGTTATCTTATGTGCAATCTTCTTCTTCTTCAAGCTGTGCTTCACAAGTGTGGATGAGGACGGACGTTTCATCATTGGCATCCAATGAAGGTTAGAGAGAGATAGATAGGGTTTCAAGGTTGAAATGGTTTGGGACGAGTGAATAGGAGAGAGTCCGGGTGAAGAACCGAGTGAAAATCATTGTTTTATCATTTAGGAATGCCAAACATCACAAAAATAAAAACGTGGGATAGTGAAAGAGGAGAAATAAAAATTACCGTGATACGGGTTTAAATAAAATCATAAATAATTTTTATGGTGAGACAGTAAGTCATCATCATGGTGAGATAGTGAGTGAACGTCACAGTGAGATAGTGAGTGAACTTTTTAGTGCGCGTTACGGTAAGACAGTAAATGTTAGACCGTGAATAAAAAGTGCTAACGGTGAGACCGTAATCATGAGAGACAGTAACTGAGAAACTGTAATCATGAAACGGAAAAGTATAACATAGTAAAATGTTGAACAGTAAGACAAGTAAGATATCTATTTGAGATTTATCATGTCAATATCATGTATGATGTAGTCTATTCTCTCAGAATTTAATGGTTTAGTGAATATATCAGCAAGTTGATATTCAGTACCAATGAATTCCATGGTGATATCACCTTTTTGATAATGTTCTCTCAAAAAGCGATGTCTTACATCAATATGTTTTCTCCTAAATTGTGAAAAATGATTTTTTGTGATGTTAATAGCACTTGTGTTGTCACAATTTATTCGTACATGTCTGAATTGATATCCATAATCTAGTAATGTGTGTTTCATCCACAAAATTTGTGCACAACAACTGCCAGCAGCTATGTATTCAGCTTCTACAGTAGATAATGCTACAAAAATTTGTTTCTTACTATACCATGATATTATTGACTTTCCTAAAAGGCGACATGTTCCAAAGGTGATCTTTCTATCTAAGTTACATCCACCAAAGTCAGCATAAGAATAACTAACTAGTTCAAATGATTGTCCACTAGGATAGAACAGTCATATATTGGGTGTATGCTTAAGGTATTTGAAAATTCTCTTTACATCATTTATATGTGATTCTTTAGGATTTTCTTGAAAATGAGCACACATACAGACACTAAATATAATGTCTGGACAGCTAGAAGTTAAATAGAGTAAACTTCAAATCATTCCTTAGTAAGTGGTTTGATCAACAGATTTTCCATCTTCATCAAGATCCAACTTACAGGTGGTACTCATGGGAGTTTCACTAATTTTAGTTCTATCCAATCCAAAACGATTTCGAAGATCTCTAGTGTATTTACTTTGATTTAAAAAAATTCCATCATTATTTTGAATGATTTGAAATCCAAGAAATTTTTTTATCTCTCCCATTAAACTCATTTCAAATTCATTTTGCATCATTTTAGAAAAATCAATACACAATGAATTTTTTGAAGATCCAGAATAATATCATCTACATAGATTTGATCAACCAAAATATCATTAGAAATTCATTTTATAAAGAGGGTAGGATCAGATATTCCTTTTGTAAAACCTTTGGTAATAAGAAGAGTACTCAATCTGTCATACCAAGCTCATGAAGCTTGCTTTAAACCATATAAAGATTTTGATATTTTGAAAATATGATTGGGAAAATGAAGATTTGTAAATCCAGGGGCTTGTTTAACAAAGAAATCCTCAACTATATAACCATTTAAGAATTTACTCTTAACATCCATTTGATATCTTTTGAAATTCAGATGTGCATCATAAGCAAGTAGGATTCTGATGGCTTCAAGTCTGGCTACTGGAGAAAAGGTCTCCTCATATTCAATTCTTTCTTATTGACTATAGCCTTGTGCAACTAATCTTGCCTTGTTCCTAACTATATTTCCTGCTTCATCTACCTTATTTCTAAACACCCATTTAGTGCCTATGATGAAAGTTTTATTGGGTATTTCAACAAGTTTCCAAACATTGTTTCTATCAAACTAATAAAGTTCTTCTTGCATAGACATTACCCAAAATTCATCATTGATGGCATCATCAATGTTTTTTGGTTCAAGTTGTGACAAGATGGCTTGGTGTTCAACCTGATTTCTAAGAGAAGCTCTAGTTTGTGTTCCTTTCTCTAAGTCTCCTACAATATCATTTACATGATGGTTTTTAAGGGTTATAACCGTTCTAGAAAAAGAGGTACCAATGATTTCTGGTTTATCAACAGATTCAGGTTCATTAAGACTCGATTGAAGGGAATTTACAGAATTCGATGTTTTCACAGATTCTTTCATAGAGGAATTTGAGGAATTTGAGTTGATTTTCATATTTGATACATCATACTCCAGATTTTATAGGATGGTTCTAGGCTCATGTGGATATGTTTCATCAAACATGATATGAACAGATTCTTCCACACATTTAGTTCTCTTATTGAATACTCTATAATCTTTACTTAAAATTGAGTAACCTAGGAAAATTCATTCATCACTTTTGGATGTAAATTTTTCAAGATTTTTCTTAGTGTTGATAATAAAGTCTTTGCAAAAAAAAAATAAAGTAATTAACCTTAGGCTTTGTATTGTTCCAGAGTTCATACGGGGTCTTTTTGAGAATTGGTCTAATCAAGAATCTATTGATTATGTAGCATGGTGTATTAACAGCTTCATCCCAAAAGTAAATAGGTAAGTCATATTGACTAAGCATTGTTCTGGAAATTTCTTGTAGGGTTCTATTTCTTCATTCTACAACACCATTCTGTTGAGGTGTTCTAGGGGCATAGAAATTGTTACTATAACCATTTTGTGAGAAAAAGGATTTAAACTCTTGATTTTCAAACTCACGACCATGATCACTTCTTAATGATTTGATTTTAATCCCACTATGATTTTCTACATACTTGGTATACTTTGTAAAAGAAGAGAAGGCTTCACTTTTGTGAGCTATGAAGAAGGTCCAAGTATATCTATAAAAATCATCTAGTAAAACATAAACATAGTGCTTCCCATTTAAAATAAAAACTCTAGATGTTCTAAACAAATCCATGTGAACCAATTCGAGAGGATGAGAAGTAGAAACTTTTTTCTATGATATGAAATAGATTTTGTGTTGTTTTCCCATTTGACAAGGATTACACACTTTTTCATGTGGAAACACAAGATTGGGTAAGTCTTTAACTAGTCCTTCCCTAGTTAGCTTTCTAAGGGAGTGAACATTATAGTGTCCTAGTCTCCAATGCCAGAGCCAATATTGTTTATGAAATACACTTAATCATGAAACATTTTGAGAAGTTAAGGAATCTAAATTAACAGAATAAATGTTCTCCTTTATTGATGAAGAAAATACTAATTCATCTATAGAATTCAAGAAATTAGATGAATCATTTTCAAATTTAACCTGATATACATCATCAAATAATTGTGAAATAGTAAGAAGATTATATTTTAAGCCATTAACAAACAGTACTTTAGAAATTAAAATCGAACCAGAGTTACTAATCTGGACTAATCCAATAATCTTCCCTTTGGCGTTGTCACCAAATGTGACATTTCCTCCATCTACTTTTATCAGATTCTTGAAGCATGAGTATTCTCCTGTCATGTTCCTTGAACATCCACTATCCAAGTACCATAGATTCTTGGAGGATCTCTTTATAGCTTTCCTATAACATGATCAAGCAAAGATAGATTTTGGTTCCCAAACTTTTTTGGGTCCAGTAATATTATTCATAAGTTCTTTTGGAACCCATATTTGTATCATAGGTTTCCAATAACAATTATGTAAAGTGTATGATAAATAAATTGTATTTAGTCCAAAAAATCATGAAACAGTTGAATATGTATCATTACTTGAGCCAGTTGAGTTGTATCCAGAACTGGGAACAAAACTATATGTCATAGACTTGGAAATAAAATTCGTTCTACCACGGTTTCTTTTACCAGGTTGATAACAAATGACAGTATTGTATTTAGGGGAAATTTGTTTTCCTAGAATTTGGGTAAGGGTATTTTTCCCATTATTAAACTTTTCTAGGTCACTTTTTAATTTCTCATTAGACATTTTTAATTCATTGTTTTCCTTGAGAGAAGTTGAGCATTTTTCTCCTTTTCAATAGTAAGTTCAGATTTAACCTTTATAGTTAGAGAATGTTGTTTCTTCAATGATTCATATCTATCTTTAAATTATTTGCATGTCTCTTCAAGAATGTTATAGTATTAAGACATTTCTACATTAGTCATATTTTTAGAGTCACTTTCCTCTTCACAATAATATGAATTATGTACAGACGAGTTCAGTGTTACCTTAGATGTGTTTTTCATAAAACACATATCCTCTTTATTAGCATGTTCATCATGTGATGTCTCTGAGTCACTTGAACTATCATCAGAGGAACTCAGGGTTCCTTCATTTCCTTTTTTTACTTCTTATCATTGTCCTCATATTTCTTCTTATACTTGATCTTTGGATAGTCAGCCTTTATATTTCCTTTGCGCTTACATTCATAGCATACAATTTCACCAGCTTTGTCACTTATTTTCTAGTCCATTTTCCAGTTTCCTTTTAGATCATACTTCCCATTGAAGTTAGGCTATCTGAAAAACTTCTTCTTTTTGTAGAATGTTTTTAATTTTCTGGCCTGTTGAGCCATCTCTGCATCACTATCAGGAGATGGTTGTTCAGTGGTGGAACTTTCTATAGAAGCTTCTAGTTTCCCTTTGACTCTGTGCTTTGAGAAGGTGGTCTTGAATTCTATAGATTTCCTCTTTGGTTCATCCTCCTCTTATTTGTTGACTTTCAGCTCTTCCGCATAAATCATCAGTTTCGTAATGAGTTCTTTTACAGGTAGCTTGCTGATTTCACATGATTCTTTAATTGAGATAAAGGTTCCCCTCCATCTGTTAGGTATATATATAAGGATTCTCATGATCTGTTCTTTGGTAGTGACTTCTCTTCCAAGAGAAATCTTTGTGTTGACAATCTCATTGAACCTGAGATACATGTTAGAAATAGGCTCATCAGGTTTCATTTTAAAATTATCATATTTTATAGTATAATTATTAAGTATCCTTTCCATTACACTAGATGTGCCTTCATGTGAGACATACAAGGTATCCCAAATTTCATGGGCAGTTTTGCAAGAAGAAATCCTATTGAATTATTCATCTCCTAAGCAACAGTACAGATCATTCATGGCTTTGCAATTACTATTGTAAGCATGTTTTGTGGGTTCATCCCATGTAATTATATCAGTCACAAGTATTTTGTATTCATCTAAAATCGATGACCAAATTTCAAAGATCATACTCTCTAGATTCATTTTCATTTTAATTTTCCATTGAGCATTGTTGGTTCAACTAAAGAATGGTGGTATGTTGGTTGCAGCACCTTCTAATATATTATCCATACTAATAAAATAATTTAATATTGCTAGAAATTTAGAATTAACAGAAATTTACAGAACATTAAAGTAAAACTACAATCACAGTTGAGTAATATTACACAGAGTCCTAATAAACCTCCCTTTGATACCAAATGTTCGATGGAGTAGTTTACTCAAGAGGGGAGGGGTGAATTGAGTAACTATAAAAATTTCTGTTACAAAAAAATACCATTTTAAAAGAAATAGTTTCCCCAAAAATAGATATAGCCCAGTTAATCAAGGTTATACTATTATAAGAATTTATCTTTTAAACAACTTATTATAAGATTGATTAATTCTCAGTAATCTTAATTTGTATTATTAATATTACATTCGAAGTTATCCTACTAAGATAAACAAGTTATAAATTCTTCCCAAGACTAACTATCAAAGTGAAATTAGTGGTTTCTGGATTATGAAATAAAGTAGTAAAACAGAGAAGACTAAAATTAAATAGCACTGTGGATATGAAACAAGTGGTTCAGTCTCAATCCGAGACCTAATCCACTCTACTTGGTGATCACCTTCCACCAAGCATTTTATGTAAATGAACTTTTATCCACACACGGAATCTGGGTTAACAACAGTACACATACTATCTAGGTCACACAGGGACCTCTTCCATAGTTTTTTTGGGTAAAAAAAATAATAACCAGGCCACACAAGGACCTCTTCCACAGTTTTCATGGGTAAACCAGAGTCTAAAGAGTTTGGTGTTAGGATTTAGAAATCCTTCAGCTTAGCATAAGAGTAAGTGTGTGTTTGGAATATACAGACTAAACACACTTCTCAAAAGTAAGTAAATGAATCACTGAGAGAGATTAGATATGAGTTTAGAATGCTCTAGTGATTTGAAGTGCAGCTCTGGACTCATTTTATTGAACATAAATGCTTCTGAGTCCTTCTCTGGTTTTTGTCTTGAAAAAAAGAGTGGCGTGCTTCAGCTTCTATTCTTCACAGGTTTTGACAATGTGAAGATGATCTCTATATTCCAATGTACTTCATATGTTCTTCAGCAGATTCAGATTTCCTGCATGTGACAATGCTTTCTTTGAAAAATCTTGTAATGTGTTCTTCGTGGTCATGCTCACAGGCTTGTTTTTCATTCAGTATCGCACTGTATTGTTGTTGGGAACTCTTCACTCTTTATCATTGAATTCATGAGTTTTATCCAACAGGTCCCATGTGTTTCGTACCTCATACCTCATACTATCTCAACAAATAAACATTAATTATGTGAGTGCATTGAAGGCATAAAATATGACCGTTAAAAATTAAATTGAAAGACGACGAAGTAGTTTAAGAAATAGTGTCATAGTATGTTATGAAAATGGTGTCTCATTCACGGTGTCTGAGTGTCAGAGTGTCTTAGTGTCACTGGGTCTTGTTCACGGTGTCTGAGTATCACGGTGTCTGAGTGTCACGGTGTCTGAGTGTCACGGTGTCTTGTTCATATTGTATGAGTGTCACGCTGTCTTAGTGTCATGATGTCTGAGTGTCACAGTGTCTTGCTCACGGTGTCTTTCTTCACGGTGTCTTGCGTATGGTGTCTTACTTATAGTGTCTTGTTTCATGGTGTCTTGCTTATGGTGTCTGGCTTATGGTGTCTGGCTTACTCTGTCTGACTTCAAGGTGTCAGGCTTCACGATGTCTTGTACTTATGAAAATAACTGTATTCAGACTTAAACAGTAATATGCATGGATTGAGCTTAACCATTATAAAGCATGAGAGAACTTGAAACATAAATACACATGATTGGATATAATTTAAGAGTTTACTAGGTTGAATAAGATTTGGGATCATTAATGAGATTTGGGATCAGTAATATGCATGGATTGAGCTTAACCATTATAAATCATGAGAGAACTTGGAACATAAATACACATGATTGGATATAATTTAAGAGTTTACTAGGTTGAATAAGATTTGGGATCATTAATGAGATTTGTGATCATTAAAACATGATTAATACATGAGGATTCCAACATTATGAATTATAATAATGAATTTTATATTACTATTTTAAATTTACCAACCTATTCTCAATGTTTTGAAAATTTAAGTAGCATATTAATGAAAAAATGGTTTTAACGGTTTTATTTAATTAATGATAACATACTAAAATATTTTTTTTTATTTTTTAATAAATATAGATTAAATAATAATTGTTATTTTAAATTTATTTAAATCCCTTGAATTGATAATTCTACCATAATTTGAAATATTTTTGGAAAAAACCAAACAATTTTAAAAATTGGGTTTTACCTGTTAGATGTGTCTTTATTAAAAATAATTTCAACATTTTTATGAATTTTTATATATATTGGATTAAATATGTAAAATTAGTGTGTGTAAATTATCTATACAGTCTCATTTTTTAGTGTCTAAAATTAAATTACCAAATAAAAAATTGTTACCTGAGAAAAAACCAAAGATAATGTAAAAATAAAAAAAAATTAGATGTAAATGGTTACTAACATGTTTAAAACATGTGTGAAAACACTTGGTTGATTATTTATTAATCCAAAAATACCCCTAAACAATACATTTTTCAATTTTGGATTAATTTACCCTTGAATTATGTCATGGAATTGTTGAAAATGGTGATTGTATACAAAAGTTCTCACTTTATCATCATATAAAATTGTATCGCTTCCACCCATAAACCATAAACATAACCATAGTTTTACTGTGTGAAACTATTAAATTTTAATCTCCTTGTAACCCTATCTAAAAATAATACCCAATTTGCAAACATAGTTAGCCTAGTCTATGCAATTTTAACAAGACTTCCAAGGAATGATTAAGTATCCAATGTATGTGTTATGTCATTCTTAAGCATTTCATCTTTACCATACTCATCAAAATATCATTCCACAATAGTAATATAATCAAATTTTTATCATTATTATAATTTTATTTTTCAATAATAGTGTTATAAACCATATTTATTCATTTCCACCTACTATGAAAAGTAATGTAATGTCAATTGTGTGTGTGTGCGGACAACCATCTCCATGAAGAATCATATTTTGGTTTTCTTATAGATTTTAATTAGTTATAAAAAATAATTAAATATGAAACAAAATTATAAAAACATAAAATTAATATATTTATGATTCTCTTATAATTATATTATGTCAAAAGTAACACCTTATTAATCATACTCTTCAATTGAGCTCAAGCCTTTTCATGTTTGGAACAGTTTAACCACCAACATGAATGATGCTCTAAACCCCATTTATGGAAGTGTATGGGAGTCAAAATAATAATATTGTCTCAATATAATAATAAAATAATAAATATTTTTTGGTTAATAAAATATTATATTATTTATTTTACTTGTTATTAAATTATATTTCCAGTTAGAAAAAATAACTAAAATAATCCAACACCGACTTAATTTTCACCAAGCATAACTAAAAATATTAAGAAATTGAATGAGAGACTCAAAAATAAATATAATAAATATATATATATATATATATATTAGAAAGATATATTTATTAGTAACATGGTATCAATGAATGGGTAATGAATTCAAATTTATAAAGCATATTGAAAAAGTATATGATATTAACACCTGAGGTTAAAAAAAGATTACAACAATATTATACATGAAGAGTATTTTCATTAATGATGGGTGAATATAAATATATATATATATATATATATATAAGAAAATAGTTATTTAATAGGTAATTATAATGTTTATCATTATAATACAAGATGTTAATTCCCTTTTGACGAAATCATTGTTAAAGATAATAGACTTGGTAACTCAAAATCATTTCTTTGAGTTACACAGTATATTATTTAACATATCATTTCCATGAAATTCCATTTTTATTGATGTTATTTCCTTATTTATAAGGAAAATTAGTTTTTAAGATAAAATAAATTTCATGTAAGGTATAATATTAATTTTTCTAAAACAAAGGAAACTTTATGAAAAGGGGGTTAAATTTATAACTTCTAAAATGATAAATACATTTTTTTTTTCAAAGATCAATTTTCATGGTTTTGTCAAAACTGTATTCAAATAATTTATCTCTCGTTAATTTGTTTTTTAAATTTTAATTTTTTATAGAACCTTTTAGATATTTTGATATCCTATGATTTATTAATCTCGTGTAATTTGATATGTTTTAGAGTACCAATATTTTTCCATGGGTAATTTAAATAGTGATGATGATTTTTTTAAGTGACACACATATATATGGATGATGAAATTTGGAGAACAATATCACCCTCTATGAACTCGTATAAACGTATATTTTATGATATTTTAAGGCATATGCATGGTGGGTTTTTTCATTTTAGTGTATTGATGAGGGTATCTTGAAAGGCGTTTTCGTGGGCACCCTCTATTGATTAGTGGTTTTTGGGTTACTTAGGTGAAGCAGAGTGGCTGACCAAAGTCGTCTCTCAAAGTAAGAAGTAAATTTAACAACTTCTTAAAGTTATTTTGAAAATAAAATTAAATGAATTATGAAAACTAATTGAAAGGATGGGGGATTTTTATCATTTATAAAACTAGAATAAGTTTTCTGAAAGAAGATTGCATATTGTTTTTGTTTTTAATTTCGAAATTTAAGATAATTAAGAAAGCACAATGAGAAGATGTTTTTTTAGAAAACTATTTTTAGGAAATTTAGTCGATATAACTATACCTATTCAATAATATATTACTCATTATAATTTAAACTAATATCCACTTAATTGTGATCCCTTAATTTGTTAAATCCTTAAACCTACTAGAATTGACTTTACCACAATGATGAATTGAATTTAAACCTTGGCTAACTTCAGAACATGCAATCGCAGCACCATGCTTTGATTTATGTTCTAAAGTTAGATTATGATCAGTGGTAAATTAAGGCACATATACTCTCTAGAAATTATAATTAATCGATTGTAGGGATTATATTTAAACACTACAAATTGATCTTGTGTGGTTTTGAATTACCAATTAAGTTCACGCTCTCACAATTCACACAATTCTCGACCTCATGTGATTTGTGTTTATTGTTTAATTTATTTATTAGATTCATTAAAATAGAAAACTCAATTAATATATCATATTAATTGAATTAAATTACCCCATTTATTCAAAATAAATAAATAAATAAGGTAAGAGATAGACCGATTACTAAAAAGACTAGTCTTCTATGGGTGGCGTAATCATCGTAGAAGTGAATTGCATTTGCAATGGTTTATAATGTGTATAACCCAATCACGCATCATCTCAAGAATTACAGACCAAATAGGAAGATTAAAAGATGAATAAATTTGAATAAAACATAAGAAAAGAGAAGAAATACAAGAATAACAATGAAGTTTAATACATAAATGAAAATATTACAACATGAAGAAGAAAAGGAGTCTTCAATGAGGGGATCCTTACTTTGAGATCTACCCCTCTTACAATGGTTGGATAATTTGGGTGAAAGCAATTATAATATACCTCCAATATATTAATTCATGTCCTAACCCATACAAATGATAAAAAAATAATTTATAGAGTGGAGTGGAGGCTAGGTTTAAAGAGGTTTCAAGTGTGAATGGGGAATCTCGCCCAAATATTTTAATACAAGTTGCACAGCCCATTTGACCTCCAATACGCGTGA
The DNA here is from genome assembly GCA_963277665.1 of Viscum album. Classification (NCBI taxonomy): domain Eukaryota; kingdom Viridiplantae; phylum Streptophyta; class Magnoliopsida; order Santalales; family Viscaceae; genus Viscum; species Viscum album. Next base: position 413,576,325 of record OY728130.1, read on the forward strand.
ACCAGATCTCCTTACAGAAGGATGCTTTTTGTGAAAATTAATCCCTGATCCCCTCTCAAACATTGGGCCTAATACAATCACGGATGAAGATGTTATGGACCAAATACAGAACCCATGTCTATTCTAGCGAGTCCAGCCGAAGTTTGACTTCATGACCCATTTGCACCAACCAAATGCACTCTTTAGCTCCAGTGTCCTGAATATAAGTTGTATAAAATTAAACGAGGAACACTATTACAAACATTTAAGTTCAAATAATTAATATTAAAATATTTATGTCCGAAATACTACAGTTTATTTTAAATGGTAAATTTTGTAATTTTAATCAAATTTTCAAATGAATGATCTAATCCCAAATATTTCATAAATGAACATATTTAGAACAATGTGAGAAAATTATGTCATTTATTATCAATAATGTATTCACCAAAATAGTGTTTTATTGACTCCCCAACACTTAACAATTTTCACCCTAGGGAAAAACCTTACATCAAGTAAAGATCAATATTAAATCAAAACAATTTTAAAACATATATCCTTGAGATCCAACAATTCCACACCAAGAAACAGAAGATATCATTCCTCATAAAAACCATTATTTCACGTTCTCCACTTATATTATTAAATATGTTTCCTCTTCATTTATCTTATCATGCGCAAAGCACATATCTCACTTGATTTTTCTCTTCTCACACAAATGTTAATATTCTTTTTGCAATGTATTTCTCATCCAAACTCAAAAAAGGATCACCATAGGCTTGATAAATTCCTACATCACCACTTGATGTGATTCATTTACATATTTTATCAGGAGGACATTTCATGTTTGTTCTATGGAATTTTGTTGGATGGATTTAGATGTGAAAAACATTGAGGCTGAATGAGGACGGATTGACTCTTTTTGAAGAAAAATTGCATTAATCTAAGTTTCCCTTTAAATATGGTCTCCTCTTAAATCCCCATAGTATCAACTTATCACCATAAACATGAAAAGGTATTGAATGTTTACACCATTTATCATTCATAAAAAAAATGTATATCTTCTCAAACATGATTTTTTTGAAATCTCCAGATTAGAACAACTTTCTACCTCTATCAGAAGCTCATGAAAATGTAAAGATTCACTTATCATGAAAGCCCCAGAAAAGGAACAACATTAATTATAATGATTTTCATCATTAACAAACATATCTCTTTGGAATTTAATTTTCCACCCAAAGTATCATAGAACGTGGTATCACAACACAGGACAGATTCCCCCACATTAAGTTCAACTAGATTATGCAATTTCACTTCAAGAGTTGGTTGGATGGGGAATCTTTGCTTGTAATATGACTAACCTAACATGCTGGTCATGGTTTCTAAGGGCTACAATGATTAAATGTTCAAGGTAGGCCATTATAAAAAAATGATTCTTTGAAATATGGGCTTTAATACCAAAAAATGCCTCAATCATTTAAACAAAAGTACCTCAAACGCTCAAGCTTTGATAGGAATAAATAAATTTCTATTTAAATCAAGAATGGTTTGGTTTTCTCATGAAGTGAGTTGAATGTAAAGAATATGAAAATAATGGTTCAGAATCCTCACAGGAAAGTGATTTCAAATATAAATACAGTGTGACGTGGCATTTGATTCAAAATTTAGAGTACTTTTCATGAAATTACTAAAGATTTAGAACTTGAAACAAAGTTATTTTCAGAATTTATTTAAGCTCTATTTCAAGGGATAAATGGTTTCACTAATTGATATGGATTTGAAAATGGTGATGAGAATCATTTCAGCTCCAAATTTTTAAAAACACATATAAAATTCTAAAATAAACACAGAAAATTTGAAAAACACAAATTTTTTTTGTTTTTTAAATAATAAAACAATTGAAATTAATAAACAAAAAGTTTCCCTCCCCCACACTAAAAATATTTCATTTTCCTCAATGGGAACCCATGAGAAGATATATGCACATGAAATGTATAATTTTAAATAAGACAAAGAATAAAAAAGATAAATGTTTAGGAATAGGCTGATGTGCTCAAGTGATGATGGAGTCATGCAGTGTGATAAAATCCACTACATTAGTAGGAAATCCCTCAATGTATCTCTTCAAACATTTCCCATTGACTGTAAAAATCCTTCATGTGTCATCTTGTGTGATCTCCACTACACCATAAGGAAAAACATTAGTGACAACATAACGAACTAACCACCTAGAATACACCTTACTAGAAATTATCTTCAGTCGTGAACTGTACAGAAGGACTTTCTCTCCAACATGAAACTCCTGTTGTTGGATCATTCTATCATGAGTTGATTTTGATTTTTCCTTGTAGAGACTTGAGTTCTCATATGAAGACAATCGAATCTCCTCAAGCTCTTGAATTTGCAGCTTCCTTTGGATCCCAGCTTGGGCCAAATCCCTGTTGCATTACTTTGTAACCCAATAAGCCCAATGTTCAACCTCCAGAGGGAGATGACATAATTTCACAAAAAAATCCTAAATGGGGACATGTTAATGGGTGTCTTGTATTCTGTCCTATAATCCCAAAATGCATCATCCAAGAACTTTCTCTAATCTTCCCTATTTCGCTGCATAACTTTCTCCAAAATTTGTTTCAATTCCCTATTTGAAACCCTACCCTAGCTATTTGTTTGTGGGTGGTATGGTGTTTATGTTTTGTGTGTCACCCCATACTTCCGAAGAAGGGATGAAAAATTCTGATTGCAGAATTGTGTCTCTTGGTCACTGATTATGGCCTTCGGTACTCCAAACAACAAAAAATATGTGCTTTGAAAAAGTTTACAACAACATGAGAATCATCAGTCCTGGTGGCCTTATGCTCCACTAATTTTCTCACATAATCAACAGAAACCAAAATATATAAAATCCCAAATGAACTTGGAAAAGGACCCATAAACTCAATTCCCCATACATCGAAAATATCACAGAATAGTATGGGTTATTGGGGCATCTCATGTCTCCTAGAAATTTTCCTAGTGTGTTGGAAATGACAGCTTGACTTAAAAAAACATGGACATTATGGAATAAGCGAGGCCAATATAATCTAGAGTCCAAAACATTCCTAGCTCTCCATTGGGGTCAAAAGTGTCAAGCACAAGAATTTGTATGACAAAAATGTAAAATAGACTCCCACACATGATAAAAAACACACCTCTTAATAAATTGATCCCTACACATGTGCCATAGGTATGGATCATCCAAAAAATAATACAAAGACTCTATTTTTTTAATTTTTTGACTTCATGTTTCTTTATATTTGCAGGGATTTCAGAGGCAACAAGGTAGTTAACTAAATCTGCATACCAAGGATGCGTACATGAGATGGAATAAAGATGCTCATTGGAGAAAGTGTCCTAAAATGGTACCTTTTCCAAGGTGTCATCCTCTAGGGTGTGAGTAAGCCTACTCATGTGGTCCGCCACTATGTTTTCTGACCCATTTTTTTCCTTTATCTTAATATCAAATTCTTAAAGAAGGAGCATCCATCAGATCAGCTTGGGCATTGTATTTGGCTCCTTCAAGAGGTACCTCAGAGCTGCATGGTTAGAAAAAACAACTACATTAGAGCCCAATAAAAATGAATAGAATTTATCTAAAGAAAATATGACAAAAATAAACTCATTTTCCATGGTTGTGTAATTCTATTAGGCTGAATCCAATGTCCTCGAAGCATAGGCGATAACATGTGAACATCCCTCCACCCTCTGAGATAAGATAGCTACAATCGCAAAGTTGGATCCGTCACATATAAGATCAAAAGGAATATGCCACCATGGGGGCTGTATAATAGGTGGAGTGGTAAGACATTGTCTTAACTCATCAAATGAATTCCTACAAGAATCATCATACAAAAAATCATAATCCTTTTGGAGTAATCATGACATTGGAAGAGAAATATTACTAAAATCATTGATGAAACACCTATAAAATCTTGCATTCCCAAGGAAAGATCTAAAATCACACACACATGAAGGATACGGTAAGGATGAAATAATGATTATCTTAGATCTATCAACCTCTATCCCATGTTTTGACACTACATGGCCTAAGACAATGCCATGCTCTACCATGAAATGAAACTTTTCATAGTTAAGGACCAAATTATTCTCAATAAAACAATTAAACACCTTTCCCAAACTACTTATACTTTCATCAAATGAAGACCCACACACTGTAAAATCATCCATGAATACCTCCATGTAGTTCTGAATAAGATCAGAAAAAATACTCACCATGCATCGCTGGAAGTTACCTGGGGCGTTGCAAAGTCCAAATGGAATCCTTCGGTAAAAAAACGTACCAAAATGACAATTCAATGTTGTCTTCTCCTGATCCTCCTGAGCAATAAGAACTATAAAATATCCATAAAATCCATCCAATAAACAATAATGTGATTTCCTAGAATATCTCTCAAGCATCTGATCAATAAATGGGAGGGAAAATGGTCCTTGTGAGTAGATTAATTTAGTTCCCTATAATCAATACACAAACGCCAATTGTTTTGCACTCTCATTGGAATTAACACATCTTTCCCATTTTTAACAACAGTAACAACACTTTTCTTAGGCACAACCTGAATAGGACTTACCCATTGAGAATGTGAAATGGGATAGATTATACCTACCTTGAGCAATTTTTCAACCTCTTTTTTTATCGATCTCTAGAAGGGTTTAATTGAGTCTCCTTTGTGGTTTCCTCTGCAGTTTATCCCCATACTCCGAAAGAATCCTATGCATTAAAATGGAGGGGCTAATACCTGATATTCTATCCAAGGTCCACCTGATTGAACTACTTTTCTTCCTCAAAATATTAAAATGTTTTTCTTCATGTTCAAATAGGATATTATTAGCAATGATAACAGGTAATTTCTAACCACATAACAAGTATGATTATTTCAGATTTGGGGGCAATGGATTGAGTTTCAGTGTAGGGGTGGTGTATGTATGGAGATATAGAAGGAACTCAAATATATTCACAAATAGCATCAGTATCAAAATATAAATAATCAAAATCAGAGAATAAAGTATCAAATATATAAGTATACTCAACATCCATGTCATAATTAAAGTTGACATGATCAAAATCAGAATATGATTCCATTTCAAAATCAAATCTAAGAGAGTCTTGTTCATTAGAAATAGGTGTGGAAGTACTTTTAGACATCAAACTAGAACCAATACTCATAATCTCCCTAATAATGGGACAATTAAAATCCACGTGGTTTTTACTTGGTGGTTCATAATGGGAGATAACAAAAGCAGAATGGTCCTCTAAGGGGAACTTCATAGAGTCCATAACATTAAATATAAAAACTTCTTTTCAAAACTCCATGGAATGTTTACCCTCATTGACATTTATGATAGTATTTTCAGTTTTAAAAAATGGTCTACCTATGATAATGGGAGCATGAGAACTTACCTGATCATCCTCCATGTTAAGAACATATAAATCTACCAGAAATACCATGTCTCTTTCCCATATAAGTACATCCTCAAGGACTCTCACTGGATATGTCGTATCTCTATTCTCCAACCACACCACTACAATCATCTGTTTAGCTCACCAACCTGCAAATAAGAGAATACAAAGTGAGGCATCACATTTATGGAAGCTCCCAAAACACAATGTGCATCAGAAATGCGAAACTCTCTTATGGTGCATGTGATAGTGAATGACACTAGATCCTTACAATTTTTCGACATTGCTAGAGTTCGTGTAATGAGTTCTGACACATTCCTTCCATGATTTATCTTCCCATTTCTCCTGAGCCCTCTACGATTGGTACAAAGTTCTTTTAAGAATTTTTCATACCTTGGGATTTTCTTGATGGCTTCAAGTAAAGGGATTTTGATCTCAAAATGCTTGAATGTATCCAAAACATCTTTTTTGGCATCACCTCCTCAACCATATTATTGGTTTGTACAACCCTATTTAGAAATGGAAGGAGTTTTGGAGGAACATCATCAATATTTTTCTTACCTTTATCTTTCCCTATGGATTTCTCATTAGTTCATATAGAATGTGGTTTCTCCAGATTTGAGTTGAATCCTGATGGAACGATAGGTGAGGATGTATCAGTTGTTTGCTTCCCACTTTTCAATATGACGGAACTGAAATTCCTTTTGGTATTTGGAGTAGGTTGGGATGGTATATTTCTAGAACTCTTACTTACTAGTTCATGGAGGTCAGTGGAAATCTGGCTCATTTGGGTATTTAACTTCCTCATCTCCAAACATTGACTCTTCAGCTCATTCTATTGATTAAGAAAAATTTTCTTCAAAAGGTCATCAGTGTAAGAATTTACCTTAGGGTTGGATTCCCTTGTTGCTGTCTTGTTTATTCTTGGGCTAAAAATCTCTTTTGGGGTTGTTGGAAACCCTGCTTGTAAGGTGGAGGGTTCTAGAAGTTTTGTTGAAAAGGGGGCCTTTGTTATTGTCTAGAGCCATAGCTCATGTCCGATTGATCCTTCCACCCTTGGTTGTCTGTTGAAGAAACTGAATCAAAGTTAGTTTGGGGGTATGTCTATGGTTTCTGTTGATATGGACTCCCAAGGAATATTTCTGCACAATCATTTATCTCTTGTAGTTGTGGGCAACAGTCAGTTGGGTGGCTTGTCTCAGTGAAAATGCCACAAAGCCTTTTTGGAGGGGGTTGAGATTTCTTTTGTGCCAATGTAATATGCCTCACCACAGTTGTCAATTATTCTAACTTGGTATCAATCAAATGACACTCATGAGAAGAAGGGCTTACCTAATGTACTCCGCTGACATGGGGTGTACCTTGATCGCCAAATTTTTGGGAGTTTTGGGCCATTTTTTCGATCAACGCACATGCAGCAACTAGTGTCTTGTCCACCAATTCTCATCCAGCCGCGACATCCACCATGCTCCTCTCCATATCTGTGAGTCCTTAATAGATGTATTGGATGAGGATTTTCTCACCGATTTGGTGATGTGGGAAGCTTTCACACAACTTCATAAATCTCTCCCAGTACTCATACATTGACTCCCCTTTGGTTTTCCTAATCCTCGATATCTCTTTACGAATGGAAGTGGTCCTTGATGCTGGAAAAAATATCTTTAATAAAAGATGTTTCGTATCATTCCAACAAGTTAATCTTTGGGTTTTAAATAATACATGCAATCATTCGTAGCTCCATCAAGTGAAAATGTGAATTCTCTTAGTTTGATTTGATATTCAGAAACATTTCTGGGTTTAAGGGTTGAGCAAACCACATTAAATTATTTCAATTTTTATTTGTAACTTCACATGATAATCCATGAATCTTTGGAAGAAGATGAATTAACCTAGATTTCAGTTCAAAGTCTGATTCAAGATTCGGGTATGCAATACAATTTGGTTGATAGTTAATATCCAGTGCAACAAATTATCAAAAAGTTTTATTAAGTTAATTTACATTATTTTCAGCCATTGGTTCTTGTTTTATGTTGGAATTAAATGTGCTACCAATTTCAATTTTCTTGGAGTGGAAAAAATATCCAACTGTTTGAATGCTAAAACTTCCCGTAGACTGAGAATGTCTGATTCGAGCCCTGAGGCTACGTTTAATCTCAGGGTCAAGATATAAGAGATCATTGGGATTACATCTTGTCATAAATCACATAAAAATTAAAATAAAGAATTTGGACCATAGTAAAATAAAAATTAGAAGTTTCAGTTGATAGTCCAAAAAGAAGTAGAAGAATATAAAAGAAGAAAAAAATCATATTGGGTAATGAAGGAAGAAAGAAGAGTGGAAGAGAATAAAATGTAAAATAAAATATATACCTCTAATTGGCTTTAATAATTACATGCCTTCCCAACAATGACACAAATTTGAAATAGCGTTGTCGTGGGCTCCCTCAATTCATTATGGGTTTTTTGGGTTACTTAGGTGCAGTAGAGTGGCTGACCAAGGTCGTCTATCAAAGGAGGAAGTAAATTTGACAACTTATTAAAGGTATTTTGAAAATAAAATAAAAGGAATTAAGAAAACTAGTTGAAATGATGGGGGTATTTTTATCAGTTATAAAACTATAATATGTTTTCTAGAAGAAGATTGCATATTTTTTTGTTTTTAATTTTGAAACGTAAGTTGATTAACATAGCACAACGAGAAGATGTTTTTTATAAAACTATTTTTATAAAGTGTAATCGATCTAAATATACTTATTAAATCATTTATTAATCATTGTAATTTAAATTAATATCCACTTAATTATGATCTCTTAATTGGTAAAATCCTAACCCCTATGAGAATTCACTTTACCACAATGATGAAGTGAATTTACCCCTAGGCTAACTTCAGAACATGCAATTGCAACACCTTACTTTGATTGATATTATATGGTTAGATTATGGTAAGTGGAAAATTAAGGCACATATCCTCTATGTAAATTATAATTAATTGAGTTTAGGGATTATATTTTAACACTACAAATTGATCCCGTGTGGTTTTGAATTACCAATTATGTTTGCGCTCTCACAAATCACACAATTCTCGATCTCGTGTGATTTGTGTTTATTGTTAAATTGCTTTATTAGTTTCATTTAAATTTAAAACTAAATTAATATATCATATTAATTAAATTAAAGTATCTCATTTATTCAAAATAAATTAATGAAGAAGTTAAGATATAGATCGATTACTAAAAAGACTGCTCTTCCATGGGTGGCGTAATCATCGTAGAAGCGAATTGCATTTGCAATGGTTTATAATGGGTATAACCCAATCACACTTATAATCAAGAATTACATACCCAAGAGGAATATTAATAGAATAATAAATTTAAATAAAACATAATAAATGATAATAAATAAAAGAATAACAATGAATTCTACTACACAAATGAAAATATTACAACATGAAGAAGAGAAGGATGCTTCGATGAGGGGATCCTTAATTCAAGAGATACCCCTATTAAAATGGTTGGAGAATTTGGGTGAAAACAATTATCCTATGCCTCCAATATCCTAATTCATGTCAAAACACCTCCAAATGAGAAAAACACTAATTTATTGAGTGTAGGGGAGGCTAGGTTTAATGAGATTTCAAGTGTGAATGTGGAATCTCAGCAAAGTATTTTAATACACGTTTCACCGCCCAATTGACCTCCAAAACGTGTGAACCACCTCTTCTTCTAGATGTATTATTTGTGAGAACATGAATCCCCAATATCCTCTCAAAATTTGGGCCTTATACAAGAATGGATGGAGACGTTATGGCATAAATACAGAACCCATGTCCATTCTGGAGAGTCCATCCCAACTTTGACTTCATGGCTCATTTTCACCAACCAAATGCAATCTTTAGCTCTATTTTCCTGAATAAAAGTTGTATAATATTAAATTAGAAACAATGTTACAAATATTTAAGTTCCAATAATTCATATTAAAATATTTATGTGCGAAATATTACATCTCATTTTAAAAGGGTAAAACTGGATTTTTAATCAAATTTTCAAATTAATGATCTAATCCCAAATATTTCATAAATGAACATATTTAGCACAATGTGAGGAAATTATGTCATATATTATCAATAAAATATTAATCAAAATAGTGTTTTATAATATTTCTCACATTTTCAAGAATGGACATAATGAGTTTTTCAAATAGGAATCAGAAAAATGGGTTTCCACACACAGGTTTTCCTATGCTTATGGATGCCCCACATTTTCATATTTACCAGTTCCTAGAACATTTATTCATTTTTATCATGTTATTATATGTTTGAATTTTCATTATATTTCCATGAAATTCCATTTTTTCATTATTACTCTTATTAATGCCTCCATAATCTTATGTCATGATTACATGATTTATGTTTTATCATTTTTGTTTCATTAATAAACATTTTATGATCTTATGTGGATCAATCATGTTTTGTGATTATAAAAAATGGTATTATGACATCTATTTAGATATATAGGTTTTAATTATATTATACACATTATTATGATCTAAAACAATATGATATGTCTTTTCCCTTATGTCGATTTTAAACTCACCCATTTCTTATGATTTAGTTCCCCTATTTATGATGTTTATTAAATCAAGTGAGGTGTCTATGAATTGGTCTATAGGAGAATAATTGTGGAAAAATAATTTATTTGATATAAAATAGGATGAGTGTGTGACAAATTTCAAAGATACTAACCATTCAGTCCTTGGATTATGAAACTTTTTGTAATGTATTATTTAAATCATGAGATTAATTAATTATTGAAACAAATCCGTATAGGATGGAGAGTGCGGAAGCTTCCCCATTTCAAATCAATGATGACAAATCATCATACCTCTAAGATCTAGGTTTTCCATAGAATCATTAAATCCAAACTAAGGATGAGCAATCAAATCTCCTCATAATTATCTTCATTCAGGGTTGGATACTCCACCTTTCTCATAAAGCTATCTCATTCATGGATGTTCTTCCTAGTTTTGTGAATGCATCATCTGAACCCAATAAATATTCTTTTATTAAGAACATGGGGGGATCTCAATTATAGTGGTTATCAATCCAGATGTGATAAAACAAATTATGGATCTTTGAAAATTTTCAATTCTTCATCACATCTCATATAAAAAAGGCTTGCAACCTTGGTCTTATTTTGAACTGAAATAATTTTTTTTACATTTATAGAGTTTATAAAAAAGGAGGCCATTCCCAATCATAAAATTCGTCTTCAAATCCATTTTGGTGGGGAAGGAGGATCTTGATGTAGGTTGGAGTTTTTGAAGTATCAAGAAAAAACTAGGATTCATTAGACTCTTATAATGCGATTCTAATTTTAAACCTTTCATTCAATGTAATTAAATGATACATGTTTGGAACAGGATACATGGGATCCCTTAAGCTTGATGACTGACTAACTGAAAATTAATTTTTTTTATTATAAAACACTTCTAAGGGAAAAGTGAGAAACCTCAAAAAACAAAAGAAAACTATCGGACTGCCCCAACCCATCAAATGAGCCAACAATAAATCATCTCCAACATAGAACCCATCGGCAAGCAGCCCCGTGCAGAAGCACAGGAACAGAACCGATGGTGAAGCCATACCCTCTCAATCATCCAAATCCATCGGACCTGTATTGAGAAGACTTAATGCTCTAATCCCATTCCATAGAAAGACCAAGTAGCGTGCTGAAAACAAGTAAAAACAAAACTACAAAGAAAACTAAAATTTGACCGGTAGAGACCAAACTCACACAGCCAATTCACCGACACCCACCAACCAAAGCAACCGACTTACATTAAGTCGCTAACAATGAATTTAATATTATCGGAGTCCATCTCTCTAAAAGTTTCCAAGTAAATTATGGTAACATAATGTCTTATTTTTCCAATAACATCCTCTCAAAAATAGACACGAGTTGGTCCCAAGTCTGAATGTACACCTCAACACTGATTTTCCCATGGTTGAAACCCCCTACCAGAATTATGTCCTATTTTTCAATCTAAGAGTATTACTCCTCACTAAGGGACACCTTTAGAGGCCCCCCATCATTTTATCCACCTCTTCCTCAGTAGATTTGAGCAATAGAACCTGTTCTATCAAGTATTCTTTGGAGCTTAAAAGAAGAACCAAGGACTGAAAATCTTACTCCCCTGACCTCCGATGTCTCAAAGGCTCCATATCCGTCATTTTGTCACTCATATTATTTGCGGATCGATTCCTCAGAGGAGGAGGTAGTGATGAATAGTATTTCCTCACCTTCCTTCTCCTGTGACCCCTATAACTATTCGGGCTTAGAGAATCATCAGAGGAATGGCTGTGTACACTCCCTTTGGAAATTGTCACACTAACTCCGTCTGCCTCACATGGAATAACAAAATCCAAACTCAAAACATCCTTTGAAAGGACTTCAATCCTGTTAGTCAAAGCAATTGATCTCAGTCCCCCTTCCTTCCCACCTCTTCTTGAAACAGTCTTAACTATATCGAGTCTCGGCCTCCCCTTACTCATGTCCATGCTCCTCACCCATGCCCTCTCGGCCACCAAACTAGAAAGATCCACCTTCCCTTTATCAAGCATCCTATACATTATTGATTTACCCCCTTCCTATGTACCTCCGCATGAAAATACTCAAACTAGTGATCTCCACCTTCATCCTGTGCACAACGGCTGGAAGAACTCATCAGATCCCTTTTTAGCCTACAGGACACATCCACCACCATCGGGTTAACATGGAATGCTACCAAACTAGTGTCGGGAGTCTCCACACCGACTACAATTCTACACTCTGCCTCAATTACTGTTCTCACCTCCTCCACTAGTTGCAATGAATTTCCTTTATCTCTAACCTCTTCACCCGCTGCATACAAACCCAAACCCAAAGTCTCACAAACCAGATGAATTTTATCATTTCCACTATCCACCGTCAGAGCCATGTCCTGCCCAACCCTAAGGCCATCCTTCATCGATTGAGGTCCAAAGAACCTTCCCGCCAATGAAGCAAGATATTCTGTAGCCTCACCACTATCTCTGTCTTCCATCCTCGACTTAACTGGAGGTCCTCATCGGTAGGCCTCCATCAAATGACTCGTACACATACACACAGAACAAATGTTTTTCCAATTTCCTTGTCCAGCAGTGTTACAGGTCCCTAATGAAAAACATATGATGTGTGCCCCAAACTCATGTAGGTGGAACAGTAGAACGGAAAATACTCATAAACCACTCACTTCATGACCATGTAATCCTCCCCGATTATAATCGAAACATAATCAAAAGGAGGTCTAGACACGCCCCTTTATACACAAACCCACAGATTGAATGGGTGACAGACTGATTCTGTTCGGCTATCCGAGCATAAAAATCTACCGACATGATTTCCAAGAATTCTTATAACTGAGGGATTTTGAAAAGGAAGACGATGTTTCGAAAAACTAACCCATACCGCGGAAGAAGTAGGATACCGATTCATGTGAAACTAGAACGACCACCGAAATAGGAAGTATCGAAGTCCATTGACGATAAGGGGGGGGGGGCACTTGACCATGCATTGATGGGGTCCTTCTCCAAAAAAAATCGAACAATAATGTGGTCTTTGTCGAGAAGACCCACTGTCGCCCTCTCTTGAATGTCCCATGAACTAAAGACAAATCTATCGAAGGAATCTACCAAGGGTCTCTTTTTCTTAAATCTGGAAACCAAGGTCAGATCTAGAAGAGGGTAGGTTTCCGTGATCTCAGAGTTCGAAATATGGAGATTAGGGAAACCATCGATGAGATTCGGGACTTTCAGGCATAATATGGCTTCCAGAAATAGAGGAAGGAAATTACGGTTTGTGAAGTGTCGGAAGATAGGCACTACGTCCCTAATCTTTGGCGATCCCTCCCCCACCGGGGGGAAGGGACTGGATTTGGAGCAGCCATCGTCACCGATGGGAGAAGACCATCACCTAGCCAAGAACCCACCTGCTCCCTTAGGTCTACTGGCATCCCAAAATATTCAACTATCTGGAATATGTAATTAGTACCCCTAAAAGTGGATCATCACACTCTTAATGGAGATATTCTCTTACATGCAATAGTTTTGGTTAAGATTAATATGGAGAGACCACATCTAGATTGGGTGTCCATGGTAATGAATAATCGCCAAATGGAGGTAATATTTGAATTTTAGAATCATCCTATGTTTTGTGAGCACTGAAAAATGGTTGTTCATTCACTCCAAAACTGTTGAGTGATACAATAATATTTTAAGTTAGATATAAGAACCATGTCCTGGAAGGACGTTTCATAGAGAAATAAGAACAATTAAGATGATCATGGAAGAAAAGAGGGGGATAATAAAGATAATGGTGTGAAATTCGGAAAATATATTAGTACAAGAACCTATTTGAATGCACAAAATGAAGTGGAAGAATGGAAGTAGCCTCACATTGCAAAGGCCCCTATCTTTTCATTTGAGTCTGATAAATTGTGTATCCCCTCAGTGAAATTAATCAATCATCTCTCGACCTTTTCATCAGATTTCATCTCTATTGTACTTGATATGCATGGAGAGGATTTTTTGATAGACCTCATCTATCATGATATGAATGTGAATATACAATTGGATATTCCCCTTAATATTATTTCAGTGGTTAACCATCATTTAATTTTCGCTAAAAATGTGCCAGGTGAGGTGCAGGTTCAGCAAAAATTCAACACCAAAGTAATGGAAACTCCTATCAAGAGCCTAATAAAGGATGATGTCACATCTTCAACATAGACTCGAATTGATTGTAATTAAAAAGGGGATGAATTTATTGAAAACACATTGAATGTGGATCCTTATAGAAAATAAAAAATGAAGCTGGAGATGAAAAATGGGGTCTCACCCCCAAATCAAAATCAAAATGAATATGCTCTTTTAGAACATCTAGGGAATATCCAACCCTGGCACTAAATGTTCTCTTAGGCTCCTTGTAGGTTGGTACAAACCTGATTTAATTAGTATCTCTGAGCCAAATATTAACTCATAAAATAATGGAATATCTATTTCTTCATAGATGACACTCAGTTCTAGTCATAGATCGGTCAACCTCCACTATTAATAGAATCTTCCTTCTAGTTCACAATAGTGTAGAGAATCCTACTATTATTCAACAGGATGGCCAAATCATTACATATATCTTCTATAAATCAGGATGGAAATTGTATTTTTCAGTTTTATTTTATTTCAATAACTATATTGATATGATATTATTATATATTCATATAATGCAATTGTCTAGAATTATCAGAGATACTTGGTCTATCATTGGGTATTTTAACTCCATCCTTCATGGATATGAGAAAATCGGTCATACTATTGGCACCATTTCCATTAGAGATTCTTTATCCTGTGTTTAGGATGTTTGTTAAACTGAAATTAATCCCATTAGAGAAAAAATTACATGGTGTAGAATGTGCATAAATTGTATTAGAAAAAGAATAATTGACAGGGGTTTTGTGAATGATTCTTCACTATGAAATTGTATATTTATTTCTTGTGTTACATAAGAAAAACCTAACGCTGATCACCACAGTATTCTGGTTATGTCTTTTGATAATTAAAAGAGGCATCAAATACCTTTTTGATTCAAAAAATTCTTCGATTAACCTTTGGTAATGCATGAAAATTGTTCAAGACAGTTGGACCGCAGATGCTCAAAATGCCAACCCTATGGTCTGTATCTCCAAAGTCAAACTTCTATAGATTAAATTAGGAGAATGGGGCAAGGTAAAGTTCATATTTCTTGATGAACATCACCAAGAATAATTTCTCTAGATTCATTGGTCAAGATGTTGTGATGTCCTTAAAATTTGAAAAACTCATCAAGCAAAGAGATAACATTAATAAGGAAAATTATGAAATCGGGTGACTTACTTATGGGGATTGAAACAAAATACTCTTAAATATTCTTCAAAGGTTAAGGAATGAAAATACACACCCTATCACTTCTTATGTATGGAGATAAAATCTTGGATGGAATACATGAACATTCCAATCATATTTTCTCCATCTACATGAATCTCTTCTATGGACCACCAAGGAATTTAGGGTTAAAGATGGGAATCATTCATAGATTTATTATTATAGATGATAATACTTTTATTTCCTATAATACCTTGGATATTTAATTCAAGGCTGTAGTATTTGGTCTTAATAACGACATCTCACCTATATCGGATGGTTTCAGAAATCATTTTTTTCTAATTCTATTAGGATGTCATCCAGAATTATGTTTGTCTTCATTTCAAGAATTATTTTTAAATTTCGTTCATATACTTAAGGATTCAATGATATTTTTTCACTAATTCCAAATGTGGATAATTATAGTGAACTCTCAGTCATTAGACATGTTTTTTCATCAACGCAATCCACAATGTCATTATAATTATACTTACTGATATAATTTCTCATATTTTAGACAAAATCATATCCTAGAATAAATTGGGATTCATTAAAGGGACGAACATCCAAGACTACATGATAACTGCCTCATAATGTTTTAATATTTTTCAAAAGCCCACCCAGGGAGGAAAAATTACTATAAAGCTTGCCATCAACAAATCCTTTGAAATAATGCACTGAGAATTCATAGGAAATGTACTTAACTACTCCCACTTCAACATGAAATATATATTTTTGGATAAATCACTACTTAGGTCTAATCATATCTCTATTCTTATAAATGGTTCCCCAAAGGGATACACCCAACTCTATAGGTGGGTAAAACAAGGTGATACCTAATTATCTATCATGTTTTCTATTGAAGAGGATTAGATTAGTAGAATTATTCTTCATATGGTGCAAAAGGGGGAAATGGAAACTATCTGGGTGGATAGAGGTACCTCTGCTTCCTGTCACCTCTTTTCTGATAAATAAATTAATATATTTACTCAAGGATATAGAATAATTAATAAAATAAAAATAAAAATAATCTCCTAAATTATAAAATTGTTTCAGGTTAAGAAATAAATTTGATAAAATCCTTTATTTATTTTTTGGAAAAAACATTTCAGATCCCATGAAATCATCTATGATTAATGAGACGGGAATAAGTAAAGTCTCTCTACCTTTCATCTTCCTTGGAGTTCACATTTTATGGGGAAGATACCATACTACTAACATTACCACATCTTTTATGTATCTTAATGATGATTATATCTTTGAAATGAATGTCCCTCTCAATGACATGTAGAATTTTTTTGGTCAACATGTCAAAGATTTAAAGTGGTAACCTTTTTCATAGTATATTTATGGCCAATATATGTTAGTAAAACTATCAAATCTATGATGAGAAACCTTGTTTGGAGTGATATCAAGATGGAATGGAAAATCATTACAACACATTGGAAATATTGTTTTAGAGCTCATGTACGTGGATGACATGGCATCAAAAATAGGGAACTCTTTAACCAGTCCTTGCAGTCCTCATTTATATGGTTGTAAATAAAAAAAATTGGCACCTTGTAATTTCTGAAGGACAAATTTTAATCAAACTCGTAGTAAGAAATTCACACTATGCCAATTCCTCTATATGGATAGGTAGGAAAATATTTCTCTAGAAAATTCATATGTTCTCTCATTGGTTGGCGAACATAAATTTATCTCTCAAATATAGGTATGGAAACTGTATTAGGAATCCATTAGTTGATTGGATAATCTATTCTAGCCATACAATTGATCACAATATCTTAATTAAATATCACATGGACAATCTGGATATTCTTCCTTATGATATTTCCTCAACTCTTTCTAATTATTCTATTCTTATATAGGAGGATATGATTACATCGGAATCGTCTCCAAAATGACTTCTAAATTCCATGAATTTCAATAAACATCTTCTCCATGGTGATAATAAATGGATTGGTGACTTTAATAATAAGTGGATTACAACCTCCAGGTTTACGCTACCCTGGAAACTGGATATTAATAAGGTTCTAGTGGATACCAATCTTCAGCACATGGAAATATATCATTCTACTAAATTTGTTCTCTATCATAAACATCATGAGGATGTTGAAAAAGACGTTTTGTGCTGAAAACCCACCACCTCCCCATGTAAACATGACTTTGGCATATATTAGATTCACCCCTGCATACTAACTCCCTTAAACATTTCTTGCATGCTATTTTTGATATTATCTTATACATCCAACTCACAATCCTCTTCAGGGTGGCCTCTGTAGAGTAGATTCATATCATATATAGAATCCGAAATAAGAAAATTTATATTAAGAAGCACTAGAATACTAACATTTCATCCGATAATATATTTACCATAGGGGAAAAGGAAATTTTATACACTTTGATTTTTTTTTTAAAATTCTGTATGGGGCCTCACTATTCGTAGGCAGCTGATGGAATCGGAAAATTTTACTCAACCCCTCAAAACATTTGAGATATTTTAGAATCCCCTATCATTGGCTGGTTAAAATGCATTATTGGTGGGGATTGGATAGGAAAACTGGGGTATTGAGATATGTAGTAATTTTTAGGGATCACAAAATATATATTGTGGAATACCTTCATAGTTCTTATGGACATGTCACTTCCCTGTAAGTAGAACTAATTGGTATTAATAGGTCATTCAAACTTACAAGACAAAAAAATTGGAATGATATCTGGTTCAATTGTGACTCCACTACCATTGTTCAAGCTATTAGAATGGGAATGATTCAACCTCTCATGTAATCTAACAGTGAAGTGGGATAATAGTATTAATAGGCTTGAATAAATTAATTACATAATCACAGACATCTTTTGTGAAGCAAAACAACTTTCCATTGGTCTTTTAAATAAAGGCATGTCTAAAGTGGCATGCATTTACTCTATCATTACTCCTTGTGATATGATTTCCATCTTTCAATGTGAAAAGTGTAGGATTCCTTCCTTCATACTCATGTAATAAATATTTTTTAAATAAAGATCCATTGAGGTCACATTTATCCTTATTTATGTTATGTTTAACATGGTTTTCTATGCTGTATGTGATGAGAATCAGATGAATCATGTGATGATCATGAGATGTGTTTGGTGAGAATATTATGTTTCCTTATTTAACGAACCTATAATTCCCTTAGGGATACTTACTTGAATATGTTAAGTAATAATTTTTTCATAGTTATAAACTAAAGACCTATTATTTTTTAATATATGTTATTATCATAAGATACTCTCATTTCCTAACATGAAAAAGAATAAAAAAGAAACTTCTAGATTCCCAAAATGCCTAAAATAATAATCTCCTCTAACTAATGGTGTCCTCCCTACCAAGGAAGAAAGTAATGTAATTATCATTTGACTATAAGAATATTAAATTGGTAATAAAGTTCAAGGGAATATGTTAAATCTAGCAGGGAGGCTGATACAAAGAAACAAAATCCTTAGAGGGATGTTTCGACATCCGATAGTATCGTTCCGATCAACGTTCCATCTTCATCTCCTCAATGGTGATAGATCAAATGCATTTGAAAAAATGGAATGTAAGACCATAACAGTGATCATCCATGATGAAATCCAATGTAGTAATCCCAATTGAAAGTATTGTAAAAAGAATTTTTAAACCCAAATAAATTGAGAATCCTTGAACAATGTGAGGATGAATTACATTAGGATTAACCATGAAAATGAGATTAATATTATGAACATTGTTCATTTCCACCTTAAAAATGTTCTTATAGTTTAATTAAAATAATGTTATATAATTAAATACACCTAACATTCCAGGAATAGTGAGTCTACCATGACTAATAAGCATGGTGTGAGGATAATAATTCATCATGACACTAAAACCCATATTCACCCACAAAATAAAATCTTACACTTCAACGCCCATGTGATGATAACCACATTTCCAATGTCTATATGGAGACCTCACACCATTTCCCTATTGATGATCATAAAATGGAGGTTCTTTAAAGACATCATTCCCCACTATGGGAAAGAACGAATCATCCTAGAAAGAAAAACAACAAAATATAATATAGAATCTATTATTCCACACCAATGACACTAGAAGAAGATGTCCCATTAGAGAGGAAAAACCATGTTTTACCACATCCAACATCTCTGTAAGCCTTTTCCTAGATCATGTCCATCCCAATATCCATTTCACTAATGTGGTAGGTGATATCCATGGGGATCAATCTAAGCTACCACATAGGTCTCAACCCAAAAATCGCCTATAGAATTACGACAATAATATCCTATAAATACTAAACTAGAGGTTGAATAGATTGATAATATCACTAATCCAATTACATTGATCCAAAATACATGACACTCTCATTTTGGGCAGGCTACAACACCTGGTTTATGAGAGGTTTCTCCTACAACTATTATCATATCCCCCATCACCTTGAACATTGAATAAGAAAACATATTCAATAAACTAGGATCGAGCCCCAAACCAATCACTAGGAACACTAACATGACTATCCTAAGTGTTTACATCACCAACAACCGTCATAGAAGTCCTCTCTATGGTGGAGTAGTCAACCACCCTTAAGATCCACCCCATGGTCGAGGGGCTACCAGTCATCATAGACACCCTCTATATGACACAAATAAAAATAATCATGGAAAGCTTCACTATGATGTAGATACACTCACACTAAAGGGACTACCCAGTTGACACAAAAAAAGAATAGGGGATCCAATAGTAGGTCACCCCCAATATTTCACAATATCAAACCACTATATATTTTAGATATATTTTTCTACCTCAAAAATCATAGCTCATATGGGTACCCACTCATTGGTTAAGAATTTATATTCCCATGGTTGAAGTTCACATATATTTGAAGATCCATTTTAAAAGATTATATATGTTTCATGTTTGTTTTCTTTCTAGAGACTATCTATGGAGCTAATCCTAACAATATTAGAATCCATTTTCCATACCACTAAAATAGAGGTAAGGGACACAGAAAGATCTGAACTAGAATTTTTAGGTATGGTAATCATCTGGTCAAACCATATACACTAAACAATATCAACTCACATGAGGGTGAAATCCCTCCATCCTATATGGAGATACTTATGAAGCTTGAAAAATTCCATCATGATACCACCTTAGCCTAAGACATATTGTCATAGATAACAACACTCCCACCCTAGGACTTAGATAAAGGGACTTATCCCTTGATATAACATAATAATTTCCCTTAACTAAAAACTTTTGATTCATATTAACCATATGAAAGAGTTGAATTGGAAGACAATATCTTCTGGGAGGCTTTGGACACTGAACAAAATTCATCCATATTCTGGATGCATGTGACCCTACATTTTCACATCCCAAAAGTTCCTCACTGAAAACCATAGAATATATTAATGATAGAATATGTGGGAAACATTGAACCATTGTCACATCTGATAGATGACCGATCCAATATGCTTCATGAACATTCAATAACTCCAAAAAATTTCCAAATGGTCACCCATACAGGGTTGTAATGATATAACAATTTTTTTGTATTTTTTCTTTAAAAACCTAATGCATTATATAGTGTATTCTACATGCAATAGTGAACTAAAGTAAAACATTGATACTTTAAAATAGAAGTACTAAATTTGAAAATTATAATATATCTATTAAATTAATGTGTATAAAAAGAAATAACCATATTATAAAATTAGTAAGGAATAAAATGAAATTGGGTTGTGGAAGTCATCCTTATAAAGCAAATTTGTTCATATATGGAATAGAAGTCAGTTGACAAGTGTTTTCGCCTATCCAAGCCTATGATAAACTCTAAAAATTATGGTATAAGTGAATTCATGTGGGAGAGAAGTCCAAGATCTTATAAATTTCTATGATATCTATTCATGTGGAATAAATAATTGTCATTTCCACCAGATCTTAACTTATACACAAATTTTATGTTAAAATCTTGAGAGTTTATTTAAAAATAAATTATGATGATATAAATATGTAACTAATTATTTAATAAGTAAACTATCACATGTATTTAACATAATTCGAAATTTTACTTTTAATAAATAAAATGGGTTTTCACTAACACATTAATAAAATCAGAGAGATCATTTTCTTCTAAAATTGTATTTGTTTTTCTAAAAACAGATTTTTGTGGTTATTAAAATTAAATTAATATATTATATTTTTTTAATTAAATAATATATTAACATATTAATAATTAATAGGATATATGAATAAGAAGACTTTATTTTTGAAAAATCTATTTTACTATGAAAATAGTTTTCACTATACTATTATGTTTTTATTTCAATAATAACTTCCAAAAATTTAGAATTTTAAATTTAAACGTTAAAGATCATATTTGGATTTATATTTTAATATTTAGCTTTATATGTATTTTATTCTAAACTAATTTTTGTTTAGGTGAATATTGACAATATTATTTATAATAATAAGGTAATGGTTATAATATTATATCTATGAATGTGTCATTTAGAAACATATAAAAAAAATTTGTCCATAAACATCTCTTTAATGAGTGAACTGATTAATCTAAAAATAATATTTTATATTTATAGAACACATTTTTAATGTTTTGTAAGCATAATTAATTTTTTTACTTGAAAAAAATATTTTTATTTTCTTATGTTAAATTTATTTCCATAAGATGTTAAAATGAAATTTAGAAAAATGGATTTCGTATTTTAGATTTGAATTTTCATATTATATAATAGGATTAATTTCATTTTTAGGGATAATGTATGATAATTAAGATTAATGTTAATGAAAATGATAATGTTAAATGAATTATTTTCAAAGAATGGTTTTATTAATATTGTGTAATTTATATCTATAAAAATAAAAAATTAATTCTTAAAAATTAGTCTAATATATTGTTTAATCCTTTTATAAATATATTAACACTTATTCAACTTGAAATAAATACTAAATAAGATGGGGAACACTTAATAATGAACCTACATTTCTCTATATAATAGATTTTCAAAAAGTTAAATGTTTTAATCTAAAGTTTGTGTGAATTTATTTAAAAATTGAATAATATTATATGGATAATAAATGTATGATTATAAATTAAACATATTTTAATATATTTTAACTTATATTTTTAATAAAACAAAATTTATTCGGGTAACATCTATTTACCATGGTAAAAACTAAAAAGGTAAAAGTTATAAACATGGTGATTAAAGACTGAAAAAATATATAAAAATATAAAGAAATGAATGAAAGAGGATGATAGACCTCAAAAAAAAATCCAAAACTCAATTAATTTACATTTCTGATCTATTAAACCTTTAATAGTTCCATTCTTTCATAGAAAAAAGTTATGTATTTTTACAAAAAAATCTATTTTTATCACTAATAAATGTCGATCATATCTATAACATTTATCAACGCATTATAAAAAATTATCTCTCATAAAAATCTAAACAAGTCCCTCCTAAACCCCCCGAGTTACAATAATCTAATTCTTTCTAAAAAGGAATTTTTAAAAATCCATAAGGTCTTACATGGGTATAATATTCTGTGAGAGGTGTAATGTTATCAAAGAGACTCACATATTTTGTTTCTTCTTATACCTTATAAAATAATATCTATATATGAAATTATGATAACATATTTATTATTAATATACTTAATGGTTCTATACTAATTTAATTTTAGTTTTTCTAACCCCACCCCCTACAAAACCATTCAGGAAATGAAGATGTTGTCATGCGGTAGTGCGGATTACCACATCCATGAATGTTGTGTTCTATTTATAACAATAACCATACATGTATGGTATAAAAGAGTAATGAAATGTTTAATCTTAATAACTTTAACCTAACTAATAATCTGAATCGATTTAATTTTTTACCTCCTACCATTCTATTTAAAATTAATGTGTTTTTCGTGTATATATGGACTACTACTTCTACCGAATGGCATATTTCTTTTTCCCACTACCTCCTAACATGGATGAATTAAAAAATATATTTAACGTATAAAAGATACATATGTGACACTATTAATATTCTATAAAATTAATATAGGATATTCTATAAGTTATATTTATAATATATGTTAATGGGAAACATAATCTCTTTTAATTAACCTACTGAATCACCTTTCTTTATTTGATTCAGTTTTGGGGAAACCAATAGAACTATATAAATTTTTTTACAGTATAATAATGGATGAAATAAATCTCTTCAAATATTGTGATTATGAGGATTAATTTATAACACTTTTTACTATGGTTATTATACTGAAGAAGTGTCATTTTTTTAAAAGGTTGGCGTCGAAGCATCTTTTTATTATTAAAGAAAAGACCCCTTTTGACTGGGTAGAGAGAGACCCATTATGTGGCCTGAAGTCCCAAGGCCAAGTGGCCTGAATATTAGTCATGAAAGACCATTTTTAGGCCCAAAGGACCCTTTAGTGAATAGTACTACTACAATACTCAGGTCACTATAATACATACTACAAAACCTATGCTGCTACAATTCTTGCTACAATACCTCCACCACTACAGTGTCGCTGATGCTACAGTTCTTCCACTGCTACAGTAATGATATAGTACCCTGCTACAATACCCAGAAATTTGTCCCTACCCGGATTCAATTCTGGTTCATTTGGATTCAAAACAAGATCTTGTGCAACTTTGGTACAAGCTCTTTGGTAAAACATGGGTAAGGGTAACACTTTCCTCCCATTGGGGGTGGTTCTATTGCTAGAGCACGCCGTATGTTCCCTGGCTAGGAAAATGGATTTGAATCGCCATGTGCATCATATTCACAGTGTCCGTGTCTAGAGGGACTCAAGCCTCGGCTAGTTCCCACAGAGAGCGGGGGGTACAATCAGTGGATACCACTCATCTAACACCCCATGGGCTTACTGAGGAAGTTTCATAGAAATTGATTGAATCAACTTATGTTATTGACATGAGTGAAAAATATTTAATAATTAATAACACATGATAATAAATACAACATAATAAATAAACATAAATGAAATTAATCCTTATATTATTTTAAATTACATTATTTATTTGTTCAAGATGTTAGATATATGAAAAAGATGAATCACGATGCAAGGTATGGGTTTTTTTGGATCTTAATGTTTCTATGTGGAGTAAGGATTCATATTCACGTACAATTTAATTTTTAGTGTAAATATTGGGTATGGATTAAATTTTTAAATTTTTTCATGAAATATAAGATTTTTATGAAAATCCATCTCATGGATTTTCAATTCTAAATATTAAGACAGTGTAAGGGAATTATTCAACTAAAACCCCCAATCTATAAGTTATTATGTTTATTATTTAACTCCTTACTTATATGGTTAGTTTATTAAACTCTAAAAAACATTTCATGGTAATTAATACACAAATATTTTTTTTATTCAATGATTTTACATTGATTATTTTTTTTAAAAAAGTGTATCATTATTGAGAATATTTCTTATCATCTTCAAGGAATATTTTCCCTCCTAATATATATTTTACTATACCATCCAACATTATATTTTATATTTCAAATCCAAATTATGTGTTATATCACATTTAAATTATTTTTATATCATAATATTTTCAAAAAAGGTTTTATTATCCCTCCAAAGTTCTTTTGTTTCTAATAATGTTATTTTAAATCATTAAATGATGTATTCTGATCCACCCTCCTTAACCTTGGGTTATGTGTTCTCTTTTTTTTTCTTATATTCTTTTTTCATATTCTCAATAATCCCATCCATATTATATATATATATATTACAAATATAACCAGTTTACTTTGCCTTCCTATTTTATGTATAATATATATCTCTTTCTCCCTTCTCGATCCTATCTTTTAAGTAAACCAATTTTAAGGGAACATCACATTTTTTATTTCATGTCATGAACCTCCCTTGTAAAATATTTTTAAATATGAATATTTTTTATAATTATTATTATTTTAAATGAAAATCCTAGTGGATTTATTCTATTTTAATGGGGTATAATATGTTATTTTATTATATAAACGATCCTTTATCAACTTCATAATGAATTAACTATTTTACTATTTTATTTTTTCTCTTCCAATCATGATAATTAATTTTGATTTACTGTAACTTTATTTTCAAGATATTTTATTCTTTATTGGAATATATATATTTGGAATTACATTATTCTTTATTCAATTTGGAATCATTATGATATTACCATTGATTATTCCTTATGATAATATTATAAAACCCACTTCCTATCATGGTTTCTATCAGTCTTATGATTTAGGTATAGTTTATATTCCTCTTATGGAGCATATATGAATCTACAAGTCATGAATATGAATAATGTACCCAAATAGTGCTCTATTTCAGTCAACAAGGTTTTTATTTCATCGTACTTCAAGTATGGTGCATGCGAGGTGGGTGTAAGAGTACCATGTAATGTTTTCTTGGTGACGATCCTTGACATATGATTATAACACCTTTTTTCCAAAATATTTATGATTCCATGATTTTATGATATCATTCCCTTTGGTCAAATTTTTCTTTTTTATGGTTTGTCTCTTTTTGATATCACGTTATTCCTCCTAACATATATATGTTGTCACTCAATCATGATTTTTTTTTGATTTTTTCCATTAGGAATTATTTATGCTCACCCATTAATTTTTGTTTTCATTCCCCAGGTTATGAATATGATAATGACATATTTGAAGTCCAGAATGATTCTTTTATAGATTAATTATGAAAAAAATACTTTCATGTATTTTAATATAAGTTTCTCAAGTATCTAGTCCTATAAGACACTAAATCTTTTTTCATTGGGATTGTGAGATTATTTTAGGAGATGTAACTTTTATATTATAGAATTTTTTTCAAATAAAGAGATGATTATCATGAATAATTAAAATTGGTACAAAACTACTGATTAGTTATTTTTGTGGATAAGTTCAGTTGTTTTTGGGATTTTTATTAGAGAACTATACTAAAAACCTTTCAAATGAGTGAATGTGTAGTATAAAATCTAGAAGTGTTGGAAAATAAGCGATTTTTTGGTTTACTAAAAATTACATACCTTTTTATATAGTAATGAATGGATGTTATTGTGGTATAGGTTCACCTCTGTGGTATCACTGGGAAAATGGATTCTTGAGTATTGAATCATTCTTCACTCTATACATAATGAGTGTTCCTATGTTTGTACACCACTCTAGACACAGTCAAGGGAATTAATTTGGATAATAACCTTTTTTTATAATCTATTATGAAAAATGTATTATTTTAAAGAAATAGGTTTGGGATAATAAAAGAACCCTTTCTGAAGAAACCTAGACTAGATTAAGAGCGAATTATATTGAACTAAAATATAATGTGATGGTTTTAAAGAGTAACAAATTTCCATGCTGGGTTTCTTAGAAGATCATATATGATAATTCACTTATGGGGATAATTATCCAAGAATCAAATTCACCCCATTACTATTACTGATGGTTTAGTCCTAAAGAAACACTGTTAATAATGAATGAGATGGAAAATGGAATGAATTTCCCAATTATCAACATAAGTGATAAGGGTTTGTGTGCTAAATCATCTTAGAATTACAATCTAGTAATCAACAATCATGATTAATTATGTAAACATAGTTTTGTTTCAAACACACAAATATAGGGAATGATCATTTCTTATTTAAGTTATGGGGATCAAGATAATAAAATAAATAATATTAAATTATTTTACTATTAAAAATATGTGAATATGAACACTGAGAAATTCATTAAGGGAAGTATAAGATGTTTTATCTATTCTAAAGGATTGAATAAAACAACTATTTTTTAAGAAAAAAATAAGTGTTCATGGTGAATAATGAAATGAAAAAATTGTTCATTATGAGGTACCAGTAATAGTATAATTTCATAAATGTGAGAAACATGGGAATTACCCAAATAAATTCCCTAATCCAATGGCTATGAAGGATGATTTTAATCAAAAATTTATGAAATAAGGGAAAAGGTAAATCCTATATAACTACAACTAATGAAGTGAGTTCCCATAAACATGTCGAGTAAGGAACACTAATCATCCACTCAATAATGGTAATTATTGTAATTTATTATTTTTAAACTCACTCCATTGTACCATATATATTTTCCATGAACAAAAAAGTATCCCATAGATGACTGGATGATGATTTTTTTAAAACAAATATAGTGGTATGATTGTTTTATCCCTTGTTTAGGTTTATGGAATACTGAATTGTGAAAATTTTATTATCCATCCATAAAATTAATTTTATTTGATTTTGTAAATGTATTAGAAATCACCACAAAAAATTATATTGTCAAAGTAAAGATATCATACTTCCTATCTCAAGTCAAATTATGATCACTTACCACTATAAGTATGGAAACGAACTCTCTGGGAAAATTTATTTCATTATATCATCCTTAACCCTAATCATAAAGAGTATTTAGCTTAAATGGTTTGGAATAAAATTCATATTATGATATATGTATTATGATGGAATAAATGAGTTTCCTATAATTATCCAAGATACAAGGGTTGATACCTCACTAGAAATAAAATCATGTGTCATGTGTGTCTAAAGTATATACTTTAGTTTTTCATTAGTGAGTAGTAATTCAATTTATAAAGATATAATTTTTTTAATGGAGGTTGAGTTAAAAAACAAATGATTTTACTATATTTCTTTCCATTAAAAACATATCAATTAGATAAATTATTTCACAGGAAACCCCAAAATAATATAAAACCATGTTACTTTAAAATGGAATTATTAAATTTGACTATTATATTATAAATATTAAATTATTATGTATAAATAGAAGTTACCATATTATAAAATCTATGAAGGAATGAAATGGAATATTTTAGTGGAAGTTTCCCTTATGGACAAAAATTAACCGATCTTATAAAGGAAGTATCTTCACATGGGTTTGAATTTGAAAAATCCTCTGATTAACTCCAACAATTGTATTATTAGAAAAATTATGGGTGATATAAGTTCAAGGTTATTGAAATTTCAATGAGATCCATGCCAATAGAATCACCACACCAGGACTTTCACCAGAGTTATCCTTTTTCATTGATCATACATAAAGATATATATGGGGTATCTAACTAAAAATTAAGATTACATAAACATGAATCTATTATTTTAATGATTTATTTATCTTATGTATTTTTATAAATTTCACATTTTTAACTTTTGAATAAAAGAATGTTAATTTATAAATGTATTAAAAATATTAATGAGATCATTTTATACTTAATTTTTTTTATAAAATTGAATCTTTTGACTTCTCTATTAGAAGACACCAAATATATTATATCTATTTTTGAAACAAATGACTTATTAAAACTAATTAGTAACTAATAAGAAATTCGAATAAGAAAATTAAATAATTCTAATATCTATTTTCTTATGAATATATTTTCACTATATTTTGTTGAATATATTTAAAAATTAAACTCTCATATTTTTTAAATTTAATTTTAAAATCATATATAATATTTAGATTTATAATTTCGATCTTATCTTATGATGAATTCATATATTTCTTATTAAATAATTAAATTTTAGGTGAATAGTAAAAAACATTCTTAACTAACATTGTAATGTTAATGACATTATCAAGATGTAAATTTCTCTTAGGATTTTAAACAAATCATTGAAAATATTTTAGGTGTAAAATAATTCATTTAAAATTATATTTTTAATTTATAAAAATGATGTTTAACATTTTGGAAACTTGTGTAATATGTCACTCTAAAAACTTTTTTTGTTCACGTATATTAAAAATAAATTTTCATTACGTATAGATATTAAATATAAATTATGGATTAAATATGTTGTACATTTTTTTGATATTATTTAATTATAACTATATAATTTTTAGGTATAAATGTATAATTACTAATATTTAATTTAATTTCCATGATAATTCTGAACGTTTTTTACTAAATGTTTATTAATGTTGTTTTATTTATATCTAATATACTAAATAAATATTTTATTAACAATGTATCTAATATATTGTTTAAACCTATATATGAATATATTAAAACTAATTCAACTGGTAATCAATACTAAATTTGATTAAGAACACTTAATGAATAAAAAATATTTCCATAAAAAACAGTTTTCTCTAAATTATATATTTCAATTTTGTAGTTACTTTTATATTATATATAAATTTAATTACATTAAATGGATCATAATATTAATTTTAAGATAAAAATATTATGTATGAGGGGTTAAATTTTATTATTAATAATACAATAATTGTTCTTCTAAACACTATTTAATAACGTAGAAAACAAAAAAGTAATTATTGAAAACATCATATTAAAAGACTGAATACATGTTTAAAACATTGAACTGAATGAATGATGTAAGTATTATCGAATTTATCTAAATTTATACTCAGTTATTTTCCATTTTTAATACATTAACCCTTTAATATAGTCCTTCCAATATGGAAAAAAGTAATAGTTATTTAAAAAAAGTGTCATTTTATTTACATAGTAAATGGGATCACTTGTACAAATTTTCTAGAACCATTAAAAACATATAGATATAAAACATACCTATTACCAATTTAACTCTTTACCCTGGTCCAAGAATCATTTCTCTTGAAAAAATACAATGCTAAGGATCCCTAAGGAGTTACATAATGTAGAACATCAAAAGGGAGAAAAAATGTTGTCAACTAAACACTCTTAGTTATATTATTTCTATACACTCTAAATTAATTTTATTAATGAAGATATGTTAAAATAAATATTATTATTATTATTAATGGTATTACACATATGGAATATCATTCTCATTCTTCCATATAAAACCATTCAAAAAATGAAGATGTTGGCAAGAGTTTGTGCGGACTACAACCTCCATGAACGATGTGCTCTATTTTCCAATACCACGTCAAATTGATGGTCAAAAATAATTATTTAATGATAAAATATAAAAAATATAAATTTAATAATTTTATAAATTTTTATAAATTTTTTTTACTCTCTCATTTTATGGAAAATTAAAGTGGCATATGCCTGCAGACGGATTATCACCTCCAAAATAATGACATATTTCATTTTCCCAATTTCACAAAGCATGGATGACATTAAAATTTCATTTAATTTATAATATTGAAAATTTTGAAACTAATAATATTCTGAAAAGTTTATTTAGAACAAAATATATGTTATATTAACAACAAATGGTCATAGTAAACATAATTTGTTTAAATGAACAAATAGAATAAATTTTCTTAATTTGAGACCATTTTGGGAAAACCTATAGAAATGTATAAATTTTTTGAAAATATAATAATGAAATAAAAAAATTAAAATTATAATGTTTATGAGGTTATTTTAAAAAAACATTACAATGGTCAATATATCGATTATGTTTTATAGAAACTAACCAAAGAACCTCATGTAATCGATATAAGTGAAAAATATTTAATAAGTGATTAACACATAAAAATTAATAAACATTAGAAAATATAATATAGATGAAAAAAAAGTAAAAATAATATTTTAAAATAAAATCATTTATTATTTCATGATGATAAGTTCAAAATTAGAATGAATTAGGACCTGATGTAATGGGTTTTTATCTGAATTTCATTTTATTGATATATGATTCACTATCACCAATTTTTTTTTATTATGTAAAAATTTTACGTAGATATATTTAATTATATATATCATTAAATATAGTGTATTAAAAAACTATCCATCTAATGTTATACCCTCCATGGTGTTTCAATTAAAACGATTATGTCACGGTAAGGGTTCTGTTTAACATAAACCCACTTTTATTGACCTATTATGTTTCATTTTGAAATTCATAGTTATATTATTGGTTTATTCTATCCTAAAATTTTATATAATGATAATTTATATTATTATTTAATAATTTTAATTTAGATTCATGTTTTTTAACTTTAAAATTTTCTTTCCAAAAGATTATACCATTATTGGGAATATTTCTCATCCACATAACCCTGGGTTCCCCTCCTTTTCTATATTTTTATATTCCAAAAAATTTTCTCATTCACATTTTGAAATATAAATATGTGTTTTATCATGTGAATTTCATATGTATCCTCTAGTTTTTTGAATTTAATGTTTTATTATCCCATTTGATAATGCGGGATTTCAACAATAGTATCTCAAAATATAAAATGGGGCATATGATCCACCCTCATTATTTTTAGTTTTCATATTCTACCTCTTTTTATAAATTTTAACACTATATTATTCTCTAATATCACATCCATGTTATGTATATATATTCCTTAAAAATATACCTATTTTACATTAAATACCTTTTGGTGGTTGTTTTATCCAAAACATTTCACAGGGGTATAGAATGTTGTTTTGTGGTGATTATAGAATAAAATTTATTTCAATGATATATCCAAATCCAATTTTAGTGTTTTCCAACAAGGTTTATTCATGGAACCAAAAATTACCAATGGTTCTATAACAAAGAGGTATCAGATATTCAAAAGTAGTTCCTCATTGGAGAGTTTGGAAAACGATGCTTAAGAACTCACATTGGTCATGACGATGGGAGGTCGGTATGTTCACACTTTTTTTGGGGAATTGTTTCATAATATAAGATTATCCAATATATTTATACTATTTTTATGAAAATTTCATTAATTACAAAGAATGAGGCCAGTCTCCCTTTAATTATAAATCAATTATTATCATTTATGGAATTTATAATACTCTATATGTATTTGATGTTATACATTAGTGGAGATATTTATATGTATCCATTGTTCTCCATAAATGGTAACCTTTTATTGAAATATATGATATTATTATTTCATTTACAATCACGATGTTGGTTTTAATCTGTATAGTGGGAAACTATAGAGTTTATCATCATTAAAAGAAGTGGGATTTTTTTGTTTACATGTTTGGACCCAAGATATGGGATTCCTACATATCATCATGAGAGTAATGAGAACACACATAGTTTGGTTCTATCAAAATGGACACATAATATCTATAAAGTTAATGTGATTTTGAAAAAATATATAGTTTTACATCATATGGGAAGGATGTTAGTGTAAAATGTTCATAGTCAATGTTTTCCATAGGCCTTATGCTGTAGTGGGATAGGGAACATAGAATGGATTTGGATTCCCTAGTTAAATGAAACTATACTGGTAATGTGGAATGGAGAGAAAGTGGTTAATTTGGGGTGTTGGGTTTTGACCTTAGGGAGGCATCCTATGTATCCCATCTATATGGGAATCAAAGTCCACATAGTTTGGTTGTGATGACCTACACCTATTGGGGCCCTCTAAAGGTTGTCTTGTGGGGGAGTATGGCCCTTTAAGAAAATTATAGCAGGGCTAATTACAAAGTAGGAGTCCCAAGTTCAATTGGTGCCTATAGTTGGAATGATGCCCAAAAGGTCTGGTTTTAGGACTAATACTAAGTGTGCTTTGTATGGTACATTTGGGATAGTGCAGATATCATGATCACCACCAACCTTAAACCCACATGATTCATTCTCGGTGTGAGAAACAATAGAAGTAGTTTTATTTTATGAACCACATACTATGATTTTACCCAGGGTAGGAACATGGACTTGAGGACACATACTTATGGATTCCCTCTTAGAGATGGAAATAGTAAGAGTTGAGAGAATATTCTTTTCCAAATCATACATTAGACTGTTTGGATTTCTTGATCGTAGCTAACTTCTAAGACGATGTGATTCATGATTGAATATTATTATGATGAAGAAAAATATCCCTCAAACCACCCAATCCCCCTTCCACTAGTGGAATAGGATTTGGAAACAACACTCCCCCTTCATTGTATCTAGGAAAGTCACATCGGAAAACCCACTATGACAAAACCCATGAGCAAGGAGAAGGGGGAAGGAGTGAAGTATGAGAGGTCCGATATGAAATCATAGTGGAATACTCATGGGGGGGGGGTTCTATAATATATTTTCTATGGAGAGAAGTGAGTATCACAATGAAAGTGTATGGGAAATTCGTGTGTGATCCTCACCTTCCCCTCATAGAACGGGAGGTGTTGGGTGTTAGAGATAACTAGGGAAGGACATGGTACTAACTATAGTACATGAGATTGAGAGTACCCTAAAACTCCCCCTAGGGTTGGGGTCTTCCTAAACAAAGGAATTCATACCCACATACACCATGAGGATCCTACCCCTTGGGTAGGACAAATGTGAAAAACCAGTGAATGTGGTAATGAATTCCCAATTGAGAGAATCATTTGTGGGGCCCTTTATATGGGTTTTCTAGTATGGATTAATCAATGGAAGGTAAAACTTTTTCCGTCTTAGATAATGAATCCAAAGGGATAAAGGCCATGTCATTGGTTTCGAAGAAGATAGAATGAAAAGTGGATCACATAGGGGTATAGGCTGGGTGAGAAAAGGGGATTGCACGTAGGGTAGGCCTTTATGTACTGCAAGATTAACCCTGATAGGCCTGTAGAAGTTGAAAATGTTTTTGGCAATGTACCACTTGGAAAATAACACACGGGTGATAGTTTTCTCAAAGATTCAACGGTTTCCTCTTGTGTTATCAGAAGTAACTTTCACATGTCCCTATTTTGGGAAGGTGACATCATGCTAGTCTTAATCAACCATTTTGGAATGGTTTCATCACATATGTTTTGTGTATGTTATACACATGAAGGAATTTTATTCCAGTACCACCCTCAATTCCCTTTTTTTCATGTTTTTAGGGATACATGGAAGGTTTCTAAGAGATTAGATAAAGTAATAGGGTGATAAGAGTGTCATAAATTCTTTGGGATTTTTCTTCCTTGATGATGAAGTGCCTCTAGGACTCATTTGTCAGAAAATATGGGACCTTGGGTGAAGGGGATGTCTGGCACAATTATTCTACACATGTTGAGTGTAGATCCATCACACATGATGATGTGAAGAGTTATTGTGCAAGATCATGCATAGGTACCCTATACATTGATGCAATTATATGGTACCTACATTGAGGGCATTTGGTTATATTAGTATCCTTGTATTTATTCCCTTAAATTATAATATTGTCCTTAAAGTATTTTTCTTTAATAACTTTTCATCGATGTAAAAAAATAGTGTCAATAAAAGCCCCCCCCCCTCAGGATTGGATCATATCAAAAGAAGTGGTTCTGATCCTGAGTTAAATTGATTAAAAAGGCTTGTGGACTGTAGGGGTCATCCATGAAATCCTACAACATAGTTCATCTAGGTTGGTCATTCACATAATATGGGATTTCATGTGGCCTACACATATGGGATACCACGTCTATATGTATGACATCAGTTTTCAGTCGATGATCCTCATGCTTCTATATCTTCGGTTTATCCACACTAGTACTCCACACAGACCATCCACATAACATGATTTGAAAAATCACCATTTATTAATATAATATAGTCACCTACTTTTGTGATACATACTTCTATTTTGAGTGACCCACACAAGGCATCTCTGTAGAGGGACTAACACGATCTCACTTTCATAAGAACCCAATGTGAGCTCATGGCTTTTCCAAATTTCCAAATTTTGGCATTTTCTGAAATAAAGGTTTGTTTATAATTAAATTCATGGTGATTTATTATAATGGAAATGGCCACTAAGAAGTCTATAGTTTCATGTGAACAATATTGAAAGAAAATGAAGATGATGTTAAAATTTATAGAGCCTGACTACTATATTGTACATGATACTAATCCACTAGATCTATTGGGGAATCAGATGAGGTATCATTATGAGTACCCCAAGAGTAACTATTTTCATTTTTTTGGCTATGGTCATCTGAAAGAGGTCTTCATACATGAGTTGAATAATTACACTCGTATTTCCTAGTTCTGATACTAGATTAACTTCCCCACTATTAACGTTTCATGTGTGCATACATTTATTAATGTGGTGACATCATCCACGACATGTGTCAGAAATCACAACCAATGTTCTCTAGATTTCATACCACCCATGCATGAATTAACACCACACCACTACACATCTATCTTTCGTTATTCCAAGATAGACCAGTAGAATAATTGGACATAAGAATAGGATGTTCACTCAGGAGGGGGTGTAAGCCCCATGTGGATGTCAGTGTAATGCGTGTGATGGACTATTTCTGACTTTGAAACGAGTTGAAAAAAGTGGTTATCTATGAAGTTGTCTATCTGTATAGACATATGTATAAAATAAAAAAAAATACATTAATGATCTACTATTTTGATGGAGATAAGAAACAACCTCTATCCAACTGATTCATAGAGACATTGTTATCATCTTGTGGGATGTCCACATGATCTATGGTAATCTTATCCTTGGATATATGTATAATGAGATCATCCCACATATATAAACAAGATATGGAGGTAAAAGTACACCAATTATAGTGCATGAGTTATTGGAGATAACTCAGGACATTATGAAAGTTGACCCTCGACTGATGGGGGATATCAATTATAGAGCATTGAATATTGATTTCCTATATCCAAAGGGGAGAAACCCCACATGTAAATGTCCTACTGGGTGTCCCAAGATAGAGAATAAGATTTCTCTTGGTAAATTATGTCACACTATGGAAAAGGGGTAGTATGAAAAATTTGTGTACGATCCCAAGTCTATAATACCTGAAAAGACATGTCTTGCTGGGTTTTTTGTCATGTGACTAAGAATCTACCTGCTGCTTGTTCTTAATCCCAATGGTGGCTTGAGGCATGAGACATTATTAGTTGCAGTAAATATTGAGAAGGAGAATCACATAGGGAATAAAATACCTATCTTGTAAAAGTTCAACGATTCCGCCAACATATTCATTTATGGAAGGCCCCTTCTATAATTGACGGTCATTCTAGGTATTGAGGTGATGATTTGCAACACAATTTAGATCATATGCCAATTTTTTGGGCTGTAGATTCTGATGGGTTAGTTGAAACCATATGTTCAATAAATTTTTGGTATTAATCCCTTATATCTAAATCCTATTGAGACATTGATGAGGATAATCCTATTCAAGGATTTTAATTTCATCCCATACAAAGACCTGCATACTAAGAGATTTACTGATAACAGAGAAGCTAGAGATGAGGTAATATCACAAATGATTACCTTTACTGATTATGAGTTGGTGGCCCATATTTATGGTGGTATTATTTGTGATTCATATGCTCTATTTAGGTTAAAATAGTAGTTCATATACCTTTAAAAAACAAATTTATATCCTCCAGTGCGTGTCTGATTCTAAAAGAACCCCATGGTAACTAGAAAATTATAGATTATTGTAATGATGGAGATAAATCATGTGGTAATAAACCTACCTCAAGTGGGTGTGTCTATTGGATTAACCATGTAGTATTCAGAGGCTTGGAATACATCATATCCCCATGGAGTGCCAATAGAAGTTTTCCCCAGATTTGCGGCTTTAAAACTGACAATCAGGGAAAGTGAGGTAGAAAGACTCTCCCTCTATAGAATGTGTTTCATCTCCCCTAAAGGGTGGTTCATCCACTTTAGAGGGTGAGTTTGATAAGGTCACATGTTGCATAAAGGACCTCATGTAGATTTCAGTCCACTGTTTAGGGTGAAAAGGGATGTGATAGTTGAGGTTTGGATTAGGTAGTCTGGTCTCCATCCTTGAGAGGATATCCTAGATTTATTTTCCCATCCCTCATATGTGATGTAGAGATATGGGAGTCCAATGAAACCAAATTTCACTGAATCATTTTCAGTCCAGGCCAGGATGGCCTCTGAATACATGTGACTAGAGGTAGTCCAATTTTTACCTAGCATGTCATAGGATGCTGATGTTGTATGTACACTTCTTCATGATGGGATATGGATTCTAGGAATTTGAGATGCTCGAGAATCACCCAATATTTAGAATGAGGATAATCCACTATATTGAGGATATGTATTTGGGAACTATATTTTTTTTAAAGTGACAATCGATTCCTTACAATGATATTGGTGAATGATGTTTCAATATGTGGAGCTACTGAAGGGGTTAATCGCCCATCTTCTTAGGAATGGATTGAGTATGTTAATTTCGAGGATGTAAGTTTCCCATTTATTATTTCATCTTTTGTTATCTTTTCATTTTATTCTTAAAAATCTACTATTTCTAAGGGGATTTTCATCTTGATATGAAGTGGGCCATGGGGAATCAGATAAGACTTCATCATTGAAATATGGCCCAAATGGAACCCTAATAGAAACTGATGAGTCATCTCCAAAATCAATAGAGTTACCCCCGATCTATCAAAAAATGGAGGCTAATATAGAAATAGAATATCAACTTCCACCTCTAATACCTATTTTTTGGTGGATGGTTCTATCCTTCCACTTTCGCAAAATAAATAATCATGGAGAATTAAATAATTGGCTATGTGTATTGTCTGTGACGATAGGTGTCAGTGGTATTAGTTATTTGTGCATTATCCAGAGAAAATGTTTAGCCCTATCTATGGTTGTAAAATCTCCTTCCATTACTTCCCTCATTGGGATAGTAAATGAGCCTTTGAGACCTGATGAGGATGCTTCATACCATGCACTGATTCTTACTGGAAAATTCGATCCCTAAATAGTATAATTTTCGATGGTTAAGGGTACATTATCTGCTCCATTCACCACTCTTTATTTCTGTATATAGAGAGGAGGATTAATTTAATGTCAAAGATAAATTGTAAGGAATCAAATGATGACTTGTGACTTTTAATCCTTATGGTATTTTAGGGTCATCTCAAGCACTGGAGGACCCTATGATGACTGATTATTTCTCTTTATCTTTATATGAGGAAACAGTTTGGGGTATTAGGCTATCAGAATATGATTCTTTACTAAGTCCCAAGCCAAGTGTTTTTGGAACCTCAATGGGTGGGACTACTACAGGGTTGGATACAATAATATATTCCCGAGGAAATCGTGACATGACATTTGAATAAGTGCTCGAATATATTAATATTCCTTCCTCCTTAGAGGATTCTAAAGAATTTAATTTTTAATTGGGTGGAAATTGGCCTTTATTTTAACATATCTAATTCTGATAACAATTTTTTAAACCACTATTATTTGAATTATGAAGGTTCTGACTGTGGAAAATGTTGTTGCGATGATGCATGAACAAAATAACGATGTACATACCTCACCAATTACTGGGGGGAACCATTTCATGGGGATTATTATGTTGATTATATTCTTGAGCTTCTACTGATGAGCTATAGCAAGACTCATGAGTGTGAACCTGAACAAGAGGGTCTAGATCAAACTACTAAGGCCAGGATGGTTGGGGGGTGAATCCAACAAATACATTTGATCATTACTAGTTAGGCATTACCAACTACTTCATTCAATCAATATTTATACCTCTTATCATATTGTTGAGGCTAAAAATGAGTCTTATCCATTATCTGGTTCCATCAACTACAATAGACAGGTCTATGGGTGGAACCTCTGTGCCAACGAACCCAATAATAGTATACGAATTCCTTATTTTCTGGAAGGGAGTGGGTTATAGTGCCCAATTTAGTGCACTAATCCAAAAAATACATTCCTCCTGATAAAAGTGGATTAGATTCATATTTGGAGGCACATAATTCCCTTCACATAACATGGCATTAGGATTGGGGGAAATATAGAATAAAATCATAGAGATGCATTCTGAAGACCCACCTTCTCGATTCTAATGACTTTCATTCTTGTTTGGTATGATGGGATACATTAGATTTTATTATCGATCAATTCATGGGGCTATGAAAGAGATAACTAAAAATGGGAGTTAGAACATAGTCTACCAAAAAATCTTATAAATGAGAAAATTCTTTTCAAAAATGATGAACATTGATTGAAATTATACCATGTGGAGGCCAACCATGCCAATAATTTTGTGTAATTTAGAAAATAGATAAATGAGATGACTGTTCAAATATCAAGCATCCAGTGAGAAAAGAATGCCTCTTAGGGGGAGCTCATACAACATTACCATTCCCTTAGAGGATCCCAAATCAAAGGGTCAACATCTATTGTGACTGCAGATATGGAACATCAATTTGATGAGGATACCAAAGCTATTCATTGGGATGGGCTTTGACAGACTATTGATGAGGCCCTATAATCCATTCAAAAAATAAAGAGTTATGTTGATGGTATTTTGTAATGTGTGAAGGAGATACTACATTTTGGGAATGGTTGTCCTATAAATTTTCCTCATACATGAAAAGAATTTGTTTCTAATCATCTATGTATTCATCCATATTTCCTTATAACGTCATAACATGACGTTAAAGATCATTTTCATATAAATTCATCTTAGTGTTAGCTAGTCTTAACCACAATGATATGTATCTGGAGAGATTATAACTATTTCATAATAAATTGGACCCAGTGAGTATAATTTTAGTATTTCTAGGGACATGTGGAGAACACTATGAATGTTTCATCCAATGTTTTATTTCCTTAATATTTTTAAGTCTAATATAAGGAAGACTTAGTGGGAGATAATTGTATTTTTCAAATATTTACCTTTTCAAGTTTTTAGCCTCACAATTTTTTTCCTATTTCATTTCTCTACTCGTTCATTTTTTAAACAACAAGTGTGCACTTTTAACGAGTTGAGACTTGATTTTTTTTTGAAATTTTCCCTCTAAGGGGTTTCAGTTTAGTGAGCACTATGTTTCTTTTTGGGTTTAGTTTAATTTCATGCAAGGTAAACTAATGAGACTGGTGTTTTAGGTCAAATATAATTAATCATAAATTTTGAAATGATTAATCAAACATGGAATGTTGGCTAATAATGTTAACAAATTCATCAAATACCTGAAGGGGAATTTTGAGTCATGATTTGGTGGTTCTTGAATATAAAACATATATGAGAATATAGGAGGACTCTCATGGGGATGATATTACAACTAGTTGAAAAATCAGTTTTGTTAGATATTTAATGCAAATAAAACTGGGGTTTGTTATTTCATAGTCAAATAGTTGAATCATTTGGTTGATATGACTTGAATCTTTTTGGGTGAATTTTGTAACGAAAACTAGGGAATGATATTGTGTTGTAAGGAAATGGGGTTTTTAGGAATTATGAAATTCTTTTGATATTATATGGGGGAAATTTATCAAGATTATGACTTTTCAAGACTACAATCTGTGGGGTTTTTGTGTGAAATGTCTGAAAATGATGATAAAATCTTTATTGGCATTGACCATGAATGGGAAAACACTCCTATATGAATTTGGATTATAGAAAGGAGGAAACATTTTGTTAAATTACTAATGTATGGGAGAAGGGCCCTTTATAAAAATGGTTGAATCATCGTGTAATTTAATTTCTTTCAATTGGAAAATTGATCATGTAGTTTAAAATCTTAGAGTGAGGATGTTTATGTATAGTTTAATATCTTATGACTAGGACATTATGATTTGTTGTTTATTGTC
The DNA here is from genome assembly GCA_963277665.1 of Viscum album. Taxonomy (NCBI): domain Eukaryota; kingdom Viridiplantae; phylum Streptophyta; class Magnoliopsida; order Santalales; family Viscaceae; genus Viscum; species Viscum album. Next base: position 413,617,250 of record OY728130.1, read on the forward strand.
ATTCAATAAGGACACTATGGTATTCGGTTAAATTTATTACTATAAAGAAATTTGGGGATATAATTTAGGGTCATTATATTTGAAAAAAATATAAATAATTATCCCCATTCATGGTAATCTGTTATGAAATCTGCCTTCACATTTTGGAAAAAAAAGGGAAATATTGAACGTTGTTATCATGTGATTTAAAAATTCAATGGGTCACATGGGGAAAAGGGATTATAGTGATAGGGGATACATATATTATTAAATAAGTTAATGTTGGTTAAAAACCTATTTTTTGGATGAATTAGTAAAAAACCAATTGGGGCATGTTATAACATATTCAAATAGTGTAATCCTCTAGATGAAAGCTCCTAAAACATTGTTAGTGACCTATGAAATTTCAAATGGGTCATGTTACAACATATTTTGTAAAATGATTCATTAAGAATACTAACATTCAACTGCAAATTGTTGAAATAAATTTAAGGAGATTCGGATTTCCCCTGACAAAAATTTGATTTGTGGAAGGAATTTACTTGAAAATAGGTGGAACATTCCAAGTAAATAATACCCAACAATGTGGAAATGATTTCCAATTCCATTCTATCAAAAATTCAGGAAGTGTGGTGCCTGTAGTTTTAGTTCAAATGAATATAAATAGAAAATTATAGAAACAATAGGTGATATGTGGCCTACCAACCCAAGGCCATTTCAACATACATTAGACAATAGGAAATTGTAAAACAAGGCCTTGAGAGTTCTTATATCGGGAGAAAGGACACCAAAAAATATGTAAGGTATGTCCACTAACTAATTATAATCATGGAATTCAACATAATTACATCAAATATATTGAGTATAGAAGATAATTCCCTTGAAGGATAAGTTACCCAATATTGAAAAACCCATTTGGGGGTTGATAGTAAGAAAATAAAATTGGAATTCATTACTTAATTTTAAAATAGTGGCATCATCTAGGTAGAAGACCAATTTTTTAAATACTATGCATAGAAAACTAGGTTGTGTTACTTCATTTTCAGTAAAATTATTCCCGAGGTATTAGACACTCTATTGTCAGAAGCTAGATAAAGAGTATGAGTATTTGAAAGTGTCCAAGATTAGGAGTGTTACATGTGAAAGTGAAATATCTAAGAATAAAGGAATAATTTGGACCGATATTTTCCATAATCTGATATTCCCTTTCATAAATGAGGGGGACATAATATTATCCTTCATGGACCCCTGAACGAGGTAATCCAAATTAAGATCTCTTGTATAGATCATTTTAGATAAGAGATGTGAATTTTTTCACCCTACGGTCTGAAATAAGATGGGGCCAAGGTGTGACAACATATCTCACAAAAATGAGAGTCATTCCACACATAGTGCTTGAGGTAAAAAATTCATGCAGCTAAGATATTATCCATGCAGTTTGACATCTTCTGGTAATGATAAAGTTGACCTGATGTTATTGTGTCTATACTAAGGTATATGATCTGGGTGTCACTATGTATATTTTTGGAGAAAGAATCAAGACCCACATAGTTATCAAGGAATATTACACATATAGATTGAATTAATTTGTGTATGATGGGGTTTGTTTTGAATATGGTCTCACTCATGGTGTGAGAAAATAATATTGGAACTTCTTATATAGATTTGACTCATACATAAGATAGTGGGGGATTTTTCTATTTTAAATTGAGGCTTGGTCCAAGACTATAGATTTATATTTCACTACGTATCTCATTGGGATAGGAATCAATACATATGTAGTCCTCAAATAACCATGTAGTTTTAAGGCACAAAGGAAAGACATCTAGTGTGGATTTTAATGTCTTACTGTTAGGACCATGATAAATCCAATATAAAAATATATTCCATAATCATGTAGTTAGTTTCATTTACATAACCCCTAATAACATTTTATCAATTATTGATGTGATAAACATGGAGTAAAAATGGGTCCATCCACCACACAATGTCAAAGGAAATTTAAGGATGTGGAATTTCATGTATTATAGTTACTGGACCCGGATTTGAGATCCGTGACTCACTATGTATCTCATTATAATGAGAATCAAGCCGTACAGAGTTCTAAAATCCCATGATGTTTAAATTCACGCATTGAGGATAAATATGACTCAATTTAAAATGGGGTAAATTTTGATTCTAGGCCTAAGAATAGTTATCTAGGCATTACAATATATCTTATGATGGAAGGAATCATGCCACACATTGTTCTTGGAATGAATGTGTAGTTTCTTGTAATGAAACGAGGACATTATTCGTGTAGTTTAACATCTTGAGGTAAGAATGTGGGTCAACTAATATGGAATAGAATATTGTGTATAGACTAAGGGATGGGGCATGGTTATAACCACGTATATTGTTGGATTAATAATAAAGTGACATGTAGTTATTAGAAATTGTTCCCCACATCACTCTAGTTTTGAAAGAGGGAATATAAAGGGCATTTGATATTTTTTATAATGATCGGCAGACCTAATACACAATGTATTGGCATCACTATATAACTCAATAAATTGAGTATAACGACACACTATTTTCTTGAATAAATGTGTGGCGGGGTACTAACACCAAATATTGTGATCCTTTCAAACACATATCAAAATCATGCAATAATTTATATCAAGAAACAAGAATGTAAACCATATAGTTTCATGTCATATGGAAAAAACATATTTGGATAGTTTAAAATTACATGAATAATAAATTATTCTATTTAGCTTAATGTCTTACATCATGGACTATACAATTCAGTGTAGTTTAATTTCACACTATTATGAATATTGTATTTCCTTTTAAGGTCTTGTGACAAAGAATAATTACACAGTTTGACATGCTACACTTGAGATGAATTTCATGTGATTAAATTAAATATTTATTCAGAAACACCACATTGGTTGGGCTTATAATGAGATATAAATCTATTGAGATCATTTAATAATATCCATTAGAGTGGAACATATATGGAGTAAGGTTCCTCCCACATTGGCTCATATTTTGAAGGCTTCTTTGTTTTCTTCCTCAGAGTCCTAAGTATGAGTACCATTTCTCTAAAGAGTAATTAATAAAGGTGTACCATCTTATTAATATCTCGCGCTATCGTATTTATGTGATCCTTTATGTGATCTAGGGTATGAAATCATTTCTCATACTTTCAATCCAATTAATACAGTAATTTTTGGGATTTCTCATCCATGGATAGTCAGGCACATATGGAAATATTAAATGATGGAAAATAAAACATAATGGGAAGGAATTATTTTGTTCTGTATAATAGTGAATATGGGGAAACCCATGTAGAGGTATGGGTTTTAGTCTGTAATCCCATAAGGCATGAAAGATATTTTCATGACAGGAATTTTTATCTTTACCCATCATCTTCAAGAGTATGTTTGACATTGCCTTGTTGAGGCCATGTATCTATCCATTAGAGAATTCATGGAAGTGTGATGAATGGTTGAATTTTATATTATACTAATATCATAGCTTATCCACCTTATAATAATAGAATTTTGTTCCATTTTACCTCAATATTTAATGGGAACACTAATTCTATTAATCATGTTGGTTTTCCTGAAGCTGATAATTCATTTGGCATCGAATTCATTGAGGTGTATTTTCTCATACTATTTGGAGAATATGTTGGTAGTAGTTAAAATTTAGTAGAACTATTGGGCCATAGATATAGTTTATGGTCCCAAAATATCCATTCCTTATATGGAAAATGTCCAGGACTATTTTTTTATGTTGAATGTTTAGGGGTTGATGGATGAAGTTGGCATGAACAAGAAATGAATAAAATTTCATGATGAATTCTATGAAATACGATGTCATAAAGGTCCATGAGTATCCAAGACTTGGAATTTTGTCATAAATCCAATATCCTGATAGATGGTAACCCTAGAATCCCAGGTGTACTTATTTTATAATGGTCACATTATCTTCTTCATCAAAAAAATCATATAAGGACCCCATCCAAGCATCATTTGTAGAGGAATATTGGGTGATTTTGGCCAACATAGATAGTGGAGTTCACTACTAACCTCTAGATTTAATATTTATTTGTTATGTATCATGGAATTACTCTATTATAGAGTTATTCTTTTATGTGAATCATCCTTCTAGTGGTATGACCATATAGTTCATCAATAAAGAAGATTTCATTAATCTTTTTTGTTCTGACCTGAACCAAAGGTAAGGCAATTAAACGATTGGAAATGTTGATGAATGTTTTGTAATAGTTTGATCTACCAAAGATGTAGCATAATTATATAATGAATCTTCTTGAAAATTCTAGGATCACGGTACATGTGTCAATGTTGGTTTTGAGGGGAATTCATCCATCAAACCTCAAATATAGTCATGTAGGGGGATTTTATCTTCCTTTCAAAAGGATTAATCCTCATTGATCTATTTTATTACCATACCAAAATAACCTTTCACCTCTAGATGGTCCACTAGTATTTGGAGCACCAGTTCCAGGAATATAATGGGGGCCTAATATTCTACCTCATTATTTGTAAAACCTTTTGATTGCATGAAATAGTAAGGTATATCTTCCTTTGATGGGAAATAAGCATGATCCCTAAGATAACTTTGTTGAGATTATGGTCATCCATTATATTCCATTTTTGGAACCTATATCCACAATAATAATACATATCCCGTGTTTAATTTACATTTTGAATAGAATATGTATCTTTATCCAGTAGTTTAGTATTCAATGACATTGTTTCTACAGACATGCATTCTTCAAGAGAATCTGCCAAAGCATGGTCGTTCATTGCTTTCTAAGGCCTTAATTTTACATAAAATTGCTACTGATAACCACTCACCATTCCAAATTTACATTCAATAAATGAAGGATGAGGATATATATTATTGGTATTTTATTAGAGGCCAAGTCGACCCCTTGACGCTGCATGTAGTGTCTTAGTTTTTGAAGTATAAATATTAATGTAAGGTATCACTTTTCTATATCTAAATAATGACTCTCAACATCATTCATGGTTTTCCTGAGATAATTTAAGATGTTTTCATTCCTAGAGACTTTTTTGAAGAAGACACCAAGTTCTCTCTATAGATTTATCACACATAGAATTAGTGGATTTCCCTCAATGGTTGGAATTATTAATTGTGGGATTAACCTATATTTTTGTGGCTATCAAATACCTCTAGAAAGTCATTATTACACTGATATGCATCCCCTTTCTTCATAAATTTGGTGAGAGGAATACAATTTCCTTCGAGGTTGGATATAATGTGCTAGATATAGGCTAAATCTCCTTCAAGTCCCCTCAAACCTTTGTGGTTTTGAAGAGGTTGCATCCTAAGGATATCCATTTTATTCTTAGGGTCAACTACAACGTACTGATGAAATAATATGATGCAGAGAAAATTTAATGAGGATACCCTAAAAGTTAATTTTAAGGGGTCAATTTTCCAGTTATGCCATTGTAGGTTTCATTGGATGCTCAGAAGATCACCCATATGGTTATAATGATGTCATGAATTAACCAATAGTTCATAAATTTATCATTCAATGAAATTATATAGGAAGGGTTTGATGAACTAATGTATGGAATATTATTTTTTGGAACTGTTGTTCTTCATTCCAAAGGTAATTACATTATAACAGAATACTCTATGGGGGCCCTGAATGTGGTGTATTCTTCATCTTCTAGGTCCATAAAATTTTTATAGTACCCTAAATAGCTATATATTAAGGAGAGGTCTTGATATCATGAAACTACATCAATATATAGTTTTATGATTAAAATCAGTAATTCATCTGTTGTAAAATGTTAATTGATATATTAGAGGCTAATGAAGACCCTGATTTGCTAATTTTCTTCATTATTGGCATGATATTGGCTAGATATTAGGGACAATGGACTTCCAGAATGAAGTTATCTATGATTATTTCTCCAATTATGCCACCATTTTCGATGTTTGACTCGGGTGTATCATTCAGGAATCTTGTTTGTATCCTCCATGGTCTTTTGGAAATCCCATGTTGTGGGTGGACACCTTATAATACTGGTATAGAATCTCTGTGTAATTTTAGGGGAACATTTCCCTCAATTGCTTCCAAAAGGAGGTATACACATCATATTATTCAGAAGTCACAACTTTACTGATCAAAGTGGGCCACAGATCTTCTTCTATGCCCATATTTATCTCAACGAGCTCATCAAAAGTGGTAGAGACATCTTCCTCAAACGTTGGAGGGGCATCCCTATGGTCTTTATCCTCTTCTTATCCCTCAAGATTTTTCCCTTCCTCCACATACTAGGAACCAGGTGATGAATGATGTTTTTCAATGTTAGGTAAGGAGTAAATATTTTTACAATGAGAAGTTGAGGAAACTACATATAGTTTAATAGATGTTGTAGTTCCTTTTTTGATTCTTTAAACGGGAGATGAGGGACTGAGAAAATAAATCTTCGTTTTCTCTCATTATCCTAAAACATTATTCCAGTATAGATGACAGAATAGGTTTTTGTTGAAGATCAGGGGATGAATTAATATGTTTTAATCTAGGCTTTAATTTTTTATCAAATAGTTGAAAATTATCTAGGGTTTTCAAACTCAGTTTTCATTAATTCAATTACATAAGTTACAAAATTTTTACTCTACTTTGTACTCACCCTTTCAATTTTATTGACTGCAGTAAAATATTGTACACTAGGCTACATTGAATGATTATATATGATCATTTCCAAACCATTTAGTTCATTTAATCAGGTTAAACCTTTAGTGATGGACTGTTTCTATTCCCTCTCCTACAATCCCACTTCAATATACTATGATACAAAGGATTTGAAAGAGGATTTTCTCCATAAAATGACCCCATTTTACCATCGGTACAATATTTGATTCATTGGTGGCATGAAAATGGTATATCCAAAAGATGAATTATTCAAGGTCATCCTGTCATAATGTTGAAGGTTGTATCCAACCTAAACTCCATTAATTCCAAGTCAGACATGAAATCCCCAAACTAAGTTCTATGTTTGACTTCACCAAGTGTATTTTGCTCATTTTTCAATAACATAGTATCATTGAACCGGAGGGTTATTTGTGAGATTCATTGAAACCCTATTGATGATGGGTTTAGATCAGAATGATGATGACTCATTAGGTATTATTTATGTATCCTTGTTAGATATCAATGTTATTTACCCTACCAGATATATACATGGGTCTAATATGTTCATGTATAAAAACATCCTCAGCCTAGTCTATGAAATATACGATCTTCTATAATTCCTTACTATTATTCAATAAATGATATACTTCATTATCAAAAACATTGACTACAAATTCATTGGTTCTTAACAAGGCCTCATTGGGTTCTTCTCGAAGGTCCATTTGATAGGATCAATGAATCTATGAATCACAACACAATTAGCACCATGGTTAGTTGCTTTAAATATTATACTTATTTTAAAAAAAATTCACTTCCCATTATAAGGATTCTATTTTACTAATTCATTAGGAAATGTAGTATTTGATTTGATGGATAGGTTATTAGAACAACAGTTGAAGGTGGTTCTGCTATTGGTGGGTTAGGTCTGCTAAGTTTACATACAAAACGAGGAAGATTAAGTTATGATGAAACATTTATTTGACCTTATAAGATAATAATTTCAAGGAAGAATATATCACATTTGGGTGAAGTTCCTTTATCCAGATGATCTCTCTCGAGAGCTCTCCCACATGTTTTGGCCATGTAGACAATTTGATTTCGGATGTGATTAGAGTAGTGACTCCTTGCATGACCACATCTTTCCATGTATCCACGACTCAGCTGGTCTCCTCCCCTTTTTCACCAATCAATTATAGTGAATTTGGGTTCATAATCACACTCATCATCTGATAAAAGATCTATTAAGTAAATAACATTAATGGAACTGAATATTAACGCCTTATCTTATGGGGAATTCTTTTGGTGGGTCGACCCATGTTTGACCATTTGGAGGGGAGGTGCCTATGATTTCAGAACTATAGGAATAAAGTATTATAAATTCAAATCCAAAATTGACCTTCTAAAAGACTCATATTTTTGTATTTTATTCTTTCTATTCCAAGTATTTCATTTTTTGGTAGAGTAGATTTCATAGGAATAATACTCCTTTAGAGTTAGCTATGTTTCTGAAGAAGTGATGAGGTGCATAGTCAGCTGTTGCATTTTGATCATAGGATAACATGTGTTTAATTGATCATTTTACTTACCATACTGTAATTTAACTACTACATAACCATGCTATTATATTGTTTCCATTCATTTTCTACCTTTTCATTAGTGTAAGAAACACATGAAACTTGTATAAATGGACTGACCAACTTCACAATCCTAGATTCCACTATCTCTTAAAGGGTGTCATTAAAAACAAAACATTAATGGATATTGTGCCCCAATTCTTAATGGAATGGGAAATTATTTTAGAGATATTGTTCACCATCTTATTAGTGATTATTATAATTTGGAAATAGGATCATGTTATTATCCAGTTCTGAGATAAAGTAGATAGAGACCTGTTTATTTTAGACAGAATAAACCTTTTTTATCTCTTTAAATTATATTTTTCCGCTGGACTCTTTAATTATTTTGATGACGCGTGAACTATTGAGGATGCTCAGTTGGATGATCAGTGTGATATAATGAAGTCTTTAGAGTGGGAGTTAGTATAGGGCCTTTCCTAAGAGTTACTATGGTGGCCTCTTCTTTTCCAATTTTCTTTTCTTGATATAATAAGATTACTCGATACATAGATTTAGTCTATGGGAAGGAGTATTCCACTCTTTGAGAAATTATGGAAAGGTACCAAAAACCCACCTGAGTATTTTATAGTAATGAGTGGATTTGGTAATATATCCCGATGATTTTCTATAAAGATTAGAAATGATTATTTTTAATGGTAATGGTTATGTAGTCCTAAAAGATATATGTATAATATCATTTTAGAGGAATATTCAGAACATTACAAAAATAAATGCCTAAGGAACGTTATAGTTAAGTGTCTTTAGATGCTTAGAAACATAATTTTATAACATATTGAATGATATTCAATATATACCTTAAAGATCATCCCCTTTAGTACACCTAGTAAAATACATTATACATCAGCTGGGGAAAGAAAATATAAGAGAGGAGTGAGCACAAATGTTCAGTAAAGGATAATAATAGAGATACATAATAATATATTTAACATAAGGGTATCTGAATACGATCATTATATTTGAATATCATATCCTACATATCAAAGATCATAATAATTAGACATTTCATAAATATTTGAAGTTCATAAGACATGAATCATAAGTTTGATAAAACATCATGAATAAAACGTAAACCATAATCCCATGAAATATTTGTGTGTAACCATTTTAACTATATAAATCCATTTCATGTGTCAATGTTAACTACTAAGACCATCAACATAGTAGATTAAGACACATTTATCTCCCCTTTTTGGATCAAGACACACCTATTTTTAATAGTGAATCAGGACACACCTATTTCCCATTTTAGATCTGCACACAACATTTTCCCATTTTTGATCAACCCTATCAAATTATTTCCCATCATTATCCCATGACATATAAATAAATTCTCAATTCATTGAAGTGATATATAGGTCCCACTATTCACATAATAAAATAATACATATGTTTTCCATAATATTATAAAACATTCATCATATAATGACCCATAATAAGAGATGGGTTTCCTAAACATTATAACATAACCCATGAAATAAAATGGGTATCACAACTATGTCAACATATCATAAGCTATCGAAAACATATAGGATTGATAATGAATTCATCAAAAGTATAACCCAGGAAAATAATATGTTTCATAAGAATATAAACCATGGAAGAGAAATGAGTTCCATAAACATCATGCCATAAAAAAATAAACCATTTTGAGAAAGAATATGAATGGTACCCTTGGATCATATCCCTAGTATATCATAAATTTTAGAAATTGATAAAATTATATATAGAAAAGGTGATTTAAATATCACATGGAATATTTCTAAAAAATAATATTTCATTGAGAATAACTTTTTAAAACTTGATACATTTTCAAAATCAATTTCATTGAAAATCAATTCGAAAAAAATATTGTAAGATTATAATAACCTATAAATCATTTTTTGAGGAAAATAATCATTCTAATTTCAAGAATTATTTTTAGAAAATAAATCCTTTTGAAAACCTTTTTCTTTGAAAATAACCTTGAAAAATTATAAAGTAATCTTGAAAACATTTCACATGAAGACATATAAAATAATATTGAAAACATTTTGAAGACCATTTTTTTGAAAAATTATGAGGGAATATTGAAAACATATTGAAAACGTTTTTCCGTAAATACTTATAATAGATGCTTGAAAAAAATTTCAATCCCTTTTTAAACATAATAAATTTTCTTAAAATGTTTTCTTTAAAAATACATTTCAAAATATTTATAGGATGATTTGAAAATCATTAAATATGATTCTTAACCATAAACCATTTTGAAAATAAAATCATTGAAAAAAAATTAAAAATCAATAAAGGTGAAGGATATCATAGAAAAATAATTTCATGAAAAAATTAATATTTTAATCATTCATGGAAGCTTCAAGTAAATTACGATCAACTAAATGGATAAATCTTGTCATGAAGAACATTCCTTTATCACCATAAAAATATTTGAAAAGTACCTCTATAGGAAAATGACATAAAGATTCAATTTAAACCCTTTTTTATTATATTTATAAAGCATGGGTAAAAATATATTTTACATGTCATTGTAAAATATTTTTGAAAATTTATTTATAAAACATGGTTTTGAGAATAAAACAAATTTCTTACCAAAGAGAGAAATAAAATTGAATTTTCTTAAAAATAGTATCTCAATTATCATAAGTACCAATGATTGAAAATATGGTACCATTACATGGAGAAATCATGGATAAAAATAGGTTAAGAAAATTCATGAGATTTCTTGAGATATAGATCATAATATCTAATCAATCAAATATTAATCATAATTAATCTTGACAAACTATGAGATAATAGAAATAAACCATTGCAAATTTGGTAATATTGAATCATAATACTATGTAAATAATAACATTAAATGAAGAATAAAAATCCAGAAAACTATAGTATTAATTATATAACAATTCATAGGGAATTATACATAGCTCAATGAAAAATATAGGTCTATAACATGGCATGTTTCTCATTGAAGGAAAATTGTTACAAAATTACTTTATCAATTTGGTAACATTTGAAAAACAAATAGGATGAAAGAAATATCATAAAAGGGATATGTAAATATAGGAAACACTAATTATAAGAATAATTTAATACATTTTTGTGTAGTATATACACTAAAAATAAATAAAAACGTGGTGAATAAGTAATAAGTCCCACAAAAATAAAAGGAAGACTACAAATTCCTTTACTACTTCTGTAACATTTTAACAATGATCCCTATGAAATAATAACATCCATTAAAAATTTTAATATCATAAAATAAATTAAATTCCTTAAAAAAACAATAAGTCATTATATATACCACACAATGATAAAAAGTGGTGAACAAATCATATATCTCATAAAAATAAATGTAAGACAAGCAAACCTTTACCTTAAGTCTTGACATTATTCATACTTGTTAAAACCTCCTTATAATTTGTATATGTTTATTATATATCTACCATAGAACCATATTCATATTTATGATAATATATATTATTTTAGTATGAATTTATATTACTTATTTATTAACAAATTAATATTAATGTTACATTTCAGGTAATATCAACTTTGTTTTTCATATATGTATGGACATGTTATTATTGATCCTCTAACAAAGATAATTTTTTAGTTATTTATATAATATAAAACATTATGTAAATATCATAAATATTTATTATATAAATATTTATAATAATCTATAAAAAATATATATTTTAAATGGAATACATCATTCGTGGAGACGATAAGTAGTACATATACATGAATGTTGTTTTGATTTTATCATCATATTGGAAATAATGAAAGTAAATGAATTATATAAATATACATATATTATAAATAAAGTCGAATTACTATTTTAAATATATCATATATTTTTCTATACTCATACTTAATACATTCCAAGTAATGTGTGGATGAATTGCATCGCTTTGAGGAGGTGGTAGTCCACACGTCCACAAACGAAGTTATATTTTTTGACAAAAAACAGAAAGCTTGGTGGTATGTTTTATATAATAATTAAAAAATATAAAGAAAATTAAATATAATATTTATCAAATAATAATATTATTTAAATCAAAATTCATTACTTTGAGAGGTGGTAAAGGAAAAACAAATGACATCATTTCGCAAGGAAAGTGTTCGTTGTACACACGAATAGTATGTTCGTTACCCATTTGAAGGAAGTGTGAGTAGGGGTAGAAAAAACATAGAATAATAAAATATAAGTAAATTTTGGATAATGATGTTATTATATAATAATTTAATAATAATAATTTAGTTGGTGGAGAATGAAAAAAAAACTAAAGAGCTTGTGGTTGGATGTTACTTCTTCTTTGGGTGATTCATTTTGGGTTGCACCCAATGACCGACTTGTTTTTATTTTTTACCAAAGGATAAGGTTAGACTAGGGAACATAGTAACCTATTTTGGCTGGGTTTTTATGTTCCAATGTGTCTTGAGATCTGTGAAGATGTGGGGTGGGGGTGATTTCCCTTTATTAGATGAGGGGTAGCATTATTATAAATATTAAAAGGTAAACACAATTGTGGGGTCTCTGTTACATCATGCGCCTCCAATAATTGAACTTTTTCATGAAAATTTATGATATAGTATAAATTTGGATAGAAAAAAGCTTTCAGACATATTTATAGGTTATTTGGAACCTTAATTTAATTTTAACCACTAAGTAAAATTATTTTGACCTTAATCACAATAATTAATCATAATTACATTCAATAATATTTTTGGTAAATAAAATTTATTTACATTAATATATATTATAAATTATTAATATTCAAAATATAGAATCCCTTTTTCCTAAATATAAATATATAAATTTTAGAAATTTATTTCAATTTAATATTCGAGACATTTTGTGAAACGAGGTTTTAAAGCGATATGTCCCGAATCTTTGAAATGTTTTTATATCCAATTAAAATGTTAAATTTTTGAAATGATTGAATTTTGATTAATTTATTTATAATTTTTCTTATAATAAATTAAAAGTAGATTAATATATAATTTAACTATATAAATAAATTCAATGAAATAGTAGTTTTGAATTAAAATTCATTCTTTTTCACAATTCATCAAAAAATGAAACTTTTCAAAAACAAAATACTAAAAAATAACCTAAAGAAAATTTTTATATTATTTTTTCAATAATAAATATTATTTTCAAGAATATTAATTATAAAAGTGTCAAATAATATATCTAAAATGGGTTTTCCATTATAAGGCAGTAAAATTTCATTTTATACAAATACATTTTATATATATAAAATCGAATGTATTATTATATTATAACTATCACATATATTTAATGAGTAGAAAGGTAATTTATTTAAAATATAATATATATATATTATTTAAATGATTCATCAAAAGTGGGTTTTTTTAATTTATTAACATAAGACTACATTTGTACATAGAAAAATAGTTTTCTTAAAATGTAATTTCTTTACTTTAAAATATTCCATGCATTAGTATATAAATAACTGAAAATCAAAATAATAATTTTATATACATGTGTAAATAATATTTCAACAATTTATCTAATCATATTTATTACTTCCATTACAATGGCTATGTGGTAAATATAATAATATTTTAATAAAAAATTAAAATTAAAATATCATTATGTAAAACTAATCCATGAGTGTAATGCAATCTATTGATGACACTAGACATTTTTTAACACAAACTAAACTTAGTGTAATGTGTACCAAAAGTTAGTATATTTTTTTGGGTATAAAAAGATAAACTTGGTGTTTCATATAATGTAAAACCAACATAGTGATTCTATATAAAAAAAATCTATATTCAGTGTTGTGTGAAATAAAAAAATATCAAAAATATTAAATAAAATTGAATAAAATTTCAAAAAATCAGGGGGTGTCACATTCTACCCCCTTAAAATGAATTTACCCCTCAAAATTAATCTGGGTTATCAAGGGTTTAATACATTAAAGTACCTTTCTTTGAAACTCACATTGTAGAAATGAATTCCAAAACTTCATTTAAAAAGTTAAAGTTATAATCATAACTGTGACAGAAAGTAGCTCATAACTAGGTTCCACATAAGATAAAATTGGTCTGGAGTTAAGATTATTCCTTGAGGAAAATATAATTAATTATTGATATTGATAATGGTCAATGATCACCGGTATGTGAATGATGAATAGGAAGTGAGGGCCTCAAAACCATAAATCTATAATGATTTATAAGACAATCAGTTTAACCGAAATGAATTTATTTTGGTAAATCCTTTTCAATATCATTTTCCTTGAGTTGAGGAATTATTTTACAATATAATAATATCATGAAATATACTTAATTGATTTTATTCCTTTTTATATGCACAATTTCACTCATTGGTTATGCCTTTCTCGATTTCCATTTCCTCTCTTCCTCTTAGAAATGAAAGTGGATTTTTCATCAATGAAGTATTAATACGTCATGAAGTATAATGATAAGTCATTCATTATATCATTAGTCTTAATTATAAAAAATGTGGAGTATAAGTTATCCAATATTCCGAAATCATATATTGATAGATAATAATTTAATATCCAAAACCCCATGTGATGATTAACTTAAACCATTCCATAAATGGTCCACCTTGTAACCTATACTAAAGATGAAAATACCAAACCTTATAAATAATTTCACTAAATTTATCAATAATATTTTATCATTGATCCCTCATATATCATAAATTATCTCTTATTTATCAAAAACTAATCATGTGAATACATTCATCATACATTCTCTTATAACATGGAAATAACTTGAAATAAAATAAATATATATTTATATCATTCATATTTCCTTATTCCATAGTTCATGGGATATATTCCACAAGTCCGAAAGTTATAAACATCATCAGTGATAGCATATGCCACTTTGTTAAAAAACTATTTAATCATTTCCAATGTAAATAGTACCTTCTAGTTTTTATATTAATATCCAAAATATCTTTATCCGAACAATATTATTTCAAAATCATGAAAACATTATTGGTTTCCTTACCTAAATGAAATTATCACTTTTCAATCAAAAGTGTTTTCTAATTACTTAGCACATTTTGACCTATACATTTAAATCCTTAATGAAAAAATAATACAAAATATAGTTAACTATTTATCGATTCATATAACATAATAATTTCATTACAAAAAAATACACTTAAATCATACATATTTATTCTTAAACCATTACTCGTGATTTATAGTATTATTCCTTTATACCCATTTCATAGAATAAAAAATATGAATCCCATCTTTAGGTTTATTAACCATAGTCTAATCATTATTCTAATGATTAATGTAAACAATACTGTTAGAACAACTCATAGCTTTCACAAGTAGATTGAGGTTTCTTTATCATTAGTAGTAAAAACAATACTCATACCATCATATTGAGTCTCTTCATGATATTTACACATAGGAAATAGATTCGGGTAATCCATGAAAATTCCACATATGAAATATTCAATGTTAATATAGTCTTTTCTAGTTTTATCCATTGAATAAAACTAGAAAGCATAGGGTGAGAAAGACTTATCATTACAGAAAACCTCATAATAATGAAAAATTAATTATAGGGTTCCTAAGTTGTGAAACCTACTTTTAATTATATGACACCTTAGGATCATCATTATAAATATCCCTAGAAATATCCTTAGAAATATCCCTAGGGGTCACTAAATTTTTCTCACCCTCATTTCAAAAATTTCACTAAACATCTCATTTGATACCAACTGTAAGAACCCAAGGCTAACATGCATGAATAGTATATCATTTTTGATGAATATTCTACAAATTACAAAAATATATTCCCAAGGACCATAATAGTGTGGTGTATTTGGAAACATGGAAACATAGTCTTCTGATACGGTCAAAGATCATCGATGGCTCACATAAATATCTTTCTCATTAGCAATCTTACTTAAAAGAATTATTTATAACATGGGGAATGAAAATATAATAAATGGGTCATCTCAAATTCATAGTAATGGCTAGTATGGAAGATATAAACGAATTACATGAAAATAGTGGTATGAGAACATGATCATAACATTTAAATATGAAAGATAATTATCATGAGATATGGAATAAATATTATTAATTCATAATACATGAATCATAAGGGTGATAAAATATTATAAATCAACCATAAAATATAAGATCATGTAATATATATGTGGAACCGTTATAATTATAGATAAAAATTTCATGTGTTAAGGAAAACTATGAAGACCATAAACGTAGTAGATCAGGACACACCTTTTTCCTCTTTTGAATTAGGACACTGCAGTTTCGCATAGTAGATTAGGGCACACATATTTACAATTTTTTATCAAAGTTGCCGACTTGTTTCCAATAATTATCCCATGTGATATAATGGTTTACCCAATGCACTAGAGGAAGATATAGGCCCCACCCATCACATTGTAAAATTATACATATGTGTGGCATAAAATAATGAAACATTCATCAAATCATTACCCATAAAAATAAATTGGTTTCATAAACATTTTAACCTAATACATGAAATGAAATGGGTATCATAAACACGTCATCATATCATAATATATTGAAAAGAGACAGGTTTCATAATCATTCCATAAAATTATAACTTGTGAAAATAAGAGGGTTTCATAATCATATAAACTATGGAATATAAATGTCTGTCATACACATCATGCCATAAAAACATAAACCATTTCGAGGAAAAATATAAATAATAATTTTGGATTATAACCCCAGTAAATCATAAACTATATCAAAGGATGATTCCTTAGATGGATAAGGATTTTTAAATATCACTTGAAACTTTTATAATGGAAAATATTTTTTAATTGAGACTCACATTTTAAAACATTAAACATTTTCAATAACCATTTCATTGAAAACTACTTTGTAAAATAAACTTATAATGGATGTTTTAAAAACAAGTAAAACATTTCATGAGTAAAATATTCTTTCATCTTCGAAAAATACTATTTAAAACAAAAAGCCTTTTGGAAACCATTTTCCTTTATAAAAAACATGAAAACATATAATATCATATTGAAAAATTATTGAAAACATTTTTCCATGAAAATATTTTAAAATAAGTTTAACAACCATTTGAAAACTTTTTTCTTTGAAAACTTATAAAGGAAGCATGAAAAAATTATGAAATCCTTTTTCTTAGTAAACTTTTATAATAATTTTGTAATAATTTTGTAAACTTTTTTAAATATAATATTATTCTAAGAGCCATTTTCTTTAAAAATAACATTAAAATCATTAAAATATTATTTTAAATTCATTTTGAACAGTTATAGAATGTAAAATATTTTTTACACATTTTTCTTTGAAAAAAACTATAAAAATATGATAGTCCAAGATAAGAGAGAAAAAAATTAATTAAAAAATCAATATTTTTAACTTTAAATTATGATTAAAATAAATGAAGGTCATGATGGAAGATAAATCCACACATGTCGACCATTCCTTTAGCACAGTAAAAAGATTAGCAAAGTTAGTTGGTCAGAAAATGATAAGAAAAGTCCTTTTAAAAACATTTAATTAATAATTTATGAAATTATTAAAAATTAATTTTACACATCATAGAAAATAATTTTTTAAAATAATTTTTTTTAAATGGTTTCGTGAATAAAACAAATTTCTGACCGAAGATAGAAATAAAGTCAATTTTTTTTAAAAACACAGTTTTAATTATCTTAAGTAATAATGAGTGTAAAAATGGTACTAATTATTGTAAATATAATGGATAAACAATGGATAATAAATTTCAAGGTAGTTATTGATATATGGATCATAATAGTTTATCAATTGAAGCATAATCATAAACAATCTCGATAGATGAATAGATTATAGAAATAAATTGTTACCACTTTAGAAACATTGAATCATAATACAATGGAAAGAATAGAAATAAATGATGATTAAAATATCACTAAAATAATTATATTCATGAAATAATATGTAAAAGGTTAATTTATACCACTCATATAAAAATATAGGTGCATAACATTACATGTGTCTCAATGAAGGAGAATTGAAACAAATTTACATTATTAATTTGGAAAATTTCCAACCAAGAAACCGGTGATAGAAATATCATAAAAGGTATATTTAAATGACAATAAATTTAATTATTTTAATAATATAATATTTCTATGGGAATTATATAAACCATTCAAATGAAATTAGTGGTGAATAAGGAATATGTCTCGTTGAAATAAATGTGAGACTTGAAATTTCCTTAAAACATGAGTAACTTTTGAATCGTGATCCCCATGAAATAATATAATAAATTGAAACTTTTAATATAAAAAAAATTAAGTTCATGATATAACAATTCCTAGGAATATATATACCCCAGATAAAAAATAATAAGTGATGAATAAAGAATGTATCTCACGGAAATTAAAGTGAGAAGAGAAAACCCTTACTTTATGTCTTGACTTTCTTCGTACGCCTTCAAACCATATAAATAAAAATTAAAAGTTTATTATACATTTAACACAAAACCGTATACTAATATATCATACCACAAATGAATTTATTATGAATTTAAATTACCCATTTGCGAAATAATTCATGTTAATGGTATGTTTTGTATAATATCTGATGTGTTTTTCGCATATGTTTTAACATGTTTTATTGACCCTTTAACAAAGATCATTATTTACTTATTTATAGAATGTAAAACATTATTTAAATATCTTATATATTTTTTATATAAATATTTATAATAATATATAAAATATAGATAGTTCAAATGGAATTCACCATTAATGGAGACGGTAGGTCGTACGTAAAATTGAATGTTATTTCACTTTTTATCAACATATTTGAAAGAAAAAATTAAATAAAAAATAAGTATATATATATATTATAATTCCAGTATAATTATTATTTCATATATTTCATATACATTAACTAAATCCAGTTAAAATTAACTCCATTTAAATTATGATTGAATCACATCCATTGGAGGAGGCGTTAGTCGACACTTCCACAAACAATGTTATCATTTTTACATAAATGAGAAAGAATGAGGTTTTATTTTATATAATAAGAATAAAATCATAAAATGATAATAAATATAAAATATATCAAATAAAAATATTGTGAATATAATAAATAAAAAAATGAGAGGCGGTAAAGGAAAAAATGAACAACACTATTTTGTGAAATACCTTCATGGTTCGTGTGGACATGTCACTGCCCTGGAAGCAGAACTGATGGGCATTATTAGGTCACTCCACCTTTCAAGACAAAAAATTTGAATGATATCTGGTACCATTATGACTCCACTACCATTTTCAAGATATTAGAATGGGATAAATTCAACCTCTCATGTAATCTAACAGTGAAGTGGGATAATAGTCTTAATATGATTGAATAAATTAATTACATAATCACAGAAATATTTTGTGAAGATAATCAACTTTCCATTGGTCTTTTAAATAAAGGTGTGTCTGAAGTGGGATTCATTTACTCTATCATTATTCCTTGTGATATTATTTTCATCTGTCAATGTTACAAGTGTAAGATTACTATCTTCATACTCATGTAATATTTATTTGTTTTTAAATAATGATCCAGTGAGGTCAATTTTATCCTTATTTATTTTATGTTTAACATGGTTTTGTATACCACATGTGATGATTATCAGATGAATCATATGAGGATCATGAGATGTGTTAGCTGAGAATCCTATGTTTCCTTATTTAACGAACCTATGATTCCCTAAGAGATATATACTTGATGATGTTAAGTAAATCTTTTTTAATAGTTCTGAACTAAAAATCTATTATTTGTTAACATATGTGATTATCATAAGATACACTCATTTATTAACATGAACCAGATTAAAAAACGTTTAGATTCCCAAAATGCATAAAATAATCATATCCTTTAACAAATGGTGTCTTCCCAACCAAGGTAAAAGGTAATGTAATTATCAGATGTCCACAAGAAGATGGAATTGGTAATGAATTTCAACTAAATATGTTTAATCTATTAGGGAGGCTGATACAAAGAAACAAAATCCTTAGAGGCATGTTTCGATATCCCACAGTATCGTTCCGACCAATGTTATATCTTCATATCCTCAATGCTGATAGATAGAATACATTTGGAAATATGGAATGTAAGCCCGTAATAGTGATCATCCATGATGAAATCCAATGCAGTAGTCCCAATAGAAGGCAGTGTAAAAACAATTTTTATACCCAATATAAATAGATAATCCTGGACCAATTTGAGGATGAATGACATTAGGATTGACCATGAAAAAAGGTCAATATGGTGAAATGTTTTTGTTTCAACCTTATAAATGTACTTATAGTTCAATTATAATAAAATTATATAATTAAATACACCTAATATTACAGTAATAGTGAGTCCACCATGACTAATAAGCACATTGTGTGGATAATAATTCATCAGGACACTGAAACCCATATTCACCCACAAAATAAAATCTAACACTTCAACTCCCATGTGATGATAACCACATCTCCCATGGCTATGGGGAGGCCTCACACCCTTTCCCTATTGATGATAATACAATAGAGGTTCATTAAAGACCTCATTACCCACTATGAGAAAGAATGAATCATCCTAGAAAGAAAAACGGCTCGGTATAATCTAGAATCCATTATTCGACACCAATGAATGCAGAAGAAGATGTCTTATTAGAGGGAAGAAACCATGTTTTACCACATCTAACTTATTTGGAAGGATTTTCCTAGATCATGTCCCTCCCAATATCTATTACACTGAGGAGGTAGGTGATATCCATGGGGTTCCATCCAAGCTACCACCTAAGTCTCAACCCAAAAGATCCTACAAAATTCTGACACTAATATCATAGGAAAACTAAAATAGATGTTGAATAGTTTGATAATATCACTACTCCAATTACATTGATCCAAACTACATGACACTCTCATTTGGGGTAGGCTACAACCCCAGGTTCATGAGAGGATTCTCCTACAACTATCATCATATCACCTTTCACCTTAAACAGTGAATAAGGAAACATATTCAATACACTAGGATCAAGACCCAAACCACTCACTAGGCAGACTATCATTACTATCCAAAGTGTTTACATCACCAACAGCCATCATAGAAGTCCTCTCTATAGTGAATTAGTCAACCACCCTTAAGGTCCACCCTAGGGTCGAGGGGCAATCAATCATCACAGAGGTCCTCTATATGACACAAATAAAAATAATAATGGGAAGCTTGCCTCTAATGTAGATACACTCACGCTAAAGGGACTACTCAGTTGACACAAAAAGAAAAATAGGGGAACCAATAGTAGGTCACCTCTAATATTTCAGAGTATCAAACCACTCTATATTTTAGAGATATTTTTATACCTCAACAATCATAGCTTTTATGGGTAGCCACTCATTGGTTAAGAATTTCTATTACAAAGGTTGAAGTTCATATAGATTTGAAGATCCATTGTAAACAATTATATGTGTTTCATGTTTTTTTCTTTCTTGAGACTATCTATGGAGCTAAGCCTAACACTATTATAATCCATTCTCTGTACCACTAAAATAGAGGTATGGGAAACATCTAGATCTAAACTAAAATTTTCATGTATGGGAATTATCTGGTCAAACCATACACACTAAACAATATCGACTAACACGAGGGTGAAATATCTCCATCCTACATGGAGATACTTATGAATCTTGAGAAATTCCATCATGATGGAACCTTAGCCTGAGAAATATTGTCATAGATAACAACACCCCCACCCTAGGACTTAGTATAAGGACCCTTACATAAAACATTACATAATATTTAATTAAACAAATTTATTCACATTGAGGTTCTTTTCAGGTTTAGAGTTTTAGAGAATTAGGTCATAACTATTACATTTGTAGGATCGAAATAATTATGTAGATGCTTAATATAAAAGAGGGAGGGGTTGAATTGTACACTTTAAAAATTTCCTTTGGAACCATTAAAGTTGATTAAGGATAACTATGTTTTCCTTAGATAAGGAAAGTTCTATGTTTAACAAAGTTAAACTAAGAAAATTCTAAACACCTCTAACACCAACTTGAGAATAAGAAAAAGGTTTACAAAAATGATATTCTACCTTAAAGCATATAAAATCTAAACTTATCAAAGTACAAGTGTAAGGAAATATAAAAAGGTTATACTTTCCTTACAATACAATATGCAGCGGAAACAAACAAGTAGTAAAACTACAAGTAACAAGTTATAAGTCTTTTAACCCAAAGAGAAGGGTATCCAACAACCTTGGATAAACGTCCCTTGATTTGTACTTTCAAGAAATTCTGTCTTACCCCCACCAGGGTAAGCCCTCGATACGGAGATCAGAATCTTTGTCTTGCTATCCCCACAAGACCTCAACTTCAAGGTAGTTGGAACCTCTGTCTTCCTCAGCAAGGAAGCCCTCGAACTTTAAGGTAGTCGGTACCTCTGTCTTCCTATCCTCAGAAGTCCTCAAATGTAATCACCAAAATTCGGAGTCACACAAAGAAAAAACTGAACGAGCAGTTCAGTACGTACAATGCATGAAAAGCTTTCTCCCTCTAGAAATCACCTTAGCAGCGTGTGATCTTTAGATCGATCAACTTCATTGTTTTTTTTGAGCTCTTTCAAATGATCTTCTATTTATAGGCTCGGTCGACCTGCTTTCCAACGGTCATATCTTACTTAAAAATCAGATGGACCTGAACACGTGTCACTTAACCAACAGTTAGTTTATAACAGAATAAACGACATAGTTTTATAACAAAACAAGTGTAACAGAAAGTACGACATCGTTTTAAGTCTAACTCAAAAGTTCGGAGTGAAGGTTCAGAGTGTAAACAAAAAATAATATTCTGAGTCTAAATAAATTCGGAGTGTATTAAGCAAATATGATCAGATTCTGTTTAATAGGTGAATTTGGAATGAGAATTCCGAATGAAAATTGGTCATCAAAATTCGTAAGGAGAATTCGTAATCAGGATTTGTCATTAGATTTCGGTGTCGATCTTCATGAGAGTTCGTATCCAAATTCGGAGTGGAACTTTATTAGAGTTCTTATCCAGAATTCGGAGTGGAACTTCATTACAGTTCTCATCTAGAATTTGGACCCTAAAACAGAATACTTCATATCAAAGTTTTAAATGATTTCGAGAATATAGAAATGAAACTGATTCTTATACATAATAAAAATATGGATAAGGATAATGAAAATATGATAAGAATAATTTTCCTTATAAAAGAGATTTTCCTTATAAAATCCATTTTCCTTATAAAATCTATTTTCCTTATAAAATCAATTTTCCTTATAAAAGCGATTTTCCTTAGAAAAGGAATTTTCCTTAAAGATAAGGTGTTTGTGATTTTCAAAACAAGAAGGAATGGAAAAGTCATAAGGAAAACCTTATTGACTCAACAACATTTATTTTCAAAAAATAAAAAGTAGAAACTTCTACTCAGTTTCCATTTTTTTCAAAAAACTAAAACTCATGAAATAAAGAGTCGTGTCTAGTTCCATGTTTAAGATATCATGAATTTTCCTTGATCTATTCCTTGAACCTAATCTTCATTAATTCACGTGAAAAACATTTAAAAAATGTTGGATGAGCATAAAACGCTCAGTAAGGAATACACAAAGAAAGAAAACTGATAGTTTTTCAAAACAACAATTAAACCATGAATACATTAACATAAGTAATACTTTTCTCCTTTATGAAGTAGTAAATACTCTTTAATGAATAAAAGATCACTACTTACCCATTTGTAACCAAAATATTACCATAAACCCTATATAAATAATATGTAACATATAAAGGTAACTTGGGACATAAACATACTTAAATGGAATAACCCAACGGTCAACTTCCACACATATAACTAAATAGAATAGCCATACGGCTGACTTCCATACCCAGTCCATTAGAGGATATAATGTAACCACCCGTCCTGGTTTTCACGGCACCACCCATGATTTGGTTTATCACAAAACCACCCATCAAATGTCCAAGTACCATTATAAAATCATAACACATAAAACAAAGATAATGGAAATAAAACATTTCCACATTTCAATAACAATATATTACTTAAATATATTGACATAAAATAATCCTTTATCAAAACCTTTTTGAATACCAAAATGCGTAAAAGAGTATATGGTATTAATTTTTTAAAAAAACATAACGTCTTGTTGAGGAATCCAAAGATCAAATAATACTCGCGGTGGCGGAAAAGGTCGTTGTCACCTCTTACATTTAAAGGAACATTATTTTTCTCATTAAATAAAATGATTCGTAGAAAAATATTTCCTTTGAAATAAAAGTAAAAGTCAAAGGGGTTTATACACCGTATAAAGTAAAGTTGTGTATTAATAAAAATATGCCTCAATGAAAGTAGATTGAGGAGAAGTCCCTTACAATGAAAATTTTGTAAATAAAATAGATCGATTATGTGTATTCAATATAATCACACATAAATCAAGTATAAATACATAAAAATTAATTTATCACATAATCAATGAACGACATAAACAAGAAAGAGAAGATCAACCCAAAGAATGGAAATTGGGTTAAGAAGTTCCCTTACCTGGTGTCTGACTTGACTCGATCGTTCATTAATCTCCTAAATAATAGAATAAATTTAATTTATACTTTATTAAGAACCATTTTCCAGTTTATTAGTCCTTTTATATCACTTATTACCTTTTTATAGTCATTATGTAATCATTTAAGTTAATAACGTTCATTTTGTCGATATTTCGAACTTGAGTAGAAAAAATGAACTTCTTATAATTACATATTGTTCATGTGGTAAAAAGTTCATTATTTGAAGAATGATATTCATGATTTGGATATCATATATATCATATATATTCCGTAAATATATGTATTTATAATAGTAAATAACATTTATTAATAAGAAATGAAATGCATCGTTCATGGAGACGGTAAGCCGTATGTACGCATGAATGCTACTTTGATTTCTATTTCACATTTTAATATAATTAAAACATTTTTATACAAAGTTATATTATAATTAAAATATAATATAATATATAATAGCATTAACTTCATACTTTATACGTCACATGTAAGTCATTAACGAGTAACATCACTTTGAGGGGCGGTAGTGCGCACTTTCTCAAATGAAATTACCATGTTTACCCATAATGGAAACCATAAAGGTATGCTATAAAGGAAACATACAGAGGCATAAAGAAAAAATAAAAATAATATATATAATATATAAATATAGTGTCATCTTAATGGCCACCATGATAGGTGGTAGGAGATAATCGAACAATCATCGTCTCGTGAGGAGTTAGTTTTCCATCCACAGAAACTGTATGTTCTTCACCCATTAGATGGAGATGTATGTTAGTGTACTTCCAATATTTCTCATAACTACTTCATAGTATATTGAGGATACTTGTGTTGTTATAAAATAAGATAATAAAAAGAGTTTAGGGATTGGATATGTAAAATAAAATAAAAGAAGTTAAGAGAAATTGTTACCTTTAATTTGGGTAACTCCATTTGGTTTGAATCAAAATGGTCTTTTGAAGTACCTTATGCCTATGGTAAGACTTCTAGGTGGAAGATAGGGATGTATAAAGCTTAATTGGGTAGATTTTGGATGATAAAAAAGGTTTTATCGGTGTGAGGAATTGGTTAGAAATGGTCTCCTTTTATAAGGGGGAGGAGGGGATCTTTAGGAAAGTGTGAAACTATTATTTTATAATATATTTATATTCAGTTTCTAAAGGACAAAAAATTATTAGAGTCGAAGTTAAGATGACCCAGGGTCGAAATAAAATCTTCCAACAATAATTGGACATGTTTTGGACGTTATTTTAGTATTTCAAATCTTATTTATTTAAATGATTTATTAATGAGGTAAACACTACATCATTATTGTGTCATAAATACATTAATTTATTCAATGTATAAAAATTATAAAACAAATATCATGATGTATGAAATATTTTTATCTTTCCAATGAATATTTATAGTCACGAATACTACTCATATAACACAATATAAAAATTAATTTACTAAAAGATTTTAGTTTAGGTCATTTTTTTCCTTTAAGTTAATTAATCTAAAGTGTCATTATCATTCATAAGTGGCTCCATGGGGTCCCAAAATCGACCCAAGGATGCCAATGGTAATACATTACTCATACAATTTGTTTAGTACAAGTGATAAGGTAATTTTGGATTATTATAATATTCTTTTTACATTAAATTACCATATTTACCTTTAACCGCGGTAAATAAAAGTGATAAGTTACTATTCACCAAAAATTATTTATATATTATTGAACAAATTTTTTCTTAATAATAACAAACATTTATGTCAGATTTTTGAAATTAAATTCATAGATGTGATAAAATTTCATTTAAATGAGAAGGTGAGTTTTTTTAACTACTATTGAGTGGTTTCACTATTCATCAAAAATTGAAGTTTTTCAGAAAAATACCCAAAATTCAGCCTAAGCTATATTTGATATTAAAAATTCAAAAATGATGTCTATTTTACAAAATTCTAAAAATAGAAGTTTAATTAATTAATTTAATATTAATTCACGTTGTTAAAACAAATAGCGTGTTTTTAAGAAACAATAACTATCAAAATATTCACACTTGTTCATGTCCAAATTCAAAGTGAAATTAATTTCAATGACCAACATTGGATTAAATGGTTAAAATATATTATAATTAATCTTTAAAACCAATTGAAAAAATAATCTATCCATATAAATAAATTAGATTAAAACACAGTTTTGAACTAAAATACAATTTTTTCACTATTCATTAACAAATGAACTTTATCAGAAACATTCTAAAAATTTACACAATGTAAATTTTGATTTCCCCATTATAAAGAAGGAATTTATTTGGTAAAAAATAATGTATTAAAGTGACCAAAAATTTATTTAAATAGAGTTCTCTATTAAAAGGTGGTAAATCGACCTTTTAATGTTAATTATGCTTAAAATTAGATTCATTCACATTTCAAGCCTCTAAATTTTATTGGATAAATGTAAATACATTTAACAAACATGTATAATAATATTTTAGCTTGTTGATTTAGTTCCCACAAAATACAATGGATGGGATTTAACTTCCATTTAAAATAACAGTATTATATTATTAGTGTGCAACGTAAGATTTCAAAGAAACTCGTTGTTGCGTATCAGGTACACTATCGAACATAGAAACCCTTTTATAGAAAAATTAATATTTAATTCACAAATATTAATAAATATGTGAATCTATTATTCTCCATTCACCTAGGATGTTATATCGTTCCCCCGTTTAGAAATTGCATCCTCGCAATTTTTATTAACATATCAAAATAAGTGGGTGTATTTATCCCTCATAGCATTTTCAGATTCCCACATTGCCTCTTTAACTATATCGTTTTTCAAAAAAAACCTTTACCTGGTGAATTACCTTATTTTGCAACACTTTCTCTCTTCGGTCAGGAATCAGGACTGGTTATTCTTCATAAGAGAGATTCTCTTCCAACTGAACTTCCTCTAGGGTCAAAACATGCGATTGATCTGGTATATATTTTCTCTACATCGAAACATGAAAAACATTGTGTACCAGGGATAAACGTGGAGGTAAATCCACTCTATACGCAACTGATCCAACTTTATCTAGGATTTCATAAGGTCCAATGAATCTCGTACTCAACTTTACCTTCATACCAAAACTCATCACACATTTCCATGGGGAAACTTTGAGAAAGACATGACCACCTACCTCAAAAGAAATATCCTTTTTCCGGTTATTCACATAACTTTATTGTCTACTCTGAGTTATTCTCATGTGCTTCTGAATCAACTAAACTTTCTCTCCCATCTCTTCTACCAATTCTCGTCCCATTAGCTTCCTTTCACCTACTTCATCCCAAAAATCTAGAGTTTTACAACACCTTCAATATAATGCATCAAATGAAGAAATCTGTATACTGGAATGAAAACTGTTATTATAAGAAAATTCAACCAAAGAAAGATGTTGGTCCCAGCATCCCTAGTAATTCAGTGAACATGCACGTAGCATATCCTCCAAGTTCTGAATTGTTCATTTTTACTGCCCGTCTAATTGAGGATGAAAAGAAGTACTAAAATTTAATTCAGTACCCAACCACTTCTGAAGGCCTTTACAAAAGTTAGAAGTAAACCTAGGATCATGATCAGATACAATAGAGATGAGAACTCCATGAAAAATTACTATCTCTTTAACATACAACCGAGCAAGTTGATCTAGAGACAAAGTATCTCGAATAGGAAGTAAATGAGAAGATTTAGTCAATCTATAAACTATAACCGAGATTTCATTATTACCTAAAGATGTCTTCGGTAATCCCACAACAAAGTCCATTGATATATTTTCCCATTTCCACCCTATCACCAGTAAAGTCTGAGGAATCCCTTTCAGTAACTGTCGCTCTGCTTTAACCTGCTGACATTTCAAACACTTTATAGTAAAATTAGAAATATCTATTTTTATTCCATCCCACTAGTAAAACTATCGAAGATCTAAATACATCTTAGTACTACTAGGATGAACTGAAAACAGTGAACTATGAGCTTCACATAACAACACATTCTTCAACTGTGAATCGCAAAGAGCACATATTCTCTTCCCAAACCTCAAAACACAATCATTTTCAGCTTTAAAATCAAGCAACATACCCTTCTGAACCAACTCTACCTTTTTCTGAAACTCATTGTCTTTTTTCTGCGCTTGCTTTATTCTGTTTGATAGAGATGACATCAATAAAACTGGAAACAAAACAGAATAATTTCATGCACCAACAACTTCTATACTGAAGTTCATCAAATCAAAAACTGAAGGATCGCGTTCTAAACATAACATAGTTAATGAGACATTACTTTTTTGACTCAAAGTGTCAGGCACTTTATTTTCTTTTCCTAGATGGTAATGGATCATGGGATCCTAATTCTTGATTAATTCCAGCCATCTCCTCTATCTCATCTTCATTTCTTTCTGAGTGAATATATACTTTAAAATTTTGTGGTCAGTAAAGAAAAAACAACAATAGATAATTCAAATCATGTGTAGGGTAATTTAACTCATGAGGTTTCAACTGACGTGAAGCATAAACAATTACCTGATCATTATGCATAAGCACACATCCATGTCCTTTCAATGAAGCATCACTGTAATTAAAAAACACACCATTTCTCGAAGGCAGTTCCAAAACTAGATCATTCACCAATCTTATTTTCAATTCTTGAAAACAATCATCACATTATTTTGTCCAAATGAACTTAACACCTTTTCGAGTTAACTTAGTCATTTGACTACATAACGGTGAAAAAATTTCAAAAAACCTTCAGTAATAACCTGCCAATCCAAGAAAACTACGAATCTCAGTTATATTTGTGGGTCTTGGATATTATTCAACAATATTTGTTTTAGCAGGATCAACAGTTATGCCACTTTTTTAAACAATGTGACCAAGGAAAGAAATTTGTTTTAACCAAACTAACACTTTATGAATTTCCCATAAAGTTTCTTTTATTTAATGTTTTCAATACAATACATAAATAACATTCATGTTTCTCTTTAATTATGGAATAAACTAAAATATCATAAATGAACACAACCACAAACTTATACAAGAACTCATGGAAAATTCTATTCTTAAGATCCATGAAAACAACAGGTGCATTGGTTAAACCAAAAGGCATAACTACAAATTCATAATTCAATATCTAGTATGAAATGTGGTCTTCTAAATGTTTGATTCCTTTACTTTCAACTAATGGTAACCCGATCTCAAGTAAATTTTCGAAAATACTGAGCTCCCCGATGCCGATCAATCAAATCATCGATCTAAAGATAAATGATACATGTTCTTAACAATGATGTTATTCAATGCTCTATAATCAATGCAAAGTCTCATTGAACCATCTTTCTTTTTAACAAACAAGATAGGAGAATCCCATAGTGATGTGCTAGGATGAATGAAAGCTTTATCTAACAACTCAAGAAATTACTTATTTAATTCTAAAAGTTCAATTTGAGCCATTAGATAATGGGGTTTTGAAATTGGCTTAGCATCATGAACTAAGTCAATGGTGAATTCAACTTCCCGGTCATGTATTATGCTAGGAAAATCATCTGGGAAAACATCAGGGTACTCATTTACCACTGGCACATCATTAATCTGAACAGTTCCATTATTTTCAACAATATGTTCACGGTAACATTCATTTCCATGTTATACTAGTTTCTGAGCTTCCTGATATATTATCAGAAGTAAGGGTTCATTCTTGTATAAAAACTAAAAATTATTTCGAAAAAAAAACTATTTAGCTCTGCAGTCAATCTTAGTATGATAAACAGATAGCCAATCCATGCCCAAAATAACATTAAAATCTACTAGAGGTAAAACAATAAGGTTTGTAGGTAGAATCTTCCCACACACAAGGACATGAAGGTTCTTATGTTTTCTTTTTTGTCTCAACATTTCTACCAGGTGTTTTTACCGTATGTTTTATATTAATATATTGAGATAGAGTGCCCAATTTATTAGAAAACTTATCAGAAATGAAAGAGTGTGTCGACCCTGAATCAAACAACACATTGGCATAATCTGAATAAACAAATAGTGTACCTGATACTACTTTGTTTGATGGCCCAATATCTACTTAAGTAGTTGCAAAAGATCTCACCACCCCTTTCTTCTTGTAGTCTAGCTGATTTCCCTCATTTGAGTTCTTCGCTGGATACTAATTTGTATAATGACCCATTTCATTACACTTAAAACATCTTACTGGTGGCTTTTCATTGTCTGCTTGATCATCTTCCATACAGTTACGAGTAATATATCAAGACTTACCACACTGGAAGCACTTTCCAAACATTGATAAATATTCTCCAGGATGCTTTTTACAACACTTCTCACAAGTTGGATATTTAATTTTCTTACCTCCAGGCTTCTTTGATGAATTCTCCCCCTTTTCCAGCCAACTGGACCTATTATTCTATTGTTTTTCATCGAACACCTGATCATTGACAAACTCTATTTCTACCTTCTTCGCACATTGAGAAGTTTTTCATTACTTTTGAACTCACAAGATGAAAAATCTCTTCAATATCATGGCTTCAGTCCTGAGTAAAATTGATTTATCTTACTATCAAGATTTCGGATGAAATTTGGTGCATACCTTGCCAGTCGAGTGATTTTTTCTTCATAAGGAGCCACTAAGTTATCCTCCTTCCTTAATTCCAGAAATTGTTTTTCCATCCTAAGACAAAACACCTTGGGAAACTATTTCTCAAGAAACATAACTTCTAATTCACCCCAATCAAGAGCATAAATCTCCTCACTATCCCTGGTATTTTCACAATCGACCAACACTGATCAACTTCAACTTCAAAATGGTAAACAATGAGACTATCCTTTTGATGTTCTGAACAACCCATAACATCAAATATTTTCACTAGTGATTAAATCCACCCTTCAGTTAGAATAGAGTCAGATGATCCTCTAAATGATTGGGGATGTTGCATCGTGAAATTCTCCACTACTGACAAGTTTCTCTATAGTTTATCTGGCTAATATCGTGCATGGATACCACCACCATTTATAGCCTGAGTGAACTATTCCATCACTGCAACAAACTGTTCAGTTCTGTTTCCGACCATCTCTGGATGCTGATTTGGAAGGTTTTATTCCTCCTGATGTCATCCCAACATAGCTGCAATGTTTCCTCCCTGGAAAACCATTCTGAACACAGAAATATCATAGGCGAAACAACACGGTAATCTTTAAATTCTATATCATTTCCAAATTACAATAAATTAATTTTTGGACATTTCTTTTACAATAACCTAAATCCCAATGTTGTCTAAACTGACCATTGATACCAACTATAAGGACCCTACCATAAAACATTACATAATATTGATTTAAATTAATTAATTCACATTAAAGTTATTTTCATGTTTATATTTTTAGAGAATTAGGTCATAACTATTACATTTCATTTCAAAAATTACAAAGTAAAAACTTCTACCCAGTTTCCATTTTAAAAAAAAACTCTTGAAAAAAGAGTCATGTATCATTCCATGTTTAAGAGAGAAATACTTTTCTGTGATCCCATCCTTGACCCTAATCTTCGTTAAGTCTTGTGAAAAACATTTAAAAAACTTGGGATGAGCATAAAAATCTTAGTAAGGGATACACGAAAAAGGAAAAATGTTAGTTTTTCAAAACAACATGTAAACCATGAATACTATAACATATGTAATACTTTTTACCTTTATGAAGTAGTAAATACTATTCACTGAATAAAAGATCACTACTTACCCTCTTGTAACCAAAATATTTTGATAAAGCCCATATAAATAACATATAACATATAAAGGTAACTCAGGACATAAACATACTTAAATGGAATAACCATACGGTCGTCCTCCACGCATATCACTAAATGGAATAGCCATATGATTGACTTTCATACCTAATTAATTGGAGGTTATAACATAACCATCCATCCTAGTTTTCATGGAACCGCTCATCATTTGGTTTATCATGTAACCACCCATCAAATGTCTGTATACCATTATAAAATCATAAAACATAAAACAAATATAAAGGAAAGAAAACATTTCCACATTTCAATCACAATATATCACTTAAATATATTAACATAAAATAATCCTTATCCAAACCATTTTCAATACCAAAATACTTAAAAGAGTATATGGTATTTATTTTATTTTAAAAACATTATATCTTGTTGGGGAATCCAAAGATCAAATAATACTCACAGTGGTGGAAAAGGTCGTTGTCACCGCTTACATTAAAAGGAACATTCTTTTTTCTATTTAGTAAAATGATTCATAGAAAAACATTCCCATTGAAATAAAAGTAAAAGTCAAAGGGGTTTATACACAATATAAAATAAAGTTGTGTATTAATAAAAATATTCCTCAATGAAATATGATTGAGACAAAATCCCTTACAAAGATCATTTTGTAAATGAAATAGATCGATTATGTGTATTAAATATAATCACACATAAATCAAGTATAAATACATAAAAAACATTTATCACATAATCAAAGAACAACATCAACAAGAAAGAGAAAATCAACCCAAAGAACAAAAATTGGGTTTAAAACTTCCCTTACCTTGTGTCCAACTTGACTCGATCGTTCTTTAATCTCCTGAATAATAAACTAAAGTTATTTTATAATTTCCTAATAAACTTTTTCAAGTTTATTATTCCTTTTATATTACTTATTACTATGTTATAAACATTATGTAATCATTTAAGTTAATAATGTTTGTTTTGTCCATATTTGGTACCTGAGTAAACAAAATGAACTTCTTATAATTACATGTTGTTCATGTGGTCAAAAGATCATTATATCCCGAATGATATTCATGATTTGGATATTATATAAATCATATATATTCAGTATATATATGTATTTATAATAGTACATAAGATTTTTAGATATGAAATGAAATGCACCGTTCATGGAGATGGTAAGCCATAGGTACACATAACCTCGACATTGATTTCTATTTCGAATTTTAATAGAATTAAAACATAATGAGAAATAGTTATATTATAATTCCAATATAATATCATATATAATATAATTAACCTCATCCTTTATACATCCCACATAAGGTCTTAACAAGTCATATCACTTTGAGGGGGCGGTAGTCCGCACTTCCTCAAATTAAATTATTGGGTTTAACCAAAATAGAAACCATAGAGGTATGCCATAAAAGAAAAATACAAAAGAATAAAGAAAAAATATACATAATATATATCATATAAAAATACAGTTTCATATTAATGTTCACCAAGATAGGCGATAGGAGATAATCGAACAATGATCGTTTTGTGAGGCATTAGTTTTCCATCCACAGAAACCGTATGTTCTTCACCCATTAGATGGAGGTGTGTGCAAGTGTAGTTAAAATACATCTCATACCAAAATACTAGTATATGGAGGATACTATGGTTGTTATAAAATAATGGAATAAAAATAGTTTAGGGGTTGGATAAATAAAATAAAATAAAAGAAGTTAAGAGAAATCGTTACCTTTAATTTGGGTAACTCCCTTTGGTTTGAACCAAAACGTTTCATTGAAGTGCCTTATGACTAAATTAAGGATTTGAGGCGGAAGAGAGGTTTTTAAGAAGCTAAATTGGGTAGAGTTTGGATGAGAAAAAAAACATAAGAGGTGTGAGGAATTGGTTCCAAATGGTCTCCTTTTATAAGGGGGAGGGGCTCTTTAGAAAAGTGTGAAAATATTATTTTTTTATATAATGATATTCAGTTTTAAAAGTCCAAAAATAAATAGAGTTGAAGATAAGATGACCAAATGAAAAAATAAAATCATTCAACAAGAGTTGGATAGGTTTTGGATGTTATTGTAATATTTATAATCTTATTTATTTAAATGATTTATTAAGGAGGTAAACACTGCATCATTATTTTATCACAAATAATTTAATTTATTCAGTGTCTAAAAATTATAAAATAATACAATGATGTATAAAATATTTTTATATTTCCAATGAATATTTATTGACAAAAATATTACTTATATAACACCATATAACAATTAATTTACTAAAAGATATTTGTTTATGTCATTTTTGCCTTTATTTTAAATTAATTAATCTAAAGTGTCATTATCATTCATAAGTGGCTCCATGAGGTCCCAAAATTGACCCAAGGATGCCCATTGTCTGAAAATACTCATAAAATAAGGTTAAAACAATTGTTAAGGTAATTGTAAATTATTATAATATTCTTTTTACATTGAATTACCCTGTTTACCTTTAACCACAGTAAATAAAAGTCAAAAGTTACTATTCACCCAAAATTATTTCAATCTTAGTGAAATAAATTTTACTTACTAATAACGACCATGTATATAGGATTTTAGAAATTAAATTCATAAAATTGCTAAAATTTTATTTAAATGAAAAAGTCAGTTTTTTAACTACTACTAAGTGGTTTCACTATTCATAAAAAATTGAAGTTTTCAAGAAAAATACAAAACCTTCAGCCTAAGATATATATGATATTCAGAATTAAAAAATGATGTCTATTTTACCAAATTATAAAAATAGATGTTTCATTAATTTATTTAAAATTAATTTTCATTGTTAAAACAAATAGCGTGTTTTTAAGAAATAATAACTATCAAAAGATTGACACTTGTTCATGTCCAAATTCAAAGTGAAATTAATTTTAATGACCAACATCGGATTAAATTGTAAACATATATTTTAAATACACTTTAAAATAAATTAAAAATATAATCTAAACATATAAATCAAATAGATTAAAAAGTAGTTTTGAATTAAAATACAATATTTTTCACTATTCATTAAAAAAATGAACGTTATCGGAAAAATTCCAAAAAATTACACAAAGTAAATTTGGATTTCACCATTATAAAGAAGGATTTCATTTGGAAAAAAAATGTATTAATGTGATGTAACTATATTTAAAGTGGGTTCTCCAATAAAAGGTGGTAAATCGACCTTTTAATATAAATTATGCTTAAAATAAGATTCATTCAAATTTTAAGCCTCTAAATGTTATTGGATAAATGTAATTACATTTAACAAACTTGTATAATAATATTGGAGTTAGTTTTTTTTATTCCCTACAATACAACAACTAGGAGTTAACTTCCATTCAAAATAATAATATTATATTATTAGTGTGCAACGTAAGATTTCAATGAAACTCATTGTTACATATCAGGTATGCTGTTGAACATAGAAACCCTTTTAAAGTAAAATTAATATTTAATTCACTAATATTAAAAATATGAAAATCTCTTATTCTTCATTTACCTGGGATGTTACCCTTTGAGAAAAGGATTTCTCCATTGATAGAACATATTAATTCCCATTAACTCAAAACTTTTGATTCATATTACCCATTTGAGAGAGTTGAATTGGATGACGAGATCTTCTAGGAGTCTCTAGACACTGAAAAAAATTCAGCCATAGAATGGATGCATGTGACCCTATATTTTCACATCCCAAAAGTTCCTCACTAAAAACCATAGAATATACTAATGATTGAATTTGGGGGAATCATTGAACCACTGCCAAATCTGATAGATGACCTATCCAATATGCTTTATGAACATTCACTAACTCAAAAAAAATTCCAAATGGTCACCCTTACAGGGATGTAATGCCATAATATTTTTTGGTACTTCTTTCTTAAAAACCTAATTCATTATATATTGTATTCTACATTCAACACTAAACTAAAGTAAAACATTGATACTTTAAAATATAAGTATTAAATTTGAACATTATAATATATCTATTAAATTAATTTGTATAAAAGGAAGTAACCATATTACAGAATTAGTAAGGAATAAAATGAAATTGGGTTGTGGAAGTCATCCTTATGAAGTAAATTTATCCATACAAGGAATGGAAGTCAGTTGATAGTGGTTTTCGCCTAACTAGTACTAAGATAAACTCTAAAAATTATGGTATAAGTGAACTCATGTGGGATAGAAGTTTAGGATCTTAGAAATTTATAAGATATCTATGCATGTGGAATAACCAATTGCCATTTCCACAAGATCTTACCTTATACACAAATTTCATGTGAAAATCTTGAGAGTTTATTTAAAAATAAATTATGATTATATAAATATGTAACTAATTATTTAATAATTAAATTATTACATGTATTTAACATTATTCAAAATTTTACTTTTAATAAATAGATTGGTTTTCATGAACCCATTAATAAAATCAAAGAGATCATTTTCTTCTTAAAATGTATTTCTTTTTCTAAAAACAGATTTTATGTGGTTATTAAAATAAAAAATTAATGTTATATTTTTTATTTAAATAATATATAAACATATTAATAATTAATAGGATATAAAAATAAGAAGACTTACTTTTTGAAAAATCTTTTTTACTATGAAAATAGTTTTCACTATACTATTATGTTATAATTTCAATATTAACTTCTAAAAATTTAGAATTTTAAATTTAAAAGTTAAAGATAATTTTGGATTTACATTTTAAAATATAGCATCATATTAATTTTTTTCTAAATTAATTATTCTTTAGATGAAGATTGAAAATATCATTTCTAATAATAAGAAAACGGTTATAATATTACCATGATGAATGTGTCATTTAAAAACTTACAAAAAATTAAGGCCATAAACATATATTTAATGAGTGAAATGATTAATCTAAAAATACTATTTTAAATTTATAAAACTTATTTTCAATGTTTTGTGAACATAATTAATTTTTTTACTCAAAAAAACAATTTAAATTTTCTTATGCTAAACTCATTTCCATTAGTTATTGAAATAAAATATAGAAAAAAGGATTTCATATTTTAGATTTTCATTTTCATATAATATAATATGACTAATTTCATTTTTAGGAACAACTAATGTTAATTAAGATTAATGTTACTGAAAATGATAATGGTAAACAAATTATTTTCAATGAACGTTTTTATTAATATTTTGTAATTTATTTATAATAAAAAAATAAATTAATTCTTAAAAATTACTCTAATATAATCTTTAATCCTATATATAAATATATTAACACTTATTCACCTTGAAATCAGTAATAAATAAGATGGAGAACACTTAATAATGAACCAATATTTTTCTCTAAAATAGATTTTCAATAAGTTAAATGTTTTAATATAAAGTTAGTTTTAATTTATTTAGAAATTGAATTGTATTATATGGATAATAAATGTATGATTATAAAGTAAAAATATTTTAAGATGGTTTAACTTATATTTTTTATAAAACCTAATTTATTTGGGTAATAATAATCTACCAGGGTAAAAACTACAAAGCTAAATGTTACAAACATAGTGATTAAAGACTGAAAATATATGTATATAATAGAAAGAAATGAATGTAAGAGGCTGATAGACCGTAAAAAATACAAAACTCAATTAATTTACACCTTTGATCCATTAAACATTTTATAGTTCTATTCTCTCATAGAAAAAAGTTATTGATTTTTACCAAAAAATCAATTTTCATCACTAATAAATTTGAATAACTTCTATAACATTTATCAACCCATTGTAAAGAATTATCTCTAATAAAAATCTAAACAAGTCCCTTCTAAACCCCCCATTTACAATAATCTAATTCGTTCTAAAAAGGGAATTTTTAACGATCCATAAGATGTTACACGTGGAAGAATATTCTATGGGAGGTGTAATGTTATCAAACAAACTCTCATATTTTGTTTCTTCTTCTAACCTATAAATTAATATCTATCTATAAAATTGTGACAACATATTTATTATTAATATATTTAATGGTGCTATATTAATATAATTTTACTTTTCTAACCCCAACCCCCTTCAAAACCATTCGAGAAATGAAGATGATGTCATGTGTTTGTAAGAATTACCACATACATGAATGTTATGTTCTATTTTAAACAATAACCATACATGTATGGTATAAAAGAGTTATAAAATGATATTTTTTAATAACTTTTACCTAACTAATACTTTTAATGGATTTTTTTTTACCTCATTCTATTCTATTTAAATTTAATGCATTGTCTGTGTATATATGGACTACTACGTTCACCTAATGGAATATTTATTTTTCCCACTACATCCTAACATGGATTAATTGAAAACTATATTTAATGTATGAAAGTTACATCTATGACACAATTAATAGTATATAAAATTAATATGGGATATTCTATAAGATATAATTATAATAAACGTTCGTGGGAAACTTATTCTCTTTAAATGCACCTATCGAAGCACCTTTCTTTATTTTATTCAGTTTTGGGGAAACCAATAGAACTATATAAATTTTGTTACAGTATAATAATTGATGAAATAAAACTCTTCAAATATAATTATTATGAGGATTAATTTACAACACATTTTACCAGGGTTATTATATTTAGTAAGTTTCATTTTTTTAAAAGGTTGGGGTTGAAGAATCTTTTTATTATTAAAGAAAAGACACCTTTTAACTGGGTATAAAGAGACCCATTATGTAGCTCGAAGGCCCAAGGCCAAGTGTCCTGTATATTAGTCTTGGAGGCCCAATT
This sequence comes from Viscum album, assembly GCA_963277665.1. NCBI lineage: Eukaryota > Viridiplantae > Streptophyta > Magnoliopsida > Santalales > Viscaceae > Viscum > Viscum album. The sequence goes on from OY728130.1 coordinate 413,656,723, forward strand.
TGGCCCAAAGGACCCTTTAGTGAATAGTACTGCTACAATACTCGGGGTGCTACAATACCTACTATAGCACCGTTGTTGCTACAATTCCTTCTACAATACCTCCGCCGCTACAGTGTCGCTGCTGCTATAGTTCTCTAACTACTATAGTACTTCTAAAGTACCCTACTACAGTACTGTTACAGTACCCATAATGTTTTCTCTATCATGATTCAATCCTGGTTCATTTGGATGCCAAACAGGATCTTGTACAACTTGGATATAAGAACTTTGGCCAAACATGTGTAAGGGTAATGCTCTCCTCCCACTAGGGGGGTGATATTCCCAAAGCATGCCACATGGTCCCTGGCCTGGAAAATGGCTTTGAATCGCCCTGTGCATCATATGCACAGTGTCTGAGTCTAGAGGGACTCGAGCCTAGGCCAGTTCCCCAGAGAGCGGGTGGTACAACCATTGTTTACCACTCGGATAACAACCCATGGTCTTACTGGGTAAGTTTCATAGAAATTGATTGAAACACATTATGTTACTAACATGAGGGAAAACTATTTAATAAATGAATAACACATGATAAAAAATAAAACATATAAATATAAATATAAATGAAATAAATCCTTATATTGTTTTAAATTATATTATTTATTTGTTTAAGATGTTAGATATATGCACAAGACAGATCATGACGTAAGGTATGGGTTTTTTGGATCATAATGTTTTTATGTGGAGTTATGATTAATATTCACCTCCAAATTAATTTTTAGTGTAAATATTGGCTATAGATTAATTTTTTAATTTTTTTTAATGAAACATTGGATTTTTATGAAAATATATCTCATGGATTACCTTCTATAGATTTTCAATTTTAAATATTATGACACTATAAGGGAATTTTTCAACTAAATCCCCCAATCTATAAGTTATTATGTTTATTATTATACATCTTACTTATATGGTGAGTTTATTACACTCTAAGATTTTTTTCATGGTAATTAATACTCCAATATTTTTTTAAAAAAATTCAATGATTTAACTTTGATAATGTTTTTTAAAAAAGTACATCATTATTAAGAATATTTCCCATCATCTTCAAGTATTATTTTCCTTCTTCAGCTATATTTTAATAGTCCATCCAACATTCTATTTTATATTTCAAATCCAAATTATGTGTTATATCAAATTACCATTATTTATATATCCTACTATTTTCAAAAAAATGTTTTATTATCCCTCCTATGATATTTTGTTTCAAACAATGTTATTTTAAATCATTAAATGATATATTCTGATCCACCCTCGTTAACCTTGGGTTAAGTGTTCTCTTTATTTTTTTTCTATATTCTTCTGTCTTATTTTCAAGAATCCCTTCCATATTATATATACAGATATATATATATTTATTTATTACATATATAACCTGTTTACTTTTCCTTCCCATTTTATGTATAATATATATCTCTAGATCCCTTCTCGATTCTATCTTTTAAGTAAACCCATTTTAATAGAACATTACTTTTTTTTATTTCATGTCATGTAACTCCCTTGTAAAATATTTTTCAATATGAATAGTTTTTTATATTGATTATTAATTTTAATGAAAACCCTCCTGGATTTATTCTATTGTAATGGGATATAATAAGTTATTTCATTATTTGATATATCCTTTATCAACTTCATACAGAATTATCTATTTGACTCTTTGTTATTTTTTCTCTTCCAATCATTATAATTAAATTTGAAATAGTGAACCTATATTTTTAAGATATTTTATTCTTTATTGGAATGTATAGATTTGGAATTACATGATTCCTTAATCAAGTTGGAATCATTATGATATTACCATTGATTATTCCTTGTGATAATATTATGAAACACACTTCCTATCATGGTATTTGTCATTTTCTATGATTTAGTTATAGTTTATTTTCCTCTTATAATGAATATATGAATCTACAAGTCATTAATATGAATAATGTACCCCAATAGTGCTCTATTTAAATGGACAAGGTTTTCATTTCATGATACATCAAGTATGGTGCATGAGCGGTGGGTGTAAGAGTACCGTGTGATGTTTTCTTGGTGATGATCCTTTACTTATGCTTATAACTTCTTTTTTACTAAAGATTTATGATTCCATGATGTTATGATATCATTTACTCTATTGAAATTTTTTATGTTTATGATTTTTCCCTTTTTTATATCATGTTATTCCACCTAACATAAATGTGTTGTCACTCAATCATGAATTTTTATTTTTACATTAGGAATCATTTGTGATCACCCATTTATTTTTGTTTTCATTCCCCAGGTTATGAAAATGAGTACGACATATTTGAATTCTAGAATTATTTTATTATAGATTAATTATGTAGAAACATTTTCATGTATTTTAATATATATTTCTCAAGTATCTAGTCCTCTAAGACACTAAAAAAAATTTGATTGGGATTGTGAGATTATTTTATGAGATTTAATTTTTATCTTATAGAATTTTTGAATAATAAATACATGATTATCTTGAATAATTACAATTGGTAAAAAACTAGTGTTTTGTTATTTTTGAAGATTAGTTCAGTTGTTTTTTGGATTTGGATTAGAGAACATTAATAAATACCCTATAAATGAGTCAAAGTGTAGGATAAAATCCTTATGTTTTGGAAAATAAGGGATTTTTTGGTTTACTCAAAATTACATACCTTTTTAGATAGTAAAAAATGGATTTTATTATGGTATAATTTCACCTTTGTGGTATCACTCTGAAAATGGATTGTTGAGTATTGAATAATTCTTCACTCTATACATAATGAGTGTTCCTATTGTTGTACACCTCTCTAGACACAGTCAAGGGAATTAATTTGTTCAATAACCTTCTTTTTATAATCTATTATGAAAAATGTATTATTTTAAGGAAATAGGTTTTGGATAATAATAGAACCCATGTTGATGAGAGATAAACTAGATTGAGAGGGATTTACATTGAATGAAAATCTAATGTGATGGTCTGAAAGAGTAAAACATTTCCATGTTGCGTTTTTTAGAAGATCATATATCATAATTCACTTATGGGTATAATTATCTAGGACTCAATGTTTTAAGCTATAAGGGACATTGTTAATATTGAATAAAATATAAAATGGAATGATTTTCTAAATTATCAACAAAAGTGATAAGGTTTTTTATGCTAAATCCTCTATTCATTCCAATCGAGTAATCCAAAATCATGATTAATTATGTAAACATAGTTCTATTTCAAACAAAAAAAATGGAGAGAATGATTGTTTCTTATTTATGTTATGGGGATCAAGATAATAAAATAAATAATATTAAATTAATTTACAATTAAAAATATGTGATGATGAACACTGGAAAATGTCTCAGGGGGAGTAGAATATTTTTTATCTATACTAAAGGATGGAATAAAACAACTATTTTTTACCAAAAAAATAAGTCTTCATGGGGAATAATGAAAGGTAAAATAGTTCATTATGAGGGACCAATAACAGTATAATTTCATAAATGTGAGAAACATGGGAATTATCCAAATCAATTCCATAATCCAATGGCTATGAAGGATGATTTGAATCATAAATTTCTGAAATAAGGGAAAAGTAAAATACTATATAACCACAACTAATGAAGTGAGTTCCCATAAATATATTGAGTAAGGAACACTAATCATCCACTCAATAATTGTAATTTTTTTATTTTTTTATTGTTAATCTCACTCCATTGTACCATATATATTTTCTGTGAACAAAAAATCATCACATAGATGAATGGACGATGGTTTTTTTATAAAAAAAATATAGTGGTGTGATTATTTTATCCCTTTTTAGTGTTTATAGAAAAGTGAATTGTGAAATTTTTATTTTCAATCCATTAAATTAATTTTATCTGATTTTGTAAATGGAATATAAATCACCACAAAACATCATATTATCAAAGTAAAGATATCATACTTCATATCTCAATTCAAATTATGATCACTTACCACTAAAAGTATGGCAATGAACTCTCTAAGAAAATTGATTCCATTATATCATCGTCAACCCTAATTAAAAAGAGTATTCAGCTCAAATTGTTTGGAATAAAATTCATATTAGGATATATTTTATTTTGATGGAATAAAATAGTTACCTATAATTTTACAAGATATAAGGGTTGATACCTCATTAGAAATCAAATCATGTGTCATGTATGTCTAAAGTATATACTTTAGTTTTTCATTAGTGGGTAGTAATTAAATTTATAAATATATAATTTATTTAATGCAGGTTGAATTAAAAAATTATTTTACTATATTTCTTTCCTTTTAAAATGTATTACTTAGATAAATTATTTCATAGGAAATACAAAAATAAAATGAAACTATGATATGTTAAAATAGAATTATTAAATTTAAAAATTATATTATAAATATTAAATTATTAGGTATAAATAAAAGTTATCGTATTATGAAATCTATTAAGGAATGAATGGTAATCTTTTAGTGGAAGTGTCCCTTATGAACAAAAATTAACTGATCTTATAAAGGAAGTAGCTTCACAAGGGTTTGAATTTAAAAAATCCCCTAATGAACTCCAACAATTATGTTATTAGAAACATTGTGTGTGATAGAAGTTCCCAGAAAATCAAATTTCAATGAGATCCATGCTAATAAAATCATCACCCCAAGACTTCCTCCAGAGTATTCCTTTTTCTGTGATTATAAATAAATATCTCCATGGGTTATATAACAAAAAATTAAGATTTCAAAAATATGTAACTAATCTTTGAATGATTTATTTATCATATGTATTCGAAAAATATTACATTTTTAGATTTTGAATAAAAGAATGTTAATTTATAAATGTATTAATAAAATTAATGATATAATTTTATTCTTAATTTTTTTTATAAAATTTGATCTTTTCTGTACTCTATTAGAAGACACCAAATATATTATATCTATTTTTGATATGAATTAATTATTAAAACTAATTAGTAATTTATAGGAAATTTGAATAAGAAAATTAAATAATTCTAATATCTATTTTTCTATGAAAATATTTTGACTGTATTTTGTTGAATCAATTTAAAAATTCAATTCTCATATTTTTCAATTTTAATTTAAAAAAGCTTATATAATATTTATATCTATAATTTCAATATTATCTTAGGATGAATTCTTATATTCCTTATTAAATAATCGAATTTTTGGGGAATAGTAAAAAAACATTCTTAACTAACATTGTAATATTAATGACATTATCATGAAGTAAATTTCTCTTAAGATTTTAAATAATGTATTAAAAATATTTTAAGTGTAAAATAATTCATTTAAAAATTATATTTTTTATTTATAAAAATAATGTATAACGTTTTGGAAACTTAAGTAATATGTTACTCTAAAAACTTTTTTTTCGCTTATATTAAAAATAAATTTTCATTACGTATAGATATTAAATATAAATAATGGATTAAATATGTTTAAATTTCTTATAATATTATTTAATAATATCTATAGAATTTTTAAATATAAAAGTATGATTAATAACATTTAATTTAGTTACCATGATAATTCTGAACATTTTTTAATAAATGTTTTATATATATATAACAAAATAAAAAAATATTTTATTAAAAATGAATCTAATATATTGTTTAATACTATCTGCGAATATATTAAAATTAATTAAATTGATAATCAATATTAAATTTGATTAAGAACACTTAATTATTAAAAAAATATTTCAACAAAAAATTGTTTTCTTTAAATTATATATTTCAATTTAGTAGTTTATTTTATATTATATATAAATTTAATTACATAAAATTTATCAAAATATTAGTTTTTAAATAAAAATATTTAGTTTGAGGGGTTAAATTTTATTTTTAATAATCCAATAATTGTTCTGCTAATAACTAGTTACCTATGTAGAAAACAAAAAAGTAACTATTTAAAACATCATATTAAAAGACTGAATATATGTTTAAAACATGGAACTGAATGAATGATGTAATTATTATAGACTTTATATAATATTATACTCAATTATTTTTTATTTTCAATCCATTAACCCTTTAATATGGTCTTTCCAACATAGAAATAAGGTAGTAGTTATTTAAAAAAAGTGTCATTTTATTTACATAGTAAATGGGATCACTTGTACCAATTTTATAGAACCATTAAAAACATTTAAATCTAAAAAATACCAATTATTAATTTAACTCTTTACCCAGGTACAAGTATCATTTCTATTGAAAAAAATACAATTCTGAGGATCCCAAATGTGTTAACTAATGTAGAACATCCAAGGGGGAAAAATGTTTTCAATTCAACACTCTTAGTTATATTAATTCTGTACACTCTAAAATACTTTTATCCATGAAGATATGATAAAATAAATATTATTAATAATATTAATGTTATTACACATATGGAATATCATTTTTATTCTTCCATTTAAATACATTCAAAAAATAAAGATTTTGGTATGCGTTTATGTGGATTACAACCTCCAGTAACGATGTGTTCTATTTTTCACTACTGCGTTAAATTGATGGTTAAAAAATTATTTAATGATAAATTATAACAAATATAACTTGATTAATATTCTTAATTTTTTTTAAATATTTTAGTCCCTCTCATTTTATGGAAAATGAAAGTTCCATATGCCTACATATGGATTATCACCTCCAAAGAATGACATATTTCATTTTCCCAATTTCACAAAGCATGGATGACATTAATATTTCCTTTAAATCATAATAATGACATTTTTGAAACTACTAATATTCAAAAAAGTTAATATAGAACATTTTATATGTGATATTAACAAAAAATGGTCATAGTAAACATAATTTGTTTAAATGAACATATAGAATAAAATTTATTAATTCGAGTCCATTTTGGGAATACCAATGGAAATATATAAATTTCTTGTAAATATAATAATGAAATAAAAAACATTAAAATTATAATGTTTTTTTGGTTATTTTAAAAAACCTTTACAATGGTCAATATATCAAGTACATTTTATAGAAACTGACCGAAGAACCTCATGTATATGATATAAGTGAAAAATATTTAATAAGTGATTAGCACATAAAAATTAATAAACATTGGAATAAATAATATAGATGAAAAAATATATAAATAATATTTTAAAATAAAATCATTTTTTATTTCATGATAACAGGTTCTCAATTAGAATGAATTAGGACCAGATGTTGTGGGTTTTTATCTGAATTTTGTTTTATTGATATATGATTCATTATCACCTATTGTTATTTATTATGTAAACATTGTACGTAGATATATTTTATTATATATATCATTAAATATAGTGTATTTAAAAACAAACCCTCTAATGTTATACCCTCCATGGGGTTTCAATTAGAAATATTACGACACGGTAAGCGTTCTGTTTAACATAAACCCACTTTTATTGACCTAATATGTTTCATTTTGAACATCATAGTTATATGATTTGTTTATTCTACCCTAAAATATTATATAATTTTAATTTATATTCTTCTTTAATAATTTTTATTTATATTCAAGCTTTTTAAATTCAAAAATATCTTTCCAAAAGATTATACCATTATTGGGAATATTTTTCATCCACTCAACCATGGGTTCCCTTCATATTCTATATTTTTATATTCTAAAAAAATATTATCATTCACATTTAGAAATATAAATAGGTGTTTTCTCATGTGAATTTCATATTTTTTCTCTACTCTTTTGAATGTAATATTTTATTATCCCATTTGATAATGCATGATTTCAACAAAAGTATCACAAAATATAAAATGGGGCATATGACCCACCCTCATTATTTTTAGTTTTCATCTTCTATATATTTTTATCAATTTTGCCTATATACTATTCTCCTATATCCTATTAATGTTATGGATATATATTCCCTAATTATATACCTATTTTACATTAATTACCTTTTGGTGGTTATTTAATCCAAAAAATTCAACAATTGTATAGAATGATGTTTTGTTGTGATTATAGAATATAATTTATTTCAAACATGTATCGAAATCCCATTTAAGTGGTTTCCAAAAAGGCTTATTCATGGAACCAAAAATACCCAATGGTTCTATATCAAAGAGGTATCAGATATTCAAATGTAGTTCCTCATTGGATGGTTTGGAAAACGATGCTTAAGAACTCACAGTGGTCGTGAAGACGGGAGGCCGGTCTCTTCCAACTTTTTTGGGGGTAATTGTTTCATACTATATTATTCTCTAATATATTTATGATATGATCAGGAAAATTTCATTAATTATGAAGTTTGATGTGGGTCTCCCTTTAATTAGAAATCAATTGTTTTCATTCATGGAATTCATAATTCTATTTATGTATTTGATGTAATCTATCAGTGGAGATATCTATATGTATCCATTGTTCTCCATAAATGGTACCATTTTATTAAAATATATTATATTATTATTTCATTTACAATCACGATGCTAGTTTTAATCTATACAGTGGGGAACTATGGAGTTTATCATCATCAAAGGAAGTGGGATTTTTTTTTACTCGATTGGACCCATGATATGGGATTCCATCATATAGTTATGAGAGGAAGGAGAACCCACATAGTCTGGTGCCACCTAAAGGGACACATCATACCAATTAAGGTAATGTGATTTGAAAAAAAAACATATAGTTTTATATTATATGGGAAGGATTTCAATGTAAAAGTTTCCAATCAACGTTTTGCATAGGCCTTATGATGTAGTGGGATAGGGAACTTAGGATGGATTTGGATTCCCCGGTTAAAAGAAACTCTACTGTGAATGTGAAATAGAGAGAAAGTGGTTGATTTGGTTTGTTGGGTTTTGTCCTCAAGGAGGCATCCTATATACCCCATCTAGATGGGAATCAAAGCCCACATGGTTTGGTTGTGATGACCTACACCTATTGGGGCCCTCTAAAGGTTGTCTTGTGGGGGAGTATGGCCCTTTAAGAAAATTAAATCAGGGATAATTACTAAGTAGGAGTCCCATGTTCAATTGGTTCTTATAATTGGAATGATGCCCAAAAGGTCTGGTTTTAGGGCTAATACTGATTATTTTTTCTAAGGTACATTTGGGATAGTGTAGATATCATGATCACAAGCAACCTTTAAGCCCACATGATTCATTCTCGGTGTGAGAAACAGTAGAAATCATTTTATTTGATGAACCACATACTATGATTTTCCCTAGGATAGGAACATGGCCTTCAGGACCCACCCTTATAGAGTCCCTCTTAGGGATGGAAATAGTAAGAGTTGAGATAATATTCTTTTCCAAATCATACATCAGAAGGTGTGGATTTCTTGATCATATCTAGCCGTTAAGACCATGTAATTCATGATTGAATTTTAGAAATATGATTCAAAAGATACATCAAACCATACAATCCCCCTTACACTAGTGGAATAAGTCAGGGCAACAACACTCCCCCCTTAATTGTATATAAGAAAGTCACATCAGACTACCCATTATGAAAAAAACCATCATCACGGAGAAGGGTGAAGGAGTGAAGTAGGATAGGACCGACATGAAATCATATGGGAATACTCAGGGAGGGATTATCTAATATTTTTTCTATGGAGAGAGATGAGTATCAAATTGAAAGTGTATGGGAAATTCATGTGTGATCCCCACCCTCCACTCATAGAACTGGAGGTGTTGGGTCTTAGAGATAACTAGGGAAGGACATGGTACTAACCATAGTACAGGAGACCAAGAGTTCCCGGACACTCCCCCTAGGGTAGGGGTCCTCATGACCAAGGGAATTCATACCCACATACACCATGAGGATCCTACACCTTGGGTAGGAAAAATGTGAAAAACTAGTGACTGAGGGAATGAATTCCCAATTGAGAGACACATTGGTGGGGCCCTTTATATGGATTTTTTAATCTGGAGGCATTGACAGAGGTTTCAATTTTTTCCATTTATGATAAGGGATCCAAAAGGATATAGGCTGTGTCATTGGTTTCTATGAAGAGGGAATGAAAAGAGGATCACATAGGGGTAGAGGCTGGGTGAGAAAACCGGATCTCACATAGGGTAATCCTGTATGTACTGCAAGATTCACCCACATAGGCCTACATGAGTTGAAAATACGTTGGTCAATGTATCACTTGGGAAATAATACTTGGGTGATATGCTTCGAATAGATTCAATGGTTTATTCATGTGTTTTTAGAAGTACCTTGCACAGGTCCCTAGTTCAGGAGGGAGACCTCATGCCAGTATTAATCAACCTTGGTGGAATGGTTTCCTCACTTATGTGTTGTGTATGTTATACAGATGGAGAAATTTTATTCCAACCCCACCCTTAATTCCCTCTTTTTCAGGTTTTTAGGGCTACATGGAAGGTTTTTGAGGGATTAGATAAAGGACTTTGGTGATAAGAGTGTCTTAGCTTCTTTGAGATTTTTCTTCCTTGATGATGAAGAGACTCAAGGTCCTATTTGTTAGAAAATATGGGACCTTGGGTGAAGGGGATGTCTGGATCAATTCTTCCACACATGTTGAGTGTAGATCAATCACACAGGATGATGTGAAGAGTTATCACACATGCCCATTTGTAGGTACCCTATACATAGATGATATTCCATGGTACCTTCATTGAGGTTATTTTGTAATATTATCATCCTTGTATTTATTCCCTTAAATTATATTATTTTCATTAATGTATTTTTCTTTAACAACTTTTCATCGATGTAAAAAAATAGTGTCAACAAAAGTCCCCCCCTCAGGATTGGATCAGATCAAAAGAAGTGTGTATGATCCTGAGTTAAATTGATGAAAAGGGCTTGTGGATTGCGAGAGTCATCCTTGAAATCCTAAAACATAGTTCATCTAGGTGGTTCATTCACATAATAGGGGAGTTCATGTGGCCTACACATATGGGATACCACTTCTATAAATTTGATAGCTAATTTTAGCGGATGATCATCATGCTTCTATGCCACTAGTCTGTCCACACTTGTACCCCACACAGACCATCCACATAAGCTTCTTTGAAAAATCACCATTTGTTCACATAATATATTCACCAACTTGTGAGATACATACTTATGTTTTGAGTGACCCACACAAGGCCTATTTATAGAGGGACCTACATGAGGTCACTTGCATGAGAACCCAATGAGCACTCATGCCTTTTCCAAATTTCCAAATTTCTGAAATTTTTGAAATAAAGACATGTTTCCAATTAATTTCATGGTGCTTTATTGTAATGTCAATGGCCATTAATATGTCTATAGTTTCATATGAATAAGATGGAATGAAAATGAAGAAGATGGTAAAATGTATAGAGCCTGACTACTATAATGTACATGATACAAATCCACCAGATTTGGTGGGGAATTAGATGAGGTATCATTATGAGTACCTCGAGAGTAACTATTTACCTCTTTTTGGCCATGGTCATCTGAAGGATGTCTTCATACCAGATTTTAATAATTACACTCATATTTCCTTGTTTCGAGACTAGATTAACATCTCTACTATTAGCATTTCATGTGTGCATACATTTATTATTGTCGTGACATCATCCATGAATTGTGTCATGAATCACAACCAATGTTCTCTACATTTCAATTCGCACATTATTGAATTAACACAACAATAATATGCATCTATCTTTCGTGATTCCAAGATAGTCTAGCTGAAGAGTTGGAGGGAAGAATAGGATTTTCACTCAGGAGGGGGTGTAAGGCCCATGTGGATGTGAATGTAATGGGTGTGAGGGACTATTTCTAACTTTGAAATGAAGTTGAAAAAAGTGGGTATCTTTGAATTTGTTTGGATGTACAGACATATGTATAAAAGAACAAAAAATACATTAATGATCTACTATGATGATGGAGCTAAAAAAACCTCTATCCAACTAATTCATGGAGACATTTTTATCATCTTGTGGGATTTCCACATGATCATTGGAAATATTATCCTTGGATATTTGTAGAATGAGATCATCCCACATATATAAACAAGGGATGATGCTAAAAGTACACCAATTCTAGTGCATCTATTATTGAAGATATCTCAGAAATTATCAATGATGACCCTCGACTGATGGAGGGTATCAATCATAGTGCATGGAATAGTGATTTCCTAGAGCCAAAGGGGATAAGACCCACATGTAAATGTCTTATAGGGTGTCCCAAGATGGTGAAAAAGAGTGATCTTGGTAAATTGTGACCCACTATGAAAAATGGGTAGTATGACAAATTGGTGTACGAAACCCAAGTCTAGAATACCTAAAAAGACATGTCTTCATGGGTTTTATCCATGTGACTAAGCATTTACATGCTGCATGTTCTTAAATCCAATGGTGGCTTGAGGCCCGAGACATTCTTAATTGCAGTAAATCTTGAAGAGAAAAATTGCATAGGGTCTAAAATCACTATCATGGAAAATTTCAATAATTCATCCATCATATTGATTTATGGAATGATCCTTCTATAATTGAATGCCATTCCAGGTATTGTGGAGATGAGTTCCAACCCACTTTAGATCCTCTACTGTTTTTTTGTGGGGTGGAGATTCCTAGGGGTTAGTTGAAACCATCTGTTCAAGTCATTTATTGTATTCATACCTTATATCTAAATCCTAGTGAGAATAGGATGAGGCTAATACTATTCAATGATTCCAATTTCATCCCATAAAAAGTCCCACCTATTGAATGATTTACTGTTAACAGAGAGGCTGGAGATGATCTAATATCACAAATGATTACCTTTAGAGATTATGTGTTGGTGGCCCATATTGATGGTGATATTATATGTGGTTTCACTGGACTCCCATATCTCTACATCTCATATGATGTGGGCCATGGGTAATCAGATAAGACTTCATCATTGAAATATGGTCAAAATGGAACCCTAATGGAAACTAATGAGTCATCTCCAAAACTGATAGAGTTACCCTCAATCTATCCAAAAATGGAGGCTACGATAGAAACAAAATATCTACTTCCACCTCTAATACCTATTTTTTGGAGGATGGTTATAGCCTCCCTCTATCATAAAATAAATAACCATAGAGAAGTAAATAATTCGCTTTGTGTCTTGTCAGTGTCGATAAGTTTCTCTGGTATTAGTTATTTGGGTATTATCTAGAGGAAATGTTTAACCGTATCTATGGTTATAAAATCTATTTCCATTACTTCCCTCATTGGGCTTATAAATGAGCCTCTGAGACCTGATGAGGATACTTCATACCAAGAACTGATTCTTACTAAAAATTTGGATCCCTAAATAGTATAATTTTTTATGGTTTATGGTACATTATCTAATCCATTCACCCCTCATTATTTTATATAGGGATGACGATTAATTTAATGTCAAAGATAAATTCTAAGGAATCAAATGATAACTGCTGACATTTAATCCTTATGATATTTTAGGGTCATCTCGAGCACTGGAGGACCCTATGATGACTGATTATTTCCCATAAACTTTACATGAGGAATCCGTTTTGGGTCTTAGGCTATCATAATATGATGCTTTACTAAGTCCAAAGCCAACTGTTTTTGGAACCCCCATGGGTGGGACTACCACAGGGTTTCATAAATTAATAAATTCTAGGAGAAATCAGGACATGAAATTTGAATAATTTCTAGAATATATTAATATTCCTTCATCCCTAAAGGATTCTGAAAAATTTAATAGGGAATTTAATGGAAATTGGCCTATATTTTAACATAACCAATTCTGATAACAATTGTTTAAACAACTACTATCTGAATTATGAAGCATTGCATATGAAAAATTCTGTTGCGATGATGCATGAACAATATAACGAAGTCCATACCACACCAATTACTTAGGGGGAACCATTTCATGGTGACCATGATTTTGGATATTATCCTGAGCTTCTGGAAATGAGCTCTAGGAAGAATCATGAGAGTGCACCTTATCAAATGGTTTCAGTTCAAAATACAGAGTCTAGGTATGATGGGGGGTGAATCTAATAAATACATTGGATCATTACGAGACATGCATTACCATCTACTTCATTGAATCCATATTTATTCCTCTTATCATCTTGTTGAGGCTAAAAATGAGTCTTATCCATTATCTCGTTCCAGCATCTACAGTAGTTGGGTCTATGGGTGGAGCCTCTATGCCAATGAACCTAATAATATAATTTGAATCCCTTATTGTCTGGAATGGAGTGGGGTAGGGTGCCTCATTTATTGATCTAATCCCAAAACACATTCCTCCCCATAAAAGATGAATATAGTCATATTTGGAGGCCCATATTTCCCTTCACATAACATGGCATTATGATTAGGGGAAATCTAGAATACAATCACATAGATTCCTTTTGAAGACTTTCATTCTCGATTCTAATGACTTCCATTCTTGTTTGGTATGATGGGATACATTGGATTTGATTACCGCTCGATTCATGGAGCTATAAAGGAGATAATTAAAAATGGGGGTGAGAATATAGTCTACAAAAAAATATTATAAATGAGAAAATTCTTTTCAACACTGATGAACTCTGACTAAAATCAATGGGTCAACATCTATTGTGACTGCAGATAAGGAACATCACTTTGATGAGGCTACCAAAGCTATTCAGTGGGATGGGCTTTGATAGACTGTTGATGGGGCCCTATAAGCCATTCAAAAAATAAAGATATATGTTGATGGTATTTTGTAATGTGTGATGGAGAGACTACATTTTGGGAATGGTCGTCCTATATTTTTGTCTCATACATGAAAAGAATTTGTTTCTAATCATCTATATCTTAATCCATATTTTATTCTGACCTCATAACATAACATTAAATATCATTTTCATAGAAATACATCTAAGTGTCAGCTAGTCGTAACCACAACGATAGGTATGAGGAGACAGTATGATTATTTCATAAGAAATCGGACCTAGTGAGTATAGTTTTAGTATTTCTAGGGACATGTGGTGAACACTGTGAGTATTTAATCCAATGTTTTATTTCCATAATTTTTTATATCGTATATAAGGAAGACTTATTGGGAGATACTTGGTTTTTTCTTAGATTTACCTTTTCATGTTTTTAGCCTCACAATTTTTTTCATATTTATTTTCACTACTCATTTATTTCTTAAACCACACGGTGTGCTGGTTTAGCGAGTTGAGACTTGATTTTTTGTTCAATTTTCCCTCTAAGGGGTTTTAATTTAGTGACTACTATATATCTTCTTGTGTTTAGATTAATGTCGTGCAAGCTAAAATAATGAGACTGGTCTTTTAGGTCAAATAAAATTAATCATAAATTTTGAAATAATTAATCATACAAGGCTTTTTGGACAAGAATGTTAAAAAATTATTCAAACACCTGAATGGGAATTTTGAGGACTGATTTTGTGGTTATTGAATATTAAACATATATGGGAACATAGGAGGTCTCTCTTAGGGATGAAGTTACAGCTAGTAGAAAAATCCATTTTTTAAGATATTTAATGGAAAGACAACTGGGGTTTGTTATTTCATAATCAAATAGTTGAATCATTTGGTTGATAGGACCGAAATCTTTTTGGGTGACTTGTGTAAAGAAAATTAGGCCATGCTATTGTTTTGTATGGAAATGGTGTTTTTAGTAATTATGAAATTATTTTTATATTGGATAAGGGAAATTTATCAAGATTATGATTTTTCAAGACCAAAATGAGTAGGGTTTTCAAGTGAAACGTCTTAGAATGATGATAATATATTTGTTGGCATTGACCATGAATATGAAAACACTCTTATATGAATTTAGATTGTAGTAATGAGGGAACATTTTGTTAAATGTATAATTTTTGAGCGAAGGATCCTTTATAAAAAGGTTTGAAGCATTATGAAATTTAATTTCTTGCAACCGGGATATTGATCACGTAGTTTAAAATCATAGAGTGAGGATGTTGTTGTATAGTTTAATATATTATGACGAGGAAATTATGCTATGTAGTTTACTATCATTAAATAAGGACACTATGGTATTTAGTTAAATTTTTTACTATAAGGACATTATGGGATATAATTTAGGGTCATTATAATTGAAAAAATATAAATAATTATCCCGATTCATGGTAATCAGTTCTGAAATGAGCCTTCACAATTAAGAAAAAAGATGGAAATTTTGACAGTTGTTATTAGGGGATTAAAAATTCAAAGGGTCACATAGGGAAAAAGGATTATAGTGATAGGGGATGCATCTCTTATGAAATAAGTTACTGTTGGTTGAAAAACAGGTTTTTTGGGTGAATTTATAAAAATCCAATAGGGACATGTTATAGCATAGTTAAATAGTTAAATACTCTAGAGAAACGGTCCTAAAACATTATCAATGACCTATGAAAATTAAACTGGTTCATGTTACAACATATTTAGGAAAAGGATTCATTAGGAATACTGACATTCAACTGCCAATGGTTGAAAGAAATTTACGAAGATTCAAATTTCCCCAGACAAAATTTTGATTTGTGGAAGGAAATTACTTGAAAATGGGAGGAACATTCCAAGTAAAAATTACTCAACAATGTGGAAATGGTTTCCTATGCCAGTCTATCTCAAATGTGTGATGTGTGGTGCCTATAGTTTAATGTCATATGAATATAAAAAGAAAATTATAGAAACAATAGGTGATATGTGGCCTACCAACCCAAAGTCATTTTAGCATAAATTAGACAATAGGAAATTGTAAAACATGGTCTTGAGGGTTCTCATATCGGGAGAGAGGACATAGAAAAATATATAAGGGATGTCCACTGACTAATTAGAATCATGGGATCCAACATAAGGTCATCAAATCTATTGAGGATAGAAGATATTTCCATTGAAGGGGTAGTTACCCAATGTTGAAAACCCCATTTGCAGGGGTGACATTATGGACATAAAACTGGAATGTATTACTTAATAGTAAAACAGTGGCATCATCTGGCTAAAAGTTCAATTTTTTAGACACTATGCATAGACAATTGGGGTGAGTTACTGCATTTTTAGAAAAATTAGTCCCCAGGTATCAGACACTATTGTTAGAAGCTAGAGAATGATTATGAATATTTGAATGTGTCCAAGATTTTGAGTGTTACATGTGAAAGGGAAATTTCTAAGAATAAATGAATCATTTGGACCGATATTGGCCATAATGAGTAGTATCTCTTTAATACATTAGGGGGGACATAATTTTATCCTTGATGGACCCCTGAATGAGGCGATCCAAATTAAGTGGTCATGTATTGATCATTGTATATAAGAGATGGAGATTTATTTCACCCTATAGTTAGGAATAAGATGGGGCCAAGGTGTGACAACATATCTCAGAAATATGAGAATCAATCCACACATAGTGCATGAGGTAGAAAATTCATTCAGTTAAGACATTATCCATGCAGTTTGACATCTTGTGGTATGGATCAAGTTGACTTGATGTGATTGTGTCTGTACCAAGGTATATGACCTGGGTGTCACTATGTAAATTTTTGGTTCAATAATCAAGACCCCCATAGTTATCAAGAAATATTACACATATAGATTGAATTATTTTTTTATAATGGGGATTTTTTTGAATAAGGTCTCAGGAATGGTGTGAGAAATTAAATTGGATCTTCTTATATAGATCTGACTCATACAAATGAGAGTGGGGTAGTTTTCTATTTTATATTGTGGCTTGGTCCAGGACCATAGATCTAGATTTTACTATGTATCCCATTGGGATAGGAATCAATTCATATGTAGTCCTCGAATAACCATGTAGTTTAATGGCATAAAGGAAAGACATGTGGTTTGGATTTTAATGCCATGTTGCTTCAACCATGATAACCCCAATATAAAAATATATTCCATAATCATGTAGTTAGTTTGTTTTAAAAACCCCTAAGAATATTTTATCAATGCTCGGTGTGATAAACAAGGAGTAAAAATGGTTTCATCCACTACACAATGTAAAAGATAATTTAAGGATGTGGAATTTTATTTATTGAAGTGACTAGACCTGGATGTGAGATCTGTGACTCACTTCATATCTCATTAGAATGAGAATAAAGCCGTACAGAGTTCTAAAATCCCATTATGTTTAATTACATGCATTGAGGATGAATAAGACTTGATGTAAAAAAGAGGATGTTTTGTTTCTTGGCATAATAATGGAAATCCATGCATCACAACGTATCTTATGATGGAAGGAATCATGCCACACATAGTTCTTGGAAAGAATGTGTAGTTTATTATAATGCAATGAGGACATTATCCGTATAGTTTAACACATTGAGGTAAGAACGGGGGTCAACTAACATGGAATAGAATATTGTGGATGGACTAAGGGATGGGGTCTCGTCATCACTACGTATATTGTAGGATTAATAATAAAGCCACACGTAGTTATTAAAAATTGTTCCCCGCATCACTCCAGTTTGGAAACAGGGAGAATAAAGGGAATTTGATAGTTCCTATAATGATCGCTAGACCCAATACACAATTTCTTCACATCACCATGTAACCCATTAAAATGAGTATATTGACACACTTTGTTCTTGAATAAATGTGTGATAGGGTACCAACACCAAATATTGTGATCCTTTCAAACACATATCAAAATCTTGCAATAATATACATCAAGAAACAAGAATATAAACCATATAGATTCAATTCATGCAGAAAATACATTTTTGTATAGTTTATAATTACATGACTAATAAATTAATATATTTAGTTTAATGTCTTACATCATTGAATATATAATTCAGTGTAGTTTAATTTCACGCAGATATAAAGATTGTATTTCTTTTTAAGGTCATGCAACAATGAATAATTATACAGTTTGACATCCTATACTTGAGATGAATGTCATGTGATTACATGAAATATTTATTTATAAACTTCACATTGGTTGGGGTTATAATGAGATATAAATATATTGAGATCATTTAATAAGATCCATTAGAGTGGAACATATGTATGCAGTAAGGTTCCTCTCACATTGGCACATGTTTTGAAGGCTTCTTTATTGGCGTCATCAGAGTCCTAAGGACGACTACCATTTCTCTAAGGTGGAATGAATATAGGTGGACCATATTATTAAAATCTCGTGCTATCCTATTTTGATGAACCTTTATGTGATCTAGGGTATGAAATCATTTCTCATACTGTCTATCCAACTCATCCAGTAATTTTTGGGATTTCTCATCCATCGATAGTTAGGCACATATGGAAATCCAAAATGATGGAAATTAAACATCAATGGGAAGGAATTATTTTGTTCTGTATAACAGTGAATATGGGAAAACCCATGTAGAGGTATGAGTTTTAGTCTGGTAATCCCATAATGAATGAAAGATATTTTCATGACAGGAATTTTTATCTTTACCCATCATCTTCTAGAGTATGTTTGACGTGGACTTGTTGAAGCCATGTATCTATCTGTTAGAGAATTCATGAATGTGTAATGAATGGTTGGATTTTATATTATAATAGCAGTACAGCTTATCCACCTTAGAATTATAGAAATTGGTTCAATTTTTCATCAGTATTGTATGGGTATACTAATTCTTTTAATCATGTTGGTTTTCATGAAGCTGATAATATTTTTGGCCTCGAATTCATTGAGGTGTATTTCCTCAAGCTATTTAGAGAAAATGTAGGTAGTAGTTAATATTTAGTCGAACTATTAGGCCATATATAAATGGTATGGTCCCAAAATATCCATTCCTTATATGGAAAATGGCCAGGACTATTTTTTATGTTGAATGTTTAGGGGTTGATGGATTATGTTGGCATGAACTAGGAATGAATGAAATATCATGATGAATTCTGTAAAATACAGTGTCATAAAAGTACATAAGTATCAAAGACCTTGAATTTGGTCATAAATCCAATAACCAGATAGATGTTAACCCTAGTATCCCATGTGTACTTATTTTATAATGGTCACCTTATCTTATCCACCAAAAAATCCGATAAGGACTCCATCAAAGCCTCATTTTTTGAGGAATATTCGGCGATTTTGGCCAACATAGACAGTGGAGTTCACTGCTAACCTCTATATTTTATCTTTATTTATTGTGTATCATTGAATTAATAGATTATAGAGTTATTAATTGATGTGAATCATCCCTTTAGTGGTATGACCATACAATTCATCGATATGGATGATTTCATTGATCTTTTTTGTTCTGACCTGAACCAAAGTTTATACCATTCTGCGATTGGAAATGTTGATGATTGTTTTGTCCTAGTTTGATCTAGCAGATATGTAGATTCATTATACAATGAATATTATTGGAAATTATAGGATCACGGGACGTGTGTAAATGTAGGTTTCGAGGGGAATTCTTCCTTTAGCCCTCAAATATAGTCAAGTAGGGGGATTTTATCTTCTTTTCTAATGGATTAATCCTCATTGATCTATTGGATTACCATATCTAAATAACCTTTCACCTCTATGTGGTCCACTAGTATTTGGAACACCAGTTCCAGGACAATAATGAGGGCCAAATATACTACCTCATTATTTGTAAAACTGTATCATTGCGTGAAATAGTAAGTTAAAACTTCCTTTGATGGGAAATAAGCATGATCCCTAAGATAGCTTTGTTGAGATTAGGGTCATCCATTATATTCCATTAATTGAACCTATATCCAAAATAAAAATACATATCCTATGTTTAGTTTCCATTTTGAATAGAATATATCTCTTTATCCAGAAGTTTAGTATTCAATGACATTGTTTCTACAGACAGGTGTTCTTAAAGATAATATTCCAAAGCATGGCCATTCACTAATTTCTAAGGCAATAATTTGACATCAAATTGCTACTGATAACCACTCACTATGCCAAATTTACTTTCAATAAATGAAGGATGAGGATATGTTTTATTGGTGTTTAATGAGAGACCAAGTGGACCCCTTGACGTTGCATGTAGTGTCTTAGTTTTTGAAGTATAAATATTAAGGTAAGGTATCAATTTTCAATATTTAAATAATGACTCTCAACATCTATCATGGTTTTCATGAGATAATTGAAGTTGTTTTTTTTTCTAGAGACTTTTCATTGAAGAACGCACCTAGATCTCTCTATATATTTATCACACATAAAATTAGTGGATTTCCCTTAATGGTTGGCGTTATTACTGGTGGTATTAACCTATATTTTGTGTGGCTATCAAATTCCTCCTAAAAGTCACTATTTCACTGATATACGACTCCTTTCTTCATAAATTTGGTGAATGGAATACAATTTTTTTCAAGGTTGGATATAAAGTGATAGATATTGGCTAAATGACCTTCAAGCCCCCTAAACCCTTTTTGTTTGGACCAAGTTGAATGGAGAAAGAAGTTTGAAGAGTTAGACTTTGCATATTTTTGTATTTTGTTGTCAAAGAAGATAAATCAATTCACTTTGTAAAAGGATCAGAAATAAGACAATGCTTTACTGATTTGTATTTCACAAAAATCATAGGTAAGGAGAACTTGTGATGCAATATTTATAAAGGAAATGGAAAGAAATGATGATGCCAATCATATACAATTTTGATTGGAAGGAATGATGCTACTGGAATATGGGATGTTTCAGTAGTTCACATTGTAACTCTGACGATGCTAAAGCCAGTCTATCAAAAGATACATATCACGATAGTGGAATTTTTGATGAAAGATGAAGAATGGTTATGGGAAGTAGTGAAGATAGAAATTAGAAAGTAATGGAAAATATGGGGTGGCACAAAAGCACAGTTTAAGGTGGCTCCGTTTTCTAGTGTGCCAAAGTTTAGGGCCTGAAAATAGAGAGATGAAGATGTGTTTTTGGAAATGGATGGAGCATGTAAGATTGAATATGGATTAGATTTTTTTATTTCAAGGCATGGTTAAAGGTTAGAAAATTGAAAAATGACAAAGGCATGGAGTGGGTGGAAATTTAGGCATGTTGCGTGAAAAAATAAAGGGGTGCACGAAATATTACCGGGTTGCACGAAATATCAGCAGGAAGCGTGAAATAGAGGAAAGAAGTTTTTCGCGCAAAAGGTGTTTCAAGATCAAAAGCTCAGAAATTGAAAAATTCATGAGGTGTGAGAAATAATGGAGAATTGCACGAAATATGAAGTTGTGTAAAAGAGTTTTTACGCGCATGAAAGAGGTTTTACGTGAGGATTAGTGTTTTTCGCGCGGGGTCAAAAATACATATATATATATATATATATGAGGTGAAGCCCTCTGATTTTTTGCTGGTTGACACTTAGAAGAAATTATGAGATTTGGTGCGCATAAAATTATATGCAATGTGAGTTGCGCGAAAAGAAATGAGTTTGCACGAAAAGAGGACAGCTGCTTGAAAATAGAAAATGTTGCGCGAAAAAGGGAAGTTGCACGAAATAGTTTTCCGCACCAAAACAGAATTTTTACGCGCAAGGAATTTGAATTGTGTGAAAGATATCCTAAAAGACGCACGAAAAATTTGGGGTCTTCTCACATATTCATTTTTTCCTATGGGAGTTCTTACCAGCTTCTGGGTAGGAAAGTGAAGATCTGTACTTCAGAGAATACAAATGTTAAACTATGAAGAAGCATCGAAATACTGTAATTCCTTATTTGTGCTAAAAGGGTGAACACACGCTTGAGGATTGTTTTAAAAGTTCTACATGAGTGTAAGGGTATATCCTACTCTTTTTATTCCACATCAAATGATTGTCTTCTAGTGGATTGTGTGGTACTAGATTATTTCTGTACCATAATAAGGACGTAACTACTCTTGTTGAGTAGTGAACCTTGTAAATCTTGTGCGCATGTGGTTGAGTTTGTTCAGAAGAGAAGAAAGTCTTTAACAGGAGGCGAAGGTTGTTTCAATTCAAGGGAAACATAGAAAGAAAAAGATATCACGGATTCACCCCCTCCCCCTCCTAGTGATACTTGGATCCTGACTGGGAACTTCTCTTTGAGGTTTTGAAGAGGTTACATCCTAAGGATATGCATTATATTCTCAGGGTATAATTCAATGTTATGATTAAATACAATGAATCTAAGACAATTAGAAGAGGATACCTTAAAATTGAATTTTATGGGGTTAATTTTCCATTTATGTTATTGCAGGTTTCATTGGATGCTCAAAAAATCACCCACATGGTTAGAATGTTGTCATGAATTAACCAATAGTTCATAAATTTATCATTAAATGAAATTATATAGGAAGGGATGGATTATTTAATGCATGGAATATTGTTTTTTGGCACAGTTTTTCTTCAATCCAAAGGGAATTACATTATAGTAGTATTGTCTATGGGGGGCCTAAAGGTGGTGGATTCTTCATCTTCTAGGTCCATAAAAATTTTATAGTTCCCTAAATAGCCTTAAATTAAGGAGAGGTATTGATAACATAAAATTTCATCAATCTATAGTTTTGTGATTAGAATCATGAATTCATATTTTTGGAAAAAGTTAATTGAGATATCAGAGGCCCATGAAGACCCTAATTTGCTAATTTGTTTCATTATTGGCATGATATTGGCTAGATGTTTTGGATACTGGACTTTTGGAATGATGTTTTTGTTGAGATGATATGTGAGTATGATATACTATATAATAACAAATGTAGGATCGAATGTAAAAACATCGGACGCTCAAATACAAGAGGGGGTGAATTGTATACTTTAAAATTTTCTAAGGAAATTGTGCATAACCAAAATTCACAACACCTCTATGTTCTATTAACTTTCTTGATTCCAGAAAAGTGATTCCAAAAATGAAACATAACAAAAGATTACAAAAACTAAGATTCTACCTTAAAGTGTATAGAATCTAACTAAATCAGAGTACAATTGAAATGAATTATAAGATATTTATACATTACTCAACAATACAAATGCAGCGGGAAACTTGTAATAAAGCTAGTAACAAGTAGTAAGTATTTTAACCCAAAAAGATGGGTAACCAACAACCTTGGATAAAGGTCCCTTGTTTTATACATTCAAGAAAGCCTGTCTTACCCACACCAGGGTAAGCCCTCGATATGAAGATCAGAGTCTGTCTTGCTATATTTGCAAGCCCTCAACATCATGGTTGTGGGAACCTATTTATTCTTATCCCCAGAAGCCCTCTATTGTAAATAGCATCAATCGGAGTCGCACGAAGAAAAACTGAACAAGTAGTTCAGTACGCACAAAGAAATGAAAGTCTCTCTCTAGAAATCACTTCAATAGCATGTGGTCTCTAAAGTTACAGAACATTTATAAGATTTTTCAAATGAGATCCTATTTATAGGCACAACTTCAACGGTCGGCTCCCTCCTCCAATGGTCATATTTTTCCTTGAATTTCGGAGGGACCTATACATGTGTCACTCAAACAACGGTTAGTGAGTAACTAAAAGTATGACATCGTTTTATAACTAAACAGGTGTAGGCCTAAAAAAACTGATATTTGGAATATAAGTAAATGAATGTTCATAGTCTAACCAAAAATGAATTCAGAGTCTATAGAATAAGGATATTCGCATTCTGTTTTGTAGAAATATGGAACCTGAATTCTATAGCATTCTGGAGTCTGAATTTCAAGGAAATTCGGACTCTGGATTCACAATAATTCGGAACCTGAACATACAATGTCTGGAGTCAGAGTTAATGAGAATTCAGAGTTAGAACTCATAAGAGTTCGGAGTATGAATTCAGATAAATCAGAGTCATAACTCAAAGAAGTTCGTATCCATAGTTCGTAATTAGAATTTGGAGTTAGAACTCAGTGATGTTCAAATCCGGAATTCGTATTCATAATTCGGAGTTAGAACTCAGTGAATTTTGTAACCAGAAATCTGATTTAGAATTCGGAGTTAGAACTCATAGGAGTTCGTAACCATAATTCTGAGGATTCAGATCCAAAAATAGAAAGCTTCCTATCTAGGAAAATATCGGATTCCGAGGTTTTGATTTCAAAATGAATTTCACGCTTAAAAAAATTAGGATATGAACAATAAAATGGGTAAGGATAAATTTCCTTGGGGAAGGAAATTATTCCTTAGATAAGTAAAACATAGGGTAAAACAAGATTGGCCTTAAGATAAGGTGTTTGTGATTTTCAAAACAAGAAGAAATGGTAACGTCATAAGTTAACCATATTGTCTAAACAATCTCCACCAAGTATGAAAGAATGGAAAATCCATAAGGAAAACCTTATTGACTCGACAATATCCCCCTATTTGGAAAGCACAAACATCCTTATTAAAAGAATATAAGGACATATAAAACATTTTACTAAACATTGAAAATAAAACTTATCTCCCATTGTTCATGGACAATGGTGAATACGACTAAATCCCCCTTAGGCTTTGAAAAAATAAGTATCGTATTCTAGATATCCAAAATGAGAATTTTCATTTGAATGTGGAAATCATCGTAATGAGAAACCCCCCTTAGATAAACTACCCCTTACTTAGGGATATTTCTTCTATACTTTGAAATATTTTTACTTCTCCCCTTTTGAATTCTTTTTCCTTCTCCCCCTTCTTGATTTTCAGAATGATTTTGAGGGAATGGAAAAAAATATGGTACCTAAAATATTAGTACAAACAACTAAACAAAAACAAGCAACCACAATTTCATTATAATTGGAAGAATTTCTATAAGGGAAAAACATATACAAAAAAAGATCGGATTTGGATCTATTTTGGTTCTTTTTCCTTGGGCATCATCTTCTTGACTATAGTCTTCATATTTTTGAATTCCTTTTTATCTTCCTCTGATTTATTCCCTAGATCTTTGATTCCACATTCCTGAGACTTATTAACTTTTTCTTGAGCCTTCAGCAACTTATATTAATTCACAAGTTTTTCTTCAAACTCAATCCGGAGATCTCTTTCCATGTTACAGCTTTGAGCTACACAGTTCAACTTCCAATTCAAGTCTTTCGCCTCTTGAATCTGTTTATTTTGTTCTATATTTAGATTTTCCTTAAATTTGTTTGTATGATCTTTGATTTTGGTGTCTTCAGTATCAAAATCTTCCTTGATATATTCTTGAAATAGATCAAGATCACTCATTTATTGAATTGACCTCTTTGAACACCTGGCTATCTTCTGAAATGACTTTTTGTGAGCATCGTAGCCAATGAGGAATGTTTTAAAATCTCATTCCACCTTGACACAATTTACCATCACCATGAACACTGAATCTGATTTCTGATTAAGAGAATGTTGAATCATTTGGCATCTAGAATCTATACATGAAAAATTCAGAATGAACCAGAGAAGCTTCTTCAAGGAATGTTCAACAAAATCTTGACCAAGCGAAGATGATTCAGAATCTGCGACTTTACTTGGTGATGCTTGTTTTTCTAGCTCAACAAGATTCCTCTTTGAAGTTCATTAAACATCCTTCTTCTTCACTACATATTTTTTAGGAGTATCAACAAACACTTGTTTACCCTTATTAATTCTCGGTACGACATCCTCATCATGGGATTCATGATCACTGTCAGATAGCTGTACAACTCTATCTTTATCTACCTCTTCATTCTGATTTCTAGCCTCAACATCATCAGGATGAATGAAATCATGATTTAGACAATCTTCTTCAGACAATTTATCAACTTCTTCTTCACCCTTCTCTTCACCCATCTCTTCATCCTTCTCTTCATCCATCTCTGGAGTGACAAACTTAGAGGACTTGGCTTCAGAAGTTCAGAGTGACAATTTATCAGATGGGGTTCCATTTTATATATAATTTTATACTTGATTTAAAAGATCTTCTATGTTACCACTCCCTTATCCTTATCCTTCTTCTTCTTCTTCTTCTTCTTCCACCTCTTCCACTTCTTCCAGTTCATCAACAATTTTTTCTTTAGTTTTTTCTGGAGTAAATAATTTATTTCCTGGAGTCTCAGGTAAAGGCTCCGTCAAGAAAGATTGTGGCACCAGAATATTCTCAGATGCTAATTCATTATCCCTTAGAAGGGATTGACAAATTTCTGCCTCTGACATCTTCTTTTTAACTTTCTTCTCTTTTTCTTGATTCTCAAGCTCTTCAACAGTTGATTCTTTCAAGGCCTTAGCCTTAGTATGATCCAAACTGAACTATATCTCCCCTGATTTTCTATTGTTCTTATCCTCCCTCCACTTTACTACAGCCTCATCTGGGTAGGCTTTCTTCTTCTTGGGATTAGGAGGTGTGGATTGGAATTCATTTGACTTAGGGGTTTTGTCTTCAACTTCCACTTCCTTCAACATTTTTTCTTTCTAGCCTTCTCTGATAGTTCAGCTTTTTTAGCATTTTCGGAATGACTTCTGCCCCTTCCACTAGAAGATCATAAAACTCTCCTGACTCCTTAGAAAATCCCATACTCATTCTTTTCAAAGTGTCATCACTTACAAGCATAACATTACAATTCCTTGGCTTAGAACTGCAAGGGATCTTGAATGAATCAAGACACCGAACAATAAGCTTGGAAAGTAAGGTAGGATACATAATAATCTGAGCTCTCATATTCCCATTTTTGATATTCTCTATTATAATCATAATGTGAATCACCAAATTGATTTTCCTTAGATTTACCAAGAAATACAAGATATGTATTTCACTTTTCTTTTAGGTGTCCTTATCACCATTTCTCGGTTGGAAAAAACCGTGAACCCATAACTACAGGATCCGATTGTTGACAGATAAGTGAGAAATATTTGATGTCTAGACATCTGATAGTCAAAGACATTCCAAAGATTTCACCTTAAAAAATCTTCCATGAACATCTAGTAGTTTTTTAGAGAAAAAATCATCTTTCCCTTCATAAGATAACTCTACCAAGCTAGAAGCCTTGGTGTTTGAGAGTTTATAAGTTTTTCCATAACTCTTAATGGAAAATTTTTCTCTTCCATCTTCCTTAATGAAAGAAAATGACTCATCAAATTCTATAAGAAAATCCGGATAAACAACATCTTGAGCTTCTTTCTTTGAAATAGCTACACTTTCCCATCCATTGAGATTGATGTTCTTAGAGAAAATAGAATCATATTTGAAAAAGTTCGATGGACCAAACTTTCCCTGTACACTTTCCAACTTGAACTTGGCTTAACAGTAGACATATCTTGAGAAGAGGCTCATGCAGACATTCAGATCAGAGGAACTCTAAGAGATTCAGAAAGAGCTTAAGAATGTGGGGCAGAACTTCAACATGTGAGAGCTTGAAAACTGATATAGGACAACCCTTCAGGGGTCCTTTATATAGGCGATGGAAGTGACATTTCATCTTCCAAATCCAATCTAATAGTTGAGAAACATTTTGATCAGATCTAACAGTTGATATAATAGCCACAAGGAAAAATTGGGTAGGATAAGATCTTTTGAGTTTTTTTTAAGAAAACAAGAATTTGAGAATTTAAACTACAAATGAAAATCCCAAAAAATGAAATAATGACAAAAAAAATCTAAGAAGGAAATAATTCCTTTCAGAATTTTTGGAATATTATTCTTAATAGGTGATATTCTTTTTGAATAACTTTAGATTAAAGGAAATTTGACTACAAAAAAATTATTACGAAAAAGTTAAGGTTGAAAAATTTTATTGAAAAAAAAAATTGAGTTCCATAATTCCATTATGAAATTTTTTAGTATGAAAATTTTCCTTACGAAAATATCGAGTACAAATATTTTAATGTGAAAATATTCATTAAAAAATTTCAATACGGAAATTTTGAATGACTAACTATGAAAATTTTCATTATGAAAATTTTTAAAAAATAACTATGAAAATTTTTATTACGAAATGTTTGAAAAACTAACTACAAAAATTTTTATTATGAAAAGTTTGAAAAACTAAGTACGAAAATTTTCATTAAGAAATTTTTGATAAACTAACTACAAAAATTTTTATTACGAAAATTTTGAAAAACTAACTACAAAAATTTTCATTACGAAAAGTTTGAAAAAATTCATTACAAAAGATAAGAAAATATTCATTATGAAAAACTATGAAAAACTTCATTTCGAAAAATTATGAAAAAATTCATTACGAAAAATATGAAAACTTCATTACGAAAAATTATGAAAAAACATCATTACGAAAAATTATGAAAAACTTCATTACAAAAAATTATGAAAAACTCCATTATGGAAAATTATGAAAAACTTCATTACGAAAAAATATGAAAAACTACATTACGAAAAATTATTAAAAAATTCATTATGAAAAATTATTAAAAACTTCATTACGAAAAATTATGAAAAAATTCATTAAAAAAAATATTAAAAACTTCATTACGAAAAATTATGAAAAACATTATTAAGAAAAATTATTAAAAACATCATTACGAAAATAATGAAAAACATATGAGCAAATGTACTCCCCTTATGAAAATGAGTTTATTACTATATGGAGATTGGTTCACCAGAAAGATAACAAGGAATATTACCTTATGGTTATCATTCCTAACTTCTATTTAACGTATTCAAATCTATCAGAGGGTAATGATTTTGTGAAAATATCATCAAGTTGATCTTGCATTCCGATAAATTGAAGAATGATATCTACTATTTTTTTTGTGATCCCTAAGAAATTGATGCCTAATATCTACGTTCTATGCACGAGAGTAATGTGCAAGTTTTTTACTAAGAGAAATGGAACTTGTATTATCACACAAAAATTTTTTTTTGGTAAAACTCAAGAAATAGTCTATGAGTGTGTGTTTCATCCACAACACTTGAGCACAACAAGTTCCAGCTGCTACATATTCAACTTCATTAGTGGAAAGTGCTACTGATTTTTGCTTCATGCAAGACCAAGAATCTAATGAGTCTCTAATGAAATGAAAAGTTATGGATGTACTCTTTCTATCCATTCTACATACACCAAAGTCAGCATCCTAAATTGTTTTAGGATAAAATCATTTCTAGAAGTATAAAAATGTCCTAAATCCATGGTTCCTTTTAAGTAGCAAAAAATTCTTTTCACTGCCTTTAAGTGAGATTACATAGGATTGGATTGATATTTTGCACATAAGGATACTTGAAACATTAATTCTAGACGACTGGCTCTCAAGTAAAGTATACTTCCTATCATACCTCTAAAAGTTGTTTTATCTACTGGTTTCCCAGCTTCATCAAGATCAAGTGTGTTTGAGGTACCAATGAGAGTTCTTATACATTTAGTGTTGTCATATCCATACTTTTTATGAAGATCTATAATATACTTATGTTGAGATATATAGATTCCTTCTGGTTTGTGAACGATTTGAAAACCAAGGAAAAAATTTAACTCACCCATAATACTCATTTCAAACTCAAATTTAATTAGGTTTGCAAAGGAATCAGTTAAAGATTGCTGAGTTGAACCAAATATAATGTCATCAATATAAATTTGAACAATAAAAACATTATTATTATCTTTCTTTATAAAAATGTTTGGATCATCATTTCCCTTATCATAATTATTTTGAAGAAAAAATCATGTATGTCTATCATACCAAGCTCGACGGGCTTGTTTAAGTCTATACAGAGCTTTAGTAACTCTAAAAACATGATCAGGATGTTTTGTATCTTCAAATCTAGGAAGTTGTTCAACAAAAACGTTCTCTTGAACATAATCATTAAGGAAATCTCATTTCACATCCATTTGAAAAAGATTTAAATTGAAGAATGATGCAAACGCAAGTAAAATGAAAATAGATTCAAGTCTAGATACTGGAGCATAGGTTTTATTATAGTCTATTCATTCTGGTTGATTATAGCCTTTAGCAACTAATATAGCTTTATTTCTTACAATGATTCGATTTTCATCACACTTATTTCTGAAGACCCATTTTACTATAATAACAAAATTTTCCTTAGGTCTTTCAACCAAGGTCCAGAATTTATTCTTTTCGAATTCATTTAGTTCATTTTGTATGGATTTTATCCAATAATCAACACCTAATGCTTCATCAATGATTTTGTTTCTAATTAGGAGAGGAATTCTAGATGTTCTATTTCATTTCTTAAAAAACTTCTAGTCCTTACAGGTTTATTCACATCACCAATGATACTTTCACTGGGATGATTCTTTATAATCAACTGATTTGAGTTTTGTAAAACCTGTTCATCAACATAGGGTAGGAAATCTTTTGGGGTAAATGTTTTCGAAGTATCTTCTTGGACATTTTCCTTATCACAAGGATCATCTATCATAGGTTGATAATCAGTTTTTTAAAACACATCCGAGGATGTAAGTCAGGGTTGTTTAAAAACAAAAGGATCGATTTTATCAAATTTAACATGTACTGTCTCTTCAATAGTACAAGTGTTTATGTTGAAGAATCTATATGCCATAGAAGTTGTGGACTAGCCTAAGAAAATTCCTTCATCATATTTTGGGGCAAATTTATGAAGATTATCTTTAGTATTTCGAATTAATACCTGGCAACCAAAAACATTAAAGTAAGAATGTCTAGGTTTTATACCATTCATAACCCATAAGGAGTTTTATTAAGAAATGGTCTAATCAAAACTTGATTTATAGTATAACAAGCAGTACTTACATCTTCATCCCAAAAATGGTTGGCTACTGAATACTCACTCAACATGGTTCTAGTTATCTCTTGAATAATTATATTTCTTTTTTCAACAAAACCATTTTTATTAGGTGTTCTGGGGGCTAAGAAGTTATGAGTAATGCCTTTTATACTACAAAAAGTTTCAAAATAAGAATTTAGAAATTCTCCACCATGATCACTATGAATTGTTTCCAATGGGAGTTTTTTCTCATTTTTAGCTTGGGCACTAAAACTTTTGAAATACAAAAAAGCTCTAGACTTCTTTGCTAGAAAATAGTCTCACGTAAAATTAGTGTAATCATCAAGAAAGACAAATACATAATATTTCCCCCCAATGCTTCTAGTTTTTGTAGGACCAAAGAGATCCATTAGCACTAACTATAATGCATCTGTAGTTGAGACTTCACCGACTGATTTAAAACATGATTTATGTTTCTTTCCATATTGACAAGGGTCACAAACTTTTGAAGAATCAAATCTAAGCTCCGGTAGATCCTTAACTAATATTTTCGTAGAAAGTTTTCATAAGTTCTTAAGGTTACAGTGACCTAACCTTCTATTCCATAACCATGAATGATCTTCCATTGCACTATGTCAAGGTAAGTCTTGGCTCCTAAGGTTTTCTACGTTTAGTGTGTAAACATTCTCTTACCTATGGGAATAAATAATAAACTCTTCCTTGGAATTATGTACTAAGCACTTGTCGTTCCTAAAAATCACAAGGTATCCATCATCACATAATTGGATTATGCTAATGAGGTTGTGCTTAAGACCCTTAACAAATAAAACATTTTAAATCAATATTTTTTCAAGAAGAACGATGTTACCTATACCAATAATTTCTCCCTGATCATTATCTCCAAAAGTTACTTTTCCTCCTTTCGTCTTGATAATATTTTCAAAATAGTTTTTATTACCAGTCATATGACGGGAACATACACTATCCATGTACTATGTATTTTTTTGGTACATTCCCTATTTTCCTGAAAACAAAAGAGTAAGTCTTTCAGAATCCAAACGTTCTTGGATCTGGAAATTTCAGAAAGAAAAATTTTAGGCACCCACATCTTCTTAGAAAAATAGGCTTTATGGAATCCTAAATATTGAGTTTTTAATGGAACAAATCTTTTCCCAATGTCTACTACAATGACATTTAGTAAATAAGGGAGCAATTTGAGGAATAAATCAATTTTTGGTTAAAATCAGTTTAGAACTAGTGTAACCAACACCTGAACCGTTCCTTAGAGGTCGAACATGAGAATACATCTTCTCAAAATTTTATTTACCTAAGGTAATGTTTGACAAACAATTCCTCAAGGAAAATATTTCAGATTTGAGTTTTATAACCATGTTATTGTTTTCAAAAGAATTTTATTTTGAACTAGAGATATTCTTGAAAACATTTTTCTGAGAAATTACATTTTCTAGATATTTGGAAAGTTTATTCTTCTTAGAACATACTTCCTCGTTTTTTTAAAATAATTTCAAAATCAGAGTTTTTCATATCATGATCTTTAAAAAGATCTGATATTTCCATAGTAAGAATATTATTCCTAGAATATTCCTTACAAAGTTTTTTCATGAGTTCAGAGATCTCAATATCAAGAAGTTTGGAAAACCTAGAAATTTCTTCATAGGTAGGTAAAGTATTATCTTCATCAGAAAAAAGATTCTTCATCAGAAGAGTCTTAATATTTACTATCATTATCACTTAAAGAAACATTGGTCATTGATTCAGCATTATGTACCTTATCCATAAAGCAATGATTTTCAATCGGTAGTCTGGCTATTAGACCAAGATTCTTTTGTAAAGAAGATTTATAATCTAAATATTCATCAGAAGAGTCTCCACCAGTAGCACTCCAGGTTTCATTAGATTTCAGGACTTTCTTAGCTTTATCCTTGTAATACTTCTTCATGTTTCTATCTGAATTCCTTTCCTTTCTTTATTTTCTCTTTATCATAGGACAATCAGGTCTTATATGTTCATCTCTCTTGCATTCATAACATGTAACTTCTGAATCATTCATATCATTCCTTTCCTTTTTCTTATATCCAGATTGAACGTTCCTATGTCTACCTATCTTGTCCATCCTTCGAGAAAGATTTCCAAATTCATTTTTTGAGGATTCATTTCCACTAGATTTGGATTGGATAACAACATTCTTAGAATTGGATTTAGTAACTCTATCAAGATTCTTGGATTTCATATGATTGGAAGTTGTAGTAAAAGAAACACTGCCATTTCCATTCTTCTCCTTTATGTTATCAGCATCTCTCTTCATTCTAGTCTCATGTTGAAGAAGAGTTCCAAACAGGTCATCTAAGGAAATCTGAGTAACCTTTATGTTCTCATCAATTTCTTTTCTCTTAGATTTCCATTCATCTAGCATGATGTCTATTATATTATCAACAAGATCTTCATCATCTAATCATTTCTCACCCATTGATTTTAAACTATTCACAATAGTCATGAATCTTTGTTGCACCTTACATGTGGGCTCTCCATAAGGAAAGAAGAAACCATGATATTCAGTTATGATCATGGCTCTTCTATTTTTAATTACATTGGAAGTTCCAAAGTGATTAACTTCAAGTTTCTTCCCTATATAATTTTCTTCTTCACAAGATGAATTTTGGATATATATGTTTCTAGTCATTGAAGAAATCAAACTATTTTGTACCTTATAATTCAGTTTATATTCATGCTTTTCTTAATTGGTAAAGGTACTAACTTCTTTGTCAGGGATATTATATCCTCTAGTAAGCATAAAAAAATTATCAAATACAGTATTGATAATTAAAGACTTCATTAGATCACTCTAATATTCATAATCATTTTCATAAAAGATAGGTGGTCTAGTTGGATTGAGATTGTCTAGGGAACCAATATTAATTCCTGCCATCTTTAAGAAAAATCTTTCCACAAAAAAACATCTTAATTGAAAAAGTCTGTAAATAAGGATAATATTCCTAAGAAATAAAAATATATAATAGAAGTATATTTAAGTAGAAAAATGAATTCGAACAATATGAGTCTGAAAAACAGATTCTAAAAAAGTGAATCCGGAAGTTCAATTTCGAGAATTCTCCTCCGAATTTAATCATGAGATTAATTAAAATTGTACCAATGCTAAAATACCAATTGTTAGGATGGTATGTGAGTATGATATACTATATAATACCAAATGTAGGATCAAATATATAAACATGAGATGCTCAAATACAATAAGGGGGTGGATTTTATACTTTTAAAACCCCGAAGGAAATTTTGCGTAACCAAAATTCACAACACCTCTAAGTTCATTTAACTTGATTGATTCTGGAAAAGTGATTCCGAAAATGAGACATAACAAAAGTTTACAACAACTTAGATTCTACCTTATAGCTTATAGAATCTAACTAAATCAGAGTACAAGTAAAAATATGTATAATATAGTTATACAATCCTCAACAATACAAATGTAGCGTAAAATTTGTAACAAAGCAAGTAACAAGTAGTAAGTCTTTTAACCCAAAGGAAAGGGTATCCAACAACATTGTATAAAGGTCCCTTGAATTATACTTTCAAGAAATTCTATCTTACCCACACCCGGGTAAGCCCTCAATACGAAGATCAGAGTCTGTCTTGCTATACCCACAATCCCTCAACTATCAAGTAGTTGGCACCTCTGTCTTCCTTAGCAAGGAATCCCTCAACTTCAAGGTAGTCGTAACCTCTGTCTTCCTATCCCCATAAGCCCTCGATTATACACAACAACAATCAGAGTTGCATGAAACAAAAATGAACAAGTAGTTCAGCACGCACAAAGCAATGAATGTTTCTCTCTAGAAGTCACTTCAACATCATGTGGTCTCTAGAGTTACAGAACTATCATAAGCTCTTTCAAATGAGCTCTTATTTATAGGCACGACTTCAATGATCGGCTCACTTTTCCGACGGACATATTTTTCATTGAATTTTGGAGGGACTTGTACACGTGTCACTCAAACAATAGTTAGTGAGTAACTGAAAGCAAAAAATTGTTTTATAACTAAACAGGTGTAAGAATAACCAAAAAATGATATTCAGAATTTAAGTAAATGAAAGTTCAGAGTCTAACCAAAAAAGAATTTGGATTCTATAGTTCAAGGATATTCGGATTCTGTTTTTTAGAAATTCAGAACTTGAATTCTAATGAATTACGGAGTCTGAATTTCAAGGAAATTCAGAGTCTGGATTCACAAGAATTCAAAACCTGAACTTACAAAGTTTGGAGTCGGAGTTCATGAGAATTCATAGTCACAACTCATAAGTGTTTGAAGCCTGAATTTAGAGAACACAGAGTCGGATTTCTGAGAAGTTCATATCTAGAATTTGTAATAAGAATTCCGAGTTAGAACTTAGTGAATTTCGTATCCAGAATTCATATTCAGAATTTAGAGTTAGAACTCAGTGAAGTTCGTATCAAGATTTCATATTCAGAATTTGGAGTTAGAACTCAGTGAAGTTTGAAACCAAAATTATGATTCAAAATTCTAAGTCAAAACTCCGAGGAGTTCGTAACTAGAATTATGATAATTCAGATCCTAAAATATAATGCTTCATATCTAGGAAAATATAGGATTATGAGGTTTTGGTTGCAAACCGAATTTCACACTTAGAAAAATTATTATATGAACAATAAACGGGGTAAGGATTAATTTCCTTGGGGAAGGAAATTTTTCCTTAGATAAGTAAATCATAGGGTAAAATGATATTTTCCTAAAGATAAGGTGTTCATGATTTTCAAAACATGAAGAAATGGTAAAGTCATAAAGAAACCTTATTGTCTTAACAATCTCCCTCAAGTATGAAGGAATGGAAAAGTCATAAAGAAAAACTTATTGAATCAACAAGTTATATATGATGATTTTATCTAATTCAGCCTCCATTTTCAATGTGGGAGTTGGGTGTATCCTTCAAGATTCTTGTTTGTATCCTCCATGGCCTTTTAGAAATCCCACGTTGTGGGTGGACACCTTAGAATAATGGTCTAGAATCTCTGTTAAATTCTAGGTGATCGTTTTTCTGGGTTGCTTCAGAAAGGAGGTATACACCTTATATTCTTAAGAATTCATGTATTTACTAATCAGAGTGGGTCGTGGATCTTCATTTATACCCATATTTATCTGATCGAGCTCATCAACAGTGGTGGAGACATCTTCCTCAAATATAAGAGGGGATCCCTAAGGACTTTCTCCTCTTCTTATCCCTTATTATTTTTCCCTTCCTCCAATTACAGGGAACTAAGTGATGAAACGTGTTTCTCAAAGTTAGGTAAGGATTAAATATTTTTACATTCATAAGTTGAAGCAACTACATCTAGTTTAATGGATGTTGCGGTTACTTTTTTGAAGCTCTAAAGGAGAGATGGGGGACCAATAAAAAGGATCTTTGTTTTATCCCATTGTCATGAAAATTTCTTCCAGTATAGATGAAAGAATATGTATTTGTTGAAGCTCAGGGGATGAATTAAGATTTTTTCATCTAGGCTTTAATTTTTTATCAAATAATTGAAACATTCTCTAGGGTTTCTTGACTCAGTTTTTATGACTTCCAATACATAAGTTACTATATGTGTACTCGAATTTGTGTTAATATTTTCCGTTTTATTGACGAGGGTCAAATAATCTACACTATACTACATTGAAAGATTATCTAGGATCATTTCCAAACCATTTAGGTCATTTGATCAGGTGACACCTTTAGTCATGGAATGTTTCCTTTCCCTATTATAGAATCCTACTTCTATATACTATGACATAGAAGATTTAAATGGGGATTTTCTCCATAAATGTCTTAATTTTACCATCGATACAATATTTGATTCATTGGTGGCATGAAAAAGGTATATCCACATTATGAGTTATTCAAGGTCATCCCATCATAACGTTGAAGTTTTTATCCAACCTAACCTCTATTAATTCCCAGTCAGACATGAAATACCCCAACTAAGTTCTATGTTTGACTTCACCAAGAGTATTTTTCTCATTTTTTCAATAACCTAGTAATTTTAAAGTGGAGGGGTATAAGTGTGATTCATTGAAATCCTATTGATGAAGAGTTTAGATTAGAATTATTATTACTCATTAGCTATTGTTTATGTATCCTTATTGGATATCAATGTTATTTACCTTTCCAGATATATACAAGTGTCTAATATTTCCATGTACAACAACATCATCATCCTAGTCTATGATATAAATGATCATGTAGAATTCATTAGGATTATTCAATAAATGATATACTTTATCTATAGCAACCATGACTACAAAATATTTGCTTCTTAACAAGGGATCATTGAGTTCTTCTCGAAGGTCCATTTGATAGGCTCAATGAATCTATGATTGAAAACATAGTTAGCACCACATCTAATTGCTTCAAATATCATACTTCTTTAAAAAATATTTTCACTTACCATTATAGGGATTCTATTTTACTGATTCATTAAGAAATGGAGTATTTGATTTGATGGATAGGTCAATGGAACAACAGTTAAAGGTGGTTCTATTATTGGCGGGTTAGGTCGGCTAAGTTTACCTACACACCGAGTATGATTAAGTGGTGATGCAAAATTTAGTCGATCTTATAGGGTTATAATTTCAAGTAAGATTCTATCACATTTGTGGGAAATTCCTTTATTCAGATGATCTCTCTGGAGAGCTCTCCCACTTATTTTGGCCAGTTAGATAGTTTGAGTTGGGATGCGATTAGAGTATTGACTCTATGCATGACCACATCTTTCCATGTATCTATGACTCAGATGGTATCCTCCCCTATTTCACTAATCAATTGTAGTGAATTTGTGTTCAAAATCACACTCATCATCTGATAAATGATCTATTAAGTAAATAAGATTAATTGAACCAAATATAAACTCCTTATCTGATGGGGAATTATTTTGGTGGGTCGACCCTTGTTGGACCATTTAGAGGGGAGGTGACTATGCTTTCGAAACTATAGGAATAAAGAATTCTAAAGTCAAATCCAACATTCGCCTTTAAAAAGGCTCATATTTTTGAATTTTCAACTTACAATTCCAACTATTTCATTTTTTGGAAAAGTTGATTTCAAATGAATGCTATTTCTTTGGAGTTAGTTGTGTTTCGGAAGAACCGATCAGGGGCATAGTCAGCTGTTGCATATTCATCATAGGATAAAATGAGTTTAATTGATCATTTTACATACCATCCTATCATTGAACTAATACATACCCATTCTATTAAATTGGTTCCATTCATTTTTCACTTTTTCATCAGTGGTAGAAACACATGAAACTTTTAGAAGTGGACTGACCAACTTCACAATCCTAGAATCAACCATCATCTATAGGGTGTCATTAAAAACAAAAAAATTATGGATATTGTGCCCCAATGATTAATGGAATGAGAAATAGTTTTAGATATATTCTTTATCATCTTGTTAGTGATTCTTAGAATTCGGCAGTAGTATCATGTTATTATCCAATTATGAGATAAATTACCTAGAGACATGGTCATTTTAGAATGAATAATCCTTTTTTATCTCTACAAATTCATTTTTTTCTGCTGGCCTCTTTAATTTTTTTTTGATGAGGCGGGAATTATTGTGGATGCTCAGTTGGATGATAAGAATGATATAATGATGTCTTTAGAGTGGGAGTGGGTATAGGTACTTTCATAAGTGTTACTATGGTGGCCTATTATTTTCCCATTTTATTTTATTATGATAATTAGATTACTCAATACCAAGATTTAGTATTTGAGAGGGAGTCTTCCACTATTTGAGAAATCATGGAAAATATACCAAAAACCCACCTTTGTATTTTATATTAATGAATGGATTTGGTAACATATCCCTATGATTCTCTCTAAAGATATGGAAAAGATTATTTTTAATGATAATAGTTATGCATCCTAAAAAATATAGATATAAAATCATTTTAGATGAATATTCAGAACATTAAAAAAATACATGCCTACGGACCATAATAGTTTAGTGTCTTTTTATGCTTAGAAACATAATGTTATAAAATATTGAAAGATATTAAATATATCCCTCAAAGATCATCCCCTTTAGTAGACCTAGTTAAATACTTTATACATAAGTTAGGGAATGAAAATATAAGAAAAGAGTGAGCACAAATGGTCATTAAAGTATAATAATAGAGATACATATGAATATATTTAACATAAGGGTATGTGAATATGATCACTATATTTGAATATGATATCTTGCATATCAAATATTGAAATCATTAGACATTTCATAAATATTTTTAGTTCATAAGACATGAATCATAAGTTTGATAAAACATCATAAATAAAATGTGAATCATAAGCCCATGAAATATAAGTGTGTAACAATTATAACTATAGAAATCCATTTCATGTTTCAACGTTAACTACTAAGACTATTAACATAGTAGATTAGGACACATTTATTTCCCCTTTTTGGATCAAGACACACCTGTTTCTCATAGTGAATCAGGACACACCTATTCCCCATTTTAGATCAGCACACATAATTTTCCCATTTTTGATCAAGGATATCAAATTATTTCCCATCATTATCCCATGAAATATAAATTGTTTTTCAATTCATCGAAGGGATATATAGGTCCCACTCATCACATAATAAAATCATACATATGTTTTCCACAATATTAGAAAACATTCGTCATATAATGACCCATAAAAAAGATGGGTTTTCTAAACCTTATAACATAACCCATGAAATAAAATGGGTATCACAACTATGTAAACATATCATAACCTATGTAAAATAGTTAGGATTCATAACCATTCATTAAAGAATAACCCCGTAAAATAATTGGTTACATAAGCATATAACTCATGGAAGAGAAATGAGTTCCATAGACATCACTCCATAAAAAAATAAACCATTTTGAGAATGAATATGAATGCTACCCTTGGATAATATCCCTAGAATATCATAAATTTTATAAATTTATAAAATTCTATATAGAGAAGGTTTTTTAAATATCACAGGTTTTATTTCTAAAAAATAATATTTCATTATGAATCACTTTTTAAAACATGAAACATTTTCAAAATAAATTTTATTGAAACTCACTTTGAAAAAACAAATATTGTAAGATTCTAAAAACCTATAAATCGTTTATTGAGATAAATACTCATTCTAATTTGAAGAATTATTTTTAAAAATTAAATTCTTTTGAAAACAATTTTCTTTGAAAATATCCTTGAAATTTTAAAAAGGAATCTTGAAACAATTTTGAAAAACATTTTAGATGAAAACCTATAATATATTATTGAAAAAAATTTGAAAACTTTTTTCGTTGAAATATTATAAGGGAAGATTGAAAACATAATGAAATGTTTTCACTAAAGACTTATAATAGATGCTTGAAAACAT
Organism: Viscum album; assembly: GCA_963277665.1. Lineage (NCBI taxonomy): Eukaryota > Viridiplantae > Streptophyta > Magnoliopsida > Santalales > Viscaceae > Viscum > Viscum album. The sequence goes on from OY728130.1 coordinate 413,697,586, forward strand.
TTAAAAACCCTTTTCAAACATAATATTTTTTTTTAAAATGTTTATCATTAAAAATAACTTTCAAAAAATTTACAGGAAGATTTGAAAATAATTTAAAATTGTTCATAACAATAAACCATTTTGAATATATAATAATTGAAAAACACATTAAAAAACAATGAATTTCAAGGATATTATAAAACAATAATTTCATGATAAAATTAATCATTTAAATATTCATGGATGCTTCAAGAAATTTAAGATCAACTAACTGGATAAATATTTTCATGAAGAACATTCCTTTAGTGCCATAAAAATATTAGAAAAGTAACTATATTAAAAAATGACACGAAGATTCATTTTAAACTCTTTTTTTATTATATTGTTAAAGCATGAGTAAAAATGTATTTTTCATGTCATTGTAAAACAATTTTAAAGATATTTTTATAAAACATGGTTTTGAGAAAAAAAAATTCCTAACCAAAGGGAGAAATAAAATTGAATTTTCCTAAAAATAGTCTCTTAATTATCATAAGTACCAAATATTGAAAAAATGGTACCATTACATGGAGATATCATGGATAAAAATAGGTTAAGAAACTTCAATAGAGTTATTGAGATATAAGTCGTAATATCTAATCAATTAAATATTAATCATAATAAATCTTGACAAACTATGAGATAATAGAAATAAACCATTACCAATTTAGTAATATTGAATCATAATAATATGTAAACAATAACATTAAATAGGCATAAATATACTAAAAATTATATTATTCATGATATAACAATTCATAGGAATGTATACATAGCTCAATGAAAAATATAGGTCCATAACATGGAATGTTTCTCATTGAAGGAAAATTTTTACAAAAATAATTTATCAATTTGGTAACATTTGAACAACAAATAACATAAAATAAAGATCATAAAACAGATATGTAAATATGGAAAAAATTAATTATAAGAATTATTTAATACATTAATGTGTAGTATATACACTACAAATAAATAAATAAGTGGTGAATAAGTATTAAGTCTCACGGAAATAAAAGGGAGTCTAGAAATCCCTTTACTACTTCTGAAACATTTCAACCATGATCCCCATGAAATAATAAAATCCATTAAAAATTTTGATATCATGATATAAATTAAATTCCTTTCAAAAAATGTCATAGGTCTTTATATACACCACACAACGAATTGTTTGTTCGTTACCCATTTGATGGAAGTGTGAGTAGGTGTAGGAAAAAAACATAGAATAATAAAATATAAGTATATTTAGGATAATGATGACATTATATAATAATTTAATAATAATAATTTAGAGGGTGGAGACTGAAAAAAACAAATGAGCACGTGGATGGATGTTACCTCTTCTTTGGGTAATTCATTTTGGGTAGCACCCAATGAACGACATGTTTTTATTTCTGAACAAAGGATAGAATGAGAGTAGAGAACATAATAACTTATTTTGGCTAGGTTTTTATGTTCCAATGTTGCTAAGAACTGTGAAGATGCAGGGGGGGTGAGTTCCCTTTATTAGATGATGGGTGGCATTATTGTAAATATTAAAAGGTAAACACTGTTGAGGGGTCTCTATTACATCATGGGCCTCCAATAATTTAAATTTTTCATGAAAATATTTTATATGGTCTAAATATGGCCATAAAATAGCTTTTGGACATATTTATAGGTTATTTGGTCCCTTAATTTAATGTTTAACCACTATGTAAATACATTTTGACCTTAATCACTATAATTAATTTTAATTACATTCACTAATATTTTTGGTAAATTAAATTTATTTACATTAATATATATTATAAATTATTATTATTAAAAATATTTAATCCATTTTTCCTAAATATAAATATATAAATTTTAGAAATTAATTTAAAATTAATCTTGTAGACATGTTGTGAAAGCATGGTTTTAAAGTGAAATGTCACGAAAGTTTGAAATGTTTTTATATCCAAATAAAATGTTAAATTGTTCAAATGACTGAAAATTGATTAATTTATTTATAATTTTTATTTTAAAACATTAATATAAGATTAATATATAATTTACCTCTATTAATAAATTCAACAAAATAGTAGTTTTGAATTAAAATTCATTATTTTTCACAATTCATCAAAAAAATAATCCTTTTCAAAATAATACTAAATATCACCTAATAAAATGTTTTATATTATTTTTTCAATAATAAATATTATTTTTAAAAGTATTAATTATAAAAGTTTCAAATTTTAGATTTAAAATGGATTTTCCATTAAAAGGTAGTGAAATTTCATTTTATAAAAATATATTTTTTATACATAAAATTGAATTTATTAATATATTATAACTATCACATATATTTAATGAGTAGAAATAATATTTATTTAAAATATAATATATATATATTATTTAAATGATTCATCAATTGTGAATTTTTTAATTTATTAACATAAAACTGCATTTATACATAGAAAAATAGTGTTCTTAAAAAACTTATTTCTTTACTTCAAAATATTCCCTACATTAATATATAAATAATTGATAACCCAAATAAAAATTTTATATACATGTGTAAATAATATTTTACAATTTAGCTAATCATATTTATAGCTTCTATTCCAATGGCTAGGTGGTAAATATAATAATATTTTAATACAAAATTATAATTAAATTATTATTATGTAAAACCTATAATTTAGTGTAATGTAATATATTGATGGAATTAGACATTTTTTTGTAACAAAACCTAAACATAGTTTTTTGTGTACCAAAAGTTAATATATGTTTTTGGGTAGAAAAAGAGAAACTTGGTGTTGTATATAAGGCAATACCAATATAGTTCTTCTATATAAAATACTATATTAAGTGTTGTGTTAAATGAAAAAATATCAAAAAGATAAAATAAAATTTAAAAAGATTTCAATAAATCAGGGTGTCTCATATTATAACCCACTTAAAATTAATTTACCCCTAAAAATTCATTGGGTTTATCAATGGTTTAATAATTTAAAGTACCTTTCTTCTAAACTCACATCGTACACATAAATACCAAAACATTATTTATAAAGATAAAGTTATAATTATAACAGCGACCCAAATTAGCTAATTACTAGGTTTCCACAGAAAAGAAAATAGGTCTGGAGTTAGGATTAGACATTGAGGAAAATAATAAAAAATTATAAACGCTGATAACGATCAATGATCACTAGTATTTAAATGATAAATACACAGTGAGTGCCTCAAAATCATAAATCTATGATGATTTATAAGACCACATGTTCAACAGAACTGAATTTATTTTGATAAATCGTTTTCATTATCATTTTCCTTGAGTTGAGGAATTATTTTACCATCTAAGTATATCATGAAATATAATTACTTGATTTTATTAATTTTCATATGCACAATCTCACCCTTTGGTTATAACTTTCTCGATTTCCATTTCCCCTCCTCCTCTTAGAAATGAAAGTGGATTTTTCATCAATTAATTACTAATACATCATGAGTTATAATGATAAGTCATTGGATCTATCTTTAGTAATAATTATAAAAAATGGGGACCATAGGTTATCCAATATTCCAAAATCATATATTGATAGATAATAATTTAATATCTAAAACCCCATGTGATGATTATCTTAAACCATTCCATAAATGGCCTTCCTTGTAACCTATCCTAAAGATGAAAATACCAAACCATATAAATAATTTCACTAAATTTCTCAATAATTGTTTATCATTGATTCCCCTTATATATCCTAAAGTACCACTTATTTATCACAAACAAATCATGTGAATACATTAATCGTATACTCTCTTATAACATGGTAATAAGTTGAATTAAAATAAATACTTATTTGGATCATTCATGTTTCCTTATTCCAAAGGTTATTGGATATCTTCCACATGTCCAAAAAGTTAGAAACATCATCGGTGATATCATATACCAACATGTCAAAAAAATATTTAATCATTTCAAATGTAACTAGTACCGTCTAATTTTCATATTAATATCCAATATATCTTTTTCCAAACATCATTATCTCAACATCAAGTACACATTAAGGGTAACCTTACCTAAATTAAAATAACAATTTTCAATTAAAAAGGTTTTCTAAGTCAGTAGCACATTTCAATCTATAATTTTAAATACTTAATGAAAAAATAATACCAAAAATGATTAACTACTTCACGATTCATATAACAAAATAATTTAATTACAAAAAAATATACTTAGATCATCCATATTTATTTTTAAACCATTACTCATGATTAATAATCTTATTCCTTTATTCCCATTTTATAGAACAAAAAAATTTGATTCTCATATTAAGGTTTCTTAAACTTAGTCTAATCATTATTCTTATAATTAATGTAAAAAATACTACTAGAACATTCCATAGCTTTCACAAGTAATTGAGGTTTCTTTATCTTTAGCAGTATAACCAATACTGATACCATCATATTGAGTCTCTTCATGATATTTCTACATAGGAAATCAATTTGGGTAATCCATACAAATTCCACATATGAAATATTTTATGTTAATCAAGTATTTTCTAGTTTTATCCATCGACTAAAACTAGAAAGAATAGGGTGAGAAACACTTATCATTACAGAAAAACTCATAATCATGAAAAATTACTTATAGGGTTCCTAAGTCATGAAACCTACTTTTAATTCTATGACACCTTAGGATCATCATTATAAATATCCCAAGGGGTCTCACTAAATTTTTCTCATCTTCATTTCGAAAATTTCACTAAACATTTCATTTGATACCAACTATAGGAACCCAAGCCTAACATGCACGAATAGTACATCATTTTAGATGAATATTTTACAAATTAAAAAAATACATGCCCAAGGACCATAATAGTTTGTTGTATTTGGAAACATGGAATCATAATCTTCCGATACGGTCAAATATCATCGATGTCTCACCTAAATATCTTTCTCATTAGCAATCCTACTTAAAAGAATTCTTCATAACTTAGGGAATGAAAACATTATAAATGGGTGATCTCAAATTTATTGTAATGGTAAATATGGTAGATTCATAAGAGTTAAATGCAAATAGGGGTATGAGAACATGATCATAACATTTAAATATCATACCACACATATCAAAGAAAATTATCATGAGATATGGCATAAATATTATCAATTCATAATACATGAATCAGAAGGGTGACAAAATATTATAAATCAACCATAAATTATAAGATCATGTAATATATGTGTGAAACCATTATAACTATAGAAAAACATTTCATGTGTTAAGGTAAACTATGTATACCATAAACATAGTAGATCGAGACACACTTTTTTCCCCTCTTGGATCAGGACATAGCAGTTTCCCATAGTGGATCAGGGCACACAAATTTACCATTTTTTTATCAAGGTCGTAGACTTGTTTCCAATAATTCTCCCATAAGATATAAATTTTTACCCAATGAATTAGTAGAAGATATGGGCCCCACCAATCACATTTTAAAATTATATATATTTATGGCATAAAATAATAAAACATTCATCAAATCATTACCCATAAAATGACATGGGTTTCATAAAAATTTTAACTTAACACATGAAATTAAATGGGTATTATAAACACATCATTATATCATAACATATGGAAAAGAGATAGGTTTCACAATAATATCATAATATTATATCTTGTGAAATAAAGAGGGATTCGTAATCATATAACCTATGGAATATAAATGGGTGTCATACCCATCGTTCCATCAAAACATAAACCATTTCGAGAAAAAATATAAATAATGATTATGGATTATAACCCTAGTAAGTAATAAAATATATCAATGGATGATTCCTTAGATGGATAAAGATTTTTAAATGTCACTTGAAACATTTATAATGGAAAATATTTTTTAGTTTAGAATCACATTTAAAACATGAAACATTTTCAATATCCATTTCTTTAAAAACAACATTGAAAAATAAACTTATAGTGGAAGATTTTAAAAACATCTAAAACATTTCGTGAGTAAAATATCATTTCATATTTGAAAAACACATTTTAAAACATAAAGCCTCTTGGAAACCATTTTTCATTATAATAAACTTGAAAACATATAATGTCATATTGAAAAAATATTGAAAACCTTTTTCCATGAAAATATTTTAAAATAAGATTAATAACTGTTGGGAAACGTTTTTCTTTGAAAACATATAAAGGAATCTTGAAACAACTATGAAATCATTTTTCCTTGTAAACTTTTAAAATAATCTTGAAATAATTTTGTAATTGTTTTTTAATAATATACTATTCAAAAGGACATTTTCCTTAAAAATAACTTTCAAATCATTAAAAGATGATTTTAAAATCATTTTTAACAGTTCTAGAATGTAAAACATTTTTGAACATATTTTTCATTGAAAACAACTATAAAAATATGATAGTCCAAAATAATATGGAAAAATTCATTAGAAATTAATATATTAAACTTTAAATTAAGATTAAAATAAATGATTATCATTAAATCCGCACATATCAACCATTCCATTAGCTTAGTAAAAAGATTAGAAAAGTGACTTGGTCAGAAAATGATAAGAGAATTATTTTTAAAAACTTTTTTACTAAGAATTTATAACATGATTGAAAATTTATTTTACATATCATTGTAAATAATTTTTAAAAATAATTTTTTAAAAATTGGTTTCATGAATAAACCAATTATCTGATCAAAAAAGAAATAAAGTAAATTTTTATTAAAAACATCTTTTTAATTATCTTAAGTAATAATGAGTTTAAAAATGGTTCTAATTCATATAAATATAATGGATCAACAATGGATAATAAATTTCAAGATAGTTCTTGATATATAGATCATAATAGATTATCAATGGAAGCATAATCATAATAAATCTTGATAGATGATTAAATTATAGAAATAAACTGTTACCACTTTAGAAACATTGAATCATAATACTATGGAAAGAATAGAAATAAATGATGATTAAAAGATCACAAAAATAATTATATTCATGGATATATATATCAAATGATAGTTTATACTGCTCATATAAAAATATAGGTGCATAACATGACACGTGTCTCAATGAAGGAGAATTGAAACAAACATAATTTATTAATTTGTTAAATTTTCAATGAGTAAACCGATGATATAAATATCATAAAAGGGATATTTAAATGACAATAAATGTTATTATTGTAATATTATAATATTTTCATGGGAATTATATAAACCATAAATATGAAATGAGTGGTGAATAAGGAATATATCTCATGTTAATAAATTTGAGACTTGAAATTTCCTTAAAACATGAGTAAATTTGGAATCGTGATCCCCATGAAATAATATCATAAATTGAATCTTTTAATATCCTAAAAAAATTATGTTCATGATATAACATTTCATAAGAATGTTTATACAGCACAAAAAAATAATAAGTGACGAATATAGAATATATCTCGTGGAAATAAAAGTGAGATGAGAAAACCCTTACTTTATGTCTTAATATTCTTCGTACATGTTCAAACCATATAAATAAAAATTAAAAGTTTATCATACATTTAACACAAAACCATATACTAATATATCATACCATATATGAATTTATTATGAAGTTAAATTACCCATTTGTTAAATAATTCATGATAATGTTATGTTTTGTATAATATCCGATGTGTTTTTCGTATATGTTTTAACCTGTTATTATTGATCCTTTAACGTAGATCATTATTTACATATTTATAGAATGTAAAACATTATTTAAATATAATATATATATTTTTATATAAATATTTATAATAATATATAAAATATGGATATATTAAATGGAATTCACCATTCATGGAGACGGTAGTTCGTAGTACACATGAATGTTATTTCACATTTTATCAATATATTTGAAAGAAAAAAATAAATAAACTATAAGTATATATATATATATATTATAATTCCAATATAATTAATATTTCATATATATCATATACATTATCTAAACCCATCTAAAATAAACTCCATTTAAAGTGTGAATGAATCAAATTGCTTGGAGGAGGCGTTAGTCCACATATCCAAAAACAATGTTATCATTTTTACACAAATTAGAAAGAATGAAGTTTTATTTTATATAATAATTATACAATCAAAAAAGGATAATAAATATAATATATATCAAATAAAAATATTATGATTATAATAAATAAAAAAAATGAGAGATGGTAAAGGAAAAATGAACAACACTATTTTGTGAAATACATTCATGGTACTTGTGGACATGTCATTGCCCTGGAAGTAGAACTGATTGGGATTATTAGTTCATTTGACCTTACAAGACAAAAAATTGGAATGTTATCTGGTTCCATTCTGACTCCAATGACATTGTTAAAGCTATTATAATGGGAAAGATTCAGCCTCTCATGTAGTCTAAAAGTGAAGTGGGATAATAGTCTTAATAGGCTTGAATAAATTAATTACATAGTCAGAGACATATTTTGTGAATCTAATCAACTTTCCATTGGTCTTTTAAATAAAGGTGTGTCTGAAGTGGCATGCATTTACTCTATCATTATTCCTTGTTATATGATTTCCATCTTTTAATGTGACAAGTGTAAGATTCCTTCCTTCATACCCATGTAATATTTATTTTTTTGTAAATAAAGATCCAGTGAGGTCCCTTTTGTCCTTATTTATGTTATGTTTAACATGGTTTTATATGCTTCATGTGATCAGAATCAGATGAATCATGTGATGACCATGAGATGTGTTAGGTAATAATCCTATGTTTCCTTATTTAACGAACCTATAAATCCCATTAGGGATACATACATGATGATGTTAAGTAAATATTTTTTCATATTTCTAAACTAAAAACCTATTATTTGTTAACAAATGCGATTATCATAATATAATCTCATTTCCTAACAAGAAAATGATTAAAAAGAAACATCTAGATTCCCAAAATGCCTAAAATAATCATCTCCTCTAACCAATGGTGTCCTCCCTACCAAGGAATCAAGTAATGCAATTATTAGATGTCCAGAAGAAGATGGAATTGGTAATGATGTTCAATGGAATATGATTAATCTAGTAGGGAGGCTGATATAAAGAAAAAAATCCTTAGAGGGATATTTCGACATCCCATAGTATCATTCTGTTCAACGTTTTATCTTCATCTCTTCAGTGGTGATAGATCGAATGAATTTGGAAATATGGAATGTAATCCCATAATAGTGATAATCCATGATGAAATCCAACATAGTAGTCCCAATAGAAAGCATTGTAAAATGAATTTTTAAACCCAACATAAATTGATAATCATAGGAAAATTTTAGGATAAATGACATTAGAATTGACCATGAAAAAAGGTCAATATTGTGATCATTGTTCATTTCCACCTTACAAATGTACTTATAGTTCTATTAAAATTATGTTATTTATTTAAATACACCTAACATTACAAGAATAGTGAGTCCACCATGACTAATAAGCACGATGTGTGGATTATAATTCATCATGACACTAAAACCCATATTCACCCACAAAATAAAATATAACTCTTCAACTGCCATGTGATGATAACCACATCTCCCATGGCTATAGGGAGACCTCACACCCTTTCCCTATCGATGATCATACAACAGAGGTTTGTCAAAGACCTCATTCCCCACTATGAGAATGAATGAATCATATGAGATAGAAAAATGGATTAAAATAATCTAGAATCCATTATTCCACACCAATGACACCAAAAGAATATGTCTCATTAGAGGGAAAAGACCATGTTTACCACATACAAATTCTTTGGAGCATTTTCCAAGATCATTTCCATCCCAATATCCATTTCACTAATGAGGTAGCTTATATCAATGGTGTTCCATCCAAGCTAACACCTAGGTTTCAACCCAAAAAGCTCCTACAAAATTATGACACTAATATCATAGGAAAACTAAACTAGAGGTTGAATAGTTTGGTAATATAACTACTCCATTTACATTGATCCAAACTACATGACACTCCCATTTTGGGTAGGCTACCACATCTAGTTCATGAGAGGTTTCTCCTACAACTATCATCATATGCCCTATCACCTTGAACAATGAATAAGGAAACATATTCAATACACTTGTATCAATAACCATACCACTCACTAGGCACACTATCATGACTATCCCAAATGTTTGCAGCACCAACAAGCATCATAGAAGTCCTCTCTATAGTGAAGTATTCAACCACCCTTAAGGTTCACCCGAGGTTTGAGGGGATATCAATTATCATAGAGGTCCTCTATATGACCCAAATAAAAAAAATAATGGGATGATTCCCTCAGATGTAGATACACTCACACTAAAGGTACTACCTAGTTGACACAAAAAGAATAATAAGACAACCAATATTAGGTCACCCCCTATATTTCAGAGTATCATACCACTCTCTATTTTATAGGTATTTTTATACCTCAACAATAATTTCTTTTATGGGTAGAAACTCATTGGTTAAGAATGTCTATTTTCAAGGCTGAAGTTCACATAGATTTGAAGATACATTTTAAGAAATTATATTTCTTTCATGTTTGTTTTCTTTCTAGAGACTATCTATGGAGGTAAGCCTAACACTATTAGAATCCATTCTTCGTACCACTAAAATAGAGGTAAGGGACACAAAAAGATCTAAACTACATTTTTCATGTATAGGAATCATCAGGTCAAACCATATACACCTAACAATATCAACTAACATGAGGTTCAAATCTCTCCATCCTACATCGAGATACTTATGAAGCTTGAGAAATGCCATCATGATACCACATTAGCCTGAGACATATTGTCGAAGATAACAACACCCCCACCCTAAGACTTTTAGAAAATGATTTATCCATTTATAGAACATATTATTTCCCATTAACTCAAAAAAATTTATTCATATTACCCATATGAGAGAGTTGAATTATAAGATGAGATCTCTTGGAAGGCTCTGGACACTGAACAAAATTCAGCCGTATTCTGGATGCATGTGACCCTACATTTTCACATCCCAAAAGTTCCTCACTGAAAACCATAGAATATATCGATGATATAATTTGTGGGAAACATTGAACCATTTCTACATCTGATAGATGACCTATCCAATATTCTCCATGAACATTCACTAACTTCAAAAAAATTCCAAATGGTCTCCCTTACACAGCTATAATGCCATAATATTTTTTGGTATTTCATACCTAAAAACCTAATGTGTTATATAGAGTATTCTACATGCAACACTAAACTAAAGTAAAACATTGATAATTTAAAATAGAAGTATAAAATATGAACATTATAATATATCTATTTAATTAATGTGTATAAAAGGAAGTAACCATATTGTAGAATTAATAAGGAATAAAATAAAATTGGCTTGTGGAAGTCATCCTTATGAAGTTAATTTTTTCATAAAAGGAATAGAAGTCAGTTGACAGGGGTTTTCACCTAACCAAGCCTAAGAAAAACTCTAAAAATTATGGTATAAGTGAAGTCATGTGGGAGAGAAGTCAAAGATCTTAGAAATTTCTATAATATCTATGCATGTGGAATAACCAATTGTCATTTCAACTAGATCTTACCTTATACACAAAATTGATGTGAAAATTTTGAGAGTTTATTTATAAATAAATTATGATGATATAAATATGTTACTAATTATTTAATAAGTAAATTATCACATTTATTTAAAAAAATTCAAAATTTTAATTCTAATATATATAATGGGTTTTCACTAGTGCATTAATAAAGTCAAAGAGTTCATTTTCTTCTTAAAATGTATTTCTTTTCCTAAAAATAGATTTTATGTGGTTATTAAAATTAAATTAATATATTATAATTTATTATTTAAATAATATATTAACATATTAATAATTAATAGGATATAAGAATAAGAAGAAATAATTATTGAAAAATCTATTTTAATATGAAAATAGTTTTCACTATACTATTATGTATTTATTTCAATATTAACTTCTAAAAATTTAGAATTTTAAATTTAATAGTTAAAGATAATATTTGGATTTGCATTTTATAATTTATCTCCATATAAATTTTATTCTAATGTAATTGTTGTTTAGGTGAATATTGAAAATATCATTTCTTATAATATGATAATGGTTATAATATTATCATTATGAATGTGTCATTCAGAAACATATAAAACAATTTAAGCCATAAATATATATTTAATGAGTGACATAATTAATCTAAAAATACTATTTTATATTTATAAAACTCATTTTTAATTTTTTTAAACATAATTAAATTTTTACTCAAAAAAAATATTTTTATTTTCTTGTGTTAAATTTATTTCTATTAGTTATTGAAATAAAATATATAATAATGGATTTCATCTTTTAGATTTTCATTTTAATAATATATAATTTAATTAATATCATTTTTATGGATAATAAATGATAATTAAGATTAATGTTAATGAAAATGATAATGGTAAATGAATTATATTCAAAGAATTGTTTTATTAATATTTTGTAATTTATATCTAATAAAATAAATAAATAAATTCTAAAAAATTAATCTAATATAAGTTTTAATCCTATATATAAATACATTAACACTTATTCAAATTGAAATCAATATTAAATAAGATGGAGGACACTTAATAATGAACCAACATTTTTCTATAAAATAGATTTTAAATTATTTAAGTGATTTAATCTAAAGTTAGATGAAATTTATCTAAAAATTGAATAATATTATATGGATAGTAAATGTATGATTATAAAGTGAAAATATTTTAAGATGGTTTAACTTATATTTTTAATAAAACATAATTTATTTGTGTAACAACTATTTAACATAGAAAAAACTAAAAAGGTAAAGGTTATAAACATAGTGATTGAAGACTGGAAAAATATTTAAAAAATATGAAAAAAATAAACGAATGATGCTGATAGACCTTAAAAAATATCTACAACTCAATTAATTTATATTTTTGATCCATTAAACTTTTAATAAATATATTCTATCATAAAAAAAAGTTATTGATTTTTAAAAAAAATCCATTTTCATCACAAATAAATGTGGATCACTTCTATAACATTTATCAACCAATTGTAAAGAATTACCTATAATAAAACTCTGAACAAATCCCTCTTAAACCCCCCACTTACTATAATCTAATGCTTTCTAAAAAGGCATTTTTCAGGATCCATAATGTGTTACATGTGGAAGAATATTCTATGGGAGGCCTAATGTTATCAAACAGACTCTCATATTTTGTTTCTTCTTTCACCGTATAAAATAATATCTATATATGAAATTATGATAACATATTTATTATTAATATACTTAATAGTGCTATACTAATTTAATTTTACTTTTCTAACCCTACACCCTGCAAAACCATTCGAGAAATGAAGATTTTGTCATGTGTTTGTGCGGATTACAACATCTATGAATGTCATGTTCTATTTTTAACAATAACCACACACGTATGGTATAAAAGAGTTGTGAGATGATAAATTTTAATAACGTTAACCTAAATAATACTCTGAATGGATTTTATTTTTCTACCTCTTACCATTCTATTTAAAATTAACATGTTGTCTGTGTATATATGGACTACTACGTCTACCGAATTGCGTATTTTGTTTTCCCACTACCTCTTAAAATTGAAAAATTGAAAAATATATTTAATGTATAAAAGCTTCATATATGACACTATTAATATTCTATTAATTTAATATGGGATATTCTATAACTTATATTTATAATAAATGTTCTGGAGAAACATAATCTCCTTAAATGCACATATCAGAGCACATTTCTTTATTTGATTTTTATTTTGGGAAAACCTACAGAACTATATAACTTTTTTTACAGTATAATAATTGATTAAATAAAACTCTTCAAAAATGGTTATTATGAGGATTAATTTATAACACTTTTTAAAATGGTTATTATGTCGAGGAAGTGTCATTTTTTTAAAATGAATGGGTCAAAGAATCTTTTAATTATTAAATAAAATACCCCTATTGATTGGTTAGAGAGAGACCCATTATGTTTCCTGAAGGCCCAGGGCCAAGTGGCCTGAATATTAGTCTTGAAAACCAATTTTTGGACCAAAGAACCCTTCAATTAATAGTAATTATACAATACTCGTGCTGCTATAGTACCTAATACAACACCACCGCCGCTACAATTCCTGCTACAGTACCTCACCGCTACAGTGTCTCCACTGCTATAATTATACCACTGATACAGTACAGCTACAGTACCATGCTATAGTTTTGTTTTAGTACCCACATGTTTGTCCCTACCGGGATTCAATCCTGGGTCATTTGGATTCCAAATAGGAGCTTGTAAAAATTTGGTACAAGCTCTTTGAAAAAACATGTGTAAGGGTAATGATTGCCTCCCATTAGGCGACGTGCTATTCCAAGAGCATGATGCACATTCCCCGACTAGAAAAATGCCTTTAAATCGCCCTTTTCATTATATGCAAAGTGTTCGATTATAGAGGTACTCGAGCCTGGGCCAGCTCCCATATAGAGGGAGGGGTACAACTAGTGGTTACCACTCTACTTACCTCCCATGGGCTTACTGAGGATGTTTCATAGAAATTGATCAAATCACCTTATGTTACTAACATGATTGAAAACTATTTAATAAATGAGTAACACATGATAATAAATAAAACATACAAAAATAAATATAAATAAAATGAATCCTTATATTATTTTAAATTACATTATTTATTTGTTCATGATGATATATATATGCACAAGACGAATCATGATGCAAGGTATGGGATTTTTTGTATCTTAATGTTTAAATGTGGAGTTATGATTAATATTTACCTCCAATTTATTTTTTAGTTTGAATATTGGGTATAGATTAATTCTTTAAAAAAATCATGAAATAAAGGATTTTTATGAAAGTCCATCTCATGGATTACCATCTATGGATTCTAAATTCTAAATATTATGAAACTGTAAGGGAATTGTTGAACTAAAACCCCTAATCTATAAGTTATTATGTTTATTCTTTAATGTCTTACTTATATGGTTAGTTTATTACACTCTATGATTTTTTCATGGTAATTAATAATTTAATATTTTTATTTTTTAAATTCAATGTTTTTTATTTGATACTTTTTTATTAAATTTTTTTATCATTATTGAGAATATTTCCCATCATCTTCAAGGATTATATTCCCTCCTTATCTATATTTTACTATTCCATCCAACATTCCATTTTATATTTCATATCCATATTATTTTTTATATCACATTACCACTATTTTTATACCCTACTATTTTCATGAAATGTTATATTATCCCTCATATGTTCTTTTATTTCTAAAAATGTTATTTTAAATCATTAAATGGTATATTCTTATCCACCCTCGTTAACCTTGGGTTATGTGTTCCCTTTATTTTTTTCTTATATTCCTCTATATTATTCTCAAGAATCCTATCCATATTATATTTATATATATAGTACATATATAACCAATTCAATTTACCATCCAATTTTATGTATAATATATATCTCTAGCTGCATTCGTGAGTCTATATTTTATGTAAACAAATTTTAAGGGAACATCGAATTTTTCATTTCATATCATGTACCTACCCTGTAAAATATTTTTAAATATGAATTTTTTTTATAAAGATTATTATTTTTAAGGAAAACCCTCCTAGATTTATTCTATTGTAATGGGATATAACAAGTTATTGCATTATTTAAAAGATCCTTTATCAACTTCATAAATAATTAACTATTTGACTATTTTTTATTTTTTCTATGCCAATCATTATAATTAATTTTGTTATATTGTAAGTATATTTTCAAGATATTTTATTCTTTATTTGAATTTATATTTTTGGAATTACATGATTCCTTAATGAATTTGGAATCATTATGATATTACCATCGATTATTCATTGTTATAATATTATGAAACCCAATTCCTATCATGGTTTCTATCATTCTTATGATTTAGATATAGTTTTTTACTCTTATGGTGCATATATGAATTTACAAGTCATGAATATGAATAATGTACCCCAGTAGTGCTATATTTAAGTGGAAAAGTTTTTCATTTCATTATACATCAAGTATGGCGCCTGAGAGGTGGGTGTAAGAGTACCATGTAATTTTTTCTTGGTGATGATCCTGGACATATGCCTATAAATTCATTTTTTTCAAAAGATTTATGATTCCATGATGTTATAATATCATTCCCTTTGGTCAAATTTTTCATGTTTATTATTTGTCTCTTTTTGATATCACGTTATTCCACCTAACATATATGTGTTGTTACTCAATCCTTATTTATTTATTCTTTCATTAGGAATCATTTGTGCTCACCCATTATTATTTTTTCTTATTCCCCAGGTTATGAATATGAGTGTGATGTATTTGATGTATATAATTATTCTGTTATAGATTAATTATACATAAATATTTTCAAGTATTTTAATATATTTTTCTCAAGTATCTAGTCCTATAAGACACTAAAACGTTTATTATTGGGATTGTGAGATTATTTTATGAGATGTAATTTTTATCTTATGTAATTGTTGTAAAATAAAGACATGATTATCATGAATAATTATAGTTGTTAACAAAGTAGTGCTTAGTTGTTTTTGTGGATTAGTTCAGTTGTTTTTGGTTTTTAGATTAGATATCTGTACATAAAACCATATAAAATGAATCAAAGTGTAGGAAAAAATCATGATGTGTTGGAAAATAAGGGAATTTTTTGTTTACTAAAAATTATATACCTTTTTAGATAATAAAGAATGAATGTTATTGTGGTAAAGGTTCACATTTCTGGTATCACTCTGAAAATGGATTGTTGAGTATTGAATCATTCTTCACTATATAAATAATGAGTGATCCTATGGTTGTACACCTTTCTAGACACAGTTAAGGGAGTTAATTTGGTCAATCACCTTCTTTTTATAATCTATTATGAAAAATTTATTATTTTAATGAAATAGGTTTTGGATAAAAATAGAACCCATGATGAAGAAACAAAAACTAGATTAAGAATGATTTGTATTGAATTAAATTCTAATGTGATTGTTTTGAAGAGTAACACACTTCCTTGTTGGGTTTTGTTTGAAGATCATACATGATAATTCACTTATGGGGATAATTATCCCAGACACACATTAACCCCATTATTATTAGTAATGGTTTAAGCCTGAAGGAACACCGTTAATAATGAATGAAATGGAAAATGGAAAGATTGTCCCAATTATCAACATAAGTGATAAGGGTTTGTGTTCCAAGTCCTCTTATCATTCCAATCTAGTAATCAATAATCATGATTAATTATATAAATTTAGTTTTGTTTCAAACACACAAATTGAGAGAATTATTTTTTCTTATTTAATTTGTGAGGGTCAAGATAGTAAAATACATAACTTTAAAATAATTTACTATTAAAAATATGTGAAGATGAACACTGGGAAATAACTCAAGGGAAGTAGAATATGTTTTATCTATGCTAAAGGATGGAATAAAACAACTATTTTTTAAGAAAAAAGAAGTGTTCATGGGGAATAATGAAAGGTAAAATAGTTCATTATGAGTTACCAGTAAAAGTATAATTTCATAAATGTGAGAAACATGGGTATTACCCAAATCAATTCCCTAATATAATGGCTAAGAAGGATAATTTGAATCATTAATTTCTGAAATAAGGGAAAAGGGAAATCTTATATAACAACAACTAATGAAGTGAGTTCCCATAAATATGTCGAGTAAGGAACACTAATTATTCACTCAATAATTGTAATTATTTTATATTATTATTGTTAAACTCACTCCATTGCACTATATATATTTTATATGAACAAAAAATCATCACGTAGATGATTGGATGATGATTTCATATAAAAAAATATATTGGTATTATTAGTTTATCCCTTGTTTATGTTTATGGAAAAGTGAATTGTGATAATTTTATTATCCATCCTTTAAATTAATTTTATATGATTTTGTAAATGGATTAGAAATCACCACAAAACATCATATTATCACTGTAAAGATATCATGCTTCATATCTCAAGTCAAATTTAATTTAATGGAGGTTGAATTAAATAAAAAATTATTTTACTATATTTATTTCCTTAAAAAATGTATTAATTAGATAAATTATTTCATAGGGAACACCAAAATAAAATGAAACTATGTTACTTCAAAATGGAACTATTAAATTCTACTATTATATTATAAATATTAAATTATTAGGTATAAATAGAAGTTACCATATTACGAAATCTATGAAGGAATGAAAAAAGATATTTTAGTGGAAGTGTACCTTATGAAAGAAAAATAACTGATCTTATAAAGTATGTAGCTTCACATGGGTTTGAATTTAAAAAATACCATGATGAACTCCATAAATTGTGTTATTAGAATCATTGTGTGTGATAGAAGTTCAAGGTAATTCAAATCTAAATGAGATCCATGCTAATAGAATCACCACCCCATGACTTCCACTAGTGTTTCCTTTCTCTTTGATTATACATAAAGATCTCTAGGGGATATCCAACTAAAAATTAAGATTACATAAACATGTAACTATTTGTTTAATGATTTATTTATCATATGTATTTTATAAATTCAATAATTTTAACTTTTTAATAGAAGAATGTTCTTTTATAAATATATTAATAAAATTAATGAGATCATTTTATTCCTAAATTTGTTTTTATAAAATTGGATATTTTTTGTTCTCTATTAGAAGACAACAAATATATTATATATATTTTTGATATTAATGACTTATTAACACTAATTAGTAATTTATAGGAAATTCAAATAATAAAATTAATGAATTCTAATATGTATTTTCCTATGAAAATATTTTCACTGTATTTTGTTGAATCTATTTAAAAATTAAATTCTCATATTTTTGAAATTTAATTTGAAAATAATTATATAGTATTTATATTTATAATTTCAATCTTATCTTAGGATGAATTCTTATATTCCTTATTAAATAATTGAATCTCAGGTGAATAGTAATAAAACATTCTTAGCTAACAGTACAATGTTAATGATGTTATCCTGAAGTAAATTTCTCTAAGGATTGTGTTAAATTCCGAGAAAAAATTTTAAGAGAAAAATAATTCAATTAAAAAAATGATATTTTTAATTTATAAAAATGATGTTTAATGTTTTGGGAACTTATATAATATGTTACTCTAAAAACTTCTTTTCTTCACTTATATAAAAAATAAATTTTAATTATGTATAGATATTAAATATAAATAATGGATTCAATATGTTATAATTTTTTATTATATTTTTTAATAATATCTATATTATTTTTAGGTATAAAAGTATGATTAAAAATATTTAATTAAATTGCCATGAAAATTCTGAAGTTCTTTTTTAATAAATGTTTTACTAATGTAGTTTTATTTATATCAAATAAAAAAAATATTTTATTAACAGTGAATATAATATACTTTTTAAACCAATATATGAATCTATTAAAACTAATTCTATTTGTAATCAATACTAAATTTGATTAAGAACACTTAATGATTAAAAAAATATTTCCATAAAAAATAGATTTCTCTAAATTATATATTTTAATTTATTAGTTACTTTTATATTATATATAAATTTAATTACATTAAATGTATCATACTATTAGTTTTAAAATAATGATATTTTGTATGAGGGGTAAAATTTTATTTTCAATAATACAATAATTGTTCGGCTAAAAACTAGTTACCGACGTAGTAAATAATAAAGTAACTATTTAAAACATCATAGTAAAATACTGAATACAGGTTTAAAACATGGAACTGAATGAATGAGGTAAGTATTATAGACTTTATCTAATTTTATACTCAATTATTTTTCATTTTCAATCCACTAACCCTTTAATATCCTCTTTCCAAAATATAAAAAAAGTAATAGTTATTTAAAAAATTATTATTTTGTTTACATAGTAAATGGGATCACTTGTACCAATTTTCTAGAACCATTAAAAACATTTAAATCTAAAAACTACCTATTATCAATTTAACTCTTTACCCAGGTATGAGATTCATTTCTCTTGAAAAAATACAACGTTATGGATCCTTAAGGTGTTACCTAAAGTATAACGTCAAAAGGGAGACAAAATGTTGTCAACTGAACACTCTTAGTTATATTATTTCTATACACTATTAAATACTTTTATCCATGAAGATAGGATAAAATAAATATTATTATTATTATTAATGTTTTTAAACATATGGAATATCATTTTTATTCTTCCATATAAAACCATTCAAAAAATGGAGATGTTGGCATGCTTTTTTGCAGACTACATCCTCCATGAACATTGTATTCTATTTTCTACTACCATGTTAAATTGGTGGTTAAATAATAATTATTTAATAATAAAATATAAAAAATATAACTTGACTAATAATCTTAAGTTTTTAAATTTTTTTACTCCCTCTCATTTTATGGAAAAAAAATGTGGCATATGCCTACTTACGGATTATCGCCTCCAAAGAATTACATATTTCATTTTCCCAATTTCACAAAGCATGGATGACATTAAAATTTCATTTAATTTATAATAATGACATTTTTAAAATTAATAATATTCTACATTTGTCATGTAGAACATTTTATATGTGATATTAACAACAAATGGTCATAGTAAACATAATTTGTTTAAATGAACATATAGATTAAATTTTATTAATTTGAGACCATTTTGGGAGAACATATGGAAATGTATAAATTTTTTGTAATCATAATAATGATATAAAAACATTAAAATTATAGTTTTTATGAGGTTATATTAAAAAACCTTTACAATGGTCAATATATCGAGTACGTTTTATAAAAACTGACTGAAGAACCACATGTAAGCGATAAAAGTGAAAAATATTTAATAATTGATTACCACATAATAATTAATTTACATTATTAAATATAATATATCTGAAAAAAATTATAAATTAGATTTTACAATAAAATAATTTATTATTTCATGATGACAGGTTCACAATTAGAATGAATTAGGACCTGATGTAGTGGGTTTTTATCTGAATTTTGTTTTATTGATATATGATTCCTTATCACCTATTGTTTTTTGTTTTGTAAAAATTATATATATATATATATATTTAAAAACAATCCATCGAATGTTATACCCTCCATGGGGTTTAAATTAGAAATATTATGACATGGTAGGGGTTCTGTTTAACAAAAACAAACTTTTATTGACCTATTATGCTTCATTCTGAACTTCATAGATATATGATTGGTTCCTTCTACCCTTAAATTTTATATAATGTTAAATTATATTCTTCTTTAAGAATTTTTATTTAGAATCAAGGTTTTTAACTTCAAAATTGTTCTTCCAAAATATTATACCATTATTGGGAATATTTCTCATCCACTTAACCATATGTTCCCCTCCTTTTATATATTTTTATATTTCAAAAAATATTTTTATTCACATTTAGAAATATAAATAGGTGTTTTCTCAAGTCAATTTAGTATTTATCCTCTAATCTATTGAATGTGATGATTTATTATCCTATTTGATAATGCGTAATTTCTACAAAAGTATCTCAAAATATAAAATGGGGCTTATAATCCACCCTCATTATTTCTAGTTTTCATCTTCTCTCTCTTTTTATCAATTTTACCTCTATATTATTCTCCCATATCCTATCCATGTTATTTATATATATTCCTTAAATATATACCTATTTTACATTAACTACCCTTTGGTGGTTGTTTTATCCACAAAATTCCACAGGGGTATAGAATATTTTTTGTGGTAATTATAGAATAACATTTATTTAAAACATGTATCCAAATCTCATTCGATTAGTTTCCAACAAGGTTTATTCATGGATAAAAAAATGAATAATGGTTCTATATCAAATTGGAATTAGATATTCAAAAGTAGTTCCTCAATGGAGATTTTGGAAAAAAATGTTTAAAAACTCAAATTGGTCGTGAGGAGGGGAGGTCGGGCTCTTCATACTTTTTAGGGGAAATTGTTTTATACTATATGATTCTCTAATATATTTATGATATGTTCGTGAAAATTTCATTAATTAAAAATTTCAATGTGGGTCTCCATTTAATTAGAAATCAATTGTTGTCATTCATGGAATTTATAATCCTCTGTATGTATTTGATGTTACACATCAGTGGAGAAATCTATATGTATCTATTTTTCTCCATTAATAGTATCCTTTTATTAAAATATATAATATTATTATTTCATTTAGAATCATGATTCTGGTTTTCATCCATGTTGTGGGGAACTATAGAATTTATCATCATCAAAAAAAGTGTGATTTTTTTTGTTTATAGGATTCGACCCATGATATAAGATTCCTACTTATCGTCATGAGAGGAAAGAGAACCCACATTGTAAGGTGCCACCTAAGGGGACACATCATACCTATTAAGGTCATGTTATTTTCAAAAAACATATAGTTTTACATTATATGGGAAGGATGTTAGTGTAAAAGGTTCATAGTCAAAGTTTTTCATAGGCCTTATGTTGTAGTGGGATAGGGAACGTAGAATGGATTTGGATTCCTTGGTTAAATGAAACTCTACTGGGAATACGGACTAGAGAGAAAGTGGTTTATTTGGGGTGTTGGATTTTGACCTCATGGAGGAATCCTATGTATCCCATCTATATGGGAATCAAAGCCCACATAGTTTGGTTGTGATGATCTACACCAATTGGGGCCCTCTAAAGGTTGTCTCATGGAGGAGTATGGTCCATTAAGAAAATTAAAGCACGGATAATTACTAAGTAGGAGTCCCATGTTCAATTGGTGCTTACACTTGGAATTATTCCCTAACGGACTGGTTTTAGGGCTAATACTGAGTATGTTTTCTAAGGTATATTTGGGATAGTCCAGATATCATGATCACCACCATCCTTCAAGCCCACATGATTTATTCTCTGTGTGAGAAACAATAGAAGTAATTTTATTTTTTGAACCATATACTATGATTTTCCCTATGGTAGGAACATGGCCTTGAGGCCCCACACTTATGGAGTCCCTCTTAGGGATTAAAATAGTAAGAGTTGAGAGAATATTCATTTCCAAATCATACATCAGACTATGTGGATTTCTTGATCATAGTTAATCCCTAAGGCCATGTAATTCATGATTGAATTTTAGAAAGTGGAAGAAAAAGATCCATAAAACCACACAATCCCCCTTCCACTAGTGGAATAGGTTAGGGCAGCAATACTTCCCCCTTCATTGTATCTAGGAATGTCACATCAGACTACCCATTAGGACAAAACCCATGAGCACGGAGAAGGGGGAAGGAGTGAAGTAAGAGAGGTCTGACGTGAAATCATAGGGGAATACTCATGGGGGATTCTCTAATATTTTTCTATGGAGAGAGATGAGTATAACATTGAATGTGTAAGGAAAATTCATGTGTGATCCTCACCGTCCCCTCGTAGAACTGGAGGTGTTGGGTCTTAGAGATAACCAGGGAAGGACATGGTACTAAACAAAGTTAATGAGACTGAGAGTTCCCTGACACTCCACATAGGGTAGGGGTCCTCATGACCAAGGTAATTCATACCCACATACACCATGAGGATCCTACCCCTTGGGTAGGACAAATGTGAAAAACCAGTGACTAAGGGAATGAATTCCCAATTGAGAGACACATTGGTGGGCCCCTTTATATGAGTTTTCTAGTCCAGAGGCATCAATGGAGGTTTCAATTTTTTCTGTCTTAGATAAGGGATCCAAAGGGATAAATTCCATGACATTGGTTTCTAAGAAGAGGGAATGAAAAATGGATCACATAAGGGTAGAGGCTGGGTGTGAAAAGGGGATCTCACGTAGGGTAGGCCTGTATGTACTGCAAGATTCACCCTGATAGGCCTACATGAGTTGAAAATGTTTCGGTCAATGTAACACTTGGGGAATAACACTTAGGTGATACTTTTATCAAAGATTCAATGGTTTCTTAATGGGTTCTCTGAAGTACCTTGCACAGGTCCCTAGTTCGGGAAGGGGACCTCATGCTAGTCTCAATCAACCTTGGTGGAATGGTTTCCTTACATATGTGTTGTGAATGTTATACACATGGAGGAATTTTATTCCAATACCACCATCAATTCCCTCTTTTTCATGTTTTTAGGCCAACATGGAAGGTTCATGAGGGATTAGATAAAGGACATGGGTGGTAAGAGTGTCATAGAATCATTGGGATTTTTATTCCTTGATGATGAAGTGCCTTGAGGTCTAATTTGTTAGAAAATATGGGACATTTGATGAAGGAGATTTCTGGCACAATTCTTCCACCCATTTTGAGTGTAGTTACATCAAACAGGGTGATGTGAAGAGTAATCAGGCAAGCTCATTCCTAAGTACCCTATACACTGATGTAATTCAATGATACCTACATTTAGGGTCTTTGGTAATATTAGTATCCTTGTATTTATTCAATTAAATTAAATTATATTCCTTAAGGTACTTTTCATTTATGTAATTTTCATCGATGTAAAATAATAGAGTGTCAACCAAAGTCCCCACCTCAGGTTTGGATCACATCAAAAGAAGTGGATCTGATCTTGAGTTAAATAGAAGAAAAGGGCTTCTGGATTGCATGGGTTATCCATGAAATCCTACAACATAGTTAATCTGTGTGGGTGATTTACATAAGAGGTGAGTTCATGTGGCCTACACATATGGGATAACACGTCTATAAATATGACAGCTGGTTTTTGTGGTTGATCCTCATGCTTCTATACCTCTAGTCTATCGACACTAGTACTCCACACAGAACATCCACATAAGCTTCTTCGAAAAATAACCATTTGGTCATATAATATATTCTGCCACTTGTGCAATACATACTTCTGTTTTGAGTGACCCACACAAGGCCTCTTTCTAGAGGGACCTTCACGAGGTCACTTGCATGAGAACACAATGGGACCTCATGCCATTTCCAAATTTGCAAATTTATGCATTTTTTTTAAATAAAGACTTATTTATAATTAAATTATTGGTGCTTCCTTATAATGTCAATGGCCACTAAGAATTATTTAATTTCATATGAACATGATGGAAGGAAAATGAAGATGATGGTAAAATGTATAGAGCCTGACTACTATAATGTACATGATACTACTCCACCAAATCTGGTGAGGAATCAGATGAGGTATCATTATGAGTACCCTGAGAGTAACTATTGGCCTCTTTTTTTCCATGTTCATCTTAAGGAGGTCTTCATACTAGAGTTGAATAATTTCACTCATATTTCCTAGTTTCAATACAAGATTAATTTCTCCACTATTAATGTTTCATGTGTGCATACATTTGTTAATGTGGTGACATCATCCACGACATGTGTTAGGAATCACAACTAATGTTCTCTAGATTTCAATCCACACATTCCTGAATTAACACCACACTACTACCCATATATCTTTCGTGATTCCAAGATAGACCAGTAGAAAATTTGGATGAAAGAATAAGATTTTCACTCAGAAGGGGGTGTAAGGCCCATGTGGATGTGGGTGTAATGGGTGTGATGGACTATTTATGACTTTGAAACAATGTTGAAAAAAGTGGGTATCTATGAAGTTTTTTGGCTGTATAGACATATGTATAAAATAACAAAAAATGCATTAATTATCTACTACGTTGATGGCACTAAAAAACCTCTATCCAACTAATTCATGGAGACATTTTTATCATCCTGTGGGATGTCCAAATTATATTTGGAAATCTTATCCATGGATATATACAGAATGAGATTATCCTACATATATAAACATGAGATAAATCTAATAGTACACCAATTCTAGTTCATATGTTATTGAAGATATCTCAGGCCATTATGAATGATGTCCCTCGACTGATGGGGGATATCAATCATAGAGCATGGAATACTGATTTCCAAGAGCCAAAGGGGATAAGTCCCACATGTAAATGTCTTACGTGGTGGCCCAAGATGGAGAATAAGAGTTCCCTTGGTAAATTATGTCCCACTATGGAAAAGGGTTTTATGAAAAATTGGTGTACAAACCCAAGACTAGAATACCTAAAAAGTCATGTCTTTCTGGTTTTTAGCCATGTGACTAAGCATCTACCTGCTGCCTATTCTAAAATCCAATGGTTTCTTGAGGCCTGAGACATTCTTAATTTCATTCAATATTGTAGAGGATAATAACATAGGGCCTACAATTACTATCTTGGAAAAGTTCAATATTTCAGCCAACATATTCATTTATTGAAGGCCCCTTCTATACTTTAAGGCCATTTTAGGTATTGTGGAGATGAGTTACAACCCACATTAGATCCTATTCAATTTTGTATGTGGTGGAAATTCCCAGGGGATAGTTGAAACCATCTGTTCAAGATATTTTTGGTATTCATCCCTTATATCTAAATCCTAGTGAGACATTGTGAGGCTAATCCTATTCCAGGATTTTAATTTCATCCCATACAGAGACCCGCCTACTCAGAGATTTACTGATAAGAAAGAGGCTGGAGATGAGATAATATCACAATTTATTACCTTTAGAGATTATGAATTTTTGGCCCATATCGATGGTGATATTATTTTTGATTACTATGATCTATATAGGTTAAAAATTAGTTCATGTACCTATAAAAATCAAATTCATATCCTTTAGTGCATGTCTAATTCCAAAAGAACCCCATGGTAACAAGAAAATTGTGGATTATTATAATGATGGAGCTGACTCAATTGGTAATCAACCCGCCTCCAGTGGGTGTGCCTATTGGATTAAATATATGGTATTCGGAGTCTTGTATTACATCATATCCCAATGGTGTGTCAATAAAAGTTGTCCCCAGATTTGGGGCTGTAAAACTGTCAATCACGAAATGTGAGGTAGAAAGACCCTCCCTCTCTAGAAGGTGTTTCATCTCCCTCAAAGGGTGGTTCATCCACTTTAGATGGTGAGGATGATAATGTCCCATGTTCACTTAAAGGACCTCATGTAGAGTTCAGTCCACTGGTTAGGGTGAAAAGGGGTGTGATAGTTGAGCTTTGGATTAGGCAGTCTAGTCCCCATTTTGAGAGGATACCCTGGTTCCATTTTCCTATCCCTCATATTTGATGTAGAGATATGGGAGTCTAGTGAAAACAAATTTCACCGAATCTTCTTCAATCCAGGCCAGGATGGCCTCTGAATTCATGTGACTAGAGGTAGTCCAATTTTCTTCATAGCATGTCATAGGATGCTGATGTTGTATGTCCACTTCTTCATGATGGGATGTGGATTCTAGGAATGGGAGATGCTCAAGAATCACCCAATCCTTACTATATGGATAATCCCACTATATTGAGGATATATATTTGGAAACTATAGATTATTTTTTATAAAATTGACAATCAATTCCCTGAAATTAGATAGGTGGAGGATGTTTCAAGATGTGGTGCTACTGAAGGGGTTGATCACCAATGTTTTTAGGAATGGAATGACTGTGTCAATTTTGAGGATGTATGCTTCCTTTTTATTATTTCCAATTTTTTTATCTCATTACATTATTCTGAAAATTTTACTATTTATATGGCAATGTTCATATTGATATGAAGTGGGCCATGGGGAATCAGATAAGAATTCATCCTTGAAATATGGCCCAAATGGAACTCTTATGGAAACTGACGAGTCATCTCCAAAACCGATAGAGTTACCCCCAATTAATCAAAAAATAGTGTCTAATATAGAAATAAAATATCTACATCCACCTCTAATACCTATTTTTTATAGGACGGTTCTAGCCTTCCTCTATCACAAAAGAAAAAACCATGGAGAATTAAATAATTGGCTATGTGTCTTTGTCAGTGACAAAGTGTCAATGGTATTAGTTATTTGTGCATTATCCAGTGAAAATGTTTAACCCTATCTATGATTGTAAAATATTCTACCATTAATTCCCTCATTGGGTCTGTAAAAATGATCCTCCAAGACCTGATGAGGATGCTTCATACTAAGCACTGATTCTTACTGTAAATTTGTCTCCCTAAATAGTAGAATTTTTAATTGTTGAGGGTACATTATCTACTCCATTCAACGCTCCTTATTAATATATATAAGGATGAGGATTAATTTAATGTCAATGATAAATCGTAAGGAATCAAATGATGATTGTTGACTTTTAATCCTTATGATATTTTAGGGTCATCTCAAGCACTGGAAGACCCTATGATGACTGATTCTTGTCCTTCATCATTATATGAAGAAACAATTTAGGGTCCTGGGCTATCAGAATATGATTCTTTACTGAGTCCCAAGCCAAGTGTTTTTGGAACCCCCATGGGTGGGACTACCATAGGGTTTTATACATTAATAAATTCCAAGAGAAACCATGACATGAAATTTGAATAAGTTCTATAATATATTAACATTTATTCCTCCTTAGAGGATTTTGAAGAATTTAATAGGGAATTTAATGGACATTGGCCTTTATTTTAACATAACCAATTCTGATAACAATTGTGTAAACCACTACTATTTGAATTATGAAGCTTCACCTATGTAAAATTTTGTTGCAATAATGCATGAACTAGATAACAAATTCCACACCACACCCATTACTGAGGGGGAACCATTTCATGGGGATTATGATGTTTTATATCTTCCTGAGCTTCTACCGATGATCTCTAGTAAGAGTCATGAGATTGAACCTCATAAAGAGGTTCCAGCTCAAACTACTAAGGCCGGGAACATTGGGGGGGGGGGGTTAATCCAACAAATACATTGTCTCATTACTAGGTATGAATTAGAAAATACTTCATTTAATCCATATTTATTCCTCTTATCATCTAGTTGAGGCTAACAATGAGTCTTACCCATTATCTGGTTCCATCAACTACAATAGTCGGGTCTATGGGTGGAGCCTCTGTGCCAACGAACCCAATAGTAGAATGGGAATCCCTTATTGTCTAGATGGGAGTGGGGTATGATGCCTCATTTAGTACACTAATCCAAAAATACATTCCTCCCTATAAAATTTTATTAGATTCATATTTGGAGGCACATATTTCTTTTCACATAACAAGGAATTAGGATTGTGGGGAATCTAGAATAGAATCAGGGAGATGCCTTTTGAAGACCCTCCATCTCGATTATAATGACTCTCATTCTTGTTTGCTATGATGGGATACATTTTATTTTATTACCACTCTATTCATTGAGCTATTAAGGAGATACCTAAAAATGGGAGTGAGAACATAGTCTACAAAAAAGATTATAAATGAGAATATTTTTTTCAACACTGATGAACTCTGACTGAAATTATCCCATGTGGAGGATAACCATGAAAACAATTCTGTGTAATTTAAATAATAGATTAATGAGAGGACCGTACATATATCAAGCATCCAGTAAGAACAGAATGCCTCTTAGGTGGAGCTTGTACAACATTACCATTCCCTTGGAGGATCCCAAATGAAAGGGTCAACGTCTATTGTGACTGCGGATAAAGAACATAACTTTGATGATGATACCAAAGATATTCAGTGGGATGGGCTTTGACATATTTTTGATGGGGCCCTATAAGCTGTTCAAAAAATAAAGAGTTGTGTTGATGGTATTTTTTAATGTGTGATGCTGAGAATATATTTTGGGAATGATCGTCTTATATTTTTGTCTCATACATGAAAAGAATATCTTTCTAATCATCTATGTCATAATCCATATTTCATTTTGACCACATAACGTAACATTAAAGAACACTTTCACAGAAATAAATCTTACTGTCAGCTAGTCGTACCCACAATGATAGGTATGGGGAGAGAGTATAATTATATCATAAGAAATTAGACCTAGTGAGTATAGTTTTAGTATTTATAGAGACATGTTGAGAACAATATAAATATTTCTTCCACTGTTTTATTTCCCTAATTTTTTTAAGTCTGATATAAGGAAGACTTAGTGGGATATACTTGGTTTTTTTATATATTTACATTTTTATGTTTTTAGCCTCACTATTTTTTTCATATTTCTTCTCAATAATAATTTTTTTCTTAAACCACACGGTGTGCAGGTTTAGCGAGTTGAGACTTGTTTTTTTTCAATTTTCCCTCTAAGGGGTTTCAATTTAGTGAGTATTATGTCTTTTTGTGTTTAGATTAATTTCATGCAAGCTAAACTAATGAGACTGGTGTTTTCAGTCAAATATAAATAATCAAAAATGTTAGAAATGATTAATCAAACAAGGCTTGTTGGCCATGAATGATAAAAAAATCAAATACCAAAAGGGGAATTTTGATTTTTGATTTTGTGGTTCTTGAAAATAAAACATATATAGGAATATAGGATATCTCTCCTTGGGATGAAGTTACAAATAGTTGAAAAATAAGTTTTGTTAAATATTTATTGAAAAGAAATCTATGGATTATTGTATCATAGTCAAATAGATGAATCATTTTATTGATAGGACCCGAATAGTTTTGGGTGACTTAGGTAATGAAAACTAGGGAATGCTATTGTGTTGTAAGGAAATGGGGTTTTTAGGAATTATGAATTTATTTTGATGTTGGATGAGGGAAATTTATCAAGATTGTGATTTTTCAAGACCATAATGTGTGGGTTTTTCAAGTGAAATGTCTGAAAATGATGATAAAATTTTATTGGCATTGACCCTGAATGGGAAAACAACCCTATATGAATTTGGCTTGTAGGAAGGAGAGGACATTTTGTTAAATGACTAATGTCTGGGGGAAGGACCCTTTATAAAAATGGTTGAAGCGTTGTGTAATTTAATTTCTTACAATAGGGATATTGATCATGTAGTATAAAATCATAGAGTGAGTATATTGTTGTATAGTTTAATATCTTATGACTAGGACATTACACTGTGTAATTTACTGCCATTCAATAAGGACACTATGGTATTCAGTTAAATTTTTTACTATAAGTACATTGGGGGAAATACTTTATGGTCATTATATATGAAAAAATATAAATATCTATCCCTATTCATGGTAATCAGTTCTAAAATGAGCCTTCATGTTTAGGAAAAAAGAGGAAAATTTTGACTGTTGTAATCAGGGGACTAAAAATTCAAAGCGTCGCATGGGGAAAACTGATTATAGTGATAGGGGATGCATCTATTATGAAATAAGTTACTTTTGGTTGAACACCCTATTTTTTAGGTGAATTTATAAATATCCAATATGGGCATGTTATAGCATAGTCAAATAGTGAATCCTCTAGATGAAAGGTCCTAAAACATCATTAGTGACCTATGAAAATTCAACTGGGTCATGTTACAACATATTTAGGAAAAGGATTCATTAGAAATAATATCATTCAACTTCCAATAGTTGAATGAAATTTATGGAGATTCAGATTTCCCCAGACAAAAATTTGATTTTTGGAAGGAAATTACTTAAAAATAGGAGGAACATTCCAATTAAAAATTAATCAACAATGTGAAAATGGTTTCCTATGCCAGTCTATCCCAAATGCATGATGTGTGGTGCCAATAGTTTTAGTTCATACGAATATAAATAGAAAATTATAGAAAGAATAGGTGATATGTGGCCTACCAACCCAATGTCATTTAAACATACATTAGACAATAAGAAATTGTAAAACATGGCCTTGAGGGTTATCATATCAGGAGAAAGGACACATAAATATATGTAAGGGATTTCCACTGACTAATTAAAATCATGGATCCAATATAAGGTCATAAAATCTTTTAAGGATGGAAGATAATTCCCTTGAAAAAGAAGTTACCCAATCTTGAAAAACCTATTTGGGGGTGGAATTATGGAAATAAAACTGGCATGTGTTAGTTAATAGTAAAACATTGGAATCATCTGGCTAAAAGATCAATTTTTTAGAGACTATGCATAGAAAACTGGGGTGTGTTACTTCTATTTCAGTAAAAGGAGTCCCCAGGTATCAGACACTCAATTGTCATAAGCTAGAGGTAGATTATGAATATTTGAAAGTGTACAAGATTAGGAGTGCTACATGATAAAGGGAAACATCTAAGAATAAAGGAATCATTTGGATCGTTACTGTCCATAATGTGTAGAGTCCCTTTCATAAATGAGGGAGACATAATTTTATCCTTGATGGACCCTTGAATGAGGAAATCCAAATTAAGATCTCTTGTTTAGATCATTGTATATAAGAGATGGGGTTTTTTCACCCTATGGTTAGGAATAAGATAGGGCAAAGGTGTGACAACATATCTCCGGAAAATGAAGAACAGTCCACACATAGTGCTTGAGGTAGAAAATTCATGCAGCTAAGACATTATCCATGTAGTTTGATATCTTGTGGTAAGGATCAGGTTGACTTTATGTGATTATGTCTATACCAAGGTATATGACCAGGGTGTCACTATGTATATTTTTAGAGAAATAATCAAGACTCACATTGTTATCAAGTAAAATTACACATATAGATTGAATTAATTTTTTCTATAATGGAGATTGTTTTGAATAAGGTATCACGCATGGTATGAGAAATAATATTGGATCTTCTTATGTAGATCTGGCTCATATGTAGGAGAGTGGGGGAGTTTGTTTTTATATTGCGGCTTGGTTTGGGACTATAGATCAAGATTTTACTATGCATATCATTGGGACAGGAATCAATACATATGCATTCCTCGAATAACCATGTATATTAGAGGCATAAAGGAAAGACATTTGGTGTGGCTTTTAATGTCTAGCTTCTAGGACCATGATAACCCCAAAATAAAAATATATTCCATAATCATGTAGTTAGTTTCTTTAAAAATACCCTAAGAACATTTTATCAATTCTTGGTATGATAATCATGGAGTAAAAATGGTTTCATCCACCACACAATGTCAAATACAATTTAAATATAAGGAATTTTGTGTATTATAGTGACTGGACTTGGATATGAGATCTGTGAGTCACTGAGTATCTCATTGGAATGAGAATCAAGCAGTACAGAGTTCTAAAATACCATGATGTTTAACTTCAAGCATTGAGGATGAATATAAATCGATGTAAAATAGGGGAAATTTTGTTTCTATACCTAAGAATGAAAATCTAGGCATCAAAACATATCTTATAATGGAATGAATCATGCCACACATAGTTCTTGGAAAGAATGTGTAGTTTATTGTCATGCAATGAGGACATTATCCGTATAGTTTAACATCTTGAGGTAAGAACGTGGGTCAACTAACATGGAATAGAATATTTTGGATGAACTAAGGGATGGGGCCTGGTCATCACTTCGTATATTGTTGGATTAATAATAAATCCACATGTAGTTATTAAAAAATTTTCCCCACATAACTCTAGTTTTGAAATAGGTTAAATGAAGGGCATTTGATATTTTATATAATGATCTCCAAACCCAATACACAATGTCTAGACATTACTATGTAACTCATTAAAATGAGTATAATGACACACTGTGTTCATGAATAAATGTGTGGTGGGGTACCGATACCAAATATTATGATCCTTTCAGACACATATCAAAATCATACAACAATTTACATCAAGAAACAAGAATGTAAACCATTTAGTTTCTTATCATGTGAGAAATACATTTTTCTATAGTTCAAAATTACATGATTAACAAATTAATCTATTTAGTTTAAGGTATTACATCTTGGACTATACAATTCAGTGAAGTTTAATTTCATGCTATTAGGAAGATTGTATTTCCTTTCATGGTCATGTAATAAAGAATAATTATACAGTTTGACATCCTATACATGAGATGAATGTCATGTGATTACATGAAAAATTTTATTCAAGAAACATCACATTGGTTGGGGTTGTAATGAGATATAAATATTTTGATATCATTTAATAAGATCTATTAGAGTGGAACATATGTAAGATGTAAGGTTCCTTCCACATTTGCTCAAGTTCTGAAGGCTTCTTTGTTGGTTTCATCATAGTCCTAAGGACGAGTACCATTTCTCTAAGGAGGAATGAATAAAGGTGGACCATATTATTGAAATCTGGTGCTATCCGATTTTGATGAACATTCGGGTGATGTAGTGTATGAAATCATTTCTCATACTGTCTATCCAATACATCCAGTAATTTTTGGGATTTCTCATCCATGGATAGTTAGGAACATGTGGAAATGAAAAATAATGGAAATTAAACCTTAATTGGAAGGAATTATTTTGTTCTGTATAACAGTGAATATGGGGAAACCCATATAGAGGTATGGGTTTTATTCTGGTAGTCCTATCTGGCATGAAAGACATTTTCATGACATGAATTTTTATCTTTACACATCATCTTCTGGAGTATGTTTTACTTGGTATTCTTAATGCCATGTATCTATCCATTAGATAATTCATAAAAGTGTGATGAATGGTTGGATTTTATATTATACTAATAGTAGATCTTATCCACCTTAGAATAATAGAAATGGGTTCCATGTTTTATCGGTATTGTATGTGAACAGTAATTCTATTAATCATGTTGGTTTCCATGAAGCTGATAATTCTTTTGGCCTTGAATTCATTGAGGTGTATTTTATCAAGCTATTTGGAGAAGATGTAGCTAGTAATAAATATTTAATTGAACTGTTGGGCCATAGATATAGGGTATAGTCCCAAAACATCCATTCCTTATATAGAAAATCACCAGGGTTATTTTTTTTATTTGAAATTTTAGGGGTTGATGGATGAAGTTGGCATGAAAAAGGAATGAATGAAATTTCATGATGAATTCTGTGAAATACGGTGTCATAAAAGTCCATGAGTATCTAAGACATTGAATTTGGTCAGAAATCCAATACCCTGATAGATGGTAAGCCCAGTCTCCCATGTGTACTTGTTTTATAATGGTCACATTATCTTCTCCATCAAAAAATATGATAAGGAAAACATCAAAGCCTCATTTGTAGAGGAATATTGGGTGATTTTGGCCAACATAGATAGTGGAGTTGACTACTAACCTCTAGATTTTATATTTATTTGTTATGTATCATAGAATTACTGCATTATAGAGTTATTCCTTGATTTGAAACATCCTTCTTAGTGGTAGGACCATACAGTTCATCGATAGGGATGATTCCATTGATCCCTTTTGTTATGAGCTGAACCAAAGGTGAGGCCATTCCACGATTGGAAATGTTGATGACTGTTTTTCCAAGTTTGATCTACCAAAGATGTATCTTACTTATACAATGAATATTCTTGGAAATTATAGGGTCATGGGACATGTGTCAATGTAGTTTTCGAGGGAAATTCTTCCATTAACTCTCAAATATAGTCATGTAGGGGGATTTTATCTTCTTTTACAATTTTTTAATCCTCATTGATCTATTTGATTATCATATCTAAATAACCTTTCACCTCTATATGTTCTACTAGTATTTGGAGCAGTAGTTCCAGGACTATAATGAGGGCCTAATATTCTACCTCATTATTTGTAAAACCTTATGATTTCATGAAATAGTAAGGTTGAACTTCCTTTGATGGGAAATAATCATGATCTCTAAGATAACTTTGTTGAAATTAGGTTCATCCATTTTATTCCCTTTTAGGAACCTATATCCACAATAAGAATAAAAATCCTATGTTTAATTTCCTTTTTGAATAGAATATATCTTTTTAACCAGTAGTTTAGTATTCAATGAAATTGTTTCTACATACATGCATTCTTCAAGAGAATCAGCTAAAGCATGGTCATTCACTGGTTTCTAGGGCCTGAATTTTACATCAATTTTCTTCTAATAACCACTCACCATGCCAAATTTACTTTCAATAAATGAAGGATGAGGATATATTTTATTGGTTTTTTATGAGGGACCAAGTGGACCCCATGATGCTTCATGTGGTGTCTTATTTTTTGAAGTATAAATATTAACGTAGGATATCACTTTTAGATATCTAAATATTGACTCCAACATCTATCATGGTTTTCCTAAGATAATTGAAGCAATTTTCATTCCTATAGACTTTTCTAAGAAGGAACCTAGTGATCTCAGTAGATTTATCACACATAGAATTAGTGTATATCCCTCAATGGTTGGAATTGTTACTGGTGGGATTAACCTATATTTTTAATGGCTGTCAAATTCCTCCTAAAAGTCATTATTCCACTGATATGTGACTCTATTATTCATAAGTTTGGTGAAGGGAATACCATTTCATTCAAGGATGGATATAAAGTGATAGATATAGGCTAAATGTCCGTCATGTCCCCTCAACCCTTTGAGGTTCTAAAGAGGTTACATCCTAAAGATATCAATTGTATTCTCATGGTCTACTTTAATGTCAGGATGAAATACAATTATGATGAGAAAATTTAGCGAGGTTACCCTAAAAGTGTATTTTAAGGTGTTAATTTTCTAGTTATGTTATTGAAGGTTTCAATGGATGCTCAAAAGATCACCCATATGGTTAGTATGTTGTCAAGAATTAACCAATAGTTCTTAAATTTAGCATTCAATGAAACTCTATAGGAAGGGTTTTATGATCTAATGCATGGAATTTTTGGTTTGTGACACTATTGTTCATCAATCCAAAGGGAATTACATTATAGCAGAATACTCAATGGGGGCCCTAAAGGTGGTGGATTCTTCATCTTCTAGGTCCATACAAATTTATAGTACCCTAAATAGCTATAAATTAAGGAGAGGTCTTGATATCATGAAATTGCATCAATATATAGTTTTCTGATTTGAATCATGAATTTAACTTTTGGAAAATGTTAATTGAGATATCAAAGGCCAATGAAGACCCATGTTTTCTTATTTTCTTCACTATTGGCATGATATTGGCTAGATATTTGGGATACTGGACTTCCGTAATGAAGTTGTATATGATGATTTTTTTTCCAATTCAGCCTCCATTTTCGATGTGTGAGTTGCGTGTATCCTTCGGGATTTTTTTGTATCCTCCATGGTCTTCTAGAAATCCCATGCTGTGGGTGGATGCCATAGAATAATGGTCTACAATCACTACGCAGTTCTAGGTGAACATTTCCCAAGGTTGCTTTTTAATGGAGGTATACACCTCATATTATTCAGAATTCATAGCTTTACTGAACAAATTGGGTCTTGGATCTTGTTTTATGCCCATATTTATCTCATCGAACTCATCAATAGTGGTGTAGACATCTTCCTCAAATGTTGGAGGGGCACCTCTAAGGTCTTTCTCTTCTTCTTATCCCTCATGATTTTTCACTTCCTCCACTTACTGGGAACTAGGTGATGAATCAAGTTTCTTAATGTTAGGGAAGGATTAAATATTTTTACATTTAAAAGTTGAAGCAACTACATCTAGATTAATGGATGTTTCAATGCCTTCTTTGAAGCTCTAAAGGAGGGATGAGGGACCGAGAAAAAGAATCTTTTTTTCTCCCACTGTCATGAAAAATTCTTCCATTATAGATAACAGAAATGGTATTTTTTGAAGATCAGGGGATGAATTAAGATGTTTTCATCTAGGCTTTAATTTTTATCAAATAGTTGAAAAACTCTCTTGGGGTTCTAGACACAGTTTTCATGACCTCCATTACATAAGTTACTGGATGTGTACTCCAATTTATACTCACCCTTTCAATATTATTGACGGGATTAAAATACTCTACACTAACCTAAATTGAATGATTATGTAGGATAATTTCCAAATCATTTAGTTCATTGAATCAGGTGACCGCTTTAGTCATGGACTGTTTCCCTTACCCCTTGTAGAATCCCACTTCAATATACTATGATGCAAAGGATTTAAACAGGTATTTTATCCATAAAATGTCCCCATTTTACCTTTGATACAATATTTGATTCATTGGTGGCATAAAAAATGTATATCCACATGAGGAGTTATTCAAGGTCATCCCCGCATAACGTTGAAGGTTGTATCCAACCTAACATCCATTAATTCTGAGTCAGACACGAAATCATAAGACTAAGGTCTATTTTTGACTTCACGAAGAGTATTGTTGCTAATTTTTTGGATAACCTAGTAACACTGAACTGGAGGAGTATAAGTGAGATTCATTGAAACCCTATTGATGACGTGTTTAGATCAGAATTATGATGACTGATTAGCTTTTTTTATGTATCCTTGTTAGATATCAAGGTTTTTCACCCTACTAGATATATACAAGGGTCTAATATATCCATGTATAAAAACAACCTTAACATAGTCTATGAAATAAATGACCATGTAAAATTCCATATGATTATTCAATAAATGATATACTTTATGAGCAGCATCCTCGACTACAAATTCTTTGGTTCTTAACAATACCTCATTGAGTCCTTCTCAAAGGTCCATTTGATAGGCTCAATGAATCCATGATTGAAAACTTAGTTAGCAATATGGACAATTGCATCAAATATCATACATCTTTTAAAAATATTTTCACTTCCCATTATAGGGATTGTATTTTACTAATTTATTAGGAAATAGAGTATTTTATTTAATGGATAGATCATTAGAACAATAGTTGAAGGTGGTTCTACTATTTGTGGGTTAGGTCGGCTACGTTTACATACACACTGAGGATGATTAAGTGGTGATGCAACATTATTCGATCTTATTGGATTATAATTTCAAGGCAGAGTCTATAGCATGTGGGGGAAGTTAATTTATCTAGATGATTTCTCTGGAGATCTCTCCCACATGTTTTGGCCATGTAGACAGTTTGAGTTGGGATGCGATTAGAGTAGTGACTCCTTGCATGACCTCATCTTTCCATGTATCCATGACTCACATGGTCTCCTCCCCTAGTTCACCAATCAATTATAGTAAATTTGGTTTCATAACCACACTCATGATCTGAAAAAGAAAATTTTAAGTAAATAAATTTAATTGAACCGAATATCAACTCCTTATCTGATGGGGAATTCTTTTGGTGGGTCAACCCTTGTTGGACTATTAGGAGGGGAGGTGTCTATGCTTTCAGAACTATAGGAATAAAGTATTATAAAGTCAACTCCAACATTGGACTTATAAAATTCTCTTATTTTGGTATTTTCATATTTATATTCCACCTATTTCATTTTTTCGAAGAGTAGATTTCATAGGAATGATATTCCTTTGGAGTTAGTTGTGTTTCTGAAGAAGCGATCATGGGCATAGTCAGTTGTTGCATATTGATCGTAGTATAAGATGAGTTTAACTGATAATTTTACGTACCATCACGTCATTTAACTACTACATTCCCATACTATTAAATTGATTCCATTCATTTTCCACCTTTCCATCAGTTGTATAAACACTTGAAACTTTTAGAAGTGGGCTGACCAACTTCACAATCCTAGATTCCACCATTTTCTATAGGGTGTCATTAAAAACAAAACAGTCATGGATATTGTGCCCCAATGCTTAATGGAATGGGAAATAGTTTTAGATATCTTTTTCACCTTCCTATTAGTGATTCATAGAATTTAGAAGTGTGATCATGTTATTATGCAATTCCGAGATAAAATATCAAGAGACATGTTCATTTTATAAAGAATAATTCTTTTTTATCTCTTCAAATTATTTTTTTCTGGTGGCCTCTTTAATTATTTTGATATAGCAAGAATTATTTTGGATGCTCAGTTGGATGATCAGCGTGATATAATGAAGTCTTTAGAGTGGGAGTGGATATAGGTCATTTATAAAGTATTACTATGGTGGCTTATTCTTTTCCCATTTTCTTTTCTTTAGATAATGAGATCACTCGATACATAGATTTAGTCTATGAGAGGGAGTTTTCCACTCTTTGAGAAATCATAGAACGATACAAAAAACCCACCTATGTATTTTATAGTGATGACTGGATTTGGTAACATATCCCGATGATTCTCTATAAAGATAGGAAAAGATTATTTTTAATGATAATAGTCATAAAGTCCTAAAAACTATAGATATAAGATTATTTTAGATGAATATTCGGAACATTACAAAAATACATTCCTAAGGAAAATAATACTCTTGTGTCATTGGATGACTAAAAACATAATTTTATATCATATTTAATGATATTAAATATATCCCTTAATTATCATCCCATTTAGTACACTTAGTTAAATACATTATACATAAGATGGGGAAAAAATAAAAGAAAGGAGTGAGTAAAAATGTTTAGTATAGGATAATAATCTAGATACATAAGAATATATTTAACATTTGGGTAGGTGAATATTATCATTATATATGAATATCATATCTTTCGTATCAAAGATAATAATCATTAGACATTTCATAAATATTTGTAGTTAATAAGACATGAATCATAAGTTTGATAAAACATTATAAATAAAACGTGAACCACAGGCCCTTGAAATATAAGTGTGTAACCATTATAACTATATAAATCCATTTCATGCTTCAACGTTACATAATAAGACCATCAACATAGTAGATTGGGACACATTTATTTCCCATTTTTGGATTGAGACACACCTGGTTTTTATAATGAATCAGGACACACCTATTTCCAATTTTTGATCAGCACAGACCATTTTCCCATTTTTGACCAAGCCTATAAAATTATTTCACATCATTATCCGATGACATATAAATCATTTCCCAATTCATTGTATGGATATATAGGTCCCACTCATCACATAATAAAATCATACATATGTTTTTCACAATATTAGAAAACATTCATCATATAATGAACCATAAAAAGAGATGGGTTTTCTAAACATTATAACATAACCCCTGCTATAATATGGGTATCACAACTATGTCAACATATCACAGCCTATGGAAAATAGATAGGATTCATAATCCATTCATCGAAGGATAACTATGTAAAATAATAGGTTTCATAAGCATATAAACCATGGAAGAGAAATGAGTTCCAGAGACATCATGCCATAAAAAAATAAACCATTTTGAGAAAGAATATGAACAGTACCCTTCGATCATATCCCTATTATATCATAAATTATATAAATTGATAAAATTGTACATAGAGTAGCTATTTTAAATATCACATGGTATATTTCTAAAAAAATAATATTTCAGTGAGAATCACTTTTTAAAACATGAAGCATTTTCAAAATCAATTTCACTGAAAATCGCTTCAAAAAAAACAAATATTTTAAGATTCTAAAAACCTATAAATCATTTATTGAGGAAAAACCTCATTCTAATTTCAAGAATTATTTTTAAAAAATAAATCCGTTTGAAAACAATTTTCTTTGAAAATAACGTTGAAAACTTATAAAGGAATATTCAAATTATTTTGAAAATAATTTTATGTGAAAACTTATAAAATAATATTGAAAACTTTTTGAAAAACTTTTTCTTTGAAAACTTTTGAGGTAATATTGAAAACATATTGAAAAAAAAATTCCCTAAATAATTATAATAGATGCTTAAAAACATTTTGAAACCCTTTTTAAACATAATAATTTTTTAAAATGTATTACTTTAAAAATAACATTCAAAATAAATATTGGATGATTTGAAAATAATTTAAAATGGTTATTAACCTTAAACCATTTTGAAAATGAAATCAATGAAAAAAAATAAAATAATCAATGTCAAGGATATTATAAGAAAATATTTTCTTAAAAAAATTATTCTTTTAAACATTCATAGAAGCTTCAGGGAAATTATGATCAACTAACTGGATAAATCTTTTCAAGAAGAACATTCCATTATCTCCATAATAAGATTATAAAACTACCTCTATTTGAAAATGACATGAAGATTCACTTTAAACCCTTTTTTATTGTATTTTTATAGTATGGGTAAAACTTTATTTTACATGTCATTGTAAAACATTTTGGAAAATATTTTTATAAAACCTGGTTTTGAGAATAAAAAAAATTTCTCACCAAAGAGAGAAATAAAATTGAATTTCATTAAAAATAGTCCTTTAATTATCATTAGTACCAATGATTGAAATATAGTAGCATTACATGGAGATATCATATATAAAAATAAGATAGGAATATTCATGAGAGTTATTGATATATAGATCACAATATCTAATCAATCAAATATTAATCATCGGCAATCTGGACAAACTATAAGATAATAGAAATAAACCATTACCAATTTGGTAATATTGAATCATAATACATTGTAAAGAATAACATTAAATGAAGCATAAAAATCCTGAAAATTATAGTCTTCGTGATATAACAATTCATATGTAATTATACATAGATCAATGAAAAATATAGGTATATAACATGGAATGTTTCTCATTGAAGGAAAATTGATACAAAATTACTTTATCAATTTGGTAACAATTGAAGAAAAA
Organism: Viscum album; assembly: GCA_963277665.1. NCBI lineage: Eukaryota > Viridiplantae > Streptophyta > Magnoliopsida > Santalales > Viscaceae > Viscum > Viscum album. Next base: position 413,739,773 of record OY728130.1, read on the forward strand.
ATAGCATGAAATAAAGATCATGAAAGGGATATGTAAATATAGAAACAATTAATTATAAGAATAATTTAATACATTCATGTGTTTTATATACACTAAAAATAAATAAAAAAGTGGTGAATAAGTAATAAGTCTCACGGAAATAAAAAGAGAGAATAGAAATCCCTTTGATACTTTCGTAAAATTTCAACCATAATCCCCATTAAATAATAACATATATTAAAAATTTTAATATCATGAAATAAATTAAATTACTTTTAAAAAATCTCATAGGTCATTATATACACCACACAACTATAATAAGTGGTGAAAATATCATATATCTCATCAAAATAAAAGTAAGACAAACAAACCCTTTCCTTAAGTTATGACATTATTCATACATGTTAAAACCCCCTTATAATTTTAATATGTTTATTATATATATACCAAAGAACAATACTCAATTTTATGATTAGATATATTATTTTAATATGAATTTATATTACCTATTTATTAAAAACATAATATTAATGATACATTCCAAGAAATATCCACTTTGTTTTTCGTATATGTATTGACAAGTTATTATTGATCCTCTTACATAGATAATATTTTAATAATTTATATAATGTAAAACATTAGGTAAATATCATAAATAATTAGAATATAAATATCTATAATAATTTATAAAATATATATATATATATTTGAAATAGAATACATCATTCATAGAGACGGTAAGTAGTACATATACCTGAATTTCTTTTATTTTATCATGATATTAGAAAGAATGAAAGTAAATAAAGTATACGAATATACATATATTATACATGAAATGGAATTAATATTTTAAATACATAATTTTTTTCTAAACTCGACCTTAATACATTCCATGTAATGTATGGATGAATTTCATCACTTTGAGGAGGCAATAGTCCCCAAGTCCACAAACAAAGTTATAATTTTTACAAATAACAGAAAGCATGGTGGTATGTTTCATATAATAATTCAAAAATATAAAGAAAATTAAATATCATATATATCAGATAAAAATATTATATAAATCAAAATTCTTTACTTAAAGAGGTTGTAAAGGAAAAGACGAATGATATCATTTCGCAAGGAAATTGTCTGCTATACACACAAATAGTGTATTCGTTTCCCATTTGATGGAAGTGTGAGTAGGTGTAGGAAAAAACCATAGAATAATAAAATATAAGTATTTTTAGAATAATGATGTTATTATATAATAATATAATAACAATAATTTAGTGGGTGGAGAATGAAAAAAAAATCAAATGAACATGTGGATGGATGTTACCTCTTCTTTGGGTAATTCATTTTGGGTTGCACCCAATGACCTACTTGTTTTGATTTCTAGCCAAATTAAGGATATGATGAGAGTAGAGAACATTGTAACTTATTTTGGCTGTGTTTTTATGTTCTAATGTGGCTTGAGATCTGCGAAGATGTGGGGGGGTGGTGAGTTCCCTTTATTAGATGAGGGGTGGCATTATTGAAAATATTAAAAGGTAAACACTATTGAGGGGTCTTTATGACATCATCTGCCTCCAATAATTGAAATATTTCAAGACAATATATGATATGGTCTAAATATGGCCATAAAATAGATTTTGGACATATTTATAGGTTATTTGGCCCCATAATTTAATGTTTAACGGCTAAGTAAAATCATTTTGACCTTAATCACTATATTTAATTTTAATTACATTAAGTAAATTTCTGGTAAATAAAATTTATTTACATTAATATATATCATAAATTATTATTATTAAAAATATAGAATCCCATTTTTCTAATTATAAATATATAAATTTTAGAAATTAATTTCAAATTAATCCTGCAGACATGTCGTGTAAGAGGGGTTTTAAAGGGAAATGTCCTGAATGTTTGAAATGATTTTATATCCAATTAAAATGTTAAATTGTTCAAATTACTGAAATTTGATTAATTTATTTATAGTTTTTATTATAATACTTTAAAAGAAGATTTATATATAATTTAACTATATAAATAAATTCAATGAAATAGTAGTTTTGAATGAAAATTCATTATTTTACACAATTCATCAAAAAAAGAAACTTGTCCAAAAAAATTTCTAAAAAGTCACCTAAAGAAATTTTTTATAATATTTTCTAAAAAATAAATATTACTTTCAAAATTATTAATTTTCAAAGTGTCAAATTTTAGATTTAAAATGGGTTTTCCATTACAAGTCAGTAAAATTTTATTTTATAAAAATACATTTTTTATACATAAAATTGAATTTATTATTATGTTATAACTATCAAATATATTTAATGAGTAGAAAAATTATTTATTTAAAATATAATATATGAATATTATTTAAAATATTCATCCCAAGTGGGTTTTTTAATTTAATAACATAAAACTTGGTTTGTACAATGAAAAATAGTTTTCTTAAAAAGGCAATGCCTTTAGATTAAAATATTCCCTACATTAATATATAAATAATTGAAAACCAAAATAATCATTTTATATATGTGTGTAAATAAAATTTAATCAATTTAGATAATAATATTTCTTAATTTCCATTCCAATGGCTAGGTGATAAATATAATAATATCTTAAAAAAATTATAATTAAATTATTATTCTGTAAAACCTATCCTTGTGTGTAATGCTATCTATTTATAGAACTAGACATTTTTTTAATAGAAACTAAACATAGTATTGTGTGTACCAATAGTAAATATATATTTTTTGGGTAGAACGAGATAAACTTGGTGTTTCATATAATGAAATACCCATATAGCACTTCTATATGAAAAAAATCTATTTTTAGTGTTGTGTGAAATACAAAAATATCAAAAAGAAAAAATTAAATTGATGAAAATTTCAAAAAATCAGGGGGTGTCACGTTCTACCCCCCTTAAAAAGAATTAACCCCTCAAAATTCATCTGGGTTATCAATGGTGTAATAATTTAAAGTACCGTTCTTGGAAACTGACATCGTAAAAATGAATTCCAAAACTTCATTTACAAAGATAAAGTTATAATCATAACAACAACCCAAATTATCTCATAACTAGGTTTCCACATATGACAAAATAGGTCTGGAGTTAAGATTAGACATTGAGGGAAATAATAAATAATTATATACATTGATAATTATCAATGATCACTAGTATGTGAATGATCAATAGAAACTGAGGGCCTCAAAACCATATATCTATAATGATTTATAGGACCATAAGTTTAACAGAAATGAATTTACCTTGATAAATATTTTTTCAATATCATTTTCCTTGAGTTGAGGAATTATTTTACCACCTAAGAATATCATGAAAAATACTTACTTGATTTTATTCCTTTTCATATGCACAATCTCACCCTTTGGTTATGCCTTTTTCAATTTCCATTTCCTCTCTTCCTCTTAGAAATGAAAGTGGATTTTTCATCAATGAAGTACTAATACATCATGAGGTATAATGTTAGGTCATTCAGTCTATATTTATTCTTCCTTATAAAAAAATGGGGAGCATAGTTTATCTAATATGCCAAAATCATATATTGATAGATAATAACTTAATATCCAAAACCCCATGTGATGATTAACTTAAAACATTCCATAAATGGTCCACCTTGTAACATATCCTAAAGATGAAAATACCAAACCATATAAATAATTTCACTAAATTTCTCAATAATAGTTTTCACGAATCTCCATATATTATAAAGAAGCTCTTATTTATCACAAGCGAATAATGTGAATACATTCATCATGTATTCTCTTATAACATGGTAATAACTTGAATTAAAATAAATACATATTTAGATCATTAATGTTTTCTTATTCCAAAGTTTATTGAATATATTCCACAAGTCTGAAAATTTATAAACATCATCGGTGATAGCATATAAAACTTTTTCAAAAAAAATATTTAATCATTTCAAATGTAACTAGCACCGTCTAGTTTTCATATTAATATCCAAAATATCTTTATCCGAACATCATTATCTAGACATCATGAACACGTTAAGGGTTACCCTACCTAAATGAAAATATTAGTTTCTAATTAAAAAGGTTTTCTATGTCATTAGCATATTTCAAAATATAATTTTAAATCCTTAATGAAAAAATAAAAAAAAAATTAACTACTTCATGATTCATATAACATAATAATTTAATTACAAAACAAATACACTTAAACCATCCATATTTATTCTTAATCCATTACTCATGATTAATAATCTAATTCCTTTATACCCATTTCCTAGAATAAAAAATATGAATCTCTTCTTTAGGTTTCTTAACCTCAATCTAATCATTATTATTATGATTAATGTAAAGAATACTGTTAGAACATTCCATAGTATTCACAAGTAGTTTGACGTTTCTTTATCTTTAGTTGTATAACCAATACTCATACCATCATATTGAGTCTCTTCTGGATATTCCTACATAGGAATCGATTTGGGTAATCCACAGACATTCCATATATGAAATATTCAATGTCAACCCAATTTTTTTCAAGTTTCATCCATCGAATAAAACTATAAAGCGTTGGGTGAGAAACACATATCATTACAGAAAACCTCATAATCTTGAAAAATTACTTATAAGGTTCTGAAGTCATGAAACCTACTTTTAATTCTATGACACCTTAGGATCATCATTAGAAATATCCCAAGAAATATCCATAGAAATATCCCTAGGGGTATCACTAAATTTTTCTCATCCTCATTTTGAAACGTTCACAAAACATTTAATTTGATACCAACTATAGTAGCCCAAGCCTATCATACATGAATAGTACATCATTTTAGATGAATATTCTATAAATTACAAAAATACATTCCCAAGGACCATAATAGTTTGTTTTATTTGGAAACATGGAAACATAATCTTCTGATATGGTCAAAGATCATCAATGTCCCACCTAAAGATATTCCTCATTAGTAATCCTACTTAAAACCATTATTCATAACTTGGGGAATGAAAACATAATAAATGGGTGATCTAAAATTCATAGTAATCATAAATATGGGATATGATTGAGAATTAAATGAAAACAGGGGTATGATAACATGATCTTAACATTTTAATATCATACCATACATATAAAAAGATAATTATCATGAGATATGGAATAAAAATTATCAATTCATAATACATGAATCATAAGGGTGGTAAAATATTATAAATCAACCATAAAATCTAAGATTATGTAATATATGTGTGTCACCATTATAACTATAGAAAACCATTTCATGTGTTAAGGTAAACAATGAAGACCATAAACATAGTACATCAGGACTTACCTTTTTCCTCTTTTAGATCAGGACATAGCAATTTCCCATAGTAGATCAGGGAACACCTATTTACCATTTTTTATCAAGGTCTTTGACTTTTTCCCAATAATTATCCCATGAGATATAAATTTTTACCCAATGCATTAGATGAATATATAGGCCCCACCCATCACATTATGAAATTATACATATGTGTGGCATAAAATAATAAAACATTCATCAAATCATTACCGATAAAAAGACATGGGTTTCATAAACATTTTAACATAACACATGAAATGAAATGGGTATCATAAATACATAATCCTATCATAAAATATGAAAAAAAGATAGGTTTCATAATCATTTCATAAAATTATATCTTTTGAAATGAATAGGGTTTCATAATCATATAACACATGGAATAGAAATGGGTTTTATACACAACATTCCATCAAAACATAAACCATTTCGAGAAAAAATATAAATAATAATTTTCGATTATAACCCCAATAAATCATAAACTGTATCGAAGGATGATTTCATAGATGGATAAGGATTTTGAAATATCACTTGAAACATTTATAATGGAAAATATTTTTTAACTGATAATCACATTTTAAAACATGAATCTTTTTCAATATCCATTTCATTGAAAACAACTTTGAAAAATAAACTAATAATGGAAGCTTTTAAAAACATATAAAACATTTCTTGAGTAAAATATTGTTTCATCGTTGAAAAATACTTTCTAAAACATAAAACCTTTTGGAAATCATTTTCCTTTATAATAAACATGAAAACATATAATTTCATATTGAAAAAATATTGAAAACAATTTTCCTTGAAAATATTTGAAAATAAGATGAAAAACCGTTTGAAATGTTTTTCTTTGAAAACTTGTACTGGAATAATGAAAAAATAATGAAATCCTTTTTCCTTGTAAACTTTTAATATAATTTTTAAATAATTTTTTAACTGTTTTTAAATAAAATACTATTTAAAATCCATTTTCTATAAAAATAAATTTTAAATCATTAAAAGATGATTTTAAAACCATTTTGTATAGTTATAAAATGTAAAAAAATTTTGAACACATTTTTCTTTGAAAACAACTATAAAAAGATTGTAGTCCAAAATAATAGGGAAAAATCATTAAAAAAATTAATATCTTAAACATTAACTTAAGATTAAAAGAAATGATGGTCATGACGTAGGATAAATCCGCACATTTCGACCATTCCTTTAGCGTAGTAAAAAGATTAGAAAATTGGATCGATCATAAAATGATAAGAAAATTCCTTTTAAAACCTTTTTTATTAAAAATTTATAACATGATTAAAAGTGTATTTAACACATCATATAAATTATTTTTTAAAATATTTTTAAAAAAAATGGTTTCACGAATAAAACAAATTTCCCACCAAAGATAGAAATTAAGTCAATTTCTCTTAAAAATGCCTTTTTAATTATCTTATGTAATAATGAGTGTAAAAATGGTACTAATTCATGTAAATATAATGGATAAACAATGGATAATAAATTTAATGATAGTTCCTAATATATGGACCATAATATTTTATCAATGGAAGTAAAATCATAAACAATCTCAATAGATGATGAGATTAGATAAATAAACGATTACCTTTTTAGAAACAATGAATCACAATACTATGGAAATAATATAATTAAATGATGATTAAAATATCACAAAAATAATTATATCCAAGAAATAATATTTCAAATGTGAGTTTATACACCTCATATAAAATTATAGATGTATAAGAAGACATGTGTCTCAATGAAGGAGAATTGAAACAAAGTTAATTTATTAATTTGGTAAACATTCAACAAAGAAACCGATGATAAAAATATCATGAAACAGATATTTACATTACCATAATTTAATTATATTGATGATAAAATATTTTCATGGGAATTATATAAACCATAAAAATGAAATGAGTGGTGAATAAGGAATATGTCTCATGGAAATAAATGTGAGACGAGAAATTTCATTAAAACCTTAATAACTTTTGAATCATGATCCCCATGCAATAATAAAATAAATTGAAACATTTATTATCCTAAAAAAATTAATTTCAGGATATAAAATTTCCTAGGAATGTATATACACCACACAAAAAAATAATAAGGGATGAAAAAAGAATATATCTCATGGAAATAAAAGTGAGATGAGAAAACCCATACTTTTTGTCTTGACATTTTTTGTACACTTTCGAACCTTATAAATAAAAATTAAATGTTTAATATACATTTAACAAAAAACCATATACTAATATATCATACCATATATGAATTTATTATGAATTTAAATTACCCATCTGTTAAATAATTCATGTTAATGTTATGTTTCATATAATATCAGATGTGTTTTTCGTATATTTTTTACCCTATTTTTGTGAATCCTTTATCATAGATCATTATTTACTTATTTATAGAATATAAAACTTTTTTTAAATATAATATATATTTTGTATATAAATATTTATGATAATATATAAAATATGGATATATTAAATGGAATTCACCATTCATGGATACAGTAGGTCGTACATACACATGAATGTTATTTCCCTTTTTATCAACATATTTGAAAAAAACAAATAAATAAAATATAAGTATATATATATATTATAATTCCAGTATCATTATTATTTCATATATATCATATACATTAACTAAATTCATCTAAAATAATCTCCATTTAAAGTGTGAATGAATCATTTCTCTTGGAGGAGGCATTAGTCCAAACTTCCACAAAACTATTTTATCATTTTTACAGAGACTAAAAAGAATGAAGTTTTATTTTATATAATAAATATCGAATCATAAAAAGATAATAAATGTAATATATATCAAATAAAAATATTATGAATATAATAAATACAAAAATGAGAGGTGGTAAAGGAAAAACGAACAATATTGTTTTGTTAAATACCTTCATGGTTCTTGTAGACTGTCCCTGCCCTGGTACCAGAACAGATTAGGTTTATAAGGTCATTCGACCTTATAAGAAAAAAATTGGAATGATATCTAGTTCAATTGTGAATCCACTACCATTATTGAAGATATTATAATGGGAAACATTCGACCTCTCGTGTAATCTAACAGTGAAGTTGGATAATAGTCTTAATAGGCTTGAATAAATTAATTACATAATCACAGGCATCTTTTGTGAAGCTAATCAAATTTCCATTGGTCTTTTAAATAAAGGGTTGTATAAAGTGGCATGCATTTACACTATAATTATTCATGTGATATGATTTCCATCTTTCAATGTGACTAGTGTAAGATTCCTTCTTTCATACTCATGTAATATTTATTTTTTTAAATAAAGATACACTTAGGTCACTTTTATCCTTATTTATGTTATGTTTAACATGGTTATCTATGCTACATATGATGAGAATCAGATGAATCATGTGATGATAATGAGATGTGTTAGGTGATAATCCTACATTTCCTTATTTAACAAACCTATGATCCCCTTTGGGATACTTGAAGATGTTAAGTAAATCATTTTTCATAGTTTTAAACAAAAAACCTATTATTAGTTAACATATGTGATTAAAATAAGATAATCTCATTTCCTAACATAAACAATATTAAAAAAGAAAAGTCTAGATTCCAAAAATGTCTAAAATAATCATCTCTTCTAACCAATGGTTTCCTCCCTACCAAGGAAGAAATTAATGTAATTATCAGATGTCCACAAGAAGATGGAATTGATAATTATGTTCATTGAAATATATTAAATCTAGTAGGGAGGTTGGTACAAAAAAACAAAACCCGTAGAGGGATGTTTCGACATCCCATAATATCGTTCCAATCAATGTTCCATATTCATCTCCAAAATAGTGATGGATCAAATACATTTGTAAATATGGAATGTAATCCCATAATAGTGATCATTGAGGATGAAACCCAATGTAGTAGTCCCAATAGAATGAATTGTAAATATAATTTTTAAACCTAATATAAATTGATAATCCTTGAATAATGTAAGGATGAATGACATTAGGATTAACAATGGAAAAAAGATCAATATTGTGAACATTGTTCGTTTCCACGTTACAAATGTACTTATAGTTCAATTAAAATAAAGTTATATAATTAAATACACCTAACATTCTTGGAATAGATAGTCCACCATAACTAATAAGCATGGTGTGTGGATAATAATTCATTATGACACTGAAACCCATATTCACCCACAAAATAAAATCTAACACTTCAAGTCCCATGTGATAATAACCACATCTCCCCTAGCTATATGGAGACCTCAAACCCATTCCCTATCGATGATAATACAATATTGGTTCATCAAATACCTTATTCCCCACTATGAGAGAGAATGAATCATACTATAAAGAAAAACGAAACAAGATAATCTAGAATCCATTATTCGAGATGAATGACACCAGAAGAAGATGTCTCATTAGAGGGAAGAAACCATGTTTTACCACATCCAACTTCTTTGGATTCCATTTACAAGATGATTTATATTCTAATATCCATTACACTGATGGGGTAGGTGATATCCACAGTGTTCCTTCCAAGCTACCACCTAGGTCTCAACCCAAACATCTCCAACAAAATTATGACACTAATATCATAGGAAAACGAAACTAGAGGTTTAATAGATTGATAATATCACTACTCTAATTTTATATATCCAAACTACATGACAGTCTCATTTGGGGTAGTCTACAACACCTGGTTCATGAGAGGTTGCTCATACAACTATCATCATATCCCCTATCACCTTGAAAATTGAATAAGGAAACAAATTCAATACACTAGGATCAAGACCTAGACCACTCATAAGGAACACTATCAGGACTATCCCAAGTGTTTACATCAACAACAACCCTTATAGATGTTCTCTCTATGGTGAAGTAGTCAACCACCGTTAAGGTCCTCCCTATGGTCGAGGGGCTATCAATCATCATAGAGGTCCTCTATATGACACAAATAAAAATAATATTGTGAATCTTCCCTCTGATGTAGATACACTCACACTAAAGGGACTACCCAGTTGACATAGAAAAGAAGAATAGGGTAACTAATAGTATGTCACCCCAATATTATAAAGTGTTAGACCACTCTGTATTTTAGAGATATTTTTCTCCCTCAATAATCATAACTCCTATGGGTAGCCAGTCATTGGTTAAGAATGGCTATTACCAAGGTTGAAGTTCATGTGGATTTGAAGAGAGATTATAAAAAATTATATGTGTTTCATTTTTTCTTCTGATAACCACTCACAATGCCAAATTTACTTTCAATAAATGAAGCATGATGATATATTTTATTGGGATTTTATGAGGGACCAAGTGGACCCCTTGACGCTGCAGGTAGTGTCTTATTTTTTCAAGTATAAATATTAACGTAGGATATCACTTTTTTATATTTAAATAATGAATCTCAACATCTATCATGGTTTTCCTGAGATAATTAAAGTTGTTTTCATTCCTAGAAACTTTTTTTAAGAAGGCACCTAGTGCTCTCGGTAGATCTATCACAAATAGAATTTGTGTATTTCCCTCAATGGTTGGCTTTATTACTGGTGGGATTAACCTATATTTTTTTCAGCTCTCAAATTCCTCCTAAAATTCATTATTCCACTGATATGTGACCCATTTCTCCATAAATTTGGTGAAGGGAATACAATTTCCTTCGAGGCTGGATATAAAGTGCTTGATATAGGCTAAATGTACTTCATGTCCCCTCATCACTTTGAGGTTTTGAATAGGTTACATCCTATAGATATCTATTTTATTATCAAGGTTTACTTTAATGTTATGATAAAATACAATGAAACTGAGAAACTTTAGCGAGGTTACCCTGAAAGTGAATTTTAAGGTGTTAATTTTCTAGTTATGTTATTGTAGGTTTCAATGGATACTCAAAAGATCGCACATATGGTTAGAATTTTGTCATGAATTAACCAATAGTTCTTAAATTTAGCATTTAATGAAATTCTATAGGAAGGGTTTGATGATCTAATGCATGGAATATTGGTTTGTGGCATTGTTGTTCTTCAATCCAAAGGGAATTACATTATAGAAGAATACTCTATGGGGGCCCAAAAGGTGGTGGATTCTTCATCTTCTAGGTTCATACAAATATTATAGTACCCTAAATATCTATAAATTAAAGTGAGGTCTTGATATCATAAAATTGCATCAATATATAGTTTTGTGATTAGAATCATGAAATCGTCATTTGGAAAATGTTAATTGAGATATCAAAGGGCAATAAAGTCCTAGATTTTCTAATTTTCTTCACTATTGGAATGATTTTGGCTATATATTTGGTATACTGGACTTCCGGAATGAAGTTGCCTATGATTATTTTTTCCAATTCAGCCTCCATTTTCGATGTGTGAGTTGGGTGTATCCTTTGAGATTATTTTTTGTATCCTCCATGGTCTTCTGGAAATCCCAAGTCGTCGGTGGACACCATATAATAATGGTCTAGAATCTCTATGCAGTTCTATGTGAACATTTCCCTAGGTTGCTTTAGAAATGAGGTATACACCTCATATTCTTCATAAGTCATAGATTTACTGATCAAAGTGGGTCTTGGATCTTTTTTTATGCCCATATTTATCTCATCAAGCTCATCAACAGTGGTGGAGACATCTTCCTCAAAAGTTAGATGGCATCTCTAAGGTCTTTCTCCTCTTCTTATCCCTCATGATTTTTTACTTCCTCCACTTACTGGGAACTAGGTGATGAGTCATGTTTCTCAAAGTTAAGGAAGGAGTCAATATTTTTACATTTAGATGTTGAAGTAACTACATCTAGTTTAATGGATGTTTCAGTGTCTTTTTTGAAGCTCTAAAGGAGAGATGAGGGACTGAGAAAAAGAATCTTTGTTGTCTCCCATTGTCACGAAAAATTCTTCCAGCATAGATGAAGAATTGGTATTTTTTGAAGCTCAGGGGATGAATTAAGATGTTTTCATCTAGGATTTAATTTTTTATCAAATAGTTGAAAAATTCTCTAGGTTTTCCAGACATAGTTTTCATGACCTCCATTAGATAAGTTACTAGATGTGTACTCCAATTTGTACTCACCCTTTCAATTTTATTGATAGGAGTCAAATACTCTACACTAAACTACATTAAATGATTATATAGGATAATTTCCAAATCATTTAGTTCATTGAATCAGGTGACACCTTTAGTCATGGACTATTTCCCTTCCCTCTTGTAGAATCCTACATCAATATACTACGACGTAAAGGATTTAAATGTGGATTTTTTCTATAAAATGTCCCTGTTTTACCATCGATACAATATTTGATTCATTGGTGGCATGAAAAATTTATATCCACATGATGAGTTATTCAAGTTCATCCCAGCATAACGTTGAAGGTTGTATCCACCCCAACCTCCATTAATTTTGAGTCAAACCAGAAATCCCAAGACTAAGTTCTATGTTTGACTTAACTAAGAGGATTTTTCTCATTTTATGGATAACCTAGTAACATTGAATTGGAGGAGTATAAGTGAAATTTATTGAAACCCTATTGATGAAGTGTTTATATCATAATGAGGATGAATCATTAGATGTTTTTTATGTAGCCTTGTTGGATATCATCGTTATTTACCCTACCAGATATATACATGGGCATAATATGTCCATGTATAATAACATCCTCAACCTAGACTACAAAATATATGACCATGTAGAATTACATAGGAATATTCAATAAATGATATACTTCATGAGCATCATCCTCAACTACAAATTATTGGGTTCTTAACAAGGCCTCATTGAGTTCTTCTCAAAGGTCCATTAGAAAGGATCAATGAATCCATGATTGATAACTTAGTTAGCACAATGGATAATTGCTTCAAATATCATAGTTCAATTAAAAATAGTTTCACTTCCCATTATATGGATTCTATTTTACTGATTCATTAGGAAATGGAGTATTTGATTTGATGGATGGATCATTAGAACAATAGTTGAAGGTGGTTCTGCTATTGGCGGGGTAGGTCTGCTAAGTTTACCTACACACCGAGGATGATTAAGTGGTGATGTAAACTTTAGTCGATATTATAGGATTATAATTTCAAGGAAAAGTATATCGCATGTGGGGGATGTTATTTTATCTGTATGATCTCTCTTGAGAGCTCTCCCACATGTTTTGTCCATGTAGACAGTTTTAGTTGGGATGCGATTAGATTAGTGAATCCTTGCATGACCACATCTTTCCGTGTATCCATGACTCAGATGGTATCGTCCCCTAGTTCACTAATCAATTTTAGTAAATTTGGGTTCATAATCACACTCATAATCTAATAAAGGATCTATTAAGTAAATAACATTAATTAATCCAAATATCCACTCATTATCGGATGGGAAATTCTTTTGGTGGGTCAACCCTTGTTGGACCAATTGGAGGGGAGGTGCCTATGCTTTTGGAACTATAGGAATAATGTATTCTAAAGTCAAATCCAACATTGGAATTCTAAAAGGATCATATTTTTGTATTTTCTAATTTCTATTCCAACTATTTAATTTTTTCGAAGAGTATATTTCATAGGAATGATATTCCATTGGAGTTAGTTGTGTTTTTGAAGAAGTGATCAGGGGAATAGTCAGCTGTTTCATATTGATAGTCGGATAACATGAGTTTAATTGATCATTTTACTTACCATACTATCATTTAAATACTACATAACCATGCTATTATGTTTATTCCATTAATTTTCCACCTTTTCATCAGTGGTAGAAACACATGAAACTTTTTGAAGTGGGCTAACCAAAATCACAATCCTAGACTCCACCATCATCTATAGAATGTCATTAAAAACAAAACATTCATGTATATTGTTCCCTAATTATTAATGGATTGGGAAATAGTATTATAGATCTTTTTCACCTTCTTATTAGTGATTCATAGAATTTGGAAATATGGTCATTTTTTAAAAGGTTGGGGCTGATGCCTCATTTTTATTAAGAAAGCAAAGGAAATACCTCTTTTAACTGGGTAGAGGGAGACAAATTACATAGCCTGAAGGCCTAGTGGGCTTATAGCCCATTACATAGCCCGTAGGCCCAAATATTTGGACGAAATCCCATTTTGTGAATAGTAACTCAGCTGCTACAGTACCCGCGCAGTACCACCACCGCTACAGGGCCTTTCTTAAGTGTTACTATGGTTTCCTCTTCTTCTACCATTTTCTTTCCTTTAGATAATGAGATTACTCGATACATAGATTTAATATATGAGAGGGAGTCTTCCACTCATTGAGAAATCATGGAAAGATACTAAAAACTCACCTGTGTATTTTAAAGTGATTAGTGGATTTGGTAACATATCCTGATGATTCTCTATAAATATACGAAAATATTATTTTTAATGATAATAGTTATGCAGTCCTAAAAAATATAGATATAAAATCATTTTAGATGAATATTCAAGAACATTACAAAAATACATGCATAAGGAACCTAATAGTTTAGTGTCATTGGATGCATAGAAACATAATTGTATATCATATTTAATGATATTAAATATATCCCTTAATGATTATCCCATTTTAGACACTTAGTTAAATACATTATACATAAGCTAGAGAAAGAGAATATAAGAAAGGAGTGGGAAAAATGTTTTGTAGAGGATAATAATCTATATATATAAGAATATCTTTAACATTAGGGTGGGTTAATACGATCATTATATTTTAATATCATATCTTTCATATCAAAGATAATAATCATTAGACATTTCATAAATATTTGTAGTTCATATGACATGAATCATAAGTTTGATAAAACATCATAAATAAAATGTGAACCATAATCCAAGGAAAAATAAGTGTGTAAACATTATAACTATATAAATCCATTTCATTTGTCAACGTTAACTACTAAGACAATCAACATAGTAGATTGGGACACATTTATTTCCCATTTTTTGATCAAGACACACCTGTTTTTTATAGTGAATCAGGACACACCTATTTCCCATTTTAGATCAGCACACACCATTTTCCCATTTTTGATCAAGCCTATAAAATTATTTCCCATAATTATCCCATGACATATAAATAATTTCTCAAATTATTTAAGGGATATATATGTCCCACTCATTATATAATAAAATCATACATATGTTTCCCACAATATTAGAAAACATTCAACATATAATGAACAATAAAAATAGATGGGTTTCCTAAACATTATGACATAACCCATGAAATAATATGGGAATCACAACTATTTCAACATATCACAACCTATGGAAAATAGATAGAATTCATAATCCATTCATCAAAGCATAACCAAGGAAAATAATAGATTTCATAAGCATATAACCCATTGAAGAGAAATGAGTTCCATAGACATCATACCACAAAAAAATAAACCATTTTGAGAAAGAATATCAACGGTACCCTTGGATCATATCCCTAGTATATCATAAATTTTATAAATTGATAAAACTATATGTAGAGAATCTCTTTTAAATATCACATGGTATATTTCTAAAAAAATAATATTTCATTGAGAATCTCTTTTTAAACCATGAAACATTTTCAAAATCAAATTCATTGAAAATCGCTTCGAAAAAACAAATATTGTAAGATTCTAAAAACCTATAAATAATTTATTGATGAAAAAACTCATTCTAATTTCAAGAATTATTTTTATAAAATAAATCATTTTGAAAAAAAATTTCTTTGAAAATAACATTGAAAACATATAAAGGAATTATGAAACAATTTTAAAAACGATTTTACCTGAAAACTTATAAAATAATATTGAAAACCTTTTTCTTTGAAAAATTATGAGGGAATATTGAAATAATATTGAAAAAAACATCCCTAAAGACTTATAATAGATGCTTCAAATCATTTTAAAACCCTTTTTAAACATAATTAATTTTTTAAATAAAATTCTTTAAAAATAACTTTCAAAATATTTATAAGAATATTTGAAAATAATTTAAAATTGTTCTTAACCTTAAATCTTTTTGAAAAAGAAATCATTGAAAAAAACATTAAAAATTATGATTGTCAATGATATTAAAATAAAATAATTTCTTGAAAATATTAATCTTTTAAACATTCATGGAAGCTTCAAGGAAATTATGATCAACTAACTGGATAAATCTTTTCTTAAAGAACATTATTTTTCTCCATAAAAAGATTAGAAAACTACCTCTATTGGAAAATGACATGAAGATTCATTTGAAACCCTTTTTTATTATATTGTTAATGTTTGGGTAAAAATTTATTTTACATGTCATTGAAAAAAAATTTGAAAATATTTTTATAAAATGTGGTTTTGAGAATAAAAAAATTCTATCCAAAGAGAGAAATAAAATTGAATTTTCTTAATAATAGTCTCTTAATTATCATTAGTACCCAAGACTGAAAAATGGTACCATTACATGGAGATATCATGGTTAAAAATAAGTTAAGAAACTTCATTAGAGTTACTAAGATATTGATGATAATATCTAATCAATCAAATATTAATCATCGGCAATCATGACAAACTATGAGATAATAGAAAAAAACCATTACCAATTTTGTAATATTGAATCATAATAATTTGTAAAAAAATAACATTAAATGAAGCATAAAAATCATGAAAATTATAAGATTCATGATATAACAATTGATAATGAAGTATACATAGCTCAATGAAAAATATCGGTCTATAACATGTCATGTTTCTCATTGAAGGAAAATTATTACTAAATAACTTTATCAATTTGGTAATATTTGAAGAACAAATAGCATGAAAGAAGTATCATGAAAGGGATATGTAAATATAGAAAAAATTAATTATAAGAATAATTTAATACATTCATGTGTAGTATATACACTAAAAATAAATAAAAAAAGTGGTGAATAAGTAATAAGTCTCAGGGAAATAAAAAGAGAGACTAGAAATCCCTTCACTACTTCCGTAACAATTCAACCATAATCTCCATGAAATAATAACATCCATTAAAAATTTTAATATCATGAAATAAATTAAATTCCTTACAAAAAAATTCATAGGTCATTATATACACCACAAAACTATAAAAAGTGGTGAACATATCATATATCTCATCGAAATAAAAGTAATACAAGCAAACCCTTACCTTAAGTCTTGAAATTATTCATACATATTAAAACCTCTTTATAATTTGTATATTTTTATTATATAACTACCGAAGAACCATACACATATTTATGATATGAAATATTATTTTAATATGAATTTATATTACCTATCTATTAATAACATAATATTAATAATACGTTTCGGGTAATATCCACTTTTTTTATATATGTATTGACATGTTATTATTGATCCTATTACATGGATAATTTTTTAATTATTTATATAATGTAAAAAATTATGTAAATATCATAAATATTTAGTATATATATATTTATAATAATATATAAAAAAATATATTTGAAATGGAATACATCATTCATGGAGACGGTAAGTAGTACATATACATGAACGTTGTTTTTATTTTATCATCATATTGGAAATAATGAAAGTAAATGAATTATATGAATATACATATATTATACATCATTTAGAATTAATATTTTAAATATATCATATTCTTTTTTTCTAAACGCATCTTTTATACGTTCATTGTAATTTGTGGATGGATTGCATCGCTTTAAGGAGGCAGTAGTCCACACGTCCAGAAATGAAGTTGCAATTTTTACAAAAAATAGAAACCATGGTGGTATGTTTTATATAATATTTCAAAAAATATAAAGAAAATTAAATATAATATATATCAGATAAAAATATTATATAAATCAAAATTCTCTACTTTTAGAGGTGGTAAAGGAAAAAACGAATGACATCAGTTCGCAAGGAAATTGTCTGTTGTACACACTAATAGAATGTTTGTTACCCATTTGATTGAAGTGTGCGTAGGTGTAGGAAAAACCACAGAATAATAAAATATAATTATATTTAGGATAATGATGTTATTATAAAATAATATTATAACAATAATAATTTAGTGGGTGGAGAATAAAAAAACAAAAGAGCTTGTGGATGGATGTTACATCTACATTGGGTAATTCATTTTGGGTTGCACCCAATGACCGACTTGTTTTGATTTCACACCAAATTAAGGATACGAAGAGAGTAGTAAACTTAGTAACTTATTTTGTCTATGTTTTTAGGTTCTAATGTGGCTTGAGATCTTTGAAGATGTGGGGGGTGTTCTGTAATGCCCCAACCCCAGTTACCCAGAGTCAGTGCATTATTACGTATCATTGGCATGATCACAAAATACCAGGTCTCAAAAGACAAATTAGTTTAGTAGCCTTGGAAACAGTAGATACATTCATAAATGTTACATTACATCATAATGTGAAAACTACAACAACATCCTTTATCCACACTCATATCCCCTTATACTATCACTCTAGGTCATTCGTAATATACTTCTCCACAACATGGGAAAAATAAAACATAGAAAGTGGTGACCTCAAATTCCCAGTAAGGATAACAATATAGAGGAAGCATTCATAAATAAGAATAAACATTCAAGGCAATGTATAACTAAAAATAAGCCTTTTAAACTTGAAATCCATCATAACATGGCAGAAGTAAAATGAAATAATGCCATTTACTTATTCACATGGATATTCTACTTGTTGAATAATCACATGCAATATCAATAACCACTTTTATAAATATGGAATGCATAATGCCAGACTATCATAACCATGTAGCCAATGCCTCCTTCCAAGACTAAAAATAATATTTTTTCAAGGGCTCATGACAAGAAAGTATTTTTCTCATGAGACCTACCGATGCATCGATGAGCTATAGAGGGCTCCACCCGTCACTTACTAAGTCCAATGCATTCTTCATATGAATAGGTTTAAACATAACATAAAAATTCGTATTAAAACTAGCATACAAAATGTCAAAACTTTATCTATAAACCATGAATGGTATAAAAATAACATATCCATAGTCAAATATATCACAAAAAATTCAATACAATATGGAAGTTTTGTATCATAAAAAAATCAACTTCAAATAATCTTAAAATCCATCAAAAGATGTTGACATAGATGAAATCAAAACTATTTGGGAGAAATATATCTTTTTTGAAATCATTTAAACGTCACATGATTATAAAATAAAACATTTACTTTGAAAATATTCGTATAATCATGTAAGGGAAGATTTGAATATTTTACAGTGGTGGAAAATAGCCGCACCCATCGTATAAGTTTAAAAAAAGACATTCTTAACTTAATTTTGTTGAAAATCTTAAAAGGACCTTGTTTTGAAAATGATGCAAAGATTCCTTTTTAAACATCTTATAAAAACTCAAAAAATGGTATAAATGACTTTAACTCATATTCTGTAAAATAGTAAGAATGATTTGAAATACATTTTTGAGAAACATGGATGTGGATGATAAAGATGTCCGGGTAGATAATTATGTATAAACAACCTCGGATAATGAAGATATTGTGAAATAAACCCTTAGCTTGTACTTTTCCTTGGTCAATGGTATGTTAACCTCCTTTATAATAGTTAAAACATTGTTATTTAATTATACAAGAACCATATACCTAATTATGGTATCATATATGTTCTTTTAACGTTGGTTTTTAATAATATCTTAGTATTATCGTCGTTTCGGGTGTTAACTTACTCATTTTCTTTAATATGTTTTGTTACATAAGCCGTGTTTGTTGTGGATAGGTAGTATCTTATTCATATCCAGAATTATATCAAGTCCTTAGACATTATTTTTAATCATCAAATAAGATTTATTCTTGAATAGATACGATGGGGAATGAATCTCATCGCGTTTGTGGAGACGGTAATCCGTACGTACGCACGAGAAACAATATCATTTTTTTATATTAAAATAATATATAATTGGATGGTATATCATATATACAGAATCATTATAATGTTATATATATTATTGACATGAATTACACATCATTATTATACCAATCCAAATAATACTGTATTGAATATCAATTACACCACAACGTAGAGACGGTAGGCCGTACGTACGCATGTATGGTGACAAGTCATTCAAAGGATGGATAGAATACTGAATATGGTTATACAATATTTATTATAACATCACAGTATATAGAAGATACTGTAGTTATTATTTTAGAATTTAAATAACTAAGAAAGAAGAAGTGGAAGAAGAAAGGAACATGAAAGAGGGTGGTGAAATTATTACCTCTTCTTCGGGTTGTTCCTTTTTATTTGATCAAAAAGGTCTCCTTAGGTTGGATTTATGATAAAACTAAGGCCTCTAGTTAGAATTGAGGGAGGTTGAGAGAATAGTTGGGCAGGTTTTGGTTGTGCCAAAAGGCTTTGAAGGTGTAAATTAGAGTAAAGGGGGAGTTCCCTTTTATAAGAGGGGTGATGGGCACCTTTGAAAAAGCTAGAAATATTATTTTATAATAAATTCATATTCGGTTTATAATGGCTCCAAAGTGTATTATTTAAAGGTTAAGTTGGGTAGGGTTTTTAATCCTTTCAACCAATAGATTTTAGATATTTTAGGGTCACTATAATAACCTTATCATTAATATTTAACTCTTAGTTAAATAGTTTGACATTTACCATGTCTCTTTGAATTTTTATATTATATAGTTAATAAACATACTATATATATCCAAGAGACCTCCTAGTGGTCTACCTATCATTATATAAGTCCTTTGGCCAAACAATATATTTTTAGGAATATAATATCAATTAATAATATAATATTTGTTTTAAAAACTCTTTTATGTCAATTTTGACACTATTGGGTATTTTGTTTTTGATAATTTCATAACAGCATTATTACTTCAAGAACAGTTTATATAACCAATCCTAATATGTCATATTAACCTATAAAAGTATTGGAATTCATAAAAAGTCTCAAATTACATTTATTTTGATATTTATAATATCATTTATTTTAATATTTCATTAATTAGGTAATTAATGCATCACCATTGTGTCATAAATAAATTAAATTATTTAATGTTTAAAAATTATAAATAAAATATAATTATGTATAAATTTTTTTTAGATTTCTATTGAATATTTATAATCGAATTTATCTTATGTACAAACCTATATTAAAAATGTTTTAGTAATTAAACATTAATTTTAACTCGTTTAACTCTTCTTTGAATTAAAGAATAATAAACATTCTAATCTAATCCAAGTGGACATAAATTATAATATTTTATTCCTAAGGTTGTTTTTGGTCGTGATAAACTTGTCCAAAAGAATTAGGACATGTGTTAGGGTAATATTAATATAATTTTTACCCTCAATTACCCTATTTACTTTTAACTGTGGTAAATAAAAGCAAAAAGTTACTATTCACCAGAAATTATTTTCACCTTGTTGAACCACATTTTACTCCTTGATATTAACCATCTCTCCTGGATTTTTGAAATTCCACTCACAGAAGTGATAAAATTATGGTTTATTGAATTTCCAAATTCTCCTAGGAGGTGGGTAAAAGACGGTGAAAAGTTCCATAAAATTTTTATATATCTAAAATTATTCTAAACTAACTCCAATAAATTACATTGAACTTATATAGGTATTATGTATCCATTTTTACATTAATTAAATTTAAATAAAATAATAAATTATTTAAATAAAAATTCGGTTTTAAACTATAACTTAGTGTTTTTTCACTATTCATCAAAAATTGAATGTTCTCAGAAAAATACAAAAAATTTACCCTTGGATAATTTTGATATTCCAAATCCAAAAATGAATTCCATTTTGAATGATAAAATGTATAAAATTTCAAAAAGCAGGTATTACTCTTTATAACAGCTAGTTTGATTGGTTGTGGTGTCTGTTAGAACTTGAAGTTGAGTACAACACACGCTACTGTATTATTCAAAAAGAAGCGTACCGTGGATGCTTGGGGTGTTACATTATCCCCTCATTCAAATAATTTCTTCCTCAAAATTTCTAGAATACTACCGCATGAAAAGAATTTGGTGATTCTTCATCATAAGTTCATAGGGTTCCCACATTGCCTCTTCCATCTTATGGTTTCTCCATAGAACTTTTACCGGACAAGTCGTCTGGTTTCTCAGCACTTGTTCTCTAGTATTGAGAATCCTAATAGGATCTTCGCAATAAGATAGATCATGTTCTAGTTCTAATTTCACATAGTTGAGTACATGCGATGGGTCAGGCATGTATTTTCTCAACTGTGATATGTGGAACACATTGTGAACTTTGGAGAGACTTGGCCGCATTGCCAAATGGTAAGCTACAGCCCCAATTCATTCTAGAATTTCAAAAGGTCTGATGTACCTGGGACCCAATTTACCCATCATTCTAAAACATAAACCCCTTCCATGGAGATACCTTCAAGTCAACATGATCTCCTAACTGAAATTCCAAATCCTTCGTTCGGTTATCGGCATAGATTTTATGCCTACTTTGAGCTGATTTGATGTGGTTTTGGATTAACTTTACCATTTCCATCATTTCCTCCACTAGTTATAGGACTACATGTTTTCTTTCACCAATGTCATCCCAGCATGTTTGTGTGTGACATCAATTTCTGTATAACTCTTCATATGGTGCCATCCGAATACTTGAATGAGGATATTGTTATAGGAAAATTACACCAGAGTTATATATTGATCCCACGTACCCTCAAAGTCATGTGACCAAGATCTCAGCATGTCTTCTATGGTTTTAATAGTCCGTTCTGATTGTCCATCTGTTTGAGGGTGGTAGGCAGTGCTCAAATGAAGTTCAGTATCCAAGGCCTTCTAAAGACTCTTCTAGAATCATGATGTAAAATGGGGATCACGATCAGAAACAATCGATAGGGGTAATCCATTAAGTTTCAGAACATCATTAATATATAGTTTTTCTAGATATTCAAGTGGTAGATCCTCCCTTATAGCTAGAAAATGTGCTGACTTGGTAAGATGATAAACAATGACCCATATTGCATAGTTCTATCTAGGAGTCATTGGTAGTCACATGAAAAATTCCATCGTGATATTATCCTATTTCCACTCAGTTATGGGAAGAGGTTTCAATACTTCACCAGGCTATTTCCTTACATCTTTCACTTGTTGACAAACCATACATCTTAACAAAAAATAATAAATCTCCCTCTTCATTTTGTCCCACCAAAAAATATTCCTTTAAATCCTTATACATTTTGGTGCTCCCAGGGAGTATAGAGAAATTGGAACTATGAGCATCGTCCAACAATTACTTATTTAGATCAGGTATATTGGGAACACAAAGTCTCTTCCCAAATTTAAAAATTCAATCATCATACACAAAGTCACTCAATCTCCCATCATTCACATCTTTAATCTTCTTTTGAAACTCTTCATCATGGGTCTGAGAACTCTTTATCCATTCTAGTAAAGATGGTTTGGAAACCATTTGAAAAAGCATTTATGTTTCACCTTCCATGGTTATTCCCATATACATCTCTACTAGATCCATATATATAGCATTATTTTCAACTCTCATCTTGTTCAAAACTCCATGATCCTTTCAACTCAAAGAATCTTCCACCTTATTTTCCTTCCACGGGTGGTAGTGTATCATGCAATCATAATCCTTGTGTAGTTCAAGTCATCTCCTTTTCCTCATGTTGAGTTCTTTCTGTGAGAAAATATACTTCAAACTCTTGTGATCAGGATAAATCTAACATTTGTCACCATTGATATAGTGTCTCCAAATCTTAAAAGAAAAGATCATAGCTGCTAACTCAATATCATGAGTAGGATAGTTTTGCTCATAAATTTTTAACTGTCATAATGCATAGGTAATTACCCTATCATTCTCTATAAGGACACAACCAAGTCCTTTCTTGGAGGAATCACTATAAATAAAAAAACCCATCATTTCCTGATGGTAGAGTTAATAGCAGAGCATTGACTAATATTTTCTTCAGTTCGTCAAAACATTCTTCACACTCTTTTCTCCAAACAAATTCAACCCCTTTATGTGTGAGCTTCGTTAATGGGTTATCCAATCAGGAAAAAGTCTGGATGAAACAC
Source organism: Viscum album (assembly GCA_963277665.1). Lineage (NCBI taxonomy): Eukaryota > Viridiplantae > Streptophyta > Magnoliopsida > Santalales > Viscaceae > Viscum > Viscum album. Next base: position 413,764,106 of record OY728130.1, read on the forward strand.
CGATAATAACCTGCTAAACCAATAAAATTGCGTACCCTAGTTATACTCATCGGTTCTGGACATTATTGGATTGCTCTTGTCTTAGAAGGATCAAAAAAGATTCCATCCTTAGAGACACTACGACCGAGAAAAGAAATCTCTCGAAGACAGAATTCACACTTGTTAAACTTCCCAAATAATTTATGTCTTCTCAGAGTCTCTAGGATAATATGAAAGTGATTTTCATGATATTTGTAGCTTTGGGAGTATACCAAGATATCATCAATAAATACCACTATAATGTCATCAAAATATTCCTTGAAAACTCTGTTCATTAGATCCATGAATATAGAGGGGGCATTAGTCAGCCCAAAAGGCATTACTGTAAACTCGTAATGCCCGTACCTGGTTCCAAATGATGTATTCAAAATGTCTTCCTTCTTCACACACAACTGATGATATCCAGATCGAAGATCAATCTTTTAAAAGTATTGAGCTATATGTAGTTTTTCAAATAAATCATTAATGTGAGGTAGAAGATACTTGTTATTTATTGTTATAGCATTGATTTCCCTGTAGTCGATACATAACCTCATAGATCCATCTTTCTTCTTAACAAAAAGGACAAGGGATCCCCATAGAGAAACACTAGGGTGAATAAATCCCTAATTATTCAATTCCACTAGTATTTTATTTATTTCAACTAATTCCACAGCGTCCGTTCTATAAGGGGTCTTCGATATAGGCCTTGAACCACAAATTAAATCAATGGAAAACTCAATTTATCATTCTCGAGGATGACCATGTAAATGTTTTGGAAACACATCCACATATTCTCTCATAATAGGTACATCCTCTATTTGAACAATCCTTTCCTCACCCACAGTTATTGTATTCTCTTCCTCCCTAATAATTGAATCTAGTTGTGCTACTTGGGGTGGATCTAGTTAAGAATTAGGTAGTGATGATTCCGCTCTAAAGATAAGATGTTCCTTATCATCATCATAAAAAATAGTAACCTCCTTCTTCTTACAATAAATGTTTGCATCATTGTCTAAAATCCAATCCATACTAAGGATTATATCAAATTCAATCATGGGTATAGCAATGAGATCAGCAGATAAAGAACATTTATATGCCCTAATGGGAACTGATCCACAGAACATTTTAGCAATGATACTTCCCATAAGAGTTTTAACTGACAACTCCCTTGTTAAATCAAATTGGAAATATCTAATTTTCTTAGCAAACTGGGAAGATATGAAACAATGTGATGATCCAGAATCAAATAAAGCATTGGATAAACTTGGGGAAACCATTAAATTACCTGCCACCACATCTTTCGGAGCTTCAACCTGAGCAGTACTGATATCATAATCATGGCCTTGATCCCTTGTCCTTTTATGAGGTAAGTTCCCCTGATGCTTAGGAAATTCATTTTTATAATGTCCCATCTCCCTTCAGTTGTAGCATTGAACATCGATAGCTTCTTTCTTCCCATCGCAATCATGATCTTGGTGACCTTTTTCACCACACTTGTAACAGACTCCCATTCCCTTCAAGCAAGTACCGGGGTGTTTCATCCCGCATTTACTGCAGGATGGATATTCAACTTTTCCCTTCTTCCCCTTATTTCTATTTCAATAGTGATCAGCAGATCTCTTATTCTCTTTCTTTTCTTTAAAGTTGTAAGACTTAGAGATTTCATTTTCAGTCTTGATAGCACATGAGACAATGTCTTTGTACGACGAGAAGGATTGTGAGACTAATTCTCAACGAAGAAATGGTTTTAACCCATCAAAGAAACGATCAATATTACTTCTTGGGTTAAATATTTAATCTACTACATTCCTCACTAACCTTGTAATGTTAGCCTCATACTTTGTGAAATTCTCATCGTCCTTTTGTCTCAGACTCAGAAATTGCCTTTCCATATCTGCTCGATGGTCATGAGGAATGTATTTTTCTAAGAAAATCTCTGTGAACTCCTTCCATTCCATATTTTATACTTCATCATCTTCCATTTTGTTTTGAATCAATGACCCCCATTGATCAACATCTCCAGTGAGGCGGAAAATTACCATGATAACTTTTTCCCTTTCACTACTCCCCAAGGCATGGAATATTTTTTTCTAAGGAATTTATCCATTGCTCAGCTACTAGTGGATTTTTACTCCCATATAATGTTGGTGGTAGTTTCCTCATGAAGAGATCTAACATTGATCCTCCATATTGCGGATTATTGTGCTCCATACAGGTAAGGTTATTATTCATAACCTGAGTGAGTTGTCCCAGTATGGTGATTAGTTGATCAGCACCAGTTGTATCACCGACTACACTATAATTATCTTGAGCATGAGGGAAATCCCTACATGGAGTGTGTGAATTGATACGGTTTCCATTCCTTCAACTAGGCACCATTTCTAAACAATGGAATAAACTAGATAAGTTTATGAATCAAAATACATAATTCCATACTTGTTAAACACATAACATAAATTGAACTATTTATGGATATAATCTATAATCATAAAAATATGTTTTTTGAGGATGTATATACTCATAAACCCTTCATAATGGTTTGTAAAGAAAATTAGAATTATCCTAAGCATATCCCCCGGGAGTGTCGTAACCAAGAGTGCAGCAAGGCCCGTTGTCGTGCACCAGTTCCCGTTCGAGTCTAGCTCAAAGTGGTGTTTTTGGGTTTTACCCCTAGGTACATATGTGCCTGAGCCGCCTCTACCTACTCGTATCCAGACATAGATGTATTGCTTGTAAAACACACAAAATCTCTACAATACCAAAATTCTAGGAAGTTTTTCAATACTAATCCTCAAAGTCCATCTTAGGTCTATGTGATCTAATCAGAGTTTATCTAAATCTTGTTTCCAAGGTTTGTACTAAAATTTCTCTGATACCAACTGTAATACCCTAACCCCAGTTACCCAGAGTTGGAAAATTATTAAGTATCATTGGAATGATCATAAAATATCAAGTCTCGAAAGACCGATTAGTTTAGTAGCCTCGAAAACACTAGATACATTCATAAATGTTACATTACATCATAAAGTGAAAACTACAACAACATCTTGTCTCCACACTCATATCGTCTTATACTATCCCTACAAGTCATTCATAAAATACTTCTTCACAACCATGGAAAAATAAAACATTGAAAGGGGTGAACTCAAATGCCCAGTAAGGATAACAATATAGCGGAAACATTTATAAATAAGCACAATCATTTAAAGAAATGTATAACTAAAAAAATCATTTTAAACTTGAAATTCAGCATAACATGGCAGAAGTAAAATGAAATAATTCCATTTACTTATTCACATGGATATTCTACTAGCCAAATAATCATATCCAATATCAATAACCACTTTCATAATGATGGAATGCATAATGCCAGACTATCATAACCACGTAGCGAAGGTCTCGTGCCAAGACTACAAATAAGATTTTTTCAAGGCCTCGTTCCAAGACACGAGTTTGTCTCATGAGACCTACTGATGCATCGAGGAGCTATAGAGGGCTCCACTCATCACTTACTAAGTCCAATTCCTTCCTCATATGAACAGGTTTAAACATAACATAAATATTCATATTAAAACTAGCATACGAAATGTCAATACTTTCTCGATAAACCATAAATGGTATAAAAATAACACATCTATAGTCAAAAATATCTCAAAACCTTAAATACAAAATGGATTTTTTTTGTATTAGAATAAATCAACTTCAAATAAGCTTAAAATCCATCAAAGGATGTTGATATAGATGAAATGGAAACTATTTGAAAGAAATATCTCTTTTTTTTAAATCATTTAAAAGTCACATGATTATAAAATGAAAATTTTACTTTGAAAATATTCTTATAATCTTGTAAGGGAAGCATCAAAGATTTTACGATGGTGGCAAATAGCCACACCCATCGTATAAGTTAAAAAAAAGACATTCTTACCATAATTTTGAGGAAAAGGTTAAAAGGACCTTGTTTTGAAAATGACGTAAAGATTCCTTTATAAACTTCTTATAAAAAGTCAAAAAATTGTATAAATGACTTTAACTCATATTCTGAAAAATAGTAAGAATGATTTGAAATACATTTTTGAGAAACATGGATGTGGATGATAAAGAGGTCCCAGTAGATAATTACGTATAAACAACCTCGGATAATGAAGAGATTGTGAAATAAACCCTTACCTTGTACTTTTCCTTATTCGAGGGTATTTTAACATCCTGTATAGTATTTAAAACATTGTTATTAAATTATATAAGAACTATATACATAATTATGATTTCATATATGATCTTTTAACATTTCTTTTTTAATAATATCTTAGTATTATCGTCATTTCAGGTTTTAACTTACTCGTTTTCATTAGAATGTTTTGTTTTATAAGCTGTGTTTATTGTAGATAGGTTGTATCTTATTCATATCCAGAATGATATAAAGTCCTTAAACATTATTTTTAATCATCAAATAAAATTTATTATTGAATGGATACAATGGGGAATGAATCTCATCGCGTTCGTGGAGACGGTAATTCGTACGTATGCACGAGCGACAATATCATTATTTTGATATTAAAATAATATATAATATGATGGTATATCATATATACAGAATCATTATCATGTTATATTTATTATTTACATTAATTAAACATCATTATTATACCCATCCAAATAATAATGTATTGAATAACAATTACACAACGACGTGGAGACGGTAGGCCATACGTACGCACGTATGGTTACATGTCATTAAAAGGATGGATAGAATACTGAATATGGTTATACCATATTTATAATAATATCACAGTATATAGAATATAATGAAGTTTTTATTTTAGAATTGAAATAAAAAATAAAGAAGAAGTGGAAGAAGAAAAGAACTTGGAAGAGGGTGGGGAAATTATTACCTCTTCTTCGGGTTCTTCCTTTTGATTTGATCAAAAGGACTCCTTAGGTTGGATTTCTGATCAAAATGAGGCCTCTAGGTCAAAGGGAAGGGTGTTTAGAGAATATTTGGGCAGGGGTTGGCCCAGCCAAAAGGCTTTGAAGGTGTAAATTAGAGAGAAGGGGGACTGCCCTTTTATAAGAGGGTTGAGGGGCACCTTTGGAAAAGCTAGAAATATTATTTTAAAATAAATTCATATTCGGTTTATAATGGCTCCAAAGAATATTATTTAAAGGTTAAGGTTGGGATGGGTATAAATCCTTCAACAAATAGATTTTAGACAGGTTTAGGTCACTATATTAAGCTTATAATTTATATTTAACTATTAGTGAAATAGTTTGTCATTTATCATGTCTCTTTGTATTTTTATATTATATAGTTAATAAACTTAATATATACATCCAAGCGACCTCCATGTGGTCTCCCTATCATTATATAAGTCTTTTGGTTGTATCTTTGATTTTTAGGAATATAATATCAATTAATAATATATTATTTGTTTTAAAAACTCTTTTATGTCAATTTTGACACTATTGGGTATTTTGTTTCTGATAATTTCATAACAGCATTATTACTTCGAAAACAATTTATATAAACAATACTAATATGTAATATTAACCTATAAAATTAGTGTAATTCATAAAAAGTCTCTAATTATATTTTTTCTGATATTTATAATATCAATTATTTTAATTTTTTATTAATTATCTAATTACTACATCACCATTGTGTCAAAAATAAATTAAATTATTTAATGTCTACAAATTATAAATAAAATACCATTATTTAGTAAATATATTTATCTTTCTAATGAATATTTATAATCTAATTTATCTTATTTATATCCCTATATTAATTTTTTTTTAGTAATTAAACATTGATTTTAACTCTTTTAACTCTTTATTGAATTAAATAATAATAAATGTTCTAATCTAATCCAAGTGGACCTAAATTATAATATTTTATTCCTAAGGTCGTTTTTCATCAAGATAAACTTGTCCAATAGAATTAGGACATGTGTTACGGTAATATTAATATCATTTTTACCCTCAATTCCCTATTTACTTTTAATCGTGGTAAATAAAAGTAAAAAGTTACTATTCACCAAAAATTATTTTCACCTCGTTGAACCACATTTTACTCCTTGATATTAACCGTGTCTCTCGAATTTTTGAAATTCCACTCACAGAAGTGGTAAAATTATGTCTTATGTGAATTTTCAAATTTTCCTAGGAGGTGGTTGAAAGACGGTGAAAAGTTCCATAAAAATTTTATATATCTAAAATTATTCTAAACTAACTCCAATAAATTACATTGAAATTATATAGGTATTATGTATCGTTTTTTACATTAATTAAATTTAAAAAAAATAATGAATTATTTAAATAAAAATTCGGTTTTAAACTATAACTCAGTGTTTTTTCACTATTCATCATAAATTTAATGTTCTCAGAAAAATACCAAAAATTCACCATAGACTAAATTTGATATTCTGAATCCAAAAATGAAGTCAATTTTGAAAGATAAAATGTATAAAATTTCAAAAATCTAGTATTACTCTTCATAACAGTTAGTTTGATTGGTCGTGGTGTGTGTTAGAACTCGAAGTTGTGTACAACACACGCTGCTGTATTATTCAAAGAGAAGGGTACCGTGGAATCTTGGGGTGTTACATGTTCCATTTATTAGATGATGGGTGGCATTATTGTAAATATTAAAAGTTAAACACTATTGAGGGGTCTATAAGGCATCATGTGCCTCCAATAATTGAGATATTTCAAGAAACTGTATGATATGGACTAAATATGGCCATAAAATAGCTTTTGGACATATTTATAGGTTATTTGGCCCCTTAATTTATTGTTTAACCACCTAGTAAAATCATTTTGACCTTAATTGCTATAATTTATTTTAATTACATTCACTAATATATTTTATAAATAAAATTTATTTACATTAATATATTTCATAAATTATTATTATTCAAAATATAGAATCCAATTTTCCAAATTATAAATATATAAATTTTAGAAATTAATTTCAAATTAATCCTGCTGACATGTCGTGTAAGAGGGGTTTTAAAGTGAAATGTCCCGATTGTTTGAAATGTTTTAATAACCAATTAAATTGTTAAATTGTTCAAATGAATAAAATTTGATTAATTTATTTATAGTTTTTATTATAATACTTTAAAAGAAGATTTATATATAATTTTACTATATTAATAAATACAACGAAATAGTAGTTCTGATTTAAAATTCATTATTTTTAACAATTCATCAAAAAATGAAACTTGTCAAAAAATACTAAAAAATCACCTAAAGAAAATTTTTATTTTATTTTTTCAAAAATAAATATTATTTTCAAAAGTATTAATTATAAATGTGTCAAATTTTAGATTTAAAATGGGTTTCCCATTACAATGCAGTATAATTTCATTTTATAAAAATACATTTTTTATACATAAAACTGAATTTATTATTATATTATAACTATCAAATAAATTTAATGAGTAGAAAGAATATTTATTTAAAATATAATATATAAATATTATTTAAAAGATTCATCCAAAGTGGGTTTTTTAATTTAGTAACATAAAACTACATTTATACAATGAAATATAGTTTTCTTAAAAAAGCAATGTCTTTACTTTAAAATATTCCCTACATTAATATATAAATAATTGATAACCAAAATAATCATTTTATATACATGTGTAAATAATATTTTAACAATTTAGCTAATCATATTTATTACTTCCATTCTAACGGCTAGGTGATAAATATAATAATATTTTAATAAAAAAATTATAATTAAATTATTATTCTGTAAAACCCATCCTTGCATGTAGTGCATTATATTGATGGAACATGGAATTTTTTGTAATAGAAACTGAACATGGCTTTGTGTGTACCAAAATTTAATATATGTTTTTTGGGTAGAAAAAGATAAACTTGTTGTTGCATATAATGCAATACCAATATAGTGCTTCTATACAAAAAAATCTATATTCTGTGTTGTGTGAAATGAAAAAATATCAAAAAGAAAAAATTAAATTGAATAAAACTTCCAAAAATCAAGGGGTGTCACGTTCTAACCCCCTTAAAATGAATTTAACCGTCAAACTTTATCTAGTTTATCAATGGTGTAATACATTAATGTACCATTCTTCGAAACTGACATCGTAAAAATGAATACCAAAACATCATTTACAAAGATAAAGTAATAATCATAACAACAACTCAAAGTAGCTCATAACTAGGTTCCACATAGGAGAAAATAGGTCTGGAGTTAAGATTAGACATTGAGAAAAATAATAAATAATTATAGACATTGATAATGATCAATGATCACCAGTATGTGAATCATTAATAGAATGTGAGGGCCCCAAAACCATAAATCTATGATGATTTATAAGACCATCGATTTAACAGAAATGAATTTATTTTGATAAAAAAAATTTCAATATCATTTACCTTGAGTTGATAATTTATTTTACCACCTAAGAATATCAAGAAATATACTTACTTAATTTTATTCATTTTCATAAGCACAATCTCACCCTTTGGTTATGCCTTTCTCAATTTCCATTTCCTCTCTTCCTCTTTTAAATGAAAGTGGTTTTTTCCTCAATGAATTACTAATAAATTATGAGGTATAATGATAAGTAATTTCATCTATCATTATTCTTCATTATAAAAAAATGGGGAGTATAGTTTATCTAATATACTGAAATCATATATTGATAGATAATAATTTAACATCCAAAACCCCATGTGATGATTAATGTAAACCATTCCATAAATGGTCAACCTTGTAACCTATCCTAAAGATGAAAATACCAAACCTTATAAATAATTTCACTCAATTTCTCAATAATAGTTTATCATTGATCCCCCATATATCATAAAGAAGCTCTTATTTATCACAAACCAATCATGTGAATACATTCATCATGTATTTTCTTATAACATGGTAATAAATTGAATTAAAATAAATACTTATTTAGATCATTCATGTTTCCTTATTCCATTGTTTATTGGATATATTCCACAAGTCCTAAAAGTTATAAACATCATAAGTGATAGAATATACAACTTTTTCAAAAAATATTTAATCATTTCCAATGTAACTCGTACTGTCTATTTTTCATATTAATATCCAACAATCATTATCCGAACATCATTATCTTAACATCATGAAAACATTAAGGGTTACCTTACCTAAATGAAAATATCAATTTCTAATTAAAAAGTTTTTCTAAGTCATTAACACATTTCAATATGTACATTTAAATCCTTAATGAAAACATAATACAAAAAATTATTAACTACTTCATGATTCATATAACTTAATCATTTAATTACAAAATAAATAAACTTAAACCATCCATATTTATTCTTAAACCATTACTCATGATTAATAATCTTATTCCTTTATACCCATTTCCTATAATAAAGAATATACATATAATATTTAGGTTTCTTAACCTAAGTCTAATCATTATGCTTATCATTAATGTAAACAATACTATTAGAACATTCCATAGCTTTCTCAAGTAGTTTGAGGTTTCTTTATCTTTAGTAGTATAACCAATAATTATACCATCATATTCGGTCTCTTCATGATATTCCCACATAGGAATTGATTTGGTTAATCCACACACATTCCACATTTGAAATATTCAATGTTAACTGTGTTTTTTCTAGTTTCATCCATTGACTAAAACTAGAAAGTATACGGTGATAAATACTTATCATTACAGAAAACCTCATAATCTTGGAAAAATTACTTATAGGGTTCCTAAGTCATGACACCTACTTTTAATTCTATGACACCTTAGGATCATCATTAGAAATATCCCTAGAAATATCCTTAGAAATATCCATAAGGGTATAACTAAATTTTTCTCATCCTCATTTTGAAAAGTTCACAAAATATTTCATTTGATACCTACTATAGTAGCCCAAGCCTAACATACATTAATAGTATATCATTTTAGATGAATATTATAAAAATTACAAAAATACATTCCCAAGGATCATAATAGTTTTGTCTATTTGGAAACATGGAAATATAATCTTCTGATATGGTCAAAGATCATCAATGTCTCACCTAAAGATCTTCCTTATCAGTAATCTTACTTAAAACCATTCTTCATAACTTAGGGAATGAAAACATAAAAAATGGGTGATATCAAATTCATAGTATTGATAAATATGAGAGATTTATGAGTATTACATGAAAATAGGGGTATTAGAACATGATCATAACATTTAAAGATCATACCATACATATCGAAGATAAATATCATGAGATATGGCATAAATATTATCAATTCATAATACATGAATCATAAGGGTGATAAAATATTATAAATCAAGAATAAACTATAAGATCATGCAATATATTTGTGGCACCATTATAACTATATAAAAACATTTCATGTGTTAAGGTAAACAATAAAGACAAGAAACATAGTAGATCGGGACACACCTTTTTCTTCTTTTGGATCACGACATAGAAATTTCCCATAGTAGATCAGGGCACACTTATTTACCATTTTTTATCAAGGCTATCGAATTGTTTCAATAATTATCCCATGAGATATAAATGTTTACCCAATGAATTAGAGGAATATATAGGCCCAACCCATCACAATTTAAAATTATACATATGTGTGGCATAAAATTATAAAACATTTATCAAATCATTACACATAAAAAGACATGGGTTTCATAAATATTTTACCTTAACACATGAAATGAAATGGGTATCATAAACAGGTCATCATATCATAACATATGGAAAAGAGAGATGTTTTATAATCATTTCATAAAATTATATCTTGTGAAAAGAAGAGGGTTTCATAATCATATAACATATGGAATAGAAATAGGTGTCATACACAACGTTCTGTCAAAACATAAAACATTTCAAGAAAAAATATAAATAATAATTTCGGATAATAACCCCAGTAAATCATAAACTATATCGAAGGATGATTCCTTATATGGATAAAGATTTTAAAATATAACTGGAAACATTTATAATGGAAAATATTTTTTAATTGAGAAACACATTTTAAACCATGAATCATTTTCAATATCCATTTTATTGAAAACAACTTTTAAAAATAATCTTATAAGGGATGCTTTTAAAAACATATAGAACATTTCATGTGTAAAATATCCTTTCATCTTTGAAAAACTCTTTTTAAAACATAAATACTTTTGGAAGCAATTTTACTTTAAAATAATCTTTAAAACATATAATTTCATATTGAAAAAATATTGAAAACTTTTTTCCTTGAAAATATTTTAAAATAACATGAAAACCCATTTGAAAATGTTTTTCTTTGAAAAAATGTAATGGAATCATGAAAAAATTATGAAATCCTTTTTCCTTGTAAAATTTTAAAAAAATATCTAAATCATTTTGTAACTGTTTTTAAATTAAATACTATTCTAAAATCCATTTTCTTTAAAAATAACATTGAAATCATTAAAAGATGATTTTAAAATCATTTCGAATTGTTCTAGAACGTAAAACATTTTCGAACACATTTTTCTTTGAAAAAAACTATAAAAAGATTATAGTACAAGATAATAGGGAAAACATTCATTAAAAAATTAATATCATAAACATTAAAATAAGATTAAATGAAATGATGGTCATGATAGAGGATAAATACACACATGTTGACTATTCCTTTAGCATAGTAAAAATATTAGAAAAGTGGATTGATCAGAAAATAATAAGAAAATTCCTTTTAAAACCTTTTTTTATTAAAAATTTCTAACATGATTAAAAATGTATTTTACACATCATAATAAATAAAATTTTAAAATATTTCTTAAAAAATGGTTCAGTTAATAAAAAAAATTCCGACCAATGATAGAAATAAAGCCAATTTTTCTTAAAACCTCCTATTTAACTATCGTAAGTAATAATGAGTGTAAAATGGTACTAATTCATGTACATATAATGGATAAATAATAAATAATAAATTTCATGATATTTTTTGATATATAGATCATAATCGTTTATTAATGGATGCATAATCATAAACAATCTCGATAAATGATGAGATTAGAGAAATAAACTGTTACCACTTTTAAAACATTGAATCGTAATACTATGGAAATAATAGAATTAAATGATGATTAAAATATCATGAAAATATGTATATTCATGAAATAATATGTCAAAGGTCAATTTATACACCTCATATAAACTTTTAGGTGCGAAACAAGACATCTGTCTCAATGAATGAGAATTTAAACAATGTTACTTTATTAATTTGGTAAATTTTCAACAAGGAAACTGATGATAGAAATATCATAAAAGGGATCTTTAAATAACCATAAATTTAATTATAGTAATGATATAATATTTCCATGGGAATAATATAAACCATAAAAATTAAATGAGTTGTGAATAAATAATATGTCTCATGGAAATAAATGTGAGACGTGAAATTTCTTTAGACTTAGAGAAAATTATACCACCTTAGCCTGAGACATATTGTCGCAGATAACTACACCCCCACCCTTAGCCTAAGACATATTGTTGCATATAACTACACCCCCACCCTTAGACTTAGTGAAAATGATTTATCCATTGATAGAACATATTAATTCCCATTAACCCAAAACCTTTGATTAATATTACCCGTATGAGAGAGTTGAATTGAAAGATGAGATCTCCGGGGAGGTTCTAGACCTAAACAAATTTTTTCCATATTTTGGATGCATGTGACCATACATTTTCTCATCCCAAAAGTTCCTCACTAAAAATATTATTATATATCTATGATATAATTTATGGGAAACAATGAAACATTGTCAAATCTGATAGATTACCAATCAAATATTCTCCATTAACATTCATTAACTCTAAAAAAATTCCAAATGGTCACCCTTACAGGGTTGTAAGGCCATAATATTTATTTGGTATTTCTTCCTTAAAACCCTAAAGTGTTATTTATTGTATTCTACATGAAACACTAAAAGAAAGTAAAAAATTGATATCTTAAAATAGATGTATTAAATTTGAACATTATAATATATATATTATATTTATGTGTATAAAAGTAAGTTACCGTACTATATAATTAGTATTAATTATAATGAAATTGGGTTGCAGAAGTCATCCTTCTGAAGCTAATTTGTCCATACATTGAATGGAAGTCAGTTAACAGGGGTTTTCGCCTAATGAAGCCTAAGATAAACTCTTAAAATTATGGTATATGTGATCTCATGTGGGAGAGAAGTCCAATAACTTAAAAATTTCTATGATATCTATGCATGTAGAATAACCAATTGTTATTTCTACCAGATCATACCTTATACACAAATTTTTTCTGAAACTTTTGAGATTTTATTTAAAAATAAATTATTATGAAATAAATATGTAACTAATTTGTTAATAATTAAATTATCACATGTATTTAACACAATTCAAAATGTTACTTTTAATAAATAGAATGGGTTTTTCACTAACGCATTAATAAAATCAAAGAGATCATTTTCTTCTTAAAATTTATGTATTTTACTAAAAACGGATTTTATGTGGTCATTTAAATTAAATTAATATATTATATTATTCATTTAAATAATATAATAACATATTATTAATTAATATGATATAAGAATAAGAAGACTTAGTTCTTGAAAAATTGATTTTACTATGAAAATAGTTTTCACTATACTATTATGTTTTTATTTCAATATTAACGTCCAAAATTTTAGAATTTTATATTTAAAAGTTAAATATCATTTTTGGATTTACATTTTAAAATTTATCTTCTTATTAATTTTATTTTAAATTAATTATTGTTTAGGTGAATATTAAAAATATCATTTCTAATAATATGGTAATGGTAATAATATTATCATGATGAATGCATCATTTAGAAACTTATAAAAAATTAAGCCCATAAAATATATTTAATGAGTTAATTGATTAATCTAAAACTACTATTTTAAATTTATAAAACTCATTTTTAATGATTTGTAAACATAATTAATTTTTTCACTCGAAAAAATTATTACTATTTTATTTTTTTAAATTTATTTCCATTAGTTATTGAAATAAAATATAGAAAAATCGATTTAATATTTTAGATTTTTAGTTTCATATTATATAATAGGATTAATTTCATCAATAGGGATAATGAATTATAATTAAGATTAATGTTAATGAAAATGATAATGGTAAATGAATTATTTTCAAAGAATGGTATTATTAATATTGTGTAATTTATATCTAATAAAATAAATTAATTAATTATTAAAAATTACTGTAATATAATTTTTAATCTAATATATAAATATATTAACACTTATTCAACTTGAAATCAATACTAAATAAGATGGAGAATAGTTAATAATGAACCTACATTTCTTATTAAAATAGACTTTCAATAAGTTAAATGATTTAATCTAAAGTTAGTTTTAATTTATTTAGAAATTGAATAATATTATATGGATAATAAAGGCATGATTATAAATTAAAAATATTTTAAGATGGTTTAACTTATATTTTTAATAAAACATAATTTATTTGGGTAACAACTATTTACCATGGTAAAAACTAAAAAGTTAAAAGTCATAAACCTAGTGATTACAGACTGAAAAAATATATAAAAAATATAAACAAATGAATGAAAGAGGTTGATAAACCTTAAAAAAAATCAAAAACTCAATTAATTTACTTTTTGATCCATTAAACCTTGAATAATTATATTCTATCATAGAATAAAGTTATATATTTTTACAAAAAATTCCATTTTCATCACTAATAAATGTGGATCACTTCTATAACATTTATCAATCCATTGTAAATAATTATCTCTAATAAAACTCTGAACAAGTCCCTCAAAAACCTCCCATTTACAATAATCTAATTCTTTATAAAAAGGCATTTTTAAAGATCCACAAGGTGTTTTACGTGGTGGAATATTCTATGGGAAGCGTAATGTTATCAAACAGACTCTCATTTTTTGTTTCTTCTTCTACCTTATAAAATAAAATCTATATATGAAATTATGATAACATATTTATTATTAATATACTTAATGGTGATATACTAATTTAATTTCACTTTTCTAACCCCTCCCCCCTGTAAAACCATTTGAGAAATGAAGAAGTTGTCTTGCGTTTTTGCGGATTACCACATCCATGAATGTCATGTTTCATTTTTAAAAATAACCATACATGTATGGTATAAAAGAGTTATTAAATGATAAAATTCAAAAACTTTAACCTATCTAATACTCTGAATGGATTTTATTTTTCTACCTCCCACCATTCTATTTAATATTAATGTGTTATCCGTGTATATATAGACCACTACATCCACCGAATGGCATATTTCTTTTTCCCACTACCACCTAACATGGATGAATTGAAAAATATATTTAATGTATAAAATTTATATATATGACACTATTAAAATTCTGTAAAATTATTATTTGATATTCTATATGTTATATTTATAATAAACATTCCTGAGAAACTTAATCTCTTTAAATAAACCTATCGAAGCACCTTTCTTTATTTGATTTAGTTTTGGGAAAACCTGTATAACTGTGTAAATTTTGTTACAGTATAATAATAGATGAAATAAAACTATTCAAATATGGTATTATGAAGATTAATTTACATCACTTCTTACGATGGTTATTATACTGATTAAGTGTCATTTTTTTAAAAGGTTGGGGTCGAGGAAACTTTTCATTATTAAAGAAAAGACCACTTTTGAGCGGGTAGAGAGAGACCTATTATGTATCCCAAAGGCCCAAGGCCAAGTGGCCTGAATATTAGTCTTGAAAGCCCATTTTTGTACCGAAGGACCTTTTAGGGAATAGTACTACTGCAATACTCGGGCTGCTATAGTACCTACAACAACACCGCTACCGCTACAATTGCTGCTACAGTTCTGCCGCTGCTACAGTACCCTACTACAGTGCTATTATGGTACCCTGAAATTTTCCCCTTCCCACATTCAATATTGGGTCATTTGGATGTCAAACCAGAGCTTGTACAACTTGGGTACAAGCTCTTTATCAAATAATGTGTAAGGGTAATTATCACCTCCCACTAGAGGGGTGTTATTCCCAGAGCACACCGCGCATTCCCCGGTTAGTAAAATGGCTTTGAATCACCCTATGTATCATATGAATAGGGTCCGAATCTAGAGGGAGTCGAGCCTGGGCAAGTACCCAAAGAGAGCGAAGGGTAAACCCAGTGGTAACAACTTGGCTAACACCCCATGGGCTTACTGAGGATGTTTTATAGAAATTGATCGAATCACCTTATGTTTCTAACATGGGAGAAAACTATATATTAAATGAATAGAACATGATAATAAATAAAACATAAAAAAATAAATATAAATTAATTGAATCCTTATATTATTTTAAGTTACATTATTTATTTTTTCATGATGTTAGATATATGCACAAGACGAATCATGATGGAAGGTATTGGTTTTTTTGGATCTTAATGTTTCTATGTGGAGTTATGATTCATATTCACCTCCAATTTAATTTTTAGTGTAAATGTTGGGTATGGATTAATTTTTTAAATTTTTATCATGAAATATATTATTTTTATGAAAATATACCTCATTGATTACATTCCATGGATTTTCAATTCAAAATATTATGACAATGTAAGGGAATTGTTCAACTAAAACCCCTACTTTTTATGTTATTATGTTTATTCTTTAACATCATACTTATACGGTTAGTTTATTACACTCTAAGATTATTTTCATGGTAATTAATACTCCAATATGTTTTTTAAATTCAATGATTTTACTTTGATATTATTTTAAAAAGTGTATCATTATTGAAAATACATCCCATAATATTCAAGGATTATTTTCCCTCTTTATCTATATTTTAATATTCTATACAACATTCTATTTTATCTTTCAAATCCAACTTATGTGTTATATCACATTACCATTATTTTTATATGCTAATACTTTCAAAAAAAATTATTATCCCTCTTATGTCCTTTTTTTCTAACAATGTTATTTTAAATCATTAAATGGTATATTCTAATCCACCCTAGTTAACTTTGGGTTATGTGTTCTCTTTATTTTTTGTACTTATATTCCTATATCTTATTCTCAAGAATCCCATCCATATATATATATATATATATTATATATAACCAGTTTACTCTACCTTCCTATTTTATGTATAATATATATATCTCTCTCCCTTCATGATTCTATCTTTTATGTAAACCCATTTTATGGGAACTTCACATTTTTTATTTCATGTCATGTACCTCACCTGTAAAATATTTTTAAATATGAATATTTTTTTATTATGATTATTATTTTTAAGGAAAAATCTCATTGATTTATTCAATTATAATGGGATATAATAAGTTGTATCATTATTTAAAAGATCATTTATCAACTTTATAAAGAATTATCAATTTGAATCTTTTTTATTTTTTATCATCCAATCATTATAATTAATTGTGATATATTGTAACAATATTTTCAAGATATTTTATACTTTAATGGAATATATATTTTTTGAATTACATGATTCCATAATGAATTTTGAATCATTATGACATTACCAATGATTATTCCTTGTGATAATATTATGAAACCCACTTTCTATCGAGGTTTCTAAAATTATTATGATTTAGGAATAATTTATTTTCCTCTTCTGAAGCATATATGAATCTACAAGTCATGAATATAGATAATGTACCCCAATAGTTTTCTATTTCAATGGACAAGGTTTTCATTTCAAGATACATCAAGTATGTTGCATGAGAGGTGGTTTTAAGAGTACCATGTAATGTTTTCTTGGTGATGATCCTTGACATATGCTTATAACTTCTTTTTTCCCAAAGATTTATGATTCCATGATGTTATGATATCATTCCCTTTTGTCAAATATTTCATGTTTATGATTTGTCCCTTTTTGATATCATGTTATTCCACCTAACATATATGTGTTGTCACTCAATCATGATTTTTTTATTTTTACATTTGGAATCATTTTTGCTCACCCATTATTTTTTTCATTCCCTAGGTTATGAATATGAGTATGAAATATTTGAAGTATAGAATGATTCTGATATAGATTAATAATTCAGAAATATTTTCAAGTATTTTAATATAAGTTTCTCAAGTATCTAGTCCTCTATGATACTATAACTTTTGAGATTGGGATTTTGAGATTATTTTATGAGACGTAATTTTTATCTTATGGAATTTTTGTGAAATAAAGACATGATTATCATGAATAATTAATATTGGTAACAAACTAGTGTTTAGTTATTTTAGTGGATTAGTTCAGTTTTTTTTGGGATATTGATTAGATATCTATACTAAAAACATTACAAATGAGTCAAAGTATAGGATAAAATATTAAAGTGTTGGAAAATAGGGTATTTTTTGTTTTACTAAATATTATATACCTTTTTAGATAGTAAAGAATAGATATTATAGTGGTATAGTTTCACCTTTGTGGTAATACTCTGAAAATGGATTGTTGAGTGTTGAATCATTCCTCACTCTATACATAATGACTGTTCCTATGGTTGTACACCTCTCTAGACACAATCAATGGAATTAATTTGGTCAATCACCTTATTTTTATAATCTATTATGAAAAATGTATTATTTTAAGGAAATAGATTTTGTATAATAATAGAACCCATGCTGAAGAATCCTAGACTTGATTTAGAGTGATTTATATTGAATTAAAATATAATGAGATGATTTTAAAGAGTAACACATTTCCATGTTGGGTTTTTTAGAAGATCATATATGATAATTATCCTATGGGGATAATTATCCAGGAATCACATTAACCCCATTAGTATTAGTACTGGTTTAAGCATGAAGGAACACTATTAATATTGAATGAAATGGAAAATGGAAATATTGTCCCAATTATCAACATAAGTGATAAGGGTTTGTGTGCTAAATCCTCTTATTATTTCAATACAGCAATTATGAATCATGATTAATTATATAAACATATTTTTGTTTGAAACAAACAAATGGAGAGGATGATTGTTTCTTATTTAAGTTATGGGGATCAATACAATAAAATAAATAATATTAAATTAATTTATTATAAAAAATATATGATGATGAAAACTGGGAAATGTCTCAATGGACATAGAAGATGTTTAATCTATGTTAAAGGATCAAACAAAACAATTATTCTTTAAGAAAAAATAAGTGTTCATGGGGAATAATAAAAGTAAAATAGTTCATTACGAGGTACCAGTAACAGTATAATTTCATAAATGTAAGAAACATCGGAATTACCCAAATCAATTCCCTAATCCAATGGCTATAATAGATGATTTTAATCATAAATTTCTAAAATAACGGAAAAGGGAAAGACTATAACCACAACTAATGAAGTGAGTTTCCATAAATATGTCGAGTAAGGAACACTAATCATCCACACAATAATTGTAATTATTGTATTTTATTATTGTTAACCTCACTCCATTGTACCATATATATTGTCTATGAATAAAAAATCAGTACATAGATGACTGGATGATGAATTTTTTTATAAAAAAAATATAGTGGTATGATTATTTTATCCCTTGTTTTTGTTTATGGAAAAGTGAATTGTGAAAATTTTATTATCCATCCATTAAATTAATTATATATTATTTTGTAAATGGATTAGAAATCACCACAAAACATCATATTATCACAGTAAAGATATCATACTTCATATCTCGAGTCAAATTATGAAAACATACTAGTAAAATTATGGCAATTTACTCTCTAGGAAGATTTATATTATTTTATCATCCTTAACCCCAATCATAAAGAGTATTTAGCTAAAATGGTTTGGAAGAAAATTCATATTTTGATATATCTATTATGAAGTAATAAAATAGTTTCTTAAAATTATCCATGATACAAGGGTTGATACATCATTAGAAATCAAATCATGTGTCTTGTGTTTCTAAAGTATATACATTATTTTTTCATTAGTGAGTAGTAATTAAGTTTTTAAAGATATAATTTAATTAATAGAGGTTTAATTAAACAAAAAATGATTTTACTATATTTATTTCCTTTAAAAATTTATTAATTAGAAAACTTATTTCACATGAAACACCAAAATAAAATGAAACTATGTTACTTTAAAATGTAATTATTAAATGTGACTATTATATTATAAATATTAAAATATTAGGTATAAATAGAAGTTACCATATTATGAAATATATGAAGGAAGGAAATGGAATATTTTAGTGGAAGTGTTGTTGGAACCATGGTCGTTCTATGCTTGAATTGGAGTATAGTTTGTTTTTGTTGTCAATCCTTAGTGGAAGTTTAGAATGTGTGCTATTAAATTGATCATAAAGCTCAAGAAGACAACACAAGGTTCACACAAAAAGGATGTGGTGTGCCAAATAAGGGAGGCATGCGGGAAAAATAGCCGTGTGCACGAAAAACAGCGGCGTGCGTGAAAAACATAGTGGTGTGTAAAAAACAGCACGTTGCATGAAATAGTGGAGAGTTATTTTCGTGCAAGAGGTGTTTCGGAATCAGAACATCAGTAAATTTAAAAGGAATGGGCTGTGTAAAAAACATGGAGTTGTGCATGAGAAACTGTTCCAGAGCAAAATGTATTGCATGCATAATGAGAGGTTTTTCATTCCATGATGGGTTTTGCGCGCAGGGGTCAGCGACACCTATAAATAAGAAGTGAACCCTTTCATTACTTGTGGTTGAATACTAAGAGAAGATCCAAGGACTGGTGTGCATAAAAGTTTCGCATAAAGGGAGTTTCACAAAAAATTCCAAGCTACGCAAAAAAGTCTGAGTTGTGAAAAATAGTTTGAGTTGCGCGAAAAATGTTAAGTTGTGCAAAAATGAAAATATTGGTGGAAACATTTGAGGTTGTGCGAAAAACTCTGAGCAGTGTAAAAAAGACCAAGGTGCGTGAAAAATGTGTTGTGCGTAATGTTGCTCGTAAACGAAGTTGTTGTGCGAAATATTTTCCCCATGAAAATCAAGTATTTCACACAAAAGTGAGATATTTCATGCAAAGGGTAGGAGTTGCTTGAAATCTTATGTATAAACTCTTTGAATTTTTTCTAATTATCCAGTTCAGTGGTTCAGTGTGTTCAAGTGCATCAATTCTGGTCTTCGATGCAAGCGTAGTCTCATGTTAAGCAGAGGCAAAGACTAGAATGAAAATATATTGAAGATACCTTTACGTCTATAAACTGACTATGACTTCACCGAAGGCAGTGATCCAGGGGGAGTCAGCATGAGTGACTCGAGGGATGTAGTGCACTATCCTTGAACATTTATAAAGGCAGTGAGATAGGGATAGAGTGAGTGTTCCCAAACCATTGTAATCAACAACTAGTGAAGAATAGTGGAATTAGGTACGACTGACAACCTGTCGGCGTATACTCCTTGGACATAGCCCTTAGTGGTCAACCAAGTTGAATGTGTCGTGTCATCTCATTGCATGTGAATTTTTTATTTGAAATCATATCCATTATACATGTTTTACTAGTTCCTACCTACATGGTAACAATATCCATCAGTTTCAAAAAAGTTGACACCCTAATTCACCCCTCCCCTCTTAGGGTGTCTCGGGGTCCTACAAGTGTCCCTTATGAAAAAAAGTCAACTGAACTTATAAAGGAAGTAGCTTCACATGGGATTGAATTTGAAAAATCCCTTGATGAACTCTAACAATTGTGTTATTAGAAACATTATGTGTGATAGAAGTTCAAGGTAATTTAAATTTCAATGAGATCCATGCTAATAGAATCACCACCCCATGACTTCCACCAGAATTTTCCTTTGTCTTTGATCATATATAATGTTCTATAGGGGTTATCTAACTAAAAATTAAGATTACATAAACATGTAACTATTAGTTTAATAATTTACTTATCATATTTATTTTAAAATTTTCACATTTTTAACTTTTTAATAAAAGAATGTCCATTTATAAATATATTAATAAAATTAATGAGAACATTTCATTCTTAAATTTTTATTTATAAAATTAAATCTTTTGTGTTATCTATTAGAAGAAACAAAATATATTATATCTATTTTTGATACAAATGACTTATTAACACTAATTAGTAATTGATAGGAATCTTGAATAAGAAAATTTAATAATTCTAATATCTATTTTCCTATGAAAATATTTTCACTCAATTTTGATGAATCTATTTATAAATTAAATTCTCATATTTTTAAATTTAATTTAAAAAAGATTATATAATATTTATATTTATAATTTAAATCTTATCTTAGGATGAATTATTATATTCCCTATTAAATAATTGAATTTTAGGTGAATAGTAAAAATACATTCTTAACTAACATTTTATTGTTAATGAAATTATCATGAAGTAAATTTCTCTTAGTATTGTAAACAATTCAAAGGAAATATTTTACATCTAAAATAAATCATTTAAAAATGATATTTTTAATTTATAAAAATGATTTTTAACATTTTGGAAACATATATAATATGTTACTCTAAAAAATATTTCTTCGCTTATATTAAAAATAAATTTTCATTACGTATAGATATTAAATATAAATATTGGATTAAATATGTTAGAATTTTTTTAATATTATTTAATAATATCTATATCATTTTTAGGTATAAAAGTATAATTAATAATACTTAATTTAATTTCCATGATAATTCATAAAGTTTTTTAATAAATGTTTTATTAATATTGTTTTATTTATTTCTAATAAAATAAATAAATTTCCTATTAACAATGAACCTAATATATTGTTTAAACCTATATATGAATATATTAAAACTAATTCAATTGGTAATAAATACTAAATTTGATTAAGAACACTTATTGATTAAAAAAAGATTTCTATAAAAAATAGTTTTCTCAAAATTATATATTTTAATTTAGTTATTTCCTTTATATTATATATATTTAAATACATTAAATGGATCATAATATTAGTTTTAAAAGAAAAATATCTTGCATGAGGGGTTAAACTTTATTTTTAATAATATAATAATTGTTCGGCTGAAAACTAGTTACTAACGTAGAAAACAAAAAAGTAACTACGTAAAACATCATAGTCAAAGTCTAAATACATGTTTAGAACATAAAAATGAATGAATTATGTAAGTATTATAGAATTTATCTATTTTTATACTCAATTATTTTTTATTTTCAATCCATTAACCCTCTTATACGGTCTTTCAAACATAAAAAGAAAGTAATAGTTATTTAGAAAGTGTCAATTTTATTTACATAGTAAATGGGATCACTTGTACCAATTTTCTAGAACCATTAAAAACATTTAAATATAAAAAATACCTATTATCAATTTACCTCTTTACCCAGGTCCAGGAAACATTTCTCTTGAAAAATTCAACTCTAATGATCCCTAAGTTGTAACCTAATGTATAACATCAAAAGGGATAAAAAATGTTTTAAACTGAACACTCTTAATTATATTATTTCTATACACTCTAAAATACTTTTATCCATGAAGGTATGATAAAATAAATATTTTTAATATTATTAATGTTGTCACACATATGGAATATCATTTTTATTCTTCCATATAAAACCATTCAAAAAATGAAGATATTGGCATGTGTTTTTTGCGGACTACAACCTCCATGAATGATGCATTCTATTTTTCACTACCATGCTAAATTAATGGTCAAAAAACAATTAGTTAATGGTAAAATATAAAAAATATAACTTTATTAATATTCTTAGTTTTTATTAAATTTTTTTACTCCCTCTCATTTTAGGAAAATGAAAGTGGCATATGCCTACATACGGATTATCAACTCCAAAGAATGACATATTTCATTTTCCCAATTTAACAAACATGGAATCATTTAAAATTTCGATTAATTTATAATAAAGACTTTTTTGAGACTAATAAAATTCTACAAAGGTTATATAGAACATTTTATATATGATATTAACAATAAATGGTCATAGTAAGCATAATTTGTTTAAATGAATATATAGAATAAATTTTCTTAATTTGAGACCATTTTGGGAAAACCTATGGAAATGTATAAATTTTTTGTAAAAATAATAATGAAATAAAAAATCTTTAAAATTATAATTTTTATGAGGTTATTTTAAAAAACCTTTACAATGGTCTATATATTGTGTACATTTTATAGAAACTGACCGAAGAACCTCAATGCAACTGATATAAGTGTAAAATATTTAATAAGTTATTAACACATAACAATTAATAAACATTAGAAAATATAATATAGATAAAAAAATTATAAATAAAATTTTAAAATAAAATCTTTTATTATTTCATGATGATAGTTTCATAATTAGAACGAATTAGGACCCGATGTAATAGGTTTTTATCTGAATTTTGTTTTATTGATATATGATTCCTTATCACCTATTGTTTTTTATTATGTAAACATTTTACGTAGATATATTTTATTATATATATTATAAAATATCGTGTATTTAAAAACAATCTATCTAATGTTATACCATCTATGGGCTTTCAATTAGAAATATTACAACATGGTAAGGGTTCTATTTAATATAAACCCACTTTTATTTACCTATTATGTTTCATTTTGAACTTCATAGTTATATGATTGGTTTATTCTACCCAAAAATTTTATATAATGTTAATTTATATTCTTTTTTAATAATTTTTATTTAGATTCAAGGTTTTTAACTTCAAAATTTTCATTCTAAATTATTATACCATTATTGGGAATATTTCTTATCCACTTAACCATGGGTTCCCCTCCTTTTCAATATTTTATATTCCAAAAAATCTTCTCATTCACATTTAGAAATATAAATAAGTGTTTTCTCATGTGAATTTAATATTTATCCCCTACACTTTTAAATGTAATGTTTTATTATCCAATTTCATAATACGGGATTTCAACAAAAGTATCTCAAAATATAAAATGTGGAATATGATCCACCCTTATTATTTTTAGTTTTCATATTCTCTCTCTTTTTATCAATTTCACCTCTATAATATTCTCCCGTATTCCATCCATGTTATGTATATATATTCCTTAAATATATACCTATTTTACATTAACTACCTTTTTGTGGTTGTTTTATCCACAAAACATCACAGGGGGTATATAATGATGTTTTGTGGTGATTATAGAATAACATTAATTTCAAACATGTATACAAATCTCATTTGAGTGGTTTATAACATGGTTTATTCATGGAACCAAAAATTCCCAAGGGTTTTATATCAAAGAGGTATCATTTATTCAGAAGTAGTTCCTCATTGGAGTGTGTGGAAAATGATGCTTAATAACTCACATTGGTCATGAGGATAAGAGGTCTAGCACTTCAAACTTTTTTTGGAGGAATTGTTTCATACTATTTTATTCCCTAATAGATTTATGATATGATCAAGAAAATTTCATTAATTACAATGTTTGATGTGGGTCTCCCTTTAATTTGAAACCAATTGGTATCATTTATGGAATTTATAATACTCTGTATGTATTTTATGTTATCCATCAGTAGATATATCTATATGTATCCATTGTTCTCTATAAATGGTACCCTTTTATTAAAATATATGATATTATTATTTCATTTACAATCACGATGAGAGTTTTAATCCGTGTAGTGGAGAACTATAGAGTTTATTGTCATCAAAATAAGTGAGTTTTTTTTTTGTTATAGGATTGGACACATGATATGGGATTCCTACATATCTTCATGAGAGGAATTAGAACCCACGTAGTTTTGTGGAACCTAAAGGGACACATCATACCTTTTAAGGTCATTGTGATTTGGAAAAAACATATAGTTTTAAATCATATGGGAAGGATTTCAATGTAAAAGGTTCCTAGTCAAAGTTTTGCATAGGCCTTATGTTGTAGTGGAATAGGGAACATAGAATTGATTTGGAATCCCTGGTTAAATGAAACTCTACTGGGAATGTGGAATAGAGAGAAAGTTGTTGATTTGGGGAGTTGGGTTTTGACCTCAGGAAGGAATCCTATGAATCTCATCTAGATGGGAATGAAATCCCATAAAGTTTGGTTGTGATGACCTACACCTATTAGGGTCCTCTAAAGGTTGTCTCATGGGGGAGTATAGCCCTTTAATAAAACTAAACCAGGGATAATTACTAAGTAGGAGTCCCAAGTTCAATTGGTGCTTACACTTGGAATGATGACCAAAAGGTCTCGTTTTAAGGATGATACTGAGTATGTTTTCTAAGGTACATTTTTTATAGTCCATATATCATGATCACCAATATCCCTAAAGCCCACATGATTCATTCTTGGTGTGAGAAACATTAGAAATATTTTTTTTTGATGAACCACATACTATGATTTTCCATACGGTAGGAACATGTCCTCGAGGACCCACACTTATGGAGTCCCTTTTAGGGATGGAAATTGTAAGAGTTGAGAGAATATTCATTTCCAAATCATACCTCAGACTGTGTGGATTTCTTGATCATAGCTAACCAATAAACCCATGTGATTCATGATTGAATTTTCTAAAAAGGAAGCAAAAGATCCATCAAACCACACAATCCTCCTTCCACTAGTGGAATATGTTAGGGTAAGAACACTCCCCCTTCATTGTATCTAGTAATGTCACATTAGACTAACCATTAAGAAAAAAACCCGTGAGCACGAAGAAGGGGGAAGGAGTGAAGTATAAGAGGTCCGACATGAAATCATAGGGGAATACTCATGGGGGGATTATCTAATATTTTTTTATAGAGAGAGATGGGGATCATATTTAAAGTGTAAGGGAAATTAATGTGTGATCCTCACCCTCCCCTCATATAAATGGAGGTGTTGGGTCTTAGAGATAACCAAGAAAGGACATGGAACTAACAATAATACATCAGACTGAGAGTTACATGAAAGTCCCCCTTGGGTAGGGGTCCTCATGACCAAGGGAATTCATAGCCACATAAACCATGAGGATCCTACCCCTTGGGTAGGA
Source organism: Viscum album (assembly GCA_963277665.1). NCBI lineage: Eukaryota > Viridiplantae > Streptophyta > Magnoliopsida > Santalales > Viscaceae > Viscum > Viscum album. Next base: position 413,791,055 of record OY728130.1, read on the forward strand.
TAAATGTAAAAACCAGTGACTGAGGGAATGAATAACCAATTCAGAGACAAATTGGTGGGGCTATTTATATGGGGTTTGTAGTCTGGAGGCATCGATAGAGGTTTCAATTTTTTCCGTCTTAGATAAGGGATTCAAAGGGATAAAGTCCATTTCATTGGTTTCTATGAAGATGAAATGAAAATTAGATCATATAGGGGTTGGGGGTGGGTGAGAAATGGGTATATCATGTAGGGTTGGCGTGTATGTACTGCAAGATTTACCCTAATAGGCCTACATAAGTTGAAAATGTTTTGTGTAATATACCACGTGGGAGGTAACACATGGGTGATACTTTTCTCAATGATTCAATGGTTTCCTCATGTTTTCTCAGAAGTACCTTGCTCAGCTCCCTAGTTTGGGAAAGGGACATCATGCTAGTCTTAATAATCATTGGTTGAATGGTTTCCTCACATATGTGTTGTGTATGTTATACACATGGTGTAATTTTTTCCACCACCACCCTCAATTCCCTATTTTTCATGTTTTAGGGCTACATGGAAGGTTTATGAGGGATTAGATAAATGAATTGGGTTATATGAGTGTCATACCTTATTTGGGATTTTTCTTCCTTTATGATGATGTGCCTCAAGGTCCTATTTTTTAGAAAATATGGGACCCTGGGAGAAGGGGATGTCTGGAACTATTCTTCCACACATGTTGAGTGTAGATCCATCACACCGGATGATGTGAAGAGTTATCACGCAAGCTCATGCATAGGTACCCTATATAATGATGCAATTCTATGGTACAAATATTAAGGGTCTTTGGAAATATTAGTATCCTTGTATTTATTCCCTTAAATTATATTATTGTCCTTAAGTTATTTTTCTTTAAAAACTTTTCATTGATGTAAAAAAATAGATTGTCAACAAAAGTCCCCCCTTAGGATTGGATCAGATCAAAAGAACTGGGTCTGATCTTGAGATAAATTGATGAAAAGGGCTTGTGGATTATGGGGGTCATCCATCAAATCCTACAACATCGTTCATATGGGTGGTTCATTCACATAACATGGGAGTTCATGTGGCCTACACATATGGGATACCATGTTTATAAATATGACAACTAGTTTCAGTGGATGATCCTCATGCTTCTATACCTCCAGTCTATCCACACTAGTACCCCACACAGACCATCCAATAAGCTTCTTTGAAAAATCACCATTTGTTCATATAATATATTCACCTTCTTGTGCGATACATAATTTTGTTTTGAGTGACCCACACAAGGACTCTTTATAGAGGTACCTACACGAGGTCACATGCATGAGAACCCAATACGAGCTCATGCATTTTCAAAATTTCCAAATTTCTTTATTTTTTGAAAAAAATACTTCTTTCTAATTAAATTCATGGTTATTCCTTATAATTTAAATGGAAACTAACAAGTATATCGTTTTATATTAACAAGATGGAATGAAAATGAAGAAGATGGTAAAATGTATAGAGCCTAACTTCTATAATGTACATGATACTAATCCACTAGATCTGTTGGGGAATTAGATGAGGTATCATTATGATTACCTCGAGAGTAACTATTTGTCTCTTTTGGGCCATGGTCATCTAAAGGAGGTCTTCGTACCAGAGTTGAATAATTACACTAATATTTCCTAGTTTCTAGACTAGATTAACTTCTCCACTATTAATGTTTCATGGGTGCATACATTCATTAATGCAGGGACATCATTCACATGTGTCATGAATCACAACCAATGTTCTCTATATTTCAATCCACACATGCATGAATTAACACCACACTACTACCCATATATCTTTCATGATTACACAATATACCAGCTAAAGAGTTGGAGTGATGAATCAGATTTTCACTCAGGAGGGGGTGTAAGACCCATTTGGATGTGGGTGTAATGGGTGTGATGGACTATTTCTGACTTCGAAAAAAAGTTGAAAAAAGTGGGTATCTATGATTTTATTTGGATTTATAGACATATGTATAAAATAACAAAAAATACATTAATTATCTAATATGTTAATGGAGCTAAAAAACAACCTCTATCCAACTGATTCCTGGAGACATTGTTATCATCCAGTGGGATGTCCACATGATCTCTAGTAATCTTATCCTTCGATATATGCAGAATGAGATCATCCAACATATATAAAGAAAATATGAAGCTAAAAGTACACCAATTATAGTTCATGTGTTATTGAAGGAATCTCAGGACATTATTAATGATGACCCTCGGCTGATGGGGGATATCAATAATAGAGCATGGAATAGTGATTTCCTAGAGCCAAAGGCGATAATACCCATATGTAAATGTCCTACAGGGTGTCCCAATTTGGAGAAGAGGAGTTCTCCTGATAAATTATGTACCACCATGGAAAAGGGGTTGTATCAAAAATTTGTGTACGAACCCAAGCCTAGAATACCTAAAAACACATGTCTTGCTGGTTTTTAGCCATGTAACATTGCATCTACCAGCTCCCTGTTCTTAAATCCAATAGTGTCTTGAGGCCCAAGACATTATTAATTGCAGTCAATCTTGAAGAGGAGAATCACATAGGGTCTAAAATCCCTCTCATGGAAATGTTCAACAATTTAGCCAGCATATTAATTTATGGAACGACCCTTCTATAATTGAAGTCCATTCTGGGTATTGTGGAGATGAGTTGCAACCCAATTAGATCCTATTCCTTTTTTTGTGGGGTGGAGATTCCTAAAAGTTAGTTGAAACCATCTGTTAAAGATATTTATGGTATTCATCCCTTATAATTAAATCCTAGTGAGACATTGATGAGGCAAATCCAATTCAAGGATTTCAATTTCATCCCATAAGGAAACCCGCATACTGGGAGATTTACTGATAAAAGAGAGGCTGGAGATCAGCTAATATTAGAAATGATTACCTTTTGATATTATTAGTTAATGTCCCATATTTATGGTGACATTATATGTGATTCTTATGCTCTATATTGGATAAAATATTAGTTCATGTGCCTATAAAAACAAATGTATATCCTCCAGTGCATGTCTGATTCCAAAATAACACCATGGTAACGAGAAAATTGTGGATTATTATTTTGATGGAGCTAACTAAAGTGGTAATTAACCTTCCTACAGTGGGTGTTTCAACTGGATTAACCATATGGTATTCAGAGGCTTGGATTACATCATATCCCAATGGAGTGTCAATAGAAGTTGTCCCTGTATTTGGGGTTGTAAAACTGTCAATCATGAAAAGTGAGGTAGACAGACCCCACCCCTCTAGAAGGTGTTTCATATTCCTCAGAGGGTGGTTCATCCACTTTAGAGGATGCGGATGATAAAGTCCCATGTTCACATAAAGTACCTCATGTTGAGTTCAGTCTACTGGTTAGGGTGAAATGGGGTATGATAGTTGAGGTTTGGATTAGGAAGTCTGGTCTCCATCCTTGGGAGGATACCCTGGTTCGGTTTACCCATCCATCACATGTAATGTAGATATATGGGAGGCTAGTGAAACAAAATTTCACTGAATCCTCTTTAATCCAGGATAGAATGGCCTCTAAATACATGTGACTAGAGGTAGTACAATTTTTTCCTAGCATGTGATAGGATGTTGATGTTGTATGTCCACTTCTTCATGATGGGATGTGGATTCTAGGAATGGGAGATTCTAGAGCATCTTCCAATATTTACAATGAGGATAATCACACTATATTAAGGATATATATATCCGAGAACTATAGATTATTTTTTATAAAATTGACAATCAATTCCCTATAATGAGATAGGTGGAGGATGTTTCAAGATGTGGTGCTACTGAAGGGGTTGATGACCCATCTTCTTATGAATGGATTGACTATGTCAACTTAGATGATGTAAGTTTCCCTTTTATTATTTCCTCTTTTGTTATCTCTTTATTTTATTCTATAAAATGTACTATTTCAAAGGGGAAGTTTATCTTGATATGATGTGAGACTTTGGGAATCCGTTAAGACTTCATCATTGAAATATGGCCTAAATGGAACCCTAATGGAAACTGATGAGATATCTCCAAAACCAATAGAGTTACCCTCGATCTATAAAAAATGGATGCTACGATAGAAATAGTGTATCTACTTCTACCTCTAATATGTATTTTTTTTAGGATGGTTCTAGCCTTCCTCTATCATAAAATAAATAATCGTGGAGAATTAAATAATTGGCTATGTGTCTTTTCATTGAAGATAAGTGTCAGTGGTATTATTTATTTGTTCATTATGCAGAGAAAATTTTTCACCCATTCTATGGTTATAAAATATCCTTCCATTACTTCCCTCCTTTGGCCTATAAGTGAACATCTGATACCTGATGGGGATTCTTAAAACCAACCACCGATTCTTACTGGTAATTTGGATCCCTAAATAGTATAATTTTTTAGGGTTGAGGGTACATTATATACTCTATTCACCGCTCCTTATTACAGTATATAGGGAGAAGGATTAATTTAATGACATAGATAAATATTAAGGAATCAAATGACGACTACTGAATTTTAATGCTTATGATATTTTTGGGTCATCTCATGCACTGGAGGACCCTATGATGACTGATTCTTTCCCTTCATATTTATATGAGAAAATAGTTTGGGGTCTTAGGATTTCAGAATAGGATTCTTTAATGAGTCCCAATCCAAGTGTTTTTGGAACCCCCATGGGTGGGACTACCACAGGGTTTGAAAAATTAATAAATTCCAGGAGAAATTATGACATGAAATTTGAATAATTTCAAGAATATATTAATATTCCTTCCTCTTTATAGGATTCTAAAGAATTTAATACATAATTGAATATAAATTTGACTTTATTTTAACATAACCAATTCTGATAACAATTATGTAAACCATTACTATTTTAATTATGAAGCTTCATCTATGGAAAATATTGTTGTGATGAAGCATGAATAAGATAACAAAGTCAATACCTCACCCATTACTTAGGGGGAACCAATTCATGGGGATTATGATGTTGGATATGTTGTTGGACTTCTACCGATGAGCTCTAGGAAGAATCATGAGTGTTCCCCTTATCAAGAGGTTCCAATTCAAACTTCTGAGTCCAGGAACGTTAGGGGGGTTTGAATCCAAAACATACATTGGCTCATTACTTGGTAGGCATCACCAACAACTTCATTCAATCTATATTTATTCCACTTATCATCTTTTTGAGGATAACAATGTGTCTTATCCATTATCTGGTTCCATCAACTATAATAGATGGGTCTATGGGTGGAGCCTATGTTCCAACAAACCCAATAATAGAATGTGAATCCCTTATTATCTGGAAGGGAGTGGGGTAGGGTACCTTATTTATTGCATTAATCCCAAAATACATTCCCCCCTATAAAAGTGGATTAGAGTCATATTTGGAGGCACATAATTCCTTTCACATAACATGAAATTTGGATTGGGGGAAATCTATAATATAATAATTGAGATGCCTTTTGAAGACTCGCCTTCTCGATTCTAATGACATGAATTTTTGTTTGGTATGATGTGATACATTGGATTTGATTAGTTCTCAATTCATGGAGCTATGAAAGAGATAACTAAAAATGAGAGTGAGAACTGTCTACAAAAATTCTTATAAATGCGAAGATTATTTTCAACCCGGATGAACTCTGACTGAAATTATCCCATGTGGAGGCCAACCATGAAAACAATTTTGTGTAATTTAGAAAATAGATTAATGAGATGACTGTTCAAATATCAAGAATCTAGCATGAACTAAATTCCTCTTAATGGGAGCTCATACAACATTAATACTCCCTTGGAGGATCAAAAATCAAAGGGTCAATGTCTATTGTGACTGCGGATAAAGAACATCACTTTGATGAGGATACCAAAGCTATTCAGTGGGATGGGATTTGATAGACTATTGATGGTTCCCTATAATCCATACAAAAAATAAAGATATGTTGATGGTATTTTGTAACCTGTGATGGAGAGATTACATTTTGGGAATGGTCGTCCTATATTTTTATCTCATACATGAAAAGTATTTGTTTTTAATCATCTATGTATTAATCCATATTTCCTTCTGACCTAATAACATAATATTAAAGATCATTTTCATAGAAATACATCTTAGTGTAAGCTAGTCGTAAAGATAATGATAGGTATGGGGAGAGAGTATAATTATTTCATAAGAAATTGGTCTTAGTGAGTATAGTTTTAGTATGTCTAGGGGCATGTGGAGAACACTATGAATATTTCATCCAATGATTTATTTCCCTAAATTTTTTTAAGTCTGATATAATTAATACATAGTGGGAGATACTTGGTTTTTTCTATGATTTTCCTTTTCAAGTATTTAGCCTCACAATTGTTTTCTTATTTCTTTTCACCACTCATTTAATTCCTAAACCACATGGTGTGCAGGTTTAGCGAGTTGAGACTTGATTTTTTTTTCAATTTTCCTTCTAAGGGGTTACAATTTAAGGAGTAATATGTCTCTTTGTGTGTTTAGTTTAATTTCATGCAAGCTAAACTAATGAGACGTGTGTTTTAGGTCAAATATAATTAATCATAAATTTTAAAATGATTAATAAAACAAGGCTTGTTGTCAAAGAGTGTTAAAATTTTATTCAAATACTTGAAGGGGAATTTTGAGTCCTGATTTTTTGGTTCTTGAATATAAAACATATATGGAAATATAAGAGTTCTCTCCCGGGGATGAAGTTAGAGCTAGTTGAAAAATCCTTTTTGTTACATATTTAATTCAAAGACAACTGGGGTTTGTTATTTCATATTCAAAAAGATAAATCATTTGGTTTATAGGACCTGAATCATTTTGGGTGACTTGTGTAAAGAAAACTAGGGCATGCTATTGTGTTGTAAGGAAACGGGGTTTTTTAGGAATTATGAAATTTCGTTGATATTGGATGAGAGAAATTTATCAGGATTACGATTTTTAAAGACCACAATGTGTGGTTTTTTTCAAGTGAAATCTTTGAGAATGACGATACAATCTTTATTGGAATTGACCATGAATGGGAAAACACTCCTATATGAATTTGTATTATAGGAAAGAGGGAAAAATTTGGTAAATGACTAACGTCTAGGGGAATGCCCCTTTATAAAAAGGGTTGAATCATCGTTTAATTTAATTTCTTGCAAATGGGATATTTATCGTGTAGTTTATAATCATAGAGTTAGGATGTTGTTGTGTAGTTTAATATCTTATGACTATGACATTACGCTATGTAGTTTACTGTCATTCAATAAGGACACTATGGTATTCTGTAAAATTTTGTACTATAAGCACACTGGGGGATATAATTTATGGTCATTATATTTGAAAAAAATATAAATAATTACCCCCATTCATGGTAATCAGTTCTGAAACGAGACTTCACATTTAGGAAAAAAGAGGGAAATTTTGACCATTGTTATTAGGGGATTAAAAATTCAAAGGGTCACAAAGGAAAAGGGATTATAGTGATAGGGGATGCATATCCTACGAAATAAGTTACTATTGGTTGAAAAACATGTTTTCGTGGGTGAATTTATAAAAATCCAACAGGGGCATTTTATAACATAGCTAAATAGTGGAATACTCTTCATGAAGGGTCCTAAAACATTGTTAGTGACCTATGAAAATTCAACTGGGTCATGTTACAACATATTTAGGAAAAGGATTCATTAGGAATACTGACATTCAACTGCCAATGCTTGAATGAAATTTATGGAGACTCAGATTTCCCTAGAAAAAAATTTTATTTTTGGAAGGAAATTACTTGAAAATGGGAGGAACATTCTAAGTAAAAATTACTCAACAATGTGGAAATGGTTTCCTATGCTAGTCTATCCCAAATGTGGGATGTGTGGTGCCAGTAGTTTTAGGTCTTATGAATATAAATAGAAAATTATAGAAACAATAAGTGATATGTGGCCTACCAACACATAGTCATTTCAGCATATATAAAGCAATATGAAATTGTAAAACATGGCCTTGAGGTTCTCATGTCAGGATAAAGGACACAAAAAAATATGTAAGGGATATCCAATAACTAATTAGAATCATGGGATCCAACATAAGGTCAGCAAATCTATTGAGGATAGAAGATAATTCCCTTGAAGGAGAAGTTACCCAAGGTTGAAAAAACTATTTGTGGTGTGACATTATGAAAATAAAATTGGAATGCGTTACTTAATAGTAAAATAGTGGCATCATCTGGTTAAAAGATCATTTTTTTAGAGACTATGCATAGACAACTGGGGTGTGTTACTATATTCTTAGTAAAAGGAGTCCCTAGGTATTAGACACTCTATTTTCAGAAGCTAGAGAAAGATTATGAATATTTGAAAGTGTCCAAGATTAGGAGTGTTACATGTGAATGGTAAATTTCTAAGAATAAAGGAAGCATTTGGACACTAATACAAAAATGGGGAAGGAAAGCGTCAAATTATATCAGCGCAAAGAAAAAACTAGTGATAAAGAATCCTTGTATCTGTGCTGAAATTTGAGTGCTGATACAGGGAATCTTTATCAGTGCTTTTATAGCGCTAAAAAGGGATTATTTATAATCACTAAAAAAAAGATGATAAAGAAGTTGTGTATCAGCGCTAAAATTTTTTCACCGATACACATCTTCTTTATCAGTGCTAAAATTTTAGTGCTGATACATGGATTCTTTATCACCTCTAAAAATTTTTCACTGATACAGGGTAACCTTTATCAGCACTAAAAAAGCGCTGAGAAAGGGACCCTTTATCAGTGCTAAAAAGGGCTGAGAAAGAAGGCATGTATCAGCACTAAAATGTTAGCACTGATACAGGATATATTTATTAGTGCTTTTTTAGAGCTGATAAAACCGTAGTCACATATTTTATAATATTGATCGCACAGTGTCCTTGATTTATCGTGCCCTAAATCTCTCGTGGTACAATAACCCTACGACTCCCCTATGCCTCCCACCCGATCTTCACGTTTTCAGACCTCCGCCACCCCCTGATCTTTGCGTTGTCGGACCTCCACCGCTATCCCTTCTCCTAATCCTCCCCCTCGATCCCCTTCGGTGGATCCTCCTCCCCACAAAACCTACTTCTTCCCATCCCCGCTCGAACCTACTCCCCATGAACCCTACACCTCCATTTCTCAGTGATTGGCGACTCCTCCCACGCATCTCCACCTCTGGCCATCATTCCTTCCCCTCCTGACATTTTTCAGAAGGTTCCCTACTTCTCCTCCTCTAAGGTGATTTTTTTTTGTTCTTGATTCTCTTCTGGAACATTCTTCTTAAGAAGGATGTTACAATAATGATGATAATGTTTCTGTGTTTTTTTATGGTTTTTTGTAGAGACCCAAATCCTGACGTACATGGACATTACATTACATTTGAAGAATACTTAGTACATAACAGAAACATACACACAAGGACCGTAATAGTTTAGTGTCTTTGGAAACATGGAACGTAATCTTCTAATCGTGGTGAAAGATCTTCAACATCTCCCATAAAGATCTTACCATTTTTGTTTCCTTACCTAAAATATTTCTTTTAATCCTGGGGGAAAATAAAACATAAAAAGGGTGAGCTCAAATGCTCAGTAAGGGTAAACATGGATAAAATAAAACATACCATATACATTTTAACATAAAAACATGTACATAATGTTTAAAAATAAAAATCGTGTGCAATGACATAAAACATTGAAGCAAATAAGGCATAGATCATAATGGAACATAAATTATGATAAAATAGCCTGGGAATAAAACATGTAATTGTGGTATCCATTAAGCATATGTAATGATTTCCATATTAGCCAAGTCATTGCTTCCAAGACCATCTTAGTGGACAAAGTCCCTTTCTGAATCGAGTTCACTCCTCATTCCAATCCTGTAATACTGAACCGGATTAACATACCGTTCCAGCCATGTCTGTCTCATGAGATATAAAATCTTTACCCAATGCATTTGAGGGAGATATAGGTCCCACCCATCTCATAATGATACCATTCTTATGTGTGCCACAAAATCATAAATCATACATAATTGCATAACCCATGTAATAAAAATGGGATTCTTAAAAAAATGTCATCATAAAACAATTCATATAAGATAAAGGAATTCATAAAAATAATTCCATCTCAACATAATCAAATCAATGTAATAATAGGTATAGAAACAGAACCCTATATTATCTTAGATGGAAAATAATTTTTATAAAACACTTGAACTCCATTCTTGAGGAAAATATCCTTTCTACTTCAAAAACATTTTTTTCCTTTCTTAACATGTCATAAAATTTTAAACTAAAAGAATTTGATTAAAAATAAATATGAAAACTTGTAAAGTAAGCTTCTTGGAAATAATGTTTTAAAAATCCATGCATTCCGTATAAGTTAAAAAAACATTCTTCTCGTACTTTTTTAGGAAAAGTCAAAAAGTACCTCGTTTGAAAAATGACAAAAGATTCATTTCATATCTTTTACTAAAAACACACTAAAGGGTAAAATTGGATATAAACTATTGTAGAAAGATATAAATATTACATATTGATGAAACATGGATGTGGATGATAAATATTCCCGAGTAAATTATAAAGTATAAACAATCATGGATAAAAATTGAGATTGCGAGATTTTCCCTTACCTTAGGTCCGATATGCTTCGTACGTATCCGAAACTCCTGTATAATGATTTAAATAATGTCATTGACTTTTTACAGAATCATATTCATTGTTATGATATCATATATGGTTCACTTATTACTTTATATTACCCGTTCTTTTGTAAATTCCATGTTAAAGAGTGTTTTGGGTAAAATCGTTTCATTTGTCGTCCGTGTTTGGACTTGTAATTATTCATATTATTACTTAGATCATGAGTACTTAATTCCAGAATATAGAACATGATTTATATATAATATATATTCATAATCTACATATATATAATAGATCGATAAATGGAAAGAAATACATCGTTCATGGAGACGGTAGGCCGTACGTACGCATGAACGTTGTTTTCTTTTCCTCATTGAATTGAATGGAATTAATTGGATGCCATATATATATATACATATATCCAGTATCATTATTATGTTATATATTTCATGATTACTTATTATATATACTTTTTAATCATTCATGAATGGTTAAGCATTGAGAATGAATCTCACTGCGTCGTGGAGACGGTATTCCGTACATATGCACGAGCGATGACATCGTTCCCATGATCGTGGAATTTTATTGGAGTGTATGTATACTATTACAGAATCAATATAACTTTAAAATAATCATATATAGTTATTATTTACACCATTATACCCATCCAAGTAAGCTGGTGGAGGAAAATAGATTACACCACGGCGTGGAGACGGTATTCCGTACGTACGCACGCGTGGTGATTTCGTTTTCCATAGGATGGATAGATGGTGAAATATGGTCGTTTCATACATATAATAATATATCTTTATATGAGGGATACTGATGTTATAACTTAATAATGAAACAACCTAAGAAGAATAAGTGGAAGTAGAAATAAAGTTGAAAGAATCGGTAACGGACATTACCTCTTCTTTGAAGCGCCTCTTTGAGACCTCTACTTAGGGAACAAAAATTGGTCTTTGAAGAAGACCAGAACCTCTAGGATGTTTCTATGGAAGTGGAGAAGAGAATTTTTAAGGGTTTTGCCAAGCATGAAGGCTCAAAGTGGTGTTAGGAAGAGAGGGAGGAGGTGCCCTTTTATAAGGGAGGAGAGGGGCTCCTTTGGAAGACTAAAAATATTATTTTATTATAAAGCCAAATTCGGTTTTAAATAGCTCCAAATTGATTTATTTCGAAACTAAGGTGGGGATGGGTCTAAATCCTTTCATCCATAAGAATTTAGACATGTTTGGGTTCCTATCTTAACCTTATCATTTAGATTTAACATTAAGTTAAATAATTTGACTTTTACCGTGTCTTCTTGTGTTCTTACACTATAAGGTTAATAAACTTATTAAAACAAGACAAACCAACCCCAAGTTGTTTATTATTAATATATATATCCTTATCTAAGTCATTTGGACGATCCTTAGATTTTTAGGAATTAAATAACAATTAATAATATAATATTTGTTTTAAAAACTATTTTATGTCAATTTTGACACTATTTAGTAATTGATTTTTGTGAAAATTATTACAGAATTATTACTTCGAAAAATTTTAATTAAATCAATACTAACATGTCATATTAACCTAGAAAATTATTTTAATTCATAAAAAGTCTCAAATTACATTTATTTGGGTATTTATAACATCAATTATGTCAATATTTCATTAATAAGATAATTATTGCATCATCATTGTGTCATAAATTAATTAATTTATTTAATGTCTAAAAATTACAAATAAAATACCATTATGTAGGAAATCGTTTTATATTTCTAATGAATTTTTATAGTAGAATTGATCTTATGTATAACCCTATATTAAAAATGATTTAGTTATTAAGATTTGATTTTAACTATTTTAACCCTTCTTTAAATAAATTAATAATAAATGTCCTAATCTAATCCATGTGGGCCTAAATGGACATATTTTATTCCTAAGGTTATTTGTGGACGAATTACACTTATCCAATATAATTAGGACATGTTTTAGGGTAATAATAATATCATATTTACCCTTAATTACCCTATTTACTTTTAACCGTGGTAAAAAAAAGTAAAAAGTTACTATTCACAAAAAATTATTTTCATTTCATTAAACCACATTTTAGTCCTTGATATTAACCGTGTCTCTCGGATTTTCGAAATTCCACTCACAGAAGCGGTAAAATTAAGTTTTATGAAAAATTCAGTTTTTTAACTACCACTTAGTGGTTTCACTATTCATCAAAAAATGAAAGTTTCCAGAAAAATACCAAAAATTAGGCATAAGCTATATTTGATATTATGAATTCAAAAATGATGTCTACTTTACCAAATTCAAAACATATCAGTTGCATTAATTAATTTAAAAATTAATTCCCGTCGTCAAAACAAATAGCGTGTTCTTAAGAGATAATAACTATCAAAAGATTGACAGTTGTTTATGTCTTTTTTAAATGGGAAATTACATCCAATGAACAACATTGCATTAAATTGTAAAAATATATTCTAATTATACTTTAAAACCACTCAAATTAATAATTTATCAATATTAATTATTTTTATTAAAAAAGTTGTTTTTAATTAAAATTTAGTAATTTTCACTATTCATCAGAATATGAAAGTTATCCGAAAAGTACCAAAATTTCACCCTAAGCTAATTTCGATATTCTGAATCCAAAAATGAAGTCCATTTTGAAAGATAAAATTTATAAAATTTCAAAAAGTGGGTATTACTATTCATAACGGCTAGTTCATAATAATATTATAATAATATCTCGTTTAGTGAAACTCGGTATTGCGTACTACACACGCTATCGAGGAAGGTTGTGGTTGCGTGTAATGCATGGAAATTCAGGGATGCGTGTTGTGCAAGCTCCTTTTGGTGTAGCGTACAACACAAGACATTAATGAAATTAAAAAGAATATTTTTCATAAAATCTTGGGGTGTTATATTCTACCCCCCTTAAAATGAATTTCGCCCTCGAAATTCGTCGGGGTTATAAATGGTTTACTACTCGAAAGTTTCTTTAATAGAAACTCACATTGTAAAAAGGAATACCAAAACATGGATTTAAAAGCTAAAGTATGAAACGTAACGGTTACCCAAATTAACTTATCACTAGGTTTCCACGTAGGAGAACATAGGTGAAAATATGGATATGGAAGAAAAATCTAACCATCAAGTGCTGATGGAGAGTGGTAGAGAACATGGCTATGAAAAAGCCAACAATCACAAAGCCATAAATTTGTGACGATCTAAGGTACCATCTGATTCATCAGATATAAGAGCACTAGGACAACATTTTTGGTTTTCAAGATCATTTCCCTAAAGTTGATGAAATTGGGATTAGAAGAAATACTTTCATGATTTTGGTATAGTATCACCATTGGTCGTTCTTTGGACAATTTCCACTTCATCTCTTAAAGAAATGAATTGGAATTTGTCATTTGTGATGTGTTAGCAGATCATGTGATAGAATGATGTGTCATTCCATCTGTCTAAAACAAAAGGTTAGAAAAGTTATCAAAAAACACATAATTCCATCTATAGTGAGATTAATCATGTATGGTTCCTAAAATGGACTTATACTTCTTATATCATACTGCTTAATATAATAAAACTAGTTTATACTAAATAGGGACTTCTTGTTGGCCATTGGTAGGCGATAAAGGCCAGTTACACTTTGGTTGTGGGTTCGATTCCCACAGCCTTGTCCGACGCGATGGGTTGTCGCCCATCCTGCAGGTTGTCCTTTTTCTAAAACTACATTACTATAACATCCCGTAAATAATATCGAAAAAACTTCTATCCTTAAACAATACTAACTTATGACCAACATAATCCATTCCAATCTTTAGTCTTATCCAAAATAATGTTGTCTAATCTCATATTATAGTGAAAACGATTACCAAAGAGTTCATACAACTAGCATGTTAATACCATTTTTGATCCCCATATATCATAAGATATGTCTTGTTGGTCACATTCCAAAAATTAGAAGGCCTTAATCATGTATTCTCTTAAAAAATGAATACCCATTGAATATTAGTGAAAACATGAATGTTGTCAAAAGTTAACTCTTTCCACATACCAAAATCCAAAAATTCTATATACTCAAACCATGATATAACCTTATCCTTATATTAGTCATGATCTCATGAATGTAGGATCAAAATAATGATGTAGTTTCTCAATATACAAGAGGGGGGTGAATTATCACTTTAAAAATTCCATTGGAACCTTTAAAGTTAGTTACGATTAACTATGTTTTCCTTAATCAAAGGAAAGGGCTATGTTTAACAAAGTTAAACTAAGAAAATTCACAACACCTCTAACACCAAAAGAAAACACGGAACGATGTATGAAGTTATAAACTTCAATTCCTATGTTCTTGCATATAACTGGAAAGAGATTCCGAAAGTAGGTTCCGGAAATATGGTTCTGGAAATTGAAACTTAACAAAAGATTACAATATGAGATTCTACCTTAAAGCATATAGAATCTAAATGAAACAGAGTACAAGTAAAGAAGTATAAGAAAGTTATACTTTCCTTATAATACAAAATGCAGTGGAAACAAACGAGTAGTAAAACTACAGGTAACAAGAAAAAAGTCTTTTAACCCAAAGAGAAGGGTATCTAACAACCTTGGACAAAGGTCCCTTGATTTATACTTTCAAGCAAGTCTGTCTTACCCACACCAGGGTAAGCCCTCAATACGAAGATCGGAGTCTCTGTCTTGCTATCCCCTCAAGCCCTCAACTTCAAGGTAGTTGGAAACCTCTGTCTTCCTCAGCAAGGAAACCCTCAACTTCAAGGTAGTCGGCACCTCTGTCTTCCTATCCTCGAAATTCCTCGAATGTAATCACCAACATTCGGAGTTTCACGAAGCCAAAACTGAATGAGTGGTTCAGTACGCACAAGGCATGAAAAGCTCTCTCTCTCTAGAAATTACCTTAGCAGCGTGTGGTCTGTAGATTGATCAACTTCTCTATTATTCTTATTATGAGCTCTTTCAAATGAGTTCTTATTTATAGGCAAGGTCGGCCTCCTTTCTAATGGTCATATTTTCCATAAAAATCGGAGGGACCTGTACACGTGTAACTTAACCAACGGTTAGTTTATAATAGAATAGACGACATAGTTTTATAACAAAACAAGTGTAACAGAATGTACGACATCATTTTAAGTCTAACTATAAAGTTCGGAGTGAAGATTCAGAGTGTAAACAAAATATCAAAGGGTAGAAAAAGTATAAAAGTGTAAGTAAAATAAAAGTTCGGAGTCTAACCAAAAATAATTTTCGGGATCTAAATAAATTCGGAGTGTATAAAGCAAAGATGATCAGATTCTATTTAATAGGTGAATTCGAAATGATAATTCGAAATGAGAATTCAGAATGAGAAGTAATCAATAGAATTCATAATGAGAATTTGTCATCAGAATTCGTAATGAGAATTCATCATCAGAATTCATAATGAGAATTCATCATCAGAGTTCGTAATGAGAATTCGTATCCAGAATTCGGAGTAGAACTTTATCAGAGTTCGTATCCAGAATTCAGAGTAGAACTTCATTACAGTTCTTATCTAGAATTTGGAGCCTAAAACAGAATGCTTCATATCAAGGTTTCAAACGATTCCGAGAATATGGAAATGAATCCGAAACTTATACTTAAGAAATATATGAACGAAAATATGATAAGGATAATTTTTCTTACAGAACTGATCTTCCTTATAAAAGCGACATTCTTTATAAAAGAAATTTTCCTTATAAAAGAGATTTTCATTATAAAAAAAAATTTCCTTATAAAAGCAATTTTTCTTATAAAAGCAATTTTCTTTAAAAAAAGGTGTCTGTGATTTTCAAAACAAGAAGGAATGGAAAATTCATAAGGAAAACCTTATTGACTCAACAATGAATACTATCAAACATTTAATTTTCTCCTTATCCCTTCGTTATGTGCATATCAGCTACTTTCCAAAAATATCTGAATAACCTTTCATGGTTACTGGTACAATTAATCGTACACTTTCAAAACATAAGGAAAGATAACAATGTAACAATCCTTAGATGGCTATTTATTCTATAATACCATGAGATTACTTATACAACATTACACTTGATAAACATGTAATCATTCCACTACCTTCTTAAACCATTGACCGAGCTTCAACAATTCTTTCATCTCACATATTATTTGTAGTCTCCTCATCATCATCAACATAAATACTACCCATAGGACCATATTGATTCTCTTCATGAGACTTTCCCTTAGGGTATTGGTTTGCATAATGCCCGTACGTTCCACATTTAAAACATTTAACCGTTGTTGATGTCGTAGAAATACCATTATCCTCGTCCATGGTGTTAACTGAACCTTTTCCTTTGCACTTACTGGCTTTGTGTCCTACTTTTCCACACCCAAAGCATCTTCTAGTTCATTTAAAACATTCTCCCTGATTCCTCTTCCCACATGATTTACATAGGGGAAATTTAACTTTCTTTCCTCTATGATCATCATGAAACTCCATCTTTCTCTTATTAGCCGAGTCAGGAAACATACCAAATTTGAGTTAATTGATCATATTATGAGATTGCTGATTCGGCATAATAATGATTTTTGGACTTCCAAATCCCATTTCATTTGGTTTCTCGGGAAGAATATCATTCCATTGTCCGTCATATCCTCCATTATCATGATTCTCCCTGTTTCCAGCCATTTTCTAAAACCCAAAAAGAATAGTGTGAGAGGAAAAAATCATGCTAGGGAAAACAACATAGTAAAGGGGAAGTACCCTCAATATCTAACATATTAGGTTAAATTCTAAGATCATTACCATAGTTCTAGGACTATATCCTATATGTATACTTATCCTTAGGGACATCCCTAGACATACCTTAGAAATATCTCTAGGGATCTCACTAAAGTTCTCGCATCCTAGTTTCCAAAGGTTGACTAAACCTTTCCTCTGATACCAACTGTAGAGACCCGAAGCCTGACGTACATGGACATTAAATTACTATTGCGGAATACTTAGTACATAACAAAAACATACACACAACGACCGTAATAGTTTAGTGTCTTTGGAAACTTGGAACGTAATCTTCTAATCGTGGTGAAAGATCTTCAACGTCTCCCATAAAGATCTTACCATTTTTGTTCCCTTACCTAAAATCTTTCTTTTAATCCTGGGGGAAAATAAAACATAAAAATGGTGAGCTCAAATGCTCAGTAAGGGTAAACATGGATAAAATAAAACATACCATATACATTTGAACATAAAAACATGTACATAATGTTTAAACATAGAAATCTTGTGCAATGACATAAAACATTGAAGTTCATAAGGAATAGATAATAATGGAACATAAATCACGATGACATAGAATGAGAGTAAAACATGTAATTGTGACATCCATTAATCATATGTAATGATTTCCATATTAGCCAATGCATTGCTGCCAAGACCATCTTAGTGGACAAAGTCCCTTTCTGAATCGAGTTCACTCCTCGTTCCAGTCCTGTAATACTGAACCAGATTAACATATTGTTTCAGCCATGTCTATCTCATTAGATATAAAATCTTTACCCAATGCATTGGAGGGAGATATAGGTCCCACCCATCTCATAATGATATCATTCTTATGTGTTCCACAAAATCATAAATCATACATCATTGCATAACCCATGTAATAAAAATGGGATTCTTAAACAAAATGTCATCATAAAACAATTCATATAAGATAAAGGAATTCATAAAAATAATTCCATCACAACATAATCAAATCAATGTAATAATAGGTATAGAAACAGAACCCTTTATTATCTTAGATGGAAAATAATTTTGATAAAACACTTGAAATCCATTCTTGAGGAAAATATCCTTTCTACATCAAAAACATTTTTTTCCTTTCTTAACATGTCATAAAATTTTAAACTAAAATAAGTTGATTAAAATAAACATGAAAACTTGTAAAGGAAGCTTCTTGAAAATAATGTTTTAAAAATACATTCATGCAGTATAAGTTAAAAAAACATTCTCCTCGTACTTTTGTTGAAAAAGTCAAAAAGTACCTCGTATGAAAAACGACAAAAGATTCATTTCATATATTTTACTAAAAACTCACCGAAGGGTAAAATTGGATATAAAATATTATATAAGGATATAAATATTACATATTGATAAAACATGGATGTGGATGATAAATATTCCCCAGTAAATTCTGAAGTATAAACAATCTCGGATAAAAATTGAGATTGCAAGATTTTCCCTTACCTTAGGTATGATATGCATCGTACCTATCTGAACGTCATGTATAATGATTTAAATAAAGTCATTGACTTATTAAAGAATAATATTCATTGTTATGATATCATATATGGTTCACTTATGACTTTATATTACCCGTTCTTTTGTAAATTCCATGTTAAAGAGTGTTTTGGGTAACATCATTTCATTTGTCATCCGTGTTTTGACTTGTAATTATTCATATGATTACTTAGATCATGATTACTTAATTCCAGAATATATAACATGATATATATATAATATATATTCATAATATACATATATATAATAGATCGATAAATGGAAATAAATACATCGTTCATGGAGACGGTAGGCCGTACGTATGCATGAACGTTGTTTTATTTTCCACATTGAATTGAATGGAATTAATTGGATGACATAAATATATATATAAATAAATCCAGTATCATTATTATGTCATATATTTCATGATTACTTATTATATATACTTTATAATCATTCATGAATGGTTAATCATTGAGAATGAATCTCATCGCGTCGTGGAGACGGTATTCCGTACCTACGCACGAGCGATGATATCATTCCCATGATCGTGGAATTTTATTAGAGTGTATGTACACTATTACAGAATCAATATAACTTTACAATAATCATATATAGTTATTATTTACACCATTATACCCATCCAAGTAAGGTGGTGGAGGAAAATAGATTACACCACAGCGTGGAGACGGTATTCTGTACGTACGCACGCGTGGTGATTTCGTTTTCCATAGGATGGATAGATGGTGAAATATGGTTGTTTCATACTTATAATATCATATAAGTATATTAGTGATACTTATTTTATTACTTAATAATGAAACAACCTAAGAAGAAGAAGTGGAAGAAGAAATAAAGTTGAAAGAATCGGTAACGGACATTACCTCTTCTTTGAAGCGCCTCTTTGAGACCTCCACTTAGGGAACTAAAATTGGTCTTTGAAGAAGACCAGAACCTCTAGGATGTTTATATGGAAGTGGAGAAGAGAATTTGGAAGGGGTTGGACGAGCTTTAAGGCTCAAAGTGGTGTTAGGAAGAGAGGGAGGAGGTTTCTCTTTTATAAGGGAGGAGAGGGGCTCCTTTGGAAAACTAAAAATATTATTTTATTATAAAACCAAATTCGGTTTTAAATATATCCAAATTGATTTATTTAGAAGATAAGGTGGGGATGGGTCTAAATACTCTCATCCAACATAATTTATACAAGTTTGGGTTTCTATTTAAACCTTATAATTTAGATTTAACATTAAGTTAAATAATTTGACTTTTACTGTGTCTTCTTGTGTTTTTACAATATAAGGTTAATAAACTTACTAAAACAAGCCACAAGAACCCCAAGTTGTTTATTATTAATATATATAACCTTATCTAAGTCATTTGGCCGAACCTTATATTTTTAGGAATAAAATAACAATTAATAATATAATATTTGTTTTAAAAACTATTTTATGTCAATTTTGACAATATTTAGTAATTGATTTCTGTGAAACTCATAACAGAATGATTAGTTAGAAAACAATTACTTTAATCAATACTAACATGTCATATTAACCTAGAAAATTATTGGAATTCATAAAAAGTCTCAAATTACATTTATTTGGGTATTTACAACATCAATTATGTCAATATTTCATTAATAAGATAATTACTACATCATCATTGTGTCATAAATAAATTAATTTATTTAAGGTCTAAAAATTACTAATAAAATACAATTATGAATAAAAGCTTTTTATATTTCTAATGAATATTTATAGTCTAATTTATCTTATGTATAACCCTATATAAAAAATGATTTAGTTATTAAAATTTGATTTTAACTATTTTAACCCTTCTTTAAATAAATTAATAATAAATGTCCTAATCTAATCCAAGTGGGAATAAATGGTCATATTGTATTCCTAAGGTTGTTGCTAGCTGAATTACACTTATCCAATAGAATTAGGACATGTTTGAGGGTAATAATAATATCATATTACCCTTAATTACCCTATTTACTTTTAACCGTGGTAAAAAAAAGTAAAAAGTTATTATTCACCAAAAATTATTTTCATCTCATTGAACCACATTTTAGTCCTTGATATTAACCATGTCTCTTGTATTTTCGAAATTCCACTCACAGAAGTTGTAAAATTAAGTTTTATGAAAAATTCAGTTTTTTTAACTACCACTTAGTGGTTTCACTATTCATCAAAAAAATGAAAGTTTCCAGAAAAATACCAAAAATTAGGAATAAGCAATATTTGATATTATGAATTAAAAATGATGTCTATTTTACCAAATTCAAAACATATCAATTTCATTAATTAATTTAAAAATTAATTCCGGTCGTCAAAACAAATAGCATGTTCTTAAGAGATAATAACTATCAAAAGATTGGCACTTGTTTATGTCTGGTTTAAATGTGAAATTACATCCAATGACCAACATTGTATTAAATTGTAAAAATATATTCAAAATATACTTTAAAACCACTCAAATTAATAATTTATCACTATTAATTATTTCGATTAAAAATTTTGTTTTTAATTAAAATTTAGTAATTTTCACTATTCATCAGAATATGAAAGTTATCCGAAAAGTACCAAAATTTCACCCTAAGCTAATTTTGATATTCCTAATCCAAAAATGAAGTCCATTTTGAAAGATAAAATTTATAAAATTCCAAAAAGTGGGTATTACTATTCATAACAGCTAGTTCATAATAATATTATAATAATATCTCGTTTAGTGAAACTCGATATTTCATACTACACACGCTATCGAGGAAGGTCGTGATTGCGTGTATTGCAAGTCATGTCAGGGATGCGTGTTGTGCAAGATCCTTTTGGTGTAGTGGACAACACAAGACATTAATGAAATTAAAAAGAATATTTTTCATAAAATCTCGGGGTGTTACAGTTTTAATGGTTAATGGTCATACATAAGAATTTTAGTGTGAATTTCTTATATGTTTTCCCTTTCATGCTACTATATATGGGGTATTTATCACTATGATTATAAGGTTGATGGTTGATTGATGTGGTTAGGATCATGTGGTGTGGTAATTAATATAGTAGTGAGGGATGAATTATTGTGTGGTTATGATAGCAATGATATGGCTATTTAGGTAGAAAATAAGTGGTTTTATGGATTTTATAATGTGTTTGGTTGTGTATTATGTCAAGAAAATTTAGTTTTTATTGCGTGGTGTTACAGTTTCCTTTCCGCGTGGAATATGTTTGGAATAAATGAAAATAGTAATGGGTGATGGATTGGAAATGATAAATGATGGTTTGTTAAAACATTATTGATAATGATTTGAATAATAATGATTAATAATTGTTTTAAGATAGAATAAATTTTATTAATGATTAATTAATGGATTCTAGTGGGTAGTGATTTAATGATTGGTTTTACATTAAAATGGTTAACAATTGAAATGCATTTGGTAATAAAAATACATGAAATTATAATGTAAAATTAAATGAGAAGTTGGTAATGTTGATATGAATTCTTATGTGATTTTTGAGGATTATTTGTGGCATTATAATGGATGTGGTTATAACAGGGTGGTAGTAACAAGACAATGGTTGACGAGAGTGTTTGTAGTGTTAGTTTGGTGTAAACCCTTAGGAAATATTTATGTGTGACTATATACTTATTATATTTTTATATTATATCTTACACACCACCACTTGAGTCGAGTAACCTGATTGAAATCCATATGGGTACTTTGGTTCTGAGTGTTTTTCTCAATATCTAGGTTATAGAGGGAACACATATAGAACCACTCCCTATTCCCTTCTCCCCCTTCACACTTATTATGAGTGGTAATGGATCACAGTGGGTGTATATATACGACCTTTATTGATTTTAGGTTTTGGTGTATATATATTATTTTTGACATGATTATGTGTATTTGGTGTGGATACATAGTGGAGGTGTGCATTGTAGGAGGAGAGTATGATGTTTATGTCCATCATGTTCATGATATCATACTGTGATTAGGATGTGATGTGTGGTTGTGATATTGATATGGATTTTTATGTGTTTAAGACATGTGTATGTGTGGATATATGGTTATGAGATTATATAGAAGGGTTTGAAGCATAATAAATATTCCCTTAGTGTGTGAGAATGACCATATTAGTGGGGAAATGAATGTGGGGTAATTTATTAATATATATTTTATTGATATTACACTTAAGATGGAGTGTGGAATTAGACACTCATGAGGATTTAATGGGATGATAGGTCAATAATATTTGTTTAAATTTTCATATGGAATAACATGGGAGACTATCTATGACACAAGTTATTATCCCCCATGTGATTTAACGTAAGTAACTTGAGCATACCAAAAATATTAGGCATGATGATATTCAATGTAGGGTAGAGACCTAGGAGTGGTAGATGTATCATTCTTGATTATTCTTGTGTTTGGATTGGGGTGATTTGAGGAGCCTATAATGAATCTAAAGTAATTCTATTTAATGAATTCCATATTTTAAATATTATGAGAATCCTTTCTTTACTTATAGATCTGGAAATTGGTTTTCATCCATATGTATTTTAGGTTGGTGAGGTATAAAATGATGGACTAGTTTACCATAGAAGGGTTGACCCGATAGAGGAGGATGAGCCATAGAGGATGATGCGGTGTGAGTTTTACCATCTATGAAACAAGTTATTATCCCTGAGAACCCCTTTGTGTTTGGAAACTACGTTGATTTTGATGGGGGTCTATCCTAGTTCAGTTGATTTCTAAATAATTATCGGAAATGGTTAGGCTCTATTAATCCCTATTTTTATAAGTAATTGGTTCTCTTCTACTGTATTTGGAAGTCTTGTTTTGTGTATTAAAACCATAAATACTAATATTTGAGATTCAAATGGGATGGAGATGAATAAAGATTGGATGGATGCTAATCATTTGACAATAGAGTATGAGAACGGAGTGATAGAGTTAATCAAGTTTGCAAAGGATCATGCATTGGATCCTTCTAAAATCCATTGTTCGTGTTTACATTGTTTTTATTGTAGACTACTTACTCCAGAGAAGTTCGGAGAACATTTGAAATGTCACGAAATAGATCGAAGTTATAAATGTTGGAATAAACACAGATAAAAAGCGAATATAGCTACTGGATGGGATAAAACTACGTTTTATGGATCATCAAATATGAATACAAACATTGATATTGAAGAAGACCATATGGCGGATGTGATTACAAATTTCAATGATGATGAAGATCGTATTTTGGAAATGACAACGACAATTGAAGATGGACTCCTTGATTTCCCAAAATTGTTTGAGAAGTTAAAGAGTTGTGAAAAGATTCCATTGTATTCTAGTTGCACTAAATATGCATCATTTTCAGCTTTTCTAAAGTTTTATAAATTGAAAGCAGGCAATGGATGGAGTGATGTCGGCTTTATGGAACTACTTGCTCTCTTGAATTACATGCTCCTGAAGATAATGATCTCCCATTCCGGACATATGAATCTAAAGAAATGCTACGATCAATGGGTATGATTTCTGAAAGAATACATGATTTCCTAAAAGACTGTATATTGTTTCTCAAGGAGAACAAATCACATGGATAATGCACAAAGTATGGTGCTTCTCGATACAAGAAAGATGAATCCAATGCTACAAAAGTTGTATGGTACATTCCAATCATTCCAAGGTTTAGGTGTCTATATAGAGGTGATGAAATTACAAGACAATTGTCATGACATATAGATAAAATAAATAAATATGAAAAATTATGTCATCCGGCCAACTCTCCTCAATGGAAAAAAATTTATCATGAGTATCCTGAATTTGGAAAATATCCGAGAAACCTTCATCCTGTATTATCTACAGATGGATTGAATCCTTTTGGTTTTCAATGAGCACTCATAATTCATGGCCTGTTATGTCGATAAATTATAACTTTCCACTCAGGTTATACATGAAGCATAAATTGATCATGTTATCTATGCATATATCAGGACCAAAATAACCAGGTAATGATATTGATGTTTATTTAGCTCTTTAATATTGGATTCAAAGTTATTGTGCGATTCAGGTGTTATGTTGTATGATTATTATAAAAGTTAATACTTCACGTTGAGAGAGATGTTGTATGGGACAATAAATGATTTCCTTGGTTATAGAAATTAGTCAGGATATAACATTAATGGAACTCAAGTGTGTCCTATGTGAGAAGAAGATACAGAATCAATTAGGTTGAATGATTCATCGAAATATGTGTTTCTATGACATCGTACATTTCTACCTCATCGGCATCAGTACAGGTTTTGGATGACATCACTCAATGGAAGTTAAGAACAATGCACAACACCATCTCCACTAACATGTGATCAACTATTTGAGAAATTAAAATATGTGGACACTCTTTTTGGTAATCCATTTTCGAAAAACCTTATGAAAATCAGTTAGAAAAATAGATCGGTTTTTTTTTTAATTACAATACTGGAATTGTATGTACGTTAGACATTTTCTTGATGTGATTCATGTGGAAAAATGTATGATATAGTTTTATTAGAACATTGCTAAATGCCCCTAGACAAACAAAGGAAGGAATTAAGGCATGGTTGTACATGGTTGACATTGGAATATGAGAAGAGTTGGCTCTTGTGAAGGGTGAAAATAGAATGTTTCTTCCTCCAGGTGCATATACTCTTTCTAGGAAGGAGAGATATCAGTTTTACAACTTCTTCAATGATGTAAAGGTTTCAGAGGGGTATTCATCAAATATTAAGAACATTGTGTCCATGAATGATTTGAAGTTAAATGGTTTGAAATCACATGAATTCCATATTTTGATGGAAGATCTAATCTCTATAGCTTTAAGATGCATTTTTTCCAAGAATTTTCATCATACATTAACCAAACACTGTTTCTTTCTCAAAGCTATATGTAGAAAATTTTAGACCCAGTAAAATTTCCAGCCGTGGAAAAAAAAATTCATCATATTATGTGAATTATAAATGTTCTTCCCACCAACATTCTTTGATATGATGGTTCATTTGATGATTCACTTGGTGATATAGATTCAAATTTTTTGTCGTGTGCACTATAGATGGATGTACCCCATTGAACAGTATATGAATATTTTTAATTGGTATGTCAAAAATTGAAGTTGACCAGAGGGTTGTATAGTGAAGCGATATATTATTGAAGAAGGAATTAAATTTTTTACCGAATACCTATCTGATGTGAAAAGCATTGGTCTCCTAAAACCTCATCACACTAGATGCATTGAGGGTGAGGGAATTTATGGAAGAGATGTTGTGACAGTCAGTATTACAGATCGGGAGCAGGCACACATTTTTGTTTTTCATAACAGTTGGGAGGTTGCTCCATATTTTGAAACTCACAATGAAATTCATAGGCAGTTGAATCCATCAAGGGATGAAAAATGGTTATCAAATACAAATAATCACCAGTTTATAGGATGGTTTCAAGACTATATTTTTATGGAGTTGGATAAAAATCCGAATTCAATTTTATAACGACTTCGATGGTTAGTCGCCGGACCAAGTGTGTATGTATTATCCTATAATGGATATGTAATTAATGGTTATACCTTTTATACAGATGAACATGATGAAGATAGTACCATGAAAAATATTGGAGTTACACTAGTGGCTGAAGCGATGCATGTTTCTAGTAGTAAGGAATGAAATCCAATTTATGAAAATATGTCATACTTTGGCATTATCAAACAAATATGAGAGTTGGATTATATGACATTCCAATTGCCGATTTTTCAATGAAAACGTGTTTATAACAACAGTATTGTTAAAATAGATGAATGAGGATTTATGAAAGTTGATTTTAGTAAAGAATGGTACAAAGATGAATAGTTTATAATGGTATCACAAGCGGTACATGTTTTTTATGTTCTAGATCTTGAAAATATAAAGTGGTCGATTGTTCTATTATTGTCCAAAACCAATTAAGGGTATGATGAAAATTCAGTTGAGGATGATCTTTTCTATGGTACGTCGTAATCATTTCGCATCGGTCCCAATGTAGATGATGTTTTGTATGTTAGAGGAGCCCACAATGAAGGTATTTGGATAATTGATAGAGGTATCAAATCTCTTCATCCTTTGAAAAAAAGAAAGAGAGTTCAATAAATAGGTTATATTTTGTTTGTTATATAGATCTTGTTATCTCATGGTATAATCATATCATTACTGAATTTATGTAATCTAAATTAACTGTTCAACAACTTTTGCAGATAATGACTTGTACATGTTCTGGTTCTTCTAACCTTGAGGCAGAACTAGTCTCTCAAGCTACTGCTACTGCGGCTACTACTGCTCCTGCTGCGGCTGCTCACAGTGTAGAGCAACAACAAGTTTCTGAACATGTTGCATCTTCTAGTGTTGAGGTCCAACAACCATCAGAAAATGACGTTTCTAAAATTTCATATGAACATATATATGATGTTGATATTGATGAAATGGTCTGTAATGAAGGACATACATCATAGAAAACATAGGTGCGTCGTAGTTTGATGGTGTTAGCCAATGTTTTAAAGGCGAAAAGAAAAGGCCTTAAATTTGATGTGGAATGAAATGCACAAGGCCAACATCTGAATCCCAATAAGTCTAGGTTTAGTAGTTACATTGGAGTTGTCACTTGGAAATGTGTGTCGATTGACATAGATTCATGGAACCATGTTGTTTTCGGTCTAAAGGATGTGATACAAGAAGAAATTAAAGTAAAATTATGATATTATTTCGTTAATTTACTAGAAAATAAAATAATGAAACAATGTCTTACTCTTATCAATATCTTGAAGAGTATATTTACAGTAGAAGATTCACACAGGGATTATGTACTAAGGCTTTCATGAAGGATTCATCAAGGTTTTCACACTATTTTAACAAAACGTCACCTGAAAGATTCAAAAGGTAAAATAAACCCGCACCCACCCATTGTCTATGCTCACCTGATATCCCAAGAAGCATGGGATGCATTAATTGGCTGTCGTGGGGATGAAAAGTTTTAGGTACATTGTGGGAGATAATAGGTTGTTTGACGATATCTGTATTCATCACTTTGATTTTCAATATTTCTTTTACGAAACAACAACTTTGTACTAAAAATAAGGAACGTGCATCAAAACCATCATACCCGTATCATAAAGCAAGGATGGGGTACAGTTCATTAGAAAAGAAAATTGTATGTATTTTAAATTTACAATAAAATTATTAGGTGAAAATAAACATCATAATTATGTTTCAATATTTATATGTAGATTCATGTGTCAAAAACCAAAGACACTTCCATCCCACGTCATGTGCTATTGAAGGAGGCATGTGTGAATAAGGAAGGGAAGATAGAATATTAGAACACACAAAAATTGTGGGAAATATGTGTGAGTATGACACGATGATAAAAATATTTGTTTTAAATTTCTATTTTATAAAAATAATTATTTATTTTCCTATATTCGACAGTCACAGGAATCAGTTACTCCTGTAGTAGAAGTAGACATATTATCTGCGTTTTTTGAAGAAGACAGAACAATACGGTCATGTCAGAGGTGCGGGGTTTGGGGTGACACCCTGAGTATATTTTGAGAAGAAAAGGATAAAAAAGATGAAAAATTGAAACAAATGAGAAAAAGACTAGCAACTCTTGAAGAACGATTTCAATGGCAAGGAGATTTTCTAGAAACATTTATTGGAGGGAAGCAAGGAGAAGACACAACTCAGGAACAACCATCAAGTAAAGACCCTAACCCACCGCCCACCAGCTTTGAGGTAAGTCATTCCCCTCAAAGAGTTTTCTTAGCCGTGGTAATAAATACTCTAATAATTGTTCCCATGACATGTGAATCTAACAAACACTAATACTTTTCTTTTACTAATCTTCTATAGGTTGATAATGATTATGATCTTTATCTCTCAACACCCACCTATTGCCTTGTATAAAGGGCTACACTGTTCAACATCCCAGATGACAAGCTGCATAATAGACCACTTCCAAAAGATGATCTGAAAGTGATGATTATTGTAGCTCATGAGAAAAATGAAGAGCTACCTATTCCACTTGATGCCGATGATATTCATACATTCGAAAAGGTTATTTGGACAATCATTGCATGGCCTTCACAACTTGTAAGAGTACATTCTGACAAAGAGGTATTTATTTCCTTTTTTTCAATATAAAAATTTAACAATTAATGAAAAAAGGTACTGAACCAATGAAAGTTATTGTAGACGGATAAAGGGAAGGGGGTGACAAAGGTCGGCTAAAAACCATTTAAAGGATCAACCAACTGATCCCAAGGAGATAATGAAAGAATAACACCACTTGATCTCTATCCACAATTACATGGATTTAATACTCATGTGGATACGAAGCTAATAGGTGGTAGTAGTCATATAGTGGTTTTCTAAAAGAATATATACAAAGAGTAAAATAAATATTTTGTTGCTAGTGAAAATTTAAATGAGATCCTTGTAAATGGTTGGCTAGGAATTACAGTTTTAAATACATATATGAGGTATGTTTTTCTGAATTGATTTTCTAAAAGTTGATCTAATGTGAAAAATATGACTAAATGCATTTTATATTGTTGACAGACATATATATAAAAAACAGTTGAAGGAATTTTTCCATGAGCCAAAATTCGGACTCGTTAGTCCGCATACCACATCAACACATCTAGTGAAATTGGAGCCATCAAAAAAGAATGAAACAGTGAACGGATTGCTGAAAACATTTGAAAGAAAGATTATACATGACAGACTCTTCCTAATACAAACCATGTAGGGGTAAAAAACAATGATTAAAGTATATCAATTATATTTTCACTTCTTTTATTACTTATTCCTTTTTGTGTTTTTAGGAAACATTGGATACTAATTTCGGTGAACTTGGATACCTTAATGATTTATTTTCTAGATTCATAGAAAGGATATCCATCCAACCGACCACACAAGATAGAGTTTTTGAATCTATAAGACACTACATCGTACGTTTTAGGTCTAAACATTGTGTAATATAATTTATATTGTCTTTTATTGAGGATTTTGTTATGACAGGGATGTGTATCATTATCATCTAAAAAAATGATTGAGGATAGGGCTAAGAATAAGGAGGCGAGCAAGTACTACGTCTGGTAAAATATCAGATTTTATATAATAAAATTTCACTATCCAAACACATCTCAACACTAGTTACTTATTCTCCTAATGATCAATTTTTCTACAGTGTCCAAAACAAATAAACGATAATGATTGCAGTTATTATTTTTGTAAATTTATGGAAGAGATCGTTTTTCATCAACAAACTAGCATCCCTAAATAGGTATTTTAAAAAAACTATTATTTCATTTAATTTATTTATTAATTTATTATTTTTATATTTTTCAATACTACTCCAACTAGTGAAAGCCTAATACTCACAAGATGATATATATTTGTTCAGAAATGAGTGGGCTGAATACCTGATGGCATATCGTACACAAATAGCATGAAGATCTGACTTAGGGATGTGTTCAATTGAAGTTATTTTTGAGAGGGGTTAAGGGGATCAAAATATGAAACATTTTTGTATGTAAATGTTCATAGGAAAATTGAAATTGTTATTAAATAAAACATCCTTTATCTAGTGAGTCATTTTCCCATTTTACATATGATATGAACCATCAACATGCAAGAATGATGTACCACTCAATGTGTTTCTCTTTTGTTTAAAATGGACAGAATTTTAAGTGAAAACAACAACTGATATATGGAAATTGGACCAAACATGTTCAGATTGTGTTGCTCATTTAGTAGAACGATCCATGGGTGCATTGGTGACATGTAAGAGTCAACCCCGCCTCAATCTAAGGCACGGTGTAGCCAGTATCACTCATAGTGTCTGTCTTTTTTTTTTAAATGGACAGAATTTTAAGTGAAAACAACAACTGACCTATGGAAATCCAACCAAACCCATTCGGATTGTGTTAATACTTTAGGAGAATGATCCATGGGCCTTTTATGATGTGTACGAGTTAACCCCGCCTCAATCGGAGTCATGGTGTGGCTGGTATCACTCAAAGGGTCTCTCTTTTGTTTAAAATGGACAAAATTTTAAGTGAAAAGAACTACTGACATACGCAAATCTGACCAAATGCATTCGGATTGTGTTGATCCTTTAAGAGAAATATCCATGGGTTATTTTTGACATGCACGAGTCATCCCCACCTCAATACATGGAACGGTGTGGACAGTATCACTTAAAGTGTCTCTCTTTTGTTTAAAATGGACAGAATATTAAGTGAAAACAAAACTAACATAAGTAAATCTTACGAAACACATTCATATAGTGTTTATACATCAGGAGAATGATCTATGGGTGCGTTGGTGATGTGTATGAGTCAACCCCGCCTCAATTCAAGGCATGGTGTGGCCAGTATCACCCAAAGTGTCTGTCTTTTGTTTAAAATGGACACAATTTTAAGTAAAAACAACAACTATCCTACAGAAATCCAACCAAACACATTAGTATTGTCTTGATCCTTTAGGATAATGATCCATGGGTCCTTTGTTATGTGTACGATTCAGCCCTTCCTCAATACGAGGCACGGTGTGGCCGATATCACTCAAAGGGTCTCTCTTTTAATTAAAATGGACATAATTTTAAGTGAAAACAACAACTGACGTATGAAAATCAGAACAAACGCATTTGGATTATGTTTATCCTTTATTATAATGATTCATGCATCCATTGTTAAGTGTAAAATTCAACCCTTCTTCAATCTGAGGAACAGTGTGGCCGGTATCACTCACAGTGTCTGTCTTTTGTTCAAAATGGACACAATTTTAAGTGAAAAAAACAACTAATGTATGCAAATCTGATGAAATGTATCCAGATTGTGTTGATACTTTAGTACAATGATCCATGTTTTCATTGGTAACGTGTATGAGTGAACCCTAACTCAATACGAGGCATGGTGTGGCCGGTATCACTCAAAGTGTATGTATTCTATTTAAAATGGACACAATTTTAAGTGAAAAAAACAACTGGCCTATGAAAACCTGACCAAACGATTTCTGATTGTGTTTATCCTTTAGTAGAACTATCCATGGGTGTGTTTGTGATGTGTATGAGACAACCACAACCCAATCTGAGGCACGGTGTGGCTGATATCACTCAAAGTGTCTGTCTTTTGTTTAAAATGGACACAATTTTAAGTGAAAACAACACCCCGTCTATGTAAATCTAACCAAACGCATTTGGATTGTGTTTATCCTTAAGGATAATGATCAATCAGTCCTTTATGACGAGTATGACTCAATCGTGCCTCAATCTGAAGCATAGTGTGGCTAATATCACTCAAAGGGTATCTCTTTTGTTTAAAATGGGCAGAATTTTAATTGAAAACAACCACTGACATACGAGAATTGAATCAAACACATTTGTATTGTTATTATCCTTTAGTAGAAAGAACCATTCGTCCTTTGTGACATGTAAAAGTCAACCCCTCCTCAATCTGAGGCACGGTGCGGCTGGTATCACTCAAAGTGTCACTCTTTTGTTTAAAATGGACAAAATTTAAAGAGAAAACAAAACTGCCATATGAAAATCTGACCAAAAACATATGGATTGTGTTAATACATTATGAGAACAAACAATGGGTCTGTTGGTTATGTGTACGATTCAACCTCGCCTCAATCCGAGGCATAGTGTGACCGGTATCACTCAAATTATCTGTATTTTGTTTAAAATGGACACAATTTTAAGTGAAAACAACAACTAACATACGAAAATTTGACCAAACACATTAGGATCGGGTTGATCCTTTAGGATAATTATCCATGGGTCGTTTTTGATGTCTAAGAGTCACCACTTCCTCAATACGAGGAACGGTGAGGCCGGGATCACTCCAAGGGTCTCTTTTTTGTTTAAAATGGACAGAATTTGAAGTGAAAAGAACAACTGACGTACGAAAATATGACCTAACGCATTATGATTGTGTTGATCATTTAGTATAAATATCCATGTATCCTTTGAGACATGTACTACTCAGCCCTGTCTTAATTCGAAGCACGATGTGGTCGGTATCACTCAAAGTGTCTGTCTTTTGTTTAAAATGGACACAATATTAAGAGAAAACAAAAACCAATATACGCAAATCTAACCAAACACATTCAGATTGTGTTGATCCTTTAAGAGAACAATCCATGGCTACGTTTGTGATGTGTACAAGTCAACATTGACTCAATCCGAGGCACGGTGTGGATGGTATCACTCAAAGTGTCTTTTGTTTAAAATGGACACAATTTTAATTGAAAACAACAACTAACCTATGGAAATCTGATCAAACACATTTAGATTGTGTTGATATTTTAATATAATTATCCATGGGTATTTTTGCGACATGTACGAGTCAAATTTTCCTCAATCCGAGGCACGGTGTGGCTGATATCTGTCAATGTGTCTCTCTTTTGTTCAAAATTGACAGAATTTTAAGTGAAAACAACAACTGACCTATGAAAATCTGACTATACACATTTGGATTCTGTTGATCCTGTAGGAGAATGATCCATGGGTCCTTTGAGACGTGTATGAGTCAATCCCGTCTCAATTTATGGAACGTTGTGGCCGGTATCACTCAAAGGGTCTCTCTATTGTTTAAAATGGACATAATTTTATGTGAAAACAACAACTGACGTACTCCAATCCTACCAAACGCATTCAGATTTTTTTTGATCCTTTAGGAGAACGATCCATGGATGGACCCCAACCCCCTGGATGGCCCCAAAACTCAGGATTCCCCCAACCCCTAGACACCACCCTACCCCCTGGACACCTCCCCCACCCCCTAGACACCCCCACCCCCATGGACAGCCACCCCCATGGACAGCCACCCCCACCCCTTGGACACCACCCAACCCTCCTTGGACAGCCCCACCAACCCCATGAACCCCCCTCCTACCCCCTAGACACCCCCACCCCTCTGGATACCCCCACCCCCTGGAAAGCCCCCCAACCCCCTAAACACCCCCACCCCTGGACACGCCCATGGACAGCCCCCCTAGATACCCCCACCCCCTAGAAAACCACCAACCCTTTGGACGACACCCCTTCCCATCCTAGACACCACCCCACCACCTGGACACCCCCAACCATGGACGGCCACCCCCTCCATCTCGAACACCACCCCACCCCCTTGGACAGCCCTACCAACCCCATGTACCGTCCCCACCCCTCGGACACCCCCACCCCCTAGAAAGTCCCCCCCCCCCTCGACACCCTGAACACCAGCCCACCCCCATGGACACACCATAGATATCCCCCCCACCTGGACCCCCCCTCATTGGACACCACCCCACCCCTTGGATAGCCCCCCAACCTCCTACAATGCCCCAAACCACTAGAAACCCCCACCCCCTAGACACCCCGATCCCCCTAGACAACCCCATTCCATCCTCTTGGACACCACCCCACCCCCTTTGGACAGCCCCACCAACCCCCTGAACCACCCCCACCCCCCAAACACCCCCACATGTTGGAAAGCCCCCCCAAAAACCCTGGACACTATCCCACCCCCTGGACACCCCATAAACACCCCCCCTCCTTGGACACCACCCACCTCCCTTCGATAACCCCCCAACCTCATGGACCGCCCCTACGCCATGGACTCCCCCACGCCACCTGGACACCCCTTTCCCCCTGGACACCCCCATACCACCCTCCTAGACACCACCCCACCCTCCATTGATAGCCCCACTAACCCCCTGGACCTCCCCCCCCCCCCCCGGACACCCCCACCCCAGGAATTCCCCCCAACACCTTTGACACTAGCCCACCCCCCTGGACACCCCAATGGATAGCCCCCCCCCCCCCCCCTCACTTGGACACCCCCCTCCTAGACTCCACCCCACCACCTAGACACCCCCTGGACACCCCACCATCCTTGGACAGCCCCCAACCTCCTAGACCCCCCCCCCCCCCCTCGGAAACCCCTATCCCCCCAGACACCCCCATCCCCCCAGACACTCCTACCCCCCTTGCACAACCACACAAAATCCCGGAACAGCCCCCCAACCCCCTTAATTATGAATTGAATTATTTATGTATTTAATTAACTTATGAATTATGTGTTAATGGTGTGTCGATATACATGGTGTAATTTCGTTATGATTTATGTGTTATGTTTTTATGGGTATACTTACTTGTTGAGATGCTGAATTTTCTGCAAGTGTTGTTTCGGTGTGCTGATGGAGAATTTTTTGTTGCAGGAGACATGGAATTTATCTGCACTTTTTTAGCGCTGATAAAGGAAGCATTTATCAGTGCTAAAAAAGCGCCAATATGATACACATTTATCAGTGCTAAAAGAGCATAGATAAAAACACATTTATAAGCACTTTTTAGCATTGATAAAGGGGTCATTTTCTAGTGTCTTTGTAGCACTGATAAAGTATCCCTTTATCAGCACATTTTTAGCGCAGATAATGGTTTCCTTTATCAGCCCTTATTTATCATTGATAAAGGGGACCTCCTATCAGCGCTAAGCTATACAACTCTTTTTTAGCACTGCTAAAACCTATTTTGGACACTGATAAAGCCCGTTTTGGTAGTAGTGGGACTGATATTAGCCATAATGTGTAGAGTCCCTTTCATAAATGAGGTGGACAGATTTTTATCCTTGATGGACCCCTAAATGAGGTGATCCAAATTAAGAGCTCTTGTATAGATCATTATATATAAGAGATGTGCATTGTTTCCACCCTATGGTTAAGAATAATATGTGGAAAAGGTGTGACAACATATCTCACTAAAATGAGAATCATTCCACAAATAGTGCCTGAGGAAGAAAATTCATGCAGCTAAGACATTATCCATGTAGTTTGACATCTTTTGGTAAGGATCAAGTTGACTTGATTTGATTGTGTCTATACCAAGGTATATGACCTGGGTGTCACTATGTATATTTTTGGAGTAAGAATCAAGACCCACGTTGTTATCAAGGAATATTACACATATAGCTTGAATTAAGTTTTCTATAATGGGGATTTGTTTTAAATAAGGTCTCACACATGGTGTGAGAAATTATATTGGATCTTCTTATATAGATCCGACTCATAAATAGGAGAGTGGGGGAGTTTTGTATTTTATATTGTGGCTTTGTCCATGACTATAGATCTAAATTTTACTACGTATCTCATTGGGATAGGAATCACTACATATGTAGTCCTTTAATAACCATGTAGTTTAAAGGCGTAAAGTAAATACATATAGTGTGGATTTTAATGTCCTGATACTAGGTTCATGATAACCCCAATATAAAAATATATTCCATAATCATGTAGTTAGTTTCTTTTATAAACCCCTAAGAACATTTTATCAATGCTAGGTGTGATAAACATGGAGTAAAAATGGTTTCAACCACCACACAATATCAAAGACAACATGAAGATGTGGAATTTTTTTAATTGTAGTGACTGGACTCGGATGTGAGATCTGTGACTCACTACGTATCTCATTAGAATGAGAATCAAGCCGTACAGTGTACTAAAAGCCCATGATGTTTAACTTCATGCATTGTGGATGAATATGACTCGATTTAAAATAGGGGAAATTTTGTTTCTAGGCCTAAGAATGGAAATCTAGGCATCACAACATATCTTAGGATGGAAGGAATCATGCCACACATATTTCTTGGAAAGAATGTGTAGTTTATTGTCATACAATGAAAAATTTATCTGTATAGTTTAACATCATGAGGTAAGAACGTGGGTCAACTAAGATGGAATAGAATATTTTAAATTGACCAAGGGATGGGACCTAGTCATCACTACCTATATTGTTCCGTTAATAATAATGTCACATGTAGTTATTAAAATTTGTTCCCCACATCACTCTAGTTTTGAAATAAGTAAAAAAAGGAATTTTATATTTTATATAATGATCGCTAGACCTAATACACAATGTCTTGAAACCACTATATAACTCATTAAAATGAGTAAAATGACACACTATGTTCGTGAATAAATGTGTGCTAGGGTACCGACACCAAATATTTTGATCCTTTCATACTCAAATCATAATCTTGGAATATTTACATAAAGAAACAACAATGTAAACCATATAATTTCATGTCAGGTGGAAAATACATTTTTCTATAGTTTAAAAGTACATGACTAATAAATTTATCTATTTAGTTTAATTTCTTAAATGTTGGACTATACAATTCAGTGTAGTTTAATTTCACAATGTTAGGAAGATTGTATTTCCATTTAAGGTAATGCAACAATGAATAATTATATAGTTTGACATCCTTTACTTGAGATGAATTTCATGTGATTATATGAAATATTTATTCAGAAACATCACATTGGTTAGGGTTATAATGAGATATAAATCTATTGAGATTATTTAAAAAGATCCATTAGAGTTGAACATATATATGGTGTAAGGTTCGTCCCAATTTAGCTCATGTTTGGAAGGCTTCTTTGTTGGCATCATCTGAGTCCTAAGGCCGTGTACCATTTCTCTAAGGGGAATGAATAAAGGTGGACCATCTTATTAAAATCTCATGCTATCCTATTTTGATAAATATTCATGTGATCTTGGGTATGAAATAATTTCTCATACTGTCTATCCAATTTATCCAGTAATTTTTGGGATTTCTCATCCATGGATAGTCTGACACATATGGAAATAAAAAATGATGGAAATTAATCCTTAATGGGAAGGAATTATTTTTTATGTATAATAGTGAATATGGGGAAACCCATGTATAGGTATGGGGTTTAGTCTGGTAATCCCATAGAGCATGAAATATTTTTTCATGACATGAATTATTTTCATTACCCATCATCTTCTGGAGTATGATTGACATGGTCTTATTGAAGCCATGTATCTGTCCGTTAGAGAATTCATGAAATTTTAATGAATGGTTGGATTTTATATTATACTAATAGTAAAACATATCTACCGTAGAATAACAGAAATTGGTTCTATGTTTCACAAGTAATGTATGGGAACACTACTTCTGTTAATCTTGTTGGTTTTCATGAAGCTGATAATTCTTTTGGCCTGGAATTCATTGAGGTGTATTTTCTCAATATATTTGGAGAAGATGTAGATAGTAGTTAATATTTAGTTGAAATATTGGGACATAGATAAAGGGTATGGTCCCAAAACATCCATTTCATATATGGCAAATATCCAGGACTATTTTTTATGTTGAATGTTTTTGGGGTGATGGACGAAGTTGGCATAAACAAGGAATGAATGAAATTTCATGATGAATTCTATGAAATATGGTGTCATCAAAGTCCATGATTATCCAAAACATTGAGTTTGGTCAGAAATCCAACACCCTGATAGATTGGTACCCTATTCTCTCATGTGTAATTATTTTATAATTTTCATATTATCTTCTCCATTAAAAATAAATAAATAAGGACTCCATCAAATCCTTATTTGTAGAGGAATATTGGGAGATTTTGGCCAACATAGACAGTGGAGTTGACTGCTAACCTCTAGATATTATATTTATTTGTTATCAATCATATAATTACTCCATTATATAGTTGTTCTTGGATGTGGATCATCCTTCTAGTGGTAGGACCATATAGTTCATCGATAGGGAAGATTCCATTGATCTCTTTTGTTCGGACCTGAACCAAAGGTGAAGCCATTCCGTGATTGGAAATGTTGATGACTTTTTTCCCTAGTTTGACCTACCAGAAATGTAGCTTCATTATACAATGAATTTTCTTGGAAATTCTAGGATCACGATACGTGTTTCATTGTTGGTTTCAAGGGTAATTCTTCCATTGACCCTCAAATATAGTCACGTAAGAGGATTTTACCTTCTTTTCCAATGGCTTAATACTCATTGATCTATTTGATTACCATATCTAAAAGACCTTTCACCTCTAGATGGTCTATTATTATTTGGAGCACTATTTCCAGGACTATAATGAGGGATTAATATTCCATCTCATTATTTTTACAACCTTCTGATTGCATGAAATATTAAGGTTGAACTTCCTTTGATGGGAAATAAGCATGATCCCTAAGATAACTTTATTGAGATTATGGTCATCCATTATATTCCCTTTTAAGAACCTTTATACGCAATAAAAATACATATCCCATGTTTAACGTCCATTTTCAATAGAATATATCTATTTACCCAATGCATTGGAGCGCTGTAAGGGCACACCCTTCTTAAACATTTCATTTCATGCATAAGTGTGCCACATGGATCAAAAAACATGGATTCATAAACATAAAAATTTATTCCACGATAAAGGAATGTGGAACTGATACATGAAACTTTATAATCAATAATTAGATATGCATAAAGGTGAATACCATTGATAGATAAATGTGCATGATATTCACTACATAATGACATTGGCTGGGAAAATCGGTGCAATTTCGGCAGCGTAACGTCGTGACGTAAGAGTCCATAAAAATGGTTGATGAGAGAGAGAGGGGTGTCTCGTAATATTTACATGACATGGACAGTAATGGGGTCATATAGATACATGTCCCTACAATTTTCATGAAATTTAGATTCATGATAGAAAAGAATTTCTTGAATGTAAATTGGGAGAGGGAAATTCCTTTCGAAATTTTGGCATAGTAACGGGTGTACATAGGAGGAATTTAATGAGAGATAAAGGGGTCTCCCATCATTCAAACATACAGAGGGATTTGTGGGGAGGTTCAAAACCATACCCAAACATTTATAATTTAAATTAAAATGTTATAACAATTTAATGAATATTGGACAAAAACGAGAAAGGAAGAAAAAACCTTACATGGATGTATGCTTCCAAAGGCTTGAGATAACCTTCTTGGAAGATTGAGGAACCTCAAGAGGATTCTAGAGAGAGGAGGGAAGAGGTTGGAAGAACTGAAAAGGCATTGAGTGAGGAGGAAGTGGGAGATTGGGTGGGTTTATATAGGAAAGGTGGGGGAATTCTTTATTATTTAGGTTTGGGACCCTCACAATAAACTAATCCAAACCACAAATTATCCCATGTTTTTTGCTCATGTTTTTGGGAAAAGGGTAGTGGAAAACAATATTTTATAAGGCCAAAATCCGATATTCTTAAAATAATGGGATTGCTTATGTGGAGGTGAGTCACACTCCCAAGGAAAACAATTTATAAAGTAAAGATGTTTAATAAGACTTGAAGGGTCCATTAATGCTTTTTAAATTAAGTTAAACAAACCAAAAATCACATTTTTTAATGTTAAAACATACATTGGACGAACATAATGCTTATTGTATTTTATTACATCACTATTTGGTCATTATGATGTCATTAAATACATTATATATTTAAACGATATTAAATTTTTACCCAAAAATGTTACTGTCACAGAAAATTATGAAAAATTCACTGTTGGATAATTTCGACATCCTGATTACAGAAATAATATTTATTTTATCTAAATAATTTTCTAAATATGTTAATTTTCACTTTTAAAATAAGAACCGACATTTATTGAAAATTCACGGGTCTGGACAAAAATGTCTTTCGAACATTAATAAAAATTACAATTGCATTCATAAAACTATACAATAATTTATATTTAATAAAACTTTATTTAATAATAATAATAATATTTTATTAAAATGTTATTTAATAAAAAAATTAATTAATTCATCAAAATATATTTCTGAGTTGAATATTAATTAAAAAAACTATTTGAGATTTAAAAAACTATTTAGAAGGTAACAAAAATTACATGAAAATATATTAATTATTATATAAAAAATAATGTACATAACCATAGTGCTAAGGTATTGTTACATAACCCCTTATAACACCTGCATAATACTGAAGGGTAAAGAGTGCGATGGTGACCGAATCTTGGGGTGGCTTAGATAACATTGCACGAGTGGTAATTCTATCAACTTTTACTTCTCTTGTATGTAGTCCCGCTCGAGATTAACCTGTTGAAGCTCGGCTTGGGCTTCACCAAGAGTGAAGCCCAATGACGCCACCTCTTTTCCGAGTTCGGAAAAATGGGCTTTGTAAGGGGAATGACTACTAGATGAGGTCGTTTCTTCCTTTGTCTGAGTAAAATGGATTCGTTAAAGCTCTATATTTATATTAATCATGTGATCACTGTCCAATGACTATATTAGTAACGGTCACAATTCGTAACATAAAACCAGAGAAGTTGACATTTTATATAAACATTTTACATAAAGATACATTTAATTAGATCAAGAGGGATTTCATTAATGAATGTTTTGGTCGTTATATTTAGCATTCAATGAAATTCTATAGGAAGGGTTTGATGATCTAATGCATGGAATATTGGTTTTTGGCACTATTTTTCGTCAATCCAATGGGAATTACATTATAGAAAAATACTCTATGGGGGCCCTGAAGGTGGTGGATTCTTCATCTTCTAGTTCCATACAAATTTTATAGTACCCTAAATAGCCGTAAATTAAAGATAGGTCTAGGTAACATGAAATTGCATCAATCTATAGTTTTGTGATTAGGATTAGGAATTAATCTTTTGGTAAATGTTAATTGAGATATCAGAGGCCAATGAAGACCCTTATTTAAAAATTTTCTTCATTATTGGCTTGATATTGGCTAGATATTTGGGATACTGGACTTCTGGAATGATGTTTTCTATGATTTGTTTTTAAAATTCAGCCTCCATTTTCTATGTGTGAGTCAGGTGTATCCTTTATAATTCTTCTTTGTACCCTCCATGGTCTTCTAGAAATCCCAAGTTGTAGGTGGAAACCTTAGAATAATGGTCTAGAATCTCTATGCAATTCTAGGTGAACATTTCCCTGGGTTTCTTTAGAATGGAGGTATACACCTCATATTCTTTAGAAGTCATGGATTTACTGATCAATAGTTAGTCGTGGATCTTCTTTTATTCCCATATTTATCTCATCGAGCTCATCAAAAGTGGTGGAGACATGTTCCTCAAATGTTGGAGGGGCATCCCTAAGGTCTTTCTTCTCTTCTTATCCCTCATGATTTTTCTCTTCCTCCACTTACTGGGAACTAGGTGATGAATTATGTTTCTCAAAGTTAGGGAAGGAGTCAATATTTTTACATTCGGAAGTTGAGGCAACTATATCTAGTTTCATGGATGTTCCTGTGCCTTTTTTGAATCTCCAAGGGAGAGATGAAGGACCAAGAAAAAGAATATTTTTTCTCCCATTATTATGAAAAATTATTCCAGTATAGATTATTTAATAGGTATTTTTTGGAGCTCATATGATGAATTAATAAGTTTTCATATAGTCCTTAATTGTTTATCAAATAGTTTAAAACTTATCTATGGTTTTTATCTTGGATTTAATTTCAAGGATGGGTCTATCACATGTGGGGGAAGTTACTTTATCCAGATGATCTCTCTAGAGAGTTGTCCCACATGTTTGGCCATGTAGATAGTATGAGTTGGGATGAGAATATATTATTGACTCCTTGCATGACCACATCTTTCCATATATCCACGACTCATATGGTCTCCTCCCCAAGTTAACCAATCAATTGTAGTGAATTTGGGTTCATAATCATACTCATCATATAATAAAGGATTTATTAATTAAATAACATTAATGTAACTCAATATCAACTCCTAATCTGATGGGAAATTCTTTAGGTGGGTTGACCCTCATTGGACTACTTGGAGGGGATGTCCCTATGCTTTCTGAACTATAAGAATAAAGTATTCTAAATTCAAATCCAACATTGGCCTTCGAATAGGATCATATTTATGTATTTTCATCTTTCTATTCCAAATATGTCATTTTTTGGAAGAGATATTTCATAAGAACGATATTCCTTTGGAGTTAGTTGTGTTTATGAAGAAGAAATCAGGGGGATAGTCAGTTGTTGCATATTGATCATATGATAACATGGGTTTAATTGATCATTTCACTTACCATCCAGTCATTGAACTACTACATACCCATTCTATTAAATTGTTTCCATTCATTTTCACCATTTTAAATAGTGGTAGAAAAAAATTAATCTTTTATAAGTGGACTGACCAACTTCACAATCCTAGATTACACAATCTTCTATAGGGTGTCATTAAAAACAAAACATTCATGGATATTTCTTCCCAATGCTTAATGAAATGGGAAATTGTTTCAGATATATTCTTCACCATTCTGTTAGTGATTCTTAGAATTTTGAAATAAGATCATGTTATTATCCAATTCTGATATAACGTAGCTAGATACATGGTCGTTTTAGAAAGAATAATCATTTTTTATCTATTAAAATTCTTTTTTTCCACTGGCCTCTTTAATTATTTTGATGAGACAAGAATTATTTTGGATGCTCAATTGGATGATCAGTGTGATATATTGATTTCTTTAGAGTGGGAGTGGGTATAGGGCCTTTCTTAAGTGGTACTATTGTGGCCTCTTCTTTTCCCATTTTCTTTTCGTGAGATAATGAGATTACTCGATACATAGATTTGGTCTATGAGAGGGAGTCTTCCACTCTTTGTGAAATCCTAGAAAGGTACCGAAAACTGACTTGTGTATTTTATAGTGATGAGTGGATTTTGTAACATATCCCGATGATTCTCTATAAAGATATGAAAAGATTATTTTTAATGATAATAGTTATGGAGTCCTAAAAAATATTGATATAAAATCATTTTAGAAGAATATTCCGAAAATTAAAAAAATATATTCCTAAAAAATGTAATAATTTAGTGTCTTTGTATGCATAGAAATATAATTTTATAACATATTAAAAGATATTCAATTTATCCCGTAAAGATCATACCTTTTAGTACACCAAGTTAAATACTTTATACATAATCTGGGGAAAGAAAATATAATAAAGGAGTGAGCAAAAATTTTCAGTAAAGGATAATAATGGAGATATATAAGAATATCTTTAACATAAGGGTATGTGAATATGATCATTATATTTGGATATCAAAACCTGTATATCAAATATCATAATCATTAGACATTTCATAAATATTTGTAGTTCATAAGACATGAATCATAAGTTTGAAAAAACATCATAAATAAAATGTGAACCATAATCCAATGAAATATAAGTGTGTAACCATTATAACTATATAAATCTATTTCATGGGTCAACGTTAACTACTAATACCATCAACATAGTTGATTAGGACACATTTATTTACCCATTTTGGATTAAGACACACCTATTTTTTATAGTGAATCCGGACACACCTATTTCCAATTTTAGGTCATCACACACCATTTTCCCGATTTTGATCAAGCCTATAAAATTATTTCCCATCATTATCCCATGACATATAAATCATATCCCAATTC
This sequence comes from Viscum album, assembly GCA_963277665.1. Lineage (NCBI taxonomy): Eukaryota > Viridiplantae > Streptophyta > Magnoliopsida > Santalales > Viscaceae > Viscum > Viscum album. Next base: position 413,835,269 of record OY728130.1, read on the forward strand.
ATTGAAGGGATTTATAAGTCCCAATCATTACATAATAAAATCATACATTTGTTTTCTGCAATATTAGAAAACATTCATCATATAATGACCCTTAAAAAGAGATTGGTTTCCTAAACATTATAACATAACCCATGAAATAAAATTGGAATTACAACTATGTCAACATATCATAACCAATGTAAAATAGTTAGGATTAATAATCCATTCATCAAAGCATAACCTAGGAAAAGAATGGGTTTCATAAGAATATAACCCATGGAAGATAAATGAGTTCCATAGATATCATGCCATAAAAAACCATTTTAAGAAAGAATATGAATGGTACCCTTGGATCGTATCCCTAGTATATCATAAATTTTATAAATTGATAAAACTATATACAGAGACGATGTTTTAAAAATCACATGGTATATTTCTAAAAAAATAATATTTCATTGAGAATCACTTTTTAAAACACGAAACATTTTTAAAATCAATTTCATTGAAAATCACTTCGAAAAAACAAATATTGTAAGATTCTAAAAACCTATAAATCATTTATGTGGAAAATACTCATTCTAATTTCAAGAATTATTTTTAAAAAATAAATCATTTTGAAAACAATTTTTTTTGAAAATAACCATGAAAACTAATGAAGGAATCTTGAAAACATTTTGAAAACCGTTTTACGTGAAAACTTATAATATAATATTGAAAACATTTTGAAAACCTTTTTCTTTGAAAAAATATGAGGGAAGATTGGAAACATAATGAAACAATTTTTCCTTAAAGGCTTATAATAGATGATTGAAAACATTTTAAAACCCGTTTTAAACATAATAACTTATTTAAATTGTTTATCTATAAAAATAACTTTCAAAATATTTATTGGAAGATTTGATAATAATTTAAAATTGTTCTTAACCATAAACCATTTTGAAAATAAAATCATTGAAAAACATATTAAAATATAATGAATATCAAGGATATTATAAAAACATTATTTCTTTTAAAAATTAATCTTTTAATCATTCATGGAAGTTTCAAAGAAATTACGATCAAATAACTGGATAATTCTTTTCATGAAGAACATTCCTTTAGTGCTATAAAAATATTAGAAAAGTACCTCTTTTGGAAAATGTCACGAAGATTCATTTTAAACCCTTTTTATAATATTCTTAAATCATGGGTAAAATTGTATTTTACATGTCATTGTAAAGAATTTGGGACAATATTTTTATAAAACATGGTTTTGAGAATAATACAAATTTCTAACCAAAGAGAGAAATAAAATTGAATTTTGTTAAGAATAGTCTCTTAATATTCATAAGTACCAAAGATTGAAAAAATGGTACCATTACATGGAGATATCCTAGAAAACATTGTTTAAGAAACATTATAAGAGTTCTTCAGATATAGATCATAATATCTAATCAATACAATATTAATCATAAACAATCTTGACAAACTATGCAATAATATCAATAAACTATTACCAATTTGGTAATATTGAATCAAAATACTATGTAAATAATAACATTAAATGAAGCATTGAAATCCTGAAAATTATAGTATTCATGATATAAAAATTCATATGGAAGTATACATAGCTCAATGAAAAATATAGGTCTATAACATGGCATGTTTCTCATTGAAGGGAAATTGTTACAAAATTACTTTATAAATTTGGTAACATTTGAACAAAAAAATAACATGGAAGAAAGATCATAAAATGGATATATAAATATGGAAAACATTAATTATAAGAATAATTTAATACATTCATGTGTAGTATATACACTAAAAATAAAAAAGTACTGAATAAGTAATAAGTCTCACAGAAATAAAAGAGATACTAGATATCCCTTTACTACTTTGGTAACATTTCAACGATGATCCCCATGAAATAATAACATCCACTAAATATTTTAATATCATGAAATAAATTAAATTCCATAAAAAATTGATAGGTCATTATATACATCACACAACGATAACAAGTGGTGAACATATCATATATCTCATGGAAATAAAAGTAAGACAAGAAGACCCTTACCTTAAGTCTTGACATTATTCATACATGTTAAAACCTCCTTATAATTTGTGTATGTTTGTTATATATCTACCATAGAACCACATTCATATTTATGATAAGATATATTATTATAATATGAATTTATATTACCTATTTATTAGACACTTAATATTAATGTTACGTTTCAGGTAATATCTACTTTGTATTTCATATATGTATTGACATGTTATTATTGATCCTCTTACATAGATAATTTTTCACTTATTAATATAAAGTAATTTTTTTTAAAATATCATGAATATTTAGTATATAAATATTTATAATAATCTATAAATAATATATATTTTAAATTGAATACATCATTCATGGTGATGGTAAGTAGTACATATGCATGAATGTTGTATTTTTTTTATCATCATATTGGAAAAAATGGAAGTAAATGAATTATATTAATATAAAAATATTATACATCAAATAAAATTATTGTTTTAAATATATCATATATTTTTTATTTAACTCATCCTTAATACATTTCATGTAATGTTTGGATGAAATGTATCACATTGAGGAGTCAGTAGTCTCCACGTCCACAAATGAAGTAACAATTTTTACAAAAAGCAGAAACCATGGTGGTATGTTTTCTATAATAATTAAAAAATATAAAAAAATAAATATAATATATATCAAATAAAAATATTATTTAAATCAAAGTTATTTACTTTGAGATGTGTTAAAGGAAAAATGAATAACATCATTTCGCAAGGAAAGTGTCCGTTGTATACATGAATAGTATATTCATTACCCATTTGATGGAAGTGGTAGTAGGTGTAGGTTAAAAACTGTAGAATAATAAAATATAATTATATTTAGGATAATGATTTTTTTATATAATAATGTAATAATAATAATTTATCTGATGGAGAATGAAAAAAAACAAAAGCACTTGTGGAAGGATGTTACCTCTTCTTTGGGTAATTCATTTTGGGTTGCACCCAATGACCGACTTGTTTTGATTTATAACCAATGTAATGATAGGTTGAGATTAGGGAACATAGTAACTTATTTTGGCTAGTTTTTTATGTTCTAATGTGGCTTGAGATATTTGAAGATGGGGGGGGGGGTGAGTTCCCTTTATTAGATGAGGGGTGGCATTATTGTAAATATTAAAAGGTAAACATTATTGAGCGGTATCTATTACATCATGTGACACCAATAATTGAAATTTTCACAGAATATGTATGATATGGTATAAATATGGACAGAAAATAGCTTTTGGATATATTTATAGGTTATTTGGCCCCTTAATTTAATGTTTAACCATTATGTAAAATCATTTTGACCTTAATCACTATAATTAACATTAATCGTATTTACTAAAATTTTTGGTAAATAAAAATTATTTACATTAATATATATTATAAATTATTATTATTAAAAATACATAATCAATTTTTCCTAATTATAAATATATAAATTTTAGAAATTAATTTCAAATTAATCCTAGAGACATGTCGTGAAAGCGGGGTTTTAAAGCGAAATCTCCCGAAAGTTTGAAATGTTTTTATATCCAATTAAAATGTTAAATTGTTCAAATAACAGAAATTTGATAAATTTTTTATAATTTTTGTTATAATAATTTAAAAAAAGATTAATATATAATTTAACTATATAAATAAATTCAACGAAGTTGTAGTTTTGAATTAAAATTAATTATTTTTCACAATTCATCAAAAAAAATGAAACTTGTCAAACAATTACTAAAAATAACCTAAAGAAAATTTTTATATTATTTTTTCAATAATAAATATTATATTCAAAAATATTAATTATAAAAGTTTCAAATTTTAGATTTAAAATGGAGTTTCCATTAAAATGCTATAAAATTCATTTCTTTTACATAAAATTGAATTTATTATTATATTATAAATATCACTTATATTTTATGTGTAGAAGGAATATTTATCTAAAATGAAATATATAAACATTATTTAATAGATTCATAAAAAGTGTGTTTTTTTAATTTATTAACATAAAACTCCATTTGTACATACAAAATAGTTTTCTTAAAAAATTAATTTCTTTAATTTAAAATATTTGGTACATTAATATATAAATAATTGATAACCAAAATAATAATTTTATATTCATGTGTAAATAATATTTTAACAATTTAGCTAATAATATTTATTACTTCCATTCCAACGGCTAGGTGGAAAATATAATAATATTTTAATAAAAAATTATAATTATATTATTATTCTGTAAAACCCACCCTTGAGTGTAATGCGATCTATTGATGGAAATAGACATTTTTTTGTAACAGAAACTAAACATAGTGTTGTTTGTACCAAAATTTAATATATGTTTTTTGGGTAGAAAAAGATAAAATCGGTGTTTCATATAATACAATACCAACATAGTGCTTCTATATAATAAAATCTATATTCAGTGTTGTGTGAAATGAAAAAATATCAAAAAGATGAAATTAAATTGAATAAAATTTCAAAAAATCAGGGGGTGTCACATTCTACCCCCACTTAAAATGAATTTACCCCTAAAAATTTATCCGTGTTATCAATGGTTTAAAACATTAAAGTACCTTTCTTCAAAAATCACATCATAAAAATAAATACCAAAACTTCATTTACAAAGATAAAGTTATAATCACAATAATGAACCTAATTAGCTCATAACTAGGCTTCCACATAGGAGAAAATATGTCTGGAGTTATGATTAGACATTGAGGAAAATAATAAATAATTATAGGCATTGATAATGATCAATGATCACTAGTATGTGAATGATGAATTGAAAGTGAGGGCCTCAAAACCATAAATCTATGATGATTTATAGGACCATCAGTTTAACAGAAATGAATTTATTTTGATAAATCATTTTCAATATCATTTTCCTTGAGTTGAAGAATTATTTTACCATCTAAGAATATCATGAAATATACTTACTTGATTTTGTTCCATTTTATATGAACAATCTCACCCTTTGGTTATGCCTTTCTCGATTTCCATTTCCTCTCTTGCTCTTAGAAATAAAAGTGGATTTTTCCTCAATGAAGTACTAATACATCATGAGGTATAATGATAAGTCATTCCATCAATCTTTAGTCTTAATTATTAAAAAATGGGGAGCATAGTATATCCAATATTCTGAAATCTTATATTGATAGATACTAATTTAATATCCAAAACCCCATGTGATGATTAACTTAAACCATTTCATAAATGGTCCACCTTTTAACCTATCATAAAGATGAAAATACAAAACATTATAAATAATTTCACTAAATTTCTCAATAATATTTTATCATTGATCCCCCATATATCATAAAGTAGCTCTTATTTATCACAAACCAATCATGTGAATTCATACATCATGTATTCTGTTATAACATGGTAATAACTTTAATTAAAATAAATACTTATTTATATCATTCATGTTTCCTTATTCCAAAGTTTATTGGAAATATTCCACAACTCTGAAAAGTTATTAACATCATCGGGGATAGAAAATACCACTTTGTCAAAACAATATTTAATCATTTCTAATGTAACTACTACCCAGTAGTTTCATATTAATATCCAACATATCTTTATCTGAACATCATAATCTCAACATCATGAACACATTAAGGGTTACCTTACCTAAATTAATATATCAATTATAAATTCAAAATGTTTTCTATGTCATTATCACAGTTCAATCTATACTTTTAAATCCTTAAGGAAAAAATAATATAGAAAATAATTAACTACTTCACGATTCATATAATATAATCATTTAATTAAAAAAATACACATAAATCATAGAAATTTATTCTTAAACCTTTACTCGTGATTAATTATTTTATTCCTTTATACCCATTTCTTAGAATAAAAAATATGATTCTCATCTTTAGGTTTCTTAACCTTGGTCTTATAATTATTCTTATGATTGATATAAACAATACTGTTAGAACATCCCATAGCTTTCACAAGTAGTTTGAGGTTTCTTTATCTTTAGCAGTATAACCAATACTCATACCATCATATTGAGCCTCTTCATGATATTTCAACAGAGGAAATCGATTTCGGTAATCCATACACATCCCACATCTGAAATATTCAATGTTAACGCAGTTTTATCTAGTTTCATCCATTAACTAAAACATGAAAGCATAGGGTGATAAACACTTATCATTACATAAGCCCTCTTAATATTGAAAAATTACATATAGGGTTCCTATGTCATTAAACCTACTTTTAATTGCATGAAACCTTGGGATCAACTTTAGAAAAATTCCTAGAAATATCCTTAGAAATATCTGTAGGGGTCTCACTAAATTTTTCTCATCCTCATGTCAAAAAGTTCACTAAACATTTCATTTGATACCAACTATAGTAACCCAAGCCTAACATACATGAATAGTACATCATTTTATATGAATATTCTACCAATTACAAAAATACATGCCCAAATACCATAATAGATTGGTGTATTTGGAAACATGGAAGCATAATCTTCTGATATGGTAAAAGATCATAAAAGTCTCAACTAAAGATCTTCCTCATTCGAATACTACTTTAAACCGTTCTTGATAACTTGGGGAATGAAAACATAATAAATTGTTGATCTCAAATTCATAGTAATGGTAAATATGGGAGATAAATAAGAATTGCATGAAAATAGGGGTATGAGAACATGATCATAACATTTAAAGATCATACCACACATATCAAAGATAATTATCATGAGATATGGCATAAATATTATCAATCCATAATTCATGAATCATAAGGGTGATAAAATATTATAAATCAATCATAAAATATAAGATCATGTAATATATATGTGGCACCATTATTTCTATAGAAAAACATTTCATGTGTTAAGGTAAACTATGAAGACCATAAACACAGTAGATCTGGACACACCTTTTTCTTCTTTTGGATCAGGATATATTCGTTTCCCCTAGTGGATTAGGGAACACCTATTTACCATTTTTAACCGAGGTCATTGACTTGTTTCCAATAATTGTCCCATGAGATATTAATGTGTATCCAATGCATTAGAGGATGATATAAGCCCCACCCATCACATAATAAAATTATACATATTTTTGAAAAAAAAATAAAACATTCATCAAGTCATTGATCATAAAAAGACATGGGTTTAATAAACATTTTAACTTAACACGTGTAATGAAATGAGTATCATAAACACATCATCATATCATAACATATGGAAAAGAGACAGGTTTCATAATCAATTCATAAAATTATATCTTGTGAAAAGAAGACGGTTTCATAGTCATATAATCTATGGAATAGAAATGGGTTTCATACACATCCTACCATCATAACATAATCCATTTCGAGAAAAAAATATAATTAATAATATTGGATTATAACCCTAGTAAATCATAAACTATATCAAAGGATGATTCCTTAGATGGATAAGGATTTTGAAATATCACTTTAAACATTTATAATGGAAAATATTTTTTAATTGAGAATTACATTTTAAAACATTAAACATTTTCAATATACATTTATTTGAAAACAAATTTGAAAAATAAACTGATAATGGAAGCTTTTAAAAACATCTAAAACATTTCAGGAGTAAAATATCCGTTCATCTTTGAATAACTATTTTTAAAAAATACATCCTTTTAGAAACTATTTTCCTTTATAATAAACTTGAAAACATATAATGTCATATTGAAAAAATATTGAAAACCATTTTCCTTGAAAATATTTTAAAATATGTTTAATAAGTGTTTGAAAACATTTTTCTTTGAAAACTTATAAAGGAAGCATGAAAAAATTGTGATATCTTTTTTCCTTGTAATCTTTTAAAATAATCTTGAAATCATTTTGTAAACTTTTCTAAATAAAATACTATTCTAAAATATATTTTCATTAAAAATAACTTTTAAATCATTAAAATATGAATTTAAAATAATTTTGAACAGTTCTAGAATGTAAAACAATTTTGAACACATTTTTCTTTAAAAATAACTATAAAAATATGATAGTCTAGGATAATAGGGAGAAATATTCATTAAAAATTAATATATTAAACTTTAAATTATCATTCTTAGAAATGATGGTCATGGTGTAGGATCAATCCGCACATGTTGACCATTCCTTTAGCACAATAAAAATATTAGAAAAGTGACTTAGTCAGAAAATTATAAAAAAAAATTAGTATATTTTTTATTAGAAATTTATAACATGATTAGAAATGTATTTTACACATCAAAGTAAATAATTTATTAAAATATATTTTTAAAAAATGGTTTTATGAATAAAACATATTTCCAACCAAAGATAGAAATAAAGTCAATTTTTCATAAAAATTCCTTTTTAATTATCTAAAGTAATAATGAGTGTAAAAATGGGAATGATTCATTAAATATAATAGATAAACAAAGTATAATAAATATTATGATAGTTCTTGATATATGAATCATAATAGTTTATTAATGGAAGCATAATCATAAACAATATTGATAGATGATGAGATTATAGAAAAACACTATTACCACTTTAGAAACATTGAATCATAATAATATGGAAAAAAAGAATTAAATGATGATAAAAATATCATGAAAATAAGTGTATTCATGAAATAATATGTCAAAGGTCAGTTTATACACCTCATATAAAAATATAGGTGCATAACATGAAATGTATCTCAATAAATTATAATTGAAACAAACTTACTTTATTAATTTGGTAAATTTTAAACCAGGAAACCGATGATAGAAATATCATAAAAGGGATATTTAAATGACCATAAATTTAATTATTGTAATGATATAAAAATTTTATGGGAATTATATAAACCATAAAAATTAATTGAGTGGTGAATAAGGAATATTTCTCTTGGAAATAAATGTGAGACTTCAAATTTTCTTAAAACATGAGTTACATTCGAATCATGATCCCCAAGAAATAATATCATAAATTGAAAATTCTAATATCCTAAAAATATTATGTTCATGATATAACATTTCAAAAGAAGTTATATAGACCACAAATAAAAAGAATAAGTGATGAATATAGAATATACCTCATGGAAATAAATGTGAGATGAGAAAACCCTTATTTTATGTCTTTACTTTCTTGGTACATGTTCAAACCTTATAAATAAAAATTAGAAGTTAATTATACATTTAAAAAAACCACATAATAATATATCATACCATATATGAATTTATTAGAAATTTAAATTACCCATCTATTAAATAATTCATGTAAATATTATGTTTCGTATAATATACGATGGGTTTTTTGTATATGTTTTAACCTATTTTTATTGATCCTTTAACATAGATCATTATTTACTTATTTATAGAGTGTAAAAAATTATTTAAATATCATATATGTTTTTTATATAAATATTTATAATAATATATAACATATGGATATATTAAATAGAATTCACCATTCATGGAGATGGTAGATTGAACATATACATTAATGTTATTTCAATTTTAATCCACATATTTGAAAGAAAAAATAAATATAATATAAGAATATATATATTATAATTGAGTATAATTATTATTTCATATATATCATATAAACTAACAAAATCCTTCTAAAATAGACTCCATTTAAAGTGTGAATGAATCACATCACATTGAGGAGGTGTTAGTCCACACTTCCACAACCAATGTTATCGTTTTTACACAAAGTGGAAAGAATGATGTTTTATTTTATATAATAATTATAGAATCATAAAAGGATAATAAATATAATATATATAAAATAAAAATATTTTTTATATAATAAATATAAAAATGATAGGTGGTAAAGGTAAAATGTATAACATCATTTTTTGAAATACCTTCATAGTTCTTGTGGACATTTAACTACCCAAGAAGCAGAACTGATTGGGATTATTAGGTCATTCGACCTTACAAGCCAAAAAATTGGAATGATATCTGGTTAAATTGTGACTCCATTACCATTGTTAAACCTTTTAGATTGGTAAATATTCAACCTCTCATGTAATCGAATAGTGAAGTGGGATAATAGTCTTAATTGGATTAAATAAATTAATTACATAATCATAGACATATTTTGTGAAGCTAATCAACTTTTCATTGGTCTTCTAAATAAAGGTGTGTCTGATGGTGCATGAATTTACTCTATCATTATTCCTGGTGATATGATTTATATATTTCTATGTGATAAGTGTAAGATTCCATCCTTCATACTCATGTAATATTTATTTGTTTTTAAATAAAGATCCATTGAATACACTTTTATCCTTATTTATGTTATGTTTCACATGGTTTTCTATGCCGCATGTGATGAGAATCAGATGAATCATGTAATGATCATGAGATGTGTTAGGTGAGAATATTATTTTTCTTTATTCAATGAACTTATGATTCCCTTAGGGATTATTTCTTAATGATGTTAAGTAAATACTTTTTCATTTTTATAAACTAAAAACATATTATTTATTAACATATGTGAATATCATAAGATATTCTCATTTAATAACATGAAAAATATTAAAAAAGAAATGTCGAGATTCCCAAAATGCCTAAAATAATCCTCTCCTCTAACTAATGGTGTCCTCCCTACCAAGGAAGAAAGTAATGTAATTATCAGATGTCCACAAGAATATGGAATTGAGAATGAATTTCAAGAGAATATGTTAAATCTAGTAGGGGTTCTAATATAAAGAAAAAAATCCTTAGAGGGATGTTTCAACATCCGATAGTATCGTTCTGATCAACGTTCTATATTCATCTCCTCAACGGTGATAGATCGAATGCATTTGGAAATATGGAATATAAGCCCATAATAGTGATCATCCATGACGAAATCCAATGTAGTAGTCCAAATAGAAATCATTGTAAAAAAAAATTTATACCCAATATAAATTTATAATCCTTGAAAAATGTGAGTATGAATGAAAATAGGATTAACAATGAAAAGAAGATCAATATTTTGAACATTGTTCATTTCAACCTAACAAATTTACTTATAGTTCAATTAAAATAAAGTTATATAATTATATACACCTAACACTCCAGGAATAGTGAGTCCACCGGGACTAATAATCATGGTGTGTGGATAATAATTCATCATAACATTGTAACCCATATTTCACCATCAAATAAAATCTAACACTTCAACTCCCATGTGATTATAACAATATCTCCCATGGATATGGGGAGACCTCACACCCTTTCCCTATCGATGATCATACAATAAAGGTTCATCAAATACCTCATTCCCCACTATGAGAAAGAATGAATCATCCTAGAAGAAAAAAAGGATCAAGATTATCTAGAATCCATTATTACACACCAATGAAACCAGAAGAAGATGTCTCATTAGAGGGAAGAAACCATGTTTTACCACATCCAACTTCTTTTGATGACTTTTCCTTGAACATGTCCATCCTAATATCCATAACACTGGTGAGGTAGGTGATATCCAAGGTGTTCCAGCCAAGATACCACCTAGGTCTCAACCCAAAAAGATCCTACAAAATTATGACACTAATATCATAAGAAAACTAAACTATAGGTTGAATAGTTTGATAATATCACTACTCCAATTACATTGATCCAAACTACAGGGCACTCTCATTTGGGGTAGGCGACAACACATGGTTCATGAGAGGTTACTCCTAAAATTATCATCATATCCCTTATCACCTTCAACATTGAGTAAGGAAAAATATTCAATACACTGGGATCAAGTCCCAGAACACTCACTAGGAACACTATCATGACTATACCCAGTGTTTACATCACCAACAACCATCATAGAATTCCTCTCTAGGGTGAAGTAGTCAACCACCCTTAAGGTCCACCCCAGGGTCGAGGGGCCATCAATAATCATAGAGGTCCTCTATATGACACAAATAAAAATAATAATGCGAAGCTTCTCTATGATGTAGGTACACTCACACTAAAGGGACTACCCAGTTGACAAAAAAAGAAGAATATGGGAAACAATAGTAGGTCACCCCCAATATTTCAGAGTATCAGACCACTCTATATTTTAGAGATATTTTCTACCTCAACAATAATAGCTCTTATGGGTAGTCACTCTGTAGAGACCTGAAGCTTAACGTACATAGACATTACATTACTTTTGCGGAATACTTAGTACATAACAAAAACACACACACAAGGACCATAATAGTTTAGTGTCTTTGGAAACACGGAATATAATCTTATAATCGTGGTGAAAGATCATCAACATATACCATAAAGATCTTCTTTTTATTAAACCTAAATCCTTTCTTTATATCCTGGGGAAATGAAAACATAAAAGGGTGAGCTAAAATGCTTAGTAAGGGTAAACAAAAGAAATATCAATCACGTCATATTCATAAGAACATATCTTTTGTAAATCTTAACCTGCAAAAGAGATCATAATTTCATAACATGAGGTAAATCATAGTAGTGAAATGTAATCCCAATAATCATAACTTAAAACATAAATTTTTTTTGCATACACACATAATCATAGAGAATCATTTCTTATTAGTCAAGAATCATTGCCAAGACTATCTTAGTGGACAAAGTCCCTTTCTGAACCGAGTTCACTCCTTATTACAGTGCAGTTTCACGGAACCGGTATAACCTACCGTTCCATCCATATCAATCTCATGAGATATAAAATCTTTACCCAATGCGTTGTAGGGAGATATAGGTCCCACCCATCTCATAATGATACCATTATTTTCTGTGCCACAAAATCATAAATCATACATCATTGCATAACCCATATAGTAAAAATGGGATTCTTAAACAACATGACATCATAAAACAATTCATATAAGAATAAGGAATTCATAAAAATAATTCCATAACAACATAATCCAATCAATGTAATAATAGGGATAGAAACATAACCCTATATTATCTTAGATGGAAAATAATTTTGATAAAACACATGAACTCCATTCTTGAGGAAAATATCCTTTTACTTCAAAAACACTTTCCTTTCTTTAAATGTCATATAATTTTAAACTAAAAGAATTTGATTAAAAATAAACATGAAAACTTGTTAAGTAATCCTCTTGGAAATAATGTTTTAAAAATCCATTCATTCCGTATAAGTTAAAAAAAACATTATTCTCGTACTTTTTTCGGAAAAGTCAAAAAGTGCCTCGTACGAAAAATGACAAAAGATTCCTTTCATATCTTTTACAAAAAAACTCACAGAAGGGTAAAATTGGATTTAAAAAATTGTAGGTGAATGGAAATAATATTACATATTGAGGAAACATGGATGTGGATGATAAAATACACCCTAGTAAATACCAAAGTATAAACAATCTCAGATAAAAATGACATTGTGATATTTTCCATTACCTTAGGTCCAATTTTCTTCGTAAGTGTCCGAACCTCCTGTATAATGATTTAAATAATATTATTGAAATATTCTAGAATCATACATATTTTTATGATATCATATATGATCATATTCATAGCTTCTTATAGGTAATATTTCATTATTACTTGTTATTCGGGTGTTTATTACTTTTTGTTCTTATGCGTGTTTTGTCGAATAAATTCTTATTTTTATTTTTAGGTTATAGAAACCTCATTTCCAGAATGGTATTATGGTAATATATATCATATTAATTCATTAAATTCATTTATATAATCATTATGCAATGAAGATCATGTAGAACGAGTCGCATCACATCGTGGAGACGGTATTCCGTACGTACGCATGAGCGATGATATCGTTCCCATGATTTTGGAATTGTATTGGAGTATATATATAATATTTCATAATCAATATCACATTAAAATAATCATATATATTCATTATTTATACCATTATACCCATCCAAGTAAGGTGGTGGTGGAAAATAGGTTACACCACGGTGTGGAGAAGGTATTTCGTACGTACGCACGTGCAGTGATTTCTTTTTCCGTGGGATGGATAGATGGTGAAATAGGGTTGTTTCATAATTATAATAACATATCAGTATATCAGTGATACTGATGTTATTACTTCATAATGAAACAACTAAAGAAGAAGAAGTGGAAGAAGAAATAAAGATGAAAGAATCGGTAACTGACATTACCTCGTCTTTGATGTGCTTCTTTGAGACCTCCTTTTAGGGCACTACAATTGGTCTTTTAAGAAGACCAGGACCTCTATGATGTTTCTAGGGAAGCGGAGAGGAGAAATTGGCAGGGGTTGGCCGAGCTTGAAGGCTCAATGTGGTGTGAGGGAGAGAGGGAGGAGGTGCCCTTTTATAAGGGAGGAGAGGGGCACCTTTGGAATAACTAAAACTATTATTTTATAACAAAGTCAAATTCGGTTTTTAATAGATCCAAATTGAGTTATTTCGAAGCTAAGGTGGGTATGGGTCGAAATCCTATCATCCAATATAATTTGGACAAGTTTAGGTTACTATTTTAACCTTATCATTTAGTTTTAACTTTAAGTTAGATAATTTTACTTTTACCGTGTCTTTTTGTGTTCTTACACTATAAGGTTAATAAACATACTATAACAAGCCAAAAGAACCCCAAGTTGTTTATTATTAATATATATAACCTTATTTTAGTCATTTGGCCGAACCATAGATTTTTAGGAATATAATACCAATTAATAATATAATATTTGTTTTAAAAACTATTTTATGTCAATTTTGACACTATTTGGTAATTGATTTTTGTAAAAATCATAACAGAATTATTAGTTCAAAAAAAGTTAATTAAATCAACACTAACATATCATATTAACATTTAAATTTTTTGGAATTCATAAAAAGTCTCAAATTAAATTTATTTGGGCATTTATAACATCAATTATATCAATATTTCATTAATAAGATATTTATTGCATCATCATTGTGTCATAAATAAATTAAATTATTTAAAGTCTAAAAATTACAAATAAAATATCATTATGTAGAAAATCTTTTTATATTTCTAATGAATATTTATAGTCGAATTTATCTTATGTATAACACTATTAAAAATTATTTACTTATTAAACTTTGATTTTAACTATTTTAACCCTTCTTTAAATAAATTAATAATAAATGTCCTAATCTAATCCATGTGGGATTAAATGGTTATATGTTATTCCTAAGATTTTTTTTGGTCGAATTAAACTTATCCAATAGAATTAGGACATGTGTTAGGGTAATAATAATATCATTTTTACCCTTAATTACCCTATTTACTTTTAACCGTGGTAAAAAAAAGTAAAAAGTTACTATTCACCAAAAATTATTTTCATCTCATTGAACCACATTTTAGTCCTTGATATTAACCGTGTGTCTCGGATTTTCGAAATTGCACTCACAAAAGCGGTAAAATTAAGTTTTATGAAAAAATCAGTTTTTTAACTACCACTTAGTGGTTTCACTATTCATCAAAAAATGAAAGTTTCCAGAAAAATTCCAAAAATTAGGCCTAAGCTATATTGGATATTATGAATTAAACAATGATGTCTATTTTATTAAATTCAAAACATATCAGTTACATTAACTAATATAAAAATTAATTCTCGTCATCAAAACAAATAGCGTGTTTTTAAGAGATAATAACTATCAAAAGATTGACACTTGTTTATATCTGGTTTAAATGTGAAATTACATCCAATGACCAAAATTATATTAAATTGTAAAAATATATTCTAAATATACTTTAAAATTACTCAAATTAATAATTTATCACTATTAATTATTTTGATTAAAAAAGTTGTTTTTAATTAAAATTTAGTAATTTTCACTATTCATCAGAATATGAAAGTCATCTGAAACGTAAACAAATTTCACCCTAAGCTAATTTCAAAATTCCGAATCCAAAAATGAAGTCCATTTTGAAAAATAAAATTTACAAAATTTCAAAAAGTGGTTATTACTATTCATAACGGCTAGTTTTAAAAATATTTTAATAGCATATCATTGTTTAGTGAAAACTCGGTACTGCGTACGACGCAAGCTATCGAGGAGGGACGTGATTGCGTGTAATGCAAGGCAAGTCAAGGATACGTGTTTTGCAAGCTCCTTTTGGTGTAGCGTACAACACACGAAATTAATGAAATTAAAAAGAATATTTTTCATAAAATCTCAGGGTGTTACATTCTACCCCCCTTAAAATGAATTTCCCCCTCGAAATTCATCGGGGTTATAAATGGTTTACAACTCAAAAGTTTCTTTAATAGAAACCCACATTGTAAAAAGGAATACCAAAACCATTCTTTAAAAACAAAAGTATGAAACGTAACGGTTACCCAAATAAACTAATCATTGGGTTTCCACATAGGTGAAAATATGGATATGGAAGAGAAATCTAACCACCATGTTCTGATGGAGAGTGGTAGAGAACATGGCTATAGAAAAGCCAGCAATCACAAAGCCATAAATTTGTGACGATATAAGGTACCATCTGATTCATCAGATATAAGAGTACTAGGGCATCATTTTTGGTTTTCAAGATCATTTCCCTAAAGTTGATTAAACTGGAATTAGAAGAAATACTTTCGTGATTTTGGTATAGTGTCACCATTGGTCATTCTATGGACAATTTATACTTTATCTATTAAATAAATGAAGTTGGATTTGTCATTCGTGAAGTGTTAGCAGATCATGTGATAGAATGATGGTTCATTCCATCTGTCTCAAACAAAAGGTTACAAAAGTTATCCAAAATACATAAGACTGTCTATGGTGAGGTTAATCATATACGATTCAAAAAATGAACTTATACTTCAAATATCAAATCGCGTAATAAAATAAAACTAGTTTCTACTAACTAGGGACTTCCTATAGGCTAGTGGTAGGCGATAAAGGCCAGTCACACTTTGGTTGTGGGTTCGATTCCCACAGATTTGTCTGACGCGATGGGCTGTCGCCCGTCCTACAGGTTGTCCTTTTTCTAAAATTACATTACTATAACATCCCATCAATAATATCGAAAAAAGTTCCATCCTTAAACAATACTAACTTATGTCCAACATAATCATTTCCAATATTTAGGCTTATCCAAAATACTGTTGTCCAATCTCATATTATAGTGAAAACGATTACAAAAGAGTTCATATAACAAGCATGTTAATACCATCGTTGATCCCCGTATATCATGAGATATGTCTTGTTGGTCACATTCCAAACATTCAAAGGCCTTAATCATGTATTCTATTGAAAAATGAATACCCATTGAATCTTAGTGAAAACATGAGTGCTGTCAAAAGTTAAGTCTTTTCACATACCAAAACCTCAAACCATGATATAACTATTTCCTTATATCAGTCCTGAGCTCATGAATATTGTCAAACATTTCATTTTCTCCTTATCCCTTCATTATGCGCATATCATCTTTTTTCCAAAAATATCTCAATCACTTTCCATGGTTACCGATACCATAAAATTATTGAAAACCACAATAGACCAATACATAAATATTATAATATTCCACAATACTATATACAACATTATTTTGGAATCCCATTACATAAACACTTAATCATTCCACCACATCATTTTCATATTCAACATTTCCAATAGTGATCGCATGTGACTTCCCTTTGTCCTTTTCCTCAAGTGGTTGCTCATGTCGATCATCACTAACCCTTGGATTAGGGAATTTATTATCATAATGCCCCATTTCCTTGCACTTGAAGAATTGAAGTGTTGGTGGTGTGTTCTCTGCAGTCTTTTCTTTATTCACATCATTAGAAACCCTTTTTCCATTACATCGACACTCAGCTGCTCGATGACCTTCTTTTCCACACATAAAACATTTTCTAGTCCATTTAAGACAATCTACACCATGCTTCTTTCCACACTTGGAGCATTGGGAAACATTCATCTTCTTTTCACCATTATTCTGAGATTTCTCCTTGAACTCCATCTTTCGTTTCTTGTCAAAACTACTAGATGCATAAGTAACACCAACATCCATTTCTACCTTGATAGCACAACACACAATTTCTTCATAGCTACTGAAGTCTCTTATAGCTAATTCCCTTCAAAGATTTGGTTTTAAGCCACTGAAGAATCGATCAACTTTACTTTCAGGTTGGATGATAAAGCCAGATGCATACCTTGCATGCCTTGTAAAATTTGGTTCGTATACACCAACAGATTCATCATCCTTTTGCTTTAGTTCAAGAAACTCTTTCTCCATCTTTGTTCGAGGAATACGAGGGAAGTACTTATTGAAAAATAAGTTCTTGAACTCATCTCATTCCATGGACTCAATTTCATATCTTGGCCTCGTATTCTTGATAAGACTTCACCATTGATCAGCTTGACCTTCCAAACGATATACTGCTAAGATGACTTTATCATGTTCTGAACATTGAATAACTGAAAATATCTTTTCAGTGGTACTGATCCATTTTCCAGCAACAAGTGGATCAGAAGGCCCACATAAAGAAGGTGGACGTTGCCTTATGAAGGACTCAATAGAATATTGTTCCCTTCTCTGCTCATTTGGAAGTCCAGAATGATGCATAGCTTGTCGAAGTATAGCAATAAGATTTTTCACTCCATCTCCCATAACATTTGTTTGTTCAGGAGGACAATCATTGCATTGTCCATTACATTGATCAACACGGTTTCTTCGGGTTCCAGCCATCGTCTAAAACCCAAAAAAAATAGTGTGAGAGGCAAAAATCATGCTAGGGAAAACAACATAAAAAAGGGGGAGTACCTTCAATATCTAACATCTTAGGTTTAATTCTATGATCGTTAGACCAATTCTAGTACTATAAACTATACGTATACTTAATCTTAGGGACATCCCTAGACATACCTTAGAAATATCTCTAGGGATCTCACTAAAGTTCTCGCATCCTAGTTTCCAAAGGTTGACTAAACCTTTCCTCTGATACCAACTGTAGAGACTTGAAGCTTAACGTACATAGACATTACATTACTTTTGAGGAATACTTAGTACATAACAAAAACACACACACAAGGATCGTAATTGTTTAGTGTCTTTGGAAACTCGGAATATAATCTTCTAATCTTGGTGAAAGATCTTCAACATCTCCCATAAAGATCTTCTTTTTTTAAACCTAAATCCTTTCTTTATATCCTGGGGAAAATAAAACATAAAAGGGTTAGCTAAAATGCTCATTAAGGGTAAACAAAATAAATATCAATCACTTCATATTCATAAGAACATATCTTTTGGAAATATTAACCTACAAAAGAGATTATAATTTCATAACATGAGATAAATCATAGTAGTGAAATGTAATCCCAATAATCATAAATTAAAACATGAAAATTTGTGGCATACACACATAATCATAGAGAATCATTTCTTATTAGTCAAGACTCATTGCCAAGACTGTCTTAGTGGAAAAAGTCCTTTTCTGAACCGAGTTTACTCCTCGTTTCAGTCCTGTTTCACTGAACTGGTATAACCTACTGTTCAAGCCCTGTCTATATCATGAGATATAAAATCATTACCCAATGCATTGGAGGGAGATATAGGTCCCACCCATCTCATAATGATACCATTCTTATGTGTTCCACAAAATCATAAATCATACGTCATTGCATGACCCATGTAGTAAAAATGGAATTCTTAAACAACATGACATCATAAAACAATTCATTTAAGAATAAGGAATTCGTAAAAATAATTCCATCACAACATAATCAAATCAATGTAATAATATGGATAGAAACAGAACCCTATATTATCTTATATGGAAAATAATTTGATAAAACACTTGAACTCCATTCTTGAGGAAAATATTCTTTCTACTTCAAAAACACTTTCCTTTATATAAATGTCATACAATTTTAAACTAAAAGAAGTTGATTAAAAATAAACTTGAAAACTTGTTAAGGAATCTTCTTGGAAATAATGTTTTAAAAATCCATTCATGCCATATAAGTTAAAAAACATTCCTCTCATTCTTTTGTCGGAAAAGTCAAAAAGTACCACGTACGAAAAACGACAAAAGATTCATTTCACATCTTTTAATAAAAACTCACCGAAGGGTAAAATTGGATTTAAAAAATTTTAGGTGGATGGAAATAATATAACATATTGAGGAAACATGGATATGGATGATAAAATACAACCCAATAAATACCAAAGTATAAACAATCTCGGATAAAAATGAGATTGTGATATTTTCCATAACCTTAGGTCCAATTTGCTTCGTAAGTGTCCGAACCTCCTGTATAATGATTTAAATAATGTTATTGACTTATTCCAAATTCATAATTTTTTTTATTATAGCATATATGATCATATTCTTAGCTTCTTATTGGTAATATTTCATTATTACTTGTTATTCGGGTGTTTATTACTTTTTGTTCTTATGCGTGTTTTGTCGAATAAATTATTATTTTTATTTTTAGGTTATAGAAACCTCATTTACATAATGTTATTAGGGTAATATATATCATATTAATTCATTCAATTCATTTATATAATCATTATGTGATGAAGATCGTGTAGAATGAGTCACATCACATCGTGGAGACGGTATTCCGTACGTACGCACGAGCGATGATATTGTTCCCACGATTATGGAATTGTATTGGAGTATAAATATACTCTTTAAGAATCAATATCACATTTCAATAATCATATATAGTAATTATTTACACCATTATACCCATCCAAGTAAGGTGGTTGTGGAAAATAGGTTACACCACGGCGTGGAGACGGTATTCCGTACGTATGCACGCGCGGTGATTTCATTTTCTGTAGGATGGATAGATGGTGAAATAGGGTTGTTTCATACTTATAATAACATATCAGTATATGAGTGATACTGATGTTATTACTTCATAATGAAACAACTAAATAAGAAGAAGTGGAAGAAGAAATAAATATGAAAGAATCGGTAACTGACATTACCTCTTCTTTGAAGTGCTTCTTTGAGACCTCATTCTAGGGCACTAAAATTGGTCTTTGAAGAAGACCAGGACCTCTAGTATGTTTCTAGGTAAGTGGAGAGGATAAATTGTTAGGGGTTGGCCGATCTTGATAGCTCAATTTGGTGTGAGGGAGAGAGGGAGGAGGTGCCCTTTTATAAGGGAGGAGAGGGGCACCTTTGGAATAAAAAAAATATTATTTTATTAAAAAGTAAATTTCGGTTTTTAATAGCACCAAATTGAGTTATTTAGAATCTAAGGTGGGTATGGGTCTGAATTCTATCATCCAATAGAATTTGGACAAGTTTTTGTTACTATTTTAACCTTATCATTTAGTTTTAACTTTAAGATAAATAATTTTACTTTTACCGTGTCTTTTTTTGTTCTTACACTATACGGTTAATAAACATACTATAACAAGCCAAACGAACCCCAAGTTGTTTATTATTAATATATATAACCTTATCTATATAATTTGGCCGAACCATATATTTTTAGGAATATAATAAAAATTAAAAATATAATATTTGTTTTAAAAAACTATTTTATGTCAATTTTGACACTATTTGGTAATTGATTTTTGTAAAATTCATAACAGAATAATTTGTTCAAAAAAATTTAATTAAATCACCAATAACATGTCATATTAATATATAAAATTTTTTTAATTCATAAAAAGTTTCAAATTACATTTATATGGGTATTTATAACATCAATTATGTCAATATTTCATTAATAAGATATTTACTGCATCATCATTGTGTCGTAAATAAATTAAAAATATTTAAAGTCTAAAATTTACAAATAAAATATCATTATGTAGGAAATCCTTTTTGTATTCTAATGAATATTTATATTAGAATTTATCTTATGTATAAAACTATATTAAAAATGATTTACTTATTAAACATTGATTTTAACTATTTTAACCCTTCTTTAAATAAATTAATAATAATGGTCCTAATCTAATCCAAGTGGGCTCAAATGGTCATATTTTATTCCTAATATTGTTTTTGGTCGAATTACACTTATCCAATAGAATTAGTACATGTGTTAGGGTAATAATATTATCATTTTTACCCTTAGTTACCCTATTTACTTTCAACCGTGGTAAAAAAAGTAAAAAGTTACTATTCACCAAAAATTATTTTCATCTCATTGAACCACATTTTAGTACTGGATATTAACCGTGTCTCTCGGATTTTCGAAATTCCACTCACAGAAGCAGTAAAATTAAGTTTTATGAAAAATTCAGCTTTTTAACTACCACTTAGTGGTTTCACTATTCATCAAAAAATGAATGTTTCCAGAAAAATACCAAAAATTAGGCCTAAGCTATATTTGATATTATGAATTAAAAAATGATGTCTATTTTATCAAATTCAAAACATATCAGTTACATTAAATAATTTAAAAATTAATTCCCGTCGTCAAAACAAATAGCGTGTTTTTAAGAGATAATAACTATCAAAAGATTGACACTTGTTTATATCTGGTTTAAATGTGAAATTACATCCAATGACCAACATTGTATTAAATTGTAAAAATATATTCTAAATATACTTTAAAACCACTCAAATTAATAATTTATCACTATTAATTATTTTGATTAAAAAATTTGTTTTTAATTAAAATTTAGTAATTTTCACTATTCATCAGAATATGAAAGTCATCTGAAACGTACCGAAATTTCACCCTAAGCTAATTTCGATATTCCAAATCCAAAAATGAAGTCCATTTTGAAAAATAAAATTTAAAAAATTTCAAAAAGTGGTTATTACTATTCATAACGGCTGGTTTTAATAATATTTTAATAGCATATTATTATTTAGTGAAACTCGGTATTGCGTACGACACAAGCTATCGAGGAAGGCTGCGATTGTGTGTAATGCAAGCCAAGTCAAGGGTGTGTTTTGTGAAAGCTCCTTTTGGTGTAGCGTACAACACAAGACATTAATGAAATTAAAAAGAATATTTTTCATAAAATCTCGGGGTGTTACATTCTACCCCCCTAAAAATGAATTTCGCCATCAAAATTCGTCGGGGTTATAAATGGTTTACTACTCGAAAGTTTCTTTAATAGAAACCCACATTGTAAAAAGGAATACCAAAACCAATCTTTAAAAACAAAAGGATGAAACGTAATGGTTAACCAAATAAACTAATCACTGGGTTTCCACATAGGTGAAAATTTGGATATGGAAGAGAAATCTAACCACCATGTTCTGATGGAGAGTGGTAGAGAACATGGCTATGGAAAATCCAGCAATCACAAAGCCATAAATTTGTGACGATCTAAGGTACCATCTGATTCATCAGATATAAGATTACTAGGGCAACATTTTTGGTTTTCACGATCATTTCCCTAAAGTTGATGAAATTGGAATTAGAAGAAATACTTTCGTGATTTTGGTACAGTGTCACTGTTGGTCATTCTTTGGACAATTTCCACTTTATCACTTAATGATATGAATTTGGATTTGTCATTCGTGAAGTGTTAGTAGATCATGTGATAGAATGATGGGTCATTCCATCTGTCTCAAACAAAAGGTTACAAAAGTTATCAAAAATATATAAGACCATCTATGGCGAGGTTAATCGTATACGATTCCAAAAATGAACTTATACTTCATATATCATACCGCGTAATAAAATAAAACTAGTTTCTACTAACCAGGGACTTCCTGTAGGCTAGTGGTAGGCGATAAAGGCCAGTCACACTTCGGTTGTGGGTTCGATTCCCACAGCCTTGTCCGACGCGATGGGTTGTCGCCCATCCTGCAGGTTGTCCTTTTTCTAAAACTACATTACTATAACATCACATCAATAATATCGAAAAAAGTTCTATCCTTAAACAATACCAACTTATGTCCAACATAATCATTTCCAATATTTAGGCTTATCCAAAATAATGTTGTCCAATCTCATATTATAGTGAAAACGATTACCAAAGAGTTCATATAACAAGCATGTTAATACCATCTTTGATCCCCGTATATCATGAGATATGTCTTGTTGGTCACATTACAAACATTAGAAGGCCTTAATCATGTATTCTCTTGAAAAATGAATACCCATTGAATCTTAGTGAAAACATGAGTTCTGTCAAAAGTTCACTCTTTTCACATACCAAAACCTCAAACCATGATATAACTATTTCCTTATATCAGTCATGAGCTCATGAATACTGTCAAACATTTCATTTTCTCCTTATCCCTTCATTATGCACATAACATTTTTTTCCAAAAATATCTCAATCACTTTCCATGGTTACCGGTACCATAAAATTATTGAAAACCACAATAGACCAATACATAAATATTCTAATATTCCACGATACTATATACAACATTATTTTGGAATCCCATTACATAAACACTTAATCATTCCACCACATCGTTTTCATATTCAACATCACCAATAGTGATCGCATGTGACTTCCCTTTGTCCTTTTCCTTAAGTGGTTGCTCATGTCGATCATCACTAACCCTTGGATTAGGGAATTTATTAGCATAATGCCCCATTTCCTTTCACTAGAGGCATTGAAGTGTTGGTGGTGTGTTCTCTGCAGTCTTTTCTTTATTCACATCATTAGAAACCCTTTTTCCATTACTTCGACACTTAGCTGCTCGATGACCTTCTTTTCCACACTTAAAAAATTTTCTAGTCCCTTTAAGACAATCTCCACCATGCTTCTTTCCACACTTTGAGCATAAGGAAACATTCATCTTCTTTTCACCATTATTCTGAGATTTCTCCTTGAACTCCATATTTTGTTTCTTGTCAAAACTACTAGATGGATAAGTAACACCAACTTCCATTTCTACCTTGATAGCACAACACACAATTTTTTCATAGCTAATGAAGTCTCTTATAGCTAATGCCCTTCGAAGATTTGGTTTTAAGCCACTGAATAATCGATCAACTTTACTTTCATGTTGGATGATAAATCGAGATGCATACCTTGCATGCCTTGTAAAATTCTCTTTGTATACACCAACAGATTCATTATCCTTTTGCTTTAGTTAAAGAAACTCCTTCTCCATATTTGTTCGAAGAATACGAGGGAATTACTTATTGAAAAATAAGTTCTTGAACTCATCCCATTCCATGGACTCAATTTCATCTCTTGGCCTCGTATTCTTGATAAGATTTCACCATTGATCAGCATCACCTTCCAAAAAATATACTGCTAAGATGACTTTATCATGTTCTGAACATTGAATAACTGAAAATATATTTTTAGTGGTACTGATCCATTGTTCAGCAACAAGTGGATCAGAAGGCCCACTGAAAGAAGGTGGATGTTGCCTCATGAAGGACTCAATAGAATATTGTTCCCTTCTCTGCTCATTTGGAAGACCAGAATGATTCATAGCTTGTGTAAGTATAGCAATAAGATTTTGCACTCCTTCTCCCATAACATTTGTTTGTTCAAGAGGACAATCATTGCATTGTCCATTACATTGATAAACATGGTTTCATCGGGTTCCAGCCA
This sequence comes from Viscum album, assembly GCA_963277665.1. Taxonomy (NCBI): domain Eukaryota; kingdom Viridiplantae; phylum Streptophyta; class Magnoliopsida; order Santalales; family Viscaceae; genus Viscum; species Viscum album. The sequence continues at coordinate 413,860,648 of OY728130.1, forward strand.
TCGTCTAAAACCCAAAAAAAATAGTGTGAGAGGCAAAAATCATGCTAGGGAAAACAACATAATAAAGGGGGAGTACCTTCAATATCTAACATCTTAGGTTTAATTATATGATCATTAGCGTAATTCTAGTACTATAAACTATACGTATACTTAACCATAGGGACATCCCTAGACATACCATAGAAATATCTCTAAGGATCTCACTAAAGTTCTCGCATCCTAGCTTCCAAAGGTTGACTAAACCTTTCCTCTAATACCAACTGTAGAGACCCGAAGCTTAACGTACATAGACATTACATTACTTTTTCGGAATACGTAGTACATAAAAAAAACACACACACAAGGACCGTAATAGTTTAGTGTCTTTGAAACTCGGAATATAATCTTCTAATCGTGGTGAAATATCTTCAACATCTCCCATAAAGATCTTTTTTTAAACCTAAATCCTTTCTTAATATCCTGGGGAAAAGAAAACATGAAAGGGTGAGCTCAAATTCTCAGTAAGGTTAAACAAAAGAAATATCAATCACGTCATATTCATAAGAACATATCTTTTGGAAATCTTAACCTGCAAAAGAGATCATAATTTCATAACATGAGATAAATCATAGTAGTGAAATGTAATCCCAATAAACATATCCTAAAACATGAAAATTTGTGGCATACACACATAATCATAGAGAATCATTTATTATTAGTCAAGACTAATTTCCAAGACTATCTTAGTGGACAAAGTCCCTTTATAAACCGAATTCACTCCTCGTTTCAGTCCTGTTTCACTGAACCGGTATAACCTACCGTTACAGCTATATCTATCTCATGATATATAAAATCTTTAACCAATGAGTTGAAGGGAGATATAGGTCCCACCCATCTCATAATGATACCATTCTTATGTGTGGCACAAAATCATAAATCATACATCATTTCATGACCCATGTAGTAAAAATGGGATTCTTAAACAACATGACATCATAGAACAATTCATATAAGAATAAGGAATTCATAAAAATAATTCCATCACAACATAATCAAATAAATGTAATAATAGGGATAGAAACAGAACCCTATATTATCTTAGATGGAAAATAATTTTGATAAAACACTTGAACTCCATTCTTGAGGAAAATATCCTTTCTACTTCAAAAACACTTTCCATTCTATAAATGTCATACAATTTTAAACTAAAAGAAGTTGATTAAAAATAAACTTGAAAAATTGTTAATGAATCTTCTTGGAAATAATTTTTTAAAAATCCATTCATGCTGTATAAGTTAAAAAAACATTCTTCTCGTACTTTTGTCAGAAAAGACAAAAAGTACCTCGTACGAAAAACGACAAAATATTCCTTTCATATATTTTACTAAAAACTCGCCGAAGGGTAAAATTGGATTTAAACAATTGTAGGTGGATGGAAATAATTTTACATATTGAGGAAACATGGATGTGGATGATAAAATACACTCCAGTAAATACCAAAGTATAAACAATCTCGGATAAAAATGAGATTGTGATATTTTCCCTTACCTTAGGTCCAATTTGCTTCGTAAGTGTCTGAACCACCTGTATAGTGATTTAAATAATGTTATTGACTTATTCCAGAATCATACTTATTTTTATGATATCATATATGATCATATTATTAGATTCTTATTGGTAATATTTCATTATTACTTGTTATTCAGGTGTTTATTACTTTTTGTTCTTATGCGTGTTTTGTCGAATAAATTCTTATTTTTCTTTTTAGGTTATAGAAACATCATTTCCAGAATGTTATTAGGGTAATATATATCATATTAATTCATTCAATTCATTTATATAATCATTATGCAATGAAGATCATGTAGAACGAGTCGCATCACATCGTGGAGACGGTATTTCGTACGTACGCACGAGCGATGATATCATTCCCATGATTGTGGAATTCAATTAGATTATATATATACTATTTTAGAATCAATATCACATTACAATAATCATATATAGTCATTATTTACACCATTATACCCATCCAAGTAAGGTGGTGGTGGAAAATAGGTTACACCACGGCGTAGAGACGGTATTCCGTACGTACGCACGCGCGGTGATTTCTTTTTCCGTAGGATGGATAGATGGTGAAATAGGGTTGTTTCATACTTATAATAACATATCAGTATATTAGTGATAATAATTATATTACTTCATAATGAAACAACTAAAGAAGAAGAAGTGGAAGAAGAAATAAAGATGAAAGAATCGGTAACTGACATTACCTCTTCTTTGAAGTTCTTCTTTGAGACATCCTTTTAGGGAATTAAATTGGTCTTTGAAAAATACCAGGACCTCTAGGATGTTTCTAGGGATGCGGATAGGAGAAATTGGCAGGGTTTGGCCGATCTTGAAGGCTCAATGTGGTGTGAGGGAGAGAGGGAGGATGTGCCCTTTTATAAGGGAGGAGAGGGGCGCCTTTGGAATAACTAAAACTATTATTTTATTACAAAGTCAAATTCGGTTTTTAATAGCTCCAAATTGACTTATTTAGAAGATAAGGTGAGGATGGGTCGAATTCCTGTCATCTGAAGTGCATTGTGTTGCATTTGTTGTCAATGAGACATGAAGTTGTCTTGGAATGAATGGATGTCAGGGAGTCAAGATGTGAATGTCAAAGGATGTGATGGTGATGGTGATGAAGGAGAATGGCCATGGTACTAAGATGCATGTCACTTAGGAATGTAAGTGACATAGGAGATGATGGTTGAAACATTCTCTAAGAAAATCAGACGATTGTTGAACTGATCTTTTAAGTTCATAGAACTTGTATCAACTGGATACAATGTCACAACATGACTAAAAGACCATGCATTGTAGTGACAATGCATGAGGAGTTGATGAAGATCCATTCACTACTTCTAAGTGGATGAAGTGGATTAATAAAGTCCATGCACTATCACTTAGTGCATGAGAATTTGAAGAAGATCCAACTTGATCTCTGATTGGATCATTGAAGAATTTTGATAAATTATTTGATTCAGGAGCATCGGTTGAAGGAAGAACCTTCAAGAATTCCATTCTTAAATGATGAATATATGTTGAAGAAGGATGATGAATTCTAATGAAGAAGAAGAAATAAAGAGGAGGAAGAATGGCTTAGAAGAAGGAGGCATTTGGCATTTGGCATGTTTTATATGGAGAAGGACTTTGTTTTTACAAAGTCTAGGTTCTTGTCCTTTGCCAAAAAATTGGCCATCTCAAGCCAGCCCACGGGTTCAACCCCACGGCTCATATGGGCACTAGGCGCCACGCCCATGGGGGATCCCATGGTGCAAGCTCGAGAGGCAGGGGGGGCCGTGTGTAAGCCCCCGAGGGCACGCGGTGGTGAAGCCCGCGCACCCAGGATGCATAGTGGGCGCTAGGAGCGCGCCCGCAGGAGCAGAGAGTGGGCGCAGAGCGCGCCCGCAGGGAGAACACGGTGCGGGGCGGCACCGTGGAGGGAGAAGTTCAACTGGCGTGTTGAGGCAGCGCCAGGGTAATAAACCGCAGCAAAAACGCTGGCCGATTCGATGTGGGACGGGATTTTTATCCCGGGATCTAATCCTGGCCGCATGTTTGATCTCGCGCGAGATCTCCACCGTACGATCCATCTCCGCGGCGATGTTATAATCTGAGCCGTCCGCGGTCATTTAAATGGCGATCCGACGGCTCCCAGCGTCGTCTCCTTCGCCGAGCTCGTCCGAGGTCTCCCCGAAGCCACCCGTAGCCGCCGTCAAACCAGAGGCCACCCGAGCACCGATTTCGAGTTCCGGGCCACCATTTTCAACGCCGAAGGGTCCATTGAGTTCGTCTGGATGTACTGAACACGACCATGCATAAAAGTAGGCATGCATGCGATGAGAGGATAATTCGGAGCAATGCCGAGGCAAACGAAGTTGCCGAGGATTCTTGGGTTCGTGCCTTTGCATGGAATGGGTTTCAACAGAGGCTTTGCATGCATGGGATAGAAGAGGCGAAGGCCGTGCATGCGTTATAAATCGCATGCACGAGGAGAAGAGAAAATAAAAGATCCCGCGTGAAACAGAGGATAAAACGCAAAACTTTGGAAAGATTTTGAAGATCCGAAATCTTCGGTGATTCAAGATTTTGAACGCGGATGATCAAAGGCATTCCTCTGCCTATATAAAGAGAGGCCGAGACCTCTGGATTCGCTGCTGATCCTTTCTTGAAAATCAGAAGCCCCGCGTGTGCCTCTGCCTCGCGAATAAGAAGCCGCCGCGCAAAGCACTTGCGCGGCTGTTGTCCCGAAGCCACCTGAGGCTTTGAAGGTGTTCCTTGCGCGCTATTTCTTTGCGCGACAAGAAGAAGGAGGAGAAGAGATCCCCTGCGCGCCTTCCCTTTGCGCGGCAGGAAGAACCCGGGGCAGTAGCACTTGTACGCCCCGTGGTTGAGGTGCCTTGCACCGAGGTCCTTTGTGGCCGTGTGTTATTGCACTTGCGCGGCTAAGCTACACCAGAGGATTTGCGCGCCTTGCCACTGCATCCTTGAGGCTTGCACGGTTGTTGAAGTAAAGGAAGGCCGAGCCCTTGCACCCTTTGAGTGCCAAGTGAAGAAGAAGATACCCTACGGGCAGTGTGTGTGCAAGAAGAAGTAGGAGGCCAAGGCTTGAACACTTGCATGTGAAGTATATAACACACCTTGTGTGTGTGTACAAGGAGAACCCAAGCCGTGGCCGTGTGTGTGCATAAGGAGGAAGGCCACCACATTTGTGCCTTTGTGTGCAAAAAGAAAACAAAGAGGCCGTAGCCTTGTTTGGGTGAAGTGAAGACCACACCTTAGTGTGTGTGTGCAAAATTGAAGAACCACCTATGGTTTAAGTGTGTGCAAAACGTGGAACAAATTGTGTGTGCAAAACAAGTGAAGGCCGAACCTTAGTGTGTGCTAAGTGGTGTATACACACTAAGAAGGAGAAGAAGGAGAATACTCACACTAAAGTAGAACACACATTTATGTGTGTAAACAAATTGAATTAATTGTGTGAAGTTCAAAGAAGGTGTGTGCTTAAAGAGATTACACCCTTTGTGGGTCTACTGCACCAAGAAGAGGAAAGGGAAAGTGCATGCATGCATGCATGCACGTGCACACGTGAACAGTGCTAAATCAGTGGTGTGCATCTGAGGAGTCCAAGACTTGAAGATCTTGAAGAGTTGCCATGCACTCATTGCATGATGTTGAAGTGAACTGAGACTGGACCAGACCAAAGATAAAGATATTATTTGTCTGAACATTCAGTAATTGGAGAGAAGCCGGGGCATCCTTAGAAGAAGGTGATAAAGCCCGAGCTAGATGAGAAGACCTGTTCACCACAAGTGATCAGAAGAAGAGCAAGGCCAACAGTCTTTATCCCAGACTGCTGAAGATACTTGAAGAAGCTTAAAGTGAAGAAGAGCTACTCGTGTGACTCGAGGAGCCAGGAGAAGACCCTGTGGGACTCAGGGAGAAGAAGTCTTCAGTGGGATTCTGGAGCAGGCCAGTGGGACTCTGGTAACACTGTGGGACGCAGTATAAAGACCCTCCTGTGGGACTCAGGAGAGATACGGTGGGAAGCTGTATCGACCATTGTAATACTAACAGATTATAATGGGAGAATCCATGCTTGAAGAGCATGGCAAGGATGTAGGCCTTTGGTGCCGAACCTTGTAAATCCTTGTGTCCTGTGCCTTTTCATTACTGCATCATTCGTGGAAAGGTGAGAGATACAAGAAGAGTGGATCGAGGCCTTAACAAGCCATAGAGGTTTAATTGATTAAGAATCAATTAGTAAAAAGTTTTAAAGGATCACTGATTCACCCCCTCCCCCTCTCAGTGATTCACACTGATCTGGGCACTTCAATTGGTATCAGAGGGAGGTTACCTCTAAAAGATCCAAGAGAGTCTATATGGAGTGCAGATTTGAGGAAATGAGTGACCAGCCTCAAATGGAGATATCTGCCAAGACTCAGAAAAATAGAAAGAAGAAACAGGCCAAGAAGATGAAGAAGAAGGTTGATGCAATCAGAGAAACTCCTTCTATGGAAAGAAATGTGAAAGTCACATCAGATGACAATTCCTTTTATCTTTCTTCTGATAAAGCCTGCTCTAGCTGTGATGAAGATGGAAGAAACAATGATCTTCTAAATGCAATCAAATATCTTCAGAAGAGAGTCCCCAAGGAAATTGCAATGTGTATAGCTACAGGCCTCCTTGATCTTCAGGAAGAAAAATTACAGCTAGAAGATGAATCCAATTCTCTAGAAGTCCAATTGGCAAAAAGGGTTGGGATAACCAACACTCTCAGAAAGCTGGTAAATGCCAAAGATGAAACAGTATCCCTTTGCAATGAAAGATATGAAGATACCTTTGAAGAATTGCAAAGAAGCCTTTCTGAGAAAGACATCTTTATGATAATGATCAAAGATGTTTTCCATGAACTGGAAAAGAGGCACAAAGTGTCAAGGGTTGTCAGAGATGCTCAACTCGAAGACAAAGTCAAAAGGGTGAAGGAGCTTGACAACTCATTGCTTGAAATGAAGCAGGTGCATGAAGACCAGATGAAACAGCTGGAAGAGAAATGGGAAGGAAGGCTAAGAACTATTGAGGATGAGAAGAACTCCCTCAATATGAAATGCTTAGAACTAGAAGTGATTTTGAAAAATCAGCAATCACCCAAAGCTGAATCCTCCCAGTCAGCTGAAAGAAGAAATGTTGCTACTCAAGTGAACCTTGAGCAGGATGATTCTAAGAGAAAGACATCCTCTAATAAAAGTGCAACTTCTTCTAGAAAGAAGGTACCATCCATCCCATCTTGTACTAATGCTTCTAATAGTGTTTCTACTAAAAGTGCAGGATGGAAGAATAATTCCAAACAAATATGGATGAAGACAGTAAAGAAGCAGAGCTCTCCTGAAGCAGCACAACAAGTCAAGAAAAGTACCCAACAATCAGAAGGACTCAAGAGGTCAAGATTTGTGGGTCAATGCTGGTGTTGTAATAAGTATGGGCATTGTGCAAAGGATTGTTGGTACAATCCACTGAGTGCCAAAGCACAGAGGAAGCCCATGCCTAGGGGGAGCAAGCCAGAAGGAAGGAAGCAACATCCACAGGTCCAGAGACATCTGTTTACTGCTAATAGATTTGGATTACTTGACAACATCTGGGATGATTGCAAAAGTGGTCAACAAAAAGATACATGTCAATCTCCAACTGTATCCAGAGCTCAAAAGAAGAAAAGATCACAGAACCTGGCTCAGAGAGATTCCTTGGGAAGCATGCAGAAGAAAGTGGAAGATGCTCCCAAGAAGAGTTTGAAGAATGAAGAGAAGTCCTTGGAATTGAAATCCAAGAAGGGTGAGTCATCTAGAAGGACCACCAAGAAAAAATGCTTCTACTGTGGAAAGAAAGGGCATATCATGGATCTTTGTAAAGAAGCCATGAAATTCAATAGAGGCAGACTGGACTCAAACAGACAATCAATCCAGAAGAAGCAGAAGGGATTGATTGAAAACAAGTTGCCTAAGAGAGGTAGCTTGACAGCATCAAAAGAACCATGTGGAACTTCCAGAACTGAGGCCACACTTCTAAATGACTTGTTAGTCATATGGCCAAATCAGTTGCAACTTGCCAAAGATCTACAAAGAGCTGAAGATGAAGTTCTGGCAATTGCTAAAGCAAAAGGGAAGAAGAAGGTTTCACATGAAGATGTTTTGAGAACCACACCAGCACAATCATCAATGAAGATCAAATGTGCAAGTGTGAAGAATGGTGAAAATGGGACATCTCGGTTGAGAGAATCTTCTCAACCTTGTTGTTCACGTTGATGAACCAAGGAGGTTCCATCTTATTCCCTTATACTATTGGTATTTAAATGTGCTAACATTGCAGGGAATTGAAGATGATGATCATTCTCAGCTGGAGGATGGTTTGGAAGGAATGGAGTGCACCCCTTGAGGGGGAGCCAATCTGGAGAAGATGATGTTCTAAAATTAATATCATCTTGAGAAAGTGAAGGTACTCCAATCATGCTTTCATCCCTTGTTTCTTAATTGAGTTTATCTTGTCAATTAAGGGGGAGTATGGATTGAAGACAAATGGATGAAAGGGGGAGCTTTATCATTGCACTGAACTTTCTAATGAGTTTTGTGAAGTATGTGCAGGATTTAGCAATTCATTGTTATATCTGAAAAATTTTCAAACCCCTAAGCATGATCTCACATGTGTAGAGAATGTTGGACAGCATTGAGTACCTTGGTTACATCACTCTTGTTTTCTACACCGGGTTAGCCCAAGTAGACTTAGAGTTGATTTACTAAAGGTTCTTTGCTAAAGAGAACATGTGACATCATCCCTCTCTTAGTGATTTTCAAGAATATGCTATTCAAAGGGAGGAAGATATTTTTGAAAGTGAACCACACCACACCTTTGCATTTGATTGCCAATAAGGGGGAGAAAATATTGGCACACATATTGACCCATTCATATGTGCTGAGTGGTGTATTGACAACAAATACAAAGGGGGAGATTGAAGTGCATTGTGTTGCATTTGTTGTCAATGAGACATGAAGTTGTCTTGGAATGAATGGATGTCAGGGAGTCAAGATGTGAATGTCAAAGGATGTGATGGTGATGGTGATGAAGGAGAATGGCCATGGTACTAAGATGCATGTCACTTAGGAATGTAAGTGACATAGGAGATGATGGTTGAAACATTCTCTAAGAAAATCAGACGATTGTTGAACTGATCTTTTAAGTTCATAGAACTTGTATCAACTGGATACAATGTCACAACATGACTAAAAGACCATGCATTGTAGTGACAATGCATGAGGAGTTGATGAAGATCCATTCACTACTTCTAAGTGGATGAAGTGGATTAATAAAGTCCATGCACTATCACTTAGTGCATGAGAATTTGAAGAAGATCCAACTTGATCTCTGATTGGATCATTGAAGAATTTTGATAAATTATTTGATTCAGGAGCATCGGTTGAAGGAAGAACCTTCAAGAATTCCATTCTTAAATGATGAATATATGTTGAAGAAGGATGATGAATTCTAATGAAGAAGAAGAAATAAAGAGGAGGAAGAATGGCTTAGAAGAAGGAGGCATTTGGCATTTGGCATGTTTTATATGGAGAAGGACTTTGTTTTTACAAAGTCTAGGTTCTTGTCCTTTGCCAAAAAATTGGCCATCTCAAGCCAGCCCACGGGTTCAACCCCACGGCTCATATGGGCACTAGGCGCCACGCCCATGGGGGATCCCATGGTGCAAGCTCGAGAGGCAGGGGGGGCCGTGTGTAAGCCCCCGAGGGCACGCGGTGGTGAAGCCCGCGCACCCAGGATGCATAGTGGGCGCTAGGAGCGCGCCCGCAGGAGCAGAGAGTGGGCGCAGAGCGCGCCCGCAGGGAGAACACGGTGCGGGGCGGCACCGTGGAGGGAGAAGTTCAACTGGCGTGTTGAGGCAGCGCCAGGGTAATAAACCGCAGCAAAAACGCTGGCCGATTCGATGTGGGACGGGATTTTTATCCCGGGATCTAATCCTGGCCGCATGTTTGATCTCGCGCGAGATCTCCACCGTACGATCCATCTCCGCGGCGATGTTATAATCTGAGCCGTCCGCGGTCATTTAAATGGCGATCCGACGGCTCCCAGCGTCGTCTCCTTCGCCGAGCTCGTCCGAGGTCTCCCCGAAGCCACCCGTAGCCGCCGTCAAACCAGAGGCCACCCGAGCACCGATTTCGAGTTCCGGGCCACCATTTTCAACGCCGAAGGGTCCATTGAGTTCGTCTGGATGTACTGAACACGACCATGCATAAAAGTAGGCATGCATGCGATGAGAGGATAATTCGGAGCAATGCCGAGGCAAACGAAGTTGCCGAGGATTCTTGGGTTCGTGCCTTTGCATGGAATGGGTTTCAACAGAGGCTTTGCATGCATGGGATAGAAGAGGCGAAGGCCGTGCATGCGTTATAAATCGCATGCACGAGGAGAAGAGAAAATAAAAGATCCCGCGTGAAACAGAGGATAAAACGCAAAACTTTGGAAAGATTTTGAAGATCCGAAATCTTCGGTGATTCAAGATTTTGAACGCGGATGATCAAAGGCATTCCTCTGCCTATATAAAGAGAGGCCGAGACCTCTGGATTCGCTGCTGATCCTTTCTTGAAAATCAGAAGCCCCGCGTGTGCCTCTGCCTCGCGAATAAGAAGCCGCCGCGCAAAGCACTTGCGCGGCTGTTGTCCCGAAGCCACCTGAGGCTTTGAAGGTGTTCCTTGCGCGCTATTTCTTTGCGCGACAAGAAGAAGGAGGAGAAGAGATCCCCTGCGCGCCTTCCCTTTGCGCGGCAGGAAGAACCCGGGGCAGTAGCACTTGTACGCCCCGTGGTTGAGGTGCCTTGCACCGAGGTCCTTTGTGGCCGTGTGTTATTGCACTTGCGCGGCTAAGCTACACCAGAGGATTTGCGCGCCTTGCCACTGCATCCTTGAGGCTTGCACGGTTGTTGAAGTAAAGGAAGGCCGAGCCCTTGCACCCTTTGAGTGCCAAGTGAAGAAGAAGATACCCTACGGGCAGTGTGTGTGCAAGAAGAAGTAGGAGGCCAAGGCTTGAACACTTGCATGTGAAGTATATAACACACCTTGTGTGTGTGTACAAGGAGAACCCAAGCCGTGGCCGTGTGTGTGCATAAGGAGGAAGGCCACCACATTTGTGCCTTTGTGTGCAAAAAGAAAACAAAGAGGCCGTAGCCTTGTTTGGGTGAAGTGAAGACCACACCTTAGTGTGTGTGTGCAAAATTGAAGAACCACCTATGGTTTAAGTGTGTGCAAAACGTGGAACAAATTGTGTGTGCAAAACAAGTGAAGGCCGAACCTTAGTGTGTGCTAAGTGGTGTATACACACTAAGAAGGAGAAGAAGGAGAATACTCACACTAAAGTAGAACACACATTTATGTGTGTAAACAAATTGAATTAATTGTGTGAAGTTCAAAGAAGGTGTGTGCTTAAAGAGATTACACCCTTTGTGGGTCTACTGCACCAAGAAGAGGAAAGGGAAAGTGCATGCATGCATGCATGCACGTGCACACGTGAACAGTGCTAAATCAGTGGTGTGCATCTGAGGAGTCCAAGACTTGAAGATCTTGAAGAGTTGCCATGCACTCATTGCATGATGTTGAAGTGAACTGAGACTGGACCAGACCAAAGATAAAGATATTATTTGTCTGAACATTCAGTAATTGGAGAGAAGCCGGGGCATCCTTAGAAGAAGGTGATAAAGCCCGAGCTAGATGAGAAGACCTGTTCACCACAAGTGATCAGAAGAAGAGCAAGGCCAACAGTCTTTATCCCAGACTGCTGAAGATACTTGAAGAAGCTTAAAGTGAAGAAGAGCTACTCGTGTGACTCGAGGAGCCAGGAGAAGACCCTGTGGGACTCAGGGAGAAGAAGTCTTCAGTGGGATTCTGGAGCAGGCCAGTGGGACTCTGGTAACACTGTGGGACGCAGTATAAAGACCCTCCTGTGGGACTCAGGAGAGATACGGTGGGAAGCTGTATCGACCATTGTAATACTAACAGATTATAATGGGAGAATCCATGCTTGAAGAGCATGGCAAGGATGTAGGCCTTTGGTGCCGAACCTTGTAAATCCTTGTGTCCTGTGCCTTTTCATTACTGCATCATTCGTGGAAAGGTGAGAGATACAAGAAGAGTGGATCGAGGCCTTAACAAGCCATAGAGGTTTAATTGATTAAGAATCAATTAGTAAAAAGTTTTAAAGGATCACTGATTCACCCCCTCCCCCTCTCAGTGATTCACACTGATCTGGGCACTTCATCATCCAATAGAATTTGGACAAGTTTATGTTACTATTTTAACCTTATCATTTAGTTTTAACTTTAAGTTAGATAATTTTACTTTTACCGTGTCTTTTTGTGTTCTTACAATATAAGGTTAATAAACTTAATATAACAAGACAAACGAACCCAAAGTTGTTTATTATTAAAATATATAACCTTATTTAAGTAATTTGGACGAACCTTATATTTTTAGGAATATAATAACAATTAAAAATATAATATTTGTTTTAAAAACTATTTTATGTCAATTTTGACACTATTTGGTAATTGATTTTTGTAAAAATCATAACAGAATGGTTTGTTCAAAAACAGTTAATTAAATAAACACTAACATGTCATATTAACATATAAAAGTTTTTGAATTCATAAAAAGTCTCAAATTACATTTATTTGGGTATTTATAACATCAATTGTGTCAATATTTCATTAATAAGATATTTACTGCATCATCATTGTGTCATAAATAAATTAAATTATTTAAAGTCTAAAAATTACAAATAAAATATCATTATGTAGGAAATCCTTTTAGATTTCTAATGAATATTTATAGTAGAATTTATCTTATGTATAACCTTATATTAAAAATTATTTACTTATTAAACTTTGATTTTAACTATTTTAACCCTTCTTTAAATAAATTAATAATAAATGTCCTAATCTAATCCAAGTTGGCTTAAATGGTCATATTTTATTCCTAAGGTTGTTTTCGGTCGACTGAAACTTGTCCAATAGAATTAGGACATGTGTTAGGGTAATAATAATATCATTTGTACCCTTAATTACCCTATTTACTTTTAACCGTGGTAAAAAAAGTAAAAAGTTACTATTCACCAAAAATTATTTTATCTCATTGAACCACATTTTAGTCCTGCATATTAACCGTGTCTCTCTGATTTTCGAAATTCCACTCACAGAAGCGGTAAAATTAAGTTTTATGAAAAATTCAGTTTTTTAACTACCAATTAGTGGTTTCACTATTCATCAAAAAATAAAAGTTTCCAGAAAAATACCAAAAATTAGGCCTAAGATATATTTGATATTATGAATTCAAAAATGATGTATATTTTATCAAATTCAAAACATATCAGTTACATTAACTAATTTAAAAATTAATTTCCGTCGTCAAAACAAATAGCGTGTTTTTAAGAGATAATAACTATCAAAAGATTGACACTTGTTTATATCTGCTTTAAATGTGAAATTACATCCAATAACCAACATTGTATTAAATTGTAAAAATATATTCTAAATATAATTTAAAACCACTCAAATTAATAATTTATCACTATTAATTATTTTGATTAAAAACATTGTTTTTAATTAAAATTTAGTAATTTTCACTATTCATCATAATATGAAAGTCATCCGAAACGTACCAAAATTTCACCCTAAGCTAATTTCGATATTTCGAATCCAAAAATGAAGTACATTTTGAAAAATAAAATTTACAAAATTTCAAAAAGTGGTTGTTACTATTCATAACGGCTAGTTTTAATAATATTTTAATAGCATATCATTGTTTAGTGAAACTCGGTATTGCGTACGACGCAAGCTATCGAGGAAGGCCATGATTGCATGTAATGCAAGGAAAGTCAAGGATGCGTGTTGTGCAAGCTCCTTTTGGTGTAGCGTACAACACAAGACATTAATGAAATTAAAAAGAATATTTTTCATAAAATCTCGGGGTGTTACACACTCATTGGTTAAGAATGTCTATTCACAAGGTTTAAGTCCACATATATTTGATCATCCATTGTAAAAAATTACATGTGTTTCAATTTTGTTTTCTTTTTGGAGACTATATATCGATCTTAGCCTAACACTATTAGATTACATTCTTCGTACCACTAAAATAGAGGTACGGGACACATTAAGATCTGAACTAGAATTTTCAGGTATGGAAATCATCTGGTCAAACCATATACACTAAAAAAATATCAAGTAACACGAGGGTGAAATTTGTAGTTCCTACACGGAGATACTTATAAAGCTTGAGAAATCCCATCATAATACCACCTTATCCCGAGACATATTATTGCAGATAACAACACCCCCACCCTAGGACTTAGATAAAAGGATTTATCCTTTGATAGAACATATTAATTCCCATTCTCAAAACATATGATTCATATTAACATTATAAGAGATTTTTATTGGAAGATGAGATCTTCTGGGAGGATCTGGACACTGAAAAAAATTCACCCATATTCAGGATGCATGCGACCCTACATTTTCACATCCCAAAAGTTCCTCACTAATAACCATAGAATATATTGATGATAGAATTTGTGGGAAAAATTTAACCACTATCACATATGATAGATGACCTGTCCAATATGCTCCATTAACATTCAATAACTCCAAAAAAATATCAAATGGTCACCCTTACAGGGCTGTAATTCCATAATATTTTTTTGTTATTTCTTCCTTAAAAACCTAATGCGTTATATTGTGTATTCTTCATGTAACACTGAACTAAATTAAAACATTGATACTTTAAAATAAAAGTATTAAATTTGAAAATTATAATATATCTATTAAAATAATGTGTGTAAAAGGAAGTAACCATATTATAGAATTAGTAAGTAATAAAATGAAATTGGGTTGTGGAAGTCATCCATATGAAGCTAATTTGTCCATACATGGAATGAAAGTCAGATGGAAAGGAGTTTTTCCTAACCAAGCCGAACATAAACTCTAAAAATTATGTTATAAGTGAAGTCATTTGGGAGAGAAGTCCAAGATCTTAGAAATTTCTATGATATCTATGCATGTGGAATAACCAATTGTCATTTCTACCAGATCTTACCTTATACACAAATTTAATGTAAAATTAATGAGATTTTATTTAAAAATAAATTATGGTGATATAGATATGCAAGTAATTATTTAATAAGTGTATTATCACATGTATAAAACAAAATTTAAAATTTTACTTTTAATAAACAAAATGGTATTTCAATAACGCATTAATAAAATCATAGAGATGTTTTTCTTCTTAAAATTTATTTTTTTAAACAGATTTTATGTGGTTATTAAAATTAAATTACTATATTATTTTATTATTTAAATAATATATTATCATATTAATAATTAATAGGATATAAGGATAAAAAGACGTAATTTTTAAAAAATCTATTTTACTATGAAAATAGTTTTCATTATACTATTATGTTTTTATTTCAATATTAACCTATCAAAATTTAAAATTTTATATTTAAAAGTTAAAGATCAATTTTGGATTTAAATATTAAAATTTAGCTTCATATGAATTTTATTCTAAATTAATTGTTGTTTAGGTGAATATTGAAAATATCATTTCTAATAATATGGGAATGGTTATAATATTATCATGTTGAATGGGATATTTAGAAACATATAAAAAATTAGTCTATAAAAATATATTTAATGAGTGAACTGATTAATATAAAAATAATATTTTAAATTTATAAAACTCATATTTAATGTATTTTAAACCCACTTAATTTTTTTACTTGAAAAAACTATTTTTTTCTTATGTTAAATTTATTTCCATTAGTTATTGAAATAAAATATAGAAAAATGGATTTCATATTCCATATTTTCATTTTCATATTAAATAATAATATTAATTTCATTTTTAGGGATAATTTTTAATAATTAAGATTAATTATAAAGAAAATGATAATGGTAAATGAATTATTTTCAAAGAATGGTTTTATCAATATTGTGTAACTTATATCTAATAAAATAAATAAATTAATTCTTAAAAATTACTATAATATAATGCTTAATCCAATATATAAATATATTAACACTTATTCAACTTGAAATGAATACTAAATAAGATGGAGAACACTTAATAATGAACCAACATTTCTCTATAAAATAGATTTTCAATAAGTTAAATGTTTTAATCTAAAGTCAGTTTCAATTTATTTAAAAATTGAATAATATTATATGGATAATAATTGTATGATTATAAATTAAAAATATTTTAAGATGTTTTAACTTATATTTTTAATAAAACATAATTTATTTGTGTAACAACAATTTACCATAGTAAAAACTAAAAAGGTAAAAGTTATAAACATAGTGATTAAAGACTGAAAAAATATATAAAAAATTATAAAAACAATTATTGAAAGTGGCTGATAGACCTTAAAAAAATCCTAAACTCAATTAATTTAAATTTTTGATCCATTAATTCTTGAATAGTTCTATTCTATCATAGAAAAAAGTTATATATTTTTACCTAAAAATCCATTTTCATAACTAATAATTGTGGATCACTTCTATAACATCTATTAACCCATTGTAAAGAATTTTCTCTAATAAAAACTTGAAAAAATGCATCCAAAACCACCCATTTACAATAATTGAATTCTTTATAAAAAGGAATTTTTAAAAATCCATAAGGTGTTACACATTATAGAATATTATATGGGAGGGTTAATGTTATCAAACAGACTCTCATATTTTGTTTCTTCTTCTACCTTATAACATAATATCTTTATATGAAATTATGATAACATATTTATTATTTATATACTTAATGGTTCTATACTAATTTAAATTTACATTTATTATTCCACCCCCTGCGAAACCATTCAAGAAATGAAGATTTTTTCATGTTTTTGTGAGGATTACCACATCTATGAATGTTGTGTTCTATTTTTAACAATAACCATACATGTTTGGTATAAAAGAGTTATGAAATGATAAATTTTAATAACTTCAACCTAACTAATACTATAAATGGATTTTATTTTTCTACCTCCTACCATTCTATTTAAAATTAATGTGTTGTCTGTGTATATATGGACTAAAACGTCCACCGAAAGGTGTATTTCTTTTTCCCACTACCACCTAACATGGATGAATTGAAAAATATATTTAATGTATAAAATTTACATCTATGACACTATAAATATTCTGTAAAATTAATATCGGATATTCTATAAGTTATATTTATAATAAAAATTCATCGGAAACTTAATATCCTTAAATTCACCTATCGAAGTACCTTTCTTTATTTGATACAGTTTTGGGAAAACCTATGGAACTATATAAAGTTTTTATAGTATAATAATTGATGAAATAAAGATCTTGAAATTTGGTTATTTTGAGGATTAATTTACAAAATCTTTTACCATGGTTATTATACTAAGGAAGTGTCATTTTTTAAATGGTTGGGGTCGAAGCATCTTTTTATTATTAAAGAAAAGACCCATTTTGACTGGGTAGATAGAGACACATTATGTAGCTCAAAGGCCCAAGGACAAGTGGTGTAAATAATAGTCTTGAAAGCCTATTTTTGGCCCAATGGACCCTTCAGTTAATACTACTCCTACAATACTTGGGTTGCTAAAGAACCTAATACAACACCACTACCGCTACAATTCTTGCAACAATACCTCCGCCGATACAGTGCTGTTAGAGTACCTAGAAATTTTTTCCTTTCCCGGATTCAATCCTTGTTCCTTAAGATGTTAAACATGAGCTTCTACAAATTGGGTATAAGATCTTTGAAAAAACATGTGTAACGGTAACACTCACCTCCCATTAGGAGGGGGGTGCTATTCCCAGAGTGTGCCACACATTACCCGACTAGGAAAATGGATTTGAATCGCCATGTGCATAATATACATATTGTCTGAGTCTAGAGGGACTCGAACCTTATCTAGTTCCCATAAAGAGATGGGGGTACAACTAGTGGTTACCACTTGGCTAACACCCCATGGGCTTATAAGGGATGTTTCATAGAAATTGATTGAATCACCTTATAGTAATAATATGATTGAAAACTACTTAATAAATGAATTACTCATGATAATAAATAAAACATACAAAAATAAATATAAATGTAATGAATTCTTATATTATTTTATATTACATTATTTATTTGTTCAAGATTCTAGATATATGCACAAGACGAATCATGATGCAACATATGGGTTTTTTTGTATCTTAATGTTTCTATGTGGATTTATGATTCATATTCACCTCCAATTTAATATTTATTGTAAATATTAGGTATGGATTAATTTTAAAAAAAAATCATGAAATATAGGATTTTTATGAAAATTCATTTAATGGATTACCTTCCATGGATTTTCAATTCTAAATATTATGACACTATAAGGGAATTGTTCAACTAAAACCCCCAATCTATAATTTATTATGTTTATTCTTTAATGTATTATTTATATGGTTAGTTTATTACACCCTAATATTTTTTTCATTTTAATTAATACTCCAATATTTTTTTTTAAATTCAATGATTTTACATTGATACTTTTTTCTAAAAAATGTGAATCATTATTGAGAATATTTCCCACCATCTTCAAGGATTATTTTCCCTCATTATTTGTATTTTACTATTCCATCAAAAATTCTATTTTATATTTAAAATCAAAATTATGTGTTATATCACATTACCATTATTTTTATATCATACTATTGAAAAAAATGTATTATTATCCCTCCTATGTTCTTTAGTTTATAAAAATGTTATTTTAAATCATTAAATGGTATATTCTAATCTACCCTCATTAACCTTGGGTTATGTGTTCTAATTATTGTTTTCCTATATTCCTCTGTCTTATTCTCAATAATTCTATCCAAATTATATATATATATATATATATTACATACATAACCAATTTACTTTACCTTCCTATTTTATGTATAATATATATCTCTATCTCCCTTCACGATTTTATCTTTTAAGTAAACACATTTTAAGGGAACTTCAAGTGTTTTATTTCATTTCATGTACCTCCCCTGAAAAATATTTTTAAATATTAATACTTTTTTTATAATGATTATTATTTTTAAGGAAAAACCTCAAAGATTTATTCTATTGTAATGGGATATAAAAAGTTATTTCATTATTTAAATGATCCTTTATCCACTTCATAAACAATTAACTATTTGATTCTTTTTTATTTTTTCCCTTTCAATAATTATTATTAATTTTGATATATTGTAACTATATTTTCAAGATTTTTTATTCTTTATTGGAATATATATTTTTGGAATTACATGATTCCTTAATAAATTTGGAATCATTATGATATTACCATTCATTATTCCTTGTGACAATATTATGAAACCCACTTCCTATCATGGTTTCTATCATTCTTATGATTTAGGTAAAGTTTACTTTCCTCTTGTGGTGCATATATGAGTCTATAAGTAATGAATATGAATAATGTTCCACAATATTTCTCTATTTCAATGTACAAGGTTTTTATTTCATGGTACATCAAGTATGGTGCATGAGAGGTGGTTGTAAGAGTACCATGTAATGTTTTCTCGGTGATAATCCTTGACTTATGCTTATAACTTATTTTTTTCCCAAATATTTATGATTCCATGATGTTATGATATCATTCCCTTGGGTCAAAGTTTTCATGTTTACGATTTATCACTTTTTGATATCACATTATTCCACTTAACGTATATGTGTTGTCACTAAATCATGATTTTTTTGATTTTTCCCTTATGAATCAGTTTTTATCACCCATTAATTTTTTTCATTAACCAGGTTATGAATATGAGTATGACATATTTGAAGTCTATGATGATTCTATTATAGATTAATTATGTAGAAATATTTTCAAGAATTTTAATATAAGTTTCTCAAGTATCATTTCCTCTAAGACACTAAAAGTTTTGTGATTGGGATTATGATATTATTTTATGAGATGTAATTTTCATCTTATAGAATTGTTGTAATAAAAAGACATGATTATCATGAATAATTACAATTGGTAAAAAACTAGTGTTTAGTTATTTTTTTGGATTAGTTCAGTTGTTTTTTGGGATTTGGATTATAGAAATATACTAAAAACCTTTCAAATAAGTCAAAGTGTTGGATAAAAAGTGTTGGAAAAGAAGGGATTTTTTGGTTTACTAAAAATTACATACCATTATAAATAGTAAAGAATGTATGTTATTGAGGTGTAGGTTCAGCTTTGTGGCATCACTCTGAAAATGGATTATTGAGTATTGAATCATTCTTCACTCTATACACAATGAGTGTTCCTATGGTTGTACACCTCTAGAGAGACAATCAAGGGAATTAAATTGGTAAATGACCTTATTTTTATAATCTATTATGAAAAATGTATTATTTTAAGGAAATATATTTTGGATAATAATAGAACCCATGCTGAAGAAACATTGAGTATATTGATAGCGATTTATATTGACTTAAAATATAATGTGATGGTTTTAATAATGAGTAACACATTTCCATTTTGGGTTTTTTAGAAGACCGTATATGATAATTCACTTATGGGGATAATTATCCAGGATTCACGTTAAACCCATTAGTATTAGTAATGGTTTAAGACTGAAGGAACACTATTAATATTGAATGAAATAAAAAAATGGAATGATTGTCCCAATTATCTACATAATTGAGAAGGGTTTTTGTGATAAATCCTCTTATCATTCCAATCCACTAATCTAGAATCATGATTAATTATGTAATATTAGTTTTGTTTCAAACACAAAAATGGAGAGAATGATTTTTTCTTATTTATGTTATGGGGATAAAGATAATAAATAAATAATATTAAATTAATTTACTATTAAAATTATGTGAATATGAACACTAGGAAATGTCTCAAGGGAAGGAAAAGTTTTTTTATCTATGCCAAAGGATGGAATAAAACAACTATTTTTGAAGAAAAAATAATTTTTCATGGGGAACAATGAAAGGTAAAATAGTTCATTATGAGGTACCAATAACAATATAATTTCATAAATGTGAGAAACATGGGAATTACCCAAATCAATTCCCTAATCCAATGGCTATGAAGGATGGTTTGAATCATAAATTTATGAAATAAAGGGAAAAGGTAAATTCTATATGACCACAACTAATGAAGTGATTTCCCATATATATGTCTAGTAAGGAACACAAATCATCCACTCAATAATTATAATTATTGTATTTTATTATTGTTAAACTCACTCAATTGTACCATATATATTTTCGATGAACTCAAAATCATCACATAGATGACTGGATGATGATTTTTTATAAAGAAATTATGGTGGTATGATTATTTTATCCCTTATTTATGTTTATGGAAAAGTGAATTGTGAAAATTTTATTATCCATCGACTAAATTAATTTTATATGATTTTTTAAATGGATTATAAATCACCACAAAAAATTATATTATCAAAGAAAAGATATCATAATTCATATCTCTAGTCAAATTATGATCACTTACCACTAAAAGTATAGCAATGAACTCTCTAAGAAAATTTATTCCATTATATCATCCGAAACCCAAATCATAAAGAGTATTTATCTTAAATGGTTTGGAATAAAATTAATATTATGATAGATCTATTATCATAGAATAAATGAGTTTCCTATAATTATCCAAGATACAAGGGTTGATACTTCATTAGAAATCAAATCATGTGTCATGTGTGTCTAAAGTATATACTTTAGTTTTTCATTAGTGAGTAGTAATTAAATTTATAAAGATATTATTTATTTAATGGATGTTGACTTAAATAAAAAATTGTTTTAAAATATTTATATCCTTTAAAAATGTATTGATTAGTTAATATATTTCACAGGAAACACCAAAATAAAATGAAACTATGTTACATTAAAATGGAATTATTAAATTTGACTGTTATATTTTAAATATTAAATTATTAGGTAGAAACAAAAGTTACCATATTATGAAATATATAATGGAATGAAATAGAATATTTTAGTGGAAGTGTGCCTTATGAACATATGGTTAACTGATCCTATAAAGGGAATAGCTTAACATGGGTTTGAATTTGAAAAATCCCCTAATGAACTCCAACAATTGTGTTATTAGAAACATTGTTTGCGGTATAAGTTCAAGTTAATTGAAATTTCAAGAAGATCCATGCTAATAGAATCACCACCCTATGACTTAGACCAGATTTTTCTTTTTTCTTTGATTATACATAATGATCTATATGGGTTATCTAAATAAAAATTAAGATTACATAAACATGTAACTATTATTTTAATGATTTATTTATCATATGTATTTTTCAAATTTCACATTTTTATCTTTTGAATAAAAGAATGTTCATTTATAAATGTATTAATAAAATTAATGAGATCATTTTATTGTAAAATTTGATTTTATAAAATTAGATCTTTTCTGTTCGCTATTAGAAGACAACATATATATTATATCTATTTTTTATACGAATGACTTATTAACACTAATTAGTAATTGATAGGAAATTCAAATATGAAAATTTCATAATTCTAATATCTATTTTCATATGAAAATATTTTCACTATATTTTGTTGAATTTATTTAAAAATTAAATTCCCATATTTTTGAAATTTAATTTGAAATGGATTATATAATATTTAGATTTATAATTTTAATTTTATCATAGTATAAATTCTTATATTCCTAATTAAATAATTTAATTTCAAGTGAATAGTAAAAAACATTCTTAACTAACATTGTAATGTTAATGAAATTATTATGAAGTAAAATTCTCTTAGGATTGTAAACAATTCATAGAAAATATTGTAGGTGTAAAATAATTAATTTTAAAATAATATTTTCAATTTATAAAATTGATTTTTAACTTTTGGAAGCTTATGTAATCTGTTACTCTAAAAACTTTTTTCGCTTACATTAAAAATAAATTTTCATTACATATATATATTAAATATAAATAATGAATTAAATATGTTAGAATTTATTTAATATTATTAATAATATCTATAGAATTTTAGGTATAAAAGTATGATTACTAATATTTAATTTAATTTCCATGATAATTATGAACGTTTTTTAATGAATGTTTTATTAATTTTGTTTTATAAATATCTAATAAAATAAATAAATATTTTATTAAAAATGAATCTAATATATTATTTAAACATATATATGAATATATTATATCTAATTCAATTGGTAATCAATACTAAATTTTATTAAGAACACTTAATTATTAAAAACAATATTTCCATAAAAAATAGTTTTCTCTAAATAAGATATTTTAATTTAGTAGTTAATTTTATATTATATATAAATTTAAGTTAATAAGATGGATCATAATATTAGTTTTAAAATAAAAAAAATTTTATGAGGGGTTACATTTTATTTTTAATAATACTAAAATTGTTTAGATAAAAACTAGTTACCGACGTAGAAAACATAAAAGTAACTATTTAAACCATCATAGTAAATAACTGAATACATGTTTAAAACATGGAACTGAATAAATGATGTAAGTATTATAGAATTTATCAAATTTTATACTCTATTTTTTTTCATTTTCAATCCATTAAACCTTTAATATAGTCTTTACAGCATTGAAAAATGTAATAGTTATTTAAAAAAGTGTTATTTTATTTACATAGTAAATGGGATCACTTGTACCAATTTTCTAGAACCATTAAAAACATTTAAAATCTAAAAAATACCCATTATCAATTTAACTCTTTACCCAGGTCCAAGAATCATTTCTCCTGAAAAAATACAACGCAAAGGATCCCTAAGTTGTTACCTAATGTAGAACATGAAAAGGGAGAAAACATTTTTTCAACTGAACACTCTTAGATTTATTATTTATATACAATCTAAATTAATTTTATCCATGAAGATATGATTAAATAAATATTATTAATATTATTAATTTTATTACACATATGGATTATCATTTTTATTCTTCCATATAAACCCATTCAAAAAAATAAAGATGTTGGTATACGTTTGTGCCGACTACAACCTCCATGAACGATGTGTTATATTTTCCACTACCATGTTAAATTTATGGTCAAAAACAATTATTTAATGATAAAATATAAAAAATATAACTTGATTAATATTCTATTTTTTTTTAATTTTTTATGCCCTCTTATTTTATGGAAAATGAAAGTGGCATAAGCCTACATACAAAATATCACCTCCAAAGAATGACATATTTCATTTTACCAATTTCACAAAGCATGGATGACATTAAAATTTTATTTAATTTATAATAATGAAATTTTTAAAACTAATAATATTCTACCAAAGTTATATAGAACATTTGATATGTGATATTAACAACAAATGGTTATAGTAAACATAATTTGTTTAAATGAATGTATAGAATAAATTTTCATAATTTAAGACCATTTTGGGAAAACCAATGGAAATGTATAATTTTTTTGTAAATATAATTTTGAAATAAAAAACATTAATATTATAATTTTTATGATATTATTTTAAAAAACCATCACAATTTTCAATATAACGATCACGTTTTATAGAATCTTACCGAAGAACCACTTGTAACTGATATAAGTAAAAAATATTTAATAAGTGATTAACACATAATAATTAATAAACATTAGAAAATATAATATAGATAAAACAATTATAAATAATATTTTAAAAGAAAATCATTTATAATTTCATGATGATAGGTTCACATTTAGAATGAATTAAGACCTGATGTAATGGGTTTTTATCTGAATTTTGTTTTATTGATGTATGATTCATTATCACCTATTGTTTTTTATTATGTAAACATTATATGTAGATAAATTTTATTATATATATCATTAAATATAGCGTATTTAAAAACAATTCATCTAATATTATACCCTATATGGGGTTTCAATTATAAATATTATGACACGGTAAGGGTTCTGTTTGATATAAACCCACTTATATTGACCGATTATGTTTCATTTTGAACTTCATAGTTATATGATTGGTTTATTCTACCCCAAAATTTTATATAATGTTAATTTATATTATTCTTTAATAATTTTTATTTATATTCATGGTTTTTATCTCCAAAAAATTCTTTCCAAAAGATTATACCATTATTGGGAATATTTCTCATCCACTTAACCATGGGTTACCCTCCTTTTCAATATTTTTATATTCTAAAAAATATTCTCATTCACATTTAGAAATATAAATAAGTGTTTTCTCATGTGAATTTCATATTTATCCTCTACTATTTTGAATGTAATATTTTATTATCCCATTTCATAATGTGGGATTTCAACAAAAGTATCTCAAAATATAAAATGGGGCATATAATCCATCGTCATTATTTTTAATTTTCATATTCTCTCTCTGTTTATAAATTTTACCTATATATTATTCTCCTGCATCCAATCCACTTTATATATATATATTCCTTAAATATATACCTATTTTACATTAACTACCTTTTAGTGGTTGTTTTATCCACAAAATTCCACATGTGTATAGAATGATGTTTTGTAGTGATTGTATAATAACATTATTTGAAAGATGTATCCAAATCTCATTCGAGTGTTTTCCAAAAAGGATTATTCATGGAACAAAAAATTCCCAATGGTTCTACATCAAAGAGGTATCAGATATTCAAATGCAGTTCTTCATTGGAGAGCTTGGTAAATGATGCTTAAGAACTCACACTGGTCATGAGGATGGGAGGTCAGGCTCATCACACTTCTTTGGGGGAGTTATTTCATACTATAGGATTCTCTAATATATTTATGATATGTTCTATCAATGTATAAATCCTTTTCTCTAATTCTTAGGGTGGGGGTGTTGTTATCTATGAAAATATGCCTCATGAAAAGGTGGGATCATGATGGAATTTCTCAACATTCATAAGTATCTCCATGTTGGATGGAAAGATTTCACCCTCGTGTTAGTTGATATTGTTTAGTGTATATGGTTTGACCAGATGACTCACACACCTAAATATTATAGTTCAGATCTGATGTGTCTCGTACCTCTATTTTAGTGGTACAAAGAATGTATTCTAATAGTGTCACGATTAGCTCTATGGATGGTCTCTAGAAAGAAAACATACATGAAACACATATAATTTTTTACAATGGCTCTTCAAATATATGTGAACATCAGCCTTGGGAATAGACATTCTTAACTAGTGAGGGGATACCCATAGAAGCTATTGAGGTAGAAAAATATATCTAAAATACAAATTGTTCTGATACTCTGAAATATTGGGGGTGACCTACTATTGGTTCCCCTATTCTTCTTTTTATGTCAACTGGGTAGTCCCTTTAGTGTGAGTGTATCTACATCAGAGGGAAGATTCCCATTATTATTTTTATTTGTGTCAAATAGAGAACCTCTATGAGGATTTATAGCCCCTTGACCCTGGGGTGGACCCTACGGGTGGTTGACTACTTCACCGTAGAGAGGACTTCTATGACGGTTGTTGGTGATGTAAACACTTGGGATAGTCATGAGAGTGTGCATAGTGAGTGGTCTAATTCTTTATCCTAGTGTATTGAACATGTTTCTTTATTCAATTTTCAAGGTGATAGGCGATATGATGATATTTCTAGAAGAAACCTCTCATGAACCAAGTGTTGTAGCCTACCCCAAATGAGAGTGTCATGTAGTTTGGATCAATGCAATTGGATTAGAGATATTATCAAACTATTGAACCTCTAGTTTAGTTTACCTATGATATTAGTTTCATAATTTTTTAGGATCTTTTTGTGTTGAGAAAAAGTGGTATCTTGGTTGGAAGACCATGGATATCACCTACCTCATTAGTGTAATGGATATCGGGATGAACATGATCCAGTAAAAGGCTTCCAAAGAAGTTATATGTTGTAAAACATGGTTTCTTTCCTATAATAAGACATCTTCTTCTGGTGTCATTGGTGTGGAATAATTGATTCTAGATTATCTTTAGCCATTTTTATTTCTAGGTTGATTCATTCTTTTTTATAGTGGGGAATGAGGTCTTTAATGAACCTCCATTGTATGATCATTGGTAGGGAAAGGGTATGAGGTCTCCCCAGAGCCATGGGAGACGTGGTTATCATCACATGGGAGTGGGAGTGTTAGATTTTATTTTTTGGGTGAATATGGGTTTCAGTGTCATGAGGAATTAGTATCCACCCACCATGCTTATTAGTCTTGGTGGACTCACTATTCCTGGAATGTTAGGTGTATCTAATAATATTGCTTTATTTTAATTGAACTATAAGTACATTTGTAAGGTGGAAACAAACAATGTTCACAATATTGATTTTTTTTTATTTGTTAATCCAAATATCATTCATCCTCACATTGTTCAAAGATTATCAATTTATATTGAGTTTAAAAATTCTATTTACAATGCATTATATTGGGACTAATACATTGGATTTTATCATGTATGAGAACTATTTGGGGCTTACATTCCATATTTCCAAATGCATTCAATTTATCACCATTGAGGAGATGAAGATGGAACGTTGATCAAAATGATACTATGGGATGTTGAAACATCCCTCTAAGGATTTTTTTTCTTTATATTTGCCTCCCTACTAAATTTAAGACATTCCATTTAACTTCATTACCAATTCCATGTTCTTGTGGAAATTGGATAATTACATTACTTGCTTCCTTGGTAGAGAGGACACCATTGGTTAGAGGATATGATTATTTTAGGCATTTTGGTAATCTAGATGTTTCTTTTTTAATCTTGTTCATGTTAGGAAAGGATAGTATCTTATGATAATCACATATGTTAAAAAATAAAAGGTTTTTAGTTTAGAACTATGAAAAAATATTTACTTAACATCTTCAAGTAAGTATCCCTTAGGGAATAATGTGTTCGTAAAATAAGGAAACATAGGATTCTCACCTAACACATCTCATGATCATCACATGATTCATCTGATTCTAATCACATGCAACATAGAAAACCATGTTAAGCATAACATAAATATGGGTAAAAGTGAAATCATTGGATCTTTATATAATAAAAATAAATATTACATGAGTATGAAGGAAATAATATTACACTTGTCACATTGAAAGATGGAAATCTTTTCACAAGGAATAATTATAGAGTAAATGCATTCCACTTCAGACATACCTTTATTTAAAAAGACCAAGGGAATGTTGATTAGCTTCTCAAAATATGTCTGTGATTATGAAATTAATTTATTCAAGCCTATTATGACTATTATCCCACTTCACTCTAATATTATATGAGAGGTTGAATCATTCCCATTCTAATACCTTGAACATTGGTAGGGGAGTCACAATTAAACTAGATATCATTCAAATATTTTTGTATTGTAAGGTCTAATGACCTAATAATCCCAATCCGTTCTGCTTCTAGGGTAGTGACATGTCCACAAGAACCATGAAGGTATTCCAAAAAATAGCTTTAGTGAGGGGGTTGTAATTGGATGCTTTTGAATTGATAAATGGTTCAAATGACGGATTCTTCCATTATATTCCATATATGTTTCACTTACGAGTCTTTAATGTGTTAGAGGATGCCTCATATATATATTCATCCTTGTGTATTGATTTTGTGGGATTCCTTGGTCCTTGATACCCCTTGGATCTAGTTTTTCTTGGGCTTGTAGTGGATATGGTATACAGACAAGCTCTTTGTGCCCTATGAAAATCTTAATTGAGTTTCCATTGAGATTATAACGGATCTCAAAGAGGATATATTTTTATTCAAACCCATAGTACGACCCATCATGTTATAACATGTGATTTTATGATATTCCTATAGTAAATGTGATATGTTTGGATATATGATATGGTCATTGTTGTTTGATATACAAGATATATGACAATGTTTTGGTTGACATGATATGTATGGATGTATAGTGATGACATGTATGCTATTTATGTATTATTTATATTAACCTTATCATAGGATCTAATCCTTGTTTTGTATGTATCCTTGTTATACTATACATAATTACATGTTTGGTAGTATAAATTCCATTATCTCTTTACTTTTATTTACTTATTACTTGTGATATATGTATTCACTCTAATTTATATTGTTAAATTTTAAAACAATTACATGTTGTAGACCATTGGGTGGTTTCCTACTAGGATTGTATCTGAAACCCATTTCATGCCACCATTGGGAAACTGAATAGAGTATTTTGATGTTTGTAGGGATAGAGGCAAGCACTCAACATTTGATGCATGATTATAAGCCATTTTTAGGAGCAGGGGAGCATAATATGGAGTTGAGGATTGTGAATCTATTGAAAAATAATGTTTTTGGTATTTTTGGAATTTTGAATCATTCATTATAATGAATTTTATATAACTATTTTGTATTTTTTGTAGAGACATGTATCATCATAATTTGTATATGAGATACTCATGGAATTATTTATATTTCTTTTCCCAGTTATCATATGTTGTATGAATCTTATATATACTTTTTTACTTTAATTATTATTAATAATACAACGTGTTAAACTATGGTACATGGGAATAGTCTCCCCATAGACACACCCTAGGATCTTACTACTAGTCAGAAGCCTCTGGAGATTAAAAAGATCCACCTAAGGCCATGTGTACAACCGAGCATGATACAATGTTAAGTGGCATCCGGTTCATGGGTGATACAAAGAAGTATTAGAGAAATTTATTTTCTGATTTATTATTTTGATAAATAGAAAGAGATAGGAATGAATTAGAGTTTGGTTAATGGGCTATGGTTGGACATAGATCACTGACGTACATTAAAAATACAAATTCCTCAAATATAAATTGATGTTTTCAAGATTTTGAAAATGAAAATTTATTTGATTCCACCGCCAGGTGATACAATTGAATTGTGATATTATTATTTATAAATTTGTGGGTTTTATTTTTTCCAACCCAATGGGGTATGGGTATACCATATCATGCATCATTGTAGACACATTTTAGAAATCACATTCCATAAATTACACCATTACCTATCAGATACCTTGTCAATGTGAAAGATGTTTTGTTAGGTTCCAGGATAGATATACCTTTTGTTTTTATAGAATTACTTGTACGTAATTGAGTAACATAATTAGTAATCAAAGTGGGTTTCATAATCTATGTACGTTTTTCTTGATTTGTTTATATAAAAAACCCTAAGCAGCCAATTGAGGCACATTGAGTCATGGACCATGAGTCTCATGGATTAGAAGATGTTATGGTGTAGATTAGGTAGATGATATATTTTTTTCATGAGGAGTATGGACCCTTAAGGATTGATATTTTATGTCCCATTTTCTTTAACCATTTAAATAAAATGTGAAAATATTATAAAAATCCAATGGAAAATGTAAATGATACAAAGAGAACATACCTTATACTCAAATTTTGTGTAGTTAATAGGCAATGTATATAGTGACATTTGAAACTATTTAACTTATAATATCTAAGATAGAGAATCTATCTATGTGGTATGACTTGGTTATATGAATATTCTGAACTTTTGTACACTTTTAATCGGTGAACATTGATTTGGTTCTTTTCTTGAGTTGTGTGTTTGGGTCTCATAGAGTCATGACGCCATGAAGACCTATAGTAATACACCAAGAGTGTGGAAACAACCATGCTATGGAGGTTATCGGACATGTTCTACCTGTGGGTCCCCCTTTAGTTATATCTACAAAAACATCTATTGTTCTGAACAAAAGTACCAAGGAGCAATTTTGCAAGAGGTTTTATCACCTCATGATGAATTTTAATGGAGCACTATAACCTAAATCTTATATGGATAGGATGGTTCACGTGTTCTAGTAGTATCATCCTCCCATGTTTTTTGGAGATATCGTATAGAAGATAATGATTTGCGGATTGAGATTATATGCTTGTGAGATGTTCTGAGCTAGGATGACAAGTTGAAAAATATTGTTTGGGATTGTTCCCAAAATAAGTTCTATGACAACGTTTACCATGAGAATCTAAGAGTAGAGTAGGCTAGTGGTTTCATGCATAATGAGTAGGGAGCTATGATCATTATGGAGTACTCAAAATGAAATAGAAAGACAAAACAGATTACACCAATGTACCTTGATGGTGAGATATCGAGGGTGAGAATCCTTAAAAAAATCTCTGACTTGATTTTTTATTTCATGTCAACATTCTCTGTTTGATAATGATTACGAAAATTGTGAATAATGTGCTAATTACATAATGAAACCTTAGGGAAGCTGGGGGAGAAGAGCTGAGAAGTGTTTTCTCTTGACCTAGCTGTTCAACTTCTAGGTGTAGTATATGACATTTTCGGGCTTCGTGTGAGATGAGTACCATCCAGTCTGCTGGTGATGGCAGTCCAGTTTTCTGGCATCATTGAAGAATATGGGGAAAACTAAAGAATATGTGTCATCATTACCAAGTATAGTGTTGATAATACAATAGTATGCACCAAATTGAATATTATTTTCCCTTACCTCATTCAGTGAGTAGTAGGGGTCAGCTCTGAGACTAGGATCAAGAGAATACTTATTATCTTCTCATTAGGTTGGGAACTAGAGCTACACCTTTCATTTAGGATGATAAAAATATGGTCATGGCCGAGTCAATCGGGCACCAATTGTTTCGAGACAACAGAGCATGACTACTCTTATTAGTGAACTTATGTCATATGGCCATATTTTAGGCCAGATCAATGTTTTTATAGAATAAACCAAAGAGAAGGGGATCTGGCTGTCATGGGTTTGTGTTATGGTTTTAGTAGCCAAAAATATTTTATATACAATTTTTGACACTGGTGAATCTCATAGATTCACATATGTACCTATTGTGAGAATCCGTGGGTTTGTGGTTCAGTTTTCCAATGGATTAATGGCACTTGAAACTCTGTTGGTGATCTGAACAGACAGAGTGCACTTGTGCAGGTAGTTCCCCTTGAGTTTGTTGGGTGTTTCATCATCTGTTTTTTTACTCAAGATGATCTGGTTTGTTGTCATTCTCAGTATGGACTGACCAGTATCCTATGGAGACTATGTTGACTTCTATCACTAGAAACTGACTCTTACATCCCTAGATAGAATATTTTATATTCACAAGGTTTAATAGGATGTCCGTGGGATATGACATGGTACATAGTAGCACTGGATATACATGATGACATCCCAGATTTATAGTTCGTATCCTCATGATAAGGGAATGTATTAGGAAAACTTCACCATAGTGGTATATCATTTTAGTAATGTCTTTCTAGAATACTTTTCAAGTTTTCCATATGAGAGAGAGGTTGAGTTCTCCATAGATCTTGTGAGATGAGATTCACTGGTATCCATTCCTCCTCACAATATGGATATGATGGAGTTACTAGAGCTCAATAGGTAGTGAGAGGAATTGGAGGCAAACTGGATTATTTGAACTAGTACTTATCTGTGGGGTTCAATAACCTTGTTTGTGAAAAAGGTGGATAGTACCCTTATGATATGCATGGATTATAATAAATTGAACTAGTTTA
The DNA here is from genome assembly GCA_963277665.1 of Viscum album. Classification (NCBI taxonomy): domain Eukaryota; kingdom Viridiplantae; phylum Streptophyta; class Magnoliopsida; order Santalales; family Viscaceae; genus Viscum; species Viscum album. Next base: position 413,892,722 of record OY728130.1, read on the forward strand.
TGGTTATGAAATGATATACCTTTCCAAATATAGATGACTAATTTGATAAGGTCTGATGAGCTTGGGTTTCCTCAAAACTCAACATGAGGTTAGGTTATCACTAGGTGTGTCTTTTACCTATAGACATACCTCATATAGAATTTAATAGTGGTTATGGTCTATATTATTATATTGTTATACCATTTATTCTCACAAATATACCAACTATTTTCATACCACTAATGAATCTAGTTATACATCCTTATCTATATTACTTTGTGGTAGTTTTCATGGATGATATCTTGGTGTATTCACATAGTCGACATGACCGCTTGAAAAATCTTGGGATCATTTTGGATACACTGAGGGAGAATCATTAATATTATAATATCAAAAACAACCCCTTCATAATGTATAATATTCACTTACTAGTTCATGTTTTCATAGGGACATGATTATCTGATGACCTAAAGAAGGTGAGAGCTATAGTTTCCTAGGAGAATCCAAAAAACTTCTTTGACATTCATAGTTTCTTTTGGCTAACCAGATATTACAAGAATTTCATTTAGGGATACTAATTCCAGTGTCTATATGGATTCTACCAGAGCAGGAAGAAGCTACACTCTTTGTTGTTACACATCAGGTATTTCCCTAAGAGCAGTGATGATGTAGGGATATAGGGTCGTGGAATATGGGTCTTTTTAGGTGAGTCCACATTAAAGGAATTACCTGATACATGATCCTAAGTTAGTTGAAGTTTTTCACACTTTGCGTTGTTGGATACATTACTTAGCGGAATATAATTTTTTGGTCTATACAAACCAAAAAATCCTCAAGTATATATTTATAATGTATGATCTGAATTTGAGATAGTAATGGTGGGTTAAGTTCATACAATATTATTACATTGAGAATGACTATAAGCATGTTATAGGAAATGAAGAGGTCGACTCACTATGAAATAGGAATCAGATAAAAGATGTTTATAAATCCATTAGAAAGTGGGAACTTATAGTTTTTTCCTCTAAGCCAAACATGGAATGTCACGACCCATCCCCCGGGGCCCGTGTCGTGACTACCCCAAGCCCGCCTTCCATAGGCCAGGGGATGGAGACTAGCACTGAAAGGCGTATTCCCTAAAACTAGGAAGGAATTTCCTTTATAACCTATAAACACACAAAAACAAGCACACTACAAGACATGAACAAAAGGTAATCTTTATAAAAAAAGACTACAATAAGTAACAAAGGGTCTCGAATACAAGACCAACTGGAAAGAACAAGTAAAACTAAAAATTACAAGACAACTGATAGGTGGAAAGAAGCTCCTGGATCGTCCAACACGAATCCTACCTAAAGGGTAGGTACAACTCACGAACGGTCGTCTTTGTGGTTCGCCTCGTCTAATGTCAACCTCTGAGCTACCTCCAGTCTTGCTACCCTCATCCTCATTCAGTACTATCTGTTATCTACACCAAACACCCTGAAGTGCTGGCATTTCCCATGCAGGGGTGAGTATAACGATACTCAGTAGGGACCCCGAGACCCTCAAGGTATCAAAAAGTCCACAAAGTGTTAACCACAAAGAAAGTAAACAACTGATAACCCCACTTAGGTATACGACCATACATATACCTAAGTTATCAACTAAACCCATCTCAATTGTGAGGAAAATAGAGAGTCCTACTCCAAAGCCCCAAACTCATCTTTTCCACAAATGAAGAAAAACTACGAAGGAAAGTACCACACATGTACGCCACACAGAAGAATACCACCAAGGTATTACCATGAAGAAAAGTACCACACAGGTACAGACTCAGCTCACACGAGTTATAACATAAGTACAGTAGTAGAGACGATTATATGTAACTACTAAATCATCTTTCACTATTAATAGGCAGACCAACACATGATCGGTTGGTGCTAACCCACACAGGATCACTTCTTGATGACCCACACATGATCTCTAGGTGCTGACACACACAGGATCACTCAGTACTGACCCACATAGGATCGCTAAGTGTGGACCAACACAAGATCAATCGATGCTGACCCACATAGGATCACTAGGTTCCGACACACAGAGGATTTCTAGGTGCTAACCCACACAGGATCGCACGATTTTGACCCACATAGGATCTCTCTTCATTCTTTATGTCACAACCATCAATAGGGTCCCCTCCCTAAGCTCGTTCGTCCCCGGGAGGGTCCGCTTCTCAAGCCACTGGTCAATACTCCAACTTCTATGAAGTCCCATGAAGAATTATCCCAAAGGACCACCACGTCATAGGGGTCTCAACGGAATAGACGGTGCTTCAATCAGACACCCGGTCTATAAGTTATTAGCCTTTTAGTCCCAAGGGTCTGGTTGGATTCGTGATCGATCCAACCCTACCATTACCCAACATTATCCAAATCTTCAGTGGGGTATACCAAAGGTACCATATCGCTCCAAGGTTTCCATTGCCACTGGAGGTTCATTAATCGTACGTACAGTGCCGAAGTTCTGTCCAAAAGAGCATAAATGGTTTGATATAGGTCCAGGTCTGGTCTGACCTGGTCAGACCTGGCCTGGGCCGACCCGGTTTAGGTTGACCTAGCCTGACCCATGCTGGGCGGCCCTACCTGGGCAGCGGCCCATGGGGCAGTGCAGGCCGCAGTGGCCGCGAGCAGCACTGAGGAACGTGGGTGGCTCAGAAGACCACATAGCGTCTCGGAGGGTCGTGGGGTAGCTTGGAGGGATTCGGGTGGTGCGGAGGGCTGTGGGGCGGCAGTGCTGTTGGGCGGTGCAGCGGGGCCACGTGCAGCGGGGCAGAGCTGCGGATGAAGGAGGCTGCGGGGTGGTGGTCCGTTGTGGCTGATCGTGCTGTGTCATCGCACGCCGGGGCTTCCTTGGTGACCAGCTTGACCTGCCGCCCTCCGTTGTCTCCTTCGTCACAGCCGGCCATGGTGCCAGCCTCCGTTATCATCTTCCTACGATGCCAAATGTCAGCACCAGTCACCATCACCATCGTGATGAACACACAAATAATGAAGACTGACTGAGGGGTCGGTTCATGTTGGTTTGGCTTGCACCCTCCATGTTAGAGCAATAGCAAGCTACAAAACAAAAACCTTGATTCAAGAATGTTAGATTCAAAAATTTCATATGAATCTTGGATTAACTCGTTTTGGTTGATCCATATTCTTTATGCTTTCCAGAAATGAGGAATTTAAATGAGAAATTACAAGAATTCAAAAACAACCCCTACCTCATTCTTTTGATTCGTTGAAGATTGTCTGTGGGGAAGGAGACAATGTCGGTGGGAATAGATGGATGTCAGTGACATCGTCGTTTCCTCGATCATCATTTCGTTGACGTTGAAGACATTCCTCATCAACTAATGTCCCGATGAAGAAGTCGGAATCGAAGTTGGCATTCTTCATTGTCGTTCTTCATTAGCGAGCTTTCTCCCAAGGCTCCTTCCTTCCAATCCCACCAAAATGAAGAGGTATCCCAAATAAAAGATTATTTTATCTGTTAAGTTGTTGGAATAATTCTCAAATTGGTTAAATTAATTAATTGAGTTGAAAAAATTAAGTTAAGGGGGTGGAACCATTAAAGTGGGGAAACTCAAGAGGATTCTCTCCATTAAGAGGGGAGTTCAAGGGGGTTTAAGTCTCTAGTGGTCCCCACCACTATAACCCACAAGGGAGGTTAGGATTGGGTGGTCCCCACCACCATAACTTATGTTGAGAGGTTTTAGTTTAGGTGGTCCCTACCTCTCAACATCTACATGGGAGTTCCAAAGAAAAATAAAATAAAATATTAGACAATTTTAAATTACTTTATTCTTTCACGAAAAACCCAAAAAATAAACTTTCACCCTCGACCCACTATCGTCGAGGTGAAATTCAACCCAAGAGAATATAGGTGCTGCATGTTCTATGGTTCCCTCAGATTTCAATTTCGAGCACCAGTTCAATAGTTATAAAAAACCCACTTGCACGTTTACTGGACGTACCCGAAACAAAGTTTAGAAATTCATTTCGGGAACATCGGGCCTCAGAAACACTAACCAAAAAAATTTGCAGACTCATAAAATTCCCATATATTAAAATAATTAAATGGAAATTCCAGGTATTTACATACTTCACACCTCAGGGCTTTACGTCCCCGTAAGACACTACTCAAACTAAGGGAACATGTGGGGGTACTGAGCACGCATCTGAGGCTCCCATTACAAAGTGCTTCCACAGAATTTCATGTGCTGCCAACATACACACACTGGAGGTATCGACCACCCATGAAGGACCCACTCCTGTCGATCCTCAATCTCCACTGGAACCTCCGTAAAGGTCACCCCGTCATCGACGTTCAGCTCGTCATGGTCAATGATGTGGGAAGGGTCGTGCACGTTTCTCCTCAACTGGGATACGTGTAAGACGTAGTGCACCCAGTGCAATTAAGGTGGACGATATAAATGGTAAGCCACCTTTCCAACTTTGATGAGGACCTGAAATGTTTTGATGAACCTCAGAGATAACTTTCCACCTTGGCCAAATCTTCGTAAACCACATCGGGGTGAGACCCGTAGAAAGACGTAGTCACCATCCTCAAACTACAAAGGTCTCAGTATCTTCTCAGCATAAGACTTATACCTACTCTGTGCATTCTTCATCCTTTCCTGGATGATCTACACATTCTTTATGGTAGCCCATACCATCTTCGGTCCCACAAGTGCAGACTCCGCTGGGCCAGTTCCGTACAAAGGTGATCTGCAAGGTTGCTCGTACAATTCCTCAAAAGGTGCCATCCCAATGTTGGAGTGATAAGTGTTGTTGTATGAAAAATCCACCAAAGGAAATTGATCATCCCTGCTATGATCAAAGTTGAGAAAACAAGTACATAGCATTTCCTCAAGGGTCTGAAGGGTCCACTCAGTCTCACCATGCGTCTGAGGTTGGAAGGCGGTTCTCAAATGAAGATGAATCCCGAAATCCTTCTGAAACCCCTTCCATACCTGGGAAGTAAAACGTGCATCTCGATCAGTGACAATAATTGAGGGTACTCCATGAAGACGCACAATATTCTGCACATAGAGGCTCCCCAAGCTCTCTACAAAACCCTGCTCTCTGATCGGTAGGAAGTGGGATGACTTGGTGAGTCATTGGACGATCACCCAAATTGAGTCATGACCCATGGATGTATGTGGAAGTCTTATCACGAGTTCCATGGATATCCCATCCTACTTCCACTCTGGGACCTCGAAAGGCTGAACCAAGCATGGTGGTACCTGATTTTATGCCTTCACTTGCTGAAAATTGAGGTACCGAGAGACAAACTCTGCTACTGCTTTCTTCATTCCTGGCCACCAGTGCTATCGTCAGAGATCCTGGTACATCATTTCCACTCTTGGATGTAACTCTAGAGGGGATGTGTGGAACACCCTCAACACTGCCTCTCAAAGTAACATTGGTACCATGGTACTTCCTCTGAAGAGGATGACGTGCTCCCCACCTTCAGATAATCCATCAGGTGCCTACCCTGTAGATATCTGAGAACATTGATCCTTGTAGTCAGCATCCCCATGATGTGTCTCCTTAGCTCGCTGACGAAGTGGGAGAGTGATTGTAAGATACTGAAGAAAAACTACTCCATCATGTTCTATAAAGGATATCAGCAAAGCAGCCAGCTGCCCCATCGCCTCACCTAGCATCTGTATACCAGGTCTCCGGCTGAGTTCTCTGCTAAAATGTTCCCCTTCCAAGGACTATATACTATATCAAAGTCATTGTCCTCAAATAACTCAAGACAACGTCATTTTATCGGGTTTAGGTCCTTCTGAGAGATGACATACCTAAGACTCTTGTGATCAGAGTACACTGTAAAGTGTTCTCCCACCAGATAGTGTTGCCACATCTTCAAGGCGAAGATTGCTGATACCAACTCCAGGTCATGGGTAGCATAGGTTTGATCATGATGTCTCAGTTGTCGAGAACCATATTCGATCACAGCATGCTCATACATCAGGGCACATCGAAGCCCGGTCCATGATGCGTCATTGTAGACTACGTACCCAACGTCCTCCTCTAGAAGCCTCAATAGGGGGTACTAGTCAGCCTCTGCCTCACCTCTTGAAAATTCTACTATCATCTCTCCAACCAAAAAAAGGGTTTCACCTTCTTCATAAACGCTGAAAGTGGTGCTAAAACTCTAGAGAAATATTGCACAAATCTCCAGTAGTATCCAAACAAATCGAGGAAACTCCGTACCTCTGTCACACTCCTGGGTGGCTACCAAGATAGTACCACCTCAATATTCACTGGATCAACTAGAAATTCAGTCTCTGATATGAAATATCCCATAAAGTGAACCTCCCGAATTTAGAAATGAAACATTGAGAGCTTACCATAAACCTGGTGCTCTCAGAGTGTGTCTCGTACTACTTGCAAATGATGGGATTGCTCCACCTCAATAGCTTAGTAGATCATAATGTCATTGATGAAGATTACTACAAAGCGATCAAGGTATGGCTGAATGATCTTGTTCAAGAGTCCCATGAAACTTCTAGAGCATCGGTTACAAAGAATGGAATAACCAAGAACTCGTAATGGCTGTACCAACATCTAAAACCATTCTTTTCAACATCTCTAACTCGTACTCTCAGCTGGTGATAGCCTAATTTGAGGTATATCTTCGAGAACCATTGTGCTCCTTTCAGCTGATCAAAGAGGTCATCAATACTTGGAAGTGGATACTTGTTCTTCATGGTCACATGGTTCATGCGCCGATAGTCAACACAAAGCCTCAAGCTCCCATCCATTTTCTTGGAAAACAAAATCCGGGTTTCCCAATGTTAAACACTAGGCCGAATGAATCCCTTCCCCTACAAGTCCTCTAGTTTTGCCCGCAACTCACGAAGCTCCACGGGAGTTAACCGATACACTGGTATAGATATCGGTGTCGTCCCGAGATACAAGTCTATGTAAATGTCCACCTCAATGCGAGGAGGTAGATCAAGAACCTCATCAGGGAAGACATTGGCGTACCGGTCCACCACTACAGGATAACTCGGACTCTCCACATCAATCGCTCTGAGGATAAGGCTAACCAATTTATGAGTGATCTTCTACACTCAACTCCAGGTAAGTCCATTCTAGGATTCAAAGGCTCTCTTCTCACTTATGAAGGTAAACTTGGTCAGACCCATGTAGACACACCACATTTTGTGCCTAATACAGTCAATCAGAGCATGGAATGTAGATAACCAGTCCATACCCAAGATGATGTCGTATGGCCTAGACACCGCTACTAGGAGATCCCATCTGAAGCGATCGCCTCCTAGAGTAAGATCTTGCAACCGGAACCACTGAATAATCATCAAATCTTCTCTCATAGGAGTCTCTAGCCATAAGGATCGAGCCAATAGCTCCATCGGAATCTCCGAGCTCTGAATGAGGTTAGTGGAAATAAAATAATGACTGCAACCTATATCTATAAGTACTACAAATAAGGTGGATTAGACACAGATTATACCTCATATCATCTCCAGAGTGTTGTGATCGTAGGTCGCAGCTACCTGGAGCTGAGCTCACCCCTATCCTCCTGCTTTCCGTGGTCAGGTTATACAACCTGGTGGTGGTGGAGGTAACAACTCTAATCGTCAGCCACCACCAGCTGCACGGCTAGCTCCTCTATCACATCTTCCTACTCCCTATGGACCTCTTATTTTTAATCTCTATCTCTAAATGGGTGGTCCTTTGACCGTTTACTGATCATCCATATGGCAGTACAGACAGTCACAAGCTAGGCGACCCTTCCCGCCGCATGCGTAAAACTTCCCACTCCTGGCATTGACAAGCTCTACCTCGGGTTCCCCGCACAACCGGATCTGAATCATGCGGTCGTCCACCTATTGGTTTTGTCCTCTTGGACATCTGTGGAATCTTTCTACAACCTTTTGTAGAAGACTCTACCACATGATGTCTATTGGCGGGTCTCGCTACTAGTGAATACTCAGCAAAAAAAACCTCTCCACTAAGAGGGCTCTCTCTAACACCCCCACCTACGTCTGGATGTTGAGTGAGATCATCGATGCCCTGATATCCATCATGAGTCCCTGATCAAAGGTTCGGTCCCTATGGAATGGGTCTCACACCATATCTGTGGGGTAGTGTGAGAGGTCAGTGAACCTCACTAAGTACTTAACCACAGTCATGTTGCCCTACTGCCGATGAAGTAGCTCATGTATGTGCACTGCATCAAGAGTCGCTGGAAAACAACTCTCCCGAAACAGGCTCTTGAAGTTTGTCCAGAGAAGCGTCACCTCATCATGAACATGGAGCATCAGGCTCCACCATATGCCTACTACTACCTATAGAAGACTAGCAGTAAGGATCACTATGAGATCATCTGCTGTCCCTACCAGTCGAAAGACCCTCACAACAGCCTCCATCCAATCCTCAGCTACCTGTGGGTCCATCTCTCCCCTGAACCTTAGTGGCCTCTGGCGCTGGAACTCATGGAACGCGCTCACGCGGCATGCACCCTCTGCTGCTAGGAATGGTGGAATCGATGGCCCAATGGGTAATGGTACCACTGGTGCCTCCACTGGTGCCTCTATAAGAAGAGGACCCGCACTAACGCCTCATCACTCGGTGGGATATCAGTGCGTACAACTCTTGGAACCCTAGGTGGCTGTCTTCAGGGTGGCATCCTAAAAAGAAACAGGTGTACCACAGTCAAAAAATTATACCTGGTCAGATGAATCAAAGATAACACAGTGAAAACTCTAAAAAACACACATGTAATCAGTGTTTTCATGCACGGAGTCGGGAATCAGAAGTCAGGGTCCTAGTGTATGGATATGTCAGCTGTCGCACCAATACTGGATTCCCTAAACTGATAACCATACTCACTACACTTAATACAATTGTGGTTAAAATGTAATATCAGTGTCCTATATTCTACGGTATAACCTCCCTCTGATACCAATTTGTCTAACCCATCCCACGGGGCTCTTACAGTGACTACCCCAAGCCCACCTTCCATAGACCAGGGGCTGGCAACTAGCACCGAAAAGAATATTCCCTAAAACTAGGAAGGAATTGTCTTTATAACCTATAAACACACACAACCAAGCACACAACAAGATACAAACAACAAGTAAACTATATAACATAAGAGTACAGTAAGTAAAAGGGGCTTGAATACAAGCCCAACTAGAATGTACAAGGATAACTGGAAAGTACAAGACAACTAATAGGTGGAAAGTAGCTCTGGGATCATCCACCATGGATCCTACCTGAAGGGTAGGTACAACTCATGAACGACCATCTCTGTAGTTCTCCTAGTCTAACATCCACCCCCGAGCTACCTCGAGTCCTGATACCATCATCCTCAGTCAGCTTTGTCCGTCGTCTGCACCAAACACAACGAAGTGTGGGAATATCCCATGTAGGGGTGAGTATAACGATACGTAGTAGGGACCCTGAGACCCTCAAGGTCTCCCAAAATCCACAAAGGATAAACCAAAAATTAAGGAAAAAACTGATAACCCTACATAGGTATATGCCCATATGTATACCTAAGTTACCATGTAAACCCATCTCAATCATGAGGAAAACATAGATTCAAACTCCAAATGCCCAACTTCAACTGTTCCATAAAGGAAAAAAAACAACAAAGGCAAGCACCACATAGGTACGCCACACAAAATAATACCACCAAGGTATTACCATGAAGGAAAATACCACACAGGTACAGACTCATCTCACACTGGGTATAACTTTAGTACAATAGTAGAGATGATAAGATGTAACAACTGAATCATCTTACTATGTTAAGAGGCAGACCCACACATGATCGCTCGGTGCTGACCCACACAAGATCGCTTAGTGCTGACCCACATAGGATTTCTAGGTGCTGACCCACATAGGATCACTCGGTGATAACCCACACCGGATCACTAGGTGCTGACCCACATAGGATCACTCGATGTTGACCCACACAAGATCGCTAGGTGCTGACCCACACAGGATCGCTAGGTGCTGACCCACACCAGATCGCTTGCTGCTGACCCACACAGGATCGCTCTTCATTCTTCATGTCAATGCCAGCTACAGGGTCCTTGCGCTAAGCTAGCTCATCTCCGGGAGGGTCTGCTCCTCAAGCCACTGTCTGATACTCCAGCTTCCATGAAGTCCAACTAAGAAGTATCTCAATGTACTTCCATGTCATAGGGGTCTCAATGCAACACACGGTGCATCAATGAGATGCTCGGTCAGTAAGTTATTATCCTTTCAGTCTCGAGAGCCCTGTTAGATTCGTGCTCAATCCAACTTGCTAGTTTCCCATGATTATCCATGTAACGCCCCGACCCCAGTTACCTAGAGTCGGTGAATTACTTCGTAACATTGACATGATCACAAAATATCAAGTCTCGAAAGGCCGATTAGTTTAGTAGCCTTGGAAACACTAGATACATTCATAAATGATACATTACATCATAAAGTGAAAAACTACAATAACATAGTCTCCATTTTCCTCACTCATATCCCCTTCATACTATCCCTGTAGGTCAATCCTAAAATACTTCTTCACATCCTGGAAAAAATTAAAACATTGAAAGGGGTGAGCTTAGATGCTCAGTAAGGATAACAATATAGGGGAAGATTTTATAAATAAACATAAACATTTAAGACAATGAATAACTAAAAAAAGCCTTTTAAACATGAACTTCAACATAATATGGAAAAATTAAAATGAGATAATGGCATTTACTTCTTCATATGGATATTCTACTGGTCGAATAATCACATGAAATATCAATAACCACTTTCATAATGATGGAATTCATAATTCCAGACTATCATAACCATGTAGCCAAGGCCTCGTGCCAAGACTACAAATAAGATTTTGTCAAGGCCTCATGCCAAGACACTAGATTGTATCATGAGACCTACCGATGCATCGAGGAGCTATAGTAGGATCCACCCTTCACTTATTAAGTCCAATTCATTCCTCATATGAACAGGTTTAAACATATCATAAACCATAACATAATCGTATCACATAACACATGCATAATGGAAACATAACATTTCCACATTTCAATCACAAGATATCAATAAAACACATTGATATAATAAAAACATTTTCAAAACCATGTTCAATACCAAAATAAAAGAAAATTAAAACATTGTAATTATTTTTCATTTAAAAAAAAGTTATGGCTTGTAGAGGAAGCCGAAACACAAATAATGGTCCCGGCGGCAGAGAAATCGTTTTCGCCGCATACGTACGAAAAAAAAACATTCCTTTTTCATTTAGTAAAACTCTTCATATAAAAAGATTCCTTTTGAATAAACGTAAAAGTCAAAGGGGTTTATACACCGTATAAAAGAAAGTTGTGTATAAAACAAAATATGCCTCAATGAAAGGAGATTGAGACAAAGTCCTTTACAAAGATCATTTTTTTTAAATAAAATAGATCTATAATGTGTATTCACTAAAAGTACGCATAAATACAGTACAAATACAAGATAGGACATAATAATATCTTGATATAATTTGAAAGTAGGAGATTAACCCAAAGAACAGAAATTGGGTAAAGAAGTTCCCTTACCTCATGTCCGAATTCACTCGACCGTTCTTTCATATCCTGAATAATAAACTATAGTTAATACATAATTTCTTAAGAACCTTTTTCAAGTTCATTATCCCTTTTATATCACTTATTACTGTGTTAAGAAAATTATGTAGTCATTTAAGTTAATAACGGTAATTTTGTCGATCTTTTGTACTTGAGTCAACAATAAAATTCTTATAATTACAAGTTGTTTATATGGTAGAATATCCATTATCTCCAGAATTATATCCATGATTTAGATATCATATATATCATATATATCCAATATATACATTCATTCATAATATTATGTAACATTTAGAGGTAAGAAATGAAATGCACCGTTCATGGAGACGGTAAGTCGTACGTACGCATGAACGCTACTTTCATTTGTATTTTATATTTAATGGAATGAAGTTATAATTATATAAAGGTATAATATAATTCCAGTATAATATAATGTATAATACCATTTACTCCATCCTTTATACATCTCACATATGGCATTAACGATTCAAATAACTTTGAGGGGGTGGTAGTCCGCACTTCCTAAAATGAAATTATCGCGTTTACCCATAATGGAAATCGTAATGGTATGCCATAAATGAAAAATACAGAATCATAAGTAAAACAAAAAAATAATATATATCATATATAAAAATAGTTCCATCATAATGGCCACCATGAGAGGTGTTAAAAGAAGATTGAATAATCATCGTTTCATGAGGCCGAAATTTCCCAACCACAGAAACAGTATGTTCTTTAACCATTAGACGAAGGTGCGTGTAAGTGAAAATCAAATAATTCTCATAAAAACATCCTAGTATATTGAATATACTGGTTTTGTTACAAATGAAAGGAATAAAACTAGTTTATGGGGTTGGAGAAGCAAAATTAAACAAAATAACATAAGGGAAGACATTACCTTAAAATCGGGAAACTCTTTTTTGATTTGAGCCAAAGGCTTCCTTGGGATGAATTCTGCCAAAAGTGAGGCTTCTAAGAGTAAGAGAGGGATGTTGGGAGAGTTTTTGGGTAGATGTTGGCCGAGCCAAAAGGCTTTGAAGGTCTGAATAATGTGGTAATGGTGGGGGCCTTTTATAAGAGGAGAGGAGGGGCACACGTGGAAAGATTGAAATGTTACATTATTATGAAATGATTTTCGGATTCTAAATGTCCCACAATGATATATTTCGAGGATAAATTGATAACGGTTCTAAATATTCCCATACAATAGGTTTTTGACAAGTTTAAGCCTTAGAGTTTACATTATCTTTTCATTTTATTTAAATAGTCAATTAATGAGGTACTCACTGCATCATCATGGTGTCATAAAAAATTTGATTTATTTAATGTCTAAAAATTATAAAAAAAATTATGATTTAGGAAATATTTTTTATCTTTCTAATTAATATTTATAGTCAAAAAGTTTACTTATATAACCCCATGTAAAAATTGTTTTTGTAAAACAACACATGTTTGTGACAATTTTATTTTTACTTTAAATAAAAAGTTTTTAATGTCATTTTCTTACCCAAGTGGCTCCATGGGGTCCCCAAGTTGACCCATGAATTTTCTTGGTCGGCCATGAATCATAAAATAATGGTAGGACAAGTGTAAAGGTATTTTCATATTTTTATAATATCATTTTTAGCTTAAATTTAACTAATTACCTTTAATCGCGATTAATTAAACTTAAAAGTTACTATTCAACAAAAAATTATTTTAATCCCATTGAACCAAATTTTACTTCCTAATGAAAACCATGTATGTTGGATTTTTGAAAATTAAATCACAGAAGTGGTAATATTTCATTTAAATGAAAAATCAGTTTTTTAACTACCACTTAGTGGTTTCACTATTCATCAAAAATTGAAGTTTTTCAGAACAATGCCAAAATTTCACCCTAAGCTATAATTCATATTCCAAATTCAAAAATGAATTCTATTTTACAAAATTTCAAACATATAAGTTACATTAATTAATTTTATAACTAATTCTCGCTGTCACAACAAATAGCTTTTTTTATGAAATAATATATATCAAAAGATTGACAATTGTTTATGTCCAATTTCAAAGTGAAATTAATTATAATGAACACCATTGGATAAAATGGTAAAAATATATTCTAATTATACTTTAAAACCACTCAATAGTATAATTTATCACTATAAATTATTTTGATTAAAAAATTGTTTTTTAAGTATTTTTCACTATTCATAAAAAATTGAAAGTTCTCAGAAAATTACAAAAAAATCAACTTAGGATAATTTAGATATTACGAATAAAAAAACGAAGTCCATTTGAAAAGATAAAATTTATAAAATTTCAAAAAGTAGGTATTACTATTCACAACGGCAACATTGATTGGTTGTGGTGCGTGTTAGAACTCGATGTTGTGTACAACATACGCTACTGTATTATTCAAAGAGAAGTGCACCGTGGAAGCGTGGGGTTTTACATTCTTCCCTCCTTCAAATAATTTCGTCCTCGAAATTTCATATAATATCACTGTATAAAAAGACTCGGGTGATTCTTCATCATATGTTCCTTGGGTTCCCACGTTGCCTCCTCCATCTTATGGTTTCTCCATAGAACTTTTACCAGACGAGTCGTCCGGTTTCTCAGCATTTGTTCTCTTGTATCAAGAATCCTGACGGGCTCTTCGCAATAAGATAGATCGGGTTCTAGTTCTAATTCCTCATAGGTGAGTACATGCGTTGGGTCAGGCATGTATTTTCTCAATAGTGATACGTGGAATACATCATGAACTTTGGAGAGACTTGGCGGCATTTCCAAATGATAAGATACATCCCCAATTCGTTCTTGAATTTCGAAGGGTCTGATGTACCTGGGACTCAATTTACACTTCTTACCGAAACGTATAAATCCCTTCCATGGAGATAACTTCAAGAAAACATGATCTCTTACCTGAAATTCCAAATCCTTCCATCAGTTTTCGGCATAGCTCCTCTGCCTACTTTGAGCTGCTTTGATGTGGTTTTGGATTACTTTCACCTTTTCCATCATTTCCTCCACCAATTCTGGGCCTACAAGTTTTCTTTCACCAAAGTCATCCCAACAGGTTGGTGTGTGACATCTTTTTCCGTATAACGCTTCATATGGTGCCATCCGAATACTTGAATGGAAGCTATTGTTATAGGAAAATTCTACCAGAGGTAAATATTGATCCCACATACCCTGAAAGTCAAGTGAGCATGATATCAACATGTCTTCTAAGGTTTGAATAATTCGTTCTGATTGTCCATCTGTTTGAGGGTGGTAAGTAGTGCTCAAACAAAGTTCAGTATCCATGGCCTTATGAAGAATTTTCCAGAATCTTGATGTAAAACGGGGATCACGATCTGAGACAATCGACAGGGGTACTCCATGAAGTCTCACAACATCATTAATATATATAGTCTTTCTAGACGTTCAAGTGGTAGATCTTCTCTTATAGCAAGAAAATGTGCTGACTTCGTGAGACGATCAACAATGACCCATATTGCGTCGTTCCTTCTAGGATTCTTTGGTAGTCCCATGACAAAGTCCATCGTAATATTATCCCATTTCCACTCAAGTATGGGAAGAGGTTGCAATACTCCACCGGGCAGTTGCCTTCCAGCTATAACTTGTTGACAAACCATACATCTTGACACAAAATCAGCAATCTCCCTCTTCATGTTGTCCCACCAAAAATGTCCCTTTAAATCTCTATACATTTTGTTGCTCCCAGGGTGTAAAGAGAAATTGGAACTATGAGAATCATCCAACAATTCCCTCTTTAAATTAGGTATATCTGGAACACAAAGTCTCCTCCCAAATTTCAAAATTCCATCTTCATACACAAAGTCACTCAATCGCCCATCATTCACAGCTTTAATCTTCTTTTTCAACTCTTCATCATCGGCCTGATAACACTTTATCCTTTCTAGTAAAGATGGTTTGGAAACCATTTGAAAAAGTTCTGATGATTCACCTTCCATGGTGATTCCCATATCCATCTTTACTAGATCCATGAATATAGGATCCCTTTCCACTCTCATCATGTTCAAAACTCCATGATCGTTTCTACTCAAAGCATCTGCAACCTTATTTGCCTTCCCCGGGTGGTAGTGTATTGTGCAATCATAATCCTTGAGTAGTTAA
Organism: Viscum album; assembly: GCA_963277665.1. Lineage (NCBI taxonomy): Eukaryota > Viridiplantae > Streptophyta > Magnoliopsida > Santalales > Viscaceae > Viscum > Viscum album. The sequence continues at coordinate 413,908,461 of OY728130.1, forward strand.
AGTCATCGCTTTTGCCTCATGTTGAGTTCTTTTTGTGAGAAAATATATTTCAAACTCTTGTGATCGGCATATATCTCACATTTTTCACCATAGAGATAATGTCTCCATATCTTAAAGGAAAAGATTACAGCACCTAAGTCGAGATCATGAGTAGGATAGTTTTGCTCATGAATTTTTAGCTGCCGTGATGCATAGGCAATAACCCTATCATTCTGTAAAAGGACACAACCAAGTCCTTTCATTGATGCATCACTATAAATAACGAACCCATCATTCCCTGATGGTAGAGTCAATATAGGAGCATTGACTAATATTCTCTTCAGTTCTTCAAAACATTCTTCACACTCTTTTGTCCAGACAAATTTTACCCCTTTACGTGTGAGCTTCGTTAATGGGTTAGCCAATCGGGCAAAATTCTGGACAAAACGTCGATAATAACCTGCTAAACAAATAAAGTTGCGTACCTCGGTTATACTCATCAGTGCTGTAAATTCTTGGATTTCCATGGTCTTAGAAGGATAAACAGAAATTCAATCCTTAGAGACAATATGGACAAGAAAAGAAATCACCTGAATCCATAATTCACACTTGCTAAACTTCCCATATAATTCATGCCTTCTAAGAGTCTTCAAGATAATGCACATGTGATTTTCATGCTCTTCGTAGCTTTTGGAGTATACCAAGATATCATCAATAAATACCACCACAAAATCATCAAGATATTCCTTGAAAACTCTATTCATTAGATCCATGAATACATAGGGTGTATTAGTCAATCCAAAAGGCATTACTGTAAACCCATAATGCCCATACCTTGTTCAAAATGATGTCTTCAGAATGTATTCCTTATTCACACACAACTGATTGTATCCAGATCGAAGTTCAATCTTTGAAATGTATTGATCTCCATGAAGTTGGACAAATAAATCATCAATGTGAGGTAGGGGATACTTGTTCTTTATTGTTATAGCATTGATCTCCATGTAGTCAATGCACAACCTCATAGATCCATATTTCTTCTTAACAAAAAGGACAGGGGATCCCCATGAAGAAACTCAAGGGTGAATAAATACCTTATTACTCAATTCCTCTAGTTGTTTCTTTAGTTCAACTAATTCCACAGTGGCCATTCTATAAGGGGTCTTCGATATAGGCCTTTATCTAGGAATTAAATCAATGGAAAACTCAACTTCTCATTCTGGAGGATGTCTAGGTAAATCTTCTGGAAACACATATAAATATTCATTCACAATAGGTACATCCTCTATTTGAACATTCCTTTCCTCCCCCATAGTCATTTCATTCTCTTCCTCCCCAATAATTGAATTTAGTTGAGCTACTGGGGGTGGATCTAAATAAGAATTAGGTGGGGACGATTCTGCTCTAAAAATAAGGTGTTCGTTATCATCATCATCAAAAATCATAACCTCCTTCTTCTTACAATAAATAATTGGATAATAATCCGAAATCCAATTCATACCAAGGATTATATCAAACTCAATCATAGGTATGAAAATGAGATCAGCAGATAAAGAACATTTATGTGCTCTAATGGGGACTGATTCACAAAACATTGTTGCAATGATACATCTCTTAGGAGTTTTGACTGACAATTCTCTTGTTAAATCAAATTGGAAATTTCTAATTTTCTTAGAAAACTAGGAAGATATGAAACAATGTGATGATCCAGAATCAAATAATGCATTTTCTAAACTTGAGGAAACCATTAAATTACCTACCACCACGTCTTTCGGAGCTTCAACTTCATTAGTAGTGATAGCATAAGCTTGTCCTTGATCCATTGTCCTATTCTGAGGTAAGTTCCCCTGATTCTTAGGAAATTCATTTTCATAATGTCCCATCTCTCTACAATTATAGCATTCCACATTGACAGCAACTTTCATTCTCTTTCAATCATGAGCTTGGTGGCCTTTTTCGCCACACTTGTAACAGACTCCCATTCCCTTCAAGCAAGTACCAGGGTGTTTCTTCACACATTTACTGTAGGAATGATATTAAACTTTTTCCTTCTTCCCCTTATTTCCATTTATATAATGATCAGAAGATCACTTCTTCTCTTGATTTTCTTTAAAGTCATAGGACTTAGAGAATTCCTTTTCCGTCTTAATAGCACATGAGACAATATCTTCGTACGACGAGAAGGTTTGTGAGACTAATGGTCGATGGAGAAATGGTTTTAACCCATCAAAGAAACGATCAATCTTACTTCTTGGGTTACGTATATAATCTGCAACATGCCTCGCTAACCATGTAAAGTTAGCCTCATACATTGCGACATTCTCATCCTCCTTCTGCCTCAGACTCAGAAATTGTCTTTCCATATCAGCTCGATGGTCATGTGGAAAGTATTTTTCTAAGAAAATTTCCTTAAACTCCCTCCATTCCATACTTGATACTTATTCATATTCCTTTGTGTTTTGAATCAGCGACCACCATTGATCAGCATCTCCAGTGAGGCGGTAGACTTCCATGACAACCTTCTCCCTTTTGATACTCCCAAGGCGTGGAATATTTTCTATAAGGAGTTTATCCATTTCTCAGCTAATAATGGATTTTTACCCCTATTAAATTTTGGAAGTTGTTGCCTCATGAAGCAGTCTAACATTGATCCTCCACGTTGCGGATCAGGGTGCTCTATATGAGTAAGGTTATTATTCATAACCTGAGTGAGTTTTCCCAGTGTGGTAATAAGTTGATCAGCACCAGTTTTATATCCAGCTCCACAATAATTATCTTGAGCAGGAGGGAAATCCCTAAATGGAGTTTTTTCATTGATATGGTTTCCATTCCTCCCACTAGGCGCCATTTCTAAACAATGGCATAAACTAGATTAGTTTATGAAACAAAATACATAATTCCATACTTGTAAAACACTTAACATAAATTGAACAATTTATGGATATAATCCATAATCATAAAATAAATTCCTTTGAGGCAGTATATACTCATAAACCCTTCATAATGGTTTGTAAAGAGAATGAGAATTATCCTAAGCATATCCCCCGAGAGTGTCGTAACCAACAGTGCAGCAAGGCCCGTTGTCGTGCACCAGTTCCCATTCGAGTCTAGCTCAAAGTGGTATTTTCGGGTGTTACCCATAGGTACATCTGTTCCAGAGCCTCCTCTTCTAGCTCATATCCATACGGGTATGTATTGCTCGAAAAACTCAAAAAAACCCTATAAAAACAAAATTCTAGGATGTTCTTCTATACTAATCCTCAGATTCTATCTTTGGGCTATGTGCTCTAATCAGAGTTTATCTAAATCTAGATTCCAAGGTTAGTACTAAACTGCCTCAGATACCAACTATAATGCCCCGACCCCAGTTACCCATAGTCGGTGCATTACTTCGTAACATTGGCATGATCACAAAAGATCATGTCTCGAAAGACCGATTAGTTTAGTAGCCTTGAAAACACTAGATACATTCATAAATGTTACATTACATCATAAAGTGAAAAACTACAATAACATAGTCTACATTTTCCACACTCATATCCCCTTCAGACTATCCCTGCAGGTCAATCCTAAAATACTTCCTCACATACTAGAAAAAATGAAAACATTGAAAGGGGTGAGCACAGATGCTCGGTAAGGATAACAATATAGCGGAAGCTTTTATAAATAAACATAAACATTTAAGGCAATGTATAACTAAAAAAAAACCTTTTAAACATGAACTTCAACATAATATGGAAAAAGTAAAATGAGATAATTCCATTTACTTCTTCACATGGATATTCTACTGGTCGAATAAACACATGCAATATCAATAACCACATTCATAATAATGGAATGCATAATGCCAGACTATCATAACCACGTAGCCAAGTCCTCATGCCAAGACTACAAATAAGATTTTGTCAAGGACTCATGCCAAGACACTAGTTTGCCTCATGATTCCTACCGATGCATCGAGGAGCTATAGTGGGCTCCACCCGTAACTTATTAAGTCCAATGCATTCCTCATATGAACAGGTTTAAACATATCATAAATCGTAACATAATCGTATCACATAACACATGCATAAAGGAAACATAACATTTCCACATTTCAATCACAAGATTTCAATACAACACATTGATATAATAAAAACATTTTCAAAACCATTTTCAATTCCAAAATAATAGAAAATTAAAACATTGTAATTATTTTTCATTTAAAAAAAGTTATGGCTTGTAGAGGAAGCCGAAACTCAAATAATGGTCATGGAGGTAGAGAAGTCTTTGTCGCCACATACGTACGACAAAAGAAACATTACTTTTTTTCATTTAGTAAAAATATTCATATAAAAATATTCCTTTTTAATAAAGCTAAAAGTCAAAGGAACATAATAATATCATGACATAATTTGAAAGTAGGAGATTAACCCAAAGAACAGAAATTGGGTTAAGAAGTTCCCTTACCTCGTGTCCGAATTCACTCGACCATTCTTTGATCTCCTGAATATTAAACTAGAGTTAATCTCCACTTGTTTAATAACCTTTTTCATGTTCATTATCCCTTTTATATCACTTATTACAATGTTATGAAAATTATGTAGTCATTTAAGTTAATAACGGTCATTTTGTCGATTTTTGTTACTTGAGTCAACAATAAACTTATTATAATTACATGTTGTTTATGCAGTAGAATATCCATTATCTAAAGAATTATATCAATTATTTAGATATTATATATATCATATATATCCAATATATACATTAATTCATAATATTACGTAACATTTAGAGGTAAGAAATGAAATGCACCGTTCATGGAGACGGTAAGCCGTACGTACGCATGAACGCTACTTTCATTTCAATTTCATATTTAATGGAATGAAGTTATAATTATATAAAGGTATAATATAATTCCAGTATAATATAATGTATAATACCATTTACTCCATCCTTTATACATCCCACATATGGCATTAACAATTCAAATCACTTTGAGGGGGCGGTAGTCCGCACTTCCTAAAATGAAATTATCGCATTTACCCATAATGGAAATCGTAAAGGTATGCCATAAATGAAAAATACAGAATCATAAGGAAAACAAAAACATAATATATATCATATATAAAAATAGTTTCATCATAATTTCCACCATGGTAGGTGTTAAAAGAATATTGAACAATCATCGTTTCGTGAGGCAAAAATTTGTCAACCACATAAACAGTATGTTCTTTAACCATTAGATGAAGGTGTGTGTAAGTAAAAATAAAATCCTTCTCATAAAAAAATCCTAGTATATTTAATATACTGTTTTTATTACAAAATAAAGGAATATAAAGATTTTAAGGGGTTGGAGAAGAAAAATAAAACAAAATAACATAAGAGAATACATTACCTTAAAATCGGGTAACTCTTTTTTGATTTGAGCCAAAGGCATCCTTGGGAAGAATTCTTCCCAAAGTGAGGATTATAAGAGTAATAGAGGGAAGTTGAGAGTGTATTTGGGTAGATTTTGGTTGAGCCAAAAGGCTTTGATGATGTGAATAAGGTGTTAGTGGTGGGGCCCTTTTATAAGAGGAGTGGAGGGGCACACTTGGAATGATTGAAATGTTACTTTATTATGAAATGCTTTTAAGATTCTAAAGGTCCCAAAATGATATATTTCGAGGTTAAGGTGATTAGGGTTAGAAATAATCACATAAAATAGGTTTTTTATAATTTAATTCCTTATATTTTACATTATCTTTTCATTTTATTTAAATCATCAATTAATGAGGTAATCGCTGCATCATCATGGTGTCATGTATAATTTAATTTATTTAATGTATAAAAATTATAAAACAAATATAATGATGTAGGAAATCTCTTTATCTTACTAATGAATATTTATAGTTGAAATGTTAAATTATATAACCCCATGTAATAATTTTTTTAGTAAAACAACACATGATTGTGACAATTTTATTTTTACTTTAAATAAAAAGTTATTAATGTCATTTTCATACCCAAGTGGATCCATGGAGTCCCCATGTTGACCCATGGAACGTCTTGGTTGGCCATGAATCATCAAATAAGGGTAGTACAAGTGTAAAGGTATTTTCATATTTTTATAATATCATTTTTACCTTAAATTTCACTAATTAACTTTAATCGCGATTAATTAAACTTAAAAGTTACTATTCACAAAAAAAATATTTTAATCCCATTGAACCACATTTTACTTCCTAATGACAACCATGTATGTCGGATTTTTGAAAATAAAATCACAGAAGTGGTAATGTTTCATTTAAACGAAAAATCAGTTTTTTAACTACCACTTAGTGGTTTCACTATTCATCAAAAATTGAAGTTTTTCAGAACAATGCCAAAATTTCACGCTAAGCTATAATTGATATTCCGAATTCAAAAATGATTTCTATTTTACAAAATTCTAAACATATAAGTTGCATTAAATAATTTTATAACTAATTCCTGTTGTCACAACAAATAGCGTGTTTTTAAGAAATAATATATACAAAAGATTGACAATTGTTTATGTCCAATTTCAAAGTGAAATTAATTTTAACAAACACCATTGGATAAAATGGTAAAAATATATTCTAATTATACTTTAAAATCACTCAATACTATAATTTATCACTATAAATTATTTTGATTAAAAAAGTTGTTTTTAAGTATTTTTCACTATTAATAAAAAATTAGAAGTTCTCAGAAAATTACAAAAAATTCAACTTAGGATAATTTCAATATTCCAAATACAAAAACAAAGTCCATTTGGAAAGATAAAATTTTTAAAATTTCAAAAAGTAGGTATTACTATTCACATCAGCTACTTTGATTTGTTGTGGTGTGTGTTAGAACTCGAAGTTGCGTACAACACACGCTATTGTATTATTCAAATAGAAGTGTACCGTGGATGCTTGGGGTGTTACAATACAAATCTCCATTGGGGTGTACCAAAGGAACCTTCTCTCTCCACGGTTTCTATCGCCGCTGGCAGTTCGTCAATCGGACGTCTGGTGTCGAAGTTATGTCCAAAAGAGAGTAAATTGGTCGAAGTGGGTCTAGGTCCGGTCCGACCTGGAGGGACCGACCCGGCCCGACCTAGCCTGGGTCGACCTGGTTCGGGTCGACCTGGCCCGACCCGCATTGGGCGGCCCAACCTGATGGCCTGACCTACACAGCGGCCCACGGGGCGGTAGAGGCTACGGAGGCTGACAGCGACGCGGAGGGTGGCGGGCAACTCGGAGGGCTTCAGGCGGTGTGGAGGGCCGGGGATGTCTCAGAGGGCCGCAGGGTGGCTCGAAGGGGTTGTGGGATGGCGAAGCCATGGGGCAGTGCTGAGGGGTAGCTGATGCCATGGGGGAGCTACATGGAATCAAAGTCGCGGATGGTGGGGGACGCGGGGCGGTCGTTCGCTGTGGTTGGTCATGCGGCGCAATCGCCTGCTGTGGCTTCGCCTGAAGGCGACTTGACCGGCCGCCCTCTATTGTTTCCTTCATCACGGCTGACCGTGGTGCCGAATGCTGTTCTCATGTTCCACCAGTGCCAAATACCAGCACCGATCGTCGTCACTTTCATTATGAACACACAAATAATGAAGAATGATTGAGGGGTTAGGCCATGTTTGTTTGGCACGCACCCTCTGCGTTAGAGCTGTACCAAGCGGATCAACAAAAACCCTGAATCAATAATGTTAAATTAAACAATTTCATATGAATCGTGGATCAACTGGTTTTTGTTGATCCATGTTCTCCATGCTTTCTATGAATGAGGAAGTTAGTCGATAAATTACAAGAATTCAATAACATCCCCTACCTCATTCGTTTGATTCACTGAAGATTGTTCATGGGGAAGGAGACGGTGTTGTTGGGAATAGGTGGACGTCGATGATGTCGGCATCTCCTTGATCGTCGGTTCGTTGATGTTGAAGATGTTACTTGTAAACTAATGTACCGAGGAAAAAGTCGGAGTCGAAGTCGGAGTTTTTCGTTGGCGTTCTTCATTGGAGAGCTTTCTCACAAGGATCCTTCCTCCCAATACCACCAAAATGAAGAGGTAGCCCAAATAATAGATTATGTTATTTGTTAAGTTGTTGGAATAATTTTCAAATTGGTTTAATTAATTAATTGAGTTGATAAATTTAATTAAAGGGGGTGGCACCATTAATGTGGGGAAACCCAAGAGGTTTCTCCCCATTAAGAGGGGTGTTCAAGGGGGTTTATGTCTCGGGTGGTCCCCACCACCATAACCCACATGGGAGGTTAGGCTTCGGTGGTCCCCACCACCATAACCTATGTGGAGAGGTTTTAGATCATGTGGTCCCCACCACTCAACATCCACATGGGAGTTCCAACGAAAAATAAAACAAAATGTTACACAATTTTATTTATTTTTTTCTTTCATTAAAAACCCAAAACATTAACATTCACCCTCGACCAACTTCCATCATGGTGAAAGTCTTATTAAGTGAATATTGGCACTGCGAATTCAGCGGTGCCCTCAGATTTCAATTCCGAGAAATGGTTCAAAAGTTACAAAAATCCACTCGCATGTTTACTGAACGTACCCAAAACAAAGTTTATAAATTTATTCTTGACACACCGAACCTCAGATTCCCGCGCCGTCAATTTTTTGCAGACTTGTAAATTCCCATATGTTTAAAAAATTACAAGGAAAATATGGGTCTTTACATGGAAATTTTTGATAGTTAGGGGAAGACTTTTATTTCATCCTTATCTATGACCTATACTATGCTGAATAGTGTAAGGGCTAGGAAGCTATCGGATTTAGAGGGAATTTTCCAATGGTTGAGTGTGGAAGGTGAGGACCCACATCTTGGTTGCACCATAGGTGAGGATGAAATTATGAATGTACATGTTCATTCATGGGTTTCATTAGACATTCATGGGGAGATGATATGATAATTTCATGCTTAATCATGGTAAGTGCACCACGACATCAACAAGATTATTCTCGATATAAATCACCAGTACTAGTGGCAAGGTATGAAAAGAGATATAGCAAGATTTGTTACATGGTCTTTGACATGTCAGTATGTGAAGGAAGAAACTCAGTGAACATCTATACATTTACACTAGTTATCTATTCCTGACTATAAATGGGATGATGTTAAGATTGATTTTGTTATTGTTTTTCTGAAGCTTCCTTGAGTTAGTGTTCTGTTCTGGGTTATTTTTAACAATATCGTGATGTTTTCCCATTTATTTCTGATCAAGGAGACCTTCAGTTCTAATGAGCATGGGAGGTTGTATATCCATGAGATAGTATGACTTCATGGGGACCTACATAATATCATTTCAGATTGGGAATCTTAATTCAGTTCACAATCCTAGGAATGTTTATAGTGTGAATTGGGTATAGAGGTGCTTATGAACATAGCATACCATCTTCAAATTAATTCCCAGTTAAAGAGTAAGATATATTTGTTTGATGACATGTTATGGGAATTCATCCTAGATTTTGGGGTCTCCTAGGAGAGTCACATATTCCCATAGTTTAATTATATTACAAAACTTTCTTTTAGGATACTGTATAGATGGATCCTTACAAGTATTAGTATGGTAGGTAATTTCAATAACCCATGTCCTGGTTAGAAGTAGGAGCGTAGAAATTATTGGTAATATCCTTATAAAAGAGAACACATGGCATTTTTAGATGATCAAAAACATGATGGATACTATACAGTCTTGATTGAAATATTACCCTGATCTCTATAGATAACCTCTATAGTTTGAGGTCTGGGATCAGATCTTTTTACATATTTCACTGAGGTTGGGGCATAATTCGATCAGGATACATTGTAATCTTTCACCACAATATGTTAAACCTTTTAGGATTATAGGTAGACATGGACCAGTAGCCTATCTTTTAAAGTTACCTTAGAGGTACCGATCCATGCATGATTTCAGACACATATCTTAGATGTGACATTATCATTTGGACCTATCTCATGATTTCCAGATAGAAGAGATTGAGACATAAGAAGATGCATTCATTTAGAAACATTTGATTCATTTCATTGAGAGGAGAATGAAGGTTATTCATGGCTAGTTATTTTATCTAGTAATGGTTCTATCGAAGAACAAACTTTTATAGGAAGATACATGAGAGAAAGAGGTTGTTGTATGTGCTCAGTGGTCGTAGTTATTCTCTGAAAAATCTTGACCACCCTTGAGATGGAAATTTGGGATGAATTACTTTAAGAAGGGAATATTGTAAGAACCTGGGTATTTATATTTCATATTCATCCTATTTCTTTCAATTTAAATGTCTTTATATAGGCTAATGTGAACACCTTTTTAGGTTATAGAGGTAAAATGGGTTTTTGAGGATTTTATGGATCCCAAAGACCGTTTTTTTGGGCAAAATAGTATTGTAGTAGAGCTAATAAAAACTATGTGGGGAAAGATTCATGGTTACTAAAAACCATGTGAGGCTACATAATGGGATGGAGGAGATCACATAGATTATAAAACTATATTATTTGAGGTGCTCACCCATGAGGTTACGTACTCAGTTTTTTATTGTGGGATGAGGCTCAATATGAGCATGATTAGACAAATCATTCGTACAAACAATATAGGGTTCCCCTTCATAAAAAAAAGGACAGATGGTTGGTTCACAGTTTAGTAATGTGGGGATAAAACATGTGGCCTTGTAATTTAGGTTGATTATAATTTTAACTATTTTCAAGGTCTTTCCCTATTCATCATTTTTCTCTCGATCCGAGTCATATCAAGAGCTGATACGAGACAAGCACTATACTACCAACCTATGATAGGTGGTCTATTCTATTTCTATTTGGGTTGGTTATATTTTAAGCTAGTTATAATTGTGCCACCCACAAAAAATTTTGAATAAATCCCAATATTTAATTGATTAATTGAATTAAATTAAATTCATCCTATTAAGGATTCCCATTTATCTTCCTTGCGACTCATTAGTGGTTTTTCTGTAACCATTGACGCCCATTGAGTGTGTAATTGATATTTCATTTTTTTAATCCACACTAGGGTGATTTTCTATTTTATATAGTTATAGGAATCCTGTTAATAAATGAATTGAATTATTTTGGTCAATAAAGAGATGTACTACCTTTATTTCCATGTGATACATGATGTTGAAATTTTTGGATGTAAAATTAATAATGGAATATGGGTGGGTAAAATACTTGGGGGTATTTGAATGTGAGTTTTGGATAAAGAGTGTGTATAATAACAGGTTATAATAAAAATCTTATGAATGGATAAATGGAATGAATGATGAATGATTCTATGGTATTCCATAGATGATACTCCAATGGGTCTTGAATGTGGCAGCGGATGGATAAGAGAAATATTTTCCCTTGGGTCTTGATTATGTGGGATTTAATGGGCCTTAATACCCCATGGATCAGGTTTTTCTTAGACTCATAGTGTATATGGTAAGTAGAAATTATCCTTAGACCCCAACTCGATCCAAACATAGTTTACATAGGGATTATCATGGTACTTTTTGAGGATTCCATGATCTTATAAACCTTTGATCCGGCTCTTCGTGGTGTCATAAATGATTATACGACACAACTATGGGAAATTTGACATACTGAGTTAAATTGAGTTCACGTTATTGTTTAATAAACAGGTTATATGGACATTTTGTAGTTTACATGATATGTATAAATGTACGTTAAATAAATTTTAGTTATTTTGTATTATTTTTAGCAACCTTGTTATAAGACCCAAACAATGTTTTCAAATGAGACTTTTTGGGCTACACAAAATCACATGATTTGTAGTGGATATGACATGGTCACTTCTCTTTTATTTACTATATTCCTAGGATATATTAATTTTAATTTAGTTTAGTTTTTTCTATTGAAAAACTAGGAAATGTAATAGACCATTGGGTGGTTACCTACTAGGATTTTATCTCACTCCCTATTTGGTCCACCATTGGATAATCAAATATAATATTATGATGCATGTAGTGACCAGGAAAAGTTCATATAGTTCAATGATTGGTTATGTTACATGCATAGGAGTAGGGGATCATGGGAATAAGATTATGATAACAATTACATAAGGAGACAATGTTTTTCATCCTTTTTGAATTTTGATAGACGTATTTCACCTACTGTTGTGTACTTTTTTTTCTGATATGTAGAGACATGTATTATCATCACTTTTTAATGATACAATTCTGTCACTATTTATGTATAATTTCATGGTTATCATATAGTATGAAGTTTGTATCTACATCTTCCATTGACAGTTATTGATATTCCAATGTGGTATAATCTAGTAATAGGGAAATGAATCCCCACATAGACACCATAGGCCCCCACTACCTATATATAGCCTCTAATGTATGGGTAGATCTGCTTGAGGCACTGTGACCAACCGAGCTCTTGGAATTGTTGATTGGAAATCGGGTCTACGAATTTACATATTGTATCCTATTAATAAAAGTATCCTTAGTGTTCATACTATGGTTTTCGAATCCTAGTTTATAATAGGATACCAACACTTCCCTTTGATTTTAATTATAATGACATGGAATTTTAAAACATTGATATTTTATCTTTTTAAATGAATATTCATTATATTAAACAAATTAATGCCTAAGGATCAAAATAGTTTAGTACCTTTTGAAATAATTTTTTTTTTATAATTTGGTGAATTACATTTAAAATATCCCATAAATACATTCCCATTTAATAATAATAATGAAAATAATTATTTATAACATATGTAAAGAAAACATTATAAATGGTGATCTTATATTCTTAGTAAGTGTAAACATGGATGGAACATTATCATAACATGAGCATAAGGGTATGAAAATTGGAGCATAAAATTTGATAAGAATACTATGTATATTAATGATCATAATCGTGAATCATAAAATTAATTATTTGATTTTCATAAGACATTAATCTTTAAAAAAAAGCACATGGGCCATGAGATTATAACAATGAAATAAGACATGAAATTTGTGGCATATACATAAGAATACAATATCTTATATCAATGATACCATCCAAGAAATTCATAATATATTAGGCATGGGATAATCACCCATGTACATATTCTAGTATGGGGATGACCTCCTGTGTACTTTCTATATTCGAGCTTAAAATGACCTCTGATTTACTTTCTTGTTGCTGTCATAGGATGAACTCTCGTGTATGCTCTTGTCATGGGATTAGGATTACCACTCGTGTACCCTTTGAGCTCAAGGAACATTTACCATTACCAAATCCATTAAAGGTAGATACAGGGCCCACCCATCAATTAATTCAAATTATACATATGGGTTTTAAAGGACCATAAATCAATCATCACATCATAACTCATGCAGAGATATGAGTTTCATAAACAATTCATCATAACAGAAATCATGAAAAAATGGTTCAATAAATATCAAAACATTAAAAGAATAAACCATATAGATAAAGAATATGAATGGTATCCATGGGTCATATCACAAGTAAATCATTATTAACACCATCATAATTTATCATAGATAAGAAACTATTTTTTAAAAATCATATGAAATAATCCCTGAGAAAAATATCGTTACCTGTATGAAGCCATTTATTAAAGAGGCACACAATTATAAAGGAAAAATATTTATCTAAAAAGAACCTTATTTGATTTTAAAGGAAGTTTCAAAAAATTAATGATTCATGATGACTGTAAAATCTACTAATGATATATAATTAAAAAAACATTCATTCTATATTTTTGTTGGAAATTTCACAATGTACATTGTTTAAAAATGAAAAAATTCTTTTAAAAAAAATTTAAAAAATTCAATAATTGTTAAAAATTAATTTAAATAATCATATGGGAGTATTAAAACTCTTGTTCAATTTTTTTATGATTCCTATGCATGGAGGATATGTATTACCTAATGGGTACTAAAATCTAAACAATGTTTAATAATAATGAGATTATAAAATTAACCCATAACACATTATAATATTTCGAATTGTATTCCCCATTAAATAAATAAATCTATATAGATATTTAATTACAATAATAATTAGTATACAACTCAAAAAATAATTTCATGGGTAGTATATAAAACACACAAAATAAACAAGTAGTTTATAAGGAATGTTCCCTAATGAAATAAATGTGAGAGAAAAAATCATTAACTTAAGTCTTCACTTACTTCATACATGCCCAAACCTTCTATATAATAAATATAAGTTTAGTATACATAAAAATGAATAATATTCATATATTAAATACCATATATGATTTACTTACAACTTTATAATAATAATTTGTTAAAAAATCAATATTAATGTTATGTTTTGGGTAATAAAGGATTTGTTTTTCGTACATATTTTGAATTGTTAATTTTATTAATCCTTGTTTGATCCTAAATTAATAATATTAAGATAATAAAAATGATATAAATATCATATATATTCAGACTATATTTATTTATTCTATTTCAAAAAAATATGAAATAAAATACACAGTTCAGGGAGATGGTAGGTTGTTTGTACGCATGTTTGTTGTTTTCATTTACTTATCTAGTTAAAATGAAGAAACGTTTATTATATAGTATAATTAAAGAATAATTTTTATGTCATATATATAACATATTTTATTAAAACCATATTTGATTTATTTTATGTAAAGTGTTAATGAATCACTTCATTTCGTTAGGCGGTAGTCTGCCATAAACACGAACGAAGTTGTCGTATTCTGACAAGATGTAAAGTATGAAAGTATGTGTGATATATAAATTATATAATAATTATAAAATTTAAAAAATAATATATATGATATATAAAAAATAAATCCATCATTATTACAATCCTTTAATGGTGGTAATGATCAAATGAACAATATCTGTTCTTGAGGACGTAGTTTTCCCTACACAAGAACGATGATTGTGTATCACATTTGATGGATGTGTGTGACATTTTATTTCAGAACATTAAAATAATAAATATTAGTATATTTAAGATATTCAGGTTATTATATAAACATGAAATAAAAATAATTTATGGGGTTTAGGGAATAAATAAACCAAAAAAAATTCTTTGATGAATGTTAACACTTCTTCGGGTATCTTCTTTTGATTTTCACCAAAGGGTTTCCATGGTTGGATTCATTCCCAAAGGAAAGATTTTAATATTAAGGTAAATAATTTTAGAGGATATTTAGATTTATTTTTTTCGAATACAATATGGTTTTAGGTGTGACAAAAAATGAATAAGAGGTTAACTTTTATAATACAGGGGAGGGACACTTCTTGGAATTTCTCAAACAATTAATTTATAATAAATCCATTCTCAATAACAATACCTGAAAAATGACATGGATTATTAGATAAGATAATATAAGGTTTTAGTATCATAAAAATCTTATTTTAGGATTTTTTTTGATGTTATTTTAAACCATATCATTTTGATTAAGCCTTTGTTAAACTATTTTACATTCTTCTATGATATCAACTTTTTCAATATAAATAAGATGTAATTGTTTTCTTATAATGTGTGAATTTAATGATAAATGGAACATATATGATATTTTAGACCATATATCATACCCAATGACTCTATTTAATATTTTTAATATTTATAAGTAATTTATTAAAATATAATTTTAAAAAAATTTCATATGTTTCAATTTTGACCGTATTCATTACATTGACACTAAAAAACTAAAGTCATCAACATATATTCAATCCAAATATTTAAATACACCCCTAATATGTCATAGTAATATAAAAATTCTTATATCACTGAAATTAATTCAAATTATATTTATTTTAATATTTATAATATAACGTAATGTAATGTTTCATTTATTGAATTATTACTACATCATCATTGTGTAATTTGTTAAGATTGTTATTTATTCACTAAAATTAAAAAACATTACATGATTTAGATAAAATAGATTTATTTCAGATGAATATATATTGTCAAGAATGTCTTTTTTTAGAAAGATATTAAAAATATTACACATATTGAAAGTGAGAGTGAGATATTTTGTCACAATCAATGATTATAATAATATCAAAGTCATTTTAATTAAAAAATATCCATTAAATATTTAAATTTCACCCTATAGGTGTTGAGGGGTGAATTTAGTTCATATAATAACATTTGGGCATATGTTATGAAAATTTTCTAATATTTGAAATATTATTTTTACCTTAATTACTAGATTTACCATAAATTGTGGAAATAAAATTTCTAAATTTACTATTCATATTGTTCCAAAATAACAGGTAAATATTTATTAAATCTGGACTGTATGATTAAATATATAAAATATATTTCAAAAATTAATAAAAATATTGTATAAAATTTATTTAAAATTAATCACGTATATTGGGTGAGAAAGCGGGGTTTTAAAGTGAAAATGTTAAAAAGTTTACTATATTTTTGAATATAAATTCAATATAAAATTGATTCAAATTACCTATATTGTTTTAAGTTATATAAATTTTATCTAATTATACATTAAAATTAATAAGAAAACAATAATTTATAATCGTAAATTCTTTTGACAAAATATTTTTTTTCAATTAAAATTCAATATTTTTCACTATTCATGAAGACATGAATCTTATAAGAAAAACACCAAATATTAAACCCTAATAAATTTGAATATTTTGATTTAAAATAAGATGTTTCTTTTGAAAATATAATTTATGAATTTTTTATAATCTACATAAAAAAAGTGATCCATCATAAGGAGATAAGGATTTTTTTAGAAAAATACATATTTCTAGTAAAGAAATAGATTTATTTTTATATCATGCCTAGAAAACATAGAGGTTGAATATTAAAAATTTTATTTAGTAATATATATATATAAATCATTAATAGAATACAATAATAGTGATTTAATAATTTATTAGTATAAAACACACATGTTCACATTTTAATAATTTTCGAGAAAAAGATTCCCTTTTAATTTCAAAAGGGTTCTACATGTGAAAAACATACTTTCATAATTCAATTAATCTGGTTCACACCCTCTATTCTAGCATATAGGTTATAATTTATTGTTTAAATAATTAAAATAAAAATTTTATGTATAGTATAACTCAGTGTTGCGTGTAATATAAGGAATCAATGAAATCAAATTATTTAAAAATATATATATATTTCATAAAAATATTGGGGTGTCAAAATATTGTTCGTATAATTTGATATATTTTTTCCTCCTCATCTTTGATTCGTTTCTATGATGGTAAAAAAGGGAATTAGAATCACCCATTGGATATGTGGCTAATGGAAGAGGGTCTTGACTGGGTTAAGAGTTCCCTGAGGTAAACCTTAGAGTTGTGTTGAGATATAAATTTCATACACATGATACTAAATATTAGTCGGGTTAGTTTGGGTGGATTAATAATTATGATGATATATAATATGGTTCTACATCAATATTAGTATGGGAAACAACATCTTAATGGTGGATTGGACTCTTAGTGATTTTCATTTGTGGTATGATCCCTATAGATCAAGAAGTGGTGTGTGGGAGGATAATTTCTCTATCTTATTGGATGGGGGGCACTGCATTATTTATGTAAGGTGGTAACAAAGGGTTGTTTGTAACCTATGGGATGTAAGAAAACTAAGTGGTTCATGTATATCTTGGTTCCTGTGAGGATACAATGGGATGTGTCGAGATGAATGTTGTGGATTCCATTAATATGATAGATGAAGATGTTGATGGGTTGAACAAGACATGCTCTAAAAATTGCGATGGACATGAGAATTTTTATAGTTTCATGGAGTCCTCAAATGAGTACATTGAGATGCGAGGTTAGGTTTGAGTGGTCAGGGATATTTTTATGATCTGTCCAGCATAGGGACAAGCTATGATTTCTTTGTGTTTATTTTATATGATGTTTCCTAAGATATCTGATACACTTGATGTATTTTATTATTTTTCACAGTAGGCAGAGTCTAACCTTGATGTAAAGATTTACTATTTTATGTAATTGTTTGAGAATACCATTGATTTTTTTGATACGTGTTTCCTTGTAGGGTTTTCTTGTGCCCCTGAGTTTCCAAATAATGTTACATCATTTTTGGAAGGGTTCAAGAAATCCCCTAAGTAACCAGATATTGAAATCTATTTCCTAACATGGTCAATCACTCCCTTGATTTTCCAAAAAAAAAAATATTAATTTATCTATAGGGAGACTATACCCCTATTTTCTAGATAACCTATTTTTTTTGGAACGGTGTGGGAATTTGTTTTTAGATAACTGGTAACATATTTTCTCTAGGGTTCAGGCACACTTATGAGTTTCTAGATGATGTAACATGTTTCATTTAATGATATAATGATTATACTATGTTTTCAGATGATGTTATTATTTTTCCTAGGGGGGATGTATCCACCATTGGGTTTTAGATGATGGAATTATGCTTAGAGACACTCTATCACTGACCGAAGAATGTATATTCAATATTTGGTGTCACCATAGTACATGATGATAAATGATGTTTATTTTATTAAGTGTGCACACTATATTTATTGTATGATCATATCATATATGAATAAACTATATTTTTGAGTTATGATAGGGACCTCGTTTATATTCCCACCAATTGTACGACAGCCAACTCAGGTATCCTTGAAACGTGGCTACCAAGAAATTTATAATTTATAGGTTATTATAGGCCAATGGCATGGAATTTAATGAATGAGAAGGATCACTTAAATGAAGTCAAGTGATTTGGATGTGAGAAAACTCGAGAAGGTAATGGAGACTTTTGTAATGATTTTTTTATTTCATATATGTGGATGACTTAATGGGAGACCAGTTGTTATGCATGACCATATGATTTTGTATTTCATTTGTTAATACATTTATTTATTTATTTTCATTTAATACTATTATTATTTTAATATGTATATTTTTTAGTTATTTTTAACTATATTTTTACTCTGATATGGGGGTATAATGTTCCCATGGTTACACCATAGGCCTTCACTAAAATTTAGTAGCCTCTACAAAACATGAAGGAATGATTGAGGTCATATAACAACCTTATTTTGAACGTATATGTATTGTATAGGTTGTAGGGGAATTATAAATTGATATTAAAAAGAATTATTATTTTTATTAATATTTGAGTATGGTATAAATGGAATAACAATTTGGCAGATATTGTAATGGACCTATATTTTTTGCATCGTATTCACAACTGTTTATCTGGATTCGGTGTTATATGGGATATACGATTTCATTTTTTGGTGTTTTATATTATAATTGAGATGTTTCATTAAATATGATTCTTTTCATTAATATTTTTATTTTTTATTTTTGATTCTAGGACTTTTTGTAAGAGAACTATGAACATTCATAATTCCTAGAATATAAGAATCACTTGACATACAAATTATTTTGTGTGTTTGATATCATTGATGATAAGGATTCAATTTTTTATATGGTTAACACTAACTTATATTTCGTTACCCAGATAACTTTTTTTCAGAATTATTATCAATTGGGATATAATGTATTTTTTTCTGATGAAAACTAATGTAGATATTATAGAGGGATGCTTCATGATTATTAATATAATATTACATTGTATAAAATAAGTGTAGTGAAGATCAATTGGTCAGTGAAATAATTGGATGACATGATAATAAACACCTTTTGGGTGAATATAATGATGGTTTAGAGAAAATTGGGTTCATTTATTTATAGTGTCAACAAAAACCTATATCATTTCCACTATCAATCTCCCTGGTGTAATTCTATATTGATAAATAATATAGATAAATTTCATAATATGAATCATCATAGGATGATGCTCTCCTATGGTAATAGATTTAATAATAGTCCTTGTGGGTGGGGGGTGGGGAATATTTTATATATATACATATTGAGTAATTGTTCCCTAGATTGATATGTATATGTGTATTGGAATCATAGAGTAGTTACTCAAGAAAACAATTTTACTTTTGATAATTGATACAAGAGAAGGGATGTTTATTCATGTGATATGATCTCTAATAGATATGGTTTATAGGATATTTGGGAGAGATTAGGGGACTTGATATATGGATTAGGATATTATTGATCCAAGTATTATGGTTGATATGACAAGTGACATATGCGGGTAACCTGAGAGAGGTGTCATCCTAGGCTTCTAATCTCCTTAGTGGTGTAAAGTATATGTATATGCTTCTGGTTTTGAGTCTATAGTGTGAGAAGTCATTTTATATTATTCAAGATAACTTAATATTTTTTTAGGTAAAGAACAAGAGATGATTTAGTATCAAGGATGGTTTCAGAGGGTAGGATTGGTGGGATACCTCACCCAAGTCACATTGGGTGGGGTTCCCTAGGAGGTTGTAGATTGTGATCCATGATGGTTAGATCTATTATCGGTAGATTGTGGGTATATATATATAATTTTTGATGAATTCCAAATGGTGGTTATTATTTGATTGGATCTGTATTCAAGTGACATGCCTTAGGTTTGTTCAAGAGAAAAAATTGGTTATGATGATTTTGACATTATGATATTGACATGCAGTGGGAATGCTAAGTGGTTTGGGTATTTTATTATAGCATTTGTGAGATATGGAATGAGGTATTTTAAATTATATAATATGTTAGGGTATTACTAGGGTTTATTCCTATTCGGTTCTTATATATTTTTGTGATAAAGGTTGTTCATAATTTTTGTAAAGGATGACTTTTTTCATGACATGAGGAACACATGCTTTTCCTGATAAGTTGGTTTCACATTAAATGGTTTCTGGATTTGGTGTTAGAGGAAATTAATGAAGGAATTATTGATAATATTTTTATGAGAGTGATGAATATTACCCTAAGTACTGATGGGGATACCGTGGATGTATTAGGGTACCATGGTGTAGTTGACCAAAATTTTTTCTCTAAAAGGGTTTATTCATACACCCTTTTTTAATAAAGTAATGATAAAAGATACTATGATTCCCATAATTGACATGTTAGTATTATGGAATCTATATACATTCCAAGAGATCTATCTAAACTATCCTACACATCACACCTACATACCAGGTATCAATCACAGCACCTGCTAGTACATCCTAGAAGGCACAAACCCACTGCACCAGGGACCTACCAGGCATAGCTACACCGAAGACCTATGTGGACCAAATATTATTATACCCCTATGTGGGAAAACTACATTGAGGACCTAAACGACTGACCCATATATACAACATCCTTCAACTAGGTCCCCTTCTTACCTATAAAAAGGATACTTGGGCTCATCATGTCATAGAATAGAAAACAATTAAGACCCCACAATTGTTATCACTGTATAGCGACTTTTCCCAGGCCCCCTGAAATTTCTCAAGCAGATCTCTAAAAACTGAGAGAAGATATAATTAAAGGGTAAAAGTGAGATCAATGTCACTTCATGATAGAAAATATTAGACACCTATTCAAGGATCATTTTTCCATAAGAAGAGGTCACATGTGTGAGGTCCTTCTCCATAAATAAGGACACACTTAATATTATTTCAAGGACACCATAGGAGGCGCAGGGTGGTAAATTTAAGTCCATACCCATGTATTTTCCCAATATATTCCATTTCCTAAGGCATATTCACCCCAAATAGCCCTTTTTACCCAATCTAACGTCCTTTCACTTCCTCCTAGGACTTTTTTGGCACAACTATATAGCACACATTCATTGTACATAGGTGTCGAGAACCTGCACTTAGGACCTATGCAAGATAACCTTTAATCCCTCTTTAAATTAACCCATGTAAGGGAATATCCTTCATCGGCCCTTATGTATAAAAGTGACCAAGTGGAAACCTCCACCGAGACCTCCTGATTTACAAAGACATGGGAAAAGACACATCTGTGTGTATCCCATGTGGATTTGGATTTCTATGGTTATAGGTTTCCCACAATTGTCCTATCGTTGAGTAAGGATCATTGGGGAGTCTATAGATTTGGATATATATGGTCACATGTACCCTTAACACAAGGAAAATTTTCTGGATTTCTTGGTCATTGAGTCCAAGGATAAGACTCTATACATCCCTTCTCGTATCTGAGGTCCAAAACCTCTAGTCTATAGTAAGGAGGGTGTGGATTATGCTTTATTTTCCATTTTTATTGGGAATGACGTCCTCATCCTTAATTATGTCACCAATTTTCGGGAAACCAACATAGTTTATGCCCATATCATTCCATACTGGCTATTGTAGTGTTTCTCATATCCACACACTTCACCTTCATTCCCTCCTTACATTGGATTCACATCCAATGTAAAGTGAATATTGGGATGTACCATAACCACATCCTCTCTCACCATCATCCTACTCCTTTTCCACCATCAAAGGAAGGAGATCATGTGGTTTGTTTAATACATTAGACCCCCCCCCCCTTTTTATAACACCATGCACCACTCATGTGGGATTAGAGGTTTTTAATGATAAAAAATTCCACACAATCCACCTAAAGAAATGAACTGCAAGAACTCTGATTCCCACCATAACTAGGATATGTATGAAACCTTATCAGGGACCGAGATATATATCTTATCATCATTGAAATGATAAATCACCCCACTCAAATGGTTATCCTCCAAGGTGTAAGCCCCAAACAAGAATGAACTATAAGAAATCTAATTCATGCTTCAACCCGGATACATATAAAGACCACTTAGGGAAAAAGATCAAGGGACATACTCATCCATATTGAACCCCAAACCCAATTCCCTTAATTGAGTCATCTTCTTATAGAGTAATCCCTGAATTATACCCCCAAAACAGAATGAGATAATACATCACTCAAGGTTCCTTTTATAGGGAATCCTCTGTAGGAATAAGACACATCTTATTTAAGCACATGAGATTGTTGCATATTGACTGTTCAAGGTTCTTCTGCACTACTAATGTGTATAGTATCACTCGGGTCGAATCCTCAATGATGATGCTTTTTTATAGTCGATGGGTTTTAATTGATTGTATTTTTATTGGGTGGGTTTGTTTATAGAGAATAAATTAAGTAATTAATGGTTAATGTTTAATTAAAAATTTAACAATCATTGAGATGAGTCCATAATTAGGGAGTTAAGTTTATGATTTCCTTGTGTTATGATTTATATTGCATTATATTAACACCCACTTCACATGTTGACTATGATTGGATTTCTCAAGTGTGAATGATTTAATTGAATCCTTAACTTAACATCAGGTTCTAATATTAATCAAATATTGTTGATGGTAGTGTATTTATGGTTCCAATAATCCATCTAATCCACACATTAAAAAAACAATTAATTAGTCCATGGCATCTTAAGTCCAACATACACAATGTAAATTTGAATAATATTCATCGAGAAATTACTCTCAATCACTTAACATCCCAAAATTTTGACTCACCCCAGTGATAGATTTTCTCATCCATTAAGATAATTATTAACCTGGTTTTATATATTTATGATGATGAAATAATAAGAGATGAAAAAGAAAGGGATAAAAAAGGGTTGTCTGCTGAACACATACACAAATGTTGGAGGGAATTAAATATGGGTTTTTTATTGAATGAGAAAGAAAAAGAGAAAATGTATTTTAACATGGATTGAACTATTTTAAGAAACATAATTTTACAAAACAGTGGGTGGCTTATATTATGATATAATGGTAAAGAATCGTGTATTAAAATAGAATTACAAAACAAACACTTATAGGATTTAAAAAAACAAGAACACAAAAGAAAATGAAAAAATAAAGAAATAATGGTATCTCAAGTTGATACATGAGTATGGTTGATCCTCATAAGCCTTTGGAAAATCCTTGGTAATTCTAAACAAACCGTTATTTCTCTGAAATGTCAACCCCTTACAAAGAGAAGAGGGGAATGTATTTATATCCCAATGGTGGTGGGATGTTTCCATTTCAAATATACCCCACTACATGGCTTGAATATTGGACCCAAAACCACTATTAAATCTTCCTAATAATCTAACCCTAGGATTGGTCCTAACCCCTTGAGTTTATGTGTGATGCTTCTCATAGATCCTTTGGGACTGTTCTTGGTCAAAGAAGATAAAAAATTCATCATGTCATCTATTATTCCTCAAAAACAATGGATGAAACTTAATATCACTACACTTTGACTAAAAAGAATCTTTTAGTAGTGTATTTTCCTTATATAAATTCAGACTCGACCTCTTAGGTGAAAAAATCATCATCTTCACATACCATTCTACTATAAATTTCATACTCATGAAGAGTAATTCTAAATTGAGGCTAATAAGATGGATCCTAATGATCCCAGATCATGACCTTGAAATCAAATAAAGACTGGGAAAAGAAAACCCTATGGTTGATCAACTAAGTAGAATTTCTAATTCTTCTCCTTTAGAAATCATTGATCTCGAATTCCACATTGATCACCTTTCATCTCTCACTCCAAAGTCACCGTTGTGTTCCTTATTTGTAAATTACATGGTTTTTGGTGTTTTTCCAAAAATGTTTTCTAAAGAACAAAAACTGATGATAGAAATTGATTTAAAATGATATTTTTGGGAATAAAATAATATTTGGAAAACAGGGGCTAACATGGTAATTATGAGATGTGTTTATGGAAAAGAAAATTCATCTCTCTTAGTATTCTATCACTCACTTCCTAGAGGTGACCACTTTGGACCACAAAGGACCTCATGAAAGTTACTAGATTCTGGATTATTCTGGTCATCTCTCATCAAGGACTCACATGAGTTCTACCAATAATATCCCACTTTCCAAAAGATTGGAACAATTTAATAATGAAATGAAATTCCCCCAAATACCTTAATCTTTTGTGAGATCGTCAATGTTTAGGGAATTGGTTTTAAGGGACCATTCCCCCCATTCCAATGGATTCTCATACATTTTTCTTTTAGTCGATTATGTTTCTAGGTGGGTTGATGTCGAATCCACTAGAAAGGATGATTGACATACTTTTAGTGAGTTCCTAAAAACCCACATCTTCCATAGATTTAGAACTCCGTGTGCCTTGATCAGTGACTTAAGAACCCATTTTTAAGATTGGACTATTGAACATATTTTGAAAAAGTAATAGTTTTTTACATTAAACTTCAACTCCATATCATCCCCAATCAAATGGAATTACTGAATATTCTAATAGATAAGTGAAAAGTCTTATGGATAAAATTGTTAATCCCACTATAAAATATTGGATGAAGAGACATGGTGAAAACCATTGCTGCAAGTTACATTTTTTTATTATTATTTGAAATATATAAACAACACAAGGAACCTCCCTTCAAGGAGGATGAAAATAGTGAAGTCCAAGAGAATCCCCTTGCACCACAGTGAAGCACTCAAGGGGGAGGAATTTCAAACTATCAAAGATCATAAGTGGCTCCTCCTGTCTGCCTAATCGAGCGAGGGCATCTGCCGCAAAATTAGACTCCCTCTAACAATGATGAATAGACCTTACATAGTTAGTCTCTGCCCTTCACCTTCGAATGAGATAAATAAACTCACATGGAGTACCATGGACTCCCTGTAACATCTTCACTAGAGTCTCCGAATTTGACTCCACCTCTGTCACCTACATCCCTCTCCGCCTACACACCATCAAGACGAAAAGGACAGCACAGACCCCTGCACCCAAAGAATTACCTGAGCCATAAAAGGCACTAAAATCCAGTAGCATAGATCCCTAATAGTCCCTAAGTAGACCACCTCCCCTCATGACCCCCCATAAAGGAGCCATCAATGTTCAGCTTCAGACCCTGGTTCGGAGGGTGCCACCTCACCCATCATTCTCTGCCTCTAGGCTGAATGTAGGGGCGACTGAGAAGATTTCACACTTCCACCGATGAGATCCCTCCTTTGAAAAGAGAATTCAGATCGACAATGAGAGATTTAATCTGGACCTGGATAGACACCAAAGACCTTTTACCTCCCAGCCAAACCTGGTTCCTCGCCTCCCAAATAACCCAACAGATAGCAACCAAATTAGGATTCTGACAGCCCGCCCCATTGCCCTGTTTTCGGTACCTGGGAGCCAGACAACCATGTAATCATGGATACAACAAGACTCACCATCAGGGAAAGGGGGTGGGTGAAGAGAGACCAGAGGTAGGAGGCCCATTGTCCATGAAAGAAAAGATGAGCAATCTTTTCTGACTTCGACTGCTCACAACAGTAATAATGTGAAACCATGCATACCCCTCTTCTCTGAATATTATCATCCATTGGTATCACTCTGTTTAAAACCCTTCACGCTAGAAAATTCATTCTCACAGGTATCGCCTTGCACCAAAATGTCTTCCACCGTTCCCCCATAGTACGTTCACCCTGAAGGATTTTTCAGTAGCCCCCGACAGTGTACCTCCCAGTGCTTGCCTCCATGAAACAACACAAGTCCGACTCACCACTCATCACAATGCTTCCAAACAGTTCGAGTTGGCTTGGAGTAAGGGTTGCCTATATTAAATCATACCTTCCCCTTTCTTCCCTAAAAGAGACCCTCAGTGAAGGGAAACCCAGGTATGCCAGCCTTTCACCGGCCCAGTTGTCCTCCCAAAAACTGATTCCCCCCCAGCCAACAATCCACCTGACATAGCAAGATAATCTTTCAATATGATCAAACATGCTTTTAGCTAAACCAGTCGCGCCCTGCATGTTTAAACCCCCCTGCAAGTCGTACTGCGCTCTAAAAAACCTTTCCCAGAGTGTCTCCCCCACAATGACTTCCCAGGCTAACCATGCTTGCATTCCCAGAATGGTATCATCAACTTCACGAAGACCAACCCCACCTTCATCCACTTGATGAGCCAGCCACTTCCAAGATGCCCAATGGAAACTTCCTTCCATTTTAGCATCCCAAAGAAAAGTGGAAAAGACACTTTTCATTTTCTCCACCGCGCCTTTCAGTGGTTTGATAACAGAATATACGTGCATGGGAATGGACAAGAGAACACTATTAATGAGCATAACCCGAACTCCAAATGATAGAATCTTGTTCTTAAAATTGAAAATTATACCCCAAAGCCGATCAAGGATCCCATTAAAGTGGTCCTTCTTGATTCATCCACAAGAGAGTAGAACCCCAAGGAACAACATAGGAAGTTGTTTCTGTTTGCACCCCAAAATCTTCTATATCACCTTACATTTCCTCAAGGAACACTTATCCGAGATAAAAATATGACTCCTCGATGATTTAATAGACTGTCCAATAAACCTGATATACCTGGCCAAAATGTCTTGAATGGGCTTCAAGGATCCACTACAACCATTCATAAAGATCATAATATCATCTGCAAACATAAAATGTGAATTGAAGCTAGCATTCCTTCTCCCATATAATGGTTTCAACTTACCCTCCATTAGGCCTCTATCCATATTCCCGGACAACGCATCCTGAGCCAGAAAAAAAATAGTTGGAGACAAAAGATTGCCCTGTCGAACACCTCAGACAGTTTTCAAAAAATGGAAACATTTCCCCATCATGGAGACCGATAGACAGGGAGATGAGTATCACCTGAAACAAAGGCCACACAACCATTCCTGAAAGTCGAATGCCCTCATGACCTGAATGATAAAACTCCATTCTACTCTATCATATTCTTTGTTCATGTCAACTTGGAAAATGATATTCGATCCCACAGTACGTCTGTTAATATCATGAACCAGTTCACTCGCTATGCCAACCACCCCCTGGATGCTTCTACCCTGTATAAAGCCATGTTTCTCTGCAGATATCAACCTAGGAAACATTCGGGACAGCCTCGTATTGATAACCGTTGCTAGAATTTTATAAGAAACATTATAGAGACATATGGTCCTGAAATGGTTCAGGAGGCTAGGGTCCTTGATCTTCGGAACCAGCACCACCTGAGATGAGGAAACACCCTTTATCAGCGACCCACCACTAAAAAAATCCTGGATCGCATGCACAACCTGCGGCCCCACAACATTCCATGCCGCACTAAAGAAGGATGCCGGGAAGCCATCCGGTCCAGGGCCACTCTCCTGTGGAATACTCCTCAAAGCATCCCTGATCTCTTCTCTATCAGGAATAGAAGATAAGGAAGCATTATCCACTTCATTGACCAACAGGGGCAGACCATGCAAGAAGTCTGGATAATCCACCGCCGCCCACTCAAAACTCGTAGTATCCCTCCCAGCCAGTAGACCCTCAATATGATCCAACACTAACTGCCCAACAATGTTCTCATCAGACGTGTAGGACCCGTCCTCAAGCTTTAGATTTATCTTCATGCTTCCCTTATCCTTATTGCAATCCTGAAATAAGGAAGATTTCTGATCACCCTCCCTTCACCAATGGTCCCGGGACCTATTTTTGTAAACTCTCTCCATATCTAAGAGTTTTTCAGCAAGAATAACCTTTTTGTCACATAAAATAACAAAAAAGTTCTCATCCTAGGAGTCCTGTAGGTATTCTTCCAGTCTACCCACATCAACCTGTAAACCCGCCACCCCATTGGAAAGGTCAAGTTGCATGGTTAACCAACTTATAATGTCTTGTTTAAGGAACTTGAGATGATTCATGAGCCCTCCCCATCACCTCTCATCCTCCTCCTTCATCCAGGAGACTTTCATCATTTGCATGAATCCCGGGTCACGATGTCATTCGCTGGTGTAATGAAAGGACCTACCCAGCACTGCTTCACGACGGACTTCAATCAGGAGAGTTGCATGATCTGAGAGTATACGTGGGAGATGCGTGAATGAAGTACTTGAAAAAAGATCCAGACCATGAACATTTGCGAGACACCTATCCAGCCTGCTCCAGATGTGGTTGGACCATTGGAAGTTGTTTCACCATGTATATTTAGAACCCATGAAACGCAAATCTAATAACCCCGTCCATGTCAATAACTCTTGAAACTCTATAATGCTCTCCTGGTTACACCTCGATCCACCTCTTTTCTCAGAAAAATCCGCAATGGCATTGAAATCCCCTCCCACAAACCATTGCATAGACCCGGATTGTAGTGTCTCTAAATGGCTCCATAACTCCCCTCTTCCATTAACCATCGTACTCGCATAGACAAATGTAAAAAGGAGGGTAGATTTTCCCACCTCAATCCTTGTATCAATACACTGAGGCATAATGTTCCTCGCTTCCACCGAAATATTTCTTCTCCAACTGATCCAGATCTGTGAGTTGACAGATCCACCATGAAAAGAGTTTGAAAAACCCATACTCTTGGCAATCCCGTCCAACTTGCATAGATTATGCTTCGGTTGTAAAACCACAATCATGGACACCCTAGATTTCCTGCCTTCAGAAGCCAATTAAGCACGCTTTTCTTGAGCTCTAAAACCACGCGCATTCCAAATGATGAGAGAAAACATCACCAAAAGCCCTTTCGGGCCTTCTGCAACAGAGAGGGAGGTAAGAGGGGAAACTCGACCAAGCCTTTCCCTTTGGACTTGGAATGCGTCATTGGACTAGAGCATCCATCCTCACAGAAGTTCCACTTGGGTGATAAAATAACCTTCTTAAAAGGACTAACCTCATCCTCCAACTGCAACTTCCTTCCCAGAGGAAGAACATCTGAGTCGCCTGCCCCCAAGTCCCCAAGAGCTAAGGAGCCAACAGACGCCGCTGAGGCGACAGGCTGGCGACCAACAATTCCTTCTCAACACCCATCAACGGGCCAGGAACCTCCCTAGTTCCATGCAGTGATAAGGTCATGTTACTTACCAAGGACGTTTTGATCAACTCCGGTGACAACTGAGAGGAGATACAGAATGAAGAGTGCGGGAGAGACAGTGATCTAAATGGGCTTCCTAACGAAAAAGCAAAGTGAACCTCCGAATCCTGCTGAGAGAGAATCCCCACGCTGTAAGAAGGAGACAACATCTGGACCAGCCTGGGAGACCAAGAAATGAGATCCACAATCTCCAAGGGAGTGGACGACTTCAAACTGAGCATGTCAGTTTCTTTTTCGCCGTCCTCTTTTTCTGTCGCCCGAGGGCCTTCAGACAAATTTGAGTTTGAAAAAGGCCGAGGAGTAACATTAGCTGCACCCGACTCCTTGGAAACCGGATCAAGCGGACCCTGACCCGACTCAACAACCCTGCCCCGTCAGGAAGCCTCTGTCATATCCTGCCGTCTCTGTCAAGACATCACCCAGTGGCCATGAAAACCACAACCAACACAAAACCGAGACTCGTGGTGGTAAAAGATCCTCTACCTCCAAGAAAAACCATCATACGATTCAATCAAAACCCAAGAAGGCCACACCACCTATAAGTCCATCTCCACACAAATACAGAGATTTGAAGCCGCCTAAAGACACCTTGTATTGTCATCTGCACACAGAAAAGACCCAATAGAGTTCCCCACAACCATCAGCATCGCCGGGTTATGTAAGGGGGATAACCACACAGCATCCGAAGAGGACTCTTGCCCATAATGGCAGTCCCAGGACCACCTCGTCAAAGAGAAGCACCGAGAACCACAAAACCTGGACCTCCTCGTCCATGCCTTAACGATGTCTTCCCTAGAAGCAAGGTGAATGCAGAACGCAACCCTCGATAACTTCGAAACCTCCTCCGGACAAAACAACCCCCATGAACCCACAAAACATTGAAAAAACTCAACGAGGTTTTGTTGCGTCCGAAACGCGCCGCTAAATAAAGGCCATGAAATGGAGCCGCCTCTTGGAGATTCTGAGCCGAAAAACTCACCACCAGGACCCCATCTACCGGACGAGAAGGCCGACTCAAAACCTCAACCGGTGGTATCTCAGGAACAGGAACCGCAGAAGAGAGACCACCAAAAAATCCCTTGGGGTCCGTACCGCACAAAAAATCCTCAAAATTGGCCTTCAAAGTAGCCCCAGCCCCAACCCTAGCCTCACCACCTCCAGGAATCAGACCTGAAGCTAGTACAGAATCCCCACCCATAGGAACACTAGTCACCGCTGAAGAACACCTCGTAGGAGGACTCGTCGTCGCCGAAGTACCACCCTCAGAATCAATTTCCATCTGTGAAACCCTTTGGTCTTATCTAACTTTTTATAAAACAACCATTGTGATGTCTCCATTTATTATAGTTTTTTCTAAATAATTTTTTTCCCAATTCAAATCCAACATAAGACTTTTTGGGCTGTGAAAACATTTAATTTTGATAATGAAAATTATGGTAAAGACAGACAGTTGTAGTTGAATGAATTAGAGGATCTTTGAATTGATTCCTATAAGATTTCTAATCTATAAAAAGACAATTCTAAGGTAATACATAAAAAAAATACTAAGAAAGGTATTCCATGAATGTGAATAGTTATTTCTCTTCAACTCTCTATTTCGGCTTCACCGAGGTAAGGTTAATTCTTTATGGAAATGTCTTTTTATTATTTCTCATGTTTACCCATTTGGTGCAGTGCATGTACAAGAACCATATTCCAAAGGGACATCCACAGTTTAGAGACATCAGTTAAAGAATCAACATGGGAGTACACACATCCTGAGAACTGCCTCGACTTCCATCAGATCAACAAATCCCACCAACCCACCAACAGATGCAGGCGATGACCCACTAAATCCAAACCAGGGGGAACCTCTTTCCCTTTAACTCCTTCATTATCTATTCTTCCTACTCTCTCTCTCTCTATTTTTCTACTTATTCCTTTATTTTTAATTTTTACAACTTTCATCATTATAATTTTTTCATTCTCTCTTTCTCTTTTGTGTGGGTGTGTACATTAAACACACTAAAAACTCAAAAAATTAAAAAAAAGAAAAAACAAAACAAAAAGATTCATACTTACTAACCATCTAGTTTGGAAAATTTGTGAAACATTTTTGGGGATTCAGAAAAAATGTGTTAATATCATAATGTTTTATATTTTCCTCATAATTATAGATAAATAATCTTATTTCAAAACCAAAAATTCTTGAATGCTCAATTAGTTATTTGGAAAATTATTTTCCCTAATCGTTAGGACTAACATTATCTTTCTTGACAATGCCACGTATGAACATCTTTTCAATATGTGTGTTTTCACCCCTAATTGTGAGTCTAGAGTTTGTGGACCTTCAATCTTAATTTCTTAATTTGGTGTTCATTAATATGGTAGTGGGATTTTTTGAACCTCATGAGAAGCACAGTAGCGAAATAGCCTCTCATTATCCTTACATTTATCCTTCTTTTGAAAGCCCCTGTGATCTTATAAAAACCATATATTTGATATCCAAATTACAAGCCCAATAACTTATCCCACCCAAAATCTACATGGATTTACATAGCATTATTTATTAAAATTTATGTGTGGGGGAATGGATTTCATTTTTGGGTGCCCTTTTATTGATTTTCAACGTGTTATCATATATTTGAAGGTAATAATCCCTTATAGTGTGGGGAGAAAGGTTGTAATTCAGTGTGTATTGGGTAATGGACTTTCATTTTTGTAATTTTTTAAATGTTACTGACATGTGTTCAAAAAAGACAAAAAAATAAAAAAAAAGAACAAAAAAATGGGTTGTGGCTTCAGTAGGTCAAAATTCACTCTTTTTAAACCCTTGATCTTATTATAACTAATACAATTAGTGTCTTGAGGAGATCAATAATGGGTTGGGATATTGGTGTGATATTTTTTTCAAATTCATCTTTCAATGAAATGGAAAAAAAGAAAAATAAAATAAAAAAAGAACACTTATGTCATTAAGAGAAGTTTTGTGTTTTGTAAATATGTCATCTTCTCATACCCATCTATTTTTTTCATCCTATCGGTCTTTATTCACACAATATTTCCCTTGTAATTATCTGTTTCTATTTCCTTCCATGTTTCATTTCAAAAAGATTGTTCATTTTTTTACCCATGTTGATGTTTTACCCATCTTCTTCTCTATCATAGACATTATATTCCTACATTCCAATAGTAAAAAAACTCCCTTTGAAAGACCTCCTCGTTATTTTTCTATTTTCGATATGGAATGTAAGGTGAGATCTCTTTCAAACTATAATATTTTCAATTATGTTTGTTTAATGAGCGAACATCTAGAAAAAAATTATCATCTTGAGAGGTGTGATTTTTGAGTGTCCAAATTTCCCATTCCTAAATTTGTGCATGAAAATTGAATTTTTTTTTATATTTTTTTCTATAATAATTAGTGGTGTAGTTTAATATGAATTATTTTAATGGTATAAACCTCCCCTGATTTGGGAAAACAAAATTTTAATATTTTTTGGTGAGTGAGAATAATTTTGTTATGTTTTCTTATTTTTTTCACATGAGGACATGAAAAAGGCTACATGCGGGTGAGTTGATGTTGTTAATTTATTCATAACTTTTTGTGTACTACATTTATTAAATTTCATGTAAAATTTCATAATTAGTGTGATATACTCATGTTTTAATGCTAAATATAATTTTTGAGCATTATTTGAAGTAGTCCAATTAAGTGAGTTTACAATTTTAATTATAACTCTCACCCTGAATAATAAAATTATATGGTTCTCATTTTTAGGATTACTTATTCAATTTCAAAATTATCATTAGAACTAATAATTATCCAATTCTTCTATGTTAAGGGTCATATATACCAGACAAGAAGGCCATCAAAATCTGTGAATAAAATGGACCATCCATGAATATTGAATTATTGGGCCCAATCAAGAAGTTCAAAATCATTAATTCTTAAAAAAAGTCCGGGGAAAATGCCATTAATATTTGATAAAAAAATAAATTCCCAACCCCACTAAAGTTGTCCCAACTGATTCATTTAAATCCATACCATCATTCTATCTTGGAATTAAAATCATCACACCAATATTGACATTTCTCTTAATAGAGACATCTATTCGAGCAGTGATTTTGCAGTATAAAAGAGATGCTTTAAGCGACCAACTTGTTTTAAAAATGTATTCCAAATTTATGTCATATACTTTTCAAAAAACAATTGAAATTATGGACATTTAAAAAACATGGGTTGAAATAGATAGTTTAAAATTGTTTAATCAAACAACCAATGTTATGGATTTTTTATTAAACAATTTTAATCTATCAATTTATACCAATAATTTTTCAAAGGACATAATGTGAATGGGTTTATAAAGAGTAATATGCCATAAATTTCAAACACATTCTTCAAAAAGCCTATCCTCTTAAATATCCTCTTTCAGACTGCAAAATCTCTGCTCGAATGGATGTCTCTATCAGGAGAAATGACAATATTTGTTTGCTGATTTTAATTCCCAGACAGAATGGTGGGCGAGATTTAAACTCCTCCTTTGGACCCCTTACTAGTGGAGTTGGTCATTGATTTTTTTTATAAAATATGAATTGTATTGTCCCCGGACTTTTGGTGTAGAATTAAATATTATGAACTTCTAGATTGATCCTAGTAATTCAATAATTATGGGTAGTCTATTTTCTTCATAGATTCTATTATCCTACTTGTGTGTACTATTTCACCCATCCAATGGAATAACTGGACAATGATTAATTTTAATGATATGTTTGAAATTGAAAAAGGAGTCCTAAAAAACCATAAACATGAAATTTGGATAATTAGGGTGAGAGTTATAATAAAAATTGTAAACTGACTTAATTAGAAGACATCAAGTAATGCTCAAAAATTATATTTAGTATTAAAACAAGATTATCACACACCAATTATCCACTTTTACATTAAATTTACTTAAGGGATTATAAAAAAAGTTATAAATAAATGAATAACATAACTTAAATCTCTCCACATGCCATACTCTCCTAGGATACATACCGAACAACAGGGGCTTTAATTCCCATCAAAATATGATACGTAGGAAGTATCCCTGAGGTTCAAACCCAACACCCCAAATCAACCATGTTATCCATAGGAAATATCCCTAGTAGGGTCTAACACAATATGGAATATCATATACCTTCGATGATCCTTGGACTTCATTGTTATAAGTCCCACACCAAACATTGACTTGGCACCTTCTGCCTAGATATCCTCTCCACCTGACATTAAACTATATGGTTGGGTCTTCATCACATGACCTTAAAAGCTATGATGTTCCTCATTATATGGTACTAAACTACATGGGTTATGATTCCTTTCATAGAGATATTTAGGAATAACTTTTATGGGTTTCATCCAAACATCAGAAAACAACTTATATCTCCCTAGATGATGATAAATTCAAGAGAGATATCTATCTAGCAGTATGATAATAAACTCTCGAGCGACCTTCATCTACCTGGATGACCATAAATTCTATAGTTCCCCACTGAGTAGCTTAGAAACAGGCATATTTATAACAACTACTACAGAATCTCTAAGTTTTATATTAGAGGAAACCATTGATGGAGAACCTCGAATACATTCAAATACCCCAGTCAATGAAGCACATCATATACATATAGATGATTCTAAATTGAATTCATCATAATAATTGATTTCCAATCATGGGATAACCTACCTTATACATTGGAATTAATGAAGGATTCATTAGCATATCATAAATTTATAAGAGATTCCTAGAGTAGGTCATTATTACCATACTAAGGGTGTTATGTTCCAAACCTCCAATCCTCTCGACGAATTCCAGTTCATAAGATTCATTGGTTAAAACACCAAAGGAATGAATCCGTTGGAAAATAAGGTGCATATTTATATATAAATTTTTTTTGTTTATGGTTCCATAAATAAACCCATTAAAAACCATTTAGAATTAATGGTTTATTTCCCTAACGAAGTACCATTTCATAGGTAAATTGAAAATGGTGAACCCAACATGAATCCTTAACAAATATGATAGTATTACCCAACTTTCAGGGTCCCTATAAATTGAAGAGGGATAGAAAAGGAAATAAATAACACATGTTTTCTATCAACATAGATTATTCTTTTCCATAGTTCATGGTTTGTATTTTCATATATATAGGCACTCCTTTTTAGAACACCATTCCATCCAACGGCTTCCTTGATGTTTACACCAGTGAACACACTAGCTAATTCTCATGTTGGATCATTGTCTGCCTGAGGGAAATCCTCACCAACTAAATGTATTCAATGCTATATCTCAAATGATCTGGTTTGAGAGTACCATGAACATGGTTCCATCCTAACCTTGGAGTCTACTTGATAGGCCCTATCAATCAACAACCACCCTCGTTCATCTGGTCAGCAAAGACTGGTGGTCCAGAAGTATAAGGAACCAACAACTTTCCTCAACCATTTCGGGAGTTTATCCCCATAATGAAAAAAAATCATTACATCCCATATTTCAAGTAGGTTTACTAGGATCCCACTTATGGACTCATCCTGAAGAAACATGGGTCCATCCCAAGGTCTCCTACCAATAATCACTACTACTAACATTGCATGGAAGTAAACCCTTTACAAAATGAGGGAGTCACCTTCGACTATTAAAATGAGAATCTTCAATCCCAAGAATAGAATATGGCCCTCCAGGGATGACGTCATTCCAATAGGGAGAAATTTTATACCTTTTTCTCCTATAATGAATCCCACCAACCCATTTTTGTGGAAAATTTGGAACATGCACGTACATCCATCCACCTTCAATCATCCCATTAGAAGACTCATCTGGTGGAATCTAATGAATCCCACCATTCAAATTCAGTGGAGTACTCTAAGTAAGAACATACACCTACCTACACTACCAATCCAACCAAAATACTCATCTAATAGCATTCATAGAAGCCTGCCAACCAAATATGATGGAAACCTACAAGTAGGAACACACACATGCCTGCACTCATCAATCCTTCCAGGAGACTTATCTGGAAAGACTCATAAAAGTCATTTGACTAGGATTGGTGAAAAACAATGGGAAGAAACACATGCCTTCCAAAATTCATCAAGTCTATTAACATCCACAGTTGGAAGCATCGATAGATTCTAGCTGCAAATTCCCAATGAAAAAATGGCAAGACACAAGTATCTACCCCCACACAGGTGTACACTTAGTATCCATAGGTCGGAAAGGGAGGTCAGGAGCAGGTTCATACACCTACTCCAGATACATAATGGACGTAGATCCCCATTATAGTTTTTTAATTACCTAAAAACATTCTGAAAATGATGAAAGGGAAGAGAAAAATAAATACACATATCCTAGAAAAATTACAGAATATCATAAAAACATCAAGTGTAGTACCTGGATGATGGAAACATAACTCTGTTAATGAAAATGGGATGTCTAATCAGCATAACACCCTTGTGTAGATACAAAAAATTTCTCTTGTCTAGGAGGGTCATGGGGATACACCCACATAACAAACATATAGTGGGATAGAGAACATTCACATGATCCAATAATAGATAATTGTTCTATTTCAATGGCGACTCTAAGTAAGGAACAAACACCTATCTATGAAATTGAATTATTCTAACATGTTCCCACAACTACTTGTTGGAATACATCAATGGATAAGTCTCATTAGGAATCGTTAGAGAATGATGAACTACTCTGTGATCTGACTCCACTTAATTGTGGTGTTCTTGAAGCCCTTAGACATTTACCCATTGTAGATCAAGATTATACCCTCCCATTAAAAAATTATGGGACCAGTTGACTAAGGATAACGATGGTCCACCCCTTGTTTTAATCCACCAATATGGTCCTCTCCACGATGGGATTTTGTGTGAATTTTATCTCTAAAATATTGATTCACATTTTCAAGATAATTATTGAACTCCAATTTAATATCGAGAAATCCTTATTATCTTGAGGCACTTGAAAACACTACGCCAGTCATGTTTGATACCTTTCCACTTGTGGGTTAATTCCATTCTCTATTGAAAATACATCCCATGGCATCAGTCATTCTTTGAACCACCATTAGGTCATATATATTCCAATTTAATAGAAGAACCTCCTATCTATCTAGATGGTTCTAATAAAATGGATGGGAAACATTATCTTTGGTCGGATCGGGTTGAAGATCCTCTAGAAAAAAAATGAATATTTTAATTACATATGAGGAATAAAACTAGAAAAATATGAAATACTAGTAATGTTACGGACTTTGTCCACTCCTCGATATAACATTCTAGAAATGTTGGTAGAAGATTATATGTTCGACATTAGCCTCTACATCTGGAAATATCTTCATCACCAGAATGGAAAAATATTTCCTTATGAAGGGTATCCAAGTCATGTGAAGGTAATAGAATGGTTATAGTGACAAATTAACATGGAAACTATCCTAGAAAGCAAACATTCAATGACTAGTATGAAATAGTCTTCCCTTCAATGTGTATGCCTCAATGAATTAATGAGGTAGTGATTATTGATCACAGATAAGATATATGTTTTTCATATCACAGGATTGGGTGAGCATGTAGAATTGAATTTCATTACACTATAAATCTAGAAAATCCAGCAAAAGGTTGTATCATTCAATGTTATTTCCCTAGGCCAGCTACAAAAAAATAGATTCTATTCATGACTAAAGATATGATCAACAAGAATATTCCTAGACCGAATCTCGCAGAAGTCAGTCCAGAAGAGAGAAATATTTTGAGATACATTAGTATCAAAAGACTATGAACCTTGAGAAGGCATCCCATTAAGAGGATGTTAGAAATCAGATCAACCAGATGTCTGAAATAGCTTAATGTACTTATAAAATAGATGATTTTAAAGAATTTAGAATAATGCATATAGCCCACATTCAGACAAGAATTCATAAAATCAGAAGAGAAACAATGCTAATATCATCCATAGCAATTCAAGAGCCAAAAAACCTATAGGGATATCAGATTTTGTATCCCAACCATTGGATCAAACAAACAGTGTTTGAAGGGTTAAGAAAGACAAACATGAATATCCTCAACCCTTAGGGCTGGTGGTTTTTCACATCATCAATCCCCTCCTCTATGGGATTTGGTTTTCTCCCGATTAGGGAATAAGCCACAAAATAAACACATAACAAAATTGTAAAGGGATTCCCTTCATGTTATTATCAGAAAAATAGTTCCTAGGGAGCCAAAAAATAGAATTAAAAGTTCTCATAGATGATGCGGAAGAAGGTGATGTCAAAGAGATAAAGACAGAATTCCGGTAACACATTATGCATTGGTGAATTTCATCAATGCATTCATCGATTATCCTCCCAAACATGAGTCCAGTTCAAATGAGTCAAGATAGCAATTTCGTGTTCATGATCTGTTCCACACTAAAATTATATAATAATGTGTGCTCACCCGAAGTTAGAGGCTTGCCCAAAATTTGGGTATCCCTTTGAATAATCAACCTCTTCCACATCAAAAGGTACCTAATAAGAGAATAGTTAATGTTTAGACCATGTCTCGCCTTCCCCCTAGGGAAGGAAAATTACTTTCATTAGTGGAATGGATTTCTCAACAAGTGGAAGAGATAAAGGAGTCGAGAAGATTAAATGCAGAGTTACTCTGATGCTACATTCCTTTTAGATATGCCCCATAAGTATATCCTCAATTGGAATATCTAGTGGGAAAACCATGAAAAATATGGTTTTTCACAACCAATGAATTAGTTCATGAATTCCTTCCATTTCATGTACAATAAGAGATGGGTCGGGCAAATCCTTACAAGCCAGTCCCCATGGGTTACCCATGATAGATAGTAGTTGTGCCACCACTAGTGGTCCTGTTAGTTTCTACATTAGTTCAGGCTGTAGTCGCCACGCCTATTCAGGTCCTAGCTCAACCAGATATTACTTGAATGCTTATAAACACCATTGAGTCACTAATAACATTATTGGGATCTATGGATGGACAATTTTAAACAGTTCAACTGGAAAAAGAATGCTTACCATGAATGGGTAGATCCGACTCCTCACCCTCCAAACTTTGGGAATAATATATTTATAATTTTTAATGGCTTAGGAAATCCAAATATGCAATTGATGCATTTAATATCTCATTGAAATCCAATTATGGGAACTCTTAAATAATAAGAGTTAGTGAAACTAAGATGCTTAATAAAATCATTATAGGGAACGACCTTTGTATGGTATAGAACATTCCAGTCTTGATTCGTCAGTAGATGTGAAGATCTCTATCAAGAGTTCCCCTAACTGTTCATCTCAATGATATAGAAGACAATATTCTTTAATCTCATGTACTGTATTTAAAGGGGAGAAAGAAAGTGTTTTATATTTCATTTCTTGGGAGAAAGGATTTACACACTCTTTGAATATTCCTCTGCCTCAAGAAGATTTGTTTCCCATTTGCATAGTGAATCTCCATGATGAATTTCACACATGATTAATCCCTGTGAAATACAAATGAGGGTTTCAATACCTTTCATTATTTTCTCAACAGGTGGAAAATTCCATCACAGGGATTAAAACCAATTCTTGATTGATTCCATTTGCTCTTGGAAGAATAGTATGAAAAGAATAGGATGCAAAAATTACACTTAAGTAGGCCCCTATACCCACTCCTACTTCAAATCCCTCATCGTACCATAGAGATCCTACTCTTTTGCATCATCATAACTGAACACCTACTCAAAAAGATAAAAAATATCGATGGTATAGATAGTTTTATGATTTAAACAACAAGGTATATTCTTTTCAAAATGACCTAGTTTATGGATACTTCATCACATGTTAGAAAAAAAGTATAGTCAAGTTTCCAAATACCATGAATCCTAAAAACTGAGGATAAAATGTCATCCAAAACTATTTACCCATACCTTAAATGATGGGAAACCCCTTCCAAGACATTTATTTTTGCAGATATCGTACAGAATATGGTGGATTCTGTGGATGTGAAATTGAAAAATTCACCAGCCCAAGTAGAAAGTGTAAATGCAACCATTTGGGAGGAAGAAGTTGAATGGTATGAAGAAAAAAAAAGAATTAAAAAATTTTCAATGATTGGATATTCAAGAAAATGATCAACCAAACACATGCCATTCTATAAACACATTTGAAACAACATACTGTGTCTCCTTCCACTTCATCTATAGAAAACCCAACTTCATCAAGATCCCATTCCTCTAAATTAAAATACTCCATAAAACAACATAAATAGGAGGATACAAAGTAAATAGAAGAATATGAGATCATATAAAGCCCAAAGTTGTCATTGAACTTGGAGGATTTCATTCCAACCATCTCAAATGCTTGGGAACCACCCCACCAAACGACAAAACAAGAGTCCACCTGTCAGATATATTCTTTATCGGATGAGGATTTGATCCTCAGCACTATTAATGTTATTCAATTAATGGATCTGTGTGTACATGTTGATTTTTATTATGGAATAGAATTCCCAATTCATGATTGGGTAAAAGAAGTATAATGTCATAAAGGTCAAGTATATAAGGGAATATGTGGACGTTCTATAAGCCACGACCTCAACAACAGCACTAATCAAACCTTTTTTGTAGTAGAAACTCGTGTGATAGCCCTCCAGTAGGCTCATCAATAAAAATTTAACTCCAAAACAGATGATAGTGTCTTCCATGTCATGATCATATTGGAATATCAATTATAGGTCATACCACCTCCTCCTTAGTAGGTCAACAGACCTATATGACTTATCTACCATGTTAAGAATCTCTTCTAGCTCCATCCTTAATAGAGGTCTCATTCACATCTGGAACATCATCTCCTAAGGAACTAGGAAAAGGGCATCTTCATGCTGAGAATCACATACATCTGGATCAAAAGTATGATGTTCTAATGAAAAATATTAGTAGTAGTTATTGGGATTTAAAAATGCATATTAGGCCAATTAATCAGATGAAAGGAAGATAACATCAAGTGGTGCATTCTATCCTAGTGAACTATGTATTTATTATTTGATTAGGAAATAGGATTTTATATCTTTGAACCCTATAGAAGATGCATATATTTTAACCGTTGATTCTTTCACACAATTATCATGGATGAAGTAGGATTTTTAAGGAATGAGTGTTAAAGTAATGTCTCCAACCAAAATCCAATATGATAATTCATGTTTTATATTATTATAAAACATTTAGTTCATCACTCAAGGATGAAGCACATTGAAATCAAATACTACTTTATCGAGGTGAAATTAGAGCATGGTTTTGTAAAATTAGAGTTTTTTATATAACACCCCAGAATGTTAAAGGGTTCAAAGAATAAATGTTACTATCCATGAAAACATGGTGAAACTTTATTTTTAGTAGCATACTTTATTAGAACTCTACTGTTATAGATTTTTGACATGGATTAGTGATAAGTATGAGTGACCTATTGGAAAGTTCCCAAAGGTTTATGCTAGTGAGGACAAAGCACACTTTAAGAAATATATGTTGTCCTATAGAGACATTCATTATTCAGAAGACTCATTTGGGAAAGTGGGTGGGCCCTGGGGAGGGGACAACACAGTTTTGTGGATAAAATAGGGCACATATGTGGCCTAATTATTATTTTTTTGGAGTCAAAATCCGGGCTAGAAGTGTAGTGGAACTACCTAAGTTGATATGTAGTGTCCACAATGAGGACGTTGTGTTCTGTGGGGGGGGATGTAACCCCCCAAAATTTTAATGGGTTATACTTTTAAAAATTACTACCCATATCAACTAGGTGAAACTTTTTTTTCATGAGCCTACCTAATTAGAACTCCATAGTTAAAGAGTTTTTTCATGGAGTAGTGATTGGGATGGGTGACCTCATAGAAACTTACCCAGGGTGTGTGTGAATGAGGGAAAAACAATAGAAAGAACACAAATCATCTTATGAGTGTAGTCATTAGTCTGATGATCCATTTGGGCAGGTGGGTAGACCCCTTTAGGGAACCACATGTCTACGATACAATTAGTGGGGCCGGGTGGGAAAGGACCTGATGACCGTGTTAAGGAGGGGTTCATGTGATGTAGTAGGGCCCATTTGTTATATATCCTAACTAAACAATAATTCATGGAAATTATGATGCATTTCTTACCCAAGGAAGTGTTTTAGAGGAACATCCTAGATCTTGGAATCTAGTCAACACCTCACACTTGAACAGTTTGAATAAAGTACCCCCTGTCCCCAAGGTATGATGTGTTTTCCCTCTATGCTCATATGTCTGATTTTACATGTTGTAGATTTCAAAGGAGTGACCTTTGGGTTCTTTTATAAAGGTGAATAATTCTTGTTCATAAAAGGGGAGAAGATGATAGGGGATCATAGAAATATGAGGATTTTTATAATTTTGACATTGATGAAGTAGTTCATTTAATGAATATAAGTCATGGTAGAATTTTATGATGTAATCAGTTTATATTATGTGGTTAAATAAAGTGGTATTATTAGGAACCATGTTATATGAAATATTTTGTATCAATCACCAACAGAACTAAAAAATTATCAATGTCTTTATAGAATAGTTAGTATCAATAAAGACTCATCATGTGGTTTTGAGAATGAAGTTGTTCATTGATGAAATTTGTATGTTAATCTTATTACTCATGTAGTGCTTGGATCATGTGGGATTAGAGTATGTGTTGAGTAAATCTTTGATATCTTTTTGGAGTTATAGAGTGTCATGCCCATAGTGTTGTTTTCATGTATTTATTCCATTTATTTTCTATCTTTATTTTGTTATATAGAATTTCTATTTATTTTTATTTAAAAAATGGATGTATTGGGGAGACAGAGTATGAATGTATAAACCCATATCCCAGAGGTATGATGTGTTTTCCCTATATGCTCATATGTGTGATTTTCCATATTGTAGACATCAAAGGAGTGACAATTGGGTTCATTGAAAAAGGGGGAGATGTCTGCTTCATTAAAGTGGGAGAAGATGATATTGGGAGAAGATAAATATGAGGAGTTTTTAAATATGACGATGCTGATGTATTTCATTTAATGAAGTTAAATCATATATGGAATTTGTGATATAAGTGGTTTACAATGTGTGATTGAATAAAGTGGTCTTATTATGCACCTTGTGTTGTGAAATAGTTAGTATCAATCACCAACACAAATAAATAATTGGTACTCGATTTCAAGAATAGTTAGTATCAATAAAGCCTCATCAAGTGTTTTTGAGAATAAAGTGGTTCATTGATGAAATTTTTATATTACTCTTATTAATCATGTCAATCATGGACTATGTGGGCTTAAAGTACCCATTTCAGTAAATATTTTATTACATTATGGATTCATGGAGTTTTATACCCATGAACTTGTTTTCAGGTATTTATTTATTTATTTTTGTTCTTCTTTGGTTCTATAACTTTTTGGGTGTTTTTCTTTAAAAAGTGTATGTTTTGGAGAGACGGAGGGTGGCACATGTTTGGCATATGGTTCGTGGAAACCATGAACCAACCCTAGAAAATTATGATTATTGGAAAATGAAATTATAATTCCCACATGGTTTGGTACATGTTTTGTGAAACATGCAACCTAAAATTCTGTGACCTCATCTGTTGAGAAAAAGGTTCCCGCATAGTTGGCACATGATTTGGAAAAATATGCAGCTAAACCATATATACTATCCTGTTAGAAATAGTATTTTTTTTAAAATACCCATCCCCAATTTTTACCTCTTTCAACCATCACTTCCCCCATTAGACTTCCCGAACCCTAGGTGT
Source organism: Viscum album (assembly GCA_963277665.1). Lineage (NCBI taxonomy): Eukaryota > Viridiplantae > Streptophyta > Magnoliopsida > Santalales > Viscaceae > Viscum > Viscum album. The sequence goes on from OY728130.1 coordinate 413,952,948, forward strand.
GCCTGCCCTATATTCCATGTCCCTCTTGGATCCATTTATTGGGTGTTATAGGATTAGATCTTCAAGGAAACTCCATGTAAGTTCCTCCTCTTCATTCTGATAGGTCTATTCTATCTTCTTTCTTGTGATTATTTATCTATAGTGGTTGTGGTGACCTATAATGGGTTCAAACTAATTTTTTTGGGATTTTATTTTTATATTAGTGGTGTATTTTTCATTCCATAGGATCTCCAAAGTGTAGTCTTTTGGCAATGTTTTTCATTCGTCACAACAAAACTTATGATAATATATTTACCATAAAGTAATTTAAAATATGTAAAACGAAAATCCATTATCATTAAATGATACAATGAAAAAATATATAAAGAAGAAGGATTCCATTGAAATTATAGATCCAAAAGAACATCATGGTTGATCATATAAATTAAAATTTCAATTCACCAAGATAGTCATAACATACCTTAGGAACATGAGAGATTTTTTTTATGGTTATTGTTCATTTAAATAATCATAACCATCCTTGAATCAGTCTTCAATTATGACTCTATTTTCATAGTAAACTCATATTGGAAACATGGTTTTTAAAACTTAACCATTGTAAACACAATGTATATTTGAACTGCATAGTGTAGGGATCCTTTATGAAGCATTTTGTTCCATAAACCGTATGGTTTCTTAACCATAATTTTATTTCATGTAACGTTGGGAAAAAAAGAACCACAGGGATGATAATCTATACACTCACCTTTTTCGAATAATATCCTAAAGGTAGCATTTATTAACCATATGTTAAAATTCTTGAACTTAGTGTTGATGAATAGTAATACCAACTTCCAACATATGGTTAATGATCAATGCTCTTGTATATCATCCAAATGTAAGGATGTTGATCGAAATAGAAACTATTTTTCATAAAATAGTGTTGACACCATACACAAGTGTTACCATTCCAATGTAACATAGGGATGATGAACTATACCCTCATTTTCTGATTGTAGTTTTTGAAATAGTGTTTCCAAAGTAAATCCCGAAACATTAAATTCCTTTAACCTGAATATAAATTCATGAGAACTCACTCATTAAAAATACATTAGAAAACAAAAATTGTTCTTGTGATCATCAAAATAATCATAAATTATTTAGTATTGTTAAGACAATACATTCCCAAAAATCTCCCCCTTTGTGATGATCCAAAAAGGCATAAAAATTCATAATATAACTTAAAAAAATATAGGATTTATAAATACAAAAATATATATAGAAAATACATTGATTTCATAGTATTATTTCGAAAAATATATATTTTTTAAAATGAATTGTTGTGGTTTGAAAATATTCTTCTCTTATTTATATATTCTCCCCCTTTTGTGAGAACAAAAATATAGTTTGGAATAATAACTAATAGGAACCACAGTTAATGTAGCACTAAAATATAGATAAATATTTATTATCACCTTTAGTACAGAGAAACATTTTATTTTGGAATGCAAATATTGATGATAAATAAAAGGAAAATTTATCAATAATAATAAACTAAATCTTATTTAATGTGTATTCATGTGTTTTGAAAATAGAGTACAATCCTCATTTAGTGAAGGGATTCTTCAAAATGAGGGGCTATGATCAGAATACCTAGAGGTAGAAGGTGTAGAAGGATGAGGAATGTCTTAAAAACACCATTAATATCAATGAGCTTCAAAATCAGTCATTGGAAATAATTATTGAACTATTTTGACCACTATTGAATAATTTTTGTCAAATCATGACCAATATTCAGATTCTCAATCAAATTAACCTTCATAAAATCATTCAAAGAATACATAGGCTAAATGAATGTATTAAAATTGTCCTTAACATGATTAATCACTAATCCCAACCATGATTAATTATATGTAATTTGACTAACCATATTCCCTATTATCTAACAGAACACTTAAAGTTGTACTATCAAAATGAAGAGTGTGTAGTATATAATTGAAATCAGCCAGCACAGAAGTAATAACTTCAAATATTCTTATCAGGTCTAGCGGTGTCTGTTGAGATGAGGTTGATACTCAATTTCTTTCCCTGGGAGATTTAAAATATATCTTTATCATCAGATTCAACTCATCAAAATATATCTTTTTGAAAGATTCACATCTCTATAAATTAGACTCTCTAGACATATTGTCGATAAAATCTTCATGGACACCAAAAGAAATAATAATTTCTTTGAATTTTCTTAGATGGAGATTCTGATCCTCAAACTCATATATTTCCATTTCAGATCATCTAGAATCGACAAATGTATTTTTCCCAGCTTCCAATTAGAGTATAAGAAACTTGTTCCGAGCCCCCAATAGATTAAACATTATATCTAAGGATTCAACATGAAAATCATATGATTCAAGAGATTGAGTGCCTAGGTAAAGGATATCTTACCTTTTATGAACATATACCAATTGAAAACTTGCTCTTATGAATGATCATCCACTAGATTCGGAAATAGGAATAATTAGAGATTGATATTGAGGATTAGGAACATCATCTCTAATATGTTCATGACTAAGAGACTCTTTCTCAACATGATAAACTAATGGAGTCTAGAACTCTACTCCAATATCATCTTCATATATAGTCTTTGGAATGTCGACATACATTATTCTTCTTTGAACAAGTGTTTCTTCCATCCTTGATATTCCTTCTTCATCTGGCCATTGTCTGATATAACAAACCGATTTAATCTTTATGTGCTCCCCAAAGTATATTTTATATGACTTTTTGATTGTTCTTTGTCAATATTCAAGTGAATTTTTCATGAGTTTCCCCAAACAATTCCTAACTTTTTAATAGTCCTAGCATTAATGATTTTGTTCTATGACATGATTTTCCAAACAAACATATTGACAATTTTCCTGTTCTTCACAGTAAAAGGAAATAATCAATCCATAAAGATAATATCTCATCTTGGTATCATTGTAGAAGAAATGGTTTTGATACATTATCACAAATCGACACTTCCATGAGTGAAGGATTTGTAGAAACTAAATAATCAAAATCAATTACCTTTCCATGGTGCACTTTTAAAGTTATCCATGAAGCATAAATAGATGTGTCCAACTTAGAAACTTCAGATCATTGACAAGTTTCAATCTAAAAATGTTTCTTTATAGATGGAATTGAAGGATTATGGTATCTAAAAATGGGAATTGAAAGAAAGATAGTGATACTCTATAAACTAAAGAGATATTAAGGTAATGAGCGAGAGAAGATATATGGTTTTCTTGCACTGATTGAGTATGTACTCATTAAGTTTTTAATTTTAAAATAATAATTATAATAAATTATTTAAATATATAACTAACACGTAACTATATAATAATAAATAATTATAAAATATTATTTAAATCATATACAGTATTTAAAAATATTAATAGAGTGATAAAAAATTAAATAAAACATTCATTTAAAATTAAGTAATCCTAACTTTCCATTAATAATATCAAAACTTAAACTAGGAAGTGGTTTTTTAAAAATATCAGCTAATTTATTTTCACTATTAACAAATTTTAAAATTACATTTTTTAAGGACATGATATCTTAGAAAATGATTCCTTATATCAACGTACATAGACCTAGAATGAATTATAAGTATTTTTGAAATATTTAATAAACTAGTATTATCACAAAAAATTGGTAAATATTTAACAGTTTTTTCAATGTCTATTAGGGTGTCATTCATCTACAATACATTTTAAAAAAACTACCATTAGACACATATTTTACCTCCGTAGTTGATACGGGAACTAAGTGTTATTTTTTACTAGGCCAAGAAATTAAATTTTTTCAAAGAAGTGAAAGGTTTTTGAGGTTATTTTTATGTATAATCTAAAACATCCAATGTTATCATTTTAATATTAAATTAAATTAAAATTATATGTTTTGGGTAAATAAGTTATTGAAAAATAGTTCCTTTTAAATATCTATTATTTAATAGTAGTAAGATGGGAATATTTTGGATTTGATTATAATCTAGCACAAATACATACAGAAAAACATAATATCTAGTCTACTTGTATTTAGATATAACAAACAACCAATCATACCTCTATATAACTTATTTTCCACTAGTTTTCCAGATTTATCCAAATCATGTTTTTTTGGGTATACATGGGTGTTGTATATGTCATGCATTTTTCATGTCCAAATTTTCTCTCTAAATCAATAATATATTAAATTTCATTTAAAAAAAATTCTGTAATATTTTTAGTGAATATTCAATCATAAAAAAATATTTTCTTTCTCCCATTAGACTCATTTCAAATTTTTATTTTCATTAATTTTGAAATAGAATTACAAATATTTTTATTAGTTGAATAAAAAATAACATCATCAACAAAAATTTGAACTGATAACATATTAGAGAAAACAATTTTCTTTAATTGTTTTGGAACATCCATTCCAATAGTAAATCCATTATTCAATAGAAAATACATTAATATTTCATACAACGATCACAGAGCTTTTTGAAGCCCCCCAAGAAATTTAGTATGTTTAAAAAAATTGGTTTATGGGGATTTTCAAAACCATGAGTTTTTCAACATAAATTTCCTCCATTAAATAAAAATTTTAAAATATTTAACATCCAACTAATATAGTGTAAAATTCATATAATATTTATAATATAAAAGGTATCTAATTTCTTCTAATATAGCTACAGAGGAAATAGTATCATCATAATATATACCATCTTTCTGATTATATATTTTAGCTACTAATCTGGATCTATTTTTGGTAATGATCACGTGATGATCCTATTTATTACTAAATACCCAATTTGTTCCTATAACTAGATAATTGGTTGGTAGCTCTATTAATTCCAAAACTTTATTCCTTTTGAACTGGATTTTTTCTTCTTACATTTATAACATCCAACTCTATTCTCTAAAGGATTCCTCTATAGACGTAGGGTATAAAATAGATAGAAAGGAAACTAATTCAACTAGGTTTATTACAGTTCTTATGGTTCTAATTATTTAATCCATGTCTCCAATAATAGTATATAATGGATGGTTATTTATTGTCCGAGAATGTCTGGGAAAGACACTTCTTGGTTCTTCAGAATCATGTTATTCTGAACAAGATTGAACATTATTAATATCAATTTCAAAATTAGTTTTAGGGATTTCATGTATTATATTGTCACCTGAGTTAGTAACTTCATTAGATTAATCTTTTTTATAAAAGGGTCAGTTTAATCAAACATCACAAGAACTAATACTTCAAACATTCTCAAATTTTTATTAAACAATTTATTTGTTTTTAAGGTATCATAATATAATTTGAATATTCCTTTGTCATCTTTTGGAACGAACTTATCAAGGTTTTCCTTAGTATTCATGATATAAACCTTGCATCCCAAAACATTTAAGTACATTACATTCAGTTTTATGCTATTCCAAATTTCATAGGGTGTTATATTGAAAATAGGCCTTATTAAAACTCTATTAAGGATACAGCAAGAAAACCTAACAACTTCAACACAAAAAAAGGTTGGAATACTGAATTCATTCACCATGGTCCTTACCATTTCTTGAATAGTTTTATTTCTACTTAAAATAATTCCATTTTGGTGAGGTCTTTTGGTGCATATAATGTTTGTCTAATACCATGATTTGAGATAAGAAAATTGAATTCATGATTATAAAATTCTCCACCATGATCAATTCTCAAATAGATTATTTTAAAACCTTTTTCATTTTGAACAATTTTACAATAACCATCGAAAATAGTGAAAAATTCACATTTCTATTTCTAAAAAAAAGTAAATCTATAATAGTCATAAACTAAAACATCGACATATAATTTAACAACCAAACATGATACTATGGATGGTCCAAAAAATCTATATGGATATGTTCTAAAGGTTTAGATGTTGCAATTTTTCTAACAGAATTGAAAGAAGATTTCTGATGCTTTCCATTTTGGCTTGCATCACCGAATCAGTCATTATCAAATATATGACTTAGGAAATAAAAAACTAATTGTTTATTAGATAATTTATGTAAATAATATATTTTATACTTTCCATGTATTCTATGCCAAATCCATGACTCATTTTTCATAGTAGTTAAACAACTCTCTTTTTTTACACAAGGAATTTAAATCCAATATATATATATATTATCAGTTCTAGGTGATCAGGATTTAAGAAACATATCCTTAAAGATAGATCAGTAACTTCTAGATAAATTAACAAAAAATCCATCATCACATAGTTGGGATATACTTATGAGATTATTCTTTAACCATTGCACATACATCACCTTATTGATTGAGATAGTCTTTAGATCACCTACAGTTCCAACTCCAACAATATTTCCTTTGGTATTATCATTAAAAGAGAGTAAACCTACTTTTATTTGATATAGTGTATGAATTTTTCTTGAGTATCTAGTAATATTATTAGATTATCTAATGTATATATACCTTACTACTTTTATATTATTGTGATTAGTTTCCTACAAATGTATTAAAGAATATTTTTTGGGTTCCCATAACTTATTGGTTATAGTAGTGTTCAGGATCAATGATCTGGAAATCCAGATCTACTTTATTTTTTCAGGACCCATCCTCTAAGGCATGTTCCATGAATACCCCAATCCCTCCTTCTATAGGCTAGGGGCAGATGAGTAGCACCGTGTAGGAACATCCAAAAAAGGAAGGGAATTTCCTTTAAACCTGTACACACCCAGACATGGAAAACTACCCAAAGATAACTCCCATGGAAAGAAATGTAACCTAACCACCATGAAAGTACCACCAGTAAGTGTAATATGTGTAAAATGAGTTTAAAGGGTATAGAATATATGACCAAATAAAAGTAAAGTATAGAAAAAAAAACAAGCTCTGGACGTCATCCTCCAAGGATCCTACCAGATGGGTAGGTAAAACTTTCTGTCAGATGTCACTATAGCACACCATTTTTATCGATCCAACTCCGAGCATTATCTATCCCTAGCTCCACAAAGTCCCAGTCAAGGCTTTCCATCATCTTCACTAGATACAACAAGTGCGGGTGAAGCCCATGCAGGGGTGAGTTTAAATATACTCAGTAATGACCCCAAGACCCCCAAAGGTCTCTTTGTAATCCACAAAGGAAAACACCACAAAGAAAATAACACAGAGGTAATACCACCAAGAAAGATCTCAAACACATAGAACAATTTAATAGACACAACTCATAGTAGGTATAACTAAAGTACAAAATTATATGTGATAAATCATAAAGGTAGATCATCTTTTTATGTCAGGAGGATCTATTATTGACCAGCACGAGGTCACTAGGTGCTGAACCACCAAGGATCGCTATGTGATGACCCACAGAGGATTGGTCAGTGCTAACCCAGGGAGGATGGCAAGGTGCTGACCCTCTGAGGATCGCCAGGTTCAAATCAACATAGGATCACTAGGTTTGGACCCACTCAGGATCACTAGATCCCTACCCACGTGAGATAGTTGTTATTTCTCCAAGTCATAGAAAACTGTTATATGATCACACTTATCACTCTTTATTTCTTTATGATCCATTCCTCTAGACATTGTACATACCTCAAAATCCACTAAGTCCCATATATAGTAACCCAAAGTATCGTCTCTTCATAATGGTCTCGATGCAATAGATGGTGTGTCGTTTGGATGCCCGGTGTGTAAGTTATATGTTTTTTAGTAAATAGGGACTAGTTGGATTCGAGTATGATCCAATTTGACCATACGTAAACATATACAAAAACCCAACTGGATAATATGAATATGACTACCTCATCGCAAGGGTCCTCGCACTGCAGATGGTGCGTCAATCTGATGCCCGGTCTGCAAGGTATGATCATTTTAGAGAAATGAGGCTAGTCTAACCCGACCATCCCTGTTCGGGGGTCCGACTATGGTCACGCATGGGTCCGGCCCAGCCGGAACATTGGGGTCATGGATTCGGCATAGTATGACGGGTATAGCTCGGGAGCGGGTTCGGCTTAGCAGTGCGGATTTGGCCCACTAAGTCGTTGGTCCGGCCCCATGGGCGGGTCTGACCCGCTGTTTGACCTGGTTTGATGGCTGGGATGCTAGAGATAGATATTTCTGGTATCCCTCCCTCCCTATGGTCGATGTGGGGTGGTCTCCTCATTGCGGTCAAGTTTCATGTGGTCGGCCATGCTGGTCGGCAATTTCGCACACACACAGACTGGATCAGCGTGCCTCCGGTGCACCCGAGCGGCATGAGCGGGCTGCTCCTCCATGTGATACTGACAGGCGCTCCACCACCTCTCCACTACGGTGCACCATTGGGCGTGCTTTTATCCTCTTCCCTTGGCTCCCATCACGGGCCACTACCTTAGGATCCTTTGACAAGCCACTAAAGTCGCTCCAATAGACAGTTTCTCATACCGCTTTCATCTACGGAATTTCTTGGCCATCACCTTCATTGTAGAGGCCTTAAAATTGATTTCCTTCCATCTCAAGAAATCAACTAGGAATAACGCAGAATAAACAACCATGGAAGAGGTTCTAGGCATTGTTATTTTTGGCCCGCACCTTCCGCGATAGTATCTAAGCATGAGGGAAGATATTAATCCATACGACAAGTGTAAAACCCCAATTCAAACCCCCTACACAATATCCACCCGCAAGAATGAGCGATTTAGAGGTCAACCCATTTTTCAGTTGATCTTCATTCTTCATTTATTCTCAAGAACAAGAAAAAAGTCACGAAAAACATTGAACGAAAATACCCATCCTCGTTCACATTCGATGCTGAAGTGTTTGTCCGCATGGTTTTGGAATGTTGTCACCACTTCCTGCTCTGTCTTTTGAGGCACGTCGAAGACGATGATTATTCACCGGCATGTCGTTCATCATTTTTCATTGGAGAGGGATTCTGATAAAGTTCATCAAATATTTCCTGAATTTCTTAATTCCCAAATCCCAACACAATCAATTTTTAAAAAAATAAAAAAGAATAGTGACCTTACCGCCAATAATGATTCTCATTAAATGAGCCACATTTATTGAGCCACATTTATTGAGCCACATTTATTGAGCCACACTTAATGATTCATTGAGATAATGGTGGTGCAGTTTCAAATGAGCCATTTTTGACCCTCCATTATTTCACCTCATCATCGTCTTATCGATGCACCACAACACCGCCTTCTTCAACTCAACCGCGAGAAAGGAAACTTAATAAATTATTTTTTTTATTTTTTTTTATTTTTCTCGAAATCTTCGAAAAAAATAACTTTTCCGCCCGAAAATTTCCGGCCTATGTTAAGTCATTTCTAGGAGAATCCTGGCATTTAGAGTTCAATGTTGTCATTAGAATTATGATTTGAGCCATCGTTCAAAAGATAGAAAATCCACTTTCACATTTTCAGAAAATACCTTAAAAATGTTTAAATTTTCATTCCAAGCTCTCTAGGCCTCATAATCATGTGTTGTCATAGCATGCGGTCTCAGAATAAATCCATATAATTCTAAAAAAAATTAAATGTAATTTCTATGACATTACATTCTCCCCACTATAGGGTTTTACGTCGTTATAATACTTAATAAAACTAATCAAATAGATGGGGGTACTGAGCATGAATCTGAGCATCTCGCTCCTATGTTCTCTCCTTGAGGTTCTTGTGATACCAATTTACTCATAATATAAGAATTAAAATCACATGTAGGACCCACTTCTATCAATCCTCTATCTCTAGCAAGAACTCTGCAAACGTCACCTGATCGTCAATGTCTAACATTCCCCAGTCGATGATGTGTGATGGATCATGAACATATATCCTCAACTAAGAAATGTGGAAAACATTATGCACACAATGAATATTTGGGGAAGAGCTAGGTGGTATGACCCCTCTCCAACTCTACTCAGGTTCTGAAAAGACCTGATGAATCTCAGAGATAGATTTCTTCCTCGGCCAAATTTTTGTAATCCTCATCAGGGTGAGACCCAAAGGAAAACATGATCTCCCTCCTCAAAATTGAAGGGTCTTCATATTCTATCAGCATAAGACTTACGCCTGCTATGTGTAGTCCTCATCCGCTCCTAGATGATCTGCACCCTCTCGATGGTAGCTCGTACTAACTCTGTACCCTTGAGTGCCAACTACCCATGATCTATCCAGCATATGGGTGATATGTATGGCTCCCCGTACATGGACTCAATCGAATCCATGATAATGGTAGAGTGACAGCTGTTGTTTTAGGAAAATTATGCCAGTGGAAGGGGGTCCTTCCTACTACGACCAAAATCCAGGACATAAGCATGAATCATGTCCTCCATGGTCTGTATGGTTTGCTTCGTCTGACCATCCATATGGGGGTGAAAAGATGTGCTCATGTGAAGATATGTCCAGAATGCCTCCTATAATCCCCTACACAGCTAGGATGTAAATTGTGCATCACTGTCTGAGACAATGGTTGAGGGCACCTCATAGATCTACACTATCTCCTGGATATAGAGGCGTCCCAATCCCTCTTCCCGTCCCTACTCTCGAATTGATAGAATGGGAGCAGAATTGGGGAGTCGGTCAACGATCTCGCAAATGGAATCATGGCCCTTGGTTGTATGTGGTAACCCCATCAAAAAGTCCATCGAGATTCCATCCCATGTCCAAATTGGTAACTCTTGTAGATGGGCCAATCCTATTGGAACCCGATGCTCTGCCTTCACTTGATGAAAAATGAGGCATCACGAAACAAACGCGTCCACCATTTTCATTAGCACTGGCCACGAGTACTGATGTTAGAGGTCCTGGTAAATCTCCACCACTATAGGACGTACCAAAAAAGGGGACGTATGGAACTCCCTCAATAAAGCATCCTAAAACATCAATGGAACTACAGCGTGCCCTCTAAAAAAGTTGATGTGCGCCCCACCTATCGAAAATCCATCAGGAGCCCAACCTGAGGATAACTGAGCATGTTGGGGTGCACATTCATTATCCACCAGTTGTGCCTCCATGATTCGCTGTAAGAGTGGGGGGTGAAAATCATAAACTAGAGGTGAGATATTCCATCACTATCCATGAAGGATATCTTCATCATAGATAGCTTCTCCATCATCTCACTTAAAAACTGAAAACTAGACCTTTTGTTGAATGAATCTTCCATCAAGTTCCCATTCCTAGGAGTATAGAATATCTCAAAGACATAGTCTTGGAGGATCTCTAGCCATCGCTATAGTCTCAGTTTCAGGTACATCTGGGAGAAAGTATAACTGAAACTCTTATGGTCGGAGTATATAGTAAACCATTCACGCATCAAGTACTACTATCACATATTTAAAGTAAAGATAACTAATACTAACTCTGGTTCATGGGTCATATAGTTCTGTTCATGCTGCTTTAATTATCGTGAGTTGTATGGGATCACTACATGCTCCTATATCAGGACACAACTGAGTCCGGTCCTGGATTACTCAAAGATGAATACATATCCAATGCCCTCTTTTGGTACCCTCAGGATGGGGGAACTCACCAGTCTCTACCTTAGCTCATGTAAACTCTGTTTTTATCTCTCTCTATACAATGGGTTTTCCCTTCTTTGTCAATGGTGACAAGGGTGTTTCTACTCTGGAAAATTTAGGTAAAAACATCTAGTAGTACCCAATCAACCCCAAAGTAATTTTGCACCGTGGGCACACTCTAGGGTGGCTACCAAGAAAGAACTGCCTCTATCCTCACCAAATCAATAGAAACTCTAACCTCTGAGATGATGTGTCCTAGGAACTAAAACTTCTGAACCCAGAACTGGATCTTTGAGAGATTACAATAAAGATCATTCTATCAGAGTGTGTCTAGGACTATTCACAATTCTGTAGCGTTCTTCTCTTCTGATGTCGATTACACCAAGATGTCATCCCTAATGAACACAAAGACCGGTCAAGAAAAGGCTAGAAGATCTTTTTTATGAACCCCATGAACATTTTTAGGGAATTGGTCACACCGAAGGGCCTCACTAGAAACTCATAGTGACCAAATGGCACCTGAAGGATGTCTTAGGTATATCCTCATCCCTTACCTGATTTCGGTGATAGCCATATCCGAGGACTATCTTCGAGAACCACCTCACTCCCTTTAGCTTGTTGAAGAGGCCATAAATCCTCAATGGTGGATACTTTTTCTTCACATTCTCCTGGTTCAGGTGACGGAAGTCCACACACAACCTCAAATTCATGTTATCCTTATTGAAAAAAAGAACTCGAGATGCCCATAGGGAAACTCTAGGCCTTACAAACCCCTTCTATAGTTAGTCCTCCAACTATACCATCAACTCAAGAAACTCCACGGGACATATTTAATAAGCAGGTGTTGATATTGATGTCATACCTATGTACATGTTGATGCATAAGTCTACCTATTTATGAGGTGGTAGTCTTGAGACATCTTCAAGAAATAAAACCTCATATTCATCCACCACTACAGGAATGATCAGACTCCCCTCATCCAGTGCACAGAGTGTGAGGATAGCCAACCAGTGAGTGATTGGTTGCACACTTCTCCGAGAAATTTCATCATGGGCTACAAAGGATCCCTTCTTGCTAGTGAAGGGAAACTGGTTCCCATCCTCATAGTCACACAACACTATGCTCTTAAAATAGTCGATCTGAGCATGGACTTTGGATAACCAGTCCATACCAAAGATGAATTCCTAAGGCCTCAATGCTACTCCTTGGAGATCCTAGCTGAATATCTCATCTCCTAGCGTAATCTCACACTACCGGAACCAGTGTGTAACCGTTGAATCCACTCCCATAGGAGTCTTTAATCATAAGAATCGAGCCAATGATTCCACCGAAACTTCCAAGCCTCGAACGAGGTCCGTGGAAAGGAAAGAGTGAGTGGAACCTATATCTATGAGAACTGCAGGTATAGTGGAGTAGAAACATATCTTATCACTAATCATCTCTGGAGCACCATGGTCGTAGTCCTTCATCACCTGAAGCTGGCCCTACCCATTTCCACGTTCTCCTAGAGTTCATGGTGAACCTCTTGGGGGTGGTGGTGGTAGTACCTCAAACTGTCACCTTCTGCCTGCCATTTGGGCTACTCCGTTATCACATTCTCTATCCTATGGACCACCTCACTGAACCTCTATCACTATCTAGGCAGTCTCTCAATCTTTTTCAAGTCATCTATGAAAGGATTCAGACAGTCACGAGCCATTTTACACTATCCGCTGTAAGATTAGCAAACTCTAGCCCTTAGATGACCTCCACTGTCTCTCGAGCTCGGTACCTCTAACCCCATGTCCTGGGGTCGTACTCAATAATGGGTGAGTATAAAAATACTTAGTAGGGACCCCATGACCCCTGAAAGCCTCTTAGTAATCTATGAAGTAAAACACCATAATGGAAATAACATAGAGGTAATACAACCAAGAAAGATCTCAAACAAATAGCACAATGTAAAATACATATCTCACACAAGTTTTAACTTAGGTACAGTAGTATAGATGATTATTCAAAAAGATATATAATATTATTCTATCAAGTGGCTCTACTGTTGACCCATACAAAGTCGCTATGTTCTGACCCACTTAGGAAGGCTAGGTGTTGACCCATGCTGAATCGATATTCTTTATTCACATCTCAGCCAACCACTGGATTCCCGCACTTAGCACGCTTGATTTTTGGAGGATATGCTCCTCAAGCCATCATCCATACCTAAATCGCCATGAAGTCCCAAATATTGTAACCCAAAGGATCATTTCATTGTATGGATTTATAAGAAACAGATGATGCATCATTCGGATTCCTAATCTATAAGTTATAGGATTTTAGAAAAAAGGGCCCGGTTGGATTTGATTCTGATCCAAACTGGTCATACTAAACCTTCATCCAAAACTCAAGTTGACTATCTCAAAATATCTTCCTCATTGTAAGGGTTCTTGCGCCATAGATGGTGCATCAATCGGATACCCAGTTTGCATGTTATGATCGTTTCAGTGAAATGGGGCTAGTCTGGTTGGGATCTAATGCTACCCAGTCAGACTGACCCAACCCTACCCTATCTGGGGGTCTAGTGTGGGTCTCTCATGGGTCTGGAAAAGAAGGACAATTGTGCTTGTGGGTTTGACTTGATAGGAAAGGTCCTTCTTGGGGGTAGGTTCAGCCCAATGTCGTGGGTCTGGCTTGGCGGCGTGGGTCCAGCCTACTGAGTCGCATGTTTGGCCTTATAGGCGAGTCTGACCTGCTTTCCAACCAGGTTCGCCAAGCCAAGATGTGGACAACTATGGCGTCTGGCCTCCCTACCTCCCCGTGATTGATGTGGGGTGGTCTCCTCACCATTGTCAAGCGACCGTGGTGGTGGCACACAGCCTGCTGTGGTGGCTGACCATTTTGCAAATACGCAGACCGGGTCCACATTCCTCCAGTGCACCCAAGAGGCCCGAGTGTGATGCTCTTCCACGTGGTGCCAATGGGCGCCAAACTAATTTTCCACTACGGCTGTCTGTCCAGGGCTTATAACTATTGTGGAGGGCCGATGGTTGCACCACCATCCTCCGTCCTCGGCCACCGCCTGCCACCGCTAGCCGCTCGTGTTGAAGTGTCACCTTCAACGGGCCCCCAAAGTCACTTCTGTGGTTCGTTTCTCAAACATATTGTGTCTACAAAATCGCTAGGCCATCACCTTCACTTTGAAGACCTCAAAATCAATTTTCTAATGTCTTGATAAATTATCCACAAAGAACGTACAATAAACAACCATGGAGGATTGTCAGAGCCTTGTTTGTGTCCGCCCACGCCCGCTGCATTAGATTATAAGCATGGGTGAAGTAATTAATCTACCTAGTAAGAGTAAAACCCCAATTTAAACACCCGTACAATATCCACTCACAAGAAATAGTGATCTCGTTAGTCGGTTGATCCATGGTCATCATTAATTGTCAAGAATGAGGATGAAGTCATAAAAATCATAGAACACATAAACCCCTACCTCGTTAATGTTCGATGCTGAAGTGTTTGTCCTCGAGGTTTCAGGATGCCGACGTCGCTTCCGGATCCACTCTTGAGCTATGTCAAAGCTACTGAAGATCCACCGACGTTTCATTCTTAGTTCTTCATTGGAGACCAATTCCATCACTTTTGGCTTTACTCAATGATGAAAAAATAAATACAATAATTCATTTAAATTATTTTATTATTTTTCTCAAAATTTATGAAAGAATAAATTTTTTTCTCGGCCCTTACTAGGAAATGTTAATTTCTTTCTAGGCAAATATGAGCGTATCGAGTTCAACAATTCCATCAGATTTACAATCCAAGTAATGATTCAAAAGATCGAAAAACCTGCTCGCATGATTACTAAACATACAATAAAAAATGTTTAAAATTCATTTCTGAGATCTCCAGGACTCTAAATCACATGCGGTCAGAGCTTGAGGTCTCATAAAAATTCTATATAATTATATAAAATTACACAGAATTTTTGAGACATTAAATATTTTTCTATAATTGATTTCACTATCTTCAGAAAAATCATTTATAAAAAACGATATTTTAATGCCACAAATTTTAGAATTTTTCAAATAACACTTATTGGTGACATGACATTTTAATCCACCAAAATAACATGTAGTATATTTTGAGTTAGGAGAAAAATATTTTTTATATAATTTTGATTTCTAACCCTACTTAATTTTCTAAATATTTCCCTTTTAATGAAATTATTTCTAATAATTACATTTAAAATATATTTCCCTTTAGTAAAAAGAAGAGAATCACTCATAGAAGTTTATAATTCATCTTATAGTTTATTAATTTTTATTTCATTATTGATATAGTCTGATGCAGACAAATTTAATTTTTCATGTAGCTCCTGATAATGGTTTATCATGGTATATCTTTCACCAAAAACAACATTATTAATTTTTTTTCAAATATTTATATTACTTTAATAAGGATTCATATATTTATTCTAACATATAATTGTAGGAATCCAATTTATTATTTTAGCAACTACTAGTATCAGAATAAAATGAGTAATATGTTTGTACCTTTTCCTCTACAACCATAAAGCACAAATTGGATTTTAGATTTGATTACTCCTTCTCTGAATCAGACTTTAAAGGGATTATGGAGTATTTAGATGCACTCCATATAGATTTCATTTCTATCTTTCCTTTGTTCTCATAATTAGTAATCTTATGATACTTCTTTTCTAGCCTTTTCTTTTCATTCATCAACTGAAGTCAATCAGGTATAATATGACTCAATTTTATTCATTCATGTCATCATGATTCTCTTGGTTCTTTGTCATAATTTTTATGGGATTTTCTAAAGACTATTTTATTCTCGTAAAATTTTCAAAACATTAAAGCAAGCTGAGTGAGTTCTATTTTAGAAACGAAGTAATCTGAAATTTTCCCTTATTTTACTTCTTGTTTTGTTCTTGTGTTATGCTTCTTGTAATTCACATTTATAGCAGTATTTTCATTCTTTAATATAATTTTTTGATCTTCAACTTCAGCCTGCATTTTTGATACATACATCATTAGTTTGCCAATTAGTTCTTTCATTTTCAGATATTTGACAGGTGATTATTGGATAATTTAAGTAGATATGCCATTTAATATTAAAGTAAGTATTGTAATTTCATTCAAGTCATGATCAGATTGTTTGATGTGTTATCCTAATTCAGTTATATTGTTTACAATTTCTATAAGCCTCCCATTCATCTATAAGACGCTTCCTCCATCAAACATTCTAGAGGTTTCATATTTTAATTTTTTTGTAGCATACCTTATCTGTATAAAATTATATATTCATTCATAAGAAACTAATATAGTTGTCCACATTTCAAAAGAAGTTGGATATTGTGATAAAAGATTGAATTAATCCGATCCATGACCATAAATAATTACATTCATTACATTAGAATTGCTATCGGATTAATATTTTGTTGTAGCATCGCATGTTTCTTTTGTAATAGGAATTTCATATGGAGTACTTATATTTTAGTAGACTTGTAATCCATGATTCATTAGATAGATAATTATTCGTAATTTCCCACATCCATATTTTTCACTATTAGAATATGGAGCTCTTACCATAGACATTAACTCTCTAGGATCAAGAATTAATATATTTTTATAGACTTTATACTTTTATATTGATATAGCTTCATTTCAAATATAAATATTTTGATACCAATTTTTAGGTCAGAATATACAAACTAACACTAGAGGGGGTGAATTGGGTCTTTTAAAAAATATTCCACAATTCTAGATTTTGTCACCCATTGTGATTTATATAGATATGAAGTGTTTACTTCTGGAAAAATAATATGCAGTGGAGAGACCAAAACAAATAACACAACTTTTTATAGTATTTCCGGGCAGAAATATCCCCTAGTCAACTCTATCATTCACTCTCTCTGCAAGCATTAGTAAATTTCACGAGAATGGCCCTCTAATATAAAGACCCAGAATTCACAACAATGTGTAGGAAGTTGAATCCTTTACAAGAAGACTAATAGAAATACTTCTGGTTCTATAATAGAGAACCAGATAACCATATCTTATATCGAGATGCTGATACTCCACCACAACTGAGAATGGGTAGTTTAAACTCCAATAATTCAAAAGACTAATTTCAAATTTTCTTGTTGATCATCAAAATTACAGCAGAATCAAAACTGATATTTTTTATTTTTCTTTAAAAATGAATATATTCAAGAATGTATTATTCTGACGTGATCCCAGTTTCAAATAATCTTCAATAATAACAAACAAATTGTGGTATTCTTACATCAATAATATGTATAACATGTATATCTCTGAAGAGTAGTATCTTTTGATAAGTTGATCATTAATCAAAACAAAAGTTATGAGAATATATTTACTAGAAAGTAATTGAAAATATTTAACTTTAAAATCATGTATCTCAAAATGATGCACTGAACAAATATACAGACTAGATGGTTTAATTTGATATTCTAGATACAAAATAATTTCTTAATTGATTATAGAAATTAGAATTTCTATTGACTAGTAGATTTGTAACATCCCTTTGCAAAAAGAGTTATTTTATTCAATGAATGCATTTTATTGAAACAATCATAACAATCCTTGAATCAATATTTAATTCTGACTCTATTTTTAGCACAATCTATGATTGAAAACATAGTTTAAAAACATTATCTTTGTAAACATAATATATGGTATAAATTTATATCTTAGGTTTCCTCCATGTAGTGTAGGGTTCCTTCCATCATATGGTTCCTTAACCATACTTTTATCTTCATGTAACATAGGGAACAAAAGTAGAGCAGCGATAATAATCCATATGTTCACCTTGTTGGAATAATACCCCAAATATAGTATTGATTAACCATTTTTTTAAATTCTTGAATGTACTATTGATGAATTGTAATACTGACATCCAATATATGGTTTTAGATAGACTTTCTTGGAGATTACCCAAACATAAGGTTTCTTATGAAAATGAAAACATTTTAGCATCAATTATATTTGATATCATATGTAGGTCTAAAAATTCCAATGAAATGAAGTGATGATGGACCATACAATCAATTTCTGAACACAGGGTTTGAAATAGTGTTTCCAGATTAATTCTTGTAATGTAAAATTCCTTTAATCCAGATATTAATTACTGAAAACTCACTAAATTAAACTTGATTAGAAAACAAAAAAGGATATTTTTGGGAATTAAAATAATCATTTATTTTTTAGTATTGTTGAGAAAATACATTCCCAGCAAGGGCCAACACAAAGAATATATGGGCCAAGAAGAATGATTGACAATCATCCACATCTGGGGAAGCGAATTTTTTTCCAAGGCCACAACCCCAATGAAAAGGAAAAAACAAAACAAAACTAGATTTATCTAGAACCAATCTTGGATAATAACAAAGAATGATTTTTTCTACTGTTGTAATAATGCTCACAAATACTACTCTTGATAGTTAAACATTACATTACCAGGATAGAGAAAAGTGTTCTGGGGGAGTTTTAGTGATAATAATATGAAAAAATATTATAGAAAATAACATTTCAAAATTGATACACCATATCAATCTACAAAAAAATCATATTTTGGAAGCATTTTTTTGAAAATGTAGTTTGGAATGTTATAAGGCCGATGTATGGATGAATATGTTGGAAGGATAAGTTCAAAATGATGTGAAAGGGGGGAGGATAGAAAATAAAACCAATTACATGTCATGTAATGATACTAATATTGGTAGAAAATAAGGGCCCAAATTGAGTGTATACTCTCAGTTTGAATGCGACATTAGAGAACCCCATATGTAACTCTTTATTAACTATTGTTTTATATGTTTTGGAAAAAAAATTCAAGGAATTAAAGGAGATGTTTATGGATTTAACTTATATATAGTACTATGATTATTTTGTTCATAGAGTCCACTAACTTCCATGAAATGGAATAAAATTGTGAATATATTATGGGGAGAAACCTTGATAATTAAATTAAAACATTGAGTGAAATTCAGTATAAAATGCCAAGGTATTATAACAACTGTTTAATACATTATTCTTAATTTTATTATCTTATCAATTAAATGGAGTGTTTAGTTGATGGAGGTGTGGGGGGGTTATCTTTTACACCTAAAATTTTAGATGATTTTTTACGAGAATGTGCATGATTTTGTATTCCATTAATATATATAATTATTTATAACCCCCTGAGTGAAAATTGAGACATTGTGATCACGATTTCACATGCATGGTTGTTTTTGGACATCATTGAAAACCCTATTTATATCTCTATATCTTTCTACACCCAGTTATCCCAAGTATAATTACATTTGATTCACTGAATAATCTCTACTAAAAAAATCCATGTGATATAATAAATATCTCATAGAGGTATTCAATAAATAATATTCAATGGGAGGAGAACATTTTTTTGATTATACACTACATTTTAATTTTTATTTCATTACCAATAAGGGTGTTGAATGTTTTATCACACATTTGACTCATACAAAGTGTGTTAAATTAGTATTTTAATCAAAATACTATGGAGATATTGTTGGGACCATTTCTTCATTTGTTTTCAATGATATTTGAACATGTGTATGGTAAGAAAATGATGAATAGTATTGATGCTCAGAGAATTATTATGTTTACATTTCCATGGATGTCAATCCTGAGAAATTCCCTATGCTTTCAAACCATAAGATTTTTGAACTAATATTAAGTTCAAATACATGCTCTAGTTGTATTTAGAGAGTGCAAATTGATGCACCATTTGAAAAAATAACTCAAGGAAAACTAATATGAACATTATTTTTAAAAGATTACCTAATTGGATCATGGCTATAAAAATATAAATTTTAATGGGGAAATTCTTTTGAAAGGATTAATTTCAAGAAAATTCAATATGAATATTATATTTATTGGAGTAAATATGTTTCCATAAAAAATATAAATTTATATTTTTCATGATGAATAATAGGAGAAATAAAAGAAAATATATAAAAAGGTTGGATAACATATTTTATGTGGGAATTTATTTCATATTATTATACATATAATATTTCTCTAATAATATTGAGGCCTTATATAAAAA
Organism: Viscum album; assembly: GCA_963277665.1. Classification (NCBI taxonomy): domain Eukaryota; kingdom Viridiplantae; phylum Streptophyta; class Magnoliopsida; order Santalales; family Viscaceae; genus Viscum; species Viscum album. The sequence goes on from OY728130.1 coordinate 413,973,541, forward strand.
AAGTCCAGCCTATGGGCTATCCCAATACCTGCTCAACTGATTCCCATTTGGGACTTGAAGGTGTTGAACACACCTATGAGAGCCTATATAGGGCTCGACCAAATGTGGAAGAGAATATAGGACACTTTTAATCCCATAAGATCTAGTGTATAAGGTTTTGTATTTGAGGTTCCACCATACGGGGTGGCACAACAATAGTCAAAAGTAGTAAAAGGTGGTATAGTGAGGTGGGAGATATTTGGCTGGTTAATGAAAGACCTTGATGGACATACCACACCCCAATGCTATAGAGGTCTTAATGTTGGATAGAGTCACTTGGGTTACTATTCCAACATCATTTAAATAAAAGATAAAAAATTAATCTTCCAATCTTCATGACCTGATCTCTTAGACCATCATGGGATATCATCTCCTTTCTCTAACATTGTCTAGGTATTCTATCTCATCGGATAAGATCATCAAATGTATAGTGTTCGAACTGAGGCCTCCATAAGATTTCTGTCATTGAGATATCATGACCATGAGGCCTCAAATCAACTTGCATTCATTATATTAATTTCATTCATAATATTACTCTAACAATAAGCATCTACCATATAAAAATTATTTTAATGGATTCTATTCTAGTTTGTACAATGTGAAGGGAATGCAATCCTCTTCAAATTCATGTCATATTATCATAACAAAATATTTCCATGAATCCATGTTACTAATATTTTTAGTTTCACAAGGATATTTCATTAGTTTGATATCATCATTCATTTAGGTTTCCCAGAACTGGTGGTATTTTTTTGTTAAATAAAAAATTATTTGATGCAACATGACAAGATGTTCTAAGGTAGTAAAAGGTGTGGGGATACACTCTTATAAAAGTATAATCTCTCGACTGAGAGGTGTAAAAAATATACATGAACTATCATTTCTAAAGAAAAACAACATCTATAGTCCCTCTTAGATCATGAAGTATAGAGGATCCATGTAGCTTCTTCTTGTATAAGGAATAGGAAGTCTCTAAGTGTTACACTTGTGCTAAGTACACCATATCTACTTCACTAAGAATGTTGTTCCAAGAATCCACTTGGGAAAAAACTATAACACATCTTCCTGGATTTAGAAAATATCTGATATATTTGAAACCTTCCTAGTTTTCATGACATTTCTGAGATCAATGAGATAGTGTATCCTTACATTGTGCTTTCAAAAAGGAAGAACTTGTGTACATCCAGTTTTTTCATAAAGAGAATTGTGAAAGAGTGTGTTGATAGTGTGAGTGTATGAAGCAATGTTGAGAAGGATAAGTACACATGTGAAGTATTTTTTTACCAATGTGCTCATTCATACATATTAAAATAATTTGATAAAACAATAGTGTGTGTGGAATGAAATAAATCAGAATGTGAGTTAATGCAAATACAATAGATTCATTCATAATAATTGAGAAACAAATTGTAATTTTTTTAATGATTACATTCATATGTACAAAAATTGAGATACCTGAAATAATTTTTGGATGACATGAATCTCATACATGAATTTGATTTTAATTGAGATTTTGAATGTATTATTCATTCCTAAAATATTGAAAAATACTGTGTGATCCTCTTTCACACTTCTCATTGAGGAAGAGACCTATTTCAGAACTAATCACATCCAATGAATTTTAGTACTGAGGAAAATGATGACGAATAGGTGATTAATATTGATTGAGAAATACCATAAGATTGTAAATGTACTTGAATTGATACATGATAAAGTCAAATCCAATAGAATCATAGAGGAAGATCAGATGATCTTCCTATAGAATATACATCCTTTAATCATGGGTGAAGTATTCTTATTGGTACTAGGAGTAGATGAAGTCATTAGGGTGGATCCATGAGTAGAAGGATAATTTTGGTTGGATCCATAACGAAAGTCATTTAGTTGGAGTTTTATGTAAAAAATGTCTCTCGACTAGATCCAAATAATTGTAATAACATGGTTGATTGTGATAAATCCTTGATTGGGGGACCAAAAGTTAATGGAGTGGGTCTTTGTACCAAACCCTTTAAATAATCTTTACTACTCTTTCTATTACTACCACAACACAAGATATGAGGTTGAGAGATATTATTGAGTGTATTAAGAACCATAATAGGTTCGAGTGGATGAATTTTAAAGAAAACAGATTCATAAAAAAATACATTGATTCAACCATCCCCTCTTAGTGGTCAATACCACCTAGGGCACTACAAATTAAAAGACCTTGTAATTAAATTGACACTTAGTCCTCAGGCTAACCATTTTAATGTATATAGTTCTAATGAATCAATGTTTAGTTCCACATTAATAAAAAAAGAGGTTTATATGTTCATTCATCAATCAATTTTCATTTCTTATCAGATATCATACCTTCAATCCATTAATATGTGATAATAAATATGGCTGAATATATCAAATGTTGTTAAAAATAAAAAAATGTGCATGCATCACATCATCACAGGGAATTAACATTACCATAAATCAATGAATCCTTCATATTCACTATCAACTATCAAATATAGAGATATCGGGAGACCAGCATGATCCAATTGAGAAAAATATTCAGTACATAACTCAATGACCTATTCTATTTTTTGTATAATAGAGGACCTTGTTCAATGAAAATTATTAACATATACCATTAAAATTATCATATATATTCCAAAATGATAAAATAATCATAAATAAATAGGCCCACATACTCTTTTCGCTTTCACCAAATAAACCAACATATAAACCATTATATCTACAAAATAGTGGAAAATACCTTTCTATTTGATAATTTATAAGGATAGATTAATTCTCAAACACATCTAAACGTACAGATCAATGCCTTTAAGAAAACAGAAATTCAAAATGTAACACAAACTGACTATAGACAATATTATAGTTATCATCAATATTCTACGTAATTAAACTAGTATAAAATACTGCATCAAAACATGATATTCATGATATTACATACCAATTAGCATTAAAACCTTCAATGATAACAAATTTATCACATTTGAAGAAACCCCACTTGGTATTCTTATATCATGAAATCATTGTTAAATTTTTTTCTTCTCGCTATTTCTTAATTTTTGACAAGAAGGATGTATATTTATTTTGTTTCCTTTCATTGTGGTAGTTCACAATAAATGTATTCCACTATTTATTAAAATACATATATTTTCCTTCCTTTGATATTTAAAAATGTTCCAATTAGTTAATTGAAAATGTTTTTATCATCATTAATAACATAAATGTTATGTTTTATATAAAAAATTTCAAATATGGTATGTCGAATAAAATGGGTCATCTCTTCCATGTATTTGTTAGAAGAAAAAAACATCATTTCTTTCGAAATATTACATTTATTTTTTTAACTTATTATAATAATATTTAGCTGAAAATGGTTTTCAATTAGAATCATAATCTTATAAACCATTAAATTCATATTTTAGTCTTCAATAGGGAAGATCTATTCACAGAAAAAACCATTATGTTCCATATACATTGTTTTTATTCTATTGTACATTTGATTATATAAAGTTCCATCTTAAAATGTTGCAATAGATTTATTTAAATTCACACTATATCTATGTACAATTCCATATACAATAAATTCATTTATAGTGAACATCATCATAATATGTAAAATTAAATACTATTTCTTATATTCATTAAACATTGTAACACCTCTCACCTAAGGAAATTTCAAATCATTAAGTAATGCTGATAGATAAACATCAATATAATTTTCAAGATATTTCAGACCAGAAATCTTAAAGCTCATCATTATGTATCCCCTACTTAAATATATCATGTAGGAAATGTTTTATACATCCAAAAAATCACACCATAATAAATTTTGGATACTAAGACTTAGATAAGGATTTATTATATCTGTGGACAAATGAATTCTATGATTTCCAAATTCATTTCAAAAATCATGAAATTTATGACCAAATACTATCCATTTTGGTGAATCAACAATATCGAATATGTTTCCATCTGATATGTGATCATATTTATTCCATATTTACCACATTTTGTCATATAAATTAAAAAAGAGATATTTGAAATTAAAAATTATTAGAAGTTACCCTATTTTTTTAGTGGGAGCACTACGGGAAAAATGGGTATTTGCGACGGGATTAAATCCCGTCGCAAATAGCCCCGTGAAAAACTTATTTGCGACGGGGGTATTTACCCGTCGCAAATAAGTAGGCTTTTGCGACGGGATTGCTTTCCCCGTCGCAAAAGAACTGGCGCGGGTTGCGCGCCAAATCGCGGTAAAACTATTTGCAACGGGGGAATATTGCCGTCGCAAATAACCGGCGGCGGTAAAAGGTATTTGCGACGGGAATATTCCCCCGTCACAAATAGTATGTCGGCAGGTGGTTATTTGCGACGGGTCCCGTCGCAAATAACTATTTACCTGTTGACCGTAATAAATGTTGGCTAAGGTATTTGCGACGGGTACCGTCGCAAATAACACTATTTGCGACGGGAATCCCATCGCAAATGGACCCGTCGCAAATAATCTAACCTATAAATACCCCCATCCGTTTTTCTCAAATCATTATCAAACTCCATCTTCTTCTTCTCTCAAAGCTGTATTTCTAAAGTTCATTTTTTCTCCAGTTTAATTTTTTTCTCCGGAGTTGATATTAAAGATTTGAAGAACGATCAGAGCAGATCAATTTTCAAGGTATTTATGTTTATTTTAATTTAATATTTATTTTTAATTTTTTATTAGTTTCAATTATTCCTAATTAGTTGTAATTTAATTTTGTTTACATTGTTTTGTTACTTAATAAATTTAAATTATTAGTATTGTTCATAGTTAATGGTAATTAGGAATAATTAGTAATAATTTTTAATAATTAAGAATAAATATTAATAATTAATAATAAATACCAATAATTAAGAATAATAACATTATTACATTATTAGTATATTTTATTATTAATATTAAAATAATATAATTTTTTATATATATACAATTCTCTTTTCATCTGTGTGTTTGCTGTTTTCACATGTATTATTTGTATGTGGAGATAGAAAATGTACAGATGAAAGGAGAATTGTATATAAATTAGAAAATTATATTATTTTAATATTAATAATAAAATATACCAATAATGTTATTATTTGTAATTATTGGTAATTATTTCTAATTATTAGTAATTATTCATTTAATTACTAATAATTAGGAACAATTACCAATAATTATCAATAATTAGGAATAATTAGTAATAATTACCAATAATTAGTAATAATTACCAATAATTAGTAATAATTACCAATAATTAGTAATAATTACCAATAATTAGTAATAATTACCAATAATTAGTAATAATTACCAATAATTAGTAATAATTACCAATAATTAGTAATAATTACCAATAATTAGTAATAATTACCAATAAGTAGTAATAATTATCAATAAGTAGTAATAATTATCAATAATTACCAACAAGTAGTAATAATTATCAATAATTACCAATAATTAGTAATAATTACCAATAATTAGTATTAATTACCAATAATTAATAATAATTCGTAATAATTAACAATAATTAGTAATAATTACCAATAATTAGGAATAATTACCAATAATTACCAATAATTACCGGTAAATAGTAATAATTAGTAATAATTAGTAATAATTAGGAATAATTATCAATTATTAGTAATAATTCATAATAATTACTAATAATTAGTAATAATTCGTAATAATTACTAATAATTAGTAATAATTAGTAATAATTAGTAATAATTACCAATAATTAGTAATAATTAGTAATAATTAGTAATAATTAGTAATAATTGCCAATAATTAGTAATAATTCGTAATAATTCGTAATAATTAGTAATAATTAGTAAAAATTAGGAATAATTACCAATAGTTAGTAATAATTAGTAATAATTAGTAATAATTACCAATAATTAGTAATAATTACCAATAATTACCAATAATTGCCAATATTTACCAATAATTACCAATATTTACCAATATTTACCAATAATTCCCAATAATTACCAATAATTACCAATGATCAGTAATAATTATCAATAATTACCAATAATTGGTAATAATTACTAATAATTACCAATAATTAGTAATAATTGGTAATAATTAATAATAATTACTAATAATTAGTAATAATTATTAATAATTAGTAATAATTAATAATAATTACCAATAATTAGTAATAATTACCAATAATTAGTAATAATTACCAATAATTAGTAATAATTAACAATAATTACCAATAATTAGTAATAATTAGTAATAATTAGTAATAATTACCAATAATTAGTAATAATTACCAATAATTAGTAATAATTAGTAATAATTAGCAATAATTACCAATAATTAGTAATAATTACCAATAATTAACAATAATTACCAATAATTACCAATAATTAGTATTAATTACCAATAATTAGTATTTATTACCAATTATTAGTATTTATTACCAATAATTAGTTTTAATTACCAATAATTAGTAATAATTACCAATAATTAGGAACAATTACCAATAATTATCAATAATTAGGAATTGGAACTATTTTAGAATGTCAGAACAGAAAGGTTACTGAAACCAACAGCAGCTTATACACTGTCTAAAGAAAAATGTTTATTATTTTGTCAGTGGATTGCAGATTTGAGACTTCCAGATGGCTGTGCTTCCAATTTGGGTAGATGTGTAAAGAATGGTCATATTACTGGATTAAAAAGTCATGATTGTCATGTTATAATGGAGAGACTTCTACCAATTGGATTAAGAGGTCTGTTGAATTCTGTGATTTGGGATTCCATAATAGACATGTCTCATTTTTTTCGGGAAATTTGTGCGGCTACAGAAGATTATGATGCTCTAGGAAAACTTGAAAAAGATGTTGTTGTAATTATATGTAAACTGGAAAAAATATTTCTGCCGTCTTTCTTCGACTCAATGGAACATTTGATGTTACATTTTCCATATGAAGCCAAATGTGGAGGTCCGGAACAGTTTCGATGGATGTACCCATTTGAAAGATGCATGCAAAAATTGAAAAGAAAAGTACGTAACAAAGCATCTGTTGAAGGATCTATTGCAGAAGATTATTTTCAAGAGGAAATGTCTTTTTTCTGCTCCCATTATTTTGAATCTGAGTATCCTTCAAAACACAACCGAATGGGACGGAACGAGAGGAATATTGATGAAATCGAAAATCAATTATCTATTTTCAACCAGTCAGAGCTTGGGTTCGGTGGAGTTTATGAACACTGGATTTCAGATGATGAACATTAGAGAGCTCATACGTATGTTCTGCTCAACTGTGAAGAGATGACATCAGTTGTACTGTAAGTGTTTATATCACTTATTCTATCATTTATGTTACAGTAAATAACTTTGGTTTTTATAGGTTGTATGATAATCATATCAAGAAACAAATTCCACAAATTACAGCAGCTGCTCTCGAAGAACGTCGACTGAAAAATTTCTCTCAGTGGTTTCAAAAACTGGTAACATAAATTCTTTATCTTTTAGCAACTCATTCAATGAATAGTTTACTATATTGATAATTATTTCACAAATTTTCAGGTGTCTCGACATGCTGATAAAATTGACAAACGGCTGTGTGTATTGAGTAACCCACCTTCCAAACTTGTTAAAACTTATAATGCATATGTGGTGAATGGATTTCGATTCCACACACATGCATATGGGGAATCGAAAAAAAATAATGAACAGTGGAGTTAGCTTGAGAGGATCTCATCATCGAGAAAATGAAGTTGACTTTTATCGCATACTTGATGAAATCATTGAACTCTGTTATCTTGGACAACATTACATAACCATGTTCAAATATCGGTGGTTGGATACAGAGAGAGGCGTGCGTGTTCATCCGACTCATGGAATCATCGATATTAAATGTAAAAGTGCTCTCACAGTAAATGAACCATTTTTATTGGCTCAACAGGCATATCATGTTTATTATGCAAAGTACTGTGCAACATCAAGAGACTTGACTGATTGGTGGAGTATAATAAAAATCAAAATTCGAGACAATCAGTTTAGTCAAAGTGAATGTGCTTTCACTGATGTGCAAAGAAATGAAGTTTTTCAAGAGAGTACTCAAAATCAATCTTTTTTACAAAGAGACATGAGTATCGATGATGACACCCCACATTTAAGAGTCGGTGATGACGATGATGTTAATGATGTCACATATGAATTTGAAATGGTAAGAGATGAAGCAACTGTAACTCGAATGGATATCGATGATGTTGAGAAGGAATATGAGGATGACATTGACATATATGAAGATGATGATGAAGATGAACACTGATAGCATTCCATGGTATTTATATACAATCATAATATGTATATATGTATATATAATAGTAATTATCAATTATTTGCTAACATTAACATTTTCTGTTTCAGATGGACGAGGCCACATTTTGTGAGTTGGCGGATGCTGACCTGACTTTCGATGCGGATGCGTTGCTGACAGATGACCCTCAGCCTGCAGGCGCTCTGGGGAGTACGCGGAGGGGGCGTGGTCTTGCACGATTGATGATTCCTGACCCTGTCCCTGGGCGACGTCCACATCTTGGGTTTGATCCACACACACGGAGGTGTGATAACCTGTGTGATAACCTGTGGATTTGACTAATATTTCATTAATCTATTCACATAATAAATGTTTATTATTTTTTCAGTTTTCCGCATATAGCAGTCGGACAGGGCAGCGCTATTTTGCGCAACTATTTCTCTCAGCCGTGGACCACATGGGAGCAGATTCCCATTGATGTGCAGCAGGCCATGTTCGGTCATTGGTTGGTACGTATGTAAATAAATAATTTTTATTTTGAAAATTATTTCATTTTTAACTTGATATTTTGATTTATTTGTAGGGTTTATGGTATCCGATAGAGGATACCATGCGTGAAGCCATCCACGAGGCATGGGAGGTGGCAATGCGTGATCGCCTTCGTCAGTTTTTTCACAATTTAAGAAAAGCTGCGATGAAGAAAGCATGAGTGTCAGATTTTCTGGAGTCATGTAGAGCACACCGACCAGAGTATATTTCATCCCATGTATGGGATGGATTATGTGCGCACTGGTTGAGTGGTGCCTTTCAGAGGAGATAATCGGTGGGGAGGCAAAATCAGGGGAGACATGAGGTGACTCATCGAGCTGGGAGTCGTTCTTTCAGTACTCATAGACAGCATCTGGTACGTACATTATTTATAAATATTTTATATAACTATAAATATTAACAGTTTATTTTTTATTCTTATAGGCTGTCGAGCACCTTGATATTACAGAGTACGACGTATATCGGAGGATGTATAGTGATCTTGCTACTGGGGAGCTCAGAGGTGATCGTCAGCATCACATCGTGGTCAGTAATATTTGTTTTCAAGTTTAAAAATTAACTGCATATAATATATTCACAATTTTAATTTTAAATTGCAACTATAGGAGTCATATGAGGCCGCAGCGTCACAGGCCCGGCCTGAGAGTCAGGCCGAGTCATCAGATCAGACCACTGCCCGTCAGTTTGATGAGGCGGCATGGATGCAGGCCACCCAGTATGCCTTCGTGAAGGGCCGGGTAGTTGGTATCGGCTCTCGACTGACTCCCGGAGATTATTATGGCAGTGCTGCGATGTCGGCGTCCAGCTCGAGAGGAGCTCGTGCATCTTCTTCTACTACACAGTATGAGGATCAGTTGCGATCTCAGACTGCACAGATAGAGAGTCTCCGACAGGAGCAGGAGCAGATGCGTCAGCAGCATGAGGAGGAGCGTCGACGCCAGCAGCAGTTGTACGAGGAGCAGACGAGTCGGTGGCAGCAGCAGCATCAGGAGCAGATGGAGTACATGCGCCGACTCACTAATGCTTTAGGGATGGAGTTTCCTCCACCACCATCTGCAGATCCACCACCTCCCCCCCCCTCCTTCAGATTAGAGTTTGTATTTATGTTATAAAATTTGGGAAATCAAAATATTTGTTTTTCTATTCTTTTAGTTTTTGTCTCATTATAAAATATTAATAATATTATATTTTTAAATAACAATATTAATATGAATAATAATATTATTTATATTTTCTAATATTAATATATATATATATATTATAATTTTATTATATTATAATTTAATTATATTTTTTGTAATACTTGAATTATTTTAATATTTGAATGTAAAATAATTCTATTATTTTTATATTAATTAAAATAACTTATTAATATTTTTTTATTTATGAATTACAATTCTAATATTATTATATTAATTAAATCATTTATTAATATTCTATTATTTTTTATTTTTGAATTATAATTCTATTATTATTATATTAATTAAAATAATTTATTATTTTTATTTGTGAATTATAATTCCATTATTATATTAATTAAAATAATTTATTAATAATTTATTTTTTTTATATTTTTTATAGTATTTGCGACGGGATACTATGCCCGTCGCAAATACTAGTATTATTTATTAATAGTTTTTTAGTTTTTTTAAAAAATAGTATTTGCGACGGGACCCGTCGCAAATACTATTTTAAAAGTTTTTTACAAATATACGGAATACTATTTGCGACGGGGAAAATAACCGTCGCAAAAAAAGGCTTTAGCGACGTGCCCGTCGCAAATAAGTGTTGTTGTGACGCCGTTTTCAGCAACGGGCCATTTGCGACGGGATCCCGTCGCAAATGGCCCCTCTCAAATACCTGTTTTTCTAGTAGTGGAGGATTGGTGCATATTCCCATGATTGTATCATGGTTGGATTATTCACCCAATTTATATATTGATCTCTGAAATTTATGATACTCTGATAAACATCAATATTCCTTCATATAAAGAACAAAATCATATCAGAAATCTTGTTTCTTTTTATACCCAAAAACAATTTCAAAGAATAACTTTTTCCTCAAATTTGGAATCTGGAAGCCTATTTCCTTTAGGAAGTATCCATTTTAATTGTTCCATCAATTTTGTGAAAATATAATAAATCCAACCATGTATTTATATTAACAGAACTCATAGTACCATTGTATATAACACTATAAATTTAGCGAATCCTATAAATATTTTTTTAATCATTTTCATACTGTTGTTCAACATTTTTCTCAATGGTTTCAACACCCAAATCATCAATTAATTATTCAAGATGATATTTTGTATGATGTGGAACATCCTCATCATAATTATATCTTAACTTGTTTTTTATTTATCCATATAAAATCTAGTGTGTATAATTATGAATAAAACCATATAAATTCATATGGCCATTGATTTCCTTATTTCATAATTTACTCATATTCAAACATTCACTGTAGGGAATGAAAATAACTTATTTGTTTCCAAAATATCATCTGGATAATTCCATGAAATGGCCGATCCCTTTATCAAATTTATGAGTAGATCTTCATGTCTTCATCCAATTATAATCCATTAATTTCCTAAAATAAAAAATATATCTAATGCGTTTATTAACACATATAGAATTTTGAACATAAATATGAACAATTAAAATTAAAAACTGAAAGTATATATAAAAATAAATAGTTTAGACATGAATAAATCATTAAAATATATTTTATATCTAAAAAATAATTTAAAATTGAAAATAATGTTACACTAAATAATAATTAAAATAATTATAGGGAAAAATGTATAAATGTGAAAAATTAGTGAAAATTTTTTTTCAACCAAAATAATATTGTAATAAAAAAATTATAAATTGAATAAATTATAAATATAAAAACTTAAAATAAAACAATTTAGTGCAAAAATGTTATAATTATAAAAAATGAATTTTTTTAAAAAAAATTACAAGATTATAATTGAAAATAAATTAAATGAAATAAAAATATTTGATGAATGGAATTTATAACTAATATATAATTAATTTATGTTCTGAAAAAATAAAATATCTTACAAAATTTGGATGTATATAAAGACTGAAGTCCCTTGAACACAGTCAATCGCAATAGAAACTGAAAAAATGCAGTAATATTGAAGAGAAACATAAAAGTATATATAAAAACAGATAATTTAATCATAATTATTTTTTTTTCAAAAAAAAATATTTCTTAAAAAATTATAAAACAAGATAAAAGTTAAAACAAAAAATGTTAATCAAAATTCATTATGATGACAATTAATATTAACAAATGGAAATAAAACTGATGAAAAAAATGATTCTAACCGGTTAACAATACAAACAATTTTAAAAAAAATAGTTACAATTAAAAAATTTAAAGTAAAAAAATTAGAATCATAAAAAATTTATATCATTAATCATTTTTAAAAAAAATTAATTCATTATAAAATACAAAAAATAAAATAAAAAATGATTCCAATTTATAAAAAACATATAATTAATTTATCGTTAAAAATGGATAAATAAATTACAAAAATGTAATGTTGATAATGAAAAATAGATACTAAATTCTGATTAACTAACACGAACATGGTGTAAACTTGGTGAACACTTTAATTTTAAAGGGAAAATATTGAAAAAATGAATTAGAAAAAGAATAAACAAAAACAATGAATTGTGGTCATTGGTCTACCAGGTTTGGAATTATTTAGTATTGATAATATCAAGGATCGTGAAATAAGAATGAAGTATGGAATTTGGATGTAATACAATGTGAAAATATGATCCAAATAAATTAATTGTGAAGATCGAGGGTCATCGATTTCCATCGAGAGCTGATAGAAGAATGGTTTTGAAAATTTGGATTAAAACAAATTATGGTTTCTAATTCCCATGTTTTTAAAACTTTTGAGGTCAATTTTCTTTAAAACAAATGTTAAAGGTTTTTTAATAACCCTTAAAATTACTTTTATATAAAACTAATGTTAAATATAATTATGAATAAAATTTAATATCTTGTTTTAATAAAAATGATGTTCAATGATTCCCTCCTTACTTTTAAAGTCTATTTCAAAAAAGTGACATTAAATGTATGATGGGGAAGCCTCAATTACACATCTCTTTAGTATCATGTGAGGGTATTGTGTTACACTTTAATAACCCTTATATTGAAGGATATAACCTTATGCAATGCATCTATAACCTTACACACCATTTTAAATCTCATGTTTACCTTTAAATGACACCTAAAAAATCCTTATGCAGCATATATGTTACAGTTACACAACATAAGGAAATAGAGGGTTACTCATACATGTGGTTGGGTAGACTATTTCATTTTTCCTGGAACTATACCTTATATTTACATATAACATTGACTAACCATATATATAATTTATAATCATAGGTATACCCTTATAAACAATATTGAAAAATAGATTTACGATAATGCATCAGTTTTAAAACTCCCTTATGATTACACAAAATTTCATTTTCCCTTAATAAACTCTTGAAAAATAAGGGTTACCTTTATATACCACCCACACTACCTCTTTTATGTAATTTTATTTCTTTTTTACCTTTTTTTAGGCCCAATTTTGTTTATAAGGGTAATTTTATTTGAAAATTATTACTTTTCCTCAATTATAACTTATAAAATATAACAATAAGGGGGGGTTAGAGAATTTAATAACTAAGGATATTTCAAAACATATATATGATATTGGATGGTAGAGGTAGTATTAAAAATTTTCCCTCCCTATAATATTATTGGATATTTTTTATCCTTTAAACATATATAATGGTGTGATATTTTTGATAAGAAAAAAGACTTTTCAAAAACTCTATATCATTACTCCAAAGAGGTGTTCACATCCTCCCAATTTATCCTCTAATTCCAAATAATTGAAACAAATCACTTCCTATGTCTCTCTATAACACCATCCACATTCCCCTGATGACATAGTCTCAAAAAATTACTATTATAAGGAAGCATAATACACTATGGGACCAGTAACACACTCAACCAAATGTTTCTAATTTATTTTATTCTTCTGTATCCATCAAGACCAAACAATCAATGGGGGTATGATAAAACCATAATTTTTACTATGTTGGAATGTGATTATAATTATTTAATCTAAATTTTATACATTCCTCTAAAATAATTTATAATAATTAATACATTTTCAAACATGTGCGCGAACTACTACCTCTATGAACAACGTGTGATATTTTCCATATATACCTTAAAATTAAAGTTAAAAAGGTTCTAAAATTATTTTCATGATATAGATAAGAGTAAATTTAAATAATAAGTGAATTTAGATAAATATAATGATGGGTAAGAAATTATATTTGTTGAATTAATTTATTGTTCTGTTTAAATATTAGTATAATAATATAAAAACCTCACACAAAATCATCACAACACTTCTAAATGAAAATCTAAAAGTCAAATTAAAAAATATTAAAAACATTAAAATTGATTTTATTTAGAGGAGATAGGTTTTTTAAATAATTATATTGATAATTATGAGGGGAAGATAAAAAATTTATGTTCTTATATTCAAATTCCAATGATTCGAAGATATTTTATAAATATTAATCATAATATGAAATTGAATAAATTGGGTTGGGTAAGGGTAAATAATTCCATCCCTTATTAATTTGGGATATGTTTTTTTATGATTACATTTACTATCATTAATGATTACAAATTTAGGAAATTTTAATCGTATTTTTTCTATTAAAAATGACTATTGGTACCCTTTTCAATCCTCTTATAGTGTACTATTTTCTATTATTATAGAATTAAAATCTATTTATAAACTTCAATAATCTTGTTCAAAAGCCCATATAATTTCGAAAAATATAGTCCTTAAAGCCTTATGACTCAATTTCATTTTTTGTTATTCAAGGAGAAATGTAAGGGGATTTCAAGCCTACTTCATCTATCATGGTTGTGAATATCATCTCAAAATATCATTAAAAACATATTATATATATATATAATTATATTTATGTGGTATATTAAATTTATTTATCCCTAAACTATTAAATATCTTCAAATACCTCTCATTGAACTCTGTTTATAGGATTTTTCTATGTCAAAATATTGGATTTTCTAAAACATCTCTTTTTTATCAAATATCCCATCAGACATTAGAAAAAAAAATATTTAATAATTAAAATTATAATTAAATTTATATATTAATTGTAATTGAATTATTTTATAAAAACATAAATACTTATTACGTTTTACATCATTTCAAATCTTTTGGATAACAAAACTCTTCAGGGGGGTTTACATTACCTAAGTGGATGGGGATGATTTTCTTAACTTATGTCTTTCAGGTGTACTTTCAAACACATAATTTAGGATTGAATATAACATTAAAATTATATTAATTTTTTATTATGATATTATATTGTAAAATATTCATCAAAATTATGTAATCAAATGTAAAAAAAATATTGATATCTCTAGTCATTAAAAATACATTTATTAAGAAGAATCAAGAAAAAAGTAATTGTTTCATAAACTATTGAACACATTTGTTATTAGAATGAAATTTAGGAAATAATTTTATGAATATGGTGCTTAAGGGACATTTAAATAATAAATTTTTTCCTTTCCAAAAAATATAGAACACGATTTGGGGAATATATACTAAATTACCAAAACAATGACTAACGTGAATACCACCAATTAAGAAAATAAATGAAACATGAAAATAAATGAATTAAATGGAATCATAATAACATATTGAGAAAAAAATGGTTTTCAATCATGTGAATAACATATGAAATAATATTATTTATGAGAGTAGGTGATGGATGAACTGAGTTAAAAATTATAGTCGTTTATTTTATAAACCCTATTTTAAATGATTCAATGTTTTCCTTTCAAATATTTTAATCAGTATTCATATTATTTAAATAATATTATTCTCTATAGTTTAAATATTTTGTAGAATCATTTTCCATAAAATTTTAATTTCATTACAATTGTTTGAAATTTACCTTTTAAATATTTTCCATACATGTTAAATTTGACTTTCATTATAATGGTGAATAAAAGAATGTTTATTATATATTTTTCCGATGAACATCTTTTCCTAAAATCATGATAGTTTTCTTTATAAATCGTAACTATTATTTATTAAAGGCTTTATAACATTAATAAAATTACCAATATTATATGAAATGATTTTTTATGGAGCTTTCAATGAAAAGAACATTTTATTTTAATTTAGGGGATAAAAATAAGTGTTTGTGTTTATATGTAAAAAATTGTTTTATGATTTTTATGATTAAAGAAAAATAAACAAGGTATTTTTCATGTTATGGTTCATTGAAAATATTTTGGATAATAGTTTGGTTCATATATGCCTATTATACATTGGTTAATGATGATGGGTTAAAATGGAAATATGTTATTCCAATAAATATGATAGAATTATCCAGTTAAATTATTTAATTAATATGTTATTTTTGAATTAACCAAGAAGGTTATACCTTTATGAATGTTGTTGTAATTAACAAGGTAGGATATTACGGTATAAGATTCATGTGAATATAATGGCCCAATTAACTAAAATGGTTATGTTTTTTCCTCTATTCTTTCTTACATGTTTATTTATGAAATTATTTGTGCAGTGAAGTTGATTTATCAATTATGTAATTGATTATTTTACCTAAAAGATTATTATGTAAATTTAAAACAATAATTTGGTTTTTCTTGTTTTTTTAGGTTTTAATTTGTTTCATTTCCTTTTCTATCTCATACTATGATTTATTTTCTTATGTTGTGCTTTCAAATTAAATCATAAAATTTAATGATGTATAGAAACTATAAAAATGTAAATATTTAAATTACAAATAATCGTCTTGGTAGGAGAATGTTTTTCATGAATAAAAAATGGGTATCAATTTATAAACATATTTTATGTAAAAATATAAACTATTTGGACATGTACTCTTTTAAAAAGTAATTATTATATTTATTATTTAAAACAATAATCCTAACATTTCATAAGAATGAAGTGAAATGAAATATTTCTTATAAATAATCAAAAATTATTTTCTTATATAAAAGGTATTATATTTGGTACGAATATAGTGATTATATAACGTTAGTGGTGAGTATTTTGATAAGTATTGATAATATCGTGATGAAAATTTATAGTTAAATCATCATGAGAGTGATTTTTTTATAACACTAAGGGATTACATATCACTTATTATAATCAATTTTAATTTTATAATTTATCCCACATAGTTAACAAAAAGAATGAATGACATATGAAACAATAAGATAATATCCTTCTAAATCAACCTCCCAAAATAGATGGTGTTGGATGTGATTAGTTTTTTGTTTTGTGGAATTATTTTACAGATTCCATAAACTGTGGTACCCATTCATTAGACGAGAAATATTAACCACAAAAAACATGTAAAGAGTGGTCAAATCTATAAAAAACACCAACTAGATTTTAGTGGAACCTCATACCTAGTAATTGATTAAGAATTGTCCAATGCATTGGAGAAGATGTTTAATTATTTATAATATTTAATGTAATAAAAGGTAACACTTTATATTTATCATCTTTAAGAAGAATAAAATAAATAGTGGTCATTAATGAAGAATTAAAATTAAAATAATCATATTGATTAATTGGATTTGATTATATTTAAAGGCCCTTCTAATGAGAATAATTTCCAGAAATTATTTCACTTATGATGAAAATCATATTTTTAGAGTTAAAGATAAAAGAGGAAGACCTAATTTTTGTTTTTGTTGATATTATTTTTTTACTAAAGTTCTATACACTGTATTTTATTATAGAATATGAATATAAAAGTAAGATATTTTATAAATAATTAAAACCAATTTTGTTCTATTATTTGGTAACCTTTGAAATAAAAAGTTATATGGAATTGTTTCTATGTTTTGGGATAGTTTAGGTGGGTTTTTTATACATTTAAAATATCTTAAATATACAAAGAAGACGAAATTATATTGGTTTCAAAAGGGGAGACAACCCATTATGAAATATCAATGTAAGATCTTAAAAGTTTTTTATTGTTTAAAATGTGGAAAAAAATAATTCTAGAAAGTGTCTAATGTGACCAAAGAAATGTTATTATTGTTGTAAAATTTGAATTTTGGATCTTGATTTCAAGGAAATGAGAAATGGTAATGGTCAGAATAATAATGGTAAGCAAGAAACACAATATTTAAATTATAATGAGATAGTTAATTTTGATAATTTATATCTTAATATTTGTATAGATGGCATAGATTATAAATATCCTAAGTATATTTTTTTTGAAATTCTATTTTTACTATTACAACTAATTTTGGTCCCTCAATTATAGTGGGGAAAGGTATAATTCTTGTTTCATCAAATTTTAAAAATTTCTTTTTTGTTTCTATATCATTTAATTCTTTTAATCCTAAGATATTTGAAAGTATAATAAAAATATCACCTTAGTAAAAAGAAACATATCATTGGGTAATAACTTATGGTGGAAATAATAAAGAAAAAAAGATTTATAATAATATTAATATAATTATCAATGGAATAGATTTCCATTAAATCTTATTTTATTTCCCATAGTAATGCTTGATGTAATTTTCGGTGTAGAATCAAATCCCATTTTTTATGCTACTATATATTATATATCTAATGAATTCATATTAAATTATAAATAAATGATTCAATTTGTATGTGATAATGAGTGCATAACTAGGATAATATGTCAAGAAGCTATGTAATTGAATAAATATAGAACATTATCTAGAAAATATTATTAATAGGATTAATATATTTATCTTAGGGAAGTTCTTTTGGAAAATAAATATTCAGATGCATTCCATTATAATTTTCATAGCATTATTCCTTATTGGGAGATTTAATTCACCATTTATTTTGTTCTCAAATAGAAGGACATTTTGAAACCTCATTATCAAAAGGATCTGGATGAATTATTTGAGTCTAAATAGAAATTAAGATTATTAGTTGATAAGGGTTGCATCGACCCTTTAACATGTCATTGAGGGTATTATTTTTTTTTATTAATAAGGATTTTGGTTTATTGTGGATTTTCATTTATTTTAAAACACTCAATAACATTACTATTAAAAAATATATTTTTTCCCTCATATCGATGACTTGTTTTATCAGATCCAGGGAGGTTAATTTTTTTTAAGATTTACCTTTGGCCTAGATATCATCATTTAAAGGTAAAAGGTGAATATATTCCAAGTAAAACATTATTAAAATCGGTATATCCATTATGGATTTTTGAATCATTTATTTTGGATAGAAAATACACCCAATAGATTTACGGATCTAATGAATTGATATGTTTATGAGTATTCACATAAATGTATGGTAGTAGTCATTTATTATATAATCATATATTGAAAAAGTATGAGTCTTAATGGAAATGTCTAAATATTTTTTTTATATACCTTTATCAAATGATGTTTATTTGGAAAATTTAGAGAATTTACTTTTTTTAAAGTGGATTTATTTCCCTAAGAATATTGTAACTGATGATGGAATAATAGTTGATACTACTAAAACTAAAGGGATATAATAATTGACAAGAAATGCTAATGTCTCTAATATATTTTGTTTTCCTAAACTAGTAGACTATTACTAATAGTTTTTTGAAAACATTTCTCCCTTATCAAGCCCACTAAACATGTTAATAATAAATAGAGTTAGATTTATTTTGATAAATAAATGGGATAAATGTTTTTAGTATTTAAAAATAATATTTATTAAATTCCTAGTTTTTTACTTACATAAGGAAATAATAAAATATTATTTTTGGTGATTATTCATTGAAGGAACTTTATTTCATTTTAGTGAATAAGTATCGGGTAATGGAATATTTATTTTGGATACAGAAACACTAGGGAAAAAATTATTTATCACTTGATCATATTATTATAAGGGAAAATTTTTAATTAATATTTTAAATAAATAATATACAAGGGAATAAATTAGAGATATATATATATGGTTCATAAAATTTTAATATGTATATTAACCCAAAAATATTTGAACATAAGGTAAAAAATATTATTAAAACTGATAAAGTATTATGATTTTACAATCCACTATCATCCATGTAAATAAAACAATTTATTATATTCTTTTTGTTAAAATAATAATGTATCATTAATTATGGTACATTTGGAACATGACCATGTTTTAAATAATTTAATGAAACATAAAATTGATGTTGTTTATCCAGAAACCCTTTTCCTTCTGTCCTATATATTAGTGAGACCATTATTTCTATGAATAATTAATGTTTCATAAAAGGGTGGTCTTTGGTTGAAAACAATGTTATAACTAATTAAATAAATAGTTTTTCTAGAGTTTAATAATGATAGGAAATGTCTTTTATTATTTGGAAAAAAGTTTTTGTATACTAGATGAATCTCAAGTTAAAGGACTAGTATCTTTAGAGACTATATAAACAATATTCTTAATTCATGATAGATCATCGACAACCCCAAAAAATATCTTCCCACATATTTCTCTTAATAATAAAATATTTATTAAGAAATTCCTTATAACCTGAGGAAATGAATTATAATAACAAGTGAGAAGAGATGATTTGTAAGTGTAAACATGGGAGATATCAATCCATAATCATATACATGCATAAGAGAAACATAATTGTATGATATCATGAAAATAACATAAGAAGTTCACACCCAATCTAAATTGGATCACAAAGATGATTCATTAGATATATATATATATATATATATCATTTCAAAATACATGAATAATAAGGTTGATAAATAATCATAAATCAATCATTATCCATATGTTCATATCAAAAAATGTAGCACCATTAGAGGTATATAGACAATTTCATATGTATCAATTAGCTAACAAGACCATAACATCATAGTGGACCACGAAACAAATCTTATTTCCCATATTATAATGGATTATTCATCATTACCTATTTCTAATAGTAGACCAAACACATCTACTGCTTTCCCTTAGTGGATCAAGAAAGTTTACTTTTTTCTTATAGTAGATCAAGAAAGTTGACATATTTCCTATAGTTATCTCATGAGGTATAAAACGTTTCCAAATTAATTAGAGATATATATAATTGTAGACCTACTCAAAAAATAATGAAATCCCCGCATATTTGTTCTAGATGATCTTAAAACATTCATCATAACACCACCAATGGAATAGAAATAGGTTTCATAAACATTTCTTCCTTTCATCTTTGAATAACTCATTAGAAATAAATAGGTTTTAAAATAAATAATATTCATAGTAATAATATATTGAATGAATAATTATGATGTCATTGGATCATATCCATATTAAATCATAAGCATCATCAAATTATGATATCTTTGATGGAAAATATCATTAAAATATTATTGGAATATTTTTTAGGAAAATACCCTTTTCAATTTGAAATCACATATTTAAAATATTGGAAAAATATTATTAAAACAATTTAATTAAAAAAATGTTATAATATCATAAAGGATTCTTCAAAACAAGTAGCACTCATTATGGTGGGAAATTTAATTTAGGAAATGTATGTCAAAACAAATATTTCTTTCAAAAATTCAGTAAAAAGTCTAAAGTACCTCTTTAAATAATAATAATAATATTACTTTTATTTATTTTTAACCTAAAATATTGTTTAAATATATATTAAAAATCATGGAATTATTTTAAAAACATTATTGATATAATTTTTAAAATACATGGACATATAAGAAATATGATTTTCGACTAAACAGTGAAATAAAGTAAGATTTCCTTATGGTTAATTCAATTTCTTGATTAATTAATGTGATGAAAAAGAAAGAAAACCATATAATCCAGAGAAATTTCCAAATTATAAAGACATTTCTTATATTTATCATATAATCATCATATAATTTTCTCAACATAAATTCTCGAATAAACAATGCTGAATAAAATAGGATGAAAACAAAATTCCTTTATCTAAAGTCTCGTCTTTCTTCATATGTTTATGATACACCTATAAAATAAATATTGATTTATTATACTTGAATTATAGAACAATAGTAATATCTTTTATACCAAGAATTATTTATTTATGACATCTTGTTACATAATTATTTACAATTTATTATTAAAAACACTATTCTGGGTGATAACTGCTTCATTTTTTTAATGTTTTGGTTCGACATTACCTTACCTTATAAATTGATCATAGTTTCATCATATAGGGAATGTTAATAATTATATAAATATAAAATATATTCCTTATATATATATATATATTCATCTATAAATTTTTTATATTGAAAAATGAATTACACCGTTCGTGGAGATTGTTTTTCATATGTAAGTAATAAAACAATTTCCATACATTGAGAGATAGAGTGAAATAAATTTAAATATTAATTCAAATTTATTTAATAATTATTATATCATATATTTAATATAATTTTATTTAATTTATCTTTATTACAATAAATTTTAAAATAAATAGAAAAAAAGTCATAACACTTTGTTGAGGTGGTAGCCCTCAGGTGTGGATGAGAAACATTATCGATTACTAATGGATAGAATGGAAACAAGGTAGAAAATATATTGTAATTAAAAAAATATTTTTGAAATAAATATAAAATTTGAATATCACATCCATAATTATAACCGATAATGAAATTTTTTGGTGAAAGAAGAATGACACCACTATGTACAGATGGTAGGTCGTACATATGAACGAGAACTGTTTTCATTTTCTATAGGATAGAAAATAGGAAAAAATTATCATACCCATAATAATAAAAACATTATATAAGTATAATAGTTTTTTAATTATTCTATAATGGAAAAAATTGATTTATAATATATAGAATATAAATTCAAATTGAAAACGGGCAGTTAAGATATGTACCTCTTCATAGAGAAACATACTTTGACATACAAATTATGTTTTAAATTGATGGTATTTTGGGAATAATAGAAGAAATATGATGTTTTTAATGAATATATAATGATATTAATGTTTTTATTAGTCTATATAGATGGATAAATGTGGTTTAATAAAAAGATATAAGGGGTATCCTTTAATAATGTAGGGAAAGGACTCACTAGGAATTACTAAAATGAATAAAATATAATTAATTTGTTCTCAAGAAAAATGATTCTAAATGGATATAGATTTGAAGAGGAATATGGTAAGGTATAAATATCATCATATTATTAAATTTAGATAGATTATTGTTCTATTTTACACCTTATCATTTGGTTTGACCCCTTTCATAAGCAATCTTAATCTTAACATGGTAATAACATTTTTAATATTTAATGGTTATAATTTCACATATAAGGTTAAAATTGACAAATAATTGAATAATGGACAACATTTTAGACATCTTCTCAACATTATATTATTTATTAATTAATTTATTATCTTTAATCAATTAAATAAAATATTTTCATCATAAAATATAATTAATGTCATTTTAATTACTATTCACACAATTTTACATTGAAGAAAACATGAAATTAATGGAATTAAAATATAAGCCTTGAACCCAAATCTTGTATATCATATTAATATATAAATTCATTTTAACACAATTATTCTCATAAATATTATTAATTTAAATATTTTCATGTTAATTTATTTTATTATTCTACTAATGAGGTAAATATTATATCATCACTAAATAAGTATTTAATGTAATTATTCAGTAACTAAAAATTATAAATAAGTTAAAATGAAAAAATAAAATATTTTATCGTAAAAATAAACAATTAAAACTGATATTATCTTCTTTTTATCCTTAAATAGAAATATTATAGATATGAAAATATATGGAGTGATATATTGTATTTGTTCTTTTATTAAATTTATACAATGTTCACCCTGAATAAAAAATTGAACCAATATGCCATATATTATAGGATTGGATTGAAATAGAAAAAATAAATCCATAAAATAGGTTAAAGAGAAGTTTCAGATTATATTTAAAGCCTTATCCCAAATTTATAACCATGTTTTACCTATTTTACCCTTACTGAGGTGGAAAAAATTTAATTTGGTGATTATTCATAAAGATTTAAAAATAAATATAAACATTAAAAAAATATTATCCTTATAATTCCATATATTATAACCATTTTTATGATTCAATTTCAATAAAAACCATAAATTCATTTTCAAAAAAAGTGAACAAAATGTGATGAAGACCTATTTTAGAAAAATAAAAAATTAAGAATAAAAAGAGATATATATTTATTTCATGCCTTAAAAATATTATATTATTGTCAAATATTTATTGAAAGTATAATAAATAAATTTTATTTGAATCATTCACTAATAGTGATCAATCTAATTTATTAAGATTAAAACACATGTCCCACATAAAAGTTATTTTAATAAAAACTTCTCTTTTATATTCAAATAATTTTTATTTTCATTTATAATTAATTTATAATAAATGAATTAATTTTTTTACAGTCTCATATCAATTTTTTTAATTTAGTTATTCATATTCATAACAACCAATCCAAGGTCTCGGAGATAACTATGACAACCCTACTATGTATTACACTTTAATTCATGATTAATTACATAAGATTACACATAATACAACATTGAAGATGAGAGAGTATTGCATATTTTGGAATTAGGTATATTACATGAAAACATAAAACTATGAATACATCATCTTTATTTAAATTTTCCATAACATTCTTATATGGTTTATTCACACATTAAACTGTATAGAATAACTGTACATAAGAAAGGGGTGAGCTTTAAAGCCTAGTGAGGAGATAAAAAAGGAATAATATGAATAGATTAATACAAGTTCGCAAATAGGAATAACAATGGGGCATAAAAGGAATGATAATAATAGAAATAAATAATGAGTCATGATGTATTATGATAACATAATTGAAATGTGGGAAAAATGGGAACAAGTTAAAAGACATCATCATAAACATAGGTTAAGGGTAAAAGCTAACGAATAATGATCAAAAAATTTCCATGATGGGTTAAGATGACCACCAAATCCCTTTCATGACATCTCATCGGACTAAAACATTACCCAATGAATTTAAGTTCTATATAATTTTAGGCACATCCATCACTTTATTTTAATTTCATTCTACATATATCATTAAACATGGAATCAGATTTCATCAGATTTTATTCTATGATCAAGGAGTCTGGAATAAATAAATCCATGTAACAAATAAAATAAGTATAAGTGAATAAATTTTAACACCATTGATACTAATTTGGTACAGGTATTCACTAAACATTTTTTTCATGGAAAATCATTGTTAAATTTTGGAAGCATAACGGTGTTAGTTGAATATTCAGAAAAAGGGTTGATGAGAGAGAAATTGGACTACAATCATTTATAAATAATATTTAATGTATTAGGGATGTGAATATAATATACCAACATTAGGAATTGGAAATAAAAGGCATAAGATAATAAAGAAACATGAATAAAGATGAGAAAAAAAAAAGAACTCTTACCTTGAGAGTGACTCCAAATTCTTAGGAGGAACTTCTTTAGAGTTCAGGGGAATATTGGGAGAAAAATAGAGAGATGAGGGATGATTAAGAACAAGATCCTTCGATTATTAGTGAATAGAGGTGGGATATTGGGTGGGTTTATATATGAAATGGGTAGATAATTCTTTACCATCTATCAAACATTTATTTTGGACTCTATTTAAAAATAATAACCAAAACTTCATACCTTACCCAGGTTTTTTACCATGGTTTCTACCAAAGAAGATTTTTTAAATTATTTTTTAATTCAATGGTCCAAAATTGATAATGCAATACCCTTTCTGATGTAGGAGTGAGTCATACATTTAATGAAATTATTTTAAAACCATAAAATTTATTAATGGTTTCAGAGGATTCATACAGACATTATAAAATAAATCAAATAATAATAAAATCTCATTATTTTAATGTTAGTACATATATTTGTTTGAGATACCATTTATAGTATTTATTAAATTCTTTTTGGTTTATTATGATGTCATAATACACACTGTATAATTATACAGTATTTAATTTTTTTTCAAAAAAATCAATTGTATCTGAAAATCATAAAAATATAACCATTAGATAATTTGAAAATTCTCATTCAACAAATAATTTTCATTTTATCAAAATATTTTTTGAATCATTTTTATTTTTTAAAATAATAACTGATATTAATTGAATGTGTTTGGGGTTTTTTTGATAAAATAAGTTTAATTAATACTTGTAAAAATTATATTTGACGTCAAGAAAAATATATGATCATTTATATTTAATAAAAAAATTAATAAATAATTATCTATTTCAAATATATATGAATTCTTAAAAATAAATATCTTAATTAAAAATGTATAAAAAAATGTTCTGTTTTTTAAAATTTTATCAACATATTATTATTTAAGTCATTATAATGAAAAAACATGAAATATACTAATTATTATATTGATGTGAAAATATAAATGTTCATATCATTAGGGTTAGTTTATTTAATAGTTCTTTTTAAATTATTAATATTATTATAATTATTTTATACTTAATGAATCTATTTTATGTTTACGACAGTAATAATTATTTACATTGGTTATTATTCATATTTTTGAAATATTATACTAACCTGATTACCTAATATTAAATACTATGATATAAAATTTTGATTTTCTTTTCAAAATCAATTCCAAAATGTGGAAGAATTTAATTTAATTTAAAACCTGAAAGCATGACAGAAAGTTGTTTTTTGAAAAATTCATTTTTTACGGAAATTAAAGTTTCACTTTAACTATATAATTAGTGATAATAGTTTTTTGAATTAAAATTAATTAATATATATATTTCATATAAATATATCAATTAAATAATTTATCATTAGGCGTTATTTTTATTAATTATAATTGAGAAACGTTATTTATTTTATTATAGTTTTCAGAAAAATGATTTTTTAATCCAAAAAAACATTTATTAGGATCTATTATAAAGAATATTTAAATTTAATTAATTGAAATAAATTTATCTTAATAATAATAAGGAGACCTTGAAATCAAATTAAAATAATTGTTCTTTTAAATTATTTCATTTTTGGAAATTTTGCCAAAAAGAAGTATTATTCATTATTTGATGAAAAATATTTTTTTTAATACAAAAATTTAACCCCATGTCAATTTATTATGCTGATGTTAGTACTTGAGTAGACATATCAAATAAATTTTAAAAATATTCGGTAAAATAATTGTAATAATTTTTTCATAAAAATAAATAAAAATGATTTAAAAAATATTTTGAAGTGATTACCAAAAATTGATTTATAATTTACTATTCATCTATAAATATTTGTAGGAAATATATATATTTCAAAAATTATTTAATCATAGTCATGTCCTCAAATTTAATGTAATGGTAAAAAGATTCATATTTGAATGATCATTTTATATTTGGGTTCGATGTTTCATATCACATATGCATATTGTTTTCTCTTTTAAAAACACTAGGTGTTACATTCATACCCCCTTTAAGAAAATTATTCCTCAAAATTTGAACATGAAATTATTAATAAGTATTTTGACACTTGAAAATGTATTTAATGAAAACCCACTTTGTAAAAATTGTTAAAAAACATCATCTTAAAAAGACAGAAAGTGAAGTTTGAATGTCATCCCAGAACTATGTTTCCCACTAGGAGAACATTAGTGTGAAGTGAAAAAAATGTATAGAAAACGAAAACCAAAGGAATAACTTAGTGTGATATAGAAATTTCTTAGGATGAATCAATGACCATGAAATCATAAATCTATAATTGATAAAATAATAACCAATTCAATGGAAATGATTGTAATATGAAAACACTTTTTTGTGATTCTTTTCGTAGTGTTTATGAATTACATTACCATCTATATGAGGTACATAAAGAAATATTATTTATTAAAATGTATACTTTCTTCCATTTATAAATTTCTACTATAATTTTATATTTTATCCAAATGATGAGTACTCAAGATGAATAATTTTATGCTTGGAGCACGAGAATAAGCTTCTAAAAGATCAAATAATCCAAAAAAGAATAACAATAAAATCCCATTATTTCAATACTTGGATTAGAATAAAGGTAATAGTAGGGATGGATATTTACAATCTATTAAACACATAAATGGGAATCCAATGACATTAAATATATAACATATAAATGAAATTTATTCCTTAACTTGTGAATTTTCATACTTCAATATATGTTATAACTGATCTATTTCCATGATATACTATTACAATATTTTTTACAATAATAAAAGTTTGTAAAGAGCTTGTGAATTTATAAATAATATCCCCCAAGATTGTCAAAGAATATCAATAACAATGATCATTATGGTTCACTAGTTCCTAGTTGAGTCTAGCTCAACGTAGAAATTTTGGGTTTGACCCCTATGTACATATGTGATAGAGCCACATACACTTGTAGTATCCATATAGAGATGTAATTTTATAATGATTAAATTACTCTATACTTACCAAAGTTTATGGATTTTTTCTTATACATAGTAAACTCCCTAAGGCTTTCATTAGCTTTTTTTAATCCTAATAAAAAAACATATACACTTATCCTTTAAAACCAACTATGACAACCATTCTATTTACCACTATTTAATTCATCATTAATGATATATGATTACACATAATAAATCTCATAATATCTAGAAGTACTGTGCCTTTTGTAATTAGGTACATTACATAACAACATAAAATTGGGAGTTTATATTCTTTATTGAAAACTTCATTAACATGCTAATATTATTCCATCATACTTATAACCGCAAGTGATAACCTAGGGAAATACCAAAGAAATGGGTAATATATAAAGCCTAGAAAGGGAATAAAAATTCAATAATAAGAAGAAAAAATATATGTTATATAATAGGCATATAAATTGGTCTTGAAAGGAGTGAGAGTCATAAAAATTATCTTTGAGGCATGTTATATCATGAAAAAATAAAGGCAAGATGAGAAATACATAAACAACATAAAACACTGAATCATAATCATAGGTCAAGGTTAACTGCTAAGAAATTATACTGAAAATATTCATGTTATGGATTATCCTTGTTCCCTAATCCCTTTTATAACATGTCTTGATACTAAAATATCACCCAATTTATTAGAGTCATATACAATTCTAGGTACACCTATCACTTTCATTTTCTTATCATGCTTAAGTGTACTAAATTGATTATAAAAAATGGAATAATTTTATCACCTTTTTTCATGACTTGTCATAGTAGGGCTCGTGCTATGACTCCCTAAGCCTACTTTAATTCTCCATGTGTTGGTGACTAACACCCAGTAGAAATGTCACTATCATGGGATGCATTTCCAATGTTCTTGAACACACAAAAACATCTCCAAGAACAGAAATAATGATACGTAAAAATCACTACGAATCAAATGCATGAATACCACTATCCCAACCATTAGAGTATGGCATGATGTAATGTAAATTAAAATAAACTAGACCAGAATACAAGCCCACCAAATGAAAAAGAGTTTGTAAACTAAAAATTCCAGCCTATAAACCAAATATGGACAGGGACTACTAATTGAATTCGTTGGTACACCTCGACCTACATGAAATCATGATGCTCTATCTGGTTTTGGTCCACCCTGGACTACGTCAAACGATTGGTCATCTATACAAGACACTACATTATAGGGAAAGACCCATGCAAAGGTGAGTATGAAAATACTTAGTTGGACACCAAAAAACCAAAAAGAAGTACACAAAGGAAGATATAGTTATATCTATACAGTATATGTCTATAACACATATTAAAAGAATATTTAGATATACTCAAAAAAGGACACATAGTCTAGAGGTAAGTCACAACTACTATATACCAGCAATGGTGATTCGATTTGAAAATTCAACAAACCACTCATTTGAGAGAACTCACTCATGAGTCTAATAA
This sequence comes from Viscum album, assembly GCA_963277665.1. Taxonomy (NCBI): domain Eukaryota; kingdom Viridiplantae; phylum Streptophyta; class Magnoliopsida; order Santalales; family Viscaceae; genus Viscum; species Viscum album. The sequence continues at coordinate 414,003,458 of OY728130.1, forward strand.
CCTTGATGATGTTTTCTAGGATGTATGGTTAGTGGAAAACCATCATGAGAGAGATACACTGATATATCTGAAGAGAGAGAGAGATATGATACTAGAGATGAGGATTACTGCCTGGGCCATAGGGTGATACCAACAACTCCATCTGGATTGACCTACTAAGTTGAGGATCGAAGCCTAGGTATGTTAGTAAATTCAATACCAAAGACACTACAAATTTAATAATGAATGAACATAGGATCCTTCTCTAGGCCTCTCAAAGGTGATACCAACAACTCTATCTAGAAACTACATTTGAAGGGATCATATTCCTATGAGTATAAAAGGATACCAAAAAACCTTCAGGGGAAGGATACGGGAATGAAACCTTCATGAAAAGTTTCCAAGATATGGTGGACACATGGCTCAAGACATGTATAAGAGAGTACATAAAGTATAGTAGGGTCACACTCCATATCCCCTGACCCTAAGTATAGCCCATGTACTACATCCCTTGTCAAAAGTACACATCATGTAAAAAGAGAGCATACAATATGTAGAAAGACATAGATGTTGTTCCATTCAATCGGGGGTCCACCAATGTACTCCAACCACGTCCTAGTACATAGTGTAAACCCATCTCTGTCTACCCATGAACATGTACATGGGTAATCCATGTAACTAGTCCTGCCAAGCCATGTGGTGGAGTATATGTTGTGTTAGAACCCCGTGAAATCCAACCTGTGTCTGTTTATCTAACGAGATACACAACGAGTCTCACGTAAGGGCCCACACTCCTTGTTATAGGGATCATTCACCTTGTGGAACTTGACCACCTCCTAAAACCCTAACAACCCCTCTGTGGGGGCCACATGCCCTCTTGCTCGGACTACACATCACGTCCTATGGAAATTTCCAAAAACATCATTCTTCTTCCACTCACCTCTACTGATCCCCCAGAGCATGATCCAAAAGCGAGTTCATCTCAAAACTATAGACCCAATGTTATCTCGCCATCACGACATTGAATCTGTGAGTTTGAGTCATTCAATTAGATCTGAAAATAGATTTTTATCATCCACACATAAATTATATGAAGAATGGGTTTTCCCAAATCACATAGATTCATCTATCTCCATCGTCGTCACACCTCCTCTACGTTATCATGAGGTTGAATCTGTTATTTCATATTTTTTTCCATTATTCAAAGGTGCAATGAGCATTTTTTTCATAAAATGGGAATAATAAATAATACAAAGAATATCAGGGGTAAAGAAAGCACAATGAACAACCCAAGGAATGAACCTCGTCCATTGTTTGTTCTGTCCTTGATCCATTCTGTATGAAAGATCCTGAAAACAAAAAAAAATCAATAAATGAACCCTGATAATAATCCCATAATATAAAACCATACTGAAATAACAAACAAACCACAAATCAACCTATCCGTTATTTGGTTTGATTTCATCGATGAATTCAAAAATGTGGAAAATATATTCCAAATAAAAATTCCATACATGGATATTGGATCTATTGAAGAAGAAGATCGGTTGTTGCATCATCACTATCTGGGATATCCACCAAGAACAATGTCTATCGATCATTGATCCACAATTTCTCCACTATTCTACATTTAGATAAGTTCCCATGTTTATCTCTAGAACCTCTAAATAATTTTAGGGTTATAATCTTAACCCTAGATCTCATCGTAAAGGCCTATTAAAAGAAGCGTATTCACTACATCAAGGAAATTCCTTAATAAAATAAATGTTCAAGATTATTTTATTTATTAAAATGTATAAATACTACTTTTCACAGCCGATCTACAAAAACCAATGTTAGGTCATGACTAGCGTATAATCACTGCTATGAACATAACGGTACCCTCAGATTTCTGATCCGAGCACTCATTTAGATTTTATTAAAATTTTTATAGAAAACAATTCATCTGTGATATTTAATATTTTAGTATTATTAAAACATTTATTCTAGGCACCCCGAGGCTAGTAATTTCAAAATATCCCATCCTTTTGGTCTCAAATTAATTACATTAAGTATTTAAAAATAATACATAAAAAAATCGGGCTTATTACATTCTCCCCACCTCGGAGCTTTACATCCCTGAAATTCAAAAAACAAAGGCTCTACAAAATGATTTGGTTATTGTGCGTTAATATAAGCCTTCGTCTCCCATGTTCTATCATAGAGATTCTCATGCTTCCACAAAAAAATCACCTAGGGAATCACTCTACCAGGTAGTAATATCTGGTGTCGATCCTTGATCTCAGTAGGGTACTCTGCAATGGTCTATCTATCATCAATGTCTAGCTCACCCCCATTGATGATGTATGATGGATTATGATCCTACATCCTCTTCTGCGACACATGGAATACATTATTTACCAAGTATAACTATGGGGGTAGACCTAAGAAGTATTACAACTCCCCAAAACTACCCAGTATCAAAAAGTGGTCAATGAACCTCATATACAACTTGTCGCCCCAGTAAAATCTCGATAATCCGCGTCAAGGTGAGACCTAATGGATCACATTGTCCCCTTAATTGAACTCTAAATTACTATGACACCTATAAAAAAATGATTTATGATGGATCTATAAATTCATCATCCATTCATGGATGATCTTTACCTTCTTGGTAGTAGATCTCACCAACTTTGGGCCCATAGGTGCTGACTCTCCTGGTTCATTCCAACAATGTGGTGATAGGCAGGTTTTCCTGTACAAATCCTCAAATGGATCTATACTAACGGTGGAATGGTAGTTTTATGTGAACACCACCAGAGTTAAGTGATCTTCTCAACTAAGGATGAAGTATAACACTCAAGCCCGCAAAATTTCTTCCAGAAAAAAAATAGTCCACTCCGTCTGGCTATCATTTTGGTGGTGAAACACCACGCTCAAGGGAAACTGAGTCCCAAACACCAATATAAATACCTTAAGCAATTGGGATGTAAAATGAGCATCAAGATAAAAAATATTCATCGATGGACTCCATGGAGTCGAACTATCTCTTGCATGAAGAGGCACCCAAGGCTCTCAAATTAACTATACTCACAGATAGATGGGAACTTAGGAGACTTTGTGAGTAATTAAATGATCACCTAGTTGAAATCTTGTCTCATGGAAGTATGTGGTAAATCCATCATGAAGTCCATTTATATACCATCCCACATCCATTCTACCAACTCAATTGGTTAAGATAAACCTACTGGAACCTGGGTCTCAACCTTATACTGCTGGCATCTGTGGTGTGAAGAAAAAAACTAGTCCATTTTCTTATTTATACCTATCCACCAAAACTGAGGTCATATATCCTAGTACATATTCGACACTCTAGGATGTACCACTAAAGGGTATATATGAAACTCACACAGAAACTCCTCCTACAATGCCACTGGTACAACTGTGTGTCCTATTAAAAGGATGAAATTCTCCCCACCTTTAGAATATCCATTAGGATCATGACCTATGGATATATGAGAACATAGAGTCTCATAGTCTGTATCCCCAAGTTATGCTTCCCTGAATCATTATAATAGTGGGGGGATAACAACCATTGATTTGAGGTCATCTTCTCCATCTCCATCCACAATAGTCAGTTACAACGGGAATGGCTACTATGATTCCTCATTCAATAACTGTGACCTAATTCTCGTATTGGGAAAATAAACCACCACATACCCTTTCCATGGAGTATAGAAAATATCAAAGTTATTTTACTTGAGGAACTATAGCCATATTTTCTATCAATATATTATATCCTTCTGAGAGAACATATACATGGGACTCTTGTGATCATATAAGATGATAAACCACTAACTCATGAGGTAGTTTCACGACATCATCAATGAAAATACTACCACCGGTAACTAAAGATCATGAGTGGTACAGTTCTGCTCATGTGGTCTAAACTTGTGAAAAGTATATAAATAATCACTTTCCTCTCCATCAGGACATAACCAAGTCTGATCCTGGATGCATCATAGAAGACTAAAAACATGACACCCTCCTTCTGAAATCTCATGGTCGGAGCACTCATCAATCTAAGACTCAACTATGGAAAAGCATACCAGAACTTCCATATCCACACGAAAGGATACCCCTTACATGTCAAATCTATCATTAGTGATTACATACAAAATAAATAGAGTATGAATATCTGATAATGGCATGATAGCCAGAGGAAGCTCCACACCTCAATCATGTTTCTAGGGGGATCCCAAACTAATAGTACCTCCACCTTCGGTGGGTCCACAACCTCTCCATCTACTGAGATATCATCTCCAAGAAAGTGGACCACTAGAATTTGAAACTAGCACTTTGAGAGTTTCCCATAATTATGGTGCTATAATATAATTTATATAACCATACTTATTTTCCTCTCTTTCTCCTCCCACAATGTCGAGTAAAAAAGGATTTCATCAATGAAGAATACCATGAAACAGTATATATAAAAATAAATATATAGTTCCTGAGTCCCATAATGATTGTTGGGGTGTTTTTCATACCAAATGGTAACACCAAGTACACATATTTACCATAGTTCCATCTGAAATCCGCCTTCTGTATATCATCGTTTAGTACTCACAATTCTTAATAGCCTAATATAAGGTCAACCTTAAAGAACAATCGTACCCCTCTCAAATGATCGAAGAGGTTATCGAACCATGTTTGTGTATTCTTGTTCTTCACGGTCACTTGGTTCAAGTGTTGGTAGTCCATAGACAAACTCAAGCTCCTGTATGAATTTTTGGAAAACAAAACTGGGGTTGCCCAAAGTGAAACACTGGATCTCATGAAGAACATCCTCTATATTTCCTCCAAGTGCACCCTCAACTCACAAAGCTCTTTTGGATCCATCTGATATACTGGTGAAGATATTAGTGTCATCTCATGGTGTAATTCAATGTAGATGTTTATCTCCCAACCGGGAGGTAATCCGGGAAAATCATTGGGGAAGACATCCTCTTAGTCCACTACTAATACTAGGATCTAAAAACTTATAATGTTTATTTCTCAGAGGGTCAGCCTGGACAACTCATTAGAAATAGAATGTTTCCACCTATACATGAGTCTATCTTGTGTTGTTTGGGACCCCCTTTCTCCCACAAATGAAAACCTCATTCCATCCCTATTGGAACACCATTCCCTTTTCCTAAAATATTCAATCTATGCATGGACTGTGGATATCTAATCCTTACCATGAATAAAGTCATAAGGCCTCAATTTTGTCACAAAGAGGTTCTAAATGAACCTCTCACCTCCAAGGGTCTGGTCACACTATCGGCATATATGTATAATCATTAATTATTCTCCATTTGGTCTCTCTAGGTGTAAGGGTTGAATCAATAGTTCAACCGGAATCTCTAGGTCTCAAAACGGATATGTGGTCAGAGAGGAATGATTAGAACTTTTGTTTATCAGTACTATAATTAATTTATAAAAGACACATATCATAGCTCAAATAATCTCTAAAATCGCTGGATCATACACCTTGACCACATGCAGCTATCCCAATACTTATCCTCCATATCACCGAGCCTAGGATAGACCACCTGGGGGTGGTGGTTGTAAAATGTCAAAACATTGACAACCTCCCACCACTCTACCAGATCCTCTACCACGTCGACCACCTAGCAGATCTACCTTCTCCAATCATTGTCTCTACCTCAGTGGTCCATCCACTGTCTCCCTATCAGTAGTATTGTGTGTTGGATAATCTCAATAGATATGTCTCATGTTTTCACATGAATAGATCCACCTCTCCCTAGGTAACTGGACCCACCATGTGAACCCTGAACTACATATCGTCTTTCCTGGGACTTCCTCCTGAATCATTTCCCATGTCCAAATCCTAGAGTCTGACATAGGATCACCACTACTAAGGTCTATGCACCAGACTACCTTCTTCTAACTGTCAATGTCTAAATATACTTAGAAATGAATATTTGGAACACCATATTTTTCTCGAGCACTCCCTCATATTTCAGAATAAATAGGGGTATAACACTGGATCACATGTCTCTATGAAGACCCAGAACAATTGTCTAAGACCTAACACATGAATCCCTATCCATATCCATCGAGTACATGGAATGGTTGGTGAACCTAGATGAATAATCAGTAATATTTATGCTACCCTACAGGAGCTAAAGAAGCTCCTGTATATGCACATCTCTTTGTGTAACTGGTGATAAATACTATCTAAATAGACCCTCTCATACTATACAAGAAAGAGTAACCTCTTCATGAGTCTTGATAGAAAAGATCTACCATTTACCTATAGATAAGTGTAGAAGGTGAATCTCTAGGACCACCACCAAATTTGATAGTGTTTATACATGGAAGAAAAATCAGGTCACCACCTCAAGCCAGCCCTCAATCGTCTCTGGGAAGACCTCACCTCAAAACCTAAGGGTTACTATATCTGAAACTCATGAATCATTGTTATCCTTCCATCCTCATCTGTTGTTACTGCAGGTTCCACTTTTTTCTCCCCATGTGGAAGAATATTCTGTGCACTACCTGGAAGTGACATCTAGGGAACTAGTCCTTGTATCAACGCCTCTTCCCTGATGGGTTTATTCCTTTGATCATGAAACTAAATCCTTGATGGTATGAATCTTGGGTAAATCCTATAATGAAAAAAGAAATACCACGGTTAATGAGTATGTTTGGTGATCTCACATGAGAAGTACATGGAACCACAACCCATTCTTATATGATGGATTTACCATTATTTTCTCTACAACTAGTGTTCTCATGAACCAAGTCAAAATGATGGCTATAAGAGTCATGGTGTATGGATACATCAGCTGCCCGCAAAAACACTAGAGTCCTTAGACAAAATGATGAACTCGAAACACTTACCACTATTCCCTCAGACCAATATCATAGACTCCTAGTCCTATATTAGAACTAACAACCTCTAATACCACCCTGCCACGACAGTTCCTAGTGGGTCTATTCCATGAATCCCGAATACTGGCTCTAATAGGACATGTGAATGCGGCTAGAACCTAGTAGGTATATCAATAACATGTGAGGAATTTACAATTTACATGTTTGAAAACACCCATATTGGAGCCCATAAATAATGAAATATAAAAACCACTATGAAATAAATACATGCATACCACTATCCCAACCAATAGAGTATGATAGAATGTAATTTTTAGTAAAGTAATTAGGGCCAAAAAAATCCCATCAAAATAAATAGAATCTATAAAATAATAATTCTAAGCTGTAAACATAAGAGGTAAATGAACTACTACTTGATGTTATAGGAACATCTTAGCCTGCATGAACTCAAAAAGATTTGTCTGGTCTTGGTCCTCCTTGGACTCTTTCAAAAGGGTGTTCATATGCATAAGACATAACACATGAAAGCATAGGATGTGCAGGGTTCAGTATAACAATACATTGTAAGACATACCTAACCACCAATGCGATACCCAAAAGAAGATTCAGTCATCTATACACAATATATGTCTACAACACATATAACAAGAATATCTAGAGATACTCAAAAAAAGACACACGACATATAGGTAATTCAAAACTAACATATACCATCACTAAGGATTCAGATCGAAGATTCCACAAAGATATCATCCAGTAGAAAAGGCTCATGACTCTGATTGAGCTGAAGACATCTATTTGATAAGTACTATTCATCAGAAACCATCATGATAGAGATACACTAATAGATCTGAAGAGAGATTTATGATACCACTGACGAGGATCACAGCTAGGGACATGGGGTGATACCAACAACTCCATCTGGATTAACTTACATACTATAGGATTTAAACCTAGGGATGTTAGCCACATAAATACCGAAGACTCTACCTAGGGAATGAATAATGAACAGTGGATCTAGCTCTGGGTCGCTTGGTAGTGATTATAACAACACTATCCAGAAAGTTTTGATAAAGGGATCATATTCCTCTAAATTAGAAATGAAACCAAATAAACATTATGGTATGGATACAAAAACACCCTTAACAAAACATTTCCAATATACTATGGAAAAGTGGATTATTCAATGTAAAGGAGAATACATGGAATGTATTAGGGTCACATGTCGTGTCCCATGACCATGGTTACTTATCATGTACAATAACACATGTCGAAAGTAATTTTCATGTAGAAAAGAGAGTACATGGCATGTATAAAGACTCACACAATGTTACCTTCCACATGTGGTCCACCTGTATACTTTGGATGTGTGGAAGTACATGGTGTCAACCCACGTCCACTTACTAGTGTACAAGAAAATGGGGTAATGTGCATGACTGGTCTATAAAAGATGTGTGGGGGAGTACATGCCATGTTTGAACCCTAAGTAATCTTCCTTGTATCCGTGTATCTCCCAAGATACACGTCAACTCTCAGTGAAGGGCCCACATTCTGTGTGGCAGGGGTCGCACACCATGTGTCACTTGATCACCTCAAGAAACCCTAACTTCCACTATGTGGGGGTCCACACACCATGTATCTAGGACTAAACGATGTGTTCTTTGGAAATATCTAGAACCATATTTCATCCTCTATGTTCCATAGACAATATTTCAGTGCATGATATATATGTCAATTCATCTTGAAACTGTAGATCCTTGGTTGTCTCTCATTTGGAACACCAAATTAATGAGTCTTCTTGCTTTCAATTTGCTCCAAAAACTGATTATGTTCATCCTCTCATGAATAATCCATAGAATGTGTATTCTTGAATCACTTTGATTCATCTATCTCCAGTATTGTCACACCTCTTATAGGTTATTATAAGATTAGGTCATTAATTTCGGTTAACTCTACCAATAATTTATTGTTCTGGTATCATATTTTCATAAACCAGGAAGAATGAAGAAGGTGGAGAATATCGTCAGAGAATAAAACACAATGAACAACCCATGGAACAGACCTCAACCGCTATTCATTCCAAACTCGATCCATTCTAGATGAATGATCAATAAAAAACCTCAAAAAATGAACCCGAATAATAATCCTCGAATAATGACCCATTTCACAAAAACGAACGAACCATGGATCAACCTGTTCATCCTTGGGTCCATGTTTGTCCTTGAATTCTGAAATGGGGAAATTAAATTACATGTAACAATGAACTACATGAAAATTAGATCAATCACTGAAGAATATTAGTTTCCACATCATCATCATTGGTGAAATCTGTCTAGAATGACATCTTTTGTTCCTCGATTCACCATTCTTTAACTTTTCCTCAGTGAGAAAAGTTCCCAGCTTTCTCCTTAGAGCCTCTAGGGAATTTCTAATGTAATGAGATTAACATTTTATCCATAAAAAATAAAATATTAAAAAAATCATTGTTGTTTCAAGAAAATGACAGAACAAAATAAATCACAAAATTTATTTTATTTATTAAATGCCCAAAAATTACTTATTAAAGCCGACCCAGGAAGGATGAAGTTAGGACGTGCAATGGGTAAACTCACTACCCTGAACGTAACAATGCACTCAGATTTTTTATATGAGCACCCATTTAGAAGTTATTATACATTTTCCGAAAAATTACATGACCATGCTATTTAATATTTTAATATTATTCAAACATTTATTCCTGGAACAATGGACCTTATAATCACATGTTACCTTACTTCCTAGTCTCATATTAATTCTATATAATATTTAAAAATAATACGTGGGAAAATAATGGAAATTAAACTTCTCATCCATGATTATGTATTATAGAATATGTTCATGTATGTGCCAAACTAATTATGTATAAGTTCAAAAAGATGAACATCCTTGCTAGTAATTGAGTATGGGTATTCACTACACATTTGTATGGTGTGGAAAATCACGATGAAATTTCGACAACATAATGAGTTAATATGATTATTCATAAATTTGGTTGATGAGATTAAAAAGGGTTCTATCATCATTTAGAAATTAAATTGAAAGTATAAGGGATATGTGAAAGAATATCCCAACAATAGGAATTTGAAATATAAGGCATAAGATAATGAAGAAACATGAATGAATATGAGAAAAAAAGACACCTTACCTTCAGAGTGTGATTCCAAATGCTTGAGATGAAATTATAAAGGGATTTTCGGAAACATGGATGTAATCTAGGGAGGGGGGTTTGAGTATGGATGTTATCCAACTAATTTTAGTGAATTGAAATGGGATATTGGGTGTTTTTATAAAGGAAATGTGTGGGGGAATTCGTTATTAATTCTGAAACATAGATTTTCGAATCTAAATAATAAAATAACCAAAACCATAGATCTTACCATGATTTATTCCAAATGGGAGTGTTTTCCATTATTTTATAAGTACATGGGACTAACTAAAAATAATAATACCCTTTCTAATGTGGAAGTGATTCAAACTATTAAATAAATGATTTTAAACGATAAAATATATTAATGGGTTTAGAAGATTCATAAATGATTTATAAAATTATTTAAAAAATATGAAATGAAATTATTTAAAATTGAAAACAAATATTTTGTTGTGGATAAAATTCATAGTATTTATTAACTCATATTGGTGTCATTATTATTTAATAATGCACACTGTATAATTTTTCCGTATTTATTTTCTACCCTAAAATTTGACTCTCTTAGATAATTATGAAAAAGTCATCATTGGATAATCTCAAAATTATGATTCTAAATATAATATCCATTTTATCAAAATTAATTTATAAAATTTCGTATTTTCAATTCTAAAATAATAACCGACCTTTATTGGAAATGATGTGATTTTGACAATAAAAGTTTTTGAACACTTATTAAAATTACATTTCACTTCATAAAAATTATATGATAATTTATATTTGGTAAAAATTATTTAAAAAATTATATTTTATTAAAATATAATTTATTTCTAAAATCCATTAATGCATCCAAATAAGAAACTCAATTAAATTTTAAAAATAATTACAATTATGTTGTATCTAATTTTTATCAAGAAACCATTATTTGATACATTATAAATTAACAGAAAACAATATAATAATTTTTATTTTTGAAATGAAAACATAAATTTTCATACCATTAGGGTAAATGTTTTTCAGTCCTTTTGAAAGTATTATTAGTATTTTTCCCATAATTAACCTATTTTATATTTAATATGGTAATAAATATTTAATGTGCTTATTATACATATTTTAGAAAAAATATAACTACCTTATTAAGGATTATTAATTATGATAAAAATTATATTTTTAATCAAAATCAATTCACCATGATGGAAGAATTTATCTTAATATAAATCCAACAACTATGATGGAGATAATATATTCAAAAAATCTAATTTTATGGAAAATAAGATTACACATTAACTATAGAACTTGAAATATAATTTATATAAACTTAAATTAATAAATATATATAATAAATCTAATAATTTAATTTAAATCTTTTTCATTATATGTTATGTTAGGTAATTGTAATGGAGAAAATTTATTCATTTAAAATAATCATAAAAATGTGTTTTAATCCAAGAAATTAACCAGTTGTAAAATACTCTATAAAGATTATTTAAATGTAATTAATTAAAGTAAATGTAACTAAATAATACTTATCTTACCTTTAAATCAAGTTATAATAATAATTATACTTTTAAATTAAACCATTTATGATAATTATATATAAAACGGTAGTTTTTACTCTTTAGTGAAAAAATATATTTTTGAAAAAAAATATCAATTTTCAACCCATTTAATTATCATATACTAATATTAATAATGTAATTAATATTATTAAATAATTTTTTATAATATCATATAAAATAATTCAAATATTTTTATATAAAAATAAATAAAAACATTTTTCTAAAAAAGTATTTTGAAGACATTACCCAGAATTGATTAATTATTTTCTAAGAATTTATTAATATATTTAAGAAAAATAAATTTCTAAAATTAGTTAATCCTATTCATATCTAAAAATTTAGTTTAATGGATAAAATAGTAATATTTATATAAGCGTTATCTGTTAGGCTTTGATGTTGTATATTGCATGCGCTATCAAACAATGTTTTCTCTTTTAAGAACTCAAGGTGTTACAATACCTATATACTTAATTACGTTCATTTAGATTAAGGATTTCATGTGTCATAAGATATTGAAGAAATTAAATTTATTTAAAAATAAATATATCCTTAAATGTCGAGGTGTTATCTTTTACCACCCTAAAAATGAATTTCCCTAAAAACAAATTGTGTCCCTTTGAGATGAGTAATCGAAGACATCAAAATTTAATCACATACTTAGTTTCCCATATAGCTTTATGTAATTTCTTGTTTCAGAACATGACTTTTAAAAGGTGAGTGGTTGTGTTTTGTTGCACTATATCAACATGATTCAAGATTTCAAACGATTGTTCCTCATAAGGAATATTTGTTTCTAATGGTATGAACTTTGATTTTTTAAAATTTGAAAGATGACATATAAATATTCATGGCTAGGGATAAATTAAACACATCGTGTAATTGAGATAGATTTGATGGAATTTCTAAAAGATAATCTTACTCCCTAAAATTATCAATATTTTCAAAGGAATTGATATACATAGGGCTCATAATTCCCTTATTTCTAAATCTCGCAACCTTTTCCCATAGATAAACTGCTAGGAATAAATTTTAACTAACATCAAACTCCAAATATCACAAAATGACTATCAACATAATTTTTCCATCAACTCTAAGTTTCTATTTTTTTAATATTGAATATATCTGAATTTCTTTTCAATTTACTGATCTAGATCATGTTCTATTAAATATTTGTATCAAAATTAATCACAACATGTCACGGTTATGAACATCCTACCATGGATATCTTCATATGGATTTATCAGAATTATTGAGTGGAATCTATTTTATTTAGAAAACATGACTACATATAGTTTTTATCCCAAAAACCATTGAATTCTAGATAATATTATCCTAATATATCCCCTATAGTTTTAGTGGTATTTTTAAACTAACCATGTACCAGGGGATGAAATGTAGTATTGAGAATCTACATTGAATCCAGTGTCTACTAAAGTCTTCTTCAAAATATCAAGGTAGACCGTAAATCCCGATAAGATATAATATAATGCATTAATTTGTTCAAAATTACCAGTTCCTTAATTTATTTCCTTCAAATATTATCATGAAATAATTATTTCCTAATAAAAATGAAGTGTATAGACTTTATAAGATAATCAATTCAAACTTAGATAATATTATCGACTTTATATGTTTTTTGGATTCTAATGAAATAATTCATTTTAAGGTTTTCCCATTTACATTCTTCTAAGAGAAATGTTTATAACATCCCCTAGAACATATCCCTAAATATGTAAACATGATGATATACCATGAATCGAGATACATACTCTGCAATATCTAGTTTCTTTTTGTCCCACTAAAAATACTATTTTAATTTTCTATACCTCATTTGACATCCATGATGAATAAATAATGATGAACTATAATCTTCATACAACTATACCTTCATCAAAACTAGTATTGATGGGATATGTATATGGTTCAAAAACATTACAATTACTTGACAATAAATGGTATTCTCAAGAAAATTTTGTACCTCCTTTTGCAGTTCTACATAATTCTTCTTTCACAACATTAATATTTACTAGATATATGGTTGAAAACTCATTTTAAAAATGTAATATTTTCCACTTCCTTCAATGTTTAAAAATCCATACTTCAAAAAAAAGAAACCTTTAATATTTTTTATCCTCATCATAGATAATTAGTCACAATCAATTCCACTAAGATCATATACTACCTTGTTTTTCATCACTGGGTGGTATTGTATTGTGTATTTATAATCTTTATTAAAATCCAAAAATATTCTTTAATTAATATTATATAATTTTTATTTTAATATTTACATCAATATTTTTATTATATATATATATTAGGATTCTCTGTAAATATATTGCCTCTATATCATCAACGCAAAAAAAATATGGTAGGTAAATCATAATTATTGGTCGGATAATTTTTATCTTTTATATTAAATTTTTAGGAGGTATATGCTATCACCATATAATTTTTTATGGGTAAATATCTCATTCTCTTGTTTCATTCACCACTATAGATCACAAAACATTCTCCACTATTGGGTATTGTGAGTACATTTTAACTTACTGACCTCCTCTTTCATTCCATGAAATTTCTTCTCACTCATATATGAAAAGTAAAATGGATCCCTTCTATGTTAAGGTATTTATAAGGTTATATAACCACGATAAATTATCAAAAAAATAAATTATAATATCCAAAAAACAATGTAAGATATATTTACCAATAATATTGGTCTATCTATGCCAATGTTTGATAACAGTTGTTTTTTGATTGGTCCACAGTTGCACCCCCGCGTTAGATTTTATGACCAAAAAATGAAACATTATTTATTAAAAATTCAAACATGGTAAATATTTCCTATAACTTATCCATCCTAAAGTTAATCATGTAAATCATGCAATTATCCAAGTTCTCTGCCTTTATCTTTTAATATATAAGAATATAATTTGTAAATACTAGAAGAAACTAATCAAGTTAATCAATACATGCACTATTAATTAAACCCATAAAGATAACATGGAAGTCAAAATGGAATCATTTATAATTAAAAATTACCATACCTAGTAAAAAAGAATGTATTGGGTATTAAAAACATATTAACCCTCAATTCAAGATATCAAAAATAAATATAATTTATAGTAAAGTATTGATCTTCTCATTATTGATCAAAAAAATAATCTAAATGAGGTATATAATATTTATTATTGATAGTGATCTTATTATGTTTCTCATTATAAATGCATGGATGCATATATCTATATTTCATCTAAAAAAATAAAAATTTGGACCCCATGGTGATACACAAGGGCATATGAATCCCATATCAAGATTCTCTAAGTGTTTATTCCTCAATTCTGGTAAATCAATTTGGTTTATTCTATAAATATCTTTGAAATAGGTGTACTATCATGTATGAGTTCTATAAAAAATTGAAAAATCATAATTCATAGGAATGATAGGAAACTTCATTGAAAATACATCAATTTTTTAAAAAATTTAAATATATAAAATGTTGAGTTTCTATCAAACCATCTGAGATAAATAGAATTCGTGGATAGGAATTAAGATAAAAAATATTTATGTATTTACAATTTTAATATACTATTCATCCTTGAACTGATAAATGATCATAAGTTCACATGGAATATGATATGAGACATCTTGTAGATAACCATTGATATGGGGTATATATATATATATATAAATACAATCCATTCTTATAATCACATCAAATTGAACTAAATAGAGAATCCAAATATTTAGAAGAAGAAGTTTCTTATTAATATCAACTAGAGAGGAACTGGATACTTAATATTTGAAAATAATACCCTTAAGTGTTTTCCCCGCTCATTCAAAAAATAATTGTTGAGGATATGAATTAACATTCATTGAGACATTTCCTAATATACATGAACTCATATAAATGACCTCAATACGACACATTAATATTTGAGAAAACATATTACCTGCTCAACATCATCATTTAACCTTTAATCCCATAGTAAAAAAAATTGAATTAGCATCCAATATATTTAATCATAGTATCTAACCGTGAAACACAATTAATAGGATGTCTAAATCATGAATATTTTTTTAAATCAATAGAAATTTTAGTATAACCTAGGTTATCTGTTATCATTAACATACCTTTACAATATTATCCCATACTTAGAGGTGTCCCCAAGGTTGTCACCAATGTTTTCTTACTCCATTTTCCAATTATTAAATAATACCAACTCCAACTCTAACTATAGTGACCCAATATTTTCATATATAAAAATAATGTCATTTAGATGAATATTAAATATATTTCACAAATACATGCCTTAGGATGATAAAGGTTTAGTGTATTTGGACACTCGATACAAAATCAACTTATTTTATGACTGATATTAAACATCTATCATACGGGTATTACCACATAGTACTTTTCATAAAAATACCCTGATTAAACACATTATAATAACTATGGGAAAGTAAATATAAGAATTGGTGATATTATACGCTCTGTAATAGTAAATAAGGGATATATCCATCGATTATCATTTAAAATAATTGGCTATGAATAAGGGTAGGAGATAATAAATATAAACATCGAAGTTCATACCTAATATATCTGGGATCATAAACCATATTCAATGTAAAAAGATTATCATTTCCAAATACATTAATCATAAGGGTGATAAAACATCATAAATCAATCACAACCCATATGTTCATGTAATAATATAATACACCATCGTAGGTATAAAAACCATTTCACATGTCATGGTTAAATACTGAGACCATAAATTAATTATGGATTATGAATCGAATCATATTTTTCATATGAAAATGGACTGAACATCAATAACTACTTCCTATAGTGGATCAATTACATCAACTTTATTCTCATATTGTATCAACCACATCAATTCGTTTCCCATAGTGGATCGAGAACATCGATTTTTTGGCGTCGTTTGAGATATAAAACATTACCCAGTGAACGGAATATATATATATATATATATATATATTTCTAGTCCCACCCATCACATAATGAAAACATTACATATGTGTGAAACATGATCTTGAAAAGGTCATTATAACATAACACATGGAAAGGAAACTAGTTTTACAATATTTTCATAATTTCATTATAGAATAACCCCAGGGAAATAAATGGATTTGTAAACATATCATCATAATAATTATTAACCATACAATGAAAAAATATGTTTTTTTTCATTGAATCATATACCTATTAAAACAAAAGTAACATCAAATTAGGTCATCAAAGATTAAAAATATCATTAAATGATTATTGGAATATTTAATGTGGAAAGTAAATTTAAAATATAAAATAACGTTTTAAAAATGATTCCAAAATAATATGGATCAAATTTTCTTTCAAAATATCATTTTAAATATATAATGGATTCTTATAATCATCGACCATTCATGATAATGTGATATTACTCTAATGATGTGGACAGTAAAACAAAGACTCAATTCATATTTTAAGTAAAAAGTGAAGAGTGACTCTTTTGAAAAATGACTAGAATATTCCTCTTAAACAATTGTGTATGAAATAAAACATAAGTGAAAATTACTTTCATAAAAAAATTTACAAAACCAAAAATTTATTCTTGACTGTTTTTAAAAAAATATGTAATTGGATGAAAATGTTTTTGGAACGAAGGGGTAAATATACCATTTTTTCATAAAAACAACTCATATCATGATTATTTAAAGTGAGGGAAAAGAAGGTAGATATGAACGATAGAGCACTGTCGTGGGCACCCTCAAATGATTAATGTGATTTTGCGGTTCTTAGGTGCAGCAGAGTGGCTGACCAAGGTCGTCTCTCAAAGGAGGAATTGAATTTAACAACTTATTAAAGGTATTATAAAACAAATATAATATAATATAATAAAAACACTACTTTAAAGTATGGGGTTTGGTTATAGTTTATGAATCTAGAAGAAGTTTGCTGGAAGAAGATTGTATTTTTTTTGTTTTCAGTTTTGAAATGAAGTTCGATTAAAATGACACAACAAAAAGATGTTTTTTACACAATATTTAAAAGACGTAATCGATCTAACTCTACCTATTCAACAATTTATTAATAATTATCATTTAAATTAATATTCAATTAATTATGATCCCTTAATTTTTTAAATCTCGAACCCTACGAGAATTAACTTTACCACAAAGATGAAGTAAATTTAACCTTAGGCTAACTTCAGAACATGCAATCACAACACCCTGCTTTGATTGATGTTCTAAGATTAGCTTATGGTCAGTGGTAAATTAAGGCACATAACCACTCTGGAAATGAGGATTAATTGAGTATAGGGATTATATTTTAACTCTTCAAATTGATCCCGTGTGGTTTTGAATTACCGGTTAAGGTTGCGCTCTCACAGTTCACACAATTCCCAACCTCGCGTGTTTTGTGTTAACTATTCAATTGCTTTCTTAGTTTCATTTAAATTAAAAACTCAATTAATAGATCATAATATTTGAATTACAGTATCTCATTTATTCAAAATAAATGAATGAATAAGGATAGAGGTCCATTGATTACTAAAAAGAACTACTCTTCCTTGGGTGGTGTAATCATCGTAGAAGCGTTTTGCATGTGCAAAGGTTTATAATCGGTATAACCCAATAACGCTTCTACTCAAGAATTCCAGACCAAAGAGGAATATTAATTGAAGAAGAAATTTAAACAAAACAGAATAAAATAGAAGAAATAAAAGAAGAAAAAAGAAGTTTATTAAACAAACAAAATCATTACAATGTGAAGGAGAAGAAGAAGGCTTCGATGAGGGGATCCTTGCTTCCAGAGCTACCCCTCTTACAATGGTTGGAAAATTTGGGTGAAACAAATTCTCCCCTTCCTCCAATCACCTAATTCACGTCCCAAACCCTCAAAATGAGAAAAAAAATCCAATTTATAGAGGGTATGGGAGGAGAGGTTACAAGTGGTTTCAAGTGTGAATGTGGAAATTCGGCCAAATATTTTATTCCAACTTTCACCACCCATTAGACCACATAAAAGCATGAATTGGCCGGCCTTCCCGAAGGATAATATGTGAGTATATGGGTCCTCTATCTCCACTAAATATTTAGGCTTAATCCAGGCCTAGATGAAGGATTTATGGCCGAAATACTAATGATTCTCCATTCTGGCGAGTCCAGCCCAACTTTCACTTCATGGCCTATTTTCAACAAACAATGCACTCTTTAGCTCTAGTGTCTTGAATAAAGGTTGTCGATAAGTACGTTAGGAAGACTTTTATAAAATTTCAAATTCAAATAATAAATATAAAAATATTTATCTTCGAAATACTACAGTGAATTATAAAGGGTAAAACTGGAATTTTCATCTAATATTCAAATGAATGATCTAATCCCAAATACTTTCTAATTTAACATATTTAACACAATGTGAGTAAATTATATCATTTATTATCAATAAAATATTCCACAAAATAATGTTATATCAACTCCCCCACACTTACCTTTTTTCACTCCTGGGAAAAACCTCATGTGTAGTAAACATCAATATCAAATCAAAACCAATTTTAAAACACATATCATTGGGATCCATCAATTCCGCACCAAGAATAAAAAGATATCATGCCTCATTAAAAAACTTATTTCAAGTTCTCTATTAATATCATTCAATATATTTCCCCTTCATTTATCCTTCCATGCGCAAAACACTTACCTCGCTTGAATTTTCTCTCATCACTCAAATATCAAAAAAAATTTGCAATGTCTTTCTCATAAAAACTCATACAAGGGTCACCATAGGCTTGATAGATTACTACATCACCACCCAATGTGAGTGAAGGAAATATGTTTATCATGAGGACTTTTCAGGGTTGATCTTTGGCGTTCGGTTGGTAGGATTTAGATGTGAAAAATTCTGAGGCTGAATAAGGAGGGCTTGACTCTTTTTGAAGCAAAATTGCATTAATCTAATTTTAAATTAAATATGGTCTTCTCCTCAATCCCCATAGTATCAATTCAGCTCCATAATCATGAAAAGTCATGAAATTTTTACACCATTCTTCATTTCATCATAAACAATTGTCAATCTTCTCAAACATGATTTTCTTGAATGCTCCAGATAGGCATAGCTTTCCACCTCAATTAGAAGCTCCAGAAAAGGCACAACTTCACTTGTCATGAAAGCTCTAGAAAAGGCACAGATTTCAATATAAATACTTTCTTCAGCAACAAACACATCTCTTAATAATTTAATTTTCCACGAAAAGTATCACAGAATGTGGTAGCACAACACAACATAGCTTCCCCCACACTTAAGCTTAACCAGATTATGCAATTTCACTTCAAGAGTTGGATGAATATAGAAAATTGGCTAGTAATGTGGATAACCTAACAGGATGTGCATGGCTTCTAAGTTCTAAAAAGATTAAATTTTCATGGTAGGCCATTTTAAAAAAGGATTCTTTGAAGTAGGAGCTTTAATACCAAACAAATGCCTCAATCATTTAAACGTAAGTACATCAAACCCTCAAGTTTTGATAGGAATAAATCAAATTATGGTTAAATCAAGCATGGTTTGGTTCTCTCAAGAATTGAGGTGAATGTAATGAATATGAAAATAATGGTTTAGAAGCCTCACAGAAAAGTGATTTCAAATATAAAGATAGTGTGATGTGGCATGAGATTCAAAATTTGGTGTACTTTCCACTAAAATACTAAATATTTGAACTTGAAACAAAGTCATTTTCATCATTCATTTAAGCTTAGTTTCAAAAGTTAAATTGTTTCACTCATTGATATGCATTTCAACATTGTGATGAGAATCATTTCAGCTCAAAAATTTCAAAAACACAATGAAAATTGAAAAAATAAACACACAAAATTTGAAAAAAAAACACACAATTTTTTTGTTTTGTTTTTCATAAAGGAAAACAATAGAAATTACTAAACTAAAAGGTTCCCTCCCCTACACTTAAAATATTGCATTTTCCTCATTGTGAACCCATGAGATGATATATGCACATGAAATGGAGAATTTTTAAATAGGAAAAATAATATAAAAGTGAAAGGGTTAGGAACAGCCTAATGTGATCAAGTGATGATTGGGTCATGCAGTGTGATAAAATCCACTGCATCAGTAGGAAGTCCCTCAATGTATCTCTTCAAACGTTTCCCATTGACTGTAAAGCTCCTTCCAGTTTCTTCTTGTATGGTCTCCACTGCACCATAAGGAAAAACATTAGATATAATATAAGGACCTAACCATCTAGAACACAACTTACCACGCATAAGCTTTAGTCGTGAACTGTAGAGAAGGGATTTCTCTCCAACATGAAAATCCCTTTGTTGGATCATTTTGTCATGAGATGTTTTTGATCTTTCCTTGTAGAGCCATGAGTTCCCATACGATGATAGTGAAATCTCCTCAAGCTCTTCAATTTTCAACTTCCTTTGAATTCCATCCTAGGCCAAATCCATGTTGCATTTCATTATAGCCCAATATGCCCAATGCTCAACTTCCACTGGGAGATGACATTCTTTCCCAAAAACAATCCAAAATGGGGACATACCAATGGGGGTCTTATATGTTGTTCTATAAGCCCACAATGCATCATCCAAAGGCTTTCTCCAATCCTTACTATTTGGATGCACAGTTTTCTCCAATATTTGTTTCAACTCACGATTTGAAACCTCAGCCTGGCCATTTGTTTGGGGGTGGTATGGTGTTGATTTTTGTGTCACCCCATACATTCAAAAGAGGGAAAAAAATTACTATTGAAAAAGTGTGTCCCTTGGTCACTAATGATGGCCTTTGGTACTCCAAACCTACAAAAAATCTGTGCTTTGACAAATCCACAACAACATGAGAATCATCAGTCCTAGTGGCCTTAGCCTCCGCCCATTTACTCACATAATCAACAGAAACCAAAATGTACAAAAATCCAAATGAACTAGGAAAAGGACCCATAAAACCAATTCCCCATACATCAAAAATCTCATAGAATAATATGGGTTGTTGGGGCATCTCATGTCTCTTAGAAATGTTCCCAGTGTGTTGGAAACGAGAGGATGACTTACAAAACACATGGGCATCATTGAATAAGCTAGGACAATATAATCCAGAGTCCAAAACCTTCCTAGCTGTCCGTTTGTGTCCAAAGTGTCCACCACAAGAAAGTGTATGACAGAAATGAAAAAAAGACTCAAACTCGTGATCGGGAACACACCTCCTAATGACTTGGTCACTACACATGTGCCAGAGGTAAGGATTCTCCCACACAAAAAACCTAGACTCACTTTTTAATTTTTGGACTTGATGTTTCTTTAAATTTGCAGGGATTTCAGAGGAAACAATGTAGTTACCTAAATCTGTATACCAAGGATGCGTACCTGAGATGGAATAAAGATGCTCATCAGGGAAAGTGTCCCAAAGTGGTACCTGGTCCAAGGTGTCATCCTCTAGTGTGTGAGTAAGCCTACTCATGTGGTCTGCCACCAAATTTTCTGACCCCTTCTTGCCCTTTATCTCGATGTCAAAATATTGAAGAAGGACCATCCAACGGATAAGTCGTGGCTTTGCATCTGGCTTCTTTAGGAGGTACCTCAAAGCTGCATGGTCAGAAAAAAACAACTACTTTAGAGCCCAATAAGAATGAACGGAATTTATCTAAAGAAAATATGACAGCAAGAAACTCCTTTTCTATGGTAGAGTAGTTTGATTGGGCTGAATCTAATGTCCTTGATGCATAGGCAATCACATGTGAATGTCCTCCCACCCTCTGAGTTAAGACAGCTCCAACCATGGAGTTGGAGACGTCACACATAAGCTCAAAAGGAATATCCCACCGTGGGGGTTGTATGATTGGTGGAGTGGTCAGACACTTCTTTATCTCATCAAAGTAAGTCTTGCAAGAATCATCAAACACAAAATCAGAATCCTTTTGGAGTAATCGTGACATAGGAAGAGCAATCTTACTAAAATCTTTGATGAAGCACCGATAAAATCCTGCATTCCCTAGGAAAGATCTAACATCACGCACACATGAAGGATATGGTACAGATGAAATAATGTCTATCATAGATCTATCAACCTCTATCCCATGTTTTGACACTACATGCCCTATGACAATGCCATGATCTACCATGAAATGACACTTTTCATAGTTCAGGACCAGATTATTCTCAATACAAAGATTCAATACCTTTCCTAAACTCTTTATACATTCATCAAATGAGGATCCATACACTGTAAAATCATCCATAAATACCTCCATGAAGGTCTCAATAAAATCAGAAAAAATACTCACCACGCATCTCTGGAAGGTACCTGGGGCATTGCAAAGTCCAAATGGCATCCTCCGGTAGGCAAATGTGCCAAAGGGACAGGTGAATGTAGTCTTCTCCTGATCCTATGGAGCTATAGGAACCTGAAAATATCTAGAAAATCCATTAAAGAAACAATAGTTCATTTTCCCAGCTAGTCTCTCAAGAATTTGATCAATAAATGGAAGGGGAAATGGTCCTTGCGAGTGGACTGATTTAGTTTCCTATAATCAGTACACACACGCCAACTGTTTTTCACCCACATTGGAACTAACTCATCTTTCTCATTTTTAACAACAGTAACACCACTCTTCTTAGGCAAAACCTGAATAGGACTTACCCAATGAGAATCTAAAATGGGAAATATTATACCTTCCTCGAGCAATTTCTCATCTTCTTTTTTAACAACTTCCAGGAGGGTGGGATTGAGTCTCCTTTGTGGTTGTGTCCCCAGTTTATCCCCATCCTCCAAGAGAAACCTATGCATGAAAATGGAGGGGCTAATACCTGATATTTCAGCCAAGGTCCACCCAATCGCCCTGATGTTCTCCCTCAAAATATTAAAATTCTTTTCTTCATGTTAAAAAGGGATATTGTTAGCAATGATAACAGGTAATCTCTCACCACTCAACAAGTATGAGTATTTCAGATTTGGTGGCAATGGCTTGAGTTCTAATGAAGGAGGGTGTAGTATGGATGGAGACATTGAAGGAGCTGAAATATCTGCACAAAGAGCATCAGTATCAGAATAGACATCATGAAAATCAGAGAATAAAGAATCAAATCCATCAGCATACTCAACAGCCATGTCATAATTAGAGTGAACATGATCAAAATCAGAATATGAATCCACATCAAAATCAAATACAAGAGAGGATTGTGTATCATAAACATGTGTGGAAGTGCTCTTAGACATCAAACTCGAACCAATACTCATAATCTCCCTAAGCATATGACAATCAAATTCTATGTAATTTTTATTTGGTGGTTCAAAATGGGAGATAATAAAAGCAGAATGGTCCTCTGAGGGGTACTTCATGGAATACATAACATTAAATATCACAACATAATCTCCAAACTCCATGGAAAGTGTACCCTCAATGACATTTATGACAGTTTTTATAGTTTTGAGGAAGGGCCTACCTAAGATAATGGGGGCATGAGAACTTACCTGGTCATCCTTCATATTAATCACATAGAAGTCTGCTAGAAAGATCATGTCTCTTACCCAAACAAGTACATCCTCAAGAACTCCCGCTGGATATGCCATAGCTCTATTTCCCAACTGTACCACTACTCTCGTCAATTTTATCTCACCAATACATAGGGAAGAGAATACAGAGTGAGGCATCACATTTATTGAAGCTCCTAAATCACAAAGAGCATCAGAGAATTGAAACTCCCCTATGGTACATGGGGTGGTGAATGTCCCGGGATCCTTGCACTTTGTTGGAATTGCTAGAGTTGGTGTAATGAGGGATGAGACATTCCTTCCAAGGTTGATCCTCTCATTTCCTTTGAGCCCACTTCGATTGGTGCAAAGTTATTTTAAGAATTTCGCATACCTTGGAATTTGCTTAATGGCTTCAAGTAGAGAAATGTTGATCTCCACACGCTTGAATGTATCCAAAACCTCCTTTTTCATTGCTTCTTCAGATATATTCTTGGTTTGAACAACCCTGTTTGGAAAAGGAAGGGGTTTAGGAGGTACATCATCAATCTTTTTCTTACCATTATCTTTCTCCTTGGATTTCTAATCAGTTGGTATGAAATGCGGCTTCTCTGTAGTGGAGATAAATCCCGGTGGAATGGTAGTTCTAGATGTATCATTCATTTTCTTCCCACTTCTCAATGTGATGGCACTAACATTCCCCTTTGGATTTGGAGTGGGTTGTGAAGTTAGATTTCCATAATTCTTACTCACAAGTTCATGGAGGACGGTGGCAATCTGGCTCTTTTGAGTCTTCAACTCTCTGAGCTCCGAACCTTGACTCTTCAGCTCATTCTGTTGATTAAGAACAATTTTTTTCAAAAGATCATCAGTGTTAGAGTCTAACTTCTGTTGAAGATTCCCTTGTTGCTGACTTGTTCATGTTTGAGCTTCAAATATTTTTTGGGGTTTTTGGAAACCCTGTTGGTAAGGTGGAGGCTGCTAGAAGTTTTGTTGAAAGCGTGGACTTTATTGTTGTCTAGAGCCATACCTCATGTCTGATTGATCCTTACACCCTTGGTTGTATGTTAGAGAAAATGAATTAAACGTATTTTGGGGATATGGTTGTTGTTGCTGCTGAAATGGTCTCCCTAGGAATACTGCTACACAATCCTCTGTCTCTTGTAGTTGTGGGAAACAGTCAGTTGGATGGCTTGTCTCAGTGCAAATGCCACAAGGCCTTGAAGGAGTGGGTTGGGATGTCTTTTTAGCCAAAGAAATCTGCGTCCCCATAGTGTTCAATTCTTCCAACTTTGTATCAATCAAATTACTTTCAAGAGAAGAAGGACTTACCTGATGTACTCCCCAGACAAGTGGTGTACCTCGATCACCAAATTGTTGGGAGTTTTGTGCTATCTTGTCGATCAATGCACGTCCGGCTACTGGTGTCTTGTCCACCCATGCCCCTCCTGCTGTAGCATCCACTATGCTCCTCTCCAAGGGTTTGAGTCTTTTAAAGAAGTATTGGATGAGTAATTTATCACTGATTTGGTGATGTGGGAAGCTTGCACACAACTTCTTGAATCGCTCCCAGTACTCATACATTGACTCTCCTTGGGCTTGCTTGATCCCCGATATATCCTTTCTAATGGATGTGGTCTTTGATGCTGGAAAAAATCTTTGCAATAAAATACATTTCAAATCATTCCAATATGTTACATCTTCAGGTTGCATATAATACATCCAATCTTTTGCAGCTCCATCAACTGAGAATGGGAATGATCTTAATTTAATTTGATCTTCAGAAACATTTCTGGGTTTTAAAGTTTAGCAAACCACATTAAATTCCTTAAGGTGTTTGTTGGGATCCTCATCAGATAATCCTTGAAATGTTGTAAGATGGTGAATTAATCCATATTTCAATTCAAAGTCCTATTCGAAATTTGGGAATGCAATACAATTTGGTTGATAGTTAATATCTGGTGCAGCCAATTCTCGAATGGTTCTATTAAGTTCATTTACATTATTTCCATACATTGTTTCCTCTTTTATGTTTGAATTTTAATTTCTTCCAATTTCAATGTTTCCAGAAAAGAGGAATTCACCAACTGGTTGAATATTGAAACTTCTCGTAGATTGAGAATGTCTGATTCATTCCCTAAGGCTGCGTTCAATCTAATGGTCAAGATCTAAGAGATCTTCGGGATTAGTTCACATCATAAATCAAATAAAAATTAAAAGAAAGAAGGTGGACCATAGTAAAATAAAAATGAGAAGTTTGAGTTGATGGTCCAAAAAAATAAGAGGATGAAAAAAAAATGAAAACTTGGGAAAGGGAAAGATGAAAGAAAGAGGTGAAGAAAATAATAAAATGAAAAATACAAGAAATACCTCCAAATGGTTGAATAAATTTATTGCCTCCCTGGAAACGGCACGTATTTGATAGAGCGTTGTCGTGGGCACCCTCAAATGATTAATGTGATTTTGGGTTTCTTAGGTGCAGCAGAGTGGCTGACCAAGGTCGTATCTCAAAGGAGGAAGTGAATTTAACAACTTATTAAAGGTATTATAAAACAAATAAAATAGAATATATTAAAAACACTAATTGAAAGGATGGGGTTTGGTTATAGTTTATGAATCTATAAGAATTTTGCTGGAAGAAGATTGTATTTTTGTTGTTTTTAGTTGTGAAATGAAGTTCGATTAAAATGACACAACAAAAACATGTTTTTTAGGCAATATTTAAAAGAAGTAATCGATATAACTCTACCTATTCAATAATTTATTAATCATTATAATTTAAATTAATATTCACTTAATTATTATCCCTTAATTTGTTAAATACCGAACCCTACGAGAATTAACTTTACCACGAAGATGAAGTGAATTTAACATTAGGCTAACTTCGGAACATGCAATCGCAACACCCTGCTTTGATTGATGTTCTAAGATTAGCATATGGTCAGTGGTAAATTAAGGCACATAACCACTCTGGATATGAGGATTAATTGAGTTTAGTGATTATATTTTAACTCTAAAAATTGATCCCGTGTGGTTTGGAATTACCAGTTTAAGTTGCGCTCTCACAGTTCACACAATTCCCGACCTCGCGTGTTTTGTGTTAACTATTAAATTTATTTCTTAGTTTCATTTAAATTAAAAACTCAATTAATAGATCATAATATTTATATTACATTATCTCATTGATTCAAAATAAATTACTTAAAAAGGATAGGAGTCGATTGATTACTAAAATGAACTACTCTTCCATGGGTGGCGTAATCATCGTAGAAGCGTTTTGCATGTGCAAAGGTTTATAATGGGTATAACACAATAACGCTTCTACTCAAGAATTCCAGCCCAAAGAGGAAGATTTAGAGAATAAGAAATTTAAACAAAACAGAAGAAAGAGATGAAATAAAATAACAAAGATGTTTATTACACAAAAAAATCATTACAACCTGAAAGAGAAGAAGAAGGCTTCGATGAGGGGATCCTTACTTCAAGAGCTACCCCTCTTACAGTGGTTGGAGAATTTGGGTGAAAAAAATTATCCTCTACCACCAATCTCCTAATTCACGTCCCAACCCCTCCAAATGAGAAAAAACTCTAATTTATAGAGGGGAGGGGAGGGGAGGTTACAAGTGGTTTCTAGTGTGAATGTGGAAATTAGGCCAAATATTTTATTCCCAATTTCACCGCCCATTTAACCACCAAAACACGTGAATTGGCCAGACTTACAGAAGGATAATATGTGAGGATATGGGTCCTCTATCTCCTCTAAAACTTGGGGCTTAATCCAGCCCTAGATGAGGGATTTATGGCCGAAATACAGAAGCTTCTCTATTTTGGAGAGTCCAGCCCAACTTTCACTTCATTTCCAATTTTCAACAACGAAATGCACTCTTTAGCTCTAGTGTCCTGAATAAAAGTGGTAGATAATTAAGTTAGGAACAGGGTTAAAAAAGTTCAAATTCAAATAATAAATATAAAAATATTTATCTTATAAATATTAAATTGAATTATAAAGGGTCAAACTAGAATTTTCATCAAATATACAAATTAATGATCTAATCCCAAATACTTTGTAATTAAACATATTTAACACAATGTGAGGAAATTATATCATTTATTATCATTAAAATATTCAACAAAATAATGTTTTATCAATGAGATACATATGAATGTATATAGGAGAATAAAAAATAAATGTATTTATCAAGTGAGGATCTTATAATTTCCTAAATGTAAATTCAAGAAAAGGAAACCTTGAATTAAAGATGAATCCAAAATAAATCTCTTACCTCACGTGTCATATTTCTTCACACACATTAAATACACATGTATAATTAAAATAGATTTATTTTAAATTTCATAAAAATTATACAAATATATATATCATACTATCTATGATTTTTCTATGATATATTATTACTCATTTATAATTGTTTTATTAAAATCGTTATAATGGGTGATAACTACTTCATCGTTCATGCATGATTCAACTCGAATATCTGAATATATATAATTATATCATAGTTATACAATAAACTGAATTTTTATAATTATATAATAATATTATATATTTATAATATATATTTATATTCATCAATAAATGGTAGATATAGAAAAATGAATATATAAAATCATGGATATGGAAGAACATATACAAGAAAAAATGTGGTTTCTATTTTTCGAATGATGGAATTAAATAATGTTAAATAATAATTATTTTTTATATCTTTATTATTTTATCATTTATATAATAAATTTTCATTAAATATTTCATTATTACCATATATGATAAAATAAAATGAATAATGAATTGCATCTCTTCATGGAGGTGATAGTCCACATGTACGCACGAGTGGCATTATCATTTTACAATGGATTGAAACCTAAGATGTTAGATAAGATATTATATTTATAGATGCCAAATTATTTCAAAAATATTATATATATATATATATATATATAACTTTTTAATCCATTATTATAAAAATATATGAATGATGGTGATGAAAAATAAATAAAGCCACTATGTGGAGATGGTAAACCATATGTACGCACAAGCAATGATTACATTTTCCATAGGACGGAAATGAGGTTGAAAATGGTTATACCATAATTATAAAATCATAGTATATTTTTTTAATAGATTAATTATTTTATAATGGATACTATATACATAAAGGTGGTATAAGATGAAATAAAACTGAAATCACTTAGTTAACAGTTATACCCTTTCATTGAGAAACCTTGTTTTGGTTAAACATTAATGCGTGAAGGGATAATCATTTAATAAGAAAACAAGATCGAGGTAGATAGTAAGGAATCTATGATGACATTAAGTGAGGTATTGGATGATCTAGAAGGATCAATATATTTTATAGAAAAATGAGGAGGGGAGTCATTCTACATGGAAGGGAAATAGCACATTAAGAGTTCCAGAAAATATTAAAATTTAATGAGTCCATTATCATGTAAAATTATTCCAAATGGATATATATTTTAAGAATGGAAATATTTAAAAAAAAATTGGGGTAATTTTATATAGTATCCTTATGTTTATCCCCATGGTTAACCAATTTTAATATTAACCATGGTAAGGGTGTTTTAAATATAAAAGGGTTATAATTTTACTTATATGGTTATAATTGACATGTAAATGGAAAAGGAATGTAAATTTAGACCCATTATTATCTTATTGGTCCTCTTTCAGATTTTTTTAATTTTTATATAATTTATTCAAATATTACCATTATAAAATTATCTAAAATTCATTTTAAGAACAAGTCACAAAAATCAAACGTGAAGAGAATAAATTTTCTGTAATTTTAAATTAAACCATTAAAAATTTATAATATATTATACAAATATATAAATTTTATGGATCATAGTTATTCATCTAAATTGTTTTTCATTTATATGTTTATTATTAGTTATTCTCTGTTATATTAATTTAATAAATACTATGACAGTTTTTCATAAGCGTTTAAGTTAATTATTTAATAAATAAAAATTAATAATAAAATATTATTAATAAAAATTTATATATCATTAATGTGAACATTTAAAATTGAAATTTTCCACATTTTATCCTTACGTATTTATTTTAGAGATGTTACTATTGTTTTTAACATAATTTAAATGTCATAATCAATGTAACAATGGAACAAAGTATCCATATATTATAGAAATGGATAGAAATGTACAAAATCAACCAATGTAATTTGATAAATGAAAGTGTAATATGAATATTAAAAACTTATCCCAAAATTTTAACTCCATTATATTTGTTTTATCCAGACTAAAGTTATAAAAATTTTATATGTTTTCTATTCATGTTGAAAAAATATAAAAGAAACATATTTGAAAATTTTGAACCTCCTAATTCATAATATGAAGTCCATGATTAAAGAATAAATATTATAATATGGCATTAATTCTATTTCAAATAAATATGAAAATTTTAATAAAACACGTTTTTTATAGAAATAAATTTAAGTATAAAAACATATATATATTATCTCATTCCTAGAAAAAAAGGATGATTATTAAAACATAATATTTAGAATATAATATATAAATATAATTAAAAGTATTCAATAATAGTGTTCATTTTATTTATTAAGATAAAACACATTACACACATAAAAATAGTTTTTTATAAAAACATATATTTCCTTTAAAATTATCATTAGTTTTATTTATAATGAATTGATAACCAATGAATTCATTTTATACTTATAAAAAAAATAATACAAAAAAATAATTATTTTTTCCATACCTGCTAGTCCATCATATAAGATATAATTTTATATGTCATTACAATTCATTTTTACTCATTGATTCTTGTATTAAATGTTATCAAAGAAATTGAATTTATTTAAAGATAAATGTATATTAAAATGTCTGGTATTTGAATTACTTTTTGGAAGGAAGGAATAATTAAAGTGAAAATTATACTATGAAATATTTAATTAACAAATAGTTTAAATTATAATTAAAACAAATGATAGGGATTCATCATCCATATCCATTTCCAAAATGTAAATGAGAGAATATATCCATTTATTTAGGGGTGTAATTACCAAAAAAATCTATATGTAATAATTTAATTTGGGTTATTATTTTTAATCTGACTAAAAATACTCATTTTTATCTTGTTTGAGATAATATGCCCTTAGATATACCTTCTTGATTTTTATTAAAATGATAGTTAAATTTTGTGGAGTTTCTCTCTCTATTTTATTTGATCGTGATACAAGATACACGTCTATTTTTGGAATGTATTTTAGAAGACATTGGTTATTAAGATATGTTTGGATGCATCTTTTTAGCCTCAATCTAATAAAAAATAATAGTAAAAAATGATGACATGCTCTGGGAAGTCTCAATCTATTATCATAGTGTCTAGAATTAACACCTATCATTGATAGAATTTTCTATATTAAAAATTTTCATTCAAATATTAAAATATTAAATTTTGAGGAATTTTATAAAAAATGATGTTTGACTAGAAAATATTTCAGATGATGTTAGTGATAGTACATTTTTAGGATAAGCCTAGGGTGACTTAGGTGAAGAACCACATACATTTTTTGGGATGTGAACATGGTGTCTCATTCAAAAATAAAGGGAAAAATTATGGTATGATAATGGAATTCATTATTTTATGAGCCTAGGATTCCTTAGGTGTCTATCCTATGATTCCCTTCTAAATATTTTAATGAAGAAGATAAAACAGTCTCTCTTCCTAGTGCTAAACTATAAAAAAATAGTTTTTACCTTAAGTCTTGAGCATAATATTCCCTAATGTAATGAAACATGGAAGATAAAAAAAGCATTGTCTATTGATGCTAAAAATTCCTAGTTATGGGAGACTTCATGGAATGAACTTATGTTTTGAGGGGAAAATATGATGGAAAGAGATAAAATTCCTCCCAAAGGTGTTGTATTCTTGATGTTTTAATCCATCACGAAAGACAAGGGCATCTTGAAGGTCCCCAGGGAATCATGAAAGCTTATATCATGTGATAAATACAAACTTCATGTAACACATATTTTTTAATAAAGGTCACCAACCATCCTAAATGTTCATATTATGCATTGATATAATGTTTCCAAAAATTTATTTGTACATATCCATGTTTCTCTTAACAACCCCTCTTCACTAAATATTTAAGTGTTATGTAACCCTTTATTATCAACTAGAATATCTCTATTTTGGAAACATTATCCATCATTATACAAATAGGTTATTAATATATATAGTTATCCATCATTCACGAAAAAACCACCTCAAGTACATAATACTCTATGAAATTGGTAGATATGACTTTAGAGAATGTTCTGAATATTTTTGTTAGTGGAAAACCCCTCATGACTTTTTTGTGTACTCAGGAGGTAGTTATCATTTTTGAATCCTTCCCCATTGGAATCAATACTACATCTCAAGGAACAAAATCTATGCATTATAATTTGCTTAACTTTATGATCCCCTGATGTTTACGAGGTCCTTGGCCTACATGAAACCATAAGCCCTTATGAAACCCACCATATAAGACCCTATATAATGCCTCCTCTTAGCATACACACCTTCTTGAATGGTCAATTCCCAACAACCATGTACCCATCCAAACCTAGTTTACTTATTCCTAAATTATCTTTATAATCGATATCATAAAAACTAATGTATGGTCTTTTTCACCAATCCAAGCCTATATAATTGTACCACTACTTGTTCCTAAGTATAGGTACCCCAATATCAGGTCCCCCATGTGCCACCTCACTCTAGAAGTGTTTACTCCTAGTGAAGTCTATATAAATATCATAATAGACACCTAAGACCCAAGGGTAGAATCATTAAATGAATAAATTAACCTTTCAATATTATCAGGATTAGTTCTAGATCCCTCTATCCTAATTAGAAATTGTATCTATAAGTTTAAACACCACCAATCTTGAGCTTCATGGTAGTAATCTACATAACCTAATATCCTAGTCTTACAATGTAAAACTACATGACAACATCCAAATTACATGTTGTTATGCTGTATCACTACCCTATGTAATGAACTTATGATACCATGTATATAAATAAAATGGGATGACACCTAACTTCATATGAATACCATTCGAATAATCCCCTCACTACTCGTTACTGATGATCCTTACATGAAAAATTTTACATACCACATTATGTTAAACTATATGGATATATCCTTTCACTCACACCTAAAATATGCACTAACACATTGTGGGGTTTTATCCTTATCTTCTATTAATGTACGTATGCTACCTCCAAAGGTTTCTATCTAAACATACATGGTCCACCTCCTCATTTTTAAATCCTAATAATTTGACTTCACTATTAGATATTTACTTCTTCACCCTAAAATGAGGAATAACTAATGTGTGATCATCTACCCCTAGGGATACACTCACCCTCAACACTCTAACATAGTTTCTCCTTGTGACACTTACCTATAACCATCCCAATATGAAAAATGTGTACATGGAAAATGTCCCCACAAGACATTAAAATAATAATTGTATCACAAAAATACATTAGACATTGGACCACATCCCCACAGGTCTTTAAACTAATGACCCATATAAAATATATTAGAATTTCTACCTCATGAGAAGAACATGAGATTCCTGAAGCAACATGCATTGGATGCCTTATGAAAATGGGGTGAGTTACCCCATTATGGAAATTCAATGCACTGGGTTCTACACCTGAGATGTATCGTAAATGATATTCACTCAATTTTAAAGGAAGATGGCCTTATAAGTTCCCAACACACCCAAGGTCCACAATTTTTAAAATGTGTCTAACATTACCATCAACATTGACCATAGGTTTCTACCCAGTCATGATATAAGTGGAATAATTTGTTATGAACCATCCAAGATAATCAAGTATATTTATACCTAAACTAACTCTACCCTATCCTGGAAGTAATCCCCTATCACAATGGGTTGGAAACTAGAACTTGGTATTCATGTTAATGGGAACAATTTTACCATAAGTATGATTGAAAAAACATAGATAAATAAATATAATGTTGGTATTCTAAATAATATATATAGAGAAATAAATATCAATACATTTATATAACAAAAAATATATCATCTAAAAAATGTTAGATCATCACCAATACAGGATATTAGAATACCTATGCAACAGGTGGACCATTGCTACACTAGTAACCACCATCTCTCTAGCTCCCATGATTTAGCACACCATCCATCTGAAGTGGTGATCTCCCTTTTCCGAGACATTGAATAACATACAATATAAACTCCTAAAGTGAAAATGTATTTTGTTAGCTAAACAACTAGGTTGGGACTCACAAAGTGGTTCATAACCAATTCCATAACAATCAAACCATTTATTTTTAAAATTTAAATAAAACACATCACAAAAGGCCATTTATGCATTTTAAATCAAACCATGATTCATAGTCATTTATAGCATGTTGAGGATGATTCAGGTGAATATTAACTTAGTCTTTTCTCTATGGATATCTTGGATTATACCTTAGGGAATGGCCCCCATAGCCCAAGAATGTAGAAGGGAAAAAAGATAAACGTGACGCCAGTAAATACATCGTGGCAGAGGGGAAAAATCCAAGGGGTGAAAGGACAACTCTCATTTTCTGAAACCAATGAAAACCAGGTCGCCCAAGAGAGGTGTAAGTAAGGTGACCAAAGGCCCAATCGGTAGGTAAAGTGGCATCTCAAGCAGAGACGAAGGAGTGATGGAAGGAGAGGTCAAGGAGTGACTGAAACTCATTATTCACTCCAATGGAGAAATGGATGGAACAACGGTTTGTCTAAATGCCTCAAACGAGGACATTGATAGAATTTATAAAAGAAAGATGCATGTGATATGCATGGAAGAGCTACAAGAGTGGATTTAAAAGCATTACTGGATCGTTTCCTGGGGTTTCAGTAGAGGCATAATTTCTTTGGAGGAATTCATTCAAACTATGGACAAAATGATGTCTTGCCTCATGGACTTAATCGGGGAGGATCCAAGTACTCAGGTTGGTACCTTGCAATGGGAATTATATAGGGTTTCTCACTCAAATCATCTAAGCCTTGTGTTTCCAAAATTTGTGAGTTCTTTTAGCTCTTAGTGATGTGTCTTGTGAACTTCGGTTTTCCACTTCCCATTAAAGTGGTTTTAATAAAAAATTATGTTTGGATGGATTCATAGTCATGTATATGGAAGATATATAAGTATCTAAAAATAATATATATTATATAAAAATTTTATAAAAAAATAGGCATGAATAAATTGGTTTGATAAATAATTTAATCTATAATAAATGAAAACAAAATAAAAGAACCATAGTCAAATGATCTGAGTTATTTAACTTGGAGGCTCTCAGATCCTCACACTATTCAATCATAAATTATGGATGAAGTATTTATGGAAAATTCCCAAATGATTAGTCCACTATGATTAATTAATCAACATCTCATTGGGGACAATATTGAGTAACTATTTTAACTAGAGTTATAATGCACAATCTATTTTAATGGAGTAAGAGTATTAACATTATTTTCCATGTCATCCACTAACTAGTTAGGATAACATCTGGTTTAATCTATTAATCACATTTTAAAAATTATATCATTTTAATTAAATTCACTATTTAAATGCCTAATTTTAGGTTCAAACAATCCATTTCCATTTCAAATCCCAATAATAGGTTTTTATCTATTTGATTCCATTCAAATCATATTTTATTAAAATATAATCATTCTCAAGAAACCACATAAAATCATTTTATCAAATCATTTCTCATTTCTTCAATTAATTTTATCAGAATCTACCCAAAAATAAAAATACCAATGAAATTGGTGTTTTAGTAACTTTCCATTTCATTTTAAATATAAAACCACATAATATTAAGTAATGGTTTTATTAATCATTTAAAGAGGAATTTAAAAACAATCATGAAAATTTAGGGTTTTAATAGTTGGTAAAATGTTTATTGAACCACCTTCATTTAATAACAAAATCAATTGGCCAATCAAAAAAATATGGATAGGGAAGAGATAACTGAAGGAGAAAAAGATCAAAGAAGAATCCATAGAGTTACAATCTATAAATTCAAGGTTAAAATCCATTAATAACATGTGGATTCATCACTTTTAAAGGAAGAAAAAATATAGGATAGATGAATTCCAAATCAAGAAAAAATCCCTTACCAGAGAGAGCCCAGATGCATCCTATGATGTTTTGATCTATAAATAAGAGAGGTTAGAGGAAACAAATCACCTATTTATATTCTCTAAAATCCAAGGAATCTAATTTGTGTCAAATTGGGGAGATTATGAGTCATAATCTGGACGGGGGGTTAAAAACATAAATAACACTTTTGGGGGATCCAAAACTCATTCTCATAGTTTCCTAGTTGGGCCACACGATTAGTTAAAATAGTTCACCAAACGAGGTTCCCTTACTAGTATTCTAGAAACAGTGATCATTTTGGTATCACCGTTACTCTAAATTTTCATCTAACCATGTAAACACCCCATTTTACAAGGGTGCATGGGTTATAGGGGGAGGCCACATAGTTTGTATTAACTTTGTGCCAACCATGAACAAAACTCTAGAAAAATCAACAATGTGCATGTTTTATATGGCCAAATTGCCTTGTTTTCTTGAAAAACACAAAAAATATGTATAACCCAAAATCTTATAAATTTTAACAATTATTTCAGATAAATTACATGAAAAATGATAAAAAATGATGATCAAAACATGGGTCAAATGTACCTAAACATATGAAATGGGATGTTATAACCCTCCAAATTAATATTTCCCCCATAAATCCTTCTAACGAAACTCCATATCAAAGAGATAGGGACACTTATTACTCATCAGTGCCACATGCTCCCAGGACTCATGCGAATCGAAACCATGTTTCCATAACACTCGAATTGATTGAATGGAATTTGCATTCAGAGCCTTCATCTCAAATCATCAATCTAAACTATCCAATCTGACATGGATAAATCAAATTCAATATCATTTTCAATCAATCTCAAAACATAATATTGGTTAGTGAGATACTTTTGAAGTGGTGACATTTCTAACATATAGAATATTATCATCAACTGAGGAAGAAACACAAAGTGATATGATACCTTTCTAATCAGATCAACAACATCAAATAGTTCCCCATAACTCAGTGTATGATCTCCCTACTTTCAAAACTACTAGTGAACCAACCAGAGTAAAAAATAAGAAATACTAGGTCACCAATCGATATCTCTTATAGGAGTCTAGGACTATAAACCAAATATTTATAATGTATATTTTTCATCATATTTATTTTATTTATCAAATGGATTATTTTGTTATCTCTTGGACCAAACAACATCCACCATAGAAATTTTCACTTAAATTTAAAAAACGGAATAAAGATTTTCATGTGAGGCCATACAAGGACCCAAACAGTGACACAAAGATGGAAGAATGGTAAATATTATTGTAAAAGAATTAATCGGCCCAATTTGGCTATCCCAAGATCTTCTAAAATCAAAAAAAGACTCTTGAATCATGCCTTCATGAATCAATATTAAAAATTATGTCTATCTATCATTATATCAATGATATTTCATCCCAAAAACCACATGATCTCCCCTTTCCTAATGGGGACCTATTTAAAAAAGTTAAGTGAAAAGGGGACTGCAATAAAAAAATATAATAAGTGGAACTCATGGAAATCTAAAAAACTCATATCCATAAAGGCTTTTAATCCCTCATAATTAGTTTTATCTTTATTGGTAATAAAGTGGTCAGATTTTTTTAGATGATCTACCACTACCTTATCACATTCTTCCTACGAGGGGTACACAAAAACCCCACCACAAAGTCCATAAATATATCATTCCTACTCTAAGTTAGCATTAGATGTGCCTGAAGCAAACCTAATTTTTTATCAGTTTTTAGATTTGACATATTGAAAATTACAACAATGAGAAACCAAATTATCAATATATTGTCTCATAACTCACCACTATAATTTGCGTTCCATTTACCACCCATTTGTAATTATGAAAATACCTCATCATGGGAATTCACATGGGAAAAGTTAAAACATACAGATTTCTAAAACATAAGATAAACTCTATAGAAGAAAACCAATCACTGGTGATCTCCCCACCATATTAAGATTCCCTAATTCAAAAAAAAATCCACAATATGTTTCATCCCATGAAAAATAAACTCAATAAGAGATGATTTAAACTGTATTATGTTTTGAATAATCTCATCATCATCCTTATGAACTCTGAAGTTCATATGAGAAATGATATCCATAAAATTAAACACTTTTAAAGACTATTTCTAGGATTGGGTTAGAAATTTTATGCTCTAGGAATAAATAATGACATTACAAATTCCATGGGTTTAGAAAATATCAATGTCAAAAGACTGCAGGTAATCAACCCAACACCTCTATTGGAGATTCAAATAGTTTTGTAAGAAGATATAATTCATAATTTTTTAATCAAAATAGAAATTGAAAAATTTATATAAAAGATAATTACATCAAATCTTGAGATCATATATCAAAAATATGATTTCAAGATCATGATTTGGATAATTATTCTCAGGTGTCATATTTCACTACGATCTATAGGCTACTATGTAGAAACCATTCATGAAAAAACATCATAAATTCAAAGCTAAATAATCACAAAAGACCACAAATCCATGCTTAGGCTCTATAGGGGTTAGCCCTATTTAAGAAGTTATAATGTTCATTGAATCATAAAAATAATTAAAAAAATCACATCCACTAATAAAATTAATCCATTCTATGTGATATTATTCATCATAGAGTCCAACATTGAGAAATCCATGAAAAATAAATGGTAATACCACACCAAGACTAAATGTATTGAATACAGAAAACATTTCATGGTTGATTACACATATTAACAGACCTTAACTTCTAAGTATCAACTAATGATACCATTTTTCAAGAACATGTGTCCCAAAAACATCAGTTCCTGAATAGAAAAACATCATTTTGAAATCTTTGAATAAAGTCAATGTTCTCTCAAAATTTTCAAAACTGGTCACAAATGACACGCATAGTCTTCCTCTGTCTTAGTGTATACTGAGATTTCATCCAAAATGACTTTCATGATTAAAGTGTCATACTCATGTAATATTATGCTCCTCAACGCTATAAAAATTATTAGATAATTGGATAGAAAAAATGTTAAAAAAAGAATCCATAATGGATATACCTTCTTCAATATAATGTATTCAGGATGTTAGATTCTTTAACTGTCATCTTGTGATAAGTGGTTTAAAGTTCAATATTGGATAACAACATTTCCACTTTTGACTAATCAAACAAATCATCTATATGAGGAAGCATATACTTGTTCTTTACCAATACTATGTTGAGGTTGTTGTAAACAATATAAAGACAATTTATCCTATTGGATTCCATTTCAAAAAAGAACATGCACAACCCTAGTTGAAATATTCAATTTTATTAAAACAATAAACAAAAAAATACAACTAGGGATTTGACTCATTCTATTTATTTGGTTCTATATAGTTAGAAAGAATAGAGATTGCATTTGTACCCCCTACTAAGCCAATAGACAACTCTGATGCCTTTATCAATGGAAATGCTTGAAAATAAGATGGAAACACTTTAAAAATGTGAAGATTACTCATGGAACATCTATTCTCAATTATTCTCACTGCAAATATAATAAAAACATCGATAAACCTCCACCCAACTCCAAAAGAGGAGTATTGGATTTACTCGATCTTGGGTATCATTCTCCTTATAAAATTAGGAACATGCCATTATGGGTTGTAAATTAGACACAACATAAATAATATTCAATTTTGGCTTCATGGGAGACTATCAAATACATATCAAGAATGTAATTTATAGGATTCATTGTGAAAAATAGAAAATATAACGTGAGATTAATCTCTAATAGTGAGAAGACAGAAGAATGGCACCAACGACCCAAGTCTATCTCTAATTTGATGGGTGTAGCAATATCATTCACATAATAATAAGCCACATAGGAAGGTTTATACAATTAAAAACATTATTCTAAATAAATGAAATAGATGAACTTGTTTCAAATAATTCATCGAACAAATATAAAGATATCATGATGGTTCCTATTACTATCATCGGATGTGAACGAGTATCCTCATGCAATACATTAATTATGTGAAGAAGATTTATTCTAGATGCTTCTGGATAGAACTTATATGTTCTTGAATCCTATGATTATAATGTTATAACATTAGGTTCTTATGATCTCAAACCACTCTGAGGGGAAAAAATTTCTTGACATGAATTCATTAAAAGGCCTGAATGACATGACATTTCAAAAAAAATTGGAGCCTTGGTGAAAACCCACATCAAATACCTAACCTTATCACACTGGAAGTAAGTTAGAGGGCCTATATTAGGAACCATATAAGTTATGTTTTATGTATTCTATCATGATCAACCATGAGTATCATATTTCATTATATTTACCTTAGTTTAACTCACAAAACTACCATTTGGATTAAGAGGAACTCATGCCCCCCTGACATACCAGCCAGTTCAAGCTCATCTATCAACACCTTATTCTACACGTCAATATTGGAAGTGGGAATAAAAATGAAATAATAGGATCGTATTTCTAATTGAAGACCCATATGAAATCTTCTTTACATTAGTTTCTAATTCAAATATACCTTAGTAGAAATCTAAAAAATTTCACCGAAGATGTTCATATACTGATTCATAGGCCTATCACTTTGATTAAGGATAAATAAATCCATAGAATGTACCAAAACAATCCACTCTAGATAGATCTATTCAGTTAAATGATCTCTAAAACCATTCCACTCTAG
Source organism: Viscum album (assembly GCA_963277665.1). NCBI lineage: Eukaryota > Viridiplantae > Streptophyta > Magnoliopsida > Santalales > Viscaceae > Viscum > Viscum album. Next base: position 414,044,446 of record OY728130.1, read on the forward strand.
AAACTCAAGTTTATATTTCAAGAAAATTAAATCCCACCATCTCTTACTAGGCCCCAAAATATTAATGGTAGTACACATCACCATTATAATTTTTGATATTTTCAGGTACTCAAAAATAAGCTCAATATTTATTAACCAATCATATTTCCGTTGAGGATTGTTTTATACTTATAAATATTGATGTTTCTAGGGAATAAAATCTTTGGTATAATCTTCACAGTCATCCCTTCAAGAATCTACATATACATCATAAATTTGATTGGATGCATGTATCTATCCCAGATCTCGGACAAAATTCCCCGCAATCCCAATGATCTTTATATAAACTGGAGTGTTTCCTTTCCAAGGATCATTAAAATCTCCATTATGATGAATATTCTAATTACTTCTCATGGGAATGATACTACAAAACATCAACATAATACATTGAAACATTATCTATGATAGCCAGATCATCAGTTCAATGAAGAGATATTGTAATATAAATTTTATAAAATTGAATTCAAATTTTGTAGGAATTAAAAATACTCTGATAATATTGTTAAAAGATTATATCTATATTAATTTAATCCCTGGACCTGATTTTTTCTAACAACCTTGGCTACATAAGGGTCATTATGGTGTGTTCTTTATAGGAAATTTTTCAAAACTACTCCTTGAGTCATTAAAATCCCATATCACGTCTACTAGGACATCCCAAAATTGGGTGTCATCTCCAGGGACTGATGCACAACATACCATGATATCACATTGTCACAAACAATCCAAGACACATAGGTACACAACCAACTCTGGAATAGCTTAATGTGAAATCACGATAATAATGGTTTGTTATAAAGGACAACTGATTTATAAAAAACTAAAGGGTATGTTTTTTCTATAAGTATGGAAAAATAATGGAAGATAAATCAATACACAACTAGTATTATAAAAACTCATAAAGGAGACATTAACATCAAATATAGATATTGCAGAGAATATATTATCCAATAAATCTCACATCATCATTAATATAATGTTTCATAATCCAAGGAAACAATTAGACCATAGATCCACCGGTCACAACCATCACTCATTGTCTTAGGCTCAATAAAAGTCACCTACTCATAGAGGTACACTCATTGTTTTTAATCTCCCAAAGAATAATCAATAAATGACTGAATTCAAGGGTATACTGTGAGCTCAATAGCCCAATAGGGTCTGGACAAGTGTTCTAAAATAAATTCTACAACAATTAAACAATTTATGATTTCAATTAAAATAAAAATGACATAAAGGGTAATATATGTACCTTAGATCAAAATATTATTTCAAATTAGGTATATAGAAGAAACATAAATATTATTATGAAATGAACATGTTATATAAAACATTTATCTAAAATAGAAGGAATGAATAAATGTGTTCTGTAAACAAAGTCAAATATAGTTAGATCAATCAAAACAGTGTAATATGGTCATATTTATTGAGTTATGATAGTACAAGGTTCTTGGATCCTTATAGTAATTAATAATCAATTAATTCTCATGAATGTGTGTCCATATCCCTATAGGTTTTTCAAATGGGGAAAATAAATCAAAATCCTATAAAGGATAATCATCAGTAACTATATTAAGTAATATTTATCATCATTAATCAATTGATACAGATTCATAGTCCTAGTGTGCCTTTTCTATTCACCCAAAAACTACTCAAGATAACATATGATTTAATTTATAAATAAAAAATTGGAAAATAAATCATTTTAATTCAATTCATCATTCACATCTCTAATGTACAATGTCATGTATCATTCTTCAATTTCAATTTAAAAAATAAATCATATATTTTCACTAATTTCATGCCTCTAAAATCATTCTACATTCAAAGATAAATTTTATCAACAATAAACATCATATCATCTCTCATTTCAATACATAATTCTTCTCAACGTCTACCCAATAATTAAAATAACATTAAAATTAGGGGGTTTCCGAAATTTATATTCCTTTTTTCGAATCAAACATTAAATCATATCAAATAAATGATTTTCAAATCAATTTAGAACTCATTTCAATGTATTAATGAAAATTTAGCATTTTAATTGTTGAAAAAAACATTATGGAACCACCCAACTTTAATCACATAGTAAAATGATCAATCAACTGAAATAGGAATCACCAAAAGAGAATCAAAGGTGAGGAAGATCAATGAGGGATCACTATAGGTACAATCCATAAAATAAAAAGATCTAATAATTCAATAAATTTCAAATCATCACACATAAATGATGATAAAATATAATAAATGTGAATTTGATATCATAAAGAAATCACTTACTATAGATAGATCAAACACATCCACTTAAATTTTGAATTGAGAAGAATAGGGCGTGGAAGAATCCAATATCCTATTGAGAGCCTACAAAATACAAGGAATCATATTAGCATCAAATAGGGGAGACTATAAGTTATAAAGGGATGTTTTAGATCTTAATTAAGAATTTTACAAGATTAAAAACTTGGTTAGTTGTTTTTCCTGTTAGGTATCCTGGTTATTTATAATTTGGCACCTAACAGTGTTCCCATACTAAACATTTGAAATGGGTGAATGATTTTTCCGCATGGTTAGTCAAATAAAGATACAACCATGAAAATTACCACTATCAAATTTTGTATTCCTTGGGTAGGAGGATGAATGGTTTTGACCAACCATACACCAATTGTTCACCGCCCTAGAAATGACCCAGAACAAGATCCAAACAAAGGATGATCCAAACAATATTAAAAAGTACCTGAAAGGGGGTAAATGGATGTTACATAACTAATTAAAACCCACCTAAATATGGCTTATAGAATTATGTTCATGATCTTGACTTAGATTTATGAGGGAGAGATGGACTAGAAAATGAGCTCCAAGGATGAATCCATGGATGTAAAAACATATATCATGACAACTCATTCTAATCAAGGATATCATGTCACCAACCATTGTGATACGAAAAAACAGAATTTTGAGTGAAATAATGATAGTTGATTGACCATAGAGGAGGATGTTAAACCTGTACAAGGAAGAAAAGAACTCTAGGAGTATTATAGAAAATAAAAATTCACCACCACACCCAATGCACACCTGACATATTTCTTCAGGAAACAAAATGTTTAACCGACTGTAATCTCATATCCTTAAACCCTGAGTATATCAGTAGGATTAGAAACCATCGAATTTGTATTTCATCAAATTTATATATTCAATATCAAGTCACATCAAAAAACATGGCGGGCCGAACATGAAAATATTTTCATGCAATTGAAAGAAAATGAAGGATGATGGACTATATTAGTTTGAGGCCTCATTAATGTGGATCCTTTCTCGACCTTAGAGAGAATAGATAACATATGTCATGTTAGTCATCACATATATCATAAATTCAATGATGAATCATTTATTATACCATATTGTTCACAATATACTAAATCATTTTAGAGACCCAATACCTATAAACATGAATGAAATAGAACTTAGGGTTCAATAATCTCGTAAGACTAAACTTCTGCCGTAATGGCCAATTATCCCACAACTATTGAGAAACCTTTCCCCATACCCCCATCTTAAATCATCTATAGGATGACCATCAATACCATGGGTAATAAGTATGAATAGTAAGGGTTCACATAAATAAGATACATGGACCAATATGACATGGAAGCATCAACACCCTTCCTCTGTTGGCACTTATAAGATCCATTCAGGGGGAGACCCACCTGTTCACTATAAAATTCAGTTCAGGATACTCTCCCTAAATATATATGATGGGTAACACCCCTATAATGAGGTGGTAGGGTATTTTTTGACCATTCCTATGGAAAAATAAATAAATTTCCTAGGAGAGCTCCCCAATACTTTCCAATAATGGTTACCCACTCTACAGGCTAACGAGCTGGTTATTCCATCCCTGCTCCTTGAGACCGAATCTATAATATCTGGTGCTGATATCTAGGGAATGACACAAAACCTACTTAATTTGAGGCGTCTCACTCAACTACTATGGACTCTACCTCTGTGGTCATACCTTATCCATCCATTGAAACTACTGTTAAGAGGCCCTTATTCCCATGATAGGTATAAATTAACAATACCCCAAATAGATTCATATAATTCACTGCATGAGAAGTGATGTGAAATGATTACTTGTTTGTATAATGTTGGGGAACAGAAAGATACATTGACCTGATATTTTCCAAGATATTGTAGAAAATATTTAATCCATCTATTAATTTATAAATGGTACTCAGAGTTCAAAAAAGATTTTTTCTAACAACCATTGAAGGTAATTTCGGTTTGATGTTAGAGAAAATGTTTTCTATTGAATATAACAATTATAGATAGTAATGTTGTTGGGAAATAATGGATTCTTATACCTAGGTATGTTGGACCCTTTTAGATAACTTATTACATAAGAGAATCATCTTATTGGATTGCAGAGCCACAAAAAAAGAATCATGTTCTTAATGACTGGGACATATTTCTCATGAGTAAGTACACATCTAATCCCCCCCATGCATTGAATCTGAAGGTGGTCTAGATAGAACATGACCTCTATTTGGAGGAGAATCCAATGATGATATCATATTATATAAGTAATATTATATGAAATATTACAACACACCTTGTAAAATATTTCTATATTGAAATAATAAATATGATGATGCAATGTGGGAATGAGAGGAAAATATGAAATCAATGTACCCACATATATTACAAATAAATAATATGAGTTTAAATTTCATGTATAATATTTCCAAATGGGGGTAAAGTTAACATCCTAAACATTATAAATTAAAATTATTTCCTAAATTATATTATATTATATAAAACAATACACATAAATCATAAAAGGGAAACTAAAAACACATTATATCATTAATGGAGATCGTTACATTAGTCAGAAACTAATCCCTTAAAAAATAAAAATATTAAAATATGAAAAAAAAATATTTATCATAAAAAGTTTAATGAGAAAACATGGATCACTAAAACTTATACGAATTATCGAACCCACGAACGACACTGTAGAAAAGAATCTAAATATTTTAAAACCAATCAACATCATAGAGAATGAAAATATAGAACTGTGTGAGTAATTATAGTGAATAATGTGTAATGGAATGAATATTTATTTAAAGGAAGTAAAGTGAATATTTTAATAATAGTGTGATAATTGGAATAGAAAAGTGATCATTGTAATAGTAACAAAACCATTATGAAAATGAACCTAACTATTGGGAATAGTATCCTAACCACTGGAATAATAATTAGACCTCAAAATAATAAACACTAACCTATATAAAATTCAGAATGATTGATTTATGAAAATATAAATATTATAATACTAAAAAAATTAAAAATAAGAATAAGATACTCAATGATATTATACAACTTTTTTTAATAAAATGTATGTTAATGTTTTTGATAAAATTAATATATTTTTTATATTAAAATATAAAATTACCTATCTTTGAAAAATAGTCTAATATATTTAATATCATTTCTTATATTTATCACGTATATATTTCCCAAGTATAAATTTGTTATGATTTTTTTAAAATGTAAATGTTTACATGGTTAGTAAAAATATGTTTCATTCAAATACCACATGTTTCTGACGTAATGGTTATGTAAAAATAACATAATAAAATTTAAATTATTTTTTTTGGAAAAAATAAATTTAATTATATAAATTGGTAATTTTAAAACTGTAAACTTAATTTTCAAACCTAAATAGTATTTTCCAAAGCATAAAATTCTAAAGCTTCTGTTTTAATTAACATATTCTTTGTTTTTATCTTTTAATTTTGATTAAATTGTTAAATTAGATTTATAATGTAACTAAAATTCCTAAAATAATTTGATTTTTTTAAAATATATTTCATAATGTAAAAAATATTACTATTGAAATGTTTACCTTGGATATAATAATTTACTAAAAAATTATCCTTAAAATTACCCTATCATCAAGTGTAAATAACCCCTCACCCAACCTTGGTAGAAATATAACCTTAAACTAAATAAATACATAGATATTCCCCAATATCCTCTTTTAATACACTTATAAACCTTAGGAACATTATATTTCCACTAAAATACAATAACTTTAGAATTTTAGTTCTATAGAAATGAATCGACACCGATAAGGGGGTATGTTTTCATATATTTCTCTTCTCATTTTCATCTTCCCATTCTATTTTTCACAATTAATTTCAAAAACAACTCATGTAATATTAAATGAGTAGTATTTTACCATTATATAAATGATTTTAACCAACTATAATTTTTTTATTATGATGTATTTATATTTCATTATTCTTTTTCTTCTCATTTTGACAATGTCCCGACAAAGATTGGTTAACCGCCTACAAGGAAGTTTCCAATTCATTTACTATCACCACCCATATGGATTGTTATAATAAAATATTAAATATATATAAATCTATTTATATAATTACTAACAATTTTTTTAGTTAGTCTTAATAATATATAAATAAAAATAATTCAAGATCACTCAATCGAAGAAAAAAATGATATTTTAAGAAATATATGATATCAAAACCTTTCACTTTTTACATTAGAAATAAAAAACTAGAATCCAATTGTTATAATAGAAAAAGAGTGAAAAAATTAATTTAATTCAATTCTTGTTCCATTTTCTAATAATCCAATGAATGTTATAAAGAGGAAAAAATTTGATGATATAATGTGTGATTTAAGGTCAGGGGATCCTCGAACCCAATTCCTTCGTTTTGAGGTAATCTTAACTTTCACATTATTCATAGTATAAATGTTCCTCTATTGTCCTTAAATAGTATCTCCATAATTACTTCACTTTTCCTTTTTATTATATACATTTTTAACTTGTAAAAATTACATCTATGTTAATTGAAAATAATTTTTGGAAAGGGCTATAGTTTTTAATACATCTTTTAAAATCCTATTGAGTTATTTATCGTTCAAAGAAAAATGATGACTTCTGTAAATCATATCACTTTCTATATTAATTTGGGTACCTGATGGGTATTTCTTATTATATGTTTTATGAAACCCCTAATAAATCCATTCCTTTTTATATCTTTATTTTTGGGCTACGATTTTGATATGTTATCTTTCTATATGGCATGAATTATTATGAAACTTTTATGATAGGATGGGTGGGTCTGGAATTATATAACCTAACAATTAATGAGATAATGTGATATATCTAATGATATTATTTGTATTATTCTAGAACATGATACATTCTTTATTCATAATTATTATGTTATAATTTATGTATATATGCTATGTGTCAACATGATGATATCGTTATTCCTAACTATGTGTGATATTTGAAAACTATATTTTGATGTTTCTTTAATATTAATATGTCATATTCCTAGATTTTATCAAATAATTCCTTCATGGTTATGATGATGAACCTATTATTATAATATGATGAAGTAAATGATGCTCATGCATGCACTATTTACACATACCCCTTATCGCCCCACTGATATTATGTACCATTATGGGGATTTTCGTTCACCCCTATATTTGATGTATATCCTCAGCTGATTGCATATAGTATGGAAAACATGAGATATTTATAGAGGATAAAGAAGTAGGATTTAAATAATGTTTACGTTTTTTTATGTATTAGTGATGTATGAGCATAATTTTCTTTGGATAGTAAACATTTGGATCCTTTAATTTATTAGTATTAAGTTTTATATCTTAAAATTGATGTCATAGTAATGTAAGAAACGTTTTGTCACTACATTTTCCATCAATTATCTCTTTATTGGTTTAATAATTCATTCCCTACAAACATTATAAATTTATATCATATTTTCTACTATATTTATTCATATTAATATATTTTTTTCTCCTTTTATATTTATTGTTACCATTTAACGGTTCTTTATATTTTTTAATGACTATATAAGGGCTTTATTTTTTCAATTACACTTTATTAGATTAAGTTCCATCCACTTCATCAATTTTATTATATATTGTATATATATTATCCCATAAGAGTATGTTATTCAATTTTTATTTGAATTTTTTGGAATTAATGATACTACTCATATTCCCACAATTATTGATCCACAATACCGTATAAATTTGGTTTCAAAAAATGGATTTTTTATTTATCAATCATCTTCAACGAGATTTTCTATGTATAATATTCTATTTAGTATTATGTGATAACTTTTTATTTAAGTTGTCATATTTGATCACTTTTGGTTATTTATTATTATCTTTTACAACTCCCCCTATATTTATATTCAATTCAACCACTCTAAATCTAGTAAAGGGAAATATTCGTGATTTATCTTTTGACTTGATATTTCTTTTCCACATATATATTATTTCCTATTCAATTATGTAAATGTTTAGTCAATAGTTTTATATCAATTTATATAATATCATTATATTCCTTTAATTATTTTTATATCCTTTTTTATATATTATTTCTTTATTTTAATAATGTTTTGTATAAAATGAATAACATTAAGAGGCTTATAATTTTTCTTATGAATCATATCTCTTTATAATCAATATTCTTTCTTAATGACTTTATTTTTATTACGTATTATAATATATATATAATTTTAAAACATAATTTTCTTATAAAAAAAATTATTACTATCCCATAACATATATACATATTACATCATTATAATTGAATTTATTAAATATAAAAATAAGTCATCCATAGATCCCAAATGTTTCAGGTCCATAGAGATTAATTATATAAAATAATTGTATCAAAACCCAAAATGATTTTTTTATAATTATATTAAACATGACTCACCTGTAGACATGTGACATTTTAAATTATTATTCATAACCTAGGGAATAAGAACAAAAGAAAATGGTGAGATCAGTTTCCAAATAAGTGTAAAATTAAATAGATAATAATCCTAACATCATACAAGACCATAAAAAATACTATATGTTATAAAAAGATGAAAATATGTGTATGAAATCATAATCAAGATATATTAATATTTTATAATGAAATAAAACCCTATGGAATATTGAAAATAAAACATAAACATCAATCATAACATTATTATTTTTGAATAATATATAAAATGAGGAATAGGAATGTGGGACAAAATTGATCATTCAAACAATATCTTATAAAAAGGATAATTTCAGAGACCATTATCACATAGTGGAAAATCTAGTCCCATTACATGGATTCTATGATAACCTCCAATGTATCAATACCTAAAATTACATGTTATATAATAATTTATTAGTGATTTATTTTCCAATAAACTTTTGTGGCCACCAATTATATAATGATAACCCATAAATATGTATTCCCCATAAACATGAAAACAATCCATCAATACATATCATAATTAACCCATTAAACTAGAATAGATCAAATAAAAAGTTTATATTAAAAGAAAGTTTAACCATTAAAATTAAAAAGTGGATTCATTCATTATAACATATTCATTATGAATCATAACAAAAAATAAACTATATTGACATAGATAAAAACCCTTATATAAAATAATAAGTAATATTTTTATAAAAAATAATAATAAATATCCATTCAATTTTGATAACATTAATTTTTAGATAATTTAATTTTTCATGTTTTAAAAAATTTTAATTTAGATAAAAGTTTCATCAAAGAATCATAATAACATGTAATTAAATCATCATAGTGAAAACCAAAGAAAATAGTGTGAGAATGTAACCAAATAGAAAACATAAAATAAGAAGGTTACATAAATTCATTTAAAAAAACTATAATGTCAAAACCTGTATAAAAATAACTTATCAAATAATATAAGAAGAGATATGTACATCAATAAAATATTATAAATAATATGGTCTCGGATGATAATGATATATAACAGAAGATATGTGATAGAGAAAATTCCACATATAAACATATTTTTTGATTAATTACAATCCAATGATAGGTGAAATAGTAAGAAAACAAAACAAAAAAACCATTGGGGTAAAAAAATTAATGGTAGTTTAGAGAGAAATATCATTCAAATTCCCCAATATAAATTTTTACATAAAATAAAAAATTTGAAGAGTAATTGAATGAGAAACCCTTACCTTTAATCCTAAATACCCCGAACATACTCTATCCTCCTTTATTTAAAATAAATCCATATCAATCACTTTTTTTAACCATTTTCATATATATTATATTAATAGTATTCAATTTAATATATTATAACACATATATTTGTTAGCTATAGTTTATTTTCAATATAAAATTTAAGTAGTTTTTATTATTTCAAACTGGGATTAGTATTAAAATATCAATCCTTATTCTATGATAAAAGTTTCAACATTCCAAGATTATTCAAGGTATTATTATCATAATATCATAATTATTTATAGAGTTTAATTTGGTGTTTATGGAAGATATGGGTGTGGTTTACTGGAATGAATTGCAGAACTGGTATGTTTTAGTTGATTTTATCAACAGTATTGAGAAACTTTATAATGATATTTTTTATTTGTTTCATTATTTTTAATCATAATAATAACATAAATTAATCTTTGATATTAATTGTTAAGATTATAATAGTATTTATACCTATTCATGATAAAAATAGTAAAGGTAGTATATTTTGTTTTAGGTAGGTAATTGAATTGGCCAAAACATGAACACAATATAGTAATTAATGAGGAATATTATATATAAATTTAGTGATATAATTTAAAAATAATTTTATTGAATTTAGTTTAAAATCATTGGAATTTTTCATGACATTTAGAAAAATTTTGTATAAGAAGTTAATTGATGAATATATAGAATTTCTAGATGCTGAGTTTGAAGAATTACACCCTTCATGTAGAAGGTTCCCTCATAGCGAAGGATTTGATAATTAAAATAGTGAAATGAAGATAACAAACATGAAATAGGATAGCAGGATAGGGTGAATGGATATGTTGTTAAGTAGAAACTAATGGAGAAAAGTGTTTTGGGATGGGTAGTATAGGGGTCATTTTTGAAGATTTGTTTTAGTGGTATATTTTCAATATTTCATTCTGTAAAGTTTAATGAATTAAATTTTAGTATAACAAGTGATCACAAAGTGGAAATTGTAAGTTAATATTCCTTCAATTATCAAAATTTATTTTTATTTTTATATGTTTTTTACATGATTTTTACCCTACTATTTCTTAACATTTTTACAGTTTAGATATATAACTTATTTTTTTCTCAAAAAATGAAATTAAATATAAAATATAACTTTGATACCATGATGTCATTTTATAAAGTTTAATCTATTAACATAATAAATATTAAATTCAAATAAAAATGCACAATAGTATATAAAAATAGTTTCTCTCGGATTAAAAGTATTTGTATTTGATGAATGATTAAATTTTCCTTATACCTAAAACATATTTATTTAATAGACATTCAATATTTATAGAACTTTTTTAGTATAATAATTATTATAAATTTTTCATTTATTTAAAAAATTTATATTGTAATGATCCTTTTTTCTATTTAATAGTTGGTTATAAGTATTCTTAACAACCATTTATATTTCCATATGATAAGTTATATCACCCATATACACTCATATATATATCTATATATATTAATATATTTCAATAATTCAATCTATTATATTTCATTCATTATATTTATATCATATTGATAATATTTATATTTTTTTCCTTTGTATAATATATATTTTTATCTTCAAGGTAAACCATCGGAATGATACTTTCAATTTTGTAGTCTTTTTATTTACTTATGGATTTTTTTCTCTTGAAACGTTCATAGTGATGATTCATATTTTTTTTTATAATTCATTAATATTTATCATTTATTCAAATTATTTTTATTAATAAAATATTATTTTTTTCATTTCAGATCATTATTATTCGTGAAAAAAGTTATTCGATATATTCATGGAATGAAAAATTAGGTTGTTACAATCTATTCTCTTAAAATCATTTCTCCCATGAGAATTCATTATATAAATGAAAAAAATAATGTGAATTATGATTCATTAAATAATTAGGTTATAATTACACTTTATTAAATTTATGATATCTTTAGATAAATTTTATCAGGTGGGTGAACTTGAATCGTAGTACTTTATCTCAACAATACAAGACCACTATCAATTTTTACTTAAAAAATAGATCATGTTTTAACTATACAACAATTATGTTTTGTAAATGTGATAGATATGGTATGTACTTAATCAAAATAGATATATGGAACTACAACAACCCAGTCTTATTGTACATAAACATTACATAATTTTTTGCAGAATACTTAAAACATTGAACAATCAAATTCCTAATGATTGTATAGGTTTAGGGAATTTGGAAACATGGAAATGTAAATATTGATACAAGAGTGAGATACATTATCTCCAACAAATTTCTTTATGTATATCACCTGTATTAGACACACAATATAAAATAAAAATATTTATATCATGGGGAAGGAAACCTAAAAATGGGTGACCTCAAATTCTTAATAAGGGTAAAAAGTGAGGTATGAAAGAAAAAAACATGAGAATAAGGGTATGATAATGTAATCAAAAAATTATAAAATCATTTCCTTCATATCAAAGATAGAAAAAAAGAATCATGTAATAAATATTTATAGTCTATAAGACATGAATCATAAGGGAAACAACATCATAATCATATTATATTATTAAGACATGTAATTTGTGGCATACACATAAACATGGAAAATAATATGTCAAGGCTACTAACCAAGACCTTCCCAACAATATAGGATTGGGATAATAACCCATGTACCTAAATTGGGATAGGGATTCCATCCCATGTACCCTTCTGTTTTGGGATTGATATGCCCACCCGTGTTCCCTCTAGTTTTTATTTTAAGCCGCCCTCTTGTTTTGGGCTTGGGATGTCCTCCCATGTACCCTCTTGTTTCGGCCTTGGGATTCCCTTTAGTGTACCATCTTTATCCCATAAAACATTTATTAATACTCAATTAATTTAAAGAATATATTGGTCCCACCCATCACATAATAAAATCATGCATAGATGTGCCAAAAGATAACATAACATATCATGATCCATAAAAAGTAATGCATTACATAAACATCATATTATTACACATGAAATTAAATAGTTATTATAACAATATAACATATCATTATCTATGGAAATAAGATATGTTTTATTTCATTAAAGCATAAACTCTAAAAATAAATGTGGTTTAAAAGCATATAACCTGTGGAATAGGAATGAGTGTCACAAACATCAAAACCTCAACCATTCAAGAAATAATATTAATGGTATTCCTAGATCGTATCCTTGTAAATATTAAACCATCACAAATAATGAAAACTCAGTTGAAGAAGGATTTTGAAAGATCACATGAAACATTTCTAAAGGAAGACATACATTCTTTGAAAATCCTTTTAAAAAATCATTTTCATATAAAGAAAGCATTACCATTTCATTAAAAACATATATTGAGAGAAATATCCATTTTTATTTGAGATATTTTTTTAAATAATAAATACATTTGAAAACCATTTTCGTGGAAATTAATTTGAAAACTAAGAAATATATCTTGAAATAACTTGGAAAGTAGTTTTTTGTTGAAAATTTATAAAATAAGATTAAAAATATTTTAAAAATATTTTCCTGTAAAAAAAAATATAAATCCTATAGAAAAATCTTGATTTTTTTTAAAACCCACTTTCTTAAAATACTTTGACAAAATATAAAATAAGATTAAAAAGCAATTAAAATAGTAGAACATTTTTTTCAAAATTTTCATTTTAAACACATTGAAAAAAATTCAAAAATATTAAGAAAACATTTTTTAAATAAAATTGAAGTATTTTAAAGGAATATTTAAGGTAATGAATTTCATGACGATGAGTAAATATGTACCTGTTGAACATTCGTTTTGCATAGTAAATGTTTTAGAAGTTCCCTCAATATGAAAATGACAATAATTTTCATTTCTACGAAAAGAAAATTTAACGTTAAAAAATTGGTAAAAATTTATTTTAAATATCATAATATAAGAGGAAAATATTTTTTGAAACCTTTTTAGAAAACATGGTTTTGAAGGACATAGATGTCAAACCTAAGGGAGAGGTAAAGACAAAATTTCTTAAAACACTTCCTTAATCATCTTATTTACCAATGAGTAGAAAAATAGAACCATTAATCTGATATAAAATAAATAAAAATCGGATAAGAAAACTTATGAGGGTTCTTGATATATGGATCATAATATTTCTTCAATTGGATCATCATCACAAACAATCCCAATAAACATTGAGATTATTTCACAAGAATATTACCTCATTGCAACCTAGGATTATAATCTCAATATAAATAACTAAAATTAAATGAAGCATGAAATATTATGAAAATAATGATATTAATGATATAACATGTGAAATGGAAGAACATTCACTTCGGAAAAGAATTTAGGTGCATAAAAAATATGTGTCTTAGGGAATAAAAATTGAGAAAAAATATCTTATAGATTTATTAATTTTTGAAAAATAAACTCCTTTAAAGAAAGATAAAAAAATTATTGTTTAAATACCCAAAAATATATTAATAGGGTATATATAAAACATTCAGGGTTATTACATACACCACAAAAAATAAGTGACTGGAGAATAAGTCATGTTTCTTATGAAAATAAAAAGTGAGATAAAATTTCTTTACCTTATGTCTGGAATCTTAACTTATCCATGAAAACAACAAGTATAATAAAGATAATATTATAATAATTTTATCAAATAACTATATTCTTATATATTATACCATATATGGTTTTATTATGGATTCATATTACACTTTTTTTTACAATTCTATGTTAAAAGTTCACATTGGGTAATATCTTCATTATTCATCGCATGCATCTTATATGTTATATATTTGGTCTTATACTCATATCATAGTTTCAAGAATTTAAAACATGATATAAATATTATTTATATTCATTATATATTTTATATAATAATCAATAGAATATATAATTATGAAATTGAATAGACCATTCATAGAGAGGGTAGTTTGTATGTACGTGTGAACATTGTTTCCGGTTTTATTTTTGATATTGAATGTAAACAAAAATAAAAGACAAATCTATATATATAATATCATTAAAGTAAAATTATTATGTCACATATATAATATAATTTCACTAAACCCATTTATAATACTTTCTAAGTAGTGTGTGAACGAATCATATTGCTTTTTGGGGGTAGTAGTCCACACTTCCTCAAAAAAAAATTATGTTTTTACACAAAATGTAAAGTATAAAGATATGAATTTTAAAAAAATTAATGAATATTAAATTTCTTATAAATATAATATATACTATATTTATATATATATATTTCATCATAATTCCCACCATGAGAAGCATTAATGGAAGAATTAGCAATCATCATTTCGGGAAGCGGTAGTTCACCATATACATAAATAGTATTCTCATTACCCATTAGATGTAACTATAAGGACCCAACATTAAACATTAAATAATCTTGATTTAAGTAAAATATTCACATTTGGAATCTTTTCAGGTTTAGAGTCAAAGAGAATTAGGCCATAACTATTAAATTACATCTAAAATATTACAAATTAGACACATCCACTCTATAAAAATTTTCATAATAATAGAAATACTTAAATAAAAAAAGAAATATTTTCTTGATATAAATATTCTTGAATTCTTCCTTTATATTTACCTTCCTTATACATTGTGAAAACAATTTCAGAAACATTGGATGTTCATAAAAATCCCTATAAGGGTTATAAAATAAAGAAAGAAAACCTTAGTCCATCAATATATACAAATCAATGAAATCATGGTTTTCACTCATAAAACATAATATCTTTAACATACCTCATGGAATCATAAGATTTATGAATAATACACAAAAATCATAAATCATAAGAGTAACTTGTTGGATCCATAACATACTTACATTGCAGCTTTCACATTTAGATATGGAGTTACATTTAGAATACCCATCACAGTATATTCCCAAAATTTCATAGGATAAGAATTAATGTTTACCTCCATCACATTACCCAATGAATTGAAGAGATATCAAGGGCTCACCCACCCTCGGGTTATCATGGAACCACACGTATACGTAAATAATTTCTAAGAACCATAACATAATCAAAACACATAAAACAAGCCTAAAAGAAAGTTAATATTTCCACATTCCAATAACAATATAACATTTAATGATATTTAAATAATAAATGCTTTCTCAAAACCAATTTAAATTCCAAAATACATGAATAGGGTTTATGGAATTTATTTTCCTTTGAAAAATGTTAGGGCTTGTTAAGGAATCCAAATATCAAATAATGTTCACAGTGGTAGAAAGGTTGTTGTCATCGCGTATGTAATAAAGAGGCATTATTTTTGTCATTTACTAAAATTCTACATAGAAAAAATATTCCATTGGAATAAAATTAAAAATATTATGATTTTATACAATGTATAAAAGAAATTTAGGTATAAATGAAAATACGCCTTAATGAAAGGATATTGAGATGAAGTCTTTTACCTTGAGTAAGACTCATCATGTACATTCCTGGTTCTTTCTAAATAAAAAACTAAAATTAATTTATAATTTATTCAGAAACTTTTTCAAGTTTATTATTCCTTTTATATCACTTATTACCATGTTAGTGACATTACATAATTATTTATGTTAATATCAGTCATTTTGTCGATATTCTGTACTTGAGTCATAAATGAACTTGTATTGAGGTAAATTGTCCATATAGTCATAAGTAAATCATCTCTAGAATGATATTCATGATTTAAATGTCCTATATTTCAAGTAAATATATGTATTTATAAATGTAAAAAATATATATAGATAAGAAATGAAATTCACCATTCATGGAGACGGTAAGCTGTATGTATGCATGAACACTACTTTTGTTTATTTTTTATATTTAAAGTAAAAAAAATTAAATAATACATAGAAATGTTATAATTACTATATAATATCATATTTTATATACAATACAAATTATAATTAATTCCATACTATATACATTCCATTTATGGCATGAACGAGTAATATCACTTTGAGGGGCGGTAGTCCGCACTTCCTCAAATGAAATTATCATATATGCACATTATAGAATGAATAAAGGTATGATTTATATAATAAAAGAAACATAGAGACAATATAGATATAATATATATATATCATATATAAATATATTTCCATCATAATGTCTCCTATGAGAGGTGGTAGGAGGAAATTGAACAATCATCATTTAATGAAGCAGTAGTTCACCATACAAAAAAATAGTATGTTCATATCCATTAGATGGAAGTGTGTATAAGTGTAGTTTCAATAATTATCATAAAAAATTACAGTATAGTGAGGATACTTGTGTTATTATATAATCAATTAATAATAATATAATAGTTATTGGATGAGGAAAAAAAGGTAATGAACTTGAGAGAAGACGTTACCTCTAAATCGGGTAACTTATTTTGATTTGAGCCAAAAAAACTTTCTTGAATTGCCTTATGCTAGAGGTAAGGAATCTAAGAATAAGGGAGGGATATTGGGAGATTATATGAGTATAATTTGGATGATCCAATAGGCTTGATAGGTGTGATTAAATGGCTAGATGTGGTTTCCTTTTATAAGAGGGAGGAGGTGCACATTTGAAAATTTTGAAATAATTATTTAGTATAAATTCAATATTGATTAAAAATGAGTCCAAATTAAGTTAGTTCAAAGATAATATAAACTTATGTCTAAATAAAATCATCCAATATGAATTAGATATATTTTTTTATTCATTAATCCTTAACATTTTTATTTAACCCTTTTTTACTCTTACCATTTTATCAATAATTTAACACTTGGAGAATCAAAATAGTTACCAAAAAATGAAAAATGACCAATAAAAGAAAAATTATTAAAATTTTATACTTATAATTACCATTTGGAAGAATATTTGATTTTTAGGTCTATTATATCATTTAATAAAATATTATTTGTTTTAAAAACTCATATATGTCAATTTAAACACTATTTAGTAATTTCATCCAATATCCCGAAGGCCTTGATATTTTTTATTATAATAAAGACCAATTTTAATGGATTATGTGGGGGACATACATCATTAAATAAGACATTACATGACCCGAAGGTCATAGAGTTTAAAACTAGACTAACAACATGGAGTTTCCCCTCCCCAGCATATGATCTTGAAAAAGATCTCCACCATTGCATGGCTTTTCGGCTAGAAAGTGTCTTGTATCGAAGCACATGCCCGATCTGATGTCTTATGCCATACCATCCCAAAAAACCAAATCTGTAAAGCTATGAAAATATGAATGGAAGGATCTGGAACTTTATCTGGGGCCTGATTCAAATGGTCAATTCTGGGTGCATACCATTTCAACAGACTACTCAAAAACCATTCCAACAATCCACAAATCAACACAGACTAAAAATAAACTAGAGGAAATGATCTCTTAGTAAGATAATTATTATGGCTTCTCTGTCAAAGAATTAAAATATCTTGAGACTACACTACCATGTGAAAACAACATTAATGGGTGAAGATGAAAAGCTAGACTCTCTCGCTGCAAAGCACTGCAAGAACTGAAACTAGAGGAACCACTATGCGACCAAGAGGCACCTTAAACCACATTCGCAACAACCCGAAGGAGAGGAAAAACAAAGGAGTATGGATCCAAGTCAATATAGCATCACCATATAGGGCAATCAAGAAGAACTAGAATAACAATGGAACTCTGGGCTGGAGATGATCAGAAAGAAGCCGCTGAAGAACCCTCCCTGGCTTCCTAGTTGGTTGAGCCACATGAATAAGAAAGGACTAGTGAGGAAGGGAGGGGCCCCCTGGCCATGACACCACCACAAGAACACCAACATCACACAACAGAAAAACATTCCAAACAAAACCGAAACCACAAACCAATGATCATCAAAACCTCCTTCGATATCCAAAAACTAGAAAATGATCCCCCCTGAGAGACTTCAGAGCTAATTCTGAGCCACACCGGAGAAAACCTGGAGTAGAGAGCCAGTGGAGACCAGATCCAAAATCCAGAAGCAATCACCAAGCCATGTCATCATTATACTGATGCCAAGCCGCACTAGAATCCAACACTAAGATCCAGACAACTGATGCCCCGAGATGATATTCGAAAGTATCTAGCCTCACTAACAAGAGCCTAAATCCTAAATCATTAGCTGCACACACTGAAACTAAGTCAGGATCCAGTATGCCGATCCCAAGGCACACCGATTTGTTATAGAAGGGGAGGAGAAGAACATTTAGAGGAAACCCTAGGCATGTCTGTGGGGGAGAAAGATGCCACTCAGAGGCCCCTAACTATTTAGTAATTGATTTTTGTTGGAGTGATAAAAAATTGGTTCCTCCAAACCAAAGGAATTATCTCAAATATAATATGTCAATATCATCCATAAAATTCAGGTATGATATTAGAATAATCAAATTAAATTTATTTTAATATTTATAATATCATTTATTTGAATTATTCATTAATGAAGCAATCACTGAATCCTCATTCTGTGAGAAATAAATTTTTTATTTAATTTATAAAAATTATAAATAAAATACAATGATTTATGAAATATTTTTTGATTTATACTGAATATTTATAGTTGAAGATATAACTTTTATAACCCCATATAATATTGTTTAGTAAAATATACATGTCTAGGTTATATTTCTCTTTACTTTAAATTAATTAATATAACATGTCATTATCACTCTCATATAAATCCATGGGGTACCAAAATCAACCCAAGGATTACAATAGTCAGAACTATTTCATCAAATAGGATTATGACATGTTTTAGGGTAGTTTTATTTTATTATAATATTATTTTTTACCCTCATTTACCTGATTTACCCTTTAACCATGATAAATAAAAATAATTACTAAGGTTACTAGTTATAATGTCCAAAAATAAAAGGTATCAATCTACACAATTTTAACCTTATGATTCCAAATATGGAATAAAATTTTCCAATTTAAAAACATATAGGTTTTAGTAATTAATTTAATATTAATTCCCATTTTTAAAACAAAAAATTGTGTTTTTAAGATGTAATAACTATTATAAGATCGACATGTGTTTATGTCCAATTTTAATGGGAAATTACTTCCATTGACCTAAATTGGATTAAATTATAAAAACATAATCTAATTACCCTTTAAACATAAGTAAATTGATAATATAACTATATAAATAAAATATATGAAAGGAAAGTTTTGAATTAAAATGTAGTATTTTTCAATACTCATTAAAAAATGAACATTATAGGAAAATTACCAAAAATATAACCATTTTAAATTTTTGTGTCCCAATTCTATAGAATAAGTTTATTTTGTTAAATAAATCATATAAAAGTGAAAATACCTAAATTTAAAAAGGGTTTTATATCAAAGGGCTATAAAAATGTATTTTTTTAAAATACTTTTCTTATCCAAAAAAAACTGAATTTGTTCATAAATAATATCTAGAAAATATAAAAGTTGAATTTAAAACAATACATTGAATATATAACATTTATTTTTCATTTAATAAAAATCCATAAAGAGTGATTCAATTTTGTAAACACAGCTATTCTCTTTTAAATATGATTTCATAAAAATTCATCCTTTATATTCAATTGTTTTTTATTTCTATTTCTAATAAATTTGGAAAATAATGAATTATTATTTAATAATATGTATACCATATTTCAAAATTTAGTTTATAATATTCATTCTTTCCATCCCAATGGATAGATGTTAACTACCATTTAAATTAATAACAATATTATTGTATTACATTTTGGTGTAACTAAATCTTGTGTTCAACGTAAGATTTCGAAGAAACCTATTGTTGCAAGTCAAGTACGATATTAAAAAATAAAACAATTTAACATAAAATAAATATCTTATTTATAAATATTACTTAAAATTTATTTTTCTATAAATACTTTGGTCGTTATATCATTCCCACCTTTTCGAAATTGTGTCCTCTCATTTTTAAATTTGGCCTCAGAAACATCATTGAAAAGCATACATCAGAAAAAGAGTCAATAAAAATATATCTTTTATAGAAATAAATAGAGGTAAAAAAGGCATCACAATATAACACATACTAGTATTCCATGTAGAAAAAAATAGATGTGGAAGAAAAAATAGCTCTCATAGAATAATATAGAGTGATAGAGAACATGATCACAGAATGTTAACCACTACAAAACCATAAATTTGTGTTTGGGTAAAAGGTAGATGATAAAGAAAACCTATAAAATTTTTGCTTCAAGATCATTTTTATATAGATGAATAATTTTATTACTACCTAGACAAATATCATAATGAAATATACTTACATGAAATGTATTGATTCTTCCTTAAATCAATTTCCTCTATAAGTTATCTTTTTTTCAAATGATGAATATTCAAGATGAATAAACTTCTATAGAATCACATAATCCAAAGAATATTAACTATCTATTAATCCTATCTTGAGACATTAACCATATGAAAAATGGTCAGTACAAGATAATATAATCCCAGAAAAATAATAATCCTTTAAGAAAATAAATACTACTCTTAATCCCCAAAATTCATCAAGTAATACCAAAAGTTCAACAATGACCATTCAAAAAACAATTGTCCTTGAAATTATTCAAAATAACCCAAACTAAGATAGAAAAAAAAATTATAAGGTAATTATGTCATTTTCATCCATGATAAATTGTATCTCCAAATACCATCTACTACTCTTAATGTCTTATAATTGATATTAATTAACCTAATCTCATGTTCTCCATGATAGGTTAATCATTTCCACAAACAACACAAATTTTCATTTATCCATAATACAAACATAGATTCTTACATAATGAAATTTAAATGTTAGTCCTCAAATAAAATCTCATAGTATTATATTTTCCATAAGCATATAGTGTTCCCAAAAGAGCCAATTTCTTCCAAAATTATGTTTAATACTTAATCACCAAATCACTTTCCCATACTAAGGATATTCATTTGATAAAATATAAGTTCCCAAAATCAACCTATTCATAATCCATAAAATTGTTTAACTAAAAATAAAAAGTCATACTAACTATGGACTTCATGTAGGCCAGTGGTAGGTGATAAATCATAGTCACACTTTGGTTGTGGGTTCTATTCCTGAAATATTTTCTGACGCGGCGAGTTGTCACATTGTCTGAATATTTCCCTTTTTCAAAATCAATATAATTTTATATAATTCCCAAAAATGAGATAAAATATTGAATAATTACAAAATAATAGTTTAAACTCAAATATTATCTCATAACTCACATTTTACATCCAAAAAACCAATAACCCACAATTTCCTTAAAGGTGAATGTCTCCAAAAATATCCCTAATCGCCTTGAAATAACATAATGCTACAAAGGGGTTTTAAAATTATTGAACTTATAATATACCTTAAAATTATAAACCCATGAAAATATCTCTAACCCTTAAGAAAACTTCTTAATCTCCAAAATTAGCTAAAATTTTCCTCGAATACCAAACATAAGGCCCCAACAGTAAACATTAAAGAATGTAGAGTTAATCTAAGAATTCACATTGAGGATATTTCAATGTTTATAGTTTAATAGAATTAGGATATAACCATTACATTAAAAATAAAATATTAAAAAGTAAACTGTTTTAATCTATCCAATTTTTTCCAATAATTAAACTCCTTAAATAAAATAAGAATTAATTTCATGATATAAATTTTCTTGAATTATTCCATTCTCTTACCATTCCTTATACCATGTTAAAAAAAATTCAAAAATATGGGATGAGCATAAAAAGCCCAGTAAAGGTCCTAAAATAATGAAAGAAGACATAATTCAATCAATACATCAAAATCAATAAAATCATACTTTTCACTCATAAAATATAATCTCTTTAAAATACCTCTTGAAATCATAAATAATAAAGGTAACTTGTGACATCTATAACGTACTTACATTGTAGCTTTCACAGTTAAATAGGGAGTTATGTTTAGAATAACCATCATAGAATATTAACTAAATATATTAGGAGAAACATTAACTTTTACCTCTATCACATTACATAATGCATTGGAGCACTATCTCAGGCTCACCCTCCCTAATTTTATCACGGAACCACCCGTATATGTAAATTTTTCCCAAGAACCATAACATAATCATAACACATAACAAATTCATAAAAGAAAAGATAACATTTCCACATTCCAATCACAATATAATATTTCATGATATTGTCATAATAAATTCTTTATAACACCATTTTTAATACCAAAATACATGAAAAAGGTATATGGTATTTATTTTCCTTTTAAAAACTTTACAGTTTGTTAAGGAATCCAAATTTCAAATAATGCTCGTGGAGGCAGAAAGGTCATTGTCATTGCATACGTTAATATAAAACATTATTTTTATCGTTTATTAAAACTCTTCATAGAAAATAGATTCCCTTTGAATTAAATTAAAATTCAAAGGTTTTTATTCATAGTATAAAATTTTTTACTGTATAATTCAAAAATATGCCTTAGAGAAATGAGATTGAGACAACGTCCATAACATTGAGTCTGACTCATCATTTAAGTTCCTTATTATTCCTAAATAAGAAACTTAAGTTAGTTTCTACTTTCTTGAAAAAAAATTCATGTTTATTATTCTTTTTATATAACTTATTAAAAAATTATAAACATTACATAATTATTTAAATTAATATCGGTCGTTAGATCAATATTCGATACACGAGTCAAAAATGAACTTGTTTTGAGGTAAATTGTCTATGTAGTCAAAAGTAAATCATCTCAAAAATTATATTCATGATTAAAATACCTTATATATCCAGTATATATATATATATATAATAGTACAAAACATATGAAGATAAAAAATTACATGCACCGTTCATAGAGATGGTAAGTCGTACGTACGCATACACACAATTGTCATTTGTTTTTCAAATTTAATTAAATTAAAACTATATAATACATAGGTATAATATAATTCTAGTTAAATATCATATTTTATATAAGTTAAATATTTTCATAACATCCGTACTTTATACATTCCATGTATGGAAAGAACGACTCATATCACTTTTAGGGGTGGTTGCCCGCACTTCCACAAATTAATGTATCATATTTACACATTTTGTTATTAATAAAGGTATGATTTACATAATAACACAAAATAATAAAGAAAATATAAATATTATATATATCATATATTAATATAGATCTATAATAATGGCCACTATGATAGGTGGTTGGAGAAAATTTAGTAATCATCGTTTTGTGAGGCAGTAGTTCACCGTACACAGAAATAGTATATTCGTATCCATTATATAGAGGTGTGTATTTAGTTAGTTTGAATCCTTATGATAAAAAATACTATTATATTGAGTATACTTTTGTTTTTATGTAATAAAAGAATATGAATATAATAGGTAGTGGAGAAAGAAAATAAAGGAAAGGAACTTGAGAGAAGATGTTACCTCTAAATCGGGTAACTTCTTTTGATTTGAGCCCAAAGGATTTCTTGAATTTCCTTATTCCAAAGGTATGGATTTTAGGAGGAACGTATGGAAATTTAAAGCATATTTGAGCATAATTAGGTTTAACTATGGGGCTTGAGAGGTGTCATTAAATGGGTAGAGGTGGTGGCATTTTATAAAAGGGAGGAGGGGCACATTTTGGAATATTTGAAATATTAATTTATTATAAATTCAATTTCGATAATAAATGAGTCCAAATTCAGTTAGTTTTAATATAATATAAATTTATGTAGAAATAAAATCATCCAATAAGAATCATACATGTTTTAGATATTTTTAATCCTTACCTTTATTATTTATCCTTTTTTTACTCTTGTCTTTTTATCATGAATTTAACAATTTGATAATCGTAATAGTTACCAAAACATGATAAATATCTAATGAGAGAGTAATTAATAACATATTAGACTTATCATAACAATTTTCAAGAATATTATATTTTTTTGGACTATTATATATTTTTAATAAAATAGTATTTTTTTTAAACTCATTTTTGTCAATTTTGACACTATTAAGTAATTTATTTTTGTTAAATTCATAAAAACATGGTTCCTTCAAACCAAAGAAATTATATCAAATATAATATGTCAATAGAATCCATAAAATTATTTTATGGCATTAAAATAATCAAATTACATTTATTTAAATATTTATAATATCATTTATTTTAATCATTCACTAATGAAGCAATCACTGCATCATCATTGTGTCATAATTAAATTTATTTATATAATATCTAAAAATTATAAATAAAATATAATGATGTACGAAATATTATTATATTTCTAATAAATACTTATAGTTGAATATATCACTTATTTAACATCATATAATTTTATTTATTAAAAGATACTTCTTTAGTTATAATTATATTTACTTTAAATTAATTAATATAACATTTCATTGTCACTCCCATGTGAATCTACGGGGTCCCAAAATCTACCCATGTAAGCACATGGCCGAAAACATTTCATCCAATAGGATTAGGAAACATTTTAGGGAAGCTTTATATTATTACAATATTATTTTTGACCCTTATTTACCTGATTTACCCTTTAACCATTGTGAATAAAAATAATTACTGATGTTACTATTAGTAATGCCAGAAAAAATAAAATGTACCTAATTACAAAATTTTAACCTTATTATTCCAAGTATAGAATCCATTTTTTCAAATTCTAAACACAATTCATTCATTAATTATTTTAAAATTAATTCCTTTTGTTAAAACCAAAAAGTGGGGTTTTAAGAAGTAATAATTATCAAATGATTGATGCATGTTCATGTCCAATTTCATTGGGAAATTACATAAAATGACCAAAATTGGAATAAATTATGAAAACATAAACCTATTACACCTTAAATATAATTAAAAGGACAATATAACTATATGTATAAATTAGTTGAAAAGACAATTTTGAATGAAAATTTTGTATATTTCAATATTCATTAAAAATGAACATTATATGAAAATTAAAAAAAATGTAACGAAACTAAATTTTGTTATCACTATTATATATAATATGTTTATTTTTTCAAATATAAAATATAAAAGTGAAAGAAAATAAATTTAAAAAGGGTTCCCCACTAAAAGGCGATAATAGTTTATTTTTATATAATTACTTCATTTAACCAAAAAATTGAATTTGTTCTTATATCATATCTATAAAACATATAATATGAATTTATAACATTACATTGAATATATAAAATATATATTTCAATAAAATAAAATCCATTATGGGTGATATGATTTTATAAACACACTTATTCTCTTTTAAATATGTTTTCATAAAAACACCTCATTTATATTCAATTGGTTTTTATTTCTATTTCAAAAACAATTGGTAACCAATGAATCATTATTTAAACACATGTAAACCATATTTCAAAATTAAATTGATAATATTCATTTTTTCCATCCCAATAGCCAGGTGTCACCTACCATTTAAAATAATAATAATATTAATGTACTATATTTTGGTTTAACTCAATGTTCTATGCAATATAATATTTCAGAAAAACCCGTTGTTGCGTTTCTAGTATACTATCATAAAAAGAGTCCCCTTTAAAGTAAAATTAATATCTTAGTCATAAATATTAATTAAAATGTATTATTTTATAAATACCTGTGATGTTACCGGAACTGTAAGTGTTTCTCAAAACCATAGTATAAAAACAACTCAGTATATTTATGATACTGATTTTTTATAATCATGTAAAAAGGAGAGTGCAGATGGTGTAGAATGAAAATATGATAAAGGATCTTGGAGGAGTATGTTACCTCTTCTTTTTCAAAATCTTTATTGTTTTCATGAAATGGATTCCACAGACCCCTTTTTGAAAAAAGTGGGGATTTTAAGAGGAAGTAAGGTATTTTGGGAATTTTATTGGGTAGATATTTTCTATCCCATGTGGTTTGATAGGTGTGTAGAAGGGTGGGATGTGGTAGCCTTTTACATGGTAGGGAAATGACTCACTTGGTGTATTTGAAAATAAGAATGGTGTACCCATGATGCTACCAAAAAAAACTCATCCAAAACCAATAAAACAAAATAATGGTATGTTAACGGTTGAATCAGTTCTATAAAATGGGTTTTTTACTTGTGGGTATATCATTTGGTCCCTTATATTTAAGGTTTAGTATTTTATTAAGAAATATTTTACGTTAATCATTGTAATTAATTTAATTATCAACAAAGATATATTTTGTAAAAAACTATGTTTACCTTACTATACTATATAAATTATTCTGATTAAAAATAATTAATACATATTTCTAAATTCAATACACATATGAAGAAAAAAATTGATTTAAATTTAATCTCGAAGGCATGACAACATTACTGGTTTTTGATGTAAAAATGATCAATTGTTTGCTAAGTTTTTATATCCAATTTTAATATTAAATTTGTTTTCAATGGCATGTATTATACGAATTGATGTATATTTTATCTATATATAATTTAAAAAAATTAAATTATAATTTAATAATATTGATAAAAATATTAAAATGTAGGTTTCAGTTAGTATTCATTATATTCACAAGTCATAAAAAAATGAAGATTCCCATAAAAATAAAAAAATCACACTAGTATAAATTGAACATTATAAATTGAAAATTGAATGTTCTTTTATATATTTAATTTCTTAAATATTTATGAAATTAATAAATTATATTTTCACATAAGGATATGAAATATAGTTCATTTGGGAAAATAATATTTTAAAACATATAAAGACTCTTCTAAAAAATTAAAATTTTTACTATCATTATGATTTATTTATATGAAAACATTATAAATATTATTTTAAAAATAGTTATTATTATTCACGTTATAAATTTTAATTTCTAGTTTAATATTATCTTGTCTGAATAATTATGATAATAAAATAATGTTTCATGTAATCTTATTATTGTTTGTAATGTATGACAAGTAAGTTTTGAATGTACAACATGCCTTTTTGGTGTTGTGTGAAAGAAATATTTGACTTAGTGTAATTAAATACATCAATGAAAATTGTTTCAAGAAAAAAAACCCTAAAAAATTGGGTCGTTGCATTCTTCCCCTCTTAAAATGATTTTCTTCTTCAAAATTCATTTGGAATATAAAAGGTTCAATACTTGAAACTTTCATTCATAGAAACACACATCGTAAAAATGAATACTAATAATTCCTCTAAAATGAAAATGTTGGAAACATAAAATTTATCCAAAATAACATATAACTAGTCTTACAAATAGGATAACATAGTTCTCAACTGAAAACATGGTCATAGATGAGAATTATAAAAATCATGTTATAGAGGAGAGTGAAAGAGAACTTTTTTAGGAAAATGTTAACAATCACAAATCCATAAATCAATGATAATACAAGGTACAATTTGATTCATTGGAAAGTAAAGAACAAGGATAAAATTTTATATTTAATTATTATTTTCCTAGAGATGAAGAATATTTTTGATAAGTTATACTTACATGATTTTATTCCCTCTCATGAGTAAAATATATCCCCTAGTTGTGTCTTAACCAATATCCACGTCACCTCTTACTCTAAAAAAAAGGTTAGTTTTTCATTCTTAAAGTAATAACAGATCATGAGATCTATGATAAGTCATCACATCTTTGTTTAGTTACCATCAATATAAGATTATTATAGTAGGTGATCTATTGTGCATAAATCCTCATTTAATATGATAATACATTAACCTCACAATCTTCAACCAAAGTTTTACTTAAAAATTCCATAAATTCATTACCTTATAACACATATGAAAGATGAAAATTTTAAAAAAAATTAGAAATAATTTCATGAAATCAGATTAACATAGATCCCCCATATATCACAATTTATCTCTTTATTTTTACATTCTAAACTTGTTGATATCCTCATTGTATGTTCTCTTGAAACATTATAATAACCTAAATTATAGTCAATCCTTTTAAAAAAGGCATTATCCCTTAATTGGTTCTAAATTCATTGATACAGTCCATTTTTATTTATCCAAACCAATCATATCTTTATCCATGCTAAACATATTTTTCTTAAAATCATGGCCATAATAAGGGTTACATTCCCTTAATCAAATTTTAATTTTTTTAATTCTAGATCACTATTCATAGTATACTTTTAAATCCTAAATAAAAACCTATATAAAAAATAATTATATATTTCATGATTTATATAACATAATCCGTGAATTATAAAATTTAAATACTTCATTCATCCAACACTGTTCATAAACCATTACTTAGGCTTAATCAACTTATTCCTTAATACCTCATTCCTAAAATATATAATATAAATATTTTCTTAATGTCACCCAACCTAAATCTATTAATACTTCTTATGTATAATGTATAAAATATTGAGAGAACATTACATACCTTTCACATGTTGTTTTAGAATCTTTATCTATATATGTATAACCAATAATGATACCACTTTCCAAATTCTCATTATGACATTTCAACTGGGAAATAAATTATCATAATTCCCATACATTCTTCATCTATGAAATTCAATTTTAACCATGTTCCTTATAGTTCTCTCTTTTAAGTAAAACCAGAAAAGACTGGGTTAGGAACACATATCAATAAAGAAAGCTAGATAATCATAAATAAATTACTTATAGAATGTCTCAATCAGGAAAAATAATTTTTAATTGATGAAAAAATAGGTTTGTCAAAGGTTATTTATAGTCATATTAAATTTTAATTCTTCATGATTTTTTGTAAAGAATTTGTGAATTTATAAAGCATATCGAATGGGAGTGTCAAACCAGCAATTCAGTAAGGATCGTTGTCATGTACTAGGTTACACTGAGTATATCCCACCACACCTTGTAAGAGTTATTACACCTAGGTAAATCTGTTCTAGATTCACATCCTCTTATTTTATTGAGACATGGATGTATTTCATGGAAACCAATTATTATATCCTTTATCAAAATTCCAGGATAGTTTCTTAAATGTTATCTATTCCTTATATTTATCATTAAATACATACCTAGTAATGTCCTTATAAATATACCTTGGAATATCAGAAATGTTTTATAATCCTAGTATCCAATGGTTGACTATACCTTCACTCTAATACCTACAATAACTACATAATATTAATTTACATAAACAATACATCATTTTTGCGAAATACTTAAAATATTAAACAAAAAAATTCCCAAATACCACATTAATTTAATACATTTGGAATCATAGAAACATATATGTTGATACATGTGTAAGGAAAATTATCTATGACTAGGTTCTTCATGACTAGCTCCATTCTATGAATCACCATACTTAATACATATGTTCACATCCTGTGTAATGAAACATAAAAAGGGTTGACCTCTGATGCTCAGTAAGGAAAACAAAGAAGACATATATAAGAATAAACAACAATACAAGGGAATGCTAATGTGATGAGGTCATTATAAGAGAATACCATGCCTATCAAAGATCATAAACATGAATCATGGAATAAATCATGGAAGTTCATAATACGTGAATCATAAGGGAAATAAGAGAATAATCATAACATAAGAATAAGATATGAAAATTGTGACATGATAATAAATATAGAAAATCATGTCTTGTCTACTAACCAAGGCCTTCACAACATATTTTTTCTTAGCCTAGAAACCTGTACACCTACATAGGGCTTGGGATTCCCTCTAATGTACCCTCTTGTTTCAATATTTGGATGTCTACCTGTGTATCCTCCTATTTTAGGATTTAGATGACCTTATGTATTGAGATTCAAATTACTTCATTTTTACCATCCTATTTCAGGACTGGTATACCCTCATTTGTACCCTATTGAGCTCGTAACAAATTTATGATTAACCAATAAATTAAAGGGAGATATAGGTCCCACCCTTCACATGATAAAATAATGCATACATATGCCAAAATATTATAAAACATTCATTATATCATAACCCATAAAAAGAGATGGGTTTCATGAAAATCATATTGTAACCCCTGAAATGAAATAGGCATCATAACATTCTAAAATATCATTAACTATTTAAAATAGATAGTTTTCATTTCATCACTGCATAACCCATGAAAAGATTCAGGTTTCAAAAGCATATAACCTGTGGAAGAAGAATTGATGTCACAAATATCAAAACATAAACCATTCAAAAAATAATATGAATGGTATTCTTAGATCATATGAAAATAAATCACGATCTATCAAAAACCATGACATCTTAGATGGAGAATTATTTTCCAAGTTAAAAGGGACCATTTATTAATGAATATATCCTTTGATTGAAAATCCTTTTTCAAAATCCTTTTCCTATAACAAATTATTTAAAATTTAATTTAAAATATTTATTGATAGAAATATCATTTATTCTTTGATATATTATTTATAAGTCATAAAACCTTTTGAAACCCATTTTATTTGAAAATTCATTGGAAAAATTGAAAGAACGCTTCAAACAAAATTAAAAATCCATTTTCCTTGAAAACATTTAAAATATCTTTCAAAGCATTTTAAAAAAAATTCTATTAAAACACATGGAAAACATCTAATGAGATCCTGAAAAAAATAATGACAACCATTTCATTGAAAATACTTTTAAAACTTGTAAAAGAAAATTCTAAAATAATTTAAAACAAAAAAACATTTAAAAATAATTTTTCTTTGAAAACACATTAAAAAACGAATTTCCAAAATATTATGGAATCATTTTATTTTTTTATAAAATAACTTTTTAATCATATATAGGATGCTTCAAAATAATGATGGTCAACACGGCGGGTAAATCAATCCATGTCAATCATTCCTTTTCCACTGTAAAATGTTTAGAAAAGTGGCCCAATTGGAAAATAATAAGAATATTTATTTTTTAAAAACCTTATGTTTAAAAAGTAAAAAAATTGGAAAAAATTACATTAATGATCATAGGAGAATAATAGAATATTTTTGGACACCTTTTTAGAAAACATTATTTTGATGGAAAACAAATTTCAAGGCCAAGAAAGATGTAAAGTCAGACTTTCTCAAAAAAAAACATTTTTGATTATCAAATATACCAACCAGTGGATAATGGTACCATTACATGGATATAACATGACACAATAAAGATTAATAAAAATCATGATCATTATTTGTGACATTTATCATATGATTTCATCAATAGGATCATAATCATAAAGAATCCTGATAAACAATTTGATTGTTTCACAAAAATCATACCACATGGTAACTTGCTTTCATGCTCTCCACGTAAGTAAATAAAATTAAATAATAATTAAAATATCATGAATAGTTGAATATTTATATAACATATAAAATGGATGTATATACACCTCAAAAAAGTATATAGGTACGTAACAATATATGAGTGTCAAAGTAGGAAAATTGAGGCCAAATTATCATACTAATTTTTTAACTTTATAATCTTAAATCTCATGATATAAAGTACATAAAATGGTTATATAAGAATACATTAATGGGTATTACATACACCACAAAAATAATGTGAGTGGTTAATAAGGCATTCTTCTCGTTGAAATAAAAAGTGAGATGAAATCCCATTACATAGTGTTTTGACTCTCATTGTATTCGTACAAACATCCTATATAATAAATATATGTTTATCATAAATCAATAATTGAACCCAATTTTTATATATAATAAAATATATAGTTTTATTTTTACATTATATTACCATCTTTATAAAAATTCTATTTTAATGTCTCACTTCATGCAATATCTACTTTGTTCTTCACATGTGTCTTAATTTGTTATATCGTTAGTCCTTACACTTATATCATGATTTCCAGAATATATA
This sequence comes from Viscum album, assembly GCA_963277665.1. Lineage (NCBI taxonomy): Eukaryota > Viridiplantae > Streptophyta > Magnoliopsida > Santalales > Viscaceae > Viscum > Viscum album. The sequence continues at coordinate 414,077,396 of OY728130.1, forward strand.
CCATGATATAAAAATATTTTTTATTAATTATATTTGTGTTATAATAATTTATAGAATATATATTTATGAAATGGAATACACCATTCATAGATATGGTAGGCCATACATATACATGAATGTTATTTCTGTTTTTATCTATATCATTGAAATTAAAAAAAAATTAATTGACATATATGTTTACATATAATATCATTAAATTAGAATTATTATGTCATATATATCAAATAATTTCATCGAACCCATCTTTAATAAATTCTATATATTGTGTGAATGAATCACATCGCTTTTAAAGGGTGGTTTTCCACACTTCCTTAAGATAAACTATCATATTTACACAAAATGAAAACATCAAATATATGTGTTTTAAACAAATTATATAATTTTAATGAAATTATAAATATGATATATATTATATATAAATATAGTGATCATAAATGTTCCCACCATTAGAGGTGGTAAAGGAAGATAAAGGAATCATCATTTTTTGAGGCGATAGTTCACCATACACATAAACATTATGTTCATTACCCCTTATATCGAATTGTTTGAAAGTGTAGTGAAAACCATTAGCACAAAATAATTTCAGTATATTGGTGATAAATTTTTATATAATAATTTAATATGGATTGTAGATGGGGTGGAGAATGAAAATAAGATAAATGTGCTTAATAGAGGATGATACCTCTTCTTTAGGTAACTCCTTTTGATTTTCAGCAACGGGGTTCTTTGGATTTCTAAAAGCCCAATGAAAGGATTCATGGATTAAGGTTTGTATTTTGGTATGTGTATTGGGAATATATTTGGATAATTTAAATGGTTTTATAGGTTTGAGGAAGGGGGAGAGTTTGTGGCCTTTTATAGGGGAGGGAAAATATTCACTTGGTATTTTTGGAAACAATTTTGGTGTACAAACGTTTTTACCAAAATTGTCTTCCAAAAACAACCAAAATCAATAATAAAAGGTTAATAGATAAATAATTTCCATAAAAAAATTACAAGTTTTTAGGTAATTTGGGCCATTAATTGTATGGTTTTTTCCTTTTTTTAAGCATAATTTTGCATTAATCATTATAATTACTTTTAATTACAATCACTAATATTTTGGGTCAAAAACTAAGTTTAACTTATTTTAAATTATATATAATTTTTATTTAAAAAATTTAATACATTTTACCAATTTAAAAACACTAATGTTGTTGAAATTAAATTATAATTAATCCCTTGGAAGGGATGATACTACAGTGTTTTTATATAAAACTTATCATATGTTTACTATGTTTTTCTAACCAATTTCAATTTAAAATTAATTCTAATAACCTAAATTGTATTAATTTGTTTTTATATTATATAATTATAGTTTAAATCCAAATTAAAAGATAATCAACTAGTAAAAATAAAGTATATTAAATATCATTTTTTAATTAATATTTAGTTGTGTTCACTATTTATCAAAAAATGATGTTTCTCAATAAAAAACACAAAATTCACTATAAGATAATTGGAAAATTTTAAATTCATAATTTAAGTTTATTTTATAAAATAAATTTTTTAAAATTGTATGAAATTAATATTATTATTTTTCACATAAATTCATGAAAAATAATTTATTGGTGAAAATATTATTTTTAAACATACCATTACATTACAAAAAATTATATATTTCATTATAATTATGTTTTATTTAATTAAAATAATAATTAATAAAATTTGAAAATTATTTATTACTATTAATATTATAATGTTTAAGAAAAAGTTTATAATTATCTCATTTCAATAATAATAATAATAAAATGATGTTTCATAAAGACTCAGTGTTGCATGTGATGTATGACAACTTGGTGTTGCATATATTGTAAGCCAAGTCGGTGTCGTGTAAAAATAATATTTAACTTAGTGTAATTTAATAAATCGATGAAAAATTATTTTAGAAAAAATGGGGTATTATTTGAACACATCACAAACTTATAGGAAGTCTATAGAGCTCTAGGGTAATATTCTACAGTCTCAACATGATCTATAATCTCAAAAGAACTTCTCTATATTAATATCAAATTTCCCTTAGTCCCAAATCTAATTACCCTATTCAATAGTGACATTCAATGGAATACAAGGTCTCTAAATTCAAAATCCAAACATCATAAATTATTATTTACACAACTCATTAATATTTTTTTTGTATAAATATATCGGAAAATTGGTTTATTGTCATCTAACATCCCTTCACAAAGATCCAATCCTAGTAGATTCTACTCTCCGACTTCATATAAATATTTTGGATTTCTTTATATCTTTCCATTTAGATCCTCATATAATTCCATTTAAATTCGAGACTCAAAGATATTGTCCTCTTATATCTCATCCTGGTATTAGATATTGAAATAAACCCCCATTTAAATCTTATGAATATGACATCATTATATTTTATTGAGTTTGAATAGTCCTTTCAAATTGAATTTTTTTTAGCATGATTACCATCACTAAATTTTTTCTCTATATCTAAATCTTATTGTATACTTCTCTACAAAATTTATGAAAACCAATAGTCTTGATTAGATTTAACTAAAAGTGAAACTCTCTATAGAATTTACAATTACATTATGTATATACTATCAAGTTGATTTCAATATAAAATGATCTCAACTTCAAATTAGATTTCAAGAATTCAAAATGAGATAATTCATAACTCAAATGTCATTATAGTATTTGGATAAAACATTAAGATCTTCAATAAAATAAATGTTTCAATTCTCTCACGTATAAATGATTATGGGAAACAGTTATTTCATACCACTAGACTTATTTCATTAAACCACAACTTTATGGTAGATAATTAGTCGATAAGTATACACTAAAATGAATCTCTTGATTTTTACCACCATAAATTCTCCTTGAGATCAGTATAAATATTTTTTACTTCTAGTGTGGAATGATTATGATTAGATATGTGCATTATAAAATTACTCATTTTCAAATTCTGATGCAATTGGGACACATATTCATTTCAAGAGTATTATAATTCTGTCATTTCCATTTTTTAATGCTATAATATTTATATACATTTTCTATGGCTTAACATTATGTGTCTGTGCGTTCTTGATATTCCCATATAGAGATTGGTGATTAGTTATTTGAGAATGATATTATTTATCCCCTTATCTTGGGATTTTAAAGTTTATCCTTTACAAATCCTTCATAATTAGAAATAATTCAATCCAAGTCATGGATAAGGTACCATGATCTGTTAATTTCTGAGAATCGATAGCCTTATTTTACTTCTCATGGTGTTAATTTATATTACAGTTAATTTCCTTGATCCACTCCATGCATCTCCTTTGGTGCATGTTCAACTCCACCATTGTAGAATATATACATTAAGATCTTATTATTGATATATATATATATATTAATTTCACAATAATGACATTGAATCCATATATATAATGATAAATATAATGTTGATATATATATCATATTATTGGTAATTATAATCATATAACTTTAATTAATGTGAAACATAAGCATCAACATAGACATTTCATTTAAAAATAGAACTCAAGAACTTATTTGAGGAATCAGTATATTAAATAAATCCATATACACTACAAGGTAGTGTAATTATTGGTGAAATTTCCAAAATTATATCAATATCATTGAAATAGTATTCAGATTCATCTATCTATAGTAATATTACCCCCTTTTGAATTGACATGGTTAGGGGATTAAGAAATTATGATAAATTTCTCACAATGCATCGAAAATAAACTTTTAATCAATGAAAACATTGAATCATAGTTATAGTGGTTGGAATGGTCTATTATTAAATCGCTAATGTCATTGAAGGATCCACTGATATACCATCACATTTGATTACATGTCCATTAAATGAATATTTCAATAACCATATTTATCAAATGAAATATTTGTCATAAAATTTCTCTTTTTAAATGGACTTCAAAATTTTCCTCAAATTATCTTAATATTGATACTTTATCTTTATGTATATAATAATTTAATCAATATTGACTATAAAAACATAATTAAGGTAATCAATAAGTACTCTATTCTAAAATCCCCTAATATAATAGGTGTAATGACCCCAACCCGAGTATGTTAGAGTTTTGGGTGATTTTATTACACTGGGACTAGAAACAAGGGATTGTATCCCAAAGGGTTGAATATTTTAGTAGTCATGGTAAAGTAGATACATACTTGATTCTCATATAATTTCCTTTTATCAAATTCATTGAACATATAAATACATTTCTAGTGACGGAAAACAAAATAAGGGTGAACTAAAATGCTTATTAAGGGTTATGTATAGTGGAATCCATCATGAGTAAATAAGAAATAATAAATATAGAGAAATGAATTGGTTCTGCATCCATGTTTGTTCACATAGATAATGCACCCAATTCACAACCCCCTTTTGGAATTTTTTTGACCGTTTCCTCTTCTTCCGCTGGGCTCACTCTAGCTCAAGCTTCATCGACGGTCCCTTCCCCCTAGTCTATCATGTGGTTCTCCCCCTGTTTCGGGGTCACCGCCTATCCCAAATCCCTTTGGCGTCTCCCCAGGTCGAGGCCCCTCCTTCGAGGAGGCTCTCTGTGACTTGCTTCCTTGCCCCTCTTAACCATATTTCTTGGAGGTGTCTCATTCCCCGTCAATGGTTTCAAGAGAGGGTTCGCATCTCTCGGTAGAATTCCCAGCGTTAGCCTTAACAGAAGCTTCTACCTACCACAAATGGTCTCTTGTAGCTCATTTCAGTGTGGCCAAACCCCTCTCTGGCGGCTTTTCAATGCTTCATTGGTTTGTGGGGGCTTTCTCTTCCCAGAAAGGATCTCAATAATCTATAACAATTCCTTCTGTATTGTTCTTGGATCGGTGGCAGACTTTGTCCAGGCATGGTGTCATGGTCCTCATTTCCTTAGAAGATGTTGCTTTAACCTCATCTGTTTGTCACTGGATGTTAATATGGGGAAGGAAAACCCCTGGCTATGGTCTGGATTCGCTTCCCAAGTCTCCCCCCTACTATTTCAAAATGTTGTCTTCCTCAAGGCCATTGTCAACTCCTTGGGAGGCTTCCTGTGCTCGGATGTCCGCACCTGGAGCTGCTCGGACGCCTTGGTATCTCAGATTTGTGTTGAAATGGACATCCCATATCCCCCCCAAACAGTATCTCCATGAAGGTGAAGGATTCCTTTTTCTGGTCATAGCCCATCTTATTTCTGGTGTTCCCTTGATTCTGTTCCTCTTACTGCCTACAAGGCCATTCCTTCTAGGTTTGCAGGAAGTGGTGTGGTGATGGTCGATGTTGTTACTATTAAGAGGTCCCAGTTCATGCCCCTATTGCACCTTCTCCCCCTGCAGGTGGGCCCCATGCTTCACCTCCTGGTGTAGGGTGGGTTTTTCTATTGAGGACCTTTCCTCTGTCCCTTGACCCTCTCAAGGGTCTCGTTCCATCCCCCGCATGTGGTCTTTGGGTGTGTTCCATAGGAATGACTCATTGGATATCTCTTCCTCAATGCTTTTGCATCTAAAGAGATCTCTTGAGTCTGGCTATATGTCTTCCTTTCATCTGCCCCTCTTCCCCCTCCCATGTTCCCCTATCCTCCTCCCTCACCCCACCCCTTTTCTAGGATCCCCTCATCCTCTTTTATTCCCTTCTATATGAGGGCCCTATCCCTCTAGTCCTCTATGTTCCCTCTTCTCCTCCTCCTTCCCCTTCCCCTTCCCTCCTCCTTCTTCTCTCATCCCTTCTCCAGCCATCGAGTCCCCTTCTCGAGAAGCTGGTCCACTATACCATTTCTGCTGCCTTCCCTATGAGGTTGGACCCCCCATCACCTGAATTTCCCTTTTCCTCTTCCCCTTGCCTCACCCCGCAGTCCAGGCAGGTGCACGAGGTCCCACACTAAGAATATTTAGCAGTCCTCCCATTTGTGCTCCCCCAATGCAAAGAGTTCAAGAGCGAGTGATGGGACATTCCCTATCTAATGAATCCTTTTATCATATGGAAATATTGTGGCCGTGTTTCCCAGGAGAAGAAAAATTTCATTGCCTCTAAGACCCAAAACACAAGGTTATTCTTCTTTTCATTCTCGAGAACAAACAAAATTCCTCAAGAATAGCATACTTCTCTAGAAGGATAACGATGCATGATCACATGAACGTGGAGCCAACTAATTCTCACATCTAGCTATTCTAGCATCTGAGTATCATAGAATATTTTGTCTAGGTATGTGACTAGTTCATCACCACCAAGATCTTGCACAAAAAATGAGTTTTATTCAGATCCTTCATCTATTTTAGTTGTGAAATCCAGTGGCACGAGTCTCTATGTGAGGGGCTCTCGACGTTTGACCTTGGTGGTAGCCCCTGGTTTTTAGGGGAGGATTTTAATATTGTTGCAGAGCTAGAGTAAAGGAAGGGAAGGGGCCCTTTTTTCAGGGAAGGCATGTATGTAATTTGTTCATTTCATGGAGAATAATAGGATTCTTGATCTTGGATTCAGTGGAGATCATTTCACATGGTAAAATAACCAATGAGGCCTCTGGTGCTCGTAGAGTCGCCTTGACTGCTGCTTGGCTAACATACATGACATCTCATCATATCCTATCTTCTCTATCAGTCACTTGATGTGCGGCATTTCTGATCACTCTATAATCCATGTCTCCATCACGATGTGGTAGCCATGTCCCAACCCTTTTAGATACTACCATAACTAGGCTATCCTCCCTGGATACCAAGAAACAGTTTTTGATTCGTGGCAGGTGCCGTCTCACGACAGGATGTGGACAGATATTCACAACAAACTATGAAGGCTCAGAAGCAGGCTCCAGGTCTGGGCGGACTCTTTCCCCCCAACTGGTAGATACATGGATGCTGTCAAGCATAGGATTTGTATTCTCGAATCTATCCTCAAGAGTTCCTAGGATAAATAGGATTTTGTAGACCTTTCCATGAAAAAGGACACCTTTGCAAATATGGTTCTTCTCTAGGAACACATGGTGAGGGAGAAGTTGAGGATCATGTGGATTGATGAAGGGGAAAAGAATACCACCTTCTTCCACATTCGTATCATGGAGATAAAACAAAGTGTCCAACCAAATATTTTGATGGAGGATGCGACTTTCTCGAATGATAGGGCTGACGTGGGAAGAATCTCCCATTCTTTTTTCAAATACATCTTGGCAGGACCAAACCCTAGCATGTTGGATGGTTACCCTGGTGGGGAATCGGAGTTCCTTGGTTTCATTGCCAACCAAGTTATTCTCTATGATAACTCTCTCATAGAGACCATTCATATGGAATCAGAGATCTGTGTAACATTCCTCCCCTTAAAGCTGATAGCACCCCTATCCCCAATGGCTTCCCATTTTCCTTCTATAAGAATGTATGGGACATGATCAAAGATGACCTCTCCACTACCATTTTGTTGTTTTTCAGAGGGGGTATTCTATGAAGATTGCCTTGTGCCACGACTCTTGTTCTTCTTCCCAAAATAGAAAACCCATCTTCCAACCATAATTATAACAGGATTATCCTATGTAACTTTTCCTATAAAATCCTTGCAAGCATCCTCAATGCCATACTCTTCATCCGTCTTCCTCTTTGGATCTCCTTGGAGAAACACGGGTTCGTGAAGGGCCGTTCAATATTTGGAGAGGTCACCTTAGCACAAGACGTGTTCCATGTCATCAACACTAGGTCCCATGGATCAAATCTGGCAATCAAACTCAACATGAATAATGCTTATGATCGTATTGAAAGGGGATTTATCAAAAATGTAGTCTTAGGTGTGGGATTCCCTCTTTGGATGTCTGCCCTTCTCTTTTTCTGCTTCATCTCTCCATTGCTGGCTGTTGATTTAAGGTGGAAGTCTCACGGTTTTTTCAAGGCGTCTAGGGGAATGAGGCCGGAAGACCCCTTATCCCCAAACCTCTGTATTCTCTCACAAGAAATTCTCAATAACCTCATCCTTCAAGGCATGAACAATAGAACCATTTTCCCCTCTAAAAGAAAGTGGAACTCCACCTCTGTATCCCATCTGATGTTTTCAGGAGACACACTATTTTTCTTGAATGATTCAAGGCGCTCGATTCATGGCCTCATCAGGGTTCTTGACAAATACTTTCATTGGAGTGCGAAAGTTAACAACAAAAGTAAAAGCATCCTTTTCTTATTGAGGAAGTATACATGAAACCAAGAACTCTCTATATAAAACATGCTCGACAACCAAGGTGGTTGTTGGCCAATGACCTATCTGGGAGCTCTTATTTACTCAATTCATCTTCGTATCAAAGATTTTGAATAGATTATTAGCTGCTTCTTAGATTGATTCCTTAACTGTAAAAACAAATTTCTATCGTTCGAGGGCGGATCGCCCTAGTCAATAGTGTCCTCCTAGCACCCCCAGTCGATGCTCTCTCGTGTGTCAAATGCCCCAAAGGAGTGATCTCAAAAATTGACAAAATCATCCCTCGCTTCATATGGGACACCTGGGATAAATTAAAGTGGTTTGGGTATCATGGAAGAGAATGCTGAGGCCTATTCTAGAAGGTGGGATCAATGTTCACATCATGGAGGATTCTCTCCTTTGCATGCATACAAGATAGGCTTGGGATCTGATTGATTTCTAGACACAGTGGGGCATCATGATGGGAGGATCATTGGAATATGGTGTTATGTTGGATGTAGTAAACAGGTCCCCTATCATGGATTCCATATTCCCTCTATACTCGGCTCTCCTTCCCTATTCACAGTGGATTATTAGCAAAGGGAAGGTGCCCTTCTGGCATACCAACTTGGTGGGTTACACTCTCGGTTTTCAAGGGTGTCCAGCCTATAACATCTAATATGAGGAGGCTAGTAGATTCCCGACCTTCATCAAGGTAGTGTTATCCAAGGATCAACAAGAGACCTTCCTGCTTTTTGAAATCAAGGTAGAACCCAACTGGTGAGTCTTCTCTCGTTCAAGCACAAGATCCTTACCTTCTACGGAATGTCTTTGTCAACTTGTGACCCTAATGGAGGAGGAAACCTGGAATGAAACTCTCTAGATTAAGTGTATCCCCACAAAATACAACTTCCTAACTTGGCAGATCAGACACATTGTTGTGGCCACCAACGAAAAAGTCATGAAATGTGGTGTTCTCGTGGACTATCTTTGTGCTTGCTGTAAGGTCAATCAAGAGGAAAGCCTAGAGCACCTCTTCTTTGAAGGAGAGTGGGAGCACGACGTCTGGTTGACCTTTGGTAGTTTTTATGTGGTCTAATTCCCTTCATAGGATGACTCCCCTTTCTGAGTTCAATGGTTTGAAAACTCAGGAAGCAGATGAGCAGAATGAATGACTCAGGCCATTATCATGCATGCTGGTGTCTAGTGTCTTTGGCTGGTGAAGAACAAAGTGAGATTTGAGGGGTGTTTTTCCTTGGGTAGAGGAATCCTGGTACATAATCACACTCTGCTTCTAGATATGATTAGTAAAACAATCAACTGGCAGGATTCTCCCTCCCTTCACTTCTTGATTTCATCCTCCCAGGCCAGCCAAAATGTTCGCCCTCATGGCCATTGGGTCTGTTGGAATCCTATATCCTTGTGATTGAAACTCAATATGGATGGCTCATGCTCTATATGTATCATGAAGGGTGGTGGCATCCTCTACAACTCTAGGGGCTCTTTTTTGTCTATGTTCTCAGTTTTATTTGGCAGGGGATCTTCTTTTCTTAAAGAGGAACATGATATTCTCTCTAGTCTCACTCTTTGTAGACAAGGGGGTATGCATGTTGAGAAATTTGAAAACGACTCTCTGATTCTCTAAAACTCACTGCAAGGTTTCGATCGTGTCCCCTGGTCTATCTCCTACCCCATTTGGAAGTGTCGGGCAATCATCTCCAGTAACACCCGACTGAGACACACCTGGTAGGAGGGAAATAAGATAGCAGACCACAAGGCTTCACAAGCTCCTCAAGCTAAGTTTACCACTTTATATTACAATCTTTACCATTTAAAACAGAAGGGGTATAGTATTGTAATAGGGGATTCCCTCGGGTTGCAATTTTTCCAGCCTGCCTAGGGCTCCTATTCTTGTGTTTTTATCTCCATAGTTTGTTCCTTCTTTCTATTTAAATAAGAAATGATGATGATGAATATGGATATAAAATAACATAAAAACAGATGTCACTAAATCAATAACTTGATCATGAGGAATAAAATTTCCTTTTTAAATGATGATCTAATAATTCTATATAAATTTTCACCTGAGCTTGAATCTTATCCCTATATATTATAACTATTCAAATTAACACATGTATATCAATAAATGTATTCATAATGACTGATTGCATATTTCTTCACAACAGAATATTATTTTCAAGGCCTCTTTATTAGACCTCTTACCTAAATGGTTAAGGACTCAACCGAATACAAAAAGTAATTCATCCCATGAGAACTAAAATGGAATCAGGGGGATATAGTGGTCCACACAAATCATTTACTAAGTCCAATACATTAATCACATGAACATTGTGACACATAATCAATGTAAATATTCATATTGAATAACTAGAGTAAAAAATGTTAATATTTTCCCAAAAAAATAAATATATCATAATCATAATCCATCCATAGTAATGTGGTGAATAGTAATAAAAGTATATATCCCCAGTCGAGAAAATGTAAAATAAAGTAATTTTTATTGATAAATAGAAATACTATGAAATTTTTATTAAAAAAATTCCTCTGGAAAACACCCATTTCACTTTGAAGTTCAATTATAAAAAATAATAATTTAAGGAATATTAGGGAAACAAATCATTGAAAATAATCTTGGAAATTTTTAAAGGAATCCTCATATAATTAATAAGCCATGATGGTTGTAAATTATTTTTATGCAAAGTACGTTAAAATAATTTTCCTTTTCATTTTTTAAATAAAAAGTCAAACAATACCTCATTCCAAAAGTAACAAGAAGATTTCGTTTAAACCATTTCTATAAATTCAAACATGAGTTGTAATTTGTTTAAAAAATAATTATATAATATTAAAAACATTATTTAAATAATTTTAAGGAAAATATTTTCATAAAAGAATTGAATCCTCCACCGAATTGAAAAAAATATCTATTTCATTTAAAAAGATAATTTCAATCTCTGGAGTAAAAAAATGTGGAAAAAAACATTACAATTCATGAAAAATTACTGTATGAGAATAAAATAAATTTTCTTTAAAATATAATATTCATTTAATTCTCCCAATAAATACGTAAACATAATTAATTTTGAATAATTATAATTTTTTTAAATAAATTGTTACCACTTTGAAAGATTTTTAATTATAATATCCATGAAATAAATAACTTCACATGAATATTTTAATTAAATAAATATAAAAGGAATCACAATATATTAAATCGAAGAGTTAGTATAAAATAAAAATAAATGAAGCAATTTGTGTTTACAGTATATATCTCCTGGAAAACAAATATAGACGAGTAACCCTTATAAAGATCATATCATTGAAGTGAGAAATAATAAATTATGAGATTAAGTGTGATAATTTTAAATAAAAACAATAAATATTTATGTAACCATAATAAATTCATAGTTAACATTGACCATTATCGTTTTATAACATATTAAATTAAGTAGAAGTATCACCCAATGAATAAAAATTGAGTTAAGAAAGCTCATACTACTTGGTAACTTTCAACTGAAGTCCCCATGGGAGAAATAATTTGAATGGTAATATAAAATACCATGATTTATATAATATTACTGATATATCTTTTAAAAAATGTATTATATCAACTATTTAAAATAAATTATGTGTATAACATTAAAAATTCATCAATGACTAAAAATTTAGAAGAAATCCCTAACCTCAGGTCCAATTGATCGTACACATTATTTATCTTTCAGGATAATAAATATATGCTAATTGTTTTCTTACATAATAATAATTTTATAGTTTATTATTAATTTTATATTATTTATTATATTTTTATATTTAATTTCGCAATCAATTTTTTTCACATCAAATGTTTTGATCTTATTCAGTTCATATGTCCCAAATTAATTCGTTAGGGTGACAATGGTAAAATTGGTCATTGTTCCATCATCTCCAAAATAATAATAATAATAAAATTATCTTTTTATACGTAATTTTTCATTTTATAAACAAATGTGAAGTATTGTTTTTAAAAACTAACTACGTTACAATCATGGAGATGGTATGTCATACACACACATGGGTAAGAGTTCCATTTTTCATTGATCATGATAGAAAGAATATAATTATTTTATAATCATTAAATAAATAAAATTATATAATATATACCATATTATTTCATTAATAAACTTATATATATTGTCCATGTGATGAGTTATAGAAAATAAATCACATCATTTCATGGAGGCGGTTGTCCACACGTGCATTCGAACAATGTTATCATTTCCCATTTGATGGAAGATGATATTGTTATAATCTTTTCAAGTAACATTAAAAAATGAATTTATATTTATTATAATAGAGTTATTATTTCATTATTTTTGAAGGATATTTGAATAATTTTGAAGAATAAATGCAACTAAAATAATCAGTTAAAACTTATTCATTTTCTTTGCGAAAATTCCTTTACGTTACTTCTTCAGCCAACAAAGGATGATATTATTTGTATGAAAATACCTTTTAAATGTAGAATGAGATTTCATGAAGGTATTTGGGTATTAATTGGATGAACCAAATGGGTCATTAAATGTGTAGAAAAGTTGAGAGGAGGTTCCTTATTATAAGTGACGGAAGGGAAATCATGGAAGTTTTTAAACTATTAAAATAATAAAAAATTATTTTTTGTTTCAAATACATCCAAATTGAAAACATTAAATAATAAGGTGATGAGGAGTTAAATTTAACTTATCCAATAAAATTAGGAAGAATTTAGGTCATGTTTTCATCCTTATCTTTTTTTAAACATGTTAATCCTGTTAAAAAATACCATAATAATGTAGTTAATTATACTTTAGAGTCAATGAAAGATACAATTAATGGAAAAATGAAAAAAAGCATTGTAGTTGAAATTTTAAATTGTATCCCTCTCATGTGGCAAAAGATAGTTTTTTTAGGAATTTTAAATTATTTAATAAAATAATATTTATTATCAAATACCATTAATTTTATTTTTGGAATTACATGAAATATTATAATATAATCTTTGTATAACTCCTGTAAAATGGTTCAAAAATAAATTTTTTTATTATATAATTAATATGAAGTCCTAATATAGTCATCAAATAAATTATGATTGTTTTAGATATCATTTTCAATCCTCTTTTGTTCATTGGATATCTTTGTTTACAAATTTCAATCGTAAGAGTGATAAAAAATTCTTTGATATTAAATGGTTATAAGTTTACATATATGGAAATAATTTAATAATAATTAAAAAGGCATGCAATTTTCAGCCATGAAATATCCCAAATTTCATCTTGAAATTTTTTTATGATTTTTAAATTATTTAAATTTATATTATTTTTCATAATATATAAATAATTTCATTCTTGGAACTATTAAAAATATTTGATATTAAAGACATAAAGAAAAATATTTAAATTGAATATAAAAATTCAATAAATCTATAATGTGTCATCTATATCTAAAAAATTCATGAGTTACTGTAAATCACCCATATGATAATACATTACTGTTTTTAATATAATTTAATTACTTTTTATTTTTGTTGAATAAATAAAGTTTCATTTTTTAATAAACATCTAACATAAATAATTTATAAATAAAAATATTAAATAAATTACATTTTAAAAAATATATATATTTTATCTTTCATATGACCATTTAAAACCTAAAAAAAATTCGTATCCCTTTCATTAAATATTTTATATATTAAAAATCATGAGAGTGAAATTTTTAACATTATATTTATTAATATATATGTGTGTTATAATCATAGTAAAATTGAAATAAATTTAAAATATTTCTATTAATGGATGGAAATGGTCTAAAAAACTTATAAAATAAAATTAATAATATTTATATGGAAATTATTAAGCCTTATGGCATCATTTTTTTAACCTTAATTACCTAATTTACACTTACCGTGATGATGAATATTTATTAAAATAACAATTAATAATGATGAAAACTAAAAAGAGAGTATTTACATAATTTAATCCTCTTGACTATAAAAATGGTGTCAATTTTTCCTGGTCTAATCTTGCTATGTGTATGAAACAAATTATAAAATAAATGCGTAACCCAAAATATAAAATAGGATCTAGAAAAATATTTTTTAAGAAAAAAAATTAACTTATATCAAAATCATAAATATTACTGATTAAAATAGAATTATTTATATTATTATAAATCAAATGGATCATATATTAAATCCATAAAATAATTTTACTTTAAAATTACTTAATTTTAATAAAAAATCAATTTATTTTAAAAAATATATATATTCACAATTCAATGAAAAACATTTATTTCTATGAAATTAAAAATATTTCAATATAATTAAATATTGAAATTATTATTTAAAAAATGGTTTATATTTAATAAAATAAAATTTCAAATTATGTCATAAATTAATCATAATTTTTTCATACCAATTGAAATAAAATCATTTTGTGAATAAAATTAATTTTTGAAGCATAAAATGATTTATTAAAAATTATATGTGTATTTCCTTAGAATTAGTGAAAATAAATTATAGAGTAGAAACATTACACATATATATTGTAATTAAGTTACTCATATTCATACCCACCATCTTAACAACTATGTTATACTAGTTTTTAATAAATAATTTTTTTAATATTGTATCACGGTTAGTTTCAAATCAGCATTGTGTGTTTTATAAGCTATCAAATATTGTGTGATTTTAAAATTTTGGGGTTCCACATTCTACCCCCTAAAATAAACTCTGATATCAAAATTTTTTCTTGCTAATTAATTATTCACCCTTTTTGGAGAACCTGTATCGTACTGATGGATAATAATACACACATTGAAAAGGGTAAGCAAAAAACATGATGGTTACAAGAAATATCACATATTCAGAGCCCCAAATGGGGAGAAAATTTGAGGGAGTTGAAATATTTTAATTGAAGAAAAATCTAACATCTAAGGACTAATTTATAGTGAAAAATAACATGGTAATGAGAAATTTAACAACAATAACCCATAAATCATTGATGGGGGAAAACCATCCATTCATATGAAATGAAGGTAAATGGATAATTTTTTTATTCCAAGATCCTTTTTATAATGTTGATGAATTAGTTTAATATATAGACTGTACAAATATGGAAATATTCTCACATAAAAAATATAATTTCATCCTTTTATCCATTTATAATAAAATATCATCTTTTTTTCAACATACAATGATTATTGAAGATGCATTTTTCATATCTGAAGAACCAAAATAAACATCTAATTTATCACAAAATCATTAAACTAATATCAAATATTCCTCGTAGAATTATAAAAAAATTTCATCACAATAGATGATAATAAAAAAAATGAACATTCATATGAATAAATAATACATAATAAAACTAATTTTTTAACATAGATCATTCCATTAATAAATATCCATATATCTCAAATAACCACAATAACCTTAAAACATTATGATGTTTTATCTGAAAATATTATCTTATTCCCTTCATCCTACATATCTAAAAATATATTATCTTTCTTCCCAGATAATCGATTATGTTATACCTAAATGTTTTATTTACCTCATACAAATAAAATGAGTCATAAAAAATTATTAATCACATATAAAATCCCAAAAATAAAAAAAAGTTATTTAGCATTATGCTGCCTAAAATCATATTATTCATTACCAATAAAATTATTTTTGTTACAAAATTTCATTATGACCAGGACATTAGGTAGGATAGTGATTGGTAGTGCACCTGTATCAACCTTTAGTTGTGGGTTCAATCCCTATGGCCTTACCAGGTTCTATGGTTTGTATCTTAACCTAATTTTTATTCTTTTTATGAAACTACATTAACATAATTTCTATATCATACCTTAAAATATGATGAACACACTCAAAAATATTTTAATCCTGAAATAACTTTTTAATATCTATGGTTTTTTTCATGGATTATTTTTTAAAAAAAATAATCTTAATTTATTATTTTTACCATAACAGAAATTATCATATTAACGCAATAGTTTATTAATAACATTAAACTTATATAAAAAATACATAAGGTCTTTAACCATCTAATAAAATGTTCACATAATTTTATTTTAATATAAATGATTGTATTTAAATATATGTCTCCCAAAATATCCTTAAACATTTAATACTATAATGAACCTTCTTTGGTAAACTAGAAAAGTAACCCAAGAAAGTTTTCCACATTGTAAAGTAAAATAAAGAAATAATTATAATGTATAAGTTAAGATAAAATATAATACATAGATGCATAATGGTTACACATCCATGATACATAAAAAACCACATAAAATGGTTTAAATATGAATCTTAAATAAGATAAGAATAAAATGAGATTCCATGTAACCATCTAACAACACCAAACTATCTCACTATAAAGACACAAAAACTCAAAACAAACTACGGAACTGTAATACTCTATTTCCTTTGCATGTATCCTAAAAAAATCTATAAATTCCCAATACTAAATTTATGGTTGGATAAATATCCAGATTTTATTTAACCAAATAAAACATATAAAGACTAATATCATGAAAATTTTAGCTCTAGCTTTCAAAGAAATCCTGTATATAAATAATCATGATGAGATAATTCATTTTTTAAATCATGATCTAGTTTTCATAATAGCCTTTCATTTTCACACAAAACTATAATATGACATGTACTTGATATAATGAATAATAATAGAAGATAAACCATCCATGTGTATAAAACAACATAAACTTCTGAGCCATTAACAGTGAAATATACCATACTGGTTAAAACCTTGTGTAAATGAAAAGTATCATATTTTTATCTATAAAATAGAAATACATACTAGACATATTAATATATCACTATGATAAGAATATATTAAACCCAACAAATATCAAGTCATGTCACAGTCTGTCAATATGAAAAACTATATTGTTGTTAGTCATACAAAGTAATATGTCTATTTCCTAACTCACCCAAATATTTTAATGTTCTATGGTGGTAAATACAATTTTAAAATCATGATCATATATTTTATGAAATTTTCAATGTGAAGCCTCAATACTTCTATGTTTGAAACACATTTTTTGTATCAAAATCAATTTAATGGATCTTCATAAACACATAGTGTGTTTGAATGTTTCTAATACAAATACACTTACAATATTTCCTTCATGTGGAAAATACACCTTAATATCAAATATATCATTTCCATAAAAATGGAATTTTATAAGAACATTGAGAAATTCATGCATTAACACCTTTTTATATAGGCACAAAACTTTGGAATAGAGAGTAATCCCTAAGAATATAGGGTTTAAATCTGACAAAACGTGGCTTCAAGGGCCATAAAAGTTCTCGTTTTGGAACCTAAGGTTTGAGAGATTAATTTGGTATCAAGGGTAATTTTGTGGGGTTCAAGTATTTATATAAACTATATAAAATATTACACTATAACGCATGCTCATGGACCATGTCACAAGGGTGATGATAAAAGCATTTTCTATGAAACAATGTGAATTGGAACACCACAACCCTTTGGGAAAAATCCACTTTTATTAACCCTAGTATATAACCTATTTAATATGAAAGGGTTACGCGACATAGTTGATACCACCACACACCAGATCTGCACTATCGTCGAGAGGATATGCCATAACCAACAACCTATGTTGAAACTAATCTCTAATTTGGTAAAGCCTACCAAAACTAACCAAACTCACCCCTATTACAACCACACCATATCGTCCACCTATATTTTATATATCTCAACTAAATAAGAGGACTAAAATCTAACCCCTTTATCATGATGTATCCTTGTTGAAATTGGATGTTTAACCATCACTCTTTTCCAGAATCCCCTACCACAACTATCTTATAAACACCACTTCCACTATATCCATGGGACAAGCACTCCCATCCATGGTGAAATCCACTTTATAATTCCAAGAGAACTCATGGATATCCTATTTTCACTACCACAGTAGAAATACCATGGAAATTGTTTCAGTAAGTAGTAAATTTTCCTAGTGATCCATATTTTGTACTAGTTTCTCAACTATAGTGGATTCAGGATCAAAGAGGATAATAAACCTCGGTGTCATGTCACACTATGTGCCTTAGCTATAGTATCGTACGAGAGGTGAAACTATGATAATGTCATGATTAAATAAATATGAAATCTTGTAAATCATGATCCTAGTTTGTATAGAATTTTGGATGACCTTATCCCTAGAAAAAACTCTTATAAATGAAATTCACCTTTTTATCATCTCCTGAATAGGGCTCAGTCAAACAATGGAACACTGTCTCATCTATTTTCATCACAAAATACCTATAAATTGTCTCCCATACATTATTTAAATGGTTTTATTTTAATATAATTTTGATAAAAAAAATATAGGTATACATGACCAGAGGAAGATTATTTTCCCATGAACTCTCAAAATTAAGCATGAACTATCTGGGTATATCATCAAGAACCAGAATAACCCTATATATATATATATATGTATTTGTTTGAGATTTCATGCTTAACATAAAATGAGAACCTTTGGTCTTGTTTAAAATAATACAATATAAGGAAGACAACCTTAGGTCCCTAATAGTAACAATATCAAAAGGAACCCCATGAATTATCAAAACCACTTGAACATACAAGTGAATGATCTAATACATCCTCATCATCTACATTATAAACATTAAATAAGAGAATATTGTGATTTGATCAAGGATCATCAAAATAACATTTGTTAAAAAATTATTCCATGGTAAACCAATGAAAATTTTTCATGAAATAGCATCCCACATATATACTATAATGGAAAATTATTAAAAAATGTCATCTAGTCTCTAGTGATATGTGTTAATTATCATACAAATAATGCACCATGACTCAACATATGAAATATACCACCTCATCACCATCAACCAACAATAATGTAAGATATTATTATAAATCTTTGTATTCCCAAGGTGTACAGTTAAGAAAGACCAATTTCTATCATCTATAAATTAATAAATTATAGATATAGGAACAACCAATATACCTTAGAAAGAAAAGGCGCCAATAGGAGACCGAGAACATTCACCCTAGGTCTCTGAAAAAATATTTAAATTTTACCTATGTTCTCAAAATTGATTTCTGATAACTAATTGTATGGGAGACTAAGTCAAAATAATCTTGATTTCGTCAAAAGATATATGAAATTTCTTATTCCAACCTATCATTACAACATTTTTTGTCAAAGATATCAATGCGATGAATTCTTGTAAAATCCTTGAATAAACCTCATATACTAACATACTAGAAACAAGTGACTATAGATCAAAAAAATTCTCTACTACCTATTATATCACTTTGAGTTTATTTTCAAGATCCACTATGATACCCCTATCAAATATGAATCATCCAATGAATATTACTTCTTACATAAAAAACTCACATTTGGAAATATTAAAAGACATATGATGTTATTTCATGATTACAATGATGATATACTTGTGATCCATATTCTCTTTCTCTATCATGGAGTAGGAAAAAACATCGTCCAAAAACATCAATATAAATTATTCAAAAAATGGATGAATGATTTGTTTCATCAGCACCATAAATTCCTTGTAGAATCAATGTGACCACATGTATAACTGGAAACAAAAAATACAATACTGACTCCAAATCACTATATTAGGTATATCATCTTCACTAACTATCAACTGGTGGTACCCTAACAAAAGATCAATCCTTAGAAACTAGTGAGACTCTATGAGCTGATCAAAAAATATTATCAATTATTGGAAAGGGATACATATACATAATAGTAACCAGATTAAGCATTAGATAATCAACATAAAGCCTAATGATTACATTTGGACTTCAACGAAATGATGATTAGAGAACCCCAAGGTGACACACTTGGAAGAATAAATCCATTAGCCTAAATCTCATCAAGAGGAATCATAATTTCCACTAACTTAATTGGTGTCATGAAATGATATGGTATATTAATGGAAATCATATTATGGATTAGATAAATAGAAAACTCACCATATCTATGTGGTGGAAAGCCATAAAAATCTCAAGGAGAGACCTCGATGTATACACTAAACACTATATAAATAAGACTACCAAATAAATAGCCAAAAACATCATGGAACATATTTGATAACTTACTTGAGATCGGTCAATCATAACATCTAACAAGTCTAACTCACCCATATCTAGAATTTCACTCACCAAAAAAGACATGAGAGTCCCCATTAAGTGATAAAAAATGTTAATGATGATAAAAGTCAGTCTTGGAATTTACTCTAATCATCTGATACATGCTAATAACTAGGTCGAGGATATCAATATCAGGAACCAAGAAATCCAACAACACCTTGAACTCAGTTATCATCACCAGACACATGAGACACTTCAAAACATGTTTAAAGAACATTACCAAAGATGTGGAAATATCTAAAAATAATGGTCTAACATCAAAACACAAGACCAAAACTTTATCCAACATTGACCATGTAATAGAATGACAATCAAAATTATCAAATAAAGGGAGTACCATATATGATGAAATAAACACCATACCCCAAATATTATATTCCCTTACATCAGATTATTCTAGTGAAGAATCCACTACATTAAGATATATGATCTCATATCATCCTTTATCCTACTTTGATCCATGATAATATCCCTTATACATAGGATATGTCCCAAAATACGTCAAAGGATTACAAAAAACCTATAAACCCTTAGTGAGTATAGATTCATCCTTACTCTCTCGGTACATCCTTCCAAAATAATGCCTTAGTTGATCTGAGTATCCCAAACTGTGACATGTTTTGTGAGCGTCCATAAAATTTGTCTTGGTATGAATAGGACTACAAAACTGATAGATTAAAAAACATTCCTATAAAATCATCAAAAACTGGTCCAAAAAAATGAACATCTTGGAGTTACCTTTTCTAGCTAGAATACACACCTTTTCTAATAATTATGGTAATCAATGCTCCACCTAAACCAATTATCCATGGAATGTATACCTCACCCATAAACCCAATATTAACCACCTCCACAAATATCAAAAGGAATACTAGGATCAACATCGTCCAAATATTTTCCCATAGTCTCATCTTAAAACACCATTCATTAAGGTAGTCAGTTGTAATAAGATCTTGTGCTAAGTTTACCAACTTAAAAAATAGGTGGGATACTCTGAAACCGTATACTCCCCAAACTATAAGGTCATAAATTCCCATGTCATCACTACTCATAATTTTTTAGGATGGAAATTCGGGTTGAATATATTTTTGATAGATTTCCATGTAAGATCCCTATGAAACATATCTTTCACAATGATGTCTCACAATATTCGTCTATGTATCTCAATTAGGTAAGTGTTTAAACCCACCTTTTAGTCCTCAGGAATTTTAAAAATGTGGAAGATCTATTCTATCCACTCATGTCACTCTTCATATTCTTGGGATCGTATGTCCCTATGGAATATTGGAGGATTATTCAATGAAAATTATGTTCCATGGTCCAACATATGTCCCTGGTATCTAACACCCACTAGGCCAAGAGTATAAAAAGTGTGGATTATATATTCCAATAAATAAGGTTCCACGATTGATTTTTACTTTGTAACTTTTCATGCATCTTCCTCACACGGATTTAGAAGAGCTCCTCTAGGAATCAATATTGAATTAACACCAAATTTTATAAAAACATCAACTTCATTACAATTATGGAATAAATTACCATCATCAAGAATCAATATATATTTATATATATATATTCCTTTAAATAAGAAGAATTAAAATAAATCTTGGATTCTAAAAATGAAAGAAGAAAAAATAAAAATTAATATGTCCATTTAAATAAATCCCATCTATAGTTCATTCAAGTACCAAAAAAACCAAGTCTCCTGATTTTTAAAAATATCTTGACTATGTATGATAACTTAGGTTTAGACATAGATGTGATCTAGCTAAGAACCCTCTCATACATACAACCTAAATATTGAAAGTCCTGACTCCATTCAACCATGGACCATAAACTAAAACTAGAAAGTGTTTTAAATCTTTTCACAGGGTAATTCCCTTGGATTCCATTTTTTAGCGAACCATCCCCAATCAACTACACAAGTTATCAAATAAGGATTTCCATAAGGTGAGGTGAAACCAAGTAATAAAATCATCATGTATAAAAAAATTGTTTGAAAAAGTACATAGGGTAAGAAATATCTTCATAAGGAATACAACATGAATAAAAAATGGGGTGAATCTCTAGTTAAAATAAGAAAACACTAAATCAAGCCTCCAAGAGACAACATGTCACCATCAAAAATGCCCACAATGAAGATAAATAAACTCAAGAGAAACTCAAAATCTATAAGATAACCATCCCTTTAACTGTGTCATATAAAAACATGTATACAATAACATAATGAAAAATGTATGTTGTGATAACATATTATAGTTGGATTCCAAAAAAGTGTAAATTTGATGTCTAATATCCTAAAAAATGATAGCTCTATATCTAAAAGAAGTTTGTTTTATAAAAAAATTATAAGATTAAACCATTTTTAAAAGAATACATTGGTTTATATAAAATAATAATAATAATAAAACACAAAACACATATGAAATGTACATGATAGAAAGGATGAAATAATGTGAAAGACCATTGAGGAAAATTCTATAATATAAACATGCGAGAAAACAACCAGTAAAGATACCATCATGTGTAAAGCTAATTTAAAATTACAACCCACATGATTTTTGATCTAGACTATGTTAATGTAAAATAAAAAATAAAGCACTAATATAGGAAACTATTGAATCCAAATAATATAGAAACATGTCCCTATGTGTCAATATCAAAACCAATAGTGGATTTACACACACTACAATGATTTTCCATTTCCCAATTTACCCATGGTTCCCACCATGTTATTCCAATAAAATCCCTCTAATTTCCATGATAAAATTTTTAAAAAATATCATAGTGAAGCCTCATTAAATCTTGGAATGAAACCCTATTTTTTAATCAAACAATTTATAACAGAATTTTATGAACACTTAGTGGGTCCAAAATATTTAATAATGAAAAAAACCTACAAAACATATTTTTCATGAAGAAAATAATCCTCGATATCAATTCTATCTCTATATAAAATTAACCAATGTAATTGTATAAGAACCTCATGTAATTCATTCATTAGAACATTTTTTAGAGACACCTACCTCAGGAACAGAGAGGAATAACCTATAATTGATCAATTAAATATAGGGTCAAAATCCTACCAGAATGGGCTTCATGGGCCTTCAAAGGGGTCTATTTGGGAGCCTAAGGGTTGGGAGAGGAAGTTTTAATGAAGGATTATTTTGAGAGGCTTGGGTAATTTATACCCAAAATATAAAATATAAACCCCTGATACAACCTCGTGGACCACGACATGAAGGTTATGGTAGAATCCCTTTATATGAAATGATTCAAATGTCTAAAACACAACCATTATAGTCAAAAACACCCTTGAGAACCCTATTTTAGATCAAATTCTCTATGAAATGGGTCTACAATGCAGTTGAGATGACTATAAAACATATCTAAACTACAAAAAAGAGACCTCCCTGATAAATACACCAATGAGAAAGGTACTAGTAAATTTGGAAGAACCAACAAAAATTAGATAAACACACTCCTAGAAAACTGCATGATAAATCAAACACTTGTACCCCAAAAAGCTCAATCCAAAAAATTCCTACACAATATCCCCTTTGACATGGTGTATCCTGGTCAAAATTGGAATTCAAACAAACATTACACCTCTAGGTCCCCATAGAAAAACTACCTTTACTATACTAAAACTAACATCTCCATGGCACAATAAATCCCCTCCATTCTTCATTCACATTTATAATTCCAACATAACCCCATATCATCCCCCAAAAACCTAGAATCATGATGTTCAACTTGAAAAATTTTAAAAGTAGAGCATACTTACAGCAAACCATACTTTTGATATATTACAATTACATAATTTTCAAGGAAAATAACATAATATTATTACACATAGATGATACACTGGTTCAGTGTCTTGGGAAAACTAGGACCATACATAACAATTACAATATTGAGCATAAAGATTTATTTAATTTCATCTTCTCTATCTTCTTACTAGCACTTGACCTTTCTGTAGTACATGTAGTCACCTGATGATATACATCAAAATAGGTGATCTATAAGCCTAGTCAGGGGACATATATGAACAATATAGCATGAATGAGTATAACAATAACATAGGAAATGGATTAATAACATAAAGGGAAGCATAAATATAAGACTTGAAATGTGGCAATGCATAAAAATTAAACATCATGTCTGAGTGGTTAACTAGAAATAATAGTTGTGAAAAAACATAGCATCCTTTTAACACTTAAATTTACATTAACTCATGAAATTCATCACTTTACCAAATACATTGGAGTGCTGTATAATTCTGGCTGCATCGGTCACATTCAAACATTCATATTGCGCTATATAATTCTGGATGCACTCATCACATCATAACATTATCATTATCATGTATGCAACATAAAACATATATCAATAATGAAAATAAAATACCCATGGAAAGGAATGGGTTTAATCTCATAAGAACACATTCATAAACTTTGGGTTCCCAAAAGAAAGGGTCAATAACATACTTGATACAAGAACCATTAACCTTGAATGAGTGGTAAAAGGTGAGTTCTTAAAAGAATAGTTATATGGGAAAACGTTTTGGTTGTAAAAAACTATAGTAGAAAATATTTATATTCTATAAAAAGTATGATGATGATGAAAAAATTATTTTTCAGTAGTGACCATATAAAATTTGCAGTGAAAGAGGGAGAACCCGAAGAAAGAAAATTGGGTTCTAGGTTTTTCCCTTACCTTATATCAATACGCATCATTCACTTTAATGTCATGTATAACAACTTTATATTCATTAATTAACAATTATATATCCTTTTGTACATTAATATTGTTTATTATGGTTTCATTAAGTTCTTTTATGTGCCTTTGGATGACTTATAGGGTTTAAAGACATTGTTCGAGAATATTTGTCTTTATGGTTTTTCTTGAGCGTTGCACATGTATTCATGAATTGATGTTCGTGTAAAACATGGATAAACATCCATAACATATATTCCATATTAATAATGATATTACAGAATTTAAAATGTTCTTATAATGAACTACATTGTATTCCTTGTGGATGAATAATTAGATAAAAAATAAATGATGATTGTTTGAGTTAATTTGGGCGGTTTTTCAACCACAACAAACTTGTTTTGATAAATCATTTAGCAATATGTACATAAGTTAGTTCCATAACTTTAAATAGGACTTAATAAACATAACATATTCTATTTCAACCATAAAAATCGTTTCATGACCAGATCCGAAGGTAGAAATGAAAAAATAAAACATGCCATTCCTGAAGGTGATAGATTAACACCTCACGAACGACGTTTTCTTTTATAAAATAAAGGGGGGGAAGGGGGTTGGATGGTATAATATACCAGTAGTATCATAATTTTCTATTATATGTATTATATTGGATTTACCAAACCATTTGGACAAAGATAGGTGGCGAGAGAATGAGAAAAGAACTTGAAATTGAAATAAATTTAATGGAAAAGAAGGAGAGACATTACCTCTTGAGTCCTCCTCTTGAGATCCTCCTTAAGGGCCCTAAGATTGGTCTTTTGATGAGCCTAGGAGATCATGGTCATGGGGAAGGGGCTAGGGAAGATTCTTGGGTAGATTTTAGACATGGATAGAAACTTGGGGGGTGTGAGGAAATGAAGGTGTGAAGGGTGGTATTTATAGTTGATAGGAGAAGGGATTTCTCAATATTGAATTCATTAATTTATTATTTATCCACAAGAAAAGGAATATTCTATCATCCATGAAAAATAATATTAATTTTATAATTTGATCCTGAACCAAGTGGTCTTACATTAACAGAACATCATACATGACATTATAATTAGCTTATTTAGTTTATTATTTTTTGTAAATTATGGTATTTCAATATTCATAAAAAATTCAAGTATTTCAGAAAAATCCCAAAAAATTCACCCCAACTATTTTTAAATGTGTAGAATCCAAAAAAATGAAGTCCATGTTTCAAAAATAATTTTCTAAATATTATTAATTTATTATTAAATTAAAATCATAATTTACTTGAAAAAAACAGTTTTTCAAATTAAAACTGATTTTATAATGCCATCAAAAATTATGTAGCGTCTTATAAAAATATCTATAAACTATAAGACATATATTTTTTAATTTATTAACACATTTTAAGGAAATAAATTTTCTTTTAATTTAATTAATTAATTATACTTAATTATTTATGACTTACAAAAATACCAATACTTTTACTATGTTCAAATTGTCACTTGTAAGATACATTAATCTTATTTAATTGTTCAAGGGTAAAGTTATTATTATTTTTGGAAAATTTAATATTCATAAGGGTCACAGTAATATTCATAAGGGTATGTTACTATTCACCAAACATTATTATTGTTTAATTAGACTCCAAAAATCATCTTGATCCCAACCGTGTATGTCGGATTTTTGAAATTCAAAACAGTGAAGTGAAAAATTATGTTTAATGGTCACATAATATTTAGTATAATTATATGTCCTTGTGTTCCTTAATGTGATTATACTATATTAAATAATTATAAGAATGGAATTCAATAGATAAAACTTTGGATCGTTATATTCTTAACCCCTTAGGAAATTTCACCCTCGAAATTTCGTTTTACATAAATAGGTGAGGGTGTTTCTATTTCATATCCTCCTCTGGTTCCCATGTAGCTTCTTCAAACATATGTTTCCTCCAAAAAACTTTGAGAAGGTGGGTTTTCATGTTGCGTAGAACCTTATCTCTTCAGTCTAGAATCTCTACTGGCTTCCCCTCATAAGAGAGATCATCTTCCAGTTGTACCACCTCTGAGTTGAGTACATGTGAGGGATCGGGTATGTACATTCTCAAGAGTGATATGTGAAACACATCATGAACTTGATCCATATTCGGTGGAAGTGCAACCTGATAGGCCACGACTCGTATGTGGTCAAGGATCTCAAAGGGGCCATTGTACCTCAGGATTAACTTCCCTTTCTTTCAAAACCACATGACTCTCTTCCATGGTGATATTTGAAGAAAGACATTATCTCCAACGTCGAACTCCAAGTCCCTTTGATGGTTAAGTGTTGCTCTTTTGTGGACTCTGAGTAGCATTGATGTGTTTCTGGATGAATTGAAGCTTCTCTGTCATCTCTTCCGCAAGATCGGGTCCAAGTAATTTTCTTTCTCCAACTTTATCCCAACAGGTTGAAGTTCTACATCTCTTTCCATACAAATCTTCATATGGAGCCATCCGAATACTTGGATGGAAGTTGTTGTGGTATGAGAACTAAACCAATGGGATATTATGATCCCATCGACCTTTGAATTCTAGGGATAAATCTCTTATATTATCTTCAAGCATCTATATAGTCCTTTTAGATTGGCCAGTGTTTTGGGGGTCATAGGATGTGCTGAAATTTAATTCAGCACTCAAAGCTTGTTGAAGCCTCCTCTAGAATTTAGATGTGATCCTTGTATCATGATCAATGACAATCGAGAGTGGAACTCCATGCAATCTCACCACTTTCTTTACATATATCTTTGCAATTTGTTCAAGAAAGGGATCTTTCCAAATAGTGATAAAATGTCCAGTCTTGGTGAGTCGATCAACCACAACCCATATCTCATTATTTCCCTTCGACTTCTTCGAGAGACCTGTAACAAAGTCCCTAATAACAATTTCCCATTTTCAGATGGGTATTCGAAATGGCTGCATCATCCCTTTGGACTTTTTTTGCTCTAGTTTGAATTTTTGACATACCAAGCACCTTGATATATATTCTACAATCTCCTTCTTCATGTTATCCCACCAGAAGTGTTCTTGGAGATCATGGTATATCTTGGTGCTACCAGGATGGAGAGATAATGTTGATCTATGTGCATTTTCCAATAGCTCCTTCTTTATCCTGGGTGATGAAGGCACACAAAGCCGCCTTCCAAACCAAATCACACCATCATCGTCGATATGGAACTCATTCAACTTCCCTTCCTTTTCTACATTCACCCTCTTCGGTTTCTCCACATCACCCCTTTATGCTTCCTTAATCTTCTCTTATATGGATGGTTGCACAATAATTTGAGAAAAGCGGGATGTATCCCCTACCCTTATGATTTTAAATTCATCCTTTTCATATCCAAGAAGATAGGGTCTTTCTCAATCCATAACATGGATAGAGTAGTAGGTTCTTTTCTGTGTAGAGCATCAACTACCTTGTTCACCTTTTCAAGATGGTAGTGATTATAGAAATCATAATCCTTGATTATGTCTTACCATCTCCTTTGATGCATGTTGATCTCCTTTTGTGTGAATATATACTTTATGATCTTTTGGTTGGTGTATATGTCACACTTCTCGCCATAAAGGTAGTGCCTCCAGATTTTCAAGGAAAAAATCACAACTGTCATCTCTAGATCATTTGTCAGATAGTTCTGGTCATGTATCTTCAACTATTGTGAGGAATAGGCTATCACATTGTCATTTTGCATTAGTAACCAACCCAGGCCTTTCTTTGAATCATAACTGTATATCACAAAACTTTCTCCACTTTTTGGTAGTGTGAGTACAGGGGTAGTGATCATCCTTCTCTTTATATCCTTGAAGCTTCACTCACATTCTTCCATCAATACATGCATTATCCTTTTCCTTGTTAACTTACTTAGTGGTCTTGAAAATCATGAGAAGTTTCTCACAAAGCGTCGGTAGTAACCAGATAATCCAAGGAAAATACATATTTCTATGAAACTAGAGGGCCTGGGCCATCCCTAAATCACATTTGTTTAAGGATCCTCAAAAATTCCCTCTCTTGTGATAACATGTCCCATGAAAGTGACTTTCTTTATCCAAAAGTCACACTTTATTAAAATGGATTACAAATTTTCCTTTCTCAATATCAGCAACACATGTCTTATATGCTCTTCATGTTCCTCCTTTCTCTTGGAGTAGATGAGAATATCATCAATAAACACTACCACAAATTTGTCAAGGTAATATCTAAAGACTCTATTCATCAAATCCATGGAAATTGTAGGGGAATTAGTATGTCTGAAGGGCATAACCAAAAACTCACAGTGGTCATACCTTATACAGAAGGAATTCTTCTAAATATCCTCCTTCTACACCTTTAGTTGATGATATCCAGAACGAAGATCCACCTTTGATAAGTATTGATCTCCTCTTACCTGGTCGAACAAGTCGTAAATACTAGGAAGAGGATACTTGTTCTTTATGGTGATCTTGTTGAGTTTCTAATAATTGATAGACAACTACATGGTTCCATCCTTATTCTTTACAAAGATCAATATTGCACCCCAAGGTCATGCACTAGGGAATTTGAACCCTTTGTCCAGATGCTCTTACAGCGGCTTCTTTAACTCCTCTACATTGATAAGAGCCATCCTATAGGGACACTTTGAGATAGGATTATCTATGTGTATGAGTCCTATTGAGAATTCTACCTCACAATACGGGGAATTAGAGGTAACTCTTCAGAAAATACATCATAGTATTCCCTCATGATGGGTATTTCTATAAGTTTGGAACTTTCCTTTGACCCAACCATTTGGTATATGTACTCTTCTTCATAGGGGTACAACACCCATACTATTAAAAGATTTTTCAAACGAGATTCATGATCTTCCTTGCATTTGTAGAGGAGCATCGGATGGTTCAGAATATGAAAAGATATTTCCTTTTCCCGATAATAGATATTTCATCTATATAACGAGAGACAATCCATTCCCATTATGGCATAAAATTCCACCAAGATAAGTATTACAATATTCAATGGAAGACTCTTCTAACATACGCCAATAGGAGAAGAGTCAAACACTTGGGTTGCAATGATTACACCACTTGGTGTTTTTATATATATCTCTACTTCAAGGTTTCTAGGCTTTGATTCTATAGTTATAGCAAACTTAAAAGATATAAAGGAATGTGTAGAACCAGAATCAAATAATACTTTTTCATTCTTGAGTGAAAAAGAAGTGTACCTTGTACGACTTCATTATCTTTCTCCACTTCTGCAGCAGTGATGGAATAATCCTTCTCATGATCCTTTGGCTTTGGTGGCTGCTAATGCTGATTACCCTCGAGAACTCGAGGTTTAGGCACTGGTTTGCATAGTGTCCTAGTTCCACACAGTTATATCATTGAACCATGGGTGGTTCTATCCTTTCTTTTGCCACATTCTCCATCATTTTTATTTATTTTTTGACACTCTTGAGCATGGTGTCCTTCTTCCCCACACTTGAATCATTTAATCATCCTTTAAGGAAGTTCCCATGGTGAAACTTCCCACATTTTTGGTATGTGGGTCATTGAATTTTCTTCCCACCTTTTTCATTAGATCCTCTGGCTTGAAACTCCATCTTTTTTTTCTTATCACCATAGCTATGGGACCATTCTTAAAACTCCATCTCCACTTTGAGATCACACCAAACAACATCGTCATAACTCCCAAAGTCTCAAATTGCAAGTGCCTTTCGAAGGTGTGGTTTTAATCCAATAAAGAATCTATCAATTTTGTAATCATTGTTTATAACAAAACCTAATGTGTACCTTTCAAGCCTTTTGAAATTTGCTTCGTAGGTTGTGATATATTATTCTTATTTTATCTTGAGCTCTATTAATTCTCTCTCCATCTTCATGCAAAGAGTTCTTGGGAAATACTTGTTAGGAAACATTTTCTTAAAATCTTCTCATTCTATCTCTTCAATTTCCTCCCTTGGCTTGGTGTTCTTAATCAAAGAACCCCATTGATCAGCCTCCCCATATAGACAATAAACGGCTAGCTTCACATTCTCTGCCTCAGAATAGTGAAGAACAGAAAAGATCTTCTCCATATAGGTGACCCAATGTTCCGCAACTAGTTCATCGGAAGATCCACTAAATGTCATTTGTCTTTACTGCATAAAACATTTGATAACCAGTTCCTCTCTCTTTGGTGAAGGAGAACATTCCCCATTATTATGGTTATTATTCATAACCTGAGATAATTGGGTAAGCATCACCATGATGTTTTGAATTCCACCTCACAAATCACTGGGGATGTCATTTGGGTAATCATTGCATTGGACCTCACACGAGTTGTTGGCCTGGTTTCTCCGGGTTCCCACCATTTTCTAAAATAGAAAAAGTTTGAAAAAAACATAAGTCAACAAGTCATTAATAACCTATTTCATTTAAACAATTTATACTAAATTCATAACATATGGGAACCCTATATGAATATTTTTCTCTGCATATTTTTACTTAGTCTCATACTAGTGGTTTTCTCTAGGGTTCACTAATCCTAATTTCCAAATTAACTAAACCTTTCATATGATACCAACTATAGTGACCCAACCCTTTCTTATATAACTATTACATAATTTTAAAGACAAATAACATAATAGAAATACACATAGAGGATCCAGCGGTTTAGTGTCTTGGGAAAACTAGGACCATACATAACAATTACAATATCGAGCATAAACATTTATTCAATTTCTTCATCTCTAGCTTCTTACTGGCACTTGACCTCTCCATAGTACATGTGGTCACCTGAGGATATACATCAAAAGTGGTGATAAAAAATCCCAGTAAGTGGATAGATAAGAATAATATAGAATGGGTGAGAATAATCATAACATTGGAAAAAGATCATGAACAATATGGGAAGCATAAATATATGACTTCAAATGTGGCAATGCATTACAATGACACATCATGTCTTAGTGGTTAACTACCACACATACTTGTGAAAAAAGCTACCATCCTGATAACACAAAATTTCACATTTACTCATGATATTAATCACTTTACCCAATGCATTGGAGCACTGTATAATTCCAGGCACACCTGTCACATTCTAACATTCATATTGTGCTATAAAATTCTGGGTGCACCCATCACATCATAACATTATCATTATCAAGCATGCCACATAGAACATTTATCAATAATGAACATAAAAACCCCATGGAAATGAATGGGTTTCATCTCATAAGAACACATTCATAAACAATGGGTTCCCCAAAAAAGAGGGAATAACATACTTGATACAAGAACCATTAACGTTGAATGAGAGGTAAAAGGCGAGTTCTTAAAACAAGAGTTCTTTCGGAATAATTTTTTTATATATAAACATCAATATAAAAAATTTATATCCTAGAAAAGGTAAAATAATGATAAAAATTTTATTTTTATGGAGTGACCATACCAAATTTGGAGTGAAATAGGGAGAACCCGGAGAACGAAAATTGGGCTCTAGGTTTTCCCCTTACCTTATATCCAAACGCTTACTTCGACATAATTTCCTGAATAAACACATTAGATTCACTAATTAACAATTAAATAACCTTGTGTACATGAATATTTTTTATTGTGGTTTCATTATGTTATTTTATATTCCTTTGGATGAGTTATAGAGTTTAAAAATATTGTTCGGAAATGTTTGCCTTTTGGGATTTTCTTGAGCGTTTCACATGTATTCATGAATTGAAGTTCGTGTATAAAAAGAATAAACATCCAGAACATATATTCCATGTTTCTAATGATATTACATAAGATAAAATGATCTTATAATGAATTAAATTTCATTCCATGTGGATTAATCATTAGATTAAAATTAAATGATGATTGTTTGAGTTAATTTGGACGGTTTTTCG
Source organism: Viscum album (assembly GCA_963277665.1). NCBI lineage: Eukaryota > Viridiplantae > Streptophyta > Magnoliopsida > Santalales > Viscaceae > Viscum > Viscum album. The sequence continues at coordinate 414,110,433 of OY728130.1, forward strand.
ACCACAACGTACTTGTTTTGATAAATAATTTTGAAATATGTACAAAATTTAGATACATAACATTAAATAGGGATTAATACCTATAAAATATTCTATTTCAACCATAAAAACAGTTTCATTACTAGATCCAAAGGTAGATATGAGAAAATAAAACATGTCATTCTTGAAGCTGATAGATTAACACCTCATGAACAACGTTTTCTTTTATAAAATAAAAGGAAGATTAGAAGTGTGTTTTATGGTATAATATCCCATTAGTATAATAATATTTCAGTATATGCATGATACTAGAGTTACCATACCATTTGGAAAAATATATGTGTGGAGAGAATGAGAAAAGAACTTTAAATTGAAAGGAATTTAAAGGAAAATAATTAGAGAAATTACCTCTTGAATCCTCCTCTTGAGATCCTCTATAAGGGTCCTAAGATTGGTATTCTGATGATACAAGAAGCTCTTGGTTGTGTATATGGGGCTAGGGAAGATGATTGTGAAGAGTATAGACAAGTCTTGAATCTTGAGAGGTGTGAGTAAATGAGGGTGTGAAATGTGGTATTTATAGTGCAGGGGAGAAGGGATTTCTCAATATAGAATTCATTAATTTATTATTTCTCCACAAGACAAGGAATAGTGAGTCTTACATGACCAAGAATAGTAATTTTATAATGTGTTCCCGATCCAAGTTGGATTACATCATCAGTACATCATACGTGACTCTATAATTATCTTATTTATATTTTTTTTGTAAATTATGGTATTTCAATATTCAAAAAAAAATCAAATATTTCAGAAAAATCACAAAAATTTACCCCAACCATTTTTCAATATGTAAAATCCAAAAACAAATTCCATTTTTTTAACATAAGTTTCTAAATAGGATTAATATAATATTTAATTTAAATCATAATTTTTATGAAAAATACAGTTTTTCAAATTAAAACTGATTATATAATACTTTTAAAAATTATTTCAAGTCTTATAAAATTATCTAAAAACTAGAATACATAGATTTTGTAATTTATTTACACAATTTTATAAAATACATTTTATTTCAAATTAATTAATTAATTATACTGAATTATTTACGACTTACAAAAATACCAATACTTTTACTATGTTCAAATTGTCACTTATAAGATATCATACTTTAATTTAATTATTCTAGGGTAAGGTTACAATTATTTTTGGACAATTTACTATCTGTAAGGGTCATAGTACAATTTATAAGGGTCATAGTACTATTCATAAGGGTATGTTACAATTCACCAACAATTATGTTTGTTTAATTAGACTCCAGAATCATCTTGAACACAACCATACATGTCGGGTTTTTTAAATTCAATACTTAGAAGTGGAAAAATTATGTTTAATGGTCACATAATATTTAGTATAATTATATGTCATTGTGATTACAAATGTGATTATACTATAAGGAATAATTATAAGAAGGGAATTCAGTAGTTAAAACTTTGGGTTGTTACAATACTAATTCCTAAATGGTATACATAAACTCTCATCACAGAAAATCACAAAAGTGGTATTTATGTCCTTAAACATATGATAAACTATAGGCTTATCAACTGAAGACACTTTTAGTACTTCCAATATATCTATTTTATATTATAGGTTTCCATTTGTCTTATTTTATCATTCATCATAATGGTTTATAAAAATGTGAATTATCAGAAGAATAATTCACAGGCATGTCCAACCTAGTGCATAGTAAGGGAAGCCTATCTATGCCTTAGATTGGTGGAAGAGATATATTAAAATTAATTTCTTGAGGTTACTTCCCCTAGTTTCATCTTTTCTGAAGCCTCGCCCATTTTTTGTATCCAGATAAGGATATATTTCTATGAAACCATATAATATATATCTTATAAAAATCATTATAATATAATCCTATAATTAGCTGTTGATGCTCCATTCCATCACAGAGTCTAGATGAATTTAAAGGGAAATACCTTGAACCCAAAATGATTCATCCTTTGACAAAACATTAAAAATTGACAAAGTATTGAACCAAAATTCAAATACACTTGGGTCGCGCAACTTCCACTAAGGTCATGCAAGTATACGTGCGTGTCGCCTATTGGTCGTGCAGGTGACTTTCATGCCTTCTTTGAAATTCGCCCAGGGTCTTCTCCAGCCTATAAATACCCCCGGTGGCCCACCATTTAGAGGAGGAAAAATTCCAGAAACTCAGATTTGAGCTCCTGGATCCCTAGTCTATTCTCAATGATTCTGAACACTTCTAAGGTAATTTATTACCTAGAAACGGAAGATCTAAAGAGGAGGAGTAAGGCCTAAGTGTTGAAACTCATCATCACTTGTGCGCCTAGGTGGCCAGCCCTTAAGGGAAATGCACCCACTTGCGCACCGCCTTACCACTTCCACACAACTTGTGCACCTCTCTTCTAGAAGTCTCCAGGGGTAATATTAAGGGCTTGAGCCAAGCCTCACCCATGTTCTACCCTAAGGATTGATCGTCTCGCAAGTACCCATGTGTCGCGCAGGTACACCTACGCGACCTGGACTTGCACACCCACGCAGTACTTGCGCTCCCACACAGGACTTGCACGCCCCTCTTTTTTTGGGTTCCCTTCCTTCCCATTTCACCCCTCTTACTCCTATCCACCTCTCCTATTTAAGATTTATCCTTCAGGACTCTATCCAAAGTCATTTATGGAATGATTTCTTTACTGGCTTCCTTATCTGAAAGGAATTATGTGGAACATCTCTCAAAACATACTGATTTACACATCTTTACATCACTAAAGTTAGAGAGTTCATTCAGTCAAACTCATCCTATAAGATGAGAGAATCCTTAACCTGGGCATCCTTTTCAGGAGTAAGTCCCAGTCTAAATTCTCATTAATTTGGGCATCCTCTTTAGTATTAATCCCCAAGTCCTCATTAATTTGGGCCTCCTTTTCAGGAGTAAGCCCGAAGTCCCCTAATATGGGCATCCTCTTTAGGAGTAAGCCCCAGTCCTAATTCCCTTAACCTGGGCTACTTTTTCAGGATTATTCCCCAGTCTCCAAGTTCCCAAATATGGGCATCCTCTTCAGAAGTATGCCCCATTCATAATTCCCTTAACCTGGGCTTCCTTTTCTAGAGTAAGCCCCATTATCCAAGTTCCAAAATATGGGCATCCTCCTCAAGAGTAAGCCCACATCATGGCTCTCTTAACATGGGCTTCCTCTTCAGGAATAATCCCCAGGCTCAGTGTCTACAAATATGTGCATCCTCCTTAAGAGTAAGCCCCAAGTCCCTTAACCTGGGCCCCCATCTTAGGAGTAAGCCTTACTCTTAATTTCTCTTATCCAGTCTTAATTTACTTTTGATCTAGGCTTCCTTCTCAAGAGTAAAACCCAATCATAATCCCCCTCCTAACTTGGGAATCTTCCTTAGGAGTAAACCCCAAGATTAGAGTTTCCAATTCCTCCATAAAGTACATATACCATTATGGACCTTGTTCTTGGGTTTCTTCCCTGAAGTAAAACCCAATATTCATCTATTTTGGGCAGTCATTCATACATAATCCCCACATAATTGCATATATCATGGCATAATTGTCTGGTTTCACCAATACCTCTTGTTTCTCACACCGAGCATGACTCACATGAGCTTAGAGTGTAAAAGTAATCATGACATCTTTCTTTGAGCCATCAATCACGCATAAACATCATACTCCCTCACTCGAACTACATGGGTTCTGATTCCTTTTCTAAATAAAGGATATTTTGGTAGCCCATCTGTGGGTACGATCCCAACTCTGAAATAATCCATGTCCTTCTAAATGACAAAAAACATCATGTGTCCCACTGAGTGGCTTTAAAACTAGTATGGTCATCATAATGACCAACATACTTTTATGTATTAAAGGATACCATTGACTAAGAATCTCTAAAAAATATAGATGACTCTCTATCAATGAAGAACCTATAATACATATAAAAGATTATCTAAATCTCTTACATATCAATCATTGATTTTCATATGTAAAGGAAATCTAATTTTATAATTGGTAATGTAATAAGGATTCACGAACATAACTTAAATCTATAAAGATAGTCCCGGAGTAGAATATAATTCCCCTCAAAAAGGTGTGACGAGTCCGACCTCCCATCCTCTCGAACAATGAAAATTCCTAAGCCTCATCAGTCCAAAACTAATGAGTGCCTACCTTTGGAAAGTAGGTCCAAATGGATATAGAATCATTGGATGTTTCCGGTTCTATGAGTAAACTCGTTAGAAATTGATTGGAATGTTTGAACCTATAATCAACTAGGTCATCCCCAATTCCATAGGAAAAAAATGGTAAACCTGATGTGAATCCTTAACCAAGTTGAAGTTATTTTGTACTTATTTGTTAGGCCCCTATTTAAACTCAATGAGAGGGCCAACAAAGAAATCAATATCATATGTTCTCATCCAAAAGATGTAGCAGCCGAATTTATCTTGATTATGTGTGTCATATCAAAAAGGAACTCTTTCCCAAGATCTCTTGCAGTACAAGAATAGATTTTCTTATGTTCACTGTGGTGAATACTTCTAATGTGAAAACCTCTGATGTGAATGCATTTGCTGCTTCTCCAGCTGGATCATCATCCACTCTGAGGATGACATCACCTACTCAGCATCTTCAATGTTGGGTATCGAATGCACTAGTTAGGCAGAAACGTCAACACGGTACCATTCCAACTCTGGAGGCTGTTCGACAAGCCCTTCAAGTGAACAACTCACCCTGGTCATCCGGGCAGTGATGACTAGTGATCATGAAGCAGGCGGTGCTAACTATCATCTCCAACTGTTTCGGGTCGTTATCCCTACAACGCAATTACCATTCTCTCCCGTATTATGGGGAAGTGAATGATTAGGTCCCTCAAGGACTTAACTCAAAGATACAGGAGTCCTTCCTGAGGGATCCCATTAACAATCGCCGCTAGACTCGTGCGGCAGTGTGCCCTAAACAAGATGAGGGTGTCGTCTCCAGGCGTTCGGCTCAGGTTCCTCGAACCCGAGTAGGCAAGACGAACCACCAAAGGCGAAAACCGATTAACAGTGAGTAGTTTCTTATCTCTGACATTTCTAGATAAGTCCACCAACCTAACTTGGTGGAAAGCAACGAGCGGGAACATACACCCGTTCGTTTTAATCCCGCTATCCAGCAGACTCGTCTGGCCGCAGCATGCCAATCCCGCCAGGCAATTCCGGTGGAGTACAATAAACAGGAACATACACCTGTTTATAAATCATTGGCTAGTCTACAGGCTCATCTGACTACATGTGATAGAGCCCGCCAACCCAATGTGTTGTCAATTGGTAAATAGACACATACACCTTCCTACACTCATCAATCCTGCCAGCAGCCTCGTCTGTCAGTATTGAAGGAAGCTCATCAACCCCATTCGGTGGAGTGCAATCAGCAGGCACATACACCTGCTAGTATTGATCAATCTTACCAATAGTCTCGTTTGGTAGAATTCAGAGAAGTCATTCTGAAAGCTTCGACAACAAACAGGAGGCAGAATCAACTCTCTACCCCCACACATGGGTACTGTCAGAATTCACTGACAGAAAAAGGAGGACTAAAGGAGGCACATACACCTACTCCAAGCACGTAATGGACGTATATCCTCGTTCCGGCTGCTGATGTCGCCAAGAACATTCTGTCAATGGTGAAAGAGTAGAAACAAATCCTTGCTCATATTCTGTATCCCTTCCAGGATATTATAACAGCTTCAGCAGCATCTCAGGGAAAGACTCATAAATCTATCCCTACCAGTGGAGTGAAACATCAACAATTAACTCTGGAATAGACACACACATCTGTTCCAGTCCAAGAGGGTTGTAGGGCGTACTCCCCCATATCATACGGACAGCCAAGTCAATCACATACACCTGATTTGAGTGGAGATAATCAGCCTAACCTAATCATTTCTCCTGAGCAGGCACATACACCTGCCCATAATGACCACTTTAATCAACAAGTGGTTTCAAAAGTGAGTAAGAAGGAGTCTAAGAAGAATACCCACCCACCACAGTCAAGAAATAAAAGGCGAATCTGTAATAAGGCCTTACTCGATGCTGGAGTTCTTGATGCACTCAGACAATTATCTATTGCAACTCAAGATTCAACTCCCTCAGTTCCCAATATTTGGGACATTAATTCTGAATGTCTACATCAGACACTTCCTCATGAAGGCTTGCTTCATGAAAATTCGGTGGATCTTGAAGTTTCATCTTTAGATGAGAGCCACATGAACCCTCTGTGTGGCCAGAAGACCAAGGAGAAAAATGTTTCATCTTTTTTTGTAACCCACCGTGGTGGTCCTCCCCATGATGATGAATTTATCTACAAAGGTCCCCTCCACATTTATAATTCACATTTATTGGAAAATTCTCCAACAGACTATGTAGTGATGAGAAATCCCTCTTATCTTGAGGCACTTGCAAATGAAAATCCAGTCATGTCTGATGCTTTACCATTATCAGGTGAAATAATTTCTCAACCCAAAGATAGCCCAGGGTGTAGTTCATTCTCCGAATCACCCCTATGTCATGCATCTTCTAGTTTGATCAGTGATTTCTCTACCAATATTGTTCAATATGATGAAGCAACAAGGAAGCACTGTCTTTGGTCTAATTACGTAGAAGAATCTACATTGAATGATAAAGAGTAATTACTGAATATGAGAAAGAAACTGGTGAAAGGTGAAGTGCTAGTTATGTTTTGGCCTTTGGCTAATTTTTAGTATGACATTCCAGAAATGTTGACGGAATATGGAATTCATGATATTCGTATTAACATATGGAAAACTCTTTGTCAGTTGAAAAATAAAATATTATCTTATGATGAATATGAAAATAATATCAAGATAATAGAAGGGTTACAATGCCAAATTGGCTTGGAAACTCTCTCAGTTTCTCGATATTCGAAGGCCGAAAAGTAGTAGAGAGCCCTTCAGCGTTCATGCCTTTGCACACTAAGAATATTTCACCAATTAATTTCCAATGCCCTATCTGATATTCATATCAGGGGATGGGGTGTTCATGGAGCACTACATTTCACTATACTCTCCAGTCTGCAAAGCCCGCCGAAAATGGTTTCATGAAATGTTATTGCCCATAGCCGGCCATAGCCAATGGGCTTTGTTTGTAATCAAAAGATTTCCCAAGAACATGCCTTAAAAAGTTCCTCTAAAAATCAAGAATACGGAGAAGAAGATGTTGAATTATTCTTGCATGAAGAAAATGTGAGTATTGAACAGGCCTCTCATTTAGTGCAAGCACATCACCAAGTGACCGAAGTGTCAGAAATCATCCAATGGTCTTTTGAGCCAGTTGATAAAAGTGTTTGCAAGTTGATGCATCCAGCCAATTTTCGGACTAAATTCTGTAAGATCAGGAGAGATTTCAAGAAGGTCTCAGATATAGCATGTCAAGAACCACCTCGGCTTTCCAGACTGTGGACTCTTTTAACCCAACCCTTAGAATCAACAAATAGGATTCGAGGAGTTGAGCAAAGATAGCAGAAACATCCCCAGTCCACCAGACTGGGGACTTTTTCAAATCTTCAATCCCTCCCTCAGAGAAAGTCAGTTTTATCTCGATTGGGGAAGAAGCCTAAAGAGGAACGAAGAACCAAATTATAAGGAAATTCCCTCCAAATTACGGTTCCTCAAGAAGTTCTGGAGGGATCGAATCAACAAAAGGCAATGTCTCATCAATTACATGGAAGAAGGCATTATCGCAGAAATGCTGATAGAAGAGATGCAATGCATTATGCATGAATTAATTTCATTAATGTCATTGTTGCTGATCAACAAGATGAGGTTCTCTTAGAGGGATCAGATGAAGAGGTTCTTGCTCAAGAAGTTGTATGCACAGACACAAATGAAGATGGTGTGCGTACATGAAATCAAAAGATTACTCAGAACCTAGGTAATCCTTCAAGTAACCCACTTCCCCCTCTCAGAAAGGTGTCCAATAAGGGGAAATGAAAGAATCGGGTTACATACCCTTCCTCTGGAGAAGGCCAATCGCTCTTATTAGAGAAAAGATTTGAACAACAAGAGTAAGAGATGAAGGAATTATGGAGGTTCAATTCAAAACTACTTCAAAGTAGTATTCCTCCTAAGCGTGCTAGAGTCAGTCGGCCGAGGGAATTTTTTTCGACTACTGAGATGGATCAATAATATCCTCCCCTACCAGTACACCCTCACAGGTCTAATTCTACAGGTCAAGTGCAACAACAATTGGCGGTGCTACCATCAGTTGCAGCACCAGCCACCACATCTATCCAAGATCTAGTCATTGCACCTTTTCAGGTCCAAGACCAACAGGATGTTTCTCAAAAGTTAATAACTACTATTGAGTCATTAACAGCTCGGTTGGAAGCTATAGAGGGAAAGAGGGATCAAATTCAACCAGAAAAGAGAGTTTACCCTGAATGGGTTGATGCAATTCCTCCCCCATCAAATTTTGCAAGTACCACTTTCCAAATATTTAATGGTTCAGGAGACCTAGAGCAACACTTAACACATTTTGTTTCTCGTCGCAATCCTATGATGGGAACCCCTCAGAAACAGGAAGCAGTTAAGCTCAGGTGTTTTGTACAGTCATTACAAGGGCCTTCTTTTGTCTAGTACACAAGCTTGAAATCCTGGTCAATTATCGGATGGGAGAATCTCCTCCAACGATTCCTTCTTTAATTCAGGTCAACATTGTGAAAGACAACTTTTTTTGATCTTACAAACTGTAAGCAATGGGAGAATTAAAGAGTTTTAGATTTCATTTCATGCTGTAAGGGATTAACAAATTCCCTAAGCTTACCAATCCCTCAAGTGGAATTTTTGCCAATCTGTGTGGAGAATTTACGTGATGAGTTGCGCACACCGCTGATCCCTAGGAAATACACAGGAGGGTTTCGAGACCTTAATTCAATCTCTCAAAAAATTGAAGACTCTCTTATAAAGAATAAGGATAATTCTCATGTAATTCCATCAGCTCCAGGAAGGAGAATGGGTAAAGTAGAGACTGCTACAATTATTCTTAAAAAGCACATGTACCTGCTTCTACATCAAGGGTTTCATCTTCTCGTAGGGCTCCGCTTCCTGAACGTCAACAAAATAGGTCGTTTCTTCAAGATGATCAAAGAGATCAAAGACGAAAACAATTTGAGGATTTAAAGAGAAAAACATACTCTTTCCGAATTGAACAAGTTCCTGGTTACTTCATTTCGGCTCTGGAAAATAATTTGGTTCAACTTCCAAGGCCCAACAGGCCGAATAAGGAAGGAGATGAGGACCATCCCAATTATTGCCCATTTCAAAAGATGTTAGGGAATCCCATTCAGGAGTGTTTTTTTTCAAGGACCTCATGCATTAAATTTTCGACTTGGGACAAGTCAAACTGAAAGGTTCTTTAGCTCAGGTATCCAGTGTTACTGCTATAGATCCAAAGGAGTAGGGTGAGTGGCAAGAAGTCAAGAACAAAAATGTGCAAAAATATGATGATTGGATGGTCAGAAAAATGGTCAACCGAACTCATACCATTTTGCGAACGCAATTGAAGAAACCAATTGTGTCTTCTTCCAGGAATACCACAACAAACCGTCTTCATCAGAGGGAAAATCCTCAAAGAAACGACATGATTCAAAGAAAGAAGAAGAATCAAGAGAAGATGAGTATGTGTTAAAGCCCAAGTTGTCTTTGACTCTGGAAGATTTTATGCCATATACTTTGAATCCACGGGCACCGCCCCACCAAATGGAAAAGCCTAAACATGCCAATTTGGAAGAGTCTTCATTGGATGAAGAGTTAATCTTCGGTTCTGTTAATATGATTCAATTAACATATCCATATGCCAGTCGCAGTTTAGATTTTGATGGGCCTGAATTCCTTGGATCAAGCAGAGGAATCAGAGGAAGTTCTAGAGTCTCAAGATACAGGGGAAGACGTGGATCTTTTAGAGTCCAGTATTACAATTATACCCCTGTTAGAACTGTGTATGCAGCAGAAACTCATGGAAGATCCCTTCAACGAGCTCAACAAGGACAAGCAAGTTCTTCCACACAAGGCAGACTCAGCCCTAGCACAATTATTCTGGAAGATCGGTTGAAGGTTCCATATTTTTCTCTCAGTAAGTAAATAGACCTAATCAGTCAAATATTCCAAATCCAGGAGTGTTACCAACTCCTATCCTAGTACAAGATGCATCAACTTCCAAAGCATCCACTTCTAAGGTACCTGTGAAACCACAAGTTCTTGTTGGGAAACACAGACATTTGGATCAAAAGTATGATGTGTTGAAACACTTGGCCCAAGTACCGTCCATGTTATCAATTCTGGATGCCTTGAATTTATCAAAGGACCTTCCGAATGCACTCATCGAGGCTTTTTCAAGTCCTCGGGATTTTGAAACTGAAATTGTTGCAGATGAAGCCTACCATGTTGAGAATAATCCTGCAGAATTCCATACAGTGATATCATTCACAGATGAAGATGAATATGATGTCGTGCATGGACATATCAGACCTTTATAGTTATCTGGAATGGTCAATGGTGTAGACGTCCAAAGAGACTTCATTGATAATGGTTCAAGAGTCAACCTCATCCCAATTCATACACTTCGTCAATTGGGCCTAACAGAATCTGATTGATCTCCTTCTACTTTGATGTTACAAGGATATGATAAAAATGAACAAGAACCACTTGGTGAGATTAAACTCAGAACTCAGTTTGGAGATCTTTTATCCAATTCATATTTCATGGTTTTTGATCAAGATTCAGCCTTCAACATCATGCTTCGTAGACCCTGGCTACATCGGCATGTTTTTATCCCTTCATCATACCATAAATGTCTCAAATATTTTTTCGATTGTCAAATTGGGACATTATATGGTGATAAGTCCCCATTCAAGACATGTGAATCTCAATATATTTAGGTGGAATTCTATCACATGAAGGGAAAAGAGAATTCCACAACAAGGGAGATTACCAAAGATAATGCTCCATATGGTTTGGAAAAGATTCTAGTAAACCCATTTATGCATGTGAGTAAAAATTATGTATTGCCTATCAGTCATATTGACATGATAGAATCAAATCAAAATACTCTTATGGAAACTTCCATATTGTCCATTACGGAAATCAAGCCAGACAACATGGGAGAAATTGTTGATTCACTAAGCAATGATGAAAGTTCAAATGGGGATGTCTTCATTTCATATGCTAAAATTCAGAAAGTCTATACATCACCAATATGGTCAGATCATGTGATAGTAATTTCATAGGTAAATGATGATATCGATTCTCAATCCATCATCTCCTCTTTATTACCCAAGGAAGACCCTTCATCATCAATCAGGTCAGAAATGGAATCTTCTTCTTCAAGATGTTCAAATTTTAACATCTCTTCTGATCATGAAAATTCTACTTAATCATCTACTATGCATGTAGAAATAGAAGAAATAACACATTTTGAAGAAGAAGAAGAAGAATATCTCAGTGATTCTCCTCTAGCATTTGAAGATGGTATCTCTACCACAATGGATGAACTCAGAGAAAAAAATCTGGGTACAAAAGGAGATCCACGCCCCACTTTAATTAGTGCAGCCATGACTCTTGAAGAGCAAGAGATGTATATTTCCATTCTAAAGAAAAATTGAGATATATTTTCTTGGAACTATAAAGAGATTCCAGGGCTTGATCCTGATGTTTCCACTCATCGTTTGGGTTTCCCAGAAGAACATCGAGGATTCAAACAAGCCGCTAGAAGAACACACCCATCCTATACATCCAAAATAAAAGCTAAAGTGGATAATCTCATCAAAGCTAACTTCGTCAGAGAATTTCAATATGCCAAGTGGTTGGATAATATTGTCCCGGTGAAAAAGAAGAATGGGAAAATTAGAGTTTGCATTGATATCAGAGATCTTAATCGGCATTGTCCTAAGGATGATTTTCTAGTACCAATTACAGAACTCTTAATTGATGAAACAGCTGGCTATGAAGCACTTTCCTTCATGGATGCATGTTATGGATATAATCAAATCCGAATGTCTCCATAAGATGAGTAATCTCAATCTTTCAGATCCCCTCAGGGTGTGTTTTTCTATCGGGTAATTTTCTTTGGCCTAAAGAATGCAGACGCAACATATCAGCATGCCATGCATCATATCTTCAAACCCTTTTTAGGGATGTTTGTTGAATGTTATGTGGAAGATTTGTTCGTTAAATCCAAACAACATTCTAATCACATAGCTGATTTGGAAATCATATTCCACAAACTTTGACAATATAATTTGAAGATGAACCCCTTAAAATGTGCTTTTAGGGTAACCTCGGGAAAATTTCTCGCCTTTGTTGCATGCCATCATGGTATCAAAGTCGATCCTGAGAAGACAAAGTCAATCCTTGGTATGTCACCTCCACAAAATTTAAATGAATTGAGAGGACTTCAAGGACACTTATCCTATATTCTGCGTTTCATCGCCAATTTGGTAGAAAAAGTTTACCCTTCACCGAATTGATGAAGAAGGGAGTCACTTACAAGTGGACTGAAGAATGTCAAAAAGAATTCGATATTCTCAAGAAGTATCCCTTGAGTCCACCGGTGTTAATTACACATGTTGAATGAAGACCACTTATCCTCTATGTGACAGCTCTAGAGTGATCATTGGCTGCCTTTCTTGCTCATAAGAATGATGATATAAATGAAAACAACCTCTACTATCTCATTCGGACTATTCTTGATGGAGAAACCCGATACTAAAATATTGAGAAGTGCTTCCTAGCATTAATATTTACAGTTTAGGAGTTGAGACACTTCCTACAACATCACGAGGTCCAATTGGTATCTCACAATAACCCTCTCAAATTAATCCTTAGTTATCCGATGCTTATAGGATGTCTGGAAAGGTGGGAAGTTATTTTGCAGAAATTTAATATTCAGTATGTGTATTAGAGGAAATAAAGGGCCATGCTCTGGCTAATTTCCTTGTTGAACACCCTTTAGTGGAAGACACATCTTCAGATATTGAACTCCCTATGGATGAAGTCTTTTCTATTCACGAAATTCTTCAAACATGGGAAATGTACTTTGATGGTGCTTCCAGAATTCCAATAGGGAGGAAAATGGAAAATCATAAATTCAACAATGTTGGGTTAGTAGTTGTGTTCATTTCTCCAGAAAAGGAGGTGTTATCCTATTCCTTTTTATTATTTGGAGGCAGTACAAATAATGAAGTGTAATACCAAGCTCTTATCGTAGGCTTGGAGTTGGAACTTCAAGAACAAGTGAATCATATAAAGGTGAAAGGTGATTCAGAACTGGTAATCAAACAAGTCAATGGGGATTACGCAATCAGAAAAGAAGAATTAATCCCTTTTTATGATTACATCAGAGAGTTAATGGCGGATTTTCCTTCAGAACCGACATTTTCTTATTTCCTAAGATCACAAAATGCCCAATCTGATGCACTTGAGAATATAGCCACAGCTCTGGAGGATCAAAATTGGGACAAGGTAACCATCAGTATTGCCCACCGTCGTACAATTTCACCTTATGTTCAAGCGAGAATAGAGGAAATCCATAAAATTAGTCCCATATCTGAACCATATGGTCATAATACAGGATGGATGACACCTATCAGGTAATACATTCAAAATGTAACACTTCCACCTGATAGATCCAGGAAAGAAAAAGTTCGGAGACATGTGGTCAATTTCACTCTTTATGATATCCCAGATAACTTAGAGAAAGTTCTCTACAAAAGGGGTTTTGATGGAGTTCTTTTCAGATGCATTGATGGTGAAGAGACCATGGTTGTCATGAAAGAAGTGCATGTAGGAGTTTGTGGTTCCCATCAGTCGGGACATAGACTATCTGATCAAATTCAAAGTCTTGGATACTTTTGGCCTACAATGATACAAGATTTTGTTGATTTCACAAAGAAGTTTCATTCATTCCATGTACATTCCAACTTCATTCATCAACTCCCAGAGTTGCTTCATATAGCTAAATACTCGTGGCCATTTTCCACATGGGGAATGGATGTAGTAAGACCTTATCCTTCGACTACATCAAAACAGTTTAAGTACATTATTACTGCTACTGACTTCTTTTCCAAATGGGAAGAGGCAATACCCCTCAAAGAAGTCAGTTCTAAATGCATTGTTAGCATCATAATGTCTAACAGCATTACCAAATTTGGTGTCCCTCATAGCATATTCATGGATAATGGCACCCACTTCTCTTCATCCGAGGTGAGGAAGTTGTATCAAGAATACAACATCAAATCCAACCATTCATCTTGGAATCATGTAGCAGCCAATGGCCATATAGAATCTTTCAACAAGACTCTGTCGAATATACTTCAAAAAATGGTGTATAAAGATAAGAAATCATGGCCTGATAAACTCTTTCATGCTTTATGGGCTTTTCGGACCACCACCCGCACTGCAAAGCGGTCAACTCCATATTAATTGGTATATGGAACGAAAGCAGTTTTTCCGATTGAGGTTCAACTACCCTCTCTTAGAGTAGCTATTTGTGATCAGTCATCTACAGACTAACAATCTCAAAAGCGATTGGATGAATTGGAATGGTTAGATGAGAAAAGATTTTACACCCTGCACCACCTGGAAGACTATCAGAATCGAATAGCATGATCTTTCAATAAAAAAGTTCATCTTCATTCATTCATTCAGGGAGAATTGGTATTAGTTCTCAGAACTCTAATGATACTTGGAAAGAAACCTCCCAAGCTTGAACCAAAATGAGAAGGACCTTATTCAATATATAAGTTGTAATCCAATGGAGCATATTCTTTAATCTCAATGGATGGATAACTCATCACTACTCCAACCAATGCCATATTTCGGAAGAAATATTTTGTATGAACACAAAATAACCAAGGGTCCGTGCATACGACTTTAAACTATTGGAACTTACGTCCAACATGATGTTAAACTGTGACATCCTAACTACATAACGTTAAACTGTACAGAAGTCTCTTACGTCCAACAAGACTTTAAATTTCATAACCAATGGTCCATGCATAAAACTATAAACTATTGGCATTTCTCTCATCCAACAAGACGTTAAACTACATCATCATTTTTGGTCCATGCATATGACCTTAAACTATTCACACCATTTTCTAACATAACTCTAAACTATATCATCCCTTTTGTGTCCAACATGACGTTAAACTGTGAAAAAGTCCCTAATACGTCCTACATGGTGTTAAACAGTGTCCTCTTTTGTTCTTACTGCATGACATTAAACAAAAAAATCCCCATTTCATCCAACATGATGTTAAACTGTATTTTCCCCATTGTCTTAGCTACAAGACACTAAACTGTACAGCACCCTAATATATCCTACATGACGTTAAACTATATTTTGCCCCTACTTTATGACAATAAACTGTGCAGCATCAATAGTCCTCACAGCAAGACTTAAAACTGCATAGTCTATTCATATATCCTACATGAAATTAAACTATGCATCGTTAGGGTTGTTGCTACCTCTTGTTTCTCACATCAAGTATGACTCACGTTATCTTAGAGAAAACATCAACAATAACACCCTCTCTAGGCCGCTAACCACGCGTAAGTCCCAACAATTTTCTTAGTTCGTTGTCCCCAAGAACAACTTGATCACTAATTCATTATTTAATTGAACTACACAGACATTGATCCTTGACTTCCAGGATGGGTACGTAGGCAACCTCCCAAGGTTCAATCCCAAAACCAATCTCTTCAATTGGTTTACCTTTGTCCTTTCTACATGACGTTAAATTGTACATCACCTTTTGTCCTGTATGATAGAAAACTACAAAATTCTTTTATGTCCTCACCTGAGAGGAAACCATTATTTACATTGATATCCATTAATGTTATATTTTCATAGACTATGTGCATACAAGGTAATGCCTGAACCTTTTATCATGGGTCAAACCATCATTGAACTAAAGTCCCCTTTTCACCCTTCACTTATACGAACCAAATCTATACATAGGGTATTTCAAGAACTACGTGCGGCTTGATTCCCATCTTTATGGGATACGTAAGAATGTTTGAGCATCCCTCGAATCCATCCCCAAGTCTTTGGGCCTAACCCCAAATTCCACTTTCAGTCCCTTGGCTGAAAAATCCCTGTGAAAACACACACTATGTATTTATTATAATGGTCCGAGTTCTATGACCCTAAACTAGGATCTCTTACACTTTAATCCCACACGATGTTAAACTATATTTCAAGAACTATGTATGTCTTGATTCCCATCCGTATGGGATAGGTAGTGATGTCCAACATTTCAATTCAGGACCCAGCCACTACATGATTATTGTTAGCATTGATCTGTGAATCTCTACATGTGTTGGACAATACCCATTTTTATGAGTCATAATCCTGACCATAAATACTTTGAGATCTTCATAACCCTTTTCTTGACTTCTGGTCACAAAATGTCTAATTTTTGAGTGTTCTTTTTCCTGAATATGCAGCACGTACCCTTAGGCGTCCTTTCATAAACAGCAACATAACAGACTTGTCATCCAATAGATACTATTATTTAACATTAAAGCCAATGCCCTTAGGTGGCCCTGCATAATTCAACCCCCAAACAGATTCGTTAAATAATGTTAACCTCATTCTTGGAAAGAAATTTTATTTTTTCCTTAGTTGTCTTAATGACAATATGTAAGGATCCGCATAAAATATCCATCCTTAACATATTTTCCCCATGTTCTTTTTCATGATCTGAAGGTATTTAAGTCTATAGTTTATATTCCTCTTCCCTACGATTGGGTCAGACCTTCGTAAGAGTAACATTTATACAATTCTTAGACAATATTGTTTGGAAATATCTTCTCCGTATTCAAGTACCTCTCTCCATACAGCAAACTCTATTCTTTGGAAAATTTGAATCCCCATAAACATTCACTGGCTTTTTAACAGTAGAAAAGTAAATTTCTGAGAGTTATTTTTCCCGACTATTCAGCATGTTCCCTTAGGTGGCCTTGCATAAGAAGTCTACATAATAGACTTGTCATCCAAAATATGTTATTATTTGACTATGTAGACAATGCCCTTAGGTGGCCCTGTATAATTCAACCCCCTAACCGGTTTGTTAAATAATGGTAACTTTATTCTTAGGAACTACTTATTCTAATGCCTTTTATCCCTTTTTCGTATTATTCCTCAGATTCAAAATTTCTCATGTCATAGTTTACATGTTTTCCTTCATACTTGAGTGTGGTAAAATGTTTTCAGATAAGTTGTCAAGGAATTGAGTCAATTTTAACCCATTCATTCAATGATATTTTCACCTTAATCATTAGCCTTTTTATGTCCGATGTACATGACTTTAAGATGCCCACAAAAGAAATGGGAACTATAAATAAAAGCTAAGTCCCAGATCACTAAAACATATATTTTTGTATGATTTAGGTAATATTGAGTAATTAAGAGAATCAAAGTTTTCAGGGTTATTTATAATAATCCTTGTAAAAATCTAACTATGATTACTAAGCCCATTGTCTTAGATGAAAATCTAAATTACGTAGTAGGAAAATGCATGCACAAATGATTGAAAATGAAATCGTTTTTTTTTCATTTGATGCTCAAGAATTAGAAGGAAATCCACAGACTGGATTCTCTTCTCTTTTCCAGGAATTACAAGAGACTGTCAACATAAGTCTTCACTTGATGTACAACATCCTGAGCTTCATCAAAAGCCAATTGAAGTTCATACACTCGACCAACTTCACTCTTTTGAGCCCGATGGAGTGCTTTCATGGCATCCTGATGGCTTTCATACCACTCGCTTGAGCTCCCTCCAGTGAATTGTTGAGTTGGTCAAGTTCCCCAGTAATAGCTTCTAACTGTTGCTAAACATGCATATGCTCGATAACTTTATCTTTGATATTATGCTTCAGCTCTTTCATCTTGGAAGCATAGTCAGCCTCAGCTCGGGATACCGCAGCCTCAAATTCACTGATATTGGCTAATAGCTTCACCCTGGTCAGATCTTCATGGTACTTTTTCTCCTACTCCCATCTTAAGATGACTTTCTTCACTATAGCATGGATCTTTTGATATCAAAAACCACCACGTCCCAGCATAACCAGCAGGGATGACAGTCGCAGGATCTTTGATGACAACTCTTCATGAGGCACCTCAAATATGATTTTCCATATGTTTTTTCATGCCTTGCGTCGTGGAAATTGGAGCGCCTTTTGTACTTCTGGATCTGACTGAGCATCACTGTCGCATGGGGGAATATAATCTGGGATTAATGCCCTTAGAGAAGTTCCATGTTCTACTCCTTCCCCCATGACATGTGCTTCTTCACTTTCAATCCTCGTTGGGGGGTAGGTTGTGGATTCACCTCCAGATCTATCCACTGAAATTGATTTCCCTGTATTATCAATTTAAATCTTTGGTTAGTTTAAAAGGATAACAAAAGTTAATTGATTGCCTCAAAAATTAAGTACAGTCACAAATATTGTTATCCCTTACCCAATGGTAGATCAGAAACCTGAGAAGGCTCCTACCCATCTTCCCTAGCTTCGACAAGATTTTCAGGATGAGTTTGAGTAAGCTCTACGAGGTTCAGCTCTACTTGTGCTAATGTCTCTACAATAGTAGGGTTTTTTGTACCCCCTTCAGACATGGGTAGTTCAGCAGCTTGCTCAGACAGAACTGCACATTTGAACCAATCATGATTAGAAATGTAATAAGAAGTTATTTTTAATATGATGAAGGATAACACTCACGTCCATAATCTTCTAAATTACAGGGTAATTTAACATGATTTATAAAATCTTAGAAAGATGCGCCAAGTTCTATCATTTAATCTAATGTCATCTCAGAATCCTGGTTAATCTCACCAGTGGGAGCATTTAATGTGTCTTCTTGGCGACCCTGGACAACATCTTCATATAAAATCACGGCATCAGTTACAATATCCACTAAAATCCCTAATGCAGGGGTTGAACCTAAAGTATCAAATAATTGAAGTCAGTCGATGTTTCATTCAAAATTTCATGAAGCATTGTTAAATTACCAAAAGCAGGTTCTTCTCTTCTTGCAACAGTAGCAGGAGGGATACTGGGAACAGCTGATGGCTCTTCTCTAGGAGCAGGCAAGTCAGCCTGAATTTGTGATTGTTCCACATCACAATCCATGGTCCTCAAAGAAAGATCAGTTCTTTCCCTCATAGGGGAAATTGAAGAAGCCCCTGAAATCCTAATAAATATGAGAAACCTTTTCATGGGTATATACATGATTATCTGAAGGACATACCGCTACTAATGAAGTGTTTATTTGTGGACCTCCTCCTTCATTGCCATTACTTCTTTGGTTTTTTGGGTGTATTATCAGTCTCCCTTATAGGAACTTGAATTGGAGAATGGAATTCCATGTCCAACTCCTCATTCATGGCCTATTGTCCTGGAGATATCTCGCATGATTCGCGAGCAGATTCAGCAGCAGCCCCAATGGCAGTACCACCAGGGCTATATTGGGGCGAAGGAACCTCAATAATTCCTTTATTTTCGAGCTGCATGGTGATGGAAATAATTTCCTTGAGTAACAAATCTATGACAAATCAATCTGAAAAGAAAGTAAGGAAAGAAAACATACATCTTCAGGAGCCACGTAATCGTGCCAC
Organism: Viscum album; assembly: GCA_963277665.1. NCBI lineage: Eukaryota > Viridiplantae > Streptophyta > Magnoliopsida > Santalales > Viscaceae > Viscum > Viscum album. Next base: position 414,130,126 of record OY728130.1, read on the forward strand.
TCCTCATCTCTAGAACCACTAGTCCCCTCATTGGAACCATGATCAATCATTTCCTTCACCCTCTTGATGATAGGAATGGAATCATCAGTGGAATATATGAGCATTTCCAGCTCTCTGATATAATCCTGCACTTCATCAAGGTTATCCTTGTAATGGATATCTTTAGAAGCCATAAGATTCCCTATTCCAGGGAGGTGCAGCCCCTCGCATAAATCCACACAGGAAGTTTCAGTACCACAGTATAAACTCTGCCATGTCTGGACAGCCTCTGGTCATAGATATTTAGTATGTGTACCAGAAGGCTACGAGGAAGGTCCTACAATCTTTGGCTTCAGCTTCTTCCCAACTTCTGCAACTACAGATAGAGAATAATAAAATAAGACTTGTTTCTCTATAAAGTAATGGTGATTAAATTTCCACAACTAAGTAACTTACCAGGAGTTGATGGAGTGGGTCTTTTGATTCTGGCTGGAGGATTATATCGGGCACGAGGCCGCTTCGCAGCTTGTTGAGCCTCATCATCCCTATCTTGGGAATCCAGTGAGTTAGTCCTAGATGAGGAATCTGGAGAATCAGCTTCAGGTGGGAAAGTATCACCTTAATGAGGAAGGGTTTCTTTTTCTACAATACTCTTCTTTTTCCCCACCTGATAAACCGGGTGATTAAAAACCCCTCTAGGGTATGATGCTATCTAGTGCTCAGCATTCCATGTAGTCAATTTATATGCCTCTTTTTCAACTGGTGGCTAAAACACTTCCCCAGTATTCTCCCTAGATGTCAGCAACCATAGTTTCTAGATAACCATCAGATGTTTCTCTAACCTGACATGCACAGGGGGAGATACAACAGTTTTCTATAAACAATTGAATTGATGTGAAAATATATATGGATCATAGTCCTCTCATATAATCTCTCCATCAATTCTGGCGACCAACACACCATCTCTGCAGGCCAGCATGTACGCCCTCAAATCCAGGTTGGTTTTTCCATAATCAACAAACCACCCGGTTGGAGGATTTCCATAAGGAAAGATATTAAATTCCTTATACATTCTAAGCCTCACCTTCATGTCATACGAATTGGGAGCTAGTGGATCAATTCCAGAGAATTCCTGCACTGATGGCCCAAAAGAACATCTAGGGATTTGTACTCCATTCTGTACATTTTACGTCCTCAAGTTAGTGGCGATCCATCCCCATAAAACATGGAATGGTCCCACTATTCTTAAAGGAGACTTACCCATGAAGACATGGAGTAAGATCCTGTGAATCTTTTCTAAAATGGTGGTAGCCAACCCAACCATTTTTTCTTCAGCCAACTTAGCTGCGATAACAAAGGTCCCTGGCCTAACGCCTCTCTTCGAATACTTGACTAGTAGAAGATAAACACTGAGCCACAAGGCCAAAAATCCCGCCAGACGAGTCTTCTTTGGGATTCTCTGATTCACCTCATATCCCCACTTCTCAAATTCCCCTTCCTCTAGGGTTAGCCAGAATGTTCCAAGATAACCCCATTTCTCTATTTTGGGGAAAGTAGTAGGACGAGTGGGCCTCTTCTCCTTGGGCCCCTTCTTCTTGGATCCCTTCTCCTTCGATCCATTTTCCTTCAGCTCCATATCCTGCTTATCGATAAGAAATATATTCATCCATTCCTTTTGATGAATATCATTTCTTGAATGAGTCAAGGAGATCTCTGAACTCCTGAGCTTGTGGAAGATTTTCAATAATTCCCAAGACAAAGCCGAGTTCTTCTCCAAATCATACCAAGTCACCTTGAGAGGGATGAATTCATCATATATATCACCCAAAATTGGATCCCCTGAGATCTTGTGGACATCCCATAGACTAATTCCTACATCTCCATGAGTCAGATGGAAAGAATTTGTTTCTAGGCTCCAATGGTTGAGTATCTCCAGCATGAAGTTATCATGCCTGTAAACATATGTTTGCCCAGCCGAGACGGCTTCATATATCATAAACCCTTTCAAATCCTCGACAAAATCTGCATAGGTTTGTCGCACCGAGTATGCCCACATCCAGGTTGGCTTCACACCTCCTCCAGGATAGAAGTCCCAACTCTTCTTCCAGCCTTTGGATTGATCCATATGAGAATTTATGAATATTGAGGGATAACAATGTGGTTTCAGTTCAGGCTTATGAGGATTCAGATCTGGCGTACCATGGATATGATGCATCATATGGGCCTTCTCTACTATTACAGCATTTAGAAATACTCCTCCACATGAGATATTTGTTGCAGCAAAGTTGGTGTACTTCTGAAACCAAGAAATTGGAAGAGAGTTCTTTGCTTCTGGAATGGTAACTTCTCACAGATGACTGAAGCTATACAAAGGCAGATAGATGCTTTTTGGGAATTCAAAATGATACTTCTTCAGGCCCTTGGCCAAATCCAGAAGAGTGCTATCACAGACGGTATAATAATCATGGAAAATGATACTCATCATATCATCAATCTCTTGCCTTCTAGTTCATTAGCCATTCCAATTATCTTGGGAACCATTGAATCTGCACAAAAGTTGAATGAATTAACTCTTAAATGGGTTTATTTTTCATAAAATTTTTGAAGAAATTTGAAAAAATGGCAAAGGAATTAATGAGTGAAAGTCTAATTTTGGCACGCAAGTATGGATGTGTTGCGCAAGTTTTTGGCTCACAAGTATCACCGCGCAAGTCCAATTACCTTTACAGCAGCGCGACAGTAGTGAAAGAGCCAAAAACAAGTCAACTAGCGCGATGAGACCAACTTGCGTGCTGAGAGAAAGAATTTCGAGATTCGGTGGCTTTGCGCGAGAATGACCACGCATTTATATGCCATGCCACACCCTTGCGCGTCGATGCATGTGTGGTTCAAACACTTGTGTGCCACCCTCTGCACGCTCAATACTTGCGCGTCGCAGGTTCCTTAGTTTTCCTTTTTTCCTCAGAGTCACATCCTTACTTCTTTCGGTTCCAACTCTGAGGGGGGGCTTTTGTTGATGCGCTTTTCCATCATAGAGTCTAAAGGAATGTAAAGGGAAATACCATGAACCCAAAATGATTCATCCTTTGAAGAAACATCAAAAATTGACAAAGGCTTGAACCAAGATTCAAATGCACTTGGGTCGTGCAAGTTCCACTAAATTCACGCAAGTATACTTGTGTGCCGCCTATTGGTCGCGTAGGTGACCTGCGCGCCTTCTTTGAAATTTTCCCAGGGTCTTCTCTAGCCTATAAATACCCCCGGTTAGCCCCCCATTTAGAGGAGGAAAAATTCTAGAAACTCATATTTGAGCTCCTGGCGCCCTAGTCTCTTCTCAAAGCTTCAGAACACTTATAAGGTAATTTATTACCTAGAAACGGATTATCTAAAGAGGGGGAGTAAGGCCTAAGTGTTGAAACTCATCAACAATTGCGCGCCTAGGTGGCTAGCCCTTAAGAAAAATGGCCCCACTTGGGTGCCGCCTTACCCCTTCCACACAACTTGTGTGCCTCTCTTATGGAAGTCTATAGGGGTAATATTAAAAGCTTGTGTGAAGCCTCGCCCATGTTCTACCCTAAGGATTGACTGTCGCGCAAGTACCCATGTGCCGCGCAGGTCCACCTGTGTGACATGGACTTGCGCGCCCACGCAGTACTTGCGCGCCCACATAGGACTTGCACTCCCCTCTCTTTTTGGGTGCCCTTCCTTCCCATTTCACCCCTCTTACACCTATCCACCTATCCTCTTCAACATTAATCCTTCAGTACACTCTCCATAGTCATTTATGGCATGATGTCTTTGTTGTATTCCTTATCTAAAATGAATTCTGTGGAACATCTCTCAAAACCTAGTGATTTACACATCTCTACATCACTAAATTTAGAGAGTTCATTCATTCAACCTCATCTTTTAAGATGAGAGAATCCTTAACCTGGGCCTCCTTTTCAGGAGTAAGTCCCAGTCCAAATTCACATTAATTTGGGCATCCTCCTTAGGAGTAAGTCCCAAGACCTCATTAATTTGGGCCTCCTTTTAAGGAGTAAGCCCCAAGTCCCCTAATCTAGGCATCCTCTTTAGAAGTAAGCCACAGTCATAATTCCCTTAACCTGGGCTTCCTTTTTAGGTGTAAGCACTAGTCTCTAAGTTCCCAAATATGGGAATCCTCCTTAGGAGTAATCCCCAGTCATAATTCCCTTAACCTGAGCTTCCTTTTCAGGAGTAATCCCCAGTCTCCAAGTTCCCAAATATGGGCATCCTCCTCAAGAGTAAGCCCCAACAATGGTTCTCTTAACCTGGGCTTCCTCTTCGGGAATAATCCCTAGTCTCAAAGTCTACAAATATGGGCATCTTCCTTAAGAGTAAACCCCAAGTCCCTTAACCTGGGCCTCCTTTTCAGGAGTAAGCCTAAGTCTTAATTTATCTTAACCAGTCTTAATTTACTTTTGATCTAGGCTTCCTTTGAGGAGTAAAACCCAATCATAAGTCCCCTCCTAACTTGGGCATATTCCTTAGGAGTAAGCCCCGAGATTAGAGTATTTAATTCCTCCATAAAGTAAATATACATTTAGGGACCTTGTTCCTGGGTTTCTTCCATGATGTAAAACCCAATATTCATCTATTTTGGGCAGTCATACATATATAAGCCCCACATCATTTCATCTTTAGTGGCGCAATTGTCTACTTTGACCAATACCTCTTGTTTCTCACACCGAGCATGACTCACATGAGCTTAGAGTGTAAACATAATCATGAAGTCTCTCTTTAACCCATCAATCATGCATAAACATCATACTCCCTCACTCAAACTTTGTGGGTTCAGATACCTTTTCTAAATAAAGGATATGTAGGTAGCCCATCTGTGGGTACGATCCCAACTCTGAAATAATCCATGTCCTTCTGAATGACAATAAACATCAAGTGCCCCACTGAGTGTCTTTAAAACCGGTATGGTCATCATAATGACCAAGAGACTTTTATGTATTAAAGGATACCATTGACTAATAATCTCTAAAAAATACTGGTTATTTTCTATCAATGAAGAACCTTGAATACATATAAAAGATTTTCTAAATCTTCTACATGTCAATCATTGATTTTCATATCTAAAGGAAAGATAATTTTATAATTGGTAATGTAATAAGGATTAACGAACATAACTTAAATCTATACAGAGAGTCCCGAAGTAGACAATAATTCCCCTCAAAATAGTGTGATGAGTCTGACATCCCATCCTCTCGACCAATGTAAATTCCTAACCCTCATCATTCCACAACTAATGAGCGCCTACCTTTGGAAAGTAGGTCCAAATGGATATGGAATCATTGGATGTTTCCGGTTCTACGAATAAACCTGTTAGAAACCGATTAGAATGTTTGAACCTTTAATCAATGAGGTCTTCCCCAATTCCAGAGGGAACCTTAGTAATATATCCCAATTATATCATAACATTGTTTTTATTAATCTATGTCTTCTTAAATATAGTTCCCAATGATTCTAATATAATTTATCTAATAACATGTTTAATGACCCCAAACCCAGTATCCCAGAGTTAGTGGTTATATTATTTCATTGGCACTAAAAACTAGAGATCCCATCCTAAAGGAAAAAATAGTTTAGTAGTATTGGTAATCTAGGTACACACAATAATCTCACATACATTTGATAATCTAAAATAAAACAAAGTATTTTTTTGAGAAAAAACAATATTCTATCTCTATCACATTCTTGTATATATTCCATAATACACTTTCGTGCATTATTTAAAATGGAAAAAAGAATCTTGAAATGAAATTCTCAGTACGGGTTTTGTAAAATCTAATCTTCATGATTAAATAAGGAGACATAAATATGTAAAGGTAAATAAGTAATAAAAAACATTTAATCAATAAATTAAGAATGAATAATAACATTTAAGTGATAAATGATGCTCCAATAATGATATATAAACAATCTCATGATCATTAATCTTATCCAAGGATATCTTAAATATTCAAATAATGTCTTAGAAGTCAAAAAATAAATTCACAATTATCGAATACAATTTTTCATACTTTATAAACATACAATCATGAACACATTCATAGACATCATACATAAATGGGTAAGGCCCTAGAGATAACCCATACTTGTTTTCTTATGAGGCCTTCTGATGCCTCAAGGATCTATAACAGGCCCTTCCTATCACTTATTAAGTTACAAGGATTAATTATATTAAAGGAACAAAACAAAATCAACATAAACAGCTTTTGTGAATATAAAACATTAAAATAATAATATTTACCCCAATCAGTAAATACAATGTAATCAAAATCCTTATAGAGTAATATGTAAATGGTGTCAAAAAGAATATATCACCAATAGAGTATAAGTAAAATAATGTTTTTTTTGTCATTAATGAATAGAAATACCATAAAAGTATCACTAAAAAATCCTGAATAAAATAACCTCTTCAATTTGAAAGACACTTTTAAAATAAAAATATATCTAGAATAATAGGAAAAATTATTTTCTATGAAATGAATCATGAAAATTGAAAAGGGATCCTCAAAGCATTGAGTGGCCATGAAATAAGAACATTATGTTCATACTGATTACAAAAAAACAAAGATTCCATACACATTTTTGGTAAAAATAAGAAAAACTACATCGTTTAAAAAACAATATTATTAATTTTAACAAATGTTTTTATAGATTTCAATCATTAGTAAATATTTATTCCATAAATAATTAGGGAAAATTGAAAACTGTATTTAGAATATTTTATAGAAAATATATACACAAATTAAAAGTATTCCCAACCGAATACAAAATAATGTCACTTTTTGATAAAAGCATTATTTTAATATATTACGTACTTAAAAGAGGAAAATGAGAGTAAAACATATACTTTTTCAAAATAACTAAAGGAATAAATATCTATCAAGTTTAAAATAGAAATAAAATATAATTACCCCAATATATACATAAATATAAATAATTCCCAATAATGATAATATTATGAAATAATCCATTATCAAATTAGTAACAACTAAATCATAGTCCCCATGAATAAAATAACATCATATGAATCTTTACATACAATGAATATAAAATTAATTCTAGTATATCATATCAAATACGTAGTATATAAACTACATTAAATAAGAAAATAATGAGTATGAAATATGTCTCATGGAAAAAATGTGAGATGAGTAGCCCTTCAAAGATAATATCATAGAAGTGAAAATTAATAAATGAATTTATTATGTGTGAAAAATGAAAATACATAAAATATAAGTGGTAGAAAACATAATAAAATATTTAATGACCTAAAAATTTAATAATTAAATATTATACATTTAAATATGAATATTTATTATATAACATAATGATTCATGCTAGAATCTTATAGTTATAGTTCCTTTCGAAATGTATGTTAAAACCAAGGTTGTTCGTCGCTAAATGGATTATGGTTTGGGTTTGTTTTCAATCCTCTAATGTATTATCAGGGATATTAGAAGTAATGGGATCATACAGTTCAAGTTGTAAGTAGTATTGAAGGTGGAACAATTTTCCAATGTTTTCAAAAATTTTGTGCCTCAAAATCGGGAGTTTGATGTTTGAAAACGAAGGATTTTCACATAGGATTGAATGGTATGTAAAATGACAATGAAAATCATAAAAATAACGGAACCACAGACCTCATAACAAGGATCACATACCATGTTCCTAAAATGGTTCACGATCACATAACTGGCAGTGTTAATGGTACGCGGAGTGGGGAGAAGAACTGATTACAGTTTGCATCAACAGTTCATGGTGAAGGTGTACAGTACGCAGAATGATAAAGGTTCACAGGATTGCAGAGGTTTGTTAAATAGGAGTGTTACGTGGTGGATTCTAACATTATTTGGATGGTGTTTAGTATATAGTTAATATTATCCCACATTGAAAATTTAAGTAAATGAGATTAACAAAATTTGTGGATTTATGTGCCTGTATAAGTAGAAGTAATCCCATCCACTAGGTAGTTGGATGAGAGATTAAAATTTCAAGAAGAAATATTTTAACGTATGTATTGGTTCGTAGAGGAGATGAAATTACATGTAGAGTACCATCCACATAAGGAAAACAGTTCACAGAAGAAAGTGAAGTTCATGGATGAAGCACTTGCACTACGCAGCGGAGCAAGGCAGTACACATAGCAGGGCAGTACATGGGGAAGCTAAGCATTACATGGAGCAAAGTAGCATGCGGAGTAGGGTAGTGCGTATAGGATTTTTATGGAATGTGGAAAAAGTATTAGTATGCAGATGAAGTGGTCTGCAAACCATATCTGGAACATAGTACACAGAACACCCAAGGAAGCCAAAAAATTGACCAAATCAATTTGTGAAATTAATTTCCATAACCAATCAGTGTACAGAAAAATAAATTACATGTGTGGGTGAATACCGAAATTCCAAAGATCTTCCATTTATGGTAGAAAATCATTATTTAATCTTAAAACATTGAAGGTCCCATCATATCGATAAACTGATTGAATCTTTTTCAAACACAGTGAGCAAGGGGAGTTAGTGGAAGTGATTTGAGGGACACAGTGTGCTATCCTGAAAACCTGGTAAAGGAATTATTTATGGTACAGTGCGTCTATTCTAAAACTCTTGTAATCAAAAAAATTGAAAATATTAGTGGTTTTTGGTATGACTGACACACTTTCAGAGTATTCTCCTTGGATGTACCCCTTAGAGGTGATCCAAGTAAAATTTATGCACCATTTCTTAGAATGTAATTGTTTGTTTCCTTATCTTCCACTTCAGACAGGTTTAACAACTACCTACCAACATGGGAACTATATCCATCAGGTTTAAAAGAAAATGTTGAAGCTCTGACTCACCCCTCCCCTCTCAAGGTGTTCAGGGGTCTGTAAAATGTGCACACATAAATAACTGGTATATAAGTGAGCAATATCATCTCATACTAAGTTTTTCATAAGTAGAAAACATCTTAAAAATATAATAGAAAATATATTTTTTCCAAAATTAGTGAAAGGAAACGTAGTAATAGGTGAGATCATATTTTAACTAATGGTAAATGATGGAGGTATCAGAATATCATGAGAATTAGGGTAAGAGAGAGGAGAATAACATTTTAAAACTATACAATCCATATCATATATCATAGACATAATTCATGAATAAAATCTTCATATTTGAAAATAAATGAATCAATATTGAATCATAGAACATGATCCACTAGAATATAAAATTTTTATAAGACTTAGATATATGGAATGAATATAGAATTATAATATTTTGAACATGAATAAGAAAAAATGGTTTCACGCAATAAATGAAGGACATGAAATTATGCCCTAAGATAAAATTATTAACATTAAACCAAGTCCAAAAATAAATGTAAGGAAATGAAATCTAGGACCATTCATAACACTGTGAACATGTAATCAGGTTAAAGAATAACACTGTGAATATGTCATAATTTTTATGTGTAACACTCTTAACATAAATCTTATTCAAGAATAACTTTGTGAACATGTATTTATGATAATGCTAAAAATATTTAATCATGAGTTATCCATATTTTTCCAATAAATTAGAAGGATATATATGCACCATACATCAGGAAATCCTTACAAATATGTTCCACATGATAATAAAACATTAATTGTATCATAATCCATTAAAAAGGAACTAGTTTCATAAAACATTCAACATAGTGTAAACCATGGAAGGTAACATGTTTCATAAAAATCTTGCTAATATAATCACAAACCATATATAGAAAGAATAAATATGGTATAATTGGATCATATCCCCAGTATATAAAAAGTAACATAAAAGGATGTAATCTCAGATAGAGAATGATTTTTTAATAAAAACCACTTGGGACCTTTCTTGAAGAAAATAAATATAGAAAATATTATGGAAATAATTTTATTTGAAAATAACCTTGACAACATATATAGTAATATTTAAAAATATTTTAAAACATTTCTTCATGAAAAAATTATTTACACTATTAAAAAACAATTTTTTAAAACATTAGACATTTTTAAAATCCATTTCCTTGAAAATAACTTTTGAAACATATATTGGATGCGTTAAAACATATAATATATTTCATTATTAAAAAATAATTTCTAAATTATAAAATAATATTTTAAAACATAAAAATATTTGAAACAAAATTATTCAAAAATTACCATTGTATATTATGAAGTAGGCATAAGAAATTATTTAAAACATTTCTCAAGGAAAATATTATTTCCACATTGAATTTTTATAAAATAACATTAAATATTTTCAGAATAATTTTCTTTGAAATAAATATGATACTTATAAAGGAATTTTTAAAAAATTGGGTTGTCATGATGGTGGTGAAATATAATACACATTAAAATAATTATCCCATTTAAATTTTCAGTTAAATCATAACAGTCCTTTTGAAAGTGGAAAGAATATTCTATTTATATTATTTTATAAAAAATTAAGAAATGGTAAAATTGACTTTAAAAATAGTCAATGATTATTAAAAAGTAGAAAAATATTTATAGAACATAGATATGTAAGAAATAAATTATTTGAATTAATTGTTGTATAAATCCAATTTTCATTAAATACAAGATTTTTGGAATGATGAATACATGAAGAGATGATGATGAAGGGAAAAAAGATATTCTAATGTCATAAATAGTGGATAAACAATTTCATGAGTTTCATGAGAGATGAATCATAACATTTCATCACTAAAAACATAATAATAAAAAATACCATTGTAAAATTAGATCAAAATATCAAACCCTTACCACTTTTATAACTTTTGGATCATAAGGCCCATTATAACATAATATCAAAATAAAATTTAAATATAATAAATATAACAAAATTTTTGATACAAATTTTAAGTGGGGAAATATGCACACCTCAAAAAATAAAATATTTATTTAACATAATTTATTTCCCAAAGATGAATAATTGAGAAACATATCTCTTACCTTAAGACTTGACTTCCTTCAAACATGTTCTAACCTCCATTTCATTAGAATGTTTTTTGGGTTAATCCTAAAACTTTATTATATTGGATTTATTATGTCACCAAGGCCTATATTATGTATATAGTGTTGTAAAAAATATATTCTGGAATGTATTTTATGATACAAAGGGTTTTTGATGTGTGAAGAGGAGATGAGTGTGGGTGGTCCTTTAAAAGTGAAGTGAGTTGAAATCTTTTATTTTTTTAAAAAAATGTCTACGAAATATTACTACGTGAAAAAGGAACCCAAATGGGAAATTATAAAACCTTATATTTTTAGGTTTTATATATGGAAATATATTTTTTATAGTAAATTTTTAGGTCATTTTACCCCGTATATTTTTAGTTTAATATCGTAGTAAACATATTTTAACCTTAACTGGGATAATTAATTTTTACTCATTTTAATATTAATTATGTAAGGTAATTTTGTTAAATTTATTAGATAGTATAAATTATTATGAATTTAAATATGAAAAATATTTTTAAAATTTACATTTACATAAATTTAATAGTTTAATTCAAAATAAATTACATAGATGCGATGAAAATGTGGTTTTCTAAAGATAAATGTTTCAATTAGTCATAATGTTTCTATATAATAATTAAATATAATTGATTCAAATAACCTAAATTTTATTAATAGATATATAATATAACTTATATTTATTTTAAAACATTATTAAAAAAACTATATCTTTTAAATTTCTTCAATGATAAGGTATATTTTCAAAAAAAACTGGTATTTTTCACTATTCATTGAAAATATTAAATTTTATAAAATTAATGAAAAATCACTCCAAGTGAAATTTTATGTTTTTATTTCAATAATTAAGTAAATTTGTTCAAATAATTTTTCTAAAATCAGAAAAAAATTCAAAACAAGTACGCCAAATTCGACAAAAAACGTTTCTGAAAATTATATTTCTTAAGCATAAAATTGAATTTATTTTAGCTCATTCCAAGAAAAAACATATGTTAAATGTTATATATTACTTTTAATATAAAATATATAAATTTAATTAATATCATTAAACAAAATAATTATTTTTTAATTTATTAACATAAAACACGTTTCTTCGCATAAAAATAGTTCGTTTATAAAAAATAAATTATTAATTTTTAAATGGTCTATCTTTTCATTTTAAATTAATTTGTAACCAAATAATTTAATTTATATATATTTGTCAACCATATATTTTCATTTTTCATTTAATCATATTCATACCCTCTATTCAAATTTCTAATTTATAATAAACATATTAAATAATAATATTTCATTAGTTTTAATTTTTTATTAACAATTAGTGATTTGTGTAAAAAAAGATATCTAAGAAAAAAAAATTATTGGAAAGAAGTTAATAAACTATCATGAGGTTACATTCTACCCTATTAAATAAATTTTTACCTCTCAATGTTAACATATACATGGTAATTAAGTGCTTAAAATTTAAAAATCCATTTCTGGGAAACCCACATCACATGAAGGTTTAATAATAAACCCACTTGAAAGGAGAGAAAGGGATGTCTGAAGGTCATATTGAATAATACATAATCATATTACAAATAACATATCATGTTTGGGAAGTAAATATTTAGACAAGTAAGAAAAGTGTAATATCAAAATACTGATGGAGAGTGACAAAGATCATTGATCATACTAAAGTGAATTATCATTAAAAATCAACAAAAACCAAACTGTAAACCAAAGAGGTGTGACAAATTTCCTTAATAACATAATAAATTAAGGTAATATGGAAAAAGTTTATTTTAGGACCCTTTTCTTATAGTTTTATAATTTTCTTGGTAAATTATACATACTTTAGTTCATTCCATATTATAATTATGATCTCATCCTTTGGTTATTCGCTAATCAATTTCCACTTCATCTATTACTCTAAAAGATGTATTTTTCATATCTAAAGAAATATGAGATCATATGATCCATAAATTAATGATAATTCATTCTTTTTATATCTTTTTATCATTATAAAAAAATGGTTATCAAATTTTATAAATAAATATTCATATTGTGAAATAATTCTTAATTATCTAAAACAACAACCATTTTACAACTTAAAAAATTTATGAAAGGGATAAATATATAACCCCTATGAAATTAATAGTTTATAAATAAAGTACTTGTATTTCCCAAAATTAACTTAAAATTAATCCCCCAAATATCTTTAACTAGATCATAATTTCACATACAAAATATGTGAATTCATTGAGCATATACTCTCTTAAAACATGGTGATATCTTGAATTACTATAAAAACATATTAAAAACATACATGATTTTAAAAATGTACTCTTTCCTCAGAAAATATTAGATTATTTAATAAATTTTTTATGTCAAAAAAGATATAAAATCCATAAATTATGGCAAAAAAACTTTTTTATCTAATTATTTATCATTTTATTGGAAATAAATACTATCTAATTTACATAACACATATTAATCATCTATTTATATCAACATGATAATCTCAACCTCAGGAAAATATTATTTGGTATCTTCCCTTAATCATTTTATTTTTGAAAAATTTCACCTTGACGTTAAATAGATTTTATAGGTTATATATACCATGAAACATATTATAAAAATTGCTTAATAAGATAATTAAACTAAATAGTCCTAATATATTTCATAAATCTTTAATTCCAATTTATAAGCACTTTAATCATTCTACATTATTATTAATCCATTAACTACAATTCATCATCTTATTCCTTAATTCCTCATTCCTTTCATATGTCATTTATAGTCTCTTCATCATAAAAAAACATTACATGGACCACCATTATGATCCTATCCACAATCTTTCCCTTTAAGATATCAATATGTAAAATTATCATACAATACACATTTATAAAATTCAAACATTGATGATGCCTTAGGGAAACAATTATTTTAATCCATTATGTTAAAAAAAATTAAATATTTTCCCTTAGAAATAAAATACCATATTCCCTTATTCTCTATATATAAAACATCAACTCATTTCTTTAAAATATTACTTAGAATTCTTCCTCCCATATTCAAAATATATTTAAAAATGGATATTATTTATTCCATGACCTACACCACTCAAAATTTAAAAACAACAATCCTTGTATTCATTGGTTAATCCAGGAGTTAGTTATGGTGCACGTTCTGAATAATATATTGGGATAACTTGTTTGTTATAATCAAAATATACTTCACTATAGTCATCATCTCATATGGATTCTAAAAAATAAATTGTCTAACACATTCAATGTTAATATAGATACTTATTATTCTCGCATTAGATTAAAAGTGAAAATTATAGTGTAAGAAATGCTAATCATAGTGGGGAACCACATAATCATGAAAAATCACTTATAAGATATCTATATCATTAAAACGTATTTTTAATACATTAATCCTTTGGATTAACGTTAGTCAATCATTGTAATTATTCAAATTATTTATGATGGTTCATAAAGAGTTTATAAATTTTCAAAGCATATCACTTGGGAGTGTCAAAACATGTGTTTATTAATATTTTTTTCATGAACTAGGTGATGATCTCATCCATCTAAATATTTATTTTTGGAGTTATTACCCCTAGGTACATATTTTCTAAAAACCTTTTCATCTTTTAGAATCCATATAGGGATGTAATTGTTTCAAAACCACTCCCTATACCATTTAATGAAATATTAATAAATTTTTTTATACATTGACTTACCCTTAGTCATTTCCTTAGTATTATTCCTACATATATGTATAAATATACCTAGGTTTCTCACAATTTTTTCATCATAGTTTTTAATTTTAAATTAAACCTTCAATTCTATACCAACAATAGTGATCCAAACTTCACATATATTAATATTATGTCTTAATAAGAGAATATTCAGTTTAGATCATAATGATCTATTCAAAAATATTTTCGGTCTAGCACCACTGGAAACTTTGAAACTTTAAAATCTGGTCCATAATTGAGATAAAAAATAACCTTCTAAGATCTTCATAACTATCACACTTTTTATACATTACAGATATAATTAATTTTGTCATAATTTCTGGAAATTAAGAATAATAACATGTTATATAATTTTCAGAATAAGGGAAAACAGGGGATATATGAACATATCTTGAGAATAATGATATGAAAACATGATAATAATATATGGACACCATACCATGAATATCACAAATCATAAACATAATTTATGGTTGAAATCATGTATGTTCGTAAAACATGAATAATAACGGAATAACATAACATGGTCTATGAAGACATAAAATTTTCATAAGATTTATATTTGTGATAAAAACATGATCATATAATTCATTGAGAAAGTATAAATAGACATATGTTCATTAGTTAGGTTATGGACATGAGACTAGAACCACGCATAAACATATGGGCATGTAAATTGTTCCACAGAAAATGCTATGGAAATTAAATCCATGACAATGCATAACACTATGAACATGAAATCATGTCCACACATAACATTATGGAAATTTCATCATGTTTACTCACATCATTATGATACTGAAATCAGGTCTACACATAACATTGAAAACATGTAATGAGGTTCACACATGATATATTTACTCATGAGTTTTCGATCCTTACTCAATGAATTAGAGGGAGATATAGGCCTCACACATCAAATAATCCTTATATCTATATTCCCCAAGATCATAGAAAATTTATCATATCAAAACTAGTGAAAAGGGGAATGGTTCGATAAACATATTTCCATCATAAAATTAAAAATTATATAGAAAGAATAATGGTGTTATTATTTGATCATATCCTTAATACAAATTAAGTAAAATCAAAGGATTTCATCTTATATACATATTTTAAAATAAAAAACACTTTGAACTTTTCTTGAGGAAAATAACATTTCTTTGAATATCACCATTTAAAATTTTAAATTCATTGAAAATTGTTAGATTATATTAAATGGTATTTTCTTGGAAAACATATAATGAAATATTTAAAAATAATTTATTAAATTTAATGAGAAATATTTCCTTTCCTCTTTAAAAAAATTTAAATGATAACAAATTTTGAATATCCTTTTCTTTGA
The DNA here is from genome assembly GCA_963277665.1 of Viscum album. NCBI lineage: Eukaryota > Viridiplantae > Streptophyta > Magnoliopsida > Santalales > Viscaceae > Viscum > Viscum album. Next base: position 414,146,215 of record OY728130.1, read on the forward strand.
AAATAATATTTTAATCTATTGAAGGAACCATTAAAATAATTTAAAAAATTTATTATAGAGAATATCATTACCACTCTAGAAAACATTTATTTGAATCAAAAATGTTTTTTAAAATATTTTTCCCCCAAAACAACCTTTAAAACTTATGAAGGAATATTTAAAAAATATTTAAATCATTTCTTTTGGAAAATATATTTTCCACTTTGTAAAACATTTTTGAAAACATAAAAAAAATTTAAATATCGTTTATTTGAAAAAAAACAATTTAAAATCATTATAGATGATCTAAAATACGATACTTCATGATTTTGGGGGTCTCCATACATTATAATATAAATATTCCACATATATTTTCTTTAAAATGCAAATGATTCAGATTTTGAATGATACTTCAAGATAAATCAATATTCATTGTAATTATTTTTATAAAAAGTAAAAAAGGGTATAAATAAATTTAATGACACTCATGTGAAAAATAAAATTTCTTTCTAAACATTAGTAAAAAACATCGATATTGAAGAAAAAGGGGTTTTAGATTGAAGGGAATGATAAATTCAGATTCTTTAAAAACATTCTTTTGGAATCATGAGTATGTAAAGAGAGAAAAATGAAGGGAAACAAGTATTTTCATGACATAACCATATAACAAGAAACTTCATGTGTTTCATGAAATATGGATCATAATATTTCATCCTTGAAAACATAATAATAAATTATTCATATAAATAATGAGATCATAACATCAAACACATACCACCTTGTTAACATTTGAATCAAAAACCCCATTAATAAATAACTTCATAAGAAACAATAAATATCATGAATAGATTGATATTCATGATATTAAATATCAAAGAGTATTTATATAAACCTAATAAATTATAATAGGTGTGAAATATACTTGTTTTACCAATGAATTAATATTCAGAAAAAATTCACTTACCTTATTTCTTGGCTTCCTTCGTACACATTTGAAACTCCTCTTCTTCGGAGAACCACTTTAAGTTTAAACATAATCCATCCTAGATTTAATTTCAAATATAACCATGGAATCTATGATCAAGTACTGTATATAAGGAAATAATTTGGATAGGTATTAACAAATTTGATTGGTTTTGGATGTTTTAAGTGGAGAGGATAGTTATTGTCCTTGTATAAGAAAGGTGAGTGGCACAACCATAGTTATTAAAAATAAAAACATGTACCAAAATTTTCCCATTCAAATAGGCTGATATAAGAGCTATTATTGAATCATATAGGTCATGGAGTGTAAATATTTTTCTAAAATGTTTTTTGGACAAGTTAATAGGTAATTATACCAATTATATGTTTTTGGTTAATCCTGGGTAAATATGTTTTAACCATAATGAAAATCAATAATTTTTACAATTTTTACAATTCCATATGATAAAATTTTTAGTTAACCATGTTGGGTAAGTTAAATTATGATGATTAAAAATATGGAAACATTTTTTTTAATTTTAGATCACATTATAGGAAAAATTTAATTTAAAAGCAATACTATATAAGTGATGAAAAATAGATTTTCCAATGAGAAATATTTCAAATGTTTTAAAAACATTATATAAAAATTAAATATGAAATTTATTTTAAAAACCTAAATTGGGTTAAAATATATATAATTGAACTAATTTTATATTTAAAACCATATTAACATAATATGTATCTTATAAATTCCATGAACTAAAATTCAGTTAGGTTAAATAAACTCGTATTTTTCATTATTCACAAAAAAATTAATCATTTGAAAATATTATTAAAAAACACATGAAGATAATTTTGAATTTATGATTTCAATAAAAATTCATATTTTTCAAATAAATTTTATTTATGTGAAAAAATTTAATTTTAAAATGAGCATAAAAAATGTGATAAAACAAATATTTATAATATACAGTTAACCATAAAAATGTATTTACATCATATCATTTCTATATATAAAATAAGATGAATGTTAAATATTAGATTGAAACTATAATATATAAATTTATTTAATTTCAATCATCAAATTTGTTATGTTTAATTTATTGATGTAAAACATGTTTGTGTTCATAAATATAGTTTTTTAGAAAATGATATTTTCTAGTATCAAATGGTACTTATTTACATTTCTGATTAATTAGTCACATAGTAATTTATTTTATATACATGTATAAACTATAAATTTTCCTAATTTAGTTAATCATATTTTTAAAAGCCATTCAAATGGATTGGTGATAACTATCATACTAAATAATAATATTTTAACAGTACATCAGATTTTGTTACAACTCGGTATTGTGTGTATCACAAGTTGTCAAAAAAATAATTTTTTTTATTTTTTTATAAAATATAAGTTTTTTACACAATAAAATTTCAATTCATTCTTAATATTGTTATAAAATATTCATTGAAGTAGTATTATAATCCAATGAATGATAAATAAGTTATCAAAACCCTTACTACTGAGTATGTTTTATGTTAAATCCCATTGGATGAAATAATTTGAATTGTAGATTAAAATACCCCTGAAGTTTGAATGATTAATTATAAAAGATATAAATGGGAATAATATAAAATATATGAAATAAATTAGGTGAATAATATTAAAATATTCCTAAATTAAGGGAAATTGATATAGAATCCCCTACCTGAGGTCTGACTTACCACATAGGTCATTTAACTTCTTGAATAATAAAATAATGTTAATTATTTACATTCTAAACAACCTTATTCAGTTTTATTATTTTTTTATTATTTTTAATTCTATTTTATATTTATTTACATAATCAATTAATTTCACGTTATATGATTTGAAAATATGCAGTTCATATGCCAAAAATAATTTTGATAGGTTTAATCTACTAATAGAAGTCATTCTTCCAAAATCTAAAAAATAATCATCACGAAATAATTATAAATTTTTTACATAAAAGAAATATTAAAAAACAATAGACTATTGTTATGAAAATTGAACTGTATTGTAATCATAGAGGCGATAAGTCTTACGTATGCTTGTGGAAAATTTCATTTTCCAACGAAAATTATTAAAAGAAAGTGTTATTTTTTCTTTCATAGATTATATTTATTTCAAATATACCATATTAATTGTTTAAATAAAATTATATATACCATCTATGTGAGGTGATGATGAAAAACCAATCACATTTTTTTATGGATGTCATAGTCCCCACCTACACATGCATGATATCATCCTTTCTAATTTTATCGAATAAGATAAGTATATAATGTACTACCTTAAAATAAAAAAAACAATGTATATGTATTATAAGGGTTTTATTATTTAATCATTTTTTAATAATACTTGAAGGTTGTAAAAGTATAAATAATACAAAAACATTTGGTTAAATGGTATTCCTTTTCATTAGAAAGTTTCTTTTCCCTTTCACTATAATCCTAATAAGGGTGATATTATAGAAAATAAATAAATTTAGAATTTGGGAATAGATTTATTGATGGGATTTGGGTAGTACATGGATGAAAAAATAGTTCTATAATTATCTAGAAAAGATGATATGGGGTGTTGTTTTATATGTGATGGAAGAACATTCATTGAATTTATAATGTATTAATTAAATAAAAAGAAATTTTTTACTTCAAATGGATGAAAATTTATAAAAAAAAGATAATAGAATAATGATTCTAAATACTCATATCATATAAAATTTACACATATTTGAGTGATTTTTACATATTTTTCCTTTTTAACCCCTATTATCCCTTTTGACTATTACCATGATAACATAATTTTTTTACTTCTCGGGGTGGATAAAGATACCATTAAAGGAAAGGTGAAAAATAAATAGACCTTGCTTAGTATTTAAAACCAAATAAAATTCAATAGGATGTAGATCAGATTATTTAAGAGTGTTAGATCATTTAACAAAATATTATTCATTATAGAATATGATAAATTCAAATTTTTGAAATACACAAACTATTATAATATATTATGTGTCTAAATAATTGAAAATGGTTCAAAAATGAAATGGAATCAATGATAAAGAATATGTGGTCTTGTTATAACCATACAATAAATTTTTATCGGTACATATATCATTTAGATTCTTATATTTTGGTTTGAACCCTAGGTTAACCAATATTAATCATAACAATTCTAATAACCTTTCCGATCTAATAAGGGTTATAATTAACTTATAACATAATAATCTAATAATAAATTTAAATTGGGTGACATTATAGACCATTTTTTATCTTAATTTTACTTTTGAAATATATTTTTTATTTTTTAATAATTAAATAAAATATTAAGTTTCATGAAAAATAAATAATACTATTTTTGATATTGTTCATTTCATTTAAATATAAAATATTTATACAAATATAAAATTTGTATATAATCTTTTAATAACTCTATAATATTTCATATATATCTATAAATTTTTTTGGTAATTTTAGCTGACCCAAAAATCTTAATTTTAGTTTTTTTTAAATAAATTTTTTTTCATTTGTATTAATTGGTGAAATAAATTTCTGATATTTCATAAAAATTTAATATTATAATTCCAACACTAAAAATTATAAATAAATTTATAAGAGAAAAAACATATTATCTTTGAAATAAAATATTATAACCAAACAAATTTTTTCTCATCAGTGTCAGACAATATTATTGAAATTAAAATCAAGAAACTGACATTTCTTTACTTTTAATTTACTTAAAATAATATAAATTTAATAATGAAACGTAAGAGGTTGAAAATTATAAAATTTTCATATCATTTGTGTTAAAGGACTGCTATAACTTTTCAAATATAATAAATACAAGTGTTGGGTGATTTTTCAGCCTCATCACATTATTTATAACTTTAATTACCATAATTAACCTTACTTAGGTGAAAATATTTAATAAGGTCGCAATTTTTAATAATACAAATGGGCATATTTGAAAAATTTAACCTAATAATTATAATTATTGAATCCTTTTACCATGATTAAATATATTTAAGTGAAATAAATTAATTTAAATATAAATTCATAGAATTAAATCAAATATAATATTTAGAGAAATTATTTGGAATAAAAATTCACTCATATCAAAATCATGAATATTAATGATTAAAATTTAATTAATAAGATAATTTCAAATCCATGCACTCATAAAAAAGTACTAAAAGAAAATGAAACCTTTGAAATAATTTATTTTGGAAAAATAAATGAGAGTATTTGAAAATTTTCTATCTCTCACTATTTACTGAAAAATACATTATTTTATAAAAATCCAAAAAATTTCTCTCAGTGTTAATTTTGATATAGTTATTTCAAAATTATTATAAATTTTTGAAAATTAATTTTCCTAATGTGACATAAATTTATTATAATTTCTTTGTTGATAATGCAATGAAATCATTATTTTGATGAAAATTGGTTTTTGAAGATTAAATTTACATTTAAAAATTGAGTATATATTTCATACTCATTAATAAATTAATTTTTGTTGAGTGGCAACATTATAAATTTATTGAAAAATTTTCTTACTCATATTCATAACCTCTATGTCAATAACTATGTTATAACTATAATGATTAAATTATAATATTTTAATATTATATCACAGTTCTATTAAACTTGTTGTTGTGTGTTTTATACCCTATAGACCATAATGTAATATGAAAATACAATAGTTTTATAATAAATGAATTAATAATTAAAAAAATCACTATGAACTCATAATTCGAATATTTTGTATAGAATGTTTTTATATGTGTATTTCTCCATTTTCCCCTTAATGAATATTATTTAGATTATTGGATAATTTTTTAGAAGTATAAATCCCCTCAATTATTATCAAAAAAGACAAAAATACATAGTGGGTGATACTTGTTCTCAATTTTATCTTTTTTATATTCATGATAATTTTAAAAAAAATATGCATTAATCCATCATTATTATTCATAAATATGGTTAGTGAACAACATGGTAAAGTATTAAATAATTTAAATTTTTTAATTTCATTCACATTTAGATTTTTATTAATTTTATATATTTCATTGTGGGATACTCTATAAAGAGTCCTTGATATTGAAATAGTGTCACATTTCAATTAAATGAAAAACTCAACCTTGTGATCTTGGGGAATACCAGATAAATATTTCAGAAATACATCAACATATTCATCCATAATCAACAAGTTAGTTTCCCATCAACAATTTGGGATAAATATCCATCATTATTATGTATCAACACACATGAAAAGAAAATTAATTTCCATAGTAATTTCAGAGTCAGTCACACATGGATAATGATTGTGTATTGAATTGTGATATGAAATTTTATTTCCCTATCCAAACAATTGATATCACATCTGGGTAGAGAGATCCAATCCATTTCCAAAAAATCATTAATGTTAACCATGGGTAAAATAAAAATATTTTTTCAAGACAATTCCACTAAACATTGATTACAAATGGTTTGAATACTTGGGATTAAATCTTTAATCAACTAGGTTTCTTAACTGAAAAGTCAATATTTAGTTATTTGAGGGGGATTAATGATTTTAGAAATATTTATACATAAAAATGTGTTTGTGGAACTAAAAATAACTTATATTTTTTCATTATTTAGTTGATAATTAGTGCACCTTACTACCATTTATTTTCATGATCTGCCTTAGTTATACTTAAAACATAATATTATACTTCATCTATTGGTTTAATGGTCACAGATATCAATTTTCCAGATTAGCCCCCTAGGTTCTTACATTGTAATGTATCATGTCTAAAACCCTTAATTATTTTAGAATTAATGCATGGTTAGTGTACTATGTGAGAGTTTAATTTGTTCCATTGAGGTGGTCTACCTCTTCATATCTCTTTTATATTATTCTATATGATTTCCCCATTTTCCATAATTGACGAGTCTTCCTCATTCCACTGAAGAAAATCTCTCATGTTTCTTCCAACAGTAAAATTATGTAGTAAGTTATATACTATATCTCCATTGGTCTAATCATATGACATTACTAGAAACATCATTTTCCAACCATTTCACTAAAATAAAAATAATAATATGTTTCTAATTACTATTTCCACCTTAAAATCACATTAAAAAAATTTCAAATAGCTAAAAAATACCATTATATTTAATGAGTTTTTTAACAAATGGTTTTAAGCCACCGATGAATTAGTTTATTTTGTTTTAAGGTTCAATAAAATAAATACGAGTAATATTGTAAAAGTATAAAGAGGTTTTTTTGATAGATTATAATGGATTATCCCTCCGTTTATTTAAAATCTAAAAAATTTCTATATATTTCAAAATTAAATATTTATGAAAAAAATTTAATAAAAATATGTTGCAAATTTTATCATACTATAGGGTTTTGATTTATTCCATTTGCCTCATGTTCTAATGGGAGTGAACTATTGATCCACCTAACATTAAAAATTATAAATAGATAGACAAACTTTTCTCGCTCTGAAAACGGAACAACAAAACGTATATTTTTAATCCATTTCAAAATAATTATGCGAATGAAATACCAAATATTGGATGGTTTTAATTACCTCATAAAAGACTTAATATAGCTTTCTTCCTTGTTTATAATATTAAGAATCATTACATGATTCATGAAATTATCAATATAATATGATATTGAGTGAATAATAACCAATGAATTTTATACTATAGTTCCCATTCTATTATTATTAATTGGGATAATAATTTCATATTGGTCATAATTTTTGTTCACTTAGTTCCACAATTTTCAATATATCTATTAAAACTAAAAATTATAGTGTGAGTGTTAAATTATATTTATTATTTTAAGAAATCATATTTTATTGAATATCAATTATATGATGTCCAAATCATTGAAAAATTAGTTCAACTTACAGCACATAAATTTTGACCGTTCTAATTTTTTTTACAACCACGGTTGATTTATGTTTAAGACATTTATTATTCATAAAATAATCCATAAATCTAATTTAAAACTACTCTAATACCAAATTATATTACATAGAAAAAATGTACACACATATTACGACCTCATACTTGTTTATCCATTACATATAAAATTAAATTACAAATAATTTTTTTTTCTGTATTTAGAGATTCAATATATAAAGAACATGTTTTATGATCTATTTTACAATTATTATATAACTAAATTACACGTAACAACCTTATAAACATTTCTTATTTTTTATTCTTATCCATTAAATGAATAATTAAAATAAATAAAAATAGTAATCTCAGACACTCAGTAAGGGTAAAACAGAATATATAAAAATCAGAAAAATATAAGTAGTCTTAAAAAGGTACATAAGTGTGAATAAGAACAACATGTTGCAATGATAACATAATAAAGCTATATTACCATTACATAAGAAAATTACACACAATGAAATATGAACCACAAAACATAAACATGAATCATAAAAAAATTATTTTAGTATAACATAATAAATAAGGCATAGAAATGTTCAATATAAATTACCATTAAAATATTATCTTATAAAATTGACAATAGATAATACTATCATAAAATATTGAATAATAAATCCCTATAACATAAAATACTGATACTATATCCAATGTACCCTATCATAAACAATCATTGAATAAAATATTTACCTAATACTTCAGCGCAATGAAGAATTCATGGACCACCAATCACAAAATAATGGATGAAAAATATATGTTCCACATGGAAATTAAATCAATGAAGTAAAAAATATGATAAATAAAATGTATAAATAAATTGGGTTACATCAAAATAATCTCATTAAAAACATCTAGGGGAGAATTTGGATGATTTAACAAACACAAATTTCTATTGAATCACAATAAATATTAAACGATATTGATATAAATGAAAAAACTATTAAGATTATATAAGTAAGTTATTTTTAAATTATGATGAAATATATTTTCCATTTTGATATCTATTTCAATAAAATATTTATAAAACAAAAACAATAAAAAAAACATTTAATGTTAATAAAATTCAATTTTCAGAATTACAAACATTTAAAAAGTTGTTTCCTAAATAAAGCAAAATAAAAGAATTAGTAAAAGTAGAGGAGTGGAACAAATATAATAATAGTGCTAAAAAAATTTACTTATAACTTTTATATGTAATTCAAATTTATAATAAATATATCATAATTAATCAAATATGTTGAGATAAGGACATCTATAAAAAATAGAAAAAATGTGGACCTAGGGGGAATGTTTCTTAACCAAAATTAAGTGAAAAATATAATCCCTATTATAAAAATTCCTTCAAATGAATTATAAACTAAAGATAATGGAATTCATAATAATAAATATAATATAAAAAAATTGTAGCAAAAAATAAATGGGAATATATAGGGTATGTACCTTTAAATTCCCCAACTAATCATTGGTCATACACTATCTCAATTTCAAAGTGAGATTAGAAGAGAAAAACATACCATTAGTCCTGAGATATATGAATGTTATTTAACCTCACAAGTTTTAAAAATAAAATAAATTTTCATTTATTGTTGAAATATATTAATATTTATTAGATTTGATACTCTTTAATTATTCTCATTTTTTTCATATATAACATTTAGATATAGTTTATTTTTATAATCAGTTACTAGTAGTATTGATTTATTTATAATAGTTTAAATATCGGGTTGTATGTTCTCATAATCTAATAACAATCTAATCAATCCATGAATATTAAGGGTATTTATCTGATGATATTATAATTATTTTTATATTTACATAATCATTTTTTGAATGAAGTCATTATAGTTCTCAAGAATTGAATTCACAATGTTTATATTTCTAGTGATGTTATCAATTTTTATAAGATAATTTATAACAAATTTAAATAATTTTAGTTTAGTACTTTATAGACCATAATGATAAAGTGATAAAGAAAGTATTATTTAATTTACATAGGTTGTTGAATTGACCCAAACATGAACATATATTTCAAGTGAACTAGCAAGATTATAGGTTTATATTTTAGTATTATAATTTTTATAGAAGTATACTAATGTTAATATAACTCCATTAGTATAGTGAATGATATTTAAAAGTAGTGGATATCAGAAAGTAATTGGTTAATATTGGAAATAACAAGATTCTTAAGTATATTAGTTTAATAATTCTCATAATCTCACTCCCTATTATCTTATGATTCAATTTACAATAAATATATTTTATTTCATCGATAACTTCTTATACAATTAATCTCAAGTTTAAACAAACAATGATACAAATAATATTATTTAAACATGACTATTATAACATATCTATTAAATTTTGATGTATAAATGGAAATAAACTCACTATAATAAATATCTATAATTCATTATATAAAAAATAATTCAATTTCAAGTCAAATCTTTTTCTGTTTTAAAAATATGTTTGCATTGAAGATAGATTTTATTGATTTTTGGGAGAAATCATTATAATTAATTAATACAAATTTTAAAAAAATTATTTTATTATAATGTTATAATTTTTAAAATAACTATATGAAAATTATCTTAAGTTGAATTTTTTTTATGATAAAAATAATATTTTGTTTGAATAGTAGAAAATATTGATTTTGTTTTGAAAACTATCAATCGATTTCAATAATTTAAAACTTATATTTATTTTTAAGATGATTAATAAAATAATGTGTTTTTTCATATTATTAATAATCGTATTAAGATTATTTTAATCAATTTAAGGTTGGATTTAGTATGAAAAAGTATTACACTATAGAAATATATTTATATAGAATACCATTCTCATCACTTTTGGGGTTTAATTTAAAATTAAATTATTCTCTTTAGTAAATTTAATTTAATAAAATAGATTCCATATTTTGAATTAGAATAAATAATATAATTTAACAGTGTTAACTTAATTTTCTTCATTATGGATAGTAACCATAGTGAATGTTTGTCACCGTTGTAAAAGTGGTGAAATTAGGTTAAAATCACAGTGGAAAATAATCTAACACATGCCTTTTTCATATTTTATAAGTGATTATAGGAAATTTTCATCCATAAGTGTTAAATATTATATTTTAATTCATTGTTTTTAAATTGGGAAACCAATCTTCACTTTTGTGATGATAATCTATATTTTATTCAAAATAAAATGATTTATGGATATTTTAAATTAATTTAATAGATGGAAGAATTTTTTAGTTCTATATTTCCCCAATAGTGTAATAATATTTTTAACCAAAAATATTTATGGAAACAAATTTATTACATTATCCCAAGGATAGAAATTTTTAACTCTTCAATTGACTAATTTCTTAGTTTACTAATAATTGTAATCATTTGTTAAAAATAATATATGAAATGAGAGACAACGATTCCAAAATAGAAAATAAAGATCTAGGAGGCCAAAAATATTGAAGTTTAAGGGAATAACCTCATATGATCATTATACAATAAATAAAAATAGATATGGTATGGTATAACACCATAAGCATTTTTTCCTAATTACCTTTTGGAAGTAATAAGATCTTCTACAATATTACCCTAAAACCATGTGTGAACAACCGTTATATTTGGATAAAGGATGTGAATACATGTTATGATATAATAAATGATATTATAAGTACTATAAAATTGAATGTTAAATGAAGTTACCATAACGGAAAAATCTTATTAAACTTTATATAATGGAATAAAACATGACTTATAGATAATAATTCCTTGAATCATTGTTAAGGCCTCTGCAACAACTTCAGTAACCTCCCCAATGTATGATCAAATGTACTTGATGAGAGATCCAATAAAATCATAAAATAAATTCCATTATTAATAATCACTTACACACAAGAACCATTCATATTTAACATAATACAATGAACTAGAGAATTCCATCTCACCCATACCCCAAGCTCCCTTCACCATGGTGAATCAATTTCAATTGAAAAAATATACCCAATGAGGATTTCTAGAACCAGAGGTAGAGTAAATCCGTTAAAATTATGTGAAAAATAATTAATAATATCCAAAAATTTAAACATAATGTACAAGATATTCATCCAAATTCACTAATGACAAATGAAATTCCATAATCTACAAAAGGTCCATCAACAAGAGACATTGGAAATGGTCCACCCCATGGCTTTCAAATTATTCCTCAAATAAATCCCATATATCCTGAAAAAATTAATCCATATAACTCACCCAACCAATAAAATCTAGAATTACAACTACATGAAGTCGTATATGGACATCTTATTCACAATTAAATAAGAGATTCAAAATAGATTCAAAATGTGAATTGGAGTAGAACATTAATTTTAATGTAATAGGAATACAAATTTGACGAAGATTTTTATCTCTTTGAATGGTATAGTTGTAGATTGTATTTAGATGAAATATATATTTTGTGGGTATTAACACATTTCTATGCATTATTAAAATATTCATTTACTCCAAATATATATTTTTATTTTAAACAAAAGCACTTTTATGGAGTATGTGCGAAACCAACAAGTACACCATAGTCGTCAAACACTATAGCACATTAAAAAATTATTAAAGACCAACTTAAAACCAGTAGACCTGTTATCTTTAATCAATTTATAGAAGAGAGAATTTACCTCTTTTCCAGGGTCATATCTGATGATGCCTTCAAAATGGGATGCCAACTTCCCCCAAGCTCGCAAGAAATCCTCCTTGTCAATTTTCTTGTTGTTGAAACCTCTGACTAGGATTTGGTGTTGTTTGTCAATCCACTAAATTTGTTCCTTGGTCGTGTCAACTTGCATCGATCTTTCCTTCAACCGTTCCAGTGTCTCAGCAGAAGCATGGATGTCTACCTCTTTCTCAGCCATCCCATCCTCGGAATGCACAATAAAATCCCATGGACCTTCCATGCTCACAGACTCCCCTTCCAGCTTCCTACGCATCCCTTTCACTCCCACCTTGGAAGTTGAGTCTCATTCACTCAGTTTCACTTCCTCTTCCACTACCATTACAGAAAAACAACATGTAACTCCAAATAATATATGATAAATTCCAAATAATCCATACCTCCTTTTACAATGTTTAATAATCCCATATTCCATACTCTTATAAATATTTCAAAAATAACACCCTAGGACATAACGAAATAGATCAAGATGATATGGCCACCTTGTCTCAAGCCCCTTGCAGATTTCAAAAATCCAAATATTTTCCCTATAATAGAAATGGAGAACCCTATAGAGAAGAATAATTTAAAGAAAATGTCACAAAGACATATTAAATAACCCCAAATTCTGAGCACATTGATGATGAAAGGCTAGTACATCTAATCATATTACTTATCCATGTCAATAACAATCGTCACATTGGTTCTAATAACACTCATTCAATTATCAAAAAGAATTTCATAGGAAATATGAATTGCTACCTCAATACCTCTCAATTTAATAAAATGATGTTATTCCTTTGATACATATAGGGAAATATGAAGGGATAATCTTTTTTTAAAATGGTGGATAGAAATTTATAAGATAAATTTCACATTCTAATGTGATAAAATCTCACATACTATTGGGGTGATTTTATTTAGTAATAAGAACTACAATGGTAGTTGAAGATAATCTTTCTAAAGTTATACCCATGAAATAACCACAAACAACACACACCAAATCCCCATTCATGATGATCTAAACACAATAAAAAATCATCAGGTAAACCATGTAGGCATGTGGAAATATTTGGATCAAGTGTCTTAATGGCATCTAAAATATCAAATTATTCAGGGGGTGAAACCAAAAATTTATTGTACAAGTAATTAAAAGTATTTACAATATTATCAATGAACAATTCGAATTCCCTCTATTATTGAGAAGGAGCCACATGAACCTGACATTGACTAGAAATAGTTTAAATAATTATCCATAAAAAAGGAACCACAATACATGCATCATTGGGGATGAAACCATCTGGTATATGAATATTGAGCCTTCTATTGATCCTTCTATATCTAATAAATTCATGGATATACGTTTTATTAATTTCCACTCCCTTAAGTCATATTTTTATCTCTCTCTATAAGATTATTCAATATCATGTAAAACTTTATCAACTCTATGTTTCTTACCGACCAATAGTATGTACTTGTTATCATCCCATTGGGTTGGTAACTGAGGATCGTGTTTATGATAACTTCGTGGAGGTTTTCCAGATTAAAATTCTTATTGTGGAGAAAAATATTCCAATATATAATGGTACCATTTATCCTTCATAGAATTTTCTTAAGGTAGACCAATGAAAACCCTTGAACATGATCATTCCATAATTGTAAACCATTTCATTAAAACCTTATTACTACATATAATGACTTGAATAGAAGAATCCATTTTTACACCCCCAAAATAATGGGAATGAAGGAGGAGAGGAGAGTGTTCTGATAAATATCTTGATTTGTGAGTCTAGAAGGAACATGAGAGGTTAGAAATAGACTAACAATTTCTAATACATCTATTGGGTATTTTCCTAAAAAAACATGATGTGTTGTGTGTTCTGATTTTAAAAATAATTTTTAACACCAAAATAAATTTATTTTTAGAAAATAGATTCTACATTTTGAATCATCTTTTAAAACACTATTTATAAATACCCATTTATTTTTGGTAATATAATTAATTTATCCTGGTAAAAATATATGTTATCTTGGTAAATGATAATATGGTTTTAAAGTGAGTAAACGGAAAAATAAGTTCTTATTGAATACGAGCCTCATCCCAGTTGAACAAGAATCTCCAAGTGAATCCACGAGACTCAGGTTCAAATCCAACATGAAGCATATTTCTAGGTACTATTGCAGTGTTGCATCAGGTACTATTAAGTACTGTTGTAGAAGAAACTATTCATATTTAGGCTACCTATTTGGACTTAGAGTCCTTATGTCCATTGTTCCACCCAATGCATTCAGGCTAGATATGGAATTTGGTCCACATCAAGGCCTTTGATAAACCACATTCAGATCATGTAGTAAAATAAAACCAGACAGACCAATGGGACTAGATTTAGATGATGACTGAGAGTAGGTGGGTTAACCAAAACAAAGATATCTAGATATGGAAGAATGATAGGGTATGGAAATTTCCAATGGGACTAGGTATGTGCACCTCTTTAGAAGTTGTTCTTACAAAACATGCAATTTGAAGGGGGGAATCTAACGTCATAATATAGATATTGGGGATGGGTATTTCAAATTAGTCATGTCTAGGATGAATTTTTCTAAGGAATATTTCTCATATGATCTCATAATTCTATGGTCCTTTTAATTTTCCCCTTTATCCCTTGAAAGGGGTTATAAAAAATCAATAAAAATAGGGCATTCGGGCCATTCGGGTAGAAAATAAGTCTTTATATGTATTCAAAACAATAACAAATTTGATTGGATGAGTTTATTTCAACACACTCTCATCTTATATTTGAACTTTTGGTTCCTTGGATCCAAATTACATGATTATGATATATATATATATATATAAATATATTTATATTTATTATTTAATATTTTATGTTTTTCTATGTGTGTCCATTCCCTCCCTGTCAAAAGGATACCACCTATCCACTATCCCACACACTTCTTAAGCCTTATAGATTAACCAATACTTTACATAATACCTTCCTATATTCCATCATCACATCTAGATATATTTTTATTACCACGATAGCATCCATTCAAGGATAAATGTGTAAGCCAAAATTTGTTTCTCAATAAAGGGGTATAACTCTTAACCGAGTACATTATATTTTATTTCTTCTACTATATCATCTAAATATATGTAATCCATTATAAAATAATTCATTAATTATATTGATAATACATAATTGTTTTAATGATAATTAAACAACCATTTTTCACCTCCTTTACATATTATTGAAAATTGAAACATTGACCATACATACACTAAGATTATCATCTCCACATAGCGATGTAATAAGTTTTTCACCACTATTTAAATTGGATGGTTATAATGATCTAAATAATATTTATATATTATTTTTTGATATTATTTTTTTAATGATACAATATTATTTATATATTTTTCCTTCTTTTTTAGAAAATGATAGTATTTACTAATTGTACGTACGACTTACCATCTCCACAATCACTTCTAATTAATTATATATATAGAAATTTTATGGATAAATATAAATAAATAAATATATTTAATATACATTATATTTATAACATGATTAAAATTTTGGATATTAGGGTACCATTATTAATGTATAAGGACCAAGACTACTAAACTGAAACATAAATTTAAAAAAAGTAGTTATAACCCATAATGATGATTTTAATAAAAAAATTCAACAAATGGGTGATAAGATGATATTACCAAATAATAGATATTATGATTTTTTTTCTTTGTGAAAATATATATTACAAATTGATACTTATTATATAGGATGTTCGAATACATAGTAATAAATACATGATATGAGGTAAGCAGTTTATCGACTCACTCTTAATTTAGGGATCCATATTCCATGTCAAGATCTAATTTCATTTTTGTGCTGTATATACAAACCATTTTATGTTTTATATAATTATTCTCATTATTTTCATGATGTATAATTTTTATTTTTAATTTATTCTTGCATGGGTCTTATGATTTAAAAGTATTCAATGTTATAGGGGATTTATGTTAAAATCTATATATTTTTCAAGATTGTTTTCAAAGATGTTTTAGATGATTGAATTTTTTGAATTATCTAAAAATAATCTAATGGATTTAATTACCTGATGATTTTTTCTTTAGATAAATTTTTTTCATTTCATTTTCATATCTTTAATAACTCAAGACACATACATAAAGTTATTATTAATAATTCACTTCTCTAATAACTTCGGTCGATTTATTTATTCCTTTTATATGTTCTCTAAAAATGTTTTGAGGAATGATGTAATTATTATCCTATGATTATTTAAATTAAATTTAACATGTTTTATACTTATTAAAAAATTATTTAAAAGGAATATTATTGTCATATTTTGAATGACATACTATTTACTATTTACAAAAATGTGAAAGGAATATTTTTTTAAGGTACATAGGCTAAATATGATTTCTAAATGTCATGACCACTCAATGCTTTCAATATTTGGTTAATGTTTCCATGGTTACTTTTATAAAAAAAATTATAATATATGAGAGTTTTTTTATATTTTATTTAAATTTTATCAATTTTAAATGTGTATTTTTTCCAAGAAACGTTTTAGGTGATCTTTTAATGGAATTGTTTTATGTAAGTTGATATTCATTGATATTTATTATGATTTAATAGTGTTTTTATATAAAAAACAATGTAATTTTATTCATTTAATTTCTTTTGAATTTGATGATTTAATGATGATTCTATGAATCCCATCTCTTTCCCATGGGTAAAATAAGTTATGATGAAACCTTATTGAAACCCATTTATTTTCCATAGGTAATTATATTCTAAAATGATTAATTATTTATATAACCCATTTAGTTTTAGTTTTTTATGCTATGATGAGTGTATTATTATCTTCTAGAGAAAATATTTATGATTTTAATTATATGATGAGTTAGCCATGAATTAAATTTTCTTCAAATGCATTAGATAAATATGGATATATCATGAGATAACGAGGACTGAATAGGGAGTAAACCCAATTCAGTATGGTAATATATCCACTAAGATAGTCTTGGTAGTGAACCTTCACTAATGATATGATGGAATGGGGTGTAAACATTTAATATGGATATGATGGAATGGGAAGTGAACCAAATCAACTATGATTGTATTAGAAGTGAGAATTGAATAAGGAAATTATTTTAAATATTTATGTGTATAACACAATATTTTTTCTTATTCTAATGTTATGATCTCATGTCTCATGTTCTTTGATTACTTTTTTATTCATTTCTTATGAAATTCAATGAATTTTTTCCTTTACTAATGTTTATGATCTGTGATATACAATGTACGGTTTTAAAATTCTATACTCATGTCTTCATACTATTATTCTTATGTTATGTTTTCAATTATATCTACCTTAATTAACCACCATGAGAATCTGAGACCACTAATTCTTCTATTTACTTTCCATAGGATAATGAAGAAAGGATTTAATTATGATCTATATAATAATAGTTCTACTTATAAATAAAATAGTGGGAGATGATGAAGATCTTTGATGGACAAGTTTTTTATGTATCAATGTTCCAAATATATTATTCCTATAAAATTATGTTTTAGATCATGTTGTAAAGTATTGAATAATCATATAATATGATTTTATATTTTTATATTAAAAATTATGGGTTTATGTTTTTGTATAAAGGAATGTATTAGTCACCTTTGGTAACTTGGATGAAGAAACTTTAGTTAGAGGAATTAGGATAATCTTATGTGTATAAGAATATCCTTAGTTTGGGTAAATAAATGAGTGTGGTGTTCTATGAAAAAAAAAATTCTTCTAGATACTATATGTGTATGTGGTTTTGTAATAAATACATTTAGGGGTTGTATCCCAAAATAGATTTGGTTGAGTATATCTTGAAAATCAATCTAACATATAATGAGTGTTTCCTTACTACACACCTTATTAGACACTCCTGATGGATATGATTGTATTAATTCTCTCATTCTATATGGACCATTTTCAATGATTTTAATAGATAGTGATCAGGGATGACCAACGATAAACCTAATGTGTCATATATCTAAAAAAAGGTATCATGAATTAAACAACGTATAAATGAGTTTTCTTGATTATTTGGTTTCCTAATGTGATTATTGTTTCTTACATTATTCATTTTGGTTTTAATCAATATTTACAACCACAATTAACCATATTAAAATAGAATTTGGTGTATAATTAAATGAATTCCCACCTGAGATAAAAACAATTATTGGGTTTTCAGTGAAAAATATTAATGTTATTATTATGAAATATTATCATGATATGAATCATACTGAGCATTCAAATAAGAGAATTAGGGACTAATATTCTATTGAGACCATCATTAATAAACATACCCATTATTTTAACGGGTCTTCTAATCCACTATTTTTTGAGTATTGTAATAGTACCAGTAAAAATATATTCTTCATTCTCCATTATTGATTTCATGAAAAATTTATTATAGTTGCTTATCCTTTTGAATATGAAATATATGAGGGGTGTAATATAATCAAGAACATAAGTAAATATAAATAAATTTACTCCATGAAGTCGAAGGAGTATATGAGATTATTTTTAAGTAATTATTTTTTGTATTTTCATCATATGAAAATGGATAAGTAATACATTGAGCTAAACTAAAACTATGTTAAATCCATTAGTACATAGAAGTATAATTTAAAATGATTTTTAAGGTATGATTTTGTTTTTATCCATAATGAATGTATTATTGATTGATTTTTAGTGGTTTAAACTTATCCTATTAATGATGTTATAGGTAGGGGACTTTATTATCTATGATGAAATCATTCAATGTGATATAAAATTTCAAATTAAAATTTCATTTTTTTCATTAATATTTTGTTTTTATGTGAAATGAAATATGAAAGATAAAGGAAATTCTAAAACTATACATTGAATAAGATGAAAATTCCTTTATTCTAAAAGTGTGGGAGGAAACATGGAGGAATTTATCTCAAGGGAACTTGTAATTGTTTTATGTATGGAAAGGAACGATATAACGCAATCATATAATGAATTAATTGGAAAAATAAATTAGATACTGATAGAGAAAATGTACAACAAAACGACACACTCACACTCTAATGTTTGAAATTAAAAGAATGCGATAAATTTTCTACCAATTGGTGAAATATAAAGTTTAATGATGATAATTGATTTTAGAAACCTCTTAAGCACATAGAAAAATGAAAATATCATGTGGTAACTATTAATTATATGGATACAAATTTTGTGAAAGAAAAACATTCCATTCACTCTAGAATTGTTAATGTCATATGTGATTATAGATATACACAATCGTTTATATTTGAATTATTTAATGAAGGTGTTCAAATAGAACCATAATGAATATATGTTTAATTAATAGTGAAAAAATGGTAAGATGATGGAATATGATTTCTATAAGTCTTCTCTGATTGATGTTGATGGTATTGTACTTCCTATAAATATTTTTATTATCCCTCAAGTATAATTGGATGTTATTTTGGACATGAATTGAAATTATTTATATAAATCCCAAATTTGTTTATGAGGAAGGGAATCCATGATTGATATTTTGAACAAACCTACAATCATCTATCTGTGAGATCGCAAATATTTAATCCTAATTGAAATTAGGTCCATTGTGTGGGTCTTGATTACTATTAAAAAGTGATGTTAATCTTAGATAATTGTTGATAAACACAACAAAAAATATATTTACATTTTAAAGAATTTTGTTGGTGTCTTCCCATATGTGTTTCATTATCTTCCACCAAATTTTGAATTTGATTCTCAATATAACAAATACATAGTGATACACATATTTAAAATAATATATATATTACAGACCTAATTAAGTGTAATTATTCAAATATGAAAAAAAAGATAATATTTATAAGAGTTTTATTAATCCATGTGAAACACCTTAGGTGACACCTTTTCCTTTTTGTGAAGAATTATATATCAATGTGTCTTTTTATTTCTTATATAGAACATAACAAAATAATTATCATGAAAAAGTATCATGTACCCTATGTTGATGTATTTTTTGAACAATTTTATGGAGCTAAATACTTTTACAGGATTAACATACATTAAAGATATCATAAATTGGGTGTCAAGAAAGAGAATATTCCTATGACTTCATTCCGTACATAGTATGACAACTGTATTTATAGAGATTCAATTTGGACTTAATAATTCCCTTTTTATCTTTATTGATTTAATGAATATTGACTTTATTAATTACACTGATTAGTTTGTGATATTATTTATAGATGATATTATTATATATTCAAATATAATGTAAGAAAATTAATATAACTAGATAATTTCCCATAATACTATACATAATTATATGTTATGCAAAAAATATACCAATTGTGAATTCAAGATATAAAAATATTCATTTTCAGGTCATATAATTTAAATTGATTGTATATAAATGAATCCGTCAAAGATAGAAGTTGTTAATTGTTTACTTAGACCAGACATGGTGAATGGTATGCATATTTTAATTGTTATATAAAAAAAATCATCATGGAATTGTGGAAATTTTATCAGAGCTTCCTAATCAACTCACCATGTTAACCATGAAGTGAGTCAAGTATCTTTAGATATATGAATATGTGGAAATTTCAAGTAATTAAATGGAAGCTCAGTAAATACAACAGTTCCTATACTATGTCATAGTGGATAAGTATTTGTGGTCTATATTGATGTATTCAATATGGTATTAGTTGAGTCCCCATGTATAATAATTTCATTATAGATTTTTCCTCATGAAAATTGTTGTTCATGAACAGAATTAACCAAATAATGATTAGAGTTACCTGTGATAATTGTTTCATTAAAGATAGAGATGAATTTAATTTAAGAAGATATTTGTGATATAGATAATGATAAAAAATGTTGAAATTATATATTCACTTAGAAGTAGTTGAGTATGATCTTGAGAGAATGATATGAAATGATTAAATTTCATGACTTCCCAATACATTACCACCCTAAGAAAGTGAACAGGGTGGAAAATTATTTGAGACAAAAGGACTATGAAGGATCATCTATGATGAGGATTACAAAAAATCTAATATTTCTTGACTTAAAAATGGATATATAAATCATCAAGGAATGGGAGAAATATTATGTTGCTCTAATGATTATTCAACCCCTATCTTGGTAAAGTTTAAAAAGATGGTAAAAGAAGATGCATAACATTAAATTAATGAGATAAATGTTCTCAAGTTCACATTGGATGTGATGGAGTATAATATTTGATGAAGATTCTATTCATCTCTTTAATACCAAATTAGTATATAGAGTATCTGGATGAAGCTCAGAGTAAAATATTCTCTATTTATCCAGGAAGTATAAAGTTGAATAGATATCTGAATGGTTCTATCTAGTAGAAATAATGATGGATAATATTTCAAACCATGTATCTCATTTCATGTTATTTTGGAATGTTTAGTATAAAAGTCATATGTATAATGGGATGATATAACCATTAACCCTTCCAAAATGGAAATAAGAAAATATCTCCACGGATTTTTTTTACATTCCAAAACATCTAAGGGAAATTAAGCTATTTTTATTATATTTGATCACTATAGAAAGTAAAAAAAACTTCATTTATATTAGATATTATTTTTCACTTGATTAGATATATTGAATATGCATTAAATAAGTGTTATGGTTTCATGGGGTAACATAATATATTATATATGATCGGAATCTGATTTATTCCTAAAAGTTGTATAGAATTATTTTGTAGGATCTGGATAAGATTTTAGTTTTATTATTATTTATTATCCTTTAGAAAATTATTATTATGAGAGAATCCTTCAAACCCTAAAGTATATTTTACTATTTTATTCTATGAATTTAAATGTAGTTTGGGACTAACACCTTCATCCAGTCAATTTTTATAACAATAATAGTTTTCACTTGAGCATTTAGATGGAACCTTATGTGGTCTTCTCAACAATATTTTGGTCTCTAATTTCTTGGACCAATACTTCATCATTTAATCACCATTAGGGAAGCCTAAATTCTCATGATTTCAAAACATGGAACATGTTACTAAAAATATCAACCTAATGGTAATTAGAACCTTGTGTAATGATATATCCCCGAAATTAAACAAAACACTTTGGAGAATATGTATGAAAGCTGATGCCACATATGATAACCTTTACCATATCATAATTTACCCATATCAATGTGTAAACACTACATTAACATATGAGAAAATAAATTATTCACTTTTTTAGAAGTTATTGGGTCATTCACATGTGGTTCATGGTTGGGTGAATTATATTTTCCTAGGAAATGGTTGATAATGTGGATGATTTGTATTAGGTAATTTGGGATTACCTAGTGAAATTCTCTTCCATAGACATGGGATGATTTATTACCATAGAAACTAGATGCTTGTTCTTATATGACATAAGTAATGGTATAAACCAAGGAGGTCTTAATCCAAATCTCCAGTAAATTAGGAAACTGTTTATGTCTCTTCTTTTCCCTATTGTATAGTAGTAAAGGTATGTTAGTCTATTTCATCATATCTATGTTCGACTCACACCTATCCTTCCCCAGTAGGTGTGTCTTCGTATAAGATAGGGGTTGTGGGTTCTTAGGTATAATTGAAAGCTCATTGTTATGGTTTGAAAATGAATGTGGATAGATATTTTAATTAAGGATATATGCATGGTGGTGGAATTTTCCTAGACAAATAGGAGTCTATTTTCCTACCCTGATCAGCTTATTTTTAGGATGGATGGTTAGTTGTTGATGGGGAAATTTCCATGATTTAGGGGATCAATCTCTACAGGAAATATAGTATATCATTATCTAATGTTGAATCTATATCTTCCATTATGCTCAATTCATTAAATGTATATTCTTATTTTCCATTGATTATAATTTATTATATCAAATAATATAATTACATTATTTATTTGAACATGTGAATCTTCCACACACGGTGAGATTGTAACATGTCATCTGATCATACCACTTCTAAAGGTGACCATGATTATAGGTTTTTGCTGGACTCAAGGCTTGGATCTCTTCTAACAGCCTATGATACGCTTGTACAAGGGGGTTCCCTCAACCTTCAAAATATTTATCCACCATGGAACTATATTGTTTTCTTGAAAAATAGGTACCTATTTATTTCTTATGGTTTAATAAAAAAATTCAATTATTAGTTAGTGAGGGTTTTTTAGAGATGTATTTTATTAGAATATTTTCAATTTATCAATCATTAATGGTTAAAGAAGGTTAGTTTAACAAGAAAAGTGGATCATAAGTATAAAAATGATATTATGTTATTCACTCCATTTTCAACATTTTTTTTGTTTTTATATGTTTTACAAATAATTTTAAATATATAATTGTTTTTACAATTTTTACAATATACTGATAAAATTCGCTATTTACCCTTGTAACATTTTTTAAATTAAATTAATGCTCCTACATAATATTATTCACAAATTAAATGCTATAAAATTCAACATATACATATATATAATTTAATATTAAAAAAATAATAAAAAAGAATATATAAAAATAAATTTTCATGAATAAAAACAATATCATATAAAATTAATTATTATAAATTAATTATTTTTAACCCCATTTATTTATTAGACGTTTTATATTTACTATAAATGTGTAATATTATATTTTTATGATATTTTTTATTCTATTTTTTATAACCAATATCATATTTTCAATATATCCATTTTTCATATGTACTACCATGATTCATATATATTTCTAATGATCATAGCATGATCATAATAATAGTTCTCACTCCTTTGTTATAGCCTTACAAACTTCTATACAGTTCATTCATCCTATATCTTTCATTTTGATCACAATATTTATTTTTTTTTGATAGAATTTTTCTATAATTCAATTGTTATATTATGTGATATTATTTTTAAGGAAAACCATTCCAAAAAAATAATTCATTTTGTATAAATATTTTCATTTTCATATAGTTTCAGTTTTTCTTGTGATTTTCAAAATGACATTTCATAATACATTTTAAAATTGTATTATTTTTTATAATTTATTATAATATTATATGTTAATAAATTATAATTTTTTTATATTAGTTATATCTTTCATGTGAAATATATCATTTTACTAATTCATGGGATAAAAATATTGGGTTTTAATTTTTTTTTTTTTATTTCATTTAAAAGATGTTTTACATACTCATAATTATTTCAATATTAAATAAAAACATTGGAATTTTTTTCATAAAAAATCTAACATTTATTATCTTTCTCTCAATTTTTTAATCTACGTTAATAACCATTTAAAATAAAACCATTAAATACTGCATTTCATACATTCCATACCATTATATTTTTTTCATATGTCATAACTATACTGGAAAAAAAATCCTAGATAAATTCAAAAAATTCTATTTTATAAATTTTTTTAAATAAGTTAAATCTCTAATATATGATATATCAATAAATATCTTTGTCTTACCTTATCATTAATGTCACATAATGACATCATTTCCTTTAATAACATTTCACTGTGAAGAACATATGACTGTTTATTATGAATTATGGGTATGGACTAATATTGAAATGTCATTTGGTTGGTTAGGTTAACTTATAAAAATGGACATATATCCTTTTATTTTTTATGAAAATATTTATAAACTATATAATTCATTATTAATCTATGTATTTTTATTTTTAATATTTATATAGAACATATATTTAAAGATATGATTTTTATGGGTAGGCTTGGAATTATAAATCACTCTAATGTATTGGGAAAATATTTATATCTCATGAGACTATTATAAGTATTAATGATATGATAGGATGATTGGGATCGATAGTACACTTACCTAAATAGCATTGGGTAATGTTTTTATCTAAGGAGGTTTATATGAAAAACAATAGGAAGGTTAAACTGTTATATTTTGTTATGATGGTCTTGGACATTAGCCTTGAGAAATTCTAATAAATTCATATGACTATGTATATTTTATTATATTATATCATGAAATATTCTTAGGTCATGGTATGTCCTTATGTTTTAATTCATTTTTAATTCCCATTATTATAATTAACAAGGTAAGATTTCACTAAACTATTTTGATATACCTTGAATATGTTTTCATTTCTATAGGTTTTTTATACTCCCAAATTTATGATCTTCATTATTATCACATATTTTTCTCCAATTTCTACCTCCTTGATATTCTATTACCAATAATTTTAGATCAAATTTTTCTTTCTCTTCCATATTTCATATGGATTAATTATATAGTGATATATCTTGAATCGACACCTATCTGGAGAATTTTTATAGAAGTAGTGGAAGATAAACTATGTAATAAGATTCTTTTGTAATTAATATATAAATATTATATACCTTTGGATTTTAGAGTACGTTCTAATCCTAGGAAGATATATATTATACTGTAAAATTATTTATATTACTATGTTTAGTTTAGTTTATATTATAGAATTAATGAAATGTATGTATTTATTGTTCTAGATAATGTCATGTGAGTCTATTGGTTCTATAGTATATATCAGAGTGTGATTTAGTTATTTTTGGGGATTAGTTTAAATATTATGTGAGGATAGAATATAAATAAACCAAGTACAAACTAGTGTTTTAACATGTTAATAAATCCTAGTATTTATACATCATATTTATATAATTGATTATTTTTTTAGATATTATAATTATTAATAGTAAATAATTTGGTTGAATTAAATGGATGGAACAAGTTGGAACCTAGTGAACAATGAATTTGATAAATAATAAATTGATTTTTAGAAATAACACCCATAATAGATGGAAGATAATATGAAAAATACTATTTTATATTCACTATCTATCTTAATTTATGAATAATAACATGTATCATATCTAACACACAAATGAATCAAAAATAAATTAAATAACAAATTATTCCTTTTTTACATTACCAACTACAATTCTTTAATGGATCTTTTGATATATTAATGGATGAAAAAAAAATAAAATTAAACCAATGACCAAATTTTCGTGTACCAATCATGGAAAATTCAACTTAGTCACCTAATATTGGAATATTAAGTGAATAAGTAGAAAATTATCATTAAAACAAAAACCCAATGGATGAAATAATGCTTTTATAATGGGAACACACAAAGAAAATATTTTTATCATACTCCCCATCTCAAAAAATAGTGAAATAAAAATATATAATCGAAACATATTTTAAATCTATCAATCCCTATGTGGAAAGATTAACAATAAATTTAAGGTACACTTTTATAATCACATTATAATGTATGATTATTATTTCTTATGAATGAATCATCCATAGAACTAATGGTGGATAATATTTAAAATATCAAAAAAAATATGCCTATTAAGAGAAAAATAATGATATTTCTTGTCTTACATCAAAAAGTGATTTTAAATTATGAATATAACTTCTCTCTTGATTCATTCCTATTTTAAATATTCCCTTAATTATTTTATATATGTGATAAAAAATTAAAATTGGACTGATTAAATTTAAACATGGAAAGATAATGTTGAATCCTATGATTTAATATTAATTATTTCACCTAATTTATATTTCCATTATAATCCAATGTATTTATATTTTATTTATATTGAATTAAATTTGGGTATAATTTTAATTATTCATAATAATAAGCTATAATAAATAATAGTTTTTTAAAATAATGTTTAATATTACAACAAAAAAGAAGAAAAAACTACCATAAATATATAAGAAACATGATTATAATAAAATATTATTTTAAATACATTCAATAAATATACTAAAATTTGATGTATTATTTCCATTAATCTCAAATGATAATAAAAATCACCAAGTAAAAATATATAAACAATGAAAAATATTAGAAATATAACTGATATTTTATAGGGATAGATTATGGAATAAAATGAATAATCTTTAGATACGTATGTAATGATAGATATAATAATGTTAAAGGGTCGTGTTACCATTATGAAACTTTTAAATATATAGTACTAGATATATAGTCATTCTGTATACATATAACCAATGATTATATTAAATTTGTTAGGATGGGAAATTAATCCTCAAGTATAAGTGAATAATGTGTTATAAATAATATATTTTAGAGATAATGAATAAAAAAATAATTATGATGACAAAATGATAAAAACTCATTATAAGAAATTACAATTTTTTTAAAAGGTGATGTTTTTAACTGTTTTTGTTTTATTATAAAATTAAAATCATTCAAATTTAAATAATTTTGTCAATAAAATGTATTTTAAATATATATATATATATATATATATATTATCATTCATTGAATGAGTAGTAATTGGTATGAATGGATAATGAAATAATTTATTTTTAAAATAAATATTGTATAAAAAATTGTATTTTATACATTATAAATTTATATTTGAGAGATAATAATACTTTAGATTAATTTTAATTAAATAAATTTTAAATTTATAGTTAAATCATAAAATTTATTTAATAGAGTAAATATTATTTTTTGAGAAAAATTTATGTTACCATGAAAAAAGTAAATTATAATGGTAAATGAATAAATATATTTAACAGTTTAATTAATGAAAAAATTAATAAATTGTATTAAACAAATATCACATAAATACATAGATTAGTGAATTAATTAATTATATTTATTTATTTGATATTATGAGTCACATTATTTTCAAAATTACATTCAATACACATTATAGAATGAGTATTTGTAAAAAGTAAACTAAATTTCATATATAAAAGGGGATTCCCTACACCCATTAAAAGACACAGATATGTATCAATTATCAAGGGTTGTTATAAGAAAACTATCTCATATTCATATCTATTTCTTGTTTATCTACCAAAGTTTCAAAAATAATTAAGATATCCTCAAAATAATGAATGTTTTAAAAAAGAAACATGAAGTTATTCTTTTTTATGTAATCATTCATTTTTTTTGTTTCATTTATGTTCAAAACCCATTTATTATTAGGTCTGATTTATATTTTTGTGTTCTATAAATAAACTTATTATACTTATGTAATAACAATATTATAATTAAATTACTTCTTATTCATAGCCATCCCTAAATTATTACATGTTTATGTTTAAATTGGGTTTTCCACCCACATGACCGCTTCTATAAATGTGTCAATATGGATTATTATTAAACAAAATAGCTTTTAAGATATAATATTATTTTTAAAATTAGGATATTTTTATTTTTAATAATTTTAATATTTAACTTGTAATCATTATTAAAATAAAAACTTATATTTTTTAAAATTAGAAAAATAAGGGTGTTATATATTTTATCCTTATTATTTATGTTTGTATATTCTGTATAATGAATATAAGACTTATATAAATAAATTATTCATTTTAATTTTATCTCCTTGACTATTTTAGAGACTATAGACTTATGAATAAGGAACCTTGATCATCCTTGACATATTAAAATTAACATGGGATAATAGTTACTTTTAACATCACATGATCAAAAGACAATGAATAAATAATAAAATGATAACAAGTGAATCTTAGTGATTTATAGTAAATTTCATTATCATTAATATGTTTATAAAATTAATTATTAATATGACCCATTTTATTATGTAAGGATCTAGACTGTGTTTGGGTATAACTGGAGTTAAAGTAAATAGGATTTCATTAAATATGACCTATTATCTAAGATCTTTTATACAAAGTCTTCATTTGGATGATGTTAATATAATTAATTTGTAAAATATAGAATTTAAATTATTATTATCATTTAATTTAAATAACATTATATTTTTCTAAATTAATTTATTATGAATTACTAATTAATAATATTCACATAATGTTTTATTTCCTAACCATTTCCAAAATGATTGTGATTTCTTCTTCACTATTCATCTTGTTTTTTAATTAAACATTTATAATTTAGACTTATATTCTTATATTTTATGAATTATTTTGTAGAAAATATATTTCATTTTCCAATCCAATCATTGATTGGATATGATGTGGAAAGGAATCTTATCTAGTGTTCTTAAAAATACTATGTTTTTTATATGTCATGAGTATTTATCAATAATAACTATGAGAATTCATATATCATAAATTAAGAGTGTTAAATATATTATATATTATGAATATAATCTTGATTTTAATTTATTATGTGGTCCTCCATTTTATTATTTCAATTTTCCTCTTTAATAATTTTCTGTGCAATTTAATTCTTTCATTTTTCATAATTTTGAAGGTTCAAATAAGAGATTTATTTTATTTGACCATATTATTTTATTTCATTTATTTTTACACTATGATATCATTAAAAAGGAAATTATTTTTTTCAAAATTTTTACTTTTTACTCTTTTAAATACCTTCCATTTTATTGTCTCTAACATTTTAAATTTCTAATATTCTATGAGTTTTCATTACTTATTATCTTTCTTTTGTTTTGAAAAATCATTATTTGTACCCACTATAATTATTTTTCATAGCTTCACTTCCGTTTATATCTATTACTATATTTTTATTCTACTTTTGGGGATAATATTTTATTCAATGTTCTATTCGGTTAACTATGAAACTTGTAAGGGGTTTGTTTTGTAAATCGTACATTAATGGGTTATGTTTCCACGTTTGGATTTGTTATCATATCTATTATGTATATATTATCTATAACAATATAGTAGTATATTTTTTCGAAATATAAATTTTTTATATTTTTTTCATAATATCTCTTTTATTGGACCACAATACCATAAATATTATGATAATAATAAGTGTTCATTTCTCAATTTCTATTTTCATTCAGTTTAGCATTATCTAAAATTTTAGTAAATAGTATATACTGACATTTTCTTTAAAATTAAATATTCATTCTCTTTTGTCCATTTTGTTTTTAAATATCGTTTTCAATTACCCATTGATTAATTAATACTTCACCCATTTTCTCATTTAAAATGTGATATTTTATTAATCCCTTTTTTAAAGTGGTCTTTCTATTCAATAAGCATTTTATTCTCCTCTTCTTTTCTAATTTTTTTGGAATAGTTTTATTTTATATTCTCTGATATTACTATTTTTAATTTTCTTTTAGTGATATTCTATACACTATGAATGAGCTAAAGAATAACATCATATATTTTATTAAAAATTATTCTCTTTATTTCAAGGCCACTTCCCAAATAATTTACTTCTAATAAATTTTCTAATAATTATTTTTGTTTAAATCACTCTAATAAAAAAATTTATTATTATATATTTTCCATAAAATTATTTTCTGAACTATTATATATCCTATTGAATTATTTTATTGTTCAATTATAATTTAATATATTTCTCATAATAATGTTTCAAATTTTTTAATACCCTTTACAATTCAACACTTTTAATATTAGTTCCCTTTATTAATATTTTTTTTCTAGTCTGTAAATATTCTGAAATAATTTATTATTTCATTATCAAAACTCTTATGCGTCTATGGTGATGAGGAAAAGAAATCTACAAGACTTGATTGATCAATTACTTCATTTTTTTACCACATTATCAATAATGATTAATGATAAATTTTAAAAAAATACCATTATTATGACACCCTATGTTTACTTAAATATTTTTTCAATTTTTTGACAGATTGTGTTACACACAACCCAAAATTTTAATGAATCCTGACATTCTATTAAAATATTATTAATTAAGATGATTTTCATTTCATAATTGTTGAAACTGGGAATATGAATAGGATTAACTGAATTATTAAAATATATAGTATATAAATATATTTAAAATTAATTCTTTTTTCTCCAATTAATTAGAAATTAAAATAAAAACCATTGGAAAATACAATAAATCTATTTCAGAAAAACTATTTTTATGTGCACAAGCACATTTTTCTCAATAAATTAAATAAATTGATTTTTGTGATTTATTTTAATAATGTTTACAAATTATACACTTAATGAAATGTTTTTCAATCATCTTACATGTTTTATGGAATGAGATAATCATAAATCAAATTTAACATTTTAAAACAAAAAATTTCAAAAAGTGATTTTTTCACACACTACACATTTAATTTAATTTTTTTTAATATATTAGATAATATATTTTAAAAAATAAAATAAAATTTTTAAATCATACTATCAAAATTTTCATAGGGTAATGTTTTGGGAATTTTCTAAAAAGAATAATTTCTCAATGATTAGTGAAAAATAAGGGTTTTTATTAAATACTTCCTTTTCATTTAATGAATATATAAGGTTAAATTTTTTCATAAAATTACATAGAATGTTATATTTTTTCATTAATATATTTATTAATCAAATTTATATAATTTTAATAAACATAATATTTAATTTTATTAAAAAACGGTTTATACTTTGGAATATTTTCTCTGGAAAACAAATTTCTAATCGAATCTATGGGTATCATTTTTAAAAACATCATTCCTCCTCAATTAATGGAATTTGGAAAATGGATTTCATATTTTTAATTTGAATAACTATTATTTTATAATAATTTCATATTAAGTATTGATATCATTAAATAGTAAAAAATGGAAAAAATTAATTACCATGATTAACATTAATACAGGGTTATCGAGGGACAAACTAATGTTTTAAGGGGTAACATGACCTAGAAAACATTCCAAAAAACAATTTATAAACATATTATGATCTTATAATCTATATTGTTTGATAATTATGCATCTGGGAGTCATTTTATATGTGAATAATGTTAGTACAATTTATTCTCTTAATAAATTCCAAGTGTCCCATCTCCCTATTTATAAAATCACATCCACTCTCCTCATCTCTTAAAGCATAATAAATAATTTTTATCAAAAAATAAATTCGAAAATATATTCCCTAATTTACCTTGCACTTCATATTTTAGTTATCTTTATTAGTAAATCCTCCTATGAAGGACTTAGGTATGAACCTAATGAGGTTCTCGATAGATGTGGTAAAATTTTCAAACATGTGTTTTTGTATTATTTTTATTCACCTATATTAATAATTTAAAAATGATATAATATTATAGAACCGATATATAATATATAATAATATGGTATTAAATGAATTTAATAACACATTTATATCACTACCTCCACCAAATGGGAAACGGAACCATCAATCGTGTGTGTGGTGGACTACAGCCTAAAAAACTAATTTTACTCTTCATCAATCAAGACCTTACATGCCTCAGCCTATGCTAGAGTCCAGACAATCACTGAGGGATCTCATTTCATAGAATTTCATTGTCACCATTCTATCTCATCTCAATCTTAGAAAGTCATTGTTACCATTCTAGATCATAATTCACATATGAATGACCAAATTACCATTCATTATCATAATTCACAAATGAATGACCATGATACCATTCAATATCACAATTCACATATGATTTTCCATGTTAACATTTATTATCACTTTAACTAATATAACAATTAATTATCTATATCAATATATTTAATTAATTCAAAATTAATTAGTCTTCTCAGTCTCATTAATTAACTCAAAAATTAATTAATAGTATGATATCAATAATTAACAAGTCAATTAATTAATCATCTATATCCAATTAAATAACTTAATAATTAATTAATAATTTTAATCCCATTAATAATTTCACAATTAGGTCAACCTAAAAAATCCCTTAATTAATTTCCCAATTAATTAAGAACTTAATTCTAATTAATTAATTCACCAATTAATTAATCAATATTCATAGGCTCCATTTACCATAGTTGATCTAAACAAAATTAATCATTTGACATTTTAATATTCAAAAAACTAACTCATCAATTTAATATCCCAAAATCCCTTTTAATTCTATCACAATTAATTCACCAATTAATTATCATAAAAAATCTATATATCTCATAATTAATTCAAAAACATTTTATTACATCAATAATATCAATATATAATTATTAATTCAAAAATTAATTATCCAAAACAATAATATCAATATCTCTTAACTAATTAAACTGTTACATATCCAAAAGAAATAAAATAAACATGTCATCCAATAATTAATTCATCAATTAATTGTTAATGCCAGTCACATTAATTATTTTCACTATTGTTTAATCACATCAAACACCTTCAATTAATTAACAAAATAATTAATCCCACCAATCCCATTATTTAAATCATCAATTAAATAACCACTTTCCTCCACCTTAATTAATTATCTAATTGATTAATCACTTTATTTAATTGAACCATTAAATAATAACATTATTCCCATTAATTAATTCAAAAATTAATTAATCACTTCATTTAATTCATTATTTTAATAGTAATAGTATTTTCATTAATTAATTCATCAATTACATAATACCGTTACTTATTCAAAACATTAAAAAATTAATTACACTCATTAATTAGTTCTTCTACTAATAAATCCATTTATTTAATTGAACAAATAAATAATAAAATACTCTCATTAATAAAATCATCAATTAATTAATACCATTATTTAATTCAACACACAAAAAATCACTTTAGACCCATTAATTAATTTATCAATTAAATAGTCCCTTAATTTAATTCTACAACTATATAATCACATTACTCCCTTTAATTAATTCATAAATTAATTATTCATGTTATTTAATTCAATGATTAAAAAATCACATTACTTCCATTAATAAATTCATAAATTAATTATTCTCGATTAACAATTAAATAAACCCAATCAGTTTATAAATTAATTGTTATATCTTAATAAGTTCAATGTCCCCAATTAATTCCATTATTAATTTTAATATATCAAACAATTCAATGACCCCAATTAAATTTTCTATCTCAACTAATTCAATAACCCCAAATAAATTCCTAAAATTAATTATTCGAACGCAATCAATTATATAACACCATTAATTACTCAATTAAATATTCAATTTCAATAACCTCTATCTCATCACAACTAATTCAATAATTAATTATTTAAAATCACTATTTCATAATTTCAACTATTCCATTTAATTAAATCTATAATTAATTAACCATAATTAATTTAATAATTTTCTATCTAATTCAACTATCACAATTCCCATTTAATTAATTCAATATATAAATATCCACTATCTATATCCTAATATTATTAAATTTAATAATTCCCTTAATTAATTAATTCATGAAATGAATTATTTTTATCCAGAACACAAATGCTAAACATATAATATATATTCTACAATTACATAGTATTAATTAAAATATTGATATTTGGATTTCAATTATAGACCACATACCTCAAGAAGAGTGATGTACATTCACCAACAGATAATCCCCAATTTTTAATAGAACATTCAAGAATGTGATGAAGAACATGATCTAGATTTGAAACGTAGATCCAAGATTAAATGAATCAAGATCCAAAAAACATAAATCAATATCCAAAAATATTGGATTTAAATCCCCTATATGTGGATGTATATTCAATAAAACATGTGATAACTTTCCTTAAGGTATTAGAGAAGAACAAAATAAGTTCATGAAAACTGTCGGGATTGGAATCTCTAATAGGGGGAGGTGTATATCCTCAATGTGGTCTTCGAATCACCATGATTGGAGGTAAAGGGACTTAGAAATTAATCCAAGAGCCTCAAAAAATGAGTAGAAGAGGTTATAAATGAGTTTTGGTTGATTTGGGGTTAATATAAGAGTTTGGGAGACAATAAAATCAATTTTCATAACATAAATTTTCACATATATGGATTGGTGGGAAAAGTCACACAATTAGTAAACACCATGTGCCTTAACCATGAAAATTTTACTCTTTGGCTACACACTTAGTCTAACAATTCAAAAACCATGAAACCAGGCTACAAACTTGATTTAAACCCGAATAAATCATGTAACAAGTTGAACACATTTTTTAACCATGCACAAACCATATATCCCTTTTCACACATTGTTTAAACTTGAATAAACCATGAAAATCCAATAATCCTTAAAAAATTATATTTTTTTACCTGAACACTCCCAAATAAGTACCCATTCAAGTTATAATAAAAAATAAAAAGGAATACCTTGAAACAAGCTCGTTACGTCTCCAAAAAAATATCAGGATCTTAAATTATCTCCATCTTATAACAGCTCATCCTTGGGTTATACTACCCATAATCCCAATGATTTTGAATTAGATGATCGGGCCACCATGCACTCTTATCCTCTTATCTCTCCCATGTTACCTTTTTCACATGCTCAAGTTATCAGAACGCATGGATAATCAGTATGGACTTTCCCCGCAACACATTCTCACTATGACCTAACACACATATCAAATGATCCTCAAAGAATGCATCAATATCAAGATCAACTTCTATAACACAAAAGAAGAATTTCCCAACTCACCATTCCCAACAACCACAAGAGCACCATTCAACATTGAAACATAGCCTTTCTACAAAAAAAACCTGGAAATGACAAAAATCCACCACCTCCAAGGCCCACACATCCTTTTCCAATGAATTTAAACATTCACCTTATAGGATACTCGTTTATAAACTATTCATGTCCTACATCACACAATGAATCTCCACGTATACAACTTCATATGTCCAACCTCTAAGGGTACTCATATATAGTAAAAACACATTTATATATCTGGGAATAAATCCATAGCTTTTACAACCTACCCCTTATGATGTTAATGTAAGGGATATGATTATCACTATGTTTAAGTATGTTAAGAAGTAATTAGTTAACACCAACAAAACACCTTCATCGCTGATGTTACCTCCCACTTCTGAAACATCATAACATGTTGCATTTCTTGGGCTTCCCTTCCCACTGAAATCTCAAAGTAAAATCCAAAACCAGACTTTCACTCAGTAAGCATTCATCTGTGTTCTCAAACTAGGAAATTCTCACTTCCCAAACCTCCAAAATCAAGGGATAAACAAACCAAATAAATGATTCTAATTTAATTACATTAACCTTGTTTATAATATTGATTTACACAAAACTATAGCATGTATTTTTTACTTTTACCTATCACAAGTTCATAGATGATGAACAATATCCACCCTTAACCATCCTACATATAGGTAATTTTTAACAAATGATAAGCAGTTTCTTGATTCATGTTTCTCAATAGGCATAAATTTATTCACATGATGCATCATTTTAAAAAAAATTCCCAATTCTAAATTGGCATAAGTTAATTTTAGTTTCATATGAAAAGAAAACTATTTCATGTTCAACAACATTCCCATAACCCATTTTTATGTACATTCATAAAATGATGAATGTCACAAAATAATCCTAATTGCCTAGAATTATGCATGAAATATCAAATATTGTGCCATACTAGTCCTTGATTCAAATATGAAAAAAATATCAACAATAATTACCACATCAAACAACACGTTTGTCACCTGAGGGGATATAATATTAAAATTTAATAGAAACAAAAATGAAAATTATTCCACCTTGGGTACTTTGGCTCTCCCCTATACATGGGTTAGCTACTCCAATGCATGAGATCATAACCAAGGCCTGACTCTTCCGAGTATCTTGTTTACATTTCTCTAACAGTAATACAAATAAAAAAGAAATAAACTGGGGATTGATACCTCTGTGTAATTTCTTTTTCCAGATTCCATAAGCTGGTGCCCTAAGCCGGTCAATCAAATGACATTGAGCATGCCCCTATAAGCTATAGGGTTATAACTTGTAGGGATGTCCAAATAAGACAATCATGGAGAGACTATATCATATTTTATCAAATTAATACATCAATGGAAAATTATAAACATATAAAGAATAACAAATAACCACAAATAATACTAATATTCCAAGATAGTAAATATAGGAAATACAATATCAAGATAAAGAAGAAAACATGACATGCTAATGTATTTGTGAAGTGTATAATATGAAAACTGAAAATAAAGACATAGATGAATCCCAAGAGGGTCCCAATTCATATCTGGTCCCATCAACTGAACTCCATCCCCAAATCATTCATCTAATATGGGGAATTTTCACGTAACCTTTCTTGATACAATGAAATCAATTTAGGTACAGATCAAGAAGCCTGAGTTGAGTGTGAGTATAACTTATTAGACCACTACAAACAGTGTCCAAAAAAATATCTAGTAAATTACAGT
Source organism: Viscum album (assembly GCA_963277665.1). Taxonomy (NCBI): domain Eukaryota; kingdom Viridiplantae; phylum Streptophyta; class Magnoliopsida; order Santalales; family Viscaceae; genus Viscum; species Viscum album. Next base: position 414,184,036 of record OY728130.1, read on the forward strand.
GTATATTGTTTTAAAAATCAATAAATATAATCCATATGAAAATAGTTATCACATTATCAATGTATTCTTTATTTCATCACATAAACTCATCAAGTTTCCAAGGACTTCCAAAACACAATATATGCCTTATCCCACACCAGAGTCGAGATAATCTATAAGGGAAGACATGTCTTATAATTCCATTTTTATGATTCTATCTCATATCAATATTAGAATTTAATTGTTACCATTCAATATTTCAATTAACATATCAATGACTATGTTACCATTCATTATAAAAATTCACATAAGAATGATCATGTTTCCCTTCATTATCAAAATTTGCATATGAGTGTTAATATTACAATTTATTATCACACTAAAAAATTTAGTAATTAATTAATCATCTAAACATAATTAATTATTTCAAAAATTAATTAATCTTTTCTATCTTATTAATTAACTCAATAATTAATTAATCTTCTCATCTTATTAGTTAACTCATAAATTATTTAATCGTATCTATTCTATTAATCAACTAAATAAATAATTAATCATCTCAGTCTCATTAATAATTGAAAAAGTAGTTCAATACATCAAAAACATTAATTAATTCACCAGTTAATTCATCACATCAACCCAATTAATTAATTCAATAACTAATTGATCTATATTCTGAAGCCCTATTTCCCATAATTAATCCAATAATCAATCAATCTATTCTAAATTTAATATTTTTATAATTAACTAAAAAATTATTTATCCCAAAATCCATTTTGAATATCCCATTATTAATCCAACATTTATTTATCCAAAATAATAATTTTAATATCTCATAATTAATTCAACAACAATTTATCCAAATCAATAATCTTTATATCTCATAATTAATTCGTGAATTAATCAACCAAAACAATAATCTCAATATCTCCTAATTAATTCAATAATTAATTATCCAAATCAATAATCTAAACACGCCATCCATCAATTAATTGAAAATCTAGTTATTCATCTCAATCCCATTAATTAATTCAACAAATAATTAATCACCTCTAACTCCTTAAATTAATTCCTAAAATAATTAATACCATTAATCCCATTATATCATTCATCAATTAAATAATCACATTTCTCCCCATTAATTAATTCAAAAATTTAATAATCGATTTATTTATTTCAACCATCAAATAATCACATTACCCATATTGATTAATTAAATAATTATTTAATCCATCTATTTAATTAAATAATTAAATAATCACATTACTTCCATTAATTAAAAAATTAATTAATTACTCTTTATTATTTTATTTATCTTTTAAAGTATCACATATACCATTTAATTATTCATCAAATAATTAATTCCTTTATCTAATTAACAATTAAATTATCACATACTCTAATTAATTAATTCATCAGCTAATTAATTCCTTTATTTATTTCAATAATCAGATAATCGCATTACCCATGTTAATTAATCAATAAATCAATTAAACCACTTATCTAATTCAATAACTAAATAATTACATTACTTCCATTAATTGAATAATTAATTAATTAATCTCAACTAAACTATTCAATAAGACCAATAAATTTGTAAATTAAATGTTTCATCTTAATTTGATCAGTATCTCTAATTAATTACTCTATTAATTGTTCGATATCAATCAATTTCATAACCCTGATTAATTCCTCAATAATTTATTTTACCTCAATAAATTCAAAAACCAAAATTAATTTTTCAATTAAATATTATATCGCAATCAATTCAATAACCCAATTAATTCCAGAGTTATTTATTTTATTTCAACAATTTCTATCTCTCCATAATTAATTGAAAAACTAATTATTTTATATCATTTTTTCATAATCCCAACCATTCCCATTAATTAATTATAAAATTAATTTATAAATTTTAATAAACTATATTACTCCATAATTAATTTAACAATTGATTATCCAATTCAATAGTCCTAATTCCCACATAATAAATTAAAAAATTAACTTTCCAAAATATACTATCCCAATATTCTCAAACTTTGCAATTCAATCACGAAATGAATTAATTTAATCATGATCAAAATTTACAAACAACTGGAAAAAATTATACAATTACATACATATATTTGAATGTGGACTTTAGGATTTGAATTATAGACCTCCTACCTCAAGAATGGTGATGAACGTGAAAAAATCTCAATTTTGAAATAAATGATCAAGAATGAGATGAAGAACATAATCTATATTGGAACCCAATATCCATGGTTAAATGAATCAGGATCTAACAATCCTTGATCTAGATCCAACAATCCTATAGCTAGATCCCCAAAATATGGATCTATATCCAATAAAACAGAGGATAACAATCATTAAGGAATGATATAATACTTGAAGAAGAGTGATAAAATAGTCAGGAATGGAATATCTTTCCGAGATAGGTGCATATATACAATTTAGGATTCCAATCGCCAAAAAATGAGGTCTAGAGCCTTAGGAATTCTTCTAGGAGACTCTAAATTTGAATGGAATGGGTAATGTCCAATTTGGGGTCGATTTGGGGTTTGTATGGGAGTTTGATAGACTTTAAAATGATTTTTCATAACTAAAATTTTCACTTGCACAGTTTTCTGGGCCAAGTCGCATGGTTAGTACTAACCAAACACCTTAAACATGAAACGTTGCACACCTAGGTTACTCACATAGTTTAACCATGCATAGACCATGTGACCAGGATAGACCCTTAGTTTAAGAATGTGCAAATATTGCTCAAAACATGTAACAGGCTGCACACATTCTTTTAACCATGTGAAAACCATGAAACCCCTTCACACTTTTTTAATCATATGGAAACCAAAATCAAACAATGTGAAAAAATGGAAATCCTCTCCTCCTTCAACAATTCTACATTTTTTACTCGTACACACAAAAATCATGACCCATAAAATTTATACTCAACATATGATGAAGGAATACCTCTAAATGTTCCTATAACATCTCCAAAAAAATATCCAGATCTTACTCGGATAAAGAGGTGATATATATGGATAAATAAAATTAGACAATATTGATTACCTTGTAATTGATTAATTATTTGATGAAAAAGTGTTTTATATCATCATTAATAGAGATTACAAATTTTTTGGATTTATGTAATATATTTAGAAATCTTTGAATTTATTTGGAGAATGAGAAGGGAGTTAATTTTTCAAAGAATGTATATTTTCAACAGTGTTTTGTTTTAATTTAAGATATTACTATGTTTCAAGAGAATAAATGGTCAATTTATTGACATGTTTGGTATGTGAAATTATGATCTACATCATGGTGTTTGGGGATTAAACATAAATTGATTTGGGAAATTTAGCGACCTTATTTATAAATATTTGGATTTAAATTATGCTCAAGAATAGAGAAGACATATGGCTAACTATTCATGGAATTTATTATTTTGATATTTTGATTTTACTGAATAATTTTTACTAACCATTTTGTTTTTCTTAAAAATTTAGAGACAAAAGGAATGACATTATAATCTTATGATTATCATAGTGCTTCAGACATGAAACATTCTTCATGAATTTTCATTTAATGTTGTGGGATATGAATTCAAAATTAATCAAAGAACATCCATAGGATGAAATAATGTTTATGATATAAAGGAAAGTTGATGCGTAGATATATTGGCTCCTTTTAAAATTATTCTTCATATTAAGATCATAGCATATCTCTTAGTGCTTCCACCGAACATCTATCATGTTCATGATGCATTCCATGAGTCTCTCCTTCGGAATTATATACCTAATCCAAAACATTTACTAAACTCATATGTCATACTGCGGTTTGGTCCTAAAAACATTACAAGGGAAATTGGAATAATCTCGTTGATTTGGAAAGGGAAGTAAAACTAATCGAATGAAGAGTTGAAGAAAAATGTTTAAGTTAATATAAATAGAAAAGGAAAAAGAAATTCCATGGAGTATAAAACCTTCTCAAAATTCTACTCCACATGATGATCTACTTTATGGGATGCCCACAAACTAAAAAGTTCAAAGGGAGGATGCATCACCACCTACCCTGAAAATGGAAGGAAATCATTGGAAAAAAAAGAGGATAAAAATATGTCTGGCACACATCATCCCCCATGATCTAAAATGATTTATGGTATAGGTGATGAAAAAAGTTCCCAAATTAATGAAATGTGATTATTCATAGAACCATGGTGGTGTCCCCACCACCACAGAGAATGACCCCAAACCCCCACTAATCATGTTGACCATGGTCCAGGATGATTCAGTGGGATTCTGCAAAAGAAGGTGCACTACCAACTCCACATCTTTATAAATAAAATTGAAGATATAATAATAATAATACGAGGAATATTTGGTAGATAAGGTGAATGATCGGTCAATCAAGTCATGAAAGAAGAGAGAACCACAAAAGATAGACTCTTTTAAAGACTTTCTTCAGGTAAAGCCATACATTATAACATTAAGGAGGTAAGAAAACTAAAATGAATTGGAAATCCATGAACTCAAAAACCACCATGGGAAGATTCCCCATGAGGTACCAAAAACAATTCTCCCTTTTTAATTTAGAATACATCATGTAAAAGTGCTATGCAGACAGAACCATGCCACTTATAACGAAATACTATGTAAATGAAATTTAGCTTCATGTACCATCATGCTACAAAGACCAAACCTAGACCTTCCTAGAAATGTTATCTATAGATCAAACCCATATTTACATACTATTGTAGTATACAGACACTCCCCCTATCTTTATGAAAATATTCTTTGTAGAGGAAACCCTATCACACATAAGGATACGCTATGCGGAATGGGGTGTCCTAGATAGTTTTTTCCTTCGACATTATTCATTTACCTCTTTTTCTGTCATATCATATTCATTCCCTCCACAAGTTAGTATAACAGAATTAGGCCAAAGCCAATACCAAAACTAGAAAAAATGTATAGTGAGACCATCAAGCACATTAGTTCACCCTTCCGAGTTTACATACCAATGATAAGTATAGTCACATAGGTAATCCCCATAATTGGAAAACCCCTATAATTTCTCTCTGTTTATATTCCCACGGTAAAGAAGGTTTTTCCCATAGGATAATAATGTAACCCTCCCAATTCTTGTGGTCATGGGGAACTAATTACCTTTCATTTTGATGAGGGATAGTGTTCACCATTCATGGTGGTGCTCATTCTCCTACACTTTCTTGCTATAAGTGGCGTTCATGCTCCTCTCAGCCTCATTCTGGGCAGAATCTAAATAGATTTCAAATTGGGAAAATCCTAGATATGAAGATTGGATTGGAAAAGGTCAGACTCAAAATCTCAACCCCCCCCCCCCTTCGAGCTCTAGTACCATCTATTCGAAGAAGAATTAGGACATGTGATCTTCTTAACCACTGCCTCCTCTATATTCTTATACTGAGCATGACTCTCATGGGAATATGGGTTGGGGAATATCATGACATTCATGCGGTCCCATATAATGGGAATTACCTACTGATGTAAGCCCCAACAATAAACTAAATTGTTCTTCCCTAATAATGTAAGACCCCACCCTAAACTAGATGGGACATTGCAACTAATTTATGCCTAAAAAATAAACTAAATAGGACTTATCCATATATATAAGCCTCAATAATGAACTAAATTGAATTCTCCCATGAATAATCCACGATCATACTCCCTTAATCGGCCTACCCTAATGTGTAAGACCAAAATTGAAATAAACTATGATGAATTTGATTCCCAACGAATAAGAATAGGTTAGAAGCCTTCTTGAGGTCCATGCCTAACACCCAAATCACCCTAATATTTCTTGAGTATCTTTCCTAGTGGGGTCACATGAATCCAAGAGACCATATACTTCTCGGTATCTCAAGATACCTCATCATAAGTCCCACAACTTCCTTTCTAGGTAACTATTCACCTGGACGTTCTTGTTGCGTGACATTAAACTGCATAGTCAGGTTATACGATCTTAAAAGCTGGTGTGTCTGGAAGGAAGACACCATACTACGTCGATTCTAATTCCTATCATGATTATATGTTGTATTCCTTTCTTATGGGTTCAATCATGACCTCAAAACTGCTCTTGTTCCCCTAGATAGTATTAAAATCTGGAGTCCCATACCATATGGCTTAAAAATATTATTGAATTAGTGAATGATTAAATGATGTTTGAAAAATCCACAAAAGGGTAACATTGATAGAGAACCTTAAGTACCTATAGATCCTTCCATTAATGGAGAACCTTAGATACAAATAGATTATTCCAACCAATTCATAATCATGATCAATTGCTTCTATAGGGGTAATCCTGGGACCCAATCTTTCGAATGAACCAAGGAATCATGGACCTATGAACATAGAAAAAATACATAATAGATTCATACAATATTTAATAATTCCACCCAAAGGGTGAAATGAGTCCAATTTTACATCCTCTCAACCAATGTGAGTTATCAAGTGTTGTTGGGAAAATCATCCCACAAATTATTACATTTGTAAATAAAAAAAATGAATCATGTAAGTGAGAGCTGATAGGTATTTCTGGCATTGCGAAAATACCCATTGGAGGCCATTAAAATATACTTTGCTCGATATCTATAATTTCACAAAATATAACCTATTACAATCACCCCACTCGAACATAAACTATAGAAATTGGAAATATATTGGTAACCCTAATGTAAATATGTTAATTGTGGCACATCCTTTACAAGGTACAAAGTATATTCTACCCATTCCATGTCGATCCAATATTATCATTGAGAAAATCATTTTTTGTGAAAAACAAAAATGGTGAACCTGATGTGAATCTATAACCAAGGTGGCAGTGTTACCCCAATTTTAAACTTTCTATAATAACATACAATGTGTTATTATCCATTAGTCCATTTTGATTAACCCCCATATAAAAAAATGGTGGGCTCAACATGAATTCTTAACTAGGGTTGAGGTTTTTTCCCCTTCAGGTCCCTTTTACATCCAAAAGGGAAGAGGGAAAAGAAATATCATTAATTATACATATGAAAATGAGATTCTAAATTTAAAGGGTTTTGTTTTCTGTAGTTGTAAAATATATATTAGAAATTATTTATATATTCTTTCAATATAATGGAATAGTAGAATTTATCATATAAATGAATGTCAATCACCGTATAGTCAGTCGATCCCTCCATGAAGCAGAGGACTCCATCGCCCACCCAATGTCTCCAATAATGGATATCAAATACGATGATCTCGGAGTAAAATCAAAACAGTACTCCAAACATGCATGTATTGGCAAGACAAGTCATACTGTCGATGAAATCCCTCTAGTTTCCCACTCAGTAGAAACTGACAGTCTAGAAGTAGGCGGCTCCATTAATCATCTCTAATCGTTTCAAGGGAATATCTGTGGAACATAACAATGTGAACCTATAGTATCTTAGGTATGAATAAATAGTCATATATAATGACCTCATCACTACTATATGGGGATCTAACTCAAGGTACCCTACTGGAGGAAGTCACCACTAACTCAATGTTACCCAATATCCTCATTTTGAGGAGGACATCCGACCGAGGGATCCACCTGATGTTCAAAGAATAGATTCCCCTTGGGCTACCTTCCATGGTAAAAAAACATATAATCCAGAACAGGTTATCATCTTAATTACTATAGAAGTGTTCCTATGTGAAGATATCGTATAATACCACAGACATATATACATTCTGGGTCCCTCTTCTATAGACCGAAATGAAAATTTAGAATCATATTATGAGATAGCACAAATTACCATAAATGATCTCCAAGGTTGTAGTGAATATAGGTAGGAAATATTTTTATAGATATAAATCCATGTCAGTGCACATGAAACGCATCATCCAAATAGAGAGGAGACCATATATGAGTATTTGTGAATTCTTAGTAATGTGTACCAATATAATCATCCATATAGGATGACAACCTACTATGAGAAGATGTAAATTATTACTAACATGTATCAATAGCATCATCCAACTAATGTAGAACACAATAGGTAGGGGAATATACTTACCAAAGAATGAGAATACCATCAGTCAAATATGGTGTATATAAAATACGGGAAGAGTCATATTCTTGCTCCCTCATACAATGCACACCAGTTAAATACAGTGGAAACAAAATATAAGTACAGTCAAATTATTACGAATTTGTATCAAGGCATTCATTCAAATATGGTGGAAAACTATAAGTAGGAACATATCCTTACCTAGGAATGTGAATCCCACCAGTCAAATATGGTGGAAATCAAACATGCATAGAGTCAAATTCATACCTCCACATATCAAGACCACCAGTAAAATATGGTGGAAACCAAATATATGTAGAGTTAAATTCATGAAGATGCATATCAATATTTTCTAAAAAATACAATGGAAAATGAGAAGGTTAAAATCCATGCTCATAAATTTGTAGCCCATAAGAAAAATATTATAGAATCCGATGAAAGCAACTGGTGTATCCCCACTATAAATTTGGGGCAGACTCATTCCTCTGAGCCAACATAAGTGAACTGCGAGTACCCACTATGAAAACATTGAGGACCTAAGTAAGAACATATTCCTACTATATTTTCATAATGGGTATATTTCCCCATTCCAAGAAAATACATATGTCAACATATCCTGGAAATAATGGTGGATCATATATCAATTCATGATCACGTCCTCTAGACCTGCCAGGATGAAATATTGTCTAGAATGGAGTCGGGCCCACATCCTCATCTCCCTGAGTGGGGTGACTCATCCACAAGATAAGATGGTCACTCTAGAGCATACATACATCCCAGATCCAGTCTAGGAGTTTATTTATCAATATTCCATGATAAATGGTTAACCAGACTAGGAAAAATACTTATTTCAATTGGGGGGACGACAGTCCACCATGATAGACACTCTGAGTAATACATATATCCCTTATAGAACTCAAGAAGCTTTTCATTATATCCCAACAAAATCATGGTATGTACTCAGATATAAACAAATATATGAAGGTAGTTTCCTACAATTTTTAGCCCTAGCCACCGGCAAGAGGGAACCCAAAAATACATCACGCCATTGGGAACTGTAATGTGAACAACAAATTCATGTACCTATCCTAGTTGAAGATGGATTTTTTAATACCATCAAGCACCTATTAATAGTGGCTCAGGATCCTATCAAACCATTACCAAATTATGGAAGTGGTCATAGTAGTTGTAAAGGTCTTCGCAGCAATGATATAAACAGAAGCTCTAAAGGTCCTCCTCAGAGCACTTGTGAATTCTTACTTAATGGGAAATAAATAATCAATCGTGAGAGCCTATCTACTGATGAGTTGCATAATATCCCGTCCCTTGGCCAAAACATTGAAGATCAAGAAGTTCATCTGCTTGTTTTATTCTACCCTGATGGTCCTCTCTAGGGAATGTACTATACAAATTCTCCCTATAGTTAGTCATCGGGCTATGGACGCAGTACTCACCATGATGTAAGTAACTGTGAAGGCCCTACACACAATGAAATCCAGCAACAATAAGTTCCTACCCTTGTTTTAGTACATCTTTATGGTCACCCTCAGGATGTACACTGTAACACCCGAGACTTTTATGTTATATAAATCATCAGAGGAATCTTTTTCTACACACAACACTTGCTTGTCTTTCTTTACACAAAATCGCGACCTTCCTTGATAGCTTGCGTCGTACGCAATACCGAGTTTCACTAAACAATGATATGCTATTAAAATATTATTAAAACTAGACGTTATGAATAGTAATAAGCACTTTTTGAAATTGTATAATTTTTTTTTCAAAATGGACTTCATTTTTGGATTCGGAATATCGAAATTAGCCTAGGGTGAAATTTTGGTATTTTTCTGAAAACATTAAATTTTTGATGAATAGTGAAACCACTAAGTGGTAGTCAAAAAACTGAATTTTTCATAAAACTTAATTTTTCCGCTTCTGTGAGTGGAATTTCAAAAATCCGAGAGACACGGTTGATGTCAGTAAGTAAAATGTGGTTCAATGAAATGAAAATAATTTTTGGTGAATAGTAACTTTTTACTTTTATTTACCACGGTTAAAAGTAAATAGGGTAATTAAAGGTAAAAATGATATTATTATTACCCTAACACATGTCCTAATTCTATTGGATAAGTGTCATTCTACCAAAAACAAACTTAGGAATAAAATATGACCACTTAGGCCCACTTTGATTAGATTAGGACATTTATTATTAATTTATTTAAAGAAGGGTTAAAATAGTTAAAATCAATGTTTAATAAGTAAATAATTTTAAATATAAGGTTATACATAAGATAAATTCGACTATAAATATTCATTAGAAATCTAAAAATATTTCCTACATAATAATATTTTATTTGTAATTTTTAGACATTAAATAATGTAATTTATTTATGACACAAAGATGATGCAGTAATTATCCTATTAATGAAATATTGACATAATTGATGTTATAAACACCAAAATAAATGTAATTTGAGACTTTTTATGAATTACACAAATTTCTTAGGTTAATATGACATTGTATTATTGATTTAATTAACTTTTTTCTAACTAATAATTATTTTATGATTTTCACAAAAATCAATTACTAAACAGTGTCAAAATTGACATAAAATAGTTTTTTAAAAAAATATTATATTAGTAATTGTTATATTATTCCTAAAAATCTAAGGTTCAGCCAAATGACTTATATACGGTTATATATATTAATAATAAACAACTTGGGGTTCGTTTGGCTGCTTATAGTAAGTTTATTAACCTTATAGTATAAGAACACAAGAAGACAAGGTAAAAGTAAAATTATTTAACTTAATGTTAAATCTAAATGATAGGGATAAAATAGGAACCTAAACATGTCTAAACTCTATTTGATGAGAGGATTTCTACTCATACCCACCTTATCTTCGAAATATTTCAATTTGGAGCTATTTAAAACCGAACATGACTTTATAATAAAATAATATTTTTAGTTTTCCCAAAGGAGCCCCTCTCCTCCCTTATAAAAGGGCACCTCCTCCCCCTCTTCCTCACACCACTTTGAGCCTTCAAGCTCGGCCAAACCCTGCCAATTACTCCTCTCCACTTCCCTATAGACATCCTAGAGTTACTGGTCTTCTTCAAAGACCAATTTTAGTGCCCTAAAAGAAGGTCTCAAAGAAGCACTTCAAAGAAGAGGTAATGTATGTTACCGATTCTTTTATCTTTATTTCTTCTTCCACTTATTATTCTTTAGTTGTTTCATTATGAAGTAATAACATCAGTATCACTCATATACGGATATGTTATTATAAGTATGAAACAACCCTATTTCACCATCTATCCATCCTACGGAAAAAAGAAATCACCGCGCGTGCGTACGTACGGAATACCGTCTCTACGCCGTGGTGTAATCTATTTTCCACCACCACCTTACTTGGATTGGTATAGTGGTGTAAATAATGACTATATATGACTATTATAAAGTGATAATGATTCTGAAATAGTATACATACACTCCAATACAATTCCACAATCATAGGAATGATATCATCACTCGTGCGTACGTACGGAATACCGTCTCCACGATGTGATGCGACTCGTTCTACATGATCTTCATTTCATAATGATTATATAAATGAATTGAATGAATTAATATGATATATATTACACTAATACCATTCTGGAAATTAGGTATCTATAAACTAAAGAGAAGAATAAGAATTTATTCGAAAAAACACGCATAAGAACAAAAAGTTATAAACACCCGAATAACAAGTAGCAATGAAATATTACTACTAAGAAGATAAGAATATGACCATATATGATATCATAAAAATAAGTATGATTCTAGAATAAGTCAATAACATTATTTAAATCATTATACAGGAGTTTCGGACACTTACGAAGCAAAATGGACCTAAGGTAAGGAAAATATCACAATCTCCTTTTTATCCGATATTGTTTATAATTTGGTATTTACTGGGGTGTATTTTATCATCCACATCCATGTTTCCTCAATATGTAATATTATTTCCATCCACCTAAAATTGTTTAAATCCAATTTTACCCTTCAGTAAGTTTTTAGTAAAAGATATGAAAGGAATCTTTTGTCGTTTTTCATACGAGGTACTTTTTTACTTTTCCGACAAAAGTACGAAAAGAATGTTTTTTTTAACTTATACGTCATGAATGGATTTGTAAAACATTATTTCCAAGACACTTCCTTTACAAGTTTGCATGTTTATTTTTAATCAAATTCTTTAGTTTAAAATTTTATGACATTTTAAAAAAAGGAAAATATTTTTTGAATTTGAAAGGATATTTTCCTCAAGAATGGAGTTCAAGTGTTTTATCAAAATTATTTTCCATCTAAGATAATATAGGGTTATATTTATATCCCTATTATTACATTGATTTGATTATGTTGTGATGGAATTATTTTTATGAATTCTTTTATCTTATATGAATTGTTTGATGATGTCACGATGTTTAAGATTCCCATTTTTATTACATGGGTTATGCAATGATGTATGATTTATGATTTTGTGGAACACATAATAATGGTATAATTATGAGATGGGTGGGACCTATATCTCCCTCCAATTAATTGGGTAAAGATTTTATATCTCATGAGATAGACATGGCTGGAACGGTAGGTTATACCAGTTCTGTGAAACAGGACTGAAATGAGGAGTGAACTCGGTTCAGAAAGTGACTTTGTCCACTAAGATAGTATTGGCAATGAGTCTTGACTAATAAGAAATGATTCTCTATGATTATGTGTGTATGCCACAAAGTTTCATGTTTTAGGTTATGATTATTGGTATTACATTTCACTGTTATGATTTATCCCATGTTATGAAATTATGATCTCTTTTGCAGGTTAAGATTTCCAAAAGAAATATTCTTATGAATATGATGTGATTGATATTTCTATTGTTTACCCTTACTGAGCATTTGAGCTCACCTTTTTGTATGTTTTATTTCCCCAGGTCAGGAAGAAGGTTGTTAAGTAGAATATTCCAAAAAGGGACTCTAGATATGATGAAATAAATGGGAGGCAAAGTTGATGCTTTATGAACCAGTTGTTTATGTTTCCTAGTTTCTAAAGACACTATAATTATACGGTCCTTTCTTGGTTTTGTTATATGTTGTCATAAGTGTGCTTCAATTCTGAAGTAATAACAATGTATGTAAAGTATGGGTCATTATAGTTGGTATTAGAGGAAAGGTATAGTCAACATTTGGAAACTAGGATGTGAAAGCCTTACTAAGAACCCTAAGGATAAGTCTAAGCATAGAACACAATCTTAGTGTTTTAGAAATGGCCATGAATAACCTAAGATAAGACCTTAAGTGTGAAATCTTATTCATGATTATGTGTTTTTCCTATTATAATTAGTGTTGCTCACACTATTATTCTTGGTTTTAGTCAATGGTTGGAACCTGAAGGAATCGTGTTAATGCGGAATGCGACGGGAAATGCAATGATTGTCCCCCTGAGCAACCAAACGTTATGGGAGTTGGAATGAAATATTTTGTAGCCATGCTCACAGAACTTTCTCAAGCTATGAATCATGTAGGACTTCCAAACGAGCAAAGGAAGGAGCAACATTATATTGAATCCTTCATGAGACAGTGTCCACCTTCTTTCAGTGGGTCTACTGATCCATTAATTGCTGAATAATGGATTAGTACTACTGAAAAGATACTTTCAGTTCTTCAATGTTCTGAGCATGATAAAGTAATCTTAGCAGTGTATCGTTTGGAAGGTGATGCTGATCAATGCTGAAATCTTATTAAGAATACGAGGCAAAGGGATGAAATTGAGTCCATGGAATTGGACGAGTTCAAGAACTTATTTTTCAATAAGTACTTACCTCGTATTCTCTGAACAAAGATGGAGAAAGGGTTTCTTGAACTGAAGCAAAAGGATGATGAATTTTTTGGTACCTATGAAGAAAATTTTACAAGACATGCAAGGTACGCTTCTGGTATTATTATCCAACCTGAGAGTAAGATCGATTGATTCTTTAGTGGCTTAAAACCAGGTCTTCGAAGGGCCTTAGCCATAAGGGACTTCAATAGCTATGAAAAAATCGTTCGATGTGCTCTCAAAGTTGAGATGGAGATTGGAGTAACCCATCATTCATATGGGTTTGATAAGAATAGGAAAATGGAATTCAAAGGAAAATCTAAAGAGCACACTGAAAAGAAGATGAGCTTTCCCTTATGCTCAAAGTGTGGAAAGAAACATGGAGGGAGTTGTCTTAAAGGGAAAAGTAAATGTTTCAAATGTGTAAAGGAAGGTCATCAGGCATTTGAATGCCGCGATGATGGGAAGAAGATGTATAATGATGCAAACAAAGGAAGGGATACACAGAATGAACCTACTACACTTTAATGTTTCAAGTGCAAGGAGATGGGACATTATGCCAATAAATGCCCTAATCCAAGGGTTGATGATGATGGTCGATGTCAAAAAACTCTTAAGGCTAATGACAAAGTAAAGTCACATGCAATTTCTATCAGTGATGTGGAGTATGATAACGATGTGGCGAAAGGTACACTTACCATCCACTCTAAAGTAGCATATGTTTTATTTGATTCTAGATCCACCCACTCCTTTATTTCTGAAGAATTTTTCTAAGGGTATCACCGTATTACCTCAACAATTAGATGTTGAGTTAGCTGTGACAACACCTAATGGCACAACAGTCGCATCAAAAGTTTAAAATTCTTCTCCGATTGATGTTTGTGGGAAAGTGCTTCCTTTAAATCTTGTGATCCTTCCTATAGTGGAATTTGATGTGATTATTGGCATGGATTGGCTTTCTCTACATGGAGCTCATATCAATTTCCAAAAAAGGGAAGTCACATTTCATATTCCAGATCAATCTATGATCGTCTATCGATGCAAGGATGAACATAACCTTCCAGTGGAAATTTCTTCCATTTTATGGGTATTCATTCCACTAAATGAAGGTTATTTATCTCAAATGGTTGCTGAGAAACTCATGATTAAAAATATTCCCATTATATGGGAGTTTGATGATGTCTTTCCAGAGGAATTACCGGGTCTTCCACCAAATCGTGAAGTTGAGTTTTTAATAGAACTCATACTGGGTGCTTTTCCTATTTCAAAGACAACTTATAGAATGGCCCCAATTGAGTTGCAGGAATTGAAGAAGCAACTCCAAGAGAATCTTGATAAGGGGTTCATACGCCCTAGTGCGTCACCTTGGGGAGCAGCTGTTCTGTTTGTTAAGAAGAAAGATGGATCAATGAGACTCTGCATTGATTATCAAGAACTTAACAAGATCACTATCAAGAACAAATATCCTCTCCCGCGCATTGATGACCTATTTGACCAACTACACGGAGCTCAATACTTTTCCAAGATTGATCTCCATTCAAGGTATCATCAATTAAGGGTCAAAAGGGAGGATATACCAAAGACGGATTTCCATACAAGGTATGGACACTATGAATTTATAGTGATGCCATTTGGTCTTACTAATGCCCCTGCTATCTTCATGGATCTAATGAATAGAGTCTTTAGAGACTATCTTGATCAGTTTGTGGTAGTCTTTATAGACGATATTCTTGTCTATTCAAAGAGAAAGGAAGAACATGAATATCACTTGAGAATTATATTGAAGACCCTGATAAAGGATAAGCTTTATGCCAAATTTACCAAGTGTGAATTTTGGCTTCAAAAAGTTTCATTTTTGGGTCACATAATCTCAAAAGAGGGGATATCTATGGATCCAGAAAAAACAGAGGTTATCGAAAGATGGTCGAGACCAACAACAGTGACTGAGATCCGAAGTTTTCTTGGTTTGGATGGATATTATCGACGTTTTGTGAAAGATTTTTCACGATTATCTAATCCACTCACCAAGTTGACTCGGAAAGGAGTTAAGTTTGTTTGGACGGGGGAATGTGAAGAGAAGTTCAAGGAGTTAAAAAGAAGGTTATCCCATGCACATGTGCTCACACTGCCTTGTAGTGGATAATGGTTCGTGATCTATAATGATGCATCCGAGAAGGGATTGGGGTGTGTTCTTATGCAAAATGATATGGTGATAGCTTATGCCTCACGACAGTTGAAAATCCATGAGGAAAATTACCCAACACATGATTTAGAGTTAGCTGCGGTAATCTTTGCATTGAAGATTTGGAGGCATTATCTTTATGGAGAAAGGTGTGACATTTATACTAATCATAAAATTTTAATGTATATTTTCACACAAAAGGAGCTGAATATGCGTCAAAGAAGATGGTTGAAGCTGATTAAGGATTATGACTGCTCAATCCATTACCACCCTGGGAGAGCAAACAAGGTGGCAGATGCATTAAGCCGACAAGACCATGTCAGTTTATCCATGATGAGGATCACAAAATATCCAATATTTATGGATTTGAAAAGAATGGATCTTGGAATTATAATGGAAGGGGAAAAATCTTATCTTTCTCAAATGAATGTTCAACCATCTATACATGTGAAGATTAAAGAGGCACATAAAGAAAATTTCGAGTTACAAAAGAAGGTGAGAAATGTTCCTGAAGTCAACCTTGATTGTGATGGGATAATAAAGTTTAGGAATCGGGTTTTTGTTCCTCCCAACCCGGAATTAAAGAAGGAGCTGCTGGATGAGGCTCATAGTTCTTCATTCTCTATTCATCCTGGAAGCACGAAGATGTATAGGGACCTGAAAGAGTACTTCTGGTGGGATGGCATGAAAAGAGATGTTGCTGAATATGTCTCTCGATGCTTGGTTTGTCAACAAGTTAAAGCTGAGAGACAGAAGTCTAAGGGGATGTTACAACCATTACCCATACCCGAATGGAAATGGGAAAACATCACTATGGACTTTGTCACAGGACTTCCTAAAACATCCAAATGCAATAATGCTATCTTGTTCATAGTTGATCGTCTTACAAAGTCTGCACACTTCATTTCTATTAGAGAGGATTTCTCTCTGGATCAGCTTGCCAGTATATATGTAAAGGAAGTGGTAAGATTGAATGGAGTACCACTTTCTATTATATCTGATCGGGATCTGAGATTTACCTCGAAGTTCTGGCGAAGTCTTCATCATACTCTGGATACAGAGTTGAGTTTCAGCACTGCTTATCATCCTCAGACAGACGGTCAGTCTGAGAGAACAACTCAAACTCTAGAAGATATGTTGAGAGCTTGCCATATGGATTTCAAAGGTGGTTGGGATCAACACCTACCTTTGGTGGAATTTTCTTATAATAATAGCTTTCACTCCAGTATCCAGATGTCTCCTTATGAATCTCTCTATGGAAAGAAATTCAGAACTCCAACTTGCTGGGATGAAGTTGGGGAAAGAAAGCTATTAAGACCTAATCTCATTGATGAAATGGCAGAAAAGGCCAGATCTATTCAACATCACATAAGAGCAGCTCAGAGTCGACAGAAAAGTTATGCCGACAACCGAATAAAAGACCTAGAGTTTGAAGTGGGTGATAATGTGTTCTTATGAATATCTCCCTGGAAGAGGGTCATGAGATTTGGAAAGAAGGGGAAGTTGAGCCCTAGATATATCGGTCCTTTCGAAATACTGGATCGTGTTGGGGAGGTAGCTTACCGATTGGCGCTTCCACCGAATCTATCTCAAGTTCACTATCTGTTCCATGTATCTCTCCTGAGAAAGTACATACCTGATCCTTCACATGTACTCAACTCAGAAGTTGTACCGCTGGAGCAGGATCTTTCTTATGAAGAACAGCCGATAGAGATTCTGGATCGTAGTGAAAAAGTCCTACGAAACAAGACCACTCGATTGGTGAGAGTTTTATGGAGGAACCACCAATTAGAAGAAGCTACATGGGAGCTTCAGGATATGATGAGGGAGAGGTATCATCATCTATTTATTACAAAGTGACGAATTTCGAGGGTGACATTCATTTTAAGGGGGGTAGAATGTAACACCCGAGACTTTTATGTTATATAAATCATCAAAGGAATCTTTTTCTACACACAACACTTACTTGGCTTGCTTTACATGAAATCGCGACCTTCCTCGATAGCTTGCGTCGTACGCAATACCGAGTTTTACTAAACAATGATATGCTATTAAAATATTATTAAAACTAGCCGTTATGAATAGTAATAACCACTTTTTGAAATTTTATAAATTTTATTTTTCAAAATGGACTTCATTTTTGGATTTGGAATATCAAAATTAGCCTAGGGTGAAATTTTGGTATTTTTTTGAAAACTTTCAATTTTTGATGAATAGTGAAACCACTAAGTGGTAGTTAAAAAACTGAATTTTTCATAAAACTTAATTTTACCACTTCTGTGAGTGGAATTTCAAAAATCCGAGAGACATGGTTGATGTCAGTAAGTAAAATTTGGTTCAATGAGATGAAAATAATTTTTGGTGAATAGTAACTTTTTACTTTTATTTACCACGGTTAAAAGTAAATAGGGTAATTAAGGGTAAAAATGATATTATTATTACCCTAACACATGTCCTAATTCTATTGGATAAGTTTAATTCGACCAAAAACAAACTTAGGAATAAAATATGACCATTTATGCCCACTTGGATTAGATTAGGACATTTATTATTAATTTATTTAAAGAAGGGTTAAAATAGTTAAAATCAATGTTTAATAAGTAAATAATTTTTAATATAAGGTTATCCATAAGATAAATTAGACTATAAATATTCATTAGAAATCTAAAGAGATTTCCTACATAATGATATTTTATTTGTAATTTTTAGACATTAAATAATTTAATTTATTTATGACACAAAGATGATGCAGTAATTATCTTATTAATGAAATACTGACATAATTGATGTTATAAACACCAAAATAAATGTAATTTGAGACTTTTTATGAATTCCACTAATTTTCTAGGTTAATATGACATGTTAGTATTAATATAATTAACTTTTTTCGAACTAATAATTCTGTTATGATTTTCACAAAAATAAATTACTAAATAGTGTCAAAATTGACATAAAATAGTTTTTAAAACAAATATTATATTAGTAATTGTTATTTTATTCGTAAAAATATAAGGTTCGGCCAAATGACTTATCTAAGGTTATATATATTAATAATAAACAACTTGGGGTTCGTTTGTCTGCTTATAGTAAGTTTATTAACCTTATAGTATAAGAACACAAGAAGACACGGTAAAAGTAAAATTATTTAACTTAATGTTAAATCTAAATGATAAGCTTAAAATAGGAACCTAAACATGTCTAAATTCTATTGGATGAGATTATTTCAAACCATCCCCACCTTAGCTTATAAATATATCAATTTGGAGATATTTAAAACCGAACTTGACTTTATAATAAAATAATATTTTTCGTTTTCCCAAAGGAGCCTCTCTCCTCCCTTATAAAAGGGCACCTCGTCCCCCTCTTCCTCACACCACTTTGAGCATTCAAGCTCAGCCAACCCCTGCCAATTACTCCTCTCAACTTTCATAGAGACATTCTAGAGGTCCTGGTTTTCTTCAAAGACAAATTTTAGTGCCCTAAAAGAAGGTCTCAAAGAAGCACTTCAAAGAAGAGGTAATGTCCGTTACCGATTCTTTGATCTTTATTTCTTCTTCCACTTCTTCTTATTTAGTTGTTTCATTATGAAGTAATAACATAAGTATCACTCATATAATGATATGTTATTATAAGTATGAAACAACCCTATTTCACCATCTATCCATCCTACGGAAAAAATAAATCACCGCGTGTGCGTACGTACGGAATACCGTCTCCACGCCGTGGTGTAATCTATTTTCCACCTACACATTACTTGGATGGGTATAATGGTGTAAATAATCACTATATATGACTATTATAAAGTTATACTGATTCTGAAATAGTATACATACACTCCAATACAATTCCACGATCATAGGAACGATATCATCACTCGTGCGTACGTACGGAATACCGTCTCCACGATGTGATGCGACTCGTTCTACATGATCTTCATTTCATAATGATTATATAAATGAATTTAATGAATGAATATGATATATACAAAACTAATACCATTCTGGAAATTAGTTATATATAACCTAAAGAGAAGAATAATAATTTATTCGACAAAACACGCATAAGAACAAAAAGTTATAAACACCCGAATAACAAGTAGCAATGAAATATTACTACTAAGAAGCTAAGAATATGACATTATATGATATCATAAAAATAATTATGATTATGGAATAAGTCAATAACATTATTTAAATCATTATACAGGAGTTTCGGACACTTACGAAGCAAAACACACCTAAGGTAAGGGAAATATCACAATCTCATTTTTATCCGAGATTATTTATACTTTGGTATTTACTGGGGTGTATTTTATCATCCACATCCATGTTTACTCAATATGTAATATTATTTTCATCCACCTACAATTGTTTAAATCCAATTTTACCGTTCGGTCAGTTTTTAGTAAAAGATATGAAAGGAATCTTTTGTCGTTTTTCATACGAGGTACTTTTTGACTTTTCTGACAAAAGTACAAATGGAATGTTTTTTTAACTTATACGGCATGAATGGATTTTTAAAACATTATTTACAAGAAGCTTCCGTTACAAGTTTTCAAGTTTATTTTTAATCAACTTCTTTAGTTTAAAATTGTATGACATGTTAAAAAAAGGAAAATGTTTTTTGAATTTGAAAGGATATTTTCCTCAAGAATGGAGTTCAAGTGTTTTATCAAAATTATTTTCCATCTAAGATAATATAGGGTTCTGTTTATATCCTTATTATTACATTGATTTGATTATGTTGTGATGGAATTATTTTTATGAATTCCTTTATCTTATATGAATTATTTGATGATGTCACGATGTTTAAGATTCACATTTTTATTACATGGGTTATGCAATGATGTATGATTTATGATTTTGTAGCACACATAAGAATGGTATCATTATGAGATGGGTGGGACCTATGTCTCCCTCCAATGCATCGGGTAATGATTTTATATCTCATGAGATAGACATGGCTGGAACGGTAGGTTATACCGGTTCAGTGAAACAGGACTGAAACAAGGAGTGAACTCGGTTCAGAAAAAGAATTTGTCCACTAAGACAGTCTTGGAAATAAGTCTTGACTAATAAGAAATGATTCTCTATTATTATGTGTGTATTCCACAAAGTTTCATGTTTTAGGTTATGATTATTGGGATTACATTTCACTACTATGATTTATCCCATGTTATGAAATTATGATCTCTTTTGCAGGTTAAGATTTCCAAAAGATATGTTCTTATGAATATGATGTGATTGATATTTCTTTTGTTTACCCTTACTGAGCATTTGAGCTCACCTTTTTGTATGTTTTATTTCCCCAGGTCAGGAAGAAGTTTGTTAAGTAGAATATTCCAAAAAGTGACTCTAGATATGATGAAATAAATTGGAGGCAAAGTAGATGCTTTATGAACCAGTTGTTTATGTTTCCCAGTTTCAAAAGACAATATACCTATACGGTCCTTTCTTGGTTTTGTTATATGTTGTAATAAGTGTGCTTCAATTTTGAATTAATAACAATGTATGTAAAGTATGGGTCGTTATATACACTATAGATGTTCTCCCCAATAATCGATACCCAATCGTTATGGTATCCCTAAATATAATGGCATGAACTGTGAAATTCCTCCCCATGTGGACATCTCAATTGATCCAGAAGGACCTCCCCTTGCTGATGTCCACCCTCATTATCCTCCCGGGGGTATACATTGTATAAATTTTCCCTATATTTTTAAATAAAACTATATTTTAGTCCTCATCATTTATGCACTAACTATGAAGGTTCTCCCCACACTCATGTTCTATATCAATTGGGAGGCCCTCCCCTAGCTAAATTAAATGAAAGAAAAACCTCATATGTTGAGGTGATTAGAAGGAAAGGGTAAGACATGTTGGATACTCATACAATGAAAATTGACACCCTTTCCTATCCTGAAGACCAACCAGGGCCACACTCATCTATTGAGAGACCTCCATATTGTTCCCATAATAATGAGATCTCTACCAGCCCCACTACATCTAACGAGATCATCAAGAAGATTCCATATTGGGAAGTTCATTCATATGAATCTAGGGAGGATGAACAAATGGATATGTCACTCATGAGAAGAAAATTAATCCTTGATGACATATCAGTTATGTTTTGGCCCACAACCACTTCTCAATTAGACATACCAAGAGAGTTGTCGGAAGAATTCATACATATAATTCATCTAAATATTTGGATAAATCACTACTAGTTGAAAACAAAATTATTTCCCAATGATGGTAATTAATTCCAGATTAATATAAAAGGAGATATTAGAAGTAAAATCTATATGGAAGCCCTCCCATCTGCATAATGAACACAATTAGAGAGGAAAAAAGAAATGTATTGAATTGAATTGCCTTGATGCATTGCATAAGTTTTGATTCCTTATCATAGATGCCCAATATGGTGTTCATATCTGGGTATGGGGATATCATGGAGCTTATCACATTACCCCACTCTCAATTTAACACAACCCATTATAAATGAAATCCTGTAATTTCATTATGAAAAACACAATCATCAATTTAAATAATTATTCTGTAAAAGTAGCATAATCGACAAGAACATGTATTGTGTGAGTCTAAAAATAATCAATAATGATGAGATAGATCCAATGAAATAATCATGACCTAAGAATCTATTAACATTTAGTATTCCTCTCGCTGAAGAGAATCCAATCACCAAGTTTTTCTTATGTACTCAGAAACAAATAATTCATGTGCAGACCCGACACCATATCTTGCACACACCTGAATGGGAATGTGTGAGATCAAGAAAGTGGATGTAACACAATTAATTACTATATTGTTGGATCAAGGCCATCCCATTGGTATGGGATAATTTTTAACACAAACATTCCCCCATAAGACCATAGAATCTGGTCCATGGCACATAAACAATGGAAAGAGATCAACCCTATCCCATAAGGTTGGAGGCATTTTTAACCGAACCACCATCCCAGAGGGAATAAGTATTTTCCCAATTAAGGATTGGGACAAATAGAGAGGTCACCCTGTTCATCCCATCTTTTGATCCATGTCCCATAGAAGAGAATAATATGGAAGGGTCATGTCAGTGTTCCATCCAAGTTACCCTTCACTGAGAGACTTGAAGATGTCCCTAGAATGAAAGATGAAGAGCACACAAAGTATGAAAAGGGATATCTTACCATTCGACATTGTATAGGGAAACCACAATACTTTATTCATTAGTGAACATTATAGACATCAATCTTATGAACCACACTAAAAATTATACAAATGTAGATGAACATGGATAATATGGTTCCACCAAGTATTTGATCTGCACGGAACATAGAGGTGTGCATAACTAGAACCAGAGGGTTTCCCTAAAATTTGTAACTCCCCTAACTAATCTATCATTAACTCCATTGTGAATCACTAATTATGTGAATCATGAAATCAATTTCACAGATGACCCACCACCTCTACCCAATGAGAACAAGTCCCTCACCCTTGAGGATAGATTTTCTCAGCATGTGGAATAAATGATTGATTTCGGGTGACTAAACGCTGATCTTCTCCAAAGAACCTATCATATAGAATATGCTCAACAATTTACTCTGGTATAGCTTAAACGTACACATCTAGCATGTGTACCTCAACCACAAGGGTTTATCCTTGAAAATAAATAAATATAAGAAAGGTCTTCAAGGACAGTTTCGGTAACATCAATCAACCTCAATCCAATCCTAAAAGGATATTAAGATTTCCCTCTATGAAGAAACAACCATACTAGATTTGAGAGAATTGAAAATGATTTCCCTCGATCCGGTATCTACCTTAAGTTCTTGCAGAGCCGACATGGCCAATTTTTCCCATATTTCACCTACCCATGCTCATGTTCAATAGAACACAGATGAAGGGCTCATTAATACCATCGATTCATTATCAGTTCGATTGGAAGCCAAGGAAGGATGAAATGATCCTATATAACTGAAACATAATCCTTACGCCGATTGGGTGAGAAAAGTTCTACCGTAACCAAATTTTAGGAATCATGTGTTCCCAATATTCAACGTCTCAAATGACTCAGAACAAAATTTGATGCATTATGCATCTTATTGTGATCCCATTATGGGAACCCCAGAGAAATAAGAAGTGAAGATCAAATTTTTCATGAGATTCCTATAGTTTTTATCCTTTATATCGTATAATAGTTTTCTAGCTCATCCAATAACAGGTTAGGAGGTTCTCTGGTGGTATTCCATTTTCCAATTCAGATTAACATTATAAATGACAACAATCAGTGACCTCATGAACTACAAACAATAGAAGAATGACACATTCTCATATTTCTTTTTTAGATTGAATGGTCTGACAGACTCTTTGAAATGAACTCTCCCCTAAGATGAGATGCCTAATATGTACATTGATAACATCCACAATGAGCTACAAACACACATCATCCTGGTAAAATATATAAATGGATTTCAGGATTTATCTACCATTTCCCAATAGAAAGAAAAAATTTTATAATAGACTGACACTACCATAAAATAGGGTAAGGGAAGCACTACCTTTTATCATTGCAAAGCCTAAAGAGTTGATAAATGGGTGGGCCTTTATTAGTGCTGGTTAAAATTGCTGATAAATGTTTTAAATAAAAATATTATTAATTTATATAATTTACTACATTTATATTCAAAAATAATGTATATTTTTATACATTAAATAAAAATAAAATATTTATAATTAATATAAATTTTTTAATAATTCAAATATATATATATATATAATGGAAAAAAGTATTTCTAAAATTATAATTATATATATAATTAAATAATTATAATATTATAATAAATTACCTTAAATAATAATTATATTTATTAGATTTTTTATATTTATTAGATATTTATTAGATTTGTTGGATTAATTCATTATATTTTTTATATTTTCCATATTTAATATATTTATAAATATATAATACTTTTTAATATATATATTTATAATTAAAATTATTGAATATATATGTGTTTTCCAATGAATTTGGTCAATGAATATATTGATCATGCGTATATGTTATGTATCATGCAAGAATCTTAATTTATATAATACATCATGTTGTCTATTGGTGTGGTATATTGATTAATCCATAATGTTACCCATATAAAATATATATATTCTAAAAAATGTACTTTTAAAATTACATTAAATATATTAAAATAATAAATATATTATATTAAATTTTTAATGATATATATAAATACATTTCAAATACATTTGTAATTAATATTATAAATATATATATATATAATTATAAAATTATACATATAATTTTTTAATTTTATTAATATATATATATTAACAGTTATGTATAAATATTTATAAATATATATTATTTATAATTATAATTATTTATATATATATTTATTTATTTATTCTATAAATAATTTTAATTTAATATATAATAATATAAATTAATTATTAATATTATACCTTTATTAGCATTTTTTAGCACTGATAAAGGCCTATCTTTATCAGCACTAACAAATGGCTAACAAAATAAGTCATTTGGAGAGATATAATTTTAGCGTTGATAAAGGAACATCTCTATCAGCACTATCAAAATGCCGATAAATGTTGTTTTATCAGTGATTTTTATTTTAGCGCTGATAAATCATATCTTAATCAGTTATTTTAACTAGCCCAGATAATGGTTCGGACTGGGTTTTTAAAAGAACCCTAAAGGGATCCTTGTCCCCCGCACCCTTTCAAGAATTCGCAGAAGTGGACCCCACTCCATCAAGCCCTCTTATGCCATAACCCTTCCACCTCATCCTCATCCACTCTGACCCATCCTCCTCCTCTTCTTCCTTCACCACCGTTGCCTCCTCCTCATCCTCTACAGCATCCAACTCTGCCTCCTCTACCATCACTGATTCCTCCCCCTCCACCTCTATGGCTGCCACCAACTCATCCTCCCCCGCCTCCACTATTGTGTCCTCCTCTTCCACCGCCTCCTCCTCCTCCTCTTCCCAAATTCATCAGTAAGTTCTCATTATTATTAATTATTCACAGATCCATAGTTCTTCCCTCTCTTGGAATCATGGAAAATGTCTATTGGGGATAGTTCTTTGGTTTGTGTTATTGATCTTGATGTAATATTGTTGTAACTAGTTAGGTTAACGTAGTTTTGATCAAATATTGATGTTTTCTTATTTAATTCTTCATTTTTGAAAATCATTTTGAGGTATTTGTTTTCATTCTAATCTCCAATTCTCTTTTAACATAAAGAATTTGTTTTGATTAAATATTTTCATTTAATTTTTAAAAAAAAACTTTTATGGTTCTTGATGGTAATCCCTTGTAATCTGGTTTTGTAATAATTAGTCACAATTTGTAAAATCCTCTTATTATATAATTTTTATGTTATTTTGTTTAAAATATGGTTTCTTTTTGACACATGTAATGTATTTGAAGATATGATTTAAATGATAGTTTTTTTATTTATTTTTGAATGGTTTTTATTAAATATTTTTAGTGTGGTTTCATGGGTTGGACTCGACCATTAATAAAGGGATTACACCATTGGGGAACTAGTAAATTTTTCACCTTGTTAAGACTTGGTGGATCAATGAGGGACCTCAGATGAGTATGGAAATTTTAACTAAGCATGCATGGTGAGTGGGTGGATACATAAATGTGGCAATTCCTGATAATCGAATTAATTTTTTTTGTACATAAAAATGGTTGTCTTGGAGACTATTTCTGATTTTGGGATAATTAGTTTAAATTATTTCAAATGGTATTATATAAAACATTTTAACATTTTTTCCAAGTGGATTGAGTTTGCATGTCATAGGGAAAATAATTTTGAGTTTAGTCTTAACACCTTTCTTCATAACTATTTAATATTTTAAATTATCATCTATCAAGAAACATTAATGAGAAAGGTATCTCAGTTATTTATTTATGTGTTCTGATACCATTGATTGGGAGTTGGTGTCATGTTTTTCAAAATCATTCATATGTGATGGATCAAAATGGAAAAAGGATCAGAAGGTGTGTGGGAAATTCTTTAGAAGATGATTTTCATGAAGTATAGGGTTTTTTTAAAGGGTGTGGAAGATTCACATGGGGGGTTCAAGGTTATGGGAAGTGTGGATAATTTTAAGCTCCATAAGAAGGATTATTGGAATATAAGGGATTAGATTACTAGAAGAATCAATCTGATGTATTTGTTTCACGAGTGAACTTTTGTGAGAAGGAATTAAGGATAGTAAATATTCGTTGTGTGAAGTATTTCTAAAAATTAGTGGTAGATGGTGCAATATTCAGTCATCACAACAGAATTATAGGTTTCAATGGACTCTATGATGATGGTCGTTTTACTTTAAAGTAACTTTCACATTGACTTGGGTTTCTTATAAAATTATTTATACTTTGTTTGTCCTGGAAAAACATTGTTCATAAAATGGTTAGCTTGTAATAATCTTTTTTATAAACTAGTCAGGTGGTTTATATAATTGTTTATAAATTGTTGGGTTTATTTGTAAAAGTTTTGATAAATTTTTTGGGTTTTTTATAAAGGTGTCGTCATTTTAGTGTTTTGATGTTTTTTTTATGGAAATAATTTGGTGTTTTTTTGGAAAGTATAAGTGCCCTTTTGGAAATTGTGAAATGTTTGGGTGTGTATGTTTGAAACTCATGGGAACATTTAACACTTTCATATGCTTTGTGTGTTTTAAATTCCCTATATTGACCAATAAAACTATTTAACCAGACATATCCCATTCATAAATATCATTGGAACTATTTTTTATAGGTATTATATAAGAGTTCTCATTTTATGTTTTATTTTCGGTTTGAAATCTCTTCTACAGTGCACCTCTCCTTCAACGCAAACACACCTCTGCCACACACTGAACAACACCTTCATTGTAATTTGTCTCCTCTTACTCATTGGTTTCCTCTTTTGTTTACTGTCATTACTATTTTACATTGATGGTTATGTTTTTAATTTTATGGGATAAATGTCCCACTAAAAAACGTAGTCGTTGGTGGTCCTGGTTTGCGCACTAAATGAATTGTATATTGGTTGGTTCATGTTGAACATTTGAAAATATAAATTACTAATTTATGTATACATGGATAATTCATGAATTCCCCGGATGATAAAAATTCTGGAAGAACCCCTCATTTAACAATTACAATTCAATAAGGGATACTTTTTAAAATATGAAATTGTGTTTGTTTGGTTTTTATGGTGTTTCGATTGTGAGAATGATTGTGTGTTTTTATGGTGTTTCGGTTGATGGCATGATTGGTATTCCATTTTTTTCAATGTATTAGTTCCTCTACCATTTAATATCAATCAAAATCTTACCCTTTTCAATAGAACCACTACTTTTTTACTAGGGAAATTCAACGGAATCATAGAAAACCACTTCACTATAGGACTCTATGGGATACCTTATGGAAACCCTAGTCAAATAAACAGAACAAAACATGTAATAAATCCTTCCACCCACATTAAATCTATGGAAAATCATACCATCTATTAGTTTAGTACCATAGTTCTTGACTCGTGACGTTATGTTTCTATAGAAACACTAAAAAACAGGTTTACAACAATGTATATCAATCACATGTGGGATACTAAAACATTCGAGTGCATAGGCTTCTCATATCTAGTTCCATTGATCATGTGGTTGGGAAGATGGGTGTGACCTACTTTGGTCCTTATTAATGAATGGAAACGAATGGTTATTGTTTACCATAGCTAATTCAATTGATTATAGTATGATGATGACCCTAGTTGAACATCTTTTTTGTAATTATTTTATTAAATATTAATATTACGAAATCAAATAGGATGAATATGAATAAAGAATGGATGAATTACAATCAGTTGACAAAAGATTATGAATATGGTAAGAATGTGTTTATCAAGTTTGGAAAAGATCATGCATATGACCCTTCTTAAATCATTTGTCCGCATTTACACTTTTTTATTTAATAAAAATTAGTCTAGAGGTGTTAGAAGAACACTTTATCTATCATGAAATAGATCAATGATATACATGTAGGAATAAACATAGGTATAAAGGAATATAAGTAGTGGTTTGGATAGCACTTCATTTTATGGATCATATGATGGGATTACAAGTGTGAACAATGATGATGATAGTATGGAGAATGTGATTACAGGTGTGAATGACGATGAAGATCATTTTGAAAAAATGACAAGGATAATTGAATATGAACTTCATGATTGCCCAAAATTGTTTGAGAAGTTAAATAGTTGTTCAAAGATTCCATTATTTCTGGATGCACTAAATATACAACAATTTCACCTGTATTAAAGCTGTATAATTTGAAAGCTGGAAATGGGTGGAGTGATGCTAGTTTTACGGAACTACATTCTCTCTTTAATGACATGATCTCAGAAGATATTGAGCTCTCGATCTGAACATATCACGCCAAACAAATCCTATGCTCGATGGGTATGAAATCTGAAATAATACATGCCTTCCTGAATGACTATATACTATTTCTCAAGGACCACAAGTCACTCAATGAATTCCCATAATTTAGTGATTATTGATACAAGAAATATGAATCCAGTACTATAAAAGTTGTATGGTACTTTCCAAGAATTTCAAGGTTTAGGTTCTTATATTGAATGAAAGAGAGAGTAGGACCACTGAAATGGAATGTAGATAGAATAATTAAAGAAGGTAAACTATGCCACCTAGAAGAATCTCCTAAGTGTAAGAGAATTGATCATGAGAATCCTGATTTCAGAAACGAGATGAGAAACCTTCATCTTGCGTTATTTATATATGGAGTGAATCCTTTTGGTTTTCAAAGTAGCAATCACATTACGTGGTTGTTTATGGTGGAAAAGTATAACTTACCAGCATGGTTATGCATGAAAATAAAATACATCATGTTATCTATGCTTATATCAGGACCAAAATGACGGAGTATTGATATTGATCTTTATTTGGACTCATTGATCAATAATTTGAAATTATTGTGGGATTCAGGTGTTCTATTGTATGATGCCTACAAAAAGAAGATTTCAATTTGAGATCCATGTTGTATAGGATGATAAAATACTTTCCAGCTTATGGAAATTTTTCAGGATATATAAGTAAAGAATCTCAAGGGTTTCCCATATAAGAATAATGTACACATTCAATTAGGTTGAAACATTCATAAAAAAAGTGTTTCTAGGACATCGAAGATTTCTACCCGGACGGAATATGTACTGATATTGGACAACATCATTCGATGGAAGTTTAAAAGAACATACAACATCATCTATAATAGGTGATCAATTTTATGAAAATGTAAAATATGTGCACAGTACTTTTGGAAAACTATTTTTGAAAAATCCAAAGAAAACTAGTTGGAAAAAGAGCACATGGCGTGGGTGTGTCGCGCATAAGAGAGGCTTGAACACGGTGCCTCAATGTGATGGTAGTACATGGAGCACATGTAAGAGAATGGGTCGATCCAAAGTGGGAAGCTTGTGTGCAATATGGAAGGTTTTCATGCAAGAAAAAGTGGTTGTGCACAAGAGGTAAGGGTGGAGTGCAAGATGGGAGGATTGCGTGCAAGACGAATTGGCGGTGCGCAAGATGGACTGGTGGAGTGAAAAATGTAATAGAAACATCAAAGACAGATGGTTTTCATGTAATTTGGATGGTTTGTGCGCAATTTGGACCATATGGGCACAAAATTGGATGGAATGCGTGAAAGAGCGCCTGACTTAGCAGGGACTTTCATGCAAGATCAGACCCCTTGCACGCAATCAACTTTGGGAAAAATGAAATTCACAAGGATTTAAGGGCTTGTCTGAAGGCACCCCTGGAGAACCTAGTGCAGAACAACCAGTACCTAAAGGACAATGGTTTTTCACGTGGTCGCGGAAGATTGGGTTTTAGCGTAGTAGAGTGTCTCTTTCTCTTTGGTCACCATCCCCGAAGGGTGGGGTTACAGTTCTTTTTATTGTCAGAGTCCTCGAAGTGGCACGCAAGATCATGGTGTGCAAACCCCGTTCGACGTCACCTTGTGTGTGGAAACAAGGATGTTCAAATGAATGTTCGATGTCGCCTAGTGCATGGCTACGGGGCCAGGCATGCAAACCCCCATTCGACGACGCCTTGGGCGTAGAAATGGGGCCAGACTAGCTAGTCACAGAGGATGGCAGTTTGACTGCAGAAGGGATGGCCAGGCGCACAAACCACCAGTCACCATCACCTTGTGCGCGGAAATGGGGCTGGGCACACAAACCCCCATGGGACGTCCCCTTGGGCTTGGAAACGGGGTTGGTCATGCAAACAGACATTCAAAATTGCCTTGTGCGTAGAAACGGGGTCGGGCGCGCAAACAGACGTTTGATGTCGCCTTGTACGTGGAAACGATGTCGGGAGCACAAACCCCAGTTCGAGGACACCTTAGGCGTGGAAATGGGGTTGGAGAATCCATTCACAGGGGCAGAATTTTGGGCACCGAAGGGAAGGCCGGTTTGCAACATTTTGTGCACCGGAATTCCTCTTCTGTGTTCATTCTAAATCTTGTGTGTGCCCACCCCCCAGGCCCTGAGATTTCCTTTTTTTCATCCTAGATTCATTCAGTGCTATTTTATCCACCAATGTGGCCCTTATTTAGATTTTGGAATCAATAATGGTTTTATATATATAAGAGGAGACCAAAATGAAGGAATTTACATAGTCTAAAGAGGGGTCAAATCTCTTTAGCCTTTTAAGAAAACGAAAGTTCAATAATCAGTTAATTTTTTTTGTAATATAAATTGTGTTAACTTATCTTTTTATCTGATTTTTGTTGCATTAAGGTAGTCCAAATTAAATGTTAAACCACTTCTGCGGATAATCACATCTACACCTGCTGATGTGCCAAATCCTGAGGCATAATAGGTCTCTCAACTTTCCATTGTTGGTCCCAGTACAGAGGAACAACTGGTTTCTCAACATGTTGCTAATCTTCCCAGTGTTGAGGTACAATAGGGTTCTCAAACTATTACTAATAGTCCTAGTGTTGATGTTAATGTTCTGAAGGAACATAATGATGGTGCTAAAATAGAGGAAATTTTATCCCATAAAACCCTAGTGGCATAAAAAACAAGATCATCGTAGTTTGACAGTGTTAGCTAAAATCATCAAGGAAAAAACAAAAGGCATCAAATTTGAGGTGGGATGGAATAAGAAAGGCCAATATGATATCCCAAAAAAAGCCATGTTTTGTAGATACATAGTAATCTCCAATTGGAAATGTGTATCGATTGATGTACAGTTGTGGAACCATGTTGTGACCAGGCTTATGATACTAATGTGGGAAGATATTACGATAACATTATGATATCATTTATTTAATTTATTAAAATAAAATCAAATACCGAAACATTGATATACTATACATAATCCCTTAATGATTGAATTTATAGTAGATGCCTCACACATGGAATATGTATTAATTTTCCAGGAAGTATTCATAGAGGCATCCGCATAATTTTAATGAAATATCATCTTAATGATGCTGAAGGGAAAATCAAGCTACACCCGCATCCTCTTTATGCACACTTGATATCCATAGGATCGTGGGATGCATTTAGAAACTATCATGTGAAGAAGATGTTTTGGGTATATTGTGTCTGGTAATACGCTGTTGGACGTTTCTTATATTCAACACTTTGATTGACAGTTTTGTATTTATAAAATAAAAACTGAGTGATGAAAATAAGGAACGGGTAGAAAAACCATCATACCCCTACCGTAAAAGAATGATGGGGTATACTTCACATGAGAAAAAATGGTACATATTTTAAATCAATCATAATACTTTTATGTGACATAAAACAATATCAAAACCATGTTCCACTATTTATATAAAGATTGATGAATCGAAATCCAAAGACACTTCCATCCCAATCTATCTGCTATGGAATTAGGCTCATGTAAATAAATAGGGGATACTGATAGATGAAAACATACAAAAACTATGGGAAACATGTGTAAGTATGACAAAATATAATTTTTTATTTCTTTAAATCGCTATTACAAAACAAAAATTACTTATTTTCCAATATTTTCATTCAGACATAGTCATTGGATTCAACAAAACCCTCAAAATATGTAGACATTCTTTTATCAGCCATAAGTAGCCAAAATAGTATGGTTTTTTCAAGGTTATGAGTTTTGTGGTGACACACCGAACATATTTTCAGAAAGAAAAAAAAGAGGAGGATCAAACTGAGTAAATGAAAATAATGAGAGAAAAAAATTATATGTTTCAATATGAATTACAATACCATATAGATATGATAACATGTTTCATATGGGGAGGAAAATATAAGAAACTACTATGGAATAACCCGTTCAGGAAGATCTCGTCCCACCCCCACCAGTTTTCAAGTGAGTCATTCCCATAAAAAACCACACTTTGCTAAGGTGATCAATGTTATAATAATTTTTCCTATGAAATGAGAATTAGATATACATTGATAACTTTCATGTACTGATATTATATAGGGTAAAAATGATGTGTGATTTATATTTATCAACTCCCACCTACTGTCTTGTAGTCAGGGCAATGATTTTCAATATGTAGAACAACATGATGCACAACAAAACACTTCCAATAGGTCATGTCAGAGTATCTATTAACATTCCTCAGATTCCAAGTGTTGATCTACCTATTCCAGATGATGATGATGACATTTATATGGTCAAACAAGATATTGGAACATTCAGCGCCTGGAGGCCAATTCTTGTAAAAAACATTTAGACAATGAGGTATTAAATTTCAATTTATTTTTAAAGCTAAATCATTTTAATTTAATGAAAAAAGGTCTGAACCAATAAATTTTATTATAGAATGACAATGAGAAGGGGTAAAACGAAGGATCAGATCTAAATTATCTCAAGGATCAACCAACTGATCAAAAATATCTACTGAGAGAACTTTAACCCCGTCCATTCTATATCAACAATTAATATAATTGTAGGCTCATGTGGATATAGTTTTGATAGAAGAAAATACTCACATATTTGATTTGTAAAACAATATATATGGAGGGGAGGAATTTTATTACATTAGTACTGACAATGTAGATGAAATCCTCATGTATGAATGTCTAGGTGCCTCAGTTGTAAATGTAAACATGAGGTATATTTTCATGATTTGATTTATAAAAGCTGATATAGTTTGATAATTATGACTAAATACATTTAATATTTTTTTCAAGAGTATATATTTAAAACAATTTAAGGGATTTCCCAATGAACAAAAATTTGGACTCTTTAGTCCTAACATTACCTCTTCAAAAGAAGAAATAAATTCACTTAAAGTGGCTGATATAATATCATCCCTCTTCAAATTGTTTGAAAAATAAATTATGGATGAAATAATATTTTTAATACCAGGAATGAAGGGGTAAAACTCTAAAATTTAATCATATCAACTATATTTTCATTTCATTCATTAATAATTCTTTTTTTTTATTTTTTAGGCAGCACTAGATGCTCATTGCAGTCAATTTGGATACTACAAAGAGTAATTTTTTGGATTCCATGCATGGATATCCAACAAACCGACCTTACATGATAGAGTTTGTTATTTTTTATACACTAGATCCAAAATTTTATAACTAAACATCTATTTATATAATTTATATTATCTTGAACTGAGGATTATGTTATGATAGGGTGGTGCATCAATATCTTCTACTTTCGGGAATGAATCTAGGGCCTAAGGACAAGAACACCCAAAAGATCTAAAAATAGACAAGATTCATTGTATATATAATAATATTTCACTATCTAAACACATATCAAAACAAATTACATATTTTTCTCGAAGTTTATACATTGTCCAAAATAAACAAATGGAAAGGACTATGGTTATTTTGTTTGTATATTTATGAAATAGATTATATTTAATCCACAAAATAACATCTCTGAAGAGGTATCTTTGAAAACAATTACTAGCTAATTTAAAATATTTATTAAACCTTTTTGTATTAATAATTTTTTCAGCACTACCATGACTGCCGCTAAAACTCATATTTACAATTTGATATATATGTTTTTAGAAATGAATGGGTAGCATGCCTGATGGAAGATTGTAGAAAAATAGGATGAAGGTTAATTCCTAATAATTATTTTATCCTTATAGTATCATTGATATATTACATGTTTACACTTATTTAGCGTCTATTTTCCCTATTTCTTATGTTTTATATCCTTAGGTTATGAAGAATGGTTTTAGAAATGATTTTTCTTTTTTGTAATGAATAACATTATTAGATACTATGAGGAACTAATTATTTTTATTTCCTTGTTTCCAAAAGCACTAGACCAAAAACTTTATTGCATGCATCATTTATATTCTTTATTTTGGTCATTTATGTTGTTGTTTCTACTAATGTAATGTGTTGGAAGAATATTAGTTGTGCAACACTCACAATGTGACTAGTAGGAATTGACCACAAAAGAATTCCAATTTATTGATTCATTAGGTAAATGATACTTATGTCATTTGTGACCTATAAGAATCATCCATAGTTCAATTCAATTCAAAATGCGTCTTTTATGTCCCAATGTGTCTATTTTTAATTAAATTTGACATTAATGTTAGAAAAAAACACAAGTGACACACTGAAAATTGAGAAAATACATTCAGATTGTTTTTATACTTTAGGAAAACGATCCATGAGTAATTTTGGACAAGTAAATAGCATCCCCAACTCAATTTGAGGCACAATGTGATAGGAATGTCAAAAAGTGTTTGTTAACAGTTTAAAATTGACATTTTAGTTAAAAATGTGTCACTCATTAAAAACCATAAAAAACTACTTCAGTTGTTTTCATAATATTGGATAATGATTCATAAGATCATTGTGACGTGTATAAATTAGTCTCATATCAATCCAATGTACGATATGACCGATATGATTCAAAATATGTGTTTCCAGTTTGAAATTTCATTTTAGAATAAAAAACAATAGACATACTACAAACTAAAAAAACACATTTATATGGTTTTTATACTTTAAGAGAACTATCCCAAATACATTTGTGACATGTAGGAATCAAAAAAATCTCAATTCAATGCACAATGCGACTGGTATGACTCTAAGTGTTTCCTTTTATTTAAAATTGACATTTATTTTAGAAAAAAACACAAGTGACATACTGAATACTGAGAAAACGTATTTGAATTGTTTTGATACATTATAAAAATTTTCCATGAGTGATTTGTGACATGTAAAAAACAAATGTACTTCAATCTGATATATAGTGTGATAGGTATTTCTAAAAGTTTTTGTTATCAGTTTAAAATTGAAAATTTAGCTCAAAATTTGTCACACACTGAAAAGAAAGAAAACCCACTCTAATTTTCTTCATAATTTATGATAATGATTCATATGTTCTTTCTGACGTGTATGAAGTATTCTTATATAAAACCAGTGCATGATGCGACCGGTACGACTCAAAATGTGTTTTTTCCAGTTCGAAATGATATTTTAGTAAAGAAAACAAAAAATATTCTAAAATATGATAAAACGCATTCACATTGTTTTGATACTTTAGTGAATTCATTCATAATTCATTTGTGAAATTTTGGAATCCATCTCACCACAATTTAACGCATAATACGACTGGTATGACTCAAAGTGTCTTTTTTTTTATTTAAAATTGACATTAATATTAGAAATAAAAAGACAAGTGACGTACTAAAAACCCGAGAAAACACATTTGGATTGTTTTTATACTTTATTAAAATTATAAATGTGTCATTTGTGACATGTATGAATCAACCGAACCTCAATCTGAGGCATAGTGTGACCGGTATAGCTAAAATTATCTGTCATCAGTTTAAAATTTAAATTTTAGCTCAAAACCTGTCACTAACTGAAAACCAAGATAACCTAATTTATTTGTCTTCAAAATAACGGATAACAATTCATAATTTCTTTTTCACATGTATGATATAGTATCATATCAAACCAATGGACGATGTGACTGGTATGATCCAAATGCGTGTTTCTAGTTTGAAATGACATTTTAGTAAAAAAACACAACTGACAAACTAAAAACTCAGAAAACAAATTTTATTTCTTTTAATACTTTATGAAAATGATTGATAGGTCATTTGTGATATATATGAATCAACTACACCTCAATTCAATTCACAATGTGACTTTTATGACACAAAGTGTCTCTTTATATTTAAAATTGACCTTAATTTTAGAAAAAAAACACAAGTGACATTCTACAAACCAAGAAAACACGTTAAGTTTTTTATACATCTAGAAAATGATCCATAAGTCATTTGTGATGTGTAGGAATAAAGAAAACCTCAATTCGATGCACGGTATGACTGGTAAGGCTAAAAGTGTCTGTTATTAGTTTAAAATTGACATTTTATATCAAAATATGTCACTCATTGAAAACTAATAAAACCCACTCCAACTGTCTTCATTATTTTGTATAATGATTCATAAGTTCGTTTTGATGTGTATGAAGTAGTT
Organism: Viscum album; assembly: GCA_963277665.1. Taxonomy (NCBI): domain Eukaryota; kingdom Viridiplantae; phylum Streptophyta; class Magnoliopsida; order Santalales; family Viscaceae; genus Viscum; species Viscum album. Next base: position 414,221,656 of record OY728130.1, read on the forward strand.
TTATATTAAACTAATGCACAATGCGATCGGTATGTCTCAAAATGCGTGTTCTCAGTTTGAAATGACATTTTATTAAAAAAAGACAACTACCATACTAAAAACTGAGAAAAAACATTCAAATTATTTTAGTACATTAGGAAAATGATCAATAACTAATTTATGACATGCAGGAATCCATCACTCCTCAATTAAAAACACGATGTGATTGTTATAACTCCATGTGTCTCTTTTTATTTAAAATTGACATTAATTTTAGAAAAAAATAGACGTGAAATACTGAAAACCGAGAAAATAGATTTTGATTATTTTGATAGTTTAGCACAATGATCCATCATTCATTTGTGATGTGAAGGAATCAACCACACCTCAATCTAACGAAATATGTGGCCTATATAAATCCAAATGTGCCATTTTAATTTGATATTAATTTCAGTAAAAAACAAGTGACATACTCAAAACTGAGCAAACCCATTTGGATTGTTTTAATATTTAAAAAATGATATATGAATCATTTCTGATGTGTAAGAGTCAACCCCACATCAATAAGATGTACGGTGTGACCGGTATAACTCGAAATGTGTCTTTTTTAATAAAAAATTTCATTTTAATAATGTATTATTTCATGTTGATGTTTAATTTATTTAATTATTACATTACTAAACTAATATTTTTTTTATTATATAGGTGGAATTTTTTTCTTGTGTTCAGATGATTTGTTTGATAACTAATACAGTGGAAGTCTATTTTTGAGAGGGGATCACAGATTCCAACGGATGAAACATTAATGTTTTTAAATATTTTTTGGGTAATTCTTATTATAACCCTAAAAACATTGTTGAAATGTATATAGAAGTGTGTGTTTTTTGTATCCAAGATGTATTATAAATGTATATATCTTTGTTTTTGAAACTCTTATGTGTGTTGTTAATTTCTTTGGTTCATTGTTTGTGTGCAGGTGTTGTTTTGTGAAGGTGTGCTGGTGATGGGTGTGCTGTAAAATAAATAGCACATCATAGGCAACTAGGACTTTATCAGTGCAATTTTTATCTCTGATAAAGACCCATTTTATTAGTGTTAATTAAATGATGATAAATTGGGTGTTTATCAATGCTCAGAATAGCACTGATAAACATTTCCATTTATTCATGCTAAAAAAGAACAGATAAAGGGGATCTTTAACAGTGATTTTTTTAGCATAGATAAAGATCCCCCTTTATGAGTTCTTTTTTAGTGATGTTAAACAAACCCCCTTTATTCGTTGCAATTAACTGTTCTTTTCAAGAGCTGTTAAAAGCAGTTTCTAGTTCTTTTAAAATCATTTTTTGTAGTAGTGTAACCTCAATTCCCGGATATCCCCACCGGACCTTAGAAATGGAGTGGGAAAATATATAGTGACCTTCACTGTGCTAAATCCACCGCTTGTGCCTTATCTAGCGCTGAGGCCTACACCAAATTGTATTAGGCCTTCTTGACATCAACAGAAACCTCCAAATCCATAGGATGGGTAGAGAGGACCTAGGAAAAACCAATTCAATGAATGGAGAAATAAACTTTACTCATTCTGAGATAAATGGGTCTGTGGATAGTTTTTATCCACCATGAATTACAACTTGCTTTTTCAACTAAATCCAAATAGGGAAGGTTAAGTAAGTCTCATTGATTGGCCAAATTATTGTCCCCTCCACCATATACTGGTAAAAACCATCCAAGAGTGATTCCCCTTTAATGAAATATTGAAAAAAATGAAAGATTCTTTCCACATAAATCTGGGTCCACCGTTAACCCATATGGCATATGTTTCCCCCATTTACCCAGAATAAGGAGATGAGTAAAAATAGTGGTTGAAAAAATGGACCATAAGTTTGAGAGTTGGAAGACTCAGATTATAGTCAACTGTTATCATGTAATACTCCAAGAATAGTTAAAGCAACAAACTATGCCCCAAAAAACTCCTAATGTAGTGGAGTCGACATCCTTGTCACCACAATCCTCTAAGAGTAGACTATCTAAGAAGTAGTTTTACCAGAAAGGCAGAGAGAATGTCTACAAAGATAGGCCCATAACAAAAACAAATTTATATTTGACTCTCAAGTTTTATGCACTAAAATATTAAATAATCGGCACCACCCCACCGAACGTCACCACCATAAGTAGTTAATCAGCTAGAATCATAATCAGATGAGGAACTGATCTTCAGCTCCATTAAGTTCACTCACTTAGTAGATCCATTCTCCAGTGATGAGTATAGATATGAACCCGAGTTCACTGCACTAATTCGCGAAACTGGAGGAAGAGGTCATAGGATCCAAGGATATAAGGGAAGAGATTACTATTTCTAAAACCAAATTTCTAGCCACACCCCGTCTCAAACTGTTAATGTTTCAGAAACTAAAGAGATATCCCTTTAGTGGGCCCATCAAGAGTAGGAAAATTCCCTTTGCCTTACCTGAAGCTACATTATCCCAATCATCATATAATATCTATTGGTAGAGGGAAAAATCTCTAATCACCCATGGCATGCTGGTAGACCTATTTGGATACCTCGAATAGGCATTGAAGCACTATTATCTCTAGACCCAAGGGCTGACCCATCCTCATCCAATTCTCAAGCCCCTAATGAGCTTATTAAATAGAATCCCCAAGATAGAATGTGATATCCTTTAGAAAATAAGTGTGATATTTTGAAACAATTTTCATCAGTAACATCCAAGCTATGAGTCTTGGATACCCTTGTTGAGTCAATAAGGTTTCCTTATGACTTTTTCATTCCTTAATGTTTGGGTAGATTGCTGAGTCAATAAGGTTTCCTTATGAATTTACCATTCCTTCTTGTTTTGAAAATCAAAAACACATTATCTTAAGGAATATTTCCTTCCCCAAGAAAATTTATCCTTACCATGATTTTCCTTCATCATTTTGTATCTAAATATAAAATTTGGTTTCATATCCAAATCCTCGGAATCGTATATATACTTATATATAAAGAATTATCTTTTCAGGATCCGAATTCAGGTTCCGAACTTTCTGAGTTCTGACTCTGAGTTCTCTGAATTCAGACTCCGAAATCTTCTGAGTTCTGACTCTGAGTGCTCTAAAATCATACTCTGAACTTTTTAAGTTTAGAATTAGGACTCTAATAAATACAGACTCTGAACATTCTATGTTTAGACTTTGAACTCTTATGAATTCAAACTCCAAACATTGTAAGTTCATAATCTGAACTCTTATTAATTCAGACTCCAAACTTTGTAAGTTCAGACTCCAAACTCTTATTTATTCAGACTCCAAATTATACTAAATTCAGACTCCTAATTTCCTTGAAATTCAGACTCTCAATTCTATAGAATTCAAACTCTGAATTCTTCTAATAAAGAAAATCCAAATATAAATGTATTATACACTCCAAATAGTTTTTGGTTAGACACAGAACTTTCCTTTTTTTCTTACACTCTGAAAAATGAATTTTCTTAAGAAACCATATTTTTTTTACTCATGTTTTGGTTATAAAATGATGTCGTGTATTCAGTTTCTATCTAAATGTTGTTTGAGTTACATGTGTTTAGGTCCCTCTGAAATTCATGGAAAAATATGACCATTGGAGGAGGGAGCCGACTGTTGAAACCGTGCCTAAAAATAGGAGCTCATTTGAACGATCTCAGAACTTTTGGAAGACCAACTTTTGGAAAAACTTACTTACATGTTGTTGAAGTGATTTCTAGAGAGAGAGGCTCTTATAAACTCTCAGGAATCATGCATAAGGTTTGAATGTCTTTTTCACACTTTCCTTCATATAGAATTTCTGTGTGTAAGGGTGTGATTTCCTTAAAATCAGAGACTTCAGGTTGTGAAGTCAGAGGTGCTGATTTCCTTACAAATCGAGGGCTTGTGAGGATAGCAAGATAAATAAAGATCTACGTATTGAGGGATTACCTGGGTTTGGGTAAGATAGACTTTCTTGAAAGTATAAATCAAGGTACCTTTATCCAAGGTTGTTGGATACCCTTCTCTTTGGGTTAAAAGATTTACTACCTGTTACTTATAGTATTTTAATTGTGTTTTCTGCTGTAATTTTTGTTGTTGAGGAATGTATAATTATCTTATACTTTCTTAGACTTGTACTCTAATTAAATAGGATTTTATATTCTTTAAGGTAGAATCTTATTTGTCGTAAACTTTTTTTAAGATTCATTTCCGGAATCACTTTTTCAGAATCAAGAAAATTAATAGAACATAGAGGTGTTGTGAATTTTGTTTATACAAAATTTCCTTATTGAATTTTTAAGGTATAAAATTCACCCCCTTCATGTATATTGAGTATCTATACTATAGTTTGATACTAAAATCAGTATCATATCTAACTTACAATTGATCCAACAATTGGTACCAAAGGGTTGGTTAAATCTGAATTGATCTCACGATTAGATTTAGAAGAGAACTCTTTTTTCTGGAATCAAATTTTTGGACTCATAAATTTCAAACACATATTTTTCTTAAAGATACTCTAGTTCTATTATCCTTGATTAGGATTTTTTTTTCCTGTTTACAAAATTTTATTACTAACAAGTTTGTGTGGAAGGATTTTCCTTAAGATGGCAGGTTTAAATGTTGGTTCTATCGACAATCTAAATCCTACCAGACCTCCTATTTTTGATGGAAATGATTATGAGTACTGGAGAGATAGGATGAATATTTTCGTTATTAACAATGGAGTTGATAACTACCTAATGCTGACAGGAGACTATAAGATTCTTGATAAGGAATTGAGAACTTTTACTAATCAAGAGAAATCAGAATATCAAGAAAATTTCAGAGTCAGAAATACATTTCTATGTTCTATTACTAGGAACATATATAGTAAAATATATTCATGTGAAGCAGAAAACATTATCTAGAGGAAACTTGAAGTTACAAATTTTGGTACTTATAAAGTTATAGAGACAACAAGATCTATGTTGAGAGCTGAATACCATGGATTTAAATTTCCTTATGTAGAACCTATAATCAAAGTTCAGCAAAGGTTCATGACTATTGTGAATAGCTTATAGTCTATGGGAGAAAAAAGTTTAGATGATGAATCCCTTGTATATAAGACCATACAAATCATGCCAAATTAGTGGGAGTCCAAGAGGAAATCAATTTATGAGAACATGAATGTCACCCAGATTTCCTTAGATGAGCTATTTGGAACTCTTCTTCATCATGAATCTAGAATGAAGAGAGATTTTGATAATGTAAAAAAGAATAATGGGAATGGAAGAGTTTCTTTTACAACTACTTCAAAACATATGAAATCCAAGACTCTAGAAAGAGTGACTAGATCAAAGTCAATGAAAGTCACTATTCAGTCATAATCTAGTGATACTGAAAAGTCTAAGAATGAATTAACTAATATTGATCGGAGAATGAACAAGATAGTTGTTTAGAAGAACTACCAAAATATGTTCAAGAAGAGAGACTACAATGATAACAAATATGGGGATGTTACTTGTTATGAATGTAGAAAAACATGTCATATTAGACCTGATTTCCCTCTATTGAAAGAGAAAAAAAATAATGAAATAAATTCAGATGGAAACAAGTAGAAGTTATATATTTAGAAGCACAAGAAAAGTATTAAATCAAATGAGACTTGGAGTGCTAGCTGTGGAGACTCTTCAAGAAGTGAATCTTCTGAATATGAATCATCAGCACAGAAAAATATTTGATTCATTGCTACCACTTCTTTCCCAAATACATTTCTTATTTCAAAGGTATGCTCTACTGAGGCTTTAACAAATTTTTCTCTTGATAAGATTTACTATTTTGAAGATATTACTTCTAATTAAGATACTTCATCTTTAGATAATGAATAAATACCTTCATATGAATAATTATCTAAATTCTCCATGTTGTTAGTAGCAAGAAATTGTAAAATTACTAAGAAACTAGACACGGAAAATACTAGGGAAGAAGTTCTTACAAAAGAAATTTCAGACCTCTCTATAGATCTTAAAGATATTGATGAGCTTCTAGGATAACTTTCCAAATACCTTAAGGAAGTAAATTCTGAAAAGGAAAAACTTTCTAAAGATCTTAAGAATTCTATTTTAAAACTATATGTTTTTTGAGGAAAAATCTAACTCTAATGAAATAATTCCTAAGGATAGGAATTTATTCATAAGACTAAAATCTGAAATATATTCTCTTAAGTAACTTCTTGCAAAATTTACTTCTTGTAAAGAAATATTTGACAAGATGTATTCTCAAATCAAACCTTGAGGAAATAATACTAGGGTAGGATATACTCACCAAAAACCTGTTTTAAAAAACAACTATTTTAGTCCATCCAGAGCCCCTTTTTGTACTAAATGTCAAATTGCTAGGCATTGGAAGAAAAATTGTTCTTTGAATAATGTTCAATATCTTGGTTTTCATAAAGCTTATTTTTCTAAAAAAATGTGGATACCCAAAATTTTATTGTCTAACAGTTCAAAATCCTAGAAAGTTTGGATTCTGAAAGTGTAACATTCTTATTTTCAAGAAAATAAAGAAAGTACCAACATCAATACTTAGTACATGGATAGTAGATGTTCCCAGAATATGTCTGGTAAATAAAACATCTTTGAAAAGATTATCAAGACGGAAGAAGGAAATGTAACTTTGGAGGATAATTCTAAGGGAGAAATTTTTGGTATAGGTAACATCGTTCTTCTTGAAAAACCATTATTTTAAAATGTTTTATTTATTAAGGGTCTTAATCCCAACCTCATTAGCATAAGTAAATTATGGGATGAATGTTACCTTGTGAATTTTAGGAATGACAAGTTCTTAGTACACAATTCCAAGGAAGAGTTTGTTCTTTCTTCCAATAGGAAAGAAAATGTTTACACACTAAACTTAAAAGACCATAGAAGCCAAGACCTACCTTTCCTTAGTGCAATGGAAGCTCATTTTTGGTTATGGTATAGAAGGTTAGGACATTGTAATCTTAGGAACCTATGAAAACATTCTATGAAAAGACTAGTTAAGGATCTACAGAAGCTTATATTTGATTCTTCAAGAGATTGTGATCCTTATCAATATAGAAAGAAATATAAATCTTGTATTAAATTAGTCGATGAAGTCTCAACCACTGATGAATTATAGTTAGTGCATATAAATCTTTTTGGACGAACACAGACTGGATTATTAGAGGCAAATATTCTTTATTTGTCTTAGTTAATGATTACACTAGATTTACGTGGGTATATTTTCTAGCAAAGAAATCTGAAGATTTTTCTTATTTCTAAAGTTTTAGATGCCAAGTTAAAAATGAGAAAAACCTTCCTTTTATAACTATTCATAGAGATCATGGAGTATAATTTCAAAATTTTCATTTTGAAACATTTTGTAATAGAAAAGGAATTACTCATAACTTCTCATCACCTATAACACCACAAAAAAATGGTGTTGTTGAAAGAAGAAATAGAATTCTTCAAGAGATAACAAGAACCATGTTGAGTGAATATTCTATAGCTGAGCATTTTTGGGCTGAATCTGTATGCACTTATTGTTATACTATAAATTGTTTTCGATTGGAACTTTTCATAATAAAACTATTTACGAGTTATGTAATGGTAGAAAACATAGACTTTCTTACTTCAATGTTTTTGGTTTCAAGGTATTCATTTTGAATACTAAAGATAACTTACACAAATTTGTACCAAAATCTGATGAAGGAATTTTATTAGGCTACTCCACAACTTCTGAGGCTTATAGATTATTCAATAAAAACACTTGTACTGTTGAAGTGAAAGTACATGTCAAATTTGATGAAACTGATCCCTTTGTTTTTAAACAACCCCAACCAACATCTTCGGATGTGTTTTCAAAAACTGATTATCAACCTTTTTTAGAAGAACCTTCTGATAAGGAAAATGTCCAAAAATATGTTTCTGAAGCATTTACCCCAGATGATTTCCTACCTTATGTTGATGAACAAGTTTTACAAAACCCAAATTAGTTGTGTCTTAAGAATCATCCCAGTGATAGTATCATTGGTGATGTAAATCAACCTGTAAGGACCAGAAGTTCCTTAAGGAATAAAATATAATATCTAGAATTCCTTTCCCAATTAGAACTGAAAAGAACTGATGAAGCTTTAGGTGATGATGATTTGATAAATAATATGCATGATGAGCTAAATGAATTTGAAAGAAACAAAGTTTGGACCTTGGTTGAAAGACCAAAGGAATCTTTTATTATTGGAGTAAAATGGGTCTTTAGAAATAGGTGTGATGAAAATGGAATCATAGTAATAAATAAAGATAGATTGGTTTCTTAAGGCTATAATCAACATGATTGAATAGAATTTGATGAAACCTATACTCCAGTAGCTATACTTGAATCTATTTTTATTCTACTTGCCTTTGCAGCATTCTTCAATTTAAAACCTTTTCAAATTGATGTGAAATGTGCTTTCCTTAATGGTTTTGTACATGAGGAAGTTTTTGTTGAACAACCTCCTAGTTTTGAAGATACAAAGCATCCTGAACATGTTTATAAACTTAAAAATGCTTTTATGGACTTAAGAAAGTCCCTCGGGCTTGGTATGATAGACGTACAGTATTTTTGCTTCAATATAATTACGTTAAGGGAAATACTAATCCAACCCTTTTTATAATGAAAGATAAGAAAAATGTTTTGATTGTTCAAATTTATCTTGATGACATTATATTTGGTTCAACTCAGCAATATTTAACTGATTCCTTTGTGGATCTAATGAAATTTGAGTTTGAAATGAGTATGATGGGTGAGTTGACATTTTTCCTTGGTTTTCAAATTTCTCAAAAACCAGAAGAAATCTATATATCCCAATATAAGTATATTAAATATCTTCTTAAAAAGTATGGATATGAAAACACTAAGAGTACTAGTACTCCCATTGGATCCTCAAATACACTTGATCTTGATGAATCTAGGAAACCAGTAGATCAAACATCTTTTAGAGGTATGATAGGAAGTTTACTTTACTTGACAGCTAATCGTCCAGAAATAATGTTTTTTGTATGCTTATATGCAAGATATCAATCCAATCCTAAGGAATCTTATTTAAAGGTAGTGAAAATAATTTTTTGCTACTTAAAGGGAACCATGGATTTAGGACTCTTTTATACATCTGGATATGATTTTATTTTAAAGAGTATTTTGGGTGTTTAATTTTGTGGATATAGAATGGATAGAAAGAGTACATCCAGAACATGTCATTTATTAGGAGATTTATTAGTTTCTTAGTCATGTAAAAAGAAACACTCAGTATAACTTTCCACTATTGAAGATGAATATGTTGAAGCTAGAAGTTGATGTTCTCAAGTGTTATGGATGAAACACACACTCACAGACTATGGTATGAGTTTTACCAAAACACATATTTTGTGTGATAATACTAGTGTCATTGCCTTAACTAAAAACCATGTTCATCACTCTTGTGAAAAAAACATAGATATTAGGCATCACTTTCTTAGAGATCACACACAAAAAGGGGATATTGTTCTTCAATTTATCGGAACACAAGATCAACATGATGATATTTTCAGAAAATCTTTACCCTCCGATAGATTTGAATACATTAAACAGAAGTTAGTAATGATAACCATAATATAATCCTCCTTGTTAACATTCTGTTGAAACCAATCTCCTTACAGTAATAAACTCCTTTTCATAGGGGGTACATTTTCTTGTTAGTTTTTTTCAAATCTTTCGTAATGGAAATTTTCAAAGTCAAATTTCTCAAAATTTTCATAATGAAGTTTTTTGTACTAAAAAATTTCATAATGAAGATATCCGTACTCAAAATTTTCATAATGAAGATCTTCTTCACAAAATTTTCTTAATGAAGATTTTTGTACTCAAAATTATCGTAATGAATATTTTCGTACTCAAAATTTTTGTAATGAAGAATTTCATAGTCAAAATTTTTGTAATGAAGATTTTCATACTCAAAATTTTCATAATGAATATTTTCTTACTAAAAAAAATCATAATTGAGTTTTTTGTTTTCAAATTCTTTTTTCGTAATCAATATTTTTCAGAATCTAAAGTTCTCCAAGAAGAATTTTCCTCAATACAAATAATCTTTCTAGTAATCTGAAGGGTTTGTTTGCTTTCCAGAGTTTTCGTAATCAACCTTTATTTGCTGGTAGTTTCTTTTATTTTTATTTTTTTTCAGCTTCTCTTTTCCTTAAATATGAATGTTTTTACTAAAAAAACCGCAAAGGATCGGATTCAATATTTCCTTGCGGCTATCATATCAACCGTCAGATCTGATCAAAAGGATTTTCAGCCATTGGATTGAGTTTGGAAGATGAATCGTCACTTATAACACCTATAAAAAGGATCCCCCAATGGTTTTCCCACATCAACCTCAAAGCTCTCATGTGATGAAGCTTTTCCTCTCTACTTAATCTCGTTCTGAACTTCTTTGAGTTTTCTCAAATCCAAATGTCTGTAGAAGAATCCTCTCAGAATGATATGTCAACTGTCAAGACAAATCCGGAGTGGCAGGTATATAAAGTAATGTTGGTGCATCCAAACTTCTTCAACAAGTATGATTCGATCATCTCGAAAAACAACAATCTCAATGGATGGGATATCATTTCCATATCAAAGCTAGGTGCTCAAGATTTTGTGTGTCCAGATTTGATTGTTGAGTTTTATAAATCAGTAATTTTCCTCAAGGAATAATGCAGAGAGATGTTTTTCATCCAGAGCTATGAAAAGTCCTATTCTCTTTTATATACTAAGACTGCTATTTTTATTAGAATTCTATACAAAGGGGAAGCTGAATTCTGTTCCCATAAGTTGCTAGATGTCAAAAAAAGTTTTATTAAGGAGAAGGCTATGGCATGTCCTAGAATTTCTGAGGTAAAGACTACGAATATTGCTCATCTGTGTAAAAAATATCGGATTATTTAATTATGGGTTCATGGTTTTAGAATTTTGAGAAAAGGTGACAAGGACACCTTAAATAATATTGATATTTATATTTTGGATCTTCTAGTAAACCTGGGGAAGATCAATCTGGTTAAGAATATTCTCATTACGATTGAGAATATTAATAATGGAAACTTGAATGCTCAGATAATCATGTATCCAGCCATTATTTCCAATTTAATTATTTGGTGCTTAGAATCCTGTACAATTCCATGCAGTTTGAAGCCAAAGAATTGAAAAGGCATACTAGTCAGTGATGATACATTGAAGATGATGAACATTGGTTTTTCTAAAGAGTCAAGATAATTTTTTGACTTAACATAGGAAGAAGCTGATGTTGTTCCGACGAAACAAGAAGTGGTTGAACCGTCCAAAAAGGCAGGAAAGAAGAAGAAGTTGAAGGAAGTAGAAGAGGAAGGAAAAACCCCAAAAGCTAAGGAATCCCAATCCTCACCTACAAAACCTAAGAATAGAAAATCTTATCTAGATGATATAGTTTCTAAGTGGAGAGAAGACAAATAAAACCAGAAAGCAGGGGACCCAAGTTTTGGTTTGGATCCTGCTGAAGAAAAATCCTTACAATAGAAGAAAACTAAGGAGCTTGAAAAAAAATCTAAAGAAAAAAAGTTAAAGGAAAAAATGACTAAAGCTAAGATAGTGAAATCCATTCTGAGGGATACTAAGAAAGCATCAGAGATCATTTCAATACTGGAATCTTTCTTGGTAGAAGCTTTACCTGAAACTCCAGGTAAGAAATTTATCACTCCGGAAAAAGTCCAAGAAAATCTTTTTGTATAAAAATAAGTAGAAAATGTAATGGAAGAATAAGAAGAAGAAGAAGACAGTGGTGATACCAATGATTTTATTAAGCAAGTGTAAGAATTTCATGAGAAGGAAAGTCCATCTGAGAAGTTTTCAATCCGAACCTCTCAAGACGATTCTTCAAAGTTGGATACATGTGGGAATGATGAGAAAGGAGAATATGCCAAGGATGAAGATGAAGTGAATAAAAAATATGAGACAGAAAGTTATAATCATGACTTCATTCACCCAGAGGATGCTGAGGCAAGAGCTGAGAAATAATAGATGGATGAAGATAAAATTGTTTAGTTGTCTGACGGTGAACATAAATCTCTAGATGAGGATGATATTCCTAAAACCAATAAGGGTAAACAGCTAGTTGTTGATACACCTACTAAAGTTGTTGTAAATAAGAAAGAATTTGGTGGATCTTCAAAGAGGAAACTTGCAGATCTAGAGAAAGAACCCTCACCTAACAAGGTTTCATATTTGGAATCATTATCCCTTGGACATGATTTCATTGTTCAATCGTTGAAGAAGCTTGTTTGGACCATTCCAATTTTTCCAAGAATTAATTTGAGATGTCATATGCTTCAACACACCTTGAACAAAAAATTGGATTTACTATCTATGGTGATGGATAAGTGTGTAAATCTGGAGGCTGATTTCATGAATTTTTTAATTAACTTTGATGCCCACAAAAGGTCTTGTATGAAAATGGTTGGATGGTCAAAAAAGACAGTTGAAGACATGAGAGAACTTGATGAGTTCCAAGATGGTGTCATGGAGGATTTTTGACATTGTAGATGGTAAGATCAAGGATCTCACAACCAGTTTTGAAAAAAAGATGACTATGGAACACAATTCTCAGATTCAAGAGGTAAAATATCTGAATGGAAAACTGTATTCAGTGGATCAAAGATGGAAGAGAGAAAGGGATATTCGGATTGGGATTGATGAAAATCTTGTCAATCATGAAGAAGTCCTAAAGGCTCTGGAAGAGGCTCTTAAGGCTTAGGAAGGTAGAATCAAATATTTAGAGAAGAAATCTGAGGATCAAGATTAGATTCTGAAATGAGCAGAGGAAGATCATAAGGAGCTCAAAAGGATGATGGTGATAGTGAAGAAGCTAATGCCCAAGAAAAATGAAGGATGTTCTTGTTTAAATCTAATCTTTTGTTGTATCTTACTTGTTTTAAAAAATTTCTTATTCTAATGAAATGGTTTATTACTTGTCTTTTGGTTATTTAGTATTGATATTTCAGGTACCATATTATTTTTTTCCATTCCCTGTATTTCTTATTGAAAATAACAAAAGGGTAGAAAGGAAAAAATAATTCAAAGTAAAGAAGAAGTTTCCCTAAGTAAGGGGGAGTGTTTATATAAGGGGGAGTTTTTATTAGAAAGATTTTTGTATTCAAGACAATGAAAAATCTCATTCCGATAATCTAGAATATGATCCTAAGTGTTACAAAGAATAAGGTGTAGTTAGTCATATTCATCATTTTCCATCTGATAAAGGGAGATAAGTTTAATTTCAAAATCTAGAAAAATATTTTCTATGTCCATATATTCTTTTTCATAAGGATGTTTTTGATTTCAAAAAAGGGGTAGATTGTTGAGTCAATAAGGTTTCCTTATGACTTTTCCGTTCTTTCATGTGTGGGGAGATTGTTGAGTCAATAAGTTTTCCTTATAATTTTACCATTCTTTCTTGTTTTAAAAATCACAAACACCTTATAATAAGAAAAATTTCCTTCCCCAATAAAATTTATGCTTACAATGTTTTTCAGTGATCATTTTTTCTCAAAATAAAAAATTTGGTTTCATATTCAAATCCTTCGAATAATATATATATATACATAGATATAAAAAATCTGTTTTTAGGATCTGAATTCAGGTTCCAAACTTTCGGATATCTAACTCCGAGTTATCTGAATTCAGACTCCAAACTCTTCTGAGTTCTAACTTCAAGTCCTCTGAATTTACACTCTAAAATTTGTAAGTTTAGACTACAAACTTTTATGAATTCAAATTCCAAAATTTCTAAGTTCAGACTACGAACTCTTATTAATTTAGACTCTGAACTTTGTATGTTTTGACTTTGAACTCTTATGAATTCAGACTCTGAACATTGTAAGTTCAGACTCTGAACTCTTATGAATTTATACTCTGAACCTTGTATGTTCAGACTCCAAACTCTTATGAATTCAGACTCTCAATTCTACTAAATTCAGAGTCTGAATTTCCTTGAAATTCAGACTTTGAATTCAATATAATTCTAACTAAAAATTGTTCTGATAAACGGAATCCAAATATACATGTATTATTGAATCTGAATAGTTTTTGGTTATACTCTGACCATTCATTTTTTCTTACACTCCTTAAAAATGAATTTTCTTAAGTAACCATATTTTGTTTTACTCTTTTTTGGTTATAAAATGATTTCATGCATTCAGTTACTAACTAACTGGTGTTTGAGTGACATGTGTACAGGTCCCTCTAAAATTCAAGGAAAAATATAATTGTTAGAGGAGGAAGCCGACCATTGAAGTCGTGCCTATAAATATAATCGTATTTTAACGAGCTCAGAAGTTTTGGAAGAAAAACTTTTGGAAGAACTCACTTACATGCTGCTGAAGTGATTTCTAGAGAGAGAGTCTCTTATAAACTCTCAGGCTTCGTGCAGAAAGTTTGAATAGCTTGTTCAAACATTGCTTCATGAAGAATTGCTTTGTGCAGAGTTGTGATTTCCTTAAAATCAGAAACTTCGGGTTGTGAAGTCAGTGGTGCCAATTTCCTTAAAAATCAAGGGCTTCCGTGGATAGCAAGCCAGATACAGATCTTTAGATAGAGGGCTTACCTGGGTTTGGGTAAGACAGACTTTCTTGAAAGTATTAATCTAGGTACCTTTATCAAATGTAGTTGGATACCATTCTCAATGGGTTAAAAGATTTACTACTTGTTATTTGTAGTGTTTTAATTGTGTTTTCCAATGTAATTTTGGTTATTGAGGAAAGTATAACTATCTTACACTTCCTTAGACATGTACTCTAATTAAATAGGATTCAATAAACTTTAAGGTATAATTTTAGTTGTCATAAACTTTTGTTAAGTTTCATTTCCAAAATCACTTTTCTGGATTAAAGAAAATTAGTAGAACATAGAGGTGTTGTGAATTTTTTTTATACAATATTTCCCTAAGGAATTTTTATGGTATACAATTCACCCCCCCCCCCCCCTCTTGTATATTGAGTATCTACACCATAGTTTTATACAACAATCAGTATCATATCTATCTTAAAATCGATCCAACAACCTAAATTTTATAAAAAGATCTTAGGGAAACACATATATAAGTTTTTCTAATCCCATGGAGTTCGAATCTGAAGTGACCACCATTGAATTCTATCAGATAGAGTCCTATTTGGAAGAATTATACACTATTATATCCTTAACAGATCATGAGGAAGACACCAATATATAGGGACACAGTAGACCCTTTTATGTGTCCTAAAAGAAAAATGGTATAGACATCCAAAAAGTCTTCATTAAAAACTATCTTTGGAGTTAATATCCTCTCATTGAGGAGACTTCATCGGCTATGTAGAAATGAAGATAATCTTATACCATCCTCCAAAACCCTACTCGGTTAGAAAAAAAATTAGTTGAATCTATTAGGCCATATCAAGCTCAAAACTCAATTTGGTGACCTCATAACTACTTTATAATTTATTATAGTTCAGCAAAATACAACCTTCAACTTCCTAATAGAAAGGTCTTTATTTCAATAGCACAATTTGATTCCCTCATCATAAAATCTGTGCATAAAATATTGAATTAATGTATAGAGTGTCACATTTTACATCGATAATACCCCATTCAAATCTTATGGGTCGCGCTATATCAATGCAGGATTCTATGAGAAAAAAAAGAAGTGGTCCTCAGTCGATGGTATTTATTGGTTCAATGCCCCAATTGGTTTGGAAGTAGTCCCTAATGACTTCTTTAAGTAGTTTGGTCAATACTATTTTCTACCAATCAATCATTTTGAGTGTAGGATTTTCTATTTGGACAATAATTTAGTAGTAAAAATTATTTTAGTTATAGACAACGAGCCCAACAGTGTTGAAAAATCCACTGGGCATCAAGATAATTATGAATGCTCAAATGGAATTGACCTCATTCCGCCTTGAATACTCAAGATAATCCTCAGATCACCTATTAAGTTATAATAAAATGATTTCATTTGTCATTCCCTCACTTCAATCTCTCCAAAACATTCCTCACTGCAGTTAGGTTAGAAGAAGTCACCTCAGCCTGAAAATACAAAAATTGTGATTCTTCTCTCAAATTTTGAGAGCCCATATAAAGAAATGTTTCCCCATCAGAAGTATGAGAGGATAATAAGGATTTTGAAGAGGATGAGGAAGATAACATTAGGGATTCCCTTCCATCATTTGAGGCGGGTGTCTCTACCACCATTGAGGAACATAGGGAAACAAAACTTCGTATCGACGAACACCCACAACCCACTCTGATTATCATTGTCAGGTATTCCAAATAAAAAAGGTATAAACATCTTTTTTAAGGAACAATCATGATTTTTTCACTTGGAAATATATATAAATGCAAGGAATCGGTCTAAAAGTGGACACTCTCAACTTAGTCTTTTTATAAGATCAACATTTCTACAAGAATGATGCGAGGACACACCCCACAAATACTGCAAAAATAATGTCAGAAGACCAAAAGATCATCCGAGAAAACATCATTTGGGAGGTATAATATCACATATCGATGACCAACATTTCTATGTAAAAGGTAATAATATAAATAACATAGTATTAATCAATATCAGGGATCTTACTTGGCACTACATGAAATATAAATCCCTTATCCCAATCAAATAATTATTGATCGATGTAACTACTAGATATCAGTCTCTCTCTTTCATGGATGGTTATTCATGAAACAACGAGATCAGGATAGACTAAGAAGATGATTATTCTACTACCTTCATCTCTCCAAGGGAGTATTTTTATACAATGTAATTCCCTTCGAACTAAATAATACAGATGTCGCCTAATAGTGTGACATGAAATACATATTCAAACCCTTCATGGGAATTTTTTTTGAATGCTATTTTAATTTCATGGTGGTTAAATAATGAAAAAATTCAGACCACCTATCAGATCTTGAAGTATTCTCCAACAAACTATGACAAAATAGTCTAAAAATTACCCCCATAGAAAATGCTTTTGGTGTTACCTCAGGTAAATTCATCAACTTCATCATACACCTTTGTGGCATCAAAGTGGACCATAAAGAGAAAAAGGGCATCCATGGCATGTAACCTCCTCGTAACCTCACATAGTTGATATGACATCAAGGAAACTTAGACTACATTCAGTTCTTCATAGAAAACCTTGTAAGAAAATGATTTCTCTACACTAGTTTGATGAAAAAAGGGGATTTCATATCAATGGACTCATGACTCTTATGAATAATTCAACAATCTTAAGGTGTAACTCTTAATCCTACCAGAGTTAATGCCACCTGTTGAAGGAATACCACTCATATTGTATATGATGTCTCTAGAGCATTTTTAGGAGACATCCTTTCCAAGAAGAATGATGGTATTAGTGGAAACAACCATTATTACCTCTTCCAGACTATGATTGATGTAGGGACCCATTACATAGATTTATATAATTGGTTCATGGCCCTATTATTCATGGTCTAGAAGCTATGACACTACCTACAGCACAATAAGGTCCATTTATCCACATGTAATAACTGAATCACGTACATTCATAGTTATCCAATGTTTACAAAATGTGTGTCATAGAGGGAGGTTATCCTATAGTATTTCGATATATAGTTTTTACTTTAGAAAGTTGTCAAAAGAAAGGAATTAATAGATTTTTTGGTGAAGTACCCCTAGAATAAAATGAATCTATTGAATGATAAACTAAATGATAAATATTGTTTCTCTTTTTAAGAAGACTCCAAAACATGAGATATGAATTTTGATGGGTCATCCAAAATCCCAATAGGAAAAAGGACGAAAGGCCCCAAGCCTAACTATGTGGTGTTGGGTGTCACACTCATATCTCTATGAAAAGGCGATCAGATCTTACTCCTCTCTACTGTCATAGGGGTTCACAAACCATTAAAGGGATTATTTGGATCTCATTCTGGCCAATAGATGGAAATAAAAGTACAAGTAAAACATATGAAGATATAATGTGATTTTGAAATGGTCATCAAGAAAGTCAATTGCTATTATGATATAAAAAATGAATATCTAATCCCCTTATTTGACCATGTTTGAGGGTTAATGGGGGAATTCACACCATAGTTGACGTTAACTGATGTCTCTTGATCAAAAAATGGATAGGATGATTAATGAGAAATTTTAGCCATAACTCTGGCTGATCTAGACTAGGATGTAATAGTTATCAATATTTCCCACTATTGGATGGTCTTACTAGTTTTTTCATGAAAATTTGGAAGAAATTGATGGGATTAATCCTCTCACTGAGTTGTTTGGTCCTATAACCAAACTCATGAATCCCATTGAATATTAACTTCAAAAGGGAGAAATCTCATCTGACAGGGATAGAAAAAATAAAATCTGGTGATGAGAAAGTAATATTGTTCTATATGATGGCAGAAATATACAAATGGTCCTCTATAAGAGGGGACTTGATGGGATCCTTCGTAGATTCATTGATAGAGAAGATACTATTGTTGTCATGAAAGAAGTACGCACTAAATTAAATGGTGAAAAATAATTAGAATCCAATAATTCCCACCTGATTCGAATGACTAGATACTATTGTCCCACTGTGAAGTAGGATTGCACAGAATTCATCAAGAAGATACATTCCTATCAATTCCATGCTAATTTCATCCACCAACCCCTAATCACACACTATATCCAAGAAATCATGACCATTTTCTATGTGGGGAATGAATATCTTAGGATTTATCCCCCGCTATGTCCAATAAATTCATGTATATCCTCAAAAAAACCAATTTCTTTTCTAAATGGGTAAAAGTTTTTCCCCACAAAGAGTTCAGGGAAAGAATCGCTATCAAATTGGTGAAAACCAGTATCATAAACAAATTTTATGTCCCTTATATGACACCAATATATAACATCACAAATTTCTTTTTTGAAGACATTGAGAAATTATATTATAAGTATGGTTTCAAGACTAATCATTCATCCCATTACCATGTAGTATCCAATTGATAGAAAGAGGCCACCAACAAGGCCCAATCCAATATACTTCAGAAGATCGTAGACAAGGAAAAGAAATTATGGTGGACAAGATCCTCCAAGATCTTTGGGCTTACCGAACCATGACTTGTACCACCACTCAAGAAACCACGTACTCATTTGTGTTTGGTACAGAGGTGGTTCTAAAAATATATGTCCAATTTCTCTAACTTCGTGTTGTCGTATATGATCAACAATCTATAGATGAGAAATCAAAAAAAATGACTCAATGAGTTGGAGCGACTGGATGAGTGAAGATTACATATCATTATCCACTTTTAGATTTACTAAAAATGGATTCCATGAGCCTTTAACAAAAATGTTTGCCTTTGGTCTTTCCTCGATGGATAGTCAGTGTTGGTTCTCAGAACTCTGGTGATACTCAGAAACAAGCCTTTACAATTAGAGCCAAAATGGGGGGGGGATTATTTTATACATAATGTTTACTCAAATGAAGCATATTATTTAACTTTAATGAATGTAAAATTTATTAAATCTTCTACTAACAAAATGTTGTTGATGAAACAATTCATGTAACTAAACTTCCCAATCATGATCACATGATGTAAAAATGCATGATAAAAAAAGCCATCATCACATGATGTTAAATGGGATGGACAAAAATGTCATTGATGTATGACATTAAACAATATAGCAAGTATATCAATACAAAATGATGTTAAAATATATATTATTCATCCCTGAAACCTGATATTAAAATGTGCTGCCAAATTCCTCATTGCATGACGTCAACCTGCATGGTTAAAAATTCCTTGTTGCATGAAGTTAAACTGTATTGCTTAACAATTTTCTCACATGAGAGTATTTTTCCTATGGAATTGTTAACTTAAAAAAATTTTCACACAACTATGTATGAATTTAATCTTACTACATATGATATGATGACAAGCCTAGATTTCAAATCTGGGTCCAGCCTCCTATTCCATCGTCAAAAAACATCCCCTACTCCTTGTGTATGGACCAAACCAATACAGGGAGGAATGTTAATAGAACTACATATGGATTGATTAACATTTCCAAATATATATATATATATATATTTCTTAATTATATATCTTGGACCATCCACCACATGATAAAAAACATTCATTTTGTGTACCCTTATCTACCACTGTTTTTTGAAAGAAACTATTTATCTTCCTTGTTTTTCACACCCCGTGTAGCTCATGTGAGAATAGGAATTGTATCTGAGATTTTTACCCTTACGAACAAATAGATAAGGTATTTACCAACCACATCATCCCAAAATAATTTTTAAACATTTCCCTCCATATGCTTGGGTTAGACCAGCAAAGGGAACATGCTTCTTGAACTATGTGTGGCTTGATTCATACCGTTTTTGGATATATAGTGATGCTCTGATTCCACATCCCAGCCTAGCCATAAAAAAATAAAATCCAACCTCCTTGTGTATGTATTAGAATTGTGATGGGAAATTCATAGAACTACATCGATATTAATTCTCATTCCCAATAAGAGATACAGAAAAACATAGACCTCCAAACCTAAGATTAGCTGCAGCGAAGGATCAGTAGTAAAAATTCATTTATCCATGGTTACTTCATCCCTATATTGTGGAATAATACTTTTTTGTCACTTATTTATCACACTGATTACAACTCCTATATGCATAGTAATATTGGTAGGGTATTCTTTACATGGTCCAGGCATATCAATCCTTAGCAGTATTTCCATGGTCTTGGTAGGAAGACCCAACATGGGAACACCAAGAATTTCTTATTCATTAAAGGTAAGTACTTCCATAACATAAGATGCTGAAATGGCATGGTATGTCAATAACTATGTGTTTCATTATTCTCAGTATAATGAGATATGTAGTGATTCCCAAACCTTATGATCAGGTCCAGCCCTAAAAATAAAAATGCCCCATCTCTTTCCCATAAACAAAAACCTATGAATGAGATTCGAACCCTCATATCCCTCAATAAGGATCATTCCACAAAAAAGGACACCCCTACATATGAGTCATAATTATATATGAAATTCCATAGCTCACTACTTATTATGGTCTATATTTGTTGCATTTTTGGATACATCCTATTAATTTATAAATATTTGTACTTCAGGAAATTTTATATCATCATAAACCTGCATGACTAATGGGAATAGAAGGTCGGTGTCTTGAGGAATCCTTTGTTTGACTATGCACAATATTCCCTAGTGTCTATGCATATTTTTTCAACAAATAAGACCTGTTAAGAAGAGGAAAATGTGTCCTAAGGAGGGTATTTTCCTACCACCAAACACCCAATGGATTCCAAGCTTCTACCATTCCTCTTGATCTAAAATGTCTCAGAACCATGGTTTTTGTTTTCTTTCCCCTTCACATCCAGATTACACCAGAATATCCCAACTTGATTCTCCGCTATTCACTCATGGAAAACATGTCAATTCAACCTCTCTAAAGGACATTAAACATTATTTCCACCATCCTCTCCACATTACATTAAACTGTTATGCCATGTACTGGTTTCATATATTAAAATGCATAGCAAAACAGTGTTGTCACATTAGAGGATATTTCTAATAGAGTTGGTAACTAACCATGTCATATCAAAGAACTATGTACGACGGGATTTTTACCATGGTAGGATACACAGTGACACTTTTATCTAGGTCCATCCATCTCCCCCGAACAAAAAAATGACCCTTGCCAATGTATGAGTAAAATCTACACAAGGATGTTTCAGTGAACTAAATACGTCTTGATTATTGTGATCACATGATACGTAGGGAATCCCATACTCTAATTATAATCTAGCCACCATAAAAGTGAAATATTCCTCTGGCATATGGGTTAGACCTACGTGGGATCTCTTCTTTACAGAACTACATGTGGCTTGGATCCCATTCGTTGGGATACAAAGTGATGTATGAATCCCATGAATCAGGACTAGCCATAAAGCACATATAAATGACTACCCCTCTATATGCAAAGATAATCAATGCAAGGTCTACCCAATAGGTCCTACTTACATAACCATTTGTAGAATAAGAACACCCCCTATATCATGTCGGGTCATCTATGTCTTTTATACACAGTGTTTAACTGTAAAGAAATTTTCCTAGTTGTTTAACTAAGAAATACCAAATAAAGGTGCCTTGTTTTATAATGGTAAACTAAAAAACATCATGGTTATCACATATATGAGGACATTACCATCAGCATTGGTCTCCTACTATGCTTTCCCCATATTACTATGTATGGCTTTATTCCTATCATCGTGGGATACGTAGTGACTCCTGGATTGAACATCTTGGTCTAGCATAAATGGGTGTAGGAAGAGAAAAAAAGTTAATGATGAATGATGATATCATAGAGATGGTGTATGATGAGAGCATCACGTGGACATCGGATCTAAAGTTCAGACCACATGTTATACTAAGCATTAGTTAACAAATATTAGTGAACAATCATTAGTTTTGTTATTAAATTCGTGAGTGATGCACAACCAATATTCTTTCAACACACTATATCAGTAGAAACAGCAACATAAATCACAAAAATTCAGAATATAAATGATGAATTTCATAATATTTTAGGTCTAGTAATTTTGGAAACATGGAAACATAAAGAACTAGTTTATAAGAGTATCACATTAAGTAATTATTTACAAGAAATGCAATTATTTTCTAAAACCATTCTTCATAACCTAAGGATATGAAATATAAGAAAGGTTGATTATAGATTATCAATAAGTGTAAACAAGGGAGATATCAATGATCATATAAGGATAACATAAGTAGTAAGAATTCACCTTCATCCTATTTGTGTACAATCTTTCATCGAGTATTTTTCCCATTTGTTTCAATACACATCTATATCAACTTGTGAATATGAGTTTTTGTGAATGTCATGGTAGTAATGAAAAATATAAACACACACACAGGATTAATAAATATTTTCAATGAACTAGTAATTATTTTTGAAAATACCTCTTCAAGGATGCTAGTTTGTTGATAAAATATGATCACTTTAATAAATTTACAAACATAATAACCACAATCTTTTTTTAAAAAAATATAAAAACACCGAAAAAAATGAGTAATTTGTTTTTATATGTGTTTAGATAGTGAAATATTATTATATATACCATGATACTTGTTCGGTTGTAGATCTTGTGGGTGTTCTTGTTCTTAGGCCCTGGATTAATTCCATCAAGTAGACGATATTAATGCACCACTCTATCATAACTGAATACTCATTAAAAGACAATATATATTATATAACTAGATTTTTAGTTCTAAAATGTTGGATATAGTGTATTAATGATCAAAAAATGCCATTGTGCATGGTTGGTTTGTTGGATTTACATGCATCGAATCCAGAAAATAAATCTTTAGTGTATCCAAATTGACTTCAATGAGCATCCAATACTGCCTAAAAACACAAAAATGTTTAAGTAATGAATAAAAGAAAAACATAGTTGATATTATTAAACTTTATAGTTTTACCCCTACATCATTTGTATTAAATAGATTCTGCCATCCATAACTTTTATTTCAAATGATTTGAGGAGGGATGACATTATTTCTTCCTCTTTACCCGAATTTATTTCTTGTTTTGTAGAGGTGATGTGAGGACTAATGTTTCCAAATTTTTGTTAATGGGGAAATCCCTTCAATTTTTTCATATATACGCATGTGAAAGAAATGAAATGTATTTAGTCATAATTATCATAGTACATCATCTTTTGTAAAATAAAACCATGAAAAAATACCTCATGTATACATTTACCTTTGAGGCGCATAACCATTCATACGTGGGGATTTCATTTACATTTTCAGCACGGATGTAATTTGATTCTTCCCCTCCATACATATTTTTTTAAAATAAACTGTGTTATTATTTATTTCTATCAACTTTGTATCCACATGAGCCTACAATGATATTTAATGTTGATATATAATGGTTAGGTTTAAGGTGCTCTCAGTATATCATTTTGATTGGTTGGCTGATCCTTGAGATAGTTTTGAGCTGATCTTTTGTTTCACCCCATATCCTTTAACGTTCTGTAATAACATTCATTTGTTCAAAACTTTTTTCATTAAATATTAATGGCTAATCATAAAAAATAAATTGGAAATAAATACCTCCTTGTCGACATGTTTTTTTCCAAAAATTGATAGCCATGTGATGAATGTTCCAACAACTTGTTCGATCATATGAATGTCATCATCATAATTTGGAATAGGTAGCTCAGCGCTCACCTCATGAGCTATGTTAATCAGTACTCTAACATGAACTATTAGAAGTGGTCTGTTGGGTAGCATATCGTTCTATATATTGAACATTGTATCCCTCACTACAATGTGATATGTGGGAGATGATAGATATAAATAAAATTAATTTTCACTGTAAAGAATATTCATAAAGAAAAGGTATTTGTTTCTATGTGATTCACATTTCATAGAAACAATTATTATAACATTGATTACCTTATCTATGTCAAGTTTTTCGGGGAATAAATTTCCTCAGAATTGGTGGGGGTGGGGAGGGATATTCATGCATGGGTTGTTCTTGTGTTATTTCGTATCTTTTCCTCCTAACATGAAACACTATATTTACTCTCTATGGTATTTTAATTATTCTTGAAACATAGTGAATTTTTCTGACATATTGTTCATTTCCTTAGTTTGATCCTCATCTTAATTTTCTTTCTGAAAATATGTTTGGGGTGTCACCCCAAAACCCACACCTCAGACATGACCATACTATTCTGGAATCTTCAAGTCCATTGAAAGTATGTCTGCAACTGGTGCGGGAGTTGTTAAATCTTGTGACTATGTTAGACAAAAAATATAGGAAAATAAGTAATCATTGTTATTTGATAGTGATTTAATGAAAAACAAATTTATATTATGTCATACATACACTTATTTACCACACTTTTTGTGTGTTTTAATCTATCAGTATATCCTATTTTTTTAGACGAGCCACCTTCCATAGGACATGACATGGGATGGAAGTGGCTTTAAATTTTGATTCATCAATAAGCATATAAATAGAGGAATATTTTTATGGTGTTCTTTTATGTCACATAAAAGCACTACGGTAGATTTAAAATATGTACCAATTTTTTCTCATGTGAAGCGTACCCTATCCTTACATTACGGTTAGGGTATGGTGGTTTTTCTATAAATTCCTTATTTTCATAACTTATTTTTTGTTTCATAAATAAAAACCATTCAATCAAAGAGATGAATACAAGGAATGTCAAAAAACATATTACCAAACACAACATATGTAATGCCCCAACCCCAGTTACCCAGAGTCGGTGCATTATTATGTATCATTGGCATGATCACAAAAGATCAAATCTCAAAATACCGATTAGTTTAATATCCTTGGAAACACAATATGCATTCATAAATGTTACATTACATCAAAAAGTGAAAACTACAACAACATCTTGTCTCCACACTCATGTCCCCTTATACTATCCCTGTAGGTCATTCGTAAAATACTTATTCACATCCTGGGAAAAATAAAACATTGAAAGGGGTGAGCTCAAATGCCCAGTAAGGATAACAATATATTGGAAACTGTCATAAATAAGCATAAACATTTAAGGCAATGTATAACTTAAACAAAAGCCTTTTAAAATTGAAATTCAACATAATATGGCAGAACTAAAATGAAATAATGTCATTTACTTATTCACTTGGATATTCTACTATTCGAATAATCACATGCAATATCAATATCCACTTTCATAATGATGGAATGCATAATGGCAGAAAATCATAACCACGTAGCCAAGGCCGCATGCCAAGACTAAAAATAAGATTTTATCAAGGCCTTGTGCCAAGACACTAGTTTTTCTCATGAGACCTACCGATGCATCGAGGAGCTATAGCGGGCTCCACCTGTCACTTACTAAGTCCAATGCATTCCCATATGAAAAGGTTTAAATATAACATAAACATTCGTATTAAAACTAGAATACTCAATATAAATACTTTATCAATAAAACATGAATGGTATAAAAATAACACATCCACAGTCAAACATATCACAAAACCTTCAATACAATATGGATGTTTTGTATCATAATAAATCAACTTCAAATAAGCTTAAAATCCATCAAAGGATGTTGACATAGATGAAATCAAAACTATTTGAGAGAAATATCTCTTTTTTTTAAATCATTTAAAAGTCACATAATTTTAAAAGAAAACATTTACTTTGAAAATATTAGTATACGCTTTTAAGGGAAGATATAAAGATTTTACAACAGTGTAAAATATCCGCACCTGCCGTATAAGTTAAAAAAAAGACATTCTTACCTTAATTTGTCGAAAAGGTTAAAAAGGTCCTTGTTTGGAAAATGACGTAAAGATCCCTTTATAAACTTCTTATAAAAATTCAAACAAGGGTATAAATGAATTTAACCCATATTCAGAAAAATAGTAAGAATGTTTTAAAATACATTTTTAGGAAACATGGATGTGGATGATAAAGAGGTCCCAGTAGATAATTACGTATAAACAACCTCATATAATGAAGAGATTGTGAAATAAACCTTTACCTTGTACTTTTCCTTAGTAGATGGTATGTTAACCTATTGTATAATAGTTAAAACATTGTTAATAAATTATACAATAATAATATACATAATTATGATATCATATATGATCATTTAACATTTCTTTTTTAATAATATCTTAGTATTATCGTCGTTTCGGGTGTTAACATACTCGTTTTCTTTAATATGTTTTGTTACATAAGCCGTGTTTGTTATGTATAGGTTGTATCTTATTCATATACAGAATGATATTAAGTCCTTAAACATTATTTTGAATTATCAAATGAGAATTATACTTTAATGGATACGATGGGGAATGAATCTCATCGTGTTTGTGGAGACGATAGTCCGTACGTACGCACGAACGCTACTTCCATTTCATTTTTAATTTTAAAAGGAATAAAAACCAAATGATAAATAGGTATATATTTTTCCAGTATAATATAATATCATTTATTTGTTACTTATGTTCCTTAACATCATCCTGTATACATTCCATGTATGGTATGAACGAGTCATATAACTTTGAGGGGGAAATTGTCCGCACTTCCTCAAATGAAATTATCGTATATATATACAACATGAAACGAATAATGGTATGCTATAAAATGGAATTAAATAAGATTATATATAAAATAAATATCATAAATATCATATTTAACTACAGTGACATCAAAATGTCCACCATGAGAGGTGTTAGGAGATAATTTGAACAATCATCATTTCGTGAGGCGTTTGGTTGCCATCCGCAGAAATATTATGTTGTTCACCCATTAGACGGAGGTGTGTGTAAGTGTAGTTCGAATACTTCTCATAATAACACCCCAGTATATTGAGTATATTGGTGTTTTTACAAAAGAATAGAATAAAAAAATTAGGGGTTGGAAAAGTAAAATAAAAGAAAAGAAGTTAAGAGAAATCGTTACCTTTAATTTCGGTAACTCCCTTTGGTTTGAACCAAAAAGGACTCTGGAAGTGCCTTCTGCCATAGGTAAGGTTTCTAAGAAGAGGAGAGGGATATAAGGAGCTTAATTGGGAAGATTTGGGATGATCCAAAAGGCTTTAGAGGTGTGAGTAATTGGTTAAAAGTGGTGTCCTTTTATTAGGGGGAGGAGGGGCTCTTTAGAAAAAACTTAAAGTATTATTTTATAATAAATTAATATTAGGTTTATAAAAGTATAAGGTGGTTATGGGTAGAAATACTTTCATCCTATATATTTTAGACAGGTTTGGGTTACTATATTAACCTTATCATTTATATTTAACTCTTAGTTAAATAGTTTCACATTTACTATGTCACTTTGTATTTTTATATTATATAGTTAATAAACTTACTATATACTTCCAAGAGACCCCCAAGTGGTCCATTAATGAAACACCAATCATTATAAAAGTCCTTTGTCCGATATTTATATTTTTATGAATGGAATATCAATTAATAATATAATATTTGTTTTAAAAACTCTTTTATGCCAATTTTGACACTATTTAATAATTGATTTTTGTTAAAGTCTTATCAACTTTATTAATTCGAACCAAATTCATTTAATCAATACTAACATGTAATATTAACTAATAAAATTCTTTTAATTCATTATAAGTCTCAAATTATATTTATTTCGGTATTTATAATATAATTTCTTTTAATATTTCACTAATAAGGCAATTACTGCATCATCATTGTGTCATAAATAAATTAAATTATTTAATGTCTAAAATTTATAAACAAAATAGCATTATGTAGGAATGATTTTTAGATTTATAATGAATATTTATAATTTAATTTATCTTATATATAACCCTATATTAAAATTGTTTTAGTTATTAAACATTTATTTTAACCCTTTTAACTCTTCTTTGAATTAAATAATAATAAATGTCCTAATCTAATCCATGTGGACCAAAGAGGTTCATATTTTATTCCTAAAGTTGTTTTTGGTCGAATTATATTTAGTCAATAGAATTAGGACATGTGTTAGGGTAATAATAATATCATTTATACCCTTAATTACCCTATTTACTTTTTACCGTGGTAAATAAAAGTAAAAAGTTACTATTCACCAAAAAATATTTTTATCTTATTAAACCACATTTTACTTCTTGATATTATTCGTGTCTCTTGTATTTTTGAAATTCCACTCATATAAGCGGTAAAATTATGTTTTATGTGAATTTGCAAATTCTTCTAAGAGGTGCGTAAAAGACGGTGAAAAGTTCAATAAAATTTTTATATATCTAAAATTATTATAAACTGAATCCAATGAATTACATTGAACATATATAGGTATTATGTATATATTTTTACATAATATAAATTTAAATAAAATAAATAATTATTTAAATGAAAATTCATTTTTAAACTATAACTCAGTGTTTTTCACTATTCATCAAAAATTGAAAGTTTTCAGAAAAATACCAATATTTCACCCTAGGATAATTTTCATATTCCAAATTAAATAATAAAGTATATTTTAACAAATTAAAAACATAGAAGTTTCATTTATTAATTTAAAATTAATTCCCGTTGTCAAAACTAAAAGGTGTTTTTTTAAGAAATAATAACTTCCAAAGGTTTGACACTTGTTTATGTCTAATTTCAAAGTGAAATTACTTAAAATGACCATTGGATTAAATGGTAAAAATATAATCTATTTGTACTTCCAAACCATTAAAATTTATAATTTAATAATATAAATTATTTTCATTTAAAAAGTTTTTTTCAGTTAAAATATTGTATTTTTCACTATTCACCCAAATATGAAAGTTATCATAAAAACACCAATACTTTATCAAAACTAAATTCTTATGTCCCAATTCTAAAGAAGAAGTTTATTTTGTCAAATTTAATATATAATAGTTTCAAATATTGGATTTAAAAAGTCTTCTCCATTAAAAGGTGGTAAAATTTCATTTTTTGAAAAATACTTATTTTATCTGAAAAAATGTATTTATTCTTATATTATGTTTAAGAAACTCATAATATGGATTCTAAAATTATAATGATTTTATAAAGTTTAAAATTCCGTTAATACGATTCAAAACTGCTTTTGAACGGCTTGTTTGGTAAGTCATGGTGCGTTAGAACTCGGTGTTGTGTGTAGTGAAAGTTATTGAATTACATTAAATAAATAACGTACTATGAAATCTTGGGGTGTTACATTCTTCCCTCCTTCAATAAATTGTGTCCTCGCAATTTGAAATTATTTTTCGAAAATAAATGGTTGAAAATAGAAAATACCTTTGGGAAACCCTACATTGGAATTTAGGTCAATAAAATTTAATCTTAATATAAGGAAAAGGGAAATGAAAGGGTCACCACAAAATTATGATCTCGATTAAGAGAACATTGGTGGAAATTAGAGACATATAATTGGAGAAAAACGTAAATATTTATGGGTAGTGATTGAGGTCATCAATCACAAACAAGTGTAAAATTGAGGGCCTTAAATTCATCAATCTATGATCATTTAAAATACCATTGGTTCAAAAAAACATATGGTATTAAGATAACATATTTTTTGTTTTAAGATCCCTTCACTAAATTATAAGAATTAATTTCTTCATAGAATAATAGAATAAGAAAAATAAATACTTGAAAAGTAGAGTCTCATCCTTTAACTAATTTCTACCACAAACTCATCTTTCACTCTATAAGATAATAGAACATAAAAATAATATTCTATTTATCCTATTCGTAAAGGGTTAAAAAATGAATCTATAATTAATCTACCAGAATTGTTTAAAAAAATACTACATTATTCAATCCAGGACATCACGTGGTCCAATAGTAGGTGATACACCATTGTCGCCCTTCGGTTGCGGGTTCAAGTCTCGCGGCCTTTCCGGACGCACCGGGTTGCCGCCCAACCTCCGGGTTGTCCTTTTATAGAAATCCAAAAATAATCTCAAACTAGAATTGTCCAAAATACTTCTTTCCAAACTCATAGTCCAATAAATATATGGAAGGTAAACACAATGATGATCCTTTTTACCCCGTAATAGCATGTGAATATTTTCATCATGTATTCTTTTAAAATTCAGAATCATCTTAAATTACCATAAAACCTTATTGATTACATTCATTCTCCCTCATTCCTTATAGAATATTGTATATACTTAATCCATACAAAAAAAATTTAAACTCCAATAATGATGGAATATACAAATATTTAATCAGTTTCAAGGCAGTCATGAATATCCAATATAATTTACCAAATCAACCATATCTTTTCCAAAATCAGCACCTCAATATTAGGACCATATTAAGGTTTATCTTTCCTTCAACCAGGTAATTTCCAAAAAGTTTAACTTTTTGTAGATTCAATTTTCTTAGTACCATAAAATCTCAAATCCCCAATGAAATAGTACTATAGTACAATCCTTATTTATTTCTAGTACATCATTGATACAACACTTCAATGAAATAATTACAAAATAACAACATAAAGACACTAGTCATTCCTATTCATCTATGGTAGTATCAAAAATTGATTATTATCGAATAACATCATTTGCGGCATAGTCTGATGACTGGGACATTGGTTCGTGTAGTTTCCAAACTCTTTGCAGATGAAGCATTGTACATTTGAAACCTTTTTCTTACCCTTGCAGTCACGTACTTGGTTTCCTTTTTCTCCACACTTATAACATACTCTCATTCCCTTCAAGAATTTTCCAAGGTGATTCTTTCCATAGTTATCACATATGGGAAAATCCTTCTCTACCTTCTTCCCTTTATCTGTCCTTCTCTCTACCATCCTTTCCTTCTATGGCTTCCCTTCAAAGCCATAGGACTCTGAGAATTCTTTACTTATCTTATCAACACATGATACTATTTTTTCATATGATGATTATACATGGGATACTATTTCCCTTCTAAATTCTGGCTTAAGACCATGAATGATACGATCCATCTTACTCTTTGGATCATGCATATTGTTGGAGTTCTCATTCCTTCTACTGGGCTCCATTTCTAAGAAATGGCATACACTAGATTAGTTTGTTAATATCAATACCTAATCCCAAACTTTTAAAACAATTAACATAAATTAAACAGTTTACGGATATAATCCATAATCATAAAAATGTTTTCTTTGAGGATGTATGTACTCATAAACCCTTCATAATGGTTTGTAAAGAAAATGAGAATTATCCTAAGAATATCCCCCGAGAGTGTCGTAACTAAGAGTGCAGCAAGGCCCGTTGTTGTGCACAAGTTCCCGTTTGAGTCTATCTCAAAGCGGTGTTTTCGAGTTTTACCCCTAGGTACATCTGTGCCAGAGTCGCCTCTACCTGCTCATATCCAGAAAAGGACGTATTTTCTTGGAAAACTCACAAAATCTCTACATTATCAAAATTCATGGAATTTCTTCTATACTAATCCTCAAAGCCCATCTTAGGTCTATGTTCTCTAATCATAGTTTATCTAAATCTATCTTCCTAGGTTTATACTAAACTTCCTCTGATACCAACTGTAACGCCCCAACCCCAGTTACCCAGAGTCAGTTCATTATTACGTATCATTGTCATGATCACAAGATATCATGTCTCGAAAGACCAATTAGTTTAGTAGCCTTGGAAACACAAGATACATTCATAAATTTTACATTACATCATAAAGTGAAATTTACAACAATATCTTGTCTCCACATTCATATCCCCTTATACTATCCCTATAGGTCATTCGTAAAATACTTCTTCATATCCTGGGAAAAATAAAACATAGAAAGGGGTGAACTCAAATGCCCAGTAAAGATAACAATAAAGTGAAAAATTTTATAAATAAGCATAAACATTTAAGGCAGTGTATAACTAAAACAAAAGCCTTTTAAACTTGAAATTCAGAATAATATAGTAGAAGTAAAATGAAATAATTCCATTTACTTATTAACATGGATATTCTACTATTAGAATAATCACATGAAATATCAATAACCACTTTCATAATGATGAAATGCAGAATGTCAGACTATCATAACCACGTACCCAAGGCCTCGTGCCAAGACTACAAATAAGATTTTGTCAAGGCCTCATGCCAAGAAACTAGTTTGTCTTATGAGACCTACCGATGCATTGAAGAGTTATAGAGGGCTCCACCCATCACTTACTAATTCCAATGCATTCCCATATGAAAAGGTTTAAACGTAACATAAACATTCATATTAAAACTAGCATACAAAATTTAAATACATTATCCATAAAACATGAATGGTATAAAAATAACACATCTACAATCAAACATATCACAAAACCTTCAATACAATATGTAAGTTTTTTATCATAATAAATCAACTTCAAATAAGCTTAAAATCCATCAAAGGATGTTGACATAGATGAAATCAAAACTATTTGAGAGAAATATCTCATTTTTTGAAATCACCTCAAAGTCACATAATTATAAAAGAAAACATTTAATTTGAAAATATTATTATAAGATTTTAAGGGAAGCTTTGAAGATTTTAAAATAGTGGAAAATAGCTGCACCCGCTGTATATGTTAAAAAAAGACATTCTTACATTAATTTGTCAAAAAGGTTAAAAAGGTCCTTGTTTGGAAAATGACGTAAATATTCCTTTATAAACATCTTATAAAAAGTAAAAAAAGGGTATAAATAACTTTAACCCATATTCTGTAAAATAGTAAGAATGTTTTGAAATACATTTTTAAGAAACATGGATGTGGATGATAAAGAGGTCCTAGTATATAATTACGTATAAACAACTTCGAATAATGAAGAGATTGTGAAACAAAATCTTACCTTGTATTTTTCCTCAGTTGATGGTATGTTAAACTCCTGTATAATAGTTAAAACATTGTTATTAAATTATAAAATAACCATATACATAATTATGATATCATATATGATCTTTTAACATTGCTTTTTTAATAATATCTTCGTATTATCGTCATTTCGGGTGTTAACTTACTCGTTTTCTTTAATATGTTTTGTTAAATAAGTTGTGTTTGTTGTGGATAGGTTGTATATTATTCATATCCAGAATTATATCAAGTCCTTAAACATTATTTTTAATCATAAAATGATAATTAGACTTGAATGGATACGATGGGGAATGAATCTCATCGCGTTCATGGAGATGGTAGTCCGTACGTACGCATGAACGCTACTTCCATTTCATTTTTCATTTTAAAAGGAAAAAAACCAAATAATAAATAGGTATATTATTATTATATTATAATATAATATCATATATGTGTTACTTATGTTCATTAACACCATATTTTATACATTCCCTGCATGGTATTAACGAGTCATATCACTTTGAGGGGGCGATTGTCCGCACTTCCTCAAATGAAATTATCGTATATATATAAAACATGAAACGAATAATGGTATTCTATAAAATGGAATTAAATAATATTATATATAAAATAAATATCATAAATATAATATTTAATTATAGTTCCATAATAATTTCCACCATGAGAGGCGGTAGGAGATAATTTGAACAATCGTCGTTTCGTGAGGCGTTTGGTTGCCATCCACAGAAACAATTTGTACTTCACCCATTAGATGGAGGTGTGTGTAAGTGTAGTTCGAATACTTATCATAACAACACCCTAGTATATTTAGGATACTGTTGTTGTTACAAAATAATAGAATAAATAGAGTTTAGGGGTTGGAAAAGTAAAATAAAATAAAAGAAGTTAAGAGAAATCGTTACCTTTAATTTCGGTAACTCCTTTTGGTTTTAACCAAAAAGGCCACATTAAGTGCCTTCTTCCTATGTTAAGGATTCTTGGAGGATGAGAGGGATATAGGGATCTTAATTTGGCAGAGGTTGGATGAGCCAAAAGGCTTGATAGGTTTGAGGAATTGGTTAGAAGTGGTGTTCTTTTATAAGGGGGAGGAGGGGCTATTTAGAAAAAAACATAAAGTATTAATTTATAATAAATTCATATTAGGTTTCTAATTGCTCCAATGTGTATTATTAAACTTATAAGGTGTGGATTTGTCTAAATCCTTTCATCCAATATATTTTAGACAGCTTTGGGTCACTATATTAACCTTATCATTTATATTTAACTCTTAGTTAAATAGTTTGACATTTACCATGTCACTTTTTATTTTTTTATTATATAGTTAATAAACATACTATATACTTCCAATCGACCCCCAAGTGGTCCATTAATGATCCAACTATCATTATATAAGTCCTTTGGCCTAAATATATATTTTTAGGAATATAATATCAATTAATAATATAATATTTGTTTTAAAAACTCTTTTATGTCAATTTTGACACTATTTAATAATTGATTTTTGTTAAAGTCAAAAAAAACTTTATTAATTCTAAAAAATTCATTTAATCAATACTAACATGTCATATTAACCAATAAAATTCTTTTAATTCATTAAAAGTCTCAAATTATTTTTATTTGGGTATTTATAATATCAATTATTTTAATATTTCACTAATGAGGTAATAACTGCATCATCATTGTGTCATAAATAAATTAACTTATTTAATGTATAAAAATTATAAATAAAATAAAATTATGTAGGAAATATTTTTATCTTTCAAATGAATATTTATAATCGAATCTATCTTATGTATAACCCTATATTAAAAATGTTTCAGTTATTAAACATTGATTTTAACTCTTTTAACTCTTCTTTGAATTAAATAATAATAAATGTCCTAATCTCATCCAAGTGGAACAAAGAGGTTCATATCTTATTAATAATGTTTTTTTAGTCGAATTATATTTATCCAATTGAATTAGGACATGTTTTAGGGTAATAATAATATCATTTTTATCCATAATTACCCTATTTACTTTTTACCGTGGTAAATAAAAGTAAAAAGTTACTATTCACCAATAATTATTTTTATCTTATTGAACCACATTTGAATCCTTGATATTAACTGTTTCTCTCAAATTTTCAAAATTCCACTCACAGAAGCAGTAAAATTATGTTTTATGTGAATTTGCAAATTCTCCTAAGAGGTGGGTAAAAGACGGTGAAAAGTTCAATAAAAGTATTATATATCTAAAATTATTATAAGCTGACTCCAATGAATTACATTGAACTTATATAGGTATTATGTATCTATTTTGACATAAAGTAAATTTATATAAAATATATAATTATTTAAATAAAAATTCGGTTTTAAACTATAACTAAGTGTTTTTTACTATTCATCAAAAATTGAAAGTTTTCAGAAAAATACCAAAATATCACCCTAAGCTAATTTTGATATTACAAATTCAATAATGAAGTATATTTTACTAAATTCAAAACATAGAAGTTACATTTTTTAATTTAAAATTAATCCCCGCTGTCAAAACCAAAAGGCTTATTTTTAAGAAATAATAACTACCAAAAGTTTGACACTTGTTTCTATCCAATTTCAAAGTGAAATTACTTAAAATGACCATCATTGGATTAAATGGTAAAAATATAATCTATTTATACTTCCAAACCATTAAAATTTATAATTTAACAATATAAATTATTTTGATTTAAAAAGTTGTTTTTAGTTAAAATATAATATTTTTCACTATTCTCCCAAATATGAAAGTTATTAGAAAAACACCAAAACTTTTTCGAAACTAAATTCTTATGTCCATATTCTAAAGAAGAAGTTTATTTTGTCAAATTGAATATATAATAGTTTCAAATATTATATTTAAAAAGACTTCGCCATTAAAAGGCGGTAAAATTGCATTTTTTTAATACTTCTTTTATTTGAAAAAATGTATTTGTGCTTACATTATATCTAAGAAACTCATAATATGGATTCTAAAATTATAATGATTATATAAATTTAAAAATTCAGTTAATACTATTCATAGATTCTTTTGAACGACTTGTTTGGTAAGTCATGGTGCGCTAGAACTCGGTGTTACGTGTAGTGCAAGTTATTAAATTACATTGAAGAAATAACGTACTATGAAATATTTGGGTGTTACAACATACCTAAAAAGTATTCTCTTCACGATGGATGTTAAACGCATCACATGATCCTTTTGAAATCAAGTGTGCATAAAGAGGAGGTAGGTGTGGATTGATTTTCCCTTTAGCATCTTTAAGATGATATTTCATTAAATTTTTACGGAGGACTCTATGAATCCTTTCTAAAACTCTTAATACATATTCCCTGTTATAGTCATCTACTATAAATTCACTCTACATGGGATGATAAACAGTAATTCAATATTTTATTATTTTATTTAATTTTAATAAATTAATGAAATTATATCATATTATTACTATAATATCTTCCCACATTAGTGTCTTAAGCCCAGTGACAACATGGTGTCATGATTGTACATCAATTGAAATGTGTTTCTAAGTTAATATTCCAATATAACTACCAAACATGGATTTTTTGAGGTTAACATGCTAGGATTTCTTATTCCATCCCACCTCAAATTTGATGTCTTTGGATTTTGCCTTAAGGATTTTGGATAACACTAACAAACAACGATGCTCTTTTTTTGTGCCACTAAGGTTTTAATTTCCTACCATTTCCTCAGTTTTAGCATCATCATTATGTTCTTCAAGAGTTCTAGCATCGGCACTAGGACTAGTAGCAATAGGTTGAGAAACCAATTATACCTCCACACTAGGACCATCAATAACTGGTTGAGAAAGCTGTTGTCCCCCTACACTGGGACTAGCAGATGTAGGTTAACATACCTGTTGTGCCTCAATATTGGGCGTATCAATAGGTGAAAAAGTAATTATCTACTAACATCGTTTAACCTTTAATTTATATTTTATAAAAGTAGTATCAAACAGATAATAACATAAGGTAACACAATGTATATTTCAATAAAAAAATAAAATGATTATTGAACTCTTTTTTTAATGTCTGAAGAGATTTGACCCCTCTATCGACTATGTAAATCCCTTCATTGTGGTATCCAATGACATATAAAACACCGTCTATATTGGGATTTCTACGAAATTATTGACATTTCCCAATGAAAGGATCATCCTCAATTAAATTTTTATACAACCCTTCAGTTGTTTTGGTCGATAACAGAAAAATTGACCAGTTTTGGTTTGTGGGATCTAGAACATAAAATACTTATAATTCAAGTGATAGCATTATAAACGGTTTATCTTTCTCCATTTCATTACGGAAATCAACTTTTAGAAATCCCAATTCATCTAATTTAACCTCACTCTAGTTATCAACCAACAATAATTGAAAAATCAACACTCAGAATTTTATATAATCAATCTCCCATTTTTTAGATGATGCAAAAGTATTACATATTTGCATAAATTTGATTTTTGTCCATAGCACTGGAAACATGCATTGCTTCAGCCACAAGTGTAACCCCACTATTCTATGTGGTACTGTCTTCATCAAGTTTATTAGTATAGAATTTATAACCATTAACTATATAATCATTGTAAGATAATACATACACACTTGCTCCTCTGGATATCCATCAAAGTCGTTGTGAAATTGATTTTGGATTATCAAGTTAATTCTTAAAAATATTTCCCAAAACCATCCTATACTGTCAATTATGTGTATCTAGTATCCATTTTCATCCCTAAAAGAATTCAAATGACTAAGAATTACTTTGTGGGTTTGAATATCAGGGTCAGCATCAAAACTGTTATGAAAAATGTAAAGGTATGCCTGTTTTAGATCTATAATATTTATTTTGACAACCTCTCTTACCGAAATTCTTTCACCCTCAAGCCACCCAATGTGAAGAGATTTCGGTAGGCCAATTATTTCCACACCAGACAGGTGTTCGGTATATAATTAAATGGCTTCATCTACAATATATCACTATGTAATAAAACCCTCTGGCCGAGTTCGATTCATGACATACCCTTTCAAAATCTTCATATATTTTTCAATGGGGTACATCCATTTATAATTTAAAGGACCACATAGTCTAATTTCAATCACAAAATTAATCATCAAATGAACTATCATATCAAATAATATCAGTGGAAAGAAAATTTGTAATTCACATAATATGACAGAAATTTATCATTCCATAGTTGGTAGTTTCACCAGGTCTATAACATTGTTACATATAGCTTTGAATAAGAAACTTATATTCATTAATTTTTTGTGGTCATTTTTGGGAAAAATGAAAAAAAAACTATATGGATTAGATATAGCATCAAAACATTTTAGTTGTGTGATTTCCACCCCTTTAACTTTAAATCTATCATTGATATGATATTCTTGATATTTGATTAAAACCCCTATGGAAAAATTACGTTCAAGAAGTTGAAAAACTGATATATCTTCTTCCTGGAAAGAGTGTAAGTAGCAGGAGGAAGACATGTTCATTTTCACCCTTTATTGGTGACAACTCTTTGTGTATTCCCATCTCAAACATGTCCATCCTATCCTTATTTCCATCATTTGTCTTTTCGGGTGCATTTAGCAATGTGCTGATGACACTATTAAATACATTTTTTTCAAAATGGATAACTTCATGAAAAATTATGACATACAGACAATTCCAGTATGGTAATTAAAAAAACAGATCTCTTCTTCCAACTGGTTTTCGTAAGGTTTTTTGAAAATGGTTTTCCAAATGTAGTGTCTATATATTTTATTATCTCAACCAATTGATCAAATATTATTATAGATACTATTGTATGTTCTTCTAAACTTCCATCGAATGATGTCATCCATGATCAACACTTATGATGTCGGGGTAGAAACTTGTGATGTCATAGAAACATGATTTTCAATGAATGTTTCAACCAAAATGACGGTGTACCTTGTTCGCCAATGGGACACCCTTGAGTTCCTTTAATTCTATATCCTAAAAAATTTCCATATGTAGTAATGTAATTTATTATCCCGTACAACATGGATCTCAAAGTGAAATCTTCATTTTTCTATGCATCATACAACGTAACAGCTAAATCCCACAATAATTTCAAATCATCAATCAATTGAGCCAAATAAACATCAATATCATTACCCAGTTGTTTTGGTCCATATATAAACATAGATAACAGGATGTGTTTTTGTTTCATACATAATCACGAGGGTAAATTATAATTTATCAACATAACTGGACTTGTATTATGAGTTTTTTTTTTGAAAACTAAAAGGAATCACTCCATTTGTAGACAATGCAAGACGAAGGTTTCTCAGCTCATTTAGAAATTCAGGATACTCATGATCAATTCTCTTCCACTGAGGAGAGTCTGTCGGATGGCATAGTTTTCCATCTTTAATTCTTGTATCTGCATTCCATGTCAATTGTTCTGAAGTCTCCTCACATGCATATATGAGAAAAAACCTTGTAATAATTTCAATGTAACATAAAACATTTTAGTTATGGATTCATCTTTCTTGAATAAAGATGGACCACACTTTGGGAATTAATTAAACAATATAAGGTCTTCGAGAAATAGTATAAAATCATTCACGAAGACATGTATTCTTTCAGAGAACATACCCATCAAGCGTAGCATTCGTTCGACATCGTATGTTCAGATCAGGGGCTCATTATCTTCTGATAGTATGACCTTCAGAAGAGCAAGTAGTTCTATAAAAGTTTTGTTGATCCACCCATTTACTACTTTCAAATTATACAGCTTTAGTAATTCTCAAAATGTTGTATCTTTAGTGAAACTGACATAAAATGGTGTCTTTGAACAACTCTTTAACTTCTCAAACACTTTTGGGAAATCACGAAGTTCATCTTCAACTATCATTGTAATTTCATCAATACAATCTTCAGCATCGTTCATATTTGTAATCACATCCTCCATATGATCATCTTCTTTGTTCACGCTTGTAATCATGTCAGATGATCCATAAACCACAGTTTTATCTCAGCCACTACTGACATTTATTTTTTACCTGTGTTTATTCCAACATGTATTACTTTGACCTATCCTGTGAGAGATTAAGTGTTCTTCTAACTCCTATGGACAATTTTTTCTTGAATAACAACAGCATAAACACAAACAATGTATTTGAGATGGGTCATATGCATGATCTTTAGAAAACATGATAAACTCTTTCACGCCATCTTCATACTCTTTTTTCAACCGATTTGAATTCATCTATTCATTATTAATATTCATTCTATGTGATTCAGTATATTAATATTTAATAAAATAATTACACAAATGATGTTAAAATATGGTAATCATCCAACTATAATCAGTGGAATAAGCTATGGTAAAAAAAATACCATTACCTATCCAAGAATTTCAAATGACCAAATTAGATAACACCCATCTTCCCAACCACCTAATAAATGGAACTATTTTTGAGAATACCTTGAACTAGAATGTCTTATTATCCCACATGTGATCTATATGCATTTTTGTAAACTGGGTTTTTAGTGTTTCCTAGAAACATTATGTCTCGAGTCAAGAAAAATGTCACTAAACTAATAGATGGTATGATTTATCATAGATTGTTTTTGGGTGGAAGGATTCTTTACATGTGTTGTTATGGTTATTTCACTAGGGTGTCCATAAAGTGTCCCATGTGGTCCTTTAGTTAAGTGGTTTTTGAAGATTCAGTGGAATTGCACTAATAATGAAGTGTTGGTGCCATTGAAATGGGTAATGTTTGGATTGGTATTCAATGGTGGAGTGACAATAACAAGGAAAAAATGGCATTCCAATCATGCACACAACTACAACACTATACAAACACACAATCATGCTCACAATCACATCGCCATACAAACCAAACGAACACAATTTCAGATTTTACAAAGCATCCCTTATTCAATTACTCTGTCTAATTCATGGGTTATCACATAAATTTTATCATTATGGGTAATTCATTCATTATCCATGTATACGTAAATTTGAAATTCTTATATTCAAATGTTCAAAAGGAACCAACAAACATGAAATTCATTTAGCAAAAAAACAAGGACCACCAACGACCATGATTTTCAGTGGGGTGTTTATACTATACAATTCACAACATAACCATCAATATCAAGAAGTAATACTATGAGAATAATAGGAAACCAATTTTTAATATGAGAAAAATCACCACGAAGGTGTCGTTTAAGGAGCGGTGGAGGTGTGTTCGCGACGGGGGAGAGGCACTCAGCAGAAGAGATTTCAAACTAAAAAGAAAACATAAAACAAGAACTCTTATGTAATACATATCCAAAATAGATCCAAAGAGATTTTGTAATGGAAAATTTCTAGTTAAATAGTTTTATTGGTCAAAGGTGGGAATGTAAAACACACAAAGCATATGAAAGTGTCAAATGGTCCCATGAGTTTCAAACAAACACATCCAAACATTTCCCAATTGTCAAAAGGGAAATTATCCTTTCCAAACACACACCAACTAATTTCCACAAAAACTACTCCAAACCACTAAAATGATGACACCTTTATAAAAAAAATTGTGGAATTTATCAACAATTGTACAAAAAAACTAAAAAATTTATAAACAATTATTTAAACAACTCAACCAGTTTATAAACAATTTTATAAGGAGATAAACAATTTATGAATAATATATTTTTGCAGGCCAAACAATGTATAAATAATTTTATAAGAAACGATAGTCAATGTGAATGTTACTTTGAAGTACAATGGCCTTCATAAGAGAATCCCTTTAAACATATACTTCTATTTTGATCACTGAATATTTCACTATCCACAACCAGTTTTTACCAACACTTCACAAGAATATTATTTCTCATCCTTCATTCCCTCTCACTACAATAACACCCCAAGGTTTTGAAAATAAATATAGAATGCAATTTTATAATCTATACATTAAACACAACTTTTCCACTTCTATGTTTTTAATTTCGAAAAATAGTCATCTAGAGTTGTGTTCAGTAAGTCATTTGGAGTCTGATAAAACAAACTTGATTTTTGGTGAATAGTAACATACCCATATGAATAGTAATATGAACTGTAATATGACCCTTATTAATAGTAAATAATAATTTTATTTTATTTTCTTAAGGAAATAAGACGTGAGGTGTCCCACGGGGCTTTAACCATGGGCAAATACCATGGGTAAGCCCATCATTTTTCAAATACCACCCATGAGGTGTCCCTTGGAAATTATTAAAATAATCCTTCACTTTTCATATAAATACCAACTCTTCCATTCATTGAATTCATTCCCAATTCTCCCTCAATGAAGATATGGCCTCCTTTGCTTCCTATTAGTCCTCCCAAGGTTTCCTCAAGCCCCCAAGGTTCCAACATTCATGTTCTAAGGGTTACTCTACAAGTTAAGAAAATTCTCAATTTCATTATTTTTCCTTTCATGTTCTCCTTTATGTGGTATATATTTTATGATTCCATAACATGTTGGTATTTATTATTCTTATTATTGATCTAATATATATTATGATTCATTTATGGATAGGTTACCCTTGTCCCGTCTCTTTTTAATATTTTCTAAAACCATGTTGTGTAGCCATTAGGCTACCGAATTTTTGTATGCAATTTCAAAATTATTCATTTATTTTGAGTTCATTATTTATTATTTCTTCATCCATTCTTACCCAAGAGGAATGAAATCTCCAGAATATTGTATATTCTGGATGTTCTCATGTTCAAGATAAATTCATCATCAATCTTTTTCTTTCCCCTCACTTGTTCAAGGAATTAAAAACATTGTTCGTGATGTGTCGAATTACCGACATCGTAGAAGATGTGATTTCAATATGCATTAATTATTTAATGTCTGGTCATGAAACCATTTATATGGTTGAACCAAGTTATAATATCTGTTTTATGACTCACCCATGGTTCTGGAAATCTTTTTTACTCATGGTTCTAATTTATAATACAAAATGAGGTTGTTATTATCAAAGAACCATTAAAACGATCTAAACAAACATCATTATTGTTTTAACTAACGAATCATCATCATGGTATATAACCCAAAATCCTTATAAGATCATTTATATCTCCATAATTTAATTAATAATATGTATTAACAATTCTGGATGTTTAACCATGTTTCAAATGAACGTCCATTCATGGAAACAAGTAAATGAACCATGAAAACCCTGGAAGAAAATGCATCCAAAACATGAAAATTGAACCC
This sequence comes from Viscum album, assembly GCA_963277665.1. Taxonomy (NCBI): domain Eukaryota; kingdom Viridiplantae; phylum Streptophyta; class Magnoliopsida; order Santalales; family Viscaceae; genus Viscum; species Viscum album. Next base: position 414,265,302 of record OY728130.1, read on the forward strand.
ATATAAAGGGCATGAATGAACCTAATAATGTTATAATAAATCAATTACATGTATAGGAGGTTCTGGAAATATTAATTAAGGAAGAAAATTTTGATTATTCAGGTCATTAAGACAAACGAAGAACACACTCAAGAATAAGGTAAGGGGTTTCTCATCTCACTTTCATTTCTGTGAGATTTCCAATGTTCGCCAATTATTCCTTATATTTGGTATATTTGTAATTATATTTTATAGATAATTACATGATTATATTTATATTCATGTTATTCAATGATTCACTTGTTGGTTATTATGTTCTGGTCGTATGGTTTGACTGATTACATTGTGGTAAGGGACTTTGTCTCAGCTGCCATGTTGTTGTGAATAACTTTGTGTTGTGAACATAATAATCCCTATGTAGTGTACCTACTGAAAAGTTGAGGTCACTTTTCATTTGAAATTTTATTTATATTAAATATCCATAATCTCATATCATGTATATGGTTTTTGTCTAAAATGTATACCATCTGACATACGGTGTTTACTTGGAAAGTTATTTTAATTATGGAAATATTGATGAATCTGTATACTCTACTCTATACGGTTATTGAAAAGTCATATTTCTATTGTATTTAATCAATGTATATAGAATTATTTGGACATGTAGTGGTGGGTGGGGCCCGCTATATCCCCTCAATTCATCGGTAGGTCTCATGAGAAAAAACAGTTTTCCGACAAACCCTTTGAGTTTGTTTCCAAAAATCAAACGGGTTTCTACCCATAGAACTAAACTTTTTTTATGGTATTATGGTTTTATGTGCCAGATACATGATGTCTATTTAATAATCATTCTCTTTACTCATTATCAGTTATTATTATTTTCCATGAGATTTTCACTATGACAAAATCTATAGTTGTAGTTTTATTTTTAGTTTATTAATGGAATTAGTTATTCATCTATTCACTATGCCATTTTGATTATTTAAGATTGTTTGTGAATAACTTATTATTTTACTCATGAATCCACTATTTTTAACCCTTACTAAGCATTTGAGCTCACCCCTTTCATTTTCTACCTTCAACGGGTGATGAAGACAAGATCTTTTATTGAGTTCCTGGGGATGCCGTTTTTATTTTTTATTATGTATGGTATTTTGTAAACTTATCCAATGTAATTTAAGTAACATCTATGTAACAAGTTTCTTTAAGACTACTAAACTGATTGTTCCTTAGGGATTTTCATTATTTCTCACCATGTCAATATCACAAGTAATGCACCGGCTCCAGCCTAGAGGGGTCAGGGTGTTACAGTAGGTATCAGAGGAGGTTTAATAGAAAACATGGAAACTAGAGTAAGAAATGTATTGTAGGGAACAAAGCCCAAAGGTAGTATCTGAGGATTAACATACAAGAACGTCATGGTATTTTGGTAATGAATAGATTATTTTGATATTTTAAGCAATACGTCTATCTCTGCATATGAGCTGGTAAAGTTGGCTCTGGCACAGATGTATCACGGGGTAAAACCCGAAAACACCGTTTTGAGCTAGACTTGAACGGGAACTGGTGCACGACAACGGGCCTTGCCGAACTCTTCGTTTTAATACTCCTTGGGGATATTCTTAGGATAATTAATGTTTTTTTACAAGCCATTATGAAAGAGTTAATGTAAATTTTTCCTTAGAGGAACCATGTTTATAAAATTAGCTATGCATAGAATTTGAATATATGTTGAGTGATTTTCTATTTGAGATTAATAAAGTAATCTAGTGTATCCCATTATTTAGAAATGGCGTCTAATGGAAGAAGTAGAATCAATACTCGTGGGAAAATTAGGATCTCCCTACTGAGCAAGTCAACACAGTCAATGTTCGAGCAGATCAGATCATGACCATATTGGGACAACTTACTCAAGTTGTAACGAATAACCATTCAACACCCGTGTTGGATATCTTCATGCAGTAGAAGCCCCCATATTTCAGTGGGACTACTAATGTCGTAGTTTCTGAGGAATGGATCAAGTACCTTGAAAAGATATTCATGGCATTAAGATGCGATTAAAATGAAAAGGTAGTACTGGTAGTATATTATCTCAAGGGAGACGATGATCAATGGTGGTCCTTGATTCAAAATTCCACAGAGGAAAAAGAGAGAGAGGATATAAAATGGAGTAATTTTAAGGAAATATTCTACAAAAAATATTTCCCTCGTGAGAAACGAACTGAAATGAAGAGGAAATTCCTTGTCTTGAAACAAAGGGAAGAAGACATTGTTTCAGATTATGAGGCTACCTTCAAAAGGCTAGCCAGGTATGTCGTGGATTATGTTCATGACTCAGCGGACAGGATTGATCATTTCTTTGAAGGCCTTAAGCCAAGTCTTTGAAGGGCATTGGCTTCTCAATCATTTTCATCATATGATTAAATTGTATCAAGTTCCATAAAAACAGAGAAGGAATTTTCTAGATCAAATTTTTTTCAAAGGAAACTAAGATAAGAAGCAGCATTATGATAATAAAGGAAAAGGAGAAGCACCAAAGAAGAGAAAAGGAATAAAAAGTTTCCCATTATGTGATAAATATGGAAAGAATCATCCTGGGAAATGCTTGAAAGGAAAGGGAGTCTTCTATAATTTTGGAGAAAGGTTCATCGATCTTATAAATGCAAGGGGAAGAAACAATTCAATGATGTTCAATGCTACAATTGCAGAGAGATGGGAAACTATGCAAATGAGTGTCATAAGATCCAAGGAAACATGCCTCATAAAAAGACAAGATAGCGAGGGAGAGCATATGTGATTACAACCGCGGAGGTTGAAGTTCCTATTAACATGGTGGCAGGTACTTTAATTGTTTCCTCAAACATAGCCAACATTTTATTTGATTCTAGATCATAACATTCATTTATATCATCTCAGTTTTCCAAGAAAATTATATATGTCCAATTTGATTTAAGAAAGGAGTTTTTAGTCAAAACTCTCATGGGATGTATCATTGTAACAAAGGCATGTCGACTAGTCCCCCTCTAAACACCAAAACGTTCTTTAGTTTCTAGCCTTATTATCACACCCCTGACTGAATTTGATATAATTCTCGGTATGTATTGGATATCAAATTATGATGCGAGGATTTATTGCAAGAAAAAGGAAGTTACAAATTTTGGAAATGTTGTAGAATCCCTTATCGTTAGGGAAGAAACTTCACCAACTGATTCTTATCTAGAACCACCCCCAGTAGATCTATTGAATGTAATACCTAGAGAGGAACATAAACCAATATCTATGGGATAGGAATGAAATATTCAAATTGAATATGTGCACATAGTGAAATAGTATATTGATGTATTTCCAGAGGATTTACCTAGACATCCTCAAGAGCGGGAAGTTGAGTTCTCTATTGATTTAATTCTTGATGCAACACATATATCAAAGACTATCTATAGAATGGACACTGTGGAATTAGTAGAGCTAAAGAAACAACTATAGGATTTGAGTGAAAAGGGGTTTATTCAACCTAGTGTTTCTCCATGGAGATCCCATGTTCTCTTTTTCAAGAAGAAAGATAGATCCATTAGGCTTTGCATTGATTACAGGTAAATCAATGCTATTACAATAAAGAATAAGTATCCTCTACCGCAGATTGATGATTTATTTGACCAAATTTATGGAGCTCAATACTTTTCAAAGTTTGACCTTCGATCCAGATATCATCAACTACGTGTGAGGAAGGAATATATTCTGAAGACAGCATTTCAAACCAGGTATGGTCATTATGAGTTTACAGTGATACCTTTTGGAATAAAAAATACACCCTCTATTTTCATAGATTTAATAAATAGATTTTTCATGGAATATCTTGATAACATTGTTGTGGTGTTCATCGATGATATCCTGGTATACTCAAAAAGTTATGAAGACCATGAGGATCATTTGCGAACTATTCTAAAAACTCTTAGAAGAAATCAATTATATGGGATGTTTAGCATGTGTGAATTCCGGCATCAGTCAGTTCCTTTTCTAGTCCATATTTTCTCTAAGGATGGAATCCTAGTTGATCCTGCAAATACAAAGGCAATCTATGAATGACCCATGCCAACAAACATAACCGAGGTACGCAGTTTTATTGGCTTAGCAGGTTATTATCAGTGTTTCGTGCAGAATTTTTCCCGATTGGATAATCCGCTAATAAAGCTCACACGTAAAGGGGTTAAATTATTTTGGAAAAAATATTGTGAAGAATGTTTTGAATAACTGAAGAGAAGATTAGTCAATGCTCTTATATTGACTCTATCATCGGGGAATGACAGGTTTGTTATTTATAATGATACTTCAAAGAAAGGACTTGGTTGTGTCCTTATGAAAAATGATAGGGTTATTGCTTATGCGTCATGACATCTAAAAGTTCATGAGAAAAACTATCATACTCATGATCTTGAGTTAGCTGCTGTAATATTTTCTTTGAAGATATGGAGACATTATCTCTATGGTGAAAATTTTTATATTTATACTGATCACAAGAGTTTGAAGTATATTTTCTCATAGAAAGAACTCAACATGAGGAAAAGAAGATGGCTTGAACTACTCAAGAATTATGATTTCATTATACACTGCCACATGGGGAAGGAAAATAAGATGGAAGATGCTTTGAGCAGAAAGGATTATGGAGTTTTGAACAAGATGAGAGTTGAAAGGGATCCTATTTTCATGGATCTAGTAAAGATGGATATGGTAATAACCATGGAATGTGAAACATCAATGCTTTCTCAAATGTTTTCCAAACCATATTTACTAGAAAGGATAAAAATTTCTCAAGCTGATGATGAGGAGTTTCAAAAGAAGATTAAAGCTATGAATGATGGGAGATTGAGTGACTTCGTATATGAAGATGGAATTTTGAAATTGGGAAGAGACATTGTGTTCCCAATATACCTGATCTTAAAAGGGAATTATTGGATGATGCTCATAGTTCCAATTTCTCTATACACCCTGGTAGCACTAAGATGTATAGAGATTTGAAGGAACATCTTTGGTGGGACAACATGAATAAGTAGATTGCTGATTTTGTGTCAAGATGTATGGTTTGTCAACAAGTGAAAGCTGGAAGGCAACAGCCTGGTGGAGTATTGCAACCTCTTCCCATACCTGAGTGGAAATAGGATAATATCATGATGGAATTTTTCATGGGACTACCAAAGACTCCTAGAATGAACGATGCAGTATGGGTCATTGTTGATCGTCTTACCAAGTCAGCACATTTTCTTGCTATAAGATAAGATCTACCACTTGAACGTTTAGCAAGACTATATATTAATGAAGTTGTGAGACTTCATGGAGTACCCTATCGATTGTTTCTGATCGTGATCCATGTTTTAAATCAAGAATTTGGAAATGAATTCAGAAGGCCCTAGATAGTGATATTCGTTTGAGCACTTCCTACCACCCACAAACTGATGGACAATCAAAATAGACTATTCAAACATTGGAAGACATGTTGAGGTCTTGTTCACATGATTTTCAAGGCATGTGGGATTAGTATTTACCTCTCGTGGAATTTTCCTACAATAGTTGCTTCCATTCAAGAATTTAGATGGCACCATATGAAGCATTATATGGGAGGAGATGTTGTACACCAACTTGGTGGGAGGATGTTGGTGAATGAAAACTCGTGGGCCCAGAACTTTTTGAAGAAACAATAGAAAAGATGAAGATTATCCAGAACCATATCAAAATATATCAAAGGAGGAAAAAGAGCTATGCAGATAACCGAAGGAAGGATTTGGAGTTTCAAGAAGGTGATAACATTTTCTTAAAGGTATCTCTATGGAAGGGTATTATATGATTCGGTATGAAGGGAAAGTTAAGTCCCAGGTATATCGGACCTTTTAAAATTCTGGACCGAATTGGAGCCGTAGCTTATCATTTGGCAATACCGCAACATCTCTCAAATGTTCATAATGGGTTCCACATGTCAATGTTAAGAAAGTACATGCCAGACCCAACACATGTACTCACTTATGAGGAAGTAGAACTTGATCCAGATCTAACTTATTGTGAAGAGCCTATCAAGATTCTTGATACTAGAGAACAAGTATTGAGAAATTGGATGAATCATATGGTAAAGGTTCTATGGAGGAAACATAAGATAGATGAAGCAACATGGGAGCCTGAGGAGCTTATGTTAAATACATAACCGAATATTTTTAGGTAATATTTTATGAATTTTGAGGATGAAATCTTTGTAAGGAGGGGAGAATGTAACACCTCAAGGTTTTGAAAATAAATATAAAATGCAATTTTATAATCTATCCATTAAACACAAATATTCCACTTTTAGGTTTTGAATTTTGAAAAATGGTCATCTCGAGTTGTGTTCAGTATGTCATTTGAAGCCTGATAGAACAAATTTGATTTTTGGTGAATAGTAACATACCCATAAGAATAATAATATGAATAGTAATATGACCCTTATGAATAGTAAATAATAATATTATTTTATTTTCTTAAAGAAATAAGATGTGAGGTGCCCCAAGTGGCTTTAACCATGGGAAAATACCATAGGAAAATACCATGGGCAAGCCCATGGTTTTGCAAATACCACCCATGAGGTGTCCCTTTGAAATTATTAAAATAATCCCTCATTTTTCGTATAAATACCAACTCTTCCCTTAATTGAATTCATTCCCAATTCTCCCTCAATGAATATCTGGCCTCATTAACTTCCTAGTAGTCCTCCCAAAGTTTCCTCAAGCCCCCCAAGGTCCTAACCATAATGTTCTAAGGGTTACTCTACAAGGTAATAGAATTCTCAATTTCTTTCTTTTTCCTATCAAGTTCTCTTTTATGTGGTATATCTTTCAAGTTTCCATACCATGTTCTTATTTTTTATTCTTATTCGTGATCTAATCTATATTATGATTTATTTGTGGATAGGTGACCAGTGTCCCCTCTCTTTTTAATATTTTCTAAAGCCATGTTGCGTAGCCTTTAGGCTGCCGAATTTTTGTAAGCGAATTCAAAATTATTCTTTTATTTTGAGTTCTTTATTTATTTTTTCTTTATCTCTTCTTACCCAAGAGGAATGAAATCTCCAGAATCTTGTGTATTTTAAATGTTCTCATGTTCATGTGAAATTCATCATCAATCTTATTTTTTTCCCCACTTGTTTAGGGAATTAAAAACATTGTCCGTGATGTGTTGAATTACCGACATTGTAGACGATGTGATTTCAATTTGCATTAATTCTTTCAAGTCTGGTAATGAAACCATTTATATGGTTGAACCAGGTTATAATATATGTGTTATGACTCACCCATGGTTCTGGAATTCTTTTTTACTCATGGTTATAATTTATAAGACAAAATGAGGTTGTTATTATCAAAGAACCATTAAAACAATCTAAACAAACATAATTAATGTTTTAACTAACGAATCATCATCATGGTATATAACCCAAAATCATTATAAGATCAATTATATCTCCATAATTTCATTAATAAGATTTATTAACAATTCAGGATGTTTAACCATGTTTCAAATGAACTTCCATTCATGGAAACAAGTAAACAAACCATGAAAACCAAGGAAGAAAATGCTTCCAAAACAAGAAAATTGAACCAATTGAACCCATAAAAATGGCCGTGAATGAACCTAATATGGTTATAATAAATCAATTACATGTATATGATGTTCTGGAAATATTAATTAATGAAGCTAAATTTGATTATTCAGGTCATTAAAACAACCAATGAACACACTCGAGCATAAGGTAAGGGGTTTCTCATCTCACTTTCATTTCTGTGAGACTTCCAATGTTTTCCAATTATTCCTTATATTTGGTATATGTGTACTTAAATTTTATATATAATAACATGATTCTATTTATATTCATGTTATTCAATGATTCACTTGATGGTTATTCTGTTCTGGTCATACGGTTTGACCGATTACATTATGGTAAGGGACTTTGTCTCAGCTGCCATTTTGTTGTGACTAACTTTGTGTTGTAAACCTAATAATCCCTATATGGTGTACCTACTGAAAATTTGAGGTCACTTTTCATTTGAAATTGTATTTATATTAAATATCTATAATCTCATATCATGGATATGGTTGTTGTCTAAACCGTATACAATCTTAGATACTAGGTTTACTTGGAAAGTTATTTTAATTATGGAAATATTGATGAATCTGTATACTCTACTCTATACGGATATTCAACAGGCATATTTCTATTGTATTGAATCAATGTATAAAGAATTATTTAGACATGAAGTGGTTGGTGGGGCCTTCTATATCCCCTCTATGCATCAGTAGGTCTCATGAGACAAAACAGTTTGGCGACAAACCCTTTGAGTTTGTTTCAAAAAATCAGACGGGTTTCTTCCCACAGAACTAAACTATTTTTACGGTATTATGGTTTCATGTGCCAGATACATGACGTCTAGTTAATAATAATTCTATTTACTCATATTCAGTTATTATTATTTTCCATGATATTTTCAGTATGACAAAATCTATGGATGTAGTTTCATTTTTAGTTTTTAAGGCATTAGTTATACATTTATTTACTATGTCATTTTGATTATGTCAGATTTTTTGTGAATCACTTATTATTGTACTCATGCTTCTGTTATTTGTAACCCTTAATGAGTGTTTGAGCTCACCCCTTTCATTTTCTACCTTCAACAGGTGATGAAGAGAAGATCTTTTATTGAGTTCTTGGGGATGTTGTTTTTAGTTTGTGTTATGTATTGTATTTTGTAAACTTATCCAATGTAATCTGAGTAACATATATGTATCTAGTTTCTTAAAGACTACTAAACTAATCATTCCTTTGGGATTTTATTCCCTTCTAACCATTCCAATATCACAAGTAATTCACCGGCTCCATCCTAGAGGGGTCGGGGTGTTACACTACAGTTCACTCAAGAAACACACGCATCAGATTAATTATTCTAGTCATCTAATCTATTATATGCCAATAATATTATATATCGATCTTCAAATTGTCCACAATTCCCATAACCCTAAATCCCACTCATGTGAAACTCCCACACCCATAAATAAAACCCTTTACTTTTAGCAAATATTCTTCTGAAGAATATTCCACACACCTTCTGATCCTTTGTCCATATTGATCAATCACAATGAAAGATTATGAAAAATAGGACAAAAACTCCCACTCAATGGTATCAAGACACATTATTAAAGAACTTAGATACATTTCCCTTCTATGTTTATTGATATATGATAATCTTGAAATAGGAAATAGTTCTGAAGAAATGGTTTGAGACTAAACTTAGTATTATTTTCCCAGTGACTTACAAACCCAATCCACTTAGAAAAAAATGTTAGAAAGTTTTATATAAAACCATTTGAAATCATTTAAAGTGATTATTCCAAAATCATAAATAATATCCAAGGAAAATATTTTTATGTAAAAAAAAGTTAATTCTATTCTTAGAAATAGACACTTTTATGTCTCTACCCACTCACCATTCTTGATCAGTTGAAATTTTCATACTCATGAGAGATCCCTCATTGACCCACCAAGTCATCACAGGGTTAAAATATCCAGGTTCCCCAATGGATTACTCCCCTTATTTATGGTCAAGTACAACCCATGAACTCATGCCAACCATTTTTTATAAGTACCATTCCAAATAGATCAAAACAAATCCACATTTAAATCATTTCATCAAATATTATACATGTGTAAAAAGGAAACCATAATTTTAAAACAATAACAAAATAATTATATAATAACAGGGGTTTACAAATGCCAACGAAAATTTATGAAACCATATAACAAGGGATTTCCTTCAAAAAAATAACACATGTTTTTTCACAAAATATTCAATGGAAATATTTAATCAAAACAAATTCTTTATGTTAAAATAGAATTGGAGATTAGAGGGATGAAACATACCTAAAAATAGTTTTCAAAAATGTAGAATGAAATAAGAAAACATCAATATATGATCACAAACCATGTAAACCTAACTAGATCCAAAAAAAGTATGTCAAGATCAACAACATAAACCAAAGAACTATCCCTAATAGACATAGATTATGATTCCAAGAGAGGAAAGAACCATGGATCTATGAAGAATTAAGAATAGTGAGAAAATACTGATGAATTCGGGAAGAGGAAGACAAGGACGAGGCAGCGACAGAAGTAGAGGAGGAGGCAGAAGCAGCGGGGGAGGAGGACAAGTTGGTGGCAGTTTGGAGGAAGAGGAGGAGGCAGCGGCAGTGGCGACGGTGAAGGAGGATGACTCGGCCGCCGCAGAGGAGGAGGATATGATAGCAGCGATAGAGGAGGAGGAGGAGGAGAAAGGGTCACGGTGGATGGGGGATTGATGGAATAGGGGTCCGCTTCCACGACGACTGGAAAGGGTGTGGGGGAGGAGGATCTTGTTAGGGTTCTTATAAAAAACCCACTGGAACCTTTATCAGTGCTAGCTAAAAGAGATAATAAAGGTATATTTTATCAGTGAGAAAATAAAAAGTGCTGATAAAACGTACCTTTAACAGTGCTTTGTTAGCGCTGATAAAGATATGCCTTTATCAGTGCTAAAATTATAGCGTTGATAAAGAATTTTTTTTATCAGTGCTTTGTTTGCACTGATAAAATACATATTTATCAGTGCTAAAATTATAAGGCTAATAAAGCTATAGTTTTTTAATTTATTTATATTATTATATATTTATTTAAAATCATATATAGGTTAAATATATAATTATTTATTAATAATTATAACTATAAATTGTATATATTTTTAAATATTTGTATATAATTATTAATATATAAATACTAATAAAATTATAATATTATATCTATAATTTTATAATTGTTTATATATATATATATATATATATATATATATATATAATTATTATTATTATTACAAATGTATTTTAAAAGTATCTTTATATATCATTAAAAATATTTTAAAATATTTTTATTATTTAAATATATTTAATGTAATTTTATAAGTACATTTTTAGAACATATATAGTTCATATGGGTAACATTACAAATTCATCAATATACCACATCAACAGACATCGTGATGTAATGTATAAATGAATATTCTTGTATGATACATAACATATACGCATGATTAATATATCCATTGACCAAATTCATTGGAAAACACATATATATCTAATAATTTAATTATAAATATATATATTAAAAAGTATTATATATTTATAAATAAAATAAATATATTAAATATATTAAATATAACAAATATAATGAATATAATGAATTAACCCAATAAATATAATAAATAAAATAAATTAATCTAATAAATAAAATAAATATAAATATAATAAATTTCTAATAAATATAATAAATATATTTACTATTAAATGTAATTTATTATAATATTATAATTATTTAATTATATATATATATATACTTATAATCTTAGAAATACATTTTTCAATTAAAACATTATATATATATATATATTTCTGTATTATTAAAAAATATATATTAATTATAATTTTTTTTAATTTAATGTATACAAATAAAAATTATTTTTTAATATAAATAAAATAATTTTATATAAATTAATTAATTTTTTTATTAAAATCTTTTATTAGTGCTAATACTAGTGCAGATAAACGTAACTTTTATCGGCACTAAGAAAAGCGTTGATAAAGGGTACACCTTTATTAGAGATTTTGTTAGCACTAATAAAGGGAACATTTATCTGTGCTTTTACCTAGAGTTGATAAAATCCCACCTATTTATCAGTACTTTCTACATAGTGCTGATAAAAGGAAGTGCTTCCCTTGGCCCATTTTGTGGTAGTTCTAGCTCCAAGCCCTGCACCAAATTGAACTAGGACTTTTTGACATCAACAGAAACCTCCACATCAACAGGACAAGTGGTGGGGACCTAGGAAAAACCAATTCAACTAATGGAGAAATAAATTTTAGTGATTCCAGGATGACTTAGTATATGGATAATTTTTATCCCCCATGAATAACAACTTGATTTGTCTATTGGAGCCAAATTGGGATGGTGAATTACATCTCAATGATTGACTAGATTATTGTCCCCTCCACCAGATACATGGAAAATCCCTCCAATAATAATTCATCATTATTGAAATAAAGAAAAAATGATAGAATTTTTTCAAGTAAATCTGTGTCCAATGCTAACCTATGAGGCATATGTTTCCACCACTGACCTAGATGATGGATATGAGTGAAAAAAGTGGTTTAAAAAAAGGGATCATAAGATTGATAGTCAAATGAATCATATAATTGTCAACTATTCTCATGTCATACTCTACGTATATTTAAAGAAACAAACTATTTCCCCAACAACTCCTAATGAAGTGCACCCGACATCCTTGTCCCTGTAATCATATTAGAGTAGAATGTCCAAGATGTAGTTTGACCAGAAAGGTAGAGAGACTGTCCACGAAGATAGAGCCATAACACGAAAAAACTTATATTTGAACCTCTTAGATTTTATGATATAAAATATGAATGAAATGGAAACGCACCACCAAATGATTCCACCAGAAGAAGTTCATCAGGCAGAATAATATTCAGATGAGTAAATGATATTCAACATCATTAATTTCATTCACTTAGTGGATCCCTTCATCAGAGAAGAGTATGGATATGAACTAGAGTTCACTGCACTCAATCAGGGAACTGGAGGAAGATTTCATAGGATCAAAGTATATAATGGAAGATGTGATAGTGGTAAAATCCAATTTTCAAGCCACAACCCAACTCAAACTGTTAGTGTTAAAGAAACTCATGACCTAGCACTTCAGCATACCCAACATGAGTAGGAAAATTTCCCTAGCCTTACCAAAATATACTCTATCCCAATCATCCTGGAATATATGTAAGAAGATAGAAAAATTTATAATAACCCATGGAATGTTGGTAGACCTAGTTGGCTGACTCGACGTGGCACAAAAGCACTATCATCTCTGGACCCAAGGGTTGACCCATCCTCATCCATTGCTCAATCCCCTAGAGGTCCTATCAATGAGAATCCCTAATTTAGGAATTGCCAGCCTTTAGAAAAAGTTGTGATATTATGAAATAGTTTTAATTAGTAACATCCATGCTATGGGTCTTAGATGCCACTAATTTCTAAACAAATCTCAAGGAAACACATATATAAGCTTTTATAATCCCATGGATTTTGAAGCTGAGGTGACCCCCACTGAATTATATAAAACGGAGACCAATATAGAAGATATCCAAACTATTATATCCTTTATGTGTCAAGATTAAGAAACCATTAATTAGGGAAAAATCAGACACTTATATGTGTTTAACAAAATAAATTGTATAGAAATCCAAAAAGTATTTATTAACAGTAGCTCTTAAGTTAATATCCTCACACTGAGGACACTTCATCAGCTAGGATGAAATGAAGACAATCTAATACTATCTTCCATAACCCTGCTGAGTTATGAAAAAAGAGAGTAGAACCTGTTAGTCAAGGTCAAGTTCAAAAACTAATTTTGGTGACCTCATAACAGACTCATAATTTTTTTTAGTCCATCAAAATACAACCTTCAAAATCTTACTAGCAAGGCCTTGGTTGCATCAACACAAATCGATTCCCTCATCATACCATCTATGCATCAAATATAGAATTAATTGATAGATTGGGACATTGTGCATCAATAATTCCCCATTCAAATCTTATGATTCATGCTATATCAATGGAGGATTATATGAGAAGAAAGGGAAGTGGTCCATTGTCATTGGTATTGATCGGTTCAATGCTCCAAATTTTTTGGAAGTGGTCCTTGAGAACTCCATTAAGTGGTTTGGCAAAGAATATTTACTACCAATCCATCAGGTTGAGTGTAGGATTACCTATTTGGACATGTATTTAGTAGTCATCGTGATTTAATTTATTATCATCGATCCCAACAGTGTTGAATCATCCAATAGGCCTCAAGATAATTGTGAATTCTAAAATGGAAATTCCTTCAATCCACCTTTAAAGCTCTAGTTAACCCATGGATCACTCATTAATTTAGAATAAAATGAAGTTACTTTTTATTTCCTCACTCCATCCTCTCCAAAAAAAATTACTCACTGCATTTGGGTCAGAAAAAGTCTTCTCAACCTCGGATTGCAAAAATTGTGCTTCTTCTCTCAACCTTGGAGATACCATCTCAAGAAAGGTTTCCCCATTAGAAGAATAAGAGGGTAAGGTGTATTTTGATGAGGAGGAAGAAGAAGACCCCAGGGATTCCCCTCCAAAATTTGAGGGGGGGTCTCTCTACCACCATTGATTATCTTAGGGAAACAATCATGTGTATCGAAGAAGACCCACAACCTACTGTAATTTTCGTGGTTATTTATTCCATAAAGAAGATGTATTTAACTCTTTTTTTAGGAACAATCATGTTGTTTTCACTGGGAAATATATATAAATGAAAGGAAACAATCCAGAAGTGGCCACTCACCACATATTCTTGCTAGAAGATCATCATTTCTACAAGAAAGATTCTAAAAGGATGCCCCCACACAATCTTCCAAAATATAGGTAGAAGTTTAAAAGTTCATCAGAGAAAATGTGATTTGGGTGGTGAAATATCCCATCTGGATGGCCAAAATAGTCCATGTCAAAAGTAATAATGTAAAGATCATAGTTTTAATCAATTTTAGGGATCTTATTCATCACTACATGAAATATGAATCCCATGTCCCAATCATAGAATTTATTATCCACCTAAATATTGGATATCAGGCTCTCTCTTTCAGGGATGGTTATTCATGATACAACCAAATCTTGATAGACTAATAATTTGAAGATGCTACTCCCTTCATCCCTCCATGGGTGTATTGTTCTACAAGGTAATTCCCTTTGGACTGAATAATACTAAGTCCACATATTAACATTCCATGAGATTCATATTTAAACCCTTCCAGGATTTTTTTTAATGCTATGTTGATTTAAGGGTCATTAAATCACCAAAAAATTCATACCACCAGTCAGATATTGATGTATTCTTTATCAAACTAAAACAAAATAGTCTAAAAATTACCACCATAGAATTTTCCTTTGGTGTTACCATATCTAAATTCCTCAGCTTCACCATACACCTTTACAGCATCAAAGTAGACCCCAAAGAGACAAAGGAAATCCATGGCATGTCACCTCCTCGTAACATTACATAGTTGATGTGACTTCAAGGACACGTAGCCTAAATTCGTTTCTTCATAGAAAAAATTGTAGGAAAATGATTTTCATTCACTAGGATTATGAAAAAGGGTGTTTCATATCAATGGAATCATGACTCTCAAGAAGCATTCAACAGTCTTAAGAAGTAACTCTTAACGCTACCAGAGTTAATGACGACTATTGAAGGATTACCATTCATATTGTATGTGATGGCTATAGAGCGGTCCTTAGGAAATGTCCTTTCATAGAATAATGATTCCGATAGTGAAAACAACTGTTATTACCTCTGCCAGAATATTATTGATGCTGGGAACCATTACTCAAATTTTTAGAAGAGGTTCATGGCCCTAATATTCATGGTCGAGAAGTTGTGACACTACCTATAGCACAATGAGGTCCATTTATCATCGGGAAATAACCCACTAATGTATATTCTTAGTCATCCAATTAATACCTAATGTGTGTCACAGAGGGAAGTTAACCTACAATAGTTCGATATATGGTTTATACCTTGAAATCCATCAAAGGAAAGGAATTAATAGATTTTTTGGTGGATCACCCCTTAAATGAAATGAATCCATTGAATGGAGAACTACGTGATGAATATTTTTTTCTGTTCAAGAAGACTCCAAAACAAGGTATATGAATTTTAATGGAGCATCTAGAAGACCAATAGGAAAAAAGATGGAACACCCCCAAGAATAACAATGTGGTGTTGGGTGTAATAATCATATCTCTAGGAAAGGTGGTATTGTCTTAATCTTCCCAACTGTCAGAGGGGTTTACAATCAATAAAGGAGAGTATCATGCTCTCATTTTTTGCCAATAGATGGAACTCAGAGTACAAGTAAAAAATATGAAGATAAAATTTGATTCTAAAATGGTTATCAAGAATATCAATGGCTACTATGATATCAAAAAGAAAGATCTAATCTCTTTATTTGACCATGTTTGAGGGTCAAAGGGGGAATTCACATTAGAGATGATGTTAAATCATGTAACTCGATCCGAAAATGCATAGGATGATGCATGAGAAAATTTATCCACAACTCTTGATAATATAGACCGGGATGTAACGGTCATTTACATTTCCCACCGTCAGATAGTCTTACCATTTGTTCCAGAAATATGGATGAAATTGATGAGATTAATCCTCTCCCTAAGATGCATGTTCCTATAGCCGAATAGATGAATCCAATTGAAGGTTGCCTTCAAACGGGGTAATTCTCACTAGATAGGGCTAGGAAAAATAAAAGCAGGTAATGAAAAATTAATATTGTTCTATATGATGGCACAAATAAAAAAATGGTTCTCTATAAGCAAGGACTTTATGGTATCCTTCTCAAATGAAATGATGGAGAAGAGACCGTTGTTGTCATGAAGGAAGTACACACTAAAGTAAATGGATCACAACAATTAAGATCCAACCATTCCCACCAAAGCCTAAGGATTGGATACTATTTTCCCACATTAATGAAATATTACATTGAATTCACCAAGAAGAACCATTCAATTCAATTTCATACTATTTAATCAATCGAACCCTGAAGTCACATACCACATCTAAGAACAACTCATTGTTTTATATGTGGGTAATGAATTTTGTGAGAATTATCCCCTGCTATGACCAATATATTCATGAATATCCTTACAGAACCCAACTTATTTTCCAAATGGGAAGAATTTGTACCCCACAAGGAGTTCAGTTAATGAAGCATTGTCAGATTTGTGAAATCCATTTTCATAACCAAATTTAGTGTCCCTCAAATGACACCTATAGATAAGGACACAAATTTTTGTTTTGATTAATTTGAAAAATTATATTAAGAGTATGGTATCAAGACTAACCATTAATCTCATTATCATATAGTATCCAAAAGATATAAATAGGCCACCAACAAGACCCTATCAAAAATAATTTATAAGATGGTAGACAAGGAAATGAAATCATGGCTATAAAAGCTCCTCCAAGATCAATGGGCTTACCAAACCATGACCTGCACTACTAATCAAGCAACCTCGTACTCATTGGTGTGTGGTACAGAGGTGGTTCTACTCATCTATGTCCAGTTAAACTCACTCAATGTTGTTTTCTAAGATCAACTATCCATAGATGAGAAATCAAAAAAATTACTTGCTGAGATGGATCGACTGGATGAGAGAAGATTGAATACGATTCACCATTTTTAGATTTACCAAAAATGGATTCCATAATCCTTTAACAAAAAGGGTCACCTTCAGTCTTTCCTCGAAGGAGATTCTGTGTTGTTTCTCATAACTCGGATGATACTCAGAAAGAAACCTCTGAAATAAGATCCAAAATGGGGGGGACTGTATTTTATAAACAATGTTTACTAAAATGAAGAATATTATTTAACTTTAATGAATGGAGAAATTATCAAAAATACTACCAATTCACAGTTTTTGAATAAATATTTCATGTAACATAACATCTTTATCTTGATCACATAATGTGAAACTACATGATAAAAAATTCCATCATCGCATGATGTTAAACAGAATGGACAAAATGTACTTGATCTATAACATTAAACTACATAGCATGTATATCCATACAAAACGACAATAAACTATATATTATTCATCCCTGAAACATTACATTAAACTATGTTTCCAACCTCCTCAGCGAATGACATCAAAATGCATGGTTAATATTCCCTTGCTGCATGAAGTTAAACTAGATTTATTATCATTTTTTCATCCCGAGAGTATGTTGCCTATGGAATTTTTCACATACCGAGATGTGTCACAAATCTATGTACGAATTGATTCTTACTGTACATGATATGTTCACACTACTAGACCTCACATTCGTGTCTAGCCACCTATTCTTCCATCAGTAAAAATCCCCCTAATAATTGTTCATGTACTAAAAAAATGCATGGAGGCATCTTAAATGAACTACATATGGATTGATTATAATTTCCAATGAGATACATATAGATTCCTTGATTCCATATCGTAGACCATCCACCACATGATGCAAAAAATTCCTTTATTGTACCATTATCTACCTCTATGTTGTGAAGGAAACCATTTATATTGCTTGTTTCTGACACCCGGTGTAGCTCATGTGAGCATTGGAATTTCATGTGAGGTTTATCCCATATAAACAAAGATAAAAGTTACATACCAACCCTATAATCCTAAAAGAATGGTAAAACATGCACCTCCCTATGCTTGGTTCAGACCAAAAAAGGGAACATGCTTGTAGAACTATGTCGGGCTTGATTCATACCCTCTCAGGATATATAGTGATGCTCAAATTCTACATTCTCATCCTAGCCACAAAAAAATCCCCCCTATGTGTGTGTCAGAATTGTTATAGGAAATGTATAGAATTATATCCATATAAATTATCATCAAAATAAGAGATATATACAGACCTCCAAACCTAATATCAACTATAGAAAAGGATCAATAGTAAAAATTCCCCCATCCAGGGTTATGTCGTCCCTCTATTATAGAATAGCCCCTTTTTCCCTTACTTCTCAAACTAATTACAGCTCCTATATGCATAGAATCTTTGGTAGGGGATTATGTGTATGTTCAAGGCATATCAATCCGTAGCAAGATTTCTGTGGTCCCAGTAGAAAGACCTAACAAGGAAACACTGAGTATTTCCCCTTCACAAAATGGAAACTACGTCCTTACCATACAATGCTAAAAATGATTGGTATTCCAAGAACTACATGTGTCTCGATTCTCAGTATAATGATATACGTAGTCACGCACAAAACTTATGATCAATTCAAGACATGAAAATAAAAATTTCCCATCTCATGCACATAAGCAAAATCCTATTCATGAGATTCCAAACCCTGGATCCCAAAATAACGACCATTCCACATAAAATGGCTTCCCTACATATGAGTCACATTTATGTTGGTAATTCCATATCTCACTACTTATTATGGTCTGGATTTGTTTCATGTTTGTATAAAACCTTTCAATTTTGATAACTTCGTACTTCAAGAAATTCCAAATCATCATCAACCTGAATGACTATTGAGAATATAAGGTCAATGTCCTAAGGACACCTTTGTTTCACTATGCACACTATGCCCTCGTTTATATGAATATGTTTCACACCAAAAAGGCATATTATGAAAATTAAAATGTGTCCTCATGAGAGGATTTTCCAACCTCCAAACTCCTAATAGATTCCATGCCCCGTACCATTCCACATGATCCAAAAATTCCCAGAACCATGGTTTATGTTTTCTTTAACCTTGACATCTAGATTATGCCAGAATAGCCCAACATGATTCTCCGATATTCATTCATGGTCACCATGCCAATTCATCTCCCAAACAAAACATTAAACATTCTTTCAATCATCCTCTCTGCATGATGTTAAACTGTTATGCAATGTCCATGTTTTATAATGTTATTTTACATAGCATAACAATGTTCTCACATCAATGCATATTTTCTCTGGTATTGGCCACCTACCATTTCATATCACATAACTATGTATGACTAGATTCATTCCTAGGTAGGATACATAGTGACATTTTTATAGGGGTCCATCCATCTCCCCCAACCAAAAAAATCCCCTTCTCTATGTATGACTCAAATATAATCATGGAGATGTCAGTGAACTACATATGTCTTGATTCTTGTGATCACATGATACTTAGTGGTGACCATGCTCTAATTATCATATATCCTCCATAAAAGTGAAATATTCCCCCAGCATAGGGTTTGACCTATGCTGGGTATTTTCTTTATAGAACTACATGTGGCTTGATTCCCATCCCCATGGATACTATGTGACGTCTGGATCCCATGACTCAGGTCCAGCCGCAGAGCACATAGAAATGTTTTCTCTTCTATATGAAAACCAATTCAATGAAAGGTCTCCCAAACAAGTCCTACATATAGGACCATTTCGATATTAAGCACACCCCCTCATTCACGTCGGGTCATCTATGTTCTTTCTACACAATGTTTAACTGTACATAAGTTTTCCAAATTGTATAACAACATATTACCTTATATAATGACCTTGTATTATTATGGTAAACTAAAAAACATCACAATTTTATCATATATGAGGACATTACCATTGGCATCGGTCTCATACTATGATGCCCCCATTAAACTATGTATGGATTTATTCCTATCATTTTGGGATACATAGTGACATCGTGATTGAACATATTGGTCTAGCCAACCCACAAGAAAAACAATAATGGTTAAAATTACTCTTTTCTACTCTGTATGGATTAGAGCTTCACAAAAATTTTACCCAGAAAAACTATGCATGACTTTATTCCAGTTACCGAAGGATATGTAGTAACACCAAGATCTTCAAACCCAGGTCCGGTTGTAACAAAGCAATAAAAATCCCCCCCCCCATATATGAGTCAGATCTATATATGGCATTCCAAACACCATGGGTTATCATCATCAAAATTTTTCTAATATGTCCAATCATATCCTTTCCATTTATCAAACTCTCTAACATGATAATTTTCAATCATCCATAAAAAACCACAACCATTGAAATTGGATGGTCAATATCTTGAAGATGCATTTGTTGGGCAATGAAAAATAAGCCCTAGTGGCTCTACATATGTTCCCATAAAAATTGTATTAACCAAAGGAAAATGTGTCCTCATGAGATGATTTTTTGACCTCCATATGTACTAATGTCTTCTATTCCCCATATGATGTCTCGTTATCCAAGAAACCCCAGAATCATGGTTTACACTCTTCTCCACATCTACATCCCGAGCATGTCAAGATGTCTAGTCCTGGTTATCCTCTAGTTTATCAGGGATTTTACCTTATTTCCCCAAATAGAAGACATAAAAAAATGAATGATGGATGATACACAATGTTAAACTTGGGGCCCATCTTCATTAATTATTTTAAATACCACTTAAAGATTCTTGGATCATACCTATGTGGGAAATTTCTAGAAACAATAATGGGAATTTCCCCAATGTTCCTATGCATGAAATAAATCTTCATAGGAAAGTCCTATATGAGCCCTGCTTTACTGGGAAGCTCATCTACACGGCAGAAACATCCCATTTCTATGCACAAAGTAGATCTGCATGTGGAGGAACCTTAAGAGAACTACATTCAGATAGATTCCTATCACTATATGATATGTAGTGACACCAGAAACTCATGTTTTTGGTCCATCTATGAAACACAATTCTCCCATGCTTTCCCAAGAATGGGTTAGACCTATGTAGGGAACCTTTTCACACTTATATGGGGATAATGTAATAACCTATTCCTGAGAAATTTCATCTTGATATTCCCCTTTCACATTTTTTCACTCCATTTTAACAAACCATACTCTATGTCTATAGTTCTCCAAATACCGATAACTGGTTGTGGCCACAATAAATGGGAGGTCAATGTCTTGTGGAAACCTTAGTTTGACTATGCGCTATATTCCTCGGTGGCTCTCTATAAGGTTTCCACAAAAAAGAAAAGTAAAAAAAAGGAATATTCATCCTCAAGAGAGGCATTTCCTACCTCTGTATGTCCCTATGAATTTTACATCCCATCTCAATCCCTAGTTTTAGAAACACCCTAGATTTCAGTTCACATCTTTCCCCCAATTCATTCAAGAAAATGATTGAACATTCCTTGTAATACCACCATGAAAAGTATTATTTTTTCACCCCATAGTTAGAAAAAAACAACATTAAATAGTATGTCATAATTATCCAAGATGAGTGATGTTAAATTGTACTATGATTAACCCCTAATTTAGATGAGAAAAATACATGTATGAGTGGTCTCCCATTCACAATAATAATTGATAAAAATTCCCTCATAATTTTTAGACACCACTCCTTTAAAAATCCACTTATGGAAATCTTCAGAAATCCAAATTTCCATAAAATTTCCTATATTCCAAAATTGGAAGGGTAGTGTCCTGATGAGACCTTTGGTCATTTATGAAAAATATGCCTTGGGGTCTCTTCATAAGTTTCCCACTAAAAGGAATGTCAATAGAAGGGAAATTTTTTTAGGAGAGGCTTTTTCTTCCTCTGTATTCTCTAAACACCCCCATGCCAAAAATTAGGTCTCACATCCTTAAATCACATCCTAGGGTCAAGAGAAATACCTCATTCCAATCTAAATAATTTTTTTACATTCTCACCAAATAAATACTATTGGGTCACTAGCCCCGTAATAGACGGTCAAAGTTATTTGACCTAAAACACTAGTAATGTTAGTCCAGATTGCGAGACTCTAAACTTCCTAAGAAGAGAAACAAAAAACTTTTCAGGATGAAAACTGGAAAAGGCCACCCTAGACAGAAGTCAAGTGCCAACTCACTAAACCTTTTCTTCACATATATTATGCAAATTATCGAGCAATTTTAGAAAAAAAGAGGCATAAAAGCTTGTATGGTCAAAAACCCATAAACGGTGGGCTAATAAAAAGACATGTTATACCTAATAAGACTAAACTAAACTAGGTTTAGGAAAAAATTATCTTATTATTGAAAAATAAAAAATGTTTTTAGGGTTTTCCATGTAGACCTAGAAATAGTCAAACTATGCTCACTAGATTCCACGATTGAGGAAAAAACTAGAGCATAACATGATTATTTCAAATCATTTATCCTGAATTATGATTCATATCATTATCCAATGGATACCAGCATTAAAATTGCAATCAATTAAGTATGTTTTTTATTCCATTAATGGATATTGGAGGAGCATCCACATCCCGGAGCCGCTCCCTGATGTTAACAAAAAGCACAATGAAAAGGGAGGGGAAAGGAATAGAATATACTAGGATGATCAAAATAAAGTATGGCATACATTAATCAATATATTGACCATCAATTGACATGGGATATCAAGGAAATGTTCTAAATAATCCCTCTGTTTAGCTTCATATTCCCCGCCAGATTCACTTGTTTAACAACGACAATGAGATCTCAGCCTTTCTATTTAATAACATATAAATTGGAATGTGTAAAAGATATGTGTGTCTTTATCATAGCCACATGAGCCTCTTGCTCACAAAAATCATCTACTTGAGAAATCATTTGGTAATGAAAATTTGTTTCCTCAGCCACCAGATGGTGAAAATCCTCTATAATGTCCCGAAAGGACTCTCACTAGTACAAAAAGTATTTTTAACATCATCCGTTTCACATCGGTTTTTTAGAACCGATGTGAAAATATCCATAATTTTTTATTTCATGTCAGTTATTATATATCTGATTTCAAAAATTATTTATGTTGACTTTTTACGTCAGTTATTTAATAACCAACACGAAAAATCAATTTTCCCTGATTTTTCCCATCGATTCTTATAAGAACCGACATAAAAAATAATTTATAATGACTTTTTGACTTTGGTTATTAAATAAACGACTCAAAAAATATATACAATCATGTATATTATATCCCTAGCTTCGATTTGATAGGTCGTGGAGTTCAAATGGATTTACGGATTAAGAGTTATGGCCATCAGAAGTTGATCATCCCTAAATGAAGTCTTAGAGATGACCAACTTCAGAGGATCATAAATTTTGATCCGTAACTCTATTTGAGCTTCGTGACCTATCAAATCGAATCTTACGAAATTAGTTACATTTTTTTAAAAATAATTAATGTCGTTTATTTAAAACCGATGTTAAAAAGTCCTGAAACCCTATTTTTTACGTCGGTTCTTATAATAACTGACGTAAAAAATTGGGTTTAATGACTTTTTTACATCGGTTTTTATATAAAAAACTTTACAAATACTTAAAAAATGTAGTTAATTTTGTAATATTCAATTTGATAGGTCACAAAGCTCAAATGGAGTTACGGATCAAAAGTTATGGTCCTCTGAAGTTTGCCTTATCTAAGACTTTATTTAGAGATGATCATCTTCCAATGGCCATTAATTTTAATTTATAACTCCATTTGAGCTCCCTCACCTATCAAACAAAATCTTACCAAATGAACTACTTTTTTGTAAGAATTTTTGATGTCTGTTATTTAAAAACCGACGTTAAAAAGTCATGAAACCCTATTTTTTACGTCAGTTCTTATAATAACTGACGTAAAAAATAGGGTTTCATGACTTTTTAACTTGGGTTTTTAAATAACAGATGTCAAAAATCTTACAAAAATTTATTTCATTTCGTAAGCTTCTCTTTGATAGGTCATAGAGCTCAAATGGAGTTACGGAACAAAATTTATGGCCATTGGAAGATGATCATCCCTAAACAAAGTCTTTGAGAATGCCAACTTCAGAGGACCATAACTTTTGATCCATAACTATCTTTGAGCTCCGCGACCTATCTAATAGAAGCTTGAGATGAACTACAAGGTTGTATACATTTTTAACATTGATTATTTACTAACCTACGTAAAAAATCAGTAAAAAATGATTTTTCACGTCGGTATTTACATAACCAATGTGAAAATCAGTGAAAATTTCAATATTCTTCATGTTGATTATCATAAAAACCAACGTAAAAATGATTTTAATATCCCGCTGATGTGGGATTTCAATTTTTTCGAAGTGCGGGCTCAAAATTTTCAGTTTCCGCCTAAATTTTTAATACCGCGTTTTATTTTTCCATATCTTTTAGATTGTTTCATTATACACAAATTGTAATCTAATGATCCTTTAATTCAACCATTATCATTCCACTGACTCAACCTGTTTGATCTTCAACGTGAATCCACTACTTTTTCTTTCCGTAATCTCATCAAGGTATTCGTAATTATGTATCCATGATTTATGTTTTGTTATGATTATCTTTCTTAATTTATATACCATTTAATGATTCAGATTCACTATTTCTTCTTTGTATCATGGTAAAACTACAAATCCTCATTCTGATTCTAAATTTCCTTCTCAGACGAAGCTTTGGTTGGCTCATTCAATCTTTCCTCGGAAAAAATACATCAAACTTCTAATGGTCATAACTTTTGATCTGTAGCTCCATTTGAGCTCTATGACCTGTTAAATCGAAGCTCAGGAAATTATCTACAAAATGAAAATCATTTCTAGAATCGTTTATTTAAAACCCGACATTAAAAATAACTTTTAATGTTTGTATTTAATGTCGTTTTTTAAATAACCGATGTTAAAAATAGCATTTCAATGTGATTTGTTTTGTATAAAATATGGTCTTTCATGTCGGTTTTTGAAAAAACAATGTGAAAAATCATTTAAAAAACATTTTTAACGCCGATTATTAAATAACCGACTTTAAAAAACATATTTTTTACATCGGTTGCAATAATGTTGCCACAACGTCACCACAAAACCGACGTTTAAAAGAAAAAAAACCGACATTAAAAAGATTTTTTGTACTAGTGTATGTTTGATGGTGGGAGGTGTTTAACTGAACATGGTAACCTTCACAAGAAGCTAGATCCTCTAGAGATATGGATATTTGATACATAAGAATATGAAAGTTCCAATAGTTGAATCCTCTTGAGACCGATATAATGAACACCCACCAAAGGGTGTCTGTATCATAGTACAGATTTGATGCCAGACCTATCTTCATAGAGCATTGTGTTCTGTAACAACATTGTGACCATGATCTCACCACCTCGATGAAATGGGTATATACTCAGGGTTTTCAATCATGGGAGACATAGATTACCTACGTTTAGTTACCCAGAAAGGATAATATTCAATCTATTTGGGTAGTTCAATTTTGGAGGCTAAGCCCAAAGGGAATGCTATGACATCAGGAATGCCTAATGAGGTTCCAATTGAGTCGTCCTTAGTAGGACCTCCAAAAACATCATCCAATGATAAGGGGTTTGAGTCACTATCCATAGAGATATGGTACACATAGTAAGTCCCTTATGAATGCATGAAACAAAAATCAAAACATCTTCTTATAGTATGAATGAAGGAGGATGCCATAGTTGGAACATGATAATATGATTCCATTGTCTCTATACTTATCTAATTGACCTTTCCAACACTCCATTATGACAATAATCAACCCAAATTCAAGTATACTCCCACAAAAAGTAGGTTGAAACCATTGGGGGGGTAAGGATCTTCATGTTGGAGTCTTTACACATCATCATCAGCCATAATTGGTGGACGATTATCGAGTGAGATTCCCACTTTCCCTGAGTAACTATAGAGAATGGGATTTTTTGAATACATAATAATTATATAAAAACCTATAAGATGCATAGGGTTTTCATATGGATAGTTTATTTATGTGTCTTTTCATGATTATGTCCCAAAGTGCAATATTTAAGAACATGCTTCTATAGAACCCCTTCTATAATATACCACTGCTCAATAAGGCATGGGTGTGGTGAAAAAGTGAAACAAGAAAGATCACTCAATAATTCAATTATTCTATTTACACTCTAATATTTAGGAGTAACATAAGAAATTTTGAGTAGATACATATAGAAATCATAATGAAGAACCGTCATGTTATGCCGATACTAATTGAAATGAAAATTTCTCACCCATCTAGCCATACAAAAAATAAATAAATCAACTAAGACAATGCAGAGATCTCTATTCATGTATCTACAATAGTAATGATTAAATAATATAAAGGGTGGGGATGGCTAATTTTTTGGGTTATCCTCATTTTAATAATTCTACAACCATCATGGGGATAACTCTAACATTATGATTGATGTCCCATGAGGGGAAGAGCTATACGCTGAGGGACATGGGAAAACAAATTGCTAGTCTGAGTTTAGATGATACGTTTGATCAAACCTATTAACCGCATGAGGTGTATTTAAATTCCCCTAGGGTTTAATAATATAATCCTTGAATGTATATGGATTGTTAATTTTTATGCTTCTGGAAAAGAATATTATCATTTTTGGTCCGTTCACCTGCAAAAACTGATTTATGCAAAATTCAAATTAAATAAAGAAGTGATCATGAAGGGGTTTCCCATGAAATCCCCCAGGCATGACCAACATGTCCCTCGCTAGTGGGGATACCTTCTGGACATTCTCTTGGTCATTAGATTTTGGTAATAATTTTTCATAAATTGTACCATTGATGGAAAGTCACCCCAGGGGTTGGATGTCCCACGAGATAATTCCCACTTCCCCGTGTGAAAAGTGGACGTTTTTGGTGCACAAGAACGAATGACTAAGAATTCTAGACAAAATACTTCTTGGTGAATATATTTAAATATGAGAATCCCCACTTCTTGGTATAATTTAATTACGTCCAATTTTTTGGAAATCTTGAAACAGTTTTAGTGCATGCAAAATGCTAATGCCTATTCATTTGTAAAGCACCCTCTAGACAGCAAATCCCATTTAGAGATCCATCCTACATTGGGATTACCTCATGATGAGTTGACGAGGGATGGAAAATCATGGATAACAGATCCTAAGGATTTATTTTCTCTACATCAACTAATGTACATCCACATTGAGTCATTTATAACAAACATGTCCTCTTAGTTCAAGTTACATAAGATCTCCCCTATGAAAGAAATATTTTCCCACACGCCCCCCAGACATCTCAAGATGAATGGTAAGGCTAGTCCTATAAATTGGTGTCAAAGAAGTGACATCATAGAGTCCATAGTCATAAAATGGAAATAGATTGGATAGTAGTTTGGATATAAGTTTTGGTGTTTGGATATCTTTTAGGGTACTTTACAGGGAGACAATACAATAACGGTGTTCATCTTCGATATTCTCTACCATAGCTTCTATTAATATTTGTGCATTCATTAAAGAGAAGAGGGAGATCCATAATCATTCCTACAATGGATTGGTAAAATTTATTCCCAGAAGAATCATAAATGGATTGAAACAAATGTCTACAAACTTACAGTTCCTAGAAGACCACAATACGTTAGTCCAAAATGTTTTGGCTAGAAAATAGATAGTTCACAGAAACAGAGAACTACACACCAAACCCTTACTACATGGAAGGATGAACTCACCATTCATGGATTAAATCTATTAGTTCATGGATTAAAAGTTTATATTCATGGGTGAAGGTGTCCACAAAGGTTATAGTCATGGGAGCAAGGCAACTGAGAGAATCTGTGGAAACACTGAGTTCACTAAGAAATACGTTAAATGGTAAATTACCTTCCCCTATATATAAGTGTGGTCACCTCCAAAAGGTCCACTATTATACCAAAATATAGTTCATCTTATGAACACATTATATGTTCGAATAACATCATATTGATCCTAATAAAAACCCATTTTGTATGGGTCATTTGTTGGGTCCTGAATACTTATCGATGTAAATTAAAATAATCCCATTTATTTTGAAAAGGATGGTAAAAAATATAAGTAAAAGTTGAAGGAAAATGGATAAAGAAGAAAAAATGGAAAAGGAAAAGGTCAGGATGTGGAGTATAAAACCTTCATGGATCACTACTCTATATGGTGATCTGCTTTACGAGAGTTCTGTGAATAAAAAGTTCACAGGAAGGAGACAACAGAGCCTACAAAGAAAATGAAATCAAATCATTTATAGAAAATAGGTTAAAAATCCTCCTCTCAAACAACGTCCCTTGAAAAATCAAATGGTTTTAATGAAAGGTGATTCCCCACCCCCACAAATTAAATTATTTTAGTCACTAGACAAAGGTGGTGATCCACACTGACAAAGATGATGAACTTTTTCCCCCGCTGACCAAGTCATCTGCGGGCTGGGTTTCTTTCCGTGAGCTTCAATAAAATAAGGTGTGCAGACCACTCCAATACTCTATAAATAATCTTGTAGGTTGATTAAGTGGTAAAGGAGGATGTTTTAAAGATATAATGGGAAAAATTGATTGAAAAAGGAACGAGAAAAGAGAGTACTGCAAAAGATGGAATCTTTTGATGATTCCATGTAGTTAATGCCCCACCACATAGCACTAAGAATAAAAAAATATAAAAAAATTGGAAATTATCCTAACAAACAAACATCTATGGGAAGATTCCCCACGAGGAACTGAACTAATTTTCTTTTTTCAATCAGGAATACCACATAGCAATGAGTTGTGTGGATGTAACCCTACCTTGCATAGAGAATCGCTATGCCAACAAAACCTATCACTGTATAATAATGTGATACATGGATAAAAACCTACTCTTAATATCCCTATGGTATGTAGACAATCTACCTACCCACATAGAAATATTCTATGCAGAGGAAACCCCATCCTACATAATGATATTCTATACAGAATGGGGTGTCCTAGAGAGTTCTTCCCTTTGGCACCAGTCAATGCCTTCTCTTTCCGTCATATCATAGTCATTTGATCCAAAATTATTTCTAATGGAATGTGGTCAAAGCCTCTCCCAAAGACACTGAACATGTATTTCGAGACTATCTAGCACATCAGCAAGCCCCTATGAGTTTACAAACCCATGGATAGTGGAGTCACATACGTAATCCCCACAATATGGAGGACCCCCTGAATTCCCCTTTATTTGCATTCCATTTTTAATGAGGGTTTCAACCTTGTGATAATTATGTGAACCTCCTCGTACATGGGATCAAGGGAAACCATTATCCTTTCCCTTAGATGAGGGTAAATGTTGAACAATCTTCACTTTTCCCCATAACCAATTACAGGTCACTTACACTAATGTAAGCCACTTGCCTTTCGTGCAGGAGGTGGTGCTATTACCCCTCTTAGCCTTTTCCTGGGATAAGTATAGATCTATCTCCAAATGTGACTATCCATGATATGATGAAAATAGAGGAAATAAGAACACTAAAATTCCCCTCTCTCCACCTTCAAGCTCTAGTACCATCTATCAACTGATGAAGTGGGATGTTCGTTCTTCATATGCACTACATCCTCTTGTATCTCACACCAAGCATGAATTGTATGGGATTAATGTCTAGTGGTGATCAAAACATCTGATTGGCCATAACGAATGGACATTCCATATTGATGTAATCTAGAACCATAAACTAAATGGGCCTTCCCTACTGATGTAGACCCCAACCATAAACTAAATAGTCCATCCCTACTAATGTAAACCCTCCCCATTAACAAAACAGGCATTCTTCATAGATATAGGAATCATTCACAAACTAAATGGGAGTCTCCCATGAATATTCCCCAATCATGATCTGTTAATGGGCCTCCCCCAAAGTGTAATACCAAACTAAAACTATATATGAGGACTTTCATTCCCAACTAACTGTGATATGTAAGAATCCTCCTTGAGGTCCAAGCCCAACATCCACATAACCCTAATATTTTCTAGGCCATATTCCCAATA
Source organism: Viscum album (assembly GCA_963277665.1). NCBI lineage: Eukaryota > Viridiplantae > Streptophyta > Magnoliopsida > Santalales > Viscaceae > Viscum > Viscum album. The sequence continues at coordinate 414,295,692 of OY728130.1, forward strand.
GGGGAACATACATCCAAGAGACCATATCCATTTTGGGTATCTTAGGCTACCTCAACATAAGTCCCATAACATTCTTTCCAGGTAACCGTTCACCTGGATGTCCTTGTCACGCGATGTTAAACTGTATGGCCAAGTCTATGTCACATGACCTTAAAATGTGATGTGTACACTAGATTGTAACCAAACTAAGTGGGTTCTAATACCTCTCATGAGGATATATATGAATCATATCATATTTGTGAAGGACCCCGGAACACCCTGAGAGGGATGGGTGAATCAAGGTGTCATCTCTTTCTTTTAAAAGTATTGGATATTGTTCCCAAATTAGTTTGAATTTGTTAATTCTATCAAACAATTGAAATCATGAAGTTGACACATCACTTTTACTTGGTTATCCACAAAGGGATACATCCAAGGAGGATACGCCGACAGTGTGTCAGTCATACCAAAATCTGCTAATCTTAACTAGTTTCTGGATTACAAGTTTCTATCATAGAAACTCTGTTCCAGGAACACTACCCTTTAACACAGGTTTGGGGAACACTCACTTCATCCCTTGGATCAGTTTTTTCAACTCCCCCTAGTTCACTACCTTGAGAGAAGTCAGACTCAGTTTATCGACTTGAAGGTCTCTTCAATAGATTTGAATTGAAGTCTTTGTCTCTATTCAACATGAGACACTTTTGGCATTGATGTCCTAAATTGATGCACTTGAAAGAACTAAACCACTGACCCGGATAACATGAAGCCCGTCAGAAGTATAACACCACACATGTGCATAATGCCCCAAATAGTGCGCAAGATTTGGGAATTGTCGCTAAAGATGGATTTTTCACAACACCTACTTTCCATGCAACCCTTATCTTTCCTCCGACTGCACTGAATGGTTCACTTGGCCTTTTTATACAGAAGGAACACCTTGCACGCAAGATTTACTCTCTTCAAATCTTTCGCACACAATCCTTTCACATGGATGAGCTATAATATTTTCTATGTATAATTATTATGTCTTATTTGGGGGTATCCGCATATTTATAGTCCCTCGATGACCCTGTGTGCGGGATCCCAACTCATTTTTTTCTGTGCACGCAAGATTCTTCATGATCACGAAAACAGCCTTTTGACGTCGCATTGGGCACACAATCCCTTTTACACAACAGCATCTTCCAAACACTCTATGGCTTTTCCATTTTTCATCGTTCTGATCCTGAAACATCTCTTGTACACAAGTTCCAAAAACACCATCAATATTGTGTGAAAAAACCAATATTTTATGCACAATTCAAAAAAAAATTACACCTTCCTTTTCCAAAAACACATTTTTCAATTTTCTGATTTTCAGCCCCAAAAATTTGTCAAACACTAGAGAGTAGCGCAACCTTCAATACTGATTTCGGATCAAACTGTATGATACCTTTAAATGTAATCTCCTTGATCTTCCATAATACTTTTAGATCAAACTGTATGACCCATTTCCATGTAATCTCCCTGATCTTCCATGATAGGTTTTACAATAAGAAACCCCAACCATGATCAACCCAAATTAGATTGACAACAAACACAAACCTAACTCCTTTTTCAAGAAAGAAAAACCTTGGTTCCAACAATCTCCTCCTTTGGGTTTGTTGGAAATCACCAGATAAATTCAATAGTGCAATAGCCATAAGGAAACCTGAAATACGAGAATCAATTCAACAAACACTCTTTGTCTTCGTGAGCAATTTTCGGTGTATAAAACTAGATAGAAGACATGAATTTATTTCTTGGGGGTTTAAATGAAAGATCTAACTATTTCCTCATAACACTGTAATATTTTCTCCCTTCACTATTCTCTCCATCTTCATCAATTATTATCTCAGCCTTATCTCATCCAGAGACATGAATTCTATCCATTTCGCCCCCATTTTCAATAATCCCAAAGATAGATAATCATCCATTGTAGAGCTTAGAATATACTCCCCCTAGATCGTATCTCCCCCATAAACCTTAAACACTTCCACAAAATAGATTAAAATAGTTAAAAAAAATTGTGGAGAGGGGAATTTCGTAACCTCTTTATACACTGGGAGGTGGCTGAACATCGAGGTTCAATCGATGTTTCTCAAACATAGCCGCTGAAAGTGGCTTGGTTAGGATATCAACCACTTTCTCATTAGTTACCACATGATATATTATAATCACTCCTTGCTCAAATTTTTCCTTGATAATGTGATATCTTATTTCAATATGTTTTGTGTAAGATTGATGAACACGATTCTTTGTAATCTCAATTGCGCTCTTGTTATCACAGTAAATCATTATTGGTTGCTTCATCTCAGTACCAATATCTATCAATTGTTTCTTCATCCATAGCAGTTGACTGCATGACTATGTAGAAGAAATATACTCAACTTAATGAGTATTAAGAGAATTACTTAGTTGTTTCTTTCTCAACCAGTCAACACATTTCTTCCCAATATAGAATGCTCCACCACTGGTGGACTTTCATTCCACCACATCGCCAGCCTAGTAAGAATCATAAAATGATGATAATTCACTATCCCTTCATGTAGAAAATATATCCCACAATTATGAGTACCTTGAATGTACCTCATGATTCTTTTTACTACTTCCATATGTTCCTCCTTTGACATACTATGAAAGCGGGCTGCTAAGTATGTTTCAAAGACAATTTATAGTTGTGTTTCTATCAGCTACAATAAGCTCCCAATGATCCTTCTGGACATTGTGGGATCTATAGTGGTCTCATACTCATGCTTTCCATGTTTGGTTCCAACCGCAATTAGAGTTTACATTGGTTTTCAGTCATGCATATTAAATTTCTTCAGCATCACTCTTACATACTTTTCTTGAGAAATGAATGTGTAATCCTTATTTTGAATCACCTTCAGTCCCAAGAAATATGTGAGCACCCCAATCATAGACATTTAAAATCCCGATTTAATGTGATTAGCAAATTCATCTACTGATTTTTTCCTACTACCACAACATATAATGTCTTCAATGTAAACTTGAACAATGAACTGATCTTTTGAAGAATTCATCACATAGAGATTTTCATCTACTCCTCCTATTTAGAATTATAGTTTCTTGAGATAAGAATCTAGTCAGTAGTACCAAGCATGTGGTCCCTATTACAAGCCATAGAGTGCTTTCCTTATTTTTCAAACCTTTGTTTCATCAGTACCAAGAAGAAAACCCACGGGTTTTCAATGTAGACTACTTCTTTGAGTACACAATTCAATAATGCTATCTTGACATCCATTTGATATACTTTATATCCTCTTTGGAGTGAGATGGAATGGAAAATCTCGATTGATTACAGTCTAGCCACTAGAGCAAAGGTTTTTTCAACATCAACCCCTTCAATCTGGTAATATCTTTTACATACCAGTCATGCCTTTTTTCTAATAACACTTCCATTCTCATCAAAGATGTTCTTGAAGATCCATTTTATACCAATAACATTGCAACCTTAGGGTCTCTTGACAAGATCCCATGTGTGATTCTTTTCAATCTGATCTAACTCTTTATTCATGGATTTAACCCAATATTCATCCTTTGCAGCTTCTTCAAATGAGGATGGATCCACAATTGAAAGAAATGCTGATTGTGTGTCATTCATCGTCCTTATTATTTTTGTGGGTTCACTACTATCCCCAATTATGTTAGATGGATCAATATCATCTTTTCGATTTCTATTATGAGGTTTAGTCACATTCTCTCCAGACAAGGACTCCTCTTCAGATTCTTCTTCTCAGTCAACATCATGATGTGACTCCTTAGTGTTTTGTACACCTTCCTCTATTTCTGTATTTTTATTTAATCCACATTCACTTTCTTCCTCACTTTCTATCATGTCAGCATATGAAATATATGAGGCATTTGTGGTTTTATCTTCAATGATCTTAACATCACTTCTTTCCACTATCCTTCCTAATCGCTTGTTGAAACACTTGTACGCTTTGCTGTTCATTGAGTATCCAAGGAAAATTCCTTCATCTGCATTATCACCATACTTCCCTTGATTTCATTCTTTGTTTATGATGAAGAATTTACATCCAAAAACATGAAATCATTTCAAATATGGATTCCTTCCATGCCATAATTCATATGGTGTCCTCGTCTCAGCCATATAAAGCCCTATTCGATTTTGAATATACACTACAGCTTGAACTGCCTCTTTACAATAATTTCATGGAATACGACTGTCAATAATCATAGTCTATGCCATGTTGTTCACCTGTAGATTCTTACGTTCAATAACTCCATTTTGTTGCGGAGTTTTCACTTCAACTACATCATGTTGTATCTCATGTTTCTCTTGGTAGTTTTCAAATTCAATGGATTTGTATTCCCCTCTATTGTCATATCATAGAAAATTGATTGTTCATCCAGTATCATTCTCAGCAATTCAACAATATGTTTTCATGCATTCAATTAATTTTCGTTTCCTATGAATAACCATTACACATGAAATTCTACTATAATCATCTATGAAAATGAATATGTACCTTTCTTTATGAGTTCTGGAAACATTTATCAGGACACATACATCTATATGAATGAGATCAAGAAGATGAGATGCCCTTTTATTCTTTGCACGTTATGAACCGCAAACCAGCTTCCCATGAATGGAAGTATCAAAAAACTTTTCACATTCACGTTTCAGGTTGGGAATTTCTAAGACAATATTTAGTTTTGATATTTTCTTCATGTTTTGTTGATTGATTTGCCCCAGTCTCAGATGCCACAAGTTATTTTCTTCTTCAACTATAATGTAATAAATGTTTTATTTACTATCAACCTAATACAGGTTTCCTTCTATTCTACATCCTTTCATAAGTGGATTTCATGTCTTCCCCTTTATATACCAGCCTTTCTGATTGAAAGTGAATATAATTCCTGAGTCACATAGTTGACCCACACTTATAAGATTATGAAGTAGACCATCCACATAAAGATATTTGGTTTTCTTTAGCTCTCTATTAGCTAGCTCAGTACTTCTACAACCTTTTATCTTCAACGCACCATTATTGTTGAACCGCACTATTCCATTGAACTTTTTCATGATATTTTTTAATAGGTATTCATTACCTATCACGTGGCATGAACATCTACTATCAAGAATCCAGGTTCTGTTATTCATTGTAGCTTTGAGGGCTACTTCTGCAAGAATGGATTTTTTAATTTACGTTTTTGGCTTCCATGAGTTAATATGTTGAGTGTAGGAAAGTGTTGTCCATGTAACTCTCTCTTACATGTACATGAGTTCTTCATACTGAATCTCTTCTTATAGAGGGTAAAACCTATTTACAAGAGAAACACAGTCTTGTTGATAAACATTGGATTTTCTCTGACTTCGATATGAAGTGTCTGTTTTTCTCCTCTGCCTGTAATTAATAGATTTATGGGCGAAGTTATAACTATAATAAATATATCAATATAAATTTTTTCTTATAAAAGAATTAGGATATGAATTTTTTCTACATTGTTGAACTCCCATCTCATCTCCATTAAAATTTCTCTTTGACTCTTTGCAATAATTCATGGTATGGGCCAGATATCCCCAAAACTGACACTTCATGAGAGTAAATTTCTTATCACTTATGTTTATCCTAATCCCTTATTCTATAGGATAGTAGTTTGACTGCCTCTTATTCATGGAGACTTGAGGATGGTATTCTTCTCTTCATTCAGATTGAATTGGGGGTTTCTTTTTCAGCACTTTTGGTGGTTTTTCCTCATCACTCACTTTCAGCTTGCCTTTATTTTGGTGATCTTTATTTGTATCATTTGACGACAAGACCTCACAACTGATTCCACTATTTCCCATGTAAGCAGGTCTTTGATCATTCAAAATCTTTTCAACTCCCTTATAACCACGTTTTTCACTCTCCAATAGCTCAGCATCTGAGAATCTTCCAAACCTTATTTTCTTTATTGATTATTTTGAAATTGATTCACTCTCAAGTTTAGTCCTAAGAGTAAAAACATCCTCTTCAAGACCCTCAGTAGTCTTGGTCATTTATTCTAGTCTAGTGATGAGGTCATTGATGACCTTTGCCTACTCTTCAATTCTCAGTTTCAGATCCACTACATCATCAGTTCTTTCAATAATTTTAGACTGCACATTCAAAAATTCTTCCAGTTGTTCAATTTGAGCTTTGAGCTGATCAACATAATCAGATGATTCTTCTACAGTTTATTTTCACTAATTACAACTCTTATATATGATCTTAACATTACTAATATAATATTTAAGTTGTAACTTAGGATTGGAATTAGTTGTCAACTGATTGTCTCCACCATTATCTTTTTATGATTCTAATTTTTCAATACTGGCCATCATGGAAGCATGGTTTCTAGTTTTAAATTCTAGTTCTTCTTCTTCACAGAATTCAGTATCATCATCGTCCTCTTCAAAGATAAAACTCTTCTTCGGTACTTTCTTTTTAGATTTGAAGTCTCCCTTTTTGAAAAATCCTTTTCTGTAGCTTCTACATGTTTTCATCTTCACTATCTTCATTGTAGATCTTTCTTAAGCTCTCAGAGGCAATCTTTCCAACTTTTCCGCAATGAACGCAAGATAGAGGTAAATTCTCATTGAATTCCCCTTTTCCTTTCTAGAATATCTTGGAAATGAGAGAAAGAATTTATTTTTCCTCATCTTATTCACCACTACTATCTTTTGAAATTTTTAGTTTCTTCATGGAATTGAATGACATTTCCTTGCTCACACGAGTCGTAGCATCTTCTGGTTTGACTCTCATTTTATATTCCACCAAGCTGGTCAGCAGATCAACCAGAGAAAGTTTAGAATGATCTATTTCTTCAATAGCTGGAACCTTTTCATTGTACAAGGGAGGATGTCTTCTTAATATTTTCATTACAATATCCATTCCTTTGATTTCTTTTCATAGACCCAGAATTTCTCCAACCACTTCAGTAATTCGATTGAAGAATGAGTTTTCATCCTCATCCAGATGCATCTTCAGATCATCAAACCTATTTTGCAGGACATGTACTTTCGCCTCCTTCACTTTTCTCTCTACTTCATAAATATTTTCAATTTTATCCCACATGGATTTTGATGAGGTGAAACTCATCACTTTTAGATAGATCTGATTAGAAATGGATTTGGTGAGTGCATTTTGTGCTTTAGCATCTACATCAAGAATTTTCCTATATTCTTCAATCATAGCCAAGCCTGTTGGATCAGTGACTTGTATTCCTTGAAATGTAGAAAAAAAAAGACTTCCATTCCAAGAGATATTAGATTAGATCTCATTTTGTTCCTCAAGATATGATAATTACTTCAATCGAAGAGGGGGACTCCCCTGAAATTGGATGAATTCTCCATAGTCATATATGATAGATCAAAACTAGTGAAACTCCCTCTGATACCACTTGAAAGACCCCTGAACACCATGAGAGGAGAGGGGTGAATCAAGGTGCCAACTATTTCTTTTTAATGTTTTGGATCTTATTCCCATGTTGGTAGGAACTTGTTAAATCTCTAAAACAAATGAAAGTGGGAAGTTGACAAAACAATTTTACTTGCTTTACCACAAAGCGTTATGTCCAAGGGGAATATGCTGATAGTGTGTGATGCATACCCAAATTCACTAATCTTCACCAGTTTATGGATTACATGTTTTGGTCATAGACACTCTGTGCCAGGCACACTACCTTTTAAAAATGTTCAGGGAACACTCACTACATCCCTCGGATCACGTCTATCAACTCCCATTAGCTCACTACCTTGAGAAAAGTGAAACAGAGTTTTTTGACATGAAGGTCTCTTCAATAGATTTGAATTGAAATCTTTATCTCTATTTAGTATGAGACATTGTTTGCATTGATGGCCTGAACTAATGCACTTGAATGCACTGAACCACCGAACCCGATAATTAGAATCATGTCAGAAGCATAACACCACACATGGTCATAATAAGCCAACTTGCGCACAAGATATGAGAATTGTTGCGAAATATGACTTTTGCGCAACACATACTTTCCACGCAACCCTTATCTTTTGTGCAATTGCACCGAACGGTCCACTTAGTCTTTTTAGAATAAAGGAACACCTTTTGGGCAAGATTTACTCTCTTCAAATATTTCACGTCCAAATCTTTCGCATAGGGGAGCAACAATATTTTCAATGGATAATTCTTATATCTTCCTTAGGGGTATCCGCATATTAGTAGTCCCTTGATGACCCTGTGCGCAAGATCCCGGCTTGTTTTTGTCTATGCGCTCAAGATTATTCATGGGAACGCAAAACCCCTTTTGACTTCACATTGGGTGCATAAACCCTTTCACGCAAAATCTTCTTCCATTCACTCCATTAATTTTTCATTTTTGACATTATGATCCGGAAACATGTCTTGCGTGCATGTTCCAAAAACAACTTCAATCTTTCACAAAAAAACCAATAGTTTGGGAAAACATCAAATCTTTTTCACACTATCCATTCCCAAAAACATGTTTCTCGAATTTCTAATTTTCTGCCCCAAAAATTTTTCAAACACGGGAGAAGGGTGTAACCTTCAATACTTCTTTCAGATCCAACTGTATGGCCCCTTTCCATGTAATCTCCCCGATCTTCAATGATGCTTTCAGATCAAACTGTATGACCCCTTTCTATATAATCTCTGTGATCTTCCATGAATGGGTTGACAATAAGAAACCCAAAACATGATCAACCCAAATTAGATTGACAACAAACACAACCCGAAATCCTTTTCCCGTAACGAACAACCTTGGTTCTAATAATTTGTTCTATACCAACATCGAAACAGTTCTCATGCCCCCTGGACGATGGTAAACTCTATAGAACTATCCCATATAGTCGAAAACCATTTTTGAATTAGTGAATGACTAAATGATCTCTGACTTATCAAAAAATGGTAACATTGATGGAAAACCTCAGATATATATAGATTCTTCCATCGATGGAGCACCTCAAATACATATAGATGATTCAAACACATGTGTAATTATAACCAAATTTTTAAATAGAGGTAATTCATAAACACATTCTCAGTAATGAACCATGTATTTGTGAACATATAAACATGGATTAAATATATAAGTGAATACCATAATAGTAAATATTTTCCCCCAAAAGGGTGATATGATCCTGAGTTCCCATCCTCTCGACCAATGTGATTTCTCATGCGTCATTGGAAAAATCATCGGAAAAACACCTCCCTCTTGAAAGAATGTCCATGAATCATTTATTTGGGAGTCTTGGGGTGTTTCTAGCTTCGAGAAAAAACCCACTAGTGACCATTCGAAGATACTGTACTCGATATTAGTAATTCTACACATGATAACCCCTTTCAATCGACCCACATGAAAAAAGACCTATAGTCATCAAAAATAGAATGTGACCCTGATGTAAATAGCTTAACTGTGGAATCTCATATAGAAGATATAGAGGATATAGTGTTATGTCCCCATTAGACCATTTTTATCATTGAGTATAGCATTTTTCCTCAGAAACAACCGTTGATCACAATTTTTTAGGAACAATAGGTTAATATTATGGATCATATAGGGAAAGTTCTAGGAAACATGGCTACTCACATGGTCAATGTTTTTTTGAAACCACCAGCTTGAGGAAGCTATGTGGGGACCTGAGGATGATAATAGATCAAAGTATCCTCATTTTTTATTAGTGTTCCAAATTATGATGATGGAAATAATTTTAAGGGGGGGGGGGTTAGAGAAAAATGTAACACCCTTTGTTGTTATGAAATATTATTTTGATTAAATTTAATTTACATGATAACTTGTGTCACACGCAACACCATGCTGATACAAAAAATACCATATTATTAAAATATTATTATATAATATGATATTTATTTCCTAGCCATTGGAATGGTGGGAATGAATTGGATTAATTAATTTGTGAAAAAATATTGTTTACACATTTATAATAAATGAATTCTCTTATTAACATGTTATTAGAAACAAAAATAAAAACCATTTTAAATTAAAGTAAATCATTTTCTAAAAAACAATATATTTATGTGCACAAAAATATTTTACTACAATAAATTAAATAAGTAAATTTTGTTGAAGTATTTTAATAACATTTGTATATTATATTTCCAATAAAATATTTTACATTCATCGTATATGTTTTATAGGCATGAGTTTATAATAGATCCAATTTAATTCTTAAAAATGTATTTTTCTAACAATTTGTCTTATTGACTTTTGAAAAATTATATTAAAATATATATTTGACTCTTTTAGGAAATTAATTTGAAAAAATAAAATAAATGTTAGTAATATTCATGTTAAAATTATATTAATGTGAAATTTCGGGAATTTTATGAAAAGTTTAATTTCTCAAAGGATAGTGAAAATACCAGTTTTTATTTCGAAACCACCTGTGCATTTAAATAATTTGAATGGATTAATTTTTTTTAATTTTTTTTTTTTAAATTTATTTTTTAAAATTATTTACTTATTAATACTATTTCTTTTAATTTATCAAATTTCATTTTTAATTTATATATAAACATGTTTTAATTGTATGATCATTTTCTCTTTGGAAAAATGATTTCTCATCAAGTCTGTGGGTATACTTTTAAAATAAAGTTTGAATCCTTTTGGAATGGAACTTATATATATGGATTACATTAAAGGATTAATCACAATTAATGTTTTTTAATAATTTCAACTTATATTTTGAACATAATTAATAATTAAAACAGTAAAAATAAATTACTATAATTAATGTTAAAATGGGTTTATTGTGCATTAAACTAAAATGATAATGGGTAAAATAACCTAGAAACTTATAAAAAGTTTTTTTATAAATATTTATTTATTATAACCTCTTAGTTTTGATAATAACCCATTTTGGAGACTTTTGTTAGGAAAAAATCATTGTCACACATTATTCATTTCATATGTTCTAAGTGTGTCATCTCCCTACTTATAATTGGAAATCCCCTCTCATTACCTCTTCATAAATAAAAAACCTTTTAGTCAGAAAATAACTACCCAATTTTATTAGATAATTTCCTAGACACTTACGTGAATCATTACAGTTATTATTAATCCCTCTTAAAAATTCATTATGTATAAACCTCAAGAGGTTCTCCAAAGAAAAGGAAAAATACTTAAACTTGTGTTATTGTTGTATTTATTATTCCAAATCCTTCGATTTTTTAAAAAAATTTAAAATATAACAACTAAAATATTTAACATATTCTAAGATATTATTATATTAATTTCATAACCTATATCCATCCCCAGCACTATCAAATGGGAAATGAAACCATCGATATTGTGTTTGGTGTACTACTGCATCACGAGCTGATGTTATTCATTCCCAATCACCATCCCTCTCAGGTGATATAATGATGGATTTAATGTTTATAAATTATATTTATGAAATTTTTATACCTTAAGAATTATAATTCCGTGTCTTCATTATTATAACCTAGCCCATAGGAAAAAAATAACATCGCTCCATTGTATAGTGGACTACCGCCCCACGAACCGATGTGATATGTTTTTCATTATTATTTTACATGGATGGTAATAATGATATAGTAAATAAAAATATATCATATTTTCAATCAATATATAATGCTAGAATTATTATAAACCATATAAATTCTAAATTTTCATCCCACAAGCGGTATGATAACGTTGTTTGTGTGTATGGAGGACTAACACCTCACGAAGTGATGAGATTCATTCTTCACAAACACTATACATGAAAAATTATGAGAATATTTTTAATATATATATATATGAGATATATATGGGATAAAAATTAGTATTTATGTTTAATATATTATTTTTTATAAATTAATTTTATCCATCCAGAAAATGGAAACAACAGTCATGTGTACGTATGACTTATCATCTCCACGAATGGTGTATTTCATTTTCTATCTATAACATTAATAGATTACTATAAGTAAATTTACACTTATTATATATGATATTTATATCATGGTTAAAATTATAAAGATTATATAACCATGATCAATGTAAGAGGAATAGAAATAACAAATCAAAACATATATGTAAAGGAAAGATGTTTTTACTAGAAATGATATTTTACCAAGGAATGTTTAATAAACAGGCTATAAAAGGTCACAAGTAAATTACATGTGTTATGATATATATATATATATATATATATATATATATATTTTAATATAATTATAATAAACTCATATTAATTATAAAGTAGGTTTGAATGTTTAAAAAGTAATTCATGACTTAAGGTAATGGATTTCCATCTAACTTTTATTTTATGTGAGACACATTCCATATTCTCCAAATGTTTCTTTTTCAAGGTGTATATACTACCCATGAGTGTATGTTATGATAAGTCTCCTCAAAATTATGGTTATTCAAAAAGCCATTTTAGTATCTCTCTTTCATGGGTTTTATGGTTCAAATATTACCAAATCAGTGGAAGATTATTATTCTCAAATTGACTTTTTGGGCATAAGTTATGTTATGAACCTATATTCTTCTATAAGGTGTTTATACTAAATCTTTTAAATGATATATCTTGAATCTACCTATTTAATGATATTGATGTTTTTATTTTATGTTTGTAAGTAATTTGTCCTAAAATTAAAAATATACTGTAGTGGTAGAGGTTTGATGTCATAATCTCATTGTTTATTTGGAATGTCTATGATTTTTCATTCTATGATGAAATACAATTATATTTTTCTCAAGAAAATAATAATTTTCTACACCCATGGTTATTTCATGAAAATAAATATTTTGTTGCATTATCCTATATTTATGTACTCATAATATGAAAATAATGTTTTCAAGGGAAACCATCTTTATTTATATCTTCGACTAAAAACCATTTTTTCATATCTATGTTTTCAAAAAAACAAAGATATATTTACATTATTTAAGTATTTATTAAAGATACATTAAACCATGTTTATCTTTTTTATTTTTTTAAAAATTAATCTTCATGTATTTTACAAAACATTGAATATTATTCTTTTCAAAGAAATGTGAAAGGAATTATTGTTTTAATGTTTACATCATAACTGATAATTTTTACCTTCATGAATAACTAATTGTTTGAAATATTTTTTTATAAGTGTAAAATATTATTATCAAAGAAAATTATTTTTAAAATGTTTTATGTTTAAAAAAAATTAAGTGGAATTGATATTTCCCCAAGAAATGTTTTAAATTATTTTTGAATATTCCTTTCTTGGATTCCAAGGTCATTTTCAATGAAAAGTATTTTGGAAAGGTTTTTTTTTCTAAAATGTTTTGTTGTCAATGTTGAAAGTATATTTTTATCATGAAAATTATTAAGTTAAATTTTAATTATTCCATTATATATTTCTAGATTTATATGTAATGAAAATTATTTTTAAATTGTTTTATTTTTTAAAAATTGTTTTCCAATGTAGATAGGATATTTTCCTGTAAAAATGTTCCAATTGACCATTAAATATAATTTTCCATCTATGATGAAATCCTTTGATGTTATTTATTTTTTACTAGGAATATGTTGTAAGGATACCATTATTTTTAGTTATATAAATATTATATGTTTATGATTATTATATTTTCATAAAACTTAATAGTTTATATATAGGTTATGTTATAATGATATGATGAAATGTTCATGGAAACCATTTTTATTCATGGGTTTTGAAATGATGAATGGTTAATATTCTGGTGGAAAACATATGTATAGCTTTCTTTATCTGATGTTGGGTCAATTATCAAAAATAATGGATGGGACCTATATCTTCCTAAAATTCATTAAGTTATTATTTATCTTCTATGAGCTCATGGGGTAAACAAGAGGTTATCCCCAGCCCAAAAAAGGCCACATGAGTGGTTATCCCATGACTGAAATTGGTACATGGGTGGTTAGTCCAAGCCTAAAATGTTATGAATATCTTGGTAGGAATCCTTGATATATGGGTTTCTATACTAATATATTTTACATGAATCTATTTTATAATACAATATTATGCCTCATAGATCATGTTATTTGATTGAATTATGATTCATGACTTACGAACATCATATATTTATTCCATGACACTCACTTTTGGTCTACGATACAAAAGTTATTGTTTTCAAAAGTAATTATCACATTATCATATCTATATACACATGTTATATTGATATATACCTTTCTCTATAACTGAGAATATTAGATCACCCATTCTTATGTTTCAATTCCCCAGGTTATTTAAAAAGAATTTAATCGATATATGTTTATGAGGATTAGAAAAAAAATACATTTATGGGAGATATTGAAGACCATTCACTAAATAAGATGATTGTAGACCTTGCCTCCAAAGATAATAAGCCATGAAAATCCATAGGAATATACTTCTGAGAGGAATTGAATAAAAATCCTAAAAATTTAGTATTTATATATATGAATCTTAGGTCTTTACATTTCCCTTATAAATCCCCTAGACATCATTTTTCTATATAAATGGTATTCAACAAGATAATCATTCCATTTCATTAACTAGGAAAAACTACTAACACAACTACATATCATTTTATTCCATAGAAATCATTGAAAATCAAATCATTTTTATTAGGTTTTGTATTATTATATTGCTCTTATATATGTATATATTGTATTTGACCATATTTTTCTTGTGATGGGTGATATCATAATTATATAGCTCTCTAAATTATTTGGTAAAAAATCAAATCTCATTTGATTTTTGTTTATGTAGTTGTTATGATGAGATATGTGAGACCATAATTACTCAAACTTACAATGAATTTTAAAAATTAGATTTCTCATAAGATTATTATGAATGGGATGTGTCTAGTTAGCCGTGTTCGTTGTGTTATAATTTTGTTAGCAATTATCATTAACAAATTATTATGATATCCTATGATTATGTATATCCCAAATTTTAATATCATTCCACATTCTTCTATTATACTAAATACCAATGTTATTATTTATCTTTATGATTCAATTTCTCATATCCATATGGATAATATTTCCTTATTATATTTTCTTGTTAATAGATTTTTTTCCAAAACTATGTGTTCTATTAAATCTCACCCTTTGAGATATTGTTAATAATCACCCATTTTTTACTAATTAATATCTCATATTTTTTCATTTAGTAAGTGTTTCAACCCACTACATTGTTATATTTCCCCATTTCCTTAGAATTTAAAATTCACTAATATACTTAAGAGGGGCTCATACAAGAATAATTTCAATAGAAAAAATAGAATCTTGATTATGTAATAAAATTATTATATATAGTAAAAAAAATTTGTTCTAAGAGTTTGTTTTAATCTAGGGATAATATGATTACACATGTAAAAAAGATGTAGATTATTTGGGTCCATCATATTTTGTATCAAATAATTAATTTAATGTGTGTATTTATTGATGAAAATAAAAAACTATGAATTTTGGGGCGCTTCATCAACAACATAGAGTTATTTTGAAGATATTTTTAGTTCCTTGGTGAAAAATAATAGTAAATAAACATATGAAATGTCTTTCCTTTATTTTAAGGAATAACATTATGAGATACTTTCAATTTTTATTTCATTTTATTAAAATAATGAAAATATTAAGGAATATATTATTACTAATAAATACTTATATGAGTTATTCTCTATGAAATATTATTCAATGAGTGAAATAAAATTCATGTAAAAGGTTATATAAATACGCATATAAATAAATAAAAATAAATTTATTTTCATTAAAATGGTGTTTTTGATATTTTTCATTTGAAAAGGGATTGAAAAAAATGGATAAAAATTATAAAATTGGGGAGGATTTGTAAAGGTTTACTAAAGGTAGAGAAAATGTAGAATATTAATTGGATTAGAAAAACCATATAGATTGAAGATTAGTAAAAGATATAAATCCATAGAATAATTAAAATATTATAATTTTAATTTGTACCTAGTAAAAAGTATTCTTATAAAAATGCTTCAATAATCTATGATGTTTTTAGGAGTAACACAGTTATAGTTGGTGTCTAGAAAATAACTCCCACTATCATAAACATATAAAATATTTTTTCAAAGATCATTAAATGTACCTATTATGAAACATTAAGTTAATGTTTTGTGCCAAAAGAACTTATTATTACTTATTCGTGACTTAAATAGATATAGGTAAAAAAATATAATTGACATGTAATTTATATAGGTCACACACATAAAGGTCACAAAAATAAAATTTTATTAGATAGATAAGAGAAGTTAAAAAATTAAAATTATTTGTAACTATAAATTTAATAGTCTAGTTAAGCTAAATGGTGGAAAAGTTGAAAATAAAAACATAATTTTTATTTCACTTGTTGGTATTTCGTATTTTTTTCATATTTTCACAATATTATTTTTTAATTCATAAATATTAGTTTTTTAGTATTAGTCAATGATTTTAGAATTTTCATTATAGTATGTCTAAAAATGATTCACATAAAATGTTTAATCCATGAATTATCTTTCATCACTTCTAAGGAGGAATGAAAATGTTTATACAGTTGATTAAAATTATTTATTTTCCAATAAAATTTACTCCTTTTTCTATTTTATAAATAAATTTTGCTATTAACTAAGATACATGGACTTAATATTTTTAAAAAACTCAAAAAAACATACTAAGAGAGAGTTCATTAAGGATAATTCAAAGAAATAATACCTATGAAATAAAGTATATAACCCATATTTAAAGGATAAACAATATAAAACATCCTTCAAACTAATTTAAGATCTATCTACCCCTCAACAACTATAATTGTTTCTTATGAATCTATTTGGACCATTAATAGTTTCTAGTATTTTCGAAATAACGTTTTTTATGTCCTTTTTTTGACTACTCAAGATTAATATTGTATTATTTTTTAGGTCATAAAATTAAACCTTTTACAATTTCTTTACAATTTTAATTTTTTGAAAACATTAGTTGAATTAACATATATACTTTGTGAAATAATCATTTAATTGACTTTTAAAACTAATATTTTCATATTTAGTCTAAAAAATGTTTATAATTACCAATTTTATGACCCTAGACTGCCTAAAAATATGGTTATTAAAAGGAGGAAAAACACTTTTGGAATAGCCTTGACCATTTTTCATGATTATGAATAACCAATTTATATTTTGACTAATTTTAGAAACCAATATTTTTTCCTAACCAATTATTAGATCACATTTGTGTCTAGGATTATTTGGTCTTCAAAAAGTGTAAAAAACAATTTCACCATAGAAAATGACATACAACAATTTTGATTACATTTTTTAACTTGAGAGGTGGTGATTACCCTTGGAATATATTTTAATAATTTTCAAATCTATTTGAGTTATTTTGGAATGATTATTATTTATTAACAAATAAATACCTAGTATGTGGGAGTGAATATTTATATCTATAAAAGGAGAGGAAGAATAAAAATTATTATACTATGGTTGTTTTCAAAAAAAAATTAATGCCAATTATAAATTATGTTCTCTGGTAATTAACCACAAATGAATAATTTTTTTTGTTGAAGTAAACCATCAATCATACTAAATAATCAATTATTTTTAAACAGTTTTTTGGAGCTTAAATGTACATGTGACAATAATGTGTAACATGAGTGGATTAGTGCTGATGATGTGGTGTTGGGAATATCTAAAGAATGACATTTCAGTATAGTTATCATTCCATGATTATAGTAATTATGTAAAAATAGAAAAAACTATGTAATTATCCCTTGGAAATATGAATTTTCTCTCCTAATTCAATCCATCAATCCATTAGAAAATATAAAGACTCGAAGAATTTATATATATATATATATATATTGAAAAAATGAAGAAAAACATATTTATTTCATTAATTTATAAAATATAGTCTATAACGTTGTATATGTAATTTTCATGGTGATTATAACCACATAACTTCGTGAATAGTTAAATGGATTGAATAAATAATATTGAAGAATAAATAAACCAGCATTGATGTTGAAAAAAATTTCTATTTGTTCCCAAAATACTCATTGAAATTCATGTTATTATACCCTCTTACCAAAAAGATTAATCAAAATTTTTTATAAGAAAATAGAATAATAAATATTAGGATATTATAATCATGATAATTTTTTAAAATCAAACTTATGTTTATTTTTAAAAAATATATTTTTTAAAAAAATTGAAAATATAAGGAATTAATTTTCATGAATTTTCCATTGAAATTTACTTTGTGACAAATAAAAAAATATATTTTAAATAATTTTTTTTAAAAATATTATGATTATAAATTATATGGAAATTTTGATTTGATTATACAACTGAAAATGATGTTTTGAGAATATATAATTGTTTATAAAATTTTATTGTCATATCATGTCACACGATGAATTAAATTTAATTATTGTTTAATTAATTATTGTGTGAGATATGAAGTATTGGGTTTATTATTATTATAAAAACATGGGGTTACTTTTTTTCAAGATTGATTAAATAATTATAAAATAAAAATCATCAATCGAATTATTAAATTTTTTCCCCATATTTTCTTGAATTCATATTTAATAGATTTTTTTTAATAACACAAGTTGATTAATTTAGAGGAGAGTAATAATAATAAATTAATTATTTTTATTATTATTATTATTATTATGTTTTATTCTAATAGGTTTATCTTGTAATTAATTGTCCATTATTTATCTTGATGTGTGGATGATTTATTATTAATAATCAATAACACTTCCTCTTTGATTATGAATACATGGATATATAGTTGTTTGATGATTCTAGAATCTAGAAAACATTTTAATGAAGCCTCTGTGATTATATTTAATTTTATCTTCCATAATATACTTGGTTTATTTATATGAATATAGTTTGTTTGTGTTGGTGAATTATATTATTATTATTTACAATTGGTATATAATTTTTATGAGTGATTAAATTAATTACATTTTCACCTACCAAACTATTATTCTCCATTCTCCTCAATTGTTTTCACTAGTGTTATCAAAATGCTATAGTAGAGGAAAACTAAAGAATTATATATTTCTTGTGTAGTCAATGGATTGAAAAAATGAAAATAAAGGAATAAAAATACACAAAACTCCCCCTAGTGCAGTGTAATGATCTATTTGAAGGTGATGGGTTTGTCCAATAGTGGAGGTATAACTGGATGTGAAGTTTAAAAAGGTGTTCATGGTGAAAAAACGTTTTTTCAATATTTTGAAAATTTTTATGACATGAATTATAGTATAAAGTTACATACCATATAAGTGGCAAGATATCTTGTAGATATTCAAACAATAATTGGGGGTATGATAAGTGTGGTATGGTTTTTACCCCAATTTGAATTTTTCCTTATTTACATGTTCACTTATATAGTGATCCAATCTCTATCTCGTTATACCTCCATTAGATTTTATGAAGTTATAAAATATTAATGTTACAAACGATACAACAAGGTTTTGTTAATGAGGTTCACCTCTATAAGGATTAATACATCTATAGAGAAACATTGTTATTATCACACATTCCCATGTTAATTATTATTTCAAAAAATTAGCCTAAGAAAGTGTATAACCATGAATATATTAACGAAACACTGACTAGAAACAAAGAAACTTATGGATTGATGAGACTTTATATAAGAAAATGGGATTTCACTTTCTTGAAGTAAGATCTATAGTGATGGCATGATTACAATATGTACTATTTGAATGATTTTCTTCCCTAACTCATAGTATCTATATGACTACATCAATATTCATTCATCTTATATTGTAGGATGTTTTAGGTTTTCTTCTATAGAACATCAAGTTTGAATATAATCAATAGTTGAACATCAAAAATCATTATTTGTCATACTTCTACAATATACGATGTTATAGGGTATTTATATCCTTCTACATCTCATTTTTATGTAAGATGTATAATAGATTATTGTGTTGCTTCTTCTCATTCCATCAAATTTTAAAATTGTGTACTTATTACTATTGAAAACCCTCACTTTCTACATCTTTTTTTGACATAATGAATATCATTAGGGTTTACCTAGTTGAGTGTCTCACACATTTTATAGGACTTACATATGTAATTATATTTGAAGAGAACAGTTTCAATTTCATTAGATCATTATCATATTTGAACTACCCCAATATTTAGACATAAATTGAAATAATCATTGTTTCAAATATTCATCTAAATCATCATGAAAATAAAATTATAGAATTAACTAGTTTCCTATATGAAAAATATTAATTACCACAAGATTATTATTCATTTTTGATTTAGATAAAATAAACACATATAAATCATATAATATTTCAATATAGACATGGTGACATAGAATCTATAGCAATTTGTGTGGAACCCTCTCACCAAAAACACCTTCTACACTATCTTGTTCACACATTATGCCATATTGAATCTTGATCTTGTGTTTTGATTCATGAATAATGTTTTAATTTCATCATATAAAGTAATTATTGATTTATTTCATAAGAATATAAATTGTTGAAACTTGATATTTTAGTCAGTAGGATCCTTAATAATTATCTATGTTTAGAACTATATCATCAACAAAAAATTCACTTAATGATACTGAAAGACCATTTACCAATAATTACAATGTTTAATATTTATAATCATAAGGAAAATAGTAATTTTAATTACCCATTTTATATATATATATATAATCTTAATAGATAAATATTCATTACAATACATAATGATCCACACCAAAATAATATAGGTCTATTGCCTTCAGAAACATGGATGTGTAAACATGGGTTCATAGGTAAACTACATAATCTCCCATTATGTTATTTATTATAAGAAACCTTCTTAGACTTATGATACATGATTCCTTTCTTCATAATATAGGTAATGGGATCATAAGAATAGGGTGAGCTCAAATGTTCTGTAATGGTAAACACGTGATCTATCGACATAATGTGAGCATACGAGTTTGAAAACATTAGAATAACATTGGAAAACCACACCCTAAAATTAATTTATAAAAAACACATGATATTGGAATCAAAATATAATGTTTATAAGACATAACTCATAATGAAATGAAGGTGCATGAGCCATGAGAGAATAACATTGGAATAAGATATAGAATTGTGGAATACACGTAAATATAAAAAAAATTCCTTTACAGTAATTTATCATTTCCAAAACTATCATAGTGGATTGGGTTCACTCCCCAAACCACCATAATAATCAAAGGTTCACTCCCAAGAAAATTACAGTGTTCAATGTCTCTTGTTGAACAAGGTTTACTTGCTATTCTAGTCCAGTTTAAATCGGGATATATAAATATGTACCCAATGCATTGGATGGAGATATAGGTCCCACCCATCATTATTTATAGCGTAACCATAATTATTTATTATAATGTATCATCTTTTATTTCATATAATGTAACCACCATCATTGGTTATAAAATAACCACCATTATTAGCTATAACATGAATACAATCCTTTTTTATAATTTAACCATCATTTCATAATGAAAGCCATAAATACATGTTCCAAAATATCATAAAAATATTAAGGGGTTATTATGGGATTATATCACCATTAAATATTATGTAAAATCTAATAATAGAATATTATATTGAAACTTATTTTGAAATATCACATGGAATATTTCTAGAGGAAAATAACCTTTTGACTTTTAAAATAAAATTTTAAAAAATAAAATTTCACATTTCATTTTATAAATCCATTTATTTTAGAATTTCCTTTAAAAAATATAGATAATTATTTAATCATTATGATGTAATGATAGAAAAAATATAGATTATTAAATACATATTAAAAAAAATTCTATTGACATTTTCTATAAAAGTCAGAATTACCTCGTTCAGAAAATGAAAAGAATATTCATTGGAAACCATTCTGTGAAAAGTAAGAAATGGGTAAAAAAATATTTTTTAATCATTAAATAATAACAATAACATTTTTTGGAACATTTTTTGAAAACATGGACATGTAAGAAAAATGAATTACGACCGAAGAGGTAAATAAAGTTGATTTTTCTTAAAGACAAACTTTTCGAATCTTAGGTACATAAAAGTATGAAAATGAATGGAAAAACATTATTTTCATGAATTAACTATAGGAGACTTAAATCCTTTAATTTATTGAGAGATATATCTTTGGATTTCATCATTGGAAGTAAAATTATAAGTATTCCTGACAACTAATGAGATTGAATCATAAAACACATTCGACATCTGTAAATTTTTAATATTAATATCTATTAAATAGTAATCACAAAATGAAAAACTTTTTATCATTAAAATAATGATATTCATGTTATAAAATGTCATAGGTGAATTATATACACTATTTCAAAGAAATCACTGGAGAATATGGCATATGTCTACTAGAAATAGAAGAGATAATATAAATCTCTTACATTAGGTCTCAAATTACTTCAGACATATTAGAACTGCCTATATAATAAGTGTAGGTAAAATAAAAAAATTTCCAACCATAATTATATATACCATTCAATATTTTATAATCTTATTCCCGTTTATTAATAATTTATTAACAATTCTTTGTCAGTATCACCTTTCGGGTAACAACTGCTTTGTTTTTCATGTATTCTTAATTTGTTATTTTTTGTCCTTTTAATTATAGAAATTTTTTATAATATAAATAATTTTAATAATGAAATTATTTTAATATTTATTAATTGCATATTTTTTTATAGTATTTCATTAATGTTAGTGATATAAAATTAATTACACCACTTATGGAGATTGTAGGTCGTACATGCGCATGAATGTTGTTTCCATTTTCATTAAGGATGTCATAGAAAGAAGGAAAATAATATATCACCTTTATAGAGTTATTATTATTTCATATATATAACATATATGCATTAAACTTATCCTTATTTACTCGAATGTAAATCGTATGTTAAAATAAATTCATATCACTTCACGAGGTAGTAATCTACCGCACACCCAAGAAACGTTATCATATTCTAAAGCAATTGATTGTAAAATGATATATGTTACATAAAAATTATAGATGTATAATTATGTTATAAATATCATATAAATATGTTAAAACCATCAATGTATCCATCTATGATAGGTGGTGATGGAAAATAAATTGCATTGGTTCCTAAGGAAGTAGTCTTAAATACAATTGATCGAAAATTTTGTTTCCCATTTAATGCAAGATAAGAATCATATATGTTATTAAAATAAAATAAAAAAATCTAATTATATGGGAGATACTGGTTTTATTATATAATAAAATTTTAATAATATTTTACCAAGATGGAGAAATAAATAAAACAAAAACAAAAGTTTAATTATTATACCTCTTCTTCAGAGAACGTGTTATTGTTTATACCAAAATACTTATTATTAGTGTTTTCCAATAAAAATAATTCCTCTAGGATGTAGTTATGGAATTAAGGAAAAACATCTCTGGTATAGATTAACCCAAAGGGTTTTTTATGAGTAAATAGAAGATGAGAGGTGTCCCCTTTTATAAGTGGTGGAGAGGAAACACTTGAAATTTATGAAAAGAAAACAGAGTACCCATGTTTTAAAAAAATAAAAAAGGATCTAAAATGGTTCATTCATAAACATTATATGTGATAACGTTGAAATATATCCATAAAATATAAATTGAAAAAGGTTTAAGTAATTTTAACTCTTCTTTTTTTTACTTTAACCCCCAAATAATCCTATTTTAAGATTAAGCGTTAAAATTTATATTTACTATTACTACTATTAATTTAAAAAAATATTAATTTCACCTTATTTTATGATATTAATTGTTATGATTCTATATATAGAATCAATTTTTATAAATTAAATTAAAAAATTTCAAAATATTAATTTAAAATTATGCCTGTATATGCAATGAAAAAATGATTATCCAATAAGAAAATTCTCATATGTATAAAATGTTTTAATATAAACATTAAATAAATTTTTTGTCCCAAATAACTAATTTTTTTATTAATAATATAATTTAAAAAAAATCATTTAATATATTTTTAAACAATATTTATCATACTAAATTATCCAAATGAAAAGGAAGTATTTAAAAATTATAAGTTTTCTTTAATCACTGAAAAATTAGTATTATCATAAAGTTCTCAAAAATGCACCCTATAAATATTTGACATGTAGATTATTAAAATGAATTCATTTTTTTAAAATATTTTTTATAAAATTTTCAAGAAGTAATTTAAATTGTTGTTTATAAAAATAAATAAAAATCATTTTTTGGGGAGATAGTATTTGTGAAGTATATAAATAATTTACTAATAATAAAGTACATATTTATAGATATATTTTCATTATCTGTAATATTTTTATAAAATTTTAAAAATATTTTTATTCATACTCATACCACATAGTTTCATATCTATGATATAATGGTAATTAAAATATTAATAGTATAACTGGGTTCGTTAAAACTTATTGTTGCAATAATGTAAGTTATTCATTATATAAATGTTTTTTTGAAATGAAAATATTTTATAAAATCTCATGTTGTTACATTCTACCCCCTTATTGTGAATTTTCACCTTGAAATTAAATATCCTACGGTACCAAAACAAATGGATACTTACGCCTCATTATATCATTGGCTTCCATTTTAGCTTCTTTAATCTGGTGACTTAACTATAAAAAATGGATTAGATGAGTGGTATTGATTCATAAAACATTCTCTACAGGATCCAAAATATCCCCCATTTATTCTTTATAAGAAATATCATGTGGTAGATGTATGTCCCCTCCCTTCAGTACGTGTGTTTGTATCAATTATTTACATCCTTGAGAGGGATACATGGAACACATTGTAAACCAAAGACATGATTAGTGGAATCGCTAAGAAAAAATATATGGTATTGACATGATCAATAATTTTAAAGGAACCAATAAACCTAGGGTTTAGATTTCCGACATTAAAAAATATAATAACCATATTATATGGATAAATTAATAGAAATAACTTCTCAAAAATCTCAAATTCCAAATTGTGTCGATGATTATGAAAATAACATTTTTGTCAACATTGTGTCTACCTTATGTGTTATTGAATAGACCAAACATGATATTCCATTTCATCTATTATATCTAGTGAAAATATCTTTCTTTTTTTAACATTATCCCATAACATTAGATTTATACACTTATTTCCATATAGGTATTCATCATGAGCCATTTGAATACCCAAGTGATATATATTGTTGTAAGAAAACTCAACTTGAGGAATGTGTTTCTCCAAAAAACCATTTAAATCCATGGAAAAATATCTCATAATATCCTCTATGGTTTAAATTATTATATAAAACTAGACATATATTCAAGGATGATACATGATGATGAAACTCAAATCTGTATGATGATATTACTGAAAATATCATCAAAACATCATGGAAAAAACCAAATTGTGATCGAATGAAATGGAATATTATACTCTATATAACCTTACCACTTAATGCATATCCAGGAATGAATGTCCAAAGAGGAATATTTTTTGATATAAATAAAGTGTCATGAAATTGTAATCTAATTCACTAAAAATAATATAGAATTGTTTCCTTTAGACATTTTGGGGAGTCTGACAACAAAATCAATGTTGGTGTTTTCCAATATCAATTATTGAATGGGAAATGTTCATAACATCACAATAGAATGTTTTCTTTATGCCTTAACTTTAAAAAATAAAAAACACTAACATAAAACCACTTTAATATAATTATTTATGTTGTCCCATCAGAAATAATACTACTCATAGGAAAGTGTTAGGTGTTGTACCCTTTTTCTCATATGTTGTGGGTTTAATCCTAGTCTCCATGCTGGATGCGATAGGTTGTGACCCAGAATGCAGGAAATCCTATTTCCATTACTATATTAATAATTCATATTTTTTCCCAAATATTAATAACCTATAATTACCTCAAAATAAATTATATGATATTTTTAATATGTTTCCAATACCTTTAAACGTATGTCCACAAAATATAAATCCATTCCTTCTCTTAAAAAATTTTCATTAAAAAAAATAAAAAAAAACCAAAGGGATTTATTTCCATAAACCTTTATAAAAAATAATTAATCTTGATAAAGCCCCATCACATAAAACCTAAAAATATGTTTCAATGATTTTGAACATACGATAAACTTTAATTTAATAAACCCATGATGGTATCCACAACTATCAAGTTATTCTTACATGGAGACATATATACATTCAGAATATAATTATCCCTTTATTCCATAAATAATATCTTATATAAAATAAAAACGTTTCCATTGGGATATTGGGTTCATTATTACATTGCTAGAATATAAAATTTGATTTCATTATTCCTGAATCCATGTAGAGGTAGTTTATAAAATCTAAGCATCACATAAAATTTCACTAAGGGATGAAAAATGATATTTTCAAAGGGTTCATTAAAAAAAGGCACATATGAAATTCCCAAATTTTTAGGGCAGTATAAGTGTTCCCTAATTATGATGATTCACTTCAGTTATTGTGAGTCTATAATATTTCTATTTAAACTTTAACATTAATGGTTTTTCAAATTATTACCCTCATTGAATCTTAGATTAGGGAATTGATTCACATAATGACAAAACTTCTTACACATGAAGCAATGGTGTGTGGGTGGTAAAATATGTGGATCTTTCTCTATAATTAAATAATTATGTCACTTATTCCCATCACCTTCGAAATAGATTACTCGATGACCTTCCTTTCTACACATAACCATTTACCAGTCCCACTAAGATAATTTACTCCATGTTTCCTTACACACATTTAGAATTAAGGAAATACCATCTTCTTTTCTCCTTGGTTTTTAGAGTTTAATTTGAATTCCATATTTATGTTCTTTTCAAAACCACGAGATTGATATATAATTCCAATCATTATATCCACCTCGAAAATATTTTGAATGATTTTTCCATAGCTACCAATGTCCCTTATGTCCAAATCCCATTAGATACATGTTTTTAATCCAATAAATAATCGATCAAACATACATTTTGACTGGATCATAATACATAATTCATATATTACAATACTTATAAACTTTTCCTTATATATACCAATAGTTTCATAATCCTTTTGTTTTAGCACAGTAAATTCTTTATTAATTTTCATACAAATAATATAAGTAACATTTTGAAAAATAGTCTCTTAAACTTACCCCACCCCCTACAATTAATTTCTTCTTGTAACCTCAAGTTCTTGATAAGAGTCCACTATTTATATACTTCACCCTCCAAATGATTTGTATCCAAAATAGATTTTTCTTTATACAAAAACTGGAAAATGGAAAATATATTTTCAATGGTACTGATCCCTTGATCAAGAACTAGTGGATCCTTATATCCAATAAAGAATGTGGATATTCCGTCAAGGACTCAACAAAAAATTGTTCCCTTATTTCCCTATTTAAAACATGATCATGAATCATGGAATAATAGTATTAAGTGAGAATAGAAATGATATTTTTATTAAATTATCCCACAAATATTTTTTCTTAGGAGGAAAATCATTTCATTTTCCATAGCACCCCGCATTAACTGGATTCTTGTCGGTTCTATCTATTGACTAAAATAAAAAAACATTTTGTAATAAAAAGTAATCATATATCGAAACCACATGATCATAAAAAATAATTTAAGTTATGTCTAAATCATGAAACCTTATTTAAAATCAATAACACATTAGGATTGACCAAGTCCATTCATAGATATCATCTATTAGAATTCATCAGAATTTTGTGTAATCGGTTTGTGAATTTCCAAATAATATACCCTTTGAGTTTCAGTTGAGGTGTGAAGTAAGGCATGTTATCATGCCCCAGGTGATGATTGATTCCAAATTGATAAAACCTTTTCATAATCATTACCTATAGGCATAACTAACCATAGCCACATCTACATAAAGTATCTAGAAAATTATTTTTTTCCTCAGAAAAAACTAATTTATTTACTATAACTTATGATGTTCTCCTATACATAGAATTATCCTATGGATTCTCACAATAATTTTCTCATCCAAGTTTTTAATGTTTAACTGATCATTACTCTGATACTAACTATAAAGTCAAATTATTCACACACATATATATTTCATATTTATAGACAAATACTCATTACATAAAGTAATGATCCATGATAGAATCACAGAGACCTAGTTTATTAAGAAACATGAATGTATAGACTAGTATTTCATTGGTAAACTACATCATCTCCCACTATGCTCTCCATAACAATCACCCTTCTTAGGTATATCATACATGATGCCATTCTTCAAAACCTATGGAATGAAAACATATGAAAGGGTGGTCCTAGATTCTTAGTATGTGTGACTAATAGAGATATAAACATAACATGAGGATAATGGTATGAAAACATGAGAATAACATTGGAAAACCAAACCCTTCAAATCATGAATCATAAATATGAGTCATGAAATAAATCCTATAAATTTATAACGCATGGATCATAATGGTATCAAAGTACATGATCCTTGAGAGTATAAAATCGGTATAATTCATATATTTTTGGCATACACATAAGCATATCGAATCATTTCCATAATATTTAATGATCATTAGATAAGCTATCATAGTAAAATATATTCAATCCCTAAACCATCATTGTATTCATGGTTAACTTAGAAGTCTATAATAGTGAGAAAAATCCCTTTCTAAAGTTGGTTCAATCCACAGTCCAGTCCTATTTATCAGATGAGATATCAATCTTTAACCTACTAATTAGATGGATATATATATCCCACCCGTCTTAGGTTATAACCTGACTATGATCCTTGGTTGTAACTTAACCACTTTCCTCAGTTAAAATGTAACTGTTATCCTTGGTTATAACATAGAAAACATCCTTATTTGTAACACAACCAATATAATTGGTTATAAAAAACTATCATCACATAATTAAATCTATACACAGTTGTTCCATGTATCATAGAATATTCATCATGTTAGGACCAATGAATAGAAGTGGGGTTCATAAGCATATGTTCAATAGAATTGTAAATAATAAATAAAAATAATGAGGTTGGAATAATTGGATTATATCCATATTAAATATTATTTATCATCAAAGGAATTCATCTTAGATAGAAAATTATTTTTAAATATCACATAGATGATTTCTTAAGGAAAATAACCCTTCCACATTTAAAATATTCTTTTGAAAACTAAAATTTCACAAAAAAATTATGGGAACATTTTATTTGAAAATAACTTTGGAAACATCTAACATATTCTTTAAAACATTTATTTTTAAATATGGTAGAATATAATGATCATGTCATACACATTAAAAAGAATATTTCGTTCACATTATGGTAAAAGTAAATAGTACCTCATTCGAGAAATGAAAAGAATATGCATTTAAAATAATTATATAAGAATTGTGACATATGAAAAATATACTAAAATAACAATTTAATTATACTAAAATTATTCTTTAAACTTGTTTTAAAAAACATAGAAATGAACAAAAATTTATTTTTGAATAGTGAGAGAAATATGGCCGATTTTTCATAAGAAATTTGTTTTGGTTTCATGAGTACATAATGTGAGGAATATAATTGATTATTATTTTTTAATTAAATAAATATATAATAAGGAAATATATTTATTCACTGATATTTAGGTCAAAATATTTATTCATCAAATGAAAAAAATATAAACACTCCCAAAAAAATAGTGATATTGTATCATAAAGCCCTTACCAATTCACTAACTTTTGAATCATAAGTCACATTAAATAATTATTATATAATAAAACATTAAATATCATAATAATAAGTGTATTAATAATAATAAAAATTAAATTTTTACTATAAATACCACATAAAATACAAAATTAGTGAATATGAAATATTTCTTCAACAAATAAAATAGAGACTCGAAATAGTTTACCTTAAGACGTGAATTTATTAATACACATTAATACCTACTTTATAAGAAATATAGGGTTGTTTTAAATATATTAGATAACTATAATTATATAAGTTATACAATATATTATTTAATTATAACATTTCATTACACATTTATTAACAATTCAATGTTAAAATAACATTTCAGATAATGACTGCTTTGTTTTTCAGGTATTTTTTTATTTAGTACCTTTTATCCTATTATTTTGATCATGGTTAAATAATTTATAAAATTTTATCAATGATATAAATATCATATAAATTCATTAAAAATATATTTTTTGTATTGCAATAATTTCAGAGATAGAAAATGAATCACACTATTCATAGAGGTGGCAGGTCATGTGTATGTGTGAATGATATTTTCATTTTCTCAACAGATTGAAAAAAATTAAGTTAAATAATATATTCAATTTCAATATGATTTCATAAATATCACATATATTTATTAAATTTAACCTTATTACCTTCCCTATAAATTGTAAATGTAAATAATATCCCAACGCTTTGTGAGGTGGCAGTTCGTCGTACATAGAAATGGTGTTATCCTATTCCAAAAGAACAGAAAGTATGAAGTTATATGTGATATAATAATCTCAAAAATATTATTATTTCATAAAATAAATATGTTAAATCAATAATTATATCCATATTTGAGAGGTGATTATAATAAATTAATTACATCGATTCATGAGGTGGTATTCATCCATACACATGATCAAAAATTTCATTTTCAATTTGATAGAAGAGGAGAAACAAATATGTTATGAATTTAACATAAAAATTTTCAAAATATATTAGATATTAGATTTTTTATATAATCATAGTTGAGTAATATTTTAAGGAGTTTCATGAAGAACTAAAAAACCCCAAGTATAAGAATTATACCATTTATTAAAATAATCTCTTTAGGTTTATACATAAACACTACATAGTAGTGATTTAAAATAAAAAATGGCATATAGGATATGGTAAGTTAATTAAAAAATATTTTTTAAAAGGTAATGGATGAACCAGATGGTTTTGGATATCAAAATAGGAGATAAGTGTAGGTGCCCTTTTATAAGTGGGGGAGAGGACACCCATGGAATTTCATAAAATAAAAAGATCTACTCACATTTTAATCATTTAAAAAGGATCTATAATGGCTCATTATTAATCCTTATATGAGGAAGGTTGAAATATAGCCATTCAATTGTAATTTTAAATTTTTTTTAGTTCATTTGAACCATTCTCTTATTTATAAATATATTTCATTTATCAAAAATGTTTATAAATAAGTTTAAAAATATGGTTATTCATATTCATACCTCTTATTTTAACAGTGATGTCATAATGCTCATTATAATATTAATAATATATCATAGTTCCTTAAAAATTACTGGTGTGTTTAATTCATGTTATTGATAAAAATAAAATTATTTTATAAAAAAAAATTTATAAAATCTGTGGGGGTTATACTTATGATCACCCCTCTTTTTCCTATATTAGCACAATACTAATGAAAATTAAAATATATTTGATCAATATTTAATTTTAGGTGGTTCTAATTTTTCTTTGTCTGTTATTGCAACTAATGATAAAACAAAAAGACTTGTGATGAGAAAAGAAATATATTAAACCATTGTGTTTAGGCTTATATTTTTATAATCAAGGACTTATACATTTATTATTTTTTCTCATCACTTCATAACCACTTCAGGTGACATCTAGTCAAATTCAATGAAACTCCAAACATATTTAATCACATCAGGAATTCATCCAAGAGGTCCCCTTAGTTTCCATCAAGGAAAAAGAAAGACAGAATAAATATTCATAGCACAAGATTTTTTAGCTTCCATCTAGGCTATCTTTCAATAATAAATTTAACATTTATTAATTCTATACACAACATATTATAAACAATATCTTTCCATATTTCTATATGTTGTTCTACCTCAAATTCAAAGCATGTCATGAATCTCTAATGATTATAAAATTATTCATCAAACATATTTCCAAATTCATCCAATTATATTTCCACATGTTTAGAAGTAAGTCTAATATTTAAACATTTATTCTTGATCCAGATATATATGCAAAATACCTAGAAGAAATATGTTTATACTATATTTACTAATAAGTGTATGATCCTTTCATAATCTATTTGAAGATAATATAGTACTCAAAAACCTCATTTTCATCCGTTAATAAATAACTATAAAATATTAAATGAAGAACTTCCATTTTCATAAAAATTTTATATTTTCCCAAAATTCCTATAATATATAAAATTTCAATCATCCAATATTAATAGTTAATTACATAGAATCATATTAACTTTGGTACTCTTCTTCTTTACCATGTAAACTATGGTAACAACTAATATCCTTAGTGGTTTCCCTATAATTTCAATACCAATGTTAGAAAATATTATGTCAAGATATAAACTAATTTTCTCTCTCTATCCCCTTCTTTCTGCTATTTATAATGAAAATGATAGGTTGGTAGAATTCCATTCATAAGTAATGTTTGATAAATCATTCCACTCTATGTCTACCAGATCTATGTTTGGTGTAGAAATCAAGAGGGGTTAATTTAGTCATTAAAATTTTTAATAATCAAAATAAAAGTATATTAATAGTTAACATTGGATATTTTCATCCTTAGTGGTATATCACCTCTATCCAGGCCGATGAAACTTACGGACATCACTTTTCTAAAACATTTTCAAAACATTTTTAACAGGAATTTTTTGTACTCACTCAATACATAGATTAAAACATTCAAGTGAAACCAAATTTTTTTACTTCAATAATACCTATAGCATTTCAAATTTCTTAAAATTGTTATAATATATTAAAAAAATTCTTGAGAATATCAAAACCAATTCATTGAGAAAAAATGAGAAGAGAATTTGTATTCATACTTTTTCAATTTTTGGTTTGTATGAACTTTCATGAAATTTATGATTTCATTTGAATTAAAGGATCCTGGAAGTTTCTTAAGTAAATACCTTTAAAGGGATTCACTCAATCATTACACCATAAAGGGTGATCTCATCATCATTTAATCTATATGATTTTTGTTATTAAGATAATTCCAAGATGACAACATTCATTGTTTATTCATTCAAAAAGTTTCACTTCTTCAAATACTCTTTGTGATATCATGTATTTCATTCATATCTAGATAGATACATTTATTATTATATTTTCCAGTTTTGATATCCTAAAAACCCTTATCATGGTTTCTATTTTCATCATATATTATTTAGAATACACTTTGTATATGCATACCCCAAAAAAGGGTTTTATTATATATATAAAATGAGTTTTTAATATTAATATTTTTCATTTTTCCTATTTTGATTACTAGCATCACATTTAATTCCTTACATGGTTATAATAAAAATAAAACACTATGAATAATATAATAGTATTTTCATTTATTCTAAATTATTTTTTTTATAATAATAGGGTGCATGATTTTCAATGTGATTAGTTAGACTAAAAAAATTCTCAATGGGTTTCCCTTTTTAATTTAGCTCCATGTCTAGGTAGACTCTACATGATAGCTCAATCCATCTTAGAATCATATTTTTGTATAGATAGAATATTATTTTTTATTTATTCTTGTAAATTTTTTTCTTTTTACTAAGATCCATCCAGTCACATGCACCACCTAATTAAGAATTCAGATTATTAAATATTTCTTCTTCGGAAGGAAAAAATATTGCTCAATCACTGGAATGGTTTATATCCTACTTTCACCATCCAAAAACTCCTCATGAGACCATAGGTTATACCATTTTGGTATCATATTCTAAAATTCTATTCTTTCTTTAGGTGAAATCCTCTCATTCCCATTGGGTCTTTTATTTTATTTGGATTCCAATTATCTTTCTTTTCTATGTCATAGGGAATGATTTCTAGAATGGTTTTTCAAATATGTTCACCTTATTTTCAATGGGATTACTATATCTAATATTTACCCACATGGTGCTTTCATTTCTTCCTTGCACTATCCCTCTTTAATCATCTTGATCTTTCTTATCAAATATTATATTCACATATTTTTTAGTAGTGTCTATTATGTGTTATATTCTTTTAAAAAACAACATCTTCCTTTTTTTAACATCTTTTATCATTGATTTTTTATGATTTTGTGAACTACTTATTTTTTCTACTTATTACCAATGGAAAACACAATTTCCTTCTTAAAAACATATTGGAAATATTCTTTTTATCATAATTATCATGATTTTATCCAAAGGATTGTATCAATTATTCAACTTCAGTGATCTTCTATTTTTTTTATAATACATCAATGATTTCAATATTCATGTCTCATTACTATGAACACTCTGATTTTATACTCTAAAGATAATCCTATTCCATTCAAATATATTTGTTGAATAGAGATTCTTTATCCTAGTCTGTGGATGTTGCATATTCTGATACATGACCCCCTAAGAAATTGTATTGCATTGTCTTTATAGAATTGATACATTGTACTAAAAATCCTATTCTTTATAGTGAAATATATTAAAAATAAAAAATAATCCAACCCAAATTAGTTTAATTTTTTAATATTTATGCTATTAAGACTTACAAAACATTTACCTTCATGTTTTTTATTTACATCAACTGGATAGGCTTCTCATGGGGAACAAGCTCACATAAAAATTCTAATAACCACTCTTGAGGAAAAGAAGGCTTCTCAACACTTTTTTATCAATATTTGAATTTATTTTGAATTTAAGTATGCATTTTTCTTATAATTATAATTAAAAAAAATTATGTTTTGTGATTTTTATAGAACCTTTACTTTTATAGATTCTTTAGACTAATCATACAATGATCTAAGAATATTATTTCTACATGATACAAGCCTTTCATCATAAGGTTATTCCTTGGTAGTTTTTGTGGCCTCATAATTCATTTATTATTCATTTGAAGGTATATATTGATTTGATTATAGATATTTTAATATTATTCATTGCTTTAATCATTTCATATTAATTATGATTCACTCATCCTCTATTAATTTCAATTTTTTATCACAAACATTTCATATATATTCAATTTAATCTTCATCCATTTTATTCTTTCCATTCATTAGATAGAGAAAATCTTTGAACCTATATAGTTGGACCCATGTTGATAACATTTAAAAAAATTACTTCTTCTAATTAATGAATTTTATTTTTATGATTTTCCAGAAATTTGATAAGAATTTTTGGGTACACATACATTTTATAGAAATTATAATTTACCAGAAACTAGACTATAAAATAATTTTTTGGTGGAGGATTCAGCTACAAAATTGTCATTTTTCAGGCCTAGATTTTTTTTCTCATCATAATTACATATATAAAATTACCATCCATCTCAATTAATTAAAGTGGTTTATTCTCATAAAATTTAAATTTAGGAGTTTTATTTTCAATAGAATAATTATAAAAAAAGCTAAATATATTACTTTCAACTATTCGTGATTAATTGTACTCTTTTTATTAGATTAATCATTTCAATGCTTATTTATATCACTTTTCTTCAAATTCAACAATTTATTGGTAGAAATTTATTCAATAATTTTTTTTATAGTTATATAAAAAAGTTATCCAAATATGTAATTCATGAAACTTTAGAATGTGAGATTAAATTATTAAAAAAATATAAAAAATCCAATTTGATTTTAAACATTCTATTATGATAATTAGAATGATCACATTGGCATATGTCCCCATTGAGAGGTGGTGAATCATTGTGATGTTATTTTTGTAGAGACCCGAAGCATGATGTACATGGAAAACACATTACTTTTTCGTAATACTTAATACATAACAAAATTCAAAACTCAAGGACTGTAATAGTTTAGTGTCTTTGGAAACTCGGAACGTAATCTTCTAATCGTGGTGAAAGATCTTCAACATCTCCCATAAAGATCTTCCCCTTATGTTTTCATACCTAAAATCTTTCTTTATACCCTGGGAAAAAGAAAACATATAAAGGGAGATCTAAAATTCTCAGTAAGGGTAAGCATGGATAAAATAAAACACACCATATACATTTGAACTTAAAAACATGAACACAATGTTTAAACAACAAGATATTGAGCAATGAAATAAAACATGGCAATACGTAAGGCATAGATCATAAATAAACATTAATCCTGATAAAATAGCATGGGAATAAAACTTGTAATTGTGGAAAAACATTATGATTTCCATAGTAGCCAAGGCATTGCTGTCAGGACCATCTTAGTGGACAAAGTCCCTTTCTGAATCGAGTTCACTCCTCGTTTCAATCCTGTAACACCGAACCAAATTAACTTACCATTCCAGCCATGTCTATCTCATGAGATATAAATCTTTACCCAATTCATGGGAGGGAGATATAGGTCCCACCCATCTCATAATGAAATCATTCTTACTTGTGCCACAAAATAAACTTGCAACATTCATCATAACCCAAAGAATAAAATGGCTTTCATAAACATCATCCCATCATCATATAATCCATATAAAACAAATGGATATATCAACATAAGAAAAGTGAAACCATGTAAATCATAGGGACATTATACTTGAAACATACACATATAATGTCATCTTAGATGGAAAAATGGTTTTGATAAAACACTTGAAATGAATTCTTGGGGAAAATATCCTTTCTTCTTCAAAATCAATTTCTTTTCACAAAACATCACGAAATTTTAAAAGAAAGAGATTTTTTTGAAAATAGTCATGAAATATTTTGGAGTAAGCTTCATAAAAATAAGGATTTATAAAACCGTAAAAATCCTTCGATGCCGTATAAGTTAAAAAACATTCTCCTCGTTCTTTTGTCAGAAAAGTCAAAAAGTACCTCGTAACTTTAAAAAAAAGATTACTTACATATCATGTAGTAAAAGAAAAAATGGATAAAAAGGACATTAAACATACATAAAAACACTTTTAGAAAACATGTACTTTGATGATAACAATAACACCAATAATTACTTACGAATAAACAATCTCGGATAAGATCGAGATTGGAAAAGTTATCTCTTACCGTACGTCCGATATGCTTTGTATGTATCTGAACCTCCTATATAATGATTTAAATATGGTAATTTACTTATTAAAGAATCATATTAATTGTTATTATATAATATATGGTTCACTTATGACTTTATATTACCCATTATTTTGTAAATTAATGTTAAAGTATCGTTTTGTGTAAAATCATCTTATTTATCGTACGTGTTTGGACTTGTTGTTCTTGATGTTATTATTACTTATATCATGATTTACTTACTTCAAAAATGTAAATAATGATTTATATATCATATATATTCATTATATATCCAGAATATACAAGAATTTATAATAGTACATAACATATGGAGGTAAGAAATGAAACGCACCGTTCATGGATACGGTAAGCCGTACGTACGCATGAACGCTACTTTCACTTCTATTTCTTATTTTAATGGAATTAAAACATAATGATACATATGTATATTATACTTACAGTATAATATCATATATAATATCATTAACCACATCCTTTATACATCCCACATAAGGTATTAACGAATCACATCACTTTGAGGGGGCGGTAGTCCGCACTTCCTCAAATGAGATTATCGTATTTACCAACTATGGAAACCGTAAAGGATTGATATAATTGATAAGTAAAGAAGAATAAAGAAATGATAAACATAATATATATTATATATAAATACAGTTCCATCATAATGGTCACCATGAGAGGTGGTAGGAGAAAATCGAACAATCATCGTTTCGTGAGGTGTTAGTTTCCCATCACAGAAACATTATGTTCTTCATTCATTAGATTGAGGTGTGTGTAATTGTAGTTCGAATCCTTCTCATAAAAACATCCTAGTATGTTTAGTATATTGGTTTTGTTACAAAATAAATTATTAAAAAGAGTTTATGGGTTGGAGAAGTAGAATAAAACAAAACAACTTAAGAGAAACTGTTACCTTTAAATTTGGTAACATCCTTTGGTTTGAACCAAAAGGACTTCTTGGAGAATCTTATGACTAATGTAAGGCTTAAAGGGGAGTATAGGGATGTAGGGAGATTATTTGGGCAGAGTTTGGACGATCCAAAAGGCTTGAGAGGTGTGAGGAATTGCATAGAAGTGGTCTCCTTTTATAAGTGAGAGGAGGGGCTCTTTTGGAATGTGTGAAAACATTATTTTATTATAAACTTATCTTCGGTTTCAAGAGGTCCAAAACACATTAATGTCGAAGATACGATGACTCATATTCGAAATAAAATCATCCAATTGGAATTGGACAGGTTTTGGATGATATTTTAATCATTATAATCTTATTTATTTAAATCATTTATTAATGAGGTAAACACTACATCATTATTGTGTCATAAATAATTTAATTCATTTGATGTCTAAAAATTATGACAAAAAATACCATGATGTAGGGAATCTTTTTATCTTTACAAATAATATTTATAGTCTAAAATATAACTTATATAACCCCTTATAAAAATTAATTACTAAAAGATTTTTTTTAAAGTCAATTTTGTCATTACATTAAATTAATTAATCCAAATTGTCATTTTCACTACCAAGTGGCTCATTGGGGTCCCAAAATCAGCCCAAGGATGACCATGGTCGGCCACTACTCATCCAAAAAAGTTAGGACAAGTGTCAAGGTAATTTTAAATTATTATAATATTCTTTTAACATTGAATTACCATATTTACCTTTGACCGCAGTAAATAAAAATTACCGTAGTTACTATTCATAATAGAAAAAAAAGGTAACATATTAACATAATTTGGAACCACTAATTCCAAATATGGAATCCATTTTTCAAAAATCAAAACACCGAAGTTTCAGTAATTAATTTAAAATTAATCTCGTTGTTAAGCGAACAGGTTTTAAAAGTTAAAACATTGCCAAAGATTGAATTGATTTAACCTATGAATTCAATGTAAAATCAATGCTAATGACATACATTATATTAAATGGAAAAAATATAATCTATTTATACTTTAAAACCATTCAATATTATAATTTAA
Source organism: Viscum album (assembly GCA_963277665.1). Taxonomy (NCBI): domain Eukaryota; kingdom Viridiplantae; phylum Streptophyta; class Magnoliopsida; order Santalales; family Viscaceae; genus Viscum; species Viscum album. The sequence continues at coordinate 414,334,726 of OY728130.1, forward strand.
CCATATAAATTATTACGATGAAAAAAGTTGTTTTTAATTAAAATATAGCGTGTTTTTACTATTCATTAAAATATGAAAGTTATCAGAATAAAATGAAAATTTTATCCAAAGTAAATTTTTATATCCTGATTCAAATAAGAATTTTATTTTGTCAAATTGAACTTATAAACATGTCAAAAACTAGATTTAATGTGGGTGCGCCATCAAAAGGCGGCAAAACTGCATTTTTTGAAAAATAATTATTTTACATGAAAATTTTATTTTGTTCTCATACCATATTCTAGAAAATATGTAAGATGAATAATAATGTTATAAAATTCAAAATTTAGTTAATACTATTCATAAAGGATAGTTCATAATAATATTATTACCATATATCATTGTTTAGTGAAACCCAATATTGCGTACAATACACGCTATCGAAAAAGGTCGTGATTGCGTGTAATACAAGCCAAGTTAGGGTTGCGTGTAGTGCAAGACTCCATTTTTGTTGCGTATATAAGAATACAATCATATTTTAATTTTACATTGAATATATATATATACACACTCAATGTTGCGTAGAACAACTTCAATCAAATGAACTTGAAATTGTGTGTAACACGAGCCAAGAATAGTGTTGTGTATACTGCAAGCTAATACGGTGTTGCGTGTAGCACAAGATAATCTTGGTGTATCGTAAAACAGAATATACGAATGAAATTAAAACGAATTTATCTTATAAAATCTCAGGTTGTTACATTCTACCCCCCTTAAAATGAATTTCGCCCTCGAAATTCGTCGGGGTTATAAATAGTTTACTATTCATAGTAACCCACTTCGTAAAAAGGAATACTAAAACATAATTTTAAAAACTAAAGTATGAAATGTAACGATTACCCAAAGTAACTCATCACTGGGTTTCCATATTGGAGAACATACGTTAATATATGGATATGGAAGAAAAATGTAACCATCAAGTTCTGATGGAGAGTGGTAGAGAACATGGCTATAAAAAATCCAAAAAACACAAAACCATAAATTTGTGATGATCTAAGGTACCATCTGATTCATCGGATATAAGAGCACTAGGACATCATTATTGGTTTTCAATATCATTTCCCTAAAGTTTATAAATTAAAAGAAATACTAACATGATTTTCGTACAATATCACTATTGTTCATGAATTGAAAAATTTCCACTTCATCTCTTAAAGAAATGAAGTTGAGTTTGTTATTTGTGAAGCGTTAGCAGATCATGTGATAGAATTATGGGTCATTCCATCTATCTCAAACAAAAGGTTAGAAAAAGTTATCAAAAATACATAAGTCCGCCTATAGTGAGATTAATCATATATGGTTCCTAAAATGGACTTGTAAATCATATATCATACTTCTTATTATAATAAAACTAGTTTCTACTATATAGGGACTTCCTGTAGGCCAGTGGTAGGCGATAAAGGCCTGTCACACTTCGGTTCTGGGTTCGATTCCCACAGCCTTGTCCGATGCGATGGGTCATCGCACATCCTGCAGGTTGTCCTTTTTCTAAAAATGCATTACTATAATATCCCATCAATAGTATCAAAAAAATTTATATCCTTAGAAATACTAACTTATGTCCATAATAATCTATTTTAATCTTTGGTCTTATCAATAATATTGCAGTCCATTGTCATATTATAGTGAAAACGATTACCAGATATTTCATATAACAAGCATGTTAATACCATCATTGATCCCCATATATCATAAGATATGTCTTTTTGGTCACATTCTAAATGTTCGAAGGCCTTAATCATGTATTCTCTTGAAAAATGAATTCCCGTTGGTTCTTAGTGAAAACATGAGTGTTGTCAAAAGTTAACTCTTTCCACATACCAAAATCATAAAATTTTATATACTCAAACCATGATATAACTATTTCCTTATATCAGTCATGAGCTCATGAATACTGTCAAACATTTCATTTTCTCATTATCCCTTCATTATGCGCATATCATCTTCTTTCCAAAAATATCTCCATCACTTTCCATGGTTACCGATGCCATATTCTTATGGAAAACCACAATGTACCAATATATAGGTATTCCAATATACCATAAAAGTACCTGAACAACATTATTTTGGAATACCAATACATAAACACTTCAAACCATCCTCTTCAATGATTTTCATGGAATAAGTCCTTCCTTGATTTAGATGTAACCTCTTAGGTCAGGGCATTGAGTTGGGTAATGCCCATGTTCTCCACAGATAAGACATTGAACTCCATAACAGTCTATCACTCTATGACCCTTTTCTCTACAAAGATAACATTTGTCCCTCTATTTGAGGTATTCTTCAAGGTTCTTCTTCCATTCTTTAGAAATCTCAATCTTCCTTTATTTATGCTCCTCAATATGTGAACATGCATAAAATTTCATCTTCCTCTTATTTGATGACTTAGGAATACCACTAAATTTCACCTTATTAATCATATATCGTGATGACTGATTCGGCATAATCACAATATCTTTCTCTCTAGGAATTACACAATTTCATTGCTAATAGTCACCAATTTGTCCATTGGATTCAATGTTAACTGAATTCCTTCTGGTTCCCTCCATTGACTAAAACATAAAAAGAATTTTGTGAGAGGAAAAAATAATGATAGGGAAAACAACATAATAAAGGGGGGTTACCTTAAATATCTAACATCTTAGGTTTAATTCTAAGATCATTAGCTCAATTATAGGACTATAACCTATACGTATACTTAACCTTAGGGACATCCCTAGACGAGCCTTAGAAATATCTATAGGGATCTCACTAAAGTTCTCGCATCCTAGTTTCCAAAGGTTGACTAAACCATTCCTCTGATACCAACTGTAGAGTCCCGAAACTTGACGTATATGGACAACACATTACTTTTGCGGAATACTTAATACATAACAAAATTCAAAACTCAAGGACCGTAATAGTTTAGTGTCTTTGGAAACTCGGAACATAATCTTCTAATCGTGGTGAAAGATCTTCAACATCTCCCATAAAGATTTTCCCCTTATGTTTTCTTACCTAAAACCTTTCTTTATATCCTGGGGAAAAGGAAACATATAAAGGGTGATCTCTAATTCTCAGTAAGGGTAAGCATGGATAAAATAAAACAAACCATATATATTTGAACTTAAAAACATGAACACAATGTTTAAACATCAAGATCTTGAGAAATGAAAGAAAACATGGAAATACGTAAGGCATAGATCATAAAGAAACATTAATCCTAATAAAATAGCATGGGAATAAAACTTGTAATTGTGGAAAAATATTATTATTTCCATATTACCGAAGGCATTCCTGCTAGGACCATCTTAGTAGACAAAGTCCCTTTCTGAATCGAGTTCACTCCTCGTTTCAGTCCTGTAACACTGAACCGGATTAACTTACCCTTCCATCCATGTCTATCTCATGAGATATAAATCTTTACCCAATAAATTGGAGGGAGATATAGGTTCCAACCATCTCATAATGAAATCATTCTTACTTGTGCCACAAAATAAACTTGAAACATTCATCATAACCCAAAGAATAAAATGGGTTTCATTAAATCATCCCATCATCACATAATCCATATAAAACAAATGGATATATCAACATAAGAAAATTGAAACCATGTAAATCATAGGGAAATTATAATTGAAACATACACATATAATGTCATCTTAGATGGAAAAATGGTTTTGACAAAACACTTGAAATGAATTCTTGAGGAAAATATCCTTTCTTCTTCAAAATCAATTTCTTTTCACAAAACGTCATGAAATTTTAAAGAAAGAGGTTTTTTTGAAAATAGTCATGATATATTTTGGAGGAATATTCATGAAAATAAGGATTTATGAAACTGTAAAAATACTTTCATGCCGTATAAGTTAAAAAAACATTCTCCTCATACTTTTGTCGGAAAAGTCAAAAAGTACCTTGTAACGAAAAGAAAAAGAAAGAATGATTCCTTACATATCATGTAGGAAAAGACAAAATGGGTAAAAATGAAATTAAACATAAATAAAAACACTTTTATAAAATATGGACTTGGATGATAACAATAACCCCAGTAATTACTTACGAATAAACAATCTCGGATAAGAACGATATTGGAAAAGTTATCCCTTACCGTACGTCAGATATGCTTCGTATGTATCCGAACCTCCTGTATAATGATTTAAATAATGTCATTGACTTATTAAAGAATCATATTATTTCTTATGATATCATATATGGTTCACTTATGACTTTATATTACCCATTATTTTTTAAATTAATGTTAAAGTAGCGTTTTGGGTAAAATCATCTTATTTATCGTACGTGTTTGGACTTGTTGTTCTTGATGTTATTATTACTTATATCATGATTTAATTACTTAAAAAATGTAAATCATGATTTATATATCATATAAATTCATTATATATCCAGCATATACAAGCATTTATAATAGTACATAACATATGGAGGTAAGAAATGAAATGCACCGTTCATGGAGACGGTAAGCCATACGTACGCATGAATGCTACTTTCATTTCTATTTATTATTTTAATAGAATTAAAACATAATGATACATAGGTATATTATAATTACATTATAATATCATATATAATATCATTAACCACATCCTTTATAAATCCCACATAAGGTATTAACGAATCACATCACTTGGAGGGGGCGGTAGTCCGCACTTCCTCAAATGAGATTATCGTATTTACCGACTATGGAAACCATAAAGGATTGATATAATTGGGAAGTAAATAAGAATAAAAAAATCATAAACATAATATATATTATATATAAATACAGTTCCATCATAATGGCCACCATGAGAGGCGGTAGGAGAAAATCAAACAATCATCATTTCGTGAGGCGTTAGTTTCCCATCACAGAAACATTGTGTTCTTCATTCATTAGATGGAGGTGTGTGTAAGTGTAGTTAGAATACTTCTCATAACAACATCCTAGTATGTTTAGGATATTGTTTTTGTTAAAAAATAATGGATTAAAAAGAGTTTAGTGGTTGGAGAAGTAGAATAAAAGAAAACAACTTAAGAGAAACGGTTACCTTTAATTTTGGTAACTTCCTTTGGTTTGAACCAAAAGGAATTATTGGATAGTCTTATGCCTAATTTAAGGCTTCAAGGGGGAGGATAGGGATGTACGGAGCTTAGTTGGGCAGATTTTGGTCGTGCCAAAAGGCTTGAGAGGTGTGAGGAATTTCATAGAAGTGGTCTCCTTTTATAAGGGAGAGGAGGGTCTCTTTAGGAAAGTGTGAAAACATTATTTTATTATAAACTTATCTTCAGTTTCAAGAGGTAAAAAACAAATTAATGTCAAAGATACGATGACTCATATTCGAAATAAAATCATCCAATTGGAATTGGATTGGTTCTGGATGATATTTTAATCATTATACTCTTATTTATTTAAATCATTTATTAATGAGGTAAACACTACATCATTATTGTGTCATAAGTAATTTAATTCATTTGATGTCTAAAAATTATGAATAAAAATACCATGATTTAGGGAATATTTTTATATTTCTAAATAATATTTATATTCAAAAATATAACTTATATAACCCCTTATAAAAATTAATTACTAAAATATTTTTGTTAAAGTCAATTTTGTCTTTACGTTAAATTAATTAATCCAAGTTGTCATTTTCACTACCAAGTGGCTCATTGGGGTCCCAAAATTGGCCCACGGATGCACATGGTCGGCCACTACTCATCCAATAAGGTTAGTACAAGTTTCAAGGTAATTTTGAATTATTATAATATTCTTTTAACCTTGAATTACCCTATTGACCTTTAACCGCAGTAAATAAAAATTACCGTAGTTACTATTCATAATATAAAACAAAATAAAAGTAACCTATTAACATAATTTGGACCCAATGATTCCAAATATGGAATTCATATTTCAAAATTAGAAACACCGAAGATGCAATAATTAATTAAAAATTAATCCCATTGTTAAGCGAACAGGTTTTAAAAGTTAAAACATTGCCAAAGATTGAATTGATTTAACCTATGACTTCAATGTAAAACCAATTCTAATGACATACATTATATTAAATGGTAAAAATTTATTCTATTTATACTTTAAAACCATTCAATATTATAATTTAACCATATAAATTATTATGATGAAAAAAGTTGTTTTTAATTAAAATATAGCGTGTTTTTACTATTCATTTAAATATGAAAGTTATCATAATAATATGAAAATTTTATCCAAAGTAAATTTTTATCTCCTGATTCCAAAGAAGAATTTTATTTTGTCAAATTGAACTTATAAACATGTCAAAAACTAGATTTAATGTGGGTGTGCCATCAAAAGGCGGCATAACTGCATTTTTTAAAAAATACTTATTTTACCCGAAAATTTTATTTTGTTCTCATACCATGTTCTAGAAAATATGTAAGATGAATAATAATGTTATAAAATTCAAAATTTAGTTAATACTATTCATAACGTCTAGTTCATAATAATATTATAACAATATATCATTGTTTAGTGAAACCCGATATTGCGTACAACACACGTTATCGAAGAAGGTCGCGATTGCGTGTAATGCAAGCCACGTTAGGGTTGCGTGTAGAGAAAGACTCCATTGTTGTTGCGTATAACAAAATCCAACCATATTTTATTTATACATTGAATATATATATATATATATATATATATATACACTCAATGTTGCATATAATAACATCTATCAAATGAACTTGAAATTGTGTGTAACACGAGCCAAGAATAGTGTTGTGTATACTGCAAGCTAATACGGTGTTGCGTGTAGCACAATATAATCTTGTTATATCTTACAACAGAAGATATGAATGAAATTAAAAAGAATGTATCTTATAAAATCTCGGGTTGTTACATTCTACCCCCCTTAAAATGAATTTCGCCCTCGAAATTCATCGGGGTTATAAATTGTTTACTATTCATAGAAACCCACATCGTAAAAAGGAATACTAAAACTTAATTTTAAAAACTAAAGTATGAAATGTAACTATTATCCAAAGTGACTCATCACTTGGTTTCCATATAAGATAACATAGGTTAAAATATGGATATGGAAGAAAAATCTTACCATCAAGTTCTGATGGAGAGTGGTAGAGAACATGGCTATAAAAAAGGCAACAATCACAAAGACATAAATTTGTGATGATCTAAGGTACCATCTGATTCATCGGATATAAGAGCACTAGGAAAACATTTTTGGTTTTCAATATCATTTCCCTAAAGTTGATGAATTAAAATAAATACTTACATGATTTTCATAAAATCTCACTATTGTTCGTGAATTGAACAATTTCCACTTCATCTCTTAAAGAAATGAAGTTGAGTTTGTTATTCGTGAAGCGTTAGCAGATCATGTGATAGAATTATGGGTCATTCCATCTATCTTAAACAAAAGGTTAGAAAAAGTTATCAAAAATACATAAGTCCATCTATAGTGAGATTAATCATATATGGTTCCTAAAATAGACTTATAAATCATATATCATACTTCTTAATATAATAAAACTAGTTTCTACTATACAGGGACTTCCTGTAGGCCAGTGGTAGGCGATAAAGGCCTGTCGCACTTCGGTTGTGGGTTCAATTCCCACAGCCTTGTCCAATGCGATGGGTCGTCGCATGTCCTGCAGGTTTTCCTTTTTCTAAAACTAAATTACAATAACATCCCATCAATAATATCGAAAAAAGTTCTATCCTTAAGCAATACTAACTTATGTCCAACATCATCCATTTCAATCTTTATGCATATCCATAATATTATAGTCCATTGTCATATTATAGTGAAAACGATTACCAGAGATTTCATATAACAAGCATGTTAATACCATCGTTGATCCCCATATATCATAAGATATGTCTTGTTGGTCAAATTCCAAACGTTTGAAGGCCTTAATCATGTATTCTCTTGAAAAATGAATACCGATTGGTTCTTAGTGAAAACATGAGTGCTGTCAAAATTTAACTCCTTCCACATACCAAAACCCCAAATTTCTATATACTCAAACCATGATATAACTATTTCTTTATATCAGTCATGAGCTCATGAATACTGTCAAAAATTTCATTTTCTACTTATCCCTTCATTATGTGCATATCATCTTCTTTCCAAAAATATCTCCATCACTTTCCATGGTTACTGATGCCATATTCTTATGGAAAACCACAATGTACCAATATATAGGTATTAAAATATACCATAAAAGTACCTGAACAACATTATTTTGGAATACTAATACATAAACACTTCAAACCATCCTCTTCAATGATTGTCATGGAATAAGTCCTTCCTTGATTTAGATGTAACCTCTTAGGTCAGGGCATTGAGTTGGGTAATGCCCATGTTCTCCACAGATAAGACATTGAACTCCATAACAGTATATCACTCTATAACCCTTTTCTCCACATAGATAAAATTTGTCCCTCCATTTGAGGTATTCTTCAAGGTTATTCTTCCACTCTTTAGAAATCTCAATCTTCCTTTCTTTATGCTCCTCACTATGGGAACATGCATAAAATTCCATCTTCCTCTTATTTGATGACTTAGGAATACCACTAAATATCACCTTGTTAATCATATATCGCGATGAATGATTCGGCATAATCACAATATCTTTCTATCTAGGCATTACACAATTTCGTTGCTTATAGTCACCAATTTTTCCATTGGATTAAATGTTAACCGAATTCCGTCTGGTTCCCTCCATTGACTAAAACATAAAAAGATTTATGTGAGAGGAAAAAATCATGCTAGGGAAAACAACATAATAAAGGGGGAGTACCTTCAATATCTAACATCTTAGGTTTAATTCTAAGATCATTAGCGCAATTCTAGGACTATAACCTATACGTATACTTATCCTTAGGGACATCCCTAGACATACCTTAGAAATATCTCTAGGGATCTCACTAAAGTTCTCATATCCTAGTTTCCAAAGGTTGACTAAACCTTTCCTCTAATATCAACTGTAGAGACCTGAAGCTTGATGTACATGGACAACACATTACTTTTGCGGAATACTTAATACATAACAAAATTCAAAACTCAAGGACCGTAATAGTTTAGTGTCTTTGGAAACTCGGAACGTAATCTTCTAATCATGGTGAAAGATCTTTAACATCTCCCATAAAGATCTTCCCCTTATGTTTTCTTACCTAAAACCTTTCTTTATATCCTGGGGAAAAGAAAACATATAAAGGGTGAGCTCAAATGCTCAGTAAGGGTAAGCATGGATAAAATAAAACAAACCATATACATTTGAACTTAAAAACATGAACACAATGTTTAAACATCAAGATCTTCAGCAATGAAATAAAACATGGCAATACGTAAGGCATAGATCATAAAGAAACATTAATCCTAATAAAATAGCATGGTAATAAAACTTGTAATTGTGGAAAAACATTATGATTTCCATAGTATCCAAGGCATTGCGGCTAGGACCATCTTAGTGGACAAAGTCCCTTTTTGAATCGAGTTCACTCCTCGTTTCAGTCCTATAACACTGAACCGGATTAACTTACCATTCCAGCCATGTCTATATCATGAGATATAAATCTTTACCCAATGCATTGGTGGTATATATATGTCCCACCCATCTCATAATGAAATCATTCTTACTTGTGCCACAAAATAAACATGAAACATTCATCATAACCCATAGAATAAAATGGGTTTCATAAACATCATCCCATCATCACATAATCCATATAAAACAAATGTATATATCAACATAATAAAATTGAAACCATGTAAATCATAGGGACATTATACTTGAAACATGCACATATAATGTCATCTTATATGGAAAAATGGTTTTGATAAAACACTTGAAATTAATTCTTAAGGAAAATATCCTTTCTTTTTCAAAATCAATTTCTTTTCACAAAACGTCATGCAATTTTAAAAGAAGAAGATTTTTTTGAAAATAGTCATGAAATATTTTGGAGGAATCTTCATGAAAATAAGGCTTTATAAAGCCGTAAAAATCCTTTCATGCCGTATAAGTTAAAAAACATTCTCCTCGTACTTTTGTCGGAAAAGTCAAAAAGTACCTCGTAACGTAAACAAAAAAGAAAGATTCCTTACATATCATGTAGTAAAAGACAAAATGGGTAAAAATGACATTAAACATACATAAAAACACTTTTATAAAACATGTACTTGGATGATAACAATAACCCCAGTAATTACTTATGAATAAACAATCTAGGATAAGAAAGAGATTAGAAAAATTATCCCTTACCGTACGTCCAATATGCTTCGTATGTATCCGAACCTCTTGTATAATGATTTAAATAATGTCATTGACTTATTAAAGAATCATATTAATTGTTATTATATCATATATGGTTCACTTATGACTTTATATTACCCATTCTTTTGTAAATTAATGTTAAAGTGGTGTTTTGGGTAAAATCATCTTATTTATCGTACGTGTTTGGACTTGTTTTTCTTGATGTTATTATTACTTATATCATGATATACTTACTTAAAAAATGTAAATCATGATTTATATATCATATAAATTCATTATATATCCCGCATATACAAGCATTTATAATAGTACATAACATATGGAGGTAAGAAATGAAACGCACCGTTCATGGAGACGGTAAGCCGTACGTACGCATGAACGCTACTTTCATTTATATTTCTTATTTTAATGGAATTAAAACATAATTATACATAGGTATATTATAATTCCAGTATAATATCATATATAATATCATTAACCACATCCTTTATACATCCCACATAAGGTATTAACGAATCACATCACTTTGAGGGGGCAGTAGTCTGCACTTCCTCAAATGAGATTATAGTATTTACCGACTATGGAAACCCTAAAGTCTTGATATAATTGGAAATTAAAGAAGCATAAGGAAATAATAAACATAATATATATTATATATAAATACAGTGCCATCATAATGGCCACCATGAGAGGCGGTAGGAGAAAATCGAACAATCATCGTTTCGTGAGGCGTTAGTTTCCCATCACAGAAACATTATGTTCTTCATTCATTAGATGGAGGTTTGTGTAAGTGTAGTTATAATCCTTCTCATAAAAACATCCTAGTATGTTTATGATATTTTTGTTGTTATAAAATAATGGATTAAAAAGAGTTTAGTGGTTGGAGAAGTAGAATAAAAGAAAACAACTTAAGAGAAACTGTTACCTTTAATTTCGGTAACTTCCTTTGGTTTGAACCAAAAGGACTTCTTAGAGAGTCTTATGCCTAATTTAAGGCTTCAAGGGTGAGGAGAGGGATGTAGGGAGCTTATTTGGGAAGAGTTTGGATAAGAAAAAAGGCTTGAGATGTGTGAGGAATTACATAGAAGTGGTCTCCTTTTATAAGGGAGAGGAGGGGCTCTTTTGGAATGTGTGAAAACATTATTTTATTATAAACTTATCTTCGGTTTCAAGAGGTCCAAAACACATTAATGTCGAAGATACGATGACTCATATTCGAAATAAAATCATCCAATTGGAATTGGACAGGTTTTGGATGATATTTTAATCATTATAATCTTATTTATTTAAATCATTTATTAATGAGGTAGACACTACATCATTATTGTGTCATAAATAATTTAATTCATTTGATGTCTAAAAATTATGAAAAAAATACCATGATGTTGGGAATCTTTTTATCTTTTAAAATAATATTTACAGTCAAAAATATAACTTTTATAACCCCTTATAAAAATTAATTACTAAAAGATTTTTGTTAAAGTCAATTTTGTCTTTACATTAAATTAATTAATCCAAATTGACATTTTCACTACCAAGTGGCTCATTGGGGTCCCAAAATCGGCCCAAGGATGCCCATGGTCGGCCACTACTCATCCAATAAGGTTAGGAAAAGTTTCAAGGTAATTTTTAATTATTATATTATTCTTTTAACCTTGAATTACCCTATTTACCTTTAACCGCAGTAAATAAAAATTACTATAGTTACTATTCATAATACAAAAAAAGTAACCTATTAACATAATTTGGACCCACTGATTCCAAATATGGAATCCATTTTTCAAATTAAAAACACCAAAGTTGCAGTAATTAATTTAATATTAATCCCATTGTTAAGCGAACAGGTTTTAAAACTTAAAACATTGCCAAAGATTGAATTGATTTAACCTATGAATTCAATGTAAAATCAATGATAATGACATAAATTATATTAAATGGTAAAAATATATTATATTTATACTTTAAAACCATTAAATATTATAATTTAACCATATAAATTATTACGATGAAAAAAGTTGTTTTTAATTAAAATATAGTGTGTTTTTACTATTCATTAAAATATGAACATTATCATAATAATATGAAAATTTTATCCAAAGTAAATTTTTAAATATTTATTCCAAAGAAGAATTTTATTTTGTCAAATTGAACTTATAAACATGTAAAAAATTGGATTTAATGTGGGTGCGCCATCAAAAGGCTGCAAAACTGCATTTTTTGAAAAATACTTATTTTACTCGAAAAATTTATTTTGTTCTCATACCATGTTCTAGAAAATATGTAAGATGAATAATAATGTTATAAAATTCAAAATTTAGTTAATACTATTCATAACGTCTAGTTCATAATAATATTATAACCATATATCATTGTTTAGTGAAACCCGATATTGCGCAAAACACATGCTATCGAAGAAGGTTGCGATTGCGTGTAATGCAAGCCAAGTTAGGGTTGTGTGTAGTGAAAGACTCCATTGTTGTTGCGTATAACAGAATCCAACCATATTTTATTTATACATTTAATATATATATATATACACACTCAATGTTGTGTAGAATAACTTCTATCAAACGAACTTGAAATTGTGTGTAACACGAGCCAAGAATAGTGTTGCGTATACTGCAAGCTAATACTGTGTTTCCTGTAGAGCAATATAATCTTGGTGTATCGTACAACAGAAGATATGAATGAAATTAAAAAGAATGTATCTTATAAAATCTGGGGTTGTTACAATTTTTACTCAAATTTCACTTTTATATTTTAATTTATAATTCACTTCTCTAGTAATCATATAACTATTTATTTATCCCTAATTTGATTAGTATGTTTATATAGAATATGAATGAAACACTGGAGTAATATTGTTTTTTTAAATATAGTATTCCATAAAAAGATGACTACATCCCCAGTGGAACAAAGTTTTAATACCACATGAAAAGGCTCATAATTATAATAAAAATAACACCAGTAAGTATTATAACCTTGAATCTATTATCATAGCATTGACTCGGTACAAACAAAGCGATGGATTCATTTCCCCCTCACAAAATAGATTGGTCATGTACTTTATTGAAGAAGCATCTTTAGTGTTAGCATCAGTCCCTTCTAGACTGTACGAATGATCATATTCACTACACATATGTAGTTATAGGGTTTATTAAACATTATTTAGTAATCTATATTAGGTTGTTGTAGGATTCCTTCTATATATCTTTGGCATATAATAAAATTATCATTATCAAATCCAACCACTATATTCTTCCTACTTTTACATTATGCGATGTTGTAGGATGGATATATCTTTCTTCTTATAAGAAAAATAAAATATTTGTAATAGATTATAGTATATGTTCTTCTCTTTATTTCATATTGAATAAATTTCTGTTATTACCATCAATCACTCTCACTATCTCATTTTTATTTTGGCTATTAGAATATAATTAGAGTTCAACTAGTCAAGAGTCTCACATGTCTTATTCATTGAACACATTTATTTATATATAGATAGAATAGTAGTGGTAGAATAAGATATTTATCATTTAAAAACTCCCTCAAAGATTATCCTTGAATAAATTGAATATTGAATTAAAATAATCATTCAAATATTTTTTTAGATTAGGATTAAGAAAAGATTCGTTTCCTCATTGAAATATTTGAGTGATTTCATGCTTCATTTTTATTTGTCTTCCCTAAAAAATTGATTATTTAAATTAACATGATATTTCTATATAGTCATGTGATGTGGAATCCATTTAATGTTTTTAGTGACTCTCTCAACATAAGGTTATTATTTAATTTCTATTTCACACTCTCTCTTATATTTAATCATGGTCATGTGTTTGATCATTATTTTTAAAACATGAAAATCACCTCACTCAATTAGTCTAATGTATTTATTATTTTAATTAATTGGAATATAAATAATTATATACTTATTTTTTATTCAACATTATCAATATAATTTCTCAAACTATGGATTCCTTATGATAAATGAAAACATATTACTATGAATGTTAAATAATTATGATGTAACCTTATATTATTGATGCTTTATAATCATTTGGTGACATATTATGATCATAAATTTTCTATTTTTATTACCTTAGCTCGAATCCTTGTTGTAACATCCCAAGTAAGTAATGAATAATAGATATTCTTATATATTTCTATTCATTAATTATATAGTGTCTTAGAGGCTTAAAATGATAATAAATCCAATCTTAAGCATGGAATACACTAATATTTTTAAAAGATTACTTTACTGCCTTTTGATGGAAAACCATTTTTAAATCAAACCTTTGACAATTTTATAAGATCTATTTGTCAAAATAAACTTATTCTTTATGATTGGGACATTGTAATTTACATTGGATAATTTTTTGGTAATTTTCTGACAATGTTCATTTCTTAATGAATAGTGAGGAATACTGCTTTTTACATCAAAACTGCATTTTCATCTAATTTAATTATATGGTTAGATTATCTTTTTAATTGGTTTTAAATTTTAAATAGAATCTATTTTTACCATTTAATCCAATGGTGGTAATTTGTATTAATTTCACTTTCGAATTGGGCATAAACAAGTGCCAAACTTTTCATTGATATTATTTCTAAAAAACCCCGCTATTTGTTTTGACAACGAGAATTATTTTGAAATTAATTATTTCAATTTATGTTTTTGGAATTTGGTAAAATTTATTTCATATTTGGAATCATAAGGTCCAAATTATGTAATCAAGACTCTTGTGTTTTTGGACATTATGAATAGTAACGACGGTAATTATCTTTAATTATCTTGATTAATTAGTAATCGGGTAGTTAAGGATAATAAAATAGTTTCATAATAATAACAAATGACCACAAAATGTGTCCTAATTCTACTAGTTTTGTCATGGCCGACCATGGTATGCCTTGTTCCAAACTTGGGGACCCCATGTAATCACATTTGTGTGATAATGACTTTTTATCTTTTTATTTTTAAAGAAAGTTAAATATAACAAAAATGTATCACCTGAGTAAATCATTTTTAATTTTGTCTAAATAAATGATCTATTGGAATATAAATATTCATTTTAAATCTAAAAATATTTCCTACATCATGTTATTTTTTTATAATTTTTAGACATTAAATAAATTAAATTATTTATGACATCATGATGATGCAGCGATTACCTCATTAATGAACGATTTAAATAAAATGAAAAGATAATGTAAACTCTAAGACTCACACTTGTCAAAGACCTATTGAATGAGTATATTTAGAACCCTTATCACCTTATCCTCGAAACACATAAATGTGGGACCATTAAAATCTGAAACTCATTTGAAAATAAAGTAACATTTTATAAATTTCCAAGAGTTCCCCTCCTCTCCTCTTATAAAAGGCCCCCACCTCTACCTCCTTACCCACACCTCTCAAGCCTTTGGATCGGCCAAGATATACTCATTTTGTCTATCCACATCCCTGTCCTCATCCTAGAATCCTTACCTTAGGCAGGAATCTCTTCAAGAAACCCTTTTGGTTCAAACCAAAGGGAGTTACCCGATTCAAAGGTAAGGTCTTCTCTAATGCTCTTTTGTTTTATTTTGCTTCTCCAACCCCCTAAACTCTTTTTATTCATTTATTTTGTAACAACACCAGTATATTCTATATACAATTATGTTGTTATAATAAGTATTCTACCTACACTTACACACACCTACATCTAATGGTTAATGAGCATATTGTTTCCGTGGATGGCGAATTTCTGCCTCACGAAATGATGATTGTTCAATATTCTTATAACACATTCAAAGGTGGCCATTAAGATGTCAATATATTTATATATGATATATAATATGTTTATTTTTTCCTTAAGCTTCTGTATTTTTCATTTATGTCATACCTTTATGGTTTCCATTATGGGTAAACGTGATATCTTCATTTTAGGAAGTGCGGACTGCCGCCCCCTCAAAGTGATTTGATTTGTTAATGCCATATGTGGGACGTATAAAGGATAGAGTTAATGATATTATATATTATATTATACTGGAATTATAATACATCTTTATTTCATTATGATTTCATTAAATTATATACAAAATAGAAATGAAAGTAGTGTTCATGCGTACGTACGGCTTACCGTCTCCATGAACGATGCATTTCATTTCATACCTCTAAATTTTATGTAATATTATAAATTCATGCATATACTAGATATATATGATATATATGATATCTACATCATGAATATAATTATGGATATAATGGATATTTTACCACATGAACAACTTGTAATTATAAAGAGTTTATTTTTGACTCAAGTATCAATGATCCACAAAACAACCATTATTAACTTAAATAATTACATAGTGTTTATGAAATGGTAATAATTGATATAAAAGGAATAATGAACTTGAAAAAGGTTCTCAAGCAAGTAGAAATTAACTCAAGTTTATTATTCAGGAGGTTAAAGAACGGTCGAGTCATGTCGGACCAGAGGTAAGGGACTTCGTCTCAATCTCCTTTCATTGAGGCATATTACGTTTTATACACAACTTTCTTTTATACGGTGTATAAGCCCCTTTTACTTTTATGTTTATTGAAAAGGAATGTTTTTATACGAAGCTTTTACTAAATGACAAAAGGGAATGTATTTTTGTCGTACGTATGTGGCGACAATGACTTCTCCGCCATCGTGACCATTATTTGAGTTGTGGCTTCCTCTACAAGCCATAACTTTTTTTGAATGAAAAATATATACCATGTTTTACTTTTCATTTATTTTGGTATTGAAAATGGTTTTCATAATTTTTTTATATCAATGTGTTGTATTGATATCTTGTGATTGAAAAGTGGAAATATTATGTTTCCTTTATGCATGTTTTATGTGATACGATTATGTTATGGTACATGGGAATTGTTATGAAGATGGGTGGTTTCGTGATAAACTAGGGGTGGGTGAGCCCGATATAGCTCTCCAATGCATTGGGTAACACGAATGAGTTAAACTTTAAGGTTTCTCCAAAGAGATTTAGGGAATATACTGTGATGGGTATTCCAAACATAACCATGAAGGTTACTCCCTACGTAAGAATGTTATAAATGCCTAAAGTTACCTTTATGTCTTATGATTTCTATGATTTACTCAAGATTTGATGAGGTATGTTAAAGTGATTATGTTTTATGAGTAAAGTATGATTTCATACATGGACTAATGTTTTCATTTTGTACTTTTATATCCCTTACTGAGCTTTTTATGCTCATCCCAAGTTTTTGAAATGTTTTTCACAGGTCAAGGGAAAGGTACATGATGTGATGATATTGTCAAGGAAGTGTCAAGAAATAATTGATGTTTTATTTTAAATATGTTTCCATTGATGGGAAAAATCATAACTATCTTTTATGTAACCACTTTGTTTAAATGTGGAATTTAATGCATGTTTTATGATCTAATTCTCTAAAACTCTAATCCTGAAAAGATCCTCAATGTGTATTCTTGAAGTAACTCAAGATTAAGTAATGTTTAAGGCTAGGGCCTTATAGTTGGTATCAAAGGAAGGTTTATATAACTTTAGGAGTTAGAATTATTTTAAATTATTATCCAAAAATATTTTTTTTATTGTCCAATTTAAATGATATAGCATTTGAAGATTACAATGTTTCTTCATCTAAGACATGTTTTTTCAGAATGGTTTTCCGTAGAGGAAATAGGGAAGCAGTGCTAGGAAGGAATACAGAAGGAAATGACCTTCCAAATCAGCATCCTGAGATGGTTGGAATTGGAAATGAATAGTTTGTTGCAGTAATGGCGCCGTTGACTCAAGCGATAAATTGTGGTGGTATCCATGCACGAGACCAGCCAGATCAACCGCAGAGGAACATGTCAGTGGTGGAACATTTCATGAGGCAACATCCCCCATTATTCAGAGGATTATCTGAACCTGTGCTAGTTGAAGGGTGGATTAAACCACTAGAGAATATTTTCGATGTCATGGTGTGTTCAGACAATCAAAAGGTTAGTCTTGCTATTTACCGTTTGGAGGGTGAATCAGATCAGTGTTGGTCGATGGTTAAAAATATCAGGGACACTGATGAGATTGATTCTCTTGATTGGGATTAATTCAAAGGTATGTTTCTTGAGAATTATTTTCCTAAGGTTGTTCGACTTAGTATGGAAAAACAATTCCTGGAATTGAGGCAAGAGAAAGACTCAGTGGCTGCCTATGAAGAAAGGTTTACTCGATTGGCAAGGTATGCTCCAAATTTTATCTGAGACCTTGATAGTAAAATCAATCATTTTTACTCAGGATTAAAGCCAAAATATCAAAGGGCTTTAGCTTCTCACGAGTTCAAGATTTATGAAAATCTTGTTTGATGTGCTGAGAAGGTGGAAATGGAGTTTTTCAATGATCAAGTGTTCTATAACAACCAGTAGAAGAATAGGTCGAGGTGGCAGGAGAAAGGAAAGAATTCTTCAAAAAGGTCTGATGGTAAGAAAACTAAGTTTCTAGTTTGTGATAAATGTGGTAAAAGGCATGATGGGGAATGTCTTCTGAATTCTTGAAAGTGCTACCGATGAGGTAAGATTGGACATAAGGCTCATGATTGCACTGAAAAAGATCAGGGTGATGGTAAGAATAAATTTGATTTACAGTTAGTGAAATGTTTTAAGTGCAATGAGATGGGTCACTATGAAAATGAGTGTCCGAAAAAGAGCTAAAGTGATGGGAAGTAGTTAGACTACAAGAGAAAGGGGTGGTGAAATTCTTTGCAACTACTTCAGAAGATGTCGGGCCATCAAATGAAGTTGTATTAGGCACTTTGTTTGTTTTTTCAGATTATACCAGTGTGTTATTTGATTCGGGGTCTACACATTCTTTCATCTTTGAAAACTTTTCTAGTAAAATGGGAATATCATCTTATGAAATGACTCATGAACTTGTGGTAAAAACACTTGGGGTAAATGTTGAGTCAAAAAATTTATAAGAATCTTCCTATCCCTATCCATGGAAAGAACCTACTTTCAAACCTTATTGTTTTACCTCTAATAGAGTTTGATGTTATCCTGGGTATGGATTGGCTCTATATTTACCATGCTAAGATTGACTGTAGAGCTAACGAAGTTTCTTTTCAGAAATACTTTCAGTATGTGTACAAGAATGAACCCTTACTGTTGATAACATATCAAGAGGCCAAGAAACTTGTAACAGATGAAAATGAATGTTACCTTTCACATATCATTGAAAACAAGGGAACTTTTTAGATTAATGATGTGACAGTGGTAAATGAGTATCCTGATGTTTTTCCTGATGATTTTCCTGGAATAATACCAAATCGGGAAGTTGAGTTTACTATTGACTACGTTCTTGATGCTAAGCCAATTTCAAAACCCCCTTATCCAATGGCTCAAACTGAACATGTAGAGTTGAAGGAGAAAATGAATGATTTATTAGAGAAAGGTTTCATTCAACCTAGCATATCATCATGGGGTGATCTTGTTTTATTTGTTAAAAATAAAGATGGTTCAATGAGACTTTAAATTGATTATAGATCCTTGAATAACATCACTATTAAGAACAAATATCCTTTGCCTCATATCGATGATTTGTTTGATCAGCTCTAGGGAGCTCAATTTTTTTCAAAGATTGACCAGAGATCGGGGTACCATCAGTTGAAGTTAAAGGAAGAAGATATTCTTAAGACCACGTTTCGAACAAGATATGGCCATTATGAATTTTTAGTAATGCCTTTTTGGCTAACCAATGCACCTACTGTATTCATGGACCTTATGAATAGAATTTTCCATGAGTTATTGGATAAGTTTGTGGTTGTTTTCATTGATGATATTTTGGTGTTTTCTAAAAGTAAAGAGGAGCATAAAAGACATTTAAGGGTTATTTTGAAAACCTTAAAAGAAAATAAATTGTATGGGAAATTCAGAAAGTGTTATTTTTGGTTGCAAAAAATTTCTTTACTTGGTCTCATTGTTTCTAAAAATTGGATAACTATTGATCCTGCAAAAAAAGGTTGTTAAAGAATGGCCAAGACCCACAAATGTAACTGAGATTCATAGATTCCTTGGTTTGGCAGGCTATTACCGAAGGTTTGTTAGAAATTTTTCACGTTTATCTAGTCCAATGACTAAGCTAACTCAGAAGGGTGTTAAGTTTATCTGGACAAAAGAATGTGATGATTGTTTTCAGGAACTGAAAAGAAGATTGGTGAATGCTCTAGTTTTGGCACTACCTTCCAGGAATGGTGAGTTTGTTATCTATAGTGATGCTTCATTGAAAGGACTTGGTTGAGTCATAATGCAGAATTATTGGGTAATTTCTTATACTTCACGACATTTGAAAACTCGTGAGGTAAATTACCCTACACAAGATTTGGAATTAACTGATGTTGTTTTCGCTGTAAAATTTTAGAGGCACCATTTGTATGGAGTAAAGTGTGAAATATATACCGATCACAAAAGTTTAAATCATATATTCACTCAGAATGAATTGTACATGAGATAGAGGATGTGGATAGAATTAATCAATGATTATGATTTTACAATTCATTACCATCCGGGAAAAGCAAATAAAGTGGCTGATGCTTTAAGTCAAAAAAGTAATGCTTCATTAACAATGTTGTGTTTGGAATGTGATCCTTTGGTTAAGTATTTGATGAACTTTTTCATAGAAGTTGTTGATGCAGGATGTCCTTATGTTTTGTTTCAGGTATTAGTGAAATCTTCTCTATCAGATAGAATTAAGCAAGCACAAAAGCAAGATTGCGAGTTGCAGAAAAAGGTAGAGCTGGTTCAGAAGGGTAAGTTGCCTGAATTAAACATTAATAATGATTGTATTTTGAGATTTGGGAAGATATTGTGTGTGCATTGCGATTAACAGTTAAAGGGAGAGTTTTTATGTGAAGCTCATAGTTCTCCGTTTTCAGTTCATCCAGGCAGTACTAAGATGTATAGAGATCTTTGGGATTATTACTGGTGGGATGGAATGAAAAGGGATATTGCTGATTTTACTGTGAAGTGTTTGACTTGTCAACAGGTAAAAGGAGATAAGCAGTTACCTAAAGGGATGCTTCAGCCTTTACCGGTACCAGAGTGGAAATGGGAGAATATATCCATGGACTTCGTTGTGGGATTGTTGAAGACACCTCGAGGTAATAATGCAATCTGGGTTATTGTTGATCGCTTGACTAAATCTTCTCATTTCCTTGCTATACAAGATACTTTTTCCCTAGATCAACTTTCCTGATTGTATCTTATAGAGATAATCAGGTTACATGGAGTTCCTCTCTCTATTGTATCTGATCGTGATCTCGGGTTTACTTCTAACTTTTGGAAAGGCCTTCAGAAGTCATTGGTTACTGAATTAAATTTTAGTACAGCTTTTCATCCTCAATCAGATGGGCAGTTAGAACGAACAATATAGACTTTGGAGGATATGATACGTGCTTGTTCGATTGATTATCAGTGAATTTGGGACCAACATCTTTCTTTGGTTGAGTTTTCTTATAATAACATTTTTCATTCCAGTATACAGATGGCACCATTTGAGGCATTATATGGGATGCGGTGTCGAACTCCAGCTTTCTGGGATGAAGTGGGTGAAAGGAAGTTGATGGGACCGGAATTGGTAGAATAATTGGTACAAAAAGTTCAGATGATACAGACACACATGAGAATAGCTCAGAGCAGGCAGAAGAGTTATGCAGACAACAGGAGGAAGGATCTCTCTTTTGAGGTAGGTGATCATGTTTTTCTCAAAGTTTCTCCATGGAAAAGGGTGATGCGATTTGGTAAGAAAGGAAAGTTGAGTCCAAGGTTCATTAGACCATATGACATTCTAGATAGAGTTGGATTAGTTTCATACTAAGTGGCTTTACCTCCGATTTTATCTTAGGTACAAAATGTTTTTCATGTTTCAATGTTAAGGAAGTACATGCCAGATCCATCTTGTGTTTTGAGTCCAGAGGTAGTTCAGATGGAAGAGAATTTATCTTATAAGGAACAACTAGTCCATATTCTTTACCATAGGGAGAAAGTGTTGCAGAATAAGGTGATTCATTATGTAAAGTTTTTGTGGAAAAACCACATGAGTGAAGAGGTAACATGGGAATCTGAAAATGCAATGATGGATAAATAGCCCCACTTATTCGATAAGTAAATAAATTGAGGTGACGTAATTTTCCAAAGGGTGGAAGGATGTAACATCCCAAGTAAGTAATGAATAATATATATTCTTATCTATGTCTATTAATGAATTATATAGTGTTTTAGAGGTTTAAAATGAGAATAAATCCAATCTTAATCATGGAATACACTAATATTTTTAAAAGATTATTTTATTGCCTTTTGATGGAAAACCATTTTTAAATCAAACTTTTGAAATTTTATAAGCTCTATTTTTCAAACTAAACTTATTATTTATTATTGGGACATTAAAATTTACATTGTATATTTTTTTTGGTAATTTTCTGACAATGTTCATTTTTTAATGAATAGTGAAAAATACTGCATTTTACATCAAAACTGCATTTTCATCTAATTTAATTATATGGTTATATTATCTTTTTATTGTTTTTAAAGTTGAAATAGAATATATTTTTACCATGTAATCCAATGGTGGTCATTGGGATTAATTTCACTTTGGAATTGGGCATAAACAAGTGCAAAACATTTCATTGATATTATTTCTAAAAAACCCGCTATTTGTTTTGACAATGGGAATTATTTTTAAATTAATTATTGCAATTTTTGTGTTTGTAATTTGGTAAAATGGATTAAATATTTGGAATCCTAAGGTCCAAATTATTTAATCAAGACTCTTTTGTTTTTGGACATTATGAATAGTAACGACGGTAATTATCTTTAATTATCTTGATTATTAGTAATCGGGTAGTTAAGGATAATAAAATAATATCATAATAATAACAAATGACCACAAAATGTGTCATAATGCTACTAGTTGTGTCATGTCCGACCATGGTATTCCTTATTCCAAACTTGGGGACCCCATGGAATCACATTTGTGTGATAATGACTTTTTATCTTTTTATTTTTAAAGAAAGTTAAATATAACAAAGAATGTATCACCTGAGTAAAAAAAATTTAATTTTCTCTACATAAATGATCTATTGGAATATAAATATTCATTGGAAATATAAAAATATTTCCTACATCATAGTATTTTTTTTATAATTTTTAGACATTAAATAAATTAAATTATTTATGACATCATGATGATGCAGCGATTACCTCATTAATGAACGATTTAAATAAAATGAAAAGATAATGTAAAATCTAAGACTTAAACTTTTCAAAGACCTATTGGATGAGTATATTTCGAACTCTTATCACCTTATCCTCGAAACACATCAATGTGGGACCATTAAAATCCAAAACTCATTTGAAAATAAAGTAACATTTTATACCTTTCCAAGAGTGCCCCTCCTCTCCTCTTATAAAAGGCCCACACTCTACCTTCTTACCCATACCTCTCAATCCTTTGGCTCATCCAAGCTCTGCTCATCATAGAAGCCTTACCTTATGCAGGAAACTCTTCAAGAAACCCTTTTGGTTCAAACCAAAGGGAGTTACCGGATTCAAAGGTAAAGTCTTCTGTAATGCTCTTTTGTTGTATTTTGCTTCTCCAACCCCCTAAACTCTTTTTATTTATTTATTTTATAACAACACCACTATATTCCATATACTAGGATGTTTTTATTATATGGATTCAAGCTACACTTACCCACACCTACATCTAATGGTTAATGAGAATACTGTTTCTGTGGATGGCGAATTTCTGCCTCACGAAACGATGATTGTTCAATATTCTTCTAATACCTTCAAAAGTGGAAATTAAGAAGTCATTATATTTATATATGATATATAATATGTTTATGATTTCTTTAATATTCTTTATTTTTTATTTATTTCACACTTTTATGGTTTCCATTATGGGTAAACGCGATATCTTCATTTAAGGAAGTGCGGACTACCGCCCCCTCAAAGTGATTTGATTCGTTAATGCCATATGTGGGATGTATAAAGGATAGATTTAATGATATTATATATTATATTATACTGGAATTATAATATATCTTTATTTCATTATTATTTCATTCCATTAAATATGAAATAGAAATGAAAGCAGCGTTCATGCGTACATACGGCTTACCGTCTCCATGAACGGTGCATTTCATTTCTTACCTCTAAATGTTATGTAATATTATAAATGCATGCATATACTGGATATATATGACATATATTATATCTACATAATGAATATAATTTTTGATATAATGGATATTTTACCACATGAACAACTTGTAATTATAAATAGTTTTTTTACTCAAGTGCCAATGATCCACAAAACGACCATTATTAACTTAAATAATTACATAGCGTTCATGACATGGTAATAAGTGATATAAAAGGAATATTGAACTTGAAAAATGTTCTCAAGAAAGTAGAAATTAACTCAAGTTTATTATTCAGGAGGTTAAAGAACGATCGAGTCAAGTCGGACCCGAGGTAAGGGACTTCGTCTCAATCTCCTTTCATTGAGGCATATTACGTTTTATACACAACTTTCTTTTATACGGTGTTTAAACCCCTTTGACTTTTACGTTTATTCAAAAGGAATATTTTTATATGTAGCGTTTACTAAATGACAAAAGGGAATGTTTTTTTTGTCATACATATGCGGCGATAACGCCTTCTCCGTCGCCGTGACCATTATTTGAGTTTCGGCTTCCTCTACAAGCCATAACTTTTTTTCAATGAAAAATAAATACCATGTTTTACTTTTCTTTTATTTTGGTATTTAAAATGGTTTTTATAATGTTTTTATATCAATGTGTTGTATTGATATCTTGTGATTGAAAAGTGGAAATCTTATGTTTCCTTTATGCATGTTTTATGTGATACGATTATGTTATGGTACTTGGGCATTGTTATGAAGATGGGTGGTTCCGTGATAAACTAAGGGCGGGTGATCCCGATATATCTCTCCAATGAATTGGGTAACGTGAAGGAGTTAAACGTTAATGTTTCTCCGAAGATATTTAGGGAATATATTGTGATGGGTATTCCAAACATAACCATGAGGGTTACTCCCTACGTAAGAATGTTATGAATGCCTCAAGTTACCTTTATGTCTTATGATTTCTATGATTTACTCATGATTTGAAGAGGTATGTTAAAGTGATTATGTTTTATGAGTAAAGTATGATTTCATACATGGACTAATGTTTTCATTTCATACTTTTATATCTCTTACTGAGCTTTTTATGCTCATCCCATGTTTTTGAAATATTTTTCACAGGTTAAGGGAAAGGTACATGATGTGATGATAGTGTCAAGGAAGTGTCAAGAAAGAATCCATGTTTTATTTTAAATATGTTTCCGTTGGTGGGAAAAATGACTACTATCTTTTATGTAACCACTTTGTTTAAATGTGGAATGTAATGCATGTTTTATGATCTAATTCTCTAAAACTCTAAACCTGAAAAGATCCTCAACTTGTATTCGTGAAGTAACTCAAGATTAAGTAATTTTTAAGGATACGGCCTTATACTTGTGATGAATTGATGATTTAAAAAATAGCTCTATATTTAGGTACATTTCCATTTTTCATGTTTTGTAGAATATTATTTGGTTGGATAATTAATAATTAGTTGGCTAGACACATATGTTGATTATTTACATTCTAGAATAAAGTATTATGATCAATAAATTTTTAATTTTTCAGTTTTATCTCCATGTTAAATAAATGTTTAATGAAATATATGGTTATTCAATGAAACTCCAACCATTCCAAGTCATTTGAAAACATCATACAATTGGTCTTCATAGTTTTTTTTCATGCATAACACAACATGGATGAATTTTTCATAGCATTATCTTATTCACCAACCATTATGGATAGTATTTAACATTAGAAACAAAATCCCTCAAACGTTCACATAGAAAATAGTCAATAATCTCTTTTAAAGTTGATTTAAACACTGATTCCCTAGCTCCATAATATGACATGACTCTATGAAGATCAACATATCAATGATAAATCATATTTCTAACATCATCCTATTATATTTTCCCAAGGATATAACTAACTAGTAACTTAATTATTTTTATTTTATAAGATATATTTGTGAAATAAAATTAAATAGAATATTTAGGTCAAATTTTACATTAAGTGAATAAATTATTAAAAATAAAATGACAAAAACTCCAATACACAAGAACACATTTCCAACCATGAATGGATCTATAGAAAAATATTAATATAAGTACATAAATTTTCATATATATATTTATATATTATAGTAGCTAAGAAATACTCAAAACTATATTTCTTCTATAATACACTATTCATTTTGTATTATATATAAGCATACAGACCTAGGAAGTCTTTATATTTACCAGTTAAACCATGTCACCAACTCATATTCATGGGGAATTCACTTTACTTCCAATATGTCCTTATTCATCACATATTTATATAATAAATGTTTTCTCCTTTATTGAAAAAAAATTAAAACTCAAACATTGAGTGGGTTTAACAGTATGTCCCTATGATTCTATTTCTATATGAAATGAATGTCAAAGGGAGTATAACCCTATAAATCTCACTATATTAATCACTGATTAACATATATTAGTGAGATACATATTTTAAAAAAAATGTTATATTACTCTAGGTCACACTACATGTGTCACCAGATATAGTGTCTTGGCCATGAAACCACATACCCACCCAGTCTAAAGGGTAAGACCCACATATCATGTATAATAACTGTTCATTCCTTGTATCCTTGTACTCAGTAGTACACAATATTATTCATTTCTCTTACACCCAAAAACCAATTTTGGGGATATGAGTAGTCTATTTATGTGGTTTTCATTATATAATGTAATTTTATATGTATCGTTTTCAAATTAGGTATATATAAATGTAAATTATGTTTTCATATCATTATATAGGTGATGGCATGTGTGGTTGGATGGAATAACCCACTACATATTTATTAACCCTCTTAGAGCATATTTGTATCAAATGTACATGACATTTTTGTATATGGTGGATTAGGTGAACCTATTAATGGGGGGTGGTATTATTCCACCACTAATGAAGTTTTTAAAAATCTTAGATGATGCACAATACACACATCAGAGTATGGATCCCCTATAGGGATCAATTACTATCTCGACCAATTTCTCATCTGGTAGGGTATAGATACCTCTAACTGTGGTTGATGAGGGACGTTGTAAATTTAAAATTTTTGAGATATCTAAGATAAATATGTTCTATATTTATTTTCTAATATATATTTTCTTTTTTTGTAAGTACTCATTAGTGGTTGGATATGTTGTATGTTATAAATTTTCTTAACAAGTAGTAGTTTTACTTTGAAGTTCTAGGTTAGTGACACCATTAATATAGTGGTCTTTCTAGAATTTTATTCATATATATTACATAATTTTATAAATTTATTGAATATATCTCAAAATAATAAATTCACTATTATCATAATGGTTTAGTTTTTTGGATACTAGATACATAATTATCTAATTTGATGAATGATATTCAAAATCACCCAAAAAAATTTTATCGCATAATAAACTTCTTTTAAATGGAAAACATACAATATTTATCCATAAAATATGGAAAGATACAAAAAGGTGGGATAATATTAATTTAATGTGTGATATTTATAGATATTTATCAATGACTAAAAGTGAATATAATATAAGAATAAGGGTACGAGAACAAGACCATAACTTATGATTATTATAAAAATTTATTAGAATATAATTAATCATAGATTGTGGAATAAATATTTCTAATAATTAGAAATAAGTTATATGTGTAAAGAATAAAAAATAATAAATAATGAGTCCTGAAAACTTATCATAAGAATATTAATGATGTTATTGGAATAAACATGAGAAATTAAAATTTTTTCATCAGTCACAGATCACTACTAATAGTATCATAGTGTATTTTGTTCACCCCCATTATATCATTTCCCTAGTAATGTTTCACTTCCAATAGTATCTTATTGGATACTTTCCCTTATTGTACATGTATCAAAACCCATTTGAATCCTTATTACCTCATGAGATGTACAGCTTCACCCATTGCATTGGAGGTCTATATAATTTCCATCCCACTCATCAAATAATGAAAACCATAAATATTTGTTCTATAAGATCACGAAACATTTCTCATGTCATCATATCATAACCCATTTAAAGGAAAAATGTTTCATAAAAATTTCATCCTAACATAACCCATAGATAATAAATAAGGTTGATAATGGTTTCATCATTACTTAAGAAACCCATTGGAATATAATTTAATGCATAAAATCATTATTGAATAATCATCATTATAATAACTTTATAGAATTAAATTGGATGGTTTCATAATATCATACCAATGATAAATCAAATTTTTTTAAAGTATGATAAAATAGAGGAATAATATCATTAAAATAACATTCAATCCCTTTATTAAAACGTGATAAAAGTATCATTTAATTTTGATAATATATTATCAAACTTTTTTATAATATTATGAATATGTTTTACTAGAAAATAACCATGGAAAATTTTAATTTTATATTCATAGAGAAGAAAAATAATGATGACGCCAAAATCTATTCATACAATATAAATTAGACGAGAAAAGTCATTTCACCTATTTAAAGAATGTAAAAAAACTAACAGCTTAAAGAATTTTTCTTTATAAATTATACATTTATTCATATATATATAATTTAAAAGGTAATGAAATTAAATTTTTTTTAAACACATCATTTATAGGTTATAATTTTAATATAAAAATATATCGGGGCATGAACTTGGTAAGAAATGTTCATCAACCAAAAAACTAAATAAGCATGTATTATCATTAAAAAATATTCTTGATCATTTTAAGAAAAAAATAGAGGAAAATTATTATAATAACTAAAAATTACAACATAAATATAGGATATGAAATATTTTTAAAGTATAATATCCATATAATTTACCATAATATAAATTTAGCATAGATAATGCCTAAAACAATTATATTGTAATGTAAACAATTACATAATATATCATTTTAAATAATACACATTATAACATACTATATAATAAATATATATTTTTATGGATATATTTGATAAACTTATCAATAAATAATTTAATATTTATCAAACTTTTATCATTTCTAATTATCCTTTTGTTTACAATTTCATCATTAAAATTAGAATTTGTTAGAAACATTTTTCTTTTTTCCTTGCATGATTTGGTTTTATTTTTCGTAAACACGAACATTGTTCATGGATTAATAATATATAGAATATTAATCATGAAATAATTATCATAATTATTCATCATATACACTTTAATAATTATTTATATAAATAGGTTATGAAAAAATTATTACATCAATTTATTGATATTATATTGTCTATGTACGCATGAATGATGTTTCAACTTTTCTATAAATAGAAATAATTAAAGATAAATAATTAGTTACCCTTAAAAATAAGTATTATATCCCAAATATAATATATTTTTCTTAAATTTATCCTCATTTCTTTTGATGATAAAATAAATGAAATAACATCACATCATTTCTTGGAGGTGGTAGTCCACACATACAGACGATTGACGTTTTCATTTTCAAACATATGGGTATTTAAAAATATATATATAATATTTTAATTTTATAAGAAAAATTATGTCAAAAACATAATATAATAACATTAAATCCATTATAATAACAAAACAATAATGGTGTTTATGAAAAAATAAATACGTCACATTGCATGGCGTTAGTCCACACATAAGCATGAATGATGATTTCATTTCCTATTTGATAGATAATAAAATGAATAAATAATTAACCGTCAATATAATATTATCTCTTACATTGTAGATAATTTGGATATTATATATTCATGGTTATCAAAACAATTTAAGGAGTTATAAGATGATATAAAATGAAAACACTCGATTTAGAGAAATACCACTACTTTCAACAATGTCATTTAACATAACACTTAAGCATTCTATATAAGGTATTTTTATCAAATAATAACCATTAAATTATGAGGAGGGATGTTATAAAGTTATTTGGGTAGGTATTATTATATATATAAATCTCATGATGTGTGAGGAAGAGAGGATTTGTGATATCCTCTTGTAAGGGAGGGAAAAGATACACTTGAAATTTTTCAACCGATAAAAGATATTAATGTAGTAATCAAACCATGAGGCTCAAATTTTAGATCTTATTGAAGGTATAAATATCAGGGATAGAAATATAGGGAACCATTTGGATTTTGAAAAGTTTTTCACTAATCTTAAAACTTATCGTTTTAGTTTAACCCCCATTAGTCAATTCTGTCTTTTACCACAATATTGAATATTTACCTCCACTATTATTCATAATAAACATAAATTAAAGTAGTATCATAACCGAACATGGAAATTATGATTCTAGTTTTGGAATAAATTTTATCAAATTACATTTATATTAGTAAAACATTTAAATTTAAAAAAAAATACTCAAAAAGTGCGTAGAAAATGTTTTTTTTTTGAAAAATGTGTTTTGAACACAAAAATTAACTATACCAAAGTAATGTTATAAAATGATTAAAACGTAATTAATTATATTACATCTATTAAAAGGGGGATTTTTTTAAATTTAGTATATAAAAATATTTTTGAATTTTGAATTACAATATTTAATGTAAAATGACACCTTTACAAAAATCTGTATTCTTCAATATTCACTAGAAAATAAATCCTTTCAATAAAATATAAAAAATAACCATTAGTTAATATTGACATGATAATTTAAAAAATAATATTTTGTTCAAAATATAATAATTTATAAAAAGAAATAAATTAATTATAATTTTTTCAAATAAAGCATCATAATATTTTTTGAAGAAAACATACTTTTGAACAATAAAATGATTTTACTAAGGATTTGGTACTTATATATTATTAATCAACTTTTTTAAATATTCTTCATAATATAGTTATCCCAATTAATTACTTCCTTTTAAAAAACTATATTATAGTAGTATACTATATCCCACTTTATTTATATTATAATATTTATGTAAAATGTGAAATCAAATACTAGATGTTTATCTAACGGAAAATAAATATTTATAAAATTTGGGTTTGATACATTATTCCATCTTTCATGTGCATAGAATTGTTCTGTATCACATTATTCCTAATATAGAATACCTCAACTTATTTTTCATTATAATAAAGATCATGTTTTATATCTATGGATTATGTAGCAAGTAAATTTGAAGGATCTCATATGCACTTCCTTGAAAGAGAAACTTGGAACATATCAAGAACACGAGATAAGTTTAATGGACGCCCTAGGAAAAAAGAAACCATCTTGGTCTAATAAAGAATATCAAATGGGATGATATAACTAAGGATTATTATTATATTGTATCCAAATATCATAACCTTATTCCATGGTATGATTCACAGTAATACCTTTTCACCAGATTTAAATTCCTTATATCATAAATGATTATAGGCATAATTCTTCTAATGACTTAGAGATGTGTTGATGTTCTACGGAATGGATATAAACTTCTATCCCATTTCCTTATACATATCACGTAAAATTATATATAATTATATAACTTCATCTCAGTATATTTTATTTATTCAATTACTACTATATATGGCTTCATATGGATCCATGTAAATTATTCAGTGAAAGCAATTGTTAAAAGATAATTTTATAAGATGAATTTATAGATAACATCCAAATTAAAAACCTATATAACAAGATCTTAGAATATACTTTAGGGTTTCAATGTTCCTCTCACACTCAAAATTAGTATGAGGTTGATATGAAGTGATAAGTTTCAACTCCATATTCATGATTTGTGGAAGACTTACCCAGAAAATTAAGGTAAAATTTATATCTCAATCACATAATTGAAATGGTGTACACCATGAATCCTTTACACATTATTAATTAATATCCTAGAAGGATTAATATTTGATAAATAAAATCTAATGGTAATTAAAAGTTCTTATTTCAAAAGGAAATCATATACAAACCAAATAACATTATCCCCTTTAGCTGTTTTGGGGATTTAAATGTTGAAATACAAGGTAATGATTTCCCATTTCCATTCTAGTGTGGGTAATAGTTCTAACACCCATGTAAAATTATATCTCTAATACTTAAATTTCAAATATATCAAGAAACAATAAGAATACACAAAAAAATAACATTTTATGTTATCCCACATGAAATACTCTTTGAGATCTATATGCATCTTCATACTTTTGGGATTAATATATATTAATGAAAAATAAGCTACAACCATTAACAATTTATTTTATTATATTATTTATGGGAAACATATTATCATCTTAAACCTTATCATTCCACCATAATCATGGTTTAACTCACGAACACTTCTCACCTTATTCTACAGTTTCATATCCTACTTCTACACCTCTTTAATCCTCAAATGGATGGATAGTGTAATAGTCACCTGAGAAAGGTATGATATATCCCCTCTACACATTATTTACATTTATATCTTCTATAAGTACTTAAATATTGGATTTATTTCAATCCTCATCATGTAAAATAAATCATGGGTTTTCTGAATCAGTACATCAACCATATTTCCTGAATCCCTAGGTTGGTAATTTATTCACTATTTATAATCATTAATCAATTATATCCAACTAATTTTGAAACTATTTAACTCATTATATCTCAATATATGAGTCATTATTTTATTACCAATATATATATAACAAATATTTCATAATAATGGTAATTCCATTGTATTTTTAATACAGAAATTAATACGGCCAACTCCAAATCATGGTTCGGGAAATTTTTTCTCATGAATTTTTAAATACTAATAGGAATAAGATATAACCATATCACACTGCATGAGGATGAATACCATTCCATTCATTGATACATTTATTTATATCACAAAATATTCTCCATCGTGGTGTAGTGTAATAATAGTTCCATTATCAAATCTTCTTTTAATCCTGATGATTTTTTCCTATCATTCTTTAGACCCATGGAAATTATCTCTATTTCATATCGAATTGGTTGTTTTATTAAATAGACGTAGGATATACCTCGTAAATAAATAGTAGTATCAATATACCTAAACAAAATTACATATATATTTTACCATGGATATTATGGAATATTTTTCATTAACTTCTACCATTAAATGGTCCACATATATACCCTCTCTTATGATTATACGACCCAAGAATGAAAAATTTTAATACATAATTCAATCTTTAAAAATGATTAATAGATATTCTCTTACCTTAGGGTCTTTAATAAATTTTTAAAATGTTTTCCTTATATTTATTTACATTATAATATATAATAATACTATATATAAAGACATAAATAATTTTATCGGTGTAATCTCTAAAAACACAATTCAATAAGTCCATGAGGATGGGGGGATTTGTAATTCCCAATAGGATCACTATAAATTAACAATTATTATGCCTTTTATGGAAGGATGACTTATAAATACCTTCCTTCTTTACCCCTAAATGATGATATCAGGTAAAACATAGAAATTTATTTGGCTCCATGTAGTTTATCATGTAATTCATCAATATAGGGTTAATGACTATTCATCTCGATAGTGATCCTATTAAGTTCTCTATAATCAATATTATGATTCATTGAGAAACATATTTTCTAAAAAAAGGTGTACCTAATGGGGTCATACTAGTGTATATGAATATATTATCAAGATTATCCTAGATTTTTATTCAAATTCTAAAATTGAATTACTTCAATTATATATAGAGTCTTTGAAATTGGTGCAGCATATGATATGATTTCAATTAAAAAAACAACATCATTATATAGGGGATGACTATGAAATTATTTAGAAAATAAATTAGTATAATATCATATAATAGGAATCTATTTGATGTTGAGTTTTTTCACAACCACCTGAGATAAATATCCCTCTTTAATAGGTAATATGACCCATACAACATAATTAAATTCCATTGGATGTATATATTCATTCTTGCGCTGAATTATATGCATAGTTTTATTTATAATATCAAATTTGATTTCCTTATACTATAATTTTTTTTTAGAATCTATGTTGAGTGAGATAATTACTGTTCAAAATCACAATAGATTCCATATAAGAATGAATAAAAATATTTTTATAGGGAATAATATTACAAACATCAAAAATTAAATTTTTGTCTTTAGAGTAGATGATAACTTTGAATAAAACATAATGATCCATTTAAGAGATTAAAATATCATTAAACGTTAATTGTTCAATGTTTTATCCTTTTGGATTTTGGAATTGACTCAGATAATATACCGAAACTACATTTGGTATAAGACTATTACAAATAATTAATGATAAAAAACAAAAAAAAAACATTGCAAACCCACAATGAAAAGGTTTAGTGTATAAAGAAGATTAGGACCATGCACAAATTTTTCATAATAAAACATATTTTTTTAATTCTTTCTTATCTATATTCCTATTCTCCCTCATTTTCTCCTTAATATATGTGGTCACCTAAGGATATACATCAACAAAAGAGGTTTGGCTAATATCCCACTAAGAAAATAGATAAGAACATGCCTTAATATAACAAGGTTGAGAAATAATAACCATCATCTTAACATAATCATGGTATCAACACCATAGCCTTGCGATAAAACATTTGATAATGTCATGGAATATGCCAATGCATAAAAATAAAACATCATGTCTTATTAGTTAACTACCATATATAGTTGTGAAGAAATATCTCATCATGTTCATGTATAACATATGTGAAAAATAATATAATCATCATTGTGAAAAAACTATAGCATCGTGATCATGTATATTTTACCTTATATCATGAAATACATCACATTACGCAATGCATTGGAGTAGTATATAATTTTTGTTCCACCCATCACATCATAATATTTACATAATCATGCAACAACATAAAAAATATATAAATCAAATACATACAATAACCAATGTAAATAATATGGGTTTCAAGAAAATATCATAAAGAAACCATTTAATAATAAACTTGTGGTTCTCTATAATAGAAATGAAATAATATAATTTGTATAAGAATTATCAATCTTGTGTGAAGAGGAAACAATATAAAGAGAAGTAGAAGATGTGTTTTTTAAAATGAAGGAATTATTTTGGAAAATTCGTTAAATTTGTCAAAAAATAATATTGGAAATATATATATCCTCAAAAATTATTGGTAAACAACATTTGAAAAACATATTATCACATTCATGTCGTGGAAGAGATAATAACCCAGGGAAAGGATTTGGGTTTGAGAATCCTCTTACCTTATTTCCAAATGATTTATTCACATTAATATCCAAGACAATAAAATTAGATTCATTAATTACTAAATACCAAACATGTTTTACCTATATTTTATTAATTATAATTTACTATGTTCGTTTATGGCCCTTATGTTGAATTGTAGAGCTCAATTTCATCATTTGAGAGTTTTTATTTTCCTTGTTTTTTTCATGGGTTAACATATATATATATGTATAAAAGATCAAATAAAATGAGAATAATTGTCTAGAATTGAAATAATATGCTTTTAGTGAACTTATATAATATTAAATGGCATTTTATAATATTTTTTCTAAATATTATGATTATTCATTTGATAAATAGTTAATGATAATCTTTTAGATTAATTTGGCGGCCTTTCGCTCATCACAAACTAGTTTGGTATTATTATTTAGTATTATGTATATACGTTATTTCGAAAACATAAAACATTTTACTAAAAAATTACAAACTATTACAACTGTTATAATTATTTTATGACAAGCCCTGAAGGCAGAAAATAAAAATGAAAACATTTCATCCATGAAGTTGATAAATCAACACCCCAGAGATGATATTTTATTTTTTATGAATAAAATGTTGAGGAGTATAGGTTTGATGATATATTAATACATTAAAATAATTAAATTATATTATATATAAAATACTTTAGATATCATGTACTTTGATATATTTAGGTGAATAGAGAATAATAAATGAAAATAAATTACATGAAAAAGAATGTGGATTTTACCTCTTTAATTATTCTCAATGAGAACCTCCTTAGGGAAATTGGATTTGGTATTTTTTGAGACCAATGAATCTTTGAATTTGGGTAGGCTTGGGAATAAGATTAGGAATAATTTTTAGAATCTTCAAGGCTTTAGAGGTGTGAGGGGAAGAGATGGTGGTGGGTGGTATTTATAAGGGAGGAGAGGGGTGTTTTTTTATGTTATACATTATTCAATTATTTTTGGTTCAAGACTATCAGTATTTTTATCCTTATAAATAAATATATTAAATTAATATTCATTGTACAACATTATTGTTATTACATCATCAATGACTCTATACATAGTGAGTTTTAATTATAATTTCATATACTGTAAATTACCGTATTTCACTATCCACCAAAATTCAACTAATTGAGAAAAATCCAAAAAATTCACCCAAACCATTTTTCATCATATATATTTCCCAAATGAACTCCATTTTAGGAAAATAATTTTATAAAAATGAAAATTTTAATTTAAAAACGTTATTTACTCGAAAAATAATGATTTTTTAATTATAACTGATTTTATGAAAAATTCAAAAATTAATTAATTTCTAAAAAAAATATTATATAATAATAACACCAAAAAATATTAATTTATTAATCAATTTTATTAAAATATAATTTATATTAATTCATTATATTAATTATAAATTTCTAAAAAACATTTATGCCTCAAAAAAATACCAAAACATAATTTATCATTTTTAAAATATTTCTTTACTTATACTGTGATACTAATATATCATATTATCATTTTTAAGATTGATATATTTTATTATTATTTCCATAGGTGAGGTTATTATTATATTGTTTAGATTACTATTCATAATGATAAAATTATTATTTCAATGGTCAAGTTATTGTTCCATCAGTATAGGTTCCTTAATTTCTTTAAATACCTCTTATTTAATTAATTATAATTTTATAAAGTTTTTATAGAGTTTTAAAAGATATATATGTAGTTTATAATATATTAAATAATTATAATAAGGTAATTTTTGTTGATAAAATTTTGTTTTATTACATTCTCCCCCCATTATGAAATTTCACCATCTAAATTTCATTTTATATTATAATTTGATAATAGGTTAGGGTACTTCTCCTTCCTTGATTCCTAAAGTTCCCATGTTTCATCTTCATACTTCTGGTTCCTCATTAGTACTTTCATTAGGTGCTTAGTATTGTTGTATAAAGTTTCATTTCTATGGTCTAATATCTTCACCTACTGGTTCTCATACAAGGGGTCATTTTCCTACTATACCACCTCTGAATATATTGCATGTGATGGATATTGTATGTACTTTATCATGAAGGATATGTGAAATACATCATGTACTTGAGACATGGTTTTTGAATGTAATTGTAGATAGGCCATTGCTCTAACATGATCAAAAGTATCTAAGTGGATGATGTACATGTTACATAGTTTTCCTTTCATCCCAAATCTTACAAACCTCTTCCATGGAGATATGAGAAGGATTACCAAGTATTTAACATTAAACACTCGGCCTCATCGATGATTCTCCCCATAGATCTATTGTCAAATTTGGGATTCCTTGATGTGATGCTTAATGGATTCAACTTTTATATCATTTTATCAATTATTTCTGGTAATAATATCAAATGTTCCTTTACATAATCCCATTATTCTAGTTTTCTTCATCTTTTCCCACAAAGGGCTTCATATGTTTCCATCTAGATACTCTAGTGGACATTGTTGTTGCAGGCGAGCTTAACCAAATGTATATGTTTCTCCCACCATCCACTAAATTTAATACCACACACTCTCAACATGTCTTCCAATGTCTGAATAGTATGCTTAGATTGGCCATCTATTTAATATTGTTATGCGATACAGAAGTTAACTTAGTGATTAGGGCATGCTGGAGACATTTTCAAAAAAAGGATAATATATAATCTCGTTTAGATAAAATTGATAGTCTTACTCCATAAAAACTTACCACTTCTCTAATTTATGTCTATTTATGTTGATCCAGTGATAATTCCCCTCAAAATTAAATAAAGATAGATATCTTTCTTAGGAGATCCACAGGAACCCGCATAACATTTTTCCTTTATATGTATTTGGAAGTTCGGTGAAAATTTATATAGAGATGATTTCCTATTTCCATATTGGTATTAATTATGGTTGGATCAACCCTTTATACTTCTATATTTCAGTATTCAATTTTTGACATACCAATAACTTTGATTTGTATTTAGTGATCTCATTCTTCATATTATCTCACCAATAGTTCTCCCAGAGTTCATTGTATATCTTCATACTTCCTAGGTGAATAGATAAATTTGATCAATGTGTGTCATTGAAAATATATTTATTTATCTATGGATCATATGTTACACATTTTCTTGACACATATATTATGTGTCCTTACTAATGAATTTCTATCTCTGAGGATTTCTCTTTTCTTATAGCTTCCACCTTCTTTTGAATTTCCACATCATTTCATTGAGAATCCATTATTTTCTCCATGAGTGATGGTAAAGAAATAATTTGAGAAAGGATTTATTATTTTCAATACTCAATTATTACCATGTCCATCAATTGAAAATATAATAATATTTAATCCTTATAAATTCTTAGAATTGATAATATCGTAGGATCCTTTCTACTTAGAGCACCTACCACTTTATTTTATTTAGTAGGATAGTAGTGGATTGAGCATTTGTGATCCTCAATGATCTATAAACATATTTTCTGGGGTATATTAATCTCCCTATATGTGAATATATATTTTAGGACCTTATGATTAGGATATATTTCACACTTCTCCCCATAGAGTTAATGCTGCCATATTTTCAATGCGAATATCACAGCTGCCAAATCCAGATCATGCGTGATATAGTTTTGATGATGAATTCTCAACTGCCATGAGGCATAGTCTATCACATTATCATTTTTCATCAATATATCCCTTAATAAATTCATTGAATCATTGTTTTATACCAAAAATAGTTCCCCATATTTCATATGTGTGAGCAGTGGTGCAGTTAGTAGAATCTTTTTAAACTATTCAGAGCATTCATAACATTCACTTGTCCAGAAAAACTTTTATCCCTTCTAATTTATCTAAGTTATTGTATTTTAAAATCACATGAATATCATAAAATTATTTAAATTAATACACAACTAGACCAAGGAAAATATGGATTTCAATTATAGATATCATCCTGGGCCAATCTTTAGTTTCCTTTGTCTTTGAAGGGTCCATAAATATTGTTTTTTGGTGATAACATGCCCCAAGAATATACTTCACCCATTAATAACTCACAATTATTGTTATTTTCAATTATTTCCAACCTTCTCAATTTCATTATTATACTAATAAAAATCTCCACATGATACTATTTTTTTGGGAGTATATCATGATATCATCGATAAAGAATACCAAATTTTGTAGAGGTGATCTCTAAAGACTCTATTCATTAAGTCCACAAACATTTCTAGGATATGTGTAAGTCTGAAATGAATTACTATAAACTCATAATGTCTATACAATGTTCAAAATGTTGTCTTGTGATTATCTTCCTTCATCACCTTTAATTATTGATACCCTGACCGATGATCCACCATAGAGAAATGCATGGAACCCATAGTTGACCAACCAACTCATCTATCTATGGAAGGGGATAAATTTTCTATATCATGATTTTTTTATGATCATGATAATCAATATGGAGACTCATTGATCAATCCTTAATCATGATTAAGAGGACCATCTCACCCCATGGAAAAGCACTCAGGTATATGAAAACCCTTTCTATATTCTCTTATAACTTCTTCGTCAATCCTTACGACTCAATGGTGTCTATTCTACAAAGTTTCTTTGATATAGGTAGAGATATAGGAATTAGTTCAACTAAGAACTCAACCTCTCAATCATGAGAAATACCAGAAAATTATTCAAAGAACATATATACTTAGCTCTTACAGTTTTCAGGGTTTTGATAATGATTCTCTACATTGTCTTAATCATTTGATCAAGATATGTTTTCTCAAAAAGATATAATATCCACAAATGAGAAGATGATTCTAATGGATATTCACCCTCCTTTATACATTTTTACATAATTATGGGATGCATTGGGATGTGAATTGTGATCTCCCTTTCCTAACAGTTGATGTTGTCATTGTATAAAGATATCCAATCCCTTCCCAAAATATCATCGAACTCCCCCAATGAAAGTAAGACAAGATTTATTAGAGGTTTATTCCATAAACATTAACCAGTGTGGAGTTATATACATTGGAATCAATAATTTCTGCAATTTTTGTTCTCCATGATAACTCAACCTTAATATTTTGATGTGGTTTTTGAATAGTTCTACTAAAATTTTAAGTTATTAAAGAATTCATAGAACTGGAATCAAATTGTGCATTTTCTATTCTTGAATGAATAACCAGCATACCTATCACCACATCATTTTTGGGCTTCACCTTAGCTATAGTGATGTAATATCCTTTCCCCAACCCCATTCTCATTGGTGTCTTCTAACATTGATTACCCTCAAGGATTCAACGTTTAGTGCACTAGCATTTATAGTTCCCTTTATCCCTATAGATGAATCATTCCACAATGGTTGGTTCTCCCTATTTTTCAATTACATTGGCCGGATTCTTTATGTATCTACAATATTTATGAGTTCATATTCCTTATATCCGACATTTGAATCACTTCCCAATCCCTTTGAGGAAATTCCTATGATGATTCTTCCCACATTTTTTACATGTGAGTGGTTGATTTTTCATTCCATCATTTTCATTAGATCCTATAGCTTGAAACACTATATTTTATTTCTTATATCTATAGCCATGGGACCATTCACTAAAATCGATATCCACATTGAGATAAAATTTTAAAACTTATTCAGATCTACCAAATTATTTAATAGATAAATATTTTTGAAGGTTTAGTTTTAAACTACTAAAGAATCTATCAACTTTTTAATCATTGTTGATAACAAAACCCGAGGTATACCATGAAATACTTTCGAAAATTTATTCGTATTCCATGATAGATTCACCTTCCTTTCACTTTAACTTAATGAATTATCTCTCCATATTTTTCTAAATATTTAGAGGGAAATACTTATTAAGAAATATTTTCTCAATGTCTTCCCACTCTATATCATTAATTTCTACAATCATTTTAGTTTTTTTAAGAGACACCCAAAATATATATGCATCTCTATCTAAATGATTAATTGATAGATCCTCCTCCATATCATAATAGAGAATAAAAAAACTTCTTCATTGAGTTGACCCATTATTCTGCGATAAGGTGATCAAAAGATCTAGTAAATAACATTATTCATTTCCAAAAAAAATATTTGATTTCCATTTTACCCTTATAAGGGGGAGGACATTCCACACTATTAATATTATTGTTCATATCCTAAGATAGATGGGTAAGCATCACTATAAAAATTTTAACACCACATCCCAATGCATTGGGGATGTCATTCAAGAAATATATATATGGTCCCTCACATGGTTTTTTGTCTTTTTCCCTCCTCCTACGCATCGTTTTCTAAAATAGAAAAATGTTTGAGAAAAGAGAAAGTCAATATTTCATGAATTAATAATTTTTTCCTTTGTTAAATTAACTCTTAAGGCATATCTTGTAGGATCCATATGTTTATTGTAATGCCCAAAACATTTTATGGTATGTTCTTCCTAAATACCTTTTGTTCATTAGATATCTAATATTGCATGAATCAATAAGTCTATGTGAAACAAAACATTATAGTAGAAATTTATAACCTAACCATTAAACGTAAAGTTTCTACTTTTCTGGTTTGAGATTAAATAAAATGGTCAACCATGGTTGTGATTAGTAAGGTATTTGGTGTCTGATAGAACCAACTTGTTTTTTATGAATAGTAATATACCCTTATGAATATTAATATGAATATTAATATGACACTTATAAATAGTAAACCATAATAATATTTTATTTTATTAAGGTTATAATGTAATGAGATGTTGATTAAATTTTCATGGTGTTAAAAGAATGATTTATAGATTTAAAATTGTTGTTTTTGAATAAATTTTGGTTTTATTTAAAAATAAAATTAAAATCCATAGAAATTTATTTTCCAAAAATGGATTTCATTTTTGAATTATATATTTCATAAAATGGTTAGGGTGAATTTCTCGTATTTTTCTCAAATACTTGAATTTTTCATGAATAGTAAAAATTCAGTTTTGAGTTTTTTGTAGTTTAATGTAATAATAATGATTTAATAATTAATATAAAAGGATGTTATACTTTTATACAAAAACATATGACATCAGTTGTCCCAAGTGACTAAAACCGTGGGCAAATACCATGTACAAGTTCATCGTTTGGCAAAAATAACTAATGAGGTGTCCCTTTTAATAAATAAAAACCCCCTCTCATTTACTATAAATATCCACTAAAACATTCGTTTTATTTCATTAAAAACTCATTATCCCAAATTATATGGTATTTTTATCTCCCTATTAGTCATCCCAAGGTTTCTTCAAAACTCCATGGTCCCAATCATTATGTTAAGAGAGTTACTCTTCAAGGT
Source organism: Viscum album (assembly GCA_963277665.1). NCBI lineage: Eukaryota > Viridiplantae > Streptophyta > Magnoliopsida > Santalales > Viscaceae > Viscum > Viscum album. The sequence goes on from OY728130.1 coordinate 414,377,766, forward strand.
AAGAAATCAACCACCCTTCTATTTTCTTAAAGATTTAATTTTATGTTTTCTCATTTATTTTCAATTGGATTATGTTGGTATATGTCATTAAATATTCCCCTTTATATTTTTATTATTTAAGAGCTATTATATACCTCTTTTCTCTCATCAAACTATTTTATGAATTTTTAAATGACATTGTTAAGCTGTCGAATTTTTTTTAGGGATTTCTCAATTTTTCTTTTATTTTGAGTTACTTTATTTTATTTTCCATCACTCTTATCCACTCATTGAAATGATATATTAATTACAGTATCTTAAATTAACTATAATTTTATTATTATAATGTAATATTTCTTCATTATCTCTCTTTTCTCAACCTCTTATACTAAAAATGAAAACACTATCTGAGATGTGTTAATTTATCACATTCAAGGACAACGAGTTCTAAATATCTATTAATATCAACAAGACTGGTCATGAAACCTTTTTAATGGTTGAAACAGATAATAATATATTAATTTTACCTTATGAAATGTTCTTTAATCCTTACACCCTCATAATATAAAATAATAATACAAAACAAGTTCATTATGATCAAAACCGCCAAGTTAATACAAACATTTGTAATTAACTTTAAACTAATAAATCATCATCATGGTATATAACCTAAAATCATTATAATATCATTTATATATCAATAATGTAATTAATAATATATATTAAAAATTATTTATATTTAACCACACATCAAATGGACTTCAATTCATGAATATAAGTAAACATATCATTAAAACCAAGGAAGAAAATGCTTCGAAAAAATAAAATTGTACCTCTTAAACCCATAAAAGGGACATGAATAAACCTAATAAGGTCATACAAAATCAATTAAATGTATATTATGTTCTTTAATTATTAATCAATTAATATAGACTTTATTATTCTGGTCATTGAAACAATCAAAGAACACACTCGAGCATTAGGTAAGGGTTTTTTATATCACTTTTATTTTCATGATATTTCCATTGTTCACAACATATTTATTGTATGTGGTGTATGTGTAATTACATTTGTTGTATAATATACTGATTATGTTTATATTCATGTTATTAAATAATTCATTTTATGGTTATTATGTTTTTCTCATGTTATTCAATTGATTACAATATGGTAAGGGATTTTTTCTCAATTTCAATTTCATTAAGACCTTCTTTGTATTGTGTAACTAATATTTTTTATGTGGTGTATCAACTACCCATTTGAGATAAATTTTCATTTTAAATTATAAATATATTATATATACATATTATATTTTCATGTATATGAGTATTTTCTTAAGCTGTAGACCCTTTTACATAAAGTGTTTATTTGGAAGGTTGTTTTAACTATGAAAATAATGAGGAATCCATATTCTCTAATCTATACAGATATTAAGAAGTCATATTTTAATTGTATTAAATCTATGTATAAATAATTATATGGGTATTCAGTTATAGAATGAGCCATCTATATCCCCTCGATGCATTGATAGGTCTCATGATACAGATCAGTTGGCCACAAACCCTTCGAGTTTGTTCCCCAAAATCAGATGGGTTTCTACCCACAAACATAAACCATTTCGATTGTATAGTGGTATAATGCTCTAGATACATGAAATCCTATTATTAAAAATATCTATTTATTCATTTTAATTTATTATTTTCCATGACGTTTTCACTATGAAAAAATATATGGATGCATTTTTACACTATGTTTATTAATGGCGAATTTTTTCCATTTATTTACCATGCTATATTGACTATGTCACATTTTATATTATTAACTTATTATCGATTCATGAATAATCTTTTTTTAACCCTTACTAAGTATTTTAGATCACCCCTTTTATTTGTTTAGCTTCAACAGATTTTGAATATGAGACTATTTATTGAGTTCTCATGGTAGTAGTTTATTAGTTTTTGTTATGTAGTGTATCTTGTTACCTTTTACAATGTAATTTGAGTTACATATATGTATGTAGTTTCTTAAAAAATATTAATATTATAATTACTTCAGGATTTTCATTCCTTTTAACCATGTCAATGTAATAAGTAATCCACTGGATCTGGTATAGAGGGGTCGGGGTGTTACAGTTGGAATCAAAGTAATTTTAGTAGAAAACATGAAAAATATAATAGAAAATGTAGATTATGGAACAAATCCCTAAGGTAGTATTTGAATAAAAAAATACATGAACGTCCTGGAATTTTGGTAATGGATAGATTATGGGGATCCTTCTAGTAAATACATCATTGTCTAAATACAAACAGTAAGAGGTGGCTCTGGCACAGATGTACCTGGGTGTGAAAACACTGACAAAGAGTTTCGGGCTTGACTCGGGGTATCATGGTACATGAAAATGGTCTTTTATGCACTCTTGGTATTAAAAATCTCAAGGTATATACTTTGGATAATTCACATTTTCTTAACAAGCCATTATGGAAGATTTTAAAGTAAATTTTTTAGAGAAACAATTTTTATGAGATTAGCTATGCATAGTATTTTAATTTACGCTAGGTACCTTTCTTGTTGAGATTATAAATTATGATTCAAAATATAAACCAATGTATTCAATTATTTAGAGATGGATCCAAATGGAAAAGGTGGAATCAATACTCGTGGGCAATGTAGGGATTTCCCCACTGAGCATGTCAACAAATTCAATGTTGGAGAGGATCATTTCATGAAAATATCAGGACAACATACTCTAGTTGTGATGAATAACCATGCTACACCTGTGTTGGATCATTTCATGTGGAATAATCCCCCATATTTTAGTGGGTCTTCTAATCTAGTGGTAGAAAAATAGTGGATCAAGTCCCTTGAAAAGATATTCATGGAATTAAGATGCAATGAAAATGAAAATGTAGTGATGGTAGTATATTGTCTCAAGGGTTATGCTGATTAATGGTAGTTCTTGATCCAAAATACCACTGAGGAATAAGAAATAGAAGACACGTAATGGATTGTTTTTAAAGAAATATTTTCGAAAAATATTTCCATTGTGAGCAACGAACAGAAATTAAGAGAAAATTACATAGTATAATGAAAATGGAAGAAGAAAATGTTGTAGAGTATGTGGATACCATCACATGAATTTTTAGGTATGACATACATTAAATAGGAGACTCGAAAGAAAATGTTGATCATTTTTTTGAAGGTCTTAAGGCAAGTATTCAAATGACACTGGATTCTCAAAAAAATTCATCATATAATGAAATTGTATCAAGTGCCGTCAAAATAGAAATTAAATTCGCTAGATCAAATTTGTTGAAGAGAAACCAATATTAGAATTAGTACTCTAATAAAAATAGAAATGTGAAGTGCCAAATAAGAACAAGGGAATGAATAAATTCCCATTATGTGAGAAATGTGGAATGAATCATCCTTATAAATGCTTGAAAGGCATGGGAGTCTACTATAAGTGTGGAGAAAAGTGGCATCGATATTATGAATAAAATAGGAAGAAACATATCGATAATGTTCAATGATAAAATTTTAGAGAGATGGGACACTATGAAAATGATTGTACTAATCACCAAGGAAACTTTCATCAGAAAAGGCTGAGAGATTAGGGGAAATCTTTTGCAATTACAATCGCTGAATTTTAAGTTCATAATGATGTGGTGTAAGGTACTCTAATTGTTTCCTCAAACATATCCAATTAATTATTTGATTTTGGATCATCGCATTCATTTATATCTTCCTAGTTTTCCAAGAAAATTATACATGTCCAAATGGATTTAATAATGGAGTTATCAGTCAAAACTCCTAGTGGATGTATCATTGCAACAAATGAGTGTCGATCAGTCCCCCTCATAACACATAAACGTGCTTTAGTTACTAACCTTATAATCATACCAATGATTGGATTTGATATAATTGTATCTATGAATTGGCTATCAAATTATGATGCAAAGATCTGTTGTAAGAAGGAGGAAGTTAAATTTTTTTAAAATGGTATTGAATCCCTTATCTTTATAGCAGAAACCTATCCATATGATTCTTTTCTAGATCCACCACAATTAGCACTACTGAATGAATGTATTTGAGAGAAAAGTAACCCTATATCTATGGGAATGGAATGAAATATTCAAATTGAATATGTGAATATAGTGCAAGTATACATTGACGTATTTCTATAGGATTTACCTAGACATATTCCAGAGTGGGAATTTCAGTTCTCTATTGATTTAATTCTTAGTGAAAGACCTATATCAAACACTCCCTATATAATGGTCACTATGGAATTAGTGTAGATAATGAAACAACTAAGGGAATTGAGTGTCAAATGATTTACTTGACCTACTGTTTCTCCTTGGGGATCCCCTATCCTCTTTGTCTAGAAGAAAGATGGATCCATGAGGTTACGCATTTATTACAAGGAAATAAATGCTATTACAATAAATATTAAGTATCCCCTGTCATGAATTGATGATTTATTTGATCAACATCATGGAGAAAAATATTTTCCAATTATTGACCTTCAATCCGGATATCATCAGCTATGTATGAGGAAGAAATATATTCCAAAGACAACATTTCAAACCTATTATGGGCATTATGAGTTTACAATGATTCCTTTTAGACTGACTAATACACCCTCTATTTTAATAGATCAACCGAATATAGTTTTCAAGGAATATCTTGATGATTTTTTTGTAGTCTTTATTAATAATATCCTACTATTCTCCCAAATCTATGTATACCATGATAATCACTTTTATATTATTCTGAAAAATCATAGACGAAATGAATTATATGGGAATTTTAGCAAGTTTGAATTTTGGATTTAATCGGTTTCCTTCCTTGGTCACATTGTCTCTAAGGATGGAATATCTGTTGATCCTGTAAAGACCAGGGATGTTCAAGAATGGCCTACATCAACGAACATAATTGGGGTATGTAGTTTTATTGGTTTAGATGGTTATTATAAGTGTTTCATTCAGAACATCACCTGTTTATCCAACCAAATAACCAAGCTCACACGAAAATGGTTTAAGTTTGTATGGAAAAATAACATGAAGAGTGTATTAAATAATTGAAGAGAAGATTTATGAATTATATAATATTGACTCTACCATCTTGGAATGATGTATTTATTATCTATATTGATGCATAAATGAATGGTTATGGTTTTGTGCTTATGAAAAATGATAGAGTGATTTCCTATGCATATAGGAAGCTAAAAATTACTGAACCAAACTATCCAACTTATGATCTTGAGTTAGTAGTGGTAATATTTGCTCTAAATATTTTGTGACATTACCTCTATGGAGAAAAATGTGAGATATATATATATATATATATCCTAAGAGTTAGAGATATATCTTCTCAAAGAAAGAACTCAACATGAGACAAAGGATATAGATTGAGCTACTTAAGGATTATGATTGCACAATACACTACCACATGGGGAAGGAAAATAAGGTGGAATATTATTTGACTTGAAATGACCACAGAATTCAGAATAGGATGAGAGTTGAAAGGGATCCTATGTTGACAGTTCATGTAAAGATTGATATGGGAATTATCCTTAAAGGTAACACAACACGACTTTGTAAATTATGGGAATTTTATTGACTTTGTATATGAAGGTGGAATTTTGAAATTTGGAGAGAGGATTTGTGTTCCCACTATTCCTGATCTAAAGAGGTAACTATGGGATGATTTTCATGGCTCTAATTTCTATATACACTATGGTAGAACAAATATGTATAGATATCTAAAGGAACATTTTTGTTGGGACAACATGAAGAGGGATATTGTTTATTATGTTTCAAGATGTTTGGTTTTCTAATATGTGATGACTGGAAGACAACATGTTGGAGTAGTCATGCAACCCCTTCCTATACCTATGTGGAAATGGGATGATATTACGATGGTCTTCATCATGGGTCTACCAAATACTCCAGGAAGGAATGATGTGATATGGGTCATTATTGATTGTCTTACAAAATCATCACATTTTCTTGCTATAAGAGAAGATTTACCACTTGAATGTTTAGTAAGACTATATATTAATGATGTTATAATACATAATGGTGTAACATTATCAATTATTTCTGTTTTTGATCCCTATTTTACATCACAATTATGTAAAATTCTTCAAAAGTCCCAAGATACTGATCTTTGTTTGATCAATTCCTTCCACCCACAAACTGATGGACAATCAGAATGGACTATTCAAACATTGGAATACAATTTGAGGTCTTATTCACATGACTTTCAAGGCATGTGGGACCAATATTTACCTCTCATAGAATATTCCTATAAAAATATCTTCCATTCATGTATTCAGATGGCACCATATGAAGCATTATATGGAAAGATATGTCATACACCAACTTTCTAGGATGATGTTGGTGAAAGAATGCTCGTAAACCCAATAATTTTTTAGGAAACAAGGGAAAAGGTGAAGATTATCCAAACCCATATCAAAATAGATCAAAGTAGTTAAAATATCTATGTTGATAACCGAAGGAAGGATTTGTAATTTTAATAAGGAGATCATTTTTTCATCAAGGTATCTCCATGGAAGGGTATTATACGCTCTGGTAACAAGGGTAAAGGATGTCCTAGGTACATTGTACCTTTTGTAATTCTAGATTGAATTGGAGTCATAGATTACCATTTGGAAATTCTATCAAGTCTCTCCAAAGTTCACAATGTGTTCCACATATAAATATTAAAGAAATAAATTTCAGACCCAAAACATGTACTCACCTATGAAAAAATAGAACATGAGGCTGATCTGTCTTATTGTGAAGAGTCTATCAAGATTCTGATACCAGAGAACAAGTATTGAGAGATAGGGTGAATCATCTAGTAAAGGCTCTTTGGAGAAAGCATATAATGGAGGAAGGAATGTGGTAACCTAAGAATTTTATGAAGAAGAACCACCCACATCATTTTAGTGTGATTTATACATAAAAGTTTGAGGATGAAATTTCTAAAGGAGGGAATAATGTAACGCCCCAAACATTTTATGGTATGTTCTTCTTAAATACAATCTATTAATTAAATAGACTATATTTGATGAATCACTAAGTCTCTATGAAACAAAACGTTATAGGATAATGTTATAACAAATCCATTGAACTAAAATTTTATACTTCTGTGTTTTGAGTTTCAAAACATTGTCACCTATGGTTGTGATCAGTAAGGTATTTGGAGTCTGAAAGAACCAACTTTTTTTTATGAATAGTAATATAACCTTAAAAATAGTTATATGAATAGTAATATGACCCTTATAAATAGTAAACAATATTGTTAGTTTATTTTCTGAAGGTTATATGGTAATGAGATATCGATTAGGTTTCCACAGTGTTAAAAGAATGGGTTATAGATTTAAACTTGTTATTTTCAAATAAATTATGATTTTACTTAAAAATTAAATTAAAAATATATAGAAATTTATTTTCAAGAAATAGAGTTCATTTTTTAATTCTACACATCAAAAAAAGGTTAGGTTAATGTTTTGGTATTATTCTAAAATACATTAATTTTTTGTGAATAGTAAAAATACATTTTTGAGTTTTTAGTAGTTTAATGATATCATAATGATGTAATAATTAATATAAAAGTATTATCGACTTTTTTACAGTAAAATATGACATAATGTTTCCCAATTGGGTAAAAAATGGAAAATACCATGGGAAAGACCATGGTTTTGCAAAAACCACTAATGATGTGTCACTTTTAATTAATAAAAAACTCCCCCTCATTTACTATAAATATCCACTCACCCATTTATTTTATTTCATTAAAACTAATTATCCTAGAATATATGGTAATTTTACCTCCCTAGGAGTCCTATAATGGTGTCCTCAAACCCCCAAGTTCCCAACCATTATGTTTTGGGTTTTACTCTATAAGGTAAGAGAATCAACCGCCCTTCTCTTTTCTTAAAGCTTTCATTTTATGTTTTATCTTTTTTTTCTATTGGATTATATTGGGATATGTAATTTCATATTCCTCTTTCAATACATATAATTTTATTGTGATGAGAGACCCCCTTTATCTCATCAATCTTTGTGATGAATTTTTACGTGACGACATTAGGTTGCCTTATTTTCATTGAGGGATTTCTCAAATTTTCTTTTATTTTGAGTTGCTTTATTTTATTTTTCTTTCCCATATACCCTCCTAAAAATGATATGATAATTAAAGTAAAATATATGAAAAATAATTTTATTATTATAATGGAATATTTCATCATCATCTCTTCATACCCCTCCTCTTATACAGAAAATGAGAACACCATCCGAGATGTTTTAATTTATCACATTCAATGACCACAGGTTCCAAATTTCTATTAATATCATCAAGAATGGTCGTGAAACATTTTTATTTGTTGCACCAGATGATAATATATGTATTATATCTTATTAAAAGTTCTTTAATCCTTACAAACTCATAATATAAAATAATAATACAAAACAAGTTCATTATGAACAAAACCGCCAAGTTAATCCAAACGTTTGAAATTAACTTTTAACCAATTAATCATCATCATGGTATATAACCAAAAATAATTATAATATAATTTATATATCTTTAATGTAATTAATAATATATATTAACTATTTTTTATGTTTAAACACAATCAAATAGACTTCCATTCATGAATACAAGTAAACCGATCATGAAAACAACGGAAGAAGTGCTTCAAAAACAATAAAATGTAACCTCTTAAACCCATAAAAAGATCAATTTATGAACCGAATAAAGTTATACTAAAAAAATTAAATTTATATGAGGTTCTTGAATTATTAATTAATGAAGATAAATTAGATTATTCATATCAATGAAACAATCAAAGAACACACTCGAGCATAAGGTAGGGGTTTCTCATATCACTTTCATTTCAATGAGATTCACATTGTTCACCACTTATTTTCTTATATGTGATGTATTTGTACTTAAATTTATCATAAAATATCATGATTCTGTTTATATTATTGGTATTAAATTATTCATTTTATGGTTATTATGTTTTGGTCATATGATTTAATTGATTAAAATATGGTAAGGGACATTGTCTCAATTTCCATTTCATTGAGACTTTCTTATTATTGTGCAACTAATATTTATTATGTAGTGTATCTACTACCAATTTTAGATAATTTTTCTTTTTAAATTATAAATATGTTATATATCCATATTCGCATTTCATGGATATGATCATTTTTTATTCCATATACCCTTTTACATACAGTGTTTATTTGGAATTTTGTTTTAACTATGGAAATAATGATTAATCTGTATTCTCTACTCTATACGGATATTGAGAAGGCATATTGTAATTTTATTAAATATATTTATTAAAAATAATTTGGAGATGTAGTGATGGTCGGGGCCCACTATATCCCCTCAATGTATCAATAGGTATCATGATACAAATTAGTTGGCGACAAACCCTTCGAGATTGTTTACAAAAACCAAAAGGGTTTCTACCCACAAACTTAAACTGTTTCGATGGTGTAGTGGTATCATGTTATAGATTTGTGACATCCAATTAATAATCATATCTCTTTATTGATTTTTAGTTATTAAACTCAATTAATTTTTCACTATGACAAAATCTAAAGATCAGTTTCATACTCAGTTTATTAATGGAGTCTGTTCTCCATTTATTAACCACGACATATTTATTATGTCAAATTTTTTATTCATGATTCCACTATTTGTAACCCTTAAAAATCATTTGAGCTCCCCAGTTTAATATTTTTTACCTTCAACATGTTATGAAGAGGAGACTATTTATTGAGTTCTCATGGTTGCATTTTTTTAGTTTTTGTAATGTATTGTATTTTGTTACCTTTTTCCAGTGTAATTTGAGTTAATTATATGTATCTAATTTTTTCAAGACTACTAAACTTATCCTTCCTTAAGGATTTTATTTCCTTTTAACCATGAAAATGTAACAAGTAATGCACCATCTCTAGTCTACAGGGGTTTAGGTGTTATATTTATCATTTTTCATAAATCAATGCTTCTTGGGTGATTACATTTACTTGGTATAAAACTAAGGGTTTCACTATATTTATCCAATCAAAATTCCAATATTAATTAATACATTATATAATTACAACAATAGTGACCCTAATTTTCATACATGACTATTAAATAAATTTAAACATAAAAAATATAAAAACATTATTAAACCATGATCCAATTGTTTAGTTTCTTGATATAATTAGGACAATACACAACTTATATATAATAAGACAAAAAAAATATTTTCATTAATTCTTCTCAATATTATTTGTAGACCTAGTTTACTACATAGTATAAGTAGTCATCTAAAGATATACATCAATGAAAGGGGAGATCTAATAACTCATTAAGAAGATAGATAAGAACACGAAACAATATAGAATGGGTGAGTAATAATCATAATCATATTAACATAATAATGGAATTATCATCATATTCATGAGAGGAAGCATTATATAAAGTCATAGAATATGGAAATTTAAAAAAACGAGACATAATGTCATAGTGTTCCACTACCACACATAGTTGTGAAAAATATAGTAACAATTCCACACATAACATATGTGAATAATAATAAAATCATTAATGTGAACAAATATAGAATCATGTTTAGTAATATCACACCTTATCTCATTAGATACATCCCATTACACAATTCATTGGAGTTCTATATAATTTTTGGTGCACCCTTTACATCATAACATTTACATAATCATAGATTTGAATTATAACATATATTAATATTAAACATAAAATAACCCAGAGAAAATAAATGGGTTTTATGATAATTTTATATACCATAAATTTAGGACTAAAAAATGGGGTTCCACAAAATCGAATGACATACTTGGTATAAGAATCATCAATATTGAGTAAAGAAGAAATAATCTCAACAATAGTAAAAGATGTTTTTTTAAGAAGAGTACTTTTTAAAAAATTATTGATTTTTTAAATAGATGAGATTGGAAGAATTTATATCCTCATAAGTATTAGGGAATTTTTTCTGATTAACATGTTATAAAAATTCATACCCTTGAAGAGAGAGTAACCCAATTAAAGGATTTGGGTTCAAGAATCTTATTACCTTATGTCTGAAAGCATTCTTCACTTTAATATCCTTGATAATTAAAATTTATTTATTAAATAATAAATCCATAATCAATTTTACATGTATTTTATTCATTATTATTTTATTAATTATTTTATAGACATTATTATGAGTTATTGAGTTCAATTTCATCATTCAAGTGTGTTTATTTTCTTGGTTTTTCGGATCGATTCACTTGTATATTTGTATAGAAGATTGTTTAAAATGAGAATAATTTTCCATAATTAAAATTTTCTATTATTAGTGAACATAAATAATCATAAATGGTATTGTGTATAATTTTTTTACAGATATGACGAGGATTCACTAGACAGATCGTTAATGATAACCATTTAGATTTATTTTTCTATTTTTCAATCATGAAAAACTAGTTCGGTGTCATTGTTTTATAATGTGTATATATTTTACTTACAGAACATAAATATGATTAAATCGTATATTTTGAAATCTATTTAAACCATCATAATGGTTTTATTACCATCTTTGAAGGTTTTAAAGGAAAATAAAAACTTTTCATCCTCAAAGGTGATAAATTAACACATCACAAATGATATTTTAATTTTTTTGAATAAAAGAGATTAGAGAAAAGTTTTGATGATAGATAATTTAAATAAAATAATAAAATTACAGTATATATAAGATATTGGATTTATCATTCCACTTGGATAAAGGGAGGTCAAGAGTGAATAAGAAAAGAAAATAAATCCGAAAATTTTAAGAGAAAGGAAGAGGATTTTACATCTGGAATTTTTCAACATGAGAACCTCCTTACAAAAATTGGAGTTTTTCTTTTGTTGAGAAAACATTCTCCCAGATGTATGGGAGAGTCTGGTAAAGAGTATTGTTATAATTTATACAAGCCTCAGGGCTTTGGATATGTGAGGGGAAGAGGTGGTGAGGGGCGGTATTTATATGGGTGGAGATGGGTGTTTTTTTATTATTTTATTCAGTATTTTATTATTTTTTATCAATTTTATAAATAGTATAAACCTTATCACTAAATATATTAATTAAATAATTATATTTCAAGATTATGGAGCTTAAATCTTTAATGAATCAAAAAATAGTGAATTTAAATTATAATTTTTTATACAATAAAGTATTGTATTTCACTGATCACCAAAAATTAAAATATTTTGAAAAAATCCAAAAAATTCTCCCTAGACATTTTGTTATGTGTATAATTCAAAAATGAACTCCATTTTAAGAAAACAACATTATGAATATAAGAAATCTAATTTTCAAATAAAATCAGCATTAACTCAAAAAATACCGATTTTAAAGTTATAACTGATTTTGTGACACTTTGAAATATTAATTGAAATCTCATAAAATAATCCTACAATCCTAAAAAACAAAATATTACTTTTTGAATTTATTTTATTATAATATATAATATTTTATATATTTATTTTAATTATAAATTTTAAATAAATATTTATGTTTTTGAAAAATACAAACACTAAATTTATAATTATTTAAAAAATTATTTACTTATTGTATGATATAAATATATCATATTATCATTTATAAATGTGGATAAATGTTATTTATACTCCTCCTCCAATGGCCCAAAGGCCTTTATTTTTTATTGATTTTTGATAATCCATCGTTCAAGGGGTGAGGTGGAACCCTAACAAGGCATGTATGTGTAGGTATTACATGGCCCGTAGGCCTTAAAGGAATTCATTTTCCCGTAGGCTTCAAAAATTACATACAACCCAGACTAACTACTTGGAAATGCTCTTCCCTGGTATCTTCATCGTGAAATTAGCTCTCCTTCTTCATATGGTTGTTTGGATAGGCATTCACGTACATGCACAGGCTTGTCCCGATGGCAGGTACCATACCCTCTCATCCTTTTAATCTGTTTAGCTTCTACTATGGTGAAAGCTCCTTGCTCATCCTCCTTGTAGAGCTTGTTCCTCGTAGGTTGACTAGTTTGCATATGCACTTAAGGTGTCCTGAAGGCCTTGCGGTGGCTCGAAGTCCTTACTGACCTGAAGTCCTGGGTGGCCCGAAGGCCTTAAAGGACTCGGGGACCAAATCAGTGGCCCGAAGGCCCAAATGGGGGCATATTCTTGTCTGCTACAGTGCCAAACAGTACTACTATAGTACCAACTACAGTGCCTGCTACAGTGCTACACAATTCCCGCTACGGTGCTTCCTACATCACTGCTACAGTACTGCTATAGTACCCAAAAATAATGTCTCCACTTGGATTTTATCTCGGGTCTTTCGGATACACTTACAAAGTCCTTACCAACCGAGCTAAGGCTCATGTTCTTATTTATACATTCATATGTGAGGTTGATATTCTATAGGCTAGATTATTACTCATAATGGTCACATTACTTTTCCAAATTTCATGCTACTTTCCAAACAATATAGTTTCCTTAATTTCTAGAAATACCTATATTCTCATCAATTATTCATTTAAAAAGATTGTATTTTTTCCAAATGTTATTTTATGTAGTTTATAACATATGGAATGATTATAAGAATGGTATTTCTATTGATAAGAGTTTGTTTCATTACAGATAATGCCCGACACATGAGCCTCAACCCAGTTGGTGAGGACTCCTTAAGTGCATCCAAGAGACCCGAGATCAAATCCAGGCAGAGGCAAATTTCCGGTACTGTAGCAGGAACTGTGCATAACTGTTGCAGATACTCTACCGGGTACTGTAGCAGGTACTGTTTGGCACTGTAGTAGCCAATAATATTCCCCTGTTTGAGCCACCAGGCCACTGATTTGGTCCCCAATTCCTTTAAGTCATTTGGACCACCCAGGCCTTCGGGTTAGTAAGGCCTTCGGGCCACCTCAAGGCCTTCAGGCCACCTTAAGGCCTTCGGGCCACCCTAAGTACAAGTGCAAACCAGACAACCTACAAAGGAATAAACTTCATAATGAGGAGGAGCAAGGATCATTCATCATAGTAGAAGCTAAACGGATTGCAAGAATGAAAGGGTATGACACCTGGCATCAGGATAAGCCTGTGCATGCACAGGAAATCCTAGCTGAACATCCCTGCGAAGGTGGAGAGCTGATTTCACCATGAATATGCTATGGAGGAGTAGTTCCAAGTAGTTATTCTTTGTTGTATGTAGTTTTTGAAGCCTACGGCCAATGAATTCCTCTAAGTCCTATGATCCATGTAATACTTACTCCTACAGTCCATGTAATAGTTCCACCTCACCCCTTAAAAGGTGGATTACCAAAATCAATAAAAATGAAGGAATTCGGGCAATTGGATGGAGATAATGCCTGAATTATCCACACATAGTATACTAAACTACAATTGTTACATCATGATGTAATTTATTTACCTTCATCTAACTCTTCATTTTTCATCAGCAATTTCTTTTAGTATTCCATTTTTTTACACATATAAACCAATTTTTAATTCCCTTGATACATTTACTTATGTGATTCTTTCCACATTATTGATATTTAAGAGGAATAATCATCTTTCCTCGACTGTCTTCACCAAAATAATGTCCATGAAACTCCATTTTTCTATTATTTTATGTGTCAGGAAACTCAAATATTTTGATGTTGTTAATTAAATATCATTATATTTGGTTAGGAATATTCATGATGTTTCACATTCAATATTCCATTTCACTTTGTTTCTCAAGAGTAAAATCATTTCATTATCCGTCACATTAAATATTACCATGAATCCTCATGGGTCTATCCATTGACTATGATGAAAAATCATAGTTTAATAAATATTAATCTTAGTCAACAATTTGGAAATAATGAAAAACCTGTAACATAATGTCTAAATAATGATGCTTTATTTTCGGTCTAACACGCATTTTGATTAACCTAGGTTATCCATGGTCATCATTTATTCAAATACATCATAATGGTTGATAAATAAAATGTGAATAAACCATATATTATTCCCTAAGGGTATCTATATAATTGTGAAATATTAATTCCACTCATCATGAACCAGTGATGACTGAGTTACTAACCAATATGGCCCTTTAATTTTTTTTACCCCTTAGTGCATATGTGAGACTTTCAAATCCACCTACAAGTATCAAAAAAGTGATATATTTTATAGGAAAACTAAAAAATATTTACATTACAAAATATTTAGGTTGTTTTATATCAACTTATCCCTATGGTTATTACAAAAACTTCTAATCCTAAAAACAAAAAATATTTAAACACTACTTAGATAAAAACTATGGTAACCTAATAATTTCATACATATAAAATAAATTATTTTAGATTAATATTAATTAAATATCATAGAAATTCTTACCCCAGAACTATGAATGTATAATATATATATATATATACTATATATATGATAATATTATTTCTGGAAATATCTTCATCATATCAAAAAAAACATTGTACTCAAATATAACACTTCGTAAACATGCCCATGGGAAAAATATTCAACATAACCTATGGAAATGAAAAATGTGAATATGAGATCTTATATAATTAGTAGTGGTAAAATGAAGGGATATTAATAAATGATCAAAATTAATCTTGAGAAAGAAACAGGAGTATGAGAAATTGATCAGAACTTAGGATAATCATAAACACTATGTTAAAAATAATTAATGTTAAATAATGGAATAAATCTTTTTCATAAAAAAAACATAATTCATGAGTGTGTGAAATCTTCAATAATCAGTCAGTATCGATGATATATATGTTTTTGCATGTGAATAGGAACAAAAACCCATTTCTTTGGTTAATCCTCATTTCCATGAAAATCATAGTAGATTAGGTGCACTTCCCATTCCTTAAATTCAACAGTTTGGTTCAATCCCAGGTATTTATAATTTCCAAATGTCCTTTACCAATCTAAGTTCACTACTCATTCCATTCCTTATTATCTCATGAGATATCCATATTTACCAAATTAATTCAAGGGATATATAGTTCTAGTCCCACATACTACATAATAAAACTCATATATTTTTGCACCACAAGATCACAAAACATTCCTCATATCATCATGTCATAACCCGTGGAAAGTAAACAGGATTTATAATCATTTATTTATTTCATCTTATTATATCATACATAAAACAATGGAATTCAGATATGTGTCATCATAACATGATTAACCCATGGGAAGAAAAAAAGGTTCCTAAAATCATTCGTTAATGATAATCAGTATAATTAATACATGGAAATAATTTGAATGGTATTATAAGATCAGATATCTAGTAATGTATAATAATCCTTAAATGATTTTTGTATATATTAATAGACATTTAAAATAACATTCATTCCATTATTTAAAAACATGAGAGAAATAACATTTTCATTTTATTACATTTTATCTCAACATTATCAAATTATTGATGAAAATATTTTATTTAAAAATAAAATTGGATTATTTTAGAAGAAGAATCAAACTAGATAATGTTATTTATGGTAGATAATCCATTATTATTATATAAAATAAAACATAAAATTATTTTCATACTATTCTAAAAATTAACAAATGACTTGTTCATAAAAAATTTACATAAAAATATTAATTTTAATGCATTGAAAAAAATTATAAGGTAATTGAAATTTATTTCAAAAAAATATCAAATATAAATTTAATCTTCAATAAAACAATAATGAAGAGCACTTAAATGGAATAAAAATTTTATCACATAAAAAATAAATAAGCTCATCTATTCATTAAAATTATTTTCGTGACTATTTCATGTAATAGAGAGAATAAGATGGTACTGACAAATAAAAATATACATATAACCATCATTAAAGAAACTATGTTGTATTAAATGGATAATATCCATATATTTATCCTCAATGGTAATTTAGCATAAGCAATCCTGGAAAGAAATGAGATTGTAACAAAAACCCTTACCTCAAGCCCCATATTTCTCTACACACATTAAAATATCATATATAAGTACTATAAGATTATTATAAATATATATAATAATATTATTCATTTATAAACTAATATATGTAATTATTTTATAATTTCAAATTATCTTTTTATTAATAATTTCTTCATAAAAATGAACA
The DNA here is from genome assembly GCA_963277665.1 of Viscum album. Lineage (NCBI taxonomy): Eukaryota > Viridiplantae > Streptophyta > Magnoliopsida > Santalales > Viscaceae > Viscum > Viscum album. The sequence goes on from OY728130.1 coordinate 414,394,925, forward strand.
TTTGGATGAAATATAGAATATTTTCAATGCATGCTTTAGTTCTACTATTATGGTAATTGCACATTGTTAACAATTTTGTAAACAAAATCAAATTAAACATAAAAAATAAGTATACTATTTTATTTATCATTTAACATTTCTTGATTTTTCTTATAATTCAGTGATGAAAATAAATTACAAAACTTCATGGAGATGTTAGTTTGTACGTACACATGAGTGATACATCCAATTTTTGATGGATAAAATGATCTAATGTTATATAATAATTCACCATTATAGGATAATTATTATATCATAACTATCATATATATTTATTTAATCATTCCAAATTACTATCCATGTACATTGAAAATTGGAAAATCATATCGCTTCGTGAAGTTGGTAGTACACATGTACGCTTGAGTGACACTAACAATTTCAAATATACGGGATTATAAGATATTAGATTGGATATTCAATTTATATAATAACAATTATTTTATAAATATTATATTATTTCATTAAATATTTCATAATATCCAACCATGAATGGTTTTTAGGAAAAAAGAAATTCATTGCTTTAAGGTGGTGTTATAGTATACACATGCACACAAACAATGATTTTATTTTCCATTTGATGGGGAAGGAGCTGAATAAAGGTTGAGAAAAAATTATCCATATTAGTAAAAGGTTGATAAATATGTTATTATATAATAATTTTTATAATTTAATTTAAGGAGATATATGAAGAAGTAAAATGAAAACTCTTAGTTAATAGCTATACAACTTCTTTGGACAACCTACTTTTCTATAAATCGTATGGAATTTAAGGATGGTATGATGACCATTCTATAACCTATATATAATTGTGAGGAAGATTAATAGGGGACTTGGGTAGGTATTAGATGATATAAAAGGCTAAATAAGGGGGGAGAATAGAGGATCGATGATGTCCTTTTATAAGGGAGGTAGAGGACAAAATTGTAATTTTTCAATTGATTAAAAATATATTCATGCCTAACTACAAACATGTGGCCCAAAACTAAAATATTTTATATGGTATAATGTTATTAGATAAAAATATATAGATATAATATTAATCTTAAAATATTTTAGGTGATTTTATCCCTTATATTTTTATTTTAATGCCCCACCACTATTAAACCAATTTAATCATTATCATAATTTTTTAATTTTTAGCTTGGTTAGTTTTAATTGTAACTAAAAATGAAATTAGACACATTAAAACAAATTACATGGAGATTTAAATTATTTAATCGATTTTATCAAATTTAATTATTATAATTATTTCATTTAAATTTCAAAATAGACATTCAAAACATGATGAAAAACTGTTTTTAGAAAAATGTGTTTTTTTAAATAAACATAAATCAAATGGAGTATAATGATTATTCATATATAATTAATAAAATTATTTAAAAATTAATGATATATATTTTACTTAATTATAAAATTCAAAACATTATGATGTTTTTAAATTATATAATATAATGAAATAAATTATAGTTTTACAAGAATCGATATTTTTCAATGTTTACATAAAAATATATCATTTTTTTAAAATAAAGTAAAAATTTACTGGGCATTAAAATAAACATAATTCTTTCAAAAATTATATTTATTTCCTAAAATAAAATTTCCAAAAATGGTATAAAATAATTATAATCTGTTTACCTAAAATACATCAAAAACAAATTATGAAGAAAATGATTTTTTGAAGCATAAAATAAGTTTACTGAACATTGAGATCATATTTTTTATAAATGAACCATTATATTTAAATTCCATAAAGTGATTAATCCTAATCATACCCACTATTCCAATTGATATGTTATAATTTTATACTATATCATGTATTATTTAGAATCATATTTTCATGTAAATCATGTTATTCAATACCTAATGTTTATTTTAAATGGTAATATATATTTAAAATATCAAGGAGTCATAATTATGAAAAACTAGGTTTTTTATATGAAATATATGATATTATTGGGTTTTATTATCAGTCATGCAAGGAGGATCCAAACTTCAATGGTTAGAAGATCCTTCGTATTATATTGGATCACCAACTAGGTGTGATAATGGACTAATCTATGAACATTAACCATACTAAGTATTTACAAAACCAAGTGACCATGTATAATTATAGGATCTTATCATTAGATGTACTAATCTCTGGAGATAAGAGAATACTATATGTTTCAAAAAAATTATCCTATAGAGCATCTATGTATTCTCCTTGTTTGATTATTTTCTTATAGTATTGATTTTGAGATGACTAGTTGCTTCATATTTCAAGTTTTAATTAATTTTTTCCTATTTAGAATGTTTATTCACACCCCTACATTTTCCTGGTTCTTACACAACATGTGTCTATGTAGATATTATTATATATGGAAATCGTCAGGGAGATCCTAGAGTAGTCTGAGTTGATCTGAATCACATAATGTATGATCCATGGTGATACATAATAGTGGTTGTCATTGTGATAGACCTTTTAGGGAGTCTATATAATATAATTAAAAAAATTTATTATCTTAAATGTACATTATATTCAGTTTTGGGGTTTTTTAGTACAAACATTTTTCATAGTGCTGTATTTAATGTGTTTTGGTTTCCTTTCTACATTTTTTAGGAGTAATTATTTTTTATATATTTTTTCTATAGATTTGTTGATATAAATTTCTATTATTCATTTATTCTGATTTTAAAAGGTAGTTATATATATATATATATATATATATTATTGAACATATATTGAATATATTTATAGGATAAAGCCTCATATAAATGATCCTTCTTCAGTGGTGCAAGTCTCTAGCCCCAGAACTTTTAGAGGGGAGCTTAGGGGTTCACACTAGAGAGTTGAGTAACCTATAATAGGTCCCAATGTGATAGGTCATCATAGAATGGTTTTAGAGTAGTTTGACACCTATGTATAGAGTCGTGATTTATTAGTCTTGTAATTTTTGGTTTATCAATTATAACAATGTTATTTAGTGGTTTTTTACTAAAATATGAGGTTCCCACAATTTTGTGTTGGTTTATGTATCCTTTCACGAGGGCCATGATAATATTTTATATATCTTAAAACAATAAGACATTAGTTTCGGGGTATATTCAAGGATGGAAATGCGTCATATAGTGGTCAAATTTCGATATTCTAGTCCTGACTATATGATATCACCTATATAATATTTACCTATTGTGGGTTCCTCATATCTAATGATTGATATCACCTGTATATATATATATATATATCTTGTATTAAGGAAGGGTTATTAGAATCGATCCTAGTGCTTGATTGATCTCATTAATTATTATTGGAGTGATAAGTTATTGATTTATATATTTATTTTAGAGATATCATTTCCTATAAGTTATTGTTTTTTATACATTCTTATAAAGTGTAAAATTGTTTAAAAAATCAGAAAAGTGTATCTATTGGAAGTATACACTATTGGAGATCAATTTAGAGAGACTTCAATGACTCTGAGATGATCCTAATAGTTATTTAGAGGAGTTAAATTACGAATATTATTAACTTGTTCTATTTTATTTAGAAAATATTTAACATTATATGAGTTAATTATTGTGTTACCTTATGAAAAAATGAGATGGAAGTGGATTAAGTTTCTCATAAACTCAATATGGTACTTCTCTACCATAGTTGAATTTTGATCCCTTATTCAGGATACAGTTTTATATTGTGAAGTATTTTTTATATGTGTTTAGAAGATTTTATACCCTTTAGAGGAAAAAACATATATATGTAATCATTGAAGAACACTATAAACATGGTATACTTTATACACATGGTTCAATATGAACTTGTTTGATCTCAATAGTTGAACTTAATATTTCAGGAAATTATTTAGGTTTGGGATTTTCTATCATGATTTACCTCCTATGATACTATCCTTGAGTGAGAATTGGCAGTATATAATTTTATGATAGTGATCCATAAATACTATAGGAGTAGTATAGAGTATCCTTGAAGATAAATATGTGATCAATTAATCTCTTATTATTTGTGTAGTGACCTACCAAAGAAGCTCTAATAGTTGATGATTAGGTAGTGTCAAATTGGTTAGTGTTGGATGAATCTCCTATACACTCACTCAAATACAACCCTTAGACGATTCTTGTCAAAAAATTAGGTTATTATATATGTTTTTGAAAACTTTGGAGATAAATGGACAATTGGTAACTATTCCATCAATCCATTTATAATTATTTAATTTTTCATATAGTTTTAAGGATTCCCATCAGGTTCAATAATTTTTCAGTAATGTTTTAGAAAAGGGACTAAATGAAACTGGGCTATATATCCATCTTTACTCATTAATGGTTTGAAATAAATAATAGATTTATGTTGGGTTCACCATTTATATTTCCAATGGAAACTACCAATGGTTCTTATATTTTTAATGATTTATTTACCTACTTTTGAAATGAAGAAATTTATTGGTGTTTCTCTACCAATGATTCTTAGGGACTCACAATGGTTGAGATGATGGGAGATTTGGATCATCGAACCCTTCTGGGGGAGAATTATTTCCTGATTTAGGATTCTCCAATTGATGTAATATATTTTAATTTATATTAAATAAATAATGGTATGCAACTGGTCAGTATAAAAAAATGATGGAGTGTTGAATACCTATAAATGGAATTGTAACGACCCAAACTTTCATTAATGGAAATCCCTCTTGATCTAATTAAATGTCTCTTTTTGTAAAATTTTTATATAAAATGTCAACTTCTTTGGTTTTATGTTTTTTGATTTTAAAATACTGTTAGGAATTGTGACTGTTTCTAATATAGTCGTTGAACAGTTATCACACAATTAGTAGGAATATAGGGCTTTAACAAATCCAATTTACTTAGACAAAGAATGTGATGGCGTAATCCAGTAGACGTGCCTGATACAAATCCAATTTGTCAGAGCTCGGAAACGAGGTTTATTCTTTGGGATTTTCTCTTGACCAAGCCTTAGATGGGCTTAAATATGTTAAGCTCGAGTGGGACCTCTTGCGAGAGAAGTGGAAGTTGATAGAGATTACCACCCGAGTAAGGTTATCTGAGCCACCCCAAGAGTCTATCACCATCACACACCTTACTCATCGGACTTATGCAGGTGTTACAAGATATTATGTAAAAATTCATTTTCATGATGTTTATGTACATTGTTTTTGTATATAATAAAGAATATACTTTCATTTTATTATTGTTACCTTGTAAATAGTTTTTAAAGCTCAAATAGTATTTTTAGTTAAAGTTCAACTAAGAAATATCTTTTTATGAATTATTAGATTTTTGAATTTAATAATATTTTAATAAAATATTATTATTTTTATTAAATTAATTTTTAATAAATATAAATGATCGTATAATTTTATGAATGCAATTGTAATTTTTATTAAATTTTTAAAGCCATTTTTGTCAAAACCTCTGAATTTTCGATAAATGTCGGTTTTTATTTTAAAAGTTAAAATTAACATATTTAGAAAATTATTTAGATAAAATTAATATTATTTCTGGAATCAGTATGTCAAAATTATCTAACGGTGAATTTTTCATAATTTTCTGAGACAGTCAAATTTTTGGGTGAAAATTTAATACCTTTGAAATATATAATGTGTTTTATGACATCATAATGACCCAATAGTGATGTAATAAAATACAATAAACTTTTTTTCCTTCCTATATATGTTTTAAAATTAAAATAATGTGATTTTGGGTTTGTTTTATTTATTTTAAAAAGCTTTAGTTTACCCTTCAAGACTTATTAAACATTTTGTCTTTTTAAATTGTTTTCCTTGAGAGTGTGACTCACCTCCACATAAGCAAACTCATTATTTTAAAAAGTTCGGACATTGGCCTTATAAAATATTTTTTTCCACTTCTCTTTTTAAAATACTATGGTAAAGAACCATGGTCTGGTTTATGTTTTGGATTAGTTTAATGTGAGGTTTCCCAAACCTAAATAATAAAGAATTCCCTCACCTTTCCTATAAAAACCCAACCAAGATCCCACTTCCTCCCCACTCAATGCCTTTTTAGTTCGTCAAACCTCTACCCTCTTCTCTCTATAATCCTCCCAAGGTTCCCCAATCTCCCAAGAAGCTTCTCTCAAGCATCTCCCAAGCCTTTGAAAGCACATTTCCAAGTAAGGGGTTTTTCTTCCTTTCATTTTTTTCCAATATTCATTAAATTGTTATGCCCTTTTATATTCAATTATAAATATTGGGGTATGGTTCTTCACTTCCCCCATACTCCCCTTCATATGTTTGAATGATGGGAGACCCCTTTCTCTCTCATTAAATTCCTCCCATGTACCCCTGTTACTATGCTGAAATTCTGAAAGGAATTTCTCTCTCCCCATTTACATTCAAGTAATTATTTTGTATAATGGATCTAAAATCCATTAAATTTGTTGGGACTTGTATATATATTACCCCTTACTCTTCATGTCATGTAAATATTATGAGACACCATTTTCTCTCTCATCAACCATTTTTATGAGTTCTTATGTCACGTCGTTATGCTGCCAAAATTGCATTACACTTTTCCAAGCCAAAGTCATTATGTAGTGAATACCATGCCTATTTCTCTATCAAGGGTATTCACCTTTATGCACATTTACTTATTTTTAAAATTATTTCTTATATGTATTCCACATTTTTTTATCTAGGAATAAATTATTATGTCTAATGATTAAATGTTTTATGATCCATGAGGCACACTTATGCATGAAATGAAATGTTCAAGAAGCGTGCGCCCTTATAGCACTCCAATGCATTGGGTAAAGTATAGTATCATGATAAGTCATGTTCAATGGGTGTTTAATCATGCTAATTCAAGTTCAACGGAGGTTTAATCGTGCTCCATGTTCAATTGAGGGTTTACCCATGCTCCATGTGCAATGAGCCCTGGCTCATGCTAATTCCATGTTAAGTGTTGTTTCTACATTTCCTGGTTATGATTATCATGATTTATCATGAATTTATGTTTATTATACTCTTGTGCTCTATTGATATGCCTATTGTCAAACATGTATTTTATTATTCATGTTATTCTATGATTATTCTTGTACTGGGCTTTATAGCTCACCCTTTTCTTATGCATCTCCTCATGTTATCCCATGCAATGCTAAGTACGAGGGAATGTAGTGGTCATGTAAAGGAAGTTTTCAATAAAGATGTTTTTTTAATGGTTTAAGTTGGTATGTAATGATCCTAAGACCCAAATACACTATACCTATCAATATTCTATGATGTATCAAATGAATTTTATGTAATAAATTATGTTTAATTGTGTAATAAAAGACCAGGGTTGTCATAGTTTGTATCAGAGGATAGGTTTAGTTATTTTTGGGATTAGGATTAGAACACCCTAGTAAATCCATAGATACAAGACTAATTATAATAAAATCATCCCTATGTTGTGGTCGGTATTGAGTAAGTGGTTTATCAAGAAAACACACCCATGTCTGGATATGAGCAGGTAGAGATAGCTCTGGCACAGATGTATCTAAGGGGTAAAACCCGAAAACACCTCTTTGAGCTAGACTCAAATGGGAACCGGTGCACAACAACCAGTCTTACTGCACTCTTGGTTATGACACTCCCGGGGGGTATTATTTGGAAAAGTCATAAGCTTATTATGAAACCTTATTAAGGGAATTAAAAAAATGCCCCTACAAATATTTGTTAGAAAGTAGATCATGGATAGCATAGATTGAAGCATATGGGTTCATATGTTAAGGAAATAAAAGTTATTTATAAGTCATTAGTTTTGTCCTTGTATTACCCTTTATGTGTTACCCCTAACATTCCTTTTATTCCAGGCAATGGCTGGTAATTGGAGGGCTCGGGCTAACAACTGATGTGAAGATCAATGTGTTGACTGTACTAATGAGATTCCCAATCCAATGGGAGCGAGAATCACGAACTTTGTCATTATTCTATCTTAGATAACTCAATATTTGAATAGAACATTGGTCAAGAGAAATGTTCAACCCCCCCCCCCCCCAACGAAGAACAATTCGCTATCGAGAGCTTCATAAGACAAAGGCCTCATACTTTTAATGGATCATCTGATCCCTCAATCGCTAAACAATTGATCAACTCCATTGAAAATATATTCTCCATCCTTCAATGTTCTGAACAAGAGAAGGTTCTCTTGGATACTTAACTTATGGAGGGTGAATTTGATCAGTGGTGGACGTTGATAAAAAATACGAAGCCTGAGGAGGAGATTGAGGCGTTGGAATGGAAGGATTTCCTAAAGAAGTTTTTCGATAAATATTTTCCATGCGCCCACCGGTTTAAGATGAAAATGGGACTTCCTTGACCTCAATCAAAAAGAAGACAAATCTGTTGGAGCTTATGAGGAAAAATTCACAAGGCTTTCACGATACGCTTCTGGCTTTGTCGTTACCTTAAAATGCAAGGTTGACCACTTCTTTGGTGGGCTGAAACCTAGCCGGCGGAAAGTGTTGGAAATCCGTGACTTCGACAGCTATGAGGAAATTTTCTAATGTTCCCTCAAGGTTGAAATGGAGATCAGAGAATCTCAGGGGTATCATGGGGATAACAAGCATAAGGTGGACTTCAAATTTGGTGGTCTGATGGATAAATCCAACAGTGATAAGAAGATCCAGCACCCCACTTGCCAAAGGTACAGAAAGAAGAACCCTAGAAATTTCCTGAAGGGGATGAGGAAATGATTTCATTGTGGAAGAGAAGGGAACCTGGATTTTAACTGTCGGTAATAAAGACACGTAGCTATGACAGAGGAGAGTAATTCTCCCTTTGAACCTCAATGCAAGGTTCATTTCTACTACTGAAATGAACCAGGGAATCTTGAAAATCAGTGCCATGTGTCATGTGTTTTTGGAGGCAACTAACAACCTCCAAGGCAGCAAGGGTGAGATTTTTCCATCACTACTACCAAAGTGAACCCTGAAAATAAAGTTGTGAATGGTATTATAGTTATTAATTCAAGAATAGAGAACATACTATTTGTTTTAGGTTCTACGCATTATTTTATATCTCAAATGTTTAGTAGAACAATCCCAGCACCACCACAAATCATAGAAGTGAAGATGTCAGTGAGTACGAAAAATGGGGAAATAATTGCATCCCATGGATATAACTCCTCCCCTATCATAATATGTGGATTAAACTTCCTGGAAAACCTTATCATACTCCCTCTGGTGGAATTTTATGCAATTCATGGCATGGATTGGCTTTCCTTATATAGAGCCAACATAAATTGTCGTGAGAGGGAAGTCACTCTCCATGTGGATAATCGACCCCCAATTCTTTACAAGTGAAAGGAAGAAGATGAATCTTCTTTAGCTCCATCATCTCAAGCATGGATATTAATGCCTTATAAGCATGTGTATTTGGCTCAGATGATTGAGTCTAAGGAGGCAACCATCCTGGAATACATGCCTATTATGAGCGAATTCTCTGAAGTGTTTCTCGAGGAATTTTCTAGTCTTCCTCCTAGAAGAGATGTTGAATTATCAATTGATCTTATACATTGGGAATTTCCAATATCCAAGACTCTATATAGAATGGCTATTGTGGAGCTTGAGGAACTGAAAAAAACAACTACAGGAGAATCTAGATAGAGGTTTTATATTCCCAAGTGCTTCACCATGGGGTGCACTAGTCCTCTTCGTCAAGAAGAAGGATGGGTCAATGCGCCTTTGCATCGATTATTGTGTGCTCAACAAAATCACGATAAATAACAAGTATCCTCTCTCATGAATTGATGAATTGTTTGACCAGATGCGTGGAGCACAATACTTCTCCAATGTGGATTTGCGGTCGGGATATTATCAAGTAAGGGTGAAGAAGGAAGATATCCCCAAGACTGCTTTTCATACAAGATACGGGCACTATGAATTCATAGTAATGCCTTTTGGACTCTCTAATGCTCCATAAATCGTCATGGACTTGATGAATATAATTTTTAGAGATTACCTCAACAAAATTTGTGGTAGTCTTTATAGATGATATTCTGATATAATCCAAAACCAAGGAGGATCATGAGGAGCATCTAAGAACTGTACTAGAGACCTTGGAGAAGGAGAATATCTATGAAAAGTTTAGCAAGTGTGAGTTCTGGTTGAAGGAGTTCTCATTCTTAGGCCATATCATCACTACCAATGGGATATTTGTGGATCCCTCCAAAAAAGATGCAATTGAGGGATGGATGAGGCCAACATTGGTAACGGATATCCAAGGCTTATTGGGGTTAGCTGGATATTATCGATGACATGTGAGAAATTTCTCACGATTATCCAAACCTCTTACCAAGCTAACTCGGAAGGGAGTAAATCTTTCTTGGAGTGATGAATGTGAAGAAAGCTTTAAGAATTTGAAAAGGAGGATTATCACTACACCCATTCTCAATTTACCAATAAGTGGAGAACATTTTTTGGTATTCAGTGATGCTTTGAAGATGGGCCCGAGATGTGTGTTAATGAAAATGACAAAGTCATTGTCTATACTTCAAGGCAATTGAAAGTTCATGAACAGAACTATCTAACACATTACCTTGAGTTGGCTACAGTGATCTTCACTTTGAAAATTTGGCGGCATTATCTCTTTGGGTAGAAGTTTGAAATATATACGGACCACAAAATCCTTAAGTATATATTCACACAGAAAGGTTTGAACATGCACTAATGAAGATGGTTAGAGCCGATCAAAGACTATAACTTCTGAATCTATTACCATCCTGGGAAATAGAACAAGGCAGTGGATTCCCTAAGTAGAATTGACCCAGTGATTCTATCATTTATAAGAATTGAAAAGGATCCAATCTTCTTATATTTTATGAAGATAGACATGGGAATCATAAAGAAGGTAACATCATCAATCCATTCACAAATTATTTCTCAACCGTCACTTTTGGAAGGGTTAAAGAATGATCAAAAGGATGATGTGGGAATTTAAGAAAAAGTGAAAGCTATCGGAAAAGGGAAATCCTTAGAGTTTAATTTTAATGAAGATGGAATTGTGAGATATGGGAAAAGACTATGTGTTCCATCATGTCCAGAGCTGAAGAAGGAACTTTTGGATGATCTAGATAGTTAAAATTTCTCTATTCACCCAGGAAACACAAAGATGTATCATGATCTTTGAGAGCATTATTGGTGGGATAATATGAAGAAGGAGATCACTGAATATAAATCAATTTGCCTGGTGTGTCAGCATGTGAAGGCATAGAGGCAGAAGTCTAAGTGGATGATGCAACCAATGCCCATACCGGAATGGAAATGGGAGAACATCACCATGGACTTTGTCACCAGACTTCCAAATACATCCAAAGGAAAAAATGAAATCTGGGTTGTTGTGGATCATCTTACAAAGGCTATACACTTCATCAATTTTTGGGATGATTTCTCATTGGATCAACTACCACGGATATATATCAGTGAAGTGGTAAGATTGCATGGAGTACCACTATCTATTGTGTCCGATCGATATCCGAGATTCACCTCTATGTTTTGGAAGAGTATTCGAAATGCTCTGAATATAGAACTGAACATCAGTATAGCATGTCATCCCCAAACTGATGGAAAATCCGAGAGGAATATCCAAACACTTGAGGACATGTTGAGAGCATGCTCAATGGAGTTTAAATGGGGATGAGATCAACATCTTCCTCTGGTTGAGTTCTCTTATAATAACAATTTACACTCTATCATCCAAATGGCACCATATGAAGCCCATTATGGGAAAAGGTTCAGAAAACAGGAGTTTTGGGATGAGGTTTGTGAGCATAAGCTGCTTGGACCAAAAATGGTCAAAGAAATGGTGGAAAAGGTGAAACCCATTGTGCAGCATATCAAGGCAGTCCAGAGTCAACAGAAGAGTTATGCAGATAACCATCGATGAGACCTTGAGTTTGAAGTAGGATACATGGTATTTCTAGGCATATCTCCATGGAAGAAGTTCATGAGGACTTGAAATAAAGGGAATTTTAGTCCAAGGTACATCAGCCACTTTGAGATTCCTGATCGTGTCGGGTCTGTGGCCTATCGACTAGCACTTCCACCTAAAATGGCCAAAGTACAAGATTTCTTTCATGTTACCCTCTAAATGAGGTACATATTAGACTCTTCACAAGTACTATCATTAAAGGTAGTACAGTTAGAGTATGATCTTGCTAATGAGGAGCAACCAGTGAAGATCTTAGATCGTAGAGAAAAAGTTCTACGGAATAAAACAACGCCCCTCGTCAAGTTGTTGTGGTGAAACCACAATTGTGAAGAAGTGACGTTGGAATCGGAGGAAATGATGAAGCAGAGTTACCCATATCTATTTTAGTGTTGGAAAAGAAAATTTCAAGGGTGAAATTTTTTAAGGGGGGAAGATTGTAACGACCCAAACGTTCATTAATGGAAATCCCTCCTGATCTAATTAAATATTTTTTTATGTAAAATGTTTATATAAAATGTCAACTTCTATGGTTTTATGTTTTTGTATTTTAAAATACTATTAAGAATTGTGATTGTTGCTAATATATTCATTGAATAGTGATCACATGATTAGTATAAATATAGGGCTTTAACAAATCCAATTTTCTCAAACAAAGTAAGTGATTGCCTCATCCTGTAGATGTTCCCTAAACAAAGCCCATTTGTCAAAGATCATAAAGGAGGTTGCATCTTTTGGCCTCTCTCTTGATCGAGCCTAAGCTGAGCTTAAATATGTTAAGCTCGAGTGGGACCGCCTACGAGAGAAGTGTACGTTTATAGGGATTACCACCCGAGCAATGTTATCTGAGCCACCCCAAGAGACTGTCACCATCGCACACCTTACTCTTAGGTCTTATGCGGGTGTTATAAGGGGTTATGTAACAATACCATAGCATGATGGTTATGTACATTATTTTTCTATATAATAATGAATATAATTTCATTTTATTATTGTTACCTTGTAAATAGTTTTTAAAGAACAAATAGTTTTTTAGTTAAAGTTAAACTAAGAAATATTATTGGATGAATTAATAGATTTTTGAATTAAATAATATTTCAATAAAATATTATTATTATTTTTAAAATAATTTTTATTAAATATAAATGATCTTATAATTTTATGAATGCAATTGTAATTTTTATTAAGGTTTGAAAGCCATTATTGTCAAAACCTCTGAATTTTTTATAAATGTAGGTTTTTATTTTAAAAGTGAATATTAACATATTTAGAAAATTATTTAGATAAAAATAATACTATTTCTGAAATCAAGATGTTGAAATTATCCAATGGGGAATTTTTCAAAATTTCTTGAGACAGTCAAATTTTTGGGAAAACATTTAATACAATTTAAATATATAATGTGTTTTGTGACATCATAATGACCTAATAGTGATGTAATAAAACACTATAAACATTATGTTAGGGCAATATAGGTTTTACCATTAAAATAATGTGATTTTGGGTTTGTTTGATTTATTTTAAAATGATTTAGTGGACCCTTCAAGACTTATTAAACATTTTGTCTTTTAAATTGTTTTCCTTGAGAGTGTGACTCACCTCCACCTAAGCATCCCCATTATTTTAAGAATTTCGGACATTGGCCTTATAAAATATTTTTTTACACTTCCCTTTTCCAAAAACCATGGGCAAAAATCAAGGTCTGGTTTATGTTTAGGATTAGTTTAATGTGAGGTGTCCCAAACCTAAATAATAAAGAATTCCCTCACCTTTCCTATATAAACCATCCCATGCTCCCACTTCCTCCTCACTCAAAGCCTTTGGAGTTCATAAAACCTCTTCCATATTCTATCTATAATACTCCCAATGTGCCCTAATCTCCAAATAAGCTTCTCTTAATCCTCTCTCAATCCTTTGGAAGCACACATCCAAATAAGGGTTTTTTCTTCCATTCTCAATTTTTTCCAATATTCTTTAAATTGTTATTCCATTTTGATTTCAATTATAAATGTTGGGGTATGGTTTAACACCTCCCACATAATTCCCTATTTATGTTCGAATGATGGGAGACCCATTTCTCTCTCATTAAATTCCTCCCATGTACACCCGTTACTATGCAAAAAATTCCAAAGGAATTTCTCTCTCCACATTTACATTCAATAAATTCTTTTGTATCATGAATTTAATTTACTTAAATTTGTTGTGACATGTATTTATATAACCCACTAACTCTCCTTTTCATGTAAATATGACGAGACACCCTTTTATACCTCATCAACCATTTTTATGAGTTCTTATGTCACGTCGTTATGCAGCCGAAATTGTACTACGCCTTTCGAAGCCAAAGTCATTGTGTAGTGAATACCATGCCCATTTGTCTATCAAGGGTATTCACCTTTATTCACATTTACTTATTGTTTAAATAGATTAATGTATGTATTTCACATTCATTTATCATGGAATAAAATATTATGTTGAATGATTTAATGTTTTATGATCCATGTGGCACACTTATGCATGAAATGAAATGTTTAAAAACGGTGTGCCCTTATAGTGCTCCAATTAATTGAATATAGTATAGTATCATGATACATCAAGTGAAATGGGTGTTTACTCATGATAATTCAAGTGAAATGAGGGTTTAATCATGCTCCATGTGTAATGAGGGTTTACTCATGCTCCATGTGCAATGATCCTTGGGTCATTCTAATTCTATGTTAAGTGTTGTTGCCACATTTCCATGTTATGATTATCATGATTTTTCATGACATTATGTTTATTCTTCTCTTGTGCTCAATTTATATTATTATTATCTAACATGTATTGTATTCCTCATGTTATTCCATGATTATTCTTATATTGGGCTTTACAGCTCATCCTTTTCTTATGCATGTCCTCATATTATCCCATGCAATGCTAAGTACGAGGGAATGTAGTGGTCATGTAAAGAATTTTTTCAATAAAGATGTTGTTTTTTCATGTTTTAAGTTGTTATGTAATGATCCTAATCCTAAAAGACACTAGACCTCTCGATCTTCTATGTTGTATCAAATGAAGTTTATGTAATAAATTATGTCTAATTGAGTAATAAAAGACCAGGGTTGTCATAGGAATAGGTAATTATCAAAAGTATAAAATATGTATTTATAGAAGGTAATCCTCTATTTCTATTTATTTCTTAGCAATGATGGACAAATTTTATTTTGAAACCACATGACTGGCCACTCTATTTTATTACTACCAACCAAGGAGGAAAAATTTATTTAAAGATTTCGTATAGATATTGGTCCTTAATAAGGAATCCTATATATATTTTTTGTAACATGAATCCAATTTCTCAAAGTTCATTTATGATAATCTTCATCACAACAGATGTGATGATATATCTTTTGAGAAGGAAAAATGAATGAATAGCTTCCATAGACTGCCTCATTAGATGTATTTCTCTTTTAGTGAAAGAGATATTTAATCATACATACACCTCAAAGGAATCCAATATTATTGACAACCACATAATGATACTGGTACAATATTAAGCAATCTCTAAGACCATGTGAGTCATGCCCATTGATAAGAATAAGAGATAACTAAATAATTACAAAATTTATATATCTTCTAAGGTTGGATTTTTTCTGCTGCCATGTCAACTTACCACGGCTCCACATCCACACTTATTCTTTCTCCATCCCTCCAATCCAGAAAATTGATTCTGCGAACCTGACCCCGATCGGGATTTTCCATACCTATTCACTCTGCCCCCTCATCCATCTCCTTGATTCCCTGCTCCCTCCTCTAGGGTTCCCTCACCCCACCCTGATTCCCCCATCCCTGAATCCGCTCTCCCGCTCCCCTCCCCTCCCCTCCCCTCCCTAACTACCCTCTCCTGTTGTGACTCTACCTTCGGATCCTCAGAATTTTTCTCCTATGACTATGGTTTCTCCTCATCTAACAATTTCACCATGATCTACCTCCCAACTCTATGGTAAGGGCTACTAATTGACACTACGTCTTCGGCTCCTCCACCTACACCTTCTCTACAAATCGGCAACTCCGCCTTCGGATCCTCCGCCTTCGGCTCCTCCAACTATGCCTTATAATCATCCGACAATTTCACCATGAGATTCCTCCTAACTCTACGATCAGGGCTACTAATCGATACTTCATCTTCGGCTCCTCCACCTACGCATTTTCTACAACCATCGACTCCGCCTTCGAATCTATAACAACAAGGTCATCTACATCACCTAGGGTTCCCACCCCCTCAAGAACACAGCGAGTAATGCCAGGTATAAACCACTTTCAAACATATAAAGCTTGATTTTGTGAAATATATTGAAGATAAACAACTTATATTTTTGTCACAATAAGTTTTAATCTGCAATATAAATCTATCTCTGCAAAATTGAGATTCAGGTTGATCCTCCAGCCAGGTCAGTATACATGATATCCTATGCTTCTTTAGGACAACCATTTTTTTATGAAATCATGCCCACTATCCCTTCCAAAGTATTGAAACTGGTAACTCCTCCTTCATTGATGTAGTCTTCTTATAAATGTTGGATTCTTAGATTATTAATATATTACTCTTTTTTTGACCCACTATCTCTATTGAATTCCCATAAATCTACTATTATATCACCAGTACAGTTACCCCATGAACAATGGTGGACTAAGACATTTTATACAGCTACTTTCAATACTAGATCTGACGGATCTCTTTTACACCACATTATATCCTCTAACACTATTATACCTACCTTATTTTGTTCAATACATGACATTCAGTGTTTCTATGTTCCAAAATTAATTTCTCTATAATTTCTGATAGTATTAAACTAATTACTTTGATATTTAATCTATTTGTTGTTTTCTATCACAAGATATTTTACATTCACTTTGTTGTTAGTTGTTAGTAAAATGGTTTCCTAGAACACCTTGAAAATTCATTATAAATAAAAATAACACCATTCTATTAAAGGTAAAAATACATTCATAATATAAAAGGGGATAGAATCCACAAGAATAAACAAAACCATGTTGTAAAGGAATTTTTCCTGGATGATGCAAAGGTGCATAATAGTAGGCTATTTATATTGTTTTTGTATAGGATCTTTTATGTTTGGATCAAATTCCAAGTTCAATCTTCCCTTCCAAAGGAAAACACTTCTGCATGCCTCCATTTTACTCAATATTTATGGATTATAATGAACATTTCTATAAAAAAATTACTAGTAGCAGTTATTTAAGTTATTAAGAAACTTGGGATCTTAGGAGTTATAGGATTATCCGATGTATCATATTGGTGTCATGATTCATTTATTCATGTATTGTAATTTTTCAACATATTGACTGCATTTTGACATTGTTTTATCATAATAACAAACTTTTAATCCCTGGAAATATTGATTCTTCCTCTTCTTAGAGGACACAAAGTGTGTTGCATCAAGCATAAGACACATGCCACTCTCCACTTGATTCTCCTTTTGAACCTGTTTGTTTTCTTTAAAGGTTATTGAACATTAATTATTCATTCATAGAACATATTACTTTCTGTTAATAACTAAATTATTCTTAATTATTATTATTACATTAAGGAAATATTTATTTATGTTTTATCTTTGAGTTATATTCTGATCATTTTTTTTTGGATGTCAGGGGACCGTACCAACCATGTTGCAAGTGGATAGGCATTTGGGGATTACTAAGAGTCATTAAATACGACCTTGTGGCTATAATTTCCCCTTCCCCATATGATTATGTGGTATATAAATCCATAGGTATTTTGTAAAATTCCGCTTCTCAAAAGTTCACATTTCATAGAATCATTTTTTCATAATTTCAGGATCTGTATCAAGATCCTCTATAAACCAGGGATATCAATGTATTGAATTTTAACACTATAGAAATTCCATGTATGGATGAACAAGGTAAGGGTCTATTTGACAAAACATTCTAAAAACTGCTTATAGCACATATTCCTATTTATATTTATAAGGTATGTTTCTTTCCCAAAATATATTTTCTTACTGCTTTAATCATTATCTAGTACAATGAAGTGTGCTCTGTATGATGTGAAGAATGTTTTTAATGATAACCAAATTGAGTTGGTTCAAAGAAATGTTTATTTTTAAATAATTCTGAATGATGTTTTGCAGGTTTCTTACCCCATAATTCATTTTTCACATTCTTCTAGTAACTAAATTATCCATAATAGTTTTTAATACTTTCATCACATCATCTATATCTATATATTTACTAAAGTTAACATATTTCTGCCACGTGTCACTCCCACAACATCTACCTCCACTGAACCATATCCGAATAACCTCCTACCATCACAGTACCCTTCATACCCATCATGATTTAACTCCTCAACTACAATTGTTTCAAACCCTCTGTAGATAACCCTCCGTAGATATCCCTTCTTCATCATCTTTAGACTTCTCCAAAATCGGTATCTCATCTCAAACCAATTTCACCGCATCTCACTACTACATCTTCCACTCTTCTAATATCCACCATGTCTCTCCTTCCCAACATCATATTCACGTCTACGGATCTCCTACCCATCGCGAATTCAAGATTTCAATTCACTGGTTCGAAAAGATACACCGTTTTCCCTTCATCATTGTTTGAAGTCTTCACCAAGAATGTTCTCTGAAATCTACGGCATGCACTAGCTGTCAACACACCGCCTCCACCTCATCGGATATTCTAAAACTACAGTTTCAAAACCTACTACATTCAGTGTCCGAAATATATGGCCTTCACTAACTGAAATAGGTATATTCTCCTAATTCTGTAGAAAGTTTCAACCTTATACATCGTTTTGTTTCCAAATATGTGTGCAACAGCTTCATTTGCGATATACCTTAGTCGATCAGCAACTTCTAAAACCACTATCCTTTGGTTTCCCTATGGTAACTGATCCATTCATCTGAATTTGATATTATCTACCGCAAACTTACCACTGTACTTTTTTTCTTCAGTTCTTCTAAACTAATTTATATTTATCCTTGATGTGTTTTCATCTGAGGTGTTTCATGATTTCATATTTTAACCCAATTTATAAACAGATGGGAGAGATGATAAATAATATGAATACAGTTCAACCAGAGACTGAAGTGTTGTGTAGGGGAGCTACTATGGTAGGCCTTTCATTGACTTCTTGAATTAAATCCCTGAAAACACATCAAGTTATGTGTTCCAAATGTTTTAAACTTTTTTTCAACTAAGATAATTAATTTTTTTGAACTATTAAATATGTTTTTGTAGTGTATAAGTTCAATATTTTTTATGTACATGAAAAATATAGATAATCTGCACTGTATAAGTTCAGATACATGTATGTCTTTTTAGATCATGTATTAACAATTTCAATTCTTGAAAACCATCAAACAATATGCATTGTTTTTACATATTTCTTAAAATATAATCATATTTATACATCATAGTTTCGTGTTTAGTGATTGATAATTAATTAACTGATTCAATAAAATAATTGCACATTGATTATAGATTAACAACTATAATGGTTTCCACTATGATAACTTTTCCAAAAAACAATGGTTACAACCCAAATCTTTAGATTGAAGGCTTCAGTTGTAGGTACATTAATAATCATGGATGTTATCTATTCTCTACACTTTCATGTGAGTTATGTTTTTCTTCTAAACAAGTCATGATATATTCGAAGCTATTTCAGCTGCTATTAGGTATGCTTTATACCACCATATCAAAAAAAGTTCACTTTTCAGTTGTCTTAAATTGAAAATTAGAATACAATTTAGAATGTAATAATTTATCAACTCATTCATTCATGGATCACTTCATGGATTTCTCATATTAAGGGATTTTGGACTCATGTTGTTTATGATGTCATTGCTTCAAGCTATCCACATTTAAGATTTCTTGATCAGGTAATGAAACTAATCTATATATATACTAAAATAGGCTTTCTCTAGCTTATGTGTTACCAGAGCATCTAGCCATGTCACCAAAAAACTACAATCCTCCCTCCAATATCATTCTTACATGATTCGCGTACCCATTTTCCCTGCAGTTCCTAGCTCAAGATTTTCATCTACTATGGTTGGTTTCCAATCCATTTATGCTCTACCTCCACCTGTTCGTCATCGAACCCCCCTCTCAGCACCGTCACCCTCCCTGAATCCCTCCTCGACCCCTCTCGACACCGCCTCACTCCCCACCCCCTTCCTCGACCCCCCTCTCCTTAGGTTCCCCTACCACATACCATTGCATTTTCTACTTCACTAACCACCGCCATGGACGACGCCAACAACTTCTTTGTGAACCTCTTACCATTAGAAAAACCTAATTCAAAGATAGTACACATCGAGTCCTCCATAGCAGGTATGTATTCCTTACGTCGTCGAAGTATTCTCCCTAATGTCCTCCATGGTTTAATTGTAGTTAAACACGATTACAAAACATTGATTTCATTTTCCTTTTGGTGTTTTTTTGGCTATGCAACTATGTGTTTGGGGAAATGTTTTAAGATCATGTATTAATGGAGCTTTGAATTGTTTGGTGTCATGACTGAATGACATTATTTGTAGTTGGGCTATAGGTATGGGCTTCTAGATATCATTTCTTTCCTAAAGGTATGTTCCACAAACACTGTGGTTTTTTTCCAACTTTGACATACATGTTCTATAGGGTGTTTTGGGTGTTTCTTAGGTGGATGTAGACTTCATCTTATTTTCAAGATCTCGTTTTACCTTGAAAAAATCCTAGAATTTTTTCTCTGTTCTGTTTTCTTTTTAGAGACATTCATTGTACATGGTTCATTTTTGGATAAAAGGAATTTGAGGATGTTTTTCCATTTCAGACATAAAATCTGAATGTATAACTCAAAGATTAATCTATATATTAAAATTTTAAATATGGAACTCAAGGTTCTTTCATTAAGAATTTTTTCTTGATTCATCTTAAATTATTCTCATAAGGATTCAAAACATTTTATCTAATACATATTTTTTGTATATACATGGAAGAGTTGGTGTTGCTGATATTGTAGGGTTCAGTCGTTCTAAAATGATATCTGCAAAACCAGATGGTAACAACAACACCAAATTCTACTTACATGACAAATGCATCCTTATTACCTTTAATTTCATTTATTTTGTTTATCATTTAATCCAAAAATTCAAAAAAATTGAAGGAAATTTTAAATATTGTATCAATTCATTTGATTCTTTCAATTCCCTAAAGCACGACTTTCATGATGGGCAACTGAGCTTTAGAGGTAAAAAAGTATCGGAGGTAATGCTTTTTATACAACCTTGATTTATTTTTTCTTTTGCTTATTTTTGGCTATGAAACTCTATGTTCATTGAACATTTTTAAGGAATTGATATGAATGGTTCTTTGAATGTGTTTGGTGTCATGAATGAATGATGTTATTGGCAGCTGGGTTGCAGGTATGGGCTTCCAGGTATGGGCTTCCAAGGAACTTTTCTTGCATGAAGGTATGTTTCAACAAATATATAGTTTTCCAACATTCACATTCATGTTTCGTAGGGTGTTTTGTGTGTTTCTTAGGTTGATATAGATGTCATATTATTTTCAAGATCCTGTTTGACCTTGAAATAATCCAAGAATTTTTTATCTTTTTTTTGTTTTGTAGTGATATGCATTGTACATGGTTAATTCTATGGATAAGAGGAATTTGAGGGCACTGTTCCATTTAAGGAATCAAATATGAATGTATAACTCAAAGATTAATCTATATACTAAAATATTAAATTTTAAACTTGAGGTACTTTCATCATAATTTCTTTCTTGATTTATCGTAAATTATTTTTATATGGATTCAAAACATTTTATCAAATACATATTTTGAGTATGTATAGGGAAGAGTCAGTGTTGCTGATATTATAGGTTCACTGGTTCCGAAATTATATCTACAACACTCGATGGTAACAAAACCACCAAATAATGCTTACATGAAAAATAAATCCTTATTACCTTTAATGAAATTTCTTTTGTTTATCATTTAATCCAAAAATGCGCTTATTTTCCAAGACATATGAAATTTTTTGACAGTTCAAATGATCTAGTCAATTCCCTAAAGCATGAGGTTTATGATGGGAAAATCATCTTTAAAGGAAAAAAATATTGGAGGTAATTCTTTTTATACACCTTGATTTCTTTTTCCTTTTGGTGTTTTTTGTCTATGTAACATTGTCTTCATGGAAATCTTGTAAACTCATTTATGAATAGATCTTTTAATGTGTCTAATGTCATGACTGAATGACGTTATTTGGAGATGGGTTGAAAGTATGGGTTTCTAGGGTTCTCTCATTTACTAGAGGTATGTTTCACTAATTTGAATCTCTTAGGACCCACTTGACTTTGAAAATTTTCTATTGGTTTATATTTTCATGGGTTATGTTTAATTGGACCTGTTATTTTCACAATTCTTTTTTTAATTATTTTTGGTGGATCATCCACACCCAATTTGGTCAGGTCCACACTTATGCATTCATTGATCACATAGAAAATGAACTGGTTATCGATGGCCACAGTCTGAATCCAACATTCAATGGCAGTTTTGAGTCAATAAACTGCGAGGATATGGGAAGGCAAAACACAAAATCTCTATTCAGAACAAAACATGCATTCAAGAATATGTATTCTCATTTGTAATGTGTCATTATAACTTTCAATTTTCATATTTCAATACGATTTATTATTTATTCTAATTTTTACACAATATTGTATTGAAATTTTTGATCTTTCAGAAATTGTACATAACAATTGAAAAATTGTCAGATTCCCTTCTCAGATTGCATTTGTATTTATTCTAATTTTTATATATTATATTTCTAATTTTTTCATAGTTATCACTTACCATAAGTTTTAAGTGATATAAGCAATTTAAAATAGGTGTGGTTAAATAGAATCTAAAAAAATCTAAACAACATAGAAAATACATGAATCCACAATTACCATCAATTTTACATTTCTCAGTGTGCTTATGAACCTTTTTAGCACTGGACTGCTCTGAAAATTGACCAAACCATATAATTTCTCTTCCATCCTTGACTTTGGCAGAAGAAAAACCACTTTAGTAATCTTTCCATGGAATTCAAATAATTTTTTTAATTGAACATGTGTAATGTTTTTTGGTCAGTTTTCCACATACACAGACTTAACCTGCGAAGCAGCAGAAGAATCTGAATTTCTAGGATTAGCCCATCTCACAGTAGGAGAATTATTTCAAAGATTTAATAGTATATCAAAATATTTTTCCATGAATATTCAGCACATGCATGCTTGTAGTACTCAATAAAATCAAAACCACGATTACAAGGGAGTTTTTGAAAATCCTTCAACACATGAACATAATTCACTCCTGGTCCAACCATTATTACAAACATTATCACATATTCAGCAGTCCAGTTTCTCAAAACATAACCAATGAATAATACATGCTTTGATTGAGATGTTGAACATTTTATCTTTTTACCCTTTTGAGTGTCATTCATCTTTTTTATTGATTTAGAATCTAATCTCTTGGTTCTGAAAGTTGCAACATAAAAACCATTTTTCATTATTGAATTTCTTCCATACATTTTTCTCTTATAGTTCCACAAAACCCCCTAAATCCTCCTAAGTTTTATCGAGAGAGAACCCACCAATATATACCTCTGATCCATGAGGAGGGAGTGATAGAAGTTCTGTGTGATCCTTTATTACTTAGAAGTTATTATTTCTTATTTTATCATTTGAAAATCCTCCTGAATAAATCATGGATCAAGGCATACTTTCTGGAGTTATTCACCCTTATAACAATTGAAAAAATCTCAGATGTCCTCTATAATTTGTTATTATCATATTCTATTGGCATTTATTATAGTTTTTATATATTATATTACTAATTTTTTCATTTGATATGTACAAAAAAAATTTGAATGTGTCAGAAGATCTTGAAGATGAAGATTCAGTACAAAGGTACAACGTCATTATCTTTTATGTTTTCTACTATTTTAACTATCTACATATTTAATCCACTTTTATTGAAAAAATTTGTACCACTAATTTATGCTTTCAATATATTCAATATAATCAATATTAATGTCGGGTTTCAATCTTGTATACAAGGTGAGACGGAGTGGAGTAACACTAGATTTTGGAGAAATACACAATCATGGAAGAATGGATCAAGGTCATATTTTCAAGAAGCGGGTCATTTTATTTGGATTCAGTTAATAGTTTCTTTTACTTGTACTAAAAATGACTTATTCATGACATATGTTCCCTGTTTATTTGTTTTCTTTGATCCATATAACGTTTGAAACATCCTTTTCATGTGTTACTTCACATATTAGTTCATCAGGTTTCAACATCTGCTATCTGGATATTTTATTTTTCTTATTGACCTATTTTCTGTCAGAGAATGACATGTATGGATTTGTTTTTGCATAGGTTTTCCACCTTTTGGCTACGTATCTGTCCAATTGTTAATCTAATTCCATCCATCATTGTCTCTCAAATTTCTCACTTGATTTCCATGCAGATTGAGCATAGATGGAAGGGTTTATGTCTGGAAAATTTCTGATGGTCCAGATAATGAGGATAAACCACAAATTTCAGGGAAAGTTGTCATTTCTCATGAAATATTAGGAAATGATGATTCAATGTATCCATGGATTTGTTGGAATTTCCACAAGAAGGTAGATGTGTGATCTATAATTGAATGCTTGCTCTCTTCTCCCCCCATTCTTGATTGTGGGAATCTTGTAGCTTTGAAAAATGAATCAGGTATGCACTCAAGTTGCTCAATTTTTTAGTTTTACAACTTCAAAAATATTTCTGATAGGAAGTTATAGTTGTTGCAATTGGAAACGATGTCTTAAGAATTGACACTACGAATGTGGGAAAATGTGAAGCCTTCTCTGCTGATGAACCTCTGAAATGATGGACTGATTGATGGGGTTCAATTTTTTGGAAAATATGATGGTGAAGTAATTGATCTCTCAATGTACCAGTGGATGACAACACGCATGGTATCTGCTTCAATGGATGGCACGGTATGCGCTTCACCTTTCTTTTTTTTGATATCTTCATGTCACTGTTGATTATATTTAAAGCTGGTATGGGCATATTGATGTGATTTTAGCCATTGCAAGTGTGGGTGATGTGCATATCCCAAATATGTTCAATATATATGCTTAGTGTTTCCTCAATTACCCTAAGAAATTTCTTGTCTTGGTTTCACATAGCCATATCTAAACTTTTGAGATCAAGGTTTGTATGATGTTACTGATGTTAAAGTTAATTGTTTTTTTGGAGAGTTTAATGTCAAGTAGCATTTTATCTATTCACCTTTCATGCCTAGGCCATGTTCTCACCTTATTAGAGAAATCAAATTAGGTATGAAGTTCCCCTTTTTCAGTAGTATTACCTACATAGAATTAATTTAAAGTCAACATCAGTATGGTTTTCTAATGTAACTACAAGAGAATGGTGGTTCTAAAGGATGACATCATAAAGGAGCTCATCAATGCTCTGAATATAGGGGAGGTATATGCATGATATAGTGATAATAAGAAGTTAGCAGGTAAAAATATAATCCATTTAATTTCATGAAATTTAGTGATTATAGGTTTCTAAGGTAACTTTTTTGAATTCTGGGCCAAAAATCATATGTTCTATTTTAATATTTTATAACATGAAATTTACAATCATATATTGCTTTATCTATTGATGCTATTTAATTTTTTGAACAGGTTAATATCTTCTACAATTTCTTGATGAAGTTTCATCTCCATGTGCTGATGATTTGGATTCTCCTACTTTGATAGGTGATGCTTAAAGATATGTTTGTTGATCACAGATTATTAGTTTTCCAGTTGGTGTTATACTCTACTTTCAAAAACAAGTTCTATTTATTAGTGTTATATAACTCAATTTTCAATTGTTTTATCATTTTGTGAATGAATTTGTATTCCAATATTAAGTTTATTTGGGTAGGGTTAGTGTTTTGATTTTATAGATGATATGCGATAGGAATAGTTTGTGAAATTCTCTACACGAAGAACATTTACAGAATTCAAATTGTAAGAGAAACTAAAAATGATGACAGAAATATGAAGGTTGTTCCAGATCCATTGTTGAAGCAAGATAAGGGTTCCTAGACCACAAATGATGTTACCAATAAAAATCAAATTCTTCCTTTCTTCCTTATTCTTTATATATTTATTCCTTCTTTCAGGTCTTCAATAAGAACGGATTTCTCCTGGTTGTTGCAACGGCTGATTCACATTTTCACAACTTTGAGAAGATCAGGGTATCTCCATGCTTTTCTTGTAACGACTTTTCCTGTGTGTGTTGCAAATGATTTGGCCAGTGCTCCAGCTTCATCGTCCTCTTTTGCTTCCATTTCATAAGTTATACCTCCAATTTCTTTAGCCATTATCAGAGTTTTATTCAATTCAATACTCACCACTTCAAAACCTACCTTTCTCTTAGGGTTGTACGAAAGAAAATTCCTACATACTAAATAGACATTCAAATGTTCTTTCCATTCATTTTTCCATTCCCTTTCATGTTCCCTTTCCTTCCATCATAACAAACATAGTCTAAAAGTTTCCACTGAAAGCTTATGTAACATATTATTATTACCGAAATTGTGTGGATCCATGATATTTTTACATATACAAAATCCCACTTGTGCACATTCATTCTAATCTTGAAATATCATCATTAAATTGCCCTATAAAAGTGCTCACTTCCCCCTTCCACAACCCTTATTTCTTGTATTTCATCCTCCCTTTCCATGAATATACAAGTAGGATGACATTTTTTATTTTCTCCATGTTGTGCATTAAAATTGGAGCACAACACTTTCCCCTTTCTTATAGTTTAGCTCTATTTCTTGCCTAAACCCAGGTTGAGATCCCCAAATATTTCCAGTGTTATAATTTTCCTTATATATTCTCCTATATTCTCTAATATATTATAAATATTCTCCTAGATATTCTCCTATGTTATTTTTTTCCTTATTTTCCTTATGTGTTTTCAATTCTCTATATTTTGTCCAATTGTATTCCAATATTAAGTACTACCATTTTCTTCAATATATTCAATATTCATATTGTTTATTAACATTGAAATATAGTTTTGTATTCTTGAAAATAAGCATTGAACGTATTGTCATGTGAATGCACGGGTGAGTACTAGTTTCATATTAATCTTGTGTGGGATTATAGGATTAGGTATCCCTTATATTTTAATATGTCCCAAAAGATAATATAGTATAGATATAAGACCTTATGAAGGAATCCTACGTATCCTATTCATAACATGAATTTGAGACCTCGTAGTTGAGTTAGGCTCCCAATCCTCTAATGGATATGGAAAGAGGGTGGACTTGCAATAGTTGGATCTCATTATCAAGAGTAAATGGAATTTTGAGGGACATACAACAAGTTTCATTCCCATATATCATTTATTCTCTAATGGAAAAATATTGGGGATAATGGGATTTATTTTAAGTATGTTTGGATGTCATGAGGACCCGTTTCAAGGATATGGGATGAGCAATGTTGCATAAGTTCATAACCCTTTGTCCAGTGTAGACACTACCCACATAAATGGGCCACATAGATGGGTATTCACATTGTTTAAAGGTACATATAAAATTGGGCCTTCCGAACAAGGATAACATGTCCATGAGATTTTATTCCTTCCATATGACATGTTTGGGGTTCTTTGTGTGATCCTTGAACTAATCTTGTGAACCACATGATCTAATTAGATTTTTTATGGGTGTCTTATTATCAAAGATAGAATGTATAAGGGTCCTTAATTTGATCAATGAAACAATCATAAAAATAGCATTATCCCTTAACATGATCTATTTTACTTGTTTGGATTCCTTATCATGATTCACATGACTTATCTGGAGTCCTTAGAGTGTTCCATTTTAAATGTTGGAAGTCCATATAATCTATATTCTTTATCCAAATTCCTAAAAAAGATATAAGAACTGATTACATGAATTATGATATCCCTTCCAATGAATAATCTTGCATCTTCCACCCTGTATAGATCCCATTATTTATATATTTTCATCATAAAAACGTCATGGTGTTTTTTTACGAAGGAATTGTGTGATTAGACTAACCTATCAAGAGACATTCAAATGATCAATGAGTTGACTATGAAAAACCTCACATGAAATATTTTCTTTTATTTATCTAAATTCACTCTATAGGATTTTCTAAGAGGAAAGATTTTTTTATCATGAGATCCCATCAATCAATAATTTTTGATCATTTACATCTAGTTTTATTTTTTATGGGGGGAGTGTATTCACATCACCACCCTTGTTTCTATTTCTCTTTACACTGTGATCAAGATGAATACACAGGATTAAGATGGTGTAAGGGGTGTCTTCATATGTAGGGAACATGTTATGTGTTTCTAGTGATCCAATCATGTATCATCAATGACAAACTCCCCTAATTTCCTAATAAACAATGTCCACCTGATAACTCCATAATTACTAGCATCTATAATCACCTAATCCATTCTATTAACCAGATTTTTAAGGATATGATCATGATACATTGACGGTGTGACACCATAGGTTATATATAGACATATTAGAAGGCCTTTGAGTGATTAATCCATCATATCTAGAATATTTCTCATGACCAAGTAGACATATCTGATGTCCTTCATGAGATGAGGATGAATTTTTTGAGGGTCTTCCTGATATCAGGAAAATATGTCTCATGGACTATTGATGATCAAGTCAAAATTCCCATAGTATTTTTTGCAATCAATTAATTATTCAAATGATGTGTGTAATCCTATAACAGAAATAAGATAATAACCTTCATTATGTTTAGATCCCATGATTTTTCAGCTTTCTATCAAATTATCCATTTGGAAATTGTCGATAATTCCTCCATCAGAGAATCACATGATCAATTCAAACATGTCCAAAGTTTTTCAAATGATTAGAACAACATATCTAAGGGAATTTTAAAGATAAGAATGACATGTTTGAGGAATTTCATGTAATAATTTATCTAACCAAATTATCCTTAAAATCCATCTTCATGACTTTTTTTCATGGTATTAATCCCATGACTTCAATGAAATGTTTCATGATAAGTCATGGATAATGTATTAGAATGATTTATTTTTTATAGATAAACATTGTTGACTGTCCATAAATCATCTTATAATATTTTTAATAATTTAAATTCATTGATAATAACATGTGATCATGTGTACTCATCACATGAACATTCATATAATCTCTCTCTTTTATTTTCCTATTTTTTGGAAAAATGGTTCCCATTCATTGGGTGTTTATTTTACTTTAAATTGTTTGTGCTGACTTGAAGGGTGTCAACAAATTCACCCCAGAAGTGAAGTCCAAATAAAGGAAATATAATTCAGTTAAGTGGATTTAAATTTCTACCAAACCACCTTTGTATTCTACCAGTTGGTTTCTGGAGTGTCTCTTGGTTTCCTGAGAGACCAATTGTATTCCATGATAATGCATAAAAATAGAAGGGCATAGAGTTGACCATTTAACTTTTAACTTGGAATTTTTAAGAGATATAAATTTTTTTGTTTAATGGTTTTTTTAGTGATACAATTTTGTGTAATGTCATCATGAGATCCGTTTTGGAGATTAAATAATTGTTCCACAACATGTAATGACTTTACCTAGACAATCCATGAGACCATGATTCTAACAAAGGAAAGGTACAAAGAAAGTCCAGGATCTGGTCAAAACCGGTCCCAAGAAAAATTTTATTAAGCAAAAGAAAAAAGAGACTCAGCAATAAAGGGACTATTACAAGACCGAGAGTACAAAACACCACGCATATCTGCCTCCACCAGTGAAGATCTATATTTAGGGACCATAAAAGACCATGCCATATCCATTTCCATGATTGCCTTCCTGGAAAAATCATCTTCCACTTGATTGACCTCTCTAAAAGCATGCGAGACAATCAAGTTTAGGTGACTAACCTGATTGAGACATTCAACCCACTTTGAAAGTACATGCCACGACACATTCCGTGTTCTTATTTGTAAGGCTTGGACCGCAAGTTGAGAATCTGATTCAATCCATAGCATGTTCCAATTATACAAAATATCATACCTGATTGTGTGAACAATTGCCCATAGATCAGCTTCAAAATCAACACCAACGCCATTGAATTGATAAAAACATCCTTTCACAAAGCCACGGTACGTACAAAAAACACCATCGCACCCTGATGGGCCTGGTGCACCGGATGCGGTTCCATCCACATTGACTTTGAGCAATGGACTGAATGGGGGAATCCAGCAAATGTACCTGGTTATCTTAGGCTTCTAAGGATGCCCAGAAACACCAAGAAACTGCATAATCTGCAAGTCTGATAAACTGTTATCCATCACACCATATTGGACCTTCGAGGTAGTGTATACCTCTTGATGAATTGCCATCATTCCAGCCTGAATGGGCACCTTCCTGTCCTCAAAGGCTAAATCATTTTGAGCAGCTCAGATAGATGCAATCACAACCACAGCAGCCACCAGGAGAAAGTTCTGCACCTGTTCGCAGCAGCAGAAACCAGACATCCCTGCAAGCAGATCCAGAATTGGGAACCGGTTCATTTGCAGCCCGAACAGAGTTCCAATGTAATCCCACAGCTTCCTAGAATATACACACTCCACAAACAGGTGCTGGATATCTTTTTTAGGTCTCATACATAAGTAACATGCTGATGCAAACATAAAACCCGGCCTCTTAAGCTGGTCATGAGTGGGAACACAGTTCTTCCAAATTCTCCATATAAGAAAAAAGCGAGAGGGCCGAATGAACAAGGACATTTATTTATTGAGCCATGCAGGTGAAATACAAGAACCCCCACAATCCTACTGATAGTGATCACTACTATTAAATTGGTCATTCCTATTATGCTTCCATATCAGTGTGTCACAATCCCAAAAAACATGATATTGAAATTACAGCTCCACCTGAGGGGGAATCATGCCTTCAAAAAGGTGATTATATGATACAAACTCAGCAATGGAGAAATTACCAACACCAGAGGGAATGTCCATACTATCTTGAAGTGGCCAATCAAACCATGTTGTGCTCCAACAATTGAGGTTAGAGTCACGACAAACCATCTACTTTTTTTCATTCATGATCTACATGAAGGAGAATTTGAGAGCAGCCTATACAGATGATTCAAGGTAGTATTTATAACCATTAATTAACCTTCCTTTGAATCATTTAACTAAAAAATCACCAGAAATATTTTTAGAGATCAGACCCCAAGTGAACTTCCCAATGAGCCCATTATTAAAATTCCTGAGATTCTTGATCCCAAGACCCCCAAATTAAAAATTATTGATACACTCCATCCAAGAAACAGTAATGATCTTGCACTCATGGATTGGCCCAATCCAGATAAAGTTTCGGACCAGACTTTGTAGATCCTTGATGAGTCCCCTAGGCTACCGATAAAGAGAGGAGTAAAAAAATTTAGATGTTATCACAGAATTTACAAGGAATACCCTCCCAGCCATGGACATCAACTTCACTTTCCAGCTGGAAAGTTTATTGAAAATACCAGAGTAAATCCCCTCCAAATATTGCCTCTTCACCTTTCCCCAAAATAAGATAACACCAATGTATTGAAAGGACAAAGACCCCTTTTTAACCCCAAGGACTCTAGTTATCCTATTCTGTTTCCCAGTCATGAAACCATTTCCAAAAATAATGAATTATTTATCTCATCTTATAGCTTGACCAACCACTTCCTCATAATGTTGAAAATGTACTTTAATAGAGGAAATAGTTTTTCTAGAGGCTTGCCCAAACAACAGAATGTCATCAGCATACAAAAAATGAGATGTATCAAGTTCATTCATACCAGACTGAATTCTCTTGTACATACCCATGTGTGCAAGGTCATTAATACACCTTCTAATATAGTCTTCAGCAGTAGAAAAAAAAGACCAGAAATTGGGTCCCCTTGTCGCACACCTCTGGTACATGAGAAAAAACCCCTTGGTGTACCATTAATCAGAATGGATAGCCTTGATGAGAAAAGAATGGTGCTGATCAATTTGATAAACTCATTGGAGAAACCATATCTCATAAGGACCTCCAAAAGAATGTTCCATTTAAGTGTGTCAAAGGCCTTTGAGATATCAATTTTTATTGAAAAATTTCCTTCTTTCGCCTTATTTATCATGAGATTGACACTTTTCGAGGTAGTGAAAAGGAACTCTTGAATATTCCTTCCAGTAACAAAACCAAATTGATTTGCAGTAATCATCTCACCAACCATCTGACCCAGCATATTCATAAGGATCTTACTGATCATCTTAGGGATAGTATTTCCTAGAGCCACTGGCCTAAAGTCATTTATTTCAAGAGAATTACCTTTATTATGTAATAGTGCAATGAAGTAAGATTTCATCCCATATAGAAAGTAATAATGAGTTAAAAAATCATTGATGACCAGGGTTAGATCATCCTGCAAGACATCCCAGTAAGACGCAAAAAAAATTTATTAGTAAACCCATCTAGACCAGGAGCACTCTCAACATTTAATTATAAGAGAGTTGTTTGAATTTCCTCCTTGAGAGGGGGGGAGACATGAAACTGGTTTTCATAATCCCCAATGCATGAGTTGATGTTCCCCACCATTCTATGTGTATTAACATTTCCATCATCAGAAATCGGTCCCTTGAAATGCTCCACAACCGCCAAAGAAATCACATTTTTAGAATTATATAATTGACCATTAATGTTGATTGCTTTATCCCTTGTTCTTTCTCTTTTCTCTAGATGCATCCTATTGAAAAACTTAGAGTTCCTATCTCCATATCTTAACCATCTAACATTCAATTGATTTCTAATCTATCTCTCCTTGATTGTTAAAAGATCATCCAACTTGTTATGGGCCATAATTTCCTCTCGGGAAGGGATATCCTGATGCTGGTTGCAATTTTGAGCACCTAAGAGCTCCTGCTGAATAGACTTGATATCAGAATCAATTTTAGAGAAAGACTTTATAATCCATTCCTTAAGGCTAGCCTTGAGATATTTAAATTTCCTAGAAAACCTCTAAAGAGGACTTCAAATTAGTTCAGTCCTCTAAGCTTCTAACACCCTTTCCCTGCATCCAAGCTCCATGATCCACCCATTATTAAACCGAAAAGGCAAAGGACCTAACCTTGCAAACTATGTGTTAATGTCCACCACAATCGGGATATGATCCGAGTGATGTTTAGGGAGTGTAAAGCCAGAAATTCCATTAAAAGAATATTTATCACTCATCTGAACAAAACATATATCAATCTTGCTAGCTTGCCTCCCACTCCAGGTGTATCTACACCATTTAAAATCGGATCCAACAATCGGGACCTCAATAAGATTACACTGATCAATGAAAATGGAAAAATCAGAAGAAAAAATCCTATTGAAATTCCCACCAGTTTTTTCCTCAGGCCTCAACATCGTGTTGAAGTCTCCCACAGATTTCCACGGATGATCCATTCACCCAGAAGTGTCTTTGACCTCCTCCCATAGTTCCCTTTTCCTGATTTAAGAATTGGAGGCATACACAGGTGACCCCATAGTTCTCTTCTCCCATAGTTCCCTTCTCCCATAGTTCCCTTCTCCTGATTGTGGGATCTGACATAGGTCACATGATCATAAAACTCATAATGGGTTATGCGGCACCCTGTGTGACCCCATCCAATTCATGCACTTTACCCATTTAGTCTTTTCTTTTTAATATTAAAACTTTAATCAAACATAATATTTATATATTATGTTCTAGATGGATCTTATTTCACATAATTCATCTAGCATGGCCATTTGGAGGGATATGATTACTTGGAACCACAATACTAGTCTTTAATATTGGGTTTTATCTGATGATGATATCCTAAAGGGTCTTATTTTTTCATACCTACAAAAATATAAACCCTCACAATGATTTCATCTATATGGAATTAATATAACGAAAGATATCATCATCCCTTCTCCCTACAACAATAATTTTACCAACTATTTCTCATATTCCATTAACATCGTCCAAGAGATTATCTGTTAGCATATAAAATTATCTCACGAACTATTTAAAGGGATATAATACTTATTGAATCCCTACACTATGATTCTATACAACAGTGATCTCGGTTATCAACTGATGACCTAGATTAACTAAAATATATTCTCATCCTCTTTGGATAATCTGAAAGGTTGATGGTGTTGTACATCTCGAACCTCTCGTTGTTTGATTTTCATGATCACAATCACTTTCATTTTTATCTAACATTGTGTTTTAAGTGTTTGTGTTGATAGGCATTTGATTGCCAAGAAGTTGACCAAGGAAGAGGCAGAAATGGACTGAAATTCAGTCCACCGGCCGACCGGTGGATTCACCACCGGCCAGCCGGTGGCACCCAGACTCAAGGGGTAGCTACTGCCTCCCCACCGGTCGACCGGTGGCTCTGCCACCGGTCGACCTGTGGCATCCAGCCCAAATAGTGCAATCTACTGTCTTTCCACCGGCCAGCCGGTGGCTCCTCACCGGTCGACCGGTGGAGCCTGGATCAAGACTCTTCTTCTCTACCAAGGCACCGGCCAGCCGGTGGAGATGTACCGGTCGACCGGTGGCCCCTGGACCAGACTTCTCCTCCACTGCCAAGGCACCGGCCAGCCGGTGGAGCTGTACCGGCCAGCCGGTAGCACTGGTCAAACTAGCCGTTGGCTTTGACCAGTCAACTCCAAAAGCCTCCCAACGGCTCCGAGGCCTTTTCCAACGGCTCCAAAGCCCTCCAACGGATACTTGAAGGTTCCTAACCTATAAATAAAGGCCTAGGAATCCCCGGAACAATATACAAGCCACCGGACACATTTTTACATCTTTGGCGAAGCTCCGGCGGATTGTTCCAAGGAATCCTCAAGTGCTCCAACCATCTTCCAATCCAAGGAGCACCTCAAGAAGCTTGGGAGAGCACGCAACATCAACTCCAATCAACCATTGGCGCCCAAGTCTTCCTCAATTACGGGTTTTATTGTTTTATTTATTTTGAGCTTAAATTTGGGTTTGTGCCTACAAACCCCAACCCTTTTCTCAACCTCCCTTTCTTTTGGGTTTCACACCACCACTAAGGTGTGAAGAGGTTGTCAAGCCTTACCTTGTAAAAGGGCTTGAGATCGGTGAGCTAGCCTTCACCCGTAAAAAGGCTAGTGGGTTATTGCTAAACCATTAAAAGCAATTGGGTTCTTGCTAAACCAATAAAAGCAAGCTGTAATAGGTCCTAGTGCTACCTCAAAGCCTAGTGGGTTTCTTGCTATAACCATTGAAAAGCAAGCGGTAGAATCTCTCAACGGTTGAGTTGGGAGCGGAGACGTAGGCCGGGTTTTGGCCGAACTCCGTTATCAATTTTGTGTGTCTTGCCTCTTTTATTTCCGCTGCATTTTCAACTTTGATTTTAATTTGTTAATCAATTTTTTAAAAGGCAATTCACCCCCCTCTTGCCATCATTCCCCGTTTTTTCCGACCTATCAGATGGAGCTTGAAATGGGATCTGTTCCTGGAAGAAAATTTTTTGATGAATCGTCATAGCCAATCAGGCTCAAGTAGAACTATATAGAATATTTTGACTATGTGAGGTGTATTTTCCAATTCATAATGTATAATCAACCAAAAATCCTTATAGATTTGATAATTTATTGGTGTCCCTACTCTAACTCTTTTAATTTGGCCCTTGGGGAAGTGGGAATCGGCCTATAGGGAATATATCTTCCTCAGGGAATTATTTCTCATGGGGATACATATGATGATTTCCTATTAGTATTGATGTTTTGGTATTACCCTAAATAAACAAAATATTTGGCCCAAGATACGCTCAAAATTGAGAGGGAGAATCTAAAAAAGAGTAAAATATATGGTCAATCACCTAATTCAATGGGTGAATACGTATCATTAATTTTTAGTATATGGATAAAAAACTATGATATGTATATATAATTGTCATTATTGATAGTTTTAGGTAAGTTTTTTAGCCAATTCAGTCATTTTGGATGTTGGTGAGTACAATTTGTGGATTTATAAGGTAAACCCTATTTTTTATTTTTGACTTCAGTTAGCTAGCATTTTTCCAATGTTTCTAAGTGAATGTATTTTCTATACAAGTAAATAACATATGGGAATCTATTTTGGATCATTAGTGATAGAGTTGTTACTTCTAGAGGGATGTCCCTCTATTTGGATGTACCAATCCTTTTACAAATTTATCAACATCCCAACCAAATTCAATAGTGTAAAATGCCTTACCTGTATAATGGGACCTTCCAGTTCCTATTTGGATGGATGGGTGAGCACTTCTACTTTTAGGTACATGAAAGTACCCTAGAAATACCACATTAACTTTTCTATCACAATCTACTAAATGTATGGGTGGTCTAGGAAACAACATTAGATGTTCCTTAAGTTGTAAACATGTTGAGTAAGAAAACAAATTTCATTTTTTCTACCATACCCTGCACCTTCTTGATTGATCAATGGTTACATAAGTGGTCCCCTTCACAGGAGGCCACATAAAGTTTCCTTCTAGAGTGAGGTTATTGTAGCCTATTTATATGACTAAATCGTCTACGAGCCTTACCCACCTTGAATATTTTATGTTAAGTTATGTTTCACTCATCAAGTGACTTCTCTCCTTTTTTATCATTTGAGGGAAACAACATCTCAAGAATATACATAAATTCTTGATGATTTTGGAATGTAAAGATATGAATTCCAAGATTATTATTCCATATTTTTATGCTTCTACTTACCTATCATGAGAATATGACCTAGATTGGATGGAATCATTTTTAGATGGTGTGCTGAGTTGACCAATAAAAATAGTAAATACACCATACGCCTCCCTGAACCACTTGTTCATGTCCACAGTTGAATTTGTTCAATACTATTGAGGCCTTTTAAACAAAAACTCTCTTAATGGAAAATATTCCTCTAAAGATAATGAAAATATTATTTTAGAAACTGGAACATTAGTACTAAGAAAGGATGATGTACTGATTAGAGGAGGGGAAGAGTATGTTATTGACTAAGGGAGTGTGTCCCACACCAGTCTATTTAAATTTTTATCATTGATAAAACACTATTTTATTGAATATTTTATTGATAATAAATGATATAATTTCCTCACATTGTGTTAAACATGTTTATTTATTAAATATTTGGGATTTGATCATTCATTTGAAAATTTGGTGAAAATTCCAGTTTTACCCTTAATAGTGCACTGTAGTATTTCGAAGATATATATTTTTATGTTTATTATTTGAATTTGAAATTTTGTAACAGTGTTTCTAACTTAATTATCTACAACTTTTATTCAGGACACTAAAGCTAAAGAGTTCATTTGGTTGTTGAAATTGGGCCATGAAGTCAAAGTTGGGCTGGGCTCGCCAGAATGGAGAAGGTTCTGTATTTGGGCCATATATTCTACATACGGGCTTGGATTGAGCCCAAATTTTGATGAAAGCTCGGGGACATGATGTGGCACAAATCATCCTTCTGGAAGGCCGGCCAATTCACGCGTTTTGGTGGTCAAATGGGCGGTGCAAGTTTCATTAAAATATTTGGCCGAGATTTTGCATTCACACTTGAAACCACTTTAAACCTAGCCTCCCCTCCACTCTATAAATTAGTGATTTTCTCATTTGGGGAGGCTGGTTCGTGCATTGGGAGATTGGAGGCAGAGGAGAATTGGTTTCAACCAAATTCTCCAACCATTGTAAGAGAGGTAGCTCTTGAAGCAAGGATCCTCTCATCGAAGCCTCCTTCTCTCCTTCACGTTGTAATTGTTTTGTTTGTGTAATAAACTTCTTTGTTCTTCTTTTATTTCTTCTCTTTTCCTCTGTTTTATTTAAATTTATTCTTCTCTTAATCTTCCTCTTGGGGCTGGAATTCTTGAGTAGAAGCGATATTGGGTTATACCCATTATAAACCTTTGCACATGCAAAATGCTTCTACGATGATTACGCCACCCATGGAAGAGTAATTTTTAGTGATCGATCTATCTTCTACCCTCTTAATTTAATTATTTTGAATCATTGAGCCTACTGTAATTCACTTAATATGATCCATGAATTATGTTTTTAAATTGTAAGAAACTAAGCAAGCAATTGAACAATTAACACAAAAACACGCGAGGTCGGGATTTTGTGTAAATTGTGAGAGCGCGATCTTAATCGGTAATACAAGACCACACGGGATTAATTTGTAGAGTTCAAATATAATCCCTAAACACAATTCATCCTCATTTCCAGAATGGATATGTGCCTTAATTTACCACTGATCATAAGCTAATCTTAGAACATCAATCAAAGCAGGGTGCTGCGATTGCACGTTCCAAAGTTAGCCTAGGTTTAAATTCACATCATCTTTGTGGTAAAGTTAATTCTCGTAGGGTTCGGGATTTAACAAATTAAGGGATCATAATTAAGTGAATGTTAATTTGAATGATAATGATTAATAATAAATTGAAGAGGTAGAGTTAGATCGATTACGCTTTTTAAATAGATTTCTAAAAAAACATCTTCTTGTTGTGTCATTTAAATTGAAATTCATTTCAAAACTAAAAACAAAAAAATTACACAATCTTCTTCCAGCAAACTTCTTCTAGATTCATAAACTATAAACAACCACCCCCATCCTTTCAAGTAGTGTTTTTATTCTCTTTTATTTTACTTCTTTAATACCTCTAAAAATTGTTTTAATTCACTTCCTCCTTTGAGAGACGACCTTGGTTAGCCCCCTATGCTACACCAAGTAAACTAAACATTAGCTTCATAGAGTGTTGTGCTTGGAGTTTTACCCAACGTAACTCACTTTTGAAGTTCTTTTGAGAGCGTGTGCGACATCGCTCTTTCAATCATCTATGTTATTATTTCCTCCAATAGATTTGATACTTGAATCGTTCCCACTTTTTATTCTCCAAACTGACACACCCTATGAAAAAACCAACAAGAGTGGGATTTCATGAAGAATAATTTGGAAGAAAATTCATACATTCATTATGGATACTCCATTAAGGATATTCATGGTCAAGTGAAGTTCCTCTCGTATATTTTTTATATTGTCATGGTTGATAGCTTCAATTAACTAATATTATATGAAATCAAATTGTAAATTGTCCTAGAATGAAAACCACAATGTAATGGCCCAATATTATCAAGCCCATTCTTCTGTGGAAATATAGTGTTTGAGGTGTTTTGGGAGGTGAAGGTGACTTATCCCCAACAATTTTCCAAATTTCCAACTATGTGAACAGTTCTACTGGTGAGATAGGTGTGAATAGTTCCACCAGTGAGACTACTATCAACAGTTCCAATGGTAGACTAATGTGAACAGTTCCACTAGTAGATCGATGTGAACAGTTCCAACAGTTTACCGATGGGAACAGTCCCACCAGTGATACTAATGTGAACAGTTCCAACGGTAGATCGATGTGAACATTTCCGATGGTAGACCAATGTGAATAGTTCCAATGGTAGACCGATGTGAACAGTGCCAACGGTAGACCAATGTGAACAATCCCACCATTGAGATCAATGTGAACGATTCCAAAGGTAGACTGATGTGAAAAATTCCATCAGTAGACCGATGTGAAAAGATACAATGCTGGACGAATGTGAATAGTTCCAATGCTAGAACGATGTGAACAATCCAACTGATGAGAATGATTTGAATAGGTCCAACAGTAGACATGTGTGAACAGTTCCACCGGTAGACCGATGTGAACAGTTATAATGGTATACCGATGTAAACAGTTCCAACGATAGTTCGATGTGAACAGTTCCAACGATAGACCAATGTGAACAGGTCCAATGGTAGACTGATGTGAAAAATTCCAATGGTAGACTGATCTTAATAGTCCCACTAATGAGACTGATGTGAATTGTTTCAATGGTAGACCGATGTGAACTGTGACCTCGATAGGCCAATGTGAACAGTTCCAATAGTAGACCAATGTGACTAGTTCCAATGGTAGATGGATGTGAATAGTCCCACTAGTGAGACTGATGTGAACAGTTCCAATAGTAGACTGATGTGAACGGTTCCAATGGTAGACCCATGTGAAGAGTTCCAACGGTAGACTGATGTGAACCGTTCCAATGGTAGACCTATGTTAATATTGTTTCCCATCGGTGAGATATTCTGTGAATAATGTTTCTATAACAAAAGTCTTTCAATAGCATCCTTCGAACAACATCCTTTTTTCCTTTTCCAAAATTCTAGTTCATGAACAGTGTTTCCAACTTCCTATAGTTTTTCCCCTTTGACGTTTTCTTTGACTCAAAATTCATTTAAGGCCTTGGTTTAAGATATGTAAGTCCAAATCAAATCCCATAACTCCTATATTAAATTTCCAATGTTTTGGGAAGACTTTTTTACTTGGTTAAACCATGTGGTTTAATGTGATATGCTTTTAATAGAAAATACAACATATCTTAAACTATTGTTCAGTTAAATATTCTAAAGGGACAATATATCTTCCTCCCTTTTTCTTCCACATTGTTCTCTGGTGCGAGACCCCAGAACCTTTCTTTCATTCCTATAGGAGCTGTACGATCAAACATTCCTCCTTGGATTGGCTCCCCTTGAATCTCTTCTTGCTACATGTGC
The DNA here is from genome assembly GCA_963277665.1 of Viscum album. NCBI lineage: Eukaryota > Viridiplantae > Streptophyta > Magnoliopsida > Santalales > Viscaceae > Viscum > Viscum album. The sequence continues at coordinate 414,435,612 of OY728130.1, forward strand.
ACCCACTGTTTTTGGTGCAACCATGCAGTATCGATCAATCATTGATATAAGGTATGATCTATTATAATTGTTTTGAGTTCATATCCTTCGATTTCTCCTTGAACTTTTCATAAAATATTTTCACTATGTTCCTAAGGGATTTTTCTTGGGTGTTGGTTAGTATGATGGTGTCTCTCCATCCTCGGGTGGATGCAGCCCTCCAAGATAGGTGATCGTGATCTATTTTGTTAGTCTGTTCAAAGAGCATCAGAATCCTTTTGTGGTATGGTATTCCATACTTCTCTTTTCTTTTACACGCAACTATAGAGTTAGCATGTTTTATCCCACTAGATATCAATGGAGTTGACATAATAAATATTTAAACAAGATAAATAATTTGATATCGATCATATATTATAGCCTCTTGTTTTCTTAGATAGTTTGATATCTATGTTTTCTTTGTTTAGCTTTTCGTTCTTGATGAAAATTGGTAAAGAATGTAAATCTGAAATTAACTGATAATTTTTTGGCTAAAGAGAAAGAGGCATGTAAATGAATTTGGTCTTCATTGGTGTTGTTATAATTCTATGTTTATCAAATTGATGCAGTAAGAATCATTAATCAATTTCTGATAGCTTGGGGTTTGGGTTACCCATAATTGGAACCTATAAATATTAAATAGGTTAGTTCTAGATTTATTAAAGAACCGGATATTTGATAAAAAGATAATGCCTCTTAGGTTTCTAAGTTACCCTCTTGCTTGTAAAGTCCAAGAGCCTTATGTTTGGAGCTGTGAAAGCTCGTTGTGTTTGATGGTAGGATGCCCTATTTAAGGGCCAAGATCCCAATTAATATGATGTTTGTTTTCCTGTTGCTTGTGTTGGGATATGTGAGGGTAGAGATACCTATTGGTTGTTGCATCATTTGACACCTAGAGTTGCGAGATGCATCATTTTATGCTTGTGGATGTCGGGTAGGACACCAGAGATGATGGAACAGGTTGGATGTGAATGGTTGGATGCCTACTGTTTCTTTTTTACTTGTTTATCTTCCTTACTTTCCCCACTTCTCAAGGAAGCTGTTTTTCTTACCCTCATTCCAAAAAGGGATGAATACATGTGGGGTATTCCATGTGCTTTCTTTGTTTAGTTTTCTGAGGGAGGATGGGTCTACGCTCTTTCTATAGGCGGAAAATACTCGACATGTAGTTCATCTAATCACCATTTTGATCCCCCTTGTATTTAGTAGCTTAGAATTATTTTTCTAGAATACCTGGTAATATGGGAAAGTAATGATGTTAATAAATTTTTGAATAAATGATGTTAACCAATGGGGTTGAATATTTATTGGTTGAAATATTGTGGTTGAAATTTTTAATGGAACAGTGGGAATTGGGTGTGATGCTAATGAAATATAATCTAAGAATTATTAATGGTTAATTAATGTTTAAATAATTAACTAAAGTAAATATAAACATATAAAAAGGGAATGAACTAATGTAATAAATCTCTTTAAATGGTTGTGTGCTTATTGGATACCTAATATTAGAGGTGGAAGCTGAGATTCTGAGAGACGTTAGTTGCAGTTGAGTCTAAGACTAGGTTATGCCCATAGTGTGGTTGGGATCTATGGTATATTATGTAATTTTTGTGTTTCTATAATGTACTCCACCCTTTCAATTAGGTAAACTGACACCCCAATTATTCTATGACCTGGGGGTGTTTTCCCCAACATTTTGGTGGGAGGATGGATGGATTACTACCCACTTTAGACCAGCTCTCTTCTCTTGGTAATTACTTGTGATGGTAGACACAATGATTAGTTTTCCCCATATATGTGTGTAGAGGGCTATAATGGCTTGTGGTTATTTACACACATATATTCTGGATATAGTTTCCTATGTACTATTATAGGTTTAAAGTGAATAGGCAATGATGGTTTTAGGATCATTACTCGGTGTATGGGTTGTAATGGCATGAGGTATAATACCTGATTTATGATACACGTTATGCGAGATATGGTGGATCCGAGAAACTACCTAGATACATTGCTTACAAGGACATCGTGGTTTTCTTGCATGAGGTGCATGTTTTGGTGCATCGCCCAGGTGTTCGTGGGAAAGCCTTTTTGGAGAGTGATGTCTTAGGACGTACGACGTTGGGCCAAAGAGGAAAACCAGTGGGGAAGTAGTAGTGGGGTACCCATGATATTATTTATTATATTATATACTCTTATACTTGATACTTGGTGAGAGTATCCATGGTGAGGCTGGAAACTTAGTATACATTTTAGGTGACAATTTAGTTTTACTTATTGTTCACTATGCTTTAGAATGAATTCTTTATTGTTTCACGAGAGGCTTCGGGGGGGGATCCTACTGAGTATATTGTTATACTTACCCTATGTATATATAAATTGTTTCTCAAGTCACTTGGAGTAGGTTGGAGATTAGGCTGGTTTCTACTAGCTTGGGGTTATTGGAGCTGTTCGGGCTTGTGGTTTCTTCTGTTTCTACTTTCCTTTGGTACATGCAGTTTTCCCCTTCATTTGTAGTAGTTTTTTATGACATTTCATATGTGTACTTGTGTTTTCTTTTATATTTCCATATGAGTTGGATTTGGTTGGTGTCTGTATAATATATCAATTTTTCATGTGTTCTCTTAAAGGGTAATGCCTTCCATTTGAGTTTTTACTATACCCTAGGTGCTAGTCGCCAACTCATGGCCTATTGGAGGTGGGACTAGGGGGTCATTATCTCTCCTCTCACATTGCCAGACCAGGAGGGGTATACCTTTTGGGTAGGGGTCATGAAATAGTTGTACCAAAGGCTCTGGTTGAGGGATTTGATGGAGTTTGTTGTTAGGAACGAGTGAGGTTTCATGGTTTGGTAGGGAAATAGTGTCAGACATGTTTATTAAGTGATGTAAACATTGGAGGTCGGATGAGACATAGGCGTTTAGGGCCCCCTAGGATCTGATGCACGAACATCTATGTTTATAATGGCTACTAAATGATGTGATACTAGTTCTAGGCTAGAGACCTAGGAAAGGATCATGCATCATTCTCCTTCATGCTCGTGTTTTAATGGGTAGACCTTAGGATAGGATAACCTAAAATTAATAAAGCAGACAAGTAATTAATTATTGTTTAGTCTTCTATATTCCAATTTTGGGAGCTCCAACTATTTTTTTTATTTTGCAGGTATGGCTCTAGGTTTACTTCCTCATCTTGTTTTCATAGAAGAAGTACATTATGATGTGCTAGCAGATCGCCATAGGGTAGAGGTTGATGATGATAAAACAAGCAGGAGGACACTCTATGAGTTTCAGTGTCGGAGTCTGCAGAAGTACGAGGGATCTGTTTCAGATGCAGTCTTGGAATACTAGTTGAAGGAGGTCAAAATATGCTTCATTTCGATCTATGCTCGGAAGGAACTCTAAGTTTCTTTGTTTTTGATGATGTTGGGTGAAGCAGCAAGGTAGTGGTGGTCCTTGTTCCTCAGGGATCATAAGGATTGGGTGATCTCATGGGAGGAGTTCTGAGACAAGTTAGAGTTGAGTTTCTTCCTTCGACCATGAAGGAGTCCCATTGACATGAGATTCTTCCCTTCTATATGAGAGCTCTAGTGTGTGAGAGTTTGGAATTTGATTTAGGAACCTTTTATGATATTCTTCAGACATGTTCCCAGATGAGGAGGCTCGGGCGAGGCATTTCGAGGAGGCTTTTCATCTATAGATCCAGTGCCAAGTCACCTCTTTTATGATGAAGACATATCTTGAGGTGCTAGAGAGTGAAGAGTTTGTTGATAGGACATTGTCCCAATCAAGATCATCTTGAATGGGGAGTCGTCATGATTCCCCACGAAGCAGAGCTATAGTCTGGGGTTCCGAGTTTTCTGGGAAGAAGAGATTCCATTCAGTCAGGGGTAAGTCCCAGCCCTCAACATCTCATTTCTCTTGGGGGATGGATCTCTTGAATATGCCAAGGGATCAATAACTTATTTTCATGTGGTGTTTGAGGTCATCATTAGTGAGAGATCTACACCATTTAGAGAAGTCATCATGCACCAGGTGATCCCCTCCAAGTTCCTCCATTTAGTCAATTCAATCTAAGGTAGCATCAGCTAGTTGCACAAGATTTGGATCAGTAGAGGGTAGATGGGGAAGGAAAAGGATAGCCCCATGACACTCCCCATCCTCATTGAGTAGAGCGTGACCCTGGTGGTGGTCTTCATTAGGGTCATAGGGGCTATGGAGGAGGTCATGGTCGGCTTTATGTTTTAGAGTTGCTAGTTCCAAGCGAGCCAGATGTTGTTTGAGGTACCCTTTTCTTATTTTCTACATGAGTTTATTCGTTGTTTTATTAAGTAGAGACACACTCCTTCAGATCACCTACCCTTTTCCATGATTTAGGGCATGTGGTTGAGAGTCTTCAAGTGCCCTTGGAGTTGACTACGCTAGTTAGATATCGAGCTAACTTGTTTAAAGTTTGTAGATGTTGTTAGCTAGTGATGGGTCAGCACCGCTCTTGGGGAGATTTCCTATGTTTATAGATACAACCATATTATGTCATCCTCGGTAGGGATTGGTTTTACTTGATTCAGGATATCGTGGATTTCTTCAGGAGGCATGTGGGTTTCTTCGATGTTGATGGAGAGCCAATGGTGTTTGTTGGTGAGCGAGACACTTGAATGGGTAAGAGGAATGTTCTATCCTTATCATCCATGATGGATGAGATGATGTTGAATTCTTCAATGGTTTAGTAGTTTGTGTTTCCTAGGGTCAAAGAAGAGTACTTTGATGTTTTTTCAGAAGAGGTTGTAGCATTACCCCCTCGATGAGAGATCGAGTTTGTGATTGAGCTACAACTAGGAGCATCACCTATCTCTATGTTTCCATATAGGATAGACCCTTTTGTTTTATGAGAGGTACATATATAGATTGATGGTCTATTATAGTGATGTTTTGTTCAGCTGAGTGTGTCACCGTGGGGCGCACCAGTTTTTTTATTGAAGAAGGTTGGTGGAAGATTGTGGTTGAGTATTGATTATCATCACTTAAACAATGTGAGAATGAAGAAATCACTCTCCTCTTTCACATATAGATGATTTATTTGATCAATTGAAGGGTTCCAGTTGGTTCTCAAAGTTGCGTTTGAAGGATGAGGATATCCCAAAGACTCCTTTCAATTGTCATCATGGGCATTATGAGTTCGTTGTAATGTCGTCCGATGTGACGAATGCTCCATCTTTGTTCATGGGATTGATGAACACTGTATTCCATGAGTACCTAGATATGTTAATGGTTATTTTAATTGATTACATCCTTGTGTACTTCATGTCTAAGGAGGAGCATACAGAGAATCAATACGCCATTTTGGGAGTTCTTCATCAACATCGGCTGATTGGGAAGTTGTCGAAGTGTGAGTTTTGGGTTCAAAAAGTCTGTTTCATGGAGAATGTTTTGTCCCAACATGGAGTATCTATGGATCCATCTAAAATATAAGAATTTTTTTCTTGTGAATCCACCAATACACTACCACAACTGTAAAGATTCCTTGGTATTTCAGGCTACTATAGGAGGTTTGTAGTCGATTTCTATCGGGTTGTGACTCTTCTGACAGCATTGACCAGGAAGGATTAGGCGTTCATGTGAACTGATCAGTTTCAAAAATCCTTTGAGTATCTGAAGGAGAGGTTATTAAGTGCCCTAGTTCATTGTCTTCCAATAGAGGAAGTCCAGTTTAATGTTTTCTACAATGCTTTACATCTAGGGTTAGGCTTTGTTTTGATGCAATATGGATCAATTGTTTCTTATGGGTCTCGGTAGTTGCGTCCCCATAAAAATAATGATTCTACACATGATCGTGAGTTGGCAGCCATGATTTTAGCTCTAAACTTGTGGAGAATCTACCTCATTGGCGAGTGCTTTGTGGTTTTCACCGTTCATAAGAGCATGAGGTATGTTTTCTCCAAGCGTGACTTAAACTTTCGACAACATTGTTGGATGGAGTTATTATAGGAATACGACTTCAAAATATCATATACACCTAGAAAGGGGAATATTTTAACTGATATGTTGATCAGGGCGTCACATAGTGATGTAGTGTGTGAATCTAGGGATTCATGGAGAGTAATGGAAGAACTATCATCATTACATCTTGATATGGGAAATGTTGGGGGAAGTGGTTGTATTTTTTAGATGACGGTGCAGTCATCACTAGTGCAGCATGTAGAAGACTCCCAGTTGGAGGATCTATAGGTGGAGGTCTAGAGAGACTGAGTTTTATGTAGCGAGGCCTGTGATGGTTGGTCTAGGGATGAACAACACCAAGTGTTGTATCCCGAAAGGATATTTTTTGCTCTAGGGACACATGAGATAGTTCTTTTAGAGTTTCATAGTTCACCTTTATCAATGATCATGTAATGAAAAAGATGTAACGATATTTGAGAATACATTTTTTGTATCCTGGGTTGAAGAGTGCAGTTGCAGAGTTTGTGTTTCATTGTTTGGTCTTCAAGAAGGTCAAGGTTGAGTACCATCTCCCTGGTGGTTTGATCTACCAATTAGATATTCCTTAGTGGAAGTGGGAGGACATCTCAATGGACATTGTTACTAGTTTAACTTGAGCTCCGGGAGGACATGATTCTATTTGGGTGGTAGTAGACAATTTAACAAAATCATAAAACTTTTTAGAAATCATGGAGTCAAGTTTAGTTGATGTTTTTTTAGGGAAATATTTGGAGGAGGAGGTGAGACTCCATGGAGTCCTAAGGATGATCATTTCTGATCGATATCCTTGTTTTACCTCTTGGATATGGATAGGTCTCCAGCATGATTTTGGTTCTCATCTATTCCTTAACACTACTTTACATCTATAGATGTATGGTTAGACAGAGCGGACTATCCAGACTCTTGAATACATGTTACGCTCTTATGTCCTTGATTTTGGAGGTTTGTGGATGAGTAACTTACCCTTGGTGGAGTTCACTTACAATAATTCTTTTTACTCCACCATTGGTATGGCACCATTTGAATCCTTGTATATCCAACCTTTCCATTATCCATTGTGCTAGACAGGGGTCAGAGAGTTAGTAATTCTCAGACAGGAACTAGTGTGTACTACAAAAGAGATCGTTCAGGTGATTCGTGAGAGAATGAAGATAGCGCAGGATCGTCGGAAATCATATGTCGATCAAAGTAGGAGACCTTTGGAGTTTTATTTTGGGGATCACATGTTTCTGAAGGTGAATATCCATCATGGAAAGTTAAGGGTTGGTCATGGGAGTAAGCTTTCTCCCTAGTTTGTTAGGTCTCCCGAGGTGTTGGCTCGTATTGGAGCTGTGGCGTATCGAGTAGCACTTCTTCCATATATGAGATTAATACATGATGTTTTTCATTTTTCATAGCTCCATCATTATATTCATGATGACTCTCTCGTCATAGATTTGGGAGATATCAATGTTTATGATGATGCCACCATTGAAGAGCGGCCAATGGAGATCCAAGACCACAAAAAGAAGGTTGTACACGATCATTCGATCTCCTGGATTCATTTAATGTTGTGATACAGTGGTGTAGAGGAGATTACCTGGGAACGTGAGTCGTAGATACATGCTTAGTACCCCGAGTTGTTTGATGTTAAACTCTTCTCATTTAAAAATAATAAAAAAATAGAAAATAAAAAATATATTGGCTTTGTGGTTGTAGAACTTTTGTGTTTATGGGATGGATTTCTTTAGTTGATTCTTGTAGCTTTCTCTCTTTTGAGAGGTATCTCGATGGGTGTTTGTTCAGGCCCCGTTTCTGTTTACCTTTAGGTGGGTTTTGAATTCTCGATGATGAGAATGTTTTGAGAGGTATCTGATGTAATGGCTCGGACCTCTTTGGTCAATTCCTAGGTGGACATCTAGGGTTTGAGGTGTTTTGGGAGGTTAAGGTGACTTATCCCCAACAATTTTTCAAATTTTTATATCTGTGAATAGTTCCATTGATGAGACTGGTGTGAATAGTTCCACCGGTGATACCAGTGTAAAAAATTCCACCGGTTAGACCAGATTGAATAGTTCCACCGGTGATACCGATGTGAAGAGTTCCACTGGTGAGACAGCTGGGAACAGTTCCAAAGCTAGACCAATGTAAATAGTTCCACTAGTATATCGATGTGAACAGTTCCTCTGGTAGACCAATGTGAACAGTTCCACCGGTAGACTGATGTAAACAGTTCCAATGGTAGACCGATGTGAATATTCCCACCAGTGAGACAGATGTGAACAGTTCCAATGGTTGACCGATGTGAACAGTGACACCATTAAATTGATGTAAATAATTACAATGGTATACCGATGGGAACAGTTCCAATGGTAGGCTAATGTGAATAGTCTCACTGATGAGACGGATTTAAAAACTTCCAACAGTAGACTAATGTGGATAGTAACACCAGTAAACTGATGTGAATATTTCAAATTGTAGACCAATGTGAATAGTTACAATGGTAGATCGATGTGAATAGTTCCAATGGTAGACCGATGTGAATAGTCCCACTAGTGAGACCGATGTGAACAGTCCCACCAGATAGACCTATGTGAATAGTTCCAATAGTAGATTAATGTGAACAGTTCCACTGGTAGTCCAATTAGAACAGTTCTAATGGTAGACCAATGTGAACCGTTTTAATGGTAGACCGATGTGAATAGTCCCACCAATGAGACTGATGTGAACAGTTCCAAAGGTAGACTGATGTGAATAGTTCCAACAGTATTCCCATGTTAACACTTCCACTGGTAGACTAATGTGAATAGTTCCAATGGTAGACTGATGTGAACAGTTTTTCCCATCAGTGATACATTCTGTGAACAATGTTTCTAGAACAACATCCTTCCAACAAAAACATTTTTTCCATTTCCATATTTCTAGTTCATGAATAGTGTTTCTAGCTTCCTACAGTTTCACCCCTTTGACATTTTGTTTGACAGAAAATGCATTTAAGGCCTTTTTTTAAGGTATTTAAGGCCAAATAAAATCCCATACCTCCAATACTAATTTTAAAAAGGTTGGGGATGATTTTTTACTTGGTCATACCACATGGTTTAAAGAGATCTTCTTTTAATGTAAAAACCAATTTATCTTAAACTGCAGCTCCGCTAAATCTTCTAAAGGGACAATATATCTTCCCCCCTTTTTCTTCATCCTTGTTCTCTAGTGTGATATGATCTAACCTCTCCTTCTTTCCCATATGAGTTGTGCGATCAAACATTCCTCCTTGTATTGGCTCCCCTTGAATTTCTTCTTGTTGTATGCGTACCCTCTATTTTTTGGTGAAACCAAGTAGTATCGAACATTATTGGAAATAAGGTATGATATATCGTCATTTTTTTAGTTCATATCCTTCTGTTTATCATTTCCCCTTTTATGGAATGTTTTCTCCATGTTCCTAATAGACTTTTATTGGGTGTTGGCCCATATGGTGGTGTCTCTGCATCCTCAGGTGGATGCAGTCCTCCAAGATTGGTGATCATGATCTATTTTATTAGTCTGTTCAAAGAGAATCAGAAACCCTTTGAGGTAGTAGATTCATTGATTCTATTTTCATTTACATGAAACTGTAGAGTTACCATGTTTTATGCCACTGGATTATAATGGAATTGACATAATTTATATTTGACCAGGATAAATAAATTGATATCGATCGTATGTTATTGCCTCTTGTTTTGGTAGATAGTGTGATATCTATGTTTGATTTGTTTAGATTTTCATTTTTGATAGAAATTGGTAAACAACGTAAATATTTAATTAATTGATAATTGTTTGTCTAAAGAAAAAGAGTAATTTAAATTAAACTAGTCATTATTTTGGTTTTTGTAATTTGATGTTCATCAAATTGATGCAGTAAGAATCTTTAATCACTTTGAGAGAGATTCCTATTTATGTTACCCATAATTAGAACCTGCAAATAATAAATCAGTTAATTCTAGATTGATTAAATAACTAGTTGTTTGGTAAAATGATATTGCCTCATATGGTTCTGATTTACCCTCTTGCTTGTAAAGGCCAAGAGCCTTATGCTTGGAGTTGTGGGAGATCATTGTGTTGGAAGTTTTTTAGCCTCGTTTAAGGTCCAAGAGCCCAATTTATATGATGATTGTTTTTCTGATACTTGTGTTGTGATATGTGGGGGCAAGAAGGATTATTTTTTGTGTCAACAGTTGACCCCTAGTGTGGCTAGATGCATCGGTTTATGCATGTGGGTGTTGGGGAGGACACTAGATTTGATAGAACGGGTTGGATGTGAATGTTTTGATTCTTTTTGTTTAATGTTGGTTTTTTATCTTCCTCACATTCTCCACTATTCATGGTAGCTAGTTTTCTTACCCTCCTTTCAAAAAGGGGTGAAGAGGTATTCCACATGCTTTTTGTGTTTAGCTTACTAGGGGAGGATGGGTCTACACTCCTACTATAGGAAGCGAAGACTCGATGGGCAGTTAATCTAGTCATTGTGTTGAGACCCCTTGTGTTTATTATCTTAGAATGTTTTTTATAGAATTCCTGGGAATAAGGGAAAGTAATTATGTTAATAAAGGATTAAATAAATGATGTTAACCCATGGGGTTAAAGCTTTATGGTATGCAATGATGTGGTTGAAATTTTTAATGGAACATTGAACATTGGGTGTGATTCTAATGAAATATAATGTGGAATTTATTAATGGTTAATTAATGCTTATAAAATTAATTAACAAAAAGTGAAACTGGTAAAAAGGGAATGAAGTAATGTAATAAATATCATAAATTGGTTGTGTGCATTTAGGATACCTAGTCATAGAGGTGGCAGTCGGGAGTCTGAGATACATTAGCTACAATTGATTCTAAGACAATGTTATGCCTATAGTGTGGTCATGAACTATATTATATTCTATAATTTTTGTGTTTATATATGCTACACTACCTCGTCGGTTAGGTAAACTGGCACCCCTAGGATTCTGAGCCCTATAGGGTGTTTTCCCCAACATTCTGGTGGGAGGATGGATGGATGACTACCCCCTTTGTCCCCACTCTCTTCTCTTGGTGGTTACTTGTGCTGGTAGTCACAACGGATAGTTTTCCCCATATATGTTTGTAGAGGGCTGTAATGGATTTTGGTTATTCACACACATATGTTCTTGATATAGTTTCCTATGGACTACTATTGGTGTAACATGTATAGGCTATGATGGCTTGAGTATCCTTACTCAGTGTATGGGATGTAATGGCTTGAGGTACAATATATGACATATGATACATGTTTTGTGAGCTGTGGTGGCTCCAGGAAACGACCTGGTTACTTTTATTATGTGTACGTGGTGGTTTTATTACATGAGGTGAATGTTTTGGTTCTTCTCCTAGGTGTCTATGGCCAAGCCATTTAAGAGATAGATGGCTTAGGACGTGTGATGTTGAGGCAAGGAGGAAATCTTGTTGGGAAGTAGTAGCGGGGTACCCTTGATATTCTTTATTATATTATATAATCTGGTATGAAATACTTGGTTAGAGTAGCCATGGTGAGGCTGGGATCTTAGTATACAAGTTTAGATGAGGTGTTAGTTTCACTTATTGTTCATTGTGCTTTAGAATGCTTTATTTACTTTTTCACGAGTGGCTTCTGGGAGGATCCTACTGAGTATACTGTTATACTCACCCTATGTATATATAAAATGTTTTTCAACTCACTTGGATTAGGTTGTAGATGATGCAGGTTTCTACTAGCTTGGGGTTGCAGGATCTGTTCGTGCTTGTGGTTCCTACTATTTTCACTTTCCTTCAGTACTTTCAGTTTCCCCCTTTAGTTGAAGTAGTTTTACATGACATTGCATATATGTACTTGGGTTTTATTTTATATTTCCTTCTAGGTTGGAGTTGGTTGGTGTCTGTCTTATCTCTCTTTTTCACATGTGTTCTCTTAGAGGGTAATTCCCTGAATTGGTTTGTTTATTATACCCTCAGTGTTAGTCTCCAACCCGAGGCCTACTGGAGGTAGGACTCGAGGGTCATTATCTATCTTCTCACATTGTCGGCCCAGGCAGGGTACACCTTGTGTAGAGGGAGTCATGACAATATCCCAACCATGAGAATGAGATACATTACATTAACAACAAAATTTTCCAATTTCATTATAAGAGGGATACTTCAGAGTTATTAGATAAATAATTCATTACATTATCCTAGTTCCATGATATAATGAGAGACTTAGCTGCAAATATAAATTAACATTATGTGTCTTTTGATCATGTGAAGGATGATTTCTCAATGGCATCCATTATACAGGAAGTATAAATTCCCATTCTTAAACATTACATAATCTTGATATATGTAAATAATTTTACTTTAATTCCCTTTGAGGATCTTTTATGGTTTATAATTTTTGATAATTAAGCCATAACTATTACTTTACATCAAAAAAATTACAAATTAGACACTTCTACTCTATCCAATTTTTTTACAATAATAAAACTCCTTAAATAAAACAAGAATTAGTTTCTTGATAAAAATATTGTTGAATTCTTTCATTAACTTATCCTTCCTTATACCCAGTGAAAAACATTTCAAAATATTGGGATGATCATAAAAAGATCACTAAGGAATATAAAATGAAGAATAAAACTGTTAGTCCATGAATATTTAAAACCCATGAAAACATTTCCACAAAATCATAGTTTTCTCCCTAAAAATATAAAATACTTATCTTAAATCATTAGATCATAGGATTTCAAAAAAACTTTAAAGAAATAAAAAACTATAAAGGTAACATGTGGAATCCTTATCGTACGTACATTATAGATTTAACATGTATATAGGGAGTAACCTTTAAGGTGACATTTGGAATTCCCATCACAGTATATTGCCTAAATATATTAGGAGAAACATTATAGTTTACCTCCATCACTTTACCCAATGCATTAGAGAGCTATCATGGGCTCACCTGCCCTAGGTTTATCACAGAACCACCCATATTTGGTTTATCACGTAACCACCCATCAAATTTCCAAGTACCATTATATAATCATAACACAAAAAAGATTGAAATTATCAACATTTTAATCATCAATAATAAGAAATCAATTTAAGATATTGAAATATTTAATCCATTTCCAAAACCATTTAAAGCATTTAATAAATAGATTTTTGAATCAAAGTGTCCCATACCAAATTAAAACATTAAAAGTATATTTACACTTTAAAAAACTCATGTCCATTTAAATAAATTCTTAAACCCATTTTGAAAACATGGACATTGATGAGAAATATTTAGAATAATAAATCATTAAAAAAATTTAAATTCATGTTTTTGTTAAAGAGTCCCTTACCAGTTGAGAAAATACTTGAAAAAATAATAATTAAAGATTAACATTAAACAAAACATATAATATCATGAGAATAAGGATATTAATGATATAATATTTCAACAGGAAATATATACACCATATAAATCTGAATTGGTTCATAACAACAAATAAGTTTCAATGGAATGTAAATTGAGACGGAATTCCATACAATGATCATATAAATGAAGTAAGAATTTATAAATTGTAAGATTATGTGTAGAAACAATATATCCATACAAAGGGATTTTAAAATTAAATCATAAGAAATTAATCAATTATTATACAAATAATCTTGGCATAATATAATTAATTATGTTTGCATAAAACCCAATGAGAGGAAATCTAGTTTAGAAATTTCCATACCTCAAATCTGAATTGTCTCGTTTCTTATTTATATTCATGAATAATAAACATGGTTTAATTTAGACTTGCTTTAGAATAATTTTATTCATTATTATTCATTTTATATTACTTATTATCATGTTATAAAAACATATAACTATTTAAGTTCATATGGTTCATTTTGTTGATGTTCGGTACATGAGTTGAAAATGAACTCATTTTGATGTAAATTGTCCATGTAGTAAAAATTCCATCATTTCCAAAAAAAATCTTTATTTAAATATCATATATATCCAGTATATATGTACTTATAATTTCTATAATATTTACATATAAAAAATTAAATTCACTGTTCATGGAGACCGTAGGCCGTACGTATGCATGAACCCCACATTCATTTATTTGTCATTTTAAAATAATAATAATAAAATGATATAAATTTATATTATAACACCAAATTCATATTTATTTTATGTATGTCTCATAGGTAGAATAACATCATCTTTTATATGTTTCATGTATAGAATGAACGAGTCATATCACTTTGAGGGGGTGATAGTCAACACTTTCTCAAATAAAATTATCGTATTTACACATCATGGAATGCATAAAGGTATGTTGTAAACAAAAAATAAAAAAGAATACTGAAAATATAAATATAATAAATATAATATATTAATAAATTTCGATCATAATTTCCACCATGAGAGGTGGTAGGGGAAAATTGAACAATCATTGTTTTATGAGGTAGTAGTTCATCGTGCATAGAAACAGTATGTTCGTATCCATTAGATTAATGTGTGTGTAAGTGTAGTTCAAATAATTCTCATAAAAACATCCTTGTAAATTTAGGATACTTTTTTTCTTATGTAATCAAATAATAATAAGTTCATTGGGAGTGGATTAGGAAAATAAAGGAGAGAAACTTGAGAGAAGACGTTACCTCTAAATTGAGTAACTTATTTTGGTTTAAGTGGAAAGTCTTTCCTAAATAGACTTCATCTCAATGTAAGGCTTCTAAAATGAAGGGAAGGATGTTGGAAGATTTTTTGAGTGGAATTTTGATCAGCCAAGGGTCTTGATATGTGTGAGTAAGTGCGTAGATGTGGTGTCCTTTTATAAGAGGGGGGAGGGGCTCTTTATGAAAGTCTTGACATATTAATTTATTACAAATTGATTTCGGAATTATAATAACTCCAAAGTGATATAATTTGAGCATATGATGATTAAAGATCAAAATCTTCTCAACCAATTGGTTGTAGAAAAGTTTAGTCATAAATGTAACCATTTATATTAGCTTTAACCCTTAGTTAAAAACTTTAACTCTTATCGTGTCTTCTTGTATTTTCATAATATACAGCTACTATAGTTACTATAAAATGCCAATAGAACCATACGGGGACCATTAATGACTTTTTCAATATATATAAGTAATATTTAAAAATCATATATTTTTAGGACTATAATATCATATAATAAAATAGTATTTGTTTCAAAAACTCTATAATGTCAATTTTGACACAATTTATTAATTGATTTTTGATAAAGTCATAGCAACATGATTACTTTGAACCAAAAGTATTAACTCAACTAAAATACATCATAATAATCTATAAAATTCGTGGATGACATAAAAATGGTCAAATTAAATTTATTTTACTATTTATAATATCATTTATTTGAATATTTTATTAATAAGGTAATAATTACATCATTATTATGTCACAAATAAATTTATTTATTTAATTTAAAAAAATTATAAATAAAATACCATGATGTAGAAAATATTTTTTTATATTTATAATTAATATTTATAGTCATATATATTAGTTATATAAACCAATATTAATATTGTTTTATTAAAAGATAAATGTTTTTGTTATATTTCCCTTTTCATTAAATTAAAAATTATAAAATGTCATTCTCACACCCAAGTGGCTCCCAAATGCAAATGGATCGGCCTATGGATACTCATAGTCAGAAAAATCTCATTAAAATATATTATTAAACTTCTAGGGTAGTTTTATTTTGTTATAATATTATTTTTTACCATTATTTACCTGATTTACCCTTTAACCATGGTAAATAAAAATAATTACAAAAGTTACTATTCATAATATCTAAAAAATAAAAGGTACCTATTTAAAAAATTTGAACCTTATGATTCTAAATATGGATTCCATTTTTCTAAATTCAAAACAAATAAATTTTATTAATTAATTTCAAATTATTTCCTGTTGTTAAAACCAGTAAGCGTGTTTTTAAGAAGTTAAAACATAGAAATGATTGACATGTGGTTATGTCCAATCTCAATATGAAATTACTTCTAATAACTAATGTATTATTAATTTATAAAAATATATAATTTATTTATACTTTACAAACATTAAATAATATTATTTAACCATATAAATAATAACTATGGAAAAATTTGTTTTCAATTATAATTTAGTGTATTTTTACTATTTGTCAAAAGATTATAGTGATTATAAAAATATCAAAAATTTATCCAAAGTAAATTTTGATATCCCACATATAAAAAAATCTTATTCTATAAAATACAACATATTATGGTTTCCAAAACTAAATTTAAAAAGGGTTTTCCTCAACAGGCGGTAAAACAACATTTTTTGAAAAATAATTCTTTAATCCAAAAAATTGAATTTGTTATTATGTCATATAGAGAAAACATATAAGATTAATTTAAAACATTACATGGAATATATCACATATATTGTTCATTAAATGAAAATATATAGTGTGATGTGATTTTATAATCATGATTATTCTCTTTTTAAATATGTTTTCATAAAAACACATCCTTTATATTCAATTGATTTTTATTTCCATTTCTAATAAACTTGGTAACCGATGATTAAATATTTAAATATGTGTAAACCATATTTTCATAATTCAGTTTATACCATTAATTCCTTGTAATTCAATGGGTAAAATTTAAATAATAATATTTAGTTGTTCGTTTTAGCTCGATGTAGTGTCTTATAAATGCTAATGAACATAGTATTTCTTTCTTAAAACATGGTATTTTACATTATTCTATCCTCTTGGAAATTTCATCCTCACAATTTTAAATTTTGGCTTGGAAAATTCATTATAAATCACTCATTGTAAATAGGTTTAATAAAACTACCGCTATAAAAGATAGAAGGATATATACAATTATCACCCGAGATAACACATACTAGGGTTTTATGTAGGAAACATAGACATGGAGGAAAAAATAAGTGTCATGTTATGATGGAGAGAGATGGGATACATGTTTAGGTGAAAGTTAACAACATGAAAACCATAAACTAGTGATGGGTTAAACATTATTTGATTTCCCTATATGAAAATTAATCGGAAAAAAATTTTTTAATGTACATTTTAAAATGTGGGAGAATTATTTTACTACTTATAATAATAACATAAGTAAACATACTTAATTTTCATGAATAGTTCTATAATTTAATAAATATCTACCAAAAACTCATCTTTTCTTCAAACAATGAGTATTCAAGATGACTTGGTCACACCTGATGTGCTAGAATTAGCTTTTGGAGAATCAAACAATCCTAAAAAGATGAACAATATATTTTGCCTATCATTAGGAAATAGAAAATGAAAATGGTTATTTCAATATCATATAATCACCCAAGAAGAAGAATCCATTATAAATAGATGAACAACTTTTAATCTCCAAAATTTAGAAAATAATACCCAATGTTCAAAAAATACCGTTCAATAATCAATTGTCCTTAAAATTATTCAAAATAATACAAACTAAAATTGAAACCCTATTTTAAGAAAGATTTTATCACATATTCTTCCATGATAAATATTAAAATTTATCTCCAAAGAACATCGACTTCTATTAAAGTATCGTACTAAAATTTAATTAACCTAATCACATATTCTCCATGATTGGTTAAAAATTTCCCTAGATAACCAAAATATCCATATGTCTAAAACAAAAACATAGATACTTCCAAAATAAAATTAAACCATTATGCCTCAAATGAAATCCCATAGTATTTTATTTTCTTTAGGCATATAGTTTTCTTAAATGAGTAAATGTATTCCATAATAATATTTATCACTTAATCACTAAATCATTTTCCTACACTAAGGATATCTATTTGATAAAACATATGTTCAAAAATTAAACTTATTCATGATGCATAAAATCATTTAACTAAAAATAATTGGTCATACTTTGATACTCACGGCCTTTCAGGACGCGACGGGTTGTCACCCATCTTGCGGGTTGTCCCTTTTATGATACTAAACAAACCCCTAACATATTTTAACCTAAATGGTTGTCTTATACCTCTCATTTTCATCCTAACTCATTATTACATAACCCTCTTAATTCATGAATTCTTATATATATATTGAATATTTTTATTTCACCTCCATATGAGAAAATAAATGTATTCCTATAGAAAGAACATCTTACCTAGATCATGGTGTCTACCGTATTTCATCGCTATCTTTTTCATTTAGATAGAAGGTCCATGCATTGCAACAATGATTTATAGATACTTCAAATAATTTTATTTCTTCATCCCAAAATACCTTGTTCAACATGGGTCATATGGGTGTTCACATAAAAATATTTTATGTAGAAATTTATGTATGCCATGAAAATTCAAAAAGTATGAAAAAACGTACTTTTTAGAAAATAGTCAGACTGATTTTGATTTGAAACTGTAAATAAATGGTCCATTTTAAATAATATAAGTGTGTTTTTAAATACTATATTTTGAATGAAAATATAAATAGTTTGCGCAAGGGTCTTCTTCTTCAACACCTTTTTCAAAATCATAATATGCTTCAAAATCTTGTGATAAGGTAAAATATTTGAAAATTCCTTGATAATATTTACCTTTCTTGAAAATATAAAAATATTGAGAAAATAGGATTTGATTAAATAAACCAAATGATCCATGATGGTATCGAGGTATATTGGATGTGTTCGATATCTCAAACAACAGCTTGGAATTGAGTTGTATATTTTTAAATGTTTCATAGTCACTTAAAGATGACTTTGAAATAATTATTGAAAGCATGTCATCCTGAAGAAATAGGAATGTTGTTTGAGATACTCTTCCTTCAATTTGCAACTCATTTTCATTGATTTAAAAATGTCATAAAACAAGTATTTAACTGAAATAATAGACATATATACTTACATGTGTTTATCCAAAAATGATAATCCTTAAAGTTTTCTAAACCATTTCTTTAATACCATCTCTAATGCCCCAACCACAAACATTACTCAATATTAATATTATTTAATAATTCCAATTTAATTCACATTTAGTATTTTTTTCAGGTTTAGAGTTTTAGATAATTAGTCCAAAAATATTACATTACATCTCAAAAATTACAATGTAGACACTTCTACTCCATCCAAAAATTTTCACAATAATAAAACTCTTCAGAAAAAAAACAAGAATATTTTCTTGATAAAATTATTCTTGAATTCTTACTTTCTTTTATCCTTCGTTATACACTATGAAAAACATTTCAAAAACTTTGGATAAGCATAAAAATCTCAATAAGGAATATAAAATTATTAATAAAACTGTTAGTCCAGGAATATTTAAAACTCATGAAAACATTTTCACTATAACAATGCAACTCTTTATTACCCACATAAACAGGATTTATTAAATAAACATGAACTTAATACAACCCAAAATATTTATAGGTATAGTGTCTTTGGGGCCTATGAATATTACATAACATGTTTGAACATAAAACACAAAATATGTATTGAAAATGTCTTTTACCTGACCGCAACATTCATTCATACTTAGCATTGCATGAGATAACCTGAGAACATACATAAAAAAGATGATCTATAAAGCACAGTAAGTGAGTAAACAAGAATAGCATGGAAAATACAGTATATGTTAGACAATAGTCATATCAATGGATCATAAGAGAAAAATGAACATAAAGGCATGATATAGAATGATTATCATAACATGGAAATGTGGAAACAACATTTGTCATGATATTAGCATGAGCCAAGGCCCTTTGAAAATGGAGAAAGAGTAAACCCTAATTTGACTTGAATTATCACGAGTAAACTGTCATTTAACTTTATGTATAATGATACTAATCTTTACCCAATGAATAAGAGTGCTATCAGGGCACGCCCTTCTTAATAATTTTATTTCATGCATACGTGTGCCTTATGGATTATATAACATTGTTTCATTAAACATAATCATTTATTCCATGGTAAAAGAATGTTTAGTTTATAAATGAAACTCTATAATAAATATTTAATTATTCATAATGGTGAATACCCTTGATAGAGAAATTAGTATGGTATTCACTATACAATGACTATGGCTTGGAAAATCGCGGGGCAATTTCAGCAGCATAACGGCATGACATAAGAATTCATAAAAATGGTTAATGAGAGATAAAGGGGTGTCTCATCATATGTAAATGTAATTGAAAGTAAGGGAGTCATATAGATATATGTACAACCATATGTAATAAAAATAAAATTCATAATACAAAATAATTGGTTGACTGTAAATGAGAAGGGAGAAATTCCATATGGAATTTCGGCATGTTACGAGTGTACATGGGAGGAATTAATGAGGGAGAAAGAGGTCTCTAATCATTCAAAAACAACGAGGGTAGTATGGGGGAGGTGATAAATCATACCCCAACATTTATAATTGAAACAAATGGCATAACAACATAATGAAATTTGGACAAAAAATGAGAAAGGATGAAATCCCTTACTAAGAAGTATGATCCCAAAGGCTTGGGAGAGGCTTAAGAGAAGATTATTTGGATATTAGGGAACCTTGGGATGATTATAGAGAGAGTAGGTCAGGGTTTGGTCGATATCCAAAGGTTTTTAGAGAATATGAATGGGAGTTTGAATGTGTTTAAACAAGAAAGCGGAGGGAATTCTTTATTATTTAGGGTTTGGACACCATACATTAAAGTAATCAAAACCAGAAAAAAACCATGGTTTTTGCCGATGTTTTTATTAAAAAAGGAGTGAAAAAAATTATTTTATAAGTCCAATGAAAGAACTTATTAAAATATTTTTCTTGATTATGTGGAGGTGAGTCACACTCTCAAGGAAAACATTTTAAAATGTTAAAATGTTTTATTAGTCATAGAGGATCCACTAAGGTTTTTTAAAATAAATAAAAAAACCTAAAATAACATTATATTATAGCTAAAATATATATTGTTCTAAAATACCTTTTATAGTATTTTATAACATCACTATTGGGTCATTATGATGTCATAAAACACATTATATATTTAAACAGTATTTAATTTTTACCTAAACATTCGACTGTGTCAAAAAAATTATGAAAAATTCCCTGTTGGATAATTTCAATGTCCTTGTTTAAAAAAATTTATTCATTTTATATAAATAATTTTATAAATATGTTAATTTTTAGTTTTAAATTAAAATTGACATTTATCAAAAATTCATCGGTTTTGACAAAAAATAGCTTCCAATCCATAATAAAAATTAGAATTGTAATTATAAAAATTATAAACTAATTTATATTTAATAAAAAGTAATTTAGTAATAATATTTTATTAAAGTATTATTTATTTAAAAAATTCATTAATTCATCAAAATAGATTTCTTAATTGAATTTAAATATTAACTAAAAATATTATTTATGCTTTAAAACCCATTTACAAAGTAAGAATAATAAAATTAATGTATATTATTTATTCTATACGAAAATAAATCACATGATCATAGTATTAGGGTATTGTTACATAACCCCTCATAACACCCACATTTGACCAAAGGGTAAGGTGTACAATGCTGACAGACACTTGGGGTGGCTCAGATAACATCGCTCGGGCGGTAATCCCTGTTGAAATCCACTTCCCCCGTTAGTGGTTCGATTCAAGCTTAAAATGTTAAATCTCAATATGGGCTTGGTCAAGAGTGAAGCCCAGGGATGCTACCTCCTTTACAAGCCCCAAAAAATGGGCTTTGTATAGAGAAATTCTACTTCATGAGGCCATATCTTTCTTTTTCCGAGTAAATTGGATTTATTAAATCCCTATATTTATACAAATCATGTGATTACTATTCAATGTCTATATTATCAACGGTAACAATTCATAACTATATTTTAAAATATAAAAACATGAATCCAAAGAAATTCATATATTTTATATAAATATTTTATATAATAAGACATTTGATTAGATAAAGATAAATTTTCATCAATAAATGATTGGTTCATTACAATCTTCCCCCCTAAAGAAATTTTACATCGAAATTTCATTTTTCCCACACTAAAATAGATTGTAGTAACTCCTATTTATCACTTCCTCTGATTCCCACCTTTCCTATTCAAACTTTTGGTTTCACCACAACACCTTGATGAGGTATATTGTCTTATTTTGTATAAATATTTCCCTATGATCTAATATCTTCAATGGCTTCTCTTTATAGGAGATTTAATTTTCCAATGGTAACACCTCAAGATTGAGTAGATGTGATGGGTCAGGTATTTAATTCCTCATGATTTATACATGGAATACATCATGTAGTTGAGATAGGTTCGGTGGCAGTGCTAGTCTATAGGTAACTTCTCCAATGCAATAAAGGATCTCAAGAGGTCCAATATACCTTGGAATAAGCATTCCATTCTTCCCAAATCTTATAAATCTCTTACATGGTGATATTTTGAAGAATACCATGTCTCCAACATCAAACTCTAGATCTTATTGACGATTATCAACATAGATCTTTGGTCAACTCTATATAGCTTTAATGTGCAACTGGATGGTCTTACCCATCTCCACCATTTCATTGACCATTTTTCAACATAAGAGTTTTCTCCCCCCAACATCATCCCAACATGTTGGTGTTGTGCACCTCTTCCCATAAAGGTCCTCATATGGGTCCATTTGGATGCTTGAGTGGAAACAGTATTTGTAAGAGAACTCAACTAGAGGAATATGTTGATCCCATAATACATTGTATTCAATTGAGCATGCTATAAACAAGTCATCAAGTGTTTGAATAGTCTGCTCAGATTGGCCATTAGTTTGAGGATAATAAGATGGACTGAAGTTCAACTCAATATTTAGAGTGGGTTGAAGACTCTTCTAGAACATAGAGGGGAATATTGGATCTTGATAGGATACAATAGATAGTTTTACTCCATTTATCCTTACCACTTATCTAATATATATTTATTCCAGTTGATCTAATGTTAAATCCTCTCAAATTGCAATGAACTGTTCAGTCTATGTAAGACGATCCACAACAGCCCAGATAGCATTATTTTCTTTTGATGTATTCAGAAGTTCGGTGACAAAGTCCATTATGATGTTCTCCCATTTCCATGTTGTTATGGGTAATATTTGCATCATCTACTTAGAGTTATTCCCCCCATCCTTCACTTACTGACAAACCAGGAACTTTGATGTATACTCAATGATCCCATTCTTCTTGTTATCCCACCAATATTTCTCTTGGAGATCTTGACTAATCTTGGTGTTTCTTGGGTGAATGGGGAATTATAACTATGTGCATCATCCAAAATTTCTTTCTTCATCTTAATATTTGATGGAACACATAGTCTAGACCCAAATCTCATAATTCCTTATTCATTTACACTGAAATCTGAGGATTTCCCTTTTCTGATTGTTTCCACTTTATTATGATTTCTCAAGTCATCCTTTTGAGCATCCTTCATCCATTCCAAAAGACATGGTTGAGAAATCAATTGTGAAATGATTGATTATGTTCCATTCTTTACGATTACCATGTCCATCTTCATCAAATATAATAATATTGGATCCTTTTCAATTCTCATCAATGATAGAATTGATGGGCCCTTTCTACATAGAGCATATGACACCTTGTTCACATTCTTAAGGTGGTAATGGATTGATCATTCATAGTATTTTATCAACTCTAACCATTTCTTTGGAGCTTATTCAACTCTTCTTGTGTTAATATATACATGAGAATTTTGTTGTCTGTGTATATTTCACACTTCTCCCCAAAGATTTAATGTCGCCAAATTTTTAAAGTGAATATTACTGCATCCAACTCTAGATCATGTTTTGGATATTTTTTCTCATGAACTTTCAATTTTCTTTAAGCATAGGAATTTGATTTTTTATTTTTCATCAACACACAACCCATCCCCTTCTTCGAAGCATCACTAAATACCACAAAAACTTCTCCACTTGTGGGTAATGTGAGCATAGGTGCAGTGATAAGCCTCCTTTTCAAACTCCTTGAAGATCTCTTCGCATTCTTCACT
Source organism: Viscum album (assembly GCA_963277665.1). Taxonomy (NCBI): domain Eukaryota; kingdom Viridiplantae; phylum Streptophyta; class Magnoliopsida; order Santalales; family Viscaceae; genus Viscum; species Viscum album. The sequence goes on from OY728130.1 coordinate 414,459,596, forward strand.
TAAAGAAAACTTGACTCCCTTCCGAGTAAACATGGTAAGAGGGTTGGAAAATCTATAGAAATTTCTCACAAATCGACGATAATATCCATCTAACCCTAGGAAGCTACGAATATTTGTCACTGATGTTGGACTTTTCCATACCTAAATTGTATTGGTCTTGGAGGGATCCAAATTTATCCCATTACTTGTGATGATATGACTCAAGAATGAGACATCCTTCAACCATAACTCAAAATTGTTGTACTTTGCATAGATATTTTCCTTTCGCAAGTTCTGTAGTACAGTTATTAGATACTACTCATGCTCCTCCTTGATTTTGGAGTATATTTGAATAAATTCTATAAATACTACAACAAATTTATTGAGGTAATCACTAAATACTCTATTTCGCCATGTCCATGAATATTTCTAGATCATTAGTGAGTCTGAAAGGCATTACTATGAATTCATAGTGCCATATCTTGTATGAAAATCAGTCTTGAGAATATCCAACGTCTTTACTATTAATTGATAGTATCCCAACCATAGATCCACCTTGGAGAAGTATTTTTCTCCACATAGCTGATCGAAAAAGTCCTTAATTCATGGTAGATGATACATGTTCTTTATCGTGCATTTTTTGATCTCACAATAATTGATTCAAAGGCGCATTGACCCATCCTTCTTCTTAATGAGGACGGGTTCACCTCATTGTGATGCACTTGGGTGTATAAACCCTTTATTTAGATTCTCTTGTAGTTGTTTATTCAACTCCTCAAGGTCCAAAAAAACCATTCAATATAGATTCTTAGACATTGGAAACTCCCCATTTATAATATCAATTGAGAATTAAACATCTCTTCTAGGAGGAAGACCATGAAATTCATAAAGAAACACTTCAGTGAATTCCCTCACAATAGGAATGTATTCAAGGATGGTTGCTTCCTTAGACTCAATCATCTAATCAAAATATGCATGAACATAGGTCAGTAATATCAATGCTTGATATGATGGTTCTAAAAAATATTCATCCTCCTCCTTGCACTTGTACAGAATCAGGGGTCGATTCTCCGTATGGAGAGTGATTTCCCTCTCACGACAATTTATGTTGGCTCTACGTAGGGAAATCCAATCCATGTCAAGAATTTCATCAAATTCCATGAGAGGGAGTATAAAGAGGTTAACTAGGAAGATTAATCCCCAAATTATGATAGGGGAGAAGTTATATTCATGGGATGCAATGATTTCCCCATTTTCCATTATCATCGACATCATTACTTCAATGATTTGTGGTGCTGTGGGGAATCTTCTAGTTAACATTATAGATATAAAATAATGTGAAGAACTATAATCAAAATGTACATTCTCTATTCTTGAATGAATAACTATCATACCTGTCACCACTTCATTTTCAGGGTTCTCTTCAGTAGTAGTGATATAAATAAATCACCCTTACTTCCTTAGAAGTTTTTGGTTGCCTCTAAAAACCCTTGTCATAGGACACTGGTCTACAGAGTTCTTTGGTTATTTGTAGTTGAAGAAATGAACAATGCATTGAGGGTCGAATGGAGCATTCCTCACCTCTTTCATACCAGCGAGTTTTTCTTGCTGGAAATTAATGGTCAGGTGACCTTCTCTTCCTCACCTAAATCATTTCCTTATCCCCTTTACAAAATTTCCAGGGTTCTTATTTATGCACCTTTTCCATGTGGGGTGCTATATTTTCTTAGCACCGTTGGAATTATCCATCAGACTACCAAAATTAATGTCCATTTTACACTTTTTCTCCCACTGATAGCCCTGATATTCACTGATCTCCATTTTAACTTTGAGGGAACATCGAAAAATTTTCTTATAGCTATCAAAGTCATGGATAGATAGGGATTTCCATATGCTAAGTTATATCATACCAAAAAAGTGGTCAACCATGAATTAGAGGGTAAAAACAAAGTCAGAGGTGTATCATGCAAACCTTGTGAAGTTTTTTTCGTACGCACTAATGGATTCAGTGTCTTTTTACTTGAGGGAAATGGAGTCCCTTTCTATCTTAAGTCGGAGGGTGCACAAAAAATATTTATCAAAAAACATTTTCTAAAAATACTTCCAATTGATCACCTTGATCTCTTCCTCAGGCTTCATATTTTTTATCAATTTCCAACATTCATCAACTTTACCCTCTATACGATAAGAAACCAAAAAAACCTTCTCGTATTCCGAACATTCAAGGATAGAGAAAATCTTTTCAATGGAGATGATACATTGCTTGGTGATTGAGGGATCAGATGACCCATTAAAAGTATGAGGACTTTGTCTCATGAATCTCTTGATTACAACTTGTTCTTTCATAGGGGTGTAGAACGTTCAGTTTGACCCATCACTACTGGAAAATAGATTTATACCAATGGTTTTGCAAAAAACCGTGGGTATAGGGATAGTATGTGAACCTATACCCATGTTTTTCCAAAACCGTGGGTATAGGCCACCTATACCCATGGTTGTGCTAAAAACCATAAGTATAGTTTTTTTAAGACCTATACCCACAGTTTTGGAGAAAACTGTGGGAATAGGGTATTTTCTGAAGACCTATACCGACGATTCTTCAAAACCATAAGTATTGGGGGGTTTTTTAAGACCTGTACCCATAGTTCTCCAGAACCGTGGGTATAGATTTCCCGCATTATGGCGGGGGAAGAAAATTAGGTGGGACATGAAAAAAATTTGGTGGGAAGATATTTTTTCATGGTTTAGATTAATATATTTACTTTAATATAAATATATATTATAAAAAATTCTTTAGCTCGGTTGGTAATCCCTTCTCGGCGGTTTCTGTAGGTCGCGGGTTCAATTTCCATAGTTAACATTTTTCAAAACATGGATCATATTAATATATATTTACTAATATATATATTTCAAATAAAATAGATAGCTCGGTTGGTCCCTTAGGGGGGCGCGGCCGGGAGGCCCTTGTGAGACGCGGGTTCGAATCACCCTACATATGAGTTTTTGGAATTTAAATACACCTTGTTGGTAATTTTAATATATATATATATGAAGATAGATGTATATATAAAAATTAAAAAATATGGCTCAGTTGGTCACTAGGTGGGGTGCGCCTTTGAGGCTCAGCGCGAGTTGGGGGGTTCGAATCCCCCCTCCACTTTATTTTGGAATTTAAATACCCCACAGTTTGAAAACAACTTTGGGGTCTGTTGTGTGCCACACTGGAAAAACAGTGTGGCACACTTTGACTCCCTTATACCCACAGTTCTCCAGAACTTTGGGTATAGGCTGAGACCCCTATACCGACGCCACTCCATCCCATGATTCCCAAAATCGTGGGTATAGTCTATAACCATGGTTTTTGAGGCTATAACCATGGTTCTCAATAGTGGGTATATGTAGTTTTTCTAGTATTTCATGTTTCTATTCAAAACATGAGTTAACTGGGTGAGTATCATGACAAAGTTTGTGATTCCCACTCCCATCATATTGGGAATCTCATTAGAACAATCATCACATTGATCTTCAAATCGGTTGTTATCCTGAGTCCTCTTATTACTGAACATTGGCTGGAACAGAAGGAAATTTAGGGGTAACCCATAAGGGGGAATCCAAAGACAAAACGAGATAACATATAAATTACATTTATTTCCTTAACATATGACTTTTTAAGCGTCAATCTCAGTTATCCATGATCTACTTCCCAACATTTATTCTTATAGAAATTTTTTTATTCCATTAATAATGGTTTATACTAAGCTTATGGATTTACCAAAGCATATCCCCTGTGATTTTTATAACCAAGAATGCAGTAGGGCCCGTTGTTTTCCACCAGTTCCCATTCGAGTCTAGCTCCAAGAGGTGTTTTTGGTTTAACCCATAAATACATTTGTTCCAGATCCACCTCTAATTGTTCATATCCAAACAGGGATGTATTATTTTTTTAAACCACTTATTTTATACTCACAAAAATTTCAGGATGTTTTTATTCTACTAAGTCTTATCCCTAAGGCATTCAATAGGGTTTTCTAATCATAATCCCGATAATAACTAAACCAATCCTCAGATACCAACTATAACAACCATGCTCTATATAACACACATAAACATACTTTATTACATAAAATTTAACATAATAAAACCTAGAAGATCGATAGTTCTAGTGTCTTTTGGGATTAGGAACATTACATAACAAATTCAAACAAAAATGCAACATCTTTTTTGAAAACTACTTTTACATGACCTCAACATTCCTTAGTACTTAGCATTGCATGGGATAACTTGAGGACATGCATAAAAATGGTGAGATATAAATCCCATTAATTGAGTAATCAAGAAAAAACATTAATAATACAGTACATGTTAGACAATTGTCATATCAATAAATAATAAGAGAAACATGAACATAAAGGAAAGATATAGGAGTATTTTCATAACATGGAAATGTGGAAACAATGTTTATCATGATATTAGCATGATCCAAGGATAATTGCACATGTATAATGATTAAACCCTCATTTAACATGAATTAGAATGAGTAAACCCTCATTTCACTTGATTTATCATGGTACTAAACTTTACCCAATGCATTTGAGTGCTATCAGGGCACACTGTTCTTAATCATTTCATTTCATGAAAAAGTGTGCCACATGGATCATATAACACGGATTCAATAAACATAATAATTTATTAAACAATAAAATAATGTTGAATTCATAAATGAAACTCTATAATAAATAATTAAATTTTCATAAAGATGAATACCCTTGATAGATAAATGAGGATGGTATTCACAATACAATGACTTTGGCTTGGAAAATCATGGTGCAATTTCAGAAGCATGACGACGTGAAATAATAATTAATAGAAATGTTTGATTATAGATAATGGGGTGTCTCTTCATATATACATGAAATGGACTGAACGAAGTTCATATATATATAATTTCTAACAAATGTAATGGAATTTAGATTCACAATACAAAAGAATTTATTGAATATAAATGAGAAGAGATAAATTCTTTATAGGATCTCGACAAGGTAACGGATGTAAATAGAATAAATTAATGATGGAGAAAGAGGAATCTAATCATTCAAACATAAGTATAGATGTATGGTAGAGGTGGAAAATCATACCCCAACAATTTTAATTGAAACAAATGATATAACAACATAATTAAATTTGGAAAAACCTGAGATAGGAAGAAATCACTTACTTGGAAGTGTGATCCCAAAGGCTTGAGAGAGGCTTGAGAGAGGCTTATTTGGAGCTTGGTGTGCATTGGAAGGATTATAGAGAGAGGATTTAATTGGTTTGTAGAGATCCAATGTTTTTTAGTGAAGATTAATTGGAGGTTGAGTGGGTAAATATAGGAAAGGAGAGGTAATTATTTATTATTTGGGTTTTGGACACCACACATTAAACTAATCAAAATCACAAACCAACCCATGGCTTTTTCCCATTGATTTTTTCCAAGGGGAGTGGAAAACATTATGATATAAATACAATGTCCTAACTTATTAAAATATTAGTCTTTCTTATGTGGAGGTGAGTCACACTCTCAAAGAAGACATTTTAAAATGCTAAAATGTTTTATAAGTCTTGGAGGGTCCACTATGGCATTATAAAATAAACAAAACAATCCTAAAATCACATTATTTTACAGTAAAAACAAATATTAGCCGAAAATACCTCATATTGTATTTTATTACCTCACTATTGGGTCATTATGATGTCATAAAAAAATAATATATTTAAATGTTATTTAATTTTTACCCAAAAATTTGATTGTGTCAAAAAATTATGAAAAATTCCCTGTTGGTTAATTATGAAATCCTGATTCAAAAAAATATATTTATTATATCTAAATTTATTTAAATATGTGGATTTTATTTTTTAAAATAAAAACCAATATTTATCGAAAAATTGTAGGTTTTCAAAAAAACATCTTTCAAACCATAATAAAAATTGCAATTGAATTCATAAAAATTATACGATAATCTATATGTAATAAAAAAGTGATTTACTAATAATATTTTATTAAAATATTATTTAATTAAAAATAAATTAATTCATCAAAATAGATTTCTTAATTGAATTTAAATTTTAACTAAAAATATTATCTCTGCATTAAAACCCATTTAAAAAGTAACAATAATAAAATTAATGTATATTCTTTATTCAATAAAAAAATATTTTAAATAGTCCTAGTATTAGGGTATTATTACATAAACCCTTATAACACATGTATAAGGCCTAAGGGTAAGGTGTGTGGTGGTGACAGACTCTTGGGGTAGCTCTAATAACATTGCTCAGGTGGTAATCTTTATTAACATCCAATTCTCTTGTAGGTAGTTTCATTTATGATTAAAATGTTGAAGATCAGCTTGGGATTGGTCAAGAGTGAAGCCTGGTGACACTACCTCCATTATGAAATCCAAAAAATAGGCTTCATATAGAATATTTCTACTAGATGAGGCCATCACTTCCTTTTTCTGAGTAATTTAGATTTTTTAGAGACCTATATTTATACTAGTCACGTGATCATTATTCAATGGCTATATTGGAAATGGTAACAATTATTAATAATATTTCAAAATCCAAAAACATAAAACCAAAGAAGTGTATATGTTTTATATAAGCCTTTTATACAATAAGACATTTAATTAGATCAAGAGTAATTTTCATTAATAAAAGTTTGTGTCGTTACATTCACAAAATCATAAATTACTTAGCTTACATGAAACAATCATAATTTTTTTACAAAACATAATAGAAATCATATAATCTAAAGGTAACATGTGGTATCCATATGATAGTTACGTTGTTGCTTTCACAGCTACATCAGGAGTAAGCTTCAGGGTTACGTTTGGAATATCAATCAATGTATATTCTCTAATTCTATAAGTAAAACCCTTATAATTTAGCTACTTCATGTTACCCAATGCATTGGACAGCTATCACAGCCCCACCCGCCCTATGATTATCATGGAACGACCCACATTTGGTTTATCACATAATGACCCGACAAATATCCAATTACCATTGCATAATTATAACACATAAAATATTTAATTTATCAACATTTCACCCATCAATCATAAGAATTCAATTCAAGATATTGAAATATTCAATCCATTTCCAAAACCATTTAAATCATTTAATATATATATTTTTGAATCAAAGTGTCCAATACCACTTTTAAAATTTTAAAAGAAATTTACACTTTTCAATACTCATTTTCATATAAATAAATCCTTAAAACCACTTTGAAAACATGTACATTAATGATAAATTTTTAGAATAATAAATATGTAAAATATTTAAAATGGTTTTTTGTAAAAGATTCCCTTACCACTTCAAAAAATACATAATTAAAAATAATTAATGAATAACATTAATCTAAACATATAATATCATGAGAATAAGGAGATTCGTGATATAATATGACAAAGGGAAATATATACACCATATAAAATTGAATTGATGTGTAACAATAAATTAGTATCAAGGGAATGTAAATTGAGGTGAAATCCCTTACAAAGATCGTATAAATGATGTAATAATTTATCAATGGGGAGATTATGTGTAAAAACAACACATCCACACAATGATAAGTGTAATTTACAACATAAATAAATAAATAGTGATTCCACACATAATCTTCGCATAATATAATCAAAAAAGAATGCATAAAACCCAATGACTGGAAATTAAGTTTAGAAATTTCCTTACCTCGAATCTGACTTGTCTTGTTCGTTCTTTATATTCCTGAATAAAAAATTTAGGTTAATTTATACTTTCTTTAGAAACATTTTCATGTTTATTATTTATTTTATATTAGTCATTGTTATGTTATAAAAATTATATAATTATTTAAGTTCATATGGGTCGTTATGTCGATGTTCGGTACATGAGACGAAAATGAACTCATTTTGATGTAAATTGTACATTTAGTAAAAATTCCATCATCTCCATAATATTATTAAATATTTAAATATCATATGTATTCAGTATATATTTATTTATAATTTCCATCATATTTGGATATAAGAAATGAAATTAACAGTTTATGGAGATGGGAGACCATACGTACGCATGAACGCTACTTTCATTTTTTCATATTAAAAGAATAATAATCAAAATATATAAATGTTTATTAAAATACCAGTTTTATATTGATGAAATATATGTCTCATAGGTTAAATAAAAACATCCATTATATATTCCATGTATATCATGAAGGAGTCATATCACATTGAGGGGCGGTAGTCCACACTTCCGGAAATGAAATTATTGTATTTACACATCATGGAATACATAAAGGTATGTTTTAAATAAAAATTAAATAAGAATAGAGAAAATATTAATAAAATATATATAATATTTAAATATAGTTCCATCATAATAGAGACCATGAGGGGTGTTAGGAGAAAATAGAACAATCATTATTTCATAAGGAAGTTGTTCGTCATACATAGAAACAGTATGTTCGTATCCATTGGATAGAGGTGTATGTAAGTGTAGTTTGAATAAATATTATAAAAAAATACTAGTATATTGAGGATAATTTTTATTATTATTTAATCAAATAATATTAAGATCATAGGGGGTGTATAAGGAAAATAATGGAAAGAAACTTTAGAGAAGATATTACCTGTAAATCGGGTATCTTCTTTTGATTTGAACCAAAAGGATTTATCAAATTTCATTATTACCAAGATAAGGCTTTTATAAGGAATGGATAGATGTCTTGAGATTATTTGAGTAGAATGTGTATGAGGCAAGGGTCCTGAGAAATGTGAGTAAGTGGGTAGAGGTGGTGGCCTTTTATAAGAGTAGGGATGGAACTTTAGGAAAGTCTTGAAATATTATTATATTATAAATTTATTTTGGAATTATAATACCGTCAAGCTTGTATAAGTAAGTTTTAAGATGATTGTGGGTTGAAATAATCTCAAAAAATTGGTTTTATACAAGTTTAGATCATAAAACCGACCTTATCTTTTAGCATTAACATTTAGTTATAAACATTAACTCTTACTACGTCTTATTGTATTTTCATAATATACGGTAATGATAATATCTACAAAATTATAATAGAACTGTAAGTAGATAATTAATGATATTGGTAACATTATATAAGTTTTTTTATATAATATTATATTTATAGGAGTATAATATCATTTTATAAAATAGTACTTTTTTTTAACTCATTTATGACAATTTTGAGACTATTTAGTAAATGTTTTTTTGTTAAAGTCATAACCAATTGATTCCTTCAAACCAAATGTATTAACTCAAATATAATATGTCATAATAATCTAGAAAATTTTTGCACGGAATGTAATGTATTAAATTACATTTATTTTAATATTTATATTATCATTTATTTTAATCATTCATTAATAAGGTAGTCACTAGGTCATCATTATGTCATAAATAAATTTATTTATTTAGTGTCCAAATATTATAAATAAAATACCCTGATGTTGGAAATATTTTTAGAGTTTTTATGGCTATTTATGGTCATAAATATCAGTTATATACCCCTATATTAACTTTTTTTATTAAAAACTACATGTTTATGTTACATTTCCCTTTTATTTAAATTAAAAATTATAAAATTTCATTTTCACATCGAAGTGGCTCCAAAATGCCAGAAGTTAGGCCTAAGGATTCTCATGGTCTAAAATATCTCATCCAATCAATTTAGGACACATTTTAGGTTAGTTATATGTTATGATAATGTTTCTTTATTTAACCCAATTTACTTGATTTACCCTTTAACCATGGAAAATTAAAAAAATTACTGAAGTTACTATTCATAATGTCTAAATTAAATTTTACCTATTTAAATAATTTTGAAATTATTTTTCCAAATATGGAATCCATTTTTCAAAATTCAAAACACAGAAATTGTATTAATTAATTTAAAATTAATTTATATGGTCAAAACCAGAAAATGTGTTTTTAAAGAGTAAATAACTACCAAAAGATTGACATGTGTTTATCTTTAATTTTATTGTAAAATTACTTATAATGACCATAATTGGTTTAAATGATAATATTTATTCCAATTATACTTTAGAACCATTAATAATATGATAAAACCATAGAAATTATCTTGATGGAGAATGTTTTTTTCAATTGAAATTTAGCATATTTTTACTATTCATCCAAACATCATAATTATGAGAAAAATATCAAAAATTAATCTAATGTAAATTTTTGTGTCATTATTCTTAATAAGATATTTATTTTTGTCAAATAGAACAAATAAATGTGTCAAAAACAAAATTTAATAAGTTTTATCTATCAAAATGTGGTAAAAATTCTTTTTTAGAAAAATACATTTTCTATCCAAAAAAATGAATTTGTTTATACATCATATCTAGTAACCATATAAAGGGAATTTAAAAAATTACAATGAATATATAACATAAATTTTTCATTAAATAAAATCCTTAAAGATTGATATGAATTTATAAACACAATTATTCTCTTTTTAAATATTCTTTCAAAAAAACTCAACCTTTATATTCAATTGGTTTTTATTTCCACTTCTAAGAAATTTGGTAACCAATGATTCTTTATTTAAAAATGTGTAAACCATATTATCATAATTAATTGGGTATTATTCAATTGTACCATTCCAACATATAGGTTATAATTATAACATTTAAATATTAATATTTAGTTGTTCATTTAAGCTTAATGTAGTGTATCATATATGCTATTGAACACAATGTTTCTTTCTTAAAACATGGGATGTTACAAGAATCCAGTTGAAAAGTGAATTAGTAAATAACATCCATAATTTATGATCCTCATACACAACATTTAGGAGATTAAATGTAGTGATAGACACTTCATTATTCAATTGAATCCTCCTGATATGCTCTAGTTGGTTTGAAGAACATAGTATACCAATTTTTACAATAATCATGTTATATGTCCTACGGGGAACCCTAGGAATGACTAAAACATATGATTATTCTTCCATTTATTTGTAAACAATTAATTGATGGATCTTTTTAAATTTTTATATTTCCCCATAATTATTTCTTTTCTAAAGTGTATGAATTTAGATGCCTAATATTATAAAATCATTTGATATATCAAGAAAATCCCATAATACTGGGAAAAATCCACATCCAAACTCAAATTATAAAATCACAATAGACCTTTCATGATAATTTCCCATGAATTATTAACAACATAGGAATCCTAATTAATGAATCCATTCTAGGATTTTTGAGATCATATGGTTCAGAAAAGAAAACACAGGAAAATATTTCCCAATGGGAGAGTGCCTTAGTTTTTTCCTAGGGAAACAGACCTAGTGAGAATATATCAACATTTTCTATGTCCAAATAATGGTCACTACAAAATATATATCTCTTGTATATAGCCCTAATTTTTCCAAATCCATTAAGGAAAATACTTGGCAAGCATGGACATCAATTATTATTTTAAAACCCTTTTGGGTTTTCACCATAGTAAGGATTATAACCTTTCAATAACATATCTTCCCAATGTTATTTGTGCCACATAATATTTGTTTCCCGTGAACTGAGACTCATCTTTTTTCACTAGGTTCCCTTTTCATGTATTCAACCTAGAGAGTTGTATTTCTCTTTAAATTGGTATTTTAATGCCTTCCATGTCAAAGTGATGTGTTTTTGTAGTATTGGGTCATCCAAATCATACTATATTTCATATAGTTTAGGGTTTTCTAGATTAGAGCATATATTTTTTTTGTATTTTGGGGTCTTCTATATTACACCCAAATTTTTATTTCCATCATTTTTTCCTAGTTTTTCTCTCAAGTTCCGAGTGTCACAGGCTTGAATGTTTAGTTATATCTTTGGATTATTTTCATAAATGTTCTTATCCATGGGTTCTCCCTTAGAGTTTTTATGACACAATGGGTGTCTATGTTAGACAGAAGGTGGTGCATGCTAGGTTCATGGTAAGAGGAACCGTGCCACCTTTCCTAGTTAAACGTGCAACCTATTGGTATTTTTGGAAAGTGGATAATGCCCAGTTAGTGCACTATTTCAAAATTGTATTAGCTAACAATGGGACTTGTTCCTCTCAGATGGTATGGGACGCATAATATTAGCATGGTTTGGAAAACCATGTGGGAAAAACATTTTTGATTTCCATGTCAGTAAAAAATAGAAAATTCCATTTGTGTCCTCTATAGATTTTACCCTAAACCCCTTCCATACACACAATTTAATTTTTCATCCATAGGATCCTCCTCCAAGATTTCCTAGACCTCTTGGGCCTCCATATTTTCATGGTTTTTAAATTGATTATTCAAGTATTCATTATTTAGGTGGTTCATCTCTTGATTCCTCCCTCTTTCAAGGGTCTTTTCCATATCTTTCTTGGGTTATCATTTTCAAGTGTTGTGTTTAACCTATGGAGGGTTTAATCATGTGTGGTTTAGGAAGATATCGATGTTTGTTTATTAATGTTTCTTTATTATGGTCTTGTGGAGGTGCAATTGTACTTTCGTACAAAATTATTGAGGTTTCCAAGTGTGAGGTAGTACATTTTATGCTCTAACATGTTATGATAATTTTTTTATGCTTGTTTGGCATTATAAATGTATTATATGAGTTGATTGTGTGGTGAGATATATATTTTGTAAAGGTTTTCACTTTAATATGTGATAAATATGAAATTTTTGAAAGAATATGGTTATCATTTGTAAGTTCTTCATTATAGTTCTTCTTGGGAGTTTTTTTATGATTAACAAAATGTTGTGAACTAGGTTCTCAAAGGAACATATGGAAGAAATGAGTTTGAAAGTAGGATCTTAATGAATAATTCATTTTATTAGCATGTTGGTTTTTTTACACAGTTAAATTTGATATTTGAATTATGTAAATGATGTATAGAACATTGTGAAAATGAAATTGGTTTATGCATAAATTTGAATAGGGATTATCCCATAGAAATGATTGGATTAATTGTGTCATTTTAATCAGATATTTCCAAACGGGTTTTTAAAAATTTTGAAAGTGGTGGAAAATGTGTTTTCAAATGGTTTTGGTGCGTGTAATATAGAAAGTGGGTTTTTAAAGAAAATGGTGGATTCTATGTGATGGTTTGTGGAAGCGGTGATTTCCTATTGTTTTTGTAATACATGGAATTGATTTGTGAATTTGGTGATTTTTGGGATATGTGAAATGGTATTGACGACAAATAAGAATCTTTGGTATCTAAGAGGTAAAACTAGAACTTGTATGCTACTTATTTGGAAGTGTAAAACCCGGATTCTTTAAGTAGGTTAATGATAGTTTAATCGGATGTGGAAATCCCATATTAACTTAGAATGATTAGTTATTACAAAACTAATTAAACATATCGCATGATTGATGATCATTGGTCCCATGGGATGTTCCCTCCTAGGGTCTTGTGCACTATAAGGCTATTGGTTATGGTTCTATATCATCTTTTACTAAGGTACAAGGTTCTTATTAACTCACTTGTGCTAGCTAGCCTTATGGATTTACCCAAGGGGGTCACTTATAACAGACATTTATGTGACATGGTACCATCTATCATTATACGATGGGCATACTTTATATTTCATTATTGAATAAAGTATATTGAAAAATGGTTTTCAATGAATGTTTTTCAATTTGAATAGTTATTATGAAAATTTTATCTGAAAATTCATCAAATTAATTTATATAAATGGGCATGTTATTTTTTCATATAATTTTGTTGCATGAAATAATTTCTTTTGGGTTACATCATATTGGGTGTTTTCTGACACCCTATATACAAAGTTGGGTGTATGTAAACCTTCTTATTTATAACCCATGTAAAGGAAATATGTGTCACGATGGTTCTGGAAGCAAGAGTTCGTATTCTTCTTTAAAGTGGAGTTGCTTCTATCTTACAGGTGATGTCTGTACTGTTTCATGGTGTTTTTTTGGGGAGTTTCACTATACTCTTCCCATTATAATTGGTTTTTAGTTAAAATAAAAAACCTTGAATCTAAACAAAATTCTAGTTTTCCTTTTTTTATTTATTATTGTTATTTTACATTTAGTGGTTATTTATGATTATAAAAACGGTTGAAATAAATACCAATTTTTATTTTTAATACCCAGGCACTGGTAGCAGCCTATAGAGATATGGATTCCATTTGGGCATTTCCACAGACTGGCATGGGAGCTGGGTTGGATAGAACCAAGTCTTGGTTATTGACAAAATGGTATCAGAGGAGGTCATGATATTTTGGGAAAAATATTAGGGGAAGTGTGAAGGAATACTAAATCTAGGACTATGAGGGAATGATGTTCTAGTTGTGAGTACGGTTCACTTCCATCACAAAACATTTAGGAACTCTAGTTTTCAAGGGAATTTAGGTTTCATTTGGGTTATTTGTTTCTTTTGGTTTTTTTCATTTTTGACAAATGAAATTGGAGTTGGGTCAATGTTCTCAGGTAACTCATAGGTCCAGGAAACCCACCTGGATCCTAGGACATGGTCCTAGAATACACTCTATGATAGTGTTACAATTGGTGTATGGACACAAACCATATGTCCAAGTCACCCATTGGAACTAGTTTTCTTTTGTGAGTTGTTTTGTGTCTTTCGTTATTCCAGAAATTATATCATGTATTCTTGGGTTCTGAATAATTGTTTTGAAATCATTTTTTTCAAAATTGTGAAAAAATGGATCTTAATGTTGAAATATTATGGTTTTATATAGATGATAAATAATTTTTTGTAATCATTTTAATGGAATATAAAGAAAGTGTATTTTTAAAAAATTGATTTTTTTGGAGAAAATGAGGAGGGGTTTACCAATATTATATTTCTATAGTTGAAACTTAGAGTTTATCAATAAAAATTTCTTGAGAAAGAGAATTTATTTTCAAAATAGTTTTAGAAACTTTTTATAAATAATAAGAGTTCAATTTTTTTAACTTGGTGATTTTGGTGTAATGAGATTTGTTGAGCTGCTAAAAATGTTTGGAATGAGATTTTATGAGTGGAATTTGGGATATTTTATTTTGAAAAAGATGAAATAGATTTATGTGTGGAGTTTGGAAATGATTTTTTATTTAGTGGTTAGTGAGATTTTGAGAAGAGTTTTGAATTTTGACCTGGGAAGTAAATTGAATAGTTGAAAGTGTGGGTTGAATGTTTTGACTTGAAAATTGGAAAATCTTTGTTTTAACTTTTGATATTTCAATGTGTGACCAGATGCATGGATATGTTTGGGGATGTTTATGGATGATGGAATGAGTGGATGAGTTCCTAGGTTGTTATAAGAATATGCATGTGTGAGTCTCCATGGAATGGAATTTGTGAGTATGAAACCCTCAAAGATTTTTTTCTTTTCAAAATTTCTTTTGAGAGAACATGTGATGTTTTAATAACAAATTATTTCATGGTGTTTGTCTTTGTGATATGTGGATATTTATTGCAAGGTGTTCTATGTTTGAGAAATATTTTTATAATGGTGATTCAAGTTTGAGTTCTTATCAATGGGTTGGTTTTGAAGTAATGGTTAGTGGTTTCTTTTTAATTAATGTCTTGGGAAGCCTTTGAGTTAGATCATTTGTTATGTTTCGTGTTTTTCTACGGAATTTTTTTTCCATGGAATGGTTCAGCTGAGTTTTGGTTTTTCTTTTTGGCTAGTGTAAACACCCATCAAAATTGATGGATATTTGAAGTGTGTAAATGAGTGGTTCATTATCCGTAAAAACCTCTAGTTGATCAACCCATCGACCTTCTTGAGTTTTAGAAGTTCAATCCTCCTCCCATTCATGTTCAATTATGTTTTATCGAAGTAAAATATTATATATGGGAAAATTAAAAGAAACTTTAGTTTCCTTGAGTTTTATAAGTCATTGAAGGTGATGTTTTCCACCTTTATTATTTAATGAATATCAAATAAATGGAGAGGTGAATTCTATTAAGAAAAATGGAAATAGGCCTACAGTTGTTGGTGCTTTCCATGGTGTTAAAAGGTCCTTGGATCTTTTATCATCTTCCTCTAATCATAAGAGTAGGATATTTTTTGGGCTCATATTTAATTCAATTACTATATGTTCTTATTTTTTCATAATGGTTGTGTTTTGTTTTTTTTTTGGTATTTCCCACATTGTTTAAAATGTATGAGTTTGATCGGGACACTTTTGAGATATTCCATTTAATTGGAAGCTGATTTTTTACTGGAAATTATAAATTTAACCATTTTAAATTTTGGTGTCCTCCATAAATTAATTTTTCTTACTATTTATCCTTTGGATTAAATAGGATGATTTTTTGTCCCCTGAACCCATATCTCATTGAATTTCCTTTTTGAGGAATGGTGAGATCCATAGAGTGTTGAGGCCTCATTTCATTTTATTGATCGTTATAGGTTGCGAATTTTTCACTAGTTCTAGGGAGGCATGGTGTTCTTGTTTTCTTGAGATTCTAGTGGTTAATAATTCTAGATTCAAATCTCTGTTTGGTTTTCCTTATGCGTTTGGAATTTGTAAATATATTTCGAGATCGGTTTGTGCTCATATAGAAATGGTTTAATCTTATGGGGATTTTAAATTATGTAGTTCAATAAACTTTTTTTGTAGTTTCTTTCTTCAAAACCCACATGGAGGGGTTTATTGGATTTTTTTTTGTTAGTCTATATGGGATGTTTCTATATTGGAACATGTTGGGTTTCACATATTGGTCTGTGCTATTAGGTTTTCATGGTGGGGAGACCCACCACGAGCCTCGTTGAAATTTCATCTATAGTAATACTATGATTTATCATCTCAAATAGTGGGGAGTCTATTTGGGCATCCCCATATTGATAATCTAGTTTAGTTTAGGGTTTTGGCTTGGAAGTGAGTAGTCTCTATTGGATCTTTCTAATTTTGAGTTCCTCCCATGAGTAGACATTGGGGTTGGGGGGATCCCATTTATTATTTTGAATCATAGTTTTTGATGTATTATTTGAGAAGTGTTATGGTTTCATTTGTTAATTTTTGGTAGGATGTATGAGATTTTTTGGTAATGTATGAAGTGTTCTTAGCATGAGAGGTTAGATTATGGGTCGTGAGAATTAAACTTATTTTGACCAATTAACTAAAATTATTGTGAATCTCTAGGTGAAAAGTTTTATTGTGGGGAACCTATTCTAGAAATACCTAATTACTTCTTTTGAATCTTTATTTCTATATTATTTTTATTTATTTCTCCTCATTTTATGTTTAATTTTTAATTTCCTTGAGTTGTGGGGAGTATCCATTTTTTCTGATCAAACCTTGTAGTGACTTTCTGGGAGCATAATGTTTTCATGGTGGAGAGAATTTCTAGACCCAAATTTTTTGTTTCTATCATTTTATCTTGGTTTATTTTCATATCTTGATTTCTCTCTAAAGTTATGGGTTTTATGGTCTTGAATATGGAGTTAATTCCTTTTTTTTATTTTTATCCAAGAGCTTATACTTTAGTTCACCCTTTTTATATTTGATGAAAACTTTTGTTTTTGGGATAAATAGTAGGTGGTACATGATTGGTGCATGGTTAGGGTAATCGTGAACCCCTACCTAGGTGACCGTGTGGCCTATAGGAATTTTTGTATAGTGGATAACACATGTATATTGCATGATTTGTAAATTGTATGAGGTAACTATGCTCCATGATCCTCTTGGATAGTGAGGGATGCACGATAGCCACATAGTTTGGAAAACTATCTGGGAAAACCATGGTTCAGGTCCAAGTTATTAAAAAATTGGAAATTTCCCTTTTTTCCTCATTGGATTTAACCCTAAACCACTCACATCCACCCCACTATGGATTCTCAGCCATGGGTGCCTCTTAGAAGCTTCTCTAAACCTATTGGGAATCAACCACTTAGTGTTTTTACCCTGATTCTTCAATGATTCATCATGTACATTTTTCTTCACATGAATCATCCATTTTTTAGGTTTTCATCCCTATCTTTCTTGGGTTCTCATTTTATTGTGGGTGTTGTTCCTATAAAGGGTTAGATCTTGTTTTTTTTAGTGAGATCTTGATGTTTGTTGCTTAATAATGCCTTTTTACTATCTTGTGGTGGTGTAGTTGCAGTTTTTCACCAATTTCTAAAATATTCCAGCTGTAAAGTAGGTGGTTCCATTATCTCATATTTTTAGATGCTTCTGATATACATATTTGTATTTAAAAATTTGTTCTAATATTTTCTTTTGTCGTGAAAAATATGATTTTTAATGGTTTTGACATGCTTGTGTGATAAAAAATTTATTTTTGAAAGACGATGGTTATTATTTGTATGTGATTCATTACAGTGCCTCATGGGAGTGTTTTTATGATTATTAAAAAGGTGAAAAGTTGGTTTTAAAAGGCATTAAAGGCATGGATTTTTTTAAAGTGGATTTCCCAAGGATAATGAACTATTTTAGCATATTGTTTTTTACATCATTAAATGTAATTTGTGAATTATGTAAATGGTGTTTAGCACATTGTGAAAATGAAATTTATTTTCGCAAGGATTTCAAAGGGGATTTTCCCATGAAAACAATTGGACTGAATGTGTGATTTTCTTAAGATGATTCCAAATGGGTTTTTAAGAATTATGAAATTGGTGTAAATTTTGTTTTGAAATAGATTTTTTGTGTCTAAAAGAGAAAGTTGTTTGTTTATAGAAAATGATTTTATCTATGTGATGGTTTGTCAAAGTAGTGATTTCCATATGTGAATGTAATTATTGGAATTTATTTTTTAATTTGGTGATTTTTGTGATATAAGAAATGGTATTAAGTAAAAACAGAATCCCAAATATCTAGGTTTGAAAACTAAACCAATTATACTAGTGATTTAGAATTGGAAACCCTAAATTATTCTAGTGGATGGACTCTAGTTTTCTCAGAAGTGGTAAATCCTAGATTCACTTGGAAATATTGATGATTACAACACTAATTAAACATGTGACATGATCGGAGACCACTAGGACTATGTGATGTCCCCTCCTAATGATTTGTTCACAAGAAAGCTATTGGTTGTTATTTCAATACCATTTTTTACTAGGGTACAAGGTTCTTAGTGACTCACTTGTTCCAGCTATCATTAGGGATACACCCATGGCTCTATATTGTAACATGACTCTTATGTGATGAAGTTTCATCCATTGTAATATGGTGGAACTTGTGTATATTTAATTTTTGAAGAAAATTTGATGAAAATTTGTTTTCTTTAAAGTGTTCCCTTGTAAATAGTTGATCTAAAAAGACCATTATAATAATTATTTGAAGGATTTTATATAAATTTTATTTTTAATTTTACTTATAATGTTGTATCCTAGAATCATTTAGTTTGGGAGACATCCTTGTGTTCTTTGGATCACACCCTTCATAGACCTTTTGGTGTATATAGACTTTGTTATGTATGAACCAGGTAATTTTAAGATAATTTGTGGTGGTTCTAGTTTCTATAGTTCTGTTATTTTATACAAGTGGTGTTGGTGGTCTTCATAGATCATATTTTCGATACCCCAACACTGGTTTCCATCCTGTGGAGATTCGGAGTGCCCTTCAGGTCATGTCATAGATGGGGTTGGGTGTCGGGGTGGATGGAACCCAAGCATTTTTCATGACATTCTATATCATACATTATTTTTCAATAGTTTAGGGTATCCTAGTTTAGTCCAATATTCATTTTAATATAGTTTCTTCTAGATTGGACCTTCTGTTGATGTAGTTTTGTGTGTTCCAGTTTAGAAGATCTACTACCTTAGATTGTGCTCTTCTATTTTGGACATTCTGTTATAATAGTTTAGGGTTTTCAAGTATGGAAATTATATTAAAGTATTTTACAATCTTCTATCTCTCACATTTTATTAATTTAGTTTTGGCTATTATAGTTTTTAAATTCTATTGATTTAGTTTATGTTCTTCTGGATCAGACCTTCAATTGTTTTAGTTTATGATCTTCTAGATTGGACATCATATTTTTGGTAGTTTAGGGTCTTCTAGTTCTTAAAATTTATTATTGTAGTTCAGGGCCTTTTGGATATGATCTTTTATTCTTATAGTTTAGGTAATTCAAGATCATATCTTCTATTTTGGTTTCTTAGGTTCTTCTAGCGTAAACATTATATTACTAGAGTTTAAGGAATTCTACCTCCATCCTTTTGTAGTTTTAGTTTAATTTATTTTATCTCATTCCTTATATTATTTTATTTTAGAGTATTATTGATAAAACAGTATGTTTTTGTATTTTATGATCTTCTAGATCTGACTGTATATTGTTATAGTGTGGATTATTCTATCTCAGAACATATATTTTAGTAGTTTGGGATTTTTGGGATTGTGTATAGTTTTGTTGCTACTTTTTAGGGTTTTCCAGGCCATAAAAACTATTGACTCGGAAGTTGGAGAAATAGAGGATGTGTATTAATGAAGTTTTATGACACCCTATATCCTATTTTTGATTGTAATTAATGAATGTTCATGAATGGTTCTAACACCCTGCATTCCTATTGATGTTATAAAGGATGAATATTAATGAAGGGTTATGACACCCGACATCCTTTATTTAATGGTTCTTGGTAGATAGAGGATAATGTTATGGATTTTGAATATAATTGGATATTTTTATTATGGTTAATGTAAATCATGTTCCAATGAGTTTGATCTAGAGATGATTATATGGGTAAGGAACATCATGGATGATCAAAAAACACTATGAGGTGCCAATTTCTAGTGAGATTTTGTCGAGGATCATAAGTAATAGAGGTATTTTATTAAAGGTAGGATATGAAACTAGTTTATGGGATAGATTCACTTAAATATGATCCAAGATTGGATTATATACATGGCCATGTGGATGGGTCCCTACTACTTTATAGGGGTTGTGAATGATTTTTGACGATTTAATCATTTGGATGATGAAGTTGGATATTGAATAAAGGCTATCTCAGATGGGATCTAATTCCATGGTTGTATTTTGGTATTATAGTTATGAATTTCATGACCAATATCACGTGTTTTCATATCACAATATGAGTTAAATTGATAGGTTCATGAATGGAGTATCACATTCCTTCATTGAGAATGGGTATAATACATGGAGATGTAACATCGATGATGTTGGATCGACTTGAATTATCTGATCATGGAAAATATAAATCATGATCTTGGAATATAAGGGTAAACTGAAATGTAGGATAGTGGATATATTTCAATAATTAGTAAGGGTGTAGACCAATATTGTATGTATTTTGGGTGATATCTCTTTCTCCTAGGACCAAAACATGTACTAAATTCTCTGATTCATTGTGTTATTCACTTGTGAATCCTAGTGGGGTTCTTTCAAATCATCTCATCCCTATTACTATTTCAATACAGGGAAGAACCAAATGAAATTAATTGAGGCTATGGGGTTCCTAGAGAAGTGTGTCAATAAACGTAATTGTTGGGTATTAACTCTGAATTCAAATACAAGATTATAGTTTATGAAAAACATAGTATTCATAAAGGGTTTTATCACCATAAAAGTTGTGTCCCCTCCTACTAAAAATTTTATCCTGTAAATGCGACATAAAAATCATTACTCTTAGTTTTTTCCTAGACTATAGGGGTCTAATAAGCATATATCTCCATTTAATAGGGTCATAATATGTGCCCTATGAGATTCGAGACTTTATATTTACATTATATCATCTTCTAAAGAACTATAGATAAATATCCTAGTGAGTGGATACATGAATTTTGGTAAAACTACCCTTTATAGGTTTTTAGGCTGACAATGTTTTATGTAACTTTCAATAGTGGTTTAGGGTCATACCATTTTGACCATGGAAGGTGAAATTATTGGATCGTACTACTTTGACCAAGGTGAACATTGTTTATGGTCATGTTATGTGGACAAGATATCAAGGGACTGTTATAAAATATCCTAATTAGGATTCACTATGTCAAGAATAATCAAACACCATTTTGAGAATGATATTTAACTTGAGGTAAATCGTAACTTCAGGTTATATAATCATTAGTAATGGTATGAGTCATCCATTCTCATGATGGTCATGAATCACCTTATGGTTAATAGTTCCACTATGAAGATGTTAGTTCTCACAAAGATCTTTTTTCTCTTCTTATAAGGCCAAAATAGCTTTGGATGATGGTTCTAAGGGCCTTATGATGATCTAACTCATACATGGTCAGAAAGAGGTATATTTTCTCTTTTATGAGGTCATGGAAGGATTGTGGGAACCTCAGATACTAAATACATGAATTGTTATTTATGGATAGAGGTGATCAGAAAACTAATGGAAGCACTCCCAAACATTGTATAAACAATGTTATACTCTTGTGTTCCTTGGATAATGAGTGGTTATGGATTTCAGTATACATTGTTTAACATCATGTATTGGAGGAGTGCCTATCATAATATGACATCTTGTGAAGAGGACATAAATTTCAATGTTTTCAAGTCAAAATTATTTCCTTCATGATGTATTTTGTTCAATTTCACATCATACAGAAAAGATGTGATAAACTATGTGAAATTATGGAATGCATCCCTAGGGGTGCCCCAAGATTTTTTGGTGGTAAGGGAGAAATAATAATTTCAATGGATGGTATTTCCTAATTTACCCAGAGTACTTCACAAAGGTGCGAACATTTCTATAGTTAGTTCTCTCAAAGATACCCCTATGCGTTGATCCAGATCATATATAACAGGGGTGAAGTATAATTTTCTATTTAATTTTTTCACTTTCCCGAGATTGAAGGATCCTAGATTTCACTATGTATCATATGAAAATAAGAATAATTCCACAAGAAGATCTGTTTTGTCTCCCCACATTGATCGATCATGTATGTGGATAGGGGGAATTTTTCATGCCATACACAATATTAATGAGGATACATATGCATGGATCCATCCCACATAAATTAATAGAGAATTAATTACTACCTTAGAGTGGATCCATTAAAGAGGTGAGATGCCACTTTTTAGGTTCAAAAAACACTATTTAGAGCGGGAATTTATTTTTAATTCTGTGTTGGGATCATTGAAAGGTGGTTCGATCATCACTGCATATCCAAGAGGAATGAACATCATTCTATATGTAGTTATGGAGAATTTTAATGCACCATTAAATCAATCTAACTTGTATGTCATTGAAAGGGGTAGGTTCCCCAGCAAAGTGATGTCATCACAATTTCTTGGGTATATAATCTATAACCATTGGTGATGTCATCAAGGAAAAAGTTCTATAATGTTGGGAGAGGATCTAGTTGGGTAATATTTACATTCATGGGAATAAAAAAGGTTTATTTTTTTCAATGTGGATCACCCACTAGGGAAGGATGTGGTTGTAGATTATATATGGCGGGACCAAGAAAATATACCCAGGAATCAGTATGTATCCTAATAGGTCAGGACATAGGCTACATATAGTTCTTATAAGATAGTGTTTCTATAACCTATTAGGATCTTTCACAAGTAAGGGGTTATTATTTTTTCTAATATTTCTAGTGGGCCCAATATTATGGAATTTTGGCATCAGCACGTATCCTACGACAACAGGAAATAATCCACAAATAGTACTTATTAAATACTTTAGGTTTAGATCTTTCTCATAAGTAGGGAGTGATATAGAATTATTTTTATCTTACTTTATTGATACATAACATCATAGTTATCTCAAAAGGGTCATCTAGGTAGATTGAAATTCTATTTAGGGAAAGGGTGTTTCTTTATCGAATAACAGTTTGATGATTAAAGATTCGTCTCTAGCAATGATTTATGAATAGGATGATCCAATCAATTCATTTTTAACTCTTTATGAGATGGAAAATATATGATATTGTTTAATTTTCTTTGACCAGTATGTATAAGGGATGTTTTTATGGCCATGAAGCTTTTTCCAAATAGAGATAACATGTTGATAGAGTGTCTCAAAGAATTTATGTCTTCATTGAAGGTGAATACATTAAAATGAAAGGGTACAAGAATAAAATTTTATAATCCTGATTTCAAAATATAATGATGCACATGTGAGTAATATCCAGGGTATTCAAATATTATATAATATTTGGGTTATGGGAGGTGTAAATCATTACCCAATAATATTTGTGTCAATGAATGATAATTACCGGTTTGTACATGATATCACTTAATAATGAAATATTTCTGTATCACATGATGTCAGGAAAATCGCTCCTATATTTAAGGGGGACAATCCTCTAGAATAAGAAGAACCCATAGGAAAAAGGTCATTGGTTTTTTGTTATTCACAAATGAATACTAATAGGTTACCTTTGGATTATCCAATCCATATTACCATTTCAGTACATGGGATAACTAAGAGTATGTGGGATTGAGGTATGTGGGGTTTCTAGTGAATTATAATACATCAATATAGTTGTTGGTATGAACTCAGATATCAAATATATAAATTTTTTTCATGGATAATGTGACATTCAAGAAGTGTTTGATCAAACTAAATTCTATAATAATGCATATTGAAAACATTTTCTAGGCAAGGGGATAATATATGTGATTATTGAGTAAACATTAATGAGGGTTTATGATCTGTTCATCATGAATACCTCGTGTCATGAATTTTAACATCGTGCATCAAGGACTTGGTTACCATGTAGTTTATCATCATATGACTAGTACATGATTCACAGTATCTAAAAATAATTCCACTTTATTGTGCTAGTCATAGTGTTTTTTTAGGTTACCTAATATATCTTAAATCATGATCGGTGGGACAAAAAATCATACAATTAGGAATTTGATTATTCCATACAAGAGTGAATCCTTATGAATATGTGGAGGAATTCACATTTCTATTTGAGAAAGAATCACTACAAAAAATTGGTTCTCATCGAGAGACATGGTTTGGAGTAAGGATAATTTTTAGTTGGACTTTAAATGGAAGATCCACGACTCCCTACATATCCTTTGCAAAACTGAATCGATCCACACATAGTTCTAATATGGGAAATTACTTGTGAAATTATGAAAAAATATACAAGGAAGGGAATTTACAATAATATCATGGTTGGGAATATTATTTGAGATCTATGCATCACTATGTATCATATGGTATAAAAAATCAATCCACACATTTTTATGGAGAATGTTCCCTACACTGGTCTGGCCCGTATATAGTGAGGTGAGAATTTCTCTCTTGATGTTTTTATATATAGCGACTGGGACATGGATTTTTGATTCAAGTGTCACAACATATACTATGATAACAAATATCAAGATGAACATTGTTCTTATATATTATGCCTTCTGAAGGTCTAAGTCTCGCATCAGGATGGGGGAATCTTTTATCCTATGAATATCAAGCTTGTGCATAATAAGTTTATATTGAAGAAGAATCCCATCTAGATAATGAAGGTTGTGTTACATGTTTTTTATCATCATGTTTTAAGGATGTATTCTATTTATTATGACATCATGTATAAGGATGTGGATATTATTTACATTTTAACATCTTGCAACCTATCCTTAAGCATAAAGGCATAGAATAGTGAATGATTTTTAGTTCTTCTTGGACAAGAGAAAAATGGGTGAAAGAAATCATGTCTCAAATAACATATATCAAGGATGATTATTTTACTATTTGTGGGATTAATATCACACCATTATATAATTATCTCTTGGTGGTAAGGGGGACCTTTCCTCATAGACCTAAATTCACCTAGTAACATGCTTGGAGACCTTGTGTTGTACATTAGTGAATCCTTTAAGGGGTAACTTTTAGGGACCAGATATCCCTTGGGAACAAGATCTAAGATGGTTTATTATTCATCAGTTAATCCTTGTGGGGTACCACTATATTATCTAGTCACTATTACAAATATAACATAAGGGATAACCAAGAGGATTTGAGTTCAAGGTACATGAAATGTTAAGAGAGTATGTGCTCAATGTATTTGGTGATTTCTGTATGAAAATGAGGAATAAAATTTGGTTGGTGGAAAATGGGGTGGCCAAATGGATTTAGAAACACAAGGAAGTTGGGTATTCATTGGAGGTACAATCCTTAAAATTAATGTCATAAGCATGAAATGTTAAAATATTTCTTGGAAAATTATTACAATTCACTAATGAATAATATAGAGGGTTGCTGAATCTGCTTGAATAATTAGGTTATGGGTGGTGAAAATCATAATCCATGAATATTTGATTCAATGGGAATATGAGACAAATTAGTAATGGGAAACCATTAGTAATGGAGGAATTACATGCCACATGTGGTAAAGAAAAAAGCTCCTAAAATTTTGGGGGACCTTTACTCAAAAGTAATAACATCCATAAGGTGTATTATCTTAGGCTTATGTTATTCACCAATGAATACTAGTGGTGAACAATTTGAGAAGTTAGTACTAGTTACCAATTCACTACTAGGGGGGCCAAAATTATATTGGATCAAGTTCAATGGGGTTTCAAGATAATTATAACAAATCGAGGATTCAATTATTCTTAAATCATATATGTAAGGAATGAAGTAGGCTCATGTGGAACATAATATTCAAAAAGGGTTTGAGAACTCAAAATGATATAAAAAAGAGTATTGAACACATTTTTTGGTGATGGGATAAAACATGTGATTATTGAGTATAAAATCATCATGTGGGAAATCTATTCAGTATGTAGAAAACATGTTGTTCAGATTGATTTTATGCAACAAATATTTTGTTTTTCAGTTTAATGTCGAGAGACTAAGATGTTGTTCCCTATCTCTAAATAGGGTACACAATGATAAAAATTTTAAAAGAGGATATCTAGGTCCCCTAACATCACATGATTCATGTTCATCATAAGAAGAAATATATAACTAGAAAGTTGATAAATCCTTATGAAAGTTAATGATAGAGAAGATGTGTAGTGGTTTAAACATTGATGTGGACCAAAATCTCTACATGGATATTATTTTCAAGAAGAAACGTGTTTGGAAGTGATGAAAACATTATGTTATGACTGAAATGAAAGATATATACATTATTAAGTATCCATTAAAATTGGAATCAAGACACATGTAGTTATTATAGATTGGATTCCTTGTGTTGGATTATCCCATATACAAGATAAGTGGAATTTTTTTATCATTTTGGTTGGGTCCATGATTTCGGATTTGTGCATTACTATATATCATGTGGTAAAAGTAATCAATCCATATGTAGGTTATATATATAATAATACACTACACAGTTCCAAACCATATTAAATAGAAGGGAATTTTTTTACATTGTGACTAGGCCAATTATTTGATATTAGGGAGTCACTACATATCCTGTGGTAATTGGAATAAAGCCACACATAGATCTTCTGTGTGAAATTACATTTGTTGGTCAGACCTATATACAGAAAGGAAGGTATGTTCCACTAGTTAGACACATTTTTTTTAGTTTATGGTCTTTTTAACAAGACCTTTTTATGTGTATGTTATCATCATATATTAAATATGTGTCCAACATAGTTTAATGTTATGTTGTAAGGAGGTGTTTCTTGTAGATCATCATTATGCGGTAAGGATTTGATCTGTGATTTTTATCATCAAGTATTGCATACATATTTTGTGTAGTTTATCATTAGGTTTTATGGATGGGTTTCATGTAGTTTAGTAGTATTAATTAAGGAAAACTAGGTGTTGTGTTGTTTAAATTCTTTCCACCATGACTTCTAGGATTTGTGCAGTTTAAAGTCTTTCAGCTAGGATTTATGGGCGTTGTGAAGATTATTGTACTACCACTAAGAATTATAAGATTTTTTTAGATTAATTTATTATCTTTATGAATTATTTATTATGGAATTATGTATGTGAATTATATATTAAAAACCCTCATGTGGGTAGAGTCATAATGCATTCAACATCTGTAATAGAAAATGAGTAAGCCCTATTAGATTAGACCTAATGTATGAAATAATTTAATTCACACTTGGGTTCCAAATTAAGTTGTTTCATCCTTGGGTTCATTGAGGTTTTAATAATTAGTTAAAATTCTCCTTAGAGTAATTATTTGAGGGGAAATTTTATGTTGGAGTCTTGTGCAATTAGTTTTGGTGGACCATCCGACTAGACAAGATTGGAAACATTTTTATCATCGAGTCATTCTAACTAATCCAACATATTTTGTGAATTTTTACATCTGACATATTACCACATATATCTGTTTGGAGTAACGGAAGTTGTACATTAATTTTTAATAGCACTGTTGTTAAATAAACCATCAGATATGGTTTCTCTTTAATGGCAGAGTGAGTGATTGTAAAGTAGGACCATAAATAACGAAATAGTTTTCTAGTCATTATCTCTTATCGTCTATATATATAAATTTACATCTACATGATAGTAATATGAATTATTTTACTAAATATTATACTCATGATACATCTTTTTTATCTAATAAGAATAGAAGTTTTCTGATTTTTCCAACTGTATCTTGTGTGCGAACACCACTATGATTACAATATTAGACATTAAAATTGTAACGCCCCAACCCTAGTTACCCTGGGTTGGTGCATTATTACATAACATTGGCATGATAAAAAGAGATCAAGTCTCGAAAGAAAAAAATTTTAAGTATCTTTGGAATTACTAGATACATACTTATGTTTTACATTACATTATAAAATAGATAAACAACAACATTGTGTCCCCTTTGAAAACACTCATATCCCTTAGCCTATTTATGAAGGTTAATCGTAATATACTTCTTCACATACTGGTAAAAAAACATAATAAAGGGGTGATCTCAGATGCTCAGTAAGGATAACAATAGAGTAGAAAATATCATAAATAAGGATAAACATTTAAGGAAATGTATAAGACTAAAACAAAAGCCTATTAAACACAAAATCCAGCATAATATGGATAAGATAAGTCAAATAATTCCATTTACTTATTCAAATGGATATTCTACTAGTAGAATAATCACATGTAATATCGATATCTAATTTCATAATGATGGAATGAATAATGGTGGACATCATAACCACATATTCAATGCCTCGTTCCAAGACTACAAATAAGATTTTTTCAAGGCCTTGTGCCAAGACCCTAGAATGTATTATGAGACCTACCAATGCATTGAGGAGCTATAGTGAGCTCCACCTGCCACTTACCATGTCCAATGAATTTCTCATATGAAAAGGATGAAACATAATATAAATATTTGTATTAAAACTAGCATACAAAATGTTAATACTTTAACCATAAACCATGAATTTTATAATAATAACACATCCATATTCAAACATATCACAAAACCTTCAATACAATATGGAAGATTGTATCATAAAAAATCAACTTCAAAAAAGTGTAAAATCCATCAAAGCATGTTGACGTATAAGAAATAAAAACTATTTGGGAGAAATATCTCATTCTATTTTGAAATCATTTGAAAGTTACATAATTATAAAATAAAACATTTATTTTGTAAATATTCTTATAAGCCTATAAGGTAAGCTTTGAATTTGTTATAATGGCGAAAAATAACTTCACCCATCGTATAAGTTAAAAAAATATTATTACCTTAATTTGTCGAAAAGGTCTTAAAGTGCCTTGTTTGAAAAAAGGTGGAAAGATTCCTTTCAAAATAATTTATTGATAGCCAAAGAATCATATAAATGAATTTAGCCTATATTCTATGAAATAGTAAAAAAAATTCGCAATTAATTTTTAAGAAACATGGATGTGGAAGATAAAGAAGTCCCAGTAGAAACTTCCGTATAAACAACCTCGGATAAATTAAGAGATTGTAAAATTAACCCTTACCTATTAATTTTCCTTTGTCGAGTGAACATTAAACTCTTTTATAATATTTAAATCGTTATTATTAAATTATCCAACAACCAAATACATAAATATTATATCATATATGATCTTCTAATATTTCTTTGTTAATAATATTTCAGTAATATCATTGTTTCGGGTCTTAACTGGTTTGTTTTCATTTATATGTTTTATTACGTAAGTCATGTTTGTTATGGATAGGTCATATTTTATTTATTTACAGAATGATATTATGTTCTTAAACATTATTTTTTATCACAAAATGAACATTATTCTTGAAGGGTTATGATGGGGAATGAATATTATCTCGTTCGTGGTGACAATAATCCATACGTACGCACGAGCGATAATATCATTCTATTGATGAAAAATCATATATAATTGGATGGTATATCATATATACAGATTCATTAACATGTTATATTTATTATTTACATTAATTATACTCATTTTTATACCCATACAAATAATTATGTGTTAAATAACAAACTATAACATGACGTGGAGATTTTAAGTCGTACGTACACATGTATGGTGACTTTGTCATTCGTAGGATGGATATAATAATGAATATAGTTTTACCGTATTTATAATAACATCATAGTAAGTATAATGTATTGGATTTATTATTTTGTTGTGGAAACAACAATAAAAGAGGAATTGGATGAAGAAAAGAACTTTGAAAGAGGTGATGAAATTATTACCTCTTATTTGGGTGCTTTCTTTTGATTTGATCAAAAGGGCTCCTTAAGTTGGATTCAGATCAAATTAAGTCCTATAAGTTTAATTTAGGGTAGTTGGGAGGATATATTAGCAGTGGTTTTCTAAGACAAATGGCTTGGAGGTGTGAAATTAAGAGAAGAGGAAGTACTGTTTTATAATAGAGATGGGGGTCACATTAGGCAAAATCTTGTAATATTATTAAATTATAAAATCAAATTCAGTTTATAGTGTCTCCAAAATGATTTATTTTGAAGATAGTGTGGGGATGGGTCGAAAAAATCTCAAAAAATAGGTTTTAGATAGGTTTACGTCACCATATTAACCTTATCTTTTATATTTAACTCTTAGTTAAATAGTTTAACTTTTACCATGTATTCTTGTATTATTGTAATAAATGGTTGATAAACATACTATTTAAGAAACAAAAACCCCAAGTGGTTCATTATTGACATATATATCCTTATATAAGTCCTTTTCCAAACCATATATTTTTAGTAATATTATATCATTTAATGATATAGTATTTGTTTTAAAACCCCATTTATGTCAATTTTGACACTATTTGGTATTTTGTTTTTGTGAAAGTCATAACAACTTTATAACTTCAACAAATATTAAATTAATCAATCCTAAAAAGTAATATTAACCTACAATATTAGTGTAATGCATCAAATGTCTGAATTTAAATTTATTTTGATATCTATAATATCAATTATTTTAACCATTTATTAATAAGGTAATTATTCCATCACCATTATGTCATAAATAAATTTAATTATTTAATGTATAAAAATTTTAAATAAAATAAAATTATGTAGAAAATATTTTTATCTTTCTAATTAATATTTATATTCTACTTTATAATATGTAATCATATATTAAAAATATTTTAGTTATGAAAATTTTAATTTAACACTTTTAAATCTTCATTAAATAAAATAATATTAAATTTACTAATCTAATACATGTGGATCAAAGAGGATAATATTTTATTTCTAAGGTTTATTGTTTTCTAAAAACATTTATCGAATAGAATTTGGACATGTGTTATGGTAATTATAATATCATTTTTACCTTTAATTACCATATTTACATTTAACCGTGGAAATTAAAATTCAAAAGTTATTATTCACAAAAAAATATATTCATCCTATTGAACCACATTTTACATATTTATATCAACCGTGTCTCTTAGAGTTTTGAAATTAAATTCACAGAATTTGTAAATTTACGTTTTATGCAAATTTTCAAATGTGCCTAGTAGATGGGTAGAAGACGTTAAAATGTTCAATAAAATATTATACATCTAATTTTATTATAATGTAACTCCAGTGAATTACATTCAACATATATAGGTATTATATATCTATTTTTACCAAAGATATATTTAAATAAAAATAATAATTATTTAAATAAAAAGTAGGTTTTAAACAATAATGTATTGTTTTTCACTATTTGTCCAAAAATTGAATGTTTTCTGAAAAATTCCAAAAATTCACCCTAAACTAATTTTGATATTACGAATACAAAAATGAAGTCCATTTTAATAAATAAAATTTATAAAAATTCAAAAATTGTGTATTAATATTCATAACGGCTAGTTTGATTGGTCGTGGTGTGCTAGAACTTGAAGTTGAGTACATCGCAAGCTATTGTATTATTCAAAGAGAAGAGCACTACTGGAGCTTGGGGTGTTACATTCTTCCATCTTCCAATAATTTCACCCTCAAATTTTCAAGAATACTACTGCATAAAAATATTTAGGTGGTTCTCACTACTGGAAAAGTAGGCTATACCAATGGTTTAAAACTGTTGGTATAGGCTGGAAAACCGTTGGTATAGACTATACCAACGGTTTTCCAAACTGTTGGCTAGTAAGCCGTGAGGAAATCCCTATAACAACGGTTGCACTTAAACCGTTGGTATAGGTGTTCCAGAATTCTGGAAAAGTCTATACCAACGGTTCAGAACCTTTGGTATATCTATTTCCAGAATTCTGGAAAAGGCTATACCAACGATTATGAACCGTTGGTATAAGATTTTCCAGAAAAAAGATATCCCAACGGTTTATAACCGTTGGTATAAGATTTCCAGAATTATGGAAAAAGCTATACCAACGGTTCTGAACCGTTGGTATAAGCTTTCCAGAATTCTGGAAAAGGATATACCAACGGTTCTAAACCGTTGGGATAGCTTTTTTTTGGAAAATCTTATACCAACGGTTCAGAACCATTGGTATAGCCTTTTCCAGAATTCTGGAAAAAGATATACCAACGGTTCTGAACCATTGGTATAAGTTTTGCCAGAGCTGCTGCACAGCAGCCCCCCAGAAGCCCTCCAGTAGCCCTACCATCCACCTTCATAAAAAAACATTGCACAACAGCCCTCAATATACCCTCCACTATACACCTGTATAAAAAATATCACAAAAACCACATACATATTTCAAATAGTATAAAAAACACCGGAAATAGCCCAAAAAACACATATGACAACAATCATACGGTGGTAATTCACCTCACCCATGCACAACCCACCAACCAGCACACCTCCCCATCAAATTCTAATAGGCAGAATAGTTTGATAAATATCTATTAGAGTTGAATAATAATTTCAAATTGGCTAAAATCCCTTTTTTTGTGATCCTAGGTTTGGGTATGTAATGATTTGTGATGAATTTTTCATTGAACTTGCATTGTTTATAATATATGGTGAAAAGGTACTTTCTTAGGAGTCTCGTCACTTATGAACCCATTAGTGAAACTACCCAACTCATGAAAAATAGTTTGCAACTATCGTTGATGAGTGTAAATTTCAGTTGTATTCACTTAAAATGATTTCCTTTTGAAATAAAAGAGAGACTTTGAGTGGTGTCGTCCACACCGCGCCTTGGATTGAGGCAGAGTTGACTCATACACGTCAAAAATGACCCATGGATAATTTTCCTAAAGTATCAACACAATCCGAATGCGTTTGGTTAGTTTCCCGTATGTCGGTTGTTTTTACATAAAAGCGGATCCATTTTAAACAAAAGAAATACACTTTGAGTGATACTGACCACACCATGCCTCGGATTGAGGTAGGGTTGACTCGTACACGTCACAAATGAACCATATATCCTTTTCCTAAAGTATCAACAGTATCTGAATGTGTTTGGTCCGTTTTCCGTATGTCAGTTGTTGTTTTTACTTAAACTGTTGTCCATTTCAAAAAATAGTTAGACACTTTGAGTGGTGTCTCCCACACCTCGCCTCAAATTGAGGCGGGGTTGATTCCTACATGTCACAAATGACCCATGGATCATTGTCCTAAATTTTCAACAGAATCCGAATGCGTTTGGTCGGTTTTCCGTATGTGGTTTTTTTACTTAAAAGCACATCCATTTTAAACAAAAGAAAGACATTTTGAGTGGTACCGGCCACACCGGCCCTCGGATTGAGTCGGGGTTGACTCCTACACGTCACAAATGACCCATGGATACATGTCCTTAAGTATTAATAGTATCTGAATGCCTTTGGCCCGTTTTCCGTAAGGTAGTTGTTTTTTTAACTTAAACTGTTGTCCATTTCAAAGAAAAGTGACACACTTTGAGTGGTGCTGGCCAAACTGGCCCTCGGATTGAGGCAGTATTGACTCGTACACATCACATATGATGCATGGATCTTTTTCCTAAAGTTTCAACAGAATCTGAATGCCTTTGTTCGGTTTTCCGTATGTTAGTTGTTGTTTTTACTTAAACTGTTGTCCATTTCAAATAAAAGTTAGACACTTTGAGTGGTTTCGGCCACACCGCGCCTCGGATTGTGACGGGGTTGACTCGTACAAGTCAAAAATGACACATAGATCATTGTCCTATAGTTTCAACAGAATCCGAATGGGTTTGGTCGATTTTCCGTATGTCAGTTTTTGTTTTTACTTAAACTGTTGTCCATTTCAAAGAAAAGTTAGACACTTTGAGTGGTGTCAGCCACACCGCGCCTCGGATTGAGGCAGGGTTGACTCGTACATGTCAAAAATGACCCATGGATACATGTCCTAATGTATCAACAGTATCCGAATTCCTTTGGTCCGTTTTCCGTATGTGGTTTTTTTACTTAAAAGCGCATCCATTTAAAACAGAAAAAAAGACACTTTGAGTGGTACCACCCACAACTCGCCTCGGATTGAGGCGGGTTTGATTCCTACACATCACAAATGACCCATGGATCGTTTTCCTAAAGTTTCAATAGAATCCGAATGCGTTTGGTCAGTTTTCCGTATGTGGTTTTTTTACTTAAAAGCGCACCCATTTTAAACAAAAGAAAGACATTTTGAGTGCTACCGGCCACACCGGCCCTCGGATTGAGGCAGGGTTGACTCCTATACATCAAAAATGACCCATGGATACATTTTCTTAAGTATAAACAGTATATGAATGCCTTTGGTCCATTTTCCGTATGGCAGTTGTTTTTTTAACTTAAACTGGTGTCCATTTCAAAGAAAAGTGACAAACTTTGAGTGGTTTCGGCCACACTGGACCTCTGATTGAGGTAGGATTGAGTCATACACGTCACATATGACGCATGGATCATTTTCCTAAAGTTTCAACAGAATCTGAATGCCTTTGGTCGGTTTTCCGTATGTTAGTTGTTGTTTTTACTTAAACTGTTGTCCATTTCAAAGAAAAGTTAGACACTTTGAGTGGTGTCAGCCACACCGTGCCTCGTATTGTGGCAGGGTTGACTCGTACAAGTCAAAAATGACACATGGATCATTTTCCTATAGTTTCAATAGAATCCGAATGGGTTTGGTCGGTTTTCCGTATGTAAGTTGTTGTTTTTACTTAAATTGTTATCCATTTCAAAGAAAAGTTAGACACTTTGAGTGGTGTTGGCCACACCGCACCTCGGATTGAGGCGGGGTTGACTTGTATACGTCACAAATGACCCATGGATACATTTCCTAATGTATCAATAGTATCCGAATGCCTTTGGTCCGTTTTCCGTATGTGGTTTTTTTTACTTAAAAGCGCATCCATTTAAAACAAAAGAAAGACACTTTGAGTGGTACCAGCCACACCGGCCCTCGGATTGAGGCGAGGTTGACTCGTAAACGTCACATATGACCCATGGATCCTTGTCCTATAGTTTAAACAGAATCCGAATGCGTTTGGTCGGTTTTCCATATGTGGTTTTTTTACTTAAAAGTGCATTCATTTTAAACAAAAGAAAGACATTTTGAGTGGTACCGGCCACACCAGCCCTCAGATTGAGGCAGGTTTGATTCCTACATGTCACAAATGACCCATGGATACATGTCCTTAAGTATCAACAGTATCTGAATGACTTTGGTCTATTTTCCGTATGGCAGTTGTTTTTTTAACTTAAAATGTTGCCCATTTCAAAGAAAAGTGAGACACTTTGAGTGGTGCCAGCCACACTGGCCCTCGGATTGAGGCAGGATTGACTCATACACGTCACATATGACGCATGGATCGTTTTCCTAAATTATCAACAGAATCTGAATTCCTTTGGTCGGTTTTCCGTATGTTAGTTGTTGTTTTTACTTAAACTGTTGTCCATTTCAAAGAAAAGTTAGACACTTTGACTGGTGTCGGCCACACCGCGCCTCGGATTGTGGCAGGGTTGACTCGTACAAGTCAAAAATGACACATGGATCATTGTCCTATATTTTCAACAGAATCTGAATGGGTTTGGTCGGTTTTCCGTATGTCAGTTGTTGTTTTTACTTAAACTGTTGTCCATTTCAAAGAAAAGTTAGACACTTTGAGTGGTGTCGGCCACACCGCGCCTCATATTGAGACGGGGTTGAATCTTACACATCAAAAATGACCCATGGATACATTTCCTAATGTATCAACAGTATCCGAATTCCTTTGGTCTGTTTTCCGTATGTGGTATTTTTTACTTAAAAGCGCATCCATTTTAAGCAAAAGAAAGACACTTTGAGTGGTACCGGCCACACCATCCCTCAAATTGAGGCGGGGTTGACTCGTACACGTCACATATGACCCATGGATATATGTCCTATAGTTTAAATAGAATTCGAATGCGTTTGATCTATTTTCCGTATGCTAGTTGTTGTTTTCACTTAAAATCATGTCCATTTCAAATAAAAATTAGACACTTTGAGTGGTGTCGGCCACACCGCGCCTCGGATTGAGGCGAATTTGACTCCTACATGCCACAAATGACCCATGGATACATGTCCTAAAGTATCAACAGTATCAGAATGACTTTGGTCCGTTTTCCGTATGTGGTTTTTTTACATAAAAGCGCATCCATTTTAAACAAAAGAAAGACACTTTGAGTGGTACCGGACACACCGGCCCTCGGATTGAGGCGGGGTTGACTCGTACACGTCACATATGACCCATGGATTTTTGTCCTATAGTTTAAATAGAATCCTAATGTGTTTGGTCTGTTTTCCGTATGCCAGTTGTTGTTTTCACTTAAAATCTTGTCCATTTCAAATAAAAGTTAGACACTTTGAGTGGTGCCGGCCACACCGCGCCTCGAATTGAGGCGGGGTTGACTCGTACACGTCACATATGACCCATGGATACATGTCCTAAAGTATCAACAGTATCCTAATGTGTTTGGTCCATTTTCCGTATGTGGTTTTTTTTACTTAAAAGCGCATCCATTTTAAACAAAAGAAATACACTTTGAGTGGTACCGGCCACACCGGCCCTCGGATTGAGGCGGGTTTGACTCGTACACGTCACATATGACCCATGGATTGTTTTTCTATAGTTTAAAAAGAATCTGAATGCGTTGGTCTGTTTTTCGTATGCCAGTTGTTGTTTTCACATAAAATCCTATCCATTTCAAATAAAAGTTAGACACTTTGAGTGGTGTCAGCCACTACTTCAAAGCACATTTTCCATCTCATTTTCCACATGCATAAACATGAAATACATGGATAAATAAGAAATCTAAGTAAAAAAATAGAAAAATGAGTATCACAGTACCAAGGAATACTAAAGGTCTAGGTAGTAGACTAATCATACAATAAGAATCAAGTGCAAAAAACAGAATCTGAATGCAACGTCCCTATGAAGCAGAGGAAAACCCCAAAGTGGAAAACCATGTTCAAAAATAAAGAGTTATACAGAATTCAAAAATGTAATGGATCAATCTGCCTCTAATCACCATCACCATCACCACTATCATCATCAGCCTCATCCTCACCGCCATCTCTGTCCTCGTCGTCGTCCTCGTCATCGTCCCCATGCTCATCGTCGGCCTCATCCTCGTCCTCGGCATCATCCTCGCCCTCGGCCCCATCCTTGCCCTCGGCCCCATCCTCGCCCTCATCCACATCCTCATCCTCGCCCTCTTCCTCTTCAGCATCCTCGGCATCACCAGGAATTTCATCATCTCGATCGCCACTAGAGCTGCTGCCTGGTGCATTGGATGATGCACCCATCAACGACATAAATGTCTGACAAGCCGCACTACCCTCTGGTGGAAGTGATGAAGATAATGCTTTCATCAGTTTCATAAATTCTATGTCTCTTGTTTGAACTTGTACTTCCAACTCTGTGACCCTTTTATCAGACTATCTTGCATGCTCCTTGACCTGTTCCAACTCGGTGGTACTAGAATGGATACCTGGAGACGACCAATACCTCGTCGGGACTATATTCTTACCAGGTCGGTAGTGTACTCGACCAGAGTGCTCATCTCCCAAAACCTGATATAAATGATCGTGTGGCCCAAAATTGTCAGGCTCCTGGGCATCAAGAGCCTCTAAAGCAGCCTATAAAAAATATTAATAGATTATTAAATTTCAAATTAGATATTAAACTTTGAAATAAATAAATTAAAACTTACAATCTTCTCTTGGGTCGGTTCATTTACCGCAGTTCCATCTTTTTTTCTTCTACTCGAGCAAAACAATTTTGCTCGAGGTATACATCCTTCAATGTTCATTTTGTGCTTCTGTAATGACATTGAAACAATATAAAGTGAAAGTATAATCATATATTCATTATTCAATAAATCACATAATTTAAGTAGGATCCACTAAAAAGGGAAAGTCCTAAAGAAAAATTATAAACAACTATATCGTACCTACTGCCTCTCATGATCTGCCATAGTTGTGCGCCCCAAAGTGTGGAGGTATTGCTTTGAATCAATGTTTTTTTGTTTTTTTCAGAAGATTCCTAAATAATTATTAATAATTAATAATATTATATTAATGCAAAATATGAAAACTCTCATTTAAATAACTCAAATGAGATTAATACCTTAAATTTGGCAGTCTCCCAATGGGTAATCATTTGGCGATATTGCTCTATCGGAAAGTCATCCACAATGGGTAATGTCTCTAACTCTGTGCCCACTCTATCACACCATCTAACATACATCTCATGCTTATAAGCTCTCCAAAGCTCTCCTAGCTCTTTTAAACACGCTGGCCGTGCACCTTCACCATCAGGGAAGTTAAACCGAAGTTAAAACCAAATTAATTAGTTCATTTAAATACAAAAATATACTACATTAAATCCAATAGATTTTTTACCCATATTTGTGCCCACGCATTATCCTTGACTTCGGGTGGCAGATGTCTCCAAGAGAGAGGGCTGACCAGAATGATATCGGAGTATTTGGCTAGCGTCGCCAAAAAACCCTGACATTGCTGCCCAGATTTCTCAATCATTTGTCCATCAACATTGTATTCAACCATCAACTGTGTCTGGCAGTTCCATACCACACGCAAGTGAGTACGTCCCCTCCCCCGCCTCCTATCTGTAGATGAATCTGTTATTAAAGAAAAATAATATCAATACAAGTTATAATAAAAATAAATTTTGGTATAAAAATTTGATAGAGTTATATAAATATACCTGTGGTAGTCGGATCAATGGGTGCAGAAGATGAAGGAATATCCTGTACAGGTGGAGTGTCCCTCAGTGTATGCTCCTCAGCCACATACTGTGTCGCAGAAGGAGTCGAAGAAGGTGGAATATAATATCCCGGAGATAATGAACCAGAAGAAAAAGATGATGGCATAGACATCTGGCCAGCTGGTAGTGTAAACATAGGAGGTCTAAATATCTCATATGTACCTGAAGACACGCCAGGATCAAAATAGGGCGTAGAAGATACGTCTGTGGTAGCGGGTTGTCTAACTCTCGCCCCACGAGCCCTCGTACCACTGGCCTCAGTACCGGGACCACTAGATGATCGTCCATCTCTGACACCACCCCCCCTCCTACCACCAACCTCTCTACTAGGAGAAATATCAGGCTCCTCGTCAGATATCTGTCGTCTAGGGGGTGGATCCTGAAAAAAAGTTTGACAGAAAAGTAAACACATGATATTATAAGTTATTGAAATATTTATATTTGAAATAAAATACTCACAACAGGGATGAGTGGAGGAACACCCATCTTTACCATTCGACGATTATTATCTGTCATCTTTTTCCGCCGCCTCTCTTCAATGGGTGTCATTTCCTAAAATGAAAACAAATATGGAAGTAATTAGAAACAGATAACTAATGTGTAACCCAAAAAACAAAATATAGAAAAACCATTATGATAAAAAGAACATAATGAAATAGAAGATTTATGGTGTTATGAAGGTAAGTACTAGGATACACACTCTGAATGATGTAGGTGAAACATGTAGGTGAGAACACGGCTATATGATTCTATATATTTCCCACCACAACTTTGGGTTCACAATCAACTCTGATAATTGAGCTGTTGGGGTCATCATAAGTAATAAATGGATTGCTTCCAATTGCAGTAGGGATAGTGTCAACTTCATCATCACCATCATCAAAAACATGTCTGGGATTTACTTCAATAATTACACCGAATTTAGGATGACGATGATCTTTGACATAAAAAACTTGTTTCACCATTGATGCTAATACAAATGGTTTATCGGTGGCAAGAGTGTGAGTCATGTCAATAACTCGAAATCCACAATCATAAATAAAGGTTCCTTGCCTCGTTATTGAATCAAACCATTCACATTTCATCATCGTGACTCGACCATGCGAGTAATAATCCAAAATTATTATTTTCTCTACGACCCCATAATAAGCAACATTTTCAGAACGAGGTCTAGTGTCCGATGAACTGGCATAACAGTCTGTTGTGGCAGTTAGCATAACACCATTATGTTGTGTTCTCATGTTTCTTTCTCGTTCAGTGATAATAAATTTGTATCCATTGATCACAAGTGATTTACAAGCACGAACCATGGTATTGGGACCAAAAGCCAAAGCTCTTATTT
This sequence comes from Viscum album, assembly GCA_963277665.1. Lineage (NCBI taxonomy): Eukaryota > Viridiplantae > Streptophyta > Magnoliopsida > Santalales > Viscaceae > Viscum > Viscum album. The sequence goes on from OY728130.1 coordinate 414,500,354, forward strand.
CCTCAGAAACAGAGTCTGTAGGCAAACTCGATACCTGAAATATAAACAAATATTAAACTTAATTAAATATTATTTTTATTTAGTTATTACAGAAATATTTTTACCTTCAATTTCAACCAAGCAGAAAACCCTTTGCTATGCAAAGTCTCCTTCTTTCTCAAAGATAAAGAATGATGCTTTCTATATATCAATTATTTATGTTCCCTGTAGATAAAAATAATAATAGTTTAACAAATATTTAAAATTACAAGAGATAAGATAAGAGATACATGTAAAATTAACTTACTTGATATGCTCGTCGAACAAATCACAATTAAACAACACTGTGCGATGTGCCATCTCGAACTCTTCAAGGCTTAATGTTGTTAATGTATATGATCTTGGAATTCCTCCTGTCTGAGGAAGTGATGGAAAACTGGGTTCAATTTTCCCATACTATTCTTCTTCATTTCTCATTGGTCTGTTTATTCTCGTAGTATGATCAGACAAATACATTGAGCAGAAATACATACATTCTTGAGCCAAGTAACTGTTCACAATAGAACCTTCGGGATAATTCCTGTTCCGAACATATGATTTCAATGTGCACATGTTTCTTTCAGTTGGATACATCCAACAGAAAGCAACGGGTCCTCCAATAAGTATTTCGGTCGGAAGATGGACAGTCAGATGCAACATGCATGTAAAAAATGATGGAGGGAATATTTTCTCTAACTCACACAAAATTAATGGTGTCTCTGCCAACAATTTTTGCACGAGGGATTTGGACAACCTCTTAGCACAAAGATCTCTAAACAAATAGCACAACTGAATAACTGAGACTCTAACATTATTGGACAAGAGATTACTGATTTCTATTGGAATCAACTCATGCAAAAGGATGTGATAATCATGAGTCTTCAAAGATTTCAACTTCAACTCTTTTCTGTTGACCCATTTTGATATATTGCTTAAATAGCCGTCAGGAACTTTAATAGTCTCTAGCACTTCCAGAAATTGATTTTTTTCAGTAGGAGTCATCACATAAGAAGCACATGGAACTTGCCATTTATTTTCACTGATACAGACAGGATGCAATTCTGGTCTGATCCCCCAATCTACCAAGTCACGCCGAGATCGTAAATCATCTTTTGTCTTCCCCTTGACATTTAGAAGAATCGAAAGCAACATTTCACATATATTCTTTTCAATGTGAATTACGTCTAAGCAATGACGTAACAAGTTGGTTGACCAATATGACAACTCAAAGAATATACTCTTCTTATTCCAATTGTAACAGGTATCATTGGAAACATTTTTCCTCTTTCTAGATTTCATTACACTCTTCCCAAATGAATAACTGAAATCTTTCAATTCATTAAGCACATCAGTTCCAGACATACACTAAGGTGGATCTTCATTCTCCATGGTATTGTCAAATCTTCGACGATTGTTTCTATATGGATGGTTCATTGGCAATAATCGTCGATGTCCCATAAAACTAAAACTACGACAATATTTCAGTCTTCTCGATCGAGTATTCTTCATACAAACAGGACATGAAAATTTTCCTTTTGTGCTCCATCCAGACATCATTGCATAAGCAGGAAAATCATTGATAGTTCATATAAGTGCAGCATGCATCTGAAATATGTCTTTCGAACATGCATCGTATGTGGGCACACCCACATCCCAAAGAAGTTTCAACTCTTTTATTAAAGGTTGCATGTATACATCTATATCATTGATGGGATCAGAAGGGCCACATATCAGTATACTCAAGAAAGTTTAAGGATTTTTCATTCACAACCAAGGGGGAAGGTTATAAATGTGTATGAAAACTGGCCATGTGTTGTGCGAAGTAAGCATCTGCCCAAATGGATTAAAACCGTCACATGAAATACCCAGTCTCACATTACGCACGTCGGCTGCAAATTCAGGATATCGAGCATCAAATCTCTGCCATAAAAATCCATCTGCAGGGTGAACCAACTCTTCATTATTCTTTTTTCTCTCTGTGTCATGCCATCGCATTTTTACGGATATTTCATCAGACATGAAAAGGTTATGTAATCTGGGGATCAATGGAAAGTGCCACATTACTTTTTGTGGCACATGAGATGGTGTTCCATCATCTTTTGGATTCCATTGGGAGGTTCCGCATTTTATACAATCATTTCTTTCAGCAGTTTCCTCCCAAAATAAGCTGCAATCATTCGTGCAAGCATGATTTTTTTTTTTTGAGAATCCAAGTTCATCAACCAACTTCCATGCCATATAGTGGTTTGAGGGAATATCTGCATCATCTGGAAGTAAGTACTTCAAGAAGGTAAGAATGTAATCAATTGCAGTATTTGAAATCCCATACATAGTTTTCCCATGAAACAATCGGATTAAAAATTCCAACTTTTTCATTTTATTACATTGCCGATATACTGGAGTCGTCGCAGCATCATTCAATTTTTTCACCCTATCAACATCATCATTTTCATTGGACGCATCATGTGTGCTTGTATCGAAATCTTGTTGGCTTAACATCCTTTCCTTCTCATGATGTCGAATAAATGGAAACCGATAATATATCAAACTCTCCAATTCAGTCCTATCATTTGGATCATCAAAATTTTGAGATTCCATTTTCTCTCCATTGTGATACCACACATAATAGTTTTTTTGGAAACCATATTTGGTTATATGATATTAACTGCTTCACGGCTCAACCAAGGTCTTCCAACACAATTAAAACATGGGCAGTGTATGCGACCACTATCTGAAGCCTTGTCAAATGCAAAATCTAGAAAGTTGTTCAAATTATTTTGAAAATCGGTTGAAATCCGATCAGTTTCGTACATCCAAATTCTATCCATTCTGTAAAAAAAATCGCAATAAGTCTTTTCAAATCAATTCAATAATATTAAAGTTTAATCAAAAAAATATTTACGTAAATGACAATTTTTTACTCTATATAAAAGCATAACTGACACATTACTCTATATGAGAATCATATTAAGAAATACAAAAAAATACAGTGTATATAAGAAAATAAGATACAAAATTTCTAATACCTATATTCAAGGATTGACCAGTAAGATATTGGAAGTGGATAAAGGAATACATAATACTTAAGGGTCTTGTTGGGAGTATATGAGTTTTATACTTTAAATTCTTCAAGTAGATCAGGATGAGGAGTAGGATGAGGATCATGGGAGTGGCGGGACTGTCCAAGGGGGGTGTGGTGTGTCCAGGGGGGGTGCGGGGTGTCTAGGGGGTGGTGGGGCCGTTCGGGGGGTCGGAGGTGTCCAGGGGGTGGGGGGCTGTCTAGGGGGGTCGGGGTGTCCAGGTGGGCGGGCTGTCCGTGGGGGTGGTCAGGTTGTCCAAGGGGGTCGGGGTGTATAGGTATATTTATATGAAAAGAATACCCCCACAATAATCATGCAGCCCTTTCATTGGTCTAAACCCCTAGAACACATAAAAGAAGCTAGTATGGACATTTACTAAAATATTTAACACCATACGAATGAAAATACACTCTAAATATAGTTTGAGAGGATATAATGGTGTGTGTGAAAAAAATGTTATTAAATCAATTTAAATGAATATGGAACAAATGAGGGTTTATAATACACTAAGAGTACCTCAAACAATCCAAAACCACTATAGCACCACATATTCAACTTCATAAAACAGGACTTGGAAATTTTACCTACGACTTTACTGATGACCACATAATTGGAACACTCTATTTATGGTTCTTGAACACAAGGAACAAACAATGTTTGGTCTCTACCAACTCAATCACCCCCTTGTAGATCATAATCTTGTTTCCCCTTATACTAAAATGGTCTCACTGGAAGCTACTATTAATACCGGACCTAAACCATTCATTCTCCATAAAACAATGATCAAAGAACCATCAGAGGTATCTCTCATATAACCACAACCATTTTATCTATGATGTAACGAAATTCACAAGAATAACTTTTATTTAATAACCTTTTGGTATATAATTTGCATCAACAATGGTTCAATTATATGGTTCATCACATTCCAATGTATTAATCACCCATACATGATAAAAATTGAACATTGAATTTCATTTAATTACAACCATCATATTTCATTTAATTCTTAACAAGCATAGAAGCATGGAAATTGGAATCTAATAACTTTAATTAGTCCCCAAAACTTTTTAATAAATTTAACATGAAAAATAAAACACTTTGAAATATAAATAATCACTATGAAGTAACATGAGCTTGGAATTCTATTGCACAAGTAAAAACACTCAACGATGGAATATATGAAAAGATTATTAATATAAATTATTGACACAAGATAATAAAGTAACTATGAATGTTAAAACTAAACATGTGATTGAATTTTATAACATATAATAAAAATTTCTTGGTAATGAAACATGAATGGCACATCAAAAAATTAGACAACCATCTAATGCAATCTATATGGGCTAGAATATACATGGAATTTAATAAAGAACCGAAACATAAATAGGGATGGAACATAAATTGGGTGGGAATATGAGAATAGAAATTGGTCTCATCCTAAAGAGAAACATATACACATCAAAATCGAAAATAAAAACTGAAAGTTAAAGAAAATAACTTACCTTGGATGGGATGGAGGAAGAGAACCGGAAGCACCTCCAAAATCGCTGATAGCTCCCGTTTAGGGCTCTGGATCGCGAATGGGGGAGAGGACGAGATACTTCCAATTTGGGGGAAATTTTTACCAATGGTTTTTAAAAACCGTTGGTATATAAATTCATCCCAAACCTTTACCAACGGTTCAATGAGAATCGTTGGTAAAAGGTCACCGAAAACCAACTTTTACCAACGGTTCTCATTGAACCATTGGTAAAAACTCCTCTATACCAACAGTTCATTACAACCATTGGTAAAAGTGTCTATAAAACCATCTATACCAACGGTTTCTGAGAACCGTTGGTATAGATGGCTATTCCCAATGGTTTAGTAAACCGTTGGGATATAACCGTTGGTAAAACTAGGATTTCCAGTAGTGTCTTCATCGTAAGTTCCTCGGGTTCCCAAGTTTCCTCTTCCATATTATTGGTTCTCCATATAACTTTTACCAGACAAGCCATCCGATTTCTCAACACTTGTTCTCCAATGTCCAGAATCTTAACAAGATATTCAAAATAAGACAGTTTGGGTTCTAGTTCTATTTCTTCATAGGTGAGTACATGCATTTGGTCGGGCATGTATTTTCTCAACAGTTATATGTGGAACACATCATGAACTTTGGAGATACTTGGAGGCATTTCCAAATGGTAAGCTAAAAATCCAATTCATTTTATAATTTTGAAAGTTCTGATGTACTTGGGACTTAATTTACCCTTCTTACCAAATCGTATAACACTCTTCTATGGAGATAACTTCCAAAAAACATGATCACCTACTTGAAATTCCAAATCCTTCCTTCAGTTATCAGCATGTCTCATTGCCTACTTTGAGATGCTTTGATGTGGGTTTGGATTATCTTTACCTTTTCCATTTTTTCCTCAACAAGTTCTAGGGCTACGAGTTTTCCTTCACCAACATCATCCCAACAATATGGGGCGTGACATCTCTTTCTATATAATGCTTCATATGGTGTCATCTAAATACATGAATGAAATATATTGTTATAGGAAAACTCAACTAGAGGTAATATTGATCTGACATACATTGATAGTAGAGTGAGAAATATCTCAACATGTCATCAAAGTTTTGAATAGTCAGTTCTGATTTTCCATCAGTTTCAGGGTGATAGTAAGTGCTCAAATGAAGTTCAGTATCCAGGGACTTCTGAAGACTTTTCCTGAATCTTGATGTAAAATGGGGATCACGATCAGAAACAATCAATAGGGGTACTCCATGAAGTCTTATAACTTCATTAATATATACTCTTGCTAAATGTTCAAGTGGTAAATCTTCTCTTATATCAAGAAAATATGCTGACTTGGTAACATGATCAACAATGACCCATATTGCATCATTCCATCTTGGATTATTTGGTATCCACATGACAAAGTCCTTCATAATATCATCCCATTTACACTCATGTATGGGAATAGGTTGCATGAATCCTCTAGGATGTTGTCTTCCAGCCTTAACCTATTGAAAAACCATACATCTTGACATAAAATCAGCAATATCCCTATTCATGTTTTCCCTGAAAAAATATTCCTTCAAATCTATATTCTTCTTAGTACTACCAGGGTGTATAGAGAAATTGTATCTATGAGAATCATCCAAAAATTCCCTTTTTAGATCAAGTATATCAGGAACACAAAGTCTCTTCCCATATTTCTAAATTCCATCCTCATATACAAATTCGATCAATCTCCCATCATTCAGATATTTAATTTTCTTTTGAAACTCCTCATCATCAGTCTGAGAAATTTGAATCCTTTATATTAAATATGGTTTGGAAACCATTTGAAAAATTATTGATGTTTCACCTTCCATGATTATTCCCATATCCGTATTTACTAGATCCATGAACATAGGATCCCTTTCAACTCTTATCTAGTTCAAAACTCTATGATCCATTATTCTCAAAGCATCTTCCACCTTATTTTACTTCCCCAGGTGGTAGTTTATAGTGCAATAATAATCCTTCAGTAGTTTAAGCCATCATCTATGCCATATGTTGGGTTCTTTCTGTGAGAAAATATACTTCAAACTCTTGTGATCAGTATATATCTCACATTTTTACCATAGAGATAATGTCACTATATCTTCAAAGAAAATATTAGTGCTTCTAACTCAATATCACGAGTGGGATAGTTTTTTTCATTAATTTTTAGCTACCGTGATGCATAATAAATAACTCTATCGTTCTGCATAAGGACACAACCATGTCCTTTATTTGAAGCATCACTATAAATAACAAACCTATCATTCTACAATGGAAGATTCAAGATAGGATAATTGAATAATCTTCTCTTTAGTTCTATAAAACATTATTCACACTCTTTTTTCCAGAAAAATTTACCACCTTTATGTGTGAGCTTGGTTAATGGGTTAGCCAATCGGGAAAAATTTTGGACGAAACGATGATAATAACCTGCTAAACCAATAAAATTGTGCACCTCAGTTATACTCGTCAGTGATGTACATTCTTTTATTTCTCTGGTCTTAGAATGATCAATAGAGATTCCATCCTTAGAGATAATATTTCCAAGAAAAGAAATCACCTGAAGCAAGAATTCACACTTTCTAAAATTCCCATATAATTCATTTCTTCTAAGAGTATTTGGAATAGTGCACAGGTGATTTTCATTATCTTCATAGATTTTGATGTAAAAAAAGATATCATTAATAAATACCACTAAAAATTCATCATGATATTCTTTAAAAATTCTATTCATTATATCCATGAATACCGAGGGTGCATTAGTCAGTCCAAAAGGCATTACAGCAAACTAGTAATGGCCATACCTAGTATGAAATGATGTCTTTGGAATTTTTTCCTTATTCAGAAACAACTGATGATATCTACATCAAAGGTCAATCATTGAAAAATATTGAACTCAATGAATTTGATCAAATAAATCATCAATCTGAGGTAGAGGATACTTTTTTTTTATTGTTATAGCATTGATCTCCTTGTAGTCAATGCACAACCTCATAGATACATCTTTCTTCTTAACAAAAAGAACATGGGCTCCTCATGTAGAAACACTAGGGTGAATATTTACTTTATTACTAGACTCTTATAGTTTTTTCTTTAGTTCCACTAATTCCACAGTGGCCATTCTATAAGGGGTTTTTGATATGGGCCTTGAACCAAGAATTAAATCAATTGAAAACTCAATTTCTCATTCTGGAAGATGACCAAGTAAATCCTCTAGAAACACATCAACATATTCTTTCACAATAGGTACGTCCTCTATTTGAACATTCCTTTCCTCACCCATAGATATTTCATTCTCTTCCTCCACAATAATTGAATTTATTAGAGCTACTAGGGGTGGATCTATATAAAAATTAGTTGGTGACATTTTTTCTCTAAAGATAAGGTATTACTTATCATCATTGAAAATTGTAACCTTCTTATTCTAACAATAAATTTTTGTATCATGGTCCAAAATCCAATCCATACCAAGGATTATATAAAATTCAATCATGGGTATCAGGATGAGATCAGCAGATAAATCACATTTATATTCCCTAATAGGAACCGATTCAAAAAACTTTGTTGCAATGATACTTTCCTTGAGAGTTTTGACTGAAAACTCCCTTGTTAAATCAAATTGGAAATATCCAATTTCTAGGAAAACTAGAATGATATGAAATAATGAGATGGTTCAGAATCAAATAAATAATTGGTTAAATTTGAGTAAACCATTAAATTACTTCCCACTACTTCATTTGGAGCTTCAACCTCAGTAGTAGTGATCTCATAATCTTGGCCTTTCTCCCGTGGCCATTTATATGGTAAGTTTCCTTGGATATTAGGGAATTCATTTTCATAATTCCTCATTTCTCTATAATTGTAGCATTCAACATTGAAAACCTCTTTCTTTATCATACAATCACAAGCTTGGTCTCCTTTTTCACCATACTTTTAACAGACTCACATACCCTTCAGGAAAGTACTGGGGTGTTTCTTCCTACATTTACTACAGGACGAAAATTCAACTTTTCCCTTCTTCCCATTATTTCCATTTCCAGAGTGTTCAGAAGATCTCTTCTTATCTTTCTTTTCTTTAAAGTCATAAGACTTAGAGAATACCTTTTTTGTATTGATATCACATGATACAATATCTTCGTATGATGAGAAGGATTATGAGACTAATGCACAATGGATAAATGGTTTTAACCCATCAAAGGATAGATCAATCATACTCCTTGGGATATGTATATAATATGTTGTATGCCTTTATAAACTTGTAATGTTATCCACATACATTGAGATATTCTCATCCTCCTTTTTCCTCACACTCAAAAATTGTATTTCTATATCCGCTCGATGGTCACGAGGAAAGTATTTTTCTATGAAATTTTGTTTAAACTCCCTCTATTTTATATTTGATACTTCTTCATCCACATTTTTTTTGAATTAATGACCACCATTGGTCTGCATCTCCCGTGAGTTGATAAACTACCCTGAAAACTTTTTCCCTTTCACTACTCCCCAAAGCATGAAATATTTTATATAAGGAACTCATCCTTTTCTCAAATACAAATATATTTCTAGTCCCATTGAATGTTGGTGGTTGTTGCCTCATAAAGCAGTCTAACATTGATCCTTCATGTTGTGGATCAGGTTGCTCTATACGGGTAAGGTTATTATTCATTACCTGAGTTAGTTTTCCCAGTATGGTTATAAGTTGTTCAACACTAGTTTCATCACAAACTCCACTATAATTATCTTGAGTAGGAGGGAAATCCTTACATGGATCACGTGCATCGATACAGTTTCCATTCCTTCTACTAGGTGCCATTTCTAAGCAATGAGATACAATATATTAGTTTATGAATCACAATACATAATTCCAAACTAGTAAAATAGCTAACATAAATTGAACAGTTTATACATATAATCAATAATCTTAAAAAAATGTTTCCTTTGAGGAGGTATTTACACATAAATATTTCATAATGGTTTGTAATGAAATTTGAATTATCCTAAGCATATCCACTGGGAGAGTCGTAACCAAGAGTGCAGTAAATCATGTTGTCGTGTACAAGGATAACCTAGGTCAAGCCCAAAAATCCATGTCAGAGTTTTCACTCCTTGGTACATTTGTGTCAGAGTTACCTCTACCTGCTTGTATCGAGACAGGGATTTATTTCTTGTAAAATTCACAAAATCTCTACATTACCAAAATTCTTGGAAGTTATTCTATATTAATACTCAATGTCTATCTTAGGACAATGTTCTCTAATCAGAGTTTTTCTAAATCTAACTTCTAGGATTTGTTTTAAACTTCCTCTGATACCAAGTATAATGCCCCGAGCCTAGTTACCTAGAGTCAGTGCATTATTACATAATATTGGCATGATAACAAGTCATCGAGTCTCAAAAGACCAATTAGTTTAGTAGCCTTGGATGTACTAGATACATACATAAGTTTTACATTACATTATGAAATAGAAAAACAACAACATTGTGTCCCATTTGAAAACAATCATATGCCTTAGCCTGTTCCTTCAGGTTAATTATAATATACTTCTTCACATCCTTGAAAAAGAAAACATAAGAAGGGGGTGAGCTCAGATTCTTAGTAAGGGTAAAAATATTGCAGAAACTATCATAAATAAGAATAAACAATTAATGAAATGTATAAGACTAAAACAAAAGCCTTTTAAACATTAACCTCAGTATAATATGCCTAAGATAAGTCAAATAATGCCTTTTACTTATTCACATGGATTTTCTTCTAGTCGAATAATCACATGGAATATCAATAGATAATTTCATAATGATGGAATTCATAATGTCAGACATCATAAACACATAGTCAAGGCCTCTTTCCAAGACTACACATAAATGTTTTTCAAGGCCTTATGCCAAGAAACTAGTTTGTCTCATGAGACCTACCTATTCATCAAGAAGCAATAGCGGACTCCACACGTCACTTACTAAGTCCAATTCATTATTTATATGAAAAGGTTGAAACATAACATAAATATTCATATTAAAACTATCATACGAAATTTTAATACATTAACCATAAACCAAGAATTTTATAAAAATAACACATCCATAGTAAAAAATATCACAAAACCTTCAATACAATATGGAAGATTGTATCATAATAAATCAACTTCAAACAAGTCTAAAATCCATCAAAGGATGTAGACATAAATGAAATCAATACTATTTGAGAGAAATATCTCTTTCTATTCTGAAATAATTTAAAAGGTAAATAATTATAATAGAAAAAAATTATTTTGAAAATATTCTCCTAATCTTGTAAAATAACTTCGAAGGTGTTATAAAGGTGGAAAATAGTTGCACCCACCGTCTAAGTTAAAAAACATTCTTACCTTAATTTTTCAAAAAGTTCATATAGTACCTTTTTTAGAAAAAGGCGGAATGATTCCTTTCAAAACATTTTATAGAAAGTCAGACAAGGGTATAAATGAAATTAAACCATATTCTAGGAAATGGTAAAAACATGTTTTGAAATACATTTTTAAGAAACATGGATTTGGATAATAAAGAAGTCTCAATAGATACTTATGTATAAACAACCTCAGATAAATAAAGAGATTGTAAAATTAACCATTACTTTGTACTTTTCCTTAGTCAAGGGTACGTTAACCTATTTTAAAATAGTTAAATAATTTTTATTTAATTATAAAAGAACCACCTACATAAATATGATATCATATATTATCTTCTAATATTGGTTTGTTAATAATATTTCAATAGTATCATTGTTTCAGGTATTAAATGATTCGTTTTTCTTTATAGGTTTTGTTACATAAGTCATGTTTGTTATGGATATGATGTATTTGATTCATAGGTATAATTATATTAAGTTCTTAACCATTATTTTATTCATAAAATTAAAATTATTCTTGAATGGTTATGATGGGGAATGAATCTCATCGCGTTCATGGAGATGGTAATCCGTACGTACGCACAAGTGATAATATCATTCTATTGATGGTAAAATCATATGTAATTAGATGGTATATCATATATATAGAATAATTAACATATTATATTTATTATTTACATTAATTATACTTATTATTATACCCATCAAAATAATTAAATGTTGAATAACAAACTATATCATGACTTAGAGATGATAAGCCGTACATATGCATGTATGGTGACTTTGTCATTAATCGGATGGATAGAATAATGAATATGGTTAAACCATAATTATAATAACATAAAATTAGTTATAAGGTAATGGATTTATTATTTTTGTATGGAAACAACAAATAAAGAGGAAGTGGAAGAATAAAAGAACTCTGAAAGGGGTGATGAAATTATTACCTTTTCTTCAGGTGCTTCCTTTAGATTTGATCAAAAGAGACCATTAGGTTGGATTATGGTCAAATTAAGGACTATAGGTTTATGTGAGGGTAGTTCGGAGGATATTAAAGCAGGGGTTGGCTGAGCCAAATGGATTTTGAGGTGTGATATTATGTGAAGGGGAAGTACCCTTTTAAAAGAGAGGTGTGGGTCACATTAGGAAAATCTTGAAATATTATTTTGTTATAAAATCATATTCGGTTTATAATGTCTCCAAAAGGATTTATTTCTTGGATAAGGGGATTTGGGTTTTATACCACTCAACCTATAGGATTTAGATAGGTTTAGGTCACCATAATAACCTTATCTTTTGGATTTAACTCTTAGTTAAGTAGTTTATCTTTTACCATGTATTCTTGTATTATTATAATAAATGATTAATAATATTACTATAAAAAGACAAGAGAATACCTAGTGGTTAATTATTGAAATTTATGACCTTATTTAATTCCTTTAGATGAAACTTATATTTTAGGAATATTATATCATTTAATAATATAGTATTTGTTTTAAAAACTCATTTATGTCAATTTTTCCACAATTTGGTATTTTGTTTTTGTGAAAGTCATAACAACTTTATCACTTTGAAAAAAAAATATTAATAAACTCTAACATGTCATATTAACCTAGAAAATTATTTTAATGCATAAAAAGTTTCAATTTACATTTATTTGGATATTTATAATATCAATTATTTTAGTATTTCATTAATAAAGTAATTACTTCATCATCATTATGTCATAAATAAATTTAATTATTTAATGTCTAAAAATTATAAATAAAATACCATTTTTCATAAAATATTTTTATATTTGGAATTAAAATTTGTAGTTTAATTTATCTTATGTATAAACCTATATTAAAAATATTTTATTTATGAAAATTTGAGTTTTACACTTTTAACTCTTCTTTAAATAAAATAATAATAAATTTATTAATCTAACCCAATTGGATCAAATAGGTTCATATTTTATTACTATGGTTTATTTTGTTCGAAAAGATCTAATCCAATAGAATTAGGACATGTTTTATGGTAATTATAATATAATTTTTACATTTAATTACCATATTTACTTTTAACCGTGGTAAATAAAATTCAAAAGTTACTATTCAAAAAAATTATTTTCATCCTATTTAACCACATTTTACTTACTGATGTCTATCGTGTCTCTCATCTATTTGAAATTCCATTCACAGAAGTGGTAATATTATATTTTATGCAGATTTGCAAATGTGGCTAGAATGTGGGTAAAGGACATTAAAATGTTCAATAAAATTTTATACATTTAATTTTATTATAAAATGACTCCAATGAATTACATTTAACATATATAGGTATTATTTATCTATTTTGACCTAAAATAAATTTAAATAAAATAAATAATTATTTTAAAAAAGTTGGTTTTAAACAATAACGCGGTGTTTTTAACTATTCATTAAGAATTGAAAATTTTCAGAAAAATACCAAAAATTCACCCTAATCCAATTTTGATATTCCAAATCCAAAAATGATTTCCATTTTGAACAATAGAATTTATAAAATTTTAAATTTGTGTATTAATATTCATAACAGCTAGTTTGATTAGTCGTGGTGTGCTAGAACTTTAAGTTGCATACAACGAAAGCTATTGTGTTATTCAAATAGAATCATACCATGGAAGCTTGGGGTGTTAGAAAAAAAATTATAATATTATTCCCAATATCCTTGTGGGGTATGGCCTTATCCCATTTGGAAAATATCCCAATAGTAGTAAGGATGTACCTAAAATACGTAAAATCTAGTTGGGGGATATACCCCCACAATATTCATTCCACATATAAAAAAAGACCAAGACTACTTAGCCTTGGGTAACAACTCAAGGGGAATATGGATGAAGATTTAATGGATCAAGAATGCATGAACCATCCTTTTGAATTCTTCAAAAAAAATTCATTATATTCTAGAAGTATCAAAGCCTTATAATTGGTGGGAAAGACTAGTTCTAGACTTGTGAGAACCACAAGATCCTGTATAGACATACTTTATGATGGTGGGAGCCTCTCATTCTATAATTCATATGAGGAGGACACCCTGAAAACCTTATTTATATATTTATTTCTTATTATTTAGTCCATCCTGAACGTTTATGTCCACTACCCGGTATTGAATCTGTTCTCATCTGGATTGATCCGGTAGGAGGACCCCACCATAGTTTTAATTTATTTTGGGAGTCATCCATTCATTAGTAGGTATTGGATTATCATGATATGGGACAGTGTTAACCTAACTGTTCTCCGCCATGTCACAAATGATGACTTGTTATACAATCCATAGATATGTTATTAGGAAGACTACCTTATTATGGTTTGGATCATTTAAAACTATGGATTCATTGACCAGCGCATCAGCATAATCATTCTGTGATTGTGGGACGTGATACAGTATTAGATTCAAAGAGAATTATTACATCAGTCCTCTTAATAATTAGATAATTAGGTAACATTCTTCCTTCTTTATTTCATATTCACTATTAATCTAGTTGATCACTATATCAAAATCACCTGTGATATTTAGGTAAGTTATCTTCTGCTACTAAGCTAGCATCAGACCCACAATAATGGATTGGTATTCAACCTCATTATTATTGTAGTTGTTTCCTTTTCTAAGGAAAAAAATATTCCCTAGACCAACCAGATAATGTTTTATGATTTTTATATTCATTGTAATCTGACATTTAGAGGAACCTTCGAAGTATATATATCATATTTTGGGAGTTTAATGGGTATAATAAATTTATTCATCCGAAACTCAGTGTCCCCTAGTGTATATTTCATGGTAATATGTGGAAAAAAAATTAACCAACACCTACCCTTTGATTTCTTTCTATGATATTAACATAATGTTATATTATTGTTTAATCATTTCCCATTAGTCCAAATGTTAATTGAACATAGAGCGGCTAAATATATGTTTGAGTGGGTCAATATGAGAGGGCAGGTGGAGTTTGTGATGAAAAAGTTAATTCATCATAATATTCACTATGAAGATGAGATTGAGGTAGTTATTCTTAATATCAGAATATAAGTTCTCATTATCTAGAATTTTTCAGCTAATATAAAAGAGGATATTTTCATTTCATGTATCATTTTTCATTGAGAGGTGTTCATTGAGAACCTGTTCTGTGGTTTCCACATATAAGAAAAGTGGATTCCCCTCTACCAGTGACATTAAGATTAGTGGATGCAATAATTACCACATAAGGTTCTCAAAATTTCTATTCATTTACCATCCTAGTGGTGAATAAATCTATTCATCATTAACATAGTGAAGGTGGTAATTCCTAGCCATGTTGTATATAGAGAAAAATATATAATGTTCCCATGATGCCTTATTAATTCTTTATGTTTCTATGGAGGGGGAATCACATGAATTAAACTAATAATTTCTAGAACATCTTTGATGACATTCTATTGTACCATATAGTTGAAGAATTTCCATATTGTTACTCGGAAATATTTCTTAAAAGGATTCATGTTCAAACTATTTTTCCATAATTTGTTGAATATTTTTTCAAGACCAGTGAGGAAATGACACTACTGTCAATATTTAACCATCAGGTCATTTATGTAGAACTATAAATTTTTACCCAAGAATTTTTTTAATATGTCATTCATAATAGGTTATTAATTGGAACTAGCATTCTTTAAGATTAAGGTCATGAATTGGTAGAAGCATCTCCCTTGAGGAACTCTTCCATCCAGCAGCCCAAAGGCCTTCAAATATTTTTATTATATGTAGACCCCCTTTTAAGGGAAGAAGTGGGAAACCCAAACAGACTTCATGACATAAAAATATCATGACATGAAGGACGTAGAGAGACAAACCAGACTGACAACATGAAGCAACCCATCCCCATAAATTGATAGTGTAAATCTCTCCACCATTTCTAGAAGAACGGAAAACAAGTGCCATATGTCAAAAAACATGCCCAATCTGATGGCTAACTCCATACCTTCTCAACCATACAAATTCATAAAGCAATGTAATGATGAATGGATAGCTTTGAAACCTCCTCTAAAGTATGTTACTTGTGGACGAGTATGAGTGAATCACCCTTCCAACAGACCTCATAAAATACATTAGACCAATTTGAAAAATCTAACATCAAAACACTCTAAATTACAGGGTTGCTCCTCCACATTGGGGCCTTTATAGTTTCCATTTTTGAGAAAATCAGAATAAATCTGAACCATTACACCAAAATCCAATCGCAAAATCAACAAACCAAAAGGCATCAAACAACATCATCAACTATAGAACTAATCATAGGAGCTTTTCCAAGAACTGTATCTCAAAATAAAGATTGATGCATATTTGAGAAAATAAAAACAACTACAAAAAATGAAATCATAACATCACCAAAATCTTGAAGGAATACCCATCGCAACTAGAACATATCACCGCTATCCAGATCTCGTAGATGAACAATGAACCACCCTACGCACCCACGAGAGGTGGGGAGACATCCAAAGGTTGCTAAATTTGGAGATCACCCATGGATAAACAATGTGCTACCATGAAATCCCTATCCAGTGAAAAGGATTCATGTGAGAAGTTGTTTGGAAACGTTGAAAAGAAACTGAATGGATGATCCCATAAGTCCCCCGTAGTATGGGATCTTCCACCACAATCCACTGAGCACAATAGAGAATGATGCACCGACTTGAGGCAAGGAGGCGGTGGTGACGAGGAGGGAACCCTAGTGTGTGGTACCCCTTACAGGATCATTACTACTTTTTACTCCCTTGATGAACTCTTGAAGGAAGTAGTTTCCTTATATTCAACGGCCATCAAGATCTAGTTATACCTTAAATACAAATCCATAATGGAAAGTGCATGGAAGCTATTAGTTTCATCGATCAAAATCATGCTGATCAATATTACAAAATCATCCTTCAGATAATGTTGATTAGGTTTTTTAATATTGATGTTGTACCTAATCTATCTATTCTTATTTTTTATGAGGTTAACATTGGTAATCCAGATTTGGTAATGTACCTCTCTAACAAATATATTTTTGGTTAATTTTCAACATCATATTCAACCACAGTGACATGATAGGGTTGCATCCTTCTAGCTCCCTTGTTGAAGCCTTGGTGGTCATTATACAAGCCTAGATAATTAATAAACACGTCTAATTTTATCATAATAATATTTATATAATGAAAAATGTAACATGTGTTAATGATACATTATAAATAAAGTATACATCTCTTTCTCATTCAGGGGAATAGAGGAACTATTTAATATATGTCATAAGTCTTATTATGTTCCCAGTTTTACCTGCCCGAGCTCATCAATGGTGGTATATATTCCTTACACAAATAAAAGTGGAGAATCAATAAGCTTTATCTATTCCTATTCAATCTATTTTTCTGTGAGGTAATCTATTAGAATGGAGGGGAACTAAGATAAATCTCTACTCATGTAGAGGTTTGTGTGGTCATGAGAAGAAACATTAATATCCAGACAACATCTAGAGTCACTGTGGGTGAATTATATGAATTCTTGTTTTTCTTTATAGAACTACATGAGTAAGGATATGTATGTATACTCTGATTCATACTGGATTTCATGGGGGAATTTTTATCTCAAATTGATAGAATGGAGTGTGTTCCTCATTCATATGGAGCTCTGTTCTAGACTCCTTTTGAAAAAATCATTGTGGTTAGTGACATTATTATTACAAAGGCACAGGAAAGTGATGATTGTGATTTTTAATGGTCATCCATGATAGTTTCTACATCCATGATTAGACTTATAGGCATCACATAATCACTAATGATCAAAATCCTGGTATTTTTAGGGGTGGTTCCCAAACTATTGGGAATGAAGACCAAAATGTCAACCCCTATCACTGGGGTGTTCCCTCTCTCTTATTGAAACTCACCTTGGAATATATAGATTCACAAGATTCAAAGGTGGGGAAATATCCATAAATTATTTCAACCATTAAGTAAATGGATTATTTAAAACATTTGTGGAATATTTATGGCCCTGACAAATGACACTGATTCCATATTTTTTTGTGTAGGATGTTCTATGTTGTGTCATAAATTGGTAATCATGGACTTGACGTTAGAGATATATTCTTTAAACTAAACCTTGATCTTGATATTTCCGAGGATTATTTTCTTAAATTTTTTAGTACCCTCAAATAGTTACCTTTTTTGAAGATAAATTACCTTCACCAAATTCCATATTATTAATTGTTGGACTCCTCATGTATTAATCATGATTTAATGATCACAAATCCTAATTAATCTAGTTAACTTAGGTAAATTATATCACAATTATGTGTATTCATGTGTATTATTGTTTAAGAAACCTCATGCCTTAAGAAGAACCATTCAAGATTTTAATTTCTCTATATTCAGTTTACTTACTTAATATTATCCTTGATTTACTTTTATAATACCTTCCTTGACAAATGCTTAAGTCTAATTTATTCTATGATCATCATTTCTTAAGTCTGAATACAGTTAGTTTGAAAATCCCAAGACACTGTAAGTCTTCCCCTGGTTATGTCTTTCTGGAAAAGTAAACAAGACACCATGACTGCAAGACACCGTGACCATGAGACACCGTGAAGCAGACACTGTGAACAAGCAGACACCGTGAACAAGACACCATGAACAAGACACCGTGACCATGAGACACCAAGACCAAGAGACACCGTGAAGCAGACAGCGTGACCGTGAAACACCATGACTGAGAGACACCATGACCACAAGACACTGTGTGAAGGAGACATCAATTCCATGACTTACTGTGACACCGTTTCATAAAATATTTTTGTCATTTTTCAATTTAATTTATAACGGTCAAATTTGATTATTTTAAATGCACTAACATAATTAATGTTTCTTTGTAGACATTTCATCTGACAGTATGAGGTACGAGGTGCGGCATCCATGCAACCTGTAAGCTCCAACACATTCATTTCCAAGATAAAAGCTAAGTGTGGACAAGAATTAAGCTGCAATACTAAATGTAAAAAATGGTTGTGAGAACGACAACGAAAAACTAACCGAATTTAAAAAGGAATGATTGTTACATGAATGCAATCCAACTCTAATGAAGAACATATGAAGTACACTGGAATCCAGAAAACATCTTCACATCTTCGAACCTCACGAAGAACAGAAGATGAATTGCGACACTCTGTTTTACTAACGAGGATTCGAGATCGGCATCTGCTTCATCCCAGAAGTCTAGAACTGCAAAGACCAACACTTAAAGCATTTCTAAACCCATCTCAATATTACTACTCTGTTGTATATCTGTTTATTACCTTTCAAGCAGAGTGTGTACCTGTATAACAACACACTCTATCTCATGAATTAAACTGAAGGATACAAGATATCCTTACTTCAACATTCATTTACACTTTTTTATACCCACATATAAGTGTGGAAGAGGTCCTTGTGGGGCCTTGTTATTTGTACCCACAAAGAACTGTACAAGAGGTCCCTGTGCGGCCTGGACAGTCTGTGCGCTGTTGTTAACCCTGATTCTGGGTGTGGATCAAAGTTTATTTATATAAACTTCTTGGTGGCAGGTAATCACCACACTACGGAAAAATCACGATTTAGCGGCGGTTATTTTTTCGTTTCGCAGCGGTTTAAACCGCCGCAAAATAGATTGACAGCGGTTTTTAAAAACCGACGCGAAATCGTGCGTCGGGAAACTACTCGCGGCGTTTTTTAAAACCGTCGCAGAACGTTTCGCGGCGGTTTTTTAATTTTTTTTAAATTTATTTATTTATTTTATTATATTATATTTATTTATTTATTTATTTTATTTATTTATTTATTTATTTTATTTATTTTATTTATTTCGTATTACATTATTTACTTTATGTATCCATGCATGCACATTCTCATGCACATGCCCATGCACATACCCATGCAATATAAAGAAATACTGCGTTTGGTGAGATTTGAACCCCTAACCTCTTGCATATTTTCCAAAGACTTTACCACTCCTGCAAGCTCGTCATGTGGTTAATAAACAGAATGTAATATACTTATATATATTAATTGAAAAAACAAATAACACATAAATAATAAATATAAACTCAATAATAATAAATACTAAATAATAAATAATGAATAATAAACAATGAATAATAAATAATGAATAATGAATAATAAATAATAAATAAATAATAAATAATAAATAATGAATAATAAATAATCAATAATAAATAATAAATAATAAATAATAAATAATAAATAATGAATAATGAATCATAAATAATGAATAATAAATTAATAATAATTAATAATTAATATATAATTAATAATAAATAATAAATAATAAATAGTAAATAGTAAATAATAAATAATAAATAAATAATAAATAATAAATAATAAATAATAAATAAATATAAATAATAAATAATAAATAATAAATAAATAATATATAATATATAATATATAATATATAAATAATATATAATAAATATATAATAAATATATATAAATAATAAATTATAAATTATAAATTATAAATTATAAATTATAAATTATAAATAAATATAAATAATAAATAAATATAAATAATAAATCATTAATAATAAATAATAAATAATAAATAATAAATAAA
This sequence comes from Viscum album, assembly GCA_963277665.1. Lineage (NCBI taxonomy): Eukaryota > Viridiplantae > Streptophyta > Magnoliopsida > Santalales > Viscaceae > Viscum > Viscum album. The sequence goes on from OY728130.1 coordinate 414,521,010, forward strand.
TAATAAATAATAAATAAATAATCAATAATCAATAATAAATAAATATAAATATAAATAATAAATAATAAATAATAAATAAATATAAATAATAAATAATAAATAAATATAAATAATAAATAAATATAAATAATAAATAAATATAAATATTAAATATTAAATAATAAATAAATATAAATAATAAATAATAAATAATAACTAATAAATAAATATAATTAATAATTAATAATTAAATATAAATAATAAATAATAAATAATAAATAATAAATAATAAATAATAAATAAATATAAATAATAAATAATAAATAATAAATAATAAATAAATATAAACAATAAATAAATATAAATATAAATAGTAAATAATAAATAATAAATAAATATAAATAATAAATAATAAATAAATATAAATAATAAATAATAAATAAATATAAATAATAAGTAATAAATAAATATAAATAATAAATAATAAATAATAAATAAATTTAAATAATAAATAATAAATAAATATAAATAATAAATAATAAGTAAATATAAATAATAAATAATAAATAATAAATAAATATAAATAATAAATAAATATAAATAATAAATAATAAATAATAAATAATAAATAATAAATAATAAACAATAAACAATAAACAATAAATAATAAATTATAAATTATAAATAATAAATAATAAATAATAAATAATAAATAATAAATAATAAATAATAAATAATGAATAATGAATAATGAATAATGAATAATAAATAATAAATAATAAATAAATATAAATAATGAATAATGAATAATAAATAAATATAAATAATCAATAATCAATAATCAATAAATATAAATAATAAATAATAAATAAATATAAATAATAAATAATAAATAATAAATAACAAATATATATAAATAATAAACAAATAATAAATAATAAATAATAACTAAATATAAATAATAAATAATAAATAATAAATAATAAATAAATATAAATAATAAATAATAAATAATAAATAAATATAAATAATAAATAAATATAAATATAAATAATAAATAATAAATAATAAATAAATAGAAATAATAAATAATAAATAAATATAAATAATAAATAAATATAAATAATAAATATTAAATAATAAATAAATATAAATAATAAATAAATATAAATAATAAATAATAAATAATAAATAAATATTAATAGTGAATAAATATAAATATAAATAATGAATAATGAATAATAAGTAAATATAAATAATAAATAATAAGTAAATATAAATAATAAATAATAAATAATAAATAAATGTAAATAATAAATAAATATAAATAACAAATAATAAATAATAAATAATAAATAATAAATAACAAATATAAATAATAAATAACCAGTAACACATATTATTATTATTATTAATATTTTATTATTTGTAATAATAAATAATTAATAATTAAAAATAAATAATAAGTAATAAGTAAATATAAATAATAAATAAATAATAAATAATAAATAATAAATAATAATAAATAATAAATAATAAATAATAAATAATAAATAAATAAATAATAAATATAAATATAAATAATAAATAACCAGTTACAAATAATAGATAATAAATAATAAATAAATAATAAATAAATAATAAATATAAATAATAAATATAAATAATAAATAATAAATAATAAATAACCAGTAACAAATATTATTATTAATAATAATATTTTATTATTAGTAATAATAAATAATTAATAATAAATAATAAAAATAAGTAATAAGTAAATATAAATAATAAATAAATATAAATAATAAATATAAATAAATATAAATAATAAATATATATATATATATAATAAATAATAAATAATAAATAACCAGTTACAAATAATAGATAATAAATAAATTAAAGTATATTATAAATAATAAATAATAAATAATAAATAGTAAATAATAAAGGAAACACATGAAAATGTATGAAAAGACATGATGAGGGGTGAAAAATCATGAAAACGCATGAAAATGGATGGAGAAGCATATGAAGAATGAGGCATTAGAAACAATGAGAACGCATGAAAACTCATGAAAACTCTGGAAAACCCCTTAATAATTCAATATAATCATCATAATAACCCACAAAAAACCATTGATAAAGATAACAAGTCATAGAAACTCAAATAAATAGTAATAAATGGAGGAACCGTTAAAACCCGTCAAAATGGTCATAAAGAGACTAAAACATTAGACTCACATTAATGGAGATAACTTATGATCTGAGAGTCTGTTTTAGATCCGAGACCTGTCAAATCAAAGATCCTGAAACGATCTTCGACCTGAAAGGTGAAAGAGTCTGAATGGACAGGTGGATCGGAAGTTACGACTATTTAAAAAAATGATGACGGGGAACAGGTGCTAGAAACGAGGCATCAAAAAACATAACAAACCCGATACCCACTAAAAAGGCCATAACATATGATCCAGGAGTACATGTGGGTGCCGCAACCAGTCAAACTGAAGCTCATAGAACGAGCTATGATCTGGCAGGTGGAGGAGTCCGAACTGACACGCGGATTGAAAGTTAGGTCCTTTTGAAGACAAGTTCGATGAAACACCGGTGACGAAAACGGGGTTTTGGAGGCCTTCAGAGGGGTTTTTGGGGTCAAAAAACATGACAAAATCTTGCTCCTATTAAACTAGTGTGTAGATCTCTTTGCTGGCTTCGATTTGATATGTAGTAGAGCCCAAACGGACACCCGAAGCGAAAGTTATGGCCGTTTGAAGTTGGAGAACTTTTTTCAACTTTCTTATAACTCTAATAACATCCAAACCTTAGACCGTCTCATGGTTTTTATTATATGTGACTCTATATCTCTTCATGAGATTTGATTTGACTGGTCGTGGTGCTCCAACGGACGCCCGGATCAAAAGTTATGTTCATTTTAGTGATTTCGGGGTTTCTCGTGTTTTTTTATTTTTTGCTTTCATTTCGCGGAGGTTTTCTAGAAACCGCCGCTATTTCGCAACGGTTTTTTAAAAAACCGCCGCTAATCCTCGAAAAAAAATAAAAAAAAAAAAAAAATTATGGCATTTCACCGCGGTTTTTTCACGGCGGTTTAAAAACCGCTGCGAAATAGCGGCCCGAAACACGTTTAGCGGTGGTTTTTAAAACCGCTGCTAAACGGAAGTTTTCTTGTAGTGCCAAGTGAAGTGGATTAGGTCTCGGCTTGATACTGAACCACTTGTTTCATATCTGTTGTGCTACTTAATTTATTTTTCTCTATTTTTACTGCTTTTCTATATAATTTAGAAATAACTAATTTCACATTGATAGTTAGTCTTGGAAAGAAGTTATAAATTTTTTGTCTTAGTAGAATAGCTTCAAATCTAATATTAATAACTGATATTAATATTATTGAAAACTAATCAATCTGCTAAGAAGTTATTCAAACATCCATTCTCTTATAACCGTATAATCTTGATAAACTAGGTTGTATCTAATATTTGGGGAAATCATTTAAGAAACAATTTTTATATAAATTTTTATAGTTACACAATTCACCCCTCCCCTCTTGAGTGGTATACTCCGACCAACATTTGTTATCAGAGGAATTGTTTATGAGGACTCTGTTTACTCTTACTCAACTGTGATTGTAGTTGAATCCTAAATATCTGTAAATTTCTGTTAATTCTAAATTTCTAGCTCTTTAAACATATTCTGTTATTATGGATAACATATTAGAAGGTGCTGAAACCAATAGACCACCGTTCTTTAATGGAACAAACTATGCTCAATGGAAAATTAAAATTAAAATCCATTTAGTGATTATGAGTTTTGAAATTTTCTCTTCCATTATAGATGAATCCAATATTCCTACTACTGATAGGATCACATTGGATGAACCAAGAAATACTGGCTATTATAATAATTGCAAAGCTATAAATGCTCTATACTGCTCCTTAAGAGATGAAGAGTTTAATAGAATTTCTGCTTGTAAGATTTCACATGAAATTGTGGATACCCTGTCTTTCTCACATGATAGAACATCTAGTGTAAAAGAAATGAGAATTAATACGTATACTATTAAATATGATAATTTTAAGATGAAACCTGATGAGCATATTTCTGACATGTATCTTATGTTCAATGTGATTTTCAACACAACGATTTCTCTTGGAAGAGAAGTCACTGCCAAGGAACAGATCATGAGAATTTTTAGTTGTCTACCTGACAGATGGAGGGGAACCTCTGTCTCTATCAGACAATCATGCGACATCTGCAAGCTACCTGTAAATAAACTAATTCGGAAACTGATGATGTATGAGGAAGAGCTAAAATTCAACAAGGAAGAAGAAGATGAACCAAAGAGGAAATCTATTTCATTCAAAACCACCACCTCTAAGCACAAACACAAAGGGAAACTAGAAGATTATGTAGAAATCTACACCAGTGAACAATCATCACCTGACATGATGTGGAGATGGCTCAATTAGCCAGAAGATTCAAAAGATTTTACAAGAAGAACTTTTTCAGAAAGCCTGACTTCAAGGGAAAATATGACCAAAAAGGAAACTGGAAGAAGGACTGGAAAACAAGTGAAAAAACTGATGAAAATGTCTGCTATGAATGTAAGCGAAAAGGATATATAAAGGATGATTTCCCAAATCTCAAGCACAAAAAGAAATATGAGGAGAAGGATAGGAAGTATAAAAAGAAAATTAAAGCCACCTGGTGTGCTTTTGTGGATAGTTCAAGTGACCCAGAGACATCACTTGATGAACAGGATAACAAATCCAACATGTGTTTTATGATAAACACATCTGAGGTAACACTGCACTCTTTTGTACATATAATTCATACTATTCTGAAGATGAAAGTGACTCTGAAAAAATGACTAATGAATAAATGTTTGAATATTGTAACATGCTTAAAGAAACATCTAATGAACTAAAAAAATATAAATCATTCAAGAAATAACATTCTCTTACTATGACTATTAAATATGAACTCACAACTAAAAAGGAGAAAAATGGTCAACTGCTCAAAGAAAACATTGAATTAAAAATGTCTAATGATCAATTAAAGAGTGAATTAGAAAAGTTTACTAATTGGAAAAATACCCTTACCCAAATTCTAGGAAAACAAATTTATCCTAAATACAACACTGGTATTGGTTATCAACCTAGTAAAAAAATCTTGGTAGAATAAATATTTTTTCAAGATCTAGGACATACATTTTTACTTCTAGTTCTGGACACAAATTAACTAATTCAATTCATGATACATGTTTTACTGTTTCATGATTTCTTGGACCTAATATAGTTTATTTTTTAAATAATTTACATAATGCTTATAGGAAACCTATGAGGTAAATATGGGTTCCTAAAGCACTTATCACTAATGTTACTGGACACAAACAAGTATGGGTACCAAAATCTGTTTTTTCTTAATCTTTTTAAAGGAAATCTATATAAAGAGATCTTACAAAAGTCTATGGTACTTGGATAGTGGATGTTCATGGCACGTGATAGGAGACTACTCATGCTTCAAGAACCTGATAAAAGTAGATGGACGACATTTCACATTTGGTGACAATGCCAAAGAAAAGATTATTGGCCTCGGCCAAATCGGTAACTCTAACTCAGTTTTAATTACTAAAGTACTATTTGTTGATGGTTTAAAATATAATCTGCTTAGTATCTCACAATTATATGATGATGGATTTTATTTTATATTTAAAAATGATTCTTTTAATGTCTTTAATTATAAATTTCAATTAGTATTTTCTACATTAAGAAATGAAAATGTTTATTTTGTTAATTTAGATTCTTTACCTTCTCAAAATGCTTCATACTTAAGTATATTTCATAAAGAATCTTGGATCTGGAATAGTTGACTAGGACATTGTAATGTTCACTCCCTTAGAAATATAACTAGAAAAATCCTAGTTAAAGACTTAACCAAACATGATTTTATCAATGATAGAGTGTGTAATCCCTGTCAAAAGGGAAAACAACACAAAGTTTCCTTTATACCAAAGAAAGAACTGTCAACTTCTCAACCTCTCAAACTGGTTCACATGGATTTGTTTGGACCATCTAGAGTTTCTAGTTTTAATAGGATGCACTATGTTTATGTTCTTGTATATGACTTTTCTAGTTATACTTGGACCTTTTTTATGGCTCACAAAAGTGAATCATGCTCTTATTTTACCAAATATGCCATGTCTGTAGAAAATCTAAGTGGACTTAGAATTAAATCCTTAAGAAGTGATCATGGCCATGAGTTTGAAAAACAAGAGTTTGAATCCTTTTGCTCACAAAATGGTTATAGTCACAATTTATCTACCACTAGAACACCTCATCAAAATGGAGTTGTAGATAGAAGAAATAGAACCCTGCAAGAAATTTCTAGAACAATGCTTAGTGAATATAACCTACCTATTTATTTTTGGGCTGAATCTTTCAATGCAGCGTGTTATATAATCAACATAGTGTTGATCAGACCTATTCTTAAGAGTTATCTTTATGAGTTATGGAACAATATAAAACCCAAGGTTATCTACTTCAATGTTTTTGGTTGCAAAGTCTATATTCTTAATACCAAAGACAATCTTGACAAATTTTCATCCAAAAGTGATGAGGGTATCTTTTTAGGATATTCCATGTCTAGTAAATCCTATAGAGTGTTCAATAAAATAACTAAATATGTGGAAGAATCTGTTCATGTCAAATTTGATGAAACAGATCCACATGAGGCTAAAAACATTCTAGAGAATCTAGAGGATGATTTATCAAATCTGAGCATCAATTCAAAATCCTCAAATTCTTCTGTGAAAGAATCTGTGAAAACTTCTGGTTCTGAAAATTCCTTAGAATCAAGTCACAATGAACCTGAATTTGTTGATGAACCTGAAATCACTAGTCCCTCTTTTTCTAGAACTGTTAGAACCCTTAAGAACCATCCCTTATATGCTGTTGTAGGAGACTTAGACAAAGGAACTAAAACTAGAGATTCTCTTAGAAATCAGGTTGAACATCAAGTCTTCTTGTCAGAACATGAACCTAAAAACATTAATGATCCTATCAATGATGAATTTTGGGTGATGGCTATGTAAGAAGAACATCATCAGTTTGAACGAAACAAAGTTTGGAAACATGTTGAAAGTCCCAAGGAAACATTCACCATAGGCACTAAATTGGTGTTTAGAAATAAGGTAGATGAATTAGGTAACATAGTTAGAAACAAGGCTAGATTAGTTGCACAAGGCTATAGTTAAGAAGAAGGATTTGACTATGAGGAGAACATTTCACCAGTATACAGACTTTGTAGCCATCAGAATCCAACTTGGTTATGATGCACATATGAATTTCAAGCTATATCAAATGGATGTCAAGAGTGCATTCTTAAATTGGTATATAGCTGAGGATGTTTTTGTTGAACAACCCCCTGGATTTAAAAACCCCCATTTTAAAAATAATATTTTCTAAACTATAAAAATATTTTTATGGTTTAAAACAAGCTCTATGATCATGGTATGATAGGCTGAGTACTTTTCCGATTTCTCAAGGTTTTACGAAAGGAATAGTTGATCCTAACCATTTTATAAAACGAATTTATAATGATGTTTTGGTTGTTCAAATCTGTGTAGATGACATTATTTTTCGATCTTCTAATAATTCTTTATGAGTTGATTTTTTAAAATGATGCAAAATGAATTTGAAATGAGTTTAATGGCTGAACTAAAATTATTTCTTAGATTTCAAATCTTTCAAAATAATGATTGTATTATTTTAACTCAAAGTAGATATACTAGATATCTTCTAATACATTTTGGTTTGGATAGAACTTAAATTAGTGACACTCCCATGAGAACCACTTGTAAGTTGGATCTTGAAGAAGATGGAAAATCTGTTGATCAAACCACTTATAGAGGAATGATGGGAAGTTTACTCTATTTAACTGCTAGTTGTATGGACAGTATTTTTAGTGTGTGTATGTGTGCTCATTTTCAAAAAAATCCTAAGGAATCTCATTTAAATGTTGTAAAAAGGATTTTTATATATCTCAACCATACACCCAATCTAAGACTATTCTATCCCCGAAGATAATCATTTGAATTAGTAAGTTATTCTTTTGCTGACTTCGGTGGCTGTAAGTTAAATAGAAAAATCGCCTATGGAACATGTCACTTTTTAGGCAAGTCACTAGTATCATAGTGTAGTAAGAAGCATAATTCCATTGCCTTATCTACTGCAGAATCATAATATATAGTTGCTGGCAGTTTTTGTGCACATATTTTGTGGATGAAAAATACATTACTAAATTATGGATAACAATTCAGACATGTACCTAAAAATTTTGACAACACAAGTGCTATTAACATCTCAAAAAATATTGTTTCACATTCTTGGAGAAATCACATTGATGTAAGACATCAATTTTTAAGAGATCATTATTAAAAAGGTGATATCACTTAGGAATTCATTGGTACTAAGTATCATCTTGCTGATATATTCACCAAACCATTAAATTCTAAGAGAATAGAATACATCATACATTAATTAGGCATGATAAATGTTAAGTAAATGTCTTACTATTTTTGTATCTTACTGTTTCATGTTTACGGTCTCGCAGTTAGTATGTTTTGTGATTACTGTCTGACAGTTACTGTCTCACTGTAACGTACATTCTCTATCTCACTAAGAAGTTTGGTTACTGTCTTACCGTAAAACTGATGTTTACTGTCTCACCATAATGCCCAATCACTTTCTCTCCATGAATCTCATTCATTGGATCACCGTAACGTGAGTTTACTATCTTACCGTAATGACCAGACACAGTCTCACCATAAAAATTCATTATAAATGTTTTCAAAACCTGTATCGCGGTAATTATTCATTTCACCTCTTTACTTTCCCAAATTTTTATTTTTGCGACGTTTGGTATTCTTAAATGATAAAATAAATAAATTATCACTAGATTCTTCAATCGGGGTTTCCTCTACTTACTCATTTCAAACACTTCTTCACCCCTGCAACCCTTCTCTCTCTCGAATCCTCAGTGAATGCCCAGGATGAAACATCCTTCATCATCGACACTTGAGGAGTGCAGCTCAAAGAAGAAGAATATTGCACCTAACCTATCACCCAAAGGACCTTTAAATCTGAATCTGGTAAACCGCGTTGTTTTACATGAGAAAGAGATTTTCCCCAAATGGATTCTCTCTAGTAAGTATCTGGTATTAAATGTGTTAGAAAAACAAGGCTGGATAGAGTGGTTCTTGAAGGAAGATAGACCCATCTACCCTAATTTAGTGGGTCAGTTTTAATAGTTCATACAGTTCTCTTTTGATTCTGGTGATAGTTATGTTGTAAGAAGCTGGGTCAATGGCCATAGATTCTCATTATCTTTGAGGTTATGGGTTTCATGACTTAGGATACCTCATGAAGGAATATGTGACGATTATCATAGAGGAACTCCACCATCAACTGAATTCATTGATTTTGGAGATGCTCTAAAATACTTAACTGGAAATGGAACCAAGAGGATGACCATTACTGCTGAACTAGATGGAGAATCAAGGATCCTGTTCAAGTTTATTCAGAATCCGGTTAGCCCCAGAAAAGGTGATTTTTCTATTTTAAAATATCATGATGTGTTTCTGATGCACCTTATGAAAAATGGGCATAAGATCAACTTTTAAAAGTATATCATTCATTATAAGTGTGAGATAATCAAAACCACATCCAATTCAACTTCCATGTTTTACTCTCAGCTTATCTCAGTCATGCTGTAAGCCATAGGTTTGTTTAGACCAAATGAGGAAGTTATAAAGGATATTGAGTACTACCTTTCAAAAGTAACCATAAAAAAATGAAGATAAACTGGAATCCTTGGAAAAAGGAATGGGTGGAAGAAAATGATAGAGTTTATGAGAAATTCAATCATGTGGATTATCCCTCAAGACCAAGAGATATTACTAATCCTGGTTTGGAATCAGATAATATTGTTGAGTATCCTGATGAAGATAAAGAAGAGGTCAGAGTGCCACCTAGGGAAGCTGTTTTTGTTAAGGAGGACAGGACTACTATTCCTCATGAAGTTCTTGAAGAAAAAGTCCATGCTCCTAAAGAGGCTATTAATTTGGAAACTCAACCCAAGGCTAAAACAAAATCAGTTGCCAAATAATCTGAAAATCATTCCATGGAAGAACCTATAGTTGAAGAGCTACCTTTTATGCAAGAATCTAATCTTGAGGAACTCCCAGTGGAACAATCTATTCCTAAAATTATCCATTCTGCTGAAGAATGAATGGAGTTAGCTTTTTAGCTGGCCAGACAAGAAATGAGTGAGGAACTTAGAGCTGAGACTATGGAATTAAACCGAGATCCTAAGCTTTTCAATCCTGATAAGGAGGCACTTGTTGAGGGGGAGAAAACCCCAAATCTCTAGTCTATTGAAGCTTCACATCTGATTGAGTCATTTCCTATAGACACTCTGTATAAGTTTCCTATTTTCTATGATGTTGATGAATTTTAGTAGGTTTTACCAATAGTCCTTGATCTTTCCTCTATATTCCAGTTAAAATTAGTCTCAAATATCACACCTAAGAAGGAACCTGATCCTGTACCAATCCATATTCTTGAACATGTATCTGAACAACCATCTTATGTGAGTAAAGATTATCTAATTGAATTTGGTGCTACCCTCTTTTTTGGATTTGAGAAACTCTTGAATACCCAAAGTCTTCCTTTGATCAATTTAAGTGAGAGAGATGCCTCACTATTAGAGGAGAAAGTTATTTGGAAAATTCAACCTAAATTGATTCATGATATTCAGGAAGTAAGATTTGAAAATAAAATGCTCAGTGATGAAGTTAATACCCTAAGAAGTATGGTTGAATACATGCAGAGAGAGCTGCATTCGAGATCAGAGCTTGTTGCTCCTCTTGTAGAACCTGTTGTTCCTCAAATTGCACAGGTTGTTGTGTCTCAAATTCAACCTTGTCTAGCTTCCTTAGATGAAAAGATTGATGAAATGAACAAAAATATTTTGAAGGAGATGAGATAGAATGTTGTAAATCTTAACAAACTCGCTACTAAATATACCTGGTGTCTTCAAATGGTTCTAAATCAACTCAAATCTCTAACCACAACTTTCAATTCCTCTAAAGCATCTGGTCAATCCTCTAAACCCTCCTTAGACAGTGATCTACTCATAACTATAGTCAAAGAAGATCTTCAGAATGTACTCAGTGGTTTTAACACTCCTTCTCTATCTGAAGTTGTCAAGAACAGTGATAGAGTTCTCAACCTAGTCCAAATCCACTAAAACATTTCTAATGATTCTTAGAAAGATATTCCCAAGAAAGTGGATTTCTACTTAAATAGAATATTCTCCAAGACCTATATGACAAATCATTTCAAGTATCCTATAGAAAATCTGTGGATTCCTCCTGTGACTCAAGATTTCAAGACCCAAGTCCCAAAGATCAAAGAGTTTAATCGATTTTTGGAAAATTTTATGGAGAAGAAGGATGATTTTGGGAAAGCCATGTAATATGGTGGAGAGATCATTGTGGATTTCATCAAACTCCTGAGGCCCTATCTTCATGTCCCGAGTACAACAATTGTTGCTCATGCGGATGCACCTCTATGACCTGGGCTGCCTACCTTCACCTCTGCCCTAGCCACCACTACTATGTCTGTCGGCCAAGCCCTAAGTCAGATCAGGCCTATGATTCTCGACCAACAGCTGCCTAGATCATCTAATTCTCCTACTTTGGCTCCATCAGTCTTTGAAGGCCTTCATTTACCCTTTTTATCAACCACCTCACTCCCTTATTCTACCTCGACCTCTACCCCTATGGCTTCCTCTTCTGCCACTACTGCTAAAGGAAAATAGGAGGCCAGAAACTGAAGAATAATAGTGATTAATCTTTTTTGATAGGAATGATATTTATTTTGTATTTCTTTTTTGTTTGTACAGGACCTTCGGTGCCATTAATGGAATGTGCACTTTTGACTTATCTTATTCCACCTTTTTTATAATCCCAATAGGGGGAGAAATTTATATATGTTATCCATTTCTCTCTGTAGTATAATCCAATATACACTTTAACTTTACATGATTTGTGATCATCAAAAAGGGGGATATTGTTGGAATCCTCATGTATTAATCATGTTTTAATGATCACAATTCCTAATCAAACTAGTTAACTCCTGTAAATTATATCACAGTTATGTGTATTCATGTGTATTATTGTTTAAGCAGTGTCATGCCTTAAGAAGATCCATTCAATATTTTAATTTCTCTATATTTAGTTTACTTACGTAATATTATCCTTGATTTACATTTATAATAACTTATTTGACAAATGATAAAGTCTGAATAGAGTTAGTTTGAAAATCCCAAGACACCGTAATTCTGCCACTGGTTATGTCTTTCTGGAAAATTAAATAAGACACTGAGACCGCAAGACACCATGACCACGAGACACCATGAAGCAGACACCGTGAACATGCAGACACCATTAACAAGAAGACACCATGAACAATCAGACACCGTGAACAAGCAGACACCGTGAAGCAGACACCGTGAACAAGACACTGTGACCACAAGACATAGTGACCCCGAGACACCATGACCAAGAGACATTGTGAAGCAGACACCGTGAATAAGACATGGTGACCGCAAAACACCCTGACCAAGAGACACCATGAACACAAGACACCGTGTGAAGGAGACATCATTTCCATGACTTAATGTGACACCATTTCTTAAACTATTTTTGTTGTTTTTCAATTTAATTTCTAACAGTCGTATTTGATGATTTTAAATGTACTAACATAATTAATGTTTCTTTGTAGACATATCATCTGACAGTACGAGGTATGAGGTGTGGCATCCATGCAACCTTTTGGCTCCAACACATGCGTTTCCAAGATAAAAGCTATGTGTGGCCAAGAATCAAGGCGCAATACTGAACATAAAACAAGGCTGTGAGCACGACAACAATGAACACTGAGAGAATTTCTAAAGGAAATATTGTTACATTCATGTAATCCAACTCTGATGAAGAACATACGAAGTACACTAAAATCCAGAGAACATCTTCGCATTGTCGAACCTCATGATGAACACAAGCTGAATTGCGACACTCTAGTTTACTAACGAGGACTTGATATTTGCGTCTGCTTCATCCCAGAATACCAGAACTGCAATGACCAACACTCAGAGCATTTCTAAACCCATCTCAATATTACTACTCTGTTGTATATCTTTTTATTACCTTTTGAGCAGAGTGTGTACCTGTAGAACAACACACTCTGTCTCATGCATTAAACTGAAGGATACAAGATATCCTTACACCAAAATTCATTTACACTTTTGTATACCCACGGATAAGTGTGGAATAGGTCCTTGTATGGCCTGGTTATTTTTATGCACAAAGAACTGTGGAAGAGGCCCCTATGTAGCCTGGATAGTCTGTCTACTATTGTTAACCCTGATCCAGGATGTGGATCAAAGTTTATTTATATAAACTGCTTGGTGGAATATGATCACCAATTGAAGTGGATTAGGTCTCGGCATGAGACTAATCCACTTTTTTCATATCCATTGTGCTGCTTAATTTAGTTTTCTCTGTTTTTACTACTTTCATATATAATTCAGAAATCACTAATTTCACTTTGGTAGTTAGTCTTGGAAAGATGTTATAACTATTTTTTCTTAGTATAATAGCTTCAAAAGTTATATTAGTAACTTATATTATGATTATTGAGAACTAATCAATCTTCTAAGAAGTTATTCAAACAGCCAATCTCTTATAACCGTATGACCTTGATTAACATGGTTGTATCTAATTTTTGGGGAACTCATTTAAGAAATAAATTTTACAGAAATTTTTATAGTTACTCAATTCACCCCTCCCCTCTTTAGTAGTCTACTCCGAACAACATTAATGATCAGGACCAAGAAGATGTTAATATTGGACCAATTTTCAACCAAATCCCTTTGGATGTCGACATTATAGAGATTTCTAGAAACATATAGTTGTATTATATGTCTCTAAATAGATTCCACCTGATCATTTTCTTAGAATTTGATGGTGGAATAAAATTATACTAGACTAATTTCCACCTTAGTGTACCCGTCCTTGATCTATTTTAAAAGATGGAGAAAATCCATGGTTGATAGATTGGCCATGAAAAAATCTAACTATTATAGAATTTCATATTTCTATGAGAGATGTTTCAACCTCCCATCATGGGGTTTCTCCATTGAATGTATCTTAGGATATAATGTGTTTTATATAGAACTATATGATGATTGGGTAGATAATGAGGGATTATTAGTCACTATCACTATAGGCCTCACATGCATACCCCTTCTTTTGGGTTGAGTAAATAGTTGCAAGAACTCTAGCTGGCCATCTAATATCATATAGATCATTAGACCAATAAAATTTTCTAGGTAATTTCCATGTGTATATTTAACATTCCAAGTGCTTGACCATAGAACTCATTCACATATAAGGATTTAGTGGGGATGTGAATAGAATAATTGGTTCAACCAGGACTGCACCATCCCTTGTACCATCAAATTCTACAGTATAAAACTCTACCTCCCTGACCAGGTACATGGAATTCATATTCAAGGGAACATACATATTAAAATAAAGTGTATGATAAATGAATAATATGTGTGTTATATAAAATGATCCCTTCAGCCGATGAGGATTACATTTGGTGGGGTGGTTCCCATTTTATGATTCTAAAGGATAAAAATCTTCAAGCATTAGGGCCAGCATAGATTCTGATATAAAATCTTTCTATTATATATTTAACTTAAACTAATTATTAAATATAATTATTGGAGGTATCATCAATTGAATCTTTCTACATGCTATAATCTTTAATGGTTTATGAATTCATTCTCTTATGGTGGTGTGACCTCAGTCAACTATCATTCAAGTCATCCAATTGTCAAAATTCATCTCAAGCCTATCCAAAATTTTATTCTAGTCACCCTATTCTTCTAGTTGGGTGGTGTTCACATAGGTCATTTATATCTATAATTTTTTAAATATCACTTCTCTAGACTCAACCACATGCCTAAAGATGTTTTTATATATGAATCAGTCTTAAATTGTGTGTCCTAGTCTACTATGAAAGTGGAAATAATCAGGGTTATCACTAAGGATGAACCCATTAGGTTTCCTAGAATTTTTATCTTGGGGATATTTGTTTCGATGCATATGAGTAAATAACCACGAATCTTTTCCTTTTGTATGGAATACAATTTTTTCTTCCATTTCTCAAATATTGGTTTACCCCAGTACATATTTACCTTTTTTCAAAGTACCTTTGGATACTATTATATCTTGTAAAGAGGAACCATGTGTTTTAGGTCCATCCATGGTAATATAGTGTTCATCTTTACCTATTTGGGGGTGAAAGTGATAGTCTCTTCTTAGCCGGTCCATTTTCTCTATGTTATGGGCATAGTATGAGATTTGTCCTATGTTCACCAAATGGTATCTTCTAGGCGATATTCTATTTTAGAAAAATCATAGAATAGACCTTCATATTTCAATATATGGAAGGATTATATAACTTATATCAAATGTTCTGAACACAAGTTTCAAGAAATTTTTATTGTGACAGTAGTATAATGTGTGAATTTGTAGACCCTTTTATCGTGATACAAATTGAGAGAACCTCCCATTTTCATTTTTTTGTGATATTTGAGGCTATTATCATCATATTCCTTAAAATAAAGTTTAAAATAAAATATGAATTGATGATTAAGGTATTTATAGCATGTCATGGATCCTACTAAAAGTTTTATATATGAGAACGATCTTATCCCCACCATGGTCTATACAATGAATTTTATTTTTGTTTCCTCTTTATATACTCAAGGGCCCATCTTAGGGATGATTTCGAATACATGTCTATCATCATCATCATTTCAATTTTTATTCAATCATAGGCAAAGAAAAAAAACAGACATGTCCACTTGACCACATGACCACATGACCACTTCCCACATTCACACATGCCCACATGCCCATATGTCTATGATATTCTATTTTCGGTCTCCTAGTCAGTCAATAGTTAAGAAGATATTGTTACTAAATTTGGGAGAGGGAAAATTATCATCCACCCATTAATTATAAGTCATCCTTTCTGGCTATAGAGTGGCGTGTTATCCCTCCATGGATTCTATACAAGTAGATAAGGACTATATAGTGTTGTGGTGTTATATAGATATTTCTATCTAGATAATCACCTTTGCATAGGGAGTGGGAGAGTCTTGAGATTTTTTCCCTACTTTTAAAACCTAATTATTTATAATATGTCCCATGTCTAGATGATCACCAATGTAAAGAGAAGGTTGTTACCATAACTAAGAGAAAACATAGTCATATTCAATTTCAATTTTTATGTAGTAGTTTATCCTAATTCTAATGTTCTATCCTCACAGGTTTATTACCTCTCCCATGATGAGTGGGATAAGGGATATATAATTCTTCTTCATGGAATCATTCAATGGGAATATTTCTCCAAAGTAATTCCTTATAGAGTTGTCTGATATTTTCTATCTCACTCTTGTATAATGCTTGTCATTCTTCTATTGGGGGGTGGAATAACTTCTATTTGGTGAGTGTCATGAGTTTATTTATTTTCCTTTACCAATATAACAATTCCTCTTAGGAGGTGAAAACTTTCCATTTAGAGGTTTCTAGTTCTGGTTCCTCCATGGATTTCACATACATGAAGCCATAGCTTTTTCATCAGTATCACCTACCTATACTGTTAATATCTCTATATTTTTCTCCATATCATTCACAACCTGGTCTATATCATTTACTATATTAATGGTGATGAATTCAACTATGTAATATCAGGTGACTGGAGTAACCCTACCACCCTCAATGAAATATGGAAATGTTGCATCATTTTCTTCTCCAATGGGGGTTATTTAAGGGTCATCTACATGGACCCTTATCTTGGTAGGCCTCCCTGTATTACGAACATTATTCGGTATTATTTTTTTCAAAACATTCCACCTATCTAGGACTATAAATAGTGGCCTCGGGGGAGTTTCCAAAAAATTTCTCCAACCAATCTCAAATGAAAGGGGTATGTCTCAAGGTTGGAGGAATTGTAAGGATACTGACCATTAGTATTTCCTCCAAGCATGGAGATGAATGAATCCCTTTGATATGATGATATAATGTCCACATTCCTAGTAGATAGGGTTGATTTGGATCCATATTTGGTTCTCTCTAATCATGTTGTTAAGAATTCTATGACTCTTGGAACGGTTGATGGGGTAAAAATTCTCACACCCTTATAGGAGAGGGTTTATTTTGTACCTCTGTCGATTTTTGTATGATCCTACTGGGGTTTCATGACCCTATGGGTGAAGGTGGTGGTAAAAATTTCCCCACACTTGTGGGATTCATTCACTCTTGGATAGATTCAATGGAAACATCCATTATGATCTTCTTTATTTTGAATAATTTTGTTCATGATTCTTTCAGATACAGTGGTCAATTTTGATGGGAATAACTTATTAGAGAGAGTTTTGAAGTAATTTGTGACGTCAAATCTATTATTCAAGATGTGTTCTCATTATATCAAGAGAACCGATATAGATGTTGGTCTACATCCCTCTCTCAATTCATTTACTATGTATTCTTTTCTCTTAGAAGATGTGATTTAATTGATTAACTTACTAGACTACGTGTTACTCAGCCCCATGATCCCTCCTATGACTATGAAATTACATGATATCACATTGACATAGCATTAATGTCCCATGGAAAGAGTTAATTACAATTCTCCATACACACCCCATCATAGGATAAAAATGTATAATGGGGATTTAACGGTTAATTTTTGTAGAGATGACAAAATGTGGAGGCAAGAATATTGTATTATTTTTTTTTGTGCCCTTATTATCAAGATTCTCATTATTTGGAGAAGGAGTCTAGGTCTATCTGATAAGAGAGTATGTTTTTTCCTAGAGGTGACCTTTATATCCTTGATATGGGAGGAATGTATCCTTCAACCGCTAAAATGGTTCCAACATGTTTAGAGAAAGTATGTCACACACCCCTATTTTAGATAATCTCGGAATTCAAAAATTATAATAGGTATGGGACAAAAAATATATAATCCTTTTCTACACCTTATTCATTAGAGAAATATTCCTCTACCATGTCAATTTTATGTAGGTCTCTTCTCTTGGTTTCCTACTGATTGAGGAAATGTTTTGATGGCAGTTGATGAGGGTGTTATATATGGTTAAAACTATTGTTTGGTGATCCTATATATTTGAATGTTTCTTGAAAATGGTAGGATTTACATTTTTTGGAGAGATATTACTACATAGATGTTTTCTATAGTGTATTTCTGGGGAGTATCCCATGTAATCTATTTGTATACTAACATGAGGAGGACTGTCATGGTAGTTATTGCCTTCTATTTCAGATGAAGATTTGGTGGACCCTATATGTGTTAGTATAGCCTTAGAAACATAGTTATTTAGTAGATTATTAATGTGTACCTATACCTACATAATGTTTGGGATATGTTGATCTGCATTTTGGGATTGAGAACTAGTGTGAGACAACTGTATAATAGTCATCAAGATATGTCCTTGATCGTCATTTGTTATGGGAATATGATCCCACTATCGAGAAGCCACTATAATTTTTATTTGGTGTCTGAAATAATCATCATAGATATGATCCATACATTGAGTGGTTGTCAGAATAGTTCGGTTAACCCTAGGTGATATGGGGGTATGAGCCTAGATGAAACATGAATTTCCTATCAAAATATGCTAAGGGATATCTAAAATGGTATAGGGATATAAGCCTTAGTCTGAATAGCCTCTGACTGATACTTATGTAGTTATTCATGTCCATGAGTAGGAATGTGAGTTTGAATCATATAAACCATTATAATAAGACTAGTGGATTCATTAGAAAAGATAAAGGCCTTCTCTGAGGTGAGTTATAAACTATGTTAATGAATGTAGTTTTCATTATGAATATGAACCTAATCCAAGATAGCCTTTTGAATATGCAATTGTATTTATTTGAAATGAATGTGAACCTATCTTGAGGTTATTATCAAAATGTGTTGATGAAACCCTATTTGAACAATAATATGTGCACGTTCTTATGCCTCATCATTTACTAGAAAATTTCTGAAATCCTCCTGGATAGGAGAAAAAAATGAACTATCATTGGGTTATCCACTTATTCTTGTTGATAATGGGGAAATTATACTTTGGAGAATAGGATGTGTATGTCCCTATATCATTTCTAGAAAATGTCATCAAAGTTCCTCTATCACTACAAGAGTGTAGGGGCATTTCAAAATAATAGAAGTTGGTATATAGGATTGTACATTTTTATTCACCTATGTATATCTTAAAATGTATTCAATTTAAGTGGGGATATATTCCCACTTAAATCCTCAACATGCAATCAAAATATAACGATGAGATTCTTTTATATGGGAAATGATATGTGCCTCCACCATGCTTGTTGTTGAGATGTACATGAAAACTTTATATGCTTGAGTATGGTTGTGATCCTAGTCATAGTCATCCATTGGAATAAATATGCAGGATTCATTAATGTAAGAGGTGGTATGATCCCACTACCCTTAGTATTAAACATTCAAATTCTGAAAAGATATCCTTTTTTCTTGAGTATGAGTGTCCAAGGAGGTAACTTGTCGAGTAGTTCCTTCAGTAGGTGACTGAAGGTCATTGGTGAAATGGGGCTCATGCCAGTAGTTGAAAGGATCCCTCTTTGGTAGCTCCTAAACTAGGACAGAGTTGTACTCAACTCTATGATCCAACTTTCTATGGTATGAATCATATTGAATATTGCACATCAAGGATATTCTTGTTAAGTGGTTAATTTTTGTGATATATATCTATAATAGTTCTGAAACATGCCATGAGTGAGGAAGGATTTCAGAAATAAGTGACTTAAAACCTATTTGTGTTCCCTCAAGGGTGGTGATTACACCATTTTAGTGGTACTTCCTAAACAAAAAGTTCACCCCCTATTATAAAAGAGTAAGTTGGGTTCTATTGCTTTGTGGTCCAAGTGGGTTGTTGCCACACTTGAGGTTCTAAAGCATTTTCTAGATGATTCAATTACATAAAATTAAAGTTATTTTCATGAGTAATTTATCTATAATGACAATGAAAAAATATAACAAGGTCACCAATTAGTACAACATTGAATGTATGTCACATGATTAATCTGTTATACAAGGTACATCATTTATATTTTCATTTTTGGTTTGGTCATTTTTTGCATGAATATATAGAACGAACAACTCATTGGAACCCTAAATACATTTAATTATTGATAGCATCACATCAGGTTCACAATATTTTTTTTGAAAAAATTAGGGAAAAATGGAAAAATGGGAAATGAAAAATATATCTTTATATACTTATAAAGGTGTTGATAACGTTTAATGGATTAAAATTAGGTTCGCCATTTTTTCTAATTAAGTTTGAGAAAAATTCCCCAACATGAACTAGAAAATCTATCCTTTTTATACACATTAATGGGTTAACATTGTTAAATTATTTACAATGGTTTCCCCATTGATGTTTCTAACCGAAGCTACCAACATCTCCCATATTTGTAAATAGTTAAGGGACTAAATTCCAAAAAAAGATAGTCTATGGAATTTATTTACCAATTAAACTTAAGATCACATTGGTTGAGATGATGGGAGGTCAGGCTCATCACACACATTGGGGGAATTATTTCTTACTATTGGACTCACTTATAGAATCATGATATGATCATGAATCTTTCCCAAATCATAGTATAGAACATGTAACCCTTATAAAATGATTGCCTATCAAATACCAATATATGCATGATAGTGTTCTGTTAATGACTTCATCTATATTAATCATAGGATCTACATAAATTTCTAATTATTTATTAATAATAACAAACTGGTTATATTTTGAATTTGTATGTCTAGGAACTCTAGAGTTTTCGACCATCATGTGAGTTAATTAGTATTTTAGGATTGGGTATGGATCTTGGTCCTTATGAAGGAATCCTAGGTTTCTTATAAGAGAAACCAATGTTATCATAGTTCATTTATTGTAATTTGTATCAAAAAAGGTATGACATTAGAGGTCTTCTGTGTGGCATTTAATTGCGAGGATACCCTAGGTTGTCTCATCAAGAGTGTGGTCCTATGAGTGAATGAAAGATGTAATTGGACACACACCTTAAAGGATTCCCATATTTGGGGAATACATATCATGTTATTATTGTAATCATCACCAATCACTAGGACTACATGAGTCCTGATTAGTGTGAGAAACAAGGGATATATAAAGATAAGACACATTTCACATGAGTGTGAAATTGAAAATGCGAAGGGATTATACATTGAAGTTGCCCAAAAATTTTATTACAGGTCACACAGACAATATTTTATGGAGATAATGCCTTAGGAATTCATATTATGTATCCTATTTTCAATAGAAATCAATGTCTTTATAGTCCTGAAAGGTTCCAAATCCAATGATGGTTAATGATAGATGTTTGACCCACATGAGTTGGGTCCAATTGATATCGGGTAAGTGGAATGTTGAGGGACATACACGAAGGTAGATTCTCATCTATCCCTTATTTTCTAGTAGAAAAAGTGAGGGGACTATGAGAGGTCTTTTGAGTATTATTGGATTTCATGAGAATTCCTTTTGAGGATATGGAAGAAACAACGTTTCCTCATGAAAAAAACACTAGAAAATTATAGAAACTCTCTAAATAAATGAAGTGTATGGTCAATGGATCACATGTTCCCAGGGTACATGTCTAATTTTTTCTATCAGACAATGTTGAAATGTATTATGGTTGATTTATTGTTCAAATGATGTGTTTGGGGTTTATCATCCTGGCTGCACAACAAAAAACAAAACTGCATTGGGATGTCCTCACTCGAGGGGACATTATGTTTTGTAATGGTTACCCACCATAAAATATTTCAATTCCCATATATGGATTGATTCTTATAGTAATGCATGGATTGTCTGTCCTAGTTTTATTGCTTCACAAAAAGACACACACTTCCATCCTAAAGAATAAAGAAGATCTATCAAATGCCGCTTCTTTTGGTGTGTGGGTTAGACCTGCACGACATTATTGTCCCTAGAAGTGGTACCCTACTATTCCACTCCTAGAAATATGTATGTCTTGATAAAAATCATCATGGAATATGTAATAACACCTGAGCACTTTATCCTGGGCCTAGCCCAACTTTCGTTTTCAGTCCCTCGACCTAAAGCCTCCACAGGGAGCGTGTGGTGTGATATAGACTACTACCATCCTCATTCACATCGTGAATTGTAATCAACACCCCATGTGACTCCCTCCCTCTATTCTATCAATAGTCTGAGCTCTAAGACCTTTAAACTAATATCCGACCACCTTATTCACATGACACCAAAATGTGGTACATTTTTCAGAACGACATGTGGATTTATTCCCATCTTCATGGGATATATAGGAATGACAAGACATTCCGTGTATAGTTCTAGCCCTAGGAATCATAAATCCTACCCCCCCCCCCATCGTCCCCTTAGAATGAACTCATTTGGAAGTATGTGGTGTGGGTAGTACCTCATGGTATCTCATTAGCTTCATGTTTTGAAACAAGTGCACCATGTGCCTTCCTTGTATCTTCCCATCCTGGTCCAAGATCTATGACCCTAAACTAAGATCTCTATATAGGAACATTTCATCGGGTTCGACAACTTCATCACCCTGTGAGCATTTCAATAAACCATGATCCATCTTAATGGTCCACTCTATGACCTTAAGCTTGGAGCATGTGACCCCAAGACCCTTTTCGTTGGAATGTGATTTGACTTCCCCTACCTAATGAGTCTTATTGTCGCATTGATTTTTTTCAAAAAAAATAGACCAAAGGGTGGAATTTTCACATTGAAATTCCCTCATTTCATGTCCAAGTTTCATAAGATCTTTATTTGGATCCCCACCCTCTTGCATGACTGAAGGGACCCCCTTTATGGAATGTTCTCATGCCACATTGTCTCACCTATCATCTTGGGCTAACACCCTTGATGTCCTCAGATGACATTTGCGATAGGTCCCGTGTTTCGAACATGGTTAGCGGTCGACCCTCGTTTATTTGACCCCATTCCCAGGTAACATGAGGTGGATACTATGTTTAAAACATGGTCATCAATTATCCTCTATATTCACCCCACCGTCATTGTGATCCAGATCTCAGGCATCATGATTCAAATCTTTCCACCCCCTTATGTTCAAGTGGAATCCCAACACAATTGGTTCTATTCCCCCCGCAAATGAAGGTGTGTTAAGAAGGAATGTCATTAATAGTTTAACGTCACTCACCTAGTGGACCATTTCCAAAAATTCTTGCCTTTTTTTACCAAAAAAATCTCACCACTACTCCTTATTTCCCATATCAATCATGACTCACATGGGTATAGTAGTATTGGTGGGGCGTGTACTGGTGAAGCCATGCCACATAGGCCCTTCATCCCACATGACATTAAACTACAATTCCAAAACTAAGTGTGGCTTGATTCCCATCCTAATAGGGTATGTAGGAATGCCTGGACACATTGCTTCAGGACTAGCCTAACAAACACTTTTGGTCCCTTGACCTAGAAAATATTCCTCTGGGGATACGTGGTTTGGTGTGAACTTATTATGTCCTCATTTACATTGGGTTTATAACTACTGTATCACATACTCTCTTTTGGGATCTCCCATTTTCTCTCTGCCCTACTATATGATGTTAAACTACATGAGTCCCCATGTCCTCAACGCATGACACTAAACTAAAGTTCAACCCAGAAATGTTCAGGATGCCCCATGTTAACTATGGGATACGTCATCTTCCTCACCAGAGAGGATTTCCCCCACTAGCACTGGATTTAACCATGATATGTTCAAGAAATACGTTTGGCAAGATTCTCATCCTTATAGGATATGAATTAATGCCCATACATTTTTCCTTTGTCCTAGCCCCAGGGTCATTAACCCTTCTGGCCCCTCGGCCACTATCATGGTCTAGCCTTTATGGACTTAAGCTAGGATCCTATAGTCTATGTAACATGAATTTAAACTGTTAACCTTGGTCCAGGAATCATTACCTTAAAACTATGTGCAACGTCCTGCTCATATGACATCAAACTATTTCATTAATCATATACATCTGTATGATGTTAAACTGTAAGGCATTCTAGGTCCTTTCCAGAGAGTTCCTATCTAGAAATAGGTATGATCCCTGATCAGTCTGATGCACCCACCTAATTTGTTTCCACCACGGTGGTATAATTTCAAGTGTGTTGGAATCCATTCGAATAAACCATCACTCCACCCCCCCATGCTTTGTGTACCCCTTACCTAGATCATCATTCCCTTTCACGTCCAAAGTAACCCCCAAACAGTACGGATGCTCGGCCTATTGCTCGCCTACTATTCCGGGCCAACATTCTAAAATACTAATCGACAAAATTTTTGATTTAGGCCATGTGTTGTGAATATGGTCAATGTTCTACCATCATTTTTTATCCCAATACCATGCTAACACAATAGGGATTCTATGTTTTGAACAAAACCAAAATTTATCCTTCATTATCATGCCACCTCCATTGTATTATGAATTTTGGGTATCGTGATTCACACTTTCCACTCCCCTATGTTCGGATTAATTCTAACAACCCTGGATTTACCCCACTTGTGCACTAGTGCATGTTGGGAAAATGTCACGTCGGTTGTTCTGAGAACTTCGTTCTCCAGTATGTCATCCCCCTTTTTTCTCAGAAATCCATATTGGTTGTTCAAACCCTGTATTCCTAAATCTTGGTCGGCACTCACATATTCGGGTAGAAAAACAAGGTGGTCATTATATGTTTCTCACATCAGACCCAACTCACATGAGCTTAGGGATTGATCACTGTATGTTTCCTGAATTTTACATATGTGCGTAAACCTAAACAAATGATAGAACCCATGCATGCATCAAACATAAACAATTAAAGCATGAATGCATGTTTAAAGAGTTTACATGCATCCAAATACCCAAGGGTCATATAACGACCCATACTTTACATACATTGTTATTACATCAGAATTGAAGCACACTTATCACAACATATAACAAAACCAGGAAAGGACCGTATAAGTATAGTGTCTTTAGAAATTGGGAAACATAAACAACTGGTACATAAAGAGTCTACACTGTCTCCCATTTATTTCATCATATATATAGTCCCTTTTGGAATATCTTACTTAATAACCTTCTTCCTGACCTGGGGAAAGAAAACATACAAAAGGGTGAGCTCAAATACTCAGTAAGGGTAAACAAAAAAAATATCAATCACATCATATTCATAAGAACATAACATTTTGGAAATCTTAACCTGCAAAAGAGATCATAATTTCATAACATGGGATAAATCATAGTAGTGAAATGAAATCACAATAATCATAACTTAAAACATTAAACTTTGTGGCATACACACATAATCATAGAGATTCATTTCTTATTAGTCAAGACACATGGACAAGACTATCTTAGTGGACAAAGTCCATTTCTGAACCGAGTTCATTCCTCGTTCCAGTCCTATTTCACTGAACTGGTTTAACATGTCGTTCCAGTCATGTCTATCTCATGAGATATAAAATCTTTACCCAATGCATTGGAGGGAGATATAGGTCCCACCCATCTCATAATGATACCATTCTTATGTGTTCCACAAAATCATAAATCATACATCATTGCATAACCCATGTAATAAAAATGGGATTCTTAAACAAAATGTCATCATAAAACAATTCATATAAGATAAAAGAATTAATAAAAATAATTCCATCACAACATAATCAAATCAATGTAATAATAGGTACAGAAACAGAACCCTATATTATCTTATATGGAAAATAATTTTGATAAAACACTTGAACTCCATTCTTGAGGAAAATATCTTTTCTACTTCAAAATTTTTTTTTTCCTTTCTTAAAATGTCATAAAATTTTAAAATAAAAGAAGTTGATTAAAAATAAACATGAAAACTTATAAAGGAAGCTTCTTGGAAATAATTTTTTAAAAATCCATTCATGCCGTATAAGTTAAAAAAACATTCTTCTCATACTTTTGTCGGAAAAGTCAAAAAGTACCTCGTACTAAAAATGACAAAAGATTCATTTCATATCTTTTACTAAAAACTCACCGAAGACTAAAATTGGATATAAACTATTTTAGAAGGATATAAATATTACATATTTATGAAACATGGATGTGGATGATAAATATTCCCCAGTAAATTCTGAAGTATAAACAATCTCAGATAAAAATTGAGATTGCGAGATTTTCCCTTACCTTAGGTCCAATTTGCTTTGTAAGTGTCTGAACCTCTTTTATAATGATTTAAATAATGTTATTGACTTATTCCAGAATCATACTTATTTTTATGATATCATATATGGTTATATTCTTATCTTCTTATTAGTAATATTTCATTACAACCTGTTATTCGGGTGTTTATTACTTTTTGTTCTTATGCGTGTTTTGTCGAATAAATTCTTATTTTTCTTTTTAGGTTATAGATACCTCATTTTGAGAATGGTATTAGTGTAATATATATCATATTAATTCACTAAATTCATTTATATAATCATTATTAAATGAATATCATGTAGAACGAGTCGCATCACATCGTGGAGACGGTATTCCGTACGTACGCACGCGCGGTGATTTCGTTTTCCGTAGGATGGATAGATGGTGAAATAGGGTTGTTTCATACTTATAATAAAATATCAGTATATGAGTGATACTGATGTTATTACTTCATAATGAAACAACTATAGAAGGATAAGTGGAAGAAGAAATAAAGATGAAAGAATCAGTAACGGACATTACCTCTTCTTTGAAGCGCTTCTTTGAGACCTCCTTTTAGGGCACTAAAATTGGTCTTTGAAGAAGACCAGGACCTCTAGGATGTCTCTAGGGAAGTGGAGAGAAGAAATTTTCAGGGGTTGGCCGAGCTTGAAGGCTCAAAGTGGTGTGAGGAAGAGAGGGAGGAGGTTCCCTTTTATAAGGGAGGAGAGGGGCACCTTTGGAATAACTAAAAATATTATTTTATTATAAAGTCAAATTCGGTTATTAATAGCTCCAAATTGATATATTTCTAAGATAAGGTGGGTATGGATCGAAATCCTCTCATCCAATAGAATTTATACAAGTTTAGGTATCAATTTTAACCTTATCATTTAGATTTAACTTTAAGTTAGATAATTTAACTTTTATCATGTCTTCTTGTGTTCTTACACTATAAGGTTAATAAGCTTACTATATCAAGCCAAACGAACCCCAAGTTGTTTATTATTAATATATATATCCTTATCTAAGTCATTTGGCCGAACCTTAGATTTTTAGGAATAAAATAACAATTAATAATATAATATTTGTTTTAAAAACTATTTTATGTCAATTTTGACACTATTTAGTAATTGATTTTTGTGAAAATCATAACATAATGATTAGTTCAAACCAAGTTAATTAAATAAATACTAACAAGTCATATTAACCTAGAAAATTAGTTTAATTCATAAAAAGTCTCAAATTACATTTATTTGCGTATTTATAACATCAATTATGTGAATATTTTATTAATAAGATAATTACTGCATCATCGTTGTGTCATAAATAAATTAAATTCTTTAATGTCTAAAAATTACAAATAAAATACCATTATGTAGGAAATTGTTTTAGATTTCTAATGAATATTTATAGTCGAATTTATCTTATGTATAAACCCATATTAAAAATGATTTACTTATTAAACTTTGATTTTAACTATTTTAACCCTTCTTTAAATAAATTAATAATAAATGTCCTAATCTAATCCAAGTGGGTCTAAATGGTCATATTTTATTCCTAAGGTTGTTTTTGGTCTAATTACACATATCCAATATAATTAGGACATGTGTTAGGGTAATAATAATAACACTTTTACCCTTAATTACCCTATTTACTTTTAACCGTGGTAAAAAAAAGTAAAAAGTTATTATTCACCAAAAATTATTTTCATCTCATTGAACCACATTTTAGTCCTTGATATTAACCGTGTCTCTCTGATTTTCGAAATTCCACTCACAGAAGCGGTAAAATTAAGTTTTATGAAAAATTCAGTTTTTTTAACTACTACTTAGTGGTTTCACTATTCATCAAAAATTGAAAGTTTTCAGAAAAATACCAAAATTTTACCCTAGGCTAATTTCGATATTCTGAATCCAAAAATGAAGTCCATTTTGAAAAGTAAAAATTATAAAATTTCAAAAAGTGGTTATTACTATTCATAACCGCTAGTTTTAATAATATTTTAATAGCATATCGTTGTTTAGTGAAACTCGATATTGCGTACGACGCAAGCTATTGAGGAAGGTCGCGGTTGCGTGTAAAGCAAGCCAAGCTAGTTTTGTGTGTAGTGAAATATTCCTTTGATGATTTATATAACATAAAAACCAAATATTTCTCATAAAAGTCTCAGGTGTTACATTCTACCCCCCTTAAAATGAATTTCGCCCTCGAAATTCGTCACTTTGTAACAAAAAGATGAGGATATCTCTTCCTCATCATATCCTCAAGCTCCCATGTAGCTTCTTCTAATTGGTGGTTCCTCCATAAAACTTTCACCAAGCAAGTGGTCTTGTTCCGTAGGACTTTTTCACTATGATCTAGAATCTCTATCGGCTGTTCTTCATAAGAAAGATCTTGCTCTAGTGGTACAACTTCTGAGCTAAGAACATGTGAAGGATCAGGTATATACTTTCTCATGAGAGATACATGGAACACATCGTGAACTTGATAGAGATTCGGTGGAAGCGCCAATCGGTAAGCTACCTTTACAACATGATCCAGTATTTCAAAAGGACCGATATATCTAGGGCTCAACTTCCCCTTCTTTCCAAATCTCATGACCCTCTTCCAGGGAGATATTCGTAAGAACACTTTATCACCCACTTCAAACTCTAGGTCTTTTCTTCGGTTGTCGGCATAACTTTTTTGTCAACTCTGAGCTGCTCTTATGTGTTGTTGAATAGATCGGACCTTTTCTGCCATCTCATTAACAAGATCAGGTCCTAATAGCTTTCTTTCCCCAACTTCATCCCAGAAAGTTGGAGTCCTACATTTCTTTCCATAGAGAGCTGCATAAGGAGCCATCTGAATACTGGAGTGAAAGTTATTATTATAAGAAAATTCCACCAAAGGTAGGTGTTGATCCCAACCACCTTTGAAATCCATAGAGCAAGCTCTCAACATATCTTATAGAGTTTGAATTGTTATCTCAGACTGACCGTCTGTCTGAGGATGATAAGCAGTGCTGAAACTCAACTCTGTATCCAGAGTATGCTGAAGACTTCGCCAAAACTTCGAGGTAAATCTCGGATCCTGATCAGATATAATAGAAAGTGGTACTCCATGCAATCTTACCACTTCCTTTACATATCTCCAGGAAATCTGATCTAGAGATAAATCCTCTCTAATAGCATTGAAGTGTGTAGACTTTGTAAGACGATCAACTATGACCCGGATAGCATTATTGCCTTTGGATGTTTTAGGTAGTCCTGTGACAAAGTCCATAGTGATGTTTTCCCATTTCCATTCGGGTATGGGTAATGGTTGTAACAGCCCCTTAGACTTCTATCTCTCAGCTTTAACTTGCTGACAAACCAAGCATCGAGAGACATATTCAGCAACATCTCTTTTCATGCCATCCCACCAGAAGTACTCTTTCAGGTCCCTATACATCTTCATGCTTCCAGGATGAATAGAGAATGAAGAACTATGAGCCTCATCCAGCAGATCCTTCTTTAATTCGGGGATGGGAGGAACACAAACTCGATTCCTGAACTTTATTATCCCATCACAATCAAGGTTGAATCCAGGAATATTTCTCATCTTATTTTGTAACTCTACTTCTTCTTTCTACACCTCTTTAATCTTCACATGTATATATGGTTGAACATTCATTTGAGAAAGATACGATTTTCCCCCTTCCATTATAATTCCAAGATCCATCCTTTGTAAATCCATAAATATTGGATCTTTTGTGATCCTTATCATGGATAAACTGGCATGGTCTTGTCGACTTAATGCATCTTCCACCTTGTTTTCTTTCCCAGGGTGGTATTGAATTGAGCAGTCGTAATCCTTAATCATCTTTAACCATCTTCTGTGGCGCATATTCAAATCTTTTTGTGTGAAAATATACTTTAAACTTTTATGATCAGTATAAATGTCACACCTTTCTCCATAAAGATAATGCCTCCAAATCTTTAATGCAAAGATTACCGCAGCTAACTCCAAATCATGTGTTGGGTAATTTTGCTCATGGATTTTCAACTGTCGTGAGGCATAAGCTATCACCATATCATTT
The DNA here is from genome assembly GCA_963277665.1 of Viscum album. Taxonomy (NCBI): domain Eukaryota; kingdom Viridiplantae; phylum Streptophyta; class Magnoliopsida; order Santalales; family Viscaceae; genus Viscum; species Viscum album. The sequence goes on from OY728130.1 coordinate 414,551,502, forward strand.
TGCATAAGAACACACCCCAACCCCTTCTTGGATGCATCACTGTAGATCACAAACCTTTCTCTACTACAAGGCAGTGTGAGCACAGGTGCACTGGATAACCTTCTTTTCAACTCCTTGAAATTCTCTTCACATTCCTCCGCCCAAACAAACTTAACTCCTTTTCGATTCAACCTAGTGAGTGGATTAGATAATCGTGAAAAATCATTCACAAAACATCGATAATATCCATCCAAACCAAGAAAACTTCGGATCTCGGTTACTGTTGTTGGTCTCGCCCATCTTTCGATAACCTCTGTTTTTTATGGATCCACAGATATCCCCTCTTTTGAGATTATGTGACCCAAAAATGAAACTTTTTAAAGCCAAAATTCACACTTGGTAAATTTGGCATAAAGCTTCTCCTTTCTAAGGGTCTTCAATATAATTCTCAAGTGATCTTCATGTTCTTCCTTGACCTTTGAATAGACAAGAATATCGTCTATAAAGACTAGCACAAATTGATCAAGATAGTCTCTAAAGACTCTATTCATCAGATCCATGAACATAGCAGGGGAATTAGTAAGACCAAATGGAATCACTATAAATTCATAGTGTCCATACCTTATACGGAAAGTCGTCTTTGGTATATCATCCCTTTTGACCCTTAATTGATGATACCCTGAACGAAGATCAATCTTTGAAAAGTATTGAGCTCTACGTATTTGGTCAAATAAGTCATCAATGCGTGGGAGAGGATATTTGTTCTTGATAGTGATATTTTTAAGTTATTGATAATCAATGCAGAGTCTCATTGATCCATATTTCTTTTTAACAAATAGAACAGGTGCTCCCCAAGGTGACACACTAGGGCGTATGAATCCCTTATCAAGATTCTCTTGGAGTTGCTTCTTCAATTCATGCAACTCAATTGGGGCCATTCTATAAGGTGTCTTTGAAATAGGCAAAGCAACCGGTACGATTTCTATTGAAAAATCAACTTCACGATTTGGTGGAAGACCCGACAATTCCTCCGGAAAGACATCATCAAACTCCCGTACAATGGGAATATTATTAATTGTGAGTTTCTCACCAACCATTTGAGATAAATGACCCTCATTTAGTGGAATCAAGACCCATAATATGGAAGAAATTTCCACGGGAAGTTTATGTTCATCCTTGCATCGATAGATGATCATAGATTGATCTGGAATATGAAATGTGACTTCCCTTCTTTGGAAATTGATATGAGATCCATATAAATAAAGCCAATACATGCCAAGAATCACATAAAATTCCACTATTGGAAGGATCACAAGATTTGCAGGAAGCACTTTCCCACAAACTTCAATCGGGGAAGAATTATAAACTTTTGATGCGACTGTTGTGCCATTAGGTGTTGTCACAGCTAACTCAACATCCTGTTGTTGAGGTAATACGGTGATAACCTTAGAAAAATCTTCAGAAATAAAAGAGTGGGTGGATCCAGAATCAAATAAAACATTTGCTACTTTAGAGTGGATGGTAAGTGTACCTTTCACCACATCGTTATCGTACTCCACATCGCTGATAGAAATTTCATGTGACTTTCCTTTGTCTTTAGCCTTAAGATTGTGTTGATGTCAATCATCATCAACAAACCTTGGATTAGGGCATTTATTGGCATAATGCCCCATCTCCTTGAACTTGAAACATTGAAGTGTAGTAGGTTCATTATGTGTGTCCCTTCCTTTGTTTGCACCATTAGACATCTTCTTCCCATCATTGTGGAATTCAAATGCCCAATGACCTTCCTTTCCACATTTGAAACATTTACTTGTCCCTTTAAGAAAACTCCGTCCATGTTTCTTTCCACACTTTGAGCATAAGGGAAAGCTCATCTTCTTTTCAGTGTGCTCTTTAGATTTTCCTTTGAATTCCATTTTCCTCTTCTTATTAAACCCATATGACTAATGGGTTACTCCAATCTCCATCTCAACTTTGAGAGCACATCGAACGATTTCCTCATAGCTATTGAAGTCCCTTATGGCTAAGGCCCTTCGAAGACTTGGTTTTATGCCAGTAAATAATCGATAGATCTTACTCTCAGGTTGGATAATAATACCAGAAGCGTACCTTGCAAGTCTTGTAAAATTTGCTTCATAGGTACCAACAGATTCATCATCCTTTTGCTTTAGTTTAAGAAACTCTTTCTCCATATTTTTTCGGAGAATACGAGGGAAGTACTTATTGAAAAATAAGTTCTTGAACTCGTCCCATTCCATGCACTAAATTTAATCTCTTTGCCTCGTATTCTTGATAAGATTCCACCATTGATCAGCATCACCTTCCAAACGATACACTTCTAAGATGACTTTATCATGTTCAGAACATTGAAGAACTGAAAATATATTTTCAGTAGTACTAATACATTTTTCCACAATTAATGGATCAGTAGACCTGCTGAATGAAGGTGGACGCTGCCTCATGAAGGATTCAACAGAATTTTGTTCCTTCCTTTGCTCGTTTGGAAGTCCTGCATGATTCATAGCTTGAGAAAGTTGTGTGAGCATGGCTACAAGATTTTTCATTCCAACTCCCATAACGTTTGGTTGCTCAGGGGGACAATCATTTCATTGCCCGTCGCATTCCGCATTAACACGGTTCCTTCGGGTTGCAGCCATTGACTAAAACCAAGAAGAATAGTGTGAACAACACTAATTATAATAGGAAAACCACATAATCAAGAATAAAATTTCACACTTAAGGTCTTATCCTAGGTTATTCATGACCATTTCTAAAACACTAAGATTGTGTTCTATGCTTAGACTTATCCTTAGGGTTCTTACTAAGGCTTTCACATCCTAGTTTCCAAAGGTTGACTATACCTTTCCTATGATACCAACTATAACGACCCATACTTTACATATATTGTTATTACATCAGAATTGAAGCACACTTATGACAACATATAACAAAACCACGAAAGGACTGTATAGGTATAGTGTCTTTAGAAACTGGGAAACATAAACAACTGGTACATAAAGTGTCTACACTGCCTCCCATTTATTTCATCATATCTATAGTCCCTTTTGGAATATCTTACTTAATAAACTTATTCCTGACCTGGGGAAAGAAAACATACAAAATGTTGAGCTCAAATACTCAGTAAGGGTAAACAAAAAAATATCAATCACATCATATTCATAAGAACATAACATTTTGGAAATCTTAACCTGCAAAAGAGAGCATAATTTCATAACATGGGATAAATCATAGTAGTGAAATGAAATCCCAATAATCATAACTTAAAACATGAAACTTTTTGGAATACACACATAATCATATAGAATCATTTCTTATTAGTCAAGAATCATGGACAATACTATCTTAGTGGACAAAGTCCATTTCTGAACTGAGTTCATTCCTCGTTCCAGTCCTGTTTCACTGAACCGGTTTAACCTGTCGTTCCAACCATGTCTATCTCATGAGATATAAAATCTTTACCCAATGCATTGGAGGGAGATATAGGTCCCACCCATCTCATAATGATACCATTCTTATGTGTGACACAAAATCATAAATCATACATCATTGCATAACCCATGTAATAAAAATGGGATTCTTAAACAAAATATCATCATAAAACAATTCAAATAAGATAAAGGAATTAATAAAAATAATTCCATCACAGCATAATCAAGTCAATGTAATAATAGGTATAGAAACATAACCCTATATTATCATAGATGGAAAATAATTTTGATAAAACACTTGAACTCCATTCTTGAGGAAAATATCCTTTCTACTTCAAAAACATTTTTTTTCCTTTCTTAACATGTCATACAATTTTAAACTAAAAGAAGTTGATTAAAAATAAACATGAAAACTTGTAAAGGAATATTCTTGGAAATAATGTTTTAAAAATCCATTCATGCCGTATAAGTTAAAAAAACATTTCTCTCATACTTTTGTCAAAAAAGTCAAAAAGTACCTCGTACGAAAAACGACAAAAGATTCATTTCATATCTTTTACTAAAAACTCACCGAAGGGTAAAATTGGATATAAACTATTTTATAAGGATATAAATATTACATATTGATGAAACATGGATGTGGATGATAAATATTCCCTAGTAAATTCTGAAGTATAAACAATTTCAGATAAAAATTAAGATTGCGAGATTTTCCCTTACCTTAGGTCCAATTTGCTTAATAAGTGTCCAAACCACCTGTATAATGATTTAAATAATGTTATTTACTTATTCCAGAATCGTAATTATTTTTATGATATCATATATGGTCATATTCTTAGCTTCTTATTAGTAATATTTCATTAATACTTGTTATTCGGGTGTTTATTACTTTTTGTTCTTATGCGTGTTTTGTCGAATAAATTCTTATTTTTCTTTTTAGGTTATAGATACCTCATTTACAGAATGGTATTAGGGTAATATATATCATATTAATTCATTCAATTCATTTATATAATCATTATGCAATGAAGATCATGTAGAACGAGTCGCATCCCATCGTGGAGACGGTATTCCGTACGTACGCACGCGCGGTGATTTCGTTTTCCGTAGGATGGATAGATGGTGAAATAGGGTTGTTTCATACTTATAATAACATATCAGTATATGAGTGATACTGATGTTATTACTTCATAATGAAACAACTAAATAAGAAGAAGTGGAAGAATAAATAAATATGAAAGAATCGGTAACGGACATTACCTCTTCTTTGAAGAGCTTCTTTGAGACCTCCTTTTAGGGCACTAAAATTGGTCTTTGAAGAAGACCAGGACCTCTAGGATGTCTCTAGGGAAGTCTAGAGAATAAATTGGCAGGGTTTTGCCGAGCTTTAAGGCTCAACATGGTGTGAGGAAGAGAGGAAGGAGGTTCCCTTTTATAAGGGAGGAGAGGGGCACCTTTGGAATAACTAAAAATATTATTTTATTATAAAGTCAAATTTGGTTTTTAATAGCTCCAAATTGATATATTTAGAATATAAGGTGGGTATGGATCTAAAGCCTCTCATCAACTAGAATTTATACATGTTTAGGTATCAATTTTAACCTTATCATTTAGATTTAACTTTAAGTTAGATAATTTAACTTTTACCGTGTCTTCTTGTTTTCTTACACTATAAGGTTAATAAACTTACTATATCAAGCCAAACGAACCCCAAGTTGTTTATTATTAATATATATAACCGTATCTAAGTCATTTGGCCGAACCTTTGATTTTTAGGAATAAAATAACAATTAATAATATAATATTTGTTTTAAAAACTATTTTATGTCAATTTTGACACTATTTAGTAATTGATTTTTGTGAAAATCATAAAAGAATGATTAGTTCTAAACAAGTTAATTAAATCAATACTAACATGTCATATTAACCTAGAAAATTATTGTAATTCATAAAAAGTCTCAAATTACATTTATTTGGGTATTTATAACATCAATTATGTCAATATTTCATTAATAAGATAATTACTGCATCATCGTTGTGTCATAAATATTTAAATTATTTAATGTCTAAAAATTACAAATAAAATACCATTATGTAGGATATTTTTTTATCTTTATAATTAATATTTATAGTCGAATTTATCTTATGTATAACCCCATATTAAAAATGATTTACTTATTAAACTTTGATTTTAACTATTTTAACCCTTCTTTAAATAAATTAATAATAAATGTCCTAATCTAATCCAAGTGGGCCTAAATGGTCATATTTTATTCCTAAGGTTGTTTTCGGTCGAATTAAACTTATCCAATAGAATTAGGACATGTGTTAGGGTAATAATAATAACACTTTTACCCTTAATTACCCTATTTACTTTTAACCGTGGTAAAAAAAAGTAAAAAGTTACTATTCACCAAAAATTATTTTCATCTCATTGAACCAAATTTTTGTCCTTGATATTAACCGTGTCTCTTTTATTTTTGAAACTCTACTCACAGAAGCGGTAAAATTAAGTTTTATGAAAATTTCAGTTTTTTAACTACCACTTAGTGGTTTCACTATTCATTAAAAATTGAAAGTTTTCAGAAAAATACCAAAATTTCACCCTAGGCTAATTTTGATATTCTGAAACCAAAAATAAAGTCTATTTTGAAAAATAAAAAATATAAAATTTCAAAAAGTGGTTATTACTATTCATAATGGCTAGTTTTAATAATATTTTAATAGCATATCGTTGTTTAGTGAAACTCGGTATTGCGTACGACGCAAGCTATTGAGGAAGGCCGCGGTTGTGTGTAAAGCAAGACAAGCTAGTATTGTGTGTAGTGAAAGATTCCTTTGATGATTTATATAACATAAAAACAACATATTTCTCATAAAAGTCTCGGGTGTTACAGGTCGGCTCTTCCCATCGATGGGTTGACCCCTTTGGCAGAGTGTTCTAACTTGATCACCCTCTGGCATGTGGAATCTAGGATCCATTGTCACCTATTTAGCTCAAGTTCCTCATTGGAGTCGATGGGTGGTAGTTCATCAACCTCTTCTTGGGCCCGCTCCTTGTTAGCTCGAACAGTTTCCATCTCCTTGGAGGTTTGCTTTATTCATTCTTCGGCCTCTTCCAACTAGGCCTTCAGCTACGATATGAGTTCTGATTGTGCATTAAAAAATACATAGTACCCATTCACTCATTCCAACAACCACTGGACCTCCCCATCGGCCTCCTAGACCATATTGATGTTCACCAATTTCCTCTATTTCTAGCCTACACCCAGACTATGATCATGCTCCCGAATCTTCTCTTCCATGATGTCTCAAATGATCATATGAGGACGTTGGGCATCTAATCCCCCAGTGCATAGCTCATGTAGCTTGGAACGAAGCCTCCCTATCTTATCTATCCATTTCACTTGAGGAGTCTCCCAGATGAAGTGCTTGATCAACTTCCATGACTGACGACGAACGATCTTGTTGTCTTATTCATCCGAGGTCATCTCATCTCGGTCTATGAGGTTGGTATGTTCATATATGAGGAAATACTCCAGGAACACATCATCATGATCTGAAATTGGTGTCTGATCAGGTTTGTGAAGACATGTGATTCTATATTGATCATCGTCATCAGATCCCACCCCAATGATCTCAGGCTCTGTCCTACTGAAAGTCCCACTAGTGATCAGAAGCACTGCATCTTGGTCGATTCGAATGTCCTCTTCCACGACCATCATAGTTCCCCTAGGAAAGGTAGTGATAGGATATTTATCCAACCTCTCCAAGGAAGCTCATTCCATTTGAAGAACTATGAATACTAGAGGCACAAAAACATCATTTAACCTGATCAATGGATGAAATCGACATATTATTTGATGAATACTTACATAGATCAAATATTTTGTCTCTTTACCAAGTTATGGTCATCGGAACCCTGAGGCGTGGCCCTCCATATATTGTTGGGAAGTCTGAATGATCCTGGAGGACCACCTTGGGTGTTGCGACATAGCCATACACGATGATCTTCGTAGTAGTGGGTGCAGATCCCGAAGTTCTAGAAGCCACATCTACCGTCATGCGGGAGCGAGTTTTATTTATGAGGCCCTCTTGCATAGATCAGATGTTAGTTGAGAAGTCCTAAAGTAACCAAGTGAAGAATACAGAGAGGTCATTTAGGGTTTACCTCAAGGGCCTCTACAAACACTTCCAACTCCGTGTCAGAGTTTTTGACCTCACCCTCCTCCAAAGGACTCCCTCCACCGGCCTCCTCTCCCAAGGGGGACTCGACTGATTCTTCCAGCAGAGTGAAGAATTATCTCAATTTGTCAGCCAACAAATACAGAGTGGTCGACCTATCAAGTAGTACATTTACTCAACCTGTCATCTGGTGTGGGACACCATGGGAGTGCACAAATTCCTCCATTTCAGCAAAGTACCTCTCCCCCTCCACATGGGATATATCAAAGCTAGCCCAGAAACGACCGATCCCCAAAAAATTCGTCCAAATGTGATTCAAATTTTTCTACATCTCGGACGGATTTAGGAATTGCCTATTGACACCCCAGATGTCCCAAGCCACCCGGAAGACTATGTTTTTAGGAATTTCTATGTGTTGCAACCGCTTCCCTAGAGATTGGGTGGGTATCTTACAGAACCCCCTGGGCGGCCTCTCCTCCAGCTGACTCTGTTCTTCTAGGACCACCAAGTTCGCCAATGCTTCCTGCCTCTCGACTAGAGCGAGTCTTGCCGCCACAATAGCCCCTCCAACGCAGTATTTCCTTTCCGCCATCTGACCCCGACCTCAAGGTTGCAGAGGTAGACCATTACTAACACATATGGTCTTCTATATTAGCATTTCCCCCAAATAGGCTGCCTCCCAACTCTTAGCGTATTCTTTCACCAACCCATAGATGACTTTGGGATGAGGCAGCTCGTTTCACACCATCCAATCTTCCCATGTGAACATGAGCCACATCTTCCTCATCACACATTGGTGGTCCTAATGGCGCACCCCCAAGTAGACCCATGGGGTCAACCTTATCATGCATTGGAACTGCCTCGTGAAGCGGTGTGGCATGTACGGATCGCAGAGAGGCTCATGATCGACCCACACCACCATAAATCCACCTCGAATATCCAGGAAGTATGACGAATGCACTTCCTTCCCCTGGACATCATCAGTGGACACACCTATTGGAAATGGGAATGGATGGAAATTGAACTCGTCTTCCTTCCAGACTTGGATCAGTAAAAAATGCGGGGTTAACATAGTTGTAAAGATCCCCATCACATTCAGATTGGAAAGTAGAAACCCTGATCCTAGAGGGGATATGGGGTTTGGATATTCATACACACCCCTAATATGCACTGTTATCCACCCATACAGAAGATGGAAGGGGCCACCTATCCTCTTTGGATTCTTCCCCTCACTAATGTGCCACAACACCTTATACATCTTGGAGAGCATCGGGATCATGAGGATGACCCATACCCCTTTCACCAACATGGATTCCATGATGAACGTGGTGAGTCTCACGCCCATGTTTATTTCCCTCATTGGTAGAATCCATCCATAGATAAGTTCTGAGATAAATGCAGCCAACCTAACCACCGGTAGCTGCTTAGTACTGACACTAAATCCCTAAATACTCCACTGGTTATCCTCCAGGAGTCACCAATATGAATGCTCCTCATTGCATTGAAACTCTTTCGGCCAGGTCTGAGGCCTCGCGGGAAATTTTTTATCTTCCGAGAAATTCAGGAACTTCTTGAACCACTACTTAAATTGGACTTCTCTCGACAACTTTGTGTCCTCCACTTGTACTAGGTCCATTAATTCCATTTATAGTGGAGATGTCAGTTCTGAGTCTTTCCATGTATTTATGGTAGCGATGAACTTGTCGTACATTTCCCCTAGTATTGAGACCCCCAAGATTTTCTACAAGTCCCAGAGGCTTATACCAACCGCCCCATGGTGGAGATAGAAGGTATGGGTCCTTAAATAAAACCTACTCAGAAGCCCTAGAATCAGATTCTTTGGTTGATAGATGTGAAATTTTGAAGCCCATGTCACCTCATAAAGGCCCACTCACCTCAACTCCACCCTGAACACCTCACATGAGGTGGCTACCTAGTAGGCCCATGCCCAGTCGTCAGTAAAGTTTCAACCCTGGTGAAAATATAACTCATCAGTCCACCCCATATCCGGGTTACCTAGGGCCACCTTCAAGATGGTGTGGTACAGTGGAGCGGATTTCTCTAGCTACAATGCCTTCCTGTCAACGTTATTCACATGGTTTTACAGAAAATTAGCATTTACGGCTGTGAAATCCTTCCAAGCATGGTTGTGACCTGCCCTGAACCACTGGCAATGGCACGACGTACTCCTTAACTAGTAAGTCAGCTCATCCTTGCTTTCTTTAGGAATTAAGATGTCATCCCTCAGACCAAATCCATACAAGTGAAACATTTTTCACAGGGGGAAGTTCTTTGGACCCTCTGACTACAGCTCCACCAGAGACTCAATGTATGGATGGCTCCATATATGTTATCTGATGCTTTAGTTATTAGCCATTTCTTCTCTCCAGAAAGCATCCACAAGGACTCACCTGGCAGCTTCCTGATGAGCCATTTAGTCTTTATGTTTTTTAAAATTTTCTCCATGATCATGGAGCTCGATCGCGAAGCCGAAATCGTGAAGTTCAACCACAGATATGGTTCGAAAAGTACTACTACAGACTTCACAGACGTAAGCTGAGGAGCACACACTCGGGAAGTCAAAGGACTCACTATGTTCCACAAAGAAGAAAGGCCTAATTAGCTAAGAGAAATCATAGAGCATGTGGATATTTGAGAATCGAGAGATCTGATATGAAAATAAAAATATGATAAAGGACAAAAGAGTGGTTATCACCCTATTTATAGGTGATGACCCCCTGTGCTTCGTAGTACATCCGATAGCGGTGAGCTCCATGGTTCTCTCAACCCACGTGTCACTTCTCCATAGTGTAATCCTTCCTTGCAAACATTCTATGCAATAGGACAAAATTGTTTTGGCAATTGACCCTTATACATAGACCCTCGTTTTCATCTTGGTTCCAAGTTTGAGGGGGGGAATTTTTGGGGGTCAAAATGTGGGCAGAGGAAAAGCATCACAAATTGAAAATCAACATCAAAGGGGCTACCTCGTGAAGACCATTCACAGATCCCTTCACCGTGGATGGTGCGAAGCCAGATCCTCGCACGGTGGTCACCAAGGAGCAATGAAGCAGGAGGCTCTGTGGTTATGATGCACTAGACCAAAAACCTCGCACCATGGAGGGAGCTAAATCTACCTCTGCGAGCCTGGGGTACTTGACCAAAGCCTCCACGGGCTCCATTAAGAGACCTCTACCCTGAGGAGGGGATAACAATTTGATTTTTGGTTATGAAAAACATGATGTAGTCCTCATCCAATCGTGGAGTGTCATGTGGAATTGCATAGAACCGTCTATGCTTTGCACCACCCCTCGCCTATAAATACTAGGCTCCACTAGATCCTAAAGGATAGATACCATAACCATTCACCTTCTCTAATCTCAATTTGGGAAGCACCTCCTTCTCTGTGAATCCTTGGAAAAAATGAGCTCTTATAGGTACTTGGGCATTGTGTATTATCCTTCCCTTAGCTCAAATTTTACCCCTCTTCAATCAGGGATGCCCTTCACGGAGCTCACAGACCACCTCGAAGGAAGGAGATCCTTAAGGGGACTCAAGTCTTCTCAAAGAACTCATGTTTCACGAAGTACCCTCCATGCACATGTAAACCCTATGCTAAGGTAGGGTCACTGTGCTTTGTGAAGCACATTACATCGCAGTGTTATGCTTCACATGGTACCCTTTCTTCTCAAAGCCCTACTTTGTGAAAGTGCTTCCACTTCATGAAGATCCCTCCATATGAACCTAGGCTCTATGCCTCGGCTAGTCCACAGTAGTTCATGAAGCATACCCCTTTGCAAATCCCATCCATTACATGGAGCATGAGAGCTTCCCAAGGCCTCTTTCTGTGAACCTTGTTACTCCACAAACCCTTTTCCTATACAACCCTCCATGTTCGTTTGAATTGATTTCAAGGTCTCGTGTGTGGTTCTTCATGTTGTTTTGTTTATCCTCATTATTTTTTACATAGGCACACTAATGACTATTTCTTTTTCATATAGCTACACTAATGTGGGACCCTCAATGGATCACTCCACAACACCCCCTCGCCATGACATTGCTAGTTCCTTCCCTTCACCAAGGGTTAAAGCGTTTTAGTTATGTATGTCCTAGGGATGAGGAGTGAACCCACGTCATCCGAGTTGCAGGACATTAAACTAACAAGCAGCATCATCCTCATCACATGACGTTAAACTTTAGCCTTGCCATGTCCAACTCACGCAGGGTGCCCCATCTCGGACATTCACCACGCCCTCCCATCTCCACAAGAGTGAGATATTTGTCACATGGAATGAGATCCTTTCTACTGGAGTGGCTTCAGTCCGCAGGGAAGGGAAACCCTCTTGGTTTAAGTCCCTAGCCTTTCTTATAGAAGGCAACACCCCTGCTCTTCCTCTCTTCATTTGTGCTAAAGACCAAAGGAGATATGGGCACAAGGACCTTCATTCTCATTTCCCTCTCCCTATGAGCTTCATCACAATCGGGCCTCCATATTAGAGAATGTCCCAATCTCCATCTCCCTAGGTTTCTAACCACGCGTACACCCCTATTTCATCTTTGGGCTGCTAACCATACGTAATCCCAAGTTTCCTCATTGGGCTGCTAACCATGTGTAAGCCCCATTCCACTTCCCACAGACGCACCTTTCTCAATGTGATTGTCATGGATTTTCTACCACTAGCTTCCACATTGAGCATCACTCACGTGGGCTTAGGGTGAACATCAACCATGATATCTTCTCGGGGCCACCTTAGCATGTAAGGCCCAAACTATCCCGAACTACGTGGACTTTGATCCTTGCCAAGGAAAGGTACGTTGGAATCCTCCCTGAGGTTTAATCCCAACACTTACTTGTCCCAAACCTTTCATGTCAGTTCACTCTCATCTCTCATGATATTAAATTGTTCCCCCAATCCCTAACTACATGGAATTTTATCTTTGTAAAGGCAAGGTACGTAGGAAGCATCCATGAGGTTCAAGTCCAACACCCATCGTTCCGGACCACTTCACGTCGGTCCACCCTCCCACAACATGACGTTAAACTATATGCCCCTTTTTGTCCCACAAGACGTTAAAATGTACCCATTTAATCTACATGGGAATTTATTCGTGTCTCCCAATCAAGGTACATAGGAAGCCTCCTTGAGGTCCAACCTCAATCGATAGTAAGCTGTTATTTTCTCCAACTGACGATAATCCAATGTGTTCCCAAATCAATGGTAAGTCATTATGTTTCCAAATCAACGGTAAGATATTGTGTCCCCCAGTTTATGGTAAGCCGTTGTGTTCCCCTATCAGTGGTAATATATTTTACTCCATCCAATGATCAGACTTTTTCAGCCCCACATGACGGTAAGCTGTTGTGAGATAAACTACGTGGGTTTGATCCATGTGTCCTAGACATGGAATGTAGGAATCCTCCCTGAGGTTCAACCCCAAACACTGGTAAACTTTAGTGTCCCCCATATTGGGAACCACATCTCTAGTCCACCCCTCGAGCATTAGACCAACGCCGAGCTGCTAACCACATGTAAACCCCAGTATATCATCAGGTCCCTATCCTCTATGCACACCCCGATTTTATAACCCCTTCTTGATCTACGTGAACTATGATTCCCTAGAATGGGGATATGTAGGAAGCCTCTATAAGGTTCAAGCCCATGGATGACATCACAATCATGATTGTTCCATCTCATTCTCTATCCTCTTCACTCAACCATCGATATCTATCCTGATTCTTACCCAAGCCACCACATCCTGGTGAGATCATCTCACCAACTTTCTCACTGTTCCTAATAGTAATTGTGTAACTAACTACATGTTATCCCCAACATCAGTGATCCCTCCAGGGGTTACACCCATCTAATCCACATCTGTCAGTGTTTTGATTATCCCAATCCATCTCTTCCAGATGTTAAACTTGCGGCATGCCCTGTGTTAAAACTACTGGAAAAAAGAGCTATACCCACGGTTTACCCAAAACCATGGGTAACGATATTATATAGGATGATATACCCACATTTTTACCTAAACTGTCGGTATAGGCACCTCTATACCCACGATTCCTGGTAAATCGTGGGTATAGGTAAAGTATGGAAACCTATACCCACAGTTTTCTAAAACCGTTGGTATAGGATCCACTATACCCACGGTTTTGGTAAAACCATGGGTATAGAGTAGTTTTTCGACACCTATACTCACAGTTTAATAGAAATCGTGGGTATAGGGTTGATTTATGAAGACCTATACCCATAGTTTAGTAAACTGTGGGTATAGTTTTCCCGCCTTATGGTGCGGATTTTATTTTCACGGGGCAAAAAAAAATTCACGGGAACACCTATTCCCACAGTTTTCTATTTATAGCCACAGTTTATATAAATATATAAAACTAAATATATATTTATATACCAATAATATATATAGGTTAGTGGTTAGGCATTGGAAGAATAAAAGATAGGTCCATGGATCGAATCCCACAGATGCTTTTTTAATCAAAATTATACCCACAGTTTTAAAACTGTGGGTATAGGTGAATGGCACGGTGTCATGGTAACTAACACGGTTGATAGGACCTATACCCATAGTTTCCAAAAGTGTGGGTAAAGATCTGGGGCTATCCTGATGCCTCGGGAGCCCCCAGTTCCCCGAAACCATGGGTATATCCAATACCCAGGTTTTTAGGGGCTATACCCACGGTTTCAAACCGTGGGTATAGGTCAAATTTACAGTAGTGTAAACATGGGAAGCTGAGAAAAAATTCTGAGACATACCCAGGAAAAAACATTCCATGCATTCGACATGGGATGCCTTGGGCTTTTGTACCCTCTATAAGCCCTATCATAAGGGGAAGAATCCCAGAGCATCCATGTTTCAGCATCTATACCCGCCAACGATGTCCAACATGACTACTCCCTTGACCGAAGATTTCTTCCCTAACTAGACCGCTCGGAATGTCATGATAGAAGTAGCATAATTAACCAGCATCTATGAAGACGTGGCATTGGGAAGAGTTTCACGAACAACATCTCAAGTATATAATGGATGCCCAGACTAGGCAATGAGTTATGAAGAGTAATCCATATATGGAGGAACCGACATCCCTTCATCTTGTTTCAATCAAGGAGGAAACGTCCTTGAATAAGCGACAGATGATGTCTGCCATTGGAAAGAATGAATGCGGGGTAACAGCTGCGTGTCCTCCAAAATAGAGAGATGCGTCCCCCAGTGAAAGCGTCATAAACAATGAATTATTAACTATCATTTCCATCACTTCCAAAAACTACTGTAGTTAAAAAATATATTAAAAGTACCCAAATTTCATCAATAAACTTCATTTTGACTAATTTTAGTTACCCTTGTATCATAAAAAAGTCATTCACAAGATCTTCCTTATGTATAATTTTTTATATCTTCACACTATAAAACATTCAAATCATGAACACTTTATTATGTGTCATCTACTTCTCATAAATTTATTTTAGGTCCATTTTCAACTCTACCATGATCTTCACTTACATGATAGTAATGGAAAGGTTTAATACTATTGAAATCATGAATAAGTCAAGTACCATCAACAATACATTGTTAAGAAGGACTCACTAAACAATAGTGTAAAAAAATATTGGAAGAAAAAATCCTTCACTCAATGAACGATATTATTTTTACATCTTACACACTCATTAAAAAACATACAAATTACACAAATAAATTAAGTAAAGGAAATGTGAGCTTATATGTTTCAAATGGATGTAAAATATCCACATGAGAGGAAGTAATAAATTTCCCATTATAATTAATATATATGTGGATTACAACCAAACATTCCATGTAATATTGTCATATTACTAATTAAAAATAGTTTATTAATCAGATTACTACTTTTGTATTGGTAGTCCCACATAATTATAGCAAAGCCTATCCACCCATCTAGTAACATCAAACTTTATTATTTGAAAATGTGAAAGTGTTTTACCATAGTGAATACATATATTCTGTAGTTATTAGAACAAGAATTCTAATATTTTATTAATAATAAAAATTTTCCCATCCATTTTCTTTAAAACCTAAAGGACTAACTATATAACTTTAATGGACAATCATTTAATGAATAGAACAAACCATTCCATATGAAAATAGAACAATATAATTTTTCAATTCACCCATTAATCATTGGATATCTTGTTATTAATTCCAAAATCATAATATCGATGTATCATCTAATATTTTTCCTTTGGGTACATTAAATTGGTAGTTAGAATATGATTTAATCCCATAATGAACTTTTCCATGGGAAAATGTACAACATGGAATATGATCAAGCATATTGAAATAATTATGTAATAGGAATACATCATGGTTGACTCACTATATTAATGAATTCTAGTAATAATCTATAAAATTCTAAAACGATGGAAATAAATAATAATTTATGGTTCAAAATTATTATCCAAACATGGAACTAATTAATGAAAAGACAAAAACATGTTCAAACCATGACTAATATATGTCGGATATTATGTATATATTTTATTATAACAAATGAATATTAATAATATCCCTAATAAGGTATAATATTTGATATAAACACTAATTTAAATATATTAATAAAAATTTAAGATTTATTGATCTGTAATACCTTTTTACATTTTGAAATATGGTTTTAAAAATTTACTAAAGGAATGTGTTTTAAAAAAATTATGAGTTTTTTAATTGACCCATATTTATCGAAAGGAATTTCTTAGTCATGAATTGTTTATCACATAAATTATAATGAATTAAATTTTTTATAAAATTTATATTGTAATATAAATATTGTATAATTTATTTTAATCAAGAGGTTTCTTTCTTTAAAAAAACAATAATTTGAAGCCATAACAAAAAAATCAACAATTTATCCTTTAAGTGTAACAACTTGAAATATCAACATGTATTTAAATCAAGTAAATATTATGTTAATAACATACTCTATAAGAAATACCAAACTAAAATGAATAGGTAATATGGTGAAATAATGGTTTACTATTATAATATAATCACTAAAATTGCGAGTATAGAATGAAGTAATTATATTTTGAAATCTATGAACAAAAAATGAATGAAAAGAAATCTAGTAGTGGAAGTATCAATTTTTATGCCCATTTATCCAATATTACATAGTTTATAGCTCCCGTAGGATTTTATCTAGACAAATCCCATGATAAACATGATTAATTATGGTATGAGAAAAATCATATACAAGAGAAATTCAATATCCTAGAGATTTCCATGAGATCTATGGTTGTGGAATACCCATGCTTAGATGGATCTAAGGAGTACATTATGATTTGATAATATGTGGAGATCTTGAAGGTAAATGTAACAGAAAATATGGATGATATAAAAAAATAGTTAATAATGTTATAAGTTATTTTTCACAAGTATTTAAAAAAAATCATTTGTACTTTTAATAAAAAAAAGTTTATTGTTTAATATAAATAGTTTTTTTTATATTTCGTATTATAAATATTAATTAAAAATCAATAGAAATTAAATTCTATGAAATAAGACTCGTTTTAAAATTAATCATGTCAATATAACATTAAGGTGAATTTTTTTGATTTTTTTAAACTAATAAACTTTAAGATGAATAGTGAACATAATTATTAGAAAATAGTCCCTTTTATGACATCATATTAACAGCAAAATAACTTATATGTTTATCAAAAAATATTAAAATTACTTATATATTAATTAATATAAATAAATTGAAAATACTATGTTGAATTTATAATATCTGTATTTAAAGTTTAGGAAACATGGTTACTATTTTACTCTAAACATAGATTTATTTTCTTATAATAATAATTAGTTTTCATCAATTTTATAAGTTAAATCCAAAAAACGGAATTCATATTTTAGTTTAACATGATCATATTTTTTAATAACTTCAATTTAATTTTTTTCATAAGAGTATGATTTTTATTATTAAAGTTAATGACTATGATAATGTTAGAACTATTATTTTTTAAGAATTGATTTATTAATATTATAAAATTATTATATGATGAATTAATTTATTTTATTTTAAATAATCTCTCTAAAATGATATATAAACACATATATATCTATATAAAAACACATTTAATTTGAACTCAATGTTTAATAATATTATATACACATCATGGTTAAAACATATTTTTTCAAGATAAAACAATTTTTTATATATAAAATTTTTTCTATGAAATGACAATTTTCACATATTTATAAAATCAATATGATTAAACAGATATTAATTTTAGTTTAAATAAACTAAAATTTTATAATATGGTATATTTCACTAGTAAAAATATGGGATTTAACGTCGAATTATTTACGACATTTTATATAAACTGATGCTGATAGTTGTGCGAGAAATTTTTTAGTGTCTATTTTACTAAAAACCAATGAAAAAAAACCAGAATGTACAGATTTTGGCGTCAGTTTTTACATGAACGGACGCCAAAAATGAAAAACAAGTTTTTCCGTGTTGATTTTAAGGAAACGAGAGGTTGTAGGTGTTATTTTCGGTGTCAGTTTTCCATAAAAATGACGCTGAAAATAAGAACCCCAAAGACTATCGGCATAATTTTTTTACCAAAACTGATGCTGAAATTAATTTTTTTTTCATGTCGGTTTTTTCCAAAATCGAAGTGATTTTTTTTTTTAAAAATTTCAACTTCGGTTTTTTAAAAAACAGACACTAAAATTCATTTAAAAATTGTTGGGATCGGGAAACCCTTATCTTCATTGTTCTTTTAAATTGAAACCCATGGTTGCTCCTCTCGAATTGTGACAACTTTGATGCCTTATTTGTGATTTCCAACTGCCATTGTTGACAATTTTCGTCAATTTTCATGATCCGTGGTCTGCATTCTTCATTATATGGTCTTCTTTGATCTTTTATAGATTATTTGTTCTCGTTAATGCTATTTTGAGTGACATAAAACCATGTTTTTATTTTTGTTTATTTTTATCTATATTTTTCCCTATTATAATCAATTTTGTTCTAGATCTTGCAGTGCTTAATTTTCCAAAGTTTTATACAGTTCAATGTTCGGATTGGAGATCCATTTTCGAATGTTCGGATTGGAGATCCATTTTCGAGTTAAACTCTGAATTTTGTATGATTTTTTATGTTGAAGATAAATTATTGATCATTTAATATTAATTTTAATTTTCTTCAAATCTTAGTTTATTTTTTATTTAAAATGTGTTGGAACATAGTTAATAGTATCCCTAAGAGTGATTAGTCAATGTTCTTATATGAATTGGAGTTTTCTGATTTTAGGTTATGAATTTTTATATGAAATTATATATAAATGAATTAGTCAATGAGGAAAAATAAAAGTGATTGATGGCGGAGCAGGGGGAGGAAGCAAAGAACCCTACACCTGGTGTGCAGCAAATTAGTGAGAAGGCTGAATCAGGCTTGAAGAAAGGACTACCGATTCATCTAGATGAATATCTGATCCCTAGAGACCTCTTCTCCCGTGCGGCCAAGAAATCAGATGTGTCAACGCATCCTCATATCGATTCCCTAAAGAAGAACTTTGCGGACATCGTGAAGGCCGTAGTTGGTCCTTCTTTCACTGATTTTGATTCACCTCCTCCTTGCAGAGTTATCAAGAAAGGGAAGGTTGAAGAAGTCTTGAAAAATCAAGATGCAGTGGAGGAAAGGATCAATTTATGAAAAATTTCAATTATCATGTGGGTTCTGACACCGAAGGGTGAGAAATTTTGGAAGTTCAGTGATTTAACAAAAAGAATTTCAGAGTTTTGGGGATTTGGGTATTTGACGAGTGGAGGATGACTTCGATGGGAAGAGGATTTTATCATGTTGTCTTTCCTTTGGATGAATGTAAGCGGAGGCATGGAGCATGGGTTCAATCTCTCTGAAACCTAGTCTTCTATGTATACAATAATGGGACATAAATTTTGATCCCACTAATGTCTGGATCACACAAGCACAAATTTGGGTATGTATCTATAATCTTAATTGGTTATACTGGCATCCAAGGATCCTATGGGATATTTCTTCTTCTATGGGGAACCCAATTAGATTGGATAAACAAACTGATAACATGCAGTTTGGACATTATGAAAGAGTTTTGGTGGAGGTTGACATGTCTACAACCTTGGTTGAGGAAGTTGTTTTAACAACAAGAGATGATAGCATGAGGCTACATATTTATTATGAGAGGAATCCCAAGTTCTGTTTTGGTTGCAGGTACTTTGGACATCCTGATTATTGCAACAGGGATAAACAATGTAGTTTTTGTAAGGTCAAAGGACATGAAATTGCTACATGTAGAAGGAGGAGAGGTAAAGATATCGCACCTGTAACCTTGAAGGGGAATTCTATTGCTTGTCAGCCAGGGAAGAGTTCTGATGTGTATGCTTCTTCTTTGAAGGAGTGTGGATAGCATGATGATTTTAGGGGTTCTAGAGAAATTTTGGGCACCACTAAAGAGTCCAAGTAATTCCCCAACCAGCCCCAGCCTGTCATTATAGGATCAAATCTGATCCAAAGTTTCCCTCCGCCTACTACTTCCAGTCCTAGACAGCCTGGGAGTCCGGATGTTGTGCTGATGGTGGGTGACTTCGGCCTCATCTTTGTGTATGGGGAGGATTGTGCACTATCCCTCTCTCTTGAGGATCCTACTGTCAAACCCTTTCTTGAAGGAAATGGAGCCACTCTCCAACCTACAATGATCAGTCTGGTAGGATTAACTTGGATCCAGACATCTTCTAAATAAGTAACCAAATCTGATTTTTTGTAGACCAGAACCTCTTTCCCTATTGTTGTTCAACGACATGATGGATGCATTGAGGACTACTTTGTGCAGGTTCCTCATGTCAAGGCTGCCCGGAAGGTCTCTCCAGCAAAAGACACTTCTGAGAACATGCAGGTCAGCAATAAGATTACCCCCTTAGTGGGAGGTTTTAGTCAGATGAACCTGATGATGCCCACGCCTCTACTGCAAGTCAGGAGGAGGGTTAGATTTGTCCGGAACTAGTTTAACCAATCAAGTTGGCTGCTTCATCCAGGAATGAGGGCACAAAAAGCTCAGGGAAAGAGAAGGGAAAGGGCAAGAAGGTCTAGGGTCACAGTGATGTGGTGAAGGGTGGGGGCCATGGACAGGGAGAAAACATCCCCCCAATGAAGGTTTTCTATTGGAATTGTCAAGGGCTTGGGAACCCCCCAATGGCCAGAGCCCTCAGAAATTTCCTTTTGGCCCACAAAATGATGCTTATTAGCATTGCAGAGCCTAAGATGCATTTTAGTAAGTGAAAATGCTTTAAATGGTCCTCTCTTGGATACAGTTTTGTTTCTCACAACCTTCATGACACAACCATGGACCATCTATGGGTGTTCAAGCATAACAACATATACATCTCTCCTTTTAGTGCCATGAAACAGTGCATCTCAGTCTCCCTTGATGTCCAAGGATTCATTCCCTTGGTTACTTTTGTCTATGTGGTGACCTCATACATCAAATTAAGGGAATTATAGAATGATCTTGCGGATATCTCTGGGTCAATATGCCATAAATGGATGCTCTTGGGGTACTTTAATACTGTTTTATGGCCCGAGGAGAAAACTGGATTGAGATTCAACCGCGTTGCCTCTGCGGATTTCTCCACTTGTATTGACCAATGTAATCTTGTGGAAGTGCCAATTGTAGGTGTAGCCTTCATATGGAGTAGATACACTTTGAATGGGAGACATGCTAGCAAGTTGGATCACTGCTTTGTTTACAAAGATGATTTGAATGACTCCATAGGCATATCAGATCACACCCTACCCAAGCACCACTCTGACCATAAATTGATAATTATGGACATTACCAACCCTATTTCATGGTCAACTCCCTTACCATTCGACTTTAATAATGGATGGATCACCACTCTAGGGTGCAGGGAGATTATTATGAAGGCTTGGAAAATGGTCATTTATGGAATCCCATCAAATATATTTGCAGGGAAGCTGTGGAATATCAAAAAAAATTCTAAAAGACTAGAGCTGGAGATCCTTTTTAACCAGGATCGTGAGATTAAGATTGCAGAAGAAAGACTTGAAAGCGTCCAAATTTGTAACGAGCACAATGATAACCCTTCTAGGGATGAAATCTGGGCACTTTCCAGGCATGATGACCTACTAAATGTCAAAAAGAGTCTTAACCAAAATAAATTAAATGTTCGGTGGTTGAAAGAAGGTGATAGAAACTCGAGGTTTTTTCATAGACTACATAAGGAAAGGAAAGTTCAGGCAGGGCTGAAAACCATTAGTGTTAATGGATTTATCCACACCTCGGAAAGTGAAATTTGTATTGCAGTGGTGCAGTACTTTAAGACGCTATATTTTAAAGATGGGATTGATAGAACTTATAAAATGGTTGACAAAATTGTCCCTTGAATTGATGAGCCTCAAAATTGCCTCCTCACAATGGTCCCCTTGAATGAGGAGATTAGGGATGCTTTGTTCTCACTTAATATGGAATGTTCTATGGGACCAGATGGGTTCTCCAATAATATTTTTATGTTTTACTGGGATCTTCTTCAGGATGACATGGTGCTGCAATTACTGAGTTTTTTAGACATGCCTCTCTCCCTCAGGGATGTAACTCAAATTTTATTTCACTCTTACCTAAGAAAGATAATGCAGTTGATATCAGGGAATTCAGGCCTATTGCTATTAGAAACACTATTCCCAAAGTTATCATCATGAGTTTGGTGAACAGATTGGGTCGGATTATTAAAACTCATAGTACACCTAAACAGTATGGTGTTGTTTCAGGTCGAAGAATCCAAAATTGTTTAGTGACTGCTTATGAAGGTATCAATGCTTTGAAGTGGACCTCATAGAAAGTGAGCTTTTCCCCCAAGATTGATATATCTAAAGCTTTTGACACTGTCAAATGGAGTTTTCTATTTGAATTCCTCAAGAGGTATGGCTTTTCCAATGACTTTGTTAAGTTTATTTCAACCATTCTCAACTCTGCGCAGCTGTCTATTCTGGTTAATGGTTCTCCAAGGGGCTAATTCCCATGCACTAGGGGTTTTCATAACGGGGACCCCCTCTCAGGCCTCCTATTTTCTTTTTCTAAGGATTAAATGAGAAGATACTTCATTGAGCTCACTCATCTTGGGATCTATAAACAAGTGCAAGCTAGTTGGAATAATCTTATTCCCTCTCACTGGTTATATGCTGATGATATTCTCTTATTTGGTCAGCCCTCCAAGACAAATATTGGTGCCATTAGAGCTTTCTTTAATCATTGTGATGAAGATGCTGGATAGGTCATCAGTTGGGGTAAGTCCTTTATCATTTTTTGAAATGGTCTCACTATTGGGAAGCAAAACAGAATTGCTAGAACCCTTGGAGTGCATAAGTGCTCTCTCCCCTTTAGTTACCTTGGGGTTCCCTTATTCGGGGGAAAAGTCAAATTCCACTACCTAGAGAATATTTATTCTGGAGTCATCAATCAGCTTGAAAGCTGGAAGGGCTAGACCATGTCACAGGCTGGGAGGATTTTCCTCATCAACTTGGTCATTACTTCTGTGCTTGTGTATTCATTTTCCCTCTATCAATGGCCCAAAAGTATGTTGAATGGTGTTCAATGTATGGCCATAAAATTCTTATGGATAGGCTCAGTGCATGAGAGGAAACTCATAATGGTTTCTTGGAGGGATTTTGTCAAGCCTTTTGAGATGGGAGGCCTGGGGTTCAAGGACATCAAGACATTAAATGATAGATTGATTAATAATTTCACTAGGAACCTACTGTTTTCAAACGAGGCTTCAGATGATTTTTTGTCCTGCAGGTTCAAACAATGGTGGTTTAGTGGATATTTGTACTATCTTATCTCCTCTTTTTGGCCCTCTCTTCAACACTCCTTTCACGACATTATGCAGAACTTGAATTGGCTGGTTAGTAGAGACTCCATGCTTAATTGCTGGCAAACCTCTCGGCTAGACAACCCAAATGATATCACTGCAATCCCCTCCACTATGGCTTGGATGACTGTGGATGACGCCATGAACCAAACTCTTACTATTTCTGATGTTCTTTCCATTCAATTTGTGCTCGAAATTCCGAATTATTTTGGCATGGTGGAGGATACCTTGATCTGGAAGCCTAATTCATATGGTCGTTTCAATGCCAAAGAGTATTATGCTATGAACTTGTTGGGATCTCAAAGACCACCCAGGTGGCTGCTTCAATTTTAGGCCCCTTTTGTTCAACCATCTTGAATGGTTATTCTCTGGAGGCTATGGAGGATCCAACTCCATAGACGTGATCAGCTGCAAAAGGCTGAGCACCATCTTGCCTCTACCTGCCCCTTGTGTATGCGGGCTGAAGAAACTGTCCAGCACCTCTTCATAGACTGTTTTTATGATCATGAGATATGTAAATACATTGGTTCATTGTTTTTTTGATGTCTATCATTGTAGGAAACTTGAGAAGCTTATGTTGTGTCTCAGTGAAGATGGGAAGAGTGTACAGGTCCACAATCTGGTTATTGGGGCTGCTACATTGGTCTTCCATGTTATCTGTTCTGCACGTAACCAGGTGATCTTTGAGAGTCAACCTGCTTGTTTTCATTCTAATTCCCTTACCATACATAGAGATATTCATTCTGCTACTGTTGTGCAACGTGGCATGATGCAGAATTCTTTTGAAGACCTACAGACTATGCGGTTGCTTGGTGTTTCAGGAAAGCCACTCTTGAATTCAAGTTTGTCAGAGAGATTCCACCAATCCCCCCTATCATTAATGTTAACATTGATGGTGTTGCTTCTGGATTTCCTGGAGCTTCAAGATATGGAGGTGTATTCCGTACTTACCACAGTTTTATCAAAGGTTGCTTCCACCACTTTATTGGCCAAGGTACTGCGTTTGAAGCCGAACTTTGGGTTGTGATCTATGTAATCAAATATGTTGCCTATTACAACTGGTCACCTCTTTGGATTGAATCAGACTAACAACATGCTATGAAGGCTTTTGGAACATGCACTAGAGATGTGCCTTGGTGACTCCTTCTCATTGGATCACCTTCCTCAATCAGTCCAGTCGCCTTCATATCTCCATATCACATGTTTACAGGGAGGAAAATCAGATTGTTGATGCCCTCTCGAAGGGGGCCATTGCGGAACTGAGCACCATGTGGTTGTTCGGGATCCATGCGTATGTGGTATCATGGTCGATGATGATATGAGGGGCATGAATTATTCCTATTCTTGTACTACCCCCTGTAAGGCCAAATTTCTTGTACATTACATTTTGATTCATAAATTTAGTGTCGGCTTGCTCAGACCCTGGATCTTCATGGTATTAGTCAATCTTCTTGAATAAATTATATCAAAAACCAAATGAATTATTTTTATCTGACATTATTTTTATTTGACATTATGTATAAATTTATTGGTCAATGTTCTAGACCAATTGTATTAGTCATTGTGTTGAATTTGTTTTATCTAACATTATTTTTATCTTGACCAATTGACTAAAAATGTTATGACATTATTTTTATTTAACATATTAGTCCTCATAGGATTGAAAAAATCCAATTGAGAGGGGTGGGGTGGGGGGATTGAATCTGGACTACCTAAATTATACCAAAAACCAAATAATCTATGTGTATACTCATTAAAACATGCAATGTATCCACAACAACTTATTATTTCTCAAATGATTCTATTGTTCTCTAACCCAAATGTGTTGTAAGATATATCAATTTAGTTATGTATTTAATTTCATCTATCATAATTTTGGGAGTATTAGGATTGATTTCACTTATAATAGGATCATTTACTCTTATTATTATTTCATATTACTAAAAATAAATAATTTTCTCCCTTTAAATTAATGTAATATTCAATATTTTTGATACATACAACATCGAAATAATGCAACAACTATGTAAAATGAACCAATGAATTTTAGAATATTGATATTATAATTTAGTTATAATATCAATATAACACATGTATATAATATGAAAATAAGACTCTTACTATTTGTAAATGTGTTTCATATATGATGTTTTCTTTGTAATTATCAATAGTTTTTATTAAATGTGTTTTTGTTTACAATTTATATATATATATATATATATATTTATTTAAATGTTTATATGTTTTAATATATTCACCAATTATTTTTTTATATTAGATATGGAATGGAACATAATTGGATACATTTACAAAGAACCACTAGTGAATATGAAAAAGGAGTTGATGAATTCTTGTAATTTGCTAAACGAAATATTCAAAAAAATTGATTTGATTTTCTATCCATGTGTGAAGTTTTTAAATATAAGAATGTTAAGCTCTAGAGAAATCAAGGACTATCTCATTTGTTATGGCTTTAGCATTAATTATACATGTTGGATTTTCCATGGTGAAAGAACAGAAAATTCAACATCCAATGTTGATGAAAATATTCATAACGAGGTAGAGGACTACATTGATGAATTAATTACAGATTTAGGTGTTGAAACCATAAAAAAATAGCAACTTTTGAAAGATTGTATGGAGATTATGAGAAACCATTATCACCAGGTTGCATTAAATATACAATGCTATCAGTAGTTTTGAGATTAGTTAACTTAAATGCAAAAAATGGGTGTAGTGATAAAAGTTTCTCCCACTTACTTGAGCTTTTAAAATAGCTACTTCCAGAAGGTAATGGTCTTCCAGATTCCAATTAGCAGGTGAAGAAAATATTATGCCCAATGGGATTGGGGTATAAAAAGATACATGTTTGACCCAATGATTGTGTACTGTATAGGAAAGAAAATTTATATTTATCAAGTTTTCTTACATGTGGGACATCACTCTATAAGATAGATGGGAATTTCAACTCAGATTCATTCCCAGGTGATGTCATCTAACGTCATGATATATCAATTTTATACTTTCTAATGATATCATCCAATATTTTTTGCATACAATTCTGATATTTAAATTGTGATTCATTTTTAAGTACCAAAATCAAAACTCCTGCTAAAGCAATTTGGTACCTTCCAATAATTCCTCGTTTGAAGCATCTATTAGAAAATTTAATTGATGCAAAAAAAGTTAAGATGACATTTGGATGAGCGCATCTTTGATGGTAACTTACGTCACCCTGCCAATTCACCACAGTCGAAGAGTTTTGATAAAAAATTTCATTATTTTGGAAGTGAAGATAGAAATCTCAGAATGGGATTGTGTACAGATGGAATGAATCCATATCGGAGCCTCAGTAGCCAACATAGTTTATGACATGTTTTGCTGGTAGTTTACAACTTTTCCCCACATCTATATATGAAGAAAAAATATGTTATAATGAGCTTTATGATTTCTGAACCAAAACAACTGGGAAATGATATTGATGTGTATCTTTTACCATTGATTGATGATTTAAAACTGCAATGGGAGGCATATGTTAATGTTTTCGATGCATACAAGAAAGAGTATTTTATTTTTCATGCTATCATAATGTTCAATATAAATGAAATTCCTGCATACAGAAACTTATCTAGGTATAGTGTTTAGGGACATAAAGCATGTCCAATTTGTGAATAAATGACTTCATATTATCAATTCAAAAATGGATGAAATAAAGTGCACATGGGACATCAATGATTTTTGTGAATTGATCAACCTTATCGTAGTTTGAAAAAAGAATTTAACGGATTACAAGACTACAACCTTCCCCCTCGACCATTTTCAGCTGAAGAATATTATGACAGGGTGAAAGATATTGACTTGACATTTGAAGGGAAAAGAAGTTCTGGTCTTCAAAGAAATATTTGGAAGAAGTAGTCTATTTTATTTTTGAACTACCTTATTGTAAATTTTTTGAGATAAAACATAACATCAATGTTATGCTGGTTGAGAAAAACATATGTGAAAATATTATTGGAACATTGCTAGATATAAAATGAAATACAAAATTGTATACTAGATTGGACATGATATTAATGAGAATACGTTTGGAGCTATCTCCCATTGTGAAAGGATACACGAAAATATTTATCTCCAGCTTGTCACACATTAATAAAGATTGAAAAGATGAATTTCTGTTAGTGTCTTCATGGTATTAAAGTACCCAGTGGGTTTTCTTTGAATGTGAATAATTTGGTGTCATTGAAGGATTGTAAATTAATAGGTATGAAATCTCATGATTTCCAAGTGTAGATGCAACAACTTCTACCAGTAGCAGTGCCTGGTCTCGTTTGATTTATATTCTAAGCCTGAGGGATGATCAGGGAAATGGGCTCGTAAGGGGCTCTGAGTGGCGAGGGTTCCCTCGGTCGCTGCCTTCCTTCCTCCGTGAAGGGAAGGCTTCATTTTCCCTATTTGTCTCTCATCTGCGACTAGGTTTATGGCTTTGGCTCCCTCTCTAGGTTCCTAGTTTCGGCGTCGCTGTCAGATCTGGATCCACAAATGGAAGACCGGGTTGCGACGAGGTCTCTAGAAGTTCCGGCATGAGCCAAGGGTGGGTTTGTGGGTTTGATCTGGTCCTGGTGTTGTGGAGTTGGTCCTGGGTCGAGTTTTCTCGGCTATTTGGGGGTTGCGGCTTCGATCTACAGTTGATGTGAGTGCCTTGGGGGTTTTCGGGGTCTTCTCCAGTGGGGCTGAAGGTGGCGACGAGCTTTGAATATTGATTTGATTTTTCTTGTGGATTTGAGCTTGTTTTGGCGGAGTTGCGTGTGGAGGGATGTTCAGGTGATGTTTCATCACTTTTAGTTTTTTATCTGTTTGATTTCCCTTTTTCCTGTGATGTTGTTGGTGTGGTTCTGTTTTGATGTTGCTTGTCATGTCGGCGTATCTGGCGACGGACTGGGTTTTCTTTGGGAGGAGTCATTTCTCCCCGATGATCTACGGTTTTCTTCTTGTTGTGCGGTGGTGATGATGATTTGTTGTGGTTTTGGAACTGCGGTGATTGTTTTGTTTTCGTCCATTGTTCTGGTGGAATTGTTGTGGTGTTTATGAGCAGTGGTATTCTGTGGAGGAGGTTCCGGCGACGACACTTCAGATGGTCTCACCGGTGATCGGCGTGATGATTGCGTGATATGATACAGAGTGATGACGTTCGACCTGCAGTAACAGTGAAGGCAAAGTAGGATGATGGGTTCAAGTCTCGAGGTGTGGCACGCGTCTTTTGATGGAAATTTTTTGGTTTGAATTTGAAATTTGAATTATGGTTTTTGGGGTCTGTTTGTACGGGTACCGGGAACCCCAAAACCGGCTATTGAAAAATGAAAAAAAATGTTTCGGCAGTGCGTGGTATATTTCCAACAGCTATCAGAAAGACTATAATCAGGTTAGGTAATTTTTTCAAATCCATTTTTAGCAAAATTGTTGATTCAAATTTCATAGATGTGTTGTATAATGAAACAACTCTTATTATTTTTCATCTAGAAATGTATTTCCCACCCATGTTTTTTGATATAATGGTTCATCTTCTAATTCATTTTATGCGTGAGATAAGAATATGTGAGCCTATTTATTTAATATGGATGTATCATTTTGATAGATATATGAAAATTTTGAAGGGATATGTTAAAAATACTTATCGAACAGAGGCCTCTATTGTTCAAAAACATATATCAAAAGAGGTGATTGAGTTCTGTACTGATTATTTGTATGAGCTGGAGTATATTGGTCTCCCAGTATCTCGACATATGACAGTTGATAGTGAAGGTAGAGGGGTTTGAGGCTTAAATTTAATGTTCATTCCATGTGATGAAGTGATGCAGGCACATTTAAACATTTTGAACAACACAGATGAGGTTCAATCATATATATCTTCACATATTGTTGAATTAAAGTTACGATATCAGAAAAGAAATGAAAATTATTTGTTGATTGAGCATAAGAAGACATTTGTTTCGTGGTTTAAAGAGAAATTCACCTCAGATATATCAGCATCAGAAACATTGATGTGGTTAATAGGGGGACCATCTCTTAATGTGATCACATGGTCTGGTTTTGATATCAATGGCTACATATTTTACACAAAAAACCTAGATGATAAGAGTATCGTTCAAAATAGTGGTGTGATGGTTTTGCTGAAGTAGTTCATTTTTTGAGTGCCAAAGATAAAAACCAAATTTCTAAATCAATGCCATATTTTGGAGTTCAATAAAACATATGGTAAATTGATTATATTAAATTTTGAGTCACCATTGTTAAGTGTAATTGGGTTGATAGTAATAGTGGTGTGAATTATTATGAATATGGGTTTAAACTAGTTGATTTGAAAAGATTTAACTACAATGAGGAACCATTTATCATGGTGACACATGAAAATCTAGTATTTTATGTCATTGATCCATCAAATTATCAGTGGTCATTTTTTTTCAAGGAAAAAGATACCATTTGGGTGATGAGGATAATGCTGATAATGTGAGTGATTTATATAAGTATTATTAATCTATTACACAATTTCTAGATGATTACAATGAGTATAGGACACACAAAGTGCATGCAGTACGTAATGGTCATGACAAAGGCATGTGGTGAAACACTAAATTAGTCTCCTAATTTTTCTGGTAAATATTTATATTTTGCTACTTTTTTTGGAAGATACAAATGCAGGCCTCTTTTAGTACTTATGTATTTTTTGTCTTCCGTGTTTCTAAATATTTAGTTTTATAATGATATACAGGTAAAAAAATCATTACATTTTCTAGTAGAAATGTCAGATATAGATAGAGAGGAGTAGTTTCCGAGGTATATCTTTTTACATATTTTTAAATATTTAGCAATATACTTATTTAAGGAAATGAAACTGTTAATTTACAAAAAAATTTTTAGGACTACTGATGCGTCCTCGGAAAAAGAGAATTCTCCTGTTACTACTAAAAAATCATGATCGCAAGTTGGTAAACGTGGTATTACACATTTACCAAAACTATCACTTTCTCATGATGATGACAGAGTACGCATTCATTTTGATGATGATAATAATACAATTGGACCAAATGCAGTTCAGTTTGTCAGTTATATAGTGATGTAGAGCCATTGTAGGATTATTATTTTATATCCTGATTGGAAGCCAGTGGACTACATGGAAATGCAACAACATTGGGAGGCCATGATAGTAAAATATCTTAATTGATTTCTTTTATATCATTTTTAATATTATACATTTTAAATGACATATTTATTTTATTCAATTACAGATGACATTAAATTTTGAGGAAACCAAAGAAATTAAGAAAATACATATTTATATATCGGCGGTTCGATGTAGATATTTTAAAACAAAACTCACAAAAAATTATGTATTTGGAAAGAATAGATTTGAAAACCCCTGCCTCAAGTATCCGTTTATGGATGAAGATACATGGAAGAAATTTGTAGACATTCATAATGAAAAAAATTCATGTATGATAAGTATTTTATATTGTAAAATTTATTTATATTTTTCTTATTACTTAGTAGTTTATTTTTATATAAAAGGCCACTAGGATATCTCATCAAGAGATCCTGATTAAAAATGTATACACTCATACTTTATCATGTGGAGGGTACTCATATTTGGAGCAGAAAATGATTAAAGAAATATTTGAAGCACTAAGAGTTAAATCTAGTAATGGTTCAGAAGAGGTCGAGTTTGGTCCTCCATATCCTCCTAGTAACCATGAAAAATGGAAACAAGAAAGAAGAAAAAAATGAATAGTATCTTACTGAGGAATATAACTAAGTAGCTGATAAAATTGTAAGTAAATATTATTTTCTTGTTATCAATTTTACTATTTTATAAATTATAAACACTAATATAACTCTTTTATTTTTTATTTCAAGATGATATTTATAAGCAGAAGACATAGGGCTCTTTCATCCCTGATGGTATGATGGAAATCCTAGCCACTGCATAGGGAAAGGCAGAACACTCTGGTCGTGTTAGAGGATATCAGGCGGGTGTTAGTATTCGGGAGATTTTTTGTAAGAGTAAGCAATCAAGAGACCTGGAAATAGAATCCATAAAAGTAGAGATGAAAGATATGAAACAGTCTATGGGTGATCATATTCAAGCAGTAGTGCAGAAGGCTTTGTTAGAACACATGGCAAGAGAATCACAGTCTGTCCAACATTCCCATGTATATTATTTATTTGTCATTAATTTTTCAATTTTATAAATTATAAATACTAATATAACTTTTTCATTTTTCATCCTTCTCAGCCTTCTCACCCAGACTACCCTACCCCACATTCCTACCCAACCCTGTATGAACAACCTTCCTAGGTATATTATTTATTTTTATTAATTTTTCTATTTTATAAATTATAATCACTAATATAACTTTTTTATTTTCAGCCTTCCCAGCCTGCTCACCCGGACTACCCTGCCCCATCTAGCTACCTTGCTCCGTATGAGCATCCTTCATAGTATATTATTTATTTGTCATCAGTTTTCTTATTTTATAAATTATAAATAGTCATATAACTTTTTCATTTTTCAGCCTCCCCAACATGCTCACCCGGACTACCCTACACTATATGTCTTCCCTGCCCCGTATGAGCAGTCTTCCCAGGTATATTATTTATTTGTCATCAATATTTCTATTTTATAAATTATAAACACTAATATAAATTTTTCATATTCCATCCTTCCTAGCCAGCTCACCCGGACTACCCTACCCCATCTGCTTTGATTCTCCACCACCTCACTCAGACCAAAATGTTTATTTTGAGTTGTTTGTTGGGGATCCTCACATACATATAGTAGCGTTAGGACTCAAGATTTTTTTTGGGGATTATTTACACCACTAGCCTATGAAGATGAGTTAGTTTAGAATATCATTACTCAATATTATAGATCCTAATGCTCTACTACAATTCCCTACTGTGGAGATCACCAGAGTTTGGGATTGTGTTTGTCATTTTTTACTTTGGACTACTGGTTTACTTCATTATATTTCATATGTGGTATGTGTTTTTTTAATATTAATTACAAATGATTCAAAATTAATTATAATGATTTTTTACATTTAACTTATATAGGATTATCTGAAATCAAAATAAGCTGCACAAATGAAATAAAATGTTCAGGAACAATCAACTATAGATACATTAGATATTTCTTATGGGATACAATGATTATCTCAGGAATAATCTTCATTGAATTTTATCTATGAGTTTTAGATGACGATTGATATATGCCGAAGAGAATATCCATTGATATTACTCAAAGAATATATCATGTATCTAGTAAACTTTGAAGAGCTCAGCCTGAATGTGGTGTAGTTTTTTACTATGTAAGTAAATTGACATTTGAATTTGTATTTCTTTAATAAAAGATGGTTTTAAATTGACTGACTATATTTTATTTTTCAATTAGGTTTCTACACACCCTTCTTTTACAAAAATTAAATTACAAACATTTACAGTTTTATAGATCGAGAATTCATTTCCATAGAAGTGAAATATGTGAATAATCCTGATAGAGTTGCATATTTGTGTGATAGATTATCACATACGAAGATTCAGTGCTGGTTTCTGCCATTTCTTGATAAGTAAGAACATAAGCCTAATTATGAACTAATCATCATTATAATTTCATTAATTGTGAAATTTTTATATTGTAGGGGGAATTGGATGTTAGGCATATTGTGCCTAAGTGAATGCATCGTATATTGGTTTTCTCTTTATTAGCGAATGTTTGTAATATATTTTCCACCTAATTAGAAAGGTAAGTTTTTTTTTTGCTTTTTATAAGCTCGTTAAGTTTATTTCTCATTGTTTAGATATGTATTATTAGTTCATATATATGAAAATGAAGTTCATGGAAAATATTTAACAAGGAATGCCGGTCAATAAGGACACCAAATAAAATTAGATATGTGGAAGTACAGGTAATTGGTTTTTATATTAGAATTTGTTCTAATTTTTTGTTATATATTAATTTTTATTAATAGTTTAATGTTTTATAGCGGTAGTTTCATTATCCACACAGAAATGTTGAATGTGGTTATTATATTCTATGATTCTTGTATGTGATAATCACAACTGGGCAAACTACTGACTTTGATGAGGTTAGTTTTATTAATTTTTTTTTATTTTCATCCATATTATTTTATTTTTTTATCTCAAATCATTCAATGTTATTTTAGGCATTCAATGATTCACAGTTTTATTCCCAATATGATATGACCCATATTCAATCTACTTTTGGGAACAATTTGTTATGTCTGATTAGAATTTGAGGTATGTGTATTCTAATATTTATAAATAGTATTACATATGGGATTAAAAACTAAATCTTTTGATATATTACATGTTTGAACCTACTAATAATCAAATGAATGCTTCAACAATAACCAACAATGAGCATGTCGTAAAATTTCAATAGGTGTATTTTAATTCTAAGTTATTTTAAAAGTGTAATATTTTGAATGTTCTGAAAACATTTGTAACTTTCGGTGTAGGTTTTTTTATGCTTGGTATATAAAAGAATTAATAATCAATCAACCATGTGTTGAGAGGCTATGTACTATCCAAGCTGACATGATCCCATGTCGTACCTGGTACAACTCCATGCCAAAAGGATAAAAAAGACATTAGAACTGACAAAAAACAATCCAAAAGTGCATTAAACATATTCTATGGTATCTTTAAGACATTGAGTATTGATTCAGGCCACACTGATTACGAGTGAACATGTACTTGATATCCACATGGCATAAATTTCTTGCATGGTACTTGGTATCCATAATGAATTGTATTTTAGGTCTCTCTATAGGACAATCATAGGAACTTTATAATCATTATCTCGTGTCAGGTGAACCACCCTGGTATAATAATATAATGATGGTCCACTTGTTCTAACTACCATATAATGCTTCCATTGGTATGGTATGTAACACCCCAAGATTTCATAGTACGGTATTTCTTCAATGTAATTCAATAACTTGCACTACACGCAACACCGAGTTCTAGCGCACCATGACTTACCAAAGAAGTCGTTCAAAAGCGGTTATGAATAAAATTAACTGAATTTTGAACTTTATATAATCATTATAATTTTAGAATCCATATTATGAGTTTCTTAGACATAATGTAAGAACAAATACATTTTTTTTAAATAAAAGAAGTATTTTTAAAAAAATGGAATTTTACCGCCTTTTAATGGTGATGCCTTTTTAAATCCAATATTTGACACTATTATATATTCAATTTGACAAAATAAACTTCTTCTTTTGAATCGGGACATAATAATTTAGTTTTGATAATGTTTTAGTGTTTTTCTGATAACTTTCATATTTGAGTGAATAGTGAAAAATACTATATTTTAACTGAAAACAACTTTTTAAATAAAAATAATTTATATTGTTAAATTATACATTTTAATGGTTTGGAATTATAAATAGATTATATTTTTACCATTTAATCCAATTATGGTCATTGTAAGTAATTTCACTTTGAAATTGGACATAAACAAGTGTCAAACTTTTGGTAGTTATTATTTCTTAAAAATAAGCCTTTTTGTTTTGACAGCGAGAATTAATTTTAAATTAATAAATGAAACTTATATGTTTTTAATTTGGTAAATTAGACTTCATTATTGAATTTGGAATATCAAAATTAGCTTAGGGTGAAATTTTGGTATTTTTCTGAAAACTTTCAATTTTTGATGAATAGTGAAGAACACTGAGTTATAGTTTAAAACCGAATTTTTATTTAAATAATTATTTATTTTATTTAAATTTATTTTATGTAAAAATAGATACATAATACCTATATAAGTTCAATGTAATTCATTGGAGTCAGTTTACAATAATTTTAGATATATAAAAAATTTATAGAACTTTTCACCGTCTTTTACCCACCTTTAAGTGAATTTGAAAATTCACATAAAACATAATTTTACCGTTTCTATGAGTGGAATTTCGAAAATCCGAGAGACACGGTTAATATCAAGGAGTAAAATTTGGTTCAATAAGATAAAAATAATTTTTAGTGAATAGTAGATTTTTACTTTTATTTACCACGGTAAAAAGTAAATAGGGCAATTAAGGGTAAAAATGATATTATTATTACCCTAACACATGTCCTAATTCTATTGGATAAATATAATTCGACCAAAAACAACCTTAGAAATAAAATATGAACCTCTTTGGTCCACTTGGATTAGATTATGACATTTATTATTATTTAATTCAAAGAAGAGTTAAAAGAGTTAAAATTGAAGTTTAATAACTAAAACATTTTTAATATAGGGTTATAAATAAGATATATTAGATTATTAATATTCATTAGAAAACTAAAAATATTTCCTACATAATGGTATTTTATTTATAATTTTTAGACATTAAATAATTTAATTGATTTATGAGCCAATGATGATGTAGTAATTACCCTATTAGTGAAATATTAAAATAATTGATATTATAAATACCCAAATAAATATAATTTGAGACTTTTAATGAACTACACAAATTTTATTGCTTAATATTACATCTTAATATTGATTAAATGATTTTGGTGTGAATTAATAATGTTTTTAAGACTAACAAAAATCAATTATGAAATAGTGTCAAAATTGACATAAAAGAGTTTTTAAAACAAATATTGTATTATTAATTGATATTATATTCCTATAAATCTAACGTTTGGCCAAAACAACTTATATAATGATAGGTGTATCATTAATGGACCACTTGGGGGTCGCTGGGAATCATATATTTAGTTAATTAACTATATAATATAAAAATACAAAGTGACATGGTAAATGTCCAACTATTTAACTAAGAGTTAAATATAAATGATAAGGTTAATATAGTGACCCAAACCAGTCTAAAATCTATTTGATGAAAGGATTTTGACCCATCCTCACCTTAGACTTTTAATAATTTACATTGGAGAAATTATAAACCGAATATGATTTTATTATAAATTAATACTTTAGGTTTTTTCTAAAGAGCCCCTCCTCCCCCTTATAAAAGGACACCACTTCTAACCAATTCCTCACACCTCTCAAGCCTTTTGGATCATCCAACCTCTACCCAATTAAGCTCCCAATATCCCTATCCTCCTCCTAGAAGCCTTACCTGTAACACCCCAAGATTTCATAGTGTGTTATTTCTTCAAAATAATTCAATAACTCGCACTACACGCAACACTGAGTTAAAGCGCACCATGACTTACCAAACAAGCCGTTCAAAAGAGGTTATGAATAGTATTAACTAAATTTTAAACTTTATATAATTCTTATAATTTTAGAATCCATATTATGAGTTTCTTAGACATTATGTAAGAACAAATTCCTTTTTTTCAGATAAAAGATGTATTTTTCAAAAATGCACTTTTACCAACTTTAATAGTGAATCCTTTTTAAATCCAATATTTTAAACTTTTATATATTCAATTTAACTAAATAAATTTATTCTTTAGAATGGGGACATAAAAAAAATATACAATGTAACACCCCAAGCTTCTACGGTACGCTTCTCTTTGAATAATGCGATAGCGTGTGTTGTATGCAACATCGAGTTCTAACACACCACAACCAATCAAACTAGCTGTTATGAATAGTAATACCTACTTTTTGAAATTTTATAAATTCTATCTCTTAAAATAGACTTCATTTTTGGATTCGGAATATCGAAATCAGCCTAGGGTGAAATTTTGGTACTTTTCGGATAACTTTCATATTTTGATGAATAGTGAAAATTACTAAATTTTAATTAAAAACTACTTTTTAATCGAAATAATTAATATTGATAAATTATGAATTTGAGTATTTATAAAGTATATTTATAATATATTTTTACAATTTAATTCAATGTTTGTGATTGGACATAATTTCACAATTAAACCAGACATAAACAAGTGCCAATCTTTTGATAGTTATTATCTCTTAAAAACACACTTTTTGTTTTAATAACGGGAATTAATTTTAAATTAATTTCTACCACTTCTATGTTTTGAATTTGGAAAAATGGATTTCATATTTGGAATCAGGTTGTTCAAATTGTGTAAATAGGTAACTTTTATTTTGAGACATTTTGAATAATTACTTCGGTAAATATTTTATTTACCATGGTTAAAGGGTAAATCCGGTAAATAAGGGTTAAAAAAATAATATTATAATAATAAAAAATTACCCTAAAACGTGTCCTAACCATATTGGTTGATACATGTCCGACCATGGGCATCTTTGGGTCGATTTGTGGATCCCATGGCGCCACTTGTAAGTGATAATGACACTTTATATTAATTAAGTTAAAATGAATACAAAAATGACACAAGCATATATCTTTTAGAAAAACAATTTTTACATAGGGTTATATATGTTGGATTTTATACTATAATTATTCATTAGAAATCTCAAACTATTTTCTACATAATTATATTTTATTTATAATTTGTAGACATTAAATAATTTAATTTATTTATGACACACTGATGATGTAGTAATTACCATAATAGTGAAAAATTAAAATAATTGATATTATAAATACCCAAATAA
Organism: Viscum album; assembly: GCA_963277665.1. Lineage (NCBI taxonomy): Eukaryota > Viridiplantae > Streptophyta > Magnoliopsida > Santalales > Viscaceae > Viscum > Viscum album. The sequence continues at coordinate 414,589,608 of OY728130.1, forward strand.
ATATAATTGGAGACTTTTATTGAATTACACTAATTTTATATGTTAATATGACGTATTAGTATTTATTTAATTGAATGTTTTTGAAGTAATCATTCTGTTATGAGTTTCAAAAAAAATCCATTATTGAATAGTGTCAAAATTGACATAAAAGAGTTTTTAAAACAAATATTATATTATTAATTGATATTAAATTCTTGAAAATATAAGGTTCGGAAAATATACTTATATCATGATAGGTGTATCATTAATGGACCACTTGGGGGTCTCTTGGATGTATATAGTAAGTTTATTAACCATATAATATAAAAATAAAAAGAGACATTGTAAAAGTGAAACTAATTAACAAAGAGTTAATACTTAAAGTTAAGGTTAATATAGTAACCCAAACCTATCTAAATTCTATTGGTTGAGTGGTTTTCGACCCATAACCACCTTAACCTTTAAATAATATACTTTGGATCCATTAGAAACCGAATATGAATTTATTATAAAATAATATTTCTAACTTTTCCAAAGGATACCCTCACCCCTCTTATAAAAGGGCACTCCTCCTTCTCATTAATTCACACCTTAAAAGCCCTTTTGTTCGGCCAACCTCTGCCCAAATAATCTCTCAACTTCTCTCACTACATCCTAGAGTCCTTCCTTTAGTCATAAAGCCAACTTAAGGAGCCCTTTTGATCAAATAAAAAGGAAGAACCCGAAGAATAAGTAATGATTTCACCACCCTTTTTCAAGTTCCTTTCTTCTTCCACTACTTTTTTCATTGTTATTACCGTTATAAAATAATAACTCCAGTATATTATATATAATTTTATGTTATTATAAACATTTTACAACCATATTTCAGTACTCTATCCATCCTTTGAATAACATGTCACCATACGTGCGTACGTACGGCTTACCGTCTCCACGTCGTGGTGTAATTGTCATTCAATAAATTATTATTTGGATGGGTATAATAATGATGTGTAATTCATGTAAATAATAAATATAACATGATAATTATTCTATCTATATGATATACCATCCAATTATATATTATTTTAATATCAAAAGAATGATATTGTCGCTCGTGCGTACGTACGGACTACCGTCTCCACGAACGCGATGAGATTCATTCTCTATCGTATCCATTCAAGTATAATTATCATTTGATGATTTAAAAATAATTTTTAAGGACTTGATATAATTATGGATATGAATAAGATACAAACTATCCATGAAAACTATGGCTTACTTAACAAAACATATAAAAGAAACTGAGTAAGTTAACACCCGAAACAATGATAATTCTAAGATATTATTAACAAAGCAATGTTAAAAGATCATATATGATTTCATATGAATGTATATGATTCTTTTATAATTTAATAATAATTATTTCACCATTATACAGGAGGTTAACCTACCCCCAACCAAGGAAAAGGACAAGGTAATGGTTTATTTCGTAATCTCTTCATTATCCGAGGTTGTTTATACGTAATAATCTACTGGGATTTCATTGTCATCCACATCCATGTTTATTCGAAATTTATTTCAAAACATTTTTACTATTTACAAAGAATATGGGTTAAAGTCATTTATACCCTTTTTTGTCTTTTTATAAGAGGTTTATAAAGGAATCTTTCCGTTGTTTTCCAAACAAGGTGCTTTTAACCTTTTCGACAAAATTAAGGTAAGAATTTTTTTTAACTTATACTGCGGGTGCGGCTATTCTCCGCCGTTATAAAATCGTTGAAGCTTCCCTTACAAGATTATAAGAATATTTTCAAAGTAAATGTTTTATTTTATAATTATTTGACTTTTAAATGATTTCAAAATGAATATTTTAAGAATTTCTGAAAGGTACTCTTTATCAAAAAAAATAATTTTAAATGTTTTAAATATTTATCTTTCCAAATATTTTTAATTAATGTCCATGTTTTAAAAATTATTTTAAGGATTTATTTATATGGACATGAATTTTTTGAAATGATATTTCTTTTCAAACGTTTCGAAGTGGTATGGGACACTTTGATTCCAAAAATCTCTTTTAAATTACTTCCTTAATAAATGTGCGACTTTTAAATGATTTCAAAAAAAGAGATATTTCTCTCAAATAGTTTTGATTTCATCTATGTCAACAAACTTTGATGGATTTTAAGTTTATTTGAAGTTGATTTATTATGATACAAAACTTCCATAATGTTTTGATGTTTTTGTGATGTGTTTGACTGTGGATGTATTATTCTTATACCATTCATGGTTTATGGATGAAGTATTTACATTTTGTATTCTAGTTTTAATAAGAATGTTTATGTTATGTTTAAAACTTTTCATATGGGAATGCATTGGACTTAATATGTGACGGGTGGAGCCCGCTATATCTCCTCGATGCATCGGTAGGTCTCATGAGACAAACTAGTGTCTTGGCACAAGGCCTTGACAAAATCTTATTTATAGTATTGGCATGAGGCCTTGGATATGTGGTTATGATAGTCTGGCATTATGCATTCCATCATTATGAAAGTGGTTATTGATATTGCATGTGATTATTCGATTAGTAGAATATCCATGTGAATAATTAAATGGAATTATTTCATTTTATTTTTTCCATACTATGTTGAAGTTTAAGTTTAAAAGGCTTTTGTTTTAGTTATACATTGCCTTAAATGTTTATGCTTATTTATGAAAGTTTCCACTGTATTGCTTACCCTTACGGAGCGTTTGAGCTCACCCCTTTCTATGTTTTTTCCTAGGATTCCAAGAAGTATATTGTGATTGATAAGAAGGTTTAAGACAAGGGAATAATGGCATTCATAAAGGATTATTTATGTTGTTTTGTATGTTATGAAGTGTAATATAACATTCATGTATGTAATCTATTTTCCAATACTGCTAAACTAATCGGTCCTTTGGGACTTGATTCCTTGTAATCATGACAATGTATTAAAATTAGGCACCGACTCTGGGTAACTCGGGTCGGGGCGTTTCAATTGGTATTAGAGGAAGTTTAGCAATAACCTTGGAAACTAGATTTAGATAAACTCTGATTAGAGCACATATCCCTAAAATAGACTTTGAGGATTAGTATAGAAGAACTTCCTAGAATTTTGGTATTGTAGAGATTTTGTGAGTTTTCCGAGTAATACATCCTTGTCTGGATACGAGCAGGTAGAGGCGGCTCTGGCACAGATGTACCTAGGGGTAAAACACGAAAACACCGCTTTGAGCTAGACTCGAACGGGAACTGGTGCACGACAACAGGCCTTTCTACACTCTTGGTTACGACACTCCCGGGGGATATGATTAAGATAATTCTCATTTTATTTACAAACCATTATGAAGGGCTCATGAGTATATACTTACTCAAAGAAAATATTTTTTATGATTATGGATTATATCCATAAACTGGTCAATTTTCATTAGGAATTATTTATTGCAATTCATAAACTGACCTAGTTTATGCTATTGTATAGAAATGGCGCCCAATAGAAGGAATGTGAACTCCAGTAATATGTATGATCCAAAGAGTAATAAGGATCGTATCTTTCATGGTATTAAGACATCATTTAAAAGGGAAATAGTCTCCCAAATATTATCATCATATGAAGAAATATTATCATGTGTGGATAATATAACTAAAGAGTTTACTGAGTCCTATGGATTTGAAGGGAAGCAAGAGAAGAAAAGGATGGAAGAGAGAAAGATGGATAAATGGAAGAGGGAAAAGAATAATTTCCCCATATGTGATAATTGTGGGAAGAAACACCCTGGAAATTGCCTGAAAGGAATGTGAGTTTGTTATAAGTGTGGAGAAAAAGGGCACAAAGTACGTGACTGCAAGGGTAAGAAAATGGTTTCAAATGTACAATGCTTCATTTGCAAGGAGTTTGGACACTACGTGAACCTATGTCCCAGTCATCAGACTATGCCACAAATGATCCTATTAGATAATAATCAAGTTATGATACTACCACAGATGAAGAGGAATGTTTAGAGTTCTTATGTTGATTATATCATTTGAGTGTTGTATCAACAATTTACTTGTTATAATAATTATGGAGTATATAAGGATTGTAATGCAGTACTATTTCATTAAGGACTTGAGATTGTGTGGAACAAAGAAAAGTGACTAAATAGCAGGATAAATTTTTGGAAAATATATGGTTGAGAGAATAATAAACCATTATATAGTTCTGATACCGAGGTTGTGATTTTGGAATAATACATGATTGATTTGGATAAATTATATTGGATATTCTTGACTACCTTGAAACTGATTAATGATTTGTATATTCCATCATTGTTGGGGTCTACAAATTTTTTGGATTGAAGGAGTATATCCATTATTATTTAAGGAATAAGGGATCATGAATGTAATCAATAAGGTTTTATGGTAATTCAGGATGTTGTAGTGTTATAAAAGAATACATGATGAAGGTGTTCACATGTTATTACGCAGCAAAAAGAATCTTCATTTTTGGACTAAATCATTTTGGATAGATCTAGTTTGGATTATTTTTGTATTTCCATAAAAGGACAACCCGGAGGTTGGGCGGAAACCCATCACGCCTGGCAAGGCCGCGAGACTTGAACCCACAACCGAAGGGCGATAAGGGTGTATCACCTACCACTGGCCCATGTAATGTCCGGGATTAAATAATGTAGTTTTTTTAAAAGCTCTGGTAGAGGAATTATAAATTCGTTTTTTAACCCTATACGAATAGGATAAATAGAATATATTTTTTTACGTTCTATTATCATTTAGAGTGAAAGATGAGTTTGTGGTAGAAATTAGTTAAAGGATGGAACTCTACTTGTCAAGAATATATTTTTCTTCTTCTCTTATTCTATGAAGAAATTAATTATTATACTTTATTTAAGGAATCCTAAAACCAAAAATGTGTTATCCTAATACCCTATGTTTTGTTGAACCGATGGTATTTCAAATCATCATAGATTAATGAATTTAAGGACCTCAATTTTACACTTGTTTGTGATTGATGACCTCAATCACTACGTATAAATATTTACGTTTTTCATCCAATTATATGTCTCTAATTTCCACTAATGTTCTCCTAATCGATATCATAATTTGGTGGTGACCCTTTCATTTCTCTTTTCCTCATATTAAGACTAAATTTTAGTAACCCAATTTTCGATGTGGTTTTTCCCACAAAGATATTTTCTATTTTCAACCTTTTATTTTCGAAGAAAAATTTCAAATTGCGAGGATGCAATTTATTGAAGGAGTGTAGAATGTAACACCCCAAGATTTCATAGTGTGTTATTTCTTCAAAATAATTCAATGACTTGCACTACACGCAACACCGAGTTAAAGCGCACCATGACTTACCAAACAAGCCGTTCAAAAGAGGTTATGAATAATATTAACTAAATTTTAAACTTTATATAATAATTAAAATTTTATAATCCATATTATGAGTTTCTTAGATATAATTTAAGAACAAATTCCTTTTTTTCAGATAAAAGAAGTATTTTTCAAAAATGCACTTCTACCATCTTTAATAGTGATTCCTTTTTAAATCCAATATTTTAAAATTTTATATATTCAATTTGACTAAATAAATTTATTCTTTAGAATGGGGAAATAAAAAAAATTTACAATGCAACACCCCAAGCTTCTACGGTACGCTTCTCTTTGAATAATGCGATAGCGTGTGTTGTACGCAACATCGAGTTCTAACACACCACGACCAATCAAACTAGCCGTTATGAATAGTAATACCTACTTTTTGAAATTTTATAAATTTTTCTCTCAAAATAGACTTCATTTTTGGATTCGGAATATCGAAATTATCCTAGGGTGAAATTTTGGTACTTTTCAGATAACTTTCCTATTTTGATGAATAGTGAAAATTACTAAATTTTAATTAAAAACTACTTTTTAATCGAAATAATTAATATTGATAAATTATGAATTTGATTGTTTTTAAAGTATATTTATAATATATTTTTACCATTTAATTCAATGTTTGTCATTGGACATAATTTCACAATTAAACCAGACATAAACAAGTGCCAATCTTTTGATAGTTATTATCTGTTAAAAACACGCTTTTTGTTTTAACAACGGGAATTAATTTTAAATTAATTTCTACCACTTCTGTGTTTTTGAATTTGTAAAAATTGATTCCATATTTGGAATCCGGTTGTTCAAATTGTATAAATAGATAACTTTTATTTTTATACATTTTGAATAATTACTTCGGTAAATATTTTATTTACCATGGTTAAAGGGTAAATCCGGTAAATAAGGATTAAAAAAATAATATTATAATAATAACAAATTACCCTAAAACGTGTCCTAACATTATGGGTTGATACATGTCCAACCATGGGCATCTTTGGGTCGATTCGTGGATCCCATGGAGCCAATTGTAAGTGATAATGACACTTTATATTAATTAAGTTAAAATGAATACAAAAATGACACAAGCATATATCTTTTAGAAAAACAATTTTTACATAGAGTTATATATGTTGTATTTTTGACTATAAATATTAATTATAAATATCAAAATATTTCCTACATAATTATATTTTATTTATAATTTTTAGACATTAAATAATTTAATTTATTTATGACACAATGATGATGCAGTAATTACCATAATAGTGAAAAATTAAAATAATTGATATTATAAATACCCAAATAAATATAATTGGAGACTTTTATTGAATTACACTAATTTTATATGTTAATATGACATATTAGGATTTATTTAATTGGCTTTTTTTGAAGTAATAATTCTGTTATGAGTTTCAAAAAAATCAATTATTGAATAGTGTCAACATTGACAGAAAAGAGTTTTTAAAAAAAATATTATATTATTAATTGATATTAAATTCATAAAAATCTAATGATTGGCCAAGAGACTTATATCAAGATAGGTGTATAATTAATGGACCACTTGTGGGTCTCTTGGATGTATATAGTATGTTTATTAACAATATAATATAAAAATACAAAGAGACATTGTAAAAGTGAAACTAATTAACTAAGAGTTAATACTTAAAGACAAGGTTAATATAGTAACAAAAATCTCTCTAAATTCTATTGGTTGAGTGGTTTTAGACCCATCCCCACCTTAACCTTTAAATAATATACTTTGGAGCCATTATAAACCGAATATAAATTTATTATAAAATAATATTTCTAGCTTTTCCAAAGGTGCCCCTCACCCCTCTTATAAAAGGGCACTCCTCCTTCTCATTAATTCACACCTTCAATGCCTTTTGGTTTGGCCAACCTCTGCCCAAATAATCTCTAAACTTTCCTCAATACATCTTATAGTCCTTCCTTTAGTTAGAAAGCCAACTTAAGGAGCCCTTTTGATCAAATCAAAAGGAAGAACCCGAAGAAGAGGTAATGATTTCACCACCCTTTTTCAAGTTCGTTTCTTCTTCCACTTCTTCTTTATTTGTTATTACCATTATAAAATAATAACTCCAGTATATTATATATACTTTTATGTTATTATAAACATTTTACAACCATATTTCATTATTCTATCCATCCTTTGAATAACATGTCACCGTACGTGCGTACGTACGGCTTACCGTCTCCACGTCGTGGTGTAATTGTCATTCAATAAATTATTATTTGGATGGGTATAATAATGATGTTTAATTCATGTAAATAATAAATATAAAATGATAATTATTCTGTCTATATGGTATACCATCCAATTATATATTATTTTAACATCAAAAGAATGATATTGTCGCTTGTGCATACGTATGGACTACCGTCTCCACGAACGCAATGAGATTCATTCTCCATCGTATCCATTCAAGTATAATTATCATTTGATGATTTAAAAATAAAGTTTAAGGAATTTATATCATTCTGGATATGAATAAAATACAACATATCCATGACAACCACAGCTTACGTAACAAAACATATAAAAGAAAAAGAGTAAGTTAACACCCGAAACAACGATAATTCTAAGATATTATTAACAAAGCAATGTTAAAAGATCATATATGATATCATATGAATGAATATGATTCTTGTATAATTTAATAAAAATTATTTCACCATTATACCGGAGGTTAACCTACCCCCAACCAAGGAAAAGTACAAGATAAGGGTTTATTTCGCAATCTCTTCATTATCTGAAGTTGTTTATACGTAATAATCTAATGGGATTTCTTTATCATCCACATCCATGTTTCTTCGAAATGTATTTCAATTTTTTTTACTATTTACAAAGAATATGGGTTAAATTCATTTATACCCTTGTTTGACTTTTTATAATAGGTTAATAAAGGAATCTTTCTGTCGTTTTCCAAACAAGGTGCTTTTAACCTTTTCGACAAAATTAAGGTAAGAATGTTTTTTTAACTTATACGGCGGGTGTGGCTATTCTATGCCGTTATAAAATCATTGAAGCTTCCCTTACAAGCTTATAAGAATATTTTCTGAGTAAATGTTTTATTTTACAATTATGTGACTGTTAAATGATTTCAAAATGAATATTTTAGGAATTTCTGAAAGGTACTCTTTATCAAAAAAAGAATTTTAAAAATTTTAAAGATTTATCTTTCTAAATATTTTTAATTAATGTCCATGTTTTCAAAATGATTTTAAGGATTTATTTATATGGACATGAATGTTTTGAAATGAAATTTCTTTTCAAAATTTTATAAGTGGTATGGGAAAATTTGATTCCAAAAATCTCTTTTAAATTACTTCCTTAATAAATGTGTGACTTTTAAATGATTTCAAAAAAAGAGATATTTCTCTCAAATAGTTTTGATTTCATCTATGTCAACATATTTTTATGGATTTTAAGTTTATTTGAAGTTTATTTATTATGATACAAAACTTCCATATTGTTTTGAAGTTTTTGTGATGTGTTTGACTGTGGATGTATTATTCTTATACCATTCGTGGTTTATGGATGAAGTATTTACATTTCGTATTCTAGTTTTAATAAGAATGTTTATGTTATGTTTAAACCTTTTAATATGGGAATGCATTGGACTTAATATGTGACGGGTGGAGCCCGCTATAGCTCCTAGATGCATCGGTCGGTCTTATGAGACAAACTAGTGTCTTGGCACAAGGCCTTGACAAAATCTTATTTGTAGTCTTGGAACGAGGCCTTGGCTATGTGGTTATGATAGTCTGGCATTATGCATTCCATCATTATGAAAGTGGTTATTGATATTTCATGTGATTATTTGATTAGTAGAATATCTATGTGAATAAGTAAATGGAATTATTTCATTTTATTTTTGACATACTATGTTGAAGTTTACGTTTAAAAGGCTTTTGTTTTAGTTATACATTTCCTTAAATGTTTATGCTTATTTATGAAAGTTTCCGCCGTATTTCTTACCCTTACGGAGCGTTTGAGCTCACCCCTTTCTATGTTTTATTTTTTCCCAGGATTCCAAGAAGTATATTGTGATTTATAAGAAGGGTTAAGATAAGGTAATAATGGTATTCATAAAGGATTATTTATGTTGTTTTGTATGTTATAAAGTGTAATGTAACATTCATATATGTAATCTATTTTCCAAGACTGCTAAACTAATCGGTCCTTTGGGACTTGATTCCTTGTAATCATGCCAATGTATTAAAATAATGCACCGACACTGGGTAACTGGGGTCAGGGCATTATAGTTGTTATCAGAGGAAGTTTAGCAATAACCTTGGAAACTAGATTTAGATAAAATTTGATTAGAGAACATAGCCCTCAAATAGACTTTTAGGATTAGTATAGAAGAACTTCCTAGAATTTTGGTATTTTAGAGATTTTGTGAGTTTTCCGAGCAATACATCGCTGTCTGGATACGAGCAGGTAGAGGTGGCTCTGGTACAGATGTACCTAGGGGTAAAACCCGAAAACATGGCTTTGAGCTAGACTTGAATGAGAACTGGTGCACGACAACAGGCCTTGCTGCACTCTTGGTTACGACACTCCCAGGGGATATGCTTAGGATAATTCTCATTTTATTTACAAACCATTATGAAGGGCTCATGAGTATACACTTACTCAAAGAAAACATTTTTTATGATTATGGATTATATCCATAAACTGTTCAATTTTCATTAGGAATTATTTATTTCAATTCATAAACTGACCTAGTTTATGATATTATATAGAAATGGAGCCCAGTAGAAGGAATGTGAACTCCAGTAATACGTATGATCCAAAGAGTAAGAAGGATCGTATCTTTCATGGTATTAAGACATCATTTAGAAGGGAAATAGTCTCCCACATATAATCATCATATGAAGAAATACTATCATGTGTGGATAAGATAACTAAAGAGTTTACTGGGTCCTATAGATTTGAAGGGAAGCAAGAGAAGAAAAGGATGGAAGAGAGAAAAATGGATAAAGGGAAGAGGGAAAAGAAGAATTTCTCCATATGTGATAAATGTGGGAAGAAACACCCTGGAACTTGCCTGAAAGGAATGAGAGATTGTTATAAGTATGGAGAAAAAGGGCACAAAGTACACGACTGCAAGGGTAAGAAAATGGTTTCAAATATACAATGCTTCATTTGAAAGGAGTTTGGACACTACGTGAACCTATGTCCCAGTCATCAGACTATGCCACAAATGATGCTATTGGATAATAATCAAGTTATGATACTACCACAGATGAAGAGGAATGATTAGAGTTCTTATGTTGATTATGTTATTTGAGTGTTGTATCAACAATGCACTTGTTATAATAATTATGGAGTATATAAGGATTGTACTGCAGTACTATTTCATTAAGGACTTGAGATTGTGTGGAACAAAGAAAAGTGACTCAATAGCATGATAAATTTTTTGAAAATATATGGTTGAGAGAATGATAAACCATAATATAGTTCTGATACCGAGGTATTGATTTTGGAATAATACATTATTGATTTGGATAAATTATATTGGATATTCTTAACTACCTTGAAACTAATTAATGATTTGTATATTCCATCATTGTTGGGGTTTACAACATTTTTGGATTGAAGGAGTATATCCATTATTATTTAAGGAATAAGTGATCATGAATGTAATCAATAAGGTTTTATGGTAATTCAGGATGTTGCAGTGTTATAAAAGAATACATGATGAAGGTGTTCACATGTTATTACGCAGCAAAAAGGATCTTCATTTTTGGACTAAAGCATTTTGGATTGTTCTAGTTTGGATTATTTTTGGATTTCCATAAAAGGACAACCCGTAGGTTGGGCGGCAACCCGTCGCGTCCGGCAAGGCCGCGAGACTTGAACCCACAACTGCAGGGCGACAAGGGTGTATCACCTACCACTGACCCACATAATGTCTGGGATTAAATAATGTAGTTTTTTTTGAAAGATCTAGTAGATGAATTATAAATTCGTTTTTTGGAACCCCATACGAATAGGCTAATAGAATATTTTTTTTACGTTCTATTATCTTTTAGAGTGAAAGATGAGTTTGTGGTAGAAATTAGTTAAAGAATGGAACTCTACTTGTCAAGAATATATTTTTCTTCTTCTCTTATTCTATGAAGAAATTAATTCTTATACTTTATTTAAGGAATCCTAAAACCAAAAATGTGTTATCCTAATACCCTATGTTTTGTTGAACCAATGGTATTTCAAATCATCATAGATTGATGAATTTAAGGACCTCAATTTTACACTTGTTTGTGATTGATGACCTCAATCACTACCTATAAATATTTACATTTTTCCTCCAATTATATGTCTCTAATTGCTACCAATGTTCTCCTAATCGAGATCATAATTTTGTGGTAACCCTTTCATTTCTCTTTTCCTCATATTAAGACTAAATTTTAGTAACCCAATTTCTGATGTGGGTTTTCCCACAAAGATATTTTCTATTTTCAACCTTTTATTTTCGAAGAACAATTTCAAATTACGAGGACGCAATTTATTGAAGGAGGGGATAATGTAACACCCCAATATTTCATAGTGTGTTATTTCTTCAAAATAATTCAATAATTCGCACTACATGCAACATCTAGTTAAAGCGCACCATAACTTACCAAAAAAGCCGTTTAGAAGAGGTTATGAATAGTATTAACAAAATTTTAAACTTTATATAATCCTTATAATTTTATAATCCATATTATGAGTTTCTTAGACATAATGTAAGAAAAAATTCCTTTTTTTTTCAGATAAAAGAAGTATTTTTCAAAAATGCACTTTTACCAACTTTAATAGTGATTCCTTTTTAAATACAATATTTTAAACTTTTATATATTCAATTTGACTAAATAAATTTATTCTTTAGAATTGGGACATAAAAAAATTTACAATGTAACACCCCAAGCTTCTACGGTACATTTCTCTTTGAATAATGCGATAGCGTGTGTTGTACGCAACATCGAGTTCTAACACACCACAACCAATCAAACTAACCGTTATGAATAGTAATACCTACTTTTTTGAAATTTTATAAATTCTATCTCTCAAAATAGACTTCATTTTTGGATTAGTAATATCAAAATTAGCCTAGGGTGAAATTTTGGTACTTTTCAGATAACTTTCATATTTTGATGAATAGTGAAAATTACTAAATTTTAATTAAAAACTACTTTTTAATCGAAATAATTAATATTGATAAATTATGAATTTGAGTGTTTTAAGGTATATTTATAATATATTTTTACAATTTAATTCAATTTTTGTCATTTTACATAATTTCACAATTAAACCAGACATAAACAAGTGCCAATCTTTTGATAGTTATTATCTCTTAAAAACACGCTTTTTGTTTTAATAATGGGAATTAATTTTATATTAATTTATACCACTTCTATGTTTTGAATTTTGAAAAATGGATTCCATATTTGGAATCAGGTTGTTCAAATTGTGTAAATAGGTAACTTTTATTTTTAGACATTTTGAGTAATTACTTCGGTAAATATTTTATTTACCATGGTTAAAGGGTAAATCCGGTAAATAAGGGTTAAAAAAATAATATTGTAATAATAAAAAATTACCCTAAAACATGTCCTAACCTAATTTTTTGATACATTTCCGACCATGGGAATCTTTGGGTTGATTTTTGGACCCCATGGAGCCACTTGTAAGTGATAATGACACTTTATATTAATTAAGTTAAAATGAATACAAAAATGACACAAGCATATATCTTTTAGCAAAACAATTTTTACATAGGGTTATATATGTTGGATTTTAGACTATAAATATCCATTATAAAGCTCAAAAGATTTAATAAATAATTATAGTTTATTTATAATTTTTAGACATTAAATAATTTAATCTATTTATGACACAATGATGATGCAGTAATTACCATAATAGTGAAAAATTAAAATAATTGATGTTATAAATACCCAAATAAATATAATTGGAGACTTTTATTGAATTAAAATAATTTTATATGTTAATATGACATATTAGGATTTATTTAATTGGATTTTTTAGAAGTAATCATTCTGTTATGAGTTTCACAAAAATCAATTATTGAATAGTGTCTAAATTGACATAAATGAGTTTTTAAAACAAATATTATATTATTAATTGATATTAAATTCCTAAAAATTTAAGATTTGTCCAAGAGACTTATATAATGATAGGTGTATCATTAATGGACCACTTGGGGGTCTCTTGGATTTATATAGTAAGTTTATTAACCATATAATATAAAAATACAAAGAGACATTGTAAAAGTGAATCTAATTAACTAAGAGTTAATACTTAAAGATAAGGTTAATATAGTAACCCAGACCTGTATAAATTCTATTAATTGATTGGTTTACGACCCATCCCCACCTTAACCTTTAAATAATCCACTTTGGAGCCATTAGAAACTGAATATGAATTTATTATAAAATAATATTTCTATCTTTTCCAAAGGTGCCCCTCACCCCTCTTATAAAAGGTCACTCCTCCTTCTCATTAATTAACACATTCAAAGCCTTTTGGTTCGGCTAAAATCTTCCCAAATACTCTCTAAACTTACCTAAATACATCCTAGAGTCCTTCCTATAGTCAGAAAGCCAACTTAAGGAGCCCTTTTGATCAAATCAAAAGGAAGAACCCGAAGAAGAGGTAATGATTTCACCACCCTTTTTCAAGTTCCTTTCTTCTTCCACTTCTTATTTCTTTGTTATTACCATTATAAAATAATAACTCTAGTATATTATATATACTTTGATATTATTATAAACATTTTACAGCCATATTTCAGTATTCTATCCATCCTTTGAATAACATGTCACTATACGTGCGTACATACGGCTTACCGTCTCCACGTCGTGGTGTAATTGTCATTCAATAAATTATTATTTGGATGGGTATAATAATGATGTGTAATTAATGTAAATAATAAATATAAAATGATTATTATTATGTATATATGTTATACCATCCAATTATATATTATTTTAACATCAAAAGAATGATATTGTCGCTCGTGCGTACGTACGGACTACCGTCTCCACGAACGCAATGGGATTCATTCTCTATCGTATCCATTAAAGTATAATTATCATTTGATGATTTAAAAATAATTTTTAAGGACTTGATATAATTCTGGATATGAATAAGATACAACCTATCTATGAAAACCATGGCTTACGTAACAAAACATATAAAAGAAAACGAGTAAGTTAACACCCGAAACAATGATAATTCTATGATATTATTAACAAAGAAATGTTAAAAGATCCTATACGATATCATATGAATGTATATGATTCTTGTATAATTTAATAACAATTATTTCGCCATTATACAGGAGGTTAACCTACCCCCAACCAAGGAAAAGTACCTGGTAAGGGTATATTTCGCAATCTCTTCATTATCCGAGGTTGTTTATACGTAATAATCTACTGGGATTTATTTATCATCCACATCCATGTTTCTTCGAAATGTATTTCAAAACATTTTTACTATTTACAAAGAATATGGGTTAAAGTAATTTATACCCTTGTTTGACTTTTTATAAGAGGTTTATAAAGGAATATTTCCGTCGTTTTCCAAACTAGGTGCTTTTAACCTTTTCGGCAAAATTAAGGTAAGAATGTTTTTTTAACTTATACGGAGGGTGCAGATATTCTTCGCCATTATAAAATCGTTGAAGCTTCCCTTACAAGCTTATAAGAATATTTTCAAAGTAAATGTTTTATTTTATAATTATGTGACTTTTAAATGATTTCAAAATGAATATTTTAAGAATTTCTGAAAGGTACTCTTTATCAAAAAGAAGAATTTTAAATGTTTTAAAGATTTATCTTTCTAAATATTTTTAATTAAGGTCCATATTTTCAAAATGATTTTATGGATTTATTTATATGGACATGAATGTTTTGAAATGATATTTATTTTTAAAAGTTTAGAAGTGGTATGGGACACTTTGATTCCAAAAATCTCTTTTAAATTACTTCCTTAATAAATGCGTGACTATTAAATGATTTAAAAAAAGATATATTTCTCTCAAATAGTTTTGATTTCATCTATGTTAACATCCTTTGATGGATTTTAAGTTTATTTGAAGTTGATTTATTATGATACAAAACTTCCATATTTTTTTGAAGTTTTTGTGATGTGTTTGACTGTGGATGTGTTATTCTTAAACCATTCGTGGTTTATGGATGAAGTATTTACATTTCGTATTCTAGTTTTAATACAAATGTTTATGTTATGATTAATCCTTTTCATATGGGAATTCATTGGACTTAATATGTGACGGGTGGAGCCCGCTATAGCTCCTCAATGCATCGGTAGGTCTCATGAGACAAACTAGTGTCTTGGAACAAGGCCTTGACAAAATCTTATTTGTAGTCTTGGCACGAGGCCTTGGCTATGTGGTTATGATAGTATGGCATTATGCATTCCATCATTATGAAAGTGGTTATTGATATTGCATGTGATTATTCGATTAGTAGAATATCCATGTGAATAAGTAAATGGAATTATTTCATTTTATTTTTTCCATACTATGTTGAAGTTTATGTTTAAAAGGCTTTTGTTTTAGTTATACATTGCCTTAAATGTTTATGCTTATCTATGAAAGTTTCCGATGTATTGCTTACCCTTACGGAGCGTTTGAGCTCACCCCTTTCTATGGTTTATTTTTTCCCATGATTCCAAGAAGTATATTGTGATTGATAAGAAGGGTTAAGACAAGGGAATAATGGAATTTATAAAGGATTATTTATGTTGTTTTGTATGTTATGAAGTGTAATGTAACATTCATGTATGTAATCTATTTTCCAAGACTGCTAAACTAATCGGTCCTTTGGGACTTGATTCCTTGTAATCATGCCTATGTATTAAAATAATGCACTGACTCTGGGTAACTGGGGTCGAGGCGTTACATTACCTTAGTCAGAAGACACTTCAAGATTCCTTTTTGGTTCAAACCAAAGGGAGTTACCGAAATTAAAGGTAACAATTTCTCTTAACTTCTTTTCTTTTATTTTACTTCTCCAACCCATAAACTCTTTTTATTATATTATTTTGTAACAACACCAATATCCTAAATATACTAGGGTTTTTTTATGATAAGGATTAGAACTACACTTACACACACCTCCATCTAATGGGTGAAGAACATAATGTTTCTATGGATGGAAACCAAACGCCTCATGAAACGATGATTGTTAAAATTATCTCCTACCGCCTCTCATGGTGCCCATTATAATGGAAATGTAATTAAATATGATATTTATTATATTTATTTTATATATAATCTTAAATAATTCCATTTTATAGAATACCATTATTCGTTTCATGTTGTATATATATACGATAATATCATTTGAGGAAGTGCGGACAATCGCCCCCTCAAATTGATATGACTCGTTCATACCATACATGGAATGTATAAAGGATGGTGTTAATGAACTTAAGTAACACATATATGATATTATATTATACTTGAATAATAATATACCTATTTATCATTTGGTTTTGATTCCTTTTAAAATGAAAAATGAAATGGAAGTAGCGTTCGTGTGTGCGTACGGACTACCGTCTCCACGAATGCGATGAGATTCATTCCCCATCGTATCCATTCAAGTCTAATTCTACTTTTATGATTAAAAATAATTTTTAAGTACTTGATATCATTCTGGATATGAATAATATACAACCTATCTACAACAAACACGGCTTATGTAACAAAGCATATTAAAGAAAACGAGTAAGTTAACACCCAAAACGACGATAATACTAAGGTATTATTAAAAACGTAATGTTAAAAGATCATATATGATATCATAATTATGTATATTGTTCTTTAATAATTTAATAACAATTTTTTAACTATTATACCGCAGGTTAACATACCATCGACTAAGGAAAAGTACAAGGTAAGGGTTTATTTCACAATCTCTTCATTATCCGAGGTTGTTTATACGTAATTATTTATTGGGACATCTTTATCATCCACATCCATGTTTCTTAAAAATGTATTTCAAAACATTCTTACTATTTTACAGAATATGGGTTAAATTCATTTATACCCTTGTTTTACTTTTTATAAGAAGTTTATAAAGGAATATATACGTCATTTTCCAAACAAGTTCCTTTTTAACCTTTTCGACAAAATTAAGGTAAGAATGTCTTTTTTTAACTTATACGGTGGGTGCGGATATTTTCCACCGTTGTAAAATCTTCAAATCTTCCCTTACAAGATTATAAGAATATTTTCAAAGTAAAAGTTTTATTTTATAATTATGTGACTTTCAAATGATTAAAAAAAAAGAGATATTTCTCTCAAATAGTTTTGTTTTCATCTATGTCAACATCCTTTGATGGATTTTATGCTTATTTGAAGTTAATTTATTATGATACAAAACTTCCACATTGTATTGAATTTTTTGTGATATGTTTGACTGTGGATGTGTTATTTTTATACCATTCATGGTTTATGGAGAATGTATTGGCATTTTGTATGCTAGTTTTAATACGAATGTTTATGTTATGTTTAAACCTGTTCATATGAGGAATGCATTGGACTTAATAAGTGATGGGTGGAGCCCGCTATATCTCCTCGATGCATCGGTAGGTCTCATGAGACAAACTATAGTCTTGGCACGAGGCCTTGACAAAATATTATTTTTGGTCTAGGCATGAGGCCTTGGCTACGTGGTTACGATAGTCTGGCATTATGCATTCCATCATTATGAAAGTGGTTATTAATATTTCATGTGATTATTCAACTAGTATAATATCCATATGAATAAGTAAATGTAATTATTTCATTTTATCTTTTCCATATTATGATGAATTTCACGTTTAAAAGGATTTTATTTTAGTTATACATTTTCTTAAATGTTTATGCTTATTTATGAAATTTTCCGCTATATTGTTATCTTTACTGAGCATCTGAGCTCACCCATTTAAATGTTTTATTTTTCCCAGGATGTGAAAAAGTAATTTATGAATGACCTGTAGGGATAGTATGCAGGGATATAATGAAAATATGTTCTTGTTGTTTTTTTACTTTATGATGTAATGTAAGACTTATGAATATATCTAGTGTTTCCAAGACTACTAAACTAACCGATCTTTTGAGACTTGATATTTTATGATCATGCCAATGATACATAATAATGCACCAACTCTGGGTAACTGGGTTCAGGGCGTTATAGTTGGTATCAGGGGAAGTTTAGTACAAACCTTGGAAGCTATATTTAGATAAACTCTGATTAGAGCACATAGACCTAAGATGGAATTTGAGGATTAGTATAGAATAAATTACTATAATTTTGGTAATGTAGAGATTTTGTGAGTTTTCCAAGAAATATGTCTTTATATGGATACGAGCAGGTAGAGGCGGCTCTAGCACAGATATACCTAGGGGTAAAACCCAAAAACACAGCTTTGAGCTAGACTCGAATGGGAACTGGTGCATGACAATGGGCCTTGCTGCACTCTTCGTTACGACAGTCTCGAGGGATATGCTTAGGATAATTCTCATTTTCTTTACAAACAATTATAAAGGGTTTATGAGTATATACATCCTCAAAGAAAACATTTTTCTTATTATGGATTATATCCATAAACTATTTAATTTATGTTAAGTGTTTTACAAGTTTGGGATTAGGTCTTTCTATTCATAAACTAATCTATTGTATGCCATTGTTTAGAAATGGATCCCAATAGAAGGAATGAGAACTCCAGCAATACACATGATCCAAAGAGTAAGAAGGATGATATCTTTCATTGTCTTAAGCAAGAATTTAGAAGGGAACTAGTCTCCCACGTATTATCATCATATGAAGAAATAATATCTTGTGTTGATAAGATAAGTAAAGAATTATTGGAGTCCTATGGATTTGAAGGGAAGACAAAGAAGGAAAGGATGGTAGAGAAAAGAACATATAAAGGGAAGAAGGTAAAGAAGGATTTTCCTATATGTGATAACTATGGAAAGAATCAACTTGGAAAATGTTTTAAGGGAATGGGAGTATGTTATAAGTATGGAGAAAAAGGACAGGAAGTATGTGACTGCAAGGGTAAGAAAAAGGTTTCAAATGTACAATGCTTCATCTGTAAAGAGTTTGGACACCACGCGAACCAATGTCCCAGTCATCAGACTATGCCACAAATGATTCTATTGGATAATAATCAAGTTATGATACTACCACAGATGAAGAGGAATGACTAGTGTTCTTATGTTGTTATTTTGGAATTATTTCATTGAAGTGTTGTATCAATGATGTACTGGAAATAAATAAGGATTGTACTGCAGTACTATTTCATTGAGGATTTGAGATTTTATGGTACTATGAAAAGTGACTCTACAACAACTAAAACTTTTTGTAAATTACATGGTTGAAGGAAATATAAACCTTAATATGGTCCTAATATTGAGGTACTTATTTTGGAATAAGATATGGTTGATTTGGTAAATTATATTGGATATTCCTGACTGCCTTGAAACTGATTAAAGATTTGTATATTCCAACATTGTTGGAGTTTACAAAATTTTTTTATGGATGAAGTATATCCAGTATTCTATAAGGAATGAGGGAGCATGAATGTAATCAATAAGGTTTTATAGTAATTCAGGATGTTCCAGTGTTTGAAAAGAATACACGATGAAGGTATTCACATGCTATTACGGGGTAAAAAGGATCTTCATTGTGTTTAACTTCCTTATATTTTTTTGGACTGTGAGTTTGGACATAATTATTTTGGATAATTCTAGTTTGATATTATTTTTGGATTGTCATAAAAGGACAACCCGGAGGTTGGGCGTCAACCCATCGTGTCCGGCAAGGCCGCGAGACTTGAACCAGCAACCAAAGGGCGACAAGGGTGTATCACATACCACTGACCCACGTGATGTCCTGGATTGAATAATGTAGTCTTTATTTAAAAAAATCTATTAGATGAATTATATATTCATTTTTAACCCTATACTAATAAGATAAATAGAATATTATTTTTAAGTTCTATTATCTTTTAGAGTGAAAGATGAGTTTGTGGTAGAAATTAGTTAAAGGATGGGACTCTACTTTTCAAGTATATATTTTTATTCTTCACTTATTCTATAAAGAAATTAATTCTTATACTTTATTGAAGGGATCACAAAACAAAAAATCAGTTATCCTAATACCATATGTTTTGTTTAACTGATGGTATTTTCAATCATCATAGATTGATGAATTTAAGGCCCTCAATTCTACACTTGTTTATGATTGATGACCTCAATCACTACCTATAAATATTTACATTTTCCCTCCAATTATATGTCTCTAATTTATACCAATGTTCACTTAATCGAGATCATAATTTGGTGGTGACCCTTTCATTTCCCTTTTCCTCATATTAAGACTAAACTTTATTGACCTAATTTCTGATGTGGGTTTTCCCAAATGTATTTTTTATTTTCAACCTTTTAGTTTTGAAAAATAATTTCAAATTGTGAGGACACAATTTATTTAAGGAGGGAAGAATGTAACACCCCAGGATTAAATAGTATCTTATTTTTTTTCAATGTAATTCAATAAATTGCACTACACGCAACACCGAGTTCTAGCGCACCATGACTTACCAAACAAGCTGTTCAAAAACGGTAATGAATAATATTAACTGAATTTTGAACATTAGATAATAATTATAATTTTAGAATCCATATTATGAGTTTCTTAGACATAATGTAAGAACAAATACATTTTTTCATATAAAAGAAGTATTTTTCAAAAAATGAAATTTTACCATCTTTTAATGGAGAATCCTTTTTAAATCCAATATTTGAAACTATTATATATTTAATTTGACAAAATAAACTTCTTATTTAGAATCGAGACATAATAATTTAGTTTCGACAATGTTTTGGTGTTTTTCTGATAACTTTCAAATTTGGGTGAATAGTGAAAAATACTATATTTTAACTGAAAACTACTTTTTAAATCAAAATAATTTATATTGTTAAATTATACATTTTAATGGTTTGGAAGTATAAATAGATTATATTTTTACCATTTAATCCAATGATGGCCATTGTAAGTAATTTCACTTTGAAATTGTACATAAACAAGTGTCAAACTTTTGGTAGTTATTATTTCTTAAAAATACGCCTTTTGGTTTTTACAGCGGGAATTAATTTTAAATTAATAAATGAAAATTTTATGTTTTGAATTTGGTAAAATAGACTTCATTGTTGAATTTTGAATATCAAAATTATCTTAGGGTGAAATTTTGGTATTTTTTTGAAAACTTTCAATTTTTGATGAATAGTGAAAACACTGAGTTATAGTTTAAAACCGAATTTTTATTTAAATAATTATTTATTTTATTTAAATTTATTTTATGTAAAAATAGATACATAATAACTATATAAGTTAAATTTAATTCATTTCAGTCAGTTTATAATAATTTTAGATATATAAAAATTTTATTGAACTTTTCACCGTCTTTTACCCACCTCTTAGGAGAATTTTCAAATTCACATAAAGCTAAATTTTACCGCTTCTGTGAGTGGAATTTCTAAAATATGATAGACATGGTTAATATCATGGAGTAGAATGTTGTTCAATAAAAAAAATATAATTTTTGGTGAATAGTAACTTTTTTACTTTTATTTACCACAGTAAAAAGTAAATAGGGTAATTAAGGGTAAAAATGATATTATTATTACCCTAACACATATCC
This sequence comes from Viscum album, assembly GCA_963277665.1. Classification (NCBI taxonomy): domain Eukaryota; kingdom Viridiplantae; phylum Streptophyta; class Magnoliopsida; order Santalales; family Viscaceae; genus Viscum; species Viscum album. Next base: position 414,611,714 of record OY728130.1, read on the forward strand.
TAATTATTTTGGATAAATATAATTCGACCCAAAAAAACCTTAATAATAAAATATGAACCTCTTTGGTCCACTTGGATTAGATTAGGATATTTATTATTATTTAATTCAAAGAAGAGTTAAAAGAGTTAAAATCAAAGTTTAATAAATAAAACATTTTTAATATAGGGTTATACATAAGATAAATTAGATTATGAATATTAATTAGAAATATAAAAGGATTTCCTACATAATGGTATTTTATTTATAATTTTTAGACATTAAATAATTTAATTTATTTATGAAACAATGATGATGCAGTAATTACCTTATTAGTGAAATATTAAAATAATTGATATTATAAATATCCAAATAAATATAATTTGAGACTTTTAATGAATTCAAAGAATTTTATTGGTTAATATTACATGTTTTTATTGATTAAATGAATTTTTTTCTAATTAATACAGTTATTAAGACTTTAACAAAAATCAATTATTAAGTAGTGTCAAAATTGACATAAAAGAGTTTTTAAAAAAAATATTATATTATTAATTGATATTCTATTTATAAAAATCTAAATTTCGGCCAAAGGACTTATATAATGATATTTTTATCATTAATGGACCACTTGGGGGTCTCTTTGAAGTATATAGTAAGTTTATTAACTATATAATATAAAAATACAAAGTGACATGGTAAATGTCAAACTATTTAAGTAAGAGTTAAATATAAATGATAATGTTAATATAGTGACCCAAAACTGTCTAAAATCTATTGGATGAAATTATTTAGACACATCCCCACCTTAAAATTTGAATAATCCATATTGGAGCAATTAGAAAACAAATATGAATTTATTATAAATTAATACTGTAAGTTTTTCCTAAAGAGCCCCTCCTCCCTCTTATAAAAGGACTCCACTTCTAACCAATTCCTCACATATTTGAAGCCTTTTGGCTCGTCCAAACTCTGTCAAATTAATCTACCTATATCCCTCTACTCCTCCTAGAAGCCTTAACTTAGTCAGAAGGCACTTCAAGAGTCCTTTTTGGTTCAAACCAAATGGAGTTACTGAAATTAAAGGTAACGATTTCTCTTAACTTCTTTTCTTTTATTTTACTCCTCCAACCCCTAAACTATTTTTATTCTATTATTTTGTAAAAACAACAGTATACTCAATATACTAGGGTGTTGTTATGAGAAGTATTCGAACTACACTTATAGACACCTTCATCTAATGGGTGAAGAACAAAATGATTCAGTGGATGGCAACCAAACGCCTCACAAAATGATGATTGTTCAAATTATCTCCTACCGCCACTCATGGTGGACATTATGATGGAACTATAATTAAATATTATATTTATGATATTTATTTTATATATAAGCTTTTGTGATTTCATTTTATAGCATACCATTATTCGTTTCATGTTGTATATATATACGATAATTTCATTTGAGGAAGTGCCGATAATCGCCACTTCAAAGTGATATGACACGTTCATACCATATATGGAATCTATAAAGTATGGTGTTAATGAACTTAAGTAAAACATATATGATATTATATTATACTTGAATAATAATATACCTATTTATAGTTTGGTTTTGATTTCTTTTAAAATGAAAAATGAAATGGAAATAGCATTCGTGCGTACGTACGGACTACCGTCTCCACGAACGCGATGCGATTCATTCCCCATCGTATCCATTCAAGTATAATTCTCATTTTATGATTAAAAATAATTTTTAAGGACTTGATATAATTCTAGATATTAATAAGATACAACCTATCCACAACAAAGACGTCTTATATAACAAAACATATTAAAGAAAATGAGTAAGTTAACACCCAAAACAACGATAATACTAAGATATTATTAAAAAAGTAATGTTAAAAGATCATATATGATATCATAATTATGTATATGGTTTTTTTATAATTTAATAATTTTTTTTAACTATTATACAGGATTTTAACATACCATCGACTAAGGAAAAGTACAAGGTAAGGGTTTATTTCACAATCTCTTCATTATTCGAGGTTGTTTATACGTAATTATATACTGGGACCTCTTTTTCATCCACATCCATGTTTCTTAAAAATGTATTTCAAAACATTCTTAATATTTTACAGAATATGGGTTAAAGTAATTTATACCCTTGTTTTACTTTTTATAAGAAGTTTATAAAGGAATCTTTACAACATTTTCCAAATAAGGTCCTTTTTACCTTTTCGACAAAATTAAGGTAAGAATGTTTTTTTCATAACTTATACAGTGGGTGCGGCTATTTTCCACTGTTGTAAAATCTTCGAATCTTTCCTTAAAATCTTATAATATTATTTTCAAAGTAAATGTTTTATTTTATAATTATGTGACTTTTAAATGATTTAAAAAAAGAGATATTTCTCTCAAATAGTTTTGTTTTCATCTATGTCAACATCCTTTGATGGATTTTAAGCTTATTTGAAGTTGATTTATTATGATACAAAACATCCATATTGTATTGAAGGTTTTGTGATATGTTTAACTGTGGATGTTTTATTTTTATACCATTCATGGTTTATGGAGAATGTATTGACATTTCGTATGCTAGTTTTAATATGAATGTTTATGTTATGTTTAAACCTGTTCATATGAGGAATACATTGGACTTAATAAGTGAATGGTGGGTCCTGCTAAATATCCTCGATGCATCGGTAGGTCTCATGAGACAAAATAGTGTCTTGGTACGAGGCCTTGAAAAAATCTAATTTGTAGTCTTGGCACAAGGCCTTGGCTACGTGGTTATGATAGTCTGGCATTATGCATTCCATCATTATAAAAGTTGTTATTGATATTGCATGTGATTATTCGACTAATAGAATATCCATGTGAATAATTAAATGGCATTATTTCATTTTATCTTTTCTATATTATTCTAAAGTTCAAGTTTCATTGGTTTTTATTTTAGTTATACATTGCCTTAAATGATTATGCTTATTTATGAATGTTTCCGCTATATTGTTATCCTTACTGAGCATCTGAGCTCACCCCTTTCAATATTTTATTTTTACCAGGATGTGAAGAAGTAATTTATGAATGACCTACAGGGATAGTATGAGGGGATATGAAGACAATATTTTGTTGTAGTTTTTTTACTTTATGATATAATGTAAGACTTATGAATATATCTAGTGTTTCCAAGACTACTAAAGTAATCGGTATTTCGAGACTTGATCTTTTGTGATCATGCCAATGTTATGTAATAATGCACTGACTCTGTGTAACTGGGTTCGGGGTGTTACATGGTAATACATTTAACAAGAAATGTCTTAAAAGGAAGTATAATACATGTCAACATGAGAAATCTGTAGAAACATACATAAACATGTGATAATTATGTAACATAGAAACAATTTACATAAGAATTTTTAGGGAATCAAACATCAAATATAGTCTCATGGGCTACACATGCACATTAGTTTCCATATCAGAAAATGTCTCTCAAGGCCATACAAAAACACACACCAGTTTGTTGGAGGTGTGGAACTTGAAATGGTCCCAAAATTTTTGAAAGAAGTCATTGATTGCTGGTACATGTATTTTAATTCTACTATATAATAAAAATGCGTACATAATATTTTGATTAACTATATAAAAGTATGTATGTTCTATATTTTTATTGAATGATATATATTGTTTTATTGTTGTGTTTATTCAGTTTTTTTAGGGGTTTCGATTTAATTGGAATTGTAGTTTTTTTGATTTTTCTAAAAAAAATTAACATACGACGTTAGTTATTTTAAAAACCGATGACAATTTTTTTAAAAAAAAGGTTTTTAGAATCGATTATATATAAAATGACACCAAAAACTGGTTTATAGCATCAATTATATCCAAAATAGACACCATAAACCCGGGACTATTTGATTTTAGGCATCGGTTATACCTAAAATTGACACTGAAAGTTGGTTATCAATGTCGGTTTAATTAATAAACTGACACTGAAACCCTTAATGAAAATGATTTCCTGTGTCAGTTTTTAGAAAACCAATGTTGAAAATACTTTATTTACGTAGCCTTTACATACGTCATTTAAAAACGAACATCAAAAATAAAAATAAACCGATGTTAAAATGTTTCTTTGCACTATTGTTTTATGATTTTAGTAAAACATATGATACTTTGGTTAAAATAAGTTATTCTAGTAAAAATGATAAAAGTAAAAATAGTAGAGTAAGTGAAATACAACATGTTTAAAAATGTTTTGGAATTCTCAGGTTAGGATCGATTGGCCCAATATCATCCCAAACACTATTATTTCTCACTATTGGTTCCATTTACCCATGTTTAAATTCATTCCATTATTTAAAATTGATTTGTGTTCAAAAAATTTTCATTTTATTAATTTATAAAATAGGATCACTCCCAACATTTCAAAATTAAATATAACCATTAAAATATGCTTAAAATTTCACATAATAGTTCTCTACTGTATTTTCCTTGCACAAAATAAATCCCTTTATCACTATATGTTATCCTAATCACTTCATTATCAAACAAACATTCATGAAAAAGACAAAGGTCCCAAAGTGAGTATTACTAAATCCTTAACATTATATTCTTAATCCATCCCTTCCAAATCCATATTTACCATATTTCTATAATTTCTACATTATTATTATTATTATATATATTTTTTGTTACATCATGTAATAATATTTTTTTATTTATTTCCATCCACATAGAAAAATAAAACCACGTTGATTGTACCTTTATTTATACTATTGCCTCCATAGAGTGATGCATTCCATTTTTTTCACCACCGCCACTATTTAATGGCTATAAAAATGATATGATAGAAAAATATGAAATATATAATATAAATATTATTTTTAAGTGATAAATTATAATTCACCTTTATTCTCACTCATTAGTTGGGAAATGAAAATATTAATCGTGGATATAACATACTACCACCACCCTGAAGTAACATTTCCCATTTTTATTTTTAAATATTTATCCAATAATAAAAAATTATTATTCAAGACACTGAAAACATATAAATAATATCATTATTTTTCTATTAAAGTATAATTATTTAAAGAAAAACTTATTCACCGTGCACTCATCCAATTATGGTATATTCAAATTTGGTTCAGTCTAAACACATAATTGATCAATGATATAAAATTATATCATGAATTAATAAGAATAATTAAATAATAATATTATTCTATGTTAATAATAATATAATGAATATTTTATAGTTTATTAAATTTTATATCAAACACTTAATTTATTATTAAAATATCATCTTCAAATGAAAAAATTTCATAAATAAGCCTACACTAATTCCACTTTAACACAACATAACTAAAAAGATAATGTAATGATATAAGAGAATAATAAATCAATATAAGTTATCTTTTTCAACAAAATTAATTGATTTGGGAATTATGAAAATTAGAATATAAATAAATAAAAAACACCACTATTATGAAACTAGTTAAAAATGGTCAAGATAACTCACACCCAATATTGAAAAGAGTTAAAAACTAACTAATTTAAATGTGTACAATAATTATGAATGAATTTTAAAAAAAGGTTTTAAATATTAATACAGTTATAAAAGATCTTCTTAAGATAGTTACTTTTTTTATATAGGGGATTCATGTGATTTCGAGAATGTCATGAATTAATGTATGGGTTTCATCAACTCAATTTCTAATACATTGTGTTTTAGAATTTCTTACATAAATATATATTTGAAAATATATTTAATCCATAAATTCTCATATTTTATATGGTATTTACTCTTGTTCCATTGGGAAATTACTTCTCACTATCAATAACTACATATTTAATTAATTGTTTTCAAAAATAAATTTACATCATTGGTAGAATAATACCCATTCTAACCAATGAATCCTTTCCACCATGTATATATTCTCATTCCCATCAATTCTATCCTATATTTTTTGGGAACTAAAATCTAAATGAATTCATGTGATCCACTTACTTCCCATCACCACTTCTCAAGTGAAAGATTTATTTCCCTATTTCTGATTTGGGTCTTCAGTGAAGGAATTTAAAAATGTTAATAATTTTTCCATATAATAGATATATTTTTTTATCTTCCACTTCAAATTTATCCTAAATAATGTATTTTCAAAGATTTAATTATTGTAAATTTATTAAAAAGAAATTTTTTAATGTATATCAAAATATTTCATTCCAATCATATTATAAATGACAATCAAAGGAAACTAGTTTCTCTATTTCATTCCATTACATTATACAAATATGAAAAGGATTTTTTTATAAATTTTTTCACAAGAAAATATTTCCCCAATTTGTAATCTTTATTTTGGGATTGTGATGTTCTATAAATGAAATTACATTACAATATTTATATGATATTTATTTTAAAAAAAATAATGAAAAAACAGTAATTCTCAACATGATTTTCAAAATCAAAGTTATCTATTTTTCTAAAATCATTTCTCATACACCTATTGAATCATTACCTATGTCTTTAAAAATTGGAAACGATAAATTTTTAGAAGAGAAATGATACATAAATTCTTTTTTCATTCATAATCATCTTTGTTGAATAAATGTAATTTTTCATTTAATTCATTTCATGTCGGAATAAATTTTTTTTAACACCATTAATTTATGTCTGTTCACTGAGATATTATACATCAACTGATTTTGGAAATTATTGACATAACCATATACACTTTATCTATACGGTGTAAGTACCATATGATTTATTTTCAATATTAAATATTATGAACCTCTAAAGTTTCTTAATATTATTTGATACACAATTAATTTCCATGGTTTTATCATTATATTATTGTTGATGGAATTATAAATGACTTATTTAAATGAATCTATTTTAAAAAAATATGAAAAAAATTCTTTATGTGGGTTCCCTATGATTTTATAAATTAAATCAATTTTCAATTTGATGGATATTTATGATAATATGAATCATTTTATTTTACTATGGGACACATATGGATGGGTTATTTATGGTTTGGGTCACATCTCATCATCCAATGAGTTTTTGAAGGTTTATATATCATGAGATAGAAAAAAATTAACTTGATTGGGTTTATTCACAATGATGTGTTTGTGATTTTATTTCCAATATTTTTAAAGAATAAAAATGATTGGGTTTGGTCATAAATTCATGGGAATGTTTTTTTATAATAATGTTCTCCCATGATTACATTTTAGGTAGGTTTTTAGGATTATTCTTATGACAATATTATATTAACATGTCCCATTTTTATTTACTCTTAGTTGTACATTCTATTGATTCATTACTTATTTTATTACATGACTTATGAAAATATTTACTATCTATTCTTATATGAGGATTTCATTCTGATATATCAAGATTTTAACCATATTATCATCTGATTCTAATTTATAATCTAAATTTTTTATCACTTATGATTACCCATATTGTGCATTTAAACTCACCCCTTTGTATATTTCCATTATACAACTTATTAATTTGAGTGAAACCTATGAGAAGACCAGATGGGAGACTTGTATGGTTAGAATATATTGAAATTTTGACATGTCTTGTAAAATTTGATGAATATGTAATTGGTCCTCAAATACATTGAACCAAAATATTCTACAATTTATGTGATATTATTTTGATTTGTAATACTAATGTGAAATTTGTGAAAGCATATCATGGATAATTTCATTTAGTATCATTATATGTGTGTATATGTATATGTTTTTTACACCATACATGGGTGTGTGGGTTTGAGGGAACCTTATTTTGCATCAAAATATTGTTTGCATATTTTAAGGGATGAAATTAGTTATTTTTAATTAGGATAAGAGAACATTAGTAAGAACAAAAAGGTTAAATCTATTTGACATGTGTATTTATAGGATAACATCCTATTTTTTTGTAAATTAGTGATTGTATAGTGTTCCTAGAAGTAAAATCCTTTTATATATACTATATGTTGACATACACTCTAGAATAGATTTAACTTGGTTTAATACAACATGAAAGGGTTAGTTGTGTATTAACTCAATTTTCACCTATAGCACAAAAAAGTTTCCTAAGAACATACCTAGTTTTACACACTTGAGGGATATTTCCTAGTTAATCCAAATATGTTTGTAGGACATTATAAAGATTTATTATGTTATGGAATTAGTAGAATAATTATAATACAACTCAAACTAATGAAAACTAGACTAAATAGAGACAAATTTAGGTTGAACATAAAGTTTATGTAATAATATAGAAAAGTAAAAATATTTTAATAATGATTTTTTAATTTAATTATCTTGTAATAATTCACATATGGTGTTATTTTTTCATCAGCCATGATAAAATCATGTATAAAAAGGGAGTGAATCACGGTCCCGTATGGGCACTACGACATTAGGGTTTCCCCTATCATCGTTGTTCTCTACCATTCTTGTTTGGGTAGTAGTTTATCCAAGGTTTCTCTCGGTGAGTTCGGGGTGCATTGGTTCATTTCAGGTGGTCTAAGATCAGGTTCTGTAGGGTGGGAATCCTTCTGTGATAGGGTCATTGGGTATTCTGCGGCATCGGGGTCACAGTCCAGGCATTGTTGTGGTTGAAATATGGTTTTTGCGGTGGTGGGATTATGTTTCAATTCTTCTGTCAAAGGGGTCGTGGTCCAGTGTGGAAAAGGAGTTGAGTTCCGGCGCGTCACATGACGTCGAGGTCCCTATTCATTCGCTATAAGGGTCATGATTCAGTGTAGCATTGGGGTGGAGGTTTGGTTCTGTGGCATCGAGGTTTATTCTAGGGAGGGGTTGTGGTTCTTTTTCCCAGAAAGGTTTTGTGGTCCTGTTCTGCGATGGGGTCATGATTTAGACTCTAGGATTTTGGATCCTGATGTTCTTCTACTATGCCGGGGTCGATATGAGGTCTCTGCATCATGCTCTAGCTAGGTATGGCTTTAGGTGAATTTTTGTGGTCTTTGATAGCAGTTCTGATGGCGGTGATGGGAATTATGGTCATGTGATGCTGTGATTTGTGGCCCGCGTTCAAGAGTCTAAGTATTCAGACCTTCTTCAATGGGATGTTCAAGATGAGGTTTAGAGAAGGAATCTTTTCCTAGTACTTTACTATCCAGATTTGGATATTTGAGAGGGTATAATGTTTCTCATCGGTACCAGGCCCATGCAGATCATCATGGGACAACTAGACGAGCAGTGATGACAAGTTGAATGCTAGACTTTACTTTTTTTGTTAGAGAGGTTCATTCCATTGTTGACTTTATCTATTTTATTGGCCACTCGTTGATTATTTGGGACCAGTTTATGTCCTTTTGTCATTTATTTCATTTTTGGTTCCCCCACACCCATTAAAAGGGATTTCAATAAAAAAATAATTTTCAATCATGATACAATACTTTTGGTTTTAGTAATTGATGAATCGCATAAGAACCAAGTTAGCAATGAAATCCATGGACACTGGGTAGAATGTCCCCATAAGAAACTTAACAGGATAATAATTGAAGTGAGAATATTTTTTATTATTCCAAACCAAATATAATGAATTAAAATTGGTAACATGGAATTACAAGATTTTATAAAGCAACCAAAGTAATATAAGGATAAATTCCCATGGAAGATTATGTTATTTAGATTATAATGGAAAGAATTAAAATTTTCCTACATGTAAATAGTGTGGAAAGAATAACTAAATAAGATGAATCAAATGAACTGGGATATATCATATCTATAATAATTTAGGTATTATAGAAAATAATTTATAAGAAAAATTAATTTGTTTAGAGGACAGAGTGAGGGAAAAAATAGTTCATCCTATAGTACCCCCAACACTTCGTTATCTAAAATATGGGGAACATTCATGTTATCCCAATCTATACCCTAGTACTTGGGCCAATGAGGATGATAAACACAAATAACATCAAAGACATGGAAATTCCTATACAATAAGAACCATGGAACTGAGTTAGGAAGATATTCTGAATTTAAGAACATTGATCACCCACTCGTGAACTATGATTATTTTATTGTTATCTTGTTCAACATAATACTCTATACTTGTTTTGTTTTATAATAACATCACATATACACATAAATTAATAGATGATAAATTATTAATAAAAAGCTTTAGTGTTATAATTATTTTATCCCAAGTATATAAATCCTCTCCAATGATGTTTTTTGGAATGTTTTTCCTATAAAATATTATTATCCTTCCATTAGTCAAATTTTATTTTATATTAAGAATGGACTGGTGATCATTAAATTGAGACCTTGATAGTCACTATGAGAGGAAAATAAAATCTAAAATAGTAACCATGACCACCTAGGATTACTTGGTTGACTATGGACTCTAAATAAAATAATTAATCACATTATATTGGGTTATATTCCACAAATGGTTAGAGAAAAACTCAACCATAGTATTATTCTTATTATTAGTGGAAATAGGATTTATCAAGTCATAAAAATGGTACTGAGGATAAGACCACATTAAATATCAAATTTTGAGTAATTTATATCTTGTGGAGAACCTTAACTATTTCACAAGTTAGGAATAATTAAAATTGTGAGGACATGATTTTTTAGAGGGGAGAATGTAACAGACCAAAATTACAATATGTATTTTCCTCATAAAAATTTCATGCTAATATCATATTCTACACACAAATCCAAATGAAAAATATTATTTGATATGTTAATATATAATCATAACATTTTAATATAGTCCATAAAATATTGGTATAAAAGGAAATAACGAGACTATTAAATCTTCGAACCAAAAAGAATTAAATGACATCAGGTGGAATAATTCTCTCTTATGAAGGTATTTATCTATTCTTGGGAATGGGTAGATTCACTAGGATTTACAATAGACTAGGAATTATATGAATTAAACAATTATAGCATGATCCAATTCATATACGTGGGGAATTCAAGTCTATGGAAATTTCAATGAGATCTATGCTAGCCGAATCACCACCCATGACTTCCACGAGAGTGTTCCTTAGGAAATTTTTTTGAATATAGATCTTTATTAAAAATTTATCTCTAAATTTGAAGGGCATAATCTGTTATTTATTAATAATATTTCATTTAACAGATATATTTTTTATATATTTCACATTTTTACTTTTAAAGAATAAATATTTATTTTTCCATAAAAATAGTTTTTAATATTTCATATTTAAAAGAAAATATAAATATTTTATAAATTCAATTTTATTAAATTGCACTCATTTTATAATTTAAAATGTCAATATTACCTTTGGGGTTTTTTTATAATTTTCTAAAATAATTGTTTTTATGTAAATTTTGAAAATACCAGTTTTTCAAAAGTTGCCACTTTTGTTAAAATATAATAAAAAAATAATGAACTTTTTTTTATTAAATATATATATAATTATAATTATAAATAACTTAAAAATTCAATGATGAATGTATAAAATCAATTTAAATTTTTTTATAAATATGAATGAAATTTTACTCAAAAAATTATTTTTTACTTATATTAAAAATTAATTATAATCAATTTTGGAAAATAAATCTAAAAAAATGGATTACATTTTTTTAATAAAATAAAATAATTTTATATTTTATATTTCATTATTAGAAATAAAATTATGATTACTAAGATTAAATTTATTGATCGGGATATTTGTACAAAAAAAATAAATTAATTATATAATCTATATTATGTAATTATTATATTATAATTTATTTTATTTTATTTTAAATAATTCCTTTAATATTTTTCAACATAAATCTATAATTATATTGATATACCTTTAAATGGTTAAAAATTAAAAATACTGATAAAAAATAGTGGATAAAACATCAATTTTTAATAAATAATAGTTTTTTTAATATATTATTTTTTTATTTAAAAGATAAATTTATTTTATTTTGAAATTTAATTGGATTAAATGGGGATTAGAGTTAGGATAAACTGAAAAAAAATTTAGTAATAGGGGTTATTATAGCCCAGAACTTATGAAATGTTACATTGTAATTATTCTATTGGAATAGGTTTCCATAAGAGGTTCCAAAGTGTTTCTAGTTACTCTAAAGGGTCTGGGAGGTGCCACTTAAAATTTTGGTAGGGATGTGGAATGGATCCTTTAGCTATACTGTAATGGTGTTCATTACGGTATACGATGATCCAACTGTGACATAGTGTGTAGATGGAGGTGTTTTTCAAGCTACTAAAAATTCCGGGGGTAGCTCAGTCATGGGTCTTGGGTTGCGTCTTTGACCCTTCTTGTTGGGTGATGGATACAAGGTGGATGAGATGATTTGAGATGGGGGGAGGCTTGGATGGAGTTTTAGGATACTATATTTTCGTATATATCTTCACTATTGAGAAGGGAAGATGAAATAGTCCTCTCTGGTTACTAGGGGTATGTGGTTTATTGGATTAGGATGTGTCGTGGTGTCTCTTTTAGAGAACAATGATATACCCATGGTTTTGAAAAAAAAACTATAGGTATAGGGATTGGTTTTGAACAAATTTCCACAGTTTTAGAAAACTAGGGCTATATATGCAAATTTCTAACCTATACCCATTATTGTTTCAAAATCACGGGTATAGGTCACACCTATGCCCATGGTTTTTCCAAAACAGTGGGTATAGGGTTTGGTTCAAGATCTATAACAATGGTTCATAAGAAAATATGAATATTGGTAAAAAATATACCCAGTTTTTTCTCAAAACTATGGCTACATAGTTTGGTTCAAGTCCTATATCCACTATTCTATAAAACCAAGGGTATATATCATCCCTATAACGATAGTTTTGGTAAAATGTGGGTAAAGCTTTCCCACGTAAGCGTGGGAAAACATATTTCCACGGGAAAACAAATTTTTACATGGGAAAATCAATTTCTATATTATTACACTTATTTAAATTATTTAGATATATATATATACTAAAAAACATATTTGGTGTAGTGGTTAGGCACATGGATCAAATAGAGGTTATCTAGGGTAGAAATCTGGTAGAATTAATTTTTTAAAAGCCTATAGACATTGGATCAGAATCTTGGGAATAGGGTTATTTATATGGTGGAAAATTTCCCATACACATGTTCCCATAGTTCATAACCATGGGTATTGAATTTTTAAACTGTGGATATGCCTTAGATCTATATCAATAACTTAAGATCCCATGGTTCTCTAAACCATTACAATAACCTATACCCACGGTTCCAAACCGTGGGTATAGGGTAATTTTTTAGTAGTGTGTACTTATACTAATTATAGGGTCTACCATGTAGGGATATCCATTATTCTTTGTGGGAACCATTATTGACTAGGATATAGAGTTTACTACAAACTATTTCATGGTCTCTATCGTTTCCAGACATTATGTAGGGTGGTCATAGGGGATGTGTTGTGGTCTTATGTTTTACAGACCACCTATAAATATTAAGACCCACTTGAACCAGGTCACTTAACATTTGTTATCCTAATTTCTTCAGTAACTCATGTACATCCTAATTATCTCTTTTGACACCCTTTTATTGTTATTTGATCTTGTATTTGGATAGTAATTCCATAGTGGTTTAGGTGGGACCCTTCCTCAATTTTATTAGTTTTTTCCACGTCTTCTTTTCCGTAGAATGGTGATAATATGTTAAATTGATGATTTTTATTCTTCTATGATGAGAAGGTGTTGGGTGGTGTTGTGTTCAGGGTGACCAGGGAGGTTCCCTTTATTTTGGAATTGGGGTTCCCCTCAGGTTGTCTCAATCTTGCATAGAAGATTGGGATAATCTATTTGATGTAGGGGTTTCCATTGTTTCTCACCTATTATCTCAAGGGGATAAGGTTCCATATTGATTAGAAAAAAAGAAATTATCTGGTTTCTCTAAATTAAAGGAGATGTGGGATTTCATATTATTTTTTATATATTTTAATATTTTGATATTGTGATTATATGACCTTGATTCCATGATGAATATCATAACTGTTGGGATCTACTTCTTGTACTAGTTTTATATATTTTGTGGAACATTGATTGATGTTTTTTTTAATAACAATAAATGAAAGGTATTAATCACGTATATTTTATTCTACAAGAGATATGTGACATGGTAGTGTTATGAGGCAGCAAGATTTGATCTGATATGGCCATTATATGGGGCAAAAATATTTGATGTGATACGGCCATGTCATAGGTGTTGAGATGTGATGTGGTATACATAAATGATTGGATTAACATGATGTATGAAATTGGGGTGTGAGGATGAATTTTTTTATAATGTTGGGATGGGTACCTCTTTTATTGATATGATTCATATTATGTTATTACACTTGTCTTGTATAATTTTTTGAGTATGCCTCAGTGAGATTGGGTTGGATAGAAGACTTGTTTAAGTGTAGCTGGTTTAGTTGTTTGATCATGGGTGTATTAGTATTCATTTTTCACATGTGCATGTGAGACCTTGGTATATTCTTAATAGGTATACTTGTATGCTCACCCTATGTATATAAGTAGATTTTTAGGTCTCCAAGAGGACTATATTGACCATTCTAGAAATTATTGGGTCAAACTTTGTGATAGTTGATGTGTTGCTGCCTTATCTTAACATTTGGGTATTTACATGTGGAGGATTTTATCTGTTTATGATTAATTTTCACATAAATTGTAGGATGATGTTGGATTCCTTTTTACATTATGTCATGAATTTTATTGATCATTGATATCCCATCTCTTGATCCAACATTTATAATAGAGTTTAATTCCACGCATTTTGATATTTTTATACCCTCGATACTGGTAACCATCATGGGGCATACTGGTGGTGGAACCCAGGGTTCATTACCCCCCTTACTCTATTGCTAGACTAGGATAGATACCGTTATAGAGAGGGTGTTTTTACAATGTGGTATCAGAGACAAATGATGAGATATATTTTGGATTTTATAGTTAGGAACACTGAGGATTTCAAGGTTTGGTATGGAAACTATGCTAGTCCAACTTGGAACGTAACATTGGCTAGGTAGATGTCTAGGACAAGGAATTCTATAGAACCCCATATTTCAGTGCTTAAGATCTTATCTTAAGGAATGACCATGTTAGGTTGACCTATTTGTAGGTTACAGTCCTTGGACACATATATTCATCAAGATTAACTTTACATCTTGTTTGAATTAGGTTGTTTGAGAAAAATATAAAATGAATTAAATAAATCATAATAAATTTTCTACTATCTCTCTTAGGAAATCATTGTTTCTCTTTCATCTATGGGTCCTGCTCATCATCCAATAATGGTTCAAGTAGTAGAGGTTCAATATACTGATCGGTTTGATCATTGTAGGGTTGGTTTGGTAAAGAATGACATGGTTTTTAAGAGGATGTTATGCAGATTTCAGTGGTAGGTTCTGGGGAAGTATATGGGAAGGGTTTTGTTATGGATATAGAGGTCTAGTTAGAGGATATTAAGATATAATTCCGTCTTATCTGAGACCTGGTGGAGTACTGGGTCCATTTGGTAGTCATTCAGATGCGAGGAGTTGTGCATCATTGGCAGACAATGTATCTGGGTGAGTGGAAGGGGGCATATTTTTCATTGGATGACTTTTAGAATGTGTTTTGAGTAGAGTTAATATCATCTGCTGTTATGGTAGTAAGGTTATAGGTGATACTCTCTCTTTAGTAGGGGGTATGTTAGTATATGAGATGGTAATAAATTTCAAGGTCCTCTTATGTTTTTTCCTAGATTTTTTCCTAGATAAGGAGTCTCATGAAAGACATATTGAGTATGTACTCCATCCTTCTATCCAATATATTGTTAATCATTTTATGTTGAAACATATATGGAATTATAGAAGAATAATATGAAGTTGATTGATAAGATCAACTTGGAATGAGTCTTATTATGGTATGGTATCCAAAAGGGTTTCTCCAAAATGAGTTTTGTTAGTGGTCGGTCACAGACACCAGGACCATTGGGGTTTTTAACAGTGGAATGTCAACCATACCAGCTTCCAATATAACCTTATTAGTTCAATGGTTTCTATGATTTTATAGGGTTCCATGATATAATGATTTTTTTCTTATTGGGTTCATGTACATTATCAAAATATGTTATTTGAGGTTCTTTGATAATTGTTTGAAATAGGTGGCTAGGTTCAATTCTTGTTTCACCAGTAGTTACCTGTGATTCATGCTCAACAGTGGGGGTAGAATTATTATTCTTTTTAGAGAGGATATTGGGATGGTAGAGGATAAAATCAAGATTTTATTTATGATCATGTTCCTCTACTTGATAATGGCCAATGTGGTGGTCTCTAGGTTAGAGGCAGAGGGTTTGGGCATGGACAATTTCATGCAATGGAAGAGACAACACCATAGGGGTCATAGATCATTAATGGAACGATCAACTTGTCTTCCATACCTATTTATGCACTATTTGATTATTAATATTCTCACTCATTTTTTAACTCACTATAGTCTATTCTATGGGAGTAAATTTCAGGGGTCTTATTGTGGCCCTAGTGTTGATAACACATGTTAGTGTCCAACTAGGTTATTTGATGTGTGCTGGGGGTGTAGACTAATGATGGAGCCACATAAATAACTTAAGGATCTTTTTATACCATAGATATAGTTATTTGGTGTCATCATCAGAATCAACTAGTTTTATTTTATGCATTTTGTAATCAACTAATTCAGGAGAAAAGTCATGTTTTTTATATGGATTTCCATATTGTGGTTTTCATATGCACGATAATGCATCAAGTGGGAAGTAGATTTTTGGATACCCATATTTACTAGACGAATGAGTTGTCAGTGGAATAGACATATGTTGTGGTTGGGTGGATTACTCTGGTCCTTAGGTAGTTTTTGGATTTGTTCCATAAGGATGTTGTGATGCTACCATGTTGACATGATGTTGATTTTGGAGTATACATGCAGCCCAGTTCTTAAATAATTTTTATTTCTCCATATCAGATGACACCTTCTGATTTAGACAAGTTGAGGATTTGAGTAGATGATATGATTAATAAAAGTTTTATCTATCCTAGTGTATCACGGTGGGGTGCCTTAGTGTTGTTCTCCAAGAAAGAAGATGGTAGTGTACTTTTATTATACGCTAATGACAATTGAATAAGGTGATGATCAAGAATCATTACCCTCTTATAAGGCTAAAAGATTTTTTTCCATCCTAGAAGGGTGATTTAGTTTTCTGATATCAATTTGTGGTCTAGGTATCACAAATTGATGGTGATGAAGGATGATATCCATAACACTAACTTCATGTACAATTATGGGAACATTGACTTTGTCTTCATTCTATTCAGTGTTACAAATGCAACAATTGTATTCACGGGACTCATAAAACCCATGTTTTGTGAATTCATAGACTTGTTCGTAGTCGTGTACATTGAATATATTTTGATCTACTCGAAGTCAAAGGATGTTTATTTTGATCATCATATAATTGTCTTGTAGGTTCTTGAACACCAAGAGATCAATGAAAAATGTCCATGTGTGAGTTAACGATGTGATAGGTTCATTTATTTTGGAATGTTGGGACATATAAGTGTGTGTTAAAATACCCATTAATGGTTGAAGAAGTTTGTTCTTGGATATCACCCAAGAAAAAGGTATAATTTCATTGTTTCTTTGGTATCTCATTATATTTTGGCTCTTTTTTACTCAATTTATATCAATTTATAGAAAAATTAGAAGGTTCGACTAATAAGGATCCTAATTTATCTAGAATAATATATATAAAACAAAATTAGTTTATCCAAAATAGAAGTTTTTTAGATCTCTAGTGCTTAAAATTACATTGAAGGGTGTGTTGTTTGTGGTGTTTTTTTGTTGCTTTTGACCTATTATTGGGATGATTCTTGATGTAAAAAAAAGCATTGATCTCTTAGGGGTTTAGGAATTCACACCCCCATGAGTGAAACTATGCTACAAATCATATAGAGTTAACATTGGTTGTGTTTGGTCTGAAGTTATGGTGATATCACCTCCTTGGGGAGTGAATTACAGACTATACAGATGAAAAGTGTTTGAGGTATATCATTTTTCATTGTGATATAAATCTATGATAGAAGAGGTGGATGAAGTTTCTTTAGGACCATGAATTTGAGGTCTCATATACCTCAAAAAAGGGGAATGTTGTGGGTGACAGTTTGATATATAAGACATGTAAGTATGTGGTTTAGGAGTATAGATATTCTTGGAGAGCGACATAGGAGGTGTCATACCTTCAAATAGATGTGAGGGTAGTTTATGGTGTAGGTTTCTTGTTTGAGATGATGGTGAAGTCTTGTATGATGGTGTAGGTGTATGAGTCTTTGTTGGGTGATGCAGAGGAAGAATTGATGTTTGGTTATGTTGTCCATAATGATGCTTTCTATTGGTGGTCAGATGATGGTTAAAACTAGATGTTATTTTAAGGGAGGTTCTTTATTCTGAAGGAAATTCATGATGATTTCCATTGTGTGAATTATTGTTCATCTTTCTTGGTACACCGAAGAGTATCCAAGATGTATCATGGATTGAGGGCATAGTTTTGGTGGCTAGGTAAGAAATGGGTGGTGGTGGAGTTTGTGGCTTAATGTTTGGTTTTCCTTAAGAAAAATGCAATGAATAATGTTCTTGGTGGGTTATTGCATCCCTTGGGTGTCACTGAATGGAAATCAGATGACATATTGTTGGATTTCATCATTGGTTATCCCCAAGACAAGGGGGGTATGATGATATCTTGGTAATCATGTATCAGTGGAAAACATTGGCCAACTTATTAGCAGTCAAGAAGTCGAGATTCATGAATTTTTAAGAATGTATGATTGTGGGTGTGATGATTCCGCTAAATGTATCTTTTAGGGCCATTGTCTTAGATCTAGATTCATTTTTTGAATCATTAGTCTAGAGAGGACTAAAACATGCTTTTGACAATTAGTTATGACCGAACACTACCTTACACACTTAAACAAACCGTGATATAGAGTAGACTATCTAGATTTTTGTAAAAAACTTGTGGGAATGTATATTATAATATAGTGGATCATGGGGACAAAAATTACCCATGTTTGAGTTTTATTATAATAAGAGCAATAACACATACATTGATATAGAGCCTTTTGAGGCTTCTTAGGGGTGTTCATGTTGTTCATTGTTTTTCTAGACAAAGTTAGTAAAGTAATAACTTATATATCCTGATATGGTGAAAAACATGTCATAGAATGTTCAT
The DNA here is from genome assembly GCA_963277665.1 of Viscum album. Lineage (NCBI taxonomy): Eukaryota > Viridiplantae > Streptophyta > Magnoliopsida > Santalales > Viscaceae > Viscum > Viscum album. The sequence continues at coordinate 414,630,933 of OY728130.1, forward strand.
CTCATTCATTATAGGATAAAAGTGGTGCATGAAATTTATTAGTCTTATGTGGATCATAGGTGGAGGACATTTTTGTTCAAGGTTGGAGACCATGTTTTCTTGAAGGTCACCCATCGATATGGGAAATGGATTTATATAAGGGGGGATAATATATCACCTTGTTTTATTGAACATTTGAGGTTTCAGGAGATTTAGGTGAAGTGGATTATTAGTTGGAAATTCTTCCACAACAAGACCAAGGCTATAACTTCTTCCATTTTCTTAACATTTTTAGTATCTTTAGGATGAATCTCACATCACTGGCTGGTTAGAGTTAGATATTGTGGATAATGTGATGTTTATGGAGCATCTTGTGGAGATCTAAGATTGTCAGTAGAAGGTGTTGTGAGGATAACTCATTCCTTTTGTTCATTCATCGTGGTGTCATGGTGTTATATTGGATAGTACATAGGAGTGATTTGTGATGGGTTATAGACATTTTGATACATGAAGAGGGGTGGACCTGAATCCTAATCTACATTCATTATACTTTGTTGTGATTAAAACCATTATAGTGAGCTACTACATCCCAAATTCCTACAATATCTTGACATGGAGGGTGGAATTTCCTAATAATGTTGGTGGGGTAGTGTTGTTTGTTAGTATTGGTATTGGTTTTCTTGGGATTTGTAGATCTTTAGATGGTTTTCCAGATGGCTATGTGTGGAAATGTGGTGGTATGTATCTAGTAGAAAATGTCTGGTATTGTTCTCGTTGAGATGTCGTTATGTGGTTGAGGGGTGATTTAGTTATGCACAATGTTTTGTGGGTTTTTTTGGTTGGCTTGTTGGTTGGTAATTGTGTTTGGGTGTAATGAGAACTTTGAATAGGTATCTCATTGGGTGGTTCATTGATCCTTTATTTCATTCGAAGATAGTTTTTTATACTTGAGGGTGAGACTAGTTTAAGAGGTATATGATGTTACAAACTGGACCTTATGTTCCCCTGCATTATAAGAATTCTAGTGGAAGATTTTTTCGGAGGATGTGACATGGTGTTTGGAGGTGTTCCAATTGAAAATATAGGTACCACTACCATATTTGGTTGGGTTATTATGTGGATCCTAGGGATACACCATAATGGTTGTCACGATAGGTTAGGGGAAGCCAACTATAATGTAGCGAGATGTTGGAGGTGTTTTTGATGCTTCTACCAATTGGAGGGTAGTTGCACCTTGGATCTTGGGCTATGATATATCATGTTCTTGGAAGATTATGGATGCGATATAGAATAAAAAATGTAGGTTAGGAGGACGATCAAGATTAGTTTGGGGCTATTGTCTTTTCAAGCATAGGTCCACCATGGACTAGGGGATGTAGTGTATCCCTTTTTGGTTATTGGGTGTCCGTGGTGTAGTGGTTTAGGATACATTAGTTTTTACTTAACCGATTTATAAGATCTACCCCATATGGGTAGCTGTGTTTCTTATAGCATTACTTGATTGGATAGGCTATAGTGTGGTCTTCCTGAATATTCTATGGCATCCTTTGTTTTTATAAAATCTATGACATGGTCCTATGGGTTGTGTCATGGTTGTAACGCCCGATACTTTTATGAGAAATATTTTGTTTTTATCAAAGGAATCTTTCAATACACATAACACTAGCTTGGCTTTCTTTACACGCAACCACGGCCTTCCTCAATAGCTTGCGTCGTACGCAATACCGAGTTTCACTAAACAACGATATGCTATTAAAATATTATTAAAACTAGCCTTTATAAATAGTAATAACCACTTTTTATAATTTTATAATTTTATTTTTAAAAATGGACTTCATTTTTGGATTCAGAATATCGAAATTAGCCTAGGGTGATATTTTGGTATTTTTCTGAAAACTTTCAATTTTTGATGAATAGTGAAACCACTAAGTGGTAGTTAAAAAAACTGAATTTTTCATAAAAATTAATTTTACCGCTTCTGTGAGTGGAATTTCGAAAATTCGAGAGACACGGTTAATATCAAGGACTAAAATGTGGTTCAGTGAGATGAAAATAATTTTTGGTGAATGGTAACTTTTTACTTTTTTTTTACCACGGTTAAAAGTAAATAGGGTAATTAAGGGTAAAAGTGTTATTATTATTACCCTAACACATGTCCTAATTCTATTGGATAAGTGTAATTCGACCAAAAACAACCTTAGGAATAAAATATGACCATTTAGGCCCACTTGGATTAGATTAGGACATTTATTATTAATTTATTTAAAGAAGGGTTAAAATAGTTAAAATCAAAGTTTAATAAGTAAATCATTTTTAATATGGGGTTATACATAATATAAATTTGACTATAAATATTCATTAGAAAGGTAAAAAACATTTTCCTACATAATGGTATTTTATTTGTAATTTTTAGACATTAAATAATTTAATTTATTTATGACACAACGATGATGTAGTAATTATCTTATTAATGAAATATTGACATAATTGATGTTATAAATACCCAAATAAATGTAATTTGAGACTTTTTATGAATTAAACTAATTTTCTAGGTTAATATGACATGTTATTATTGATTTAATTAACTTGGTTCGAACTAATCATTCTGTTATGATTTTCCAAAAATCAATTACTAAATAGTGTCAAAATTGACATAAAATAGTTTTTAAAAAAAATATTATATTATTAATTGTTATTTTATTCATAAAAATCTAAGGTTCGGCCAAATGACTTAGATAAGGTTATATATATTAATAATAAACAACTTGGGGTTCGTTTGGATTGAAATATTAGGTTTATTAACCTTATAGTGTAATAAAACAAGAAGACACGGTAAAAGTTAAATTATCTAACTTAAAGTTAAATCTAAATGATAAGGTTAAAATTGATACCTAAACTTGTCTAAATTATATTGGATGAGAGTATTTAGACCCATAATCACCTTATATTAGAAATATATCAATTTAGAGTTATTAAAAACCGAATTTGACTTTATAATAAAATAACATTTTTAGTTATTCCAAAGGTGCCTCTCTCCTCCCTTATAAAAGGGCACCTCCTCCCTCTATTCCTCACACCACTTTGAGCCTTCAATCTCGACCAAAACCTGAAAATTTATTCTCTACACTTCCCTAGAGACATCCTAGAGGTCCTTCTCTTCTTCAAAGACCAATTTTAGTTCCCTAAAAGGAGGTCTCAAAGAAGTGCTTAAAAGAAGAGGTAATGTCCGCTACCGATTCTTTTATATTTATTTCTTCTTCCACTTATTATTATTTAGTTGTTTCATTATGAAGTAATAACATCAGTATCAATAATATACTGATATGTTATTATAAGTATGAAACAAACCTATTTCACTATCTATCCATCCTACGGAAAACGAAATCACCGCGCGTGCGTACGTACGGAATACCGTCTCCACGCCGTGGTGTAATCTATTTTCCACCACCACCTTACTTGGATAGGTATAATGGAGTAAATAATGACTATATATTATTATTGTAAAGTTATATTGATTCTGAAATAGTATATATACACTCCAATAAAATTCCAAAATCATGGGAACAATATCATCGCTCGTGCGTACGTACAGAATACCGTCTCCACGATGTGATGCGACTCGTTCTACATGATCTTCATTGCATAATGATTATATAAATGAATTGAATGAATGAATATGATATATATTACACTAATAACATTCTGGAAATGAGGTATCTATAACCTAAAAAGAAAAATAAGAATTTATTCGACACAAAACACATAAGAACAAAAAGTAATAAACACCTGAATAACAAGTAGTAATGAAATATTACTAATAAGAAGCTAAGAATATGACCATATATGATATCATAAAAATAATTATGATTCTGGAATAAGTCAATAACATTATTTAAATCATTATACAGGAGGTTCAGACACTTACGAAGCAAATTGGACCTAAGGTAAGGGAAAACATCACAATCTCATTTTTATCCGAGATTGTTTATACTTTGATATTTACTGGGGTGTATTTTATCATCCACATTCATGTTTCCTCAATATTTAATATTATTTCCATCCACCTACAATTTTTTAAATCTAATTTTACCCTTCATTGAGTTTTTAGTAAAAGATATGAAAGGAACCTTTTGTCGTTTTTCATACGAGGTACTTTTTGACTTTTCCGAAAAAAGTACGAGAAGAATGTTTTTTTTAACTTATACGACATGAATGGATTTTTAAAACATTATTTCCAAGAATATTCCTTTACAAGTTGTCATGTTTATTTTTAATCAACTTCTTTTAGTTTAAAATTGTATGACATGTTAAGAAAGGAAAAAAATGTTTTTGAAGTAGAAAGGATATTTTCCTCAAGAATGGAGTTCAAGTGTTTTATAAAAATTATTTTCCATCTAAGATAATATAGGGTTCTGTTTCTATACCTATTATTAAATTTATTTGATTATATTGTGATGGAATTATTTTTATGAATTCCTTTATCTTATATGAATTGTTTTATGATGACATTTTGTTTAAGAATCCCATTTTTATTACATGGGTTATGAAATGATGTATGATTTATGATTTTTTGGCACACATAAGAATGGTATCATTATGAGATGGGTGAGACCTATATCTCCCTCCAATGCATTGGGTAAAGATTTTATATCTCATGAGATAGACATGGCTGGAACGGCAGGTTAAACCGGTTCAGTGAAACAGGACTGGAACAAGGAATGAACTCGGTTCAGAAATGGACTTTGTCCACTAAGATAGTCTTGGCCATGAGTCTTGAATAATAAGAAATGATTCTCTATGATTATGTGTGTATACCACAAAGTTTCATGTTTTAAGTTATGATTATTGGGATTTCATTTCACTACTATGATTTATCCCATGTTATGAAATTATGCTCTCTTTTGCAGGTTAAGATTTCCAAAATGTTATGTTATTATGATTATGATGTGATTGATATTTTTTTTGTTTACCCTAATGATCATTTGAGCTCACCCTTTTGTATGTTTTCTTTCCCCAGGTCAGGAAGAAGGTTATTAAGTAAGATATGCCAAAAGGGACTATAGATATGATGAAATAAATGGGAGACAATGTAGATGCTTTATGAACCAATTTTTTATGTTTCCCAGTTTCTAAAGACACTATACCTATACAGTCCTTTCCTGGTTTTGTTATATGTTGTGATAAGTGTGCTTCAATTCTGATGTAAAAACAATGTATGTAAAGTATGGGTCGTTATAATTGGTATCAGAGGAAAGGTATAGTCATCCTTTGGAAACTATGATGTGCAAGCCTTAGTAAGAACCATAAGGATAAGTCTAATCATAGAACACAATCTTATTGTTTTAGAAATGGCCATGAATAACCTAGGATAAGACCTTAAGTGTGAAATTTTATTCTTGATTATATGGTTTTCCTATTAGAATTAGTGTTGCTCCCACTATTCTTCTTGGTTTTAGTCAATGGCTGGAACCCTAAGGAACCGTGTTAATGCGGAATGCGACGGGCAATGCAATGATTGTAACCCTGAGCAACCAAACATTATGGGAGATGGAATGAAAAATCTTGTACCCATGCTCACAAAACTTTCTCAAGCTATGAATCATGCAGGACTTCCAAACGAGCAAAAAAAGGAGCAAAATTCTGTTGAATCCTTCATGAGGCAGCGTCCACCTTCATTCAGCGGGTCTACTGATCCATTAATTGATTAAAAATGGATTAGTACTACTGAAAAGATATTTTCAGTTCTTCAATGTTCTGAACATGATAAAGTCATCTTAGCAGTGTATCGTTTGGAAGGTGATGTTGATCAATGGTGGAATCTTATCAAGAATATGAGGCAAAGAGATGAAATTGAGTCCATGGAATGGGATGAGTTCAAGAACTTATTTTTCAATAAGTACTTCCCGCATATTCTCCGAACAAATATGGAGAAAGAGTTTCTTGAACTAAATCAAAAGGATGATGAATCTGTTGGTACCTTTGAAGAAAATTTTACAAGACTTTCAAGGTACGCTTCTGGTATTATTATCCAACCTGAGAGTAAGATCAATCGATTCTTTAGTGGCTTATAACCAAGTCTTTGAAGGGCCTTAGCCATAAGGGACTTCAATAGCTATGAGGAAATCGTTCGATGTGCTCTCAAAGTTGAGATGGAGATTGGAGTAACCCATCAGTCATATGGGTTTGATAAGAAGAGGAAAATGGAATTCAAAGGAAAATCTAAAGAGCACACTGAAAAGAAGATGAGCTTTACCTTATGCTCAAAGTGTGGAAAGAAACATGGAGGGAGTTGTCTTAAAGGGACAAGTAAATGTTTCAAATGTGGAAAGGAAGGTCATCGGGCATTTGAATGCCGCAATGATGGGAAAAAGATGTCTAATGATGAAAACAAAGGAAGGGACACACAGAATGAACCTACTACACTTCAATGTTTGAAGTGCAAGGAGATGGGGCATTATGCCAATAAATTCCCTAATCCAAGGGTTTTTGATGATGATCGACATCAACAAAATCATAAGTCTAAAGACAAAGGAAAGTCACATGCGATTTCTATCAGCGATGTGGAGTATGAATAACGATGTGGTGAAAGGTACACATACCATCCACTCTAAAGCAGCAAATGTTTTATTTGATTATGGATCCACCCAATCTTTTATTTCTGAAAATTTTTCTAAGGGTATCACCGTATTACCTCAACAATTAGATATTGAGTTAGCTGTGACAACACCTAATGGCACAACAGTCGCATTAAAACTTTATAATTCTTCCCCGATTGAAGTTTGTGGGAAAGTGCTTCCTGCAAATCTTGTGATCCTTCCTATAGTGGAATTTTATGTGATTCTTGGCATGGATTTTCTTTCTTTATATGGAGCTCATATCAATTGCCAAATAAGGGAAGTCACATTTCATATTCCATATCAATCTATGACCTTCTATCGATGCAAGGATGAACATAACCTTCCAGTGGAAATTTCTTCCATCTTATGGGTCTTGATTCCACTAAATGAGGGTTATTTATCTCAAATGGTTGGTGAGAAACTCACGATTAATAATATTCCCATTGTACAGGAGTTTGATGATGTCTTTCTGGAGGAATTTTCGGGTCTTCCACCAAATCGTGAAGTTGAGTTTTCAATAGAACTCGTACCGGGTGCTTTGCCTATTTCAAAGACACCTTATAGAATGGCCCCAATTGAGTTGCAGGAATTGAAGAAGAAACTCCAAGAGAATCTTGATAAGGGATTCATATGCCCTAGTGCGTCACCTTGGGGAGCACCTGTTTTATTTGTTAAGAATAAATATGGATCAATGAGACTCTGCATTGATTATCGAGAACTTAACAAGATCACTATCAAGAACAAATATCCTCTCCCACGCATTGATGACTTATTTGACCAACTACGCGGAGCTCAATGCTTTTCCAAGATTGATCTTCGTTCAGGGTATCATCAATTAAGGTTCAAAAGGGAGGATATACCAAAGACGGCTTTCCGTACAAGGTATGGACACTATGAATTTATAGTGATGCCATTTGGTCTTACTAATGCCCCTGCTATCTTCATGGATCTGATGAATAGAGTCTTTAGAGACTATCTTGATCAATTTGTGGTAGTCTTTATAGACGATATTCTTGTCTATTCAAAGAGCAAGGAAGAACATGAAGATCACTTGAGAATTATATTGAAGACCCTGAGAAAGGAGAAGCTTTATGCCAAATTTACCAAGTGTGAATTTTGGCTTCAAAAAGATTCATTTTTGGGTCACATAATCTCAAAAGAGGGGATATCTGTGGATCCAGCAAAAACAGAGGTTATCGAAAGATGGTTGAGACCAACAACAGTAACCAAGATCCGAAGTTTTCTTGGTTTGGATGGATATTATCAACGTTTTTTGAAATATTTTTCACGATTATCTAATCCACTCAACAGGTTGACTCGAAAAGGAGTTAAGTTTGTTTGGACGGAGGAATATGAAGATAATTTCAAGGAGTTGAAAAGAAGGTTATCCAGTGCACCTGTGCTCACACTGCCTTGTAGTGGAGAAAGGTTTGTGATCTACAGTGATGCATCCAAGAAGGGGCTGGGGTGTGTTCTTATGCAAAATGATATGGTGATAGCTTATGCCTCACGACAGTTGAAAATCCATGAGCAAAATTACCCAACACATGATTTGGAGTTATCTGCGGTAATCTTTTCATTAAAGATTTGGAGGCATTATATTTATGGAGAAAGGTGTGACATTTTTACTGATCATAAAAGTTTAAAGTATATTTTCACACAAAAGGAGATGAATATGCGCCAAAGAAGACAGTTAGAGCTGATTAAGGATTACGACTGCTCAATTCATTACCACCCTGGGAAAGAAAACAAGGTGACAGATGCATTAAGTCGACAAGACAATGCCAGTTTATCCATGATGAGGATCACAAAAGATCCAATATTTATGGATTTACAAAGGATGAATCTTGGAATTATAATGGAAGGGGGAAAATCGTATCTTTATCAAATGATTGTTCAACCATCTATACATGTGAAGATTAAAGAGGCGCAGAAAGAAGATGTAGAGTTACAAAAGAAGGTGAGAAATATTCCCGAATTCAACCTTGATTGTGATGGGATAATAATGCTCAGGAATCGGGTTTGTGTTCCTCCCATCCCCGAATTAAAGAAGGAGCTGCTGGATGAGGCTCATAGTTCTTCATTCTCTATTCATCCTGGAAGCACAGAGATGTATAGGGACCTGAAAGAGTACTTCTGGTGGGATGGTATGAAAAGAGATGTTGCTGAATATGTCTCTCAATGCTTGGTTTTTCAGCAAGTTAAAACTGAGAGACAGAAGTCTAAGGGGATGTTAGAACCATTACCCATACCCGAATGGAAATGGGAAAACATCACTATGGACTTTGTCATAGGACTTCCTAAAACATCCAAAGGCAATAATGCTATCTGGGTCATAGTTGATCGTCTTACAAAGTCTGCACACTTCATTTCTATTAGATAGGATTTCTCTCTGGATCAGCTTGCCAGGATATATGTAAAGGAAGTGGTAATATTGTATGGAGTACCACTTTCTATTATATCTGATCGGGATCTGAGATTTACCACGATGTTCTGGCGAAGTCTTCAGCATACTCTGGATACAGAGTTGAGTTTCAGCACTGCTTATCATCCTTAGACAGATGGTCAGTCTGAGAGAACAATTCAAACTCTAGAAGATATGTTGAGAGCTTGCTTTATGGATTTCAAAGGTGGTTGGGATCAACACCTACCTTTGGTGGAATTTTCTTATAATAATATCTTTCACTCCAGTATTCAGATGGCTCCTTATGAAGATCTCTATGGAAAGAAATGTAGGACTCCAACTTGCTAGTTGGGGAAAGAAATCTATTAGGACCTGATCTTGTTGATGAGATGGCAGAAAAGGTCCGATCTATTCAACAACACATAAGAGCAGCTCAGAGTCGACAGAAAAGTTATGCCGACAACCGAAGAAAAGACCTAGAGTTCGAGGTGGGTGATAAAGTGTTCTTACAAATATCTCCCTGGAAGAGGGTCATGAGATTTGGAAAGAAGGGGAAGTTGAGCCCTAGATATATCAGTCCTTTGGAAATACTGGATCGTGTTGGAAAGGTAGCTTACTGATTGGCACTTCCACTGAATCTTTCTCAAGTTCACGATGTGTTCCATGTATCTCTCCTGAGAAAGTACATACCTGATCCTTCACATGTACTCAGCTCAGAAGTTGTGCCGCTGGAGCAAGATCTTTCTTATAAAGAACAGCCGATAGAGATTCTGGATCGTAGTGAAAAAATCCTACGAAACAAGACCACTCGATTGGTGAAAGTTTTATAGAGGAACCACCAATTAGAAGAAGCTACATGGGAGCTTGAGGATATGATGAGGGAGAGGTATCCTCATCTTTTTGTTACAAAGTGACGAATTTCGAGGGCGAAATTCATTTTAAGGGGGGTAGAATGTAACGCCCGAGACTTTTATGAGAAATATTTTGTTTTTATCAAAGAAATATTTCACTACACACAACACTAGCTTGGCTTGCTTTACACGTAACCACGACCTTCCTCAATAGCTTGCATCGTACGCAATACCGAGTTTCACTAAACAACGATATGCTATTAAAATTTTATTAAAACTAGCAGTTATGAATAGTAATAACCACTTTTTGAAATTTTATAATTTTTATTTTTCAAAATGGACTTCATTTTTGGATTCGGAATATCGAAATTAGCCTAGGGTGAAATTTTGGTATTTTTCTGAAAACTTTCAATTTTTGATGAATAGTGAAACCACTAAGTGGTAGTTAAAAAAACTGATTTTTTCATAGAACTTAATTTTACCGCTTCTGTGAGTGGAATTTCGAAAATCCGAGAGACACGGTTAATATCAAGGACTAAAATGTGGTTCAATGAGATGAAAATAATTTTTGGTGAATAGTAACTTTTTACTTTTTTTTACCACGGTTAAAAATAAATAGGGTAATTAAGGGTAAAAGTGTTATTATTATTACCCTCACACATGTCCTAATTCTATTGGATAAGTGTAATTCGACCAAAAACAACCTTAGTAATAAAATATGACCATTTAGGCCCACTTGGATTAGATTAGGACATTTATTATTAATTTATTTAAAGAGGGGTTAAAATAGTTAAAATCAAAGTTTAATAAGTAAATCATTTTTAATATGGGGTTATACATATGATAAATTCGACTATAAATATTAATTAGAAAGATAATAGAATTTCCTACATAATCTTATTTTATTTGTAATTTTTAGACATTAAATAATTTAATTTATTTATGACACAACGATGATACAAGAATTATCTTATTAATGAAATATTGACATAATTGATGTTATAAATACCCAAATAAATGTAATGTGAGAATTTTTATGAATTACAATAATTTTCTAGGTTGATATTACATGTTAGTATTGATTTAATCAACTTGTTTCGAACTAATCATTCTGTTATGATTTTCACAAAAAATCAATTACTAAATAGTGTAAAAATTGACATAAAATAGTTTTTAAAACAAATATTATATTATTAATTGTTATTTTATTCATAAAAATCTAAGGTTCGGCCAAATGACTTAGATAAGGTTATATATATTAATAATAAACAACTTGGGGTTAGTTTGGCTTGATATAGTAAGTTTATTAACCTTATAGTGTAAGAAAACAAGAAGACACGGTAAAAGTTAAATTATCTAACTTAAAGTTAAATCTAAATGATAAGGTTACAATTGATACATAAACATGTCTAAATTCTATTGGATGAGAGGATTTAGAACCATACCCACATTAGCTTCGAAATATATCAATTTAGAGCTATTAAAAACCGAATTTGACTTTATAATAAAATAATATTTTTAGTTATTCCAAAGGTGCCCCTCTCCTCCCTTATAAAAGGGCACCTCCTCCCTCTCTTCCTCACACCACTTTTAGCCTTCAAGCTCGGCCAACCCCTGACAATTTCTTCTCTCCACTTCCCTAGAGACATCCTAGAGGTTTTGGTATTCTTCAAAGACCAATTTTAGTTCCCTAAAAGGAGGTATCAAAGAAGCGCTTCAAAGAAGAGGTAATGTCCGTTACCAATTCTTTCATCTTTATTTCTTCTTCCACTTCTTCTTATTTAGTTGTTTAATTATGAATTAATAACATCAGTATCACTCATATACTGATATGTTATTATAAGTATGAAATAACCCTATTTCACCATCTATCCATCCTACGGAAAACGAAATCACCATGCCTGCGTACGTACGGAATACCATCTCCACGCCGTGGTGTAATCTATTTTCCACCACCACCTTACTTGGATGGGTATAATGGCATAAATAATGACTATATATGATTATTGTAAAGTGATATTGATTCTTAAATAGTATATATACACTCCAATATAATTCCAAAATCATGGGAACGATATCATCGCTCATGCATACGTACGGAATATCGTCTCCACGATGTGATGCGACTTATTCTACATGATCTTCATTGCATAATGATTATATAAATTAATTGAATGAATGAATATGATATATATTACACTAATACCATTCTGTAATTGAGGTATCTATAACCTAAAAATAAAAATAAGAATTTATTCGACAAAACACGCATAAGAACAAAAAGTAATAAATACACGAATAACAAGTAGTAATGAAATATTACTAATAAGAAGCTAAGAATATGACCATATATGATATCATAAAAATAATTATGATTCTGTAATAAGTCAATAACATTATTTAAATCATTATACAGGATGTTTGGACACTTATGAAGAAAATTAGACCTAAGGTAAGGGAAAATATCACAATCTCATTTTTATCCGAGATTGTTTATACTCTGATATTTACTAGGGTGTATTTTATCATCCACATCCATGTTTCCTCAATATGTAATATTATTTCCATCCACCTACAATTTTTTAAATCGAATTTTACCCTTCGGTGAGTTTTTAGTAAAAGATATTAAAGGAACCTTTTGTCGTTTTTCATACGAGGTACTTTTTGACTTTTCCGACAAAAGTACGAGAAGAATGTTTTTTTAACTTATACGGCATGAATGGATTTTTAAAACATTATTTCCAAGAAGCCTCCTTTACAAGTTTTCATGTTTATTTTTAATAAACTTCTTTTAGTTTAAAATTGTATGACATGTTAAGAAAGGGAAAAAATGTTTTTTAAGTAGAAAGGATATTTTCCTCAAGAATGGAGTTCAAGTGTTTTATCGAAATTATTTTCCATATAAGATAATATAGGGTTCTGTTTCTATACCTATTATTACATTGATTTGATTGTGTTGTGATGGAATTATTTTTATGAATTCCTTTATCTTATATGAATTGTTTTATGATGACATTTTGTTTAAGAATCCCATTTTTATTACATGGGTTATGCAATGATGTATGATTTATGATTTTGTGGCACACATAAGAATGGTATCATAATGAGATGGGTGGGACCTATATATCCCTCCAATGCATTGGGTAAAGATTTTATATCTCATGAGATAGACATGGCTAGAATGGCAGGTCAAACCGGTTCAGTGAAACAGGACTGGAACGAGGAATGAACTCGGTTCAGAAATGGACTTTGTCCACTAAGATAGTCTTGGCCATGAGTCTTGACTAATAAGAAATGATTCTCTATGATTATGTGTTTATTCCACAAAGTTTCATGTTTTATGTTATGATTATTGGGATTTCATTTCACTACTATGATTTATCCCATGTTATGAAATTATGCTCTCTTTTGCAGGTTAAGATTTCCAAAATTTTATGTTCTTATGATTATGATGTGATTGATATTTTTTTTGTTTTCCCTTACTGAGAATTTGAGCTCACCCTTTTGTAAGTTTTCTTTCCCCTGGTTAGGAAGAAGGTTATTAAGTAAGATATGCCAAAATGAACTATAGATATGATGAAATAAATGGGAGACAGTGTAGACGCTTTATGAACCAGTTGTTTATGTTTCCCAGTTTCTAAAGACACTATACCTATACGGTCCTTTCCTGGTTTTGTTATATATTGTGATAAGTGTGCTTCAATTTTGATGTAATAACAATGTATGTAAAGTATCGGTCGTTATAATGGTTTTATGTTTTATATACCACCTATAAATACTATAAGTCATTTGAACATGACCACTTATCTTTTTTTCTTCTAATATATTAAATGAACCAAGGTAATTCAAATGGGAAATTATGACCCACATTAAGTTTCATTTTATTTTGTATTTTAAGAGTCAATTTATGGTGGTTTAGGTGAGACCCTCCCTACCTATTTCCAATTTTTTTATCTTACATCACCTGTCAAGTGTTCTTCATAGGTAAATTACTGATTTTGATGTTATATTAATGTAAAGATGGTGTTGGGTGTTCTTTTGAACATGACTAGAGTGTTTTCCTTCATATTGGAATTTGTGGTTGTCCTATATTCGACCCAATCTTTGACAACAAATTTGAAAGCTCTATTTGAGGTTTGGGTTTCCTTTATTTTTTAGTAGTGTATCATACTAGATGGATTTAAACTTGTTCTTTCTTGGGGAGATGGTTTCATCCAAATTATCATAGATAAATCAAATGGTTTATTTTAATTTTAGTGTAAGGGGGAATGTTTCACATTCTTTTCACATATTTTTATATTTTAATCTTATGATTATGTATTTTTGGAACCTCACTGAAAATCAAGTCTCTTGGGGTCCTTGTTTGTGCTTATTTGATATGTGTTGTGTTACTTTGATTGATTGGATATTTTGGAGTCACTTCAACTAAATTTTTTTAATTAATTATATTTGGTAAAATTTGTGGTCACTAGGGATATATGGAATGCAAGGGAAAGAAACTGAAATAAAGAGTTCAAATTAATTTATTTTTTTTATACTTTTCAAAATGTTATGAAAATATGATGTGAATTAATTGTGATATGTAGTGAGTTATGACCATACTATGGAATGATGAGGGGATGATGTGCTGATATGTGACCATTATGAGGGGTGGTGATGTTTTTTTGTAATATGTCTATCAAAATTTTTTTAATGTGTTTTGGTTGGTTTGACTGGGAGGATGGTCCATTGGAATGTGTTTTCATGTGTTCTTCTATTTTTCCCAGGTAATAATGGAATTTGTTAATGGTAAATAAAATGGTATGGACTAGTCTGGTTAATTGAATGTAATTGGTAATAGAATGAATGATTAATAATGGTAGTGAAATCAATATTCTAAATGAATTGAATTGGTTGGTAACATGATTCTTGAAAATGAATTAAATAAGGAAAGTGTAAAGAAATATAAAATATGGCATGTGGATTGTTGTGTGGTGTTGTAAAATCAATGGTAGTAGTGTAATAATTGATGTTGTGAGTTATTTGGTACTTTTTTGTGTACCCCTAGGTTGGTCCCAACTGTGTTTATGTATATATCATGTATTTTACGTGTGATTTTCTATACACACCTCACCTGCTTTGAGCTCCATGTACTGACACCAATATTGGTAAATATAGAGGTTTGTTTCCATCATCCCTATGGTGATGATAGATATCTATCTAGCTTATATTCCCTTCTATCTCTTCTTTATGAGATAAATATTCATAGTATATGATATAAAGAGGTCAGACAGTGCATTTTGTGATGGCCAAAGTTTGTTCAAGTGAGATGAGATGTAATGGACTGGGTGTATATAGGTGAGATGTGATATTTTCATGCTATGGGGTAGTGAGATGTGATGTGATTTGGTTGTGTGGTGGGATGGAAATATGTGATGTGATTTGTCCATTCTATGGTGTGGTGACATGTTATGTTGTGTTGATAAGGGATGAGAGATCCATGATGTATGATGTTGGGGTGTGATGGTGGAAAATCATTGGCAAAATGGTGCAGGGTACCAATTCTATCAATATGATTCATATTATCTTATTTTAAGTGTATTTAATTATTTTTGAGTGTTATTTGGTGAGTTTTGGTTGGATAGATGACTTTTTTAGGTGTTCTTGGGTCATTTTTTTTTCTCATGTGTGAATTAGTATATACTTTTCACATGTTCATGAGAGACCTCGGTATGCCCCTATGGATTATATATGTATTCTCACCTTACGTATTTGGATGTATTTTCCAGATTCTAGGAGGACTACATTGACCATGATGGATATTATTAGATCAAACCTTGTCTTGTTTTCAATTTTTCGACCTTAGCATTAATTTTGGGTATTTACATTTATTGAATTTTATTTATATCAATTTAATTTTCACATGCATTGTGGAATGGTTTTGGTGTCGTTTTTAAATTATTTAATGGATTTGATTGATCATTTATATCCCATCTCCCAATCTTACATTTTTAATAGAGGTAAATGCCTCCCATATTGAGATTTTATATCCTCAGTGCCAGTCACCAACTCGAGGCCTACTGGATGAAGGAATAGGGGGAAATTTGTATCCTTTTTCTTTTATTAGCCAAGGTGGGGTACCTTTGGAGGTAGTGGATAATGATTGGGGTTATTTTATATTTTTAATAACACATAAGTTACAAAGTAAAAAACATGTTATCCCATAAAAAAGTTTCTTAAAAACTATTGTATTAAATGACTACCAATATGCTTAAAACATACATGTGAATTGTTATTCGAGGATTTATCCAACAAATCTCACTTCTAAATAAATTTTTTCTCACATTTGGATCTTTTTACCTTTTAATGGAATTCCATTATTACAAAAATTAATGGTGTTTACAAAAGTTTCCTTTTCTTTATTTTTAAAATGGGATCAATTCTATCCTCTCAATGTTAAACATTTCCATGAAAATTTCCCTCGAACTAAGTAAAAGATTACCTCTCAAATATGTCCATTTCCTAACCCCTCGGTTCTAATAATTTATCATAATATCTTTATTTCTAATGAGATTATCAAGAGAAGACCAAGGTCCCAAAGTGAGTATTATATAATCTTAAACCATTTTTTATTCTTTCCCTTCCAAACCAAAAATAACCATAATTATATAACGACCTCAATATCAATAGTATACTGAAGTGTTTATATTTAATAGAATAATAATTATTTAATCCATTTCATCTATTTAGAAGATAATAATAATGTCGATTATTCATTTTTACAGACTACAACCTCCATGTAGAGATATCTTATGTTTTTTCTACCACTACCTCCATTCACTTGTTATATTAATGGAAAATAATAATAAATTTGACAAGTGTAATATAATTATTATTTTTATGTGAAACAATATAATCTACCTTCATTACCCTTTATAGACATATTTTAATATGAATCATGAACTTGAAAACATATAATAATATAATTATACATTTTTAAATGAAATTATTTCAAAATAAAATATTTCTTCACTATACCCACCCATCAATATATGGTATATTCATGTTTGGTTCATTATAACCATCTACTTGAACAGTTCTATAAAGATCTATCATGGATGGGTATGAGAACATAAATACTTATATTATTGTATGTTAATAATAAATTCATTATTTCTCATGGTTATAGAAATGTAATATTAATTATTTCATCTAATTTTAAAATATCATATTCGATCGCTAAAATTACAAAAATATGACTACACTGGTTACATTTTTACACAACATAACTAAAAAAATAAATGAATTGGATAATATATTTGTAAATAAATATAAGATAACTTTTCTAATATAATAAATTAACTATTAATGAGTAACATTTTTAGAAGAATAAATACCAACATCTCTATTATAAAACTACTTCAAAATAGTCATGATAACTCAAACCTGGTATTAATAATAATTAATTACTATCTAATTTGTATGTAGAGAATAATTATAAAATATGATTATAAAAGTTTATATATATGAATAATTTTATAAAAAAGGGTTATTATGATAGTTATTTTTGGTATATAAGATATTCATGTCCTTTAGTAAAAGTTAGAAATTAATGTATGTGTTTCATTGACAAAATTTGTGATATATCAAGACATAGTCAATATTATTTAAATATAAATTTAAAATATAAATTAATAATACTATTAGAGAATTTTATATGGTATTTTCTAATTTTTTCTTAAAAAAGTCCATCTCAACATCAACAACTACTTCATTGATAAAATGTTTTCCAAAATAAAATTTGTTCATTAGTAAGAATAACTCCCATTCTAACTAAATAATATTTTCATCATAGTTCATATTTTACATTCCACTATTGTTTTAATCTATTTTGAAGATGAAAAATTGGAATTAATTAGTTTTATTCCCTAAAATGTCAACACCACTTTTCAAATGAAAGTTTTTATGCCCGATTTAAAATGTGGGATCTTGGTAAAGGTGTTCTGAAATATTTAATGGTTTTACCTATCATTGATATATTTATTTTCATCCCATCCATATTTTCCTTATAAAAAACTTCTGTATTTTACATGAATATATTATTAAATATTTATTAAAAATGAATTACTAAATATATCAAAATGAGTTTGTTTTTAAGGGTTTTGGAAATGAATATTAAAAATAAATTGATGATTTTTTACTAAAACTTTCTTTATAAAAATAAATAGAGAATGGTTTTTTTTAAATCATAAAAATGGATGTTACACCATTTTGAGTCTTCCATATAATGTTTCATGGTTTTAAAAAAGGATTTTATTTTAACATTATTCTATGAGTTTTATTTTAATTGGTTTTCATAGACAATGGGATGTTTTCATTATGCTTCACAAAATAAAATTATATTATACTTCTAAAAAAATTATTTATCAAGTTTCTAATTCATTATATATTATTTCAAAAATATTAAATGGTAACTCACTATAATATAAATTATCCGTCACTACCATTTTATTTTATAATCATATTTGATATATAACCATAATTTATTTTATAATTCTATTCCTATGAGAATATGATATTTTCTACAGTTTTTATTGATGTATATTCTCCTTTATTCCATACATATATTTATTGGGGAAATTATTATCATAACATTATAACCATTAAGTACAGTGTAAGTACAATCAGATTTATAATCATGTGTGAATGGAATTAATAATGAAAGTTACAAAATATCATCAGAAACAAATTTTCTATGGGTTTATCATGTTTTGATTATTGAAGAAATTACAAATTATTTACTTTTATAAATACATTTTATATGTATATGAATCTAATTTTATTTTCATGTTTTCTCTATGATGTGATGAATAAAACTCATTTTCCACTAATGGGTTATTTATGATAATATTAAGTATTTTATTTTTAATTACAGTACACATGTATATATGATTGATAGTTATTGATATGTATCACTTAATAGATTTTTATGGTTTTATAACCCATGAGAGAGAAATGTGTGAATATGATTAGGTTTTTTAGAAAAGTATAGGAATGATTTTTTTGGTAAAATTCGTAATGTGTTTACACGATTTTGTTTGTTTAGAACGGAAACTGCATTATTGTGTTTTCTGAAACATTTTTCCTATACTTATGTTTATGGAAACAATTTATTACTATTATTATCACTATGTTATGAATTCATGGATCATGTTTATTTTCTCAGGTTTACAAACTCGTTGGATTCATTACATATGTTATTCCAATAATTTTGATAGGTTTTGTGATCTATGCTTTGTTGAATATAAAGTTTTATATATCCTGATTATAAAAATATACTCATCTTATGCTCGCTTATGATATTTGATGATTATCACTTATATATACTTTTAATAGAAATTTTCTCACCCCTTTATTATATTTCTTTTCCCCATGTAGTCAAGATGAGTGTAACATATTATATGTTTAGAATAGAGTCCAGTTTGGCTTAATTATGGAGAAATGTTTAGAAGATTTGGAACATAAGTTTTTTATGAAACTACTACTTAAATGGTCTAATATAAAATTTCTTATAGTTGTGTGTGATTTTTTTGGGATGTAATACTAATGTAAATTGTTTGCATGTTTAACTCCTTTTTTCTCACATGGTATCAAATGTTTTTGTAAAAGTATATGTTTTTTCCACTATAACCAAGAGTTTGGGTTTATGTTTAATGAAATGAATACTAATAGAAAATCATTGGCATAAGGTTGTTAAAGAAATCCCTCCAAGGCCTAATGTTTAAGAAAATTTAACATTTCTGTTAATTTAGCAAAATAAATTCTTTTGGCCTTAACCAAATGTGTATAAATAAATAATCCTATTATATCTATAATAAAATATAAAATTTCAAAAAATTATAGGCATGAACCAATATTATCCCAATTTTATCCATTGTAAAACAAAACAAATTATGCATTATTGGTTATGAGAATTTAGTAGCAAAACATTGAACATGATATATGAAATTAATAAAATAAATTGAATACAAACTGGTTAGAAAATGTGTTAAACAAATATGATTACAAAATTAACAACTTATTAATATATTATAAAAAACACATGGATATTTATGTTTGAAAATATAAATATCTCATTATATAGTATTAACTATACCAATTAAAAAGTATTCATTTAACCTAACTAATAAATTTTTTTATTCAATATTGGCTTCTATAATGTTATAAATAACCGTTTAAAAGAAAATAAGAATTAACAAATCACAATTTATAGTTTCTTATAAAAATATCATTTAAAATAATATATTTCATATTTCATGATGGTTTTGAAATTTCATCCATTCATAAATATAAAAATATAAGTATTTAAAATATATTATTAATATAAAAAATGTGTTTGGCATGTTCCACACATAGCCTCAAAATTTAACGAAAGGATTGATACCACATTTTATAACAATTAGAAACTAGTGACTATAATACATTCCCTTGTGACCCATAAGAAATAAAAAACTATAGAATCTCAAAAATAAATTAGAATAGTAAAATAATAATAGACCCCAAAGAGAATCTGGTAGATGTCTCATAAAATACAGAAAACATTAAGTGACTAAATTTTATAATTAACTCTAAACTAACATCCCTTTTTTATCTTAATTACATAAAATGTTTATAATAAATCATATATCAACATCCTTATATCCCAAAAATAATGATTTGGAATGAAACAACCTATAAAATATTCTTTTAGTTAAGAGATGATGAAGCCCAAGGATATGAGGTGATTTAGCAATAACAAGGTGAAATAAAAAACTAAATCCCTAACACTAATTGTAAATAATTTAAGGTAATGAGAGAAAATATCGAATAATTATTTAGGGGAGGTTTACCTTTTCTTTTTTCCATGCAAAACCACCACCGAAACACATTAATTCAATAAATATTGAATGTATAGGAAGTGGGTAGGAAAAATGATCTCCATGTAATCAACCATATAGGGGAAAAGTTTAAGATGAATGACAACCAATTTTGAGTGAAATGAAGTAATTTAAAAATAATAGGGAACCCTTATCTTTTAAAATATATTTACAAGGCTATATGTTACTTAACATAGGGTTTATGGGTACCTAGTGCCATCGACAGTTTTAAACTATAGATATCACATCCTCCTAGACTTACCCAAACCCCAAAAAATTTATAAAACCACATAACATTTTTATAAACATCTAAAATTTCATCCAAAATATTTTAAATTTATAACAAAATGAATAAATTAATTATGACCCCACTCTGTAATTAAATTCTCAAATGAGTCTACATTTCAATCATTACATATTCAAATCTAATTCCAAATTTCATATTTTATTATTCTCATATTTATAGATATTTTTTTAGTAGAATTATTTAATCCAACAAAAATTTAATTTTATAGATAATTATCATATTTTTCATTTTTTTGAATATTTTGTACATTGTTGAAAATTTGATTAATTTTCAATTTTAGGTGTCTTAATTCAATTTTAATTATTTATCATACAATAATATAATGATATTAAAATTATAAATTATTATTATTAGAATTATTTGTTTAAAAAAATTCATTTCATTAAACTTTTACAACTATTAAGTCTAATCATTTTAGTCCTAAATAAAGCATGCAAGTGGGGTTTTCAAATCCATGAATAGTTTGGGAGAATTTTATAGTTGGGAATATATCTCAAAAAGTAAAAATAATTATAATTTGAATGCTTAAATGAATATGAAATATAGGAATATAAATTTTTTTAATAATTGTATCAAATATACATTTAACTATTTTGAATTCCAGAAAAGCATGGAATATAAGAATCTAGGAATATTGAAAAAAAAACAGGGAAGAAATTTTTTAATTCGGTAATATTTTCAAAAAAATTATAACACATGTAAAATTATTTTGATATTTTATTGGAGAACATGAAACACATATAGGGACTGTGTTTTAGAAGAACACATTCTGAGATTCCACAATTATCTTGGTGAAACTCAAGCCTAAAATTTTATGGAAAATTGTGAGTGGCCATTATTCAAACCTCTTACTAATAAATTTTTACCTCCATTTCCATTGAAAATAGTTAGTAATTTTGAAATTATAATGAGTGAATTTTATTATTATTTTATTTTTATATGTTTTAAACATATGTTATATTTTTATTTATTTCTTTATTTATTTGTTCTCTCTTATTTCCCCCATATTTCTTTCTATCTAAACTCAAATAGAGAGCATATATAATTTATTGTTAAAAGGTTAGTATATACTCTTGATATGAGTTCTTATCCGCGAAATAATATCTTTATTTTATCTTATTATTTTTTAATATTGAAACTAATTAAAATATGGAGTCAACAACTTTTCCTTTTATTCAACTTATTCTAATTAATCATCTTTATCCCTTCGACTCATTTTGAAATTTTTTAATATTGTGGATTTTGACATGGATAGTGGTGGTCGGAAAAGAGGTAAACAAGGTAAATTATGGAATAATATCACCCCCTTATAATGGACTTTATGTGAGATAATAATCTTTCAAATGAAAGGGTGTTGAGAAATAATCATAGTTTCATTATCATATATTTGTGTCTTTTAATATTATTAATATTTTTAATTTATAAATATATATACCATATGATTTTTTAAAACACCCTCTATATTTGTATAATTAATTTTTAGTATATGTTCAATTATAAATAGGAACAACAGAAATTCAGTTTTGTGCGAGTGACCTCATTGTAAGTTTTACCTTATGGAGAGAGTAATGATTCATTTTTAAAAAAATATTAAAATAATTATTTGAGATTAATTTCCAATCCATCCTATAAATTAGGAATCATTTCCAATGATTCCATAAGCTTACATAAATTTACTTTAAGTAAGAAATCTAAAAAATAGAAATTTAAAACAACTAATTAAATATATTGGTTATTTGGGTATATTTTTATTTATTAGGTAAATATGATATTATTATGTTATTTATTATATATGTGGTCTAATTTTTCGTTGGATAAGGAAGTTTCATTAATGATTCATGTGTAAGATAATTTAAAAAAATAATATAATAGAGAAACCAAGTAAAGAACATTTAAACATCAATCATAGAAATTAAATCTTTATGGATAAAATATAAAAAAACCAAAAAATAAGTGAACATTATTCCACATACTTCACTAGTTGAAAAACCCTTGATGGATGAGATACATGTACATGACGATTTATGATCCATCTATACTCATAAATTTATCTAAAAGATGTTTTATGTGAGCATTATTATAAATATACATGTGGGATATCAACTCGTTTTGGATAACTGTTGGGATAATTTTTAATTAATTAAATAGAAATTGATCCTCACATATTTGAAGAATAGAAATCAGTATATATCTACATTTCTCTTTCATTGGTAGGTGGTACCTCCAATGTGGTTGAATTTGAAAAAAAATAATTTTCATATGACTGGTGAATTTCATCAGAAATCTATATTTTGACCATCTGTTATACCCTTGGAATGTATCCTTATTATCCCATAGAATCAATAAATTACATTATAGGTTTAAGAAAACTTATCTACTGATTTTCCATTTCGTATCATCATGCTTAATATTTTTTCATGTATATTTTCTAGTTTGAGTTTGGGGGAAGGTTCTTTGATGTTTTCTCATTCAGAATAAGATTATTTTAGGGTACTTTGAGGTGAGTATCACTATTATAGGTAGTTTATATAATTAAATATTAATGATTAATTATCATAATTTTTATTTTCTCAGATTAGCCTTTACAATAGAAAAATGAAAAATAGGATGAAAAAATAAAAAAATGTAAAAAATAGAGTTGATATTGAATTATTAATTATATTTGTTTTTAATATATTTAGTCAATTAACTATGTTTATTTTTTATATCTTCTTCAAAATAAGGTAAAAATGAAAAAATTGAAAAAATTGGAATATGATAAATTATGGTGAAATCATTCACGACATTTACTACATGACTCATGAACCATGACATTAAATAAGAGTCCTTGGTGTTTCATTTATAAGAGGAATTTATTGAAATATATTTCATGTGATTTCATGAGAATATTTATGTTATGGTATTGAAGATTCATACCTTATATTTTTACTCGTGATTTTCTAAAGGATTTCTACAACCAAGCCAAATATACCAACTCACCTTGAATAGAAATAATGATCAAAAACATTTTTATGTCTCATGGTTCGGAAGAATAATACGTTTCACAGGCCTATTGAGATTATTTATTTTCTTCGAAATGAAAAAATATCCACTTAAAATCCATGGCTGAGAAATAAATATTCTTTTAGAGAGGTTGGAATGATATATATATGGGTATTATCATGATATTGAACAGAAAATTACAATCAGCATTATGAATTATGGAGTTCAGATCCATATAAGATCCATGTTATTTCTTATGGATATGATAACAGAGTTTTGTGTCAAAATATTCATTGGGAGGTTTTTTTAACCATATTATAAATGATTTATAAGGAGTTAGATGGTTATTTTTTAGGGAATTATGATTCTCATATTTTCATAATTTTGTTCATTAATTAAATATTTTCTTCCAACTAATTAATTATATTTATAGAAATTATCACATTTCTATGTTTTTGGAAAATTTTAGATTTTATTGTAAAAGAGTCATAATTTTGGATTATTAAGTGTTTTTATTTTTTTTATTATAATATTATCAACATAAATTGAAATTGAAAAATAATTTTTTATTGTTCATTTTATAGAGTACCTTAAATTTATCTAGACCAATTACATTATCAAAGAATATTGATGCTCAAATAAGGCATGTAAGTGGGGAATTGGTATATATGTATAGTTCTAGATAATTTAATTATTTTTGTATCATATAAGATGATTAATATTTTCATTAAATCAAAATATATATGATTTACCCATTTTCAAGGCAATAAATGCCTGAGAAACAAGAGTTTGGTAATTTGAATAGACTTACAGGATAGAAATATTTTCTCAACTAATTATTTCATAACAATTTGTATAATTATTCAAATAATATACACTTTTTTGGAAGAACATATAATATTTATATGAAAAAATATTTAGAATAACACATTCTAAGATCTTTCCTTCAATGAACTAAAAATGTTCGAACTTTCAAAAGATATATTTGGAGTGAACATTATTCACCCCTATTATATAAAAAAATTACACAACCATTTCCATTAAAATGATTTATCCTTTTTTAGGTGATAATTTAAAACATTAAGTTTGTTAGTAGTTTTTGTAAAATTATAATATGTACTAGATTTACATTTATCTATTTCCTTATGTTTTCATTTTTCACCGATTATTATTTTTATATCTATGCAAATGGAGAACTAAATTTATAAGTTGTTTAATAGTTAATAGGAGTAGTTCCTTTGACTTTATTTAATTCAATTATTATATTTATCTTATTCAAATATTTTAGAAGTAGTTAAATTTATATGTGTATATATTCACTCCATTTTTCCTTTTTTAAAATTATTCGTCTTGTTCATTTTAATTTCATTCATTTAATTTCTATTCCATTCATTTGTTGAATATTGAATTTGATAGTGCTAGTTGGAAAGGAGGTCTCCTAATTGACACTAAGAAGAGTGTTATCCCAAATCTAGAGGTATTTTGTTATATAATTTTCCTTTATATGAGTGGGAGTTTAGTGATATTTCTTTTTCTTGACATTTAGTAAAATAATAAGAATATTTTAAAGGAAAAATTTTAACTTCATTGTTTACATCTAAGAGCGGAAGATTTTTATATTACTAAATTCTTTTGGGTATTGTAATATTGACTATATCTTTAATTATTATTATATATATATTATATATATTAAAAACTAACTATATTAATATAATAATGTTGGGCAAAAATCTCTCAAGGTATCATTGAATCATTTTTGAGGTGATTGCATTTGTTGACAAAGTGGACATTTGTGTTGTGATTGTTGACAAAGAAAACCATGACATACAAATATTTTGACCAAGGTGATTTCATAGTGGCTTTTCGAGTTCAAGAGTTGTGGTTAACGATCAATGTTTGATTCAAGAACTTCGACAAAGGAATGCATGATCTGGACGTGGTACAAAAAGATTAGATACAAGGTGGCACCGTTTTCCAGTGTTTGCCAAATTTTTGGGCCTGAAAATCAACAAATGAAGAAAAGTGGTTTTTGGAAAAGGGACTTGCGCTCCATGTATTTGAAGGATACGAAACTTGCGCTTCTAATTTTTTTCAAGACTAGAACATCAAAATATGGAAAAGGGATAAGGGGCGCCCAAGTTCTAGGGTTGGTCACGCAAATGATTTGCGCTACAGAGACTTGCACTTCAAAACTTGCGCACCAAGGGGATACTTGCACGCCATCGCGCAGGGTGTCTAAATGCATATAAATAAGGGTCAAATCCTCCTCATTCGGGGAGAGTTCAACACATATAAAAATCAGAGCTCCTGTTGCACATGTGTGGTGGTCGCGCAAGTGTTGTGTGGTCACGCAAGTATAAGTTGCGTGCCAGGTGATAGTTGCGTGCCTAAGGTTGTTTGGGTGAGAAAGGAAGTGAGTCGCACAAGTTTTGAGTTGTAGAATATGGTGTCACGCAAGTGGTTTGGTGACACTTGCATGCCAGATTTTGAAGAAGCACGAAAGTTGTTGGTTGTGCGCCAATATTGGTTTGGGCGTAAGAGGGTGTGTGTCGCACAAGCTTGGAGTTGCAGAAGCTTGTGTCGTGAAAGTGGTTGAGGAGGACTTGCGTGCCAGTTTTGACCTGCATGTCGAGACTTGCAATCCAGCTTAGAGAAGGGCACCATGTAAGGTTGTTTCATGGCATAGATTTAGGGCTACGTGAAAGCTGGAAGATTTCCCGATACCTTCGGTAAAAAGTGAGTTTCATCTATGGGTGAAAGTTGGACTTCAATGGAGCATCCACATAAAACAGAGGATGTATTCATTAGTGATAATGAAGATACCTACAGGTTGATAAACTGTGAGTGGATCCTCTCCAGAGCAGTGAGCCAAGGAATAGGAAGAAGGTGATCCTCTCCACCGACAGTGAGCCATAGAGAGAGATAGGGAGTGACCCTTGGGAAAGCAGTGAGATTACCCTAAAGTTCGTAAAGGTAGTGAGCCTAGGAATAAAAGTAATCTAGCCTGAACATTGTAAATTGGCAGTGATCCTTAGTGGATTTGGTACAGCGGAACATCGTCGATGTATGCTCCTTGGACATAGTCCAGTGAGGGTGAACCAAGTAAAAATCTCTGTGTCTTCATTCTTGCTTCCCTGCATTGCATTCAAAGCATTATCATTAGATAAATAAGTAAATAAGTCATCATAATAAACACACAAGTTCAAAAAAAAGTAACCATTATAATAAAGAGGTAATGATCTATTGGGATAAGAAGAATTTACTAAAAAGAATATCCATACCCTGATTCACCCCCCCTCTAAAGGTATATAGGCCCCTATTGGTCCTAACAAATAATATTTTAGTATATTTTAGAATATAAATAGTGGAAATATAAATTCTGTGTTGTGTGAGTGGCCTCCTTGTCATATTTTCCCAAGGGTGTTTTCTATAGTAAATTGATAAGGAAAAAATAATACATAGTGTTGCGATCCATGAAATATAACTCATATAAATTTGGATTCATATTCATTGAGGACATAACCATACAAAATGTATTATTCAATTAAAAAAATGAAATTTATAATTTTAAAAATAATATATAAGGTCACTAAATATATGTTATTTGATTAGTTAAGATATATTGTTCTCGGATATTAAAATTCATTAAAAACATTGAATCGAGTAGGGAATATTCATTAATAATTAAAGTGAAAGATTATTTTTGAATGTTGGAAGAATTGAGAAAGAATATATAGACCCATTACACTGATATCATGAAAATTAAAGACATGTTTATAGAATTAATAATGTATGTTGATGAAGATGTGAAACCTATTCCACCAACATTTATAGTTGATAAACCCATAGATTATAAGAGTGTGATATATAAATATATTATATCCAACCTTACTAAACTATTTATTAAAGCATTCTATGATGTAAACATTATAACTAATATACATGTGCGAGATCAATATGTTTTGGATGATTATTATGTTAATTTTAGAAGTACATAAATGAAAAGAGAGATCCACCCAGCCTTTAAATGGACCAATCAAGAAATCCCTATCCATCTATTACATTTGAATAGGACATACACATATTTTTTAATATTAATAAAAAATAAAGTAGATTTACTATATGACTCTAATTACAACAATTCATCACCAAGAGTCACATAGAAAAGAAGACGAATTAAAATATGGTATAATCAAAGGATACAATAATTTCATAAACTCATGACTTTTTGATTTTATTCAAATATAATTTAATATTCCTCATAGTGTTTTTTTCTTATTTTGTTAAAACATCAAATAACACTTTGGATGAATAACAAGAAAATTAATTAGATAATTTTCAGTATAGAATATAGTATTATGTTGAGTTGTACATTGGTCCATATGAGGATGATGTCATTGAACTATAAAATCACCAATGAAAGATTTGTGAGCCTAAACCACAAGATAATCCATATTCATCCATAATATCTTCACCACTAGTGGATGCAACTCTACAAGTTAAACAAAATAGGGGGAACCCATTATTTCTATACACTCTTCCATTAAATATATATTTCTCCACTCATTCTCTATGATGTTTCAATTTTACTTTATTTTGGGGGTCTCTATTATTAGTTTATACTCATACACATGATGGAGAGTCACATGTGGTGGTTCATTAGAATAAAAAATTAATCTATCAATTTATTAGGAATGAAAAACATGAACTATACTGAGTAATTAAAAACTAATACCCACAAGGGGGTCGAAACCATGTTCTATCCCTATTTATTCATCCATTTTTTCTATTTATTTTTATTTTAATAATTATCATAGGTTTTATTATTTAATTCATATATATTAAATGTTGTAGTATTTAGGATCTAAACTCAATGTATTTAATAATTAATAAAATCATATTGTATCTTTATTTCCATTTGGTTTACTTCCCTTAAATTCTTCATTCTTTATTAGCTTAAATTAGAGTGTGGTAATATTTTCAGTTGAGGAGATGTGATTTCATCCTCTTTTTTTTGAAGAAATTTTTTCTTTCCTATTTCTGAATTATTTTAAAATTTATAAATCAGAATGCTCATTATATTTTAATTTTTTGAGTGTTTTCAAGATTTATAATCTAAACTAAATTCATTGGTAAGTTTAAACCATATTGGAATTTTTGAAAAATAGCTTTGTTTGAATATTTTAAGATTTAAATGATTGATTAAATGGGTTTCATTTATTGAATTCAAAATTTTTTAATAAATTATATTGATAGTTAAAATAATATTCATTAATCATATTTAAATGGAATATCTTCACCATGACAAGTGGTTTCTAAATCTTTTGACATCCCATTTACAATAACTTTCTTATTGTATGGATTCATGATGTGTTACTGATTAGGTTATTATATATCCCTCAATGTTTTGGGTTTCAAAAATTATTTTGGACATGATTGATTCATTTCATTAGGTAGCCACATTTTTAAATTGGGTCGTTCCTTTTACATCTTCAATTGTTATACCATATAATATATGAAATTTAATACATTTTTATTCTAAATCAAATGATGATTTTTCTTTACCTAATATTATAATAAATATTTGTATATTATATTTCATGTTTGATTTCTAGAGAGGGTTCTTTCGGCTTCAAGACGAAGGGCATGATGGTTGTGAATCTCGAGGCAGAAGTTGGATGAATTTTTAATTTTGAATTTTATTTTTTGGGAAGGCGGCAAGATGGTTGGGGTTTGGTTATACTGTTGTTTATTTGAAATTTTAATGTTGTATGCTGTAATTCGTGTGATAGGTTTTCTGGTGATTTTTTAGGGTGCACACTTACCCTTAAAAGTGGAATTAGAAAATACAAAAATATGGATTGTGGTGGTGGGGAAGGGTGTTTCATGTTTTTTCATTGGGAAGCGTCATATTTTAGGGTCATGTGATGTGTTTCTAACAATTATATGTAATGGAAGGATGGAAATGAACATGAGTCATTATCATCATTTGTTCCTTATTAATATCATCATTTTCTATGAAAATGATTTAAAAGAAAAAAAATTAAAAAATGGTTAAGATATTGAATTATTAATTGTTCATTTCTGCATGATGTGTTATTTATTCAATGTATTTATTTTTCATCTCGACGTTGAAAATAAACCAAAAAAGTAAAAATAAATTGAAATTGATGATTATTAAGATGAAATCATTCATTTCATTCACCACATGACTTATAGACATTTCATTGATAATGGGTGTGTGGGGTTTCAGTCATATGTTGAATTTAATTGGATTTATTTTAAGGGGTTTCACCTTAATATTCAAATTATATAATTTAAAAGTATTAATCCACTTTTCGGCCTTGAATGATTATATTCTATTACCCAAAAACCCATAGCTTCCAAATCAGCATCAAAAGACATTATGATTTATAATATTTTTATATCTCATGGTGTAAAGGAATAAGAATTTACACAATATTATAGATATCATACATGTTCTTAGGAATGATAAAATCTCCATTTTCAAATCATTGAGTGTGAGGGGAATAATATTCCGGAGTGGTAGGTAGGATATGAACATAGGTATTAAAATAATTTTTAATATATTTTTATGATAATATATAGGATTATGGTAGCATATACATTTGTAGTAGGATTCATAAATCTTTTATATGTGATAATTGTGGGTTTTGATCAATTATATATTGGGTAGATAGTTTTGAACTTAGTATAGATGATTTACTTAGAGTGAAATTATTATGTTTGGGGGGGTAATGATTCAAAAAAAAAATTATTCAATTAAATGTTTTAATCCAACCATATTTTTATAAAGGGAATTTCAATTTTTTCACTTTAAGGAATATTTTAGACATTATTATTAAAATTTCTTCATTTTGGATTTTTATGTTTTTTTTATTTTTTCATAATTTTCTCATTAAAATTTATACACTAATTCAAATAAAAGAAATCTATTTTATGATCATTATATGATTTATGGAACACAATTCACTCAATTGGACCAACTGCTGAATATAATAATTTGAGTCCTAAATATATTATGAAATTTGGGTCTCAATATCATTGTATACTTTGAGAGAATTTTATTTTTGGTCCCATAGCTAAAATATTAACTATAAAATTAGTAAATATTTTATATAAATAGAACAAATATAATTAGGATAATTTTAAAAAAAATTATGGAGAATTATATTTTTTTTGAATGCCATAAGTTCATCATAATCAATAGAATGATAATCCAGATAGCCTTCCAAACCAAAATAGGTTTCTAAATTTATTCTATCATAAAATTTACTAAACAAGTTTAATGAATATAAAAAAATTATATTAGAATATGAAATACATATATAATAAAACATTATAAGACCACATTATGTTGTTGAACTATTTAATGGTCCAAATATGCACTATCATTTGGAAAATATATTTTGTGATAAAATTGTTCACCCCTCTTGAAAAAGAAATTTGTACCTCCATTTCACTTAAAAATAGTTATAAATTTTCATGATTTGAAGAGTATGATTTTATTTTTTTGGTAGTATTATATATCTATAAATTATTTTATCTTTTAATTTCACTCTTTAATTCAATTTTATTTTTCCCTAACTATGCCTTTTATGTCAATTAAAGTAGATAATTGACTTTAGTTACAGTTTGAAATTTAGTTTAGGTGGTTCATTTGGGTTCTTGGGGTTAAATTCTTATCAATATTTTATTCTAGGATTTTTATAGTAGTTCAAATGTTTAGGGTATGCGGTTACTCCCTTTTACATACTATTAATTTATTCTTCCCATTCATCTTTATTCTTTATTATCACATTCTATGTCATAAAATTTAGTTTCATTTTTATTTCTCTCTCGACAAATGACATCACCTAAAAACAATTGCAAATATTATTGTCCCTAATATAGAGATATCAAAATGGTATAAAAATAATTCAAATTAGAGGGTTTTGTGTGATTATTTTTATATCATAATTGAATAGTATACTTGGTATATTATAATGTATAATGATAGATTCACTGTGAACTACTATGATAATCAGTCATCTCCTTTACTAAATTCTTTGAGTCATGTCTTCTTCTTTTTATTTTTCACTCTTTTTCATATAACATATTAGTTTTTAAAACCCCCAATATTTTATTATAAATAATGTTTTGTTTAATTTATATTATAATTCATGAAAATATAAATTAGGGGTTATGTGAGTGACCCCCTTATAATATTGACCTTAGGTGGTGCCCGATGTTTCTTTCTTATGAAAGTTTAAAAAGAATGTATTGGTTTTCATGAAAAATATATCCTTACAATCTGGGGTAATTTAATGAGGAACAATATTACACTCAACCATATTCATTAAAATAAAATAAAAATAAAAATTTTAATAAAATAAAAATCTATATAGGTATTTATTAGATGTCATTTATTTATTAGGTGTAGATATATTTTTAGTGATTTTCCACATGCTAGGACTGGTGTTATGTCCAAATTGTAAAATTAATTGAAGAATCATTTTTGATAGAATTTATAAATTATGGAATAATTGAGAATCTCAATGTAGATTGTTTCCAATTCAATCCAGAAAATTGAATATTTATGGATAAAACAACAAATGGATGATGATGGAGAAGTGAGACTTATTCCACCAACCTTCCAAGTTGAAGAAACCTTGGGGGATGAGAGGCAGATACATAAAATTCTAATATCCTAACTAACACAACCACAATTATAATAGGTTCTTTAAGAGAACATGGTAGATAATACACACGTGGGAGAACATCAATATTTTGATAATTATCAGGCTTATTTTTATGTAATAAAATTCCAGGCTTTCCACTGATATTTACAAAATAAGAAACAGTACGTCTTTAAATCTCTCATTAAATAGGTGAAAATAATACCAAAGTATTGGATTATAAATAAATATAGAAGGATATTAACTAATTTCCTTTAAATCTAACAACCCAACTCCATGATGTGATGAGAAAAGAAAAGTTATTAAAAGCTGATCAAATTTATTGTTATAATAATTTTTGAATCTCATTTATTTTTATTTTTATTAAAAATAAATTCTTCATTGCATAAAAATATTATGATTTTATAGATTTGGATAACCCATTTATTACCTTATAGGAATATGTTCAAGATAAAGAGATGATATATTAAAATGGAAGAACAGAGGAACCAATTCAATTGTATAATGGTTCATATGTGGATGATGTTATAAAACATTGAATCCTTGGGTAATCAAATATTGATTCCCAACCAAAAAAATAAAATTATTATTTTTATAGTATAATCAACACTATTGGACACCTCTACTCCTATTAAAAAAATATATATCACCCATACCTATATTCAACTCTCCCTTCAAATATCATTTTCACTCATTATTGGGGATGTGCCACATTTCCTTTCTTTTGGTGTCCCCATTCATAGTTTCTACTAATGGGGTTTGGGAAAATTCACATTGGGTGGTTCATTCTATGAAAATCCCCTAGTAATTCTAATTGGTAATGAAAAATAAAAACATTCAGTAGGATGAAGTCAACAACCAAAACCCACATTGGGATCCAAACCATGTTCTATCCATTTTCTTCTTTCCCTTTACTATTTCTATTTATTCATTTTTATTATAATAAAAAATATATTAAATTTATTTTATAATTATAATATTAATTTGGAAGTAGTTATAAGAATATTTCATATTTTACATCGTTGAATAAACTCAGGTTGTATGGTCCAATCCCACTTGTTTTTATGGTCTTACTAATTTTATTTTTTAAGCTTAGATAAAATGTTTTTAAAATATTATGTATAGGGTAATTTCAATAATTTTCATATTTTTATTGATTTTATATTTAATTATTTTTTAATTTAAAATTACACATCTTCTCTTTTATGTTTAAATTTTTTGTTCCTTTTTAGGAATATTTGGTTTATTTTTTTTGGTTGGGAAAATTATATAATCTTCATATTTTTAGTATACAAATTTATTTTAATATTTATTTCTTTTAATGATTGTTAAAATGGGGTTTGCTTCTTAATTTACAATCCATTTTTTAAGTAAGTTTGATTGATTATGAATGTCATATGTACTAGTATTTTATATAATGACAATATTTACCAACCCAAGAGGTTTCTTAACAATATTTTACATTTTCATTAAAATCCATTTTTTCTTGAGAGTCTTGACTGATGTTGTATAATATTTAAAATTTTATATATGTCTCTATCAAAGCATTGGATTTTATTAAATAGGTTTTATAGGATTATGTAATTCATTTTCCAACCCATATTTTCATCTTGTGTCATTTCATTTATATCTACACTTTTTCACTTAGAATCCATTAATTTCATTATAGGTTTAATCCCCATCACAAAAATATTTCTCCTCACCTACAGTATCACTTAATATTTTTTCATGGATATTTTTGGTTTGAGTATAGGTGATTTTCTTTTCATGTGTGTTCTCTGGGAAATAACATAGTATACAGTGACTTGATGTGTGTGTCATAATTCAAGGTTGTTGAGAGATAGAAATAGGCATGATCCATTATCATAATTTTTGTTTCATTTATATCAACCATTAATTATAAAAACCAAATAAATGAATGAAAAAGTTAAAATAAATAAATTAAATAGTTATTAAATTTATTAATTTCTTTAAATCTTCATGATATTTTATTAATTAAATACTTTTCTTATCTTCCAAAAAACATAAAACAAAAAAAATAATGAATTAAAAATTGAAACATGGGTGAATTAATATGAAATATTTTTTCCATTAACTATTTTTTTCATGGGCCATTCCATTGAAAATGGGTGTGTAGTATTTCATTCATAATAGGAATTGAGAAAGTTATATTTCCTATTTTTTCACTTCAATAATCATGTAATATTATTTAAAAGTCTCACCTCCCCTTTTATAATAATAATTATTAAAAACTTTAACCCACCAACCTGCAACCATAAAATCTTGTCGAAAAGTAATTATGATTGAACAAACTTGTATGCCCCATATTGTCAAGGAATGATATTTTTCACAATCTTATAGATATCATATTTCTTCCCAAGATTGATAAATGCTCTATTTTTTATCCTTGAGTGTAGCAACAAAACTTTTCTATGTTGGTAGTTATAATATTCATATAGAGAATAACATGAGACTGGATGGAATTTTTATCATTATTCATAATTTGGTATTTTAGATCCAATTAGAATGCATGGTATTTCACTTGAATATGATAATTACACGGTGTGACAATTTATTCATTAGGAGGTTTATTTTAACCTTTGTATAAATTTCTTCCCAGGAGTGCAATGGTTATGTGAAGGGGATTGAGGATGATAATATTTTCATAAATTCAGTTATGTAATTTAATGTTTTAATCTATAAGATATATTATTTTAATTGGTTTTTTAAAGTTTTAAGGTTTATGAAAATTTAATATATTTTTGAAAAAATGATTAATTTTGGATTTCAAATTGTTTTTATTATCATTAGTAATATAATCATGATATTTTATATAGTTAAAAAAATTAAAAAATTCACTTTTGAATCTTATATATTCAATGAACTATTTAACATTAAATCAAAAAACTAAATGATCCAAAAACATAATACCAAAATAAATCATGTGAGTGGGTCCATGAAACATACACATAGTTTTGATGAATTTTATTTGGGACCAAATATCACAAAATAATGGGATAAATAATCTATAATTTTACATGAAGATAGATGATATGAAGAGTATAATTATATTAGTAATGGTTTCCCATTATTAATCCATTTTTATGTTCATAAATTCATTTTAAATAAGAGCATAATAATATGAAAAGTCTATTAGAACATAAAATTTATACATTAAAATAATGTCATAAATTTTCTATATGATTCCAATAAAATTAAAAAAATCTGGGGGAATAAAAAATATCTCTTTAAATAACGATTTATAATACTAAATTATGATATCCATC
This sequence comes from Viscum album, assembly GCA_963277665.1. Lineage (NCBI taxonomy): Eukaryota > Viridiplantae > Streptophyta > Magnoliopsida > Santalales > Viscaceae > Viscum > Viscum album. Next base: position 414,666,954 of record OY728130.1, read on the forward strand.
CATGAAATTGGATAAACATTCATTGAATTTGAAAAATAATATTCAGGGAGAAAATTAAAACCCTTTTTTCTTACAAATTTGTTTCTACATTTCCATTAAAAATTATAATACATTTTCTAGATTTGAGGGAAAAAAATTTATTCTTTAGAATACGATACATTTGTAATATTTCTTATCTTTCCATTTATCTCTTTTTTATTTTGGTATTCTATTTTCCTCCACCATTTTTCTATCACTATAGAAATAAATAAATGACATTTTTTGTTGTTAAAATGTTATTAGCATTGGTAATTTTGAGTTCATGTAATTATTTGTGATCTTTATATTATTATATTATTTTTGAGGTAGATAAACTGATTATGCTTATATAGTCACAAAATTTTCCTAAATATGAAATTATTCTTTATATTCATCTTTTTTTAATCCTTTCACTTTCTATACAATTTATAAAGTGGTCTTTGATTGGATAGTGTTGGTTTGTGAAGTGGTCTGATACCTATCATTATTAGAGGTATTATCTAACATATATTAGTTTTGGTGTGATTTAATTATCATTCTAATGGGATGATGTTGAGTAATTTTTCTTGATCTCAATATTGAATAAAATACTGAGAATATTTTATTGAATAATGATAACTACAATATGAACTCCTACGAGTAACAGTATTATTTTTAATTATATAATTTTCTATCATCTTCTTCCTTATATGTTTCAATATTATATATATATTTGTATGTCTTATTCATTTTAATCCCCCCTTTATATTAGTATAATTCATTTCAGATTTATTTTTTTACTATAAATAGTTATAATAGAATTTTAGTGGTGTGTTAGTGTCCCCTTTTGAGATTGTTCCTTGGGTATAAACTAAATATTATTCACAGAAAAAATGGATATAATCATTGTAGACTAATGAAAAATATTTCTGATAAATTTGGCACCATTTAAAAGGAGTTCATAATATTTCACACAACATTTTTCATTATGAAATTAAATAATCATTAATTTCATAAACTAAAAATTTACATTTAGGATAATTAAATATCTATTATTTCATAGGTGAAGTTAGATTTTTTAGTGATAGTTTATCATTATAGCCTAATGTTTAGTCCTGAAGGTAAGATTCATTATTGGTCCCAATAAAAGAGAAATTTTGAATGATTGAAAATTTTAGAAACCACATATAGAACCTTTCTACTTTTTAGGGAAATTAATTCTTAATCGATAGAAAGTTAAAATCAATTTGAATAATAATTAATGATTGTTACACATAAATTCCTAGTTAAATAAACATATAATGATGAGAGGGAGCTACATGGGGATCTATCAACTTAACATAAACAACCATTTCTCAATTAAGTTCTTAAAGATGTCATGATAGCTGATACAAATTTGGGATATCAAAAATGATTAAATAATTATTGGGATAATTTAACATGTACTAAATTGTTATGTGATACACCCATATTTTAAAAATAAATCAATATATATAGACATATCTCTTTCTTTATTGGAATACATCATCAAAGAGGTTGAATTTTTAAAAATTTTTGTGGAGATTGACTAAAATCCTCTAAATTCAACACCCTATCTCAAAAAGGCACAGAACAATGAAGAATAATTAAAATTATCAAAAATTATAGGACAAAACATTATCTGGATCACATTTATTTTTTCTTCTATTGTAACTAAATTGTGTATTACCTCCCATGATTTTTATTTTTCATATTCGGCTAACACATGAATTACCTTTGATTATAGTGAAGAAGAAAGGTTGAGGAATGTTTTATGGAATAAATCATAGAAGATGTTGTTTTGGTAACTAGTGTATGAAAATATAATGGTCAACACTATAAATCATCAGATAATATATTTTTTAGGATGAAATGTAAGAGAATCTACAATTTATCCTAATACCACCATCATTAGTGGAAAATAATCCAAAAATTAAACATAATATGGAGTAACCCTTTTTTACTTTACCCACTCCTATTATAACTATTTTATCTTCTAATACTAAGTTATGGTCTACTTTTACATTATTTTTGTGGTCTTTATTCTCAGTGTGTACTCTTAGACATATAGAAAAACCAAATGTGTCGGTTCATACCACGAAAATCCCATCACCCTTCTGATTGAGGGTAACTAATTGAAATTACCAACTGGGAGAATCAAAAAAACATTACCAAAATTAGGGGTTGGGGTTCTAAACCATGTTCTATCCATTTTATTATTTCCACTTATCTATTTAGTTTTATGTATTTTACTATGAATTTTTAATGATTTTCTATTAATTTATTTTAAGTATTTTATTGAAATAGTTAGTAGCTCAACACATAATTTTCCATAAATAATAAAATTCAGTTATATCATTCATTACCATTAGTCATTATACCCTTATATTAATTGGATTGTTAGTTATATATTATGTGTGTGTTTCGAGGGATGCCAAAATATTATAATGAATTTTTTTTACATTTCTTTTTTGTTATCTTATTAATTAAATATTTATAATTCCCAATTTTTTGATTCCTGTTTTAATTTTTTGTATGTTTTTATGAGTTTTTAGTTATATATTATGCTTTTAGAAATTCAAACCATATTTTTATTTTTAGATAAAATGCATGATCTGAATATTTAATAATTTATTTTTTATAAATATGTATTTTTTCTTGATTTTTGATCAATTTTATCAATAGGTTTCATTTATTTTAAAGTCCATTTTCATTAGTACTATTTGAAATGAAAATACATTACAACTCAAGAGGTTTATAAATTTTTTTGGCATATTCATCACATTTTATTCCATGATATTCTCGAATCATTTTTTATGATCAATAACTTATGATTTATTCTATTTCAAAGTTTTTTAGTATATAAAATGTTTTTATATGATTGAGGATGTTTTTTGGCGATCATTATTCTTGAAATTGGGATTTGTCTTTTACATCCAACCCTGTTTTCCATCTGAACCCATTAATTTTCTAATATAATTAATTCACTTAAAAATATTAGTTTTCATTACCTAACATCATTTTTTATTTTTTTATAATGATATATGTTGTATGTGTCTAGGGATGTTGTTGTTTTGGTGTGTTCTTTGGGTATTAGGTTATCAAAGGGTGGTATAAGCTGTGTGACACTTGGTTGAGTATATAGATAAATAGGCATGATTCATCATAATCATTTAAGAATCATTCATGTCTTATTTTCTCTAAAAAACGAATTAAGTAAATGAAATTTAACATGATGTTGAATAGATATGCACATGGTGATTAACGTGAGACAAAAATATTTCTAGTGAGGTAGGTAAGATACAAACATGGAGATTATCATAAGATTTAATAGATTTTAATGATCAAATTTATGAATTTGGGTTTTGAAATTATTATAAGAGGCATGATATTTATAATAGATGTAAGAATTATGTGTTGTGGGTGATTATAGCTAGGGAAATTATTTTGACCTTGTAACAAATTAGAGCTAAAAAATAAAGCAGTTAAGTGTAGGGGATTGGTGATGTTCAAATTTTCACAAATATAATTCAGTAATTTTAAAATTTATTCACATCAATTTATTCTTTTATGGGTAATTGTAAATTTTTTGGGTTTTGAAAAGTTTTTAGACATTGTTGCAGAAATAGAATAATTTTGTATTTTTAAGTGTATTTATTCACTTTTTTATTTTTATTATATAATTCTCTTTATAACTATAAATAATATATATATATATATATATATTAGGAATATATTCTTGATGGAATTAATTTAATTCCATAGACCAACTACTAAATTCGTAAACTTGAGTGAAAAAATGCATATTAGTGGGCCCTCAAAATCACTACATTGTTTTTAGAGCTTTTTAGGCCCATATCTCATGATGTACCATTCTAAATAATTTAGAATCTAACATAAAGTTGTTTTATAGTTAATGGGATGGTTTAATTATTAATGGATTCTTTATGTACAACCATTTCAAGGATATAAATTTTGATGAAATAGGAGCCCGATATTTAGAAATTTTCACCAAGACTGAATAGTTCTCTTAGAAATTCTACCATATTTTGTGTTAAATTTGTCCAAAAAAAGATTAATGTTTGTGGTAGAACTAAAAGGAATTATAGGGTCAAAATTTAGAAGACCATTTTCCATGATTCTTCCCCCCAATAAGAAAATATTCATTAACATTTAGATGATATATTTAGAGGGAAACCTATTCACCAATCATAATTATAAATTTATACCACTATTTCCATTCGATATAGTTTTTCATTTTAAAAAGTTGCTTAAAATTATTTTATTCATTAGTTGACTTAAAAATTTATAATATATATTTGATTTAACATAAACTTTTTATTCTATTTATCATTATTTTTTTAACCTGTAAAGACCTAGAAATTTCATGGAATTTTTTTTCTTAATTTCTTTGGAATTTTACGAGTACGCAGTTTCTGACGGCACCTGATTCCGAGGCCCGGTGTGCCCAGAATCAGTTTCCGAAGTTTAGCTCGGGTACGTTCAGTGAACGAACGAGTGAGTTTTCTTAACTTTTGAACCGGTGCTCGGAATCGAAATATGAGGGCATCGATGAAACCGCAGTGCTGGTAATTTCTTAGGAACACCTTTTCCAGAGTTGCGTTTTCTCGGGTGAGGTTATTAAATAAATGGGTTAACTAAAGAATAAAATAAAATATTGTGCTACAAATTTTATTTTTAATCTAAGTAGTTTAAACCTACGTATGGAAGTTGAGGTGGGACCCACTAAATCTTAATCCCTCTTGATAGGATATTAGTGAGGTGGGCCCCACACGAGCCTCATCTATTCAAATTCCTCAAACCCCCATTATTTTGTAACAGACCGACACCCACTTATTAAATGCCAAGTCAACTCTCACATTAATTGGACTGTTAAGACTCTTCAATTAATTCAATTAATTGAATGAATTCTTTTGAATTTCAAATGGTATGTTGGCTTGTGTATGTTAATTAAATAAGACAAAGTCTTATTTCATTAGGGGTTTCTTCGTTGTGTTGAGAGGGAGAGTTCCACGAAGAACTTCATCTTCCTCTTTGAAGAACGAGAAGAATGCACCGACAAAGACGAAGAATGATAATTCCTCGGAGATCGATGACGCGACACCATGTACCACGACGCCAATGATCCTCTTCACCGCGACACCGTGTACCATGACGTTGACGATGCTTACGGAGCCTCCTTCCGCCATGCCGTCTTCCGCGATGTCTTATTTCCGCGACGAACCTCGTTCGACGACCTCATCGAGGTAGGGGTTAATTTTTGTTCGTGTTTTTCTTTGTCGTTCATCGACTTTAATATTGGGCCACATGTTATTGTAATAAAGGGAGGAGGTCGGACCGCACGAACACGGTCGACCCTCCCCCCCTTTGATGTTGTACTTGTTGCGGCATGAGCAAAGGCAACGCGGTGCAATGGCACCACGTGGAAGCAAGAGGAACGGGTGAAGATGCGCCGCGCCGTTGAGGCCGAACGAAGCTGCGGCACCGTCGCGCTGCGTCAAAGAACCAAAAAAACACCGCGGCCGGAGCGGGGCCGTGGTGGAGGGGCGCGACACCGTCACGCCGCGCTGGTCGGACAAGGCCGCGGCCTAAGGCCGCGGTGGTGCGGGGAGCGGCGACCGGCCAAACCGGCCAACCGGTTTTCGAGAAAAACCTGGGGTCGTAACCCCCAGCTGGAAAAGAGTAGCCCCCACATGGGGGATGCAGTTTCTCAATCAGGGGGGCATCGCCCCCCCCTCCCCCTTTCTGCGACAGCTCGACCGAGTCGAGATGTCTGGCCACGCGGGCCGCGCCTGCGCCATGCCAACCGGCCGCCCAGGTCGTACCAGCCACACCGGGCCGGACCGCCCAGGCCGGGCTGGGCCACGCAGGCCGGGCCGCGCCCTAATGGCCCGGACCCGGTTCGGGCCGACCCAGGGGGTCTTGGGCTGGGTCGGTCCGGGCCCAAAACCCTCTATTTCCGAACAGTTCCATTCAAGCACTCGTATATTGGGATACAGACCTCCGATCGATGCACCGTCAGTTGCAATGTGATCCTTAGATCGAGAAGGTTGTTTCGGTATATTACACTCAAGGTTTCGGAGAACTTTGGTTACAGCTGGGTTGGTTCGAACACGAAACCAACCGGGCCCTCGGAGCAGAAACACTTATAACTTGAGCTCTGGATGTCCGATTGACGTGCCGTCAACTTTGTTGGATTAATATTAGTGAGAAGGACCTTTTGGCTTACTCCACTCGAGGTTTGGACGCATTTGGAGTACGGTTGTGTTGGTTTTGACTTAAAAACCAACCGGGCCCCTGGGACGAAAAAGCCGATAACTCTCAGACCGGTCGTCCGATTTACGTGCCGTCTGTCGTGTTGAGTACCTATCGACAAGACGGAACTTTGGGATACATAAATTCCAGAATATGTGTTAGTTGATGTATCGACCCCTTGGCTTGTGGAGCGGACCCTCCCAGAAACGAGCATGCCATGTGCGGGAACCCTAGAGCTGGCTGCGACAACGATGACAACTCCATTGGAATCCTCTGTGGGTTTGACGGTGAAGACTTTCGTACTGGAATCCTTCGTGGGTTCGATGACGATGAAAACTGTATTGGAATCCTCCATGGGTTCGACGGTGAAGACTTTCGTACTGGAATCCTCCGTGAGTTCGACGACGATGAAAACCGTATTGGAATCCTCCGTGGGTTCGATGGCGATGAAGACTGCACTAAAATCCTCTGTGGGTTCGGCAGTGATGAAGACCGTACTGAAATTCTCCGTGGGTTCAATGGCGATGAAGACTACACTGAAATCCTCTATGGGTTAGGCAGTGATGAAGACCGTACTGAAATTATCCATGGGTTCGACGGTGATGAATACTGTACTGAAATCCTCCGTGGGTTCGGCAGCGATGAAGACCGTACTGAAATCCTCCGTGGGTTCGACAGCGATGAAGACCGTACTGAAATCCTCTGTGGGTTCCTTGGAGATGACTACTGTTCTTGTATCCTACGTGGGTCTGGTAGTACTATTGTTCGTGTATCCTACGTGGGTCCAGAAGTGTTTGACTCTATTCTTGTATCCTACGTGGGTCTGGCAGAGTAGCTGGTCTGTATCCTATGTGGGTATGACAGCTTAGCTGGTTTAGTATCCAACGTGGGTCCCACATTAGATGAATCAGTGGATAAATATGATCATCTCTATCACCTTACGAAGAAGTATACCTGTGTGAGATGAGTCTTGATTTTCAATCATTATCTTCGATATGATTGATTTTCTTTCCTATGTGGATTGGGTTGTGCTTTTCTGTGTGGATTGGGTTGTACTATCCTGTGTGGACGTAATCAAACTTGGGCTCGGATGTTGGATCCGAACTGGAATTGATGACTTAGGTATATGTATGGGCATATACCTAAGTAGTGTTGGATGTTACTTCGTGATTGTATCTTTCCTTTGTGGATTATTTTTTGTGGATTCTGGGAGACCTTCGGGGGTCTCGGGGTCCCTACTGAGTAGCGTATACTCACTCCTACACGGACTATGTCTGCACTATGTTGTGTTGGATCCAGACGACGGATAGTGCTGATCGTGGTTTAGGCTTGTGGAGAAAGTCGGTACCTAGAGGTGGACCACTGGGCGAGACGTACACGGAGCGGATGACTGGACCCGAGGAGCTGAGGAGGCTATCTATACCCACCCTTCAGGTGGGACTTGAAGTGGAGGGCTCGACGTTTTTGCTTTACTTTTAGTTGCTGTACTTTCTTTCTAGTTTTACTTTACTTTCAGTTTGTGTTTTTATTCTAGACCATTTACTTTCCGCATTTACTATTGTACCCAGTTTTACTTAGTGTTTACTTCTATTGGCTTACTCTGTGGTGTTTGTTTACTTTATAAGGTAATGCCTTCCCCTTTTTATCGGGATTTATGCCTTTGGTGCTAGTTGCCAGCCCCTGGCCTATGAAAGCCGGGCTTGGGGTAGTCACAGCACGGGTCCTGAGGATGGGTCGTGACATCACCCACCTTAATTTTTACCTCCATACAATGAGATAACTTACTTAAATTTTTGTTTGAAGGTTACCAGAACTTGTTACTTTGAGTTCTTACAAAATAATTTTTTTCATTATTTTAATCATTGATATTTATAGTAGTTAGTCATATTAGGGTATCAATTTATTCCAATTTTCGTACTATAAATTTCTTCTTTGTATTCACATAAATTAATTTCCTTTAATGTTTAAGACATTCATAGGATGGAGTCTAACTTGGATATAGTTTTTTTGTAAAGATGTTTCTGACATTACTTTAAGATGGTAATTATCCCACATGAAGAGTTCTTGGTGTGGGATAATAATCAATAAAAATGGATTATTCTTAGTGATATTTCATTATACAATCATTGAGTAGAATACTAATAATATTTTAGTGAAAATTTAAAGTATCACTGTGAAGTTATATGAGTTGAAATTTTATTTCATAATATGTTCTTTGTAGCATGTATTCTTATTCATTTTTTTCCATTTGATATATAAATATATATAGTATATTTATTATAAAATAATTCAATATTTTTTATCATTAATCTTTATTTTATTTTTCACTATAAATAGTAAAAATAGAAATTTAATTTTTTATGAGTGGCCCCCTTATAAAATTTTCTTTAATTGTACACTATAATGAATTCATAAAAGAATTTCAATCCACTATGTTAGGAATCCGGAAAATTTCCTTCTCTTAATTTGGAACCTCATTTAAGGAATCCATATGAATAAAAATATGGCTTTTCATTAAAAACCAAAAAAATATAAAATTTCAAAATCTAAAAAAATTATATTAGTAAATTTTATTTCATTTAATACATAGATGAAGATGTTATTTATGATTTTTCATGTGCTTGGATTTATGTGTAGTTCAATAGGGATGATAAATTTGGTTTTTAAGTGAAATATAATTTCCAAATGATAAAATAATTGAGAAAAAATGTAGAAACTTTCCACTTTTTTCAATTCAATGAATTTTTGGAGAATATGAAGCAAAAAATGAATGGAAAAGGATAAGTGAATCTTGTCCCATCTAAATTCTTTATCTATGAAAACCAGTATGCTAGAGGGAGATACTTTGAGATATATCAACTATCCTTACAAAAATATTTCCCAATGTTATTATTGATGTAGCCATTCCAGGTGATACACGTGTGGGAGATCAACATGATTGTGATAATTATTGGGCTACTTCTACAATGACTGAAATTACAATTGATCCACCCATCATTGAAAAAGAAAAATTTGTAACTCTGAACCAATCCATTATTTTCGAATAAATAACCACCCATGTTGTATAATATGAATAAATGTTTGAGGAGATTTAGTACCAACTTATAACTCTAATAGATGACACTATCAAGTTCTAAAAAAATTAGATGAATTAAAATCCAACTAATTTATGGATATTATCATTTATTGAACGCATTGATTTATAATTTTACTGAAAATGGATTGATTTTTACCTCCCATTTTTTAGATATTTCATATTCATCTAAAAAATGGATTTCCATGAAGAATGAAGAACAAGACAAATAAGTTGGAGATTTTTTTAAAAAAATTGACGAACAAGTTGAGTTGTAAACCAGTGCATATAAGATGATGGTATTCAACTAGGTATAACTAGAGAATACATTTTTAATCCTAAACTATAATATAAGACACATCCTAAAAAAATAGCTTCATCACTAGTAGAAACTAATCCTTATGACTAAAAAACTAATTTTCTCCCATTTTTTAATTTACCCTTACCCTTAATTCTTTTTTCTCCACTAATATTTGGGGATGGGTCATTATTCTTTTATTTTGGGCGTCTCCAATCTCAATTTATACTCATGGACACCGTGATAAGTTTTATGTGTATGATAGTGAGATAAAAAATGAAATCCCACATCATATTAGAGATGACCAACTAGAATTATCAACTAAAGGTTGTCAAAACCCAGTACACACTGGGGGGGGGGGTCTAAACAAAGTTATATCCCTTTTATTCTTTATCATTTTCACCTTTTTCTTTTCAATTTCTATATAATATTATTTTTATGAATTTCTTAGGTTTCTTTGTTTCATTATTTCATGATTCATCATATATTAATTATATCATAACTATATAATAGTACTAAATAACAATCTTAGTTTGTATACATGTTTCAATTTGGGTTTTCTGCACGTACAATTTTAATTCCTTTTGAGATTAAATGTTAGTGTAGTCAGGGCTCAGGCATGGAGGTGATATCATCCTATTTTTAAGTAATTTTTCAGTTTAATTTTTAAATTATTATAAAATATAGAATTCTAAATCATTCATTTTATAGATTAAATTGGACCGTGTTTATAGTATTTATGAGCATAGTTGAATGTTTTATAAAATTAAAACCATCTTAGTGTTTTAGGAACACTACATTTTTTGAAGGTTTAATAATATAATTATTGTTGAAATGGTTTATATCTCTTGATTATATTTTTTAAGGATGTGTGATTTATTTTTAATCTCATGCTTATTGGTACTATCCAAAATGTAAATCATGCCCAAAATTAGAGATTTCAAAACCTTTTTAATTTTTTTTTAAATTTACCTTTTTCATGATATTATTGGGCCATGTTTTTTAATATAGAACTTTTGATTTTTTCTAGTTAATTTTATGGTGTTAATAAAATATGTTGGACATAATTATGTTATTTATTTTTAAATTATCATTTTTAAACCTCAAAAACACCCCTTACATCATCTTTTATTAGTCATTAGAATCCATGAATTGGATTATATGTTTAGGTCATATTAGAAGAAAATTTTTACTTACCTACCATCAATATTTATATTTTATCAATGATATATTTATATATAAACAAGGATTTATTTCATTTGTTTTGACATGAATAATCATGTGATTGTATTTAAGAGACTTTACTCCTCTTTTCAGCCACAACATTTAGATTCTTTTACCCACCAACCCACAACCACCAAATCACATTAAAAATGAAGCCCAATTAACAAAAGTTTTATTTTTTATTGTATGGAGAAATGTGATTTTTATATGTCTATAGATACAATTAATATGATTGGTAATGGGTAAAGATCCATTTCATCCTTCCATGAGAGGTAAATATGATGTGGTATGATATCCAAAAGTGAAATGACATGATATTGAATTGAAGTTTTTTATCATCATTGGGTATTAAGGATTTAAGATCCATATATGTGGAATGATAAATCTATTGGTTATGATAAATGAGTGGTGTGGTTAATTATATGATGTAAAGATTTTTTCACATTAGTATAGATTATTTCTCATTGGTTTAATAATTTTTTATGGGGGATTCAAAATACAAATATATTAATAAATTTTATTATTAAATTATAAATTTGAATCCCACTAATTATTTATTTAAATATAAAATGTAAAATTTATATTGTTAATGAATATTTTAGATATTTTTGTAAGAATGGATTAATTTTTTATTTTTAATATTTTTTATTCACTTCTGTATTTATATCAAAAAAATTAATACAATAATGAAAAATGATAATTCAGTTTTTTAGAATATATGATTGAGTAAAAAAATTTAGTTAGACTAGAAAAACATATAAATACAATAGGATTATTCCTAAATTATGCATTTATGTGGGTCATCAAAATATATGATCACTTTTGAAAATGTTATAGGACAACATCTAACAATGTACCGGTAAAAAAGAAGTTGTAATTTTAAATGATGTTAGAGGATATTTGATAAATAATTCCATTGATTTTGGATACTCATGATTCATTAGGTTCAAAGCCTTAAATGAATGGAAAATCATAACACAAATGTACAAAATAGTTTCTCTTGTATGAAAGTGTTTTTTTCTCATTTAGTCATAACACTTCTTACATATATCTAAATAAGATAAAAAATTATGGGAGATTATTTAATCTTATGTTTAACAACATTATAAAAAAAAAATTATTCAATAATTCCATTGGAAAAACACATTCTAAATATTAGAAAATGGATTTGGAGAGAAAATTGTCCACAAATTTTTATTATAAATTTATAACTTCATTTAAATTCAATTGAGTTTTTAATTTCCCAGATTTATGGATAATTTTTTACATTAAAAGTATTTTTTTTATTTATAAAATTTTTAATCATTCTATTTATCCATTCCTTTCATTTTTTTCTTTTCCCCCCACTATAATTTTTATCTCTATGAAAATAGAGGTCAAAGTTTGGTAGTTGTTCAAAGGTTACTATTGATGGTTAATGCATGTTCTTTCACTTCAATGGTTCTATTTATTTTATTATATGAATTTTTTATTAATTAATTTAATTAGGGTATTTTATCATTCCATTTTTTTTTCAACTTCATCCCTTTCATCATTATTATTTCCCATCACATTCAAATTCATTCATATAGTGGAGTTTGACTAGGATAGTGTTGGTTGGTATAGTGGTATCCTATGATAAATTAAGAAAAGTATTACCCCAAATGAAAAGGATTTAGTTTTAGATAATAAAAATTCTAATGAGTAGTGTTTAGTGATAATTATTAATCTAAACATTAAATAAAATAATGAAAATATTTTAAAGAATAATGATATTATCTCTATGAACTCCAATAGAAAAAATAATTCTTTCTTTCTAGTATATCTATATCTTTTTTTCATATTTATATTATATATATATGTAATAATAAATTATAAATTTTAAAAACCCTACTATATTATTATAATTGTATTTTGTAGTATATTGTTTAATATAAATAGTGATAATACAAATTAAGTGTTTTGTGAGTTTTCTTATGGTTCAATTTAACATGTGGTGCATGTCATAATGAATAATGAGGAAAATAATAAGGTATTGAGTTTATATTTAGGAAAAATCCTCTGCTCAGCTTTGTACCTTTATCGGGAGTCCAGATGCTTACACACACAATTTTTAATCAAAATAAAAAAAACTAAAATTTCCAAAAAAATAAGTGCATTGGATATCATTTATTTCATAGGGTATGAAATATTTTTTAAATTATTTTTCCAATATTTTTCCTAGTTTTCATTCTAGAAAAGAATATTCATTGATGTTTCATGTGTGAGAGAATTTATGAATGATGTATGAATTGAGAAACAAAATGTAGTCTATTTCAACTTTTTTCATGAAAATTAAAAAATTATATAAAGAAAAAATGATTATGTAGGGAATATTATATCACCTATATTACTAGTTATCCAACACTATGAATCAATGAGAGATATGCTTAATATAATTACCTGACCATAAACAGTACCTAATCTTGAGTTTTAGTCAAGTATTTACTTTTTCCACTTTGTTGGACTTCTCAGGTTTGGAGTTATAGTGACTTTGGTCATAACACATACATTACCAAACAATATAACACAAAGTGGAATATTATTATTAGTTTCTATTTTTTCAATTATATTAAACATTTAATGTAATGCATGGATTCATTTCATGGAAAAAATTCATGGAATTCAACCTTACTTATTCTCTTCCCATACCCATCCTCAAATCCTCTAACAAATATTTTTAATCCAAGAATTAAAATAAAAATATATATATGGGATAAAAAAATAAGGAAAACCATTTTTCCTAATAAATAAAGAAAACTAATATAACATTTACCGTTAATGTCAATGTTCATTGATAATATAAAATTAAACATTTTAATATTAAAAATAGAAACACCAATTTACACAAAAAAATTCATTAAAAACAATATCAAGAAATTAGAAAATGTTATTGGTGACATAGATCCTAAAATTTATAACCCATTTAAACTTGTGTCCGAAGTAACTTGAGCCCAGTTTAACCCAGGGGAAAATCCCTTTGGAAAATCCATCATTTTTTCCTTTTAAGACAAAGAACATTACCCAATTTAATGGAGTGCTGTTTGGATGCATACATCATTTAAACTATAATGGGATCACCCGGATCTATCAGGTATCATCCATTGTATATGTTGTAATGGTCACACCTGACACTATCTAGGCCGCCCTTTCCTATAAGTTGTAACGGGTTCACCCACCACTATTGGGGATCCTAATACTATAATAATCAATTACATCTAGAGTATTTTTTTATGATTTTTCATTTCCATCATAAAACATTTGAGAAAATACTTTAATGTCATAAACAAATAAATTTGGATATCAATATATCCCTTCCTTTAGAAAACTCATTTTTAATATAAAAATAATATTTTATTTAAAAAATCCATTTTCAATAACCAAATAATCAAAAATAGAAATATGATTTTTTTATTTAAGAAAAAATTAATGATTTTAATTGAATCTAGAGATCAAATTAATTTCATGGTGACAGTAATGTTCATTTTCATTATGTTTTTAAAATATAACATTTCATTTGGTGTTTGTAAAAATGTTTTGTTTAAAACATGTAAAAAGATTACATTTGAAAAAAAAATAAAGTAAAATATACATAAAACTAACAACCTAAATAATTTATTTCATTATAAAACATTTGATAATAATTTTAAAATATGAATGTTAAATATATAGATAGTTTTATGGAAGACATTAAAGGACAATTTATTTAGATGAAAATTCAGTTATCATTTTAGAAATATTTATATCATAATACACACAAAAGTCTAATATTTAAAAAACATTAAATACACTAATAATAGTTAATTTCATGATATAACATATAAAAGTAAATGAATTTACACCTTATAAAAAATAAATGTGGATAACATCAAGATATGCATCAATAAAATGAAATTAAGACAAAGTCCATTACTTAGAGTATGATTCATCATGTATGTCATCATCTTCCTGAATAATAAAATTATGAAAATTATTTAATATTTTTATAACCTTTTTAATGTTTCTTATTATTTTTATTTTTCTTATTAAAATTTTAGTTACAATTACATAATCATTTAAGTCTAGGCTAGATGTTTTGGCCATATTTGGGTTATGTTTGAAACAATTATTTAGAAGGATGACTACTATGAAAGGGTCAATATTTAAACATCTTAATAATAATAATAATTACCTATTTATCATATTTATATATAAATTATACTTTTAAAACCAATAATTTAATATTTTTATGAAACTTTAACTAATGTTACGATCATAAAAAAAATATTTTGTACATATGCATGAGTAACATTTCTATTTTTTAGTGATCATTATGGAAAGAATGTAAGTAACATTAATATTTAAAGAATTATAATTAAATCATAAATACTATTATATTTAATTATATAAACTTATATATATTATTCTTGATACTTGGTGATGAAAGAAAGGAATCACATCGCTTCGAGGAGGAGGTAGTCCACACGCCCACGATCGTCGTTATCATTTCTTTAATGAGTGAAATGGTAAATATAGAATGATATATCATATTAGAGGAATTATATATATGTCATTAATATCATAAAATATCATTTATGTAACATATAATCATTACTATTACCTTTATTACCTTCTATATAATGCATTAATGAAAATGAATCACATCGCTTTGCGAGACGGTAGTCCATCGTGCATTCAAATGAAGTTATCATATCCATTACGTATTAGAATATAAAAATGGTATATATAATATCATTACTAAATAGAAATAATTATATTATAAAAATAATATATTAACTTTATATTATTCACTATACATAACCGTTAGAGGTGGTAATGGAAAACCAAATGATATCGTTTCACAATGCTTTATTCTGGTGTACACACGAAAAATGATTTTGTAACCCATTTGATGGAAGTATCTGTGGATGAATGTGTAAAACCTAACATAAAAAATATAATTATATTTAAGATACTTATTTTTTAATATCATCATTATAATATAATAATTGAATGCGGGATGAGTGAGAAATAAAACAAAATCGCCCATTGATGAACCTTGACTTTTCTTCGGGTATCTCCTTTTTCTTTTCACCAAATGCATTACTTGGATGGATTTATTTAACAATTATGGATTATATGAGGATATAATGAAATTTTAGAATTTATTTTTCCATTTATTTTACTAACCATTTAGTTTTTTAATTTTAAAGATAGGATGATAAGGGGTTTCCTTTTATAAGTTGGGTGAGTGGAACACTTGAAATATTTTGAAAGAGTGATTTCAAAACATGTTTTTTTCTTCTCAATAAGAACCAATAATGGACTATTCTAAATTATAAAAGACATAAGGTCAATATATTTCCTTAAAATGGGTTTCTTATTGGATTATAAATCATTTTACCCCATAAGGATAAAGTTAACCACTAAGCTACGTGCCTTTATCTAAATCACTCAAATTAATTTTAATTGTTATCACAAATAAATTTGTCAAAAATATGTTGAAAATTTTATACATAAAAAATTATAATGATTCCAAATATTCAATCTATTTTATATATTTTATATATATATGAGTAAAATTTTAATTTAATATTAATCATACAAACGTGGTGAGAAAATGAGTTTTTAAGAAGAGTGTTTTTAGAAAATAAAGTCTGTAATTAACTCCATGAATAATAATCACCATTACATGAAACTAAATTATTATTTAGTTATATATAATCTATATAATATATTTTAAGTATTTCCCTTTTTCTATTATATTAATTAACTAAAATGGTGATTTATTTTGCACTTTCAAACTGTTTTTAGAAAAACTATTTTTAATCATAAAAGCTAAATTATAATAAAAACAGTTATAAAGTTGATTAAAAATTAATTAATTGGTATAAATATAAATAAATCATACATAAGTTACTTTAAATCATATTCAAAACATATTGGGACTCTATAATTACTTAATTTTTTTAAAAGAAAACATTGTTTATATAAATTTTCATCTTTTCACAATTCACAGAGACATCACAATTTTCTAAAAAATTATAAAATTTTACCCACAGTAAATTTTAGTATGATGAATTAAAAAATGATATAATTTTTATCTAATTAAAACCCTAAATTTTAGAATGTAATATTTTAAAAAAAACTATATAATAAAAGTGTTTAATCAAAACAACTTTTTGATTAAAAATTACATGATATTTTTATAACTAAAATAACTATCTAATTCATATTGATTAATATGAATGTTATTTATTCTTTCATTATCTAGATTTTTAAACTTGAAGTTATATCGTCTATAATTACTCCATAATTTTCCATAGTTGTTTTTGAAGTGAACATTCGAGCTGATACCCATGTGGGAGACAAAAAATGTTTGTGTAATTATTTTAATTTTTACTTATGTGCTAAAATTCCATGTGATCACATGTTATTTGAATAAAAAAATAATTTGACTCTTAATAATTATTTATTTATAGTTAGTTACATATCAATTTATATAATTTGATATAAATTCATATGACATTAACTATCAACAAATAAATCCAACAACCTGACTCCAAAGGGCACCATTAAAAGGAGATGAATTGAAAATGAATAATATTAAAATAGTAAATATTTTCTTGAAACAATATCCTTTTGATTTTACTAAAAATAATTTTTTGTTTCCTCTCACTAATTTATCTCTTAAAATTCATCTGAAAGATGGATTATTATAGATGATGAAGAAGAAAATTAATAATTTATTTATTTTGAAGAGAGAATGAAGGAATTTTTTAGCTATACCTTTGTCTATATGAGGATGGTGATATATAACTAGGAATCATAAAATAATAAATTATTAAGCCTAAAAATAAATAGAAACCACATAATGTCCTAATAAATTAACATCTAGTAGAAACTACTATTTCTGATAAACAAATCATGGACCAACCAATCTAACTTTATCATAACCCCATATGTCTTTATTCAACACTAAACATTGGGGATGAGTCACATATACATTTTTTGGGGTCAATATTCTTAGTGTTTACTCATGTATATTAGATAAGTCACATTTTATGGATAATTATACAAAAAACCTATCCTACTTTTATTTGAGGACGACCAAGTGGAACTTCCAACAAGTGGAAGTCAGAAATCCATACCCACATGGGCGCCCAAACTGAAATCTATCTCTTTTCTTAATTCCTATTTTTTTTATTTGATTTTATTTCAATAAATTTATCATATTTTATTCAATATTTCTTTTAGGTTTAAAATTTCATCTATTGGGATCATAATGAAAAACAACAATGATCATTAATCTCAAATTTTATCTTTCTTTCTATTTGTTTTTTCTGTCCAAATATTTTTAATTCTACTTGTGTTTAAATGGAAGGGTAATTATTGAGGTGGTGTTCAAAATATTTCTTATGATTTTTTGAGATTTATTATTTTCAATCATTTCAAAATTTATAATAATTTAGGTTTTTTATTCTATTCTAATTATGGAACTAGTTTTAGAATTCTTGATCTATATAAACTACTTTGGGAATATCAAACCAATTTTGTATTTTAATAAATCCAATTGAATTCAAAATTTATGATTTAAATGAATACTTAATTAATTGTTATTTCTTGATTAACAATTTATTTCATTAATAATGATTGATTGAATGTGAATATTATTTGAACTTTTTATATTTAAAATAAAAGTCATTCCCAACACAATAGGTTTTTTAAACCTTTTATAGATCTTCTTTACATTTCAACTTTTATTTAGGGTTTTGAGTAATGTTGTCTGATAAAAAACATTTAATTTTTTCTCCTTCGATGATTTCGAGATCATAAAGTGTACTTTAAATGATCATGTTATTTCCATGGTTAACAAAACATGTATCATGAATCATAAAAAATACTTATATAAATGTTATATTAAAGATGGTATAAATTTAATTTTAGGTTTTATCCACATTAAACAATTTTTTTCCATACCAATCTTCAATCTTAATATTTTTCATGGATATTTTCTGTTTGTGTGTAACAGAATAGACATTCTATTTTTTCTTTGAGAACTATATTAATTTAGGGTAGTTTGAGGAGTGTGTCACTATTCTAGAATGTTGAGAGTGATAAATGGGATTGATTTGTTATTGTTGGTTGTGATTAATTAAAACCATTCATTTCTACAACAAAAATAAATACAAATGAATGATAAATTGAAAATAATTTTTTTATAAGAAAAAATTATTATTTATGCATATTTATATGGTATTATATCCATTGAAAATATTTATTTTTTATCTCATCAAATAAAATTAAAAAATAAAAAAATGAAAAAATGTAAAATTGGTGTATTATAATGAAATCTTTCATTGCATCCACAATATAACTCTTATCCCATGACCTTTAAAATGGGAGTGCGTTATTTTATTTTTAATAAGTATAAAGTGAGATATATTTCCTATATTTTTACTTGAATGTTCATTCAATAGTATTTATGAGTCTTACATTGACTTTTCAACTTTTAATTTTTAAATCCATTTACACACAAAACCATATCCATTTAATCACCTAAAACGGACCCAATATTTGAAAATAATTTTATTTATTTAGTTTTGGAGAAATTATAATTTCCAAAATCATATAGAGATAATTCTTGTGATTGGTAATACTAAAATCATTAAAATAATTGATAGAGTGAAAAATATTTTTTTGGGGCGGTGGGTATAGAATGCACATATGATTGTCCAACTTTGTGTTTGTGTTATATTGTTTTTCAAAAATTCATTATGAGATGAATAATTTTATGTTAATATTTATTTAAAAATAAGAATATCATTGAAGTGTGAAAGATATATGATTCATTTGTTTAAGATGATATCCATCCATGAGGAGTTCGACAATTAAAAACTATATGTTTCATGGTGTACCTTATAACATTGATGATTTATGAACTGTTCTTAAATTTTACAAACTTTTTATAATTACAATATAAGAGTTCACATTGTTTATAATATTTAAAAATGTTCGTACCTTTAAATTATTCATTTTCATGAAGAAAAGTTTAGTAAAAGGCCATGTAGTACCCCTATTTGCTTCAATAGGAATGTGTCATTATTTTGAATGATGTTATGTTGAAGAATTGAAATAAAACTATTATAGTAATATGCTATAAAATGTATGCCAACATATAAAGACCCATACTTCCCATGAATAGTTTTTAAAGGATGAACATAACATAATTATTAAGAAAAAAGAGATTACACGAGTCTAATGTACATGATCATGTTATAATATTTTTCATGAAAGGAAATCAGATCAGCGGGGAGGCCATCAAGCCAGGTGATATCTTGATTGACTCCCCATGATGGCAAGGCCATCTGAAACCGTGTTGGATTCTCGATATACATGTGTGTTGATATCATTGATAACTATAAGAAAACGGTTGTAATCCATCCAATGAGTAGTAATCAGCCAAGCAAGATGAGTTACACCATTCCAAATCGCTTGCACGCTGGTCGTCGAGTCACTTACAATCCAGAGATTATTCCAACCAAAGAGGATGGAAAATTAAATGGAATGTATCAAACCTAGCATATCAGCTTCTTGGGAGGTTTTATATCAATATATGAAAAACCAATGGTTGTTTTCATCACTTAATAGAAATTCAAAAAAATATCATTAAAACATTCTTAAGAAAAATATCCTTTTCAGTTTGAAATAATATCTGTAAAATATAAAAATTTCTAAAATTTGAAATATGAAATTTTTCATTGAACAAAACCATGGATCTGTGTAATGTAATATTTAAATCATTAAGCATTTATGTTTATATGAAATACCTTTCATGATGTACATGTTAAAATTAAAATTCCTTTAACATTTTAGGTAAAAATTCAAAAGTGCCTTCTTTAGAAAATAAAAAGAATATTAGTTTTAACACCATTTTATAAAAATTAAATTATGGGATAATAATTACATTATTTAATATTTATATAATAGAAAAATATTTCTTCAAAACATTTTTAGAAAACATGGACATGGATGAAAAATGATTCTCCATTGAAGAGATAAATAAAGTCGGATTTCTATAATAACATTATTTTAAAATAATGGGTACAAAAAGAGAGTTAAATGAAATTAAAATGTATATTTTCATGAATTAATAGAGGGAAAATATAATTCATCAGCCTTTTGGGAGATAGTTCATAATATTTCATCATCATAAATGAAATATTAATAAATTCTAAGAAATAACGGGATTGTAAAATAGAAACTTTAATACATTAGTATATTTTCAATTATAAGTCTCATAAAATAAATAATATTATATTGATATGTATATCATATAATTCAATGAGAATAATAATAATATAAATTCATTGTATTTTTAAACAACACACAAAATAAATAAGCGGGGAATATGGCATGTGTTCCATGGAAGTAAAAGTGATGCAAAATTGCTTACCTTATGCCTCAACCCCCTACGTACACATTAAAACCTCATGAATAGTAAATATAGGTTTATTATGAATCTATTATGTCACCATAATCAAATATATTTTTCCAAATATTATTTACACAAAAAATTTTATTACCCATTTTTTAAATATTTCTATGATAAAATCACGTTTTGGGTGATAATTGTGTCATTTTCCATGTATGTTTTCATTTTTTATTATTTTCATTTTAATTTAATAATTGTTCTATAGTATAAAAATATATACCATGATATAAATAAGTATATATATTAATTTTACTTTTTTAGATTAATTTAAAAATTTTAGATAAAGAAAATTTGTTACACCAATCATGGAGATGGTAGGTTGTACATACACATGAACAATGTTTTCATTTTCTTGAAAGATGGAAAAAAGGAATGTATATAATATATAAAATTTAAATAGATATTATTATTTAATATTTATCATAAATATTTATTAAATTAATTCTTATTTCCTTTTATTTAATTTTTATGTGAAAAATGAATCACATCGCTCTATGAAGCTACAATATGTCGTACATACAAGCAACGGTATCGTATTCCAATATAATGGAATATAAGAAGGAATAAATGAAATTATAATGAAATAAGTATAATTAGTTGATAAATATCCAAAAAATATGTTCAATAAACCATTATTTTCATTCATGAGGGGTAGTGATGGAAAATGAATTACATATGTTGGTGAGGCGGTAGTTCACAATACACACAATTGAAGGATTCATTTCCAACTTGATTTAGGAGGAGATAAAGGTAGGTAATGAAATTAACATAATGAAATATCAATTCATGTAACATTCTTATATTATTATATTATCATTTCTAGATAATATTTTAGGGGTTAGAGGAAGAAATAAAATGAAACACATAGTTAGGCATTATGCCTCTTTTTAAGGGAATCCCATTAGTTTTACGCCTAAATACATTTCATGAGAATTTAATAATAAAAATATGTCCATTTATATTTTGATAGAAATTACAGAATTTATAAGGTTATTGTTTTTAAACAAAATTGTTTTGGAAGTGTGACAATGAGAGGATAGGGGGTTCCCTCTTTTAAGTGGGGGAAATGATACACATGGATTTTTTTTAAAGAAAAAAGTGTTCCAAAATTTACACATGGATTAAGGATCCCAAATGGATCATTTTCTAACCATATATGATATAATTTATATATATTTCCATAAAATGGTATTTTGAAAAGTTTCTAGGTCATTTTAACTATTATGAATTTAGATTAGCCCCTCCTTAAACTCATTTTAACCATAACCACGTTAAATACTTTTTAATATTTTAAATTTTCATTTTGAACTACAAATTAAGTTATACTTATTATATAATATTAATTATGATGGTTCTATATATGGGATAAATTATTAAAAATTTCATTCATAGATGTGGAAACTTTTAATTTAATTTTAAACCCACAGACATTAAGAAAAAGCTATTTTCCAAAGAGAAACTTTTCAAAAGATTAGAAAGTATTAATATCAAAATTTTAATATGAAATTGGTTAAAATGACTTAAAAGTGATTAATAATTATTTAATTGAAGAAATTTTACTCTTAAAACCATATATAAATAAAATGGAGTATTTAAATTCTTTAAATGAATTTGATGGTTTTAATAAAAATCTGTTATTTCTTACTGTTTATATAAAAATTAATATTTCTAGAAAAAATACAAACATCATTCAAAGATAATTTTTACATTTAAAATTAAATATTGAATTTTTTTTCCAAATATATTATATAAAATTAAAAAAAATAAATTTTTTATTTTTCCACAAAAAACAATTAAAATCATTTGTTTTGAGAAAATAGTATTTCCAAAACATATATAGATTTAACTAAAAATTATGTACCTTTTTATAAATAATTTTTAATTATATAAAACCATTATAAATATTTTTTTAAATATTTTTATCTCTATTTATACATCCAATTTTAAGGGTTAGGGTATAACAGTCATGTTAAAATAAAATATTTATAGTAAACTGAAGTTTGTTTAAACTTGGTGTTTTATGTAACACATGGTATCAATGAAATTATATTATTCAGAAATAATTATTTCTTATAAACACATGGTTTTAAATTATAATTCCATTAAAATAAATATTTCCAAAAAAATTCAACACTCTGATTAAAAAATGAAATTAGTTTTGCCTCATCATATCCTCAGGTTCCCACATAGATTCTTCAAATTGGTGTTGTCTCCACACAACATTAACCTTATGAAAGGTCTTGTTTCATAGAACAGTCTCTCTATAATATAGAATCTCAACAAGATGTTCCCTATAAGAAATATAATTCCGTATAGGTATGTCATATGAGTTCAATACATGAGATGGGTTAGGCATTACTTCCTCAGGATAAATACAAAGAACACATCATGAACCTAATAGAGTTTGGATCAAAGCGATAAGATATGATTCTTATATGATAAATAATATCAAAGAGATCGATATACCAAGGGAATATTTTTCATTTTTTTCCAAATATAAAAACCTTCATCCATGGAGAAATTATTGGAAATACATTGTAACGAACTTCCAAATTTAAATCACACCGGTGACTATCATATAACTTCTCTAAAAACATTGTCCTTCCCTTATGTGTTTTGGAATGCCTCTAACTTTATTATTCTTCCATTAGGTAACTCAAGTCCCAATATCATTTATTCTCCAACTTCAACTGATTATGTAAGAGTTATACAACTTCTCTATAAATGGCATCATAAGGATCCATCTAAATGCTTGATTGAAAACTATTATTGTGAAATAACTAAACTGGAGGAAAGTATTGATCCCAACCACCTTTAAAGCTTATATAACATGATATCATTATATAATTTAGGGTGTGAATTGTTCTATCATACCTTATATATTTATGTGGATGATATAGAATGTTAAAACATAATTATATATCCAAATATTATTGAATACTTCACCAAAAAATTATGGAAAACTTGGATACCGGTCAAATGAAATGGAATGTGGTGCTCAGTGAAACATTAACACTTCCATAATGTATTCTATTTCAAGATAATCCAGGGATAAATATTATATAATAGTGATAAATATCACTTAATTTATATACTAATTAACTATAATCCATATATCATTGTTCTGTCTCTATGTTTTGGGGAGTCTAATGACAATATCCATGGTTCTTTTTGGAAATTAAATTTTTTATGGGTAATTATTGTAATATCCCCTTATAATATTGTCTCCCAGTGTTAACTTGATGACATACCCAAGACTTAGATGTAAATTATGAAATATCTATCTAAATATATTCCCACCATAAAAAATCATTCAAATATCTAAATATCTATGTACTTCTGGGATAGATAAAGAATGATGAACTGTGGGCCTCTTCTAAAATATATTTCAAATCTACTATGGATGGAATAGAAACACCGTTCCTGAAACTTATAATTGCATCACAATATATTTTTAACTTCTGAACAATTCTCACCATTGTTAATAGTTATTCATCCTCTTTCTATATTCTATTTAATCGTTATATGGACGGATTGTTGAATAAACATTTAAATAAGACAAGATTTCACGCTTCCCATAATGAATTCAAGATCCACCCTTTTCAAAATCCTTATATTTTAGGTCTTTTGTGGAACTTATCATAGATAAGATGGCTTTATACTTTCAAGTCAAAGTATCATCCACCTTGTTTACTTCCGTATGGTGGTAATGTATTGATATTTGATAATCATTAATCAGATCCAACCTCCATCTATGGAACATATAAAAATCCATTTTTGTGAAAATATACTTTAACTATTTATCATCAATATATATCATACTTTTCATTTTAAAGATAAATCCTCCAAAAAATTAGTGAAAAATGTACCATATTTAACTCAAAATAATGTGTTTGGTAATTAATTTAATGAATCATTAATTATCATGATTTGTAATCTCTCACTATTTCATTCTATATGAGAGTTCATCCCAATTCCATATTGTATGCATCATAATATATTACAAATCTTTATCTCTTATAGGGTAACATATTAATAGTTTCACTAACTAACAATATATTTAATTCTTCAAAATTTTACTCAGATTCATCTATCTAAAGAAACCTATATCCCTTTTGATTTAATATGGTTAGTGTATTAGATAGTCATGATAAATTATCCAAAAACATTCGATAATATATATCCAACACAAGGAAAAAAAGAATCTCAATTATAGTGGTTGGTGTGGTCCAAGAGTCAACAACATTAGTCTATGATGCATATACTGATATACCCTCTCTTGAGATTATATGACTAAAAAATGATATCTATTATATCCAAAATCCACACATAATAATTTTTTTCATACATTAGCTCTTTCTTTAGTCTATTTGGATCAATACTAAAATGATCTCTATTTTCTTTCTTTCCTTTTAAAGATATAAAAATGTTGTCTATAAATACTACTACAAACTGACCAAGGTAATCTCTATAGACCCTATTAATTAAATCTATAAATATAAAGGGTAATTTGTAACAACAAATAACATCATAATATAATGATATTGTCCATACCTTGTATGAAATATTTCCTTTAATATATCCACCTTCTTGATCATTAATTGATGATATCTAGAATAAAATTCAATCTTGGTAATATATTGATCTCCACAAGGTTGACCAAACAAGTCATTAATTTTGGGTAGAGGATACTAGTTCATATTTTTTATATTGTTTAGTTCCTAATAATCAATGTCAAATCACATCGATCCATCTGTATTCTTAACAAAAAGAACTTGTTCAAACCATTGTGACACAAATGGAAAAATGAATACCTTTTCAAGATTCTCCTGGAGTTTCTTCTTCAATTCATACAACTAAATTGGGGTCAATCTATAGGGTGTTTTTTAATATACATAGCTCAAAGTATGATTTCTGTTGAAAACTCAACTTCACCACTCGGTGGAAAACTATAAAATTATTTTAGAAAGGAATACAAAAATTACCTTAAAATAGCACACCATTGATATTATGTTTTTCCCCAACTATCTAAGGTAAATATACCATTTTAATAGGAATCACGACATATAAAATAGGAGAAATGACTATTACAAATTCATATTGATCATCACACTAGTATATTTTAATAGGCTCATTTGAAATATAAAATTTTATATCCCTTAAATGGAAATAGAAAAGAGATTTATGTAAATAAAGTCAATCCATACCTAAGATAACATCAAATCTATCCAAAGGGGGAAGAATACTATTTCTTAGATTCATATTACTATAATCTTTGACCAGTGAAGAATCATTGTATTGATGTTAAATCATCATACCATTATATTTTTTCACCACTAATTCAACAGCTATTCATTTTTGTGGATTTTTGATTCAATTATAGGAATCTTCAAAAATAAAAGAGTGGTTATATCCATAAAAAAATAATACCTTAGAATTTATAGAATGGATGAAATGTGTTCTTTAAAAAATGTCATTATCATACCACTTATTATAAATAGTTATTCCATGGTATTTACCTTTTTATCACATCTTTTTTGATTTTTGACATTGATCATTATAATTATCCTTTGAATTTTATAACTTGTTGGTATAATTAACACATTCCTTACATTTAAAACACTTAAGTGTCAGATGTGTTTTTAATTGAGATTTCTCTTTATTCACATCATAAGATAACTTCTTCTTATCTACATCACATTAATACATCTCATGAACTTCCATTCAACACTTAAATAATCTATTAGTCAACTTATGAAATTTTCCCATGTGATTCCTTCCACACTTAAAGCATAAGGACCATTCATCTTCTTTTCACAATGGTTTTTATTGTTTTCATTGAATTACATTTTTTTGTTATCAATACCATTTGATTAATAGGTAACCCAAATATCCATGTAAACATAAATATCACATATAATGATATCTTCATAGCTACCAATGTTCCTTATGTATTACAACCTTTGGAGAGTTGGTTTGAAGCCACTGATGAATTGAACAACAAGATTTTAAGTTTGGTTGATAATACCAGAAGCATACCTCCCAAGTACTGTTAACTTTTCCTCATAGGTACCATAAAATTAATCATTCTTTTTATTTTATCTCAATAAATTATTATATTATTTTCATATGACGAATAATTAGAGAGTACTTATTTAAAAATAATCTCTTAAGCTCATCCATCTCTATGGAGTTTATTTCTTCAAATTGAATAGTATTCTAGATAAGAGACCATCATTGATATGATTCACCTTCCAATATATTGAAAACCAAAATGCATTTTTCATTCTTGAAACATTGGATAATGGAAAAAAATATTTTTAGTCATTTTGATTCATTTTATAGAAACTAGTGAATCTTCATAATCAAGAAAATAAGCTGGGTGCTTCCTCATGAAGGACTCAACAAAATTTTACTCCCACCTTTTCTCATATCGTGGTTCGGCGTGATTCATAGGTTGAGAAATGTGTGTCATTGTAAAAATAATATTTTTTATTCTATTTTAGATAACATTTGGTTACATAGGTGAACAATAATTTCAATTTCAGTTGCACTCATCATTAACATGGTTCTTTTGGGTTCCAACCATTGACTAAAATAAAAAAAAACATAACATAATAACTCTTAATCATAGGTAGGAACAACAAAATGATGAATAATAACTTATATGATATATAAATCAAAAAATCAACTTTTAATCTATGAAATCAATAGTCTTAACTTAGGTCATTCATGTTAATTATTCAAATTCTTTATGATGGTTAGTAAAGAGTTTGTGAATTTTCAAAACATTTCCCCGGGGAGTGTAAAACAAGATGTGCAACATTGTTATAATCAATCACCATTTGACAACAATGTAAAACTAAATACACCCTTTTTGGAGTTATTACCCCTATTTAGAATTGTTCTAAATCCACATCCACTTATAGAATTAATATGGGTTGTAATTGCTAAAAAATCACGGTTACATCCTAGGTATTTAGAGAAAAATACTTTTTCATATCTATTAATATTTATGAATAAGATATTAATTTTATATTAAAGGGGACAATTTTTCCGATACCATACTCAACATGAAACAATAGGTTTCTCCAAGAAATTGTGTTGCACACAACATTGTGTTATACCAAAAAAATAATACAATAATAATATTATTATTTTAAATTGTAGTTAATGCCTAGAAATTATATTGGAGGGAATGAACAGAACTAATTACAATATGATTGGACATGTTTGTTAAATGATTTTACATTTATCTATTAAATTTTAGACGCTTAAAAGGATAATGAATCCAATTTTAAGCATAAATTACTCTAATATTTTTCAAAGGTAGTTTTACCACCTTTGGATGGTGAACCCTTTTTAAATCTAGATTTTATTAACGTTTATATATTATATTTTTAAAAATAAACATCTTTTATAGAATCAAAATATCAACATTTACTTTGGGTATATTTTTGGTAATTCTTGATAAGTTTATTTTTTAATGAATAATGAAAAATACAATATTTTAAGTCAAAAATGCATCTTCAACTAATTTATTTATATAGTTAGATTATATTTTTTTTGGTTTTAAAGTATAATTTTATTACCGTTTTTATCATTTAATCCAATTTTGGTCATTGGTAGTAATTTTACATTTAAATTGGACATTAACCTATGTCAATCTTTTGATAGTTTTTATTTCTTAAAAACCAACTTTCTGGTTTTAACAACAGTAATTAATATTAAATTATTTCATTTAAGTTATATGTTTTGAATATGTAAAAATGGATTTCATATTTCGAATTAGAAGATCCAAATTATGTAAATGGGTACCTTTTATTTTTCGATATTATGAATTGCAACTTCATTAATTTTTTTATTTACCACATTTAAAGGGTAAATCAGGTAAATAAGGGTAACAATAATATTATAATAATATAAAAATACCCTAAAATGTGCCCTAATATTATTTTATTTGTCATGGGTGAAAAAAAAATCATTTTTACGAACCTTTTTCATTTGGTAGCCACTTGGGTGTAAAAAAGACATGTTGTAATAATGAATTTAAAGTAAGGGAAATAAAACATAAACATGTATCTTTTTTACATAAAATTTTTTAATATGGGGTTCTATAAGTGATATATTAAACTATAAATATTAATTATAAATATATTTATATTTCCTACATCATAGTAATTTATTTATAAATTTTAGATATTAAATATACGGATTTAATTACGACACAACAATGATGTAGTGATTGCTTCATTAACAAAGGATTCAAATAAATGATATTATAAATATTAAAATAAATATTATATGACATAATTTATGATGTCCACATATTTTATAGATGAATATGATATACTATTTGACTTTTCAAAGGTTTGGTTCGACGTTAACTCCCTGTTTTTATTTTAATTAAATTCAACAAATTGAATAGTATAAATTTTTTCATAATTGATGTTTTTATAAAAATAATAATTTATTAAATTATTTAAAAATAATAGAGATATTTTAAAATCACAAAGTTATTATTATATGGTTTTAATGTTCATTGATTGTAAAATTATGGAAAATTTACCCCATTTAAGAAAAATTAATTACTTATTAAGAATTAGAATTTTTTACATCTTTTAAAATTTAAAGAGAATAATTAAGGGTAAACCTAAAATATACGATTTAAAATAAACTCAATATAAGTCTAAAAATTATTTTATGATCTTATTTTGATGTATAATCATCTTAGCTTATCCATATCACATTTTGGATCCAATTTTATTAAAAAAATAACTTATTTTAATTTAATTTTTTCATACCTTCCAAGGGTTCTCCTCCTCTCTCTAATAAAAAGGAACCCATACCTCCCTATTATTCACACTTACAAATCCTTTTTAATTCATCCAATATATGTACAAGAATTTTTCGAGAATACCTACCCACTTATTAAATCCTTCGTTTAGGCAGAACACATTTCTTAGAGGTGTTTATTCGTTCTTCAAAGGCGCTCAATCGAAGAAGAGTTGTCCTTTTCTTTAAGTGTTACTATTTTGTTTCATTTTTAATATCATCAAATATAATCCAACTATGATAAGATAATAAATCTAGTATAATCAATATGATAATATGTAATTATGTCAATATCATCCCGTAAATCTATCTCTTATTCCATCAAATGGGCATGGAATTAATTGTTCGTGTGTACATGTGAATGACCTTTGATTACTTTACACTGAATATCCACTTATATTGGGTGTAATTTTATTTCCACACAAAATAATTTCATTGATTTATCCTTAATATAATGATACAATTTTATTAAGGGACTTTTTCTCAATCTTCTTCAATTAATTCATATTTTTGGTTTATATACAACCCTTTTTTATACGTTGTATAATCAACCCCTTAACTTTTAATTTCATCAGTTCTCAAAAGGAATCTTTTGTTTTATGAAGTATTTTACTAAAAAACAAAAGTAATGATTCTTTTTAATGTACATAGTGAAAATTACCTTTTCCCCCATGTGAGCATTATTTGACATTTGTCTTCTTTTACAAGCCGTATTGTTTTTTAAAGTAAATACCATATACATTTTTAGGTATTTTGGTATTGAAAATGGGTTTGAAATGTATTGATAATATCAATATCATGGTATTATGTTGTATGATTTCAATGGAGAATGTTATTTTTCATTTATTCTTCTTCATATTTTATTATTATGTTATGTTTGTTAGGAATTTCTTATGTATACTGGTTCTTCTATGATAAAACAAGGCTGAGTGTGCCGGTGATAGCTCTCCAATGAATTGGGTAACTTGATATAGGTAAACATTAAGGTTTCTCCTAAGAGAAATATGGAATATAATGTGATGGGCATTCCAAACATAACCATAATGGTTACTCTCTTTGTAGCTGTGAAATTTACAATGTAAGCATGTTATGGATTCCACAAGTTACCTTTATGATTTATTATTTCTATGTGTTATTCATAAATCTTATGATTTCATGAGGTATGCAAAATAGATTATGTTTTTTAAGTGAGAAGTATGATTTCATTGATTTTTATGTATTCATAGAAAAATGTTTTCTTTCGTTATTTTATAACCCTTACTGATCTTTTTATGCTTATCCCATGTTTTTGAAATGTTTTTTCATTGTATTAGTAAGGGTAATGGAATGGAAGAATTCCTAAAGATTTTTATCAAGAAAAAAATTATTTTTTTATTTAAGGAGTTTTATTATTGTGAAAAAAATGGATAGTGTAGAAGTGTCTACATTATATAATTTGAGATGTAATGTATTAATAATTTCCTAATTATTTAAAAATATATACCTGAAAAGATCATTGATGTGAATTAGAGTAAAATTATTGACTTATCTCAAAATTTTGTAATGTTTTATGGAAAGGCCTTATAGTTGGTATCAATGGTGGGTTTAGATAACTTTATAGCTTAGGGTGTTATTTAAGAATAAGTGACAAGTTATATATAACCACAATGGTAAGTATATTATAAATATTCCTAATTATGTTAGATAATTTTAATGAGTTTAAGATAACCTTAATAATTATATCTTAGTGTTTAACCTGCTCATAATAAAGTATATAATGATGTACTCATAATAAACTTTTTGGTTTTAGTAAATGGATAGATCTATCATGAAACAATGTAACAATGGATGTGAAGGAAAATGTGGTGGTTCTTTGAATAACCAACCAAATGAAATAGGAGATGCAATGAGAACTCTTGTGGTTATTATAAACCAACTATCCAGAGTAATGATTAACCACTTGAACCTTGGTGATTTTTCTGATGCATCATATATGAGAGAGACGAATCCATGTTGAAGATAATGTAATAATAATAAAGGTAATTATATTAATAAAATATGTGTTCAGTATTTAGAAACAAAAACTGAGGAAAATGTTTCAATGGGACTATAAGATGTTATAGATATGGTAATGAAAGTCATAAATTAATAACCTTACATGAAAAAAGGAATAATTTAGTTGACTCCAGAAATGGGAATAAACTTCTTTATGTGTTATCAATTGATGGTTTTAAATGTGTAGAGTATGAAAATTATGAAAATAGATGTCCTACAAAGAAGGTACAGGAATGAGATCAGCATGACCATACAAATATATATGTTTACCAATACCTATTTCCATCCCAATTTAATATGAGGAAACTGAAAATAACCAATTAAAGGTATGAATTATTACGTAGCTTATGTTTTGAAATTAATGAATCTAAGAACATGATTCATGATTTATTTTGTAGGAAATAAGTATTATGAAATAAGTTAGAAAAAATGGTTAAGGGATCGTGAAAAATGATGGATGATTATGATGTCTAGATTTTAAAAATTCAAGAGTTATGTTAAATCTATGGGTTATAAAATGTTTAAAGGTATTAATGATCTTTTTTTATTAGATAAATTTGGAATACTTTTCTCTAGTATGTGTAACCCTGAAGATTGTTATTTGGAAATACTATTTGAGGAAGAATTATATTTACTTTTATGGATATAATAATAAAAAATATGTAGGGTTTATATTTTCCTTGATTTTGAGGTAATTATGGGTTGGTAAATTTTGAGATTCAAACTGAAAGGCATGAAATAAACATTAGTTTAAATTATGTTCTGATTATTTTTTGCATATTTTTTCTCATTTATAGAATGTTTTAGGATTTATATTTTTTTAGAAAAATTACAACCTGTAGGAACGGTGACAACCTGTCACATTGGACAAGGCCATGGGAATCGAAACCACAACTAAAGTGCGACAAGGATTTATCTCCTAATACAAGTTTGCATGAATTCCCTGGTTAGTATGCCATTTAAATTTTAGTTTAATGATTTTATAGAGTCATACAAAGTTTATTTCGGAAACATATGCTTTATAAAATAGATACACTTGTTATTGTAAGAATGATTTGGTGATTAAGTGATAAATGTTATTTTAGAAGACATTCTCTATTTTGGTTAATATATATTATTCTGGTAAATAGAATACTATGGGATTTAATTGAGGAATAATGGCTGAATTATATTTTGGGAATAATATATTATTTTAATTGTGGGATTATGTGGAATTAGAGTATTTAAGGAGATGATTATCCTATCTAGTATAATTTGTGCTTAGGTAATTACTTTTTGGTATGAGAGATTAAGAGTGATTTATGTTACCTAGAGATAACTATAATAATTTATCTTGGAAGATTATGTGATTATATCATTTTAGTTTTTTTTATTTCAATCCCTTTTTGGATTATTTTGAGGAATTTTATGGAAAATTATTTTTTGAATGGTATTTTTTGAACTTTGTGTATTATTGTTGAATCTTGGAGATTGAAGGTTTTCTTTATTCTTATAAAGGATTATTATTTTTGGGGTTTTATCAGATCGTTAAGTAAATGTTTTATATTATGTTAATTTTTATAGTCAGGATGAATATATAGTTAATCTTTTGTTGTTTTTTCAATTCTCAAGATTTTGATTATAGTTCATTAGGTGTGACCAAGTCATCTTGAATACTCATTATTTAGAGAAATTTAAGAGTTTGTTGTAGAAATTTATTAAATGAGGAAACTCTACTTGTCATATATGTATCACTACTTATGTACTTTTCTATATAGTGAAGGAATTATTTAACTTTATGAAAAGGATATAAAAAAATATTTTTTGTCTACTCTTACTTCTATGAAATCAAAGGCCATTTAACCAATTACATGTTTGTGGTTTTCTGGTTGTTAAGTTTCTCTTGATCATGTTCTCTATCATTATTCATCAAAACAAGATGATTAGTTTTTATTTTATATCCATGTTTTAATACATTGAATCCTAGTATGTGTTTTATTGGGTGAACTTTTTAAATCTATTTAATTTTTTTAATGTGGTAGTTTTATTGAATATTTTTCTGATTTGGGATTTTGAATGAATTTACCGAGTCAAATTATAAAATTCTAAGGACACAATTTCTAAAAGTGGGGAAAGATGTTGCATCCCAAGTATTTATAGAATAATACATATTAATATATATATATATATATTAATACTTATGAATAAGATATTAATGTTATGTTAAATGGGACACCTTTTCTAATAGAGTACTCAAAAATCATCAATGGGTTTCTCCAAAATTGTGTGTTGCACCCAACATTTAGTTATACCAAAAAATAATACAATAATATTATTATTATTTTAAATTGTAGTTAATTCCTAGAAGTTTTATTGGTGATAATGAATAGAACTAACTAAAAAATTATCACACATGTTTTTTAAATGTTATAAAATTTATCCAATAAATTTTATAGGCTTAAAATGAGAATAAATCCAATTTAAAGAAACAATTACTCTAATATTTTGAAAAGGTAGTTTTATTACTTTTTGATAGAGAAGAATTTTTAAATATAGTTTTTAACACTTTTATATGTCGTATTTTTAAAAAGAAATCTTATTATATATAAGCGGGATATAAAAGTTCACATTGGATATATTTTTGGTAAAATTTTGATAATGTTTGTTTTTAATGAATATTGAAAAGTACAACATTTTATGTCCAAACTGAATTTTCATACAATTATTTAATATAGTTTGAATTTATTTTTTATTGGGTATAATTGTAATTGTATTTTTTGTATCATTTATTCTAAATATGTTCATTGGTAGTAATTTCAAATTTAAATTGTATATAAACACTTGTCATTTTTTGATAGTTTTTATTTCTTAAAAACCTACTTTCTTGTTTTAACAATGTAAATTAATTTAAAAATAATTAATGAAACTTATTTTTTTATAATTTGGAAAAACTGTTTCCATATTTTCAATCATAATGTACAAATTATGTAAATAAGAACCTTTTTTTTTTCATATTATGAATATTAACTTTAGTAATTATTTTTATTTACCACTGTTAACTGGTAAATTAGATAAATAAGGGTAAATATTATAATCATATAATATAAAACTATCCTAAAACGTTTCCTAATATTATTTTATGAGTAATGGGTGACTAAAATAATCCTTAGGTTGAGCATTTGCAACTTGGGAGCCACATTTTTGTGAAAATTACATGTTATAATAATGAATTTAAAGTATAGAAAATATAACATAAACATTCTATTTTTTACTTAAAATTATTTTAAGATGGGGATATATAAGTGACATATGCTAATATAAATATTAATTATAAATATATTGATATTTCTTACATTATGTTAATTTATTTATAAATTTTAGATATTAAATAAATGAATTTAATTATGACACAATGATGATGTAGTGATTTTTTCATTAATAAAGGATTCGAATAAATGATATTATAAATATTAAAATAAATATTATTTGACATAAATTATGTCCTCAAGAAATTTTATAGAGGAGTATGATATGTCATTAGACTTTTCAATGGTTTTGTTCGAAGTTATCTCCCAGTTTTTATTTTAATTAAATTCAATAAATTGAATAATATAAATTTTTTCATAATTGATGTTTTTATAAAAATTATAATTTATTAAATTATTTAAAAAGACTATAGATATTTTAAAATAATAAAGTTATTATTATATGGTCTAAAAGTTCATTTAGTGTAAAATTTTGGAAAATTGACCCCATATAAGAAATATTAATTACTTCTTAAGAATTAGAATGTTTTTACATATTTTAAAAAAAATTAAATTGGGGTTATATAATAGATATCATAAAATATAAATATTTATCCTAAATATAAAATGATTTCCTACATCATTATATTTTATTAATAATTTTCGAAATTAAATAAATCAATTTAATTATGACCCAATGATGATGTAGTGATTTCTTCATTAATAAAGGATTCAAATAAATTATATTATAAATATTTAAATAATGTTATATGAAATAATTAATGTCATATAAATATTTTATAGATGAATATAACATGTTATTATACATTTAAATTTTTTTTGGAAGTTATATCTCCATTTATATTTTATTTAAATTCAATAAAGTGAATTGTAAAAAAATTGACATAATTGATGTTTTATAAAAACAACAATTTATTAAATTATTTAAAGATCCTAAAAATATTATAAAATTAGAAATATATTATTATATGGTCTAAAAATATATTTAGTGTCCAATTATGGGAAATTTATCTCATATAAGTGAAATTAATATATTTTTAACAATTAAAAGTTTGTTACAAATTTTAAAATTTAAAGAGAATAATTAAGGTTAAACCAAAAAGATAAGGTTTAAAATATACACAATACATGTTTTAAAAATATTAGATTATATTATTTAGTTCTATTCTCATATTATATTTTACATATCTCATTTTTGATCCAATTTTATTAAAAAAATAATTTATATTAATTTAATATTTTAATACTTTCCAAGGGTGCCCCTATCATGTCCTATAAAAAGGCACCCATCCCTCTCTATTACTCATACTTCCAAATCCTTTTTGACTATACATGGTTGGTCCAATACTCTTAATAGAATCCATACCCTCATTATTGAACCCTTAATTTACATATAACATCCTTCTTCGAGGTGTGTAGGTATTCTTCATTGGCGATTGACCAAAGAAGAGGTATCATTTTCTTTAAGTGTTTCTATATTATTTCTCCTTCCAATTACAAAAATATCATCCAAATGTGATGAGATCATAACTAGAGTATCTTTAATATAATAATATGTTATTTCATTAACATCATCTCCAAAATCTATATCTACTTCCATAAAATGGGATTGGAATTAATCAGTCATGCATATATGTGAATTATCACCTCCACTGACAAATTTATATCATTTTCCATTAATTTATATTAATATTGGTTATAATGATGTAATTAGTCATCATATGTGATATTAATGACATATTAATGATCATAATATAAGAATATATCAATTATATTCTTACGTCCAAGTGCATAAAAATTGATAATGCAGTTCGTGCGTATGTGTGAACTATCACCTCCAAGAAGATTTGTTACTCATTTTTATTCATTATATAACTTGATTGATATATATTAGTATATTTAATATATTACAATAATTTTAATAATATAATTAACATTATGTAAATATTAAATGATAATTAACTTATTTTATTAATGATCAATGAACAATGGAAACGTTACTCATGTGTATGTTCGGCCTATCGTATACAGGATTAAAACATTGTTCATTTTTCATAATCATATTTAATGGTTTAAATTAAATTATATGATTTATGTGTAAAAGTGATGAATATTTCATAAATAATACTTGTTATATGATGGAATTATGACCACATGGACAAGTGACATCATACCATGCTCATTTTCGGCTTAAGAACAAATTATCACCAAAACATCTTACATGAACTCAAATAATTAACTAAATATTATAACATGGTAATAAGTGAAGTAATGTGAATAATGAAAATTAAAAAGGTTATTAATAATGTATAAATCAACATATGTTTATTATTCTATAACATAAAAAATGAACAAGACAAGTCGGACTCAATGTAAGGGAACTTCTTAACCCAATTTCAATTCATTGGGTTGATCTTATACTTCTTGATAAGGTCATGCTATGGTTATATGAGAAAGGAATTTTGGTATATTATCTTGTATTTATACTTGATTTATTGTGATTTATATTTAATAAAAATAATATATATATTTGAGATGTAATGTATTAATAATGTCCTAATTCTTTAAAACTCTAAACCTTAAAAGATCCTCGATGTGAATTAATGTGAAATTATTGACTTATCTCATGATTATGTAATATTTTAAGGATGGGGCCTTATAATCACCCAATCTATACTTTACCAAATCTTGAGAATATTTTCATATACATATACATGTATTTACGATTCTTGCTAAAATTTTCCTATATTAGATTCAAAATAATTTACTAAACCCTTATTTAAAACCATATATAGTGACCTAAAATTCTCATATATAGAAATTAAATCTTTATATGTGAATATTAATTACAAAACAAATGATCCATTCAATAATGATATATTTCTAGTACATTTAAAAACATTGAATCATGGAAAACTTGTTCATAATTTTTATATGTCACATCACTCATAGTTCTTCATAATTTTAGTCCTTCTTATATATGTCATATATAAAACATTTATTCATAACCTTGGGAAAGGAAACATAAGAAAGGGTGAGATTAGAAACTCAATATGGTTAAATAAGGGAGATATCAAAAAAACATGGACATATGGGTATTAGAATTTAATAATAACATGTGAAACCAAAACACTGCATATAATAGATCATAAAAATGATTCATGGAATACATATTAGAATTTCATAGGACATTAATCATAATGTAATCAAATAACAAGAGCCATGAGATCATAAAATTGGCATAATACATGGATTTTTGGAATATAAATAATCATATAAGATCTTATTTCAAGTTTACCCACTATTAAAATTTTAACATGTCTTGCTTAGGCTTACCACACATATACCTACATTAGTATTAGGATAAAATCTCATGTATCCTCTTTTATGAATGGGATAACCTCACATGTACTATCTTTTGGGATTCAGATAACCTATCATTTACCCTATTTTGGGATATATATAACCTTTGATGTACCTTTTGAGCTAATACAATAATAAGCATTACCCAATTCATTGTAGGATAATATAGGTTACACCCATCACATAATCCATATATTTTTGTTCTATAAGATAATAAAACCATTAAAACATCATAACCCATATAAAGGAAATTTATTTCATATATATATCAGTATCACAATAATAAAATGTCTAGAGAAAGAACAAGAGAAGTGAAATTGGATTATATCCCCATTAAAACATATGGAACACCAAGGGTTGTAATTGATGAATAAAAATTGCATAAAAATATCATAAAACATTCTGGAGGAAAATATAATTTCCATTTATAAAAAAAATATTTAAAATATAAAAATTTCTCATTTATTAATGAAAAAAGTTTCTATAAAAATATTGTAACAAACTTGTAATTTAAGCTTTCAATAATTGATCTTCTAAAAAGGTGTAAAATTACTTTCATTTCATACATGTTAAAAAATATTCCATTCACAGTTTTTTGTAAAATTCAAAAGATTCTTATTCATAAAATGAAAAGAATATTCATTTTAAAATATTTCATTATTATTTAATAAAGGTTTAATAATTTATTTAAGAAATAATTTATTAATTTTTAAATAATTCATTCAAAAATATTTTTAATACATGTACATGGAACAAAAAGGAAATTTGACCGAAATAATAAATAAATTTGGTTTTCAATAAAAAATTATTTTTAAATATTGATTACATAATGAAAGGATAATGAAATGAAAACATGTATTGTTATTACATACCAATATGAGGATAAAATTCATTAGTTTCTTGAGATATAGATCATAATATTTCATTATCAGAAATTGAATCTTAAATAATAATTATAAACAATGGTATTGTAACACAATACCTTTTCCATTTTGGTATCTTTTGAATCATAATACCCATGGCAGAAAGAAAATATTTGGATATGTATATTCTATAATTCAATTATAATAATAATAAAATAATTTATTTTGATGTATATACCCTACACAAAATAAACAAGTGTTGAATATGGAATGTCTTCT
The DNA here is from genome assembly GCA_963277665.1 of Viscum album. Taxonomy (NCBI): domain Eukaryota; kingdom Viridiplantae; phylum Streptophyta; class Magnoliopsida; order Santalales; family Viscaceae; genus Viscum; species Viscum album. The sequence goes on from OY728130.1 coordinate 414,706,951, forward strand.
ATATAAATATACGTGGGATGAAAATCCGTTATGTTAAGTATCAAATAATTTCATACAAGTTAAAACCTCATATATAGTAAATAATGGTTTATTATACATATATTATTGAACCATATTAATATATATCATAACATATACTATTTTCTTATAACCTTTTATTACTCGTTTATTACCAATTTCCTTGTTCAAATCACATTTTTTAATTATATTCATTGTTTTTCTATGTATATTACGGATTGGTATTTTCAGTAATTTTACATTGATTATGTTTCCATAATAATAATAATTATGATAATGATATAAATTACATATATATTAATTATATATTTATTTATAGTAATCCATAAAATTTAGATATATACAATTCATTACACTATTCAAAGAGGTGATAGGTCATACGTACAAATGATCATTGTTTAAATTTTTTTGTTGGTTAGAAAAATGAAGGTAAATAATTTATTAAAATTTTAGAGTCATTATTATTTCATATATATTAAATTTATTAACTAAATCTATCATTATTACATTCATTTTCAAGTTTAATTGAAAAACAAATCACATCGCTTCGTGAAGCGGTAAGTTATCATACACAGAAAATTCATTATCGTACTCCGAGGGAATCGATAGAAAATAACATATATATTATATTATAATTTCATAAGTATAATTATTTCATAAATATCAGATAAAAATCTTAAATCCATCATTATATCCATCTATGAGAGGTGGTGATGGAAAATGAATTATATCAGTTGGTGAGGCGGTAGTCTACTATATGCACGATCGACGATTTCATTTCCCACATGATGGAAATGGGCTATATATATGTCGTTACATTAAAATAATAAAATATCAGTATATGGGATAAATTTATGTTATTATATTATGATGATAAAATAATATCTAAATGGTTTAGAGGTACAAATAAAATGAAAATTCATAGTTGAGGATTATACCTCTTCCTCATAGAACCCCTTTAGGTTTACACCTAAAGCCTTATTATGAGGGTATTATAAAAAAATAGGGTTTATAGGAAGTGATTATATAATTAAGTATTGTATTAGGTAATTTATTTTACAAAACACATGGAATTGGAAGTGTGAGTAGGATATTGTAGCATGTGACCCATTATAAGTAGGAGAGTTCAAACACTATGAATATTGGAAATGAACAAAGGGTAACCACATTTTAAACAATAAAAAAGCCTCCAAAATGGGTCATTATAGAAAATTATATGTGATGATATTTAAATAGAACCAAAAAATGGGATTTGGAAAAGTTTCTAGGTCAATAAATCCCCTATATTTTTAGTTTAATGCATCACCTAGTCAAATAATCTTAACCTTAACCACATTAATTAATTTTTTTTATTACTACCATTATTTCTTATGAAAAATTATGTTAACCTTAACGTATAATATTAATTACTCATTTTTAAAATATTCAATCCATTTCCTAAATCTATTCATATTTGAGTTATAATTTAATTTAATATTAAACCGAAATATGTGACAAAAAAGTGGTTTTCCAAAGTGAAACTTTTCATTCATATAAAAAGTTTTAATATAAATTTTTAATTTTACATTAAAAAATATTATAATAAAATAGTTCGTGGATATTTTTTAAATGAAAATTCATTTTTTTGAATTAAAATAATTATTTTTTTACTCTTCATTGAAAAATTAATATTTCTATAAAATTATAAAAAGTTAACAAAAAGATAATTTTGATTTGTAAATTTTAAAAATGAAGTTTATTTTTTCCAATAAATTTTCCAAAAGTGGGAAAATTAATTTTATAATTTTCTTAGGAAATTCAATTAAATAATATTTTTTAGAAAAAGGTTTTTTGAAACATAAAATTATTTTAATAAACATTTATTAATTTTTTATCAATGTTTTTCTTTATATAAAATTATTATTTGTCATTTTCAAAATTTGGTTATTCCAATTCATTCCTCAAAGTTTTATTTTTACGATATAACGATCATGTTTAAAAAATAATATTAAATGTATATTTAAATTCGTTAAAACATAGTGTTTTGTGTTACACAAGTTATCGATGAAATTAAAATATTAAAAAAAATTATACAAAGTCGGGATGTTATAAAAAATTGGATATATTAGGAGGGAAAAATCAAACACATATGGTCGAATTCCCTACCACATTGGTGTCATCCCATACATTGATACACATGACAGTAGAGGAAAAGGCCTGAATGGGTTGGTTAGAAGTGGTAATGCAAAGTGCTCATAGGGAGGGCATAAGAATGTGTATAGTGTTCACCCATGGAATGTAAGATAAATCTTGGGATACTACACAATGGTATGTTTCTACCCATGAGGGTCATGTGTATAGGTTTGTTTGGGTTCTTACCCCAATTCTTACTCATGGTGTTGATAAAATGCAGAGGCTTATAAAGTAGAGCTCAATTATGGTGAAGTTTATTGTGTGACTGGTTAAATTTAAAATTATTAATTAATTAAAAAAATGTAGACAAATTATAAACCTCTCAATCTAGACAATTGGATTTATTTTATCTCATACCATATTTCCCCTACCACCCAACTGGTGTTTTCTATACTAATCATATTAATTGTTTGATGCTTATTCCATTTGTGATATCCATTGATCAAATTTAAAAAATATGGTATTCAAAATAAACCAAAATACAAACATGATATCTATATATGTTATGAATAAATATTTTCAATTAATGACATACCGTCGATCCATTCTTGATCTAATCCATGCTTACAAATCGATGCATAATTTAGGTGATTTAATCTAACAAATTAGATGTTTTTTATTTCATGCCCATGAGAATTATTTCATGAGATAAATAACTAATATGTAACAATTCTATTATTCTATTAATAATGTGATGATTAACAATAATTAGGAAACCCATGTTGAAAAATTATAAATGTATAGATCCTTAGGAATTCAAAGATAGAATTTTATTGAGTTCTTAATTGAGCTCAGAATCAGCATGAAACATGGAATATGGAACTTATTATAAGCTTTATAAGCCTTTAAATGAGTCTTGGAGTGGAATAAAATTTGCATATGAGTCCTTGAAATTAATGGTTTAATGATATGTTCACCTCATTTAAAAATTCTTAGGTAAGGATGATGGTTAGAGTTACTGCCATTCATGATTTTTGATAGCTCTCATTTTTCAGAGTAAAATAGAGCACCTCAATGCATTCACTTGCATGATGTGAGAATCTATCAGCCTTTTTATCTATAAAAATAGGTAAATATATTCTGGGATCCAATCCACTTCACTAATAACAGGATATATATATATATAAATATTTTTTGAAGAAATGAACTATATACTCACACTGTTACATGAAAAATGGACATTCCCCATACACTTATATCTTTAAAGAACACATGAGTGTTAAAAAATGATTAAAATACTATCTTTATGTATTCACACTCCAACAGAAGGCCAGTATTTATCATTATTATATGAAATCCTCTAATATTTTTTGAAAAGTACTAAGGTACCTTGTATTTTAATATATAAATAGATATTACAAAGTACATGAAATAAAATTTCATGTAATGAATTAAAATACCCTGGAAACCATAATAGTCTCTCAAATGAATTAATTGTTTTATGTTGATTGTATTGTGAGAAGTAAGAAAATCCTTACAATATTATTACATTTTCTAGATATTTTTCACTTCTATTTGGTTGCATATTCATATTGTTGTGACTGAATAAGAAGAAAAATAAGTGTCCTCTAGAGTGTTTCTTAATCTAATACAACCCAATTAGATTGAACTAAAATAGAGGTATCCATTTAATTTCTACATTTAGAGGAGGTTTATCAGAGTAATTGGTGTCTATAAAAGTTGAATTGTTATAAATTATTGATCACATCATGTGGATTGGGCCAAAATCCTTCCAATTTTATAGAATAATAGTTTCTTTCATTCTACTTGGTTAGTGATAAGAAAATGAGTATATTTTCATACCCTCTCTCATGTTTTTGTTGACAAAAAAATAGATATGTGTGTGTGTTGGATAATAACCTATGTATACTTAGGATGTAGTCATGTACATTGAAGGTTTTCCCCATTAACAAATACAATTAAACCTTGTGTTTTATTGTTTTATTTTCATTCTTTCTATGTATACAAGAAAAAGGAAACAAAACCATTCAATAAATAAATTATATATGTGTAAAATAGGATAAATTTTTTAAAGTGACAGAAAATATATACCACACTGATTCATGCCACCCCTCAGTTTTTTCATTCCAAAGTGATCTTAACTATTTGTATCTAAGAAAATAGGTCGCGCCATTTATTAGATTCTCTTATTTGAATCTTCATGAATATTTGATTTCTATTGTCGATTCATATTGCTGATTAAACATGGAGAAATATTATCTGTTGTATACCAAAATTCTATCTTAACCAAGACCTTGAATAATAGAAGGAATAATAAATTGATAATTATGAGAAAAAACATCCATCTCATGAAAATTTGATGATGAATCAGTTTCCAAATGTTTCAATTTTGAGATAGACAATTGTAACATAGAATAGTAATATTTTGTGGTACATTATACTTCTAAGGAGAATGAAAATAGTTATACCTTATATATGAAGTAAAGGAAAAAATATATCATTCTACTGTTTTTTTCATGTAGAACCTAGCATTAATGGATGTGATCATATATATGTGGATTTTAATGACAAATCAGTTTCTAATTTGTAATATGCTCTATATATCATTCTTAAGGTAATACATACTTTTATTTCAATATCAATAAAAGGATAGTAGGAAAATTTCAATGAGCTTGATAAAATTCTATAAAACATGGAGAAGTATTTTAAAGAAACAATTCAATCCCATAAAAATCTCTCATAGAAATTAGATCCAAATAAGTAGATATATTTAGACATGAATAAATATGCTCTAATTTAAAATATTAGCAAAAAAATAAAATTCATGAGAAAAATGATTCCCATGTATTATTTAAAGATATGTTCCTGAAATTAAATGAAAAGAATAAAAAAATCATTGATGTCGAATTTTCTGAAATAGATATCAAATCAAACAAGATGAAGGTGCTTGACATCTTTCTATAAGAGAAATAAAATGTGCACAATAAAAAGATAAGAAGATCAAGAAAGAATGTGATGATATAATGAATCCCATAAAATATGATAACATCATCCAAAATATTATATGTCTTGAACATGGAGTCGAACTAGTGAATATTGAAAATATTTAAGCTAAGTGCCTGCAACAAGATGAAATATGAGTTATCACTTCAAGAGAAGTAACGACACAAACTTCTTTGTATGATTGTTATTCTAAGAATCCTCTAACTGATGTATCAAATATTTTGATATTACTTACTTATCAATCTCAAGAAGTATCTAAAAGAAGCATAACATCCACCACTAATAAGTATATATGTTCTAAATCATTCATTATGAAAATGAAGGTTAAAAAAACTATGTAAAGGTAGATGATGAATAAAAATTAAGTGATTACCACTACATCTGTGGAGAAGGAAGATAAGGGTAGAATTTTTTTTCTTAAACAATCCCATTACATGAATGAAATAAAATAGATACATCAACCATTTAAATCATGCTAGGATGTTCCAAAAAAGAAAATATAAATATTTTTTGGCTAGTGTGGGTATTTTAATAGATTTAGTCACATAAAATATGATTTATTCTATAATATTTTAGTATCTGAAAATTAAATGATCCCTACACCAAGGATTGAATTTAAATAAAGAAGAAATTACTACTGATAAAATGAAATATTCTTCAAATTATAAACATATTTTCATGCTTGAAGCACCAAAATGTTATTTTCAATGGTATTGCTCATAGGGAAAAGGTATGAATATATAAATCATTCATTAATGAAAATAAAACATTTACTAATCAAATACAAAAATTATAAAAACAATAAACACAGGTATTCCATGGGATTATTTCAAAATAAAAATTTACAATACATGCCTAAGAAGACCATGATAGGTGCTACACCAAACAGAATAAGATTCTTCTTTTATTGGTGAATAGGTTACACCATGGATAATAATAAACAGGACATGAATATCGTATTAAATGGAATAAAGATTAAGTAAAAAAGCGAAAGTCTAGTCCTAGAAAAAAAAATGAAAGGACTGAAATAGTAAAGAGCACACCTTAAAAGCCTTGTGGAACTACCAAGCATACAATTCATATTTCAAATTATATACCGATAATTTGAATAGTTGATAAGGAAATAGGAAATAAAATTCAATAATGCAATGAGTAAAAAAATTCCCAAATAAAATATACGATTCCACATGAAGAAATATAATTTTAAGAGAGGTTTAAAAAAGAATTATCCATTCAATCTTAGAAGTACTATATGTAATTTATAAAAGGGATAGGCAGATAAACGATGTGTGTTTGTTCATAATACTATATAAAAAATATATAAAAAATATGAATCTCAAAGCACCATGTGATGATTTTTCCTTGATTATATATGCAAAAATGAAAATTCTACATAAGTTTTCATAATATAATATAGATAAACAATGATACCCAAATATGTATGTAATTTTGAAAAGTAATCTGAAAGAGTTCACCCTCACACGGAGTTAAAAATAATGGATTTTCATGGTTGAGAAACATTTCATAACACTATTGCTCTCACTAAAAAGAAATGGAGATCCATCATATTCTTATCTACATGGTTTTTCTTCCTTTACTGAAGGTAATTGAGGGTGATGCACATACTCAGGGGGATTAATGGTTTGAATAAATTATATTGCTATATCTTTAAAAGATAATATCAATTCTAATATTTATGTAACTATCTATCCATGTTTATCTATATAATATTTTTTTGATGATTATTTTTCATAAAATATTGTAGTTCAATCTTGATAAATATAATGAAGATATCATAGATAAATAGAAAATTTGAAGCCACCATCATGGATGATAACACAATAAGTGGTATTCAAGTTAATTAGCATTTAAAAGAAAAACTGATGAGAAGATACATGTTGATATATCCCAAGTAGAGATCATCCCTCTAGCAGGAGCATATAATGAAGTTCTCAGAGTATTAAATTTCATTCAAAACTGATATCATTGAAAGGTGAATGTTTGAGAACACATCGATGAGGTATGTTAGGACACTCTCTTATCCTAATTCAAACAAATATTTAATTAAAGTATGATCATAATGGGTATAACAAAAATATTCCAAGAAATCATAAAAAGAATATTGAATAAGTTCTAAGACTGATTTCAAGGACATTACCTACCAATTATGATTTAGTTATAATAAACTATGTTTTGAGATGAGTGAATAAATTTTAGGTTTAATGTATCTTATGTTATTTTATTTAAGATGTTATATCATAAAATTCCCATGTGACTTGTATCAAATTGTAACAACCAATTATTATCAACCCGAAAAGAAATGAACAGTATCAAAGGAAGGATATAAGTTTTGTTATGTTAGTTGGTATCATATTCTGACTTGAGAATAGGTAGCATTTATGTTTAAATTATATTCTATTTCTTTATGCAATAATCAAGGCACACGTAGAGATATATAGTGAAATAATTTATGGAACATTTCTTAATAAATAAATAAAAGCATCCCCAATCACATATTTTTTATTTTTCTTCAATAATGGGTTGAATTGATTAAGGAAAATGAATATAAGAATCAAAAGGAAAATAACGACATCCCATTTTATAAATTGATATTCAAAACAAATACAAAGGAGGGATTGATGACCCTAATTTTAGTTTTTGTTTTATTTTTTTGAATAATTCATTTAGATATAAATCACTTGATTTCAATATATAATGGAAAAAACAATAGCATGGAATTGTATTGGATATATTAAGCATGTTGTTGAACATGATATGATTCCATGAGTATTTCAAATTTCACATATTACTGTCGAGTCAAAATGTATACTTTAAAAAAATTTCTTACATTTTTTCAAAAAAAATACAATTTCGTAAGCTATTATTTTTACTAACATTACACTTCCTATGTTTTTAACATGTTTTTATAGAATCATATTTTTTTTACCAAATGTAGAAAACATTATTCATCAAATGAAACTTTGTAAAAAGTTCACCAAATGAACTATTTTATATGGAAATTTAGGAAAAATGGAAAATAAATTTATAATTAGATGAACATGTAATTTTTAAATTTCATATATTATTTCATATTTCATAAAAATAAGTTTTTATAATTTATAAAATAAAATTTATAACTATGTATCATCAAATGAAGTTATGATTTGTTAACCAGATATATATTTATTATATAGTAGTATACATACTCTCCAAAACAATTTGTAAAAACTATCAGACATTGATTTCCATTCTATTTTATAAGCATAGTTTACTCTACCAAATGAAACATTTAATAAAATTTTGATGATTCTAAAAAAATTACCATCAGATGAAGTCTCTAAAAAATCTTCCATGTAAATAATGTGTTCCCATGAAGCCGCTCTACCCAAATTTAATAATCATGGAATTTGGAATTTGGATATTTTCCTATAAATTGTTGTGAATTCAAATAATATGAAACTAATTATTTTTCTAATAAACCCAATAGTAGTTTACATTGTTTCTTTGAAACATATTGTCATTAGTTTTCACTCAAAAATATCTATAGTGTTTTTAGTATTAATGTATCAGTGTGAGATATATAAATAACCTAAAAAATTCAATTTTAATCACTTAATTTTATTTGTATTAATTTAGGGCTTCAATGGATATGAAAAAAGAGGTTTATATGATCTTTTTGATCTTGGGTTCAAATAGATAGGAAAACTAAGTTCCTATAATCATAGTATTGAGGGATTCCCTTCTTAGGGAATATAGACCATAAGAGTTTTGTTGAAATTTTGATAACTAAATTTTATGTTATAGAAATCATTAATGAAAAAGGATAAATTATTTATCAATGCTATGAAAATAATGTAAGTTTTTCTTAAATTTTTTATAAAGTTTCATATTAATTTTTTATATATTTACATTTATAATGATCAAATTATATAGGAAATACATAATTGTTATAAACATTTATAAACTTTAAAAATTGCTTGAACTACTTTTCCAAAATATAAACTATGAGTATCAAATAAAGTGTTTGAATTATATTTTATTATAAGGAGGTTTTTTATTTTTTTAGTTTTATTTTTAAATTACAATTCAACCCTACTCTTATATTTTTATACTTACTATAATGATCCCACATTTTGTATTAGAGAAGGTTCTACTACTATAACTTTCAATATTTTGTTTTAATTTATCATTATTTATATTAATACAGTTTCTATGTTTATAAATTATTTAATAAATACTATAAAAATATGTTTTCAAATGTGTTTTTTTGAAAGTGTTTATTTTTTATAACTATGAAAGGTTCAAATGTCAGGAATATTGAGAATCTAAATCCTACTAGACCAATAATATTTTATAGAGTTTACTATGAGTATTTGAGATATATAATGAAGATATTTTTTATCGATATAAGATTTTATAATTTTTTTATTCTTATTGGTAATAATATAATTCTATAAAAAGAAATTTCTACTGTTAAGAACCAGAGAGGCTTGAATATCAATTGAATTATTGAGTAGAAACAACTTAATATAATCAACGACTATAAATATATACAATCATATTTCCTCTTTTAAAGATATATAAAGTATATAGAATATGTTGTAAGTAAATCAACTTGGAACAACTAGAGTTATTAAAACAATAGATCTATGCTCATATATAATTATCAAGCCTTTGATTTCATACCTGGAGAATATTTTTCTAATATTCATTGGAGATTTATGAAAATTGTGAATATCATTAAATATTTGGTGATTAAGAACTTGGAGATGACTTGTTTTGATAAGATCATTGGGATTATTAAATTAGAATGGGAATCTAAAATAAAAAAATTGGTAATTCTATGTTAAAAAAAAATTTCTTAGATGATCTGATTCACACACTTATGAAATATGAAGGTATATTGGAGAGATATGAGAAAATATGAAAAAGAAAAATAGAAAATATTTTCATTATGCTTCAGATATTTTTATGAAATTTAAATCCTATAAGAAGATTTTTAAATCCTCTAAAAATAAAAAAAATTAATGCTGAGGGTAAAAGTATTTCTTCTGATTAAATTTATTATATATTAACTTGACTAACACAAAGAATGAAGAAAATAGTTGGAAAAAATATTTTACATGAAAATATAATAAAAATTCCAATGAATATTTGATAAGAAACTATCATCAAAGATGATATAAAATGAATGAAAAAATCATGTTTATATTATACCATATTATTCTAAAATTATTTGAAAGGATAAATGGTTTTCAAATTAAAATAAGTTCTATATAATTAAATGAATGACAAGTAAAAAAGATTCTGTCATATATTGTGAAAGCAAATGAAATGGTTCTTCTGAAAATTATTTTTATATTAATACTGAAGATCAAAATAATATTGTTTTCCTTGGTAAAATTATGATGAATAATGACTACTTCATGGATATAGTATCTTTTTAAACATTAAATAATCCAACTAGAAAAGAAAATTATCTAGATTTTGATTTTGATGATGATTTTGATTCTAAAACTAAAGAATAATCTAATTCCTCTAAAGTGGATTATTTACCTAGCTTTTAAGTTGTATCTAATTTTTCTACTTTTTTAAGAAAACAATTATAAGGATTCTAGAAAACATAATGATGGTAAGGTTAATCTCTCAAAATAAAATTTTAATATTTCAAAACATTCCCTAGAAGTTACGAATATTATTGAAGAATTAAGTAATAAATATAGTACATATTCAACTTATAAAATTAAAGAGTTATACTACAAAATAAATTCTAAAATTTTAATTCTAAAAATTTTACTGTAAAAATTTACTTTTGGTAAAAAAAACTGATAATATGTATAGAAAAATAATTAATAATGGAAGTATTTTAGTAAATTTTTTTAAAAAGAAAAAACCAAAGATTCAATAAAATTATTATTTTTCTAAAGGTTTTACATTTTTTAATAAATATTAAAATTGGAAGTCACCGGAAAAAAAATATTCTTTAAATATATTATAATCCCATCGTTTTCATATAGATTATTTTTATAAAATTTATAAGCTATACAATGTAGAAAAATGGTATATGTGTGGATTCCAAAAATTATTTTATCTAAAAATAATATACCGAAATATGTTTGTGTAGAAAAATCATAATTATTGGTACATGGATTGGACCTTATCCTATAAAATGACTGGAAATAAAAAATTATTATATGATAGTTTTAATATGAAAGGTGGTATTTTCACTTTTTTATACCATCCACAAGGAGAAATATATGTTATAGGTAATATTTTTCTTCCTTGAAAATCATTAATTTTGAATATTGTGTATATTGTGGGACTTAAGAAAATCCTTATTTGAATAATCCTATTATATGATGATGGATTCATTATGAACATTGGAAATGTTAAATGTACTATTAAATTTTATGAATGTATATTTATACTCACGATAATGCATATACACTTAATTAATAAGACCATAACAGTTATGATCTAACATTCCTTAGTGAAATGGAAGCTCAATCATGGTTTTGTCATAAAAGGTTAGGAAACTATAATGTTATAACTTTATCCAAACATTCAATGAAATTACTAGATATTTATATACTAGGGATTAGGTTTATTTCTTCTAAATATTTTGTATCCAAGTTATTTTGTAAAGCAACATAAATCATGTTTTAAATATATTAGTTATGTTTGAACTTATGATGTTGTATAATTAGTGAAAACGTACTTATTTGTCCCAACTAAAAATGGAAGTATTGGTGGAGAATACTAGTTATATGTTTTAGTTGATGACTACACTAGATACACATGAGAATTATTTCTAGCTAGAATGTAAAAATAATTTTTCAATTTAAAAAGATTTGTATACCATGTTCAAACTACTATTGGAATATTTTTAGTGACTATGGTGAATAATTGTTAAATTCCAAATTTAAACCTTTTGGATTAGAAGAGGTATACTTAATATCTTTTTAGCTCATATAAACCCTTAAAAAAATTGTGTTTCTTGAAGAATAAATAGTTTTCTTATAGATATTACTATAACTATGTAATGTGAATAGTCAACTGTAATAACTTTTTGGGATAAGGTTGATTTTATTACCTGCTATACAATAAATCAAGTTTTACTAAGACCTTTTGTCAATAAAACTCTTAATGATATTTTGGATAGAAGAAGTCCAGAACATTACTACTCTATTTTTTCTGTATACAATGTATTTAATTTGAATAATAAAGATAATTTATATAAATTTGATCCAAAATATAATGAAGTAATTTTTTAAATTATATAGCTAGTAAGGCTTATAGAGTTTCTAACAAAAATACATGTACTCTTGGAGAAATAGTGCACATGAGATTTGGTGAAACTAATCTTTTTAAACAACCTCAATCAACATATTTGGATTTACATCAAAAATATATTTTCAACACATCTTGGAAAATTCTTATTATGGGATAAGAACTAATGAAATTGTTTTTGATGTTATACCACACAAATAAATTCAACCTGGTGCTGAAGAATAGATACTTACAAAACCAATAAATCAACTAGTCATTAGCAATATTCCAAGTGATAAAATAATTAGACATGTATATCAAGGATTTGGAATAAAAAAATCACTAAGAAATAATGTTGAAAATTGTGCCTTTTTATCGCTATTTGAACCTCATACACTTGATAGGGAATTTGGTGATAAATATTGGATAAAATAAATGAAATATGAAATCGATTAATTTGGTAAGAATCAAGTCTGGAATTGGTTGAATGTACTAAATATTATCCTATAATTGTTATAAAAAGGGTTTTTTTTAAATAAATGTGATCAAAATGGTGTCCTACTAGAAAATAAAGTTATACTTATTACAATGGGTTATAATAAATAAGAAGATATAAACTACAAAGAAACTTTTCTCTAGTATCTAATCATGAATCTATTTGTATACTTTTAGAATATGTACCATTTATAAATGTCACCCAATTTATAATGGATGTGAAGTACTCTTACCTAAATATATTTTGTGCAGAAGCACATATATTTAAAAAACCCATTTTTTTGGAAACTAAAATTTTCTATATCATTTTTTACACTTACTTAGGCCCAATATTGACAAAAAATTCCCCAAAATCCAAGTATGATGGATTAACTCTATTTTTTAACAAATAATTGTTTTATGTTAGCTGTGGATCTAACTATTTTTTATGATTTAAAGGATACCATCATTATTCAAATTTGTTTTGATTACATTTTTATAGGCTCAAATCAAAAATATCATACAGATTCCTTTGCGGATCTTATAAAATATGAGTTTGAGATGAGCATGATGGGTGAATTAACCATTTTTCGTAGTCTTAAAATTTCCCATAAGTTGGAGTAACTATTATATCTCAAATGAATTATATAAATGATATTCTTCAATCATTCAGATCTGATAAAATTAAAAAATTAAGTATTCCAATTAGTACCTAAAAACTATTGATATTAATGACTCTTGGAAACTGGTGGATCAATTTTTTTTGAAGAATGATTGGTTGTTTACTAAACATAACATCTAGTTATAAAAACATAACATTTTACATATAATTATGTGTTATATATCAATAAAATATGAAATAATTACATCTTAATGTTGTAATAAAATAATTATCGCATGGTAACAATGACTCATGGTTTATTTTTTCTTTTTATGTAAGTGATTTGGAATGTAAATTTATTTTTGATACTAACATTGGTGGATGTAATATGCATACAAAAATAAAATACGGTTTTTTATTTATTAGTATAAGATTTAGTTTCTTGACCTTTTAAGAAATAATATTCAATAGCACATTCCACTACTATTGCAAAATATGTGGTAGCTCAAATTTTTGTGTGCACAAGTGTTGTAGATGAAACCCATACTAAATTATTTTTTATTGTTTTTTGTAAAACACATATCTTGTGACAACAAAATTTACATTTAATTAATAAACACATCATATCACTCACGAGCTAAGAACATATACATGATACACCATTTACTTTTGTTCAAATATAAAAAGGATATAAAATTTTATAGTTCATTTGATCATAAAAATAACTGGATGATATTTTTACAAAACCTATAAATTTTGATATGTTTAAAAATATAAAATAGAATATAGGAATGTTCAATATTAAATCATCAACTATATCTAAATCATGTTTAAACCATCTTTTAATAGAAAGAAAATCATTTATAAATGGGTAGTACATATTCATTAATTTTTTAAAAACTAATTATTTTTCTAAATTATTAAAAAAACTGTAAATAATTTATTAGAACAAATTTTTTTTAAAACATTATCAGAAAATATTTTCTAAATATTTAAAAAATAATTTTTTCCATCACAAAACTTTTTAACAAAGTTTTATTTTATAAAAACAAGAAGAATATATATTAGACAAGAATAACTACTGAATGTTTAAATTATAATTGGAGAGATAATTTATTAATATTTAGTGTTTACAATTTATTGTTATGTTTTATTTTATGATATTTAAAACTATTCATTATTAAAAAATTTAAAACTTTTAGAAAAATTTAGAGTGTGTTTTTAGTTTCTTTTCCAGATAAAAATCTATTGAATGATTTTTTTTCAAAAACCGTAGTAGTTTGAAAATATAAGTATAATGTTTCAATGAAATTATTTAAAATTGAATCTATAAGGATTATTATTATAATTTCTTGGATAAATATAATATTAAGATTCATCCCTCTGAGACTAATTTATATAAGTGTGGGTCACCAATCTCTCTTCTCATGTTGCTTCTGTTGTTATCTCTCACCATCCAAATTATCCAATGACTAATTGTTTGACCATTTTATATTCATAATTATCAATTTTATTTCGAAAATATAGAAAATATTGAAGATTCATTGGGTAGATAAGTAGTGATAGATATGTTGATAGGGAAACCATGGTTTTTTAAGATATATTTTTTGTTAAAGAATGCTATTTTCTTTCAATGTTTATAAGATATTTCTATTTAAAACAAAATGTTGATCTTTATTTTCTTACTATAGTAATTTATTTGTACTATTTGGTAGTGTAAACCTAAGAAAAGAGAATGAAAATGATAACTTTCATTTTTTCAATTATTTTTATAATCTTAGTATTTATTAAGTAGGATATCTAGTTTTTTTCCATTGTATGGTGTTTCCAATATCATAATTCATAAGTTTTCAAAATTTAGAATATTTTGATAAGTCAAAGGGAAAAAGTTTTATCCTTAATTCATAATAGAATGTTGTAAATGTTTATTATCATTATCAGGATGGATGTGTAGTTGTTTTATGGATAGAAAACTTTAATTTCTTAAGGAAGGGGGTAGAGATACATTAATGGTATAAGATATCTATGCTTTCGAAAATGTATGAAACATGAGGAAGTTCAATATAGTAATTTTTTCTTCCTATTAGTGGAATTCATGAAGAAGGTGAAAATCAATTTAAATATTATTATTTTACAAATATTTATAATCTAAATCCTAGTATAACTTTATGAAAGTTAAAAGGATAAAGAATAATGTAATACCTTTGAGAGAGAAATTATTTTTTATTAGATAAGAAATAATACGTACGATAATGATTGATTATGTTCCTATATTGAAGAGGAATATAAATAATTTAGATGAATAAAAATATGAAATAAACATGGAAAAATGAAAAGAAAAAGTTCAACAGAAGAGGAATCTAATGGAAAGTTCTTCACCTCATACCAGGAAGAAGTCTACGACTATGTATAATTAGGATTTAAAATAACTTATGAGGAAAAAGGAATATAGGAAAATGGGAGATCCATGTTTTGGAAATGATAAGGTAAAATATTTGACCTTGAAATGACAAAATTATATAAATGTTAGATAAGTGAATAAAAACAAGAGAAAAAAAGTCAATGGTATGTAAAATAAATGCCTTTAAGAAGTCTTATAATAGGATTAGAACATTATCATAAATATGGTCAAATAGATACCTAATAAGAACCAAAATTTTCAGTTTATCCATTGTATAGTTTTCAAATGGTATCCCCTCAGTCCATTCCTCTAGAAGTACAATAAGTTTGAAGTTTTGAATCCCCTCTATCCATTGAATAAACTAAGGTAAAATAATTTGTAACCAAAAAATATCCAACAAAACATATATAAGAAGAAAAATTTATGAATTTTATGAATAATTAAGAAACATATAAATTGATAAGTGATGAAAAATAGATAGATATATATAAGAAGAATAAAGTGAATAAGAATATGTTTCTTCTGACTCATGTACCTCTTTATCTACTCATCCGTAAGAGGATACCAAATAAGAAGCATCAAATATAGTGGAATTTTAATAAAGACTATAATATCATCTTTTAAAACCAGGATTTTGAAAAAAAAGATACATATATAAATATTGATATTTTAAAATTATTAGAAGGTGAAGAAAATTAAAATAAATAAAATATGAAAATTATAAACCAATAATTATAAATGTTTCATCTACTTTAACACATTAGGTTACGATAAATTATAATAAAAGGTTATAAGTGAGGATTATCTATTTCAATGAAGTGATAAAGTAACTCATGGATTCACTTCTATACATTAATAATATTTAAACTATTCTAAATATATACTTATAATATTAGGTGTTTTAGATAATTCTAATTCGTTCAAGAAACTTGGGGAGATTATTCTTAAGAATTAAGTTAATTTTAATTCTTTCAATGATATTTCAAATGCTTAAAAACTAATAATTCCATTTTTATTTTATTTTTAAAGAAGCCACTTTATGGTTTATCAGTAAATAGTAGTATACAAAAAAAATATGCTATTTCAAATTTTTTAATTCAAATAACTCCAAGAGAATATATATCCTAAGAAGATCATGACATGATCACTCACATCATCCAAGGTCTCATCACCAGAAACCATCATCATGATGCCAACTATGTTCATCAACATCCAATCACCACTATCGAGGACACCATCAATACAAAACACTAGTCATTAGAGCCCATATGATTCCATTGTAGCCATCGTGATACAAATTTACCAAGACATTATCAATCCTAGTGAAACAGAAACAACATATCCTACAACACAGAGAGAAACCACCACCTAAAATGCCCCAAAACCATGTCGATGCCATATAAAATCTAAAATCCATTATATTCTCAAACAACACCACCCAAATCCTCCTTATAAACATCACACTAGATTGAATTGGACTAGAGTGACAGACCTTGAAGATAGGACAGTGTTAAAGAGACAAAAGGCACAATAGTGAGTTGATATTTGTAATAGGATTGAACAAAAAACAAAACAAGCCCAGACTAACATAACTAGTAAAACAAAAACATTTCCCATTAGAAAACAAAATATCGACAATGTAAGTAGTCTTCATCGAGGATGAGAAAAAATGAACAAGATAACTAAATACCTATGAAATCAGAATAACAGAGGAAGGGTCGGACAAGGTCCATGACCATAAGACACCATCATATCCCAAACCACCATAAATAACACTGAATAGAGATAATATATAGTCTGGTATGGAGGATCTGGTTGGAAGAGCTATGGTGGTTCGTAGTTGGTAGCCCAAAAATGATTCACATGCTTATAAATGGAAGAAAGATTAAGATAGACCCTAGGCATATAACCAAAGAATAATATATTTGGGGCCTAGAAAAGTTCCACTCGCCATTAAAGAGGTGTGGTAGAAATAGATGACATCGAAGAAGAGAGATATATCTAAATGATACAGATGAAAATGAAAATAGATAATTATATATATGGGACAATAAATGTTTAATTTGAATATAAAGAATATAAAAGATCAGTTTCTTGAAGAAGAAGTGATGATGTTAAAGATTTAAAATAAAAACCTTCAAGTGTATGAAGATAATATTTACAAGAATGAGTCTTCTTCCACAAAGTCTAAGAAGCTATAAGATGATTTTAAGAATATTAAATTAATCATGAAGAAATTATTAATGAAATAAATATATTAAATTTTATCTAAACTCTTGAATGGTTTTAACCAAACTCATTTTGAATTAATATTACACTAAATGTATATCCAAATGTTTTTAATGAATATTTATAAATTTAATTGGATGAATATTAAATCTTTTTTTTGTGAAGGTATGTTCATTTATATAAATTCTTTCATAGAATTAATTATCTATAATATTTTAGGTACACTTTATTCCTTTCTTTAAATAAAAAAGGGGTAGAAAATTAATTTACTATAGAAAATAACATGCATTAAGAATGTTAATATAACCTAACAGTCTGACGATTCATTTGAAAAAATATTTTTTAATAAGGGTGAGAAAGAGATTTAGGGGGATAAAATAAATAATGGAGGATAAATGTTTTAAGGAGGATAAATGAAGAAATAAGTTCCAAAATCTATATGTATAAGGGAATATAAGTATTTAAAGTTAATTTTTAAATTTTTATTTTCTATTTATGGGTACTATTTTATTTTTTTTTTCAAAAAGGGGTATATTATTGATTCCAAATATATATTTTCAATAATTCCAAAACATTACTTCAAAAATAAAAACAATATTATTAAAAAACATTATTCTAACTAACATTATACTTCCCATTTTTCTTGAATTTTTTTTGAAGAAAAAAATATTTTTTATGGAATATATAAAAATTTGTTCATCAGATAAAAATTTGAAAAAATATCTCCAGAAGAACTATTTTGGGCAGAAAGTTTTTATTAGATGGACATGAGCTTTATAATCGGATGGACATAAACATCCAACATAAAAAATACAATTTCATAATTCATCAAAAATATTATAATGGATAACTTATAAATTATAACATTTTCTGACCAGATTGTTTTTCTACATTGTTAACTTGATGTAAATTTACTTAATTAGGGTAGATATACTTTCTAAATAATAATTTTTAAAAACTATTAGAGGATGATTTAGGTTATATCATACAAATTATGTTAACTTTATCAGATATAAAATTTAAATATATTATTATGATTCTACCAAAAAAAGTATATGAAATAGTCTTTAGACAATATTCCCTATTAAAGAGAAGTTCATATGATTCTAAAATCATCTCTGAGAATCATAAAATATGATCATTAGATATTTGACTATAAATAGCGGTGCATTGGAAGAGGATAAATTATAAAACATCGAATCTTAATCCATGTTGTGTTTAATTTGATCCATTGTAACATTTTATTATTATTTTTCACTTTTTAATCTATAAAGAGTTATCTATTTTATAGTATCTATTTAATGATTGTAAATACCTTGAAACATTGAATTTGTAATCATTATATCCAATCATATTTTATTAATGGCTTTTAGGGATAGTAATATTGATTTTTTTCCAATCTTGTTGATCAAGGGGTGTCATTGATAGGTAAAAATGTTCTTTTGATCTTTATATCAAGGGATTCCTTTATTAAGGAATATTTATATTTACAGTTCTGTTAAAATGATGGATACCTAAATTATAGGTTATAGGATTCCTTAACACTAAAATTTTAATCATAGATCAATGATTTTATTATTGACGATTTTTTCATACGAATTTTTCATAAAGTTTTATATTACTTTTTTAACAGGTATTCATTTCTGATGTGAAAATTATATTGAAAAATATTACTAATTGTACACATTTCTAAATTTTTTTAATTAGAAAAACATTATACCTGATATAATAACTCTATAAATTAGAATATGTTTTTATAGGATATTAGATAATAAAAAGGTTTTACATTTTTTATTTTTAGTTTTCAACTAAAATTTACACCCCCCTCTTGTAGTATTCTATATACTTTTATTGTACAAAAATTATATTTTGGATGTAGTAAATTTTTAGAGTGGAGATTGTTAAAATTTTATTAAGGTTTAAATACTTATTATAATTATGAAATGGGGGTAGATATTGTATAAAATATTTAAAATGGTGAAGACTATCAAATTGGTTATTTTAATTATGACATTTATAGTAATAGTCCAAAAACTACCCATATTATTTAATGAGGAATGTTTGAATATCTGGTAGGATATTATTTAGATTAATTAAAAACTTTTTATAAGTGTAATACAGAAATATTGGACCAAACTTGTCCACCCATGGAGGTTTAAATCAACCAAAAAGGGGAGCTTTCTCTACCCTATAAGAGTGATGGTTGGCATGGCAGTAGAGGAAAGATCTAACACAGGTAGAAATATAGTGTCCACGAATAGCACCCAAAGGAAGAAAATATTATTTTTCATTGCATATGAACATAGAATATATGTGAAATTCATAGTCCAGCACAATTTTTTGGCATAACCCATGAGGATAATTTGTTTATTTGTGCTCATGATCTATCCCAGGTGTGTCACACCCAAATATTTTGTGATTTTTTTTTTCAAATTAATTTAAACTATTGGATGTTTTTTATTTCACGAAACATAAAATATTACTTGTGTTATATGAAAGAACATTGTTATTTATGGTTTTTACACTACATCATGTTATGAATTATTTATATACTGCAATAATTTTAGTTTTCACAATACACATTGCTTACATTGGTTGTGTTATACACAACGTAATGTTTCTATGGATGAACATGTAATCATCAAAATCATTTAAATGGGATATATATATATAATAGAAAATTAATTTAATAATATGAATTGTAATAACAATTTATTATATATTATTTATAATTTTTTTAAATAAATAAAATACATTGATAATAAAATTTACAATTTTTGGCAAAGTCTTTGTATGTTTGGAATTACTATTTTCATAACTAAACACATTTTTATGTCCTTCTGTTAACAAAAATAAAACTACTTATAGACAATTTTAGAATATTAATTTTATAAAATAAAATCAATTTCCTAATTCATAATTTTAAAATTATCTTAGGGTGATTTTTTCGGATTTTTCTGAAAAACATCATTTATGGAAGAATAGTGAAAAATATTGAATTTTAATTTGAAAGTAATTTTTTATTCTCATTAATGTTTTTGTAAAATTATATTTTACATTAATTTTAAACTATAATTAGATTAATTTTACAAAATTCATTCAATTTATTAAGTTTGATAAATTCTCTTATTGAAATTTGATATAAAAACTGGATAAACGTTTGATCTTTTCTCTTAAAAAACATGATTTCTTGCAGTGTCTGTGGGATTAATTTTAAATTAATCCACTCTAATTATATGAATTTAGTTTTAAAAAATGGATATACATTTTTTTAATCATTATTTATTATTATTTCTACAAAGATAAACTTAATATTAGTCTAAAAATATTAGTGCATGTAATTAAAATTAATTACAATAATTAAGGTAAACATTTTCTCACTTAGTGGAAAAATATTAATCTTAAGGAGAAAATGACTTATATGATGGTCTAAAATATATTTTATACACATATTTAGACTAGATATCCTCTTTATTCTAATGTTATAAGTTATTGGGACACATCTTCATGAAAGTGACCCATATAAGAAGTTATGTAAAAAAAGAATCTTCTTTACTTTTAAATCCTTTAAAAATTTTGATTGAAGAATAATACACATAGTTTATTTTATAAAAATTATTTATTAATTTAAATTATTGTATTAACATGATAATTTAAAATTAATTTTTTGAGATGATATAATTACTTTAAATTGTTAATATATTCCAACATAATGATTATTTAGTTCATAATTAAATAAAATTAATGATTCAAAAAACATTAAAAGTATAGTAAATTTAATGAATTATTATGTTTCATTATTTTTGAAGAATAATATATCCTTTAAAATTTTTAAAAATGTAGAATTTGAATATATTAAGTTACAGTGGGATACCACCTCGCAAAATGATGTCATTTGTTTTTCCATTACCAACTATCATGATTCATAATTATTACTGAATACTATATTTATATGATATATATGATATATATTTTCACATTATTATTCTATAATTATTATATAAAATATTCCTTATTGATTTCCATTTTTTCTAATTATGATAACTTCATTTTTTCACGTATGGACTTTCGCCTCCTTAAAGTGGTGTGAATCATTCACACTTTAAAAGGAATATATTAAAGATGGGTTTAGTGCATAAATTAAATATATAAAATTATAATTATATTTTAATTATGATATATATATATGTGTCATTTTCTTTCTTTCTTTCTATCAATATGTTAAAAAAATTCAAACAGTTTTCCTACATACGTACATACAACCGTCTCAATGAACGGTGTATTCCATTTCATATTTACATACATTATAGATTATTTTAAAAATTTATATAAAATTTATATAATATATTTAAATTATTATTTAAATTATTTAAATACATAAATAATGATCTATGTAATAGTGTCAAGAATAACAAATCCAAACAGATATGAAAAATAAAATGGATATTACCCAAACATAACATTGACATAAAATTGTTAATAAATAGGTAATATAAAGTAAAAAGCATATCATATATGGTATGATATTTAATAATATGATTATTTTTTAGATTTATAATAAAATTAAACTTATTATACAATATTTTTGGATGTGTATGAAGAAATTCATGTCATTATGTAAAGAAATTTCTTCTCACTATCTTATATTTGAGAGATACTTTCCATATTTACCACACATTTCTTTTATTTGAATTATATACTACCCTAATACATTTTATATAATGAATTAACATTATTTAATGATATTAAATATGTCAATGTATGTTATTATTTCATTGGGATTATGATTATAAAGTTACTCAAGTAGTAAGGGTTTTCTCTTCTCACTATTAATATTAATGAGATACATTCCATGTTCACCACTCACTTATTTTGAGTGGTGTATATAATACTAGTAAAATTATTCTATGATCCTTATAAATAAATCCATTGTTATTAAAATATTTATTTGATGATCTCCATTTCATGGGGTTTAAGTTTAAACTTTTTTCATATTGGTAATGTAATTTTGTATCAATTTGTCTTCTTTGAGACACATGTTTTTCTTTGCACATATATTATTTTATGAGTTGTATATACCATCCATTTTTCATCTCATATCACGAATCTTCAAATTTTCATAAAATTGTAAGTTTCATGTAATGTTATTATCTGATGGGGATTATGATTTAATGTAACAATATGGTAAAAGCTTTTTTCTATAATCTCATCATTTAATGGGATTATTTACAATTCTCTCACAATTGATGAAATATTATTATCCATATCTCAAGAAAAATAATTAATTATACTATACTCTAGTAATTAATGATAAATTAATGTATTAGTACCACTTTCCCACACATTAGTATATAATATAATTAAGAATGTGTTTGTAAGAAAATCCGACTTTATCTCTCTCTTCGGTCAGAAATCTGTGTTCTTTTTAAACCATGTTTTCTAAAAAGGATTGATAAATTTTTATATGGTCAAAAACTGTTTTAAACATTTGAAATATTATTTTATAAGTATTGAAGTAATTATTTTTAATTTTTTTTCTAGATTCTTTTATAAATTTTTAAGGAAAAGTATTTCAAAATGTTTTCATGCATTATTTATAAGTTTTAAAAGTATTATAATTGAAAAATCATTTCAAAATGTTTTCAATATTATTTTATTTTTTTACATGGAAAAAGGATTTCAAATTTTTTATAAATATTTTATATGTTTTGATGTAAAAAGTTTTTCAAAATGTTTTAAATCTTTTTTACAAGTTTACAATGAAAAAGGTTATCAAAATATTTTCAAGCTTCCTTTATGTGCATTCAAGGAAAATCTTTTCAATTTTTTTTCTTAATATATATGTATTCATGTAAAAATATTTTAAATTTTTTTCTACCATTATTTATATGTTTTCAATTTTATTTTCAAAGATATGGTTTTTAAAAGGTTTTTTGGTTTAAAAATTATTTTTCAATGGAGAAATGATATTTTCCTCAAGAAATATTTTTGAAGGATATATCCAAATTATTTTCCAACTAAGATTAAATAAATTGGTGTTAATAATTTATAATTGAGGATATGATCCAAGTATTTAATTCATATTATTTCACCATAATATTTTATGTTTTTATGTAATTAGGCTTATTAAAGTCATTTCTCTTTAATGAGGTTTATGTTAATGAAACCCATTTCTATTTCTTAGGTTATATGTTTATGAAACCTTTTAGTATTTCATGGTTAATATGTTTAGGAAACCACTTTCTCTCTTATGTGTTATATGATTATGTAACACACTTATTTTCATAAGTTATTCATTGATGAAATTATTAAGAAACCTATCTATTTCCCATATGTTATGATACGATTACATACTTATGATACCCATATAATTTCATGGGTTATGATATGATTGTTTATGATATTGTGGAACATGTATGTATCGTTTCATTATGATATGGGTGGTACCTATATCTCCCTAAAATGCATTTAGTAATTATTTATATGTCAAAAGATATACATGGATGGAACAGGGAGTGAACTCGATTCAGTATTGGAATTTTTCCACTAAGATAGTCATGGGAGTGGACCTTGAATACTAAGATGGTGATTATAGTGAACCATTACTATCATTATGATATCATGAGAGAACACATATTACTAAAATGGAATTAGAAGTAATGCCTTGAATAATATAGAAATAATTTTATATGCTTATGTGTCTGCCACAATTCCATGTCTTATTCCTATGTTTTAATTTCGGGGATTATTTTATTGATTCCCTTAAGATTCATGTCATATAAACTACCAATATTTATTTCGTGAATCATGTATATGATCTTTGATAAGAAAGGTATGAACTTCAAATATTATTCTTAGGTTCTTATACACTTATGATCATGTTATACTTATATATATTTATATATATATCTCTTTGTTTACGCTAACTAAACATATGATCTAACCTATTTCTTTTATTTCCATTCCCCATGTTATGAAGAACAATTTTATGTAGGATTACTAATGGGAGAGATCTTTAATGGAGATGTGGAATATATTTCACCAAGATAGAAGATTATGATTGCATGTTTTCAAAGACACCCAATGATTATTTTCCAAGGGATGTATTTTTTTCAATGTGCTAAATATTCATCTAAAATGAGGTAATATCCTTGTATATTAATCCTTGATCTCAATTTTTAGTATAAGTGGAATGTTTTAGTTAGTATCTTGAAACTAGGATGATAACAATTTGAGATATCTCTATAGATATTTCTAAGAATATTTCTTGGGATGTATCTTTTGATAAACCTAAGGATTCATATATTTAAAACAAAGTGTCAAAATTTTGACTTATTAAAAGTTATTTTCATGATTATTTGGTTTTCCTCTATGATTAGTGCTTCTCAAACTATGATTCATAGTTTTATAAAATGGCAAGAACCATAAGAAATATGGTTAACGTAGAATGTGACAGAAAATTTACTAGTGAGTAGAAAAATGTGATGATCATTAGAGTGAAGGAATCTTTGATCATTACTAATATATTTTCACATAACATGATTAACATAATTTACATTAACCAACTCTCAAGAACTATAAAGAATGAAATTATGGAGTTAGGTGAGATTTCGAGAAATATAGACCATGAAGTAAAGAAGATTTAGTACCCTTAGAGTCATGAATGTGGAATGAATAACCCAAGTGATTATCTTAGAGAAAAAGTAACATGTTATGACTAGGGGAAATAAGGACACAAATTAAGTAACATCATTGGATAAATAAGAGTTCATTTAATGTAATTTATGGGATTATTTTCCTCCCTAATACATCAGTGATGGTTAAATGCTTTAATTGGGGAATGAATTGTCATTTTTTAAATATATGTACCAAGTGGAAAGATCTAGATAGAATAATCAAGCTGGTATGAGTGATGGTAATATTCATAATGATGGTGAGAGTACATGAGAAATGTGAATGAAAAGAGGTATTGAGTAATTGGATGAAGTATCATTTTAATGTCATAGGGATGGAGTGTATTAATCAACGTTTTTATGTATTTGGATTCAGGAATTATGTAATATAAAAGGTGAAATATATAAGGATTATTTAGTTTATGTTTTTTTCTACTATGGATTTACAAGAATATATTGAACGGTTTTTATGGACTAGAAAAGTGATTTAATGGCCATGTGACATTTAAAATAAGGTAAGATAACTCATAATAGGTTCCATATGTTGCGAAAATAATGTTTGGATAATGATATGTAGGATATGAATAAGTAAATTTGAAGGTACTAATTACCTTAAAGCTGATTAAGGATTATTTTAACAATGCATTTCATGACATTATGGATATATTTTACAACATATTAATATTTAAGGAATATATCCAATAATGTTTTTGAATAATAAAGCATATATATTTTCATTATGTTTTTTGTGGTAATTCAGGTTATTAACTTTTTTACAAAGAAAACTAGATAAAGGTATTCACATGATTATAATGTGACAACCAAGATCTACCTTATGATATATAGGGGATAAATTCTATGTTATTTTAGAAATTAAGTGATCTTATTTCTAATTTTTGGACTTACATCATTAAAAAGGGTCAAAATGTTAGCCATTTATAGAATTTTTAATGTTAAACTTCATATGAGGTTTTATAAATTAAAGTATTATCTCACAATATGAGGATTTATGCATATTGGATAACATGTCTTATCCATTTTAATGATAACTAAATACATAAGGATCACATATCATTCTATTTATGGATATCATGATCTAATAATGCTTTAGGAATGACCAATTCAACTTCATTTGTTAGAATAATAGATGTATGGAAATTGATCAAGGCGCAATAAAATGTGAGGTTGTCCTGAAATAATGTAACTATA
Organism: Viscum album; assembly: GCA_963277665.1. Taxonomy (NCBI): domain Eukaryota; kingdom Viridiplantae; phylum Streptophyta; class Magnoliopsida; order Santalales; family Viscaceae; genus Viscum; species Viscum album. The sequence continues at coordinate 414,733,961 of OY728130.1, forward strand.
TCTTATCATAAAAAATTATTCAATATTAGGAAAGATGTTATCGAAATAAAATTTTACCTCATTATTATCATTTTTATGATAGAAATGAACTCTTTCATGATTTTTCAGTTTATGGTTTTTTTAAATGTTATCTTTATCTAGATCACTCAGATTAGGGGAGTTATATCCTTAATGAACCATTAGAAATATTAAAAGTTGGATAAATTAAAAAAAAATCAAAAGGATAAAAAAATGAACTCCTGATATATCATATAGAAGAAAATTGAACTTTTGATAGTTTTATGAATTACAATGAATTCACATCACTTTTCAAGAAAGGAATAAAATATTGTATTGATAATTATTGGAGGAAAAATTCATTTATATATTTTTAATATTGATATAGTATATATTTTTAATATATTTACCTTTAGATAATAAAATATATTGAAAATGTTTTTATCCTAGAAGATCATATAAGAGACAATAAAAGAAAATTATTTACAAGAAACAAAAACTCATCAAAAGTAATGGAAAAAGAAAAAAATAAAATAATAATATCATTGTCTCAAATAATTATATGGGATCTTTAAATGATTAGAGTATAATAGAGGAAGAGGACTTAAATGATGATGGAATTTATGTTGATAGGGTATAATAATAATAATAAAATGGTTAACCTATAAGAGAGTATTATTTAGTGGAGAAGATATATATATTGAGGATATATATATGAACATTAAATTAAGGATTATAATCCTAGTTTGTTTTAAATATAATAGTACTTTCAAAAGAATAATAAAATAATTAATGAGCAAGAATTATTCAACAAAAAAATCTCTTGAAGAATAAATTATAATAGATATATTTTGTGAGAAAAATAAAGTTCACTTAGATGATCATAAATTTCAATATAATCCTTGATCATAGAAAGAATATTTTTAGATTAAAACAAAAATCATGATTTAAATATACAAGTATTTAACGTCTCTAGATAATAAATTTTGTGAAGATGGAAATTCTAGATAATTATTCTATCAAGTGGAGTTAAAAAAATTCATCCTATACTTTATAAAATGTTATAAAACACTTTATAAAGATGTTGATGCAACCAAAAACATATATATTTTTTCATTATCCTAAAATTTATTTAAAAATTATTTTTAATTTAAAATGATTCAAAAAACTATAATAAGAGGAAGAAATTAATTACTTCACCTATTATAGGGTTAACAACAAGTGTTACCTCAAATAGTGGTTTTCAAGATCACAATATTAATAGGGTATGAAAGAAGAAATATGGTGTGGTTATGCCGAAGGAAAATTATATGGTGATAAACTATTATAAAACCCAATTATTTTATGAAATATTTTTAAAAAATTGATTTAATTTTATTGATGCCTTGTGAGATATTCAACACTGAGTTTTAATAAATAATGATATACATTTAATATTATTATTTAAACATAACAAGAATAAACAAACTATTAAAACAGGTGGTATGAATTGGAATTAAAAAAAATATGAAAATTAATTATATATGTTTTATATAATTAAAATATATTTTAAATAAGCACTATATTTTTATTAAAGACCTAATAATATTCAAAAATAATTTTTTCCCAAAAATATTCTTTTTATTTATTTTTGTGGAAGAACAATAAAATTAAAGTTTAAGTAAATATCATATAGAATTCAAAAAAAGAAATTCATTTTCTGAATCCACATGTCAAAATAGATAAGGGTAATGTTTTGTATTTTTCAAAAATGATTTATTTTTTTATGATTAGTGAAAAGTAATAATATTAATTGAATACTATATTTTCAATTAAATAATCAGAAAAGTTATATTTTTTTAAAAATGTTTTAAAATTATAATAAGTTAAATTATTTTATTATTAATCAAATTTATTTCATTTTAATCTGATTTATGTTGATTTATGATATACAATATGTTTTACTTATGAAACTTTTCTCTCTGGAAAAGTGCTTTTTCAACGCATCTATGGGTTTTATTTCAAATTAAATTCTAACACATATATGAATTAAATTTGGGAAAATATATTCCATATTAGAAATAAACATAATTATTATTAGATAATAAGTTCCACTTAATTTTGGGTCATAATAAATAGTAAAAAATAAAAATTAATAATTGTGGTTAAGATTAAAACAGGTTAACAAGGGGTGAAACTAAAATTATAACATATCAAATTCCTTAAATATGGGTCCAATTATTGTATTTTAAAAATATTTAGATCATATATCAGGAATTATTTGATAATTATCCATTTTAATTTCTTTTTTATTGTGTAAAGTGTTGTTATACTTTTTTCTTTTAAAAAATTAGAAGTGTCTCATCTCCCCCACTAATAAAAGGGACCCACTCTTCTATACTATTTACAGTTCTAATGTCTTTTGGTATATATTAATCTAAAATAATACCTTATTTTCATTCCTCCCCATAACATAAAATCCTTATTTTGATTATGAAACCATCCAACGAATTTTTATAGTGCAAACCTAAGTAGGGTGTTCGAAGAAGTGTTCTCATTCGTAACCAAGTGTTTTAATTTTAATTCTTCTTAGACCCTTTTCAAATATAATTCACAATAAATGATATAGTTAAATTACTTTAAAATTTATTATGATATTTTATTATGTTAATGGTATAAAAAATATTCTTATCCTCTTCCATCAAATGTGAAATGATATCTTTGTTCACGTGAATGGTGAACTACCGCCTAATGAACCGATGTAATTTGTTTTTCATTGCTGAATCTCTCAATTTGATATAATTATGTATTTAAATTATTTATATGATATTTATGAAAAAAATTATATTAATATAATTATAATCTCACATATAACTTCTTGCATTCTAGCCCGGTAGAAAATAATCACATCGCTTGTACGTATAAGTGAACTACCGCCTCCATGAAGTGATGTGATGTGTTATTCATTGTATTCAGAAATATATATTAATAAGGATTTATTTAATGAATATATATGATATATTTTATATTAAAATAATTCCTCTAAAGTTAATTAATATTTACCTTTCCTTCATTCTATCTTTTGGAAAAATAGAAATAACATTCATGTGTATGTACGATATACCATCTCTATGAACAGTATAATTCATTTTCCTATCTATAAAGTTTATAGATGAATATATATATATATATATCTGTGTGTGTGTGTGTGATTATTATATATGATATATATATATCATGATTAAAATTATTTATATTATGTAACAATAATCAATGTATAAGGACCAAAACTACCATACCAAACATACATGAACAATAGAAAAATTATTACCCGAAATAATGATTTTAACAAGGATTTGTTAATAAACAAGTAATAAAAGGTAATAAGTGAATAATATATAGAATTATATATATATATAATTTTTATTAATAAATGTATAATAAACCTACCTTTATTATGTATGAGTCTATAATGACTCTGAAGCAATTCGAAACATGAGGTAAAAGAATTTTGTCTCAAATAGTCTTCTTTGGGACATATGTTATGTTGTGTGAAAATATGATTTTATGAGGTGTATATACCATGAATTTGAAATTTTATTTCAAAAATATTATTATTATAATTATTTTAAATGTTTCATTTAATGTTATTCTTTCATGGAACTTATGATTAAAAATTTACCAAAGTAGCTAATAGATTTTTGTATCACTTTTATTTCCATGGGAGAATGCCATATTCACCACTAATTTATTTCATGTGGTGTAAATAAATCACATGAATATTTATTATAATTCTTAGAATGAAAAATATGTGATATAAATATCCATATAAGTTTATTTCTTTCATTGAGAATAAAATTCACAAGTTACCAAAATGGAAAAAGATTCAAGCTACAATAACAATTTTAATTGATATTGTTTTTCGACTGAGTGACTAAAATGTAAATCATTAATATAAAATAAAATAATCAAAATTACAAAGATAGAACACACCACTCATCATGACCAAAAATGACAGAACCCCAAGGGCATCTTCCTTGAAAATTATTTTACAGTCATCTTGTAAAGACCCAACATAATCATAAATTATAATATTCTAAATAGGGAACCCTTTACTAATAATAATTTCCCACAATATATTACCCTCTATAGAAGTGTCTAAAATAATTCTTTTAATAAAACATTAATTTATTTCTCTTTTCGGTTGAAAGTCTTATTTTTATCCTTTCTATGTTTTTTAAAAATTCTTTAAGGACGTTTTTTATTATTCTAACAAAGTTGTTTCAAGTAATTTTACAATATTTATGTTTTTATATAAAGTTATTTTACAGGAATATTATTTTCATTTTATGAATGCGGTGCATTTGATTTTTTACAAAAAATGTGAAATAAATATTTTTTTTGAATATGTATAGAATGAAACCTATTTTTTTATTTCATGACCAATCAATGATTTCAAGAATTCTTTACAAGTTTATAATATTATTTTAAAGGAAATTTTTTTATTTAATATTATGGAAGGTTTTTTTATTTTATAGAATCCATTTCAAAGTGAAAATTCTATTTTCCTCAAGAAATATTCCGAGTGATCTTTGAAAATAATTTTTCATATTTGATGGAATCCTTTGATTTTACCAAAGATTTAATAGGGATATTATCCAATGATACCATCCTAATTAATTAACTATATAGATTTTAATTACAATGAAAATATTTTTATTAAACTCATTCCTTTTCGATGGGTTATGCTATGATGAAATGATAAAATATTTATGAAACTCATTTCTTTTCCACAGGTTATTCTATAACGAAATGTTTATCAAAACCATTTATTTTATTGGGTTATTATATGATTAATTTTTTATGATATTATGACACCAACATGTATTATTTTCATTATTTAAGAGGTTAGAACTATATCCTCCTCTAATGAATTGGGTAAATATTGATATATCATGGGATAAATTAGACTAGAATGGGGACTGAGGATAGCTGAGTAAAGGATATTATCCACTGTGATAGACTTGAAAGTGAACCATGATTAGAAAAATGGTTTAGGGATTAAACCATTTCCACTATAATAGTTTTTTAAATGATCCCTGACTACTATAGAAATCATTTTCTATGATTATTTGTATTCCCCAAATATAGGTCTTATTCCAATTTTATGTTCCCATGGATCATATTATTATTTTTTTCTGATTCATGTCTTACAAACTATTAAAATTTATGCTACTACTCAATATTATGATTGTTAACACACATGGTATGGTTTTCAAACTTTAATTTCCTATTTTTATAATATTGGGCTCATTTTATGCATATGTGGTCATTAATATCTCCCTTTTTATAACTACTAAGAATCAAATCTCACCCTTTATTATGTTTCCTTTCCATAGGGTGTGAATATAGATTTTGCGTATGATATGACCATAGTAGCTCAAATTCTAGATTTATTATTTTAGAATATTTTATGGATTATTTTTGAGACCAATAGTTGAGATATCATGTGATTATGAGGCACAGTGTGACCAAAATAAAGGATTAAAATATATTAAATAGAACATATGTATAGGTTTTCTGAAAATAAGTAATATCATCTAAATTGGGACCTTGATAAAAAATAATATGGCATAGTTGAGTTCATAATGTTTTTTACCCTAGTCATTATATATACTTTGTTGTCATATGGATTTTGTAGAAAAGTCACCATGGATTTTAAATGAATAAAATTATTAAACAACTTATTGTATTTTATTTCGTTGATAGAGAATCCTAAATATTCTATATGTATATTGTTATGGTGAATTATTAGGTTTATCTGATAAACAATGGAGATCTAGAGAACCGTTAGAGATCTATGGGAGAAGATTTTGGGGCAGGAAATGACTGGATCAATGGTAGATGACTGATATGAGACGGAATAAAAAGATCTCTCCAATGATCCTAGTGCAACCCTATTATTCATCACTAGTCATTCTGAATTAAGGCATAATTTTTTTTAATTGAATCTATTTCACCATTTTGACATCTAGGATGATAATGGATCAATCAACCAAAAAAATTATCGAAAGATTGTTTGTATTGCGTGATGGGATTACAATAGGGATTTAATGGGAGAACTTTTTTTTGTCATTATTTGATTATCACTTCTTTCTTTTTTCTAATAGAAATGAATTGACTTTGACAGGAACTTATGTAGAGGTCATTTCCTCATGAATATTCCTTTTAACTTTTCTCTCTTTATTTCATTATTCATAGTGGGTGTTATTTTTTTGCCTTTGGATCAATATCTATATAGGAATTAATCATTACACACCCATTTCTTGGAAACAATTATGAAATTTTAGATCTTGGATCAACATTACATGACAGTGGTGTTAAAATGAAAATGGCTACAAATTATATGATTTAGATACCTAGTTTCCATGTTCTTTATATCATAATAAAGAGCATCATTCCAAGAAGTTTTATGAAAGAACCTAGGGATATATGTTTTTAATCGATGATGGAATGGGTCTTTGAGGCTTGATTCATGATTTTCTAGTGAGGCATATTACCAGATCAAGGGTCATAGGAGTGGTCGATGGTGCATAAAAATAATATGGGATTCTAGAAAATCATGTAACACACAGTGTGAAATCCAGGATTATCTGGAATGTGGGAGTGTCATAGTGGAAGCTAGAGTTTCAGGATATATATCATTATCACATAGAATGTTACCTTTTCATATGGCATGTGACCCCTCTTTGAAGGCTCGACAAATACATCAGAGGGTACAAAAACACATGCTGGAGTACATAAGAATGGGAAATCCATTTACTTCAAAATGGGAAAGGATTTTTGAGGTGTACACTGGTATACCAGTGTAGTGGTACATGGGCAGAACTACATGGATAACAGCATGTCATGTAATGTTACTCAGACACAGACATAGACTGTTTAGATGGGTAGGACCCAGGGTCGAAGGGACACAACATGTACTCCTACTAAAGTTCATTTAACTATTAAATATTGTATTGGATCCCTTTTACTCTATATTTTGGATATGTTTCATTAGGGTGTGTTCCCTATATCCATTCCCTAAGGTTTAGTATGGAATCGCCTCCTATAGATAGAATAATGTCCCATTATATAGGACTTATTTGATTGAGTTTTTTGATTAATTCCATGATTCCTAAAGTTATATCTTCAATAATATTTTTTCCCTTGGTTGATTTCTTGGAATCATCATGACAAACAAAATGCAGGTGACGATCCTATAGTTTGTGGGTTATTCCATATTGAGTAGTTGGTATCCCCCATTAGACTGGGTGTAATCTTATTTTGTGTAATGTAACTCTTAGGACATTAAATGTGTACTTCCTATGGTGTATCCCAATAAGAACTATCTCATATATGTACAAAATAAGTGCTATCAAACTCATGGAATGTGTTCTCATATAACAGTGCTCTATGGAACCATTGAACTAGAATCCTAGTCTTGAAATATGGATCTGAATTGCAATTAGACTATGTGTATTTTTTTTTATTATATCTAGATATTCTTCTAATATGTGTTGTACATATATAAATTTTTATAGATATATTTTATTCCTTTTTTTTATTTTTTGTGGTTTTGGGTGTCCTACATGTTTTTGTTACAGTCACTCTTATAAGGTATTTTCTTTCACTTATAGTATCTGGTGCAGATGTTCGAACATTTTATAGAGTCATAGATAGACTAGTAATAGAATATGATTAGTGAGTTTATATAGACTAATTTGTTCTCTTGTGGAATCTTGACTGCAATCCCAATCATTATTTTTATGTTGGATTTTTTTAGACTCTTTGTGGTGGGATTTTACATGGAAGTGTTTACATTAAATTACTTCCTATTATACTATGGTTGTGAGATTTAGATGTATTCAATCTTTGTTGGTTAGTTTATTTTAAATTTGAATATTGTATGTGCTTGGAAATGTGTGTGTGTGAGTGTACAGATTCTTAGACTAAGGCCTCCCTTGTTAGTGATATACCTACTTAGCACTAATTACTATCCCATAACCTATTGGAGGTGAACTTGGGGAGTCATAGCATGAGACAAAATGGTATGGGTCCTGTTTGAGTGGTATTAAGGTAGTCATATTTACCATTAGACCGAATTTAATGTGATTGTTTTGGGGTAATAGTTTTATGTTTTTTGAGTTTGTCATTCATGCGGGGAATCGAATGTTTGTGCAACATCCAACATATTCATACACCATGACTTTGATCACCTACCTTTCGACTCATTACATATGGACATTGGTTAATGGGAAAACAATAGTACATGAATCATATAAAAAGGGGTTATGGTTTCCATATCATTCATGAGTTATATATCAAGATATGCTCATTGGTTGTGGTACAACTTGTATACTTTAAGTATTCCTCCGCAACATATTCCATCTAGGATTTACCATCAAGACAATGAGGATGATCCCCTCAGTGATAAGGAATTAATATTAGGACCAGTTCTAGAAATATTACCTCTAGGTCATGTATCATTTATACCACCACCTAAAGAGAAGCATATGGTACCCACAATACCCGAGGTTCACAAGCTGAGGGAAATTCACGAGCATTTGGGAAAGATAACCCTCACATATCGAGGTGAAGAAATCCCATAGGCAGATTAAGACTATCTTGAGGCGGTTACATGCATTTTATGCCTATCCCAGACAACCATAGATTATATAGTGGTCCTAGAGGGGATATTTCATCATAGAACAGTAAAATGATGGTGGGGTTTGGTGACCAAGTATTAAAATGAGGATACATTAGTGTGGTCAAAGTTTGAGAAACTTTTTAGAAAGGATTTCTCTCATTCTATATTGAGGGTTGTATGTATCCCAATGCTTTTCAAGCTCAAGACTGTTAGTATGATAGTAGTAGAGTATTCATCAAGGATTACTAACCTCTCCATGTACTTAATAGATATAGTTTAAGATCAGTTATTTTCATGATTATACCTTTCACTAAGGAATTTATTGGGAAATATAAGATATTTTTATCCCTCTATGAGTTCCTACTTATTCTGGGGTGGTAGAGAGAGGTTTGGTGGTTTATATTTCATGGTTGAGAAAACATATCCTGTGGTGGAAGGTAGTGGGAAAGTTGGAGAAGATATGTTCAAAGGGTGGAAGATGAGGTATAGGATATGGGAGTGCAGCTGTAGGTGGTGGGTTCTTTGATATATTGCAACCACCAACCATAAGTGGTCCACTCCATGCTCAAAGAGATAGGGGACATGGGTGATGATAACAACAGACATTTGAGGATTACGGCCCAGGGTCTTTGAGAATAATTTAAGGTATGATACGTGTCTTCTATACCTTAGATTCAATATAAAAAGATGAATGTGATATTAATTCCTTTATTTATACCTATTTGGTTTGAGACGTAGAAATTTGGATTGATCCCTTCACTTGACCTTTTATCTTGGAGTCTCTAACTAGAGATGACTCATTAATAACGCACTTGTGTCCACAGTGTGGACTTACTCTCGAAGGATATTGTCTCTATTGGGATCTCTTAGTATTAGTGATGAGGCCTTACAATGTCATATTTTGTATGGAATGGTTATCTATAGTTCATACCTAGATTGACTATTTCAGGTGGAGGATGTGGTGTGTCCATAGTGATGAAACTAGGTTTTCCATTGTTGATGAATAATAAACCTAGATAGCACATGATATACTCATTCATAGGAGGGTACATCTAATTACTCATTAGTTGACTAGAATGACCCTTAGTCAAGTGGATGTTATGTGTTTTTAGTTCCCTACTATGGTTATAGAGTATGAGGACATCCTCCCAAAGTATGTTTAGTCTTCCTCCCTATCAAGAGATAGACATCAACATTGATCAACACCTGGGGACAACATCGATATATTTTCCATCATATCAGATTTATATCATAGAGTTTCACGAGATGAGAATGTTGATTGAGGAGTTGCAGAGGAAGTTCATTATGGAATCCTACCATTTTATTATATAACATTTCTTAAAATTATACAAATACATGATATTTTAAAGTTTAACATCTTAGAAAAAAGATACATAATACATGAAAACATAAAAAATTATTCTATTCCACTTGAAATTATCCATCAAGTTTCATCCAAATAACATTTATTACATCACATAACCTTGGGAAATACATCAAATTAAAGGGTGAGCATAAGACCAAATAAGGGAAAGCAAGGGAAATTTTTACAACTGATCATGAGAATTATATAAAGAACGTGAATAATATCATAAAGGAATAATCAAAAGAAAAAAGATTAATATGATAGTAAAAATAACATGAATCATAACATGAAAATGCGGGTACAACATTTATTTTCTACTTTAATAAGAATATCACCATGGTATGTCATCGAGGTATCATAAAACATACTATTTTTATTCACCAAGGTATCATAATACATGTCATTTTTATATATTAAATTATTTAACCAATTCATTATAGTTCTATCATGTCCCACCCATCCTATGTATTAATTAATGTGATCCACGTTTATCAAAGAAAAAAAATGATAAATAACACATGGATAATAAAAGATATGAGTTTCATATCAAAATCATGGTGTTTGAAAAACATGCGTAAAGGAAAAATAATTATGTCATTTTTAACCCATGAAAAGGAAAGGTGGGTTTCGTGCATTGGGCATGTATTGTATCAACAATACTATATAAATCTTAATAATTTTGATGCTAAAAAATACCCTTGTTTGTATTACAAATGATATTACATTAAGTGTATTTTAGTAAATTATTTTTTATATATTCTAGAATTATAATCTACATTTTAATTCGCAAGGAATATTTGTTAAGGTGTTTGAAATATAATTTAGTGTTTTCTGGAAAGATTGTTCATACCTTATGTTCCAAAGGCAACACAAAGAAATAACCCTATACTTGGAAAAACATGTATGGTTCATGTACCATATATTTTTATTCACCCTTATGTTGAAAGAATGGACATATGGATCATCAACCTTATGCTTGATGGAATGTATAGTTAAAGAACCTTATATTTAGATGAAACCATATGTTTATAAAGAGAGGAATATAAGGTTTGAGAATCCAATATAACTAATTAAACCTATGGTTAAAAAAATGTATGGCTCATAATCCTTACTTTTATGATCAACCTTAAGTTGTGAAACTTACATTCAAGAAAGGAATGTTATATGGTTGAACCAAACGTTTTGTATTTTTTCATTTTGTGAAGAAACCTTACATTTGTCTTTTCAATGTCGGAGATTTAAATTTGTGATTTTATCCAAGATTTCTACAGTAGTATTGACATAATTGCAAGCTGATTCAAATCTCTTTTACGACCAATTCATGTAGTGTTAAGATAAATTCATAGAACCGTATTTAATAGAGAAAATCACACATATTCTCAAAGGATATTACGACTCTACAATATTTTTTTTGAATATAAATATTTATGATATATCTAGCTACTTTCCTAGATTTTTTTGACCAAAATAAATCTATTTACATGAATAGAGTGTTTTTAGATCACTTATACATGTGATATGGGTGATACAAGATTAATTCAAATAAGAATGTCTTCTCATAAATATCTTTTGTAGGTATACTGCAACAAATAATCAACAGTTTTATTTTCCAAATAGGATAATCTTTTGAGATATACATGTTCAACCTCATATTGTAGTAAGATTACTGCTTCTGTTTATTAATATTGAAACTGAAGATCATTTCCTACCATGATCACATAAAACCTATTCTTTCTCGATGAATTTTATTTCTAAATATTAAGATCCATCTACTATAAATTTATACTTCTACAATAGTTAAGATCAACCTGAACCCTAAAATAAAATTATTTTGATTTATTGGAGTATCAATTACTCATACTCAATTGTGGTGGGGTATATTCTTATCGATCTATGATATGGAAAATCTATTCTTTGTTAAATAATCAGATGTATCTTTTTTGACTTATTTGAAAAGGATTCAGCTACCTACACTTAGTTGGTGATTTTAGGTATTCTGATAAAAGGACCATTCTAGTGAAATTAACCAAGTTCATAGAGAGGGAATTAGTGGAGTGGACAAGGGGGAATTTGTGCCCTAAACCCCAATAAATTTGATGTGTTCAATCATTACGTATATCCTCTACATATATTTCATATAGAAGAAAACACTAAAATCTTCATAAATCCAAAAAGTTGTATGAATCCAGAATTAGTGATTAAATTAAAAAATACACAATTCACACCCCCTCTTATGTTATATTTGTATTATTATAACCTAAAAATTGGTATCAAATGATATATTTTAGATTAACAATATAATGAGATAAAGAGAATACAGTATATACAAAGAGTGATGGTAATGGTTGATCCTAAAGAAGGAATGTCTATGGTTATTTCTCTAACATTAATGGTGAAAATTATAGATGATGGAAATATCGTATGACCATCTACATAAAAAATATTTGATTTAAAGTGTATTAAATCATCATCACACCTTATGTTATTTCTGAAAAACCATAGACTTAGACTACAGAAACAAAATATGAATATGACATCAACTCAAAATAAATGAATGTTATTATCTTTAGACATGGTCCTGATGAGTTTAATCGAGTATCATAATTCCCCACTTCCAAAGATATATTGAGAAATATTACATTTTCTTATGAAGTTACAGAAAATATCGAACAAATGAAGTATGCTAGTACAAAGCTAAAATTTTACACATTTAGAATGCTTGATAGTCAAACCATCACACAGTTGAATGGAAGTCTAACAAATATTTCTAACAGTATTACTGCCATGGGAGATCCTATAAGTCAATCAGATCAGGTGGTAAATGTACTTAGAGTTTTACACTCAAAATGGAATGTCATGTCTATAGCTATTCACCAATCAATACATATCGATAATTTGAAAATGAAATAATTAATTGGAAATCTAATGATGTATAAAGTGGAGATGCATAATAAAGATGAATATTATAAAATTGTAATAAAAAATAAAATATTAAACTGGATGTATCATTGCAAAATCATAGAAGATAAAACAATAATAAAAAATATAGAAAAATTTAGATTTCTCCTATTCTGAGATGGAACAATCTTAACTTCCAAAATTTTGATACAATGTCAAGAAAATAAAATAGGCTTTAAAAATTATTCAGGAAGGATGAGAAATATCATTGAGAAGTTTGATGCTATGAATGAAAAAAATTGGGTCATATCAGACCTGATTTCCTTCAATTAAATGTTGGAAGAAACATGACAGAAAAAATATCAAAAGAAAATTTACTGTTGGTATAAATTAAAAAAGAGAAATGAAAGCTACAAGGAGTTTATCAAGAGACTTCATTAGTTTCTCAAAATCATATTCAGATATAGTGTATTCAAATCTCATTTCCATTATGTGCATTATGGAAAATGGAGAGGAAGAATATGTGAAATAATTCTACTCTTTTGATTTTGATATTGATAGTTACTTAAATGAGAAATTAACTTCATACTACTCAATTATAGAAGAAAAATATTATTTTATAATAATGAATCATAATTTATTGAAAAATATTCAAAATATTTTTTTTGAGAAAGAGATAATATGCTAAAATAGCATCAAGATTTAGTTGAAAAATACAATTCTTCTACATCATTATTTTTTTATCTTGAATATAAGATCATAGAATTCCAAGATGATGTAGAATCTTATAAATGAACTAAATTTAATTTTACAAAAATTTAAAAGATTTAAATGAAATTCTTAGAAATAATTTCATTAAAATAGAATGATTTGGAATAGGATGTAAGGGTGAAAGAGAAAAATTATATGAGAATTATTTTGTGCCCAACTCGAAAGGTGATACATGTTAATTTTGTGGAGTAAAAGGTCATTAAACTAATAATTGTTATTTTAAACATCCAAAAATTAGTAGTATTAAAAGATATTTTATTTCAAAACGTTTTTTCAAAACCATGTGATATAAATTATTGAATGATATGGAAAATTAGGATACTTAGATCACTTCTTTCTCACACTACTCAGCTTGAGAATATAAGGGTACCAAAACAAACACATGTTTAATTTCTTTTGCAGGAAACATACCATAAGAATATAAAATCCATATGGTACATGAAAATTGGATGTCCCAGACACATAAGTGGAGACTCCTAAAATATTAATAAAAAAACTCAAATTAATGGAGTTATGGTCACTTTTTATGATAATAAAATATGTCAAATTGTTGGAGTATGAACGATATGATATCCAAATACATTCTTAGTCAAAAAGGTATTGTATGTGCAGGTAATAAATCACAATATAATAATTATATATCATATTTATAATGATACTTTATGTGTTTATTTTTCTAAAAATTATTGTTCTATATTTAATGATATGTTGATTAAATTTAGAGCACTGAGAACTGACAATGTTTATACTTCGGATTTAAATTCACTTTTTAAACATAAATTGAATATTTTAACTGCTAAAAAATTAGTCATGGATCTTGAGTAAGATAATTTGTCATTATAATATAAATGTTTTCCATAATTTATCTAAAAAACATTTAGTTTCCAATTTACCTTGTCTTAAATTTAAGACTGATGGATTATATGATTCATTCCAAATCAACAAACATCAAAAATCTTCATTCAAATATATTAACAAACATGATATATATAAACCATTAGAAGTTATCCAGATGGATTTGTTTGGACCATCCAGAGTAGCATGTTTGGATGGTAAATTATATGCCTATATTTTATGTCCTGACCTGTCCCTCGGGGCTCGTGCTGTGACTACCCCAATCCCGCCTTCCATAGGCCGGGGCTGGAGACTAGCACCAGAAAGGAATTTCCCTTAAACGGGAAGGAATATTTTTTTAACCTGTACAGACACACAGTCCAAGAACACAATAAGAAGCAACCATACATACTAGAATGAAATAAGAAGCAACTATAAAGTAAATTGCTGTAGTAAAAGAGTGATGAAAGTAAAAAGGGGCCAGAATACAAGCCCAACTATAAAAGTACAAGTACGACTGGAAGTAAAATACAACTAAAAGAAAAATGAAAATAACTATTGGGTCATCCCCTGTGGTTCCTACCTATAGTGTAGGTATAGATTTCCTCCTCAGCAATCCTTGTTCGCTAGTCTCCTCCGTGTCACGCCACACTGAATGTTCTACCCCCGAGAACCATCCAGTCCTTATTCCCATAACCTCAATCAACATTGTACGTCATCTACACTAGACACAAAAAGGTGTGGGTGAAGGCCGTGCAGGGGTGAGTATAACGATACTCAATAGGGACCCCAAGACCCCCGTAGGTCTCCTAGAGTTCCACAATGGAAAAACCACAAATAAAGACATCAAATCTACTTAGGTATATGTCCATACATATACCTAAGTTATCAATATATACTCATATCATACATGGGGGAAGGACACCACATAGGTAACACCACGAAGGTAGAAGTATCACACAGGTAACACCACGAAGATAACACCACGAAGGTAACTCCACAAAGGTAGACTTACCACAGGGGTAACACCACAAAGATAGAATTACCACACCGGTAACACGATGAAGATAGAAGTACCACACAGGGAACACCACAAAAATAGAAGTACCACAAAGGTAACACCACGAGGATAGAAGTACAACACATGTAACAACAAGAAGATAGAAGTGACACACAGGTAACACCATGAAGATAGAAGTACCACACAGGTAACACCATGAAGACGATGCCAAAAAGGTAGAAGTACCACACTGGTAACACCACAAATCTAGAAGTACCACACTGGTTACACCATGAAGATATAAGTCCCACACAGGTAACACCACGAAGATAGAAGTACCACACACGTAACACCACAAAGATTGAAGTACCACATAGGTAAAAGACTCAGCTCACAGTCAGGTATAACTGAAGTAAAAAAGTACAGATTATTAGTAGTAAACTAGTTCATATTATTCTGTTAAGAAGCATCGCTGCTCACCAACACAAGATCGATAGGTAACTAACCACCGCTGACCCACACAGGATCGATAGGTAACTAACCCCCACTGACCCACATAGGATCTGACCCACACATGATCGGTATGAACTGACCCACATATGATCGCTGAGCACTGACCACACAAGATTTGTCCTAGACAAGATCGATAGATGCAAACCCTCATAGGATCGATGTTCTTTCATCACGTTGTAGCCTGCCACTGGTTTTCTCTAACCCGGTGCACCCGAGTTCCGTAGAGTCTAACCCTCGAGATATCGGTCGTACCTCGACTGCCACTAAGCTCAACAAAGGAGTAACCCAAAGGACTGCCATGCCGTAAGGGTTCTAACATGACATACGACATGTCAATCGGACACCCGATCTCAGATTTATATACGTTTTAGCTCCGAGAGTCTGGTTGGATTTGGGTTCAATTCAACCCGGTCCTACACCAACTTTCTCCAAAACTCAAGTTGAGTATACCAAAAGGACCATCTCGAACCAAGGATCCCAACACTATAGATGGTTCAACAAATAGATATCTGGTTCTCAAGATATTTCCAAAAAGGCATATCTGGGTCCCGATGGGCCTGGGTCCAGTTCGTCCCTGCTTGACCCGGCCTGGGCTGACCCAACCCGATTCGGGTCGACCCGACCCGATTTCTTTCTGGCTCGTATGGGTGATGTCGGGGTGGGCCAGGCCTATTGGGCTACGGTTAGGTTTGTCCCAAAAATGGGGTGGCACGACCCGCTAGGCACCGCCCGCTCGACTGGGTGCGGTCCGTCGTGGCGGGGGCCGCCCTAGCCACTACTCAGGGGGAAGGCGCACTCTAGTATTCTGAATGGTCTATTAGACCGTTCAACTTGTCCAGCCCAGGGGTGCCATGTGGAACCGCCTATTGGCACGAGGGACCCACCAGAGTGGGTCCTGCTCGGCATGACACAGCCAGCCGGTAGTTCCGGCCAGCTCCCCCCTTCCAGCAGCGCGACGACACTGCTATCCTACCATGGGCGATGGGTTACCGACAGCCTTGGTGCACCTCCATGGTTTCCTCTTCTATCGGTAGCATGGACGCACTCCATTCTGCCTCCTCAGGGCCGGATGGGCACCGACCGTCCTCCTCCACCACCGCGGCCGATGGGCCGCAGCCTCCTTCGGCGGCCCAATTGTGTCGCCCCCGCCATCACGGCTGACAGGTGCTGGCCTCCGCCTTGTGCCCTGCTGGCATCCATCACCGGCGGGCTTTTGCTCATCCCGGAGTTCTCCCATGAAGAACACATCAGACGACAAAGAGTTGTAGAGGGATTGGGTCATGTTTTTTTTGGCCCGCACAATCCGCATTAGATCGATAAAATGTGGATTGAGAAGATTCATTCAATGTAAATTAACGAAGAACAACCTTATAGAAACCATACCTCGTTTGATCGTTGGGGGTGGCATGGGGAATAAGATGAAGTCGTCGACATTCATCGATCCTGTAACACTCTCTCGATCTGATCTCGAGCGTCGTCCTCATCGAAGTTTCATTCTTCATTAGAGTCGGATCTTCGTTGGAGGATGTTTCTCTAATGGCTCTTCCAAGTTCTCTTCTTTGCCAATGATTTCCCTTACTATAGGTGAGGAGACAACTTAATTAAGTTAAGTTTATTAATCAATTAATGTTGGCTCATTAATTTGGAGAATTTCAAGAGTTACCTCACATTAAAATATATGTTTAGGGTCGGGTGGTCCCCAACACCAAGATTCAAATGGGAGGTTTCAGTTAAATAAAAATAAAAGTAAATTTTTTAATTTTTTTAACCCTCCCACAAAAAGCTGGAAAACTGACTTCCACCCCTGAACTACTGAGGTTGAGATGAAGGTCTCCTTAAGTGAATATCGATGCTGCAAGTACAACAGTGTCCTCATATTTCAATTCCGAGCACCGGTTCTAATGTTACAAAACGCTGCTCATGCGTTCACTGAACGTACCCAAAAAAAGTTCAGAAATTCATTTTGGACACACCGGGCCTCGGAATCACACGCCGTCAATTTTCGTGGACTCGTAATATTTACATATATTTAAAAAAAATTACCTGGAAAAATATGAGCCTTTACATTCTACCCAACCCATGGCATTGCATCCCCGAAAGCCACAATATAAACTAAGGAAATAAGTGGAGGTACTGAGCACAGATCTGAGCCTCCCGCTCCATTGTGCTCTTTGAGAGGTTCATGTGCTGACAATGTATGTGCACCAGAGGTATTGACCACCCATGAAGGACCCAATCCTATCAATCCTCAATATCTACTGGAACCCCGGAAAATGTCGCCCCATCGCCGATGTCCAACTCACCCTAGTCAATGATGGCGAAGAATCATGTACGTATCTCCTCAGCTGGGATACATGGAAAACATCATGCACCCGGTGCAATTGCGGGGGATGTTCTAGGCAGTACTCCACCTCACCAACTCAGGTGAGGAACTCGAAGGGTATGATGAACCTCGGAGTAAACTTTACACCCTTAACAAATCTCCACAAACCTCGTCGAGGTGAGACCCGTAAGAAGACATGGTCACCATTCTCGAACTCTAGGTCTTCATCACCTGTCAGCATAAGAATTATTCTTTCTTTGTGATGTCTTCATCCACTCTTGGATGATCTACACCTTCTTTGTGGTAGCCTATACCATCTCGGGTCCCATGAGTACTGACTCCAATGGGTTACTCTAGCACAGAGGTGATTTTCAAGGTCGACCGTACAATGCCTAGAATGGTTCCATACTGATAGTGGAGTGATAATTGTTATTGTATGAAAACTCCACTAAGGTAAATTGATCCTCCCAACTATGGCCAAAATCAAGGATGAAAGCACACAACATGTCTTTAAGGGTCTGAATGGTCTGCTCTGTCTGACCATCCATCTGAGGATGGAAGGAGATGCTCAATCAAAGCTGAGTCTCGAACTCCTCCTGCAATTCCTTTCGTATCCAGGAAGTAAAACTTGCATAAGGATCAGAGACAATCTTAAATGGCACCCCATGAAGCCGCACAATCTCCTAAAAATAGATTCATTCCAATATATTTACTGGTACCTTCTCCCTGATAGGTAGGAAGTGGGCCAACTTTGTGAGTCGGTAAAATATCACCTAGATAGAATCATGAACCCTAGACGTGTGTAGAAGTCCTTTCATGAAGTTCATGGAAATTACATCCCACTTCCACTCTGGCACCTCTAGTGGTTGAACTAAGCCTGCTGGAACCTGATGCTCTGCCTTCACTTACTAACAACTGAGGCACCATGAGGCAAAATATGCCACTACTTTCTTCATTCTTGGACACCAGTGCTGACGCCGAAGGTCTTGGTACATCTTCGCCACTCCTAGATTTACCACTAGAGGGGATGTATAAAACCCCCTAAACACTTCCTCCCTAAGTGCCACCGGTATCATAGTACATCCTTTTAAGAGGATAACACGATCCCCACCTTTAGAAAATCCATCATGTGTCTGTCTTTGGAATATATGAGCACGTCGAGCCCCACAGTCAATGTCCCCAAGTTATGCCTCCCTGGCTTGATGAAGGAGTGGGGGAGTGACTGTTAGAGACTAAAGATAAGATGCTCCATCCCAATCCACATAGGATATCTGCAAAGTGGATAGCTGCTCTGTCACCTCACTCAGCAACTATATACCAGATCTCCAGCTGAGTGCATATTCTACCATGTTCCCCTTCCCAAGAGTATAGACTATCTCAAAGTCATAGTTCTGGAGGAACTCTAGCCATCGTCGATGTCTCAAGTTCAGGTCTTTCTAAGATAATATATACCTGAGACTCTTGTGATTAGAGTATACTATAAAACATTCACCCATCATGTAGTTGAACCACATATTTAGTGTAAAGACCAATGCTTCTAACTCAAGTTCATGGGTAGAATAGTTCTACTCTTCAGTCTCTGTCTCAGCACCAAAAATCTCTACTGACACTTCTCTACCCATAGGAAATAATCCCCCTTTTCTTCAAAACTGACATGGGTGATGATACCCTGGATAAGTCTAGTCCAAAACTCTGGTAGTACCCATCAAAAGCAGAAGTCCCTCCCCCTTCAGGGAGGTAAACCTGGAAACATCTTTTGAAAGGATGTCTCCCGCAATTTTCTACTTTTGTTGGGAACTGAAAACTCAAAACTCCTTCTTCCACGAGGTTTGGGCTGGCCGACTCAAGAGTGATCGGTCACACCCTTCATTGCATGAGTTTTAAATGTGCTTCCTGGGTTTCCTTCTTCACAGGCTAAGGAAAATCCCCTTCCAACATTGTAGGTAATCCAAAATATTTTTTCATAATACTATAAATATGAGTATGAACTGCAGATGTCTAGTCCATACCCAAACTAACGTCTCAAGGCCTCGACACTGCCACCAAGAGGTTCCAACCGAAACTCTCACCTCAAGGTCCAGATCACATAGTCAGCATAAGTGTGATTATAAAGTCTCCTCCCAAAGGTATCTATAGACGTGAGGGTCAATTCAATGGCTTAACTAGAAACTCTAGGTTTTGGACAAGATTTGTGGAAGGAAGGAATAATTGGTACCTATGTCTATTAATACTGTAGCAAGTAGTAGACACAACCCTTTCATAAAATCATTCCTAGAGCCCTTGGGTCACACTCCTTGACCATATACAACTACTCCCTTCCTCTGTCCTCCATCTCCTTGAAACTAGTAGGGACCACAATGGGGGGTTGGTTGTAACATATCAAAATGTACACCACCTAATGCTCCTCTCCTAGCTCTGCTTCCACATATGCATCCCTATAGATTCATCTGTCCCTAACACTTCTTCTTCCTAAACATTTTTACATGCCCAAGTCTCTAAGACTAGCACCAATTTCTTGATTTCCCTCTACTAACATTCAATGGCTATATCGGCTCATCCAAAGAACATTAAACTACACAGGATCTCTCTAGCACCCTAACATAGGTAAAAATTCCTAGATAAATAGTGCTGGCTTGGACATCCTTAAACACAACATGATCGGAAGTCCGATCCCCGAAGCACTAAGTGTATCGTATATATCGAGTATTGAGAATGGTCGGTACACCTCGATGAATACTCCGCTACTGACATGTCATCCTGCCGAAGCTGTAGAAGCTCTAGAGAACTCTCATCCACCTCCTCAAGCTAGTCCTTAGCTGCCTATGAGTCAAGATCACCTCGGAACCTAAGGGGTATCTGATGCTGAAACTAGTGAAAGGAACTAAGCCTAAATGTGTCCTCTACTAGTACCTCTGGTTGTAACTACTGCCCAACGGGTGGTGGTGCTACTGAAACACAACCCGAAGGTGCCATCATAGTAATAGGACCCTGCACCGGAGCCTCAACGCCCGATGGGCCGTCATTGTGTACTCTCTCAGGAAACCTAGGGGTCTGTCTTTATGGCAGCATCCTGATAAGGAATAGGTATTCCATGGTCATTACATTTTTCCTCGTGAGTTGACTCTAAAGAAATCAAAAGAAAAACATTTCAAAAACACACGCAATCAGTGTTTTCATGCACTGAGTTGGAAATCATAATTCAAGGTCCTAGTGTATGGATACATCGGACCTCACACCAACATTGGACTCCCCAAAATGAAAACCACACTCATAACACTTAACACTATTTCTTCACAGAAAAGATCAGAGTCATAGTTATTCGGTAGAAATGAACTCCATTGATACCACTTGGTCACGACCCGTCCCTCGGGGCCCATGCCATGACTACCCCAAGCCCGCCTTCCATAGGCCAAGGGATGGTGACTAGCACAAGAAAGGCATATCCCGTAAATGGGAAGGCATTACCTTTTTTACTAGTACAGACACACAGTCCAAGAACACAACAAGAAGGAACCACACAGACTAGAATGCAATAAGATGCAACCACAAAGTTAATTGTTGTAGTAAAAGAGTGCTTAAAGTAAAAAAGGGACGGAATACAAGACCAATAATAAAAGTACGAGTAGGAATGAAAGTACAATACTACTAAAATAAAATAGAAAACAACTATTGGGTCATCCTCCAAGGTTCCTACCTGTAGGGTAGGTACATATCGCCTCTTCGGCACTTCACATCCGTCAATCTCCTCCGCATCACGTCACACAGAATGGTTCACCTCCAACCACCATCCAATCCTAGCTCTCTCAGCCTCGATCAATGTTGTACCTCGTCTGCACCAGACATGATAAGGTGCAAGAGAAACCCATGCAGGGGTGAGTATAAAGATACTCAGTAGAGACCCCAAGACCCTCGTAGGTCTCCTAGATTTACACAAAGGTAAAACCACAAAGAAACACCTCAACCATACTTAGGTATATGACCATACATATACCTATGTTATAAAGATATACTCATCTCATACATGAGGAAGGACACCACATAGGTAACACCACGAAGGTAAAAGTACCACACAGGTAACACAGTGAAGATAACACCACAAAGGTAACTCCACGAAGGTAGAAGTACCACACGGGTAACACCACCAAGATAGAAGTACCACACATGTAACACCACGAAGATAGAAGTACCAAAAAGTGAATACTTCAAATATATAAGTACCACAAAGGTAACACCATGAGGATAAAGTTAACATATAGGTAACAACACGAAGATAGAATTACAACATAGGTAACACCACGAAGATAAAAGTACCACACAGGTAACACAACAAAGATGATAACACAAAGGTATAAGTACCACGTAGGTAACACCGCGAAGCTAGAAGTACCACATAGGTAACACCACGAAGATAGAAGTACCACACAGGTAACAACACGAAGATAGAAGTAGCGCATAGGTAACACCGCGAAGATAAAAGTACCACACAGGTAACACCAAAAAATATTGATGTACCACACATGTAAAAGACTCAGTTCACAATCATGTTTAACAAGTACAGAAGTACATATTATTAGTCAAAAACTAGATTATCTTATTTTGTTAAGAAGCATTGTTGCTGACCCACACTGGATCGATAGGTAACTAACCCCCACTGACCCACACGAGATCCATAGGTAACTAACCCCTGCTGACCTCCACAAGATCTGACCCACACAGGATCACTGAGTGCTAATTCACATAGGACCTGACCCACACATGATTGATAGATGCTAACCCACATAGAATTGATGTTCTTTCTTCACGTTGCAGCCTGCCATATGTTTCCTCACACCAGGTGCGCTTGAGTTCTGTAGAATCCACCCCTCGAGATACTGGTATTACACTAACTTCCACTAAGATCCACAAAAGAGTATCCTAAAGTCCCTCCATGTCATAAGGGTTCTAACGCGACAGACGACATGTTAATCGGTCGCTCGGTCTGTGAATTATAAGCGTTTTAGCATCGAGGGCCTGATTGGATTCAGGTTCGATTCAACCCTGCCATACTCCAACATTCTCCAAAACTCAAGTGGAGTATATCAAAAGGCCCGTCTCGATCCAAGGATCCCAATAATGTAGACGGGTCAACAAACAGATGTATGGTTCTCATGATATAACCAAAAAGGTGTATTTGGGTCCAGATGGGCACAAGTCCGGTCCGACACAACCTAGGCTAACCCGACCTGGTCTAGGTCCGACCCAAAAATGGGGGCGGCCCAGCCCTATGGTCTTGGCCCACTCGGCTGGGTGTGGTATGCTGTGGTGGGCCCCACCCTACATGATACCCGGGGGGAAGTAGCCCCCCGATATTCCGAACTGTTCATTGGACCATTCGGCTTGCCCAACCCGGCGGCACCATGTGGCGCCCCCTGCAAGAACATGAGGCCCACTAGAGCGGGTCCTGCTCAGCATTACGTGACCAACCGGTGGTTCCGGACAGCTTCCCCTTCCAACGGCACGATGGCGCTGCTATCCTCTCATGGTAGGATGGTTTCCAATCACCCTAGTGCGCCATCGCAGCTTGATAGTCGTGGCTTCCTCCTCTATCGACGGTGTAGACATGTTCCACCCTGCCTCCATGCGGCTAGTAGGGTACCAGATGACCTCCTCCACCACCACGACTGAAAGGCCGCGACCTCCTTCAACGGTGCTATTGCGCCTCCGCCGCCATCATGACCGGCCGCCGCCTTGTGCCCTAACAGTGTCAGTCGCCAGCAGGATTCCACTCATCCCAGAGTTTGCCCGCGAAGAACATGTCAAATGACAAAGATTTGTTGAGGGATTAGGCCTTGTTTGTTTGGCTCGCACCCCCGCATTAGATTGATAGCATGCAGCTCGAGAATAATGATTCAAAGTAAATTAACAAATAAAAATCCTAAACAAACCCTTACTCGTTTGATCATTAAATGTGTCATGGGGAAGAAGATGAAGACATCGACATTTTTCACTCCCGCAACATGCTCCTGATCCGATCTTGAGTTTCTTCCTCGTCAATGGTTAATTCTTTTTCAGAGGTGGTTCTTCATTGGAGGATGTTTCTCCAATTGCTCTCCTAAGTTCTCTCATTTTCCAACTATTTCCCCCATGAGAGGTGAGGAGCCAACTTAATTAAGTTAATTTTATTAATCAATTAATTTTATCTCATTAATTTAGAGAATTCCAAGAGTTACATCACATTAAAAGAGAGGTTTATGGTTGGGTGGTCCCCACCCCCAAGATTCAAATGGGAGGTTTCATTTAAATAAAAATAAATGTAATTTGTTTTATTATTATTATTTTTTTAACTCTCCCATGATAAAACAGAAAACCAACTTCCACCCCTAACCTACTATGGTCGAGGTAAAGATCTCCTTAAGAGAATATCGGCACTACGAGTTCAACGATGTCCTTATATTTCAATTCGGAACTGTGGTTCAAAAGTTACAAAATTCCACTCATGCGTTCACTGAACGTACCCGAAAAAAAGTTTAGAAATTCATTCTAAGCACACCGTGCCTCGAAATCACACACCGTCATTTTTTGAGAACACATAATATTACCATATATTTAAAAACAATTACATGGAAAAATCCGAGTCTTTACATTTTAGTTGATTATTTTTCTAGATTTACTAGGGTATATTTTCTAAAACTCAAAACTGAATTATTCACTATTTTAGAATGTTTTTGTAAAATTGATCAAAATAAATATGGTTTTAATTTAATTTTATTAAGAATTTATCATGGTGGAGGATTTAAGAATCAAGAAATTATTCTTCTTGCTAAAATCAAGGCACTAAACACATTGTTTCTACACTAATAACATCTAAAAAATAGAATTTTTGAATGAAGAAATAGAACTATTCATGAAATGGAAAAGACTATTCTAAATTAATAGAGTTGACCTACCTATTTTTGGAAATAAGTAGTATTCACAACCTGTTATATACTGAATTGAGTTCTAATAAAGCCTATTTGTAAAAGGTTACCCAATTAACATTGGAATAATAGAAAACCTAAACTAAAGTATGTTAATATTTTTGGGTTCAAGGATTATCTCATGAATACTAAAGAAAACCTTGGTAAGTTTGATCCAAAGTTTATAAAGGAATATTTTAAATATATTATGCTATTAATAAATCCTATAAATGATTTAATAACAGTAAAATAATTGATTAATAATTAGTTCATGTGATTTTTTTTGAAAAAGAACCTTTCATTAACGTGAAATATCAAATTGATGAAGTTACTAATTAATTTGACAACATGGGACTTGAAACCCCAAATAATGATTTTGAGAATGATATAAATGAAATTCTTTTCAGTTCAGAGTAGCATAAAACTGAAAGAACCTGAATGTGTCTTTCCAGGATGTTCTGGATCTCTAAAGAAGAATACATTGGAAATTGTTATAGGAGACCAAAATACAGGAATTATATTTTGAATAAATTAGGAAACCAAGCTAAAATTTATGAATTTCTATCTTAGTAAGAACCTGAGACAATTTTATAAGCCTTAAATGATAAAAGTTGTATGTTTTCATGGAAAGAAGAACTAAAACAATTGAGAAGAAGTGAAGGTTAGGATTTGGTGGATAGACCATAAAATTATCTAGTTATAAGAACCAAATGGATATTTAGAAATATTCAGGATGATCAAGGGATTATAAAAATAAAAAAAATCTAGATTAGTAGCAAAATGATATAATGAGGTAGAAGGTATATATTATGGTGAGACCTTTTCCCATGTATATAAATATTAGAATCCATTAGAATCCTCTTAGATTATGAATCTCATATGAATTTTCAATTATATAAAATGGATGTTAAATATCCCTTTTTTAAATAGATATTAAATAGAGGAGGTTTTTGTTGAACAACCTCCTAGTTTTGAAAACCCTCAAAAATCAAATTCTATTTTTGAACTTATTAAATATCTATATGTCCTTCATAATGAACCATGAGCTTGTTATGAGAGATTAAGTTATTTTATTTTTAAGAATGGATTTATGGTTTGATTGAAAGAGTGAGAAATTTTTAAGAAACTTTTTTGTTCAAATATTTTACAAGTATAAATTTATTTGGATTATGTTATTTTTTGTTCAATAAAAAACATTATAATGATATTTAAAAACTACTGCTAAAGGAATTTAAATTAACATTAATGGGAGAACTGAATTTCATTTTAGTATTTCAAATTTATGAAAAATATAGTGTAAATGTTTTAAATCAAATTAAATATATTATTGATTTATATAATACGTTTTGTTATAAAAATATAAATACATACAAAACAATTATGTGTAATAATGTAAAACTTTTTTGGAAGAAGCTGAAAACCCAATTGATATCAAGTTTTATAGAGGTATGACTGGTTTTATATATATGATATCTAGAATACCATGCATTATGTTTTCTATCTTTTTATGTGTTATATTTCAGTAAAATCCAAAAGAATTCCGTCTTATTGCTGTTAAAATTATTTTTAGATATTAAAAAAGGAACTGGATTTCAATCCCTTCATTACCCCAAAACATATAATTTTAATTTAATTTTATATTCAGATGTTGGTTCTAGAGGTTGTAGATTAGATAGATAAATAACCATAGAGGCCTTCCACTTTTTAAGAAAATCTTTAGTATCATGGTCAAGTTGAAAACAACACTCAATTTCCCTGTCAAAAGAAGAAGTAGAATATGTGTCTGCTATCAGTCATCGTGAAAAAGTATTGAGGATGAAAAACGATATTCTAGAAATTGTACTAAATTTTAATGATATACAAATTTTATGTGACAATAAAAGTTCTATAAATATATAAAAAATCATATAAATTATTCTAGGACTAATCATGATGATATAAGGCATCATTTTCCAAGTGGCCATGATATTATAAAGAATATATATTTATAATTTGTTAATAAAAAATATAAATTAGATGATATTTTCAGTAAAAACACCCCACTACAAGTTTTAATTTTATTTAGGGGGAGTTAAGGTTATTTAATTTTAAATAAATTTATATTTAATTTAATGTATTTAATTTTAATTCGTTTCAATTTATTTTGTTTATTTATTATTTCTATTAATTTTTAATTTAATTTATTTTAATTCTCACTATTTATTTGTTTAAATATATATATTTACCTTTATGTTTATAAACTCCATGTTTTAGAAATTAAAATCTTATTGATTACCCTACATTACTAGAATGAGAAACATGACTGTATCACAATCCATTAGAAAACCCTTCAACATACCTTACCCTTTTTTAAACTATTTTAACTACCAAAACCCACATATTTCACCCAAACCCTATAATTTGAAAACCTTCAACCTTTCGATTCTCAAAAAAGATGAAGACCAAGTGAACCGATGAAGGTGAACCGATTGATCCAAACCTTCAATTTATTCCCTCGAGGAATATTCTGCAAGGAAAAGTCATAGATTTCGACTGTATATATTAGACAAGCTTTCTACTCAAGCATTTCCTTTATATTCATGTTTTGTAAATCATATTTGATGAGGAGAACTGATTTTTTTTTGATCTAGAATTGAATAATTATTATAGTTACATTCATTTTAGTTTCGGTGGAATAAAAGATTTGATATCCTCTCAAAAAGGAGATAATCAGTTTTCAATCTCATCAATAGATATTGATCAGATTTCAAAATGCCCTCATGATGGTTTATTTAACATTGATCTTAAGTATATTGAAAATCAAGATAATAAATCTAAAGATATTATGTATTTTCTATTTGATTAAATGAACATCATAAAAATGTTCGTAAAGGATATTGACGAAGATGAAAATGTGTTTGTAATGTTTATTAAAACGTCTATTACTTTATGAGTGGATGAGATAGATATTATTTTATACCTATAAATTTATATTATATTTTTTTATCAGTAACTTCAAATATTAATTTCAAAGATATATGCTGAGATACTTAAGTTAATTTGCGATTTGGAAGTAAGAATATTATTTTATCCTTATGGAATGATCTTGTCTCTTATTTTGTTTAGGAAAAATTTTATTTGACTTTTTGAAACTTGAATTAAATTTCAATAAAGAAATGTGTTAAATTCTAGTACTCTTAGAAAATTTTGTTTTCACTGTAGAATAATAAAAGGAATGTTGATGCCTATTGGTGATGATCACCAACAAAAGTCGATCTCTTTTTCTCAGGGGGTGAAAGGTGCTTTAAGAAATGAAGGAGTTGGAGAATTAATAATTAAAGTTGTTTCCTATTCTACTAATAGAAAACATAGATTTGATGATACAGATGTTGTAGAGGAAGAATAATGAGGATTTCATGAGAAAAATGTTTTAAAATGAGGGAATATAGAAGACTCTCTACCTGAAGAACTGGTGTTAGGGTGTCTTTATGAAACTCATTTAGTAAATTTGGAAGAACCAGATCATGATGAGGATCAAAAATATGAAAGTCAAGATCAAGAGCTTCATGATTCTCCTCAACCAAATAACTAGGAATAAATTTTTCAAGAAGAACATAATGTTTAGAAATCTATCACTAAGACATTTAATATCATTTAAAATAGGTATATCACTACCATAAGTCATTCAATAGGGAAACCTTCCACTGTTTGTGGAGAAAGGAAATATTTTCTTGTTGGTATATCCTATTCAAGTGAGAAGTCTATTGAGAAGTGTAATGATAATCCCTTGAATATTGTAAAAGTTAATCAGCCCAATATTCTAGATGAATAAACATCCGACTCTTTATCAAATCAGATTGAAGACTTGGTAATAATGATTAAAAATTATCAGAAATAGATTTCCAGACTTCAACATGAGATATAAACATCAAGAAAATCATCTGATTATTTAAAAAATCCATCTTCTCTGATAATAGAATTAGACTCTGTTATGACCCATTTGCAAGAAATTATAGAATATTCTATGTCAAAAAGATATTTTGATGTGTTTAAAAGATATGTGTTGGAAAATTTTAGGATGAAAAAATATCATTCAGTTTCTAAGATAGATTTTTCTAATTCAAAATGGTACTAGGGAATCCAATTTGAATCATTCGGGGGGAGTTTTAGTCAGTCTAGAACATCTACCTCTACACATACAAGTTCACCAGATCTGATCAGAAGGATTCAAACCATCACATTAATTGTGGATGATATGAGTGACAGAATCATGAATATTTAGTGAAATGGTTCATCCTTATCAGTTTGGTTACACAATCAGATATATCTTTTTGAGCAGCACACTTTAAGTGAACCCAGTATCATGCTACTACACAATCAGTCCAGTGAAAAGTTATCTATGTTTCTATAGATATTGTATAATTTACATGGCTTTTTACATGTAAATTTGATTTTAAATCTAAAAGTAAGTTAAAATTTGAGAATTTTGATAAGAAAATTAGGAAAAAGTATTTTAGAAAAGAATTAAGTTTGTATGGAAAATTTAAAAATAGATTTTCATGTGCTCAGTCTCCCCCTAAACATGAACCAGAAACAACTCATGACCAAACCCTTTCCCCTTCTAACATACCAACCGTTTAATCTTTTTTCTATCCCAAAACATCAAATGTGTTTCTGTAGTTTTTATAATAAATTTCATTTTGTTCGTTTTATATTTTATTCTTTTTCATTATTATTATTATTATTTATCTCTATTTACATAATCAATGTCTTAATTAACCAAATAGTACATTATAAACATTCATTTAGTTTTCTATAAAAAATTGAAAGTATTATAATCTTTTATTATTATATTTTATTTTTTATATCACAAAAAGGATTTGAAAATTATGTAAACCCAACATTTAATTTAAATATAGTTTTATTTGAAATAGTTTTGCGAAATTGAATTATCTTTTTTCATAAAGTTAAATGTGTTTACAAAATCTGATATTTTCTGTTAATTATTTTATTGGTTTTTTTATCATAAAAAATGGGTAGATTGTTGGGCATGTATTTTCTCAAAAATACTATATAAATCTTATTGATTTTTATTTTCACAAACACAATTTATTTGTTTTACTAATGATGTTACATTAAGTGTATTTTAGGAAATTATTTTTTTTATTCTAGAATTATATTCAATATTTTAATTTGAAAGTAATATTCATTAAAGTGTTAGGAATTCATTTTAGTGTATTATGAAAACATGTATCTTACCCTACATTTAGAATGTAACGTAACAAAAAAAACTAACACATGGAACAACGTGTATGGATTCCGTACCTTACGTTTTTACTAAACCTTATGTTGAATTAATAGATGTATGGATCATCAAACCTACACTTGATGTAAAATATTGATAATGAAACATATTATTCGATGAATCCTTAAATTTGTATAGAGAGGAAAATATTATTAAATAACCCTATGTAAATAAGGAACCCTATGTTTGAGGACATATACATATGGTCCATCAACCTTAATTTTATGATAAACCTTATGTTGTGAACCTTACATTCAATAAATAAACATTACAAGGATAAACCCTATGTTTGGTATTTTTTCGTTTTGCGAAGAAACCCTTTGTTTGATTCAACGAATCACATTTAACTGATAAAATATCTCTTATTCTCAAGGGGTGTTATGACAATCCTGGACATTTTTAATTTTAATTTATGTGATCTATCAGGCTATTTTATTGGATCTGTTCCACTAAAAGAGATATATTCTTATGAATGGGGTATTTTAAAATCATATATACGTGTGATACAAGTGAAAAAAGAGTCATTACTATGTGGATGTATTTTCATAAAAATATTTTACAGGTCAAATATAAGAAATGAATGACTCTATTATTTATAGAAGAGGATACACTTTCGATATATAAATTCTAGAAAATTAGTTCCCCCCCAGGGTATCTAGGCCCCCAGTGGACCTAACATTTAGTATTAAAGGGTTGGATTATTTTATCATATTTTTTTTCTCTAAAAATGTTTGGTCGATTTTTGAAGTTAAAGGCTTATTATTCTCTTATCATGGTTTTCCAAAGAAAAGGGAATAACATCAAAGAATAAGCATAAGTTAGGTGTTATTCCTTAGTGTGGAAGTCTTTGTGGAAAAAAGTGTGATTCAATTTAAGGAATCCAATAGGGAAAAATAAGACTCACTCAATAATTCCATTTATGAGTGATTCATTTTACTAAATAAAGGTTTGGATGAATCACATAGGGAAGAATTTGACTCACTCAATGATGTTATAGGAATGTGTGAAGAACATGAAATTCCAAATGATGTTGAAACTAATGATGATGAAAAAATTCCAAAAAGGACAAAAGAGGATTTTGTCCATTAAAACATGGAATTTGATTAGAAATTTGATGAATAAATTAAATCTAAATAAATACAAATACAAGAATTTGAAATTGTGGACAAAAATATAAGAGGAATAAATAAAATGCTTCATTATGTGGCTACTGATCTAAAAGAGGTGAATGATTCTATAGCTGAAGAACTAAATAATATTTCTTGAAGGATAGAAAAAAAGCTGATGAAAATGAATTGAATCAAAATCTAGTGAAAATTTAGAATAAAAAATCTAGAAAAACTAGTTCAAAAGAACCAAAGGCTACAATAAGTTAATGCATGATGTTCTGATTCTATTACTCAAGAAAATTTTAACTAAATGAAAATTAACTTTTTTTATTATCAAAATACTTTTGAGGTAAAAGTGGGAAACCACAAAATCCAAATATTACAACTAATTAATACCACTAAAGATGATAACTCAGATCAAGACTACACAATCTGCTCCTCCCTAGCTACTTTATCATGGTGAAAAGATTTCACAATCGCATGGGCACTCGGCTAGCTGACCCATGAAAGGAAGCACAATCATGGTACCGATGGCAAAGCCATACCCTCTCAAACTTTGAAACTCGAATGGTATTATCAGAAGAAAGCTTCCTGCTCTAATCCTCATCTAAAGTAGATCCATGTAGTGTACTGGTTAAAACATATCAAAAATTCCACAATCAATCAAGAGAATTAATGCAACCTCAATTTGAAGACTCCCAAAGTTCATTTATAGATTCTCTAATTTTCAGATTCCCAATGTTCATTCATATCTTCTTTAATTGAAATCCTAGAGACATAAAATCCTCCATCACTTTGAGGTTCTATTCCATATCATGTATTATTTACCATAGAGAAACTTGTCGGGTAAGAGTCAATAGATTCATCCAAGCCAAGAGATTCAAGATCCACATTACAATATTCTAATAATTAAGACCCATGAGATCAATAAATTTATATTCATAACAACTGCTTCAAAAAGAATGTAATCACAAACAGAGTCGGTTCAAGATAAGCATATTCAAATACGAAGAATTAGGCAGCACACCACAATACTCACAACAATTTGCCTCCCAAACCTTAACTTGATTCAAGATATTAAGGATTGAAATCAATCACCTTAGAATCAATGATGAAGGAAGTGGTAATATCTAATGCCAAAGGAAATCCCAAATTGAAGGATGCTATTCAATGACTATTTGATTATCCTGATGTATGTGATGGTGAAATGAAAATAAAATATGCTACTTTAGAGGAGAATAATGAAAGTATTTAATCATCCCAAAGTCCGTTTATTTTGGGAAAACTGGTATTAGATATGATGAACCCTTTCCCATTCATGAGAGGAATAGAGATTTGAAAAGTTCCAGAGATATGAAAATTCATATAGTTGTTGTATATAGACTAGAGAAGGATTTTATATGAAGCATTGACATCATGTTATATTTATATGGGATGCATGGTAGTACTTCATGTTTTTTTCTGAATCCTTGAACTATATTTCAAATTATGAAGGGAGAAATATTAAAATATATGATAATAAGTAGAAGCCTATTGAAAAGTCTAAATAGAATGCCTCTCTGAAGAAAGCATCCATCAGATGCTATGATTATGGAATTTAGGGAGACACCACTAGTATGTGTGATGAAGTACAAGGAATCATTATTAGAGGAATAAGAACTATGAATGCATCAATATCTCAATTAATAAATGATGACATGAGGTATGATTTTAACGAGAAATGTTTCATATATCATTATAATGAGAATTTGGCGAGATATTGTAGGTTTTTGAAAGTAGGGAAAGAATAGGAAGTTGAAAGATATTCCCCAACTCAAGAAGTGTATAAAAAAAGACTTATATTGGAAGATAGAATGATAAGTTGGAAAATAGGTTCATAGCATCAGGGGAATCACAGTGATCTCAATGAAATGCTTACAAATCACATACATTACTACACTCAAAAAAAATAATTTGGAAATAATTTGAATGACTCTAGAAGAAAAATGGAAGATCTACTCCAATTTTGAGTAAGAATAATTTATTTTTAGTCAAGAACTCACCAGCAGTAAGAAATAGTTTGGATAATCGAATATATGATAAAATAAAAATGAATAAATATAGTCTCCATAATCTCACATGGTTCAAAAATTGAGAATTAAATGATGTGTAAAGATCCCTCCTATGTAGGAAGAAACAAGTGAAGATGGTCCGTGGGTAGATTCCCACTCAGAGAAAGAGTCATGAAAAATGGAATATCAGTGGTGCATCAAAGAAGGAAATTTAAACAAATAGGTTTAAACCCAAAATTGTGAAAAACGAATTTCCAATAAAATCAAAATATAAAAAGAATACTGATAATGTGGGAAATGAATGTCTAGTCATATGTTCAGAATAGTTGAAGTTGGATGGGCAGTTGGAAGAAGCACTAAAAGAGTAAAGTGCTTTGAAACTGGTATCAATGGGTTGATCCATCCAGGCTAACCACAATCCTCTTCTTGAGTATTCCATAGAGTCCCCTATCCCAATGTGTATAAATGATATGAACTAATGTTCAAGTGTTTCATGTTTAAGGGGATATATGATCCAAGGGTAAGTGGCATCAAAATATGAAAAATGGTGATGTGATTTTCTCTATAATTTCAACTGATTCAAATCAGTCACAAGAGCTCACGATTTTTTCTATAAGAATTCCTTAAAAAAATTAATGGTTTTTTTATTCCTAAAATATATGGAATTAATTGAGTGTAATGGATAGTTATTATGTTATTAAAATTATCTATTGTTTTTTACCCCAAGTTCTGAAATAGTAGGCTTAGATGTTTCTTTGATAGATCATTGTAATGTGCCACATTATAATAAATGAGGCAGGAGAAGAATAATAGTGGGTGGTCTAAATAGTAGGCCCAACAACATGAAGAGTTTGAAATCATAGGGGGTCATTATATATCCTAATCAGATGCAAGATATCAATGGGATATAAAGGATGAATGTTTATGTTTTCTGACATCATGAAGATTGATTTTTGGAGAAGCATTAAAGAAAATGTATTTCATGATTATTTAATTTTTATAATGATATGGTATTAGCAGACTATTTTCAGGATACCATGAATCTAGGAGAGAATATTGTAAATGGTTTAACATTAGACTAGGAAATGTTTTTAGAGAATTGATGTCACTATAGTAGAGAAAGATCAGAATCTAGACCAAGATTGTGAAATATTTCTTGATGATAGTGATACTGAGATAAAAAACTCAAGGGGAGTTGAAGTGGAAAATGATGATTCATATGAAGATGATTATGATAAGCTAAATGAAGTAGCTGTAGATGGGAACTAGGTTCAGTCTATGAATGAAGAACATGATATGATTGAAAATAATCAGACATCATAGATTGTTTTGAGTCCACTAGATAAGAATGTAATCGTGACTAAATGGGTATTTCCAAACAGGATGAATGAATATAGAATATTGATTCAAAAAATGGCATGACTAGTGTGAAAAGTGTACTCCCATATAGAGGGTATTAATTTTGATGATAATTTTTCACTCACTTCATGGATGGAGACAATCAGATTATTCTTTGTGATAGTAGGGAAAGCAAGGTTTAACATTTTCCATATAGATATAAAATAATCATTTTTGAATGGGGTTATGGAAGAAGAAGTGTACATTGAGAAACCAGATGATTTTATTATCAATGAATATGAGAACAGAGTGTGTCATTTTAAAAAGGAACTCTACAGGATGAAGAACACACAATGTGCATTGTATTCAAGGCTCAGTGTAATGCCCGAGACTTTTATGAGAAATATTTTTTTTATCAAAGGAATCTTTCACTACACACAACACTATCTTGGCTTTCTTTACACGCAACCGCGGCCTTCCTCAATAGCTTGCGTCGTACGCAATACCGAGTTTCACTAAACAATGATATGCTATTAAAATATTATTAAAACTAGCCGTTATGAATAGTAATAACCACTTTTTGAAATTTTATAATTTTTATTTTTCAAAATGGACTTCATTTTTGGATTCGGAATATCAAAATTAGCCTAGGGTGAAATTTTGGTATTTTTCTGAAAACTTTCAATTTTTGATGAATAGTGAAACCATAAGTGGTAGTTAAAAAAACTGAATTTTTCATAAAACTTAATTTTACCGCTTCTTTGAGTGGAATTTCGAAAATCTGAGAGACACGGTTAATATCAAGGACTAAAATGTGGTTCAATGAGATGAAAATAATTTTTGGTGAATAGTAACTTTTTACTTTTTTTTACCACGGTTAAAAGTAAATAGGGTAATTAAGGGTAAAAGTGTTATTATTATTACCCTAACACATGTCGTAATTCTATTGGATAAGTGTAATTCGACCAAAAAACAACCTTAGGAATAATATATTACCATTTAGGCCCACTTGGATTAGATTAGGACATTTATTATTAATTTATTTAAAGAAGGGTTAAAATAGTTAAAATCAAAGTTTAATAAGTAAATCATTTTTAATATGGGGTTATACATAAAATAAATTCAACTATAAATATTCATTAGAAAGCTAAAAAACTTTTTCCTACATAATTTTATTTTATTTGTAATTTTTATACATTAAATAATTTAATTTATTTATGACACAACGATGATGCAGTAATTATCTTATTAATGAAATATTGACATAATTGATGTTATAAATACCCAAATAAATGTAATTTGAGACTTTTTATGAATTAAAATAATTTTATAGGTTAATATAAAATGTTAGTATTTATTTAATTAACTTGGTTTGAACTAATCATTCTGTTATAATTTTCACAAAAATCAATTACTAAATAGTGTCAAAATTGACATAAAATAGTTTTTAAAACAAATATTATATTATTAATTGTTATTTTATTCCTAAAAATCTAAGGTTCGGCCAAATTACTTAGATAAGGTTATATATATTAATAATAAACAACTTGTGGTTCGTTTGGCTTGATATAGTAAGTTTATTAAGCTTATAGTGTAAGAAAACAAGAAGACACGGTAAAAGTTAAATTATCTAACTTAAAGTTAAATCTAAATGATAAGGTTAAAATTGATACCTAAACTTGTCTAAATTCTATTGGATGAGAGGATTTCGATCCATACCCACCTTATCTTCGAAATTTATAAATTTGGAGCTATTAAAAACCGAATTTGACTTTATAATAAAATAATATTTTTAGTTATTCCAAAGGTGCCCCTCTCCTCCCTTATAAAAGGGAACCCCCTCCCTCTCTTCCTCACACAAATTTGAGCCTTCAAGATTGGCTAAAACCTACCAAATTCTTCTCTCCACTTCCCTAGAGACATCCTAGAGGTCCTGGTCTTCTTCAAAGACCAATTTTAGTGCCCTAAAAGGAGGTCTCAAAGAAGCGCTTCAAAGAAGAGGTAATGTCCATTACCGATTCTTTCATCTTTATTTCTTCTTCCACTTCTTCTTATTTAGTTGTTTAATTATGAAGTAATAACATCAGTATCACTAATATACTGATATGTTATTATAAGTATGAAACAACCCTATTTCACCATCTATCCATCCTATGGAAAACGAAATCACCGCGCGTGCGTACGTACGGAATACCGTCTCCACGCCATGGTGTAATCTATTTTCCACCACCACCTTACTTGGATGGGTATAATGGCGTAAATAATGACTATATATGATTATTTTAAAGTGATATTGATTCTAAAATAGTATATATACACTCTAATACAATTCCACAATCATGGGAACGATATCATCGCTCGTGCGTACGTACGGAATACCGTCTCCACGATGTGATGTGACTCGTTCTACATAATCTTCATTGAATAATGATTATATAAATGAATTGAATGAATTAATATGATATATATTACACTAATAACATTATGTAAATGAGGTATCTATAACCTAAAAAGAAAAATAAGAATTTATTCGCCAAAACACGCATAAGAACAAACAGTAATAAACACCCGAATAACAAGTAGTAATGAAATATTACTAATAAGAATCTAAGAACATGACCATATATGATATCATAAAAATAATTATGATTCTAGAATAAGTCAATAAAATTATTTAAATCATTATACAGGAGGTTCAGACACTTACGAAGCAAATTGGACCTAAGGTAAGGGAAAATCTCGCAATCTCAATTTTTATCCAAGATTGTTTATACTTCAGAATTTACTGGGGAATATTTATCATCCACATAAATGTTTAATCAATATGTAATATTTATATCCTTCTACAATATTTTATATCCAATTTTACCCTTCGGTGAGTTTTTAGTAAAATATATGAAATGAATCTTTTGTCGTTTTTCATACGAGGTACTTTTTGACTTTTCCGACAAAAGTACGAGAAGAATGTTTTTTTAACTTATACAAAATGAATGGATTTTTAAAAAATTATTTCAAAGAAGCTTCCTTTACAAGTTTTGATGTTTATTTTTAATCAACTTCTTTTAGTTTAAAATTGTATGACATGTTAAGAAAGGAAAAAAATGTTATTGAAGTAGAAAGGATATTTTCCTCAAGAATGGAGTTCAAGTGTTTTATCAAAATTATTTTCCATCTAAGATAATATAGGGTTCTATTTCTATACCTATTATTACATTGATTTGATTATGTTGTGATGGAATTATTTTTATGAATTCCTTTATGTTATATGAATTGTTTTATGATGACATTTTGTTTAAGAATCCCATTTTTATTACATGGGTTATGCAATGATGTATGATTTATGATTTTGTGGCACACATAAGAATGGTATCATTATGAGATGGGTGGGAAATATATCTCCCTCCAATGCATTGGGTAAAGATTTTATATCTCATGAGATAGACATGGCTGGAACGGTAGGTTAAACCGGTTTAGTGAAACAGGACTGGAACGAGGAATGAACTCGGTTCAGAAATGGACTTTGTCCACTAAGATAGTCTTGGCCATGAGTCTTGACTAATAATAAATGATTCTCTATGATTATGTGTATATGACACAAAGTTTCATGTTTTATGTTATGATTATTGGGATTTCATTTCACTACTATGATTTATCCCATGTTATGAAATTATGCTCTCTTTTGCAGGTTAAGATTTTCAAAATGTTATGTTCTTATGAATATGATGTGATTGATATTTCTTTTGTTTACCTTTACTGATCATTTTAGCTCACCCTTTTGTATGTTTTTTTTCCCCAGGTCATGAAGAAGGTTATTAAGTAAGATATGACAAAAGGGACTATAGATATGATGAAATAAATGGGAGACAGTGTAGACGCTTTATAAACCAGTTGTTTATGTTTCCCAGTTTCTAAAGACACTATACCTATACGGTCCTTTCCTGGTTTTGTTATATGTTGTGATAAGTGTGCTTCAATTCTGATTTAATAACAATGTATGTAAAGTATGGGTCGTTATAGTTGGTATCAGAGAAAAGGTATAGTCAACCTTTGGAAACTAGGATGTGAAAGCCTTAGTAAGAACCCTAAGGATAAGTCTAAGCATAGAACAAAATCTTAGTGTTTTAGAAATGGCCATGAATAACCTAGGATAAGACCTTAAGTGTGAAATTTTATTCTCGATTATGTGGTTTTTTATTATAATTAGTGTTTCTCACACTATTCTTCTTGGTTTTAGTCAATGGCTGGAACCCGAAGGAACCGTGTTAATGCGAAATGCGACATGCAATGCAATGATTGTCCCCCTGAGCAACCAAAAGTTATGGGAGTTGGAATGAAAAATCTTGTAGCCATGCTCACACAACTTTCTCAAGCTATGAATCATGCAGGACTTCCAAATGAGCAAAGGATGGAGAAAAATTATGTTGAATCCTTCATGAGGTAGCATCCACCTTCATTCAGCGGGTCTACTGATCCATTAATTGCTGAAAAATGGATTAGTACTGTAGAAAAGATATTTTCAGTTCTTAAATGTTATGAACATGATAAAGTCATCTTAGTAGTGTATCGTTTGGAAGGTGATGCTAATCAATGGTGGAATCTTATCAAGAATATGAGGAAAATAGATGAAATTGAGTCCATAGAATGGGACGAGTTCAAGAACTTATTTTTCAATAAGTACTTCCGTCGTATTCTCCGAACAAATATGGAGAAAGAGATTCTTGAACTAAATCAAAAGGATGATGAATCTGTTGGTACCTATGAAGAAAATTTTACAAGACTTTCAAGGTACGCTTCTGGTATTATTATCCAACCTGAGAGTAAGATCGATCGATTCTTTAGTGGCTTAAAACCAAGTCTTCGAAGGGCCTTATCCATAAGGGACTTCAATAGCTATGAGGAAATCGTTCGATGTGCTCTCAAAGTTGAGATGGAGATTGGAGTAACCCATCAGTCATATGGGTTTGATAAGAAGAGGAAAATGGAATTCAAAGGAAAATCTAAAGAGCACACTGAAAAGAATATGAGCTTTCCCTTATGCTCAAAGTGTGGAAATAAACATGGAGGGAGTTGTCTTAAAGGGACAAGTAAATGTTTCAAATGTGTAAAGGAAGGTCATCGGGCATTTGAATGCCGCAATGATGGGAAGAAGATGTCTAATGATGCAAACAATGGAAGGGACACACAGAATGAACCTACTATACTTCAATGTTTCAACTGCAATGGAGATGGGGCATTATGCCAATAAATGCCCTAATCCAAGGGTTGTTGATGATGATCGACGTCAACAAAATCTTAAGGCTAAAGACAAAGGAAAGTCACATGCAATTTCTATCAGCGATGTGGAGTACGATAATGATGTGGTAAAAGGTACACTTTCCATCCACTCTAAAGTAGAAAATGTTTTATTTGATTCTGGATCCACCCACTCTTTTATTTCTGAAGATCTTTCTAAGGGTATCACCGTATTACCTCAACAATTAGATGTTGAGTTAGCTATGACAACACCTAATGGCACAACGGTCGCATCAAAAGTTTATAATTCTTCCCCGATTGAAGTTTGTGGGAAAGTGCTTCTGGAAAATCTTTTGATCCTTCCTATAGTGGAATTTGATTTGATTCTTGGCATGGATTGGATTTCTTTATATGGAGCTCATATCAATTGCCAAAGAAGGGAAGTCACATTTCATATTCTAGATCAATCTATGATCGTCTATCGATGCAAGGATGAACATAACCTTCCAGTGGAAATTTCTTCCATCTTATGGGTCTTGATTCCACTAAATGAGGATTATTTATCTCAAATGGTTGGTGAGAAACTCACGATTAATAATATTCCCATTGTACGGGAGTTTGATGATGTCTTTCTGGAGGAATTGCTGGGTCTTCCACCAAATCGTGAAGTTGAGTTTTCAATAGAACTCGTACCGGGTGCTTTGCCTATTTCAAAGACACCTTATAGAATGGCCCCAATTGAGTTGCATGAATTGAAGAAACAACTCCAAGAGAATCTTGATAAGGGATTCATATGCCCTAGTGCGTCACCTTGGGGATCACCAGTTCTATTTGTTAATAAGAAATATGGATCAACGAGACTCTGCATTGATTATCGAGAAGTTAACAAGATCACTATCAAGAACAAATATCCTCTCCCATGCATTGATGACTTATTTGACCAACTACACAGAGCTCAATACTTTTCCAAGATTGATCTTCATTCAGGGTATCATCAATTAAGGGTCAAAAGGGAGGATATACCAAAGACGACTTTCCATACAAGGTATGGAAACTATGAATTTATAGTGATGCCATTTGGTCTTACTAATGCCCCTACTATCTTCATGGATATGATGAATAGAGTCTTTAGAGACTATCTTGATCAATTTGTGGTAGTCTTTATAGACGATATTCTTTTCTATTAAAAGAGCAAGTAAGAACATGAAGATCAATTGAGAATTATATTGAAGACCCCGAGAAAGGAGAAGCTTTATGCCAAATTTACCAAGTGTGAATTTGGGCTTCAAAAAGTTTCATTTTTGGGTCACATAATCTCAAAAGAGGGGATATCTGTGGATCCAGCAAAAACAGAGGTTATCAAAAGATGGTCGAGACTAACAACAGTAACCGAGATCCAAAGTTTTCTTGGTTTGGATGGATATTATTGACATTTTGTGAAAGATTTTTCACGATTATCTAATCCACTCACTAGGTTGACTCGAAAAGGAGTTAAGTTTGTTTGGACAGAGGAATGTGAATAGAATTTCAAGGAGTTGAAAAGGAGGTTATCCAGTGCACCTGTGCTCACACTGCCTTGTAGTAGAGAAAGGTTTGTGATCTACAGTGATGCATCCAAGAAGGGGATGGGGTGTGTTCTTATGCAAAATGATATAGTGATAGCTTATTCCTCACAAAAGTTGAAAATCCATGAGTAAAATTACCCAACACATGATTTAGAGTTAGCTGCGGTAATATTTGCATTAATGATTTGGAGGCATTATCTTTATGGAGAAATGTGTGACATTTATACTGATCATAAAAGTGTAAAGTATATTTTCACACAAAAGGAGCTGAATATGCGCCAAAGAAGATGCTTAGATCTGATTAAAGATTACAACTGCTCAATTCATTACCACCCTGGGAAAGAAAACAAGGTGGCAGATGCATTAAGTCGACAAGACCATGACAGTTTATCCATGATGAGGATCACAAAAGATCCAATATTTATAGATTTACAAAGGATGGATCTTGGAATTATAATGGAAGGGGGAAAATCGTATCTTTCTCAAATGAATGTTCAACCATATATACATGTGAAGATTAAAGAGGCGCAGAAAGAAGATGTAGAGTTACAAAAGAAGGTGAGAAATATTCTTGAATTCAACCTTGATTGTGATGGGATAATAAAGTTCAGGAATCAGGTTTGTGTTCCTCCCATCCCTGAATTAAAGAAGGAGCTGCTGGATGAGGCTCATAGTTCTTCATTCTCTATTCATCCTGGAAGCACAAAGATGTATAGGGACCTGAAAGAGTACTTCTGGTGGGATGACATGAAAAGAGATGTTGCTGAATATGTCTCTCGATGCTTGGTTTGTCAGCAAGTTAAAGCTGAGAGACAGAAGTCTAAGGGGATGTTACAACCATTACCCATACCCAAATGGAAATGGGAAAACATCACTATGGACTTTGTCACAGGACTTCCTAAAACATCCAAAGGCAATAATGCTATCTGGGTCATAGTTGATCGTCTTACAAAGTCTGCACACTTCATTACTATTAGAGAGGATTTCTCTCGGGATCAGCTTGCCAGGATATATGTAAAGGAAGTGGTAAGATTTCTTGGAGTACCACTTTCTATTATATCTGGTCGGGATCCGAGATTTACCTCAAAGTTCTGGTGAAGTCTTCATCATACTATGGATACAAAGTTGAGTTTCAGCACTGCTTATCATCCTCAGACAGATGGTCAGTCTAAGAGAACAATTCAAACTCTAGAAGATATGTTGAGAGCTTGCTCTATGGATTTCAAAGGTGGTTAGGATCAACACCTACCTTTGGTGGAATTTTCTTATAATAATAGCTTTCACTCCAGTATTCAGATGGCTCCTTATAAAGCTCTCTATGGAAAGAAATGTAGGACTCAAACTTTCTCGGATGAAGTTGGGGAAAGAAAGCTATTAGGACCTGATCTTGTTGATGACATGGTAGAAAAGGTCCGATCTATTCAACAACACATAAGAGCAGCTCAGAGTTGACAGAAAAGTTATGCCGACAACCGAAGAAAAGACCTAGAGTTTGAAGTGGGTAATAAAGTGTTCTTACGAATATCTCCCTGGAAGAGGGTCATGAGATTTGGAAAGAAGGGGAAGTTGAGCCCTAGATATATCGGTCCTTTTGAAATATTGGATCGTGTTGGAAAGGTAGATTACCGATTGGTGCTTCCACCGAATCTCTCTCAAGTTCACGATGTGTTCCATGTATCTCTCCTGAGAAAGTACATACCTGATCCTTCACATGTACTCAGCTCAGAAGTTGTACCGCTGGAGCAAGATCTTTCTTATGAAGAACAGCCGATAGAGATTCTGGATCGTAGCGAAAAAGTCCTACGAAACAAGACCACTTGATTGGTGAAAGTATTATGGAGGAACCACAAATTAGAAGAAGCTACATGGGAGCTTGAGGATATGATGAGGGAGAGGTATCATCATCTTTTTGTTACAAAGTGACAAATTTCGAGGGCAACATTCATTTTAAGGGGGGTAGAATGTAACACCCGAGACTTTTATGAGAAATATTTTGTTTTTATCAAAGGAATCTTTCACTACACACAACACTAGGCCCTCCTCAATAGCTTTCATCGTACGCAATACCGAGTTTCACTAAACAACGATATGCTATTAAAATATTATTAAAACTAGTCGTTATGAATAGTAATAAAAACTTTTTGAAATTTTATAATTTTTATTTTTCAAAATGGACTTCATTTTTGGATTCAGAATATCGAAATTAGCCTAGGGTGAAATTTTGGTATTTTTCTGAAAACTTTCAATTTTTGATGAATAGTGAAACCACTAAGTGGTAGTTAAAAAAACTGAATTTTTCATAAAACTTAATTTTACCGCTTCTATGAGTGGAATTTTGAAAATCCAAGAGACACGGTTAATATCAAGGACTAAAATGTGGTTCAATGAGATGAAAATAATTTTTGGTGAATAGTAACTTTTGACTTTTTTTTACCACGGTTAAAAGTAAATAGGGTAATTAAGGGTAAAAGTGTTATTATTATTACCCTAAAACATGTCCTAATTCTATTGGATAAGTGTAATTAGACCAAAAACAACATTAGGAATAACATATGACCATTTAGGCCCACTTGGATTAGATTAAGACATTTATTATTAATTTATTTAAAGAAGGGTTAAAATAGTTAAAATCAAAGTTTAATAAGTAAATTATTTTTAATATGGGGTTATACATAAGATAAATTCGACTATAAATATTCATTAGAAAGTTAAAAAATTTCCTACATAATGGTATTTTATTTGTAATTTTTAGAA
The DNA here is from genome assembly GCA_963277665.1 of Viscum album. Taxonomy (NCBI): domain Eukaryota; kingdom Viridiplantae; phylum Streptophyta; class Magnoliopsida; order Santalales; family Viscaceae; genus Viscum; species Viscum album. Next base: position 414,778,599 of record OY728130.1, read on the forward strand.
ATTAAATAATTTAATTTATTTATGACACAACGATGATGCAGTAATTATCTTATTAATGAAAAATTGACATAATTGATGTTATAAATACCAAAATAAATGTAATTTGAAACTTTTTATGAATTACACTAATTTTCTTGGTTAATATGACATGTTAGTATTGATTTAATTAACTTGGCTCGAACTAATCATTCTGTTATTATTTTCACAAAAATCAATTACTAAATAGTGTCAAAATTGACATAAAATAGTTTTTAAAACAAATATTATATTATTAATTGTTATTTTATTCCTAAAAATCTAAGGTTCGGCCAAATGACATATATAAGGTTATATATATTAATAATAAACAACTTGGGGTTCATTTTTCTTGATATAGTAAGTTTATTAACCTTATACTGTAAGAAAACAAGAAGATAGGGTAAAAGTTAAATTATCTAACTTAAAGTTAAATCTAAATGATAAGGTTAAAATTGATACCTAAACTTATGTAAATTCTATTGGATGAGAGTATTCCGATCCATAGCCACCTTATCTTTGAAATATATCGATTTGGAGCTATTAAAAACAGAATTTGACTTTATAATAAAATAATATTTTTAGTTATTCCAAAGGTGCCCCTCTCCTCCCTTATAAAAGGGCACCTCCTCCCTATCTTCCTCACACCACTTTTAGCCTTCAAGATCGGCCAACCCCTGCCAATTTTCCTCTCCACTTCCCTAGAGACATTCTAGAGGTCCTGGTCTTCTTCAAAGACCAATTTAATGCCCTAAAAGGAGGTCTCAAAGAAGCGCTTCAAAGAAGAGGTAATGTCTGTTACCGATTATTTCATCTTTATTTCTTCTTCCACTTATTCTTATTTAGTTGTTTAATTATGAAGTAATAACATCAGTATCACTAATATACTGATATTTTATTATAAGTATGAAATAACCCTATTTCACCATCTATCCATCCTACGGAAAACGAAATCACCGCGTGTGCGTACGTAAGGAATACCGTCTCCACGCTGTGGTGTAATCTATTTTCCACCACCACCTTACTTGGATGGGTATAATGGCATAAATAATGACTATATATGATTATTTTAAAGTGATATTGATTCTTAAATAGTATATATACACTCCAATACAATTCCACAATCATGGGAATGATATCATCGCTCGTGCGTACGTACGGAATACCATCTCCACGATGTGATGCGACTCGTTCTACATGATCTTCATTTAATAATGATTATATAAATGAATTGAATTAATTAATATGATATATATTACACTAATACCATTCTGGAAATGAGGTATCTATAACCTAAAAAGAAAAATAAGAATTTATTCGACAAAACACGCATAAGAACAAAAAGTAATAAACACCCGAATAATAAGTAGTAATGAAATATTACTAATAAGAAGCTAATAATATGACCATATATGATATCATAAAAATAATTATGATTCTATAATATGTCAATAACATTATTTAAATCATTATACAGGAGGTTTGGACACTTACGAAGCAAATTGGACCTAAGGTAAGGGAAAATCTCGCAATCTCAATTTTTATCCGAGATTGTTTATACTTCAGAATTTACTGGGGAATATTTATCATCCACATCCATGTTTCATCAATATGTAATATTTATATCCTTCTACAATAGTTTATATCCAATTTTACCCTTCGGTGAGTTTTTATTAAAAGATATGAAATGAATCTTTTGTCGTTTTTCGTACGAGCTACTTTTTGACTTTTCCGACAAAAGTACGAGAAGAATGTTTTTTTAACTTATATGACATGAATAGATTTTTAAAAAATTATTTCCAAGAAGCTTCCTTTAAAAGTTTTAATATTTATTTTTAATCAACTTCTTTTAGTTTAAAATTGTATGACATGTTAAGAAAGGAAAAAAATGTTTTTGAAGTAGAATGGATATTTTCCTCAAGAATGGAGTTCAAGTGTTTTATCAAAATTATTTTCCATCTAAGATAATATAGGGTTCTGTTTCTATACCTATTATTACATTTATTTGATTATGTTGTGATGGAATTATTTTTATTAATTCCTTTATCTTATATGAATTGTTTTATGATGACATTTTGTTTAAGAATCCCATTTTTATTATATGGGTTATGCAATGATGTATGATTTATGATTTTGTGGCACACATAAGAATGGTATCATTATGAGATGGGTGGGACCTATATCTCCCTCGAATGCATTGAGTAAAGATTTTATATCTCATGAGATAGACATGGCTGGAACGGCAGGTTAAACCAGTTCAGTGAAACAGGACTGGAACGAGGAATGAACTCGGTTCAGAAATGGACTTTGTCCACTAAGATAGTCCTGGCCATGAGTCTTGACTAATAAGAAATGATTCTATATGATTATGTGTGTATGCCACAAAGTTTCATGTTTTACGTTATGATTATTGGGATTTCATTTCACTACTATGATTTATCCCATGTTATGAAATTATGCTCTCTTTTGCAGGTTAAGATTTCCAAAATGTTATGTTCTTATGAATATGATGTGATTGATATTTCTTTTGTTTACCCTTAATGAACATTTGATCTCACGCTTTTGTATGTTTTCTTTCCCCAGGTTAGGAAGAAAGTTATTAAGTAAGATATGCCAAAAGGAACTATAGATATGATGAAATAAATGGGAGACAGTGTAGACGCTTTATGAACCAGTTGTTTATGTTTCCCAGTTTCTAAAGACACTATACCTATACGGTCCTTTCCTGGTTTTGTTATATGTTGTGATAAGTGTGCTTAAATTCTGATTTAATAACAATGTATGTAAAGTATGGGTCGTTATACTCAATCAGTTTTTAATGAATCTCAATTTTCAGTGTGGTGGATTTTATTACAATCTATATATTTGCGATGATAGTAATCGAAGGATGACAGTGTTTTCTTATATCGATGACATAATATTCAGTGGATCATATGAAGAACATTTTAGATAGGTAACACATAGAAAGAATGGCACATTCATTTCTCAATATAAATATTCTAACGTTTTTTTTGAGAATGTTTGGAATGGATAATTACATGGAGATGATGGATATGGTGGCTACCCAGATGACACAATCATGGGATGATGAAGGAAAAGCATTTAATGTCATTGAATACATGCAGACCAGTACAATCCTTTTGTAAATGGTTGTGACATGAATAGATATATTTTTAGCATATGATAAGTAGTGAAGTATTAATGAAATCACAAGGAAAGACACAAGATTATAGTAAAAAGAATAATTTGGTATATTAAGGTCAAGGTGGATTTTTGTTTTATGTAAAATAAAAAATCTCAGTATGAGGTATTGGGATATATATATATATGCATATTAGGTAGGTTTAGTAGATAATTGAAAATCAATATCAGGTGGTGAATTATATCTTGGTGAACAGTGTATTTCTTGGATAAGAAAGAAATATGAATGAATTTCATTGAGCCTTTTAGAAGATGAATATATTACAAATACTCAATCATGAACACAATTATTATGGATGATGCAGTAGCTTAATGATATGGGAGTATAAGTGGTGTCTCCAATCAGATTACATTATGATAATTCAAGTGTTATAAATCTTAGAAAAAATCCACTCCATCACTAAAGGATAAAGTACATTGAAATAACATATCATTTTATTAATGAGAAGGTAGAGTAAGTGATTATGAAGTTAGAGTATATGCCTATAGAACTACAAGTCTCAGACATTCTGATAAAGGGTTTACCCAAAAAAGAATTTGAGAGGTATTGACTGGCTTTGGGAGCCCAGTCGACTCCCCAAACTTGAAAAAGTGTGGCTGTAGGACCCCATCCCCCTGAGGTATGGTGTTTTTCCCTAATGTAATGATATGTGTTCTTTACCCATTTGGATACCTCAAACGAGTTTCCTTCAGGTTCATTGTTAAAGGGGTAGAAACTGTGTTTGTTTTAAGGGATAAAAAGTATATAAATACACATGGATAACATGACATGTGGAGAAGCGAGATAGGGGAGAAATGAAATAAGGGGGAGTATTGAATCTAATAATTTTATATGCGATCGATCAATGATTACATATCATGACATCTAAGGTTCATGATGAGATAATAAAAGTGGTTTTGGAATGGGATGAAGTGGTTCATTGAAGAAAATTGCCTTATATTCTTGTTTCTCATATTGAGCATGGCTCATATTGGCTTAGAGTATGTGTTGAGTAAATAATTGAATGATTTCTGAATTTCATGAAGCGAATGGTCATAAAAGATAGATAAAGATAAAAAGATGTATCATATTATTAAAGTGTTTTCATCAAACCCAATAGGGGAGGATCTTTTGAAAAAATCCTTCAAGGTAAAAATATAACATTTATAGAATGATTATGTTTACTAAAAAAGAGGGTTCTCATGGTCTTCTGTGGTGGTCTAGAAATATTGTTCACTAGGCATTTTGATGAATATCTAGAAATTTGGAATGGATCCTAGGAAGTAGTATAGAAAATTTCACACACAAGGTAATGTTGTTTCCTAGTGTGTTCCAAATTTGTGTGGTCCAAAATTTGGAATTTTTATCTAATGGATAAAATTGGATTTTCTTGATGATCTCACCAAAAAATGAAAAATTAATTAGTTTCATGAATATGGGATTCACAAATCATGTTTTGAAAAGGTGCGAAGATTCTAATCGTGAGCACATTGAGAATGAAAAGCACAATGAATAGGGAAAGTGAAGAGCATCACGAGTGGAGCATTTTCACGCCGTGAATTAGTGAAAAGATTCTCCATGAATATGAAGTCAATCAAGAATAGGAAATTTATTGAGAACTTTGTGAAAAAGTGATCCTCACGAATGAAATCATGGTGCTCTACAAAATGGTTATGATGTGGTAGGTATGCTTTTGTAATCAATGGAAACACATTTAAATAGGCCTCTATCCCATTTAGAAGAGAAGCAAGAAAAAGAAAATATTAATGTTCTAGAATCATAAAGCAAGATCTCAAAGGGTAATTCATGAAGGGTGGTTCATGAAGAGTGGTTTACAATGGTGATATGTGGAGAAGTTCGATAAGGATATGATAGCCAACTGAATGTTCTGAGCATCGCAAAAGTAATGGAGTTCGTGAAGTATAAGTAAGATTCATTAAATAATGTAGCATTGCAAAGGGTAGTTGGGATTCATCAAAGAGGTTTAATTTTTTAAGGCTAAGTGATCTTCAAAAATGGTAGAAGATTCGTGAAAGGAAATTTTAGCATTACTAAAGAGGTGCTTGGTGAAGGTAGCGAGCATCGTGAAAGTTGTTCAAAAGGAATTTCCTAGTGTATCTATGGTAAAGTGGTATTGATATATTGGATAAAAGTGGAACATCAATAGACCGTCAATATAAAAATAAGGATGTTTTCATTAGAGATAATTAAGGGACCTATAAGTCTGTAAACTATGATTGAATCCCTCCAAGAGCAATGAGCAAAGGAAGCGGAAGATGGTGATCCTTTCCACTGGAAATGAGTAAGAGAAAGTGACATAGGGAGTAACCTTTAGGAATGTAGTGAGAAGACCCTAAAACTTTTAAAAGTAGTGTAATTGGGTATATATGAGATCTATCCTAAATCATTATTATTGGTAGTGATCCTTAGTGAATTTGGAACAATCATCACATCATCCTTATATACTCCTTATATGTTGCCCAGTGATGGTGAACCAAGTAAAAGTTTCTATTTACTTGTGCATGCAATCCATAATTAAATTAAAAAAATCATATTCAAACAAGGAAGGATTGAATAATACCAACCGTAATAGTTATGTGAAAACAAAGTGAACCTTATAATAAAGAGGCTATATTCTAGTTGAGAAGGAAGAATTCTTAATAGAATATCCATACCCTAATTCACCCCCCATAGGGTATCTGGGCCCTTAAGGGACCTAAAAAATAATAAAATAGATTATTTTTATATATAATTTAATTACCCTACAAAATTAATTTGTTTGGTTATTCATAAAATAAAATAAGATAATTTCTTTAAAAGAAGATAGAATGTTTGAGAAGAAAATTTGGCAACATATTGGGTATTAAACATGATTTTAGAAAACATGAAAATGAGAAGAGTCAATGGTCAACCATTCATAAAATACTATTAATAGTTTAAATATATAGAATAAAATATACTTAATAACATAATATGGAAATTTGAAATACATACCACATAAAAAGGGATTTTGAAAGGAAAAGAGAAGATGATATTTACCTTACCCTGAAGAGTAACTCCTAAAACAAAAATATTGGGATATTTTGGGCTTGAATAAACCTTGGGAGGAATCATTGGGTTGTAAAACTAATATATATTCATGTATTATTAATTTTAAGTGAATATAAATGAGGAAATGGGTGGGTATTTATAGCATTGGAGGATGATTTGATTATTATTTTCCTTAGACACCTACATATTAGTAAATTCCAAACCATGGACTTTCCCATGGAAGTTTCCCATGTTATTGACCACTTGGGACACCTATTATGTTATTATAATCCAAAATAGTCAACCAGAATATTATATTACATAACACATCATTATTATGTCATTAAACAAACCGAAAACTCAAAATTGTATTTTTATTATTCCCAATTTTTTTAAATTATCATAAATTCATCCTAACCAAATTTGTACAAGATGATTTCAAAAATGATATTTAATTTATCATAACAATTCTCTATGTATTATAAATGTAACTTTTAAATATAAAAATTCTTATTTATTAAAAATAATAGCGGATAAAAAATGCATAGTTAAATTTTGGACAAATGAAAAGAAAATATTTTTCATTTAAATTTAGATAAGTCTATTATAATCATACTATTTCATTAAAATAAACATTTTTCATAATACCTTATTTTATTATAGCAATAATATACATTCTAAAAAGTTCAATTTCTCTACAAAAAATCAATTTATCAAATTCCAACTATATTTTATTAAGAAAAACTATTCATAAACCAGAATTGATTAAGAAAAAATTTTATTTATACAAATGGATTACACATTAAGTAACTAAGGACTCGACACGTAACCCCTTATAACACCCACATACGACCTAAGGGTGAGTTTTTCGATAGTGATAGATTATTGGGGTGGATCTGATAACATCCCTTGAGTGGTAATTTACACTAAATTGAACTTCTATCATAAGAGATTTGGTTCAAGCTTAACATGTTGAAGCTCAGCTTGGTCTGGGTTAAGAGTGTATCCTAGTGATGATACCCACACCTTATTTCTGAAAAATGGACTTCTTATGGCATGACTCTACTGGAAGAGTCCACCTACTCTTCTTTTGACATTAATTTTACTTTGTCTTTTCTACTTATAAACCATAATTATAACGTTAAATTCATTATTAATACTATTTTTTCCAATAGTCATACTGACCAATGGTTTTAATTCATCAATGGACATAAAGCAGTGGAAATATGATGAATACATTTAAAAATATACTAACGTCATTATTAGTGAGATAAAATTACATAACAAACAATTTTAGGAAAACATTATTCAAGCAGTTTAGGTCATTACAGGCCATTGTTAAACTTAGTGTTTCTACATGGGCTACCCCAATTTTGATTTCCAAGAATATGGATGGGATCTTGAGTCTATGTGTGGACTACCCATTATATTTTCATGAAACCATGAAGAATAAATATCCACTATTTAGGACTGATGACCCCTTAGATCAGTTGAGAGGGGGAACAATGGTTCCCAAATATTGACCTCAAGTCAGGATATCAACAGTTGCAATTACAGGATGAGGATGTACCAACGATGACATTCATATGTCTCTATGGTCATTATGAGAAATTTTTTATTTCATTTGGCATGAATAATTCCCCATAAGTGTTTATGTGGCTCGTAAAATAGATCTTTAATCAATTCTTAGATTATTTCATGGTAGTCTTCCTCAATGATATCATTGTGTACTTAGCATCCCAGGAGGAGAACATCAGACAATTGAGGATGAATCTGGACATACATGGAAAGAACCAGCTATTCCTAAATCTTTCATAGTGTCAATTATATATATAAGAGGTCCAATTCCTATGACATGTTATCTCAAAAAATGGACTGGCAATGGACCCGACAAAGTTTGAGGATACTTTAGCTTGGGATCTAATCAAGAGAGTTATAAAGGTGTAGAGATTCACTAGGTGGGTAGGATATTTAGAGAGATTAATGACTAGTTTATCTAGGATATCATCACCCATGAAATCTTTGGTCTATAAGGGGTATCCTTTTATGTTCACATAGGGGTTCCAATAGGATTTTCAAATGTAGAGTTAGAAATTTATGAGTGCTCCCATCATCAGATTTCCAGAGCAGGGTGTCAAGTATATAGTGTTATGAGATGCATAAGGAACCAGGCTTCATTTTATTTTTACATAGGGGTGGGAATTTATTGATTATGGTTCACATATTTTGAGAAGACATTTCAGGATCTATGCAACCCATGATCTTTTGTTAGCAGTGGTATTCATCGAACTAAAGATGTGGTAAAACTAACAGATGGGTGAGCATTTTATCATCTATTTTGATCATCAGAGTCTCAATTATATATTCTCTTTTACGTATCTTAATTTTATATTGTGGAAAAAGATGGAGTTCCTACAATATTATGACTTCAATATTATTTATATTATGGTTAAGGGGAACATGCTAACATATTATATCAAAAGGATAACTTATTTACAATTGTTGAGAGATGCATTTGAGTAGTTTCTATCATTGCAATTATCCATTGTGAATGGATATTCGATGGTTTTTATCGCTGCACTTTTTCAGCAAGTTAGGGAGGAATGATGTGGGGATATCGACTGTTAGACCCTACAGACTTAGATATACACTGGATATGATCCTCAAGAATTTTAGAAAGGTGGGGTGCATGTTGTTATTTTTAGAGGAATAATGATGGTACCAGTTACATAATAGGAGGATATTCATAGATATTTTAATACATCTCCTTTGGAGGTACATAAAGGTTTGGTTAAGATATAATAGATCGTTATATTACATTTTTGGTTTCTAGAAATGGAGAAGGATATTTCAGAGGTTGTCTCTTGATGCCTTACCTATTAGAAAATTAAGGCTATGTACTATGTTTCATTGTGTTTAGCTTATCCAAATTGGGGTCCATAGTGGAAGTGGGATTGAATATTCAAGGACTTAATGACGGGTATACCATGTATGTATATGGTAAATGATTACATATTGATGATTATAGACATACTCACCAAGTTGGACCACATACTACCTATCTGAGAACAGTGTTTAGTAGAGATCCTAGGATGCCTCTTTGTGTGGGAGATAGTTCGACTCAATGGAGTATCATCGATTATAATTTCTGGATGTGATGTTCACTTCACATATCGGTTATGTAAGGGATTATAGGAGGAATTTGGGACTCAGTTACACTTGGGAATATAGTTTCAATCCTAGAATAACAGCTAGATTGAGTGGATCATTCAGGTTCTGGGGGACATATTGAGATATTTTATGTTTGTTTGTGGACATAGTTTGAAGGATCATCTACCATTGTTGAAGTTTATGTACAAAAACCGCTACCACTCCACCATCAGTATGGAACCATTCGATAATTTTTATGGTCAGACTTGTAGGTCACCACATTTCATAACTGACGCAATAGAATCAATGCTCATGGACCCAAAGTTTGTGGGAGAAACTACTGAGAAGGGGTAGATCATCCAGGAGTGGATGAAAATTGTATAGACCTATATAAATTCTTATGAGGAAAACATTATAGGTCTTTTGAATTCTAGGAGAGAGGTCATGTGTTCGTATGAGTTTCACCTCAACATGTATAATGAAGGTATGGATGAGGAAGAATGTTATCTATGAGATTTATTGGACCCTTATAGACACTATGTAGATTTGTAGATGTGGTGTGTGACCTAGAACTACTGCCATAGTTATACTGGGTACGTAATTTCTTGAACATGTCTTAGATGAGGAGGTACCTGCATGAACCATCACATGTTATCTTCTAGGATGAGTTGGAAATCAAGGATGATGATGCCTTTGCGAAGTACCCAATGGATATTGAGGATCAACATGAGAGGATCATTCATGGGTGAATGATTCCTTTAGTGTGTGTTTGGTGGAATCACACGAATCATCAAGAGATCACTTAGGAGCAGGAGGCTCAGATACGTAATCAGTAGCCTCATCACTTGGTGTAAATAGTTTGTTTAGATTTTTTAGAATGTAAATTCCTACTGTTTTGATATTTTAGTGACTCTTATTTTATATATATTATTTTTAAAATTGTATGAAATATTTTTGAGGCTAGGTGCTGAGACAGTGTGTGATTCTGAGTCTCGGAATGGACAAAATAAATGTACCAAATATATTTAATATATTAAATAAAATACATGCATAGTTTTCCTAAAAAATTGAAATAACCTCAAAATGGGGGATTAGTTCAGAAATCTAAGGGAACTGTTGAGTTCTGAACATGGTTTTTACAATTAGTCTCGCATAAAACTTTTAATCATGGGAAAATTTTGGAATATTCATCACGAGTTTTAAATGAATAAAATAATTAATTATTTTATTTTATTTTCTATTTTTAATAAAAAAACCTATCCTATGGTATAAATATATAGGTATGGTGAATTTTCATGTTTAGCTGCTAATCCATAATGATCCTAAGAACCATTGGAGAGCCATTGGAGAAAATTCTATGGTGGGTGTCAACATGATCAACTGTTGATAACTAATATGATATTGAATCAGAATATCTCACCAAAAATCATGAAACAACTTTTTTCATCATCAGCGATCAATCCTAATCAAGGTAAGATATTTTTTATTTGTAATTATTTCCCTTTTTTGATTTCTATGATGAAAAAGTATCAATCAATGAATAGATTTATCTTCAGATCATACACATTACCAAATGGGATTACTTTGGGGATTTATTGGGAGAAATTTATTTGTTTTTATTTTTTGTCTCTTCATTCATCATTCTAAAGGAAGCATACCATGGTCAATGTGAACATTTACTGAGGTTTAATTCTCATTGTTGTCCCCTGTTATTTTTCTCCCCTAATTTCTTCATTCATTATAAGAATTATTCATTTTCCCATGGTTCGACATCTACAATGGAATTGATCATTTCACACCCATTTCATGGTGAAAAAATTTGATATTATATATCTTGGATTAATATGACATGACAGTTGAGAAACAATAGAAATAGAAGAATATTAGATGGTATAGATACAAGATTTTTATTTTCTTTGGTATGAAAAAAATAACACCATTTGAAGATGTTTTCTAAATGAATCAATAGACCAGATGTTGTTGATCAATGATTACATAGATCATCGGGGCTTGATTCATGTTTTTTAGTGAGGCATATTTACAGATCAAGGGACATAGGAGTTGTGGATGATTCATGAAACAGATATGTGATTCCATATAATTCCCCAACACACGGTGTGTAATCCGTTATTACATGGTGTGGAGGACCCTCCTAATAGAGGCTAGTTTTTTGGGATAAAGATAAGTGTCTCATAGCATGTGACACCACCCCTAAGTCACATCATGTACTTTGGAGGGTACATGGACTTGCATTGGAATACACAGGCATGTGAACACCATGTACTCCCACATAGACATGACTTGGCTTGTTGTACATGACCATACCGATGTAATGGTACCTAGAAATCCACAAAGCATGTACAATTACACAAACATGGACAAAATCCATTTAAATGAGTATGACCTAGATTCTATGGAACATGGTCTATACTCCTACTACATGCCATTTACTCATTATATATTTTATTGGAGACCTTTTCCTCGATGTCTTGGACAAGTTTCATTATGGTGAATTCCCTATGTCGATTCCCTTAGGGTTTGTAAGGAATTGAATTCTACAAGTAGGATAGGTATCCCTTCAGCATGAATTCTTGGATAAAGTTATTAGAATCCTTCAGTGGGGCCTAGAGTGCGACCCACTATCATCTTCTTTCTCTAGGTGGAGCTCTTGGTATTTCTATGACCAAGAAAACATGAGTAATGATCCTATACATATCAGATTATTCTAAATTGGGTTATTGGTATCCTATATATCCCTAGGTGTGATCATCATTTTTTATCATATTCCATCATACATTTAGTGTGTACTTCCTATGGAGAGACCCAATACGCAATACCTCTTGAATAGATATCATCGATGTTCTTTATCTCTTGGAGTGTGTTCTATTGGATGAGTGCTTTGTGGAACCTTTAAGCTATAATAATATGATGGAATTAGGATGGTGAATAACCTTTAGATTGTGTATCCTTGATTATCATATCTTAATATTCTTGTTATATGGGTTGTTAACATATAATTGTTTAGATCAAACAGTTATTCCATTGTTGAATAATTTATTGTTTAGGGATGTCCTACTGGGTATTGTTATAGTCACCCATGCATATGATCTTCCCACATGCATTGTGTCTTCTAAAAACCATCGATATTTTGAAAGTGTCCTATACTGAGCAGGACTAGATAGTGCTTAGTGATAATGATGTGTGTTCCTACAGTATATTGATAGCAGTCCCTGTATTTGTTTTCAAGATGGAATTGTTTTCGGACTCTTTATGGGGGCCTTATTTTTGGCCAAAATTACATTCTTTTACATCCTATCATACTCTAGTTATTGATATAGATTTATGCATGCAAGGTTTTTATATTATTTTAACATTTCAATATTGTATATTCTTATATATGTGTGTTTATACAGACCGTTAGGTACGATTACTCATAAGCTATTGAGACTTCCTCTCATGAAGTTCACCCTCAGTAATCTCCAAAATGGTAGATTATGAGAACAGACCTACTAGTAATAATATTTCATGTTTTTTTGTAATAAGTTATTCCTATATAACAACATGTGTAATGATCTTTAGAATTTAAAATTATCATTAATTCATGTCACAACTCACACACTTTGATTTACGAATGAAAAATATCATGCCATATGTTGGTAGGAAGTAGGATATATTGGGTGAAACATGAGTGGCATGTAATTAATGGATAATTCAAGTAAGGATTTTTTCTTTCCATTTATGGATTTTGATATCTTGGCCCTTTTATTGAAATAGAACCATCAAGAGAAATTCAATAGCCATGGTGTAACAATGAGTTTATTTCGGGTAGTCCAGTAAGGAAGTATCAATAACAAAGATTGATGACACTATCATGAAACATGCCTAATTAGTTATTGAGACATAGGTATTATATTACATAGTGATCATTTTTATGTGGATTTCATTGTTGCAACTTTATATTCTTTCTCTATGGTTCCTTGACCTGTTGCTAGACAGTATCCTTAGACTTTAGGCAAGACTGCCAAATGCCGATGAGAAAGAATCATAATGGGCCACATAGAAAGTGTTTTTGGATGTCTCTTATTTATTTTATATGAATTTAATTAATGAAATAAATATTATTTTCAAGACTATAAAATAATTTTATTCAAGTTAAAATTATCACAGAAAATAAATAAATATTAATTTACCAGATTGTGAGTAAAATATATTTATTTATTTTATTGAACATTTAATAAATATTTATTTACTAGTTTGTAGCTAAAATATTTAATTAATAGAATAAATTATTTATTTATTTAATTAGGTGTTTAATAAATTGAAGTGGAGTTCGAGTGGAATAAGTCATGTCCGGTAGTAAAATAATTATTTGAAATATGGTAAATAATTATTTAACTTTTTGTCATAAGTTAAAATAATAATAAAGTATCTATTATTTTTTAAGTGGAATTTTATTTATAATTCCGTTTTATACAAGGTTTTCACCATAAATAATGACATAGTATTGTTATTAAGATCATGGGTTTTTACTAAGGATATAAATGTATTTAATTGTTGTTACGTAATTAAATATTGTAACCAATGACCCATGTCCATAAATAGATAAGTACATATATTGTTCCTTGAACCAAAATACATGCCCGATGAATTGAGAATTAGTGATCCAAACAATTTCTCTCTTGAATCCTCTTCCCTCCCCTCTCAAGAATGAGAGTCGTTCCTCAAGACCGAAGAAGAAGTTATCAAGAATGTCCAACACAAGACACTCGTATCGCTGCACTAGCACCCAAAAGATGAGTGGTGTCGATCAGAGACCATCATAGAATGTGTGGATAACCGTAAGATGGATTTTGGCTCGGATCCTTTCATACACAAGGAGACAATCCATAAGTGTTATTCCAGATGATCAACATCATCATCGAAGAAAGTACCAATGATCCTGGTATTCTTTTCATTATGAAATTAATTAACATAACTATATACATGATGTGGAAGATCATTTCTCCCTTGGATTTGGTTCATTTGTTATTTTTTCTAAATATTTTATTTTAATCCATGGATATTGGCGTTCATCGTCGTATTGATCATGGATTGGTCATCGATTATCGAAAAGGAAAAGTTTGGCCCCACCCAACGCAGTGCTTCCACTGTGTCCAAATCCTTAAAGTGGTATCAGAGGGAGGTCATCATAGCTTATAATTATTTAATTACCGTTTTTGATTTACACTTTAATAGTTTAGTTTTTCAATTCATGGTTTATTAATTCTTGTAATCTGATATTTCGAGATATGTTCATTTTTTTGTTTCTCATTGATTTAATTGAAACAAATATTTTTTAGATTAAAATTAAAATGAGGAACTCATCAGGAGGCATTGAATATTCTACCTAGGTGATATGAAATTACACACTGTGTGTTCAGACCTATATTCCATGTTCTCTTCTATATACATCATGTAATCTGGACTACACATTGTGTAGTCATGTTCAGTGAATCAGGAGTAATTCGGTAATTACTCAATATGAGTGTATTTATTAAACATGGTGTAATTAATTTTACACCATGTATTGCCTAATAGTGATAGGCACATGCTTACCAGATTACCTTTTGTGTGTCCCACATCACAGGGTGTGTAGTCTCTTTAGGTCAAGGGTAAAGCCATATATCCCATACACAGATTGATCTTTCCAGTAACCATGTAATGATGAGACAACACAGTATGTATCTCACTATAAAAGTCATGTACACTGATGTTTCCGATGTATGCCTCACACACTAAGTCCCTTGGAATGCACTTTGAGAAAGATGATGAAGGTAGTACACGCCGAGTATTCGGAACTACACATCATGTACTTTACGAAATTACCCAAAGTTAAATCGTTAATGTTTGTGTAATATTCAGAACTACTTTGCATGTATAAATCATACTTTTGGTTGTTACTCTATGCATTGAATCATCCTATATTCCATATTTTAGAAGAGTAAAACAGTATACGAATATAATACATGTTGGGTAGATTCAAACATTTATTCACAAGATTACCTCCATGTTGCATTTATGTACAAGGATGGTAATATCAAGAAAATTCAGAAAAATATTGATTAATTAAAGATAAAAATTAATCGGTTCGAGATAGATTTATCATAATAAAAAAAATTAAATAATTGAATGATAGTTTTATTAAATTCATAATTTGTTGCATGTTTTTGGATGATCATGAGCTAGACCAGACCTTGTACGTGATTCATTCCATTTATAATTTAGTTGTTATGTTAATTGTTGGCATGCACGCAATATTTCCTCATTAGTATGTAGGACCTGTATACCCATGGTTTATTTTATGTAAACCACTTTTTACCCCTCACCCGTGTGTGGGATAAAAATAATATGTAATGGATGGAGCTCCCAAGATAGTGGAGGTGGTTCAAGCTAGATCTGAGACACAACCATTTCCTGGAGATACAAAGGTGGATAAGTGGAAATATGTAAACACATACACAAAATGTTCAAGGTGTTTCTCCCTAGGCTGGGGTTAGTTTATCAACCACTTGATAAACTAACCATTATAAAAGATCATGATCATTCTTATCACTTTATTTTATTTCTATCATTTTCATGGTTTCTTCATTGTGAATGTGTTGTTGTGATCACATAATTAATGAACTAACAACACACAAGATGGAAGTAAAATAAACCATGATTATGAGAAATTATTATCAAGACATGTATAATAACATAAGTAATTTCCACATCATATTAAAAATCATGTGATAAAGATAATATTCAATTTATGCATAAGAGATAAAAATCTCTCAATAAAATATTAAGTTAGACTAATACTTCCATTACTTGATTAAGGAAAAGACTCAATAAAACTATTTATTTGAACAACCCTTTAGGGACACATACTTTTATACATGAATCCCTTGTGAAAGGTTACAGGATTACGTAACCATATTTCATCAAGAGGAGTATCCCTTGCTAGACTTGGTGTAGTATTTGAGGCAAGAGTTAAGGAAATCCAAGCCAGGATTTTAGGATTGGGGAATCCACTCAACAAATCAAGGAGCTGCAAGCCCATAGTTGGAAAATAACTTCATTCCAAAATGCCTTCAAATAGTATTTCCATCCCTTTTTAGAGTAATGAAATGGGTAATATGAATTTTTTCCACTATAATGTCATGGAAACTAGACATTTTGAGTTCAATGGTGAGTGCCATTTAGACATGATAAAATAGTGGGAGACTTAATAAAATTAATTTATTATTTATCATAAAATGTAATCAAGAAAGTACTAAGGATATTATATTTTAATTTTATAATAAAATGACAAGATCATCAACCACACTATCCCAACGATCAATTCTAGATAGATAAAACCTCCTCACCAACAGTAACTTCCAAGAATGATTTAGTCGTCATTGGGTTATTCTACACCATAAACTGAATTCATGCATGATGGAGTCTGAATTACCAAATCTACTTTCCCAATAGGTGATTGATTAAGATTTCCATGTCTAAAATGAATATATAAATTATGTGGTTGATGTTAAATGTTTTTTGCTATCATCAATGTCTAGTTTTCTCATGAAGTCTCATCAAAATAGTGATGCCTATAGCATTCTCAAGCACCTCCATGGTCTATAGCAGGAGGGAGTAGGATAAGATCAATTTGAGATATCCACTTCACTCTTTCATAGTATTATTGGAGAAGGTTCCCCAAATGGGCCTCATTTAGACAATATCATTGGCTACATTGAGCCCCTGAAGGTTCTAGGGTTTAAAATCTCTGAAGAATTGGGCACCAATCTCATTCACGCATCACTCCCTCATTGATTCTTTTTTTTAATTTCAATATTAAAAACATTGAGGAGTCATTATATGATATTCTTATCCTCATTATCCAAGTGTACAAAGATATGAAGTGTGAAAAGCCATCTATCCATATGGTGAATAAGAGGAAAAGGAATGAAAAGATCATTAATCCCAAATAATCTTCACACCCTCCCAAGAAAAGAGGATAAAGGGGTTGGTAAGGGAAGATGAGGCTATTTATTTCCCAAATTTCAGGAAAGGACAATGGGAGAAAAACTACACCCAACCAAATAAGCAATGGGAAGTATCAAGTGAGTTTGACATTGAGTGAAATTTATTTGTTACTAAAAATTGGGTATTGGATACAGATTTTGGTGATCACATATGTATTCAAATATAGTAACCAAGTAGATTTGGGATAATTGAATAAGGGTAGGTAGATCTAAGAGTATCCAATATAGCCAGACTTGTTGTTGTAGCTATTGGGGACTACAAGATCACATTGCCAACTGGGATGATCTTGGTTTTACAGGGTTGTTTTTTTGTGCCTTTTGTAACCAAAAATGTCAATTCTATATATAGACTAGATACATATGGATTGGTTTTCATGTTTGGAAATGAACTTTTTTTCTTTTTCAAAGATAATATTCGTTTTTTTAGGTAACAGTTATAGAACAGACTTTACATAATGGATTACAAAAACCCAGTAATAGAAATTGATAAAAAAGATACTTTGCATGACTCATACCACCCCAACTTTGGAATCACCGTCTAGGTCACGTAAACAAGAAATTCTTGACAAAGTTACATAAAAATGAATATTTAGATTCTTTTGAACTAAAAACACTTAGATTATGTCATGTGTGTTCACAATGAAAAATGGACAAATCCCCATTTAATGGGAAAGGTGAAAGGGCCAAATAAAATCTTGAATTGATTTATACCGATGTGGGTGGACCTTCAAATTAAAGAAAGGGGTGGGTACTCATAATTCATAAATTTTAATGATGATTTTAGTGGATATGGATATATCTACTTAATGAGTTATAAGTCATATTATTTTGATAAGTTCAAAGAATTGAAGAATGAAGTTGAGAACTATCTCTGTAACAAGATTTAGAAACTCCGCTCAGAACGATGTGGAGAATATCTTAATCAAGACTTCATTGATTACTTACAAGAGTTTGGAATCATATCCCAACTCCCTCATCCTTAGACACCTCAGTGGAATGGTATAAGTGAATGGAAAAAACCACACCTTATTAGACATGGTGAGATAAATAATGAGTCATACAAGTCTTCCATTATACTTTTGGGGATATGCATTATAAATAGTAACACTCATACTAAACCAAGTGACAACTAAATTGATAAAAGGTGTTCTATATAGTATTTGGAGTGTATTAAAATCCATTTTATCAAATTTAAATGTGTATCATAGTGAAGAATTTGTTAAGGCCTCTTCAGGTAATAAATATACACCCTAAGGCACAAGGTGTACCTTTATAAGATACCCCAAGGAAATAAAGGGATATTACCTATAAAATCTATCAGAAAAAAGGTTATAGTGTTAAGAAACACCACATTATTTGAGAGGGAACATATATCCAAAAGGGATAACAGGATTGAGATAAACTTCGATGAAGTCGAGACTCAAAGTACACAATAGTTGGTACATGAACAGATTCTACAAAGCCCCGTGAAAAAGAATCTCTTCCAGATACACAAGTACTAAGTAGGAGTAAAAGAGAGGTTAGAAAACTATAAAAGTAAACTTTTCTAGTTATCGAGTATGGTGACTCGTTATAGGTTAATAATAATGATCCTCTAACCTATAAAGAAGCGGTATGTGGCATAGAAATTTCCAAGTGGCAATAAGTCGTGAATTATGAAATTGATTTCATGTACCAAAACCATGTTTGGATTTTGGTAGATCCTCTAGTTGATGTAAATTTTATTGGTCTCAAATTGGTATTCAAGAGGAAATTGGACATGGAAGGATAAGTTAGTACCTATAATGCACGACTGATTGAAAAAGGGTTTAAACAACATCAAGGAATTGACTATGATGAAACCTTTTCACCAGTTGTGATAAAAAAAATACATTAGAATCCTATTGGCCATTTATGCTTAACACAACTATGAGATTTCGAAACGGGATTTCAAAATAGCCTTCCTGAATAAGAACCTTCGAGAAGATGTCTACATGACACATCCTAATGGTTTTGTGACTCCAAAGGATTCCAATAAGGTATGCATGTTGCGGAAATACATTTATAGATTAAAGAGATAATCCAGGTCATGAAACATTCATTTTGATGAAGGAATAATAAAATTGGATTTTATTTAAAATAAATGTGAGCCTTGTGTCTGTAAATGGTTTAGGGGGAGTGCGGCCATTTTCCTAATAGTATATGTTGATGACAGATTACTTATTGGAAATGAGATACCGGTCTTACAGTCTGCTAAATAATTGTTGAATCCATGCTTCTCTATAAAGGACTTGGGAGTGACATCATATATTCTTGGGACCCAGATCCTTAGTGATATATCTAAGAGATTTTTGGGACCAATTCAAAGAACATACATTGAAAATATACTAAAGATATTCAGTATGGAACAATCTAAGTGGGGATTGATGTTAGCGTCACATGGAATTCATCATTCTAAGATAATGAGTCTACAAACACACGACTAAAGAGAAATAATGGAAAGGACCCAATATGAATTAGTGATTGGGTTAGTCATGTATGACATGATATGTACTAGGATATATGTTGCCTACACATTGAGTGTGGTAGGAAGATATCATGATGTCCCATGTGACCTCCATTGGATGGATTTCAAGGCTACCCTTAAGTATCTGAGGCATACTAAGGATATGTTTATAGTTTATAGAGGAGATGAGGAACTCTTCATCATAGGATATGTAGTTTCTAGTTTCCAGACTGATTAGGATGAAATTAAGTTGCAAACAAGATACATCTTCACTTTGAATGGTGGTGTTGTGTGCTGGAAGAGCTCAAAAAAGAGTGTGGCCGCAGATTTTATAGAGGAGTCTGTGTATATCTCATAATATGAGGTAGATAAAGAATGAATTTGGATACAAAGATTCATCCTAGATTTGGATGTGGTACCTAGCAGTGAGGATCCCATAACACTATATTTTTATAACAATACAGTAGTGGCTCTTGAAAACGATCCAAGGTCACATCAACAGACGAAGCACATAATTTGGAAGTATCATCTCTTGATGGATTTTTCACAAAGAGGTGAAGATACAATGAGTAATATTTCTATAGAAGACAATGTGGTAGACCAATTGAATGAACCATTGACATAGCAGAAACATGATAATCATGTGTGGTCTGTAGGTCTGAAATTGCAGGTAACTCCAAGTGGGAGTTTTTTTAGATTTGGTGTCCAATAATAAACTTTTTATATTTTTATTAAATAGATATTTAATGTTTTTAAATATTAAACAAATTATTACATATTTTTCATTTTATGCATGACTATGATGTTATAATTTCCTATAGTATTTGTTGCATAGATAATATCATGGTAGTTCCCCGCTATGATGAGAACCTTGAGATGATATAACAATATTCTGAAATATTATTCTGAGGTTGGATGACATACTATTATGGTACATAGAGTATACATTTCATCAGGTGCGAGTACTCATAAGAAGAAGAGACTTCCTCTCAAGAAGTTATCACTTGGTAATCTTAAGACAGTAGATTATGATAATAGACCTGTTAGTTGGAATTCCACATGTTTTTGTTTCATTGGATATTCCTATATCTGAACATGTATAATGGTCCTCGGACTTTAATAATATCATTAATACATGTCATGACTCAGGCACATTGATTTATCGATGAAAACTGTCACACCATATGTTGGTGGGAAGTAGGGTACGTTGGGTGCATTATGAGTGGAATGTTATTATTAGATAAACTGAGTAAGTAATTGTCTCATCCATTTATATAAGTTGATATCTAGACCCTTTGATTGAAATACAACCATCACACAATATTCCATGGACATGGTGTTACGATGAGTTTATTTTAGGTTGTGAAGGAATGATGTATCAAGCATAATGGTTGATGACACTATCATGAAACATGCTTAATGAGATATTGAGACAAAGGGGTTATATTAAACATTGAGCATTCATATGTGGATGTTATCTTTGTGACATTAAGTTGTTTATCTTGGAAGCCTTTACCCATTTCTAGATAGTACTCATGGACTTTAGATAATAAATCTAAATTCCAATGAGAAAGAATCCTAGTGGGTCACAAACTAAGTGTTTTTGGTGGTCTTGGTTAAATTCTATATGAATTTAATTAATGAAATAAATATTATTCACAAAATCGTGGAATATATTTATTCAAGTTAAAATTATTTCATAAATTTAAAAAATATTTTTTCATTGAATTTTGAGTAAGATATATTAATTTCTTTATTGAAAATTTAATAAAAATGTACGTATTAGTTTGTAAAAAAATATTTATAGAGTATAAATTATTTATTTATTTATTCTGGAGTTCAATAAATGGATGTAAAGCTTGAGCATACCAAGATTGGTCCATCAGTAAATATTTATTTGCAATAAGGTAAATAATTATTTAACTAGTTGGCACAAGTTAAAATAATAATAATGATGTTATTATTTGTTGACGTGGAATTTTATTTATAATTTCATTTTGTACAAGTTGGTGCCCCATAAATAATTATGTGGTATTATTATTAAGAGCATGGGTTTTCTCTCAGATTATGAATGTATTTAATTGTTGTTATGAAGTGAAATATTTTAACTGAAGCCCCATGTTGATAAATAGATTAGTACGTATATTGTTCCATGTTCCAAACTACAATCTTAGTGAATTTAGAATTGTTGATCCAAACAATTTCTCACTCAAATAATCTTCCCTCCCCTCTCAAGAACCAGATATGTTCATTAAGACCTAAGAACAAGAAATCAAAAAGGACTAATGCAATATACTCGCATCACCGCACTATCACCCATAAAATGAGTGGTGTCGATCAGAGGCCATCAGAGCACTTGTGTATCACTACTAGAGGGATTCTGGTTTGGATCCTCGCAAGAGCAATGAGAAAATCTAGAACGGTCATTCCGGACGATCAACATCATCGATGAATAAAGTATCGAAGATCCATGCATTATTTTATTTAAGAAATTAATTAAATTAATTATAGAAATGATGTAAAATATCCTTTATATCATAGATCCGGTTCATTTATTCTTTTTTCTAAATCATTGATTTCAATTCATGGATATAGGCATTAATAAACATATTAATCATAGATTATTTAACAATTATGGAAAAGGCAATGTTGGGCCACACCCAACACTATCTTTCTGTTGTGTTTGGATCCTTCACTCTAGTTTTTTAATTAGATTTATGTATGTATGGTTGTTATATTATTTTTAACATTTCATAATTTTATATTCAAATATATGTGTGTTTATACAGGTTCTTAGGATATAGACTTCTATGTCCGTCATATGCCTACCTGCTGCTAGTCGTCATCCCCTGACCTATTGGAGGAGTGATTGGGAAGTCACAACATGGTCCCCATTGGGATGGGTCATGAGTATTTATATGAAAGGGTTCTAGTTTTGATGAACAAAGTGGGATAAAATGTGAACACTTATGAACCAATTTTTTATGTTTCCAAGTTTCTATAGGTATTTGTCCTATATGATTCTAGTGTGGAACATTATGTTATGAAATGATTATTAATCTTTAATGTTGTGATATATATATTTGATAAATATGGATCTCTATAGTTAATATTAGAGGAAGGATTAACTAAACCATTGAAAACTATGATGCGAAATATTTAGTGATATCCCTAGGGATATGTATATGGATATTTCTAAGGATTGGTCTACAGATATTTCAAACGGTAGGAAAATGTCTTCAAGTTTTGGTGAAAGATAGAGTGAGTGGAATCCAAAAAATTACATCTCTATATTTTTAATAAAAGTGTATGTATCTATAGAATATTTTTACCTAGATATAATAACTTTTAAAAGGGGTAAAGTTAATTTTTTCTCAAAAGGGTGACGAGTTAACATTGGTATCAATGAGTATACAGAATAATATATTCCAATAACTTAATGGATGCCCTTTTGGGAGGGATAGGAATACATATGGGTTTAACATGTTAGTCTCCCATGTTAAAGTCTGGTTTGGGGATGTAAGTCTATTAGGGTAGGTGTGTGACATGTTTTTAGTTGAGGGTATTGGCTAGGTTGTGTGTGACTAGTTCTTGGTTTGAAGATGTGTATATGATGTCCTATATATTCTTTGATATTTTACCCTCCCTTGGGTGAGAGTTTAGTGGTAATGACATGGTCATGGAACTCTACCTTGAGTAGTGGTTATGATTTTGATGCTTGGACACAGCCTAGACTTGGGGATGTAGGTATATTCCACTTTCATTGAAAGGATATTGATATGGGATACATATTATTTTATTCAAACCAATTGATAGGGTGTTGGAATGAACAACCCTAAGTGATAGGGTTTTAATCCTGGATGTAAATGACTAGATTCACCTTCAATGATAGGGTTCTGGAATAGATGACATTAAGTGAGTGAGTATTATTCTATTATATTGAACGTTGTACTTTCCCTAAGTGTTATAATACTACCATTAATGTCCCCAAGTGATATGGTACTGGCATGGACCGTATTGGTTGGGTGGGTATTGTATTGGGATAATGATTTTTTACATCGCCTAGGGTGAGAGAGTGTTGGAAAAGAACACATTGAGTTAAAGGGTGTTGCATGATGATGGGATGGTATGATCCTACCCTGAGATAAGGGGTTGTGATCAGAACATTGTATGACAACAAACCATAAATATTTTAGTATGGTTTGGGATCATTGAATGAGGAGAATTATTCTATAGTATTGGTCCATCCTAGTATGGTTAGGTGTCTCAGTGGCCTGGTTTTCATATCATGACCTAACATCAATTATTATATGTGTTTTTATACTATTTATTGTTTTCTTGCAAACAAATGTACATGATGGTTTATATAAAGGTAACATGGTGAGAACCTATTGATTTTTATTTTACACATCCTTCTTGGGAACCATAGTGAATTTTAAAAATGTATGCCTATAATGTAGATATGAGTATATGTTTCAGATTAGATCTATTTAGAGAAATTATATGGTGAATAGATATGGGATTAAGGCAAAGATCAAGGTTTTAGTGGAGACTCCTAAAACATCAAATCCTTATTTTGTTTGTATATATGATCATCCTTGTACGTGGTCATTTGGGATGTGTAACTATATAATTTATTTGATATTTTTTAAGGAATTCACACATTGATGGTCTAAAATGGCTAATTAATGGTTTCATTATTACTATTTTTGGATATAAAATCTCGGTAATAATATATCTGAAAATTAATTTTGTCCCAATCCAATAGTTAGAAGCCTCTTGAATATGTAAAAACACACTTTTTTCCATGTGTAACTTCTATAGAAATATTTTTGGGTGATTTTAATTGGGACATTACAAAGTTATATTGGAGTGTATTTTAAATTTCATTTATTATTTGAGATGAGAGTTAATGATAGTAATGTTTTAGATCTGGTGGTGGACCCGGATCTAGTGGGTCACAGACTCTTATCCTAATGGAATTCATTGTAACTAGGGTTACTAGAATTCTAATCATGATATTTTCTTTTATTAATGAGATATTTGTTCATATATGATATTTTGATTGGAGATCATTATTTTTGGTTTTGAATATTTGACTATAGTGAAAATAATTTTGTGAAAATGCATTATATATGGAATATAGGATTCACATGATATTTTATACTTTTTATTGTAGATTTTTGCATATTATAAATGATTCATTTGATTATTTTTTGAAAAATAACTTATATAGTGTTTTTCTATTTAACTTTTTGGTGGAATTATACTCAACAAAATCATAATATTATCTAATGACATGTGGATCTAAAGATGTATTTTTCTTTAAAAGTGGAACTATAGTATTTGGGTTAAATCAATTTATTGGAAACCATGGTTTCTGTTGTAAAGACCCGTAAATTTCAAGGAAAATTTTTTTTCTTAATTTTCTTTAGAATTTTACAAGAACACAGTTTCTAACGGCACCTGATTTCGAGGCCCGGTGTGCCCGAAATCATTTTCCGAAGTTTGGATCGGGTACGTTCAGTGAACGGATGAGCGGGTTTTTCTAAATTTTGAATCGGTGCCCGGAATCGAATTCTGAGGGCACCGATGGAATCGCAGCGCCAGTAATTGCTTAGAAACTCCTCTTCCGGAGTCGCGTTTTCTCAGGTGTGGTTTTTAATTTTTGGGCTTAAAGTTAAGAAATAAAATAAATTGTTCGACAAACTTTATTTTATTTCACTTAAGCCACTTGGAAGCCACTTGAATCCACTTAAAAGAATCTTAAGCTGAGTCGATACGGATAGGGTGATATCCAGAAATATCCTACCCTCTTGGTAGGATATTTGTGGGGTGGGGCCCGCACGAGCCCCGCCGTTTCTTTTCCGCTAAGTAATGCACCCGTGAAAACCCGTCATTATGAAAGTCAACTGACGCGTTTTCTTAAATTCTTAACGCACCATTTAATTGGGCGGTTTTATTCGTGAATTAAATGTGCGGTTTCTTTCGTTGAATTAATTCTACCAATTAATGGGTCGTTACCTACCTCATATTCGTTTGTTGGCGTAATAATAAAATAAGACCAACACGACTTTGGAGGATTACACCTTGAGAGGTTTTTGACAGAGGTTCTTGTGCCTTCACCCCTCTTCACGAAGAACGTGAAGAACGCGAAGAACGCGAAGAACGCGAAGAACGCGAAGAACGCCGGCCTCCGACGAAGAACGCCGAACCCGCGGAAATCGACGACGCGACGTCGTGTGCCGCAACGCCGATGTTTCCTCTCCCGCGACGTTCTTCGGCGACGTTCTTTAATTCGAAACAAAAACCTTCGATCATCCGTTGAGGTGAGGGTTTCGGTTTTTATTTTAAATTTCCTTTGTGGTTTTTAACTCAAGAATGATTTAATTATTTTAAATTAAATCTTTTTTTCTTGAACCTCGGAGTTCGTCGACGCGACACCCTTCTGCGACGACGCGACGATCCCCTCCTTCCGCGACGATCAATCCGCGAAGGACCCGCGCGTGCAACTTGACGGGGTAGGGATTTTGTTTTGGAAATGCCCTTATTCCCGTGAACGTTTCTTTAAAATTAAAGAACCGGATTCAAATGAACAATTTTAATTTATTAAAATTGTTGATTCATGTGTTGAATTATCTTCTCCCGTTGTTGTTATCTAACGCGGAGGGTGCGGGCCAAGCGAACACGGCCCGACAACCCTCCGCCATTCTTCGTGGTTGTGCGGATTTGGCGGGTGACAGAAAAACGTGACGCAAGGGCAATTTGTTGATCCCGTAGTGATGAACGGAACCCGGGAGGAACACCGGCGTAGACGGGAAGGAAAACGGACCACTGGAGAAACTTTGGTGGCCCGCGGAAGATTCCGGCGGCGCGGGTCGCCGACGCGGCGACGGCCAGCGGACCCGTGACTGCGCGGGTCCAGCTCGCCCGCACGGGACGTGGCTGAAGCCACGTCCGTTTGTCCAGCGCGCCCCCTTCGAGGGCCGCGACATCTCCAAGCCGCGGGGGCGGCGCCCCGCGGCGTCCAGCTCCTCGGCCGCGCGGCCGAGCCGAGCCAGGCCGGTCCGACCGGCCGGGCCGGACCGGGTCGGGTCGACCCGGTTCGGCCGACCCAGGGGGGGAGGGGTCGGGCCGGGTCGGCCTGGGCCCGGACCCCCCGTCTTCGGACTGTTTTCGGTCTTTTCCCCGTAACTTGAGCTACGGGCCTCCGAACGATGCGCCGTCAGTGGCAACGTGATCCTTGGATCGAGACGGTCGTTTCGGTATATCGCACACAAGGTTTCTGAATACTTTGAGTTCGGACGGGTTGGTTCGTACACGAAACCAACCGGGCCTTCGGAGCGGAAACACTCATATCTTGAGCTACGAACGTCCGATTGACGTGCCATCGGCTTTGTTGAATTCCTCTAAGTGAGAAGGATCTTTTGGCTCACTCCTCCTGAGGTTTGGACGCAGGTGGAGTACGGTCGGGTTGGTTTTTCCTTAAAAACCAACCGGGAACCTGAGACGAAAAAGCCAACAACTCTCAGACCGGGCGTCCGATTGACGAGCCGTCTGCGATGTTGAGTTCCTGTTGACGATACAAAACTTTTGGATACATCTACTTCAGACTTTGTGTCATTTGATGTATCAGCTTCTTGGCTCGTGGAGCGGACCCTCCCGAACGAGCTTGCTGTGTGCGGGAACCCTAGTGCTGGCTGCGAATTCGACGACGACGATTGTGCAGAGATCCTCAGTGGACTGCGAAGATGAAGAGAGCTGGTCATGTATCCTATGTGGGTCCTAGCTGTGCTGGTCTTGTATCCTATGTGGGTCCCATCTTAGATGATTCAATACTGGTCTTGTATCCTATATGGGTCCCAGTATAGATGAATCAATGAAGACAGCTGGTCTTGTATCCTATGTGGGTCCTAGCTGTGCTGGTCTTGTATCCTATGTGGGTCCCAGCTTAGATGATTCAATACTGGTCTTGTATCCTATGTGGGTCCCAGTATAGATGAATCAATGAAGACAACTGGTCTTGTATCCTATGTGGGTCCTAGTTGTGCTGGTCTTGTATCCTGTGTGGGTCCCAGCTTAGATGATTCAATACTGGTCTTGTATCCTATGTGGGTCCCAGTATAGATGAATCAATGAAGACAGCTGGTCTTGTATCCTATGTGGGTCCTAGCTGTGCTGGTCTTGTATCCTATGTGGGTCCCAACTTTGATGATTCAGTGCTGGTCTTGTATCCTATGTGGGTCCCATCATAAACGAAACAATGAAGACGACTGGTCTTGTATCCTATGTGGGTCCCAGCTTAGATGATTCAGTATCTATGTCTGATCATCTCTTTCACCTTTTCGATGATGTATACCTGGGTGAGCTGAATCCTGTGTTACTCTCCTTTGTGAATTGTGTTGAACTATCCTGTGTGGATTTACTGTTTCTCTCCTTTGTGGATTGTGTTGAGCTATCCTATGTGGATTACTTTTCTCCCCTTCGTGGATTGTGTTGTGCTATCCTGTGTGGGTATACATTTCGCTTTCCTGTGTGGACCGGGTTGTGCTTGGGCTCGGATGTTGGAGCCGAACGGGAATTGATGACTTAGGTATATGTATGGGCATATACCTAAGCCGTGTCGGATGTTACTTCGTGATTGTATCTTTCCTTTGTGGATTATCCTTTGTGGATTCTGGGAGACCTTCGGAGGTCTCGGGTCCCTACTGAGTAGCTTATACTCACCCGTGCACGGGCTATGCCCGCACTACGTTGTGTTGGTTGCAGACGACGGACAGCGCTGATCGTGGTGGAGGCTTGCGGAGCAGGACGGTACCTGGAGGTGGACCACTGGGCGGGACGTACTCGGAGCGGTCAGGTGGACCCGAGGAGCAGTGAAGGCTATCTGTACCCACCCTTCAGGTGGGACTTCCAGAGGACGGATCGACGCTGTGGATTTTCTTTTCAGTTTCTGTTTTCCCCTTCAGTTTTACTTTACAGTTGGGCTTGTATTTCCAGCCCCTTTTACTTCAGCATAGCTTGTTACAGTTTTTACTTAGTGTTTACTTTTCCGCTTGCTTACTCTGTGGTGCTTGTTTATTTTACAAGGCAATGCCTTCCCTTTTTCCGGGATTTACGCCTTGGTGCTAGTCGCCAGCCCCTGGCCTATGGAAGGCGGGCTTGGGGTAGTCATGGCATGGGCCCCGAGGACGGGTCGTGACAAATTGGTATCAGAGGTGGTCGGTTCTACCGAAGACTCTGATCTTTATTCTATGTGAAGCAATAATGTTCAGCGTATTAGGTGTGGTTATCAGTCCAGGGAGTCCAGTGTTGGTGCGGCGGGCGACGTATCCGTACACCAGGACCCTGACTTCTGATTTTCGACTTAATGCACGAAAACACTTATTGCATGTGTGTTCAAGTTTTCTTTGTGATTACTTGTGTCAGCTCACCAGGTATATAATTCTGACTGTGGCGCACCTACTTCTTTTCAAGATGGCCCCACGACGGCAGCCAGCTAGGGTTCCGAGAGTGGAGCGTGATGAAAACCCACCGAGCGACGAGGCCTCGGTGCAGGGCTCCTTGTCAGCAGAGGCATCGGCGATACCTTTACCCGCCAAGACACCGATGCTACCAGCCCCAGCCGCTGACGATGCACGTCGCCTTAGCGCGCTACATGAGTTTCACCGTCAGCGACCGCCCAGGTTCCACAGGGAGACGGACCCACAGGCAGCTGAGGACTGGCTGGAGGCAGTGATGCGAGTTTTCAGGCTAGTGAGGACACCAACAGACCTCATGGTGATCCTCGCGGCGAGCCTACTGCACGCAGCAGTAGGCCGATGGTGGATCTTGATGCTCCAGGTGCACGACGAGGCATCTCTTCTCTGGATGGACTTTGAGAGCATCTTCCACTCCGAGTTCATCCCAGCCACCCTTCGTGCGGTGCGCATTCAGGAGCTTCTTCAGCTGCGGCAGGGCAGCTTGACAGTGGCCCAGTACTCGGCGAGATTTACTGATCTCTCGTGCTACTCCACAGATATGGTACGAGACCCGTTCTTCCGGCCCCGGACCTTCGAGCAGGGACTGAGGCATGAGATCAGTGCTTCGATGATCTCCCTCAACATTCCGACTCAGGAAGAGGTGTTGGAGAGAGCCCTTCTAGTGGAGAGTTTTCTCGCCGAGCATGCTCCAGTGACAGGGCCCCCCACAGGACGGCCCGTATCAGGGTCTTCTGCAGCTGGCAGTAAACAGGTGACGCAGATGTTCAAACGGGCCAGACCATCAGATGGGCAGTCTCAGGATGAAGATTCGGTTGTGCGGGGCACCCGAAGGAGAGCCAACTACACGAGGGGAAATCATTTCTACGCATGCAGCGGGCGAGGTCACATGGCTCGAGACTTCCCGACTCGTCTTACAGATGAGCAGAAGGTGGTAGAGGGACCTCCCAAGAAGGGGTTCAGCCACGGTGGTCCGCAGGGAGTTGGTAGACATGCGAGAGCTGAGCTTCAGACAGTTGAGGCCTTCGATCATGGAGCTCTGGGAGCAGATGGATAGGAGCAGAACTAGTGGATACGTCCTTTGTACTTCTAGTTCCTTGTTGTTGTTGTGTAGTGTCTTTGTATTATGAGCTGCAATAGTAAAAGATGCTTACCTTTGTGATGTTTTCATTCCTGTACTCTTTTGTGTTGTTACTAAGATGTTCCAGTTAGACTGTTGACTTGACCCTCACTTGTGAGACATCTACTAGAGGAGACCCAGTTACCACACACTGATGCCGACAGTGTGACTCAACCCTTGGAGGCGAGAGTAATGGTTGGATCTCTTGGTAGTAGCGTCGAGGCCTTACGACTTCATCCTTAGTATGGATTAGTAACATTCATGTCGGGATTGACAGTATTAGGCAAAGGAAGTGGTTCATCCAGGGTATGAGACCAGATTTCTCTTATCGGCAAAGAATAAATCTTGGCAGTTCTTGTGGGATCGGAGATGGTCCAGGTCATCCATGAGCGGATGAGTACATCTCAGAGCCGGTAGAAGTCTTATGCTGACAGGAGGCGGAGGCCACTAGAGTTCGAGGATGGTGACCATGTCTTCTTGCGTGTCTCACCTCGACGTGGATTACGGAGATTTGGCCGAGGTGGCAAGTTGTCTCCACGCTTCATCAGACCTTTCCAGGTCCTCAGCAGGATTGTCGAGGTAGCTTATCGCCTGGCTCTACCACCTCAGTTGTACCGAGTGCACGACTTCTTCCACGTATCTCAGCTGAGGAGATACGTGCACGAACTGACGCAAATCTTTGACCATGGATAGCTGGTCTTTGATGCTGGGGCGACTTTTGCGGAGGTCCCAGTGGAGATCGAGGATCGACAGGAGCGGGTCCTACGTGGACGATCGATTCCTCTAGTGCTCTTCAGATGGCAGCTCGTTAACCTCCAGAAGATCACTTAGGAGCGGGAGGCTCAGATGCGTGCTCAGTACCGCCTTTGTATCCCTAAGTTTGTAGTAAAGATTTACGGGGATGTAAAGCCCTGTGGTGGGAGTAATGTAAATACCCGTAAATTTCAAGGAAAAATTTTTTTCTTAATTTTCTTTGGAATTTTACAAGAACGTAGTTTCTGACGGCACCTGATTCCGAGGCCCAGTGTTCCTGGAATCATTTTCCGAAGTTTGGCTCGGGTACGTTCAGTGAACGAACAAGCGGGTTTTTCTAACTTTTGAACCGGTGCCTGGAATCGAATTCTGAGGGCACCGATGGAATCGCAGTGCCGATAATTGTTTAGAAACGCCTCTTCCGGAGTTGCAATTGCTCGGGTGTGGTTTTTAATTTTTGGGCTTAAAGCTAAGAAATAAAATAAATTGTTCGACAAACTTTATTTTATTTCACTTAAGCCACTTGGAAGCCACTTGAAGACACTTAAAAGCAGCTTAAGCTGAGTCGATACAGATAGGGTGCTATCCAGAAAGATCCTACCCTCTTGGTAGGATATTTGTGGGGTGGGGCCCGCACGATCCCCGCCGTTTCTTTTCCGCTAAGTAACGCACCCGCGAAAACCCGTCATTATGAAAGTCAACTGACGCGTTTTCTTAAATTCTTAACGCACCATTTAATTGGGCGGTTTTATTCGTGAATTAAATGTGCGGTTTCTTTCGTTGAATTAATTCTACGAATTAATGGGTCGTTACCTACCTCGTATTCGTTTGTAGGCGTAATAATAAAATAAGACCAACATGACTTTGGAGGATTACACCTTGAGAGGTTTTTGACAGAGGTTCTTGTGCCTTCACCCCTCTTCGCGAAGAACACGAAGAATGCGAAGAACGCGAAGAACGCCGGCCTTCGACGAAAAACGCCGAAACCGCGAAAATCGACGACGTGACACCGTGTGCCGCAACGCCGACGTTTCCTCTCCCGCGACGTTCTTCGGCGACGTTATTTAATCCGCAACAAAAACCTTCGATCATCTGTTGAGATGAGGGTTTCAGTTTTTCTTTTAAATTTCTTTTGTGGTTTTTAACTCAAGAATGATTTAATTATTTTTAATTAAATCTTTTGTTCTTGAACCTCGGAGTTCGTCGACGCGACACCCTTCCACGACGATGCGACGATCCCCTCCTTCTGCAACGATCAATACGCGAAGGAACCACGCGTGCGACTTGACGAGGTAGGGATTTTGTTTTGGAAATTACCTTATTCCCGTGAACGTTTCTTTAAAATTAAAGAACCAGATTCAAATGAACAATTTTAATTTATTAAAATTGTTGATTCATGTGTTGAATTATCTTCTCCCGTTGTTGTTATCTAACGCAGAGGGTGCGGGCCAAGCGAACACGGCCCGACAACCCTCCGCCGTTCTTCGTGGGTTTGCGGATTTGGCGGGCGACGGCAAAACGTGACGCAAGGGCAATTTGTTGATCCCGTAGTGAAGAACGGAACCCGGGAGGAACACCGTCATAGATGGGAAGGAAAACGGACCACCGGAGCAACTCCGGTGGCCCGCGGAAGATTCCGGCCAGTGGACCCGTGGACCCATGGCCACGAGGGTCCAGCTCGCCCGCACAGGACGCAGCTGAAGCCACGTCCGTTTGTCCAGTGCGGCCCTTTCGAGGGCCGCGACATCTCCAAGCCACGGGGGCGGCTTCCCGCGGCGTCCAGCTGCTCGGCCGAGCCGAGCCCGGCCGGTCTGACCGGCCGGGCCGCACCCTGGCCAGGCCAGACCAGGTCCGGTCGGGTCGGGTCGACCCAGTTCGGCCGACCCAGGGGGGGGGGGTCAGGCCGGGTCGGCCCGGGCCCGAACCCCCCATCTTCAGACTGTTTTCGGTCTTTTTCTCGTAACTTGAGCTACGGGCCTCTGAACGACGCTCCGTCAGCGGAAACACGATCCTTGGATCAAGACGGTCGTTTCGGTATATCGCACTCAAGGTTTTGGAATACTTTGAGTTCGGCCGGGTTGGTTCGTAAATGAAACCAACCGGGCCTTCGGAGCAGAAACGCTCATATCTTGAGCTATGGACGTCCGATTGACGTGTCGTCGGCTTTGTTGAATTCCTCTAAGTGAGACGGATCTTTTGGCTCACTCTACCCGAGGTTTGGACGCAGGTGTAGTATGGTCGGGTTGGGTTTTCCTTAAAAACCAACCGGGCCCCTGGGACGAAAACGCCAATAACTCTCAGACCGGGCGTCCGATTGACGCGCCGTCTGCGATGTTGAGTTCCTGTTGATGATACAGAACTTTTGGATACATCTAATTAGGACTTTGTGTCAGTTGATGTATCAGCTTCTTGGCTCGTGGAGCGGACCCTCCCGAACGAGCTTGCTGTGTGCGGGAACCCTAGTGCTGGCTGCGACTTCGACGACGACGATTGTGCAGAGATCCTCAGTGGACTGCGAAGATGAAGAGAGCTGGTCATGTATCCTATGTGGGTCCTAGCTGTGCTGGTCTTTTATCCTATGTGGGTCCCAGCTTAGATGATTCAATACTGGTCTTGTATCCTATGTGGGTCCCAGTATAGATGAATCAATGAAGACAGCTGGTCTTGTATCCTATGTGGGTCCTAGCTGTGCTGGTCTTGTATCCTATGTGGGTCCCATATTAGATGATTCAATACTGGTCTTGTATCCTATGTGGGTCCCAGTATAGATGAATCAATGAAGACAGCTGGTCTTGTATCCTATGTGGGTCCTAGCTGTGCTGGTCTTGTATCCTATGTGGGTCCCATCTTAGATGATTCAATACTGGTCTTGTATCCTATGTGGGTCCCAGTATAGATGAATCAATGAAGACAACTGGTCTTGTATCCTATGTGGGTCATATCTGTGCTGGTCTTGTATCCTATGTGGGTCCCAGCGTAAACGAAACAATGAAGACGACTGGTCTTGTATCCTATGTGGGTCCCAGCTTAGATGATTCAGTATCTATGTCTGATCATCTCTTTCACCTTTTCGATGATGTATACCTGTGTGAGCTGAATCCTGTGTTACTCTCCTTTGTGGATTGTGTTGAACTATCATGTGTGGATTTACTGTTTTCTCTCCTTTGTGGATTGTGTTGAGTTATCCTATGTGAATTACTTTTCTCCCCTTCATGGATTGTGTTGTGCTATCCTGTGTGGGTATATGTTTCGCTTTCCTGTGTGGACCGGGTTGTGCTTGGGCTCGGATGTTGGAGCCGAACGGGAATTGATGACTTAGGTATATGTATGAGCATATACCTAAGCCGTGTCAGATGTTACTTCGTGATTGTATCTTTCCTTTGTGGATTATCCTTTGTGGATTCTGGGAGACCTTCGGAGGTCTCGGGGTCCATACTGAGTAGCTTATACTCACCCCTGCATGGGCTATGTCCGCACTACGTTGTGTTGGTTGCAGACGACAGACATCGTTGATCGTGGGTGAGGCTTGCGGAGCAGGACGGTACCTGGAGGTGGACCACTGGGCGGGACGTACTCGGAGCGGTCAGGTGGACCCAAGGAGTAGTGGAGGCTATCTGTACCCACCCTTCAGGTGGGACTTCCAATGGACGGATCGACGCTGCGGCTTTTCTTTTCAGTTGCTGTTTTTCCCTTCAGTTGTACTTTACAATTGGGCTTGTATTTCTAGCCCCTTTTACTTCAGCACAGCTTGTTACAGTTTTTACTTAGTGTTTACTTTTCCGCTTGCTTACTCTGTGGTGCTTGTTTACTTTACAAGGCAATGCCTTCCCTTTTTCCGGGATTTATGCCTTGGTCCTAGTCGCCAGCCCCTAGCCTATGGAAGACGGGCTTGGGGTAGTCACGACACGGGCCCCGAGGACGGGTCGTGACATGTGTTTTTAGGTATTGGATTCCTTAGATATGGGCAGATACTGGCAACGTATGTCTAGGATGGTCAACAATGGAACATGTAGCCTAAATGAGAATGAAACACATTGAAGGGTGGATAGAATGGAATGTGGAAAACCTTAAATATTTTATATGTAAATATATTTCAATTAATTTTGTATTAAGGTTTTGTTTTGATGGTGGTATTAGTTACCTACCCAAATTTCTAGTTTAAGTAATGTTTTCTATGGGATAGTAGATAGTGATCCTGGATAGTCATGTTTTGGATGGGTAGTGTTTGGGAAGATTAATTATGGTTTCGGAATAACACACATAGGTGATTGAATGTGTGGATGGGCATGGAATGAGTATAATTATTTAGTATTGTTGGAAATGAAAAAATTAGGTTGTTTTAGACAACCTTATTTTCACTAAAAGGTATGAATTTCTTAGTTTTTTGGTGCATGTGACTTGGTTTCATGGGACACAAATTAGGAAAATATGATTTTGTATCTATGATCGGGTGACATGGGTTTTAAAATAAATGGGTTTTGAGAAGAAAATATTTATAGTGTAAGATAACATATTTGATGGTTATTAGATGTTGATTCTACTATTAGAGGAGGATAGTCAGTGTTAATGTGTCCTTTTGGGAAATGTAATGATGCTTAAGGTGAAGTGTGCAATGGTTACCTATTGGGTATTTTTATTACAGATTGTATGAATGGTTTGTGTGTTGTTCCATTAAAAGGATTTTTCTTTTGGTAGGAATCAGTTGGTTCTATGGTGATGGATCAAGGAATTATGATACAATTGATGGAATCATGGACCATGGATGGGTTTGTAGGGAATGAGATGGGTTTATGTTAGGAATAGAAACCCATTTATGATAATCAGTTCTATTAGGATCAATGATTGGGGAGCAGTGAATGATAAGATATATTTTATGTATAAAATCAAGGAATAGATTGGATTATGGTCATTTTTATTAGTGACTTTTCATGAACATCAATAGAAATGATTCACGTAATCCATTAATTTATATTAATGAGCTATTTAGGTATTAAATCATGTATTAACACATTGGTTACAACCCATCATTTCATTAGGTAATGGCCAATACATGGGAAATAAAGATCATGAGTTTTGGATTTAGGGGGTGATGGTAACAATACCTCTATGGAGGGGGGGGGGGATTTTATTGGTTATGGGTGTATAACATGTGCACTATAAGGATTATAGGTATGGTGAAATCAGCGGAAGGTGGTCAATATTAAATATATATACAAGTGAAATGGTATATTAAATTTTACCTAGATCTTTAGTGAATTTAATATTTTAGACTCAAATTATACATCTAATAGAGTGTATTTATATATTGTGGACTAGCAATAGAATTTTTTATCATCTGATATTGAGTTGGATCAAGGGTGTGTTGATGCTCACAAGTATAGTATGTTAACATTTTTGATTAGTTGTGTATGTGAGAATTTAATTTCAATAAGTATCAACATTAGAATTCGGTGTGGGTAATGGAGAATTTTTTGAAGCCTATAGGGGTTAATTCATCTAGATCGGGAGACTTCAGTGTGTTACGGGGGGTACAACATAGAATTATGAGAGAAGGTCGGTCAGTGGAGGATCAACCAATATTTTTATGTGTGAATGGATAAGGGGAGGTTAGAACTAAATTTATCATCTTGTTTAAAATTAATTCCCTATTCTAAGAATCATACTAGTGATTTTCATAAAAAATATATCATATAAAAATTTCATTGTTACATGGTCTAATAGCATGTGATTCGGTTTTGAATCTGGAATGATTATCAATATCAGATTGCAACCAAAGGATTAAAATCAATGATATATTCTTGATTAATTATCATGGATGATAGGACTTATGAATGTGTGTTATTAATTAACTACATCATTATAGTTTGAAAAAATTTCAGTTAATTGGAATCCTTCAGTCCCATAGTAGGCGATGTAACATCTTGATATTTCTGTACAAAAATAATTTCCTTTAAATAAAACTGAGTTTCACATCTTTCCTCGCATGAACATAATTTAAGTTCACGATACATTATGAAAAAATAATAATAATTTATAATAGATCATTATGATAACATATAAAATATCTATTTATGATATAAAATATTAATTTCCATTAAATCGTAAAATGTGTATAAAATTATATTAGAAGGATTTATTTATTAAGAGGTTATTTTTTAATAAACATAGTTGATATTTATATTTGTTATTATCTATTAAAATTTAAATAAATAATTTTTAATAATCAAATTTCATAATAGTAAATTCATTTTTAAATTTAATTTAGTTCTAAAATGATATCCAAAGGATTTATAAGTGAATATAAACTATAAAATTAATAATTTAATTACTTAATTTAATATTCAAACAGTTTATATGTTTTGTTAAAATTTTGTTTTTTCTTAATATTAATGTCACATAACAATAATTTTTCCCTAATAAATTAATTACTATCATAAAAATAAGTAATAATAAAAATATTATCTCACATACATGTTTAATGTTTAAAACACTCTTTTAATTAAAAAAAATAAGATTATGTGTTATGTGGATTTTTAAAATATATTTTTTAATATTTAGGAATGAAATAGTTTAAATTTATGATAAATTTGGATTCATTATATCAAAAAAATTTGAGATGGGTCCCCTTATATTTTTTATTATAAACTAATTGAAATAATTTACATTTATTTTAGAGTTATATGTATTTAAATGACTATTCTAAAGAAAATAGAATTTTAAAAAGTTTAAATGATCATTATAACTTATATTAACCATTTTATATGTTTTAATTTCTTACCCACATGTCTAACAAACCATACCACACCTAACTAAACTATTCTACATGAACTTCCATTCATACACCTTATATAAAATTCGTTTATTTGGATATTACAGATTTCTCACTTATAAAAGGAGGCCAATTACACCCCTTATATACCACACATCCCATTAAAATTAATAGTTTAAAATAATCCCATTTTTAATCTTCAAAAATTATTCAAAAAACTATATTATTTTTTCATCTTTAATTAGCCTTATCACTTCATTTCCGATGATATTTTTTTGGAAAAGCAAAGTCTTTAACATGAGTGTTTCATTATCTTGGTCTTTTTTTAATTTTTATTAACATTAGAATAAATATATAAATTAATATAATGTGTTATATATAATTTATATATATATACATCCATTATATATATTTAATAACATCTATACATCCCCATACAGCCACTAAGAAAAACATAAGTATTGATCATGCGTTGTGTGTAATACCACCTCCACAACATGATGTGGTTAGTTTTTCATAAAAAACTCTTATGGATGGTATAAAGGATGATTTTGATGAATAATTATTTTTTACCTTAATAAATTATAGAATTATCATATTTTACATTTATCATCATTTCATCCATTTGTTAATGAATGAGATCATTAATCTTGTGTATGTGTGGACTACCGTCTCCATGAATGATGTTTCTTATTTTTCTTGACCACGTAACATGGATGAACATGAAATTGTAATTAAAATAATAATATTATATTTATAAAATTATTATGAACCTTTAAATAATTAATAATTTTACATTCTACATTCCTTCCATTTTAATGAAAATAAAATTTGTTTATTGTGTGTATATGTGAATTACTATCTCCAAGTATTAACATCTTTGGTTTCCCTGTGATGTAAAACATTGATAAATTTAAAATTTATTATGATGTATAAATATAAAATTGATAATGATAATTATATTTCTGAGTAATTTAATTTATTTTAAAGTAATCATAACCATGTAAAACATGCTAATACATTCACATAAAAATCAATCAAACCCCCTCGAGAAAAATACATGTCGGGAAATGATTTAATAAATGAGAAACATATGATCATAAATAGTCCTTGGGAAATAATTTATATATTAATATCTTTATAATTAATTTTTTAAATAAAATTCATTTTATTATTCATGTTGTTAGGTGATATTTTAGAATTCTTTTAGACATAGTTATGGGTTTCGCCTCAAAACATCATTCTTCAACACAAACATTTATTTATGTACCAAATTTATATTAATCTATTTATATACTACCAATATGATATTTAATAAAAATTATTTTCCTTATTCATGTAGTTTTATCTTTAACTTCACTATATCATTCTTTCAATGTTATTTTATTTGAATTTTCTCAGTCTATATGGGACTCTTATCTCAAACTCCCTTCGTTTAGACACATTTTAATTATACACCAATTTATCTTTATATGTTTAATATGAATCCTAGTTGATATTATATCACAGAATATATTTTATTCATGATATTTTATTTTCATTTTAAATTTATTTTCCAATGGTTTTAATAAAATATTTCTACATTATTAATTATTTTCTTAACTCATGTTCATTTTCTCACAAGTGATAATATATCTTCTTGATTTTTATCATTTAAGTCTCTATCTAAAACTATTAAAATTTAAACGGTTGATTTCAATTTCCTATCATTAAATCACCTATCTTAATTAATATACTCCCATTTTCGAAACACTTCCTCAAATTGAAATGTGATGTTGATAATAATAACTCATATACTCTAATGTGTACATTTTCATTCAATGTCCATGTTTTACCTATTTAATTTTTAATTAAAAACTCAAATATTTTTTATCTAAATTGAACAATAATCATCCCTTAATCTCCTCTCAAATAAATTTTTTATTATCCTTTTTATTATTTTGGATTCTTTAATGGTATTTGAAGGATTTTATATGTTTTCTGTATTGATTATTTTTCAAAAAAACAATTCCTCCCATTGAATGTTATAAATTGTTTAAAAATTCTTCTATAAACATTTTTTAAAATTTATTTTAAAATAAAATGGCTCTTTTTAACAAAAATAAAAAAATATTATAATAAGTTTTCTGTATGGTTTTTTGGTAGAAGGTATCTCTTTTACACATTCCCTAGTGTACATATATTTATGTTGCCTTATTTTTCTCTAAGAGGCATTCTCCTTATGAATTAACGTTTTTATAAAGTAAAATCCTATTCTCATGGTTTAATAAAATCTTCCTTCTTATATTTTTTCAACTAAAATGGTAATTTCTTATTTTTAAATCGATTTATTTTATGATTCTAGGAGTTTTATTCATCTATATTGTATGATTGATCAAGGGTATTCAACAAATGAAACCATCAACCTTATTTAACATGATAGATTATAAAATTATATTTAACTTCTAAGCTATGATCTATCAATACTCTATTCTTTTCCAATAATATATTTTTATAGGAATGATTTACTTATTAATGCCTTCATTTATCAATATCCTATGTTCCATTTCTTGATTGAAGGGTGTTCACCTATATTCCCAATACATTGATTGATTAGGGAATTTTTTGACTAAGAGTTATAT
Organism: Viscum album; assembly: GCA_963277665.1. Lineage (NCBI taxonomy): Eukaryota > Viridiplantae > Streptophyta > Magnoliopsida > Santalales > Viscaceae > Viscum > Viscum album. Next base: position 414,819,250 of record OY728130.1, read on the forward strand.
TCATTTCCTATATGGATTAAATAAAATATTCATAAAAATATATGTTTATTTTTATTTTCCTACAGTTATTTTTGAAATCTTTTTCAACCGATTTATTATCCATGTGTTTATCATGTCGGGTTTAATGATGACACCATTGATGATTCCTTGGAGGACCAATTAAAAATGATATAAAACCCATTTTATTAACTTTGGTTTTAATGATGTGTTGATTGAAATAATAGGGAACACATGTGTATTATTTTTAATTATTTTGGGTTCAATTATATTTTAGCACCCCTAGGCTTTAGCATATTTTCATATAGTTTTTTTGATAGCTTTTCGATACATACAACACCTAATTTAAACAAAACAATACATGGTCATATTTATCATAATCAATTAAATTATAGTTCATTTTGAAAATTTATATTTTAAATTTATAAATTATACATCAAACCAAATATTTCTACACTGATATAATATATTTCAGATCAGCATAATATAAGAACAAACCCAATATTAGACATAAATTACAATATTTTTATTAAAAGTATATTTTTTTCCTTTTCATGGAGAAACCATTTAAAATAAATTCACCCTTTTATAAATTTAATATATCAAAATAAATTTCATCTTTGGATGAAAAAAAATTATCTTTATATAAATTTTTGGTATTTTTCTTTGAAGATTCATGTTGTAATGAATAGTGAAAAATAATGAATTTTAGTTCAAAACTGATTTTTTATTTAATATATTTATAATGATAAATTATGTTTTAGATGTGTTTTAAAGATTGAATATATCATATTTTTATAAATTAATAAAATTTAGGTAATTGAATTCAATTTGACTTTGAAATTGACTATAAAAACATATCAAACCTTTGGATGTTGTTACATAAACAAATCTATATTACCATCTCACCTGTGGGATTACTTTGAAATTAATATTTTCCTATTATGTAATTTTAATTTGGAAAAATAGATTGCATATTTGGAATCAGAATAAGTTATAGTGTAAAATAGGTCAATATAGTTTTTGAGAAAACATCATCACTAAATGTAATTATAATTAATTGAAATTATTAAAGCAAAACTAAGCTTCATAAAAAAATAAACCATTATCTTAAAGACCCAAATGAACTAGATACTTTTCCAACACCCATTTTATTGAAATAATTCTTTAATGAACCTTAAAGTTCTGTGTTTTTTTATGACATTGTTATGTAAAAACATTGGTACACCTAACTTTTCAGAAACACTATGTCAGTCCTTTTCCTCCTCTATAAATAGAAATCAAATATCCCCACTACTAACACCTCTAAAACCTTTTAGGATCATCCAATATATTACAATATAGCTTCTAAACATCCATCATCTTGACCTTAATGAATTCCTTTGGGAATAAATCCTTCCAAGGAATACTTTTAGTATAAACAAAAAATGTTAATTGATTAAGATGTAATGTGTTCTCTAAATCTATCTTGTTTCATTTCCTTTATGCACCATATAAAATCCATTTATTATATTCTTATATAAATAAAATAGTATCCTAAATATTTTAGTATTTTTTTATGTAATGGTTCAAACTACACTTACACACACCTCCATCTAATGGGTTACAAACATACTATTTCTGTGTATAGAAAAGTACAACCACATGAAATAATGATCGTCCATTTTTTACTTTACCACATATCATGGTGGAAATTATGATGGAAAATACATATATATTTGATATGTATGATATTTATAATTTCTTTATTTTTATTTAAGTCTTATTTAGAACATAAATTTATGCTTTCCATCTTGTGTAAATACAATAATTTCATTTGAGGAAGTGTGGACTACTGCCCCCTCAAAGCGACGTGACTCGTTCATTCCATCGATTAAACATATAAAAGATGGTATTAATAAACCTATGTAACATATATAAAATTTATATGATATTGTTATTATGATATAAATATATCCTTTACTTTTAATTCATTCAATATAACAAAGAAATGAAAGTGATGTTCATGAGTACGTACGACCTACCGTCTCCATGAACAATACATTTCATTTATTATCTCCAAAAATTGTACATTTTTCTAAATAAATATGTACTAAATATATATGATAACTAATACATGATTTAAATTATAGATATTATGAAATAATTATCTATATAACAGTAACAACAAATAAAATTTCAAAACATACTGGAGAAAACTAGGCAATAAACACCCAAAATAGTTAAAATAATGAAAGAGTGTTAACAATGATGTAATAAAATATTATATGTAATTAATATAATATGTTATAACCATGATTATGGTTATTTTATAAGTTGGTAACATATTTTAAACCAATTCAAAACAGGATAAATACCATAGAACGAAAATTAAGTTTAATGTAAGGGACTTCATCTAAATTTACATTCAGTTGAGACTTGTTTAATGTTATACAAAAAATCACACTTAAATGGTGTATATTCATCCATTTTAATGTAAAAATATGAATAATAATTTCTCATAATTTTTATATGATTCATTTTATTCATGGGTAATTATAATTTAAATGTTTTGATGATTTATGGGATACTTTGGAATGTTTAAATATTGTATATCCTCAAGAATGTTTCAATACCATCAAAACTTGTTGTTACTTATCCTCCTTTGAGGTATTATTGATAAATAAATATTCACTATTCTATATGGATATTTTTAAGGAAACTTGTTTATTAATATATGAGGAATTATTTGGACATGAAATACATGGGTTGTGGGATGTTTAAAGAAATTCATACGGGTTGAGGACTAGTTATTAAAATCCCCTCGATACATAGGTAGTCTCATGGGAATAATTAGTTATCTAAAATATAAATTTTTAAACTATCTCTTGATGGTAAAGGTTTTATATTTCTATGAGATATTATGTCAAATAATTAATTATTTCATTTATTGGAAATTTTATTATTATTATTTATCAATGAGATTTTCATTGACATATCTATGTATGAATTTCATTTTTAGTTCATTAATTAAATGGAATTTGTATTTGGATTCTTAACATTCAATGTTGATATTTCCATATCGAAAAATTTTATTGGAATGTGTTATCAGTTATTTACCATTCCATTCCAATCTATTTATATTTATTAATTATTTATCCAATTTTACATACCCTTACTGAGAGTTTGAGCTCACCCTTATTAAGATTCCTTTCCATAGGTTATGAAAAGGAAATATTTGAATAATATTTAAAAGATGATCTTTATTTTATTTGTATTTATAATGTTTGTAATTACTATTTCCTAGTGTATTATATGTATCATGTATGTAATCTAGATTTCCAAAACCATTAAACTAAATGGTTCTTCCAGATTTGATTCCTTATAATCATGATAATGTTATAAATTAATGCACTGGATCCAGGATTCTAGGTTCATGGTGTTACAATTACTATCCTAGAATTTTGGTAAGGTGTAATATATATAGTTATTCGTATAAATACATCCTTGTATGGATACTATAAGTGGATATAGTTCTAGCATAGATATACCATAGAGTAACCACTCTAAAAATGTGTCTAGGTCTTGACTTAAGTAACTTGGTACCTAAATAAGGTTCATTCTATCCACATAATTTGAAACTCTTGTGGTATACTCATATGATAATTTACATTTTCTTTACCTATCATTATAATGGATTTAAATGTAAATATTTCCCAAAAGTAACCAATGCTTATTATTCTGGGATTCATGATGCATAAATTCATGTTATGATCTATTCCATATTTGTAATTATAAATTATGATTCTATGATCTAATTTAGTATAATCCATTGTTTATAAATGGTGTATAGAAGGAAAAATTGTGTCAATACTTTTGAAACATTTTGAGATTTTGTTATTGAAGATACCAATACAGTCTCTATTGGAATGGATAAAATCATCTAAATATTAGGGAATCCTAATCAGTTTATGAAAAATTAAATTTCATAAATAGAGAAAACTATTCCATGGATAAAATATTCTATACTATATTTATTTATGTGGTATAATCCCCCATAATTTAGAGGGACTAATAATCCAACGATAGATGAATAATGGATTAAGTATCTGGATAATATATTTGAAATGATGGAATAAAATAAAATGGAAAAGGATACAGTTTTAGTATATTATCTCTAAGGTGATGATGATCAGTGGTGTTATCTGATCCAAAATACTAGGGAGGATGAATAAGGTTAACTCATGGAATAGAGGACTTTTAAGGATATTTTCATTGATAAATACATCCATCAGGATCAAAAAATTGAGATGAATATAAATTTATGTAGATTAAAGCATAAGGATGAAGGGGGTGTTTCTGATTATGAGGATACCTTAACAATGGTAGCCAGGTATACTAAAAATTCTATACACAACATAGAGTGCAATATCGACCAATTATTTGATGGTATTAATGAAAATATATGAAGGGCATTAGTTTCTAATAAATTTTCATCATACAAAGAAATAGTTCTATATTCCATCAAGAAGGAGAATTAATTCTCAAGATCCAATGTATTCAAGGGAATCTAAGAGAATAAGAATTCATATGACATCATGAAAAAGGAAATTCATCCAAGAAGAATAAAAAATATTATCCTTTTCCTTCTTGTGGGAATTGTAGGAAAATAAAAATAGGAAATGATTGAAGGGAATGGATTTTTTTTATGTGCGGAGAAAAGGACCATCATATTAAATAATGAAAATAGAATAATAAATGTGATTATATTCAGGGTTTCATTAGTAGAAATGTGGAACTACTCAAATGAATACGCCATGTGTCAATAATATTTAACATAGAAGAGGTCAAGGGGAGATTGAAAAGTGTAAGTGATCACTATGGGAAAGGAGTAAGTACCAAAAGATGTCGTTGTGGGTATATTAATTCCATATTTAAATATATCCAATGAATTATTTAGTTATATATTATCACATGCTTTTATATCTACCATGTTTTCTTTGAAAATTAGACACTTCCTTTTTGATTTAATAATAGATCTGTTTGTAAAACCTTATAAGGAGAGTATCATTGAAATAATGATGTGTTGGTTAGTACCACTTCCATCCAATGGCCCGAAGGCCTTCAAATATTTTTTATATAAGATAATCCCCCTTTTAAGGGTAAGGGGGAACCCATCGACAACAACATAAAAGAAAAAAAAATAAGCGAAGAGGGGGGAAACAACAAGATGAATGAGACAAGCAGCGCACGCCCGGAGGTCTAAGGGGGCCTGAAATGATGCATTCCAAGAGCATCAACTTTTACCAGGTTAACCCCCTAGGACTTAAGGGAACTGACATCATGAATGTAAACAGTATCTTAACCCTCTATATCAATAGAGGCAAGATGGTCCGCGACCTGGTTCCCCTCTCACAGGGTGTGGAGCACTCTGGTGGTATTGTTGATCATGCTCCGACACTTCCAGATGATATAATGAATCGCCCAAGGGGTGGAGCCAATGCCTTGAAGGTCATTATGAAGGATTGAGGATTTGGTTTCAGCATCTGATAAACAAATCCCTTTCTGGCGACAAAGGGATAGACCACAAAACATAACCTTGGCCTCCGCCTGTAAAGAGGACTCGTGGCCAAGTCGAGCAGAAAACGCCATGATGATCGACCCCAGAGAGTTCCGAACCACCCCAACTCCACTAAGGACCCCCATGTTGTAGGATCTGTCAGTATTCAATTTGAGGCCCGTGCTCGGCGGGGCCCAGAAGACCCATCGACCTCTAGAGTAGCTTGTAACCGGAGAGGCATTGCTCCGAATTGTTTGAAGATGTTGAAGGGAAGGGGCCTCCCACCAGTTTTTGATAATCCTAACCATGTCCAGTAGAAGGTTCTTTGTTCTGATAATGATGGACCGCCCGGATGAATGGACCTCCTCGAACCTCCTCGAACCTAGCTTTATTACGAGCCTGCCACAGAACCCATCACCCCGTGTGAAGGATCATGGTGCGGGACAACTTCTCAGGACCCCTATCCCCCGCTCCATGGAACCACCGTACCAGAAAAGGCATATCGTCCATGCTGGAGATATTTATAGCGGTAAACTATCCAAAATAATTCCAGACCATCCTTGCCCAATCACCTTCAAATAATATGTGTCCAATACTTTCTGCTTTGTGGTTGGAGCAGTAGGGGCACTGAGAGGCCATCGAAATACCGCAGCACTGGATGTTATCATCAGTGGGAAGAGCCTTGTGGCTAATCCTCCAATAAAGTAAGTTGTGTTTGATAGGGATGCCCTTATGCCATAGAATCTCATTCCAAGTATCACTCTGATCATTAGGATGCAACACGCGGAAAAAATCTTTAGAGGAGAAGATCCCCGAGGGTGAGAGGGAGAAGACGCACCTATCCGGTTCGGGGTTGAGCGCAATGAGCTTGAATGTGTCCTGTTGTTCCTTGTCAAGCACCGCTTCAATAAAAGACGGGTACATACTGGCCTCCCAGAAGGTGATCAATGTGGCAGGACATTCGGGGAAGCGAAGAGTCTTCCCTGCCCAGTTGTGATGCCAAAAAGGAAAGTCCCCCTGCCCAACTATCCATCTAGAGTGCGAAAGAAGGGTATTGATGAGGGGGAGATGACAGACCAGAGAGGGGAAGCGTGACCCGTGACCTGCAACTCGTTCCCAGGGTGAGAGCTGTGCACGGTAATCCCCCACAGCGATCGTAGCTCCAGAACTTCCCAGGCCAGGCGCGCATGCATGCATAACAGAGTGTCTTCAAGACTGTGAACATTGATGCTGGCTTCCCTAGTAGGTCTTGCCACCCTGTGCCAAGAAGCCCAGTGACGCTTCCCTTCTAAGAGAGGATCCCAAATGAATCCAGCAAGTAGTTTATCGATTCTTCCAACGACGGTTTTGGGTACTTTAATGGAGGAGAATGCATGGATGGGCATAGCATGGAGGAAATTGTTCACCAACGTTATCCGACCCCCAAACGATAATAATCTATTTTTCCAATTAAGAACCCAGTCTGAGATTCTGCTGAAGAGGGAATCAGAGTCTCAAATGCACAACCTTCTAGAGGAAATAGGGGTACCCAAATACTCCATAGGGAAGGACCATTCCGTCATATCAAGGGAGTTCTGGATTGCGGTAATTCGAGAAGAAGTACAGTTGCTAGAGATATAAAAGAAACTTTTGTCCTTGTTAAAAACTTGGCCACTCCAGAGACAGTAGTCCTTTATAATTTTGTTCAATCCTCTGATGGATCTTTTGTTGGTATTCAAGAAGAGGAATGTGTCATCTGCGAATGGTTCTGGAAATATGATACAAAAAAATTATTGCAAGAGAAAGGAAGTTATGATTTTGGAGGAATATGTATAATCCCTCATATTTAGAGTAGAATCTTGATATCCTAATTCTTATCTAGATCAACCCCCAGTATCAATATTATGACAACCCTGATATTTTATTACACAATTAAACATAATTTATTACATGAAATTCATTTGATGCAACATAGAAGATCGATAGTCCTAGTGTCTTTGGGGCTTAGGATCATTACATAACAACTTAAAACATGAAATACAACATCTTTATTTAAAACTTTCTTTACATGACCATTACATTCCCTCGTACTTAGCATTGCATGGGATAACCTGAGGACATGCATAAGAAAATGGTGAGCTATAATGCCCAGTAAGGGATTAATAATAGAATAACACGAGGAATAAAATACATGCTAGAAAATAGGCATATCAATTGAGTACAAGATAAGCATAAACATAAAGGCAGGATAAATCATGATAATCATTACATGGAAATGTGGCAAAAACACTTAACATGGAATTAGCATGAGCCAAGGCTCATTGCACATGGAGCATGAGTAAACCCTAATTGAACATGAATCATGAGTAAACCCTCATTGCAGTTGAATTATGATGATTAAAAACCCATTTCACATGACGTATCAAGATACTATACTTTACCCAATTCATTGGAGCGCTATTAGGGTGCACCCTTCTTAAAGATTTCATTTCATGCATAAGTGTGCCACATGGATCATAAAACATTGAATCATTCAACATAATCATTTATTCCACAATAAATGAATGTGGAATAAATATATGAAACTCTTTAAACAATAAGTTAATGTTCATAAAGGTGAATACCCTTGATAGAGAAATGGGCATGGTATTCACTACATAATTACTTTGTCTTGGAAAAGCGCAGTGCAATTTCAGCAGCATAATGGTGTGACATAAGAACTCATAAAAATGGTTGATGAGAGAGAAAAGGGGTGTCTAATCATATTTACATGACATGGAAAGTAAGGGGGCCATATTGATACATGTCCAAATAAATGTAATGTAATCTAGATTCATGATACAAAAGAATTTCTTGAATGTAAATGAGGAGAGATAAATTCCTTTCGGAATTTCAGCATAGTAACAGGTGTACATGGGAGGTGTTTAATGAGAGATAAAGGGGTCTCCCATCATTAAAACGTAAATAGGGCAGTATTGGGGAGGTTTTAAACAATACCCCAACATTTATAATTGAAATTAAAATGGCATAACAACTTAAAGAATATAGGACAAAAATGAGAAAGGAAGAAAAAACCATTACTTGGAAGTGTTCTTCCAAAGGCTTAAGAGAGGCTTGAGAGAGGATTCTTGAGATCATAGGGCACCTTGGGAGGATTCTAGAGAGAGGAGGGAAGAGGTTGGATGAACTCCGAAGGCTTTGAGTGAGGAGGAAGTGGAATATTTGGTGGGTTTATATAGGAAAGGTGAAGGAATTCTTTATTATTTAGGTTTGGGACACCTCACATTAAACTAATCCAAACCATGAACCAGCCCATGGTTTTTGGAAAACGGAAGTGGAAAACAATATTTTAAAATTAAAAATTCCAAACTTCTTAATATAATGGGGATGCTTATGTGGAGGTGAGTCACACTCCCAAGGAAAACAATTTAAGAAGACAAAATGTTTAATAAGCCTTGACGGGACCACTAAAGCTTTGTAAAATAAATCAAACAAACCCAAAATCAAATTATTTTAATGGTAAAACATATATTGGAAGAAAATAAAGTTTATAGTATTTTATTACATCACTATTGGGTCATTATGATGTCATAAAACACATTATATATTTAAATGGTATTTAATTTTTACCCAAAAATTTGACTGTCTCGGAAAATTATAAAAAATTCTCCATTGTATAATTTTGACGTCCGGATTCCAGAAATAATATTAAATTTATCTAAATAATTTTCTCAATATGTTAATTTTCACTTTTTTTAAAAAACCAACATTTATCGAAAATTCATGGGTTTTGACGAATATGGCTTTCATACCATAATAAAATTTTAAATTTCATTCATAAAATTATACGATCATTTATATTTATTAAAACATAACTTAACAATAATAATAATATTTTATGAAAATATTATTTAATTCAAAAAATCCATTAATTCATCAAAATAGATTTCTTATTTGAACATTAACTAAAAATACTATTTGTGGTTTAAAAACTATTGACAAGGTAACAATAATAAAATGAAAGTATATTCATTATTATATACAAAAAATAATGTACATAACCATAGTATTAGGGTCTTGTTAAATAACCCCTAACGACACCCACATAAGACCAAAGGGTGAGGTGTGCGATGGTGACAGACTTTTGGGGTGACTCGGATAACATTGCTCGAGTGGTAATCTCCATCAACTTCCACTTTTCCAGTAGGCGGTTCCGCTCAAGCTTAATGTGTACAAGCTCAGCTTGAGCTTGGTCAAGAGTGAATCCCAATTATTCCACCTCATTTCCGAGCTCTGACAAACGGGCCTCATACGGGGAAAGTCTACTGGATGAGGCCATCACTTCCTTTGTCCGAGTAAATTGGATTTGTTAAATCCCATATTTATACTAATCATGTGATCATTGTTCAAAGACTAAAATATCAATGGTCACAATTCTTAATGGTATTTTAAAATCCAAAAACATAAGACAAAAGAAGTTCATATGTTGCATAATGATTTCACATAATAAGAAATTTAATTAGATCAAGAGGTATTTTCATTAACAAACGTTTGGGTCGTTAAAAATATTGAATGAAATTATTTGGGAACAAGAGAAAACAACATCTAATAAGGAAAATGGTAATCCTCAAATAAAAGATGTACCTATTATGAAGGAATACATTGATGTATTTTTTTAAGGATTTACCTAAACATCTCCCAAAGGGGGAAGCTAAATTTTCCATTGATTTAATCCCCAGATCAAGGAAAATATCAAACACTCTATATAGAATGAATACATTGGATTTATTGTAATATAAAAACAATTTAAAGGATTTGGGTATTAAGTGATTTTTTCTCCATAGTATTTCACCTTGGGGATCCACTCTTATGTTTTTTAAAAAATATAGATCCATGAGGTTATGAATTGACAATAGGGAAATCAATTCCATTACAATAAATAATATTATCCTCAACCCTACATTGATGACTTACTTGACCAGCATCATGGAGGCCAATATTTTTGAAAAATTGATCTTCATTATGGGTATAACTTATTTCTGGTGCAGAAGCAATACATTTTGAACATATCTTTTCAGAAGAGTTATGGACATTATGAGTTTATAGTAATACCGTTTGGATTGAATAATTAACCCTCTCTTTTTGTTAAATTAATGGATATATTATTCAAAGAATATTTTGAAAATATTTTTTGGTGTTCATCGATGATATTTTGGTGTATTCTAAAACAAATGAGTACCATGTGAATTACTTGTGGATTATCCATAAGACTCATAGAAGGGAAGAGTGTTATGGTAAAATTATTACATGCAGTTTATGTCCTCATAAAGTCTCTTTTATTAGACATATTGTCCTTAAATAAAGAATATTAATTGATCTGTAAAATAAAAATATAGTCAGAGAATGTCCTATACCAACAAACATAATTGAGGTATGTAGTTTCATTGGTTTAAAAGATTACTATCACCGATTTTTTTCTAATTATTCTTGGTTTGTTAACCACTTAACCAAGAATAAGCATAAAGGTGTTAAGTCTATCTAGAAAAAGGAATGTGAATAAATCCTTGATGAACTAAATAGAAGATTAGTAAATTCTCAGATTTTGACTCTTTAATCTGGTAGTGATGGTTTTTCATATATAATGAATAATTAAAGAAGGTATGTGGTTGTGTCTTAATGAAAAGTGATATAGTTATATCTTATGCATCAAGGAAATTATAGACTCAAAAATAGAACTACCCTACCCATGATCTAGAGTTAGCGGATGTGATCTTCACTTTGAAAATATGGAGACATTATCTCTATAGTGGAATATGTGAGATATACACAGATCATAAGGGCTTGAAATAAAAATTCTCATAAAAAGAAATCCACATGAGACAAAGGAAATGGAGAGATCTACTTAAAGATTATGATTACTAAATACACATATAACCTAGGGAAAGTAAATAATGTGGTTCATGCATTGAGTATGAAGGATCATGGAGTTCTAACCCAAATGAGGATTGAGAAGGATCATATGTTCATAGATCTAGAAAATATGTATTTTGGAATTTATAAGGAATTGAGGACATAAATAATTTACCAAATGATTGAAAACCCAACATTATTAGAAAGGATAAAGAATTCCCAAGTTGGTGATGATGACTTCCAAAAGAAAATTAAAGGCATGAATGATGGAAATTTAGAAAACATTGTTTCTTAAATATAGTGTTCTAAAATTTGGAAAGAGTATTTTTGTTCCATATATACCTGATCTAAAAAGAGAATTATTGTATTATTCTAATAGCTCAAATTTATTTATACACCATGGTATCATGATGATGTATAAAGACTTGAAGGAACACTATTAGTGGGATGAAATGAAGTGGGAAATAAAAGATATTGTGTCCCGATGTTTGGTTTGTCAAAAAGTGAAAGATTTAAAGCTTCAACCAAATGGATCCATACAACTTCTTCCTATACTTGTGTGGAGATAGGATGAAATTTATATGGACCTTGTCGTGTGACATCCAAAAACTCATAGAAGGAATTATAAAATTTGGTTTATCATGAATCACCTAACCAAATCTAAACATTTCTTTTCTATTAGGGAAGACCCAACTCTTGAGCACTACATAAGGATTTATATTAGGGAAGTTTTAAGACTTCATCGAATGCCCCTATCAACTGAAACTGATGGATACTCCCAAATTAAATCAAAATTATAGAATATTCCTCAGATGGTTCTTAATACCGAGCTTAATTTGAGCAGTACCTAATGTCCTAAAACTGATGAATAGGCTAAAAGAACAATTAAAACACTGGAGGACATGTTGAGGTCATTTTCACTTGACATTCAGGGTATGTAGGATCAATACATACCTTTGGTGTAATTTTCCTATAATAATCATTTCCATTAATGTATACAAATGGATTTGTCTAAAGAATTATATTGAAAGTGATTTCATACTCCAGCTTATTGGGATGATTTTGGTTTAATGAAATTCATAGGCCCAAAATCTGTTGAAGAGACGACTGTAAAGGTGGAGGCCATTCAAGATTATATCGAAACAACTCGAAGTAGAAAAGGAGTTATGAAGATAATCATAGAGAAGATTTGGAATTCATAGTGGGTAATCATGTTTTCCTAAAGGTATCTCCACAAAAGGATGTTATCAGGTTTTTTAATGAGGGGAAACTAAGTCCCTAGTACATAGGACCCTTCAAATTTTTTGAAATAGTTTGAATCCATGCTTTTTGTTTGGAAATGCTTCTAAATCTCTCATAGGTACACGATTTGTTACATATATCTCTACTGAGGAAAGACATGACTAAATAAACACATATGATCACCTGTTATGAGATTGTATTGGAACCCTACCTTTCATATTTCTCAGAACAAATCTTGTTTCTTGATTCTAGGGAGAAATTATTGAGAAATCATACAACTTGTAAGGTAAATCTACTCAGAAGAAATCCTATAATGGGGGAAGCAACATGGGAACTAGAGGATTCAATGTATCAGAACTATCATAATGTTTTTGGAGGTAATACCGATGATATGTTTTGGGAAGAAATTTTTGTATGAGGGAAGAATGTACCACCCCAATAATTTAGCATATTTTAAATTAGATTTTGTTTATAGATTTGCAAAACACACAACACCTAATTTAAACAAAACAATACTTATCCACATTTTCTATATTTAATTGAATTTTAACACTTTTAGAGTATTCATATTTTAAATTTATATATTATACAACTAAAAAAATATTTTTACACTCATATAATCTATTTTATATAGGCATAAGAAAAGAAAAATCACAATATTACACATAAATAACTAATTTTTTATTAATTTTTTTTCCTCCTTTGGATAAAGAACCCATTTTAAATCAAATTTTTTACCCTTTTAAAAATTTAATATGTCAAAATAAAAATTATATTTTGAATAAAGTCGTAATAATTATCTTACAATATGGTTTCTTATTTTTCTATGAAGATTACATTTTTAATGAATAGTGAAAAATATTGAATTTGAGTTCAAAAATGTTTCTTTTTGTATAATTTAATTATAAGGATAAATTGGTTTTAAAGTATAATTAGATCATTTTTTACCAGTTAATAAAATATATGACATTAAAATCAATTTCAAATTGAAATTGACTATAAAAACATGTTAAACTTTTAGAGGTTTTTTCTTCAAAAACCTACATTGTCTTCCCACCTACGGGATGAATTTTAATTTAATTTTTACCACTAATGTGATTGTAATTTTTAAAAATGTATTAAAAATTTGGAATCATAATAATTTAAAATTAAAAAAATGTTCATCTTAGTAATTTTCGAAAAATATTATTAGAAGTAATTAAAATTAATTTCAATTTTAAAGCAAAATTATGATGAATATAGGAATAAATAATTAATTTAAGGGACCAAATGACCTAGAAATTTTTACAAAATATAATTTATGGCCATAATTTTTCCATTAACCTTCCATTATTGACCTTGGTTGGTTTTTTAGACTATTTTATGTAAAAACATGGGTACATATAACTTCTTTTAAAAAATACGAAGTGGGTCCTTTTCTTACCTTATAAAAAGAGACCACTTATCCCCATTAGTCACACCCCTAAAACCAACCAGGTTCATACCATATCAGCCCATGTAGCTTCCCAAAATCTTTAACCTTGAACTTAAATCCAAAATTTGGTCATAAATTCTTCCAAATAATCTTTTTGGTACAGACCAAAAGATGTAACCCGATTAAGAGGAAATGTATTCTCTTAAGCTCTCTAGTTTAATTTGAAATCTCCACATCCAAAAATACCATTATTACATTATTATATAACAAAAATAGTATCCTTAATATTATATTATTTAATTATATAAATTTTTCTACCTACACAAACACACACTTCCATTTAATGGGTAATAGACATAATACTTCTTTGTCCACTAAACTTCTGCCTCTTGAAATGATGATTGTTCATTTTTCATTTACAACCTATCATGGTGGAAATTATGATGGAAAATATATTTATAAAATATATATATGATATTTATAATTTATTTATGATTCTAAATGTTTTATTTAGAACATAATTTTATGTTTTCCATCTTGTGTAAATACAATAATTTCACTTGAGGAAGTGTGGACTACAACCCCCTCAAAGCGATGTGACTCATTTATGCCATACATGGAATGTATAAAGGATAAAATAAATTAAATTACATGACATATTTAACATAGACATGATAATTTAATTATGATGTGAATATATCATTTACCTTTAATTCATTTAATACAATAATGAAATGAAATCAGTGTTCATGCGTATGTACGACCTACATTCTCCATAAGCAATGCATTTCATTTTATATCTCCAAAAATTATAGATTTTCCTAAATACATATTTACTGGATATATATGATAATTAAATAATGTTTTACATTATTTATATGATGAAATCAGGATCTTTTTCATAGGAACAACAAATGAAAAGTAAAAACATACTTGAGAAAACTATTCAATTAACACCCTAAATAGTAAAAATATTGAAAGAGTGTTAACAAAGGGGTAGTAAAATATTATAAAGAATTAAAATATTATATTATAAACATGAGTATGGTTCTATTATATGTTAGTAACATATTTTAAACCACTATACATTAATATAAATACCACACACCAAAAGGAATGCTAAGGTATGATATTTGGTATCAATTCGCATTCCATTGAGACTGGATTGTTGTTATGCACCAACTCACTATTATATTGTGTATATACTACCCTTGATTTGTTATACCATGAATATTATTATTCTCATAGTATTATAATATTAATTTAATTCAGATGGAATTATTATTTATATCTTTCAAAGTGGTATGGGACACATTGGAATGTTTAAATATTATTTATCCTCAAGAATGTTTTGATGTCAAAAACCCTTATAGTTACATATCCTCCTTTGAGGTATTATTGAGAAATCCATATCCTTTATTAAATATAGATATATGATGAAGAAATTTTTTTATTAAAAATATGATTAATTATGTGTCATTCAATACACGGGTTGGGGACTAGTTAATTAAATCTCCTCGATGCATTCGTAGTCTCATGGGATGAATTAGTTCGACATACTAGAAAAGTTTAAACTATATCTTGATGGTAAAGGAATCATGTGCACAGGAAACATGTTTTTGGATAAATAAAAAAAAAATTATTGAGAATTTTTGTCACTATTATTTATCCATGATATTTTTCATTGACATATCAATGGATGCATTCCATTTTTAGTTCATTGATTAAATTGCATGTGTTTTCAAATTCATACATTTCTCTATTGATATATCATTATCTAGTTATTTTAATGGAATTTTTTATAAGTTATTTTATTTTATAGATTAATTTATTTCTATTTATTAATTATTTATTATATTTTTACTTACCCTTACTGTGAATTTGATCACCCCCATATTATGTTTCCTTTTCCTAGGTTACGAAAGTCAAATATTTGAATAATCTTTTAAGGACACCTATTATTTTATTTTTATTTATCATTTTTATAATTCATATTTTCCAATGTATTATGGGTATCATGAATATAATCTGTCTTAAAAGTTTTTCTAAACTAAATTCCCTTTTGGGAGTTGATTTCTTGTAATCATTCTAAAGTAATAAATTAATGCACAATTTTCAGGCTTCTAGGGTTGGGGAATTACATAGATATCACTCAAAATCATTGTGTAATATTAATGCTTCATTAGAATCTATATATAGGATTAGCGAGTAAACATAATAAGTTTTTATGGCCTATAGAGTAATCCATGTAATATGACAATATCCTAGGGAGTAATACTTGAAATGTGATAATGATTTACTAGGATGTAATCTTTGGAATATGGTTATGATATCTTGTTAATGTTGTTCTTAAATTAATATGGTTCTGTGATCTTATCATATGATCACTAATTACTATGTTTCTTTGTAATATTTTATATTTATTCCATTCTCTCAAGACTATGATCATTCAATTTTTTTTTCATTTTATGTCTCACATCTCCTATGTTATGCTCTATTATCATGTTTTCCCATAGTGATACTTTGAGTTTAACCATTCTTATATATCTCCTTCCTATTGTCATGAAAGAATGTAATTGGTGTTATAATACTATATGTGTATCTTATGTATCAATTTTTTAGGCAATTTATGAGACCAATTATTGATTTATTAGCTTATTATATAGTAGAAATATATTCCCATTAATTAAAAAGATATTAGAATTAGTAGATTATTCTTATCCCTAAAACTCAAAAACTCTAATACTAAATGTCTTTAGTTTATAAATTTGAGAAAGATATTATAGTCATATATTTTTATCAAATTTTGGGTTGTATGTTTTGTGTTTGGGAAACAAATATAGGAGTGTGGGTATGGGGCACTATATATCACATGATTCTTTAGATAAATTTTAAGTTTATGATGTTATTTGTTAAAGAATATTTAATACTTGGGATATAAATTATGTGTTAATTATTTAAGGATGATTTTGGTTCCAATTCTATAGATAAACCATTGGGATGGAAGTGGTTAATAATTTATGATTTTTTAGGTATTAAGATACAATTTTTTTTATTAAAAACCCCAATTATTATATTATATATAAGATAACATTCTAAAGTTTTTTTAAATTATAGATTATATATATTTATTCGTAATACATCCCTGTATAGATAATAAAAATGGAACTGGGTTTTCAAAAGATGAATATTGGGATAATAACCTCAAAAATAGTTTGTTGATTATAACCCAACCATCATAATAGTTCATGATGAATGTGTCGTTAAATCTAACCTAGTTTGACTCACTCATTGATTACATTTTGGTTAATTCAAATTCTCTTTACAAACCGTTATGAATTATTTGAACATATTATTTTCTGAAAGGTTAATAGCTTAGAAAATTATAGATTAAAATGACCATGTATAACCAAAAATGAAAATAAACACTCATAAATTTGGTAATGCACATAATTTTTAAATTTTTTATCATATGATAATAGTTTTTCATTTCTACATTTAATAATTTATCTATTCTCTTCCCTAAAATTTAATTTTACATAATGGATAAATCAAGGATGAATCAAGCTAATAATGGATGAAATGGAAAATGTACTGATTATCCTGACATAAAATTTATTGGGACAAGAACTAGGATTAGTAATCTTGTAATTATGCCAAATCAACTATCACAAATTATGATTAATAATTTGAATGTAGTTGAATTTCCTATCACACCAATGAATAGAAGGATTGATCCTTGTAAAATCTTAGTTGATGGAGATGAATAAGGGAAAAAATCCTTCATGTAAAAAATGAAAAAAATGCACTGGGGAATGTCTCAAAAGAGATAGAAAATTATTTATTTGTGTAATAAGACACAAAACATCAAAATTATGAGGGAAAATGAATAATTTAGTAAACCCAATAGAGGTGGAAGATTATCTTTTAGTTTTACTTAAGATATTAATATACCAAATTCATTTAAAAAATTATCTTATGTCATGCATATCTTATTTAGCTCTGTAATTATTTTTTTGAAAAAAAATTTGTGGACACTTTTTTTGGAGATAATGTAACATCACCAGATTTTAATATATATATTTTTCTTTAAATAATTATGATTTTGATATTGTTTTCACATATAATAAAATGATTCATGTGATAAGTTATTAAATTTAAACAATAATATTTAAACATTAATTATAATCACATATAATAAATCAATATATGATATAACATATTTAAATTATTTAAATTAAAAAAATTGAATGAAATAATAATGGAAATACTTAATGTTTAATAATGGGTTTTTTAATAAAATCAGTTGAATTTTTTATTTTTATTTATTTATTAAAAGTTAAATAAATAATTTTTAGATTATAATTAGATAAATTTAACTTCATTTTAAATTTAGATTATCATAATTTGCCTAGTATCTTTTGGATATAAATATATGTTTTCAAAAATTATTTTTTACCAAAATTAATATTTCCATCAATTTATCAATATATAATAATTGACTACAAGGTAATAAACCCATTTAATTGATAAAGTATATAATTATGTTATAAAATTATTATTTTTTAAAATATTATTCAAATTTATAAAACCCATGGCATACACTTTAGAACTATAGTAAATGGATACTTTAATAAAGAAAACTATTTTATATAATTTAATTTAAATAATTAATTTTTTTAGAAAATTATTTTGGGGTATGATTCTAATGTCACATAACCTTCACTTGTTTTATAATAAAACAATTACTATCATGAAAATAATTAAAAATATTTTTTTTATTCTTATTTATAACTTTAATGTTTAAAAATACTCTTTTATATAATATAAAGTGACTATCATGTTTCCTTTCATCACATTTCAAATGAATATTGTATCATTATTTTTATTATGTGGGTTTCATAAAATGGATTTGAATGGTTTTTTAGACATTCAATAGGGATAATTTATAAAAAAAATATTTTCTTTCAATGTAATGTTATAAATGTATTATACTGTATTCCAAAAATATGTTTTAAATATAATTTTCAACTAAATTTAAATTCATTAAAAATTTAAAATATAATATTATTAATGTTTTATATTTGGTGCTTTTCATTGGAAGGAAACTATTTTACACATTTCCATGTGAACATATATTTCTTCCTCCATTTTTATTTCTTATTGTCTTTCTCTTTTCTCATCAATTTTATTAAAAATGGAAATAATTATTATCGTGGATTAATAAAAATTTCGTTTTTAAATGTTTTTATAGAAAAATGTAATTTATTATTTTCAATTTTATATTCCTAATGCGTATATCAGTGTTATTTATCTATATCATATGCGTAATCATGAGTACTCTTCAAATGATGCCATACGACTTCTTTAACTGGATGGATTAAAATTTTCTATTTTAAATCTATGTTATGATCCATCACTAAATATTTCTTGAAAAATTATCCATTTGAATATGGATGATTTACTTCCACTTCCTTCCTCTATGAATTCTCTTTGTACCATTACATGATTGAAGGGTTTTTATCTAGATTCCCAAAACATATGTTGATTGGGTAATTTTTTTAAATTGTATACCCAATTAATATATGGTGTAAATACTAAATAGGTAAGCATCTTTTTTTGGAGTTTTATTTACCTATAAAGATACATAAATTCATTAGATACTCGTTTATTTTCCACAGTTTTAACATTCCATGTTTAATGATGAAATCATGAATGCTTCCATGGGGATCTAATTGAAAAGGATATAAAACCCATTTCACTTCCCTAGGGTTTTATGTTATGTTAATTCAAATCATGTGGAAAAAAATAACTAATTTTTCATTATGATGAGTTTTCCAAGATAGTGATGCAATACATTGGGTAATGTTAATGTCTCATGAGAATATATGAATCGGATTTTGGGGGGAAATATAATCCATTTTGATGGCCTATGCATTAATCATTCACATATGATAATATACTAAGGAGTCATCCTTAGAATATGATGATGACGACCTTTTGAGTAATATTTATCATATGATTATGATATCATGTTTATGATGTTTCCAAATCCCAATGATTTTATTCTCCTATGTTAGGATCATTGTTCAGTCCATAACTTTATGATATCATATATTTGTTCTATTCTCTCCAGATTATGATCATTCTCATTATGATATACTATTATGTATCATGTCTCTCATTTTATTACTTACAATCATTTTTACCCTTACTGGGTGTTTTATCTCAACCCTTATTATGCTTCCATTTATACATGTTATAAAGAAAAGTATTAAGTATATTAATCCTAGAATATTATCTTGTGTGGAAAATTTTTGGGTGATGTTAAAGACCCATTAAATATTGACTTGCTTCCTATACAGTGTAAAGAAAGTTTTCTTTTATTGAGGAGTCTTGATAATTAGTAGTTTACAGTTTTTCCTAAATCTAAAAACAGTCATCATAAAGGTTATTCTTTGGAAAATGTTAAAAGGTTATTGTAACGATATATATATATATATATATATATATATATCAAAATCAGTGATTTAAGTTCGGTGTTTCTGGCATAGAATTCCGAAGCATAAGATCAGGAGATATAAAGGATGTTTTGATAATTGAGATTTAGATAGTAATTATGAGAGATTAAACATATATTAGATGTTTTTTAGATGTCTTTAAATTATTAGGAGATGTATCAGGTGATTGGGAGAGATTTAGAATAGGTTTAAGTTTTCGATGCTACATAATACTATTGCAGGTGACAAAAAATTCATGATGTATGAGAATATTTGTAAAAAATATATTCTGTGATATTAATTTTTCGAGTAAGGTTGATAATTAAAATGTAATAAATCACTCGGCAAATTATTAGGAATCTAGAGCCCCTAATGTATGACATTTCAACCCATGGATTTTACTGTGGTGGATATTGGTGTGGGATAATTCCCACAACAATATAATATATCATTCTACATAGGGTTATCAGGAAGAAATTTTATCAAGATTGTCCTCGTTTTTGGTCACTTAATGGATCATTGGACCACACCAAAATGGATGGATGGGTGTAAGTTTTGTGATTTCAACTTGTGTGAAACAATATAATGTAGACCTCTGATAGGGGGTTTTCCCCATAATCCCTATGGTTGATGCCATAATGGTGAATTTTCAAGTGATTAAAATAGCTTTAGACCCACTCAATTAAGGTTAATTACATTTTGAATTTAGAATGAATGGATATGCATGGATGGATATTTTGGCCAGGTTCCTCTCCCTCCCTCCTTATCCCCTTTGATATGAGATGTTTTGAGATAATATATGTCGATATTTTTATGTATTGTCTCTACCTTATTCCTTCAATTATATTAGTCATTTTTTCATTTATTAATACTATCTAAAATCTATTATTTTAGTGATGATTATAGTAGATAATGGTGGAATCATCCCAAACATTAAGTAATTTCGATGCAGTGGATGAAGGATATATCGAGAAGTTAAAGACATTCCATCTCTTAAATTTATTTGGATGTACATTTCCCATATTATTTTACCAAGGATTTCATCAAGTTAATCCAGAATAGGAGACATATTGGGTATCAAATAATGATTATTTTGATCAAATAATCTCTCAAAGAGTCTCATTGGTTTTTTGTGGGTCCTTTCTTTGGTTTGTAGACATAGGTGGCCACATAGTTATATTTAGGTGATTTTTCATCATTGGGTTAAATTATATAATTAAATAATAATTATATTATTATTAATTTTGGGTATTTTAACATAATATTAGGTATCAAACATTTTCTTAGATTATTATTTCTTTGTGTGGTCTTGGCCAATGATAAGTAGAACAAAGAAAGTTATAACTACATTTTTGATGTTATTGGTCCCTATAATACTAAACCATAAAATCGTTATTTATGATAGTTCATTAATACATGAAAGTTTAAGATTGTATAGAAAATTATAGAGACAGAGAGATCCATATGTGAAGGAATCTAGTGGTGATGTCCCTACAAAGTTTGGAGTGAGTGCTCCAATGATCATTAAGAAGATGAAGTCATCCAATGAAAACATCTCCAATGGGGACAAATTCTGGCTGAATTAATGAGAGAGTTATGTTATGTATTTGGATTAATGGTTAGTTTTTAATATCCATGTTTGAATTCTTCCATATATCATCATAGAAACAAGGTTATTAGGCCTAGGTATGATAATAGAGATATTAAAACATTTGAAATAAGGATGGTCATGTCATATTGAGATTATATTAGAATCTTTTTACATACTAAGAGTAGGGTATATTACCCACTGATAGATGTGTTTTTTATGGATGGTTTATCTAGGTGATGGGACTGAGATCCCGAAGGGGATGTGATATGGGACATAAGTGATATATGTGGGAATTTTATTAATGAATTCGTATTGGTATGTTGAGGGGTTTTGGTGTGTTATATTGGAAAAATATTTGGGTTTCTATTCTATTTAATAATATGGGATTTCAAATGGGATTTATACCCACAATATTTTAGGTATGTTTCAAGTAAATCCTATAGATCTTGAGTTCACTATGTGTTGTGGAGTTTCAGTTAGTATTGCTGAGTAATTAATGGATTGGTTCTAGGGGAAAAAGTTTTTTTCCCATACTTGTAAATTGGGAATGTCAATGGGTTTGACATGTTGATCTCACTATTTTATTATGGTTGAGGGGTATTAATCTATGTGGATATTTTTGTGATGATTTATCCCTCTAGTCACTGGGTTATGTCATATGGCACTAACAATAGGTAGTGACCTTGGTATGTGATGGATGATGGGGAATCAAGTATTAGACCAAAACCTATGTGAGAAGTCAATGGATTTGACATGTTCATGGGACCATATTTTGAATGGAAGATTAATCGATAAGATCTCAATTATTTTCCTCATATAGAGTGAGAATATGATAGTGTAGAATTTATTGGGTGGGAGATTATATTTCTAGTATGTGGATATTTGGCCTTACTCTGAGTTATATGGTGCGAGCATAGACCTCCCATAGTGATAGGGTATTAGTCTAGGATGTGGATTCTCATCCTTACCCCGATTAGAGGGTTATGACATGGAATACGCTTTGTGAGAATTTATTGGTTGAGGATGTAGTTGTATGGCATCAAACTGATTTAGAGTTTGTTGGCATTGATTTCCAAATGTGAGAGGGTAATATAATAAACTTCTTTATGCAATAGGGTACTAGTCCAAAATATGGATTCCAGACCCTTCCCAAATTTATAGGGTTATTTCATTGTCTACCTTGAATGATAGAGTGTTTTTCCAAAATTGTATTATGGTAACCTACCCTGAGTGAGAGGGAAAAAGTCAAGACACGGTATTATACAGCTAAGGATTTTTATAGATGCTAATTAGGGTGAGAGGGTAGTGGAAAAAATGTGGTATGAACCCTACCATTAAAATTAGAGTACGTATCTAGATCATCGAATGAGGATAAGTTTTATTCATTATTGGTTGTTCCACGTATGGTTGTGTGTCATGGCGGACCTATTATCACATAATGAATCAAAAATATTTCTTACATGTGGTTTTTTATTTTATTTATTTTTCATGTTAATACACATGTTAATGATTTAGTATATTTTTTAAATTTGGTGTGACCCTATTGAGATTTATATTTCGAAATCTATAGAGGAAACCTTGTGAACATGTAGACCTCGTCCTTATTAAGAAATTATTAACACATGGGAAAAATTAGAATCAGCTAGATCAACTCAGTAGTGATTGAAAATGTGATTGAGTTCTGGCTGAAGGTTATATTAGAGCATCATTTTATATATTTTTTCAAATTTATTTTTTATATGTAATTATCCCAATGGGTGATCAATTGGGATATATAACTATATAATTATATTTATATTTTATATAGCATTCATATTATGATCATATTTGAGGGATAATTCTTGATTATTTTTTATTATTATATTTTATCACATCTATAAAATAGTATCATGAATATGTATTTTAATCCCCGATCACTAGTTGGCATACTCTAGAATATGGGAAGATGTAGACATGGTCATGTGTAGCTCTAATTATGACACTACTTAGTGATTTTTTCTAGAGAATTAAATTATTCTTCTCATCCTTTCCATGGAAAATATAATACTGGGTGAACTCTTTCATAGTCTTGATATTACTTATCTCTATATTATCCTATGAGTAAATTTTAAAGATACCAATTCCCTTCTATGCCTTTGATTCATCTAATTAAAAAATTGGTCGATCTTCCTTTTAGTATTTCAAACATAATTCATAACTTGTTTTCATAACCGTATGAAGTCATACTCACACTTAGTAATACATTCATCTTACTTTTTATTGGGACTCTGAAATTTTCATTTCATGATAGCTCTATAATCATGATAAAATTACTTGTTAAGGTATGTAGACATAAAATTTTATCACACAATGCTTTATATAACTACCAAATTTCTTAGTGTTTTAAATTAGTGGAAAACATTGATCAATCTCTCCACTTTGATGATACAAAACTATCATAACATTTTCCACATCACATTATCAAAATTAATGGAATATATTACCCAAATAATTTATTCATTTCTCTCCCATTATTTTATTTTTGGTTCCATTGAATGGTGGTGGTTACTACCTTCGAAAATGATTCATCACCATTATAAATTAATGATGGGAAATTGGTTGTTCCATTGGGAAATGATAATTTTCATAACCAAAGTAAAATAACCTAATATTGTGTTATAATTCTCTAATCCAACTCCTTATTCTTATTTTTTGGATAGAAATCCATACATTTATTAGGGGTGTTGATAAATATTTCCCTTTTTCTGTTAGGAATCATTTATAAACAATGACATGAAATTAATTATTTCATGGAAATAAATATAGTAACCCATACATTTCATACATAAATATTATATATTTATAGATAAATATTCATTATATAACATAATTATCCATTAAAAAATCTAATAGGTAAAGTATCTTTTGAAACATGGATACATAAACAATTATATAATAAGTGTATTATATAATATTTCACTAATATCACTATAACTAGAAATATTATTATACATATCTAATATAATACCTTTGTTCAAAACTAGTTAAAAGGAAACATAATAAATGGTAATATATAATTCTGAATAAGGTAAAAAATTTATTTTTCAATTATTAGATAAAAATTACACGGACATAAGGGTATGTGAACATGATTATATCATTTGAAAACCATAAATTTTATATCATATATCATAATATTTGGCAATGATATAAATCCTGGTAATTCAAAAGACATGAGTCATAAAGGAATTAAATAGAATGAGACATGATATCATTACATGGTAATAATACATAATATTGTTGAATACACATATTAATAGAAAATCATTTCATTTGTAGTCTTGGATTACTTCCAATACTATTATTTTAGAATGGGTTTACTCTCTAAATTATCATAGTACTCAGGGATCACTCCCAAGACTATCAAAGTTGATTGATTCCATTTTTGAGTTGAGTTCACTATCAATTTTCATCCTATTTATCCCATGAGATATATATCATTACCTAATGTATTGGGGAATATTTAATTAAGGTCCCTATCTCTATATAAAAAATATTATAAATATGTATTCCATGAGATCCTAAAATTTCATCATATCATAACTCATGTAAAAGAAACATGTTTTTTTATAATTGAATAACCCATGGAAAATGAATAGGTTTCGTAAACATTACATCATTTCATCATTTCATAAACCATGGAAAAGAAAACGTTTTCATAACATAAATAACATGTTGAAAAGAAACTAGTTTCATAGAATCATCCTTAAATCATCAACATCAACGTAGGTTATCAAAATAATGATATCAGATGGTATTATTAGGATATATCCCTAATAAATAATGTGTAACATCAATGTTTTTATTATAAAATATTATTCCTTTCAATATAACCTGGGATATTTCTTGAGGAAAATAACCTATTCATTTTGAAATCACTTATTTAAAATATAAAAATTTCTAAAAAAACTTTGGAAACATTATTCCTTGAAAAGAACCATGAAAAGATATAAAAGTAAGCTTTTGATCATTTATTAATCAATATAGTGGGAAATTCTATTCATGAAATGAACATTATAACAAATATTCCTTTCATATTTTCAGAAAAAATGAAAAATTACCTCATTCATAAAATGATAAGAAAATTCATTTTAAACTATTTTGTAAAAAATAAATCATGTGTAAAAATAAAAATATATATATTTAAATCATAAAATTAAAAACATTCTTGAATTTTTTTTAGAAAACAAGGGAATGGAAGAGATTTTATTTTTTACCATTGAGAGAAATAAAACTGATTTTCCTTTAAAACACTCAGATGGTATCTTAATTTTTTAAAGAGAGAAAAATGAATGGAAAATTTTTATTCTATTTAAATAACAATATGAGAATAAAATTAATTATATTAATTAATGTTAGATCATAAATATCATCTTTTGAAACATAATCATAATTAATATTGGTAAATAATGAGATTTTAACATTAAACCCTTATCACCATGGTAAATTTTGAATCATAAGAAACATGTAATAAAAATAAAAAAATGAATCATTAAATACCCTTAAAATAATTATCATAATTATTTAATATTTCTAAGGGGTATTATATATACAACATAAAGGAATAAGTGGTGAATATAGTATATTTCCCATGAAAATAAATGTGTGATGAGAAACTCATGCCTCAAGTTCAACTTTCATTGAAAGTAATATATCTTATGATATAGATAATTTTAATTTTTTATAATTATATATATGAATATTATAAATTATTATTATATCATATATTATCCACTTATAACATTTTAAAACCCATTTATTAATAATTCTTTATTAAAATCATTGTTTCCGGACGTTAAGTATTTCATTTTTCATTGAATTTTTCAAAAAGTAGTTCTAATCCTTGTAATTTGATCATAGTTACATCATATTCAAAATGTAAATTCTGATATAAATATTATATATATTCATTATATATATATTTATTTATTTATTTTCATCCATAAATTTTATATATAGGTAAATTAATTACATCTTTCCTGGAGATGGTGGGTTGTACACACTCGTGAACATTATTTTCAGTTTTTAACTGATCGAGTAAATAAAAGGTAAATAATAATTCACCTTAATTAAATTATAACTATATCATATAAATTATTTTTATTCATCAAATATTTTTTATTTCAATCCATGTAAAATTCAAATAAGAAATGAATCACATCGTATCGTAGAGGTGGTTGACAACATTTACACAAAAGTGACGTTATCATTTTCCAATGGATTGGAAGGTATAAAGGTAGATATAGTATTATCAATACATAATAAAACTTATTTCATAAATATAATATATAAAATATAATCCTATAGTAATTATTATCCATAAAATATAGTAATCAAAAATGGGTTGTGTCCCAACATTGAGACAATAAGCCTTACATATGCATGAGTGATACATTCACAAACCCAATGATGGGAAAGAGGGTGGACACAGGAAATTTAATAAACATAATAACATTATAGTATATTTATTTATATTAATATATTAATTTATGATAAAAATATATATCTAATGAAGGACAAATAATAATTAAAAAGAAACTGCTTAAATATGGTGATTACCACTTCTTTAAAAGATCTCATTTTGGTCTCCTCTTTGGATCCTAGGGTTAGACTTTTGGGAATACCAAAACATCTATAATGTGGATTAATATGTTTATAGGATAATTTTGAAGGGTTTAGTTAATATATGAGGCTCAAATTGGTCTAAATAAAATAGAGTATGGGTTCCTTTTTATAAGTGGGGGAGAAGATACCCTTGGATTTTTTAAAATAATAAAATATAAAAATGGCATTCTTTAGCCAAATGATTCAAAATAGAAAGATATTAAAAAATAATGTTGTATGTGGATGAAATTACATCATTAAATGAAATTTGGTCATGTTTTTTAGGTGCTTTAATACTTATCTTTTGTTTTAACTCCACAGCTAACCTGTTGGAACATTAACCGTGGTAACAAATATTTCACTATTAAAGTACTAAGAATATTATTATAAATGTAAAAATAATCAGGAATGGGGAATATTTGATATGTAAAACAATATTCAATTCATTTTTTTATGTTAAAATTTTATTTATTTTAGATCATTTAATAATATATTATTTATTATAAAATATCAATAATATCAATTTTATAACTATTCATTTACTTTGAATTTAAATACCGCTTGAAAAAAAGGAATTTGAATATAATAATAAAAAACCAAAATGTTATATTAATATATAATATTCATTAAATTATATAACCAACTCAAATTATATTGATTTTAATATTTTTAAATAATTTATTTCATTTTTTATTAATTAAAGAAATGTTATGTCAGTGTTGCATAAACATTTAAGGTAACTATATCATTTCCAATAAATATAAGTTAATTACCATAAATAAATTAATTTAATTATTCTTAATATAACCATTATGATTCATTAATAAATTTATTTTCCCCTATGTGAACAAATAAGATATATTTAAAAGTAAAAGAGTGACATTTTGTATTTTTATTTTCATTAAAAATTATATAGGCCATTTTCAAGGAGAAGTATCCCATAAAAAATTAAATTTCAAAACTATGGTGATAATTATTTAATTAAATTCATAAAATAATAATTATGATGAAAAATGGTGACCTTAACACTTATTATTGAACAAGGTTAGCTTGATTTACCTTTTACTACGGTGAAAGTTTTTACCAAGGTAACTATTCATAATGCCTAAAACTAATAGGTTCCTATAACCAAAATTTTAAATCCTGAATCCAAACAGGGAATCCATTTTTCAGAATTATATTTCTATTATTTATATAAATAAATTTAAAATAAATTCAAGAAACCTGAAGAAAATAATTTTTTATAAAAATACATTTTTAAGCATAAGACATGATATATATTATAATCTAATTCCTATAAGAAATATTAGATGAATGTTAAAAAAATTATTAAATATATATTATATTAAATTTATTAAAATAACTCACAAATAGTTATCAATTCTTATTTTTAAGATAAAAACACCTTGTGTTCAGACAAACATTTTTTAAGAAAAAGAACATAGATTTTACTTATAATGTTTTTTATTTCATTTTGTAATTAATTGATAAATAAAAAAATTATCTTATAAACATGTAAAAAATAAATTTTTACTTATTTTAAAAATAATATTCATACCCAAAAAGTTAAATAATATTTTATACCGGTACACTATATTACAATTTTTTTAGACTCAATATTTCATTTAATGCAATCTATCAAGGAAATTAAAAAAATTAAAAAAATAATATATCATAAAATATCATGGAGTTACATTTAAACTAACCCAAAATTAATTTCCACCTTGAAATTCTATCACTCTGTTACTAAAAAATGAGTATATCTATGTTTATTTATAACATCAAGTTCCTATGTAGCTTATTCGAATTGCTGATTCCTCTATAGAATTCAAACTTGTTAAACAGTCTTATTACACACCACATTATATCTCTATGATACAATAATTATAAGAGTTGTTATTTATAGGTATTTTTATACTCAAATGGCATAACCTCAAAGTTGAATTCATATGTGGTATCTGGTATGTACTTCTTCAAGAGAGATACATGTATCACATCATTAACTATATATATGTTTGGTAGAAATGAAAAGAAATAATATAACATCCCTACTCGATCAATTATATAAGACGGTCTAATATACCTAGGTTCCCACATTCCATTATTTATGAATATCATCACCTTATTCCATTTATAAATTCATTATAGTTCCATATCACTAACATCTAATTCAATATTTCACTGATGATTCTCAATATCACATTTCTATTGACACTAAGATACCTTGTTATGCTTTTTAATGTATTATAATGTCTCTATTATTTCCTATGCTAGCTCAGGTCATAATTATTTTTCTTCTCCAACTTCATCCATACACATTTATGTTATACACTTTTATCCATGGAGATATTTATAAGTGCCAATAAAAATTCTCAATTGAATGATATTGTTTTAAGAAAACACGACAAAGTAATGTGTTCATACCCACCCAACCCCCCAATCTTGTAAATCCATAGAGAAAGTCCAAATCATATTACCTAGGACATTAATGGTTCTCTTAGATATACCATCTATCTTGGTAAGATATCTTGTAATTATCCTTAACTATGTATCAAGAACCTATTATAGGATTCCATAGAACATCAAGGTAAACCTCATATCCCAATCAGATATAATGGAATGTGGTACTCGATGAATCCTTAAAACATATTTAAAATAAATTTTGAAAATATGATCATTATATAAATCTTATTTGATATAAATATAGTGTAGAGACTTTATTTAGTGGTTGAATATAACCCAAATGGAATTATGGCCTTTAGAAATTTCCAGGAGTTCAATGATAAAAGACCCGGTGAGGTTACCACAATTACATTCTTGTAAGGGTAATGGATTTAATATCCACTTATATACATATCTCTCATCCATAACTTGATAACCTACCAATCACGAAGATACACACACTCAAAGTTCCATTTTTATTTATGAGATAAAGAGAAACAAGGGTAGCAGGAGCAACCAGAACTATAAGAAAACATCTAGCCTAAGGAGGCCTGAAGTGATGAAAACCGAAGGCGTCCCCTCTAATCAAGGACATTCCTTATGAATTGAAGAAAGAGATATTTTGAGAAGTGGTGACTTCAAGGCCTTGTTATGCTTGGGATGCAAGATGGTTGGCTACCTTATTTCATTCTCGCCAAGTGTGGGTGACCTTTGTGCCATCGTTGAGAAGAGCATTGCATTCTTTGATTATGTAAGAAATCGACCAAGGTATTTGGATATTCCCTTTTAAGGAGGTATGGATAATCTTAGAGTCTGTCTCCACTTGGGATATAATAATATTTTTCTAGATGGTCAATTTGATCCCTGTCAACATTTCATTTTCCTCTTCCTAGATTCTTGTTCCATTGCCATAGTGGGCCTTAAAAGCCATGATGACACTCCCTCTCCCATCTCAAACAACTCCACCACCGCGAGAAATACCCTCTTTGCTGGAACCATTCGTATTCAGTTTAAAGCCTTCATCAGGGGGAAGCCACCTTACCCAGTGCCCCTGTTCCCTGGAGCAGGATGAAATAGTCCCTCTGAGTGTAGCACAAAGGTACTTTAGAGACGGTGCTTCTTTACATTTTATGAAAAGAGGAACCATGTATGCCAACAAGTTCCTGATCCTAGCGATGATAGACCGCCCGGACGAAGGGGTCCCCTCGTACTTCGCCCTGTTACTTGCTTTCCATAAGCACCAACAGCCTGCATTAAAAATAATGGAACGGGCCAATCTTTCCAAGACTGCATTATCTGTCCCATGAAACCATCAATCCAGGAAAGGTTCTTGCTGGTGAGCCTGTGAACCATATGTTGTGAACTCTCCGAGAAAATGCCAAATAGCCTTCGTCCATTCCCCTTCAAACAATATGTGGTTCGTATCCTCTTCTCTTCTCTTAAGATAGCAATGGCAGCTGGACGCAAAGCTGATGCCCAACAGCTTGATGTTGTCATCGACTGGAATGCTGTTGTTTCTGATCCACCATACAAGAAAGTAGTATTTGGAAGGTATCATGTTACACCAGACCTCCTTGCTCCATCTATCATTTAAGGCCCGAGGAAAGTGAATTCGACGAAAGTCCCTGGAGTTGAAATTCCCCAAGGAGGATGGTGAGAAGATGAACTTGTCTGGTTCAGAAGTGGTTTGAATACGGTAAAAGTATTCTTCCTTCGTTTTGTCTAGGGCCATCGAGATGAAGTCAGGGAAGCATCGCGCCTCTTTGAAGGAAATGGTGGGTGCGGGGTAACTCGGGTAACCAACCACCTCCCCTACCCAGTTGTCAAACCAGAACTGGATGTTTCCTTATCCAACTATCCACTGAGAATTCTGGATAAGAGACGGAAAGAAGGAGCTGATCGACGACCAAATAGGAGATCCATTCACATTACGGTTTTCCACACCATTCCCATATTTGAATGGCATGATTTCCCCCCTATAAGGTTCGCCCTTCAATCGATTCCCATGCAAGCTTCACATGCATGTATTGAATGGTGGATTTTAATCTCTTCACATTGATTCCCCCTCCTGGATGGGCCTGTCCATCCAATCCCATGACACCCAGTGTTTCTTCCCCTCCATAGTCGCTTCCCAGATGAATCCTGCCAAGATTTTATCAATAGATTTGATGACCCCTTTAGGAACGTTCGTGGACACCATTGCATGGACTGGGATAGTAGTTAGCATGCTGTTTACTAATGTGATGCATCCCCCAAACAAGAGAAAGTGGTTCTTACAGTTAAATATGTGGTTTTTGATCTTACTTACCACCTTATTAAAATCCCTGATGCGCATTCTGCCTGGAGAAATCGGCATTCCCAAGTGTTCCAGGGGAAACTGACCTCTTTGCATGCCCAAACTTCTGTTCAGGTGATCTACCCTCCTTGATCCACACTTATTTGAAATGTAAAATATACTTTTATCTTTATTTATAGCTTGTCCACTCCAGTAGCAGTAGTCTTATATAATTCTGTTAATCCCCTGAATCAATCTTCGACCCGCATTCTTGTATATTATGGAGTCATCGGTAAACATGATATGGGAAACCGATGGTAGGTTCTGTTTCCTTCAGTAAGGGAGGATGTCTCCCTCATCTATTCCTCTGTTAATCTGTTGGCTAATAACCTCTTGAATTAGGATGAAAAGTCTTGGAGAAATTGGATCTCCTTGACGTATCCCTCGAACAGCCTTGAAAACCCCGTAGGATCTTCCCATAAAAGATACGGACAACCAAGGGGAGCTGAAGCAGCGAAAAAGAATATCACGAACCCTCACTATAAACCCCATGTGAATCAGAAATCTGTTAATGAAACCCCATTCTAGCCTATCATATGATTTTCTCATATCCAACTTGATGATGATATTAGACCCATAATACCTAGTGTTAATGTCTCTAATCATTTCCTGGGTTAGGGCCATTGCTCCTTGAATTGATCTACCTTTTACAAAACCATGCTGCTCAAGTGAGATGCACTTGGGGAGAAAACTAGACAGCCTTTGATTAATAATACTCACCAATATTTTGTATGGAAAGTTGCACATGCTGATCGCTCTGTAATGAGATATTGAGGAGGGATCTTTGATCTTCAGGATGAGCACCAAGGACGTTGCACAAGCCACCCAGGGGAGGCTTCCACCCCAAAAGAAATCCCGAATCACCCCTATGATATGTTTCTTGATCGTATCCCATGAGTCTCTATAAAAGGGTCCTTGGAATTGGTCTGGGCCTGGGGCACTCTCTGGATTTAACTTCATCATGGCCTTGTAGATTTCTCCCTCCATTGGGATACTTCCCATGAAAACATTCATATGGGAAGTCACAATGTTACGTGGCTCCCCCAAGAGATCTACACCCCCTGCCGGATAGCCATTAGGCAAGGAAAAGTTTGGCCCAGCCAGCATGTCTCTGAAGAAGTTGTGAGCCATCCCCCTACCACTTCTTTGTCCCCTGAGTAGGAACCATCCTCCTACTAAATATTTGGAAATATAGGGCGCCTATTCTCTTTGATACAAGCATGAAAGTAAGCAGAATTTTTATCTCCCTCTCTTATCCATTTCGCCTTTGAACTCTCCCTATCTCTTCTCTCCTGAGAGAGGAGCATTCTTGCCATTTCATTTTTCTTATCCATAAGCTTTTCATAAACCTGTTCATCCCAGGTCTCTTCCAAACTCATCTTCACTCTCTCAACTACATGTTTCAGATCCTCCAAGCATTGGTCTGTTGGAGCGATGTTCCTAGCCCACAGAGATAGATACTCTCTAATATCTCTCTTCATATTGTCCCTCCATAAATTAGATTTTAAATCATAAAAATATTTGTAATTTGGGTAAGAATTGACAATGATTAATTGTGAGTTTCATCCAATATATCCTTCTTCAAATCTAGTATGGATGGGAGGTATAAAAAATTTATGAATCTTAACATTCCTTCATTGTCATTATTGAACATAGGATCATTTCTCACCATATTTTTCAATTATAAAACCTCATTTTTAACCTTCTTAATCCTCACATTGATGAATGATTGAACCCTAATCTGAGAAATACAATATTTCTCCCCCTCCTTTATTATTTAATGATCCATCATTTTTCAAGTCAATAAATGTTTGATATTATTTTATGCTCACCATAGATATCGAAGAAGGACCCTTTAAAAATATATAATTGTCTCCATATTCTCTTTCCCATTGTGGTAATACATTTACCATTCATAAATATTATTCCATACCAACCACTATATCTATAAAATATTTGTCCCTTTCTGAGTGAATATATACTTTATACATTTAGGATAAGTATAAATATCACACCATTTTCCATAAAAGAAAATTCTATTATATATTTATTGGAAAAATTACCTCAAATAACATCAAACCCTGAGTTGTGTAATTCTTCTCATGAACGTTCAATTATCATGAGTCATAATATATCACTATATAATTTGTAATTAAAACACATCCCCAAAACTTATTTAGTGAATCTCTATAGATTACAAACTATTCTCCATTAAAGGGTAATATAAGAAGAGGTGCACTGACTAATATTCTCTTACGTTCCTTGAAATGTTTCCCATATACATTTCTCCAAAGTAATATAACTCCCTTATGAGTTAATGTGGTGATTAAATAAGTTAGTAATGAGAAATTATCCATAAGGAATTTATAATATCCATCAAAACCATGAAAACAATAGATCTATGTTATAGTGGTTAGTATAGGACAACCTTCCATAAAATCCTTTTTTGATGGATCCAATGATATGACCTAACATGAGATTATCTGACCTAAAATGAAATAGTTTGAAGAAAAAATTTACACATGATAAATTTTACATAAAAATCACCTATCCTTAGGGTCTTTAGTAGAACAATCAAGTTGTATTTATGATCTTCCTTGCACATTGAATATATAATAATGTGGTCCATAAACACTTCAATAAACTTATCAAGGTATACTCTAAATACCATATTAATTAAATAAATGAATATAATGGGGAAATTAGAAAGAACAAATGGAATAACCGTATATTCATAGTTTGCATACCTTTTATGGGATTCCATCTATTTCCAATCCCCATTATTAACCCTAATTTGATGATATCTAGAATGAAGATCAATCTTGGAAAATTATTTATATCCAATAAGTTGATCAAACAATTCATTACTTTGAGACATATGATATATATTCTTGATTATTATATTGTTAAGTTCCCTATAATCAATGTAGGGTCACATTGATCCATATTTCATATTAATTAAATGTATAGGTGTACCCCATTGTTACAAACATGTCATAATAAAACCATTTTTTAGATTCTTCTAGAGTTTCTTCTTCAATTCCTAAATATCTATCATGGAAATTCTATATGGCGTATTGGAAAAAGTTGTAGAACCATGTATGAGTTATGTTGAGAACTCAACTTCATGATTTTGTGGAATACTAGGAATCCCTTATATAAATAAATAAATAAATATCTGCACAATAGGAATACCATTGATGTTGATTTTCACCCCAATGATCTAAGATAAACACCCCTTACGAATAATAATAAAGACCCATACAATTATGGTGATTTCCATCAGATGTTTATATTTTTCATTGCACTGATAAAACAATCATAAGCCAGTTCATAATATCAAATATGACCTCCCTTTCACAATAAATTATATGGGATTTATTCATAGATATCTAAACCATGCCTATAATAACATAAAATTTAATCGAAGTGAGAATTAAAGGATTTAAAAGAAGTGTATTACCATAAAACTCAACAGGAGAAGAATCTTATACTTATGATTCTATTATCATAAAATTAATGATTTTCACTAATATTTAAACATCTAATTTATAGGGAGTCATTTTTAACTCCTTATAAAATTGTAATATATAGAATAGTGGTAACTTTTAAAGTCAAAAAAGAAAATAATAGTTCAAGAGTCGATTGTAACTGCACCTTTCACCGTGTTAGTGTCGTACCCATCATCATAAATAATGATCGCATTAGAATTTAATTTTTCCTTAGGATATATATGTTTATTATGTTGATCATCATCATTAACCTTTGAATATGACACTATTTATCAGAATTCTTATACTCCATGCATTTGAAACTCTAGAGTGTTGGTAGGTAATGCTATGGAGATTTATCTCTCTTCGTATCACAAGATCACTGCATTCCATCACATAATCATTTTATAACCTTATGAAATTAACTTCCAAACATAAAAAATTTACCAGTTTTCTTAATATAATTTTCTCTATTTTTCCTTCCACACTTTCATCATAAATAAATGATCATCATATTTTGTCCATGTTTTTTATAATTTCCTTTGAATTCAATATTTTTTTAAAGGTGATAAATGGGTTGGTCTCCCAAACCATATCCCAAAATAATTTATTAAAAAATAAATATATATGAGGCATTCTTGTGGTGAAATGATGATACACCATAAAAAATGAAAGTGGTTACATGGAGATAGAGAAAGAACATACCGAATGAAAATAAAGAGAGGAACTGTAAAACATCAAGAAAGTCCATCCTTAATCCTTTTAAAATCAATAAGTTGTAATCTCTTTGTAAAAAGATCATATCATAATATCAAGAAAGAACAATGTTAAGAATAAATTATTAAATTGGAGCATTTGATAAGAAATGCTGAAATTTATACCCCGTGACATGTCAACAGTAGGTCAGGACGATCATTATAGCACTACACAAAATTAATTTCCACCTTGAAATTCTATCACTCTGTTACTAAAAAATGAGTATATCTATGTTTATTTATAACATCAAGTTCCTATGTAGCTTATTCGAATTGCTGATTCCTCTATAGAATTCAAACTTGTTAAACAGACTTATTACACACCACATTATATCTCTATGATACAATAATTATAAGAGTTGTTATTTATAGGTATTTTTATACTCAAATGGCATAACCTCAAAGTTGAATTCATATGTGGTATCTGGTATGTACTTCTTCAAGAGAGATACATGTATCACATCATTAACTATATATATGTTTGGTAGAAATGAAAAGAAATAATATAACATCCCTACTCGATCAATTATATAAGACGATCTAATATACCTAGGTTCCCACATTCCATTATTTATGAATATCATCACCTTATTCCATTTATAAATTCATTATAGTTCCATATCACTAACATCTAATTCAATATTTCACTGATGATTCTCAATATCACATTTCTATTGACACTAAGATTACCTTGTTATGCTTTTTAATGTATTATAATGTCTCTATTATTTCCTATGCTAGCTCAGGTCATAATTATTTTTCTTCTCCAACTTCATCCATACACATTTATGTTATACACTTTTATCCATGGAGATATTTATAAGTGCCAATAAAAATTCTCAATTGAATGATATTGTTTTAAGAAAACACGACAAAGTAATGTGTTCATACCCACCCAACCCCCCAATCTTGTAAATCCATAGAGAAAGTCCAAATCATATTACCTAGGACATTAATGGTTCTCTTAGATATACCATCTATCTTGGTAAGATATGTTGTAATTATCCTTAACTATGTATCAAGAACCTATTATAGGATTCCATAGAACATCAAGGTAAACCTCATATCCCAATCAGATATAATGGAATGTGGTACTCGATGAATCCTTAAAACATATTTAAAATAAATTTTGAAAATATGATCATTATATAAATCTTATTTGATATAAATATAGTGTAGAGACTTTATTTAGTGGTTGAATATAACCCAAATGGAATTATGGCCTTTAGAAATTTCCAGGAGTTCAATGATAAAAGACCCGGTGAGGTTACCACAATTACATTCTTGTAAGGGAAATGGATTTAATATCCACTTATATACATATCTCTCATCCATAACTTGATAACCTACCAATCACGAAGATACACACACTCAAAGTTCCATTTTTATTTATGAGATAAAGAGAAACAAGGGCAACAGGAGCAACCAGAACTATAAGAAAACATCTAGCCTAAGGAGGCCTGAAGTGATGAAAACCGAAGGCGTCCCCTCTAATCAAGGACATTCCTTATGAATTGAAGAAAGAGATATTTTGAGAAGTGGTGACTTCAAGGCCTTGTTATGCTTGGGATGCAAGATGGTTGGCTACCTTATTTCATTCTCGCCAAGTGTGGGTGACCTTTGTGCCATCGTTGAGAAGAGCATTGCATTCTTTGATTATGTAAGAAATCGACCAAGGTATTTGGATATTCCCTTTTAAGGAGGTATGGATAATCTTAGAGTCTGTCTCCTCTTGGGATATAATAATATTTTTCTAGATGGTCAATTTGATCCCTGTCACATTTCATTTTCCTCTTCCTAGATGCTTGTTCCATTGCCATAGTGGGCCTTAAAAGCCATGATGACACTCCCTCTCCCATCTCAAACAACTCCACCACCGCGAGCAATACCCTCTTTGCTGGAACCATTCGTATTCAGTTTAAAGCCTTCATCAGGGGGAAGCCACCTTACCCCAGTGCCCCTGTTCCCTGGAGCAGGAGAAATAGTCCCTCTGAGTGTAGCACAAAGGTACTTTAGAGACGGTGCTTCTTTACATTTTATGAAAAGAGGAACCATGTATGCCAACAAGTTCCTGATCCTAGCGATGATAGACCACCCGGACGAAGGGGTCCCCTCGTACTTCGCCCTGTTACTTGCTTTCCATAAGCACCAACAGCCTGCATTAAAAATAATGGAACGGGCCAATCTTTCCAAGACTGCATTATCTGTCCCATGAAACCATCTATCCAGGAAAGGTTCTTGCTGGTGAGCCTGTGAACCATATGTTGTGAACTCTCTGAGAAAATGCCAAATAGCCTTCGTCCATTCCCCTTCAAACAATATGTGGTTCGTATCCTCTTCTCTTCTCTTAAGATAGCAATGGCAGCTGGACGCAAAGCTGATGCCCAACAGCTTGATGTTGTCATCGACTGGAATGCTGTTGTTTCTGATCCACCATACAAGAAAGTAGTATTTGGAAGGTATCATGTTACACCAGACCTCCTTGCTCCATCTATCATTTAAGGCCCGAGGAAAGTGAATTCGACGAAAGTCCCTGGAGTTGAAATTCCCCAAGGAGGATGGTGAGAAGACGAACTTGTCTGGTTCAGAAGTGGTTTGAATACGGTAAAAGTATTCTTCCTTCGTTTTGTCTAGGGCCATCGAGATGAAGTCAGGGAAGCATCGCGCCTCTTTGAAGGAAATGGTGGGTGCGGGGTAACTCGGGTAACCAACCACCTCCCCTACCCAGTTGTCAAACCAGAACTGGATGTTTCCTTATCCAACTATCCACTGAGAATTCTGGATAAGAGACGGAAAGAAGGAGCTGATCGACGGCCAAATAGGAGATCCATTCACATTACGGTTTTCCACACCATTCCCATATTTGAATGGCATGATTTCCCCCCTATAAGGTTCGCCCTTCAATCGATTCCCATGCAAGCTTCACATGCATGTATTGAATGGTGGATTTTAATCTCTTCACATTGATTCCCCCTCCTGGATGGGCCTGTCCATCCAATCCCATGACACCCAGTGTTTCTTCCCCTCCATAGTCGCTTCCCAGATGAATCCTGCCAAGATTTTATCAATAGATTTGATGACCCCTTTAGGAACGTTCGTGGACACCATTGCATGGACTGGGATAGTAGTTAGCATGCTGTTTACTAATGTGATGCATCCCCCAAACAAGAGAAAGTGGTTCTTACAGTTAAATATGTGGTTTTTGATCTTACTTACCACCTTATTAAAATCCCTGATGCGCATTCTGCCTGGAGAAATCGGCATTCCCAAGTGTTCCAGGGGAAACTGACCTCTTTGCATGCCCAAACTTCTGTTCAGGTGATCTACCCTCCTTGATCCACACTTATTTGAAATGTAAAATATACTTTTATCTTTATTTATAGCTTGTCCACTCCAGTAGCAGTAGTCTTATATAATTCTGTTAATCCCCTGAATCAATCTTCGACCCGCATTCTTGTATATTATGGAGTCATCGGTAAACATGATATGGGAAACCGATGGTAGGTTCTGTTTCCTTCAGTAAGGGAGGATGTCTCCCTCATCTATTCCTCTGTTAATCTGTTGGCTAATAACCTCTTGAATTAGGATGAAAAGTCTTGGAGAAATTGGATCTCCTTGACGTATCCCTCGAACAGCCTTGAAAACCCCGTAGGATCTTCCCATAAAAGAGACGGACAACCAAGGGGAGCTGAAGCAGCGAAAAAGAATATCACGAACCCTCACTATAAACCCCATGTGAATCAGAAATCTGTTAATGAAACCCCATTCTAGCCTATCATATGATTTTCTCATATCCAACTTGATGATGATATTAGACCCATAATACCTAGTGTTAATGTCTCTAATCATTTCCTGGGTTAGGGCCATTGCTCCTTGAATTGATCTACCTTTTACAAAACCATGCTGCTCAAGTGAGATGCACTTGGGGAGAAAACTAGACAGCCTTTGATTAATAATACTCACCAATATTTTGTATGGAAAGTTGCACATGCTGATCGCTCTGTAATGAGATATTGAGGAGGGATCTTTGATCTTCAGGATGAGCACCAAGGACGTTGCACAAGCCACCCAGGGGAGGCTTCCACCCCAAAAGAAATCCCGAATCACCCCTATGATATGTTTCTTGATCGTATCCCATGAGTCTCTATAAAAGGGTCCTTGGAATTGGTCTGGGCCCGGGGCACTCTCTGGATTTAACTTCATCATGGCCTTGTAGATTTCTCCCTCCATTGGGATACTTCCCATGCAAACATTCATATGGGAAGTCACAATGTGACGTGTCTCCCCCAAGAGATCTACACCCCCTGCCGGATAGCCATTAGGCAAGGAAAAGTTTGGCCCAGCCAGCATGTCTCTGAAGAAGTTGTGAGCCATCCCCCTACCACTTCTTTGTCCCCTGAGTAGGAACCATCCTCCTACTAAATATTTGGAAATATAGGGCGCCTCTTCTCTTTGATACAAGCATGAAAGTAAGCAGAATTTTTATCTCCCTCTCTTATCCATTTCGCCTTTGAACTCTCCCTATCTCTTCTCTCCTGAGAGAGGAGCATTCTTGCCATTTCATTTTTCTTATCCAT
The DNA here is from genome assembly GCA_963277665.1 of Viscum album. NCBI lineage: Eukaryota > Viridiplantae > Streptophyta > Magnoliopsida > Santalales > Viscaceae > Viscum > Viscum album. The sequence goes on from OY728130.1 coordinate 414,860,665, forward strand.
AAGCTTTTCATAAACCTGTTCATCCCAGGTCTCTTCCAAACTCATCTTCACTCTCTCAACTACATGTTTCAGATCCTCCAAGCATTGGTCTGTTGGAGCGATGTTCCTAGCCCACAGAGATAGATACTCTCTAATATCTCTCTTCATATTTTCCCTCCATAAATTAGATTTTAAATCATAAAAATATTTGTAATTTGGGTAAGAATTGACAATGATTAATTGTGAGTTTCATCCAATATATCCTTCTTCAAATCTAGTATGGATGGGAGGTATAAAAAATTTATGAATCTTAACATTCCTTCATTGTCATTATTGAACATAGGATCATTTCTCACCATATTTTTCAATTATAAAACCTCATTTTTAACCTTCTTAATCCTCACATTGATGAATGATTGAACCCTAATCTGAGAAATACAATATTTCTCCCCCTCCTTTATTATTTAATGATCCATCATTTTTCAAGTCAATAAATGTTTGATATTATTTTATGCTCACCATAGATATCGAAGAAGGACCCTTTAAAAATATATAATTGTCTCCATATTCTCTTTCCCATTGTGGTAATACATTTACCATTCATAAATATTATTCCATACCAACCACTATATCTATAAAATATTTGTCCCTTTCTGAGTGAATATATACTTTATACATTTAGGATAAGTATAAATATCACACCATTTTCCATAAAAGAAAATTCTATTATATATTTATTGGAAAAATTACCTCAAATAACATCAAACCCTGAGTTGTGTAATTCTTCTCATGAACGTTCAATTATCATGAGTCATAATATATCACTATATAATTTGTAATTAAAACACATCCCCAAAACTTATTTAGTGAATCTCTATAGATTACAAACTATTCTCCATTAAAGGGTAATATAAGAAGAGGTGCACTGACTAATATTCTCTTACGTTCCTTGAAATGTTTCTCATATACATTTCTCCAAAGTAATATAACTCCCTTATGAGTTAATGTGGTGATTAAATAAGTTAGTAATGAGAAATTATCCATAAGGAATTTATAATATCCATCAAAACCATGAAAACAATAGATCTATGTTATAGTGGTTAGTATAGGACAACCTTCCATAAAATCCTTTTTTGATGGATCCAATGATATGACCTAACATGAGATTATCTGACCTAAAATGAAATAGTTTGAAGAAAAAATTTACACATGATAAATTTTACATAAAAATCACCTATCCTTAGGGTCTTTAGTAGAACAATCAAGTTGTATTTATGATCTTCCTTGCACATTGAATATATAATAATGTGGTCCATAAACACTTCAATAAACTTATCAAGGTATACTCTAAATACCATATTAATTAAATAAATGAATATAATGGGGAAATTAGAAAGAACAAATGGAATAACCGTATATTCATAGTTTGCATACCTTTTATGGGATTCCATCTATTTCCAATCCCCATTATTAACCCTAATTTGATGATATCTAGAATGAAGATCAATCTTGGAAAATTATTTATATCCAATAAGTTGATCAAACAATTCATTACTTTGAGACATATGATATATATTCTTGATTATTATATTGTTAAGTTCCCTATAATCAATGTAGGGTCACATTGATCCATATTTCATATTAATTAAATGTATAGGTGTACCCCATTGTTACAAACATGTCATAATAAAACCATTTTTTAGATTCTTCTAGAGTTTCTTCTTCAATTCCTAAATATCTATCATGGAAATTCTATATGGCGTATTGGAAAAAGTTGTAGAACCATGTATGAGTTATGTTGAGAACTCAACTTCATGATTTTGTGGAATACTAGGAATCCCTTATATAAATAAATAAATAAATATCTGCACAATAGGAATACCATTGATGTTGATTTTCACCCCAACGATCTAAGATAAACACCCCTTACGAATAATAATAAAGACCCATACAATTATGGTGATTTCCATCAGATGTTTATATTTTTCATTGCACTGATAAAACAATCATAAGCCAGTTCATAATATCATATATGACCTCCCTTTCACAATAAATTATATGGGATTTATTCATAGATATCTAAACCATGCCTATAATAACATAAAAGTTAATCGAAGTGAGAATTAAAGGATTTAAAAGAAGTGTATTACCATAAAACTCAACAGGAGAAGAATCTTATACTTATGATTCTATTATCATAAAATTAATGATTTTCACTAATATTTAAACATCTAATTTATAGGGAGTCATTTTTAACTCCTTATAAAATTGTAATATATAAAATAGTGGTAACTTTTAAAGTCAATAAAGAAAATAATAGTTCAAGAGTCGATTGTAACTGCACCTTTCACCGTGTTAGTGTCGTACCCATCATCATAAATAATGATCGCATTAGAATTTAATTTTTCCTTAGGATATATATGTTTATTATGTTGATCATCATCATTAACCTTTGAATATGACACTATTTATCAGAATTCTTATACTCCATGCATTTGAAACTCTAGAGTGTTGGTAGGTAATGCTATGGAGATTTATCTCTCTTCGTATCACAAGATCACTGCATTCCATCACATAATCATTTTATAACCTTATGAAATTAACTTCCAAACATAAAAAATTTACCAGTTTTCTTAATATAATTTTCTCTATTTTTCCTTCCACACTTTCAGCATAAATAAATGATCATCATATTTTGTCCATGTTTTTTATAATTTCCTTTGAATTCAATATTTTTTTAAAGGTGATAAATGGGTTGGTCTCCCAAACCATATCCCAAAATAATTTATTAAAAATATGAGGCATTCTTGTGGTGAAATGATGATACACCATAAAAAATGAAAGTGGTTACATGGAGATAGAGAAAGAACATACCGAATGAAAATAAAGAGAGGAACTGTAAAACATCAAGAAAGTCCATCCTTAATCCTTTTAAAATCAATAAGTTGTAATCTCTTTGTAAAAAGATCATATCATAATATCAAGAAAGAACAATGTTAAGAATAAATTATTAAAGTGGAGCATTTGATAAGAAATGCTGAAATTTATACCCCGTGACATGTCAACAGTAGGTCAGGACGATCATTATAGCACTACACAAGCAAGATGAGTAGTGACTCCTCAACCATTCTGGTGAAGATTTCAGTTGCATTTGAATTAATTAACAAACACAAATGACCATAAATGATAAGAAACAAGTACCATGTTGTTGATCCAAACTATTATTTCATGGATTTTCCAAAAAAATTGACTCCCGACAATCAATCAAAATAGCCATGAAGAGGTAAAAATAATGCAAACTCATTAGTCTCACATAGATGAAAAAAACAATCATAGAATTTCACAAAACTAGAAGAAGTATATTAATATTATTTAAATGGGAAACCCAGATGAATATAACAACATATATTATTTAAATTAACTAGGAAAAGTGAAAACATCCTGAATCCTCACAAGTTTAGAGCACAAATAGACTAAACAATCACCAAGCTAGCCTGATATCCAAATATCATTCACATATGATGAACCATGTCCATAAAAATGGACATTTTATTATCATTTAATTTTTCATTGTCACACTAGGGTTAAATAGAATTTGGAGGATTCATTATCATTTTATTTCTTTGAAATTTATGTTTGAATTTTTATTAAATTCCTCTACTACATTAATGAACATTATTTTTTTGAGTTGAAGGTATTCCTCAATAGTCATTTAAACATGATTATATTTATGGAATGATAATATATCATCCTTTATTTCTGCCCAATTTTATATGTATCCCTCACTGCAGGGTAATCATCATCATCACTATTATCATCATCAGAATCAGATTCATCAGATGATGTAGACAAATGTTCAAAAACCACATGTTTTGGAGGGGTACTATTTTTATCATTCCTAGAGTTATCCAAATATCCCATGATGATTGTTATCTCAATATTAGAGTAATATTTAATTTTAGACACTTTTTTATATTTAGAGTGATGAAGTTATCTGCATCAACCATTGTTTTCTTTTCTTTTTTAGCACTAGATTTCATGAGCCCATCTTCAATCTGATAGGAATTATCATAATAATCATTTGAAGATTCCCTGGAGTCTAAGTGATCACACTTTTCCAATTTTTTTTGGGGATGACCCATTTTTATAGTCTCAGGTTTAGAAGGTTCATATTTATTCGGAATCCATTTATTTTCATTTCAATGTTGAGTCTTATGTAGTGACTCCACAAAATCTATGATATCTGTAGAGAGAGTTGATTAATATAACAAGAGAAGTTCTTGTTATCATTCTTAGTAGAAGTATCCCCTTGAGGACCAAATGATGTAATTTCCAAACCTTTTATTTCTTATTTTTTGACATAGATTGCGTTGAAATGTGAAAGGGGGCATATACCATATGGATTATTCACACATATATTGGTTGAATGACCAATTGAAAAACATTATTGGTAATAATATAGAATGTTTCCAAATAAACATTCTTAAAAAAATCCATATTATCCATTTCGAATCAAAAAAAAAGTTGGAAATGGGTGTGAAATATTGACCTCAATACAAATTCTAGAGACCAAGGGACGTGAAAGTTTCTTAGTAACATAGCCTAGTTTGAGTGGTTTCCTAAAACAACAAGTAATTCCAAAAAAAGCCTCTTGATTAAAAATATGTAGGGGATACTAGGGAATCTTAACCAAATAGAGATGTCAGGGGGTTCAGAATTGGTGTAGAAATCTGGAGACCACTTTAAGACCTTCACTATGCAACCAATAAAAGACCAGACATCTCTTGCACAGAACCTATAGTACTCATTTTCCTATGTAAATCTAAAAATAAAGTATGAGGAGTTCAAGATACCTATCTGAAAAATCCCAAACCAAAATTTTTTTTGGCCTTTTTTGAGGAATATTAATGATTATATACGTTTATTAAATTTTTCTATATGTAAAAATCAATAATCAGAAGAAATATTGTGTACATATTCATTTGTAAAGGAAATCACTAAAAGGCTTAGGTGATAGAATATCTTCAGTTTTATTTCTAATGATAATGAAGCTTCATGATCTGGATTGTTTCACCAGCGATGAAATTTATGGATGATCAAAAATCCGGTTTAGGGTTTCTTCCTTGTTTTCTCAGCACAATGTTTTCAAGTATGGGTGTCATCCTTTTTTTCCTCTATCTATGTAGTATGATTTCCATATTCATTTTCTTATCAAAACCTTGATATTTTTGGGTAACAGAAATCTCAATTTCCACCTTGAAACCACATATTATGATTTCCTCATAGCTACTGAATTTTGTTATGGATAATTATTTTTAGAAACACAGTTTTAAGACACTGAAGAATTATCTAACCATAGTTATTGGTTGGATGATATTACTAGAATCATGACTCATAATTCCTATAAAATTTTACTCATAAGAACTATCATACTAAATATAATTCTACATTAGATAAAGTAATAATTTCTTTATTTTAATATAATGAAAACAAAAGATTACCTATTTAATTATTAATTATCGAATTCAACCCTCTCTATGGAGTCAATTTCTTCATATAGCCTTGTATTCTTGATAATAGTCCATTATTGATCTACTTCACCTTCCTATTTATATACTTCCAAAATGAATTTTTCATGCTCTGAGCACTAAGAATAAAAAATATATTTTCAATGGTACAAATATAATTATAACACCCCAAGCTTCCATGGTACGCTTTTCTTTGAATAATACAATATCCTGTGTTGTATGCAACTTCGAGTTCTAACACACCACGACTAATCAAACTAGTCGTTATGAATAGTAATATCCACTTTTTTAAATTTTATAAATTTTATTTTTCAAAATAGACATCACTTTATGGATTTGGAATATCTAAATTATCTTAGAGTGAATTTTTGGTATTAGTCTGATAACATTCATATTTTAATGAATAATGAAAAATACTGAATTTTAATTAAAAACAACTTTTTTAATCAAAATAATTTATGGTGTTAAATTATAAATTTGAGTTGTTTTAAAGTATCATTAGATTATATTTTTATCATTAAATATAATTTAGGTAATTTTAAGTAATTTTACATTTAAATAGTACATAAACATATTTCAATATTTTCATAGTTTTTACTTCTTAAAAACCTGCTTTCTGGTTTTGACAATGGGAATTGATTTTTAATTAATTCATGCAACTTCTGTGTTTTGAATTTGAAAAAATGGATTTAATATTTGGAATTAGGAGGTAAATTTTTTTTAAATAGGTGAATTTTATTTTTAGACATTATGAATAATTACATCGGTAAATATTTTATTTATAATGGTTAAAGTCTAAATCCAGTAAATAAGAGAAGAAATAATATTATAATAATACTAAATAACCCTAACACATGTCCAAACCCAATTTGATGATACTTGTTTGACCATGGGGATCCTTGGGTCAATTTTGGGACCCCTTGGATCCACTTGGGAGTGATAATGAAATTTTATATTAAATAATCTAATGTAAAGACAAAAAAACAAAAGCATGTATCTTTTAGTAAATCAATATTTATATGAGGTTATATAATTGATCTATTAAACTATAAATTTAAATTATAAATCTAAAAATATTTTCTACGTCATGATATTTTATTTATAATTTTAAGTCATAAAATATATATATTTATATATGAAACAATAATGATGCAGTATTTTCCTTATTAATGAAAGAATCAAATAAATGATATTAAAAATATTAAAATAAATATAATTTTATTGTTTTTATTCCATACAAATGTTTTATAGGTGAATATGACATGTTAGTATTTATTAAATGTATATTTTTCTAAGTAATCAAGTTGTTATGACTTTCACAAAAACCAAATACCAAATAATGTCAAAATTGACATAAATGCATTTCTTAAAAATAATACTATATTGTTAAATGATATAATAGTCCTAAAAATATAAGGTTTGGTAAAAAGAATTATATAATTATATATATGTCATTAATGAACATCTTGGGGTTCGATTGGCATTTTATTGTAATTTTATTAACCATTTATTATAATAATACCAGAATGCATGGTAAAAGTTAAACTATTTAACTAAGATTAAATCTAAAATATAAAGTTAATATGGTGACCTAAACCTGTCTAAAACTTATTGGTTGAGATGTTTTCGACCAATAACCATTTTATACTCTAAATAAAACATTTTGGTTCCATTATAAACCAAATATGATTGTATAATAAAATAATATTTTATGCTTTTCCTAAAGTGACCCTCACCTCTCTTATAAAAGGGTACTTCCCCTTCTCTCAAAATCACAACTCCAAAGCCATTTGTCTTAGCTAAAACCAACTAAAATATCTTCCCAATTACCCTCAAATCTATATATAGTCCTACTTTTATCAGAAATCCAACCTAAGGATCCCTTTTGATCAACTCAAAAGGAAACACCAGAAGAAGAGGTAATAATTTCACCACCTCTTTCAAAGTTATTTTCTTCTTCTAGTTCCTCTTTCATTGTTGTTTCCATTCAAAAATAATAACTCTAGTACCTTATACATATTGTGATGTTATTATAAATATAGTACAACTATATTCATTATTCTATTCATTCTATGAATGACAAGTCACCATACGTGCGTACGTACGGCTTACCGTCTCCACGTCGTGGTGTAGTTGGTTATTCAAACAATTAATTATTTGGATGGGTATAATATGGAGTATAACTGATGTAAATAATAAATATGACATGTAAAAGATTTTTCATATATGATATACCATACAATTACATACGATTTCACCATCAATAGAATGATATTTTCGCTCGTGCGTACGTACAGATTACCGTCTCCCCGAACACGATTAAATTCATTCCCCATCATACCCATTCAAAAATAATTTTCAATTTATGATTATAAATAATTTTTAAGACTTTAATATCATTTTAGATATGAATAAAATACATCCTATCCATATCAAACATGACTTATGTAATAAAAAAATGGAAAATGAATAAATTAACACCTAAAATAGTGATACTAATGAAATATTGTTAACAAAGCAATATTAGAAGATCAAATATGATATCATATTCATGTATGTGGTTCTTTTATAATTTATTAACAATTATTTATCTATTATACATGAGTTTAAATTACCCTTGACCCAAGAAAAGTACAAGGTACGGGTTAATTTTACAATCTCTTTATTATCCGATGTTTTTTATACGTGAGTATCTATTGGGACCACTTTATCATCTACATCCGTGTTTCATAAAAATGTTTTTCAAAACATCTTTACTATTTCCTATACTATGGGTTAAATTCATTTATACCCATGTTTTCATTTTTATAATTTTTTTTGAAAGTAATCTTTCTGTTTTTTTTCAAACAAGCCACTTTATGACCTTTTCGACAAAATTAATGAAGGAATGTTTTTTAACATATACGACGAGTGTGGATATTTTCTGTTGTTAAAAAATCTTCTAATATTCCCTTAAAAACTTATAATAATATTTTCAATATAAATGTTGTATTTTATAATTATGTGACTTTTAAATTATTTCAAAATAGAAAGATATATTTCTCTCAAATAGTTTTGATTTTATCTCTATGAACATCCTTTGATGGATTTTACACTTGTTTGAAGTTGATTTATTATGATACAATCTTCCATATTATATTAATGGTTTTGTGATATGTTTGACTGTGGATGTGTTCTTTTTATACCATCATTGTTTATGGTTAAAGTATTAACCTTTTGTATGCTAGTTTAAATATGAATGTTTATGTTATGTTTCAACCTTTTCATATGAGGAATACATTAGACTTAGTAATTGAAAGGCTGAGACCGTTATAGCTCCTCGATGCATTGGTAGGTCTCATGAGACAAACTAGTGTCTTGGAATAAGACCTTGAAAAAATCTTATTTTTAGTCTTAGAATGAGGCCTTGACTATGTGGTTATGATGTCCAGCATTATACATTGCAACATTATTAAATTGGTGACTGATATTACATGTGATTATTCGACTAGTAGAGTATCCATATGAATAAGTAAGTGGAATAATTTGATTTATATTTTCCATATTATGATGAATTTTAAGTTTAAAAGGATTTTGTTTTAGAATTATACATTGCCTTAAATGTTTATGCTTATTTATGAAAGTTTCCACTATATTTTTATCCTTACTGAGCACCTAATATCACCCCTTTCTATGTTTTATTTTTTCCATGATGCGAAGAATTATATTATGAATAAATTGTAGAGATAGTCTAAGGGATATGAATGTGTTCAAAGGATAAAATTTTGTTGTTGTTTTTTATTTTATAATGTAATGTAAAACATATGTTTGTATCTAGTACTTCCAAGGTTACTAAACTGATCAGTCTTTAGGGACACGATTCCTTGTATCATGACAATTTAATGTAATAATGCACTGACTCTTAGTAAATAAGGTTGGGGCATTATAGTTGGTATCATATGAAGTTTATTACAAACCTTGAAAGCTAGATTTAGAAAAAATCTGATTAGAGAACATTACCCTAAGATAGACTTTGAGGATTAGTATAGAAGAACTTCCTTGAATATTGGAAATGTATAGATATTGTTTATTTTCTAAGAAATAAATCCATGTTTGGATATGATAAGGTAGAGGCGGCTTTTCAACAGATGTAACAAGGAGTGAGAACTCCAACAAAGAATTTTGTGCATGACCTGGGGTATCCTGGTACACAGTAACAGGCCTTACTGCACTCTTGGTTATGACACTCCAGGGGGATATTCTTAGGATAATTCAAATTTTATTTACAAACCATTATGAAATATTTATGAGTACATACCTCCTCAAAGAAAACATTTTTTATGGTTATGGATTATATACAAAAATTATTCCATTTATGTTAAGTGTTTTACAAGATTGTAATTATGTATTGTGATTTATAAACTAATCTAGTGTATGACATTGTTTAGAAATTCCAACTAGTTGAAATAATGGAAACTATCTCAACGCATGTAATCTATGTAGGGATTTACCTCATACTCAAGATAATTATTGTGGAGTTGGTGATGCAACTGGTGTTGATCAGCTAATCATAATACTAGGACAACTCACTCGGGTTATGAATAATAACCTTACCCATATAGAGCACCCTGATCTACAACACGGAGGATCAATGTTAGACCGCTTCAAGAGGAAAAAAACACCAACTATCAATGGGACTAAAAATCCATTTGTAGTTGAACAATGTATACATTCCTTAGATAAAATATTTCATGCTTTGGGAGTAGCAAAAGGGAAAAAGTTGTCCTGATAGTTTATCGCCTCACAGGATATGAAGATCAATGGTGGTCATTAATTGAAAACACAAAGGAGGATGAAGAATTATCAAATATTTAATGGATGGAGTTTAAAGATAATTTCTTAGAAAAATACTTTCCTAGTGACCATCGAGCGGATATGGAAAGGCAATTTTTGAGTATGAGGAAAAAGGAGGATGAGAATATCGTAAAGTATGAGGCTAACTTTACAAGGTTAGAAAGGAATGTCGTAGATTATATACGTAACCCAATGAGTAAGATTGATCAATTATTTTATGGGTTAAAACCATTTCCCCATCGAGTATTATTCTCACAATCCTTCTCATCGTAGGAAGATATTGTCTCATGTGCAATCATGATAGAAAAGAAATTCTCTAAGTCTTATGAATTTAAAGCAAATAAAGAGAAGAAGAGACTTTTTGAACAATCTGAAAATAAAAATATGGGGAAGAAGGGAAACATTTAATTTCTATCCTGCAGTAAATGTGAGAAGAAACACCCCAATACTTTCCTGAAGGGAATGGGGGTCTGTTACAAGTGTGGTGAAAAACACCACCAAGTTCATGATTGCAAGGGAATAAAAGAGGTTATCAATGTTTAATGCTACAATTTTAGAGAAATGGGGCATTATGAAAATGAATGTCCTAAGATCCAAGGAAACTTACCTTAGAAAATGTCACGGTAGAAATTCCAAGCTTATGTTATCACTAATGGTGAGGTTGAAGCACCGAAATATGTGGTGGGAGGTAATTTGAGGTTTTCCTCATGTTTATTCAATGATTTATTTGATTTTAGATCATCACATTGTTTCATATCTTCCCAGTTTTCTAAGAAAATTAGATATTTCCAATTTTTTAACAAGGTAGTTGTCAGTCAAAACTTTTAAGGGAAGTATCATTACAAAAAAGTTTTGTGAATTAGTTCCCATTAAGGCATATAAATGTTCTTTATCCACTGATCTCATATTCAAACCCATGATTGAATTTGATATAATCCTCAGTATGGATTGGCATTCAGACCATGATGTGAAAATTTATTTTAAGAAAAGGAGGTTACAATTTTTGATGAAGATAAGGAGTATGTTATCTTTAGAGCAGAAACATCACCACCTAATTCTTATCTAGATCTACCCCCAGTAGCTCTAATAAATTCAATTATTTTTGAGGAAGAGAATGAAATAACTATGGGTGAGGAAAAGAATGTTCAAATAGAGGATTTACCTATTGTGCAAGAATATGTTGATGTGTTTCTAGAGGATTTACCTATAAATCCCCCAAAATGATAAATTGAGTTGTATATTGATTTAATTCCTGGTTCAAGGACCATATCAAAGGCCCTTTATAGAATGGCCACTATTGAATTATTGGAAGTAAAGAAAAAACTAGAGGAATTGAGTAATAAGGGATTTATTCACCCTAGTTTTTCTCTATGGGGAGCCCGTGTTCTTGTTGTTAAGAACAAAGATGGATTGATGAGGTTTTGCATTGACTACAGGGAGATCAATTCTATAACAATAAAGAACAAGTATCATATAACTCTCATTGATGATTTATTCGAATAACATCATGGAGATCAATATTTTTCAAATATTTACCTATGATTTGGACATCATCAGTTGTGTGTGAAGAATGAAGACATTCTGAAAACAAAATTTCAAACCATGTATGGGCATTATGAGTTTACAGTAATGCCTTTTGGACTTAATAATGACCCTTTTTTCATGGATATAATGAATAGAGTTTTAAAGGAATATCTTGATTTATTTATAGTAGTATTTATTGATGATATATTGGTATACTCAAAATGCTACGAAGATCATAAAAATAACTTGCACACTATTCTAAAATCCCTCAGAATAAATGAATTATATGGGATGTTTAGCAAGTGTGAATTATGTTTCATGAATTTTTTTTTTGGAAATATTTTCTCTAAGGACGGAATATCTGTTGATCCTTCTATGAAAAGAGCAATATAAGAATGACTAGCACCAATGAGTATAACTGAGGTATGCAGTTTTATTGGTTTAGCATGTTATTATCTATACTTAGTCCTGAATTTTTCCCAATTTGTAAACCCCTTAACCAAGATCACACGTAAAGAGGTTAAATTTGTTTGGAAAAAATATTTTGAAGAATGTTTTGAATAACTCAATAGATGATTAGTTAAAGATCCTATCTTGACTCTACCCTCGGGGAATGATTGTTTTGTTATTTATAGTGATGCTTCAAATAAAGGACTTGGTTGTGTCCTTATTTGGAATGATAGAGTTATTGAATACGCATCACGACAGTTAAAAATTCATGAACAAAACTATCCCACTCATGATCTTGAGTTAGCGGCTTTAATATTTTCTTTGAAAATATAGAGACACTATCTCTATGGTAAAAAAATGTGAGATATATACCAATAACAAGAAATTAAAGTATATTTACTCACAAAACGAACTTAACATGAGGCAAAGAAGATGGCTCCAACTACTCAAGGATTATGATTTCACTATAAACTACCACCTGAGGAAGGCAAATACGGTGGCAGATGCTTTGAGCAGAAAGGGTCATGGAGTTTTGAACAAGATGAGAGATGAAAGGGATCCTATGTTCATGGATCTAGTAAAAATGGATATGGTAATAATCATGGATGGTGAAACATTAATACTTTTTCAAATGGTTATCAAACCATCTTTACTATAAAGGATAAAAAGTTTTCAGATTGATGATAAGGAGTTTTAAAATAAAATTAAAGCTATGAATGATGAGAGACTGATTGAATTCGTATATAAAGATGGAATTTTGAAATTATGGAAGATGCTTTGTGTTCCCGATATACTTGATCTAAAAAAGGAATTTTTGGATGATGATCATAGATCTAATTTATCTATACACCATGGTAGCACTAATATGTATAGAGATTTGATGGAAAATTTTTAATGGGGCAACATGAAGAGGGAGATTGATGATTATGTGTCAAGATGTATGGTTTTTCAATAGGTTAAGTCTAGAAGACAACATCCTGGAGGAGTCACGCAACCTCTTTCCATACCTGAATGGAAATGGGATGATATTACGATGGGCATTTTTATGGGGCTACCAAAGAATCCTAGAAGTAATAATGCAATATGGGTCATTGTTGACCAACTTACTAAGTCAACACATTTTCTTTCTATAAGATAAGATTTACCACTTGAACGTTAACAAGACTATATATTAACGAAGTTGTAAGACTTCATGGAGTACCCATATCAATTTTTTCTGATCATGATCCCAATTTTTCATCATGATTCTGGAAAATCCTTTATAAGGATTTGGATACTGAACTTCGTCTGAGCACTACCTATGACCCTTGAACCAATGGAAAATTAGAATAGAATATTCAAACCATAGAAGACATGTTGAGATATTTCTCACATTACATTCGAGGTATGTGGGATCAATATTTACCTCTGGTAAAATTTTCCTATAATAATAGTTTCCATTCAAGTATTCAGATGGCACCATATAAAGCATTATATGGAAAGAGTTGTTACATCCCAATATGTTGGGATGATGTTGGTGAAAGAAAAATTGTAGGCCCAAAACTTGTTGAGTAAATAATGGAAAAGGTAAAGGTTATCCAAACTCACATAAAAGAACCTCAAAGTAGGGAAAAGAGCTATGCTAATAACCTAAAGAATGATTTAGAATTTCAAGTAGGAGATCATGTTTTCTTCAAGGTATCTCCATGGAAGGATATTATTCAATTTGTTAAGAAATAAAAATTAAGTCCCAGGTACATCGTACCTTTCAAAATTCTTCAACAAATTGGAGTTGTAGCTTATCGTTTGAAATTCCACCAAGTCTCTCCAAAGTTCCTGATTTGTTCCACATATCACTGTTGAGAAAATACATGCATGACCAGACACATGTACTCACTAATGAAGAAATAGAACTAGAAACTGATCTGTCTTATTATGAAGATTCCTTCAGGATTATTGATACCCAAGAAAAATTACAAAGAAACTAGACGACTCGTCTGCTAAAAGATCCATGGAGAAAACCATAAGATGGAAGAGGAAACTTGGGAACCCAAGGAACTTATGATGAAGAACCACATGAATATTTTTATGCTATAATATTCTATAAATTCCAAGGTCAAAATTATTTTAAGGAGGGATGAATGTAACACCCCAATCTTCCACAATATGCTTCTCTTTGAATAATACAATAGCTTCCAATGTACGCAACTTTGAGTTCTTACACACCACGATTAATCAAACTAGCTGTTATGAATAGTAATATCCACTTTTAAAATTTATATATTTTATTTTTCAAAATGGACTTCATTTTTACATTCAGAATATCATAATTATCTTAGGGTAAATTTTTGGTATTTTTCTGATAACATTAATATTTTGATAAATAGTAAAAAATACTAAATATTAATTAAAAAAAACTTTTTTAATCGATATAATTTTTAGTGTTAAATTAAAATTTTGAGTTATTTTAAAGTGTAATTATATTATATTTTTAACATTTAATATAATTTAGGTCAGTGGAAGTAATTTTACATTTATATAGTATATAAATATATGTCAATCTTTTGATAGTTTTTACTTCTTAAACCCCCATTTTTTGGTTTCGGCAACGGGAATTAATTTCTGCAACTTCTGTATTTTCAATTTGAAAAACTAGATTTCATATTTGGAATTAGGAGCTCTAAAATTTTAAAATAGGTAAATTTTATTTTTAGACATTATAAATAATTACTTTGGTAAATAATTAATTTACCACAGTTAAAGGGCAAATCTGGTAAATAAGGGTAAAAATAATATTATAATAATATTAAATTACCCTAACACGAATCCTAGCCCTATTATCAGATACATTTATTACCATGGTCTTACTTGGGTCGATTTTTGGACCCCATGGAGCCACTAGAGAGTGATAATGACATTTTATATTAAATAATTTAAAGTCAAAAATAACAAAAGCTTGTATCCTTTAGTAAAACAATTTTCATATGAGGGTATAAAATTTATCTATTCCACTATAAGTAATAATTAGAATGATAAAAAGATTTCCTAAATCATTATATTTTATATATAATTTTTAGACATAAAATAAATATATTTAAATATGACACAATAATGATGCAGTATTTTCCTTATTAATGAAAGAATCAAATAAATGATATTATAAATATTAAAATAAATATAATATGAACGTTTTGAGGCCATAAAAAATTATAGGTCCATATGAAATTTTATGATTGATTCAATGTATTTTTTTTCGAAGTAATAAAGTTGTTATTACTTTCACAAAAACCAAATACTAAATAATGTCAAAATTGACATAAATGAGTTTTTAAAAGAATACTATATTATTAAATGATATAATAGTCTTAAAAATATAAGGATCAGACAAAATAAATATATAATAATATATATGTCATTAATAATCCACTTTTGGCTCACTTGTAATTTTATAGTATGTTTAGTAACCTTTTATTATAATAATACAAGAATACATGGTAAAAGTTAAACTATTTAAATAAGAGTTAAATCTAAAAGATATGGTTAATATGGTGACCTAAACCTTTCTAAAACCTATTAGTTGAGATGTTTTCGACCAATAACCACCTTTTCCTCGAAATAAATCATTTTGGGATCCATTATAAACCTAGCATGATTGTACAATAAAATAATCTTCCAAGCTTTTCCTGAAGCGACCCTCACCTCTCTTATAAAAGTATACTTCCCCTTCTCTCAAAATCACACCTCCAAATTAATTTGGATCAGCCAAAAACTACTAAAATATCCTCCAAAATAATTTCACATTGACCTAGAGTCCATAATTTTATTATAAAACCAACCTAAGGATCCCTTTTTATCAACTCAGTAGGAAACACCCGAAGAAGAGGTAATAATTTCACCACCTCATTCAAAGTTCCTTTCTTCTTCCACTTCCTCTTTCATTGTAGTTTCCAGGCCAAAATAATCACTCTATTACCTTATACATACTATGATGTTATTATAAATATGGTAAAACCATTTTCATTATTTTATCCATCTTATGAATGATAGGTCATTATACGTGTGTACGTACGGATTACCGTCTCCACGTCGTGGTGTAGTTTGTTATTCAAACACGTCATTATTTGGATGGTTATAATAATGAGTATAACTGAGGTATATAATAAATATAACATGTTAAGTATTCCTTATATATGATATATCATCCAATTACATACGATTTTACCATCAATAGAATGATATTGTTGCTTGTGCGTACGTACGGATTACTATCTCCATGAATGCGATGAAATTCATTCTCCATCGTAACTGTTCGAGAATAATTTTCATTTTATGATTAAAAATAATTTTTAATAACATAATATCATTCTGGATATGAATAAATTACTTTATATCCATATCAATAATGACTTACATAACAAAACATATAAAGGAAAATGAATCAATTAACACCTGAAACAATGATACTACTAAAATATTGTTAACAAAGAAATATTAAAATATCATATATGATATCATATTTATGTATGTATTTAATTTATAATTTAATAAAAATGATTTAATTTTTATATAGGTGGTTAACTTACTCTCAACCAAAGGAAAATTACAAGGTAAGGGTTAATTTTACGGTCTCTTTATATATTTGAGTTTGGTTATACATGAGTATCTATTGGGACCTCTTTATCATCAACATTCGTGTTTCTTACAAATATATTTCAAAACATTTTTATTATTTCCTAGAATATGGTTTGAAGTCATTTATACCCACTTTTTTATTTTTATAAAATGTTTTGAGAGGAATATTTTTGTTTTTTTCCAAACAAGGTACTTTATGACCTTTTTGACAAAATTAAGGAAAGAATATTTTTTTAACTTATACAGAGAGTGCGGATATTTTCTATAGTTAAAACATTTTCAAAGCATCCCTTACAATATTATAATAATATTTTCAAAATAAATGTATTCTTTTATAATTACGTGACTTTTAAATGATTTCAAAATAGAAAGAGATGTTTCTCTCAAATAGCATTGATTTCATCTATTTTAACATCCTTTGATGGATTTTACACTTGTTTGAAGTTGATTTATTATAATACAATCATTCATATTGTATTAAAGGTTTTTTTATATGTTTTAATGTCGATTTGTTATTTTTATACCATTCATGTTTTATGGTTAGATTATTAACATTTCGTATGCTAGTTTTAATACGAATGTTTTTGTTATGTTTCAACCTTTTATATGAGGAATACATTGGACATACTATGTGACAGGTATAGCCCTCTATATCTCCTTGATGCATTGGAAGGTCTCATGAGACAAACTAGTGTCTTGGAACAAGGCCTTGAAAAAAATATTATTTGTAGTCTGGGAAAAAGGCCTTGAAAATGTGGTTATAATGTCCAGAATTATGCATTCCATCATTATTATGTTGGATATTGATATTACATATGATTTTTTGACTAGTAGAGTATCCATGTGAATATGTAAATGGAATTATTTTATTTATATTTGTTATATTATGATGAAGTTTATGTTTAAAATTATTTTTATTTAGTCTTATACATTTCCTTAAATTATTTTGCTTATTTATGAAAGTTTTGACTATATTGTTATCCTTTCTAAGCACTTGAGCTCAGCCTTTTCTATGTTTTATTTTTCCAAGGATATGAAGAACTATATTATGACTGACTTGTATGGATAGTCTAAGGGATATGAATGTGTTCAATGGAGACAATGTTGTTTTTATTATTCATTTTTTAATTTAATGTAAAATATATGTTTGTATATAGTACTTCTAAAGCTACTAAACTGATCAGTATTTTGGGATATGATTCCTTGTATCATGTCAATGTTATGTAATAATGCATCGAATCTGGGTTACTAGGGTTGTAGAATTATAATAATTCTAAAAAAATATTATATCAGTATACCCACTAAAAAAGGTGGACATTTTCTAATAAAGGAATCAACATAATTATTTTCCCTCCATTGCTCATTCGAAATATTATCATGATTTATATCCTGATAAAGTTTTGTATGTTTAAAAATGAGATTTTTATTCCATCTACAACTAAATATGGTTTATTAGGGGTAAATGTTATTAATTTTCCATCACATTCATCACTAACATGATTAATTTTGGTTACATGCATTGAAGAAAACCAAAAAACATAGTTTGGGAAAAATAATCAAAGTTGGAAACCATATAATCATAAACACCCATTATAGGATTTCTATATCAGAAAAACATTATATTAATATGTGATAGATTATGTTTAAACAAGGTCATTACCTGGAAAAATATATTAAAATACATCATAGTGGTTTATAAAAAAATGTGAATTAACCTAACAATATCCCTTGGGAGTGTCCAACCATGTGAGGAGTAAGGTAACACTCACCATTAAACAAAATGATGGATGACATATACTCATCCAAAAATTTGTGGGGTTATTACCCAAAGATACATGTTTTTCAAAACCACATCCAATTTTATTATCTTTATGTGGATATTTTTTTATGAAACTTCAATCCCTTATTTACCATGACATGGTAAATGCTCCTATACATAGGATTTCCCTAAGTGGATTAGCTTTACATCCCAAACCATCATAGTAGTCAAGGTATAATTCCAAGACTAACATAGTGGGAAGAGATATATAATTAACTGGGTTCAGTCTTTATTCATTTCCTATTTATATCATGAGAAATTCATCATTATCCATTACATTGGAGGAATATATAATATTGACCCACTGATCACATAATGAAAATCATATATATATATATATATATATATATATTCCATTAGACCATAAATGATTAATAAAAGCATGACCCATGAAAATGTAATGGGTTTCATAAATATAGAATAACCCATGTAAAAGTAATAGTTTTCATAAACATTTAACCATTTATTCGAAGCATAATCCATGGAAAAGAAACATGTTTTGTAACTTAATTAACATGTGGAAACGAAACTAGTTCAAAGAATCATCCTCATATCATCATCATCCTAATAATCCATCTAAATAAATATAATAGATGGTATGATTAGATCATATCCCTATTAATTAATTAGTAACATAAAAGTATGTTAACATCTATGAAAATTCATTTAAATATCACTTTGAATATTTCACGAGGAAAAAACCATTTCATTTTGAAACAACTTCTTTAAAATCAAAAACATTACCAAATATTAAGGAAATTATTATCAATTAAAAGATCCTTGAAATCATATAAATTAATCTATCTATAATTTATTGAAAATTTCTATGGTAAATTATGTTCATTCTATATATGTTAAAACATAGATTACTATCATATTTTCATTAAAAAGGAGGAATTTACTCATTAATAGAATAAAAAGAAGATTCATTTTTAACCATTTTCTTAAAAAAATAAAAAATGTTAAAAATGACTTCAAAAATAATAGGATAATATTAGTACTTTTATTTGATACATTTTTATAAAACATTGGTAGGGAAGAGAAATGATTTTCAACAGAAAAAAAAATAAAGATAATTTTCCTTAAAAATATTCTTTCAGTCTCTATAGTTCCTAATGAGAGGAAAATGAATCAAAATAACTATATAAAAACTAGAGGTTATAAAAATTAATTGGATTATTGATATTAATATCATGAAACATTATCATTCGAAGCATAATCATAAACAATCCTAGTAAACAATGTGACCTTGACGTAAAACCCATACCACATTGGTAACTTTTGAATATTTAGTCCCATGTAAGAATAACATTAAATAAAAATTTAAATATCATAATGATAAATAGAATCATTATACTAAATTTATAAGGTTTACTATATACACATCACAAAGTAAAAAAAGAGGTCAATGTGGCTGATGTATCCTATAAATTAAAGTAAGACAAGAAACTCTTACCTTGTGTTCCACTTACTCTGAAAGTTCTATAACCTCCTACCTAATAAATTTTATTTTATTATAATTATACAATTAAATCATATAAATATTTATAATATAATATATATGATACAAATCTAAAATTTTAGCACTGCTAATTTAAAAACTCCTTATTAAAATCAATATTTCCTTATGTTAACTCTTACATTTTTCCTGGGAATTTTATTTCTATAGTTCAGTTCCATGTACTTTGATCCTAGTTCCATCATATCAATAATTTTCATCATAAATGAATTTATTATATAACCATTATATATATATATTTATTTAGATTCATCTATAAATTTTAGAGACAGAAAAATGTATTATAGTGTTCATGGAGACATTATTTTCTAAGTATGTAAAAACATTGTTTTATCTTTTTTATGGATATAAAGAATGAAATCTAAATAATAATTCAAAATTATATAACATATATTATATCATATGAATCATATATATTCATGAAATATATATTTTTTACCATCCATTTAAAATAGAAATGAAAAATGAATCGCGTAGTATAGTGAATGTGGTAGTCCCCATGTATACATTAGCAACATTATCAATTTTCAGCAGAATGGAAGGTGAGAAGGTAGATGTGATATTTTAATTATAGAAGATTTTTTTTTTCATAAAAACAATATTTAAAAATTAAAAATATCATAATAACGATTCATAAATTATGGGGATGAAAAATGAGTTGTATCACTACATGGATATAATATTCCATATGTACGAACGAGTGATACTTTTGCATCCCATTTCATGGAAAACATGGTGGATTAAGGTTATTTAATTATAATAAGAAACTTTCAGCATAATAGTATTTTTAATTTAATTTTTTAGGATAAATATCACATATTTAGAGTTGGAAGAAAATAAAAAATGATAATGATCAGCTTAGGTGATTACCGATTCTTTGAAATAACACATTTATAAATCCTCCTAATGATCATAGGGTTGGTCTTTTCAGAAGACCGGACATATAGTTTGAGTATACATATTTATATAATGTAATTATTTAGTGTTTCTTTAAATATAAAGATCATTTTTTGTGATGAAGAGAAAGGTTGTGTTCTTTTTAAAAATAGGGGAGAGGACACACTTTAAATCCTTAATAGAATAAAATATAAAAATATAATTCCAATTAAAAATTATTCCAAAAAGATATATATTATAAGATTGTAAAGACCCAAAATTTTTATGAAATATTTTTTAATAAATGGGAATTTTACGAGTCTGTGAAAATTTACGGCGCGTGATTCCGAGGCCCGGATATCCTAGAATGAATTTCTGAATTTTTTTCGGGTACTTTCAGTAAACGTGCAAAGAAGGTTTTTATAACTTTTGAACCAGTGCTCCTAATTGAAATCTAAGGGCACCGTTGAACTCGCAGCGCCGATATTCGCTTTAGAATACGTTCACCTCGACAGCAGTTGGTCGAGGGTGAAAGTTAGTTTTTGGGTTTTTTTTTGTGTAAGAATAAAAATAAAAATAAAAGTGTATGACATTTTTATTTTTATTTGAAACACCCATGTCGGTGTTGGGAGGTGGGGTCCATTGGAACTAAACCTCCATGTGGAAGCTGAGGTGTGGGGACCACCAGACCTTAACCTCTCATGAGAGGTTATGGTGGTGGGGACCACCCGAACCATAACCTCCCATGAGAGGTTATGGTGGTGGGGACCACCCAAGATTAAACCCACTTTAATTGGGAGAAACTCTCAAACCCCCTCATTAATGTGGAAGAGCATCTTGACTTCCTCCACATTATTTGTGCCAATGCACATACCTTTAATTATGCCAAATTTTTTATTTGGCTTTCCTCCATTTTAAATTAAGTGACAACATCGTTGGAATTTAGAAAGGTTCCTAATAAATGAACCGTCATAAATTCCACAATCGTTACCTACCTTTCCCCCTCTTCTATATATGTGAATCTTGGGAGGAGGATTTGAGACAGCTTAACCAAGAGACGAAGTGATGGTAATGTGACGCGACTCCCAACACTTGGAGGATAACGTTCTCCAAAGAAGAATGTGTTCTCCAACGAAGAATTTGATCCTTAACAAAGAAGACTCTGCCAACGAAGAACGTAGACCTTCTTCAACCTCTTCCTCATGGACTTCTTTCGATGTGGGACGTCCTCATCTATGGTGAATCGACGTCCAAACTTCTTCCCGTGCCAACATAAAAGAACGAGGTAGGGGGTTTATTTGTGTGATAATACTTACCTTGATTTTTTTTGCTGTTTGGGAAAGAATCATTATGGAGGTTAAAAAATTTGAAGTTCACCGTTCTTCTTTCTTATTGAGAAAAATTCTACCATCCTAATGTGGAGGGTGCATTCCAAACCGACATGGAACAACCCCTTCGTCATTCTTCTTTGTGGCGTTCTTCGGAATGAACGAAGATGGCGATGGCGACGAAGGCCACTACACTGCCGCCCGCCGCCATCATGACTCATGCTACCCAGCGACTGCACACCCTCACTGTGCCACGCTGTCACAGGTCGAATCGGCCCTGTGCCCCAGCTTGCACCACCTGCCGGATGAGCTGCCCCAGCCGCGTCACCCGCTGGCCATGCCTCCCGCTGACCGAACCGGTCGCGCCACCGCTGGCCCTCCGAGCCGCCCCGGCTCGCACCGCCCATCGGCCTCCCGAGTTGCTTACGCCCCTCGCGGAGCCCCGACAGAACTAGCCAGTGCCCCACTTGTGTCGCCCTGGCCGAACCGGCTAGTTCCCTCTGTGGCGCCCTACCCAAACCAGCCCCGCACCCCCCGCAGTGCCCCCGCGGCCGAGCCACCCCGCAACCCTTGTGGGTTCTGTGGCCCCTCGTAGTCCTCGCGGCCTGCCGAACCTCCCAGTAGGCCGGGCCTGACCCATCAGATCGGGCTGGGTAAACCTAAACTGGGTCGACCCATGTCAGGTCGGTCCGGGTCAGTCTGACCGGGTCATACCGAACCTAGTCTAACTATGCCCCTTTACTTTATTTTGGACATATCTTTGGCACCGAACATCTGTTTGACGAACCTTTAGTGGTACTGGAAATCATGGAGCAAGATGGTCCCTTTGAGTATACTCCACTAGATTCTTGGTTTGATATGTGAAACAGTCAGGCTATATCGAGCACGAATCCAACTGGGCCCCTGAGACTTAATGGATAATAACTCACAGACCGGGCATCCGATTGACGCGTCGTCTATTGCATTAAGACCCCTATGACATAGCGGACCTTTTAGATACTTCTTCGTGAGACTTTATAATATTTGGAGTATCGAAAAGTAGCTTGTGGAGCGGATCCTCCCGGAGACAAGCGAGCGTAGTGAAGAGACCTAGTAGCAGGCTGAGACCTAATGACTGCTGACCATTTTGACTCGAAGTGGATCTACTAGCCTAGTGGGGATCCCCTTGGTGTCGCGGAAGACCCACAGTTGGAAGCGCCTTGGTGTCGCGGCAAACCCACAGTACTCGACAGGAGGAGTACCTCAGTAGGCTATGAGGGGGAGCGTGCTTGGTGACGAGGCAGACCCACAGTGGGGAGCACGCTTGGTGAAGTGGAAGATCCATGGTACTCAACAAGAGGAGGACCTCAGCAGTCCAAGGTTATTGGGAAGTGCGCTTGGTGTTGTGCCAAGACCACTGTACTCGATAGAGGAGGAGTTCTCCAGCAGCCGAGGTTTTGACAATGTGACTAGGGATGTTACTTGATACTACCCCTAGAATAAAATCTTCATTTGATCTGGGTAAGGTTTTTTGTGTTTTCCTCATGATTGAGATGGATCACTTGATAACTTAGGTATATGTTTGGGCATATACCCAAGTAGGGTTATCTATTTATTTCATTCTCTGTGGTTTATCCTTAGTGGATTTTGTGAGACCTTGAGGGTCTCTATGTCCCTACTAAGTATCATTATACTCACCCCTCCATGGGCTATGCCTGCACCTTGTTGTGTTGGATGAAGACGACAGACAGCGCCGACTAAGGATGAGAGTACCAGGACTGGATTGTACCCGGAGGTGGACCTTACGATGTGTCGGTACACAGAGGAGGATGGATGTGGAGTGCTGAGTAGGCAATATGTACCTGACCTTCAGGTAGGAACCTCAAAGGACAATCTAGTAGCTGCCCTTTCCCTTTCTTCAGTTGTATTTAATTTCATTTGTACTTGTACCTTTACTGTTGGACTTGTATTCTGGCCCCTTTTACTTTCAGCACTATTTTCTTATACAGTTTACTTGGTGTTTCTTCCAGCTGTGTGCTTGCTTGTGTGTGTGTTTACAGATTATAAAGGCAATGCCTTCCCAGATTTATGGAATTACGCCTTTGATTCTAGTTGCCAACCACTGCCCTATGGAAGGCGGGCTTGTGGTAGTCACAGCATGGGCCATGGGGGATGGGTCGTGAAAAATTTGACATTAGAGGAGTTAGTTCTCCCACAGAACTAAGGACTTTGATATTTTCTGTGAAGCAATAGTGTTACGTGTAGTGAGTGTGGTTTTCAGTTCAGGGAGTCCAGTATTGGTGCAGCGACCAACGTATCCATACACCAGGACCCTGACTTCTGATTTCTATGTTAGTGCACAAAAACACTGATTGCGTGTGGGTTTTCAAATGTTTTCTTTAAGTTACCTCACCAGGTCAGCTCACTAGGTATAACTTTTTAACCATAGTGCACATGTTTCTTTTTAGGATGCCTCCACATAGATATACGGCTAGAGTTCCGAGAGTTGTACACACTGATAGCCCACCGAGAAATGAGGCTTCGGTGTAGGGCCCTCTTCCAGTAGAGGCACCAGTGGAGGCACCAGCAGTAAAATTAACCATTGGTCCACCAATGCCACCATCCCCAGTAGAAAAGAGTGCATGCCACGTGATCACATTGCATGAGTTCCAGCACATGAGGCCACCCAGGTTCCGGGGAGAGATGGGCCCACTGGCGGCTGAGGATTGGCTGGAGGTCGCGCAGAGATTTTTCTGATTGGTAAGGACACTAGCCAATCTCATGGTGATTCTTGCTACCAGTATTCTACAAGAAGCAGCAGGGAGATGGTGGAGTTGATGTTCCAGGCCCATGACGAGGTGAAACTTCTTTTGGAAAACATCTATAGCCTATTTTGGGCAGAGTTTGGTCCAGCGACTCTTTGCGCAAAGCGCATTCAGGAGCTACTTCATCTGTAGCAGGGCAGCATGACTGTAGATTAGTACTCAGTGAGGTTCACAGACCTCTCACAATACTCCACAGATATAGTGAGAGAACCATTATTCAAGGCCCAAAGCTTCGAGCAGGGACTCAGGCGGGAGATCAGGGCTTCAGTGATCTCACTTAGCATCTCGACACAAGCGAGGGTGGTAGAGAGAGCCCTCTTGGTGGAGAGTTTCCGTGCTGAGCTATCACCAGCAGCGAGATCCACTACCAATCATCACATAGCGGAGTCTTCTACAACTAGCAGCAGATATATGTTACAGAGGTCCAAGTGGACCAGGCATACTAGTGGATGACTGCATGACCTAGGAACGGTTGTGCGGAGCACCCGAGGCAAAACCAATCATGCTAGGAGAGAGAAATGTTACGCTTGCAGCGGGCAGGGTCACATGGCTCGTGACTGTCCGACCCGTCGTTTGGATGATCCGCAGACGGTCGAAGGATCTACCAGGCAGAGACAGAGGTTCGATCAAGGAGGTCCATAGGCTGGAGGCGGATGTGGCAGAGGAGCAGGTTGTGTAACAGGTAGTGGGAGACGATTCGAGATGTTACCACCACCACCACCAGGAGGTCCACCACGACCGTAGGGAGCAGGTTGAAAGGGGAGAGGTCATCTACAGGCAGTTGAGGCTTATGACCACGGTGCTCCGGAGATGATTCGTTGTATGATATGTGTCTACTCCACCATAGCTGCAGTACTTATAGACATAGGTTTTAGTCATTCTTTTATTTCCACTACCCTCGTTCGGAGCTCAGAGATTCTGACGGATTTGTTGGATCGATCCTTACAGCTAGAGATTTCTACAGGAGCAGATTCGATGATTACGCATTGGTTTCGGTAGTGCGATCTTACTCTAGGAGCTGAGAGCTTCAACTGGGATCTCCTAGTAGCAGCTTCGAGGCGTTACGACGTCATCTTGGGTATGGAATGGTTATCTACAGTCCATGCTCAGATTGACAGTATTAGGTGCAAATTGCGGTGTGCCCGCACGAATGGGACCGGGTTTACCTTCACCGGTGAGAAGGGAGCCTTTGAAGCACATGATGGACTTGCTCGGAGGAGAGTGCAGTCGATCACTTATCAGTTGTCTAGCTTTACCCTCGGAGTTTTTGATGTGCAAAGTCTGAGTTATCCTATAGTGGTGGACCAGTACGCGGATGTCTTCCCTGATGATGTTTCGGGTATACCACCTCACAAATAGGTGTACTTTTACATTGACTTGTACCCCGGGATGACATATATAT
The DNA here is from genome assembly GCA_963277665.1 of Viscum album. NCBI lineage: Eukaryota > Viridiplantae > Streptophyta > Magnoliopsida > Santalales > Viscaceae > Viscum > Viscum album. The sequence goes on from OY728130.1 coordinate 414,887,338, forward strand.
CTACACCAGCATACCGGATGGCTCCCGCGGAGCTTCGTGAGCTATGGGTACAGCTAGAGGACTTGTAGGAGAAGGGGTTCATCTGGCCCAGTGTTTCACCTTAGGTAGCCCCGATTCTATTCTCCAAGAAGGTGGATAGGATATTGAGGATTTTTGTTGACTATTGGCACTTGAACCAAGTGACTGTGAAGTAAAAGTACCCAATATCTAGGATTGATGACCTCTTAGATCAATTGATGAGAGCATGGTGGTTCTCAAAGGTACACCTCAGATCATGATATCACCAGCTTAGTGTTTGAGATGACGATGTGCAAAAGACATATTTCAGATGTCGGTACGACCACTATGAGTTCATGGTTATGCCATTCAGCATAACCAATGCTCCAATAGTGTTCATGGGACTCATGAACATGGTCTTTTAGCAGTATCTTGATCGATTTGTCGTAGTCTTCATCGAAGACATACTGATCTACTCGACTAATTAGGAAAAGCATGCCTATCATTTGCAGGTAGTACTTGACACACTTTGAGAGCACTAATTTTATGGTAATATCATGAAGTTATAGTTCTAGATTCGAGAGGTTCACTTTCTGGAACATGTCATATTAGAGGCTGGAGTTGCAGTAGATCCAGCAAAGATTGAGGTGGTACTTTCTTGGGAGCAACCCAGGAGTGTGACGGAGCTATGGAGTTTCCTGGGTTTGGCTGCATACTACCAGAGGTTTGTTCCAGAAATCTATAGAGTTTCATCACCACTATCAGCATTGGAGAAGAAGGGGAAACCCTTCGTTTGGTCGTAGAAATGCTAGCGTAGTTTTTAGGAGCTGAGGCAGAGGCTAACTAGTGCCCCCATATTGACGCTTCCAGAGGAAGGCGTAGGGTACATAGTCTACTGCGACACATTAGGGACCAGACTCGGATGTGTCCGGATACATGAGTCAATAGTGATCGCTTATGGTTCTCGACAGCCGAGACAACACGATCAAAACTACGCAACCCATGACCTAGAGTTTGCAGCAGTGGTCTTCACCTTGAAGATGTGGTGACACTATCTGATGGGTGAGTGTTTTACCATGTACTCTAATCACAAGAGTATCAAGTATATCATCTCTTAGAAGGACCCGAATATGAGAAAATGATGTTGGCTTGAGTTCCTATAAGACTGTGACTTCAAGATAGTATATACTCCTGGGAAGGGGAATGTTGTCGCAGATGCACTCCGCAGAAGATCTGGTATACAGTTGTTAGGCGAGGAGATAGAGTAGATGACCACTTTGTAGATATTCTTTGTGGATAGAGATGTATCAGCCTTTTTATAGTCTCTTATAGTCACTACCCCACTTATTCAGCGAGTCAAATAGGTGCAACGTGAGGATATTGACAGCGAGACACGACATGCTCAGATATCCACAAGACATGCACCTGATGGATTTTCTGAAGGTTGGGTGCATGTCATCCTCTTCAAAGAATGTACCATGGTACCAGTGTCACTTCAGGATGAAGTGTTAAGGGAGTTCCACACTTCCTCTCAAGTGGTACATCCAGAAGTGGTGATGATGTACCAGGATCTCCGACGATAGAACTGGTGGCCAGGAATGAATAAAGTAGTTGCAGAGTTTGTTTCTCGATGCCTCACTTGTCAGCAAGTGAAGGCGGAGCATCAGGTACCAACCGTCTTGGTTCATCCTTTAGAGGTCCCAAAGTGGAATTGGGATGGGATAGCCATGGAAATTGTGATAGGACTTCCACGTACATCCAGGGGACATGACTTGATTTGGGTGATCATCGACTGACTCATCAAGTCGGCCCCCTTCCTACCGATCAGAGGTCAGGGTTTAGTAGAGAGATTGGGATGCCTCTATGTGCAAGAGATTGGGTGGCTATATGAAGTAACTTCGACGATTGTCTCTGATCGTGACACACGTTTTACTTCCCGGCTATGGAGGGGGTTGTAGGAGGCTTTAGGGATGCAGCTTCATTTGAGCACCACCTTCCATCCTCAGACGAATGGTCAGACTGAGTGGACCATTCAGACCCTCGATGACATGTTGCGTGCTTGTGTCCTCAACTTCAGTCGCAGCTTGGAGAATCACGTACATTTGGTTTAGTTTTCTTACAACAACAGTTATCACTCCACTATTGGGATGAAACCTTTCGAGGCATTATACGGGCAAACCTAGAGATCACCTTTGTGCTGGAATGACCCAGGGGAGTCAGCACTCGTGGGACCAGAGATGGTTCAGGATACCACAGAGAAGATGCAAATCATCCAAGAGCAGATGAAGACTGCACAGATCAAGCAGAAGTCATATGCTGATATGAGACAGAGACCTCTGGAGTTTGGGGGTGGTGACCACGTATTTCTACGGTTCTCACACCGACGAGTACTATGGAGATTTGCCCGAGGTGATAAGTTATCTCCAAGGTTCATCGGACCTTTTCAGGTCCATAGTAGAGTTAACTATGTGGCATACCGCTTAGCTCTTCCACCTCAATTGCACCGAGTGCATGACATCTTCCACGTGTCCCAGCTAAGGAGATACGCGCATGACCCTTCTCACATCATCGACCATAGAGAGCTGGATGTCGAAGATGGGGAGACTTTTACAGAGGTTCCAGTAGATATTGAGGATCGAAACGAGCCGGTCCTTTGTGGACAGTCGATACCTCTGGTGCGCATTCGATGGCAGCATAGGAACCTCCAGGAAAGAACATGGGAGCGGGAGGCTCAGATGCATGCTCATTACCCCCACTTGTTCCCTTAGTTTGAGTTGTGGCTTATGGGGATGTAAAGTTTGAGGTGGGGAGAATGTAAAAACCCAGAATTTCCATGTAATGTTTTTTAATAAATGAGAATTTTACAAGTATGTGAAAATTTACAGCATGTGATTTTAGGCCCAGACTACCCAGAATGAATTTTTGAACTTTTTTTTGGGTACTTTCAATAAACATACGAGCAGGTTTTTCTAACTTTTGAACCAGTGCTTGGAATTGAAATCTGAGGGCACCGTTGAAATCGTAGTGCCAATATTCACTTAAGAATACTTTCACCTTGATGGAAGTTGGTTGAGGGTTAAAGTTAGTTTTTGGGTTTTTTGTGTAAGAATAAAAATAAAAATAAAAGTGTATGACATTTTTATTTTTATTTGCAACACCCATGTGGGTGTTGGGAGGTGGGGTTCACAAGAACTAAATCTCTATGGGGAAGTTGAGGTGTGGGGACCACCAGACCATAACCACCCATTAGAGATTATGGTGGTGGGGACCACCTAGGATTAAACCCCCCCCCCCCCTTTAATTGAGAGAAACTCATAACCCCCCTCATTAATGTGGAGGAGCCTCTTGAATTCCTCCACATTATTTGTGCCAATTCACATACCTTTAATTGTTCTAACATAGTTATTTGGCATTCACCCTTTTAAATTAAGTAACAGTGTTGTTGAAATTTAGGAAGGTTCCTAATAAATGAACCTTCATAAATTCCACAATCGTTACCTACCTTTCCCCCTCTCTTATATATATGGAGCTTGGGAGGAGGATTGGGGATGGCGACACTAAGTAACGAAGTGTGGTAATGTGACGCGATGCCCAGCACTTCAAGGATTATGTTCTACAAATAAGAATGCATTCTCCAATGAAGAATGCACCCCCCAACGAAGAATGCTTCACCAATGAAGTACACTGACCTCCTTTGACCTTCTTCCTTGGGACTTCTTCTGACTTGGTACGTCCTCATCTATGGTGAATCGACGTCTGTACTTCTTCCCATGATAATGTCAACGAACGAGGTAGGAGGTTTATTTGTGTGATAATACTTACCTTGATTTATTTTGAGGTTTGGGAAATAATTGTTGTAGAGGTTTAAAATTTTGAAGTTCATCATTCTTCTTTCTTGTTGAGCCATGTGCTACCACCCTAACGCGGAGGGTGCATACCAAACCAACATGGACCGACCCCTCTGTCGTTCTTCATTGTGGTGTTCTTTGGAATCAAGGAAGATGATGAAGGTGACGGCGCCGCCACCCATGGCCACTGTGACCCGCGCCGCCCCAGGATGAATCGGACCTGCGCCCCGGCTCGCACCACCCACCGGCCGAGCCGCCCCAGCCGCGCCGCCCGCCCTCGCACAACCCACCGGCTGTACCACCTGCCGGCCGCACCACCGCTAGACCTCAGAGCCACCCTGGAACACACTGCATTCCAGCCTCCCAAGCTGCTCGCACCCCTCATGGCGCCCCGACTGAACTGACCTGTGCCCCCCTACGGCACCCCAGCCGAACCGGCCCGCACCCCTCATGGCGCCCCAACCGAACCAGCCCGTGACCCCTGTGGCGCCTCGGTCAAACCGGACAACGCCCCCTACGACACCCCAGTAGAACACATTTCCCCCCTCTACGGCGCCCAAGACGAACTGGCCTCAGGCACCCCGTGGCGCCCCCACGGCCGAGCCGCCCTGCGGCCCGCGCGGGCTCTGCGGAAACTCGCGGCCCTCGCAGGCTCCACGGCACCCAGCGGCCTGCCAGACCTCCCAGAGGGCCGGGTCAGGATGGGTAGACCTGAACCGAGTCGACCCTTGCCAGGTCGGGCCGGGTCAGTCCGACCGGACCCGGTCCCACTATGCCCCCTTTACTTTTGTTTGGCCATATCTTTGGCACCAGACGTCCGTTTGACGAACCGTCAACGATGCTGGAAATCTTGGAGAAAGATGGTCCCTTTAGTATACCCCCTTGAGTTTTGGTTTGATATGGGAAATGGTCAGGTTGGATCGAGAACAAATCCAACCGGTCCCCCGAGACTTAATGGTTAATAACTCACAGACCGGCCATCTAATTGACGCGCCTTCTGTTGCGCTGAGACCCCTATGATGTGGAAGACACTTCAAATACTTCTTTGTGAGACTTCATGATAGTTGGAGTATTTAATAGTAGCTCATGGAGAAGATCCTCCCGGAGACGAGTGAGCATAGTGCGAGAACCTAGTAGCTGGTTGAGACCTGAGGACTGCTAACCGTTTTGACTCAGAGTGACTCTACTAGCCCTGTAGGGAGACCCTTGGTGTCGCGGCTAACCCACGGTACTCGACAAGAGGAGTACCTCAGCAAGATATGAGGGGGAGCACGCTTGGTGACGTGGAAAACCCATGTTGGGGAGCGCGCTTGGTGATGCGGCAGATCCACGGTACTTGAAAGGAGGAGTACCTCAGCGCTCTAAGGTTAGTGGGAAGCGTGCTTGGTGTCGCGGTAGTCCCAATGTACTTGATAGAAGAGGAGTTCTCCATCATTTGAGGTTTTGATAATGTGACTGGGGATGTTACTTGATACTACCCCAAGAATAAAATCATTGTTTGAACTGATTTAGTTTTTCTGTGTTTTCCTCATGATTGAGATGGATCACTTGATAACTTAGGTATATGTATAGGAATATACCTAAGTAGGGTTATCTTTTTATTTAATTCTTTGTGGTTTATCCTTGGTGGATTTTGTGAGACCTTGAGGGTCTCAGGGTCCCTAATGAGTATCGTTATACTCAGCCATGCACGGGCTATGCCCGCACCTTATTGTGTTGGATACAGATGACAGACAGCACTGACTGAGGCTGAGAGTACCAGGACTAGATAGTACCTGGAGGTGGAACATATGGCATGTCAGTACATGGAGGAGACGAACGAATGTTGAGTGCTGAGGAGGTGATTTGTACCTACCTTTTAGGTAGGAACATCAGAGGATGCTCCAGTAGCTGCCCTTTCTCTTTCCTCAGTTTTATTGCATTTTAGTTGTACTTGTTCCTTTACTGTTGGGCTTATATTCTGGCCCCTTTTACTTTCAGCACACTTTTGTTATACAGTTTACTTGGTGTTTTCTCTAGATGTGTTCTTTCTTGTGTGTTTATTTATAGGTTATAAAGGCAACGCCTTCCCAATTTTAGGTAATTACGCCTTTTGTGCTAGTCGCCAACCCCTGGCCTATGGAAGGTGGGCTTGGGGTAGTCACGGCATGGGACCTGGGGGACGGGTCATGAAAAAGATAAAGTGGGATGTGGTTAATATTTCTATAAAAAATAAAACATTTAATGGTTTTTGGGTGTTATAAACCTTATCTTTTGGTTTAAACTCTTAGTTAACCTATTTTAACCATAATCGTGATTACAAATATTTCAATCTCAAAGGGTTATGAATATTTCCAAAAATGGACATGTGACTCATAAATGGGATATTATTGGTATATTAAACCATATTAAATTCACTTGGTTTAATAGATAATTTTTATCAAATTGAAATCATTTAATAAAATATTATTTATTATAAATATCATTAATGTCAAGTTTAGAGAAATTCATTTAATTTTAATTTAATGTAACCAGGAAAAAGGTATAATTCATATATAATACTTAAAAACAAAAATAATTTGATATATTGATATTTAAAATTCATTAAATACTAGAACACACTAAAATTATAATAATTCTATTATTTTTAAAATAATCGATTTGTTTTCTATTAATTTAGAAATATTTTGTCGGTGTTTCATACAGAGTTAATGTAATTATGTAATTATAAAATGTTAGATATAAATAACCATCACTAAAATAATTACATTATTCTAAAATAAAAATTAATATTCATTCAAAATATTATTCTTTCATATGTGAACATACTATAAATATTTCCAAGTAAAGAGTAAATTTTTTTTATTTTTCATTGATTTAAATATTATATAGGTCATTTTCATTTTCAACTCTTCCAAAAAATTATATTTTTATTCTAAAGTGAAAAGGGATGAATTAACTTCAAAAAATAAGTATTAATATGGTTAATGGTTACCTTAACATTTGTTTTTATCCTTGGTTAACTCAGTATACTCTTTACTAAGGTGATAAAGTTTACCATAAATACTATTCATAATCACCAAAATTAAAAGGGGCATGTTAAACAAATTTATGACTCATAATTATAAATATAGAATCCATTTTTTCACAATTAAATTTATTAAATTTTTTTAAATTCAAATTAAATTAATTGATAAAAAACATGATGTAAGTTGTTTTATAGAAAAATACAATTTATGCATAAAACTAAGTATATATTCCTATCAAATTCCTCAGAAAAAAATAATATTATTTTCAAAAAATTTGTTTTAATCAATAATATATAAACTTTCTTAATATAATTAAAATTCATATAATAATTTAATTCATTATGGTGAAACACATAGCACATATAAAAACGTTTTTTAGAAAAACATCACTTTTACTTAAAAATGATTTTTATTTTCATTTATAATAAACCAATAAATAATGAATTTATTTTATAAATGTTTATATTATATATATTTTATAATTTATTTAGTCCAATTAGTACCTACCAATTTAATTACTAGTTTACAATGGTATAATATATTATGGATAATTTAGACTTAGGGTTGCATATAAATCAAGATAATAACAAATATACTTTTTTATTAAGAAAAAATGTCATAAAATCATGGGTTATTGTAATAAATATAAATTATCACATATATTATATAATTAATATGAATTTATGAAAAAAATCATATAATGTAACATATCAATTCTAAAAAAATTTCTATAATTTTTTGAGGGGTTTTCATAGGAATCTGTTCACTGCATATGTTCTTGTAAATATGGTTCCTAAGGTTTGTTCTAAAAATTATATAATAAAAATTATAATAATTTTGACTCTATTAACATGGTTCTAGATTTAAAATATCTAAAATGGTATAAAGTATAAAAGATCACTATATTTAAGATCCTATAGTTTAGTAGTATGAGGAGACTACATATATACATGAACATTATAATTAATTGGAATTTTACAAAACATCATTACAATGAATAAATATTTATAAATTCTATTTGCTTATCCTTAATTATAATTTTATAATGTTCATGATTTACTAGAAAAATGAAGAAAAAAATAATGGTGATGCTCATATTCTGTGTAAGGGGTAGCGTACAACAAAAGCTATCATCACACTAATAGGAAATTGATAATTTGGAAAGAATAAATAATCAAATAAAAAAGAAAAACTGTTAATAAGAGCAAGATATATCTACAGATGAGATATATATTAAATATTTAATCACATTTATAACAATAAATAATCACATAATGAGGGAATGTATAATTTTTAATTTTATAATTTTACTTTCATGGACATAACTAATGCATCACACATAAATGTGTAGGCATACAATAATTATCCATGCACATTGTTTTGATTCCCCCCACCCATGTTTGTAGTGGCTATATAAAAATGGGATGCACCAATCAAATAATAAGTTTAATGCATCTTTCATATGATTGGGGTAACAAAAAATATATATCATAATGTTTCCTTTTGAACCAAATACATAATAATTAATTAAAAATTATTTTTTATACATATAGAAATAATGGATATTTGAATTATTTGTATTTCTAGAGTGAATTGAATAATATTTCCATCTAGATAAAAATTAAACAAAAAATAATAAATTGTATTATATTCATAATGAAATTTAAATTATCCATACTAGAGGGATGATAATTGAGAACTAAGGTAAGATAATTTCATTATATATGGATATCAACTAGAAGTATTCATTGAATACAACATTTTACAATGGTAGGATACCAAATAAATGAAACACAAATCCCCTCTAAAAATTATAATCATGTCACTGATAGATTTGATTTTTATTAGGGATATAATATTTAATTAACGGAAAAAATATTGGGTTGTAATCATTGATCGTCGAAGGTGCACCTGGGCTAAAAACAAGTTTAATCAACTAATCACCTGATATAGGCTTCCCAATCTACATCATAGTTAACCTTCCTAGACACTTCCCCCCTCATAGAAATAATCCAATCATAATACAAAAAAATTATAATTTATAGGGATTTGGATAATGGACTTTTAGGATATTTAAATTAGTTATCATTTTAATGACATATAATATGGTATAAGTTTAGTTAATATTGTTATTTCATTGAAATTTTAGAAATTATTTATTAATAATCAATAATACAAACCATTCGTGTTAAAATAAAAATGAATTAGAAATAATTTGCACAAAATAAAGTAGCATAATATATTAAGAACCCTTATAGGTTAATTATCTTCCTAAAATTTAGAAAGAAATAAATTGATGCATTAGAGATCATTATGAGGAATATTGAGAAGGAATTGGAAAAAATAACCACAATCAATAATTTTTTAGTAAATATTAATGAATGGATTAGTGGGAATTTATTTAAAATGTGGGAGAGTTGTTCATTAATAATTCTAGTTAGGATTTAGAAATATGGTTTGTGGAATATTAAAAAACATCATCTTAACCAGCATCATAACACAAGGTTTTTGAAATTTATAATTTTTTATATTTATTCAGTTGAGAACAAAATCACATTTTTATATATTACTTTGTCCATGAAAAAAAAATTATACATAATGAATTCTTTTTAAAAAATTATTTCCTATTTTAGATTTTAGAAACACCATTATAGGTTTGGAAATTTAATTTATTACTTTATAATGAATTATTTTATTAACATAACATATATTTTTTATAGATCCTTTTATATTAATTATTATGTTTGTTTTATATCATAATAGTTTAAAACAACATACCATATATTCATACAATATTTTACTATGCATTTGAAAATATGGTCATCTATGAAAATTATTAAAAGACATAATTAACTAATTTCAACATTCTAATTATGTATTTTATGTCCTTTATATGTAAAAAACATTATATATAATAAATTTAATTATTAAATAAATATTTGTTTTGTATTTTGAAATCATTAATTTGAAAATAACATTTATGATTATCTTTGTGGATAAATATGATTTTTATTCTAAAATAAATCTTTTTAATTAAAATCATATCCATTAATTAATGTACACTACTATTAAATATTTATTATACTATTTCTAAATAATTTTTTGTATTTTTTTATAATCATTCATGTTAAACATAATAGTTTAACATCTATTATAATGTTCATCTTACTCTTCCAATTATCGGATTTTCAATAGTCAAATTCAAATAATCAAATTTGACATAATTTAAATTCAATCCATTCATTTATCCAAAAAAAATTTCCACATTCTCCTAGGTTTTGAAATTTATAATCCTTTTCATCTGGTTTTATTTATAATATAACCATATCTTTGGTTCATAACATTCTTTTTAGAAAATGATCCTTTAATGTTCAAGATTATATTGATACCCTATATTGTTATAGGTTCTTAAGAACAAATAGAACCTGTTGTAGTTAATGCAATTTTATAATTTTCTATTGTACTTTTATGATAAAATAATATCAATTTTTTCATGTATTAATATAATGAAGTATTAATTTATAATTTTATAATCTAAAGTATTATAGAATCAAGTGACACTAAATTAATATGGGAAAACACTAAACTTGGGGATCTCAGGGTTTTTGTAAAGTAATATTTTCAAATGGTTTGTGATAATGAGAGAGAAATCAATTGTTTAAATTATTCAGTTCAATATTCTCAGTCAAATCACAGTGATATGATGAAAACATTTATCAAATATATGGTTGATCAATTATTTTTAAAACTGGAGTTTTTTTCAATACATGAAAAGGGGTCAAGAATTTGTATAAAACCACTACGAAAATATGATTTCTATAAATTGAGTTTCATGACGGGTATTTTTCCTATATTTAAAAAATGTTGATATATGTATTTGATCATATTGCCATTATTTATTTATATTTTTCCCTTTAAAGGGGGGGGGGGTCTTTCAAGAATCCAATGTTATTGATTGTTTTTTCAATGGGAAAATAATTATTAAAATGATAAAATCTATTAAAGAGGATTTAAAAAAAGGGAAAACATTTAATTCCTTATTTGTGTGGTGACTTTTGATGAATAATTTCATATATTTTTTAATTAATTTTAACATGGAGCGATTGAAATATAATGAAATTGAATTTTCTAGAAACCATACTGAGAATAGTATATAAACAGTATTAGAAAGAATGTGATATATTATTTATAGTCAATGAGAAATATGTTTTTTGTTTATATGTTTTAAATAAATAAATCAAACATTTTTCCCAAATAGATTCTAATCATATAGTGTTTGAGTTGTTTAATTAATAATTAATATTTAAGGAATTAGAGACTTTGAGGTTGTATTTATTCGAATGTAGAGTAATTAATGATTTCTATTAGGTGGTTTTTGTATTAATATTCAATAAGACTATTTTTTAAATTCATATATAGTATTTATATTTATCTTATTATGGATAAATTTATTTTAGGATATAGATTTATAATACATTAAAATTTTGATGGTTTCTTAAAATTTCAAAGAGATATGTTTTTAGGACCATTTTGATGGTGAAAAATATTTATATTGACATATTTGAATTTATATATTATTATTGAAGTCGACAGATTTCATTTATTTATTTTTTTCTAAAATAATTACAATATTTAAAAAATATTAAATTATAGAGAATAATATTGTTTTATAGTCTATTATTGTGGTTATGTATTTTTATAATGTGTTCGAAAGGTTAAATTTACATTAATTTAATATTTGGGGGGCCAATGAATGAGTTTAGAGGTAGCGGTCATCAACTTCATAGTAGAATAAATGGTGACTATTAGACAATACAATGAATAAAATACTGAATACTTTTTCTCACTAATTACCCGGTGGTTCTCAATAACTAAATTATTTCTCAAAAACTACAAGATAGATTTTATAAGACATATAATATAAATTAAAATCACTTGGATGATCTAGGGTTATAAATAGTGAGTAATTTGGGGTTATTTGCATATATCTAACATAGATTTGATAGAAACTATTCTGTATTTTTTTATTATGGGAATTTTTCAATGTGTTACACACATAGGATGGACCCTAAATGACTTAAATGTATCCAGGGACCCTATATAATGTCCCTTGATAATTATTATAAGATGGGTCATTCAAATGTTATGTGGCTTTGTATAATGCTGATGGAGGTTACATGAATTTGAAAATGAAAATGAAATTTGAATTTTTTAGTGGATTTGAAAGTGTATGGAAATTTTTTGATTAATTGGGAAGATTATAGAAGATATGAGAGAATAATTGACTCCAAATATAGAGTATATAAAATGAAATAACTTTATTAACTCATTTATGGAACTATTATTACTTATATTTCCATGATCCAGCACGGTCCACCCCAAACCGGGCACCCTAACTGATATGTGTCATGTTCTGAAGGGTGTTCCTAATCACCACATACTGGAAACTAGTTACGGGTATAAATAGAGTACTCGAGGTAATTATTTCTCCCAAATATAATAAAAAACTAAGTAGGAGAATAAAACAGACAGACCAAATAACATTTAGTTAAAATTGAACTAAACATTATTTATACAATAAATCAAAAGTAAAACTAAACAATACAACAAAATATCCAAAATAACACCATGTGACCCCATTTTTAACTCTCCAACACAATGAATACTCATCTCCTAAAGCGACTGAACTCAAGCTAAAACCTACATGAGGACTAAAAACAGAATAAAACTATAGGCGTGAGTATTAAAAGTATGAGGTTAGCCCAATATTCTATTCCTAATAAACATAATTTAAAATAAAAGAAACATTAATTTCATGTTTGAGATACCATATATAAAAATATTTTTTCTAAATGTGGTTTCATTCTACAAAAATTACCAGACAAAAACTTCCATGTTTTATAAACAAGAATGCTAGTAAGAATTTTTCAAAGAGGTGCAACTACAAAATGAAAATAGTTTTTAAGAGGGATGATTTAAAGAATGTTAAAATTTAAATAAAACCCAAAAACTTTTGAATTTTACAACTAAACACACCTTATTATGGTGGTGAGTACACAATATCCAATGTGCACAAGTCACGAGAACACCCCTAGGCAGTAGTTCATTGTGGGCCCTAAGTACCTCATATCTCGGTTTAAATGTAAGCATAACAAATATTTGTTCTATTTCACATGATCCACTAATGTTAGAATCATCTATTCCATAGTGGTCCCAAACATTATAATCATTATAGTTTAGTTAGTGTTATCATCATCAAAATTTCGACGTAAAATAGGGACAAACTCCTTCCAGATCACTAACATACTAGTACATATCTGCCCACCCAGATAACTGGGTTTCTCACTTTGTGATCAAAAAAGTTATGAATATATAAAATAACATTTTCTCATGAATATTACATTTAAAAATCATACACACATAAAACATCCCACACACATGCCTCACATTTCTTTCACGGATCAATAAACAATATGAATTTTCATAATACAATTTCTAGAAGTATAACGAGGACTTGCACAAAAAATCCATTAAAAATTATATTTTAAGGCTAAAAACCCACCAATACCATATCAAACCATAGTTTTCATCCCCATAACCAATTAATATATTAATTTCATAGACCATAAAATATCCCTAAATGATACAACATCAAATACACATGGAATCGATTTTTAAAAGAAAAATGCAAAATAAGCCTTCAAGAATTTCACAAAAATAACATTTTACAAAGGTAAAAAATTATATTTTAATAAAGATATGTATAAAAAACCTTTACATAATAAAACAAATTTCATAAATCCCTTAAAATGTTCATGTTACACATCCAAAGCACGACCATTTTTATAAGGATACCAAACGAGCCATTTTCCCGCAATTGGGGTCAAAACATGTTTACCACCAAATACCCATTTGTTTATAAAATAAAAACTACTTTATTAAACCATAAAGGACCCCAAAATAACATTTTTCATTATTAAAATTTATTTATAAATAAAAAAATATCATTTTAAATCACACTAAGCATATAAAATCCAACATGGCAATTTACCGAACACATGGAAAGCACTTTTAACTGAATAACTTATTTTAAGCACATTAAAAGGGATAAAATACAATTTTAATTCCATATATTTATTCAAAATAATGAACCATCTTCAAAATAAAATAAACCATGTGTGTAAGCTAACATAACATTTAATTAAGCAAGCAGTGTATACGTTTATAACAAAACAATAGTACTTTTAAAAAAACAAGGATTAAACAACTATTTTAAAACCATGGAAAATTATAATATGATGAAATAAAATAATAAAAGTATATATAGGTTTGATAAGAATTGAAATAATGAAACTTAAATGATAAAGGTATGTGTAAAGGATATCCTACCTCAGAACCCTGGCAGAAAGAAACCACACTTCAGATATCACCTGTCATGGTTCCCTATACTCTAGATCTTTGAAGACAAGACCTAAATTAACCAAAACCCCATAAAAATAATGTTATAACATAAATCATGGTCTTTCATGAACAAGGGAGAAGAGAAACCCAAATAAAATTGTAAGGAGAAGGAAGATAGAGGAGAGAGGGGAAGGAATCTCACCTTGGAAACTAGAGAACTTTTCATCTTCCCTTATATCTACACCCATATAGGAAAGGTATACTATTGTAACTTCTTGGATAGAAACATTAGGTCTATAAGAACTAGGGAAAGAAGATTTTTGGGGAAAATTGAAAAAATTAATGAGTCATGAAATAAAAAAATTACCTTACCAAATTTGGATGATTTGTGAAGCCTTGAGAACCTTCTCCCTACTCCAAGACTAAGATGATCTCTCAAGAGGGAAAGTTGAACTTTCGGGTGTGTATATGGTTCTTGGTCTTGTTTGAGAGGTTCAATCACCAAAAAAAATAAAAAAATGAATATGATATAAAAGAAACAAATTATTTTCTTAGAACCAGAAATGGGTTCACGGGCTAGACCAACAACTAAATAAATAAACCAAATCCACCATGATTAGAAATTAATAAGGGTGTCCAAAAGGATATGGTGGTTTTAATAGGTCATATGACTCAAAATAGGAAGTTTAATGCATGAAAAATGATGAAAAATGAATGATTTATAAAAAAACAAATTTTGATTTAAAATCATGAAATGGTCTCACAATTGGATGATATCTTAAAGCAACAGTCATTTTCTCCAAAACCACCCAAACAATCTATGGGGAACCCACAGTAGGATGATTAAAAATATATTGTAGTTCAAATATAAACATTAATCTCACACAAAACCCAATAAAAGGATTGTCATTTCAAATTAACCAGATCAAAAAAAGACATGAAGAAAAATCGGCTGTGACAATTCTCTCATCCATTAAATATTTCCTCCCCCGGATAGCCACAACACATTGCAGCTGACTGATCAAAACCTACAGATTACATATCAATATAGCCCAACCTTTTAAGCTAATGAAAACTCGTCCATCATTAACAGATCATAAGCATTTAACCTCAACCAAACCAAAAACTCCCAACCACTTATTGAGAATCAACCAAAAGATCGAGTCATTACCTCCTCAACCAAACCAAGAATCAGATTATTGGGGCTTCTCCCAATGAACCCAATGATCACCCAAACCAATGAGAACTCATGAAAACCAAACATTCAAGGGGAGTGTAGAATGGGCACCCCACTATTAAGAAATAATTATAACTCAACAAATTCTTATGAGGAAACTCTAGGACACCCCATGGTGGTTCTCCCCACCATTAAGAACTAATGATCAATGAACAAATGAATATTCAACATGAACTAGGAATGAGTCTCACCCACACAGGCCCACCTAAAATCTCCCACAACAACCAACTAATCCATGTTAAGAGGAACACAAATGAACATTTAAACCCCCCACTCCTAAATGGAGGGGAAAATAACTGGGCCAACACTCTCATCATGGATCTAAACCCCACCACTTTGGGTGGTGAGGGAAGGGGAACCAATCATTGGGCCATAGAAAACAGAACATAAATAAATGATCATTGGCGCTACAATGTTAGAGGAACAAACTTAGAAATACTACCCATAGTCTTCAGACACCTGACTATGTTCCAATTTCACTATGAGACCTATGGATGGAGATCTGATGGATGAAGAATCTTCATCCTCACAGTCAGGCTTCAATAATCCCTAACTAGAACTCTTCCCCTTAGTTCTACAAGGTGACTCAAAACATTCCCAGGCTAAAACAATATATCAAGGGACACCCTGAAACTCCCTTCCTCAAACAATACACTTTTACCCAAACTAGACCTTGGAGTTGCTCAATACTAATTTCTCTCACATTAAATGAGGATCAGAAGGGACAAGGTACATAGAGAAACACATAAACCTCAACAATTAGAACTACCCCAACCCAGAGGTACACCATAACGTAAAGGAAATTTAAATCGATCATGAAAATCTCTAAATTACAAAAAACCAGCTGATGAATCATTCAAAGAGGTGGATTTAACATTTTGAATGAATCCTTATGATGATCACAAGGAAATCTCTCCAATAGAGAGACATTATTGCCCACATCACAACATCCAACACATCATTATAAACTCACTGAACATTTCTCCAAAACTGAGCCACCAATGAGATACCATATCAAGACACAACAAGAGTATGAATTCCATATATAAAGTAATCATATTGAATAAAAAACATCTAATATTTAGGAAAAAACATCCACATAACCATCAGTTTATAACAAACACTACAAATTTTTATCTTAAAACGCCTTTGAAAAATAAACCAACTTGGATTATTTTCGTATTCACCAATGGTGTTTCATCGAGTCTCAATCATATACACATTTTTGTGCCACCCTGGGCACCGAACCACCATTCCATACTATCCATTCATCTATATATCCATAAAACAATGCATGTGAGCACCCCTGAAAACACCAAGGCTAAAATAAAACAATCATCCCTCCAAAAATAATCATGTACCTTCCAATGGAACATTAACCACCAAATCAAAAACTATTTTCTTATTTCACAAAAAAACACTTCGTTAAGAACCATTTGTTTAAAAATACAATCCATTTAATATATTAGAACTTCCAAAAAACCCATTCTATTCAAAATATAACCTTTCCCATTTTAAAAAAAAATTCAAAAAGTTATCTTTTCATAATTTAACAACCACAATGGCCAAATCCCCTTTCTAGAAAAACACTAGCTGCTCAAAACCAAAATTTTAAAACCAATTCATCAGATTCAAACACGTTTCAACATTCCAAAACACAAAATTTAAAACAATGTTCATAATAACTTTAAGATAATCAAATATTTTCAAACATTTAATTTTGAGAAACCATATGTTTTGATTAAGGAAATTCAATCATGTTAAATAATTTCCTCTTTATCCCAAAGATTTGTTTCAAAAAACCCAACATTCCAAAACCTTTCTCATATTAAATTTTGAAAAAAACATTTTCCACTTTTCAATAACCAACCATTTCATTAAAACCAATTTTCCGATTTCCCAAACATGGATTTTCAAAATAAGATTTTGATTCCAAGAAAAGTCCAAGAGACCCACATGAGGGAACTAGTGTTGGTTGGTGACTTAACCATATGGTTTGCGGCCATATGTAAAACACACCACCAACATAGAAATCCTTCTTAGGACTATGCCATGGATCTACAAGGCATCCTTGGCCTTGTGATCTCACTGAGACTATTAGTTTAACTCCCCTAGTCATATCCTAACACCAAACAATCTATAAAAACCAATGACACTAATAAAACTAGACTTCCTATAGACACCTAAGAGTCGGAACGAGTAAGAGTTCACGATGCTCTTCTTGAACCTACCTCTAAAGTCCCAAAAATCATACTTCATCAACCTTGACATACTCAAATAACAAATGGCACTCTAAAAATAATGGTCTGATATGAGCCAACCTCCTCTGATAGCATTTTTTCACAAACCAACCCGGGTCGACCTCGAAACAGGAACCCGAACCGATCTGTGGCATGGACCGAAGGGCGTTCATAATCCCAACAAGATTACAACTAGTGTCGAGAATCGATAGAGTACTCAAGGGGATTATTTCTCCCAAATATAATCATGAACTATGCAGTGGAAAGAAACAGATATCCCAACATACGTTTATATAAAATTGAACTGAATATTATTTATAGAATAAACCAAAAGTACAACTAAACAATAAAACTAACCAACAAAACCTAATGATAAAACTAACAGTGTTACCCCACTGGTCACTCTCTAACACAACGAATACTCATTATCCAAATCGATTGAACTCAAGATGAAACCTACACATGGGCATGGAATAAAATAAAACTATGGGTGTGATTGTTAAAACATAGTAGTTAGGCTGATATTCTATTCCCAATGCACATCCATTAAAATAAAAAACATAAATTTCAAGTTTTAGATACAATATATAAAAATATTTTTTCCAAATGTGGTTCCATTCTATAAATATTACCATACAAGAACTTGCATGTTTTATAACCAAGAATGCTAGTAATAATTTTTCAATGAGGTGAAACTTCAAAATAAAAATAATATGCAATAGGTCTTATTTAAAGAATGTAAAAATTTAAATAAAACACACACACTAATAAATTTACCAACTAAACACAAAATTTTCTTTTAGTGAGTATAAAATATCCAATGAGAACAAGTCAAATTAATACCCCTAGTTACTAGTTCGTTGTGGGCCCCTGGTACCTCGTATCTCGGTGTAAAAGTAACCATAAAAATGTCTATTCTTGTTAACACAAGGAACTATTTATATAATAATTTATAACCTGATGTTACCCAACATCATTATCATCATAGTTTTGATAGTTTTTTCATGGTCAAACTTGCTACTTGAAATATGGACAAAATCCCTTCGGATCACTAGCGTACTAGTACACGTCAGCCCACCTCGATACCCAAGTTTTCCCTTTTTCTGCTAAAAAATTTTAAGAATATTTAAAATAAAATTTTGCCTTGAATATTCCATTTACAAGTCACACACACATCAAACATCCCCAAAACATGTCTCACATTTCTTCATGGATCAATAAATAACATATATGATCATAAAACAATTTCAAGAAGTATAATGAGTCCTTGCAAATAAAATCCATTCAAAATGAACTTTTAAGGAAATAAACCAACTAATAACATATGAAAAAAGATTTATAAGACCCAATAACATTTCAAAAGTCATTTTAATAGACCATAAAATGGCCCCAAATGATACAACATGAAATACACATTGAAACCATTTTTAAAAGAAAAATACAGAATTGGCCTTTAAGAATTTCTCAAAACTAACATTTCCCAAAGGTAAAAATTTTTATTTTAATAAATAGGTTTATAAACACAATTTATAGATGAAACACCCTTTCAAAAATCCATTAAAAAATTCATGATACACATCCAAAGCCTGATCATTTTTATAAGGATTCCAAACATGCCATTTTTCAGTAACTTAGGCCAAAACATGTTTACCACCAAAAACCCAATTGATTAGAAATCCAAAACTACACTTTAAATCTATAAAATGACCCCAAAATACCATTTTTAATGCTTAAAATGTATTTATAAATCCAAAAAATCATTTTAAATTGCACTAAGCTCATCAAATCCAACCAGAAAATTTACTGAACACATGGAATGCACTTTTAAACAAACAACTTATTTTAAGCACATGAAAAGGGATAAAATACCATTTTCATGACATGTATTTATTCAAGATACTGAACCATGTTCAAAATACCATAATCCAGGTGTGTATTCTAACAGAACATTTATGTAGGCATGTGGTGTACACGTTTATAACAAAACAACAATACTTTTCACAAAACAAGGCATAAACAACTGTTTTTCACCCCAAGAAAATTATCCTAAGGATACAAAACAATAATAAACATATATATCAGGTGTGAACAGAAATAAAAGGATGAAACATAAATGATAAATTCATGTACAAGGGATATACTATCTCAAAATCATTGTGGAAAGGAATCAGACATATGATATCACACATCGTGGTTCCCAACACTCTAGATCTATGAAGACCATCCCTAAATGTACCAAAACCCCATAAAAATCATGTGATAACATAAAAGGTGTTATTTTTTACAAGGGGAGAAGAGGAAAAAAATATAAAGTGTGTAGAGAAGGAATATAGAGAATAAAAGAGTTGAAATCTCACCTTGGAAACTAGATAACTATTCATCTTCTCTAAGATCCATGCCTATAAAGGAAATAGAATGGCGTAGAACATATTTAATAGGCTTATTAGGTATGGAATAACCAATGAAAAATGATTTAGGGAGGAAAGGTAAAAAATGACCGATTTATGAAAGAAAAAAATTAACTTACCAAATTTGGATGATTTGAGAAGCCACGAGAAATGTTTCCCTAATACGTGACTAAGATGAGCTCCAAAGAGGGAAAATGGAACTTGGGGGGTGTGACTAGGGTTCATGGGATCATGTGAGAGGTGGAATCACTAATATATATAAAAAATAAATAAAAAATAAAAAATTTACAACTGGAAATGGGCTCACAGGATTTTACAATACCTCAATAAATAACCCAAATTCATAATGATTATGAATTACTATGGGGATACAAAAGGATATGGTGGTTGGAATTTTCCAGGGGATGCTAAGTGGGATGTGGAATTTTTGAAAAATAATGAAAATGAAATATTTATAAAAGAAATAAATTTTCTTTTTAAATATGGAAATGGGATCATGGTTGGCCAAAATCTTTAGGTAACCACACTATTCTCCAAAATCTCCCAAAACTTTATGGGGAACCCATGGTAGTATTATTAGAAATATATGTTAGTTAAAAACTCAACATTAATCTCACCAAAAACACAAGAAAAGGATCTGGATATTCATCAAATAGAATCAAAACTAAGACATGAAAAAACCAAGTGTGATATATATTTGGATTCAAAATACATTCTATGAATAGTAAAAAAGGTGAATTTGGTTGATGGTAGGGTATTATGAGGTTTTTATGATACATGAAGGTCTATATTGATAATATACTTAATAAAATATCAAATTATGAAATGTAAAATTTTTTGGGTTGTTCTATTGAGTGAATCGTTATAGAATTTATAGAATTTAATAGTTAAAAAGGTAAAGAAACATTAAATTTATGAATATTGATTCTTTTCTGGTATATTAATTAAGATTAAAATTTTATGACATGTAATATAAGTATTTCTGGTGAATTAAATATATATGAATGATATATTCATTGTATTCATATATTATATCATCATTTTATTTTTTAAGAAGTGCATTTTTAGTTGGGAGAAATTACTAGTAATGAAATGAAGAAAAAAATTCCTCATTTGTATTCATTCTAATATTTTAATCAATCATATAGTTAAGGATTATTTAATTTCATACCAAGATATAACCACTTGTGATGATCTATAACCCATGTGATTTCTCATGATCTTGATTTATGATTGAATTTGACAATTCTATTGTACACAAAAGAATAAAAATAGTGCATGTGATTTTATAAAATTGATAAATTTAGGTTAGATGAGTTGAATTTATAAAATTGGACATTATAAAACATACAATGTGACTCATTACCCCTGTTAGTGTATTCAGATCTCTCCTAGGTCCCCCGTTTAAACCTCACATAGATTTATTTGTACATGTGTGGTTTAATATCCTCATATTTTTGTAGTAATATCATTATAAATTTCTAGAATATCATAGTTAATGTGTTTAAATAAATAAAAATATTGGTGGATAAATAGAGATAAAATGAAAATATTTGATTGATGGTTCATTGTTTTGGTGAATTAATTTTTCTATTTAAGTGATATATTTTATATTTATCAACTTCATCTTAATTTTGATCTAATAATTACTTAATTTAATTTGATTATATGTTACATTAACTATGTTTTTTTCAGTTAAAGTTGAGAAATTTTTTTAAAATAAAATTTTCCCAATAGAACCATAAATTTTCCCAAGACAATAAAATCCCCCTTTATTATCTATAATAAATAGTTTCAAGATATGATTTTCTGTGTGGATAAAGGTGAAATTCTGATTTTACTTTTAAGTTTGAAAGGGAAATTATAATATCACATTATTTTAATAACAATAATACTAATAAAAAAAATAATAAAATAAATGAATGAAAAAATAAAATAAAATAACAATGAATTGTTGGTGTGTGTCATTCATAGATATTGAAAAGATAACTTAATAAAAATATGAATTATGTGATTTAAATAAATTTTATATTTATGTTGAAATAATGAAAAAAACTAAATTTTATGATTGATTAGTTTTGTTATAGAGTGATAATTTGAGAGAATATATAGATGTTATTCATAATAAATTTTTTCAGGATTGATAATTTAAGGAATATTCGTTGGTATAATTTTTAAACAATATTATAATATTTTTTTTGTTATAATGTAGACGTATATACTTGAGTACAATAAAGAATTTAAGAGTTAGGTTATTTTTTAATTGAAAATTACATGCTTTTAATTTGATAATTTTAATTACAAATTTTATATTTTTTTAAAATATATTAACAAATAATATTGTATTATTTATTTTTATGTAACATTATTAGAAATTAAATATATGACTATATATATTATTTTTCATACATTTTTATTTTTTATAATAATAGTATCTTTCTCATTATATGTATTATTTTAGTTTTTCCAATTGGTATTGTCAAGCTAATGTGAATAAAAATATTAATATATATATTTATTAATAATTTTATGGATCTACCCTGAACTATCCTCATATTCTCACATGTCTCCAAAACCAAATTCAGGTTTTTCCTAGTTTTCTTCTAAAATAATGGTTCTCATTCATGCCACCCAGCCTCAATGTATTCTACCCCTTGTCTGTTGGTTATTTTCTTCATTGTTTCCTTGTTATCCAAAATGGTCCCTTAGTTGTTCCCAATATTTAGTGGGTTTCAACTTTCTAGAGCTTGTGGTTTGGGAACCATTCACCATCACTACAATTATAGCTTATATTTACAATATACCAAACCCCATATTTTATCTCCATGTGAGTAAAAGTGGTAGTTTTTTATTGTTTGAATTATTTCATTAAATGACTTTATGGTTCATTATACTAGGATTTATCATGGGGATGAATCTTATTTTACCATAGTACGCTATTTTTACCTTTACCATCATTCTGAACCTTATATTGTTTTAGAAATATAGTGAATTTTCTTTCCTTGGATAGTGATGGTGTATTTTTTATTGGGTGCTTGGGTTTCTTCATTATTGGGGTTCTTGGGTTTGTTAGGTGGGATTTCACATTCAGTGATTATAGAATAGGATATTCATTATTCATTTTTTATGCTATTAATTCTTTCTCTCACCCTATTTGGTATTGCATGATATCTCTCAATCTGTCCTGGTATATTTTAGATGGAGATCAAGATATCTATCTCGATGCTCCCAATTTATTTCTATTTTACTTCATTGGGTTTCTCTTTGTTTCTTTTATTTTAGTCGCTCCCATGTCATTGGTTTGGTTCTGCTTTTTGGTTTTATGTTTTGTATTATAATTTACCATTTTAAAATGAATTTTTTTTATGATGGTCTCTATGAAATACAATTATACTTAAATATTATACTTTTTTGGGTAGCGTACATGACACACAACACCGAACCATAATAGCTGTGAAATATAATAATTTAAATATTGTCATCATAAAAAATCAATAGAATTAGTGGGTAAAATAGGTATAACCAAATCATAATATATATATATATATATCCTACTAAATAAAAATTTATTGATAAATTATTAGTAAATATATCACTAATTTTTAGTAAATTCATTTTATGCTTCCAAATTAGGTTTTCTTTAAAAATTATTTTAATTGATTATTTTGAAAAAATATTTTATTGAAATTATACTAATTTTATAAATTTTATTTCATAAAAAATATTTCATTATTTTAAGCTTAATATAAAAATTATCTTAGTTGGAAATTTTCAGTTTTTTCTTGAATGATTTTTTATTCCTTAAAGAGTGAAAGATACTGATTTTATAGAAAAAGGTCTTATCCAATAAAGAATTTACAAAGTTAATTTTTTTAATTTATTTTAAATTATTAAAAATTTATTTTTATTATATATAATCTAGTTAATGTTATTTAAATCAATATTTTGCTTAATGTTTTTAAAAATCGTATTTATGCATAAAAATTCATTTTCCTAGGAAACTGTTTTTTATTGAGTTTTTTGATTTATTTAAAAATTTAATTATACACTTATAAAAAATTAAATTTATAAAATAGATCCCTTATTTAGAATTATAATTTTAATTTCTTTTAAAATTGGTGAATTTTATTGTTGGACGTTGTTGATAGTTACCGCGATAAATATATGTAACATCAATAAGGGTAAATTGGGTAATTAAGCCAAAAAATAATGTCATAAAGATTTAAAAATACATCTAGAAAATAATATATTTCCTTTTTATGCGATTACTTAGATCATAATCATCCAAAATTCAATGATATTGTAACTTGTTGTCATTTTTCTTTAATAATTCACATAATATTATTTTAAGTAAAGAATAAATACAAAATACCACTCTATTTGTTTTGATATCCATAATATTTTCTGATAGAAAGATAAATTTTTTGTGAATGTATAAGAAAGGATTAATTAAAAGTTTATTTTATATGGTTTTAAATTATTTTTAATTTTTAGTGATGAAATAAGTTTCTTATATTCTTTTTAAACACTAACTAGTGCCAGAAAAAGTAGTATAAAAATCATGTAAATGATATTAAAAATGTAAAACGTAATATTTTATGGGTGAGTTATGGTGTACCAAGAATTTTATAGATATATATATTTTTTTATTTTTTATTTAATATTTTTTATTAAAAATAAATTATTGTGTTCATTTTGTTTTATGTAATATTTGTGAAGTCTCCAAAAAATGACTATAATGGATCTTTATGTTAAATAATATATTATTAAATTATTTAAAATTTATAAAAATCTTATAATTTTCTAATTTAATGGGATATGTTCAATAATTTCAAAAAAATTCCATTTATTTCTCACTTTTCCTTTATTATAACTTTCTTAATTACTAAGTGTAAAAACATTGTTATTGTAGTAATCATTAAAAGTTTTATCAGTAGGTTAAATCTAAAGTGTTAGAATATCATCTAAACTTGTAAAAATATTAATGGATGAGTGTTTTTATACTTAAATACATCCTATCTTTGAAATATGTTTATTTTTATGTAATTTAACTTGAGAATTAATTAATAAAAATTTAATATTTCATATAATACCTAAGATGACCCCCCCCCACTTCCTATAGGTCTTAGAATCACCAAAAGTCTAATCTAGAAGTATTAAAGTGTGCTCCAAATGTGGTCTTCTAAAAAGAAGGTAATTGACTTAATTGATCATTTAAATTTTATATATTATTCTACCTCTATAAAATATTTTTAAAGAATGATTATTTAATACCCTCAATATCTAAACTATATAAAATGTTATTATGAATATTTTAAAATCTTTTCCATCCCATTTTTATCCCATTTTTAATATAAACATCATTTATACGTACATGTAGACTACAACCACTATGAAGTGATTTAGTTCATTTTTAATCATCACTATTAATTACTATTTAGAATAATATATTTCATATATATATATATATATAATATTAAGGATATAATTATAATTATTTAAATATAATATTTCATCTATTTTCGTTAATTTCCATCCATTGAAAAATTATAACATTCTTCATGCATGAGTGTATAATACCTTCATGAAGAGATGTGATTCATTTTTAATTTTCACCTAATTATGTTGGTAAAAATTCTATATGTAATGAAAAATATGATAATTTTAACATATTTATTATTTTAAATATAATATTTTATTTTCATTTTTTTCCCATCTAATGAAATGTAAAATCATCTCCCATGTGATTGTGCGGACTACCACCTTGTGAGCTGATGTATCTAATTTTTTCATTTCTACTTTTATGGTCTACCTTAAAAATTGTATTTGATTTCTAAAAATGAAATTATATCAAGAATATTATTGTAGAGATGATGTAAACTGAACCCTTTTACCATTTTCAACCTACCAAAATCATTTTTCAATTATGAACCGCACTTCCTGAAAAAAACACCCGATGTGAAGTAACCAGTAAGTAATTAAATATTTCATTAGGGTAAATTAAATAAATAAATTAATGGTAAATTAATAATCCTATAAGTGGTTTTAAAATAATCACATAATAAAAATATTTTTATTAAAAAGAAGTTAAAGGACATTTGTAGCAAGTATGAAATTGAGGTAATGAGTTTCTTAACTCAATTTTCATTCATTGGGTTATACATATACTTTATTTACTATATTATTTCAAAATTATGAGTGAAAAATCATAATATTTTATTATGATGTATTTATTATTGTTTTATTTATTTTTATATTTCTTATAAATAATAATTCCATTGATTTGATTTTTAAATCAATAATGTGATCTTGATAAGAATTATTCTTCACAATATTGTTTCTTTGAGACGTGTTATATATTATACACCTAATTACTTTTATAAGGTGAATATTCTATATATGGAGATATTATTTCATAATTTACTCTTTGATAACCAATTTAATGTCATTTTTTTATTATTTTCAAGAGATATTGATTCAAATGTATTGAATGTTTCAAGAATTTTCCTGGTCTCAATTTAAATTATTTGTGACATAATTCATGTTATGCATTATGTTTTGTTTTATATGGTGTAATTAATTCCACATGTACTTGTTTAAAAATATTATTTAATTTAATTTATGGGGTCTATGTAATGTTTTAATTTTCATTCATAAAATGGGGTTTTTATTCTTTCATTACCCAAGTTTGAAGGGTTTCTCAAGAAAAAATATCCTTTTTTGAGATGTGTTTTGATAGATGCACCTAAGTCCATTTATATAGTGTATACAATAATTACTCACTTATAATACCAAAAACATTTTCATATTCCTATTATTTTATATTCCTTATTATGTACTTTCTTTAAATTTATTTATGGTTATAAAAAGTTTTTAATTATTTTTCATTGAAATTATTATTTTATGTTTTTTAATGATTTTTATAAAAAATCTTCCTGTATGACTTTTATATTTTTTAATAACGTTCATTTATAAACATAAACAATTTACTATTGTTATTTTATGAGATTTTTTACTTATTTGTAAATTTACTAAAGTAAATTTCTTAACGTTTTCTACATGGGTCACTTTTGACTAACTTTGTAAAAGTTGAAAATGAATATTTATATTTAATGCTAAATATATGAAATAATTTTCCCACCATCCTAAATGTTATTTTATTTGAATCCGATATTATATGTTTCTATGAAAATTTTTATTGAATTTTTTTCTCCCAATATACAATAATTTTCTAATATATCATCGAAAGAATATTTTATTTTCACCCCATGTTCAGATAAATGTTTGAACTATCCATTTATAGGTATTTTCATTTATATTATCCTATACTAAATAATTCATTGATTAAATAGATTTAAAATATTATGATATCATCCATGTTATTTCTATGTATAGATTAATAAAATTAATTTTTATATATTATCATGAAACATGTTTCTTTTCCATAGGTAACTCAAGATATTAATGGATGTCAATAGTCATTAAGATATTGGTGATGAAAATGAAAGATTATATATCTTATAATCATATTACTTTTACATTATTTATGATTATATATGATCCTAAAATATTCCATTATTATCGGTGATCCCATTATATTTTAAATGATGGGAGAGCCTGATATAACTCTCTAATGAATTGGGTAATGTTCCATGTCTTTAATTGTAAGAAGGTGAGAGTTATCCAGGGATATTTTTCCAATGGATTTAACTAGGAACTTTTCATTTCAGTCATGATTTAAGATGAGTGATGAAGATAATGTTCAAATATACCCATTCTTCTGTTACTATTCTTTTTATAAGTTCTTAATAGTTATTTTGGTCATGATTTACATAACATGGATCATGATTATACTTCTTTCCTTTTTAAATTTTTTATTCCATGTCATAGAGTTAATGATTCACATTTTAATGGGTATTAAATAAGTTATGTAATTATCATGCACATTGAATTTGTTTCTCATACCCTTATTCTCAACTTTCAATCATAAATTAGATATAATTATTAATGATTATCTTTACACTTACTTATCATTTGAGATCACCCTTATTATGATTCTTATATCCTAATGATAAAGAAATATGTTATGTAGGATTTTTCTAGAATGGTTTATGTGGGTGATTATTTGTTCTTAATGTGTAGTTATAATGGTTGGTTATTGTGAAAAACCTTGGTGACTAAAAAACACATGTACCGTTATTTAAGAGTTTGTCTAAATTCTCTAAAATGATAAACCTAAAAGGTACTTGGGTATATAAGTGTTCCATTATTTACATTGGATGTAGTATGTTTATATGCATAAAATTGGGTCACATTTATTAGTATCATAGAGAGTAATTAAAATATTATTTTTTAGAAATGAATCCATGATAGTGGGTTTGAGGAATTTATATTTATTATTAAATAATGGTTTAAATAAATTTCGAGAAAATAAGGTTTTCATATGAGTTTAAATTAAGAGTTATGGCTTCTATCATAAGTTTATAAGTTTAAGTTTGATCGTAATTTCATTTTTATAGAAGCACTTTTTTAGTGAATTAATTATGTTTTGGGAGATGTGTTATTGGGTTGAGGTACATCTAACCTTTAGGTGTATGATGTGGTTTAACATGAGGTATTATACGGATAGAATTTCATTCCATTTTGGGGGATGTAAAATGAAAGGTATGAGACAATATTTAAGGTTAAAATATTTATTAACATAGAGGTTACTGTGATTAATTTGGATTTAGGGTTATTTATTTATTGAATGATCTAAGCTAAATAGTTTTTGTTATTGTGTAATTTTTTGTATTAAAAATTAGTACTTTTCATATGAATGATTACATTTTTTTGTATTATATTACCCTTATCTAACCATTTTTTATGTATTAAATATAATTGGAATATCATGTTATCATTTTCTAGACCTATTATCAATTCAATGTATATTATATAGGAATAATAAGGATTCTTCATGCATAATAATCACATAGATTAGAAGATGATATAAAGATGGAAACTGATTGAAAATTGAAACTAAGAATGAAATTTCATTTGTGTATTTCATGAAAATCAACTAGTTACATTACTCATTCTCTAAGTCTATATAGTAAATGAATTACCCAACTTTATGAAAAGGATAATGAAATAAAAATGTAATATAATTATCTTTATTTATGATGAATTTATTTTCCTCTTAAAATCTTTTAGATTAATAGCATAGTTTCCATTATGTTTTTCTTGATCATGTTCACTATAACTCTATATTATTTCATAGAAATAATTTCTCCTCCATATCTATATTTTCACTTCCACTAAATGTTTTCTCTATTTGGGAAACTGAAAATCTACTTTTTTATGTAAAATTTATGTTTCCCTCTTTCCATTTTATATGGATGTTTTATTAGCCCTTTTATCATGCGGGTTATCAAAAAAGGTATTTTAAAATGTTAAACCATCGATGAACATGTTGAGGATAAAATTTCAAGAAAAATATTTATCAATTTTTCAAAGAACATAATACCCTGATATTTAAAAAATACTATATTTGATAGCGTACAGAACGCACAACAACGAACATTAATGATAAAAAAATATTATCATTTAAATATGATCATTATAATATATAATTAGAATCAATTAGAATGAATAATAGTAACCAAATTTTATATATATATATATATAAGGGTCCTACTATATAACTTTTTTTTTAAAAATGTTTAAGAAATAATAACCCAATTCATAATAGTCATTTTATACATCAAAATTAAGTTTTCTTCAAAAAAATTTTTATTGATATTCGTAAGTGAATATTATATTTAATTTATCTTAATTTTAAAAATTTTATTTGATATAAAGGACCACATTTTTTGAATTAACAAAAAAATTATCATTGGGTGAAATGTTTGTATTTTTCTGAAATGATTAGTTTTTTACTAACTAGTGAAATAATACAGACTTTATGAAAAACGCTATTTTCCAATAAAGTATTTTTAAAATTACATTTTTTTCATTTATATAAATATTTCATTATTTTATTTGGATTATACATAATATATTAAATTTAATTTAAATCAACAACATTTTTAATTTTGGTGTAAAATTATTTTTCAACATCTAAAAGCATTTTACTTGAAAGAGGGTTTTCATCAAGTAATACAGGTTTATTTTATATTTAATTTGTATAAAATATAGGAAATAAACCTAATAAAATTAATTCCATATTTGGATTCATAATTTTCAAATTTCTTAAATAGTCCCCATTTTTTTATCATTGTGATTAGTAATTGTGATCATTATTTGTTTACTTGCTAGGAGTAAATGGGACTATCAAGGTTAAAAATAATATTATTTAAAAAAACATTCAAAAAAATCTATTATTTATAATTAATTAGTTTATCTTTACCATCATCATGGTATATTTAAATTCATTTCATCTTTGTTTCATTTATATTTTATAATTACCTTAATATAATTTTTTTGTAAAGAATAAATACAAAATGTCACTCTATTTTAAAATATATAATATTTTGTCGGAGTGATATAAACATGTAAAGAAATGTTATAGAATTATAATTTTAATATGATTAATGTTTTTTTATAATGTAAAGTATTATAAATTTTCAGTTATGAAATAATTATCTTCAATTCTTACGCAACGCTGAAAGAATGCTTGTGCAGATAGTAGAAAAATAAAGTAAATGATTTTAATAACATTTAAACAATATTTTTTTGGGTTATGGTGTTCCAATAAATTTTTTGTTAATTATAAAATATTATTGACGTGTAAAATATTTTTATTCGACTTTAATTTTTACATTATTATTTTTTATGTCAAATATGTGAATAGTTATAAAAATGACAATAATATAGTTTTAATTTAATCAATATTTTATTAAATGATGTAAAAATAAAAAAGTATCCTTATCCATGTCAGTGGGATATGGTCTATAATATCATTCATCTTTTACTTATGTATCACTTTGCCATTAATTTTATATTTCATGGCCCCTAATGAGTAAAAAACATTGTCTTATGGTGATCATTAAAAGGGTTATCGAGATGTTAAAACTAAGAGATAAGGGGTAAAAAATCACATAAAATTACCTCAATTTTATTATATAATATGATTTAAACATGAATATATACTATATTATAACTGTATCAATTTATATCCACTTGAACATGAAATATTATTTATATTAAATTAATACTTAAGTAATTTGAAGGCTGTCCCTACACTCACTTATAAAGGGAAAACACCTCTCATATCTTCCTTGCACTTAAATATCCTCTTAACATGGAAACTATTAGACCAAATACACTCATAAAAATATTTCACACATCCTAACGGTCTATGTATAACCAAATTAAAATCCTATAATTATTGTCGTACAATCCAAATGATGCCTTCTATAGAGGAGGTGATCATCCAAACTGAGCATTCTCATTTTACATATTCTTATACCAATATATAATATTATTAAAAAATTATGATATAATAACATAAGTATCTAAAATATAATTAAATTTTATTATTATGTTATAATTATTTCTCTTATCCTTTTCCATCCTATATGGAAAATAAATATTTTTCATGCGTACGTGTGGACTAACACTGAAATGAATTGATGTGTTTTTTCCATCATCGGATCTCATTGATGTTTATAATGATGAATAATATATATATATATATATATTATTAATAACTAAATATCATTCTATAAAGACAAAAGATAATCCATCTTCCTATCACTTCATCCATTGAAAAACATTAATGTCGTAAGTGGTTATATGTGGAATACTCCCTCCATGAAGTGATCTGATTCATTTTTTTATTTTCACCTTATAAGGATGTCATAAGGATATAAATAATGAATAAATATAAAATTTATAACATATTATGGATTTGGAAGGATAATATTTTATTTTTATTCTTTATATTTCATCTGATGAAATGTAAATACATTGGTTGTGTGTATGTGCAGACTACCACCTAGCGAGCTGATGTATTTTGTTTTTGGTGAACAATTTTCATGGATAAATATAAAATTTTATTTCATATGTATAAAATATAATTGTTTAATTATAATTAATCTAGATCTGATTGAAAAAATATTTTGACCATGGTCAACATACCAAAGTTATTTTCAATTATGAACTAAACATCCTCAAAATGTCCAACCTCAATTTAACCAATTAGGTAATTAAATATATCATTGAAATAAATGAAATGGTTTAATGTTATATTAATAAAAATATAAAATTTCATTAAACATTTTAATAATTAATAAACCTATATTATAAAGGTTTTATGGATATACATATCATGTTTTAACTTGAGCTAAGGGGTTTCTTAAATAAATTTCTATTCATTGGGTAATACTTACACATAATATTCTATGTTATTATGAGATTATGTTTGAAATATTCTATGAATGAAATATATTGAATTTAAAATTGATGTTTTGGTTTTAAATTTGATACAAATTATCACTTCATTGATTAAATTCATATTTCAAAGATATGATCATTGTAAAGAGTAATCATCTGAATCTATTTTTCTTTTGGAATTTTCCTATATTATAAACCCACATCATTTTATATGGTGTATATGATTACTATTAAGGTATTATATAATAAATTACTCTTTGATAATGATATTTATAATTCTTTATATGATTTCACTTTCTTGATATATTTGTCTATATGTTATAGAAGTATCAAGGCTTATCATTTTCTTTATTTCAATTCTTAGAGTCAAAATTCATGTTATGTGCCATATTTTACATTTCAAAGTTTAATTACTACCCCCATGAAGTTTTTTTCACATGTTATATTATGTTAATTATGGGTTTTCCATAATCATGTCACATTCCTTCATTAAATGTATTTTTTATTCAAGCATTACACATGTTTTAAGGTTTTCTCTTCTCAAAGAATCCTTCTTTGAAATCAATCTTGATGGATGACCTTATATTCATTTACAAGGTGAATAAAAATAATATTTATATATTATATCATGAAAATTTTAGTAATCATGGAAATTTATTTTCTTTACTATATTATTTCTTAAAAAATCGGTTTAACAGTCTAGAAAGGGTTTTTCTAAATGTTTGTTTATGGTTATTAAATATCGTTGGCCAAGAACATCCTCCATGTTCAGTAGAATAATTTATTAATTTTATTTATGAAAAAATAATTTCTAATATTTATGTTTAATGATCTTTCACAATCATTTAAACATTTTGGAAAGATATTTTCTTATGTTTTCCTCATGGATCACTTTGAATCATATTACAAAATTTTAAAAGGAAATGTTTATTTTTATAATTTATGACATGAATATATTTATTAATTTTGTGAATTTTATTTGATTTTAAAAATCCCCTATATGTTTCCATGGTTATTTTAAAGTAAATTTTTTCCACTAATTTTATTAAATTTGTTATAAATTTTGATCACAATAAAATGTAATGTTCCCCCATAACCAATGAACTGTTTCAAATATTATTTTAAAGGTATTTTTATATATGTTAAAATCCCTTAATGGTTGCTATAATTCATTTAGAATATAAACTTATGATACACTAAATATTATTTCTCTAGATGGTTTTAAATTTTTTTTAAAGTGGTTTTCATGAAACTCATTTCCTTTCATGGGTTAAATCAAAATATAAAGGAACAAATTTTATTATTAGAAGTTTAATAATGAAAATGAAATATTCCATGTGTAATAGTCATAAATTGTACATGGAATATATTTATGATTATGGGTGATCCAAATATAGAACGCGATGAAGGAAAATCATGACATATCTCATATGATGGGTGAGACTGATATAGATCTCTAATGCATTGGGTAATGTTCCTTGTATTTAAAGTAAACAAGATGGGAGTTGACAAGGAATATTTCTCCTATGGAATTATGTGGTATCAGTTATTGATGACATGAGTGAACCTAGGTGATGAAGATAATCTTCATTGTAATCATTGAATTTTAGCTATGATTTCTATAAGATCTTAGCAGATAATGTGATCATGATTGAAATACTTTGGCTCATGATTATTAATTAATATCTCTATTTCCTTTGTTTATATTTTACCTCATGCCACATTGTTAACAATCCACGTTTCTAGGGGTATGAATTACCTTATGTAATGGTAATTGAAATTGAATATATTTTTTATAACCTTATTCTCATATTATTCTCACCAAATAGATTAAATTGTAAATACTTATGTTTACCCTTACTGAACATTTTAGATCACCCTTCTTATGTTTCTTTTCCCCATGTGATAAATAAATAAATTAATTAGGATTTTTCTAGAAGGGTTTTATGTGGGTGATGATGAAGGCATAATTTGGAATAATAAAAATTGGGTATAGTGTAAAAATATACTCACTTAGATACAAGGGTATTTTTTTGAAAGAGTTATTTATAAATCACTAAAACTATAAAAATAAAAACATAATTTCTTATATAAGTGACTCAATATTCTAGTTTCATGTTTATTTCTTTGGATGTAAAAATTAGGTAAAATTTATTGGTATCAAATCTAAAAATGAAATGATTTTTTTATCACCTATTATAAGAAAGTGGTATTGGGTATATTTTAATGGGTAAATATTCTCATTTTATTTTATACACCACATCACCGTGACAATTTAATTGATCCAATAGGTTGGGTTCAAGTTGATGAAGGTGTATTGTTGACGGTGTAATGATTTCATGGTTTTGGTGAGAGTGTTAATTGATTTTGGTTAGCATTGTAAGATTTTTATAGGTTCATTATCGAAAGAGGACAGTTTCATAACTGACATAATTGGTTTGGGGAGGTATTTTAATACTTTCTCATAGTCCTCTATATTTTTTTTTCTGTTTTTAATATTATAAATGTTGTTATTTGTGGTCATTTTGTTTTTGTCTTCTGGTTATACCTTAAAGATTGGCTTAGTGAGGTGGTGTGATGATGAAAAAACAACAACAGTGTGATGAATTTGATGATTTACAATAAGTTAATTGATAATATAGAAATCATTGGTTTGTCATCCACTTCCTAGCATACCAATTGAGGAATGTTTTATAAATATTTGTAGAAATTCTTATATAGAAGTTAACGATGTTTATTTTTTTTCTTTTTTAATATGTGAATATAGATTATTTATTGATTATTGATTATTTTTATTTCTATGATTAGTTCGAGTTGTTTTTCTAGATTGTAATTTCATCCCATTTAACCTCAATGCGGATTCTTTAAATTTCTAAAAAATAGTCAGATGGTTATTTTAATATTTTATTTTTTTAATATATAATTATCTTTTAATATATGATTTATTATTAGTTATTTTTTTATTTTAATTAAGTTCTATTTTAAATAGGGGATGGTTCATTATGGGATAGATAATAGTCATGTATGTCCTATATTTTGGAAATAATTTATGAATTACCATTATTTTGTGTTAATGGAAGTTACCACGCATAGAAGAGATAAGGTCCCAAGAAAGAATATGGGAACTAAAGAATGGAACATGGATAAAGGTATTTTTAATCACATTCTTTTTCATTGATTCAATTTATTAAAAAGTAATTTGAATGTAGAGATTATCTATGGTTCG
Organism: Viscum album; assembly: GCA_963277665.1. NCBI lineage: Eukaryota > Viridiplantae > Streptophyta > Magnoliopsida > Santalales > Viscaceae > Viscum > Viscum album. Next base: position 414,923,078 of record OY728130.1, read on the forward strand.
ATTCATTCTATGGTGCATTGAACACTGTATGAGCATCCTTAATTTCATAGGGTTATTAAATTTATGAATTTTTATTTACCCTTCATACAAATAGACTACAAAATTAACTATAAATTTGAAAGAACGAGATCAATTCAGGATTAAAATAATAAAAATTCCAAAAATATTTATCTGAGGTGTTATTAAATCAATCATAGCCATATAAAATTATGATTTATTCTCAAAATAAAACTATTGTAATTTTATTAAGAACACTAATTAATAAAAATTAGTTGATAATATATTTCTGGGATGGTAACTAGGAATATATAATTTACATCCATTTTTAAATTTTATTAATTCGGTTATTTTCATGGTTGTAAATGTTGATTTCATTAATATGATCAATGTTTACTATTACTGATTTCTCTAATCCATGTATCTTGATATGATAAATAAAATTAATATATATTTCATTGAGATTCAATATTGTAATTAAAATATATTCCTAATTTATTTTTCAATGTTTAATACACTAAACTATATGGAATTTCCACCCATATTAATCATTATGTTAAAGAATAAATATGGAATAAAAAACCCGATATTTTAAAAAGGTAATAACTAAAATAATTATTAATAATAAAATTTAATTATGAAATTAAGTAATCATCCTTACACTATTGATTTTATACCTCATAATGGAATAGACCCTCATATTTGAATAAATGTGAATCATTAATTAATAAACCATGTTATGAGTGTAAATAAAAAATAAAGAGTAATTCAAAATATAAAAACAATAAAATAAGAAAATCCTAAATTCACATCAAATACATTAAAAAATATCAAAACCTTATAATTTAAATACAATAATAATTCTTTAAACACAATGTATGCAAATGAGATTTTATTTAAAAAAATAATTGAGTATAAATACAACTATAAAACCACAAAATTGTGTTTGTCTCCATGATATGATAAATATATCCTTATTCATTAAAACAACTTAATTCTAATCCAATTAAATAAAAAGTAAAATTTTCCTATAATTTTAATTCATATATATTCAAAAGAAGGATTGAAAATATATGGTTACCATATATTTAATATGACATTGTATCTCGTGATGTTAATATAGCACTTATAACCTTTATTTTTTATCTCTATATATCTGACAAAAAATTACCTATTCTATTCTTTTTTTTATCAAACCAAATAATTTCTTTTGATATTTTTTCCATTAATGTATTAATAATTCTATTTTTTAAAGCATTGTAAACATATCAAATTTAGTATTAGAGATCCAATATACAGAAGAATGTACAAAACATGTTTAATTTGGTAGTATAATTATCATTAGGTTTCAAAATATATTCTACTATTTAATCTCATAATAAAAGTATCAAATTCAACCACACTTGATATTTTTCTTCTCTTTAGGAAAATATCTCAACAAAAATCACTATGAAATCGCCTCATTAATAAAAAAAATCTATCATGAAAATAATCAATAACTTATTATTATAGATTATCATGTCCACATAAAAAGGAATTATAAATTATTAATTTTTAATAAATGTATTTTTTGACTATAACATAATCTTTGATAAATTTAGTTATATATAAAAACATTTTATTCATTGTTGGAATGGTAATATTTTAATTATTTTCATTATATTTCATGATTAATCTCAATATATACACATATTTTTTATTTTTTATTTTTTATTTTTAAAAGATATGTGATGGAATGTTTCTCATTAATTCTTGGATGTCAAACCTAGAATGAAACACTTATCCCCTCTATCAATCACCTATTAACACTAATTATTATAGTTAATACATTAAGGGGGATATAAGTACACTTTATAGTAAATTTAACACCCCACTTTCTCTTTTCAATAATACAAATTTCTATATAACACTTGGTATTAGGCTATATTATAAAATTATAATTGTTATACTTAGTTAATATTTCAATTAGTTATTCCAATTATCATTACTCATTGTGAGGAAAAATTAAATATCATTTTATTACAAAATTTCTCAAGCTTAATCAATTCAATGTTTAATAAAAATATGTTTTATTTCTACATTAAATTTTTACTTCTCAAATTCTTGGAATTAATATAATAATTTTTAAATTAATAATAATAAAAATGTAATCTGCAAGGAATTTTTTTTTATAGTAAGGATTCCAGGATAAATTCTCAAGAGTTCTTCACATTAGACCCATAATCTATGCTTAGATCAATCATTTATTCAATTAATCATTTAATATAAAAATGTTATGAATATGTTCCACTAAAAATATATTTATAAATTTATATAAAATTAAAATATTTAGATAATTGTTTCTTACTAAAAATTAAAATTTTCACTTTTAACCTTGAATTATATATTTATTTTTGGTCCCTCGAATTCCTGGTGCCTTTTTTATCATAATTATCCATGAGTTAAGTAATGTTTCAATTTATGTATGAATGATTTAATCTAGTATTCTAAGAAATTTATTGATATTTCAATTCTAGATTATCGATATTAATTCCGAAATATAATTCAATTTAATCAAACTAGAGCATCAAATGTAGCAACAATCATGTATATCATTCATAATTTTTTAAAAAATATTTCATATAGGAATATATAGATTTAATAGAAATAAATATATAAAAACAAAATATTAAAAATATAAAAACCCATATAAATATCTAAAATAACATTTATCCTCCCCCTCATCCTTCTCATCCCCACTATCCTCCAATGAATCTAGTGGATTATCACTCAATATATTTTATTTGAATTCATAATTTTGTTATCTATTAACTACTAGAATTATTTACCTAGTAAAGGGATACACATGTTAGATGGGAACTTTATAAGTAAGGGAGATCATGTTAAATCCTGGATAAATGAGCATCTCAAGGATAAGTAATTATGTAATATATATATATAGAACCTTTTAATTATTTATTGATAATTTCCACTTGAATGTATAGAAAAAACAAACCTGAGGAAAACTGATTAAAATGATTGAACATCGTTTTAAAAGTCTTCATGAACCATATAACCCACAAAAAAATTAAAATTATAAAATTATGAGAATATCTAAAAATTGTGACTTCAAGAACATGTGATGAAAAAAGAATTGTATCTATATATAATGACGGTAAGTCACACGTACACATGAGCGATACATTTACTTCACATTTGATAGTAAATAAGGTGGATAAAGGAAGTTTAATATTTATAATATAATTTAATCATAATTAGAAAAACAAAGTTATTATTTCATTAAAAATATCATAGATTTATAGGTGATAGAAGAAGAAGTAAAAAAAAGAAAGTGATTGGTTAAGAGGATTAACTATTCATCGAAAGAACACTTATAGATATCATCTTTATGATACAAAGGATGATCTTATAGAAATATAAAAACGTCTAGAATGTTTATATTTCTGTTTAGATGATAATTTCAAAGGGTAAAATCGATATAGAAGGCTCATAGTGGTGTAAATAATAGAAAGGTAGAGTTCCCCTAAATAAGTTAGTGGAGAGGAACTCTGGTAGCTTCATAAAATATTGAAATATAATAAGGTAATTATCCTGAAAAATAATTGAAAATGGATATTTAATCAAATATAAGTTATGTTTTCATTAAAATACCATCAAAAAATAAAAATTTTACATGTTTAGGTTTAATTTTAAACCTTTACTTTTAGTTTAATAGTTTTGTTAGCCTATTTTAACCTTAATTGTGACAAAAACTATTTCAATCATAAAGGGCAATGGATGATACGATAAATGAAAATGTATCTGAATAGAATTGAGATGTTCAAACTTATTCCATTACCTTAGAATAATATAATATTTTTATGAATTTTAGATCTTTTAATGAAAAATTATTTATTATAAAATGTTATTAATGTCAATTTTGAAACAGTTAATTTAATTTGACATTAATAACACCCATACAAACATGGAATTTGAATATAATCCTTTAACATAACACTAATATGATATATTAACTTATAAAATTTATGGAAGACTATAAGTCACTCAAGTTATTTTACTATTTATATTTTTAATAACATTTATTTTTTTCTATTAATTAGATAAATATTTTGTCTTCATTGTATAATAATTACAAGAAATAATATAATTACTAAATATTATATATAAATTTATATAATAAAAGTAATTTTATTATGATCAATATAACCATTAATAATAATTAAACCCCAATTATATCCCTATGTGGGAACATAAGAGATGTTTAAAAGTAAGACAATGACAATTTTGCATTTCTCTTTATTTTAAATATTTTATAGGTTATTTTCATGTAAAATCATCCACTTAACAATCAAACTTAGATCCTATTATGATAAATATAAAATTTCAATCATATAATAATAATTTTGAAGAAATAATATGACCTTAACAAATTTCTAACCTAGGTTAATTTGATTTATCCCATACAAAGGTGATAAATTTGACCATTGTTAATATTCATAACACATAAAAAAGGTCCCTATTTACAAAACATGAACATCCAATGTCCAAATATAGAATCAATTTTTTCAAAATTTTGTTTCTATAATTATAAAAGATTCATTTTAAAATAAGTGTGAAAAATGTGATGAAAATTTTTTTTTTGAAAAATATTTTATATATATAAAATTAGATTTATTTATATCGCATTCCCATAAGAAACATTAGATTAATGTTAAGAAATTTTATTTCATATATATATATATGTGTGTGTGTGTGTGTGTGTGTTTCTGTAAAATATTTCACCAATTGTGATTAATTTAATTTATTATGACAAAAAATCATTGATCTCAAAAAATAGATTTATAGAAAAATATCAACTTTATTTTTAATAAAATAATTTTGATTCTAATTTAATTGATAACTAATCAATTAATTTTATACATTTGTAAACCATGTTTTATCATAATTTGGTTAGTACTATTTATATATATCAATATAATGATTTGGTGATCAGTATCTCAATACATGATACTATTTTAATTATATTTCTTGGGTTATATAAACTATTATAACAGAGCTCGTTTAAACTCGATGTTGCATATAAAGAATGCTAACAAAGAATTGAAATTAAATTTAAAGATAAATATATTATAAAATATATAGGTGTTTTATCATATTTATGAGAGGGGTAATTTTCATTTAGTTTATTATTTATAGATATGGATCACGTATAGGGGAAAAGAGTCAAGATTCTACTCAGTGTAATGCTATTTGGAAAATTAAAACATCACCGGAAGATCCACAACGTTATGGGGAAGGTAGTAATTTTTTTAAACCATTATTGCATATGTGTTGATAGATCTAGGAATAAATATGTATCCTCCTAGAAAAGGAATCAATACATATTTAGTTCTTAAAGAGAAACTCCCCATATTGATCTGGTTCATATATAAGAAAAAGGGGAAATTTTTATCCCTAGTCATGAAGAAATTGTTCAGTGAGAATCCTTACGTAGATTTTGCTCTTCTACAGGGTAATTAAGCCATGCAGGCCACCATAAAAAATTTAAGTTGATATAGGATGGGAAATATCTCTTCTAATATTTCATCATTTTTCTCTTAGTTATGTGATATAGAGTTATCAACCAAAATATATAATCTCACATGATTCATGCTCACTGTTGAAGAAAAACATTGGATAATAATGGATGTCATACTAAGGAACCTGACAGGAGAATTTTCAACACATGTCATGATATTTTCAATTAATGATATTGAAGTTATCATAATTTTTAAGGTTAAGTGAATAGGATGTTTACTATGCATTTTAATATCTTTTTGTGAGTAGATTATGTATATAATTTAATATCATATGGTGGGAAAATTAGGATACATTTTAAATCATGTTATAAGGGTGATGACCATGTAGTTTAATTTCATACGGTAAGGACAACAAATGTGTTGTTTGAAATCATAATATAAGGATAATAAACATGTTAGTTGATGTTTCATGGTAATGAAAATATGATTCATTTTTTGAAATCCATTCAACTAGGAACTATGTCACATAATTTACCATCATATGGTAGGGATGAAGGGTTATTTGACACAAAAATTATGAAAGTATCTCTAGGAAATCATTTCATTATTTCATGGATTTATGTATTCCCTGATCATTGTGATTAGGGAGTAAACTCTATTAGGATAGACATTGTATATTATGTATGGTCCCTCATACTTTTTTGAGCATCAATAGATTCTTTTATAGTGTAGTAAGTGTTTTGAGAAACAATACCATATCTCCTTATAGGAAAAAATGGTGAGATTACTTATTTAAAGCTTGTTCAACTATGTTTTTATGAACTTATATGTTTTGAAAAGTGTGTAATATATTCTCATTGAGTCATTCAAAATAATCCAGTCTCTTCTAAGATTTTTCATCTTCATAAAGATAGTTTTAAATGGTAATGTGAAGCAATGGAAGATTAACCACAGTGGGAAAAACTATTTTTTCATATATACAAGTGAATATAGTGTTTCTTTCATAGTCATATTGGTTGGGGTGTCGAAATCCCACAAATATATAAGAGTTTTTAAGGCCAAGAATTATTGTATTTATCATCCATCTTCTGTAGTATAATATATCGAGTCTTCATGAAAGCCTCAATATATCCATTTTTTGCTTCATGATAGTCGGATGAGTGGTTATAATAAATTTTAATAATAATTATATAGCCTTTACAGTTTGTAAGAGAATAATTGTTCCCTCATGCCTATCAATATTGGGTGAGGGAGTACAAATTAGTAATAATATTTTTCTTCATGAAGATCATGTATCTTTCCTCTGGACATCACTAAAGGATATTTCCACATCCCTCATTATGAAGAATATGATAGAAGTAAAGATATAATTAAACACCCTTTTAATAGTTAATGAATATGTCCCCATGATATCTATTACCCAGATGAAATATAGCCATTAATATTTATCATTTTTTAAAAACTCTGGGTTTTGATGGATGAAATTATTATGGATTTCAAAAGCATTAAATTTTTTGATTAATTCCCAAAAATTACATAAAATTGAAGTCTAAAAGTATCAAGGCCCTTTGATTTAATAAAATAGTTTGGTTCCATATTGATGACCATTGTAGTTTCCTACGTAGATATACCTCATAACACTAGGGCTCCTTCCCCCTTCAATGAATATAATGAGAACTCAAAAACAGATTCATTTTTATGGGACTTTCTAAAAAATTAGTTCAGTAAAAAAGAAAAAATTATTTCCCAACCTTGAACCTAATCATTCCTAGATTGACTTTATGGAATGGTTTTAATTTATAGGTGTTGAAACTATGTTTTGTGGTGTGGATGAAGAGGCATCAAAGGTAAATACTTTAAGGAGAAGAGAAGAGGACAAATGAACAAGTCCAATGATAATAAAATCTTCAAAAGGCAATTTATCCCATGTATCTCAAGCACCATAGTCACGCATAGTACCAGTGCGGCACCATGTGCAGTCATCTTATGGAAGTACCTATGTGATACACCTGGGTGAGATTGACCAATCACCCATGGTCCCATATTTTCTTATAAATAGTACCCTAGTATCTTCATTTGGATGGATAGAAATTCTCAAAGGCCAACCAACACTCTATTCACCCTAATGATTTACTCAAACCCTATTAAATCTTCTAGGTAGCATTCTAAAACTAGAAGAAGACAGGATTAAAGGGTCATAGTGAAATTAAAGACCTCCTGGGTTTTAAAATAATCAATAAATATATGATTCCCTCGCTCAACCCATGATTAATGATACTAATGTGAGGCACCCTTCCTCAGTCAGGGATATACATGAGTCACTTCTAGGAACACCTATGAGTATCTATGAAGGGTTTAGCAAGGAATCACCAAATTGCTCTATCTGGAAAGGTTCCACTAGTTCTACTAGGACTACTTTCAAGGAGAACCGCCTACATGATCCTCTTTGGTTCACCTTACCCTTCATTCTACATGAGACAACCCTTTGAGACCTATTCCATGACACCTATGGTTGGGATCCTCTCCACTTGGATCCCTTGTCTAAAAGGGACCAAGTTTAAACCTCTATTAAGGTCTATAGAATTGAAAATCCCCAGGGAATGGAAAACCAACATGTCTCCCCTATAGATTTCTATTTCTATGATCATGGATTCCCCCACTGGTCCTTCCATATGGTTAGAATCCTCGAGGAAGGTGTGTATTTGTATTTATACAGTCACGATGACCCCTATCCCTGGGATAGTGTTAAGGATTTCCTAGTCACCGAAACAAGGGTTAGGTCCATGTCATCCCCTTATCATCTCTGAGACATGAATCCTCTTACTTCAAGGAAAGAGGGTAAGGATAAAGCTTGATTTTCTATTCAAAATGGAATGACCTTTTCCTCCCTTATTGTAGAAACATTTTTTCTATAACCCTTCTTGTATAACAACCATTCCTTTCTTTTAGGAGGTTCCACCCTTGATCCTCTCTACCTCAAAACCACCACCAAGGTTCCTAATTACTTCTCCATACCCTAGAATCATTTAAGGGTAATGTGAAGATAAGTATGTGTTTTACAATCATCCTCTACCACTGTCTTCTTGGGGTATCAGATATGGGCACACTCAACACCGCATCTCTCTACCATAGGACTTTGTCTCCATGTCCACTTGTGGAAAAATCAGATCATGAGGTATATCAAATTGACTGCTTCCACTTGTTTCTCACATCGCGCATGAATCACATGGGCATAGAAGTTAGTGTTGAAAATGACACCAGCACAATTCACCCAACTCAATGAACTATGAGAACTCGAATTCCTCTTACCATCAGGATATATTGGACACCCACATAATTCCTAATCTCAATGGGTATCCTCCTTAGAAGTAATCCCCAATCATAATTCCCCTTAATCTAAGAATTATACTTAGGAGTAATCCCCAAAACAAGTCTCCAAATAAATATGATTTAAGCACCCTACATGGTCACTTTAATTGGGAGTCTTCCCTAGGTGTAATACCCAAACATGTCATTGAATATTCTAATAATCCTTTTTAGGAAACAACCCCAACTTAATCTTATCAAAGTTTCATACTCCCCTATGAGAAAAAATATCTAAAGTCTCCATAAGAGAGGTTATTCGTAATGAAACTACATGGTATTTGATTCTTATACATATATGATATGTAGTAATCCTCCCTGAGGTCCAAACCCAGCACCCAAAATCAACCATGTTCTATTCGGGACATATCCCCAATAGGGATTAATTCAACTGAGAAATTCATATCCCTTCTAGTTTCCCTAGACTTATTTCTCATAATTCATACACAAAACTTCTACAAGGAGTCTTCCACCTAAAATTCCTTCCCACATGACACTAAACAATACAGTTGGGTTCTTATCACATGACTTTAAAAGGGATGATGTGCCCCATTAAACAGCACCAAACTATGTGGGTTCTGATTCCTTTTTGAAGGATATGTAGGAAGCCCATTTATGGGTTCGATCCCAACATCAAAACAACTTCAGTATCCCTAAATGATAACACACTCCAATGTTCTCCGGTTAGTGAATTCAAAAATTGAATCATTATAATAATGACCAATTCATCTCTATGAAGAACATAATAGGATACCAATGATGGAGAACCTCATATACATACTGACATATCTATTTATAAAGGACCTCAGATACCTACAGTTGATTCTAAATTCCCTGAATTCTAATAATTGGTTGTTAATTCAAGGGAGACCCAAATCATACTATGGAATTAATAAAATATTTGTGAATATGTATTAAATTTATAAGAGAGTCTATTTGTACACAATAATTCCCCCAAAAGTGTATGATGAGCCTGATCTATCATCCTCTTAACCAATGTGAGTTCTTAAGAATCATCGGCCAAATATCTTTATGAGAACTTACCTTTGGAAAGTAGGACTTTGTGGATAGAGAACCATTGGTCGTTTCCAGTTCCATGAGAAAACCCATTAGAAAACGTTCAAAAATAGTAATTCCTAACACAAGAATGATTTTAAGGGAAACAAAAAATAGAGAACCTGACATGAATCTTTAACCAAGACGATAGTATTACCCACCTGTTTGACCCCTTTCACTTGATAAAATAGGTCTATAAAAGACAATAAATCATGCATGTGTTCAGTCAAATGAGATTTTACTTTGATAGAGTTTCTTATTTTTGTTCTTCATAAATTCAAGATCGTCTCTTCATAACTCCCCTCAATCCAATGGAGACATTATAGAATTCATCAATGAATTCACTAATAGCCTCTTAGTCTGGTTCTTAATCCATGAAAAGGGTTCCATCACCAACCCAATTTCTTTATTGTTGGGTCTCAAACATGCAGGTCTAGGAATGCTGCAAAATATAGTATAATACCGACCATGGGGTCCACCAAACAAGCGCTCTAGTTTACAAATCCCCACTTATCATTCGGCCAATGATGGCTAGTGGTCCTGACACAGACGACATTGACCTCCATATTTAACTATTTCGTGATTTTATCCATAGAACATGATTATCATTTCCTCCCATATCTCAAAGAGGTGGATCAAGTTGGCACATAGGACCACGCCTAGAAGACATAGGGGTCCTACTCAATGGCTCCTTCTAGAGTCACCACTACAGATGTCTTTTTGTTGTAACCCCTTAACATTATGAGGTCATGTTTCTTGAATGTCTGACTGAAGACCTTGGAAGCTAGGCATGTAAGATATCTCTTCAGGGATGAAAACCCTCTAATAGAGTGTAGGTTCTCACCTTCTCCCACCATTGATAATCCCACCAACCCAATTTGGTTGAAAATTGTGAGTGGTCACATACAAATATTCATATTCATTCATCCAGTCAGCAAACACGGTTGGTGGAATTTAAAGAGGCCCACCGACCAAATATAGTGGAACATCGTGAGGAGGAACATACACCTTCCTACACCCAGCAAGCCTTCTAGAAGACTCATCTGGAATTATTTAGAGAAGTCCTTCAGATAATGTTAGGGTAAACATTCAAATAGGAACATACATTCCTACATTTACAAATCCTACCAACAACCTCATTTATAATACCAAGAAGAAGTTAGTCAAAAAGACTTGATCAAGAAGGGGGTAGACTAAACTCTCTTCCCCCACGCACGAGTACTATCTATATCCATTGGAATAAAAGGTAGGATGGGATAAACCACATAAACATACACCATATATTGAATGAATATATATCCCCCTTCTATTTGATGAGGTCACCATGAATATCCTGAAAATTTTGAAAGGGAATACTCAAATATCTTACCATATCCTACAGACTTTCGAAAAAAACATAAATCTAATGGAAAAAGTTCCCAAGGGATGGACAAATAACCTTTTTTCCATAAATGGGGTGTCTCATCAGTATGCCACCAAGGAGTAGACACACACCTTTTCTCCCATCTAGGAGGGTCCCCAAGAAAACTCCCCATTATTATATATGGACAATCAGATTAGGAACATACACCCACTCAAACAAGAGATAATCATAATCTAACAATGGCTACTCTATTTTATGAATAAACACCCACCCATGAAAACCACTTCTACCAACAAGTTCCCCCAATTGCTTATAAAAATACATATAAGAAGAAGCCTCATCAAAAATGACTATAGAATCATGAGATGATATAAGATCATGCTCTACATAATGTCAGAGTTCTTAATTCCATCAAATGATTATCCATGGTATCTAAAGATATTAACCTCCCCTTACCAAATTTAGGGACTAATAGCAGTAATTTTGAAGGTCCTCATTAGACACTTCACCATGAAGGCTTGCTTCATGACAACAATCTAATCAGTTTTGATATCCCATATCTTGATGAGACTCAAATTATGAATAAGTGTGGCTAGAAGATCAAAGAACAATAGGGTCTCCCCATTATTGTAATATACCATGGTGGTCCTCCCCAATATGGGGTTTGCTACAAATGTTCTATCTGCAGTAGTGTTTTAAATTTTCAAGAGAATTACCCAATTGTTAATTCCGTGACATTGAATCCCTCCTATAATGAGTCACTATAGATAATATGGCCATTCATGTATGATTCCTTATCATTGGTAGGTTAAATCCTTTCTCAACTAAAATATATCCCATGGAAACTGTCATTTTTTGAACCACCCTTGGATCACTTGCCTTCCTGTGAAATAGATGAAGTCGCTACTGATCTTGTTTCCTATGAAAAAATGATAGTAAAGTGTCCTCTCTGGTTGGACTTGGTTGAATAACCTTTGGTGAAAGATGAATAAGACATGATAAAAATGAAAAAATAGTTGGCTAAGGATGACATACCATTCATGTTTTGGCCTTTGGCCACACCTTGAAACATCATTTCGGAGTATTTTTATGAATATTGGGAACATAAAATTTTTCTCTACATTTGGGAAAATCTTCTCCATGTAGAAGAAATCCCATTACCATATAAAGAGTACCGAAATATCATTATGGTAGTAAAAGGGTTGCAATGAAAAATTGACATAGAATCTCTCATAGCTTCCTGAAAACCAAATATCAAACAACAACAAGGATTCCTTCAAAGTGTGAGACACAAAGTAGTAATGAAGTTGTGAAAACTAATCACATATTCCCCATATAGAGTTCATATTAGTGGATGGGGTGCACATGGACCATTTAATTTCATAGCACTCCCTAATAAGAAAACTATGACGAATGTTATGACGTGCAATTTTATAGCTTCATACCAACATAAAAAATTGAATATGTTAATGACCAAAGCTATTCTTAACAAAATCAGGCCCCAACCGACTCTCACTAATGTCAGGCCAGAAGATAGAATGTTTTTTCATGTATTTTGGGTCAATAACATGTGAATATTGAGAAATTATCCCACTTAGAGATTACTAGTTGTTAAATAGCACAAATTTCAGAAATAGCACAACGATCTTCGTAATTATTTGATCTACTTTTTTCATGAATGTTGAACTCAATTGATGTTTGAACAAAGCTCTATAATATCATAATAGTGGTCATGGTAGAATCAACCATGATAGTTTATATAAAACCGCAACCCACAGGGCTGGAGTATTTTTTATCCCAACCCTTGATGCCAGAAAACCAAGTCGAAGCACTGTGAAATTGAAATAGGAGTAGCTTTGGACCTCAAGTTTGGGAGTCTTTCAACCTTAATACCCCCTCCACAGTGGGAATTGATCTTCTACCCATTTGGGAAAGTTTCTTGGAATGGATCCCCCTAGCTCATACAATCTCGTGATCAGGTAATTTCACATGGAACATGTCTGACCAAACTATATGGAGGTACCCTCTGGGTTACAATCCACTAAATAGTTCCCATATAATCAAAAAAGGAGAGGAAAAGGCCTCATGGAGGGAATTGAGGATGATAGTCATGTGAATACACTGATAAAATGTCTATAATTCATTACATATTGGTGAATATCATCAATGCGCTCATTGAAGATCCTCAGTAACATGAGGTCAATTCAGAGGAGGATTCAAAAGAAGAAGTTGTTCAAAATTAGGTCCACACCAAAACAATTGAAGGTTTTCATACCAGGAACCACAGGTTTGCCCTGATTTTTGGAACTCCCTCAAAAAACTACTCTTACCCCCTCGAAAGAAGGAAAATGTTAAAGGTCAAATAATGTATCACCTCCCTCTCAGAGAGGATAAGTCCCTTCCACCAGAGGAACGTTGTTCTCAACAAGAGGAATATATGAATGAATTAATGAGACTCAATACAGAATTACTCTGAGGTAGCCTAACTTATACATACTTTCTATAATAATATAATCAACCAATACATCCAATTTAAATACCCCAACCAAGAGAGTTTTTTTGCGACAACTGAAGAAGTCCTAGAACGTCCGCTCAACACAAGATACCAAGAACCAATATATTTGGATCCCATAGCAGAAGATCATGAATTCAATCTATTATATGTAGTGGAAGTTTAGGTTTAGCCACATCCTTACAGGATTTATCATATGGATTTCCCAGTATAGATGCCCACAATTCTACCACCAGTGGTCCAACCACTTGTTGCACCCATTCTTGCTCTTTCTACTGCACTTACTGAAGTTCTAGCTCAGCAAAACATTCTCGAATGCTTATGAACAATATTTGGAAACTAACATCTCTATTGAAAGATATTTTGGATTGGCGTTCACTGATAACCTAAAAATAAGGATGACCCCGAATGGGGGTAACTGACCCTTCCACCACTAAACATTGGGAATTCTACATTTCTAATTTCTTATGGATCCAGAGACCCAAAGCAGCACTTGATACATTTAGTCTCTCATTATGATCCCATAATGAAAACCCTGAAACAATATGAGGCCTTGAAACTTTGGTGCATCATTAAATCATTGAAAGGACTAGACTTTGTATGGTATGTGACTTTGCAGTCTCAATAAATCACTAGATGGGGTGTCCTTCATTTGAATTTCTTCTTCTAGTTTAACTCAATGTTACATAAGAAAATAGTCATTTGTATCACGAACTGTAAGAAATGGGAGAATAAAAGGGTCTAAGATTTCATTTCATGGTGGAAAGGATTGAAATACTCCACAAAACTAAAACTTACTCAAGAATAATTGTTTTTTATCCTTATAGAAAACCTTCACAACGAGTTATGAACACCACTAATCCATGTGAAATACATAGGAGGGTTTTGGGTTCTTACCACAATTTCTCATCATGTAGAGAATTCCATTGTAGAGACTTAGAAAAATTCTTATTTAATTCCATTTAATCAAGGAAGGATAATAGGAAAATCATACGCTGCTATAGTTACACTTATGTGGGCCCTTTTACCTACTCTTACATCAAAGGCCTCACGTTATCGTATGTATCAACCTCCTGGACATCAGCAATAATGATTTACTCATCAATATGATTAGAGATATTAGAGGTGGAAATAATTTGAGGTGATTAAAAAAATTTCTATTATTTTTTAAATGAACAAGTACACGACTACATCATGTCGGCATTGGAAAACAAAAAGTTCAAGTTTCCAAATCCCAAGAATCCAAAAAATGAAGGCGAGAAGGATATCTCAAAATATTACACGTTCCATAAAATGTTGAGGCACCAAATCTATGATTCTTTTATCATCAAATACCTCTTATAAAATATGGTGGAATCAAGGAAAGTGAAGTTGAAAAATTCATCTACCCAGGTTGCATGTGTAAAGACCTGTAAATTTCAAGGGAATTTTTTTTCTCTTAATTTTATTTGGGATTTTTCAAGAACGTGGTTTCTGACGGAACCTGATTCCGAGGCCCGGTGTGCCCGGAATCAATTTTTGAAATTTGGCTTGCGTAAGTGTAGT
This sequence comes from Viscum album, assembly GCA_963277665.1. Taxonomy (NCBI): domain Eukaryota; kingdom Viridiplantae; phylum Streptophyta; class Magnoliopsida; order Santalales; family Viscaceae; genus Viscum; species Viscum album. The sequence goes on from OY728130.1 coordinate 414,938,433, forward strand.
GAACGAACGAGCGGGTTTTCCTAACTTTTGAACTGGTGCTCAGAATCGAATTTCGAGGGCATCGATGGAATCGCAGTGACGGTATTTTCTTAGGAACACCTTTTCTGGAGTTGCGTTTGGTCAGGTGTGGTAATTAAAATTTTTTGGGTTATGTAAAAGAATAAAATAAAATGGTGCAACCAATTTTATTTTTATTTAAAGTAGTTTAACCTAAGATAAGTGGTTGGAGTGGGACCCACTATATCCTACTTCACTAGGTAGGATATTTGTGGGGTGGGTCCCGCATGAGCCCCACCTATTCAACTTCCTCAAACCCCCTCTTTTAATTAGGTAACGCACCCGCACCACCATTAAATGAAAGTCAACTCTCGCGTTTATCTAAATATTAAACGCCTCTTTAATTGGGCGGTTTAATATTTTCAATTAATTCAATTAATTGAATGATTCAATTTTGAATTTCAAAATGTTGGCGTGAATAATAAAATAAGACAACACTTATTTTATTACGTTGCTTTGGTTGTGCGAGAGGATTTTGGAGAGGATTTTCTCTAAGTATTGAAGTTCTTATTCCACGACGAAGAACGTGAAGAACGCCGAGCCTTCGACGAAGAACTTCATCACCGCAAAGGGGAGTTCGTCGGACCGTCTTCTTCCCTCTCTACAGCCAGTGAGAGTCGCCATCCTCAGAGATCGATGACGCGACGCCGACGAATCTTTTCTCCACGACGCCAACGATCCTCATTCCACGACGCCTTCTTCTGCGACGTTCAATTCCATGAAGAACATTCATTCAACCTTTTCTTTGAGGTAGGGGTTTGGTTTTATGTCGTGAATAATTTTGGGCATTTATCGATTAACTTTTAGCTGCATGCTATCGATTAACGGGAGGGGGTCATACCGCACAAACACAGCCGACCCCCCCTGATTATTATTGATGTCCTTCGTTATGGATTGGAACGGAGATGGCGTGGTGTTGTCGCACCGCGCGGAAATGAGAGAACCGCGGAAAAGGAGCGCGGCGCCGTCACACCGCACTGGGGAACCATGAGGACAACACGGCCAGAGCGGGGCCGTGGCAGAGAGGCGCGGCGCCATCGTGCCGCGCTGGCCGGATCAAGGCCGCGGCGGAGTAGGGAGCGGCGTCCGGAGCAGGAGGGCGGGACCGCGGGGTCCCGCGGCAGCAGCACGGCCGGCCGGCCGGGCCAGCCAAACGAGGAACCGGGGGTCGTAACCCCTGACCGGCCGAAGGAGCATCCCCCCACATGGGGGCCGCAGTTTGACAAACAGGGGGCATCGCCCCCCCCCCCCCTTCCGCTTGGCCGTTACGGCCGAGCCGCCTGGCCACGCTGGCCAGGGCGAGCGCGCCAGGCCGGGCCGCGCCCAGGCCGGGCCGGTCTGTTCCCCATTGGGCCGGACCCGGACCCGGGTCGGGTCGACCCGGTTCGGGCCGACCCAAGGGGTATCGGGCCGGGTCGGACTAGGCTCGAACCACTATTTCCGGACCTCTTTCGGTCTTTTTCCCATAACATGGGCTGCGGACCACCAATCGATGCACCCTCAGCTGCGATGCGATCCTTGGATCGAGACGGTCGTTTTGGTATATTACACTTAAGGTTTCAGAGAACTTTGGGTTCGACCAGGTTGGTTCATACACGAAACCAACCGGGCCCTTGGAGCGGAAACACTTATAACTTGAGCTCTGGACGTCTGATTGACGTGTCGTCGACTTGATGGTTTTCCTCTTAGTGAGACGGACCTTTTGGATTACTCCTCTCAAGGTTTGGATGCATTTGGAGTATGGTCGGGTTGGTTTTGACTTAAAAACCAACCTGGCCCCTATGACGAAAAAGCCAATAACTCTCAGACCGGGCGTCCGATTGACGCGCCGTTTGTCACGTTGAGTTCCTGTTGACGATACAGAACTTTGGGATACATCAACTCCGGACTTTGTGTCAGTTGATGTATCATCCCATCAGCTCGTGGAGAAGACCCTCCCAAAACGAGCTTGCTGTGTGCGGGAACCCTAGAGCTCGATGTGACTACGACGATGATGAAGACTGTATGGGAATCCTCTGTGGGTTCGACAGTGACGACTACAGCACTTAGAGATCCTCTGTGGGTTAGTGCCTACCGATCCTGTGTGGATCAGATCCTGTGTGGGTCAGCGCTCAGCAGTCCTGTGTGGGCCAGCGCATACCAATCCTTTGTGGGTCAGATCCTGTGTGGGTCATTGCGGGGGTTAGTACATATCGATCCTTTGTGGGTCTGACGGCTTAGATTAATCAGTGGCTACATCTGATCATCTCTATCGTCCTATGAAGAAAAATATACCTGTGTGATTTGAGTCTTAACTTTCAATAATTATCTTCGATATGGTTGACTTGCTATCCTATGTGGATTGTGTTGTGATATCCTGTGTGGACGTGATCGATCTTGGGATCGGATGCTGGAGCCAAACTGGAATTGTTGACTTAGGTATATGTATGGGCATATACCTAAGTAGTGTTGGTTGTTACTTCGTGATTGTATCTTCCTTTTTTGGATCATCCTTTGTGGATTCTGGGAGACCTATGGGGGTCTCAGGGTCCCTATTAAGTAGCTTATACTCACCCCTGCACGGGCTATGATCGCACTACGTTGTGTTGGATACAGACGACAGACAGTGCTAATCGTGGTGGTGGCTTATGGATAAAGTCGGTACCTGGAGGTGGACCACTGGGCGGGATGTACACGGAGCAGTCGGATGGACCCGTGGAGCTGAGGAGGCTATCTGTACCCACCCTTCAGGTGGGACTTCCTGCGGACGGCACGACATTGCGTCTTTACTTTTTTGTTGCTGTACTTTCTTTCCAGTTGTACTTTACTTTCAGTTTGGGTTTGTATTCTGGCCCATTTACTTTCCGCACTTACTTTTGTACCTACTTTTACTTAGTATTTACTTCTTCTTGCGTACTCTGTGGTTCTTGTCTACTTTACAAAAGCAATGTCTTCCCCTTTTCAGGATTTATGCCTTGGTGCTAGTCGCCACCCCCTGGCCTATAGGAGGCGGGCTTGGGGTTAGTCATGGCACGAGCCCCGAGGACGGGTCATGACAAATTGGTATCAAAGGAGTTCGGTTCTACCGCAGAGCTCAAGACTCTGATCTTTTTCTATGTGAAGCAATAGTGTTAAGGGTATTGAGTGTGGTGATCAGTCCAGGGAATCCAGTGTTGGTGCAGCGGCCGACGTATCTGTACACCAGGACCCTAACTTCTGATTTCCAACTCAATGCACGAAAACATTGATTGCATGTGTGTTTCAAGTTTTCTTTGTGATTACTTTGTGTCAGCTCACCAGGTATATTGTTCTTACCATGGCTCTTCTATATCTTTTCAGGATGGCCCCACGACGGCAGCCAGCTAGGGTTCCGAGTTTTTTACGTGACAACAGCCCACCGAGTGACGAGGCCTCGGTATAGGGCCCTATTACTGCGGAGGCACCGGCGGTACCACTACCCGTCGAGCCACCGATGCTACCAGCTCCAGCCGCTGAGAGTGCACGTCGCCTTGGTGCACTACACGAGTTTCAGCATCAGAGACCGCCCAGGTTCCGCAGGAAGATGGACCCTCAGGCAGCCGGGGATTGGCTGGAGGCAGTTGTATGAGTTTTCTGATTGGTAGGGACACCAACAGACCTCATGGTGATCCTTGCAGTGAGTCTCCTACACGCGGCATCAGGAAGATGGTGGAGCTTGATGCTCCAGGTGCACGACAAGGCATCTCTCCTCTAGATAGACTTTTAGAACCTCTTCCACTTAGAGTTCATCCCATCCACCCTCTGTGTGGTGCGCATCTAGGAGCTACTACAGCTGCGGCATGGCAGCTTGTCGGTCGCCCAGTACTTGGCGAGATTTACTGATCTCTCACGCTATTCGACGGACATGTTACGGGACCCATTCTTCCGGGCCCGGACCTTTGAGCAGGGATTGAGGCATGAGATCAGGGCATTGCTGATCTCCCTCAGCATTCCAACATAGGCAGGGGTACTGAAGCGAGACCTTATCATCAAGAGATTTCTTACTGAGCCTACATCAGCAGCGCGACCTGCCGCAGGGCGGCACGTAGCAGATTCTTCTGCTGCTGGAAGTCGACGGATGACACATGGGTCCAGGAGGACCAGACCCTCAGGCGGAAGACCTCAGGACACTGACTCAGAGGTGCGGGGAACACAGCGCAGAGCCAGTCTTTCGAGAGGCAGACAGTGCTACGCATGCGGCGGGCAGGGCCACATGGCTCGTGACTGCCCGACCTGGTGTGCGGAGGAACAACAGACGGTTGAGGAACTACCCAGGCAGACGCACAGGGTCGACCATGGCGGTCCGCAGGGAGCAGGAGGACGAGGCAGAGGAGCTGGTCGAGCAGTAGGTGGTGGGAGATGCTTTGAAGCTCTACCACCACCACCACCAGGAGGTCCACCCCGACCACATGGAGCTGGCGGGTAGAGACAGGCACAACTTCAGGAAGCGGAGGCCTACGACCATGGTGTGCCTGAGATGATTCGAGGTTCTATCTATGTCTATTCCATCCTTGCTGCAGTTCTTATAGACACAGGAGTGAGTCATTCTTTCATTGTCGCAGCACTTGTTCGGAGCTCGGATATTCCGACGGAGCCGTTGTCTCGATCCTTACGGCTAGAGACTCCTACGAGAGTAGACTCGACGATTACGCACTGGTGCCGGTAGTGTGAGCTAACTCTTGGATGCGAGAGCTTCGGTTGGGATCTTCTTGTAGCGGCATCGAGGCCTTACGACGTCATCTTGGGCATGGATTGATTATCTATAGTCTAGGCTCAGATCGATTGTATTAGGCGCAAGGTGCGATGTGTTTGCACCGACGGGAGCAGGTTCACCTTCACCGGTGAGAAGGGAACCTTTGCAGCGTAGGATGGACTCACGCAGAGGAGAGGACATCCCATCACTCATCAGTTGGCTAGCCTCATCCTAAGAGCAGTTGACGTGCGGAGTCCGAGCTTACCTAAAGTGGTGGATCAGTATGCAGACATTTTTCCCGACGACGTTCCAGGACTACCTCCTCGCAGAGAGGTAGAATTTTATAATGACCTATACCCTGGGAAAGCCCCGATATCCACCCCAACATATCGGATGGATCATGCCGAGCTTCGAGAGCTACGGGTACAGCTGGAGGACTTGCATGGCAAGGGATTCATCCAAACCAGTCTTTCACCCTGGGCTTCCCCGATATTGTTCACCAAGAAGGAGGACGGGAGCTTGCGAATGTGTGTTGACTATCGTCGCCTGAACCAGGTGACCGTGAGGAACAAGTGTCCACTACCAAGGATTTAATACCTCTTAGATTATCTCAAGGGAGTACGGTGGTTCTAGAAGATATACCTCAGGTCAGGCTATCATCCGCTCAGAGTTCGGGACGAGGACGTGCAGAAGACGGCCTTCAGATGTCGGTATGGCCACTATGAGTTCTTGGTTATTCCATTCGGCGTAAACAATGCTCTAGCAGTGTTCATGGGCCTCATGAATAGGATCTTTCAGCCACACCTCGATCGATTTGTCGTGGTATTCATTGACGACATTTTGATATACTCGACCACTGAGGAGGAACACGCCTACCACTTTTGGGTTGTACTAGACACACTCCGAGAGCACTAGATTTATGGAAAGATCTTTAAGTGTCAGTTCTGTATATGTGAGGTCCACTTCTTGGGACACGTCATCTCTGAGGCAGGATTTGCGGTGGATCCTGCGAAGATCGAGGCAGTGCTAGCTTGGGAGCTACCCAGGAGCGTGACAGAGGTGCGGAGTTTCTTGGGGCTAGCTGGGTACTATCGGATATTTGTGCCATAATTTTCCAGAGTTGCGTCACCACTCTCATATTTGACAAAGAAGGGAAAACCCTTTGTGTGGTCAGACAGATGTCAGCAGAGTTTCCAGGAGCTGAGACAGAGATTGACCAACGCGCCTATCTTGAGGCTACCGGAGGAAGGAGTAGGGTACGTAGTCTACTGCGATGCATCCGGGACCAAACTCGGATGTGTCCTGATGAAGGAACGGGACGCGATCATCTATGGATCATGTCAGTTGGGGCAGCATGAGCAGAACTACGCTACCCATGACCTGGAGTTAACAGTAGTGGTCTTCGCTCTGAAGATGTGGCAACACTATCTGATGGGAGAGCGCTTTACAGTCTACTCTGACCACCAGAGTCTCAGGTACATCTTCTTGTAGAAGGACCTGAACCCGAGATAGTGGAGATGGCTCTAGTTCCTCCAAGACTATGACTTTAAGATAGTCTATACTCCTGGAAAGGGGAATGTAGTAGCCAATGCTCTTAGTAGGAGGACGAGCATTCAGCTACTTGGGGAGGTGACAGAGCAGCTAGCCGCTTTGCAGATATCCTTCATGGATAGTGATGGGGCAGCCTTTATACAGTCACTCACAGTCACACCTTCGCTTCTACAGTGGGTCAGAGAGGCACAGCATGGGGACGATGACTTTGTGACGTGGCGTGCACATATATCCTCAGGACAGGCACCTGATGGATTCTCTATGGGAGGAGATCACATCATCCTTTTCAGAGGACGTACCATGGTACCGGATACTTTACAGGACGAGGTGATGAGGGAGTTTCACACTACCCCTTTAGAAGTACATCCAGGAGTGGCGAAGATGTACCAGGACCTCAGACGACAGCACTGGTGGCCGGGTATGAAGAAGGTTGTGGCAGAGTTCGTTTCTCGATGCCTCACCTGTCAGCAGGTGAATGCAGAGCACCAGGTACCAGAAGGCTTGGTACAGCCCTTGGAGGTCCCAGAGTGGAAGTGGGAGGACATATCTATTGACTTCGTGACTGGACTTCCACGCACTTCCAGAGGTCACGACTCCATTTGGGTGATAGTCGACCGACTCAGCAAGTCGGCCCACTTCTTACCCATCTGGGAGCAGGGCTCAGTAGAGATCTTGACACGTCTCTACGTTCAGAAGATTGTGCAGCTTCATGGTGTGCCATCATCTATCATCTCTGATCGAGATGCTCACTTTACTTCTTGGCTTTGGAAGGGGTTGTAGGAGGCATTCGGGACGCAGCTACATCTGAGCACCGTCTTTCACCCTCAGACGGATGGTCAGACGGAGAGAACCATTCAGACCCTCAAGGAAAACCTCCGTGCGTGTGTCCTCAACTTTGGTCATAGCTGTGAGGATCACCTACCCTTGGTGGAGTTCATGTACAACAATAGCTACCACTCCACCATCGGGATGGCACTATATGAGGCATTGTACGGCTGACCTTGCAGATCACCGCTGTGCTGGACAGACCCTGGGGAGTCAGCACTTGTGGGACCAGAGATGGTCTTGGCCATGAAAGATAAGGTCCAGGTCACCCAGGAGTGGATGAGGACAGCTCAGTGCCGACATAATTCTTTTGCTGACAGGAGGCGGAGGCCACTAGAGTTTGAGGATGGAGACCACATCATCTTGCGGGTCTCAGCTCGACGTGGATTAAAGAGATTTGGCCGAGGCAGCAAGTTGTCTCCACGCTTCATCAGACCATTCTAGGTCCTCAAAAGGATTGGCGAGGTGGCTTATCTCCCGGATCTACCACCTCAGTTGCACCGGGTTCACGACATCTTCCACGTATCTCAGCTGAGGAGATATGTGCATGAACTGACGCACATCATCGACCTTGGGGAGAAAGACCTTTACGATGGGGCGACCCTTGCAGAGGTCCCGGTGGAGATCGAGGATCGACATGAGCGTGTCCTACGTGGACAGTCGATACCTCTAGTGCGCATTAGATGGCAGCATGGGAACCTCCAGTAGAGCACTTGGGAGCGGGAGGCTCAGATGCGTTCTCAGTACCCACATTTGTTCCCCTAGTTTATGATGTATCTTTATGGGGACGTAAAGCCCTGATGTGGGAGTAATGTAAAGACCCGTAAATTTCAAGGGAATTTTTTTTTCTTAATTTTATTTGGGATTTTGCACGAACGCAGTTTCTGACGGCACCTGATTCTGAGGCCCGATGTGCCCAGAATCAATTTCCGAAGATTGGCTCGGGTACGTTCAGTGAACAAATGAGCGGGTTTTCCAAACTTTTGAACTGGTGCTCAGAATCGAATTTCGAGGGAACCGATGGAATCGCAGCGCCAATATTTTCTTAGGAACACAGTTTTTGGAGTTGCGTTTTCTCGGGTGTGGTAATTAAAATTTTTTGGGTTAAGTAAAAGAATAAAATAAAATGGTGCAACTAATTTTATTTTTATTTAAAGTAGTTTAACCTAAGATAACTGGTTGGAGTGGGACCCAAAATATCCTACTTCCCTAGGTAGGATATTTTTGGGGTGGGGCCCACATAAGCCCCACCTATTAAACTTCCTCAAACCCCCTCTTTTAATTAGGTAACGCACCCGCACCCCCATTCAATGAAAGTCAACTCTTGCGTTTATCTAAATATTAAATGCCTCTTTAATTGGCTGGTTTAAACTTTTCAATTAATTCAATTAATTGAATGATTCAGTTTTTAATTTCAAAACGTTGGCGTGAGTAATAAAATAAGGCAACGCTTATTTTATTGGGATGTTTTGGTTGTGCGAGAGGATTTTGGAGAGGATTTTCTCTAAGTCTTGAAGTTCTTCTTCCACGAAGAAGAATGCGAAGAACGACGAGCCTTCGACGGAGAACTCTGTCACCGCAAAGGGGAATTCATCGTACAGTCTTCTTCCCTCTCTGTAGCCAGTGAGAGACGCCATCCTCAGAGATCGACGACGTGACACCGACGAATCTTTTCTCCGTGACGCCGACGATCCTCCTTCCGCGACGCCTTCTTCTGCGACGTTCAATTCCGCGACGAACCTTCTTTCAACCTTTTCTTCGAGGTAGGGGTTTGGTTTTACGTTGTGAATAATTTTGGGCGTTCATCGATTAACTTTTAGCCACATGCTATCGAATAACGAGAGGGGGTCAGACCGCACAAACACGGCTGAACCCCCCCCCCCCCCTTCCTTATTATTGATGTACTTTGATGTGGATTGGAACGGAGATGGCGCGGTGCCGTCGCACCGCGCGGAAACAAGGGAACCACAGAAAAGGAGCGCAGCACCGTCGCACCGCGCCGGGGAACCATGAAGACACTGCGGTCGGAGCGGGGTCGTGGCAGAGGGGCACGGTGTCGTCGCGCTGCGCCGGTCGGACCAAAGCCGTGACCTTAAGCCGTGGCGGAGCAGGGAGCGGTGGCCGGCTACCGGCCGCCGGCACCGGAGCAGGAGGGCGGGACTGAGGAGTCCCGTGGCAGCAGCACGACCAGCCAACTGAGCCGGCCGAACGAGGAACCGGTGGTCGTAACCCCCGGTCGGCCGAAGGAGTGGCCCCCCACATGGGGGTCGCGGTTTGACAAACAGGGGGGCCGCGCCCCCCCTTCCACTCGGCCGTTACGGCTGAGTGCACCAGGCTGGGTCGTGCTGCGCCCAGGCCGGGCCGGGCTGACCTAGGGGGTATCGGGTCGGGTCGGACCGGGCCCGAACCCCCTATTTCCAGACCTCTTTCGGTCTTTTTCCCATAACATGGGCTGCGGAACTCCGATCGATGCACCGTTAGATGCGATGCAATCCTTGGATCGAGACGGTCATTTCGGTATATTACACTCAAGGTTTTGGAGAACTTTGGGTTCAGCCAGGGTGGTTCGTACACGAAACCAACCGGTCCCTCGGAGTGGAAACGCTTATAACTTGGGCTTCGGACGTCCGATTCACGTGCCGTCGACTTGATGGTTTTTCTCTTAGTGAGACAGAACTTTTTTCTTACTCCGCTCGAGGTTTAGACGCATTTGGAGTATGGTCAGGTTGGTTTTGACTTAAAAACCGACCGGGCCCCTAGGACAAAAAAGCCAATAACTCTCAGACCGGGCGTCTGATTGACGCGCTGTTTTTCACGTTGAGTTCCTGTTGACGATACGGAACTTTGGGATACATCAACTCAGGACTTTGTGTCAGTTGATGTATCAGCCCCTCGGATCGTGGAGCGGACCCTCCCGAAACGAGCTTGCTGTGTGCGGGAACCCTAGAGCTGGCTGTGACTACGACGATGATGAAGACTGTACGGGAATCCTCCGTGGGTTCGACAGCGACGACTGCAGCACTCAGCGATCCTATGTGGGTCAGTGCCTACCGATCCTGTGTGGATCAGATCCTGTGTGGGTCAGCGCTCAGCGGTCCTATGTGGGCCAGCACATACCGATCCTGTGTGGGTCAGATCCTGTGTGGGTCATTGCGGGGGTTAGTACCTATCGATCCTTTGTGGGTCATTGCGGGGGTTAGTACCTATCGATCCTTTATAGGTCGGACGGCTTAGATGAATCAGTGGAAACATCTGATCATCTCTATTGTCCTATAAAGAAATATACATGTGTGAGCTGAGTCTTAACTTTCAATCATTATCTTCGATATGGTTGACTTTCTATCCTATGTGGATTGTGTTGTGATATCCTGTGTGGACGTGATCGAACTTGGGCTCGGATGCTGGAGCTGAACTGGAATTGTTGACTTAGGTATATGTATGGTCATATACCTAAGTAGTGTTGGTTGTTACTTCACAATTGTATCTTTCTTATGTGGATCATCCTTTGTGGATTCTGGGAGACCTACGGGGGTCTCAGAGTCCCAACTAAGTAGCTTATACTCACCCCTACACGGGCTATGCCGGCACTACGTTGTGTTGGATGCAGACGACGGACAACGCTTATCGTGGTGGAGTCTTGTGGAGCAAGTCGGTACCTGGAGGTGGACCCCTGGGCGGGACGTACACGGAGCAGACGGCTGGACCCGTAGAGCTGAGGAGGCTATCTGTACCCACCCTTCAAGTGGGACTTCCTGTGGACGACACGACGTTGCGGCTTTACTTTTCAGTTGCTGTACTTTCTTTCCAGTTGTACTTTACTTTCAGTTTGGGTTTGTATTCTGCCCAATTTACTTTCTGCACTTACTTTTTTACCCAGTTTTACATAGTGTTTACTTCTTCTTTCTTACTCTATTGTGTTTATTTACTTTACAAAGGCAATGCCTTCCCCTTTGTCGGGATTTATGCCTTGGTGCTAGTCGCTAGACCCTGGCCTATGGGACGCGAGCTTGGGGTTAGTCACGGCACGAGCCCCGAGGACGGGTCGTGACAACATGTGTTTTTTTCATTATTTTAGAGGAGAAAATGAAGGAAATCGGTTAAGGGAAAGAGAGAACAAATGTTCATTGATTGGATAATAAGAAAAATGATAAAATTTACTCTTGATATTTAACAAACACAATTGAAACAATAAGTTTTCCATCCTACCACTTCCTCTATAGCACAACCAACTTCACTGGAAGCTCAGTCCTCAGAAATCAAATCCTTCAAAAAGAGACATGGTGAGAAGGGTAAGTATAATACATTTTAATATGAGCTTCTATCAAGTCCAAAGTTCTCCCTAACAATATTTCACTTCATGCCAACAATCCCAAAATCATAGGTTCTACCCTGCTAAATAGAACAACAAGAGTTGACCCATCTGATGAAATCATTATCAGATGAGGAGATGGTTTTCTATTCCATTAATGTAATTTAATTAGGGGATCTATTCTCAATAGTTTAAAATGATTATGATCTTTAATTACACTAACATGATTAGGTAACTGAGGAAAAAATCCATCTAAACTGATGGTATATAGGAAGATGTGGTAATGCTTGAATTCACTACTTCAACCACACCCTTACATGATCCATCTATGCTGCAAAAACTCATGGATGAGCTCTCCATCTTGCTCAGCTGGAACAAGGGAATTCCTCCGTACATGAAATAATCCATCCCGACACAATCATCCTAGAAGTTTTATTAAAGGATGTGTCATCACTTAATCAACCTCGGCATGAATTCAAGCCTAAACAATTGAATCCATTAAGAACTGAAGAAATTTTGACTCATAATCAATGGGATGGTCTATCTACATTAGTAACATCATCTCCCAAAGCACATTTGAAATAAAATCCCTATGTGGGAAAATGTGGACCTTTGTACTTGAAGTATGATGTTTTGAAGAAACTGGCCCATGTACCGACAAAGTTATAAATCATGAATGACCAGATTCTATAAATAAAATCTCTAGGAAGCAGTCATTGAGGTCTTGTCAAGCCCTTAGAAGTTTGAATTCTAGGTTTCTTCTACTGATTTAAATTGAAAAGAACATGAGCCTCCACCCAGTTGGCGAGGACTCGGTATGTGCATCCAAGAGACCCGAGATCAAATCCGGGTGGAGGAATATTTCTAGGGAACTATAATAGGCACTATAGAAGGCACTATAGTGGGCACTGTAGCAGGTACTATAGTAGGCACTATTCGGTACAGTAGCAGCCGGAACTATTCATCCATATGGGCCTTTGGGCCACCGGTTTGGTCCTTGGGTCCGATAAGGCTTTCGGGCCACCCAAGGGCTTCGAGCCAGTTGAATATCAAGGCCTTCGGGCCACATGAATGCAGATTTACTAGTCATACTATAAGGTACAAGGCTTCATATTAGGATTCTGGGATGTCACATTCAGTAGAGTAGAGCTATCCATAATTAGAAGAATGATAGGGTATGGATTTGCTATAGGTACCAGGCATGTGCAGATTTGCATAGGATGGCTAGCTGACCAGCCCTGTGAAGGTGGAGTTCTGATATCATGACATATACTGGGGAGGAGAAGTTCCAAGTTGTCTTGTCTGGGTGTTTCCCTCTAAGACCTATGGGTCATGTAATTTTCTCTGAGACATTGGGCCTTGTAAGGGTTCTACCCCACCCCTTGAAAGTTGGATTATCAAAATAAAAAAAATGAAGGCCTTCGGTCCATTATAACTAAGTAAATTGAAAAGAGAATGATCTTGTATAATTTGATATGATCATCTCTTTCAAAAACCATGATAATGATGAAATTTTATAAGGACATGTTAATCCCTTGTACTTTTCGGGAATGATAAATGACATTGATATCTAATGGGTCTTTGTTTAAAATGGCTCAGGATTCTACCTCATTCCAGTCCAGATACTTCACCAATTGGGTCTCAACAAATATCACATGTATCTTTCTCCACTAATGTTATATGGTTAGGACAATAATGAGAAAGAGAATCTTGGAGATATCACACTCAGAAATCGGTTTAGGGATCTGGTGTCTGACTCAGAGGTCATTTTTGTTTAGTAGGATTCAACATTCAATTCCCAACAGGGAATACCTTTGCAACATCATCGTGCATATATTCCTTCACCATGCCACTAATGCCTCAAATACTGTGTATATTGTCAGATTAAGACATTATATGGTGAAAATTACCCATTCAAATCATGTGAGACATAGTGCATCGATGATGGATTCTACTAAAGGTGAGTCAAATAATCCATGAATGATAATGTTTCCCATATTGATTCCACAAATGGTCTAGACATGATCCCATATAACCCTTTCATAAATATTAGTGAATAATAAATGATTACCATTAACCATATCAAAGGTGAAGATATGAATTCGAGCACTCATTCGACAACTTATGTGATATAAATTAAGAAAGATAAGCCTGATGGCACTGAAGAAGTTTTAAACTCTCCAAGTGATAATGGAAGCTTCAATGAAAATATATTCATTATATCACATGACCTCCAAGAAATATTAGTTCCATCAGATGGTCTATAAGATGTTTTCATGGAAATAAGAGAATGTGAAGAGGCTCACTCTTAGTCCCTCTTTTCCCCTTTAGAGCTCCAAAAAGGCTTTTCACTCTTGATTGAGCTAGAAATTATTGCTTCATATATTGGATACCCAAATAGAGAATCCACTCTTTCCATTGAGGAAAGTTATTCATAAAACAATCATAAGTATAGGTGAAATAAGTAACTAATTATGAAGAAGAAGAAGAGTAAGATCTCATGAATGCCCCTCTAACATTTGAGGAAGGTGTCTCCACCAGTGTGGATGAACTCAAGGGGTTAAATCTGGCCATAAAATAAGATCCATGTCCCACTTTTATTAGTGAGGGAATGAATTTAAATGAACAATAGGTATATACCACCTTATTAATGAAACACCAAGAAGTATTCTCCTTGAATTACACATATATGACATGCCTTAACCCTAATGGGGCCTCCCATCACTGGGTTTTTATGGAAGATCACCGGGGATACAAGCAGGTGGTAAAAAGCACAAAACTAACTCATGCCTCCAAAATTGAGGTTGAAGTGGAAAATATCATCAGGGATGAATTTATCTAAGAGTCACAATATCTAAAATTTCTATCCAACATTGACCTAGTAAAGAATAAGAATGGTAAAATTATATATTCCATCATTTTTCAAGATCTCAACCATCATTGTAAAAAAGATGACTTCCCAGTTCAAAGCATAGAACTTCTAATTGATGCAATGGTTGGTTACCAAGACATCTATTTCAGGGAAGGATACCTAGGGTATAACCAAATTTGGACGGCCCTAGAAGATGAATAATCTATAGCTTTTAGAGCCCCCCGTATAGTATTTTTCTATCTGGTAATTCCCTTTATCTTAAAGAATTTTGGTGCCACATATTGATGTTTCATGCATCACATCATCAAAAAAATCTTGGAGAAGTTTCTTGAATTCTACGTTATTGATCAAGTGGTCCAAAACTAGTAAATTTCTGACCATTTGGAAAATCTGGAAACCATATTCAATAAGATTCAGCAAAATATCTTAATGATGAACTCCTTGAAGTGTTGTTTTGGTTTAACCTCGTGGAAATTTCTCAAATTTTTTGTATACCATGGTGGCATCGAATTTGATATGGAGAAAACTAAATCCATCATTGTCATGTTTCTTCCTTAAAACTTGAAATAGTTTTGAGGACAACATGAACACTTGGCCTACATCTGGTGCTTCATAACTAACCTCGCAATAAAATGTTTGACCTTCACCAAACTAATGAAGAAGGGGGTTATATATCTATGGACCAATTACTTTAATGAAGCATTTTAAATCCTCAAGATGTACATATTGTGGTCTCTAGTATTGATTCCACCCATTGAGGAAAATAAACTCATCCATTATCTGATTTCCTTATAATGATCACTGAGTTCCTTCCATGTGAAAATGAACAATGTTGGGAATGAAAATAGCAATTATTATCTCATTTTAACTAGGCTTGACCCTAATAATTGTTATTAAAATATTGAGAATATATTCCTGAAATAAATCTTTGTAGGTCATAAATTGATGTACTAGCTACAAAACCATGAGATCCACTTGGTTTTTCATAATACCCTGCTCTAATTTATCCTCAATTTTATTCTACTGATAGGACTTAGGGAATGGATGGTAGTTATTTTGGATTAGTTTGACATGAATTTCATGCCTTAGAAATAAGTGAATGGTCTGGCCTTGGTGGAATTATTTTCCAAACAACCATTTAAAAAATAGATTCTATTTAATAC
The DNA here is from genome assembly GCA_963277665.1 of Viscum album. Taxonomy (NCBI): domain Eukaryota; kingdom Viridiplantae; phylum Streptophyta; class Magnoliopsida; order Santalales; family Viscaceae; genus Viscum; species Viscum album. The sequence goes on from OY728130.1 coordinate 414,953,900, forward strand.
TGAATTTCTAGATTAGAATATATTCCATATTTAAGATGATACCCAAAAGTGGGAAATGTATTTTGATGGATCATCCAAGATCCCAATGGGGAAGAGAATGAAAGACCCTAATATCAATAATTTTGGGTTAGGGATTGTTCTTATCTCCCTGGATAAGGCTGTATTATCGCACTCCTTCCTGTTATCATAAGTTTGTACCAATAATGAGGTAGAATATCAAGATCTCATTGTAATCATAGAATTGGAACTTCAAATACATGTGAACTATCAGAATATAAATGCTGACTTGGAGTTGGTAATTAAACAAATCAATGGGGAGTACTCCATAAGGATAGAAGAGCTAATTCCTATTTTGATAGTTCCTAAGGGTTTATGGTAGAATTCCCCTCAAATCCAACATTGACTAAAATCCCACAATCCCAGAACCCCCAGGCCGATGCATTGGAAAATTCAATCATAGCCCTAGAAGATCCAAACCAGGATGAAACATTCATCATTATTTCATATCACCGCATGGTATCACCTTTTTTTCATTTCATAATAGAGGATTTTAAAAAATATATACCCATACAAAACCCATATGTAGCTACTAGGGGATTCATGAATCCAATCATGGAATACCTCTGAGACAGAGTACTTCCACCATATATAACTGCAAAAGAGAAAATATGTCAACGAGTGGTCAAATTCACAATTTATGATGGACCAAATCACCAAAAGATCCACTAAAATAAAGGAGATGATGGAGTACTTTTCAGATGTATCAATGGAGAAGAGATCATGTCTATCATGGAAGAAGTACACATGGGATCCTGTGATGTAATCTAAATAGGGTATAGTCTTTCTTATCAAATAAAATGGCTTGGATACTTCTAGCATTCACTAAACTAGGATTACAAAGAATTTACTAAGAAGAATAATTCATTCCATGTACATGCATAATTTATCCATCATCCCCTAGAGATGCGACATATATCTAAATAATCATAGAAATTTTTCACATAGAGAATGAATGTAGTGTGGTCGTATCGTCCAACTACGACTGTTCAGTTTAAATACATCCTTACTACTACTGATTTCTTCTTAAAATTGGTTGTGGTAATACCTCTCATATAATTAGGGGCCAAAATCATTGTTTTTATTAATAAAATCCAACTTTATTACCATATTTGATGTCCCTCATATAGTACAGATGGAAAATAGACCAATTTTTTTTGATGATGTAGAGAACCTATATTAGGATTACAATATCAAATCCAACCATTAATCCCTCTAAGGCCTACGGGACATGTAATACTTAAGCCTACGGGCCTTGTAAGGGTTCCACCTCACCCCTTGAAAGGTGGATTATCAAAAATCAAAAAAAATGAAGGCCTTCGGGCCATTGGAGTGGACCATTAATCCTGCTATCATGTAGTGGATAATTGAATGATAGAGGATTTCAAGATGACACTATAAAAAATAATCTAAAAGTTGGTGAAAATGATAAAAAATACACTCTTGACAATCACTTTCATTTTGTATGAGATTACTAGACTATGAATTATACTTATACACAAGAAACCCCATACTCATTGGTCTACATAACAGAAGCAGTTGTACCCATTGAGTTTCAATTTTCATCGCTTCGTGTTTCTATCTATGATCATCGATCCATATATGAAAAAAACTAGAAATTACTAGATTAATTGGAGTGGATTTCTAAAAAAAATAGCATAACTTACGTCACTTGTAGGTCTATCGAAATAAAATAGTGTGAGCCTTCAATAAGAACGTCCTCCTACTCGCATTCCCCCATGAAGAATTGGTATTGTTACTTTGGAATCCAGTTATATTAGGAAAGAAGCCTCCAAATCCTTAGCTGAAGATGGAGGTACCTTACTCCAGACAAAAATCCCACTCTAATAGAGATTATTCCTTGATCTGAATGGATAGAGAAGTCATCACAGCTCCAACCAATGAAAGGTCCCTGAAGAAATATTTCATGTAATCAAATGATTTCCATCCTAGCTGTAGGAAATTAATCTTCATATAACCAAATACATCCATGCTTCACGATATTAAACAACATAGTTAGTCCTAGTTGTATACCCCAAAACTGTGATATCATTCATCCTCACTATAACACCCGAGACTTTTATGTTATATAAATCATCAAAGGAATCTTTTTCTACACAAAACACCTTTTTGGCTTGCTTTACACGAAATCGCGACCTTCCTCGATAGCTTGCGTCATATGCAATCCTGAGTTTCACTAAACAATGATATGCTATTAAAATATTATTAAAACTAGCCGTTATGAATAGTAATAACCACTTTTTTAAATTTTATAAATTTTATTTTTAAAAATGGACTTCATTTTTGGATTTGTAATATCGAAATTAGCGTAGGGTGAAATTTTGGTATTTTTCTGAAAACTTTCAATTTTTGATGAATAGTGAAACCACTAAGTGGTAGTTAAAAAACTGAATTTTTCATAAGACTTAATTTTACCGCTTATTTGAGTGGAATTTCAAAAATCTGAGAGACACGGTTGATGTTAGTAAGTAAAATGTGGTTCAATGAGATGAAAATAATTTTGGGTGAATAGTAACTTTTTACTTTTATTTACCACGGTTAAAAGTAAATAGGGTAATTAAGGGTAAAAATGATATTATTATTACCCTAAAACATGTCCTAATTCTATTGGATAAGTGTAATTAGACCAAAAACAAACTTAGGAATAACATATGACCATTTAGGCCCACTTGGATTAGATTAGGATATTTATTATTAATTTATTTAAAGAAGGGTTAAAATAGTTTAAATCAAAGTTTAATAAGTAAATAATTTTTAATATAAGGTTATACATAAGATAAATTCGACTATAGATATTCATTAGAAAGATAAAAATATTCCTACATAATGATATTTTATTTGTAATTTTTAGACATTAAATAATTTAATTTATTTATGACACAAAGATGATGCAGCAATTATCTTATTAATGAAATATTGACATAATTGATGTTATAAACACCGAAATAAATGTAATTTGAGACTTTTTATGAATTACACTAATTTTCTAGGTTAATATGACATGTTAGTATTTATTTAACTAACTGTTTTAGAACTAATCATTCTGTTATGAGTTTCACAAAAATCAATTACTAAATAGTGTCAAAATTGACATAAAATAGTTTTTAAAACAAATATTATATTAGTAATTGTTATTTTGTTCCTAAAAATCTAAGGTTCGGCCAAATGACTTAGATAAGGTTATATATATTAATAATAAACAACTTTGGGTTCGTTTGGCTGCTTATAGTAAGTTTATTAACCTTATAGTATAAGAACACAAGAAGACATGGTAAAAGTAAAATTATTTAACTTAATGTTAAATCTAATTGAGAATGTTAAAATAGGAACCTAAACTTGTCTAAATTCTATTGTATGAGAGGATTTAGACCCATACCCACATTAGCTTCGAAATGTATCAATTTTTAGCTATTTAAAACTGAACTTGACTTTATAATAAAATAATATTTTTAGTTTTCCCAAAGGAGCCCCTCTCCTCCCTTATAAAAGGGCACCTCCTCCCCCTCTTCTTCACGCCACTTTGAGCCTTCAAGCTCGGCCAAACCCTTCCAATTCCTCTTCTCCACTTCCCTAGAGACATCCTAGAGGTCCTGGTCTTCTTCAAAGACCAATTTTAGTGCCCTAAAAGAAGGTCTCAAAGAAGCACTTCAAAGAAGAGGTAATGTCCGTTACCGATTCTTTCATCTTTTTTTCTTCTTCCACTTATTATTCTTTAGTTGTTTCATTATGAAGTAATAACATAAGTATCAATAATATACTGATATGTTATTATAAGTATGAAACAACCCTATTTCACCATCTATCCATCCTACGGAAAAATAAATCACTGCGTGTGCGTACATACGGAATACCGTCTCCACGCCGTGGTGTAATCTATTTTCCACCACCACCTTACTTGGATTGGTATAATGGTGTAAATAATGACTATATATTACTATTATAAAGTGATACTGATTATGAAATAGTATACATACACTCCAATACAATTCCACGATCATAGGAACGATATCATCACTCGTGCGTACGTACGGAATACCGTCTCCACGATGTGATGCGACTCATTCTACATGATCTTCATTTCATAATGATTATATAAATGAATTGAATGAATGAATATGATATATATAACACTAATAAAATTCTGGAAATGAGGTATCTATAACCTAATGAGAAGAATAAGAATTTATTCGACAAAACATGCATAAGAACAAAAAGTTATAAACACCCGAATAACAAGTAGCAATGAAATATTACTACTAAGAAGCTAAGAATATGACCATATATGATATAATAAAAATAAGTATGATTCTGGAATAAGTCAATAACATTATTTAAATCATTATACAAGAGGTTCAGACACTTACGAAGCAAAACAGACCTAAGGTAAGGGAAATATCACAATCTCATTTTTATTCGAGATTGTTTATACTTTGGTATCTACTGGGGTGTATTTTATCATACACATCCATGTTTCCTCAATATGTAATATTATTTCCATCCACCTATAATTGTTTAAATCCAATTTTACCCTTCGGTAAGTTTTAGTAAAAGATATGAAAGGAATCTTTTGTCGTTTTTCATACGAGGTACTTTTTGACTTTTCCGACAAAAGTACGAAAAGAATGTTTTTTTTAACTTATACGACATGAATGGGTTTTTAAAACATTATTTCCAAGAATATTACTTTAAAAGTTTTCAAGTTTATTTTTAATGAACTTCTTTAGTTTAAAATTTTATGACATGTTAAAAAAGGAAAATGTTTTTTGAATTTGAAAGGATATTTTCCTCAAGAATGGAGTTCAAGTGTTTTATCAAAATTATTTTCCATATAAGATAATATAGGGTTATGTTTATATCCCTATTATTACATTGATTTGATTATGTTATGATGGAATTATTTTTATGAATTCCTTTATCTTATATGAATTGTTTGATGATGTCACGATGTTTAAGATTCCCATTTTTATTACATGGGTTATGCAATGATGTATTATTTATGATTTTGTGGCACACATAAGAATGGTATCATTATGAGATGGGTGGGACCTATATCTCCCTCCAATGCATTGGGTAAAGATTTTATATCTCATGAGATTGACATGGCTGGAACGGTAGGTTATACCGGTTCAGTGAAACAGGACTGAAAGAAGGAGTGAACTCGGTTCAGAAAGGGACTTTTTCCACTAAGATAGTCTTGGAAATGAGTCTTGACTAATAAGAAACGATTCTATATGATTACGTGTGTATGCCACAAAGTTTCATGTTTTAGGTTATGATTATTGGGATTACATTTCACTACTATGATTTATCCCATGTTATGAAATTATGATCTCTTTTTCAGGTTAAGATTTCCAAAAGATATGTTCTTATGAATATGATGCGATTGATATTTCTTTTGTTTACCCTTACTAAGAATTTGAGATCACCTTTTTGTATGTTTTATTTCCCCATGTCAGGAAGAAGGTTGTTAAGTAGAATATGCCAAAAAGGTACTCTAGATATGATGAAATAAATGGGAGGAAAAGTAGATGATTTATGAACCAGTTGTTTATGTTTCCCAGTTTCTAAAGACACTGTACCTATACGGTCCTTTCTTGGTTTTGTTATATGTTGTAATAAGTGTGTTTCAATTATGAAGTAATAACAATGTATGTAAAGTATGGGTTTTTATACTCACCATATGACATTGAACTACAGGATTAACTTTATTCTAAATTGAAATTAAGAAACCCCTAAAATAGAATAAGTTGAAAGTTCTTGTGGTGCCTTTAATTTGAGGAAGAATATATGGGATGTTCCCAAACATAAGACCCAATAACATTATAACCACTCCATAGTATATCTTGGGCCCTTTATAGATATAATCCACAATGTTATCTGGTCCATATTGCATAAAGTTAAACTACATGATTCTTTTAAGAACTATGTGTGGCTTGCTTATCATTCCAATGAGATGTGTAGTGATTCCCAGATATCCAATCTTAGGTCCATCCACAATCTTAAAAAAAAGAAAAAATCCCTCCAATCCATGTGTGTATGGATCAGAACTTCATTGGAAACATTTTCCATAATGAAGTGTGGCATGATTTTTGTGTTAAAGAGATAGGTAGTGATGCCTAGATCAATAATCGTACGTCCAACCAGAATTAAATAAAAGAAAACCCCCCTTCTTTTCATTGTGCGCGAATTAGATCTGTATAGGGAACCATTGTCGGACATGAGGCTGGATTCTCATTACAATGGGATGTGAAATGATTCCTAAATCTCATGTTTCAATCCCAACAACCATCCTAGAAAATTATAAAGTTCATTTCCGCACATCCAATCCTGGTTTACATGGTGAGACACCTATAAGAACTATACATGTCTGGATTCATTCCTTATAAATATATGTATCGATGCATGGGTCCTACACCTTTGTCCAACCACAACATTTATACCATTCCATGCCGGTTCATCTTCATCCTTACCACATGATGTTAAAATTAATGTGATTCCAAGAAATACATATGGATTGATTCACATCCCAATGAGATACAAGGCCATGCCTAAATCCCTTCTCTACAAAAATAAGGTGTATCAATTCCCATTAGAGGTATCTTGATCTGATCTTTAAAACCCTAAAAAGAACACCAGAGGTCCTTATCTCATGAAAATAAACTACATGTTCTATTTGAGAACTACATATGGCATGATTTGTTCCCTAGAAAGATACATTTTGATGCTTGGGTCCTACACCCTAGTCTAGACATGATATTCCTTTTCACATATGAATCACCCGCATCCTTGTTGCATGATGATAAACAGAATAGTTCTTAAAAAACTACATGTTTCATGATTCTCACCCCCATGAGATACATAGTGACTTCCATATATTCAATACTAGACCCAGGATTAATAAAACACAAGAAATTACTATACTCTTTCATGTATGAGTCAGGTCTACATGAGGATATAAAATTAGAAATACATTGGGATTGATTCTCATCCTGTTGAGGTATGTAGTGATTCCTAGGAATTAATCCTAGTCACAGCCATGTGCTAATGAAAAATGAACCTCCTCCCAAATACAAACAAATTTCCATGCTTGATCTTTTATTTTGGGCCCCCTCATTAGGGGTCAAACTAAGGAAACATAAATGTCCCCCCTTTCGTATGAGTCAGATCTATACAAGGGACATCTAACATTTGGCCAATATCATCCCAAAACCTTCCTTTTTTTACTTAAAAATATCCCTTCCATGTGTCATAATCCTAATATTGAACACTTTGAGATGTTCATAATCATTCCTCATCTTTTGGTAGTTGAATTTTTGATAACTAAGAACACTTTTTCCGGACTCTGTTATAAGACACCCCAATTAAATTAGCATTAAATATCCCAAAACATTTTTTGGTCAGCTAAAGGATGTAACTATTTTATTGCGTGGTATGCTCCCTAGTTTTCCTTGCATAAAACATCCTACAAAATGGGTTTTTCAAATAACAGTAATTTCACCCTTGGGAGAAGTCTATTCTTTCTATATAATATTTAAAGACAATATGTTAGAACAAGTGATTCAAAGTCAGGGGTCATGCTATGAATATTTGTCCCATGTTCCCTCTCTCAATATGAAAATCTATAAGGTTGTGTTATACAATTTACTACCTCGTGTCTAAAGTATATAGGAGTAACCATGCTTTGACAAGGCCACAAATCACCAATTGTTTCAATGATATATTGGTTCTAGTTATACAACCTAAAACTATAAGCACCACATTCGATGTTCTTGGATTAGACATGAGTAGATAAACTATTCTCTTGATTCATTAGAAATCTTGAATCAAAATAATATTTTCATATTCATGTAAATTTCTTTCACATACCAAACACTAAGCATGAGGAAATTAAAATATCCATAAACTTGAATCATAAATTTAGCAATATAATTTAAAAATTATTGAAGAATTCAAGTCCTAACTATGTTGTAACATGACTGAGTTGTCATTTCATAAGTCACTCACAAATTTTATGGCATGTTAGCCAAATAACTCACTATTGACTAAGCAGTACGTGTCCTAATCATACTTGCATAATACATCCCATGAAATGGATTTGTTAACCAGTGGAAACTTTTTCCTCAGGAGAGGCCTCATCTAATTTCATATGTCCCCTTCCCATACCACTCCTCAGATCTAAAAATCCCCAAATAATAGATTACAACTTCATCCTCTCCACCTGAATATGGTAGTGTATTTCCATACAAATTATAAGAAATGAGAGAATCGTTAACCTTTCAGTGAAATATAGAGATCTAAAATTATATCTCCCTAATTTCATTATGGTATGAATTTTAACTAAATAGAATAATGTCCTCTCTGAAATACATTAAACTACATGGTTAATGTCTTAGTCAAATAAAATTAAACTGCACGATGTGTTAACCCCTGTTAGTAAGGGGAATCACCCTAACATTATTTATTTAAAAGGATATACCCTCCTTCAGTCAAGAAACATTCAAGGAGTGGTATCTCATTCAAGTCTAGTACTAGTATATATATTACCTTCATTCTTAGATAACTCCTTTTTGAAAACCACTCATAATGTTTTTGACAAATAAAAATATTAATCTTCATCCATCAGAAAGAGAATTTCAGAATTCATGGTATCTTGTTCTCTTGACTATGCCATTATATGGACCAGTTTTCTTTGCATAATTTGTTCACAAATTTCATGTCCTTTCATCTAAATAATTTTACTATTGACTATACATTATGCACCACAGATTGCCTGGCATAAAACATCCCATGAAAATAGTTTTTAATCCGTGGTAATTTCTTCCTTAGGAGATACATATTTTATTCCCTAATATCATGTTTTAGATCCAAGAACCTCAAAATTGTGGAACAATATTCCCCACTAGATATCTTAATAATGTCGGAGAATACTCTACCCATGATCCCTATTTATGTTATTATTTTGAAATCTATGTTCAAAGTTGTTTGACATAAAATACTATACTTATTTTTCCAATTTTCACAACATTAAAATTCCCATGAAAAGAGATACAATAATCACAATATTGAAAACCCAAAAATTGAACTTTATAGAAAAAGTCGAGTCTTAGTGGACTAGATATGTAATCCCTATGGTTTAGAAAAATTGAGCAATGAAAAGAAATTTCTATTGAATTTTCTAGGCCAAAACATCCTAGAAAAGGGGTTCTAAGTAAAATCCAAGTATCACCCACTGATTCTCCTTTATATGTGGAATTAAGAAAAAAATTATAGTGATGACATAAAAATACATAATTTTTTTATGGTTTTTCATAAAAACCAAGAAATAGTAATAATATTCTCACTAGTCACCTTGGATTAGGTAAAAATTAGAGTGCACCTCATCCCAATCATTGTGGTTATGATTGGATGCTATGAAGATTTCATACTATGAATATCAACTTCAATGTTATGATTTTAGGAAGAGATCGGGGATGAAGACATATATGATTAGAAACAACCAAATTTTCCATTATAGAGAAAAACTGTAGTATCATTCACAAGTTAGGGTCTCTCTGTCGTATATTAAAAACTCCTTCAACGTAACTCTTCATCTGTTGAAAAGCCTCCCCATCCCCATCATTCGCTTTTTGAATCTCATTCAATTGACTAGATTCAGTCTCATCAACCAAGTCGAGGGATTATATTTTAGTTTCAATAAATTTTGACCCTTCTATTTTGACTTATCCAAATGAATGGTGGAGTTGTTTGAGTTCTACCTAAACGACATTCATTTCTTACAGAAGGCACAATGCTTGAATGATCATATCCTTGATCTTCCATTTAAATTATTTGATCTTTGTGTTTCAACTAACCTATACTTGGGATAAACCAACTCTAAATTCATCAATACTGTAAATTAGTATGTCCTTTATAATTTATTTCTGAATCTTATGACCTTTCTCCCACTTATTAATTATCTCCTTCACATCATCATGGATTGGGTGGTAATCTAATCCACCAAATCCCAAAATGCCAAACAAAACCAGAATTCAACCAAGATGTAATGGAAGGTCTTCCAGAGGAATCTTAAGAATTATCTTACCAGTGATCTACTGAGCCACGCCGCATGTGATATTGATAGAATATTTCATCTCTAAGACCAACTTGGAGCCACTATCAGTGTGAATAATGTACCCTGGAACCAAAGCACTCAAAGAAGATCCCTGCCCTAATCCCTAAAAAAATGTAGATACATTTCCATATAATTTTGTATGATACGGTATAGAAGCTCGACCCTTGGACATAGTCATAGAAGAGTATAATTTTAGATGATGATTTTGAATCATTTTTATCCTCCAAATACGGTGAGAATGGGGAAAGATAAAAAAATTGTTGGTGAATATTACCCAATAGAAGGGCATCAGCCTAGGGGGATTCCTCCCTAGCATCCCTAGCTTCCTAAATCCATGCTGGAACCTCCTGATGAGATCCTCCCTCCTAGGATTTGATAAGGAAAAATCTGGAAGACTCCATGTTTCAAGGCCCACCTGAACAGACCCCACCTCAAAAGTGGGACTAAGATGGACTTCAAGGTGTTATGCCAGCACCTTTTCTATAACATCCTCCATGAATGGAACTGCAGAATTCCAAATTCCATGGTCAGATCATCAGGTAAAGAGATTTTTCTACATAATCTAAATACTTCCATCCATTTAATTCTATATTAAGTGCTCAAAATTATTATAAGGTAGTGGTAAGTCTAATATGTTCTAGTATTTCACCGAAGGACATTCTAAGATTTCTCATGGAATCTACTAATATTTCAGACCCCATGGTAATATCACCCATAGAGACCATTGGAATATTTGGCTCATGAACCGACACATCCCCTTCCTCTAATGACTTGGGACCCTGAATATCTTAATCATTAATAACTGCTGGGTCATTATCAATCGTCATAGGGACCTCTGTTGCCTGATATGAACCTAAAATGTTACAAATATTGAATTAATTCATTGTAATACGACATATTATGAAGTCACTATAGCATTAAAATATTCCTACTCCCTATCTACAGTGGTGACATAAGTATATGATGCATCTTGAACCCTCAAAATATCTTCTATTGAGTAATCTGATTCACCAATATGGATCCATTCATTTTCCTGAATTCCCTCATTAGTTTTTGGAGGTTTTTTTAGTGCAACTTCAAGGAGGCAAGGTAAGGATATTATGTTGGCATAACAAAATGGGGATAAACACTTGTGTGAGGTAAATTAGAGGTTAATTACTCTAAAATGACTCACCACTACCGACAAGATTACTAACCAACTTTTTTTTCTCTAGTGAATTTTCTTTTTCGGCAGTGGAGGGATGACATTGGCCTAAAAATATATAGGTATTTCAGGTGGAAGTGATATTTCTCCCACCATCTCACCCTACATGGATTTTGGTATGGAGAAAACTATAATGGTTCAAGGGGTGATCTAGTAACACAAATCAAGGTACCACCAGGGCTATTGCGGTGATGGAAACTCGATTGGTCTCCCTCTAGCCTGCTAAGAAAATTAAGATAGTGTTACCCTATATCAAGACTACTTTGACTAAAATATATAGGCAAAGAAAAAAAGGGTACTATAAGAAGAGAACTTACATCTTCAGTATTGTAATAGTCATTCCACTCAAAATAAAAATGACCAATCCCTTCAGTGGTGCCAAATCTCATCTTGTCTCCCTCCCGACTCATGGTAGGAATCAAGTCATCAGTTTCATAAATGACCATATCATATTCTCATATATAAATCCACACTTCCAATAATATTATCCTCAACATTAATATTTGGAGGGGTGAAAACATCTTCTATTATTTGGATTTTCAGTCCATTATATAGAATCTCTCATCTAATTTCATCATTTTAGGACATGTCCTACCAAAATTGTATTACTACTGGTAACAAAAATTGTGAGTTCATACCGGACTACATTTAATATGATTAAGTGACCTTAGATTTTACAAGCCTCACAACCCTTTCTACCATAGTTGAAGGATAAGAAAATGGAGCCTATATCTCTTCTTGGTAATGATTATTGGACCATCTTGTTGAGACCTTAGTTGGTGTGGCCCTTTTTATTCTGGTCGGAAGGTTGAACCTAACATGATGTATTTTATGTGAGCTAGGGACCTCTTCATCCTCACCCTCTAACATAGAAAAATAATCCTTCGAGGGAGATGAATCACCTTCTAAAATAGGGGAATCCTTCCTTCCCCCATTTCTCTATCCAACTTGATGAAAAACTATGGCTACCACCCCTCCGGGGTATGATGAAATCTAGGAATTAACGTACCATGAGGTTGACCTATGGTCTATATACATTGGAGGTAGGTTAACAACTACCTTTATCAAATATATTTTAATGAGAATCCATATCCATCAAGCTACTATTAGATGATTTTCTGATATGGATATTCACTGGGGGGATACAGTTATCTGTTGCAAGAACATGAATTGGTGTTCAAACCTATATGTTGTATAGACCTCATATATAATGTCATTGTTGATCCAAGTATCTAGTAAACCATCCATAAAGGTCATCATGTGTGAACTCATCTCATTTCTAGACATCATTTAGTCTATAAATGTCCCTCTATGTGTATTACCATAAGTAAAAGAGGTTTAACTCATCAAATAAGCTCAACCTTGTTTGGATTTCATTAGGTTTCAATGATAGGGGAAGAATAATAGATACAACCTAGAAATATGGTTGAAACTCTATCCCAAGAACTGTAATCCCAATTTCCAAGATATAAGATCTGATGTGGGGAAGGATCCATCATAAAAAAACATGGAGTGGTCCAACAATTCTGAAAGGAACCTTCCCTACATTAACTACAGTAGGCCACTATACAAGGATGGAAAACCCCAAAAAACGTTATCTTTCATCTTGGATGTTACAATGAGTATTCTAAGCCTTATGTCATCGTTGGAGTCATGGAATAGAAGAATATAAAAGCTAAGATACATGGATTGAAATCTCACAAGATGTGTCTTAGATGGAATGTTGGGAATGATATCATATCCCCACGTTTCATACTCCCCCTTCTCCAATGTCAGCCAGAAGGTTCCATGTTCACTTCTTTTTGCCTCATTGTGACAACATTTTAGACACTTGAAAGTGGATCCTTCCCCCTTCTTCCTTATTAATGTTTTCATCTACACCTCCAAGTTAATATCCCCCCATAGTTGGGGGTTTTAATTCTTAATATAACAAGATATTTTTTATATCTCATGCACTAAATTTAGCATCCTATTGGTGTCATCCCATGTTTCCCTCATAGGGATTAATTCTTCATACATATCTCTAAAAATCAGATCCCTAGAGATCTTGGGAATATCCCACAAAATCATTCCAACTTTTCCATGCATCAGATATAAATAATTATTTAGTGGGCTCCACCAACTCAATAGCTCCCAAAAAAACTCAGAATTTATATACACATAAGTGTGTACCACCCAAATGGCATTGAATATGTTCACAACCTTCAATTCATCTACAAATTCTGGATAGGGTTGGCACACCCAATATGCCCACATCTATACAAGTTTAACACCCCATCCTGGGTATAAGTCCCAATCCTTCCTCTAACCCTTTGACTAATCTGTCTATGAATCCTGAATTATGGATAAATAGAAATGTGGCTTTAATTCAACCTTCTGTGGTTTTGGATTTAGAGTAAAATAGTTATGATTCATAACATATTCTATTGATGTTGTCCCGACATTAATGTATGCACCCATATTGGAAATGATAGAAGTTATGAAATTGTTCTATTCTTGAAACCAATCAAGCGAGGTGTAGTTATTTGGAACCGGTGTGAGGAAATCCCAAAGATGGCCATGACCGTAAAGTGGTAAATATCCACTCTTCAGAAAGTCTTATTTATATTTTTTTAATGATTCCTTCCAATTTGGAAGATCAGTATCAAAAATGTCATAATAATAATTCTCCATGACTTTTATCATAACCTCAATGCATTTACAATCATATTCATCTAAAACTAAAATATTACTAGAGGCTATTGGACCTACAAAGATGTATCAATTTTTTTTAGGGAATGTTTTTTTAAATAAATCTATGAAAATAAGAAAATTATGCAATGTCATGAACTTGCAAAAATCCCTCTCGCAAGTGCCTCACCCAAGTGCATCACATATGTCTGTCACCCATTATCCCCATGAAGGTAACTCACCTAGGAATATACATCATATAAGAAGATGAATATCATTTCTATGTGAATTGCACTATCTAAAAAAGGCTTTAATGGAGGGTCAATGTGGGAGACTAGTTCAGAAAGACATTAATGTTCAAATTCAAAGGAGCCATTCATCAGAATGAGGAAAATATTTATAGATGTGGAAGGTCCATGTGCAGCACACATGCACAACCCACCTATGTGACAGGATTAAGTAGACATGAATCATGTAAGACCTTAATGGATGATATTCACATGATACCATAGTTCTTAGTTCATCATTTTTATCCCATTACCTCATAATCAGGCCCTCTCCCTTTGATCATATCAGATACTGAGTGTGGGGGGGGGGGTTAGTTTACACTCTTTTGTATCACATGGATGAAAAGGTAGAAAATTTAAATACTATTGGGAGAATAATATTGTATAAATAAAGAAGAGAAATGGTATGAAAATCCTCCAAATGTAATTTCTCCCAAGTACCCCAATCATTGTCTGTGTGGAAGGTAACTACGTAGAACCCTGCATGACTGATATGTTCGATCACTTGTGCAATACAACTATAGAAGATAGTTCCTTCTCTCAATGTCTAATATTTACCTATAAATATGACCCTAGGTCTTCATTTAGATGTATGGAAATTCTTGATGTTCAATTGATGCCCTATTCACCCTAGTACATTTCCCAATCCCTCTAAAATCTTATAGGTAACTCTCTAAAACATGAAGAAGAGGGGATTAAAGGGGTATAGTGAAATTAAAGTCATAACAAGGGTTAAAATAAAAAATAATTATGTGAGGAACTCACTCAAACAATGATTAACAAATACTAGTGCATGAAACGCTTCCTCAATCAGGTACCAACGCGAGTCACTTTTGGGAACACATGTGGAGACCCTTGAAGGCTTTAGAGAGGTTTATCCCAGGTTTAGTCACCTAGGTGTTCTATTTCCCAAGGTTTCATTAGTTCTCCCAACCCTACCTACATAGATCACCCCCAGCGCGAGCCTCATTGGTTCTTTCTACCCTTAAACCAATGAAAACCAACCCTTTGAGCCCTCTTCAAATACACTTATGGTAGGTCTCATCTCCCCATGGATCCCTTATCAGAAAGAGACCATTCTAACCCTCCACTGAGGCCTAAAAGTATTCAATGACATGGGAAAAGACACACCAGCATGTCTCCCATTTGGAATGAGTTCTTTCCTTTGGAAAGTAGGTACTCATAGATACAGAACTATTGGATGTTTCCAGTTCCACGGACAACCCTGTTAGAAACTGTTCGAAAATATTGATTCGTAACATGAATACTATTATGTGGGACACAATAGGTAGTCAAACATGGGGAAAACTTGTTGAACATGGTATTCATGTACCAATTTTCTATACATTGGATTACAATTATATTAAAAAAATTAATACTATTAAAAATATTATTATGGGTTGTTAATTTCTCTACATGAATTTGATGTAATAATGTACTAGGATATGTGTCACATTGATACTGTCAAGGATGTTCCTTTCTATAATGAGAACCTTAAAGTTCCATGATCATGTTCTTGAATTTTTTTACTATTTGATAATTTACTATAAAGGAGAATATAGTATGTAGATTTGTAGGTGTAAGTACTTGTAAGAATCTGAAAATTCATCTCATGAGGTTCACACATGTTAATCTTCTAGATAAGATATTATGAGAACAACACCCTGTTTGAGTTATACTTGTTTGGGTGTCATCATATATTCCTATATGTGATCATGGTTATTGGTCTTTATAATTTAATATTATAATTTATGCATGTCATGAATCACAAACATATATTTTCAAACAAAAATTATGTCTCTATAATTTTTTTGGAAGTAGGGTATGTTGGGTGTGCCATGAATGACATATTGTTAATGAATAACTTTAATAATGGTTTTCCCTTCCAAATTTATTGATGTTGATATCATATCCCATTTTATTAGAATAGAAATGTCACATTAAATTCTTTGGTCGTGGTGAAAAAATGTGTTAATTTTAGATAGAAAAGAAATATATATCAAGCCTATAGGTTTATGAAATAGACATGAGACCTTATAGATGAGATATTAAGATAATAAATTATATTATATAGTGATAAATCATATGTGGTTATTGACATTGCGAGATTAATTCATTTCTCTTGAGTTCCTTGACCCATTACAAGAGAGTATTCCTGGAAATCATGCAATCATGCTAGATTAAAATGATAATGAATCTCAGATGGTCTCACAATAACTATTTCTATTATTATTTTATAAAATATATTTTAATTTAATTAATATAAGAAATATAATTCTCAAGACCTATGAATAAGTTTTTTCATATTTTATTGGTCGCATAAAGTAAAATAATATGTATTTTCTAAATTGTGAATAAAATATATTTAATTATTTGTTGAATATTTATTTATTTTTATATTAATTAAAGGCCAAAAAATTTGAGTGGAAAAAGATATTTTCTTGCGATAAAAATTAATTTACAAGTTTTTAAAACAATTTTATCATTGTGAGAATTAGAACACACCATATATTATTATTATTATTATTATATTTCATGAGGTTTATTAAGGACACTAATATTATTTAATGGATGATACATAACTAAATAATAGTTCAATATAAACCATATCTCTATAAATAGATGGTTATTTCTATTGTGTATATATAACCATAAATTGAGAATTATTGCACTTAACGAACTTCCCTATCAAATTTGACCTCTCAACTTGTCATGAATGAGAAGGAATCCTTCCATACTGATGGATATTTTAGAGATTAAAAATAAAATTTAAAGATGATTTATTATCCTTTCTACCACTTACAAATTAATAAACTTCATTTAGAGATAAATAGTGAATATGTGGATCACCAAAAGATGGATTTTACATAAGGACCCTCATTGTGATGACTCATGATCCAAAAAATCATATATAAGATCATCATCAAATAAAGTTCCTTGATGAGGTAAAATTATTTTTTTATTATATATAAATTAATTATAAATTTTATGTGCAATGATCATATCCATGTTTCTAGTTCTGTTATGTCAATATTCAATGGAAAAATTTATTGGTCATGATTTTTATATCAAGTACTATATTGTGAATGATCCACCGAATTGAAAAACCCATATTGGTTATCATCCCACTACAGTGCTTCCACTTTGGTAAAAACATTGAAATGTTACTTAGTGGTAACATTTTATGTTTATAATTATTTATTTTATTGTTGTTCTATATACACATTTGTGGATAGATGATTAATTTTATTAATATGCTTTCATTAAACTGTTATTAAATTTATATTTTTTTGGTATTTTAAACATCATCATTCAGGGTTCCATTTTCTTAATGATTTAAGAATATACAAAGAATGAATAGATATTTCATCATGAAGTTTCAAGGATTTTTGGCTAGTAAGACTGGGTTATACAGAACGTATCTAGAGTACACATCATATACCCATGTGAATTACATCTAGCCATTTCATGGGTTACATGATGCACCCTAAATCAATTACGCATAGTTTATTTATTCCACAACACATGTACACATGGCTAGTATGGTACATAACATGTAAAATTAAATAGAATTTATATAGCATATACATCCTATATACTACATGGTTTAGCAATAAAATTAAAACAAATTGCTAGTCAAATACAGGGTCAAACCCCCAGAAGATAGGAATTCTAGAAGATTAATGAAATACGTGATGTGTAGCTAGTGTATATTGTGTGTAATTTATTACTTCCCATTTTGAAGTACACACAATGTACTTTTGTGAGTCTGTAGGACATATCAAAAGAGGAACAAACCGATTATAGTGGGCACACATTACGTGAGGTCCCGCATATGAAGTATATCTTGAGTCATTAGGCAGGCTACAAAGAAACCCCTAAAATGAGATACATGAAATTTAGCTGGCTAGTATTTTTTTGTAGTCTGGTCATGGTATAAAAGAAATTTATCTTAGGTACACAACCAATGAGATACCCAACATGTATTTCAAAAATACATGTCGTTTAGTTTCCTAATAAAGGATATAATAAAATTTCATTAATTTATTAATTAACGGATTTTGATGTTTGTATATTGATTGGAACCAAATGTGTTTGACAATTTAATAATTGTTTTAAATAATTCAAATTGCACAATTCAGTTACTTTAATTATTTTTAATTATTATTCATTCCATTTATTTTCCACGAATTCCTTTGTGATGGGTATCTTTAATAGAATTTATATGGTCATTAAGATGAAAGTAAATTTATTAATTATTTATTTAATGGAATTGCAATATTCATAATAATAATGAATAATTATAAATAGATGTTAACCCATTTTAGATTTGTGCATCTATTTCATTTATATGCTCATTCATGAACTTGACCAAGACCTATGTATTCATTGGATTTATTGAGTTTATTTTATTAAATGGTTTTGAAATTATTAACAATTAAATTAAAATGATGGAATGTGATTTACCTATCCCACCGTTATTATAAAGGACATGTGTGTCCAAGGTTATTTATGTAATTTCTCATAATCAATCCTTTGGTTCCCCTCACCTGAATGTGACTTATAAATATTTGTAGAAAATAGAGTATCATAAGGACTATGTAGCTTCTAAAATATGGAATCGAGATGATTCCAACCTAGATGTTACATAGGTTGACAGGTGGAATGTTGAGACTCATGCAAAGAATGGAGTAGTGGATTTTCCTCTAGGTTGAAGGTTAATTTATTTTCCACTCAACAAATCATCCATTAGGTAGGGACATGAATGGTTAATTTATTTATTTATTTTTATATTATTAATTATTTATGTTTTGTATACAATATTTTGATCAAAAAATAAATGAATTAATGTCCAAATATGGAATTTAAAAAAAATAGATTATTCATAAATTCATTATTTTACATGGTTAATCACTGAAGTATGATCCGCTTAATGTTAACAAGGCATGTAACATATAAAAAAAGTTAAAATTTATTTTTAAAAAAATCCCTCAAAATTATATTAATTCATATATGGACATATATTACTTAATTAGGAATAAAATTAACAGAACTAAGGGTTTGACCAACCTATGTTGGGACACAAAATTTTATCATAATATTTTTATTAATGTTTTAGGTTGACATAACCAAATTATATCAAGAGGAGTATCCCATGCTATATTCAATGTAACTTGTAGGAAAGTTTTGAGAAATCCATGTCAATATCTAGGATTGGGGAGTCCCCTTAATGGATCATGGAGCTTCATACCCATATTTGATAAATTCCTACAAAACTAAACATATTCAAGAAGCTTTACCAACCCTTGTTGAGGTTATGCGAAGGGGAATATGGATTATTGCCACTATAATGTCCTAAAAACAGGACATTCTGTTTTCAAGAGATATTGATGTTCGAACATAATAAAATAGTGGGAGACTTAATAAAATTAAATTCATTATGTATCATAAAAATTGAAATCAAGTTAGGTATTCATAATCCTTTCTATTACAATTTTAGTATAAATTGAAATCATAACATATAAATTTTCCCTAAGATAAATATTTGATAAATAACATATTATATTTGGTATTATGTTAAATAAATAATTAAGACACCATTAGGATGTGTTTCACCTTGAAAAGAAATATTACATACTAGAATCCTCAATTTCCTGATCTATCTTCTACAGAGAAAGGTGGTGAAGAGTCCACAATCATTGAAAAACACATCAATGATGTGGCCGAATTTCAATGTTTAATGCTTTAATATATGTCTATTGAACTCATGAATTCTCATAAAAATGTTGATATATATATATCATTTTATATCATCTTCATGGCCTCTACGAGGAGAGAGAAAGACATGAATTGTTTCCGATATCCATGGCACTCTTTTGAAGTAGACTTTGAGAGGGTACAGTAGCTGGGTATCATTTATTAAAACTCAAACCATCTAAAATTATTAATTGGTCTCATTCTTGTATCACTCCCTCATAAATTCTATAGATATTCCTATCTACGTAGATAAATAGGTGAAGTGAGAAATTAAATCCATCAAAATATATAATAAATAAAAAGTATAAGGAAATACATATAATACTGAGGCTTTTAAATAGTTACCTCTTATGAATATAAGGATCAAGAAGAAATACACAAAGTTGGATGCTGTCTATTTTTCATGTGGAAATAAGGGCCATTGAAAGAAAAACTGCATCGATCCATGTAATCTTGGGGAACATTATGTGAATTTATTATCGAGTTAAATTAATCTTTTTCTATAAATTGGGGATTATATATATCTTGTGGTTCTAAAATATGTGTTTAAATATAGGAACCATGTAGATTTACAGAGATTAACTAAGGGTAGGTAGATCTATGAGAAACCAATAGAGGTAATCTTGAT
This sequence comes from Viscum album, assembly GCA_963277665.1. Taxonomy (NCBI): domain Eukaryota; kingdom Viridiplantae; phylum Streptophyta; class Magnoliopsida; order Santalales; family Viscaceae; genus Viscum; species Viscum album. The sequence continues at coordinate 414,974,635 of OY728130.1, forward strand.
GATACAGTTATTATGGACTACCACCTCCAATTGAGGACTATAATAATCTTGGTTTTGAAATATTATTATTATGTGATATACATTACCAAAAACATTTTTTACCTATCCATAATTGATACATATATTTATTTATTTAACAATTCAAGAATAAATGTTTATTATTTTATAAATATAGTCTGTGTTTTTGTAAGGAACATTTAAATATTAATTTCTATGTGTTGGATTACATAAACCATGTAAAGGAAATTGAAAACAAAACTATATCACATGACTCATACAAAACCAAATTATAGATTCTTCAGAAAGGTTATATAAATTTAAATTGTTTGATAAAATTTCACAAATATGGATATTTAGATTCCTTTGAACTAAATCAACCTGCTATATGAAACATCTATTTACAAGAAAAAATGACTAAATCTCTATTTAGTTGAAATGGTAAAAAGGATAAGGCACTTCTTAAATTAATTAATATCAATGTGTGGGGATTGTTTTTTGTTAAATCAACGGTGGGTACTCGTACATAACATCATATACTGATGATTGTTGTATATATGGATATGTCTACTAGATGAGGTACAAGTAGAATTCCATTATCAAATTTAGGTAATACAAGAATGAAGATGATGAAAAATTACTAATAAGATTAAAAAACTATTTCTAGAAACTGGTGGAGAATATCATAATCAATAATTAAAAGAAATTTTTATAGGATTTTGGGATTCTATCTCAACCCACTCTTCTTTATACACCTCAATGGGATAGTATAAGAAAAATGAGAAACCACACCTTATTAGACATGGTGAGATGAATGATGAGTCATGCAATTCTTAAATTCTTCTTTGAGGGATATGTATTACAGAACAAAGAGTACCTACTAAATAGTGATCCAACTAATATATTAGATGGTAACCGATACTAATTATAGAATGTTAAGATACTAATTCTCTTGAGAGTGATCGCATAACTAAAAGAGATATTGGGATAGAGATAAACATTGAAGAAGTTAGGGCTCATGGTACACAATATTTTTATAGGAATATATTCAAAATTTTCCCATGAAATAAGATATTATGGAGACACAAGTATTGAATAGTAGTATATGAGAGGATAGAGAACCAAAACAGTCTGGTTTTCTTGGAAATAAAGATGGTGATTCATTATTGGTTGAAAATAATGATCCTCTAATATAATAAGAAGTAGTATGTATCACGTATGTTACCATATAGAATGATGCCATGAATTTTTAAATGGATTCCATGTACCCAAAAAATGTCTTTATTTTGGTAGATCCTCTGGTGGATGTAAATATATTTGGTTGTAAGTTGGTATTCATGATAATATAAAACATGGATGGACAAGTTATTATTTATAAGTAAAAACCATTTTCAAAACATTTTGGAAATAGTGTCAAGGAATTTACTACCATTAAACCTTTTCACTAGATTCTGATATTAAGATCCATAAAAATTCTACATGGTATTGCAACATTCCATGACTTTGATATTTTGAAAATGGATATCAAAAAATCCTTCCTTAAAGGGAACCATCAAGAAGATGTCTATATGACAAAACCTTAAGGGTTTGTGACACCAATAGATTCCAATAAGGTTTTCAAATTGAAAAAAATCCTTTTATAGATTAGTAAAGAATAAGGTCATGGTACATTTGGTATGATGAGTCCATGATGAAATTTTGATTCATAGAGAATAAATGTGATCCCTTTTCAATAAGTGGTTTAATTTGAGTTAAATAATTTTATTTATAATATATATTGTTGAAATATTACTTATTCAAAATTAAATATCATTCTTACATCCAATTAATGCTTATTTGAATCCATTTTCTCCATGAAGTACATATGTGAGGCAACATATATTATTAGGATGAAGATCAATCATAATAGATCGAAGAGACTGCCCGACCATAGTTATTATTATATATATATATATATTGACAATACAGTAAAGAGAATAATTTTAGAACAATCTAAAAGGGGATTATTTTTAATTACATATGGAATTAACCATTCCAGTAAAATGGATCCTTAGAAACATGAGTAAAGGAATAGAATAGAAAGGATATCACAGGCTTTAATGATTATGTCTTATTTATATATTATTCTATATATTAGTCTTGATGTCACATACACATTGAGTATGGTAGGAAGATAACAAGTTGACCCAAGTGACTGCCACTTAGAGAAAATATAAACTATCCTTATGTATTTGATTCATATAGATGATATATTCTAGTTCTATAGGGGATATAAAAAACTAATTATTAGATAATATGCATATATCAGTTTAAAAAATATCAAAACAATCTAAAATAAATGGTGATATACATCTTCACTCCCAATGGAGGTGTTGTGATCAAGAATATCTCATAGTAGGTTATGGTTGTAGAATCTATAACAGATTCTAAGTATATTTTAACTTATTAGGCTTCTAAGGAAGTAGTTCTGATAAGAAACGCCATCCAAGAGCTTGATGTGGTACCTAGAAACAAATATTAAATCACACTCAATTATGACAATAGGAGAGAGGTGTCCCTTTCCAAATATCCAAGGTCACATAAATGGATAAATCATATATTTTATAAGTATAATCTCTTAAATTTTTTCCTCATAGAGGTAGGGTTACTGTGAGATTAATATCCACAAAAGACAATATGGCATACCATATTACCAAATCATTCACTCAATAGAAACATGATCCTCATGTGAGGTCTAGTGGATTGAATGTCACGTGATGTTTTCTCTATTATATGTGGGAGATTATTAGATATTTTGTTCTAGAACAAACTATTTATAATTAAGAATATGTTTATATAAAAATGTTGTAATATAAATAAAACATCTCGTTACATATTGTTTATTGTTCTAAATGACTTTATTGATACAATGTCTTGGCATATTTATCACATTCATAATGTTATAGCAATTTCCCTCTATGATGATAACCTTAATGTTCTATGTTGATATTGTTGAATTTTTCTTCGATGGTTGGATAAAGTACTATCATGGGGAACATACCAAGTTGACAATCAGGTGTGAGTACTCGTGAGGGGATGAAACATCATCTCATGAAGTTCTCACATGGTAATCTCCAAGATGGGATATTATGATAATAGGGACATTTTATGAATTTTGTTTTCTATAGTGTAATTATATATTCTTATATGTGAGTGTGTGTAATGTTCTATAGAAATAAATATTATTAATAATGATTTTCATGGATATGACACTTAGATTTATTGACCAAAACTGTGATGCCCTATGTTTATGAGAAGTATGGTACATATGGTGTGTCATGAATGAAATATTATTAAAAAATATGTCGAGGAAGAATATGTTCCTTCCATATTTATGGATGTTCATATCTCATCCCTTTCATTGGAATAGAATGGTCACATTATATTCCGTGTTCATTGTGTAATGAAGTATGTATTTCATATAATCAAAAAATAGGTATCAAGCATATAAGTTGATGACACAAATGTGAAACCTACTAGATATGATATTTAGACATACATATTATATTACGCATCATGAATTTTTATGTGGTTGTTGATGTTTTAACATTAAATTATTTTTCTTGGTTTCCTTGAACCATTTCTAGATAATAGTCTTGGGATTTTGGAAAGCATGCCTAATGAAACTGACAAAGAACCCTATAGGATTACATAATAAATGTTTCATTTTATTTTTATTCAATTATACATTAGATTAAATTTTATTCTCAATATAAAGGAAAATTTTATTCATGTTTTCATAACTGATTGAACTAAATAAAGATTTATTCACAATATTGGGAATAAAATATATTTGTTTTATCTAATGATTTTTATTTTTGGCAGACCATGATTTTTTCTAGAGTTAAATATTAATTTATAATCCTCTAAAATAATTTTATTTTTTTGAATGTTATAACAATTCAGGAAATAATAACTTTAGTTTCCTAAGAAATGAGATGGGTTCCCCCTAGCCCATTGTGCAAACTCCGATGATGCATATGAGTTTGTGTAGATACCCGAAGTATGACGTACATGGACATTACATTACTTTTTCGGAATACTTAGTACATAACAAAAACACACACACAAGGATGATAATAGTTTAGTGTCTTTGGAAACTCGGAACGTAATATTTTAATCATGGTGAAAGATCTTCAACTTCTCCCATAAAGATCTTCCAATTTTTGTTTCCTTACCTAAAACCTTTATTTTAATCCTGGGGGAAAATAAAACATAAAAAGGGTGATCTCAAATGCTCAGTAAGGGTAAGCATGGATAAAATAAAACATACTATATAAATTTGAACATAAAAACATGAACATAATGTTTAAACATCAAAATCTTGAGAAATGACATAAAACATGGAAGTACGTAAGGCATAGATCATAAAGAAACTTTAAGAATGATAAAATAGCATGGGAATAAAACATGTAATTGTGGAATCCATTAAGCACATGTAATGATTTCCATAGTAGCCAAGGCATTGCTTCCAAGACCATCTTAGTGGACAAAGTCCCTTTCTGAATCGAGTTCACTCCTCGTTCCAGTCCTATATTACTGAACCGGTTTAACTTGCAGTTCCAGTCATGTATATCTCATGAGATATAAATATTTACCCAATGAATTGGAGGGAGATATAGGTCCCACCCTTCTCATAGTGAAATAATTCTTACTTGTTCCACAAAATAAACTTAAAACATTCATCATAACCCAAAGAATAAAATGGGTTTCATAAACATCATTCCATCATAACATAATGCATATAAAACAAATGGATATCATTTCATCATAAGAAAAGTGAAACCATGTAAATCATAGAGACATTATACTTGAAACATACACATATGAAATAATGTCATCTTAGATGGAAAATGGTTTTGATAAAACACTTGAAATTAATTCTTGAGGAAAATATCATTTCTTCTTCAAAATCATTCTATTTTTACAAAATGTCATGAAATTATAAAAGAAAAGGATTTTGTTGAAAATAGTCATGAAATATTTTGGAGGAGGCTTCATAAAAATAAGTCTTTATAAAACCATAAAAATCCATTCGTGCCGTATAAGTTAAACAAACATTCTTCTCGTACTTTTACCGGAAAAGTCAAAAAGTACCTCGTAACGTAAACAAAATAAAGATTCCTTACATACCATCTAGTAAAAGAAAAAATGGGTAAAAATTAAATTAAACATACATAAAAACACTTTTATAAAACATGGACATGGATGATAACAATAACCCTAGTAAATACTTACGTATAAGCAATCTCGGATAAAAAAAATGAGATTTGCAAAATTATCTCTTACCATAGGTCCGATATGCTTCGTACGTATCCAAAACTCCTGTATAATGATTTAAATAATGTCATTGACTTATTAAAGAGTCATATTAATTGTTATTATATCATATATGGTTCACTTATGACATTATATTACCTGTTCTTTTGTAAATTCATGTTAAAGTAGTGTTTTGGGTAAAATCATTCCATTTTTCGTTCGCATTTTGAATTGTAATTATTAATATGATTACTTAGATCATGATTACTTAATTCCATAATATAATACATTATTTATATATAAGATATATTCAGAATATAAATATATATAATAGATCAGTAAATGGAAAGAAATACACCGTTCATGGAGACGGTAGGTCGTACGTACGCATGAACGCTGTTTTCGTTTCCTTATTGAGTTGAATGGAATTAAGTAGATGACATACATATATATACAAATAAATCCAGTATCACTATTATGTCATATATTTCATGATTACTTATTATATATACTTTATAATCATTCATGAAAGGTTAACATGGAGAATGAATCTCATCGCGTTGTGGAGACGGTATTCCGTACGTTCGCACGCGCGATGATTTCGTTTTCCGTAGGATGGATAGATGGTGAAATAGGGTTGTTTCATTATTATAATAACATATCCGTATATGAGTGATACTGATGTTATTACTTCATAATGAAACAACCTAATAAGAAGAAGTGGAAGAAGAAATAAAGTTGAAAGAATCGGTAACAAACATTACCTCTTCTTTGAAGCGCCTCTTTGAGTCCTCCTCTTAGGGTACTAAAATTGGTCTTTGAAGATGACCAGGACCTCTAGGATGTTTCTAGGGAAGTGGAGAAGAGAATTTGGAAGGGGTTGGCCGATATTTAAGGCTCAAAGTGGTGTGAGGAAGAGAGGGAGGAGGTGCCCTTTTATAAGGGAGGAGAGGGGCACCTTTGGAATAACTAAAAATATTATTTTATTATAAAGTAATATTCGGTTTTTAATAGCTCATAATTGAGTTATTTAGAAGCTAAGGTGGGGATGGGTCGAAATCCTCTCATCCAGTATAATTTGGACAAGTTTAGTTTACTATTTTAACCTTATCATTTAGTTTTAACTTTAAGTTAGATAATTTTACTTTTACCGTGACTTTTTGTGTTCTTACACTATAAGGTTAATAAACTTACTATAACAAGCCAAACAAACCCCAAGTTGTTTATTATTAATATATATAATCTTATCTAAGTCATTTGGCCGAACCTCAGATTTTTAGGAATAAAATAACAATTAATAATATAATATTTGTTTTAAAAACTATTTTATGTCAACTTTGACACTATTTAGTAATTGATTTTTATGAAAATCATAACAGAATGATTAGTTCGAAAAACGTTACTTAAATCAATACTAACATGTAATATTAACCTATGAAATTAGTGTAATTCATAAAAAGTCTCAAATTACATTTATTTGGGTATTTATAACATCAATTATGTCAATATTTCATTAATAAGATAATTACTGCATCATCGTTGTGTCATTAATAAATTAAATTATTTAATGTCTAAAAATTAAAAATAAAATACAATTATGTAGGAAATCGTTTTATAATTCTAATGAATATTTATAGTCTAATTTATCTTATGTATAACCCTATATTAAAAATTATGTACTTATTAAACATTGATTTTAACTATTTTAACCCTTCGTTAAATAAATTAATAATAAATGTCCTAATCTAATCCAAGTGGGTCTAAATGGTCATATTTTATTCCTAATGTTGTTTTTGGTCGAATTACACTTATCCAATAGAATTAGGACATGTTTTAGGGTAATAATAATAACACTTTTACCCTTAATTACCCTATTTACTTTTAACCGTGGTAAAAAAAGTAAAAAGCTACTATTCACCAAAAAATTATTTTCATCTCATTGAACCACATTTTAGTAATTTATATTAACTGTGTCTCTCGTATTTTTGAAATTCCACTCACAGATGCGGTAAAATTAAGTTTTATGAAAAATTCATTTTTTTAACTACCACTTAGTGGTTTCACTATTCATCAAAAAAATGAAAGTTTCCAGAAAAATACCAAAAATTAGGCCTAAGATATATTTGATATTATGAACTCAAAAATGATATCTATTTTACCAAATTCAAAACATATTAGTTGCATTAATTATTTTAAAAATTAATTCTCGTCGTCAAAACAAATAGCGTGTTTTTAAGAGATAATAACTATCAAAAGATTGACACTTGTTTATAACTGGTTTAAATGTGAAATTATATCCAATGACCAAAATTGTATTAAATTGTAAAAATATATTCTAAATATACTTTAAAACTATTGAAATTAATAATTTATCACTATTAATTATTTCGATTAAAAAAGTTGTTTTTAATTAAAATTTAGTAATTTTCACTATTCATCAGAATATGAAAGTTATCCGAAAAGTACCAAAAATTTACCCTAAGCGAATCTCGATATTACAAATCCAAAAATGAAGTCTATTTTGAAAAATAAAATTTACAAAATTTCAAAAAGTGGTTATTACTATTCATAACGGCTAGTTTTAATAATATTTTAATAGCATATCATTGTTTTGTGAAACTCAGTATTGCGTACTATACATGCTATCGAGGAAGGTCGCGATTGCATGTAATGAAAGGAAAGTCAAGGATGCATGTTGTACAAGCTCCTTTTGGTGTAGCGTACAACACAAGACATTAATGAAATTAAAAAGAATATTTTTCATAAAATCTCGGGGTGTTACATTCTACCCCCCCTTAAAATGAATTTCGCCCTCGAAATTTGTCGGGGTTATAAATGTTTTACTACTCGAAATTTCTTTAAAAGAACCCCACATCGTAAAAAGGAATACCAATACTTGGATTTAAAAAATAAAGTCTGAAATGTAACGGTCACCCAAATTAACTCATCACTGGGTTTCCACGTAGGAGAACATATGTGAAAATATGGATATGGAAGAAAAATCTAACCATCAAGTTCTGATGGAGAGTGGTAGAGAACATGGCTATGAAAAATCCATCAATCACAAAGCCATAAATTTGTGATGATCTAAGGTACCATCTGATTCGTCGGATATAAGAGCACTAGAACAACATTTTTTGTTTTCAAGATCATTTCCCTAAAGTTGATGAAATTGGAATTAGAAGAAATACTTTCGTGATTTTTGTACAATCTCACCATTGGTCATTCTTTGGACAATTTCCACTTCATCTCTTAAAGAAATGAAGTTGAATTTTTCATTCGTGAAGTGTTACCAGATCATGTGATAGAATGATGGGTCATTCCATCTGTCTCAAACAAAAGGTTAGAAAAGTTATCAAAAATACATAAGTCCATCTATAGTGAGATTAATCATATATGGTTCATAAAATGGACTTATACTTCATATATCATACTGAATAATATAATAATACTAGTTTCTACTAAATAGGGAATTCCTGTAGGCCAGTGGTAGGCGATAAAGGCCAGTCGCACTTCTGTTGTGGGTTCGATTCCCACAGCCTTGTCGGACGCGATGGGCTGTCACCCATCCTGCAGGTTGTCCTTTTTCTAAAACTACATTACTATAACATCCCATCAAAAAAATAAAAAAAAACGTCTATCCTTAAATAATACTAACTTATGTCCAACATAATCCATTCCAATATTTAGGCTTATCCAAAATACTGTTGTCCAATCTCATATTATAGTGAAAACGATTACCAAATAGTTCATACAACTAGCATGTTAATACCATCGTTGATCCCCATATATCATGAGATATGTCTTGTGGGTCACATTCCAATCATTCGAAGGCCTTAATCATGTATTCTCTTGAAAAAAAATGAATACCCATTGAATCTTAGTGAAAACATGAGTGCTGTCAAAAGTTAACTCTTTTCACATACCAAAACCTCGAACCATAATATAACTATATCCTTATATCAGTCATGAGCTCATGAATAATGTCAAACATTTCATTTTCTCATTTTCCCTTCATTATGTGCATATCATCGTTTTTTCCAAAAAATATCTCAATCACTTTCCATGGTTACCGATACCATAAAATTATTGAAAACCACAATAGAACAATACATAAATATTCCAATATTCCATGATACTATATACAACATTATTTTGTAATCCCATTACATAAACACTTAATCATTCCACCACATCGTTGTCATATTCAACATCACCAATAGTGATCGCATGTGACTTCCCTTTGTCCTTTGCCTTAAGTGGTTTCTCATGTTGATCATCACTAACCCTTGGATTAGGGAATTTATTAGCATAATGCCTCATTTCCTTGAACTTGAAGCATTGAAGTGATGGTGGTGCGTTCTCTGCAGTCTTTTCTTTATTCACATCATTAGAAACCCTTTTTCCATTACTTCAACACTCAACTACTCGATGACCTTCTTTTCCACACTTAAAACATTTTCTAGTCCCTTTAAGACAATCTCCACCATTCTTCTTTCCACACTTTGAGCATAAGGAAACATTCATCTTCTTTTCACCATTATTCTGAGATTTCTCCTTAAACTTCATCTTTCGTTTCTTGTCAAAACTATGAGATGGATAAGTAACACCAACTTCCATTTATACCTTGATAGCACAACGCACAATTTCTTCATAGCTACTGAAGTCTCTTATAGCTAATGTCCTTCGAAGATTTGGTTTTAAGCCACTGAAGAATCGATCAACTTTACTTTCGGGTTGGATGATAAATCCAAATGCATACTTTGCAAGCCTTGTAAAATTCGCTTCGTATATACCAACAGATTCATCATCATTTTGCTTTAGTTCAAGAAACTCCTTCTCCATCTTTGTTTTAAGAATACGAGGGAAGTACTTATTGAAAAATAAGTTCTTGAACTCATCCCATTCCATGGACTCAATTTCGTCTCTTGGCCTCGTATTCTTGATAAGATTACACCATTGATCAGAATCACCTTCCAAACGATACACTCCTAAGATGACTTTATCATGTTCAGAACATTGAAGAACTGAAAATATATTTTTAGTGGTACGGATCCATTATTCAGCAAAAAGTGGATCAGAAGACCCACTGATAGAAGGTGGACATTGCATCATAAAGGACTCAATAGAATATTGTTCCCTTCTCTGCTCATTTGGAAGTCCAGAATGATTCATAGCTTGTGTAAGTATAGAAATAAGATTTTTCACTCCATCTCCCATAACATTTGTTTGTTCATGAGGAAAATCATTGCATTGTCCATTTCATTGATCAACACGGTTCCTTCAGGTTCTAGCCATCGTCTAAAACCCAAAAAGAATAGTGTGAGAGGCAAAAATCATGCTAGGGAAAACAACATAGTAAAGGGGGAGTACCTTCAATATCTAACATCTTAGGTTTAATTATAAGATCATTACCATAATTCTCGGACTATAACCTATACTTATACTTAACCTTAGGGACATCCCTAGACATACCTTAGAAATATCTCTAGGGATCTCACTAAAGTTCTCGTATCCTATTTTCCAAAGGTTGACTAAACCTTTCCTCTGATACCAACTGTAGAGACCTGAAGCATGACGTACATGGACATTACATTACTTTTTCGGAATACTTAGTACATAACAAAAACACACACACAAGGACTGTAATAGTTTAGTTTCTTTGGAAACTCGGGACGTAATCTTTTAATCGTGGTGAAATATCTTCAACATCTCCCATAAAGATCTTCCACTTTTTGTTTCCTTACCAAAAACCTTTCTTTTAATCCTGGGGGAAAATAAAACATAAAAAGGGTGAGCTCAAATGCTTAGTAAGGGTAAGAATGGATAAAATAAAACATACCATATACATTTGAACATAAAAACATGAACATAATGTTTAAACATCAAAATCTTGAGAAATGACATAAAACATGGAAGTACGTAAGGCATAGATCATAAAGAAACATTAAGAATGATAAAATAGCATGGGAATAAAACATGTAACTGTGGAATCCATTAAGCACATGTAATGACTTCCATGGTAGCCAAGGCATTGCTGCCAAGACCATCTTAGTGGACAAAGTCCCTTTTTGAATCGAGTTCACTCCTCGTTCCAGTCCTGTATTACTGAACCGATTTAACTTGTCATTCCAGCCATGTCTATCTCATGAGATATAAATCTTTACCCAATGCATTGGAGGGAGATATAGGTCCCACCCTTCTCATAGTGAAATCATTCTTACTTGTGCCACAAAATAAACTTAAAATATTCATCATAACCCAAAGAATAAAATGGGTTTCATAAACATCATTCCATCATAACATAATCCATATAAAACAAATGGATATCATTTCATCATAAGAAAAGTGAAACCATGTAAATCATAGAGACATTATACTTGAAACATACACATATGAAATAATGTCATCTTAGATGGAAAATGGTTTTGATAAAACACTTGAAATGAATTCTTGAGGAAAATATCCTTTCTTCTTCAAAATCATTCTCTTTTTACAAAATGTCATGAAATTTTAAAATAAAAGTATTTTGTTGAAAATTGTAATGAAATATTTTGGAGGGGGATTCATAAAAATAAGGCTTTATAAAACCGTAACAATCCATTCGTGCCGTATAAGTTAAAAAAAATTCTTCTCGTACTTTAACCGGAAAAGTCAAAAAGTACCTCGTAACGTAAAAAAAGAACGATTCCTTACATACCATGTAGTAAAAGTCGAAATGGGTAAAAATTACATTAAACATATATAAAAACACTTTTATAAAACATGTACATGGATGATAACAATAACCCTAGTAAATACTTATGTATAAGCAATCTCGGAAAAAAAAATGAGATTTTCAAAATTATCCCTTACCTTAGGTCCGATATGCTTCATACGTATCCAAACCTCCTGTATAATGATTTAAATAATGTCATTTACTTATTAAAGAATCATTTTCATTGTTATTATATCATATATCGTTCACTTATGACATTATATTACCTGTTCTTTTGTAAATTCATGTTAAAGTAGCATTTTGGGTAAAATCGTTTCATTTGTCGTTCGTGTTTTGACTTGTAATTATTCATATGTTTACTTAGATCATGATTACTTAATTCCAGAATATAAAACATGATTTATATATAAGATATATTCAGAATAAAAATATATATAATAGATCTGTAAATGGAAAGAAATACACCGTTCATGGAGACGGTAGGTCGTACGTACGCATGAACGCTGTTTTCGTTTCCTTATTGAGTTGAATGGAATTAATTAGATGACAAACATATATATACACATAAATCTAGTATCACTATTATGTAATATATTTCATGATTACTTATTACATATAATTTATAATCATTCATGAATGGTTAACATGGAGAATGAATCTCATCGCGTCATGGAGACGGTATTCCGTACGTACGCACACGCGGTGATTTCATTTTCCGTAGGATGGATAGATGGTGAAATAAGGTTTTTTCATTATTATAATAACATATCAGTATATTATTGATACTTATTTTATTACTTCATAATGAAAAAACCTAAGAAGAAGAAGTGGAAGGAGAAATAAAGTTTAAAGAATCGGTAACCGACATTACCTCTTCTTTGAAGCGCCTCTTTGAGTCCTCCTCTTAGGGTACTAAAATTGGTCTTTGAAGAATACCAGGACCTCTAGGATGTTTATATGGAAGTGGAGAAGAGAATTTGTCAGGGGTTGTTAGATCTTTAAGGCTCAAAGTGGTGTGAGGAAGAGAGGGAGGAGGTTCCCTTTTAAAAGGGAGGAGAGGGGCACCTTTGGAATAACTAAAACTATTATTTTATTATAAAGTCATATTCGGTTTTTAATAGCTCCAAATTGAGTTATTTAGAATCTAAGGTGTGTATGGGTTGAAATACTCTTATCCAATAGAATTTGGACAAGTTTAGTTTACTATTTTAACCTTATCATTTTGTTTTAACTTTATGTTAGATAATTTTACTTTTACCGTGTCTTTTTATGTTCTGACACTATAAGGTTGATAAACTTACTATAACAAGCCAAAAGAACCCCAAGTTGTTTATTATTAATATATATAATCTTATATAAGTCATTTTGCCAAACCTTAGATTTTTAGGAATATAATAACAATTAATAATATAATATTTGTTTTAAAAACTATTTTATGTCAATTTTGACACTATTTAGTAATTGATTTTTATGAAAATCATAACAGAATTATTAGTTCGAAAAAAGTTACTTAAATAAATAATAACATGTCATATTAACCTATAAAGTTGGTTTAATGTATAAAAAGTCTCAAATTACATTTATTTGGGTATTTATAACATCAATTATGTCAATAATTCATTAATAAGATAATTACTACATCATCGTTGTGTCATAAATAAATTAAATTATTTAGTGTCTAAAAATTACAAATAAAATACCATTATGTAAAAAATATTTTTAGCTTTATAATGAATATTTATAGTCGAATTTATCTTATGTATAACCCTATATTAAAAATTATCTACTTATTAAACTTTGATTTTAAGTATTTTAACCCTTCTTTAAATAAATTAAAAATAAATGTCCTAATCTAATCCAAGTGGGTCTAAATGGTCATATGTTATTCATAAGGTTGTTTTTGGTCGAATTACACTTATCCAATAGAATTAGGACATGTTTTAGTGTAATAATAATAACACTTTTACCCTTAATTATCCTATTTACTTTTAACCGTGGTAAAAAAAGTAAAAAGTTACTATTCACCAAAAATTATTTTCATCTCATTGAACCACATTTTAGTCCTTGATATTAATCATGTCTCTCGGATTTTTGAAATTCCACTCACAGATGCGGTAAAATTAAGTTTTATGAAAAATTCATTTTTTTAACTACCACTTAGTGGTTTCACTATTCATCAAAAAAATGAAAGTTTCTAGAAAAATACCAAAAATTAGGCCTAAGCTATATTTGATATTATGAACTCAAAAATGATGTCTATTTTCCCAAATTCAAAACATATCAGTTGCATTAATTATTTTAAAAATTAATTCTCGTCGTCAAAACAAATAGCGTGTTTTTAAGAGATAATAACTATCAAAAGATTGACACTTTTTTATAACTGGTTTAGATGATAAATTACATACAATGACCAACATTGTATTAAATTATAAAAATATATTCTAAATATACTTTAAAACCACTCAAATTAATAATTTATCACTATTAATTATTTATATTAAAAAAGTTGTTTTTAATTAAAATTTAGTAATTTTCACTATTCATCGGAATATGAAAGTTATCCGAAAAGTACCAAAATTTCACCCTAAGCTAATCTTGATATTCCGAATCCAAAAATGAAGTCCATTTTGAAAAATAAACTTTACAAAATTTCAAAAAGTGGTTATTACTATTCATAACGGCTAGTTTTAATAATATTTTAATAGCATATCATTGTTTTGTGAAACTCGGTATTGCGTACTACACACACTATCGAGGAAGGTCGTGATTGCGTGTAATGAAAGGTAAGTCAAGGATGTGTGTTGTACAAGCTCCTTTTGGTGTAGTGTACAACACAAGATATTAATGAAATTAAAAAGAATATTTTTCATAAAATCTCAGGGTGTTACAGTTTGGAGGTGGAGTTATCTATTGGTGTTAATATGGAACCAAAAATGATAGAAGAGGGGGTTACCAAGACTTACTAGGGTGGTTCTTATGCTGAAGTTGTGCACTTAGGGAATTTTAGCAGTGTAAGGGTCCATATAGTGGATCATAAAGAAACTAAATGAGTATTCATATGGTTTGCAATGATCTTGAACAAGGTGTAGGCGGTGAGGAATTTCTATGGACATGTCCTAGATATGTATCATGTCTTGTGATGGGAAACCAGTTTGATTTCTTAGAAAATGATAATATAGTCTAAGAGTCTAAAAATACATACTTATCCTTTCCATGGATAAGTAGCAGGTCCTTGATAATGAGTCCAGTAATGTAGATTCTAGCCAATATGCAGGTCATTTAGAGGATGAGATTCAAGGCAGTAAGTACTGAAGCCCGAGGAAAAGAAAAATAAGTAGGGGTAACCATAAGGAGCGGAAGGACTACACTTATTTACCACTTCCAATAGAGACCAATTCCACAAAGAAATTGAAGAAAAATTATATGACCAGTGAAAAGTCAGTTTTCTAGTAGAAGGAGACTAATGATTTTCTTGATCAACCTTTAGAATTTCTTATAGATTCAGAAGAGGTACAAGTTGAAACTATTTTGACATTTGATTCTTTTGACTAGGATGTTGAAATAATGAGGGGAAGGTCACTAAGGTTGACTCCCAATGAGTATTAGGATAACAAGATTGATAAAAATTACTTCATTTTTATAAGGGGACTCGACAAGGGGAAGATCACCACATTAGAGTACATCCAATCTTGGTAAAATTTGTCATTTAGAATTGATGATCTTCTAATGGAAGAAACAGACACCCTGGTAAACACTATCTCATGGAAATTATTTAGGGAGTCTAAAAAACGTATGTTGAAATTGTTTTTTAATGATTTTGTTATCTTATTTTGTATTTGAATAATGGTTTTCCACTTGTTTCCTCAAAAGTGATCAATAATAAATAAAATCCATTTTCAGTCATAAAATAACTATGACAATAATAATAATAATTTTATTTTAATTATAAGGAATGGTTTTATGAAGGATTATAATGTTATTTAAGATATGTTACACAATTAAATATTACTTTAATATCATCCTTATCTCTATAAATAGATAGTCATGTCTATTATTTTTTGGCTAATCAATAATTTAGAATAATTTCACACAACAGACTTCTCTATAAAATTATTCCTCAATTATTCTCAAGAATAAAAATAAATCCTTCATGATTGAAGGATCTTGGAGTGATGATGATGGAAAATGAAAGAAAATTGGTTCTCTAAAATATAATCTAGAAATTAATCGGTGTCATTTGGAGATCAAAAGAGAACATGTTGATCACTACTATATAGATACTATAATTGGATCCTTCTTGGGAGACGATTGTTGTACGTGAAGGGTTTAAATATGTTCAAAATCATAATTCAAGAAATTTCATCCATGGGGTAAAATATTTCTTCTGGTCATAAATTAATTAATTATAAATTTAATTTTAAAATATTTTCTTGGGGTTTTGGGTTTTATTGCCTCAATATTCGGTGGTAATGTTTTTCCATGATGTTTACATCTTGTATGATATTATGAATGATATACCAAATATATAAAACCTTCTTGGTCATCCTCCCAGTAATTTTTTTTTATGCCTAAAATATGCATACATCTATTCAATAATAGCATTATTTGGTATGGTTGTGATCTCACCTTTATCAACGGTGGATTTGATCAAGTTGATCTATTCCCTCTTATTTTTAGTGCATGAGGGAACCACCATGTGGTGTGAAATGATGTAAATTGTATCATATAGGTCAAGATATTCTTGAGAATTGGATGTATTATCCAACACTTCTTGTTGGGAATTGTTTAGTAGAAACCCCAAGAAAATTTTTATTTATAGGGAAATTCAACCATTAACCCTCAGACATAGTTAAATTGGGGAAGTAGTTACTCTTTCTTAATAAAATATTCACCATTAATCTTCCTGATTAACAAATTTGAATCACCATTTATATTCAATAGGGATTCTTGTATCTTCAGTATCTGTTCAAATCCTCGGATGATTTCATGGTGTTCCACATCAATATTGATACCTCCTTATGACGGTAGAAGTAGTAGTGAAAACTACATTTTCTAGAGAAATGAAAATGATTCCCAAACTAACATTGTTGAGTTTTGGGACTTCCAATATTTTTCTTATTGGGATTATAGAAGCACCATCAAATTATATTTCCTAGGTTTATAGAGTATCTTTAATGGAGAATAACACCTTATCAGGTAATTATGTATCAATTATTTTACTTCATGTGATGGGTAATATGGTGACAAATTCTTTTAATTATTTCCCATTCACAACACTATTTTGTATTAATTTTATATCAAACTAATATTTGATGGATTAAAACAATTTCTTGAATCAATTCAGAATTGAATGATTTAAGTAATATTTCATTGGGTAAATATGAGAAACCTAGTAGACCACATGATGATACTGGTAGTGAATCAGTTTCCATACTAAGATCAATAGATGGTAATTCATCTTAATGTTAGAATACTAGGTCTCTGTATCTATTATAGTTATATAGATTCAATAAAGGCTATTATCATTGGCTACATAACTCTTTTATTTGAGGATAGAATCAAATAATTGATCAAGGTATTCCACCTATAAAATTAAAAACTTCCCTTCTGCCGGTGGATTCAACACCAATGGGATCAATATGAATTTATTGATATTTTAAAATGCCCCTAATAATATTCATCTCATTAAAAACATACTCCATTTTTTATAATATTAGTGAAGGGTAATAAAATTCTTGTAATGTTCACATTGAAGAGTCTAATGTAAGTATGGTTCCCTTAAATCCCTTTCAACTCTTTAAGATTCAGAATAGGTGGCATGTTAAGGATTTATTTGGATTTCTCAAGGTAAACATTATTTTAATGGCATACCACGTGGCCATGAATTTATTTTGACATCACCCTGAAACTGTATTTCAGGGGGGTTCATCTTCAGGCAGTGTTCTCCTAGATTTCTGAACATTTCATCAAGGTATTGTGACTTGGGATTCACATATATTCATTTTACATATTTTTATATTCAATTTCATTACATTTTACAGAAACATGCCTAAGGAACATAATAATTTAGCGTCTTTCGATATTTGGAACACAATCTTCTTTATTTTTGAAATATATTCAATGTCTAACTTAAATATCTTCTCCTTTAGTTATACTACTTAAATGAATTCTTCATAACCTGGGTAAAGGAAATTTAAAAAATGGGTGAGATTTTATGCTCAGTAAGGGTAAAAAAATGAGATACATTTGAGTAAAATTAACATAAGGGTATGAAAACATGATCATATCATTTGAAAACAATAACCTTCATAATAAATATTAGAATATTGAGTCATGGAACAAAGATCGGTAATTCATATGACATGAATCATATGCGAAGAAAATAACATGATCCAAGAGAGCATGAAATAGGTATAAGACCTAGTGTTTTTTCATACACATCTTTTAATATCATCATGAACATATATAACTTGAAATAGGTTAGCTCATTAAGTTAAAGACATGAAATCAGGCCCTCACATAAACATATTGACATTAAACCAGGTTAATTCATAACATTATGGACATGAAATATTGGTCCATGCATAAAATTTTTAACATGTATTCAGGTTCATGCATAACATTTTGAACATGTAATTTGGTTCACACATAACTTTATGGACATGAAACATAGGTTTATGCATAAAATCATAGTATTCAGGGTTCACTCCCAATACCATCAAAGTGGAAAAAGTTCCTTACTAAATCAGGTTTACTTTCCACTTCAATACTATCTATCTCATGCCATATAAATCTTCACCCAATGTATTATGTAGAGATATATGTACCACTAATATTTGGTTTAAATTTAACCACTTTCCTTAGTCATAACATAAGAATTTTTCTTGGTTATAACATAACCACTGTAATATAATGAAAATAAGACATATTTGTTCCACAAGATCATAAAAAATCATTATCTAAGAACCCATGAAATGAAATGGGTTTCATAAACATTCCATCATAACATTACTTATGTAAAATAATCTGGTTTCATAATCATTTAATTTTTTCATCACAATATAACACATCAAAGAAGTGTGTTTCATTATAATTTTATCCTATTATAACACATATAAGGGGAATGGGTTTTATAAACAACATTCCATCATAAAAAATCATTATGAGAATGAATAGGAATGGTATCCTTGGATCATATCCCTATTAAAATATATGATAACTCAAAGAATGTTTTCTTAGATAGAAAATGATTTCAAATGAATATGTAGGACATTTATTGAATGAAAATATATTTTCATTAAAAAAATTAAAACATTAAACATTAAAAAAAATTCATTTAAAATAAACTTTAAAACATATAATTTCATATTTCAAAGATGATTTAAAACATTTGTTTTTGAAAATATACATTCCTCTAAAAAATTTATTCTCAAAACATAAAACACTTTGAGAGTTCTTTTAAGTTTAAAATCATTTATTTAAAATATAAAAATTCCCCAAAAATTAAGGAAAAGTTTTATTTAAAAATATAATTAATAACATATAAAGGAATCAAGAAATTATTGAGTAGTCAAGATAGTAGAGAATATTAATCATGTCTTGCATGTTATAAAATATTTTGTTCACATTTTCAGTAAAACCGATATGGGAATTGTTTTCGAAAATGATAGGAAGATTCATTTCAAAAAAAATGCAAAAAGTAAAATATGGGTAAAATTTTATTTTAAAAATAATATGTGAATAGTAAAGAATATATGAAAACCTTCTTAGAAAACATGGTTATAGAAGAAAACGGATTTCCAACTAATGAGAAAAATAAATTTCAATTTTATTAAAACAAATATAGATTATATTATATATAAAATAGTGGAAAATTATAATATTAATTGATAGTATTATCAATAAATGTAAGAGAATAAAATTTATTATTTTATTGCAAGATTTATTACAATATTTTATCATTAATCATAAACAATCCCGATAAATGATGATATTGTAAAATAAAATCATTATCACTTTGATAACATTTAATTGTAATACCCCTGAAGGAATAACATAGAATGTAATGTTAAATATAATGAGGATAATAAATCCTTGATATTACATGTCAAAGTGTTATATATACACCTCATGAAATAATATATGTTCATAACATAATGTACATATCATAGAAGGAAAATTGAGACAAGAACCCCTTAATTCTTTGGTAACTTTTTAAATGAAAACCCTATGAAAGATAGATATTGAAATAGAAATTTAAATCCCAATAATATTTTAGAGAACAATCATAAAATACATTAGGGAGAACTATATACCACACATAAAAGAAATATGTTTTAAATATTTCATGCATCTCATTGAAGTAAAAAATGATATGTAAATCACTTACCATAGCTATTGAATTCTATAGTACTCATTCCAAATTCATTAATAATAAATATATGTTTATTATTAATATATTAAAGAACCATATATATATATAATACCATATATTATTTTCTTATGACCATTTATTACCCGTTTATTAACAATTCTATGTCCTCCAAATCCATTTTTATTATTTTGAAAATCCACTTCATGATTAAATGGTAACATCAAATTCTACAAATTATACCCAAAAAACACACATATATCCCAAATTATAAATTAAACATATAAAATAACCAAAATCAAATTTCCCAAATTAGAAATTTAAAAAAATCCACCCATCGGTGGATCGCATCAACCCACAGAATATTGACAAGCAAGATGCCTCGAGGCATGCCCTTTGAGAGTCAATCTCACCTTATTTATTTCCACTACTGAATAGAATCCAACATCAATCATATCTTCATATCTTCAAATCACTATTACAGAACACGCCTTCAACTCTTTCATCAAAATTTCACCTTTAGATAGAACTATAAACATAACCAAAACCATGATTTAGAATCAACACCATATAAGATTTTCTTGTTGAATTGAATGGAAGAAAATTAAAAAATATACTATTATTAAAGATTAATTTTTATTTCAAATATATCACATATTTTTATTAAAATTATCCCAAATAAATTGCATGTAATTTTTGAACAATTCACGTCGCTTTGAGAGGTGGTAGTCTTCCATACGCACAAACGACGTTATCATATTCCCAAAAAAATAGAGATTATGAAGCTAAGTGTGATATAATGATAAAAGAATCATAATAAATTCATTAATATAATAAATATAATACATAAAATATAAATAAAACATTACTTCCAACCATGAGAGGTGATAATTAAAAAACAAATGATATCGGTTCGTGAGGTTGTAGTCCGCTATACAAACAAATGATGATTTCACAAATAATTTGATTGATGTGGAGATGATTTTTGTTCATTACCTTAACATAAAGGAATATTAGTATAGGTAAGATATTTTGGTTATTATATAATCATGATGTAATATTAATGGTATAATGTGGAGAAAGAAATAAAATAAATATACTTATTGAAGTACATTACTCTTCTTCGGGTATTCTCCTTCGGTTTTCCCTAAAGGCTTCCTATGATTGATTTATTCAAAAAAAAAGGCTTCTAGGATAATGGGGGAAAGTGGGAAGTTATCTGTTAAGGGATTGAAAAAACCAAATAGGTGTGATGCTATGAAGAAGGCAAGTGATGGGATGTCCTTTTATAAGAGGGGAGAGGACACACTATGTATTTTTGAAAAAAAATTAGTTCTCTCACATTTTTCATATGTCACAAGGGTTCAACTTAGTCCATTAGTGAAACTTATTGGTTAATTGGTAAACCTATATCCATACAATATTCTTTAAACAATCTTATAAGTTATTTTTACCCTTATCATTTTATTCTAACCCCTAGTAAACCCATTTCTACCCTAACCATTATAATTATTTTTTACTGAATTCACTATCCATTTTGTTAAAAAAATAAAGTTAATATTATTATAAATTATAAATTTTTATAATTACTATTATGAAATCCATTTTTAAAAGTTCCATTCATAGAAGTGAAAAATTTTATTAAAAAATTAATCCCAAAGACGCAATGAAAAATCAGGTTTTGAAGAGACAATCATCAAAAG
The DNA here is from genome assembly GCA_963277665.1 of Viscum album. Taxonomy (NCBI): domain Eukaryota; kingdom Viridiplantae; phylum Streptophyta; class Magnoliopsida; order Santalales; family Viscaceae; genus Viscum; species Viscum album. The sequence goes on from OY728130.1 coordinate 414,996,722, forward strand.
TTTAAAAGCTTTTTATATCAAGGATCAATATGAAATTTATTAAAATAAACTATATTGGATTAATAAATATAATATTTAACTAATTGTACATTATCAAAAATTAAAAATAATATTTAATGTTACAAATAATTTAAACGAAAAGGCAGTTTTCAATTAAAATCACTATTTCTTATTATCCATCAAAAAATGAAAGTTTTTTGATAATATGAAAACTTAACCCTATAAAATTTTTCATATTATTATTTATTTAGTTTTAAATTAATTTTCAAAATGTTTTAAATATTAATTTTATTATATGTGTGCAAAAGGGAGACATTGTTTTTTAAGAAAAATACAGTTTTTAGGAATAAAATTTTGTTTATTCTTATTTCTTATATAAAAACATAAGATGATTTTTAAACATTAGATTTCGTATATAATATATAAATTTTAATAAAATAATTTACCAATATCTATTTGGTTATTTTAATAATATAAAATGCACTCATATGCATAAGAATAGTTTTTTAGAGAAATATTTCATTTTTTTCATGAGGGTTTTATTTTCATTTCTTATTAATTATTGACCAAAGAATTAATTTTATATACATTTATAGAGCATATTTTTATAATTTAGTTAATCATATTCATAAACACTATTTCAACAGCTTGGTGAAAACTATTATATTAAATAATAATATTTTAATATTATGTCATGTTTCATTTATGGTCGGTGTTGAATATAACACAAGACAAACATAGTGTTTCATGTAAAGATAAATTTAAAAAATATTAAATTTATTTTAAAATAATATTTCATAAATGTTCAGTGTGTTAAATTCTACTAACCTTAACATGAAATTTTCCCTCAAAATTCATCTCGGTCATCCAATGTTTAACATTTTAAAACTCTTTCCTGGAAACCCATATTGTAAATAGGGTTAATAAAACATCCTATTGAAAAAGTGAAATGGATATGAATAAGTCATATCGAATAACACATACTAAGTTTCCAAATGGTTGAATATTGGTGACATGTAAAAACATAGACATAGAAGAAAAACCTGACACCTAAATACAGATTTAGAGTGATAGAGAACATTTATAAAAAGGAATTTGCAGATACAGATAAGGTAAACAATCATAGATCCATAAACCAAATAGGTGTAAAAATGGTCATTAATATCATTAAAATAATTATAATAGGACATATATTTATTTCACAGTCCTTTTCCTAATGTTGGAGAATTTTCATGGGAAGTTAATCTTAAATGATTTTATTCCATTTTATAAAAAAATATCACCAAGTGGTTATTCCATGATCAATTTCCACTTCATATCATACTCTAGGAAACGAAGGTTAATTTTTAATGGCTGAAACACCAACGGATCATAATATACATAATTAATGATAATTCATCCATTATTTATCTATTTGTATCAAAACAATGGTTGGAATAGGTTATACAATATGAATGAGTCATCATATAGATAAATAATAAATTAATATCTAATACCTCATTCAAATTTCAACAGAAACCATTTCATAAATGATTAAACATATGACCCTTTAGAATGATGAAAATTCAATACGTTAGAAGGAATGTTATTAAATATCCAAAATGATCTTATCATTAATCTCCCAAACAACATGAATTACCAATTAATTTTAGATAACAAGCATGTGAATATAGTCATCATGTATTCTATTAAAACATGGTATTAACCTAAATTACCATAAACCCCTAATGAAAACATGCCTTCTTCCTCATTCCATGAATAAAAAAAATATTATTGAAAATATTTAATAGATCCAAAAATTTATTAAACTCATTCAATTATAACAAAAAAACATTTGTCAAAAATATATTATGAGTTTTGAGGTCATCGATATTATAAAATTTATTTTATCCATATCAGTCACCTCTTATCCAAAATATACACCATTTTACCAACCTGTGAAGAAATTAAGTGTTATCTTTCCTCATTCACTTTTCCATTAAATAGATTTTCTATTCTCTCTATACCATTTAACATATTTTTTAAAATACATATACAAAAATCATTATATATTTCACGATTCACATAACATAATTCTTAAATTTCAATAAGAAAATACTTAAATAACCCCACTCTATGATCAAACTATTAACTAGACTTAATATTCTTATTCCATAACACTTCATTCCTTTCATATGTATTTATAGTCACTTCATCATAAACTTCAAAAACATTACTCATACAGCCTTTCTAAATCTCTTCATGTGATTTCCCCTTAAAACATTGATTCACATAATTCCAATAATTTTTACATTTAGAACATTCAGCTATTGATGATAACCTACAAAGACCATTATTTCCATCTATTATGTTAACCAAACTATTCATTCTTCCTTTTAATTTACTTCCTTTATTTCATTATTTTTCATATTAAAAAACCATTATTTTCCTGAAATACATCCACATGGATGTTTCTTTACACATTCTCCATGCATTGGAAAATGAATAATATTTCCTCCGTGTTCACCACTACTCAAACCCTCACAGAACTCTATTATTCTATTCTTTGATGATTTTGAGGTTTGGTTAAGGTACATATTGTTAAACATGTTTCATGAAAACTGATTAGGTATAATCTAAACATCCTTCTCTATAGTCATTGTCCCATTTGGATGCTCATTAGTAAATCATACATCACATAAGATGATAACCCATTTTTTCTAGTTTCTTTCAATGACTAAAACCATAAATCATAGTCTAAGTAACACTATTCATATCATAAAACCACATAATCATTAAAAAATAACATACATGGTGTCTAAATCATGAAACCTTATTTTTAATCTATAGCAGCTTAGAATTATCCTAGTTCATTCATAGTCATATTTTATCTGTATCCTTCATGAAATTTTTTAAACAGTTTCTGAATTTCCAAGGCATATCCCTCGGGAGTGTCAAATTAGGTGTGCAGTAAGGCCCTTTGTTATGCACTAGTTCCCAATTCTATCTAGCTTAGTACAATGATTTTAGGGTTTTTACCACTAGGTACATCTATGTCAGATCCACATACACTTGTAGTATCCATATATAGATGTGATTTCAGGGAAACCAAACGCTTTATCCTTTACAAAAACACCTTGACATATTCCAAAAAATTGACTCATCCTTAATTTTAACTTTAGAGACATACCAATATGTGTACTTAAAAATATACCTAGGGATCTAGGTAAAATTTTCTTATCCTAGTTTCTAAAGTATATTTTACACTTTTATTTCATACCAACTATTGTGACCAAGGATTATTATACAATGATATTAAATCATTTTATAAGAATATTAATTACATTTTACAAAATAATTCATGAGGACCATAATATTTTTGTGCCTCTGGAAACCTGGAACACAATATTTTAAATTCATGAAAGATATTCGATGTCTCTCAATAAGATCTTCCCCTCTAGTATTCTTACTTGAAACCATTATTCATAAACTATAGAAAGGAACTATAAATAACGGGTGATCTCATATTCTCATTAATATTAAACACAGGATATATGTAATAATAACATGAATATAAGGGTATGAGATCATGAGAATAACATTTGAAAATCATATCCTACGTATCAAAGATAATAATATTGAGTCACATAATAATGATTGGATGTTAATAAGGCATTAATCTTTTTGGGAATAAAAGAACATGAGCCAATAGATAATAAAATTGTCATAATACATATATTTTTGCAATACATGTAATCATATATCATTATAAACATGAATAAATAGAAATAGGATCATTCATTATGTTAATTACATGAAATGAGGCCCTATCATGAACTTATGGACATGCAATCTGGTCCATGAATAACATTATGAACATAAAATATAGGTCTTTGGATAACATTTTGGACATTTAATTAGGTTTACAAATAGAATTTTAAACATATAATTAGGTTCATGCATAACATTGTGGATATGAAAGACAGGTCTACGTATAACATCATAGCATTCAAGGTTTTACCCCAATACCATCATAACGGACAATGTCCCTTACTGAATTGGGTTCACTCTTAATTCTAGTCAAGTCTATTTCATGAGATATAAACTATTACCCAATTAATTGCAGGGAGATATTTTTTTAATAAGAATTATGACACAAATTGGTCACCCAATTAATTCCACAAAGGAATTTATTAAAAGAAATAGAAACAGTACAAACATGGGGCGTAGAAAACACACACCAACAGGGGATTAAGGGGAAGGAATTCATTGATGTTAAATAGTAATAAAGAAAAAGAACACATTCCAAGAGAAAGACCCAAGTCTACCTAACATTAATCTATTATCCATGAGAAATATGCACAGTACTTCCCCAAAAAACCACTAAATCATGTAGCTATGAATGAAAAAAAAATCAAAAGTTGGTCAAAAAAACATCCATGCAAAGCCCGACATCATATTTCCTTACATCCAGAAGAAAAATACCCAAAGAATAAAACTCTTAACAAAAGTACATTGATAAAAACTAGCATAAAATCACCGAGTGGTGTGCGTTGAAGTAACCCAACCAGACAGCCACCATAAACCTCTTCATCATTCTCCAACAACATCTAATAAAGATCATACAACCATCATCCATGAATCCAATGTAACACCCTGAGATTTTATGAAAAATATTCTTTTTAATTTCATTAATGTCTTGTGTTGTATGCTACACCAAAAGGAGCTTGCACAACACGTATCCCTGACTTTCCTTGCATTACACGCAATCACGACCTTCCTCGATAGCGTGTGTAGTACACAATACCGAGTTTCACTAAATGAGATATTATTATAATATTATTATGAACTAGCCGTTATGAATAGTAATACCCACTTTTTAAAATTTTATAGATTTTATCTTTCAAAATGGAGTTCATTTGTGGATTTAGAATATTGAAATTAGATTAGGGTGAAATTTTGGTACTTTTTGGATAACTTTCATATTCTGATGAATAGTGGAAATTACAAAATTTTAATTAAAAACAACTTTTTTAATCGAAATAATTAATAGTGATAAATTATTAATTTGAGTGGTTTTAAAGTATATTTAGAATATATCTTTACAATTTAATACAATGTTCATCATTGGATGTAATTTCACATTTAAACTAGACATAAACAAGTGTCAATCTTTTGATAGTTATTATCTCTTAAGAACATGCTATTTGTTTTGACGACGGGAATTAATTTTTAAATTAATTAATGCAACTGATATGTTTTGAATTTGGTAAAATAGACATCATTTTTGAATTCATAATATCAAATATATCTTATTCCTAATTTTTGGTATTTTTCTGGAAACTTTCATTTTTTTGATGAATAGTGAAACCACTAAGTGGTAGTTAAAAAAACTGAATTTTTTATAAAACTTAATTTTACCGCTTCTGTGAGTGGAATTTCGAAAATAAAAGAGACACGGTTAATATAAAGGACTAAAATGTTGTTCAATGAGATGAAAATATTTTTTGGTGAATAGTAACTTTTTACTTTTTTTACCACGGTTAAAAGTAAATAGGGTAATTAAGGGTAAATATGATATTATTATTACCCTAACACATGTCCTAATTCTATTGAATAAGTGTAATTCGGCCAAAAAAAACCTTAGGAATAAAATATGACCATTTAGGCCCACTTGGATTAGATTAGGACATTTATTATTAATTTATTTAAAGAAGGGTTTAAATAGTTAAAATCAAAGTTTAATAACTAAATCATTTTTAATATAGGGTTATACATAAGATAAATTCGACTATAAATATTCCTTAGAAAGATAAAACGATTTCCTACATAATGGTATTTTATTTGTAATTTTTATACATTAAATAAATTAATTTATTTATGACACAACGATGAGGAAGTAATTATCTTATTAATAAAATATTGACATAATTGATGTTATAAATACCCAAATAAATATAATTTGAGACTTTTTATAAATTACACTAATTTTCTAGGTTAATATGACATGTTAGTATTTATTTAATTAACTGTTTTAGAACTAATCATTCTGTTATGATTTTCAAAAAAATCAATTACTAAATAGTGTCAAAATTGACATAAAATAGTTTTTAAAACAAATATTATATTATTAATTGTTATTTTATTCATGAAAATTTAAGGTTCGGCAAAATGACTTATATAAGGTTATATAGATTAATAATAAACAACTTGGGGTTCGTTTGGCTTGTTTCAGTATGTTTATTAACCTTATAGTGTAAAAACACAAGAAGACACGGTAAAAGTCAAATTATTTAACTTAATGTTAAATCTAAATGATAAGGTTAAAATAGGAACCCAAACTTTTCTAAATTCTATTGTATGAGAGGATTTAGACCCATACCAACCTTAGCTTCTAAATAAATCAATTTTGAGCTATTTAAAACCGAATTTGGCTTTATAATAAAATAATATTTTTAGTTTTCCAAAGGAGCCCCTCTCCTCCCTTATAAAAGGGCACCTCCTCCCTCTCTTCCTAACACCACTGTGAGCTTTAAAGATCGTACAAACCCTTCCAAATTCTATTCTCCACTTCCATAGAAACATCCTAGTGGTTCTGGTCTTCTTCAAAGGCCAATTTTAGTTCCCTAAGTGGAGGTCTCAAAGAGGCGCTTCAAAGAAGAGGTAATGTCTGTTACCGATTCTTTCAACTTTATTTCTTCTTTCACTTCTTCTTCTTAGGTTGTTTCATTATGAAGTAATAACATCAGTATAACTAATATACTGATATTTTATTATAAGTATGAAACAACCATACTTCATTATCTATCCATCCTATGGAAAACGAAATCACCACGCATGCGTACGTACGGAATACCGTCTCCACGCCGTGGTGTAATCTATTTTCCACCACCACCTTACTTAGATGGGTATAATGGTGTAAATAATGACTATATATGATTATTTTAAAGTTATATTGATTCTTTAATAGTATACATACACTCCAATAAAATTCCATGATCATGGGAACGATATCATCGCTCGTGCGTACGTACGGAATACCATCTCCACGACGCGATGATATTCATTCTCAATGATTAATCATTCATGAATGATTATAAAGTATATATAATAAGTAATCATGAAATATATGACATAATAATGATACTGGATTTAGGTATATATATATATTTATGTCATCCAATTAATTCCATTCAATTCAATGAGTAAAATAAAACAGCGTTCATGCGTACGTACGGCCTACCGTCTCCATGAACGATGTATTTCTTTCCATTTATAAATCTATTATATATATGTAGATTATGAATATATATTATATATAAATCATTTTTTATATTTTATAATTAATTAATCATGATCTAATTAATCATATGAATAATTACAAGTCAAAACACGGATGACAAATGATACGATTTTACCCAAAACACTCTTTAACATGGAATTTACAAAAGAACAGGTAATATAAATTCATAAGTGAACAATATATGATATCATAATAATGAATATGATTCTGTAATAAGTCAATGACATTATTTAAATCATTATACATGAGTTTCAGATAAGTACGAAGCATATCGGACCAAAGGTAAGGGATAATTATTCCAATCTCATTCTTATCCGAGATTGTTTATTCGTAAGTATTTACTGGGGTTATTGTTCTCATCCATTTCCATGTTTCCTAAAAATGTTTTATGTATGTTTAATGTCATTTTTACCCATTTTTGACTTTTACTTCATGGTATGTATGGAATCTTTCTTTTACGATGTACTTTTTGACTTTTCCAGCAAAATTATGAGAAGAATGTTTTTTTAACTTATACGGCACGAACGGATTTTTACGGTTTTATAAAGCCTTATTTTCATGAATCTTACTCCAAAATATTTCATGACTATTTTCAACAAAATCCTTTTATTTTAAAATTTTATGACATTTTTTGAAAAGAAAATGATTTTAAAGAAGAAAGGATATTTTCCTCAAGAATTCATTTCAAGTGTTTTATCAAAACCATTTTCCATCTAAAATGAAATTATTTCATATGTGTATGTTTCAAGTATAATGTACCTATGATTTATGTGGTTTATATTTTCTTATTATGAAATGATATCCATTTCTTTTATATGGATTATGTGATGATGGGATGATGTTTATGAAACCCATTTTATTTATTGGGTTATTGTGAATCATGTATGTTTATTTTGTGGCACAAGTAAGAATGATTTCATTATGAGATGGGTGGGACCTATATCTCCCTCCAATTCATTGGGTAAAGATTTATATCTCATGAGATAGACATGGATGGAATGGTAAGTTAATCCGGTTCAGTATTACAGGACTAGAATGAGGAGTGAACTCGATTCAGAAAGGGACTTTGTCCACTAAGATGGTCTTGGCAGCAATGCCTTGGCTAATATGGAAATCATTACATATGCTTAATGGATGCCACAATTACATGTTTTATTCCCATGCTATTTTATCATGATTTATGTTCCATTATGATCTATACCTTATGTACTTCAATGTTTTATGTCATTGCACAAGATTTCTATGTTTAAACATTATGTACATGTTTTTATGTTCAAATATATATGGTAAGTTTTATTTTATCCATGTTTACCCTTACTGAGCATTTGAGCTCACCCTTTTTATGTTTTCTTTTCCCCCGGGATTAAAAGAAAGATTTTAGGTAAGTAAACAAAAATAGTAAGATCTTTATGGGAGATGTTGAATATCTTTCACCACGATTAGAAGATTACGTTCCATGTTTCCAAAGACACTAAAGTATTACGGTCCTTGTGTGTATGTTTCTGTTATGTACTAAGTATTCTGCAAAAGTAATGTAATGTCCATGTACGTCAGGCTTCGGGTCTCTAAAGTTGGTATCAGAGGAAAGGTTTAGTCAACCTTTGGAAACTAGGATGCGATAACTTTAGTGAGATCCCTAGAGATATTTCTAAGGTATGTCTAGGGATGTCCCTAAGGATAAGTATACATATAGGATATAGACCTAGAACTATGGTAATGATCTTAGAATTTAACCTAAGATGTTAGATATTGAGGGTACTCCCCCTTTACTATGTTGTTTTCCCTAGCATGATTTTTTCCTCTCACACTATTCTTTTTGGGTTTTAGAAAATGGCTGGAAACAGGAAGAATCACGATAATGGAGGATATGACGGACAATGGAATGATATTCTTCCTGAGAAACCAAATGAAACCGGATTTGGAAGTCCAAACATCATTATTATGCCGAATCAGAAATCTCATAATATGATCAATAAACTCAAATTTGGTATGCTTCCTGACTCGGCTAATAATAGAAAGATGGAGTTTCATGATGATCATATAGGAAAGAAAGTTCAATTTCCCCTATGTAAATCATGTGGGAAGAGCCATCATGGAGAATTTTTCAAAGGAACTGGAAGATTCTTTGGGTGTGGAAAATAAGGACACAAAGCCGGTAAGTGCAAAGGAAATGGTTCAGTTAACACCATGGATGAGGATAATGGTATTTCTACAACATCAACAATGGTTAAATGTTTTAAATGTGGAATGTACGGGAATTATGCACACAAATGCCCTAAGGGAAAGTCTCATGAAGAGAATCAGTATGGTCGTATGGGTAGTATTTATGTTGATGATGATGAGACTACAAATGATATGTGAGATGAAAGAATTGTTGAAGATTGTTCAATGGTTTAAGAAGGTAGTGGAATGATTACATGTCTATCAAGTGTAATGTTGTATAAGTAATCTCATGGTACTATGGAATAAATAGACATCTAAGGATTGTTACACTATTGTCTTTCCTTATGTTTTGAAAGTGTATGATTAATTGTACCAGTAACCATGAAAGGTTATTCGGATATTTTTGGAAAGTAGCTGATATGCGCATAATGAAGGTATAAGGAGAAAATTAAATGTTTTATAGTATTAATGAGCTCATGACTGATATAAGGAGAAGGTTATATCATGGTTTGAGTATATAGAATTTTTGGATTTTGGTATGTGGAAAGAGTTAACTTTTGACAACATTCATGTTTTCACTAAGATTCAATGGGTATTCATTTTTCAAGAGAATACATGATTAAGGGCTTCAAATGTTTGGAATGTGACCAAAAAGACATATCTCATGATATATGGGGATCAACAATGGTATTAACATGCTAGTTGTATGAACTCTTTGGTAATCATTTTCACTATAATATGAGATTAGACAGCATTATTTTGGATAAGCCTAAAGATTGGAATGGATTATGTTGGTCATTAGTATTGTTTATGGATAGAAGTTTTTTTCGATATTATTTATGGGATGTTATAGTAATGTAGTTTTAGAAAAAGGACAACCTGCAGGATGGGTGATAGCCCATTGCGTCGGACAAGGCTGTGGGAATCGAACCCACAACTGAAGTGCGACTGGCCTTTATCGCCTACCAATGGCCTACAGGAAGTCTCTGTTTAGTAGAAACTAGTTTTATTATATTAAGCAGTATGATATAAGAAGTATAAGTCCATTTTAGGAACCATATATGATTAATCTCACTATAGATGGAATTATGTATTTTTTGATAACTTTTCTAACATTTTGTTTTAGACAGATGGAATGACCCATCATTCTATCACATGATCTGCTAACACATCACGAATGACAAATTCAACTTCATTTCTTTAAGAGATGAAGTGGAAATTGTCCAAAGAACAACCAACGGTGAGACTGTACCAAAATCATGAAAGTATTTCTTCTAATTACAATTTCATCAACTTTAGGGAAATGATCTTGAAAACCAAAAATGTTGTCCTAGTGCTCTAATATCTGATGAATCAGATGGTACCTTAGATCGTCACAAATTTATGGCTTTGTGATTGTTGGCTTTTTCATAACCATGTTCTCTACCACTCTCCATCAGCACTTGATGGTTAGATTTTTCTTCCATATCAATATTTTCACCTATGTTCTCCTACGTGGAAACCCAGTGATGAGTTAATTTGGGTAACCTTTACGTTTCATACTTTAGTTTTTAAAGCCATGTTTTGGTATTCTTTTTTACAATGTGGGTTTATATTAAAGAAACTTTCAAGTAGTAAACCATTTATAACCCTGACGAATTTCGAGGGCGAAATTCATTTTAAGGGGGATAGAATGTAACACCCCGAGATTTTATGAAAAATATTTTTTTAATTTCATTAATGTCTTGTGTTGTACGCTACACCAAAAGGAGCTTGTAGAACACGCATCCCTGACTTCCCTTTCATTACATAAAATCACGACCTTCCTCGATAGCGTGTGTAGTATGCAATACTGAGTTTCACTAAACGAGATATTATTATAATATTATTATGAACTAGACGTTATGAATAGTAATACCCACTTTTTGAAATTTTATAAATTTTATCTTTCAAAATGGACTTCATTTTTGGATTCAGAATATCGAAATTAGCTTAGGGTGAAATTTTGGTACTTTTCGGATAACTTTCATATTCTGATGAATAGTGAAAATTACTAAATTTTAATTAAAAACAAATTTTTTAATCGAAATAATTAATAGTGATAAATTATTAATTTGAGTGATTTTAAAGTATATTTAGAATATATTTTTACAATTTAATACAATTTTGGTCATTGGATGTAATTTCACATTTAAACCAGACATAAACAAGTGTCAATCTTTTGATAGTTATTATCTCTTAAGAACACGCTATTTGTTTTGATGACGGGAATTAATTTTTAAATTAATTAATGAAACTGATATGTTTTGAATTTGGTAAAATAGACATCATTTTTTAATTCATAATATCAAATATAGCTTATGCTGAATTTTTGGTATTTTTCTGGAAACTTTCATGTTTTTGATGAATAGTGAAACCACTAAGTGGTAGTTAAAAAAACTGAATTTTTCATAAAACATAATTTTACTGCTTCTGTTAGTGGAATTTTGAAAATACGAGAGACACGGTTAATATAAAGGACTAAAATTTTGTTCAATGAGATGAAAATAATTTTTGGTGAATAGTAACTTTTTACTTTTTTTTACCACGATTAAAAGTAAATAGGGTAATTAAGGGTAAAAGTGTTATTATGATTACCCTAACACATGTCCTAATTCTATTGGATAAGTGTAATTCGACCAAAAACAACCTTAGGAATAAAATATGACCATTTAGACCCACTTGGATTAGATTAGGACATTTATTATTAATTTATTTAAAGAAGGGTTAAAATAGTTAAAATCAATGTTTAATAAGTACATAATTTTTAATATAGGGTTATACATAAGATAAATTATACTATAAATATTCATTAGAAATATAAAACGATTTCATACATAATTGTATTTTATTTTTAATTTTTAGACATTAAATAGACTAATTTATTTATGACACAACGATGATGTAGTAATTATCTTATTAATGAAATATTGACATAATTGATGTTATAAATACCCAAATAAATGTAATTTGAGACTTTTTATGAATTCCACTAATTTTATAGGTTACTATAACCTGTTAGTATTGATTTAATTAACTTTTTTCGAACTAATCATTCTGTTATGATTTTCACAAAAATTAATTACTAAATAGTGTCAAAATTGACATAAAATATTTTTTAAAACAAATATTATATTATTAATTGTTATTTTATTCTAAAAAATATAAGGTTCGGCCAAATGGCTTATATACGGTTATATATATTAATAATAAACAACTTGGGGTTCTTTTGGCTTGTTTTAGTAAGTTTATTAACCTTATTGTGTAAGAACACAAGAAGACACGGTAAAAGTCAAATTATTTAACTTAATGTTAAATCTAAATGATAAGGTTAAAATAGGAACCCAAACTTGTCCAAATTCTATTGGATGAGAGGATTTAGACCCATCCCCACCTTATCTTCGAAATAAATCAATTTGGAGCTATTTAAAACCAAATTTGGCTTTATAATAAAATAATAATTTTAGTTTTCCAAAGGAGCCCCTCTCCTCCCTTATAAAAGGGCACCTCCTCCCTCTCTTGATAACACCACTTTGAGCCTTCAAGATCGGCCAAACCCTTCCAAATTCTCTTATCCACTTGCATAGAAACATCCTAGAGGTTCTGGTCTTCTTCAAAGACAAATTTTAGTTCCCTAAGTGGAGGTCTCAAAGAGGCGCTTCAAAGAAGAGGTAATGTCCGTTACCGATTCTTTCAACTTTATTTCTTCTTCCACTTCTTCTTCTTAGGTTGTTTCATTATGAAGTAATAACATCAGTATCACTCATATACTGATATGTTATTATATGTATGAAACAACCATGTTTCACCATCTATCCATCCTATGGAAAACAAAATCACCACGCGTGCGTACGTACGGAATACCGTCTCCACGCCGTGGTGTAATCTATTTTCCACCACCACCTTACTTGGATGGGTATAATGGTGTAAATAATAACTATATATGATTATTGTAAAGTGATATTGACTCTGTAATAGTATACATACACTCCAATAAAATTCCATGATCATGGGAACGATATCACCGCTCGTGCGTACGTACGGAATACCGTCTCCATGACGCGATGAGATTCATTCTCAATGATTAACCATTCATGAATGATTATAAAGTATATATAATAAGTAATCATGAAATACATGAAATAATAATGATACTGTATTTATGTATATATATATTTATGTCATCCAATTAATTCCATTCAATTGAATGAGGAAAAGAAAACAACGTTCATGCGTACGTACGGCCTACCGTCTCCATGAACGATGTATTTTTTTTCCATTTATCGATCTATTATATATATGTAGATTATGAATATATATTATATATAAATCATGTTTTATATTATGGAATTAATTAATCATGATCTAAGTAATCATATGAATAATTAAAAGTCAAAACACGGACGACAAATGAAACGATTTTACCCAAAACACTCTTTAACATGGAATTTACAAAAGAACGGGTAATATAAAGTCATAAGTGAACCATATATGATATCATAACAATGAATATGATTCTGTAATAAGTCAATGACATTATTTAAATCATTATATAGGAAGTTCGGATATGTATGAAGCATATCAGACCTAATGTAAGGGATAATTATTCCAATCTCATTCTTATCCGAGATTGTTTATTCGTAAGTATTTACTGGGGTTATTGTTCTCATCCATTTCCATGTTTCCTAAAAATGGTTTCATGTATGTTTAATGTCCTTTTTACCCATTTTTTACTTTTACTACATGGTATGTATGGAATATTTCTTTTACGAGGTACTTTTTGACTTTTCGAGCAAAAGTACGAGAAGAATGTTTTTTAACTTATACGGAACGAATGGATTTTTAAGGTTTTATAAAGCCTTATTTTCATGAAGCTCCTCCAAAAGATTTGATGAATATTTTCAACAAAATCCTTTTCTTTTAAAATTTTATGACATTTTTTGAAAAGAAAATGATTTTAAAGAAGAAAGGATATTTTCTTCAAGAATTCATTTCAAGTGTTTTATCAAAACCATTTTCTATCTAAAATGAAATTATTTCATATGTGTATGTTTCAAGTATAATGTACCTATGATTTACGTGGTTTCGATTTTCTTATTATGAAATGATATCCATTTCTTTTATATAGATTATGTGATGATGGGATGATGTTTATGAAACCCATTTTATTTATTGGGTTATTGTGAATGATATATGTTTATTTTGTGGCACCAGTAAGAATGATTTCATTATGAGATGGGTGGGACCTATATCTCCCTCCAATGCATTGGGTAAAGATTTATATCTCATGAGATAGACATGGATGGAACGGTAAGTTAATCTGGTTCAGTATTACAGGACTGGAACGAGGAGTGAACTCGATTCAGAAAGGGACTTTTTCCACTAAGATGGTCTTGGCAGCAATGCCTTGGCTAATATGGAAATCATTACATATGTTTAATGGATGCCACAATTACATGTTTTATTCCCTTGCTATTTTATCATGAATTATGTTCCATTATGATCTATGCCTTATGTACTTAAATGTTTTATGTCATTTCACAAGATTTCTATGTTTAAACATTATGTACATGTTTTTATGTTCAAATGTATATGGTATGTTTTATTTTATCCATGTTTACCCTTACTGAGAATTTGAGCTCACCCTTTTTATGTTTTCTTTTCCCCCAGGATTAAAATAAAGATTTTAGGTTAGGAAACAAAAATGGTAAGATCTGTATAAGAGATGTTGAAGATCTTTCACCATGATTAGAAGATTACATTCCAAGTTTCCAAAAACACTAAACTATTATGGTCCTTGTGTGTATGTTTATGTTATGTACTAAGTATTCCGCAAAAGTAATGTAATGTCCATGTACGTCAGGCTTCGGGTCTCTACATCCAACCATTGAAAACTCACATATAGATTCTCTACATAGAAGAACCACCATTTACCCAGAAAATAGAAACTCACAGAACAAAAACTGATACCACAAAGTAGACCAAATAGATAAATCATGTCACAGAAAAAATCATTCCCAGGGCATGTTCCTAAAATTGAAATCATGATTTCTCTTGTATTCTTCGACCATTCTCATGAACATTCACTTTGAAATTTAAAGATATTAATCCTCATAAATTTCATTATTACAATAATTTGGGTGTTTAATTTTATCTTTCTCATACATCCAAACATCAACTTACTCTCTCGTAGGATCTTTAGTCAAGTAAGCTTCTATGAAAACATGTTATTTGTTTCTTTCATCAACATCCTCATCACTCTCAATGAAAACATTTGAATGGCCTTCTTTAGTTTTTATTGTTGAAGGTTTATTGTTGACCTTCCTAGAGGAATCTTAATATCTTGTAACAATTGTTCTTTAAATATTATAGTAATCCCAACACTTATTTGTTTTTTTAGAGTTTGGGGTAATGAAACCATAAGAATTTATCATTTTTCCCCTTCTTAGTGATTGATTTATGATAGGTTTCCTCCATCTGAATTTCTTGGTCCTCATCCTCCGGAGGATATTCTATAGAATCTGAGATTTCTCCTTGAGTGTCATGATATTCAAGGTGCTTCTTTTGTTTATCCACCTGAATTGTGGAAAAATTGGAACCGCTTAAGATTATAACAAAGGAATCTATATCATCATATGATCCAATATTTCCATAAGAATGACATCAATGTTTTGAAGGTTGTCAAGGTTCATCCAAACACATTGTGTTCTCATCAATCATAATCTCTCTAGTAGGGTTTCCCTCACCAGAAGTGCCAGCAGTACCTGACTGGAAAACCATGATTTGATCTAGGCCAGGTTTCATTTTTCCTTTTCAATCTAAGAAGCTTTCCTAACCTTAGGATGTGAGAGATGAGAACAATATTTCAAGTCCTGAACATGTTTAAGAAACAATTAATAGTAATTGTGTAGTTTTTTTATAGATAGCATACTAGAAAAAATAGAATCACCATTCGAAAACCAAATATAGGAAGGAAAATCCTGAGAGACATCAATTTCTACAAAAATTATAGCAATTTAAGGGCGTGAAATATTCATCGTCACTGATTCAATTTTATGCGGGTTGCCAATCAGCATGGAGATCGGAAAATGGAATACTATTTGGAAAACTGAAGTGGAATACTAGGGAATCCTATCCAAACCAGAAAAATTTGTGACTCGCAATAGGGGTTAAAATTTGTGGTCCATTTAAGAACCCTCATAAAATATCCCACAAAAGACCATGATCTCCTCACCCATAAGTGGCAATAATCATCCTCAAAATAGAAACCAAATATAACTTTTGATCAGTTTAGGAGGCCAATGTGATAACATGTGAAGTTTATGGCTTCAAGAGATTTTCTCAAGAAATTTAACAATGGTCTATTCTTAAAAAAATTCACAACAAGAACAAATCAAAAATATGATGCAGGCAGGATTACCTCAGTTTTTGAGAAAGAAATTGTTGCTCTTCCATGGGGATGAAATTTCTTTAAATGAGTTAAATGGTTATGCACCACAACATCATTAATGGGAGGCGCATTGATCTCCTTATTTCTTCCTGAAACCACATCAACAATGGATCATGGAGCGTTAGGGTTTTCTCACTTGTCCAAAATCGGGTTCATCATCCTCCCCTCTCAAGGAGATATTTGTCCCATCAATATTTGGTTATAATATAACCACCATACTTTGTTATAAATTAACAACAATCCTTTCTTATAAAGTTACCATTGTTACATAATTATAATCATACATGTGTGCCATAATAAAATAAAAAATTCATCATATCATAACCCATAAAATGGAATGGGTTTGATAAAGATTCCATCATATCATAACATGTGGAAAATAAATTGGTTTCAAATTCATTTCAACCGTTATTCAAAGAATAACCTATAAAAAATAATGGGGGTTCATAATTATTTTATCATTGTATAACCCTTGTAAGAGAAATATTTTTCATAAAAATCTTTCAGTCATATATAAAAACCACTCATAAAAATACTAATAATGGTATCTTTGGATCATATCCCCAGTAAATAATAACTAACATCATTGAATGTAATATTATATGGAAAATAAATTTGAAAACTTTCTTGGGTTATTTCTTGGATGAATATAGCATTTTATTTAGAAAAAAAATTTAAAACATAAAACATTATGAAAACAATTCCATTGAAAATAACATTGAATGCATATAATGGAATATTCTGAAGATCATTTAAAACATTTGTTCAGTAAAATATACTTATTATTTGAGAAAAAAAAATTTAAAACATAAAACACATTCAAAATCCTTTGCACTTTGAAATAATTTATTTAAAATATAAAAAATCCCCAAATAATATAGAAATAAGTTTCTTTGAAAATAACATTGAAAGAATGTAATGTAATATTTAAATAATTGAGTGGTCATGAATGTGAGAAATTTTAGTCATGTCATGTATTTTAAAGAAAATATTCATTTCACATTTCCGGTAAAATCCAAACATACATTATTTCCAAATAAATACATGAAGATTACATTTCCATTTTTTTAAAAAGTAAATAATTGGTAATAATTTCATTTAAAAATAAAAGGATAATAATAAAACTATTTTAAAAAACCTTCTTAGAAAGCATGGTTTTGGAATAAACCGTCATACCAAAGAGAAAAATAAAGTTGGGTTTTCTTAAAAACACTTTCCAAACTAACTTAAATACCAGGGAGTGGAAAATGGTACTATTATATGAAAATATCCGGAATAACTATAGTAAAACAAATTCATGAGTTTCTTGATATATGTATCTTAATATTTTATAATCCAAGAAATAATCATAAACCATACTAAAAAACTATTATATTACAAAATAAAATAATTACCACCCTATAGCATTGAATCGTAATCCCATGAAGGAATAACAAAAAATAGAGCTTAAAATATTATGAGGATAATAAATTCATAATATTACATGTCATAATTTTGTATATACACCTTGTTGAATAATATAGTTTCATAACATAATGTATGTATCAAATAATGCAGACTATAACAAAAATTACTTACCGTTTTGGAAACGTTTAAACCGTAAAACCCATGAAAGAGTCATCCTAAAATAGACATGTAAATACCAAAAATATTCAGGATAGGAGCAATGAAATAAATTTATAGTCAATATATACACTGCATAAAATAATTAGGTGGTAAATATAGAATGTTTCTAATAGAAGTAAATAGTGCGAGGAAAATCACTTATCATAAGTCTTGACTTACATTGTACCCATTAAAAATCCTATATTATAAATATATGTTTATTATGCATCTATTACATAACCATATATATATATATATATATCATATCATATCATCTATTATTTTCATATATTCTTTTATTACCCTTTTATTAACAACTCAATGTTAAAGTTATGTTTCGTGTAATATCCTCATATTTTTCGTAAATGTTTTGACTTGTTGTTTTTTGTAATCTTACATAGATCATGATTTATCCATCTAAAGAATGTAAAACACTGCATATATATCATATATATTCATTTTATATATACATACTAAAATCTATATAATTTATTTTTGGGAAATTAAATACATTGTTTATAGAGATGATATTTGTACGTGCACAAGAACTGCTGAAATAGTGGGTACCTTAGACCCAAATATTTGGTGATTTTTATTAACATATCATGTATACAAGCTGGATGTAAATGATCATTACATACCATTATAGTGTAGATATCTTTTTTATCGACTATTTAATGGTAATTTATCTAGATTAATAGTTGTATTTAAAGGTTATAAGAGATTCCATGCTATATTGAGAACCTTGAGATACAATGAAATTAATCATAAATAAAGGTCATATGGTCCAGAAACATATTATTTATTGGACATAATAGATATTTGACTACCATTTGATGGGGGGATTAGAATCATTGAGACTTCTTCTTATGAAGTTTGCACTTGGTTATCTCTGATAGTGACATCACAAGGACATACCTACTAATAAGCACCCCACCTTTTTTGGGTGTCATTGGATGTTCTTATCTATGATCATGTGTAATGTTCTCCTTACTTGAGATCATTGATAATGTATGACATCTGATTTCATGCTTTGCTTCATGATGAAAACCATGTTATTGAAATCTTGGTGAGGTATTTTTTTTGTGTGTCATTGGTGACATGACATTGGTTGAATGGTCAAGAAAGGATTTATTTCCTCTCGGTTAATAAATTTATATATATTGGGTCATATTGATCTGGATGGTAGTACAATGATAAATCCATGGCCATGGTATTCCATGGTAAATCCTTCCAGTTAGATCAAAAAATAATAATGTAAGAAAAGGGTAATGACATGAGTGTGAGTCCTTATTTATGAGATATTAAAGACCAAGAGATTATATACATAATACATTTTTGTAGGTTGGTTGTTGCTTCTGTGAAGTTATTTATCTCTTTAGGGTCTAGGATAGGATGCTAGATCCCACTCTTAATATGTGAATAGGATTCACTTTTATTGAGATAAGGGACTGGAGGGTTACATACAATAGTGTATTCATGAATCTTCCCTATTTAGTTGAATATGTATATTTGACATGGTGTCCCCCACCACTAGGGTCCAGAATTTTTCCATGGAGATACAATCACCAATGCAATAAATAAATTCATATTATTCAAGTTGTTAATAATGGGTATTGAATTTATTTATTAAATGTATTTACAAGGTTTAATGTAAATACATGAAAAATGTTAATTGAGTGGATATTAGTTTATTATATTCAAAGTTCATTAAATATTTTTTTTATTATGAGATGAGTCAATGGATTGGGTATTATCATGTAATATATTTATTATATTATAAGAAAAAATGATAATAATAATAATAATAAATGGTATTTTTTGTCTCAATTTAGTAGTCAAAATATTACTTATATATTGTGTTAATTATTTAGGGTTTAGGCCACCAATTCTGAGTAATTTCATTTCACATTATAAATAGTGGAGAAGATCATTTTTCAAGAACTATTTATGGACTCTCTCTATATACTTATCTCTCCCTCTTTTTAGATATAGTGGTTATGGATCCCTAGAACTCAGATTGAGCTTTCTCTCAAGCATCACAAATAAGGAAATGCGGTGATCACCAATGCATCAAAGTCATCATCAGAACTATGTGCTACCACCTATATTTTGATGATAGGAACTCCTGTGGATTTTGGAAGAACATGTGGATAATCTAGAAGGATTAAACTACGGATTATTTGAGAATTTATCACAAACAACGAGAATAGGTTGTGCACAGATTCAGATCAAAACTAAGTTTTTATGGTTTTCATTTTGTGATTAAAACTCTTCAATCATGATCTTGAGGAAGTAATTGGGCAACGTTTCATCAACATTAATATGTTCATGTCGTTCGTCTTTGAAAATTTTTACAATTCCCACTTTTGGTCTTCCACTGCATGCCCGGTTCCAACAAGTGGTATTAGAGCATCAGGTGTTAATTTTAATCCAAGAAAAAATTTGATATTCATAAAATATAAAAGCTGGAATCATTATGGCCACAACACCACATACCACCTCTTAATACGATATCAAATGAAAATTTTGTGGTAATCCAATGTTTTAGGTTTAGTTTTAAAACCGGTGGTTTTATGAGGTTTCTATATACGGTCATGCAAAAAATGTTTTGTTGGATTTAAAATTTGACAAAAACATATAGTTTATGTGTGTTTAATATACCCAAAGAAAACTGAAAAAATCTATTTTGGTGAACCACATCATTTCGGCCAGTGGGTGGACGAAATTGTGATTTCTGATAAGGTATAATAATAATAATAATTATTATTATTATTATATCATTATAATAATAAAATTATTTTCTCTAACCTAGAATAGGTTTTAGAATATTATTTTATCAGCCATCATCCAGGTGGGTGAGACAAATGAAAAGTGAATCATGTGTTTGTCTAGAAGATAAATTATATGTTAGAAAAAGGGGGACTTCACCTAATTGGGAGGTGAATGTTGGGAAAAAAGTAGTAGTATCTGGGGCCGAAAGGCACCCCCTGTCTACCCGCAACGGCCCCCTCGGGCCACCACCTCGTGTGCGGATTCATCCATTAGACCAGTGTCCGGCCTCGACCCACCGGATCAGCTCATCCCCACCATCCGGAGCGGCCTTCATCCCCATTAGAACCATCATTCCGGCCACCGCTTGGAAATTCCCCGCTCAACTGCCTGAGCATTCCTACCCTTTTGGTCCAGTAGGCGTGTAGCCATGAAGCCGCCAACAGTCCATATAAGGCCCCAGCCTTAAACCTTACTTAATCTTGAGTTATTACAAGATTACACATTGAGGATCTTTTCAGGTTTAGAGTTTTAGAGAATTAGATAATGAAACTTGCATTACATTCCACATTTAAACAAAGTGGATACATAAAAGACAGTATTCATTCTTCCCATCAACGGAAACATATTTAAAATAAAACATGGATTCTTTCTTGACACATCCTTGACACTATCATCACATCATGTACCCTTCCCTTGACCTGTGAAAAACATTTCAAAAACTTGGGATGAGAATAAAAAGCTCAGTAAGGGATATAAAAATATGGAAAGGAAACATGAGTACATGTATACATAATAATGAAATCATACTTTACCCATAAAACATAGGCATATCAAATCATGAATAAATCATAGAAATCATAAGACATAAAAGTAACTTGAGGCATTCGTAACATTCTTACGTAGAGAGTAACTCTCTTGGTTACGTTTGGAATACCCATCACAGTATATTCCCTAAATCTCTTCGGAGAAACCTTAACGTTTCACTCCTTTGCGTTAACCAATGCATTGGAGATCTATATCGGTCTCACCCGCCCTTAGTTTATCACGGAACCACCCGTTTTCATAATAATGCCCAAGAACCTCAACATAATCATATCACATAAAACATGAATAAAGGAAACATAAAATTCCCACCTTTAAATCACAAGATATCAATACAACACATTGATATAAAAACATTATGAAAACCATTTTGGATAAAAAAGTAAAACATGGTATTTATTATTCTTTAAAAAAAGGTATGGCTTGTAGTGGAAGCCGAAACTCAAATAACGGTCACGAAGGCGGAGAAGTCATTGTCGCCGCATACGTACGACAAAAACTTTCCCTTTTTTTGTTTAGTAAACGCTTCGTATAAAAAGGATTCTGTTTGAATAAACGTAAAAGTCAAAGGGGTTTATACACCGTATAAAAGAAGGTTGTGTATAAAACAAAATATGCCTCAATGAAAGGAGATTGAGACGAAGTCCCATACAAGGATCATTTTTTTAAATAAAATATATCTATTATGTGTATTCACTATAATTACACATAAAGAAAGTACAAATACAAGATAGGACATAATAATATCATGACGTAATTTGAAAGTAGGAGATTAACCCAAAGAATGGAAGTTGGGTTAAGAAATTCCCTTATAAAGAAGGTATCCTTAAATTAAGGACAAATCAATCTCAAAAATATGTGTGACAAATATAAATACACCCAATATAAGTGGATATTAAGTGTAAAACAATAAAAGGTCATTCACACATATTCAATGGATGACATATTCAATGACTACATGTTGAACCCAAAGAAATCGAAATTGGGTTAAAAAGTTCCCTTGACAGCCTAACGACATCACATCAAAACGAGTTGATGAGAGATAAAAATTGTATCTCATCACTTGGACATAAAATTTACATCAATAAGGATATATGAGAACATATCCCAATATAACAATATGTAAATTAAAAGACCCAACAAAGGAAGACTTTTAAAAAAGAGGAGGGTGAAAGGTTCCCTTACCGACTTGGGTATCTTTCAAAACATACACCCCATGAAAGAAGGACAATACATCATTGATGTAAATACTCATAAAATGAAAGTATATTACAAAAAGAGTAGAATAATGGGAAATATGTACACCACTAAAAGGAAATTGTGGCAAATGTAGCATAAATATCACGGGAATAAAAGTGAGATGAAAAATCCCTTATGAAAACTCGGCAGCCTAACGACGCCACGTAAAACTTCCGAATATGGATTGATGAGATCAAATAGGGTATCTCATCACATTACAATAAAATGTGCAGCAAGAAGAATATAAAAGAACATCCCCCAACATTACAAATAGGAGCTTAAAAGAAGTGACATAAAGGAGAGTACTTAAAAAGAAAGAGAGAGGTTAGATCTCTTACGAAAGTTCGGCAGCCTAACGGTGCCACTCAAAACTTCCAAAAAGGATTGATGAGAGAGAATAGGGTCTCTCATAACATGAACATAAAAATTACAGTAATTTTAATATAAAATATCATCCCAATAACAAGAAATATTAGCTTTAAAAGGAATGACATAAAAGTGTGTACTTAAAAAGAAAGAGAGGAGTAGGATCCCTTACCTCGGGTCCGACTTGACTCGATCGTTCTTTAATCTCCTGAATAATAAACTTGAGTTAATTTATACTTCCTTAATAACCTTTTTCAAGTTCATTATTCCTTTAATATCACTTATCACCATGTCATAAACATTATGTAATCATTTAAGTTAATAATATTTGTTTTGCCGATATTTGGTTCTTAAGTCGAAAGTGGACTTCTTACAATTTACATGTTGTTCGTGTGGCCAAATGTTTATTATATCCAGAATTTTATTCATTATGTAGATATCATATATTTCATATATATCCAGTACATGCATGCATTTATAACATTATATAATCATTTAGAGGTAAGAAATGAAATGCACCGTTCATGGAGACGGTAAGCCGTATGTACGCATGAACGCTACTTTCATTTCTATTTCGTATTTTCTGGAATGGATTCATAATGATATAAGAGTATATTATAATTTCAGTATAATAAAATATATAATATCATTAAATTTATCCTTTACACATCCCACATATGGTATTAACGAATCAAATCACTTTCAGGGGGCGGTAGTCCGCACTTCCTAAAATGAAGATATCGTGTTTACCCATAATGGAAACAATAATGGTATGCCATAAATGAAAAATACAGAATCTTAAGGAAACCATAAAAATATTATATATCATATATAAAAATAGTGACATCATAATGGCCACCTTTGAAGGTGTTAAATGAGTATTGAACAATCATCGTTTTGGGAGGCAGAATTTTTCCATCCACGGAAACCGTATGTTCTTTAACCATTTCATGTAGTTGTGTGAGAGTGTAGCTCGAATAAATATTATAACAACATACTAGTATATTGAAGATACTGGTGTTGTTAAAAAAGAAGTAAATAAAAAGAGTTTAGGGGGTTGGAGAATCAAAATAAAACAAATGAACATGAGAGAATGAATTACCTTTAAAAGTGTAACGCCTTTTGATTTGAGCCTAAAGGCTTCCTTTGAAAGGATTCTGCCCAAAGGGAATCCTATAGGATGAGGATAGGGATGTGGAGAGAGTAAATGGGCAGGGTTTGGCCAAGACAAAGGCTTTAGGAGTGTGGGAAAAGAGGTAGAGGTGGGGGCCTTTTATAAGAGGAGAGGAGGGGCACTTTTGGAAAGTAAAGAAATATTACTTTATTTGAAAATGTGTTTCGGTTTTAAAAGGTCCCACATTGATATAATTCTTGGATAAGTTGTTAAGGGTTCTAAATCCACCCATCCAATAAGTTTTGGACATGTGGAGGTCATAGAGTTTACATTATCTTCTCATTTTATTTAAATCGTTAAATAATGAGGTCATCGCTGCATCATCATGATGTCATAAATAATTTAATTTATTTAGTGTCTAAAAATTATAAAAAAAATACTATGATGTAGGAAATCTTTTTATCTTACCAATTACTATTTATAATCAAAAATATGATCTTTATAACCCTATGTAAAAATTGTTTTCGTAAAACATATTATGTTTGTGTCATTTTTACTTTTACATTATATAAAATGTTATTTATGTCATTTCCCAACCAAAGTGGCTCCATGGGGTCCCCAAGTTGACTCATGGCTTGTATTGGTCGGCCATGACACATCCAAATAGGGTAGGACATGTGTCAAGCTCATCTAATATTATTAAAACATTATTTTTAGCTTAAACTACACTAATTACCACTAATCACGATTAAAAACTTAATAAGTTACTATTCACCAAAAAATTATTTTAATCTCATTGAACCACATTTTACTTATTAATGACAACCATGTATGTCTGATTTTTTGAAAATCAAAACACAATGATGGAAAAATTTCATTTAAACGGAAAATTAGTTTTTATAAGTACCACTTAGTGGTTTCACTATTCATCGAAAATTGAAGTTTTTCAGAAAATTACCAAAAATTCTCCCTAAGCTATATTTGATATTCCGAATTCAAAAATGAAGTCTATTTTACAAAATTCAAAACATATAAGTCACATTAATTAATTTAATAATTAATTCCCGCTGTCAGAGCAAATAGCGTGTTTTTATAAAACAATAAGTATCAAAAGATTGACACTAGTTTAAGTCCGATTTCAAAGTGAAATTAATTCCAACGACCACTATTGGATTTAATGGTAAAAATATTTTCTAATTTCACTTTACAATCAATTCAAAAGATAATCTAATCATATAAATAAATTAGATTAAAAAGAGTTTTTGAATTAAAATACAACATTTTACACTATTCATTAAAAAATGAACTTTATCGGAAAGATACCAAAAATTTACACAAAGTAAATTTTGATGTCCCAATTCTTAAGAAGAGTTTTATTTTGGTCCAATAGAATGTATAAGAGTGAAAAAAACTATATTTTATGACGTTTCACCATCAAAAGGCGATAAGTGAACCTTTAGTGAAAACTAGGGCATATATGCCTAAAATTGAATTCTTTCCGTATTTTAAGCCTTTATCTTTTATTGGATTAATTTAAAAACATTTAAAAACATATATAATCATATTTTAGTTATTTCTATCCATTCCCGCCAATATAATGGCTACATGTTAACTACCATTTAAAATAATATTATTTTATTATTAGAGTGCAACATAAGATTCCCAAGAAACTCGTTGTTGCGTGTTGGGTACGCCATCGAGCATAGAGTCCCCTTTAAAGTCATATTAATATTTTATTCACAAATATGGATAAATAAGAAAATGTCATATTCTTTATTTACCTGGGGTGTTACATCCTTCCCCCCTTTTTAGAATTGCATCCTCATAATTTTTAAAATTGCACTTGGAAACATCCTTGAAAGTCCCACATCGGAACAAGAGTCGGTAAAACAATCACTTTAAAATAAAGAAAGATAAGTACAAAGGTCACCCGAGTTAACCCATACTAGGATTCCAAGTATTAAAATATGGACATGGAGGAAAAAACAAAGGGTCATGTTCTGATGGAGAGTGATAGAAAACATGTTTAGGAGAGAGTTAACCATGAGAAAATCACAAACTTGTGATGGGTTAAACGGTATTCGATTCCCCAGTAGGAAAAGTTAATAGACAACATTTTTGTTTTAAGTTACTTTTTATTGAGGAATTTATTCATAAGAAAACATAATCACTTATCATGTTGACTTTCAACTTTTACTAGATTCCTTAATCAAACTCATATTTTTTCCAAAAGACGAGTATTTAGGGAGACTTGTTCGCATTAAGAGTACTATAATCTACTTTTAGAGAATCAACTAATCCACAAAAGAGAACTATATACATCCCATGTCTTTAGGATTTAACCAAAACCAAAACCAAAAAGGTTAGTACAAGGTCAGATAATCCAGAAAAGAATAACCCTTTATAAAAAGAAAATCTATTCTTAATCTCCAAAATGTGTCCAACAAAACCCAAAGTTCAACGAGGACCATTAGATAAACAATTTGTCCATAAAATTCTTCAACGTAAACCAAACTAAGGTTGAAACCCAAGTATTTGAAGGATTTAGTCACATAGACTTCCAAGTTAAATCGTAACATTTATCTCCAAACAACATCAGTTGCTCCTAAAGTCTCGTATTGAAAAGTAATTAACCTAATCACATATCCTCCATGATAGGTTAATCATTTTCATAAATAAACCAAAATCAACTTACTCTTAATTCATAAAATCATATAACTAGAATGAATCAGTCAAACTAACCAGGGACTTCATGTAGTCCAGTGGTAGGCGATAAATACCAGTCGCACTTTGGTTGTGGGTTCGATTCCCGCAGCTTTTTCCGACGCGACGGGATGTCACACGGTCTGTGTGTTGTCCTTTTTCCAAAACTATATAATTCTTAAAACATTCCCCAAAACGAGATAAAATCTTCAAAAATAATCATAACATATTTTAACCTCAAGTTTATCTCATGCCCTTCATTTTCCATCATATCATAGAGTAACCCATAATTACCTAAAAAGTAAGGATCATATAAACCCAAATGGTTACCTTAATAATTATTACCTGAATTTCCACATCGAGTTGGCCATCTCGTACATGATGCATTAGAGAACTCACCAAGGTTGAAGTGGTTGATCATGACTCCCTGATAGTTGTTTTAGAACAACTATGAGATTCCTCATTGAATCCCCCTTCTCATCCAGTATCTTAATCAGAGAACCACCACAGTTTCCTTCAAACCCATTGTCACTTTGGTGCCTGCTAGATCCAGCCATTTACTAAAACCAAAATGGTCAGTGTGAGTATATCAACAAAACCATCATGTGCTAATGAAAAAGATAAACACTTATATATACTTACTCATTCACTTTATCTAAAACTAGGAATCTTTCTGAAATCATAACCATTATGGTAATGTCACTTATGCTTAAAGAATACCCTAACCTATAAAGTTATCTAAACCGAACTTTGATACCAACTATAAGGCCCCAGCCTTAAACCTTACTTAATCTTGAGTTATTACAAGATTACACATTGAGGATCTTTTCAGGTTTAGAGTTTTAGAGAATTAGATCATGAAACTCGCATTACATTCCACATTTAAACAAAGTGGATACATAAAAGACAGTATTCATTCTTCCCATCAATAGAAACATATTTAAAATAAAACATGGATTCTTTCTTGACACATCCTTGACACTATCATCGCATCATATACCCTTCCCTTGACCTGTGAAAAACATTTCAAAAACTTGGGATGAGCATAAAAAGCTCAGTAAGGGATATAAAAATATGGAAAGGAAACACGAGTACATGTATACATAATAATGAAATCATACTTTACCCATAAAACATAGGAATATCAAATCATGAATAAATCATAGAAATCATAAGACATAAAAGTAACTTGAGGCATTCGTAACATTCTTACGTAGGGAGTAACCCTCTTAGTTACGTTTGGAATACCCATCACAGTATATTCCCTAAATCTCTTCGGAGAAACCTTAACGTTTCACTCCTTCGTGTTACCCAATGCATTGGAGAGCTATATCGGGCTCACCCGCCCTTAGTTTATCACGGAACCACCTGTTTTCATAATAATGCCCAAGAACCTCAACATAATCATATCACATAAAACATGCATAAAGGAAACATAAAATTCCCACCTTTCAATCACAAGATATCAATACAACACATTGATATAAAAACATTATGAAAACCATTTTCGATAAAAAAGTAAAACATGGTATTTATTTTTCTTTAAAAAAAAGGTATGCCTTGTAGAGGAAGCCGAAACTCAAATAACGGTCACGACGGCGGAGAAGTCGTTGTCGCCGCATACGTACGACAAAAACATTCCCTTTTTTCGTTTAGTAAGAACTTCGTATAAAAAAGATTCCGTTTGAATAAACGTAAAAGTCAAAGGGGTTTATACACCATATAAAAGAAGGTTGTGTATAAAACAAAATATGCCTCAATGAAAGGAGATTGAGACGAAGTCCCATACAAGGATCATTTTTTTAAGTAAAATATATCTATTATGTGTATTTTCTATAATTACACATAAAGAAAGTACAAATACAAGATAGTACATAATAATATCATGACGTAATTTGAAAGTAGGAGATTAACCCAAAGAATGGAAGTCGGGTTAAGAAATTCCCTTATAAAGAAGGTATCCTTAAATTAAGGACAAATCAATCTCAAAAATATGTGTGACAAATATAAATACACCCAATATAAGTGGATATTAAGTGTAAAACAATAAAAGGTCATTCACACATATTCAATGGATGACATATTCAATGACTACATGTTGAACCCAAAGAAATCGAAATTGGGTTAAAAAGTTCCCTTGACAGCCTAATGACATCACATCAAAACGAGTTGATGAGAGATAAAAAGTGTATCTCATCACTTGGACATACAATTTACATCAATAAGGATATATGAGAACATATCCCAACATAACAATATGTAAATTAAAAGACCCAACAAAAGAAGTATTTTAAAAAAGAGGAGGGTGAAAGGTTCCCTTACCGACTTGGGTATCTTTCAAAACATACACCCCATGAAAGAAGGATAATACATAATTGATGTAAATACTCATAAAATTAAAGTATATTACAAAAAGAGTAGAATAATGTGCAGTATGTACACCAATCAATGGAAATTGTGGCAAATGTAGCATAAATCTCACGGGAATAAAAGTGAGATGAAAAATCCCTTACGAAAACTCGGCAGCCTAACGGCGCCACATAAAACTTCTGAATATGGATTGACGAGACAAAATAGGGTATCTCATAACATTAAAATAAAATTTGCAGCAAGATGAATATAAAATAACATACCCCAACATTACAAAGAGGAGCTTAAAAGAAGTGACATAAAGGAGAGTACTTAAAAAGAAAGAGAGAGGTTAGATCTCTTACAAAAGTTCGGCAGCCTAACGGCGCCACTCAAAACTTCCAAAAAGGATTGATGAGAGAGAATAGGGTCTCTCATAACATGAACATAAAAATTACAGTAAGTGTAATATAAAATATCATCCCAATAACAAGAAATATTATCTTTAAAAGGAATGACATAAAAGTGTGTACTTAAAAAGAAAGAGAGGAGTAGGATCCCTTACCTCGGGTCCGACTTGACTCGATCGTTCTTTAATCTCCTGAATAATAAACTTGAGTTAATTTATACTTCCTTAATAAACTTTTTCAAGTTCATTATTCCTTTTATATCACTTATCACCATGTCATAAACATTATGTAATCATTTAAGTTAATAATATTTGTTTTTCCGATATTTGGTTCTTAAGTCGAAAGTGGACTTCTTACAATTTACATGTTGTTTGTGTGTCCAAATGTTTATTATATCCAGAATTGTATTCATGATGTATATATCATATATGTCATATATATCCAGTACATTCATTCATTTATAACATTACATAATCATTTAGAGGTAAGAAATGAAATGCACCGTTCATGGAGATGGTAAGCCGTACATACGCATGAACGCTACTTTCATTTCTATTTCGTATTTTCTGGAATGGATTCATAATGATATAAGAGTATATTATAATTCCAGTATAATAACATATATAATATCATTAACTTTATCTTTTACACATCCCACATATGGTATTAATGAATCAAATCACTTTCAGGGGGCGGTAGTCCGCACTTTCTAAAATGAAGATATCGTGTTTACCCATAATGGAAACAATAATGGTATTCCATAAATGAAAAATACATAATATTAAGTAAAACATAAACATATTATATATCATATATAAAAATATTGACATCATAATGGCCACCTTTGAATGTGTTAAATGAGTATTGAACAATCATCGTTTCGGGAGGCAGAATTTCGCCATCCACGGAAACCGTATGTTCTTTAACCATTTGATGTAGTTGTGTGAGAGTGTAGCTCAAATAAATATTATAAAAACATCCTAGTATATTGAAGATACTGGTGTTGTTACAAAAGAAGTAAATAAAAAGAGTTTAGGGGGTCGGAGAAGCAAAATAAAACAAATGAACATGAGAGAATGAATTACCTTTAAAAGTGTAACTCCTTTTGATTTGAGCCTAAAGGATTCCGTTGAAAGGATTCTGTCCAAAGGGAATCCTCTAGGATGAGGAGAGGGATGTGGAGAGATTAAATGGGCAGGGGTTGGATGAGCCAAAGGCTTCAGGAGTGTGGGAAAAGAGGTAGATGTGGGGGCCTTTTATAAGAGGAGAGGAGGGGCACTTTTGGAAAGTAAAGAAATATTACTTTATTTGAAAATGTGTTTCGGATTTAAAAGGTACCAGATTGATATAATTCGTGGATAAGGTGTTAAGGCTTCTAAATCCACCCATACAATAATTTTTGGACATGTGTAGGTCATAGAGTTTACATTATCTTATCATTTTATTTAAATCGTTAAATAATGAGGTCATCGCTGCATCATCATGATGTCATAAATAATTTAATTTATTTAGTGTCTAAAAATTATAAAAAAAACTACTATGATGTAGAAAATATTTTTATCCTTCCAATTACTATTTATAATCAAAAATATGATCTTTATAACCCCATGTAAAAATTTTTTTCGTAAAACATATTATGTTTGTGTCATTTTTACGTTTACATTAAATAAAATGTTATTTATGTCATTTCCCAACCAAAGTGGCTCCATGGGGTCCCCAAGTTGACTCATGGCTTGTCTTGGTCGGCCATGACACATCAAATGAGTGTAGGACATGTGTCAAGCTCATCTCATATTATTAAAACATTATTTTTACCTTAAACTACACTAATTACCACTAATCGCGATTAAAAACTTAATAAGTTACTATTCACCAAAAAAATTATTTTAATCTCATTGAACCACATTTTACTTCTTAATGAAAACCATGTATGTCGTATTTTTTGAAAATCAAAACACAATGATGGAAAAATTTCATTTAAACGGAAAATCGGTTTTTATAAGTACCACTTAGTGGTTTCACTATTCATCAAAAATTTAAGTTTTTCAGAAAATTACCAAAAATTCACCCTAATCTATATTTGATATTCCGAATTCAAAAATGAAGTCTATTTTACAAAATTCAAAACATATAAGTCACATTAATTAATTTAATAATTAATTCCCACTGTCAGAGCAAATAGCGTGTTTTTATAAAACAAAAAGTATCAAAAGATTGACACTAGTTTAAGTCCGATTTCAAAGTGAAATTAATTCCAACGACCACTATTGGATTTAATGGTAAAAATATTTTCTAATTTCACTTTAAAATCAATTCAAAAGATAATTTAATCATATAAATAAATTATATTAAAAAGAGGTTTTGAATTAAAATACAACATTTTACACTATTCATTAAAAAATGAACTTTATCGGAAAGATACCAAAAATTTACACAAAGTAAATTTTGATATCCCAATTATTAAAAAGAGTTTTATTTTGGTCCAATAGAATGTATAAGAGTGAACAAAACTATATTTTATGACGTTTCACCATCAAAAGGCGATAAGTGAACCTTTAGTGAAAACTAGGGCATATATGCCTAAAATTGAATTCTTTCCGTATTTTAAGCCTTTATCTTTTATTGGATAAATGTAAAAACATTTAAAAACATATATAATCCTATTTTAGTTATTTCTATCCATTCCCACCAATACAACGGCTACATGTTAACTACCATTTAAAATAATATTATTTTATTATTGGAGTGCAACATAAGATTCCCAAGAAACTCATTGTTGCATGTTGGGTACGCCATCGAGCATAGCGTCCCCTTTAAAGTCATATTACAATTTTATTCACAAATATGGATAACTAAGAAAATGTCATATTCTTTATTTACCTGGGGTGTTACAGTCCATGCCAATGGGATCTGACCAACTTACCCTCAACAAAGACCAAAATCATCCCAAATTGGGCGCAGGCAGGTCGTCTCATCTCAAAATGGGTGTGGGAAGGCATTCTTAGCCCATAATGTCCCTACCCAGGGCTTATGGGGCCTGAGTTATTTTATGTTATAAAAAATTAATTAAAAAAATTATTTTAATTTTGTTTGTGAATTAAATTTATTATTTTGTTTTTGGTTAAAAAATTATTGCACATTAATTAATTGAATTTGGTATTTAAAAATAAATAATTTATTTTAATTATTATTAATTAAATTATTTAATTAATTGGGATTGAATGACCTAAATATTGAGTTAAAAATCTATGTGAATTTTGAATTCAATAATAATTTCCCCGAGTTAATTTTATTGAAAGTTTAATTTAAATTGAACATTTATTTTAAAATATGTGAGTTAGTGTGTATTGACTGATCATGATCATGAGACTATCCAATATATGTTTTGTGCATTTTTCATTTAATTATTTTATTTATGGCAATGGTTTTGTAATAAGTAGTTTATTTAAATGATGATATGTGTATCATCTCTCAGTCATTATTTCTATAAGTGCATGTGTGTCCGCTTGGGAGTTGTATTTTACTACCATGTTCTCATCACCTATGTGAGAGTATTTTTTTATAATGATGAAATGACGAATGACACACTTGGCACTGAGTGATGGTGATGCATCAAACATGAGCTTGATGCATTGGATGAGAGGTATTGTATTGGAGTTGCAAGTGACGTGACTCAATGTATAACCACTAGGGTATAGGTTGATCCATTATTCACTCAATGGATCAACCACCATAATTGGTTCATGATCTGCTCATCATTTAAAATTTTCATGGTTTTTTATTTTTGTGTTTGTGTATTTAATGCACTGACACAAAGAATAAAAATAAACAACCATGCAAGATAAAATGAACATGTGACATGATAGATTTTTCTATTTCATGCTTGGTCAGTCGTGACTATGATCACATAGTATGTGCCAAGAAAATAGAAAATGATTTCTCTCATAACATAAAAATAACAAAAACCCATCAAAGAAATATTATGTTATAAACCTCCTTCCATCCTTCGAATGTGGAAAAAGGTGGGTGTTTGGGGTTCCGGTCATGCCATAGCTAAGCGTGCCTCTTACTACTAGGGTTTTTTATAAGAGTGGTGGTTGACATAACTAAAGTGGTCTTAAGGATTATCCATAGCAAACATGTTATCATTTAAGAGTTAAGTGTTGGGTAAATTAGGTTCTTATTTTAGAAGTCGTGAATTCACTCAACAAATCAAGGAACCACAAGTTAATGCAGTTGACCATCCAATAGTCTACCTCAAACCCTCTGTGTTGTGGTGTAGCTATAGATTGAAGACTATAAGGAGGGGTTTAGGGATCCTTTTCCAATAGATTACTCGAGAGATAGAGTACTCCAATTCAAGAATAGATGGATCCTAGAATAAGTTAAAATAGTGAGAGACATTTAATTATTCAAAATGTCTTCATAGGTAATCTAGATAAAAACTGCTAATATGCTAAAATTTATTTTTGTTGAAAAATGGAATGTCATAGCACAAGTTTAAAAAACTACGATAAATATTTGAAAAAGTCAATGTACACACTACCACGAGTATCCAATAATAGTATAGGTACTTGCGCACAATTTCATTCAAAACTCAGGTTGTTAGTGTCCATATACCTATTAAACTACCTCTCAATGTGATGGTGAAATTTCTTAAAGGAGACTAATATAAAAAAATAATTTGATTGTTATGTCATTATGATTTCATCAATATCTGATGTTAGTTCTGATTGCAACATCAGTACATGGATGATAAAACGTGAATTCTCATCTCCTAGTGGTTAAAAAGGAGAAAGAAAATGAAATGATATGAATAGGTAATGGTTACACTAGATCTACGCAAATTGAAAGGGGGTTATGATCATTAAATGCATCCTATTATAATATAATTTTCATTCCTTTAATCATGTCTCATTTAAAGTTACAAGATGAACATGTATTGAGTAAATTATTTATTACCTATAAAGGTATGTTTCACCAAAAAAATATAAATATCAAAGATAGTTTCATCTTTAATTCTTATGGTGAATAAATGGAATGACAAGGAGAAAAGGAAAAAAGGCATGTAATGACATGGTTATATTTGAAATGTCCATCAATGATAGTGATATTATCAAGTTTTATTTTTCTATCCTGTCATAAAATAAAACAATGGATGTTTAAATTCAATTAACAGAATTCAAGAATCAAGTTACCGCTTCTTATTCTGTTTTATTCATCAATGTAAATTGTAATGTTTCAGTTTTACTTTTTGGGTATTTAATACTATATGTCTATCACATATGTGTATTTAAATATAGTTACCAATTAATTATAGAAACATTATTATAAGTTGTGAGTATTATCCAAGTGACTGAGAAAGGGTGATACCTAGGCCATTGGTGAGAAATACACAACTTCTTTATTACCAAGTGAAAGATTCATATAGAAATTTTATTTATAATAACAAGAAAATTAATCTATTGTATCCTTCTAACAATGAGATATTTTCCTAGGTTACATAATGAATTTTGATTGTGGTATGCAATACACACAAGTTTAGTCATACCTGAATCATGTGAAATATGTGATGAATATAAATGTAAGCCTTATACCCAGCTATGGAAAGATAATTCTTTTTCAAGTAAAACTAAATATGGATGTCAATAATATAATAAGTATAGTATTTAGTCTTGGTATAGATAAACACTTTTGGTATTATCGATGTCTTTGTTTTGAAAAAAGAAACCCTTACAAATTAAAATATGCCACCAAGATTTTGAAATTAGTTCGACAAGTGAGTATGAACTATTTCAAGGGAAAGATAGTGGTAATGATACTTCATATGATTCCTATAAGTAATTAAGGATTGAAAATGTGAAGTATATGTATGTTTAGAAGATAAGACTTTCTTCGAGCTGGCATGTCAAATAATATTCTAACTATACAATAATAGATCATAATAATGTTGCATAGAGTAATTCCTAAATTCATATTACCTTATCTACATTATGAAATTGATGTTAAAGTGGAGGATTAATGATGAAATCTTATATGTAAAAATTTATCAATAAAATATAGTGTGGGACAATTTCTATACATCAAAGTTATTATGTCAGTAGAATCAATGTTGAAATTTGTAGAAAATTTCATTATATTTCATGACATGCTTCTCAAGAAAAGGTTTAATCCCATAATAATATGTCAAATAAAATGAAGAATGGATATCATACGAGTCTTAGTATGATTGAAAATCCATTATTTAATATGGGCTTGTATTTAGATGTAAAATGTTTGTTAGGACATAAACAAACTTACTTGAAGAAAAAACACGTAATGCATCTATTGTAATCATCCTATCAATTGTTTAGGATATTAAATAAATCCCTAAGATAGAAAATGGTATAGTAAATATATTGAATTTATTTATATAAAATGGTGAACATCTCTGTTGAGATAGTGTGGGAAATATTGAATCTGTTTCAGTCAATGCCAGAGATGCACAAATATTTGGAAAAATAACTGCTTCCATAAGTGCATATCGAACATGGTAAGTTCTAGAGACACATAAAACATAGGAAGGATAAAAATATGGTGAT
Organism: Viscum album; assembly: GCA_963277665.1. Classification (NCBI taxonomy): domain Eukaryota; kingdom Viridiplantae; phylum Streptophyta; class Magnoliopsida; order Santalales; family Viscaceae; genus Viscum; species Viscum album. The sequence goes on from OY728130.1 coordinate 415,033,599, forward strand.
TTTTATTTTATTCATTAGGGTCGATGATCTATTATTTGTTGAGAATAATATTTCATAAAAGTAAAAAGTGTATTGAAATTAGCATAGATTGACAAGACCAGTTAAAATTCAATAATGGATTCCATGTATCAAAGTGAAAAAGGGGGTTATTATTTTGAATATTTTGGTGGCTATTCAAATAATTTGATAAATGGATGGTGAAATTCTATTACCAATAAGTTTGGATTGGTTTTATCAAGTCATTATACCAAAATCCATTAGAATTTTACTTATCAAACCTATTTTATAGGATCATATTATTTTGGGCATTGGATGTTATGACCACCAGTTGTGGATGTTGTTTATATGAAACAACCAAAAAGAGATGCCCAGATCACATAATGATAATAAAGGTTGCAAGTTAGTGGATTATGATTTAGGATTGAAGTATGCAAAGGGTTCATAAAATATAAATTTCCAATAAATATTTTCTATGTGTCTACTAAAGGACAGTGGTAGTGCCATTGTCTTTCCAAGTAAACGATTTTCGGCATCATATTGAAAACAGGTAGGTCTTCAAGTATGTTAAGACCAGGATTAAACTTATTCTCCATTGATTGAGTTAAAGTAGAAACCCATGTTCTAGGGAACAAAATTTATTAAGGTATATTTAAAGGTTTTATGGTATAAGCCAATCATATATATAATGACATGGTATTGGAAAATATAATATGGAACAATTTAAGTAAGAATTGCTTCCAATGTCACATGGCATAAATATCTCTAGGTTTAAATGTTTTGATATGGGAGAATATTGAAGTGATAAGTATAAATCCATATGGTAGTGTGATGGATCAATCACATATGCCATAATATGTTCAATAACTGATGTTTATAGGATATTATTTATAGTAGAAAAATACATGTTATACCCAGGTGCACTACAAGTGTAGAAATCAGAACTATCTTATTGTACTTTGGAAAGTACAAAAAATATGTACCAATTAAGTGTTGAAGAATAGATACTAGTTTTAAAGGGACAGAAACTTGTCTTCCTAAGATCATTGTGGTATAATATAATAATTAGGCTAATGTGATGAGTGATACAATATCATATAATCCAGTGGTAGCCATATCATCAATGATTGAGTACATTTCAACTGCTGAGGCAGCTAAGGAGTAGTTATATGCAATGATTTGTTCTAGATCTTGGAATCGAAGCTAGTAAGTAAATTATTATCATATTGTAAATTCTGATATTCTTATTGTCCAAGATTTCAGATTTTGATAGTAAAAAAAGGTATATTCTCGGTGATACTATCTCTATGAAGTTTTACATAAGGAGGTAAAGTTGCAAATAGAAGAAGAGTCATGCTTCAGAAACATGGATGACCCAACATTTGAAGCTGTGACTCAACAGAAACAAGATCTTAATCAGGGGAGTAGCTAACAAGTTTTTTTAGAAAGTTAGATCCAATGCAAGTGGGTATGTTGAAATAGTGGGTGCCCTAGATCCAACTATTCTGTTCTTTTGATTACCATATCATGTATACATGTTAGTTATACGTGATTATTACTTACCATTATAGTTTAGATATATTCTACATCCATTATTTAATGGTAATGTCTGTGGATTAATTTACATTTTGAATGGTTATAGAAGATCACAAGATATAATGGGAACCTTGAGATTCTATGAAATTAATCTGATCTAAACATCCTATGGTCTAGTAACATCTTACTGACTCTCCAGAGTAGATTTTTGACCATCAGGGGCTGGAGGTCATAAGCATTGAGACATCATCTCATGAAGTTCACACTTGGTCATATCTAGTAGTGAGATCCTGAGGATGGACCCTCCAATAAGAACACCACATGTTTTGGGTGTCATTGGATGTTCATATCTATGATCATGTGTAATGGTCTCCTGAATTGCGATCATCTCCAAAGTATACCATTTGATGGAATACTTCGATGAAAGATAGAAACCACGATGTTTAAATCATAGTCAGGAAGTTTGTGTTGGGTACATCATTGGTTCCATGACATTGGTTGAATGGTAATGAAATTATTGGTTGCTTCTAGGTTAAGGAAGTTATATATATCGGGTCATGTTGAATAGGACTGTAGTACCTTGAAAAAACTATGTCCATGGAAGTCCAAGGTAAATCTATCCAGTTAGATCAATAAATAATAAAGCAAGAAAAGGATGATGACATGAGTGTTCACCCTTCTTTATGAGATATTAATTAAAAAGATATTATATTACATAGTACATGTCCGTAGGTTGGTTGTCACTCCTATGATAATCCTTATCTATTTAGGGGCCATGATGGGTTGCTAGATCCCGTTCTTGGTCTGTGTATAGTATTTACTAGTATCAAGATAAGGGCCTTAAGGGTCACACAAAATAGCATATTCAAGAATATTCCCTATTCAGTTGAATAGATATACTGTATATGTTGGGCTCCACCACTAGGGTTTGAGATTTGTCCAAGGAGATATGATCACCAATGTAATAAATAAATTCATATTAATCAAGTTATGAATAATGGGTATTGAATTTTTTTATTAAATGTATTTGCAATGTATAATGTAAATAAATGAAAAATATTGTTTGAATGATTATTAGTTTATTATATTCAACATTCATTTAATATTTTTAGGAGTCTAATCTAAGTTAATGGCTTAGGTATTATCATGTAATATATTTATTATATTATAATAAAAACTGATAATAATAAGAAATGATATTTTTTCTCAATTTAGTAGTAAAAATATTATTTATATAATGTGTTAATTATTAGGGTCCAGGCTAGCATTTCTAGGTAATTTTATTTCACATTATAAATAGAGGAGTAGAGGGTTTTTCCAAAGACTATTCATGTACTCTCTCTCTACTTCTCTCTCCTACTATTTAGAGAGAGGCTCTAGATCCAAGGATCTCAGATCGAGCTTTCTCTTAGGAATAACAAGAAAGGCAACGTGGTGATTGTCAATGAATAGAAGGCATCATCGGAACTCCATGCTAGAACTCAGATTTTGATAATCAATGCTCCCACATATTTTTCAAGCATTTGAGGATGATCAATAGGGATTCCGATTCGTAATCTTCGAGCAGTGATCGCCAACGAGGAGTAGGCATCAAGCACAGATTCTGATTCAAACCATATTTTTATGGTTTTAATTTTATGCTTAAAACACTTCACACATGATCCTGATAAATTAATCGAGTAACAATTCTTCAACATCGACATGTCCATGTTGTTCGTCGATGAAATTTTTTAAAATGCCTACTTTTGGGATTCTGTTGTGTTCTCGGTTCCTACAATAACTCTATTTCAATTTTCTTATGGGATTGAATGAAAGGAAAGTAAATGTTATATTATTGGTCCAAAATAATTTTTATTTAAAATATACCACATATGATCCTTAAAACTATCCTTAATATATTCCATGTAAATCATGAAAAAATCACAATGCTTCGTGAGTCCATAGCATGTCGTATACATGAATAACATTATTGTATTCCCACAAAATGGATAGTATAAAGTTACGGGTGATATAATAATTAAATAATCCTAATAAAATCATAAATATCATAGATATAATATATAAACCATAAATTGTTAATTATTTCAAATCATTATAGGTGGTAATGGAAAAACGTATGACATCAGTTCGTGAGGTAGTAGTACGCTATACACATGAATGATGATTTTGTAACCCATTTGATGGAAGTGAGGATTGTTGTAAATCATTACATTAACATAACAACATATAATCATTTATAATATATAAATTTTTATTCTATAATATTGATATAATAATAATTTAAGAATATAGAGAAACAAATAAAATAAAGATGCTCGTTGAAGAACATTACCTCTTCTTCAAGTATTTTTCTTAGGTTTTCAAAAAATCCTTCGTAGGTTAGATGTTTTACTAAAATAAGGATTCTAAGAAGACATTAGGTTTATTGGGATGTGACTACGGAAAGTATTGGCCAAACAAAATTGGTGTGAATGTGTGAATAAGGGAGGCTATCAGTGGCCTTTTATAATTGGGTGAGATAACACACTTTTATTTTTGAAAATAACTGAGAAATCACATGTTTTCCATATGTCAAAAGGGTCTATATTAGGGTATTCTCGAACCTTATATATGTAAAGGTCTAAATATTTCCCTACAATAATCTCTATATAATTTTATAGTTCATCCATACCCTTATTATAATTACACAAAAGCATGCAAAAAAAGGTTTTATTTTAATTTATAATTAATTTGTCAACAAAAAATTAGACTTGTTATTTATTATTTATAAAACACCTAACATGAATGATAAAAATTTGATTGATTATATAATATATTAAATTAATTAAAAAATGTGTCAAAAATTTATTTGGATAATTTATTGATATATAATTGACATGTGTACAAAAACTAGTTTTTTAGAGAAATATTTCCTCTTATTTTCAAAAATGTTTCATTATAATTTATAATTAATTTGTCAACAAAAAAATCATTTTATATACATTTGTACCCATATTTTTACAATTTAGATAATCTTATTCATAACCACCATTTGAATGGTTAGAAGAAAACTATCATATGATATATTAACAGTTTAATAATATGTCATGTTTCATTTAAGCTCAGTGTTGTGTTTAACACAAGACAAAAGTATTGTTTTGTGTAATACGAAATATTGAAAAGATTTATTTATTTTGAAAAAAAATCATGAAATATCAGGTTGTTACACAAGGACATCAAGATGGTTGTTATGCTATTGATAATTGACCATGAAACTTTTATTGTTACATTCAATGATCTTTCCTAGAACATTCTTGGATATATGGTACAAGAAACATTGATATGTATCACCATATTTATTCAATATGAAGGGAATTTAATGATATAAATACACCCATTATGAAGCCCCGAAATTGGTGTCTCTATTATCCTCTGGGGAAATCTAAATTTGGTTGTGATCAGAATGTTAATCCCAGATGGAGAGGGCCCAAGACCATCCAGTTCCATCAATAAGATGTTACATGATAGGAACTATTAATTAACCCTTTGTAAAATGTTTGTTGAGATCCTTTATTTTTATTTAAGATATGATTTTATCATTTTTATTCTTAACAAGTATAATATTGGAAATCTATATCATGTAATAAACCTCTAAAATTAAGTCATCCTTTTTAATCATGTCAACTACAACTTCAACTTTTGTAGAATGATTTAGAAGAATTATCTTCGAAACCTTCTTGGATCCATAGTGATCCTTAAGAAAACCCAAATTATGGGTGGGCATATTATCATCATGGACAGAATTTTTTATAAAATTACAAATAAAGACATATTTTTGTTTCTTCAAGAATGAGATATATCTCTCTTACTATTTGGTGTACATGGACATGCTTGAAAATGTAGTTCGTGGGTATACATTTGTACCTAAATTCACTAGTCAGAGTTCATTAATATTAGTAGAGATTCCATCCTCAAATGATGGATTGGTATCTATAAAACATTCTTCCTCTTATTTTTCTTCTTCTGTCTTAGTGGAAGTGGGTGATGGAGGAATTCATTTAGAACTGAGAGACAATGTGGGGAATTTTTTACCTCTATAAATGATTTGGAGGTTTCTTCGAGTCATGAGAGTACCGTTGTATGAGCATTACAGTCCAGAGTACTTTATACCTGATTTTTTTCCTCTTAAAAATCATTAATTATGGTACTAATAATATATTAAGTAACGTTTTCCAGTCCAAAAGTTGATTTGATAATATTTATATCTTCTACAAATGATGAGGAGGTGTCTCCAAGCTAGGGAGGTGCCAATGTGAGGGCATGATCACTGGGAATATTCTAGATATTATCTCCTCTTTTGTAACTATCATTGGGGTAGAAGAATTGATGAAACCCTATGATTCAAGACATTTCCTAGGGGTATCTATATTTCATTGAAATTAAATGGAGGAATATTTTAATCCTAATAATAATGCAGGGGTCTCCTTATATTTTATAGAGAAGGTGGGATTACAGTTTTCAATGGAATAAATGATATTATTAGGGTCATAGAATTATATTTAATGGATGTAGTTATATTAAATTACTTATATCATGAATATGGGAGAGAAAATTACTAGGCCATTCATTCATCCCCAACCATGGGTTGAGGAAACTTTGATCAAAGAGCCAGGGTTGTGTGGTCTGGGTGTTGGTTGGACCAACCCTCATTTACATATCTTCATGACCAAGAATAATATTCATTTTTATTATATGTAACTCTTACTCTATAATTTATTACTAATGTATTAGGTTATATTCATGACCATCATATGTGATTGTGGTGATTGGATTCTTTATCCTTTCTGATGGAATTATGATAACTCAGTGATTTCCTAAATCTGGATTGATTACTTTGATTCGATTGATGTGAAGTACATAGTCTTAACATATTTCATGGAATGTGTTAAAATGGTTCATATATAAACCATTGGGGGAAGTGGTTTAGGTTAAATAATATGTAACACGTTTTCACTCTCTCTAATAGATTTAAACATATTGGTACTGAGATTCATGGGAATCAAAAGGAGTGTGATCTCTATGTAATTCCATATTATATCCATTGAGGTAATATTTAAAGAATTAGAGGTATGATGATTGTATAATTATAAGTAAGTATAACTATTTTATTGCCAAAATATATAAAATAAATTTATCCTAGAAATCAATAGTAAATTTCTAATTAGGGACAAGGTCTCCAAAAAATACCCAAATCATGATTTAGCCTAGAGGATTTTGTTTTCTTTTATCATACCCTTGGATTTTTAAATTAGAGGAAGATAAATCATACTTGATGTATCCTAAGAATAGGAGGATATAAATATAAATGGTATTGATCCCAAATCTATTTTCAATGAGAACATGATGAATATCCACATCTTCCAATATTATATAAATTTATAGGGTCCTGATTTTCCATTGTACAGTCATCTCCCTATCTTTATCTGTAAAGGAAATAATTGTGTATCCCTCAATAGTTTCTATTTCCATATGATATAATTTAACATCAATATCCAAGACTTAGAATTATTATGGCTAAGTTGATCCTCAAATAGTCCTTACAATATATCCTTTATCCAGTTAATGGGATCCGACATTTTTATCTTGGTTGGAATGACAGAATTCTAATTCAAGATGTCATACTTATGGGTTGTGGGTATAAACTTCCATTTATGAGGTTAAAAATTATTCTATACCTTTGGAGGTAGATTTATCATTGTGGGAGGATATCTGAACTGATAAAAAATGTTGTTAATCCTATTTATATATGGCTAAGTAGAATTAATATCACAATATTTTGATGTTAACCATTGAGAACTGATTTTTCAATAGATGTTCTGCTATGATGGGAATTGAATTACCATTATATGACTCTAGAGTGTATTAAAGATCCAGTTGGGATTGATGAAGGGAATATTATCAGGTATCTATAATATATATAGTCTATGTGAGGATTTAACCTTACTTTTGATATCTGTATTATCCTATCTTTCCTCACAACCATAAGCCAGTGTCCTCTTCCTCCCTCTCTATGATTGTGATATGAAAACTTAGGGTCATATGTGACTTCTTTATCATAAAATTTATATAGAAATTGAATTACATTGACTGATCTGAATAAATATTCTTCTTCTTATAATAATTATATTTTAGGGGTTGGTCTTCATTCTCATAGTACCGGAGGCATAATGTCTTAGAGTGTTCGAATCAGATTAGGCCCCATCAAATGATCCTTCTCTTATATCTCATTACTATTTTTTAGTCAAATCGATTCTTATAATACTAAATATTTTAATGATTTCATGATAAAGGGGTCAAACTAATTATTGTAGAGGAAGTTGGGGTCCTCGCTGGTTGATTTAGCAATGTCCTGCTAATTGCATGTGAAAGGATAACCAACTTTCTCATCATCCAATCATCATATTTATGTGAAATATTGTTTGAAATTTATTTACATTCCCATTCTTCTATCATTGGGGGTTCAAAAAACACAATCTACATATGTTTGTGGCTTACTATACATAACTTATCCAGAATCTATACTCATATGAATGATGGATTTAAGGGAAAATATATCCTTGATGAAAAACATTCAACGGTAGGGATATTAATTTTGGTTGTCGTAAAGGCCAACCTAATCTGGATACCAAGGATTAAGTTGCATTAGAAATATATTTTTCAGGTTTGGAATAAAATATCCTTATACATGATCATTTTATAAATAATAAACATTATTCTTATTTTCTTCATATGGTGCATGTATATAATCTTTCATCCCTTCCTAGAGAAGGTGATGTTATTATTATTTTTATTCAGAATAATGAATTACATGATATTTCATAGGATTATGTCTTGATCTAGTTTAAGAATAACATTTTTTCTACTATTATAATGTTATTTTATGGATATATTTTAGTTAGCCGAGACATGGTCTTAGTCCACTAGATGGAATCATTAAACCTTTCTTTAACTATATCAAACTCATGAAAACGACCTATGAACTTTACCATGATGATATTATTTTTCATTATATTGAGGATATTTTAAATATATAGTCTTAAAAAATCAGGTTGGGGAAGTTAAAAGTTCATCAACTAGTTTAATCCCATCTATATAAAAATGAAGTTTGACACTCCCTCATTTCCATATTTTTTCCATTCAGGTGTTCAATGAATTTGTACTTTCTCTATGTAGAAATAAACTGATAGATGAATTATCAATGGATTTCCTCCCACCATGTGAATAAAATTTCTAGAAATTTAGTTTAATAAAAAAATGTTAGTCCATACAATGTCTAAACAAAAAATATAAGGTTTTCAACCTCCTAATGTTGATGGTTCCCATCATGGGGATTCAACAAGATAAAAAGTTGGTTTGACAGTTTTCCAGGTCTCATATTCCATTGATGGTTGGGAAACATATATTTATAATGTTGGATAGGGGAGGATTCGCATCCACCAATTCAAGGTATGGTTTTCTTTTTGGTTTCACTAGTTTATGCCTCCCCTTCATGGCCTCTATTTGTTTTGTTTGAGACTAAATGGACATGATAATATCTGATGGGATAATTGTTTTGTTAGACCTATAAGCATAGGTAGTGAGTATAGATAGATATGATTGGAATGACTATGTCTGTTGTTTATGAATAGTATGGGTTGGCCTATTTTAACTCATTTGACATTGTTCTAGATACCATCATATTGGAAGAAAAAATTGATATTATATATCCATCAGGTCCTGGTATAAAATTTATTTGATCCCTATGTTTGTTAGATGACTAGATATTCCATATATTGGTGAAAAAACCTTTTTATAATAAGTAAATACATATAAAGGATAATTGAGAGTATTTTCATGAGTATAATGCTCAATGATAATGTTTCCTTTGAGTAGTACACCATTAACTTTCCTTAAATCCTTTATTTCCACCTCATATTGAGTCTATCTCTCATCTATAGTAATAGGATCAAGTTATTTATATTTTTGATGAAATGTGATCACACCATTAAATTTTTATTTGTATAACACCTATATGGGAGGTGGTAATATATAATTTAGGGGACCACTGAGATTCTATTTTTTTCTCTTTTGATGAGTACACACACCTTGTTTGAAAGTTATATTGTGGAAATTATGTTGAAGTAAAACGTATAAATACTTCTCTTCTGTATCAATGTCATTTTCAATATCATTAGTGGGTTCAATGATAATAACATTCAATAATTCATAATTTCTAGTTAGGATTGTGTTTTCATTAAGAGATAAATGATATTTGATTCCATCAAAATATCTTCCAAGAGGAAAATCAAAAATCCTTTCTTTATTCATTTATGGGTAGACTATTTTGGAATTGTGTCATTTATTATGTATTTCATTTAACTTCAAATTATTTACCAATATAGATTATAGAGAGTTATCATGAGAGAATATATGGTCACTTTTGTCTAATGTGTCCCCAAGAGAGAGTCAGGGTTCTCCTTGAGATAAATTATAGAGGTTCCTCTTATGACATGTTCACTATCCTGTAGAGGATTCACTTTATTTATTAGGAAGATTTTTTTATAAATATTTCCCCAAAACTGTGGGATAGGGATAACATGGTACTTTTTCCAAAAATTATTCATTTTATAGGGATATGATAATATTGGAGTTGTAGGAGTAAAAACTATTCCCCAAATGTTATAGGATCATGTTTCTCTTGTATCATAACCATTTTAGTAACTTCTACTACTCTTTGGATTTTGTGGGATTTTGTTCTAATTTGGGTAGGGTACATTGTTTGATTTGAACATGATATAGTCTTTATTAAAGGTAACACTTCATTCAAGGTCTTAGAAATTCTTAAGAGATAGGCATTCTAAACCTTTTGGGACACTTGATGCAGGGTCCTTCAGCTAGCTCTTGGTCACTAATGATTCCATTTCTACAATTTAGACATGGTGAGACCTTGCTGAAGAGACTAACTGGCATGTGTATAAACTGTGTGTGAAACTTTTCAAGAGGAAATTATATTACATTACATATTCGGTGACATGATATACTAACTAAGGATTATATTGAAATATAAACCTCCATATTCACCTCATCTTACAATGAATAAATATAATTAAGCATCAATGATCAATTAATATAGATCCTTAAAATAATTAAGGCAATCACATTTGAGATCACTAAACTATCTCCCTAATTTTGGGAATCATGTAACTAAAAGGGTGGCCATATCCATCTAATAGAAATTTTCTTCTATTTCCTTGATGTTTGTTTTATAGTTCACATAAGGTATAAGTTTTTTCTTTAGATAATGAAGAGTCATCCATAAAATTAAATGGATATAATTCATGTATTCCTCTTTCAAGGCCATCATAATGTTATATCGTGAAATGGTTATTGGATATAACTTGGTTTTTATGTTGTCTTTGTATATATATTTCATTATAATCACTTAATTATGTTTAAATCCAATGAGATACTCCTATAATTTATATAACAAAACCAGTCACTTTCCAGCTATGTTATTGATAGGAGAGATATCGGTTGAAATATTCTGTTTTATATTGGAACCTAAGTGATCTGATGGTGGTATAGAAAATGAATTGTGACATAGGTTGTATTCTGACTAGAAAATATTATTTCTCATCCATGATAAGGTTCATATAGTGGTTGTAATAAATCTCTTGAGTTCTACAATATATGATGTATTTCTCATTATTGCTTCAGAAATAGGAGGACCATCTTATCAAAGTGAAATTTTATTGGGAGGAGGACCTTTTCATTGAATATTCCAATGGGGAGTACTAGGATTATGGATTAATTTCTAGTCACTAGGAGGATTCCTAAAACATATTCCAGGGGGAAGATCATCAGTTTGGATAATGGAAAGGATAAGACCATCATTCCATTTTATATTTCAACCAAGAGGAGTATTTTCAATCCTCCCATCATAAGAATATTTCCCATTGTCGATCTCACACTTCCGGGTGAAAGAACTTCATAGTAGATACTATATGGAGGATGTCTAGAGCTTATATTTTTAATGTTATGAGGAGGACATTCAAAAATACATCCACATACTCTATCAAATGGCGAGTCATAAGATGCTTAGGTCACTATTGAAATGTGTTTTAGGTGCCCAAGAACACCAGTATTGAGAAGGAAATAAATATAGGCATTCGCCTAATATTTGGGATTCCCATAGTGAGTTTTCTTCTTAAATTATATTTGTTGGATGGTCATGGCTAGGAATTATTCATAGGGATTTTCATATGTGGAAGCCTCCTTAGATGACCCCCTCATTTTCATTTTACTATGTTGATATAATTCATTATAATGAGAAATAATTAGTGTCTTCTTATTGGTTTCCATAAAGATATTTTAATGAAATTCCATGCAAAAATGGTGAGAATTAATATATTCTATGTCCTAAATAATCATTGGCATGTGCTAGAAAGTATTTGAAGATTTAGAAATATTATGTTCCTTCCCTAATGTGACTCTTAAAATCGGTTATTTATCTCTAGTTGAAATATGAATCTGTCATTAATACTATTGTTAATTATTCACTAGGATATATTAAATATCCTATAAAATGAGAGTGAGAATTTGTTTCTTCACTAGAGTGGTTCTAGATATATTTTAAGTCGTAACTCTAGTTATTAGGGATAGTGTATGTTCTAGACCTATATTGGCTATTAAGACCTGTCATCAACCTTCATATTCATCTAATTCGAGGATATGGGGATTTTTTTGTTCTATATGGGTAGGGGTATATACCTTTCCATAATTACCCAATAAATTAAAACATAAATACAAAATATTATAAGTTGAATATTTATTATATATCATTATAATCCATACTAGAATAGTAAAGGGTTTTTGTATTTGGAAACATGTATATATAAACAAATAGAACCTAAAATATTATCACCATACCCTATTATATTCCTTAGTCTTATTACCCTTCTTGTACGTAACATACTCAAATTATTTCCTTATATTATAGGATAAAAGAAACTTAATAAAGTATGAGATCAAATTCTCAATAAGTATAGACATGGGAGATATTAATCAATGATTATATATAAGAAAACAATGACAATTATTAAAGGTGAACATATATTTATAAAAATAAAATCATACCTAATTAATTGAATATCATTAATCAAGATTTATTATATAATTTTGTAAATAAAGTATTACGGCACCAGAATTATCTTATAAATTGAGGTTATGTATAAATAGTAACATAATCGATCATTATGTAAAGGATATGAAATCAGGTCCTCACATAAACATATATACATGAAAGAAGGTCCACTCATAAAGTTTTGAAAATTTAATTTAATTCATTTATAAGGTTGTGAATAAGAAATCCTAACATAGTTCTCTCATATGTTATCCATTTTTTCCCAATGCAATAGATATATTTAACAAAACAACCCAACATATAGTTAAAAAAGAAAAAAAAAATCAAGATCATGGAACATTCATCATATCATAATATCATAGCTCAGAGAATGGAAATGGATTTCCTATAAATTTCACTATTTAATTATAACATAAATCATTGAAAACAAATAGGTTTTATAAATGTTTCTTCATGACATAATTATATAGTGGGAAATAAAAAAGTTTCTTAAAATCATTCTTCAATCATCATCATCATTTATAATTAGGTAAATGAGATTTTATGGTGTCATGATATCATAACATAGTGTAGCATAAAAGTCCTTAAATCAAGTTGAAAAGGATAAAAAATAACATTAAAATAATAATTTAACTTTGATTTGAAATCATGAAAAAAATATACTTTTCCATTGAAAATTTTTTAACTAAAAATTCAATGAATATTGAGAAATTTATATTCCTTAAAATAACCATGTAAACATATAATAGAAGATTCATAGAAATTAATGGTTATGATGTTGGAAAAATATATTTAAACAATTCATGTTAAAGGTCAAAAATAATTGTTTAGAAAACATTTCTTTAACAAGATCCCTTTTAAAAATGAGCCAATAAAGTAAAAGTTAATTAAAATTACCATTTTATGACATTTCATGTATGGTTAAAAAAATTTATAAAACAATTTTAAAATGTATGTACAAGGAAGAAAATGTCTCTTAGCCAAAGATAAAATATGGGTTTTTATTATTTAAAGGTATTTTCATGATATTTATAAGTAAAAAGGTGTGGAAATGTCACTAATACATAAAAAATATTTTAATAATTAGAGGAAAATAAAATATATTGATTTAAAATAATAGGAAACATATAATTTCCCTTAATAAAAAATTATCATTGACAAGCCTGAAAGGAAATGAGAGTGTATCAAAAAATCTATTATTTCTTTGATAATATCCCAATCAAAACATCACGAATGTTAGGAAAATAAATTTATTTTATAATCCAAAAAATTTTAAAATAAATATAATTGAAGGATATAAAATACACAATATAAACAAGTTGTTCATATGGAATATATCTCACGAAAAAATGAGACGAGAAACCCTTACATCAAGTCATGTATTTATTTATACATGATAAGATATAACTAATTATAAATATAGTTTTATTATAATTATATTAAAAAACCTTATTCATTGATAAAATAATATATATGTTTCCTTTATAATTTCCGGTTATAATTGTATTAATAATTTCTTCATTAAAATGAACATTCTAGAGAAAACTAATCAGTTTTCTATGTATTTTTTGGTTCCATTGTTCCATTACATGAACATTGGTCATGGGGTCATCATATCTAGAATATTAATCATTAATTAATTATCATTTTTATTATTCAGATACCCTTTCATAATCATTCATATAAAGCAGTGATGATAAATAAATTGTATTACTTCTTGAAGAAAGTAGTTTATAGTATGCATTAATAATGTTTCCAATTTTTTATGGAAGGAAAAAGAGAGTAATAAAAAATAATTAGTCTTTAAATAACAATAATAATACGATATATATCATATATATTCATCAAATCCATCACTATAACAATTGATTGTATGTAATTATGAAAAATGAAATAGATCGCTTCGTGGAGAAGGTAGTCCTCACATACGTATGAGAGATACATTCATTTACCATTTAATTGAAGAAGGTTATTAATAAGGTTAATAAAATAAAAAAATAAAATTTTATTATATGAGAGATATGTATGTTATATTGAAATTTTTATGACATAATAGTATGAATTAGAATAATAATTAAAATGAAAATTCTTGTTTGAGATGTTTTCCTCCTCTTTGAAGATAATCCTTTGTCTCTATCATTAAGGATCCTTGGGGTAATCTTTTAAGACTAAAAGAAATACTATACTATTTTTAAGTAACTTAATAAGAGTTTGGGTAGGGGTTTGTTGAGATAAGTGGCTCAAACATTGTATGTAAGGGAGGATATGATATTCCCTTTTACAAGTGAAAGTAGGGGCACCCTTGGAATTACTTAAGGTAAAAAAATTAATCTGAATTAATTTTAGTGTTATAATGGAACCATATAGATATACATTGAATCTTGGATTATTATTAACCAAATTTTCTCATCTAATAAAATTATTACAATTATAGTTGATGTTTTAACCCTTATCTTTTAGTTCCCCCCTATTGAGGCTTTAAATACGTACTATGATATCAATGTTTTTACTATTTAAGGGTCAATATAGTTACTATAGAATTAAAAATGTCATGAAATAACCCACCAATACCCTTATTTTATTATATGTAAGGCCAAATTGATACCTCAATCCTACCTTCAATTGGCCATGGGTTGGAAACCACAAATGAGTAGGAAGAAACTAAAATGGGAGGCCTTAACCTATTATACATGTAAACATGAACATAACCATCTCCATGAAACAATGTAGAGATATAATAAAATATAAAACTTCTAGGTTGTGATCAATGTATCCAAAAACCACTATGAAATTCCTCAAATTGAACCAATTTGATACATAATATAAAAAGAAGAAAAAATATTCGCCGACCTAGAAATGACTTTCCATGTTGAAAAAAACTAGTAAAGGTTGATGATTGAAGATTTTCCGGCTCAAAATCTCCAAGAACAGCCACTGAACATGGAAACTTCCTCTAGTAACCACTATGCTAAACCAAAACCAAGTCCACTGAAGCCATTGTCGATCTTCATGTAATTTTTATAATACATAACATGTGTAGACAATGATAATGTTGTATTAAGTGATGTTTCCCAGTCATAATTCATTTATGAATGAGAGGTGGAGGGGTGAATTAGTGATATATTTTTCTTTTCTAATTACTTAATTTTGAAACATCATTAAACTATTATTGAAGAGTTATTTCCCTGATAAACAAAATCCAAATACACATCTATAATAACACAATAATTTAAAAGTTTTAATTCTCCAAAATAGTAGTTATGTCCTTAGTATGGACTGAAAACAATCCAATACCACAAAATCCACTAGAAAAAAATCATTTCATATGGAATAAAAAATGTTTTATGTTCCCTTACACTCACATAGAAATTTTAAAATAATCCAATATTGTGTGTACTTATTCTAGGAAAATATTATGAAATTTAATTCCATGGTGATTCAAGAACAGATTTCAAAAATTTGATATTTTGAAACAATTCTTCTCATTCCTACCTAGAAGATAGTAGGAACGTCCTTGAGTATTTCATGAAATTATCTATTTTCTTTACAAACATCATGTATCCTCCATGAACTGAATTTCACTGTGTATAATGAGTGCTTCACAGACCACTATCCTCTTATGTGTACCACCCATGAATTGTGAATACCAGATTCTTCCGCAGACTAGTGTTGCTTGATGAACATCTAGTTCCTTCATGAAATTCTTCTCTTATGCAATCTTCTTTATATTATAGGATACAGTTTTCCAAAAAATTATTTTTCATACTATCATTGTGAACTACCTCAATCCTATAAATTAATCCCCATGAATAGCTTCTTCCTTCACAATAACTATCCTCCACAAACTCTTTTCCTTAGAATAATTGCCCCTTGAAAACTACTTAAAACTTATCCAAAAGTCATCCCATATTGACAATAGGTTCTTATAAAATTCTCTATCAATAATTATGGGTTTAGAGAACATTATATAAGAAAATAAATCCACAAATTCTTTATATCTAATTTATCTAATTTTTTAATGTGGTACAGTCTTCACCGCGTACCGTACTCATCCTGCGAACAATTTTTTCCTATGTCGTCTATGTACCACCTTTCCTCCTTCATGAAGTTCTAAATCACAACCTCCATTTCAAAGATGATAGCCTTCACTGTGAACCGTTGACCTCCCATGAACTTCAAACCTCTCACGAATTGGGATCCACATGTGAACCATTTCTCTTACGTGGTCTGCATACCGCGCTTCGTGGTATGCATAACACTGCTATGTGGAACTTCATCCATTTTCAATATCCCTACACCGCTCCACATACAACTTATGAATTTTGAAAAATATCCTTCATAGTTCATGAACTCTTCTTCATGTATATTTTTTTTTCAAAAAAACAAACCAAACTCACAATTTTGAGGTCCCAAAATTTGGGAAACACAGGAAAATGAAACCACCTAAAATATATGCTTCGACAAGAACACCAATGTAACTTAACTATCACCTGGATTATTAAAAAAATAATCTAATTCCACCATGAACCTTATCATTCATAATATATAGTTTTTGATTGATCATCTTTAGCATCACTAGTTTTTAAGGAAAGTATTGCAACTTCCATGTCTTCCATCAAAATAATTCATTCCAATAAAACCTAAATATGATTATTAGCACTCACCCTTTCTATTATAAAGATTACATCAAAATTTATCTATATAATCTTATAATATTTTTGAAATAAAAATCAACAAGTCATCATAATATTTTCCAAGTCTTTTACAAAGTGAATTGATTTATCCCTTTCGACAACAAAAGACATCACTTTTCAAAAGAAAACTCTTCTTACATCCTCTTCAATCCAGATCGGTCCCATAATTGAGTATATATATACCTATAAGGAATCCTTAAAAATAATTGGGAAATAAGATAATAAAAAAATATTCAGATAAACTTAAAAAGAAATATAGTATGAAACCTCACATCAGGTATGCTCAAGGAAACCCATTCCAAGGGGAGAAAGGGGATCACTATCTTCTAAGACAGTTATAAATGAAGAGTCTTACTGGAGCTTCAAATTTCCCATATACCAACCATAGTTTGATGTATAAAATCTCAAGAATGTGTATTAAGGACTTAAAATACACCATTATATATCATATACTTGGGAGAACTAATCTAGTGTGGGACCCACTCACTAAATGAGCTCAGATATAGGGAGTTCCCCTCTATAGATAGAGGATCTCCACCCTTTGCAATGTGGGGTAGTTTTGTCTCTACCTGTAAAATGGAAATGGGGGAATAGATACTGATAGATGCAGGAGAATAATAACACCAATAAAAATTTTATGATCACCCCCAATTAGTTCCATCATCAATGTATCACTGAAATAATATTTCTTCTTACATCACCATGTATCATACTTCTATTCTTGAAATTAAATACACCGCCACATCACATATAAAAAACTAGCCAGGATTGGATACTTATGGGACTAAATCTGATTCCTAAAGAAGAATGAATGCAATGTATAAGTTTCTTGAAAAAGTAATAATGATGAATATAGGGTCAAATGTAATGTTCCTTTCCCTTGACACGTGAGAATTTCTTCCCCTAGACATGGCATGGCTAGCCATATAAATCCACATAGCATCTCACTAGGGGAGCATAGTGTGTATATGCACCTTGGAACATGAGCATGTACTCTCAGTAAATGTCTTAGATTGTGATGTACCTTCACATGAAATATCCTCCATAGGAAACAACTTGATTTCTCACCCCGATTCCTATGCATGTAAACATATCACATGACTCAAATACCCTGGTAAAGTCACAGACCATGTAGACCCATCCACATTGCATGTGATTTATAACTCAGGCTGAAACCCTAGCACCCATGTGAACCCATCATACATAGCACATGTTCCTCTACAATAGACGACATGTAGTCTCATTTTTTTCAAAAATAGTGAAGTATGTTTTCATGATGATGCTACATCCACTATTCCTACCTCTTTCCCCACTATTTGACTAGAATAAAATTTCTAAATCTAAATAATATTGTCTTTGGTCATTATTTATTCGCCTTTAGTGGCCATAAGGTGAGATTTGGATCACCCATGAGGTATCCTTTGGGCCTCCCATCATCATTTATGATCTTGATCCCTGAATCCATCACCCTCATCCAAAAATCCAACTCAATCCATCTTAACAAAATATATCTCGAAGACACTGGAATGTCTTTCAAGAATTTCGGTGTTCGATATCTCTGAAATTAAGTAAGTAAATTTGGAATCATAGAAAATTTGGGCCAATGATGAAGAACGTTAAGAAAAGTGGTGGGAAAATCTTAATAACAATGTGAGATAATCACTGATAAAGCGAATCTAGCTAGAAAATAAAAAATTTTAGAAGAAAGAGTATTTAATATATGTTCAAAAATTATAAAAAAATTGGTTCTAGAACACAAAAAAAAACAAGTCTCATGTGAAGAACACAAAATAAAAATAAAATTATCTAAAATGAAATCCATTAATAACATATTAATCAGTGGGAGGAAATCTAAAAAAACCTTAACTAAAGAATGTATCAATCATTAGTGAAGAATGTATTCACTATTAATGAATTTGAATATACTTCTACACTCTTCATTCATCTCAAGAAAATAATCGATTATTTTTATCAGTCAACGTTCCTAAGTCATCAATACCAAAGAATATCTCACTTCCTCCTCTCTAATCTCATAGGGTTATGTGGATAATGATTGAGATTTTTTATAATGAAATATTTATAGTGTAGAAATAGTTTATAT
This sequence comes from Viscum album, assembly GCA_963277665.1. Lineage (NCBI taxonomy): Eukaryota > Viridiplantae > Streptophyta > Magnoliopsida > Santalales > Viscaceae > Viscum > Viscum album. Next base: position 415,053,088 of record OY728130.1, read on the forward strand.
GATATTATGTTAAATGAATAAATAAATTATTTAATTTACAAAAAATACCCTCAAATGTCATCCTTTAATTGAACACCTTATGTCAACTAAAATAATTGTTTTCCTAGGCTAAACCATACATTCAAGAAACAACTGCAGTCTTGGATTTCCCATCTGAGGTCAGATCAATGGAAAACCATTTATTTTGAAAAAATATGTGTGCTTGCATTAATATATATTAATATTTTTAATATAAAAATTTCATGGATCTGTAACACCCAAAATGAAATACCAACATTGGGGAAAAATATATTGATATATATATATATATATTAAAAGGACCAAACTATAAAAGACATATTCATTACATTCTACCCTCCTTCAAGTATTTTATCCCCATAAAACATAATAAAAAAAAGGTGGTATGGGTATCGAACATGCATCTGAATCTCATGCTCCCAGGATCTCTCTAGCATGTTCATGTTCTGGCAAAGAACTCAAATCATTAGAATTTTTCTTCCATATACGATCCTATCATATAGGTCATTTATCACCACATGGTATTTCAAGATGGTGTCTTTATCCTTGATGTCTAGATTTCCCCAGTTAATAACTTTTTTCCCAAGAATTTATATCCTCAACTAAAACACATATATGTTTTCATACACTTGATCCAACTATGGAGGTAAGTCTAGGCTATAAGAAACTTCGCCAACCCTTTAAAGGACTTGGAATGTCTCAATGAACCTTATGGATTACTTTATTCCCCAGGTAGATATTTGAAATCCTCTTCATGGAGAGACTCTCTGGAAAACATTATCTCCCTACTCTAACCCAAAAATCCTATGACATTAGTTTACATAATATTTTTGTCAACTATGAGTCCTCCTCATATACACATGGATCACTTAAAACTTCATTGTTATTTCCTAAACTAATTATGACCCAATAAGAGATGTCTCACCATTATCATCCCATAAAAGGGTTGAATAGTAGGATATACCATAATAGTCCTCAAAAGGTTCAATGAAAAAAGTAGAGTGATATCTATTATTATAAGTAAAATCCACCAATGGAGGGTGATCATCCTAGCTCTGACAAAATTTCAACAAATAGGCTTTCACTGTACCCTTCAAAACCCATATGATCTGCTCAGTCTAGCCATCAATTTGTAGGTGGAACATTGAGCTCATCCATAACATGGTCCAAAATACCCCCTATATATCCCAACATAACCATGATATGAACCAATCATAATTTTCTTTGGGTACCCTAGGAAGTCAGATGATCTTGTGCAAGTACAACAACTCAAAACACTCTATTGAACTCTTATCCTAGATGGTAAAAATGAGTATCTAATTTGTAGATTAGTAAAAAAACCCAGATACATTCATTCTCTCTCAATATATTTATAACCCCCCTGCAAAATTCCTTGATATGCCACCCCAATTCCATTACCATGTCTGTAGAGTTTGAGTCAGACATGCTGAAACATGATGTTTAACCTTTATTAGTTGACTTTTTAGACAGTGAGAAAAAATATCAGTAATGATCCACCTCATTTAATCCCATAAAAATTGTTTTTGAACGTCATTATACATATTTGACACACCCATATACACAAAAAATGGGGGTGTATAAAACTCTCTAAACACCGCCTCAGGGAAAATTCCCAAAACTGTCATTCATCCCTAAAAATGGATAACGGACTCACCTTCTTAAAAAAATCTATATGGTGCATCTCCAAAGGATATCTAGTCATTCAAAACTACATAGCGACATCTCCTGGCTAATATTTTATGACTCACCGAAGAAGTGGTGGAGAAACTACCATCAACTGAATATAAGTTTCACCCCATTCTTCAACCAGGGTTAGATGCAAGGATTCCATCTTCTATGGAGCCTCTTCCATAAAGAGAGAATTTAATTTTACACAAAGGTAATATGGAACTAAATTTACCTTAATTTGACTATATACTATCTCTATGTTTTACTATTTAATGATCTTCAGCCAATCCCTATATCATAGTACAAGATCTCTCTTTGTAAAGATGTATCAGAGACTCTTGTGGTTTGAGTAATGAAAAAAATCCTCAACCCAAAGATAATTCATCCACATATTCAAGGTGAATAATAACTATATAATCTTTATGTTTGGGTTCATATTATTCTACTCAAGGTATCTTAATTTCATTAACCCATAAGTGATCATTACCTTCCTCTACCCCAACATACATTTGAACCCAACATTAAATTTATTAGAAAACACCACATATTTGATACCATCCTCTAGATGTCTTACTAAAATAGAATTGGTCAGTCATTACCTCATATTATTAAAGCCTCTTGGACACTACTCATCCTAGGTAAATAGCTAACCATTCCTCATCAAGGAATTCGATAACATTTTAAATTATAAAAGGATTCAAAAAACCTCTGATAGTACCCTGTAAACTGAGGAATCTTTTCCCTTTCGAAAAACTCTTTGGTGGCTCCCAAGAATTATCTATTTCATTCTTCTCTAAATACATAGTTACACCATGATCACATATGATATTCCAAATAAATTTAACCTCACATATCTAGTACTGTAACTTCGAGATCTTACCATTTCACTAGTGCTCTAAAATTATGTTTTTAACAATCCTAAAATGTTTTCCATACTTCTCCTTAGATGGAGAGTATATAATAATTTCACCTATAAAGACAACCAATAAATTAGTCCACATATAGCTGGAAGATATATCTCATAAGATCCATGAAAATAGTTATGGAATTAGTCAAATCAAAAGACATTACCAGGAACTCAATATGCACATAGTAACACTGGAAAATCATCATCATGAAGTCCCAACTGATGATATTAAAACCTGAGATCGGTCTTTAAAAACCAAATATCACATTTCAATTGGTCAAAAATATTATCAATAATTGAAAATGGGTACTTTTTCTATTTTGTTACCAGATTCTGGTGATGATAATAAATATAATGAATCAATATCATGTCTTCCTTTTTCATAAGAAACACTATAGCCTCCCATATTGATGCACTGGGTCTGATAAAACCATTCTCTCTATGGTCTTCCAACTACACCCTTATCACCCATAGCATAATAGGTTTTAACTAATGTGTTGTATATCATATCAGCGTGATCCTAGTGTGAAATTAAATGTCCAATTAAATCTTCTTCCTTTTAGGTAGTCCCGAACTAAATCCAGGAAGATTTCAATATAATACTCCACTACCACTGAAATATACATTCTTACAGAGCGCACTGAAACAATGGATAAAATCTATAATTTAGGGGTTATAGGCTACATATTACTTCTAGTTAACCTCACTAGATTAGCCATAAAATCCCTCTCATCCACCAAGTATAATTTCATCCAATCTGTACAAAGGCATCCAACTCTCCTACATCAACAGTGTATATGGGAAAGTAGTGCAAAAAACCATTCCATACCTTTTATAATGATATATGGTTTAATAATATTGAATACAATGAATCATATGAAACTATCCTCGCAAATCCATAATTCTTGCTTTCGGTTGATGTACAATGTAGAAGAATCACTCCCTCTAGTAACCTCTACCCATCCATGGTGGGCCAAAGACTCTAATGGAGGCTCTAACTCTCACAAAATAGATAGAGAGATAACAGAATAACATGCACACTTTTGTATACAAGTACTAGATCTATATCAGAGAAGACATAGATTATACCTCAAAGCATATCATTAGTATCATGATCATATCCCTACATATCCTACAAGTACCCACACCCTTGACCGCAAGCTCTATGAGCATTGAGTGGACCACCTAGTGGTGTCTATGGGAGTAGGTCATAGCATCACACTCCACTGGAAGCTCCACCTTCTTGATCTCTACCATCTCCTCTATTAGCACCACCTCCCTAGGGGCCACCCTGACCATGCTCGAGAGATCCTTGATCAAAATTCAGCCTCTATCATTGATGTCCATCACTTATTTTTACACAATATGTGACATGTTGGTTTGGGTAATCCTGAGTCATGTGACCAATCCTCTCACATGCATAACCATTTTCCTATCAATATTTAATGGATCCTTTACGAAAAGTCTCTTTTGTAGATCTATGTATGTATGTTCAGGGCATGACTATTCCTCCCATTCCAAGACTCTGATGATTATCATTTGTTTATCACTAAAAATGAATCATCCCCATGATAACCACTATAGGAACTCACTTTTTATGTCCCTCTTTCTGGATGTTCTATATAAAAAATTTCACTCCATCTTTTTTGAATAAGTGGAAATTATATGTAGACCAAACTATTTTAGATGTATCTACAAAGTCCCTACTCAACCATCAATAAATTTTAGAATCCATCCTACACCATATAGATAGAGTAGAATGTGAGGTTATTAAACCTTAAGGCATAAAAATAAACTTTCCTATTTCCCTACTATAGATAAAAAAGATCCTAAATCCATACAGAACACAAGCATGAAGGGTAGTACTCATCATAGAAAATATGTTGAAAATATGACCATTATAGTTTCATCATATATTAAGTATCACTGATCAGACTATACCAGTACCCCACTATTCTATAAAGAATGATGGTTTCAAGCACATCCTTCTGATTGGTCAACATCCAAACAATACAAAAAAATCAGACCACTACCTTGAGTCAATCCTACACTATATGATGGTATGGATCTCTATGAATCATAAGTGGTCTCTATTGATGGTACCCATATAAGATGCTATTTTTTCGTACACTGTACTCCTGTCTTGATAGAGCTATCAAATTTATGAAATTAAGTAAATAATATGCCTAAACCACTAGTATTTTATCCATGCACTTACCATCAGGTTAAAGAACTACTCTATGATCACCTGGAGGGAACACCTCATGGATATTTCCTTGAAATGAGGCCTCATCACTCAACTAGTCATCTCCAAGAACCTCTATTAGTATCCTAGTAGTTTAACATCATTGGGTAATACTGAAAGTTATCAAGTCATACCATGGTTAGATAAAAATATCTGGTAAGCTAACTTAGAAATAAAATGAATGCCAAAAGACTTAATCCCATATGATTCAGGTATAATTGGTTCCCAACAACCAATTTCTTATCACACTATGTTGACAAAAAAGTATCCAGAGTCCTTGTGTATGGATACATCACCCACTAACCCATCACTAGGTTTTGTAGCGTGAGATATAAAGTCAAGAAATTCCAACATCATTGACTTAGGTTCCCTAACAAAATCATCATGAAACAAAAATATAAAAAAACTGAGTGAAGGAAAACTGACCTCTGATACCACTTTGTCATGACCCGACCACTCGAGGCCCTGCATGGCCCAATATTAATCTATGAGTGGAACTCTAAACTCACCAAAAATAGGATTGTGGTTGGTGACATGTACCGAGTAGGCAAAACACTAAAATGGTAGGTCTTAATCTATAGTACATATACAAAAAGAAACAACTATCACCATGCAATAGTGCATATATATAATAACGTCTGAAACATGAATATTGTTATAAATATATGAAAACACCTCTATGAAATACCTGAATGTGAAAAAAAGGAATGAAAATTATACTAAAATGGAAAAATAAACACCCAATTGAAAATGTGTTCATAACGAGACAATTACTCGGAATGGGGGAAGACATAAGAGGGTCCGACTCACAATCTCCAAGTCTAATCACTAAACATGGTTAGAACCTCCAAGAACCCCAATACACCACCTAAACTAGGTCCACTAAATTTAATGTCAATTTGTATATTGTCTACATAAGTCACCAAACTTGTGGGTTTAGCCCATGTATGTGTGAGTATATATATACAAAGTAGTATGACCTGAAAACAAAGAGGGACTCAAGATGATAAAAATATCCATCTCAACATTTAAAAAAAGTGTATGTTAACCCAACATGGGATATTATAAAAAATATAATCAAAATGAAAAAATGGGATCTCTACCATCCAAATTACATATGAATAAAGAGTCTAACTATAGCTCATAAGGTCCCATCTGTTGGCCAATTTTCTGGTGTAACCTCTCAAGAATGATTATGGAGGACCCACCCATTTCCATTGCATAACATAACCATGTGAGAAGTACACCAATGGAAAACCCACTTACCGCCTAAGCTAAAATATTGAGAGTAATACTCTATACAAAAAAGAGTAACACCTTATATAATTTGGTGAATTCTTGTCTCGACCTATATAAAGGATATGGATGATCCACCGCTTAGAGATATAGGGGTTTACCGACCCTAATAACACCTAGATGATCATACCCAATCACTACCACCATCTAAAAATTGTTAAAATAAGATTCCCACTTATATAACCTCACATTATACCTCTGTTATCGAAACAAAGTCCACCAACACTTCTCGTGTGGAAAACTACTGAAGATAGTTTACTCACATGCCAAAATCCAAGTCTCCATGAAGATGGCATGAATGGTAGAAGTTTATAGAAAAAGTACACAACATTTACATAGGGTTATATGGTGTATAGACCAGCCTGGAAAGTTTAGCGTGTCCTCCCCTAGACATAGGTTGGCCAACTATATCGATCCAAATAGTTTTTCCCTAGGTGAACATGGCATGTACGTCAACATGGGGTCCTACCCATGTACTCTCAATATATATCTCGTCTATCTATGTACAATCACAAAACATGTCCCTCATGGGACATAGAATGTCTACACAACCTAAATATTGGGTATGTACTCCCATCACATAGCTCAATTACCTGGGTAGTGTCACATGGCATGTAGAACCAAACAAATGACATGTGGTATTTAACTTAGAAAGAAACCATAGCTACCATGAGAACCTATGATACATGGTATTCATTCCTTTAGTATACATGATATGTAGTCATTGTTTTCACAAACAATGAAGTTTATCTTCATCCAGACACCAGATTCCCAATTCCCACTACCTCCTCCAACATTTTACTTTCCTGAAATTGAAAAGGCTTAAGGAATTATTTTATAATCATCATTTCTTGGCCACTCATTATAACGACCTAGTTTTTTATAAATAGAAATAAAATCTTATTAGATTTAAATTCATAAAATTTAACAAAAACATGTGTGATGACCATAGAGGTTTAGTGTATTTTGAAACATGGATACAGACACAACTGGTTTATAAGTGAACTACATCATCTCATATAATGTTCTTCCTATCTAGAACCCTTCTTAAACATATCATACATAATACCCTTCTTTAAAACCTAGGAAAATTAAATATATGAAAGTGTGATATCAGATGCTCGGTAATGGTAAATAAGGGAGATATCAATGATCACATATAAATAACATGGTTATAGGGGTACAAGAACATGAGAATAACATTTGATAACCATACCCTTCATATAAATAATCATATACATGAGTCATGGTATGAATCTTCCAAGTTCATAAGACATGAATCTTAAATTAATCGATGAATATGAGCCATGATAGCATGAACTTTTCATAATACATAGATTTGTAGAATAAGAAAAAGACATAGAAAATATTATCTCAAGGATACCCACTAAGACATTCTTAAGACTTTATGTTGGTCCTAACCACTCAGGTAACTACTTTGGGATTCAGATAAACTCCCATTTACCCTCTTTTTATCTTTAGATAATATCTTTTACACCCTATTTTGGGATTGGGATGACCTATTGTGTACCCTTTAAGCTTATAAAACATTATTATTTTCCTAATTCATTGGCGGGAAATATAATTCTGGGCCAACATGTCATATAATAAAAATCATATAAATGTGTGCCATAATATCTTAAAATTTTCATCATATCAAAACCATTGAAAAGAAATGGGGTTCATAAGAATTTAATAATGGTATATCCCCTGAAAAAATGGGTTTTACAACCATTTCATCTATTCACTAAAGAATAATTTATGGATATGAAGGGGTTTCATAATCAATTCATCAATTCATCAATTCATCATGTCATATCTCATTAAAAAGGAATTGAATTCATAAATATCTTTCTATAATAAATATAAACCATATTGAGACATAAAAATGATGGTATCTTTGGACAAAATAGCTAAAAATATTAGGAAACATAAAAGTATTCCATCTTATATGGAAAATTATTTTAAAATATCACTTTGAAAATATCATGATGGAAATAACCTTTTAACTTTGAAATAATTTATTTAAAATATAAAAAAATCCAAAATATTATGTAGAACATTTATTTGAAAATAAACATTAAACCATTTAAATTCTATTCATATCATTCAATAGGTATGATGAAATTAAATTCATTCTATGTCCTGTACATGAAAAAAAATATTATTTCCACATTTTCGGTGAAAGTTCAAAAGTAACTCATCCAAAAAATCAAGTATAATCATTTTAAAACATTTTTAAAAAATTCAAACATGGATTAAAATATCTTCAACCAATCATCTATGATAATGAAAAAAAAATTCTGAAAACATTTTTCAAAAATAATGACATGAAAGAGATTATATTTTTGATCGTAGAGATAAATAAAGTTGATATTCCTAAAAAACATTCCTTTATTCTCTTTAGTTATTAAAGAAATGAAGATTAATGGGATACATGTATTCTCTAGAAATAAAAAAATTATAAGAAAATTAATGTATTTATTATAAGGTAAATCAGTAAATTTCATTATCTGAATCATAATACAAATAATCCCAATAAACATTGAAATTATAACATAAATCCATTACCACATTACAAACTTTTTATTTGTAATCCAAATGAATGAAATAAAATTATAATGATATGTAAATCACTATAAAATTTATAATACGAATCATCGAATATATTATTTATCATTGTATACATCAAATAAAAGAAATAGGTGATGAATATGGCATGTGTCCCCTAGAAATAAAAGTGAGACAAAAATCCATTCACTCGTGTCTCACATCATTATTACATATTTGAACCTCATGTATAATAAATACAGGTTTATTATAAATCTAATAAATAACCATTCACAAATATATCCAACCATTAATGATTTTTGTAAAACATTTTATCACCCATTTATTAACACCTATTTTCTAAAATTAAATTTTTGGGTAATAACTTATTTGGTTTTCATGCATGTTTTGGTTCGGTTTCTTTGGTTCATATACATTATTAATAGTTAAATAATATCTCAATTATTATTCAAAATATAAATATATTATATATTAATTATATATATATATTTAGAATCATTCATTTATATTATAGAAATAAAAAATAATTAATATTTTCATGGAGACGGTAGGTCGTACGTACATATAAACAGTGTTCCCATTTTTTCGACGGATATAATGAATGAATGGTAATTAACAATTAATATTATCTGAATAATTTTTATATCATATATATAATATATATTCATTAAATTTATCCTTATTACCATTGAAGTCCAAATAAAATTAAAAAGTATTACATCTCTTTGTGGAGGTGGTACACTACTACAAAACATTCCTTTAACGGTGCTAAAAAGGTCTATTATCAGTGCTAGAAAAGAATTGACTACCAGAGTGAGATTAAAATCTTACATATTTTATCAGTGAAAAAAATGTTATAATAAGGTATACATTTATATATACTTCTAAATGTGTGTTAAATTCATACTTTATAAGTTCTTTAAAAAGAACTGATAAAGGAAACATTTATCTACGCTTCTAAAATCACTAATAAAGTGGAAAGTTGTTGTGTGTTGTTATAGAACACTGTAGCACCATTGCAGTGTACTTTAATAGAACACCACAACACCGCAACATCACAGAATCAGAAAAATCAAGTACCAATACAGACTTTAAATGAAATAAATTTTACAACACAAATATGAGAAAAAAATACTCTATTATAGACATTTCAAACATTGGTTTATACAATTATATAAGTAAAAATTTATCGCATACATTAAAAAACATAATTTTTCCTTTTTATTTTTATCCTAACCACTTATAGAGAAAAAACAATTATTTAAGAAAACAATTCTTATATTAGTAATAATATAAGGAAATAAATTAACAAAATGTGTTAATGTTAAACTAAACTTTGAGTCATACCAGGAACATTGTTTATAGGATTGAGTTACGGTTGATTCTTATATCTCACACAATTTCTTATTCATCTTCAAGAATTATCTCTGTGAAAAATAACTAAATAATTATAATGTAATAATGATATGAAAATTAATTATGTAATATTAGAGAGAATGATTAAAAAACAATAAAGGCTTGTTTTCTCAGTTTTGGCAATGTGATGCACTTTTTAAACTAAAATGACATGTATACATTAAAATAATGAATTTAGAGTCATAATGGTCACACGAAGTGTCAAATTGAGGTGTGTATGATTCCTATATGTATCAAATTACATATGGACTATTTTCTTAAAGTATCAAAACAATATGAATGTGTTTTCTTGGTTTTGAGTTTGTCACTTGTCTTTTTTACTAAAATTTCATCTTAAACTGGAAACAAGCACTTTGAACATTACCGGTCACATAATGTGTTAGTTTTACATGTTAAAAAGTCCTCTATTTAAAAAAATACTTATTAATCATCTTCCTGAATTATTAAGAAAAACCAATCATATTTTCTCAGTTTTTAGTGAGTGGCACTTTTTGATCTAAAATATCAATTTTAAAATAATATTGGACACACTGAGTCATAACAAAGACATCATGTATTGGATTTAGGTGAGGTTCAATACTACCCATAAAAAATGACTTATGGTTCATTTTTTAAAATTATAAAAATAATATGAATGCGTTTTATCAGTTTTGAGAAGGTTAGGTGTCTTTTTTTTACTAAATTTGTTTTCAATTTTTAATAAAAAGATGCACTTGGAGTCATACTAGTCACACCATATATCATATTGAGGTGAGTCTAATTAATACATGTCAAAAATTACTTATGCGTCATTTTACTAAATTATCAAAACAATACGATTGTGTTTACTAGGTTTATAGTTGGTATGTTTCCCTTTTTACTAAAAAAACCATGAATAATATTGATGTAATGATGATTCCTATGCATCTCAAATTAATTATTAATAATTTTCCCAATGTATCAAAACAATATTAATGTGTTTACTTGGTTCTGAGTACATCGCATAACAATTTACAAAAATGTCATTTTAAACTGGAAACACACACTTTGATTCATACCGATCACATCATTTATCAATTTTATGTTATAATGATTTTTAAACATCAAATATGATTTATTAATTTATTTACTAATTTTTAATGAATATATGAGCTATTTTTATAAGTTTTCAGTGAGTGAAACTTTTTAAACTAAACTAATGATTTTAAAATGATAGTTGACCCATTAAGTAATATTGGGCACTTCATTTATCATATTGGGTGTGGATAATTCCTATACATCAAAAATGAAATATGTATCATTTTAAAAATGTTTAGAAACAATTTTAATGTGTTTTATTTTTTTTATTAGGACATTTATCATTTTTATAATAATTGATGTCAATTTTAAATAAAAACACGCACTTGGAGTCATATTAGTCACACTATGAATTAGATTGAGGTGTATCTAATTATTACACATCACAAATGTTTTATGGATAATTTTCCTAAATTATTAAAAAAATATTAATGAATTTACTCAATTTTGAGTATGTCAGTTATTTTTTTACGAAAATGTCATTTTAAACTCAAAAGACACACTTTGACTCATACTGATCAAATCGTGTATCATTTTAATCTTAGATAAATTCATACATGTCACAAATGACTTCTAAATCTATTTACAAAATTATTAAGAAAATATGAGCATGATTGATCAGTTTCAATTGAGGTATATTTTGTGAACCAAACTATCGATTTTAAATTGATAACATACACATTGAGTTATACTGGGAACATCATGTATCACATTGAGGTGCGATTATTTCCTACATATCAAAAATTATGTATGGATAATTTTCTTAAGGTATCAAGACAAATATACATATGTTTTATCATTTTCAAGTAGGTCAATTTTCATTTTTTTTAAAAATTGATTTCAATTTTAATTAATAATATGCACTTAGATTCATATAAGTAACATCGTGCATCAGATTGAGGTGCGGATGATTCATACAAATCCAAAATAAATTATATATTGTTTTCCTAAATGATAAAAAAATCAAAATATGTTTCCTCACTTTTGAGTATGCTAGTAGTCCTTTTTACTAAAATTAATGTCAATTTTTAATAAAAAAGACACACTTAGAGTGATACTGATTACATCGTGTGTCATATTGAGGAATGGATGATTCCTATAAATCTCAAATAAATTATGTATTTTTTTATGAAATTATAAAAAAAAATTGAATATGTTTTCTCAGTTTTGAGTACAAAAATCTTATTTTTTACTAAAATGGAAACACACACTTTGACTCATAAAGATCACATCGTTTATTGGTAAGATATAATACTAATGTTACACATCAAAAATAAATTTTGAAGCAATTTCATAAATTATCAAGAAAATATGATCATGTTTGATTGGTTTTCAATGAGTGACTTTTTGAAAATGACGATTTTAAACTAATAACAGACACTTTGAGTTATGTTGGGAACATCGTGTATCAGAATAAGGTGTGGATGATTCTTACCCATCCTAAATTACTTATGGATCGTTGTATTAAAGTACCAAAATGATAAGAATATTTTTTCTCATTTTTGAGTATGTTAGTGGTTGTTTTTACTAAAATGAATGTCAATTTTAATTAAAAAACACCATTTTTAGTCATACCGATCACAAAATGTTTCAAATTAAGTGTGGATAATTCCTACATATCCCAAAATCTATAAAAATCCTTAATTCCAATGTTTCCATGAATTCTATTTAATTTATTTTTTTAACTACCATAACTTCATATTAACTTGATATTATTTGCTGAAAAACCCAACTCATTGTTAAAATCTAGAACATCAGAGGAAGATAATGTTCCCATAATATCACACGAATTCCCTACAATGGGAAAATTAGCTTCATCTAATCTTTAAGATTTCATTAATGAGAAAGAATTATTTGGCTAAGAGAATTGTGTCATAATGAAATGTTGGCAGTTCCATAAAGAAAGGCAATGAAAATGAAAAACATGGTAGCATTGGATGAAAAAAACATTTTATCTATTTTTTTCAAATTGTAGATAGTTAGAAGAAAAATATGACTTCCCAAAAGATAAGTTAAAAAGAATAATTAGTATTAGATAAAAATGATATAAAAATTAATGTATACATAATAGGTAAAATGGTTCCAAAATAAATTAAATTAGTAATAGGAATTCACCTTTTCATGATGGTTGTATATATTCTTAGCACATTTCCTTGTTTTCATTATCTAAGTTGCTGGATTGATGTCCAATATCTCATGAGCATGAGCATATTTGAAAAAAAAACTCATAATCAATAAAAATAATCTAGCTATATAAGAAAACAATTATTATATTAGTAATATGAAAAATAAATAAGTTAACCAAAAAATATGAAACAAAACCTTAATTCTACAGACTGCAATTTTATTATGAAAAAATCAAGATTACCTCTATGATTGATCAGTAGAGGTGACATTAATTAATGTGATAAATTTCAACACCGCATAGGTGGAGAGGTTTTTAGGGAGGATATTTATTTGGAAGTTTTTTTATAGAAAGGCATGAAGGATAGACAAACCTACCCAAATAGAACAAAAGAATCCAACTGTATATGAAAATAATTATTATGTGAGTAATAAAAAAAGAAATAAATTAAATGTAATTATGAATAAATTAATTAATTCTAGGTACAATAATATTATTATGAAAACATCAAGATTACCTTTTTGATTGAGAAGATATAGTATCATTGCTCTTCCTACAAAGGAAGTGGAAGGAACTTGACAGAATGTGAGAAATGAAGAACTATGGGGTTAAATGATTTTGAGGGAGAAGACCATCGAATTTTTTGTGTAAAAAAGAATGAAATTTGTATTCAAATATTCTAAAATAAACAAACTCTTTAAGGAATAATTAAAATCTAATCAATGTTTCATTATATAATTTTTGGATAAAATAGAGATAGTATATTGTAACATTACCTTTACATTATCCCAAAGGGTTTCTTTCATTATAGTTTCTTCTTTAGAGGAATTGGTAAAATCATAAGGTGAGAAATACATTGTCTTCATGGGTATTCAAACATTTATTTTAGATTATGTTAGTGTATTTGAAAGAAATTAATATTATGAGAAAAACATAGTATTTTTAAAAACACTTTTACCTTTTCATTGAACTATCTCTCTTTTTATTCAGGTTTTAGGGATTTGGATCCTCTATCGAGGACCCAAAGTTACTATTTATTCCCCCCTATAAAGAATAATAAATTTTATACACTGGTACTAGTATGAATTGGTTATGATATCCAAATTAAAGGGTCATCCTTAATTAAATTTTCATACGGATCGAATTTGTTTTAGTCTCTAAAAGTACAATCGACCCATTCTCATTTTCTAGATCAGAGACATAAAATACATTCAGTGATTTTGTTTCCATTATGAATGGATCATATTTTCCCCCTTCCACACTAAAATTCACCCTCACAAATCCCATTATGAATGGCTCATATTTAATCCTCTGAATTCATTCAAAGGTGAAATTTATAGACAACTTTCTTCTTCATTGGGTCATATCCCAAACATTTATCATTTCATTTTGTCGTTTGACACACATCCTTCATATCTAGTGTACATGCACCAATGTTTCATGAAATACTCAGTTTTAATCATCCACGGGATGAATAACTCATATATTAGTATAAAAAAACATAAAATAGATAGGTGATTAATCTCAAGGCAACAAAATGAAATAATAATAATTCGAAAGATGAAGTTGATGAGAATGGAAATTATACTACATTGTATTCTCTAAAAGGGGTAATTCCTCTCATTTTTTAGAATTAAACCATTGGAATTTGTAATTAACTCTTGGTCTATTGAAGGCAAAATTTGGGGGTCATAAACATTATTGTATGCGATTTCAGGGATCTCAGTGGGGACATGTTATGATATATGAATATTTGGGACCTCTCAGAATTATATATTTATAGGATAAGTATCACTTTTATTACTATGAATCCTCTAACTTAGACTAGTCCTATCTCTATTAAAATGTGTCATCAAGACTTCCTTAAATCCCAAGAAACATGAAAATGTAATATAGAAAATTAAGAAGTAATTATAAGCTCAAATATGATAAACTTGAATAAGAAACTATAATTTGATCAACTATAAGGTATAAAAATGTATTGATAAAAAATTTAAATAAATAAATATTTATTTCATATGCATGGATGGTAATCAAACATTCTTAGTGGTGGAACCAATACATGTAGACATAAAATGTATAATACATAAAAATAACATCAAATAATTATTCCAATATATATAAAATTTGAAAACCACCATTATTGTTTTTGGAACAATCGATGTAACCGCCTAAAGAATTGTTACTTTTAATATTAATGGTATATCAAATATTTAAAATCATCTCAAAATTATAATTTCAATGAAAAATTGATAAGAAATTGAAAAAATAATTTTAGGAAAAAAATATACCTAATAATGATAATGTTTTTAAAAATATATTTATTTACTTGATAAAATTAATCAAGAATTATGTCCAGACAGGTTGAAAATAATAATTATTTTAAACCAAACAAATATTAGGATTCATATGAACATTTAATTTTCATAGAAATTATGGGTTCTCTGGTTATTTAGAGTGCATAGTGTAAACTTTTAGTCATAATGAAATAAATAATTTTAATTATGGAATATATTGATGTTTTAAGTTAATGAGAGATGACCCACTTTTATAAAAATAGTTTCAAAATGAGTTGGATCTTCATAAGTAAAATTAGATAATGAATTTCAACAATTGAATGAAACCTATTGAAATATATTTGTATAATATATTTATCTAATATATTTTCATAATATATTTGTATAAAATATATTTATAATATATTTCGATAATATATTTTTATAAAATACTTCTGTAATGTATATATTTTTATTTATTAATATATATATATATATATTATTTATATAGCATATATTTTTATTTTAATTTTTATTGAATATAATATATATTTTTGTTTGTATAATATATATTTATATAAAATATTTCTATAATATATAAATATATAATATTATATATATATCTGTGTGTGTGTGTGTATTTATTTACATATAAATAAAAATATATAAATATTAAACAACTTTATTTTTTAAAATGGTTTAAATAGAACTTTGGGTAATATATTTATATAACATATTTGTATAATATATATTAGTATAATTTAATTTTATTATATATTTATATAGTATATTTTCGTAATATATTGGTATAATATATTTTTATAATATATTGGTATAATATATATTTTTATAGTTTATTGTATATATTTTTATAATGTGTTTATAACACATATCTATATTATATATATATATATGTGTGTGTGTGTGTATATTTAAAATAGACATTTGTGTGTGTGTGTGTCAATATATAAAAAAAATACTATATTTTACTCGTCTATAAAACACCATGGAACACCGAGTAATTTCCCAATTTTCATTCATGAACCATGAGCCAAATCCAATATCATCCAGAAAACGAATAGAAATTATGTTCATCCATAAACATGGTTTGTGTCTAACCATTTCTATGTTAAAGAATCATTTATACGAAATATCATCTTTAACAAGAACCATTTCCCACAATTTTTAAGATCATTGCCATCAACTAAATGAAAATTCCAATAAAAATTGAAAACATAATAATCCATACATACATTTTTGGTAATAGAGTTTAATGATGTCAAATAATTAATGATTCATGTTTCCAATTGAATTTTTAGACTCAAAAATAAATAGTGACTTCCATCACTGGTTTTGGGGTGGCGGGTTTCACAGAATCGGTAAGGCGTGAGGGTGGGGGTGTGTGGAACGATAGCCCTATATCCTTTCAACCAAAAATCCCCAATAAAATTTTTTTACTATGGGGTTATACTGATGGAAAAGTAATAATGATGATAAAAAATAGATCTCTCCAAATAACCAATCAACGTGTGAGGATGATAAATAAGATACCATGGATTGATGGTTTGAATCATCTGAGAGAAATTAACGATATTAAAAACCATGAAAATTTTTGAGCATTAGACTCATTAAACCCCAAAATAATTTAAACCATGGATTTTAGATATGAAATTATTCAAACCATGATTCATTCCTTGATTAGAACTTTGATTCCCCAAGGAGGACCACCAGCAGAGGGTGGCTTCCACATAAAGCTCTGGATATTGTGATGAGTTCGCAATTGGTTAGAGTTAATTTAAATTGATTGGAACACTTTTACCGTCACTTCTAAAAAACTGCTAAAGATCGCTTTTATAAATTTTATATTAATTAGTGATTATAAAATGAATCTTTATCAATGATTATTTAAAACATATACAACTCCATCTTTATCAGATCTAAAAACACTAATAAAGATGTCTTTTTTTAGTGGTAATTAATCTAGCACTAATAAAGGATTTATAATTATAATTATAAATAATAAATTTTTAAAATATAATTTTATAATTATTTATAATTAATAAACATACATAAATATAAATATAGTAAATATATTCTTTATTTAAATATATTTATTATAATTATATAATTATTAAAATATGTAGTTATTTATTACAAGTACATATGATTTAGATCATAGGTTGGGAAGAACTCTGGGAAGAAAATGGAATCTAGGGTTTTATTATAATAGTGATACCACATTTTCTTTGCATATATCTTCTCTTGGGGAAGGGATCATAGTGTCCATCTATGATTTTATGGACTGAACCGAAGATTGTGGATTCCTCACCAAATCCGAATAGAGGACTGGGAGTAAATCTATATCTGAAATCAGATGGTATCAGATCACCTATGGCATCATTTAATGACTCTCATTCTAGGAAAACTCTTATAAAGGTATATTTGGCCCATGTTGAAGTGAATCCAGATGCTTTAGCTTAATGGATTTCAATTGGGAAAACCTCTTAGATTGCACAGATTGAATTACCTAAAGACACAATGACCTGAAAATTTGAATGTTTTGATTTTTGTGTTTCATTGTTAGAGGTATTTCATGATTAAATATGAATTTACATTGTAGAGTATTTATTCACTTTATATTCTCTCCGAATGAAGCTAAAATTTTAGCACAGATCATCGTCTACCTGGTCTTATAGCCTAGATATCATCATTTTCATGAATGGTCATTGGACATATATGTTTCATAGGAATGTAATTTGTTTTCACAAGTTTGGATTCATCTTTATAGTCTAAAATGGGCCATCTAGAACCTGAGGATTCTTCATGATATTTCTATAGTAAATGGGACCCTCATTCATCCTGATAAACAAATAGAGAATGTGTGATTTTGAAACATCGCTATAATATTGGTGGAGATAGATCTCATCTACACCATGGTTAAAGAGGTATTTCATTATAACCCTATAAATGATATCTAAATTTATATAAAGATGATAATAAACCTCTATTTTTATATTTTTTTATGGTTGTTGGTCATTTTTTGGCTTCATGTTAGAGGATAATCTCTTGTGAGAAGTGAGGGATGAAGGGGCGCTTTTCTACTCACTACTGAAGGAAGGATGATTTGAAGGGATATGCATTGAAATTCATGGGTAATGATATTGAGGTTGGTGGACCTTATTCTAGTGGAGGTGTGGTACGTGTATCTGAAAAAGGAAGCTCGTCAATGTTTAAAGGTAAGGAGAAAATTAATGAAAAGCCTCTGGTTGGGACTTGTAGTGGCCCTTTTAATTGGGAAGATCTTGTGGAAGAGGATGAAATGAAGAAATATCATGCTAATGTTTTAGTGGGAGCAATAAAATACCTCTATTTTATGGATGCTATGATCTCCAATTTAGGGGAAAACAAAAGGCCACTTTATAGATCATGAAGGGAATGGAATGGTGGATGATACTAAGGAGAGCAGTGAGGCTCAGTGGTAGAGGCTAGACACTCTGAACAATTACATGGAGAGACTAAAACCTCTGGTCAGATTTTGGAGTTGATGAATCCAAGTATGAGATTTATTTATAGGATAAAGTTGATACTCAGATCCTGAATGAGATTACATTCCTTGTGGAAAAGGTTAGTAAATAGAAAAATAAGGGGAATTAATTTTTTTTAAATTCAAGCCTTTTAAAAAGGTAGAATTATATACACTTATTGTGCTTCTCAAGTATCACATAAAATATTGGATGCTTCTATATCACAAGTGGACCCGTTAAATGATTCATTTCTTGAGGCCGGACTAGGGAATTCTGTCAATAAATTGTCTTCTTCCCGTATTCATTTCAGAATAATGAATGTGGATATTCAGTCAACATCTATTGATCATGCATGTTCATATAAACAGTACATTATTAAAAGTATAAAAGCAATGTTTGATAAAGAAGGCTTTGAAATGGTTCCCACTTAGAATACTAAGGCACATGCGAATTCACTCGAGTTGGTTTCATCAGTGGTGAATAATCCTATCGACTAGTTATATCCATCCACTTTGTCTGACCTTATGAAAAATACATACAAGGATTTTGGTAAAGCCTCATTTGAAGACTATATCACTACATGAGACAAAATTCCACTTATCATTTCTCCTGATGATAGTGAAATTGAATATCCTATCAAAGGAATCATCAAGGAGGTGGTTCATTGGTTCTTCTTACACCTTGAGGCCATTTACTTCATGATGGAATCAGATATCTTTGGTTTCAATGAGTATATTTTTATGTAGAATTTTTTTGGCTATTAACATGGAATATGGCCTTCACTTAATCTCAAATATAGACTTTAGATATTTCTATTATAAATTCAGAATATTTTCCATAACGGAATAATCCACTGAATCATCATTGAAAGAAGATATTATGCCACCACAAAAGACTAAGACATGGCAGAGGGGATGACATCGAAAGAGCGGAGAGAGACACCCAAAAATTTTAGGTAATGGGGGTAGTTATAAAAAGTGAATTTTTTTCTACGATGTGGGCAGTTGTTCCATGTTGACATGCTCTCCTTTTTGTATGATTATTTTCTTCTTTAATAAATTTGGAGTCATGGATTTGTTTTCCAAATCTATGATTGAGACCTTTTGAGTATAATTTTTTTTTAATTATATAAATACTTTTAAAAAATAATATTTATATCATTATATATACTTATATAGTTATATATATATAATAAATAAATATATATATATATAGTAAATATATTCATTATTTAAATAAATTTATTATAATATTATAATTATTTATTTATAATTATATAAATACTTTTTTAAAGTAATATTTATTTATTTATAATTATATATATATAAATGAATAAAAATAGTAAATATACATTTATAAATATGTCTTTTATAAATAATTTTTATAAATATATTTTTAGCATAATTAATGAATATATAATCTTAAGTTCATGTATGTCAAAAATGAGTGAAATTGAATAATTAAAAACAAGTACACATTAACAATACTAAAGAATTGGATAATTTTGTTTTATTAAATATAAATTATTAGACAAATTAATATCTATAGAAAAAAAGATGAACACATATTGAAAATATTAAAACATAGTATATAAATATATAATAAATAATAGAAATTGATTAAAAATTCCCCATAAAAATATTTGTGTGTCTATGTTGTATATAAAAATTCATTAATTAAGTATATGTGAAATGAATACAACATACGTTTGATATATGTTCAATTTAAAAATAAAACGACATTTAATTATTTCTATTACTCGATGTAATAAGTCAGTATTTTTAATTTGTAATTCTTTTTAATTATAAACCATTATTTACTAAATATTTAAATATTTAATATATAGAATAAATATTATGTATTATATAAATCATACTTATATACATTCATATGTATCTATATATTTAATATATATTATTTATTAACATTATTAAAAATTATTTAATTAAAAAAAATTAATATGTTTCTCAATTTACTTATTTTTAATTCTTATTTGTTTAATTTTCATTTTACATATATCTATATATTAAATATATAATATTTATTAGTATTTATAATTTATTTATAGTATAATAAATTTATTAAATTTATCAATAATTATATAATTAATGAAATTTATAATATTTTTTTAATAAACTCTTTTTAATTTTTTTTTTAATTTTTTCAATTTATTTGGATTTTATCAGTGCTAAAAATGAAGATAAATGATCCCTTTATGGGCACTAATAATAAAGCATTGATAAAGTGCATTGTATATCAATGCTAAAAAAGAGTTCATAAAGGAGACCCTTTATCTACGCTAAAAAAACATGTTGAATGGTGACTTTTATTATCTCTACAAAAAGTACCAATAAAAGGTACCCTTTATAAGTTCTTATTTTAGAGTTGATTGAGATTACCTTTATCAACACTTTCTACTAGCATTGATAAAGGCCAACAATGTTAAAGACTAGTTTTGTAGTATTAGTAGTACATACGTACTCCCGAGAAATGTTATTGTTTTCCAATTGATTAGAAGATAGTAAGGTATATATTTTATTATAATTATAGAAGTATAATTTTGTCATAAAATCGTATATATACTTTAAATCTATCATTATATCCATCCATTATTGGTGGTGATGGAAAATGAATTACATCGGTTCCTAAGGTGGTATTACACCATATACAAAATCAAATGATTTATTTCCCATTTTATGATAAATTATATGGGTGTAGTTTATTTATAAAATTGGGACCTAAAAAAAATAAAACTATGTTTGATAACGCATGTGACACACAACATCGACCCTAAACGAACCATGATTATTTAAGAATGGAATAACCTTGCTATAAAATTGGTAGGTATGGATAGTATTAACTATATTATAAAATAAATATAATGGTATAGTCTATATAACTATATTTATAAATTCCAAGGAAATATGAACATAATTTTATAACAATGAAATTTTATTCATCAAAAAATACATTTTCTTCATAAAAATATTTTTGTTACTTTTTTAGGAGAAAATATTACAATAAATTTCATGAACTTTTAGAGATTATATTTTTAAAAAATAAACATAATTTTTTAAATAAACATATCAAAATTATATTAGTGAATTGTTTTGGTAATTTTTTGAAATGATTTATTTTTTAGTGAATAGTTAAAATTTTAAAAATTTCAAATATTGTCATTTCGTTTCATTTAATCATGTAATTTAAAATCCCTTTATATTTTGAATTTTTTTATTAAAAATAAATATAAAAATTTTGATTTATAATAATCTAATTAATATCATTTCAATTTTAAATTTTCTTGATTTTTCTATAAGACTGTTTTTCATTCTCAAAATGTGTATTTCTGTAATTTTTCTATAAGTGCATAAATTTCATTCTTTATATGTAATTAAAATTAATAAAAAATTATTAAAATAAAATTAATATATTATATATCATTTTATATGAATTTAAATTCAAATAATTATAAATTACTAGTCATATAATTAATGTAAGATCATCGTATGCTTTAAGTATGCATTTCTTGAAAACCTATTCTTCAACACATTTTATGGGATTATTTTTCAATTAAATTCTATCGATTATGTAAATCAAATTTGGAAAAATTGGATCCATATTTTAAATCTTCATAATTAATATTTGGTAATATTTTTAACCAAATTTTTTTTCTTAAGGATTAGTAATAAATTAATTACCATTGTTAAGGTTAAAATAAGGTTTTGCACTTTATAGAATTTTGTGTTAATATTAATTTTACACAAACATAGAATTTTTTTTGAAAAAATTGGATTTCGTATTTATAATATTTTGGTGAAGAATATATAATAAGGTTCTTGTTATTTTTATTCTTAGTGGAAAAAATACCTAGGTACTGGTTATCGTGGTGAAAAAATGGTAAATATGAGTAACCATGAAGGTAAGGGAAATAAAATATATAAAACATGATTAATAATTATGTTTGAGGTGTGAATAAAGCTTATATTTCTTTCATTCATTTATTCATCATTTTTTGATGCATCCATCTTGAAAGTGTTACCCATTGTTGTGTAGTTTTGGGTATTTACAAAAAGGCCACTCCCTCTCTCATAAAAGTGATAACCTCCCATCATATTTCCTTGGAAATTAAAAATACATTTTATTTTTCAATTAAATACTCCAATACATTCCTTAATTGACATCACATTTCCATGATTCTTTATTTTGTTCTAAAACACTCCTTGGATGTCTTTTGTTGCATACCTTAAGTGGTTATGAGAAGAAGGGGTAGCATTCTTAACTGAGCATTTTGTTTTGTTTCTTCTTCAACCTCCTTCAAATAATTTTCAACAATTATAATATAATAAAATTAATATATAAAATGTAATTATCTTTTATTATGTTAATTTAATAACCTAAATCCATCTCCTCTTCCAAAAACTGGGAACTGGACCCATCGTTCTTGTGTATGGTAGGTTACCACATTTCAAACTGATGTAATTCAATTTCCATAAACTCCTATAAATTATTTTTATGATTATGTACCTATTATATATATATATTATATTCATGAAATATTTATCATTATTTAAATGTAATATATCATATATTTTCTTACCTTTCCATTAATTAAAAAATGATATTGATGTTTGTCTATACGTGTGGTTTAACACTACATGAAGTGACGTGACTCGTTCTTCATTACCACATCACATCGACAGTATATAAGTATTCTCAAAATAATAATATTATATTTAAGATATTATTATCACTTTGTAAATAAAAAAATAACTACCACAATTTTATCATGATTTTGAAAAATGGAAACGTTAGTAATGCATAAGTATGACCTACCATCTATATAATCATAACGTAGATCATTTTTCATAATCATATTTCATGATTCCATTTTAAGGTATAATTAATATATAAAAATTGTTATTATTTCATTATTATTATTATTATTTATATGAGAAATTAATAATATCTTCGACCTTATTCAGCTTACCAATGTGATTTTGGAAATATGAGCTGAAAATGGTAAAACTGTAAAACTTGAACCAAAATTATTAAGTCATTGAATATATCATGATATTAAGTAAAATAAAAGGAATAATAAATATAAAAAAATTTATTAATAAAGT
Organism: Viscum album; assembly: GCA_963277665.1. Classification (NCBI taxonomy): domain Eukaryota; kingdom Viridiplantae; phylum Streptophyta; class Magnoliopsida; order Santalales; family Viscaceae; genus Viscum; species Viscum album. The sequence continues at coordinate 415,077,334 of OY728130.1, forward strand.
AAAAAAATTGAAATAATTTTATTATTTAGGAATATGAATAACACTTGTGGTGAATCGGGCTTGAGGTAAGGGATCTCTCAAAACGAACCTTTATTTTGGATTACAACCATTCTCTTTAAAAATAAATTTCTATCTCTATTTAAAGTTATGGATTGATTCTAATATATATATATATATATATATCACATATATGTACCTATCTTATTATTCATTCCTTTTATGGTGTAATACATGCCTTTTTTTAATTCTTAAATGACTTCATTGGAAAATTTCCTTTGATTATGATATGAGGAATGATTACTCAATCCATTTTCCGTCCATGAGTAATTATGATGTTTATTCTCTATGATTTATTTTTTCAGAACACATTAATCATGAACCTGTTATGATGGGTATACCTATATGGTTCTCTAATACATTGCTTAAAAATTTAGTCTCATGGGACATTATGTATGGGATTTGGGATTAAACCTAATACATTATGTGATTTTTTCCACCATGTGATATTTTCAAAGAATATTTCCTTGGCTCATTTTTATGCCATATTTTTTGGTTGCAATAAAATTTAATATATTACTATGATATTATGACATTGTGTTCTTTATGTTATACTTACTTGTGATTTCTCATGTTCCATCTATTTTATTATACCATGTTATACCTCTAAATCACATATTATATTTCTTTATCATGTTATTCCCTTAATAGATTTTTTATCTCACCTATTCCTTTTATGTATACTCTATGTTACCCTTTAAAAACAAATGTTTTTTATTCCTAGTCTTCTAAAAACAATAGGCATTTCTATTATCGGTTTGTATTTTACAGATATTTGACTTTATAAAATAATTTATTAATATGTGTAAAAGTATTGGGTCATTATAGTTGGTATCATAGAAATATCTAGTAAATTTTCTAGATTCAGGCTAGAATACTTTAGTTAGACCATTGGGATAATTCTACATATTTGTAAATATCATTGAATTTTGTTGAAGGTTAGAAAGAGTGGCTTCAAAGAAACTACATACTTTTATAAATACTACAAGTGGATGTGGATCTAAAATTCTATTAACTAGGGGTAATAACTTTAAAATGGTGTATTTATCTATACTTTATCATCACCTGGTGTATGAAAATGGTTTTTTTACACACCTAGTTTGATACTCCTAGGGGATATGCATTGCAAATTACCAAAACTCATCCCCTAAAATTATAAAGGACCTGAAAAATAGGTTAGAAAACCTAATTAGAGACATTATCATTGATAAACTAGATTAATATACAGAGACACGTAATTATAAAAAAAACTCCTAATTTATAAGTTGTTCCTTTTATGTTTACGATTTTTCCTTTTAAATGTTAATGTATTCCCAACGTGTTTTTTTCTTTTTAGTTAATGCTAGAAAAATGGAGAAAGTATTCCAATAATCAATATGATAGTTAATGTGATGATTTCTATAATTATATTCTTAACCTTATGGTAGTGGGAGCTTATAACTTCATAGTAGTACTGGCTCAAAGTTATCATGTTATAAATAATATATTGAATCTCATCGAACACAATCCCCCTCATAATAAAGAGAAAATTATAGTGGAGTCTTCTATATGATAAATTCATCCTACCTTTAGTTTATATTTTGATCCTATAATTAAGGAAAAATAGATGAACTCCACTGAGAAGATATTTGATATCCTAAAATACTCATTAAAATATAATATCATTCTAGTCGTTTGTCACATTTATGGAGAAGTCGATCAGCGATGGACACTGATCAAGAACACAAGCTCCATAAATTATATTGATTCCATACAATGGGAGGACATAAATAAATATTTATCAATTAATAGTTTCCCTAAACTCTCCATCTTATAATGGAGAGGGTGTTCCATAGGATTAAGTAGACAGAAGTTTATTCTATTAGTGGGTATATAGATTCTTTAATAACCTTTTATGGTATGACTCTATATTTTTCGTCACCAAAACAATTAAGGTGAGCTTCTTCTTTAGTGGTCTAAATTCAATTCTCTAACAATATTTTAGAATAAGATACATTGATTTTCATAAAGATATTATCCATTTTACCAAAAAAAATCAAGATAGAGATCGGTGAATCTCAGTGGCCTCATGGCACTGGAGACAAAAAATGTAAAAATAGATTTTTTATTTTCAGGATTATCCAAAGATTAATCTCAGGGAGGAATGAAATCCCAACATCCCACTTGTCAAATGTATGTGATGAAAAATTATGGAAACTGTTTGATTGGCACTAGAAGATGTTTCAAATTTGTAAAGTAGGGTAATTAGTATAATTAGTACCAAATTTAAATGAATAAACCCTCTAATGTTAAAGATAAGAAAATGTTAAAATCAACACTCCTCCTGCAGTGTGGTGATTCAACTATAAGGAAAATGGCTATTATATAAGCCAATTACCTCAAAAAATTGTTAAAAAAGAAAAATCAATGAAAATGACTTCTATATATGGTAGTGAAAGGAAGGGTATATGGTATCACTACTACTAATTTGGAACCTAAAAATGTTGTGTTAATAGGTGTTATAGTTATTCATTCAAGAATAACAAGTCTACTTTTGTATTTTTGTACTATGTATTTTTTATATCATCCATGTTTAAAAAACTATTCAAGAACCACCTCAAAATATGGGATTTGTGCTTTTAGTTAGATCAAAAAAGGGGAAATAGTGGAATCAAAATTATATAACTCCTCCCTAGTCAATGTTTGAGAATTTAATCTTCCATAAAATAACATCATACTTTATTTAGCGAAGGTTTATGTTATAGAGGGCATGGTTTTTTCCTTATATAAATTCAAATTAGACTATTAAGAGAGTTTTATTAATCACCATCTCTCAAGTCTTCCTTTGAACTTTCAAAAGTGTTGTGTTACAGAGAAATCTCCCCTAGAATGTTCTATTCAAGCATGGAAATTATTGTAGTATAAGAAATAATATATTTTTTAAATGATTGATATAATGGAGAGAATCATTCTTAAACACATGGTAATTGTGAGGGATTAAACTGATTTATTCTTATGAAGAGTTTATGGTCTTCTTCAAATCCAATAGATTTATTTCTAAAATGAACTTATTTCTAGATCTCTTACCATATTGAAGAATCCTTATAGAATGGCCAATGTTGATCTAGAAGAATAAGAGAAGAAGTTATAGGAGAATTTGGAAAAGGGTTTTATATGTCCTTGTACTTCCCCATATGGTTAGCGGATACTCATAATTTTGAAGAACTATGGGGGAATGAGCCACATCATTGATTATCGTGAACGGAAAAATATCTATAAAGAACAAGAATACACTTCCATGGAAATATGACTTGTTCAAACAACTATGTGAGGACTAGTATTTCTATATGGTGGACCTTCAATTAGAATATCCCAAAATAAGGATAAATAATAGATATATTCCCAAAACTACATTTCAAAAAATATATGGACACTATAATGTCAAAGTTATTCCTTTCACAATCACTAATTATCCAATAATCATTATTGACATAATCAATACAGTCTTTAGATATTACCTTGAAAAATTTGTTGTAGTATTTATAGATGATATTATAAAATGATCTAAAATCAAGGATGAGTGGGAGAAGAATTTGAATATATTTCTAATGAAATTATGAAAAGAGAACATATATGAAATGTTAAATAAATATGAGTTCTTGATGAAGGAAGTATCATTCATGGGCCATATTATAACCATAAAATGGATATATGTGGATCATTCTATGGAAATGGAAGTTAAGGACTATCTTAGACCAGAATATGTAATAGATACCCATTATTTCCATAGAAAAGTTGGGTATTGTTGGTGATTTATGATAAATTTATCATGATTTCCAAACCCACTAACCAAGCTGAAATGGAAGGGTGTAAAGTTTGTTTGGACCAATGAATCCATATATAGATTTATGGAGTTGAAAAACAGGTTTATCACTACATTTGTCCTCATTCTTCCATTAAGTGGGGACCTTTTGTGGTATACATAGATTCTTCAAAGAAGGGATTTGGTTATATACCAATGCATAATGATAAATTGATAGCCTATGCCTCATGGAAATTGAAATATTCATGAGCAGAACTACCCAACACATTATTTTTAACTAGTTGATGTTATCATTGTGTTGCAAATTTGATGATACTATCTCAATGAGGAGATGTGTGAAATATATATGGAACAAAGAGCCTAAAATATATATTCACATAGAAGGATCTTAATATGAACTATTGAATGTATTTAGATATGATCAAGGATTATAACCACTCAATACATCACAATCCTTGGAATGTGGATGATGTGGGAGATACATTATATAGAAATGATATGGATATTTTATCACTACTTAGAATTTTGAAGGATCTAATATTCTTAGACATGAAAAGGATGAATATGGTAATCCTTAAGGAATGAAAATCAACATTACATTGTCAAATGATTTCTCAAACAACCCTTTTGGGGAAGATAAATGATTCTCAAGCAGATGATGTGGAAATCCATAATATGGTGGAATATTTATGAAAATGGGAATATTTGGAGTTAAATGTTCACAAAGAAGGAGTTTTATAATTTAGATCATGAATATATATACCATAAAATCTGAAGATAAAGAATGAATTATTGAATGGTGGACTTAGATCGGCCTTCTCCATCTATCTAGGAAGAATGGTGATTTATCAAGATCTATGAGAGAACTATTGGTGGGAAAATATAAAGAAAGAGACCACAGAATATATATAAATGTTTCAAGTTTTTTATAATGTAATGGATAAGAAGAATAATTCTATGGGGATGATGTAATCATTACCCATAACTTCATGTAATTGAGAAAAATCATCATCGACATTGTCACTGGTCTTCTAAATATATCATGGGGAAATAATTACATATGGGTTGTGCATGATTATCTTTGAAACACTGCACAAATTATTATAATTATATAGGGATGTCAAATTGATCAACATGCATGTATATAATTTAGGTAGGTGTTGAGGTTACATGGAACACCACTATCGATTGTATCAGACCAAGATTCTAGATTTTTCATAATGTTCTACAAGATCCTCCACTATACTCTAAATAATAAGGCAAACATTAGTACGTCTTATCACCCCCAAACTAAATAATATTCTAATTAGACTATTCAAATGTTATAATACATGTTCATGGCTTGCTCAATGGACTTCAATGGTGGAAGGGATAAACATCATGATCTAGTTGAGTTGTTATTCAATAATGGTTTTTACTCAAGAATACAATTGTATCTTTATGAAACCCTTTATGGGAAGAGATGTAAAACACCAGGATGTTTGGATGAAGTTGGTGAACAAAAGAAATTAGGACCTTAAATGGATTAGGTGATGGTACAAAAGGTAAATACCCTTCAATAACACATTAGGACTATCCATAGTTAATAGAAGATTTATGATGAAAATCATCAACAATACCTAGAGTTTGAGGTTAGGGATAAAGTAGTTATCTTCATATATGAATAGAATTGGGTAATGATTTGGGAGTGAGGTAAATATAAGTGATACGTACATCTGACCCATTGATATTTTTTATTTAATAGGAGCTATGGATTATCGAGTATCACTACCACAAACTCTTTCTCATGTACATGACGTATTACTTATATCCCTCTTAAAAAGTATATACCAGATCCACCACATGTAATAAATTTATATATGGTAAATATGGATAATTATCTCCATTTTTATGTGTATATAGTAAAGATATTGGGCCATGTAGATAATTTTTTTACACAATAAGGGAACTCACTGGTAAGATTACTATGTCAGATCCATAAATACAAAGGGGTAACCTTGGAACCGGAGGAAGCCATGGAGTAGAAGTGACCTCACCTTATTTCACCATATTATGTAATATGAAATTTAAAGGGAGAAATTCCTCAATTAGGGTAGAGTGTAATAACCATTGTTTTTACAAAAGAAAACTATGTTCGATAACATATACAATAGACAACATTGATCCCAAAAGAACCATAATTACTTATGACTATATTAACCTAGAAGTTATATTTGTTATAATTAATAGTATCGAACACTTTATTATATATATAGTTCTTAATTTATATAAACATATATTCAAATTTCTAGCAAATAGGCAATTATTGTTTTAATAGAGACATTTTATTTACCAAAACATATGCTTTATTCAAAAATGATTTTTGTTTATTTTTTGTGATGAAATATTAAAATTAATTTATTGAACCTTTATAAATGTTATTTTATAGAAATAAAATAAATTTTTTTAATGATCATATGAAAATTAACTTGTAGAAATATTTTGTATTTTTCTAATATTATTGATTTTTCAGTGAATAGTTAAAATTGTCGATTTTCAAATACAGTCATTTATTTTCATTAAATCAATAAATTTAAAGGTATCATTATATTATAAACTTTTTATTAAAATTAAGTTTAAATATTTATTATTTTTAATAATATAATTTATTTTATTTTATTCAAAAAAATTCATTATATCTATATATGATTATATTTTAATCCTAAAAACATAGTTTTCTACAAACTGTTTATTAGTGAATAAAGTTTTATTCTTTTTATTAAATAAAGAATAATAATATATAATTTTTTCAATTAAATTAATAGAATATATTTCTATTTATATTAATTTAAATTCATATAATCATTATTAGTAGTCATATAGTTATTGAAAGATCATCTTATGTATTAAAAAATGAAATTCTTGGATAGGTGTTTGTTCGTCACATTTTGCGTGTATATTTTCAAATAAAATTATGAAAATTATATGAATTGAATTTGATAAAATTGGATTTGATATTTTTAGTCATCATAATTAGTATTAGTAAATATGTTTAACATAATTTATGGTCTTAATGATTAGTAAAATTTAATTAAAGTTGTTATGGATAAAATTAAGTTTTGCACGTTACGGGGACATTTGAAAAAATAATTTAACAAACATATGGGATTTATATTCTATAACATATATTTAATATATTTATTAAGTAGGTATAAATTATATAATAATTATTATTTTATATTTAAGCATAATGTATACATTACCAAGTTAAAATACTAGTTACCGTGGTGAAAAACTAGAATGGTAAATGTGAGTAACCATGAAGGTAGGTGGAATGACATGTTTAAAAAATGTTTCACATTTATGGTTGAGTTTTGGATAAAATTTTTATTCCATTAATTCATTTATTTATTAATTTTTTAGGAAATTTTCCTAATAGTTTCTTCCCATCATTGAATAGTTTTTGGGTATTTACAAAAAACCACTGTCTCACACTTATAAAAGGGAACCTCATATTCTCTTTCTTTAAAACATAAAAATAAATTTGGTGTGGTATATCCTGACCCAAACCCCATATTCACTGAAATTAAAACATCTTAGTGGCCTTTTGGGTTATAAAACCCTCCTTAGAAGGATTTTGGTGCAAAACTAAAGATATTATCTGAAGTAGAGGAATCATTATTAACCGAACATTTTGTTTTATTTCTTCTTCCATCTCCTTAAAATATTATTCATCCATGATAATATAAAAAAATTAGTATACCCAATATTTTTATATTTTATTATGTTAATTTAAGAAACTAAATATATCTCTTCTTCCCTAAAATTGGAAGTAAAACCATCATTAGTGTGTATAGAAAACTTTTTCCTTGTAAAATGATTTAATTTGTCTTCCATCATCACCCATCGCAAATATTTATAATGATGGGTTTAATATTTATATGTGTGTGTGTGTGTGTGATATGAATTAAATATTAATGATTCTCTAAAATTATTATAACTTATAGTTTCTTAATTTCTATTCATAGAAAATTATAGCATTGTTGATGTGTACGTGTGGTTTACCACATCCACAAATAAATGTGATTATTTTTCAATAATGAATCACATAGATGGAATATATATGTTTGTTTAAAGAATTAATATGATATTTGTGATATAATTATTATTATTTAATGATAAAATAACACTTACCTCATTTCCATCCTGGTCATTGATCAATGGAAATGTTCCTCATGCATATGTACGACCTATATTCTCTATCATCATAAAGTAATTAATTTTTCATAACCATAATCCATGATTATTTCTAAATATATTATTGATGTATAAAAATGATATCTATTTGATTATTATAATTATATATATTGTGAATTAATAATCTCTTTGTCCATAGTCAACTTACAAAAGTGATTTTAGACATATGAGCTGAACACTATCAAAATAACCGACATGAATTTAATTGATTAAGTAATTTAATATAGAATGATAATAAGTAAAATAAAATAAATAATAAAAATTAAAAGGATTATCAATAAATTAAAATAATTAAAATAATTTTATTATCAAGAAGATAAATAATTCACTTAATGAATCAATCTCATATTAAGGTATCTCTATAAACCATCCTTTTCTTAGGATCATGTACATTCTATATCTAATACACATTATCTCTATTATTTAAGTTATAGAATTATTATAAATTCATTATATATATCCCACATATATATATATATATATCTTTCTTATTCACTGTTCCTTTTATAGGGAAATATATTCTTTAACATCTTTTCTCAAATACCGTCATTATGAAATTTCATTTGTTAATGATTTAAGGAAATATTATGCTACCCATTTTCATTCCATGGGTAATTCAATTTTTTATTAATTATGGTTTATTTGATTTTTTTTGGAACACATAAATCCTTCACTAGTTATGATGGGTGTTTCCAGATATCACTCCAATTAATTGGTCAAAACTTTAGTCTCATTAGACATTTTGTATGGTATTATGGAGTATGACCAATCCATTATGAGACTTTTTAACCAGGTGATAATATCTAGGCAGTTATCATTGGCTCGTATTTATTTCATGTATTTTGTTTTTATAAAATTTAGGAAGTTATTATTATCTTATGATACCATCTTCTTTATGTCATTATTCCTTGTGAGTTCTCATGTGCCTTCTCTTTTATGATATCTTGTTATACCTCTCACTCATATAGTTTATTTCTTTAACATGTTATTCTAATAATTGGTTTTTAGTTGATACACTTATTTTATGTATTTCTTTGGTTATACTATAAAGTCATAGGATATGAATGAATTTAGAGTCGTTTTTGTATATTAAAATAAACAATTTTATTTTTAATTTTTTTAGGTACCCATTATTCCAAATATATTGGGCCTTTTTTATCCACATTTAGTATTTGATAGATATTTATGTTAATAAATCATTTAATAATAAGTGTAAAAGGTCTAGTTCACTAAATTATTCAATAAAAATAATGAAACCTCAATATATAGAAGCAATTGATGTTATTATTTAATAATTTTTGAAGAATAATTTATAGAGTTGGAAGAGGAAATAAAAAATTCTTCGTTAAGAATGATTCATCTTCTTTAGAAAAACTCTTTAGGTTTACACCAGAATCCCTCCAAGGAACTATTTTAAAGAAAATGGATCTAGATAATGTTTAGAGATGTAAGGAAGTTATTTTTTAAGGTATTAACTAAACCAAAAGAATTTTATGTTTAAATAAAAGTTAATAGGATCTTTTAAATTACAATTTAGGTTGGTGGCACGATTGTAATTTTTTAATGTTTTAAAATAATTCAATGTAATATTTAGGGATATACTGCTCAAAAATAAATCATTAAAAACTTTTAAATGATATTACATCGAAATATATCCATAAAATATAAATTTTATATTTTTTAGTCTATTTTAATCCTTACCTCTTTAGTTTAACTCCACAGTAAAAAAAATAACCTCCAACATGGTAATTAATTTTTATAGTTTTTCCTATTAATTATGAATATACATTAAGTTAAACTTATTATATAATACTAATTATTCTGATTAAAATAATGTAACTCTTTTTATTAAAATCACTTCATATAGGTGGAACATTTTAATTTATAATCAATCTCATAGACGCAATAAAAAATCAGTTTCCAAAGAAAATGTTTCCATAAGTATAAAAGGTTTTTATATACAAATTTAACATGAAATTGATTCTAATGAATAAATTTGGAGTAATAATGATTTAATTGAACTAATTTTAGTTTAAAAATATTTTATAATAAAATTTATTATTTTTTATACATTAAATGAAAAATATTTTTTCAGTATAAATCATTATTTTTCAATATTCATAAAAAAATTACCCACTTTGGAAAATTATCAAAAAGACTCTCTAAGATAATTTAAAAATATTTATTATAAAAATTTATATATTTATTGAATTTATTTTCTAAAAGTTTTAATGATTAGTATTTAAATATGTTCACAAAACACGATGAGACTACTTTTTAGAAGAATACAGTTTTAAGTATAAAATTAGATTAAATATTTTCTTATGCCTGGAAAAATATTACATTATTAATAAATCATGTTTCAGTAAATAATATATATTTCATCAATACCATTCATAAATATATATTAATATAATTTATTAAGATAAAAACACATATCATGAATAAAATCATTTTTTTATAAAAATATTACACTTACTTTCAAATGATTTTTATTTTCATTTTTAATCAATAGATAACAAATAAATTAATTATATAATTTTTGAAACCCTATAATTTTCTTAGTTTAGGATGTCTCATTTATATTCGCCAATTTTATGACTTGTTTTTAATGGTAACCTATATTATGGATTATTATAACTTGAGATTTCATATAACAAAAACAATCCAAGAAATTGAATTATTTTTTAAAAAATATTTTATAAAATCTCAGGGTGTTACACTTTACCACCCTTAAAATGAATTTCACTCGTGAAATTAGATGAATTCAATAAACATTAATGAGTATTATTCCACTACATCATATACTATGGTTCCCACATAGCTTCCTCAAATTGAGGGTTTCACTTAAAAATAATAACTAGGTGAGGGATCTTGTTTTATAGAATTTTCTCTCATTGATCAAGAATATACACTGATTATTCTTGATATGAAAGGCCATCCTTTAATTGCATGAATTATGAGTTTTGTGCATGTTAATGTTTAGGTATATAATTCATCATGAGATATATATATATATATATAATAGATCGTGGAATTGATAGTGGTTAAGTGGAAGCACCAAACGATAATCTACTATCTTAAATCAGTTTGGACTCTCAAATGGTCCAATATACCTAGTATGAAAATTTCCTTTATTTCTGAATCATAGAAACATATTTCATAGAGAAATTTAAAGACCCACCTTCTCACTAATTTTTAACTCTAAATCATGCTGATTAATGTTAGAATAAATTTTTTGTTGACTCTGAACTACTATGATATGCTTTTGAATGACTATAAAAAGATCTCAACATTTACTATTTGGTTTGAATGGATATATTAGATAGAAAATATATCATAGGATAAAATGAAATTCTGAAACTAAACTTTTTATTTAGATAATGCTTAATATATACCTAGAACATTGAGGTAATCCTTGGATCACAATTAGATATCATATAATTTAGTACTCAATGCAACCTTACCATTTCCCTAATGTATATCATAGTAGGATGATCCAACAAAAAATCATCTCTGATAGAGAAAAAGTTTGAAAAAATCATATGGAGATAAAATATAACCCATATATAATTATTACCTTTATATTTTATTGGTATTCCAATGAAAAATTATGTGTTTTTTTTTCCAATAAAATTTTGTAATTGGTAATGGCTGAAACATTCATATAGAAGATTTTTTCTCAGCCTTAACTTGCGTATAAACTAAGCACCAAGATACAAACTCTTAAATATCTATCTTCATTTTTCCACTATAAATACTCTTTAAAAACTCTATATATCTTTAAACATTCAAGATAAATAAATATTGAGGATCTAGGAACCTCCTCTAATATCTCCTTCTTCAAAGTTAGTATAGAAATAAAAAATACATAATTATTTAACCTTGTCGTTCGATTACAATCAAGGTTGAATGAAAGCTCATTTCTCACAATCATTTGTAGCTCTTCTTCTTCCCTTTTCACCTCCAAAATATTCAGTTGGATATAGGGTTGGGAACCCATTTTAGAAAGATAATATTTATCCCCTTCCATAAAAATTTCAATATATATCCATTGATAATATAGAGATATTAGATCTTTTGTTATCCTCATCCTAGATAATATATCTTAATCCTATCAACAAAAATTATCAGCTACCTTGTTCTCTTTCCAAAGGTGGTAATGTATCGATTAGTCAATATATTTAATCAAATCCAACCATACATTATAGTGTGTATTCAACTCTCTATATGTGAAAATATACTTTCAACATTTATTTTTAGTATATATTTCACACAATTATCTATAAATAAATTATATCCATATTTTAATGAAAGAATTACCATATTTAAATCCAAGTCATGAGTTGGTAAATGATTCTCATGAACTTTAAATTGTTAAGAGGCATAAGTTATAACCATTTCATTCGTCAATATAATTCATCTCAATCCATTCATTGATGAATCGATATAGATTAAGAACTCTTTAATACTCTTTGGTAATGTAAGAATAGGTGAAATAACTAATATTTTCTTTAGTTCCTTTAAATTTTATTCATATTCATTTATTCATATGATATTGGATCCCTTATAAGTAAACTTAATGAGTGGACTAGAGAGCCATGAGAAATTTTCAATAAAGAATCAATAATATCAATCCAAAACAGGAAATAAATGCATCTCAGTCACTAATTCTAGTCTTGGAAAATGTCCAATAGCCTCCTCCATTGAGGGATCCATAGTTACAAACTCTCTTGATACAAAATAACCCAAAATATGAAACCTTTTATATCCAAAATTCACACTTTTTAATTTTTTTCATACATCTTATCCTTCCTTTGGGATATTAGTACAATCCTCAAGTGATCATCATGGTATTCTTTACTCATTGAATTTAAAAGAATATCATTTATAAAGAAAATCATAAACTAATCATGGTAATAAATAAACACCCTACTCAATAAATCCATTAAGATAATGGGGGAAATGAGAAGAACAAAAAAATTACTATATATGTAACACTCTGAGATTTTATGAAAAATATTATTTTAATTTCATTAATATCTTGTGTTTTATGCTACACCAAGATTACCTTGCGCTATATGCAACACCGTATTAGCTTGCAGTATACGCAACACTATTCTTGGATCGTGTTACACACAATTTTGATAATAGTTATTCTACGCAACATTGAGTATATATATATATATATACTCAATGTATAAATAAAATGTGGTTGGATTATGTTATACGAAACAATGAAGGATTCTTGCACAACATGCAACCCTGACTTGGCTTGCATTACACGCAATCGCGACCTTCCTCGATAGCGTGTGTTGTACGCAATACCGGATTTTACTAAACAACGATATATTATTATCATATTATTATGAACTAGCCTTTATGAATATTATTAAATAAAATTTTAATTTTATAACATTATTATTCGTCTTACACATTTTCTAGAACATGGTATAAGAACAAAATAAATTTTTCGTGTAAAATAAGTATTTTTCAAAAAATGATGTTTTGCCTCCTTTTGATGGCGCACCCACATTAAATCTAGTTTTTGACATGTTTATAAGTTCAATTTGACAAAATAAAATTCTTCTTTGGAATCATGAAATAAAAATTTACTTTGGATAAATTTTTCATATTATTCTGGTAACTTTCATATTTTGATGAATAGTAAAAACAAGCTATATTTTAATAAAAAACAACTTTTTTCATTACAATAATTTATATGGTTAAATTATTATATTTAATGGTTTTAAAGTATAAATAGAATATATTTTTACCATTTAATATAATGTATTTCATTAGCATTGATTCTACCTTGAATTCGTAGGATAAATCAATTTAATCTTTTGCAATGTTTTAAAGAAAAACCCGTTTTCTTTCGACAACGGGATTAATTTTAATTTAATTTCTGAAAATTTTGTGTATTGAATTTGGAAAAATTGATTCCATATTTGGAATCAGTGTATCCAAATTATGTTAATAAGCTACTTTTTATTTTTGGGAATTATGAATAATAACTACGGTAAATTTTATTTACCATAGTTAAAGGTAAATCGGGTAATTAAGGGTAAATATAATATTATAAAATTACACTAACACATGTCAAAATCCTATTGGATGACTACAAGTCGACCCATATTATCTATGGATCTAATTATATTGATTTAATGGACTTTTTTCCATGAAAATAATTTAATTATTATTAAAAACCAAAGAATGTGACAACATGTCACTTTCTTAAATCTTATAAGTATAATAATTTTAATTTAGTGATAAAATTCATGAAACTTAGAATATGAATAGTCTCCAGAAATATAATACAATTATCTACATCATAGGAATTTATTTATAATTTTTAGTGATTAAATAATTATCATTTATTATGACACAAAGATGATGCAGTAATTGTCTTATTAATGAAATATTGACATAATTGATCTTATAAATACCCAAATAAATGTAATTTAAGACTTTTTATGAATTAAACTAATTTTATAGGTTAATATGACATGTTAGTATTGATTAAATTAACTTTTTTCTAACTAATCATTCTGTTACGATTTTCACAAAAATCAATTACTAAATAGTGTCAAAATTGACATAAAATAGTTTTTAAAACAAATATTATATTATTAATTTTTATTTTATTCCTAAAAATATAAGGTTCGGACAAATGACTTATATAAGGTTATATATATTAATACTAAACAACTTGGGGTTCTTTTGGCTTCTTATAGTAAGTTTATTAACCTTATAGTATAAGAACACAAGAAGACACGGTAAAAGTAAAATTATTTAACTTAATGTTAAATATAAATGATAAGGTTAAAATAGGAACCTAAAATTGTCTAAATTCTATTTGATGAGATTATTTCGACCCATCCCCACCTTAGCTTTGAAATAAATCAATTTGGAGCTATTTAAAACCGAACTTGACTTTATAATAAAATAATATTTTTAGTTTTTCCAAAGGAGCCTCTCTCCTCCCTTATAAAAGGGAACCTCCTTCCTCTCCTCCTCACACCAATATGAACCTTCAAGCACGGACAAACCCTGCACATTTCACTTCCTCACTTCCCTAGAATCATCCTAGAGGTTCTGGTCTTCTTCAAAGACCAACCCTAGTGCCCTAAGAGGAGGTTAAGAAGAGGCGCGTCAAAAAGAGGTAATATCCATTACCGATCCTTTCCAAATTATTTCTTCTATATCCTCTTATTTAGTTGTTTTATTATGAGGTAATAACATCAGTATCACTCATATACTGATATGTTATTATAAATATTAAACAAACCTATTTCACCTCTTATCCATCCTACGGAAAACGAAATCATCGCGCGTGTGTACGTACGGAATACCGTCTCCACGCCGTGGTGTAATCTATTTTCCACCACCACCTTACTTGGATGGGTATAAGGGTGAAAGTAATGAATATATATGATTATTTTAAATTGGTGTTTATTCTGAAATAGTATACATACACTCCAATACAATTCCACGATCATAGGAACGATATCATCACTCATGCGTACGTACGGAATACCGTCTCCACGATGTGATGTGACTCGTTCTACATGATCTTCATTGCATAATGATTATATAAATGAATTGAATGAATGAATATGATATATATTACACTAATACCATTCTGGAAAAGAGGTATCTATAACCTAAAGAGAAGAATAGGAATTTATTCGACAAAACACGCATAAGAACAAAAAGTAATAAACACCCGAATAACAAGTAGTAATGAAATATTACTAATAAGAAGCTAAGAATATGACCATATATGATATCATAAAAATAAGTATGATTCTGGAATAAGTAAATAACATTATTTAAATCATTATACAAGAGGTTCAGACACTTACGAAGCAAATTAGACCTAAGGTAAGGGAAATATCACAATCTCATTTTTATCCGAGATTGTTTATACTTTGGTATTTACTGGGGTGTATTTTATCATCCACATCCATGTTCCCTCAATATGTAATATTGTTTACATGCACCTACAATTGTTTAAATCCAATTTTACCCTTCACTGAGTTTTTAGTAAAAGATATGAAAGGAATCTTTTGTCGTTTTTCGTACGAGGTACTTTTTGACTTTTCTTACAAAAGGACGAGAAGAATGTTTTTTTTAACTTATACGGCATGAATGGATTTTTAAAACAATATTTCCAAAAATATTCCTTTACAAGTTTTCAAGTTTATTTTTAATCAA
Organism: Viscum album; assembly: GCA_963277665.1. NCBI lineage: Eukaryota > Viridiplantae > Streptophyta > Magnoliopsida > Santalales > Viscaceae > Viscum > Viscum album. The sequence continues at coordinate 415,093,649 of OY728130.1, forward strand.
CTTCTTTTAGTTTAAAATTGTATGACATGTTAAGAAAGGAAAAATGTTTTTGAAGTAGAAAGGATATTTTCCTCAAGAATGGAGTTCAAGTGTTTTATCAAAATTATTTTCCATGTAAGATAATATAGGGTTCTATTTCTATCCCTATTATTACATTGATTTGATTATGTTGTGATGGAATTATTTTTATGAATTCCTTTATCTTATATGAATTGTTTTATGATGTCACGATGTTTAAGATTCCCATTTTTATTACATGGGTTATGCTATGATGTATGGTTTATGATTTTGTGGCACACATAAGAATGGTATCATTATGAGATGGGTGGGACCTATATCTCACTCCAATTCATTGGGTAAAGATTTTATATCTCATGAGATAGACATGGCTGGAACGGTAGGTTATACCAGTTCAGTGAAACAGGACTGAAACGAGGAGTGAACTCAGTTCAGAAATGGACTTTGTCCACTAAGATAGTCTTGGAAATGAGTCTTGACTAATAAGAAATGATTCTCTTTGATTATGTGTGTATGCGAAAAAGTTTCATATTTTAAGTTATGATATTTGGGATTTCATTTCACTACTATGATTTATCCCATGTTATGAAATTATGCTCTCTTTTGCAGGTTAAGATTTCCAAAATGTTATGTTCTTATGAATATGATGTGATTGATATTTATTTTGTTTACCCTTAATGAGAATTTGAGCTCAACATTTTATGTTTTCTTTTCCCCAGGATATAAAGAAAGGTTTTAGGTAAGAAAAAAAAGAAGATCTTTATTGGGAGCTGTTGAAGATCTTTCACCACGATTAGAAGATTTTATTCCGACTTTCCAAAGACACTAAACTATTACGGTCCTTGTGTGTCTGTTTTTGTTATGTATTAGTATTCCGCAAAAGTAATGTAATATCTATGTACGTCAAGCTTAGGGTCTCTACAGTTGGTATCAGAGGAAAGGTTTATTCAACCTTTGGAAACTGGGATGTGAGTACTTTATTGAGATCCCTAGAGATATTTCTAAGGTATGTCTAGGGATGTCCCTAAAGATAAGTATACGTATATGATATAGTCCTAGAACTACGCTAATGATCTTAGAATTAAACCTAAGATGTTAGATGTCGAAGTTACTCCCCATTGATTATGTTATTTTCCTTGTATGATTTTTGTCTCTCACAGAATTCTTTTGGTGTTTTAGTCAATGGAGGGAACCAGAAGGAATTCGGTTTACATTGAATCCAATGGACAAATTGGTGACTATGAGCAACAAAATTGTGTAATGCCTAGAGATAAAGATATTGTTATTATTCCGAATCAGTCATCACGATATATGATTAACAAGGTGAAATTTAGTGGTATGCCTAATTCATCAAATAAGAGGAAGATAGACTATTATGCATGTTCGCATGTTGAGGACCATAAAGAAAGGAGGATTGAGATTTCTAAAGAAGGGAAGAAAAACCTTAAGGAATACCTCAAATGGAGGGACAGATGTTATCTGTGTGGAGAAAAGGGTCATGGAGTGACAGACTGTTTTGGAGTTCAATGTCTTATTTGTGGAGAACATGGGCATTACCCAACTCAATGCCCTGACCTAAAAAGATACTTCTAAATCAAGGACTTATTCTAGGAAAATCATTGAAGAGGATGGATTAAAGTTTTTATGTATTGTTATTCAATAATAATGTTGTTGAGGTACTTTTATGGTGTATTAGAATATTTTTGTATTAGTCTATTGTGGTTTTCAATAATTTTATGGTACCGGTAACCATGAAAAGTGATTCAAATATTTTTGAAAGCAGATGATATGAGCATAATGAAGGGATAAGGAGAAAATGAAATGTTTGACAGTATTCATGAGCTCATGATTGATATAAGGACTAATTATATAGAATTTTGAGGATTTTGGTATGTGGAAAGAGTTAACTTTTGACAACACTCATTTTTTCACTAAGATTCAATGGGTATTCATTTTTCAAGAGATTACATGATTATGGTATTCACATGACTGGAATGTGACCAACAAGATATATGAGGGATAAATTATGGTATTCATGTGCTTGTTATATGACCTTTTTAGTAATCGTTCTCTTTATACAATGAGTTTGGAAAGAAGTATTTTGGATAAGCCTAAAGATTGGAATGGATTATGTTGGACATAAGTTAGTATTGTTTAAGGATATAACTTTTTTTCGATATTATTGATGGGATGTTATAGTAATGTAGTTTTAGAAAAAGGACAACCTGCAGGACTGGCGACAGCCCATCGCGTCAGACAAGGCTGTGGGAATCGAACCCACAACCGAAGTGCGACTGGCCTTTATCACCTACCACTGGCCTACAGGAAGTCCATGGTTAGTAGAAACTAGTTTTATTTTATTAATCGGTATGATATATGAAGTATAAGATCATTTTTGGAACAATATACGATTATTCTAACCATAAGATGGACTTATAACTTTTGCTAACCTTTTGTTTAAAAGAGATGGAATAACCCATCATTCTATCACATGATCTGCTAACACGTCACGAATAACAAATTCAACTTCATTTCTTTACGGGATGAAGTGGAAATTGTTCAATTCATGAACAACAGTGAGATTGTACCAAAATCATGTAAGTATTTCTTTTAATTCATCAACATTAGGGAAATGATCTTGAAAACCAAAAAATGTTGTCCTAGTTCCCTTATATCCGATGAATCAGATGGTTCCTTAGATCATCAAAAATCTATAGCTTTGTGATTGTTGGCTTTTTCATAGCCATGTTCTCTACCACTATCAATCAGAACATGATGGTTAGATTTTCCTTACATATCCATATTTTCACCTATGTTCTCCTACGTGTAAACCCAGTGATGAGTTAATTTGGGTAACCATTACATTTCATACTTTAGTTTTTAAATCCATGTTTTGGTATTCCTTTTTACGATGTGGGTTTCTATTAAACAAACTTTCGAGTAGTAAACCATTTATAACCCCGACGAATTTCGAGGGCGAAATTCATTTTAAGGGGGGTAGAATGTAACAACCTGAGATTTTATGAAAAATATTCTTTTAATTTCATTAATGTCTTGTGTTGTATGCTACACCAAGATTACATTGCACTATATGCAACGCCATATTAGCTTTCAGTATACGCAACACTATTCTTGGATCGTGTTACACACAATTTTGATAATAGTTATTCTACGCAACATTGAGTATACATATATATATATATATTCAATGTATAAATGAAATGTGGTTGGATTCTGTTATACGAAACAATGAAGGATTCTTGTACAACACGCAACCCTGACTTGGCTTGCATTACACGCAATCGCGACCTTCCTCGATAGCGCGTGTTGTACGCAATACCGGGTTTTACTCAACAACGATATATTATTATAATATTATTATGAACTAGCCGTTATGAATAGTATTAACAAAATTTTGAATTTTATAACATTATTATTCATCTTACACATTTTCTAGAACATGGTATAAGAACAAAATAAATTTTTCGGGTAAAATAAGTATTTTTCAAAAAATGCAGTTTTGCCGCCTTTTGATGGCGCACCCACTTTAAATATAGTTTTTGACATGTTTATAAGTTCAATTTGACAAAATAAAATTCTTCTTTGTAATCATGAAATAAAAATTTACTTTGGATAAATTTTTCGTATTATTCTGGTAACTTTCATATTTTGATGAATAGTAAAAACACGCTATATTTTAATTAAAAACAAATTTTTTCATCGCAATAATTTATATGGTTAGTTATAATATTCAATGGTTTTAAAGTATAAATAGAATATATTTTTACCATTTAATATAATTTATGTCATTAGCATTGATTCTACCTTGAATTCGTAGGATAAATCAATTCAATCTTTGGCAATCTTTTAAAGAAAACCTCATTTTCTTTCGACAACAGGATTAATTTTATTTTAATTTCTGCAAATTTTTTGTATTGAATTTGGAAAAATGGATTCCATATTTGGAATCAGTGGATCCAAATTATGTTAATAAGCTACTTTTTATTTTTGGGAATTATGGATAGTAACTACGGTAAATTTTATTTACCAGTTAAAGGTAAATCGGGTAATTAAGGGTAAATATAATATTATAAAATTACCCTAACACATGTCAAAATCCTATTGGATGACTAAAAGTCGACCCATATTACCTAAGGGTCGGATTAGATTCATTTAATGAACTTTTTTCCATGAAAATAATTTAATTATTATTAAAAACCAATGAATGTGACAACATGTCACTTTCTTAAATCTTATAAGTATAATAATTTTAATTTAGTGACAAACTTAATGAAACTTCAAACATGAATAGTCTCAAAAAATATAATACAATTATATACATCATAGGAATTTATTTATAATTTTTATGGATTAAATAATTATCATTTATTATGACACAAAGATGATGCAGTAATTGTCTTATTAATGAAATATTGACATAATTGATGTTATAAATACCCAAATAAATGTAATTTAAGACTTTTTATGAATTAAACTAATTTTATAGGTTAATATGACACGTTAGTATGGATTTAATTAACTTTTTTAGAACTAATAATTCTTTTATGATTTTCACAAAAATCAATTACTAAATAGTGTCAAAATTGACATAAAATAGTTTTTAAAACAAATATTATATTATTAATTGTTATTTTATTACTAAAAATCTATGATTCGGCCAAATGACTTGGATAAGGTTATATATATTAATAATAAACAAATTGGGGTTCGTTTGGCTTCTTATAGTAAGTTTATTAACCTTATAGTATAAGACCACAAGAAGACATGGTAAAAGTAAAATTATTTAACTTAATGTTAAATCTAAATGATAAGGTTAAATAGGAACCTAAACTTGTCTAAATTATATTGTATGAGAGGATTTATACCCATACCCTCCTTATCTTTTAAATAAATCAATTTGGAGCTATTTAAAACCGAACATGACTTAATAATAAAATAATATTTTTAGTTTTTCCAAAGGAGCCACTCTCCTCCCTTATAAAAGGGCACCTCCTCCCTCTCCTCCTCACACCAATTTTATCCTTCAAGCTCGGCTAAACCCGGCCCATTTCACTTCCCCACTTCCCTAGAATCATCATAGAGGTTCTGGTCTTCTTCAAAGACCAACCCTAGTGCCCTAAGAGGAGCTTAAGAAGAGGCGCGTCAAAAAGAGGTAATATCCATTACCGATCCTTTCCAAATTATTTCTTCTACATATTCTTCTTTAGTTGTTTCATTATGAGGTAATAACATCAGTATCACTCATATACTGATATGTTATTATAAATATGAAACAACCCTATTTCACCTCTTATCCATCCTATGGAAAATAAAATCATCGCGCGTGCGTACGTACGGAATACCGTCTCCACGCCGTGGTGTAATCTATTTTCCACCACCACCTTACTTGGATGGGTATAAGGGTGAAAGTAATGAATATATATGATTATTTTAAAGTGGTATTTATTCTGAAATAGTATACATACACTCCAATACAATTCCACGATCATAGGAACGATATCATCACTCGTGCGTACATACGGAATATTGTCTCCACGATGTGATGTGACTCGTCCTACATGATCTTCATTGAATAATGATTATATAAATGAATTGAATGAATGAATATGATATATATTACACTAATAACATTCTGGAAATGAGGTATCTATAACCTAAAGATAAGAATAGGAATTTATTCGACAAAACACGCATAAGAACAAAAAGTAATAAACACCCGAATAACAAGTAGTAATGAAATATTACTAATAAGAAGCTAAGAATATGACCATATATGATATCATAACAATAAGTATGATTCTAGAATAAGTAAATAACATTATTTAAATCATTATACAGGAGGTTCAGACACTTACGAAGCAAATTGGACCTAAGGTAAGGGAAATATCACAATCTCATTTTTATCCGAGATTTTTTATACTTTGGTATTTACTGGGGTGTATTTTATCATCCACGTCCATGTTCCCTCAATATGTAATATTTTTTACATCCAACTACAATTGTTTAAATCCAATTTTACCCTTCGCTGAGTTTTTAGTAAAAGATATGAAAGGACTCTTTTGTCATTTTTCATACGAGGTACTTTTTGACTTTTCCGACAAAAGGACGAGAAGAATATTTTTTTTAACTTATACGGCATGAATGGATTTTTAAAATAATATTTCCAAGAATATTCCTTTACAAGTTTTCAAGTTTATTTTTAATCAACTTCTTTTAGTTGAAAATTGTATGATATGTTAAGAAAGGAAAAATGTTTTTGAAGTAGAAAAAATATTTTCCTCAAGAATGAAGTTCAAGTGTTTTATCAAAATTATTTTCCATCTAAGATAATATAGGGTTCTATTTATATCCCTATTATTACATTGATTTGATTATGTTGTGATGGAATTATTTTTATGAATTCCTTTATCTTATATGAATTGTTTTATGATGTCACGATGTTTATGATTCCCATTTTTATTACATGGGTTATGCTATGATGTATGGTTTATGATTTTGTGGCACACATAAGAATGATATCATTATGATATGGGTGGGACCTATATCTCCCTCCAATGCATTGGGTAAAGATTTTATATCTCATGAGATAGACATGGCTGGAACGTTAGGTTATACCGGTTCAGTGAAACAAGACTGAAACGAGGAGTGAACTCGGTTCAGAAATGGACTTTGTCCACTAAGATAGTCTTGGAAATGAGTCTTGACTAATAAGAAATGATTCTATATGATTATGTGTGTATGACACAAAGTTTCATGTTTTAAGTTATGATTTTTGGGATTTCATTTCACTACTATGATTTATCCCATGTTATGAAATTATGCTCTCTTTTGCAGGTTAAGATTTCCAAAATGTTATGTTCTTATGAATATGATGTGATTGATATTTCTTTTGTTTACCCTTAATGAGCATTTGAGCTCACCTTTTTATGTTTTATTTTCCCCAGGATATAAAGAAAGGTTTTAGGTAAGAAAAAAAGGGAAGATCTTTATTGGGAGATGTTGAAGATCTGTCACCACGATTAGAAGATTTTATTCTGAGTTTCCAAAGACACTAAACTATTACGGTCCTTGTGTGTCTGTTTTTGTTATGTATTAAGTATTCCGAAAAAGTATGTAATATCTATGTACGTCAAGCTTCGGGTCTCTACAATATATTCACATTGACCTTACCTTATCAAGAATGTTGACTTGGGTATATCTTCCTTCCCAATACTCAATTAATCTTATCCAAAATGAGTATTAATTGTGGAAATGATTTAATCTCCAGGTATTTGATCAAACAATTCATCAATATAGGGTATAGGATACTTGTTCTTGATAGTGATATATTTATTTTCCAAATAATCAATGTAGAAATTTGTTAGTCCATATTTCTTATTAACAAATAAAATAGTTTCTCCCCAAGGAAACAAAATTTCCTAACTATAGAGAGTGTTTGAAATAATAGTGGAACTGGGTATAAGTTCTATAGATAAATAAAATTCACTAATTGATAAATGATTATAAAAATATAATGTAAATACATCAAAAAATACATGAAAAATAAAAATATCACTGATGTAGTGTTTTATCTCAACTATCTAGTATAAGAATCCCTATTGAATATGTATCAAGACCTATACCATGGATTTAATCTCCAACGAGAGTCCATACTTATCAACACACTAATGGATGATCATAAGTTGGTTCAAAATAACAAACCAGAGATCATATCCTCTGGAATTGATGTGGTACTTATATAATGAAATATAATCATTTCCAATGATATCATAAAATAAAATTAGGGGAATAATAAAAATATTTTAAACAACAACATCAAAAAAACAACAACCAGAGAAGAATCATAAACTTGAGATGATATTGTTGTACTCTAGAGTGTTTTCACTTATAATTTAAAATCCAATAATTGGGGTGGTATTGAGATACCTATATAAAATTATTCAGATATAAATGATTGGGTAGATCCAAATTCAAATAAGACATTAGCAGTTCTATAGTGAATGATAAGCATACCTTTCACCCATTATTATCATACCATCAATAAAAATAGTTTCCAGATGATATTTCCCATTTTCTCTCAACTCAAGAGGTTATTATTATTGATTTTCATCATTAAACTCCATATCTGAGAACTGGTTAACATATCTCCTATACTAATTTTATTTTAAAACCTAGAGTGTGGGTTGTGCATTCAGTGTAGCTTTTCAATATTATCTTCATTAGCTAACTTCATCCCATCACTTTAAAATTCATCTACTTTCATACCTTCCTTTCTATACATAAAATATTTACCAATACCCTTAATATATTTTCCTCTATTTTTTCTTCCACACTTAAATCTTGAAGGAAATCAGATCTTCTTATCTCCTTAGTTTTTAGAGTTTCCATTGGGTTCCATTTTTTTCTTATCGAACCCATGAGATTTATGGGTTAATTCAGTCCCTATTTCCTCCATGATAAAACATAAAAAGATCTATTCATATTTACTAAAGACTCTTTATGATACATACATTTGGATGCATTGATTCAATCTACTAAACATTCAATCAAACAGACATTTAGGTTGGATGATAAATCCAAAATCATACATCACAAGTCTTGAAATTTTTTCCTTAAATGTAAAAACAAATTAATCATCCTTCTGCATCTTCTCAAGGAATTCCTTTTTTATTTTTCTATAATGAAAATGAGGAAAGTGGTTATTGAAAATTAATATCTTTAAATCAAACCACAATATGGACTCAATTTCATCTTGTTTCCTCATATTCTTGATAATATTATTCCATTTGTCTTGTTTTCCTTCTAAAGTATATATATTTAAAAGTAATTTTCATGATATTAACACTAGATAGTTGAAAATATATTCTCAATTGAATTGATCTACTACTCATAACCACATTGATAATCAGATCCATTAAAATAATTTATATGTGGCCTTATGAATGACTCAACAGAACATTGTTCCGTCCATTTCTCATTTGGATTCTCTCATGTTTCATATCATGAGAAAGATTTATTATCATAACAATGATATTTTTCATTTCATATCCCCAAAAAAATGGTTTCTTTAAAGGAAATCATTTAATTTTTTGTCGCATCTAGCAGTAACATGATTAGTTCAGGTTCTAATAATTTACTAAAACCAAAAAAACATGATGTTAACAACATTAACCATAGTGGGAAAGTGCATAATAATGAAAAATAAATTATAGTATATCCAAATTATGAAATATTATTTTTAATATATGATACCATAGGTTTTTCCTTAGTATTTAATGAAAATTATTTATTCAAAATCATTATAATGGATTGTAAAGAGTTTGTGAATTTTAAAAACATATCACCAAAGAGTGTCATACCAGGTGTGCATGAAGTCCTATTGTCATGCATTAAGTGATGATCGATTCAAATCCCAATTCTACCATTTTAAAGTTATCATCCCTATGTATAATTTTGTGAGGTCTATATCAACATGTAGTATCCATATAGGAATGTAATTTCCAAGAAACCAGTTTCTATACCCTTCACTAAAATTTGAAAAAAAATCTACACTTTGGCTTATCCCTAGGGTTATCACTAAAGTGTTATCATCCTAGTTTCAAAATTTAACAAAATCAATCATCTTATTCCAACTATAATGACCCAGTAATTTCATAGATAGATATTACATATTCATATATGAATGTTCATTTCATTTTACAAATAAATACTAGGGATTATAATTATTTAGTGTCTTTTAAAACAAAGATACATAAAAAACTAGTTAATAAATGAACTACAACATCTTCCACTAAATTCTTAAAAAATAGAATCTTTATTATAAATATCATACATAATAAAATTCTTCATAACTCAGGGAAAATAAACATAAGAAAGTGTGATATCAAATAATCAGTAAGGGTGAATATGGAATATGTTAATGATCACTAAAACATGACATGAGAATAAGGGTATGAGAACATGATTATAAAATTTAAAAACTATACCATTCTTTCATGAATTGTAATCTTGAGTCATGGAATAAATCATGGTATTTCATAAGACATATATCACAAGGAAATAAAATAATATATTCCATGAGAGTGTATAATTTTCATATTATAAATATTCTTGGCACAAACATAATCATAGAATCTATTATGTCAATGCTTCCCCCAAATACATTCACAACATGTTTGTATTAGTATAACCACACCTGTACTATCTTGGGGGTAAGGTTGACCACCTATGTACCATATTTTAGGCTTGGGATAACCTATCTTGAATCATTTTTTGGGTTTGTGATTACCTCTCATGTACCCTATCATCTCATAGAACATTAACCATTTTCCAATTCATTGGAGGGATATATAATTCATTTCTAACCCATGAAATAATGAAAATCATACATATGTGTACCACATGATCTTAAAACATTCATAATATCCTAAACTATAAAAAGATATATGGTTCATAATCATTTTATCATGGAATATGCGATGAAAAATAAATGGATTTCAAATTCATTTCATTAATTATTCACAATATATCCCATGGATGAGGAACAAGTTTCATTATAATTTAATCAATTAATCATTGCATTTCTAGTGGAATAGGAATACAATTCATAAATATATTTTCATACTAATAATAATACATCTATAGAATAAAATGGATGGTAACATTGGATAAAATACAGAGAAAATATTAGGAAACATCAAAGGATTTCATCTTATATTGAAAATAATTTTAAATTATCACATGAAATAATTCCTAAGGAATGTAAATTTTTTAATTAGAAATAAATTATTTAAAATATAATAACTTATCAAATATTAATTTAAAAATATTCATTGAAAAAAAAACCTTGAAAACAAGTAATGGAATATTCAGGTCATTGAGTTTTCAAGATGGTAAAGTATTATATTCATGTTTTACTAGTTAAAACCAATATTCCTTCCACTATTTTTGGTATAAAGTGAAAAGTGATTCATCTATAAAATTATAATAATTTTTCTTTTAAAACCATTTAAAAAAAATTAAACCATGTGTGTCAATTTATTTAATAAATTATTTGAGAGTATTAGAGACATTTTATAAAAACAATTTTAGAAAACCTACATGTTGAAGAGAACATATTTTCTACTACATAGATAATGAAATTCAAATTTTCATAAAAAAATTCATTTTGAATCTTTGGTTATTAATGAAAATAAATTGAATAGAAACATGTATTATGAAAAAAATAACCAAATGAGATGAAAGTTTATTAATTTATAATGATTTTGATCAAAAAGTTTCTTCATTGGAATCATAATCAAAATAATTTGGATAAATAATGAGATTGTATCATCAATACCTTTCCACATTAGAAAATTATGAATCCTAATCACTATGAAATAAATAATATTAGATGAAAATGTAAATCTTTATAAATTTCCTAATGTATATCATAAAATAGATTCATTGGGAGTATATACACCGCATCAAATAAACAAGTGGCGAATATGGAATGTGTCCCCCTAAAATAAATGTGAGGTGAAAACCTCTTACCATCGATCTAGATAATATTACATGCATTCAAAAATACTATTTAATAAATATAGGTTTATTATACATCTTTTAAATTAACACACTCATATATATATAATAACATATAGGATTTACATATGACCTTATATCACATATTTATTAACAATTCTTAGTTAATATCATTATTCAGATAAAAACTACTTTTTTCATCTATTTTTTTATTTAGTTGTTTTGGATCAAGTACTTTGACCATAGTTAAATCATAGTTTATTTATATAATGATATAAATATAATATATGTTAAATACATAATTATTTTCAGTCGTCTATATATTTAATAGTTATAAAAATTAATTACACCATCCATGGAGACAGTAGGTCGTACGTACGCATGAACGTTGTTTCCATTTTTTGACAGATGGATCAAAAGATAAGTACATAACCATTAAAATTTAAAAAATATTAATTATATAATATATATATATATATAATATTAATTAAACATACCCTCCTTACAATCCACGATCAAATAGAACCAAAAATGTATCCCATCACTTTATGGAGGTGGTAGTCCATAGGTTTGCATGAGGGATGTTATCATTTTTCAACAGATTTAATGTTAAGAAGTTATATATGATATTATAAATCTATAAGTATAAATATTTAATAAATTTAATATATATATATATATATATTAAATCCATATATATATCCATATGTGAGAGGTGGTTTTGGAAAACTAATTACATTGGTTCACAATGTTGTAGTATGTCATACACACAATCAACAATGTTGTTTACCATTTAATGGAAGAGGATATGGTTGTATATTATTACATTAACATAATAAAAACTTAGTAAATTTATGATTCTTTTTTAATAATTTTACTATTTCTTATTATTATTTGAAAGAGGTGGAAGAAAAAATAAAACAGAAATGCTCAGTTAAGAACAATAAGTCTTCTTCAGACAACCTATTTTGGTTTTCACAAAAAGTCATCCAAGGATGGAATTCTGAAAAAAAAAACAAGGTCTCTAATTAATGGGGAGGAAATTATGTAATGGATTTGTTCAGGTTTTTTTGTTCCATAATAATTTTTTTAAGTGTGATGAATATATAATAGGATGTGGGTTATTATAATTTAGGTGAGTGTCATGCTTCCAATTTTTAATGTGTTACAATAATACCCTACTTTTATAAGCCACACAGCTCCAAAATGGACCATTATCATACCTTATATGATATAAGGTATAAATATGGACATTAAATATAAATTATACATGTTTTTAGGTAATTTCATACTTTATCTCTTTAGTTCAACCCCCAAATAAACCTGCTTTAATCTTAACCAGGGTAATTTATTTTTCCTGTTTGTAATATTTTTTATGAAAAAAATCTAAGTTAAATAATTTATATAATAATAATTATTATGATTAAAAATATATAATCAATTTTATCAAATTCAATTCATATAATTGGTATAATTTAATTTAAAATTAAACTCATAGATAAGATGAAACATCTTTTTTCCAAAGAACAATTTTCTATTAGTATAAAACAATTTTATATCAAAAGTGAACCTAAAATTAATTAAAATGGTAAAATTAGATTTATACAAATATAATTAAACTAATTTTAATTCTAAATCTATTTTAAAATAAAATTTACCTTTTTAAACAATTTAAATGAAAATGTAAGTTTCAAAAAAGTTATTATTTTTCATTATTCATCAAAAAAATTATTCTGTTTAGGGAAATGTAAAAACCTAATTCTAATATAATTTTGAAAAGTTTGTTTCAAAAAATTAGTTAAATTTTTAAAATATATATTATAATATAAGAAAAAATTATTTTTAAAATAATGGTACAAAATGAAATGAACGGATTTTTTTATGAAAAATAATATTTTAGTCAAGAAACATGACTTATTATAATTCCATTCCTACAAAAATAATATATGAGCGGTAAAAAAATTATTTAATATTTAATTTATAAATTTCATTAAAATAAATCACGACTATATATGATTTTAATTTATTACGATAAAAAAAATTGCACTCAGAAAATTAGTTTTTTCAGAAAAAAATTTCATTTACTTTCAAATGTTTTTTATTTTCATTTATATTCAATTTCCAGCCAATGAATTTATTTCATATAGGTGTACGACATATAATTTTTTTAATTTACATAGTCATAATCATACTTTCCAATTTATCGGCTATTTTATAATAGTAAACTATATTAATTTTTGTTAAACCTCATCATTTCATGTAGTGCAAGCTATAGAAGAAATTAAATTTATTTGAAAAAACCAAAAAATATTAAAGTGTTATACCGGTGGGAAGAAAAAAATAATTTGATCACCAATGTGGTTGTTTCCTCACCTAACATTATTTTTCGAGGTCTTGATCCATGTATTCATCATCAAAATCCCCAAATCCATCTCGATCCTTTTGAGAAACACTGATCCTTGAGATTCCCATGCATCAGTCATGTATTATAGGGATCGATCATACTCGAATATAGCCTAGAAATGTCAAATCATATACCCAATGTGTCAGAAATCAAATATGAGAAAAATAGTGGTGGAAAAAACATAAGAATGATGGGATATCATTATAGTTTAAGTGGTCTAATCCAATTATTATATATTTTTGTAACAATGTCTCTCAGATATATGAATAAAAAATATAATAAATTTTGTTAAAGGGAAAAAATAAATCTAGGATCATGTAAAGTATATAAAATTACAGGAAAATAAGAAGATAATAAATTAATTCTTAATAATTTAATCAAAAGGATAAAATAAGCATAATGAAAATTTTTACCATAATAATGAATTGATCATTAGTGAAGAACGTGTTCTCTAGTGATGAATGTGATGATCCAAGTGTGTTCATCATTCTTCTCATGAATCTCCATGACCCCTGTTATCAATTCACATTCCCAAGTCATCAACACTAATGATGAAATATCATATATAAAATATTAGAACCTAAACTCCTAGATCTGGTGCTAAATTCATAGACTTTACATTTTCAGCTTTAATACTGATGAAGGTGAACCAATTTTTTCCTATAAAATATATATAATGTAAAAAAATATCGGATCACTTATATACCCATGTACCTTTTAGTTTTAGAGATTTATAGAATTAGGAAAAACTCATATCATATTGGATTCTTAAATGACTAGTTTATATAGATAAACATTCTCTCCTATTATACCCAACTTTTCTTATTTCACATTTGGTCATCAACATCACCCTTATAAAATATCTTCTAGAAGTAATTTATTCTACCTCATTTTTTATTAACTGGAGAAAAGAAAGCATAAGAAGGTTGAGATAAAATTCTCTATAAGGGTAGACGTAAATGAATGTCATCGATAAGCATAAGAAGTGAATAATGGGATGTATAAATAATCATAGTTCATTGTTGAACCAAAAATAACTCGTATACATCAATACCTAGATCATCAAATATGAGAACATGGAAAATTCAAGATTCATCAGAATCAATAATTAGGATCCGTGTTATATCAATCATGACCATAAGAAATAATATAAACCAATAAGAAGAAATTAAATCCATTTTTCAGTAACATGCAACATCATATTCAAAAATGATTTCAAAACCCTTTAAATTGAGATAATCATACATCCGAATTACAATATAATCATTTCCCTATTCCTTAAATAAATATCATAGAAAACCATCATATAATATATTATAGGCTCACACATCACTATCTTGGCCACCCTATCGTATAATTTGTAACAGTCTCACCTAATTCTATCTTAGCCACCACATCGTATAAGTTGTAATAGGCTCACCCAGTGCTATCTAGGATGTCCGATATTATATGATGAACAAGTACCACAACATGAATAATGTACATATATATTTTATCATAACACTCATAACAAATAATTATTATTTTATAACCACATTACCCAATGAAATAGAAATGGGTTTCATGTCAATCTATTGGAAATATGATTGACCTATAGAAAAGAAATGGCCTCCATAATAATATTTTGATCAATATTAACCCATCCAGATAATTAATGGTGATGGTATCCGTACAAAACATATACATTGTATAACATGTAAAAACAAGGATTATTAACATTGATGAATGAAAATTCATATTAAAGATCATAAGAACAATCTTTAGAAAAATAACTTTTTCATTTTGGAAATTGAATTTTAACATATATACATTTTTGAAATATTTTTCTCTAAAAACAACTTATAAAATATAAAAATTTCCAAAATAGTGTTTTAACATTTTATTTAAAACTAACCTTGAAAATTTGAAAATGAATCTTCATGGAAATATCGATCTTATTTGTGGGTAAATCTTAATATTCCATAATGAACATTCATTTTTTCACGTAAAAATGATTAAAAAGTTTCATTATCAGAATTAGACAACAAGATTCCATTCAAATAAATTTTGAAAAATAAATAATTGGTACAAATTTATTTAATAAATCCTTTTTAAAATATTAAAAAATTAATTAATTTTTTTTTAGAAAATGTATTTTTTGAAGAAAATATGTTTCCATCCAAAGAGAGTAATGAAGTTGGATTTTCCTTTAAAACATTTTAAAATATTTTAATTAACTAAGAGTGGGAAAATGTTAACATTACTTGAAAATATCCTGAATGACTAGGGTATAGTAGAATTCATGATATTTATAATATTTCAACATCATAGGTTGAGTCATACACAATCTTGATAAACGATGATATTTTAAAAAAATATTCTTACAACTTTTTAACATTGAATCGTAATCCCCATGAAAGAATTACTTTAATAAAAAAAATTATATCACTGAAAATAAGGGGGTTCATTATATTTCATTTAAAATGGTCTGTATATACACCTTTTAAAATAAGGTATGTGTATTGTATAACAAACATCTTAAAAAAGGAAAATTGGTACAAAAATCCATTAACACATCGGTAACATTAAAACCATATAGCCCATGAATGTGAGATATTAAAAGGGATATGTAAATACACATAAATTTTATTATAATTATTATATAATGAATTAATGTGAATTATATACACCACTCAACAATAATAAGTGGTGAATATGGAATATATCTCACAAAAATAAAAGTGAGATGATAAAAACCCCTTACATTAATTATGAATCGTCAAACTTGTTCTTTATATTCCAAAGTTATAAACTAATGTGAACTATTTAAATACATGAGAAAAATTTTCAATTTTATTATTACATTAATTTAACTTATTATCATTTCATATTCCATTACTTAATCAATTTGATTATCATCGTATGTTTTTACTATATTTGGTTTTTTGCGTCAAAAATGATTTTGTTAGTTTGACTATGCTCAAAGAGGTAATTATTTAACCATTTATAAAATAATTATCATGAAATAATTATTATATTTATATATAAATTTAATTTTAATTTTAATCATGAAATATGGTTATGAAAAATGAACTAACATTATGATCATAGAGATGGTTGGTCGTACATACGCATGAGTAACATTTCCATTTTTCAATGATTATTATGAAAAGAAGGTAAATAATTTATTATCCTTAAATAATAACATTAATATAATAAAAATATTATTTAATTGTGTTTACTTATATATAGAATTATTCAGATGTGATGGTGACCAAAAATATTCACATCGCTTCACATACGAAT
Organism: Viscum album; assembly: GCA_963277665.1. Classification (NCBI taxonomy): domain Eukaryota; kingdom Viridiplantae; phylum Streptophyta; class Magnoliopsida; order Santalales; family Viscaceae; genus Viscum; species Viscum album. The sequence continues at coordinate 415,110,897 of OY728130.1, forward strand.
GACGTTATCATTTTTTCAGTGAGTGAAAAGATAAAAATTAAAAGTTATATTATATTTAAATAATTATAATTATGTAATAAATTTCAAAAATATGTAATTTACTTATTATATATTTACTATAATTTCCATTATTAACTTACTTGTAACAATTTAGTGAAAAATGAATCACATCTCTTTGTGAGGCAACAATCCGCTATAAACAAGAGCGATGTTATTGTATCCCATATGGAATTAAACATAAAGGTAAATATATGATATAATGAATCAAGAGGTATTTTTTTATAAATATAATTTATAATATTTATATCCATCAATAGACACAACCATGGGATGTGGTAATAAAAAAACAAATGACATCGTTCCATATTGTAGTAGACAATTATACACACGAATGTTGATTTCATAACCAAATAAATGGAAGTGTATTTGGGGTTATAGATAATAACATTAACATGGTAAAATCTTAGTATATGTAAGATATTTATGTTATTGTATCATCATTCTATAAGTATAATTGAAGGTGTGGATAAATAAATTAAAAAAATTCTTGTTGATGAATGATAACTCTTCTGCGGGTAACTTCTTTAGGTTTTCACCAAAAGATATTATTGATTAGATTTATAAATGAAATAGGGATTCTATGATTAGGGTAGGGAATTTAAGAAGTTATTTAGTTATGTATTTTTTTAATGCAATAGGTTTCATGGTTTGAAAAATGGAGAAGAGTGGGTGGAATTTTATAAGTGAGGGGAGTATTACACTTATAAAAGTTTTGGAAAGAGTAAATTCCACCTTCATTTTTATCTTTTCAACTGGTCCCAATAATCCCCAAAACTCTATAATAGATGGTATTATATAAACTTATTTCCATAAAATTGGTTTCAGACAATTTTTTTCTCATCTTTGAAACTTATATATTAATTCTAACCACTCTATAAACTTATTTCTACCCCAATCACTATTATTAATTTTAAATATTTTAACAAATCATTATGGTAAAATATTATGTTGAAATTATTATAAAACATAAATAATTCTAATTCAAAATATTTAATCCATTTTTATAATTTCAATTCATAGTATTGGAAAATTTTATTTTAAGATTAATCCCACAAATGTAAAGAGACAATGGGTTTTTGAGAAGAATATTGTTTTATTAAAAGATGACTCAATATTAAATATATGACTAATATTAATCAATGTATGAAACTAAATAAATATAAAAAAATATATAATACAAAAATTTAATTTAAAATAATCATCATTATATATTATTTTATTATTTTATAAATGTGAATGATTATGCATTTTTAAAATGTTTTTATAAAAAACCCTTATTAAAGCCGAAAAAATTACACTAAAATCCAATATAAAGTTTATTCAAAGAAATTATGTTTATTAAATATATCATAGTCTACTTTAAAATAATTAAAAAAATATTGGTCCTTTTAATTTACTTAATTTATTGAAATTAAAATAGTTTTTTTTACAAAAATCCGTATTTTTCACTCTTCACTGAAAAATCGGTATTTTTCAAAAAATAAAAAAAATCACCAAAATTAAGATTTCATATTTATGTACTAAAAAATATTTTTATTTTATAAAATAAATTTTAAAATATTATTAAAATTTAGTTTTTAAATATTTTCTCCCTAAAAAGGAGACAACCCTTCTTTTTGAAAAATATACATTTTCCAGCGTAAAATTGATTTTATTTTTTTATCATATATAGAAAACAAATAGGATTAATGTTAAAAATTACAAGGAATATACACTATATAAATTGAATTCATATAATATAAAAAGTGTGATTTGTAATTTATTAGTATCAAACACACTTGTACACATTAAAATAGTTTTTCAGAAAATGGTTTCCTTTTTTATTCTAAAAAGGGTTTTATTTTTATTTCTCATTAATTCATCCCCAAATAATTCAGTATAAAAACATTTTTAAGAAATTTTTTCGTAATTCATCTAATCATTTTTATACCCATAATTCCATAATCAAGTTTATAGTGGTAATATATATCATGGATCATTTATGTTTGGTGATGTGTTTAACATGCAATGAATATATTGTTGCATGTCCTTTATTCAATCGAATATAATTTTTATATTTTAAAATATTATGGTGTTACATCTTTGCCCCTTTAATAAATTGTATCCTCACAATTTTTAATTTTATCTCAATAATGAACGGTTGTATATTGAATGTACTTTTTTTGTAAACCCATATTGTTAAAAGGCTTAGTAAAACATCATTTTAATGAGAGAGAGAAAAGGACATGTAAAGGTCATATATAATAACACATAAATAGGTTTATAAATAAGATATCATAGGTGGGAATATAGGGAAATATAAATAATTATAGTTTATGGTTGAGGTTATTGATCACAATCATATGAATAATTAATGAGAAGTTAAGGGCCTCAAAGGAAAAAATCAATGATGATAAAAAATCCATTTTTTCATCATAACTTAAGTTACTAGGATAATAATTTTGTTTCAAGATCATTTTCCTTGAGTTGAAGAATTATCTCACCATATAGACAAATAAACTATGGAAATATATATACTTTATGATTATAATTTTACACTCTAATTATTTTCCACCACAATCTTATCTTTTTCTCTAATGAAGGGTATTCGGGATGAATTTTTCATTCATTAAAGCACAAAAAATAAAATTTTAAAAACCACATAAGTATAAAAGTGATAAAAAGTTATTCCTTTTTTATTTAAACATTAAGTGAAACCAAAAATATTAGCATATAGTATGATAATTTCAAGAATGAATAAACTTTCATATATTGTTCTCCAAATTTAAACATTAATACCTAGAGTTCAATCCCAATCATTCCATAAATTACTATCCTTGATATTCATTAATAATTTCTTGACTAAGTTCAAATCCAAAATATTAAAAGTATTTTATCGTATATTATTCCAAGATAAATCATCCACTATTACTAAAATAAAATCTCATATGTTCCCAAAATATAATTAATGATTACATGTAAAAATTCCATAATAACCAGGACATCACATAGACCAGTGGTAGGCATGAAACCCTTATCATCTTTAAGTCATGATTTCCATCCCCACCACCTTTCCAGATGTGGTAGGTTGTCACCTAATATATGGGTTGTTCCTTTATTAAAATAAGGAAAATAATTCTTCCCTGAATAACACTTCATGTTGATCCTAGGGGCTATAAAAACCTAAACCCGATAACATGTCCCAACAAATGTCATTAATAACATTAAGATCTCATCACATGAGACATCAATGGGGTTTCTATGAATTTGAACATATGCACATCTTTAAGCTTATAAACCAATAATGGTATCCATAACCCTTAAAAAACCACAACAGAAGTAATCCTAGTCTTCAAAGTTATCTAATATCTACTTCGATAACAACTATAATAGCGCAGAACCCAAACTCTTGAATGCGGTGATAAATTCAAATAATTTACATTTTCGAATTTGATACCGAAGATGGTGAACTACTTTCTTCCAATAAAAACATTCAACATTAAAAAGAAATATCATGTCACTTACATACCCATTGACCTTTTAGATATATAGTTTTAAATAATTATGACCAAATAATATCAACATGGATTCATAAATAACATTTTCATAAATATGAATAAAATCTCCTATTATACCCAGATTTTCTTATTTTATAGTAGTTCATTGACATAAACCATTGTAAATACATTCTATACAAAATTTTCTCAAACTCATTATTTATAACCTAGGAAAAAGAAATAATTAGAAGGGTGAGATGAGTTCCTCAGTAAGGTAGAAATAATTGAATATTTTAAATGATATTAATAAGTGTCTAAGGGTATGATAACCTAATTAGAGTGCCTCATAGAATCATAAAATAACTCATACACAACAATACATGCATTATCAAATAGGATAAAATGGAAAAGGAAAGATTCATCAGAACCAATAATCATTAGCCATGTGGTAACAATCCTGATCATATGGAACATTATAAACACATATAATGGAATGAAAAACCTTTTTTGATAACTTGGATCATCATAGTCATAAAACCCTTTCAAAACCCTTTGAATTGGAATAAGCATGTGAACAAATTCCAATATAATCATTACATAGTGAATTGTAGTATTATCTTATAGAACCCATCATATAAGATATATCGGGCTCACCCAACGCTATCTAGGATGCCCCCATAATATAAGTTGTAATGGGCTCAGTCGGTGCTATTTGGTCCATCCCATCGCATAAGTTGTAACGGGCTCACCCAGTGCTATTTGGGATTTACTATCATATAATATGTCCAAGAATCACAAAATAAATAGTTTACATACTTTTTTCTCATAACTCATACAAAAAACCATTATTTTTTTATAACATGATTGACCCATCTAAATTAAATGGGTTTCATGTTAGTCTCTTTGAACCATGATTAACCTGTGGAAAATTAACAGGTTCCGTATCAATCTGATTGGAAAAAAATTAATCCATCCAGAGAAAGAATGGAGATGGTATTATTACAAAATATACCTAACGGAGAATAAGTAACAACAATTTTTCTTGACAGTGATGAATATAAATACCATTAACATGTCATTAAATATATTCTTGAGGAAAATATCATTTTTATTTTGATTTTTTTTTTAAATAAAGCATTATGAAAAAAAATATTTGAAAAAAAATATTAAAATTAAATATTTCCAGAATATTAAGAAAACATTCTCCTTTAAAATAATATTGTAAACATTCAAAGGAATATTGAAATAAATTAAATCCATGTCATCAGATAAATCTATACATGTCATAAATAACATTCCTTTTTCAAGGTAAAAATGTTATAAAAGTTCCTTGTTTGGAAATTATAACGAATATTACTTTGAAAACAATTAAAAAATTAAAAAAGGTTAAAATTTACTTTAATAAATAATTTTAATACATTAAAAACATTTTAAAAATACTGAAAATATTTTTTTGGAATTAAACATTTTTCCCACCGAAGAGAGAAATGATGTTAGATTTTATTAAAAACAATTTATCAAAAAATTTAAGTTATAAAGACTGGGAAAAGGGTATAACTACTTGAAAATATATGTAATAATTATAAGTGAATATAATTCTTCATAATTATATTATTTCAATATTATAGACCTAATCATACAAAATTCCGATAAATGATGAGATTTTTAAAAAAAATTCTTACCACTTTTATAACATTGAATTGTAATCCCTGTGAGAGAATAAAATTAAATAAAACATAAAATATAATAAAAATAAAGAAATTCATGATATATCATGAAAAATGGGATGTATATACACAATATAACAATATATAGGTTTATAAAATAACAAATGTATCAAAAAATGCAAAATGTTACATAAATCCCTTACCGATTTGGAAACATTAAAACTGTAAGCACAATGAAAGTAAGATCATAAAAAGTATATTTAAAACAATATAAATTTAATTATAAGAATAAAAAATTACCTTAATAGTAATTAAATACACCATACAAAAAAAATATTTTGAATATGGCACATATCTTATGGATATTAAAGTGATATGAGAAAAAATCTCACCTTGAGCCTGATTTATCATGATTATTCATTATATTCAAATATAGTAAACTTGTGTTAATTATTAAATTTGATAAGAAACTTTTTAATTATTATTATAACTTTTATTTCACTTATTATCATGTTATATAAAATTACTTAATCATTTAGGTAAATATTTGATGTTTTTACCATATTTGGCTTATGTTTGAAAAATGACTTTGGTATGTTGAGTATGGTCAAAGTGGTCAATATTAATAAATTTATAGAATAATAATCATGGAATAATTATTATATTTAAATATAAATTATAAATTTAAAACAAATAATTAATTTTGTTTATGAAAAATGAACTAACATTATAATCAAAGAGATGGTAGGTCATACACACACATAAGTAATCATTCCATTTTTCAATGATCATTATGGATAAAAGGTAATTAATAATTTATCATTACATAATTATAATAGTATAATAAAAAAAATATTATTTATCTACTTATACTTATATATATAATTCTTGTGAAGTGGTTGTGAAAATAATATTCACATCGCTTCGAGGTGGCGGTAGACCACACATCGACGAACGATGTTATAATTTTTCAGTGAGTGAAAATGTAAAAATTAAATTATAGATTATATTTCCAAATTGATAATTGTATCATTGTTATCATAAATATTTCATTTATATCACATATAATTATTATATTTACCCTTATTACATTACATGGAAATTTTTTGTGAAAAACTAATCACATTGCTTTGTGAGGTGATAGTCCGCTATACATACGACTGACGTTATCATATCCCTTACAAAATGAAAGGTAAAAGGGTGTATATGATATAATTACTGAATAGGTATAATTATTTTATAAATATCATATATAATCTTTAGATATATCATTATTCTCAAAAGTGATAGGTTGTAATTGAAAAATGGATAACATCGTTTCGTGAGGCAGTAGTCTGCCTTACACATGAATAATGATTTAATAACCAATATGATGGAAGTATGTGTGGTTGTAGGTTTTACCCTTAACATTACAACATATAAAAATATGTAATATAATTATTTTATTATATTATTATTTTATGATAATAATTGAAGGGGTGGAATAAAATAAAACAGAAATGTTATGTGATGAATGTGGTATCTTCTTCAAGTAACACCTGCTGGTTTGCACCAAATGACATTATTGGTTAAATATTTACACAAAATAAGGATTATATATTGAGGTTAGTGAATTTTTTAATTGAATTTGGCTGTAATTTTCCAAGAACATGACGTTTTAATGTTTGAATAAGGGAGGATAGGGGTGGCCTTTTATAAGTCATGTGAGTGGTACACTTGTAATATAACTTTGAAAGATTCAATTTCACCAAGTCTTTTTTCATGTCACCATGTCCCAATAATGAATAAAACTAGATAATAGAAAGTATAAATTCAAAATATGGTCATAAAATGGGTTTTTTATAATTTTTGTTTCATTTCTACACCTTATATTTTAAGTATAAAAAATTAAGTAAACTTGTTTTTCCCTAATCGTTGTAATTAATTTTATCTTTTTTGACTTATAGTTACTGTAAAAAATTATGTTGTAAATATTAGAGTCTATAAATTTCTAAACTTATTAATATGGAATCTATTTATCCAATTTCAATTCATAGAACTGTAAAAATTTAAATTTATATCAACCCCTCAAATGTGGCGAGATGGCGGGTTGTTAAGAATAGTATTTTTCAGAAAAAGATGATTCTATATTAAATATATTACTAATAATAATTATTATATAAAACTAAATTAATATGTACGGATATATTATCTATAAATTTAATTTAGAAAATTCTCCATTAGTAACTATTTTAATAAATTAAAACGGATAAAGAATATTTGTTCTAAATTATTTTTTATAAAAATGTTTTTAAACACACAAAAAAACATATACAAAAAAATATAAATATGATTGAAAGTAATTTTTTGGAATAAATAATAAATATATTACATCAAAAAATATTCAATTCATATTGGGTTTTTTAAATTACTTAATTTATTTAATTTAAATGGTCTTTTTACAAAAATCGTTATTTTTCACAATTCACTGAAAATTAAATATTTTCCAAAACAATACAAAAGTTTCAACCAAATTAAATTTATATATTTGGGTGCAAAAAATTAAGTTTATTGTTTAAAATATATTTTATAAATGTGTTAAAATTTAGTTTTAAAATAACTGCTCCATAAAATGGGGACAAAATTTCTATTGAAAAAATATAATGTTTTAATCATAAGATTGGATTTATTTTTATATCATGTCATGAAAATACATAGGTTGAATGTTAAAAGTTAGATTTAATGATTTGTATATAAATTTAATTAATATAATCAAAAAATATTTTTTTTATAATTAGTTTGTTTAAAACAAACTTATGCACATTAACATGGATAAGTTAATTAGTCACCAAAAAATTCATTATATATGCATCTGTAAATCACATTTTCATAATTTAGTTAATAAAGTTCATACCCACTATTCCAATGGCTAGGTTATAATGGTAACATATATCCTAGGATGTTTTGGTTTGGTTTTGCATGTAACATGATCTAAATATAGCGTTGAATGTCTTTTAAGATATTGAATATAATTTTCTTCTTTTAAAATATCAGGGTGTTACAACATCATCCTCTATAATATCCCATGGTTATGTGGTTTACCCTATATATTTTTTATAATGACATATTTATAAGGGAGAATTATGTTTAAGATAATAAGTGAAATAACTAAATGGATTATTTAATTTAATTAAGGAACCCACCAATGGATTCATTCAGTTGAAAGATATATATTAACAGGATTTATGTCATGTCTATGGTAAACCCTATATTCTGAGAAAAAAAGTTGTCCCATATTTCCCATATGAGGTCTCTTTAAATTTTAAATCCATTTATTTTGAAAATATTCCTACACATGATTTAATATATATTAATGTTTTTAATATATTAATTCAGGGTCCTACAACACCCAAATAATTGTTCCCTCTACAGCAAAAAAAGATATATATATATATATATATTCAAAATATCAATCCCCAAAAACCAAATTCCTTACAAAAAGTGACTCGTAAGTGGATAATGGTTTATATTCTCAACCATATCACTTTCACATAGTCAAAGATAATATTTTTAAGATTTTTAAATCATTAAATAAAATATTTTTTAACAATATATACCATTAAGATCATTTTCAAGACTATTCAAGTAGATTGTTTATAAAGACAACATGATAGAAATGGAATTTAAATATATAAAAGTAACACATATCTAATCTGTTATAGTTATCTAAAAAATCATTTATCTCAATGATTTATATAAATTAGATTAATTTTAATGTTTTTAAAATAATTTATTTTATTTTTCAACTACTTGAACAAACACTATGTTTTCATTGTATAATAAGTTAAGATAATTATTCAATAAGTAAAAATTAAAAATAAATTTCCATTATAAAATCAATTCACACATATAAAAAATAACCATTTATATCCAAATATAACTACATTTAATCCATTTGAAAGAACACTTTAGTTATTAAAATAAAGAGAGTATCATTTTTTAATAATTAATTACATAAAATAATATTATGGTTATTAAAAAAGAAATATAAGGCCCCAGCCTTAAACATTACTTAATCTTGAGTTAATACAAGATTACACATTGAGGGTCTTTTCAGGTTTAGAGTTTTAGATAATTATATCATAAAACTTCCATTACATTCTACATTTAAACAAATTGGTTACATAAAAGATAGTATTAATTTTTTCCCATCAACGGAAACGTATTTAAAATAAAACATGGATTATTTCTTGAAACTTCCTTAACACTATCATCATATCATGTACCTTTCCCTTGACCTATGAAAAACATTTCAAAAACATGGGATGAGCATAAAAAGCTCAGTAAGGGGTATAAAAATATATGGAAAGGAAACATGAGTACATGTACAAATAAGAATCAGTGAAATCGTACTTTACTCATAAAACATAATCACTTTAACATACCTCATAAAATCCTGAATAAATCATAGAAATCATAAGACATAAAGGTAACTTGAGTCATTCATAACATTATTACGTAGGGATTAACCCTCTTGGTTACGTTTGGAATACCCACCACAGTATATTCCCTAAATCTCTTCATAGAAACCTTAATGTTTCACTCTTTCGCATTACCAAATGCATTGGAGAGCTATATCAGGCTCCCCCGCCCTTAGATTATCACAGAACCACCCGTCTTCATAATAATTCCCAAGAACCTCAACATAATCTTATCACATAAAACATGCATAAAGGAAACATAACATTTCCACCTTTCAATCACAAGATATCAATACAACACATTGATATAAAAACATTATGAAAACCATTTTCAATACCAAAATAAAAGAAAAGTAAAACATGGTATTTATTTTTCTTTTAAAAAAAATGTATGGCTTGTAGAGGAATCCGAATCTCAAATAATGGACACGGCGGCGGAGAAGTCGTTGTCGCCGCATACGTACGACAAAAACATTCCCTTTTGTCATTTAGTAAACGCTTTGTATAAAAAAGATTCATTTGAATAAACGTAAAATTAAAAGGGGTTTATAAACTGTATAAAAGAAGGTTGTGTATAAAATAAAATATGCCCCAATGAAAGGAGATTGAGACGATGTCCCTTACAAAGACGGTATCCTTGGTTTGAGGATAAATCAATTACATAATTATGTGTGACAAATGAATACACAAAATATAAGTGGATATTAAGTGTAAAAAAATCATAGGTTATTCACACATATTCATAGAAGACATATTCAAGGAGTACAAGTTTATTATAAAGAATCAAATTTGGGTTAAGAGGTTCCCTTGCAAAAATTTGACAGCCTAATGGCGTCACTACAAAATTCAGAAAATGAGTTGATGAGAGATAGAAAGGGTATCTCATCACATGGACTTATAATTTTAATCAATAAGGATATATAATAACATATCCCAACATAATATTATGTGAATTAAAATACATAACAAAAGAAGTCTTTTAAAAAGAGGAGGGTGAAAGGTTCCCTTACCGACATGGGTATCTTTTGAAACATGCACCCCGTGAAAGAAGGACAATACAACATTGATGTAAATACTCATAAACGAAAGTATATTACACAATGAGTAAAATAATGGGCAGTACATACACCACTCAAAGGAAATTGTGGAAAATGTAGCATAAATCTCACGGGAATAAAAGTGAGATGAAAAATCCCTTACGAAAACTCGGCAGCCTAACGGCGCCACTTAAAACTTCCAAAAATGGATTTATGAGATCAAATAGGGTCTCTCATCATATTAAAATAAAATGTACATAAAGAGGAATATAAAAGAACATCCCCCATCATAACAAAGAGGATCTTAAAAGAAGTGACATAAAGGAGAGTACTTAAAAAGAAAGAGAGAGGTTAGATCTCTTACGAAATTTCGGCAGCCTAATGGTGCCACTCAAAACTTCCAAAATGGATTGATGAGAGAGAATAGGGTCTCTCATCATATGAACACAAAAATTAAAGTAAGATTAATATAAAATAACATCCCAATCACAATAAAGATGATCTTAAAAGGAATGACATAAAAGAGTGTACTTAAAAAGAAAGAGAGGGGTAGGATCCCTTACCTCGGATCCGACTTGACTCGATCGTTCTTTAACGTCCTGAATAATAAACTTGAGTTAATTTCTACTTTCTTAAGAACCTTTTTCAAGTTCATTATTCCTTTTATATCACTTATTTCCACGTTATAAACATTATGTAATCATTTAAGTTAATAATGTTTGTTTTGTCGATATTTGGTTCTTAAGTCGAAAGTGGACTTCTTACAATTACATGTTGTTCGTGTGGTCAAAGGTTCATTATATCCAGAATTATATTAATGATTTGGATATCATATATATCATATATATCCAGAATATACATGTATTTATAATATTACATAATCATTTAGAGGTATGAAATGAAATGCACCGTTCATGGAGACGGTAAGCCGTACGTACGCATGAACGCTACTTTCATTTCTATGTCATATTAATGGAATTAAAACTAAATGTGAGGTATGTATATTTTGATTACAGAATTATATTCATCATTTATATGTAACATATATCATATATAATAACTTTAAATACATCCTTTATACATCCCACATATGGCATTAACGAATCAAATCACTTTGAGGGGGCGGTAGTCCGCACTTCCAAAAATGAAATTATCGTGTTTACCCACAATGAAAACCATAGAGGTATGCCACAAATGAAAAATACATAAGCTTAAGTAAAACATAAACATATTATATATCATATATAAATATAGTGACATCTTAATGGAAACCTTTTAAGGTGTTATATGAGTGTTGAACAATCATCGTTTCGTGAGGCAGAAATTCGTCATCCACAGAAACAGTATGTTCTTTAACCATTTGATGTAGGTGTGTGTAAGTGTAGCTCGAATTATTCTTATAAAAAAATCCTAGTATATTTAAGATACTGGAGTTGTTACAAAATAAATGAATAAAAAGAGTTTAGGGGGTTGGAGAAGCAAAATAAAACAAAAGAACACAAGTGAAGACATTACCTTAAAATCGGGTAACACTTTTTTATTTGAGATCAAAGGCTTCCTTGGGAAGACTTCTTCCAAAAGTTAGGCTTCAAGGAGTAAGATAGGTAACTGTAGAGACAAAATGGGCCGGGGTTGGCCGAGACAAAGGCTTTGGAAGTGTGGGTAAGGAGGTAGAGGTGGGGGCCTTTTATAAGAGGAGAGGAGGGGCACTCTTGGAATATAAAGAAAGGTTACTTTATTTTAGAATGAGTTTCGAATTTTAATGGTCCCACATTTTTGTTTTTCGAGGATTAGGTGATAAGGGTTCTAAATCCACCCATAAAATAGGTTTTGGACTTGTGTAGGTCTTATATTTTACATTATCTTTCCATTTTATTTAAATCGTTAAATAATGAGGTCATCGCTGCATCATCATTATGTCATAAATAATTTAATTTATTTAATGTATAAAAATTATAAAAAAAAATACTATGATGTAGGAAATCTTTTTATCTTTCCAATGACTATTTATAGTCAAAAATATGACTTGTATAACCCCATTTAAAAATTGTTTTAGTAAACCAACTCATGTTTGTGTCATTTTAATTTTAACATTAAATAAAAAGGTATTTATGTCATTTTCCAACAAAAGTGGTTCCATGGGGTCCCCAAGTTGACCCATGGATTCTCTTGGTCATCCATGACTCATCCAATGATGGTAGGACATGTGTCTAGGTCATTTCATGTTATTAAAACATTATTTTTACCTTAAACTACACTAATTACCTCTAATCACGATTAAAAACTTAATAAGTTACTATTCACCAAAAAATTATTTTAATCCCATTGAACCACATTTTACTTCTTAATGAAAACCATGTAAGTAAAATTTTTTAAATTAAAAACACAAAGGTGACAAATTTTTATTTAAACGGAAAATCAGTTTTTATAAGTACCACTTAGTGGTTTCCATATTCATCAAAAATTGAAGTTTTTCAAAAAATTAACAAAAAATCACCCTAGGATATATTTGATATTCCGAATTCAAAAATGATGTCTACTTTACAAAATTAAAAACATATAAGTTTCATTAATTAATTTAATAATTAATTCCCACTGTCAAAACAAATTGCGTGTTTTTAAGAAACAATATCTATTAAAAGATTGACACTAGTTTAAGTCCAATTTCAATGTGAAATTAATTCCAATGACCACCAATGTATTTAATGGTAAAAATATATTCTAATTTCACTTTAAAACCAATTTAAAAGATAATCTAGTCATATAAGTAAATTATATTAAAAAGAGGTTTTGAATTAAAATACAACATTTTTCACTATTCATTAAAAAATGTACTTTATCGGAAAAATACCAAAAATTTACACAAAGTAAATTTTGATGTCCTGATTCTAAAGAAGAATTTTATTTTGTCAAATATAACACATAAAATTATCAAAAAGTGGATTTTAAAGAGGTTCACCATCAAAAGGCGGTTAATCAACCTTTTAAAGAATATTAGAATGTTTAAGCTTAAAATTGGATTCATTCACATTTTTAATCCTCTAACATTTATTGTAAAAAGTAAAAATATTTGACAAACATATATAATCATTTTGTAGTTAGTTATATTCATTCCCACCATCACAACAGCTAGGCATTAACTACCTTTTAAAATGATATTATTTTATTATTAGAGTGCAACGTAAGATTCCCAAGAAACTCATTGTTGCGTGTTGGGAAAGCCATCGAGAATAGCATCACCTTTAAAGTTATATTAATATTTTATTCACAAATATGGATAAATGTGAAAATTTCATACTCTTTATTTACCTGGGGTGTTACATCCTTCCCCCCTTTTGGGAATTGCGTCGTCGCAATTTTAAAATTGGGCTTGGAAACTTCATTGAAAATCCCACATCGGAACAAGAGTCAGTAAATCAATCACTTTAATATAAAGAAAGATAAGTACAATGGTCACCCGAGTTAACCCATACTAGGATTCCAAGTATGAAAATATGGAAATGGAGGGGAAAAAAAGGGTCATGTTCTGATGGAGAGTGATAGTAAACAGGTCTGGGAGAAAGTTAACCATAAGAAAATCACAAACTTGTGATGGGTTAAACGGTATTCGATTCCCTAGTAGGAAAAGTTAACAGACGACACTTTTTTTTAAGTTACTCTTCATTGAGGAATTTATTTTTGATCTTAAGGAAACATACTTACCTATCATGTTGACTTTTAACTTTTACTAGATTTCTTACACAGACTCATACTTTCCCCAAAAGTCGAGTATTTAGGAAAACTTGTTCACATTAAGAGTATTATAATCAACTTCTAGAGAATCACTTAATCCATAAAAAGAGAAAAATATACTTTCCATGTCTTTAGACTTTAACCAAAACCAAAACTAAAAAGGTTAGTACAAGATCAGATAATCTAGAAAAGGATAACCCTTTATAAAAAGAAAATCTATTCTTAATCTCCAAAATTTGTCCTACAAAACCCAGAGTTCAACGAGGACCATTCGATAAAAAATTTGTCCATAAAATTATTAAAAGTAAACCAAACTAAGATTGAAACCCAAATATTTGAAGGATTTAGTCACATAGTCTTCCAAGTTAAATCGTAACATTTATCTCCATACAACATCAGTTTCTCCTAAAGTCTCGTATTGAAAAGTAATTAACCTAATCACATATCCTCCATGATAGGTTAATCATTCTCATAAATAACCCAAAATCAAATTACTCTTAATTCATAAAGTCACCTAACTAAAAATAATAAGTCATACTAACTAGGGACTTCACGTAGTCCATTGGTAGGCGATAAATACCAGTTGCACTTTGGTTGTGGGTTCGATTCCCACAGCTTTGTCTAGCACGATGGGTTGTCACGCGGTCTGTGTGTTGTACTTTTTCCAAAACTATATAATTCTCAAATCATTCCCCAAAAAGAGATAAAATCATCAAAAATAATCATAACATAATTTAACCTCAATTTTATCTCATGCCTTTCACTTCCATCATAACATATAGTAACCCATGATTACCTCAAAAGTAAGGATCATATAAACCCAAATGGTTCTTTATAACTATGTCCACAAAAGAACAGATAAATATTCCTTGAATAAAATTTTCATATATTAAACATCATGGTTACACATACTATAAAAAGTCTTCTAATGTAACCCCATCATCCAAAGAGACTTAATACTCTTAAGAATTTCACCATAACTCTTGAAGGCCTTATATGTTGAATTCTTACTCATTCAACATTATTCATGATCCATTAACCATTCCTTTACAACTTATTCTGAAATACTTCTTTTCTACAAACAAAATCATGAATCATATCCTAAGATTCCAAAATAGGAAAACAAAAGTTATGAAATAATCCATACCTTTGATTGGTCATTGTCAGTTTCTTCATCCTCAATCAGAATGGAATTAGGTATTGGTAAACGAATATTTGTTCGATCTTGGTGATCCCATTCACGAAACTTCTTCATAGGACATGTGTTTTCATAATGACCATGCACACCACATTGAAAAAATTCAATTGATCCCTCAGAAATAGCTTCTTTCCCTTTCCTCGAGTCAACTGGATGCTTCCTTTTTCCATGGCAGGTTCTTACTTTATGACCTTCATTTCCACATCTATAACATATTTATGTCCCTTTGAAACATTTTCCTAGGTGTTTCTTTCCACATCTTTGACACATAGGTTTTTGAAAACACTTACCTTTATGATTATTACCTGTAGTTCCGTAGGGTTTTTTTTCACACATATGTGATGCCTTAGAGAAATCACCAAGGTTTAGGTGGTCAATCATGACTCCAGATAGTTGGTTGAGGATAAACACAAGATTTCTCATTGCATCTCCCATATCATTCAGCTGCTTGCTAAAAAAACTGTCACAGTTTCCTTCACATCCACTGTTACTTTGGTGCCTGCAAGATCTAGCCATTTACTAAAACCAAAAAGGTCAGTGTGAGTATATCAACAAAACCATCATGTACTAATGAGGAAGATAAACACTAAGATATACTTACTCATTCACTTTATCTAAAACTAGGACTCTTTCTGAAATCCTAACCATTATGGTAATGTCACTTATGCTTAATGAATACCCTAACCTCTAATGTTATCTAAACTTCCCTTTGATACCAACTATAAGGCCCCAGCCTTAAACCATACTTAATCTTGAGTTAATACAAGATAACACATTGAGGATCTTTTTAGGTGTAGAGTTTTAGAGAATTATATCATAAAACTTGCATTAAATTACACATTTAAACAAAGTGGTTACATAAAAGATAGTATTCATTTTTTCATATCAACGGAAACATATTTAAAATAAAACATGGATTCTTTATTGACACTTCCTTGACACTATCATCATATCATGTACCTTTCCCTTGACCTGTGAAAAACATTTCAAAAACTTGGGATGAGCATAAAAAGCTCAGTAAGGGGTATAAAAATATATGGAAAGGAAACATGAGTACATGTACACATAAGAATCAGTGAAATCATAATTTACTCGTAAAACATAAGCACTTTAACATACCGCATCAAATCATGAATAAATCATAGAAATCATAAGACATAAAGGTAACTTGAGGCATTCATAACATTCTTACGTAGGGAATAACCCTCTTGGTTACGTTTGAATACCCACCATAGTATATTCCCTAAATCTCTTCGGAGAAACATTAACGTTTCACTCCTTCGCGTTACCCAATGCATTGGAGAGCTATATCGGGCTCACCTGCCCTTAGTTTATCACAGAACCACCCGTCTTCATAATAATGCCCAAGAACCTCAACATAATCGTATCACATAAAACATGCATAAAGGAAACATAACATTTCCACCTTTCAATCACAAGATATCAATACAACACATTGATATAAAAACATTATGAAAACCATTTTCAATACCAAAATAAAATAAAAGTAAAACATGGTATTTATTTTTCTTTTAAAAAAAGTTATGGCATGTAGAGGAAGCCAAACTCAAATAATGGTCACGGCGGCGAAGAAGTCGTTGTCGCCACATACGTATGACAAAAACATTCTCTTTTGTCGTTTAGTTAACGCTTCGTATAAAAAAGATTCTTTTTAATAAACGTAAAAGTCAAAGGGGTTTATACACCGTATAAAAGAAGGTTGTCTATAAAATAAAATACGCCTCAATGAAAGGAGATTGAGATGAAGTCCCTTACAAAGACGGTATCCTTGGTTTAACGATAAATCAATTACATAATTATGTGTGACAAACGAATACACCAAATATAAGTAGATATTTAGTGTAAAACAATCATAGGTTATTCAGACATATTCATAGAAGACATATTCAAGGAGTACAAGTTTATCCCAAAGAATCAAATTTGGGTTAAGAGGTTCCCTTGCAAAAATTTGACATCCTAACGGCGTCACTACAAAATTCAGAAAATGAGTTGATGAGAGATAAAAAGGGTATCTCATCACATGGACATAAAATTTAAATCAATAAGGATATAGAAGAACATATCCCAACATAATAGTATGTTAATTAAAAGACATAACAAAAGAAGTCTTTTAAAAATAGGAGGGTAAAGGTTCCCTTACCGACATGGGTATCTTTCGAAACATGCACCCCGTGAAAGAAGGATAATACAACATTGATGTAAATACTCATAAATGAAAGTATATTACACAATGAGTAAAATAATGGGATGTACATACACCAATCAAAGTAAATTGTGGAAAATGTAGCATAAATCTCATGGGAATAAATGTGAGATGAAAAATCCCTTACGAAAACTCGGCAGCCTAACAGCGCCACTTAAAACTTCCAAAAATGGATTGATGAGATCAAATAGGGTCTCTCATCATATTACAATAAAATGTACAGAAATAGGAATATAAAATAAAATCCCCCATCATAACAAATAGGTGATTAAAAGAAGTGACATAAAGGAGAGTAATTAAAAAGAAAGAGAGATGTTAGATCTCTTACGAAATTTCGGCAGCATAACGGTGCCACTCAAAACATCCAAAATGGATTGATGAGAGAGAATAGGGTATCTCATTATATGAACACAAAAATTATAGTACGAGTAACATAAAATAACATCCCAATCACAAGAAATATGAGTTTAAAAGGAATGACATAAAAGAGTGTACTTAAAAAGAAAGAGAGGGGTAGGATCCCTTACCTCGGGTCTGACTTGACTCGATCGTTCTTTAACGTCCTGAATAATAAACATGAGATAATTTATACTAGATTAAGAACCTTTTTAAAGTTCATTATTCCTTTTATATCACTTATTTCCATGTTATAAATATTATGTAATCATTTAAGTTAATAATTTTTGTTTTGTCGATATTTGGTTCTTAAGACGAAAGTGGACTTCTTACAATTACATGTTGTTCGTGTGGTCAAAGGTTCATTATATCCAGAATGATATTCATGATTTGGATATCATATATATCATATATATCCAAAATATAGATGTATTTATAATATTACATAATCATTTAGAGGAAATAAATGAAATGCACCGTTCATGGAGACGATAAGCCGTACGTACGCATGAACGCTACTTTCATTTCTATGTCATATTAATGAAATTAAAACTAAATGAGAGGTATGTATATTTTAATTCCAGAATTATATTCATCATTTATATGTAACATACATCATATATAATAACTTTAAATACATCCTTTATACATCCCACATATGGCATTAACGAATCAAATCACTTTGAGGGGGCGGTAGTCCGCACTTCCTAAAATGAAATTATCGTGTTTACCCACAATAGAAACCATAAAGTTATGCCACAAAAGAAAAATACATAAGATTAAGTAAAACATAAACATATTATATATCATATATAAATATATTTACATATTAATGGCCACCTTTTAAGGTGTTATATGAGTGTTGAACAATCATCGTTTCGTGAGGCAGAAATTCACCATCCACAGAAACAATATGTTCTTTAACCATTTTATGTAGGTGTGTGTAAGTGTAGATCGAATGATTCTTATAAAAACATCCTAGTATATTTAAGATACTGGATTTTTAACAAAATAAATGAATAAAAAGAGTTTAGGTGGTTGGATAAGCAAAATAAAACAAAAGAACACAAGTGAAGACATTACCTTAAAATCGGGTAACTCTTTTTGATTTGAGCTCAAAGGCTTCCTTGGGAAGACTTCTGCCCAAAGTGAGGCTTCAAGTAGTAAGAGAGGGAAGTAGAGAGACAAAATGGGCAGGGTTTGGCCGAGCCAAAGGCTTTTGATGTGTGGGTAAGGAGGTAGAGGTGGGGTCCTTTTATAAGAGGAGAGGAGGGGCACTCTTGGAAAGTAAAGAAATGTTACTTTATTTTAGAATGAGTTTCGGATTTTAATGGTCCCACATTGATGTGTTTCTAGGATAAGGTGATAAGGGTTCGAAATCCACCCACCCAATAGGTTTTGTACATGTGTAGGTCTTAGAATTTACATTATCTTTCCATTTTATTTAAATCGTTAAATAATGAGGTCATCGCTGCATCATCATGATGTCATAATTAATTTAATTTATTTAATGTCTAAAAATTATAAAAAAAATACTATGATGTATGAAATCATTTTATCTTTCCAATGACTATTTATAGTCAAAAATCTGACTTGTATAACCCCATTTAAAAATTGTTTTAGTAAAACAACTCATGTTTCTGTCATTTTAATTTTAACATTAAATAAAAAGGTATTTATGTCATTTTCCAACCAAAGTGGCTCCATGGGGTCCCCAAGTTGACCCATGTATTTTCTTGGTCTTACATGACTCATCCAATGAGGTTAGGACATTTTTCTAGGTCATTTCATATTATTAAAACATTATTTTTACCTTAAACTACACTAATTACCTCTAATCGCGATTAAAAACTTAATAAGTTACTATTCACCAAAAAATTATTTTAATCCCATTGAACCACATTTTACTTATTAATGAAAACCATTTATGTCGGATTCTTAAAATTAAAAACACAAAGGTGGAAAAATTTAATGTAAATGGAAAATCAATTTTTATAAGTACCACTTAGTGGTTTCACTATTCATCAAAAATTGAAGTTTTTCAGAATATTACCAAAAATTCACCCTAGGATATATTTGATATTCCGAATTCAAAAATGATTTCTATTTTACAAAATTCAAAACATATAAGTTGCATTAATTAATTTAATAATTAATTCCCGCTGTCAAAACAAATAGCGTGTTTTTAAGAAACAATATCTATTAAAAGATTGACACTAGTTTAAATCCAATTTCAAAGTGAAATTCATTTCAATGACCACCATTGGATTTAATGGTAAAAATATATTATAATTTCACTTTAAAACCAATTTAAAAGATAATATAATCATATAAATAAATTAGATTAAAAAGAGGTTTTGAATTAAAATACAACATTTTCACTATTCATTAAAAAATGTACTTTATCGGAAAAATACCAAAAATTTACACAAAGTAAATTTTTATGTCCTAATTCTAAAGAAGAATTTTATTTTTTCAAATATAACACATAAAATTATCAAAAATTGCATTTAAAATAGGTTCACCATCAAAAAGGCGGTTAATCGACCTTTTAAAGAATATTAGAATGTTTACGCTTAAAATTGGATTCATTCACATTTTTAATCCTCTAACATTCATTGTAAAAAGTAAAAATATTTGACAAACATATATAATCATTTTTTAGTTAGTTCTATTCATTCCCTCCATCAGAACAGCTAGGCGTTAACTACCTTTTAAAATAATATTATTTTATTATTAGAGTGCAACGTAAGATTCCCAAGAAACTCGTTGTTGCGTGTTGGGTACGCCATCGAGCATAGCGTCCCCTTTAAAGTTATATTAATATTTTATTCACAAATATGGATAAATGTGAAAATTTCATACTCTTTATTTACCTGGGGTGTTACAAGAAAAATGGCACCAAGTTTCCTTATATTCAAATATTAGATGATTATAATTAAACTAAACTTATCAAATATAAATAAGGCTCTTGTTAGATATATTTTTAAATACTTATCAGATAATTTTTTTACATTAATGACCTAATTTACTTTTACCATAGTGAAAAATCATTTCCACGATTACTTTTTATACTAAATGCAAAGAATGATGAAATATTTAGAAATTTTGTAAATTTTCATTTAAATTATGAAATCCAATTCATAAAATTTGATCTTTATATGTTGATGAAATTAATTTTAAAAGAATACTACAAAACATGATAATGATGGGTTTTCCAGAAAAATGCATATTCAAGTATAAAAATGATTTTATAACAAAATTATAAATCATGTTGATTATAATTAAATTAATTGTAGTATATTTTATCAAATTAAAAAAATTGATTTCCAATTTAATACAAAAGGGTACATTGTAAATAATTGAAAAGGAATGAATGTTTTTATAAGATTAGTATTTTTTCTATTCACTGAAAAATTAAAATTTTCAGAAATAGAAAAACATTTCACACTAAGATAATTTTGATATTCTGGTTTCAAAAATTAGATCCATTTTATAATATGAATTTATTAATGTGGAAAAAAATTATATTATATGCACACAATATCCAATAAAATCTATTTTATGAACAAAAATATATTATTGATGCATAAAATGACTATATTCTCATTCCTTTACTAATAACCATAATTTGACGAATTTTAATTTTAAAAAAATTAATATATTATCTATATATTTCATTAAAATAATTAGTCAATATTTATTAATTAACTTCTAGGATAAAAAAAATGATACATAAGTAATAGTTTTATGAAAAATATATATTTTACATGTAAAATAACTTTACTCATTTCAAACCAATTGATTTTAAATATACCTAATGACTATATATCTAATAGATATATATATACAATAACTATGGGTCCAACAACCATATATATAATGTTTATGTTATATAATAATATATAACCATACGTGATTCATTAAAATTTATTCATTTTCTTATCTCTAATTATATCTATTAAATTTCTAATTCTTTTCATTGTTTCAATAGTTGTAGTTGTGATAAAATATTCATGGAAAACTATGAGGGTACAGATTTTACTTTTTTTTTATTTAAATATAACTTTTTATTTACCCCACTTGTAGTTTTCTTCTTGTTGAATCATATTTCATCCTCATAATGTATTAGTGTTTTTTAAAAATTTCATTTCAAAAAAAGTGATGCATTTTATTTTTTATTGATATTTCATGTGTAAAATTCTATGAAACATTATATTAATTCAATATAGAAATACATATATAAATATCAGGGTGTAAAATTATCCTATCCTTAAATAAATTACACTCTCCCATTTTTTTCTCGGTGATAAAGGGTTCAATATTTTTAAATAAATTTGTTGAAAACCAAAATTTGGAAATGATATAATAAACATACATCTAAAGGGGAAGTGTTAAACATAATAGTTTCTTAAAATAAAACCTAATCAGGTTCCAAGATGATGATAACATTGGAGGGAACTGAAAATATGTACATTGAGGAAAATGATAAAGTCTAAAGAATAATAGAGAGTGATAGAGAACATTTTCATGAAAAAGATAATAACTAAAAAACCCTAAATCAGTGAGGGATAAATAAGACCATAAATTAATCAGAAATGAAGCTAAATAAAAATAGTTTTACATTAATATAACCTTCCAATAACTGATGGATTATTTTAATCTCAAGATAAATAACCTAATAAAATATAATTACTTGATTTATTTCAATTTCTTCAACACAATTTCATCCCATTATTTTGGATTGATCGATCTCTACTTCTATATCATATCTTACTCAAGAAAATTATGTTTTCTAGTTGAAATTTTCATTTATAACAAACTAAAATTATCTTTTAATGGATCACAAGATCCTTAAATGATATAAAATTATTCCTCCTATCATTATACATTAACCAAAACCAAAATGATTTTCATAATATAACATTCAAGTTGAATAAACATTTATTCATCAATCTAGAAAGACTTAATAATAATACGCAATGTCCAAATTAAATCATTAAATAAATATATATCCTTAAAACTCCTAAAAATATGTCTGATTAACACTAATACCCAATGACTAAAATTATTTTATCTCATACTCTTCCATGATCAATTTTACAAATATCATCAAATAATATTATTTACTCATAAAGTCTCATTCCAAAAATATATATTCCTTGATCATATGTTCAATAAAATATACTAATTACTTCCCAAAGTAAACTCATGATAAAATATAATATTCTTACAAAATATAATTCACCATTTATTCTTTATATAAACTATCCTATTATTAAAAATATTTATAATTGAAGTCTGATCTTATCCTGAAATCGATAGATGATCATAGGTCAATTCATAATATCAAATATTATTTCCTTATTATATTAATTTATATTTAATCTATTTAAATAGAGTTAATAAATACTCAAAATCAATTCAAATTCCATTAAAGGATGAAAAATAACATTTTAATAGGGAATATTCATAACAACATCAATATTTTATCCCAAAATATGGAGGGTAGGATAAGTGTTCTTTAATTATCATCATTCAATTTAGTGATATACACAGCATAGGACCTTACATGTTCTAGGAGATCTCCTTTATATTAGTTAATTGAATTGGATAATTACCATGTTCTCTGTATAGAACACATTAAACTATATATGGTACCTTAGGATAGACATAATTTTCTTCCATCAAAATCATTACTTTTACTCATAAATTACTTACACTATGCCCTTATATTACAAAAAGTAAAACATATTATTGTTACTTTAACAAATTTCATTAGGAGCTTCTTCCCACATACATTACATATAGAAAGATGAATCTTCATCTCTACATGGACCTTATCAACTTAACACCAATGAAACACAATTTTTCTCTTATTAGGTGTATTAGGAAAATTACCAATGTTGACGTTTTAATAATATATTGATATAGTTGATTGGGCATAATAAAAAGGTTTTATATCATAGCTTCCATTTAATTTTGTTTCTCATAAGTATTTTCATTCCATTGTCTGTCACATTTAGTATTTGCACAATTCCTCATGGTTTCATCCATTGAGTAAAAACAGAAATCATAGTGCGATAAAAAATAATCATATTGATTAATCATATAATCATAAAAATTCATAAATAGGATATCTTAATCATGACAAAATTTTCCAATATATGACAACTTATCTTTTACCATGGTCACCCATGATCATCATCTATTCAAATCCAATATAATGGTTCATAAAGAAAATGTGAATTAACCTAATAATATCCCATAATAGTTTCTAGTTAGGTGTACATTTCTAGGTCCACTCATCGTACATAATTGATGATCGAGTTAATACCTAATTTTACCATTTCAAAGTTGTTTCTGTTAGGTGCATCTGCTCTATAGTCATACCCACTTCCCATTGTCCATGAAGGGATATATATGTTTAAGGAAAACACATATTCTCTACTTTGCTAAAATTGTAGGATGTTTCCTATACATAGATGTATTCCCGGGGTTTTTACAAATGTTTTCTAATTTAAATGTCTAAAAATATAAACCTATCTATGATACCAACTATAAAAACTCAATAATTTCATACATATAAATTACATGTAATTAAAATAATATTCATTAAATACCATTATTATACATGGTAGAACTATGATGGTTTAGTGCCTTTGGAATCATAGATATATTAAAAACTGGTACATAATGTTTTTACAACATCTCCCATTATGCTCTTCACACCTAGAACCCTTCTTAGGCATAACATACTTAAACCCCTTCTTTGTATCCCCATGATAAGGAAACATAAGAATGGATGAGAACTATTGAAAACTAATAAATAAGCATAAAAAATATATAAAAGAAAAAATACTTGAATATGTGTATAATTTTCCACACATAGAAAAGGAAGAAAAGGTGGCTAGAACACATGGGTCTTGTAAACCCCTAGATGACATGTGATCATGAGACATTTAGAAAGTTATGCAAGGAGTCATGCAAAATTCATAACATACAAAAGATCATGTGGATCCCCTTTGACACATCATTATGCTCTTGATAAATCATACTAGACAGATGAATGATCACGTGGCATCTTAAAAATGAGAAACCCCGTGTCATGCAAATTTTTAGGAGGAAGGTCCATGAAAGGCCAGCCAAAATCCTTGGAAAATATGTAGAAAATATCAAAAAGGAGGGATCTTGTTGTCATTGTAAAACTCACATGATGCACCCATGAAACTCGTGAAACACCGTGGAAGCCCCTATGACATGTATTTATATTCCTTCAAGAGACCACTGGAAAGTCACCCCATCCATGTGAAAGGCTTTAGACATGTCCAGATGGTCCTGAGATCCCCCTTTGGCTGCGAAAACAAGCATAAGGGTCTGTCCACGAAAATGCTTATGCATGACCATAAGTAATTTTTCTGGTCATGTGATCCATCACTGAAGGGGGGAATGATTGTCCTCAACTACACTCAAAAAAACTCACAAGACCTCTTTCCCTATAAAATAAATAAAGAAAAGGGGGAAATGAAAGAGCTAATTATTTTCATAAAACTAATGCGACATGGACCACATGATTTACAAGACATTGAAAACCCATGGAAACATGTCACCCTCTCCATGTGAAGGTATTCATACATGTAGAATAGGTATCTCACTCCCCCTTTGGCTCCATAAGAAAAACAGAAGGGTTTGTCCATTAAATGCTCAAAAATCGCCATATAAACCTTTTTTGTTTACATGAAACTTCAACAGTGGGGATATTTTTTATCCTTAATAACACTCATACAAGCTCAAAATATCCCCAAGACATTGAAAAATAAAATAATGAAATAAAATAAAAAATATTGGATCCTCTTGCGATCATAATCTTCATTTAACGTGCTCATGTACTCCAAAAGACCTCATAAAAAACCTTTAGAATGACATCGTAATCTCAAGAATCCCCCCTGGAAAGAAATACTTATCTCAAGAAAGGTCCCAAATAAGGCATGAAAGATCAAATGAAGGCATTTCAAAAGGTATGATGATCTCATTAAAGTCTTTGTAAATATCATCCTTTCAATGTGAATGTACGTTGGAGTGACCATGTGATTAGGAAAGACCCTATTAATTGGATACAATACAATAAGTGGTGAATTTATTGGATTGTATCATGGTCGATGAAAATCATGTGACCCACATAGAATAAACTATGGTATGATCTCATTAAATGAATAACATCATACCCTCCCCCGACTCCATCCTAGATTAGTGTGATAAGTGTCATGAAAAGTGGGTAAAAGCATGGTAGAGAGGACTATAAATACCCCACCCTATCATAAAAAAATACGTCAATGTATCCTCACACCTCCACACGCTATCATCAGAGCATATTTCTATGAGTGTATGATATTTTAACAATAATGGTTATCAGTAAGGTAAAATTCAGGGAACAACTGGAGAGATCACGCAACATTTATAGGCACTTGGTGTGATCACTCATAGATCATGAAAAGGACATATAGAGGGTTATGTGAAAGAACCCCCGCATATTTTAAAAATAAAAAGATACCAAAATCAAGCTAAAACTGAACAAATCTAAGGAATGAACAATAAATGGATGTAATAAAGACTAAAATATGGGAGAATTATACAAAGAAAATATACACTGATCCTAATGTAAGTCACGTAACGCACCCAAGTCACGTGAAAGAACAAGGATATTTCACCCAAATTACAAAATTCCCTTTTGGTGTACTATTTGTATCATGTGAAGTCCACTGGAAATGTCATAGAAAGTCACATGATGCCCTCATAGCATGCCACCCAAGTCACATAAAACCCTACAAGATCACTATCCAGACCTCATAATGTTCTCTAGATAAGCTGCCAAAATCATACTGTGACACCAGTATATGTTACAAAAGTCACATGGTAGAACCCGATCATGTCAAATGGATCTCTAGATTTCCCATGGATAATCCAGTGGGATCTCATGAATCCCTTAAGGTATATCAGCTGGTTATTGTAATGTACCGCAAACATATCAGCCATCTATTATTATAACACCCATAAAAATCATCCAGGATATGTTGAACCCTCTGAGACATTACATACATACTCTCATGATGCCCTCTAAGCATGTCAGAAAGCTTTCATGACAACACTATGGAATGTCAGTTGGATCATGTGGTTCCCTCTAAGCATGTTAGACGAGGTCATGTGATGGATTCTAGGATCAACCAGCCCTGTCCTGTGATTTCCTATAAAGAATCCAGCTTCGTTCATTGGATAACCTTCCTACATTTCATCATGATTATGTGATTTCCCCAGGAAAAGTCAATTGGATCATGAAATTATCTTATGACATGTCTATTTGACAATATCATACATGTAAAGAATCCAATCAAGGAATGTTAGAGTGAAAATTAGTTCATGTCAAGAAGGCCAAGTTAAATAGACATCCGAGGACTTTATAACTTTATCTAAACTTCATAATGGGAAATCTCAGTGTGTAAGCCTCAATTTCATTAAACTAAAATGACTCTGATTACTCCAATAACCATGATATGTAAGATGCCTTCTTAAGGACCAAACACTATATCAAGCATCCTAAGGGCTATTCCAGTGTATAAGTCCCACATCTATAACTAGTGAGACTAGTTTTTTGTTATCCCTTGTTTCTCACACTGAGAAAAGGTCATGTGGGCTTAGGGAGTCACAAAGATCTTATCATTCATGTCATAAGACTCTATCAAGATAACATAAATCTCAAAGTATAATCCCCAATTAGTAGCATAATATGATATGTCCCAGATATAATGGAGGCCTTATTATGAAAGTCCAAAATTTATGAACTACCACGACTCTGAATCGATCTATGACCATGATATATAGGACGCCTTCCTATGGACCAAGCTCAAATGGGAATCCACTTTGGTGTATGTCGTATCATTTCATTGAAATTTCAACCAGGGAAACCAAATCTCTCTCATGGGTTGAGAAATCACTAAACTATGATGATGCCTTCTGAAGGACCAATCCCAATATTAATCATCTAATTGGTTGTCTTTGTATGTAATCCGTATATCTATATATAATGAGGATGATTACTTACTATATATTATTTCCCACACCATGAATATATCATGTGTGAATAGGGATTCATAATAAACACCAAATTAGATTCATAAATCTCAACCTGCAAGGGAAACCTTAGTGTGTAATCATCGATTAGTTGAATGATATTACTACCCAACATAAAAGGGTATATAACTTGGGGAATATCCCAAGAGTGTGAATGAACTATGATAAATATGCTTCCTTCCATAACTGGGATTTTTAGGATGAATCCTAAAGGTTTGAGCTCAATACCTGCCACCCAAGTTCCCACAAATATGCTCTTTTAATATGATGTTAAATTCCATGAGTTTTAATGAACTATATGGGTTTTGATTTCTGTTATACAATAGGATACATAGTATTCCTAATAATGGTTCAATCCCATCCTCAAAATATTAATTGTCTCCCTAGATAACAAGAAAATTTCGAGTTTCAGGTTATAAGGCCTCAATATATAGTCCACTACCCACTAAAGGAAAATCAATGAAGAACCTTTGATACATACATATAGATTCACCAACAAGACCCCACAACCCTCTATTAGAATAAAAAGAGACTTAACATATGATCATTTTATTAGGATAACCGGTCATGTATTGGGATTAGGAAGAGATTATAAAATATATCATAAATCTATAATAGAGTCCTAGTGTTGGAATCAATCTCCCCCCCTAAAGGGCGTGTTAAGACCAACCTCCCATCCTCTAGACCAATGTGTGTTCCTAAGTATCATTGGCTATAAACCCCTAACAGACCATCTTCATTTGGAAATCATATATGTACGAAGTTATAGATGTGTGAAATATTGGGAGTTTCTATGAAAGATTAAAAAATGGAGATCCTAATGTGAATTATTGTGCAGAACATCGAATCCCCCTCCAAATCGAACCACTAAAAAAATTCACCAGCAAATATCTTAATGAAGAAACAAAAATGGTGACCCTGACAATAATCTATCCAATAAAAAAAATGATTGGATTATTATTCATCATCCATATTATTTTCAATAAAAACAAAAAAAAGTGAACCCAACATGAAACTCTCAAATATTAGGATGATCAGTTGATTATGACGTTGATCTTATAACTGATCCTCTATAGCCTAGGTTTTCAAGAAATAAGTCCATCCTCTCATTGACAAGTCCATGAAAGTAGAGTGGTTTAATCATGATTAAAATAAAAATTATGTTACACATTCAAATCTAATTGAGAACATATCATGCCTACAATGGTGAACTGATCAGTGACCTTGTTCTTTTCAATTTTCATGATTGATGATAATGTTCTCATAAAAAACACCCTAATCTAAGATAATGTCTATGTCCAATGATTTTTCTAGAAATTAGGCTATAAATAAAATCCCTATGATCTTAAAAATGACATCACCCACCTGATATCTTCATCATAGGGTGTAGAATATAATGGTTGGGGCATACCATCAACATGGTAGGATCCCGACCATTGAGGCTTAGCAGGAGGGTATTAAAGTACATAAAATAATTATTCTACATCGTCCAAAGAAAGATATAGTAAATCCATTGGACCTCGTTTCACAATCAACCACTTTGTACGTTTATCCCCGAAGTTAGACAATCACCACCTTCAGTATCTGACGAAGGTGGATCAAGGTGAACACAATGAATCTATTTCTGTTTAGGGGCTGATGGGGAGGGATCCTATCAACCATCATCTCCATCACCATCCCTCCAATACCCTTCAATACTTTCCTGAAGGTACCACTTGACATACTAGAACCTATAACACCCATAAACGAGCAATAAGGAAGACACATCAGGCATGGAAGGATCTTGATAATCATTAGAAGGCTCATATCCCATCTCCCAGAAATATGACTACCAACATATTATAGTAATATCCATAAAGAAGGATCATATTTTTTCTCACTCGAAACTAGTCTATGGTCATATTCTTAAATTAGGCATGGGGGAGGTGCATATCCCTAAACCGGTGCATGAAGTCTATTTGCATAATCTAGTGGAATAAGGGGTAAAAAATGGGCTCATATTATCACTTCAATCAAAGAAATATGCCACCATATAGTAAATATAGAAAATTTTCAACTTATATCTATATACAAACTTTTCCAAACTTCTATTATATTTTGGTAATACCTAAACAACTCTGCCATTTTATTCTAAAATTTTTATAGATACAGAGATAGGTGAATATTCATATCTTTACAACCCGGGTAGCTCAACACTCTGATCATTATAGAAAAGAGGTTTCTATAGGGAAATTGTACATTCTTTCTCCCATACACAAGGATTGTCAAAATATTATGGTAATGAATTTGACATTGGAGTAGGCTCAAATTCTCATTCCAATATTGGCTCACCAAGTGAAAGTGACACATGCCTCAGGATAGGATCACATGCCAATCAAAATAGTCTAGTGGAATATTCTAAATTCTAAGGATAAATCTCATACACATTTTAGGATGGGGATCACCATGTGAGAGGGGAAAATGACAAAGGAAAATCTCATATTCTTATCGAATAATACCAACAAAATACTCCAAAGGAATAGGATCATGATTATATACCTATTATGGACGGGTCTCATCAAGTGAGAATGGAACATCCCTTGCGATAGGATTATTTAACTGTCATTGTATATTCATGGAATATTATAGTAGCTCAAAGAATCCAGGTGAATATTCATACTTAGAATAATGAACGACTACACCATATTCCTTCTAAGATAATACTAAAAGAGGATTGCATCCCTTCTCCCATTCCAGAGGTCTATCGATATATTCTGGTGGGGAATACAATTTTGGATTGGGATCATATTCCTATTCCAATTAAGACTCACCAAGTGATACTAGAACATGATTTGGGTTAGGCTCATATACCTACCTCAAAAGACTAGTTTCATATTCCAAATTCTCAGGATCAGGCTCATACTCCTATTCTGATTGAGGATCACCATGTGAGAATGGCACATGCCTTGGGATTGGCTCATATTCCTATCTATAATGAGGAACCTCATTGGAATATTCCATCCACTTGTTAGAAATGGGATTACACTCTCTCAACACTATAGGGTAATAAAAAGGACTAGAAACCATCATATAGTAGGATCATATCCCAATAGAATTATAGAAGGAATGTTGGCACATTCTGACCACAATGCAGAAAGAGGTTGATATACCTAATCTACTTCATGCTCGTGTCCTTGAGGTTGTTCAAGACACATTATCAACACTCTAGGGGCCATCAACTCTTCATCGTAAGAATAATATTATCATTGACATGATAGTCCATCTCATGGTAGAGTTGATATTTATCTTAGGGACTCTACTCCTGAAATCCACCATGGTCAACCTCCCCACATTTATATCTCCCACAGAGAAGGTAATCCTCCCCTTTCCTAGAAATATCTATATAGATAGGTGTTCAAAACTAAGAAACATTCATATAGAGTGGTTCTCAAAACCTCAGGTTCAATCGTATATAATTCCCTATCAACTTCTAGAAACACTCTACTTTGGTCAGTAGGGGACCCCAAGAAGGACCTTATATAGCCTTATTATATAGAGGCATGTAAGTCTAATGAAGAGGAATCTAACATTAACATATAAGGATAGTTAACTAGAAACAACCTCCCCACCATGATATGTTTTATCACTACTTCTAACTATACTATCCCAGATGAGCTAGAAAAGGAGTTCATAAATTTTCTACACCAAAATATGTGGGAAACTCGTCAGTGAAGAAAGCCTAGTCACCTTCCTTATTTGGGATACAAGAGTCACCATCTGTCTATCACGATACACAGTTTTCAGCCAGACATGGTTGCTTTCTCCGTGGCTTGAGTCCCAAAATTAGAAAAACACAATGCAAATCTACATTATCCTTTTTACCATTGCATCACATCTCTTCAGTAAATGATAGTTGGAGTCATTTCATGTATTTGTATTCAAGGATACAAAAATTGTGGATAATTTCACATAAACAAGCCCCTAGAACAATAGAACCCCTCATATATGGTGCCATGTAGTTTAATTTCCTTCGGTGGAGTCTTGGGGTTGGGTTACACGTGATCTAGTTCATAACTAAAAAAATGATCCTACTTCAACTGTGTCAAGATTACACGAATGGGGGAGGAGGATAGCCAAAAGATCTTTGAACTAGGCCCATTGAAATAATGGGAACACATTTTATACATGGAATCTAAATATTCAATCAACCCAATTCCTTCCCATGGAAATTGACTCACATTTTTTAATTTTGTTTTAAAAAGATTCCACATGAGAAAAAGTACACCACAATATACAAACAGTTATAGAATCTTCCATATCATTTGTTCAAGAGAAAACCCAACATGTTGGGACTGGGAAATATCTACCACCACCTCCATACTTTGGATCATCGATACCTGATAGGATTAAAGGAATGTTAGAAGAAGCTTCAAATAAACCCCATCTAAGTGGTCTAGTGGAATTTATTTCTCAATGAACATCACCAGTTTCATCATCCCCTGAGAGGGTCCTTGGGAAACCAATGAATGTTCCAGATTAACCACATCCCACTAGGATAAGGGAATTTATATCTTAATTATTGTCCAAGGAATCATATAATACTTAACTAAATCAAATAATATTTAAAATAGGATCAATCAATGTCAATTGTGGACTTAGGCAACAGACCATAGGATTTGGGGAATTTTGTTCATCATCATCACTAGATACAGAATTAATCTTCTCTAGGATGGGAGGTAAATATTGATTGTCAGCATCCCATCCATTCCTCTCACCGTAAGACATACATGTTATATTCGAGTACCATCTAGAAATTATTATGGTAACTCTATAAAGATCACTAATCATAGGTCGAGGCAGAAGGAGTGTATGGAAAAGGAAATCAAACCCCACTAGGGTCAAAAGAAAAATTGTCCCAGTATGGAAAAGGGTTTGAGAAATGACCCAAATGAAGGAAGTAAAAAGTTATCCTTTTAAATTGAATGTAATGGGGTAACAACAACTGTCTTATATAAATCATGGAATGTTTTCACCATCAACATAATAGATAATGTGAGACAAGGTGAAAATGCATAGGGACATGATATAGAATACATACCCCAAGAGGAGGAACTGGATGCACAGAATCTGGTCATCAAGTGACCCAAGAAACATCATTTGTGGTCTGATTGGATAGAGGTGTATGTTTGATGAAGAGGAAAACCACATTGAAATTTAGAGATAGTTTTTTGGAATCAACCTCCCCATTATGTTCGGACCCCTTCCCACTTTTGACTATGAGATATCAAATGATCTAGAAATGGATTGTGTTCCTTATATATGCCAAAATATGTGGGAAACTCATCAGGAACTATAAACAAGACACCTACCTTATCCAATATATAAGGGTGACCTTCAGACTATCAAGATACATTATTTTAAGGTAGTCTTGGATACAATATCCATGCCTCGGGATCCAAAACTAGAAAATCATAGTGTAAATATACAACAGTCTTGCCGACATTGCATCATAGCTCTTCGTAAATTGATAAATGAAGCCCAGACATGTATTTGTATTTGAGGATGGAAAATTATATATCCTTACACTTTCTTTCACCATTGTATAAACAGAAACAATCAGATATATCATCCTGTAATATCATTTTCTTCCGTAAAATTAGGGGATCTATAATGCTTGGGCTAGTTGGTCAAAACAATGAAATGCTTTAACTTCAATGATGCTCAGCCATCCTGAATGGAGGAAAATAATAGTTAAAAATTCATTGAACTATGCCCATTGAAGATATAGGAATTAATTTTTGAGTTTGTAATCAACTATGCGACATCCTTTAAAAACTATCTCTCATCATGGGCTACCATTTCACCCAGCTACTGTACAAACACAATTTCACTGCATCTAATATGCAGCAATATAGGATTCCATAAAATCCACTCATGAGTAGACCCAACTCATTAGGTTAGGGGAATATCTTACACCACCTCCACATCAGGAATCAATAATTCCTTACTAGATTCAGTAAATATCATCATCATAAGGAAAAAATCCCAACCCACTGGTCTCAGAGAATTTATTTCTCAATCACCATCACCGAGTACATCAACCCCTGAGAGGGTCATGGGGAAATCAATGGTGGTTCTAGATCACCCCTAGACCGATGGTTTGGGGACATTTATTTTTTAGTGCATGTCCCAGGAATCATCAAATCCTCGACCAGAATCTCCATGTCTTGAACAATATGATCAATCACTTCCAATTTTGTCCCTTAATAACCCTCATCCTATAGGGTTGGGGAATTTTCATCATCATCATTACCATAGAGAGAATCATTCTTCCCCAGGATGGGAGGTAAATATCAACCGTCATCATCCCATACATTTCTCCCACTAAAATAAATACCTCTATTATTCAAGGCTACTTTGGGAATGATAACCAAAAATTACCCATGGTCCACTACTCAGAAGATAAGATCAGAGTAGCGTATAGAAAATGCAACTTGACCCCGTTGGGGTTGCAATACAAAATATAATAGTATGTCCAAGGTTTCGAGAAATGACCCTATTGCTGGTAGTGAAGAATCATAATATTATGGTTGATTTGATTAGAAAAAACCATTTCCTGATACACCTCTATGAATTCTGTCACCATCAACATATAATACAACATGGGTCAAGACACAGATTCATAAGGAAACAGCACCGAAAACATTCCATTGGAAGAGGATGATTTAGATGCACCAACCTAGGTTACATGCACCTGAAATCAAAGGAGGCTCCAAAACCTAGTACATTTAAATAGAACTTTTCCACCTCTCTGGTGGAACACTTCCAAATATAATGGGAAATGTGTGGATACATCCCAATAATTACCTAGAGGAGTCAAAGTTCTTTACATTGGGGAACATTTTTCAGAATATGAGAATTAGATACAAACTCTCAAAGAACTCATTGAAGAGTTACTAAGAGGAAATATCCCCCATGGGTATCATTTTCAGGTCTAGGAAAATATTCCTCTTTCTAAAAGAGATTACCTTTCTATAAAAGTAGTATTTGGTCCTCAGATCGACTCTTCATCCAGGAAGACGATCTATGAAAATAAGAAAGCCATAAATGATCATGGAATCCCTCTATTATGGAGCTAGGGTAATCACTCAGTCTACTCATGTGGCGAGGATTAGCGGTAGTAACAAATAGAATCACCTCATTAGGCCCATCCAGCTCCATTTGGATAAGAGGCAGCTTAAATAGTAGTGCTTTTGGAATTGATCATTTTCATTGAGTCCCTGTCTACTTGAATGGATTCCATGGAAGGGAAACATGCACATTTGTATCCTAAGAATAAGACATATCTTGAATGTTTGGATGAAGCTTTTCCTCCTCCAAATTTTGTAAATCCTATATTCTATGCCTTTAATGGTATGGGATACCCTGAGAAACATCTCACACACTTCATATACTAATGTGGGCCACTGATGGGCCCTAGAGATCAATAAGAGGAGACTAAGATAAAGTTTTTTTTAATATACTCTAGTAGTGATAACTATTATTTAGTATAAAATTATTATAGTTGAACAAATTGTTGTATGGAAAGACGTTTATCATCAATTACTTTATCAGTTCAACTCCACTCTAAGGAAAAAAACAATCTTTGACCTAACGAACTACAAGAAATATGAAAATTAGAGTGTTTTTAACATCATTGAAAGATGGAAGGGTTTAACCAATTCACTTGGACTCCCTCTCTCATAGGAAAAATTGTTGGGTATCTATATTAAAAATATTATAGATGAGTTGTAGGCACATCTAATCCCAATGATGTATCTAGGTAGGTTTTTTGATTTTATAGAAACATCCCAATGTTTGAATGAATCCACTCAGTGAACCTAAGAAAAATCTTGACTCATGCCTTCATCATAGGTGAAAAGTCTTGGTAATGTAGAAGTTTTCAATTTTATCCTCAATCTAGCAGTACTACCCATTCAGAATCCTATGTTGGTTTTGAACCACACTTCAGTGTACGTCTAGTGGAAAAAACAAAAAATCACCCTCGGATAGAATCACAAAGAAATTAGGTTTGCCTGAGATATAAGAAAATGATGAATAAAGCATAATCCTTTTGAAATGAACTAGTCCCCAATTATTTACATGTTTTCATGGACAATAACCTTCTCAAGCTACCACAGACTAGGAATCCCATTGAGGACAACCTTACTGACCATTCTGAATACAAACCTTTATATAGAAGGTTGAGTTATAATATCCAAGATGGTTTTATATTTAAATACGTTGATAAAGGCATGGTTTATTTTAGCCAGGTGGTGTTTGATAACTCCTCAGAGAAGGTGGCCTTAATAACCATTCTCTGGTAGAAGAATAGTATGATTTTCAGAAAGTTCCAAATAGGGATAAAAAAAATCTCAACAACTAGATGACTTAGAAAATAGTTGACTGAGATTATTCCACCCTAAGAGCACAGTTTCACAAACCCACAATAAATCCACTACCCAATAAGATAATGTCTAATATGTATCCCAAATATGGATAAAACTATCAAACATATGAAGAGACATTATAGGAAGAGTTATGTTTTTCACCAAATAAATCTCTCACCTTTATAGACATCTCCCCTTCAACATTTGAAACAATGGCACCGCCCTACCAAACAGAACTGTCATCAAATGAAGATCTCATATTTGGTTCTTTCAATGGGATACACATAGAAAATCCCTTCTCTGATGAATAATATGCCTCTATGTATGAGTTTCCCACACCAAATAGGGGAATAAGAGGTTTTATGTGAAGAAACAATGAATATAGTGAATCGAATGGGTGTGGTTGAATTCATTATTTTAGTCACATCCCCAAATAATACAAATATGTAACTAATACCCATATACAAGTACTTGAGTGATATGAAAAAATACATGGAGGTGTCTCGAAACCCCCCAGTGGTCTGCCGTAACCAGCTATCCCACTTGACCACCTAGAGAGAGTACGATTATCTGATCATACCAATAAATAGGGAAGGTCGGCACAACCCATGCCACTGGTAGTATATTATCCCTAAACCTATTCAAAAGCACTAGGACCATACACCTCAAATGTCTCATATAACGGTTTTTATATCAAGGGGAAACCCAACCTCAAGGGGTTCCAAACTCTAGCACAAAATTGTATCATTTTTAAATAGATAGCAGTTGTTCTGGACAAGTTCTCAATCATAGATGTTCTCTATATTTCAAAATAACTTAGGGAGGAACTCATTGAATCCATCTTGATGCCAAATGAGTTTGAGATAGTGTTCACTATATCTGAGATCTATCGAATGGAGACCATGTTAGTAGAATTCCATGTCTCCATTTTGTTCATATAATAGGATTACGAAGAGGTCATGCAAGGACACATAAAACCCCTATATGTTTTGTGTAGACTCAATAGTGTTGATATACTATGGTATCTAATGGAAAATTGTTCCCAGATCAATCACATCCCGATTTCAACCCCTTGATGTTTGGGATATATGGATGAGTATTTTTCTCCAAAAGAATTAGCCATTAAAGGGTATGATAAGCTTGAGAAAATACCTATCGGGGTGATCAAAATTAGAGTTCAATTTTGGGATCTCCCATCTAATGCTGATTTTATAGTTATAAAGAAAGAAACTATATAAAGTGTCCTACTTGAAAGGACCTGGATCCATATCCTTGTGGTGGTACCATCAAAAATCCATTGATATCTGAAATACCCATTCGATGAAAATTTGAACATAGTAACTGATGAAAGTTCCCCATTTGAGACATATGAATACACATACACTAAATAATTTTTCTAAAAAAAGGAGGAAAATGACCAATGTTGGATGATGATATAAAGCTTGAAGCCCCCAGCATCTTGGGGATTGCCCTTGAAAATCTATAGAGTGTGCTCGAAGGTGACTAATTGCTATCCACAAATCTCATTTAGGTGATAGACCTGGTTCTAGAGGTCCAAACCCCTTATAAATATAGTTACATTGTAAAAAACAATCAAATATAGCTTCTCTCTATAATAACTCTTGTAGTAGGGGAAGATAATGTCTATTCTCATAGACTCTCTCACCTCAATAGTGATAGAGATTCCTTTATATTTATATCTCTATCTAAGAATTTTTGAAATACATATAGGTGGAAGAATAAGAGTATGACCTTATGAATGCCCCTCCCATATTCAAGGAAGGTTTCTTCACCACCATAAATGAACTCAAGTAAGTAAATTTGGGAATAAGAGAAGACATGTGAACTACACTGATTAATGCCTCCATGCCCCTCAATGTGAAATATTTTTAAATCACATTTCTAAAGAAAGACTGATATGTGTTCCTATGTAATTATAAAAAAATTACAAGACTAAATCCAGATGTGGCTACACACCATCTTGGCTTACACGATCACCATAGATGATTCAAACAGGTAGCTAGGAGGATGAAGCCATCTCATGCTACCAATTTAGTGGTGGAAATTGAAAAATATATCAAATATCACTTTTTGTATGATGTATTATACCCAAGATTTCTTTCCAATATCATTGATATTAATAAAAATGGCCATAATAGGGTGTTTATCAATTTTAGACACCTTAATTGATATTTCCCAAAGGATGAATTCCCATTACCGATCCCAGAACTCTTGTTCAATGAAACTACTATCTTACAAAAGCATTACTTTATTGATGGGTAATCATGGTACAATAAGATAAATATAGAGTTTAGAGATAAATAATTTACTACCTTTAGGGTGTACAAAGGTTTATTTTTCTATTAGTTCATTCCTGTTTTCTAAATAATTCTAGTGCTACATATCAATATGACATACATCATAAAATTAATCCATTCATGGGAACAATAGCTTAATGTTATGTTGATAACTTGGTGGTCCAATCCCTTAAGTGGTTTAATCACTTCAAGGTTCTTCAAATAAAATTTGACAAGATACATTAACATAGCATGAAAATGAATCTACTAAAAATCAATTTCAGGGGTAACATCAGGGATGTTCCTTTGATTTTTGGTATACGCCCATGACATGGAGTTCAACCTAGATAAGACTAGTGTTATTTTATCAATGTTACCCCCGTATGTATCAAATAACCATGGAGAATCAAAGGGAACCTTTCCTATATAAATTATTTCATAGCTTTCTTGGCCATAAAATATCTCCCTTTCACAAGGATAATGAATAAGGGAATCACCTACCAATTGGATGGGGACTTCCTAGAAGCCTTACAATATCTCAAATAGTGTCTACTAAACCCACAAGTCATGATTTTACTATTAAATGTAAATAAAATCATCTTATATGTGGATTTCATGGAACTCTTACTTCGAACACTCCTCATATAGTAGAAGTATTTAGGGAGTGATAAACGCCTCTATTACCTCATCCAAACAATGCTTGGTACTGAGACCTAATATATGAATGTATAAAAGAACTTCCTAGAACTCATCTCTTTAGTGTAAAAGATGAGGAATTACTTTGAGCTACATGAAGTCCATTTGGACTCTCATAGTGATCATATGATGTGCATCCTTGGTTGCCCCATGCTTACAGGGAATTTGGACTAATGGACAGTCATTCGGCATCAATTTTACTACCAATTTGTTTTACAGAAGGTGGTGAAAGGGAAATCCCTTACTAATTTTCTCATAGAACATCCTCCCCTGGAATGTACACCTGTGGACACCAAACTCCATGATGAGGAGGTTTTCTATGCCTAATAAATTCCCAATACAAATGATATATGCGTTTAAGTAACCTCCTAAAGACCTATTAGAAAAAAGGATGAAAATTATAAAATTGATTGGGTTGGCTTAGGGGGTGTATTTGTTCCTCCAGACAAAGATACTTTTCCTACTCTTTCTCACTATCTAAAAGATGCAAAAATGATGAGTTGGAATGCCATGCCCTCATTACTAGCTTGGAATTGGCCCTACATCAACAATTAGCCTAACTAAATATCAAAGGTGATTTATAATGTATGATAAGGTAGGTAAATAGAGAATATTCTATAAAAAGGAATAATTGGACCCTCTTAGTGGCTATATTAGGGTAATAATGACATAATTCCATTTTGATCCCACATTGTATCATTTTCCCCAATCATAGAATTCTTGCACTGACATATTGGCAACTACAGCCACATGAATGGCTAACCCCGGACAGAGGAAGAACTCTTCTATATCATACACTATTGAATGGTCTTGTTGATCTTCTTCTACGATATGGAACAAATCAATCAGTTCAACATATCCCCAGACCATGATGAACCAATATCCACTATTATATGGATTTAGCCTATAATATTTTATCTACAAAATGGGACTCTCTCATTAGACCAATCTGAAAGGGAACAGATTTGGTACTATGCAACAAACTTTACCCTATGAGATAACCTAAATGGGAAATTCACAATATAGAAGTAGAGAATTGACAAAATAATTCTAATATGCATAGAAAAAATATAGATTCATTCCATTATGGGTTAATTCCACATAGGCTCATGTCACAATCATCAATCTAGGACCATGCTCTCCCACATAATCTGGAGTCTCAGTTATTACTGGAAAACCTTGATACATAACTATATGGAATTCACCGAAAAATGTCATTGATTCCATATACATAAAAACATAATCTATCAGTCCCCATAATTGATATATAAAACATTATTTTTATGGTCATTTAACATTTGGTGAATGGATTTTGTGGGGATATATCCCCCAGCCACAACTAAGTAGTTCAAGTACATCCTTACTTCTACAGAATTCTTCTCCAAATGAGCTGAGGAAATACCCTTCAAAGAAGTCTGGATAAATAATATCATCAACTTTGTAAAGTCTGATATCATCACTAGGATCGAGGTCCCTCGCACTATATTAATATACAACAACACCAACTTATATTATATTGAATTTAATAAATTTTTCTAGGAGTACAACATCGATACAAACCACAGATCCTGATATCATGCAGTGGAAAATAGACAAATATATTCCTTTAACAAGACATTTACAAACATAATTAGGAAGATGATGAATAAATTCTATAAGTTATGGCTAGATAAACTCTTCCATTATTTATGGTCCTATCATACCACCACACAAACTGATACACAAGTATCACCATACTCATTTGTGTATCAGATCGAGGAAATATTTCCTGTATAAGTCCATATACCCTTAATTTGAATAGTTATTTACGGACAAGTATTGAATTATTACAAATTAAAAAAGTAGATGGATGTGTTGGAATGGATCAATGAGAATAGGTTGTGTAAATTTCATGGCCTTGAAATCCATCAGAATCTGATTTCATGAGCCTTCAATAAAAAGGTCTTCCTCCCATCATTCCTCCAAGAAGAACTATTGTTGGATCTTAGAGCCCCGATGATACTAGTGAAGAAAACTCTATATCTAGAGCCCAAATGGATGGGATTTATATCATAAATAAGATCTATTATAATGGAGCCTAATCAATAAACACAATGTATGGCGAGCATGTCATACACCCCCACCAATGTGATATTTCTCATGAAATAATTCTCATAGTTTTCAAAAAGCATCATGTCTTGGTAGAAAGACATTAAAATACATAGTGTCTCATATCCAAGACACATGACATTAAACTATATAGATTAAACATAGTTGCATGAAATTAAACTACTTAAATTAGTCCTAACCACATGATGATAAATTATATGAATATTTTCCTCACCTCAGGACGTTAAACTGCATGGATCCCCAAATAGTTCATCTTCATTCATATCAGGTGAACTAATTCTAGTAGAAATAATTTAAACTACACAATATCACACATACTAAGTACATGAAATTAAACTATACAAGATAGGTCATTACCAAATAATGTCAAACTTCGCTAAAGATATCCTCACAACATGACACTAAACTACACTAGATTCACCATATCACTAATGAATCACTACAAGTGAACTAGTTTTGTGCAAAAGAAGGAAAAAACTACCCCATATCTATGTGAGAGTAAACTCCACATAGTGAGTCTCTTAATCCAAGAACCCTATGTGTTTTCATTACTACTATCATATGATATGTAGTGACACAAGACCCACTATTCTTTGGTATAACCATAGGATTACACTCCTTTTACATTGGATGATCCTTTTCCTACTATATGTAATCAAATTAAATATGAAAATTTCCTTATATCATGATGTAAAATTGAATAGATCCACAAAATCTATCTTCATTAATGTCGGTGGATCTACATCATTATCATAAGACATTAAAATTCATGAATAATGTCCATTCCACATGACATTAAATTGCATGAGTTTATAAGACTATTTACATCTTGATTCTTATTTCAATGAGATATGTAGAGAAACCTTGATCCTATATCTTGGTCCATCAACTACATTATCAAGGATGCCACTATCCTATCCTTAATTATGACAATATGGTGAGAGTAACCCTTTCAATTCATTTCTTATAACATTGAGAATATTTCACATGAGATTAGGAATTTCAGTAAGATATTCCCTACATGAAAAAGGCATAACATCTCATGATAGGTTCATCATGGTCATGAATTAAAGACCTTAAAAGTCATACCCTGAGTCCTCACTGGATATTGTTAAACTGTGCAATTGATATCCCTTGAATGACATAAAACTGCACATTCCTATTAACTTCGCCTGAGTACTACAATTGTAAGTTTTCATCTCCTACCACACCTCCA
Organism: Viscum album; assembly: GCA_963277665.1. NCBI lineage: Eukaryota > Viridiplantae > Streptophyta > Magnoliopsida > Santalales > Viscaceae > Viscum > Viscum album. Next base: position 415,153,998 of record OY728130.1, read on the forward strand.
TTAAATAACTATTTGTGAATTGATTCATATTACCATATGATACACAGTGACGCCCAGATTTTCATCCCTGGATCATGCCCAAATATCCCTTCTCGCATCTGGAATCCAACATCCTTGAAGCAAGATGTTAAACTGTATGTCTCTTCGATAAATACATGTGTCATGATTCATGTAATCAAAGGATGTGTAGTGATACCTGGATCTCCAATATTGGTCCTAGCTATAACAATCAATAGAAACAATGCTCACCTTTTTATATAGTTTAGACCTATATAGAGAGTTTCACATTCAAGAACTGTGTGTGTCTTGATTTTTTTCATTATAGGATATATAGTGATACTCGAATATCCAATACTGGGCCCAACTACCACAACTAATAAAAAATTCACCCCAAATTCATAGAGGAGGATCTATTCAAGACCATTTTTCCAATGTATGATCTAGATCTATATATGGCCTATATGTGCATGTAATATATATTGCACAATGTTTCATGTCAATTCCCACATCCTTACTGAATGAAATTAAACTGAAAGGTGAACATACTAGTCACATAAAATTAATATTGTAAAAAAAAATCCTTACCACATGACGTTAAACTATGAGAAAAACATCATAGTTGCATGACATTAAAACTTCACAACAAATATGTCCTTACCACAAGATATTAAACTGCATGGAAAATATCCTTAATGTGTGATAGTAAACTACACAGAAGAAATTATATCCCTACTATATGATGTTAAACTATGTAGACCATAATCCATTGTCATCCCTTATCAATGGACCAAAATATCCTTTCCCCGATTAGTTTGGGATTGGATTACTTCTACCATCCATTAAGCACTTTAGTTCATAAATTGTTATTCATGTCTTGAGCACCTCATGTTGTCGTAATTATTTCATATGCCTTGTAAAATGATACATGGATTCAAGGTACCCTTTTTTTACTATGCATGTATTCCTTTTGATCTAGAATATGCACCTATGGTCATCAAACAAAAGTGTCACTCTATAAAAAAGGGATTTATGATCCTTGTGAGGCCTAAATCACCATGGTGGAACTCAGCACCCAAGGTTGATCTGGTACATCCCTGATTTAATTGTCCCATAACATTAATAATTTCATGATAACCTTCATCCATGATTTGCAACATTTATATCTCCCATTAAAAAGGATGTTGGAGTTCCCTTGACCCTGGGTATCCTAATTAGGAACATTTGTAACATACCCCATATTAGTTCCATGTTTTCCATGACCTCACACTTCATTAAGATTGTCCAATGATGTATTACATTAAAATATATCCTATAATGGTCCAAATTACACGACCTTAAACTACTAGTGAAGTAGATATAAAAGTTTTCAAGTAGAAAACCATCAAATGAAGGCCTAAGAAAATTTATTTGTTCACCCTATAAACTCTTCATCTCCATATTGAAGGAAAAAATCAAGGAGTAAATAAATAAGGTATGAAGTCATAGTGTCTACACTATAGGCCTTGTAAAATCCATTCTATGCTCACTGCACCCACTAGTTCAGGAAAAAGCTAGAGTAATTATTTTACAAAATTCCTTGCTATGAGAATATGTTCACTAGGTAGTGACACAAAATTTAGGGTTCTAAAACCATTCATGGATATAAAACTTTCTCCTAATAACACTTTAGGATTTGAGCACATCATATCACCATAAACCTATAATGGCCCTTGGAAAAAGATACCTGACTTCAGGGGACCATTTTTTACTATTCTTGTATTCCTATGGCTCCTCCATATGCTCCTATGTTCATCAACCAAATTAATCACTCTATAAAAATGGAATTCAGATCCTTTTAATCCCTAACGTCCCCATGGAAGAACTCCACACCACGGTGTATTCAAGTCCATTCCCAGTATGATTGTCCCATATCATCCTCCTGACCCATGAACTTTGCACTGTCTTTTACAATCCTGGAACCAGACTATGAAAGAAGATTCGACATTGTCAACGTTACACAATGTTTTTTCTACCCTCTCTCAAATAATTAATGGGAAACTCCATTCACGAACCTTTTATGGACAACACCTCATGATTCGAAACCACATGGCATAGGGCTCTAGCTTCACAAATATGAGTTGGACATAACATCCCTATTATTTCTACCATATCCAATATTTCACCCATAAATCTGTCATAACCCTTGGAAAAGAATGGAGACACCTATGTTTAATAATGATACTAAAAGATAAGGGCTTTAACCTACTAATAAGATGAACCTCATCATTGTAGGAAAGGATCTCTGATCCTTATGAGCCTTAGAAACACCATGGAAGAACATGGCATCCTGGTGTGTTTTGAGTCATTCGAAGAATGTATGCACCATATGCCATGATCATAAATCAATTCATGGAAGTAATACCTTAAACATCATGGAATTATATATTTTGACATAAAAGACCCGAAACTACAATGAAAGAAGTTCTGATCTAAAATACCCTAAACTACAGTCATAGAAGGTTCTAGCTAAAAGACCCCAAACTACAACAATAAAAGGTCTAAGATAAAGGACCCTAAACTAAAATGATAATAAGACTGAGATAAAAGTCCATAAACTACATGGATAGAAGGTCCTAGATAAAAAACCTAAATTAAAATGATAGAATATCCATGTTAAAAACCCTTAAACTACAGTGATATAAGTTATGAGCTAAAATACTCTAAAGTATAGTGATAGAATGTCAAATATATAAGACTATTAACTATAGTTATAAAAAGTCTAAGATAAATTAATCTAATTTAACTCAATAGAATGTTTGGGATAAAATATCCTAAACTAAAATTATAGAAGGTCTAAGAGAAAAGACCCTAAACTACAATAATTATGTGGGGATTTACTTTCCTCATAAGCGACCCCTTATCCACATGAACATCACTTATATGCAGGTATTTTTTGATTCCCACTAAATAAGAATTAGTGAATTAAAAAATGATGAAATACTTAAATATGGGTATTATTTTCCCAAAAAAATAAAGGGAACAAAATGTGTCCAGACCAGACATATTTAGTGAACCCTTAGAAGACACGTGATAGAGAGACCATCATAAGGTCATGTGAAGGGTTCTTGCGTAGCACATAACCTATGGAAGATCCCATGGATCCCCTTGGATAAGTCATTATGATATTGTGATGGAATTATAGAAAAATTAGTGATCACATGGAAGATACTACAAGAGAACCCTTTGTTCACATGAATTTTCACATGGAAAGTTCTAGATAAGACATCAAAAAATATTTGGAAAATAAGGAGAAAATATCCAATAGAAGGGAGCCTCTTGTAGTCAAAAAACTCATATTATACTTCCATGTAGATCATGATACACTACAGAAGCCCCAATTAAATGTCTACCTTCTCATGCAAGACCCCAGTGGCATGTCACTCCCACCACATAATAGGATTTATACATATCTAGATGGTCCACACTCCCACTTTTGCTCCAAAAACATGAAAAGGGTTTTTCATGTAAATTCTCATGCATCACCATAAGGCCTTTTGTTGGTCACATGACACATTGAGGATGGGGGGGAATGATTTCCTTGACATAACTCAAGAAAACTCTTGAGAACCTAGGCCCATGGTAAATATATATGGAAATAAAAATAGAAAACGATTCAGCCACTTATAGTCATAAAACTCACACGATGTGCCCCATATGGTTATCAAGACACTAAGAATCCATGGAGATGTGTCATCCTCACAACATGAAAGGATTTTGAAATTCCCAAGAGGTCTAGATCTCCCCATTTGTCTCCATAAGGAAAAGGGAAGGGTTTTTACATTAAATAACGAAGCATCACCACATGTCCCATTTTTTGTCACATGACGCATCACCGGTGGGGAGAGTGATTGTACTTGAAAACACTCATACAAGCTCACAAGATACCCAATCCTTTAAAAAACAAAATAATGAAATAAAAGAGAAATATCATGAGGCCCTTGAAGTCATAAACATCATGTCATGTGCTCATGCACACCACAAGACCTCAAAAAAAACTTTTGGAATAATGGCCTAAACTCAAGAAATACCCATAGGAATAAATCCTTATCTCGCAAAAGGTCTTGGATAAGGCATCAAAGATCACATGAAGTTTTTTAAACAAGTTCCCGGATCTCGTGAAAATCATTAGACATATCGGCCTGAAAATGTGAAAGTCCCTTAGAATTCCCACATGATTAGGAAAGACCACAATAATTGGATATAATAAAATAAATAGGGGGTTTATGGGATGGTCTCATGATTGTTGAAAATCATGTGATTCCCTAAGAATTCACTACATTAAAATCTTATGAAACACTTGACATCAAATCAATCCACCGACTCTATCCTGGATTTGTGAAATATACACCATTCAAAGCAGTGAATAATTTGGGTGGTGAGACCTATATATCCCACAACCCATAATTTAATAATTAATCATTAGATACTCATAGTGGTGCATGCATGCATTAGAGAATATTCCTCGGATCAACTGATCTCATGACAGTAAATTTTCTCCATTAGGTAAAATATGAGGAACAATCAGAGTGATCGTGCAACATGAATAGGCATTTCACATGATTAGTCATAAATCACATCATGGACTTATGGAAGCTTATAAAAGGATATCCAAAATATTTTCTATATATCATGTATCATAAAACAAGATGACAATGAAAAAATCTAAGTCATACACAATAAAAGGCTGGAATAAAGACTACAATATAAGAGAATTATGAAAATAACATATACATTGATCCTCGTATGCTTCATATGAACATCCCAGGTCATGTAAAAACACAAATAAATGTCACCCAGATTACATGATTTCTAATTAGTGTACTATTTGTATCAAGAAAATTCCCCAGGGCATGCCAGAGCATGGAACCTGGAGCCCTCCAGGAATACCACCCAAGTCAAGAGAAATCCTTTGGGCTGAAAATCCCAACCTCATGATACCCTTTAGACATGTCATCTAGATCATATGGTGACACCAGTATATGTATAATAAGTCTGATAATAGGACCAGGGGCATATCAACTGGATCTTGTGATGTCCTCTGGATAAGCTAGCCAAATCTCGTGACACCCTTCAAGTATATCAGTTGGATCATTCGATGTCCCCTTGACATGTTAGTGAGATTTCATGATAACACCTAGACAATTAATCCAGTACATGCGGTACCCTCCGAGACATGTCACACTAACTCTCGTGAAGCCCTCCAAGTGTGTCATCCATCTTTCATGATGACACGAGGGCATGTCAGATGGATCATGTGGTGCCCTATAAGCATTTCAATTGTGTTCATGTGATAGTGTAAAGGATCAATCAGCGAGGTCTTTTGGTGTCCTATGGACAAGTCACATTTGGTCATGCATCAAACTTCATACATGCCATATAGATTATGTGATGTCCCTCAAAAAAGTAAATTGGATCAGGTGATTGTCTTTTGAAATCAATAATACATTCTTTACATTTTCAAGAAGATAATCAAGGAATATCGGGAAAAAAATAATCACATGTCAGGAAGACAAGTTGGTCAGTTAAACAAACATCCCCAAACCTGATAACCTTGTCCAGCCTCTATAAGGGGAAATACCAGTTTGTATTCCCTAGATTCTTTGAAAAATGATGTATTTGGTTTCTTCTATAACTAGGATATGTAGGAAACCTTTTTAAGGATTGATCTACAAATAAAACCTCCAAAGGGTTGTCCCAGTGCATAAGTCTCGCATCCATAAAGAGTGATACTAGTAATTTTCTATCCATTTTTTCTCACAACGAGAATAGTTCACTTTGGCTTAGGGAGTTGCAGTGATCATATCATTCATGGAAAAAACCTTTGTAATGAAAAGGGTAACCTCATAGAGTAAGCCCTAATTAGTGGTATAGTATGATATATCATGCATATAATGGATGACTTAAAGTGAAATCCTAGACTCAATGAACTATGATTACTATGATTCTTTTCATAACCTCGACACGTAGGATTACTTCCTAAGGCTAGAGACCAAATGATCATTTACTTTGATTTATGTGCCTCTATGTCTTAAACATTCTAACCATGGGGAAAATCTCTATCATAGGATGACATCCCCCATCATCAACCAACAGGATGAGAAATTACTGAACAATGATGACTTTGATTACATCCATAACTAGAATACGTTAGATTCCCTCTAAATTCCCGCAACCTATATTAAAAATCAAATGTGTTTTACCATCATGTAATAATGAAATCCATATGAAATTAATGTTATTACTTTATATCCCTTACTTCCCACATAATAATTTCTCATGTGTACAAATAGAGTCATAATAAACACCTCTTTAGAATCATAAATCTCCACCAACTAGGGAAACCACATTATGTAAGCATCGATCAATGGATTGATATAACTACATGACATAAAATAGTATCAACCTAGGGGAAAGTCCCAAGGGTGTTATTTAACTAGGATAACTTTTATTCTTTCCATAATACGTTGGATGACTCCTTAGGGTTCAAGATCAATACATGGTTCCCAATTTCCTCATATATTTCCTTTCAATATGATGTTAAACTGCATGAGTTTTTACAACATTTATGGGTTTTGATTCCTGTTATAAAATTGAATATATTGGATTCCTTATAATGGATGAATCATATCCTTGAAATATTAACATCCCCCTTAGATAACAACAAACTCAAGAGTGCCTGGTTATACAACTACATAATATATATAGTTACTAACCAAAGGGAAATTGATGAAGATCCCTAAATTAAAAAATATGGATTCACCAAAAAGGCCCCCATGTCTCTTTTAATTTGAAGAGAATTAACCTTTGATCATTCTGTTAGGGTAACCATTCTCATATCAGGATTAAAAATAGATTTCAAAACATATCTTAAATCTATAAGAGTGTCCTGGAGTAGGAAACAATTAAACCTAAAAAGGTTGTAATGAGATTGAAATCTCATCCCCTCAACCAATGGGAGTTCCTAAGCTTCATTAGGTATAAAACACCAACTAACACCTACCTTTGAAAATAATGTTCATATCTAGTGATGGATATGGGTACTATTTTTATTTTATATAAAAGATTAAAAAATGGCGATCCCAGTGAAAATTATTTCAAAAAACATCAACCCCCCCCCCCCACCCCCTTATAATCTACCACTGGAAAAAATCCACCCCAAACATCTTTCTACCGAAACAATCACATATTATTAGTAAAGGTAAAAGGGGGAGATATCAATAAATAATACTATATAATCATATAATGAGCATAATTTTATGAGAAAATATAATTAAAAATTTAATCACATACCCAGTCAATTAAATATATTTAATCATGATTCATGGGTGAATATAATGAACATAGTAATTTTCACAATTATTATCTTATAACATTTTGAACATGTATAAATAGTAGGAGGTCTTCTCATTAAGTTACATACATGAATTAAGGTCCTCAAATTACTTATGTACACAAAACCAAGTCCATAAAAAAAACATATGAATATGAAAATAAGTCCATGAATACTGTTTTAAACATGAAAAACGTTTATGCACAAAGTTGTTAATATGAAATTCTGTTTATGCATAAAATAGTAGTCTCATGACTTATCCATCCTTACCCAATTCATTGGGTGGATTTAATGGGACCACACATCCCATAATTAAAATGATATATATGTGTTCCACAGGATCATAAAACATTCATCATATCATCATATCATAGTCAATTTAAAGGAAAAAAGTTTCATAAACATTTAATCATTTCATTATAACATATCTTGTTGAGAAGAAATGGGTTTCATAAAGGTTTCATAATAAATTAATTAACATGTGGGAAAGAAATTATTTACATAGAATAAACAATAAATCAACATCATTATAATCCATATAGAAATATATAGAGCTTGGTGTCCAAAGATAATATACCTAGTGAAGAATAAAAATCCATGAAGGGTGTTTTAATAGATGAAAAAATAATTTGAAATAATATTTGAACCATTCTTTGAAATAAATAGAAACTAATATTCTTTTATTTTGAAAAAATTTTAAATGAAAATTGAAAAAATACTTGGAAAATTATTTTATTTTTAAATAACCATGAAAACATGCAATTAAACATAAAGTAAATGAATGGTCATGATGGTGGGAAAATCTAGTCATATTTTATATGTTAAAAGGGTGCATTCTTTTGGAAATTTCTTAAAAAATCAAAAAATGCATGTTTGGAAAATGGTTCGTTATATATATTCCTATTAAGCTATTTTAAATTAAGTAAATGTTAATGAAAAATACATTTTTAAACTTTTTATGTATAGTTAAAAACTTTCAGAACACAATTTTTAAGAGTAAGGACATCAAAAAAGGTAACCAACTAAGGATGAAATAAGGTCATCTTTTCTTTTAAAACAATTTATTAGTAATTTAAAGTACCAAAGAGGAGGAAATGGTAATAATATATTAAAATTTTATGAATAGCCATATTAGAAGAAAATATATGGGGTTAAATGAATAATAACTATATAATTTCCCTCAATGACATTTTACCATTGAGAATCTAAAAAAGAAATGAGGTTATAAGACAAATCCATTACTGATTTGTTAATCTCTAAATCAAAACCTCATGAATGAGAGAATAATAAATAGTTTTATAAATCCCAATAATTTTTTAAAAAAACTAACAATAATTTTTTATTTGAATCAAATACACCACAATAAATAAAATAGTTTTGAAAATGGAATATGTCTCGTAGAAATAATAGTGAGCTGAGAAACTCTTACCTCAAGTTTCATATTTATTCATACACATAAAATATCTTATATAATAAATAAGGGTATATTATACATATATTAAAAATACATATTCATACATAAAACAAAATTGTATATTCCGTTATATTTTTCAATTGTCTTTTTTAACTATTTCTACAATAAAATGAACATCAAGTTGAAAGCAGGTCTTTTTTCAGTGTATATTTCTATTCAATGGTTCATGTACATGAACTTTGTTCATGGATTCATTATTTCCAGAATTATAATCCTGAAATAATTATCATATTAATTCATCATATAAACTTTAATAATCATTCATACAAAGCAGTGAAAAAAATGGATTACCTCACTCCCTGGAGACATAGATTGTGCGTTTGCACCTATTTGAATATTGGATGAATATGGTTGAACTATAATTATAAAATATAAATAATTTAGGTGTTACATATATTTTTAAATGCTTATAGGGGAGTTAAGGTGGTTCCATTTTATAAGTTATGGGAGGGGAACCGCTAAATTTTATTAATGTATAAAATTAATATAAATTAATTTTCATGTTCCAAGTGAACTAAATTGATATATTTTAAATATATGATGATTATGAGTCTAAATAATCTCATTAAATAATATTTACACAATTCTATGTTATTTTTTAACCCTTATCACTTATTTTTAACCCCTCTTTAATTCTTCTAATGATTATGAGGATATCAATGTTTTTTTCTATCTAGGTGTCAAGATAGTTACTATAAAAGGAAATTTTACCCATAAGTGGAAAATAATTGATATTATAGACCATATATCATTAACTTGGAAAAGATAATATTTTTATAAATTTTAAATCAATTAATAAAATATTATATAACATGATATACGAATAGTCATTTTGTGACTATTCACATAGTTTGGTTTTAAAGACCACAAGATAGAAATTTATTTCAAATAAAAACTTTTAAAAAAACCCTAATACGTTATATTTATCTAAAAAATAATGAAACACAATAATTCTTCCCAATGTTTTTACTTATAATATTTATAAAATCATTTATTTTTTTTCAAATACCTAAAAAAGCATTGGGTTGGCATTGTGTAAGTATTTAAGGTAATTATTCAATCACTAAAAATTAAGAATATGTTATCATGAAAAAATTAATTCATTCATATTTCAAATAACCATTTATTTTCATACATAACCACTTTCTATCCCTATGAAAAATATTAGAGATATCGAAATAAAGAGAGTATTATTTTGAAAAAAAAATAAAGTTGAACTATATAAAAAATTGAAAATGTTGATTCCAAATATAGAATCCATTTAATACACTTCAAAGCATATAATTTTTAGATATTACTTTTCAAAAAATCCAAAATACATGATAAAAAAATGTTTTCCATGAAAATTCACCTTTAAGTATAAAACCGTTTTATACCAAAATTAAGAAAAATATTGTTATCAATGAAATTAATTGGATTATGTGTAATTAAAATAAAATATTTTAAAACCAATTAAACACGTGTATTGTAAAATACATTCAACAAAATGAAATGTTTCTCAAAGAATTTTATTTTTACTATTCATTGGAAAATCACTTTTTTGATAAAAATTTCAAATATTGTAAGGACCCAACCATAAAAATCTCACAATCTAGTATCTTTAGACTTGAATTTTCATTATTTCATAACCAAATATCTTTTAGGATTATAATTTTAGAGATTTAGGTAATAAATCTTAAACAAAAAATAAATACGTATACAAAGTGGACACTTTTATATTAGTATCCATTTTTCCATGATATATAACATTTAAAATAAAATATGGTTTATTTTAATGACAAACTATCTAAAAATTCAACTTGAATTATTATTTTCTCTTACCTAATCGTAAAACTAGTGATTTTTAAAAAAAAATATGGGATAAAATCAAAATTCTTAGTATGGGACCTAAAATGAAAGAATTTAACCAATATTCAATGAATACATTTAAAAAAAATTCTTTTTTAAAATATAAGTTAGGCTAAAATAAAAAACATTATGCACATCAGGAGGGTTAGGTTTCAATTTCTTGCAATCGACTTCTAAGCAACAACAGCTCTTCTCCGGCTCCATGAGGACCTTCCCGACGAAGCTTCCACCTCGTTACTGCCAGATCTGGAAATCGGGGGTGGAACCGGATCTCAAACCCACAACCAGTTTGAGATCCACGTGGATGCCGGTTGTGAGGATTCCTGAGCTTGAAAACCCTTGCTGCTTTGACATACCTGATTCATGAAGAATGAAGGCATACTCCTGACCAGTGGGCGGTGTGATGGAACAAGTGTTCGTGGAGAGCCCGCCACATAGGGTCTGCCTCGTGAAGAAGCCATTGCGAAGATTCATGGTCCCAGACTTGAAAACCCTTGCCGCTAGGACATTCCTGATTTGTGAAGAATGAAGGTTCTACTACTGACTAGTGGGCGGCGTGACGGAACAAGTGTTCGTGGAGAGCCCGCCACGTAGGGTCTACCTTGTGAAGAAGCCGCCGTGAAGATTCATGGTTCGTGAAGATCCCACCACCTTGTGACTATTTGGCAGGAAATCAGCTGTGAAGCCTCATCCGCGAAGGAAGATCATGAAGAATAAGTCTCAATGTTTCATCCGCGAAGAATCATGGTTCACAAATCTCCCACCGCGTGGTGACTGTCTCGCGAAGAATTAGTCGTGAAGCTTCATCCGTGAAGAAAGATCGCGAAGATTCCTCTGCGTTGAGCCGATCTGCAGATGCAGGAGTGTTTCGCGGAGAGCTCCATCCGGGAGCGATTAAGGGAATGGAATCATGACCATGGATCACGAAGCCACTTCATGAAAATGTTGTTCGCACAGGCTGGGACACGGAAGGAGGCCACAGAGTGGGGTGTCTGGTCCAGTGGCACTTTTCTTGGACCAGGATTGGATAGTGTGCCCTATGGACTGGACCGGCCCTGGTTTTTCTTTTCTGGAGGTGGGTCGTGTATCCAGTCTTTGACATCCTAGAAGTGTGAGTGGATGCTGCTGTGAAGTCTGTTCAGCTATGGAAACCTGACCACCGCTTGTGACCCCATGAAGGGAAAAGCAATGGGCACGCTTTTAGGAGCGCGTACCCATCCCATGAGCACTAACCCATGGAGACGGATTTAGTGAATCAATGGAGGAGGTTGTCTCTGACGGACAAAGAGAAGGCGGCAATCGAGACCTGGAGAAATGAATATTCACTCTCGGAAAAATTCATGTCTCTGTTGGTGGTCGGAAAGTTCGTTGAAACTTTCGCAGTAAACCAGGGGGCCCTCAAGCACACCCTCCAGAATCTCTGGAAACTGGAAGATGGAGTTTCTATTCGGGAAGCGGGGAACAATCGCATTTTTTTGAGTTATTCAACAAGGGAGATATAGATAACATCTTGAGAAGTAGACCATGGTCCTTTGATAATCAACTCCTTCTCATGGAAGAATCCAAAGGGGGGACGATATCTAGAACATAAATCTCACCCAGTCCCCCTTCTGGATACGTATCAAAGGAATCCCATTTCAGGCACAAACAGAACGAGTTATGAGAGAAATTGGGGACTGTATTGACCATTTTCTTGAGTGGGTCCACTCAGACCCTATCCAATGGGGGCCCGAGGTTCAAATTAAGGTCGTTATAGAAGTGTCAGGGCCGCTAATGAGGGGCATGTTTTTGAAATTCGAGGGCGCCAACACTTGGATATCATTCAAGTTTGAGAAACTCCCAGTCTTCTGTTTCTTTTGTGGATGCCTCGTCCATCTGGAAAGAGCATGCACCTCAAAGAAAAGGAATGATTCTGGTAATCTCATCCTTCAATATAGCCCATGGCTCTAAGCCAAATCGACCAGATATGCCTTCATCCCTGAGACGGAGAAACAAAAGGACCACGACCGCCTCACATTGGCCCATACCAAGCGGGCTGAAACTGTACATGAAAAAGTCATTATGCATGGACCACTAGATTTCCATAAAAAGGGTCCAACCACTCAGAGGGAAACTAACATACATCATAACCCCCTGAAAGGAAATGTATCAACACCTACAGAGTCGGCGAAGACACCAGAAGACCCACCAGAAAAAAACCCGAAGCCAAAACTGATGCACATTGAACCACCTGATCCCGAACCGGATCCAGAAATAACCAAGTCAGACTTCCTACCACATGGTGAATGCAGGATGACTGAAACTCCACCCCCAGTCCCAATCACCCGTTGAACCTAGAAAAGGGTTCAACGTTAAGAAAGTGATGGTAAACTGGAGGACCCGAAACCTGGGGAGCTGAAAAGAAGAATCGAAACATGCCAGTCAATGGGGAACACCCCAAAAAGAGGGAAAACGACGGGTGGAAAAATATGTTCCAAGAACTCAAAGGCAGATGTGGGTGAGACCCAGCCCCGCCTAGATCAATGATTTTATTATGATGGAACTGTCGTGGGCTTGGAAACCCATGAACAGTTTGCATGCTCCAGCGCAATTACGCCCAAAGTCGCCCCGATGTGGTTTTCCTGTCCGAACCCATATTGGAAAACAAGGACACCTCTAGCATAGCTCTGAAATGTGGCTTCTAAGGTTTTTTCCCGGTCTCCAGACAAGGCCACTCTGGGGGACTCTGTCTCCTATGGAAGGATCATTTTGACGTCAAGATTTTTTCCTTCTCCTCGCACCACGTGGTTGTGACTATTCAGGAGGACCACACCCCACCATAGACCTTTGTGGGATTCTATGGGTGGTCGTCTCATAATGAGAAGGTGAAATCCTGGGATCTTATTTACAAGATCCATCATGAGCTTCCAATACCTATTCTCTTCAGAGGGGACTTCAATGAGATTATGTTCCATAGGGAAAAAAGAGGCAGAAATGTCTGACACTCTGCGTCGATGTCAAATTTTAAGGATGCGGTCACTAGGGCAGACCTGATCTATTTGGGATACACGGGTAATCCCTTCACATGGTTCTGAGGAAATACAGATGGAACACGCATCGCTGAGTGACTTGATAGATTTATAGGATCATCGGATTGGATAACTCTCTTCATCATGTTCCACATTGGCCACATGACGCTCAACTGTTCAGACCACTGCCCAATTTTCATTGACTCCACTCAAGGTGAACGCAACAAACAACCTAGCAGACCCTTCAGATTTGACATATTCTGGTTAAAGGACCGAGAATGCAAAGATGTTGTCCGATCAAACTGGAACAGTACTCACGAAGATGTTGGCATTAATATCCAATAGGTCGCATCTGATCTAAGATCTTGGAGCAATAAGAAAATCCTCCATCCCGAGAATCATAGTGATTTCCTTGAAAAAAAAATTCACAACCTACTCAAGCAACCCCCATCCAATTGCAATCTTGCTATGATTGGTGCCATTCAAAGAGATCTGGATGCAACCCTACGCATTAAGGAAAGCTTCTAGGCTATGCGGGCGTGGGATACCCACATTTCAGAGGGGGACGCCAATACCAGGTATTTTCACCAGAAAGCATCAGCTAGGTGCCAGAAATTTTTTTATCAATTTCATCTCACGTTTAGATGGGAGAAAAGTCTCTAACACTTGTGGAATTCATGAAACTTTGACATGCTACTTCCAGAACATCTTTACTATAGAAACTCCTATCATTTCTGCTGAAGTGGAAGAATTTATCAGACCATTGATCATCGATGATATCAATCGGAAACTTACCGAATATGTGACAGATGATGAGATACACCTTGCTCTGAAACAAATTCACCCCACCAAGGCCCTGGGACCGGACGGGTTCCACGCCCTATTTTTTAAGAAATACTGGAACATCATCGATCCCGACATCTGAAAATTTATCAAGAATATCTGGGAAGAGAGAAGAAGCATTTCCTCCATCAATAAAATTGTCCTTATCCTCATTCCCAAAATTAAAAAACCTATTGAGGTCTCTGACTTTAGGCCTATCAGCCTCTGCAGTGTCTCTTATAAGATCTTCTCAAAGATCCTTGTTAATCGGATGCGACTGTTGTTATCTGATATTATCTCGGAAAACCAGAGTGCCTTCGTGGCCAAGAGATTGATCACTAATAATGAAATTGTGGCCCATGAAGTGTTTCACTCTATGAAAACACACTCCACCACGAAAAGAGGAACCATGGCCTGGAAAATGGATATGACCAAGGACTGTAATAAAGTGGAATGGCATTTCCTCAAAGTTGTGATGCTGAAAATGGGTTTTTGCACTAAATGGACAGATACGGTCATGCAATGCATCTCCATCATCTCCTTCAGAATCCGGGTCAATGGGGAGCTCACTCGAGGATTCGTTCCATCCCGAGGCCTTCGCCAGGGAGATCCCCTCTCTCCTTTTCTCTCTATCTTAGTGGCTGATGTTTTTTCTAACCTTATTTACAGGGCTACATCTGCTAATTCTATTCATGGGGAAAAGGTCTGTCGCGTAATTCCACCAGTTTCACATCTCTTTTTTGGTAAATATTGCCTTCTTTTCTCTAGAGAAACTATTAATGAATGTCGGGTGATCAGCCAAGTGATCCATCAGTACGAAAGCGCATCTGTCTAGTCAATCAATCACGGAAAATCAGAAATCTCCTTCAGTGTAGGGGTACATATTTCCAATAGAGATGAACTTTGCGCATCAGCAGGCATACATATGGTAGAAAAACACCAGAAGTATCTCGGGCTACCCATGGTGATTGGCCTGTCCAAAAAATAAATATTCGCATCTCTGGTGGATAGGATTGAGAAGAAAATTCAAGGCTGGACCCCAAAAAGAATCTCAAAATTAGGAAAAGAGACTCTCATTAAAGCTTTCATCCAGTCTATACCCAGCTATTTTATGTCCCTATTTAAACTCTCGACGGCCATCATCAACCAGATCCATACACGTACTGCCAACTTCTAGTGGGGGGGAAATGATGGAAGGAATAGACCTTACTAGATGGCCTAGGAGAAACTATGCATACCCAAATCGGAGGGAGGGATGGGATTCCAGAATCTTCTTCTCTTCAATGATGCACTTCTGGCCAAGAAAGGATGGTGCCTTATTAACAGTACATCTTCTCTCTGTGCGCGGGTACTACGAGCTAAGTAATTTCCCCACACGGATTTTCATGCTTCCTCTCTTGGCCCTCGTCCTAGCTTCTTATGGAGAAGCATTTGGGGGGGCCAAAAGCTTTTGATAAAAGGACTTGGATGGAGGATTGGAGATGGCTCATATGTCAACATCTAGACTGATCCCTGGCTGATCGATACGGAAGGTATGAGGGCTACATCCCACGTCCAACTAGGCTTTGAAGACACCACAGTCAGATGCCTCCTTTTAGACCAAGGGACGGGGTGGTTTTTGGATAAGATCAATGAATGGTTTAATGAAAAAGACCAAAGAATTATCATAAGCATCCCTTGGGTCCTAGACGCAAGCCTCGACCATCTCTTATGGAGCAATGATAGGTCGGGCGAATACACGGTAAGATCCGGATACAGACTTGCTCTTGGAAACTACCCAGTCGGCCAGAATGAGGGACCATGGAAATCGCTTTGGAAGCTGAACGTATCCCAAAAAATATGCCACTTTTGGTGGCATGTGTTCACGGGAACCCTCCCTTCCATGATCCTTCTCATTTACCGACATATGTTCAGTGTCGTTTGCTGCCCTTTCTGCCCAAATATCCCAAAAACCCCTTTGCATGCCATCATTCACTGCCTAGGAGCTAAGGAAATTTGGAATAAATGGAGCTCAGCTCCAGATGCATCACTGGACATGGCCTATGACCTCCCCGCTCTTCTGATGCGCTGGTTCTCCTCTCTCTCATTGGCTAATGTAGGTTCACTCTGCACCCTGTCCTGGATCATCTGGGTCCGGTGTAATGATGTTGTTTTCCATCACATTCATAGACCTCCCGATTTATGGATTGAACGGGACACTTCATGGATTGAGGGATGGAAGCACCATAAGGGAAATCATATGCCAGATGTTCCCCCCTTCTGTCCCTCTCATTGGAACCCCCCAATGGAAGGGATTCTTAAGATTAACGTGGACACGTCTCTCCCCAAGGATGGTTTTGTATCCCTCGGTCTCCTAGCCCGTAATTATATTGGGCAAATCATTGCTGCAAAATATGAATCACATAATGAATTTTTGGAACCTGCAGTAGCTGAGGCCAATGCCATTCCGATAGGTATGATGCTGGCTTGAAATGTGGATGGGTTGGTATCAGCATTGAGTCTGACTGCCTCACCGTAATCGATGTCATTAACCTCAATGATGGAGGACTCAAGTAATTTGGCCTCATCATCAGAAGAATTCTCTCGCCCCTCCAATGCTTTTCATTATTCACCTTCTCCTTTACCAAAAGGGAAGGAAACAATGCGGCCCATTAGCTGGCGGCTTCAGGCCTCTCTGATTCCAACCATCTATGGATAGACAATTTCCCTTCATGGATTTGCATATGTACGTCTGCTGACCTTCGTCATTAATGATATCTGTCTTTTCTCAAAAAAACTCATACAAGATTTATTAGAAACTTGAAAGAAATATGAAATATTTTTAATAAATTAACACTTTTGAAACTTATATAAGGAATAACCATCATGGATCATTTTTGAGTAACCATCACAAGTACTCATGGAAGACCTTCACAGTTAGCTTATAAACATTACCTTAGAGTAGCTGTCATAGATACTCATGGATTGACCATCATAGTTAATCATAGAATAACTATCATAGTAAATTCCCATTACCTATAAAGTTAAACCAAATCTTTTAACTCCCTCTCATATTTGGAATAACTATATGGTCAACTTCCACACCGAATGAATTGGAAGTTATAACATAACCAACTGTACTTGTTTATAATGGAACTAGTCATCCTTGGTTTATAATAGATCCACCCATTATCATAATAATTTCTATGAACCATAAAATAATCAAAAAATGTGAATGCTTGCTTCATAAAAAAATTATTTGAGGAAAATCATTTTTTTAAAAGAAAACTTTGCACATGAAAGGAAAAAAATTTCTTTGAAAATAATCATGTGATATTATAAGGGAATATTCAAAACAAATGTTAGTCTTAAAGGTATGAAAATTTGATAAACTTGTATAAGTTTATAAAAGTTCTTCCATAATTTTGTTGGAAAATCCTAAAAATAACTTACTTGGAAAATAAAATAAAGATTACTTTTTAAACAATTTCGTAAAAAGTCAAACATGTGGAAAATTATATTTAAAAAATCATATTGTAATAGTAAAAAATGTATTTGATTTTTTTTAAATATTGATGCGGAAAAAATTTATTATTTTAATATAATATTTAAAACATAATTTTTAGAATAAATTCCTTTACCTTAAGTATGACACACCATGTACATTATTTATCTTCTTTTTTTTTTGGAAATTTCTATTTCTTATCAACTTAAGACTTCTATGGTTGCTATTATTCCTAAAATAAGGTCTATAGAATTTGTTTATGAATTCTAGGAAGTTATTTGGGTATTTATTTTTTGAACCACACGGGTTTTGAAGTGTGAAGGATTGAGAAGAATATGTGGCCTTTTATAAGAAAAGGAGTGGAACTCTTGGAATTTTTCAAAATATTAAATAAATATAAATTAATATTCGATAAAAAATGTAAATAAACTAATATATTTATAATATCTGATAGTAGTTGATAAATATTTTATAATCCAATAAAAATAGATATGTTTTTATAATTTTTTTAACCTTATCAGTTGGTTTTGATTGCTGATTAATTATTTTAATACTTAATATTACAAAAATGATTTTTTTACTATTTGATGGTCAATATAGTTAGTATAAATGAAAAAGGGACCCATAAATTGACCATTTTTGGTAATATCATCCATATTAAAATCACTTAGAAAAATATATTTTTTTATAAATTTTTAATCATTTAATAAAATATAATTTAATTTAAAATATCAATAATGTCAATTTGTAGAACTATCCATTAATTTAACATTAATAATATAATGATAAAACATATAATTCAACAAAAATATTTTTTCATATCTATAAAATGTCATAGAAATTTAAAATATTTAGATATCACATTTTATATCTCAAATTATTTTACT
Source organism: Viscum album (assembly GCA_963277665.1). NCBI lineage: Eukaryota > Viridiplantae > Streptophyta > Magnoliopsida > Santalales > Viscaceae > Viscum > Viscum album. Next base: position 415,172,890 of record OY728130.1, read on the forward strand.
TTTAATATTTTTATTATCATGTATATCAGTTTTTCATTAATTGAATAGTTAATGCATCACCATTTTGAAATCAATTAAGATAATTATTTTTTCACTAAAAAATTTAAAATAAATTAAAATTATTAATATAAATATGTTATCATTCAAAATTATATTTATAGTATAAACTATACTCTAGATAACCTCATATTAAAAATATAATAGTTATTAAAAATAAGAGTGTGACATGTTTGACCTCTCTTGAAATAAATATTAAAAATATAATTATCTCATCCAAAATGCAATAAAATTTCATATAATTGAATAGTAGAATATTTAGGGTGAAATTGACTCATCCAGTAATATTAATGAATGTTTTAGGGAAATTTTATAATCCTAATCATTTTATTTTTAACTTTAATTGCACAATTTACTATTTAATATGGTTATAAAAATTACTAAGGTTACTACTTATATTAACCAAAAATAAAAGAGACATATTTAATTTATTTTTACCACATGATATAAAATATAGTATCCAAATTTTAAAATTTAAAACATATAATTAGAAGAATTAAATTCAAAATTAATCGTGTAAAATACGGTGAAAAATGTTTTATTGAAAAATGTTTTTTTAATCCCAAAAATGTACTTAAATAATAATTATATAAAAGGATTATTAAAAAGTAATTAATTAGATTATATATAACTAAATAGTAATTAAATTACTTTGAGATAAAATTAAAATCATTATGGTACTTTTTAATATAATAAAAATTATTGTTTTATAAAAATATGTATATTTTACTATTCACTGGAAAATTAATCATTTTCAAAAATTATAAAAAAAACCTATTAAAATTTTGAAATTCAATATTCAAAAATTAATTTAATTTTGTAAAATAAATTTTATATTATTTATATAAATTAAATATAATATTCAATCTTAATAAGAATTAAAACCATTTTTGAAGAAAATGTATTTTTGAAAAATAAAATGACATTCCTAAAAATCATGGTTCCTATTTACAATTAATTAATTAATAAATTTTAAATCAATATTAACATTATATTTAATAATACCATTAATTCTATTCATTCCTATATATTTATAATCTAATTTATAATGGTCGCATTTAAATAATAATATTTTGGTGTTTGTTTAAGCTTTGTGTAGTGTATCTTGTACGCTACCAAAAATTATCTTTAATTTTTAAAATCTCAAGATGTTACATTCTATAACATTTAAAAAAATTTATAATCATAATTTTTAACTTGACCTCAATAACTAGTGTTTGACTTATAAAAATGTGTTTGTTGAAATCCCACATCGTAAAAAATGTCAACAAAACTTCCACTTGAAAATGGAGAAAGGGAAGTATGATGGTCATTTGTAATAACACAAAATATCTTTACAAGAATGATAAAATAATTATGATGTGAAAACATATATATGTAAGAGAAAAATAACACCCAAGGACTGATAGATTGTGATGGATAACATGGTCATGAAGAAGTTAACAATCAAAAGAACATAAATATGTGATAGATTAAAAAGGACCATGATTTTTTCATAAGAAAAGTAACCTGATGATGTTATTATTTGGAAATAATTTTTCTAAAGTTAGTAATTTTTTACTACCTATACTAAGAACATAAGGAAATATACTTACTTGTAAAGTGGAGTTTCACCCTTTAATAAATTTCCACCAAAAACCAATCTTTTTATCAAATTGATTCTTATGAATTTTCATGCTTGAAGAACTATAATCAATATCAACATATAAAAAAATCCCCAAAACAATCTACTCCTATCATTATGAATTGGAAAAAACCAAAATATTTATCTCAACGTAAGCTCATTCCCAAAAATAATTAACCTTCATTTGACAAAAACTACTTTAATCTCCAAACATCAACTATGATACCAAATGATTACACAATTATTCAATAAATAACTATTCTTAAAATTAAACAAAAATATTCCAAACTATATTGAATCCAAAAAAATTTAAATATTTGATCACATAGTCTTAAAATATAAATTTTCACATTTATCTATAAGTAAAATTAATTGTACATAAAGTCCCATACTAAAATATGGATGCCTTAAAATTTTAATCTCTATTATATGCTAGTCATTTTAATTAATAACCTATATCACCATAAAGCCAAAATAAAGTCTTATATACTTCAAAAAATATAATTCAACCTTTATTAATCAAATAAATACTTATGATATCCTATTTACCTTAATCCAGTAATGCTCTAAAATATTAATGTAATATTCTTCTGAAATGATATTAGTCACTTAATCACCAAATCAATTTCAAATCACATGCTTAGATATAAGATAAAACATCTGTTCAAAAAATGAACTTATCCTTTAATTATCAACACATTTATAAAAAGAAAATAAATTTCATATACAAAGAGATAATGTCATATGTTCAAGGTCTTTTCATATGTAAAGTGTTGTCCCCTGACCATCGGGTTGTCCTTTTTATAAAAGTATGTAAATATAATCTTTTAAAAATTCCCATAAATGTGATAAAAATATTCAAAAATCATTAATATAATCTATAGTAATGAAATTTTCTAACCAAAAAGGTTATCTCATACATTTAATTTTATATCTAAAGCTTTAATAACCCATAATTACCTCAAAATAAAAGATCATATAATCAATAAAGGTAATTTATACCTATAATATTATTTGAACAAAATAAAAAAAGTAATCTTCTTCAATTAAATTTTCACATGATAAATATAAGTGTTAGATATACCTATAACATCTATCAAAGATCAATAAAGTTCCCCAAATTCTAATTAAGCATCTTATAATATCATCACATAAAACATAAAAACGAATGGTTCAATTCCATTAAACTTATTATCAACCATGAAATAATAAAACCATAAAGGTATCCATAACTTGTAGGATAAACTCACATGAAAATATCATAAATTTCTAATTTTTTCTAAACCCTACTCTGATACCAATTGTAATAACTCATCCTAAAACATCACATAATCTAGTATCTTTATACTATTACTCACATTCATTCATTCCCAAAAATTGTATGGTTCATATTTGTAGATAATTAGGTCATAACTCATACATAACAGACTTATATGTATACATCTTGGAAACAAATAAATCTGTATTGAATTTATTTCCACAATATAAAACAATTAAAATAAAACATTATGTCCTTTTATGAAAATATTTACAACATTCAATGTGACTTATTCTCTTTTCTTACCCATTTCTAAACCATGGGAGTTTTTTATGTGTGTTGAGCATGAAAACGTCATAAAGCGATATAAAAATAATGAAATAAATTATTACCCCATGAATAATTTTAAAAATATTTCCTTTTAAAAATATTCATTGGGCCCAAAAGTAATATTTTCTTTTCCAAAAAATCACATTTTCTAGCAAAAGATTTCTATAAAAAAATTATAAGAAATCAGAAATGAGAAATAAAACATAGAAAGGATTATTTGAAAACTTTAAAATCACATGGAAAATTTACTCAAAGCTCTAATTTTCAAAATTATATATGTAATAACCATCGTGGTTAAATTTGGAGTAGCCATCACAACTACTCAAGGAAGACCTTCATGATTATCATCTGAGTGTTACCATAGATTATCCATCATAGATACTCTTGAATTAACCATCATAGTTAATCCTTGAATAATCATAGCAGTATATTTCTATTTTTTCTTAAGATAAACCTAATTGGTTAAATTTGTCTCATTGTTGGAATAACCATATGGTTGACTTCCATACCAAGTGCATTGGGGTTTATAATGTTACCACTCTTCCTTGGTTTATCACGGAACCACCCTTAATTGGTTAACATCATAACCACTCATCAATGGTCTATAATGGAACCATCCATCTTCAAAACAATTCCCATGAACCATAAAAACATTTTAAAACTTTAATTCTTTCATCATAAAAACATCCATAGATGAAAATAATTTATTTTAAATAAAAAATATACACATATAAAGGAATAAATTTTTTTTGATAAAATAATCATGTAATAATCGAAAGGATGCTTCAAATAAATGATTATTCTAGTAGGCAAAAAAATACTATCATTACTTATATGTTAAAAAACATTAATCCCATACTTTTGATGTAAAATTCACAAAATGACTCATTTGGAAAACAATAAAATGATTCATTTCAAATAGTTTTGTAAAAGTCAAACATGGGTAAGAATGACTTTAAAAAATAATATTAGAACTGTAAAAAACTTCCTTAAATTTTATTATAAAATATGTATATGGAAGAAAATAATTTTTTATGGTAATATGTAAAAAGATAGCATTTAATTAATGTCTCGTACAATGATTTTGAGTCATCACGCACATTCTTTATTGTCCTATACTTTGGAAAACCTCCTTTGATTTACACCATAATCAGTATAAGGTTGGTTTTCTCCCAAAACTGAGGCCTATAGAATCAGTGGATGGATTATAGTATGTTATTTTTTAAGGTATTTTATGAACCACATAGGGTTTTAAGTGTGATGAATTGAGAATAATAGGTTCCCAATTATAAGAGAGGGGAGTGGTACTCATAAAATTTCTAAAAATATCAACAAAATATAAATTAATAATCAATCAAAAATGAAAAAAAAACATTATTTTTTTGAAAATAGGATGATTATACGTCTAAATAAACTCATCCAATAAAAAATAGATAATTTTTTACTATATTTTTAAGCATATCTTTTTGTTTTAACAACTCATTTACCCTTATAGAACATTCTTTGAAAACAGTAATTTTTACTCTTTGTGGTTCAATATAGTTGATACTAATAGAAAATGTCCCATAAATGCACTAATGTCAATTTTTCAAACTATTTATTACTTTTTCAATAAGAATATCATGATTTCAATTAAAATTTGAACCAATTATTTTGAAACATCCCTAACATGTCAAGGTAGTAAATAAAAATATGGATCAAATTATTTAGCTAAAATTAAATTAGTTATATCATTTTTAATATTATTTATGTGATTATTTCATTAATTGAATAATTATTGTATTAATGTTCTGCCAGAATTTAAGCCAATTAATTATTCTCTAAATATTTAAACAAATTTAAAATTATTATGATATATTCTTTATATTTTAAAATCATATTTATAGTTGAAAATATCCCTTATATAACCCAATATTAAAAATAGTACAATTATCAAAAATAAGAGTGTGACATGTTTGAATTTTCTTGAAATAAAATACAATAAATGTCATAATCTCTAAAAATGGATGTGAAATGTCATATAACTGAATATAGAATGATTATGGAAAAAATGGAATCATCCAATAGGTCTAAGGTAGGTTTTTGTTTAGTTGTATAATCCTTATCATTTATTTTTTAACATTAATGATAAGATTTTCCCATTATCGTGGAAACAAAAATTTCTTAGGATAATATTCACATTGATAAAAAAACAAAGGGGCCCTATCTATAAATTTTTATCACCTAATAAAAAATGGAATCCATTTTTAAAAATTTAAAACCTAGAAGTATCATAATTTAATTTAAAATTAATCCCACAAGACGCAATGAAAAACAATTTTATTGGAAAATGTGTTTTTAATCCCAAAAAAGTACTTATATCAAAATAAGGTATAATTATGATTAAAATTAAATTAATTATATTATATGTAACTAAATAGTATTTAATTTTCTTTGATATTTAATTCAAACGATAATGGGACTTTTTAATATAATGAAAATGGAAGTTTTATAAAAATTGGAATTTTCACTATTAAATGAAATATTAATACTTTAAAAAAAGTCTCAAAAAATAATCCTAAAATAAATTTTACATGTTTACTTAAAAATTTGTGCTCATATTTTTAAATAAACTTTATTAAAATTTATAGGAATTAATTATAATAATCTCATAGAAAGAAAGGAATCAATTTTTGTACAAAATGTGTTTTTGAATAATAAAATGACTTTAATAAAAATACAAGTTTATATTTACAAATAATTAAATAATAAATTATTATTTATTATGACCATTATATTCCTTATAGACACATTTAAATAATAAAATTTTTTGATTCTTTTAAGCTCATTATTGGGTATCTTGTACGCTATTGAACAAAGACTTTATTTTTTTAAAATCATAGGATGTAATAAAATTTGACACCATGAAAATTTAGATGTTATGATTTAAAAATTGATATACACGTCTTCAAATAAAATATATAATTTTGACCAAAATTAATTATATTATTCATACACAACATGTGATACAAACCATTTTGAAGAAAATGTGTTCTTGATGTATAAAAAGACTTTCTTCCCATTCCATTCCTATTAACCTAAATTGTAAAAATAATAATTAATTAAATTAAATATTTAATAAAAATTTTAATTAGAATAATTTACCAATAGGTTTTAATATAATATAGTAATATAAAAATACATTGGACTCAAAGAAACAAGTCTTATAAAAAATTATCACTTATAACTTTACAAGAATTTATAGTCATTTCAAACCAATTTAATTAAAATATACATAATGGATATATTTTTAATGGATATATATATATATAAACAATTTTTATGTATCTAGTGACCTTATATATAATGTTCATAATACATTCCTATAAATTTCCATAAATTCTTCACTAAAATTTATTCATTTACTTGTCTCTCATCATGATTATTGTATTCTTAATTATTTTATGCATTTCCATAATTGCATTTAGGTTCAAAATCATCATACCTAATATTTTGGAAAATGATTTTATTATTGTTTTATTCTTAAATAAAACTATATTCAGTCTACTTTTACTTTTCTTGATGTTGTTTTATATTTCAACATCATGATGTATTATTCTTTATTATAATATTTTATTTCCGTAAAATTATAACTATTCATTTTAGTTTGATTTTTCATGTACCAAAAGTTATCAAATATATTATTCATTTAAATGATAAATATAAATTGAAATACGGGTGTTACACTACACATCAATTGCCACCATAATATGTTAATGGGCTTCTACATGAAGAATGTGAATGTGTTCACATTATTTGATAGGAGGAGGGATATAGAGCCATTCATATTCTCATGATACCATCTGGGTATATTGATGGTATTTATGTGTAAGGTAGATTATGTATGACTATCCCTATTTGTAGTGTAAATATTTTAGAAGGATTTCCATTATGTTTTTAGAGTATGCTGGTAGGGTTAGTGTGTGATAACTAGAATGTTTACTTACTCAATGGTTGTTAACAAGATATCTTTATGGGATTGGTGTGTAGGAGAAGCAATGTTTAATTTACCACTAGAAAATGAAAAAATATGTTTATGGGAATCTTAAATGGAATTAAATATATAATAACACTCCCTGTAGTTGTAATATTTCCACCCTTGACAAGCTATCTTATATTATTAGTTCTATGTGGCTGGAGTAAGGACCCGTGATGTTGAATCTTTAGTGGGTTACCGAGAGATCGAGGTTGAATGATGCTGACAACAATGACTATTGGAGGGAACCCTCTGAAGAGACTATTATTTTAAGGATTAATATATCTATGGTTGTTTAAAATTCAAGAGGAATTTTGAATATTTGAAATAGTGTAGGGGTCGGTAATTCTGATGATGTTTATATTTAAATTTAATGGTTTTAAACCCCTAAAAATAGTTATTTTGTAAATGGAATGATGTAATATTGGTGGTTCGCATCTCTCAAGAGTGTCCTGGGGTTTGGGGCTCATAGTTTGGGTATTTAGAGTTTCATTATATGGCACATTGTTATCCCCTGTCGAGTGCATGGTTAGTGATAATCTTGCAATCCAACCATATATCTTGAAATTCATAAGCACATAGTTTGTAAAACCCTACTACATGTCCCAATAAATTGTGAATATATCTGCTGGAAATGTAGAGGAATTAATCATGGATGGTGACTGGTATATAAAACTGTAAACTATAACCTGGTGGTAAGGTATATTTTGGATAGTATGGGAAGCATGGTAATAGCATGTATTTTCATACCATGTGACCAAACCAAACATCTATTTAAAAAGTAGAAAATTACCATGTTTCCCATCTAAACCATTAATAATCAAAACCCCTTTTCCCTGATCACTAGTCTCACTGCTCCCCAATATACACCCTCTTCTTCCCCTTCTTCTTCATGGTGGATCTCCTCCCAATCATGGTCATTTATTATTTAGTCAGATTTCTTTTAGTGATCATAGAGGCTCTAAAACTCCTATATCCTCAATTATTAATTTCTATTTCCATCTACATATACTCCACTAGTGGTGTTAATTGTGCCATATTTTCAATGAATTTAAAGTTTTTGTAATTTCTCTCATTTACTCTTAATCTATTTTTAAATATTTTATGACTATATTCCTAATAAAATAAGGTAGGTGGTCCCTTTAATTCAACCCATATTATGGATTTTTTCAAGTGTATGTATGGTTTCATCAATACAGATTCATCGTGTTAGACATAGTTTAATTAAAATGTTTTTGTTTAAGTTTTACTTAGTTAAAAGTCCCATTTAAAGTATCTTACATAATAAAAAATTTTATTTTCAAGTGGATTAATTAGAAAGAGAAAAAACTTGATTATTTTTAAAGGAATAAAATTTCTAAATATTGTATTAAATAGATTAAGAGGAAACATGGTATGAATCGATGGTTGTGAAATGGAATTTCACAACCATCAATAATTATAAATGATTATTATATTTGGTCAAACCTAATGTAGTGGGGTGGTATTAAAGAAGTGGTTTGGTAATTCCAAAACATATACAATAGAGTTGAACTAATTAAATTATATTTTATGTAATTTAATTGAATGGTTTCTTCTGAAAAATTGTAAATCGTATATGAAATGGAATTTTGTATTAAATAATTTATTTGCTTATAATGATTATAATTGTTTTGGTTATTGGAATAATAAAATGGTAAATCATTAAGTTTAAATTGAGATAATATTTACAGATGATAAAATAAATTATTCCTGTTTAATCTATGCCTTGGAAAAATGGTAAAGTGATTGCCTTGGTACTAATGATAATTGAATGTATAGAAGGATATTCAATTAAATGTTTAAGTGATTCTTAATTTTTGGTAATTTAAGAATGAGGTCCTTAGATTCCATATGACATGTGCTTCTTGAGAATATCAGAATGAGAATATGAATTCCATATGATACCTGATCAGTGGGAATTTTGACATTGGAACTTTAATTCCATGTAATTAATAATGACTCTAGAAGGCCATGTGGATTTCCTACCCCTGTATGATCCTTGATGTTTGGGAATGTTAGGAATATCACATAGATTATATTGTAATTACATGATGGGAATATATTTTTTGTTTGATGAATGATGATGGGGGAATTTCAAGATGAGATCTCAGAATCTAATGGAACATCGGGATGAGCGCTCAAATTCCATTTGATATTTTATGATACTGTGAATTCTAGGATGAGCCCTATATTTCATTTGATAATTTTACATGGTAATCATGATGTTCTTAGAGACACCCCATCACTAGTGAATGTAGTTATGGTCGATTGGGTTCATGGACATAAGGATCAATAATGGTATCACCAACCTTAGGTTTCATCATAAACCCAAGGCCTTAGTGGTTTTTATTTATTTTGTATAATCTTTTTTAAAATAATTATATTATATTCCAATAGTGTTTATTCATGCGCTATATATTGGTTTAGTAATTTAATGGACATAATTTGTGGTGGAATACTTGGTTATACTCACACCTGACTTAGGCCTCACTGGAACTTGGGTACCCTATAAGACTCTTTTATTTATCACAAGTCATGTTCTAGTGAAAGTTCCAATGTTAATGCATGTTTCATGGCTTCCACGGTTGGAGTAGGGTTTTAGGACCAAGATATACTCAAAAATATATTGGTATATGCTAATAAAATTAGTTTATTTTTTCCCTTTTTTATTGTTTATGTATGATCCATACATGGGGATTCTGGTATGGTGTGTATGACACATTTATATATTATTGCATTTGGTGATTATATTATTTTTTCTACACATGTTTTGAATATTTTTTTTACCTTGATGTTATCAGTCTAATTTTATTTTACATTCTATTATACTCTAATATTAATTAATAGTCTCCACATGGTAACCTATCAGGACCTCACAACTAGTAGGAAGCCACTATCATACAAGGAGGTGCGCTTGAGGCCATGTGGTGCACCATCATGGGGTACAAGTCGAGTGGAACTCATTTATAGGTGTGAAAACATGATTTTAGAGCTCTCTATTTTTTATTAATGTTTGGATATAGTATATAGAATACTATGATATGCTAAGGATTGGTTATGAGGTCATTAATGTGTGTTTTAGCTCCATGTATGAGGGAAAATTAAAGTCAATAGTGATGAAAATTCTTATTCTTAAATTTTATTTTTATTATTGATTGATTTCTACCAAGAGTGGTTCACATTGGTGTGATGTTATTTATTAATTGAATTTTAGCTATTGGATAGGTAAACCAAGTATGTATTGTTATTTTATGCATCATTCTATGGACATAGGATTCCTATGTTATCTGTATGTTTCTAGTGATTGATAACTTCATGAGATTCAAATATGATGGAGTTTTATTTACTTATTATGCATTAATTTTTTATAGTAATTTATATATTTCAATTGTTTTAAATAATTTATGATGGATGTTATTTAATATATCTTCAAACTTTTATATATTTAAATATAAATTTATAGTGGGATACTACTTGACCAACTCCTAAGGAGACATTTGGATAATACAATGGTTTAAATGAATTGTTAAAGTGATTATTTTAATTAAATAGAGTTTCAATAAGTAACTTATAGTGTTTTTATAATATGTTAATGGCGTTATATCTACCCAAACATAGAATGTAAAATCTAATATAGCATAGGAACTTTAAAATTATATGTAATGATATTTTTTTTTAAATAGTGAATCTGTGGGTTTTAAAAAAATATGGATCCTTTTTAAATAAAGTGAGATGAGAAATAATGGGACAATCAGTGATATTGGTGAGAGTATACTTTATATATATTCATAGAACCTATGTATGGGTAGTTTATGGAAATAGATATTGATCAGGTGGTCAGACCCTTGGATTTGGGTGTGCTAGACCTTTACAAGTTTGGGTTGTGAAGGTCCATGTTGTAATGTGGTTGTTTGAAACCCTTGTGAGTTTTGAAATTTTATGCTTATGTGGGTTTCTAGAGTGGGTGTCTTGGCTTCCAGTTCTAATGATATTTTTAATATATGGGTTTATAGGTCCTATAGTAATTTTTTTACTATTTGTTTCGGATGTCGTGTTTTTGAATGCGTGAAGGAGTGTCACCCACACATAATGGTCGGTGTAAGGAACAATCTAAATGGTTGGGTGTGAGATACCCCTTATATATGGAATTATAATCTGACTATTGCGAAGTTTCCATGTTGGGTGATTGAATGTGACTATGAAATGGGTTATATTGATGTTTTGGGTGATTGGGAACACGAAACATGGGTGGATACTTGAAATAATGAAATCAATATATGGATGGTGTTATCAATTTATTATAAGGAATCATTACTCATTTTATATTATCTATTGAAATAACCTTTATTAATAGTGTTTTGTTGTCTAGGATGGTTTCAATGGGTATGATTTTTAATATTCTCAGCCCTATTTTTGTTCATGAAATCATAATTTCGTCATTATTTTTGGTCCTTGGTAGATGGGGGAAAGGATAATTGAGGAATGGTAGACACATCAGATTTGAGAGTGACACCTAGAATGATATTTGGTTATGTATTGAATCCAATCTTAGTAGGGATGTCCATATTTTTAGATAAATCATCAATTATTCCTCATGTTCCACAAGATTGATGGTCTTAGAAACATTTTTAGGTTCTTGGGTGGGTGTATGAGCCTAAGATCAGTAGTGCATGACTTATGGGATCATGGATCGAGTTTGATAAATTATTCTACACAAGCATGAAACAACAATGTTTGGTTATTTTGAGATGGCAGACATATACTTGAGTTTTTTATTCTTCTTAAGTTATATGATCATGAGACTCATGATTGAGCACCTAGTACTTTCAATAAGAAAAAGGTGGTATGAAATAGAAATGCATAGGGTCAGCTGAGTTTTTTATTTATAAAATAGACTACATATATTCCATTGATAATAATTTAACTCCCAAAGTAACTTTAGTGGTTTGGTTTGGGTGGTACTTCTAGGAATATTGGTTCACATATTAATGGTAGAGAGTTGTTAAGGATTAGTACATTTTGGTTAATGAGTACCTCTTGGGTAATGGTGGTCAGTAGTGGTTTAAATGATTCTATGTAGGGTTGCCTAGGGCTTTTGAATGGGAGTTAGGATCTAAATATAGTGAAAGGATACATTGTGGAGGGATCTTATTATGGTGGCACAAATGATCTATTTAAACTATGAATTGTGTTAGAGTTCATAGGATGTGTTGAATGTGGATCAGGGAGAACATTACACATTGTTTTTAAGAATGATGGAATTGAGCTATACTCAAGGAGTGGTATAAGTGAATCCATTGTTGGGAGTTTGACATCATCCATTTGATATTGATTCCCTCCTTAAGCATTGGATTCTAGATAATTTCATGTGTTTCATTAACTAAAGTGAGGAATGGGGGTAGTTGACATTTCTTTTATTCACATAACTGAGAGATAGGTGACCAAAACTAATCCTTGAGTCTTAATATTGATGAAAAAATGGTCATGGGGGTTAGGAGTTACTCAAGTGAATCTATGATGATAGAACCCCTTGGTGGGGGCCATGTATCAGTCAGAGGAGTGAAAACCATACACTAGAATGGTCATGGGTGTGTGGAATGGATAGTGGAGATATCATGGTGGCCTAAGAAGGATTGTGTGTAAAAAATTTGATGTGTAATTGGGTTCCCCATGTAATTTAAAATAGAGAATTAGATGTGATGTTGGATCAAGTTAAAGTATTGTCTTTGATTATGGGGATAAATTAAAGTGGTCAGAGGGTTCTTAGATTGGGGTACATCGATAGGTGTTGTAGGGCATCACAATGGTTTCAGTTGTTGGGGTTCTAACCATAGAGACTCACCGAGAGTCCGGTATAGACTCTATAGAGATTGTTTGAGTGATCACGGGATGCCAATAGGTGTAAAGGATTTGTTACCCAATAGATTGAAATCACATTGACAAAGTTAGATGATTGTTTTGAGGTAAGTCATCCGAGGGTGAATCGAGTTGAATCCATGAATATGTTTTAATGTGTTAAGTCGTAAACCACATCTATCATGTGTGTTTATTTATTAAGGGAATGTTTCAAGAATTGAATTGGGATTTTGGGGAAGAGAATGCGTGCTCATAGCTTGTGAATTAATGGTAGTTATGTGTCAATTCTAGAATGGAGTTTAGTAAAAATAATGGGTACTAATATTTAGTTGTTGTTCACATTGGTGTTTGGATAATTCATGTGGGGACCACACGGGGTGTGTCGATGAAATGTGAGAGTGGTGTTTCCATTTGAAATTCATATCGAAGAGGATCAAAAAAATCATAATTTTGCTTTTATAAGCTAAAACATATGGTGGAGAGCATGATATTCATGTTAGTTGTTTGGATAAATACACCCTTGGTGTTTTGAAATATATGGGAAATAGTAAGTACCATCTCATTATTATAGTTTTAGGGATGAGAATTGACTCTAGTTTTAGTAGTCAAGGCACCTTGAATTGGTAATGGTGTCTGGGAGGTTTTTTAGTAATTCAGATTGGATGAGGTCATTTTTTTTGTTTGGAAACTTAACATGGTTGGGTGATATGAATTTATTTACACTATGAATTATAGTGGATGATAAGTGTTATGGTAGATATTTTGTAACTCCTAAAATCAATATTTACATTTTTTATTTAATAGAAATTTTGAACTGATCAAAATGTGGAGGGCTTGGTTTTTTCTACAGTGTTATAATTTCAATTCAGAGGTTCTGGAACCCTCATTAGAGCCAATTTTGAAATGAAATAATGTTTTCTAGGGGTCATGGAGGACTCAAGAGTGTCCTAAGGGTTTGGGTATAGATCATGGGTTTTGGAGTTGCATACTGGGGCGCACAGTTATTTCTAACCATTACCCAAAACCATGTGGTTGTAAATTCATTGGTGCCTGATTTTTGAATCCATGAAACATGTCCCAATAATTTTTGAAAATGTCTATATAAAATTGTATAGTCATGTCACATTGTTGCCTCGGGGTTTATAAAACCTTGAATAATAATCATGCAATAAGGAAACTCTTGGATAATGAAGAAATCATGTTATGTTTATGTTTTGTCAACTAGTTTGACAAAACCATTCACCTCTTTCAAAATTAAAATAAATCATGTTTCTCTTTCAAAACATTAATCCTTTAATATAAATTTTATTCCTTTTTTACACTAGAGGATCCCTTGCATGCACCCACTCCTACCAATTATTCTTCTACTATAAAAAATGGGATGTAGCTACAGTTTTTTTCATACTAGAGGTGGTTTAAAACACCATATATTAGTATCATGGAAGTTTTAAAAACTATCATTTATTGCTTGGCTGCTAGTCATTTAGCATCAATTTCAATAATTTCGAGATGGTTTTACTATGTTTTATTTTTGTATTATTCAGTGGTGATTTCTATTTTATTTAGAAGCCATATTTTTATTTAAAAAAAATATCTCTGATAAATATTTAAAAATGTAATTAGCGGCCACTGATATGTTTAGTGGATGGTTTTTTTAGTTGTGGATAATCTTAACCCCCACTAAACATATTTTATTTAATGTATTTTATGGAATTTTCTACAAACTTCTGCTAAAACAACATTTTTTTAGATATTTAATAAAACACTAAAATTATAAAAAAAACTAACATATAATAAACTAAAACATGAATATATGATAAACCATCATAGATACATAATACATCCATAAAAAGTATACAAATTTCTAAAATCATCATAACCTCAATCTCAGTAAACACATGCATCAGTAAACCAATACATATGTATGCCTCCCCTGCATCCACATTACGACCAACATACATGCACATCACAACCTCCATTCCATATTTCTCCCTCAACTGCATATCATTAATTGAAACTGACCATGTCATCCCATCAACTGTAACAGAAAAGAAAAAAATATAATAAATCATAATTCCTATAAAAGAATTGATTAAATATTAGCATACAATAAAAAATAAGAACCATCACATCTTCCTTCTGAATAATTTCATGGATTAAAATTTCCAACCTCCTACTTACTGCTGGAATCTTCCACTTATAAAAAAAGTATAATATTTGAGAAATGAAATGTGAAAAAAAAATATAGGGAATATATTTAGAATGCTTCACATAAAATTTGACATTTTGTTAAACAAACAAATAAAATTTTAACTTGAAATAATAATATATAATTAAAAACACTTTAAAAAATAAACTTAACTATTTAAGATAATATTCACCACTTTAAACTAAAAAGGATATGTAAATAGAAAAAAAAATTAAAGCGACTTGCAGTCTGCTTGAAATTTACATAATAATAAAATTTTGATGACTCTAATATCACAGCTTTTCCTATATTTTTAAAATAACATATTATTGGTTTTCCAATGATTTTATGTAAATACGTATTAATTTTCTATGGTTTTGATCGTTCCATATAGATTTTAGTGTTTTAAAACACTAAAAATGCATTTACATCCATAATGGAATACCATCATTCTGAATGATGTGTTGTTGGTTTCTACATTTCAAAATTAAATATACTATTTTTGTCCCCTAATTTATGGAAAATATTATATCATTTTCTTGGTTTTTTCCCATACCAATTATTTTTAAAGGTGTTTGTACATTTAAGATGTGGTTTCTGTGTCATTCTGACCACACCACACATAGGATTGATGTGTTTTCTATACGTATATGTAAAAAATAACATAGTGGTGGTTTTACAATGATTTTGTGTCAATATGTTGTTTTTTTCTATTTTTTCCCATTCCAAGCATGTTTTAGTGTTTTAAAAGTCTATTATCATGTTTACGACCATCATGGGAAAAGGTTCATTCAGAATGACATGTCATTGATTCCTAATTTTCAAAATTACATATATGGTCATTATCCCCCAATTTTAGGGGAATATGGCCATGTTTTCTTATTGTTGACCCTCTAATATGTTTTTTTGAAATATTGTTATCTTTTTGAATTTCATACTGATTGATTCCTAGCACACCACATGTTGAATAAATGATTTTCTTGGAATACATATAAAAAACTCGCTTAAGGGTTTTCAGTGGTTTTACACTAATCTGAGGCCATTTTCAATGTTTTTTATTGTTACACATAGATTTTACTATTTTAAAACCCTAAAATTTGTTTACAGACATAATGGGAAAACTATCGTTCAAAATTATGTGATGTCAGCTCCTATATTTCACAATTAAATGTAGAGTCATTTTCCCTATTTTTAGGGCAAGCTGACATCGTTTTCCAATTTTTGACCCCCGAAAACCTATTTTTAAAGGTTTGTATACCTTTAAGAAGTGGTCAATGAGTCATTATGACCACACCACAAGTCATATTTACGTATTGTCTATACATACATTTCAAAAATAACTCATATGTGATTTTCCAATTATTCGATGTCAATCTACGGTCATCGTATATTGTTTTGACTATTGCACGCACATTTTAGTGTTTTAAAGCACTAAAATGTGTTTAAACCCATAATGGGAAAACCATCATTTGCAATGATGTTCTGTCGATTCCAACATTTAAAATTAAATATAGGGTCATTGTACCCTGGTTTTTGGGAAACACGACATTGTCATGTTTTGACCCCCCCACCCATACAAAGGTTTTAAAATGTTTTTCTACCTTTAAGAAGTTGTTACTAAGTCGTTCTGACCACACCACATTTCATATTGATGTGATTTATATTTTCAGATGTCAAAAATAACTATTCATTGGTTTTATAATGATTACATGTCAATATGAGGTCTTTTTCTATGGTTTTAACCATTCTATGCACGTTTCAGTGTTTTAAAACACTAAAAATGTGTATACAACCATAATGGTAAAACTATCTTTTAGAATTAATTTATGACATTCCCTACATTTCAAAATTGAATCTATGTTCATTTACTCCTAATTTTATGTCAATATGACATTGTTTTCTATGTTTTGGGCCTCTAACACTTGTTTTTAATTGTTTTTACAACTTTCAGAAGTGGGTACTAAGTCATTCCAACCACACAACAAATCAGATTGATGTTTTTTCTATTTATATATATAAAAACTAACTCAATGGTGGGATTATAATGATTTAACATAATATGAGGTTGTATACTATAGTTTTGACCATTCCACGCATGATTTAGTGTTTTAAAACACCAAAAATGTATTTATGGTATTAACGGACTAATCGTCATTCAAAATACCATGTCATTGGTTCCTATATTTCTAAATTAAATATATAGTCATTTTCCCTGATTTTAGGGATATTCGGTTCTATTTTCCTGATTTTGAAACCCCAAAATGTTTTTTAGAATATTTATATACCATTAAGAAGTTGTTACTCATTCATTGCAACCACACGACATATCGGATTTATGTGGTGTCTCTATGTACACGAAAAAAATAACTCAATAGTGGTTTCCAATTATTTCATGTTAATATGAACTCGTAATCTATGGTTTTGACCATTCCAAAAAAAATTAGTGTTTTAAAACACTAAAAATGTGTTTTCGACCATAATGGGAAAACGATCATGTGGAATGATGTGTCATCGGTTCCTACATTTCTCAATTAAATATATATTCATTTTCCCCAAATTTCAGGGAAATCCAACATTGTTTTATTAGTTTTGACCCCATGATTCATGTTTCTAAAACATTTATATCTTTTAAAATTTCTTATTCATTCATTCTAATCACAACGCATGTTGAATGAACGTGTTGTTTTCTTGTACATGTGGAAAATAATTAAATGGTTATTGTCCCATGATTTCACATCAATATGGGATCATTGTTTATTTTTTTATCATTAAACATGAATTTTAGTGTTTTAAACCACTAAAAAAATATTTACAGGCATCACAGGGATACCGTAACTCAGATTAACCTAGAATCGATTCCTTCATTTCAGAAATAAATATGTGGTTTTTGTCCTATGAGATATTTTTTAATCATTATATATTTTTTTAAAATTATAATTGTATAATTAATATATTTTTAAAAAAATCAATGATTTATCGCACCTTGCCAAGTGGTGTACTGTTTCATACCATATCTAGTCACACTGCCCTTCGTGCCTTGTCCAGTCACACCACACCTCATAACTTGTCCCACTCATACTTGTACCATGTTCTCTGCTCAAAGAAACTAGGTTCTTGAGGATATTATAGGAGGTTTACTACAAGAAAATTTGGTCTATGTGGTGGTATTTTATTATTTGTTGTGGTTTAAACTCCCAATACATTGTTTAGTAGATGTTAAGTAAACCTCTATGTATTATATGGTGAACAATCATTTAACAATGATTATTGTATTTGAGTAGTAGTTTTTATATATTTCTTTAGGATACTCATCGGTGAGATTTTATTAAGTTGGTGATAGTTTTTTAACAAAAAAGAGTAAAAAATAACACGGGGATAAGTTAATGGGAAAGCTCATTGTCTCACGTAAAAGTTGTCCAATAATTTCCCCATAGATTCTGTTCAATTAATTGTCTCTCTGGAAGTCTCGGGTACAACCGAATGACTAGAATCCACAAAATATGATGGTAGTAGTGGAGTGATCCAAGATGTTGATCAGTTAGATTCTAAAAAAAAATTATTCTCAACAAACCTACATTTCAAATAGTCAAGGTATATTAAATTTATAAAAAAAATAAAAAATAAAAGTTTTACAAAAAAATAGAACAATGCATATATGTAAGAAACACTTATAAATGATAAATTGTAATATATTTTCATTAACAATTTATACATTCAATTACCCTCATCTTCATTGTCATCATTTTTATCAACCTCTATTATGATGAGTCCTTCATTTTCACTATTTATTTACAAGTTCTACTATTTCAATATTTTCAAGAAAAAACTGTTTTATTTTTTGGGTCGATAAGTTTCACATTCCCAAAACACCAATTTGTATTTCTCTACCATATCATATATGTATCTCTACTTTTTTTGTACAACAACACTCCAACATCCATGTATTTTATCATACACATAATAACCCATCATCGCTTATGATTCCAAGATAAATGGATCATGTTCTTCACACTCACTAGTATCCATCAAATGAGATAAGTTGACAGGAGTAAAATGTAACAAATCTTTCATAATACCCCTATAAATGTTTCCCAACATTAATTTGAATAAGACAACTGAAAACTATCCATGATATCTTAATTGAATTATATTATTATTCTTCCCATATTATCCCAACTTTGGAAATATAAATATACCAGTATTCTGAGTTTTCATGTCTTATTCACAATAATGTCTACGAAACCTGAATCTATGAATATTGTAGTCATCAAATCACATATACTTCTTTATATGTCCACAAGTCAAAAGCATAAAATCATTCAATATTTCAGATCGATTGGAAATATTCACTGTCCACACAAAAATATATATGTTTTTATTTATATCATACAAAAAATAAATACATGTTAATATTATTAATATCAGTATATACACAATGGTAAACCCATTCAAAAATATCCTTATTAATATCTTTTGTTAATTTAATCTCATTTCGATCTCGACCCCTTAGTTGGATCTTTGTTTGTAATCACAATTATGTAATAAATGGATCCTAGATAATACTAATGATTTGAACATATCTATGTGATTTTAGAAACTCTAATTAATTAAATGTAAAATTTGACATCATTCTAATTTGACACCCAATAGTTGTAAATATTGATGACTGGTTTTCATAAAAATAAATAGTTGATATGTCTTAATGACATATTATATAATTATATCTAGTCCAAATCCCATCCAAATACCTAGAACATATGATCAAGATCTCTTTGGTTATGTAACCATTAGGAATATAAACTTCTGGTTGAGATTTATTCCTCACATATGATTTCAAATGGCCTAACTACCTGATGGAAAAAATAAGAAACATATTAAAATATTTTATGTAATGATTTGATAAAATTGATTTCACCAATGAAAATAAAAAATTTCAACTTACCTCTCTAATGGATATATCCATTAATAGAGTATCGGTCTACCAACATTAGCTTCTTCAAATAATTAACTGTCAAATGGATCCTAACTGTGAAGAACAAAGGGGGAAATTATATCTCTAAATGACATATTGTAAAAAAATCATGATGTTTATCAAGATCGGTTGGATATATAGTTTTTCCATAAATCTCTATAAAATGTTACAAAACTCAACTAGAACCATAGTTACATTTTCAAGTAAAGTATTATTTAAATCCAACGATAAAAATTGTTGTATAAAAATATGTGACCCATGACTTTTCAATCCACATAACTTTTTATTTTTTAAGTAAAAACACCTTAATATGTTACTTGAATATCTATCTGTCACATTTAAATTCTTTAATGTTTAAAGAAATATATCTTTATAATGATTTTTCATTGTAAAAATAGTTGATGTATACTTTGTATTCCCACTTTCCCACAAACCATGCTTTATATCCATTTACTCCAAATCCTTACGAGCATTAAGGTGATCCTTCGGTTTACCCTACTCATTATGAACTGTAAAAATTACATTTTCACATATTTTCTTCTCAATATGAATTTTTTAAAGATAATTATGTATCAAATTAAACTTCCAATAAGAAAGATCGAAAAATATACTCTTTTATTTGAATTGGTGTGTTACAATTTCTTCAGATATTGTACCTTATACACTTTCACTGTAACATCTCAGGTAAATAAAGATTATGAATTTTTCATATTTATTAGTTTTTGAATTAAATATTAATTTTACTTTAAAATGGTTGCTATTTTCGATAGCGTACCTGATACGCAACAATGAGTTTCCTTGAAATCATACGTTGCACACTAATAATATAATATTATTATTTTAAATGGTAGTTAACTCCAAGCCGTTGTATTGGTGAGAATGAACAAAACTAACTACAATATGATTATACATGTTTTTTAAATGTATTTACATTTATCCAATAAAAATTTAGAGGATTAAAATATAAATGAATCTAATTTTAAGCATAATTTACATTAAAAGGTCGATTTACCACCTTTTAATGGAGAACCCTCTTAAAATATAGTTTTTGTAACTTTAATAAATTCTATATGACCAAATAAAATATTTCTTTAGAATGGGTACATCAAAATTTACTTTGTGTAAATTTTAGGAATTTTTCCGAAAAAAGTTCATTTTTTTATGAACAGTGAAAATATTGTATTTTAATTCAAAACTATGTTTTAATATAATTTATTTATATGGTTATATTATCTTTTAAATTGGTTTTAAAGTGTAATTAGAATATATTTTTACCATTTAATCTAATGTTGGTCATTGGAATTAATTTCACTTTGAAATTGGACATAAACAAGTGTCAATCTTTTGATAGTTATTGTTTCTAAAACACACGCTCTTTGTTTTAACACTAGGAATTAATTTTAAAATTAATTAATGACACATTTATGTTTTGAATTTGGTAAAATAGACATCATTTTTGAATTTTTAATATCAAATATAGCTTAGGCTGAATTTTTGGTATTTTTCTGAAAAACTTCAATTTTTGATGAATAGTGAAACCACTTAGTGGTAGTTAAAAAAACTGACTTTTTCATTTAAATGGAATTTTACCACTACTGTTAATTGAATTTCAAAAATCTGACATACATGGTTTTTATCAAGAAGTAAAATGTTTTTCATTAAGATGAAAATAATTTTTTGTTAATAGTAACTTTTGACTTTTATTTACCACGGTTAAAGGTAAATAAGTTAATTCAAGGTAAAAAGAATATTATAATAATTCAAAATTACCTTAACACTTGTCCTAATAGTATTTTTGAGTCATTTCCGACCATGGGCATATTTGTTTCGATTTTGGGACCCCATTGAACAACTTGGGAGTGATAATGACAATTTAGATTAATTAACGTAAAGTAAAGGCAAAAATGACAAAAGAGAATATCTTTTAGTAAATTAATTTTTAGAAGGTGTTATATAAATTATCTTTTAGACTATAAGTATTCATTGGAAATCTAAAAAGATTTCCTAAATCATGGTATTTTTTTATAATTTTTAGACATTATATAAATTAAATTATTTATGACACAATAATGATGCAGTATTTACCTCATTAATAAATGATTTAAATAAATAAGATTATAATGATTAAATTATTATCCAAAACATGTCCAATTATGATTGTATTATATTATTTAGAATATGAGTCATCTTATATTTCACCTTAATGTTTTTTGGACCATTTGAAACCGAATATCATTATATTATAAAATAATATTTTCACATTTTCCTAAAGAGCCCCTCCTCTCCCTAATAAAAGGAGACCACTTCTAACTAATTACTCACAACTCTAAAGCCATTTTTATCTTCCAAACTCTGACCAATTACACTCCCTACATCCCTTTCCTCCTCCTAGAAGCCTTACCTCAGGCTGAAGGCACTTCAAGAATTCCTTTGGTTCAAACCAAAGGGAGTTACCCAAATTAAAGGTAAGAGTTTATCTTAAATTATTTTCTTTTATATTACTTATCCAACCCCTAAACTATTTTTATTCCTTTATTTTGTAACAAAAAAATTATACTAAATATACTAGGATGTTTTTATAAGAAGTATTAGAACTACACTTACACACACCTCCATCTAATGGATGAAGAACATAATGTTTCTGTGGATGGAAAACTAACGTCTCACGAAATGATGATTGTTTGATTATCTCCTACCGCATCTCATGGTGGAAATTATGATGGCACTGTATTTATATATGATATATATTATATTTATGTTTTCTTTATTCTTATTTAATTTCCATTTATATCAATCCTTAATAGTTTCCATAGTGGGTAAATACAATAATCACATTTGAGGAAGCACGGACTACCGCCCCCTCAAAGTGATGTGACTCATTAGTGCCTTATGTGGGATGTATAAAGGATAGAGATAATGATATTATATATGATATTATACTGTAATTGTAATATACCTATGTATAATTATGTTTTAATTCCATTAAAATAATAAATAGAAATGAAAGTAGCGTTCATTCGTACATACAACTTACCGTCTCCATGAACGGTGCATTTCATTTCTTGCCTCTAAATGTTATGTACTATTATAAATACATGTATCTACTGGATATATATGATATATATGATATATAAATCATGAATATAATTTTGGATATAATGAACCTATGAAGACATGAACAACATGTAATTATAAGAAGTCCATTTTGGACTCAAGTACCAAATTTCAACAAAACGAACATTATTAACTTAAATGATTACATAATGTTTTTAACATGGTAATAAGTGATATAAAAGGAATAATAAACTTGAAAAAGGTTCTTAATCAAGTATAAATTAACTTTAGTTCATTATTTAGGAGATTAAAGAACGATCGAGTCAATTCGGACACGAGGTAAGGGATTTTCTTATCTCACTTTTAATTCCGTGAGATTTCCATTGTTCGCCACTTATTTATTGCATGTGGTGTATTGTGTACATAATTTTTATATATATTATCATGATTATCATTATATTAATGGTATTCTGTGATTAATTTTGTGGTTATTAACTTTGGTTCACATGACTCAGTTGATTACAACGTGGTAAAGGATTTAATCTCACTTTTTATTCCCGTGAGATTCGTGCTATATTTTCCACTATTTACTTTTTTGTGGTGTATGTACTGCCCATAATTATACTATTTGTGTAATATAATTTCCTTTATGAGTATTTACATCTTCATTTTATGATCCTTCTTTCAGGTGGAATATGATTTGTAAGTTACCAAATCAGTAAGGGAACCTTTCACCCTCCTCTTTTTAAAAGATTTCTTTTTGTTATGTCTTTTAATTTACATCTTATTATGTTGGGATATGTTATTATATATCATTATTGATGTAAAATTTATTTACAAGTGATTAGATACCCTTTTTGTCTCATCCACACATTTTTTTTAATTTTAAAGTGATGTCATTATGCTGTCAAATTTTTACAAGGGAACTTTTTAACCCAATTTCTATTTCTTTGGGTTCAACTTGTAGCTATTGAATATGTCATCATATGAATATTTGTGAATGAACTCTGATTGTTTTAAACTTAATATCCACTTATATTGGGTGTATTTATATTTGTGACATATAATTATGAGATTTATTTATCCTTAATTTAAGGATACCATCTTTATAATGGATTTCATCTCAATTTACATTTCCACTGAGACTTCATTGTTGTTATACACCAACTCACTCTTATGTGGTGTATATACTCTCCTTTGACATATTATATCACGAATCCCTTTATTATCATGATATTATAAATTTCTGATTAAAATTTATTCCTCAATTATTTGTATTTAAGCATCTCTCTTTTTGTTGAAAAACTCTCTAACTAAAATATCATTTTTAATGTTTTAAAGATTTATTTTTCTAAATATTTCTCCTAAATGTCCATATTTTCAAAATGGATTTTAGGATTCATTTATATGTACATTAATGTTTTCAAATGATAATTAATTTAAATTCTCCAAAGTGGTATGGGACACTTTGATTCAAAAATCTCTTTTTAAATGGTTTATGAAAATGGATTGATTATTTCAATATCTTAAAATTACTTATTGTGATTTAAAATAAAATGTAATTAGTGAAATGTTTATATTTGAAATATTTTATGTGTTATAATGGTACATGGACATTTGACGGGTGGTTACGTGATAAACCATATGACGAGTGGTGCCGTGAATACCAGGATAGGTGGTTACATTATAACCTTCAATGCATTGGGTATGGAAGTCAGTCGTATGGTTATTGCATTTAGTGATATCTGGGGAATTTGATCATATGGTTATTCCATTTAATTATGTTTATGTCTCAAGTTACCTTTATATGTTATGTGTTCTTGATTTGGGTTTTATGGTAATCTTTTGGTTAAAAAAGTTGTAGGTAATGATCTTTTATTCAGTGAAGAGTATTTACTACTTCATAGAGGTTAAAAGTATTACTTATGTTAAAGTATTCATGGTTTACTTGTTGTTTTGAAAAACTAATAGTTTTACTTCTTTGTGTATCCCTTACTGAGATTTTTATGCTCATCCAAAGTTTTTGAAATGTTTTTCACAGGACATAATTTGGAATAGGGCCAAGGATGGAATCAAGGAAAAGTCTTGCTGTCTTAAACATGGAATTAGATGTGACTCTCTTTTTTTCAAGAGTTAATGTTTTGTAAAAAAAAGGATACTAGTTAAAAGTGTCTACTATTTAATATTAAAGTTGTTATGTAATAGTTATTTCCTAATTCTCTAAAACTCTAAACCTGAAAAGATCCTCAATGTGAATTATTCATTTAATTCAAGATTATGTTAAGGTTTAAGGTTGGGTCCCTATAGTTGGAATCAACGGTCTGTTTAGATAACTTTAGAGGTTAAGGAATTCTTTAAGTATAAGTTACATTACTAGGTTTGGATTTCATAAAGAGACCTAGTTTTTTTAGATAAAGTGAATGATTTTAAGAAAACATGCATAATTATTTACCCTCCTCATAAGATATTATATGATGATTTTACTGATATACTCACACTGACCTTTTTGGTTTTAGTAAATGGATGGATCTAGCAGGCACCAAAGTAACAGTGGATGTGAAGAAAACTCTGATGTGTTTCTGAATGAGAAACTGAATGAAATGGGAGCTGTAATGAGAACTCTTGTGGTTATTCTCAACCAACTATCTGGAGTCATGATTGACCACATGAACCTTAGTGATCTTTATAAGGCATCATATATGAGAGAAACAAATAACTACAGAAGTTCAGGTAATAATCATAAAGGTAAGTGTGTTCAAAAACATATGTGTCAAATATGTGGAAAGAAACACCTAGGAAAATGTATCAAAGGGACAGAAAGATGCTATAGATGTGGAAATGAAGGTCATAAAGAAAGAACCTCCCATGGAAAAAGGACACATCTATTTGACTCTAGGAAAGGGAAATAAGTTCTTTCTGAGGGATCAATTAAATGTTTTAAATGTGGTGTACATGGTAATTATAGAAACACATGACCTACGAAGACTCTTTGGGAATAGGATCATCAGGATCATAAAAATATTCGTTTACCAATACCTAATGCCATTCTAATTGAGGATGAAGAAACTGACAATGACCAATGAAACGTATGGATTATTTCTTAACATATGTTTTCATCTCATTGAAATATTAGGACAAGATTCATGATTTTTTTGTAGGAAAATGTTATTTCAGAATAAGTTGGAAAGGAATGGTTAATGGATAGAGAAGAATGTTGAATGAGTAATAATTCAACATATAAGGGATTCAAGAGTTATGGTAGAATTTAGGATGGTGAAATGGTTAAAAGTATTAAGGATCTTTTTATTATGAGATTACATTAGAAGACTTTTTATATTATGTAAAACCATGATGTTTGATATATGGAAATTTTATTCAAGGAATAATTATCTTTTCTTTTGTGGATATAGTTATAAAGAACAATTTGGGTTTACATGATCCTTGAATTTGAGGCAATTATAGGTTAATACTTTTTGGGATGAAAAACGAAATTTATTAGATAACATTTGTGGTTAAAATATATTATGGTTATTTTTGATGAATTTATCATTTTTTGTGTAATTTTATAAAATTATATAGTTTTTGAAAAAGGACAACACGAAGACCATCTGACACCCCGTCGCGTCGGACAAAGCTGCGGGAATCGAACCCACAACCAAAGTGCGGTTGGTATTTATTGACTACCACTAGACTACGTGAAGTACCTAGTTAGTATGAATTATTCTTTTTAGTTAGATGATCTTATGAATCAAGAATAAGTTTATTTTGGGTTACCTATGTAAATGATTAACCTATCATGGAGGATATGTGATTAGGTTAATTATTTTTCACTATGAGTCTTTAAGAGTAACTGGTGTTATTTGGAGATAAATGTTAAGATTTACGTTGGAAGACTATGTGATTAAATCCTTCATAGATTTGGGTTTCAATCTTAGTTTGGATTACTTTGAATAATTTTAATGATAACTATTTATTTAATGGTCTTTCTTGAACCTTGGGTTCTTTTTGTGGAATTTTGGATATTAAGAGTAGTATTTATTTTTATAAAGGATTATCCTTTTGGTGATTATCTGATCTTGTACTAACAATTTTGGTTGATGTATAAATACAATGAAAATAGATAGTTCTCCTTTTGTGGATTATGTGATTCTCTAGAAGATTATTCTTGTGCTTTTGATGTGACCAAGTATTTTTTGTATGCTCAACTTTTAGAGAAATGATTAGTTTTGGTAGAAACTTATTAAAAGATGAAACTCTACTTGAAGGTAAGTATATTTCATTGTATTTTTATTCTATGTAGAAGAAGAATTATTTAAAATTATGAAAAGGAATGTAAAAAAAAACGTTGTTGGTTTACGTTTCCTGTTGGGTAATCAAAGACTGTTTACACACATCATAAGATTGTGATTTTCTTATGGTTAACTTTCTCCTAAACATGTTTTCAAACACTCTCCATCAGAACATGACACTTTGTTTTTTCTTCCATATCCATGTTTTCATGGAATCCTAGTATCTGTTGTCTCAGGTTACCTTTTTACTTTTCTTTCTTTCTTTTAAATTGATTGTTTAATTTACTCCTTTTCGGATGTGGGGCTTTCAATGAAGTTTCTGACCGAAATTTTAAAATTGCGAGGACGCAATTCCCAAAAGGGGGGAAGGATGTAACATCCCAGGTAAATAAAGAATATGAATTTTTTATATTTATTAATTTTTGAATTAAATATTAATTTTAATTTAAAAGTGTTTCTATGTTCGATAGCGTACCTGATACGCAACAACGAGTTTCTTTGAAATCTTATGTTGCACACTAATAATATAATATTATTATTTTAAATGGTAGTTAACTCCAAGCTGTTGTATTGGTTAGAATGAAAAAAAACTAATTCCAATATTATTATACATGTTTTTTAAAGGTATTTACATTTATTAAATAAAAATTTAGAGGCTTAAAATATGAATGAATCTAATTTTAAGCATAATTTACATTAAAAGGTCGATTTACCGCCTTTTAGTGGAGAACCCTCTTTAAATATAGTTTTGTTCACTTTAATAAATACTATATGAACAAATAAAATCCTTCTTTATAATGGGGACATCAAAATTTACTTTTTGTAAATTTTTGGATTTTTTCCGAAAAAGTTCATTTTTTATGAATAGTGTAAATAATGTTTTCTAATTCAAAACTATGTTTTAATCTAATTTATTTATATGGTTAGATTATCTTTTAAATTGGTTTTAAAGTGTAATTAGAATATATTTACACCATTTAATCCAAGTTTGGTCATTGAAATTAATTTCACTTTGAAATTGGACATAAACAAGTGTCAATCTTTTGATAGTTATTGTTTCTAAAAAACACGCTATTTGTTTTAACACCAGGAATTAATTTTAAAATTAATTAATGAAACTTTTATGGTTTTAATTAGGTAAAATAGACATCATTTCTTAATTTGGAATATAAAATATATCTTAGGCTGAATTTTTGGTATTTTTCTGAAAAACTTCAATTTTTGATAAATAGTGAAACCACTTAGTGGTAGTTAAAAAAAACTGACTTTTTCATTTAAATGAAATTTTACCACTTCTGTGAATTGAATTTCAAAATTAAAAAATACATGTGTGTTATCAAGAAGTAAAATTTGGTTCATTAAGATGAAAATAATTTTTGGTGAATAGTAACTTTTGACTTTTATTTATCGCGATTAAAGGTAAATAAGGTAATTTAAGGTAAAAAGAATATTATAATAATTTACAATTACCTTAACACTTGTCCTAACATTATTCGTTGAGTCATGACCGGTCATGGGCCTCTTTGGGTCGATTTTGGGACCCCATTGAACCACTTGGAAGTGATAATGACAATTTAGATTAACTAACTTAAAGTAAAGGCAAAAATGAAAAAAGCAAATATCTTTTAGTAAATTAATTTTTAGAAGGGGTTATTGAAATTATCTTTTATAATATAAATATTCATTGGAAATATAAAATTATTTCATACATCATGGTATTTTTTTATAATTTTTAGAACTTAAAAAAATTAAATTATTTATGACACAATAATGATGCAGTATTTACCTCATTAATAAATGATTTAAATAAATAAGATTATAATGATTAAATTATTATCCAAAACATGTAAAATTCTGATTGGATGCTTTTATTTCAAATATGAGTCATATTATCTTTGACCTTAATGATATTTGGACCATTATAAACCGAATATCATTATATTATAAAATAATATTTTCACACTTTCCTAAAGAGCCCTTCCTCTCCCTTATAAAAGGAGACCGCTTCTAACTAATTCCTAACAACTCTAAAGCCATTTGTCTCGTCCAAACTCTGCCCAATTACATTTCCTACATCCCTATCCTCCTCTTAGAATCCTTACCTTAGTAAAAAGTCACTTCAAGAAGTCCTTTGGTTCAAACCAAAGGGACTTACCCAAATTAAAGGTAACGATTTCTCTTAAATTGTTTTCTTTTATTTTACTTCTCCAACCCATAAACTCTTTTTATTCCTTTCTTTTGTAACAACACCAGTATAATAAATATACTAGGATGTTTTCATAAGAAGTATCCGAACTACACTTACACACACCTCTATCTAATGGATGAAGAATATAATGTTTCTGTGGATGGAAAACTAACGCCTCACGAAACGATGATTGTTCGATTATCTCCAACTGCCTCTCATGGTGGCCATTATGATGGAACTGCATTTATATATGATATATATTATGTTTATTTTTTCTTTATGTTTCTTTAATTTCTCTTTATATCACGCCTTTATTGTTTCTATAGTGGGTAAATACGGTAATCTCATTTGAGGAAGCCGGGACTACCGCCCCCTCAAAGTGATGTGACTCCTTAATGCCTTATGTGGGATGTATAAAAGATATATATAATGATATTATATATGATATTATACTGTAATTATAATATACCTATGTATCATTATGTTTTAATTCCATTAAAATAAGATATAGAAATGAAAGTAGCGTTCATGCGTACATACGGTTTACCGTCTCCATGAATGATGCATTTCATTTCATACCTCTAAATGTTATGTACTATTATAAATACATGTATATACTGGATATATATTATATATATGATATCTAAATCATGGATATAATTCTGTATATATTTAACCTTTTACCACATGAACAACATTTAATTATAAGAAGTCCATTTTTGACTCAAGTACCAAATATCGACAAAACGAACATTATTAACTTAAATGATTACATAATGTTTATAACATGGTAATAAGTCATATAAAAGAAATAATAAAATTGAAAAAGGTTCTTAAGAAAGTATAAATTAACTTTAGTTTATTATTCAGGAGATTAAAGAATGATCGAGTCAAGTCGGACAGAAGGTAAGGGATTTTCTTATCTCACTTTTAATTCCTTGAGATTTCCATTGTTCACCACTTATTTATTTCATGTGGTGTATTGTGTACTGAATTTTGATATATATTATAATAATTATCATTATATTCCTGTTATTTTGTTATTCATTTGGTGGTTATTAACATTGGGTCATAAGACTCGGTAGATTACAACATGGTAAAGGATTTCATCTCACTTTTTATTCCCGTGAGATTCATGCTATATTTTGCACTATTTACTTTTGTGTGGTGTATTGACTGCCCATGATTGTACTATTTGTGTAATATAATTTCATTTAGGATTATTTAAATATTCATTTTATGATGCTTCTTTCATGTGGCATATGATTTGTAAGTTACCAAATTGGTAAGGGAACCTTTCACCAACCTATTTTTAAAAGACTTCTTTTTGTTATGTCTTTTAAATTATATCTTATTATGTTGGGATATGTTATTATATATCCTTATTGATGTAAATTTATTTCCAAGTGATGAGATACCCTTTTTGTCTCATTCACTCATTTTTTGAATTTTAAAGTGATGCCGTTAGGCTGTCGAATTTTTACAAGGGAACTTCTTAACCCAATTTCAATTTTTTTGGGTTCAACTTGTAGTTATTGAATATGTAATCCTATGAATATGTGTGAATGACCTCTGATTTTTTTAGACTTAATATCCACTTATATTGGGTGTATTTATATTTTTCACAAATAATTATGAGATTGATTTATCCTTAATTTAAGGATGCCATCTTTATAATGGATTTCATCTCAATTTACATTTCCAATGAGACTTAATTGTAGTTATACACCAACTCACTCTTATGTAGTGTATATACTGTCCTTTGACATATTATATCATGAATCCCTTTATTCTTATGATATTATAAATTTCTGATTAAAATTTATTCCTCAATTATTTGTATCTAAGCGTCTCTCTTTTTGTTGAAAAACTCTTTAACTAAAATATCATTTTTAATGTTTTAAAGATTTATTCTTATAAATATTTATACTTAATGTCCATATTTTAAAAATTTATTTTAGGATTTATTTTATTTAACTTAATGTTTTCAAATGACAATTCATTTAAATGCTCTAAATTGGTATGGGACACTTTGATTCAAAAATCTCTTTTTTAATGGTTTATGAAAATGGATTGATTATTTCAATGTCTTGAAATTACTTCTTGTGATTGAAAATAAAATGTAATTAGTGAAATGTTTATATTTGAAATAATATATGTGTTATCATGGTACTTGGACATTTGATGGGTGGTTACGCGATAAACCATATGACGGGTGGTGCCGTGAATACCAGGACGGGTGGTTACGTTATAACCTCGAATGCATTGGGTATGGAAGTCGGTCGTATGGCTATTCCATTTAGTGTTATGTGTCGAAGTCAATCGTATGGTTATTCCATTTAAGTATGTTTATATCCCAAGTTACCTTTATATTTTATGTGTTCTCGATTTGGGTTTTATGGTAATCTTTTGGTTACAAAAGTGTAGGCAATGGTCTTTTATTCAGTGAAGAGTATTTACTACTTCATATAGGATAAAAGTATTACTTATGTTAAAGTATTCATGGTTTACTTGTTGTTTTAAAAAACTAATAGTTTTACTTCTTTGTGTATCCCTTAATGAGATTTTTATGCTCATCCCAAGTTTTTGAAATGTTTTTCACAGGACATAATGTAAAATAGGGTCAAGGATGGAATCAAGGAAAATTATTGATGTCTTAAACATGGAACTAGACATGACTCTTTTTTTTCAAGAGTTCATGTTTTGTAAAAAAAATGGATACTGGGTAGAAGTGTCTACTTTGTAATATTCAAGTTTTTTTGTAATGGTTATGTCCTAATTCTCTAAAACTGTAAACCTGAAAAGATCCTCAATGTGAATTATTCATTTAATTCAAGATTATGTTAAGGTTTAAGGCCGGGTCCTTATAGTTGGTATCAAAGGTCGGTTTAGATAACTTTAGAGGTTAGGGAATTCTTTAAGCATATATGACATTACCAGGTTAGGATTTCAGAAAGAATCATAGTTTTTTTAGATAAAGTGAATGATTTTAAGATAACATGCATAATTATTTACCCGCCTAATAAGATATTTTATGATGATTTTACTGATATACTCACACTGACATTTTTGGTTTTAGTAAATGGCTGGATCTAGCAGGCACCAAAGTAATAGTGGATGTGAAAAAAACTCTGATGGCTTTCTGAATGAGAAACTGAATGAAATAGGATCTGTAATGAGAACTCTTGTGGTTATTCTCAACCAACTATCTCGAGTCATGATTGACCACCTGAACCTTAGTGATCTTTATAAGGCATCATATATGAGAGAAATAAATACTTACGGAAGTTCAGGTAATAACCATAAAGGTAAGTGTGTTCAAAAACCTATGTGTCAAAGATGTGGGAAGAAACACCTAGGAAAATGTTTTAAAGGGACAAAAAGATGCTATAGATGTTTAAATGAAGGTCATAAAGCAAGAACCTGCCATGGAAAAAGGAATCATCTAGTTGACTCTAGAAAAGGGAATGAAGTTCTTTCTGAGGGATCAATTTAATGTTTTAAAAGTGGTTTGAATGGTCATTATACAAACACATGTCCTATGAAGAAGTTTTGGGAATAGGATCACTAGGATCATACAGATATTTTTTTACCAATACCTAATGTCATTCCCATTGAGGATGAAGAAACTGAAAATGACCGATGAAAGGTATGGATTATTTCTTAACATATGTTTTCCTATCATTGAAATATTAGGACATGATTCATGATTTTGTTTGTAGGAAATAAGTATTTCAGAATAAGTTGGAAAGGAATTGTTAATGGATAAAGGATAATGTTGAATGAGTAAGAATTAAACATATAAGGGATTCAAGAGTTATGGTAGAATTTAGGATGGTGAAATGCTTAAAAGTATTAAGTCTCTTTTAATGATGAGATTACATTAGAAGACTTTTTATAGTATGTGTAACCCTGATGTTTGATATATGAAAATTTCATTTAAGGAATAATTTTCTTTTATTTTGTGGATATAGCTACAAAAAACAATTTGGGTTTATATGATCCTTGAATTTGAGGCAATTACCGGTTAATACTTTTGGGGATGAAAAACGAAAGTTATTAGATAAAATTTGTGGTTAAAATATGTTATGGTTATTTTTGATGAATTTATCTTTTTTTGTGGAATGTTATAAAATTATATAGTTTTTTAAAAAGGAAACACGCAGACCGTGTGACACCCCGTCGCGTCGGACGAAGCTGCGGGAATTGAACCCACAACCAAAGTGTGATTGATATTTATTGACTACCACTAGACTACGTGAAGTCCCTAGTTAGTATGAGTTATTATTTATAGTTATATGTTCTTATGAACCAAGAATAAGATGATTTTGGGTTATCTATGGAAATGATTAACCTATCAAGGAGGATATGTGATTATGTTAATTACTTTTCAGTATGAGACTTTAAGAGTAACTGATGTTATTTGGAGATAAATGTTAAAGTTTACCTTGGAAGACTATGTGATTAAATCCTTCAAAGATTTGGGTTTCAATCTTAGTTTGGATTACTTTGAATAATTTTAAGGGTAACTATTTATTTAATGGTCTTTCTTGAACTTTGGGTTCTTTTTGTGGAATTTTGGATATTAAGAGTAGTATTTCTTTTTATAAAGGATTATCCTTTTGGTGATTATCTGATCTTGTACTAACAATTTTGGTTGATGTCTAAATACAATGGAATTAGATAGTTCTCCTTTTTTGGATTATGTGATTCTCTAGAAGATGATTCTTGTGCTTTTGATGTGACCAAGTCTTTTTGAATGCTCATAGTTTAGAGAAATGATTAATTTTGGTAGAAACTTATTAAAAGATGAAACTCTACTTGAAGGTAAGTATATTTCCTTATGTTTTTATTCTATGTAGAAGATTAATTCCTGAAAATTATGAAAAGGAACGTAAAACAAAAACATTGTTGTTTTACGTTTCCTATTGGTTAATCAAAGACCATTTACACACATCATAAGATTGTGATTTTCTTGTGGTTAACTTTCTCCTAAACATGTTTTCTAACACTCTCCATCAAGAAAATGACACTTTTTTTTTTCTTCCATATCCATGTTTTCATGGAATCCTAGTATCTGTTGTCTCGGGTGACCTTTGTACTTTTTTTAAAGTGATATTTTAATTTACTCATTTTCTGATGTGGGGCTTTCAATGAAGTTTCCGAGCCCAATGTTAAAATTGTGAGGATGCAATTCCCAAAAGGGGGGAAGGATGTAACATCCCAGTTAAATAAATAATAAGAATTTTTCATATTTATTAATTTTTTAATTAAATATTAATTTTACTTTAAAAGGGTTGTTATGTTCGATAGCGTACCCAATACGGAACAACGAGTTTCTTTGAAATCTTACGTTGCACACTAATAATATAATATTATTATTTTAAATGGTAGTTAACTCAAAGTATTTTTATTGATGAGAATGAACAAAACTAACTAAAATATGATTATACATGTATTTTAAATGTAGATACATTTATCCAATAAAAAGTTAGAGTCTTAAAATATAAATGAATCTAATTTTAAGCATAATTTACATTAAAGGGTCGATTTACCGCCTTTTAATGGAGAACCATATTTAAATATAGTTTTTGTCACTTTAATAAATTATATATGACCAAATAAAATATTTCTTTATAATGGAGACATCAAAATTTACTTTGTGTAAATTTTTGGATTTTTTCCGAAAAAAGTTCATTTTTTATGAATAGTGTGAATATTGTATTTTAATTCAAAACTATGTTTTAATCTAATCTATTTATATGGATAGATTATCTTTTCAATTGGTTTTAAAGTGTAATTAGAATATATTTTTACCATTTAATCCAATTTTTGTCATTGAAATTAATTTCACTTTGAAATTCGACATAAACAAGTGTTAATCTTTTGATAGTTATTGTTTCAAAAAGACACGCTATTTGTTTTAACACCAGGAATTAATTTTAAAATTAATTAATGTCACTTTTTGGTTTTGAATTTGGTAAAATAGACATCATTTTTGAATTTTTAAAATCATATATATCATAGGCTGAATGTTTTGTATTTTTCTGAAAAACATCAATTTTTTATGAATAGTGAAACTACTTAGTGGTAGTTAAAAAATGAATTTTTCATTTAAATGAAATTTTAACACTTCTTTGAATTGAATTTCAAAAATAAAAAATACATCGTTGTTATCAAGAAGTAAAATTTGGTTCATTAAGATGAAAATATTGTTTTGGTGAATAGTAACTTTTGACTTTTATTTACCGCGTTTAAAGGTAAATAAGGTAATTCAAGGTAAAAAGAATATTATAATAATTAAAAATTACCTTAACACTTGTCCTAACCTTATGGATTGAGTCATTACCGACCATGGTCATCTTTGGGTCGATTTTGGGATCCCATTGAGCCACTTGGGAGTCATAATAACAATTTAGATTAATTAACTTAAAGTAATGGCAAAAATGACAAAAGCAAATATCTTTTAGTAAATTAATTTTTATAAGGGGTTATATAAATTATATTTTCTAATATAAATATTCATTGTAAAGATAAAAATCTTTCCTACATAATGGTATTTGTTTTATAATTTTTAGACATTAAATAAATTAAATTATCTATGCCACAATGATGATGCAGTATTTACCTCATTAATAAATGATTTAAATAAATAAGATTATAATGATTAAATTATTATACAAAACATGTCCAATTCTGATTGGATGATTTTATTTCGAATATTTCTCATATTATATTTGACTCTAATGATTTTTGGACCATTATAAACTAAATATAATTATATTATAAAATAATATTTTCACACTTTCCTAAAGAGCCCCTCCTCTCCCTTATAAAAGGATACCACTTATAACTAATTCCTCACAACTCTAAATTCATTTGGCTCGTTTAAAATCTGACCAATTACACTCCCTACATCCCTATACTCCTCCTAGAATCCTTACCTTAGGCAGAAGACACTTCAAGAAGTCATTTGGTTCAAACCAAAGGGAGTTACCCAAATTAAAGGTAACGGTATCTCTTAAATTGTTTTCTTTTATTTTACTTCTCCAACCCCTAAACTATTTTTATTCCTTTCTTTTGTAACAACACCAGTATCCAAAAGATACTAGTATGTTGTTATAATAAGTATTCTAACTACACTTACACACACCTCCATCTAATGGATGAAAAACATAATGTTTCTGTGGATGGAAAACTAACGCCTAACGAAAAGATGATTGTTCGATTATCTTCTACCGCCTATCATGGTGGCCATTATGATGGCACTGTATTTATATATGATATATATTATGTTTATGTTTTTTTATTCTTATTTAATTTTCATTTATATCACGCCTTAATAGTTTCCATAGTGGGTAAATACGATAATGTCATTTGAGGAAGCGCGGACTACCGCCCCCTCAAAGTGATGTGACTCGTTAGTGCTTTATGTGGGATGTATAAAGGATATAGATAATGATATTGTATATGATATTATACTTTAATTATAATATACCTATGTATCATTATTTTTTAATTCCATTAAAATAATAAATAGAAATAAAAGTAGCCTTCATGCGTACGTACAACTTATCGTCTCCATGAACGGTGCATTTCATTTCTTACTCTAAATATTATGTACTATTATAAATAAATGTATATAATGGTTATATATGATATATATGATATCTAAATAATGAATATAATTCTGGATATAATGAACCTTTGACCACATGAACAACATGTAATTATAAGAAGTCTATTTTTGACTCAAGTACCAAATATCGACAAAACGAACATTATTAACTTAAATGATTACATAATGTTTATAACATGGTAATAAGTGATATAAAATGAATAATAAACTTGAAAATGGTTCTTAAGAAATAATAAATTAACTTTAGTTCATTATTCATGAGATTAAAGAACGATCGAGTCAAGTTAGACACGAGGTAAGGGATTTTCTTATCTCACTTTTAATTCTGTGAGATTTCCATTGTTCGCCACTTATTTATTGCATGTGGTGTATTGTGTACTGAATTTTTATATATATTATCATGATTATCATTATATTCATGGTATTATTTTATTAATTTGTTGGTTATTAACTTTGGGTCATACGACTCAGTTGATTACAACGTGGTAAAGGATTTCATCTCACTTTTTATTCCATTGAGATTCATGCTATATTTTCCACTATTTCCTTTTGTGTGGTGTATGTACTTCCCATGATTGTACTATTTGTGTAATATAATTTCATTTATGAGTATTTACATCTTCATTTTATGATCCTTCTTTCATGTGTCATATGATTTGTATGTTACCAAATCGGTAAGGGAACCTTTCACCCTCCTCTTTTTAAAAGATTTCTTTTTTCTATGTCTTTTAATTTACATATTATTATGTTGGGATATGTTAATATATATCCTTATTGATTTAAAATGTATTTCCAAATTATGATATACCCTTTTGGTCTCATCCACTCATTTTTTTAATTTTAAAGTGATGTCGTTAGGCTATCGAATTTTTACAAGGGAACTTCTTAACCCAATTTCAATTTCTTTGGGTTCAACTTGTAGTTATTGAATATGTCATCATATGAATATGTGTGAATTTCATATGATTGTTTTAAACTTAATATCCAATTATATTGGGTGTATTTATATTTTTCACAAATAATTATGAGATTGATTTATCTTTAATTTAAGGATACCATCTTTATAATGGATTTTATCTCAATTTACATTTCCACTGTGACTTCATTGTTGTTATACACCAACTCACTCTTATGTGGTGTATATAATGTCCTTTGACATATTATATCATGAATCTCTTTATTCTAATGATATTATAAAGTTATGATTAAAATTTATTCATCAATTATTTGTATTTAAGCATCTCTCTTTTTGTTGAAAAACTCTTTAACTAAAATATATTTTTTAATGTTTTAAAGATTTATTCTTAAAAATATTTCTCCTTAATGTCCATATTTTCAAAATGGATTTTATGATTTATTTATATATACATTAATGTTTTCAAATGACAATTCATTTAAATGCTCCAAAGTCTTATGGGACACATTGATTCAAAAATCTCTTTTTAAATGGTTTATGAAAATGGATTTATTATTTCAATATCTTGAAATTACTTCTTTAGATTGAAAATAAAATGTAATTAGTGAAATTTTTATATTTGAAATATTTTATGTGTTATAATGGTACTTGGACATTTGACGGGTGGTTACATGATAAACTGTATGATGGGTGGTGCTGTGAATACCAGGACTGGTGGTTATGTTATAACCTCCAATGCATTGGGTAAGGAAGTCGGCCGTATGGCTATTCCATTTAGTGATATGTGTGGAAGTCAATCGTATGGTTATTACATTTAAGTATGTTTATGTCCCAAGTTACCTTTATATGTTATGTGTTCTTGATTTGGGTTTTATGGTAATCTTTTGGTTACAAAAGTGTAGGCAATGATCTTTTATTCATTGAATAGAATTTACTACTTCATATAGGTTAAAAGTATTACTTATGTTAAAGTATTCATGGTTTACTTGTTGTTTTGAAAAACTAACAGTTTTACTTCTTTGTGTATCCCTTACTGAGCTTTTTATGATCTTCCCATGTTTTTGAAATGTTTTTCAGAGGACATAATGTGGAATAGTGTCAAGGATGGAATCAAGGAAAATTATTGTTGTCTTA
The DNA here is from genome assembly GCA_963277665.1 of Viscum album. NCBI lineage: Eukaryota > Viridiplantae > Streptophyta > Magnoliopsida > Santalales > Viscaceae > Viscum > Viscum album. The sequence continues at coordinate 415,212,431 of OY728130.1, forward strand.
AACATGGAACTAGACATAACTCTTTTTTTTCAAGAGTTCATGTTTTGTAAAAAAATGGATACTGGGTAGAAGTGTCTACTTTATAATATTCAAGTTGTTATATAATAGTTATTTCTTAATTCTCTAAAACTCTAAAACTGAAAAGATTTTCAATGTGAATTATTCATTTAATTCAAGATTATGTTAAGGTTTAAGGTCGGGTCCTTATAGTTGGTATCAAAGGTCGGTTTAGATAACTTTAGAGGTTAGGGAATCCTTTAAGCATAAAGACATTACCAGGTTAGGATTTCAGAAAGAGTCATAGTTTTTTTAGATAAATTTAATGAGTTTAAGATAACATGTATAAGTATTTACCCTCCTCATAAGATATTATATGATGATTTTACTGATATACTCACACTGACCTTTTTTGTTTTAGTAAATGGCTGGATCTAGCAGGCACCAAAGTAACAGTGGATGTGAAGAAAACTCTGATGGCTTTCTGAATAAGAAACTGAATAAAATGGGAGCTACAATGAGAACTCTTGTTGTTATTTTCAACCAACTATCTAGAGTCATGATTGACCACCTGAACCTTAGTGATATTTATAAGGAATCAAATATGAGAGAAACAAATACCTAAGGAAGTTCAGGTAATAATCATAAAGGTAAGTGTGTTCAAAAACCTATGTGTCAAAGATGTGGAAAGAAACACCTAGGAAAATGTTTCAAAGGGACAGAAAGATGCTATAGATGTGGAAATGAAGGTCATAAATCAAGAACCTGCCATGGAAAAAGAAAGCATCTAGTTGACTCTAGGAAAGGGAAAGAATTTCTTTCTGAGGGATCAATTGAATGTTTTAAATGTGGTGTGCATGGTCATTATACAAACACATTTCTTACGAAGAAGTTTTGGGAATAAGATCACCAGGATCATACAAATATTCATTTACCAATACCAAATTCCATTCTGATTGAGGATGAAGAAACTGACAATGACCAATGAAAGGTATGGATTATTTCTTAACATATGTTTTTCAATCATTTAAATCTTTGGACATAATTCATGATTTTTTTTAGAAAATAAGTATTTCAGAATAAGTTGGAAGGAATTGTTAATGGATAAAGAAGAATGTTGAATGAGTAAGAATTCCATATATAAGTGATTCAAGAGTTATGGTAGAATTTAGGATGGTGAAATTCTTAAAAGTATTAAGGCTCTTTTGATGATGAGATTACATTAGAAGACTTTTTATAGTATGTGTAACCCTGATGCTTGATATATGAAAATTTTATTCAAGGAATAATTATCTTTTCTTTTGTGGATATAGTTATAAAGAACAATTTGGGTTTATATGATCCTTGAATTTGAGGCAATTACCGGTTAATACTTTTTGGGATGAAAATAAAAGTTATTAGATAGAATTTGTGGTTAGAATATGTTATCGTTATTTTTGATGAATTTATATTTTTTGGGGGAATGTTAAAAAATTATATAGTTTTTGAAAAAGGACAACACGCAGACTGTGTGACACCCCATCGCGTCGGACGAAGCTGCGGGAATCGAACCCACAACCAAAGTGCGACTGGTATTTATTGACTACAACTAGACTACGTTAAGTCCCTGGTTAGTATGACATATTCTTTATAGTTATATGTTCTTATGAATCGAGAATAATATGATTTTGGGTTATCTATGGAAATTATTAACCTATCATGGAGGATATGTGATTAGGTTAATTACTTTTCAGTATGAGACTTTAAGAGTAACTGATGTTATTTGGAGATAAATGTTAAGATTTACCTTGGAAGACTGTGTGATTAAAGCCTTTAGAGATTTGGGTTTCAATCTTAGTTTGGATTACTTTGAATAATTTTAAGGATAACTATTTATTTAATGGTCTTTATTGAACCTTGGGTTCTTTTTGTGGAATTTTGGATATTAAGAGTAGTATTTATTTTTATAAAGGATTATCATTTTGATGATTATCTGATCTTGTACTAACAATTTTGGTTGATGTCTAAATACAAGGGAAATAGATATTTCTCATTTTGTGGATTATGTGATTCTCTAGAAGATGATTCTTGTGCTTTTGATTTGACCAAGTCTTTTTGAATGCTCATCGTTTAGAGAAATTATTATTTTTGGTAGAAACTTATTAAAATATTAAACTCTACTTGAAGGTAAGTATATTTCCTTATGTTTTTATTCTATGTAAAAGATTAATTACTCAAAATTATGAAAAGAAATTTAAAACAAAAACATATTTGGTTTATGTTTCCTATTGGGTAATCAAACACCATTTACACACATCATAAGATTGTGATTTTCTTGTGGTTAACTTTCTCCTAAACATGTTTTCTAACACTCTCCATCAGAACTTGACACTTTGTTTTTTCTTCCATATCCATGTTTTCATGGAATCCTAGTATTTTTTTTCTCAGGCGACCTTTGTACTTTTCTTTCTTTCTTTTAAAGTGATAGATTAATTTACTCCTTTTCCAATGTGGGGCTTTAAATGAAGTTTCCGAGCCCGATTTTAAATTTGCGAGGACACAATTCTTAAAAGGGGGGAAGGATGTAACATCCCAGGTAAATAAAGAATATGACTTTTTCATATTTATTAATTTTTGAATTAAATATCAATTTTACTTTAAAAGGGTTTCTATGTTCGATAGCGTACCCGATATGAAACAACGAGTTTCTTTGAAATCTTACGTTGCACACTAATAATATAATATTATTATTTTAAATGGTAGTTAACTCCAAGACATTGTATTGGTGAGAATGAACAAAACTAACTACAATATTATTATACATGTTTGTTAAATGTATTTAAATTTATCCAATAAAAATTTAGAGGCTTAAAATATGGATGAATCTAATTTTAAGCATAATTTACATTAAAAGGTCGATTTACCGCCTTTTAATGGAGAACCCTTTTTAAATATAGTTTTGGTCACTTTAATAAATTCTATATGAATAAATAAAATCCTTCTTTAGAATGGGGACACCAAAATTTACTTTGTGTAAATTTTTGGAATTTTTCCTAAAAAGTTCATTTTTTATGAATAGTGTAAATAATGTATTTTAATTCAAAACTATGTTTTAATATAATTTATTTATATGGTTAGATTATATTTTAAATTGGTTTTAAAGTGTAATTAGAATATATTTACACCATTTAATCCAAGGTTTGTCATTGGAATTAATTTTACTTTGAAATTGGACATAAACAAGTGTCAATCTTTTGATAGTTATTGTTTCTAAAAAACATGCTATTTGTTTTAACACCAGGAATTAATTTTAAAATTAATTAATGAAACTTTTATGTTTTTAATTTGGTAACATATACATAATTTATGAATTTGTAATATCAAATATATCTTAGGCTTAATTTTTTGTATTTTTTCTGAAAACATCAATTTTTGATGAATAGTGAAACCACTTAGTGGTAGTTAAAAAAACTGAGCTTTTCTTTTAAATGAAATTTTACAACTTCTGTGAATTTAATTTCAAAAATCCTACAAACATGGTTGTTATCAAGAAGTAAAATTTGGTTCATTAAGATGAAAATAATTTTTGGTGAATAGTATCTTTTGACTTTTATTTACAGCGGTTAAAGGTAAATAAGGTAATTCAAGGTAAAAAGAATATTATAATAATTAAAAATTACATTAACACTTGTCCTAACCTTATTGGTTGAGTCATTACCGACCATGGAAAACTTTGGGTCGATTTTAGGACCCCATTGAGCCACTTGGGAGTGATAATGACAATTTAGATTAATTAACTTAAAGTAAAGACAAAAATTACAAAAGCAAATATCTTTTAGTAAATTAATTTTTAGAAGGGGTTATATAAATTATCTTTTCGAATATTAATATTAATCATAAATATAAAAATATTTCCTACATCATCGTATTTTTTTATAATTTTTAGACATTAAATAAATTAAATTATTTATGACACAATAATGATGTAGTATTTACCTCATTAATAAATGATTTAAATAAATAAGATTATAATGATTACATTATTTTCCAAAACATGTCCAATTCTGATTGGATGATTTTATTTAGAATATGAGTCATCTTTTGTTTGAACTTAATTATTTTTGGACCATTAGAAACCGAATATCATTATATTATAAAATAATATTTTCACAGTTTCCTAAAGAGCCCCTCCTCTCCCTTATAAAAGGAGACCACTTATAACTAATTCCTCACAAATCTCAAGCCATTTGGATCATCCCAACTCTTCCCAATTACACTCCCTACATCCATCTCCTCCTCCTAGAAGCCTTACCTTAGGCAGAAGGCACTTCAAGAAGTCCTTTTGGTTCAAACCAAAGGGAGTTACCCAAATTAAAGGTAACGGTTTTTCCTAAATTGTTTTCTTTTATTTTACTTCTCCAACCCCTAAAATATTTTTATTCCTTTCTTTTTTAACAAAAATATTATCCCAAAAATACTAGGATATTGTTATAAGAAGTATTTTAACTACACTTACACACACCTCCATCTAATGGATAAAGAACATAATGTTTCTGTGGATGGAAAACTAATGCCTCACGGAACGATGATTGTTCGATTATCTACTACCGCCTCTCATGGTGGACATTATGATGGAAATGTATTTATATATGATATATATTATGTTTAAGTTTTCTTTATGCTTATTAATTTCAATTTATGTCACGCCTTTATAGTTTCCATAGTGGGTAAATACGATAATCTCATTTGAGGAAGCGCGGACTACCACCCCCTCAAAGTGGTGTGACTCGTTAAGGCCTTATGTGGGATGTATAAAGGATAGAGATAATGATATTATACATGATATTATAATGGAATTATAATATACCTATGTATCATTATGTTTTAATTCCGTTAAAATAAGAAATAGAAATGAAAGTAGCGTTCATGCGTATGTACGACTTACCGTCTCCATGAACGGTGCATTTCATTTCTTACCTCTAAATGTTATGTAATATTATAAATAAATGTATATACTGGATATATATGATATCTATGATATCTAAATCATGAATATAATTCTGTATATAATTAACCTTTGACCACATGAACAACATGTAATTATAAGGACTCCATTTTTTACTCAAGTACCAAATTTCTACAAAACGAACATTATTAACTTAAATGATTACATAATGTTTATAAAATGGTAATAAGTGATATGAAAGGAATAATAAACTTGAAAAAGGTTCTTAAGAAATTATAAATTAACTTTAGTTCATTATTTAGGAGATTAAAGAATGATCGAGTCAAGTCGGACACGAGGTAAGAGATTTTCTTATCTCACTTTTAATTCCGTGAGATTTCCATTGTTCGCCACTTATTTATTGCATGTGGTGTATTGTGTACTGAATTTTGATATATATTATCATTATTATCATTATATTCATGGTATAATATGATTCATTTGGTGGTTATTTACTTTGGTTCATACAACTCAGTTGATTACAACGTGGTAAAGGATTTCATCTCACTTTTTATTCCCGTGAGATTCATGTTATATTTGCCACTATTTCCTTTTGTGTGGTGTATGTACTGCCCATTATTGTACTATTTATGTAATATAATTTCATTTATGAGTATTTACATCTTCATTTTATGATCCTTCTTTCATGTGGAATATGATTTGTAACTTACCAAATTGGTAAGGGAACCTTTCACCCTCCTCTTTTTAAAAGACTTCTTTTTGTTATGTCTTTTAATTTACATATTATTATGTTGGGATATGTTATTATATATCCTTATCGATGTAAAATTTATTTACAAGTGATGAGATACCCTTTTTTTTCTCATCCACTCATTTTCTTAATTTTAAAGTGATGTCGTTAGGTTGTCGAATTTTTACAGGGGAACTTCTTAACCCAATTTCGATTTCTTTGGGTTCAACTTGTAGTAATTGAATATGTCATACTATGAATATGTGTGAATGAACTCTGATTTTTTTAAACTTAATATCCACTTATATTGGGTGTATTTATATTTTTCACAAATAATTATGAGATTGATTTATCCTTAATTTAAGGATCCCATCTTTATAATGGATTTCATCTCAATTTACATTTCCACTGAGACTTCATTGCTGTTATAAACCAACTCACTCTTATGTGGTGTATATACTATCATTTGACATATTATATCATGAATCCATTTATTCTCATGATATTATGATGTTCTGATTAAAATTTATTCCTCAATTATTTGTATTTAAGCGTCTCTCTTTTTGTTGAAAAACTCTTTAACTAAAATATCGTTTTTAATGTTGTAAAGATTTATTATTCTAAATATTTCTCCTTAATGTCCATATTTGCAAAATAGATTTTAGGATTTATTTATATGTACATTTAATTTTTTCAAATGATAATTCATTTAAATGCTCCAAAGTGGTATGGGGCACTTTGATTCAAAAATCTCTTTTTTAATGGTTTATGAAAATGGATTGATTATTTCTATATCTTGAAATTACTTCTTGTGATTGAAAATAAAATGTAATTAGTGAAATGTTTATATTTGAAATATTTTATGTGTTATAATGGTACTTGGAAATTTGACGGGTGGTTACCTGATAAACCATATGACGGGTGGTGTCGTGAATACCAGGACGGGTGGTTACGTTATAACCTCCAATGAATTGGGTATGGAAGTCGGTCGTATGGCTATTCCATTTAGTGATATGTTTGGAAATCGACCGTATGGTTATTCAGTTTTAAGTATGTTTATGTCCCAAGTTACCTTTATATGTTATGTGTTCTTGATTTGGGTTTTATGGTAATCTTTTGGTTACAAAATTGTAGCCAACAAGCCCGTACCCAAGAGGTAAGGGTTCCTGCTTGGCATCCAAGAGACCCAGGTTCAAAACCGGGTGGAGGCGAATTTCCAGGTTACTGTTACAGTACTGTAGCAGTAATGTAGTAGTCACTATAGTATTATTGTAGTATTCACTGTAGAATTTGATGTTTGGTATTGTGGCAGTCGGAACTATTCACCCGATTTGGGCCTTCGGGCCACCGGTTTGGGCCTATGGGTCTCCAGGGCCTTTGGGTCATCAAAGGCCTTCGGGCCATAGGGCCTTCAGGTCACATAGACCATGGAGTAGCCCAGTTCACACAAAAAATGGCCCAGAAGAGGATCAGAGCAATAATAGTAGTAGCCACCATATGCAGAGCTAATCAGATTGGAAGAATGAGAGGGTGTGGTAGCCGCCATTGGGACCAGGCACCATGCAGCTTTGTATGGGGAAATTCTAGCTAATCAAAAATGCAAGGTGGGGAGATAAGGAGATCAATGATGCAAGTCACTGGGGAGGGTAATTTCTAGTGGTATGGGCCTACGGGTCATGTAATGGGAATGGTATGCCTCTGGGCCTTCGGGTCATGTATTGTGGGTCATGTCGGGCCTTGTGCCTTGGGCCTACGGTTCATGTACAGGTTCCCCTTAAACCCTTTAAAAAAGGGGGATTATCTATAATAAAATAAAATAAAAGAAGGCCTTCGGGCCATTCGGGGGGTTGGTTACAAAATTTTAGGCAATGATATTTTATTTAGTGAAGAGTATTTACTACTTCATATAGGTTAATAGTATTACTTATGTTAAAGTATTCATGGTTTACTTGTGGTTTTGAAAAACTAACAGTTTTACTTCTTTGTGTATCCATTACTAAGATTTTTATTCTCATCCCAAGTTTTTGAAATTTTTTTCACAGGACATAATGTGGAATAGGGTCAAGGATGGAATTAAGGAAAATTCTTGTTGTCTTAAACATGGAACTAGACATTACTCTCTCTCTTTTTTCAAGAAATCATGTTTTGTAAAAAAAATGGATACTAGGTAGAAGTGTCTACTTTGTAATATTCAAGTTGTTATGAAATATTTATGTCCAAATTCTCTAAAAATATAAACCTGAAAAGATCCTCAATGTGAATTATTCATTTAATTCAAGACTATGTTAAGGATTAAGGTCAGGTCCTTATATTCACCCTTCTCTAAACTAATGAAATCATCCAAATTCATTAATGACATTCATTAATTTTCCCAATGTTTATAAACCAGATAACACCTTTGGTTACTTTATGATTTCAATATCTCCATTTAATTGTGTCTTGTTAAACCAGAATTTATGAAAAGCATCAAGAAATCATCAATGACACATAGAACACCATTTTTTTCTATAAGGTAATCATTAAGGATCAAAATAAAAATAAAATCTTGGTAAGGAAAACTAGTATGAGTGTTCCAACCAGATAAATTTACTAGCCCAATAAATTCACTAATTATACATATTAAAGTAGCATGAATTTTGAATAGTTGTCTCATTGAATCATTATTTGTTTCCACACCATCATCACTTAATTCTTTCAATTTGTTGATTAGAGGTTAAATGTATACAGTAATGTCATTTATAGAAATTTTATTTCCAAGAATAATCATCAAAATAATTAAATAAGTCTTATTCATACACAGAAATTGAGGTATATTATAGGGGATCAAAACAACTAGAAAAATTATATAATTAGTACTTAAAGTAACAAAAGGTTTAAAACCATCATAAGTCGATCCAAATTTTACATTCCTAGGATCCAAAGAAAAATCTAGATATAGAGAATCAAACATCTTCCATTATGTTAAATCTCTTGGATGTCTCACCAGACCATCATTACTATCCTAAGTATTCCACTTCATATTTTATGATGTCTTAGAGGACATGAATAATCTTTACAAGCATGGTTTTAGAGGAAATTAATGCAATACCTTGGTAAGAGTTTTATTCTTTTTTTTCCGTGGGTTGCATTGTTTTATACTCTCATTTCTTTCATTGAATTATTTCTACTTATATGAAATCTTGTTCATTCTTCTTTATTAGAATCTTCTCCCCAATAAAGTATGTAATCATTAGGGCCTTCATGTATCTTTGTATAACCGAGTTTAAGTTTGTTGATGACTTTCTTCATCTCATTGAATGATGCAGGGATACTAGCTTCACTAAATGCATCATGAAGAAACCCTAAAATCATGGACATTACCTTTTAGTAATTCCACAAATACATTTTATATGATGCACCTTTAGTAAAAAATAAAACATTGAATACTTTTCATTCCCTTCATGTAGTTCTTTTTTTCCATCTTTAAATAATTTAAAATAATCATTCTTTTGTCACTAAATTTATAAGAAAGATTTACTTAATTGGTAACAACTAGAGGATCTTTAGGTCTATTAAAATCTTGGAAATATGTTCTAGAAAACCAAATGCTTCATTTAACAAATTTTGAACTGAATTTTTCTATGTCGGGTCATTTTGTATTTCATTGACAGTATTGTAATTATTTTGAATTTCCATAACATTTGATGCACCATTCCATATCCAACATACATATTGAGCATTAAACTATTACAATATTGAATGATCAAATACTTCTTTTCTATTCAAACATCTCTTTAATTTATAATCAGTACATGAATATTTTATTCTTCCATCCACTGATCATTTTCCAATTGAATAATCGAAAAATTCTTCTAATCCATTGGTAAAAAAAGATGTGTTTTGAGGTAAATTTGTAAGAACCTGGATATCTTTTCAGGTATGTTTTTCCCATATCTGGTGTTTTTGAGAAAAAAAATGAATTTTCTTGTAATTCCATAAGTACACGCCGTGTACTTTCTGAGTACACGTCGTGCACTCTTTCCCCGGCTCGAAGCCATGTGATGGCCGTGTCTGGGCCACACACACGGTGTGTAAGGCTGAGGCGGAGGCCGGTTATTTCGGAGTACGGAAAATTCGAAGTACACACCGTGTACTCCAAAATTACATGTCGTGTACTTTCTTATTTTCATTAAATGGACCGGCGTTGCGTCTAACCTCCATATCCATCTTCTTCTTTAGTTTTCAATCGTCCGAGAGAGACCGTACGGCCGGATCTTTGACTGATGACCGCCCCCGCCGTCCGTTCTCCGATTCTAGCACGGTTAGTTGCGTTGGAATCACATCGGTGATTTCTTCCTTCTGTTTTAGCCTTGTTTATTGATTCCTCCTGGTTTCCACGTTATCGTGGGATGAATGTTTTGTGCGTTTTCTCAGATTTATGTCGTTCTAAGGGGAATCTGTCGTCGAGGTTCACGTATATCGATCTCCTCAGATCGAGGTAGGTGGTTTGTGCCTTTCTGTAGAAAGTTGATGAATATTATGTGAAAATTCCACCAATACCCATGAACAAGGTATTGCGTGTTTCCTGTTTTTCCCTTGTTTCTTGCCTGCTTTGCTGGATTGCTTTGGTAGAGGTTATTTCTTGTGATTAGAGTATTTTTGTTTGTGCTCTGTTTGCTTTGACATGCCTAGTTATAGGATTGTGGACTGTTGTTTTACTATTGTTGTTGAGCCTTAGTTGATAGCCAAGTAGTTCTTGAGGTTTACTTGGATGATATACACGCGTTGATCATGTTTAGTTATACTCAGGACTGTGAGAACCTAGAGTAGTAGACCAAAGGGAGAATTAACGGAAGGGCTTCTCCAGAGTGTCTTTTAATCACGATACGGGACCAAGGGGAGAATTGATGGAAGGGCTTCTCCAGAGTGTCTTTAACTACGACGCGGGCCACAAGGGGAATTGACGTTGAGTGCTTCCCCAGAGAGAATTTAGCACGATACAAGACTATAGGGGGAATTGATGGTGAGTGCTTCCCTAGAGAGTCTGCTTAATTACGTAGTTGAACCAGAGGGGTGAGACTGTGTGTGCCTCCCAGAGGGTTGCTAGTACTTAGAGGTTGAACCATAGGGGTTATACTGTGAGATCTACCTATAGGGTTACATGTTTTTCTCTTTTGTTGCTGGATGCTTACTTGTGTGCTATACTTGTTAGAACTCTGGATTGTAGCTGTTTGTGATTTTCTGTTTACTGCTTCTTGTTTTAGTACTGCCATGTATTAATTGACTGTTAGGCACAAATATTTGGGTGATTGCCTACTGGGATTGTATCTCACACCCTGTTTGGGACATTCTTTTGGGCCCAAGCAGACTATGTTGTTGCAGGTATAGACAAGGGAAAGCGCCCTTCTACTTCAGGATCATGATTTCACCAGGAGCTGGGGAGCATGGGACCGAGCGGTGGCTCGCGATGATGAGGAGCTTACTTTTTTTTTTCTTTTTCACTTGGTTTAAATTGTATTTTAGCATGTTGTTGTGTTTTCTATTTTCCTTAGATACTTGTACCTGATGCATCTTTTTCATCATAGTTATATATATTTTCATTGCTTTCGCTGTTGGTTTCTGTTGGTATGCATGTTGTTTACTTCTTCCGCTGTTTATTTTTGTTTTCTTACTTTGTATACCTTACCGAATGAGGGCACAGTTTCCCCACTGACTCACCAAGGCCCTCTCTGCTAGTCAGCAGCCTCTGGCGTTCGGGGAAATGCGCTTGAGGTCATGTGGCAAACCGGGTACGGGGCACTAGTGGAGGGGCTCCGGATTCGGGACGTTACAAAGTGGTATCAGAGGAGTTCTTTTCTATTGCTTTACTGTTTGGAGACTTTATCCAGGGATAGGACGGATTCGGTACTTGGTATTAAGATGTGCCCGGGAGTAGCTAACCTGTGTACAGGGAAAAGCCATACTACCTCGTTAATTGCAGTTTTCTGGTTTTGAGATTTTATGGTTGGTATGTTTTCACCTAGAGTGATTCGTATGACTTGTACGGTTATTGTTTTGATATTTCAGTTCTATTTCTATCGCAACCCGATGAGATGAGGGTATGCCATCTCATGCATCATATAGGAACTTGTAGAAATCACATGTCATGAATTCTTTCCAGGACATCTAGGGTGCATTAGCGATTGCATGCTGTTGTGATAGGCTCTGTGTAGATTATGCATGTTGTTGTGATAGATGCTTGATATATTCTCTGATATTGTGTTAGAAAATTGTTGTTTTGTTCCTTGCTTAAAATTAATGCCAAATTTTGGTTTTTGAGGTGTTATGGGCCCTCACGGATCGGAAATTGGCATCTTTTCAATTGTTTTTAGTGTTTCTGGAATTCTGTGTAGTTTCTGAGCTACTGCCCAGAAAAACCCAGAATACATGGCATGTACTTTTTAGATACACGCTGTGTAGTTTTCAGGCCATGTCACTGACTTTGTGAGTAGGACATGATGTCATGGGAGTAACTTCGGGAACACGCCATGTACGGTCGGTACACGCCGTGTGAGTTCGGAGCCGTGTACCCGGTCGTGTCACTAACAAAACGGGCCAGGGAAGCTCGGGGAGAACACGCCGTGTCCATAGGGAACACGCCGTGTAGTCCGTCTAGGTACCCGGCCGTGTCACGAACAACACGGGCCGGCGTGACCTTCTTTTCCACACGCCGTGTTTGTTCGGAATACACCGTGTAGTCTTTCCTAGGTACCCAGCCAAGTCACGAGCAACACGGGATGGTGTCACCTTCACATATACACGCCGTGTTTTTTCATAGCACGTCGTGTAAGGTTCAGCCGTGTAGACGGCCGTGTACTCAACAACACGGATCACCGAAGCCTTATCTAGTGCACGCCGTGTTTGTTTCGAACACGTCGTGTAGTATCGGGTTGAGTCGAACCGTGTGGGTTAGCCGTGTAAGGAGACACGGGAGGGGGAATAGTTTTCAAGTACACGCCATGTGTGGAGGTCAACATGCCATGTAGTTTGTAGTGTACACAACTTGAAGGGCAGGAGTACACGCCCATATTAGCGGTTTAAGAAGACAAGCCATGTAGTTTTATACACGCCGTGTAGTCGTGTTTTCCAATCTTGTGTGTTTTTCTCCCCTGTTCCCATTTGTGCTCTTTTTTTCTCTGTCCATATTTTCTTGATCTAAGGTGTTCTTTTGATCTTTCATAGCTATGCCTCCCAGACGTCCTCCTGTCGTACGTCTGTCGTCGGGTAGTGATCATACGCCGGATATCGCAGATCAAAGACTTCTTGTTGATCCCCCAGCCGATCCAGATTTGGCACCGGTTGTCGTACCAGTTGCAGGCGCGGATACATAGTTCAAGGAAGGTTTCATGAGGATGATGAAGGCCTTCTAGGGAGAATCGTCTCCTGCCTTGTCTATGGCAGACTTGATGCGGGTTTTCTAGCAGCAGCATCCTCCCACGTTCTCGGGGGATAGAGTACCTCAGGCTACAGAGTCATGGATGGAAGCCATGCTGACTATATTCGAGCATCTGGAGTCGCCTCCATAGAGGCGGGTCAAGCTCTCCACCTACATGCTCTAAGACTCCGCCAAGAGGTGGTGGGACGTGATCTCACAGGTGGGTCAGTAGCAGGCTATGACTTGGGAGGATTTACAGCACGTTTTCTACGACTACTTCTACCCGGAGACCATGAGGGCCGATCGAGCCCAGGAGTTCATGATCTTAGAGCAGGGTACTTTATCTTTCATGGAGTATTCCTCTCGTTTCACTGATCTACAACGTTTTACACCCCTTCGGGATGGGAGTGGGGTGTTCTTGGCAATGAAGTTTGAGGATGGGCTCAGGCGGGAGATCCGCTCGCAGGTGAACATCTTCCAGCTGACTTCCATTACTTCCATCGTCAATCAGGCACTGATTGAGGAACGCAATCTGAGAGACTCTGGAGCTGCGAGCCAGGGTGGTTCAGCTTCCAGAGCTAGAATTCCTTCGGATGACAGCAAGAAGCGCCGTAGGGAGCCTACGCGCGGTGATTCGAGGAAGCGAGACGCATCATCAGGCAGCTAGGTGACAAGCTATCTGTGTGGCCGGACAGGGCACACAAGGCCGCAGTGCCAAAGAGACCCCATGGAGTACCGATCATGCGGCAAGATGGGTCACCTTAAGCGTTTCTGCTAGGTTTTCTCACCAGCAGCAGGTGACCGGGGTTCTTCTATGACTCCTAGTTCAGGAGAAGCGCCGCGAGTCTCTCACCAGTTAGGGAACTGGAGTTCTTTCAGCCGTTCGGGCCGAGGTGGAGGTCGAGGCCGTGGTGGTCATCCACCAGTTCCTCAGCACCAGTAGGGCGGTTCAGCTTAGAGTGGTCAGCCAGGGGCGCAGGGCCACAGTACCGGCCAGTCTTTCACTGTGGGGAAGACTTATCAGGAAGAGGATCTCGGCCCTTCTACTGTTCAAGGTATGATTTTAGTAGCCTCAGTTTTATCATCATCTCTTTTTGATAATGGTGCTACTCATAGATTTATCTCCGTTGCTATTGTGGAGAGACTTGGACTCTGCGTCTTTTCTTCTGCCGACTCATTGACACTAGACACACATTTGGGAATGAGGACATCTAGTGTATGCCAGTGTAGAGAGTTCCTTCTCGAGGTTGCAGGGTATCGGTTCTTATGGGATCTCTATGTCATGGAGATGATAGGCTATGATGTCATTCTCGGAATGGACTAGTTGATTCCCTTTCAGGCAGTTGTTGACTGTTATCGCCGCAGAGTCAGTTTCATTTCACCAGAAGGTGAATCTTTCCTTCATAGAGGCGAATGGGACGTTTGGGCGAGTCGGGCAGGACTCGAGCATCTTGGGATGGGAGGGGTGATAGCCCGGATTGCTAGTCTTTATCTGGATGATCAGGGGACTCCACAGTTGGACTTTTCTCTAGTGGACGATCGCTTCAGGGATGTCTTTCCAGAGGACTTTTTGGGTTTTCCTCCAGAGCGTGAGGTAGACTTCTCTATTGAGCTCGTTCCAGGAGTGGAACCAGTGTCCATTCCTCCCTATAGGATGGCCACACCTGAGTTTCAGGAGCTCAAGAAGCAGTTGGAGGAGCTACAGGCTAAGGGGTTCATTCGACCCAATACTTCTCCTTGGGGGTTTTTCTATTATGTTCGCGAAGAAGGAAAATGGTACCCTTCGGCTTTGTGTGGATTATCGGAAGTTGAACCAGTTGATGTCCAAGAACCAATATCCCTTTCCACGGATTGAGGACCTTTTCGATCAGCTTCGAGGAGCCCGGGTGTTCTCAAAGATCGACTTGAGGTCCGATTATCATCAGTTGCGCGTTAGACCATCAGATATACCTCTGACAGCCTTCAGGAGTAGGTATGGCCTATACGAGTATACAGTCATGCCGTTCAGTCTCACGAACGCGCCTGCAGTTTTCATGGCACTGATGAACCGAGTTTTCCATCCTTACTTGGACTCTTTCGTCGTGGTCTTCATGGATGATATATTGGTGTACTCTCACACTCGACACGACCATTCCACACATCTTGAGATCGTTCTGAGTACACTGAGAGAGAATCGGCTTTTTGCTAAACTCTCGAAGTGCCACTTCTGGATGGATCAGATTCACTTCTTGGGTCACGTCATTTCAGAGTCAGGAGTATCTGTGGACCCAGATAAAGTGAGAGATGTAGTTTCCTGGGAGAATCCGAAGAACATTTTTTAGGTATGGAGCTTCCTAGGGCTGACTGGATACTACATACGCTTCATTCAGGACTTTTCTCATCTAGCAGCACCTTTGATAGGTCTGACCAAGAAGGGGGCGAAGCTCTTATGGTCAGATTCTTATGACTCAGCCTTTCAGGATCTGAAAGGGAGGTTGACGTTAGCACTGATACTAGTCTTGCTAGAGCCAGGTAGAAGCTACACTGTTTACTATGATGCTTCGGGTATCGGGCTAGGAGCTGTACTTATGCAGGGAGATGGAGTTGTTGAGTATGGGTCTCGGCAGTTGAGGCCACATGAGAGGAACTACCCTACGCATGATTTGGAGTTATCTGCTTTTGTTCATGCCTTGTGCTATTGGAGACACTATCATCTGGGAGATCACTTTTTGGTCTTCACTGACCACAAGATTCTTAAGTATATCTTCACTCAGCGTGATCTGAATCTGAGGCAGCGCAGGTGGGTCGAGTATCTTCAGTCTTTTGATTTCGATCTCTCCTATACACCGGGAAAGGGAAACGTCGTGGCGGATGAGTTTAGTAGGAGAACATAGATTCAGGCAGCTCAGGAGGCCAGTAGTGAGTGGCAACTGATGGATCTTTTCTCTGAGATGCATCTGGAGGTGCATGACAGACGGGGACAGACTTTTCTATCTTCTGTAGCTGTTACCTCCACGCTACTTGATCGGGTACGGATGAGGCAGCTATCAGACTCAGAAGGCTTAGTCCTGCAGGAGAGTGTGTCAGGAGAGGACCCTTTTCCTAGATGGACAGTGGGTGAGGATGAGATCTTGAATTTCCAAGGACGCGTATGGTTGCCAGCAGACATACGTGAGGAGCTGATGCGGGATTTCCATTCCACTGTTTGGGCAGTTCATCCTGGCGTCACCAAGATGTATCAGGACCTTCATCACCAATACTGGTGGCCAGGTATGAAGAAGGATGTTGCTGGTTTTGTCTTGAGATGTTCTACTTGTCAGCAGGTGAAAGCAGAGCATCAGCGACCAGTAGGCCTTTTACAGCAGTTACCCATTCCGGAGTGGAAGTGGAACGATGTTATGATGTACTTCGTAACCAGGTTGCCGAGGTCACCTCAGGGAAACGATGTTGTTTGGGTTATCGTCAACAGACATACAAAGGTTTATCACTTCTTGCCAATCAAGGATACCTTCAGTGTCGATGATCTGGGACAACTTTACATCAGAGAGATCGTTTGTCTGCATGGAGTTCCGCGCTCTATTGTTTCAGACAAAGATGTGCGCTTTACCTCTCGGTTCTGGCAGGGACTTCAGAAGGCCTTGGGTACACAGGTACTTTTGAGTACAGCATATCATCCCCAGACTGAAGGCTAGTCCGAGCGCACGATCCAGGTGCTTGAGGATATGCTCCGAGCTTGCATCCTTGACTTTGGCGGTTCTTGGGAGAAGAATATTCCTCTACTGGAGTTCGCCTACAATAACAGTTTCCAGGCGACCATTCAGATGGCACCATACAAGGCTTTGTACGGTAGTCCATGCTGATCACCCTTATGCTGGCTGGAGGCAGGAGAGGCAGCTTTGCTAAGACCTCATCTTGTTCAGGAGACTTCAGAGCAGATAGAGCTGATTCGAAAGAGGATGGTTATAGCTCAGTATCGACAGAATTCTTATGCTGATCAGCGGAGACGAACTCTGGAGTTCGAGGTTGGTGATTAGGTTCTCCTACGTGTCACACCGAGGTTGGGACACAAGAGGATTCAGAGACAGGGTAAGCTTTCACCGCGGTACGTCGGGCCATTTGAGTTCTTGGAGAGAGTGGGGCCGGTTGCCTATCGGTTATAGCTACCACAGAGGTATTGGGCCATGCACGACGTCTTCCATGTTTCTCATCTCCGACGTTACTTTCCAGATATGTCTCAACTCTTTCAGCCCGAGGAAGTCGATCTTGAATCGGATGCGTCGTTTGAGGAGCATCCTACCCGGATTGTCGATTGTAGTACGAAGGTTCTCCGTGGGCGGTCTGTTCCTCTAGTACGAGTGTTGTGGAAGCATGGGCAAGTACAGGACGAGACCTGGGAGAGGGAGACCGATGTACGATCGCAGTGGCCGGAGCTGTTTGGGGTTTCTCCTTCTCCGCCTCGTTAGGGAAATTCGGGGACGAATTTCTTTAAGGGGGGAAGTTTGTAAGAACCCGGATCTCTTTTCAGGTATGTTTTTCCCGTATCTGGAGTTTTTTAGAAAAAAAATGAATTTTCTAGAAATTCCAGAAGTACACGTCGTGTACTTTCTGAGTACACGTCGTGTACTCTTTCCCCAGCTCGAAGCCGTCTGTTGGCCATGTCCGGGCCACACACACGGTGTGTAAGGATGAGGTGGAGGCCAGCTATTTTGGAGTACAGAAAATTCGAAGTACACGTCGTGTACTCCAAAAGTACACACCGTGTACTTTTTTTCATTAAATGGACTAGGGTCGCGTCTAACCCCCATATCCGTCTTCTTCTTCAGGTTTTGACCGTCCGAGAGAGACTGTACGGCCGGATCTTCGACGGACGACCACCCCGCCGTCCGTTCTCCGATTCAAGCACAGTCAGTTGCGTTGGAATCACAGCGGTGAGTTCTTCCTTCTGCTTTAGCCTTGTTTATTGATTCCTCCTGGTTTCCAAGTTATCGTGGGATGAACTTTTTGTGTGTTTTCTCATATCTACGTTGTTCTAAGAGGAATTTGTCGTCGAGGTTCACATATATCGATCTCCTCAGATCGAGGTAGGTGGTTTGTGCCTTTCTGTAGAAATTTGATGAATATTATGTGCAAATTCCACCAATACCCATGAACGGGGTATTGTGTGTTTCCTGTTTTTCCCTTGTTGCTTGCCTCCTTTGCTGGATTGCTTTGGTAGAGGTTATTGCTTATGATTAGAGTATTTTTGTTTGTGCTCGGTTTTCTTTTCCATGCCTAGTTATAGGATTGTGGACTATTGTTTTACTATTGTTGTTGAACCTTAGTTGATAGCAAAGTAGTTCTTGAGGTTTACTTGGACGATATACACGCGCTGAGCATGTTTAGTTATACTCAGGACTGTGAGAACCTAGAGTAGTAGACCAAAGGGAGAATTGACAGAAGGGCTTCTCCAGAGTGTCTTTAACAATGACACGAGCCACATGGGGAATTTACGTTGAGTGCTTCCTCAGAGAGCCTTTAGCATGATACAAGACTATAGGGGGAATTGACGATGATTGCTTCCCAAGAGAGTCTGCTTAATTACGTAGCTGAACCAGAGGGGTGAGACTGTGTGTGCCTCCCAGAGGGTTGCTAGTACTTAGAGGTTGAACCATAGGGGTTAGAATGTGAGAGATACCCATAGGGTAACCTGTTTTTCTCTTTTGTTGTTGGCGGCTTACTTGTGTGCTATACTTGTTAGAACTGTGGATTGTAGTTGTTTGTGCTTTTCTGTTTACTGCTTCTTGTTTTAGTACTGCCATGTATTCATTGACTGTTAGGCACAAATATTTGGGTGATTGCCTACTGGGATTGTATCTCACACCCTGTTTGGGCCATGCTTTTGGGCCCAAGTAGACTATGTTGCTACAGGTATAGACAAGGGCAAGTGCCCTTCTTCTTCAAGATCTTGACTGCACCAATAGCTTGGGAGTATGGGACCGAGCTGTGGCTCGCGATGCTGAGGAGCTTAATTTTTTTTTCTTTTGCACTTGGTTTCAGTTGTATTTCAACACGTTGTTGTGTTTTTTGTTTTCCTTAGATACTTGTACCTGCTGTATCTTTGTCATCATAGTTATATATATTTTCATTGCTTTCGCTGTTGGTTTCTGTTGGTATGCATGTTGTTTACTGCTTCCGTTGTTTATTATTGTTTTCTTACTTTGTATACCTTACCGAATGAGGTCATAGTTTCCCCACCGACTCACCAAGTCCCTCACTGCTAGTCGGCAGCCTCTGGCATTCAGGGAAATGCGCTTAAGGTCATGTGGAAAACCTGGTATGGGGAACCAATGGAGGGGATCCGTATTCGAGACGTTACAAAATTTGTCCAACTTTTATCCATAAGTATTGGATTGTATTATCCATGTACATTAAAATATAAAGATATAAATGTTTAACCAAATAGATATAATGAAAATTAATGAAGAATATATATGGGTTAGAATAATAATAAAGGGAATGATATTTGAAGTTTGATACATGCTTGAAACAATTAATATTTAGTAATGAAAGTGTGGAAAAAACATCAACATTAAATATGATAAAGATGTATTAGTTTTTTATATTTTATATGTAGATGATATTGTTTTTATGGGAGAAAAATATAATAGTGTATTCTAAACTAGTGTTATAACAAATGAGGGTTCATTCCATTGAAAAATTAACTACATTGATCAATTTCTGGTCCATTTCCCATGGTCTAACTAAGACCAGGAGTGCCCCTTTATAAATATTAATGAAATAAATAGTTTATTTTGATATCACACACTATTAGATGGCCAAAACCGATAAGCATAGAATTTTTAGGTTGTTTTATGTTCTTATTATTCATTATAACATTTATTGTCTTTTTATATGTGCACCTAAATTTTCTGAAAAACTATCCATCACATCTAATGTTTTAAAATAGAGTGTATACACTAATTATTGAAGAAGAATATAGTTACCATTCAACATTTTATCTCACCACCTCCAATATAAACCCTTTCTGAAATATACCCTTCACATTCATTATGGACAATAATCAATATGAACCCCCCCTATGGTCATTCAACATGGCATAGCATTTCAATTTTCAAAATATTTAAAGGGTAAAAGTTGATGGTTAAATTTTAATACTATTTATGAAATGTTCCAACTATATAGTTCATTACACTTTGAGAAACCTCATTATAGAAATTCATTTTAAAACTGAAATACTAAATCATTGTAAAGTCACTATATTCAAGGTCTCCCAACATTGGTTCTTAAAAATCCATTCACATCCTTATAATTCATGAGTTTCAACTAAAAATTATTTTCAAGACCCAAAACAACTTTTAATGTCCTAATTTCACATAATGAAAAACATTCTACTTTGTTATCAAATGTTTGGTGTGCATGGACATTGAAAAATATATTTAAAATATATGTTTACAAATAAAGAACCATCTCATTCCATGGAAAAAAATTGAAACCAAGTTTCCAATTAAACTAGATGTATATACACATATAATGTTTTCATTAGGAATCTAAAACATAGCTCAAAGAGGCAAGAAATTAGTTTTTATTAATTTCCTGAACTATGAAATAAGAAAAACCCACCTATGATCTGCCATTTATATAAATTGTGACACTAAATCAGCGCAATAAGGACAAATATACCTTAAGAGGCAATGGGTAGGGGAATCGAGCTAGGGAGTTGCAGGTTGGAGGGGGGTAACTTCATCATCGGATAAGGGAACCACTGGGGAGAGGGATATCATATGGGTTGTTCTGCATTGTCTCCCAGAAGAGCGAGGTGGGGGTGGGTGTGGCTTAGGGTCTCCATTGAGGATGGATGAGGGAGTTAAGATTGGGTGTTCTGCATCACTGCTGGGGAGAGGGAGGTAGAAGAGGGGGTGTTGCAGGGTTTCGGTCATGCGGGATGTGGGGGAGGATAGTGGTCGGGGTCAGGGTCATGCATAGGGATCGAAGGATTGAAGAAAATAAGGTTATTATAACATTTTATGGTGGTTTAATAAAAACCACCACTAATAATTAAAATTTAAAAATATAGTGGATATTTAAAGAAACCACCTCTATATTAATTTTTTTAAACTGGATTTATTTAATGGTGGTTAATAGAACTATCACTAACTAGTACTTTTTTGTAGTTTTCTTTGTGGATCTACTCTATATCTTGGTCATTTTTTCTTTTTTTAGATTTGTTGGAGAGATCCTAGTAACCCTATCTCCCGTCTAACCTCCATTCTTGTTTTCTCTTATAATATAAATTTCTTGCAACATTTATATCAATTATTCTCTATTTTCAAGGAATTTTTATCTTTCATCAATATCTTCCATTTCTTATTTAGCTATGGTATGATATCAGATGAGTTGGATTATATGAGTCTATGTTAAGAGATCCCTTTTAATTAAACCATATTCTTTCTTATTTTCTGAGTGTGTGTAGGGTTTTTTCAAGACAGCTTGTCTATGATTGACTCATATTAAAATAAAAATTACGAGTTTCAGTTTACCATAGTTAAATGTCTTATATAACATGTCTTGGAACACATGGAATGGTATTTTCATGTGGATTGCATATCAGGGGGTAGATGAACATAATGTTTCCTTTATAATTCAAATGCACAAATTATAAATTAAATAGAATATGAGGAAACTTGGTTTGAATTGACAATTTTAAAATAGAATTTCACAATCATAGATACTAATAATTCATTATGAACTTGAGTTAGACCTAATGTTGTGGTGTAATATTAATTAAGCAGGTTGGGAATCCTAAAACATATATAATAGGGTTGAAATGGTTAAATCCTATTTAATGGTATAATTGAACGATTTCCTTGGTAAAATTAATAGGACCTATATGAAATGTTAATTGAGATTATAAGACATATTATATTTTAATAAAGTTAAATGGTTTTGTTATTAGAAAAGTAAAAAAGTAAATACCTAAGTGTAATTTAAATGAACCTTACCATAGAAGAATGTTTTTGTGTGTATTTAATATATGCATTAGAAACATGTTAAATCATTAGTCTTATGTATAATGAGAATTAAATGGGATGAATGATTAGTTAACCAAATGTTTAAAGTGATTTCTAATGCTTTGGAATGTTGGGATAAGACCCATGGATTCCATTTGAAATGTGTTATATATGAGTATCAGGATGATATCCAGAATTCCATATGATACCTGACGAGTGGGAATTCCTATATGAGAGCATGGGTTCCATGTAAATAATAATCTCTTATGAACGGAATGTGCAGTACCTAGACCCTGTATGATTCTCGATGAATGGGAATACCTTGACACGTTCTTAGATTCCATCATAATTCTAGGATGATCATTGTAGCTCCTCGACCAAGAGGCCACTTATAATGGTTCCCTGAACCAGTTTTCCTTGGGGCTTCATGAGCACATCTTTGTATTCTAGAGGCTACCAACTAGTAGCGTTGGTCAAATGATGGTCTGATTAGGAGACTACACCCTCAACATTAGAGACACACATAGATATTAGAATAATTAATATCAAAATTAAAATAGAAGAAGTAGTATAATTTAAATTTAGTGTAAGAAATTATAACTACAAATACTTTCAAAACCATATATATAATTATTCATGCATTTCCATATGAGGCTATGTAACTAGATCAGAAAGCATGAATCAGTATATACAATACAATACATGTATAAAATAAGAAAGAATAAAATCTCTAAGGCTATCCCAAAATGAATCTTGAGTTCCATCTCATTCATGTTCTCATAACTCCAATATCAATGAATATCAACAAGTAAGCCAAATCTAGAACCTAATCTTGCAATTGTGAGGTCTGTTTAGGTACCCTAGTTCAATGGTGGCCCGAATAGGGTGTGAGATATACTTAGTAGGACACCACTAATGGTGTCTTAATACATCTTGTCCATGTGTATAAAATAAAATAATGTAAAATTATATAAGATAAAGTAATAAATAAATAAATAAAACTAAAATAAATGGGCTCATATTCTTAAAGTACACTTGGCCAACCATACCTAGTTCAGGCTAATCTGGAATATCTATGCACACTGTTCATCATGTATATATATGAATACATTAGAAAATCAATTACATAGATATACATGCACCAGCATAGACCTGAGGTTTAATCCTAAGGCATCCCCTCAAGAAAATGACATATTATATTAGGGATGTTATACCTCGGGTATCACACTGTATAAGGGATTTTACGCCAAAGTAATGTAATTTATAAGGGATTCCATTACTGAGTACAATAAGGTAAGGCACACCATACCTAATATCATATGGAAAGGGACTCCTTTCCCAGGGATGTCATTCCTTGTATCAGAATGTAATGGATTCCTTCTCATCAGATTCTATGCCAAGTATCATAATGTAAGGGATACCATGACCAATGATTCCATGCCCAGTATCATAATTTAAGGGACACATTACCTAGGGACATCATTCCTAGTACCGTAAATTAAAGTATGCCTTGATATGGGATTTAATACTAAGTATTATAATGTAATGGATTCCTTTCTAAGGAATTTCATGCCTAGTATCATAAAAAATCATACTCACATAATTCAACTTATTCATTAATAACAAGGAGGCCATGAACACAAAAAATCCATTTGGTGGTTAATTTTATCTAATTTAACTTTATTTAATAATCACATAAATCAAATTTATAAGGTCTAGTTATGTACGATTGTAACTTTACACCTCTATCAATATCATGTATTCATTCCTAGCATATAATTAGAATGACACACCTTATAAAGGTGTTTGGATACACAATCCAAACTTTACAATGTATTGGATCATTAGGAACATTCTTTATTAAAGTAATTTTAATGAAACACCCATTTTGTGGTCCAAATTTAGTTATTAACCTATAAAAATTCTAATGGTATTTCTAAGGGATTAATTTATTACTATAAGAAATTATGTTTAGGGGTTCAAAATTTTGGATAGATGTTCTGAAAATCCATCATGCGGCCCTAATGAATATATTTTATAAAATTGTTATTCAATAAGTAAAAATTCATAGACCACATACCTCATACATAGGATGGTATACTCATCAAATATTGATATTTGATTCAAGCCAAATAAATATAAAATAGAAGAATATAAAAATTCCTTCAAAATAGGGATAATAATATTTCATGAGGATAGTATAATGGATGATGAGAAAAATGATGAAATGACCAAAAGTAAACAAGATATTCATTGAATTAATCCAATGAGACCAACAAAAGGAAATTCTGACACCGATCAAAGGATATGCATCCATGCCAATATGAGGGAGGAAAGGATATTTAGTTAAGGGGGATAGGTGATGCATGTGTGGGAGATGAGAGGAGGTGATTTGAAATTAAAATGTGGGTTAATAACCAAAAAATCACTAATTTAATGAGCCGTATGGTTTATTCGTACGGTTTGAAAATCCATGCACCAACCATGATGTGCTATTTTCTGAGGCACATTACTGGGTGCATGGTTTTTTAACCCATGTGAATCCCTTGTGGTCCCCTCTGTGACACCCTATAAACTCTTGAATGACCATGTTTTCTAGTGTTCTCGGTTATGTAAAAAAAATTGACACCCTCATGATCACTAAACATGCTTCATGGGTTCTCCTGGATGTCCACATGGTTTCAAACAAATAGTGTGCATCTTCCAGCCTCTTCAAAAATTTAATTTTTTGATAAAAGACCTTTCAAAACACTTCCAACTTTATGATTCACCTGATGATCCTTAAACCATACCTAAAAAATAAGAATTTTATGTGTTCAAATGTTCAGATTTACATCCCAAATACCAATTTATGAATTGACACATCTAGTAAAAGTAAAATTCAAATTTCATCATAAATTCCACATGGTCCAAAACACGGGATGCTACAATCTCCCCAACTTAAAACATTTCATCCTTGATAATCCTAGTGGAGTTGTGAAAATATAATCTTACCTACTTGGTTTGTGGAATTTCATTCAAATGGGCACATTGTGTTTCCAAACTCCAACACACCACCAATAACCCGATTAAGAATGTGGTGCATTCCCCCATAAAACTGGTGCCAACACTTGTATTCTGAACAGAAACATCATGAATATTCTTACCCAAGACCATAAATCTATATACATGGTCACATTTATGTCACATTGCATATCTATCCAATGAATCTTCTCACCATAGGGTATACCATTTAACGGAAAGTTCTGAGCCATGCTATCTCCATAATCAGGATAATATATTTATATATACCGTTATAATTCTAATGGAGCTCATGGAATGATCCTTAGCCTGATCAAACATTCAACTCATAATCAATCTCAGTTTTCCAGTTCCAGCTGGATTTTCAATGAAATAAACAGCTAAAAATGCACTACACTCACCTCATCCGGATAATGTGTTAGACATGATCCCTTAGCAACTACATGAAAGAATAACAATAATCAAGCTGAATACAGAACTAGATCATGTAATCATGAGGTCTATTCAAGTACCTTATTGCAATGGACTCCCAAGCATGTTGTGAGATGTACTTATTAGGCCACCAGCAACATTGCTTAAATATTTCTAGTCATTATGGATAAAATAAAACAATTTATAGGTATACCAATAAAGAAATAAATAAAATAATTGAAGTAACATGTCAGGATAAATTTCCTTAAGGACACCTGACTAATTATACCCGCTTCATCCTAAGATAGGATGTCTCTACACACCCGTCATCATGTATATACATACATACATTAGACAATCATTTTTACTAATATACATGCACCGGCATAGACCCGCGGTATATTATCAAGGCATCTATGCTAGAAGATCACATATCGGATAAGGGACACTATGCCTTAGGTATCGCAATATATAAGGGATGTCATTAACATGTATCACAATTTATAAGGGATTTCATTCCTGAGTACCATATGGTAAGGGATGACATTCCCAGTATCATAAGGTAAGGTATGCCTAGCCTTGGGATTCCATGCCTAGTATCATAATGTAAGGGAGAACTTTCCAAGGGTTTCCATGCCTAGTATCATAAAGTAAACTATACCTTTCCCAGGGTCACCATGCCTAGTAACCTAAATTAAGAGACACATTTCCCAGGGATTCCTTTTCCAGTATTATAAAGAAAGAGACACCTTAACCAAGGACACCAGGCCCAGTATCATAAAGTAGGGTATTCCTTTACCAAAAACTCCATGCCCTGTATCATAATGTATATCTTACTCAAAAAAATAATCTCATTCATTAATAATAAGAAGTAAATTCAATTATACATGAAATTTATCGATTCATTTTATCTCTTTTAACATCTATCAATAATATTTTTAATATTATTTAAGAAGTTATAAGTTTTTATGTTCATAATTCTACCCTCTATCTGTCACATCTATTCATTCCTATCAATTAGTTAAGCCAGTGAAACTTTGAATGGTGTTTCTCTACAAAATCTACACTTAACTATGATTTGGATTCTTGCACACATTACTCATTCAGGGAATGTGAGTGAGACACCCATGTGGTGTTCTAAATTTAGGTCTCAACCTCTAACAATGTAAAATGTATTTCTATGGGATCTATCTAGTAGGAAAGGAAATTAAATTTAAGGGTCCTCAATTTAGGATCGACACTCAAAAAATCTGGTACAAAAAATAATGATGATATTTTATAACATTATTAGACATTATGTAAAAATATATAGACTACCTACCTCTTTCTTAGGATGGTCCACTCATACAATATCAAGCATTAATTTGAGTTGAATCCAGAAATAATAGAAGAATATAAAAGAAACCAGAAAATGTGTTGAATTATCTTCCATAAAGATAGTTCCAAATATGGTGAGAAAAAAGATGAGAGGGGAAATAAAAATGAATATCATACCATAAAACATCCAATGAGACTGATGATAAGTGATTCTGACACCAAAATGAGGAGGGAAATGTAACCATAGGTGAGGGAGGAGAGGAGATTGAGTGGAGGGGGAGATGTGTTGAATGGGTAGGAGAAGATATGTAGAAGGAAATTAAAAGTTAGGTAAAAAAGGAAATTCACCCCTTAATAAGGTTCACATTTTGGTTAGATGGTTTGGAAAACAATTAACCAACCATGTAGTGCTACTATATAGGCACACAGCTAGGTGCCAGATTTTACAAACCATGTGCAACCCATGTGGTCTACTCTATAAAAAACTCATCAACTAATTAAGGTCCATGTATATTGTTGTGCATGGTTAGACATAACCATGTGACACCCTCAGGCTCTCTAAGAAGTCCACATGGTTTCACCCTCAGAACTATGTGCACCTCTACCAGCTTCATCCAAATTAATGTTTTTTGGATCCCAATGCTTCTAAAACAATTCCAAAGTATCAATAAGTACACTAGGCCTTAAAATATACCTAAAAACAACATTTTTATGTGTTTAACTATTTATATTTACATCTCAACGCTCAATTTATGAATTACCCCATCTATCAAAATGAAAATTCAAATTCATTGAAAAATTCCAATGATTCCAAAACATGGAATGATACATGAATTTAGATTCTGTGTAATTACTGGTGATTTGGGAATATCTAGATAAGAGATTAAACTCCATGGGAATTCCAAGATGAATGCTTGGATTTCAGGTGATAATTTAGGATATTGGAAATGTCAGGATGAGCCTTGGATTTCGTGTGACTATTTATGGTTGGCATGGTAATTATGAAAATCTCATAGAAATCCTATCACTAGCCAAATTAAGTATGGTTTATCAGGTACATGGACCTATAAATCCAAAATTTTATAGACAACCTTAGGTGTCATCATAAACTTAGGGAGTGTTTGGCATTTTTTAAAAAAAATAAATTATAATTAATTTTTTTAAATTTTCTACATATAAATCTTCTACATGCATTGGTGATTAGATTGGTTATTTTATAGATGTCATTGGTGGTGTCCTATTGAGTTATAATCACACATTTATTAGGATTCAATGATACTTAGGTAACTTAGCAGACACTATACTTGATCACAAGTCCATGTTCAAGGAAAGGCTTAGTGTTGATGCATGTTACTTGGTTACTTAAGTTAGAGTTGAGTTTTCGGACTAGAGTAGACTCATTTGTAGTCAGATATAAGAAAATAGCCTTAGTTTATTTTTTTTACATTAAGTAATTTCGATATATAATCTTCCAATGTGGTATTTGGTTTGGAATGTATAAAACATTCATTTATTATTGTATCGGGTGATTGTATTATTATTTTAGAACATGACCTGATTGTAATGTTTACCGATAATTTATCTATTTCATATTATTTCCAATATTGTTATACTATAATATGAGGGAAACTTCTACCTAGGGTAACCTATATAGCCTTATATACTATTTAAAAACCTTAGGAATATAAGGATGCATGCTTCAGGCCATGTGGTGCACCATCTCATGGAACTAATCGAGTGGCCAATGGGTTTGGCTGTAACACCTATTTTTTGGTGGGATCATAACAAACCTTCTAATACACCACTATAAGAAAAAATATGGATTTTTTAGTGTGTCCCAAATAGATACTCCAAATATGGTTGAATTTGGTGGTATCTTATACTTGTTTCTTCATGACCCATTAATGAGCAGATGGTTAGTGATAGTTTGTATCGAGGAGGTATTGTTATATAACCTCTAGAGTCGAGATTGTACCATTGAGGTGTTAATAATGAAAAAAAGTTACTCATCAACTAGAATTAGAAGCTCTGAATTGGGAGAAACATCTATCAATTTGAATAGGGCCCAACTCTAATAACTGTTAAGGAATAAATTTTCTTCTTTGATGATTCCATTAATTTGGATTGAAGGGAGTTTGATTAAATCATGGAAAGATCAAAAAACAAAAATAAAAAAATCATTTATGTAGCATCACAAGTAAGAATCATGTTTGACCAACCTTGTTCATAATTAAAGGAGTCACATCAACCATTTTTTCTACAGGTAAGAATAGTATGACATCCAGATGTGAGAGTTTATCATAGTTGAATGATTCATTCCTAGTTCACCGTTTTTTTGGTTCTTTTTTATAGGGTGTATTTATTGAGTTGGAAACACACAATTTCTATAATATCTATGAAAATAGATATCATAGTTACCTTACTTTATAAAGTTAGGTGGTAACTAAGTATTATATCTAAATGATGCTTAGGAATGAATCTCGGTTAAGAGGGTAGGAGGTCGGTCTCATCACACATTTTTTAATGGATTATTTTTTCACAATTGGGATCTCTTATAGATTTGAGATGTATTTTATTTATCCTTCTAATATCATAGTGTGTAATAGGTTACCCTTGTCCCTGTAGATAGTCTTTAGCATATATCAATTTTTTTAACACATAAGTTGTATCACATTGATGTGATAATTTCTAAGTATTAGAGGTTATCAATAGATTAAATAATTTTTATATAATGGTGTTCCTCCATATTTTTTTATTTTAACTTAATTATGTTGATCTATAACTCACTATGGTTTAGAGCCACATATCTTGGTGCTCTAGAGTTTATCATTTTATAGAAAGATAGTATATGTGTTTTATATTGAGATCAGTCCCACAAAAATAGATTCATATGTATCCTAGTGGAATGAATCAAACCCCACATTTTTTGTAACAACCCAAGCTTCTACGGTACTCTTCTCTTTGAGTAATATAGTAGCGTGTGTTGTACGCAACTCCGAGATTCTAACACACCGCAACCAATAAAGTAGCTGTTATGAATAGTAATACCCACTTTTTGAAATTTTATACATTTTATATTTAAAAATGGACTTCATTTGTGGATTCTGAATATCGAAATTATCCTAGGATGAAATTTGGGTACTTTTCGGATAACTTTTATATTTTGATGAATAGTGAAAATTACTAAATTTTAATTAAAAACAAATTTTTAATCAAAATAATTAATAGTAATAAATTATGAATTTGAGTGGTTTTAAAGTATATTTAGAATATATTTTTACCATTTAATACAATTTTGGTCATTGGACATAATTTCACAATTAAACCGGACATAAACAGGTATCAATCTTTTGATAGTTATTATATCTTAAAAACACGCTTTTTGTTTTGACAGCGGGAATTAATTTTAAATTAATTACTTCCACTTCTGTGTTTTGAATTTGGAAAAATGGATTCCATATTTGAAATCCTGATGTCCAAATTGTGTAAATAGGTCACTTTTATTTTTATACATTTTGAATAATTACTTCGGTAAATATTTTATTTACCATGGTTAAAGGGTAAATCCGGTAAATAAGGGTTAAAAAATAATATTATAATAATAATAAATTACCCTAAAACGTGTCATAACATTATTGGTGGATAAATATCCGACCATGGGCATATTTGGGTCGATTTTGGGATCCCATGGAGCCACTTTTTGGTGATAAGGACACTTTATATTAATTAAGTTAAAATAAATACAAAAATGACATAAGCATATATCTTTTAGAAAAACAATTTTTACATAGGGTTATATATGTTGTATTTTATATTATAAATACTAATTAGAAAGCTAAAAATATTTCCTACATAATGGTATTTTAGTTATAATTTTTAAACATATAAAAAGTAAAAATATATATAACACAATACTGATGCAGTATTTTCTTTATTAATGAAAGAATCAAATAATTGATATTATAAATGTTAAAATAAATATAATATGAAAGTTTTGATAAAATACACGAATTTTATTGCTTAATATGAAATTTTAGGATTGCTTAAATGAATTTGTTTCGAATTAATAATGTTGTTAAGACTTTAACAAAAATAAATTATTGAGTAGTGTCAAAATTGACATAAATGAGTTTTTAAAACAAATATTATATTATAAATTTATATTATATTTCTAAAAATATAAGGTTCGGCCAAAGGACTTATATCATTATTTTTTTATCATTAATGGACCACTTTGGGGTCTCTTGTATGTATATAGTATGTTTATTAACTATATATTATAAAAATACAAAGTGACATGGTAAGTGTCAAACTAATTAACTAAGAGTTAAAGCTAAAAGATAAGGTTAATATAATGACCCAAATCTATATAAAATCTATTGTTTGAGTGGTTCTCGACCCATACCCACCTTATACTTTGAATAATCCACTTTGGAGCCATTATAAACCGAATATGAATTTATTATAAAATAATACTTTAAGTTTTTTCCTAAAGAGCCCCTCACCCCTCTTATAAAAGGGCACTCACCCTTCTCATTAATTCACACCTTAAAATCCATTTGTATCAGCCAAACTCTGCAAAAATACTCTCTAAAATTCCCTCACTTCATCCTAGAGGCCTTAGTTTGATCATAAATCCAACCTAAGGATCCCTTTTGATCAAATCAAAAGGAAGAACCCGAAGAAGAGGTAACGTCTTAACCACCCTCTTTAAAGTTCCTTTCTTCTTCAACTTCTTCTTTACTTGTTATTTCCATTATAAAATAATAACTCCAGTATCTTCTATATATTATGATGTTATTATAATAATGGAACAAACAAATTCATTATTCTATCCATCCCTTGAATGACATGTCACCATACGTGCGTATGTACGGCCTACCGTCTCCACGTTGTGGTGTAATTGTTATTCAATATATTATTATTTAGATGAGTATAATAATGATGTATAATTCATGTAAATAATAAATATAACATGATAATGATTCTTTATATATGATATACCATCCAATTATATATTATTTTAATATCAAAAGAATGATATTGTTGCTCGTGCGTACGTACGGACTACCGTCTCCACGAACGTGATGAGATTTATTCCTCATCATATCCATTTGAGTATAATTCTCATGTAATTATTAAAAATAATGTTTAAGGACTTGATATCATTCTGGATATTAATAAGATACAACCTATCCATAACAAACATGGCTTACGTAACAAAGCAGAAAAAGGAAAACGAATCCATTAACACCCGAAATGACGATAATACTAAGATGTTATTAACAAATAAATGTTAAAAGATCATATATGATATCATATTAATGTATATGATTCTTGTACAATTTAATAACAATTATTTCACCATTATACAGGAGGTTAACCTACCTTTAACCAAGCAAAAGTACAAGGTAAGGGGTTTTCATCTCACTCCTTATTCCCGTGATATTCTTACCATATTGCCACTATTACCTTTTGTGTGGTGTATGTACTGCCTATAATTGTATTCTTTGTGTAATAAACTTTAATTTATGTGTATTTACATATTCATTGTATGATACCTCTTTCATGGGGTGTATGTTTCGTATGTTACAAAATTGGTAAGGGTTTATTTCACAATATCTTCATTATCCGAGGTTGTTTATACGTAATTATCTACTGGGACCTATTTATCATCCACATCCATGTTTCTTAAAAATGTATTTCAAAAAATTCTTAATATTTTACAAAATATGGGTTAAAGTAATTTATACCCTTGTTTTAATTTTTATAAGAAGTTTATAAAGGAATCTTTCCGTCGTTTTCCAAACAAGGTCCTTTTTAACCTTTTCGAAAAAATTAAGGTAAGAATGTATTTTTTTTAACTTATACGGAGGGTGTGGCTATTTTCCGCCGTTATAAAATTGTCGAAGCTTCCCTTACAAGCTTATAAGAATATTTTCAAATTAAATGTTTTATTTTATAATTATGTGACATTTAAATGATTTCAAAAAAATAGATATTTCTCTCAAATAGTTTTTATTTCATCTATGTCAACATCCTTTGATGGATTTTAAGATTATTTGAAGTTGATTTATTATGATACTAAACTTCCATATCGTTTTGAAGGTTTTGTGATATGTTTGACTGTGGATGTGTTGTTTTTATACCATTCATGGTTTATGGATAAAGTATTGACATTTCGTATGCTAGTTTTAATATGAATGTTTATGTTATGTTTATTCCTGTTCATATGAGGACTGAATTGGACTTAATATGTGACGGGTGGAGCCCGCTATAGCTCCTAGATGATCGGTAGGTCTCATGAGACAAAATAGTGTCTTGGAATGAGGCCTTGACAAAATCTTATTTGTAGTCTTGGCATGAGGCCTTGGCTACGTGGTGATGATAGTTTGGCATTATGCATTCCTTCATTATGAAAGTGGTTATTGATATTGCATGTGATTATTCGAATAGTATAATATCCATGTTAATAAGTAAATGGAATTATTTCATTTTATCTATTCTATATTATTCTGAAGTTGAAGTTTAAAAGGCTTTTGTTTTAGTTATACATTGCCTTAAATGTTTATGTTTATTTATGAAAGTTTCCGCTATATTGTTATCCTTACTGAGCATCTGAGCTCACCCCTTTCAATGTTTTATTTTTTCCAGGATGTGAAGAAGTAATTTATGAATGACCTGCAGTTATAATATGAGGGGATATGAAGACAATATTTTGTTGTAGTAGTTTTCATTTTTATGATGTAATGTAAACTTTATGAATGTATCTAGTGTTTCCAAGGCTACTAAACCAATCGGTCTTTCGAGATTTGATCTTTCTTGTGATCATGCCAATGTTATGTAATAATGCACTGACTCTGGGTAACTAGGTTCAAGGCATTACAGTTGGTATCAAAATAATTTTAGTACAAACCTTGGAAGCTAGATTTAGATAAACTCTGATTAGAGCACGTAGACCTAAGATGAACTTTGAGGATTAGTGTAGAAGAACTTCCTAGAATTTTGGTATTGTAGAGCTTTTGTGAGTTTTCCGAGCAAGACATCCCTGTCTGGATACGAGAAAGTAGAGGTGGCTCTGGCACAGATGTACCTAGGGGTAAAACCCAAAAACACCGCTTTGAGCTAGACTCGAAAGAGAACTGGTGCACGACAAAGGGACTTGTTGCACTCTTGGTTACGACACTCTCGGGGGATATGTTTAGGATAATCCTCATTTTCTTTATGAACCATTGTGAAGGGTTTATAAGTATATAATTCCTCAAATAAAACATTTTTATGATTATGGATTATATCCATAAACTGTTCAATTAATGTTAAGTGTTTTACAAGTATGGAATTATATATTTTGATTCATAAACTGATCAAGTTTATTCCATTGTTTAGAAATGGAACCTAGTGGAAGAAATGGAAACTGTATCAATGCACTCACTCCATGTAGGGATTGGACTCCTAAAGATAATTATAGTGGAGCTGGTGATGTAACTAGTGCTAATTAGCTTATCACCATACTGGGAAAACTCACTCAGGTTATGAATAATAATCGTACTCGTATGGAGCACCCTAATCCGCAGTGTGGAGGATCAATGTTAGATCTCTTCATGAGGAAACAACCACCAACATTCAATGGGAGTACAAATCCCTTGGTAGCTGAGCAATGGATAAATTCTTTAGAGAAAATATTCCATGCCTTGGGGAGTAGTGAAAGGGAAAAAGTTATCATGGAAGTTTACCGCCTCACTGGAGATGCTGATCAATGGTGGTCATTAATACAAAACACGAAGGAAGATGATGAAGTATCAGATATGTAATGGAGGGAGTTCAAAGAGCTATTCTTAGAAAAATAATTTCCTCGAGACCATCGAGCAGATATGGAAATGCAATTTCTGAGTCTGAGGCAGAAAGAGGATGAGAATGTCTCAAAGTATGAGGCTAACTTTACAAGGTTAGAGAGGTATGCTGCAGATTATATACGTAACCCAAGAAGTAATATTGATCATTTCTTTGATGGGTTAAAACCATTTCTCCATCGAGCATTAGTCTCACAAACCTTCTCGTTGTACGAAGATATTGTATCGTGTGCTATCAAGACAGAAAATGAATTTTCTAAGTCTTATGACTTTAAATAAAATCAAGAGAAGAATAGATCTGCTGATCAATCTGGAAATGGAAATAAGGGGAAGAAGGGAAATGTTTAAAATCCATCCTACAGTAAATGTGGGAAGAAACACCCTGGTACTTTCTTAAAAGGAATGGGAGTCTGTTACAAGTGTGGTGAAAAAGGCCACCAAACTCATGATTGCAAGGGAAAGAGGGTTGTTGTCAACGTGTAATTCTATAATTGTAGAGTGATGGGAAATTATGCAAATGAATGTCCTAATCATCATGGGAACTTACCTCAAAAAGGCCAAGGGATTAAGGCTAAGCTTATGTTATCACTACTACGGAGGTAGAAGCTCCGAAATACGTGGTGGTAGGTAATTTAATGGTTCCCTCAAGTTTAGAAAATGATTTATTTGATTCTGGATCATCACATTGTTTCATATCTTCCCAGTTTTCTAAGAAAATTAGATATTTCCAATTTTATTTAACAAGAGAGTTGTCAGTCAAAACCCCTAAGGGAAGTATCATCGCTACAATGTTCTGTGGATCCGTTCCCATTAGGGAATGTAAATGTTCTTTATCTGCTGATCTTATCGTCATAACCATGACTGAATTTGATATAATCCTTAGTATGGATTGGATTTTGGACCATGATGCGAAGATTTATTGTAAGAAGAAGGAGGTTACGATTTTTGATGATGATGATAAGGAACACCTTATCTTTAGAGCAGAATCGTCACCACCTAATTCTTATCTAGATCCACCCCCAGTAGCTCAACTAAATTCAATTATCGGGGAAGAAGAGAATGAAATAATTGTGGGTGAGGAATTTAATATTCAAATAGAGGATGTACCTATTTTGAATTAATATGTAGATGTGTTTCTGGAAGATTTACCTGGACATCCTCCAGAACGAGTAGTTGAGTTTTCCATTGATTTAATTCCTGGATCAAGGCCTATATCGAAGACCCCTTATAGAATGGCCACTATGGAATTAGTTGAACTAAAGAAAAAACTAGAGTAATTGAGTAATAAGGGATTTATTATCCCTAGTGTTTCTCCATGGAGAGACCCTGTTCTTTTTGTTAAAAAGAAAGATGGATCTATGAGGTTATGTGTCGACTACAGGGAGATCAATGCTATAACAATAAAAAACAAGTATCCCCTACCTCGCATTGATGATTTATTTGACCAAGTGCATGGAGCTCAATACTTTTCAAAGATTGACCTTCGATCTGGATATCATCAGTTGTGTGTGAATAAGGAATACATTCTAAAGACAGCATTTCGAATCAGGTACGGGCATTACGAGTTTACAGTAATGCCTTTTAGGCTGACTAATGCACCCTATGTATTCATGGATCTAATGAAAAGAGTTTTCAAGGAATATCTTGATGACTTTTTAGTGGTATTTATTGATGATATCTTGGTATACTCCAAAAGCTACAAAGATCATGAAAATAACTTGCGCATTATCCTGAAGACTCTTAGAAGACATGAATTATATGGGAATTTTAGAAAGTGTGAATTATGGCATCAAGAGATTTATTTTCTTGTCTGTATTGTCTCTAAAGATGGAATCTCTATTGATCCTTCTAAGACCAAGGCAATCCAATAATGGCCAGCACCAACGAGTATAATCGAGGTACGCAGTTTTATTGGTTTACCAGGTTATTATCGACGTTTCGTCCAGAATTTTTCTCGATTGGCTAACCCATTAACAAATCTCACACGTAAAGGGGTTAAATTTGTCTGGAAAAAAGAGTATGAAGAATGTTTTGAAGAACTGAAGAGAAGATTATTCAATTCTTCTATATTGACTCCACCATTGGGGAATGCTGGGTTCGTTATTTATAGTGATGCATCAATGAAAGGACTTGGTTGTGTCCTTATGCAGAATGATAGAGTTATTGATTATTCATAACGACAGCTGAAAATTCATGAGCAAAACTATCCTACTCATGATCTTGAGTTAGCTGCTGTAATCTTTGCTTTGAAGATATGGAGACATTATCTCTATGGTGAGAAATGTGATATTTATACTGATCAAAAGAGTTTGAAGTATATTTTCTCACAGAAAGAACTCAACATGAGGCAAAGGAGATGGCTTGAACTAATCAAGGTTTATGATTGCACGATACACTGCCACCCGGGGAAGGCAAATAAGGTGGAAGATTCTTTGAACAGAAAGAATCATAGAGTTTTGAATGTGATGAGAATTTAAAGGGATCCTATTTTCATGGATCTAGTAAAGATTAATATGGTAATCACCATGGAAGGTGAAACATCAATGCTTTTTCAAATGGTTGCCAAACCATCTTTACTAAAAGGATAAAGAGTTCTTAGACCGGTGATGAAGAGTTACAAAGGAAGATTAAAGCTGTGAATGATGGGAAATTGAGTGACTTTGTGTATGAAGATGGAATTTTGAAGTTTGGGAAGAGACTTTGTGTTCCCGATATACCTGATCTAAAAATAGAATTGTTGGATGATGCTCATAGTTCCAATTTCTCTATACACCCTAGGAGCACCAAAATGTATAGAGATTTGAAGGAACATTTTTGGTGGGATAACATGAAGAGGGAGATTTCTGATTTTGTATCAAGATGTATGTTTTGTTAATAAGTGAAAGCTGGAAGGAAACAACCTGGTGGAGTATTGGAACCTCTTCCCATACCTGAGTGGAAATGGGATAATATCACGATGGAATTTGTCATGGGACTACCAAAGACTCCTAGAAGGAATGATGAAATATGGGTCATTGTTGATCGTCTTACCAAGTCAGTAAATTTTCTTGCTATAAGGGAGGATTTACCACATGAACGTCTGGAAAGGCTATATATTAATGAAGTTGTGAGACTTCATGGAGAACCCCTATCGATTGTCTCGGATCGTGATCCCCGTTTTACATCAAGATTCTGGAAAAGTCTTCAGAAGGCCTTGGATACTGAGATTCGTTTGAGCACTGCTTATCACCCTCAAACAGATGGACAATCAGAACGAACTATTCAAACCTTAGAAGACATGTTGAGATCATGATCACTTGACTTTCAGGGTATGTGGTATTAATATTTACCTCTAGTAGAATTTTCCTATAACAATAGTTCCATTCAAGCATTCGGATGGCACCATATGAAGCGTTATACGGAAAGAGATGTTGCACACCAACCTGTTGGGATGATGTTGGTGAAAGA
The DNA here is from genome assembly GCA_963277665.1 of Viscum album. NCBI lineage: Eukaryota > Viridiplantae > Streptophyta > Magnoliopsida > Santalales > Viscaceae > Viscum > Viscum album. Next base: position 415,250,529 of record OY728130.1, read on the forward strand.
AAACTTGTTGGCCCGGAACTAGTGGAGGAAATGGTGGAAAAGGTAAAGGTAATCCAAAACCACATCGAAACAGCTCAAAGTAGGCAGAAGAGCTATGCTGACAATTGAAGAAATGATTTGGAATTTCATGTGGGAGATCATGTTTTCTTGAAGGTATCTCCATATAAGGGAGTTATACATTTTGTCAAGAAAGGTAAATTGAATCCCAGGTACATCGGACCTTTCAAAATTCTAGAACGAATTGGGGCTATAGCTTACCGTTTGGCAATGCCGCCAAGTCTCTCCAAAGTTCACGGTGTGTTCCACGTATCACTGTTGAGAAAATACATGTCTGACCCAACGCATGTACTCATCTATGAGGAATTAGAACTAGAACCCGATCTGTCTTATTGAGAAGAGCACATCAGGATTCTTGATACGAGAGAACAAGTGCTGAGAAACCGGAAGACTCGTCTGGTAAAAGTTTTGTGGAGAAACCATAAGATCGAAGAGGCAATGTGGGAACCCGATGAACTTATGATGAAGAACCACCCGAGTCTTTTTATGTAGTAATATTCTAGAAATTTTGAGGATGAAATTATTTGAAGGAGGGGATAATGTAACACCCCAAGCTTCCACAGTATGCTTCTCTTTGAGTAATACAGTAGCGTGTGTTGTACGCAACTCTGAGATTCTAACACGCCGCAACCAATCAAAGTAGCTGTTATGAGTAGTAATACCCACTTTTTGAAATTTTATACATTTTATCTTTAAAAATGGACATCATTTTTGGATTCGGATTATCTAAATTATCCTAGGATGAAATTTTGGTACTTTTCGGATAACTTTTATATTTTGATGAATAGTGAAAATTAGTAAATTTTAATTAAAAACAACTTTTTTAATCAAATTAATTAATAGTGATAAATTATGAATTTAAGTGGTTTTAAAGTATATTTAGAATATATTTTTACCATTTAATACAATTTTTGTCATTGGAAATAATTTCACAATTAAACCGGATATAAAAAAGTATCAATCTTTTAATAGTTATTATATCTTAAAAACGCGCTTTTTGTTTTGACAGCGGGAATTAATTTTAAATTAAAATCTGCCACTTCTGTGTTTTGAATTTTGAAAAATGGATTCCATATTTGGAATCAGGATGTTGAAATTTTGTAAATAGGTAACTTTTATTTTTAGACATTTTGAATAATTATTTCGGTAAATATTTTATTTACCATGGTTAAAGGGTAAATCCGGTAAATAAGGGTTAAAAATAATATTATAATAATAATAAATTACCCTAAAACATGTTATAACCTTATTGGTGGATACATGTCCGACCATTGGCATCTTTGGGTCGATTTTGGGACCCCATGGAGCCACTTGTTGGTGATAAAGACACTTTATATTAATTAAGTTAAAATAAATACAAAAATGACATAAGCATATATCTTTTAGAAAAACAATTTTTACATAAGGTTATATATGTTCTATTTTATATTATAAATATTAATTAGAAAGATAAAACTATTTCCTACATAATGGTATTTTATTTATAATTTTTAGACATTGAAAAAGTAAAAATATATATGACACAATAATGATGCAGTATTTTCCTTATTACTGAAAAAATCAAATAATTGATATTATAAATGTTAAAATAAATATAATTTGAAAGTTTTGATAAAATACACGAATTTTATTGGTTAATATGACATGTTAGGATTTCTTAAATTAATTTGGTTCGAATTAATAAAGTTGTTAAAACTTTAACAAAAATCAATTATTGAGTAGTGTCAAAATTGACATAAATGAGTTTTTAAAACAAATATTATATTATTAATTTATATTCTATTTCTAAAAATATAAGCTTCAGCCAAAGGACTTATATCATTATTTTTGTATCATTAATGGACCACTTTGGGGTCATTTGGATGTATATAGTATGTTTATTAACTATATATTATCAAAATACAAAGTGACATGGTAAGTGTCAAACTAATTAACTTAGAGTTAAAAATAAATAATAAGGTTAATATAATGACCCAAATCTATCTAAATTATATCGGTTGAGTGGTTTTAGACCCATACCCACCTTAGACTTTGAATAATCCACTTTGGATCCATTAGAAACTGAATATGAATTTATTATAAAATAATACATTAAGTTTTTCTTAAAGAGCCCCTCACCCCTCTTATAAAAGGGCACTCCCCCTTATCATTAATTCACATCTTCAAAGCCATTTGTCTTGGCCAACCTCTACCCAACTACTCTCTAAATGTCCCTAACTTTATCCTATAGGCCTTAGTTTGATCATAAATCCAACCTAAGGATCCCTTTTGATCAAATAAAAAGGAAGAACCCGAAGAAGAGGTAACGTCTTAACCACCCTCTTTAAAGTTCCTTTCTTCTTAAACTTATTATTTCCTTGTTATTTCCATTATAAAATAATAACTCCATTATATTATATATACTGTGATTTTATTATAATTTTTGAACAAACAAATTCATTATTCTATCCATCCCTTGAATGACATGTCACCATACGTGTGTACGTACGGCCTACCGTCTCCACGTTTTGGTGTAATTGTTATTCAATATATTATTATTTAGATGAGTATAATAATGATGTATAATTCATGTAAATAATAAATATAACATGATAATTATTCTATCTATACGATATACCATCCAATTATATATTATTTTAATATCAAAAGAATGATATTGTCGCTTGTGTGTACGTACGGACTACCGTCTCCACGAAAGCGATGAGATTCATTCCCCATAATATCCATTTGAGTCTAATTCTCATTTAATGATTAAAAATAATGTTTAAGGACTTGATATAATTCTGGATATGAATAAGATAAAACTTATCCATAACAAACATGGCTTGCGTAACAAAACAGACAAAGGAAAACGAATCCATTAACACCCGAAATGACGATAATACTAAGATGTTATTAACAAATCAATGTTAAAAGATCATATATGATATCATATTAATGTATATGATTCTTGTATAATTTAATAACAATTATTTCACCATTATACAGGAGGTTAACCTACCCTCAACCAAGGAAAAATACAAGGTAAGGGTTTTCATCTCACTCCTTATTCCCGTGAGATTCATACTATATTGCTAATATTACCTTTTGTGTGGTGTATGTACTGCCTATAATTGTATTCTTTGTGTAATAAACTTTAATTTATGTTTATTTACATATTCATTGTATGATACCTCTTTCATGGGGTGTATGTTTCGTATGTTACCAAATTGGTAAGGGTTTATTTCACAATCTCTTCATTATCTAAGGATGTTTATATGTAATTATCTACTGGGACCTATTTATCATCCACATCCATGTTTCTTAAAAATGTATTTCAAATAATTCTTACTATTTTACAGAATATGGGTTAAAGTTATTTATACCCTTATTTGACTTTTTATAAGAAGTTTATAAAGGAATCTTTCCGTCATTTTCCAAACAAGGTCCTTTTTAACCTTTTCGACAGAATTATGGTAAGAATGTCTTTTTTTAACTTATACGGTGGGTGTGGCTATTTTTTGCCGTTATAAAATCGTCGAAGCTTCCCTTACAATCTTATAAGAATATTTTCAAAGAAAATGTTTTATTTTATAATTATGTGACTTTTAAATGATTTCAAAAAAAGAGATATTTCTCTCAAATAGTTTTGATTTCATCTATGTCAACATCCTTTGATGGATTTTAAGATTATTTGAAGTTGATTTATTATGATACAAAACTTCCATATTGTATTGATGGTTTTGTGATATGTTTAACTATGGATGTTTTATTTTTATACCATTCATGGTTTATGGAGAATGTATTGACATTTCGTATACTAGTTTTAATACGAATGTTTATGTTATGTTTAAACATGTTCATATGAGGAATGCATTGGACTTAATATGTGACGGGTGGAGCCCGGTATAGCTCCTCGATGCATCGATAGGTCTCATGAGACAAACTAGTGTCTTGGCACGAGGACTTGACAAAATCTTATTTGTAGTCTTGGCACGAGACCTTGGCTACATGGTGATGATAGTCTGACATTGTGAATTCCGTCATTATGAAAGTGGTTATTGATATTTCATGTGATTATTCAACTAGTAGAATATCCATGTGAATAATTAGATGGCATTATTTGATTTTATCTATGCCATATTATGCTAAATTTTATGTTTAAAAGGCTTTTGTTTTAGTTATACATTGCCATAAATGTTTATGTTTATTTATGAATGTTTCCACTATATTGTTATCCATACTGAGCATCTAATCTCACCCCTTTCAATGTTTTATTTTTCCCAGGATGTGAAGAAGTAATTTATGAATGACCTACAGGGATAATATGAGGGGATATGAAGACAAGATGTTGTTGTAGTAGTTTTCATTTTTATGATGTAATGTAAAATTTATGAATGTATCTAGTGTTTCCAAGGCTACTAAACTAATCAGTTTTTTGAGATTTGATCTTTCTTGTGATCATGCCAATGTTATGTAATAATGCACCAACTCTGGGTAACTGGGGTCGGGACGTTACATTTTTTATGCCACTTAATAGAGTACATGATACCTTTTATGGTCCAGTGAAAAATATTTATCCATGTAAGTTAACATCATGTTGTAACGATGAGTAGAATAAATATTTATAGCAATGGTTTCCGTGTTACTTAAAATGAGTATGAATATGGCCCAAGGATGATGAGTTAGTATCATAAGTAATATGGTCCAGCGGGGATGGGTCCCCCATGGAATATTTCCTAATGGGGTTGATATAAAAAGAGTTGTGAGGAATATAGTCATCAATATGGTGGCCTGATACAATCGTGATTACTTCATGAGGAAAGGATGGTCCATAAAGAATATGGACCTAAACAATGCGTAATACAGACTCAGAAATATATCCAAGAGGGAGATGGAAATGGATAATCTCATAAGGAACGTGTCCCAATGTGGATGGAAATATAATATAGGTGATTTTGGGTTTGAACATTACAGAGTGTTCCTACATATCCCATCTAAACAAGAATCAAATCCAACATAGATCGATTGATTTAGTATAAGATCGTGTGAGAAGACCATACTCTATAGATTAATTTCATACGGTAAAGACTTTTTTTAGGAATTTTTATGTCTTGCAACTATGATGCTGACCACAAAACTTAATATCATTGTTTAAGTACATGATTATCAATAAATTTATAACAATATAATATTTAGTTATTATTATACATATGAAGATTTCGTAAGATAATGGTTGGTTATTATACTTCATAGGAGTCCCAAATTATGGACCTTCTTAATTATTACAATGGAATGATCACCTCATATCTTTAAGAACATGTGATTTATGCTCTATTTAAGAAAAAACATTTTAATGAATGACTAATTACATTTTATGAGAGTTCATAATTAAGATTTAATGGGGATTATAACTAAGGAAGAGGGCCATATAATGGGGGTAATCATATCTTGTTTATCACATTAGGCATGATATGTTATTCTTTTAGGTCATCCTTAGTGTTTCAAAATAGTATAAGGTCACATTTTAATGTCACACACAAAAGATAATTTAATTTTGTTATTATTGTGAAACTAGGATGCATAGTTTTATTGTTTATATACATTCATCATTTACATTATTTCATGGCATGTACATTATGATGGACAATACCACATATAAGTGGTCAAGAGAATGATACATTATGGTGACCCTCAATAGTTTCACTATCTAGGATTACACATCTGTTGCATAGGTACAATTAGAAAGAAAAATGTGCATATGAAACCCATTTTAGGAAACATGTAAGAGGCCTATTCCCAACCATTTTATTTGAATGTTAAATATAGGGTTTATCCTAATTTTGGATACCTCTATCCTCATGTGGACTTTAGAATCCTCTAGGCGCCCATACTGATCAAGATTGGACCTAGGTGAGCCATGTATTGCTTCTTATTATTGGGTAATTATCATTAGTTTCCTTAATATTAAGACCCCCATTATATATGTGGTGTAGAATTTAATGTCCCTTGGGGACCCTATATATTAGGGTTACACACGAGCGGCCCTTTTTTTAAAGGTAATACAGGATTTATTGTTGGGTGAACTAGTGTTCATACCATAATTATTTAAATTTTGTGGATTTGGAAGAGGTCCGGATAAATGGAGGTCTAAATGGAAAATTTGAGTGAAGGAATTTCTTAATTTTGAATCCATGATATTCATGATATCTTGGTATAAGATGAAAATGGGATGGTTTGTCAAAGTAAAAGGATATGAAGAAGACATCATCCATGTAATACTATGGTGAGTTATAGGGATTCTCCCAGGTAATACTACGGTGAGTGACTAGGATTCATCCAAGTGTTACTAGAATGATTTATAGGGATTCTCCCCTGTATTAATTTGTAGAAGTAATGTTTTGGGTGATAATATTTTGGAGAAGCATCACCCTAGATGTGGGGGTATCCACATATTTCTTTGGAAGATTGGATAACAACATTATGGGTAGGTAAGATTCCTTCACCCTATTATTATTGGTCTATAGAAGAAGATATCCCATATAAAGTTTCATGGTGTTTTAGGCTTTTTAGAACTCAATTTCCCTCTCTTTTAATTAATTCCCTTCATTTTAACACTTCAATAAGTTAGAGAAAGGTGGGTTCCATCTAGTGAGTTACATAGGTGAAATATACGCAGAGTTATTGGTCATGAAAATGGAGTGTTCATGGTATACGTGTGTAAACATTAGGAGTTTGGGGGAGGATTATATCACCTTTAATTATAACATCTTCATTATGTGTTTAAGGTACTCCTTTTTCAATATCTTCTTCCTTTTCATGAATTGGATTGTAAAGAAACTATGTGAATTTATAAGAACATGGAATTAAACATTTTAGAATTGAATAATAATTTTGAACTCATGAGGTCCTTAGTAGATATGAAAAAGAAACAGATATCATTGAACAATGTATTATTACTAATAATAATATTTAAAAAGTGAATTTCAAATGAAGATTCATTAGATGATCAATTGAATTAATTAAATTTAATTAAAAGTTATATTGAATATTTATATGTTAACATTGAATACATGATTTTGGTATTTTTGTTAAATTACTTGCTTTTAATATCATGGGATCTAATGGTGATAATTGTCATTACTTATACAAAAAATAATTATTTGATGTTCACAGATGTTCATGATCAAAACCTGAACAAAGAAATCATCTAAAGGATATTTAGGTTTCTTCTAGAAATGAATATAGTGTATAAAGAAGAGGAAATACTATTGGATAAAAAGGTCCTTGAAAAGGGAAAAATTGGAGGAGATTAATCAAGAGTATCTCAGCAGATGGTGCTTCACTAGGTTTTCATTGTGGGAAGAAAGGTCACTTGAAGAAGGATTTTAGTGAGTTTTTGAACCCCTTGTTAGATGTTAAGAGTGGTTTTATCCAATGTACAACCATCTCAACTGAGTTTTGGGTGATAGAATATTGTTCTTAATTATAATGATTATATGAGGAGTTCAGTATGAAAAATTACATCTTTGAGAGAAAAATAAACTTACATCTATAGGAAAGGTGTGAGACACCTCCTTGTATTATGTATGAACATGGATTTCATTGGACAACTGAATAAATCATCCATAGTGATTCATTTTGGAGAAGATATTATCACTAAACTTCCGAATGGATATATAATCCAACTCAATGAGAAGGTAATGAAGATTCTAGTAGCTAATGGTTTTCAAAAAACTATAAGAAAAAATTGTGGAATGTGTATGGATTTTATATTGGTTATGTAGTAGAATGTGTTCGTTATAATAGAAGTTATAATTCCAAAGAAATGGAAGATATATTTAGTTCACAAGAAAATTTATTGGCCAATACTACTGCATTATAAAATTGGTTCACCTAGAACAAGTATGAGTTGTTCAAGAATTTCTTCTGGTGGAGGTCCATGGTAAAGAAGAAGACTACAAATAATTTTAAGTGTTTATGGTTAGACAATATTGGTGTGTATGAATGTAGGAAAATCTAAAGGATTTACCAATTTAAGGGATATTGATTTGATAAAAAAAATTAGGAAATACAAAGAAAAATAGAATTATGGGGAGGATTAACAAGACCTTATTAGATAAGGATTGGATAATGAGGATTTATACTATTTTACCCATGTTTCTTTTGTAGAGTCCTTAAATTGTGTGTCCTACATAGTCAATCATTGTACATCAACACCCATTAAGAAGTAACTTCCAAAGAATTATTTTTCTATAAGAACATTTAACTTAAACAACCTCAAAAACTTCATAGAACTAAACTATTCCCAAATTGATTATAAAGAATAAAATAATATGGAGGATAAGTCCCAAGCATGTTAACTTTTTGACTATGGGGATGAATAATTTCATTTTTTACTATGGGATAATTATTATAGGAAAGTCATTAAATGTAAAACTATGATCTTCAATGAGGAAATATTTTTGATGGATTGGAACATGGAAGGATATTTTGATGAAATATAATTATTATAAAAAGATGTGGTCTTATATGATGGATGAAGATAATACACACATTTTCTAAAACATTTAGAAATCATAATATTTCATGACACATCAGATCATCTTACTGAGTTAATGGGAGAGTAAGGTTTGGTTATGGTGGTGTTTCCTAGGTATAAAGTACCAAAGAATTCAAGGACATTTGAATCTCAACAAAGGAATGTAGAAACTCTAGAAATTTTCATACTTGATGGAACGTGGAAATAGGTAAAACTATAAAGATGTACTAGGGAAAGTCACTAAGTGAAAATGCATGGAAGTACATTGTATTATCAACATCTAATGGATGATAGAGACCCTGAATTGCTGAAGCAGTAATGGAATTTAAAAAATTCAATATAGTGGGACTTATCCATGTTTCATGAACTTGAGTCCCTCCAAGAGTCTATAACATGGGTGCTAATAGGGAAATCTATGGGGAAGAATATTTTTTAAAGTAGATGGGTTTATTGGATGAAGGAAATATAAGATTGTAGTTAAAAGTACAAGGTTAGTCTAGTTATGAAGGGATATCAATATGAAGGAAGGATTGGATTTCTCTAAAATAATTTCTCATGTAGTTATACACAATACCATCCAAATTGTGTTGTGGGTATTTTAATAAAAATATATTCATGATTAGTATATGAATTTAAGGATTTCATTCTTTTATAGATATTTAGACGAAGAGATCTATATAGAGTAGTCAGTTTTCATTGAGGGTCAATAAAACTAGGGACATGTGTGTAATCTCAAATGAAGACTTTATGGGTTGAATCAAGGATTTTTTTTAAATACATTTTAAAAAAATATATTTCATAAAAAATTCTCTGGTTAAAATTCTTATTAAAAATAAGCTATAAAGGCGGCAGGATAGTTGCCGCCTTTAGGCTTCGGGCGAAAGGCGGCAACCCCCTTGCCACCTTTCGACTAAAAAAATACTATTTTTTGTTTTAAAATTTTTTATTTTTTTATTTTTTTGTTTATATATATATATATATATAAACAAAACAAAATGAAAATAAAAATAAACTTTTTAGAAGAATTTATCCACTATTTAAAATCCAGCAGTGCTGCCATTACAACAGTCTGGATTCTGACAGAAACTCTCACCCAGAGCTCCATTTTATAAGAGAGTTTACCCTGGAAATCATTCTGCATTTTCGATATGGGATTCAGGTTCTCCATTTCATGCGCAGAACATTCTGCATTTCTGATGTGGGATTCTGTTTCAAGTATGTGACTTTGAAACACTATAAAATATTAACTATAAGACCAATATAAATGAAACATAAAACATGACATAAACATATAAAAAATAGTTGAAACAAAAAGAATTTTATAAAAAATGATGATAAAAAATAATTTATAGGCTTTCAAAACCACCTACTTGAAACTTAAAAAGTTTCAAGTACGTGACTTTTAAAGCCTATAAAATATAAACTTCAAGACCAATATAAATGAAACTTAATGCATGGATTAAATATATAAAAAATAGTTTAAAATAAAAAGAATTTTGTAAAAAATGTTGATGAAAAATAATTTATAGGTTTTCAAAGAAACCTACATGAAACTTAAAATTGTTTCAAGCATGTGACTTTGAAAGCCTATAAAATATAAACTAAAAGACCGATATAAATGAAACTTAAAACATGGATTAAACATATGAGAAATAGTTTAAAATAAAAATAATTTTGTAAAAAATGTTCATGAAAAATAATTTATAAGCTTTCAAAACTACCTACTTGAAACTTAAAAATGATTCAAGTATGTGGCTTTGAAAGACTATAAAATATAATCTATAAGACCGATATAATTTAAAGTTAAAACACAGATTAAACATATAATAAATTATTAAATTAATATTATTAATAATTAATTATATAATAATTAATTAGTAATTATTAATAATTAATTATATAATAATTAACCAATTAATTAGTAATATAATTATTTAGTATATACTAGTTAATTAGTTAATTATTAATATAATTATAAATTAAATTTATTTATTATACTTAATAATTAGTAATTATTAAAAATTATTATATGATAATTAATTAGTTAATTGGTAATATAATCATTAATTATATAATAGTTAATTAGTTAAGTAGTAATATAATTATAAATTATAATTATTCATTATAATTATTAATTATATTTATTCATTATAATTATTCATTATAATTATTCATTATAATTATTAATTATAATTATAATTATTAATTATTAATTAGTTAATTGATAATATAATTATTAATTATAGAACTATTAATTGTATAATAATTATTTAGTTAATTAGTAACTATTAATAATTAATTATATAATTATTAATTTTTTAATTAGTAATATAATTAATTAATAAGTAATAAAATTATTAATTATTTAATAATTAATTAGTTACTTAGTAATATAATTATTAATTATTTAATAATGAATTATTTAATTAGTAATATAATTATTAATTTTATAATTTGTAATTAGTTAATTATTAATTATTAATCATTAATTATATAGTAACTAATTAGTGAATTAGTAAAATAATTATTAATTATATAATAGTTAATTAGTTAATTTTTTGAGAAAGATAGAGCCGATACCCTTTTTATAATTAGTTAATTAGTAATATAATTATAAATTACAATTATTCATTGTAATTATTAATTAGTATTTATTAAAAATTATTATATAATAAGTAATTAGTTAATTGGTAATACAATTATTAATTATATAATAGTTAATTAGTTAATTAGTAATATAATTATTCATTATAATTAATCATTATAATTATTAATTGTTAATTGTTAATTAATAATATAATTATTAGTTATATAACTATTAATTGTATAATAATTAGTTAGTTAATTAGTAATTATTAATAATTAATTATATAATAGTTAATTAGTTAATTAGTAATATAATTAGTTAATTTATAATGTAATTAGTTAATTAACTATTGGAAATAAGATCTATACCAACGGTTTTGGGAAACCTGTTGGCAAAACCGTTGGTATAGGTCACAAATTTGGACATAGAAATGGTTTTGGACACACCGTTGGTACGTATAGGGGGGCCTATACCAATGGTTTGGGGAAAACTATTGGTATGGGGTCACTTATATAGACCTATGCCAACAATTTTGGCCAAACTGTTGGTATAGTTCCATAATAGAGACCCAATACCAACGGTTTTCCCCAAACCATTGGTATAGGTCCCCCTATACCAACAGTTTGACAAAAACTGTTGGTATAGGTCCCAAAATCAAAGAATCTATACCAACGGTTCTCAAACCCGTCGGTATAGGTCTATACCAAAGGTTTTGAGAACCGTTGGTATAGTTACATGTATTTTTTATGGAATCTTCTTACAGAGAACATTAAATAAATCAAAATTTAAAATATTTATGAAATTAGGTTCACAAAAGTCAAGTTAGGTTAGTGGTTAGGTTGTTTAATCATAAACCAGAGGTACTGGGATCAAAACCAATAGAATGCTTCTTTTTTGAAATACATATACCTACGGTTTTATGGAACCGTTGGTATAGATTTTTCATATTACTTACCAACGGTTTTCAAAACCATTGGTATAGACCTATCCCCACAGCTTACTAGCCAACGGTTCTCCAAACCGTTGGTATAAGATATACCAATGGTTTGGAGGCCTATACCAACGGTTTCAAACCATTGGTATAACTTATTTTTCTAGTAGTGATTAGTAATATAATTATTAATTATTTAATAATTAATTAGTTACTTAGTAATATAATTATTAATTATTTAATAATTAATTAGTTAATTAGTAATATAATTATTAATTATATATTTTTAATTTTTTAATTAGTAATTATTAATCATTAATTATATAATAACTAATTAGTTAATTAGTAATATAATTATTAAATATATAATAGTTAATTAGTTAATTTTTGAGAAAGATGGAGCCGAGACTATTTTTATAATTATTTAATTAGTAATATAATTATAAATTATAATTATTCATTATAATTATTAATTAGTATTTATTAAAAATTATTATATAATAATTAATTAGTTAATTGGTAATATAGTTATTAATTATATAATGGTTAATTAGTTAATTAGTAATATAATTATTCATTATAATTATTAATTAGTAATTATTAAAAATTATTATAGAATAATTAATTAGTAATATAATTATTCTTTATGATTATTCATTATAACTATTAATTATTAATCATTAATTAATAATTAATAATATAATTATCAACTATATAACTATCAATTGTATAATAATTAGTTAGTTAATTAGTAATTATTAAATATTAATTAAATATTAATTAATTAGTAATATAATTATTAATTATTTAATAATTAATTAGTTACTAATTAATATAATTATTAATTATTTAATAATTAATTAGTTACTTAGTGATGCGACGGGGAACTTCCCTCTCATCGATGGAGAGCCTCTCTCCCTTACTTACGATGGAAATTGCTTTTGTAGTCTTGTTCCGTGAGGTTTAGACGATGAAATTATTGGCCATTATGAAATGTTTGCTGTATGTGGTGGTTCTCGTACTACTGATCCCTTATCTCTGGTAGGAGTTAGAGGTTCGATCTGCGTGATCAAACATTACCCTCGTGTTGTTGAAGGCATTCGGGTTGACGATGATGTGGGGAGGGGTTTGCCCCCCTGTCGACGCTTGCGGTGGTTTTTGTTGCATCAGGTTGAGGTTTCCACCTCTGTGGTTGCCGATGATGGAGCGTGGGGACGTCCATTGGCACGAGTTACGATTTCGTCCGAGGAAAACGACTTCATCGACTGGTTGGTGTTGATGGCAGACCTGGCTGGGGTTGTTGGCAACGATGTCCCGATGGCTGGTTGATGTGTAGGGGATCCCGGTGGGGTGAGGTGCAGGACTTGTGATCCTGGCGGAGCTTGTTGAATGGCGTTGCGAGACGGCGGCGCAAGGCAAAAGTCGGCGATGATCATATATATATTGAGCTGGCGAGGGTTGTGGGTCATCATCTGATGACATTACTTGTTGGATGGCATTGCGAGACGGCGACACAAGGCGAAATCTGGTGACGTGGAGCCGGCGATGTTTGAGAAGACCTCGGGGCATGCTCAGCGACGACGATCAAAAATCTTCTGGTGTGGTGGCTGGTCGGCGTGGGCTGTGGCGAAGTGACGTTTCCCCGGCGGGTGGGGGAGCTTGCCCGAAGCATTGTGGTGTGTGGCCGGGGGAAACCTTGGGTGGCGGAGAAGACTTAGGTTCTAATCTGGCGTGGGGAACGATGGGCTGCTGTGATGCTACAACACAGTTTCGATGTGGGCCGGTGACGCTGGTATTGAGACTTGCAGACGAATTCAATGGGAGGAGGCCTCGGGTTTGGCCAACTCCGGCGTTGATGACCGGCGACGACCTCAGCCTTGGGATGAGGTTGTGATGCAGACAGTTAACTTTGGTCTAATTGGGATGCATATAGACAGGTTGTGGCGTGGAAAAATGGAAAGCGGCTTCCCTTGGTGTGTTTGCAGGATGCGACTTCGGAATGCGGGACATTTAGGGTGGTGTGTTGGCGTGATTGACGATGGGATTTGTGTGTCGGCATTGACGGGTTATAGGCTGGCGTAGTCCAGCGTGATTACCGGTGATTGATGGGGGGTATGTGTGATTGGTGTGCCTGGGATTTGGGTGGTTGGAGCTTGGGTGGAGCGGAATTTGGGTGTGAGCTGGATTTTTTCTGACCTATGTGTGACTGGGTTTGTTGTTGATAGTGTGCGCGTCTTTGGACGTTTTGTTTCCACTTGGGTTTGGCAGTGCTCTTTGTGTCGCATGTATGATGTGTGTTGATGTTTTTATATTTTCTTAAATAAATTTTTAGGATCGAGCTTGCTCGAGTCCTGAACTTTCCTGCTAATTAGTTACTTAGTAATATAATTATTAATTACATATTTTGTAGTTAGTTAATTAGTAATTATTAACCATTAATTATATAATAATTAATTACTTAATTAGTAATATAATTAGTAAATATATAATAGTTAGTTAATTTTTTGAGAAAGATAGAGATGAGACCCTTTTATAATTAGTTAATTAGTAATATAATTATAAATTATGGTTATTCATTATAATTATTAATTAGTATTTATTAAAAATTATTATATAATAATTAATTAGTTAATTGGTAATATAATTATTAATTATATAGTAGTTAATTATTTAATTAGTAATATAGTTATAAATTATAATTTTTCATTATAATTATTAAATTGTAATTATTAAAAGTCACTATATTACTAATTAATTGGTTAATTATTAAATAATTAATTATTAATAATTTCTAATTAATTATTAATAATTACTAATTAATTATTATATATTTAATTATTAATAATATTTATTTAATAATTTAATAATTTACTATATGTTTAATCCATGATTTAACTTTAAATTATATAGGTCTTATAGTTTATATTTTATAATCTTTCCTAGCCACATACTTGAATCATTTTTATGTTTCAAGTAGGTAGTTTTGAAAGCTTATAAATTATTTTTCATGAACATTTTTTACAAAATTCTTTTTATTCAACTATTTGTTATAGGTTTAATCTATTTTTTAAGTTTCATTTATATTGGTCTTATAGTTTATATTTTATAAGCTTTCAAAGTCATGTGCTTGAAATATTTTTAAGTTTCATGTAGGTGTCTTTGAAAACTTATAAATTATTTTCCATCAACATTTTTTATGAAATTCTTTTTATTTTCAACTATTTGTTATGTGTTTAATCCATGTATTATGTTTCATTTATATTGGTCTTATATTTTATATTTTATAGGCTTTCAAAGGCACGTACTTGAAACTTTTTAAGTTCCAAGTAGGTGGTTTTGAAAGCCTATAAATTATTTGTTATCATTATTTTTTATGATTTTTTTGTTTTCAACTATTTTTATATTTTTAATTCATGTTTTAAGTTTCATTTATATTGGTCTTATAGTTTATATTTTATAGTGTTTCAAAGTCACGTACTTGAAACAGAATCTCAAATCGGAAGTGCAGAATGTTCTGCGCAGGAAAAGGAGAACCAGAATCTCACATCGGAAATGCAGAATGATTTCCGGGGTAAGCTTTCTTATAAAAAGGACCCATGAGTGAGAGCTTTTGTCAGAATCTATACTGTTGTAATGGCAGTACTGCTGGATTTTAAATAGCGGATAAAGAAGAATGTTTGTGAAGCTCCCATCATCAAATATTTTTGATGACAAAATAAAAAACCTTATGACCACATATGTTGTTGGTAATTTTAATCTGTGTAAGAAGAATACACCTAAAATGAAAATTGCAATTGAGAACATGGAGAAATTTTCATATTAATTGGTTTTCAGAAGTTTTATATATTACATAGTTTGTACTCATCAAGAACTTTCCTAGATAGTGGGAGTTTTTAGTAGGATTATATTAAGCCATAGAATGGAGCATTGAGAGGATATGAAGTGGATTATATGGTACTTTAAGGTTTATAAGGACTTAAAACTATATTTTTAACGAATAATCCCCTAAAAGTTATTTCAAACTCCGACTTTGGTAGTGATGCAATTTCATGTAAGATCACCATGGGATATGTGCCTAATATTTGAAAATTGGTTGTGAGTTGGAAATCAATGAATTAAATGGTGGTTTCACTTTTAATAATAGGAATAGAGTATTTCACCTTGATGGAATCATGGAGGTATTTAGTAATACTGATGGTTTTTCTGGATGATATTGAAAAATCACCATAAGTAGGGATTCCATTTTTTTAGTCATAGAGCGTGATTCACTTGGCAAGAAATCGGATGTTTCATTCTCAAGTGATGAAAATTCAGTTAATGTACCACTTTAGTAAGATTGTTTGATGAAAGAACTGTTATAACTATGGAATATAAAAGTGAGAAATGTAGCCAAGATGTTGATAAAGGACATGCATTAGGAAGTGTTGAGGCATTGATGTGCCTCGTAAAGTTTGGGTTGACTGGAAGGAAGGCATGGTGGGGAACTATATAGTTTCTTTAGGAAAATTTGAGGGAGGAAGTCTGTTTGGTAGCTTGTGGAGGACCATGTCAAAAAACTAAAATTAATCTCAATTAAGGTTTTTTTATGTGTGAGTATTTTTTAGTTAGGTAACATCATACCAATGCAAGAAGAAAATCTAATGGTTTATTTCCAGTAACTGTGTGAAGATGTTGTGGTAGTGGCTGAGTTTCATTTCAACGAAAGAAGTAGGCTGGTGCAACAAGATTCATTCCATAATAAGTTATTCCAATAGAAGATATGTAGGATTATATATCAATGATATCTTAAAAAAATTAACAGCCAACATGATGGTAACGTTGAGGTGGTGGACAACATTAACCGAAAAAAAAAGGCTTCCTCTATGCATATCAGAGGTGGTAGAATATGACCTGCATGGATCAGATGGTTGTAGTGAATATAAGAAATGAAAGGGAGATACAATATATGATAGGATGGATCAATTTTTATTAACACAAAAATAATATCTAAGTTGTTTATATACTGATATCATTTTAATATTCCTCTTTTCTCTTTGAATCAAAGTCTTGCAGAATTCCTTTTGGATTAGGGTAGAATCTTGAACCATATAATCCCATTGTATTTTTATTTTCCATTCATTTGTTCTTCTAATAGTTGTTTATTATAGTCCTTTCTAAATAATTATATTGATTACACATTTTTTATGGTGACTGGTGTGTTTTTCTTTTATGTTCCGAGTATCAAACATGGGGTTCATTTGAGAGTTATAGCTTCCGTGTGAGAATTTTTGATGAAGTATATTCCAGTCCTATACCCATTAAAACCAATTATATCATCTAGTTTTTTATTTACTACCTTCCAAATTTTATTCCCTTAAACTCCTCCCTCATGTTGTGTAGTTTTTCTCTAGTAGGAAGGAGGCTCAAGTCCTTCATTCACGAAGTACTTACCAGAAGGAGCAATTCTAAAGAAGTAAGTAATGGGTTTTTTTATCAACTATTTCATTTATTATATAATCTCAAATATTCTTAAATCCTTTAAAAAACTAATTTTGTTTTTTTTTTTTTTTGAAATCAGTAGAGTTCTCTAAATTGGGTATTAAAACAATATAATTTCATGTTATTTCTCATCATTATGGTTGCATGTTCTTATATGTCTTGTTCAGACCACATAAATGAATGTTGTTATATTATCTCCATCTTTCCATCGTGAATGAGTATCAAAACATGAATAATTGTAATATATGATATTAATAAGTAATTCAGGTTATGATTATGGTTGGTTATGGTTTACACTACGATGGATTTTCATTATAAAAAGCCGTTGGAAAAATGCAGATTTTTTACACTGGGTCGAATTACCCATGTTAAGGGAGACAAACCTTGGAACAGCAATGTGATTAAGGTGAAGCTATGGAATTGATAGAGTGCTAACGAGTTCAAGCTAATCCCTATTGGGAGAGGTTATTTTAACATTGTATTTAAGTGAAAAGATGATCTTACAGCATCCTGGAATAAAGGTAATATCTCTCTTAAACCAGGGGTTTTAAAATTATCAGAATAGGGGTAGAACTTTAACCCTTTCACACAGTTCTAGACCACTGCACATGTCTAGATCCGGCTGCATGGGATTAGCTGGTTCTATTTGCACCCCAAGATCCTTAGTGATCTCGCTTCTTGTGTGGGGACTCTGTTCAAGATGTATCAACATACCATTGATTGTGAACTTGGATTTTATACTCGTGTTCTTGTGGAGTTGAACATGGAATCTAAATTGCCTGAAGTGGTGTTTTCCAGGATAATGACCATAAGTATGAAATCGGAATATAATATGAGAAAAAACCCTTATTCTATGATTATTGCATGGTAGTGGGTTACACAGTCTCTTATAGTAGAAATAGTCAGAAGCAGGTGAACAATCCCTCTGTTGACAAGGCGAACTCCTAGAAGGAGGTTGGTAGGGAAAACATGGTTAAGGCCCCCTTACCTGAAAAGGGTGAACACTCGGGTAAGGATCAGGAACCAAATCTAAATGATCCTCAAATTCCCTCAGGAGACATTGTCAATGGTACTTCTCATGTGTAGTTCCTGAATATTTATAGGTCCATCCCTGTGGGTGATGCTATTTCGGATGGAATTATTCCCCCATCTACGGTTGTTGTATCTTCTGGCATTAAGTATCATGTCACTTTGAATGAAGGGGGTGGCCCAGTGACGGAATTTAACCCAGTCTTTGATGTTTCTGGAGGCTTGGGTACTCCTCCATCTGTCAGGGGTTCTCTCGGACAGTAGGGTGGCGCTGCTACTGCCCCCTTGCTGGTTGATTTTGGTGCACTGGATGGTGTAGTATATCTCCCTACTACAGCCTCCCGGTCTCTAGCCCCAGCAAAGGATATAGTATCTGACCAGATTATTGGCACAAAATCTGCTTCTGTCTCTTTGTCTCAAACCTGCGATACTGAAGCTGGGGTGTTATCTCCTGTCTCAGACATCATGCCACCAAAAATGGCGCATCCCTCTGCTATAGATTCAGGGAAGGATGCTATTGAGGTATTCCCAACCGCAGCACTGCGTGTCTCTAAGTTGCAGAATTCCTCTTTTCCGATTGATGTTGGTAAGCCCATTATGAAAGGGTGGTGTGATATTGTCGAAGAAGAGGAGGCTCTGGAGGATCAAAGTTATCCTCCTTGCCCCTATGGACCCCCTCCATTTGATTGTAAAGATTCTGAAAAAGTAGCCGCATGTTTTGCCTTGGTTAACAGAATACCAACTAGAATCCTCTCCAAGCTAACCAACATGGACAATAATTCCTCTGGAAAGAAGAAGACGAAGAAGAAAGAAATGAAAGGAAATTTCAATTATAAATCAAATTTCAAATGAATACTCTATATTGGAATTGTCATGGTCTTGCTAACTCCATGACTCTCAATGCCTTGCACAAACATAACAAGTCCACAAGCATAAGTTTCTGGGGATTTCCAAACCCAAAATTTCATTTTCATTGAGTTTTTCTTCTCTTATTAAATATGGCTACCAATTTGTTGCTGCTAGTGGTGCTGGACCGGTGGATAACTTATGGGTTTTTGCGCATACTTCACTCGGTAAGGTGGATATTATCAGTATTGATGATCAGATGTTAATGTGTGCTTTTCAGGTTGAATATGTATTGATGAATGGCTCCTTCATTTATTCAAGAAATATATATTAGGAAAGAAGAAGTCATTGGCATGAGATTCAGAATCATAAGAGGCAGATTACTTCCCCTTGGTTTCTTATAGAAGACTTTACCACAATTCTCTCCTCCAATGAGAAATTTGGCTCTATTCATTCTCAAATTGCTCTTCATGAGTTCAAAGCTTGCGTTGATGAAAATGAGTTGATTGATGATAACTTGGTTGGTGCCAAATACATATGCTACATAATATATCTTAATCGTATGGTTTCTAGTAATCTTGATCATGCTTTTCTTAGTCTTTTCTCTTTACACAAGTGGGATTCTGTTTCTAGTATTACACTGCCAAAATTTTATTCGGATCATCATCCTATTATTCTTAGCTTCAAGGGCTGGGAACAGAGACTACCTTTACCCTTCCATTTCAATAATGCTTGGGCGCAACAAAGTTAATGTGGAAGCCTCGCAAACAACAAAGTTAAAGTTTATTTCAATATAGATTTCTCTAAAGTGGCTAGCCTTGTTTCGGAATGTAACTCTCTCTTAGAAAAGATGGACAGTGTGCTGAAGGAAACCTTTAGAATTAAATGGCTTCTGGAAGGGGATAAGGACACCATGTTTTTCAAGTCCCTTTAAAGAATTAGAAAGGAAAATCGGCCCCTGTATTTTTTGAATGTTGGGATCAGATTATTCATAATAAGGAATCAAATTCTAAGCATGTTGTTGATTTCTGAACTAATATCTTCAATGGTCCGGGTTTGGAGGGTGCTTTGATGGATAGTATTATCCCCTATCTGGTCACTACAGAGGATAACCCTGCTCTCACTAGTACTCCCTCAGAGTTTGAGATTAAAGATGCTGTTTTTGGTCTTAATGCTAGTAGTGTACCTGGTCCGGATGGTTTCAATAACTTCTTCTATCAAAAGTATTGGTATTTTCTTGAAGGGGATGTTTTTAAGTTGGTATCTACTTTCTTCATTGATAGTGTTCTTCCTCAGGGGATCAATGCACAATTAATTACATTGATCCACAAAGTTGAAAATACTTGTGAAATCCACCTTTTCCGGCCTATTGCATTGGTCAATACTATCTACAAGGTTATCACTAATATTATTGCCAATAAACTCTCATCCATTGCTTCTAAAATTGGTTCTTGGAACCAATTTGGATTCATTAAAGGTAGATCTATCCAAGAATGCATCTGATTCTCTTTGGAATGTATTAATCGGATTAGAAAGCCTAGAAGAGGTGGAAGAATTGCTCTAAAGCTAGATATCAATAATTCATTTAACACTCTTGATTGGGGTTTTAATTAAAAGGTGATGTCATTATTTGGCTTTAACCGTTTATTTATTAACTGGATTGGTACCCTTTTTTTATCTGCACATATTTTTGTTTGGATAAATGGTTCTCCAAAGGGTTTATCCACTTCCTCTATGGGTACGACAAGGTGATCCTCTCTCAGCTTTGATCTATTCCATTTTGGAGGATTATCTCAGCCACCTCCTTACTCACATGGTCTCTCAAGGGAATCTAAAGACTTTTCATGCATCCAGGTCTCTCACTATCCTACACATCTCTTATATGCTGATGATCTTATTATATTCCTATAGGGGAGTGAAAATAACATCAGAGTTCTTAAACAGATTCTACATCCTTATAAAGGTGTTTCTGGGAAAAAATTAAGCTGGGATAAATCCTTTATTTTTTTCATGAAGAAATTCATGAATGTCAGGAAAGACTCTTTCTTTTTCTCAGTTGGGAATCAGAGAGGGGCCCAGGCCATTTACTTTTCTTTGGGTTCTGTTATTTTGGGGAAGGTTGAGAGCTCCATATTTTACTGCTACTGTTGATAAGATCACTAGACAACTATCAACATTTAAGGGGAAGAGTTTATCCATGGATGCAAGGGTTTTCTTGGTGAAGGATGTAATTTTCTCTAAATTAGTGTATTCTTTCATAGTTTATAAATGGCCTAGAGGACTCATCAAAAGAATAAATTGGTACATCAAGAACATCATTTGGAGTGGGAATATTCACTAAATGATGTTGGTTACTATTCAGTGGAAAATCTACTATAATTCTCTACCCAATAGTGGAATGGATATAAAAAATATTGATCTTTTCAATGATTCTATTCAATATAGATTCACCTGGAGTATCATGCATAGTAACTCAGTGTCTTTGGGGTTTCCGAAAGCTCGCCTCTACACAAAGCTGATACAAGGAAGTGACTATTGCCATGATTCCTCTATCAGGCCAAAAATCAGAGTGTCTTCCCAGAGAATAATGACATGTTCTAGATGGATTGTTAACAGAAAATCTCACCTCAAATTTTGGATAGATAACTGTGTTGAATATGTCTGCATGCATTCTGTTGCAATGAAATTAATTCATTCGTTCCATTTATATATTATATTTTCGTTCTGCATGTTTTTTTTGCATGGCATTACTGCATGGGGTTCTGTTTGAATGTTTACAGTTCGGCCTTGTTTCCTGGTTCACTGTGTTTGGACACGGTTTATTTGTTTTTCCTTACTGTTAGCGTGGACCTGCTGTGGTCGTTGATTACCATCCATCCGACGGCTTGGATTTGCGCCCGTTGTGTTTCTTCTGGCTTGCCTTGATCCGCTTTGCGATGTGCCTCTCTAGTCGGTCGGTGCCACGTGCCCCATGCACTGGCCTCGCCACGGATACTCGAACCGTCCTGATGATATCCGCCGTACACGCGGATTCGATCCGGTTGATCCGCTGCAACTGTCTGACACCCGTCTGATCTGCATTCATTTGCCTTGATCCTCGTGGTTTTGACAGTGCGACTCTCTCGGGGTTTTCATCCTCTGGGTTCTGTGAGCTCTTCCCGGCGAAGCGTGTTTCTGTTTCGACTCAGTGAGGAAGGAGAATCAAGATGTCCAGGAGCAGTCTGGCACCCGCACTCCCCACTACCGCAGCACGAACCGCCTCCTGTAACCGGATTTCTCTTCCGGTGGAGATTTAGTGGTGATCGTCCCGGTATCTGGGTTCTTCGACGGCTACGCTTCAAGGGGGTAACAGCATTTACATTCCTTACAACCGTATCCACGATCTGGTTTGTAGATCTTGGCTTTGTTGCGGTTTATTCTTTCTTTGATATGTATGCTACTATATCCTTCTTGCGTGCGTGCGTGAGTCCGTCCAGGAGTGGACGGGGCTGACTCTTCGTGACAGACTTAATCACTGCCACCTAGTTCAGCATGCGCGGCCTCCTCGGATAGTTTCTCTAGTCCTTTATTTTTTCATTTGAGACTGTATTGTGAGCCTGTGTTCTTTCTTGCTTTCTTAAAAAAATAGTTTCCCTGGGTGGTGTTCTCGACGTGCACGTAGGTCCCCTTGGGACTGAAGCACGTTATATCTGTTGTTCTTTCAATTCTTGCACCGGTTTGTTTATCTTCATCTCGGCGGAAGTTATCATTCTGAACATATTACGGCTAAAACTAATTAGTCGATAATCTTTACTCAATCTATTCTCTATTTTATAAATCAGTGGATCTTGGCTTCATTAGGGTTAGTATAATTAACCCCAACAAGTGGTATCAGAGCCTTCTGTTTTATTATTATGGGTTCGACGAAATTTGATATTGATAAGTTCGATAGAGAAAACGATTTTAATCTCTGGAGAATTAAGATGATAGCCTTGTTAGATCACAACTACCTTATCAATGCCCTTGCTGGCACTAGGAAGAAAATCACCACTACTGCCCCTGATGGGCAGGCTGCCACCTCATTTGTAGATGTCCCTGAGGAAACCTTGAGGAAAACCCGTAGTTTAATCCTCTTTTCTTTAGGAGACAAGGTCTTAAGAGAAGTTGCAAATGAGTCCTATGCCGCTGATATTTGGTCTAAATTGGAATCCCTTTATATGACAAAATCCCTTGTTGGTAGACTATATAAGAAAATGAGATTGTATACATTTAAAATGCGCCCTGGAACTGCAGTCAAGATACACATTGATGAATTCAATAAAATCTTATTAGACCTAGCCAACATTGATATTAAGTTGAATGATGAGGACAAATCCATCATATTGTTAACATCATTAGATGATTCGTTTAACTCAGTTAAAGACTCTATGATGTATGGTAAAGACACATTGACTCCTGAGGAAGTTAAATCTGCCTTGCTCTCTGAAGATTTTCAAAGAAAGGGTATTGTAAAAACTGAGGCTGAGGGTTTAAATGTTAGAGACAGAGGTGAGTCAAGAGGCCGAAGTGAGTCAAGGGGTAGAAGCAAAGATAGGGTTCGGTTTAAGAAACATAGGAGCAAGTCTAAAGGCAAGGTAATCAAGTGTTTCAAATGTAAACAACCTGGGCACATTAAGATGAACTGTCCTAATAGGAAGGGTGACTATAAAGAAAGTAATAATGACCATTCCTTGTTAGTTGAATAAGACTTTGACACTGCTGAGGTGTTAAATGTCTCTGATACAGCCGTTACAGATGAGTGGATTCTAGATTCAGGATGCTCATTCCACATGTGTCCTAGGAAGGAGTTCTTTACTGAGTTAAGGGAAGTCATGTCCGGTGAGGTTTTTCTAGGGAATAACAAGAGCTGCCACATTATGGGAATAGGCTCAATATCTTTTGAGCTTCATGATGGGTCTGTCAAGTCTCTAGAGGAAGTTAGGTGGGTACCCGAACTGAAAAGAAACCTAATATCCCTAGGAATACTTGACCAGGAAGGGTACAACTTCAAGTCTGGATCTGGAAGCCTTAGAATAGCCCGAGGATCCCTCACAGTAATGAAAGGAACCCTTCGCAATGGACTGTATATGTTAGATGGTAAGGTGCATAGAGATCAGTTGAATGCCTCTTCTGGATCAGGAATCGATTCCACTGCTTTGTGGCATAGGAGACTAGGGCATGTTAGTGCCAAGGGTCTTAGTGAGCTCCAAAAACAGGGTCTTTTAAGCAATATTACTCCAAACAGTCTTCCCTTTTGTGAAGACAGTGTTAATGGGAAGTCTAGGAGGGTAAGTTTCAGTAGGTCTTTGTATAAGGCTAAAGAGCCTCTCGAATGTGTACATTATGATTTGTGGGGTCCTTCTAGAGTTACCTCACATGGTGGAGGCTTATACTTTGTTACCTTCATTGATGATTTCTCTAGGAGAGTATGGATTTATATACTCAAACACAAGTCTGATACCTTTCAGGCTTTTAAGAAATGGAAAGCTTCTGTAGAGAGTGAAAGTAACAAGAAACTTAAATCCCTTAGGACCGATAATGGTTTAAAATATTTATCCAATGAGTTCATTGAATATTGTGAATCAGAAAGAATTAAAAGATACCGAACTGTTGTGGAAACTCCACAACAGAATGGGTTAACAGAGAGAATGAATAAGACTGTCCTTGAGAGGGTGAGGTGTATGCTGTCCCACTCAAAACTCCCCAGTTCCTTTTGGGTTGAGGCTGCTTCCACAACAGTGTATCTCATAAATTGTTGCCCATCTTCTGCCAACTCCATTAAGACACCAGAAGAACTCTGGAAGGGAATTCCCCTGAATCTTAGTCACCTTAGGATTTTTGGATCCATATCTTATGCACATTCACGGAATGATAAGCTTGATTTTAGGTCTGTTAAGTGTATATTCATGGGATATCCAGAAGGTGTTAAAGGGTACTTTTTATGAGAAGATAAACCTGGTTACCAGAAATTCATCATCAGTCGCGATGTTGTTTTCCATGAATCTGGTATGTCCAAAGATAAGGAGCTTGAACCTTCTGGACCCTCCAAACAAGATACTGAACCCTCACGGGACGTAACCCCTCTAGGTGTTGAAGTCCCTTTAAGATCCAGTGACCAGCCACGGTCCAGCACTGACCCTGCTCCCATGGTCACCCAATCCCAACCTGAATCAGATTCCAGTTCGGAATCAGAACCTGAGGGCCCAGAATCAGATGACCTGAGCAACTATCAGCTTACCCGAGATAGAGAGATAAGGGTTATTAGACCCCCAACCCGTTTCAACCAGGAAAACATTGCTGCCTATGCTTTTAACGTAGCTCGAGATTTGTTCAATGATGAGCCCCAAACTTATAAGCAAGCCGTTAAGTCCAAAGAAGCCAATAGTTGACTGAGAGCAATGCAAGAGGAGATGAATTCCATTCTTAAGAACAACACTTGGGTTATTGTCCCTCGACCTAATAACCAGAAAGTTATAGGTTGTAGATGGATCTATAAGAAAAAGGAGAACAATGTAGGGGAAACTAAAATCAAATTTAAATCCCGTATGGTAGCAAAAGGTTTTCTACAGCGTGAAGGCATTGATTATAGTGAAATTTTCTCCCATGTTGTTAAGTATTCATCCATTTGAATCCTGCTTGCATTTGCTGCCAAATTTGATATGCATGTTGAACAACTCGATGTTAAAACTGCTTTTTTACACGGTAACCTGGATGAGACTATTTATATGACACCTCCTGAAGGATTTTCAAATTTTTTCAAACCTAATCATGTTTGTCTTTTACAAAATTCCTTGTATGGACTTAATCAATCTTCGAGACAATGGTATAAAAGGTTTGATTCTTTTATGATTGAAAATCAGTTTTCTAGAAGCAGATTTGATGCATGTGTATACATTAAGACTGTTAAACATGAGCATGTTTATCTTTTATTATACGTCGATGACATGTTGTTAATCTGCAAAAACATGAGGATTATAAATGTTGTAAAGCACCAGTTGAACTGTGCCTTTGAAATGAAAGAGTTAGGCCATGCAAATCAAATTCTTGGTATGGATATAATTCGGAATAGGAAGGCTAGAACCTTGTACTTATCCCAGTATTCCTATATTAGGAAGGTATTAAAAAGATACCTGTTTGAACATGTTAAACCTGTTAATATTCCCTTAGGTCAACACCTTAAGTTGTCCCTAAATCAATCACCTAGGAATGAAGATGAGATTGCCTTTATGAATAAAATTCCATATGCAAATATTGTAGGAAGTCTTATGTATGCCAGGGTCTGTTCCAGACCGAATTTACCCTTTTCTATTTGTACTTGGAGTAGGTTTATGGGGAAACCTGGTAAGGCACATTGGCATGCTTTAAAATGGTTATTAAGGTATGTTTTTATGTTTGATAAATTTTGCATTCGATATGGCTTGAATACTAATTTTAATAATGACATTGTTGGTTTTGTTGATTCTGACAATGCTGCTAATATTGACACCCGAAAGTCTATAACTGGTTTTGTTTTTCTTGCATATGGAGGACCGGTCTCCTGGAAATGCAACATGCAATCAGTGGTTGCACTTTCTACTACTGAGGCAGAGTACATTGCCTTGACAGAAGCTATTAAGGAATCCATATGGCTTAAATGTTTTCTTTCTGAGTTGTCATTATCTGCTGATAGTATAGTAGTTCACTGTGATAGCCAATCTGCTTTGCATCTGTCTAAAAATTATGTCTGTCATGGTAGGTCGAAGCACATAGACATTAGGTTGCATTTTGTTAGGGATATTATATAATCAGGGAAAGTGAGTGTCACAAAGATACCCACTGGCGATAACTCGTCCGATAGTTTGACTAAGGTTGTTCCGTTATCCAAATTCATGCATTGTCTTCGACTTATGAATTTAGTCCCTATTCTGTAATGTAGGTTGCGAGAACATCATCCTTGAATCCCTGATTTGTATGTGATTGCAAGGTGGAGATTTGTTGAATATGTCTGGATGAATTCTGTTGCAATGAAATTAATTCATTCGTTCCATTTATATATTATATTTTCGTTCTGCATGTTTTTTTTTGCATGGCATTACTACATGGGGTTCTGTTTGCATGTTTACGGTTCGGCCTTGTTTCCCGGTTCACTGTGTTTGGATCCGGTTTATTTGTTTTTCCTTACTGTTAGCGTGGACCTGATGTGGCCGTTGATTACCGTCCATCCGACGGCTTGGATTTGTGTCCGTTTTGTTTCTTCTGGCTGGCCTTGATTCGCTTTGCGACGTGCCTCTCCAGTCGGTCGGTGCCACGTGCCCCTTGTGCTGGCCTCACCTCGGATACTCGAACCGTCCTGATGATCTCCTCCGTACACGCGGCTTCGATCCGATTGATCCGCTGCAACTGTCTGACGCCCGTTTGATGTGCATTCGTTTGCCTTGATCCTCACAGTTTTGACAGTGCGACTCTCTCGGGGTTTTCATCCTCTGGGTTCTGTGAGCTCTTCCCGGTGAAGCGTGTTTCTATTTCGACTCAGTGAGGAAGGAGAATCAAGATGTCCAAGAGCTGTCCGGCACCCGCACTCCCCACTACCGCAGCACGAACCGCCTCCTGTAACCGGATTTCTCTTCCGGTGGAGATTCAATGGTGATCGTCCCGGTATCTGAGTTCTTCGACGGCTATGCTTCAAGGGGGTAACAACATTTACATTCCTTACAACCGTATCCACGATCTGGTTTGTAGATATTGGCTCTGTCGCGGTTTATTCTTTCTTTGATATGTATGCTACTGTATCCTTCTTGCGTGCGTGCGTGAGTTCGTCCAGGAGTGGACGGGGCTGACTTTTCGTGACAGACTTAATCACTGCCACCTAGTTCAGCAAGCCCGACCTCCTCGGATAGTTTCTTTGGTCCTTTATTTTTGCATTCGAGTCTGTATTGTGTGCCTGAGTTCTTTCTTGCTTTCTTAATAAAATAGTTGCCATGGGTGGTGTTCTCTCTGTGCACGTATGTCCCCTTGGGACTGAAGCACGTTATATATGTTGTTCTTTAAATTCTTGCACCGGTTTGTTTATCTTCATCTCGGTGGAAGTTATCATTGTGAACATATTACGGCTAAAACTAATCAATCGATAATCTTTACTCAATCTGTTCTCCATTTTATAAATCAGTGGATCTTGTCTTCATTAGGGTTAGTATAATTAACCCCAACAAACTGGGCAGTTTCAGTTGTCATGGATTACTTCCTGACCACTAATTCAAATACTGATGCCTTGTGCCTGGTGCAATCAGTATATGGTGGATTCTGAAGTTAACTCTCATTTCTAGGATTGCTTATAATAGAGTTCCCACGGATGACATTATTCAAAAATCTGGGATTCAGCTTTGTTCTAGGTGTGCCTTGTGCAATCAGTATATGGGGGATTCTGAGAATCTCTTCTTCAGCTGCGGGACGTCAGCTGCTATTTGGAATGAAATTATTAATGTGTTTGGGCTATCTAATTTTTGGGTTTCAGGTCTGCAGTCCCTCCTACGTTGCTGTCCATTTTGTCTATTCTCTTCCTAGGTACACTCCCTTTTTGTGTTGCTGTTGCGGAGTATCTGCATTCCCTTTGGATTTGCTGGAATGCCTCCTTGCATGAGGGGAAACTGGTCCACTGGAATCTGGTTTTAAAGGAAATTTATTACTGCGGTAAAGGATTCGTGCTCTGTTAGGATAAGATTCTATGAAAATAACATGCAGAACTTCATCGTTCTGAGGAAGCATAATGTTAAGGGGAATTTTTAACCGGTTATGGGTTATTTTGAGGTGTTCTAGAAGCCCCCTTTTCCTAACTGGATTAAAATCAATACTGATGGTGATTCCAAAGGCAATCTTGGTCCATCGGGGTGCGGCGCTATTTTTCGAGACCATAATGATCATGCCTTGGGGTGTTTTCGTGGATCATGTGGTGTGTCCAACTCTCATGAGGCAGAGAAGCTTCGAATTATTAATGCTATTTCTTTTGCCCAAATGAAAGGCTAGAATAATCACTGGTTTGAAACTGAATCTTCCACCCTTGTGCTGGCTATCAGGAAAGGTGTTTTGCATCTTTCATGGAGACTTGCAGCCAAGTGGATAAAGTTCATGAACACTCTTATTAGTCTCAGCTTCATGATCACTCAAATCTTCAAGGAGGCCAATATGGTTGTGTATGGGATTTCTAACATGGGTATTGGTGTTGCTTGCACATGCTCAGACGTGCTCCCTATTGAGGTATTATCTTTTGATGAAAAATATTGTAATAAGATCCTTCATTTCAGATATTTCTAATTTCTTTCTATGAATAAATACCTTGGACTATTGGTTGAGGGACCTTTTAATAAAATGAAACAATTATCACCCATTGATTAATTTAAACATGGAATTATTAATAAATGGGAAATAATAAATTATTAATCAAGGGTATTAAGTAAAATAAAATTTAAATAATGTTCTTATATAGATGAAAAATAAACAATAATTTTTAATATAGGGAGTTAGAATGTATCCCACCAATCAAGAATCTAAGGTAATTATTATCTTGACTTAATATTCTTTTCATAGTATCATCCTATTTTTTGACTATTTCCTCTTATGTTTGATATATTATTCCAAGTGACTATCTAATATTTTATTTTATCTTTACATCTTGGGATATTACACTTCTATATCAAAATATTATTATTGATTGATTCTTACTTAATAAAATATATTATTGTAAAGGAAAATGTCCACTATCTTTATTTGATATTTCAATCCCATGTCCATATCGTTTCTGATCACAAATAATTTTACTTTCATATTTTGAAATATTGATATATATTTAACCCTATAAATATTCTATTTCTATTTATTTCTATTCAGAATAAAATTTTATATCATTAATTTATTTGGGTTAATTAAAATTGATAAAATTATTTTAAAATGTTTCATTTCACTTATGTGTGATTTTGTGACATTAAATACAAATTTCTAATACATTACCATTATATTATTTCATGGTTTTTTTAATGGGAATCATTTAAGAAAATAATATTTTTATAAAAAATTCTTATGATATTTGGAAAAATTATTTTGAAAATGACATATAATTTTTTTTCTTACAAAATTACAAAAACATTAAGAAAAATTTTGTTATGATTTTTTTCATTTTCCACTATACCACTAAATGTTTTGTTATATTTGGAATTATTTTTAATGGGTCACCCACTAAATAATTTTATTATATGATTCTTTTTGAGTGGATATTTTTTTATGATATGATCTAAATGTTGATTTCTTATTATGATATTCCTTATGATATGATTTTTATCCCATTTTTACTCCATGGGTTAATCAATCATTGATGTATATTGATTTTAATGTGTCACACATATATACTGTTTATCATTATGTGATATGTGATCCTGAAATTATATATCCCTACAATGAAATCTGTAAATATTTATATCTCATGAGATAATTATATCATTCATAGGCATGATGAGGTTATTTATGTCCAAAACTTTTTGCATAGACTCGATGTAGCAAGCCATGTTCAAAACTTTATACAAGGATATATTGTAGGTAGCTATGTACACAATATTGTGATTTCCCCTTTCTTTGTTTGTGCCACATTCCAATGTTTTGTGTCCACAACTAATGATTCTTGTCTTATAATTTCATATTATGATGCCATTTTAAATGCTATACACTCATAATGATTTTATTATGGTTCAATGTTCTTGTTTTAAGATCCATGTCCATGTTAGCATGAATTATGATCAATTCCTATGATTTACTATTCTTGTTACCTTAATTATGTATTTACCCGATGTATAAGATCAGATTATATTTTCTTCTTAAATCATTGATTTTATTTTCCCTTACTGAGCCTTCGAGCTCACTCATATCTTATGTTACCTCACTTCCGCAATTAATTAAATACAATAAAATTTCTAGGTGGAAGTAATGTCTCAATTAGTTTTTGGGAGATATGGAAACATTATGTTACAATATGATGGTTATATAGATAATCTTCAAACACACTAAATATATGTGGGTGTTTGTGTGTGTGGGGGGAACACAATCACAAGAAACTGTTTTTCCATATAAGAAGTTTAAATATGTGGTTAATTAAAGAGATAAAAATATTACAAAAACTATTCCCAAATAAAATAGTTAACGATGTAAATCAATAAAGTAAAATCATTCCAAAACAAAATAAAATTGAAATAAATTAAATATTGTTGAATAATATAAAAAATTATCTGTTAAAATAAATTTAAACTAAAAATTATATCAAATAACACTTAAAATGTAACATATCATAAACAAAAAAAGTTGACAATGAAATAGTTTTTTATATTAAAATCCATAAGACCCATAAACAAATTTTATTAATAATTTAAATCCCCATTTTTAAGTCTGGAACTCCTTTATTATTTTCCCAAAGTGGTGGTATGATAAAAAACATAATCATAAATAACTATATTATTAGATAAAACCTCTTTGATATGAAATATATAGGTGAAAATATTTTCCCCTACAGATTATTCGATCAAAGATCATAAGAACTATGTCTTTATCCTAGGAATTCATTTATCACATATCATCAAAAACAAAATGATTCAATAATAAAATGATACCGATTTAACAAGAATCATTATAGTAATGAAAGCACTAATACCACAACAAATGTATAAACATAAAAATTAATCTAAAATTTTACTGATCATGATTCTCTCATATGTTCATTAGAACATCAAAATTCTGATCATGAGTCTTTGTTCTTCTATGAATAGGTATCTATTATAATTAAATTTCCAAACTCTTTGAGATTCCAACAGTCGCTATAGAATCTCATAATTCACCACATATACATCATTAAGTTAAAGATAGGTTCGATGTAGGTTTGAGTTATTATATATTAATTCTGATTTGGAATGAAGAAAATTCAAAGTGAATTTTATTTGAGATGAAGTAGTTTTAGAAGGATGGTTTCTGAAAAAACCAGTAACTTAATAAACTTCATGTAAAAATTAGTAAAATAGAGTGTGTGTTTTAGTTTATCAAAACTACAATCTAATAGATTTCAGGTTTAGGAAAAAATAAATCTACCCCTTCTTATAATCATATGGAACATTAAGAAAGTTATATTTTAATGAATAAAAAAGAGATAAATAAAAATAATTCCAATAAAGATGAAGTACCTCCCCATAAAGAATATGGGTTTCTGAAATATATTTATCTACCTTAAGAAAAACATTATAATCATAAAATGAATCCCCGTTTTGATTATCAAAAATAAACAATGTGTGTTAACTAATGGAAAATTGTGTTTAAAATTAAAAAAATTATAAATCATACAAAATATAATATTCATTAAAACTATAAATGAAATAAAATAAAATAAAAAGCTCACAATCTATGATTTCATTATGGAATATTCAATATGATTCTATAACTCGTTATTATACTTTTTACATTCTTAATTCTTCTATTTCATATCTTAAAACCTATTTTCAAAATCATGACACCATTCTTCCATGGGTCATTCTATTGTTCTATATACAAAAAAATGAATTTTAATTATGTAGATCATATCTCTTATATCCTTTAATAATTTCCTCAGGCATGTGAGAAACCAAAAGTCATGAAATAACCCTCTGGTATTTTTATACTATTATTTAATTTGGGTATTTTGGGCCCAAATTTCTATTTCAGTATTAGAAATTTAAATGTTTAGTAAAAAAGCTACATGTTTCCATATTTTTCTCATAACCATTTTCAATTGCATAATAACTAATATTGTTTTTATTATTTGCTTTTCTTTCCTAATCTGTAAAGTCATATTTCTTTACTTCTATTCTATAATAAATAAAACCTAATTTTTATAAACTCATCCATAATTTCTAATCTATCTTGAAGAATTCTTATTCTCAGTATATCATTTCCTTTGATGGATTCATGAGTATCATCGTTGGCATCAATATATTAATTTTAAATATCCTATTAATTATTTTTTGTTGGTGATTTTATAATAGAAACAATATGAACCAATTTTTTGGTTTTTGGTTTTTTAATTCTTTTTCTAAAATTTAACATCTTTAATAATTTTTTCAAGATTTTTCATATTCCTTTGTTATAAATTCATCAACCACCTATGTTCTATTATTTGATCCCTATTTATGAGAGGTTATTGATTCAGATCCATATCTCTTTTTATAAGTTTAATTTTTATAAAAATATAAATATGAATAATAATTTTCAAAAAAATTGGGAACAAAAACATTTTATGTTACTTCTTCATCTTCTTTTAAATTTTTATCATTTTGTTATTCGTGTTGGTGTAGTGAGGACATAGAATCAAAGGATACTAAATAATTTACCTATTTTTCTATATATTTTCCTTTCCTATAATGATTAAGAGAGTTTTATCTTTCATTATTTGTAATTTTTATTCATATTCTTATTGATCCTGAATCATTAAAGGTGGATGTTCAACTCCAGGATACATGGTCTTTGAAAATTTTTTCATTCTACTTTTTTTCTCAAATTCCTTTAACATTTGATCTTATTCCTTCATCCTCTTCTTATAATCTTATAATATCAAATATGTAACTTCTAATATCATCCCCTCTTACTCTACTTATATTTTCTATATATTATTTATCTTTATTTATAATTCATCATTTCTCTTTTACAGTTCATCTTCATATATCCTACTAACTTATTATATTTTTTGTATAAACTATTATGGCATTCATAATCGTAATAGTTATATGTTTATAACTTTCTTTGGTATTTATAAAATTTAATTTTTTATCCTGGGATATTTTAATAGTATATTCAATAATAGAATTCCATTTTTTCTTCTCTTTAAAAACAATTTTGGTTTTGAACCTTTTATCTTTCTCCACGGGTTTCTCAACTTTCTTCTCTTTATCAACTCACATAACGCTTCCTTCATAGGATTTATTATTAACTTTTTTTACTATTGATAGATCAACCTCTATTTTCTAATTATCCAATAAGGAAAATCTTATGGAACTTAGTTCCATCCTGAAATCACTTTCTATTTATCTTAAATGTTTCTTTGTTAGACATGTAGTGAGACTTCATTTTTTTAATTATATTGAATTTTCTCCATTTGATTGTATTCTATCTTCATAGAGGTGATTGAATTGATCTCAAAAGGATTTTACCAAACCATATTTGGTTGACCTGAATATTATCATTCATGATTTTTCAACATCTATAAAAAATATTGTGGATGAATTGTCTTTATGAAAGCATATTGACTATTATTTCTTCGAATTGAATAACCATAATATAATCCCATATAAACAGAATTATGTTAAAGGGTATCATTATGCGTAGATATTATGGGATATATATATATCCCATTCATTCACTATGTCTTTTTCTCCCTTTTATAGAAGTAAAAAAAATGTATCTAAGAGGAGAAAATACTATATTCTTATTGAAGGTTTATTATCTTTTGAGGATTTTACTTGAAAAAAACTGATAATGTAATTAAAATTTTAAATATAAGGGGAAATCCAATGTTCTTATTATGGTTTTATAATCTTGTGAGGATTTTAATCTTTCAATAAACTGACTATGCATTTATCTCATTTGAATGTACCATACCCTTCTAGATGTTTGAGTAATGATGCATAGTTCTTAAAATAATCTAAATCAAGTAATCATCCATAATAGGTCTGTCTAGAAGTCATATGGAAAAAAATAAATTCCATGACATTTGGATTAAATTGATAAATAGTAAAAATAAAGGATCTTGGGGGTTCTTATGAGATTTGGAAGTATGGTGAATCCATAAACATAGAATGTAATAAATAAAAAAAATCTAGTTGAGTGTCACTAAAAATTCACTATATTAAATTCTTAGGGGAGGGGATGACCACTTAGTATATATTTACAAAGATATATTAGATTTTGACCATTTGTCATAATGAAAATAGATGATTAAATTTTTTTTTACTTGAGAATATAGAACATTGTTTCCGTTGAGATCATAAATTGTTAATATCTGGGTAGGATGAAAAACCATGATGTTTTAAATTCATGATAAATCAAAATGATAAATTATTAGAATAATATAATAATGATATTTCTATTCCACAAACATGTTTTTAATGAAAAAATAGTTCTTCTAGAATACTTCTTCAGATTTTCCTCCATCTAAAATGTTTAATTATGGAATATATATACATATATATATATATATATAACAACAATCCATTTTATCTCCTTATAAATTATATTTAACTATAAATAGATGTAATTTAAATTATATCAAAAAAATTCCATCCCAATTTTTTGAAGATTTTTTTCTGTGTAATGATAAAAGGAAAAAAGGGAAGATGGTCATTTATAGATTATCGCACCCATATTCTACCTATTATATTCATATATTTTAGAATTTAATTGTTTACCAAAGATATCAATAAACTGATTTTCAATTATTTTAAATTCAATAAAATTATTTTATTTTTATGCATGATCTGAAAGGAAGTGCTGCCTCATATATATAATTTTGGATCTTTAAGTATTGTATTCTTAAATAAAGAAATGGAAATAAAATTATAATGAAAAATAATACTTTTAAAAAACACCATTCTAAAATTATTAACATTGTATTATATAAAAATAATTACGCACAATAACATCTATCCACTACAAATTCCACTTCACTAGTGGATAGTGCGACTTGATGTTTCTTCTTATTGAACAAAGATACTAAATAATCAAATAATAAGTGAAATTTTTTAAAATTATATTATCTATTAAATATAAAACCTCAAAATTTCATATCTAAATAATTATTTAAAATAAATCTAATCGAGAAGGATTCAAATTTCATTGTTTTAAAGTTCCCTTTAGATAACAAAATATTATTTTAAATTATTTTAAATTTTACTCTATCATATTAGATAATAATATTTTTCCTAGGAAAATAAATAACAACATATCACCTCAAATAATAGTCATGTAATGTAAGATTACAATAATAACTCTATAAAATTTTTATCAATTAGTTTCATAGGTTCATTAAGATAATGTTCACATTAGGTAACTATCAAAGTATTATTACTTGATAGTTTTTTAAAATCATATAATTTAAGTAATTCTCTAATATTTTTGTATAAAATAAATCATTTTGATTTCTGATAAATTTTAAAACCAAGAAATAAAATAATTTCACAACTAATACTCAACTCAAACTCACTTTTCCAAATTTTCTAAAAACAATCTACATGGGTTTTTTCGAGTGGATACAAAAATTATAACAATAACATAGTTTTTTAAACATTTCCCATAAATAATTTCTTGATAAATACATTAGGATATTTTATTAACTTAACATAATAATTTTTTGAAAAATATATAGATAATCTATCTTACCAAGATCATGGTGATTGTATTATTCAATAAACTCTCTCAGTAATTTTACATATTTGATTAAATAAATTTATATGATTAAAATGAAGAGGATGTTTAAAACAAACATCCTCTTAAATACATATATAAATTAAGAAAATTTTTACATCCATTTGTGAAAATATAAGATTAATATGGGAAGAGAAAACTAATATAATATAGTTGGATTCTACTCTATCTAGAAGAAAATTTTGTTTATCATATTTTATACCCACTTCTATCATATAATAGTTAACAATAAGTCTATATTTATTCTGAAAAATGGTTCCATTTTGATCCAAACTATTGTGAAACACCCATTTAGTTCATGTAACTGAAATATTATCAAGATGTTTAGAGAAAGATTAAACATTATTCCATTTGAATTAATTGAGTTCACTTCCATGTCCATTATCAATATTTAATTACATAATGAATCATCTATCATTTCAGGTTCAAATTAAGAAAATAATGAAATATAGTCACATTCATTCTATGAATAACTTATATTTTTTATTGTTTATTTAATATCACCAATAAAATTTTAATGGGATAATCCTTTAATATTTGTTGTTTAGTAGGAAAAAAATATAAGTTTGATTACATTTCAAAAAAATTATTTATTACATTTCAAAAAAATTTCTCTTTATGTTTGATTTTCAAAAACAATTATTCAATTATTGGATAGAAAATTAATGGGGATTTTGGAAACACAATTTAAATCAATATTATAATTAAAATTCATAAAAAAGACTTTTGTAATTAGAAATGTTTCATCAAACTTTACATTTTTTATTTACTCAATAGTTTGAAATTTATTGTTGAAAACCAATTAATACCAAATTCTGGTGGAGTAACCAATTAATATTCCTTCATCCAATTTTGGATCACATTTAAAAAGAGAATCATTAGTATTCCAAATTAATACGTTACATCCAAAAACTCTGAAGTATCCAACATTTTGTTGACTTATAATTTATAATTTGTAAGGAGTTTTATTAAAAAATGGATAATATAATATATAATTTATAGTGTAGAAACCATTTTTTATTAATTCAACACAAATAGGTTTAGTAGATTGATATTCAAAAAATATGGGTTGAGAAATTTCTTAAGGAGTTATTTTTATTATTTCAAGTAAAAAATATGTTATAGAGTTCTCAATGCTAAAAACTTATTTTTTTGGCCTCTCTCACTACAAAAATTTTCAAATAAAAAAAGTTCAATTTATCCTACTTCATAATTATGGATAATGATTATAAGATGGTTTTTTACACTTTAAATAAGACAAAAAAATAACTTGAGTTCTTCCAATTTACATAAGATGAAGTGACCATGAATGATTTTTTTTATTTTCAATAATAAGTATATAATAAATTATAAATATGTCTAAATAGATGTTATAGGGATGCTGAGAGGTTGGAATCATATATTTAATGTAAATGAGTTTAGGATACTACCTATAATAACTAGTTATAAGGTTTTAAAGAGAATACCTTAAATGTGATGATTGATATGTTGATCTTCAAGGGAATAAAATTCACGTGTTGGTGGATTTATAGACATTATCTACAACATATTAGATATTTTTTAGGTTTATTTATATATTAATGATATATTTCTGGGATATTTTAACTTAAAATTATAAAACTCTTGTATTTACAATCTACGGTTGATATGTATGGTTGATCTATTGATGTAGCTGGCATATTTTCTTCACATGATCGATCTTCACTATCCGTAAATGTTTCATATGATTGATCAAATATGGTCATCTAACTTCTTTATATGGTTCATATCTATGTTTTATAGTTTATGCATGTGATTGATCCTAACTGATACATGCAGTCAATTCATTGAGTTTCACATGAGGTTAATCCAAGATGAGATGTATGGTCAATCCATTGAGTTACACATGTGGTTTATCCAAACTATGATATTTGGTTAACCAATTGATTTTAATATATTGTCAATATAGACTCATATATATGTTTTATCTTCATGTTTAATTATCCTCCTTACAGTCGATGACATATTGATTTTTTGATTGAGCCTACTCAGTGAAAATTTGAATTTCAATAATTTTTATATTCTAAAGAAATGGAAATTAGATGATTCAATGGAATTTTTCTTTGTGGAAATAATATCATAATAGATAATAATTCTTTTTTTCAAGAAAATATCAAATTAAGAGCTTTAACATTATAAAGATCAATTTTTTTTAAGGATAATTCTGAGAACCCAACACCATGTCGTTGTGATTATATTATAGTCGTTTTATTATATGTTGTGTTTTGAATGAGGTGAGTAAATTAATAAAATTACTTTTATGAGGCATGAATGAGGTCCATGTGGCATTGATTCATGATGAAATACACAAGGATATTTTAAATGACATTAAAGAAGTGTATTTTTTATGGAATAATAAAGAAGGAATCAAAACCTAGTACATAGTGAAGTTAAAAAGATGATCTGAGACAATTAAAATGATTTTGAATGGGAAAATAAATTAGGAATATATTTTTACAAATTGAATAAATAGGGGTCAGCTATATATGAAGATCATGAGCGTTTCCAAAATTTTATTTTAAAATTTTATATCATGTGATATTATTAACCACGTATGTAAATATGTAGGAGGTTATGTAA
The DNA here is from genome assembly GCA_963277665.1 of Viscum album. Taxonomy (NCBI): domain Eukaryota; kingdom Viridiplantae; phylum Streptophyta; class Magnoliopsida; order Santalales; family Viscaceae; genus Viscum; species Viscum album. The sequence continues at coordinate 415,290,066 of OY728130.1, forward strand.
GAAGAAGCTATATCTTATTGATAGAACATTCATACATTGTGTTGGAATTATAATGGACTCTGTTATTTGTATAGATATTATTTTGTGTATATCAATGAAGGTGAACTTGATAAAATTTTTGAGATCATGCGAATCAAAGAGGAAGGAGAAGAAGACAAACATGAATAATACTTATTTAAATTTAAAGAAGATGGAGGAAGTGGGGAACCTTTTATGCTACCTATGATATCAATATATCTTTAGATAATATCATGAGAAATGTGAACCAGTCCTCAAAAAGGAGAGAGGGTGTTCTTACTTGAAAAAACATGGATAAATTACTATACCAAATGAAGATAGATTTGAATACCTATTCAAGGAGTTAAAGAGGGACCTTAAAGAAATACCAGTAGGTAGTATAAATATCCCACCAAGAGGTGGAAATGAGAATATTTTTGGGAGATAACATCAACTAGTAGGATAAATGTATAATGAATCCATTAGGAGGAATCTACTACAAATACCTGAAGACTATATATTTCAAGTGATTATTGTCACAACCCGTCCAGGTGGGGCCCACGCCGTGACTCCCCAAGCCCGCCTCCAATAGGCCAGGGGCTGGTGACTAGCACCGAGTAGGCATGTCACTAACATGGGAGGCATTGCCTAAGTACCTATACACACACACACATCTCGAAGCCCACAAATGCTGAAATGTAAAACACTAAGGAACCGAAAATGCATGGTTACAACTAAACCCAACCAACAGACCCCGAAGAAAGGTAGAGTACTGTAAAAGTAAACTGGTCTAGAATACAAGCCCACAAAAAACAAGAGTCTGAAAAACTACAAAGTCCAACCTGTAAGCACAAAGGTACTGGGACTGCTGCTCGTAGCCATAGGAACGCCTCAGCCTGTGGGAAACTCAGAAAGCTCGATCCTGTCCTGGTCCGCCCTGGACTCTGTCAAAAGGCTGCTCGTCTGCACAAGACACCAGATGTGCGGGCAAAGCCCGTGCAGGGGTGAGTATAACAATACTCAGTAGAGGACCCCGAAAACCACAAAGCAATACACAAAGTAAAGGTACAGTCTGCTAAGCATAATATATGTTTACAGAACATATAAAAAAAACTAGATATACTCAAAAACCAGGCCCGTGGTCTAGAGACAAGTCACACAACCGCATACCTCCGTAAGGGATTCCATTTGAAGATTCTGTGATGCGCTCGCTCTGGGAGAACACACTCCACGAGTCTTATAATTCTGATGACGTCCATACGAGAAGTGATGTTCGTCGAGAACTGTCACGAGATATAGCTACACTCATTATGGGAGACACACTCTTGAGTGGAAGGGTTACGATAGATAGAAGCACTCATTACGGGAGACACACTCCTGAGTGGAAAAGATCTCGATACACAGATGAGGATCACTTCTAGGGCCATGGTGGATACCACGACTCACCCGGAATTCACCTGCTAGGTAAAGGATCAACGCCCGGTAAAGTTGGTCACGCCGATTCCTGACTCTACCTAGTGTCTGGAATGGATAGAGGATCTCGATCCGAGCCTCTCAGATGGATGCCTGACTCTATCACAGAAAATTCATGCTGAAGGGATCATAATCCAGGATGAGGGAATGATTCCTGACCTTCAGGGGAAAAGAAGAAGGGGCGTTAACCCAAATGAAAGGTGTTCAAGGCACGGTGAACAAAAGGCCCAAACCGTTCTCCAAAAAGTACACGGCGTGGAGAAATGATACACGCCGTGTTGTTCGACCCCGAGGACTACCCATGTACAACGGCCCATGTCGTGAGGATGGTCATGTAGAAAAATTTATACACTGTGTGTAGTACGGAGTACACACTGTGTCTGGGTCACTGGGTCTGGCTCCGTGTACTCTGGCCATGTGCCCGTACACGGTCACAAACCTGTGTACTCCAACCCATGCAATTTGCACATGGGGTGACCTGCACTGGTGACCTTGCCTGACTGAGTGAGGGAGTACACGGTCGTGTACTCCATCCCATGTCCGTGTATCCCCAGGATACACGCCGAGCTCCGCATTTCCGCCTCTATCGAGCTGTACACGCCGTGCCGCCTGAAGCCGTGTAGAGCATCCCGTGGCCGTGTACCACCCAAAGTACATGCCGAGCTTCGGGGAAAGTCCAACACACCGTGTGACTGGGGTCACACGCCGTGTGATCCTTCTTTGACCCCGAAACCCTAGCTTCCACCATTAGAACTACACAGTATGTTCTTCGGAAGTACACGCCGTGTATTCTGGAAATTTCCAGAAACGCGGACCTCTGCCGTCGCGCCTCCCGTGGTCCTCTGATCATTGATCCGACCATCCGATCTCTATGAAACCTTCAGGTTTTGGTCGCCCTGACACCACGAAGCTGTTTCCGTCATTTTTGAGCCTTCGATCGGCTCCAAAACCATGATTGATCTTCCAGCGTGAAGAACGCTCGAAGAACGCCCTTTCCGATCTGGTCCGATTTTCCGTCCTCCATCGTTGCCGCTCCCCCACAAGAACGATGTGATGTCGAACCTTCGGTTTGGGATCGTTGCGTCGCAGAACGGATGCACAACGATCCGTTGTTTGTCGCCTCATGAAGAACGTGAAGAACGCGCGGGGAAAAAGGTGGAAGAGATCCAAATAAACAAATTGAGGAGTGAACCTCCGCTTTTTTTTTCACGGAGTTGATCCTCTCCCATTAATAGGTTTAAACGGAGTAGAGATCAACATGAATAAAAAGCATGTATTAATTCCCCAAAATCATCCTAAATAAAACCCTCCCGCAAAAACGTACGAATCTGCGGATCAACTTGTTCGTGGTTGATCCGCTTTCGTCGTTTAAATTCAAATACGGGGAAAAGAAAATAAAAACAACAACCCCTACCTTTTGAAAGGATTGATCATTGACTAAGGCGTCATGCTTCCATTGTCTTCGTAATCCTTCAACACTGGCGCAACAATCCTTGGTTTCGATCCGTTGATGTTCATCGTCGATAATTTCTCCAACGCCTGGCGGATTCGGCATAGGTTCTTCTCAAGCATTTCCAGCGATTCAACAATTGGTTAACCCATTAAAAAGGGAAACAAGTTGACATTTAATTACGCGGCAGAATTAATGATGTTGAATTTCCATTTTGAAGTTATTATGATGCGTCATTAATTTAGGAAACAGCTGCACCATCGCCACATTGCAGCGAATGTTTCCTTAAATGAAATAAAATAAATTGGTTATTTTATTTTATTTTATTTTACTTAAAACTTCTGAAAATTAACTTTTTCCCTCAACCCGTGCCGGTCGAGGTTAGCCTCATTCTTAGGTAAAGTCGTCGTACCGGACGCAACTGTGTGCTCAGATTTTTAATCCAGGCATCCATTTAGAAACTTCCAAAACCGCGCACAAGCGCCGACTCACTTAACTAATAAAAAGTCCAAACCACCATTCCGGGCTCACTAGACCTCGGAATGATGTGTCGTCTTCGCGCCCAGTCTCAAAATAATTCCATATAATATTTAAAAAAAATAAATGGAAAATCCAGGACATTACATTCTCCCCACCTTGGGGCTTTACGTCCCCGAAAAACCAAAACAAAGGCTACTCAAAAAGATGAGGGTACTGTGTACGGATCTGGGCCTCCCACTCCCACGTGCTCTCCTGAAGATTCCTGTGCTGCCACCGGACGCGCACTAAGGGAATCGATCACCCCCAAAGGATCCTCTCCTACCGATCCTCGATCTCCACCGGGTACTCAGCAAAGATCACTCCATCCTCGACGTCCAGCTCGCCCCAGTCGATGACGTGCAATTGGTCATGCACATACCTCCTCAGCTGCGACACGTGGAAGACATCATGTACCCGATGCAACTGTGGAAGTAGAGCCAGGCGGTACGCCACCTTTCCAACTCTTCCCAGGATCTGGAAAGGTCTGATGAACTTCGGAGATAGCTTGCTGCCTCAGCCAAATCTCCGCAACCCACGTCGAGGTGAGACCTGAAGAAAAAAATGGTCTCCCTCCTCAAACTCTAGAGGCCTTCGTCGTCTGTCATCATAAGACTTCTGCCGGCTCTGTGCAGTCTTCATCCGCTCCTGGATGATCTGCACCTTCCCTGTGGTAGCTCGCACTAACTATGGACCCATGAGTGCTGACTCTCCGGGGTCAGTCCAGCAAAGCGGTGACCGACAGGGTCTCCCATAAAAGGCCTTGAACGGTGACATACCAATGGTGGAGTGGTAGTTGTTGTTGTACGCAAACTCCACCAGTGGTAAGTGGTCCTCCCAGCTGCGACCAAAGTCCAAGAGATAGGCCCACAACATATCCTCCAGAACCTGAATGGTCCTATCTGTCTGACCATCTGTCTAGGGATGAAACGTTGTGCTCAAGCGTAGCTGAGTACCAAAAGCCTCCTGCAATCCCTTCCACAACCGGGATGTGAAGCGGGCGTCTCGGTCTGAGACTATAGTTTAGGGGACGCCATGAAGCCAAACTATCTCCTGTACGTAGAGGCGTCCCAAGCTCTCTATGGAACTCTGCTCCCTGATAGCTAGGAAGTGGGCCAACTTGGTGAGTCGGTCAATGATCACCCAGATGGAATCGTGACCCTTAGACGTCCATGGTAAGCCTGTCACAAAGTCCATAGATATTCTATCCAACATCCACTTTGGAACATCCAAGGGGTGATCTAACCCTGCTGGAACCTGGTGCTCAACCTTCACCTGTTGGCATGTGAGGCATTGAGAAACGAACTCTGCTACTGCCTTCTTCATACCTGACCAGCAGAACTGTCGTCGGAGATCCTGGTACATCTTTGTCACTCCAAGATGTACCACAAAAGGGGATGTATGAAACTCCCTCAGGACCTCCTCTTGGAACGCCACTGGTACAACAGTGTGTCTTCTGAAAAGAAGTATGTGATCCCCACCTTGCAAAAATCCATCAGAAGCATGTCTTGTGGTTAACTGAGCACGTAAATCCACACAGTCAACATCCCTAAGCTCTGCCTCCCTAACTCGCTGTAAGAGTAGAGGGGTGACAACCATCGACTATAGGTAAGTTGTGTCCTCACCATCCACAAAGGATAACTGCAACGTGGCTAATTGTTGTGTCGCCTCACTCAACAGCTGTGAGCTCGACCTTCTGCTAAGAGCGTTTTCCACCTTGTTCCCCTTTCCAGGAGTATATATGATCACGAAATCATAGTCCTGGAGGAACTCTATCCAACGCCTCTGCCTCAGATTCAGATCCTTTTGTGAGAATATGTACTTGAGGCTCTTGTGGTCAGAGTAGACAATGAACCGCTCACCCATAAGGTAGTGTCGCCACATCATCAATGTGAAGACTACCACTGCCAACTTGAGATCATGGGTCGCATAGTTATGCTCATGTGGCCTAAGCTGGCGTGAACCATAATAAATCACTACATTCCACTGCATCAAGACACAACCAAGCCCGGTCCCTGATGCATCGTAGAAAACTACGTACCCGACACCCTCCTCCGGAAATCTCAAGACTGGGGTGCTCGTCAAACTCTGTCTCAGCTACTCAAAGGACTACTGACACTTTTCTGTCCACACAAAGGGTTTCCCCTTCCTGGTCAATGCCGTCATCGGTGCTGATATCTGGGAGAAATCAGGGATGAATCTCGGGTAATATCCTGCCAACCCAAGGAAGCTTCGCACCTTTGTCACGCTCCGAGGTGGCTCCCATGCTAACACAACCTCCACCTTGGCTGGGTCCACAGTCACTCCATCTGCTGAGATGACATGTCCCAGAAAGTGGAACTCTTGAATCCAGAACTGACACTTCGAGATCTTTCCATAATGCTGGTGCTCTCGGAGTACGTCCAGAACCATCCGTAGGTGTCTTGCATGCTCCTCCTCTAACGCCGAGTACACAAGGATGTCGTTGATGAAGACCACTACGAACCGGTCCAAGTACGGCTAGAAGATCCGGTTCATCAACCCCATGAACATTGTGGGGGCGTTCCTCACGCCAAAGGGCATCACCAAGTACTCATAATGACCGTAGCGACATCGGAAAGCCGTCTTCAGTATATCCTCATCCCGCACTCGTAGCTGATGATAGCCTGATCGAAGATCAACCTTAGAGAACCACTGAACCCCTATTAGCTGATCGAAGAGGTCATCAATTATTGTTTGTGGATACTTGTTCTTTACCGTCACCTGGTTCAGGCGCCGGTAATCCACGCACAACCTCATACTCCCATCTTCCTTCTTGGCAAACAAGACCAGGGCCACCCAGGGTGAAACGCTGGGTATCACGAAACCCTTGCTCTGCAAATCCTCCAACTACACCCTCAGCTCGTGAAGCTCCACGGGAGCCATCTGATAAGTCTATGAGGAAATCAGTGTCGTACCAGGGTGTAAGTCGATGCACAAGTCAATTTCCTGGTGGGGAGGTAGCCCTGGAACATCTTCCGGAAAGACGTCCTCATAATCCGCCACCACTGTTGGGAACTGAGAGCTCACAACATCTACTGCTCTGAGGGTAAGGCTAGCCAACTCATGAGTGACCGGCTGCCCCCTCCTATGCATGATCCCACTTTGTGCTGCCTGGGTTTCCTTTTCTCTGACAAAGGAAAACCTTGTTCCATCACGGCGGACACACCGCACTCTTAGCCTAAAAAAGTCAATCTGGGCATGGACCGAAGATAACCAATCCATACCAAGAATGACGTCGTAAGGCCTCGACACTATCACCAAGAGGTTCCAACCGAAACTCTCACCTCCAAGGGTAAGATCACACTGTCTGCAAAGGTGTGTGATCTTCGAGTCTCCTCCCGTAGGTGTCTCCAAGCGTAAGGATCGGGTCAATAGTTCTAACGGAATCTCAAGGTTTTTTACAAGACATGTGGCTATAAGGGAATGAATGGAACATGTGTCTATGAGTATTACATATAAGGTAGAAAAGACATATATCATACCTCAAATCATCCCTGGAGCCCCGGGGTCGTATGCCTCGAATGCATGCAGATGTCCCCATCCCTTTCCCCTAGCTCCCTGACCCTGGTGCGGACCTCCTGGGGGTGGTGGTGGAAGTAAGTCGAAGCGTCTGCCACCACCTACAGCTCTCCCAGCTCCTCTTCCACGTCCTCCGCCTAGCAGATTTTCCTACTCCATTCTTTGCCTCTATCTCGGTGGTCCATCCACCACTTCCCTGTCAGCAGCCCGACGTGTCGGGCAATCACTAGCGAGATTCCCCCTACCATCGCATGCGTAGCATCGCTTCTCCCTAGGCTGACTGGATCCAGCCTGAGAGCCCTGGAGTGTCGATCCCTTGTCCTGGGTCCTCTTATGACATCTCCCATGTCCAGATCCCTGCGTCTGACGTTGGCTCCCTACTGCCGGTGTCTCCGTACCTGTCTGCCTGCCTGCTGCTGACTGCTGGCGGCTGTCTCTGCTCCGCCAAGAATCTCTCGATCACTAAGGCCCACTCGAGCACTCTAGCATAGGTTGATATGCATATAGGAACGACAATAGCTCGGATGTCTCGCCGTAAACCTCGCTCAAAGGTCTGAGCCCTAAAGTACTGATCCCTGACCATATCCATCGAGTACCTAGTGAGGTTGGTGAACCTCGATGAATAGTCAGCCACCATCATGCTGCCCTGCTGAAGCTGAAGAAGCTCTTGGATGCGCAAATCTCTCAACGTAACCAGAGAGAACTCCTCTTGGAAGAGTCGCTCAAACTCCGTCCATGAAAGAGTCTCCTTATCGTGAGTCTGCGTGGTCAGACTCCACCATCGTCCGACCGAACCCTGAAGAAGGCTCTCTCCTAGGATCACCATCTGCTCTGCTAGTGTCCTCACTAGACGAAAAACTCTGGTCACTGCCTCAAGACATTCCTCAGCTGCCCGAGGGTCGGGATCAACTCAAAACCTGAGGGGCCTCTATCTCTGAAACCCATCGAGCGCGCTAAGCCTGCGCTCCTCGCCAGTCGGAACTACAGGTACCACTGGCTACTCCACCGGTGGTGGTATAGCAGGTGCACCACCAGGTGGAAATGCCTGGGGAACTGATCCCTATATCGAAGCCTCATCACCGAGGGGGTTATCCTCGTGATCATGCTGCTGAATCCTAGTGGGTACGCGTCGCGGAGGCATCATGTAAAGAAACAAGATGTGTCACGGTCAACGAGTATATCTGGATAGCTGACACCAAGGATATGGAAGACACAACCCATTCTTATATGATGCATGTACCTTTTATTTTCCCACAACCAGTGTTTTCATGAACCAGGTCCAAAAGAAGGTTATCAGAGTCCTGGTGTATGGATACGTCGGTCGCCGCACCAACACTGGAGTCTATGGCCTGAAAGCCGAACCCGAAACACTCAACACTATTGCCCCAACCAAACTCACAGACTCTTGGTCCTAAGGTAGAACCAACCACCTTTGATACCACTCTGTCATGACCCGTCCTGGTGGTGCCCGCGCCGTGACTCCCCAAGCCCTCCTCCAATAGGCCAGGGGCTGGTGACTAGCACCGAGTAGGCATGTCACTAACATGGGAGGAATTTCCTAAGTACCTGTACACACACACACATCTTCAATCCCACAAATGCTGAAATGTAAAACAGTAAGGAACAGAAAATGCATGAACACAACTAAACCCAACCAATAGAGCACGGCGAAAGGTAGAGTACTGTAAAAGTAAACTGTGCCATAATACAAGCCCACAAAAAACAAGAGTCTGAAAAACTGCAAAGTCCAACCTGTAAGCACAAAGGTACTGGGACTGCTGCTCGTAGCCGTAGGAACGCCTCGGCCTGTAGGAAACTCAGAAAGCTCGGTCTTGTCTTGGTCCGCCCTAGACTCTATCAAAAGGCTGCTCGTCTGCACAAGACACCAGACGTGCGGGAAAAGACCGTGCAGGGGTGAGTATAACAATACTTAGTAGAGGACCCCAAAAAACACAAATAAATACACAAAGTAATGGTACAGTCAACTATTCATAATATATGTTTATAGAGAATATAAAACAAACCAAATATACTCAAAACCTAGGCCCATGGTCTAGAGACAAGTCACGCAACCGCATACCCCCGCAAGGGATTCCGTTTGAAGATTCTGTGATGCGCTCACTCTGGGAGAACACACTCCACGAGTATTATAGTTCTCATGACGTCCGTCCGAGAATTGATGTTCGTCAGGAACCATCACGAGATATAGCTACACTCATTACCGGAGACACACTTCAGAGTGGAAGGGTTACGATAGATAGAAGCACTCATTACGGTAGACACACTCCTGAGTGGAAAAGATCTCGATACACAGATGAGGATCACTGCTAGGGCCATGGCGGATACCGCGACTCATCCGGAATTCACCTGCTAGGTAGAGGATCAACGCCTGGTAAAGTTGGTCATGCCGATGCCTGACTCTACCTAGGGTCTGGAATGGATAGAGGATCTCGATCCGGGCCTCTCAGATGGATGCCTGACTCTATCAGAGAAAATTCCTACTAAAGGGATCATAATCTGGCATGATGGAATGATGCCTGACCTTTAGGGGAAAAAAGAAGGGGAACTAACCCAAATGAATGGTGTTCAAGGCACAGTGAAAAAAAGGACCAAGCCGTTCTCCAAAAAGTACACGGTGTGGAGAAATGATACATGCTGTGTTGTCCGACCCCGGGGACTGCCCTTGTACAACGGCCCGTGTCGTGAGGCTGGTCATGTATAAAACTTTATTCCCGGCGTGTAGTACGGAGTACACGCCGTGTCTGGGTCACTGGGGCTGGCTTCGTGTACTCTGGCCATGTTCTCGTACACGGTCACAAACCCGTGTACTCCAACCCGTGCAATCTGCAGACGGGGTGACCTGTGTTGGAGACCTCACCTGGATGGGTGATGGAGTTCACGGTCGTGTACTCCATCCCATGTCCGTGTTTCCCCAGGATACACGCCGAGCTCCGCGTTTCCGCCTCTGCCGAGCTGTACACGCCATGCTGCCTCAAGCCGTGTAGAGCATCCCGTGTCTGTGTACCACCCGAAGTACATGCCGAGCTTCGGGGAAGGTCCAACACGCCGTGTGACCAGGGACACACGCCATGTGATACTTCTCTAACCCCAAAACCCTAGCCACCACCATCAGAACTACAAGACGTGTTCTTCGGAAGTACACACCGTGTATTCTGGAAATTTCCAGAAACGCGGACCTCCGCCGTCGCGCCTCCCGTGGTGCTCCGATCATTGATCCTGTCGTCCGATCACCACGAAACCATCAGGTTTTGGTCGCCCCGACACCACGAAGCTGTTTCCGTCATTTTCGGGCCTTCGATCGGCTCCGAAACCATGATTGATCTTCCTTCGCGAAGAATGCTCAAAGAACTCCCTTTCTGATCTGGTTTGATTTTCCGTCTGCCATCGTTGTCGCACCTCCACAAGAACGTTGCGATGTCGAACCTTCGGTTTGGGATCGTTGCATCACAGAATGGACGCGCAACGATCCGTTGTTCGTCGCCCCACGAAGAACACGAAGAACGCACGGGGAAAAATGAGGAAGAGATCCAAATAAACAAATTGAGGAGTGAACCTTCGCCGTCATTCGTCACGGAGTTGATACGCTCCCGTTAATAGGTTTAAACAGAGAAGAGATCAACATGAATAAAAAGCAAGGATTAATTCCCCAAAATCATCCTAAAGAAAACCCTCCCGCAAAAACGTACGAATACGCGGATCAACTTGTTTGTGGTTGATCCGCATTCGTCATTTAAAATCAAATACGGGGAAAAGAAAATCAAAACAACAACCCCTACCTTTTGAAAGGATCGATCGTTGAAGAAGGTGTCGTGCTGATGTTGTCATTGTGATCCTTCAACGTCGGCGCAACGATCCTTGGTTTCGATCCGTTGTCGTTCTTCGTCGAGAATTTCTCCAACGCCTCGTGGATTCGACAGAGGTTCTTCTCAAGCGTTGCCAGCGATTCAACAATTGGTTAACCCATTAAAAAGGGAAACAAGTTGACATTTAATTACACGGCAGCATTAATGATGTTGACTTTCCATTTTTAAGTTATTATGACGCATCATTAATTTAGGAAACAACTGCACCGTTTCCATGCTATAGCGGATGTTTCCTTAAATGAAATAAAATAAACAGGTTAATTTATTTTATTTTATTTTACTTAAAACGTCCGAAAATTAACTTTTCCCTCGACCTGCACCGGTCGAGGTTATCCTCATTCCTAGGTAAAGTCGTCATCCTGGACGCAACGGTGTGCTTAGATTTTTAATCCGGGCATCCGTTTGGAAACTGCCACAACCGCGCACAAGCGCCGACTCACTTAACTAAAAAAAGTCCAAACCACCATTCCGGGATCACTGGACCTCAGAATGATGTGCCGTCTTCACGCCCGGTCTCGAAATAATTACATATAATATAAAAAAAAACGGAAAATCTGATACATTATAATTATCTTCTATGATTCTTCGAATATTTATCATAAATAAATTTATGGGATAAAATGTTCATTTTAAAAAATTTATTTACAGTGGGGAAAATATGTCTTGAAACAAAGCTCAAACTTATAAAGGAGTAGGATTTAAATTCCTAAGCTAGTAAATATTTTTGTAATATGGAATTTACATTCTACAAGCATGGGTAAGGCCGATAGATATTTATAGAAGTGTATTAAATCATTAACCAGCTATAGAACCTCATGATCCCTAAAAATAAAACCAAGATTTTTGGAAGATTGAAGATGTAGATTTTGAATTTATTTAATAGTATAGGAGTTTCTTTATTTTAAGTAAAAAAATTTTATAAATGGAAGAACCAAATACTTCCATATATTATTTCACAAGGCCTCTGGTTAGGTGAGGATGTTATGTGGGGTTTTATACACAATAATAAGATTCAAACATGACATATTGAGAAAAAAACTAAGAAGTATTTGGGAGAGAAAGTAATGTTATTATGTCATCCCTATCTAAAACATTCTACACTAAGATGATGGGACATCAAACTACCAAGGATATGTGGGAAAACTTTGAAAATATATTTGAATGAAATATGAAGATCAAGTAATCTATGAATTAAATTTGGATGTAAATGTTTGATGATATTTTTACAACAGATGATGAGGATATTGATTACTACATTACCCAAGTCAATGAGATTTTATGTAATATAATAGGACTAAATAATACTTTATAATATCCAAATATTGTGAAAATAGTAATGAAAAGTCTCCCAAAAATATTTTATCTAAAGATATATTCCCTGAAAGAGATTAGAAATCTATCTATTAATTAGATACAAAAAAATTCTTCACAATTATGAGATGAGAAAGTATTTTTTGATCCAAAATAATATACATTACAAAATGGTATTTAAATCCATGAAAGACCTCAATATAAAAGATAAATCCCACTAAAAATAAAACAGATAAAGGTTCTATAGAATACAAGATAATCGTGCCTCTTTTTTTATAAAAAAAATAGTAGCGGATGAGAAAATTTTAAATGTAAGATCCCTATTAAGTGCTCATATTGTGGAGGATACATGAATATTGTATTTATTTTTCTAAATAAGTGATATGTTAAAATTAATTGTTAGATATAAGTTAAATAGCATTCTTGAAAGAATCCTGGGAAATTATGAAATGTTGATCACATGAAGACTGGGACTTATAGAAAATCTAGGAGGTATTAAATGAGTAAAGAAAATAATATATTCTCATTATCCTTAAGTGAGTAATAATTCAATCTCTTTTGAAATCACCGAACCCACATTTCTAGTGTTAATATACTTAATGTTGTATCAAGCAGTGAAGAATAGTAAGAAGTAGGATATACTGATTATATTATATGGTCATAACTATAGTCTTTCCTTGAGAAAATAATATACTTAAGAATATATTGTTGTTTGAGAAGGAAAAAAATAAGTAATTATGTTAAAGGAAACAAACTCAGATAATAGAATAAAATTTTACACTGAAGATTATAGAATAAGAAAATAATTTAGAATATCTTAAAACAAATTTTGTATGAAATAATTAAAAAATGGATGGGGATCAATCTATAATTATTATAGATTAAAAAACCTTGAATAAAATGATGAAAAATATAGAGAGAGTAATGGAGATTCAGTTTGAATCTAAGGATATTGAGAAAACTATCGAAAATAAAAATGTAAAAACATTTTCTAAAATCTCAAGTTATACTAAATTAATTTATTTTTGTTTTTCATATTCTGAATCTCAATATAATTTTTTTTGGATGAATAATACTCTAAAAAATTCCTCTTATAGTAAAGAGAGGCGAAGATAAACTAAAATGGGAAAACCCTGAAATAAAAAAACCTAATAATGGTTGTAAGATTCTTAGATAGATATACCAATAAACATTTCATCACATTTAATGATAACTCTTAAGACATACTTATCATGTAATGGATGTTTTGGACACAAAGACTATGACTACTGATATAATATTCCATTTCCATGAAAATGGAGTAAATAAAGGGGAAAAGACCCAAGAATAAAAGAAGTAGTTTTATTATAAAAATATTCATAGAATTAAAATACATGAAGCTAAATAAACTACTGAACAAATCATACAGTAAACTATAGATAAGATGAATTAAATAAGGGTTATTCAACCCTGTAAAAATAGAAATAGGTAAATAAGACAAGTAATGGAATTAAAAAAATTATTCTTATGGGTAAGGAACCCAAAAATATAAATAGATGTCGTGTGAGATATGAGATGCCACTATTTATATTGTAGAGAACTATTTGAAATTATTACCTAGAAAAAAAAAGAAAATATAATTAAAAAAAGATAAATTCTGAGGACTAATGTGGTGTTATTCTCATGAAATCAAATAGGCCCCATATAATATTTCTATTGAGATTAGTGAGACAACCAAGCTGTCTAGAAAGGTATATGATAACAAAATAGGAAAAATAAGCTTAAAAAGTATCCCCAATAATGAATATGCTATGAATAGAAGATCCTATTTATGATAAATATCATAATATTCCATCACCTATTAAAGGAAAAAGGTATCCCCTCCATATTCATTTACATTTTATGTGTATTAACATGTATATAATTAAAGGAACAAAATATGATGATCTATACAAGTGATGTAATATCATTATAAAAAAATAAAGTTTTCTTTGTGGATTTATTCAAAAGAAGAATAATCCATGATGAAGAAAGTTATTTCATCTTTTTAGAGGGAGAAAACTTGAGGAGATATGTCAAATATATCAAAATAAATAGAATTAGAATTATGTAAATCCTAACAAAAATTCAAGGTTGAGGTATTCAATTCACAATTTTCATAAATAATTTATTACGATAAATATATTTACAATGGGGGTTCATTTACTGTGTTTGGTAGGATAATAAGTGAGTAAAAAACCATTCACTAAAAATTTACGGATGAATTTGTTAAGTTGTGTACATGTTATTTATTTCTATATAAATATATTAAACAACCCTTATTTTGAGAGTTTTGGTTATGGTATCATATTCTAAAATGTTAATTGAAATTGTTGATGTCTTGGTGATGTCACTTTTGTTTTTATACCTATTTATCTGAATTATAATTTTATTTGATTAACTAATTTCTCTTTCAAAAATTTTATGTGTGGTTCCATTATTCACTCATAAGGAAATCATGCTATAATTTATATTTAATGAGCGATGATATGTTTTTATGGAAGATAAATTTCTAAATGAGAATAAGTTTAATAATAATTAAAGTATAACCTCTACATAATAGTTTTATTTTATTATCAACAACGGGGAGATGAGAATGATGAAACATATTAGCTTTAGAGATGTTTGGTGGTATTTAAAATAATTACAAAGGGGGAGATTGAAGTCACCATGGATGATTGTATTTATTATCAATAATAAAGATACAAGAATATATCATTATGCGCATGGATTCATAAAGAGATGATGAGTTGATTCAATTATCAATATCATGGAAATAAATATAGGATTTAAATTTGTACAACTAGCTAGGCTGGATCAACGAGGAACCCTTAAATGAGATGATTGGTGTGTTGACCTTTAAGGAAACTAATGTAATTATTTTCTAGATGTATAAATAATATCTTAAATATATTATAAGGGGTTTTTATTTTCATAATAATTGATCTAAATGGGTTGAGGATCCCCTAATTCGAGTTGAATC
Organism: Viscum album; assembly: GCA_963277665.1. Taxonomy (NCBI): domain Eukaryota; kingdom Viridiplantae; phylum Streptophyta; class Magnoliopsida; order Santalales; family Viscaceae; genus Viscum; species Viscum album. Next base: position 415,305,238 of record OY728130.1, read on the forward strand.
TAGTCTACAATTTTTAAACTATGGTCATTCTGCATTGTTGATCCATGTGTATAGTCAGTATTTTTACATATTTCGTGCTTAATATTCAAAGTTGATACAAGGATTATATGGTTGATAAAATATGGAAACTTTTCAACTTCAGATATTTTATCTTTATAGTTAGTAGGATATAAATTTATTTGATATGGACTGAGACATGCAGTCAATTCAATTAGTTGTAGATGTGGTTGTTCCAAACTGAGGCATGTGATCAATCGTTTATTTTTTAAATTAAACCAATCAAAATTAAGGCTTGTAATAAATACATTTTATTGTATATATTTTTCATCCAGAGCAATATATATTATTGATCATCAATTTCACTTTTTTACCTCATGTTTTATCTCGTGCTTAATGATTTTTTAGACAGAGTTTGATGTGGGAAATTTGAATTTCCAAGAATTGGATCTTCTGAAGAAATTGAAATCAAATGATGAAATGGAGATGTTATTCATGTAAATCATATTAGAATAAGTAAAAATAAATTTTATTCAATCCATGATCAAATGAGGATTATTCCAAACATAATGATCAATTTTTTACCGTGTAAGGACGATGCTGAGAAGCCTCCACCATGTTGAAGTGTTTTTCTACAACCCTTTTAGTTGTCATGGTTTTCAAATGAGATAAAGAAATTTATAATCATATTCCATGCTCTAATAATGAGGTCAATATGGAATATATGTATTATTCCATGCATGATGATATTTTGGATAATATTAAGAAATAGGTTTTTTGGAGTATAAATTAAATGAATCAAAGATGAATCTTTAGGGATTTTAAAAGTAAGATCTTCTCAGATTAAAATGAGTTTCAATGATAAAATAAATCAGATATATTTATTACCAATTTAATTTAGTTTATATCACCAGTATCCAAATATCATGGGAGTTTTTAAAATTTCATTTTATAATCATTGATTCGAAAGATATTATAATATGTGTATTTAAACTTTCAATAGACTAAGGAGGTATAAGTGAGTTATTATTGATATAAATTGAATACACAGTGTGAAAATTATGATTTTCTTTGATATTGCAATAGATTCTATTATCTTTGTATCAAAGCAGGTGAACTATATATCATTAATGATATCTTGTATCAAATAGGAAGAAGAAGAAGGAAAATAAAAATGTTTTTGCGTTGAATACAATGATGAACTGAGAAGTTGAAACACTTTACATATACCTAGGACATCACTATATTATCATAAGATCTTGTGATCAAGGTGAAACATTTCTCAAAGAAGAGAGAGGATGTGAATATTTAAATAATAATAAGGTTGGTTTTCTATTGAAACAGAATACATATTCAAGGAATTGTTTAAAAAAGAGTTCAATAGTTCCTAAGAATAATTGTTGTGTGTCCTTATATGAATTCAACCATGAGGTAGAAAAGAGAATCTTTTAGAGAGATATCTTTAAATTATAGGATTCTACTATAAAGAACCCATATTTAGGTGGATATTGTGAATAATTGAAGACTAGATATTTTAGAATATAATCTAATACTAATTTTAAGAGATTACTTATCAATAATTTATAGAGGTAGGTTTTTATTATACTCAGGTGATTTATAGTATGGAAACCAAGTCTCAAAAAATCACCAGAATTATGAATAAAGTAGGATTTTAAAGAAGAACCTTGTAAATCATTAAGTCTCATTCATTTTATATTCTTCATACTCAAGTAATTCTAACTGACAATAAGAAGAGATGATCTAACCATTAACCAACTATGTAGGATGAATTGATATTCCATATTTTTAAAAGAAAGAAGGGATCACTGATTCAACTGTTCCCACTCTCAATGATCTTTCTAGACCCGAGATTAATAGGAGAGAAAAAAAGCCAAGTAAATCAATTTTAATGATCAAAAAATACATACACTAATTTTTTCCAATGATACTTGTAATTATGTCATAGAACATAATTAAAATTATAAATCAAGGTCTCACAATGTATAAATACATAACCCATTCACATGATTTTCCTAGTGCAATTACTTTGAAAATAACATATCCATTTTATCTTTTTTAAGTTTTAAAATTCATACATGTTTCTAGTTGTGTATCAAGAACAACTATATCTACCAAATATTGTGGTCCCTAATACCGAGAAACTTTTCTTTAAAAGTATCAAAATAAAAAAATAAACAATTTTATTTGGGTCTAAAAATATTAGAAAGAAAATTTAGGTAGCCACAACTATAAAAAAAACTTATATTTACAAGATATAAGTTAGAAATATAAGGCTTACTAGTTCCAAAATATTTACTCTTTCTCAAATAGAATTTATTTTTATAGTGATATACCATTTTATATATAGTATAAAAAGGTGAAAATTCTAGATAAAATATTTCAATAAAAAATGTGACTTTATAAAATATTAAAAACCAATTATAGATGACAAATTAAGAGTTTTCATTAAGTATATAAGTTTATCAAAAAAACTATATCTGCATATAAGGTTATAATTTCAATTCCAGTATTTTGTTTTAAAATTTATTCTAATATTTTCTAATTAATGAAAAAGAATTTGGTTTGGAATTTCATTAAAAATTATGTTTCAAAAATCCACATTTTAATTTTAGATATCTAGCATAAAAATTGATTAAAAATTTCCATTGTATTTTTATAAAATTTCTTTATGTCACCCATATATAATTCCATTTATTTAAAATATAGAGATTTTTATTCCCCATTATTAATTGTATTATAAAAATTTAATGAATCAATAGATAATGATTCACTATCATTTTCTTTTAATAATATTTCATTCCTCAAAATAGTAGTAATGAATTTAGAAATATTTTAGCAATCATCAATTTCCAAAGTACTTTAGATGGAAGAGTCTTCATTGGAACTCCATGTGTAGGTATCTGTCAAGACATTATTTATTTTATATTTTAAACATCTTATGGAATATTTTTCCTTAATTTTAAGATTTTAACATTCTAGATTGATATGAACCAGTAACTTACATTCATATAAAATCACATCAATTAAATATTAATTTTTACTATGCTAGATATATCTATATTAATTGTCCATTTCTATTTTTATTTATTTGTATGAAAGTTTTTTCATCTAAAACATTATTCCTATTAATTTTTCTGGCGGAGAAATCTCCCTTTCATAGAAATCGATACCACTTTCATGAAAATTATGATTTCATGTATATTTGAAAGTAGATTTACAAGGAAGATTAGAAGTAGTATTATAATTAAGGACAAAAGAAACTCCATTTCCTTTAATATTTCATGGCATCACTCATAAGAATATTCTCACACTAGGTCAACATTATAAAAAGATTAAACAATTTTAGATATATAAAATTTTTAGTATCCTCAAAATAAAGTCTTTTATATTCTTAATATTTCATAAAAATATCAATAATTTTCACTACCATGTACATGTTAGAAGTATCTGTTTCACAAAGAGACTGTAAATTATTAATAATAGTCTAAAATAATTAATATATATGAAAAATAGTTTCTAGAGGAATAAAATAATATTCTTTAGATTCAACCCAAATCATAGCTATTCTAGTTTCAGAAACATTATATGATCCTAAATGACTCATTTTTATCTCCATCCAAACAAAAAAAGTTGTTCCACATTAACAAGTATGAATGTATATATATTTCTATATAATAAAAAAAATTGATTAAAAATTTATAATTCAACTGATATTTTGTATTATATTCCCTTGTAATATATGGAAAAGCTTCATCCATAATCATATATTCAGAAAACATCATCTAATAATTATCAACTCTGGTGTTGATAATTTTTTTTTCATTCTATCACACAAATATTTATAATTATAAACCTAAAATATAGGTGTCGAATTCGAAATGAGATTACCTAATTTTCTAACTATATGATTATTTACCACAAGAAACATTTTCTTTAATATACTTCTATATAAGAAAAAATATAAAGACTTGGTTTGATACCAACTGTTTTTCTAAAAAGGATTCTTTAAGTAAGTTTAATTGAATATTTAAATATGTTATAAAAATATTACCTGTGTAAAATTGTTAAATTTTAGAATGATAATGTAAAATCATTCTAAAACATTAATAAAATGAACTAAGCTCTACATGGTGGAATAAATGAATTATTTTGATGATAAATATTTCCAAATTAAAATATGTATAATATAATGTTATGATGGTTAAAAATTGTAGACACATAAATTAAATATTTCAATAGGGTTTCATAATACAATACGTGAGTCCACTAACCTTTTTTATTAGTAATTTATATCTATTTTCTTATCCCTAAAAATTATTTTATTTCAATCTGATGTTGTTGTAGGATCAAAACTCTTATCCAGAAGCACCTGGTGCGTTTATATAACCTATTTTTTAGAAAAATAAAATGAAAATATCTTACACAAGATCTTATTTTATCAATTATTCAATGAAAAAGGTCCTTATCTCAGAACTTATTTGATCATAGGTAATTATAAATTATAATAATAAAAAATATTTACTGATTTTAAAATAATACCCATAAGAATAAAATCACTAAGACAATATTAAAAATTGGAAAAACACGCTCAATTGAAAGAGATCATGATCAACTCATAATTAATTTAGTATATTAGCACTGTGATATTGAATACTTGATATTTTATTTATAGTCATATTATGTAACTAAATTAATAGGATCATTAGGATTCCATCTACTTCACTGATATCTTAAGATGCACATAAGAAACATCTTCTGTTTCTACTTGGTTTAGGTGTATCATTATGTGATTTCAAATCAACTATTATTTAGAATTAATTAAATTGAGAATAAAATTAATTTTAAATAAATTAAATTCATATGGAAATCTTATAAAAAAATAATAAAATTATCAAAGTTCAAGAAAAATGATTAAAATAAAGAGTTTATTATTATTTATTAAAATGTAGGATCCAAAGTTTTCATTTTTATGAAAAATGATTTATAAAATTATTTATATGAATTTTCACTGGGTATTATACAAAAAATTGTTGGAGAGATGAAAGGAAGAGATGAATACTATACAACCTATGGTAAAATAGAAACAATTGATGGATGGGAATCTCATAGTTAGCTTATATTGAGAAATTATGATAATTGAGAAGACGTTTCCTAGGGTGAGGCCATAATGACTGATTTTATTTTTTAAAATCATATTTAGAACCCTCCCATTTTCATGAGTTATATATATATAAATTACTTGTGTGGATCATAACATAGAATTTTTGAGATATACCACTTCAGTATCGATCAAATGAGTGATAAGAGGGAGTGACATAGCATGTACTAGAAAAGGTATCAAGAAATACTCAAATGAAGTTTCATCACATATAAGATAAGCCTAGGTGATTTAGTTGGATAATAGGAGGTTATTCATGGGAAAGGATATGACATCCAATATTACTCATGAGTTTCATATACATAACCCACCATTATATAAGGGAGGTAGAAAAGCATTGGGTGTAGATAAGTGGTTAGAATATATCTATCATATATTAAAGATTATTAGTGCACCTGATGATGGAAAGGTGTGGTAAATTGTGTTCATTATAGAGATAATATCACTGTGGTGGTGGGATATCTTGGCTCAAACCAAGAATGATGGAGGGATAATTGGGAATTATTTTCATACCCTGTTTAATTTACACTTTTACATAAATACATTAATGATAGAGATTTCTTGAGAGTTCATGGTTCTTAATAAGGATGACATGAAAGTAATATACTATTTTATGAGGTTTATAAGCACATTGAAGTTCATACTAACTTTAGGTGTTAATGAGTTCAAAAAATCATATTAGTTTTATATTTGACTAAAACTGTCGATACCCTCTCATGTAGGAATATTTCTTCATCTGTCTTACATAAAAATCACCAACAAAGTGATAATTGTTGAGAAGAACCTAGTTAAAGGTTATCAATATGGTTGGACTATTTTGGAAGGGGTATTATTTTTGGATCATCAAAAATCTAAAAGAGGTGGTTTAATTAGTTGTGATGGTGTAACGAATCAAGGGGTAGATAAAGTTTAGAATCAATTATATGTCTATGTGTGAGATCACCATTGTAATATTTTCAATGAAGTATATCATATAATATTTGATGGTATTTTTTAGTGTTAGATAATTTAGTGTTATATAAGTTTAATTATGGGATACATTTAACATCCACCTCAGGCCACTCAACATTTCTTGGAATGGGGACATCACATAGCCTTGGGCACACCTCCCCATATTCTATAGGTACATGACTGGTGATGAGGTCCTAAAACAAGAATTTGAGAAACTATTAACTCTATATCATATAAATTAATACTAAGAAATAACTAAACAACACCCACATTAGAGTAAGAAAAATAAATAAACTCTCAATCACATATATGATGATATCATAAAATACATACATCTGGTTTCCCACTAGGATAAAATTTAATAAAAAAAAAATACAATACAAAAAAAACTATACCTACAAATATATTTTTTAATTATGCCAATATCTAATATCTCTAATATTCTCTAGGTCAATCCATTCAACAACCCATGCTCTCACTAGAAAAAGAGACATATGGTCAGAATTAATAAACCTATACAGGGGGTTAGTATATAAAAATGTATGATCTATACAATCATAAGTAATATATTAAATCATATGAATTTATATTCATGATGAAAATAAATACATAAAAGACGTGTTTTTCGAGTCTGTGTGCTAACCAGGTCGTCGCGACACTCGATGAGATACACTGGCCCATCAGGTCCTAGGGTTCTAGTCAAGCCATCATGATCCTGAGTATACCTACATTGGAAACAATCTAGGATCAAATAATAAACTCATTCCACCATAATAAATTCTAATCCCATACCATAGGACTCATGGTATGGGAGAGTCAAAACCTCAAACCAATACCCAAAAATAACGGGCACAATTATACATCTATATCTCAAAAAACATCCAGGTTACACCAAGCAGGGTCCATTAGAATGTATCATGTTGTTCCATGACCCATACTCTAATTTAATACTTGAAAAATTCCTAAAAATGAATCATATAATTCATACACACTATCCCATCCCCATGAATCTAGGGAGGTTATATTCTACAAACTCATACCTGTAATCTTTGGGGAGGACACAAGAACACTGAACCATCCCCACGTAGTCTAGGGAGTTCAAATTCACATCAAAACACCCCCTTAGGTTCTATGGAGGTATCATCATACCATACCATCCTTAAAATGTTTGGGGATGTCAAAATAACACCTACCAATTCCTCTAAAGTTATGGTCCAATAAGAACATGCAATGTATATTTGGAGCTAACCTCTCACATAGATCACTAGCTAATCCCAAGGGGTTAGTCACTCAAGACCTAGCCCATCATCCCTAAATATTCCAAATCTCCCATAAAATAACCCACTATGTCCTCTATAAGATTTAAAAACTTGACTCAGGTATATCATCTCATGCATGTTACCTGACAGTAACATCGCAACCCGTAAGCTCCTCTGACCCATATCTCATGGTCTAGTATAACATTTCCAATACCCTCGCTTTTCCAGGTCCTGTAACCTAAGGATTATCCCAATAATTTTCACTCTACTCCTCCTTATCATATGGATTCCAAATCTTGAAAAAATCCTCTCATTCCAAGAATAAATAAAGTATCATATATGGCCTCTGGAGGGAGATCCTCATTAACCATGAAACATACATCTGCCTCTCACATGATCACTCATCCCCAAGCCTCACAAATTTTCCCACAGTATCCCTAATAACACAACCTATTCTATCATTAATCTCATCTCACATCCTAGGACATAACAAAGGTATTTATTTAGAAAAAATGATATTCTCCCCTTTGAGACAATATCACTTATCAGTCACAGTTCAACAAATTGTTTAAGAGGAAACGATCTCCTCCCAAGAGCCACAAATACTCTTAGGAACATTAGATAGGGGATATTTAAATCCTTTTACATAATTAATAGACCGAAAATATTATATATTCATGCACCCTCATAAATAAACAAGCACATGTGTTTGTATCATAAGGTCCACCTACCAGTATTATGGAGTTTACCCCTTATCAATATCCATCAAGACTCTTCTAATCCCACCAATTTTTTTAAATTCTCTTAGAAACATGTTAAATTAAATATGACATCCAAAATTAATTATAAACATTTATCATAAATTTAAAAATTAAATTTAATTAGAGTTATTCTTAAAAACTCATCATATATCATCTTCTCACCGAAACCTCAAGCATAGTGATGTGGTCCACTCCCAAAAAACACAAGAACCTATTCAATGTAAAATCACCGATTATAATTTCAATTAAAATGCAAATTTTAACTTTTATTCAGGAAATATATATAAATAAATTCTATATGTGATGTACCTACTCCAAAATGATGTGTGAGGGTGTGTTGATTCCATCTTAGGATTCACTCTATACAAGCTGAAAAAAAATCACCACCGATCAGGATGATTTCCGTCATGGTATAGTATATATCACCAAGAAATACTTTTTAAAATATATAGGGATTAGTTATGGAGACTGAAATCCATGTATGGAGAAAAAAATATAAGATGAATTAACCTAAATCTAGCACAAAATAATACAAAAAACATTATCTTTCAATGGGGTTCATGGGGAAGGGGAGGTTTAGTTGTTTGGTCTCTCCCATACATGATCCATTGGCCAAAATAAAGGGGTTTTCTCCTCTTTTTAATTATAAAACTTATTCCATTTGATATTGATGGTGCTAACTGTTGGTTCATGTAATTAATCCTCTACTATTGTCATTCCTATAATCCCAAGCATCCCACCCTTCCTCTAACTCTCACCCAAACCCCTATGTAATCCCCTGAACCACAGATCATGAACAATAACAACCTTTAGGGATGTTAAAACACTCAAAATATAGTTTTGAGTATTAATTGTCAAAATGAACCTCCGCCCAAAAGAAAAGTCAAAATCCTCAAAATATAACCACCTGATAATCATTGGGACATAACAAACATCCAAATGTAATTATTCTCATCCTAAAGAATCCATGGTAACCCTCAAACCACATATGCCTACCTATATTGATCATAAAATGACCAATATATTATCATGTTCCATCTCCAAACTCTAAACATCATTCCATTTTAGAACTACAAAAAAAGTGTGGCTACCCATGTTTCTATCCAAAAACTAACATTCCAATCTGCAAACAACCACAATTGTATTCTAATGGAAATAACTGATGAAGTGAAAAGCTCAATGGATCCCAAAAAACACCATACAGGTATCATCTATCCAATTATTACAAAAAATGACCAGTCTCATCAAATAACACATCTCTAAACAAACATATACCTCCAAGACAACATTTTGGAAAAAACCCACATGTAGGGTATTATTATACCCTAATCCATGGCACCAACATTACCTACTTCCAAAATAATATTCATCGCAACATACACATTTATTTTTTTCCCACATGGTTCACTCCTTGAATAATGCAGCGAATCAGGTTTACCCTTGAACCATGTGCTGAATCTAGTTTACCCCCTAAACCATGAAACTAACCCTAATTTTCCCCTTGAATCATCTAAGGAGTTATAGTTCACCCCTGAACCATGAAAAAAACCAAGATTTTCCATAATAATATCCCTCATATTAAATAAAAACATCCCTGATCCTGATGAAAAATGCACCAAATCTGACCAACATTGCACCTGAACATTAAATCTAATATCACATTAAGAGCCAGATATCAGCAGAAGCTATCACACTATGGTAACCTATTTTCACCATGATAGTCCACTAAATAGCCTCACTGCATCCCAAAACTTCTGACATGAGTGTTATTCACCCATGATCTATACAATTCTCCACATCATAGGATTATCGTTATCTCCAATCCAAAGAATCCATACACCCATTCTTCATGTCCCACACTCCATTCTTTACCATATGTAATGCCTAAATTTGACCGAAATTCTCCCATATGAGTGGAAACAACTACACCAACCACTAAAACATATCCCAAATGAGGGACACAACCTCAAAAATCCAATGGTGTTCTCCCCACCATATAGTTTCCCTTATACAACTCTTCAAGCACTGACCCTGAGCGGGTCCCAATATAAAACATGTTTCACTTGTCTTGATCCATGCTCATACTCCACTATCAACCTCCTGTATCAAACCTCCCTGAGAAATAATGCTAAGGAATCTATTTTGGTTTTCCATAACATGGTTATCTGATCCTTCATTGATTTCACCTTTCACCGCTAAGGGACATCTCCCATCGCACTAAACTATTGGCCATCATGCCCCCTAACATCTCATTAGACACACCTATAACCTAACTCCAAGAGTGACCCAAAAGAGAAACCAAATAATTACTACTTCTACTACACCTTAGGAGTTCCTACACAACTTGCATAATTATCAATGGTCCCATGCACTACTCATTCACCTATTGACAACCCAATTAGGTATAGTGCATACCCATTGAACACCTTCCCTTGCACATTTGATCTTTTCCCCAAAAATTCATGCCAATTCTCACTAACCTCCTCTAAGGTAAAGTGATTTCCCAATAACACCCTCTTATATTCTTTCTCATGATCCAACTCTATCTCACTAAACCCAATAACTATAAACTCCATACAAATTGATTAAAAATATCAATTTCACTCCCATGAGTCACATACCATCCATATTATGACCACCCTCCATACAATTGTTGTCTCAAAAATAATGATCGTTTACCTACACTCTTAAAATTCTATAAAAAGGCTAATCTTGGGAACCACTGGGATGAGAGTATGAATAAAATTAACCTCTCAAAATATCAATTTATACCAAGATAAAATCATGTTCTCGAAATCAATAAATAATCAACATCGATGATGCCTCTCTGTATAACCCTATTATGGTATATTAACAACTTTTTAGTTTTGTTATGTGGAAATAAACCAAGAATCTATATGGGAAAATTAAAAATAGATATTTATTTCCATATTAAATAAACTAACTAAAATTTCAAAATGCCCACAAGTGCTCAAAACCAAAGGTAAACTCATAATCATACTTTAATGACCTCTTAGCCATGCCATTCGCTCATTGAGTCATTATCAAGCCATAAATTACCATAAAAACCCATGATGGGTTCCCAAACATTCCTTGTTTAATAGAATATATTTCCATCATCATATTACCTCCCTCTATAAAATTCCTATGACCTACCCTCAAAATGAAACAAATCATGTTCCAACTAACTATAATTACATCAAAAAAATTTGGAGTAAAGTGTTGTATAAGTTATTGACACATTAATAAACTGAACTTCTTTTCAAAAAACCCAAATCAAGAAGACATATATTAGGTGAATCCAATATAACCACCATGATGCATGAACATGGACTCTTTTTAATGGGAAAAAATATAAAAAAATATAAAAATTTATAAAACTCAAAATACTTGTGCACCACATGTGGTGAAATCATACAACCATAATAGAAAAAACAAATTACATTAATCCCATACCCGTGATAACCTATAATTTCTATCAGAAAAGGTGTTCAGGACCCAATAATTTGATATCCATGACATTGTTTGAAACATTCATAGAAAAAATATATACCATCTCTATGAATCATAAAAAAACAATGATCTAATACCACCCTGTAATGCCCCTCCCCTGGCCACTTAGTAATGCCTATAATGGGGGTGTCTCATGGCCTCAAGCATGCTAACCTATACACCTGATGCTTCCTAATACAGGTGAGGGAAAAAACATGAATTTGGAATAGTATTACCTTGACATCAAAGTAATAAATACTACAAAATATCCATAAAAAATCAAAATTAGAGTACATTGAAAAAATCATCATTCATTCTCATATATAGTTCTTTCATAAAAAAATATAACTGGTCTCCCACTTTTCCAACATAAAACACGAAACAAAATAAATAAGACACACAAAATTTTCCTACTACAATATGGGAAACTCATCCTAATATCAAATATCCTTTAACTACTCTTTACTGATCCACTACACAACATGTTCTCTGACTTAAGAATCAAATATATGCTCTGTACAAAAACTGGGATTCTCATGCAGGGTGTGAGAATATAAATTAGAGTGGTCTCATGAAGAAATCATAATATATTCCACAATATTCATGTGTATACATGAGTACAAAATATATAAATAAATCATTCTCCTAGATTCATTATAAAATAACCAGATGGAAATAACACTCTATGAGATACACGTTCCCATGAAGTAATCGAGTGTTAACTAGGCCTCCCCAACCTTGGAAATACTTACTTTGGTTCCACTTTCAAATCTACTCATTAACTCATTCCATTTTAACAGATGTTGATACCATACTCAACTACTCAATGTAGGATGTTTTCTAAACCTAGTCCCCCAAAAAACACTAGGAACAGTCATACATCCATATCTCTACCCACTACATGATCACTCTAAAAAGGGTCTATCATCATGTATCACATCATTAAAAGTTCAAGCCCCAAAAATGGTCTTCAACCCAAGAAAACATGAGTAATGGTCCAATTCAAACAGACTAACCCATCACTACAAACTCTAGGGAGGTCACATCCATCTAACCCATCCATGTCATTTCTATAAGGGGTATAATCACACTAACCAATCTCGGTGGACACTAGGGAGGTCACATCACATCAACTCATCCCCACAGACTTTGGGAGATCACAAGGTCACTAAACCATCCTCACATTCTCCAGGGATGTTATATCACACTGAACCATCCCTACCAACTCTAGGGAGGTCACAAGATAATCAACCCAAGCCTCTCAAATCAAGGTCTAAAAATCACTTCCAATGCACAAAATAATAGAACCCATGACATATCTCATCGAGTCATCCTAGATAGTTAGTAAATAGAGATCAAGACCCTCATAGAATCTTTCTAAAACTCTTACTCTAGGGAACCCATTAGGTCCTCTATACCCATTATGGTCTCTTGTCATCGATATCATCTAATTCTTATCAACAAATAGTGACATTAATTACCAAAGGATTTTCTGAATCAGGCCTCAATGATCATTCTAACCTCATAAATTTCTTAATTACACATGGTCCTAATACCCAAGGATCATCTCAATACATATCCCTTTAATATCACTTGGCATACCAATTCAATACCTAAAACAACTCTTATCACATAAATAACATGTCAATACTTGACTTAGACATTAGGAAGAACTTCCTCACTACCCAAGAGAAATGTTTTTACTTGACTTGTTATTACTAATCCCAAATCCTCTCATTCATTTCCACAAACACTAGGATCCTAGCCTCAGATATCCAACATCTCATATCACAATATTGAAATTCCCAACGGTCTCTCGCCATCTTAACTGTGTTCATCATCCCTTGGAGACATAGTCTTTAAGAGTTCCTGGTTTACAAAATTATTAAAGATAAATTATTATCATCCGAAGAAGCAAAAAGACATCCATTATCTCATCTAGGGAATTTCCAGGTCTGTGTACCCCATTCCAAGACCCAAGAAATTAAATAGGAATTCATGCTCATAAAAATATATTCTTATGAGTTTTTATCATTAGGGAGACTTATATGAAACATGTAGTTAACCCATATTTGAGCTCTAGCATGCCTTGTCCAATCCCACCAATCCTTTTTTACACTCCAATGAACCTATAACAAGGCACATGACATCCATAATAAATTATAAAGATTTATAATTAATTAAAACATTTTATTTTAATAGGATAAAATTCTTAAAAGAACATATGTCATTATCCTCTTGTTAAAACCTCAAGAAATAGAATGTGTTGCACTCAATTCATGAAGCCAAAGCTACAATGAAAAAAAACCAAATTAAAAAAATTATTACAATATAAAATTTCAACATATTTGGAAAAAAATCCCTAACTAAATTCATTAGGTAATGTGCTCTCCCTGAAGTGATGTGCGGCATCATGAAAATTTTACCTCGGGTCACAGTCTATGAAATCAAACAAAATCCCCATGGATCAGGATTATTTTCCTACATTATTTTGTAAAAACCACCAATAAACCTATAAAAATTCAAATAAGATTATGGTTATCCAAAAGAAACCCATAATAGAGGAAAGTGAGTTGATAAATTAATGAAAGTCTTCAACAAAACAAGGCCAAATAATCCCATTTTAAGGGGGTTATGGGGAAGGGGAGGGCTGATCATTCGATCCCCCCTACACACTCTTTCATATAAAATAATGTTGGTTGATCTTATTTTAATTAAAATTTCCAAATATCCTTCATGTCATAAATTGATGGTCTATTGCATGAACCATACTAGAAGGGGACCCCATGGACCTCTATCTTGATATTTCACTATGTGATCCCTCTTTTAATGGTGTTTTCAATAGCCCCATCATCACTCCCTTCATCAAATACTCACCTCAAACCTTGGGGAATCAATCGATCCTCAAACTATTTCCAATAAAACCCTTTACGTACTTTCTAACTATTAGAATCTAGTTTTGAGTCATGATTATCAAAACAAATCAACCACCATATAAAAATAAAAATTCACTATAAAAACATAACGACCTATAAATCCATGAGATTTTATAGGGAATGAATTAGGGAATACAAAGGGACCATGGACATTCCATGTGGGATCACCATGGGGTTATGGTTCATGGTCAATAATTATGTATAGGTTCATTCAAGACCAAGCATTCTAGGACTTCTTTCACTTTACTATTCCCCATTTTTCAATTATACATGAAATCCATGATTTGGTTTTGGTAATTTCCTTGTGTAATTATCTCAATTTCACTTACTTTTTTAAAATTAATCTAATGTTTTATTAAAACTTAATCCTTCCAGAAAAATAAAAAACACACAAAATTAGATAATATCAACAAAATTATTTAAACAAAATCATACACTAATGTAAGTTATCAACACCCTATATGGTATGTGGACTCACTCCATGCATGTTCACCCTGGTAGATGTATAGATTCTCTGGATAATGATGTATGTAACAGAAATAGTGGATAATAAGTGATAATGGTTGTTAATGGAACCAGTTGGAATAAGAAGATGACTAGATAATAGCAGCATGCCTTGGATCATTTACATAGCTTAACCTTTAGTTTTTTATATATACATGATTGATAGTTGGGGTTTGTATGGGTTATATATATGAGCATACATAGAATACTTGTATAGAAGTTTTTTTTGGTTGTATTGACTTTTGGTATGTATATATGGTATTTTATATTTATTCCATTATGTTGTTTCATTAATGTTGATATTTTTTGTGTTATGGGATTATTATAATATCAATGGAATAATATATGAATAATATGGATCAAGACATCAATACTAGTCAATATCCACTTGCATATAGGTAAGTGAATTGGACATCATTGGGGGCTCCATATATGGAGGCCTAGGTCGGGAAATGTCAAATATATATATAAACCATGATTTATGGATTTTGTTTAAAAAAATTAATTTTGGAAACCTAATAAACTAGAGAAAAAAAAACTATATTATGATTTATTTTGTACTTGTGTCTAAACAAAATTTCTATTGTATAATTTTTAGTTATGAGAGTTGTATGGGATATGATTTTGAGATTTATAGTTGGTGATATTAATGTATATGTGTTTTATCTCAGATGGGTAGGTATGAGTGTATGATTTCATGCATCTTGGTTGGCACATTGGATCACATGGAATTTGTATTCTAATATGTGATTATAAATTGAAATGAAAATGGAAATAGATCATGATAAATTAAATTTTAGTTTTAAACTATATGATACTTTCCAATATAATTTACCGATGGAGATCAATTTTACTTTTTTTGTATATGATGATGTAAAAAGTTATGAATACATATGAGGTCCTTGGGGAATGTGTTTGACTTTGGGTTGTATAAGTTCTTGATATACTGGAAATATTTTCAAGGTTTAGAAATATATAAATGTTTAAGTATATGGGTTATGGGAATTATCCCATGAAGATATAATGAACATGGTTATTTAATTGTGAATTATTCGGAACTGATTTGATCGATTCAACACGAAATCATCAAACCCTATAATTAGATTACATGAAAATCCTAGACAATATTTTAGTAACCCATTGTTTTCCATATGAATAATATTAAAAAACATGTTGTAGAGCCTTAAGAACTAGTTCAACCATCTGAGAGGGATCACCAAGAATGATTGGGTTTTCATCCCAATCATACACAAACCATTTCACATGACCAATTTGGATGCACATTTCCAATAGTGTGTTAAATAAAATAAAAATTAATCCAAGAGAGTACTTGTTTCAGACCCTTTATTAAACAATTCGAAGGTATCCCCTTTACACAATGAACCCCAAAATATACCCCAAGACTATTTGTTGTAAAATTTACAAATCCCATACACAACATTAAATCAATCACCCAAATCCTTATAAAAATTGATCCTTTCAAATTAATTCTAGGTACAATCTGATCCTTTTATCTCCACCACTATATCAAATTAATTATAGAATCCCAAAGAAGAAATATTTCTACAAACTAGTACCACTTAACAGAAATGGATTATCATTCTATCTGAGATCCATATATATAAGTGTCTTTTAGGAATTATTCTTGAAGGATGATCCTAATTAACAATATTTATTCCTTGTTACCATATCCATTATAGAGCCAAAACCAAGCTATATTACTAACTTCTACAACACTTGTTCACATTGAAAGACTAAATTTCTATTTTTACAATATCCAATTTCCAAACACCAAGTCCAAATATGGAAAACATATACCTATCCTAAAAATATATTAAAATCACCTCCCATATTTATTCATCACATTCCACAGGTTCAAAAAATTAGAATGGAGGGAAAATTATTACATAGTAGAAGAGAGGGGAACTAAGGCTTTGATTCACTCTATCATGAAGAAAAGTATCCCAACTATTCTCTCCTCCCCAAAGATTCAACGGAGGGTAGTGTAGCATGGAACCAGTAAAAATTACCTACACAAGTGATCACATATATCCAAGTTCCTAGAAACTACTATAAGTATATAGGGAAGAATACTTTGATTCAACATTGTTCAAGAAAATCATAGGATTTTGGAACAAGCATGGCCATATATTTTTACATGGTCATTATTTTTGGATTATAAGGGAGGGGATAACAAAGATATTGATCAGTTAAATTATTATGATAGGATTCACTAAATTTTAATAATTATATACTATTAAAATATAGTATAAGTATAAACCTTAGGGTCTACTTTCAAGGAGGCTGGAAGACACACAATGATTCTAGAATGTCACTTTATTTTTTTCATTTTTATTTATTATAAAATAAATATTTACAAGAGGTGTGTGGATATACTATTAAAATTAAATGGAAATTAACATTTCATGGATGCAGATTAATGGAATTAAGAAAAATTATGTCTTATTCCTTAGAATTTTATAAGTTTTATAAATTTTTTAATTGATTTTTTTTATTTCCATTCTTTCCCAATAGAACTCTATCACAATACTATCTACACAACTCTATTATAATAATTTAAGTATTAATTTCACTAGGACAAATAACTCATGTAATTATGTTTTGAAAACCCATTATTTTCATAAATAAATATTTCATTTAAATAGATAAATATTACTTACATAACACAAAAAAACCATTCCAGAACCCTATGGGTTTAGTGACTTTGTAAACGTGGAAACCAAAAAAACTGGTTCTTAAAGCATCTAAAGCATCCCCCTATTATTCATTCATAACTATAAACCTTTTTTACATATATAACATAATACCTTTATTCATATCCTTGTATAAGAAACATAAGAAAAGGGTGATCTAAGATGATCAATATGGATAAACAAGGGAGATATGAATCATAACATAAGCCTAAGAATGCGAGCATATCATTTGAAAATTATAACCTAATATCAAATATCTTAATATTTATCCATGGAATAAATAATAGAATTTTATATGACATTAATAATAAAATAACATAATCCATGAGAGAATAAAATTTGAAAAAGTCTTGAAATTGAGGCATACAAATATTCATAGAAAACAATTTATTTTCTAGTCAAGGATCATTTCAAAGAAAATCATAGATTAATGGGTTCACTCAAAAAACCATTATAGTAGTCAAGGTTCACTCCCATGACTATCATAGAAAAAAATTTCTTATACTAAACCTGTTTCACTTCCCATTCCAATCTTGTCTGTCTCATGAGATATAAATAATTTCTGAATTCCTTGGAGAGAGATGTAGGTCCCACCCATCACATAATGAAAACCTTATATATAAGATCCATAAGAACCTAAATTATTCATCATATTAGAAAAAGTGAAAAGAAATGGTTTTCATAAATATTCCATCCTAGAATAACTTGGAGAAAATAAATAATATAACTTATCAAGATTTTCATACACAAATATTACATCTATTTTGAGGAATATTCAATAAAAATACTATCCATGAAAAAACTATAAATGTTTTATCCTTTGGAGATTAGATATTGTAGGGTCCTGAAAATTCTCCCAAGGGAAGAAAATATTCCCATAATCTCTTTGTAGAAGGAAGAAAGTGCTTCTACAAGTCTATCAAGGCGAAGAGACTCAAACTGAGTTGCAATTTTCTGAAGAAACTTGAAGGAATTCATGCCTTATAAGGAATTTCAAGTGCCTCACGTACCATCACTGGGAAGGGTATACAGAGTAATAGGACCATGAACCAATAGCTATGCAGAATGATCCACGAACCATCGGCCCACAAAGCGATGGCCAACGAGCAAGGCAAACCATGAACCGTGTCACCGACAGATTCATACATGTGACAACTGTCCACGTAACATGCTGCGAACCTATTAATTTTCATACGAGGTGAAAAGTTAGGGCTCTGTGAACCATTATAATGAATCGAATCCTCCACAAACCCTAGATGATTGAGTCTTCCGTAGGTCAGGATATTGCTTCAATGGGACTTTGCAAATGGTGTCATGTGCCCAGTAGTTATGATTGCTTCAATGATCTATAAAAGGAGCACAATGGAAGTAAGAAAGAGATACATAGAGATAGAAACTGACAGGGAGAAGAAAGTTCGACCAAAGCTTGAGGGTGACTTACAGGTTTCACTGCAGCTTCCATCTTGTTTCATCAGCGAAGCACAAACCGCGAACCGCTCTCTCCATAGGTGTAGCCGGACACAAACCATAAAATGTGAGAATTGAATAAAAGTAATAGAATCGTGAATGTAATGGGAGAACCATGAACCAAGCGCTTCACATGGATGAACTCCCTACGAATGGTGATCCCTAGACCCCCCTAAAATAGGACACCCCGCGTAGTGTACCGTTACACGGACTAAACCTGGTGCCGCCTACTAAATCAGTATGCGGGTGGAACCCAAAGAGGCATGATGGGCTACGTAACACTATGGTACATGGTTGCTTATACCCATGCATGCATACTGTAGTGGTACGTGGATGGATGCTATGCCCTCATACCACTATGTTATGTGGAGCCTCCCCCATTCTATATAAAAAGTTAGTATGCGAAATGGGGTATTTTGGGGTATTTTTCCCACCGGTTCCAACCTCACCACTCCACTACTGTCCAATCCTTCATGGTCCCTCCACTAACTAGTCCTCCAAAATTAGTCCAAAGCCTCCTCCAAATCCACCAGACCCATATGATCAGACCATCGGGTACATCAGCGCGCCCCATTGAGACTATATACACACGTTAACTAGCGTTTTGAAGGCCCTCCCCACAAAGGTGTGGGATTCGGGAATGTATTTGAGGATACATTCACATGGTAACCTGGATCCCAACCTTGGGACGACGACGTGAACCTCCCTATTCTTAGGAATAAGTGTGATCACTTGCTTTTCTTTTCAATGAGGAATAATGATCAGTCAAAGGGGTTATGTTTTCTCCCCCATTGATGAAGACGAAACTCCCCCTTCCCAGAATGTGTTTTGGGGCCCTCCCGTTGAGGTAAGTCCCCAATCTACTGAGGCCGAGCCACGTGGGCTTTAATTCCATCTTACATGGAAAGGTTCATTTCTCCACACCCTCACCCATGGTTGCCACCACCTCTTCCATCATGGGCTCTCCCTCCCCCACCAACAGGGGAGGAGGCATATGAATTGTTGAATCTTTCACAACCTCTTGTTTCTCACACCGAGTATGACTCGTGTGGGCTTAGTGGTTTGTGAGGATTACAACATCCATATATTCTTAACTATGAGAACTCTGATTGATGATAAAAATAGGATACTTAGGATGCCTACCAGAAGGCTAAAGCTCAAAATGGGTGCGCATCTATAAAGGGTCCACTCAACCATGGCCCGTCAAATGTGCATCTCCCATGTGTAATCCCCACACAATCCGAACTATGTGGGTTCTGATTCCTCTCTTGAGGATCCGTAGGAATCCCTTCTTAGGGGCTAGATCCCAAATTCAAGTCATATTTCACCCGCCCTATGTGATGTTAAACTCTAGAACACTTTATAACACGGCTCAAGTCAGCATAATCTCTATAACATCAAATATATCCATGCTTATGACAATTTTTCAAACCAAGGGTATATCATGGACATACTCTTCAGGAATGATCCAAGGATTCATGAAAATATGAACATGACTTAAATATATAAGAGTGTACCAGAACATGCAACAATCCTACCCCAGAAGGGTGTGGTGAGCCTGACCTCCCATCATCCTAACCAATGGAGTCCATAAGTGTCATTGGCCAAATCATCATTCAACGAGCGCCTACCTTTGGAAAACAGGTCCCTAAATCATGGATACCAGGGTAGTAGGGTGTTCTTGGATCCAAGAATAAACCTATTGGAGACCATCCAAGGAATTTATATCTGATAAGGACCGATTACATGAGAGATTGAACCCTGCGCCTTCACCCACTGGGACTAACAGTTCTCGCAGGGTTAATTCAACCTTATTTAAAGGATAATGACACTGAATGGGTCGAAAAATAAGGAATGGTGAATCCAATGAGAACCAGTCGCTATAAAAAAGGGAGACGGGAGACGATCCTAATCAAACCATTTCTGCACCACCCGAAAATGCGCCACCTTGGAGGCTGAACAAAAATAGTGTACCCAATGAGAATCCTTAACCAAGGTGGTAGTTCTACCCAAATGATAAAAGAAAAAAGGATACTGCACATCAGACCATTTTGTTTCCCTCGGTAGTCGTATACGCGCCATCTCAGAGGAGGAACAAAAATGGTGAAACCGACGTGAATCCTTAACCAAGGTGGCAGTTCTATCCCACCCAGGCCCCTTCACCCCGCAGGAAAAGAAAAGGGGAAGGGGGCCAAGATGAATCTCCATATATGCATATGTTTAATGGAATGATACTTTGACGATTTTTTGTTGTATGCATGTCATATATATATATATTAGGTTCTCGCAAAGAAACCTTAGATCCAAATGAAACCCAGTGACCCAGGAAAACATGCAAACCAGCGATCCCACAGGCTGTCAGGGACTCAACGAAGAGCAGGACCCCCTCGCCTACCTAGAGTCTTCAAATTTGGTTATCCGAAACATTGATCAGGTATTACCACCAAAATTTTATTCTCCCCATACTAGAGTCTGCAAGAAAATCCCTCCAGTCTGCAAAGGTCCTCCAGATACCACATAATCTGCTGCCGGCACCCGAGCACAAGGTGGTCTCAGTGGTCGTCTCAAATCATTTCAGGAGCCTGTCCCCAAAATGTGACAATGAGTACCTCCCTTATCTATAGGAGGAAGATTAAGTCAATGATGATGAAATCATCTCAACCGCATAGGGTTCCTATCGACGAGCCCCCTCCTAAGAGAATCACAACCAACATCGGACGACCAGGCCTCCTCCCGCTGAAAAGAACCTTGTGCCAAGGGTACCTTCCAAAGTATAGGAGACTCGGGGCCCTCGAGATGTCTGCCAAGGGTGTCAAATATATAACCAGTAACACGATATCACCTTGGTTCTTAAGGAGCACCTCTGTCGTACTAATGCAGCAGCATTAAACAGGCAGACATATGACTGTTCCACCTCCACTCAATCCCACCACATAAATAGGATGGACGAATACGGGTACATGAACATTACTTCTAATGCTCACCGATACCATAATGTAGACAGACTGAAAAACTACATGAATATGCAGATATTAACTGATAAAAAACAAGCCCACCATCCAAATAAGACGACACTTAGCTACAAACAGGCACAAACACTTGCTCATGCATTTCAAGCATGCCATCAAAATAGGGAAAAAACTAGTTATACACAGGCACAAATACCTTCTGATTTATATCAAGCCCACCATCGAAATTGGGCGGAAACTAAATACAAGAAGATTCAAATTCTTGCAGATGCATACAAATCTTGTGAGACAAATACAATAGAAAGAGAGCGGATGAAAATACCCTCTCATGAATATGAAGTCCACCAGTCAAATATAGAGAAAACTGGTGAAGACGACTGACGATAGACTCGTTCCTCTGTCCCATCACAAGAGAACTACCAGTATCCAGTGGCTACTCATATAGGACCAGAGTAGGCACCAACTCCTTCTCTGACAACGGAATGGGCCTTTATACCCATTCCAATCAATGATGTATCCCCACACATCTTGGAAATGATGGAAGATTTGATAACGATTCCAGACCATATCTTCCAAACATGATAAGATATCATTGTATTGGCAAAGAATGAGAGAAATTGGGCCCACGACCTGGTTTCCTCAAACGGAATGACTCACTAGAAAAATGAGTTAGTCACTCCAGAGCAATTATGCATCCCTTCTCCAATCCAGGATGGTTGATAGCAATATCCCACAATATACGGGCAACCAGATTGGGAACAAATACCCATTCCAAATAGGGAATGCCGGTCCAACGTGGTTACCACTCCAAGGTAGACATATATCTTTGTCAAAACTCAACATTTTTATTAGAATATTCCAAAGGAATCACATGATCCAACAAGATAGAGACCCATATATGAAGTCCATTACCCACAGAAGATGGCCCCAATTACCCACAGGGGAACGCCCAAGAATAAAAATTGCCAAAGGCAATGAGACAATGAAGAGCACATACATGATCATGCTCTGCTGGAAGCTGGGGTTCTTGATGCCCTTAAACATATATCAATAAAGGCCCAAGACCCTATCATTACATTACAAAATTATGGAAGTGGAAGTAGTAGTTGTAAAGGTCCTCCCCACAATATTGCTACCAGTAGCTCTGAGGGTCCTCCATAGAGCACCCACAAGGGCTTACTCTGTGGGTTAAGAATGACCGATAACGAGGGCCTATCTCTTGTTGCGTATTGGGGTAGCCCTCCCCTTGAGCTGAAGATCAGGTGGTAAGAATGTCCTCCCCTTACTATCCACCACCCTGATGGTCCTCCCCAGGGTATACGCTGTAGATACGCTTCTTCCTGTAGTTAGATGCCAAATCATGATGGTAGTCCTCACCATGATGACAGTCATTGAAAAGGACCTCCACACAATTATTGTTGCTATTTTGGCCCTCTCCATAGTGACATAAAGCAAAGATAAGGTCCTCCCCTCATTAAAGTACATCCTGAATGCCCTTCCTAGGATTTACACTGCAGAAATTCTCCCTCCAGCCTTGTATCAAGTCATGATGGTAGTCCTCGCCATGATGACAATCATTGCGAAGGCCCTCCCCGAAATGATGGTTACTGTGAAGGCCCTCCCCACAGTTACATAAAGCAGTAAGAAGGTCCTCTATGCACTGTAGACTTACCTGAAGGTCCTTCCCAGGGTATACACTGTAAATGAAATTCCCTTGGTCGGGCATGAAGTTGCAATGATAGCCCTCACTATTGCATCACCACTTGCGAAGGTCCTCCTCGCAACCAAAATTCATGCTGGCAAGAAGGTACTCCTCTTTCTGGAACAAATGTGAGAAATAATTCCTATGATGAGGTGCTTAGAAAGGAGTCAAAAACATCATCCACTATATCTATAACGAGTGATATTCTTTCTCAACCAAAGGATGGCTTGGGGCCACACTCATCTTCTAAACCACCACTGCGGCGTCCACAAACCAATAAGGCTCCCAACAACCTAGCTTCTTAGAAAAAAATTATTAAGAAGCATTTTAGGTGGGCATATCAAGTAGAGGAGCCTCCAAATGAACAATATCATGATAAGTTTCTTGTTAAAAGACATCTAGCCAGGGATAATATACCAGTGATGTATTGGCCTACATCCACTTCTCACATTGACATACTGGGAGAATTGTTTGAGGAATGCACGCATGACATTCACCTCAATATATGGAAAACTCTTCAAAAGATGGAAGAAACGTTCATACCCTATGAAGGGTACGCAGACCATGTCAGAACGATAGGGGAGCTTCGCTATCTGATTGACTAGGAATCCCTCCCGTCTGCAAGACAACCACAATCCAAAATGTGAAAGAAAAACCTTTAACTAGCTTGCCTCCATATACTGCATAAATTGCATCGCCCCATTAGAAACTCTTTGGCTAGATTTCACATTTGGGAATGGGGAGAACATTTAGCTCTATACTTCCCCCACGTCCTATTCAGTAGGCCCCATTGGAAATGACATTATGTAATGTCATCACCCAGAGGTAAAAATCAAGTGCAACCAATACTCAGAAAAGATAGGATACTCAACAAAAACCGGCCCGAAGTAAGCCTCAAAAGTGTCAGGGCTGAAGAGATCTAGCCATAAAAATTCTTCTGAGTTAGGAAACCAGTATCATCCAACAGGCTTCGCACCTCAGAAAATCCAACCGGAAAGCAAAGATCATGTCTTCAAATGACCATAGACTTCATGCAGGCCCAATGCCACACTCGTATTATATATGCACAGGAGTATGTGAAATTGAAAGGGTTGCAATAGAGGTGGCTACAACCATGATATGGGAACAAACCCAAACCCTAGGGATGAGGTCACTTTTAAATCAAAATGCCCCTATAAGACCAAAAAATCAAGATTGTAGCACATCAGCAGGTGAACGAGAACAACCCCAGACCCCAGGGTTGGGGGAATTTTTACCTCAAATCCCAGCACAATGGACAACTATATTCCACCATCTAGGAAGAACAATGGACAAAGGAGTTACCCGTTCTACCCCTCCATGTGGTTCACACCCTCAGAGACAAAGGCGCATTTTGAGGTCAGGCCAGGGATCCCTTCACATCAATATTCTCCAAGAAACCCGAATAATACCACAGAGTGGAAGGAGAAAGTCTAATAAAGGACACAGAAATCCTTCCTACGTTTCTGAACTGGGTACACCACCCCTAATGCAGTATGCCTCAGTGAACATGGTAAACGTCAACCCCACAAATTTCATAGGAAATGACGTGGAGTGAGGAGACATGAAGGAAGATGGTTCCCTCCCAGAGGCATCTCACACTGAGCCTGAGGGAGTGCATACCTGGAACCAGAGATGGATCCTATATTTTGGCGCCCCTTCAACTGACCCTTCATTACCCCCTGAAACTCCAAAAATGAGAAAAATAAATTCATGGTCGTCTATGAATCACCTCCTCCTCCCCATGAGAATGAATCTCTCACCCTAGACGAAAGGTTCTCTAAGAAGGAGGAAGAACTAAAAGAGATTAGGAAAATCAATGTTGAGCTACATCGAGTTAGCTATCTCACCAGATGTGTTCCCCCTGCAGAAAGTTGGTAGGTGATCCTATAGAAGGTTCCCATGCCATAGGCACTCATCCTGGTGAATGAAGCCATGCTCGAAGGACCATTAAATTTGACCCTATAAGGATACAAATACTTCCCCTCATTGGGAAGACATTCAGAAAATATTTAGGAAAACCCACAAATGATGCCCTCGGCTGGGTATCCACCCCAAATTCCAGTAGTGTCGGCATGAACACTCTTGGCCACTGCTGTACCAGCTCAAGATCAAGTCTGAAAGGACATGCATCAAGGGATCTTAAATACCATCGAGAAGTTAATAACTTTACTGGAATCCATAGAGGGGAAACACACTCCAATAAAACCAGAGCGCAAACCCTACCCTGAATGGGTGAGCTATGTCCACCACCACCAAACTTTGGGAACCCTGTATTCCCTATATTCAATGGATCATGGGACCCGGAATAGCATTTGATGCACTATTACTCTTATTATGACCCCATTATGGGCACTCCAGAGTATCAAGAAGCCGTAAAACTCAGGTGCTTCATATGAACCCAACAGGGCTTGGATTTTTTAGGGTATACTGGCCTACCATCCAATTCAATTATAGGCTGGGAGGACCTCCGGTGATGGTTTCTCTTCCAGTTTAGTTCAACATTGCCTAAGATGATGATCAGTGACCACATGAATAGTAAACAGCCAGAGAATGAAGGAGTCACAGACTTCATTTTCAGATAAAAGGGCCTGACATATTCCCTAAACCGGCCACTCCCCAAGGATGAGATCCTCGCCATAAGCATCAATAACCTTCAGGATGAATTTTGAATGCCTCTCATCCTGATGAAGTACACCAGTGGATTTATATACATCTCTTCCATTTCTCAAAGGATAGAAGACTCTTTGTAATAGAAAAACCTTAAGTCCCATGTAACCCCATCATCCATAGGGAAAAGAGTGGGAAATGATAAAGCTGCTTTTATCGCACTTAAGCCACCCCCATCACCAGCTCTAGTTGTGAGCCCCCCACAAAACCCATGTGGGACCCCCTAGATGCCAAAAACCACCCCTACCTCGACAATACGATTGACATAGTGCTAAAAGAAATCAGTTCAAATAATGAATAAATAATGTTTTTTTTATTCCAAGATGACCTGGTCCGCAGTTATTTCATAGCCGCCATGAATTACAATTTGCTCCGACTTTTATATCCAAAGAGAGCCAATTAAGTGGGTCTCGAAAACTACCCAAATTACTTTACATAACACTAGATACTAGGAAATACAAACTATGAGTTCTTTGTTTTCATGAAACACCTCAAAATGATGTTGTATTCCGAGCAGTAAAGTTGGGCCTGCCACTAGCACAAGTGGCGTGTGTTTCCAACTCAGACTCAAGAGAGGAAGAGGAATGGAAGACAATCTCTAGTAAGAAGGAGAAATTTTTTTACAACCAGATGTCCTGGAATACCATCAACCAAGTCCATGGAATCCTCCAGATGTAGTCGAAACAACCAACTATACCCCAAAAATTTCTCAATAAAGTACATTCATCCTATTCAGCACCACGGTCCTCTAAAGGCCAGAAGGGGAGAAAAAAAGAGAAAGAAGATGAGCTGAAACCAAAACCAAAGTTAGTGTTGAAACTTTAGAACTTCAGGACAACAATATAAGTTCAATGAGAATCACCCCACCAAACGGGTCAACATGCACTACCCCACCAAAGGGTTCAATAGGCACTGCCCCTCCAAATGGCACCATTAAAAGGAGACAATCAGATATAAATAGTGTCAGATCAAGAACTAATTTTCGACTTTGTTAATGTAATTCACTTGATAGACCACTTCTCTGATGAAGACTATGGACACAAACCTAAATTCCTTATGCCATACTAGATAGCCGGGGGAAGGGGTCATAGAGGCTGGTGGTTTCATAAAAGGCATGATCATGGCAGGAGTCGAATTCCTGGCCACACCACAAGTCAAAATGTTAACATTGTAGAAACTCGCAGAAGGACCCTCTAATAGAAACAACAAGAATCAGAAGGGTACTTCACCACCATCATATGAAATCCAAACATAGTTATCTTGGAATATCCATTAGGGGAAGAACAAATACCAAACCGCCCAAGGTATACAGGAACACCAGTTCGGCCAAACCTGGAAAAGGCCACAGTGCCACCGACCCCTCTCACCGAAGTCGAACCATCTATGTCCAAGGTTGAAACCCCCAAATTGTTTGTAAAAGATAAACCTAGATCTGGGAAGATCCAACCTTTAGATAAGAAGTATGATATTTTAAAGCAGCTGGCTTCAGTACCAGAAAATCTGTGAATCATGGATGTGTTGAGTCTGTTCGTAGATCCTAGAGAGGCACTCATCAAAGCCTTGAAAAATCCCCATGAGTTTGAGACTGAAGTCATAACGACTGAAATCTACCATATGGAGACTAGTAATGAATAATTTCATGTCTTCATCTCCTTCATAGATAGGGATGAAGATGCCATCACGCAAGGGAACATCAAACCCTTATATGTGTCCGGAAAGATAAATTGAATTTCTGTTTGGAGGATCTTCATCGATAACGGATCTGGTGTTAATCTCCTCCCGCTGAGAATGCTTCATCAACTGGGATATGATAAAGGAAGTTTGACACCTTTCACTAAAACTCTGCTGGGATACAACAGCGAGAAAAAACCATTGGGAAGAATCAAGCTTAAAACTTGGCTCAGAGACTTCATATCCGATTCCAAGTTCCTAGTGGTGCGGCAAAGTACAACCTTCAACGTCCAATAAGGGAGGCCTTGTCTACATCATCATTCTACAATTCCATTCTCATACCATTAGTGCATCAAGTATTTCACTAATAGAAAAAACGGGACATTGAAAACCAATAAATCCCCTTTTTAATTTTTTGAATCACATTATATCGACCTAGGGTTCTATGATTTGGAAGAAAAACATCTTTTGTCCAAAAATCTTGATTGGATCAATGCCCCGAATGGATTGGATATGGCTCCCGCCAACCCCCTCCAGCAACTTTGGGAAGAGTATGTACTACCCATCAACCATGTTGAATGCATAAACATAGGTTTGGGTGCAAGCTCAGTGTTCTACATGGTCTCTATTACGACCACCGAGTATAAGGACCTAGAAGAGTGGGTTGACTCCAATACTGTAAGGAAACCCCTATCAAAGATTCTCTTGGCCCGTCCTTGGGACATCAAGCTTCCCTTTCCTCCCACAATAAGGTAAAAGAAGATTTATCTCCCAACATCGAAGAGTTTGTCTCAAAAATCCTTTCTCCCTCAGAAGAGGAAGATGATGAAGATGATGAAGGAGAAGAAGAAGAGGAAGAAGACATCAAATATTCCCCTCCTGCATTCGAAGAAGGTGTCTCCACCACAATTGATGAACTTAAGGAGATAAATATGGTCACTAAAAAAGACCTGCGGCCCACTCTAATCAGTTTGGTAATGCCTGTGAAGGAATAGGAGGCATATACCTCCTTCTTATAGAATAATCGAGATGTATTTGTCTATAATTACAAGGAGATTCCATACCTCGATCTTGAAGTCACCACCCATCATCTGGATTTTCCAGAAGATTACCGAGGCTATAATAAAGCATCCAGAAGGACCCACCCAACCCATGCTTCCAAAATAGAGGCTGAAGTTGACAAGATGATCAAATACAACTTTATACAGGAGGTCCAATATCTTATTTGGCTAGAAAACATAGTTCCAATAAAAAAATGAAAGGACATATTAGAATATTTATTTTCTTCAGGGACCTTAATTGGTATTCCCCAAAAGATGACATCCCAGTCCTGATCATAGAATTGTTGATTGATGCAACTACCAGATACAAAGCCCTCTCTTTCATGGATGGCTATTCTAGATAAAATCAAATCCACATGGACCAAGGAGATGAAGAAGATACTTCTTTTAGGGCCCCTTAGGGAGTGTTCTATTATAAATTGATGCCCTTTAGCCTAATTAATGTTGGTGACACATATCAAAATACCATGCATCACATCTTCAAGACCTTTTTGGTAAAATTCGTTGAGTGTTGTATCAACGAACTGGTGGTTAAATTACGATAGCGTTCGAACCACCCGGATGATCTTGAAACTATCTTCAACAAATTGCAACAACATAGTTTAATGATGAATCCTGTTAAATGCACCTTTGGCGTTAACTTGGGAAAATTACATTAATTCACCGTACGCCATTGTGGCATCGATGTCGACCTCAAGAAGAAAAAATCCATCTTTTCTTTTCCCCACCTCACAAACTCACTGAGTTGAGAGGTCTCCAGGGGCACCTCGCCTACATTAGGTGCTTCATAGCCAACCTATCAGGTAAATGTTTACCTTTCACTAGGATTATTATGAAAGGAATTCTATATGAGTGGGATAATGATTGTCAATAAGCATTTGATAATATTAAAAGATATATTCTAATAACATTGGCTATCATGTCACCAGTTTAGGGGAGACTGCTCATTATATACGCAACTTTCCTGGAATGGTCATTAAGTGCCTTCCTCACACAGATAAATGATATCGACAGTGAGAAAATCCTCTAATACCTCAACCGGAAAATGATCGATGTTGAAACTCGGTATTCCAGTATTGAAAAGAACTTCCTATTCCTAATAATTACAATTTATAAGATCAGGAATTACATGTAGCACCAGGAGTTCCACCTGGTCTCTCGCAGCATCCCGCTCAAATATATCCTCAACAGTTCCATGCTGAATAAGTTCCTATCACAATGGGTGGTCATCCTACAACAGTTTGATATACAATACAAGCCCCAAAATTCCATCAAAGGCTAGGAATTATCATAATTCTTGTCCGAGCACCCCTCGGAAGAAATAGCACCGTTGGACTCTAAAATTCCATATAAATAAGTGCTTTCTATTCAGGAAAACCCCCAAGAATGGGAGATGTACTTCGACGGTGCTTCCTGATTCCTAAAAAAGAAATGTATGGAGGATCCCAAGCTCAACAAAGTGGGGATTGGAGTTATAATCATATCCCCTGAAAAGAATGTCTTGCCATACTCTTTCCTACTTTTGGAGGGGTGTACGATCAATGAAGCGGAGTTTCAGGCCCTCATTGTAGGCCTGGAATTGGCACTCCAGGTGAGAGCCAAACACCTATAAATAAATGGTGATTTAGAGCTGGTCATCAAACAGGTCAACAATGACTATACTATCAAGAAGGAAGTGTTGGTTCCCTTGATGAACCATGTTTAAACACTAATGAAATAATTCCCTTCAGGACCAATGTTGACTTATGTACCCCACACACAAAATTCTCATGCTGAAACTTTGAAAAATGTAGGAAAATCCTTGGATAATCCCAACCAGGATGAAACAGTCCTTAGCATTGCTCACCGCCAGATGATCTTTCCATTCATCCGGAGAAATATAGAGGATATTGATGAAATTAGTCATGTTTCGGATCCTTATGGTCATAACACCAGTTGGATGATGCCAACTACAAATTACCTTCGGAATGGGGAACTCCCACCCGATTGGGCTGGAATGGAGCATGTTCAAAGATGAGTAATAAAATTTTTCCTATACAATGGGATAAACCAAGAAAAGGCCTTCTAAAAACGAGGCCTTGATGAAGTCCTTATTAGATTCATTTGTGGAGAAGAAACAACTCCCGTCAGGAAAGAGGTTCACACCTAAGCTTGTGGAGCACACCAATAAGCAACAAAGATCTCTCACCTAATATAAAGGCTTGGGTGTTACTGGACCACTATAATATAGGATTGTTCCATATTCACCATGAAGTGTTTTCCCTATCAAGTTCATGCCAATTTCATACCCCCAGAGTAACTTCATACAACTAAGTAAACCTGGCCATTCGTCACCTGGGGGATGGAAGTTGTTGGACCATATCCTCTAACCACAACTTGAAAATTAAAGTTCATACACACAGTGACTGACTTATTTTCCAAATGGGTTGAATCCATATGCCTTAAAAAATTTGGGGCGAAAACATCGTCAGCTTTGTGAAGGACAAAATTATCAACATATTTGGTGTCCCTCATACAATACTGATGGATAGTGGCACCAACTTCTTCTCGGATGAGTTGGACAAGTTATATTGGGAGTATGTGATTAAAGCTAACCATTCATCCTGCTACCACGCAACGACCAATAGTCAAATATAGGATTTCAACAAGACTCTATCCAACAGACTTAAAAATAGGGTCGATAAAGATAAAAAATTGGGGCCAAGTGAGCTCCTTCATGATTTGTGGTATTACCGGACCACAACCTGCACTTCCACCCATGAAACCCCGTACTCATTAGTATATGGGGTAGAGGTAGTCCTAGCTATCAAAATCCTTGTTCCATCACTTCGTGTGGACATTTGCGATCGACTATCCATGGAAGAGAAATCCCAGAGATGGTTTGATGAGATGGAGAGATGAAAAAAGCATCACACTCTGCACCATTTGGAAATCTACCAAAACTGGATT
This sequence comes from Viscum album, assembly GCA_963277665.1. NCBI lineage: Eukaryota > Viridiplantae > Streptophyta > Magnoliopsida > Santalales > Viscaceae > Viscum > Viscum album. Next base: position 415,337,538 of record OY728130.1, read on the forward strand.
GTATGAGACTTCAACAAAAAAGTTTTCCATCGATCTTTCTTCGAAGGAGATATGGTGCTAGTACTTAGAAACTGGATGATACTCGAGAAGAATCCCCCAAAACATGAACCAAAGTGGGAAAGACCATATGTTATATATACAATCTATTCTAATAGAGCATATGTCCTGATATGAACAGAAGGACAACTCATCACGACCCCTAGAAATGTGAAGTTTATGAAGAAATACTTCGCACAGCTGCCACATTATGGTCCAAACTCTAAGACCATAAACTATGAGTAAAGGTCTATGCTCTACGACCCTAAACTACGAGTCATAAAAATGTCACCCATGTTATGGTCCAAAATCTAAGAACTTAAACTATGATTAAATGTCCAATCTCTATGACCCTAAACTATTAGTCATGAAAATTTCCCTCACATTATGGTACAAATCCAATGATCTTAAACTATGAGTAAAGTTACAAGCTCTACGAACCTAAAATATGAGTCATAAAAATGAACCCCATGTTATGGTCCAAACTATAAGACCTTAAACTATGAGTAACGGTAAAACTCCATGATGTCATAGTCCGAGATCTAAAATCCTAAAATATGAGTAAAAATTCTCCAAAATCCAAGGTCCAAACTCTATGACCCTAAAATATGAGTAAATAAAAAAATTATATCCCCCAATGTTGAGGTCCAAACTCTACGACCCTAAACTATGAGTAAAAAATGCATCCAATACCATGGTCCAAAATCTAAGACCTTAAACTATGATTCATCATTCTGACCACATGATGTTAAACTGTAAGGAACTAATCCCTGAAACATGACAATAAATGGTGACTCACTTCCTCGCCAATGGAAGTTAAACTACATGAAACAAAATTTCCTAATCTCATGAAAAAAAAATTTCATGATCTCTTACAGAACTATGTGCGTCTGGATTCTTGCCCTCGAAGGATATGTAGCGACGCCTTAATCCTCGATCATGCCCCAACCCCACCCCCATAAAAAAATGCTTCCATCACACCCCTATCTACTCATGTTCATAAGTTAAACCCTTATCTCTCCTTGTTTTTCACATAGAGTATAACCCCCATGAGCTTAGTATTAGCGGTAGGGATTCTATTACAAAATCCAACTATAGAGTAACATGGTAGAACAAAAACCATAATAGATAGAATGAAAATTCCCCTACCCTTTGGACCAAGCAAAATTAGTACAGGTTATGTACAGAACTACATGTGGCTTCATTCCTTCCCTCACATGATACTTAGTGACATCTCGATCCTCAATCATAGCCCAGCCCCACCAGGAAAGAAAATGAAAATCCCCCTATCATATTCTCTACCTCCGCGCACATACGAATGGGACTCTCTGAACACACCTTCTTCCTCACATCGACTATAACTTGAATGATCTTAAGATCAGTTGTATGGATTCTATTACACAAATAAATCATAGGGGATATGGTTGGCCTGACACCCGTATCATGTGAAAAAAATTCCCTCACATGTCCTCATACATGGGCCAAGCCAAATTGGTATAGGGTATATACAGAACTATGTGTGGCTTGATTCCTACCCTCACATGATACGTAGTGATGCCTCGATCTTTGATCCCAGCCCAACCATCATGATCATCAAAACAGATTCCCTCAAATATCCATAACACATCGAGCCAATGCTTGTAGGGAACATTCATAACTATGTGTGGATTGATTCCTGACCTCCTAGGAAATGTAGTGATGCTCGGACTCGGCATCCTGGACCAGCCACTAGAAAAAATGCCCCTTTCCCCATACTTTTTCCAGCCTTGTATGGGGAGTCCATGAAAGGTCCTATCGTGTGACAATAAACTGTGAAATTCCTCAAGAGTTATGTGTGGCCAAGTCCTTAGTATTATGAGATTCCGCACATGCCTCTCAGTCATGAGATGTCAAAATATCTTGTTTCCCACTATACATATCAGTTAATCCTATGTGGAAGCTCCATGTAGTTTACGATTAGTCATGTTCTATGTATTCTCACATTCCCAGGAACGTTTTTCCCATTTGTCACACTCCATACCTCAAGAAAACAATGATCCCAATAACCCTCTAAGGACATCAGGGAAGGAAGGCTAGTGTCTTGCAGACACCTTTTCTTGACTATAAATATCATTCCCCCGTGGCTATGCATATGTTTTCCCCCAAAAACTATCATCAATCAAAGTCAAATTCATCCCCATGAGAGTTCTCTCCTATCTCGGTACACCCAACAGCTTCCAAGCCCCATGTCATCCTTCTTGATTCAAGTTTCCCCTAGGACTATGGTTTACACCTTTTTCAATCACTCACGTCTAAGGAATGTCAAAACATCCTGGTTACGATTAACATAAAACTATTGAAGACCTTTAGGATAGTAGAATCATCCTCTCTCCATGATTCTAAACTGCATAGCATCACTTCCTCACTACATGATGTTAAACTGCAAGGCCAAAACCATCCTTTATAAATGATGTCAAACTGCATAATAGTGGTTAAAGCATAAATATTCCCTCTAATGATGATTTTTCTATTCCAAGGCAATGACACATAATCCTCATAATCCCCTGTTTTTCACACCGATCATAGCTCACGTGAGCTTAGGGATTTCAGCAAGTGACCCACCCTGTAATTATCACTAAACCGTCCATAAATTAGGTCCTAGTAGCATGCCCCTAAAAGGTATGTCACGATTACCTCCCCTGAGATTAACCCCATATCCTGAGAATGTAATGTTAAATAACCATGTATCCCAAATGTGGATCAAATTCCTCACCCTATATACGAGTTAGATCTATGTAAGGGACACCCGATTTCATGAGTAAATCGTAGCCCAAATGTCCCCAATATGTCTAGATACACTCCTTCCACAATTCATACACTGTGATGTGAGTGATCTTGAATCCACAAAACCCTCTAAGGCCATTTGGGATGGAAGGCTAGTGTCCTACGAACACCTTTCTTGACTATGTATATCATACCCCGATGGCTCTACATATTTTTCCCACAAAAATGGCCATCAATCAAAGTCAAATTTGACTTATGGAGAGTCCTACCCTATCTCAGTACACCTAATGAATTCCAAGCCTCGTCACATCCCTCCATATTCAAGGGCCCTCAAAATTCATGGTTTCCACTTTTTTCCTTACACATATCCTAAATATATCGGAACATACAGGACTGATTCATTTCTAGTCCCTTTTGAGGTCTCTAAAGATATCCCCTTTGTATGCGTGAAGTCAATCCTCATACAAAAGAAGAGTTACCCCACTCATTTCTGGGTTTCCTCAAAGAAGATTAGTTAAAATGCCTCCTTTTGTGTTCAGAAGTGCCCCTCGTCAAAGGTCATGTACCGTATCCAAAAAGTTCTCAATCTCCCTAATCCTCAAAGGCCATTGAAGATGGAAGGCCAACGTCCTGCAGACACATTTTCTTGATTATACATATCATGCCCCGGTGTATCTATACACATCACCCACAAGAAAGAAATTGGTCATCAATAAAAGGAAAATTTTTCCATTGGACAATCCTTTTCAGCTTCCGTACACTTAAATGAAATCCACTTCTTGTCACACCCCTGGATTTAGAAAACTACTGGATGATGGCTTTTGTACCTCCTTCCTCCCAAGTTCCCCAAACATGAAATAGTCTCCTAATAGACATGATCATTCACCAACTCTCCCTCAATCAAGAAAGAAATGCACAAGAACAGTTTCCCACTCAAAGCCGACATGAATGTCCCTAATGTCTTCAGACACCACTTCTCAGGCCAGCCACCCACCGAGGATCACAATTTCAAAATAATGTCAAAATGTTGAAAATCCCACTCAGCCATCATAAACATAAGGCCAATGTCCTACAGACACATTTTCGTGACTATAGATATCATGCCCTGGTGGCTCTACATACGTCGCCCATAAAAAACATCGTTTAATCAATGGAAAATTCGTCCCAATGAGAGTCTTTTCCTACCTATATATTCCTAAAGAAGCTCTCGTGCCTCATGGATGTCTATAATTCACAATTCGAGGGTCAATAAAAATCCATAATCCATGTCTGAAGGATAGTAGAACATTTCCGGTTAACGGTCTCGAGTCAGGGAATTTCTTCGTTAAGTATGGTCAAATATGTTCGACCAAAAACAATAGTAGAATGTTTGATTCGAAGGAAAATGAAATACCATTGAAATAGATACCATAATTTCTAGAGGAAAAGTTAGAAAAAGGGAACCTCTGGGAAAATGTCAAGTATCAAAAATGGAAACATTGATCCATCAGAAAAGGCATAAAGCCTATTAGGTTGAAAACAGGAAAAGGGTGGCCTAAGAAAAAGTCAAGTTATACTTTCTAAGACCATGTCAAGCATCCTTAGGAAAAAATTATGTTTATAATGAATAAAGTATAAAATTTCATTAGGTGTTCCATAAAATATTGACAATAGTTGAACTACGCTCATTGAGTCCCTTGTCTCAGGAAAAAAAAATTAAAGCTCAATTTGATTATTAAAATTCACTTATTTCAAGTCATGGTTTGAAATAAATACCTTATTGAAATTAAGTTGACAGTAAAAGTTGGAGAAAAGATGTTTAAAAGACAAATATGTTCCATTAGGTTCAACAAAAATGGATGAACATCCTCAATTCAGAGTCTCTCCAGAGTATTGAAAAAAATATGAAAAAGATAGTACATATCATAATTTGGGACAGAACTACTATAGGTCCTGATTCTCTCTTTCCAAAAGGATGGAAAGTGATTGTTGTTGACCATCTATGGTCTTTTACAAAGATGTTCTTTCCTCCATTTCTTCTTTGACTGTCAGACGCACCTGCTCCAAAATATCTATAAGCTCCTGCCCCATCTTCTGGATGACTTCATAGTTACCAAACGAGGAGGACAGTTATTCCCTCAAACTTTCTACATGGGATTCTCACTCCCATAACTCTTCCTCTTGGTTCACCACCAAATCAGAAGCCTTAACCTCCTCGATCGTCAGATGATCAAATTCTTCGAAAACATCTCAGAAGGTCTCCCCCTGGTGATGTGCAGAGTTTAACGTGGCCAGTTTTTCCTTGAAGGAGGAAAGGTTTTCTCATGAAATGATGATTTGGTAAATAAGGAGGTGTAAGTGATGATAATGAAAGCCTCTAGAACCTAGCTCCATGAATGAATCCTGAAAATGGTCACCTTCATCAACAAAATGGGCCAGGGGTGTCTCTGTGAAAAGAAAACATAACTGGCATCATACCTCTTTTCGCACTGCCTAGGGTCTTTCCACAACACTAGCACTTCAATCCTCCCCTATAACCATGTTTCTGTAAGTATGAAGTGTATCCATAGGAGTGGGGAGGGACCTAAGGCAAGTCACCTAAGACATGAGACTCTCTTTTTCCTCAGATGGCCCAGCCACTGGAGTTGGATGTGGAAAACTAATTGTGGACTCCAGGATGATCAATGATACTTGGATGGTGCCAGTTTCATTAAGATATTGGGAAATATTCAAAAGAGGGGAGTAGTCTGAATCACTTCCCAATGAAATAGGTTGTACTAATGAAACTCCTCCCAGAAGTTTTTGATGACGAACTAAACACATTCTTACCACAAGAGCATTAGTAGGAGGTGTATCTATCTTGGTTGCTATAGATATCAAAGTAGAAGGGGTAGATGTTGGAATTTTCACTGTAGAAGGAATGTGGCCCATTTTCATTTGGGAAAGGATGAGGCAAGAAATGGTCAATGGTTTCTGCACCCACCGAATTGGTTCTTTCAGCATCCCGTCAGGGTAACAATCTACCCATATTTGGCCATAATCCAGTGATAGAAAGGTGGGGCCCGTTGTGTTAGGAATGATAATCTCTCTAGAAGCACCTTCATGAATCATCATAAGACACAATTGGTAGAGAACCATGGTGTAACAACTGGGTCCTGGTGACAGCACATCCACCCCACCTTAACATGGTCATCGGGTCCTGGCCCGCCAGGTACCACTAGTTTCCCCATAGACATGTGGTTCCCACCCAAGGGTCCACCCACATTCCTGAACGGGTCATCTGACTAATGAATGTCCCCACATTCCAGCACTTGTTCTTTCTAGTGTTCTTTTCCCTCACTCACACACACCTTGGGAAACTTCCCAGAAGGTCACCCATCCTGATCACTACTCTAGTCCAAGAACACTTTACTATGGAGTTCTAATCCGGAAGGCTCCCGAAAAGGAAGGTGCACCTTGTTAATATGAGTCATATCATTTATCCATTTAACCCTTTATCATTCAAGGGTGTTACAATCACCCCCTTTAGAGCACAATGTCCTCATTGTTGGCCCTTAATCTCAACCTAGGCAGTGCACCGCACTTAAGGATGGGTACCACCACTAATACCAAATGTAACCAATCAGTCCCGGTGAAAACACAACCACCCTTCCTTAACATGGAAGTTAGGTCCTGGACCGCCAGCTACCGCCAGTTTCCCCATAGACATGTGGTTCCCACCCAAGGGTCCACCCACATGCCTGAACGGGTCATCTGACTAATGATTGTCCCCACATTCCAACACTTGTCCTTTCTAATGTGCTTTTTCCTCACTCAAATGCACCCTGGAAAACTTTCCAGAAGGTCACCCATCCTGATCACTACTCCAGGCCAAGCATGCTTAACTATGGAGTTCTAATCAGGTAGGATCCCAAAAAGGAAGGTGCACCTTGTTAACAGGAGTCATATCATTTAGCCATTTATCCTTTTATAATTTGGGGGAATTACACATGGGATGATATTCTCCCCTAAACTGAACAACCAGAAGCATTGCAGTCCGCTGAAGGCATCCGAATTTCCTAGAAAACTGGTAGTGGAGGTATGAATCACAAATGAATTCTCCGTTTATATGAGCATCAAGCATCCCATCTCGATGGTTGATGAGGTATGAGAATTCCTCCAAATAACCACCCCTGTCACCTCAAATTAATACATGAGGGGTAGGATGTAGTGATAATGAGAAATGAGAGGTGTCGTTCAATAGCTCAATTGCATCGGTAAAAGTCAGAGCCTTGGGACGAACAATAGAAATGTTGAGAAGAGCAGGATGAGAATCAGAATTAGGAAACCTTATAGTAAGTTGGTATTCATAATAGGGGAAATGTTCTTCCATCCACCCATACAGGAATTGGAACAGTACGATGAGATTATGTAGAGGCCATTCTCCCAGCATCTATCCCAACAATTCATAAAGCTGGGCAAGGGTAGGAAGGGTCAAATTAATTGGTAGACCAACTTCTAGCAAGGCCTCCATCATCAAATGAAGACCCGAACCCCATTGTATACTTCATGAGATGGGGAAATCCATCCTCTAAAGAACATAGCAAAGAAACCTGCTAACCTAAGGGCAGGTGAAATGTATAACCGAAGCTAGTATCCCCATGTGGTATATCACCAGGCTTCTAGGGTAGCACAATATGACCCTGGAGTTTGGAGGGACTGGTGAGTAGGATGAGTTCGACTATAGTGAGCCCTCATATTGGGCCCATTCATCTGCATGAATAACCTTATCCATGCTTTTAATGTGATTAGGGAACAAGCTTCGAGGGGATGATCTCATGATCCCGCTACCATGACCAGTAATATCCTTGTTAAAGGAGACCCGCGATCGATGTCGTTCCATGTGGCTACTGCCAGGAGGAACTCATCTTACATTTCTCCACAAATAGGGAGCCCCCCAAGCTAGGAGATATCCCGTAGACTAATTTTCACCTCCCCATATAGTAGGTTGAAGGTGTGGGTACTCAAACACCAGTGGCTAAACAATTCTAGAATGATTTTTCCTAGAGAAATGATTGAAAACTGAGAATCCCAAGTTGCTTGGTATAAGCCCACCACCTCCAGTTGGTCGGGGGACTCCAAACAAGTCTGATGCACCCAAAATTATTAGGCCAACTCATTAGAGTAACATCCTCTGGTCTACAAATCACACTTGGTTCTACATCCACCACTAGGATTATCCTAGGAGATGCTAATGATGGATGGGTATTCTCGAGATTCTAGTCTCGAGACACCATTGTATCACTAATGGTTTCCCTGTGTCCATGCCAAGCCTCACAGTATGAATAAGTTCTCCTAAATCGGAGTGGCAATGACTTATCCTATTTGGGAAATGTTGGCATAGTCATGACCTTGTGGTTCCTCCAATAGAATGAAAGGGATTTCGGGGCCAGGAAACGATAGAGGAATGTCAGCAAGAAAACCAAAGCCATAAAGTGGAAAATGTAAGGATAACAGATAAGCTAAGAGCTCTTGCGTTAAGAAGACCATCGAAAAGATGTCATGGGGGATTATGTGGGATTGAATATGATTGTTGTTATTCCTCACCATGGTTTCACTTTTCTTCATCGATTTAGTATAAGCCTATGAATAATCCATTGTATCATGAACAGGAATATCCAAAAGCTGATGAGAAGTTATTCTAATAAAAAATTGTTGGATAAAGGATATGGAAGAGTCATTAAAGGACTCGAAATATTTCTACATGAAGCTCCACATATAGATTACAAAAATGGAACGTGGTAGCCAGATCCTGTGTACTAAATGATACACAGCATTAAACCCACATATAGCTATGGTATGAAGACTCACCCCACCACATACAACCATTGTATGTGAATAATATATAGGGCGTTGGCCTATAGATCGTTGGTCAACGAACAGAAAGTTTCAAAAAATATGGCCAGTGAACTAGGGATTATATTAAGTTCATCTTTAGAAATGGGGGTTAATGTTTATATTCGGATCGTTAATATTATTAAAATTCTGGTACTTAGATGGTAAATTGGTGAAGAGATCAGTTCGTGGTACATACAAACCAGTTCATAGATGCAGTTTTTGTAGGGAAAACTGTACGCAAGAGTAGAGGATGTTGGGGAAATCAATAGAACTTTTTGATGTGAGAAATAGTAAAAGACAAATGAAATGGGCCCTTATATATATGTGTGGTCCCCTCCAACCAATATATATGTTCTACCATGAACTATTTCAGTTTAAGACCGCTTTTACATCAGAATAGTCCTCTTTTCATTCCAAATGGACACCACTCTGATGGGGGGAATTTGTAGGGTCCTGAAAATTCCTCCGAGGGAAGAAAACACCCCCACAATCAAATTGCTGAAGGAATCCAGTGCTTATACAAGTCCATCAAGGTAAAGGTACTCAAACTAAGTTTAAATCTTTAGAAGAAACTTGATGGAATCCAAGTTCTCTAAGGAAAATCAAGTGGCCCTTGTACTATCACTAGGAAGGGTACACAGAGCAGTAGGACCATGAACCAACATGTACACGGAACGATCCAAGAACCGTCATCCTGCAGAGCGATGGCTAGCAAGAAAGGAAAACTGAGAAAAGCGTTATCGATGGATTCATATGAATGATGATCGTCAGTGTACTGTTCCACGAACCTATTAATTCGTGGAAGAGGTGAACGGGAAGGGCTCTATAAACCATTATCGCGAAACGAATTATCCAGGAACCCTGACTGACTAAGTCTCCCATGGGTTAGGGTATTTCTTCAATGGCCCTATGAAAATGGTGTCGCGTTCCCAGTAGATACGATTTCTTCTATGCTCTATAAAAAGATCACTATAGAAGTATGAAAGAGAGACATAGAGAGGGAGACAGATAGGGAGAAGGATGGATGATGAAATCATGAGGGTGACTTAGAGGTTGCACTCCGGCTTCTGTCTTGTTTCATCAGTGAAGCACAAACTGAAAACCACTCCCTCAGCAGGTACAACCACCCACAAACCATAAAACTAGGGAATTGAATAAAAGTAATAGAACTGCACAGCTAATGGGTAAATCAGGAACCAAGGGATTCTCGAGGATAAACAATATGTGAATGATGATCCCCCAGACCCCCCTTTAACATGGTGCCTCATGTAGCGCACCGCTACGCATACTAAACTTGGCACCGCATACCGCATCAGTACGTGGATGGAACCCAAAGCGATGTGATGGGCTGTGCACCACAATGGTGCGTAGTTTCCTATACCCATTCCTGCATACCACAGTGTTACATGGAAAACCCCTATGACCGCATAACACTAAGGTATACAGAGCCTCACCCATCCCATATAAAAATTCGGTACGTGGAATGAGGTGTTTTTGGGTATTGTTCCCACCAGTTCCAACCTCAACCCTCCAATACCATCCAGTCCTCCATTGTCCCTCTACAACCATTCCCCATGCATTAGGACAATGCATCTTCCAAAGCCACTAGACCCATATGATTAGATCATTGGGTGTATTAGTGCACCCCATTGAGTCTACATACCCACGGTAAGTGGATTCACAAAGGCCCTCCCCACAAAGATGCGGGTTTCAAGAATTCATGTGTGGCTACATTACCATGGTAACCCATAGCCCAACCTTGGGACGCCAACATGAACCACCTTGTTCTCAGGAATAAGTGTTATCAATTTCTTTTCCATTCAATGAGGAATAGTGATCAGTTGAAGGGGTGATGTTCGCTCCCCCCTTTGATGAGGTCAAAACTCATCCCCTTCCCAAAATGTGTTCTGAGGCCCTTACACCAAGGAAAGTCCCCAATCATTTGAGGTCGGTCCGCATGATCTTTAACGACTTATCACATTGGAAGGTTCATTGCTCTGTGACCTTTCCACCATCGCCCCAGCATCTTCCTTCATGGAATATCCCTCCACAAACAACAGGGGAGGAGGCATGTGCATTGTTGACTCATTCACCTCCTCTTGTTTCTCACACTAATCATGAATCACATAGACTTAGAGGTTGGGGAGGATTATAACATCAACACATTCTAAACTATGAGAACTCTAATTCTTAATAAAAATAGAATACATAGGACACCTACTAGAAGGTCTGAGCTCAAAAAGGGTTCCCATCCATAAAGGGTCCACCAAACCATGCCTCGTCAAATGGGAATCTCCCATGCATAAGCCACACACTATCCGAACTATGTGGGTTCAGATTCCACTCTCAATGATACATAGGAAGACCTTCTTATGGGTGTGATCCCAACATCAAGTCACCTTCTATCCCCCTAGATGACAATAAACTAAAAAGTGCCTTATAATATGGCTCAAGTCAGCATCATCTCCGTAACATCAAATATATGCCTGCTTACGATGATTTGGAAAACCAAGGGTAACCCACAGACACACTCTTTGGGAATGAACTAAGGATTCACAGACATATGAAAATGACTTAAATCAATAAGAGAGTCTCAGAACAAGAAACAATCCTCCCCCAGAAGGGTACGGTGAGCCTGACCTCCCATCATCTACACCAATGAAGTCCTTAAGTGTCGTTGGCCAAATCATCATCCAACGAGCACCTACATTTGGAAATCAGGTCCATGAATCATGGATACCATGCCCGTTGGGCATTCCTGGCTCCAAAAATAAACCTATTGGAGACCATCCAAGAAAGTTATATCTGAGAAGGACTGATTCCATGATTTATTGAATCCCACACAATCAAATGTTGGGACCAACCGTTCCTACAGTGTTAATTCAACCTTATTTAATGGATAATGATGTTGAACAGGTCGAAACAAAAGGAATGGTGAATTAGATAAGAACATGTCCCTATAAAAAAGGGGTGGATGAGTGATGATCCTCGTTAAACCATTTCCATACTACCCAATAATGCACCACCTCAGAGATGGAGGAGATATGACATATTCTTTTTTTGTGAAATATCTTTATCAACTCCCATAAAGATCTTCTCACATACTACTGCTCTTAAGCATAACCTACCTAAACCTTTCTTCTTCACCAAGTAATGTAATATAAAAAAGGGTGATCTCATATTATCATTAACAGTAGAAAAATTATATATCATTCCACGATCATATTAAATCATAATATAAGAATAAGGTTATCTAATCATGAACATAACTAATGAATCTCATACCCAAACTATCATAGATTATAAACATGATTCATATAAAAAAAAATTAGCATTTTAGAAAACATAGACCATAAGAGTCAGAAATAATCATAAATACACAATGAACCAGGTGCTCATGTCATAAAAGGGTGAAACTATCATAAATATAGAAAATATTTTCATATGTTATGGTTAACTATCAATAACATCTACATAGTGGATTAAGATGAACCTATTTACCATAGTGCACCAGGAAGCACCTCATTCCCATAGTGGATCAATCACATTGGTATGTTTCCCATTGTTAACTAGTTTGATATAATGCTTTACCCAATGAATTCGAGGGAGATACTGGTACCAAAAATAACATAATAAAAACAATAATTATATGGGATATGGGATATATATCAAAACCCATGAAAATAAATGGGTTTCATAAACATTTCATCATTGTATAACCCATGGAAAAGAAATGGGATTCAAAAACATTTCATCATAGAATAATTCATTGAAAAGTAAATAGATTCATAAACATCATGACATCATAATAATAAACCATATTTAGAAATAATAAAGATGGTATCCTTGCATCATATCACTAGTAAATCATAGTCACATAAAATAATGTTATCTTAGATGAGAAATTATTTGGAAAGATCACTCGAAATAATTCTTTAAGAATATATCCATTCCATTTTGAATTTATTTTTTAAAAGTTAATGCAATTTTTAAGGTAAAAAATATTATTCAAAAATAAACATATAATACTGTAAAGTAAACTTCTATTAATTATAAAATAATTATTGTAGGAAATCTTCTCATGCTATATAAGTTAAAATATCATTTCTACCGATTTTTTTTTGGAAACTCACAATGTGCCTTGTTTGGAATATTATTAAAAAATACTTTCAAAACATTTAGTAAAAATGAGAAAATGGGTAAAAATTAATTTTAACAATTGCATTAGAATAAAAAAATGGAAATAATTTTATTAATCATGGACATGGAAGATAAATATACTCCAATGCATAATTAAATGTAAATAATCTCGAATAATGATGAGATTGTGAAATAAAATTTTACCTAAGGTATTTTCTTTATTCATTCACATTGTAACATAATATATAAAAAATATAAACTTATTATACATTTATTAAATATAATTTATTAAATAATACCATGTATTATTTATTTAAAACATCTAATCAATTTTTTATTAATAGTTTGTTATTAAAATCTCTATTCTTTGTGGTAACTACTTCGTTTTTCAATCATGTTTCAGTTCAATGGTCTTTGTACTCATATTCTGATCTTGGTCTCATAATTTAAAAAATTTAATCATGGTTTCAGAATAATATATGAAAATTATATATATATTTATAATCATTCATAGAAAATATAGATAGAAAAATGAATTACACTGTTCATGGAGATAGTTTGTCGTACGTACGCATGAACAATGTTTTAATTGTTCAACTAATCGAATGAATGAAAAATAATTCATATATATATATTATCATTATTTTATCATATATATATATATGTATTATATGTTAATTAAAACCATCATAATAACCATCCAAAAAAGTCATTTATGACAAATGTATTTAATCTCTACATGGAGACAGTAAGCCGTACGTACGAACAAAGGATACCTTCACTTCTTTTTTGAGGGAAAATAGGTGTATAATATTTTTTCATAATAATAATAAAGTTTCATAATATTAAGGATACTGAATTTATTATTTAATTATTAACATCATTTATTTATAGTTGGTAAGGAGTAGTAGAAATGAAAGATGTTCAGATAGGGACACTACCTCTACTTCAAAATGTCTCATTTGGAACTCCTTTAAAGGGCTCTAGGATTTGTCTTACGAGAATAACAGAAACTATAGAATATTTATAGGGAAGTTTAGAAGATATATTGGTAGAGTATGGTCTATATATAAGTCTCAATGTGGTGTCAATAATTGATGGAGGTGCCAATTTATAATTGATGTGAGTGGGCACTTTTGGAATTACTCAAAAGCATTAATTGTAATAAATCCATTTTCTATAAAAATACCACCTTATGATAATTTAATCAAATATAAGACAATATAAGGTTGTTATATGATCAAAAAATTTATTTTTTACATGTTTTTGTGTTCTTTTAGACCTTATCAATTTGATTAACCATTAGTTAACCTATTTTAACTTTAACTATGGTAACAAAATTTTCAATATTAAACGATTGAAATTTTTACTTATATGGTTTAAATTGAAAAATAAATAGCCAAAAAATAAAATTTTAGACCATATAATAATCACATAGTATTTTTTAAATATTTTTATTATTTTTAAAAAATTTAATATAGTATTAATTTTATAAAATCTCATTATTGATACTTTTCATACTATAAACTATTTTTCCTTTTGAAAATTTGAATATAACATCTAAAAATTAATCCAAATATTTTATTATATCCTTAAAATGTAAGGTAGTCTAGATAATTCATGTATCACCATAAATTTATTGTATTATATTAATTTTAATATTTTTAATTTCATTTATTGTATTTTTCTATTAACTAAGAAATTACTACATCGGTGTAGAGTAAGCATTTAGGGTAATTATTTAATTCCTAAATATTATAAGTAAATTATCACTATGAAGATAAATATTTTATATTTAAATATTATATTTATAGTAAAACATATCTTACAAATTTCCCCATATTGAAAATTTCATAGTTATTAAAAACTTGAATATGATTTCATTGGCTTTTATTTAAATAAAATATTATAAAGGTCAAAAAATCATAGAAAATAGGCCTCAAAAGTCATAATTGAATTTTCTTCCTAAAACTAATATAATTAAATTCAAAATTAAAAATTAGATTTTCTTATAACCTACTTTTTTCCTCATATGGACACATAATAGATATTTAAGACAAATAAAGTGATATTTTTTACATTCATGGATTTAAATAATATATATGGAATTTTCATGGAAAATTGTCCATTAAACAACTCAATTTTAAACTATAGGTGTTAAGGACAAAATTTATTTCGTCCAATAAAAATAGCATGAAATATAATATCCTTATCACTTATCTATAATCGATATTAATTTGTTCAACCCTTTACAATGGTAATACTTTTTACAACACATACTATTCATATTAACTAAAAATAAGAAGGGATATATTTATTAAATTTTTTTGCCCCAATTAAAAATATGGAATACATTTTTCAAAACTAAAAACACATAAGTTTTATAATTTAATTTAGTAGAAAATTTAAAAAATGAAATGAAAAAAAGTTTTTTTTGGAAAATTTCCCTTTTAAATATAAAAGGTTTTTATATTAAATTAAATTATAAAATACACATAAAAACCATAATTGGATTATTTTAAATCAAAATCAGCTAATTAAAATTTAATAATTATCTAAATAAAAATTTTACCATGGGAAAACATTAAAAGAATATACAATTTTAAATAAAAATCTGTATTTTCAATATTCTTTAAAAAATATATGTTTTCTAAAAATACTCAAAAAATAATTTTAAGATAAATTTAAAATGTTGAATTTAAATATGAAACTAATTTTTAAAAAAAATATTACTTAACTTAAATAAATTACAATTCCCTAATAAAAAGAAGAAAACTCATTTTTTAATAAAATGTATTTTTTGAAGAATAGAATGAATTTACTAAACATTTTTGTGATAATTTTATAAGAACATACAAATATATTCATATTTATTTGAAACGTTATATATTTTTAATAATTTTTTTATTAATATAAATTCCCACCAATTTAATGTCTATGTAATAAGGGGCATATAAAAATTTAATAGTATTTCTAGGTTTGTCTAAAGTTGTTTTTGTGTGCAACACAAACTGTCAAACAAATCAAATTATTTAAAAATATATTTCATCAAAATATCAAGGTGTTTCATTGCAAACCCATTAAAATGAATTTTACCATCTAAATTCTTCACTTTGGTATCAATGGATAAGGATACTTCTTCCTCATTGTATACCTAGATTCCCACCCATATTCCTCAAATTGTTTGTTTCTCCATAAAAACATTCTCATTCTGAGTTGTCCTATTTCATATAACCTTACCTATTCAATATAGAAAATCTAATGAATATTAATCATAAAGAATATATTGATCTAGAATTATGACCTCTAGGTTCAGTACATGTGATGGGTGAAGTATGTACATCTTTAGGAGAGATACATAGAACACATCGTTTACTTAAGAGATGTTTATTGGAAGTTACAATCAATAGGATAACATCATGATATTATCAAGAATTTAAAAGGAACCAATATAACTAGGGATAATATTTTGTTTGTATTATATGAATAATTCCATTATTTTCTGTGCTTAAATCAATTTCTACATCATCTCTTACTCCAACAAATGAAGATGATTTTTTTGTATAAAGCAATAACAGATCATAATATCTATAATATAATGAAAATTCATTCATTCTATATATATTTATGATAATATTGTTATCAATTATTATCTAATATGAATAAATCTTCATATTCTTAAATAATAAATTAATCTATAAAACATCATCTAATGTTAAACATAAACCATTTCATAAATGAAAAACCCTATGAACCTTCATAATATTAAAAATTAATTTTTTTATAAAGAAGGTCACTAAATTTATAAAATGAAATTATCATTAATACCCTAAAAAATATGAAGTATAAATAACTTATGACATGCCAAAAATTATAATACCTTCATCATGTATTCTCTTCAAATATGGTAATAACCATAATTATAATAAAACCTTATAGAAAACATACTTGATTATTTATTCCTTTAATAAAACATATATTATTGGATATATTCAGTAAATCTAATAATTTGTAAAACCAATCAATGATAACATATAAAACTTTTTTCAAAAAAATCAGTAGTGCATTCCAAGGCCACTAATACTCTCCAATCTCCTTTATTAAAATACAACATCACTTTATCCAAACTTTCATAACATATTAAGGCTAATATTCCCTTAATCATGTTTCTAATATAAAAATTTACCTTTATAATAAATAAATATTATAGGTCATCAGTACTTATCAACATATTTCACCAAATCCATAATAAAAAATTTATACCAGACAATCCTTATATATTTCATGATTCATGTAACATAAATCATGAATTCCAATATATAGTCTCTTTAACTATCACATTTCATTTTAAAACCAATAACTAGACTTCATGATCTTAATAATTAATACCACATTACAAAAATATGAAATATGAATCACGTATTAACATTCAAAAACCTCAATTTAATCATGCTTCTCAAATTTAGCATAAAATATATGGTTAGATCAAACCATACCTTTCACGTGTCATTTGTGGTCTCTTCATCATCAGTAGTATAACCATTACTCGTATCATCTTGATGATTCTATTTACATGACTTACCCATATAACATAGATTTTTATAATGCTTATATGTGACACATTTGAAACATTCAACCATTGATGATATCATAGAGAGACCAATACTCCATTTTTTTACTTAACTTTTAATTTTTTTACTTTCTAATTACATGTTTTGTATCCTTTTTCACACTCAAAACATCTTATTTCCCCTCTAAAACATTACCTTAAGTGATTCTTACAACATTCATGACATATACGAAACTTAATCCTCTTTATCTATCGTCTCTCATACACAAAAACTCCTAAACTCTATCCTTTCTCTTGTTTGGTGAGTCCAATAGTAGGTTAAGGTAGACATTGTTAATCATGTTCTATGATAATCGATTAATAATAATAACAATATGTTTAACACTAATCATCATCCCATTTTTCTTCTCATTAATTTTTTTATTTCATTCTCTATTAACCAGGATCTTTCTAGTTCTCTCTATTGATTAAAACCAAAAATAATAGTGGGAGAAAAAATAATCACAGTGGAAACCACATAATTCTGAAAAAATCATTTATAAGAAGTCGAAATCACAATTACTTCTTCTATAACACCTTAGTTTTGACCTATCACATTCATTATTGTTATCAAAACATTTGTATTTTATCCTATAATTAGTTTTATCCACATGATATTCATAAATGTTTCTCACCCTAATCTGCCTATATTTTCTAAAACCTTCTCCAATACAATCTATAACAGCAAAATATTTTCACACACATATATTACAAGGAAGTAGATGAATATTAAATAAATAAATAAAACAATCCTTGGAAAAACCTAAAAGTTTAAGAGTCTCTAGAGATTATAAATACCATATAATAATTTTAAGAAATATCTTAAACCACTCCTAAAAATATCTTCTCACATAGTAATCCTATTATGCATACCCTACATAAACCTTTCAACATCGCATGGGGAAGGAAACACAAGAAAGGTTGATCTTAGATTCTCAATAATGGTAAACATAGGATATATCAATCCACGATCATATGAATTCATAAGAAAATTATAATTTTATGTGATCATGAACATAACATATGAATCTCATACCCAAATTATCATAAATCATAAATATTATTCATGGCATAAAAATTTATGTTTTAGAAAACATGGACTATAAGAAATGGAAATCATCATAAACAATGTATGAACTATAAACTCATGTCATAAAAATGTGTCACCATCATAAATATAGAAAAACACTTCATTTTGTAAGGTTAACTACCAAGACCATCCACACAATGGATCACGATACACCTATTCCCTATAGTGGATCATGATGTACCTAATTCCCAAAGTGGATCTTTCCCGTAAGCTTGTTTGAAATTTTCATCACATCAGATATAAGTATTTAAACAATTAATTGAAGTGTGATATAGGTCCCACCTATCTCAAAATAAAAAACATACTTATTTCTACTAGAGGGTAAAAAATCATTCACCACGTCAAAACCCATGGAAAAATGGATTTCTTAATCATTTCATCATTGCAAAACCCATATAAAAGATATGTGTGTTTAAAAACATTCATCATATAACAAATCATATAAAAGTAAAATGTCTCATAAAAATCATCTCATCATAAAAATATACCATCTAGAGAATTAATTCGGATGATATAATTTGATCATATCCTCAGTAAAGCATAAGTAACATAAAATAATGTTATGTTAGATGGAAAATGATTTTGAAATATCACTTGAAAAGATTCTTAAGGAAGATATCCTTCCCATTTTGAAATCATTTTAACCAATAAAATTATAAAGGAAAAAATTTTCTTAGAAAAAATAATTGTAATATTTAAAGGACTATCTAATTCAATAAGGCTTAATTATGGAAGGAAAATATGTTCGTGTTGTATAAGTTAAAAAAAATTATTTTTGGTATTTTTTGGGGAAAGTCACAATGTTCATTGTTTGGAATATGATAGAAAAATTCATTTCAAACTACTTAGTAAAAATTCAAACATGTGTAAAAATGTCTTTAAAAAATTGGAGAGTATTAAAAAATATTGATTTTTTTATAAAACTTGAATATATAAGAGAAATATTCCCCAGTAGAGACTTAAATGCAATCAATCCCAAATAATAATGAGATTTTGAAATAAACCCTTACCTCAAGTAATTCCTTTCACCATTAACATAAAAAATCATATATAATAAATATGTATTTATTATTAATTTAAACGATAACCTTAATTATATCATACCATGTATTATTATTTTGATAATATCTTATCACCTGTTTATTAATAGCTTGTTATTAAAATCACTATTCTTGGTGTTAACTACTTTGTTATCTAATAATATTTTAGTTTGAAAGTATCGATGATTGTACATTGATCTAGGTATAATCATTTTCAAAATGTTAATAATGGTATAAAAATAATATATAACAATTATATACATATTTATAATCATTCATATAACGTAGAGATACAAAAACAAATGACACCGTTTATAGAGATCGTGGGTCGTACTTACACATGAACACTGTTTCATTTTTTTAACTAATTGCAAGAAAGAAAAATAGTTCATCTTTGAAGAATAATTATTATATAATATATATAATATATTGTAAAACTACTGTAGTACCCATCCAAAATAGGTGGTGATAAAAATTGAATTGTATTGCTATGTGGAGATCGTAAGCCATATGTACACAAGGGTAATACTTTCACTTATTATTTGATTGAACATGAGTTTATAATGGTGATTTCTGAATCATAATAAAATATTAACATATTTTGGATACTAAATTTTTTAGTTTATTATAAAAATCATCAATTTTTATGTGTTAAAGAATATTTTTAAAATAAATTTATTATTTAGAGAGACTTCCTATTCTTCAAAACGTTTCCATTAGATCTCCTCTAAAAGGATCTAGGGTTGGTCCATTGAGAAAACTAGAACTTGTAGATTGTGTCCATGTAAGTGGAAAATATAAATTGGCATAATATGATCAATATAAAAGGCTAAATGTTATATAAATGAGGAAGGATGTTCCCTTTTATAATTGATGTTAGAGGTACTTTTGTAATTTCCAAAACTTTGAAATTATAATAAATACATTTTCCATCAAAACACCACTAAATGAAAATAGATACGAATATAAGATAATATAAGGTCATAATATCACCAATAAATTTATTTTTGACAATTTTTTGTCTTATTTTAAACCTTATCATTTTGATTAACTGTTAGTTAATTTTTTTTAATTTTAACTAAGGTAACAAGTTTTTCAATATTAAATGGTTGTAATTTGGACATGGAGGGGGTTAGTTGAACCATAAATAGCCAATTTAAGAAATTTTAGACCAAATAATAATTAATTCATATTTTTTTAATATTTTTTATGATATTTGAATTATTTATTTAAATATAAATCCCATAAAATATCATTATTATCAATTATTATACTATTCATTATTCTAACTTTTAAAAATATCAAGAAAAAAATTAGAATTAAAAGAGATGTTTTTTATTATGTCCTTAGCATTTCAAGCTAATCTATAGAATTCTTATATCACCTGAAATATCTCAAATTATATTAACTTTTATATTTCTACAATCACATGTTTGATTTTTCTATTAATAGAATAATTACTGCATCATATTTGTGTAGAAATTTAGGGTAATTATTTAATTCATAGAAGTTATAAATAAATAAAAATTATTGTGATAATTTTTTTCCTTTTTAAAAAATATTTATAGTTAAAAATACCTCTATATTATCCATATTAAAAATGTTATTGTTATTAAAAAAATTAATGTGACATCTTCTACATCACTTTAAATAAAATATTATAAATGTAATTCTCTCATCAAGGTGGCCAAAAAGTCATAAATGAATTTATATCATCAAAATAAGTTTATTAATTTTAAAAGTAAAACTTAGATTCATTCATAACCTAATTGTGTCCTCATGTTGACACATAAAATATATTTATGAAAAATAAAGTGACATTTTATCACTTTCTTGGATTTAAATAATTTATAAGTCAATGTCATATAAATGTATTCATTAAAAACTCAATTTAGAATAGTATGTGTTAAATACCTAATTAAATTTATCCAATAAGAAATAGGATTAATAATTATAGCATTATTACTTAGCTTCAATATATATAATTTGTTTCCCCCTTTTCTGAGGTAACAAATTTTACCAATGTTTCTTTTCATATTAATTAAAAATAAAAAAAAATATCTATTTACTAAATTTGGAACCACTAATTAAAAATCTAGAATAAATTTTTAAAAACCTAAAACACTTATGTTAAGGAATTTAATTTAAAATAAAACTAGAAAAATTAAACGATTTTTTTTTCGGAAAAAATTCCCTTTAAAATATAAAAACAATTTATACAAAATTAAAGTATAAAATCCACATTAAAATATTCATTGGAATATTTTAATAAACAATTAACTATTTAAAATTTTAAAATAATCCCAAACATAATTTTACCTTGTAAAAACTTTTATTAAAATACAATTTCCATTAAAAATCAGCATTTTTCATTATTCCTTAAAAGAAAATTATTTTGAGAAAATTCTAAAAAAAATAATTTTAAGTTAATTTTGAAATTTTTAATTTGAAAATGAAATTAATTGTGTCAAATATATTTTCTAGAATGTATATAAATTAATATTCACTTATAAAAAGCATAAAATATCATTTCTGAATAATTTTTAAAAAAAATAATAAAACGACTTTACCAAATTTTTATGTGATTATTTTATAAAGACATACAAATATATTCATATTTATTTAGAACATTAAGTTTATTTTAATAAATTATCTATTACTATTCATTCATACCAATTTATTAGAAATTTTATAATGGACATGTAATATTTTAGAAATATTTTATGGTTATTCTAATGTATGTGTTTCATGAAACACAAGCTATAAAATAAATAAAAAAATTTATAAATCCATTCCATAAAAATATTAGGGTGTTATAAAAAAGTTTCATAAACATTAGTACATCATAAAAATAATCTAGAAAATGATGAATTATGGTATCCTTGGAACATTTCCCCAATAAAACATAAGTAACATCAAATAATGGTACATTATACATGAGATTATTTTTAATGGTCAATGAAATAATTCATAAGGAAAATTTCATTTCAATTTAGAATTTTTTTTTTAAAAATGTTGTAGAATTAAAAAAGAAAAAAATTTCTTTGAAAACAACCTTGTAATTTTATAAAGTAAGATTCTAGAAATTAAGTCTTTATGATAGCAGTTATAGCCTATAATTCCATATAATTTAAAAAGATAATTCCTTCTATATGTTTTTTAGAAAAGTCACAAATAACAACGTTTAGAAAATAAAAACAAATATTCCTTTCAAACCATTTTGTAAAATGTAAAATATAGGTAACACGTATTTTAAATATTTATAGGAGTATTGTAAAATTACTTTAAAAAAAACTTTATAAAATATTTACATTGATGATAGATATTCCCTATAGGAGACTTAATTATAAACAATCTCGAATAAAGATGAGATTGTAAAATAAACCCTTACAACTTTATAATCAATCGAATAGCATTCCACATGTTATAAATGAATTTAAATCTATCTTTAAATAGAATGAAGATAAATTAATCCATGATAAAACATAAAATGGGAATTATATTCACCAAAATAAAGAAATAAGTGGTCAATATATTTTATGTATTATTAATGTAAATGTGATATGAGAAACCCTTACAAAGATTATATCAAAGAAGTGAACATTAATCTAATAAATCCATTATGTGTATACAATTTAAATCCAAATAAAAAAAATTTAGATAAAAAATCAGATAATCAAAAGTTATTTCACACATAATCTTAGCATGACATCATCAATGATGTATAATTTTAACACATTTAATGGAAATTGTGTTTAGAAATCCATTACATTAGGTTCAAATTTGTTAGAATATTTTAAAAAATCATGTATATTGGTTTTAAAAATGTTATTAATTTATACCATAACCTTATTTATATTAATAATATCTTATAAAATACTCTTATAACATCTTACAACCGATTAATTAATAATATTTCACCATTTTTACTATTTCGGGTGTTAATTGCATTGATTTCACATGCTTGTTTTATCTTCAAGTTCTAGTTTCTCTAGCATAGGATATAGATTCATAATTTAAAGAATGATATATATTTTAAAAATATAATATTTAATTATTAAATACAATTCTATAACGATTACTTAATTCTAAACATAGAAAATGAATCGCATCTCTTCATTGAGACGACAAGTCGTACAAACACATGAGCTGTGATATTATTTATTAATAGATTAATGGGTAAGGTATTTGATGGTTTATTAATCTATAGAATCAATATAATTTCATAATTATCATATATATCTTCTATTTCCATCATTATAACCATTTAATTAATGTGGTTATGAAAAACTAATTACACCTCTACATGGAGATAATAATTTCTACGAATGCGTGGGTGATGTTATTGATTTTCATAGGATGGAGAAGAGATGAAAAATGGTTTTTACATAAACTTAATAAAATAACTGTAAATTTATGATACTATAATTGTTAAGACACATTAATATGAATCAACGGAAGAAATAAAATTACCAGAGTTAGAAAAGACTATTACCTTATCTTAAAGAATACTCCTTTGGATCTCCTCTTAAGGATACCAGGGTTGGTATTTTGGGAAGACCAAGAACTCTAGAAAATATCTAAGGATGTTTTTAATATAAATGGTTAGTGGTTTTATGATCATTATGGTGTTTATAGGTGAGGATGGAATGAGGAAATTTATACATGAGGATGGGTGGTTTTTAAGTTATTAAATAATTATTATTTTGTATTCAAAACTAACCAATTTTAGGTAGAATTAATTAAAAATAAATTAGTTTATAATTAATGTTACAAATAATGGTTATGGTTTTGAAAAAAATAGACCTCCAATTTAATTTTTTAGTTTTTTTTTTATTTTAAGCTTTGACCTATTAATTTTAACACGTTACATCATTTTATCTATATGGTGGTAAATATTTTTTTACCCAAATATTTTTTTATGATTAAAAATGAAAATAACCTTATTACCTAATTTTTAAATAATAATTCAAAATATGGAATCCATTTTTAAAAATTATTTTTGAAAAAAATATTCAGTATTAAATTTTAATTTAACCAGAAAATGCAATGAAAATCAAATTTTTTAGGAAAAACCCCATTTTTAATTATAATATGTATCAATAGTATTTTCAAGTATAAAATCTATTTAAAAACCATAATTTGTTTATATTAAATAAAAATTAAACAATAAAAATTTAAAAATGATCCAAAACATAATTTTACCTAGTAAATAAAATATAGTCTTCAATAAAAACTAATATTTTTCACTATTCATTGAGAAAAAACATTTTTAAAAAATTTCCAAAAAATCATCCTAAAATAATTTTAATTTGATGATTTCAAAAAAGACATTATTTTTATCAAATGAATTTTATAAAAGTATCAAAAATTAATTACATTTATTTTCTCATAGAAATAAATAAAAATTTCTTTTTGAAGAAAACATTTAAAGAATAAGATGACATTACTAAAAATGATGTGTTTATTTCCTTAGAAAATTAAAATAAAATTGAATATTAACATCATATATATTTCATAATATAGTTAATCATATTAAAACCAACCAATTTTATGGCTATTTTATAATGGTCTTGTCAAAATATTAATATTTGGATGTTTTTTTAAGCTCGGTGTTCCATGAAACGTATGTTATCTATGATATTAAAAGTATTTTAAAAGATACATCAGATAAAATATTGTGATGTTCCATTATACCGCCCTAAAAATAAATTTCACAAATGAAATTCATCCCTATGATACAAAAATATGAGGGTACCTTTGCCTCATCACATCTTACATTCCCACGTAGCTTCCTAAAATTTGTGGTTTTACCATAAAACATTAACTAGGTGAGTTGTCTTATTTTGTAGTACATTCTCTCTATGATACAGAATCTATAACTATTTTTCTTCATAAGAAATATCTTGATCAAGTGGTATGACCTCTATGTTTATTACTTGTGAAGGAGCAGATATATACTTCCTCAGAAGAGATACAGGGAAAACATCATAAACCTAAGATAAATACAGTGGATGAACAAATTGATAAGCTACCATACAGATACAATAAATAATTTCAAAATAAAAAATATACCTAGGACTTAGCATCCAATTACTTCCAAATCTCATCACTATCATCCTTTGAGATATTTTTAGAAATTAAATTTCATCCACTTCAAACTCCAGATCATTTTGATTGTTGTTAATATAACTTTTTTTGTTGAATATGATATCCTCTTATGTGTTGTTCAATGGATATAACCATAATGGCCATATCCACATCTATATAATGTCCTAATATATTTATTTTCCAAAATTCATTCTATCATGTTTGTGTTATACACTTTTTTACTATAGAGGGATTCAAAAGGTTCAATCTGAGTGCATGAATGAATGTTATTATTGTAAGAAAATTCTTCTAATAGAAGGTTTTGATCATAAATACCTTTTAAATCTATATATCAATATGTCAACAAGTATAAATGATTTTTAAGAGTACTCTCAGACTATCCATCTATATGGTGATGATAATAATGGTTCAAACATAACATCATATATGGATCTTACTGAAGAATTCACCAAAACATCGAGGTGAACCTTGGATCTTGATCAGATACAATGGAAAGTGCAACTCCATGAAATATAACCACATCCTTAATATATATCATATCAAGATGATCAAGAGAGAAATATTCTCTGATAACAATGATGTGATCCTACTTCGTATGGAGATCAACTGTAACCCATATGGAATTATGACCTTAAAATTTTTTGGGGAGTCTAATGAAAAATTACATGGTGATGTTTTTCCATTTATATTATGGAATGATTAATGGTTGCAAAATCCCCTTAGAAATTTGTCTCTTACTCTTAATTTGATGACAAACCAATAACTGAGAAACATACTGTAACACCCTGAGATTTTATGAAAAATATTCTTTTTAATTTCATTAATGTCTTGTGTTGTATGCTACACCAAAAGGATCTTGCACAAAACGCATCCTTGACTTTCCTTGCATTACACGCAATCACGACCTTCCTCGATAGCGTGCGTACTATGCAATACCGAGTTTCACTAAACAACAATATGCTATTAAAATATTATTAAAACTAGCTGTTATAAATAGTAATAACCACTTTTTGAAATTTTGTAAATTTTATATTTCAAAATGGACTTCATTTTTGGATTCAGAATATCGAAATTAGCTTAGGGTGACATTTTGGTACATTTCAGATAACTTTCAATTTTTGATGAATAGTGAAACCACTAAGTGGTAGTTAAAAAACTGAATTTTTCATAAAACTTAATTTTACCACTTATGTGAGTGGAATTTCGAAAATCCGAGAGACACGGTTGATGTCAGTAAGTAAAATGTGGTTCAATGAGATGAAAATATTTTTTTGGTGAATAGTAACTTTTTACTTCTTTTTACCACGGTTAAAAGTAAATAGGGTAATTAAGGGTAAAAATGATATTATTATTACCCTAACACATGTCCTAATTCTATTGGAAAAGTTTAATTAGACCAAAAACAACCTTAGGAATAAAATATGACCATTTAGGCCCACTTGGATTAAATTAGGACATTTATTATTATTTAATTCAAAGAAGAGTTAAAAGAGTTAAAATCAAAGTTTATTTACTAAAACATTTTTAATATAGGGTTATACATAAGATATATTCGATTGTAAATAATAATTAGAAAGCTAGTAGGATTTCCTACATAATGATTTTTTATTTATAATTTTTAGACATTAAATAAATTAATTTATTTATGACACAATGATGATGTAGTAATTACCATAATAGTGAAAAATTATATTAATTGATATTATAAATACCCAAATAAATATAATTTGAGACTTTTTATGACTTACACTAATTTTCTAGGTTAATATGACATTTTATTGTTGATTTAAGTAAATTGTTTATAACTTATCATTCTGTTATGAATTTCATAAAAATCATGTACCAAATAGTGTCAAAATTGACATAAATTAGTTTTTAAGACAAATATTATATTATTAATTGTTATTTAATTCCTAAAAATCTAAGGTTCTGAAAAATGACTTAGATAAGGATAAATATATTAATAATAAACAACTTGGGGTTCTTTTTTCTTATTATGGTAAGTTTATTAACCATATAGTGTAAGAAAACAAAAAGACACGGTAAAAGTTAAATTATTTAACTTAGAGTTAAATCTAATTGATAAGGTTAAAATAAAAACCTAAACTTTTCTACATCCTATTGGATGAGAGGATTTCGACCCATCCCCACTTTATCTTCGAAATATGACCCTTTGGAACCATTATAAACCGAATTTGACCTTAATATAAAATAATATTTTGAGATTTTCCTAAGGTGCCCCTCTCCTCCCTTATAAAAGGGCACCTCCTCCCTCTCCTCCTCACACCAATTTGAGCATTAAATCTTGGAAAAACCCTGAAAAAATCTCTTCTTCACTTCTCTAGTATCATCCTAGAGGTCCGGGTCTTCTTCAAAGACCATCCTTAGTTCTTTAAGTGGAGGTTAAGAGAAGGCACGTCAAAAAGAGGTAATATCCATTACTGATCTTTTGCAATTTCTTTCTTCTTCAACTTCTTCTTCTTTAGTTGTTTCATGATAAAGTAATAACATAAGTATTTCTTATATACTGATATGTTATTATAAATATGAAACAAATATAATTAACCTTCTATCCATCCTACGGAAAAAGGAAATCACCGTGCGTGCATACGTACGGAATACCGTCTCCACGCCGTGGTGTAATCTATTTTCCACCACCAACTTACTTGGATGGGTATAATGGTGTAAATAATGACTATATATGACTATTATAAAGTGATATTAATTCTGTAATAGTATACATACACTCCAATACAATTCCACGATCATGAGAACGATATCATCGCTCGTGCGTACGTAAGGACTACCGTCTCCACGACGCGATGAGATTCATTTTCCACGTTAACCATTCATGAATGATTATAAAGTATATATAATAAGTAATCATGAAATATATGAAATAATAATGATACTGGATTTATGTGTATATATATGTATGTCATCTACTTAATTCCATTCAACTCAATAAGGAAACAAAAACAGCGTTCATGCATACGTACGGCCTACCGTCTCCATGAACGGTGTATTTCTTTCCATTTACTGATAAATTATATATATGTATATTCTGAATATATATTGTAACATCCTACGTAAATAAAGAATAAATAATTTTTATATTTATTAATATTTATGAATTAAATATTAATTTTAATTAAAAGGGGTTTCTACGTTCGATAGCGTACTCGATACACAACGATGAGTTTCTTTGAAAACTTACGTTGCACACTAGTAATAAAATAATATTATTTTAAATGTTAGTTAACACGTAGCCGTTTTACTAGAGGTAATGGATAGAAATAACTAAAATATGATTATATATGTTTTTAAAAGTTTTTTACATTTATCCAATAAATGATAAAGGATTAAAATACGGAAAGAATTCAATTTTAGGCATTTATACCCTAATTTTCACTAAGGGTTCACTTATCACTTTTGACGGTGAACCGTCATTAAATATAGTTTTTATCAATCTTATAAATTCCATTGGACCAAATATAACTCTTCTTTAGAATTGGGACATCAAAATTTACTTTGTGTAAAATTTTGGTATCTTTCCGATAAAGTTCATTTTTTAATGAATAGTGTAAAATGTTGTATTTTAATTCAAAACCTCTTTTTAATATAATTTATTTATATGATTAGATTATCATTTGAATTTTTTTTAAAGTTAAAATAGAAAATATTTTTACCATTAAATCCAATAGTAGTCGTTGGAATTAATTTCACTTTGAAATCAGACTTAAACTAGTGTCAATCTTTTGATACTTATTGTTTCATAAAAAACACGCTATTTGCTCTGACAGTGGGAATTAATTATTAAATTAATTAATTCAACTTATATGTTGTGAATTTTGTAAAATGGACTTCATTTTTGAATTCGGAATATCAAATATAGCTTAGGGTGAATTTTTGGTATTTTTCTGAAAAACTTCAATTTTTGATGAATAGTGAAACCACTAAGTGGTACTTATAAAAACTGATTTTTTGGTTAAATGAAAATTTACCACTTCTGTGTTTCGAATTTTAAAAATCTGACATACATGGTTTTCATTAAGAAGTAAAATGTGGTTCAATGAGATAAAAATATTTTTTTGGTGAATAGTAACTTATTAAGTTTTTAATCGCGATTAGAGGTAATTAGGGCAATTTAAGGAAAAAATGATATTATAATAAAATGAAAATACCTTGAAACATGTCCTACCCTTATTGGATGTATCATGGCCGACCAAGACAAGCCATGGGTCAACTTGGGGACCCCATGGAGCCACTTTGGATGGGAAATGACATAAATAACTTTTTATTTAATGTTAAAGTAAAAATGACACACACATGAGATGTTTTACTAAAACAATTTTTACATGGGGTTATACAAGTCATATTTTTTACTATAAATAGTCATTGGAATGATAAAAATATTTCCTACATGATATTATTTTTTTTTATAATTTCTAGACATTAAATAAATTAAATTATTTATGACATCATGATGATGCAGCGATGACCTCATTATTTAACGATTTAAATAAAATGGAAAGATAATGTAATATCTAAGACCTAAACATGTCCAAAACCTATTGGATGAGTGTATTTCGAACCCTCATCACCTTATCCTCGAAATACATCAATGTGGGACCTTTAAAATCCGAAACTATTTTGAAAATAAAGTAACATTTTGTAACATTACAAGAGTGCCCCTCCTCTCCTCTTATAAAAGGCCCCCACCTCTACCTCTTTACCCACACTCCCAAAGCATTTGGCTCGGCCAACCCCTGACCATTTTGTCTCTCCACATCCCTCTATTACTCCTTGAAGCCTCACTTTTTGCAGAAGTCTTACCAAGGAAGACTTTGAGCTCAAACCAAAGGGTGTTACCTGATTTTAAGGTAATGTCTTCTTTTGAGTCCTTTTATTTTATTTTGCTTCTCCAACCCCCTAAACTCTTTTTATTATTTTCTTTTGTAACAAATATAGTATCATCGATATACTAGGATGTTTTTATAAGAAGTATTCGAGCTACACTTACACACACCTACATCTAATGGTTAAAGAACATACTGTTTCCGTGGATGGAGAATTTCTGCCTCCCGAAACGATGATTGTTCAACATTCTTTTAACACATTCAAAGGTGTCCATTAAGATGACACTATATTTATATATGATATATAATATGTTTATGTTTTCCTTAAGCTTCTGTATTTTTCATTTTGGGCATACCTTGATGGTTTCCATTATGGGTAAACACGATATCTTCATTTAAGGAAGCGTGGACTACCGCCCCCTCAAAGTGACGTGATTCGTTAATGCCATATGTGGGACGTGTAAAGGATGGATTTAAAGTTATTATATATGATGTTATACTGGAATTATAATATACCACTATATCATTATTATTTCTTTCCATTAATGTATGAGATAGAAATGAAAGTAGCATTCATGCGTACGTACGGCTTACCATCTCCATGAACGGTGCATTTCATTTCTTATCCCCAAATGTAATGTACAATTAAAAGTACATGTATATAATGGATATATATAATGAATGATATATCTAAATGATTAATATAATTATGTAATTAAAATATACATACCTCTCATTTAGTTTTAATTCCATTAATATGACAAAGAAATGAAAGTAGCGTTCATGCGTACGTACGGCTTACCGTCTCCATGAACGGTGCATTTCATTTCTTACCTCTAAATGATTATGTAATATTATAAATACATGTATATTATGGATATATATGATATATATGATATCTAAATCAGTAATGTCATTCTGGATATAAATAACCTTTGACCACACTAACAACATGTAATTGTAAGAAGTCCACTTTCGACTTAAGAACCAAATATCGACAAAACAAACATTATTAACTTAAATTGTTACATAATGTTTATAACATGGCAATAAGTGATATAAAAGGAATAATGAACTTTAAAAAAATTCTTAATCAAGTAGAAATTAACTCAAGTTTATTATTCAGGACGTTAAAGAATGATCGAGTAAAGTCGGACCCGAGGTAAGGGACTTCGTCTCAATCTCCTTTCATTGAGGCATATTTCGTTTTATAGACAACTTTCTTTTATACGGTGTATAAAACCCTTTGACTTTTAATTTTATACAAAAGGAATCTTTTTCTATGAAGCATTTTACAAAACGACAAAAAGGAATGTTTCTTTTAACGTATGCGGTGACAACGAGCTTTTCTGCCGCTGCGATTATTATTTGGTCTTTGGCTTCCTCAACAAGCCGTAATGTTTTTAAAATAAAATTAATACCATATAATCTTTTATGTATTTTGGTATTGAAAATGGTTTTGATAAAGGATTCTATTATGTCAATATATTTAAATTATATATTGTGATTGAAATGTGGAAATGTTATCATTCTTTTATATTGGTTTTATGTTTTATGATTTTATATTGGTACTTGGACATTTGACAGGTGGTTATGTGATAAACCATACGACGGGTGGTGCCGTGAATACAAGGACGGGTGGTTACGTTATACCCTCCAATGCATTGGGTATGGAATTCGGCCGTATGGCTATTCTATTAAGTATGTATGGAAGTTGGCCGTATGACTATTCCATTAAGTGATATGTGTGGAAGTCGACCATATGGTTATTCCAATTAAGTATGTTTATGTCCCAAGTTACCTTTATATATGTTATGTGTTCTTTATATGGGTTTTATGGTAATCCATTGGTTACAAAAAGGTAAGTAATGATATTCTATTCAGTGAAGAGTTTTTAATACTTCATGAAGGTGAAGGTATTACTTTGATAAAGTATACATGGTTTACTTGATGTTTGAAAAACTAACAGTTTTCATTCTTTGTGTATCCCTTACTGAGCTTTTTATGCTCATCCCAAGTTTTTGAAATGTTTTTCACAGGACTTAGCGTGGAATAGGGTCAAGGATGGGATCAAGGGAAAGTCATTCTACCTAAAACATGGAACTAGACATGTTTCTTTTTAAGAGTTTTTATTTTATGGAATCTTAGTAGAAGTTTCTACTTTGTAATCTTTTGAGATGTAATAGTCATGTCCTAATTCTCTAAAACTCTAAACCTAAAAAGATCCTCAATGTGTAATCTTGTAATAACTTAAGATTAAGTAAGGTTTAAGGCCAGGTACTTATATATATTATATATAAATCATGTTTTATATTCTGGAATTAAGTAATCATGATTTAAGTAATCATATGAATAATTACAAGTCAAAACACGAACGACAAATGAAAGGATTTTACCCAAAACGCTTTTTAACATGGAAATTACAAAAGAACGGGTAATATAAAGTCATAAGTGAACCATATATAATATCATAACAATGATTATGATTCTAGAATAAGTCAATGACCTTATTTAAATCATTATACAGGAGGTTCAGACACTTACGAAGCATATCAGACCTAAGGTAAGGGAAATATCACGATCTCATTTTTATCCGAGATTGTTTATACTTTGGAATTTACTGGGGTTTATTTTATCATCCACATCCATGTTTCCTCAATATGTAATATTGTTTCCATCCACCTACAACTGTTTAAATCCAATTTTACCCTTTGGTGAGTTTTTAGTAAAAGATATGAAAGGAATCTTTTGTCGTTTTTCATACGAGGTACTTTTTGACTTTTCTGACAAAAGTACGAGAAGAATGTTTTTTTAACTTATGCGGCATGAATGGATTTTTAAAACATTATTTACAAGAAGCTTCCTTTACATGTTTTCAAGTTTATTTTTAATCAACTTCTTTTAGTTTAAAATTGTATGACATGTTAAGAAAGGAAAATGTTTTTGAATTTGAAAGGATATTTTCCTCAAGAATGGAGTTCAAGTGTTTTATCAAAATTATTTTCCATATAAGATAATATAGGGTTCTGTTAATATCCCTATTATTACATTGATTTGATTATGTTGTGATGGAATTATTTTTATGAATTCCTTTATCTTAAATGAATTGTTTGATGATGTCACAATGTTTAAGATTCCCATTTTTATTACATGGGTTATGCAATGATGTATGATTTATGATTTTGTGGCACACATAAGAATGGTATAATTATGAGATTCATGGGACCTATATCTCCCTCCAATGCATTGGGTAAATATTTTATATCTCATGAGATAGACATGACTGGAACGGTAGGTTATACCGGTTCAGTGAAACAGGACTGAAACGAGGGTGACTCCGTTCAGAAATGGACTTTGTCCACTAAGATAGTCTTGGCAATGAGTCTTAACTAATAAGAAATGATTCTCTATGATCATTTGTGTATTCCAAAAAGTTTCATGTTTTAAGTTATTATTATTGGGAATACATTTAACTACTATGATTTATCCCATGTTATGATATTATGATCTGTTTTGCAGGTTAAGATTTCCAAAATGTTATATTATTATGAATATGATATGATTGATCTTTCTTTTGTATACCCTTACTGATCATTTGAGCTCACCCTTTTATGTTTTCTTTTCCCCAGCATATAAATAAAGGTTTTAGGTAAGAAAAAAAAGGGAAGATCTTTATGGGAGATGTTGAAGATCTTTCACCACGATTAGAAGATTATATTCCGAGTTTCCAAAGACACTAAACTATTACGGTCCTTGTGTGTGTGTTTTTGTTATGTACTAAGTATTCTGCAAAATTAATGTAATGTCCATGTCCGTCAGGCTTTGGGTCTCTATAGTTGGTATCAGAGGAAAGGTTTAGTCAACCTTTGGAAACTAGGATGCGAAAATGTTATTGAGATCCCTAGAGATATTTCTAAGGTATGTCTAGGGATGTCCCTAAGGATAAGTATACGTATAGGATACAGTCCTAGAACTACTATAATGATCATATAATTTAACCTAAGATGTTAGATATTGAGGATACTACCCCTTTATTATGTTGTTTTACCTATAATGATTTTTGCCTGTCACACTATTCTTTTTGGGTTTTAGACGATGGATGGAGCCCGAAGGAACCGTGTTGATCAATGTAATGGACAATGAAATGATTGTCCTTCTGAACAAACAAATGTTATGGGAGATGGAGTGAAAAATATTATTGCTATACTTATACAAGCTATGAATCATTTTGGACTTCCAAATGAGCAGAGAAGGGAACAACATTCTATTGAGTCCTTCATGAGGCAACGTCCACCTTCTTTTAGTGGGTCTTCTGATCCACTTGTCACTGAACAATGGATCAGTACCACTAAAAAGATATTTTCAGTTCTTCAATGTTCTGAACATGATAAAGTCATCTTAGCAGTATATCGTTTAGAAGGTGAAGCTGATCAATGGTGGAATCTTATCAAGAATACAAGGCAAAGAGATGAAATTGAGTCCATGGAATGGGATGAGTTCAAGAACTTATTTTTCAATAAGTACTTCCCTCGTATTCTTCGAACAAAGATGGAGAAGGAGTTTCTTGAACTAAAGAAAAAGGATGATGAATCT
Organism: Viscum album; assembly: GCA_963277665.1. Taxonomy (NCBI): domain Eukaryota; kingdom Viridiplantae; phylum Streptophyta; class Magnoliopsida; order Santalales; family Viscaceae; genus Viscum; species Viscum album. The sequence goes on from OY728130.1 coordinate 415,372,635, forward strand.
TTTGGTATATACGAAGAGAATTTTACAAGGCTTGCAAGGTATGCATCTGGATTTATCATCCAACCGGAAAGTAAAGTTGATCGATTCTTCAGTGGCATAAAACCAAATCTTCGAAGGGCATTAGCTATAAGAGACTTCAGTAGCTATGAAGAAATTGTGCGTTGTGCTATCAAGGTAGAAATGGAAGTTGGTGTTACTTATCCATCTCATAGTTTTGAAAAGAAATGAAATATGGAGTTCAAGGAGAAATCTTAGAATAATGGTGAAAAGAAGATGAATGTTTCCTTATGCTCAAAGTGTGGAAAGAAGCATGGTGGATATTGTCTTAAAGGGACAAGTAAATGTTTCAAATGTGGAAAGGAAGGTCATCGGGAATTTGAATGCCGCAATGATGGGAAGAAGTTGTCTAATGATGCAAACAAAGGAAGGGATACACAGAATGAACCTACTACACTTCAATGCTTCAAGTGCAAGGAAATGGGGAACTATGCTAATAAATGCCCTAATCCAAGGGTTAGTGATGATCGACATGAGCAACCACTTAGGGAAAAGGACAAAGGGAAGTCACATGTGATCACCATTGGCGATGTTGAATATGACAACGATGTGGTGGAATGATTAAGTGTTTATGTAATGGGATTCTAGAATAATGTTGTATATAGTATCATCGAATATTGGAATATTTATGTATTGGTCTATTGTGGTTTTCAATAATTTTATGGCATCGGTAACCATGAAAAGTGATTGAAATATTTTTGGAAAGCAGATGATATGCACATAATGAAGGGATAAAGAGAATCTAATATGTTTGATAGTATTCATGAGCTCATGATTGATATAAGGACTAAGTGATATCATGGTTTGAGTATATAGAATTTTGAGGATTTTGGTATGTGGAAAGTGTTAACTTTTAACTGCATTCATGTTTTCACTAAGGTTCAATGGGTATTCAAAAGAATACATGATTACGGCCTTTGAATGTTTGGAATGTGACCAAAAAGACATATCTTATGATATATGGGGATCAAAGATGGTATTAAATCTCTGGTAATCATTTTCACTATATTATGAGAATGGATTGCAGTATTATGGATAAGCCTAAAGATTGGAATGGATTATGTTGGACATCAGTTAGTATTATTTAAGGATAGAAGTTTTTTTTTGATATTATTGATGGGATGTTATAGTAATATAGTTTTAGAAAAAGGACAACCTGCAGGATGGGCGACATCCCATCGCGTCGGACAAGGTCGTAGGAATCGAACCCACAACCGAAGTGAAACTGGCCTTTATCACCTACCACTGGCCTAAAGGAAGTCCCTGGTTAGTAGAAACTAGTTTTATTTTATTAAGCGGTATGATATATGAAGTATAAGTTCATTTTAGGAACCATATATGATTAATCTCACTATAGATGGACTTATGTATTTTTTTATAACTTTTCTAACCTTTTGTTTGAGACAGATGGAATGACCCATCATTCTATCACATGATCTGCTAATACATCACAAATAACAAATTCAACTTCATTTATTTAAGAGATGAAGTGGAAATTTTCCAAAGAACGACCAACGGTGAGACTATACCAAAATCACGAAAGTATTTCTTCTAATTCCAATTTCATCAACTTTAGGGAAACGATCTTGAAAAACAAAAATGATGTCCTAGTGATCTTATATCTGATGAATTAGATGGTACATTAGATCGTCAAAAATTTATGGCTTTGTGATTTCTGGATTTTCCATAGGCATGTTCTCTACCACTATCCATCAAAACATGATGGTTAGATTTCTCTTCCATATCCATATTTTCACCTATGTGGAAACCCAGTGATTATTTTATTTGGGTAACCATTATGTTTCATACTTTTGGTTTTTAAGATTGGTTTTGGAATTCCTTTTTATGATGTGGGTTTCTATTAAAGATACTTCCGAGTAGTAAACCATTTATAACCCCGGCGAATTTCGAGGGCGAAATTCATTTTAAGGGGGGTAGAATGTAACACACCGAGATTTTATGAAAAATATATTTTTTAATTTCATTAATGTCTTGTGTTGTACGCTACACCAAAAGGAGCTTGCAAAACACGCATCCTTGACTTTACTTGCATTACACGCAATCATGACCTTCCTCGATAGCGTGTGTAGTACGCAGTACCGAGTTTCACTAAACAACGATATGCTATTAAAATATTATTAAAACTAGCCGTTATGAATAGTAATAACCACTTTTTGAAATTTTGTAAATTTTATATTTCAAAATGGACTTCATTTTTGGATTCGGAATATCGAAATTAGCTTAGGGTGAAATTTTGGTATATTTTGGATAACTTTCAATTTTTGATGAATAGTGAAACCACTAAGTGGTAGTTAAAAAACTGAATTTTTCATAAAATTTAATTTTACCGCTTATGTGAGTGGAATTTCGAAAATCTGAGAGACACGGTTGATTTCAGTAAGTAAAATGTGGTTCAATGAGATGAAAATAATTTTTTGGTGAATAATAACTTTTTACTTCTTTTTACCACGGTTAAAAGTAAATAGGGTAATTAAGGGTAAAAATGATATTATTATTACCCTAAAACATGTCCTAATTATATTTGAAAAGTGTAATTCGACCAAAAACAACCTTAGGAATAAAATATGACCATTTAGGCCCACTTGGATTAGATTAGGACATTTATTATTTTTTAATTTAAAGAAGAGTTAAAAGAGTTAAAATCAAAGTTTATTTACTAAAACATTTTTAATATAGGGTTATAAATAAGATAAATTAGATTGTAAATATTAATTAGAAATATATTAAGATTTCCTACATAATTATATTTTATTTATAATTTTTAGACATTAAATAAATTAATTTATTTATGACACAATGATGATGTAGTAATTACCATAATAGCGAAAAATTATAATAATTGATATTATAAATACCCAAATAAATATAATTTGAGCCTTTTTATGGCTTAAAATAATTTTCTAGGTTAATATGAAATTGTATTGTTGATTTAAGTAACTTTTTTGAACTTATCATTCTGTTATCAATTTCATAAAAATCATCTACCAAATATTGTCAAAATTGACATAAATTAGTTTTTAAAACAAATATTATATTATTAATTGTTATTTAATTCCTAAAAATCTAAGGTTTAGCCAAATGACTTATATAAGGATATATATATTAATAATAAACAACTTGGGGTCCGTTTGTCTTGTTATGGTAAGTTTATTAACCATATAGTGTAAGAAAACAAAAAGACATGGTAAAATTTAAATTATTTAACTTAGAGTTAAATCTAATTGATAAGGTTAAAATAATAACCTAAACTTGTCTAAATCCTATTGGATGATAGGATTTCGACCCATACCCACTTTATCTTATAAATATGACCCTTTGGAACCATTATAAACCGAATTTGACCTTAATATAAAATAATATTTTGAGATTTTCCTAAGGTGCCCCTCTCCTCCCTTATAAAAGGGCACCTCCTCCCTCTCCTCCTCACACCAATTTGAGCATTCAAGCTCGGAAAAACCCTGCCAAAATCTCTTCTCCACTTCCCTAGTATCATCCTAGAGGTCCTGGTCTTCTTCAAAGACCATCCTTAGTTCTTTAAGTTGAGGTTAAGAGAAGGCGCGTCAAAAAGAGGTAATATCCATTACCGATCTTTTTCAATTTCATTCTTCTTCAACTTCTTCTTCTTTAGTTGTTTCATGATAAAGTAATAACATCAGTATTTCTTATATAATAATATGTTATTATAAATATGAATCAACTCTAATTAACCTTCTATCCATCTTACGGAAAAAGGAAATCACCGCGCGTGCGTACGTACGGAATACCGTCTCCACGCCGTGGTGTAATCTATTTTCCACCACCACCTTACTTGGATGGGTATAATGGTGTAAATAATGACTATATATAACTATTATAAAGTGATATTAATTATGTAATAGTATACATACACTCCAATACAATTCCACGATCATGAGAATGATATCATCGCTCGTGCGTACGTACGGACTACCGTCTCCACGACGCGATGAGATTCATTCTCCAGGTTAACCATTCATGAATGATTATAAAGTATATATAATAAGTAATCATGAAATATATGACATAATAATGATACTGGATTTATGTGTATATATATGTATTTCATCTACTTAATTCCATTCAACTCAATAAGGAAACGAAAACAGCGTTCATGCGTACGTACGACCTACCGTCTCCATGAATGGTTTATTTCTTTCCATTTACTGATCAATTATATATATGTATATTCTGAATATATATTATATATAAATCATGTTTTATATTATGGAATTAAGTAATCATGATCTAAGTAATAATATGAATAATTACAAGTCAAAACACGAATGACAAATGACACGATTTTACCCAAAACGCTCTTTAACATGGAATTTACAAAAGAACGGGTAATATAAAGTCATAAGTGAACCATATATAATATCATAACAATGAGTATGATTCTGGAGTAAGTCAATGAAATTATTTAAATCATTATACAGGAGGTTCGGACACTTACGAAGCATATCAGACCTAAGGTAAGGGAAATATCACCATCTCATTTTTATCCGAGATTGTTTATACTTTGGAATTTACTGGGGTGTATTTTATCATCCACATACATGTTTCCTCAATATGTAATATTGTTTCCATCCACCTACAACTGTTTAAATCCAATTTTACCCTTTGGTGAGTTTTTAGTAAAAGATATGAAAGGAATCTTTTGTCGTTTTTCGTACGAGGTACTTTTTGACTTTTCCGACAAAAGTACGAGAAGAATGTTTTTGTTAACTTATGTGGCATGAATGGATTTTTAAAACATTATTTACAAGAAGCTTCCTTTACATGTTTTCAAGTTTATTTTTAATCAACTTCTTTTAGTTTAAAATTTTATGACATGTTAAGAAAGGAAAATGTTTTTGAATTTAAAAGGATATTTTCCTCAAGAATGGAGTTCAAGTGTTTTATCAAAATTATTTTCCATATAAGATAATACAGGGTTCTGTTAATATCCCTATTATTACATTGATTTGATTATGTTGTGATGGAATTATTTTTATGAATTCCTTTATCTTATATGAATTGTTTGATGATGTCACAATGTTTAAGATTCCCATTTTTATTACATTGCATATGCAATGATGTATGATTTATGATTTTGTGGCACACATAAGAATGGTATCATTATGAGATGGGTGGGACCGATATCTCCCTCTAATTCATTGGGTAATGATTTTATATATCATGAGATAGACATGGATGGAACGGTAGGTTATACCGGTTCAGTTAAACAGGACTGAAACGAGGGTGACTTGGTTCAGAAATGGACTTTTTCCACTAAGATAGTCTTGGAAATGAGTCTTGACTAATAAGAAATGATTCTCTATGATTATGTGTGTATGCCTCAAAGTTTCATGTTTTAAGTTATGATTATTGGGAATACATTTCACTACTATGATTTATCCCATGTTATGATATTATGATCCATTTTTTAGGTTAAGATTTCCAAAATATTATGTTCTTATGAATAGGATGTGATTGATATTTCTTTTGTATACCCTTAATGAGAATTTGAGCTCACCCTTTTATGTTTTCTTTTCCCCAGGATATGAAGAAAGGTTTTAGGTAAGAAAAAAAAGGAAGATCTTTATGGGAGATGTTAAAGATCTTTCACCATGATTAGAAGATTATATTCCGAGTTTCCAAAGACACTAAACTATTACAGTCCTTGTGTGTGTGTTTTTGTTATGTACTAAGTATTCCGCAAAAGTAATGTAATGTCCATGTACGTCAGGCTTTAGGTCTCTACACATACTCTATATATCTCTCTTCATGTCATCCAACCATAAATATTCTTTCTAGTCTCTAAACATCTTTGTACTTCTATGATGAATATAAAATGATAAACTATGAGCCTCATCCAATAACTCCTTCAAATATGGTATGGGTAAAACACGTAAATGATTCATGGCCCTTATTATTCCATCACAATAAAAGTTAAACATTGTTATATTTATTACCTTCATTTAAAAAAAATAATCCTATTGTGCCTCTTTAATATTCACTTAGATATATGGTTAAACATTCATTTGATCAAGATTTCAGTTCTCTCATTATTTTAATATTTATATATCCCTAATTTTAAAATACATTAATATTTGATTTATTATCCTCATAATATATAAGTTAGAATGATCCTTTCAAATCAAAGTATCTTCCACCTTGTTTTATTTCTTATGGTGTTAATTTATAGAGTAGTCACAATATTTAATCATACCTAACCATATTTTTTTATGAATGTTAAGTTTTATTAGTGAAAATATACTTATAAAATTTTGTGATCATTACATATGTCACATATCTATCCATATAAATAATTCATCTATATCTTTAAACATTTAATTACCAAAGCTAACATCAAATAATAAGTGGTAGAATTTTTCTCATGAACCTTAAATTTTCATGAGGAATAAGATATCACCATATAATTTTACATGACAACATATCTCAACCCCATCATTGATGCATCACTATACATTACAATCCTATATCCACTATGGGTTAGTGTGAGCAAAGGTGTACTGACAAACCTTCTTTTCAGATCCTTAAAATTCAACTCACATTACTATATCCCTATGAACAAAACTCATGTCCGATTAAACTTAATGAGTGTATTAGATAACAATCACAAATATTAAAAAAGAATATTGATAATATCCATCAATTATATGTAAAATAGGGATTTCAGTTATCATGGTCAATCTAGTACATTTAACAATAGCTTCTGTCTTTGATGGATAAAATGATATTCCCTCATTTGTGATTATATGACCCAAAAAATAAACTTTATATATCCAAAATTTACAATTAGTAAATTTTTCATAAATATTCTCCTTCCTCATAGTCTTCATACAATCCTCAAATGATATTTAATTTCTTCCTTACCCATTGAATATAGAATAATTTCATCTATAAATACTACCAAAAATTCATCAGGATAATCTCTAAACACTCTATTAATTAAATATATAAAGACAGAGGGGGGTTTAGTATGATCAAAATGAATCACTATAAATTCATAGTGCCCATGACTTGTAAAGAATGTCGTATTGTGTATATCTTCCTTCTTGACTTTTAATTGGTCACATACCAAAAACATTTCAATTATGGAAAAGTATGTATCTCCACATAGTGTGTCAAATAAGTCATCAATATGGGTAAGATGATACTTTTTCTTGATAATGATCTTTTTATGTTCTTGATAATCAATGCTGAGTTGCATTGATCCATCTTTATTCTTAAAAAATATAATTGTGTTCACCATGGTGATGAACTAGGGAATATGAATCGATTATCAAGATTATCTTAGAGGTTCTTCATCAATTTCTATAACTAAATTCATGTAATTCTATATGGACTATTCTAAATAGGAATAACAGTAGGTATGAGTTCTACTGAAATATCACATTCACAATTTGGTTTAAAAAAAATATATTCCACTAGATATTTATCAAAAAAATCCCATAAAATAGGGGTATCCTTAATTTGTAGTTTCTTCCCAACCATTTTAGATATATAACCTTCTTTTATATGGATTAAGACTCACAAGATTGAAGCGATTTCCATGGAAAGTTCATATTAATCCATGTATTGATATATGATTATGGGTTCATTAAAAATATGTAATATGACTTCTCATTATCATAAATTAATATGAGTGTGATATAGAGAATGAAAATACATGCCAAGAATCACATTGAACTCAACTAAAGGGAGAATCACAAGATTTGCAAGAAGAATTTTTTCAAAAACTACAGTTGTAGAAGAACTCTAAACATGAGATTCAACCATTGTGGCATTAGTATATTTAATAGATTACTAAACATATAATTGTTTATTTGATATGGGGATACCCATTGATAATTATTTATAAATAAAATAGTGTGTGGATATAAAATTGAATAAGACATTAATTGTTTTAGATTGGAGGATAATTATACATTTCACCACATCATTCTCATAACCCACTAGGGCATTCATGGTCACATGATATTTCCCTTTGCCTTTTGGATTTAGAGATTGTTGAATTTGATCATAAAAAAACATTCTGATACATGTATTGATTCCAATAATGAACATAATCCTATAATTTATTATAATGGACCATGGTTGGTTAATTATATGGACCTTTTTCTCTATTTACATCATTTTCTAACTTCTTCCAGCTCTTTGGAAGTTTTTTCTAATTACCTTAATATAAAAACTATAAAAATTTACCAATCCCATTAAGATAATTTCACCCATGTTTTTTTCATCACTTTGATAAAAATGGAAAGAGCATCTTCTTTTCTCAAGGATTTTTTTAATTTCATTTGAATTATGTTTTTCTTTTCTTCTAAAAACTATAAAATTAAAGGGTAATTGCAGTCTTCATCTCAATCTTCATATCACAAAGAGTAATTTTTTCATAGATACTAATTTCCCATATGGATAATACCCATTGGATACTTGGTTTTAAGCTACCAAATAATTGATCAACCTTATATTCTGGTTGGATTATAATGCCATAAGTGTACCTTGAAAGTCTAGTTAAATTTTCTTCATATGTTCCAAAAGATCCATCATCCTTTTGTTTTAACCCAACTAATTCCTTCTCCATATTGGTACAATGAATTTAAGGAATTTCATTATTGAAAAATAAATTCATGAACTCATCCCAATCCATAGAGTCAATTTCATCATCTTGCCTCATATTCTTGATAATATTCCACCATTGATATGCTTCAACTTTTGTAAGATAAATAGCCAAAAAGACATTATCATATTCTGAATATTAGATTATAGAAAATATATTCTCTGGGGTACTGATAAATTTATCAGCCACTAGTGGATCAGAAGACACACTGAAATAATGTGTATGTTTCCTCATGAAGTAATCAATATAATTTCATTCCCTCCTTTGATCATTTGGTAGTCCTTCATCATTTATATCTTGTTCAAGTATAAAAACAATATTTTTCATTACATCTCCAATAAAATTTGTTTCTGTGGGAGGAAAACCATTTCATTTCTTGTTACATTCTTCACTAACATGGTTCTTTTGGGTTCTATCCATTGAATAAAACCAAAGAACATAGTTTAATAAACATTAATCATTGTGGAAAAACCATGTAATAAAAGGAAATTAATTATAAAATTACAATCTATGAAACCTTATATTTAATCTATATCATTCATGATTGTTACCAAAACTCTAGTTTTGTAAACTAGAATTATCCTAAGGGTTCTCACTAGGTTTTTCTCTTCATATTTTTCAAAGGTTAACTAAACCTTACTCTAATACAAGCTATGATGACCCATTATTTTCATACATAGGTATTAACTTTAAATAGATTAATATTAATTACACAAAATAAAAAAAACCTTTCCAAAACCATATGGGTTTAGTGTATTTTCAAACATGGAAACATAAACAACTTGTTCGTAAAACATCTACATCATCTTCCTCTAATACCCTCATAACTATAGCATTTTTTATATCAAAATTAATACCTTTCATCATTACTGGGATAAGAAACATAATATGAGGGTGATTTAGGGTGCTCAATAAAGGTAAAAAATAGAGATATCAATCATAAAATAATCTTAATAACATAAAAATAACATTTGAAAATTATACCCTACATATCAAATGTCATAATATTGATTCATGGAATAAATCATATATTTTAAAAAGGCATGAATCATAAAAGAACATGATATTTGAGAGAATAAAATTAGAATAAGTCATAGAATTTTGGAATACAAATAAGCATAGAAAATAATTTCCTATTTATTCAAGGTGCTTTTCCAAGACCATTAGAGTGGAGTGGGTTCACTCCCAAGACTATCATAACAGACAAAGTCCCTTACTGAATCAGTTCCACTTCTCATTCTAGTCCTATCCCTTGAGATATAAATTATTAACGAATTCATTTGAGGGAGATATGGGTCCCACCCATCACATAATTACCACCATATATATGTATTCCACAATAAAATAAATCATTAATTATATCAGAACCCATGAATAAAATGGGTTTCGTAAACATTTAATCACAGAATAACCCACGGAAAAGAAACAAGTTTCAGTAACATCATGCCATCAAAAATATAATTATTCTAGAGAGTGACTAATTATGGTATCATTTATCAATATTCATATTAAATCATAAGTAACATAAAAGAATTTTACTTTATATGTAATTTTATTTTGAAATATTACTTGAAATAATTCTTTATGAAAACATCATTTCTTCATTGAATTTTTTTTAAATGTCACAAAATTATAAAAAAAAATTTATTTGAAAAGAACCTTATAATATTGAAAATTAATATTTATGTAATTATGGAATAATAGTAGAAGGAAATGTTTCTCACGCCATATAAGTTAAAAAACATTGGGTTCATAATATTTTCTAAAAATTCACTAAAAAACATCATTTAGAAAATGAAAATAAGATACTATTTAAACTATTTTGTAAAATTTCAATCTTGGGTAAAAATAATTTTAAAAATTTATACGAGTATAGTAAAAACATTATTGAAAAAATATTTTGAAAACATGGACATGGAATAAAAATATTACCTAGTGGAAGCATTAACCAAAACTTCTCCTGAATAAAGATGAGATTGTGAAATAAACCATTACCGGTTTGTAATCACTTGAATCATATTACCTATGAAATAAAAAAAATTGAAATACCATTAAGATAAATTAATTTATTTTAAAAAGTTAAAAATGGGTACTATATACACCACACAAAAATAAATAATTGGTGAATATGTCATATTTCTTATGAAAGTAAAAGTAAGGCAATAAACCCTTACAAAGATCATATCACGGAAGTGAGAATTATTCAAATGAATATATTATGTGTATCCACTATAAATATACATAAAAAAAATAAAAAATATCATAATATTTCAAAAATTTATTTCCCAAATAATATTTTCCTTACATAACCAATTAAGTATAGGTTTAACCCAATGAATAGAAATTGAGTTATCAAATCCCTTTCCTCAGTTTTGACTTTTTTAAAACATGTTAAAACAATCTATATAATGGTTTTAAGCATTTTATTAATTAATACTAGAACCTAATTTATATTTATAACATATTATATGGTAATTTTATAACATCTTACCCCCTTTAATTGATATTATTTCACTATTTTCACTATTTCGAGTGTTAATTGCCTTTTTTCCCATGTATGTATTTACATGAAAGTCTCAATTATATTTTAAAGGATATATATATCACTTGTAGAGTAATATTAATTTTATAAATATTTTATTAAATCATTAAATACAATTTTAGAACCATTATTGAATTCTGAACCTAAAAAATGAATTGCACCGCTTTGTGGATATGGTAAGTCATACGTACACATGAGTGATAATATCATTTCTAAATGGTTATAAGGGTAATTAATTGGATGGTATATTAATTTAAATAATCCATATGACATAATAATTAGAATATGTATCCATTTTTTATATAATTAGAACCATCCAAGTAAATTGATGATGAAAAATGAATTACATCGCTACATAGAGACAACAAGTCAAACGTACATACGAGCGAGGTTTTAAATATTCGTATGATGAGGAAGAGATGAGAAAAACAATAAAACAAACACAATAAAATCTAATTAAATTTATGATACTATTTTTTATCTTTATAATTATTAAAATACATTAAGAGGAAGTACAAGGAGAAATAAAATTGAAAGAGTTAGTAAAGATGATTGTACTCTCTTAAAGAATCCTCCTTTGGATATCCTCCTAGGTAAACTGTGGATAGAATTTTATGAAGACCATTATCTTTATAACTTAGGTATCGATATTGGGAATTGAAATTGGTTGTATTCTTTTGAGCTATGTGGTGTGTATAAGTTAGGAGTGAATTTGTGGTGTTTATACTTGAGGATGGATGGTTTTAAGTGATTAAATAATTTTTATTTTGTATTTAAAGATAACCAATATTCGGTGACATTAATCCCAACGAATTTGGATGATAATTAATATATAAAAATTCAATTTAGGGCCTTGAAGCACATCAACCACCCATTTAAGTTTATTTATTTATTTTAATCTTTTATTTTTTTAATTTTAACAAGATATATCATTTTTTCTATATTGTAGTAAATCTATTTTTTACCATAATATCATATTTATACCTAAAAATGAAACAAATTCAATATGAATTAATTTTTTAATCAAAATGTAAGGTGTGGGATCTATTTTACAAAATTTAAATCACATAATTTTCAGAATTTAATATAAAAGTTAATAGAAAAAATGAAAAGAAAAACTATTTTTAGAAAAAAATCTATTTTTATATATAAAATGTTTCTAAAATAAATTCAAGTATAAAATCTATTTCAAAAACCAGATATGGATTATTTTAAATCAAAATCAACTAATAAAAATTTAAAAATAATCCAAAAAATTACCTAGTAAATAAAGTCTAGTTTTTAATAAACACCAATTATTTTTCAATATTCATTATAAAATAAAAAATTTCATAAAATTTAAAAAACATCACCTTAAGATATTTTTAGTATTATTATTCCAAAAATGATGTTCATTTTATCAAAAAGATTCTAAAATTTTCAAAAAATAATTATATTTATTTATCATTAAAATCAATAAAAATCAGTTTTTAAAGAAAACATATATTGGATTAATAAAATGACATTACTAAAAATTATATTTTTACTAAGAATTAATAAATTTATACTAAAAATTAAATTCATATAAATTTCATAAAATATTTAATATTATTCACACCAGCCAATTTAAGGGCTATTTTAAAAGATTCGTGTTAAAATAATAATATTTTGGAGTTCATGTAAGCTGAATGTTCCTTGCAATGTAAGATATCTAAGATATAAAGTTTTATTTAAGAGACAAACCATACAATCTTGGGGTGTTACATATATGAGTCATCTTATAGACATAGATAGATGTGTAATGGTTTCCGAGTCAAATTGACTCAAAACATCCACTATCATGGTATGTGTTTTTCAATTGGATAACCCTAAGTAAAATAGAGTAGTCTACTCCCACCATAACCACCCAACTCCCAATTGTATATTGGATATATAAGGAAGGGTAAGCATGAATGAGTAAGAAAAATATTGATATAATGTTGTTGATGTGTAATGGAATGAACCTATCACCAAACCCCATCACAAAACACATAGAATATTCATAGTAAAAAAACATAATAAAATCAATGAAAATAAGTTTATTTAAACTAAAGAACCACACTATCCATATACCTCAATATATATAATTTTTTTATCCCTTTATAAAAAATAGTTCAATACAGTTTGTAGAAGAACACTTCACTATATAATAAATCGAGGTTTCATAAAATAAATAAATCCCCACTACTCTCATTTAAAAACCCTATGTCTTAACCGTTTTTACATGACCATCTTATTCCTTTTATAATAATACATATCATGATTCAGGTGTTGGTATCCCTATCTTGTGGATATTAGTTCTTCTTTGTGATTTTTTCATTTAGATAGTTAATCATTGAGGTGCCTTTACTTAGTCACTAAGCCTCATACAAGAGGGAATCATTGTCTATGGTCTTCCACATTTTCTTTTATATATAAATATTTTATTTTTGATGATATACCTGATTTATATAGTTAGATTGAAATAATAATTTTTGATGGTCCCCAAGAGTAGTATATGCTCTACACATGGTCATTGTAGTTATCAAAGGCCATGAATTATCATCCTTCCTTACACTTAGGCACTTTATTTACTTAGGATGTGAATGAATACCAATTCTATTTTCATATAGCATTCATAATTTAAAATTATCAGTTCACTACTTTAGCTGAAATCATAGTATCCATTGGAATTAATTGTACTTTTAGTTAGAAATGCATGTTTCATTAGGGTGTTATTTTATGTGTTTTCACATCTATTTATCTCATCCAAAATAGAGTTTCTTAATGTTGATTACATTGGGTATACGGTTTTGTGATCATAAAGGATCTATGATGCATTGAGAGGGTTTTTATGTCAGGATGAAACATAATTAGTGTCAAGTCTGATTGTACTACCTACTAGTGAACATAGAGAAAATATATTATCCATTTCCCTACTAAGTTATTTCATATGTTGTTATATAAAAGTATTTATTCCTTGATTTGTGGTGTTACATCATAGATTAAGTGATGTTTAAATTTTTATAAACTTAACTTATGATAGTGAATTATCTCTCTACTAGGGTCTGACAAAGATAATATCCTTGGGATTTCATTGTCTTATTTCTATAATTACTCTTCCATGGCCTTTGATAATATCTATTTAAACTTATATACCTAACTCTTTAATTATCTTACCCTACATTCACATCTACAAGATAACATAAAATATTCATCTAGAATTAATAAAATACAAATCATATAATATTCAATATATTTCTGATATTTGGTTGAGTTCAGAAATTATTCATTGAAATAAAAAAAAACTACCTCAAGATAATTAACCAATAAATGATGGATTTCAGATTGTTTTTTATTGATTTAAATATATAAAAATACATATATTTATCCTTTAATAATCTTACTTAGGGGAGGGGGTGACTGTTTGTTTTTAGATTCCTATTCTAGGGATTTTTTAAGATTTTAAGAGATTATTTTTCTTTTATTTATCCCTAAATTTTCATTATTTATATTATTTCCTTCTCCCTCGAAGATAGAAATCCAATTTAATGTATTGTTAACCAATAGAGGTTAGTCTGAAGGAAAATATCTAATAATTTATGATTTTTATTATAATATTTTCATTAATTTTCTTCTTCTAATATATAAATCTGTGAATTCATTTGTATTTTGATATGGATATTCATTAAAATTTCTTACCATTGTTCAGTATAATGATTTATTATCTAAATTATTGGCACACAACCTATTCCAAGATCAGTTAGATAAATTTTGGTGCTTGGTGGTTATATAATAAATTGACTATTAACGAAGCTATGTGAACTACAATGTATTTTTGGGTCTTCCATTACTAGAGACATACCTTAAGATAGGATGTTTTTATGTATGATTTAGGGTCCCATTACACAACATGGTAGTGTAGAATTCCACATAATAATTAAGGATTGATGTATTTTTTAGTGAAATTCACTAACACATGCATAAAAATAAAAAGAAGTGGAAATAGTTATAGTGATCCATTAAGGATTTAAAATGTTTAAAACATTTAATAGAAGGATAATGATGATATATAATTATACTTTAAGAATGTACCAAAACATAATTTTTCTAAAATACATTCCTCACTCTAAATATCATTTAATATTTTTATTTATCATAACAAAATCATTCAAAACCCCATTGTTAACAAGATTTTATTTTTATAAAAATCCAAATAACAAATAAATTAAAAATTATAATTGCATTTTAATATTGGATTCCTTTAGATATAGACATGAGGTTATCCTAGTTTCATATATAGGATAGTCTTATAGAGTACTAAATTAAATTATCCCCATGATGGGTCATTTCAAAATTGTCTAAATTACCAATTTTATTCATGTGTTTTATTTTCAGAACAACACCATTTACACAAGTGATATATATATATATATATATATATATATATATTAGTCTATTATATCACTTGAAATTATAGAAATATACCACCTCAGTATCATCTATATAACTTATGAGAGGGATGTAGAAAGCATGTATCTCCACAGGTAGTGTGAAAACCTCTAATAGATGAGAATCGTATATTGACTTTAGTCTTATTGATTCAGTTAGTTAAGAAGATTTCACCATGGGGAAATACCACAATAGATGAATGTGGTGACTTGATGAGTTATAACATAGTAGTGGATAAAGGGGTGTCGAAGTTGAAGATAATTTCCTCCTCCATGAGGATGATATCCATTGGTATGTTAATAGTGTGGTAGATCTTGTCATATTATATATTATTTTCAATTGGAGGTGATGGAATGTGATATATATTGAATGATGAGACATATATAATATCTATATGGGAGATACATTGTGGTGATAATGTACATGTGTTTGGGAAAATATAGGATTCATGGACACTTCAAGGGGGTCACCATGAGACTGTTTTCTAAGTTCATTCTGGTGAGTTTTTGATGGATATAGTCAAATCCTCTAGGTATTATTATAAAATTAGTTATTTTTATTTCTTACAAATGATACAAAACAGGTTTAATCTAGGTGTACCCTATAAAACTAGGTCAAATATAAGTTGGAGTTGGGTTGTCAACCTTATGAGGTAAGATCTTAGTGATTTCAACATTGATCAATGAATTGTTTGATATAGATGTTTCTATTTCCCTCTATGTATGTGATGTTTTGGATCATCCTGGACCTTTTTTCAAAATTTAGGCAGGTGCTGGGGATTTTTTATTAGTGATGCATTAAAAGGAATGTTGGTCAAGATGATGGGATGTCCAGACATGTCACCCAATATGGGGAAATTATTTTTTACTCTGGGATTCTATTATAGATTTAAGATATTTTCATGAATCATTCTAAAATCCCATCATGGGACTCATTACCTCTCTACTAATCATTTATTGGGACTATTTATTACTATTAAATTATAAATATATATTAGTGTTTGTCTATTGATATAACCATATATATGTATCAGAGCTTCTATATCTATGTGACCATATGCATATATCATAGCTTCTCCTTTTTTATTTTATGATATAGTATTTCTACAGTTTAGATTTGAACGGTTAGGATCTCAGGGGTTTATTATCATCTAGAGAAGTGGCTATTTCTTATGGACTTGGGATTTGGACTATGTAATGGTATTTATTTTTATTCCTGTATTAGGAATCCGAACACATGTAGCTTTGAGATTCTTAACAAGACACATCATACCTTTTATAGTCTCATGTGAAGGGCTAAAAGTGTATCTTTTAAGGTCATACATCCATGACCATGGGTGTTGGGATTGAACCACAAAGTGGTAAAATATGTATCTTGTTTAACATAAATCAAATTTTATATAGTTTAGTTTCAAACAATTTAAGGTTACATGATAGGATCACAACAAGAAGCTTAGTGTCATGGAGAAAAGATATATTTTTTAAAATTTATAGTCATGAAGCTGGGACTTGTAGTAAAAATATATATAATAATGGTTGGTGTGGGATATATGTATGAATATAACTTTCTATTATGACTTGTAGAGAATATTTCAATTTGGGAAAGATGTCACACAAGGAATATAGTAATTTTAGAAGGATGAATCAATGGTAATATGAACCATTGACGAAGAAGGATCATAAGGAATATAACCCTTTGAGTTGGATAATAGATAATAGAGACTTATGAAGATTATTTAGGTATTATGCATGGGATACCATTTGAATTTGATCTGGTATTATAACATGTATAGGGCCTAATTAATTATTACTTCCTATAGGTTAGTGTTTAGACAATAAAGGATGAATAGACTCATGGGGGATATGGCCTCATGAGGAAGGAGTTGGTACTTTTTCATGGGATTCCCTTTAAATGTGGGTTGAGGATTACACCTAATAGGACGAAATTTGTTTGTGCATGTTTCCCACAGATGGATTTATAAATCATTCAATATTAAAGAACACACGGGGGATATAGCCCAATAAAAAGGAGAATGGGTCTTACAATTTTTTTCATAGCTACTAGTCAGTAATAATGGGCTTGGATACTTCCCAAATGAATCAATACTAGTAATAATCCCAGAGAAATGTGGGATTTTGCGTATTTAATATTGTAGGAGGAACCTTTATAAACATCCCTAGATCATTAATGATTTATAGTGATGAAATAATAAATGGAAATATTTTTGGGGCTTATAACTTAGGAGGAAGGCAATGCCTGTAAGGCACATTGGATAGACAAAGTAGGGTAACTCAAAACATGGGTGGCCAAGAAGATAATCCATATCCAATGTAAGTTTTACTTATATAATTATGATAATAACACTTATTATCAAGTTAATATATGATTTAAAATCCCTTAAGGGTCACAACAATGAGATTGGAAAAGCGAGAGATGCTTTTTTTTCAAGGGAACACATGATTGAAATTTTTTAGGATTGTGTTCATAGCCAAAAAATAGATTTAATGAGGTTATATTGGGGGTCTTTGTGGGTAAATAAACTGATATGAGGCTTGGGTGAAGTCATACTAAACTATGAAGTAAGATAAAATAATTTTCTCTCTAGTATGAGAGAAAGTAGAGAGTTCGCCTTGGAGTATGCATTTTTTGAATGTTGGGTGAATCTTCACCATAGTTAGGAGGCTTGGTCATGTATTTTATTTAATTAGTAAGTAAGGTGAATCAGTTTCCTTATTAAAAATTATTTGATAAAGGTCCTACTGAGAAGTAGGGTAGGTAAATGTTGTCTACCGAGTGAGAATTGGGAAAATTGGGTGCCATTTTAGAAGGTTAGGGTAATGTGGGAACAATACTGGAAGGATTGGGGGAAGTGTTTACCAAAATTATAGAACAAGTAAATGTTTCACACTATTAGAGAGAATTGGTAAAGGTTTCTCCCTATTATATGGCTATGTTAGACTATCTCCCTTGTGTAAATCTATAGAAAAGTGACTCCCAAATTAATATGCTTGAGTGAAGTGTAATTATAGTCGAGAAGCTGGGTGAAGATATAACCCTAGTGGAATTATGGGTTTCAGTGTCACTCTAATGAGAGTATATAAAGAAGAATCACTCAAATGGAAGGGAAATTTGAAGGTTTCTTTATAGTATTGTTCTCCTTAGGTGCATTGGGTGTGTGATGCCTTATTATGGCTCATCCAAGAGGGTTTATTCTCCCCAAGTTAAGAGGAATAGGTGATAAGTGGTCTTCCTCATAGTATTTTGTGTGTTAAACCTTTGGGGAACGCTATTAATCATATTTTTTAGTTATTTCCCTTAGGTTTGGGTTGAAAAATCCACCTAAAGTGGGAAAATAATACCAGGGTGATGGTATATTTGGGAATTTGTTCATCTTCCTATGGGAAGTCTTATTTATCTTACTTGTATAAAAAATAGAGACCAAGAAGTAAATATGGTACTAAGTATTATGATGGCTAGGAATAAAAAGAACGTTTTTATGTGTTTTTTTGAGAGATCTGGATGTAAAAGTGTACTAGCATAAGAATGCTCAAGCAAGTAGGATGTATGAAGGAGGCTGGTATGAAGGAACATTCACACAAGTCAACAAGGTCACAATCACTACGTTAAACCTAAATACTTTATACAAACTACTTAGATACATGATTATGGCATTGAGATAAGTAGCATTACTCTTCTAGAGGACTTTTCCTTCATCATAGAAAGGTCTCCACCCTTTAAAAAAAATTCCAACAAATACTCTCACAAAAAATTGGATTTGATACGAATAATGAGGATCAAATTATCAGGTTAAAGTGACTCTGGAATAAAAAAATCATTTAATGGTGAGTAGTAGAACATATGCTAGAAGTGGGAATGGAATGGGTGCGCTTAGCCTCACCAGTATGTTATGTGTACTAGAAACCAATCAATTCATGCTGGTTAGTGATTTTTGGAGAATGGGAAAACATCATGTGTTTACACCTAGATGAATAATGTGACTCCATGATTAAATAGTGACCCCAATGACTTTTATGTGTTATTATGGAAGTGATGAAATCCATAAATCTCTGGTTTCTCTACTCTTCCAAGTTATTCATGAAACCTGAGTTAAGAATTCTCCTTTTTACTTATCCATATCCTAAATGTGATGGTGTAATGTAGGAATGATCTTTAAGAAACTCCTTTACTTTGTTAAAGTGACTGAAATGTAAGTTTTTGGTCGAACTACCTACACAAAGGCACCAAAGTGGAGGCACCTAGATAATATAACCTAAGAAAAATCACATATTCAAAGAAACCTAAGTGAACTCACCAGGGTGAAATATTTACATTTTTCAATTTTCACCTCGTTGTTTTCAATCATGGATTTTCTTCAACTTAGGGTATAATTTCCAATTTTATTCATCTTATTGATAAAACATTGAAATACCTAATAGTAATAGGATGGACAACACATCATTTAATGTCTCATATGTAGAAGTTATATCCTGTATCATGGATATGACTATGGATGTCCAACCAATATGCCAAAAATATGATAACTCTATGGTACCTGGACTTAGAAAAACACTTTTTTTGGATTTACTCAACTACCAACTATCAAATTGGCTTCCTCTGTACAGATTCTACCTTCTGGTCAACACTCTTCTACTAGACGTAGATCCCTATATCGTTAAAATCCTTTTAGCTTCAAGTATCATCTAAATAAATAAATTTCTCAATGATAAAATTGTGTAGATATATAGAATTGAGGTGTCTCACTATCTATGTAACACCCTGATATTTTATGAATTTTCTTTTGTCTACTTTTTTGATAGCTTGTGATACATGCAACACCAATTTTTAACAAACCATGATATATTATTAATATTATTATATAAAAAATATCATTATTTCCCTTATGTTTAACTAGGTGATATGAGTAGGAGGAAAATATTTTTAAATGTTATGTATAATTTTTTTATATAGATAAAAAATAGATAAAAAGTAATTAATTTTTAGAAAAGTCATTATATGTTTCGAAACTACTATTTTCTCAAAACAAAATTCTACATATTGGACTCTTTAAAAAATAATAAAAGTTATTTTTCCATATTTATTAACATGATTTAAGTAAATAAAAATAAAATTTTAAATATATAGGTCTAAATCATCCTTTATTTATTTTTTAAGAATTTTCTACGAAGGGTAATGTTTTAATGAATACTGAAAAATATTGAATTTATTAAAAATTGAATTTTCATTTTAAAAATTTATAATGTTTGATCTTGATTAAAAATGTTTCAAAATAAATATATATTTCATTGTATATTTTTAATCCAATTTTTGTCATGAAAATCAATTTAATATGGAATTATGATATTAAATCTATCTATACTAATGTAGAATTTCTCTTTGGAAAAGTACTTTTTCACTAAATATCTAGGCTTATTTTTTATTAATTTTATTCCAATTTTGTGAATTAAATTTTGAAATATCAATTAAATATTTTTAATAAGAATAATTAATATTATATAATATATAAAACTTAATTTTTGGTCCAAATGAGTAGTAAAAATTGTAAAAATAAATCACAACTATTAAGATTAAGACGAGTTTAATGATGATTAAACTAAAATGATAATGGATGAAATGACCAATAACATTATAAAACACCAATTTTATAGACATATTTATACCTTTATAACCTCTAATGTTTTATAATAGAATATTTATTAGCCTTTTTTTCATTTTGAAACCATGGGAATAGTTTTTGAAACTTCCATGTGTGTCATCTTCCCCACTTATAAAAGGCCACCACCTCTCCTCTCCTTTTCACAAATCAAAAGCACATTAGTTCAGCCAATACCTACCCAAATATAATATATAATTCCCTTGAAAAATTTTATATTACTTATTTTTATTATGAAACACTTTTAATAAATATTTATGCATAAACCTAAAGAGGTTCTCTTAAGTTGATGTAAAATTCTTAAACACATGTTTCTGTTTTATTTATTATTTCACCAACTTAAAGTATTTTCAAAATATGATGATAATATAAAAATAGTATTTCACATATTATGGGATGTTACTAAGTTAATTAGATAACCTATATAAATATATTATTCCTTCAAATAGGAAGCAAAACTGTCTATCATGTGTACAACAGATTACTACCTCGTGAACCAATGAAATTAATTTTCCATCACCACCTCTCATGGATAAATATATTGGTGGTTTTAAGATACTTATATAATATTTATGAAATTATTATACTTATAGAATTATAATATCACATAAACCTTTTTAATTTCAATTCTTTGAGAATACAATAACGTTTCTTGTGTGTACGATGAACTACCACCTTGTGAAGCGATGTGATTCGTTCTTCTCATACACTTTACATAGAATGTAAGAGAGGAAACATTTAATTAAAATATGTGATATATATATATATATATTAAAAAATTATTTTGGAATATTAATATATTATTTACTTTATTTCATTTCATTAATCGATAAAATGGAATCATTTTTCATGCGTACGTACGGCATACCACCACCATCAACCGTGTAATTAATTTTCTATATATAAATTTAATTAATTACTATACACACATATATAGTGAATATATATAATAATAATATCACGATTAAAATTCTATATCTTATGTAACCAACTTCAATGTATTAGGATAAAAAATATCAAATTAAAAAATACACAAAAAACAAACTAGTTATTACCCTAAACATGATATTAACAAGGAATTATCAATAAAAAGGTAATAAATGGTCATAATTAAATCATATATGGTATTATATGTATAGTTATGATTATATAATAGATGTATAATAAACATATATATATTATACATGAGGTTTTATCATGTATAAATGAAGTCGAGACATATGGTAAGGGAATTTAATATTAAATTATCTTCTACAAGACATATGTTTTGTTATATATCTATCTTTTTTTAGACATTTATAAATACCCTATTATATGTTATATCTAGAATTTTTTTATTATCAGGAAATTTAATGTTTCATTTAATGTTAATCTTTTATGGGGCTTACGATTCATAAGATACCCATCTAGTAAAAGTTTTATGTTGTAATTTTATTGTTTATTAGGATTTTTACGATTAAGTTTCCAAAGATGATATCAAATGTTATACCTCCAATAAAACTCATTTATTTTTTCCTCCTATTTTTATTTCATTAAAATACTTGTTTTATATTCACATTCCCCTCTTTATGTACTCAAGGGTCCAAAAGGCTATTTTTATGAAAACACATCTTTATTTCTCTCTTCAGTTGACATCCCTTTTTTTCCATATATTTTTCTTCAAAATTTGATTTCAAGAAAGTTTTTACTATTATAAAATTATTATTTTAATACATATTTACACATTTTTTAATTTTTTTATATATTTTTTTAAATTAATAATCTTGTCGTTTTCTAAATAAATCCCTTTTTTATTTTATTGAAAATGTTAATGAAATATTTGTTTTGACATGCATATCGTGAAAATTATTTCTTATCATCATAAATAGGAAATTTGTTAAATATTCCTTTATAATTTTTAAAGGTAAATTTTCATGGAAATGTATTTTCACAATGTTTTGTGAACTTCTAGTATTAATTATGTGCTTTTTAAGTGAAAAGTTAATTTTTATTAATAAATGTACCAAGTGATCTTTTAAAAATAATTTTCTATATATGATGACATCCTTTGATGTTTTCCCTGATTTACTGGGGATATTAACCAAGGATACCATTCTTATTATTTCAATGAATTATTTATGTTTATGATGATAATATTTTATTAAACCCTTTCTATTATCCATGGGTTATATTATAATGAAATGTTTATAAAACATATTTCTTATCAACTTGTTATTATAGGATAAAATGATTATGAAAACCACTTCCTTTATTGGGTTATGATATGGTGAATATTTAATGATCTTGTGGAACACATGCGTATTATTTTTATTATGTGATAGGTGGTAAAAATATCTCCACCGAATGTATTGAGTAAATTTTAATATCTAATGGGATAAACATGAATAGAATAGGGAGTGAACTCAGTTTAGCAATAGACTTTTCCCAATATAGTATTATTTTGAGTGATCATTGTCTACTACGATGATTTGGTGATTGAACCCATTCCATTATGATGGTTTTGGAAATTAGCATTGACTACCATGGTAATAATTGTTTATGCTTTTGTGAATGACATAAATATATATCTTATACTAATGTTATGATGTCATGGATTGTGTACTTTGATTACTTTATAATCACTGTCTTATGAACTTTCATGATTTATTCCATGACTGAATTTTATGAACTATGATATGCATGGTATAGTTTCCAAATGTTCAGATCTTATCCCCATACCCTTATACTCATGTTATTCTTATGTGATCATTAATATATCCCTTGTTTACACTTACTAAGAAATAGCGACCACCCTTTATTATGTTTTCATCTCTACGTTATGAAGAAAGGATTTATATAGGACACATCTAATAAGGGTTAAAAAAATGAAGAAATTAGTGGCCGAAGATTTAGGTAACATATGGACTAGCTATTTACATTTCTATTTTTCCCAAATCACTAGTCTTAAATTATTATGGCGTGGATTCTTAGGTTATTTAGTAAATATATTTTATTAATATGTAATATCTATACATGAATAGTATGGGTCACTATAGTTCATATCTAGGAAAGTTTTAGTTAAACCTATAGAAACTAGGATTAAAAAACATTATTGGAAACCCTTAATATAATATAATGTGTAGGATAACATCCTAAATTATGGTAAATAATGGATTTTGGTTTTCCAAAAAATTTATCCATTTTTGTATAATAAAACATAATATGGTTCTAGAATAGTTGTACCTTGGGGTAATAACTCTAAAAAAAGAACTTAGGGCTTGAATAAAGTATTTCCTGGTATTAGACAATGGTTATTACATTAAACATGGATTGACACTCCCAGGTGAAATGATTTGGTTAATTCACATTCTCCATAAGACCCATCATGAGGGATTTGAGTAACAACCATGAACATATTTGGTTAACCCTAATCCATATTATATTTAAATAATGAGGTCATGGTATTAACATCCTATAAATAATAATTCATTATTATTTTGTTCCCCTATATAATTATTTTTTATACACTATAATATTTGGTTTTTTTCTATGGATGAAAGATGGAGGAACACCGTTAATGCTGAGTGTGATGGAAAATGAATTTATTTTCCTCCATATCATCCAAATTTATTTGGATTTAAAAATAGGAATCAAATTTCTATGTTAATATAAATCTCAGAAGATATGAATCATGATGAACAACCAAATGATAAGATGAGGGAACAACATTTTGTTGAGTCCCTTATATGGAAACATCCACCCTGTTTTAGTATTTTTGTTAATCCACTTGTTTTAAAGAAATGTATCAATACCAATAAAGAGGTATTTTTAATTCTCTAGAGTTTATAACATAAAAATTCATTTTGGATGACCATCATTTGGAATTATTAGCAGACCAATGATGGAATATTATCAAGAATACTAGTAAAAAGAATAAATTTACTCTTTGGAATGGGATGAGCCTAATAAATTACTTTTTGATAAGTAATATTCTAGTATTCTTCATAAAAAAATGGAGAAGTAATTTCTTGAGTTAAAGAAAAAGGATAATAAATATGTTGGTACCATTGAGTAGAATTATATAGGGTTTGTGATGTACTATTATGGTATTATTATTGAACCTGATATAAACATTTATGGGCTCTTCGATAGCTTAAAATAAAGTCTCAAAAGGTTGTTTCCCATAAGGGACATTAGTAGCTATGATGAAATCATTTTTTGATAAAAAAGTTAGGAAAGGAAGTTGAGGTTACTCATAAATCACATGGTTTTGATTAGAAAATAAGGACAAAATTCAAAGTAAACTCTAAAAACCATGGAGAAAAGAAGAAAAACATTCCTTTATACTCAATGTGTGGAAGGAATAATGGAGGAAATTGTCTTAAGGTGGCTATTAAATGATTTAAGTTTTGGAAGGAAGTTCTCAGAGAAACATATTTTTGATGTGATGGGAATAAGATATCTAATGATACAAATAGAGATAAAGAGCCATAGAATACACCACCTACACTCTAGTGTTTCAAATGAAAGGAGTTTTGACACTATACTACCAAGTTCCCATATCCAAAGATTAATGTTGATTATCAACTTTAGCAACCTCTTAATCCAAGATACAAGTTAAATATCATCTAACAACTTCTTTATATGAGGGGTGAGATACCAATGTGGTGAAAGGCATAGAGACCATCCAATATAGAAATGATAATGTCTTTATTGACTCTATATCTATCCAATCCATTATATCTAAAAATTTACTAAGGGTATAAAAATTATGCAAAATGATTAGATATTGAATTATTAGTGAAACCACCAATGGTTCAATAATCTCATAAAAATTCTATGATTCTTCCTTTATTTATGTTTCTAGTAATGTGAATCCTAAAAATCTTATTATTCTCCCTATGTTTTAATTTGATGTTAACATAGGAATGGATTGGTTTCACTACAAAAATACAATGTCAAATTTTGAGGAAGGGATGTTATATTTGATATTCCAAACTAACCTATGATTGTCTATCAGTGTGATGATAAATATAAAATTCCAATGAAACTCATATCTATTATATGGGTTTTTATTCATATTGAAAATTTAAGTTTATCTTAGATTCTTGGGGAGAAGTTCACCATCAATTATATCCTTATTATGTACGAGGTTATTGAAGTATTTTATGAATAGTTTCCTAGTCTTCCACAGAAATGTGATGTTCAGTTCTAAATAGAACTAATACCTGTTGACAAATATATTTTAAATACTCCTTATAGAATGTACCTAATTGAGTTATAGGAAATGAAAAACAAAATCCATGAAAATATTGAAAATGGAGTTATTTGGACATGTGTGTCACCTTGGAACGCACATATCCTATTTGATAAGAAGAAATCTAGATCGATGAGACTCTCCATTGATTTCCATGAACTGAACAAGATAAAAATCAATAAAAAGAATCCCTTACACCATATTTATCACTTGTATGATCAACTACATGTATATCAATACTTTTCCAAGAGTGAATTTTTTTCTAGATATCATAAATTGAGGTTCAATAAGGTGGATATAACCAATTCAATATTCAATACAAGGTATAAACACTATGAGTATATAGTGATTCCATTTTATTTTACTATTTCCATTTTCATCTTCATGGATTTAATGAATAGTGTCTTTAGAGAATACCTTGATAAGCATGTGGTAGTCTTTATTGACAATATTCTCATTTTTCCAAGAGGAAGGAAGAGCATAAATATCACTTGAGATATGTACACAAGGCCCTAAGGATGGATAAAATATGTAAAAAATTACAAGGTATTAGTTTTGGAGACCATAGGATTTTTTTGGGTTATATAATTACAACATGGGCTATATCGATAGATCCATCAATAATATAGGTTATCGAAGAATAAACCAGATCAAACATAGTGACTGAGATACATAGTTTTTTTATTCTATTTTGATATTATCAATTGTTTGTATTGAATTTCTCACAACTATCCAATCAACTCATAATGGTAACTCAAAAGGGATCCAATATCCTCTGGACATCTGAATGTGATGAAAATTTCAAGAACTAAGAGAAGATTTGTTAGTGTTCCTATTATTATATTACCTTGTAGTGTATAATGGTTTGTAATCTATAGTTATGTATATATGGAGGGATTAGAATGAATTATCGTGTAGAATTACATGGTTATATCTAATGTGTCATGAAAATTGATGGTCTAGGAGAAAAATTACCCAACCCATGATTTTGATATAGTTTTGGTAATTGTTGTATTAAAGATATGGAGAAATTATATTTATGAATAAAATTGTGATATATATAATGATTAAAAAATATTAATGTATATATTCACAAAGATTGAGTTTAATATTCCCTAGAGAATATTATTGAAGATTATTAAAGATTGTGACTACTCAATACATTACCACACTAGGAAAGTAAACAAGGTGGATAATTATTTGAGTTAGAATGATCCAAATAGCTTATCTAGGATGATGATAAAAAAATATAAAATTGTTCCTGATTTTAAAAGGATGGATCTTGAAATATTGAAGTATGGGGAGAAATATTATCTTTCTAAAATAAGTGTTTAACCATCAATCCATATGAGGATAAAAGAGGTTTAGATGGATGACATGGAGATAAAAAATAAGCTGAGAAATGATCCTAAGTTTAAACTTCATCATGATTGAATGATATGTTTTAGGATTCAGAAATGTGTTTGGTCCCTACCTGATTTGAAGAAGGGGATATTAGAAGAGGATCACAGTTCATCATTCTATATTCCTACAAGATGTAAAAAGATGTATAAAAATTTATAAGATCATTTATAGTTGGATTGCATGTAGAGAGATATCATAGATTATGTATATCAGTGTTTTTTATGCCAACAATTTAAGAATAAGATACAAAATTTTAAGGGGATGTTATAACCATTACCCATACCAGAATAGAAATGGGAAAACATCACATGTATTTTTTCATAGGACTCCACAAAAAATATAAAGGGTATAATGGTATTTGGGTTTTAGTTGATCACCTTACAAATTCAACACACTTCATTACTATCATAAAAGATTTACCATAGAATTATATTTCTATAATATACATTCATGATGTTATAATGTTTCAGGGAGTACCCAATTTTATTATATAAGATTGTTATTTGAGGATTTACTTGAAGTTCTTGTGAAGTATTAAGTAATATATTGATATGAAGTTGATTTTTAGAACTATGTAGCATATTCATATAGATAGATAGTCTAAGATAAAAATTAAAACCCTGGAGGATATGCTAAGATTTTTTATATGGATTTCAAAGGTGGTTGGGATTAAATCATTCCTCTAGTAGATATTATTTACAAAAAAAGAATATTTTAATCAAGCAATCATATGGATACTTATCAAACTCAAGGAAGGGATGGAGTCTTATAAATAAAGCTATTGGTACCTAGTCTAGCTCTATAAATGGCACAAAATGTTTGAGTCATTTAGAAACACATAAAGAAAGTATAGATTTGGTAGATAAAATATGCTAACAGTCACAAGTGTGATCTGGAATTTAAAGTGGCTGAAAAGTTATTTCTAAGAATTTATCTTTGGAAAAAGATTAAGAGATTTAGGGAGAATATGAAACTAATCCATAACTATATCAGTCCCTTTGAAATTATTGATCATATTGAGTTGGTAGCATATTTATTTGTGCTTCCACCTAACATCTCTCAAGTCCATGATGTGTTCCAAGTGTCTCACTAGTGGAAGAATATACATAATCCTTAACATGTATCGAACATAGAGGTTATAATTCTAGATAATGATTTTTCTAATTAAGAAAAATAAGTTGATATTATATATCATATATATATAATTCTATGAAGAAAGACCACTCAGTTGGTCAATGTTTTTTTAGAGAACCCACTAGTTTGAGGAAGCTATAAGGGACCAAAAGGATATAATGAAGAAAAAGTATCCACAATTACGTGCAAAAAAGTGATGGAATTTTGAGTTCAAAATAAATATTAAGGGGATTTATTATAACACCCTGATATTTATATGAAATATGTTTTTTCTGATTTTTTTGATAGCATTCATTAAATGAAAAACTACGTTTTAACAAACCAAATTATATTATTAGTATAATTATTTAACCAATACTATTATAATCTAACCATTTAAATTGGTTGTATGAATATAAATAACCACTTCTAAAATATTATGTATAATGTTTTTATATAATTAAAACAAATTGATAAAAAAAATAATTAATTTTTAATAAATCTTTTATATGTTTTGAAAATACTATTTTCTCAAAAAGCATTTTTATTAAATTTTAAAAAATAAATATATTCTTATTTTAGAGTATTTTAAATGAAAAAATATAATTCATTACTTAAATCTATATTTCAATATCTTCTTTGAGTAAATTTTTTATAATTTAATGATAAGATTAATTTTTTGATGAATAGTAATAAACCTGAATTTTATGAAAAACTACCTTTTCATTTAAATATTTTACAAAGATTTACCTAATTTAAAAATGTTTTAAAATTAATTTTAATTCAATTATATTTTTATTTACCAAAATTATTTAATTTTAATCAATTTGGATTTTAAATGTGATATTCAAACTTTCTATAATTATGAAACATATATCCTTGGTAAACAAGTTTTTTTTCATGTTTGTGGGTTTAATTTAAAATTAAAATTTTCCACTTTTTTAAATGAAATTTTTTAAAAATATTTTCTTTTTGGAACAATATCAATTAATATTATATAATAATTTTAACTTAATTTAATTTTGAAATGAATATTCAAAATAGTAAAAATTAATTACCGCTGTTCTAGATAAAATTGGTTTACCAGGGTGAAGTTAAAAAATATAAGGGGTAAATTGACCTTTAAATTTTTCCAAAACCTATTTTATGGAAATAATAAAACATTAAAAACTATAATTTTATATAATTAACCATGTTTTATCTATTTTTTCATATGAAAAATGTGTATACACTTTATTGTTTTCAAAAATTGCTACTATGTTCTCTCCCCCATTATAAAATTTCACCCCTTGTCCTCCCCTTTTCAGACAACCAAATCCCATTGCATTAGCCAATACCTACCCATATACATTCCTTTAATACATCCCACATACTATAGTTATTTGTTTTTATTTTTAATCCCTCTTAATAAGTCTTTTTTCAAAAGCCCAAAGAGTTTCTCTGAAGAAGAGGTAAAATTCTTAAATGCGTGTTTTCGTTTTATTTCTTATTCCACCTATAAATAATCTTCCAAAAATATGATGATATAATAATAAAATTATATTAAATATACTTATATATTATTATATTAATGTTATAATATATATTTATCTCCTCTTCCTTCAAACGGGAAATGAAACCATTAATCGTGTGTATAGATTAGTGCATCCTCATGAGCCAATGAAATTAGATTTCCATAACCACCTATATATATGATATTTATGAAATTACTATACATATGAAATTATAATATCATGTATACCTTCTTACATTACATTTTTAGGAATACGATAGTTTTTCTTGTGCCTATGGTGGACTATTGCCTCACGAAGTGATGTGATTTGTTCTTAATATACACTTAACAAAGAAAGTAATAAGGATAGGTTTAATGAAAATATGTGATATATATATATATATTAAATAAAAATGATTCAGAAAAGGTAATATATTATTTAACTTTCTTTAATTTTTTCATTCAAGAAAATGGAAATAGCATTCATGCGTACATAATGTATACCATCTCCATGAACAGTGTAATTCATTTTCTATGCCTAACCTTAATGTATTATTTTAAAGAAATATATAATGAATATATTTTATATTAATATAATGGTTAAAATTATAAATATTGTTTAACCATGATAATATTAAGTTGAATGAAAATTCAAAATGAAAACATACTTGTAAAATAAAGTAGTTATTACCAGAAACATGAGTTTAACAAGGAATTATTAATAATTGGGAAATAAAAGGACATAAGTAAATAATATATTTTATAATATATATATATAATTATGATTATATAATAAACTTATGATAAAATTATGTTTATTAGAAATGAGTTTCAAATATGTATAAAAGAAATAGAGACTTAAGGTAAGGGAATTTCATCCCAAATTGTCTTATTTGGAATATATTATATGTTATGAACATATATTATTTTATGAGGTGAAAATGAATCCAATTTTACATTTTATATCATAAATTTATTTACTTTCATGAAATTTAATGTTTCTTTTAAGGTTATTCTTTCATGGGGATTATTATTCAGAATATACCCAAGTAGTAAAAAATCTATGTTATAATCTTATGGTTTATTAGGATTGATTATGATTAAGTTTTCAAAGATTAAATATTATGATATACCTCTCAAGAAACTCAGGTATTTTACTACCATATAGTCATTTCATTAAAATACATTTTTTAACTTCACTTTCCCCCTTTGTATGCCCAAGCGCCAAAAAATATATTTTTAAGAAAAATAGTTTTTATTTCAATATTTGGTTAAAAAACCTTTTTATTACATGTCAATATATTTTTAAAATGATTTAAATAATGTTTTTACTTTTATCCAATTATTTTTAAAGGCCATTTTCATCATTTTATATTTTTTTATAAAATTGTTTAAAAGTAATATTTTTTTCTCAAATAAGGCCCTTTTTTATTTTATCAAAAATGGGAAAGATTTTTTTTTAAATTATAGGACATGAATTATATTTATAATAACCATTAATACACAATGTTTTAAAGATTACTTGATATATTCAATTGTAATTTTTGAAAGAAAATTATTTTCACCATGTTTTTTTAACTTTTACATTTAAAAAGGATATTTTTAATATGTAATGTTTATTTTCCCCAAGAAATGCTTCATGTGATCTTTCAAAATTATTTTTCATATAACATGACATACTTTGATTGAAATCATGATTTCAGATGGATATGAACCAAGTATACCATTATTATTATTTCTTTTAATAATTTATTTTTATAAGTAAAAGTTTCTTATAAAACTCTTTCATTTTTACACTGGTTATGTTATGATAAAATAATGAAATATTTATGAAACTTGTTTCTTTTCCATAGGTTATTCTATGATGAAATGTTTATTAAACCTATTTCTTTTCATGGGTTCTAATATGATGAAATGTTTTTGATTTTTTGGCATAAATATATTTGTTTTTCATAATCTAATGGGTAGGACCCACATATCCCTTCAATTCATTAGGTAAAGATTGACATATCATGAGATAAATAGAACTATAATAGGTAGTGAACCCAGTTCAGTAAGTGAATATTTCCACAATGATAGTCTTGGTTTTTTACCCTAACTACTATAACGGTTTGGGGAGTGAACCCATTCCACTATGGTAGTTTTGGAATTGATCCTTGACTACCAAGGAAATTATTTTTTATACATACATGTGTTCCAAAAATATATATATTATTCCAATGTTATGTTACTAATACTTATATTATTTTATTAATTTATGATTCATTGCTGATGAATTGCAATGATAGTGTAATGGAAAAATTTTGTGATCTATGATATAAAGGGTGTGGTTTTTAAATGTGAAGCTCATGTTATCAAACCCTTATGCTCAAGTAATTTTTATGTGATTATTGATATGTACATTTTTTATTTTTATTAGGAATCCGAGATCATAATTTATTTTGTTTTCATCCATATGTTATGAATAATGGATTTTTATAAGATAATTCTAATAAGGGTGGTAGATATTAACAGATTAGTTAGATAAGATCTTGTTCATATACGAACCAGTTGATTATGGTTCTATATTTTCAATATAAATAGACCAAAATGATTCGGGCATGGATAGTTATGTTATGTAATGAATATTTATCTAGTAATATGTAATATATATTAACAAAATATACGGGCTACTATAACATAGTCCATGATCAATTTATTTTTAGGGAAAATCTCAATTTCGGTTATACCATCAATAAATCTTTCATTAAAAGTTAGAGAA
Organism: Viscum album; assembly: GCA_963277665.1. Classification (NCBI taxonomy): domain Eukaryota; kingdom Viridiplantae; phylum Streptophyta; class Magnoliopsida; order Santalales; family Viscaceae; genus Viscum; species Viscum album. The sequence continues at coordinate 415,406,028 of OY728130.1, forward strand.
GATGATAGATCCTTTAGTTCGACCTTCATTTCAAAAAACATTTCACTGGGGAATGGATATGTACATACTATGTGAGATAGAGTTATACTAAACTTGTTGAATATATGGGGGATATGGTCCATTACAAGGATATATAGGATTCATAATTTTTATTTTACCACCACTCTAATAACATCCTAGAGTTAGAAAAATAATGGTGTTCTATGAATAACACCTTTCATCTATTTCATGGGGAATTCAATATCGATATTTAGGAAATTTATAGGAATATAGGAATCTTTATCCATAAATACATGTATGATTATTCCCCCACCCCTCATTGTGTATGGGAAAATTAATAGATAAATATTGTTCTAGAGAGGGACATGTTAGTATTGGTTGAGGGGGAACTCATGATGGAAGTCTACCCATCCAAAAATATTCCTCTTAGTACTTATATCAAAAAATTTCTACTATGTTATGGATCAAGACCAAGGGGGAAAGTCCAAGAACCTTCCCAAACAATCTCCAATGGATCAAAAAATAGATGTTCGTCTATACTTAATATTGGTCAATACACTAATAAGATTGTGTAGTGTCTATAAATACATTATATAATAAGTAGAATCCATTTAAATCCTATCCTAAGATCACCCATGTATATAAATATGAAAACATTTTAAAAAGGGAATGAAGAACAATATATATTGTGTGTATCCTTTATTACCAATCCCCTATACCATATTAAACAACATAAAATATATTTGATGTTGATCGCTAATGTATAATATCTGGGCATCCCACCTATGGAGTTATCCATGGTCCAATTAGAAACATCTGACACTCGAATGGGATTGACCTACCTATCGTTGTGTGTTAGTGCATCGAATGTGAGGATGGAATAGCAGAGAGACGTGGGTTAAGGGTTATCTATAAAAAGGCTTGGTCATTTCACCATACATCCTATGGCAGTGGTACTTATATATACCTAAAGGCAATCATCAATAACACATGTATTAACTCATGCACTATTAGTACATTAGTTAATCATTAAACCATTACATGCATCATATTAATATTACAAATAGACTCTTTACTGTTATATCTCATGTAACGAATCCATAAAGGATAGAAAGAAAGGGAGATCCATTAAAAGTTTAACCCTTTAACATTTAGATACCAAACTAATTCATCATTTTTCTAAATGAAACATACTATATGATTCCTGTAAATGTGGTAGAATAAGATAAAATATATTATCCCATATGAATCATCACTAATCATAGAGTATGTTACATATAATAATTAGGTATGGAAACACATTTTATGCATCCTTTTGATATTCATTATAATAGAATAAGATAGTCCCATATTCATCACATGTAAAATGGATAAATTTGAAGCCTTATGATTGGTTGTGTTGTACTATACAATATATCATATATATATATATATATCATATTCATATATTGTATTGAGGGAATGTCACATTAAATATCCCACTTGTACTAAATCCAAAATGTCTATGTTCTATTTCACATTATATTGTATCACATACAATAACCTGTTAAAAAATATCCAATACTCTTTTTTATATCTTCCAATAATCTTTAGGAAATAAATATTCAATCTCAACGTGTATCAAATCACATGAATTATGTTAGGAATACCCATCCATTTTTTTTGGATTTTCATTAAAATAATTTTAGATTGACTCTATGAGTAAAACTAAATATTTATTCAGTAAACCACAATGTGTGAACGCATGGGTATTTATATCATTGATAGAAAATATAAATAAATGGATCCATAGATGAAAGAAAATAGTGACCTCTCATAAATAATTAATGTTACACAAGCTATAAGAGAAGTTAACATGATCTACATGAAATAGTTTTATCTGTATACATATATCCATGTAAAGAACTCGGTCGTAATATCCTAGAGTCCATGGTCACTTTATTTCACTAGTAGTAAGTATAAGAGATCCTATCCCAAAGGACCGAATAGTTTAAAAAATTTAGAAAACTATATGTACACATAAGTATTACATTACATATATAATTGAAATACAACCTAGTAAATCCATTGGAAACACCCCTATTCACCTATAATATCCATGCATGTCAAACCTAATATAAATCATGGAATCCTAGGAAAAATAAAACATTAGAAATGTATCACTTCAGATTATTATTATGGGTAAGAATAAAATAGAAGATGTCATAAATAAACATAATAAATAAGGTAGGTTTAATAAATAAAAACACATTCCATTAAAACATAATCTTAAGCATAATATGGAAGGAATAAAATCTCATCAAATATTGCTATATAAATAATCATATGAGTATTGAATGTAACCATGGATATTTTATAAGTTGAATAACCAAAAGATTTATCAATAAACAATCTAATAAAGAGGCACTACTGGAAAAATATCTTATACCAATGGTTTGGAACCATTGGTATAGGCCTCCAAACTGTTGGTATATCCTATACAAACAGTTTGGAGAACCATGGCCAAGTAAGACATGAGGATAGATCTATAGCAACTGTTTTCCCAAAACCATTGGTATAGAACTATACCAATGGTTTTGGAAACTATTGGTATAAGTAATATGAAAATCTATACCAACGGTTCCAAAATACCGTTGGTATATATATTTCAAAAAAGAAACATTCGGTGGGATTTGATCCCAGAACCTCCAGTTTAGGATTGAACGACCTAACCACTAACCTAACATGATTTTTGTGAACATAATTTCATAAATATATATATTTATTATCATAAATATTTTAAATTTTTATTTATTTAATATTCTTCGTAAGAATATTCCATTAAAAATACATGTACCTATACCAACGGTTTTGAGAACCGTTGGTATAGGTTCTTTGATTTTGGGACCTATACCAACAGTTTTTCCAAACCGTTTGTATAGGGGGGACCTATACCTATAGTTTAGAAAAACCATTGGTATAGGGTATCTATAATGGACCTATACCAATGGTTTTAGCCAAACCATTGGTGTATGTCCCCCCCCCTATAACAACAGTTTGTCCAAAACCATTGGTATAGGTCCATATAAATGACCTAAACCAACGGTTTTGGCCAAACTATTCGTATAGGTCCAAATTAATGACATATACCAATAGTTTTTCCAAAACCATTAGTATATGTCATATTTCTAGTAGTGATGGAATCCATAATGTGGGACATCATAAACATATTGTCAAGTCTTTATCCAAGACACCATACATAATTAGGTAAGACATCGGTCAATACTGAAAATAGATTGTCTCATGAGACTTACTGATGCATCGAAGGGCTATAACAGGCATTACCCATAACTTTATATGTAAACTTCCTTCCTCATATGGAAGTAGTGAAAGATAATAAATATATAGATTAATATTTAAACTATCATATAATATAAATTCCTCAAACAAAAAACATAATCATAAACCATCCAGTGTAATATGATAAATGGTATCAAAATTTCACAACCATTGGAAAAATAACCATAAAAAGATAAATAAATATTGATAGATGGTATCATATAAGATCAACATTAATAAAGAAAAATATAAAAAAACGATTTCTGACATAGAAGAAAACACCTTAATAAAATCACTTAAAAGTTCCTCATATAAATACCACATTTACATTGAAATCATTTATTTAAATACCAATAAATTATAAAAGAAATACTTTTCTGGGAAAATAAAATTGTAATATTGTATATGAGTCCCCAATCCTTTATGGTTTCATGAAATCATAAGAATCTACTCATGTTTATAAGTTAAAAAAATTCCTTTTATATTTTGAGAAAGAAACATTTAAAATAGTATTTTTTAAATAAACTGTGAGTGTTATCCAATTGAATTGATTATGTGGATCAGCTGGAAATCCACACAAAACAAGTGAAAAGAAAATAAGATAATAATAACTCGTTTCATACATAATAATTTCATGATATAATCAATGGAGTACATGTTTAACCCAAATAATGAAAATTTGGTTTATAATTCCCTTAGCACATTGTAATCAGTCAAACCTTATTCCCCATGAAATTGATGATCATAAATTGAAACAGTAAATATCATGAAGATATATATATTCATTATATAAAATCTTAAATGTAATTTGATACCCCACACACAAGAAATAATGCTTGAATAAGTAATATATATCATATATTTAAAAGTGACACAATAAACTCTTACCTTATGTCTAAAAGTGTTCTTTAATTGTACTTAATGTCCTAGATAATCAAATTAAATTAATTTATTAATTAACTATGAAAATAATCAAAATATAATTTATTTAATATAATTTTATTGAGTTAATTTATGGGCAATTAAATGAGTTATAATGTTTAATTTTTTTATTCTGGGAGTGTTCATTTCATGCTTTATCGTCAGTTCCCTTGAGTATGAATATGGAAGTTATTTTAAAATGGGAATAACTTCTCTAGAAGTGAAATTATTTTGTATTAATGAGTTTATATAATTTTATATGGTCTCATGTGTCATTTGGTTATATTGTATGTGGAATATTCATTTGATAAAATGTTGATGATAATGTCTTAATTTATTTTGGCTGTTTTTAAGGCCATCTTGAACTTATGCCAATTTATTTGAAAATATAATTATATATTTGTTCCAAAACATGGTATAATATATAATATGTATAATAAAATATAATTTAATCATAATAATGGTTTTATGACAATCCTTGAAGGTGTTCATGGAATATTAAAAAACATCATCCATGAAGGCGGTGAATCAACACATCAGAGATGATGTTTTCATTTTTCTAAAAGGAGAGGAAAATGGATTTGATATTTGATAATCCATTATAAAAAAGCATTTGAGTATATATATATGATATTGTAGTTACCATTAAACTTTTTATTGGTGAGGTGAGGAGAATATATGAACAAAAAACAAATTAAAAGAGATGGAAGGAGGATTTCACCTCTTGAATATTGTCTCATTGGAAACTTCTTAAAGACACTTAAATTTAGTCTTATGGTAGGACCAGAAGGTATATAAAGTGGGGCAGAGAACTATAAAGGTTATTTAGGAGAATTTTGACAAGATTCAAACTTAGAAGTAGTGAGTAAAAGCGGTGGTGAGGGCGGTATTTGTAAGGGATGAGAGTGGTGTTTTTTGATTATTTTATTCATTCATTTATTATTTTTTCTCAAGACTGTAAATAGAGTTAATTCTTATTACTATGTATTGTAGCTAGTGCATGACTATTTGAACAAATGGGTGCATATATCATCAAAGACTCAAAAATTCATGTATTTATCTTATAATGTAAAATATCTTAAATTATTGTACAACATTATTCAACAAAATTTAACTATTTTAGAAAATTCCAAAAAATTAAACCTAACCATTTTTTGATGTTTAGATTTAAAAATTGGAATTGATTTGATGATTTTTTTTTTCAAATATGAGATATTTAATTTTTATATAAAATTATAATCTAGTCAAAAAATAACTATTTTAATATTATAACCAATTTTACAACACTTTGAAAAATTAATTATGGTCCCAAAAAATTATCTTATAATTATAATGAAATAATAAATTATTTTATGAATCCATTTTATGAAAATAAAATTTATTTTAAGTTATTAGATTAATTATAAAATGTAAATAAATATATACATTTGAAAAATATACCATCACATAATTTATCATTTTAAAAATATTTTTTTACTTATTGCATAATATAAATATATGTTATTTAAATTTACATGATAACTAAATTTTATTTATACTTTCATAGGTGATGTTATTATTCTAATGACCAAATTATTATTCATAATGTTTACATTACTATTCCAATAGTGATGTTAATATTTAATATTATACCATGGTTCATTTAAGAATGATGTTATGTGCAATGTAAGCTATCAAATAAATTTAATTTATTTAAGAAGATAAATACCATAAAATATTTGGGTTCTACTGTCCACCAGCTGCATCTCATGCTAGCATGCATTTTAATATATTTCCTTTGTCCATGAAATTGAGTGACCATGGGACATGGTGTATATCAATCCCTTATATTCGACTCCTATGTTCTTCACTCTCCGAGTATAGAGAGAATTAATTGATGAATACATCACAATTCATTAATCATTATGGAAGAACCCATCTCATCTCTACCAAAGAAACACGTTTATGTAATGGCTCCCTATAATAGTGATAAAAAAGTACTGATAAAGGGGGTACAATTATTGGTGCTAAAAAAGCACTGATCAAAGGTAATTTTAACAGTGCTAAAAAGCACTTTTAAAAGTACCCCTTTATTAGTGCTTTTTTTGTGCTCATATCGACCCCCCTTTATCAGTGTTTTTAACTAGTGATGATAAAGGGTATATTTCAATAAAAATCATATATATATATATATATGTATTGATATAAATATAATATATATTTTGTAAATATATTTTAGTTGAGGATAAATAAGCATTTACACTTCATATATAAGATATTTTGTGAAAATGGTTTACCAAATAATTAATTTTTTTAAATTAATAATTCTCTAATAATTATTTATTAATATTCATTTAATATCAATTTTATGATAAATAATCAAAAAATTAATAACATTTTTAAAATAATTTGAAAATGTAACTCGAACTTTAGACAACCATAACTTTTGATATGTGTGTCTGTTTGGGCTCTACCATATATCAAATCAAATCTTGCAATGAGCACACTGAGGACCAAGGGAACCCTTGTCGCATTTTGTGAGACAAAAAATGCCTAGAAGGCATCCAAAACTGAGTTTTTAGTCGGGATACCCCAATTTTTTATTATTCGATTGATTTTCATCCTTGTTTAAGGGGGATTTATTTCCATTTCTGAGGAGGCTCAATTTATTTTCGAGGTTTATACTCATAAGGATATTATGATGCTCAATTTTTTTAATTTTTAATAATGTACTGCTATTTATAATTATGTATATACACATATTTTCATATTTTTATATATTTACACATAAAAATTAAATTTCATAAATAAATATTTAACAATATTTATATATAAAATATATTTATAAATATATAAACAATATCTAAATAAAAAATAATTTCAATTTTATTAAAAATAATAATATATGAAAATTTATATACCTATATAATGTGTGTGGATGTGTATTTGTGTGTGTCTGTATTAACAAACTGATATATATTATCTACAAATCGTGATATATGTATATAAATATTAATATATAGTATATGTACATATATATAAATATGAATAATTATATTTATATTCACACATATATAATAAATATGTGTGTGTGTTGTATATATGTATGTATTTATTTATTTAATTATAACCACACACAAAAAAAAATTTATAAATTTATTTAAAGCTAATCATATAAATATATATTAATATTTGAAAAAATATAAGGATAAAAATATGTAACTATATATATTAATATACGAATAAATATTTAAATATATAAATATAATTATATATATATTAATATATAAAGAAAAATATATATATATATATATATATTTATATTAATACAAATAAATATATATTAATATAAAAATAAATATATCTATATATATATATCACAAAATGGAGAACAAATCAGATGGATGAGTGGTAAAGGTGAAAGCACACATATATCTCGGGTTCGAATCCTAGCGAAGCCAGGGGTGCATGTGTGATTAAGGGGGGTCCTATAATTGTTAAAGGGGTGGGGGCCTAGTGTTGTTAAAGGGGGATTGTAGTGTGGGTTTTAATTTTTAATTTTCCTTTTTTTCCTTTTAAAAATTTATTTGAATTTTATAAGTGCTTTTATTTTAAAGCTAATAAAGGATCCCTTTTTCAGTGCTAAAAAAGAACTGATAAAAGTCGCCTTTTATCAACTCTATTTTAGCGTTGTTAAAAGAAACCTTTTATCAGTGTTTTTTAGAACTTATAAAAGGGTCCCCCATTTAACCATGTTTCAATTATCAAGGCTTCTTTAGCACTGTTAATAGATATTTGTACCAGTGTTAAAATTCAATTCTATATTAGTACATGCCCATCCTCCAAATTGATAAGCACTTTAAAAGTATTATCTAGTTACGGCCCCAAACTTCCTACTCTATCCCAATCAAGGGATCAAATTTCATACTTTCCATAAATGATGAAAAGTGACATCTTTTTTATCTTCAACTGATTACATTATTAACAACATACTAAATAACTCTTGGATTAGCTAATCCAAAATGAATTTCAAAATAATGGCATAAAATTATAAAGGTTATCACACTTGGTATCTCTCCATCCTCAAGAAATGGGGATCCAATATAATACAATCATCCGTATTATAAACATAGATGTATTTTATGACATATCATGCTGAATAAATAATGGATCGTCCAATGCACACAAAATAACCACTCTTCATCCTTGTGCCTCGTTATAATATTTTATATCTCAAGAAAGAGTCCTACTCATTCTAACCTTAACAATTCTTCATAATATATAAAAATCCATAAGAAACTTGTAATTGTCTGAAATATTGTGTTAAGGCATTATTTTATGTGTTTTTTAAAATTATAATTAACTCTTATTTATTTAAATTTAAATTATTTAAACTTTTATATTTTCCAATCATATTATTACAAGTCTTAATGTTTTATATATTTTATTAATATTTTTTTAAAATTTATGCTTAATTTTTTTTAAAATTTATGCTTAAATTTTTTGATAATAATAACATTAATATTTTATCACATATATAAATATTTTTTTTAATCCTTAATTTTTAAAATTTTTAATTAAATTTTTAATATTAAATGTTTTAAAATAAAAAAATTCAATCATGTGTTAATTTTAATTTTGTTGTTTAAATATTTTTCATATTTGGGAATTTTTTATAAATGGTTATATATATATACATATTTATATATATTTATATATTATATCAAATATACTCTATATTTATAACACTGTGAACACAATTTTCCTTCTTCCTTAAGCATGCATGTGCACCGTCATAGCCACCACATCATATCTCACCACCTCTAGCCTCTCTCTATTCATTTCCATGAAATCAATGCATCTCATACTCAGTGAGACACTAGCATACATTTTTACAATCATCAACATTCCACCATCTTCTATAAACTTCTCTATTCATATTGGTATAACCTCTTCATCAGTGCATGCACAACACGCCTAGATAACCTCATCTCCAGCACAAATAGTTCCGCAGCAACACCCAGTGCGGAAGTAACAAGGTGTCCCAGGCCTGACTCGGAGTAACCTAGTACATGACAATGGAAACATAATAAAATATTCAAAAGGGATGTAGTTTACTTTTGAATTTTCATATGATGTAGGCCTTTAAGGAAAGTTTGAAGAATTTTTCAAACAAATATTCAAGGCTAATCAAGAATTTTATGATTATATAATGTGGATTCAAAAAGAAATATGGACATTGGAATATTACTGGTGGAATAGGTATTGACACATTACCACAAACATTTGGGAGTGCATCAATGGTTTATTGAAAGGGATTCAAAATTTACCTATAATTTCCTTTTTTTAGTAGACATTGTATTGGTTCTTGAAGTACTTTGTTGATAGAAAAAACTATCCTCAGACGTGATTCAATAGGGTATAAGGTATGCAATTCCCTTTCAAAGAGAGATTGAAAAAAAATTGAATAATCTTATGGTTATCATGTCTACATTTTTTGCTGATAATAATCTTGATTTGAAGTTCAAGAGTGTTCAGATCCCATCACAAATAGCATCAGTGAAAAAATGCTGGTATTACTGGAACTGAGGAAATTCCAATCTGTAAACTTCTAGGCCTTATGGTTTCTATGCACACACACCTCACATCATGTCCACTTGGGAACATATCAAGTGAAGTATATGTCGATCCAGTGTACCAGATAGGCACCATTGATAACTGTTATACTACACCATGGATGCCTATTGGGGAGTTTTGATATTTCCCAATTCCCAAATTCGATCCGATAGTGATACTTGGCATTAATAGATTTCTTAATTATGGGAGACTAAATTTTAGCAAGATGCGGAATGAGATGGATTTTCCCCAAAAACAAGGGAAATTTTTGAGATGATCCATTTTTCATCAAGAAGGTCATAAACACAAATGATACCCAAACATTATTGGATCAAGTATACACTCTTAGCCATAATGAGGTATTTTATCTAATTTGATCTTCTAATATTTTTAATTATATAGTGTTTATATAAAATTATTCATTTTGTATAATTTTCTGACATAGCCAAATAATTTTACTATCAAATAACATTAATCTGTTCATATTCACATTAAAAGAAATATGACTAGTGTATTTGAGGTGACATTAACACATAATTAATATGTCCATGGATAAACTATAAAGCAATCATGTGAGAAAATTATCATGAAACATACCATTATGTGGGAAATTATACATAAATTAAAAACCACACCATTTTATACTAAAATTTTAGATAAAAAAATTATATATATTAATATATAAAACTATATGTTACAAAACACCATCAATACTAGAATAATAGGCTTTTATTCCAGGGGAAATAGTTGACCGCCAGTGGTGGTCACTATTGATAGTATTAGGGACCGCGAACGACGACTGCTAATACTGAAAGGAAATGCGTGGGATATTTTCCACCCCCACCCATGTCTTCCCCGATTCCACCGTTGCAACTCCCTCAAGACGTCGTGTCGCCCCGTCGCTGCCCTGCCACCCGTGGTCACCCCCATCACCACCCCATGTCATCCCACATTTCCCTTGACACACCCACCTTTAAACCCTTCATCCATCCAATGTTCGACTACCTTCCCTAAAGACCTCAATGTTGTACCCGCCTATCCTTCAACCACTGCAGATCATCCAAGGTCGGTGGACAGACCTTTCGGTCAATCTCACCCCAACACCTTGTCCTACATGCATCCCCTCTCTCACACAATTCACTATCGACACGAAAAATCGGGTGGGGTTTTAGGGACCGCAAATGGTGGTCGCTGTTGATCAACACCAACTGCGCAACTTTGACCGCCGGAAGCGGTCACATAGCGGTCTCTATAGGCCTTTAGCGACCGTTTTTGGTAGTTTCTAAAGGCCTAATATCTAGTAGTTCATTTTCTAAGAAACATATATCTCAAAAACACTTTGGAAATTTTATTTGAGAATCATGAAGACATTCACTTTACTTTTGGTATGAAAAAACTTCACAAAACAACGTGAATAAACATGGAATGTATTACATTCTACAAGTCATAACATTATGATAACCATAACATTATATTTATATTTTTCACTTATGACTCGTTTTATTTGTTTATATACTGATGGATGATACCATACTACTCTCTGAGTTTTCTATGCATGTTTTCAAGGCCACGCTTGATGGTGGTGATGTTTGATAGATCATGGTGCTTTGAGCACACCGTTTTCATCACACGCTATCTCCAACTTCCATTATACCATACTAGCACCGTGACGGATTATATGACATTACAGTATTGGATATCATGTTTTATGACCATCATTTCTTGCTTCCATCATGTAGAGATAGAGACCATATACACACACATTCAACATTCTTAAGGTAGAGAAGACAATCACCATCGAGGATGTGGTAGTGCTTCTCAGTCTTCCTATCTAGGGGGAAGCCATTATTGGACCCACCCATGCATCTTGGCCTGAACTTGTTCAGTGATTATTATGCATTGAAATTTTAGCTAACCATAGGGCTATAGATGGTGGGATAATATATATGACTGGGTTGGAGAAGAAATGTATAGATACACCCAATGACGTTAAGGACTAGAATATCATGTTTTATGGCCATTCATATATATTATAGATCAATGGAGGGCCCATTTGTGCTGATCACTCTAGGATACATGTGTACATGATATATCTATTCCTAATGGAGTAATTTGAGTGTCCTGGGATATAGAGATAGGGATCGAGCTTCTTGGAATAAACATACAGAGCATTGTTAATAGTATGTAACAGAAACCACATAGATATATGGGGGTGTTTTATCATTCTTTATATGTGGGCATGAGGGAATATCCATTCATTCTTCCATGAGATTACTACTCTTCCACGTCCTATAGAGGCGTTTCATGATGCTCCATGTGGATGTTGGTTTGATCAATCATCACTATTGGTTCTTAATGATAGTAGGTGTTATTGAATTTAATTTATTATTATATATCACTTTCGATGTCCTATTTTATAGGTGGAGTCTCATACAAAAATTAATCAGGGTTCTGACACACCATTTGGGTATATACTGTCTCAAGTTTGATAGTATCATACCCTAAGATGTAAGTATATAAAATCTATCATTGTCTACAAAATTTAATAGCAGCTTCAATTTTGGTTTTTATTAATGAGATTTTTTTGACAAAGGTCACATGTCATTTAAGATTTCATGGACTCCATACTGGGCTCTAATGGAAAAGTTGACAGTATAATGAACTACTGGAATTCATGATTCAATGGTTTTAGTGACTCTCATTCACATCCATATTATTGATTTCCAGTAGCCTAATAGAGTAATGATCTTGTTTGGATGGGCACTTTCGATTCCATTACAGCTGAGAAAAACAAGAGAGCTTCATCATTTGGAGCTAACATGGAGGTAGGATGAGGACTATCACTGAAGGCTTGTTGAGAATCTCGACCTCTTTGGAAGATGAGAAGTGCTTCATATCTAAGGTGTATGTACAATGTGAATATATATTTCCGAGTAGGTTGAGTATGGTCCATTCTACAAACTAAATTCAATATTGTATCTTACCCGACATAGTAGGGGGATTCATGATTTCATAAGTCAATGAATTTCCGTTAGTTTATTTATTTAACTATTCAATTTTTCATTTTGAATATATTTAGAGTATACACAATCAGAGTAGATTATTCACATGAGTGATCTTGATAAGGGGTTACTAGTCGGTCCTCGATCCATGCTGCATCACCAGAGATGATTTCATGTTATCATGTGATTCAGGAGAGCATCTTCGAAATTCTGCCCCATAGAGTTGAGGCTCCAGACTAGGGAGTGTAGGTTACTACATAGGAACCTCCTATAGTAGCTAATGATGCTGAGGATCCATTACAACGATGACATAGACTGCATCATCCTGCATGTGAGGTCATGGACAGTTTGAAAATGGAATTCTTTGTAAGAAAGGATATCTGATTGTGGATGAGCATCAGATGACATGGAATCCATATTTAATGAAATGATCCATAATTTTCTCCAACATGGGTCGTGATCCTTTGCAACCTATATGGTTCCCCTAGTTGATGATGGCAGGTACTTCTACGACACCAGTGGGAGATGTATCAGGTGTATAGGATGACATCCAGTTGACACATCCTCCTATTGAGGCTCATGCATAGTATGTGATTGTCAACATTACAGTGCCTGAGGATCATCACTCTCTAGGTCATCAGACTCTACCCCAGAACGGAGCTCAAAGATCTCGTTATGGGCATACCATTTTCCGATCACAATGTGGGATAGAATCTCTGAATTGAAATTGATTATACTCGTTTATGTATCTATTTTATGTGTATTGAAATGAGACAAATTTGTTTGACAATCATTATTTTTTATATTTTTATCCATCGTTTAAGTTGTTATTTATATTTTAGTCATAGTTTATATTTTATAATCCTTCAGATTTGATTAATTAAATAATATGAAAACTTATAAAATTTCAAGTAGGAAACTTTAACAGCATATAAAATTTACACTATAAAAAGAATATAAATAAAATTTCAAACAAAAAATCCTAAACAACTAATTTTTTTAATGTAAAATTAATTACATAAATATAATAAATAAATTCAAATGAAAGAAATGTAAAAAAATTATAAATACCATTGTAATGGTTTCAAACAATACTAAAATTTATTTTTAATAAAATATTGAAGAAGTTGGAACATTAATGATTCAAAATAACCATAGATATTGAACCCTACTAACATAAATAATTTCTATGGAAAGTATAATTTTGTGGGATTAAACATGGATACTGGAGAAATGTTTTCATTGTATCCAATGGAATATTATTTTTTAAACTATTTATTCATAAGAGTTTCTTTGTATCTACCCACTTTTACATCCATGTCCATTTTTATCCTAAATATCCATTTTCACCCAATGATATTTATAACAAAATGAAGATCAACCAAAACCCATACATTGTTCTGATACATGGAATCCAATTTTAAATTCATAGATTCTTTCTATCTTACAGCTTATGATATCCTCATGAATGCATATTTGGAAAAACAACTCCCTTATCAATCCTTATATAACTGGTATGGGATACTATTTGAAATTTTTTTGGAACAAGTATTAGTGACTATATTGGAATTTTTAATGAATATCTCTAAAAGGATAATGAAATAATTTCACGACATAACATCGCCATCAATCTGTACCAATTATAGAAGCCCTATTTCCCCTTTACCTTATCCACCAAATATGGGATTTGTTATTTTTCCTTGCAAACAAATGTGACTTTTTCTCAATCGTTTTGGGTCAAAAAATTCTAAGTAACCATCTTCATAAAACATTGTCAAATGAAAATTGTTTATATAACCAATATGGAGATTCCATAACTGGGTCTAAAATGAGTAATGAAAACTTAATTAATTATTCATTTCCAATAAGTGGTTTTCATAATTTAATATACAAACACCATTTATTGAGTTGTGATATAACAAGACAAATGTTATTGTTATAAAACTGAAATTATTTATTCTAAAACATGAAAATAAATTTATCCATGGCTTGGAAATAAGAAGATATGATGTTCTTGGTAAACTCAGAATTTAATAATAGTTATTTAAAACAAAAATAAGTCATGTTAGAGATATGTGGTTATGGGATCCGAAGATTATAACAACCAGAATCCTTCCATTAGAAGCATGTAAATCCACATATCCTCATGTGATCTTTCAAAATCAACTTGGTTTCTATTTTTGAATACAAATGTGAGCATGAAAAAAGTTATTTTTCAAAAACATGACATTTTCACTTTCAAATTATAATGACATAATTCTAAACAAAATAAAAAAAACATGATATATATATCATAATATAAAAACCTATATATTTATAAATATAATAACATATAAATTTAATTTTTTATTTTTTTTTGAAAGGCGGTATGCCCACTTCCACATTTTAACTTAACTGAAAGGTGGGAGTGGGCCTGCCCCCTTTAATGCATAGTTTTAAAAAAATAACCTGCACACATTTTAAAAATAACATAAAAAAAATTATATAAGTGGTGTTTTAGGAGTTACCACAAGATATAAAAACCTATTGTGCATTCATTTTCTAAGTGATTATGGGTATTCCATGAGTTTTTTATATAGGTTTTTCTAGAACAATTATTTAATTAATCCTAAGTCAATTTTTTTTGGAAAATTTGTCCCAAATATGGTAAGTCATCTAACACATATGGGTTTTTTTACTTCAATATAAAGGTAGCACGAGCATTGTCACCTTTCTCAGAAAACAATTTGGGCAATGATGGCATGGCCCTTACTGCCGCCTTTACCGGAATATATATATATATATATATATATATATATTAAATATATATGTTTTTTATATTTAGAATATTTATTTTCAATGTTTTATTTTGATTATATATATATATATAAATTTGTCATCAAACTATATCTGTTATTCAATATCTAGCATTACAATCATTAAAGCAGTTTGGGATTATAAAAGAAACTCTCACAGAAATCTCCCTTTTATAAGAGGGTCTTCCCTGAAAATCATTCTGCATTTCTAATATGGGATTCATGTTCCCTCTTTCCTACGCAGAACATTCTACATTTCTGATGTGGGATTCAGGTTCTCCCTTTACTGCACAAAATTAATAATATATTATGATTAATCATTTTAAATCAATTAATAATAAATATTAGTTACCAATAAATAATAAAAAATTATTAGTGATTAATTATAATTATTAAAAACTAAATAATTTATATTAATAATATTTTAAACAATATTAATTAAAACTATTAAATAGTATCTAATAATATTATTAAACAACTAATTAATTTTTAAATTATTAATGATAAATAATAGATTTTAATTAATTTGTTCATTAAAAAATATATAATTAACAAAAAATAAAATTAATAATAACTAAATAATAAAAATATAATGTATAATAATAATAATAATTATTAATTTGTAAAAAAAGAATAATTTTAAATATATATTAGTGATAAATGTTATTAAATATTAAATCATAGTATTTAATTAATATTTATTATAAATTAATATAATTTCATATTAAATCATATTATTTTATTAATATTTATTAGAAATTAATATTATTAAAAATTATGACATATTATTTAATTAATATTTATTAGAAATTAATATTAATTAGTAATTATTATTTAGTAGTGAAAATTAGTTAATTAATTAATAATTATATAATAATAATTAATTAATATTTAGTTATTTAATAATTTAATCATTATTACTAATATTTATTAACTAAAAAAACATGGAATATTTATTTGTAATTGGATAATAATAATTATTAATAATTATTAATAAATTAATAATTAATTAATAATTAATTAGATTATTCTTAAAATCTATTTTTATTAAGTAATTAAATATTATTTAATTACTAATTAATTAATAACTAATAATTTTATTATTATTCATGAGTAATTTTTTAATAAACAAATATTAATATTTCTTGATTAATTAATAGTTAATTAGTTACCTAGTAATTACTAATATTAATATTTATTTAAATATTTTTAAATTACTAAGTAATTAATAACTATTAACTATTAATAATTTATTAATATTTATTAATATTTAATATTATTAATTAATAATTTTTAAACTATAATTAAGATATATTAGTAAATTATTAATATTTAGATATAAATATCAATAGTTAATTATTATTTATTATTAACTAATATTTAATATGAATCAATTAAAAATGGTTAATAATAATATATTATTAATTCTACGTAGCAAAGGGAGAACCTGAATCCCGCATTAGAAATGCATAATGTTCCTTGTAGGAATGGAGAACCAAAATCTAATATCAGATATATAGAATTATTTCCAGGGTGGACCCTCTTAGAAAATGGATATTTTTGTGATGGTTTCTATTCGAATTTCAGACTACATTAATGGTAGTAATGATGGATATTAAATTGAAAATAAATTCTCTTGATGTTTATATATATATATAAACAAAACAAAATATAAATATAAATTTTAAATATCAATTTGTATATTTATTTTTTTTATTTAAGAAAAGGTGGCAAGGGCATTGCCTCCTTTGTTGAGTTTGTTTTGTGAATTTTGGTAAGGCCAGTACCAGCATTCACCCTAATGAAAAAAACCTCAATGGAAACATGTTTCTTATCGCCTTCAGGACGTATTTTTCTAAAAAAAACATAGACCTGTTTACATTTTTTTGAAAACCTAATTAAAAAATTATTATTAAAACTATCTTCAGTGATGGAAAGTTAGCACAAGTGATTGTAAGTTACCACAATTGATAATTACAACCAACTATGTAATATAATAATGTCAACATGGGTATTTTCAAGTTACCATGAAGATAATTTTTAAGTGACTATGAAGGTAATTTTTTATGTTACACTGAGTTTATTTTTTAGTTGCCTCAAGATGAATGAACTACCACAAATCAAGTTAAGATACCACAAATATTATTTTTCAGTTGACCTCATATGGTTTATCTACACGTGACTACATGACAAAGATTCAACATGACCACGTGAGTATTTTAATATAAATACAATAATAACCTACCATGAGTATTCTATGTGATCTCATGGATAATTTGATCACACATCAATTATATCAAATGTGTGATTTGATTTCATTGTAAGTTAACTAACTACAAGGCTCATTCCTCACACAGTCAATTCATTATTTTTTTATTTTGTGAAAATTCATATTTTCCTTAAATCTCTATCTATTTATAATTTGTATAAAATAAATTACAAAAATTTTACTTATTTTTTAACTATTATATTTCTTTGAAAAATAATAATATATTATATTGAATTTTATGAAAACTATTGAATAAAAAATATTACAAAAAAATACATTTCATATTATTTATTTCGAACTCTATTTTTTTAAAAAAAGTTAATAATAAAATTAATATATTTTTATGAGGGTAATTTTTATCATTTTTATTATTTGAATAATTACCATTCATTCTAAAAATTATATTAGAATATATTTTAATGAGTTTAATATGGGAATTAATGTTTTTCAATATTATTATTAAATATATGTGAAGTATTACTAAATAATGACATGTATCTATTATTTAAATATTTCTAACTATTGTTTGGAAGTGATGAGTTTAGGAAAATTACACTCAATGAGAATATGACCATTGTTTATAAGTTGATTAAAAAATACCAAGGCATAAAGTAAAAAACATTAATGACAACATTTTGAATACTTGATTAAAAGGACAATTTTCTTAATTAATAATCAAGATATTTTGTGACTATTATTCCATTTCTTGGATCATAATGATACATAAATTATTCAATTCATTACTATAGAAGTGATTAATGTTGATCCTGCTATATCTTTTTATTAATGTTGGTATTAATTATTCTATGGTTTTATTTGTGTTATTTTTCATTAATTTTATGAAATTGTTTTTAAAGGTTTATGATTTTCCCATTCGAAAGAAATTCAAGTTGAACTTATTTACCGATTAAAAGGAATGTTCTAGGGTTTTGAGTCTTGAACCAAAGTAAGGATATATTGGGTTGTGACATCTAAAAAAAATTGGTCAAACTGGAACTACCACATATTGGCGCAAGGGTAGCCCAGATCTTTATCAACGCAAAGAAAAACCTGCTAATAACAGGGGGCATTTATCAATTCTAACTAAAAGTATTAATAAATTTACCTTTTAGAGGAGTCTTTTATCACTTATAAATGGTGGATTTATCAGTGATATTATTAGAACTGATAAAGGTTTTTAACAAAAGAATATTATTAATTTAAAAAAATTATTATATTTATATTGAAAAATAACATTTTTTATATACATTAAATAAAAAATGCATGTTTATAACTGATATATATTTTTAATAATTAATATATATATATAATCTTTTAAAATAACTGTTTATAAGTTTATAATTAAATAACTATATATTTAATTAATTATAATATTATATTAAAATTTTATTAAATAATAAATATATTTATTATATTTACACATATATATTTATAATTATATATATTTATAATTATATATTTGTAATTATATATTAATACTTTTCAAATTTCAATGGGGTGGTGGTCAAGTGGTGATCACCACTAATCATATGACATCATTTGTTGGGAGTCCTATGTTCGACTCCCGACAGCCTCCTTTGTGGGGGAATTTCATGGATTTTTCTCAGGTAGGTGAGTGAAATAATTCAATGGGGGGGGGGATGACAACTTCCTTAGGAAGAGGGTTGGTCATAGATGGACAGATGATTCATGTAGTAGGGTTCTGATTGGGAATTGTGCTAGATGGATGGATTGTAGTGGGTTGATGGTAGTGCGGTGATACCGCAGTGTGTACTACGACAATGAGATGAGCATGAAAGGAAGATGGTGGTACCATGATTTAGTCAGTTTGGTCAACAACCCTGGGTGATGGGATGAACAAGTCGTAGGCGAAACCCCTATTCTGCATATGGGATGTAGCAAAAATGGCCAGGCCTCCAGAACAGTTTGTGTTCAAGATGGCTTGCCTAGAGAAAAAATACCAAAGGGACATGGGTCCATTGGACCATTTAAATTACAAATAAATATCATCTCAATTGTTGGATTTTCCCATAGAGTGGGTATTATTTACCTATTTGGCTCTGTGGGTGTGTGAGTTTCATTTTAATTATACCCAAAATTAACTAATATATATATAAATATTTTTTAAATATTTATATTTATAATTATAACTATTAAAAAATATTATTTAAATAAATATATGTTTCCAATTAATTTGGACAATAAACATATTGATACGTGAGTATAACTGACCTACATATGTTATGTATTCATCAATAATGTTCATTTATACAATACACCCTTATTATTATTCATAGTGTCCATATGTGTGATGACCCATGTTTTATGATCTACACTTTACTAGGTAAATGGTTCATTCATGTTATACCCATGAAACTATTGTGTTCTCATAAATACTTACAGAAATACAATAAGGATATTTATTATATTTATAATTATAAAATTTTCATTATATATAAATACTTTTTAAATATAATTGCTTCTAATTATAATTAAAACTATATGTATTTAAATAATTATAATATTACAATAGATACATTTATTATAATTATATATATATAAATATATGTATATGTATTTATAATTATATAAAAATATTTAAAAATTATATTTATTGTTGTGAATAACACCACCTCTGATATTGGAAAACCCCCTTCGTAAAGAAGATGTATGTTGCAAGTTACCACCTAAAATACTTTTGATGTACTTGATTTGGTGCAGGCATTAACTATTCTTGACAGATGCAATGCGGTTGATGTTCCCTCTGTGGACATTCAGACTATTAATGTTAAAGGGAAGTCTCTCTTGGTTAAAGGTATTTCTAACTCTGTGAGGGAAGAGACATAATGGGCTTGGAAATAGCTTATGACAAGGAGGTAGGGTCGTTATCCAAAAAATCCTAGTCGAAGACATGGAAAGAATGACTAGGTTGCAGTATGAGGGTGCAGTCGAAGTATTTCTTCTAGGAATTTGCTCACCCCGAAGCAAGAGAAGATTAAAGAGATGTATATTGCACTCTTTAATCAAAATAACTCCCAAGCAGAGTGGGAGCCTGCAAATGGTGTTGGATATCATGGTCATGATTTTGGTCATGATTATGGTGACAATTAACATGTTGTTTCTTTCTATGGATGAGGGTTTTACCTTGTATTTGATCTTATCCTTCTTTTCTTATTCGTGATTTCTTTTTCTTTTAAATTTTAATAAATGGTAAGGAGCTTCCGCTTCTGGCTAGACCACTTTTATAAATAAATAAATAAATATAGTGGGCATGCAGGGTTTTATTGCCTATGGGTTTTCCCTACGGGCCATATAGTCTTACCAGCCACATTCTAAATAAATAGGGCTTGATGGTGAGCTATCCCAATGGGGGGTTATGACCTACCTTTCCAGAATGTGTGTGGTGTGTGTTTGTTGTAATTGTACATCCAAAGCACCTAATATATACATATATATAAATAATTATAAAATTATAATAATTAGGTTTTTTATATTTATAATGTTATAAATATATATAATTAATATATTAATTATATATATTTATAACATTATAAATATAAAAAACCTAATTATTATAATTTTATAATTCATTAAATAAATAAATAAATATTTATAGTTATTTATAATAAATATATGTATTATATATAACAATAAATATAATAAATATATTTATTATATTTATAGTCCCATATATATATATATATATTTAATATATTAACTATATATAATTAATTATAAAAATATGTAATGCAGTTATTATAATTTCATAATTATTTAAATAATATATATATTTATAGTTATAATTATAAATAAATATATATTTATAATTACTTATAATAAATATATTTATTATATTTATTTAATTTATATATAATTATAAATATAATTAATATATTTATTATAATTTGATCATTATAAATAAATATATATTAATTTATAATATTTGTAATTTTATAAATATATATAATTATATAAATATATTTATTATAAATAAAAATATAAATAAATATTTATTTATTTATAGTTATTATTTTAAATAAATAAATAAAGAAATAAATATTATATATAATTTTATTAATATATATAATAATATAAATAAATTATTAAAATTATATCTTTATGAGCAGTTTTTTAGCACTGATAAAGATACGCCTTTATCAACAATATAATATGAGTGCTGATAAAAACACCATTTATCAGAACTTAAAAAGGGATAATAAAGGTATGTTTTAAAAGTGCCTTTTTATTTTAGCACTACTAAAACATACATTTATTAGAGATTTTTATGTAGTGTAGATAAAAGCTTTACTTGATTTTATAAATGAACCCTAAAAGTGGGCTTGTTCTCTCACACACTTTATATTCTAATGGAAGATGACTACTATAACGTTGACTCTCTTGTTGAACCCTGCTATTGTTGTTCGCCCCCTCTTGCCAAAACACACCGCTACATCCCCATCATGTTGTTGTTATTGTCAAACCCCGCGGCCTCTATGGGGCAGTCTCCCCCAACCACACTGCCTCTACGCTGCCGCTCCACCACATTACCACCCCTTCGTCGTCTCTGCCTTCCCTACTGCCCTCTCTCCCTACCCTACCACCCTCCTTCTCATTTTCTTTCTTCATTATTATTGCTCCCTACCTTTCCACAGTCTCTCCCATCACCAACACATATAAGGTAGTTATCACTGTCTTATTTCCTACTTGATTTTCTATTTGGTTATATTTTTACCTCAATTTTTTCATCATTTTCATCATGCATGATGATACTTCTAATAGTTGTGATCTCCCCCTTTGGTTTTTTTGGTACATCCATTCATACCCTAGATTACATATACATGTCTTTGTAGCCATATCCTACACAAAAATAGAAATAGTCATTGTAAACATGCTATGAATATAAAATTATTATGATATATTTTTGTTTCCCATTAGCCATAAAGTTCAACTTTTCTATTGAACACATTTTTTATGTACCATATATGCACAGTAATAACACATAATATTTAGTGTATTTCTTATGACTTTTAATCACCATATTTTTGTTTTTTATTCTATTGTATGTTTATGAATGCACACATTTCCAAAAATTGTTTCATTGAGGTTTTTCCACAAATATTGCGGATTTGTTCTTATGATCATTACATAGGTCTAAATTTCATTTATCCTATAACCACATTATTGGCCTATTGGTATCTAACTTATATGTATATTCCTAATGTACCTCTTTTTCTTCTTTAATATTCCATACAAATGATCTTTATATTCCATTCTAAGATTAATAATACTCTCTTAATCATCACACTTCAATCGCAACTTCTTAATATCAATTTTGAGTTAAATTATTCTCTTGAATAGATAATTCAATAAATTGGTCAGTCCATCAATCTTCCAGGACCATTATTCAGTCATGATCCATACCTCAACCAAATTTCTATAATTTTCATAATTTTTTATTTAACTATTTCAGCATCTATTTTTAGTACTAGTTTTTTACATTGTTTTATATCATATAAAGAACTTGGATTATTTAAAATCTCCATTTTTTCTAATTTTATCCTTACAAATGTTAATGTCCTCAAAGGATAATTTGAGTAAAAGACCAAGAACAACTCTTCTCCCAATTACTACAATATCCCCATCATGGTCTTCATCTTTTGTCTTATCTATAATTACCGCCATGAAATTTTTTAGAGTTCTTTAATGTCCATGACATCCCTAATAATTTCATCAGATTTTCCTAAGAATGAGTACCTCATGTTTTTCAATAATTTTTGTAGCTCTAACATGGGTGGAACAGAAATTTAGAGAATTAATTTAGTAAAGGAATCCCTTAAAATTAGTTATATTGTAGTAAATTATTCTTTTTATTCAATATTTTTATTACTTTCCATAATAATCCTTTTGGATTTTACATCGTTCAAGTAAATCATACATTTTTCTTTAACTAATTTTATTTTTAATTCTTTACAATATTCATTAGTGGTGACAAAGACATGAAACTATTCTTGTTCATATACTTTATTCACCCCTTTCGTGAAGACAAATTGGTATTTCTCCTATACAACTTAAAAAATAAACTATCCTAGATTAAAATTAATAAAAAACATTCTCAATTATATGAAATTTCATCTATTTTTATTAGTACTTATATTTCTTCCACACTTTCTAGAAAAATAATATCCAAGGTAATGATTAATTTCCCTATATAGACAAAGACATCATCTTAAATTCTATTGAAAAACTCGATGGACTGGTCCAATAGTTAAAGAATAACATCTAAGGTATTTGGATTACTCCTCATGAAAATTTTTAGCGTCATAGGCTGGATATCCCCTATAAATAAAAATGTGAATTCTATAAAGTTCAAACATTTTTATTTCATTGAATATAAAAGATAAAATAATACTAAATTTTTATTTGAATGTTTCATTAATAAATAAACATGAGATAATCTATTATAAAGATCACTCCTATATCTTCTCATTTATTTTTATTATAAATTATTTTCTTAAGTAACTTTCCACATGAAGACATATTTTGAGATTTCAATGGTGAATGGGATGTTGATGTAATATATATTGAACATTTCTATTAACTTTTTATGTTACTCTTAATCCATTCCATGGACCATCCTCTATAAAAATGGACTATGTGTCATTTATGGATATACCTTGGTTAGATTTGATATTCCCTTATGAGTCCTTGCTACATAATCTTATGTTTCATTTATTTCTTATATACCATGTTCCATTTATTTTTATTTATCCTTAATATTTTATTTATTTTTAAAATATTTTTGTTTTGAAAGCGTTTCCTTAATATACATATGAAAATATGAGTTCCCATGTGGGATAAATGGTGTTTTTATAGTGGTTTTATCCCTTTTTATGGAATGATATTAGATGGAAAGTGTTTGGGAAAACTCCTAAATGTATTTTTTTATAGAATTTTTTTTGTTTTAAAATTAGTGGTAATCACTGAATTGATGTTTTAAAAATTATTCTCGTGTTAATTGGATTTCAAACCAATGGTTTGGGTGATTTGAAAGTGTTAAAAATATTTGAAAATGTTGTCTTATTTTTAATGTGGTGAATAACCAATGTGATCTATATTTAAAACTAATTTTTTGCTGTGGTAAATTTTTATATAAATATTTTGGGGTTTTAAAAGATTTTAATATTTCAAAATGATACAGATTATTTCAAAATTGTGTGTTTTCCTGGGTCAACTATATTTTGAAACTTATTATGTCTATGAATGATTTTCAATGGCCATTTAAAGGATAGTTTAAATTCCCTTTTCATTTTCAAACGTGTTTGGATAAAATTGGTCCAAAAATTATATTGGTATGGATTTTATAAATGATAAGATGGCTTTGAATTCAAAGCATGTTTTGAAAAGAGAAGGCCCATTTGAAATTTTATAAAAAAATATTTTTCATAAAAGCTGTGATGACCTCTTAATCCCCTTTGATTAATGTATAACCATTGTAGCTTGTGATCCAATGTGGGGATGTTTATTAATGACGAAATATTTTGTGTGACATGATATAGTGGTTCTTGAACCCATGCTTTCATCCTTCCTTGTATGTTTTGCAGTTCAATTTTTTTGAAAAGGGATTTTTAAAGGTTTTTAAGGATAGAAGAAAGTGTGATTTTGATGTTTTTTTAAACTATTTTAATTTTTATTTTGAAAAGTCTTCTAAAATGAGAAAAATTATAATGGATTGTATTTTTAAACTCTATGAATGTGTGAGTTTTGAAAATGGAGTTTTAGGCCATAAAGCCTTGTTTTATAGAATTGACTAGTTTTCAAATATTTTTTAGAAAACTTTTTGATAGTTAGAAACCTCCTTGAGTTTTTAAATGTGTATTTTGAAACTAGGTGTTTATGAAATAGTTTAAAGTCGTAGTTTAAAAAGGCGATTTTACCAAGATGTAATGGATGATAATTTTTTTTCCATTTCATTATTTTCATTTAATAAAAATCTTAGAAAAATGGTTTTAAAACATTTTTATGTTTTACTACTTATTTGGAAAAACGTTATAGAAAATGTTTATTTTTTAAGGTATTTAAAAAAATATTTTTTTAGGATGTAACATGAAAGTGGTCTCTTCTATTTGGTAGATTGTGGTGACCTACTATAATTTCAGACGACACCAATATTATATAGGTCCATGTTTTTTCTCGCATGTTTCACTTTCATTAGATCTACTGAAAAGGATATATAGTTGGATGGTGACCCTATTTGACCATATTTTGTGTATTTATTTTTTCAAATATTAATATTACCAAATAAAATAGGTTGAATATGAATAATGAATGGATTCATAACAATCATCTGACAATAGAGTATGTGTTGTCACGACCCGACCCTACCCGACTCGAGCCGCAACTACCCCAATCCTGCCTCCATAGGCCAGGGGCTGGCGACCAGCGCCGAAGGCACAACAACTCGGGGAGGCATTTTCCTAAGCACCTGTACACACACACGCATCACACTCAATGCAATAGTGTAGAGTAAAAGAAAAGAAATGTAAAGAAAAGGGCAAACTGCTATAAATAAACCACATATGTGCATCGACCTCTGATAGTACAAAGTAAAATGAATGTAAACAAAAAAGGAAAAAAGGAAAAAACACACGCCCAACCAAAAAGTTCCACAACCCGACATCAGGTAAAACAAAATCAAATAGCTGGAAGGGGTCCCCCACCTAGGACCTGACTACGACCACCGCACGTGGTCCAAGCTCATAAACTCCTATACTCCACTGAAGTCACGACCGACCTGTCCGTCATCTGCAAGGGCACACCAAGTGTGGGAAAAGACCAAGCAGGGGTGAGTATAAAAATACTCAGTAGGATACCTCGAAGGCTTGAGGGAGCAACAAAGGAGGTACCGAATGGTGAGAAGTAGAGCGAATAGGAAAAGTAAAGGAGTACAATCGAGAGTGTAGTAGAACACTAGTAGAGAGTCCATCTCAACCCAACAAAAGAAAGGATGTAGACTCGTCCAGACACAAGGAGCTGGAAACGGTGAGAAGATGAACTTCCCACCGAGTCTTCGCTACCTATAGCAGGAGAGTAGACTCATCCAACCACAAGAAGCTAGACACGAAAAGCACGTGGCATACCTCGCGCGTCTTTGCCCCTCCTGGATAGAGAGTAACAAAACCCAAGAAGTGGGTACTGGAACAAGGTATATACATATCCTTATGCTCAGCAAGAAGCCCGAACAACATCGTAAGGAGATCTTCGTCTCGTAGCTCAGCCCAAGAAAAGTGAGTCGCCAACAGTCCCATAAGAAAACACCATCGATGCCCAGCATCCTGCAAGTCTGCCCCAAACTACAAGTCAAGGGCTTAAACCACCACACCTCGACACTATCCGCTTTGGGCGACACTGACTCACCCGAACAGTTTTAGGTCAACTCACAAGGGCGCATCTCGGTGGGGGAAGAGCTCCTCGTACTCGAGAGTTATGGGGAAACATCAACCACAACTTGTCACTGCCCCGCAGTCGAAAGTTCTCCTCAAAGTCAAAGTCGTTCCATCACTGACCCGTATAACCAAGGGTCCCACTCCGGTAATCATGGAGGAAAGCAACAGGCTAGCCTAGTATAAATGACTAAGCCTGGAATGCCAACAGGTGTCCCACTGCCTAGCCCTGCTGGAGGGTAATTCATAACCAGATGTCGGGTGACCCATTGCCCAGCCCTGCTGGAGGGTAAACCCTAATACCTCATCAGGTGACCCACTACCCAGCCCCGCTGGAGGGTAGACCTTAATACATCATCAGGCGACCCACTGCCCAGCCCCACTAGAGGGTAAACCTCGAATAAGTCGATAGGCGACCCACTGCCCAGCCTTGCTGGAGGGTAGACCTGGAACTAGATGACAGGCGGCCCACTACCCAGTCTCTGCTGGTGGGTAGACCCTAAGAGGTCATCGAGTGACCCACTGCCCAGTCTCTACTGGAGGGTAGACCCTAAGAGCGTCGGGTGACCCACTGCCCAGTCGCTGCTGGAGGGTAGACCCTAAGAGCGTCAGGTGACCCACTGCCCAGTCTTTGCTAGAGGGTAGACCCTAGAGGCCGATGATTAACCCACTGCCCAGCCCCGCTGGAGGGTAAAACTCAGAACTGCTCTGGCCATATCTATTAGAGGGTACAACACTGGCCAATCGAACACAGAGTGGGTATCTTGCAACCACCCAACTCCAATACAACTCAACCAAAATGGGTTCTGCGCCTGATCCATCACTTTGTTTCACTAGCACCGCTACCAGCCAATCCATTGAGAATGAAACCAGGGGGAGACCACTCAGCCCTACTGGTCAAACCAACGAGCACTGAGGGACCCTCTACGTCGCGAGATGTCAAAGTATGCAATGCATAGCATGGCATGCACATGGGTCCCACACGATGTGTGGCCCCAAGTCAACCCCAACTGAATGCACAAACGTTCTCAGGTACAAACAACCACATATACCTCTAAGCGCTCTCATATACTCCCATAGTATACCTCACTTTTAGCCTAAGGGCTATCGTGCACACGTCACCCAACGTCAATGCGAAGGCATGACGTAAAATCTCTAGCTTTCTGCCTCAACGACTGGGGCACGACCCACCACATCTATTCAAGAATTACTTCACTCACACGGGAGTGCACGCGATCACACGCCAAGGGTCTGCTACAAACTTAGTAGAAGAACCGCCCCCGGGGCACCTTCACATTTCCACATTTAATAAGATTACGTATGAGGCTCCGCACAACCAAAAGGATCGCACCGTTGTAATCCTCGTGAAAAAAACACACGAGATAGACTATTTACTCGCCTGAAACGGTCAACCGGTGAAAAATGTACTATTCACCGTAACCAACCTGTGTGGGGACCACGCAAAGATCCCAAAACTGAACAAATGGGGCACACCACTGCGATCCCCTCAAGAAAAACATGCGGTATTGAATACTCAACTGCCCAAAATGGATACCCGGTGAAAAAGGTACTATTCTCCATATTCGGGTCGGGTGGGACCCACACCACGTCCCAGAAAAAGGTCGAGCGAACTGCGCCAATGCAATGGTCTCGGAAAAGCACATCAATTTGACTGTTTACTTGTGTGAAATGAGTATCCGGAGAAAAATATGCATTCTGTCTTACCGCGCACGAGCGGTACCACGCGGGACCCGCACCCCGGTCCCGAAGCGCTGCCAACGGATTGCACCGTTGCTATCCTCTCGAAAAGGTACACAAGATGGACTATTCACTTGTCCAAAATGGTTGCCTGGTGATGGAGATGGAAAATCACCATCAACGCCCAAACGACCCTCATGGGGCCCACAACATCGTGCGGAATTAGGGTGGGCAGATTTCACCATTGCAATCCCCTCGGAAAACATCCTGAAACGACTGCTCACACGCCCCGAACGGACGTCCGATGAAAAATTGTGAAATGTTGTACGTAGCTCAAAAGACGGGTCGGGGGCCCACGCCTCAACCCCGACTTCAATGCCTAGAACCACCCTGGAATCCTCCGCCTCGACGCCAGGGTTCCAACGCCACTGACGACGCTTAAATCGGACGTCAGATGCGTCAGCGCCGTCCAAAATAAGTTCCCCCGGAAAAACATCAAAACACTTAAAGACGCGTCGTACCTCCGAGGCCCCTCGTTTCGGGAATTAAAAATTCCCAAAACAATCTCAAAACGTTCCCCTCGACACAAGGTCTGCGATGCCACTGACGGCGCACAAAACGGACGTCCGGCTCACGAGCCCCGACTGTCGCAACCTTAAAAATAATTTATTATTATTGATTTCAAGCTCCTCAGGTAGCCCGTCTTCGGGCACGAAATCCAAAAAACCCAAAACCCACTTTAAAAAGAGTGCCTCGCCGATACGAACTCCCCGACGTAGACGGCGCATCAAACGGACACGCCATTTGGAATCTACGGCCCCCCGAAATGCAAGGGGCTCAAAAGGGGCCGGTCCGGACCGGTCCAGACCGCCAGCCCGGTCTAGACCACCGCGGCCCACTGACCGCAACTCAATCCCATCGCACCGGACCCCTCGGGTCCGGTTCTTCCCAGCAGACCGGCCAGAAGGCCGATCTTCTTCTTCTCCCACAGGACCCGCGTTCGGCGGGTCCTTGTCCACGCCGCATGCTCGAGGCGCGACGCCTCGGGTTCCTCTGCTGAGGGCGACAGGCCGAAGCCGCGCCGCGACCGCCTCGTCCCCGATCTACCGTTGGCCGCACTTGGCTCCTTCGAAGCCGCCTGACGCCGCTCGCCGTCCGCGAGCCCCGACCGACACCGAATCCCCCGGCCGCCCTAGCCTTGCCCCGGAGCAAGCCGCTACCGAACGCCGACCGCGCCAGGAGCCACCGCGCGCCGCTGCCTGATCCCCTGCCGCACCACCGTTAGACCTCACCGGAGAACCCGAAACCGCCAGAAAAACCCTCGAACACCCCGGACATCGACTCGCAACTACGGATGCCTCGAAACCCCAGAAATTAAATCCGAGACATGCGTTGGGAAGCTCAAAAAAATTACTACCCAACCGTGGACTTTGTTCGGAAATTAAATAGCAATTTGACACATATAAATGGGTTCAAAGAAGGTGCGGAAAAGAAAAACACAACCAAAACCCTACCTCGTGGGCATTGCCCGGAGCTTCATCGCCGAACCGCCGCCTTGTCGGAGCCGCCTCGCTGGAGTGGAGGA
Source organism: Viscum album (assembly GCA_963277665.1). Classification (NCBI taxonomy): domain Eukaryota; kingdom Viridiplantae; phylum Streptophyta; class Magnoliopsida; order Santalales; family Viscaceae; genus Viscum; species Viscum album. The sequence continues at coordinate 415,436,651 of OY728130.1, forward strand.
GGATAGGATGGAGGAGGGGTTTTTCCAGGGGGTGGAAATGAGGGAGAGGGGAGGGTTTGGTTTAAGTTGAAAATAAAAAAAATTAATTTAATTACTTTTTATTAATTACCCACCAAAAGACCCACCTCCGAAACACTCGATGGGGTTGAGGTTAAGCCTCCCCTAGGGTAAAAACCACCTCCTGAGCACAACGGTGGTCTCGGAATTTGATTATGAGCTTTCTTTTGAAAGTTATAAAACTGAACGCCCAAAGCCACCAAATTACGAAAACGCCCCTGGCGGCATTTTTCACAGAAGGCCCGTGCCCGTGAAACTTATACCCCTACTAGGGTAAATGACACATTCCGAACTCAACGGTGCCCTCAGTTTTCCAATCTGAGCCACCGTTTAAGAGAAAATTGAGTTTAACCATTAAACGAATAAATTAATTAATTAACTTATCCGTTTAACATTCCGAAAGTGAGCGAGGGGTCCAAACCTCCCGCGCCAACAAGTTTTATGTTGTTCCTAGGGTAAACACCCCATTCCGGACCCATCCATACACTCAGATCCTTGATCTGAAGCACCTCTTAGGAGTTATCACATTTATTTGGCGTTTCCAGTGTGAACGCACTGAAAATTTAATTCCGGCCACTCCGGGGCTCGGAATTGCACGCCGTCTGAAGGCGCTGCTATGGAATATCATAAAGAATATTAAAAAGTCTTTCATAGCAAAAAACGGGTTCTTACATCATTCCCTCCTTAAGATTTTCGTCCCCAAAAAGAAAAACTAGGGAGCAACACATGGTACTAAGCCCACACCTAGCTTTCCCATATCAAGAAGAACCCACACACAGCTCTGCGTCACCACACACAGACCAAAGGATTGATCTGTCCCACATGAGGTCTTCCCTTGTCGATGTCGTGCACCCACTCCAGACTTTGGGGTTAGGGCAAGGTGGTAGGGAACCTCGCCATCCCTTTGCACGGTTTCAAATAGCCCGAAGGCTCTCTGGGGTAGCTCACCCCCCGACTGAACCTATGCATCACACGCCACGACTGGAATGACCGCCCGCACCTGGAACAAGGCCTGGTGATTCCCTCATTTAGAATATACATATGGTGGAACACCCAAGGATATCTGGTCACGCAAGATTCCACAACCGATGTCCCACAACCAAGGCTCTCTTACATGCTCAAAAGTCAAAGGATTCGACACCATCGACCAGAGAAAAAGGTCCTACGCCTTTTTATCATACCAACACAAGGTTACAACGATGCCTCACTCCACCCTGGTAACAACTCAAACAAGGATCCGGGAGAAAAACATTTCACACGCAGAGTCTAAAAATTCTACTGTAAAAAGTAGAAGAGCTATAGAGCATACCTCTTATCACCTCATGCTCTGTAGGATAGTAGACATCCAAAGCTCGTGGCTGTCCTCAGTCCCAATTGTCAGCTCTAGGAGCCTGTCGTGGACCACCTAGTGGTGATGGAAACACCTCGTAAAGCCATCCTCCACTACCAGCTCCTCCTGATCCTCTACTAGTACCACCTCTATGGGTACTACTCCGATTACGGAGCTGCCTCTGTCATGGTGGTGCACCTGCTGCCTTCCCGAAGCTCTCCGCAACTCGGGTCAGGCAGTCTCGTGCCAAGTGATCTCGCCCGTCACAAGCATAACACCGGTGCTCTCTGGGCTGACCTGGTGCCCTCCAGTGCCACTATAGTGTACGACCATGGCCTGGGATCCACTCACGGAAGGGAATCCTCAGCTGAGGCCCTGTGCCTTTTCGCCATAGTGGTATACGACCACGTCTCCGTAACCGGCAGTGGGAGGGACACCTGCATCGAGGTCCTGTCCTCCAGCGCCTGCTAACTACGGCAGACGTCTCGGTTCCATCATGCCCTCTGCCACTACCAACCGCAAAACGTGACAGGAAGCTCTCTGTCACCAATGTCTGCTCTAGCACCTCGGCATAAGTGGAAATGAACAAGGGTACTATGACAGCACAAATCTCTCGGCAGAGACCCTGGTCAAAAGTCCATGCTCAGATGTTTCCGTCACGGACCAAGTCCGGGTAAAAGCATGCACGGTCTGCAAAACTATCTGTGTACTCGACCACCGTCATACCTCCCTGCTGAAACTGAAGGAGCTCCTGAATCCGAATGGAGCCCAAGCAGGAGGGGAAAAACTCCTCACGGAACAAAAACTGAAATTCGCCCCACGAAAGCGATGACTCGTCAAGAAACCAAGTCACCAGACGCCACCAACGCCAAGATGCTCCACGAAAAAGGTTGGCTGCCAAAGCCACTCTCTAATTTGTCGGCTTCTGCACAAGCCTGAAAAGGCGAACCACTACCTCGAGCCAAACCTTTGCTGCCTGAGGGTCTGGCTCACCACTGTACCTCAGCGGTCTCTGCCACTAGAACTCACGGAGCGTGCTCAACCTACGGTCAAGCTCATCCTGCTCCGCTGAAACTGTATTCAGCTCAACAGGTGGGGGTGCTACTATCGGCCCACCCAGAGAAAGGGGCTCGCATGATGGGTTCTGGACTGTGGCCTCATAGCTCACAGGGTTGTCGTCACGAACCAAAGCTGGTATCTTGGTTGTCTGTCTTCGCGGAGACATCCTGAAAATTATCAAGGAGTGCGGTGGTCAGATGAGCATATATGTATATACCAGTAGTAACGATGGGGAGCTGTCTCAAGAAGGACAGTCAAAGACTCAATCCTATGTGATGCACAAACCAATTTTCCCAGCACCAAGTGTCTCAGCATGCCGAGTCGACAAGCGGGTTATCAAGGTCCTGGTGAATGGATACGTCGGCCGCCGCACCATCACTCACTACTAAAAATAAGCGTATTAGCGACCCCCTTTGGCGGTCGCTATAGGGCTATAGAGACTGCCCAACGACCGCCATTGGCAGTCGCATCTGCTCCGTCGGTGTAGGGAAATAGTGACCGCCAATGGTGGTTGCTATAGGTGTCCGAAATGCAGGCCTATAGCGACAGCCAGGTGGTCGCTACACTGGAATTTTTTTTTAAAAAAAAATTCATACCGAAAGAAATTTATATATTTTTTTATTAAATAAAATATATATATATATATTAAAGAAAATATTTATATATATAATATTAAATAAAATATTTTAATATATGTATATATATATATATAAATTAAAGAAATATATATATATATATAATATTAAATAAACTATTTTTCATTTTTATATATTTTTATTAAATAAAATATTTTTCATTTTTTTAATGAAATGTACGAATTCTTGTTTTTTTTATTCACGGTGCAAAATCAGAGATAAAACAAGATAACAATCATAAAAAATGGAAAAAAATTTCAAACATCATAAACATAATGATCATTATAAACGATAAACGTGCTTTAACGATCCGAGCAGGTCCATCTATTTCAATCTTCTACTTCAATAAACCTACAATAAGACAAAAAAACAACAAAACAAAACAAATGTAAATTAAAATTAATTATTCAGTTATTATATACATATAATAAAATTAAATCTGACATCAAATCATCATGCTATAATAATTAAAAACCCCCAATTTAAGAATTGCTATCATTTCAGGTCATTCAGGCGTTTTTGGTGTTTTATGACACCAGAAACGCGTTTCTGGTCACCGCGGTCAAACGAAGCCTCCGATTGATGTGCCGTCTGCCCGAACATTTCACAAATCACACAACGGCTGTTGTCGTACGGTTTCATGGAATTTTGAGGTCATTCGTGTGGTTTTGACCCCCCCCCCAAATGCGCCGTTTTAGCACGCGCCAAACTGCTGAAAATGACACACTCGGACGTAACGTGCGCACCGCACCTCTGATGGGTGCGCCGTCTCCTCCTACATGTCACAAATAATATTCCTAATGTTTTCGTGTGGTTTCAGGTCATTCGGAGCACGTTTTCTTCTAATTCGACCGTCTCGCACCGTTTTTGGTGTTTTATGACACCGAAAACGAGTTTTCCGGTCACTGTGGTCAAACCGCACCTTCAATTGACATGTCGTCTACTCGAACATTTCAAAAATCACACAAAGGCTGTTTTCAAACGGTTTCATGGAATTCTGAGGTCGTTTGTGTGGTTTTGACCCCCCAACACGCTGTTTTAGCGCGCGCCGAGCTGCTGAAAACGATACACTCGGACGTAACGTTCTCACCACACCTCCGATGGGTGCTCCGTCTCCTTCTAGACATCACGAATAATATTCCTAATGTTTTCGTGTGGTTTTAGATCATTCGGAGCACGTTTGCTCTGAATTTGACCGTCTCGCGCCGTTTTTGGTGTTTTATGACACCAGAAATGCGTTTCCAGTCACTGCGGTCAAACCGCACCTCCGATTGATGTACCATCTTCCCTACCATTTCAAAAATTTCACAACGGCTGTTGGCATACGGTTTCAGGGCATTCCGAGGTGGTTTGGGTGGTTTTGACCCCCCAACGCGCCGTTTTAGCGCGCGCCGAGCTGTTGAAAACGACACACTCGGATGTAACGCGCGCACCACACCTCCGATTGGCGTGTTGTCTCCTCATACACCTCACGAATAATATTCCTAATGTTTTCGTGTGGTTTGAGTTCATTCGGAGCACGTTTGCTTCGAATTCGACCGTCTCGCGCCGTTTTTGGTGTTTTATGACACCGAAAACGCGTTTCCGGTCACCACGGTCAAACCGCACCTCCGATTGACGTTCCGTCTACCTGAACATTTCAAAAATCTCACAACGACTGGTTTCATACGGTTTCATGGCATTCCGAGATCATTCGAATGGTTTTGACCCCCCAACGCGCCGTTTTAGCGCGCGCCGAGCTGCTGAAAATGACACACTCAGACGTAACGCGCGCACCACACCTACGATGGGCGCGTCGTCTCCTCCTACATGTCACGAATAATATTACAAATGTTTTCGTGTGGTTTCAGGTCATTCGGAGCACTTTTGCTCTGAATTCGACCGTCTTGCGCCGTTTTTGGTGTTTTATGACACCAAAAACGCTTTTCTGGTCACCGCGGTCAAACCGCACATCCGACTGACGTGTTGTCTGCCCGACCATTTCACAAATCGCACAATAGCTATTGTCGTACGGTTTCGTGGCATTCTGAGGTCGTTCGGGTGGTTTTGACCCCCCAACGAGCCGTTTTAGCGCGCGCCGAGCTGCTGAAAACGACACACTCGGACGTAACACGCGCACCGCACCTTTGATAGATGCGTCGTCTCCTCCTACACGTCATAAATAATATTCCTAATATTTTCATGTGGTTTCAGGTCATTGAGAGCACGTTTACTCTGAATTCGACCGTCTCGCGCCGTTTTTGGTGTTTTATGACACCGAAAACGCATTTCCAGTCACCATGGTCAAACGAAACCTCTGATTGATGTGTCGTCTACCCGACCATTTCACAAATCGCACAACGACTGTTTTTGTACGGTTTAATGGCATTCTGAGGTCATTCGAGTGGTTTTGACCCCCCCCCAACGCGCCGTTTTAGCGCGCGCCGAGATGCTAAAAACGACACACTCGGACGTAACGCACGCACCGCACCTCCGATGGGTGCACCGTCTCCTCCTACACATCACGAATAATATTCCTAATTTTTCGTGTGGTTTCAGGTCATTCGGAGCATGTTTGCTCTGAATTCTACCGTCTCGCGCCGTTTTTGGTGTTTTGTGACACCGAAAACATGTTTCTGGTCACTGCGGTCAAACCGAACCTCTGATTGACGTGCCGTCTACCCGAAAATTTAAAAAATCATACAACGAATGTTGTCGTACGATTTCATGGAATTCCGAGGTCGTTCGGGTGGCTTTGACCCCCCCAATGCGTCGTTTTAGCGCGCGCAGAGCTGCTGAAAACGACACACTCGGACGTAACGTACGCACCGCACCTCCGATGGGCGCGTCGTTTGCTCCTACACATAACGAATAATATTCCTAATGTTTTCGTGTGGTTTCAGGTCATTCGGAGCATGTTTTCTCTAAATTCGACTGTCTCGCGCCGTTTTTGGTGTTTTATGACACCGGAAACATGTTTTCGGTCACCGCGGTAAAACCGCACCTCCGATTGACGTGTTGTCTACCCGACCATTTAAAAAATCACACAACAGCTGTTTTGGTACGGTTTCATGGCATTCTGAGGTCGTTCGTGTGGTTTTGACCCCCCAACGCGCCGTTTGAGCGCGCGCCGAGCTGCTGAAAACGACACACTCAGACGTAACGCACGCACCACACCTCCGATGGGCGCGTCGTCTCCTCCTACACGTCACAAATAATATTCCTAATGTTTTCGTGTGGTTTCAGGTCATTGGGAGCACGTTTGCTCCGAATTCGACCGTCTCGCGCCGTTTTTGGCGTTTCCGGTCACCGCGGTCAAACCAAACCTCCGATTGACGTGCCGTCTGCGGGGAGAGATTTTCGGGGTGCGGGAGGGATGTATGGAGTGCGGGGGGGGGGGGGGGGGGGCTGTCTGGAGTGCGGGGAGGGCTGTCCGGTGTGCGGGAGGGGATGTCTGGAGTACTGGGAAGGGTGTCCGGGGTGCGGGAGGGCTGTCCGGGGTGCGGGGGGGGGGGGGGGGGGGATGTCCGGGGGGGCTTGTCCGAGGTGGGGGGAGGGATGTCCGTCGTGCGGGGGGCCTGTCCAGGGTGCTGGGGGGGGGGGGGGCTGTCCAGGGTGCGGGGAGAACTATACGGAGTGCGGGGGGCCTGTCCGAGGTGTGGGAGGGCTGTCTGGGGTACGGGGAGGGCTGTCCGGAGTGCGGGGAAGGCTGTCTGGGGTCCGGGAGGGCTGTTCGGGGTGTGGGAGGGGCTTTCTGGGGTACGAGAGGGATGTCCGGGGTGTGGGGAGGGCTGTCTGGAGTGCGGGGACGACTGTTCGGGTTGCGGGAGGGCTGTTCGGGTTGCGGGAGGGTTGTCCGGGGTGCGGGGAGGGCTGTCCGGGGTGCGGGGAGGGCTGTCCGGGGTGCAGGGAGGGCTGTCCGGGGTGCGGGGAGGGCTGTCCGGGGTGTAGGGAGGGCTGTACGGGGTGCGGGGAGGGCTGTCTGGGGTTTGGGGAGGGCAGTCCGGGGTGCGGGATGGCTGTCCGGGGTGCGGGGAGGGCTGTCCGGGGTGCGGGGTGGCTGTCCGGGGTGTGGGTTCTGTCCGGAGTGCGGGGAGGGCTGTCTGGGGTGTGGGGAGGGCTGTCCGGAGTGCAGGGAGGGCTGTCCGGAGTGCGGGGAAGGCTGCTCGGGAGGGATGTCCGGAGTGCGGGGAGGGCTGTCCGGGGTGCGGGGAGGGCTGTCCGGGGTGCGGGGGGGGGGGGGGGGGGGGGGCTGTCTGGAGTGCAGGGAGGGCTGTCCGGGTTTGGCCGGGGACTACAAATAGTGAACTCAGCTCATTCATTAAAAAAAAGTTTAATGATTTATATTAGGAATCACGTATTTTTTTCAAAAATATTACAGAACATGCAATTCTAAACATTGAAAATTAAATGAACAAAAAATATCCAAATCAATAATCAGTTTCATGGTTACTTCAATTCGTGTACACAAACATTGCATGAGGCCAAAACACACATGATACCCCCAAATCACAAAAAAACTCAGTAGAAACCCAACATAAATATCAATAACAACCCCATCATTAAAAGCAGAAACACACCTCATGAATATGATGCGTTATGAGTGTTCATCACTGACCTCCATCGGGTGGGCCAGGGGCCTACAACAAATAAACATTATGAATATTTTCATTACAAAAATAATTTAAATTAAATAGATAAGTACAATATAAACCTGTGTCATGTGATCCCCTGCACCACCTGGACGCACATATTCCCACATTTCTCTAACCTCAGCAGCCAATTGCGCATTTGCCTCCTCGGAAGCCCGCAGTCGTGCCTCGAACTCTGACAACTGCTGCGTCATCTGAGCAACAGCAGGACCGACAACCGCAGCGCGTGACACTGCAGAACAAGGAATCCATGTTCCATAGGTCAAACTATATCCATGCTCGTGCCGACCAATGATACGATTAAAGATATCATCCCTTCGCATGGGAAGCTGTCGCTGGTCCTCTGGCAGATGTTATAATTCAAATTCAAATTGAGCCTATGAAATATTTAAATATATATATGCATATATTAATATACAGATTTTATGTAAGTATTGGTAATGATTACAACCACTTACTATTAATGCTGCAGCCTCTGGATCATTGCGATCATGAGTCCTCATCCACACCGACATTTTATCAGTTGGTGCACCTTGCTCCCGCAACTATATATGAATAGAATATAAACACCAAACCGTATTAATTAAAAAAATTAAAAAATGAATAATAAATACCTCATGTCGGATCTGAGACACGTGATGAGTCCCGAGCTTGTGAGGTGGTCCCTACAACGCTCGATTCTCAGAATGGCGTGTAGACACCTCCTACATTAAATTAATTCAAATATAAAACAAATCACACATTCTTGAAAATATATATACAAAAATAAATATACAAACCGCAACACCCTCAGTAGACCAATATGCAACTAAATCACGCCACTGAGCCGAGAGGACACCTCTCGGGACTTTTTCCAGAATGTCTGAGGCACCCACATTTGGTACCCAGTGGTCCCTCTTGACTTTGCCTTTATAGTATTTCCACATCTTTCGGCATTTGCTCATACACACTGGCTGAAACTCATTGGGACATACTGTCAAATTTTTCTATTAAAGAAAAAAATCACATATGTTATTGTTGTTTATACAGAGGGAATAAAGTAAAATGATCTTCTTACCTGAACCTCCCTCCAAAGACGATCTAATGTGTCTTGAGGGATAGAAGCCCAGTCATGCGTGGTCAATGTAAATTGATGTGGATCACGTATGATATGACCCAACTGATGAATAAATGCAAGGGCATTCCATCCCACAAGATGAAATACATCATCAAATGAAACATCAAAAGTCTTTTCAGAATTCCATGATAATATGCCACGACCAGGGCCTCTCCTGCGAGAGGAAGAAGCAGTCAAGTCTGATCCTGTTGAAAACAATTTTATATACAAAATGATAGATGTTATAAATATATATATATATATGTTTATTAATTACATAAAAAATAGAGACAATTACATTCCAACATACCTCGACCCTGAGACGTAGATGCCTCAGATAGATGATGTGGATCTTCTGCCTCTTCCCCTAACATGCCTGCAGTCATGGAAAACATTAGTAAGGGGACTATCAAAAGTGCCCAAATGATAAATTGTATTGCTTTTAAAAAAAATATAACTTTTACAGTTGTTAATCAAACAAAAAGGGATTTAATAATTAGTTATGAATGAATTTTAAAAAATCATAGAGTTCACAAAACAGATATACAAATTATGTACAAAACCAATCAATGCATAGCCAAATTTCAAATTGAATTAATAAAAATTCAAACAACACATGAATCAAATGAATAATACCTCAATGAGAAGATACACCGAGAATAACTTCAATATAACATGGGTTAAATCACCCTAAATATTTATAACTGAATAAACTACTAAAAGTGAGGATTAAAACTTACAAGGATTTATAAAATGTTTAGATAATTTATGATATATTAGGCTGAATAGTGGGAAAACAATTATACCTTTCATTAAGCATGAAAATCGACTGTTTCTCCTTCAACAGCCACTCTGACCCAATAAATATCTTCTTCACGTTGAACTAAGGTATGTTGATCAAGCTGTTGGGAAACAAAAGGAACAGTCTCGGGTTTATCTTGTTCAAATACAAACACTCCTCGCCGAGACATTTTGACAACAACTTGCCAAATTGGATTAGAAGGCAAAGTAACGAAGAATACTTGTTCCTCTTGTGATGTCAAAATGAAAGGTTCATTATCAAATCGTTCATTTCTGTATAACATATAGTTCAAATTCAACAATGAAAACTGATATTGATCGACTTTACATCCATGCACTGGATCAACCCAATTACACTTTAACAATATGTACTTCAACCCATGTGTGTATACAACTTCAATGATGTCTATCAATTGACCATAGTAATAACCAGAATCGACAAATGGAAAACCGATGCCATTGTTTTGTGTTGATCGTTTGTCGTCAACATCTATAATGTGAAATCGAAAACCATTAGCATCTATAGATTTATAACGACGAGTCGTTATAGATGGACCCTTAGCCAGTTGGATAAATTCTTCAGTTAGCATGGGGTCCCCTAACTCCCTCAGCATATGAACCTATAAAATTCATAGAATTAAATAATGATATATGATGAAAGAAATTAGTATAATACTTCACTCATAATGAAAATTAATTTATACGTACATAATCCTTGAACCAATCATGAAATGACACATAATGATACTGTTGAATTTGAAACTCAATCTCATGATGCATCTCTTATTTTATCTCATTAATGTGTTTTCTTCAAATGATAACGCAATGTTTAAATGATCAACTTATGTAAAAAAAACTTGTAAAAGTTAAAAAATAAAAGTGATAAGATACTTACTGCATTAATGATGCAACTGATGGAGTATTGAACAATATATATCGATGCACTTGTATACACTTGATGTTGTCCATATCATATGTGGTTCCTTCTCCAATTGGACCATCCTGAATCTGAGAGGGATTATCTAATTTTGTTTCAACATCCGTAATATATTCTGCACAAAAATTAGTACACTCGTCCATCAAATAACTGTTGTCTATTGATGCCTCCGGACGAGCTCTGTTGCATACAAATCGTTTCAATGTACTCAAATACTGCTCAATAGGATACATCCACTTGAATTGCACTGGACCAGCAACCATTACTTCATCAGTTAGGTTCACTATCAAATGGACCATAACATCAAAAAATGAAGGGGGAAATAGTTTATCAAAGTGACAAAGCGTAAGTACAATTCGGTCCTATAAACTTTTTAAATCACTCATTCATTGATTTATTAAACAAAGATTTCTAAAAAATTACTCATCTCAATCAATGGCTGAACGATATTGGGGGATAAACAATCACAAATTGCTATTGGAATCAACTACTGAAGTAGTATGTGATTGTCATGACTTTTCAACCCTTGCAATGTCTTGATCGTCAGATTCACACAATTTGAAATATTAGAAGAGCAACCATCAGGCACCTTGAGCATCTTAAAAATGGAAGGAAATGTCTCTTTCTCCTTTGTAGTCATCGTATACTGTGCAGCAGGCATATATGCCTGTTTCCCTCAAATAACTGTAAATGCAACTGTTTCCTTAAACCCATTTCTTCCAAATCACAGCATGCATTAACATGGTCCTTTGATTTTCCACTCACACCTAAAATAGTCCACAATATGTTATCACAAAAAAAATTTTCAATGTGCATCACATCCAAATTATGACCCAGCATGTTAGTTTTCCAATACGGAAGACTATAAAAAATACTTTTCGTTTTCCAATTGTGACTGTGCTGCCTACCCCCAGCTCGAATATTACGTACCGGAGGAGCCACCAAATCCTGAATTTCATATACCATGTGGATGTTTTCTTCCTCAATCTGTGATAACATTTCGACTCCTGTCATGATCTTTGGTGCTAGGTTGAACTCTCTAGAACCATCAAATTCCACTCTGTCCTTTCTGAACCTGTGCTGAGGGGGGAGAAAACGTATGTGACCCATGTATGCACATTTTTTGGAATGCTTAAGACATATAGATTTTTTACTTTTGTTGTAACTAGGGAAAGAAAATTCCCCTTTCGTACTCCAGCCTGATAAATTTACATAAGCTGGGAAGTCATTGTTTGTCCACAATAAAGTAGCCTACGGTTTGAACATTTCATTCGTTTCATAGTCATAAGTCATCACACAATTGCCCCAAAATTCATTCAACTCATCAATCAATGGCTGAAGGTAAACATAAATCTTATCCCCCATACTTTTAGGTCCATCAATAAGAGTGGAAAGTAATATAAATTGTTGCTTCATACAAAGCCACAGAGGAAGATTATACGGAACCAACCCCACGGGCCATGTGCTATGAGTTGCACCAACCATAGACTTGAATGGATTAAAACCATCTGCTGCCAATCCTAGTCAGACATTACGAACATATTTGGAAAAGTCGGGATGTCTCTTATCAAAATCCTTCCATGCATGAGAGTCTGCCGGGTGGGTTAACATATCACTTTCATGAACTCTTTCTGCATGCCATCTTATTAAATTAGAAACTTTAGATGACATAAAAAATCTTTTCAACCTTGGTTTAAGGGAAATGTAACACATTTGATTTATGGAAATCGGTTTCCCCTGCATCATAATCTGACTTTGATGAGTCTGATTTCCCCTGTTCTCTTTCCACCTGGAAGCACCACAAACCATAAAAATATCCAAATGGGCAGTTTCCTTTATAAACAACATATAGTTGTTTGCACATGCATCTATGGTCTCATTTGTAAAACCTAAGTTCTATGTCAGCTTAAGAACATGGTAATACGACTTAGGAATCTTAGCTTCGATAGGAAGAATCTTTTTCAATAACACCAACAGCATGTCGAATGATGTGTCTGACCAATGATTCAAAGTCTTCAAATGCAACAACTCCATGATAAATGACAATTTATTGAAAGAAGTACACCCAGGATATAATTCTGTTTTTGCATCATCAATTGATTCATAAAACCTCCTAGAATCACGATCTGCACTAGAGTGAAGATTTATCTCACCGGTCTCAAGATTCTGGATGTCAATGCCTTCAGGATCCAACCCACGTACCATTTCAGTAATCATTTCATGCATTGGATCATTCATCCTTGCATCAACATCCATCTAAACTGTATCCATATTTTCACAACAAACATATTCTTCTCCATGACGAGTCCAACTCTTATAATTTCTCAAAAATCCATTAAAGAATAGGTACTTCCTCATAGTATCTCGTGTGAATTGATATCTGTTAGCACATTTTCTACATGGACAACTAATATAGTCACCGTCAAATCCTCTGGTGAAGTAAATAAACTACATAATTCCATAGAAATACTCTCTATACATTCGATTTGGAAGATCAATCCAACTCTTATCCATAATAAGATCCCTATAACAAACATTTACACAAGACTTATTACATTTTCATTTTTCATATCAAATATATTTAGAATAAATACTAATTAATTGTTTGTGAACCATTTATAAAATAATAATGTAAGTGAAATCCCATGTCATACCTGATTGCGCTACAAACCTGGAAGGGAGGGGAGCCGAAGGCGGTGCTGTGAGAGGAGAGGCAGCGGTGGGGAGCCGGAGCAGGAACTGGTGCAGCGAGGGAGGGGACGAGGAGGAAAGGGACAAGGGTTGGCGGGGTGCGGGGGGGGGGGGGGGTGTTCGGGGTGCTGGGGGGGGGGGGGACGAGGGGGAGGAGGGCCGAGGGCGGAGGTCGGAAGCTGGAGGTGCTGGAGGCCGAAGGACAGAGGGTGGCCAAAGGGCTGCCCGGGGGCTGTCGGGCTGCCGGAGTCAGGTGGCGGGAGGCCCGAGGGTAGAGGGAGGCCGCAGGGCAGAGGGCGGCCGCAGTCGGAGGGCGGAGGGCGGCCGGAGGAGGGCGGGGCCGACAGAGGGTGGCCGGAGGGAACCCAGAGGGCGGCCGGAGGAGGGCGGGGCCAGCGGAGGGCGGCCAAAGGCTAGAGGGAAGGTGGAGGGTGGCTGGAGGCCAAAGGGCGGCCTGAGGGCGGACGGAGGGTGGAGGGAGGACGACAGAGGGCAGGGCCGGTGGAGTGCGAGGTCGGCGAAGCGCGGGGGCCGGCCAGAGGGCGGGGCGGCAGAGGCCTAGGGCGGGGCGGCGGAGGGTGGGGCGGCGAAGGGCGGGGCGACGGAGGGCAGGGCGGCAGGGAGGGTGGGGCGGCGGGGAGGGCGCGCGACGTCGGGCAGGGCGCGGGCGACGAGAGGGGGGAATTCGGGGGGGGGGGGGGCACTTTGCGAGAGGAGGGGGCGCGGAAGCCCCCTTTTTTTTAAGGAAATGTAGCGACCGCCATTGGCGGTCTCTATTGGTAACCTATAGTGACCTCCAATGGTTATCGCTATAGGTTAAGGGGCTCAAAAGCCCATATTTCTAGTAGTGACTGGACTCCCTTGCCTGAGAGCCGCTCTCGAGACACGTTAACACTATTTCCCTAAATCCAAACCAATCCCTCTTTTAGGGACATCCGAAAAGCGTCCCAAGGAATGGACCACCTTTGATACCACTTTGTCATGACCCGACCCTACCTGGCTCGAGCCGCAACTACCCCAAGCCCACCTCCATAGGCCAGGGGCTGGCGACCAGCGCTGAAGGCACAACAACTCGGGGAGGCCTTTTCCTATGCACCTATACTCACACACGCAGCACACTCAGTGCAATAGTGCTGAGTAAAAGAAAAGACAAATAAAGAAAAGGGGAAACTTCTATAAATAAACCACAGATGTGCATCAACCTCTAACAGTACAAAGTAAACTGAAGGTAAACAGAAAAGGAAAAAGGGGAAAAACACGCGCCCAACCAAAAAGTGCCACAACCCGGCATCAGGTAAAACAAAATCAAACAGCCTGAAGGGTTCCCCCACCTGGGACCTGACTACGACCACCACACGTGGTCCAAGCTCCCAAACTCCTATGCTCCACTGAATTCACGACCGACCTGTCCTTCGTCTTCAAGGGCACACTAAGTGTGGGAAAAGCCCAAGCAGGGGTGAGTATAAAAATACTCAGTAGGATACCCCGAAGGCTCGAGGGAGCAACAAAGGAGGTACCGAAGGGTGAGCAGTAGAGCGAACATGAAAAGTAAAGGAGTACAACTGAGAGTGTAGTAGAACAATAGTAGAGAGTCCAACTTAACCCAACAAAAGAAAGGAGGTAGACTCATCTAGACATAAGGAGCTATAAACAGTGAGAATATGAACTTCCCGTCGAGTCTTTGCTACCTATAGCAAGAGAGTAGACTTGTCCAACCATGAGAATATAGACACGAAAAGCATGTGGCATACCCCGCGAGTCTTTGCCCCTCCTGGAAGGAGAGTAACCAAACCCAAGAAGTGGGTACTGGAGCAAGGTATATACATATCCTTATGCTCAGCAAGAAGTCGGAACAACGTCGTAAGGGGATCTCCGTCCCGTAGCTCAGCCCAAGAAAACTGAGTCGCCAACAGTCCCAGAAGAAAACACCATCGATGCCCAGAATCCCGCACGTCTGCCCCGAACTAAAAGTCAAGGGCTCAAAACACCACACCTCGACACTATCAGCTTTGGGCGGCACTGACTCGCCCCCAAGGTTTTAGGTCGCATCACAAGGACGTGTCTCGGTGGGGGAAGAGCTCCTCGTCCTCGAGAGTTCTTGGGAAACGTCAACCAAAACTTGTCACTGCCCCGCAGTCGCAAGTTCTCCTCAAAGTCAAAGTCGTTCCATCACTGACTCGTATAACCAAGGGTCCCACTCTGGTAATCACGGAGGAAAGCCATACACTAGCCTAGTTGAAAGGACTGAGCCTAGAATGCCAACAAGTGTCCCACTGCCCATCCCTGCTGGAGGGTAATTCATAACCAGATGTTGGGTGACCCACTGCCCAGCCCTGCTGGAGGGTAAACCCTAATACCTCATCAGACAACCCACTGCCCAGCCCCACTGGAGGATAGACCTTAATACATCATTGGGCAACCCACTGCCCAGCCCCGCTGGAGGGTAAACCTGGAATAAGTCGACAGGCGACCCACTGCCCAACCTTGCTGGAGGGTAGACCTAGAACTAGACGACGAGCGACCCACTGCCCAGTCACTGCTGAAGGGTAGACCCTAAGAGCGTCGGGTGACCCACTGCCCAGTCTCTGCTGGAGGGTAGACCCTAAGAGCGTCAGGTGACCCACTGCCCGGTCTCTGCTGGAGGGTAGACCCTAGAAGCCGATGAGTAACCCACTACCTAGCCCCACTGGAGGGTAAAACTCAGAACTGCTCTGGCCATATCTACTGGAGGGTACAACACTGGCCAACCGAACACAGAGTGGGTATCATGCAACCACCCAACTCCAGTACAACTCACCCAAAAGGGGTTCTGCACCTAATCCATCACTGGGTGTCACTAGCACCGCTACCGGCTGATCCTTCTAGAATGAAACTAGGGGGAGACCACTCAACCCTACTGGTCAAACCAACGAGCACTGAGGGACCCTCTATGTCGTGAGATGTCAAAGTACACAAATCAGAGCATGGCATGCACATGGGGCCCACACGACGTGTGGCCCCAAGTCAACCCCAATTGAATGCAAAAACGTTCTCAGGTACAAACAACCACATGTACCTCTAAGCACTCCTGTATACTCCTAGAGTATACCTCACTTTTAGCCCAAGGGCTATCGTGCACACGGCACCCAACGTCAACGCAAAGGCGTGACGTAACATCTCCAACTTGCCACCTCAACGACTGGGGAACGACCCACCAAATCTATTCAAGCATTACTTCACTCACACGGGAGTGCACGTGATCACACACCAAGGGTCCGCTAAAAACTCTATAGAAGAACCGCCCCAGGGCACCTTTACATTTACACATTTAATAAGATCGCGTATGAGGATCTGCACAACCAAACGGATCTCACCGTTTTAATCCTCGCGAAAAAACACGCGAGATAGACTACTTACTCGCCTGAAACAGTCAACCGGTCAAAAAGGTACTATTCACCGTAACCAACCCATGTGGGGCCCACCCAAAGATCCCGAAACTGAACAAACGGGGCACACCATTGTGATCCCCTCATAAAAACACGCGAGATTGAATACTCAACCGCTCAAAATGGATAACCGGTGAAAAAGGTATTATTCACCGTATGTGTGTCGGGTGGGACCCACACCACATCCCCGAAAAAGGTCGGGCGAACTGCGCCATCCCAATGGTCTCGGAAAAGCATGTGAATTTGACTTTTTTACTTGCGTGGAACAAGGATCTAGATAAAAAGATGCATTCCGGCTTACCACGCACGAGCTGTACCATGCGGGACCCGCACCCCAGTCCCGAAGTGCTGCCAACGGATCACACCATTGCGATCTTCTCGAAAAAGTACACAAGATGGACTATTCACTTGTCCAAAACGGTTGCCTGGTGATGGAGATCAAAAATCACCGTCATCGCCCAAATGACCCTTTTGGGACCCGCACCATCGTGCGGAATTAGGGCGGGCGGATTGCACCATTGCAATCCCCTCGGAAAAACATCCAGAAACGACTGCTTGCACGCCCCGAACGAACGTCCAATGAAAAAGTCGTGAAACGCTGTACGCAGCTCAAAAGACGGGCCGGGGGCCCACGCCTCAACCCCGGCTTCAACGCCCGGAACCACCCTGGAAACCTCCGCCTCGACGCCAGCGTTCCAACGCCACTGAAGGAGCTTAAATCGGACGTCGGACGCGTCCGCGCCGTCCAACACAAGTTCCCCCAGAAAAACGTCAAAACACTTAAAGACGCGTCGCACCTCTGAGGCCCCTTGTTTCAGGAATTAAAAATTCCTGAAACCATCTCAAAACGTTCCCCTCGACGCAAGGTCTGTGCTACCGCTGACGGCGCGCAAAACGGACTTCCGGCTCACGAGCCCTGTCTGTCGCAACCTTAATAATAATTTATTATTATTGATTTCAAGCTCCTCGGGTCGCCCGTCTTCGGGCGCGAAATCCCAAAAAAACCCAAAACCCACCTTAAAAAGAGCGCCTCGCCGATACGAACTCCCCACCACAGACGGTGTGGCAAACAAACGCGCAGTTTGGAATCTACGCCCCCCCCCCGAAATGCAAGGGGCCCAAAGGGGGCCGGTCCGGACCGGTCCAGACCGTCGGCCCGGTCTCGACTGCCGCAGCCCGCTGCTCACTCCCATCGCACCGGACCCCTCGGGTCCGGTTCTTCCCAGCACAACGACTAGAAGGCCGGTCTTCTTCTTCTCCCACAGGACACGCGTTCGGTGGGTCCTTGTCCACGCCGCACGCCCGAGGTGCGGCGCCTCGGGTTCCTCTGCTGAGGGCGACAGGCCGAAGCCGCGCCGCGACCGCCTTGTCCCCGATCTACCGTCGGCCGCACCCGGCTCCTCCGAAGCCGCCTGACGCCGCTCGCCGTCCATGATCCCTGGCTGACACCGAAGCCCTCGGCCGCCCTCACCTTTCCCCGAAGCCAACCGCTGCCGAACGCCGCCCGCGACAGGAGCCACCGTGCGCCGCCGCCTAAGCCCCTGCCGCACCGCCGCTAGACCTCGTCGGAGAACCCGAAACCGCCGGAAAAACCCTCAAACACCCCAGACTTCGACTCGCAACTACGGATTCCTCAGAACCCCAAAAATAAAATCTAAGACATGCGTCGGGAAGCTCAGAAAATGTACTACGCAACCATGGACTTTGCTCGGAAATTAAATAGAAATTTGACACATATAAATGAGTTTAAAAAAGTTGCGGAAAAGAAAAACGCAACCAAAACCCTACCTCGTGGGCTTTGCCCAGAGCTTTGTCGCCGAACCGCCACCTTGCCGGAGACACGTCGCCGGAGTGGAGGAGGAGAGGACGGAGGAGGGGTTTTTACAGGGGGGGGGGGAAATGAGGTAGAGGGGAGGGTTTGGTTTAAGTAGAAAATAAAAAAAATTAATTTAATTAATTTTTATTAATTACCCACGAAAAGACCCACCTCCGAAACACTCGATGGGGTCACGGTTAAGCCTCTCCTAGGGTAAAAACCACCTCCTGAGCACAACGGTGGTCTCGGAATTTGATTCTGAGCTTTCGTTTGAAAGTTATAAAACTAAACGCCCAAAGCCTCCAAATTACGAAAACGCCCCTAGCGGCATTTTTCACAGAAGGCCCGCGCCCATGAAACTTATACCCCTACTAGGGTAAAAGGCACATTCCAAACTCAACGGTGCCCTCGGTTTTCCAATCTGAGCCACCGTTTAAGAGATAATCGAGTTTAACCATTAAACGAATAAATTAATTAATTAACTTATCTGTTTAACGTTCTGAAAGCGAGTGAGGGGTCCAAACCTCCAGCGCCGACAAGTTTTATGTCGTTACTAGGGTAAAAAAATCATTCCGGACCCATCCATACACCCAGATCTCTGATCTAAATCACCAATTAGGAGTTATCGCATTTATTTGGCGTTTCCAGTGTGAACGCACTGAAAATTTAATTCCGGCCACTCCGGGGCTCGAAATCTCACGCCGTCTGAAGGCGCTACTCTGGAATATCATCAAGAATATTTCAATGTATTTTGTAGAAATAACCGGGTTCTTACATGTTTTTAACCAACTTAAGAAAACAAAAATACTATAAAGAAAACCCCAAATATTTCAAAATCACAAAAAAATATTTGATGAGTTAAAAGGAAAGATAAAATATTCCAAAAGAGATTCACAGCAGCCTAGCTTCCCAGGACTACACGGCGAAGCTATGCGGTGGAGCTACGTGACATAGCTCTTCCCTAGAATATTTGTTTTCCCCTACGTGGAGTACCTGTACGGTGGAGCTACGTGAAGGACCTGTATGAACAACATCTCCATGAACATGCCCCATCTGTACCTATAAATAGATCCCTTGGGCTACCAATTTTAGGACTGAAAAAAAGATGAAAGACTCTCTGAAGATCTCATTGCATAGCTCTTCTATTTATATCCCTTGAATTTTCTCAGGTAGCTCTCTAAACTACGAGAGAAGAGATAATTAAACAGGATAAGCATGTCTTGAAAGAATTTTTTACAAATTTTACATAGGTTTGGTCCTCCTATGTAAAACACATTCTTCGGTCATCATTCATACCTGCGCAGCATACCTGCATGACAAACTAGCGCGCCATACCTATGTGACATACTTGCATGCCCCACCTGTGTGGTATACCTTCATGGTATATCTACGTGGGGAATGTATATGCCATACTTGCACGAGGGACCTATGTGACCAACTCAAGTACCCTTTTTAAAAGCCATTCATGGAAGGGTATCTCTTTTCTTGGTTCCCTTATCTGAAAGGGACTAAGTTGAAGTCCCCAAAAAAACCTCATGAATTGTCAAACCATAGGGAAAGGCACATTAGTGTGTCTTCTATTTGGGTTTGTATTTACATATTCATAGGTTCACCACATTTGTTTCACAACGGGGTTAAGATTCATAGAGTGTTTGTGGGTTTGTATATCCACAGTCACATAGACCATTCTCCCAAAAAGAGTGTTAGGAAGTTCCAGATTTGGAGGAAGGTTGGGTATTGGCCTCTCCCTTCTCGAGGAGATTGTAGAGACCAGAATCTTGACATACATGGACATTACATTACTTTTGCGGAATACTTAATACCTAACAAAAATAGACACACAAGGATCATAATAATTTAGTGTATTTGGAAACCTGGAATATAAACTTCTAATCATGTTGAAATATCTTCAAAAACTCCCATAACGATCTTCCCCTTTTTGTTTCCTTACCTAAAACCTTTCTTTATTTCCTGGGGAAAATAAAACTTATAAAGGCTGAGCTCAAATGCTCAGTAAGGGAAAACATAGAGAACATAAAACAATCCATAAACATTTGAAAGCAAAAGCTTGAACATGAAATATAAACATTAAAACCTTGAGGAAAGACATAAATATTGGAAGTACGTAAGACATATATCATAAAGGAACATAAATCATGATAAAATAGCATGAGAATAAAACATGTAATTGTGAAAACCATCCGGTACATGTTATGATTTCAATAGTAGCCAAGGAATTGCTGCAAGGACCATCATAGTGGACAAAGTCCCTTTCTGAATCGAGTTCACTCCTCATTTCAGTCCTGTAACACTGAACCGGATTAACTTACCATTCTAGCCATGTCTATCTCATGAGATATAAATCATTACCCAATGAATTGGAGGGAGATATAGGTCCCACCCATCTCATAATGAAATCATTCTAACTTTTTCGACAAAATAAACATAAAGCATTCATCATAACCCAAAGAATAAAATGGATTTCATAAACATCATTCCATCATAACATAATCCATATAAAACAAATGGATATGATTTCATAATAAGAAAAGTAAAACCATGTAAATCATAGTGACATTATACTTGAAACATACACATATGAAATAATTTCATCATAGATGGAAAATGATTTTGATAAAATAATTGAAATGAATTCTTGAGGAAAGTATCCTTTCTTTTTCAAAATCATTTTCTATTCATAAAATGTCATGAAATTTTAATAGAAAATGATTTTTTTGAAAATATTCATAAAATCTTGAAGAGTAATATTCATGAAAATAAGGCTTTATAAAACCAAAAAAATCCATTCATTCCGTATAAGTTAAAAAAACATTCTTCTCGTACTTTTTTCGAAAAAGTCAAAAAGTACCTCGTAACATAAACCAAATATAGATTCCTTACATACCATGTAGTAAAAGTCAAAAATGGTTAAAAAGGACTTTAAAAATGCATGAAAACATTTTTATAAAACTTGGACATGGATGATAAAGATAACCCCATTAAATACTTATGTATAAGCAATCTCGGATAGAAAACAATTGAGATTTCAACATTATCACTTACCTTATGTCTGATATGATTCGTATGTATCCGAATATCCTATATAGTGATTTAAATAATTTCATTTACTTATTAAAGAATCATATTCATTGTTATGATATCATACATGGTTCAAATATGACTTTATATTACCCGTTATTTTGTAAATTAATGTTAAAGTAGCGTTTTGGGTAAAATCGTTTCATTTGTCGTTCGTGTTTTAACTTGTAATTATTCATATGATTACTTAGATCATGATTACTTACATCCAGAATGTAAAAAAATGATTTATATATAATATATATTTTGAATATACATATATATAATAGATCAATAAATGGAAAGAAATACACCGTTCATGGAGACGGTAGGTCGTACGTATGCATGAACGTTGTTTTCGTTTCCTTATTGAATTGAATGGAATTAAATAGATGATATATATATATATATAAATAAAACCCATATCATTATTATGTCATATATTTTATGATTACTTATTATATATACTTTATAATCATTCATGAATGGTTAATCATTGAGAATGAATCACATTGCGTCGTGGAGACGGTAGTCCGTACGTACGCACGAGCGATGATATCATTCCCATGACCGTGGAATTGAATTTAAGTGTATGTGTAATATTTAAGAATCAATATCAATTTAAAATAATCATATATAGTTATTTATTTACACCATTACACCCATCCTAGTAAGGTGGTGGTCGAAAACAGATTACACCACGGTGTGGAGACGGTATTTCGTACGTACGCACGAGCGGTGATTTCGTTTTCCGTAGGATGGATAGAAGGTGAAATAGGGTTTTTTCATATTTATAATAACATACCAGTATATGAGTGATACTTATGTTATTATTTCATAATGAAACAACTAAATAATAGGATGTAGAAGAAGAAATAAATTTGAAAGAATCAGTAACAGACATTACCTCTTCTTTGAAGCGCCTCTTTGAGACCTCCTCTTAGGGAACTAAAATTGGTCTTTGAAGAAGACCATGACCTCTAGGATGTTTCTAGGGAAGTGGGGAAGTGAAATTGGTAGGGTTTGGCCGATCTTGAAGGTTCAAATTGGTGTGAGGAGGAGAGGGAGGAGGTGCCCTTTTATAAGGGAGGAGAGGGGCACCTTTGGAAATATAAGAAGTATTAGTTTATATTAAATCCAAACCCCACTTAAAAACTTTTAAAATGACTCATATCCGAATATAAGATGATATAGGGTTGTAATAGAATCAATAAATAAAATTTAGGCATGTTAGGAATTTATTTTAAACATTATCAACTTGATTTATCCTTATTTATCAATTTAATTTTATTTGTGGTAATAATCTTCTAAATTTTAAATTATTATAAAATATTACATATGTGTTGTTAATTTTCCATAATTTGACACTTTATGACATTTTAGACCATATATATTTAAATTTATAATTTTTAAATTTTTTATTTATTTTTAAACAATTTTATAATATGTTATTTTTATAAAATAACAATAGTATCAATTTTGAAACTATTAATTTATTTGAATTTAAATAAAACATATACATAAGATATATTCGAACTAAAATATTTAATAGATTCATAAAATGTTATATGTATCTAGAAAAGTAGTTGAGAACATTAAATAGGTCATATAATATTTATTTTAATATTTTTAAGATCATTTATTTGATATTTCAATCAATAAAATAATTTCAACATCACTATTGTGTCATAATTAAGGATAATTATTTAATACCTAAAAATTATAAATAAATTCATATGATGTAGATAATTGTATTAGCTTTCTGGAAACTATTCATGTTCGAAGTTTCATTATGTTTATCACTAAAGTAAAATTATTATACTTATAAGATTTAATAAAGTGACATGTTGTCACATTCTTTGGTTTTAATAATAATTAAATTATTTTCATGGAAAAAGTCCATTAAATGAATCTAATCCGACCCTTAGGTGATATGGGTCGAATTTTAGTCATCTAATAGGATTTTTTAAGGTTTTAGGGTAATTTTGTAATCTTATATTTACCCTTAATTACCCGATTTACCTTTAACTATGGTAAATAAAATTCACCGTAGTTACTATTCATAATGCCTAAAAATAAAAAACATACTATTAACATAATTTGGAACCACTGATTCTAAATATGGAATCCATTTTTCATAATTCAAAACACATAAGTTGCAGTAATTAATTTAAAATTAATCCCGTTGTCGAAAGAAAACAAGTTTTTGTTTAAAACATCGCAAAAGATTGAATTGATTTAACCTACGAATTCAAGGTAAAATCAATGCTAATGACATACATTATATTAAATGGTAGAAATATATTTCTATTTGTAATTTAAAACCATTAAATATTATAATTTAACCATATAAATTATTACGATGAAAAAAAGTTGTTTTTAATTAAAATATAGCGTGTTTTTACTATTCATTAAAATATGAGAGTGATCAGAAAAATATCAAAACTTTATCCAATGCAATTTTTTATATCCTTATTCAAAAGATAAAGTTTAGTTTTGTAAAATTGAACTTATAAACATGTCAAAAACCAGATTTTATGTGGGTGCGCCATCAAAAGGTGGAAAAACTGCATTTTTTGAAAAATACTTATTTTACCCGAAAAATTTATTTTGTTCTCATACCATGTTATAGAAAATGTGTAAGATGAATAATAATGTTATAAAATTAAAAATGTAATTAATACTATTCATAACGGCTGGTTCGTGATAATATTATAACCATATATCGTTGTTTAGTGAAACCCGGTATTGCGTACAACACACGCTATCGAGGAAGGTCATGATTGCGTGTAATGCAAGCCAAATCAGGGTTGCGTGTAGTGCAAGACTCCTTTGTTGTTGCTTATAACAAAATAAAACCATATTTAATTTATACATTGAATATATATATATATATATATATTCATACACACTAAATGTTGCCTAGAATAACAACTATTAAAAAAATTTGAAATTGTGTGTAACACGATCCAAGAATAATGTTGCGTATACTGCAAGATAATACAGTGTGGTGTATATCACAAGATAATATTGTTGTAGCATAAAACACCTGACATCAAATAAATTAAAAATAATACTTATCATAAAATATCGGGTTGTTACATTCTACACCCCTTAAATTGAATTTCTCCCTTGAAATTCGTCAGGGTTATACATGGTTTTCTACATGAATGTTTCTTTAATTGCAACACACATCGTAAAATGAAATACCAAAACTTAACTTTAAAAACTACAGTATGAAACATAACGGTTACCCAAATTAACTAATCACTGGGTTTCCACATAAGAGAACATAGGTGAAAATATGGATATGGAAGAGAAATCTAACCATCAAGTTCTGATGGAGAGTGGTAGAGAACATGGCTATGAAAAAGCCAAAAATCACAAAGCCATAAATTTGTGATGATATAAGGTACTATCTGATTCATCAGATATAAGAGCATTAGGAAAACATTTTTGGTTTTCAATATCATTTCCCTAAAGCTGAAAATTTTGAATTAGAAGAAATACTTGCTTGATTTTGGTACAATATCACTGTTGTTCGTGATTTGAACAATTTCCACTTCATCTCTTAAAGAAATGAAGTTGAATTTGTTATTCTAGAAGTGTTAACAGGTCATGTGATAGAATGATGGGTCATTCCATCAGTTTCCAACAAAAGGTTAGGAAAATTTATCAAATATACATAAGTCCATCTATGGTGAGGTTAATCATATACGATTCAAAAAATGAAATTATACTTCATATATCATACCGCTTAATAAAATAAAACTAGTTTCTACTAACCAGGGACTTCCTGTAAGCCAGTGGTAGGTGATAAAGGCCCGTCGAACTTCGGTTGTGGGTTCTATTCCCACATCCTTGTCTGACGCAATGGGTTGTCGTCTGTCCTGCAGGTTATCCTTTTTCTAAAACTATAATATCACAACATTTCAGAAATAAAAAGTTATATCCTTAACCAATACTATATGATGTCCATTCCAACCATTAGGCTTATCGAAAATACTTCTATCTGATTATTATAAATTTCATCTACCGAGCATGTGAATTCATTCATTTGTCCCCCATATAAGATATATCTTTTTGGTCACATTCCAAACATGTGAATATCTTAATCATGTATTCTTTTGAAACATGAATTACCATAGAAACTTAGAGAAAAAATAAATTCTGTCAAAAGTTAACTCTTTCCACATACAAAAATCCCAAATAAAATCTATATACTAAAACCATGATATCACTTTGTCCTTTTATCAGCCATGAGCTCATGAATACTATAAAACATATTATTTTCTCCTTATCCCTTCATTATTCTTATATCATCTTCTTTCCAAAAATATATGAATAACCTTTCATGGTTACCGGTACCATTCAACATATACTTTCAAATACTTTAGGAAAAACAATAGTGTAATCATCCTTAGATGATTCTTTATTCCATAGTACCATACATTATTCTTTATAATCATACAATCATTCCACTAACTTCTTAAACCACTGACTGAGCTTCATCATTTATTTCATCTCATATTTCATTTGTAGTCTCTTCATCATCATCCAAATAAATACTACTCATATGACCATTCTTATTCTCTTCATGAGATTTCCCTTAGGGCATTGGTTTACATAATGCCCATACATTCCACATTTAAAACATCTAATCATTGTTGATATCGTAGAAATACCATTATCCTTTTCCATGGTGTTAACTGAACCTTTTCTTTTTCACTTACTGGCTTTGTGTCCTTCTTTTCCACACCCAAATCATCTTGTAGTTCCTTTGAAACAATCTCCCCAATTACTCTTCCCACATGATTTACATGAGGGAAATTGAACTTTCTTTCCTATATGATCATCATGAAACTCCATCTTTCTCTTATTATCTGAGTCGGGAAACTTACCAAAGTTGACATTATTGATCATATTATGATATTTTTGATTAGGCATAATAACGATGTTTGGAATTAAAAATCCTGTTTCATTTGGTTTCCCATGAAGAATATCATTCCATTGTCTGTCATATCCTCCATTATCATGAGTCTTCCTATTTCTAGCCATTTTCTAAAACCCAAAATGAATAGTGTGAGAGGAAAAAATAATGCTAGGGAAAAAAACATAGTAAAGGGGAAGTACCCTCAATATCTAATATCTTAGGTTAAATTCTAAGATTGTTACCATAGTTCTAGGACTATATCCTATATGTATACTTATCCTTAGAGACATCCCTAGACATACCTTAGAAATATATCTAGGGATCTCACTAACGTTTTTGCATCCCAGTTTCCAAAGGTTGACTAAACCTTTCCTCTGATAAAAAATGTAGAGACCCAAATCTTGACGTACATGGACATTAAATTACTTTTGTGGAATACTTAATACATAATAAAAACAGACACACAAGGATCGTAATAGTTTAGTGTCTTTGGAAACTTGGAATATAAACTTCTAATCATGTTGAAAGATCTTCAACAACTCCCATAATGATCTTCCCCTTTTTTCATTACCTAAAACCATTCTTTATTTCCTGGTGAAAATAAAACATATAAAGGTTGAGCTCAAATGCACAGTAAGGGAAAACATAGAGAACATAAAACAATCCATAAACATTTGAAAGCAAAAACTTGAACATGAAATATAAACTTCAAAACCTTGAACAAAGACATAAATCTTGGAAGTACATAAGGCATATATCATGAAGTAACATCAATCATGATAAAATAGCATGGGAATAAAACATGTAATTGTGGAAACCATTCAGCACATGTTATGATTTCCATAGTAGCCATGGCATTACTGCCAAGACCATCTTAGTGGACAAAGTCCCTTTCTGAATCGAGTTCACTCCTCGTTTCAATCTTGTAACACTGAACCGGATTAACTTACCATTCCATCCATGTCTATCTAATGAGATATAAATCTTTACCCAATGAATTGGAGGGAGATATAGGTCCCACCCATCTCATGATGAAATCATTCTTACTTTTTCCACAAAATAAACATAAATCATTCATCATAACCCAAAGAATAAAATGGGTTTCATAAACATCATTCCATCATAACATAATCCATATTAAACAAATGGATATCATTTCATAATAAGAAAATTAAAACCATGTAAATCATAGTGACATTATACTTGAAACATACACATATGAAATAATTTCATCATAGATGGAAAATGATTTTGATAAAATACTAGAAATGAATTCTTGAGAAAAATATCCTTTATTTTTCAAAATCATTTTCTTTTCACAAAAATGTCATGAAATTTTAAAAGAAAAGTATTTTATTGAAAATAGTCATGAAATCTTGTAGAGTAATCTTCATGAAAATAAGGCTTTATAAAACCGTAAAAATCCATTCATGCCGTATAAGTTAAAAAAACATTCTTCTCGTACTTTTGTCGGAAAAGTCAAAAAGTACCTCATAACGTAAACAAAAGAAGGATTCCTTACATACCATGTAGTAAAAGTCAAAAATGGGTAAACATGACTTTAAACATACATTAAATCATTTTTATAAAACTTGGACATGGATGATAAATATAACCCCAGTAAATACTCACGTATAAGCAATCTCGGATAGAAAACAATTGAGATTTCAACATTATCCCCTACCTTATGTCTGATATGATTCATATGTATCTGAACCTCCTGTATAATGATTCAAATAATGTTATTGAAATTTTAAAGAATCATATTCATTGTTATGATATCATACATGGTTCACTTATGACTTTATATTGCCCGTTATTTTGTAAATTCATGTTAAAGTAGCGTTTTGGGTTAAATCATTTCATTTGTCATTCATGTTTTAAATTTTAATTATTAATATGATTACTTAGATCATGATTACTTACATCCATAATTTAAAACATGATTTATAAATAATATATATTCAGAATATACATATATATAATAGATCGATAAATGGAAAGAAATACACCGTTCATGGAGACGGTTGTCCGTACGCACACATGAAAGTTGTTTTCGTTTCCTTATTGAATTGAATGGAATTAAATAGATGACATACATATATATACATAAATACAGTATCATTATTAAGTCATATATTTCATGATTACTTACTATATATAATTTATAATTATTCATGAATGGTTAATCATTGATAATGAATCTCATTGCGTCGTGGAGACGGTAGTCCGAACGTAAGCACGAGCGAAGATATCATTCCCATGATCATGGAATTGTATTTAAGGGTATGTATAATATTTCAGAATCAATATCACTTTAAAATAATCATATATAGTTATTTATTTACACCATTATACCCATCCTAGTAAGGTGGTGGTCGAAAACAGATTACACCACGGCGTGTAGACGGTATTCCGTACGTACGCACGTGGGGTGATTTCATTTTCCGTAGGATGGATAGAATGTGAAATAGGGTTGTTTCATATTTATAATAATATACCAGTATATTAGTGATACTGATGTTATTACTTCATAATGAAACAACTAAATAATATGAAGTAGAAGAAGAAATAAATTTGAAAGAATCTGTAACGGACATTACATCTTCTTTGAAGCGCCTCTTTGAGACCTCCTCTTAGGGCACTAAAATTGGTCTTTAAAGAAGACCAGGACCTCTATGATGTTTCTAGAAAAGTAGGGAAGTTAAATGGGTAGGGTTTGGCCGATCTTGAAGGTTCAAATTGGTGTGAGGAGGAGAGGGAGGAAGTTCCCTTATATAATGGAGGAGAGGGGCACCTTTGGAAATATAAGAAATATTAGTTTATATTAAATCCCAACCCCACATAAAAGCTTTAAAAATGACTCATATTTAAATATTAGATGATATAGGGTTGTAATATCATCAACCAATAAAATTTAGACATTTCAGGAATTTATTTTAAACATTATCAACTTGATTTATCCTTATTTATCAATTTAATTTAACTTGTGGTAATAATATTCTAAATTTTAAATTATTATAAATAATTACATATGTGTTGTTAATTTTCCATAATTTGACACTTTATGACATTTTAGACCATATAAATTTAAATTTATAATTTTTAAATATTTTTTTGATTTTTAAACAACTTTATAATATGTTATTTTTATAAAATAACAATAGTGTCAATTTTGTCACTATTAATTTATTTGAATTTAAATAAACAATATACTGAAAATATGTTCGAAATAAAAGCTTTAATATATTCATAAAATGTCATATGTATATATAAAATTAGTGGAGAACATTAAATAGTTCATATAATATTTATTTTAATATTTTTAAGATCATTTATTTGATATTTCAATCAATAAAATAATTTCAACATCACTATTGTGTCATAATTAATGATAATTATTTAATCCCTAAAAATTATAAATAAATTCATATGACGTAGATAATTTTATTATATTTCTGGATACTATTCATGTTCAAGGTTTCATTAATTTTATCACTAAAGTAATATTATTATACTTATAATATTTAAGAAAGTGACATGTTGTCACATTCTTTGGTTTTAATAATAATTAAATTATTTTCATTGAAAAAAGTCCATTGAATGAATCCAATCATACCATTAGGTGATATGGGTTGACTTTTAGTCATACAATAGGATTTTTGAAGGTGTTAGGATAATTTTATAATCTTATATTTACCCTTAATTACCCGATTTACCTTTAACTATGGTAAATAAAATTTACCGTAGTTACTATTCATAATGCCAAAAAATAAAAAGTAGCCTATTAACATAATTTGGACCCACGGATTCCAACTATGGAATCCATTTTTCAAAATTCAAAACACATAAGTTGTAGTAATTAATTTAAAATTAATCTCGTTGTCGAAAGAAAACAGGTTTTTATTTAAAACATTGGAAAAGATTGAATTGATTTAACCTACGAATTCAAGGTAAAATTAATGTTAATGACATACATTATATTAAATGGAAAAAATATATTATATTTATACTTTAAAACCATTCAATATTATAATTTAACCATACAAATTATTACGATGAAAAAAAGTTGTTTTTAATTAAAATATAGGGTGTTTTTACTATTCATTAAAATATGAAAGTTATCAGAAAAATATCAAAACTTTATCCCATGTAAATATTTATATCCTGATTCAAAATAAGAAGTTTATTTTGTAAAATTGAACTTATAAACATGTCAAAAACTAGATTTTATGTGGGTGTGCCATCAAAAGGCGGCAAAACTTCATTTTTTGAAAAAATACTTATTTTACCCGAAAAATTTATTTTGTTCTCATACCATGTTCTAGAAAATGTGTAAGATGAATAATAATGTTATAAAATTAAAAATGTAGTTAATACTATTCATAACAGCTAGTTCGTGATAATATTATAACCATATATCGTTGTTTAGTGAAACCCGGTATTGCGTACAACACACGCTATCGAGGAAGGTCACGATTGCGTGTAATGCAAGCCAAATCAGGGTTGCGTGTAGTGCAGGACTCATTTGATGTTGCTTATAACAAAATAAAACCATATTTAATTTATACATTGAATATATATATATATATATATATATTCATACACACTCAATGTTGCGTAGAATAACAACTATTAAACAAACATGAAATTGTGTGTAACACGATCCAAGAATAATGTTGCGTATACTGCAAGATAATATAGTGTGGTGTATATCACAAGATAATATTTTTGTAGCATAAAACACCTGACATCAAATAAATTAAAAATAATACTTATCATAAAATATCAGGTTGTTACGTTCTACTCCCCTTAAAATGAATTTCTCCCTCGAAATTTGTCAAGGTTATACATGGTTTTCTACATGAAAGTTTCTTTAATTGAAAAACACATCATAAAATGAAATACCAAAACTTAACTTTAAAAACTACAGTATGAAACATAACGGTTACCCAAATTAACTAATCACTGGGTTTCCACATAAGAGAACATAGGTGAAAATATGGATATGGAAGAGAAATCTAACCATCAAGTTCTGATGGAGAGTGGTAGAGAACATGGCTATGAAAAAGCCAAAAATCACAAAGCCATAAATTTGTGATAATATAGGGTACTATCTGATTCATCAGATATAAGAGCATTAGGAAAACATTTTTGGTTTTCAATATCATTTCCCTAAAGTTGAAAATTTTGAATTAGAAGAAATACTTGCTTGATTTTGGTACAATCTCACTGTTGTTCGTGCTTTGAACAATTTCCACTTCATCTCTTAAAGAAATGAAGTTGAATTTGTTATTCGTGAAGTGTTAATAGGTTATGTGATAGAATAATGGGTCATTCCATCAGTTTCAAACAAAAGGTTACCAAAAGTTATCAAATATACATAAGTCCATCTATGGTGAGGTTAATCATATACGATTCCAAAAATGAACTTATACATCAAATATCATATCACATAATAAAATAAAACTAGTTTCTACTAACCAGGGACTTCCTGTAGGCCAGTGGTAGGCGATAAAGGTCAGTCGCACTTCGGTTGTGGGTTCTATTCCCACATCCTTGTCCGACGCGACGGGTTGTCGTCCGTCCTGTAGGTTATCCTTTTTATAAAACTATACTATCATAACATTTCAGAAATAAAAAGTTATATCCTTAAACAATACTAAATGATGTCCATTCCAACCATTAGGCTTATCAAAAATACTTTTTTCTGATTATTAGAAATCTCATCTATCGAGCACGTGAATTCCTTCATTTGTCCCCCATATAAGATATATCTTTTTGGTCACATTCCAAACATGTGAATACCTTAATCATGTATTCTTTTGAAACATGAATTACCATATAACCTTAGCGAAAAATTGAATTATATCAAAAGTTAACTCTTTCCACATACAAAAATCCCAAATAAAATCTCTATACTCAAATCATGATATCAGTTTGTCCTTTTATCAGCCATGAGCTCATGAATACTATCAAACATATTATTTTCTCCTTATCCCTTCATTATGAGAATATCATCTTCTTTCCAAAAATATCTGAATAACCTTTCATGGTTACTGGTACCATTCAACATATACTTTCAATTACTTTAGGAAAAACAATAGTGTAATAATCCTTAGATGATTCTTTATTCCATAGTACCATACATTATTCTTTATAAACATACAATCATTCCACTAACTTCTTAAACCACTGACCGAGCTTCATCATTTCTTTCATCTCATATTTCATTTGTAGTCTCTTCATCATCATCCATATAAATACTACTCATATGACCATTCTGATTCTCTTCATGATATTTTCCCTTTGGGCATTGGTTTACATAATGCCCATACATTCCACATTTAAAACATCTAATCATTGTTGATGTCGTAGAAATACCATTATCCTTGTCCATGGTGTTAACTGAACCTTATCCTTTGCAATTACTGGATTTATGTCCTTCTTTTCCACACCCAAAGCATCTTCCTGTTCCTTTGAAACAATCTCCCCGATGCCTCTTCCCACATGATTTACATGAGGGAAATTGAACTTTCTTTCCTCTACGATCATCATGAAACTCCATCTTTCTTTTATTATCTGAGTCAGGAAACTTACCAAAGTTGAGATTATTGATCATATTATGAGATTTCTGATTAGGCATAATAACGATTTTTGGACTTCCAAATCCCGTTTCATTTGGTTTCTCATGAATAATATCATTCCATTGTCCGTCATATACTCCATTATCGTGAATCTTCCTGTTTCCAGCCATTTTCTAAAACCCAAAAATAATAGTGTGAGGGGAAAGAATCATGCTAGGTAAAACAACATAGTAAAGGGGGAGTACCCTCAATATCTAACATCTTAGGTTAAATTCTAAGATCATTACCGTAGTTCTAGGACTATATCCTATACGTATACTTATCCTTAGGGACATCCCTAGACATACCGTAGAAATATCTCTAGGGATCTCACTAAAGTTTTCACATCATAGTTTCCAAAGGTTGACTAAACCTTTCCTCTGATACCAACTGTAGAGAACCGAATCTTGACGTACATGGACATTACATTACTTTTGTGGAATACTGAATACACTACAAAAATAGACACACAAGGATCGTAATAGTTTAGTGTCTTTGGAAACTTGGAATATAAAATTCTAATCATGTTGAAAGATCTTCAACAACCCCCCTAATTATATTCCCCTTTTGTTTCCTTACCTAAAACCTTTATTTATTTCCTAGGGAAAATAAAACATATAAAGGGTGAGATCAAATGCTCAGTAAGCGTAAAAATAGAGAACATAAAGCAATCCATAAACATTTGAAATCAAAAACTTGAACATGAAATATAAACATTAAAACATTGAGAAAAGACATAAATCTTGGAAGTACGTAAAGAATATATCCTAAAGGAACATCAATCATGATAAAATAGCATGGTAATAAAACATTTAATTGTGGATACCATTCAGTACATGTTATGATTTCTATAGTATCCAAGGCATTGCTGCCAAGACCATCTCAGTGGATGAAGTCCCTTTCTGAATCGAGTTCACTCCTCATTTAAGTCCTGTAACACTGAACCAGATTAACTTACCATTCCAGCCATGCCTATATCATGAGATATAAATCTTTACCCAATTCATTTGAGGGAGATACAGGTCCCACCCATCTCACAATGAAATCATTCTTACTTGTTTCACTAAATAAACATAAAGCATTCATCATAACCCAAAGAATAAAATGGGTTTCATAAACATCATTCCATCATAACATAATCCATATAAAACAAATGGATATAATTTCATAATAATAAATGTAAAACCATGTAAATCATAGTGACATTATACTTGAAACATACACATATGAAATAATTTCATCATAGATGGAAAATGATTTTGATAAAATACTTGAAATGAATTCTTAAAGAAAATATCCTTTCTTTTTCAAAATCATTTTCTTTTCACAAAATGTCATGAAATTTTAAAAGAAAAGGATTTTGTTGAAAATATTCATGAAATCTTGTAGATTAATCTTCATGAAAATAAGGCTTTATAAAACTGTAAAAATCTGTTCATGCCGTATAAGTTAAAAAAACATTCTTCTCGTACTTTTTTTCAGAAAAGTCAAAAAGTACCTTGTAATGTAAACAAAAGAAAGATTCCTTACATACCATGTAGTAAAAGTCAAAAATGGGTAAAAAGGACTTTAAAAATACATGGAAACATTTTTATAAAACTTGGACATGGATGATAAAGATAACCCCAGTAAATACTTACGTATAAGAAATCTCGGATAGAAAACAATTGAGATTTCAACATTATCGCATACCTTATGTCTGATATGCTTCGTATGTATCTGAATCTCCTGTATAGTGATTTAAATAATTTCATTTACTTATTAAAGAATCATATTCATTGTTATGATATCATATATGGTTCAAATATGACTTTATATTACCCATTATTTTGTAAATATATGTTAATGTAGCGTTTTGGGTAAAATCGTTTCATTTGTCGTTCGTGTTTTAACTTGTAATTATTCATATGATTACATAGATCATGATTAATTACATCCAGAATGTAAAAAAATGATTTATATATAATATATATTTTGAATATACATATATATAATAGATCGATAAATGGAAAGAAATACACCGTTCATGGAGACGGTAGGTCGTACGTACGCATGAACGTTGTTTTCGTTTCCTTATTGAATTGAATGGAATTAAATAGATGATATATATATATATAAATAAAACCAGTATCATTATTATGTCATATATTTCATGATTACTTATTATATATACTTTATAATCATTCATGAATGGTTAATCATTGAGAATGAATCTCATCGCATCGTGGAGACGGTAGTCCGTACGTACGCACGGTGTGGATATGGTATTTCGTACGTACCCACGCGTGGTGATTTAATTTTCTGTAGGATGGATAGAAGGTGAAATAGGGTTGTTTCATATTTATAATAACATACCTGTATATGAGTGATACTGATGTTATTATTTCATAATGAAACTACTAAGTAATAAGATGTAGAAGAAGAAATAAATTTGAGAGAATCAGTAACGGACATTACCTCTTCTTTGAAGCGCCTCTTTGAGACCTCCTCTTAGGGCACTAAAATTGGTCTTTGAAGAAGACCATGACCTCTAGGATGTTTCTAGGGAAGTGGGGAAGTGAAATGGACAGGTTTTGGCCAATCTTGAAGGTTCAAATTGGCGTTGTTGTTAATTTTCCATAATTTGACACTTTATGACATTTTAGACCATATAAATTTAAATTTATAATTTTTAAATATTTTTTTATTTTTAAACAATTTTATAATATGTTATTTTTATAAAATAACAATAGTGTCAATTTTGACACTATTAATTTATTGGAATTTAAATAAAACATATACAGAAGATATGTTCGAACTAAAATCTTTAATAGATTCATAAAATGTCATATGTATCTAGAAAATTAGTAGAGAACATTAAATAGTTCATATAATATTTATTTTAATATTTTTACGATCATTTATTTGATATTTCAATCAATAAAATAATTTCAACATCACTATTGTGTCATAATTAAGGATAATTATTTAATACCTAAAAATTATAAATAAATTCATATGATGTAGATAATTGTATTAGCTTTCTGGAAACTATTCTGGTTCGAAGTTTCATTATGTTTATCACTAAAGTAAAATTATTATACTTATAAGATTTAAGAAAGTGACATGTTGCCACTTTCTTTGGTTTTAATAATAATTAAATTATTTTCATGGAAAAAGTCCATTAAATGAATCCAATCCGACCCTTAGGTGATATGGGTCGAATTTTAGTCATCCAATAGGATTTTTTAAGGTTTTAGGGTAATTTTATAATCTTATATTTACCCTTAATTACCCAATTTACCTTTAACTATGGTAAATAAAATCTACCGTAGTTACTATTCATAATGCCCAAAAATAAAAAACATCCTATTAACATAATTTGGACCCACTAATTCAAAATATGGAATCCATTTATCATAATTCAAAACGCATAAGTTGCAGTAATTAATTTAATATTAATCCCGTTGTCGAAAGAAAACAAGTTTTTGTTTAAAACATCGCAAAAGATTGAATTGATTTAACCTATGAATTCAAGGTAAAATCAATGCTAATGACATACATTAAATTAAATGGTAGAAATATATTTTCATTTGTACTTTAAAACCATTCAATATTATAATTTAACCATATAAATTATTATGATGAAAAAAAGTTTTTTTTATTAAAATATAGCGTGTTTTTACTATTCATTAAAATATGAGAGTGATCAGAAAAATATAAAAACTTTATCCAATGCAATTTTTATATCCTTATTCAAAATATGAAGTTTATTTTTGTAAAATTGAACTTATAAACATGTCAAAAACTAGATTTAATGTGGGTGCGCCATCAAAAGGCGGCAAAACTGCATTTTTTGAAAAATACTTATTTTACCCGAAATATTTATTTTGTTCTCATACCATGTTCTAGAAAATGTGTAAGATGAATAATAATGTTATAAAATTCAAAATTTAGTTAATACTATTCATAACCGCTAGTTCGTGATAATATTATAACCATATATCGTTGTTTAGTGAAACCCAGTATTGCGTAAAACACACGCTATTGAGGAATTTCAAGATTGCGTGTAATGAAATCCAAATCAGGGTTGTGTATAGTGCAAGACTCCTTTGTTGTTGTTTATAAAAAAATACAACCATATTTAATTTATACATTGAATATACATATATATATATATATATTCATACACACTCAATGTTGCGTAGAATAACAACTATCAAACAAACTTGAAATTGTGTGTAACATGATCCAAGAATAATGTTGCGTATACTGCAAGATAATATAGTGTGGTGTATAGAACAAGATAATATTGTTGTAGCATAAAACACATGACATAAAATAAATTAAAAATAATACTTATCATAAAATATCGGGTTGTTACATTCTACCCCCTTTAAAATGAATTTTGCCCTCGAAATTCATCGGGGTTATACATAGTTTTCTACTTGAAAGTTTCTTTAATTGCAACACACATCGTAAAATGAAATAACAAAACTTAACTTTAAAAACTACAGTATGAAATGTAATGGTTACCCAAATTAACTAATCACTGGGTTTCCACATAGGAGAACATAGGTGAAAACATGGATATGGAAGAGAAATCTAACCATCATGTTCTGATGGAGAGTGGTAGAGAACATGGCTATAAAAACGCCAACAATCACAAAGATATAAATTTGTGATGATCTAGGGTACTATCTGATTCATCAGATATAAGATCACTAGGAAAACATTTTTGGTTTTCAATATCATTTCCCTAAAGTTGAAAATTTTGAATTAGAAGAAATACTTGCTTGATTTTGGTACAATATCACTGTTGTTCGTGCTTTGAACAATTTCTACTTCATCTCTTAAAGAAATTAAGTTGAATTTGTTATTCGAGAAGTGTTAACAGGTCATGTGATAGAACGATGAGTCATTCCATCAGTTTCCAACGAAAGTTTAGGAAAATTTATCAAATATACATAAGTCCATCTATGGTGAGGTTAATCATATATGATTCAAAAAATGAAATTATACTTCATATATCATACCGCTTAATAAAATAAAACTAGTTTCTACTAACCAGGGACTTCCTGTAGTCCAGTGGTAGGTGATAAAGGCCAGTCAAACATTGGTTGTGGGTTCTATTCCCACATCCTTGTCCGACGCAATGGGTTGTCGTCCGTCCTGCAGTTTATCCTTTTTCTAAAACTATAATATCATAACATTTCAGAAATAAAAAGTTATATCCTTAACCAATACTATATAATGTCCATTCCAACCATTAGGCTTATCGAAAATAATTCAATCTTATTATTATAAATTTCATCTACCGAGCATGTGAATTCATTCATTTGTCCCCCATATAAGATATATCTTTTTGGTCACATTCCAAACATGTGAATAGCTTAATCATGTATTCTTTTGTAACATGAATTACCATAGAAACATAGAGAAAAAATAAATTCTGTCAAAAGTTAACTCTTTCCACATAAAAAAATCCCAAATAAAATCTATATACTCAAATCATGATATCACTTTGTTCTTTTATCAGCCATGATCTCATGAATACTATAAAACATATTATTTTCTCCTTATCCCTTCATTATGCGCATATCATCTTCTTTCCAAAAATATCTGAATAACCTTTCATGGTTATCGGTACCATTCAACATATACTTTCAAATACTTTAGGAAAAACAATAGTGTAATCATCCTTAGATGATTATTTATTCCATAGTACCGTACATTATTCTTTATAAACATACAATCATTCCACTAACTTCTTAAACCACTGATTGAGCTTCATCATTTATTTCATCTCATATTTCATTTGTAGTCTCTTCATCATCATCCACATAAATACTACTCATATGACCATGCTGATTCTCTTCATGAGATTTCCCTTAGGGCATTGGTTTACATAATGCCCATACATTCCACATTTAAAACATCTAATCATTGTTGATGTCGTAGGAATAACATTATCCTTTTCCATGGTGTTATCTGAACCTTTTCTTTTGCACTTACTGGCTTTGTGTCCTTCTTTTCCACACCCAAATCATCTTGTAGTTCCTTTGAAACAATCTCCCCAATTACTCTTCCCACATGATTTACATGAGGGAAATTGAACTTTCTTTCCTATATGATCATCATGAAACTCCATCTTTCTCTTATTATCTGAGTCGAGATACTTACCAAAGTTGAGATTATTGATCATATTATGAGATTTCTGATTAGGCATAATAACGATGTTTGGAATTACAAATCCCATTTCATTTGGTTTCCCATGAAGAATATCATTCCATTGTCTGTCATATCCTCCATTATCATGAATCTTCCTGTTTCTAGCCATTTTCTAAAACCCAAAAAGAATAGTGTGAGGGGAAAAATTAATGCTAGGGAAAACAACATAGTAAAGGGGAAGTACCCTCAATATCTAACATTTTAGGTTAAATTCTAAGATTGTTACCATAGTTCTAGGACTATATCCTATATGTATACTTATCCTTAGGGACATCCCTAGACATACCTTAGAAATATCTCTAGGGATCTCACTAACGTTTTCGCATCCTAGTTTCCAAAGGTTGACTAAACCTTTCCTCTGATAAAAAATGTAGAGACCCGAATCTTGACGTACATGGACATTACATTACTTTTGTGGAATACTTAATACATAATAAAAGCAGACACACAAGCATCGTAATAGTTTAGTGTCTTTGGAATCTTGCAATATAAACTTCTAATCATGTTGAAAGATCTTCAAAAACTCCCATAACGATCTTCCCCTTTTTTTTCCTTACCTAAAACCATTCTTTATTTCCTGGTGAAAATAAAACATATAAAGGGTGATCTCAAATTCTCAGTAAGGGAAAACATAGAGAACATAAAACAATCCATAAACATTTGAAAGAAAAAACTTGAACATGAAATATAAACATTAAAACCTTGAGCAAAGACATAAATCTTTGAAGTACATAAGGCATATATCATGAAGTAAAATCAATCATGATAAAATAGCATGGGAATAAAACATGTAATTTTGGAAACCATTCAGCACATGTTATGATTTCCATAGTAGCCATGGAATTACTGCCAAGACCATCATAACATAATCCATATAAAACAAATGGATATCATTTCATAATAAGAAAAGTAAAACCATGTAAATCATAGTGACATTATACTTGAAACATACACATATGAAATAATTTCATCATAGATGGAAAATTATTTTGATAAAATAATTGCAATGAATTCTTGAGAAAAATATCCTTTCTTTTTCAAAATCATTTTCTTTTCAAAAAAATGTCATGAAATTTTAAAATAAAAGGATTTTGTTGAAAATAGTCATGAAATCTTTTAGAGTAATCTTCATGAAAATAAGGCTTTATAAAACCGTAAAAATCCATTCATGCCGTATAAGTTAAAAAAACATTCTTCTCGTACTTTTGTCGGAAAAGTCAAAAAGTACCTCATAACGTAAACAAAAGAAAGAATCCTTACATACCATGTAGTAAAAGTAAAAAATGGGTAAAAAGGACTTTAAACATACATGAAATCATTTTTATAAAACTTGGACATGGATGATAAATATAACCCCAGTAAATACTCACGTATAAGCAATCTCGGATAGAAAACAATTGAGATTTGAACATTATCCCTTACCTTATGTATGATATGCTTCATATGTATCTGAACCTCCTGTATAATGATTTAAATAATGTTATTGAAATATTAAAGAATCATATTCATTGTTATGATATCATACATGGTTCACTTATGACTTTATATTTCCAGTTATTTTGTAAATTAATGTTAAAGTAGCGTTTTGGGTTAAATCGTTTCATTTGTCATTCGTGTTTTAAATTTTAATTATTCATATGACTACTTAGATCATGATTACTTAAATACATAATGTAAAACATTATTTATAAATAATATATATTCAGAATATACATTTATATAATAAATCGATAAATGGAAAGAAATACACCGTTCATGGAGACGGTTGGCCGTACGTACACATGAATGTTGTTTTCGTTTCCTTATTGAATTGAATGGAATTAAATAGATGACATACATATATATACATAAATACAGTATCATTATTAAGTCATATATTTCATGATTACTTATTATATATACTTTATAATTATTCATGAATGGTTAATCATTGAGAATGAATCTCATTGCGTCGTGGAGACGGTAGTCCGTACGTACGCACGAGCGTAGATATCATTACCATGATCATGAAATTATATTTTAGTGTATGCATAATATTTCAGAATCAATATGACTTTCAAATAATCATATATAGTTATTTATTTACACCATTATACCCATCCGAGTAAGGTGGTGGTCGAAAACAGATTACACCACGACGTGTAGACGGTATTCCGTACGTACGCACGCGCGGTGATTTCGTTTTCCATAGGATAGATAGAAGGTGAAATAGGGTTGTTTCATATTTATAATAACATACCAGTATATTAGTGATACTGATGTTATTACTTCATAATGAAACAACTAAATAATAGGAAGTAGAAGAAGAAATTAATTTGTAAAGAATCTGTAACAGACATTACCTCTTCTTTGAAGCGCCTCTTTGAGACCTCCTCCTAGGGCACTAAAATTGGTCTTTGAAGAAGACCAAGACCTCTATGATGTTTCTAGAAGAGTGGGGAAGTTAAATGGGCAGGATTTGGCCGATTTTGAAGGTTCAAATTGGTGTGAGGATGAGAGGGAGGAGGTGCCCTTATATAATGGAGGAGAGGGGGCACCTTTGGAAATATAAGAAATATTAGTTTATATTAAATCCCAACCCAACATAAAAGCTTTCAAAATGACTCATATCAAAAGCTTAGATGATATAGGGTTGTAATATCATCAACCAATAAAATTTAGACATGTCAGGAATTTATTTTAAACATTATCAACTTGATTTATCCTTATTTATCAATTTAATTTAACTTGTGGTAATAATATTCTAAATTTTAAATTATTATAAATAATTACATATGTGTTTTGAATTTTCCATAATTTGACACTTTATGACATTTTCTACCATATAAATTTATATTTATAATTTTTAAATATTTTTGTGATTTTTAAACAACTTTATAATATGTTATTTTTATAAAATAAGAATAGTGTCAATTTTGACACTATTAATTTATTTGAATTTAAATAAACAATATACTGAAAATATGTTCGAAATAAAAGCTTTAATATATTCATAAAATGTCATATGTATATATAAAATTAGTGGAGAACATTAAATAGTTCATATAATATTTATTTAAATATTTTTAAGATCATTTATTTGATATTTCAATCAATAAAATAATTTCAACATCACTATTGTGTCATAATTAATTATAATTATTTAATCCCTAAAAATTATAAATAAATTCATATTATGTAGATATTTTTATTAGATTTCTGGATACTATTCATGTTCGAAGTTTCATTAAGTTTATCACTAAAGTAAAATTATTATACTTATAAGATTTAAGAAAGTGACATGTTGTCACTTTCTTTGGTTTTAATAATAATTAAATTATTTTCATTGACAAAAGTTCATTAAATTAATCTAATACTACTATTAGGTGATATGGGTTGACTTGTAGTCATACAATAGGATTTTTGAAGGTGTTAGGATAATTTTATAATCTTATATTTACCCTCAATTACCCGATTTACCTTTAA
Organism: Viscum album; assembly: GCA_963277665.1. Lineage (NCBI taxonomy): Eukaryota > Viridiplantae > Streptophyta > Magnoliopsida > Santalales > Viscaceae > Viscum > Viscum album. Next base: position 415,479,441 of record OY728130.1, read on the forward strand.
CTATGGTAAATAAAATTTACCGTAGTTACTATTCATAATGCCCAAAAATAAAAAGTAGCCTATTAACATAATTTGGACCCACGGATTCCAAATATGGAATCAATTTTTAAAAATTCAAAACACATAAGTTGTAGTAATTAATTTAAAATGAATCCCGTTGTCGAAAGAAAATGGGTTTTTATTTAAAACATTGGAAAAGATTGAATTGATTTAACCTACGAATTCCAGGAAAAACCAATGTTAATGACATACATTATATTAAATGGAAAAAATATATTATATTTATACTTTAAAACCATTCAATATTATAATTTAACCATAGAAATTATTACAATGAAAAAAAGTTGTTTTTAATTAAAATATAGGGTGTTTTTACTATAAATTAAAATATGAAAGTTATCAGAAAAATATCAAAACTTTATCCAATGTAAATATTTATATCCTGATTCAAAATAAGAAGTTTATTTTGTAAAATTGAACTTATAAACATGTCAAAAACTAGATTTTATGTGGGTGCTCCATCAAAAGGCGGCAAAACTGCATTTTTTGAAAAATACTTATTTTACCCGAAAAATTTATTTTGTTCTTATACCATGTTCTAGAAAATGTGTAAGATGAATAATAATGTTATAAAATTAAAAATTTAGTTAATACTATTCATAACGTCTAGTTCGTGATAATATTATAACCATATATTGTTGTTTAGTGAAACACGGTATTGCGTACAACACACGCTATCGAGGAAGGTCACGATTGTGTGTAATGCAAGCCAAATCAGGGTTGCGTGTAGTGCAAGATTCCTTTATTGTTGATTATAACAAAATAAAACCATATTTAATTTATACATTGAATATATATATATATATATATATATTCATACACACTCAATGTTGCGTAGAATAAAAACTATCAAACAAACTTGAAATTGTGTGTAACACGATCCGAGAATAATGTTGTGTATACTGCAAGATAATACAGTGTGGTGTATATCACAAGATAATATTGTTGTAGCATAAAACACCTAACATCAAATATATTAAAAATAATACTTATCATAAAATATCGTGTTGTTACATTCTACTCCCTTTAAAATGAATTTCTCCCTTGAAATTCGTCACGGTTATACATGGTTTTCTACATGAAAGTTTCTTTAATTGCAAGACACATCGTAAAATGAAATACCAAAACTTAACTTAAAAAACTACAGTATGAAACATAACGGTTACCAAAATTAACTAATCACTGGGTTTCCACATAAGAGAACATATATGAAAATATGGATATGGAAGAGAAATCTAACCATCAAGTTCTGATGGCGAGTGGTAGAGAACATGGATATGAAAAAGCCAAAAATCAAAAAGCCAAAAATTTGTGATGATATAGGGTACTATCTGATTCATCAGATATAAGAGCATTAGGAAAACATTTTTGGTTTTCAATATCATTTCCCTAAAGTTGAAAATTTTGAATTAGAAGAAATACTTGCATGATTTTGGTACAATCTCACTGTGGTTCATGCTTTGAACAATTTCCACTTCATCTCTTAGAGAAATGAAGTTGAATTTGTTATTCGTGAAGTGTTAATAGGTTATGTGATAGAATAATTGGTCATTCCATCAGTTTCAAACAAAAGGTTACTAAAAGTTATCAAATATACACAAGTCCATCTATGGTCAGGTTAATCATATACGATTCCAAAAATGAACTTATACATTAAATATCATATCACATAATAAAATAAAACTAGTTTCTACTAACCAGGGACTTCCTGTAGGCCAGTGGTAGGCGATAAAGGTCAGTCGCACTTCGGTTGTGGGTTCTATTCCCATAGCCTTGTCCGACGTGACGGGTTGTCGTCCGTCCTACAGGTTATCCTTTTTATAAAACTATACTATCATAACATTTCAGAAATAAAAAGTTATATCCTTCAACAATACTATATGATGTCCATTCTAACCATTAGGCTTATCGAAAATACTTTTTTTGATTATTAGAAATTTCATCTATCGAGCACGTGAATTCCTTCATTTTTCCCCCATATAATATATATCTTTTTGGTCACATTCCAAACATGTGAATACCTTAATCATGTATTCTTTTGAAACATGAATTACCATAGAACCTTAGTGAAAAATTGAATTATTTTAAAAGTTAACTCTTTCCACATATAAAAATCCCAAATAAAATCTATATACTCAAATCATGATATCACTTTGTCGTTTTATCAGCCATGAGCTCATGAATACTATCAAACATATTATTTTCTCCTTATCCCTTCATTATGAGAATATCATCTTCTTTCCAAAAATATCTGAATAACCTTTCATGGTTATCGGTACCATTCAACATATACTTTCAAATACTTTAGGAAAAAAAATAGTGTAATAATCCTTAGATGATTCTTTATTCCATATTACCATACATTATTCTTTATAAACATACAATCATTCCACTAACTTCTTAAACCACTGACCGAGCTTCATCATTTCTTTCATCTCATATTTCATTTGTAGTCTCTTCATCATCATCCATATAAATACTACTCATATGACCATGCTGATTCTCTTCATGAGATTTTCCCTTAGGGCATTGGTTTACATAATGCCCATAAATTCCACATTTAAAACATCTAATCATTGTTGATGTCGTAGAAATACCATTATCCTTGTCCATGGTGTTAACTGAACCTTATCCTTTGCAATTACTGGCTTTGTGTCATTCTTTTCCACACCCAAAGAATATTCCAGTTCCTTTGAAACAATCTCCCCGATGCCTCTTCCCACATGATTTACATGAGGGAAATTGAACTTTCTTTCCACTATGATCATCATGAAACTCCATCTTTCTTTTATTATCTGAGTCAGGAAACTTACCAAAGTTGAGATTATTGATCATATTATGAGATTTCTGATTAGGCATAATAACGATTTTTCGACTTCCAAATCCTGTTTCATTTAGTTTCTCATGAATAATATCATTCCATTGTCCGTCATATCCTCCATTATCATGAATCTTCCTGTTTCCAGCCATTTTCTAAAACCCAAAAATAATAGTGTGAGAGGAAAGAATCATGCTAGGGAAAACAACATAGTAAAGGGAGAGTACCCTCAATATCTAACATCTTAGGTTAAATTCTAAGATTGTTACCGTAGTTCTTGGAGTATATCCTATATGTATACTTATCCTTAGGGACATCCCTAGACATAACTTAGAAATATCTCTAGGGATCTCACTAACGTTTTCACATCCTAGTTTCCAAAGGTTGACTAATCCTTTCCTCTGATACCAACTGTAGAGAATCGAATCTTGACGTAAAAGGACATTACATTAATTTTGAAGAATACTGAATACATAACAAAAACAGACACACAATGATCGTAATAGTTTTGTGTCTTTGGAAACTTGGAATATAAAATTCTAATCATGTTGAAAGATCTTCAACAACTCCCCTAATGATATTCCCTTTTTTTCCTTACCTAAAACCTTTATTTATTTCCTAGGGAAAATAAAACATATAAAGGGTGAGCTCAAATGCTCAGTAAGGGAAAGCATAGAGAACATAAAACAATCCATAAACATTTGAAATCAAAAACTTGAACATGAAATATAAACATTAAAACCTTGAGAAAAGACATAAATATTGGAAGTACGTAAGGAATATATCCTAAAGGAACATCAATCATGATAAAATAGCATGGTAATAAAACATTTAATTGTGGATACCATTCAGCACATGTTATGATTTCTATAGTAGCCAATGCATTGCTTCCAAGACCATCTCAGTGGACGAAGTCCCTTTCTGAATCGAGTTCACTCCTCATTTCATTCTTGTAACACTGAACCGGATTAACTTACCATTCCATCCATGCCTATATTATGAGATATAAATCTTTACCCAATGCATTTGAGGGAGATACAGGTCCCACCCATCTCACAATGAAATCATTCTTACTTGTTACACTAAATAAACATAAAGCATTCATCATAACCCAAAGAATAAAATGGGTTTCATAAACATCATTCCATCATAACATAATCCATATAAAAAAACGGATATCATTTCATAATAAGAAAAGTAAAACCATGTAAATCATAGTGACATTATACTTGAAACATACACATATGAAATAATTTCATCATAGATGGAAAATGATTTTGATAAAATACTTGAAATGAATTCTTGAGGAAAATATCCTTTCTTTTTCAAAATCATTTTCTTTTCACAAAATGTCATGAAATTTTAAAAGAAAATTATTTTGTTGAAAATAGTCATGAAATCTTGTAGAGTAATCTTCATGAAAATAAGGCTTTATAAAACCGTAAAAATCCGTTCATGCCGTATAAGTTAAAAAAAACATTCTTCTCGTACTTTTTTCAGAAAAGTCAAAAAGTACCTCGTAACGTAAACAAAAGAAAGATTCCTTACATACCATGTAGTAAAAGTAAAAAATGGGTAAAAAGGTCTTTAAACATACATGAAATAATTTTTATAAAACTTGGACATGTATGATAAATATAACCCGAGTAAATACTTACGTATAAACAATCTCGGATAGAAAACAATTGAGATTTCAACATTATCCCTTACCTTATGTCTGATATGCTTCGTATGTATCCGAACCTCTTGTATAATGATTTAAATAATGTCATTGAATTATTACAGAATCATATTCATTGTTATGATATCATACATGGTTCACTTATGACTTTATATTACCCATTCTTTTGTAAATTCATGTTAAAGTAGCGTTTTGGGTAAAATCGTTTCATTTGTCGTTCGTGTTTTAACTTGTAATTATTCATATGATTACTTAGATCATGATTACTTACATCTAGAATGTAAAATATGATTTATATATAATATATATTCATAATATACATATATATAATATATCGATAAATGGAAAGAAATACACCGTTCATGGAGACAGTAGGCCATACGTACGCTTGAACGCCGTTTTCATTTCCTTATTGAATTGAATGGAATTAAATAGATGACATACATAAATATATATAAATAAATACAGTATCATTATTATTTCATATATTTGATGATTACTTATTATATATACTTTATAATCATTCATGAATGGTTAATCATTGATAATGAATCTCATCGCGTTGTGGAGACGGTAGTCTGTACGTACGCATGAGCGATGATATCATTCCCATGATCGTGGAATTGTATTGAAGTGTATGTATAATATTTCAGAATCAATATCACTTTAAAATAATCATATATATTTATTTATTTACACCATTATACCCATACTAGTAAGGTGGTGGTCAAAAATAGATTACACCACGACGTGGAGACGGTATTCCGTACGTACGCACGCGCGGTGATTTCGTTTTCTATAAGATGGATAGAAAGTGAAATAGGGTTGTTTAATATCTATAATAACATACTAGTATATGAGTGATACTGATGTTATTAATTAATAATGAAACAACTAAATAATAGTAAGTAAAAGAAGAAATAAATTTGAAAGATTCGGTAACGAACATTACCTATTCTTTGAAACTCCTCTTTGAGACCTCCTCTTAGGGCACTAAAATTGGGCTTTGAAGAAGAACAGGAACTCTAGGATGTTTCTAGGGATGTGGGGAAGTGAAATGGGTAGGGTTTTTCCAAGCTTGAAGGATCAAATTGGTGTGAGGAGGAGAGGGAGGAGGTTCCCTTTTATAAGGGAGGAGAGGGGCACATTTGGAAATATAAGAAATATTAGTTTATATTAAATCCCAACCCCACCTAAAAACATTCAAAATGAGTCATATAAAAATTTTATATTAGATAGGGTTGTAATATCATCAACCAATAACATTTAGACATGTTAAGAATTTATTTTAAACATTATCAACTTGATTTATCCTTATTTATGAATTTAATTTTATTTGTGGTAATAATATTCTCAATTTTAAATTATTATAAAAAATTACAAAAGTGTTTTGAATTTTTTCATAATTTGACACTTTATGACATTTATAACATATAAATTTAAATTTATAATTTTTAAATAATTTTTTGATTTTTAAACAATTTTATAATATGTTATTTTTATAAAATAACAATAGTGTCAATTTTGACACTATTAATTTATTTGAATTTAAAAAAACAATATACAGAAGATATGTTCGAAATAAAAGCTTTAATGAATTCAGAAAATTTCATATGTATCTATAAAATTAGTGGAGAACATTAAATAGTTCATATAATATTTATTTTAATATTTTTAAGATCATTTATTTGATATTTCAATCAATAAAATAATTTCAACATCACTATTGTGTCATAAATAAGGACAATTATTTAATCCCTAAAAATTATAAATAAATTCATATGACGTAGATAGTTGTATTAGATTTCTGGATAATATTTATGTTTGATGTTTCATTAAGTTTATCACTAAATTAAAATTATTATACTTATAAGATTTAAGAAAGTGACATGTTGTAACTTTCTTTGGTTTTAATAATAATTATATTATTTTCATGGAAAAAAGTACATTAAATGAATCTAATCCAACCCTTAGGTGATATGGGTCGACTTTTAGTCATCCAACAAGATTTTGGCATGTGTTAGGGTAATTTTATAATCTTATATTTACCTTTAATTACCCGATTTACCTTTAACTATGGTAAATAAAATTTACCGCAGTTACTATTCATAATACCCAAAAATAAAAAGTAGCCTATTAACATAATTTGGACCCAATGATTCCAAATATGGAATCCATTTTTCAAAATTCAAAAAAAATAAGTTTCAGTAATTAATTTAAAATTAATCCCGTTGTCGAAAGAAAATGGGTTTTTGTTTAAAACATTGCAAAAGATTGAATTGATTTAACCTATGAATTCAAGGTAAAATCAATGATAATGACATACATTATATTAAATGGTAATAATATATTCTATTTATACTTTAAAACCATTCAATATTATAATTTAACCATATAAATTATTATGATGAAAAAAAGTTGTTTTTAATTAAAATATAGCGTGTTTTACTATTCATTAAAATATGAAAGTTATCAAAAAAATATCAAAACTTTATCCAATGTAAATTTTTATATCCTGATTCAAAATAAGAATTTATTTTGTAAAATTGAACTTATAAACATGTCAAAAACTAGATTTAATGTGGGTGCGTCATCAAAAGGTGACAAAACTGCATTTTTTGAAAAATATTTATTTTACCTGAAAAATATATTTTGTTCTCATACCATGTTATAGAAAATGTGTAAGATGAATAATAATGTTATAAAATTTAAAATTTAGTTAATACTATTAATAACTTCTAGTTTGTGATAATATTATAACCATATATCGTTGTTTAGTGAAACCCGGTATTGCGTACAACACACGCTATCAAGGAAGGTCACGATTGCGTGTAATGTAAGCCAAATCAGGGTTGCGTGTAGTGGAAGACTCTTTTGTTGTTTCTTATAAAAACATACAACCATATTTCATTTATACATTGAATATATATATATATATATATATATATATATATTCATACACACTCAATTTTGCGTAGAATAACAACTATCAAACAAACTTGAAATTGTGTGTAACACGATCAAAGAATAATGTTGCGTATACTGCAAGATAATATAGTGTTGTGTATAGAACAAGATAATCTTGTTGTAGCATAAAAAACATGACATCAAATAAATTAAAAAGAATAATTATCGTAAAATATCGGGTTGTTACAAAGATGACCTGGAACATCAGGTATCTGGTAGGGAAGGTACAGTTCACACTTACTTTTCTACGCAAGCATAGGAGATGTCTCCCTTCCCTTCTAGGATCAATTTTTGGGCATCCATCCTGGTGTAAGCCCCAAACCTTGATCTCTTATTTCTTTCATTGGACCCTTGTCCAATGTAAAGAGAACAGAGGGAGGTCTCATTGCATCACCCTCTTCCCGGGTCGCCTTGCCCTCATCCACCGTCGCCACCATAAGCTCACTCTCCTCCAATAACAGAGGAGGAAAAGTGAGTATCATTATTGAATCTTTCACATCCTCTTGTTTATCACACCGAGCATGACACACGTGGGATTATAGATTCGTGATGATTACAACATTTGCAAAAACACCCAAAACCAATGAACTACAAGAACTCTGATTCCTGTGAAAATCAGGATACATAAGAATCTTTTACAGGGTTCGAGCACACTAGGCATCCTCCTTGATATTAATCCCCAAATTAAACCCCAAATCATCAGGGATTCCTTTTCAGGAAATAAGCATAAACTTATCTCTATCAAAGGACCATACTCTCCTATGAGATTTATCGAACTGCATGGACTTTGATTCTCATCCATATGGGATATATAGGAAGCCTTCTTGAGGTTCAAACCTAATACTCTAAATCAAACCTATTCTCCTTGGGTCATATTCTTAACAGGGTCTAATTTTACTTGGAAACCCATATCCTTTCCACGTTCCTTGGGCCGCTACAGCATAAGTCCCACACTATGTTTTGACCGAGTGCCTTTCACTTGGAGGTCCTTATCACATGATGTTAAAAGGTATGATGTGTCCTTTTAAGCGACACCGAACTATGAGGGTTCTGATTCTTTTCACAAGGACACGTAGGTAGCCCATTTTACGGACATGATCCCAAGACCAAAACAAAAATATGTCTCCCTTTATGATAATAAATTATAGATTACCCCACTACGTGGCTTAGAAAACCAGTATCATCACAAAGACGATCAAAATAATCTCTAATTAGTATATTAGAGGATACTATTGATGGAAAACTTAGAATACATATGGATATTTCTATTAATTAAGAACCTTGAATGCATGCTTATGATTCTAAATTTTACAAATGTTATTAATTTATTGTAAATTCCAAGGGATATTTATGATATACTTGGATAATTAGTAAGGATTCATGAAAATATCTTAAATATACAAAGAGATTACTGATGTAGATAATAATTCCCCCAAAGGGTTTAATGAGTCTGACCTATCATCCCCTCGACCAATGCATGTTCTTATATATTGTAAAGTTCATACTTAACGAATGCCTGCCTTTGGAAAGAAGCTCCCCTTTAGATAAATAATTTTTGGAAGTTTCTAGTTCCATAAATAAATCCAATGGAAACCGCCTGGAAATAGTGATTATTAAAACTAGAGAACATGGTTCAAGGAACTACGTAAGAAAAATGGTGAACCTGACATGAATCCTTATCCAACTTAATAATGTTACCCAACATTTAGGACCCCATAGATTGATAATGGAAGGCCAGACAATGGAATTAATCACACATGTATCCATCTAGAATGATGTTGCTTTAACAAATTTTGTTGTTGTCTTAGTTTTTTCTTCTTATAATTCCCTTCATTCAAAAAATAGATTTCTCCCAGACAACATCTGTGAACTTCCCAACCACTACTCAAGCTGGATCTCCATCCATGGGAAGTACATCATCAACAACCCAGTATCTTCAACACTGGGTATCTAATGTGCTGGTAAAGTAATATCGCCATCACAGTACAATCCCGACTTTGGACGCAGCTCGACAGACCCTCCAAGTCAATAACAATCCTCAATCATCTGGCCAATGAAAACCAATGATCAAGAAGAAAATGGTTCCAACCACTGTTTCCAACCGTTTTGAGTCCTTATCCCCAGAATTAAATAATCAATCCCTCACATACTATAGGGAGTTGGATCAAGAGGTTACTCAAAGCCTCAATTCAAGAATACAGGAGTCCTTCCGGAGGACTCCCACTAGCAGTTTCCACCAGAATCTTGCATTAGTGTACCCCAAACATGATGGGGGTGTTGCCTTTAAACGTTTTCCATAGGTCTGTCAGACCCGAACATGCAAGATGAATAACCAAGGACAACATTTAATCAATAGTGAGAAGGTTCTCCCCTCTACCTCCTCTGGAAACGTCCATCAAATTAACTTCATGGAAAACAACGAGTGGGCACATACACCCATTTATCAAAATTTTGCTGCTTATAAGACTCTTCTTACAACAAACCACCAATCCCACCAGATAAAACCGGTGGAGTACCATGTATAGGAACATACACCTGCTCACAAATTATCAGTCAGTCATCAGGCTTGTCTGACTGCATTTAAAGTAGCACACCAATCTAATGTGTTGGAAACTAGTAAACAGGAACATACACATGTTTATAATCACCAATTCTATCAGTAGTCTCGTCTGCCAGTATTGAAGAATGTTCATCAACCATACTTGATGGAAAACAGCCAGCAGACACATACACCTGCCAATGTTCATCTATCCTGCCAACAGTCACATTTGGTATCACCCAGAGAAGTCAGTCGGAAAGCCCCGACAACAAATTTGGGGTATACCCAACTCTATTCCCCCATACATGAGTACTGTAAATATCTATTGATAGGAAAAGGAGACCAGGAATAGGAACATACACCTACTCCAGATTCAAAATGGACGTATATTCACATTCCGACCACTGCAGTCACCAAACACATCTTATAAATGGTGAAATGGCATACACATATCCCTGCCCATTATATAGAAGCACCCAAAGATATTTTAACAACTAATTCAGCAGTATCAGGGGAACATACACATAGATCTATCCCCACACATGGGATGACACTTCAGCATGCCATCCCAGAGCAGATAGATACCTCTGTTCTAGTCCAGGAGGGTCATGGGGCATATGCCCCCATATCATACGAACAAAAATATAAAGAACATACACCCTTTACAATTGAAGGTAATCGGTTTATTCTGGTAACCCCTCTAAGTCAGACACATACAATTTCCCATGATAAAAACTTTTCCTAAAAATTGGCCCCAACTAAGTAGAAGAGAACATTGAAGAAGAAGCCTCACCGAGCACTGTTGTAAAATCAAGAGTCAAGCTATTATTTGGATATTCTTAATGCTGGAGTCCTTGAATCCCTCAGACATTTATATGTTGCAGATCAAGATCCTACCCTCTCGTTACCAAATTAAGGGAGTGTTAGTTGTAATTCTGAAGTTCCTTATTGGACACTTCATCATGAAGTCTTGCTTCAAGAAATTTTCAGTCAATCCAGAATACCAATCTCTGGATGAGAGCCATAGAAACCCTCTGTGTCCATAAGACCAAGGTTCAAGAAGATTTATCCCTTGCTGTAATCCATCATGGAGATCCTCCCCATGATGGAATTCACTGTGAAATTCCTCTCCGTAGTAATATTTCTCATTATCAAAAAAGTTCCATAATTGACAATGTAGCGATGAGAAAGCCCTCCAATATAGAGGATCTTAAAAACAGAATTCCAGTCATATATGATGGATTTTCATTTACAGGTGAAATAATTTCTCAACTTGAAGACATCTTAAGGGAATGGTCTTTCTCCAAACCTATCTTTATTCATTTTTATTTTAATACAGAGCATCCACTTTGGTTAGACCAAGTGGAGAAACCTTTAGTGAATGATGATGAAGATGTGTTAAACATGAAGAAACAATTAGCTAAAGGAGAAATACCAGTTATGTTCTGGCCTTTGAAAATTATCAATATAACATTCCATAAGTGATGACAGAACATTGAATTCATGACATCCACCTCAACTTATTGAAAACTCCTAGTCATTTGAAAACCAAAGTATTAACATATGTTGAATATCAAAATCATGTAAAGGTAATAGAAGGGTTTCAATGCCAAATTGACTTGGCCTCTCTTTCAATTTACCAACATCCAATGGTTGAAAAACAGTAGAGAACCCTTCAGTGTGCATGTCTCTATTCTCTAAAGAGACTATGCCAGTTAATTTTTGATTCCACAGATAGTGTTCGTATCATAAGATGGGGTGCATATGAAGCATTGCATTTTACTGCACTCCAAAATCAGCAAAGTCCGCAAAAAGAGGTCTCATGAAATGTTATTTCCCATGGTCAGCCACAATCAATGGATTTTTTTTATATAATTGGATGTACGCTCAAGAAAAGGCCTCAATCGGTTCTCATCAGAATCAGGTCCAAAGAAAAGAAGTTCTTGAGTTACTTTTACATCAAGGGTCTGAGAATCTTGAGCAGGTATCCCACTTAGAAGATGTCAGGCGCCAGAGAATAAAAATGTATGAAATAGAAAAATGATCTTCCAAAACAGGTGATTTAAATAGTTGTCGGATGATGCTCCCAGCTAATGTCCGAACCAAAATCTGCAAAATTAGAAGAGTATTTTCACAAATTTCAGCCAGAGTAGTTCAAGAATAACCCCATCTTGAAAGGTTGGGGGATCATTTAATTCAACCTTCAAGTTCATTAAAAAATGTTCAAAGACATGAAGAAGTAGTACATGAACCGGCCCCGCCTATAGGGCTGGGGGATTTTTCACATCTATAATCCCCTCCTCAATGGAAGTCAGTTTTCTCCTGATTAGGGAAGAAACCACAAGGAATGCATACAACTGAACTATCTGAGGATTGCCTTTGGGTTATTGTCCACCAAATAGTTCCTGGGAATTCATCATATATGAGAACACAGTCTTATGAAGGACGCAAAGGAAGACGATCTCACAAAAATACAGACAAGATACCATCAATGCATTACACGTCAGTAAATGTAACTAACACCATTATAGAAGATCCTCTAGAAAATAAGTCCAGTTCAGGGGAATCAAAAGATGAAGTTCTTGTCCACAATATGATACACACTGAGGAAATTGAAGAAGGTGTGCACACCCAAAATCAGAGGCCTACCCAGAATCTAGGAATTCCATCAAATAACCAACTCCCCCTATCTGAAAGGAATCTAACAAGGGGAAAGTCAAAAGTCATATTTCATTTCACGTTTCCACTGGGGAAGGTCAATCTATTTCACATGAAGATAGATTTTTTATAGCAAGAAGAGGAAATTAAGGAGTTGAAAAGACTCAATAAAGAGTTACTTTGAAACAACATTTCTGCTAGATGTACTCCCCAGATAGGTCCTCAACTTGAAAATCCTGTAACAGCTCCATAAAAAAAGAGGATTTATAGTAACTGTATATGTGGATAATGAATTCCATCCGTTGGGTACACAATTAAGGTAGGATCAAACACATCCTGATCAGGCTATTCCCATGGGTTATCCAAGGAAGATATCAACACCACCATCAATGGTTTTTTCAGTCATTTCACCAGATCAAGCTCTAGTTTCTATACCTGCACAAGTTCCATCTTATCTGGATGTTCTCAAAATGCTTATGAACACAATTGAGGCATTAACGACTCGATTTGAAGCTATGGAAGAATGGACACTACAAAAAAACCGGCCCCTAGCGGCGGTTTTTTTTCATTTGGCGGCAGTTTAAACCGCCGCTATAGGGTTTGGCAGCGGTTTACAAAAACCACCGTAAAACTGGGCGTCAACAATCTATTAGTGGCGGTTTTTACTATTTAGCGGCAGTTTAAGAAAAGCTTCGTAGATGCCTCTTTTCGCGACGGTTTTTGTCCATTTCACGGCGGTTTTATGCGTAGATGATACTTCGTTTTCGTGGCGGTTTTAACCGCCGCTATATTCTGGCGTTTGATGAGACTATGTCGCGGCGGTGAAAATCACCGCTAAATTTAAACATAATACATTTAGCAGCGGTTATAACCGCCGCTAAATTCTGACCAGTAAGGCATTAGCGGCGGTTAAAACCGCCAAGAAATGTTTACCTGGAAAAAAAAATAATTCTGCTCCTACCACACCACTGCCCTGAAAAACAAATCAAACCAGAATATTGAACAGGAGACACCATACAAACAAATAACATGGTAGTATTCATTGAAAAATAGGATATGAGCAAATGTTGTATGTTATGGAGTCCAACCTAAGGAAAGGTATGTATCATAATTTGGTGAGTAACCAATCCATGTGACCCCCAAGATGTATATGCATTTTTAGCTTCTTTAATTTCTTATGTGTTTTAAGAAGGGTTGATTTATATTATATGGATACTAATACTCTATATAATAAATGGTTATGAATTTTGATACAATTTATGTGATCATGCTAACCATGGTGATGTGTAATGATATGTAATTGGTTATGCTCTAAGTTGGCTGATATAACATCCATGGGTGGATTGTGATATGGGTTGGGTTTTTTTAACAATGGATTTGTGTTATGGGATAGAACAAATTATGTTTATATGGGTATAGAATTTGTTCCAAATATGGGTGTTTGAGTAGTTATAGAATGTATGTTATGGTATGGTTTGTTGTGTGTTTTGGGTTGGTTGTTAATGCCTACTATAGAAAATGGGTAACTTGTGAATTGGCATGTGTTTTAGGTTGGACAACATGCTAACCGTGCATGGTGCTTGAGAGAGTATGGTTTATGATCTTGTAGGTTATACATGATTCCTATTGAGGATTTGAGTTATGTAATTGGATATGAGATAAGAGTTTCATGTATACATCCCAAGATGGTCATCATGTTGCAGGTTGGATGGGATGCATCATGATATAGTTGTTATTGACTTCGTTAAAGAAAATAGGTTTGAGTTTTTTAAAATTTCAACAACAACTTATCTAATGTTTTCCTAAATACCTTATTGGTGGAATTATACTTAACCAAACCAAATGATATTGATTTTTCACAATAGTTATTATCATAAGATAATGTCATTAATATATATGTGTATGTATGTAATCTTTATCCTTCACGGGAAGTATGGTGTGTCGATTTCTAGTTAGGATTAGTAACCTAGATTTCATAGTTAGATTGGGTATGGGATTTGTGATATGCATGAGAACCCTCGAGTGGGTATATTGGCCTATGATTTTCCTCGTGATATTTGAGATGGGTTCATAGATGCTTCTCCATGGGTTGTATCCTATATAGGATGTGACATGTGAACCAGGGTTGAGAGAGACTAGTAATATTGAGATATATCATGGGATATTGGTGATTGGAGTATTCTAATCAAGTGAAATAGAGATTCTCATTTCCACCTGATTAGGGTTTTCTTGTATGTATGTAATCCAAGAGAGGACTTATCCTAGGTCTATGAGTTCATTAAATAAATGAAAGTAAGTTTAAACACTTTGTTCTATAGTGATGGTATATAGGTGGATTGTGGTTTGGTATTCAGTTAGTAATATCATTGTATTTGGTATTGTGAATGTAAAAGCATGGGTAGTGCTTGTGTTTTGTTAAGTCTAACATGAATAATTGACATGGTTATTTGGGGGATAAGTTAAGTTAAACTATGATTATTTGTATGTTATTGTAATGATGCTTATTAGGTGTTTTAATAGAGTGTATACATGCTTAGATTCATGTTATCCTGATAACGGTTAAATTTAGGTATTGTGGGAGGCTTCGAAGATACACTCTTTCCATGTCAGTAAGAGCGTGAGTTCTTTATCAGCATAATTGGTATGTTGGTTCTATAGTCTAAGATTAGCCTTTCAGGTGGGGATTTGGGTAGTTATTAGGTGTAGTTTTACTTGGTTAACATGTGGTTTATAATAATTGTTGGATTTTCATAGATCTCATAGATAGAGAGATTTAGTGATGAAGGTAATGTGACTATTGGGAATTTGGTCATGGGGACATTATTAATCCATGGTTGTTTCATGTGATGCTTTCCTAATGTATGGGTTTGTTCAATTGCGGAGACGCCAGGTTTCTCAAGATGGTTAGTGCATTGGGATACCAAATGACACATATTTTGATGAAAGTTTTATTACAATTAGATGGTCCTTGAACATTCTTCCTATGGTTTATACATTATTCTATGATAGATGTGATATGTGGTCTCATCTCTTTTTTTATATCAACCTTAAACTAAAAAAAATTGGTATTCCTTGACCCATTTGAGTGGTGTAAAAATTTTAAGGCCATGACAGAGCCTTTTATCATTAACCTTTCATGCCTTAGACATTTATGGTCATGGGATTGGCCTTTTAGTGTGATACATATTGGATATGGATCCAATAGGGGTATGTCTATGCTAAACTAAAACATATTGGGCCATCATATAGGTGATTTATCTTCCACTTAGTAAGGAAATTGATTGAAAAAGGGAGTATCTAGTAAAAATTGGCATATATACAACCAATATGTTACCTAATAACTTCTGCCTTGTTGAGTGTTACATGGGGTGACTGTTCCTCCCTCCTGTGATTTTATTCTAAGGGGATATATTTTGGTTGTGATTATGGATATAGGTTGGGCATGTGTATACCAACCTAGAGTAGACCTAAGGATGTGTTAGAATTTATGGAAGCCCTTCAGTGAGATTTTTATCTTCTATTGTTTTGGTTGTCTTTATACCATTGAATGATTGGGGCTTTGGTATGTGATAGAATTTATTCATGCCTATATAATATGTTGTGGCTCATTGGGCCTTGATAGTGATGGTATGAATTGGGCTTACACAGCTAGGATACCCAGGTGCTGCTATGGAGCAACAATGATATGAATGGGACTTACACAGTTGGACTGCCTAGGTACTTCTATGAATCGGTTATGGTATGAATCGAGCTTACACAATGGGGCTACCCGAATGCTACTATATAGTAGAAATGGTATGAATATGGGTCACATATATGGTATTCTCATTGGATGTGGTACCAATTCAAACACATGCCTAAATGGAATGATGTATACCACACTCGAGAAATCAAGACATAAAATGAAACATCATAAATAAATAAAATGCATAGAAGGAAACATGAGAAATCAAGAAAATGATAGGACATGAAAATGTTTGGTGGAAACTATGTGCCATACATGTTACTTATACAAACCAACTTTTCTCATACTTGTTCAAAACATCAACAACACTACTACTCATCATCTGATGCTGCATCGTCACCCTCTCCACCTTCATCTCCACTACCTGCTGCCACCTATAAGAACATTATATTGAAAATTAAATATTGTTGCATATTTATAATTAACTTAAAACAAATAAAAGTGTGAAAACTAAATGATTTTGATTTTTTTGTGATTTACCTGCTCACCACTAGTCGATGCACTACCACTGGGGGCATATCTTCTCATATGCTGCGTATTTCAAGCAACTCTTTCTGCAAAGCAGATATCTGATCCCCCTGCTGGTGAACTGTGTTTCGTAGAGAAGACATATCCCTCTGAGTATCTTCAGGTATGAAATGACTATAACCAGGAGTAGATGTAGCTGAAATCCCTGATGGACTTCCAAAGACCTCAGATGGTACGGGTCCCAAACCCATCCCGCGCACTCTACCAGGATGCTCCTTCCCAAGGACTTTACCAACTGGGTCATCCTGGGAGACTGAGTAGGATTGCCCAGGATTAACATCCCATATTTCTTTAATTTTTACCTATAAATAAAATATCAATATATATTAACACAGTAAAAAATGATAATAAGTTATTATAATAAATAATTGACTTCATACCCCAACTTCTCTGGCAGGTTCATTAAGAAAACTTCAATCTGTTTTTTTATGAACATCCAGCCACAGTTCTGTTCGGGATGCTTCATGCCCTAAACTCTGTGACTGCATTAAAAAAAGATAAATCAATAATTAAATATGTTAAATAGATAATATTGTCTTATAAATATTTAAACTAATTAAAAGATTACCAATTAAATTCGACTTCTAGCAAATCCTTTTGAGCCCGTAGTGTGCGGGATAACTTGCTTTTCCCGGTTTGATGCATTCTGTCTTGAGAGATCCTGAAATAAATAAAATTAAATTTAACAGTAATGTATTCAATGTCTATCTCCTCTTCATGTACATGTATAAATGTAAAATGAGGATAATATAATAATATATATTTCAATACCATCCGCTTCTCATCACAATGGCTATCGACAAAAACTTTCCACTATTCTTTCGGTACCCCACTGGGTAGCTTCTCATACATCTGCTGCATGGTAAATGAAGTATCATTGACATCACACCACAACCTCCATTTGAAATCTTTCCATTTTTTCCAAGATTTTTCAATGTCCACTTCCGTGCCATCACATCAGCAACGGTAAAGTGGAAGAACATCTGTATACAGAAATTCATTTTGAATATATTAGTAACATGACATTAAATTAAACCATAAAGTAATAAAATTACCTTTATCTGAGAATCAAAAACTTCATTTTTCCAGTTTGGAGGCATATGCCTCCAATCATCATAGGAAATAGGCAGGGAAATGGGCTCTGCTGCTAGCTGACCTATAATCTGACCAAGTAAACCTGCGGCATCATCCGTCGGGACCCCATAAGAATCAAATGGCACCACTATCTTCTCTCCATTCATGTTACAAACATCAGAAATTTTTTAGTGTTTTTCCACGGTTGCATTTTTTTCATCTACAATTAGCAAACAATTACTATAAACAAAATGCAGTAAATTAATTTAATAAAAATTTGTACCTATGACTGTGACCCTCCAGAATGTCCACGATGAACTGAAAGGGGCGTGTCGCTGCCCCACTGCTGAGGATCCTGTAGGGGGAGGCGATGACTCATCCTCTAATGAGACATCCACTGACAGTGTCAGAGATGGTGCATGGAGAGATGATGCAGGGATGTAGGCAGCTGCTGCCTCAGATGCCGTGGGGACAGACGGATCGTCATTTGTCGCAGAAGTAGATGAAATGGTGTACCGCTTCTTCCTTGGCGTTCCTGTCATTTAATCAAATAAAATTAAGTTCATAATATATATTTCAAAAAAATTTATGCAGAAAAAAAATTAAAAATGATAATAGATTCCCAATACTAACAAAAAAAAAATATAACAATGATAATGAATGACTACATAAATGAAACAAGTGGTTGCTGAATGAATAAATAATTGTACATACAATCATTTTCCCCTTCAATCATGTCGTTTTCCTGCTCCATTGCTTCATCCACTTCATTCACCCTTGCTAGACTAATATTTTCAATATCATGATGGACAAATAATTCTGCTTCCTGTTGTTGATGAAATTCAATTGCAGAGGTCAAATATTCCACTTCATCACCCATATCATACAAATCTCTTTGTATTATGTGAGTAACTACAATCCAACCTTCATCCACAATATCATTCACATAATATACCATTTTTTCCTGCGATGCTAAGATATATGGATCATGCAGTTCACAATCACCAACATCCATCAAGCGAGAGAAGTTTACAGAAGTAAATTGCAAGGAATCTCTTTTAACACCTCTGATAATATCGACCCATTTTCATTTGAATAAAACAACAGAAAAATGCCCGTGGTAGTTTAATTCAATAATATCATGAAACTTTCCAAAGTATTCCACTTCATCAAATGTAAATATACCACTATTCTGTGTTTTCAAACCCACTTCTCGATCAACTGTACGAAATCTAAAACCATTCACATTATAAGCATCGAACTTTCTAACTTGTTTTATAGGACCTCTAGCAAGGAACTTCAAATCTTCTGACAAGTCTGCTCGAGTATCAGTATTCATGATCTGAAGAATAAAAATATAATTTAATAGATTTTCAAATTGTATGTGTCAAACTAATATTCGTATTTATTGCAATATTTATAAACTTACACGTCATGCAAACCATTATACCAGCTCTTTATTCACAGCTTTCATTATATCTTTTTCATTTCGTGTTCGGACTCTCATTCGTCTCTTTGTTTGTATCCTAAACTCTTCAATAAATGGATATGCAATTTCACTATTCAGCATCACATATCTATGTGCCTGTAATAACTCTAATTCTGTCAGTGTCGCGTATGAGGTCCTCCCAACTGATAGGCCAATAACCGGAAATATTTTTGATTTCTGATGCATTTGAGATTGAGTTGATGTGTCGTCAACACATCCAACTCGATTAAATCTTGTCTCAATATCATCCAAATATCTGGAACAAAAGGTGAGACACTCCTCGACCAAATAGCCTTCAGCAATAGAGCCTTCTGGTTGAGCTTTATTTCTCACGTATGATTTCAAATGCCCAAGATATCTGTGAAAAATAATAATAATATTATGCATTTATTTAAATTCCAAATATTGTTTACTTAACTGGAAACATATAAATAAAATACCTCTCAATTGGATACATCCATAGATAATTAACGGGGCCTCCTAATTTAGCTTCGTCAACCAAATGCACAGTCAAATGCATCATGACAGTAAAAAACGATGGAGGAAAGATCATCTCCCTTGCACAAAGGGTCAATACAAACCTCTCCTGTAGGTTGTCAAGCTGTAATGGATGTAGAGTTTTCTCACATAATTGCCTGAAAAATGTGCAGAATTGCAGTACAACAATAGTAACTTTTTCAGGTAATAATGTACGCAATGCCAATGGTAGTAACTATTGTAACAAAACATGTGAATCGTGACTTTTCAATCCATATAACATACGATTCTTCAAATAAACACACCTCGAGATGTTACTCGAATACCCCTCAGATACCTTCACATTCATTAAAATTTGAAGGAACACATCTTTATCCCCATTTTTCATTGAAAAAATGGCCGGAGCATACTTTTCATTCTCATCTGGCCAGAGATCACGTTTTATGTTCATTACATGTAAGTCTTTGCGAGCATTGAGATGATCCTTCGACTTTCCGGGCTCATTAAGTAATGTGAAAATCAAATTATCACATAAATTCTTCTCAATATGCATCACATCAAGATTGTGGCCCAAAGAATTAAATTCCGAATATGGAAGTTTGAAGAATATACTTTTTTTCTTCCATTGTTGCGTTCTGATTTCACTTGACGATGCACTTCACACTCGTTTTCAGCTAACAGTCAAATGAGGAATCTTCCCAAATTCTGTTTTAATATTTTCACGTTGTGTCAATATTTCAGAACCGATTAACAACTTTGGAGGTGGTCTACGATCAATGGAACCATTAAATTTTGATTTTTTCAGCCGAAATCTATGAGATGCATCAAGAAATCTTCTATGGCACAAGAAGCACCATTTTCTACTGTGAGGTAGCCGTTTGGGCTCGAAATCAAAGTTACAAACGGGACAAGCCAAACCCGTATAAGTGTTCCAACCAGATAAATTCCCAAGCCCAGGGAAGTCACTAATGGTCCACATTAAAGCAACATTCATTTTGAACATTGTTTTAGAAGAAACATCAAATGTCTCAACACCGTTGCTCCATAACTCCTGCAATTCTTCAATCAAAGGCTGCAGGTATACATCAATATCATTTCCAGGCATTTGTTTTCTAGGAATAATCATCGAAATGATAAAAGATGCTTGTTGCATACACATCCACGGAGGCAGATTATAAGGGATCAAAACAACTGGCCAAATGCTATAACTCGTACTCAAAGTCCCAAATGGGTTGAATCCATCGGCAGCCAATCCCAATCGAACATTCCTAGGATCAGCTGAGAAATCTGGATGTAATGAATCAAATGTATTCCACGATTGGGAATCTCGTGGATGTCTCATTAACCCATCATTGTTATTATCTACATAATTCCACCTCATGTGTTCGGCGGTTTTTGATGACCTGAATAATCTTTGCAATCGAGGATTCAAAGGAAAGTAATGCAAAACTTTTGCAGGTGTGTTCCTTTTCTTCTTCTCCAAGAAATTATGTTCAGTCATACTTCCAACATCACCTTTTGACTGCCATCTAGAAGAAGAACATTTCTTACAATTCTGTCTACTTTAATCCTCTCCCCAGTAAAGCATACAATCATTGGGACACGCATGTATTTTTGTATAATTCAGACCAAGCTTGTTTACAACTTTTTTCATCTCATAAAATGATTCTGGGATTTTTGCTTCAGGAAATTCATCACGAATCAATTCCAATAACATGGACATTGCCTTATTTGTAATTCCACATAGACATTTGATATGGTACAACTTCAGCCGAAATGAAAGCTTTGAATATTTCAAACACCCACTATACAACTCTTGATTTCCATCGTCAAATAAATCATGAAACGCATTTTCCTCACTGAAGTTTTCCCTTACATTTGGCTCCACAGAATCAAGAGGAGGATCCAATGATATGTTACAATCTTGATCTTCTTGTGTTACAGTCTCAAAAACATCACTTGTCACGTTGCAATCTGTAGCATCCTCTTCTGGTTGTTCTGATATGTTTTGATTCTCATAGTGGTGTCTTGTAGTGCCGAATGCATCATTTATGAGGTTTTTCATTTCATTTTCTATTGGTGACAAACTTGGGACCTCATTCTGTGGATTAACATCAGTCCTCAATCTTTCTGTATTGTTTGATTCTCCATGCCAAATTCAACACAAATATTGATCAGGGAATTGCTTCAGTATTAAATGTTCATAAACTTCATCTCTCTTCAACCATGTTCTAAATTTACATTTAGGACATGGACATATTATTCTCCCTTCAACAGATCGACTAGAATTTGCAAAATCTAAAAACTCATTCAAACCCTTAACATATTGAGGTGTGTTCCTCGGTAATGTGATCCATCTTTTATCCATGTATATCACAATGTTCCTACTCAAAATATATGATAGTGTAAGATTATAGAAACATAATATAATAAATATGAACCATTGATAATAAAGTATGCATAATATAATAAAGATGATTCATTGATCACATTTACCACTTTAGACCAACCGAACAAGTCTGGTCCATAGGAGACAGTGTCAACACCTCATTGAGGAGCAATAAGAATATTAGATTACACACTTATCATAACACTATCGATCACACATTTATGTTGCCTCAAAGAACACCCCATTGATGTGTGATCGAAACTGATCATAATGCATTTTAAACCTGAGACATTATGTGATTGTTTAGGCTTGACCTTAGATGTAATCCAAGAGGAATGATGTTTCTCAATGGTTTCATACACAACCAACCATATCAAAGTCGTATTTCCTATGACAAAGAAGACTATATGGGTACCAATCCATGTACTGAATATGGTGTGAGGTAAATTAATTAGGCCACCACTAATGGTTTCTAATGCATAATATAGTCCACAAATATAAAACAAACAATAGTGTGCAGGTATATCAAAATTAAGTGTCACTATAAATATAAATCTATGTCACACTCAGGTTTCTTAGGAGACACTTGGCACAATCTCAAACCTTAGAGATTTCATGTAAACATTGGTAATAATATCCACTTTGAAATGCACCAACCTAGAAAAGTTAGTGGAATACACTATAACAATACATTCCCATTTTTATAATGTTAGAAAGTATCAAGTCTTTTCCACATGTAACATTTTAGGATAAAACTATAGTTTATATATTTTCTTGAAGGATTCCCACGTAAGATCCTCATAAAATATAGCATGCACAACTGAGCCTCACCATTTCCTTCCCAATCCATCAAGAATATATGTTGACCCCCACCGCTTAGATTCCTTGGGAATCTTTATAATTTTAAATCTCCTACCAATCTACTCAATCCTCTCCTCATATTTCTAGATTCCATTATCACCATGAAAGATAGGTGGATTCTTGTTAGTAAATTATGAGTCATGATCCACTACTCCTCCTGGGTTTTTAATACCTTCATAACCAAAGTATGAATAGTTCATATTATAACTTCCACTAAAGAAGATACCACTAAGGGATTCTACTATTAAACCCGTCTCATGAATCTATCACTTAGATTCATAAGACCTCTTCTAGTAGGAATCGTCTAACAAATACAAGATGAAAACCCCTTTAGTCATGAGAAAATTCCTAAATCATAGAACAACTTCCATAATCCATATTAATGATTTAAAATAATAATAATTTTATGAATTTATGAATTTTATTAATGAAATATAAAACATAAGAAAGGAATAGTTTTTTTAAATAGACACCAAATCTAGTTTATTCAATCAACAACAAAGACCAAGTGACAATATTTTCAAAAATAACTAACCACCCATAGTAACTTGAATTCATACATGGAGGTGAGATGTCTAGGAACCATCCCACACATATTAACTAAATTCTACTGCTACTAAATCTAGTCTACCAATGAAACTAAACCAAAACTAGGAAGTGTCGTAACATTCCAGGCTCAATATTCCTTTTGATATTAATTTATAAAGAACCGACTAGGGAAAACTAGGCAAGTCTCCCAAGAGGGTCTTATTCATGGAGATGTGTAATAAAGAGACATGAAAGTAGTATCTTGTTTTAGAGAATAAAGTTATGAAACCAAATTAAAATAAAAAATAAAGATAAACATACATTAGTATAAAAAATTCAATCTAAATAGGCCAAACCATAAAGAATTTAGTCAACCACTTTTTGTGAGAAAAACCATTTTTGAAGAAAGTCCTCTTTAAAAACATGTATATTTTCCATAAAATCCATTTAAATCCATCAATTTCATGAAACAAGCCAAAGAAATTAATAAGAATATAAGGAAATTTTAAATTAGAACTGCTTGTATAGATACACCTACCTTATAAAAATAAGGAACCTAAGATCCTTTGACAACATAAATTGGAAACAAGCAGATATTCCTCAAATAGAAAAGGAATGAGGGAAAACCACAATGGATTGATTTATAACACATATTATTTATGAAACCATCGAAACCATGTCACACAACACTACCAAACCAAGAACATAAATGATAAAGAGAGTGAATGATATTACACGTACCCAAAGGAAGACAACCCACCACACTAGTGAACAAATGCTCCAAGAAAAGAAATATGGTAGAGGAAGATACCCAATATTATCAAAAATCTTTCTAGGATTTATGAGGGAGGTATTCACATTGAATGGAAGAAGGGTAATATGTAAATCATGATAAAAACCATTGGTTCTAAATAATTAATGTCATGAACCCCTTTCATGGTGTGAATTCCACGATTTATAAAAATACCCAAAAAAGTATCCTTAGTTTGAATTAATCCTAATCAACCCATTAAAAACTTGAAAATGTTTTATGACTTATAATTATTCAAGCTCTAAACCAAACTCATAGTATCTACCCTTTAGTAGATTCACATTGTGTAACAAATTCATGATTTGAATCAAAGAACCAAGAAATAACTAAAAATTACCAAAATAGAAGGTGGTCGCGGGGGGCGCCGGGGGGTGCGGGGGTCGCAGGAGGCCGCAGGGGGTGCGGGGGTCGCCAGAGGGCATGGGGGGAGTGGGGTGAATGGGGGGCACGCAGGGCGTGGGGGTCGCTGGGGGTCGAGGGGGAGTTGGGGGGGTGCGGGGTTCACCAGAGGGCGTGGGGGCGCGTGGGGTGCGGGGGTTGCCGGAGGTCGCGGGGGGTGTGGAGGTCGCCGGAGGGCGCGGGGGGGAGCACAGGGCGCGGGGGTCGCAGGGGGTCAAGGGGGGCGCCGGGGGGTGCAGGGTTCGCCAGAGGGCGTGGGGGGTGCGGGGGGTGCGGGGGTCGCCGGAGGGCGCGGGGGGCGCGGGTGTCGCTGGGGCCGGGGGGGGGGATCGGGGAAGAGGGGAGAGGGTTTGTGGGGGAACCGCGGAAGGGGTAGGGGAAATGGTCGTGGTTTTTTAAATAAAATAGGGTTTCGTGGTGATTTATTAAAAACCGCCACGAAACCTTTCACTGAAAACGTTTAGCGGCGGTTTTGTGAACTGCCGCCACAAAACTGTCGCTAAACCCAGTTTTTTTTTGTAGTGGGAGTGCACCATTTCAGCCGGAAAAGAGAGCTTACCGTGAATGAGTGGATGAAATTCCTCCCCCACAATTTTTTTTGAACACCACATTCCTAATTTTTAATGGTTCAAGAGATCGAGAACAACACTTAACACATTTTTTTTCTCTTTATGATCCCATTATGGGAACTTATCAACAACAAGAATCCATTAATATTAGGTATTTTGTGTAGTCATTACAAGGACCATCATTTGTTTGGTATACAAGTTTACAATCTCAAACAATTACTGGATGGGAAGATCTCCATCAGAAATAACTTCTTCAATTTAGCTCAACACCACCAAATACGACAGTTTTTTATCATAATAATTGTAAAAAAGGGACAATTAAAGAGTTTCATATTTCAATGCATGATGGAAGGGATTAACATATTCCATAAGTCTAGAACTCCCTTAAGAAGAGTTGTTTCCAATTTGTGTGGAAAATCTGCGTGATGAATTACGCACACCATAGATCCCTATGAAATAAATAGTATATTTTAGAGACCTTACTTCAATATCTAAACAGATATAAGACTCTATTTGGGGAACTAAGGCTAAAACTCGTGTAATTCCACCAGCTCCAGGGAGGAGGGTATGAAAGGAAAAAGTTTCTACAGTCACACTCAAACAGGCACCTATACCCGCTTCTACTTAAAAACCTTCATCATACCGAAGGGATAAACCTCTTGATCATCATCAGAGACGACCACCTTTTCAAGATGATCAAATAGATCAA
Organism: Viscum album; assembly: GCA_963277665.1. Classification (NCBI taxonomy): domain Eukaryota; kingdom Viridiplantae; phylum Streptophyta; class Magnoliopsida; order Santalales; family Viscaceae; genus Viscum; species Viscum album. The sequence goes on from OY728130.1 coordinate 415,505,743, forward strand.
AGGCAGAAATATTTTTAGGAATTAAAGAATAAAGTTTATTCTTTTAGGAATGAACAAGTTCATGGCTACTTTATCTCAGCTTCAGAAAATAATTTGGTTCATTTTCCAAGGCCGAAGAAGCCAAATAAATATAGAGATGAAGATCTTCCTAATTATTTTCCTTTTAACCAGATGTTTGGACACCCCATTCAAGAGTTCTTTATTTTCAAAGACCTTCTATAAAAGATGGTAGACTCTAGAGAAGTAAAACTGAAAAGTGCTTCAGCTCAAGTAGCATGTGTTACTGCTACTAATACAAAAGAAGAAGGCGAATGGAAAGAGGTAAAAAGTAAAAATGTGCTGAAATATGATGATTGGATGATTAAAAAAACAATAAAACTAACTCATTCCATTTTATAAACATATTTGAAACTACCCATTATGTATTATTCCACTCCTGCCACAACAAAACCACCTTCATAAAATGGTCATTCCTCGAAGAAGCAAAGTTACTATAAGTACAAAGAACAGTAAGAAGAAGATGATATAATGTCAAGTACAAAGTTTTCCTTGACCCTGGTAGATTTTATGCCATCTGTTTCAAAAGCACGGGCACTGCCTCGCCAAACGACACAACTAGAATTAACCTGTCTACACGGATCTTTGTCAGATGAAGAATTGATCTTTGGTTATGTTAATGTTATCCATTTAATGGATCCTTGTGCCAATTTTGATTCTGATTATAATGAGCAATAATTCTTTATACCCAATTGGGGAACTAGAGGAAGAGTCCAAGGTCGAGGATACAGGTGAAGATGTGTAAATTTTAGAAACCACCATTTTAACTCTACCCATGCACGAACAATATATGTGGCAGAAACTCGTAGAAGAAACCTTCAGTGGGCTCAAAAAGAATAAGGAAATTCTTCCATGGAATATAGGTTCAGTTCTGACAAAATTATTTTAGAAGACTGATTAGAAGTCACATTGTCTTCTTCTCAACAAATGAATAGACCTAGTCAGTCTAATTTACCAAATCCAGGAGTATTTCCTATTTCTGATCTGACACAGAGTATGTTTACATCAGAAGCATTAAATTCTAAATCCCATGAAAAACCACATCTCCATGCTGGGAAACGTAGACCATTGGGCCAAAATTATGATGTCATGAAACAATTGGACCATGTACTGGCCAAGTTTTCAATTCTGAATGCTTTGAATCTTTCAAAAGATCTTCGAGAAGCACTCATTGAGTCTCTGTCAAGTCCTCAAGAGTTTGAAACCGAATTTTCTGCTGCTAAGGTTTACCATATATAGAATGATCCTGTAGAATGTCAGGCAGTCATAATTTTTACAGGTCAAGATGAATATGATGTTGTACATGGACATATGAGACCTTCATACTTTTCTGTCAAGGTCAATGACGTAGATATCTGACAAGCCTTCATTGATAATAGCTCTGGAATCAACCTCATTCATATTGGTACACTTCATAGATTGGGCCTGATTGAATATAACATATCTCCTATGAATTTAATGTTTCATTCTTATGATAATAATGAACAAGAAACTCTGGGTGAGATTACACTCAGATCTCAATTTTTAGATCTTGTGTTTAATTCAGATTTCATGATTGTTCTTCAGGACACAACCTTGAATATTCTTCTTGAAAGTCCTTGGATTTATCAACATGCAGCCATAAATTTGTCATACAATCAATGTATTAAGTACTTTTTCAATGGTCCGATCGGGAGATTTTATGGTGACAAGGATCCGTTCAAAATGTGTGAATCTCAATACATTGTGGTAGAGTTTTATCACACAAAAGGAACGAAGTCCATGACAAAGGAAATAACAAGAGTTAATGCTCCAAATGGACTGGAAAAGATCCCAGCAAATCCATTCATGCATTTGAGTACAGATTATGTGTTACCCATCAATAAAATTGAAAATTTAAACCCAAATCCAGGAAATATTCCAGTAACTTCCATAATTTCAATTACGGAAATTGATCCTAATAACATGGAAGAAACTATTGATCCATATGAAATACCTAATGGAGATGTTTTCATTTCATCCACTGAACTACAACAAGACTCTAATTCATCAACCCGAGTAGAAGAGATTTTAAAAATTCTAGATAAAGACAAAGATGTTTATTCTCAATCCATCAATCCCTCGTTATTTCCACAGAAAGACCCTTCATCATTAGTAGGGTCAGATATGGTGGCCTCTTCTTCAGGATGTTCAAATACTGATTTCCCCTCTAACTCTGAGAATTTTTCGTCATCATCTACTATGAAAATAGAAACAGAAGAAATAATACAAAATGAAATATAAGAGGAAGATCTTGGGGATGATCCTTTAGCATTTGGGGAAGGTGTCTCTACCACCATGGATGAACTCAGGGAAATAAATCTGGGTACAGAAGAAGATACACGCCCAACTTTAATTATTGCAACCATGACCTATGAAGAGAAAGAAGTGTATACATCATTCCTAAAGAAACATCAAGGTATATTTTCTTGGAATTATACAAAAATGTTAGGTCTTAATCCTGATGTAGCCACCCATCATTTGGGTTTTCCATAAGAACATCGTGGATTCAAGAAAGTTGCAATAAGAACACACCGAACTCATACCTCTAAAATTGAAGCTAAAGTTGATAAGATTATAATGGCCAACATTATCAGGGAAGTTCAGTATCCCAAATGGATGGCCAATATTGTCCCAATGAAAAAGAATAATGGTAAAATTAGAGTCTTCATTGATTTCAGAGATGTTAACTAGCATTGTCCTAAAGATGATTTTCCAGTTCCAATTACAGAGCTTCTAATTGATGCAACGGCTAGCTATGAAGCTCTTTCCTTCATGGATGGCTACTATGGGTATAATCAAAACTATATGGCACCAGAGGATGAAGAATATAAAGTCTTCAGAGCCCCTAAAGGTATGTTTTTCTATTAGTTAATTACCTTTGGCTTAAAGAATACAGGTGAAACTTACCAACGTGCCATGCACCATATCTTCAAACCCTTCTTAGGGAAATTTGTTGAATGTTATATATATGATTTTGGTTTCAAATCCATAAAATGTTCCAATCAATTGGCTAATTTGGAAACCATATTCCATAAACTTTGGCAACACATTTTCATGATGAACCCCTTGAAATGTGCTTTTAGGGTAACCTTAGGAAAGTTCCTTGGGTTCTTTGTACACCATCATGGTATAGAAGTTGATTGGGAGAAAACATAATCTATCCTTATTCAGTCACCTCCTTAAAATGTGAAATAATTAAGAGGACTCTAAGGAAACTTGGCATATATTCCGCTCTTTATCACTAATTTGGTAGGAAAGTGTTTTCCCGTCACAAGATTAATGAATAATGGAGTCACCTACCAATGTAATGAAGACTACCAAGAAGAATTTGATACCCTCATGAAATATCTCTTGAGCCCACTAGTATTAATGCCACCTATTGAAGGAGGACCACTTATTCTCTATGTGACAACTTTAGAGTGATCACTAGGTGCCTTCCTCACCCAAAAGAATGATTCTGGGATTGAAATCAACCTTTTCTATCTCAGTGAAACTATGCTTGATGTGGAATCTCGATATTGAAGTATTGAAAAGTGTTGGATGACATTAATATTTGAAGTTCAGAAATTGAGGCACTACCTACAACATTATGATGTCCAACTGATATGTTGCAACAATCTGCTCAAATTTATCCTCAATCGTCCTATGCTCACAGGGCATCTGGAATGGTGGAAAATTATTTTGAAATAGTTTTATATCCAGTTTATACCTCAAAATGAAATAAAAGGCCTAGCTTTGGCTGACTTCCTTGCTAAGCATCCATCTGCGGAAGATACACCGTTTAATACTGAACTTCTTGATTAAGAGGTCTTCTCTATTCAAGATAATTCCCAAACATGGGAATAGTATTTTGATGGTGCAACCAGAAGTCCAACAAGGAAAAGAATGGAAAACCCTAAAATCCACAAAGTTGTGTTAGGAAGTGTCTTTATTTCCCTAGAAAAGGGAGTATTTCCTTATTCCTTCTTGTTATCAGAAGGTGGTACTAACAATGAGGTAGAATATGAAGATCTCATAACAGGTTTGGAATTGGCCCATCAGGTACCAATAGATCATTTAAAGGTGAAAGGTGATTTATAATTAGTAATAAAACAAATCAATGGGGGAATATTCTATAAAAAAATAGTTAATACCTTTGGGTGATTACATCAGAGGGTTAATGGTTGAATTCCCCTCAGAGCCGACACCATCTTATGTACCGCGATCACAAAATGCCCATGCAGATGCACTGGATAATGCAGCTACAGCCTTGGCAGATCAAAATTGGGATGAGACAGTAATTAGAATAGCCCATCGTCGTGTGGTCTCACCTTTTGTTCAAACCAAAATAGAGGAAATTAATGAAATTTTACCTATTTCTGAACCATATGGTCATACCACAATATGGAGAACATCCATCATAGAATATATTCAAAATGGGATACTTCCACTATATAGTGTTGAAAAAATAGATCTGATGACGAGCGACTATTTTTACTCTTTATAATGGTCCAGACCACCAAAAAATCCTCTACAAGAAAGGTTATGCTGGGATTATCTTCAGATGTAATGATGTAGAAGAGACTGTAGCTATCATGAAACAAGTACATTCATGAGTTTGTGGTGACCACCAGTCTAGGCATAGAATCCCTGATCATATGGATACTTTTGGACTTCAATGATGCGAGATTGCACAAATTTCACTAAAACATGTCATCCCTGAGAAGTGCATTCCAATTTCATTCATCAACCCCTAGAGTTTCAACATACAGGTAAATACTCTTAGACATTTTCCATAAGTGGAATGAATGTAGTAGGGCCTTATCCTCCAGCCACGACTAACCAGTTCAAGTATATTCTCACTGCTACTGACTTCTTCTCTAAATGGGCTAAGGAAATACCTGTCAAGGAAGTCAGATCCAAAAGCATTATTAGTTTTTTTAAACTAATATCATCGACATATTTGGTGTCCCTTATATTATTTTTATGGACAATGGCACCAATTTTTGTTTTGCTGAGGTTAAAAAGTTATATGAGGAACATAATATCAAATCTAACCATTCATCTCGCTATTATACGGTGGACAATAGATAGATAGAGGCCTTTAACAAGACCCTATAAAATATACTTCATAAAATGGTGGATAAAGATAAGAAATAATGGCCTGATAAACTTTTTAATGCTTTATGGGATTATCGGAAAACTACCCGTACTGCTACCCAAGCATATCCTTATTCATTGGTATATGGAACTGAAGTATTTTTTCCAATTGAAATGCAATTTCCTTAACTAATAGTTGCAATATGTGATCAGTCATCTACATATGAGAGGTCTTATAAATGGTTCAATGTGTTTGAATGATTAAACGAGAAAAGATTGCATACATTGCATCATTCAGAAGTCTATTAGAACAGAATAGCACGATCTTTTAACAAAAACATTCACCTCCATTCATTTTTTCACAAGGAATTGGTATTGGTCCTTAAGACTCATAGGATACAAGGAAAGAAACCTCCAAAACACGAGACAAAGTGGGAAGGACCTTATTCCATATATAAGGTCTATTCGAATGGAGCTTATGAACTAATCTCAATGGATTGAGAGCTCATTAGAACTCCAACCAATGTGAGATTCTTGAAGAAATACTTTGTGTAGTTGTGCACATTCGTCCTCACTACAAGTCTTTAAACTGAACAGTACCATGTCCTTGCTACAAGACTTAAAACTGCACAACCCCTATGTCCAAGTTACAAGACATTAAATTGCATAACAACAATAAGTTTCCATGCTGCATGACGATAAAATGAGTAGCATCTTCTCCCTAGTCACATGACATTAAACTGCATGACATCATTTGTACGACTAACGTTTTCTCTATTTTGATGTCAGAATCTTCCATAAACAAAAGTAATTGAAATCATCACTACTCATTGGTAGTATATGAGTACCTATCTTTCGTATGTCTGAGTTAGATCTTCATAGAGACCTAATTTCAAGAACTACGTATCGCTTGATTCTCATTTTCCAATGAGATACATAGAGAAGCCTAAATATCCTATTTTGGGCCCAGCCACAATCACAAAATCTTCCTATTTTCTTTTATCCTACTGTATTTGAATCGGAGTTATACATAGTGTTCCCTTAAGATGTATGATTTGGTCCTTATACAATTTTATGTCTTAAGATTTACCATTCTCTCATAATGTGTCAAAAGTTCCCATTTTTCATGTCAGACTTTATTGGCATGAGAAATGATTTTTCCAAGAACTACGTACGGATTGATTCTCATTTTACAGTGAGATACGTAGAGATGTCTAGATCACCAATCTTGGGCTCAGCCACGATAAAAAATCCCTTTTTTGTATTAGAATTAAATCTTCATAGAGAATGTTTTAAGAACTATGTATGACTTGATTCTTTCCCCAGTAAGACATATAATGAAATTGGGGTTTTATCCCTTAATCCAATTACAATATGTATTTACTTTCACATCAGTGCATCTTCATCCTTACCGCATGACATTAAACTACATGGAAATATAGCATCCCTATTCTTTACTTACGTCACCTTTGCACAGTAAAAGAAACCGTTACTACTCCTTGTTTCTCACACCGAGCATTGCTCACTTGGGATTAGTAATTTGGTAATTTTATTATTTATATAAATAAGGTGTCTCAATTTATTATGGGATTATTAATGTCTTCACTACATGACTTAAAACTACACAGTATAATTTCCTCATTGCATGACTTTAAACTGCACATCATAATATAAATTCAAAGGAAACATAGAAAGTATCCATTTTACATATGAGTTGGATCTATGTAAAGAATGTAAAAATCATAGCCAATATTGGTTAAAATATTTACCATATGTATTGGAAATAAACACCTTCCATATTTCAGACTCTTAATCTTGAATATTTTCATATCCTCATAATCTTTCTTACAGTTTCTGTTGATAGAGTTTCTAATACCTAAGAGCTCTTTTTCCTAACTATGCAGTACATGCCCTTAGGCATCCTTGCATAATTTTCCTACATAACAGACCTATTAGTCAAAAGATGCCACTATTTGGCTATGCAACATATTCCCTAATAGGCCCTGCATAATACATCCCCCATAATAGTTTTTTTTAAATAAGGGTAAATTCATTCTCGGTTATAGTATCTTTTTCCCCTTTAATATCCGATGACAATATACAAGAATTTGAATTTTAAAATAGTCATTCAAGTATACTTGTCCCATTATCTTTCTCACAATCTGAAAGTATTCAAGACGATGGTTTACACATTTCTCTCACTATGTGTTCAATACAATATGAATTAACCTTGAAATCACTTGGCCACATATTATATATTGTTTCCATTTATGGTCCTAGTCGTATGACCTAAACCTATAGACACCATAACTCTTATGTTTGGGTCAGACCTTCATAAAAGTCTTATTCCACAAATTCATTGGACATCTTGGGTGGAAATACCATTTCAATATTCAGGTACCTTTTCTCTGTAAACCAAACTCTGTGCTTCAGAAAATCTAAATCTCCATAAACATTCTTTGGCTTTAATAAATAGAACGTCAATCTTCTGAGAGATATTTTGTTTGATTATGCAGCACATGCCCTTAGGCGGCCTTGCGTAAGATGCCTACAAAACAGGCCTTTCAGTCAAAAGATGCCACTATTTGGATATGTAGAATATGCCCCAGTTATCCCTACATAACAGAGCCACCATAATGGGTTTTTCAAATAATGGTAACTTCGTTCTCGGAAAAGACTTCCTCTAATGATTTTAGCCCCTTTTCCCTTATCATTCCTCAGTTCCAGAAATTCCCAAATCACAGTTTACAATTTTCTCTTCCATACCTGAATATTATAGTATATTTCTAAATAAATTTTCAGGAAATTGGGAGAGTTTCATACCTTTGGTCAGAGATAAATACCTTAAATTAAATCCACACAATGTCCTCACTACATGACTTAAAACTACACAATACCAATGTCCTCACTACATGACTCAAAACTGCCCAGTACCAATGTCTTCACTACATGACCTAAAACTATCTAGTATCAATGTCCTCACGACATGGCCTAAAACTGCACAATACCAATGTCTTCACTGCATGACCTAAAACTACACAATACCAATGTACTCACTACATGACTTAAAACTACAAAATATGATATCAGAAATCCCACTTTTTGATAAATTTTGACCCTTACTCATACACCGAATTTGTATTGAAATGGTTTTCCTATTCCTGACTTATGTCGGTCTAAAATAGTCCTTTTTCAATTTTAAAATTAATTTTCTTGGTAAAACCACACTCTGTGGTCTTGAGTCACCCAAATCTTATTTTCCTCTATCTATCAACAGTAAAATATTAAACTTCAAATAGCTCTATTTCCTGACTGTGCAGTACGTTCCCTTAGGTTTCCTTGCATAAGTTTCCTACATAACAAGATTTTCAGTCAAAAGATGCCACTATTTGGCTATGTAGCATATGCCCCAGTTGGCCCTATATAACACAGTCCCCATAACTGGTTTGTCAAATATTGGTAATTTTGTTCTCAAAAAAGATAGTCCTTATGTAGACACAAGTTTTAAATTTGGTTACCATAAAAATCATGGATCAAGATTCCCCTTGGAAATATTTAAAGAATATTAAAGAAATTATTTTCCACATTGTTTTGTTTGGGATCTAATTTCAAAATTTATGGTCAAATCTATTCGAACTTAAATACTATCCATTTATAGTCCAGCATGCATAACTCTAAACATCCAATAAAAAAAGATTTGGTGCTCATTAGATTGAGAACCCATGAAGGGCATCCTAAAAAAGTCAAGTCCCAGCTCGTTAAACATACATTTTTGTATGATTTAGGAATATTGAACAATAAAAAAGGGTCAAAAGATATGAAATCTATGTGGTTATCCACATAACCCTATAAATAGTCAAATTATGCTCATTAGGGCCATCAGCTTAATAATAAAATTTTGAGCACTCCATTATTTCCATTATAATAATGATTGTCTAACATAAAGAAGTCATAATAATCATTTAACTTCAATATTGCAATCATGGAAAACAGGAATGAAGACATATATGATTAAAGAAAAATTTTCTCTCATTAATATGAAATCAGAGGGTCATCCAAAAAATGGAGACTATCTATCATGTTTTAGAATAAACTATCTTCATGGATTTTCATTTGTTGGACCGCTTCATGAGCCCTATCATCTACTTGTTCAAGTTGAGACAACTAAGAAATTCCAACCTCCTCTACCAGATGAAGTGCTTCCTTAGCAGTTGAAATGGCAGTTATCCTCTCATGTTGGGATTCTCCCAATGTTTGATTCAACTGATCAAGTTTGTTATGAATAGCATCTAGTTACTGTTGAACATATAGAAACTCCTTCGTGGATTCTTTAATTTGTTGGATAATTTCAATTTATATCTTGTTATGATTTTCCTATGCCTCAAATACTGCAGCTTGAAATCCCTCAATATTGAAAAGTCATTTAGCCTCTTCAAAATTTTGTCAAATATTATGCTCCAACTCCCACCAGAGAATTATTTCTTTCATAACATCATGTAATGGTCAATAATTAAATCCACCAAATCCTAATACACAAAATAATACTGGGATTTTGAAAAAATGCGATAACAATTTATCTAAAGGCTTCTCAGAAATTATGATCCAGATATTTCTCTATGTCTTCTTATGAGCCACACCATGAGCATATTTCATCTCTAAGTCTGAAACTAAGTCACTACTATGAGGTAAAATGTACTCTGGAAAGAGGTCACTTAAAGAGATGTCTTGTTCAACATCTCTTGGAATAGTAGATGTTTCACATTCTGATCTCAGAGCTAATAACCCTAAATGATAAATCAAGGTCATTTTCCATTTCAAATGGAATAAACAGATATGATTCAGTCATCTACTTGATTGAATTCATCCCCTATATTCTCGGTTTTAGTGATTTGAGAAGATGTTTCCTGAAATGGGGAATTCCCTTGAGTTTGACCAGTCATTATATTTGAAGGCACTGGAGCATCTCTTGATGGAGGATCCTATAAAGGTATTTCTCCAGATCTAATAGAAGAATAGAGTAGAATACCCAATTCTTGAAAAGCCGTTGTGACATTTTATGTAGATAAAGCTGTATAAGGTGAACTTTGATGTAAGGAATCAATGAAATAAGAATAATTACATATGGAAAATGAAATAATAAGGACTTACGTCCTTGAAATTACTCAAATAAATCCCCAAACTCTTTGATGGAACCAAGAATATCAATATTCGGATTAAGGGATTTCACTATTTCAGTATATACTGCTTGGAATGTTATACCATATTCTCTATTTAAGGTATCCAAAAAATGTTGGTTGATGCCTAAATTGGCTCGACTGAGATTATATTCCACCAGCTCTTTAATTGGTATAACATCATTAGATCCTTCTGGGTTCGGACCAATGTCATAATTTATCTCAGACTGCCATGGGTCTTCATTCGTTTCTTCTGGAGAAATAGAAATATCAGTATTGAATATTTTGGGGTCCTCTGACAAAATAAAATGAGGAATGTATTTAATCTTACCATATCTCTCCTCTCTATCAGTATATCTAGGAGAAGGTATAACTGAATCTTTTGACGATTTCTCTACTAAAATTTCAGATTCATCAACATGAACCTGGGTTTCCCTTGAGGTTTCTTCTTTAGGTCTCAAAGAATATACTCTTAATCCCTTGAGGGAGGAGAGAGACATAGATCCTACAAGAGGATAAAACTTGGTTACCAGAGTGTATTGAATAAATTATATTCCCTAAGTACATTATAAATACTTACTCCTTCAGCGAACACTTTGGATCAATCTCATTACTCTCTAGCATTTTTGTTCAAAAGCATGGAGAGAATTTGAAACACTCTTTTTAGTAGGAGAAAATTGAGGTAATGTTTGAGGATTATCCGTCACCATTACCCCAGTCATGATTCCTACTTCTGGAGAATGTTCTGGAGACCTGAGTGGATCATTCATTGCATTAATAAGAGAGCATGAAGGACTATACTTAAGTGATTCGATAATTAGTCAGGAGCTTCCTTCTCTACATTCAAGCTTCACAAATACATTTTCATCAAGATTAATGATGATAAATGGTATAAAAGTGTTGATAAAAAAGAAAATGGAAAATACATTCTTAGTATTAACATAAATATCCCACTCCTCTTTAGGGTGAATAATTTTCCCTTCATGCACTCATAAGTCCATCATATGAGATACTCATTTAGAGGCTGGGATTTGTTAATTAGTTGCATATATAAAAGCATCTAGATCCGTAATATACTTTTGTACTTCATCCAGGTTATTATCTGGATTGCAATGAGAAGGTTCCTTGATGTCACCAATATCTGGTATTTGAATGCCATGCAGGAGGAATGCCCATGCATCCCTAAGATCATGAGTTACACCCTATAAATGGTGAATGGATTAAGGTAACACATAATTCCATCTTGGTATGGTTGATTGTGGAGGAGATTCAACACCTTCTAAATGGTGATCTTCTTCAGACCTCCTTTCTTATACAGAAAGTTCAACCGATGGAATAAGAACCTCTCTTTGATGGCAGCGACTGGATCTCCTTGGCGTTAGAGGTATTGCTTCTCTATCTTTGGTCTTCCTGATATACTTCCTACGAAGATGTTTTGAGGGATTTGAAACCACTAAAACTTCTGTATCATCTTTGGACTTGGACTTTTTACCACAATTTCCACATGCAACAGTCATTGTGGCTGCCACTCGATATATTCCTTTTGTCAAAGCCCCTTGAGGATATGAAGAAGCCCAAGATTTGGCATACCCAGCTTTTAATCCAATTGATGCATTTGGTGGAGGTAACATGATCGATCGTTTGCATACCTCTAAAGCAATTAGAATCCATAATTGTCATGCTACCATTGGGTGTTTCTCTTGTCTAACATATGTGTGTGGAAAAGTGTTTGATTGTTGAAGACATATGAATAGACGAACAAACCTATTGAGGACATAGGCCTCATAGATAATTTCACAATCAATCCTAGTTGATTATGAACCATCCCTAAATTTAATCATATAAGCTCTCAACTCATAATTCTTTTATTTACCATCAGCAATAAATGTTCCAACTGGTGGGTTACCGAAAGGAAATATGTTTAATTCTACTAAGACATTCAATGCCTTTAGCACCACACCAGGTCTCAAGTTTAGAAGCTGAATACTAGAAACGTTTGGCAAAAATGGGGTGAATCGACCATTGGGAACCCAAACTAAATTCAAAAATGAGTATGAAGAAAAATGTACTGTAATCCAACACCACAACACTTGGAATGGACCTGAAATTATAAATGGAGCCTTCCCATTTTATAAATGCAGCAGAAGATAGTAAATTCTTACCAATATAGGGGTTGTAATTACATATAATTCCCTTCTACCAGTTTAGCTACAATGAAAAAAGTCCCTGATCCCCCACCACCTCAAGATTCATGGACTGGAATCAAGTAAACTTTTAGCCACATAGGAATGAAATTAGATAAGCGTACCTTTGCATATATATCAGGTTTTACTTTATAGCCCCAGTTCTTATAGTCACATCTTTCCAATATAGGCCAATATGTGATTGAACTGCCCCGATTATCTGCAGAAGGACAAATAATAGGACTTCCACAAGTTAGACCTCTCTCTGTTGTTGGTTATAAGAAGGCTCCCACCCACACTCTGGCATGGATATCTTTCTTGTATTTGGTCAAAATCTTCACTATATTAAATAATTCATGGGACAACGGTGGTGTTTTAGTAGCATCACCCCATGTTGTAGTAGGCCGAATGAATTCATCATACATTTCCCCAAGAATGAGAATTATAGTTATTTGGTAAATATCCCAGAGACTAATACCAAATTCGCCACACATCAAATGAAATGAATTCATTTGTGGACTCCATCGGCTCAGTAATTTAGCAATGAAATCATTTTTATAAACATAAGTTTTCTCCATCTAGACTGTTTCATAGATATGAACGTCTGATAATTGTTTCCTGAATTCTGCACAAGTTTGACGTATCCAGAATGCCCACATCAATTTGGGCATGACACCTCATCTAGAGAGAAGATACCAATCTCTTTTCCAACCATTAGACTAATCTATTTGAGAAGCCCGAAAAGTGTAATCATAACAATGTGGTCTTGGATATACAATGTGATCCTTCATATCGGGAGTGCAACCACTATGATGAAGGATGAAACTAATAGGGACTGTTCTTTCTTGTAATGTAACCCCCTTGAACTAATATTCATACAGTTAGAGTTGGAGATTTGAAGAAACTAGTTCTTTGGAAAGTACTTCTTAATATTTGGAACATGGGCATCTTGAAAAAGACCATTCCCATACAAGGGTAAGTAAGGACTTTGTGTATAATCATGTTGGTACGGAATTAAACATTTTCATTTCCCAGGAAGAGTACTCTCAACAACATCATAGTTTTCTGGTCCGATGATATTCATCATTTCATTTTAACGGGCTTTATCTTCTTCAATATGGGTCATCAAATGAGTCATTATTTCCTGCAAAAGAATTACCAAACATCCACTATTAGGTTGGAATTTTGAAAGAGTTAAATTTTAAAAAAAATCAAAGGACATTGTTAGCATAGGTCCTTCGATGATGTCTTTCGCGTAGGTCCCTCGATAAGGATTCTTGCATAACTACATGGATGAAATCCCCTAGTGTAGCCCCATCACTTAAATAATTTTACCTTGATGAAATTTTAAGGGAATTACATGAGAGAAAAACATGATGGGGTTGGGTGAACGAGCTATGGAATGAGATCTATGAAATTCTGAAAAGAACAGGTGAAGAAAATTGCAAAGGATGAGACCTATTTATAGACAACTGAAGACCTACGCACCAGGACTACGTGTAACATATGCACGGGACATCTGTGTGGGGTATTTATGTGGTAGACCCACAATGTAAAACCATCAATCCATAGTTTTTTTCCCCAAAAATTCACCTCAGGACTTGATACTCTTTCTATTTTTCTGATCCAATCCTGAGGGGGGGCTTTTGTTGACACCACTTAGGAAAACAAAAACACTATGAAGAGAAACCTAGATATTTTAAAATACCAAAATAAGATTAGAAGAGTTAAAAGGAAAGTTAAAATATTACAAAAGATCTTCACGACATCCTAGATTCCTAGGACTATGTGGCGGAGCTATGTGATAGACCTACATGGCAAATCTCTGTGCAAGAATATTTGTTGTGCCCCTATGTGGAGTACCTTCATGGCAGAGCTGCATGAAGGACCTGCGCGAACAACATATCTAAGACCAGGCCCCATTTTTTCCTATAAATATATCCCTTGGGCTCCCCATTTCAGGACTGAAAAAAAGTTGAGAGACTCTCTGAAGCTCCCATTGGGTAGCTCTTTTGCCTAGATCCCTCAAATTGTCTTAGGTAGCTCTCTAAAACATGATAAAAGATATAATTAAATGGGATATGTATGTCATGAAAGTATTTTTTATAAATTTTACATAGGTTTGGTCCTCCTATGTAAAATACATTCTTCAGTCATCATTCATACCTGCACACCATACCTGTGTGCCATACCTGTACACATACCTGCGCTATACCTGCACGACATACTAGCACGCCACACCTGCACTGTATAACTACGTGGTACATCTATACGGGGTACCTATATGGCATACTTGAGTGAGGTACCTATGTGACCAACTTAAGTACCCTTTTTAAAAGCCATTCATGGAAGGGTATCTTATTTCTAGGTTCCCTTATCTGAAAGTGACTAAGTTGAAGCCTCCACCAAAAACTCCCAACTTGTCAAACCTTTTGGAAAGGCACATTAGTATGTCTTCTCTTTGGATTTTTATTTCCTGGGCTTCCCACATTTGTTTCACAATGAGTTTATGATTCATAGAGTGTTTTTGGGTATGTATATCCACATTCACATGGACCTTTCTCCCAGAAACTGTGTTGGGAAGTTCTCGTTTTAGAGGAAGGTTTGGTCTTGGACTCTCCCTTCTCTAAGAGATGACCCATGACCTCAAGTATCTGGTAGGGAAGGTACATTTCACACATACATTTCCACACAATCATAATAAAAGTCTCCCTTCCCTACTAGGATCAATTTTAGGGCATCCATCCTGGTGTAATCCCCTAACCTTCATCCTTTCTTCCTTTCATTGGACCCTTTTACAATTTAAAGATAATAGAGGGAGGGATCATTGTATCACCCTCTTCCCAGGTCTCCTAGATCTCATCCACCGCCGCCACCATAGGCTCGCCCTCATCCACCAGCAGAGTAGGAAAGGTAGGAGTCATTGTTTAATATTTCATATCCTCTTATTTCTCACACCAATAATGAATCACGTGGCCTTATAGATTTGTGATGATTACAACATTTTCACAAACACCCAGAACCAATGAACTATGAGAACTCTAATTCCTTTTCAAATCAGGATACGTAGAAATCCTTTTTAGGCCCCAAGCTCACTAGGCATACTCCTTAGGAATAATCCCCAAATTAAACCCCAAATCATCAAGGTGTCCTTTTTAAGAAATAATCCTAAACTCATCTCTCTCAAAGGACCATACTCCCCGATGAGATTTATCGAACTACATGGGATTTTATTCTCATCCATATGGGATATGTAGGAAGCCTCCTTGAGGTTCAAACCCAATACCCTAAATCAACCCTGTTCTCCTTGGGTCATAATCTTAATAGGGTCTGATCTTACTTGGAAACCCATATCCTTTCCAAATTCCTGGGGCTGCTTCAACATAATTTGTACACTAAGTTTTGACCGAGCACCTTTGGATTGAAGGTCCTTATCACATGACCTTAAAATATACGATGTGTCCTATTAAGCAGCACAAAACTACCAGGGTATTGATTCCTTTTACAAGGATACTTCGGTAACCCATTTTATGGGCACAATCCCAAGACCAAAATAGACCTTCGTCTCCCTGGATGATAATAAATTCCAAAGTGCCCCAATGAGTGGCTTAAAAAGCCAGTATCATTACAACGATGATTAAAAGATTATCTAATTAGTATATTAGATGATGAAATTTATATGAAACCTCAAATACATATGAGTATTTCCATTAATGAAGGACCTTGAATGCATACTAATGATTCTATATTTTACACATTTTAATAAGAGATTGTAAATTACAAAGGATATTTATGATATACTTAGTGAATTAATAAGGATTCATGAAAATATCTTAAATTTATAAAGAGAGTCCCGAAGTAGGTAATAATTCCCCCCAAAAGGTGTGATGAGTCTGAACTCCCATCCTCTCGACCAATGCATGTTCTTAAGTATCATATAGTTCAAACTTAGCGAATGAAAAACTTTGGAAAGCAGGTCCCCATTTGATAAAGAACTGTTGGAAGTTTCCGGTTCCATAAATAAATCCAATGGAAACTATATAGAAATAGTGATTCTTAAAACTACAATAAAAGTTTCAAGGAACTACAAAACAATATGATGATAGAGTGAAACGGTTCATCAAGATTTTAAAATATCATGCATATGAACCTTCTGATTTTTTTTGGTTTTTACACTTTTGTTATTGAAGAATAATTAGTCTAGATGAGTTGGAAGAACACATAATATATCACCAAATAGATCGAGGTCATAAATTTTTTAATTAACATAGGGGAAACAAGAAAGTAGCTAGTGGATGGGATAACAATGCATTTTATGGATCATAGGATATGATTAAAAGTGTTGAAAATAAAGAAGACTGCATTGAGGATGTGATTACAGATGTGAATGATGTTGAAGATCATATTGAAGAAATAAAAAGGACAGTTTAATATTAACTTTGTGATTTAAAAATTTATTTTGAGAAGTTAAAGAGTTTTCTAAAGACTTCATTGTATGATAGATTCACTAAATATACAGTATTTTCGGCCATACCGAGGAGGTATAATTTGAGAGAAGGAAACATATGGTGTTAAAACATTTTACAAAACAAATTTCTCTCTTCAATGACATCCTCCTAGAAGATAATGAGCTCCCAAGATGAGCATGTTATTTTAAATGAATGCTATACACAATGGTTTTTATCTCTGAAAGAATACAAACCTACTTTAATGACTATATAGTATTTCATGAGGTCCAAAAAACATGTACAAAATGCCCAAATTGTTGTTCTCGTTGTTACAATAAAGATGAATCTATTCCTATTAAAGTTGTATGGTACTTTCCAACAATTCCATGGTTTATGTGATTATATGAAAGTGAGGATAATGTATGAAAATTTTCATGGATCATAGATACAATAAATAATTATGGTAAACTACGTCACTTGATAGGCTCTCCTTATTGGAAGAGAATTGATCATGAGTGTCCTAAATTTCAAACAGATTTGAGAAACCCTTTTTCTTGTGTTATCTATAGATAGAGTGAATCCAGTTGGTTCTAAAATAAGAACTCATATTACACGGCCAGTTCTATTGGTAAATTATAACTTTCCACTATAGTTATGTTTGAAATGAAAATAAATAATGACATATATTCTTATATCAGGACCAAAACAACCGAGTAATGGTATTGATTTTTATTTGGATCCATTGATTATGGATTTTTAATTATTCAAGAATTTTAGTGTCATGTTGTATGATGATTACAGAAATAAAGATTTCATGTTCATTTTCAAGTTGTATGGGATGATAAATTACATTCCTTTTTATGAAAAAATGTTAGGATATGGAATTAAAGTACGTCAACGGTGTCCCATTTTCAAAAAAGGTACATAGTCAATTAGATTTAATCATTCATAAAAGAAATATGTTTCTAGGAAATCTCATATTTCTACACAGAAAACATAAGTATCGATCTTACACGACATCATTCGAAGTAAGTTAAGAAGAATGTACAACACCATCTATAATAATAGGTGATCAAATGTTTGAGAAAGTAAACTATGTGAACCCCGATTTTGACAAACAATTTTTGAAAAGCCTTATGAAAAATGATTTGAAAAAGAGATATGTTTTTTATGAATTATTATACTATAATTTTATATATGTCATACATTTTCATGATGTTATGTATGTTGAAAAAATGTACGTGATAGTGTCATCAGCATGTTTCTAAATGCACCCAACAAAACAATGGATGGAATTAAGGCTAGGATAGATATTGTTTACATGGGAATGCGATGAGAGTTGGCATCAGTGATGGGTGAAAAAATCTTTTCTTACTATAGATACTTATAGTTTTTCTAAGAAGGAGAAATATCAGTTTTGGAACATCTTAAATGATGTAAAGGTTCCATAAAGGTATTCATTGAATATATAGAACATTGTGTCAAAGAAAAATTTAAAGTTCAATGGTCTGAAATCACATGACTGCCATGATTTGATGAAATATCTAATTTATATAACTTTATGTTTCATTTTTCAGAAGAATGTATGTAATATGTTAACAAAAATCTATTTATTATTCAAATCAATATGATGAAAAATTATAGACACCCTTAAATTTCCAACTATGGAAAGAGAAACTATCATCATATTATGCGAATTGTGAAATTCATTCCCCTAAACATTATTTGATATGGATATTCAATTTATGGTTTGCTTAGTGAGAGATATTTGACTATGTGCTCTGGTACACTATAGATGGTTGTACCACATTGAACGATACATAAATATTTTGAAAGGGTATATAAAAAATCAAAGTTGGAAAGAGGGTTGTATTGAGGAGAAATATATTTTTGATTAAGTCACTGAATTATGTACCAAACACCTACCTGGTGTGGAAAATACTGGTCTACCGAATTCTTGTAACACTCAGCGGCACGATAGTATATAAATTTTAGGAAGAGATGTTCTCAAAAACAACAGTACTAATCAAGATTAGGCCCCCTTTTAGGTTTTTGATAATAGTTTAGAGGTTTCCTCATATTTTGAAACCCATAAAGAAATTATTAGGAATTTTAATCCATCAAGGGAAAAAATTTTGACATCAATTATGGATAACCAATAGTTTATAGGATAGTTTCAGGACTATATTTATAAGGAGTAAAATAAAAATCCAGATTCAATTTCAGAATGACTTCAATGGATAGCCAAAGGACCAAGTGTGTATGTTTTATCTTAGAATTCTTATGTAATTAATGGTTATACATTCTATATAAGCGAACACAGTGAGGAAATTTTCACACAAAATTATGGTTTTACACTTGGGGTTGAATCGATGCATGTTGCTGGTACTAAGGACAAAAATCCAATTTATGAAAATATTTCATACATTGGAATCATCCAAAAAATATGGGAGTTGGATTATACAACATTCCAAGTGTCAATTTTTCAATGCAAGTGGGTTGAAAACCCGGGTGCTATTAAAATAGTAGAATTAGGATTCGTAAATATTATTTTTTTAAGTAAGGGTTCAAATATGAACCATTTAAAATGGAATCAAAGGAAATATAAGTATTTTATGTTCCATATCTTTCAAACTGAAAGTGTTTAATTATTCTGTTATCGACCAAAACCACTAATGGGTCAGATGAAAATTTAAATTAGGATGACCATTTCATTGGGACATCACAATAAATTCATAGTAGACCCAATGTACAATTCATTTTTTATATTAGAGGATACAAAAATGAAGGGATTTTTATAGTATATAGATAGGTAAAATACCTTCAGCATTTAAAAAAGAGAGTTCAATAATCGGGTTATATATTTTTTGTAATATTCATCATGTTACCTCATGTTATTATCGTTATTTTTGATGTATTAATGTAATATAAATTAAATGTTAAACCAGTTCTACAGATAATTATTTTTTCACATGTTGGTGCCCCAAATCCCAAATAAAAATAGGTCTCTCAACCTGTTGTTGCTCACAGTACAGAGGAACAATGACCTTATGCACATGTTGGTGCTCTTAATCCTAAAGAACAACAGGTTTCTCAACCTATCAATTCTCCCAGTGATGGTGTATAATGACCATATACACATGTTGATGCTACCACTCCAGAATAACATATTAATAATGTTGAATCTGAGAAAATGGTAGGTGATAAAGGACGAGTGACACAGAAAAAAACAGAATCATTGATGATTGACGGTGTCTGAAAAAATCGTTAAGGAAAAAACTAATGGCATCAAATATAAGGTTGTATGGAATGCGTGAGAGCCAACACGTTAACCCTAAAAAGTCCGTGTTCAATAGTTATATTATAATAATCACTTGGAAATGTGGGATGATTAATGTATATTTGTGGCACCATTTTGTGACCGTGCAGAAGACACTGAAGTGAGAAGAGATCACTGTTACATTATGATACCATTTCTTTATTTTTCAATAAAATATCATAATGGAGAATTTAATTACTCTTCATCATACCTTGTAGATTTCATTTGTTTTAGATGAATCCCACAAGAAATATGTATTAATTATTTCCAGAAGGATTCACATAGTCTTTGGAACAATTCTAATGAGACATCATCTTAAATATGTTGAAGGGAAAATAAAACCACACTCACCATTTATCCATACACACCTGATAACCCAAGTAGTGCAATATGTGTTAACCGGATGTCATGAGGATGTGTATTATCAGGTACATTGTGGATAGTAATACATTTTTTTGATGATACGTGTATTTAGTACTTTGATAAGAAA
Organism: Viscum album; assembly: GCA_963277665.1. Classification (NCBI taxonomy): domain Eukaryota; kingdom Viridiplantae; phylum Streptophyta; class Magnoliopsida; order Santalales; family Viscaceae; genus Viscum; species Viscum album. The sequence continues at coordinate 415,526,514 of OY728130.1, forward strand.
AATTTTATTTATGAAACATAAAATAAGTGCTTAAAATAAGGAACGAGAAATAAAACCAATATACCCCTTTCGTAAAGATTGCATGGGGTATGATTCACTTGACATAAATTAGTATGTAATTTAAATCTACTGTAATAATTTTATGTGACATTAAATAAAAACATAATTATATTCCTCTATTTATACGAATATTTATAACTCCAAATCCAAATAAACATCCATATCACGCCATATGTTATAGAAGTATAAGTGTGTAAATAAATATAGGATACTAATAGATGAAAACATAATTTTTTTTTGTGAAACAGGTTTAATTATTACATAATAAAAATTTGATTTTATTTAAATCAATACTATACAACAATGATTACTTATTTTTTAATATTTTCTATCCTACATAGTCATAGGAATCATGAACACCTATACCGAATGAACACCTACTATCAATGGCTTTAATGATTCTAGAATAGTATGACCACATTAGATATGTGGGTTTTGGGGAGACAACTCAAACATATTTTGAGAAAAAAACAAGATAAGGATAAATATATAGAACGAGATGATATGAAAGAAATAATAACTTCCACTGAATAAAACTTAATTTGGAAGTTTGAGTTTCCTACCAATGTTATGGGGGAATAAAAGAGAAGAAGTAACCCAATAAAAGCCAATGTGTAATGATCCCCCACACCCACCAGCATTTAGGTGAGACATTACCCTAAAATAATTCTCTTAGTCTAGGTAATAAATATTCTAATAATTGTTTCTCTAAAATCTGAAAGGCATTTATACCTTTTTCAATCATATTCTACAAACTGAAACCAATCGTGGTTTATATCTGTCAACACCAACCCATTTTCTTGCAGTGAGGGCTATGGTGTTCAATATATAATATGACAGACTACATAATATAACACTTATAATAGGTCATGTGAGATTGGTGATTAGCATATCTCATGAGACGGTCATCAAGATACCTATTCCACTTGATGGTGATGATATTCATATGGTCAGCTATTCCATTGGTGCATTCATTTTATGGCTGTTAGATCTTCTAAAAACACATGTTAAAAAAGAAGTGATAATTTTTAATTAATCTTTCATGCTAAATATTTATCAATTAATGAAAAAGGTTCTAAACCAATGAATGTTATTATAGACTAAAAAAGGGAAGGCGTGAAATGAAAGGTCAACTCAAAACCATCTACATAAAAAACCAACTGATCAAAAAGATATTCGAAAATTACATTTACACTTCCCATTGAATATATGAATTCACTAACACTGAAGGTTCATGTGGATACAAAGTTACAAAGTGGAAGTAGTAAAATAGTTTATTTGAAGAAAAAATGTATATAAAGAAAGGTACTAACTTCATTGGTTTGGAGAATGTAAATAAAATCATCAACTATCAATGATTAGGAGCCTCTGTTTTAAATATATACATGTGTTATGTATTCATAATTCTCTTTTTAAATATGATATACTATGTTAATTATGTCTAATTACATATAATGTTTTTTAAGAATATATATAAATACCATGGGACTGGATTTCAACATGATTATTTTTGGACTCAATAGTACTCACGTCACCTCTATAGAAAAAACAAAAATATAATCCAAAAAATGAATGAAATATTGGAAAACCATTCACACTCATTTCAAAGAAAACCTAGGGATGGCATACTCTTCATAATATTAATGTTGTTCGGTTAAAAAACTACAATTTCATCATATCAAATATATTTTCATTTATTTCATTACTTATTTATTTTTGTGTTTTTAGGAAACATGGGATGCTCATTGTGGTCAATTTGGATACTACAAATACTTATTTCCTAGATTCACTACATGGATTACTGATAAAATGACCACACATGATAGCATTTTTCAATTTTAAATACACAACATCAAGCATTTTAGAACTAATATTTATGTTATATAATTTATATTATGTTTTAATGAGAATTATTATATTATATGTTTGTGTGTCAATATCATCTAAATCATGGCATGAAGAAAATCATTGTGCACAATGACCCTGACAAGTTCTACGACTGGATATGAATCAATGTATATATAATAATATTTCACTATCCAAACACATATCAAATAAAATTATTTATTTTTCTCATTGTTTCTCAAAAAAATAGAAACTATTATATTTATTATTTTTGAAAATTTATGAGAGAGATGACATTCCATAAAAAATACATGCATCCCCAAAAAGGTATTTTCAAAGTTTATTACTATCTTATTTAAAATACTTTTTTTAATCCTTTGTGTATTTATATTTTTCCATTTTTTCTATAAATATTGAAAAAAACATATTTATAAAAGGATATACACTTATTTAGAAACGAATGGGGATAATACATGATCAACGAATATAAATAAATAGAATTAAGATGTGACTTTAATAGAAGTAATGAATTTTTGAATATTTAAGTTTAAATTAATTATTTTTGTATTAATCACATAAGAAAAAGTTTCTTACACATGTGAATTCTTTTTTTCGAGTTGGGGTGAGTTTTTCAAAGATTCTCAGGCTTTTCAGAGATTGGACTTCGAGGCTTCAAATCATAATTCAATGAGAAGGAATTTTTTTTCAATATTCTTGTTTTTACTTATAATATTATCTATTCTCTATTGCATTAAGATAATATAAATTAAATTTTTGAATACTCATATTTAAAATTTCTTCCACATACTTATTCTACCTCAAAACCTTGTCACCCCTACAGTGTCTATATTTATCACTTTCCTTCAATAGTAATGGAGGGAATATAAAGGAATGTGATAAATGACAACACTATAGTGTTGCAAGTTTGAAAAAGAAAGAAAATGGAATGCATGGTAACATTAATAGTTGGGGTTTTTTGGAGACTTTTTGATGTGTTGGAATTGACTTTACTGCAATATGATGCACGGTGTGGCCAATATAACTCAAAGTGTATATTTTTATTTTAAATTGACATTAATTTTAGTAAAAAGAAAAAGTTACTTATTGAAAATTGTGAAAATTAATTTGGATTGTTTTTATAATTTAATAAAATGATATATGATTCATTTGTGATGTGTAGGAGCCAACCTCACATCAATATAATGCCTAGTGTTATTGGTATGACTCCAAGTGTGCCTTTTTTACTTAAAATTGTCATTAATTTATGTAAAAAGAACTTATGACATACTAAAAACTAATAAAACACATTTGAATTTTTTCACACACAAGGAAAACGATCCTTGAGTAATTTTTGACATGTAGGACTCAAATATACCTCAATCTGATGCATGGTGTGGCTAGTATGACTAAAAGTTTTTGTTATTAGTTTAAAATTTTATTTCAATTAAAAACATTTCACTCACAGAAAACCATGAAAATAAACTATTATTGTGTCAATAAATTATTATAGAAATACATAAGTCATGATTTACATGTATAAAGTAGTCTCATGTAAAATTGATTCACAATGCTACCGGTATGACTGAAAATGCATGTTTCCAGTTTGAATTGATATTTTAGTAAAAAACATAAGAGACATACTAAAAAATAATAAATTCCATGAAGATTGATTTTAGACCTTAAAAAAAGGATATATGTGTCATTTTTGATGTGTAGGAATCCACTACACCTCAATATGATTCACAGTGTGGCCGGTATAACTGAAAGTGTCTTTTTTTATTTAAAATTGACATTAATTTTAGTTAAAAGAACAAGTGGCATACCGAAAACTGAGAAAAAACATTCAAATTGTTTTTATAATTTAGGAAAAACGATATATTTGTCATTTTTGATATATAGGAGTCATTTAAACCTCAATACGAGGCACATTGTGACTGGTATAACTTGAAATGTATCATTTTATTTAAATTTGACATTAATTTATGTAAAAAAGAAAAACTGACATAATAAAAACCGAGAAAACACATTAATATTGTTTAAATAATTCATGAAAATGATCTATGAGTCATTTTGACTAGTAGGTATCATATAAACCGCAATCAACCATATGGTGTGACTGGTTTGACTAAGAGTGTCTTCTATTAATTTAAAATTGCCATTTTAGTTCAAAATGTGTCACTCACTAAAAACTATGAAAACACACTCTAATTGTCTTGAATTACAATGGTTAATAAGTAATTTGTGATGATTATGAATTATTCTGACATCAAACCAATGCATAATGAGACAAATATGACTCAAAATGTGTGTATCCAGTTTGAAATGACATTTTAGTAAAAAAACACAATTGTCATATAGAAAAACGATAAAACACATTCAGATTTTTATCATACATTAGGAAAATGATATATATATATATATATATATATATTGTAACAGCCCAAGATTTTATGAAAAATATTCTTTTTAATTTCACTAATGTCTTTTGTTGTACGCTACCCCAAAAGGAGCTTTCACAACACTCATCCTTGACTTGCCTTGCATTACACGCAATCGCGACCTTCCTCGATAGCGTGTGTAGTACGCAATAACGAGTTTTTCTAAACAACGATATGCTATTAAAATATTATTAAAACTAGCCATTATGAATAGTAATAACCACTTTTTGAAATTTTGTAAATTTTATTTTTCAAAATGGACTTTATTTTTGGATTCGAAATATCTAAATTAGCTTAAGGTGAAATTTTGGTGATTTTCGGATAACTTTCATATTTTGATGAATAGTGAAAATTACTAAATTTTAATTAAAAACAACTTTTTCAATCAAAATAATTAATAGTGATATATTATTAATTTGAGTGGTTTTAAAGTATATTTAGAATATATTTTTACAATTTAATACAATGTTGGTCATTGGATGTAATTTCACATTTAAACCAGTTATAAACAAGTGTCAATCTTTTGATAGTTATTATCTCTTAAAAACACGCCTTTTGTTTTGATGACGGGAATTAATTTTTAAATTAGTCAATGAAACTGATATGTTTTGAATTTGGAAAAATAGACATCATTTTTGAGTTCATAATATCAAATATAGCTTAGGCCTAATTTTTGGTATTTTTCTGAAAACGTTCAATTTCTGATGAATAGTGAAACCATTAAGTTGTAGTTAAAAAAAACTGAATTGTTCATAAAACTTAATTTTACCGCTTCTGTGAGTGGAATTTAAAAAATCCGAGAGACACGGTTGATGTCAGTAAGTAAAATGTGGTTCAATGAGATGAAAATAATTTTTTGGTGAATAGTAACTTTTTACTTTTTTTTACCACGGTTAAAAGTAAATAGGGTAATTAAGGGTAGAAATGATATTATTATTACCCTAAAACATGTCCTAATTCTATTGGACAAGTGTAATTTGACCAAAAGCAAACTTAGGAATAAAATATGACCATTTAGGCCCACTTGGATTAGATTAGGACATTTATTATTAATTTATTTAAAGAAGGGTTAAAAGAGTTAAAATCAAAGTTTATTTACTAAAACATTTTTAATATGGGGTTATACATAAGATAAATTCGACTATAAATATTCATTATAAATATAACAATATTTCCTACATAATGGTATTTTATTTGTAATTTTTAGACATTAAATAATTTAATTTATTTATGACACAATGATGATGCAGCAATTATCTTATTAATGAAATATTGACATAATTGATGTTATAAATACACAAATAAATATAATTTGAGAATTTTTATAAATTCAACTAATTTTATAGGTTAAAATGACATGTTATTATTGATTTAATTAACTTTGTTTGAACTTATCATTCTTTTATGATTTTCACAAAAATCAATTACTAAATAGTGTCAAAATTGACATAAAATAGTTTTTAAAACAAATATTATATTATTAATTTTTATTTTATTCCTAAAAATCTAAGGTTCGGACATATGACTTAGATAAGGTTATATATATTAATAATAAACAATTTTGGGTTAGTTTGGCTTCTTATAGTAAGTTTATTAACCTTATAGTGTAAGAAAACAAGAAGACACGGTAAAAGTTAAATTATCTAACTTAAAGTTAAATCTAAATGATAAGGTTAAAATAATAACCTAAACTTGTCTAAATCCTATTAGATGAGAGGATTTAGACCCATATCCACTTTAGCTTCGAAATAAGACCCTTTGGAACCATTATAAACCGAATTTGACCTTAATATAAAATAATATTTTTAGTTATTCCAAAGGTACCCCTCTCCTCCCTTATAAAAGGGCACCTCCTCCCTCTCTTCCTCACACAACTTTGAGCCTTCAATCTCGGCCAACCCCTGCCAAATTCTCTTCTCCACTTCCCTAGAAACATCCTATAGGTTCTGGTTTTCTTCAAAGACCCATTTTAGTTCCCTAAAAGGAGGTCTCAAAGAAGCACTTCAAAGAAGAGGAGGTTCGGACACCTACGAAGAAAATCGGACCTAAGGTAAGGGAAATATCACAATCTCATTTTTATCCGAGATTGTTTATACTTTGAAATTTACTGGGGTGTATTTTATCATCCACATCCATGTTTCCTCAATATGTAATGTTATTTCCATCCACCTAAAATTGTTTAAATCCAATTTTACCCTTCGGTGAGTTTTTATTAAAGGATATGAAAGGAATCTTTTGTCATTTTTCGTATGAGGTACTTTTTGACTTTTCCGACAAAAGTACGAAGAATTCTTTTTTTAAATTATACGACATGAATGGATTTTTAAAACATTATTTCCAAGAATCTTCCTTTACAAGTTTTCATGTTTAGTTTTAATCAATTTCGTTTAGTTTAGAATTGTACGACATGTTAAGAAAGGAAAAGTGTTTTTGAAGCAGAAAGGATATTTTCCTCAAGAATGGACTTAAAATGTTTTATCAAAATTATTTTCCATCTAAGATAATAAAGGGTTCTGTTTCTATCCCTATTATTACATTTATTTGATTACGTTGTGATGGAATTATATTTTTATGAATCCCTTTATCTTATATGAATTGTTATATGATGTCACGATGTTTAAGATTCCCATTTTTGTTACATGGGTTATGCTATGATGTATGGTTTATGATTTTGTGGCACACATAATAATGGTATCATTATGAGATGTGTGGGACCTATATCTCCCTCCAATGCATTGGGTAATTATTTTATATCTCATGATATAGACATGACTGGAACGGTAGGTTATACCGGTTCAGTGAAACAGGACTGAAACGAGGGTGACTCGGTTCAGAAAGGGACTTTGTCCACTAAGATAGTATTGGAAAAGAGTCTTGACTAACAAGAAATGATTCTCTATGATTATGTGTGTATGCCACAAAGTTTCATGTTTTAATTTATGATTATTGGGGTTTACCTTTCACTACTATGATTTATCCCAGGTTATGAAATTATGATTTCTTTTGCAGGTTAAGATTTCAAAAAGTTATGTTCTTATGTATATGATGTGAATGAAATTTATTTTGTTTACCCTTACTGAGAATTTGAGCTCACCCATTTATGTTTTCTTTTCCCCAGGATATAAAGAATGGTTTTAGGTAAAAAAAAGAAGATCTTTATGGGAGATGTTGAAGATCTTTCACCACGATTAGAAGATTATATCCCGAGTTTCCAAAGACACTAAACTATTACGGTCCTTGTGTGTGTGTTTTTGTAATGTACTATGTATTCCGCAAAAGTAATGTAATGTCCATGTACGTCAGGCTACGGGTCTCTACATATATCATTTTTGAAATTTAGGAATCAACATAACCTTAATATGATTCATGGTGTGGTCGTTATAACTCAAAGTGTCTCTTTTTATTTAAAATGACATTAATTTTAGTAAAAAAACGAGACATACCAAAAACTGAGAAAATACATTTAAATTATCTTGAAAATTTAGTAAAATGATATACGAGTCATTAATGACATATTGGTGTCAACAAAACCTCAATAAAAAGCACTGTATGACCGATATTTCTCCAAGCGTGTCTTTTAAATTAAAATTGACATTGTTTTAAGTACAAATGAATAAATTACATACTAAAAACCATGAAAATGAATTTGGACTATTTTGATACTTTATGAAAACAAACCTTGATTATTTTTTGATGTATAGGAATAAAAAACACCTCAATCCAATTCATGGTGTGATCAGTATGAATAAAAGTGTTTGTTATCATTTTAGAATTGATATTTTAGTTCAGAACGTGTCACTCACTGAAAACCAAGAAAAACACTATAATTGTTTTAATAATTTATTATAATGATTCATTATTCATATGTGACTTGTATCAAGTAGTCTTATATAAAACCGATGCATGATGAAATTGATATGACTCCAAATGCAAGTTTCTAGTTTTAAATGATATTTGAGTTAAAAAAACACAGCTAACATACTAAAAACCATGTAAACACATTCATATTGTTTCAATACATTAGTACAATGATCTATAGGTCATTTTTAATGTGAAGGAATAAAACGAAATTCAATATGATTCATTATGTGGACGATATAACTCCAAATCTGTCATTATTTATAATTGACATTAATATTAGTAAAAGAATATGTGACATGCTCAAAATCAAAGGAAGACATTAATATTATTTTAATATTATAGAACAAATATCCGTAACTCATTTGTGATGTATATGAATCATCCCTACCATAATACGATGCACGTAGTCACTAGTATGACTCCAAATATTCTTTTTTTATTAACAGTTGATATTTTATTAATGTATTCTTTCATATTAATGTTTTATCTATTTCTTTATAAAATTAATATCATAATAATTGATTTCCAATATAGAAGTAATATTTTACTCAGGTTGAGATGATTTACTCATAAACTGATACCATGGGAATACATTTTTTAGAGGTGACCACATGTGTCAAAAGATAAAGCATTATTTTTTTAAATGGTTGTTCGATAATTTTATATTTATTTATATAATTTTTTTTAAAATGTATATAGTAGTGTTTTTTTATATTCCATGGAAATTTTTTTTGGTATTCATGATGTTAATAAAATTTATATAACATTGTTTGAAATTGTAGGGTTTTAAAGGATGTTTTGTTATATTAACAGTACATTATAGTCATATAGGCCTTTATAAACACTTTTCTAGTTCAAATAAAGGACCCCCTTTATTAGCGTTATAATTAACATCATTTTTAGCTCTCTTATAGTCCCCCCTTTATTAGAGTTTTTTATAAGTATGGATAAATCCCCCCCCCCCTTTATCAGCTATTTTTTACTAGTGCTGTTAAAGGGTATATTTAAAAAATATTTCATTAAAATAATATAGTAATTTATAAATATAAATATATTTATATAAATATAATATATTTTTAATATGTTTTAGATAAGTCTAAATAGGAATTTAAACTTAATATATAAGATCATTAGTGAAAATGGATTATAAAATAATTAATTTTTTTTAATTATGAGTAATAGTCATTTAATAAAAAGTTTAATGTCAAAAATCATGAAATCAATAAAATATTGAAAATAAGTTGAAAATGTAACTCAAAATTCAAACAACCATAAATTTTTATTTGAGCATCTATTTGGGATATACCACACATCAAATTGAATCCTACAATGACCTCTATGCACTAGTGACATAAGGGAACCCTCTTTAAAAATTTTCAAGACAAAGAAGGCCTATAAGTCCTCCAAAACTGAGTTTTTAGTCGGGGTACCCAAACTTTTCCACATTTGATACAATTTCAACCTCATTTAAGGTGGTCTTTTTTCCCGTTTTCAGTGGGGAATAAATTTATTACTAAATATTACATTCATATTGATAATATGGTTTATAAATTTTATTGTTTTTCATAATGTACTATTATTTATAATCAAATATATAACAATATATACATATTTTTTATATATTCACCATTAAAAATATAATTTTATAATTAAATAATTAAACATTCTTATACATAAAATATATTTCTCAATATATAAACCTTATCTAAATAAAAACAATATCTATTTATTTAAAATAAAAATGTATGGATATTTATATACATATACACATATAATTAATTTATATATAATGTTTTTATATATATAAATATATTTGTGTGTGTATTTAAAAACATATATATGTTTATCTTCATATTCTAATATATATATATTAATATTAATATACAATATATGTTACTAAATATAAATATGTATACTTATATTTATAGATTCACACACACACACACACACATTTATGTATTTATAAACACACACACACAAAATGTATTTTAAATATGTATATATATATATATATATGGATAAAACATGTAAAAAATAATATAGAGATATATAGATATATCATGAAATGAAAAACCAAACTATGTACATGAGTGGAAGAGGCACATGCGCTTGAGGGGGAGGAGTAAGGTTTGAAACCCAGCATCATCAAGGGCACTTGTGACCACCTAAAATAGGACATATCACTATTAAAATTGGTGGATTCCTAGAGCTAATAAAGGGGTTGGTTGGTGGTAAATGAGTGGGTTTAGGGGGGGGGGGTTATAGAGCCATTGAAAGCGGGGTCGAGCATTAGTGAAATGGTGGTGGGTCAACCCTCTGATTTTGAGTTTTTTATTAAAAAATAATTCTTTTTGACTTTTTTCTAGGCATTTAAAAATGTGCTGATAAAATAGGTATTTTATTAGTACTAAAAAATAACTGATAAAGGACCCATTTATCAATGATCTTTTTAGCGTTGATAAAATATCACTTTTATTATCGTTTTTTATTGCAGATAAAATTGGTCTTTATAAATAATTTTTTAGCAATAATAATAACGCCACCTTTTATCAACACATAGATTATTAGTTCTTTTTTACTATAGAAAATGTTTCTTTGTACTAATAAAACCATGTTTTATAGTATTGAATGTAAAATCATAGTTTGTAACCATGTCATCACACCATTAAAAGTATGTTTTCATAGTGGGCACTAATCTTGAACACTTCAATTTACTATGGATTCATGTAATAGTAAAATATTATTTATTGTTTGTTTTAATAGTTTTAAAATACTATTAAACCAATATAGTATATTATTATCATCAATATAGATCCAACAATTGGTATCAAAGGGTAGAACATTCTTAAGTATAGTATTGCACTTTTATTATTTTTCCTAGTACTAAAAATTTGTATTTGAGAGAAATTATTTAGGATATATGCTATGTTGTTTATTTTTATCTATTTTGTTAAATAAAATATCATATAACTATAATTGTAATAAATTAATATATGTTTTTGAATATGGAAGGTATAAATGAAAATGAAGGTCGGATACCTCAAAATCTCAAATTTTTCGATGAAATTGATTATTGTTATTAGCAAGATTAATTGGAATAACCCTATAAATAATTAAGTGTTGATCATTGAAAAATCATATAGAAATCATATGAGGTACCCAAATATGATACATAGATAGTTTCATATAAATATATGGTAGTGTTTTTTCAAATTTAAAATAAAAAATATCTTGTATTTTGTTATAAGTAGAATTATGTGTAGAAAAGTTTCACTTTGTAAGACAACCAATGAAATTTAGAGTTTCCTAAAATTCACCCACTAAGGGAAAACAAATCTTAAAATAACCAACTTGGTAATGCTATGAGTAGAATTTGAGGATTCCATGTTGGGATAAGATCCATTAGTGAACAAGATGTTTCACCGGATTACAAGAATTACATATGATATGCTTTCATTTAGTGAATTAATGGACTATAGAACTAACTTTTAAATAGAAAATAGTGTATTACAAAAAATATGTCTTGCACAGAAAATGGATATTGATGAAAGTAGTAATTTTAAATTATATATTTTGAACAACTAGTCAATTATTTGTTTTATTATGACTTGAAATGAAAACGTTATTGATGATGAGACTATAAAGAGGAATGATACTTCCTTAAAATCTAATACTGATGAATCATCTAACTATTTTTAATCTATGTTCTTGAAATATGACAAATACATGGATCAATTTAATAATAATTTTCCCAAATTTATGAAAAATAATAGAGGAAAGAGATAGTACAAAAGAAATATAAAAACAGAGTACATGAAATATAATTCCAGTAATAGTAATGCGATTTCAAAATTAAACTATTATGAGTACAAGAAGAAAGGGAATATCAGGACTGACTATCCTAAGTTCAAAAATTAATATAATTATTGAGAAAAATTATGAAAGAAAATTAATTTATTTTGAGGATGAGACTATGAACATAGTTCATACTTAAGAAGTTACTGGAGAAGTGAACGGGATATAGGTAACCTTTATTTGGTGGCTATAAATTGTGAGGTAACTTTTTTTTACTAATTTAATTAATCCTAATAATTTAGATCATAATGTAATATATGATGATGAAAAAGATACTGATTCTTATTCTTATTCTGATAATTATTTTGTTAATTCTAATTTCAATCTACTAGTTAAGGATAATGAGGAATTAAGGAATCTAGGTTTTAGAATTAATGAAAAATACCCAAAAATAATAATTAAAAATAAAAATATAGTTAATGAAATTGAGAATATAAAAAGTGGGTATGAAATTTTAATATCTATGTTTTCCATAATGAGGAATCAAAAAACAAATTATGATTCTATGAAATCAAATCTAAAAGAAGGTATTAAAGGACTTACTAATTTTATGGCAGTAAATAATAAAGAATTTGGAAATGTTATAATTTTGACTTGGATGACATGAATAAAGTTGTAAATATATATAAAAAACAAAAGGAACAAAAAAATTATAAATATAGCTTAAAAAAGATGTACTACTTTAGATGTTATTCAAAAAGATAATATGGGTTTTAAAATGAATGTTTATAATATTAATGAAACCTTATATAATTTTATTCAAGGAAAAGAGAAATATAATAAAATAATTTCTATGATGAAAATAAACTATAAAACTAATTCGTTTGGTTATGATAGTTTACAATCAAAGATGAATTATACTACTTTAGTTTAAATCTCAAATGGATCTATTTAATGTGTAACATGTTTTAAATGTATAATATAAGGTAATTACTCTAATGAATGTTCTATTATATTTTCACAATCATATTGAATTAAAAATGGATTTTATTATATTGTTTTTAAAACAACCTATAAATAGTTTCTTTAAATATATTTTGATTACAAAATTTTCTACAACTAATCTAATTAGACCCAAGTTAGGATGGGAAAAAACTTTGTACTTAATTATTTAATTTCTAGAAATATACCTTATAAGTCACATGATTTAAGGCACTGTGTTTTCAATGCACATGAAAAGTGATATTTCAAAATCTCAATCTTTTAATTAATGTGATGGAGGCCTAGTAAAATTTCTATATAATTCAAAAGGAAATACTAAAGGTATTGGAGAAGTTGTTTTTCTTAAAGTAGTATTATTTTAAATTCATTATTTATATATGGTTTAATACATAATTTAATATCTATATCATAACTATGTGGGAATGGATAAAATGTAATATTTTAGAAATGTTAAATATAAAATTTTCAAAAATAAATATATTAAAATTTATGTAAATAGAAATATAATTTTTATACAATTGTTTTTTTGATCTAACCAAATAGAATGTTATGTTTTTAATTTTTTTGATGAAGATTATAATTTATTCTATAGGTGGCTTAATCATTATAACTTCAGACTATTACACAAGTTTTAAAAGCATGAAAATGTTTTATGATTTGAAAAGTAGCATACAATAAGTACTTTATGTGTGAGTACTATTTAAAGGGTAAGCAACATTAAGAAATATTTAAATATGTAAATTATGTTAGTAATCATATTAGTCATGAATTGATACACCTTGTATTATTTGGTTATACAAAATCTATTAGTTTTAGAGAATATAAATATATATTTTTAATAGTAGATGATGATAGAATATTCATCTGGATGTATTTATTATCTGACAAAAAATAAGCTCTAACTAATTTTTGATATTTCTAAAAGGTTATTCAATTTTTTTTAAAATATCAATCATCTTTATCATAATTTATAGAGGTGGAAAATTTTTTAATTTAGAATTTGATAAATTCCATGAAGAAAATGGATATAATAACTCTTTTTCAATCCCCTGGGACACCATAATAAAATGTTGTTGTAGAATGAAAGAATAGTTCAAATAATGAAATGTTGAGATCAATTCTTATTGAGGTCAAAGTACTGAAATATTTTTGGGTCAAAGCTTCCAATACCGTTTATCATGTTATTAAAACAACCCTACTTTTTATCACACACTTAAACATGACTTATTACATAAAATCATAACTTGATACAATATAGAAGATTGAGTGGTCTAGTTTCTTTGGGCCTTAGGAACATTACATAATGAATTAAGAAATGAAACACAACATCTTTATTGAAAACTTCCTTTACATGACCACTACATTATCTCATACTTAGCATTGCATGTGATAACTTGAGGACATTCATAAAAAAGGATGAGCTATAAAGCTTAGTAAGGGAGTAAATAGGGCATAACATGAAGAATATAATACATGTTAGTAAATATTCATATCAATGGAGCATAAAATAAACATGAACATAAAGGAAATATATATCACAATTATCATAACATGGAAATGTGGCAAAAACACTTAACATAGTATTAGTATAATCTAAATCTCATTGCACATGGAGCATGAGTAAAACCTCATTTCACTTGAATTATTATGACTAAACCCTTGATTAACTTGACTTATCATGATACTGATCTCTACCCAATGCATTCGAGCACTATCTGGGGGAACCCTTCTTAAACATTTCATTTCATGCATAAGTGTTCCGCAAGATCAAAAAACATAGATTCATTAAACATGAAAATTTATTCAACAACAAATGAATACAGAATTCATACATTAAACTCTTACATCAATAAGTAAATGTAGATAAAGTTTAATACCTTTGATATAGAAATGGGCATGGTATTCACTACACAATGATTTTGTCTTGGAAAATAGAGGTGCAATTTTGGCAGCATAATGGCGTGAAACAAGACTTCGTAAAAAGGGTTGATGTGAGAAAAAATGGTGTCTCATAATATATACATGAAATTTAAAGTAAGGGGTTTATATAGATACATTTACTAACATAAGTAATCGAATTTGGATTCATAATACAAAATAATTGCAATAATGTAAACGTGGAGTGAGAAATTCCTTACAAAATTTCGGCATGGTAATAGGTGTACATGGGAGGCATTAATGAGAGAGAAAAGGGGTCTCCCATCATAAAAACATAAATAGGGAATTGTGGGGGAGGTGTGAAATCATACCCCAACATTTATTATTGAAAATAAAAGGGCAAAACAATATTAAAAATCTTAGATAAAATGAAGAAAGAAGGAATCCCTTACTTGGAAGGGTGATCCCAAAGGATTGGGAGGGGTTTGAGAGAGGTTTCTTGGGAGGTTAAGGCACCTTGTGAGGATTATAGAGAGAGGAGGTTAGAGTTTGTATGAACTCCAAAGGCTTTGAGTGAAGAGGAAGTGGGAGCTTGGGTGGGTTTATATAGGAAAGAAGAGGGAATTCATTATTATTAAGGTTTGGGAAACCACACATTAAACTAATCAAAAACACAAAACAACCCATGGTTTTTTCCAAAGGGGAGTTGAAAAAGTTATTTTATAAGGAAAATTTCCTAGATTCTTAAAATAATAGGATTGCTTATGTGGAGGTGAGTCACACTCTCAATGAAATTAATTTAAAAAGATTAAATGATATATAAGTCTTGAAGGATCCACTGGAGAATTGTAAAATGAATCAGACAAAACTAAAATCACATTATTTTAATGGTAAAATATATATTGGGGGAAAATAATGTTTATAGTATTTTATTACATACCTATTGGGTCATTATGATGTCATAAAACACATTATATATTTAAACGATATTTAACTTTTACCCAAATATTCAACTATCTCTAAAAATTATGAAAAATTAACCATTGGAAAATTTCAACATCCTCATTCCCAAATTAATATTCATTTTATCTAAATAATTTTTTAAATATGTGAATTTTTACTTTAAAAATAAAAACTGACATTTATAAAAAATTCATGGGTTTTGAAAACAATATCTTTCTAAACTTAATAAAAATCACAATCATATTCATAATAATTATATGGTCATTTATATTATATAAAGTAATTGAGTAGTAATATTTAATTAGAATATTATTAATTTCAAAAAAAATCCGTTAATTCATCAAAATATATTTTTTAACTAACTAAATATTCTATTTTCTCTTTAAAAAACTATTTACAATGTAACAAAAATAATATGAAATTATATTCTCTATAAAAAAGTAATGTAAATAATCATAGTATGAGGGTCCTGTTACATAACCCCTTATAACACCCGCATAAGACTGAAGGGTAATGTGTGGGATGGTGACATACTCTTGGGGTGGCTCAGATAACATTGCTCGGGCGGTAATCTCTATCAACTTCGACTTATCCCGTAGGTGGTTCTGTTTGAGATTAACATGTTGAATCTCGGCTTGGGATTGGTTAAGATCAAATCACAATGACGCCACCTCATTTCTGAGCTCTTACAAATGATCTTCATATGGGGAAAGTCTACTGGATAAGGCCATCACTTTCTTTTTTGGAGTAAATAGGATTTGTTAAATCCCTATATTTATAGTAATCCTATGATCACTGTTCAACAACTATATTAGCAGTGGTCACAATCCATAATGGTATTTTAAAATCCAAAAACATTAAACAAGGAAGTTCATATGTTTTAAACAACCATTTTGCATAGTAATACATTTAATTAGACCAATAGAAAGTTTCGTTGATTGATGTTTGGGTTGTTACAATCTTCCCCCCTTATGAAATTTCTCCCTCGAAATTTAATTTTACATTATAATACATAAACAGGTGCGGGTACCTTTCCTTCATTACATCATCCAGTTCCCACGTTTCCTCATCATACTTATGGCCAATATGAACGAATTATTTGATGTAAAACCGTGAAAGTTGATATAATGAGAAGTCCTCTCAAATCATGATAAAGTTATCTATCTTCATAAGATGATCCACAATGACCCATATATCATTGATTCCTCAGGATGTCCTTGGAATTAAAGTGAAAAAGTCTATGGTAATGTTCTCCCACATCCATGTTGGTATGGGTAGTAGTTGCATCATCCCATTAGATTTCTGCCTCTCAACCTTCACTTGATGACATACCAAACACATTGATGTATATTTAGCATTCTACCTTTTCATATTGTCCCCCAAAAGGTTTCACAAGGATTTCAATACATCTTTGTGCTCCTTGGGTGAATTGAGATGGTTGAGTTATGTACATTATTCAAAATCTCCTTCATTATGTCTAGATCAGATGGTACATATTATCATGACCCAAATCTCACAACTATATCCTATTCAACCACAAAATATGAGTATTTCCCATTTCTTATAGCTTCCACACTTTTTAGAATATCCACATCCTTTCTTTGAGCATCTTTATTTTCTCCCTAAGGGATTTTGGAGCAATATTTTGGGAAAGGATTGATGATGTTACTCCCTTAATGATTACCATGTCCATAATCTACAAATCTAAGAAGATTGGATCCTTTTAAATTATCATCATTGATAAAGATGCATGATCCTTTCAACTTAGAGAATATACCACCTTTTTTGCCTTACCCGGATGGTATTGGATTGAACAGTCATAATCCTTAATGAGATCTATCCATATTTGTAGGTTCATATGAAGATATTTTTGTGAGAATATATATTTGAGGCTCTTGTGATTATTATATATATCAATCTTCTCCCCATATAGATAATGCCACCAGATTTTCAACACAAAGATCATAACCTCCAACTCCATATCATGCATGGGATACTTTTTCTCATGGATTTTCACCTTCCTTGAGGTGTAGGCTATAACTTTATCATTTTTCATTAATACAAATCCTAAAACCCTTGTTGAAGCATCACTATACACTATAAATATTTCTCAAGTTATTGGGACTGTGAGTACTAGTGTAGTGATAGGCCTCGTTTTCAACTCCTTGAAGCCCTCTTCGCATTGACCACTCCATGAAAACTTTACTCCCTTCTGAGTTAGCTTGGTAAGAGGGTTTGAAAATTGTGAGAAATTCCAAGAAATCCGTGATAATATCCTACTAACTCCAGGAAGCTACGAATATCCATTGCCGATGTTGGCCTTGACCATACCTCAATTGAAGTTATCTTGGAGGGATCCACAGAAATCCCATTGCTTGTGATGATATGTCCCAATAATGAGACCTCCTTCAACCATAAATCACACTTGATGTACTTCTCATAGAGCTTCTCCTTTCTTAGGGTCTTTAGTACAGTGCTTAGATTATCTTCTTGCAGCACCTTAGTTTTGGAGTATTTAAGAATATGGTCAATAAATACAACCAAAAATTTGTCAAGGTAATCCCTAAAGACTCTATTTATCAATTATATGATGATTTATGAAGAATTGGTGGGTCCTAAAGGGATTACTATGAATTCATAGTGCTCGAACCTTGTACTAAAGGCAGTCTTGGGGATATCCTCCTTCTTCTCCCATACATGGTAATATCCTGACCACAGATCCACCTTGGAGAAGTATTGTTCTCCATGTAACTAATCAAACAAGTCATCAATTAGGGGAAGATGACACTTGTTCTTTATCATTATTTTTTTGAGATCATGATAATCAATGCAAAGGTGCATTGAACCATCCTTCTTCTTGATGAAGATGATTGGTTCATCCCATAGTGAAGCACTTGGGAATATAAACCCTTTATTAAAATTCTCCTATAGTTGTTTCTTAAGATCCTTAAGCTCCAAAAAATCCATTTTATATGGAGTCTTGGATATTGGTAACTCCCTTGGAATATGGTCAATTGATAATTCAACATCTCTTCTTGGAGGAAGACCAAGAAATTCCTCAAGAAACACTTCAACAAATTCTCTCACAATAGGCATGTATTCAAAGATAGTTTCATCCTTAAACTCAATATTATGATCTAGATACGTGTTCTCATAGGGTAGTAATATCCATGCTTGAGACGATGGTGGATAAATATGAATCATCTTCCTCCTTGCACTTGTATAGAATTGGGGGGTCAATTATCAATATAGAGAGTGATTTCCCTCTCATAGAAATTTATGTTGAATCTATATAAGAAAAGACAATACATGATAATAATTGAATCAAATTCAACCAGAGAGAGTATGACAGGGTTCTCCGGGAAGTTAAATCCAAAAATTATGATAGGGGAGGAGTTATATTCATGGGATGAAATGATTACCCCGTTTTCTGTATTCATTAACATCATCATGATTTTTGGTGGTGGTGGGATTGTTCGAATAAGCATTCAAGATATAAAAGAATGTGTAGAACTATAATCAAAAAGTATATTTTCTAATCTTGATTGAATAACTAGTTTACCTATCACAACATCATTTTCGGGGTTCACTTCGGTGGTAGTGATGGAAAAATTTCTCCCTTTCTACCTTGGAGGTTGTTGGTTACCTTTGAAAACCCATGGATTAGAAAACTGATTTGTAAGGTGCCATGGATCTTGGTAGTTGAAGCAATGAACAATTTGTTGAGGGTAAAACGATTTGTTACTCTCCTTTTCCACAGATATGGGTTTTTCTTGTCCATAACTAACATCTAGCTTCCCTACTCTTCCTCACCTAAAACATTTACTCATCCACTTTAGGAAATTTATGGGGTGCTTATTTCCACACCTTTGGCAAGTGGGGTGTTGGATTTTTTTATCACTATTGAGTTTATCCATCAGACGACCAGAATTTAAGTCCACCTTATGCTTCTTTTCCCCATGATACCCTTGGGATTCTATGATCTCCATTTTGACTTTGAGGGAACATTGAACAATTTCCTTATAGCTATCGAAGTCACGGATCTCTAGGGATTTCTGTAGGTTTGGATTCAGCCCACCAAAGAAGTGGTCAACCTTGTATTCGAGGGTAACAAAAAATACATAGGTATATTGATCAAGCCTTGTGATGTTTTCATTGAACACTCCAATAGATTCGTCATCTTTTTTCTTGAGTGAAAGGAAGTACCTTTCCATCTTAACTCAGAGGGTGTGAGGAAAATATTTCTAAAAAAACATTTTCCAGCAATCCTTCCATTCCAACACCTTGATATACACCTCAAGATTCATTTTTTTATCACTTTCCACCATTGATCAGCTTCACCCTCCATATGATAAGAAACCAGGAGAACATTATCTTGTTCAGAACATTGATGGATGTATAAGATCTATTCAATGGAGTTGATCCGTTGTTCAGAAATTGAGGGATCAGATGATCCATTAAAAGTAGGAGTCCTTTGTATCATGAACATCTCAATTGTGAATTGTTCTTTGATAGGGGGGTTGAACATTCTTCTTGACCCATGTTTCTATTCAAATCTTGAGTTAACTCAGAGTGTATCATGAAAAAGTTTTTGATTCCTTCTCCCATCAGATTGGGCATCTCATTAGAAAAGTTATCACATTGATCTTCTCATCAGTTGTTAGCCCAAGTTACAGGCCATTGGATAGAATAAAGGAATGTTTGGGGTAACACAAAAAGGTTAATCCAACGACCAAAACAGGTGACTTATTGAATACTTTTATTTTCTTAACTTATGAATCTATTGTCTTCAATATATGATATCCATGATCAACTTCCCTAAATTTATTCTTTGGTGAATTTTTTTCCCTTAACAATGGTTAATACTAAGCTTGTGAAATTACCAAAGCATATATCTCAGGAGTTTCATAACCAATAGTCCAACAAGGCTTGTTTTCGTGTACTAGGATACCCTAGGTCAAGCCCGAAACTCCTTTTTGGAGTTTTCAATCCTAGGTACATATTTTATAGAGCTGCCTCTACCATCTCATATCCAGAAAAAGATGTCTTTTCATGAAAAACCAATTTCTCAATACTCAGAAAAAATTAGGGATGTTTCTATTATACTTAGTCTTTTCCCAAAGACATTCACTAGGGTTTTCTAATCCTAATCCCAAAAATATCTAAACCTATCCTCTAATACCAACTAAAACAACCCTTCATTTTATTACACACTTAAACATGACTTATTACAAAAATTATTCACTTGATACAACATAGAATATCAAGAGGTCTAGTGTCTTTGGGGATTACAAACATTACATACTGACTTAAAACATGAAACACAACATCTTTATTGAAAACTTCCTTTACATGACCATTACATTCCCTCGTACTTAGCATTACATGGGATAACCCGAGGAAATGCATTAGAAAAGAGTGAGATATAAATGCTAGAAAGGTAGTAAACAAGGCATAACATGATGAATAAAATACATATTAGGAAATAGGAATATCAATGGAGAAAAAAAACTTGAAAAAAATGAATGATGTAGCATTATTTTTATAACATGGATATGTGAAAAAAAACACTAAACATGGTATTAGCATGATCCAAGGATCATTTAACGTCGAGCATGAGTAAACCCTCATTGAAATTGAATTTTCACGAGTAAACCATCACTGAACATGATGTATCATGATACTAATCTTTACCCAATTCATTGGGACGCTATTAGGGTGCACCCTTCTTGAACATTTCATTTCATGTATAAGTGTGCTACAAGATCTTACAACATATGTTCATTAAACATCTCAATTTATTCCATGATAAATGAATGGGTAATTAATACATTAAACTCTTCCATCAATAAGTAAAATTTCATAAAGGTGAATACCCTTGATAGAGAAATGGTACTGGTATTTACTAAACAACGATTTTGGCTTAGAAAAAGGCTGTAAAATTTCAGCAGCATAACGACGTGACATATGACTTCATAAAAAGGGTTCATGAGAGAGAAAAGGGTGTCTCATATTATGTACATGAAATTTACAGTAAGTGGATCGTATAAAAATACGTCCAAACATATGTAATGGTATTTGAATTTATAAAAAAAATAATTTATTGAATATAAATGAAGAGAGAGAAATTCCTAACGAAATGTCTTCATGGTAATGGGTGTACATGGGAGGCATTAATGAAAGGAAAAAGGAGTCTCTCATAATTCAAACATAAAGAGGTAATAATGGGGGAGATTCAAAATCAAACCCCGACATTTATAATTGAAAATAAAATGGCATAACAACATTATGAAACTTGAAAAAAATGGGAAAGGAAGGAATCCCTTACTTGGAAGTGTGATCCCAAAGGCTTGAGAGGGGCTTGAGAGAAGTTTCTTGGGAGGTTGGGGAACCTTTGGAGGATTATAGAGAGAATAGGGATGAGGTTGGATGAACTCCAAAATATTTTAGTGACGAGGAAGTGGGGTATTGGGTGGGTCTATATAGGAAAGGAGAGGTAATTCATTATTATTTAGGTTTTGGACACCACACATTAAACTAATCAAAACCACAAATCACCCCATGGTTTTTGCCCATGATTTTTTTCCAAAGGGGAGTGTAAAGCATTATTTTATATTTCCAATGTCTTAAATTATTAAAATAATAGGGTTTATTATGTATAGGTGAGTCACACTCTCTAGGAAATCAATTTAAAAAGATAAAATGTTTTATATGTATTGAAGGGTCCACTAAAGCATTGTAAAATAAATCAAACAAACCTAAAATCACATTATTTTAATTGTAAAACATATATTATATGAATATATTTTTTATAGTATTTGATTACATCACTATTGGGTCATTTTGATGTCATAAACAAATTATATTTTTAAATGATATTTAATTTTTTCCAAACAATTCGATTGACTTCAAAAATTATGAAAAATTCACCGTTGGATAATTCCAACACCCTTATTCCAAAAATAATGTTAAATTTATCTAAATAATTTTCTAAATATTTTAATTTTTTACTTTTAAAATAAAAATGGACATTTATAAAAAAATCATGGGTTTTGACAAAAATAGCTTTCAAACTTTAATAAAAATTGCAATTGTATTCATAATAATTATATTGTCATTTATATTATATAAAAAGTAATTTAGTAATAATATTTAATTAAAATATTATTTAATTCAAAAAAATCCATCAATTCATCAAAATATATTTCTTATGTAACTAAAAATGCTATTCTTGCTTTAAAAAACTATTTACAAAGTAACAATATTAAAATGAAAGTATATTATTTATAAAAACAATAATGTACATAATCATAGTACTAGGTTATCATTACATAACCCCTTATAACACATGTATAAGACTGAAGGGTAAGGTGTGTTATGGTGACAGACTCTTGGGGTGGCTTAGATAACATTGCACGGGTGGTAATCTCTATCAACTTCCAATTCTCCCGTAGGTGGTTCTATTTGAGAATAAAATGTTGAAGCTCAGATTGAGCTTGGTCAAGAGAGAATACCAAAGGTGCCAAATTCTTTTTGAGCTCCAAAAAATGGGATTCATACAGATAAATTCTGCTAGATGAGTCCATATCTTCCTTTTCCTGAGTAAATTGGATTTTTTAATGACCTATACTTATACTAATCATGTGATAATAGTAAACTGATATATTAGCAATAGTCAAAATTCTTAATAGTATATTAAAATACAAAAACCTAAAACCATGGAAGTGCATATGTTTTACATAACCATTTTTCATAATAAGACGTTTAATTAGATTAAGGGGAATTCTCATTGATTAAAGTTTGGGTCATTACTGTTATATGTACTATTTTTATTTTTAAATTATTAAATAAAACCACAGATGATTTTTAATAGATTCACCACAAAATTGGGTATTTTCTGTTTTTTGTTGAAATGATTTTATTTTAAATACAAAAGCTAATTTAGAAAAGTATTATTCTAAAAGTGATGACGGAATATTTTTTGGTTATTCTAATACAAGTAAAACATATAGAGTTTCCAAAAAAGTAAACATTAGTATTTTATGAGTGTGTATATGTTAAATTTAATAAAAATAAAAAGAGGAAGAGAAATAAAATTTAAATAAAGATTATGATGATTTATTGTATTTCAATTTTAGTGAAGATAATAACCCTGAACAAGATAATGAATCAGTTGGGGGGGTATAATACATTCTCAAACTGATCCTATTGAGTGAGAAACTCAAAAAAATCTTCCTGTTTTGAAATTAATTAGAAATTTTGAATCTGGTATACAAACAAAAAAATTTCCTTACTGTACTGTGTTAGTTTTTCATTTGTTTATGATTTTATACTTATTAATATTGAAGATAATTTCATTGATTAATACTTAATTAATTATATGCATGATGAATTAAATAACTTTGAAAGAAATAAAGTTTTATAATTTTGTTTGAATTACCAAAAGATACAAAAATACGAATTTAGTGTATATTTCATAATAATATTGATGAAGGTGGAAACATAATTTAAAATAAAGCAAGACTAGTGGATCTAAGTTATTCCTAGGAAAAAGAAATTGGAATTAAAAATTATATTTCTAATTTCTCTATGATATAAGCTATTATAATCTTATTATCATTTATTTATTTTTTCAAAATATAAAATTTTATCAAATAGATATAAAGGGTTATTTTTAATATGGAATAATTTCTAAATAAGTATTTGTTAAAAACTCCCTATATTTGAAAATAAAAATTTTCAAATCATAATTTTTAAATATAATACATGTTTATATGGTATTAAGAAATCTTTTATAACTTCTTGTGGGAGTTAATTCAAGTTTTTCCAATATTATTTTTTTAAGAAAAGGTTGATCCAGAATTGTATACAAAAAAGGTTTCAAATGATATTTTTATTTTATATATATATATATGTGTGTGTGTGTGTGATATAATAATTAGTTCAATAAATTATTTAGTTTTTAATTATATTTCAATACTATTGACTAGTGAGTTTGAAATGATTTAAATTTTAGAATTAAATTTTTTTCTTAGTTTAAAAATTTATTAATGAAAAGATGATAGTTTCTTAAATAAAGATATGTATATTAAAGAACTAGTTAATTTTTTTTCCTTGATTCATGAAAAACATGAAAACACAAATATTTTGTAATTCCAAATTGGATTTGGAGGAACATGTTAAGTTTTTTTTTATAATATTGTTTTTAGAGGCATGATAAAAAACATACATTAGTTGGATAAATCTAGACTAATATATTTTTTAATTTATTTCTGTGCTAGATTTTGGTTTAATCCTAAGTAAATTCATCCTAAATATTTTAAGAGATTGTTTGGTCTAGAAAACATAGCTTGGAATAGAAGAAGGATTTTATGAATTTGGAAATGGTAGAATAAATTAAGTGAACCATTTCATGAGGAATAAACCCTTAAAGAACGTGAAGTTTCAATGAAATCCCCTTTCATGCATACCTATTTTGTGGGTTTTTGCTCAGCATAGCCCCTCTCCCCCAACCCACAGATGACTATTTTTTTCCAGGGTGAGTCATCTTCTCTAGGCCCCCAAAAAATGAATATTTTTTGGGGAAAGGTGTCTCATAAACCCCCTCAAATGACCCTTTTTTTCTTGTGGGCTGAGGTACCATCTTCACACCGTCCCAAAACAACTATTTCATTTTCAGGGAGTGGCATTATCTTCCCCCCCCCCCACAAATGAACTTTTCATTTTACTGGTGGAGATTCATCTATAAGCCCCCCCAAAATGACCTTTTCATTTTTTGGATGAGGAGTCTATTTAAGCTGCCCACAAAACAAGTTCACCACGGGTGACCGTTTTTTTTCTATAGATATGTATGGATATCCATGGAGAATGGTTATATTTTTACCTTTATAATAAACTCAAACAGGGATGGATGAGAGTATATAAAATGTAGATAAACCTCCTAAACAAGTAATCTCTCTAGGTAATCACTTGCCACCTATCGAATAGTAAGAAAGGGAAATCATTTGACCGCTCTCAAAGGGTGGTCTCTCACATAATAACCCCGTCCACTTACAAAACCCATGGTGGACTACCACCTTCTATAGACCACAATAAAATATAGAAAACAATATGTGTAATGGAGTATTTTTAGACCTCTATCCCATAAATCATGTCGTATGTGGGATGGGACCTTCGGGTTTTGGTACCCTACATCCTCATAGAATTTTGACTTACCTTATCCCCTCCATGAACTACACAAACAAATATATCTGTCACCCTCCCCTAAAAAGTACCAGGACCCATATGGGCCCTTTCAAAAACTACTTGACAATTTAATCCACCAAGGCCTACCCAAAAGACTTCACATATATATGATAAAAACATAGGGAACACTAGTGTGACCTCCCAATAATACAATCAATGGTAAATGATGTCATATTTTTTACATAATTAATAATACATATAATTTAAATGTTCTCAATAAAATATTATTTTGGTAATGAGGATATCAGCCTTAGGTATGGTGGGAGTAGGTTCCTCAATTTGGGTGGTTAAATATATGGCCTAAAACATGATCAGGATCGTGATGTATCCATTTGGAAACATAAGCCATGACCATTGGGGTTGAACAAAAGAGAGGTTAAATGCACATAAATTACTTGTATCTCTCATTGATTCCCATTTTAGGACTACATCCTCTTCTACTAATAGACTAAGAGTAAATTTTACCTAAGGTTATCTTTCATAGAGTAAGCCCCTAGTATTTCTTTTGGTGTATACCCCTACCTTCATTATCCTCAGACTCATACACCAACAGGCAAATGAGATTGTTTGTTTTTTCAAATCTTCAACTTCCTCTTGTTTCTCACACTAAGCACGAGTCCCATGGGCCTATAGGTTATTTATGATCATGAAATCCTCATGATCTAATATATATCTTGGTATAGAATCCTTATGATGGATCTTCCCCTTTCCTTGATATGTTCAACCTCCACAAGTGTAATCCATGACCCTTTCAAATGAAATAAGGTTTTATTCCAGAATAAATGGGATAAAATTGAATCCTCTATGAGGTCCATACCCAACACCCAAAACTCACCACATTATTCTCTATGAAATATTCCTAATAGGGTCTTATCCAACCTGGGTGGTCACCTCCCTTATAGGACCCATGTATACTATTGTGAATGTCACACAACAGCCTTGACAAGGAACCTTTAACCTAGATTTAATTTCCACATGATTTTAAACTACATGATTTTTTCTTCATCACATGACTGTAAATGTTATTTTGTGTCCCCTTAAGTGGTACTGTACTACGTGGGTTATGATTCCTTTCACAAGTATATATAGGAATCCAATCCCTTAGTCTCGATCCCAATATAAAAAAACTTCAATATTTCTAGATGATGATAAATTATAGAGAACCCTTCTATATAGATTAAAATCTATATCATGATAATAAATGTTATGAAAAACTTCAATATGCTCACAAGAGGGTACTATCGATGGAGAATTTCAAATACACAGAGATGTATATATCTATCAAGAAACACTAAAACATACATATGATTCTAAATACAATATATTATAATAACTGGTTATTAATTAATGTGATACACTTTTTATATTTGGGATTTAATAAAGGATTCAAAACATGTCTCAAATATATAAGAGAGTCTTAGGGTAGGATATAATTCAACACAAAAATTTATGATGAGCCGAAACTCTCATCACCCAGACTAATGTGATTCATTATGTGTTTCTGGAACCATTCTCCCAATTACCACCTACCTTTGGAAATAAGGTTCAAAAAATATCATGAATGAGGGAACCACTATGTGTATTTGGTTCCAAAAATAAAACCTATTGGAAACTATCTGAAATGGATGCAGAAATATTTTTATAAAATGAAGGTTGTGCCTCCACCACAACCACAAAATTTCATTCACTTCAAATGTGGTTTCAAGAATAAAACAAAAATGTTAAACCTGATGTGAATCTGTAAAAATGATAACCATGTCACTAATATGTCAATCCCCTTTCACACACAAAATGGAAGAGGTCTAAACATGGATCCATGGAAAATTACAATTCATGTGTCTGATTACTGGTATAATGATTTTTAAATTTTATCTTGTTTGTGTTTTTATACACAATAACTTTTATAAAATATCTATCCTATCCAAAATTTCATCATACCAACTATCATGAACTTATGAATTTATTACCAAACTAACAGAATCCTCAAAAAATCGTAAGACAATTTAACTAACCCAATGTCTTTAACACCGGGTATAAAAAACACTTGTTCGACAGAGACACTGTGATGGTATTGTACCAACCGTGGTGGGTACATGAAAATCCCTTGAAGTACTGATGTCCCACAACCTGTCCATTGACACATATTTTTATGGAAAACAAGTAGTCAACATAAACCATCAACTGAAATCACTTTTTGTGTATATCACCAGATCGTAACAACATGTTTCTACCTTATATTAGGTAGGTTGATCAAGAGGGATCCAAAAACCACATTCCATCACCACAGGTGTCCCACCAATAGACTCCTCCCAATAACCATATCCACTATATTTTAAGTGTCCCTTAAACATGATACGATGGTCACTCAGGAAGATGTGTATACCTTCTTCTACCTAGATGTTTTGTGGAAAAAATTCTAGTATAAATGGACAACCATACCTGGTGAATATCCTCATTTCATCTAAAGTATATCAATATACCCTAGTTTCCACTCAAAGGT